>OX463226.1:11568563-16368563 GCA_949820135.1 Sylvilagus floridanus
CCAAATGCCCACCTCGTATGCCATTCATGTTGTGGGTAGGGTGCTCTTTCTCTCATGAAGGTATACAGAGGACATCCCAGATGGCTGCAGAAGGAGAAGACGCACTGATTTGACCCACAGGAAGGTACCAACAAGGAGGCCAGCACAGGCCAGTAGGAGAGATATTTTCAGTGGAAAATTTGCAGAATGGAATGGATCATCTGTGGAGAACAAGGACAGTGCACACACTCGCTGCAGTTAGCAGTACCCCACCAGCGACTGATAGGGCAATGGGGAAATGCCACCTTCCCACAGTGAGCTGAGGGGAGGCTGCAGAAGCGCACAGGTCACTGGTGATTTTGGATGAGGGAGAGCTCTGCAGTCCCTGTGGACTGTGAATCTGGCCACGAGAGCTGGCAGCAGCCCAGGCATCCACTCGGCTCCATGAAGGAAGGCCACGCTGTTTCCTCCTTTGCTCCCAGCAAAGCTCATGGCAGCCAGCAGGGAAACGCCAATTTCCCACAGCAAGGGAAATGGAGGCTGCAGCAGCCCCTGTGGCCCTGCTGATTTACCTGAAGGGGAACTACATGGTCCCAACTGACCGGGAAATACTGTGGGGGTGGAATCCACTTAGCTGTGGGGAGTCAAGCCACACTGCCTCCTTCCCCTATCTCCACCAAAGCACCAGACTCAACTTACTGAGGTGGAGCTACAGCCAACGTTTCATGCCAGAGGCCTGCTCTGGGGATGGGGCTACTTGCAGTGACTGTGGGAAATTCTGTGATACCGCAGATTCTGGGCCACAAAATGGAGAGGGGCGTGTAGTGCTGCCTGGGTTTATGGGCACCTCCAGGTCTGGTTGCAGAAGCTCCGAACTCCCTAAGTGCTAGAAGTGGACCTCGCAGAGGGCTCGTCACTCACACTACAGAGCACACGATGCCGTGAGGCTGAACACCTGAGTGGTCGCGTGCTTAGGCACGGCGAGCTCAGTCGTGGCCGTGAATCTGTTTGTTCACCACTGCACAAAGAAGCTGTGAAAATGCCAGTGCGTGTGATAATCTCTGCCTCCTGATGCAAGTCAGAGGAGAGCAGGAGAGCTACCACGCGCAAGGAGGTTGACACTCTGGACTCGCTCCACCCGTAAATGCAGGCCTGAGGTCCCTGGATTAGCCCAACACTCACATCTCAATTACCCCTGTAATCCACGGGCATTCCCCCACATCACAGAGGTGCACTTCCAGGAACAAAACCTTCAGAGCAGACACGGACAGCAGATTCCCTAGATGTGTAAAAATAACAAAAGTGAAACCAGAAAACCACTGACTCCCCTGAAGTAACACAATGTTAAATCATTTTTAGTCTGTGAAGCAGATGGAATTGAGTACTGTCAGTCAAGGAATTCCAAAGAATTATTCTAAGATTGTTCAAAAACACAGACAGTCGTTTACATGAAATAACGAAGTCTGTACACGACAAAGAGGAGAAATTCTGTGGGGCACTAGAGATACTAAGGAAAAAAATGAAATACAGAACTGAAGTATTCAATATGTCAAATGAAAAAAAAAAGAATGCCTTAACAACAGATACAGGCAGAATAAAAAAATCCTAGTAAAAGACAAATGAAATATCTCACTCTGACAAAAATCAAGAAAAAAGAAATAGAAAACAATATTTGTGATCTGTGCAATAACATCCAACAACAATATATACATGACCTAGGAATTCTTCCAGAAACAAAAACTGAATGGCTTAAATTATTCCATGTTATAATATTAGACATTTTCCCCAGTTTGGACCAAGATAAGGACTTTTAGCTGCAGGATGTACACAGAACCTCAGTAGGCATGATCAGACCAGTTTTTTTAACACAACCTCACATAGTCAATTTTCCCAAAGTCAAACATGAAGAAAATATTCTAAAATGTCTAAGAGATAAGGCCGATCGTGCTTAAATGATCTCCATTTTTTTTGACAGATTTCTCATCAGAAACCCTAGAGGCTTGCAGAGAATGGAGACATCTAAGCCAAGACCTACAAGGAAAACAACTGTCGACCCAGAGTAAGATACCTTCACCCAGTGAAGCTCTTACAAACCAAGGGAAAGAACGAACTTGTAAAAAATGAAAATTCAAAGAATCCGATCACCTGGCGAGCCTTCCAAGTGACACATAAGGTTGTACTACACCTACAAACAGAAACACATAATCACATCAGGGAGGAATGTGAACGCAGAACACCTTGTATTAAAAGAGGAAAGAAGATCCAAAACAAACAACAGGAATATTTGTGGGGTAATGGCAGGTCCAAGACATTACTTAGCAATAATAACCTAAAATGCAAATGGACTACATCCTATTAAAAATGCATACTGGGTAAATGGATGAATAAACAAAATCCATCTTTTTGCTGCCTCTAAGAAACATCTCCCCAACAAACGTATGCACAGACTAAACATGAAAGGATGAAGAAAGGTATTTCATGCAAATGAAAATCAAAAATTAACATGAGTATCTAAATATCAGACAAAATAGACTTTAAGACCAAAACCAGTAAAAGAGACAAAGGAGGTCAAAACATAAGAATTAAGTCATAAGTTCAAAGATGTACCTATAGTAGATGTCTATGCACCAAATGCTAGGGCATCTAGCTGTTTAAAGTAAATGTTAATGGATCTAAACGTAGATGTATAATCCAGTATGTAATAATGGGAGACTTCAACACCCCACTTTCATCAATGGACAGGTCAATTTTGTCAAAAAATCAAGAAACCCTCAGCAAAACTTATCTACACTACAAAACAAATGGATCTAATCGATGTTTACAGAATATTTCATCCATCAGGCAAAGAATACACCTTCTTTTAAGCAGAGCAGGTAGTATTCTCTGTGATAGACAAGAGATAATCGCAACATATTTGAAAAAATCAGATTACACCTTGTATCTCTTTCGACCAATTACAATCAAGCAGAAAATTAACCTAGGAAATCTCGAGAATATACAGACACATGGAACCTGAACAGCATATCCCTGAATGAACAGCGGGTCACAGGAGAAGTCCCAAGGAAACGTAAGAACTCCCTGAAATGAATGAAAAGGACAATGAATGTATCGAAACTTCAGGGCTACAGCAAAGGCAGTGTAGAGGAAAACGGATCGCAATCAGTGCCTGCATCAAAACCTGGAGAGTGAATCCTGCATTTCGGTGGCTGGCAAGGAAGCCACCTTCCAGAGCGGGGTGAGAGGATTCTGTAGAAGCCGTGATCTTGCCTTGGGGAGGACCTCGCGTTCCCCACTGACTTTGAGTTTAGGTAGACAACCTGGCTGGTGGCATGGCACCCACTGAACTCTGTGAACGAAGGGCATGTTACCTCCCTCTCCTCCAACCAAGGTGGAGTAGTGAATGACCTCTGCGGCACAGGTGGCAGGCTCCAGGGATGCAGCAGCTCTCTGGAGCAAAGGCTGGAGCCGCTGCAAACTGTGATGTGGGAATGCTGTAATTGTGAAATTCTGGGAAACTGACAACAAAGTGGGGTGTGGCTAGGTCTCAGCTTCTGGAGTTGGCCTCAGTAATTGCCCTAAGAATTCCCTAAGTGATGGTAATAGACATATAGGGGTCTTCATGCTCACGCCATAGAGCACAGATTCCTCGTGTGGTTCATGCACCTGGGTGAGCAGGTACAGAGAGGTGCGTCGTGGCACAGAGAAGGGAGGGTGCAGTGATATTTCCAGTCAGGGTGATCATTTCTCCCCTAATGACTGCAGAGGACATACAGCATGTCTAGCGTGGCTGTTACGGTGGAAGTATGCCCTGCCCCATGCACAAATGCCGCCCAGCACTCCCTGGTTCTACCCTGCACATACATGGATGTTTAATACGCCTAGAGGCACATTCCCAAGGATTTCAGAGGAGATCTCAACAGGTGTTTCTCCGGATGTATAAAAGTAATCATAGAAATAAAACACAAACAAGGAGGACAATATGAGTCTTGGAAAGGAACATAACAGTACTTCAGTATTAGACTGTGAAGAGGAGGACTGACGAAATCTCAGAAAAGGAATTCAGAAGAACGCTGCTAAGATTAATAAATAGAGAAGATTTAATTAAGATTAATAAATAGATGTTAATAAACATGAATTAAACAAGTCTGAGGGACGTGGATGAGAAATTCTGCCGGGAAATAGAGTATTAATGAAATAAAACACAAATATTACAGTAATTCAGTATATCCAATAAAAATACAATGAAAAGCATAACCAATAGACTTAATGAGTCCAGATAAAGATATCAAAACTATGAGAAAGTTTTTGCAATATCTAAGAAAAAAATTAAAAAACCGAACAGTGTTTGGGATCTATTGGAAACCAACAAATGACAAAATATACATGTCTTAGGAATTCCTGAAAGAGCAAAAAACAGAATGACTTATAAAATGTATTCATTTAAAAAAATCAGAAAATTTCCCTAATGTGCACAAAGATATGGACACCCAAGTATAGGAAGCACATAGAACTCAAAATACGCATGATCAGAGATCTTCTCCCAGACACATTATGATCAAATTTTCAAAAATTAAACACGAAGAAAAGAACTCAAAAGTGCAATGAAGAAGTAAATGCCTGATTACTTGTAAGGGATCTCTAATTAGATTAGCAATAGATTCTTACAGAATCTCAACAGGCTAGGAGAGAATGGAGAGAGATAGTCTAAGTCCTAAAAGAAAATTGTCGACCCAGCAAAGATCTCATTTGTAAATGAAGCTGAAATAAAGACTTGTCAAAACAAAAATAAATTGAAAGCAATTGTCACCACCAAGACAGACTTAGAAATTATACCTAAGGATGTACTACACACTGAAACAGAAAAAAGTAACCAGTGTCATGAAAGAATGTGAAGGCAGAACATCTCATAAGAAAGGTACAGAGGAGATCCAAATAACAACAAGGGAGATCCAAAACAAACAACAGTAACATTGATGGAAAAAGGCAAGATAAAAACATTACTTATCAATAATAACCTTGAATTTAAATAGACTAAGCTCTCCAGTTAAAATACACAACTGAATGGATTTAAAAGCAAGACACATGTAATGCTGCCTACAAGATACACACTTCATCAACAAAGATACACTCAGACTGAAAGAGAAAGGATGAAAGAAGGTATTCCAGTTACTCCATGCAAATGGAAGTAAAAAAATTACTATGTACCTCAATATCAGAAAAATAGTAAGAAACTGTTTACAGGTCATTATGTAACAATTTGGGATCAACAATGCATGGAACATTCTCTAGGATAGACCCATACTAGGCCATTAGACAAATAAAAATTAAAAAAAAAGGAACTCATACCATGTGTCTTTTATAACCAGAAAGGAATGAAGCTGAAAATTAACAACATAAGTAACTCTAGAAAATGTACAAATACATAGACACTTCAACAAATGATCCTGAATGAAGAGTAGGTCAAGAAGAAACCAAAAGTGAAATAGGAAAAGTCTTTGAAACAAATGAAGATGACAATGCAACATATCAAAATTTTTGTGGTTATATAGAGAGAGAATTATCACATGGTACCCCACGGTACCCCCACAGGACAGGTGTTCCTTGCAGCAGTAAAGATGTCAGTTGTGATGTCCCCATCTCCCGTCAGAAGGTCAGGGTTTGAGTCTCATTCCATTTCCAATTCCAGCTTCCTGTGGAGAGGCACCAGGTGGCAGCTCATGGCAGTCTGATCCCTGCTAGCCTTGCAGGAGACATGGATTGCGTTCCAGGGTCTGGCTTGGTGCCGCCGAGCCTCAGCTATTACAAGCGTTTGGAGAATGATATAGAGGATGGGAGATCTCTACTTTTCAAATGATAATTTTAAAAAATCATCCAGGCTGCCCAAAACCTGTAAGAAATTGACCAAGTGCATTTCTGGTGCTCTCTCAGGTGTCCATCTGTGGAGCTTATTTTAAGCCCACAGGGGCCCGGGTGGTCTTACCCATAGTCTTGTAATGAGGAATCTCATAGCAGCCACGTATGCCATATTATGTTATACGGCCATTTAAGCTTTAAAAATAAAGGCATAAAGTGACAGAAAAATAACCTGTCCAATCTTTGGGAAAAAAAAGAAAAACTAGATTTCTCAATTTTATTGCTGGCAGGTAGCTGCTAAGTAAAAGCCCACTCAGTCAGCTGCTGAGTCAGCTGAATGTGCTTAAGGAGAACAGTACTTCACTGCTTGGCAAGGGGTCACCACCCCACATGGGTCCCAGAGGCACTGAGTCTGTCAGATCAGCAGCCACAGAACCAATGAGCCATGTCCCTGATAGGGAAAGCCAGGGAGGACTGGTTGGTGGGTCACACCTAGTACAGCTGGAACAGGCAAGGCAACTGATGGACACATATTGTCCATAGCACGTCTATTAAACCCACAGTCTCACTGCTCTGCTTGGTGGACACACTGAGTGAGTAACAGCGCTTCCTGAGCATTTACATTTTATCTCATTGAACTACTGAATAGACAAACTTTATCCCTTCTTGACGAATTTCTTAAAATGATCGGGGAGTCACTCCAGATCCCCGTGGCTGACATCTCGACTTTGGGAGCACAATCGCATCTGCAATGCCAGGGAACCCTGCCTCCCCCACTGCTCCATCATCACCCAGTCCCCATTTTCCTTGCCCTGGAGGGCTGAGGGCGTGGGTTTCTCAGTGCATCAGCCACGGTGTGCACAGGTTCTTGCCGTGTGCAGAAGTGTGAGCTCCACCTCCTGAAGGGTCTCTTCCATCACAAGGCAGGGGCTGAGTTTGTATCACACATGCGGCCACAGGAGGGAGCTCTAGAGGATGAAAATGATGACATGGGCTCCAAGGAATGCTGCCTACCTTCACTCATGGCCATAAAAAGATTTTTATTTCTCATTTAGTCTGAGAAACAGCCTGAAACCTGAAACTAAGAGCTTGGACATCGGATTACACAACTAATGCTGCATGGAAACCGGGTGCTGTGTGTATGCGTGCATGTCAGGACCAGGCTGCCCCACCACTGTAGGCAGAGAACCCTCAGCCTCCTGGAACCCATAGAGGGCACCAGGGGTCTCTCAGCCCAGGGCAGGGTCACTGCACAGTGTAGACTTGGTTGGGGAATAAGGTGCTCTCAGGACCAAGATCAGAAAATGGGATATTGTTTACCCAGCCAGGACTCTGTGACTCTCACACCTCTGTCAGGTAACTCAGAGGAAAGTTTTGAGCACAGCTCTCCCCAGATTGCTATTACCCAAGAGAGAATGAAGGAAAATGCAGAGACACGCGATGGCTTCCACTGGGGACTCCGTGATCTGTGCTCCCCAGTGGAACCGGTCACTTTTCTCCAAAGACCAAAATGACAATCCCCAGAGAGGTGAGATCAGGATGTCTTTTCCTTAAAACTGCAAGTTCCCCTCAGGTGCATGGAATCCCCCAGCCGTCGTCCTGGGTAAGTGGCTCTTTATTCCATGGATGGGCAATCAGGGCAGGTGAGTTCCTAGGCAGGGGGTTTAAAGGGGACAAATCTGGGATACAGTGAGATTTGTAGCAGCCTAGAAGAGACGTGGGCTCCAGCTGTCCTCCACAGCTGAGGAGTGTTCTCTGTTGTGACAACGGGGAAATTGTCTTCTTAGGATACTTAGTCTTTTAATTTGGCAACTCCCAAAATCAGTCCATTTTTATAAAGCACTCTTTTTTTTTCATTTCCAATTCATATCTCTGGATTTGATAACTGTCATTTGCTTAGTAACCAACTCTCAAAGCATACATTTTCTGATTGCTATAGACCAAAATGGTGCTCACTCATAACCACACTTTTCCCTGGAAGGAACCAGCTTTAATTCTGAGTTTCATTCGAAATGATTAGTGTCGCTTTTTTTAATAAAAAAAAAAAGATTTATTTATTTATTTCAAAGTCAGAGTTACACAGAGGGAGAAGGAGAGGGAGAAGAAGAGATATACAGAGGGAGATGGAGAGGGGGAGGTTTTCCGTCTGCTGGCCCACTCCCCAACTGGCTGCAATGGCTAGAGTATTGCCTATCCAGTCTGGAGCCAGGAGCTTTCTCCGGGTTTCCCACATCGGAGCAGGGGCCAAACGACTTGGGCCGTCTTCCACTGCTTCCCCGGGCCATAGCAGAGAGCTGGAGCATAAGTGGAATAGCCCAGACACCAACTGGAGCCCATATGCAGGCGGCAGTAGTGCTGGCCCCAAAGCGTTGGTTCTTTGATCTCCATAAAAATGTTAGAACTATGATTTTCAAGGGCCTTTTACAGTTTCCTTTTAAACAAATAATGTAACCCTTTAGAAGGAAATGAGGATCATGGTTTAAAACTATTCCACCTGCAGTTAACCCTCTCTTTCCTATACAGTGTCTACCAGTATTGCTCTTAAAGATCTTTCTTCTTCTGCCTACATGTGCACAGATTTCAAGGTCATGAAGTCAGCTCTTGGGCAGTGAGGAAGTTCCAAACTAGAAGACGTGGAAATGAATCTGAAATTACACTGAGAGGCGGGCGCATTGGCACAGCAGGTTAAAACCCCAGCTTGCAGCGCCAGCATTCCCGTATGTTGCAGCCATCTGGCGAGTGAACCATCGGATGGGACACCTTTCTCTCTACCTCCACCTCTCTGTAGCTCCGCCTGTCAAATGAAAAAATAAATCTTGAATTAAAAAGTCCATAAGCTTCTACTGAGATCTTCTGAGAGTTTTCATCCTGCTACTCCTACACTTCCATCCTGACCACCGATGGGTGCACTGACCCAGCATTTTTCACAATTTCTGGCCCACTTGATGGTGCCATGTAACACTGGACTGGCTCTGAGTTAGGTCCATGCAGAACACAGCTGTCTGAAGTGAGTGCTGTCTTGATCCAGTGGTAAGAGGAGTCTTCACCGTGCTCATTTGTTGCTGCATGAACTCAGCCTGCACCATCAGATCTCAGAGCTCCTGGAGGTCAGTGCTCAAGGAAATGTGGATTTCTCTTAGACACTTCTTTTCATTTTTAAAGATTTATTTATTTTACTGAAAAGGCAGAGTTACAGAGAGGGAGAGGTCTTCCACCTGCTAGTTCACTCCCCAGATTGCCACAGCAGTCAGAGCTCAGCTGATCCGAGGCAAGAAGCCAGGAGTTTCTTCAGGTCTCCTACACATGTACAGGGGCCCAGGCATTTGGGCCATCTTCTACTTCTTTCCCAGGCCATAGGAGCTGTATCTGAGAGGGTCCTCTGGCTCCCCCTGCTGTCTTATGATCTCCTAGTCCATGCTGTGCCTGTCAGGAGTGTGAGGAGCATGGCTGGGGAGCACTCGCTATGGCCATTGCTTCTAGAATACATTTCTAATAAAATATCAGCCAGAAAGAGCGAACATATTAGCTTTCTATTCCCTTCCTTATAATATGTGAATACAAATATAAAATTTACATATTTGGCATGTGTGTTCCCCTGGTAACAGTGGTGTGTGCTCAGCACAGTGTGGAGACCACTGGGAGGGTGGACTGAGATCTAAGCCACTGGTCATTCTTGGGAGCAACTCTAACTGGGACCATTAATTTAATGACCATTATGAGAAAAGAGGGAAAAATTTCTAGCTCCTTCTGGAGGATTTCCCCTACTGCATACGTAAGACTCTGCCAGTGGTTTTGAAGAAGGCTGCACCTCAGCTGGGATTTCTGATATGAAATCAAGTTCATGGCATTGTACGTCCTGCCTTTCTTGCATGATTCCCTGAGAAACTGCATATAGCAGGCACACTTGCAATTTACCTATAAGACATGCTATTTCATCGGTTTTATAATATCATGTACTTGTATTTCTAAGTTTCAATTTTATTTTAAAATCTGAACGGAATCAAGGCTTGCACAAAAAATTATAAGGAGCTTATGAAAAAGTTTGAGTTAAAAGATAAGTTTAGTCTGGCACAAAACACCTTGAAATCTGTACACATTTTTCACATGATGCATTCTCATGATAAAATTAAAGGCTCTTCAAGCACACAGAGTGCAAAGTTGTTTGTTTGTTTTTTGCAAAATGAGTATCTTTCAATTTTAAAGTTGTCACATATTTCACATAACATAAGAAAACAAGCTGAGATTTTTAATTTTTATCTTAGACTTTAAAAGCACTTTGATAAAATGTTATCTATTAAATGTTATTACTTTAAACACTATCGGTATATATTTTCTAACAGGTAAAATGGATACACATAAATAGATGTGTGTCATTTTAGAAGAATGCCATACAAGATGATTCAGAGTTGTGTTCTTACTGACAGCTCAGGACCCATGAAATGCAAAGATGGGTGAGTGATGAAAAACTTTCTCTGATTTTCTCCTGGGCAAATCACAGGACCAAACCTTAACTTGATAACTCTATGAGTGGAGCAAATTATGTCATGTATTTGAGCAATACTTTTAAAAAGGTTAACTTTAAAAAATGCTAGCTATGGGCCTGCGCCGAAGCTCAGTAGGCTAATCCTCTGCCTTGCGGCGCCGGCACACCGGGTTCTAGTCCTGGTCGGGGCACCGGATTCTGTCCCAGTTGCTCCTCTTCCAGGCCAGCTCTCTGCTGTGGCCCGGGAGTGCAGTGGAGGGTGGCCCGGGAGTGCAGTGGAGGATGGCCCAAGTGCTTGGGCCCTGCACCCCATGGGAGACCAGGAGAAGCACCTGGCTCCTGCCTTCGGATCAGCGCAGTGCGCCGGCCATGGCATGCACTGGAGGGTGAACCAAGGGAAGGAAGACCTTTCTCTCTGTCTCTCTCTCTGTCCACTCTGCCTGTCAAAAAAAAAATGCTAGCTATGGATTTTCACTTTAGAAAACTGGAAGTTTTCCAAGATTTAGAGCAAGTTCCCACAAAGTCCCTATATTATAAAAGGCTTTATCCATTCAACTCAACTGCTTACATTGCAGAAACACAATATTCTAATTTCTGTGGAGAGAAATCATCCTGACAATCTCGATTCTCAAGTGATAAATACATGAAAATGTATTACTGGAATTATTGTTACAATATTAAATGCCTCATATTGGTAAGGTTTGAATTACAGTACATAACCATATTACACAGGGAAGCATCTCACAAGTAGGTCAGAGCAAGTTTTCCAGCATAAACTTAACACTTCGGTCACATGAACTTTGAGCTGTGGGGAAGACAGGAGGGCTCAGGCCCCCGCAGAGAACACAGTTTTGGTGGAGGCAGAAGAGGTGTCCCATCATTTCTGCAGAAAGCCATCATCCCTCACTGTGAACATATTCACTGTGGTTTCCACATGCCAGGAACGCACGGGCAAGGAACCGTGGAGCAGAGGGTGCTCAGCACCTGCCACTGTGGTGCTCAGTTCCCCTGCTCCTCTAGGCAGGGACGGAGCTGGCAAATTAAGAGAGGACGGCGCTCTCTCAAGGTGAGCACATGAGGAAAACCTCGCAGGGACAGCAGGGACTGCAGTTTTTGCAGAGACCATTGTTCTCCAGGTGCTATGCCTGTTTGTACATTTACTTAATACCCTTGCATGCACAGCATCTGTACCAAGTGACACGCTTACCTGTAGTTACAGATGAGGTAACTGGGGCTCATGTGTTAAGTGAGAGCTGATGGTCACAACTTAAAATGTCAGATTTTACATTTAAATGCACAAGCTACACTAACCACCACTTGGTCTCCTATTTATTAAGAATAATTCTATGGAAATAAATGAACCAAAATAAACAAACATGAAAAACGTGTACACTGATATATCCTTGACACCTACTGCATCTAGGGGTCTAACTTCTCTTTCCTAAAATTCTCATTTAAGTTCATCAAAAATAATAGCACTCTTACTATGTGTCCTGAAATTGATTATAATTTTGCAGCTGCAAAGCGAAATAACTCACTGACCTGACTCTGAAAAGCTAAAACTAAAATAAAAATGAGCAAACATTTTTAATAATTGCAAGTTTATTCTCCAGGTCCTGTCTGAGCCCTGTAATGGAATATACTACCTAATTATAACTGGCAAATGTGTAACTAGAAACACAGTGGCTTCCAGAATAGTGTGAGGTAAACACTGCAATGTGCACAGGGGAACAACGGTGCAACGGAGCCAATCCAGATATCCTCACGAAGGAGCAAGCTGTGGAGGAGACTGATAAGTTGGTAATATTTGCAATAAATAATTTTTCTTAACTTTTCCTCAGATGTATAATAAATGCTTTTTCTCTTCTCAAAAAGATGAGTAACAAGAATATACTTTTAAGTTTGATGGCTGTGAGAATTGGCTTTTACTTTGAAGTCAGCATTGGGATCACAGCCAATGCAATTCATCTGCTCTTCCATGTCCTTTCATTCTCTCTCAAGCACAGGCCCAGGCCCACCGACCTGACCACTGGGCACCTGGCCCTCATCCACCTGGGGATGCTGATCAGCATTGGGTTCACTGCCACAGACATTTTTGAGTCTCGGGTGTTATGGGACGACATCACGTGTAAAGCTGTCATTTACTTGTACCAGGTGACACGGGGCCTCTCCCTGTGTAACACCTGCCTGCTTAGCGTCCTCCAGGCCATCACCCTCAGCCCCAGGAGCTCCTGGTTGGCAAAGTTCAAACACACATCCTCACAGCACAACATGTGTGGGTTTCTCTTCCTGTGGGTCTTCAATTTGTCTATTAGCACACATTTCTTAATCTCAGTCATTGCCACCACAAATCGTACATCCAACAGTCTTATGTTTGTCACTAAGTCCTGCTCTATTTGGCCCCAGAGATACTTACCCAAGCACACATTTTCCATATTGTGGATCTTAAGGGATGTCTCCCTTCTAGGGCTCATGGCCGTCTCAAGTGGGTACATGGTGACTCTCCTGTGCAGACACAAGAGGCGGTCCCAGCACCTTCACAGCACCAGCCTCTCTCCAGGAGCCTCCCCAGAGCACCTGGCCACCCGCACCATCCTGCTGCTCATGGGTGTCTTTGTGTTTCTATACTTGTTGGACTGCATTGTGTTTTCATTCTCAGGGATGTGGTGGAAGAGTGACCCAGTGCGCCTGTGTGTCCAACTGCTGGTGGGCAATGGCTATGCAATGATCGGTCCTTTGGTACTAATAAGTAGTGAAAAACGAATGATCAAGTTTTTCAAATCCATGTGGGAGAAGGAGAGTAGGTGTTTAATTGTTTATTAATATATAACTTATCTTTGTTTGAGCAAATATTATGAAGAAAGAGACTGACTAAAGGATTTTGAAAAATAATTCAAAGAAAGACTGTAAGGTTATTCAACAACAGAAGCAGTTAAATGACACAAGGGAATCAGTACACGGATGAGGAATTGTGGAAAGGCATAGTGTCAAAGAAATACTGGAAATGAAGTATTCAATATGTCAAATGAAAATTACTATGCAAATCTTAGCTACAGACTGGTGAGACTAAAGACAGAATATCTGATTTTAAAATAGGTCTTTTGAAATATTTCAATCAGACCAGGAAAAAAGAGCAAGAAGAAAAGAATTAGAGAAACTGGTAACAGTGTTCCAGGTCTATGGGATACCATCAAACGAAAAAATACCCAGGTCATGGGAGTTCTGACACGATGGAAAAATCTTCCCAGTTCTTGGAGTTGATGAATTAATATCATAAAAATGCCCACGTTGCCCAAAGAAACTTACAGGTTCATTGTGATCCCAATAAAAATTCCATGGGCTTCATGGAACTAGAAAATGCAATCTGAAATTCATATGAAAACACCAAAGACCACAAATAGTCAAAGCAATCTTAATCGATGAAAAGTAAGCTGGAGGCATCACAATACAGATTGCCAGATACACTATATGGCTACTGTAATCAAAATGGACTGCTACTGGCACAAAAGCAGACCTACTGACCAATGGGGCAGAACACAACCCCCCAGAAATTAACCCATGCATCTACAACTAACTAATCTTTGACAAGCAAGCTAATGTCATTCCCTGGAGAAAGCAGAGTCCCTTGAACAAAAAACGTAGGAAAACTGCATTTCTGCATGCAGAAGAATAAACAAGGCCCCCATCTTACCCCCACTACAAAATCAATGCACGATGAATCAAGTATTTACCTTTAAGAACTGAAACCATCCAACTGTTAAGCGAAAACACAGGATAAATGTTTCATGAGACTGGCTAAGGCAAGCTTCTCATAGATAATACCCCAGAAGCTTGCACAATAAAATAAAAAAAAAAAAAATAGAACAGCAGAATTGCATCAAGCTAAGAAGCTCTGGCACAGCTAAGGAAAAATTAACAAACTGAATGGGCAACCAGCACCATGGGACAAAATATTTGCAAACTATGAATCTGATAAAACATTAATATCCAGAATAAAGAGATCAAGAGACTCAAGAGCACCAAACAATCTAGTTAAGAAATGGGCAGAGTATGGTTACAGACATTTTTCAAAGGGTGCAATACAAAGGGCCAGCAGAAACATGAAAAAATGCTCAGAATCACAATCCCTCAGGGGAATACGCATTAAAATCACAATGAAGTGCTACCTCACCCCACTTAGAATGGCTATCATCTAAAAATTCACAAATGACAAAGCTGTTAAGGATGCAGAGAACAGGTATTGTAATACATTGTTGGTTGGAAGTAAACAGGTAGAAGCATGAGCAAAGGCCCTACTGAGATTCCTCAGAAACTACAAATACATCTGACTTATGACCCAGCCATTCTGGGAATATGCCCAAAGGAAATTAAATCAGAATATGAAAATTTATTTGCACTCCCATATTTATAGCAGCTCAATTCACAATAGCTAATACAGGGAATGAACCTAAGGGTCCCTCAATCTTGACTGGATAAAGAAAATGCATGATGAAATATACATGATGAAATATTATTCAACCACAAAAAGTAATGAAACCCTGACATAAGTAACGAAGCAGATTCAACAGGCAATCATTATGCTAAATGAAATAACCCAGTACCCTAGTACAAATACCACATGTCTTATATGTAGTAGACTGTAGAATAAGAAAAATCTGTGCGTCACATCAGTTGGTATATATAGTTACACATAGTGCTTCACTGAATCAGACCATGTAAGCGAAAATATGTTCGTATTTCACAAGTTAACCAAAAAAATTGACAGGAGGGAAACAGTCAATACCCTTGGGATACCAGTCATTCTTTGTTCTTTTCCCATATTGATATCAATGTGATCAGATGACAAAAAAGTCACTATCTATACATTTGTGTGTGCTTCCTGCCCTGTGTACTGTATTGTAATTAAAATCTAAAACATACATATTGATAAGTAACTAATGCATAAATTAACCCAACAACAATTACCAAGCAAACCCAAGGGCTCAATTCAAATCACACACATAGTACCTGCAGCTTGTATGAAGTTTCAAACTTCAGGAGGCAAAATACAGGTGAGAGATTGTGTTAGGACATGAGGATGAAGGAGATGCATGAGAAAGGTCACACAAGTCACACAGGGGACACTGTGAAAGTGATTGTGGTTACTGTGCCTCCTGTTATACATGTGCTGATATTTATCATGTGTATGCTTTAAATATGTACACTTTGTCTTCTGTCACTCAGACCTCGAGAAAACTGTTAGTACAACAGGAAGTCGGAATAGACATGTAACTACAGAGGATATGCATCGAGTCCTCCAAAACTTACAAAAACACAATCTAGAACCAGATGAATTCACTGATTGAGTCTTCAGGATTATAAGGATCTATACCAATGGTTTGCATAAAGGTCTGTTTTCCATCACTGTAAGAAAATACACATGGATGAATGATTTATATAAAATTACAGGGTCATTTAATTCATGATTTGGGGGTTCAAGGGCCTGGCACCAGCATCAGCTTGCCTCAGAAGGGGACCTAATGGAGGATGATATCACAGTGGTAGGAGTTCAAGCAAGAGGCATAGACCATCTGGTTAAAAAACAAGCCACAGAGATCTGGGAGCTGGTCCTGTGCTTTCATCGTAACTCAGCTCCAGGGAACAAATCACTCATTCAGAGACAGCCCTCCAAGGGCAGTGCCCCCAATGACCCCATGGCCTCCCACAAGATCCCAATACTTAAAAGTCCAAGCGTATCTTAACATCTACACATTGGGAACCATGATTCCAACAATCAACTTTGTGGGGACACACATGGACAACATCCAAATCATTGCACTAATCTCTCATAGTTTCACAAAATGCTTGAAGTACAAGGAGGGGAGAGGTGCCAGCTCATTCCGTAAGACTGATAAGTCCTGATTCCAAAAGCTGATATAAGCATTTCTAGAGACAATTCACAGATGCAACAATTTTCAGCAACTCACTAGCCAATCAAAAGCAGCAGTATATTAAAAGAAAAAGACTCCATGACCAAACGGGATTTATCTCAGTAATATGAATCTGGTTCTACATGCAAAATACAACTGAGTATGAGTAATATCTCATGATAATAGAATGAATAAAACCACATGGTTATCTGAAGGGATTCAGAAATGTTCTTGGACAAAGGCAGCACATTTCATATTAAGAATAATTCAACAAAAACAGAATAGAAGGGAATGCCCTCATATGACAAGCCACATTTATGAAAAAAAATAAAAAGTTAACATGGTACTTGCGAAACACTGGAAGACTTCCTTGTAAGATAATGAACACAAAAAAGAAAAATGCTCCTTCTTGCTGCTTCTACTCCACATTGTTCATTAATCCTATTCAGTATATTTACACAAGAAAAAGAAATTCATCCAAATTGGAAAGGCCACACCAGATGTCAGAACCATGGTAGTAGTCCAACCTTGGACTAGGAACCTTCAGACTATGAGCTGAAATAAATCCCCATCCGAAAAGCCCCTCTCAAGTATGTTAGTTGTAGAAATGAAAAGCTGAGCTGTAGATAGAAGATGGAGGAACAGGAAGAGAGCTTGCTGTGCTAGTCTAGAAGAAGATAGTTAGAAAAAAGTGAAGAGAGTGCAGTATCAGGGAAAAGCTAGGAAGAAAACAGAGGAAACCCATGCAAATTGGAAGTACAATGTAGCTCTGCATGGAGAGTGAGGACCTGTACAACTCAGGAGCCCAGCAGCAGAGAGCCTCAGAACCATTTTTGGAGAGTGAGGTGAGACCAGGCTGCAGCATCCCCAGACACTGGTGATAATGAGCCTTGCATGAGCCTGGCTTGGAACCCTGTTGGGGACAACATACCTGCCAAACTAGAGGGGGCAAAGGGCAAGCACATTTCTCTCTCCACAACCACCTAGCACCCGTGTCCCGCAATTGACTGAGAGAGGGTGGGTCCCATTTTGAACCTAAGCAACGGCTGCACCACCTTTTGTCTGTGCACCCAGCAACCAGTTGAGAGGACATGCCTGAGTCTAGATGGGAGAATTGATGGGGGTTGGACACTCCTGACTGTGGGAGTCTTGTGTGCTGGAACTGTGGCTGCATTAAAGGGCACAGGGCCTGTCTTAGTTAATGGGCCGTCACTGTGGGTGGCTCCATATGCACAGGGCTTCCTCATTCTCTGGTGAGGGTCACTGATGAAGGATCCAGGTGGGAATGGATACCATGAACCCTCTTATTATAGCTCCTGCATCCTGCGATTGCAGAAATTCTGTGACACTGTGAGCTCTAGGACACAAAACTGAAGGGGCATATAGTGCAGCCGGGTTTACGGGCAATTGCAAGGTCTGGTTTCAGAAGCTCAGGACTCCTTGAATGCAGGGAAGGACCTTGCAGAGGGCTCAGTGCTCACACTACAGAGCACATACATGCTATGTCAGGTTGTACACCTGCGTGGGTGTGGTGCACAGGCACTGTGAGGTCAGTCTCAGCAGTGAATCAGTCTGCTCAGTGTAGCATAGGGAAGGGCTGAGGCTTGAAAATGCCAGCCAGCATGATATTTCTTTTACTTCCTGATGACAGTCAGAGATCTATCATGACCAAGCTGGTTGTCACTCCGGGCTCTACCCACACATAAATGCAGGCCAGAGCTCCCTGGCCCAATCCCAACACACATGTCTCAATGACTGCTGTAAGACACAGGCATTCTAACCAAATCATAGAGGCACATTTCCCAACATAAAGCCTTCAGAGGAGATGCAACAAATGATTCCCTAGATGCATGAAAATAAATGCAGAATTACAACAAAACTTGAACAACGAAGATATCGCCAAAAGTAACACAATGTTAAGTCAATATTAGACTGTGAAGACATGGACATTGATTAAATGCCTGTCAAGGAATTCCAAAGAATGGTTCTAAGATTACTCAAAAACACAGAAAATCAGTTACATGAGATAAGGAAATCTGTACATGTTTCTTATGAGAAATTCTGTAAGGAAACAGAGATATTAAGGAAAAATCAAAATGAAATATTAGAAAAGAATTCAACATGTTAAATAAAAATGAAGCAGAATGTCTTAACAGACTCATGCAGAAGAAAGAATATCTCAAATAGAAGACAAATCCATTGTAAAGTCTGACAAAAATAGAAAAATTTAGAAACAAATCAATATTCAGGATATTTGTAATCCCATCAAACAAGAATATCTAAAAAATTATTCAGTGAAGTAGTATCACACATTTCTCCTAATTTGGAGAAAGATAGGGACTTCCAGCTACAGGATGTACGCAGAACCTCAACTGGAATGATCAGAACAGATCTTCAACGTGACACATTCTAGTCAAACTTCCAGAAGTCAAACATGAAAAATATCCCAAAGTGTGCAAAAAGTTGTGTCAGGAGCCTTTGAATGAGCTTCAGTTATTTGACAGATCTGACCAATTTCTCATCAGAAGCCGCCAGGCTAGCAGAGAATGGAGAACTAGAGTCCAAGTCCTACAAGAAAAAAACACCTAATGTCAGAGAATAGCATACCTGACTCCCAAAGCAGCTCTCGTTTAAAATCAAAGGAAAGCAAAACAACTTCCCAAACATGAAATTTGAAATCACTCTCTGGCCAGTCTTACAAGTGACACATAAAGTTGTACTAAACACAGAAACAGAAAATGATAATCACATCATGAAATATGTACAGGACTCCTAGTAAAAGAGCAAAGAAGATCTAAAACAAACAATATGAATATTTGTGGACAAATGTCAGAAACAAGACATCACTTAACAATAATAACCTTAGACACAAAAGGACTAAATTCTTCAATTAAAAGATACAGACTAGCCAAAGTGGACAAATAAACAAAACCCATCTATCTACTGCCTCCAAGAAACACATCTCCCCAACAAAGATACACACAGACTGAAAATGAAAGGATCGAGAAAGATATTTCATGCAAATGGAAACAGAAAATTAGCCTGAGTATCTAAGTATCAAATAAAATAGATTTAAGACCAAAACCAGTAAAAGAGTCAAAGGAGGACAATATGGAACACTTAAGTCATAAACTCAAAGAAAGATGGAACTATAGTAAATGTACATCCAACTAGGGCACCCAGTTGTTTAAAATAATATATCTAAGAGGAGACATAGAATACAATAATTCATAATGGGGGACTTCACCCCACTTTAATCAATGGATCAACTAGACAACCTATGCATCTGATAAAGGATTATCCAGAATATATGGGGCACTCAAGAAACTCAACAACAATAAAGCAAACAATCCAGTAGAGCAGAGGGCAAAGGGCATGAATATGCATTATTTTAAAGGATCAAACACAAATGGCCAAAAGACACATGAAAAAAAATGCTCAGGCTTAGAGCTATTAGGCAAGAAAAAGAAATTAAAGGGATACAAGTTGGGAAGGAAGAACTCAAACTATCCCTCTTTGCAGACGACATGATTCTTTATTTAGGGGACCCAAAGAACTCCAATAAGAGACTATTGGAACTCATAGAAGAGTTTGGCAAAGTAGCAGGATATAAAATCAATGCACAAAAATCAACAGCCTTTGTATACACAGACAATGCCACGGCTGAGGAAGAACTGCTAAGATCAATCCCATTCACAATAGCTACAAAAACAATCAAATACCTTGGAATAAATTTAACTAAGGACATTAAAGATCTCTACAATGAAAATTACAAAACCTTAAAGAAAGAAATAGAAGAGGATACCAAAAAATGGAGAAATCTCCCATGCTCATGGATTGGAAGAATCAATATCATCAAAATGTCCATTCTCCCGAAAGCAATTTACAGATTCAACGCAATACCAATCAAGATACCGAGGACATTCTTCTCAGATCTGGAAAAAATGATGGTGAAATTCATATGGAGACACAGGAGACCTCGAATAGCTAAAGCAATCTTGTACAACAAAAACAAAGCCGGAGGCATCACAATACCAGATTTCAGGACATACTACAGGGCAGTTGTTATCAAAACAGCATGGTACTGGTACAGAAACAGATGGATAGACCAATGGAACAGAATAGAAACTCCAGAAATCAATCCAAACACCTACAGCCAACTTATATTTGATCAACGATCCAAAACCAATCCCTGGAGTAAGGTCAGTCTGTTTAATAAATGGTGCTGGGAAAACTGGATTTCCACGTGCAGAACCATGAAGCAAGACCCCTACCTTTCACCTTACACAAAAATTCATTCAACATGGATTAAAAATTTAAACCTACGACCCGACACCATCAAATTACTGGAGAGCATAGGAGAAACCCTGCAAGACATAGGTACTGGCAAAGACTTCTTGGAAAAGACCCCAGAAGCACAGGCACTGAAAACCAAAATTAACTACTGGGATTGCATCAAATTGAAAAGTTTCTGTACTGCAAAAGAAACAGTCAGGAAAGTGAATAGGAAACCGACAGAATGGGAAAATATATTTGCAAACTATGCAACAGATAAAGGGTTGATAACCAGAATCTACAAAGAAATTAAGAAACTCCACAACATCAAAACAAACAACCCACTTAAGAGATGGGCCAAGGACCTCAACAGACATTTTTCCAAAGAGGAAATCCAAATGGCCAACAGACACATGAAAAAATGTTCAAGATCCCTAGCAATTAGGGAAATGCAAATCAAAACCACAATGAGGTTTCACCTCACCCCGGTGAGAATGGCTCACATTCAGAAATCCACCAACAATAGATGCTGGAGAGGATGTGGGGAAAAAGGGACACTAATCCACTGTTGGTGGGAATGCAAACTGGTGAAGCCACTATGGAAGTCAGTCTGGAGATTCCTCAGAAACCTGAATATAACCCTACCATTCAACCCAGCCATCCCACTCCTTGGAATTTACCCAAAGGAAATTAAATTGGCAAACAAAAAAGCCGTCTGCACAGCAATGTTTATTGCGGCTCAATTCACAATAGCTAAGACTTGGAACCAACCCAAATGCCCTTCAACAGTAGACTGGATTAGGAAATTATGGGACATGTACTCTACAGAATACTATACAGCAGTCAAAAACAATGAAATCCGGTCACTTGCAACAAAATGGAGGAATCTGGAAAACATCATGCTGAGTGAATTAAGTCAGTCCCAAAGAGACAAATATCATTTGTTTCCCTTGATTGGCGATGACTAACTGAGCACCAAAGGGGAAACCTGTAGAAGTGAAATGGACACTATGAGAAACAGTGACTCGATCAGCTCTTGTGCTGACTGTTGTTGTACAATGTAATACTTTATCCATGGTAGTATTTTTTTTTCTTTATCCTAGTACTAGTGGTTGAACTCTGTAATTAACACACAATTATACTTAGGTGTTTAAATTTTAACCGAAAAGTGATCTCTGTGAAATATAAGAGTGGGAATAAGAGAGGGAGGAGATGTAAAATTTGGGACATGCTCAATCGGAACGGCCCCAAATGATGGAGTTAGAATTGTGCCAGGGGTTTCCAATACAATCCCATCAAGGTGGCATGTACCAAGGCCATCTCATTAGCCCAAGTGATCAATTTCAGCTCACAATTGATCACACTGATAGGTCTAAGAGTCAAAGGGATCACACAAACAAGACTAGTGTCTGCTAATACTAACTGATAGAATCAAAAAGGGAGAGAATGATCCAACATGAGAAGCAGGATACACAGCAGACTCATAGAATGGCAGATGTCCTAAATAGCACTCTGGCCTCAGAATCAGCCCTTAAGGCATTTGGATCTGGCTGAAGAGCCCATGAGAATATTTTAGGCATGGAAAGCTAAGACACTCTGGAAAAAACAGAAGACCTAAATGAAAGATCTCTGCGAGTGAGATCCCAGTGGAAAGAACGGGGCCATCAAAGAAGGAGGTACCTTTCTCTGAAGGGAGGAGGGAACTTCCACTTTGACTATGGCCCTGTGGGAATAAGATTGAAGTCGGCGAACCCTAAAGGCTTCCATAGCCTCGGCAACTCATGACCAGAGCCTAGGGAGATTACTGACGCCATAAACAAGAGTGTCAAATTGTTAAATCAACATCAGGAGTCACTGTGTACTTACGTCTCATGAGGGATCTGTCCTTAATGTGTTATCCAATGTGAAGTGATGCTAATACTAGTACTGAAACAGTATTTTTACACTTTGTGTTTCTGAGTGGGTGCAAACTGATGAAATCCTTACATAGTATATATTGAATCGATCTTCTTTATATAAAGATAATTGCAAATGATTAAAAAATCTTGGTGTTAAATTGGAAATCGCATAGACAATTAATCAATTTTTTAAAAAAAAAAATCATGTAGGATCTCTGTCCTTAATGTGCTGTACATTGTGAATTAATACTATAACTAGTACTCCAACAGTATTATCATTTTGTGTCTCTATGCGAGGGCAAACCGTTGAAATCTTTACGTAATATGTACTAAATTGATCTTCTGTGTATAAAGAGAATTGAAAATGAATCTTGATGTGAACAGAAGGGGAGAGGGAGCGGGAAAGGGGAGGGTGGGGGGAGGGAGGGAAGTTGTGTTGGGGGGGAGCCATTGTGGTCCATGAGCTGTTCTTTGGAAATTTATATTCTTTAAATAAAAGCTTTATAATAAAAAAAAAAAAAATGCTCAGGCTCACTCTCCATCAGAGGAATGCAAGTAAAAACCGCAATTAGGTATCATCTCAGCCCAGTTACAATAGGTATCACCGAAAAACTACCCTAGTACACTGTATGGAATGTAAACTGGCTTCCTTGGGAATCTAAAAATTATTCCATCATAGGACATAGCCATTCTATTCATTTACCAAAAGAAATGAATTTACCATAAGAAATAATTACCTGTACCCTCATGTTTACGGCAGCTCAATTCACAAATCAGTAAGGTATGGAATCAACCTAGATGTCCACCAACTGATGACTAAATAAAAAACGTTGGTGTATATACATGATGGAATACTTCTCAGCCATACAGAATAATGAAATCTCATCTTATGCAAGAAAACAGATGCAACTGGATATCAAATGTCTAGTGAATTAATCAGGATCCAAAAACAATGTCACCAGTTTTCTCTTATTTGTGGTAGTTAACAATAGAGTACCAAAAAAAAAGGGTATGAGTGAAACTGGTATCTTAGGATTTTATAACTGTTTATAGCAGCATTTATCTATATTCCTATTGGACAGTGGTCTATTTTTTACTTTTGGATCTTGTTATCCAATGGAGCATCATATCATCCTATGTTATTATAAAGTAAAATTAGAAGTATGTTGGGGCCGGCGCCATGGCTCAACAGGCTAATCCTCCGCCAGCGGCGCCGGCACACTGGGTTCTAGACATGGTCAAGGCGCTGGATACTGTCCCAGTTGCCCCTCTTCCAGGTCAGCACTCTGCTATGGCCCGGGAGTGCAGTGGAGGATGGCCCAGGTGCTTGGGTCCTGCACCCCATGGGAGACCAGGAGAAGCACCTGACTCCTGGCTTTGGATCAGCATGGTGTGCCGGCTGCAGTGCGCTGCCTGAGGTGGCCATTGGAGGGTGAACCAATGGCAAAGGAAGACCTTTCTCTCTGTCCCTCTCTCTCTCTGTCACTCTGCCTGTCAAAAAAAAAATAGTAGTAGTAGTATGTTGGGGGCTGGCACTGTAGCATAGTGGGTAAAGCCACCACTTGCAGGGCTGGCATCCCATATGGGCAGTGGTTTGATTCCTGGCTGCTCTACTTCTGATTGAGCTCCCTGCTATGGCCTGGGAAAATGGTAGAGGGTGGCCCAAGTTCTTGGGCCCCTGCACCTATGTGGGAGATCCTGAGGGAGCTCCTGCTTTTGGCTTCTTATAGGCACAGTTCAGGCCATTGTGGTCATGAGGGAAGTGAACCAGTGGATGGAAGACCCCACCCTCCTCTCTCTCTCTGCCTCTGTGTAACTCTGCTTTTCAAATAAATATTTTTTAAAAAGAATATGTTATTATAAAAATGTAAAAAATTGAAGAGGAGGGAATTATCATTATGTAATTAGAACTGTATCTAACAACTACATGAAATCTGATCTCTTTATAATTTTAATTTATATGTTAATAAAAATAATTTTAAACCATACAGCTAAAAATGGGCAAAGAATATGATTCCAATATCTTACTAATAGGGGAAGCCGGTTGTGATGTGTGTGTCAACTCTTTACAATTTTTGTTTTGTAAGTTTAAAACTATTCTGAAATAAAATGTTTTTAAAACAATAGAACTATAGTTGTCTCCAAAAAAGCTATACAAATGGTCAGTAATCTCATAAAAATGTTCAACAGCTTTAGCATGAAAAAATGTAAAATCAAAACCATATGAAAAGCCTGTTCAAATTCCTAGGATGACAATATAACATGGAAGATGTAACTTTTGTTAAGGAGGTGAGCCAACCGGATCTTTAATATGGTCACAAACCAAAATGGATTCCATGGCTACTGAGTCTGTCAGATCAGAGCTACCACCCCCAGGAGCCATGTCCCAGATCAGGGAAAGCCAGGGCAGAACTGGGTGGTGGGTCACACCTATCACAGCCCAAGTGAGCTCAGACTACTGATGGACATATATTGCCCCTAGCGTTTGTATTAAACCCACGGTCTCACTGCTCTGCTTTGTGGACAAGCTGGGTGAGCAATGGAGTTTCCTGGGCATTTTACTTTTATCTCACTGAACTGTGGAATAGACAGAATTTCATCCTGTAAGAGGTTCCCTTGAAGATGAACTTCATAAAATGATCAGAGTTGTTCCAGATCCCCGTGGCTGACGTCTCTACTTTGGGAGCACACTCACATCTGAAGCCTGGGGCTCCTCCAATGCCAGGAGATGCTGGCTCCCCCCCCCCCCACACACACACACTGCTCCATCATCGCTAAGTCCTCAAAGTCCTTGCCCTTGGAGGGTTTAGGGCATGGATTTCTCTGTGCATCAGCCACAGAGTGCACGGGTCCCATCCTTGTACACAGGTGTGAGCTCCATCTCCTGAAGGGTCTGGACCATCAGCAGGCAGGGGCTGTGTATTTATCACACGTGGGAAGACAGCAGGGATTGTTAGAGAATGAAAATGATCAAACAGACTCCCAAGACCATGGCCATGAGAAAGATTTTCATTTCTCATTTAATCTGAGACAGATCTTGGAACTTGAAACCAGGATCAGACATCATGGAATATACTGCTAATGCCACTTACATGCCAGGTGCTTTGTGTGTGAGTGGATTCTGGGGCCAGGCTGCCCCCGACACTGTAGGGAGAGGACCCTCAGCCCCAAGGAACTCAAGGAGAGCACTAGGCATCTCGGCACAGAGTAGAGGCACTACACAGTGTGGAGTAGGTTGGGAATAAGGTACTCACAGGATCAAGATGAGAACATGATGCTGTCTACCCAGCCAGCCCCCTTGTGGCCCTAATACAAGTTTCATGGAACTCACAGGAAAGTTTGGAGCTCAACTCTCCCCAGATTGCTATTATCCAAGAGTTAATAAAGGAAGATGCACAAAGAGGTGACATGTTCCACTGGGGACTCCGTGTTCTGAGCTCCCCAATGGAATCTGTCACCCTTCCCCAGACACCATGATGACAATCCACAGAGATGAGCTCAGAGAGTCTTTTCCTTAAACCTCTGCAGGTTCCTCTCTGGTGCATGGATCCCCCAAGTCGTCCTCGTGGGTGAGTGTCTCTTTACTGAACAGATTAGGAATGAGGTGGGTAGGTTCCTAAGCTGGGGAAAACTGGGACTACAGGGAGGTTTGTAGCAGCTTCAGAAGAGACGTGGGCTGCAACAGTCCTCCACAGCTCAGCAGTGTTCTCTGTACAACACGATGGGGAAATCTTCTCAGGATATTTGCAGCGTGCACTCAGCACAGTGTGGAGGCAGCTGCATGAGTGACTGTCTTCACCGCTTCTCCTGATTCTCATGGAGACACTCTCAGTGGGTGACCCTGGATGCATCCTAAATTTTCCTTTTACTTTACTGTAATTCTGAGAAAAGAGGAAAAGCTTTTCAGCTCCTTCTGGGAGAATTCCTCTAAAGGAAAAATAAGACTTGTCCAATGGTTTTGGAGAATGATCCACCTAAAATATGATTTCCTAATATGATCCCAACTTTGTGGCATTTATGTCCTGCCATTACTACACAAACTATTGAGGAATATTGAACGTATGTAGCCCCTCAACCACCACTTAACAATGATGAGGCATATCAGTTTGATAATGTCATGCACTTGTACTTACAAGGTTCAATTATATTTTAAAATATGAAATAAAGCAAAGCCTATAAATGGGAGCTTTAAAAAGTTCAGGTAATATTTGAATTAAAAGACAAGTGTCTCTTGGCAGAATAAAACATTTTGAAATCTTGGCATAGCTTTTTCATAATAAGCATTTTAATGAAATATGCTGACAGTGCTTTAAGTAAGCACTGTCAGTAGACTTGGGCTATCAGGTGAAACAGTACACAGGAAAATTTCATGTTAATACAGGACAGACAGGGAAGAATGTTCTGTTCATTTGATGGCAGCACAGGATCCTTAACATGCAGACAGGTGAATAGGAGACACATTTTCCTGTTTTCCACTGGGCATATCACAGGATCAAAACCTTTTTTTTTTTTTTTTTGACAGGCAGAGTGGACAGTGAGAGACGGAGATAGAAAGGTCTTCTTTTGCCGATGGTTCACCCTCCAATGGCCACTGTGGCCGGTGTGCTACGGCCAGCGCACCGTGCTGATCCGAAGCCACGAGCCAGGTGCTTCTCCTGGTCTCCCATGTGGGTGCATGGCCCAAGGACTTGGGCCATCCTCCACTGCACTCCCGGGCCACAGCAGAGAGCTGGCCTGGAAGAGGGGCAACCGGGACAGAATCCGACGCCCCAACAGGGACTAGAACCTGGAGTGCTGGTGCCGCAAGGCAGAGGATTAGCCTATTGAGCCGCGGCGCCAGCCTAAAACCTTATCTTTCTAAATGTATGGGGATGATTATGTCATTTGTTTGATTAACTCTCTGACAACAAAGGTCCACTGCTCAAAATGCTACTATGTAATTTCCATGGTAGAAAATTGGAAATATTCCAAGGTTTAGACCAAATTCCCACATGTTCTAGAATTCTTAAATGCAGAACACCAATTTTGTTTAAACCCTTCTGCTGCTCCTTAGCAACACAGATGATAGATTACAACACTGGAATTTGCTATGGAAGCAAGTCAGCCTGACACTCTGATTTTCAGATGATACAGATGTGAAAATATTAGTGTTTTTTGAAGACTATGATATGCCTCATACTTATATGATTGGAAGCAAAGTGTATGGGAACACTGCACAGGGGAGGCATCCAATCTAGGTCAGAACCAAATTCTCCAGTATACATGTAACACTCGGGTCCCAGGCGTCCCCTGGCATGTGGAAGACAGGAAGGCTCAGGCCCCTGTGCAGAACCTTCTAGAACCACCCTCTTGTTGCAGGAAGAGGAAGTGTCCCATCAGCATCTCCATAGAAAGCAATCATCTGTCTGCTTAGACTATGAACATAGTCACTGCGGTTTCCACAGCCAGGAACATGGAGAGAAGGAACCGTGGAACAGAGGGCGTTCAACACCTGCCACGGTGGTGCTCACGGCCCCCTGCTCCTCTAGGCAGGGATGGAGCTGGAAAGCTAGGAGAGGACGGCGCTCTCTCAAGGTGAGCTCAGGAGGAGAACCTCACAGGGACATCCATGGCTGCAGTTTCCACAGAGACCACTGTTCCCCAGGCACTGTGCTTGCTCACACATTCACCTAACACCCTGCACACACAGCATCTCTAGTAAGTGACACGCTCACTGTAGTGACAGATGAGAGGACCTAGGCTCATGTGTTCAGTGACACTGGAAGATCACACATTTAGCAAAACTCAGAGATTCACATTCAGAATCTATACTAACCAACCTTTGGGCTCTCATGGATTAAGAGTGTTTATCTGGACATAAACAAAAGTAACTATCACAGCAGTGAGATAAGACTAACTGAAAACATGGTTATACTATTGACACTTACTGTATATGAGGGATGATTTATGCTTTCCTAAAGTGCTCATTAGAAATCACCAAAAATTACAGCACTCTTACTGTGCAGCCAGAACTTTATCAGGATTTGGCAGATTCAAAGGGAAAAACTCATTGCCCTTGACTTTGTAAAAATAAAAATAAGGTAAAACTCAGCAAATACCTTTCACATAATGGCAATTTTACTGTCCAGGTCCTGTAGGAGCCAAGCAGTAGGATGCAGGTTCCAATCATGATTGGCCGGTCTGCAGGTAGGAACAGTGTCTTCCAGGAGAGGATGAGGGGGGCTGCAGTATTCCCAGGCTAAGAGGGTGCACTGGGATTGCTCCACACAGCCTCATGAGTAAGTGGCTGTGGCTGAGAGTCATAAAGAATTAATATTTGTGATAAGTAACTTTTCTTACTTTTTCTTCATTCACTACATGTTTGTTCGTCCCCCAAAAAGATGAATGAAGACACCATATTTTCCAGTTTCATTGGTATCAGAAATGCGTTTTGTTCTGAAGTCAGCATTGGGATCACAGCCAACGCCTTCCTTCTGCTCTTCCGTGTCCTCTCACCCCCTCTCAAGCACAGGCCCAGGCCCACCGACCTGGCCATTGGGCACCTGGCCCTCATCCACCTGGAGATGCTGATCACTGTGGGGTTTATAGCTGCAGACATTTTTGAATCTCAGGAATTATGGGATGACATTACATGTAAAGCTGTCATCTACTCATACCAGGTGATGCGAGGTCTTTCTATGTGCAACACATGCCTGCTGAGCGTCCTCCAGGCCGTCACCCTCAGCCCCAGGAGCTCCTGTTTGGCAAAGTTCAAGCACACATCCTCCCCTCACAGCATGTGTGGCTTTCTCCTCCTATGGGCTTTCAATATGTCCATCAGTGCTCGTTTCTTAGTCACCACTGTTGCTGCCACAAATCATTCATCTAACAATCTTATGTTTGTCACTAAATCCTGCTCTCTTAGGCCCCTGAACTACTTACCCAAGCATACATTTTCCATGTTGGGGATCTTGAGGGATGTCTCCCTTCTAGGGCTCATGGCTGTCTCAAGTGGGTACATGGTGACTCTCCTGTGCAGGCACAAGAGGCAGTCCCAGCACCTTCACAGCACCAGCCTCTCTCCAGGAGCCTCCCCAGAGCACAGGGCCACCCGCACCATCCTGCTGCTCATGGGTGTGTTTGTTCTCCTGTACTTGCTGGACTGCATTGCTTACTCCTTCTCAGGGATGTTGCTCAAGAGTGACCCAGTTTGTCTGTGTGTCCAGATGTTGGTGGGCAACGGCTATGCCACCATTGGTCCTTTTGTGCTAATCAATAGTGAAAAACGAATGATCAAGTTTTTCAGATCCATATGGGATAAGCAGAGTAAGTGCTTGATAGTGTATTAAAAATTAACATGGCTTTAGATGAGCAAATACTTTGACTGCAAAATGATTCACATTTATCTGTAGGATGTGCTCTGTGGGTTCAATGAAATTTATGGAGTTAAGATTTTTCCTGTTAAGCTATTTACTTTGGTATACATTAATGTGTAAATAATAGGTTACTTAAATATACAACAACTATTGGGCAAACCCAAGCCTCCATTTCAAAGCAGATGCAAAATAACCGGAGCTTGTGCAGAGTTACACACTTTAGGTGACTAAACACAGGTGAGTTTTCAGGATGGACTTGGGGTCTGAGGACATGTGTGGAGAGAGCACAATTAAGGGACACAGGGAACTCCATGGAATGGGCTGTGGCTACTGAGTCCAGTGTGGGTGCTTGTGGCCTTGTGAGTGGACAGAGCACAAGTTAGGAAAGAATCAAGGGCACAGCTGTTCTCCCCTCTGCAGCTTGAGCGAAAGCATGCCTATCTCTGCGTTGAGACCATGCATAAACACCGTGAGGTCCAGCACTTACTGACGCGCTTTAGATCCATGAAAGACCGCGCTTGGCTTTTCATCATCACACACATTGGTTTCACCACTAGGGCCGGCACTGTGGTAGGGCAGGTAAAGCCACTACCAAGTTGCAATGTCGGCATCACATATGGCCGCTGGTCCTCATCCCAACCCAGCTTCCCACTAATGTGTCTGGGAAAGCATCAAAATAAGGTTAAATGGCCAGCGCCATGGCTCAATAGGCTAATCTTCCTCCTGCGGTGCCAGCATACCGGGTTCTAGTCCTGGTCAGGGCGCCGGATTCTGTCCCGGTTGCCCCTCTTCCAGGCCAGCTCTCTGCTGTGGCCCAGGAGTGCAGTGGATGGCCCAAGTGCTTGGGCCCTGCACCCCATGGGAGACCAGGAGAAGCACCTGGCTCCTGGCTTTGGATCAGCACGGTGCGCTGGCCGCAGCATACTGGCCGTGGCGGCCATTGGAGGGTGAACCAACTACAAGAGGAAGATCTTCCTCTCCGTCTCTCTCTCTCACTGTCCACTCTGCCTGTCAAAAAAAAAATAATAATAAGGTTAAAGTGGTTGGTGCCCTGCCACTCATGTGGGAACCCCCATGGCGATCCTGGCTCCTGGCTCAGCATGGTCCAGCCCTTGCTGTTGTAGTCGTCTTGAGAAGGAACCAGCAGATGGAAGAGCTCTTTCTTTCTCTCTGTCACTCTGCTTTCAAATAGGTAAATAAATCTTTAAAAGAGCTAGTTAAGACTTTTCTATGTGTACTGTAAAACTAATGTGCTATGAAAGATCTCTACAATTAGAATTGTCATTCACTAATGACAGACATTGAAACAGACACAAAGAAACGGAAGGACTTCCCATGTTCAGGGATTGGAAGAATAAGTATCATTAACATGTCCACATTATACAAAGTGACATACAGGTTCAATACAATCTCCATGAAATAGCAGTAACAGATTTCAGAGAATAATAAATACTACTAAACTATGAAAGACCCCAAGAGCCAAAGTGAGCCTGAACAAAAAGAACAAAGTAGCAGGCACCACACTACATGGCTTCAAAATGTACCACAAAGCCGCAGTAATTAAAATAGCACAAAAAGACACAGACCACTGGAACCACACAGAGGCCCTAGAATTAAACATATGCAACTATTGCCAATGGACCTTCAACAGGGATGCTGTAAGATGTTTGGAGAAAGGACAATCTTTTCATTAAGTAGGGTTGGGATTTGCGATCCACAAACCAAAGATCTAACTAAACAGTCTCTCACCATGTATAAAAATCAGCACAACACCAGTGTGCTAGGGTACCTTTTCCCCAAATCCTTGCCAGCGTTTGTTTTTTGTTGATTTCTGTATGAAAGCCACTCTAACTGGGGTGAGGTGAAGTCTCATGTATATAACCTTTTTTGTGCTCTGTATATTAGTTACCAACAATCAGCGAAAACATATGTTAGTTGTCTTTTTCAGACAAGCTTATTTCACTAATTGTAATGGTCTCCAGTTGCATCCATTTTGTTGTGAAAGACAGGAGTTCATTCTTTATTGTTTACAGTCCTTGTCTATTCTCTTGAGGACCAGTGGTTTTGCTACTTACTACTTCCTCAATTCTTTATTTAGTGGAGGGCTGAGCTTGTGGTTATAAAGAAAACTGAAAGAATGTCAATGAAAAAAGAAAAAGAAAAATAAAAAGGAGAAAGAGATGAAAGAATCATTAGGCCCTTAAAACTGAATATATGAAATACGTGAAATCTGTCCATTTTTGTAAAAATGTTGACATGAACAAAAATGTTAATAAAGGCAGAAAAATCAAGAACATATTTTTTCTTGTCCAAGACAAACCTTTGTAACTGCCTTGGTCAAAACCAGAGTTGTCCTAGCCAGGGAAATCAGGCAAGGATAAGAAATAAAGACCATCCAAATAGAAAAACAGGGGTCCAAATTTTTGCAGATGATATTTTATTATACACAGAACAGCCTACAGACATAACCGAAAGTGCGACAACTAAGAAAAACATGTTGAAGGATATAAATTAGTAGCTTTGTTTACACCACTGGCAAATTATCTGAACAATAAACGAAGAAATCAATGGCATTTCCAATAATTACAAAAACAAATTAATTGAACCAAAGAGGTTAAAGATTTCTACAATTGGGGCCAGTACTGTGGCACAGTAGGTTAATGCCCTCGCCTGAAGCACCGGCATCCCATGCGGGTGCCAGTTTGAGGACCGGCTGCTCCACTTCCAATCCAACTCTCTGCTATGGCCTGGGAAAGCAGTGAAAGATGGCCCAAGTCCTTGAGCCCCTGGACCCCCATTGGAGACCTAGAAGAAGCTCCTGGATCCTGGCTTAAAATTGGTCCGCCTCTGGCCATTGCGGGCAATTGGGTAGTGAACCATCAGATGGAAGACCTCTCTCTCTCTGTGCCTTTCCTCTCCCTCTTTAACTGTGACTCTAAAATAACTAAATGAATCTTTTTATTTCTTGAAAAGATGTATTTCATTTATTTGAAAGTCAGAGTTACAGAGAGAGGTAGAGAGAGAGGGAGAGGTTTCCCTCTGCTGGTTCACTCCTAGATGGACACAACGGCCGCAGCGGTGCCGATCCAAAGCCAGGAGCTTCTCTGGGTCTCCCACGTGGTGCAGGGGCCCAAGGACTTGGGCCATCTTCTACTGCTTTCCCAGGCCACAGCAGAGATCTGGATTGCAAGTGGAGCAGCCGGGACTCGAACCTGCACCCATATGGCATGCTGGCACTTCAGGTCAAGGCTTTAACCCGCTGCGCCACAGCACCAGCCCCAAATAATTAAATCAATCTTTTTTACAAAAAGATTTCTACAAGAAACTATAAAACAGTGATGAAAGAAGTTGCAGATGACACAAATAATTGGAAAGAATTGCCATGTTCCTGGCTTGTAAGAATAAGTATCATTAAAATGCCCATACTGCACAAAGCAATTTACAGATTCAGCACAATCCCACTGAAGTTTCAACGACATATTTAAGGACACTAGGAAAAACCACTACTGAATTTGTGCAGAACCATCAAAGACCCCTATAGCCAAAGCAATTTTGAGCAAAAAGAACAAAGCAAGAGAAATCATACTATCTGGCTGTAAAAAATAATGCAGAGTTACAGTAATTATAGCATCCTGTTGGCACAAAAAACAGACACAGACCTACAGAGCAAGGGGCAGGAACTGTGGTGTAGTGTGCTAAGCCTCTGCCTGCAGCACCAGCATCCCACTTGGGCGCTGGTTCATATCCCAGCTACTACGCTTCAAATCCAGTTACCTGCTGTGGCCTGCGAAAGCAGAAGATGGCCCCAGTGTTTGGGTCCCTGCACCCGCTCAAAAGCTACACCCGCTCACCCAAAATCTTTCACAGGCATCTGATATCAGCCCTGTCTACTACAGTAAGATCTAAACACCTTTAGGATTTTGTTGTATTCGAAAAGCACCGAGTGACGGAGAACAAAATCTGTCCAGGTTTCTTCCAGTGGTGGCTTGCAGGTGGCTCTCTGCTGGATGGGCAGACAGGAATTGGCTCCATCGCAAGAGTGGTCACCATGCCACCTGGGTTCTCCTGGCTGCTCAGTCTAATTGGAGCCACGCATCCAGGGCACCAGATACCAGAGCAGAGCTGGGTTGCAGATCCTACCAATCACAGCCATGTGAGGCCAGGCCACTGATAGCCTATGCTGGTCTACAGCATGGAATGAAACTCAGTCTCACTGTTCAGATCCGTGGACGCACTAGGTGAGCCAGTGTTCCCTGGGCATTTTACTTTTATCTCATTGAACTGCTGGACAGACAGAAACTTTCCTCCTTCAAGTGTTTCTACCCTAAGAAATTTCATAAAATGAACACAGAGTTGCTCCAGATCCCCATGGCTGATACCTCTACCCTGTTCTCAATGTCCCTGCCCTGAGGGCTGAGGGCATGGATTTCTCAGTGCATCAGCCACACAGTGCACAGGTTCCTGCCGTGTGCAGAGGTGTGAGCTCCATCTCCTGAAGGGTCTGTACCATCACCAGGCAGGGGCTGAGTATTTGTGTCACACGTGGGGACACAGGAGAGATCTCAAAAATAAAAATGATGAAATGGGCTCCAAAGGAAGCTGGCTACCTTCACGCATGCCAGAAGAGAGAGATTGTGTAACTCACTTCATCTCAGACAGAGCTTAACCTTGAAATTACGAGTTTAGGCACCATAGATTAAATGACTAACACCACATGAAAACACAGGCGCTGTGGGTATGAATGGATGTTGGAACCAGGCTGCCCTCATACTGAATGGAGGGGACCCTCAGCCTCCTAGAACCCATGGAGACCAGAGGTCTCAGTCCAGGGCAGGGGCACTGCACAGTGAGGGGTGGGCTGGGCTAAGATGTTCTCAGGACAACGTGAGAGAACTCAGGGTTGTCTACAGAGCTGGTCCCTTCTGATCCTCACAGCTGTGTCAGGAAACTCAGAGGAAAGTTTTGGGCACAGCTCTTCCCAGGGGCTATTGTGCAGGAGGGAATAAAGGAAAATGTAGACAGGTGATGTGTTCCACTGGGGGATCCATGTTCTATGCCTCTGAGCTGGATTTCATCACCTTTCTCCATACCCAAAATAACACCACCGAGAGAAAAGCTCAGTGCGTCTATTCCTGAAAACTCTGCAGGTTTCTCTCAGGTGCATGGAATCCCCCATCTGTAGTCCTGTGTAAGTGGCTCTTTTTTGCACAGAAGGAGAATCAGGGTGGGTGAGGTCCTAGCAGGGGCTGAAAAGGGACAAACTGGCTACAGTGAGGTTGTAGCAGCCTCAGAAGAGACGTGGGCTCCAACAGTCCTCCAGGCTCAATAATGTTCTCTATGCAACACAATGAGGACAATTTCTTCTCACAATATTTGGTCTTTTAACTTGGCAACCCCAAAATAAGTCCAGTTTTTCTTATGAAACACTCAAATGTTTTTGTTTCTCTTTCCTATCTGTGGATTTGATGACTGTCATTTGCTTGGTAATCAACTCTGAAAGCACACATTCTCATCGCTGTAGACTACAACAGTGCTCATTCATAACCAGACTTTTACCTGGAAGGAAACCAGTTTTAATTCTGAGTTTTGCTCAACATTATTAGTGTTGCTTCTTTCACCTTCAGAAAAGGGTTAGAACTATGGATTTAAAGTGCCTTTGACAGTTTCTTTTTTAAGAAACAATGTAAGGCTTTAGAAGGAAATGAGATCTTTGTTCAAAACAGTGCCATGGGCAGTTAACTCTCTCCTTCCTACAGAATGTCTACCAGTATTTACTCATAAAAATCTTTCTTCTTCTGCCTTCTTGTGCACAAATTTCAAAATCATGGAGTCAGCTCTTAGCCTTGAGGATATTCCAAACTAGAGGATGGGGAAATGAGGCTGGAAATACACTGGAAAGAAAACAAACAAAAAGATGGTGATGGAGATCTCTCCTTACAGCCCAATAATGGAAGGACATGATCTCAGGACAGGTATGTGTCTCCAGATTTCTTTTTTTATTAAAAAAAAAAAAAAAGCTCCCTGTTTCACTGAAAACTGATTCTTAGGAAATTTTAAATAAACAAATTTCACATAGTTAATATGTATGCTAGGGTTTTATGCTTCCCCCCACTCCGAAGTACACTGATGATGCAAGACATGCTGTACAGGTCTAGTGCTGTCATGCATTCACTGGCACAGATAGAGCTGGAATACTATTTCTTGCTAGTACGATGCCATGATGGTGGTGTGGGGAGTGACAGTGACATCTGTCTCACAGGATGCTGGGCTGCTCTGTGCTGAGGCTCAGGGAAGCCGACTCAGCACTGTCTGCCACTATCTGTGACACATCTGGATTTGTAGCTGTGATGAGGCCCTTGCTTTGGAATGATAAGTTATTAGTAATAATAAGTATTCCTATTAAGTCATTAATTATAAATATAACCAATAAGTTACTACTAATAAGTAAAATACTTCAGATTTTTCTGACTACACATAAAAATATTGATACCATCAATAGCCAAGTCTAAGCAGGCACCCTGAGCTTTATTGTAGAATCCCTTCACCCTGCATTGCCAATATGAAATTCCCACCAGATTTTTGACAAACAGCTCCCACTCATTTATCAAAATGTTTCTCAAGCTTTTCGTTCATTCTGCTGGAATTCATGTATTGCACAACATCTGTGTACATGCCACGAACATCAGTTTGTGTGCTCTGTCAGCTGCCTCTGCACTGTTCTCAACGTAATTCTCCACCCAGAACCATACAACATAGAACATGTGGCTCAGGACACCTGTATTCTTCATATGCATTCACTATGTACTGCCAATACAATCTACTGAATTGATATGTTTGTTGGCCATGACGGTCAAGTTGACCTCTGCGGAACTGACAAACCAACAGGTGCTCTTTCACATATCTAAGCACACCACCTAGTGCCTGACATAAATCCTAGCATGTACACATCAGGTCAGTCCTACAGCTTGATTATGCACATGCTGCATATAACTGAACAGACATGACCTCCATGTCTTCTTATTTTCACCCTGTATCTGTCCATTCAGGAGACTACACAAGGGGTAGCTTTGTGCTGTACAAGCTTAACCCACTGCCTGCAACGCTGGCATGCTTTACGGATGCTGGTTCAAATCCAGGCTGCTGCACTTCTGATCTAGCTTCCTGCTAATGAAATTGGAAAAGCAGCGAATGATGCCCCCAGTGTCTAAGCCCCTGCCACCCAAGGGGGAGACCTGAAAGAAGCTCCTAGCTTAGCCTTGGCCTACCCAGGCAGTTTTGAACACCTGAGGAGTGTACCAGCACATGGAAGATCTCTGTCTCTCCCTCTAACACTGACTTTCAAATAAGTCATTTTTTAAACTTTTATTTAATGAATATAAATTTTCAAAGTAAGCCTTATGGATTACAATGGCTTCCCCCCGCATAACTTCCCTCCCACCCACAACCCTCCCCTTTCCCGCTCCCTCTCCCCTTCCATTCACATCAAGATTCATTTTCAAGTCTCTTTATATATAGAAGATCAGTTTAGTATATATTAAGTAAAGATTTCAACAGTTTGCCCCCACATAGCAACACAAAGTGAAAAATACTGTTGGAGTACTAGTTATAGCATTAAATCACAATGTACAGCACATTAAGGACAGAGATCCTACATGATATTTTTTAAAAATTGTTTACTTTGCTATGCAATTTCCAATTTAACAGAGATTTTTTAAATTATCTTTATATACAGAAGATAGATTCAGTATACTAAGTAAAGATTTCATCAGCTTGCACCCACACAGAAACACAAAGTGTAAAAATACTGTTTCAGTACTAGTTATAGCATTACTTCACATTGGACATTTTTAAAAGGGCCACACGGTTGCAGTGAGATCTGCTGAGGGGTTTCCTCCTGTCACCCCTACACTTCCCTCCTGACCACCAATGGTGCACTGACCCCAGCCTTTCTCATTATTTCTGGCCCACTTGACGGTGCCATGTAGCACTGGACTGGCTGAGAATTGAGACCATGCAGAACACAGCTGTCCAAAGTGAGTCTTTTGTTCATTTGCTCCTGGCTGAACTCAGCCTGCAGCATCAGATCTAAGAGCTCCTGGAGGTCAGTGCTCAAGCAGATGCTGGTTTCTGACACTTCTTAGTCCTGTTCTGTCACTCTGCTAACCTTCCCACTCAGCCCTTCCTTCCTCTCCTGTGATACCAACAGTCCGCATGAGACCTCTTTAAGAACTACCAAATTGTAAGCGCTGTGATCTTTTGACATTGTGTTAACAGTCTCCAGTCTCTCTGGGGACTGTCTGCTTTCTCCAGTGTGGAGAAGGTGACCTGGGGGCTTGGTCCATCAGCAGAGTCAGGTGGCATCTCGCACTGTCACTCCTCGGAGCTGTATCAGAGAAGATCCTCCTGCTGTCATATGATCTACTCTGTGCAGTGCTTGTCTGGAGTGTGTGTGAGGAGCATGGCTGGGGAGCACTCGCTGTGACCATTGCTTCCAGAATACATTTCTAATAAAATATCAGCCAGAAAGAGCTAACATATTAGCTTTCTATTCCCTTCTTTATAGTATGTGAATATAAATATAAAATCTAGATATTTGGCATGTGTGTTCCCCTGGTAACAGCGGTGTGTACTCAGCACAGTGTGGAGACGGCTGGGAGGGTAGACTCAGCTCTCAGCCCCTGGTCATTCTCAGGACCCACTGTGAGTGGGTACCTGTGCATGTTTCTGACTGGGTCCATTTCCTTAATAACCATTATGTGAAAAGAGGGAAATTTTCTGCTCCTTCTGGAGAATTTCCCCTATGTTAAAGCTAAGATTTTCCAGTGGTTTTGAAGAAGGCAGCACCTAAAGTAGAATGTCTTGACACGATACCACATTCATGGCACCATACATCCTGCCTTTCTTACATGATCCCCTGAGAAACTGCATCTATGCAGTCCCTCACTCACAACTCACCTATGGTAAGAGATGCTGTTTGATTAGCTTTATATTGTGTGCTTGTATTTGTAAGGTTCAATTGTATTTGACAATCTGAATGCAAACAAAGCTTCACAAGGGAAATATACCAAGTTCATGGGAAAAAAACTGAATTTAAGGCTAAGTTTATTTTGACTCAAAACATCTTGGAATCTGTGCATAGTTTTTCATACTGTGCATTATAATGAAAAAGTTAAATAGCCTTCATACACATGGAGTGTGGAGCTTTTTGATAAATGAGTCCCCATTATATTTTTGATGTTCTTAATCTTTGAAGTAACATAAGGAACAGAAGCTGAGAATTTTAGTTTTTTATCAGCTTTTTAAAGTGTTATTATAAAATGTTATCCATTAATTACTACTATTTTAAAACACTATCAGGATGTATTTTCTAATTACGTAAAACTGATACACAGTAGACAACTCTGTGTCACTTTAAGTACATGAAAGACACAGAAGGCAGTTCACAGCCGTGTGCTCACTGACAGCACAGGACCCAGGCGATGCAGACACAGGGGAGACTGAGTGCTCAGACAGCTACTGTACCACTTCTCCTGAGCATATCACATAATGAAAGTATTTCCTCATAAATGTATGCACAGATAAAATTCTATCATTTATTTGACCAACATTTCAAAAAGGTTAAATTTCATAAACACTACTATGGAATTTCTACTTTTGAAAGCTGAAGTTTTCCAAGATTTAGACCAACTTCCCACATGGTCTCTGGATTCTTAAATGCTACACGGCAATGGGGCTTAACCCGTTCAACTTCTCAGCTACTCACAGTATAGAACCCCAATACTCCAATTTTCTGTGATGAAATCCAGCCTGACATCTTGATTCTCAAATGATAAATATGTGAAATGTGTTACTGGAATTACTCTTACGATATTAAATGCTGCAGGTTTATAAGTCTGAATTATAGGAAATAACTATATTACACAGGGCAAGCATCCCACAGGCAGGTCATACCAAGTTCTCCAGCATAAACTTAACATTTAGGTCCACAAGCACTTCCACCCATGGGGAAGACAGCAAGGCTGAAGGCCCCCTGGAGAACCACCTTCCTGGTGGAGGAGGAGGGGGTGTCCCATCCTCATTCTGCAGAAAGCAATCATCCCTCTACTTAGACTGTGAACATGCTCACAGTGGTTTGCACAAGGCAGCCACAGAGAGGGAAGGAACAGAGGGTGTTCAGAGCCAGCTACTGTGGTGCTCACATCCCTCTGCTCCTCTAGGCAGGGACAGAGCTGGCCAGTTATGGGAGGACAGCACTCTGTCAAGGTGAGCTCAAGAGAACCTCACAAGGACAGTAGAGACCATTGTTCCCCAGGCACTACACCTGTTTACACATTTACCTAATACACTTGTACACAGAGTCTCTAACAAGTGACATGCTTATAGTTACAAATAACTGGAACTCAAACACTGTGATAGCTGAGGTCATAATATAATAATGTCAGATTTTAGATTTAAATTCTGAGTCTACACTAACCACCATTTGGTCTTATGTATTAAGAATATTTTTCTTGAAATAAACTAAAATATAGCAGTGGCATAAGAAAAACATACACATCAATATACTCCTGACACCTACTGCATATGTGGGTCTAATTTCTTCTTTCTTAAAATTCTCATTTAAATTTATCAACACAATAGCACTCTTACTGTGTGTCCTAAAACTCATTAGAATTTGCAGATCTAAAGAGAAATAACTCATTGCCCTGACTTTAAAACTAACATAAAAACAAGGAAACAATTATTAATGATGGCAATTTTATTCTCCAGGTCCTGTGTCAGCTCCGCAGTGGAATATAGCATCCAATTATAACTGGCAAGTGTGTAACTAGAAACACCATGGCTCCCAGCAGAGTGTGAAGTGGGCAGCTGTATTCACAGGTGAAAAATGGTACAATGGGGTTGGTCCAGACATTTTCATGAAGGTAGGAGTTGAGGTGGAGACCAACATAGGTCTCAATATTTGCAATCGATAATTTTTCTTAAGACATAGAATAAATGCTTTTCCTCCCCTCCCCCAACAAGATGAGTAACAACAATAGACTCTTAAGCTTTATTGCTGTAAGAAATGCCTTTTTCTGTGAAGTCAGCATTGGGATCACAGCCAACGCCTTCCTTCTGCTCTTCCACGTCCTCTGGTTCTTTCTCAAGCACAGGCCCAGGCCCACCGACCTGGCCATTGGGCACCTGGCTCTCATCCACCTGGGGATGCTCATCACTGTGGGGGTCATAGCCACAGACATTTTTGAGACTCAGGAATCATGGGACGACATCACATGTAAAGCTGTCATCTACTCGTACCAGGTAATGCGGAGCCTCTCCCTGTGTAACACCTGCCTGCTGAGCATCCTCCAGGCCATCATCCTCAGCCCCAGGAGCTCCTGGTTGGCAAAGGTCAAACACACATCCTGGCATCACAACCACGGTGGTTTTCTCTGCCTATGGATCTTCAACTTGTCCGTTAGTGCTCATTTCTTAATCTCCACTGTTGCTACCACAAATCACACATCCAACAGTCTTATGTTTGTCACTAAATCCTGCTCTTTCTGGCCTCTGACCTACTTACCCAGGTACACATTTTTGATATTGGGGATCTTCAGGGATGTCTCCCTTCTAGGGCTCATGGCTGTCTCAAGTGGGTACATGGTGACTCTCCTGTGCAGGCACAAGAGGCGGTACCAGCACCTTCACAGCACCAGCCTCTCTCCAAGAGCCTCCCCAGAGCACAGGGCCACCCGCACCATCCTGCTGCTCATGGGCGTCTTTGTGCTCCTGTACTTGTTGGACTGCATCGTGTTCTCATTCTCAGGGATGTGGTGGAAGAGTGACCCAGTTCACCTCTGTCTCCTGATGTTGGTGGGCAATGGCTATGCAATGATTGGTCCTTTTGTACTAATAAGTAGTGAAAAACAAATCATCAAGTTTTTCACATCTATGTGGGAGGAGAGTAAGTGTTTAATTGTTCATTAATAAGTATCATGTCTGTCTTTTGAGCAAATTCTATGAATAGGGGAGGTTGACTCTAAGCAGGAACAAAGAATCGAAAAGAAAGGTTGTAAGGTTACTCAACAACACAGTTTACTAACATCAGGGAATCAGCACATAAGAAATTAAGGAAAGTGATAGTTATGTAAAAAGACAGAAATATTGGAAATGAAACATTAAGTCCAATTAAAAATAGAGTGCAAACCTTAACAACAAACTGGTGAGACTGAAGATAGAATATCTTATCTTGCAAATAGGTCTTTTGAAATATTTCAGACCAGAAACAAGGGGTAAGAAGAAAAAAATTAGCCAGCCTGAGCACAGAGCTCCACATCTATGGGATACCAACCAATGACCACATACACCATTTCCAAAAATACGTAAAAAGTCTCCCAGTTCCTGCGGTTGAATTAATATCATGAAAATGTCCACACTGCCCAAAGCAACTTACAGATTCAGTATGATACCGAACAACATTCCAGGGACTTTTTTCACAGAACTAGAAAAAGCAATTCTGAAATTCATATAGAAATGCAAAAGACCTCAAATAGCCAAAGTGATCTCAATCAACGAAAACAAAGCTGAAGGCATCACAACACCAGGTTTCCAGATACACGACACAGCTACTGTTACCAAAACAGACTGCCCAGGGCACTGAAATAGGCCTACTGACCAATGGAACACAATACAAATCATAAACTTAATCCTTGCATCTCAGACAAGCTGATCTTTGACAAACAAGCAGAAGGTGTTCCCTGGATAAAGCAGACTCCTTCAACAAATAGTGTAAGAAAACTCTATTTCCGCATGCAGAAGTGTAAATAAGGTGCCCACCTTACACCCTTTACAAAAAACAACTCACAGAGGATCAAGGATCTACACTTAAGACTGGAAACCATCAAACTGCTAGAGGAAAACACAGGAAAAGTGCTGAACAACACTGGCCAAGGCAAGAACTTCATGGAAAAGACTGTAAGCACAGGTGATAAAGTAACAAAGATACTCACAGAATTACACCAAGAAGCTTCTGCAGAGCGAAGAAAAAGACAGTGGGTGGGCATGAACAGAATGAGAGAAAAAAGTTACCAACTATCAAAATGATAAAGAATCGATGTCCAGAATAAATAAGGAGCTCAAAAGCTCAAGAGCAACAAACATTGTCATTAAGACATGGGCAAGGCAGGGCTGGCGCTCTGCTATAGCGGTCAAAGCTGCCATCAGCAGTGCCGGCATCCCATAAGGTGCTGGTTCTAGTCCTGCCTGCTCCACTACCAATCCAGCTATCTGCTATGGCCTGAGAAAGCAGCAGAAGATGGCCCCAGGGCTTGGGCCACTGCACCCTTGTGTGGAAGACCCAGAAGAAGCTCCTGGCGTCAGATAGGCCCAGCTCCAGCTGTTGGGGTCATCTGGGGAGTGAACCAGCAGATACAAGATTTCTCTCTCTCTGCCTCTGCCTGTCTATAATTCTGCCTTTCAAATAAATAAATCAATCATTCTTAAAAAAAAGATATGGGACAAGAATATTTGAAGATATTTTCAAATCAAAAGTACAAAGGGCCACAGAAACATGGAAGAAGCTCAGAATCATGATTATCAAGGAAATGCACTTTAAAATCACAATGAGGGGTACCTCACCCCAGTTAGAATGGCTGTAATCTAAAAATTGATAAATAACATGTTGTTAAGGACGCAGATAACAAAGTACCATAGTACACTGTTGCTGGGAAGGAAACATAGTACACTGTTGCTGAAAAAATGAAGGAAGGCCCTACCGAGATTCCTCAGAAAACTACAAATGTATCTACCATACGACCCAGCAATCCTGGGAATATATCCAAAGAAAATTAAATCAGCCTATGAAAATTTACCTGCACTCCCATGTTTATAGCAATTCAACCCTCCACAGCTAACATATGGAATGAACCTAGATGTCCATCAACTGATGGGTGCACATATAATGGAATATTACTCAACCACAGTAGAAAATGAAATCCTGACACAATTAACAAAGTGGATTCGAAAGGGGTCATTACGCTAAGTGAAATAACCCAGTCCCCAAACACAAATACCGTATGTCTTCTCTTTTATGTGGTAGTTAAATCATAGAGAGTAAAACAATCTGTGTGTCTCATCACTTGGTATAGTTTTATATGGTGCTGCACTGATTCATACCATGTAGGTGAAAATGTGCTCTTATTGCACCAGTTAACAAAAAATGGAGAGCAGGGAACAGTGAGGTCCCTTGGAATACCAGTCATTCCTTGTTCCAATCACGTCTTGGCATCAGGTGATCAGATGATTAAAAAAAAACCTCATTTATCTACACATATGTGTACATTTCCTGGCATGTGTTCTATATGTCATTAAGAATCTAAAACATACATGTTGACAGTAATTAATGGTTGAGTTATCCCAACAATTACTGGGGAAACCCAAGGGCTCTATTCAGATCACACACATAGTAACTGGAGCTTGTTCCAACTTTCAAACTTCAGGAGACAAAACTGAGGTGAGTGATGGGGTATGGACACAAGGATGAAGCAGATGCATGAGAAAGGACAACAAATCCACACAGAGGACACTGAAAATGACTGTGGTTCCATTGTCACCTGGGATATATGCAATGATATCTATCATACATGTGCTTTAAATATGTACACTTCTGTCACTCACAGCATAAGAAAACTGTTAGAACAACAGAAAATTGGAATACATTGTGGGGACCTATGGACAGGCTTGCCATGGGACCCCCCCATGCTGGGCTTGGCTTATAGCAGTAATGCAGATGTAGCAGCTGATTGAACTTTCCATGTAGCTGAGGATCATGGTAAACAACAAGATGGCATTAATCCCTGCTCACTTCGTGACTCCACAGCTGAGTGTGATCAAGTACCGGATAGGAGAGCTCCGTGCATGGCCTGTGATTGGTTGGATTCTGTATATAAGTGGACCGCGGGAGAAGGAACACGCATGCCGTCTTTCCCCCTTAAGCAGCGTGCACGCCATCTTTCCCCCTTCTCCCTGTCCCCCACTCCCTTTGTCCCACTCTTTCTAAGTAAAAGTCTACTGAAGACCGATTAGCTGCGACCAGCGTCATTCCTTTTGCGGCCGAAGGAGCGACAATACATGTGTAACTAGAAAGGTCATGCACTTAGTCATCCAAAACTTACACAAAATCTACAACCAGATGAATTCATTGACTGATTGCATCAAGAGTTTAAAGAAGTTACAGTAATGCTATGCATAAAAGCCTGTTTTCCACCATGGTAACAAAATACCTAAGGATGGATGATTCATAAAGATTCAGGATTATTTAATTCGTGGGTGGAGGTTCAAGGGCCTGGCACCAGCATCAGCTTGCCTCAGGGGAAGAGCTAATGCAGGATGGTAACAGTTCTTCACAGTGGTAGGAGTTCAAGCAAGAGGCAGAGACCACCTGGTGAGAAGGAAGCCACAGGGACCTGGGAGCTGGTCCTGTGCTTTCGTAGTTAACTGGACTCCAGGGAACAAGTCACTCATTAGAGAGATCCCTCCAAGGGCAGGGCCCCAGTGACCCCATGATCTCCCACAAGATCCCCACACTTAAAAATCCAGCTGCATCTTAACACCCACACACTGGGAACCAGGATTCCAACAGTCAACTTTTTGGAGACACAAATGGACAACATCCAAACCTCGGCACCAATCTTTTGTAACCTTCACAAACAGTTTGAAATACAAGGAAGGGATAGTTTCCAACTCAGTCTATGAGACTGGCAAATCACTGACTCCAAACGTGGATGTAAGTATTTCTACAAAAAATCCACAGATGCAACAATTTTCAACATATGACTAGCAAATCAAATGCAGCAGTGTGATAAAAGAAAAAGACACCATGAAAGTGGGATAATCTCAGGAATGCAAACATGGTTCTACAGGCAAAACACAACTAAGTAGTATCTCACAGAATAGAATGGATAAAACTACACAGATACCTGCAGAGATTCAGAAGGTTTCTTGGATAAATGTAACACATTTCATATTAAGAAGAATTCAACAAAATCAGAATATATGGGCATGCACTCATCAGATAAGTGACATGTATGGGGAAAAAGGTTAACACTGTACTTATAAAAGGCTGAAAGATTTCCCTGTAAGGTCATGAATACAAACCAAACAAAAATGCTCATTTTTGCTTCTACTCCAAATTGTACAAGGATACTCAGGAGAGAAAAACAAACTAAATTCATCCCAACTGGAAAGGCCAGGCCAGATACCTGAACCAGTGGGGTTGCCCAGTCCCAGACCTGGGACCTACAAACTATGAGCTAAAGTAAACCCCTGGCAGGTATTGTAATTGTAGAAATGGAAAGCTGCTCACACAAGCCACCCTCCAGGGCATAGGCTGCAGCAGTGGTTGTTATAACGAGAAGAGGAAACCACTGGAACCCATCCCACCCACGATCCCAGCATCCCATGCACATGAACGTCCTAGATATCCCACTGAGACTCCCTCACAGAGAGAGATTCAGAAACCCAACTAGATCCGGGAGTGACAGTGACCCCATCACCTTAGCCTAAGCAGTGTCACTGATGACTTGTGATGTGTGGTTTGTGATAGCAAGACAGATTCTCCTAGAACCAGAGAAACTGGGGTGATGGCCTCTTCAGATCTGGGGGCACCCTGCAGGCCCTGCCTCCTCCTCAGACTAGAGCCAGCCCCATAGACGTGCTGGCTTACAAACATTTATTATGCATATTCTTGCCAGACCAAGATCAAGGTATCAAGAGGTTTAAAGTTAACTCCATGCACAGCCAACTTCTCACCCTGTCTTATGGCAGAAGGGCTGAGGGAGCTCGCGAGGGTTCCCTTATTAGGGCACTACTCCCATTGATGACCGTTCAACCCTCACAACGTAATAACAAACCAAATGCCCACCTCGTATGCCCCTCATATTGTGGTTAGGGTGATATTTCTTTAATGAAGGTATACAGAGGACATTCAGATGGCTGAAAACAGAGAAGACTCACTGATTTGACCCACAGGAAGGTACCACCAAAGAGGCCAGCACGTTCCCACAGGTCAATAGGAGAGAAATTTTCAGTGGAAAACTTGCAGAACACAATGGATCATTGTGGACAACGAGGACAGTACACACACTCACTGCAGTTAGCAGTTCCCGACCAGCAACCGACATGCCCAGTGGGCAAATGCTACATTCCCACAGTGAGCTGAGAGGAGACTGCAGAAGCCCACATGTCACTGGTGATTTAGGAAGAGGGAGAGCTATGCAGCCCCCTGGTGACTATGAATCCAGCCATGAGAGCTGGCAGCAGCCCGGGCATCGACTTAGTTCCATGAAGGAAGGCCATGTTGGTTCCCTCCCTTCTCATAGCAAAGATCATGGCACCAGTAGGGAAATGCCATTTTCCCAGAGCAAGGCCAGTGGAGGCTGCAGCAGCCCCTGTGGCCCTGCTGATTTATCTAACGGAAAACTACATGGTCCCCACCGTCTTTGAGTCCAGCCGGGAAATACTGTGGAGGTGGAATTCACTTAACTGTGGGAAGGTAGGTCACACTGCCTCCTTCCCCTATCTACAATGAAGCACCAGATTCAACTTGCTGAGGCAAAGCTAAGCCAATCTTGTGCATGCCAGAGAGTTGCTGTGGGGATGGGGAAACTTGCAGGGTAGGGGATGAATGCCACGCACCCTGTTATGTTGGCAGTCCTGCATCCTGTGACTGGCACATTCTGTGACTGAGCAAGTTCTCAGCCAAAAAACTGAGAAGGGCATGCTGTATGGCTCGGTTCGTGGGCATTTACCAGGTCTGGTTCCAAAAGTTCCAGACTCCCTGAGTGCTAGGGAGGGACCTCACAAAGGGCTCATGGCTAACACTACAGATGAGGATGTACACCTGAGTGGGTGGGGTGCACAGGCACTGTGAGCTCAGTCATGGCAGTCAATATGTTTATTCACTATGGTACAAAGAAGAGCTGTGAAAATGCCAGCAGCATGGTGAACCCTCAGCCTCATCACAACAGGCAGTGGAGAGCTACCATGCCCAAGATGGTTGTCACTCTGGACTCGCTCCACCCGTAAATGCAGACCAGAGGTCCCTGAATTAGCCCAACACACACATCTCAATTACAACTGTAATCCACAGGCATTCCCCCACATCACAGAGGTGCACTCCCAGGAACAAAACCTTCATAGCAGACACCGACAGGAGATTCCCTAGACACGTAAAAATTAAAGCAGAAATACAACACAAGCTGACCCGGGACAACAGTATGACTTCCCCAATGTTCAATCAATGCTAGACTGTGAAGAGAAGGAGATTTATTAAGTGACTGTCAAGGAAATTCAAAAGAATGAGTCTTAAAACTGAATAAAAACAGAGACTCTGTTATAGGGATGAAGGAAGTGTGTACATGACATGGATGAGCAATTCTGTAGGGCACTAGACATAGTAAAGAAAAATCAAAACAAAGTATTACAAATGAAGAATTCACTAAGTCAAACTAATACAAACTACAATGTCTTAACATATTGAGGCAGAAGAAAGAATTCCCTAGCCAGAAGAAAAATCCATTGAAATAGCACAACAAAAAAAGAAAAGATTACAAATAGAAAACAATATTTGGGATCTATGTAATACCAGCAGACAACATTGCATACGTGTCTTAGGAATTCCTGATGAAAAAGATAAACAGAATGGCCTAGAAACATTATTCAGTGAGGTAATATCAGATATATATTCAGAAAATTCCCCCAATTTGAGAAAAGTTATGGACTTACAGAACAGGATATACATGAAACATCAATAGGCATGTCCAGAAGAGATCGTCATCACAACAAATTAAACCAAAAATTAGAAAAGTGAAACAAAAAAATCAGAAATTGTGCCAGAGAGAAATGGCAGGAAACCTTTACCTCATTTCCATTTGACAGATTTTTCATCAGAAACCCTAGCAATAAGCAGAGAATGAAAACATACAGTCCAAGCCCTACAGGATAAAACCGTCAACCCTGAGTAACGTATGTGTCACGCAGTGAAGCTCTCATTTAAAATGAAAGGGGAAAAAACTTCAGAACATATGAAATTTGAAATCACCACCTGGAAAGCCTTATAAATGACATGGAACGTCATACTACATACAGAAACAAAAACAGGCAAACACATCGTTAAATGTGAAGGCAGAATACATCCTAGTAAAAAAGCAAAGATCCAAAATGAACAATAGGAATATTTGAAAGAAAACGGCAGGAACAAGACATTATGTGTGTTTCTCTGCACCCAGGAGGGAACCTGGAAGAAGCTCTGGGTATTCGGAATTCAGCCTCGCATAGCCCCAGCCATTGTGGCCATTGGGGAGTGAACCCACAAATGCAAGAAACCTCCCTTTCTTTCTACCACTCCCTCTCTCTCTCCGCACTTCCTCCTGTAACTCTGCCTTTCAAATAAAAAATAAATCTTTTAAAATAATTAAGAATCTATTTGCATGTAATGGAATGCTATCCAGCAATATAAAGCTAAAATTTTATGGCTTACAATACTATGGATGGAACTGGAGGTTACTATGTTAAACGAAATAAGCCAGCACAAAAAGATAATTTCCGAATGACTTCACCTGTATCTGTAATCTAGAAATAATTTATCTAAAAACAGGTGGAACATAACGGTGGCAACAAGAGGCTGGGGAGAAAGGGATGAGAGAGAAGAGATGATGAACATGTACTGATCATTGTTACACAGGACTAAGCACACGTTGTTCTGCACAACAGACTGACAACAGACAACAATATACTATATACTTGTATGTAAATAGAGTGCTTTCACCATAAAGAAATGGTGTTTCAGGAAATCATATGCTGACTTCAACAACATACACCTTACCCAAGTACTGAAGCATCACTTGCTATGCCATACACACACACCATTGTTCAAAAGGAGGGACAGGTGTTTGGTAAAGATGTCAGCTGGGACTTCTGCATCCCATGTCAGAACGTCAGGGTTGGAGTTCTCACTCAGTTTGCAATTCCAGCTTCCTGCTGAGAGGCAATGGGTGGCAGCTCACACAATGCGATCCCTGCTACCCTTGCAGGAGACATGGATTGAGTTCTGGGTCATGGCTGCAGCACCACAGAGCCTCAGCTGTTTCAAGCATTTGGGCCATGATCCAGGAGATGGTATCCCTGCCTTTCAAATAAATAAAACACACATTTTTAAAAAAAAATCATCCTGACTGCCAAGAGACCATGAGAAGTTGAGCAGGTGCATTTCTGGTGCTCTCTCATCCAGCTCTGGAGCACATTTTAAGCCCACAGGTGCCCTGATGGACTTGCATCTGCCCGCCCCATGAAAGTCTTACAATGAGGAATGTTAGCAGCCATGTATGTCATACAGATAAAGGTGTAAATACACTTAAAAATAAAAGCAGAGAGTGATGGAGAGGAAAAAAAATACCTGTTCAAACTTTGGAAACTAATCAAGATTAGGTTTCCCCTAATTATTGCTGGCAGGTAGCTGCTAGAGTAAAAGCCAGCTCAGAGAGCTGCTGAGACAGGTGCATGGGCAGAGGGAGAACCGGACTTCATGCTTGGCACAGGGGTCACCACCCTACATGGGTTCCAGGGCTACTGAGTCTGTCAGACCAGCAGCCACAGATCCAGTGAGCCATATCCCTGATCAGGGGAAATCAGGGCAGAACTGGGTGGTGGGTCACACCTATCACAGCCTGAATAGCCCAGGCTACTGATGGACACATGTTGTTCACAGCATTTGTATTAAACCCAGTCTCACTGCTCTGCTTGGTGGACAAGCTGGGTGAGTAACACTGTTTCCAGGGCATGTTACTTTTATATCTTGAACTTTGGACAAAAATTTTTTCTCCTCTACATGGTACCCTTCCTAATGAGTATAATAAAATGAAGCAATACAGAACTGCTCCAGACCAAACTGTCTCACACCTCTATGTGGGGAGCACAATCAGATCTGAAGCCTTGGGCTCCTCCAATTCCAGGGAATCCTGGCTCCCCCCACACACTGCTCCATCATCACTCAGCCCTCATTTTCCTTGCCCTGAGGGCTGAGGGCATGGATTTCTCAGTGCATCAGCCACAGTGTACACAGGTCCCAGCCTTGTGCAGAGGCGTGAGCTCCACCTCCTAAACGTTTTGGACCATCACCAGGCAGGGGCTGTGTTTGTATCACACATGGGGACACAGCAAAGGTCACTGGAGAATGAAAATGATGAAATGGGTTACAAATGGAGCTGGCTGCCTTCACCCACAGATGTAAGAGAGGTTTTTATTCCTATTTAGTCTGAGACAGAGCTTGACAATTCAAACTAAGATCAGACACATGGAATATACAACTAATGCCACTTGCATATGATGTTCAGCGTGTGTGACTGATGTCAGGACCTGCTACCCCTCATGCTGTAAGGAGAGGACCCTCAGCCCCAGAGAACTCATGGAGGCCATCAGGGGTCTCTATGTCCACGCCAGGGGCACTGCACAGTGTGGAACTGGTCGGGACTAAGGTGCTCTCAAGTCAAACTGGGAGAACGTGGTGTTGTCGACAGGACTGGGCCCCTTCTGACCTCACCCAAGTGTCAGGGAACTCAGAGGAAAGTTTGGAGCTCAGCTCTCCCCAGATTGCTATGCAGGAGGGAATAGAGGAACATGCAGAGACAGGTGACAGGTTCCACTGGGGACTCCGTGTTCTGTGCTCCCCAGCGGGATCTGTTCCCTTTCCCCACACACCACAATGACAATCCACAGAGAGATGAGCTCAGGACGACCTTCCCTTAAAACCCTGCAGGTTCCTCTCAGGTGCATGGATCCTCCCAGCTGTCGTCCTGGGTAAGTGCCTCTTAATTCAACAGAGGGGCAGTCAGGGCGGGTGGGTCTCTAGGCAGGGTGCGATGGGGGACAAAGTGTAGCTACAGGGAGGTTTGTGGCAGCCTCAGAAGAGACGGGGCTGCAACAGTCCTCCACAGCTCAGGAGTGTTCTCTGTGCAACACGATGGGGAAATGTTCTCAGGATATTTTCAGCGTGCACTCAGCACAGTGTGGAGACAGGTGCGTGAGTGACTGTGTCTTCAGCCGCTCCTCCTGATCCTCACGGAGACACTATCAGTGGGTGGCCCTGGATGCATCCAAAATTGTCCTTTTACTTTATTGTAATTGTGAGAAAAGAGGAAAAGCTTTTCAGCTCCTTCTGAGAGAATTCCTCTAAAGGACAAGTGAAACTTTTCCAACAGTTTTGGAGAATGTAAAATATGATTTCCTAAGATGATCCCAACTTTTTGGCACATATGTGTTGCTGTTTCTTAAAAAACCTCCTGAGAAACATTGAACATATGGAGCCCCTGAGTCAGAATACCAATGATGAGAGAAGCTAGCAAATCAGTTTTATACTATTATGAATGCGTCCTTATGAGGTTCAATTTTTTAAGGATATAAACTAAAGCAAAGCCAGCAATGGGAGCTTCAAAGAATTCAGGTAATATTTGAATTAAAAGACAAGTGTATTATGGCAGAACAAAACATTTTGAAATCTTTGCATGGTGTTTTTCTAATAAGCATCTCAATGAAAAGTTTAAAGACCCTCCATATACAAGAAGTTGTTTTTAAGAAAATCATATTTCTTTCTGTTGCTCATATATATCAATTTACAGAAGAGAAATCCTCAAATGTTTCAAATAACCAAAAACAGAAATTTGTAACTTTAATTTCACTTCAATCCTTTAAAGTGTCACATTAAAATATTATTTAATCTAGTAAATGTTATTATTTAAAGCACTGTCAGTGGATTTTGCCTATCAGGTGAAACAGACAGACAGTACACAGGGGAGTTTCATGTTAATACAGGAAAAATTGTGAAGACTGTTCTGTTCATTTGATGGCAGAACAGGACCCTTAAAACACAAAGACAGGTGAATAGTGAGACACATTTTCCTGCTTCTCCTGTCATATCACAGAATGAAACATTATATTGCTAAATGTATGGAGATTATGTCATTTATTTGCTCAAATCTTTGAGAAAAAAAATGGTTAACTGTTTAAAATGTTACCATAAAATTTCCATTGTAGAAAACTAGAAAATTTCCAAGGTTTAGACCAAATTCTAATGTGTTCTGGAATTCTTAAATGCAAATCATCAATTTTGTTTAAACACTTATGCTGCTCCTTAGCAACGCAGATGATAAAATACAACACTGGAATTTGCTATGGAAGCAAGTCAGCCTGATATTCCTATGTTACAAATGTTCAAATTTTACTGGGTTTTAAACACCATGATATACCTCATATTCATAAGATGGGAAGCAAAGTGGATGGGAACACTGCACAGGGGAGACATCCAATCTAGGTCAGAACCAAGTTCTCCAGCATACACTCAACACTTGGGTCCCAGGCACTCCCTGGCATGTGGAAGACAGGAAGGCTCAGGACACTTTGCAGAACCTTCTATAACCACCTTCGGGAACCACCTTCTTGTTGCAGGCAGAGGAAGTGTCCCATCAGCATCTCCATAGAAAGCAATCATCTGTCTGCTTAGACTATGAACATAGTCACTGCGGTTTCCACAGCCAGGAACATGGAGAGAAGGAACCGTGGAACAGAGGGCATTCAACACCTGCCACGGTGGTGCTCACGGCCCCCTGCTCCTCTAGGCAGGGATGGAGCTGGAAAGCTAGGAGAGGACGGCGCTCTGTCAAGGTGAGCTCAGGAGGAGAACCTCACAGGGACATCCATGGCTGCAGTTTCCACAGAGACCACTGTTCCCCAGGCACTGTGCTTGTTCACACATTCACCTAACACCCTGCACACACAGTATCTCTAGTAAGTGACACGCTCACTGTAGTGACAGATGAGAGGACCTGGGCTCATGTGTTCAGTGACACTTGAAGGTCACACGTTTAGCAAAACTCAGATCAGACATTCAAATTCAGAATCTATACTAACCAACCTTTGGTCTTTAATGGATTAAAAGTGTTTATCTGGAAATAAACAAAAAATTCATAGCAGTGAGATAAACTAAGTAGATGCATAGATATACTATTGATAATTATTGCATGTACAGTCTGATTGCCGCTTTCCTAAAGTGCTCATTAGAAATCACCAAAAATTCTAGTACTCTTATTTTGTAATCAGAATTTTGTCAGGATTTGCAGACTCAAGGGGAAACAGGTTGCCCTCAACATTGAAAATGTAAAAATAAGGTAACACTCTGCAAGCACCTTTCACATAATGACAATTTTACTCTCAGGTGCTGTGGGAGCTGAGCAGTGGGATGCAGTATCCAACCACAGCTGGAAGGTGCACAGCTGCAAACAGAGTGGCTACCAGGAGAGGGAGAGAGGGGCTGCAGTATTCCCAGGCTGAAGGGGTACATTGGGATTGAACACATTGATCCACAAGGGGTACCTGTGGTTCAGAATCATAGAGGTATTAATATTTGTGATAAGTAACTTTTCTTTACTTCTTCCTCATTCTCTAAATGCTTTCTCTTCCCTCCCCAAAAGATGAGTACAAACAATATACTTCTTAATTTTATTGCCATTAGAAATGCCTTTTTCTGTGAAGTCAGCATTGGGATCACAGCCAACGCCTTCCTTCTGCTCTTCCACGTCCTCTGGTTCTTTCTCAAGCACAGGCCCAGGCCCACCGACCTGGCCATTGGGCACCTGGCTCTCATCCACCTGGGGATGCTGATCACTGTGGGGGTCATAGCTGCAGACATTTTTGAGAATCAGCAATTAGGGGAGGACTTCACATGTAAACCTGTCAACTACTTGCACCAGGTGATGCGAGGCCTCTCCCTGGGCACCACCTGCCTGCTGAGCATCCTCCAGGCCATCACCCTAAGCCCCAGGAGCTCCTGTTTGGCAAAATTCAAGCGTACAGCCTCACACCACATCATGTGTGGGTTTCTCTTCCTATGGGTCTTCAATTTGTCCATCAGTGCTCGTTTCTTCAGCTCCACTATTGCCACCACAAATGGTACGTCCAACATTCTTATGTTTGTCACTAAGTCCTGCTCTCTTAGGCCCCTGAGCTACTTACCCAGGTATACTTTTTATGTAACTGCTATCTTCAGGGATGTCTCCCTTCTAGGGCTCATGGCCGTCTCAAGTGGGTACATGGTGACTCTCCTGTGTAGGCACAAGAGGCGGTCCCAGCACCTTCACAGCACCAGCCTCTCTCCAGGAGCCTCCCCAGAGCACAGGGCCACCCGCACCATCCTGCTGCTCCTGAGTGTCTTTGTTCTCCTATACTTGTTGGACTGCATCGTGTTCTCCTTCTCAGGGATGTGGTGGAAAGTTGATCCAGTTCACCTCTGTCTCCTGATGTTGGTGGGCAATGGCTATGCCACCATTGGTCCTCTGGTGCTCATCAGTAGTGAAAAACGAATGATCAAGCTTTTCAAATCCATGTGGGAGAAGGAAAGTAACTGTTTACTTGTTCAGGAATAAATAACATGCCTCTTCATGAGCAAATACAGTGACTTCAAAGTGCTTAATGATCTCCTATAGAACGTGTTCTCTGGGTTTACTGAAATGTATGAAAATAGAGAGCTCCAGGATCATGGAGTATGGGGAAGCCACATTGATGTTATCCATAGAAAAATTCCAGAAAAACAAAGGAAGGACGGCATTCTCAGGGGACAGGGGAAGTTGGCAGTGGAGAATGGACAGAACAGACAGAGAATCCATGGAGCAGTGAGGACTATGGAAGTTCCTCACTGGATGTGGGGATGCAGAGCTGGCCTGGGGAGCCTGTGGTGGGTTGGGTGACTACTTAGCTCTGTGAGAGGAGGCCATGTGGATCTTCTCCCCTCCCCCAGCAAACTGACAGAAACTATTTGCTGACAGAGCTGTAGCTGAGCTCAGTCCTCACTCAGGGAATAGCAGGCAGTGTCACCACCGCTAGAGGCCACCAGGGCTGGGGACAGGGCACCTTCATGTGAGACTGGACCCCTACACCCTGTGACTGTGGGGTTCTGGGCATAGGCCAGGGAGCTGAAAGGAACATGGGTGTCGGCTTGGTTCCTGTGCACCTCACTAGTCTGTGTATGAAACAATGTAATGTATAGGAGCAAAATTGACATACTGAGTTTTGATTATTGTTATAGCTGTTGTCAATATCCTTGAGGAACAGTGGTTTTAGCACTTACTACTTCCTTGGTTCTTTATTTAGTAGAGGGATAAGCAGGTGATAGTCAAATAAACTGAAAGTCTGTCACTGTAAAAATGCAAAGAAAACTAAGAAAGGAAGGAGAAGGGAGGGTGTGAGCATGGCGGGAGGGAGGGCAGAGTGGGAAGCAGCATTATGCTCAGATATCTGTATAAATGCAATCTGTTTACCTCAAATAAATAAAAATTTAAAGAAATTCTGAAAAGGATACAGATATTAAATAATGACAAAAGTGAAGTATCCAATAATTCAAACAGAAAATACAGCAGAATGTCTTAACAACAGGCCTGGTGAAACAGAGCACAAGAATACTGGGTCTAGATCAGTATTCTGAAATATCAGACAAAAAAACAAGCAGAAACTATCAGAAAGACTGAGAATGGTGTTTGGCAAATCTGAGATACCATTAAATATTCAAGTCTTAGGAGTCCCCAGTAATGGAAAAACAAGAAAAATAATTCTAAAAATCATAAAAAAGCACAAAAGACCCTAAACAGCTGAAAAAATCCTAAGCAATCAGAGCAGTTGGAGGCATCGCAATAGCAGATTTCAACACATAGTACAGGGCCATTATAGTCACAATAGTCTGGTAATTGCACAAAAATAGACATGTAGAAAAATAGAAAAGAATAGATCCCTCCACTAGTCTTTGAACTGAATGACCGCAAACCATTACATGGAGGCCAGCACTTTGGCCTAATGGGTAAAGCTGCTACCTGAAGTGCTGGCATAGGATATATGCTGCCCATATGTGCACCAGTTCGACTTCCAGCTGCTCCACTTCTGATCAGCTCTCTGTAACAGCCTGGGGAAGCAGAAGATGAGATCCGGTACCCATATGGGATGCCAGCACCGAAGGCAGAGGATTAACCTACTGTGTTACAGCTCCAAGCCCCAACACAGAAATTTAAAACAAGACCCCTACTTCACATCCTACATGAAAGTCAACTCACAGTTGATAAAGGTTCTAAACTTAACACTTGAAACTCTGAAAATGGTGGAGAAAAACACAGAGGAAATGCAACAATATATGGCCATACACTGAGTTTTTTTTTTAATAAGCCCCTAGAAGCCCAAGCAATAAATGCTCAGAGACAAACAGGATCACCTAAGCTAAAAAACTTCCACACAGCAGAGGAAGCAATCGACAAAGAGGCAGCAGAATCCACAGAGAAAACAATTGCAGAGTACGCATCCAAAAGAGGATTAATATCTGGAATATATAAGAAGCTCAAGAAACTCAAGATCAACAAAGGAAACCAGTTAAGAAGCGGGGGTGGGGCAAAGGTATTTATAGGCATTTTTCAAAAATGAAATGCAAATGGGCAACAGATACATTAGAAATGCTCAAGATGAGTAGCCATCAAGGAAATACACATTAAACTACAATGAAGCATCCCCTCACCCCAGTTAGAAGGACTACCACGTACGATAAAATTACACAAATGCCAATGAGAATGGGCAAGAAAAGAAAAGGTACCCTGACACTCTGTAGGTTAAAAACTGGTACAACCTTTATGGCAGGCACCATGATGATTACTCAGAAAACTAGAAATAGATCTGCCATATACCCAGCTATCCCACCCCTGGGAACATACCTACATAATGAAATCAGCATATGAAAAAGTGATTGGCACTCCCATGTTTACAGCAACTCAGTTCACAATAACTAAGATATGTAATCAGCCTAGATCCATCAATTAATGACTGGATAAAGACACCCACACAGACACATACACACACACCCAAGATCGAACATTACTCAGCCAGAAAAAGGAATGGAAGACTAACATTTGCAGGAAAATGTATTCCACTGGACATAGTGATGCTAAGAGAAGTAAGTCAGATCCCAATAGGCAAGTATCATGTGCATTCTATTATTTCTGATAGTTAATATATATAGGGCCCAAATCTCGAAGATGGCAGAATAGGGAGGGACACACTGATAGTTCGTGGAAAAACAGTTTAAAATAAGTGGAGATCCTGTAGATTCAGGGAAGAGCTAGAAAAAAAAACTGCAGAGGAAACTCTTCTGGAACTAGTGGGACATGGTGGAGCTACGAGGAGGGCACGGGCGCTCACAGCTCAGGACCCCAGCCGCCGAGTCTACACACCAGTGCTGGAAAGGGAGATGAGGCAAAACCTCAATAGCCTGAGACACTGGCGGAGAAATGGCTGGAAGAGCCTAGCGGGAACGAGGCTTGAAGCCCCGTGGAGGAAAGTTCACCAGGCAAACTAGAGGAGAGGAAAAAAAAGGGACCGGTATGGACACGATGCTCTCTCTCCTCTCACCTTACAAAGGCAAGCAAGACAAAGAGCAGGCGCCATTTTGGACATATGTAAAAGCTGCACCACCTCTGGGCTGCGCCCACCCTCAGCCAAGCAGAAAAACCTGAATCTGGTGGGGAGAAATAACAGCAGGTTAAGACTTAGTGGATGTGTGGAGCTGATGAACTGAGACTGTGGGAAAAAAAACCTGAAGGTGTGGAAGAGAACTCATAGAGTGCCTGAGATGCCACAAACTCAGCAACCTTGGCAAACCGGTGGGAGATTACAGGGGAATTTGAGCTTACACTGAGCACTGCACAGATTCTTTGTGTGGTCCGTGGCACAGAGCAGATGAACATTATACCCGCAGGGGCCAGACCTCAGACACTGCCTGCCTTCAACTCTGCTCAGCCCTGCGGAATTACTTCCATTCTGAATAAGAGGAAGAAAGGAAGGAAGGAAGGGAGGGAGGGAGGGAGGGAGGGAGGGAAGATTTACAACACCTAACCTGGGTGTGTCACCTTTGGCACACCCTTAACCCTGAAACACCAAACAGAGCTCTCTGGCCACATCCATCACAAGACTCTAAGGATACATCAAAAGTAGACAGTCCACGTAACCTAGAGTCACAGTATAATGAGCAAAACCAACACAGTGATGGAAAAAAAAATAAAGAAAAATCCAAAGAATATCTTCAAAATGCCAAGCAACAAATGCAGAAACCAAGGAAACAAGAACAATGAAGACATAATGATGCCCCAAAAAATAGGACACCCCAAGTCCAGATTATGAAGATGATGAGATAGAAGAAGTGTAGGATATGGATTTCAAAAAATTTATGATAAGAACATCTAGAAGTCCTCAAAACAAATTCTTGAACTGCAGAAATCCTTACTGGACACGATAGAAAATCTCTCTCATGAAAAGGAAATCTTAAGGAGGAATCAAAATGAAATGCAGAAAGTAGCAGAACATGAAATTGTGATAGTGAAATCAAAATGAAATGAAGAATTCAATAGATCAAATGACAACTACATTAGAGAGCCTTAAAAACAGAATCAGTGAAGCAGAAGAGAGAATATCGGACTTAGAAGATGTAGCACAGGAAAGTATACAGTCAAACCAAAGAAAAGAAGAGGAAATTAGAAACCTAAAAAGTATTATTGGGAGGCCAGCGCCACGGCTCTCTAGGCTACTCCTCTGCCTGCAGCACTGGCACCCAAAGTTCTAGTCCCTGTCTGGGCACCGGTCCTGTCCTGGTGGCTCCACTTCCAGTCCAGCTCTCTGCTATGGCACGGGAGAGCAGTAGAGGATCTCTCAGGTCCTTGGGCCCTGCACCCACATGGGAGACCAGGAAGAAGCACCTGGCTCCTGGCCTCAGATTGGTGCAGCATGCCACCCACGATGCACCAGCCATAGCAGCCTCTTTGGGGGTGAAGCAACGTAAAAAGGAACACCTGTCCTTCTGTCTCTTTCTCTCTCTCACTGCCTAACTCTGCCCGTCAAAAAATTTTTTTAAAAATATTGTCAGGAATCTACAGAATACTATTAAAAAAACCAACATTCGGGTTCTAGGAGTTCCTGAAGGCATGGAGAGAGAAAAAGGAATAGAAAGCATTTTTAGTGAGTTATTAGCAGAAAACTTCCCGGGTTTGGATAAGGACAGAGACATCGAAGTACAGGAATCTCATAGAACCCCTAATATACATAACCAAAAGAAATCATCATCAAAACACGTTGTAATTAAACTCACCACAGTGAAACAGAAAGAAAAGATCCTAAAATGTGCAAGACAGAAACGTCAGATTACTCTCAGAGGACCACCAATTAGACTCACAGCTGACTTCTCATCAGAACCCCTACAGGCAGGAAGGGAATGGTGATATATAGCCCAGGTTTTAACAGAGAAAAACTGCCAGCCCAGAATATTATATCCTGCAAAGCTCTTATTTGTGAATGAAGGTGAAATAAAGACCTTTCATAGCAAACCAAATTGAAAGAATTTGTCGCCACTCGTCCAGCCCTGCAAAAGATGCTTAAAGATGTGCTACACACAGAAACATAGAAACACAGCCATCAAAATGAAAAAAGGTAAAGGAAGAAAACCTCCCAGTAAAAGATCACAGGAAGCCCAAAGCATATATTAGAAAATATCTTTTGGAAAATGGCAGGGCAAAGTTACTGCTTATCAATAGTCACATTGAACGTTAATGGCCTCAACTCTCCAGTTAAAGACACAGACTGACTGATTGGGTAAGGGAACAAAACCCATGTATTTGCTGCTTACAAGAAACACATCTTTCCAACAAAGATGCATGCAGACTGAAAGTGAAAGGCTGGAAAAAGATATTCCATGCCAACAGAAATGAAAAAAAAGCGGGTGTAGCAATCGGATAACATAAATTTTACCACAAAAACTAGTAGGAGAGACAAGTGATCAATTTCAGGTCACAATTAATCACACTGATAGGTCTAAGAGTCAAAGGGATCACACAAACAAGAATGGTGTCTGCTAATACTAACAGATACAACCAAAAAGGCAGAGAATGATCCAACATGGGAAGTGGGAGACACAGCAGACTCATTGAATGGCAGATGTCCTAAACAGCACTCTGGCCTCAGAATCATCCCTTAAGGCATTCAGATCTGGCCCAAGAGCCCATGAGAGTATTTTAGGAATGGAAAGCCAAGACACTCTGGAAAAAAAATGAAGACCTAAATGAAAGATCTCTGTGAGTGAGATCCCAGTGGAAGGAACAGGGCCATCAAAGAAGGAGGTACCTTTCTCTGAAGGGAGGAGAGAACCTCCACTTTGACTATAATCCTGTCGGAGTAAGATCGATGTCGGCGAACCCTAAAGCCTTCCATAGCCTCAGCAACTCATGACTAGAGCCAAGGGAGACTACAGACGCCATAAACAAGAGTGTCAAATTGTTAAATCAACAACAGGAGTCACTGAGTACTTATGTCCCATGTGGGATCTGTCCTTAATGTGTTGTCCAATGTGAAGTAATGTTATACCTAGTACTGAAACAGTATTTTACACTTTGTGTTTCTGTGTGGGTGCAAACTGATGAAATCTTTACTTAGTAAATACTGAATCGATCTTATGTATATAAAGATAATTGAAAATGAAAAAAACTCAGCGTTAAATTGGAAATTGCATAAAAAATTAATCAATTTTTTAAAAAAATATCATGTAGGATCTCTGTCCTTAATGTGCTGTACATTGTGATTCAATGCTATAACGAGTACTCAAATAGTTTATTTCACTTTGTATTGCTATGTGAGGGCAAATGGTTGAAATCTTTACTTAACACATACTAAACTGATCTCCTGTATACAAAGAGAATTGAAAATCAATCTGGATGCGAATGAAAGGGGAGAGGGAGCGGGTAAGGGGGGAGGGTTGCGGAGGGGAGGGAAAGTATGGGGGGGAAGCCATTGTAATCCATAAGTTGTACCTTGGAAACTTATATTCTAAATAAAAGTTTAAAAAAAGACACAGATTGACTGATTGGGTTAAGGAACAAAACCCATGTATTTGCTGCTTACAAGAAACACATCTTTCCAACAAAGATGCATGCAGACTGAAAGTGAAAGGCTGGAAAAAGATATTCCATGGCAACAGAAATGAAAAAAAGAATGGGCATTGCCATCTTAATATCATACAAAATAAAGTTTAACACAAAATCTGTTAAGAGAGAAAAAGAGGGGCACTATTGTAATGATTAAGGGATCAATTCAGCAGGAAGATATAACGATTATCAATGTATAGGCACCTAATTACAGGGCACCAGTTTATTTAAAAGATATGTTAAGGGACTTAAAGGGAGACTTAGACCCCAATACAATAGTGCAGGGGGGACTTCAATATTCCACTCTCAGAAACAGATCAACAGGATAGATGATCACCGAGGAAACAGCAGATTTCATTGATAGTCCAAATGGATCTAACAGATATCTGCAGAACTTTCCATCCTACATTTAAAAAATTCACATTCTTCTCAGCAGTACATGGAATAAACTCTAAGATAGACCACATAGTAGGCCATAAAGCAAGTCTCAGCAAATTTAAAAGAATTAGAATCATAGGACGCAGCTTCTCAGACCACAGTGGAAAGAAGCTGGAAATTATCAACTCAGGACTCCCCAGAGCACATGCAAACACATGGAGACTGAACAACATGCTCCTGAATGAACAATGGGTCAGAGAAGAAATCAAAAGAAAAATCAAAAACCTCTGGAAGTAAATGAGGATAACAGCACAACACACCAAAACTTATGGGATACAGCAAAAGCAGTGTTGAGAGGAAAGATTACAGCAATAGGTACCTACATCAAGAAATTAGAAAGGCACCAAATACATGAGCTGGCAATGCAGCTCAAGGATCTTGAAAAAGTACAGCAAACCAGACCCAAATCCAGTAGGAGAAAAGAAATAATTTTAAAAAGAGAAGGAATCAACAGGATTGAATGCAAAAAAAAAAAAATGACAAAAGATCAAAGAGCTGGTTCTTTGAAAAAATAAACAAAATTGACACCCCATTGGCCCAACTGACTAAAAAAAGTAGGGAAAAGACTCAAATCAATAAAATTAGAGAAGAAAGAGGAAATGTGACAAAGGACACCACAGAAATAAAAATCATCATCAGAAAGTACTACAAGGACTTGTATGCCAGCCAACAGGGGAATCTATCAGAAATGGATAGACTCCTGGACACATGCTACCTACCTAAATTGAACCAGGAAGACATAGAAAACCTAAACAGACCCATAACTGAGACAGAAATTGAAACAGTGATAAAGGCCCTCCCAACAACGAAAAGCCCAGAACCAGATGGATTCACTGAATTCTACCAGACATTTAAAGAACTAACTCCAAATCTTCTCAAACTATTCAGAACAATCAAAAAAGAGAATCCTCCCAAATTCTTTCCATGAAGCCACCATCACCTTAATTCCTAAGCTGAAAAAGATTCAGCATTGAAAGAGAATTACAGACCAATATCCCTGATGAATATAGACACAAAAATTCTCAATAAAATTCTGGCCAATAGAATGCAACAGCACATCAGAAAGATCCTCCACCCAGACCAAGTGAGATTTACCCTGGTATGCAGGGATGGTTCAATGTGCACAAATCAATCAAATTGATACACATTAACAATCTGCAGGAAAAAAAAACATATGATTATCTCAATAGACGCAGAGAAAGCATTCGATAAAATAGAACAACCTTTCATGATGAAAACCCTAAGCAAACTGTGTATGGAAGGAACATTCCTCAATACAATCAAAGCAATTTATGAAAAACCCACATCCTGCATCCTATTGAAAGGGGAAAAGTTGGAAGCATTTCCACTGCGATCTGGTACCAGACAGGGATGCCACTATCACCACTGCTGTTCAATATAGTGCTGGAAGTCTTAGCCAGAGCCATCAGGCAAGAGAAAGAAATTAAAGGTTTACAAATTGGGAAGGAAGAACTCAAACTATTCCTCTTTGCAGATGATATGATTCTCTGTTTATGGTGTCCAAGACCCTCTACTAAGAGACTATTGGAGCTCATAGAAGAGTTTGGCAAAGTAGCAGGATATAAAATCAATGCACAAAAATCAACAGCCTTTGTATACAAAGGGCAATGCCATGGCTGAGAAAGAACTTCTAAGATCAATCACATTCACTGTAACCACAAAAACAAAGACTTTGATATAAATTTCACCAAGGATGTTAAAGATCTCTATTATCAGAACAACAAAATCTTAAAGAAATAGAAGAGGATATCAAAAAATGGAAAAATCTTCCATACTCGTGGATTGGAAGAATCAATATCATCAAAATGTCCATTCTCCCAAAAGCAATTTATAGATTCAATGTGATACCAATCAAAACACCAAAGACATTTTTTGCCGATCTGGAAAAAGTGATGCTGAAATTCCTATGGAGAAACAGGAGAACTCGAATAGCTAAAGCAATCTTGTACCACAAAAACAAAGCCGGAGGCATCACAATACCAGATTTCAGGACATACTACAGGGCAGTTGTTATCAAAAGAGCATGGTACTGGTACAGAAACAGATGGATAGACCAATGGAACAGAACACAAGAAATCTATCCAAACATCTAAAAACAACATATTTGATCAAGGTTAATCTAAAACCAATTCTTGGAGCAAGGACAGTCTATTCAATAAATGGTGCTGGGAAAATTGGATTTCCACGTGCAGAATCATGAAGCAAGACCCCTACCTTTCACCTTACACAAAAATCCACTCAACATGGATTAAAGATCTAAATCTATGACCCGACACCATCCAATGATTAGAGAACATTGGAGAAACCCTGCAAGATATAGGTACTGGCAAAGACTTCTTGGAAAAGACCCTGGAGACACAGGCAATCAAAGACAAAATTAACAATTGGGATTGCATCAAATTGAGAAGTTTCTGTACTACAAAAGAAACAGTCAGCAAAGTAAAGACCCAACCAACAAAATGGGAAAAAGTATTTGCAAACCATGCAACAGATAAAGGATTAATAACCAGAATCTACAAAGAGATCAAGAAACTCCACAACAACAAAACAAGCAACCCACTTAAGAGATGCGCCAAAGACCTCAATAGACATTTTTCCAAAGAGGAAATCCAAATGGTGAACAGGCACATGAAAAAAGGTTCAGGATCACTAGACATCAGGGAAATGCAAATCAAACCCACAAAGAGGTTTCAAATCACCCAAGTTAGAATGGCTCACATATAGAATCTACCAACAACAGATGCTGGCCAAAAAAAAAGTATGCTCACAGATGCAAAGTCAAAGGATGGAAAAAGAAAACCCATGCCAACATAAACCAAAAAAGAGCTGGTGTGGACATCCTACAATCATACACAATAGACTAACTCAAAAACCATCAAGATAGGCTGGCACCATGGCTCACTAGGCTATTCCTCCCATTGCGGCGCCAGCATTCCAGGTTCCTGTCCCAATTGGGGCGCCAGTTCTGTCCCGGTGGCTTCTCTTCCAGTCCAGCTCTCTGCTGTGGCCCGGGAAGGCAGTGGAGGATGGCCCAAGTGCTTGGGCCCTGCACCCACATGGGAGACCAGGAGGAAGCACCTGGCTCCTGGCACTGGATCAGCACAGCGTGCCAGCCGAGGTGGCCATTTGGGGGGTGAACCAACAGAAGGAACACCTTTCTCTCTGTCTTTCTCTCTCTCCCTATCTAACTCTGCCTGTCAAAACAAACAAACAGAAAAAAACCATCAAGAGAGACAAATAAGGACACTATATAAAGATCAAATATCAATTCAACAGAAAGATGTGACCATTATAAATGTATATGGACCCAACTAGAGGGTGACTGGCTACTTAAAAGAAATGTTAAAAGATTTAGAGGAAGATATAGATCCAAATACAATAGAGATGGGGGACTTCAATATCCCACACTCAGCAATGGACAGATCAAAAAACAGAAAATCAATAAGCAAACATCAGATTAATCGACACCACAGACCAAATAGAACTATTAGATAGTGACAGAACTTTTCATCCTACAGTTTCAGAATACATATTCTTCTCAGCAGTGTATGGCGCTTTCTATAGGATTGACAAATGCTAGGACATAGAGCAAGTTTTAGCAACTTCAAAAAAACCAGTCATACTACACATCTTCTAAGACCACAATCCAATGAAGCTGTAAATCAAAAAATCAGGAATCCCTAGAAAATATGCAAACAGGTGGAGACTGAACAACATGCTCCTGAATGTAGAGTGGATAAGAGAAGAAGTCAAAAGAGAAACCAAAAAATTTCTGGAAACATAAGAAGATGACAATACAACATACCAAAATTTGAGGGACACAGCAAAAGCAGCGTTAAGACGAAAGGGTATAGCAATGAGTGCCTACATCAAGACACTGGAAAGACACCAAATAAATGAACCATCTATGCACCTCAAGGACCTAGGGGAAAAAAACTGTGACTAAACCAAAAACCAGTAGAAGGAAGGCAATAATGAAAATTAGAGAAGAAATCAACAAAATTGAAACCAAAAAATACAATACAAACTGTAAGCAAAATAAAGAGCTGGTAACAAAATTGACACACCACTGGCCCAACTAACCAAAAAAAGGAGAAACAAGACATCAATCAATAAAATTAGAGATGAAAAAGGAATTATAAGAAAGACACCACAGAAATGAAAAGAATCATCAGAAATTACTATAAGGGCTGTTTCCAATCTGGGAAACCTAGAAGAAATGGATAGATTCCTGGACACATAGGACCTAACTAAACTGAGCCATGAAGACATGGAAAACATAAATAGATGCATAACTGAAACAAAAATTCAGTCAGTAAGGAAGACCCTCCCAACAAAGAATAGCTCAGGACCGGAAAACTGCACTGCTGAATTGAGCAGACATTTAAACAGGAAATAACTCCAGTTCTTCTCAAGCTATTTAAAACAATTGAAAGGGATGGAATCTTCCCAAATTCCTTCTATGAAGCCAGCATCACATTAATCCCTAAATCTGGAAAAGATGCAATAGAGAAGGAAAACTATAGACAAATTTCCTTGATGAACACTGATGAGAAAATCCTCAAAAAAACTCTGGCCAATTGAATTCAACAACACATCAGGAAGATCATTCACCCAGACCAAGTGGAATTTATCCCTGATAGGCAAGCATCATTCAACATTCACAAATCAATTAATGTGATACATCACGTTAACAAACTGAAGGACAAAAACCATATGATTATGTCAATAGATGCAGTGAAAGCATTTGATAAAATACAACACCCTTTCATGATGAAAACTCTTAGCAAATTCGGTCTAGAAGAAACATTGCTCAACATAATTCAGGCAATTCACAACAAACCCATGGCCAGCTTCCTACTGAAGAGGGAAAAACTGGAAGCATTCTCGCTGAGATATGGAAACAAACGAAGATGCCCAATCTCCATTGCTATTCAATATAGTCCTGGAAGTTTAGCCATTACGCAAGAGAAAGAAAATAATAAGGATTCACATTGGTAAGGATGAAGTCAAATTTCCTTATTTGCAGATGATGTGATTATATATATATATATATATATACACACACACACACATATACTATATATATATTATTATATATATATAGTTTTTATTTGCTTTTTTTTCAAGGTTTTTAGTGAATGAATACAAATTTTCATAAGTACAGCTTTTAGGGATATAGTGTTTATTCACTATATATATATAGTTCCCATATATATATATATATATATATATATATATATATATGGCAACTAAAAGACTTCACTAGGAGACTACTGGACATCAATGAAGATTTTGGTAAAACTGCAAGATATAAAATCAACACCAAAAAAACACAGTCTTTGTATACACAGACAATGCCATGGCTGAGAAAGGCTTATAAAATCAATCCCATTCACAATAGCTACAAAAAAAAAGTAAATACCTTGTAATAAATTCAACCAAGGAGGTCTAGATATCCACAAGAATTACAAAACTCTAAAGGAGGAAATACAAGAAGAATTTTAAAAATGGTAAAAACTTCCATGTTCATGTATCAGAAGAATCAAGATCATGTAAATGTCCATTCTTCAGAAAATGATTTACAGATTCAATGCAATATCGAGCAAAATACCAAAGACACAGGCAATAAACACCAAGATGACCAAGTAGGATTACATCCAATTGAGAAGCTTCTGTACAACAAAAGAAACAGGAAAGAAAAGAGGCAACCAACAGAATGGGAGAAATCACTTGCAAACCATGTAACTGATAAAGACTTAACAGAACACACAAAATGATAAAAAAAAAACTCTACAATACCAAACAACCCAGTCAAGAGGTGGGCAAAGGACTTAAATAGACATTTCTCAAAAAAAGAAATCCAAATGGCCTACAGACACATGACAAAAAGCTCAGGATCACTGGCCACCAGGGAGATGCAAATCAAAACACCAATGAGGTTTCACCTCACCCCAGTTAGAATGGCTTTCATACAGAAATCAACAAAAAACAAATGCTGGTGAGCATCTTGGGGAAAAGGTACCCTATTCCACTGTTGGTGGGAATGCAAACTGGGAAAGCCACTATGTAAGACAGTTTGGAGATACCTCAGAAATCTGAATATATCCCTACCATAAGACCCAGCCATCCCACTCCTCAGAATTTACCCAAAGGAAATAAAATTAGCAAATAAAAGTGTCATCTGCACTTCCATGTTTCCTGCAGCTCAATTCACAATAGCCAAGACATGGACTCAACCTAAATGCCCAGCAACAGATGCCTGGCACAAGAAACTATAGGACATGTACTCTATGGAATACTACACAGCAGTTCAAAAAAACTAAATGCGATCATTTACAGCTAAATGGATGAATATGGAAAATATCATACTTAGTGAAATAAGCCAGTCCCAAAGGGACAAAAACCCTATGTTCTCCCTCGTCTGTGACAACAGAGCACCTAAAAGGAAACCTGTAGAAGTGAAACTGAACTATGAGAAGCAATTACTTGAACAGCCCTTTTCTTGACTGTCGAAGAACCGTTTATTATTTCATTTTATTTAATTTTTATTCTTTTTTTCTCTGCTTAATATCATTGGTTTAACTGCTTACTTAGCATAGAATTGATATAGATGTATTAAGTCAACTGAAAATAGATCCAAGTTAAAAATAAGAATGGGTATCAGAGAGGGAGGAGCTGTACAGATCAGCACACATTCTTAGACTTCCCAGAAGAGTGAAGCTAAAAATTTCCCATGGGACCTCAAATCCTACTAGCGGGTGGCACTAATCCCATCTTGTGTGATAAAGTGATCATATTAAGTATGGAATTAATCATATAGCTAGACCAAAAAGTCAAAGGGATCTCATAAATAAGACCAAGTGCCTGATAATAACAATAAAATTAAAAGGAGAGAAAGTTCTTACATGGGAAGCAGTCCACATAGCAGAGTCACAGAATGAGAAATACCCTAAACAGCACTCTGACCTCAGAATCAGCCCCTAAGGCCTGACTGAAAACACATGAGAGCATTTCAGGCAGGGAAAGCCAAGATATAGTGGCAGAAAATGGTTCTGCATAAAGGATCTCCGTGAGGGAGACCCCAGTGGAAAGCAGGGGTCATCAAAAAATGATGTACTTTTCTCTGAAAGGAAGAGAGAACTCCCACCTTGTATATGGCCCAGTCTAAAAACCAAAAGAATCTGTGAACTCAAAAGGTTCCCATAGCCATGGCAACTCATGTCAAGAGCCTCGGGTTATCACTGACGTCATAAATAAGAGTGTCAGTTTAGTTAAATCATCAATAGGAGTCACTGTGCACTTGCTCCCCATGTAGGACCTCTGTCCTTCATGAGTTGTACTATGAGAATTAACTGTAAAACTTGTTTTCAAACAGGTCTTTATACTTTGTGTGTCTGTGGGGGTACAAACAGTTGAAATTTCTTCTTAGTGTAGAGTAGGTATTCTGTATATAAAGTCAATTAAAATGAATCGTAATGGAAATTGGAATGGGAGATGGAGTGGGAGGTGGGATGGGAATGGGGATGGGAGAGAGGGTATGGGGGGAATAAACACTATATTCATAAAATCTGTACATATAAAAAGCTGTATTCATTCACTAAAAACATTCAGAAAAGCAAATAAAAAGCACCAATGTAACTCAGCATCTTGTGTTTTAGTACAATGATGGCACTTGTTTTCTGCTTGAATAAGGACTGCAGCATTTCATTTTGCTCAAGCACCACAAATGATGTAATCCCTGCTAAGCACTATGGAAAAGAACCTGACTTGTTGGAGAAATAGCTGACTCAGACACAAGGTAAACAAAACAGGAGCCTGGACGTCTTACATTAGAAAGAAAGAGATATCAAAACAAAAAATACAGATGTGTGACAGTGGCCCAGGAACTCAGCTGAAAGACCTCACGACAGCCAAAGCAGGAACTATGGGACCGTAAAGGTGAATGATGTAGTAAAGTGAATATATGAGCACACACTGATGTCCAAGAAAAAAAAAAAGACTACACACAAATAAGGTAGGGAGAAGGACAAGTCAAACAGAAGGATTCAAAATAATGAGTGCAGTCAGAGCCCCCAACAGAGGGGGTGCATAACACGCTCCCCCTTGAGGGTGGGCTCTGCCGGGGTCTTGCTCCCAAAGGAGAGACACATGGGAGAAGGAGGAGCTGCAGTTCCTAGAAGCTTTCTGCTCTGGCATCCTGAACTCTGCAGGCCACCATGTCCAAATTTCAGACATTGAACCTGTGACGTCTTTAGTTCTTATACTCTCATTTGGTTCCCATGACACTTACATATTTAAGAAAATAATCTATTTTATCTTTATTAAATATGCATTTAAAATTAGAGCCAAAGATTGAACTTTGAGCACAGAGCATAAGATAATGGAATTACAGGGCCAGTAAAAGCCAAGATTGAGGTGCTCTGTGTGAGGGTGGCCCTGGGGGAGAAGGAGCCCATCACACACTGGGCAAGGGACCTCGATGCAGTGGGCAGAGACTAAGCTGCTCTCAGGATGACAAAGAGAGAACTCTATGTTATCTACAGGGTGGGTCCCATCTGACCCTCACATTAATGTGTCAGGACTCAGAAGTTCTGAGCTCAGCTCTCCCCAGACTCCTATTGTGCAGGAGGGAATAAAGGACGTGAGGACACAGGTGACATATTCCACTGGGGACTCCATGTTCTGAGCTCCCCATGGGATCTGTCACCTCTGGGCAGACACTAAAATGACAGCCTGCAGAGAGATGAGCTCAGACGTCCTTCCGTTAAAACTTCAGGCTCCTCTCAGGTGCACAGAGTCCCCTGCACACATCTGCCTGGTGAGTGGCTCTTTACTACATGTATAGGAGCCAGGGGTGGTAGGGCTTTCATACAGCAACTGGCGGGGAATGGGCCATGATGAGGGGTATAGGAGCTTCAGAGGGGCGATCAGCACCACCCGCCTGCTCAGCTAAGAGGAGGGTCCCTGTGTTTCTCAGTATATTCAGTTCTTTAAAGCAAGGAACCTAAAATTAGATATTTCACAGAAGATAATTAGCTTTAGATTTCTATTAACTTTTGTCACCAAGAGAACATTTTTGGGCTTTCTGTACCACAATTCAACTACATATTACTTTGCATTATGAGTTTAAACAGAGGTGTTACTTAGGCAGCAACTCGTGAGTAGGAAACAAGAAAGTGTCGATGACTGTTTTATTTAGTATACCCCATTGTGCCTTTCTCAGCTCATATATCAAGCAGAATTGTTATTAATAGGCATTTGATGTAGTTTGTGATGATTAAAAAGAACGTGTGTATGCTGAGGAGGAAATGGGTTTAACCTCACGTCTTTACAGAAATACACCAGTATTTGTCAGGAACATTTTCCCAGTGGTAACTTCAGGATTCTTGTGTGGAGAATGACACCCTGAGCCTGAGCTCTCCCAGTGTGAGGACAGTGACGATGCATCACAGGTCCAGAAAATAGTAAAAGCAGGGGAAGGTGATGGACGCTTCCTCCTCTCAGCTCTGAACACCGAGGAATGCAGTATCATAGAGCTGCAGAGGGAGGGGTCTGCGTCCATCAGTCGCTCTCTGTGGTCTCCTTTCTCAGTGCCCCCTCCCAACTCTCAGCCATGGAAAGACAACACTCAGATGCACAGCGAGTGCAGATGAAGGAGAGCCACTGCTTTCCAGGCAGAACCCTCGGGGCTCCCCTTCTGTCCTGGGTGCTGTAGGGAGCAGGGCGGCCCCAGGGCTCGGGTTCTGGTAGGACTGGGCAGCGCCTTGGCTGAGCTCTCGGGGTCCTGTCTCTCTACCTTCAAACCCTTCCCCTTCTCCCGATTTCTCTCAAAATTGACTGAAAAACATGGACGTTGTAAATATTCTACCTGCACCTGTCAGTGCTGAGCTGTGCTGCACAAGTCTCCCAGCTACAAAAACAATGGCTAATTCTCACCTCCAATTATTTCAAAAGAGCTGCCTTTCATGTGCCCCAAGGTTCTCCAGGTGCTTCTTCCTCACATCCCAGGCTCCTGTGTGCACAGCCTCTCTGCACACAGCACCGAGCTCTGCGTGGACATGATGCCGCCTTCCTGGCTGTGACAGGCGCTGCCCCCAGGGCTCCTCAGAGTGTCCCAGCTGGAACTCCTGTGAGGTGAGCAGCTTGTGCTGTGTCCCAATCCCTAACCCACATGCATGGTGCATGACCATCTCAGCTCCCAGTCCCCTCTCGTCCCATTTCACTGTGACACATCGAAGGTGCCCACAGCGAGGACACAGTGTCACGAGCTGAGCTCTGTGGGAATGATGACTGCTGTGTGCCGGCTCACGCACGTGAGGCTGGGCAGGTACTGATCACTGTACTTTTCCCTGTTGTTCCCCAGTGTATCTTGGGAGCTCCACATGGTTCTCCCTGTGACTTATGTCACTTGTCACTGCAGTCACGACTCTCTCAGGGCCTCCTGTCTTCTCCAGTGTGGAAAATGCAATTTCAATGTGTGGGTTGTTAAGCAAGCCAGGCTCTGTCTCCACACCAACATCCCTGGAGCCGTGTGTGGGGAGGGTTTCCTAGATTACCCTGCTGATGGCAGAGAGCTCCTGTCCTGTGCCCTCATCTCCTACTCCACGCTGTGCTGTTCACCTGTGTGTGTGATGGGGCAGAGCTGAGAGGGGACTCGCTAAGACCATGGCACGGGGGTATTTTTTTTATTTGAAGGATTCCTATCCACAAGAATTATTGGCCATGCATTTCTATTTGTATTTCTCGTTTTAATGGACTCTCTTAAAATAGTATGTCCCTGAAACTCTTCCAGTTGTGGTCCCATTTCATACCCACCCAGCTACACGCATGAGTAAAATGAGAAGATCTTCCTAAGAGTTAATAACTGGATTCTACTCAGTGCTTTGCCAAGATAATAACAATTAGTTAAGAAATGTTGCTATCTTGGGAATTCAGAGAAAAGGATTAAAACTATATCAGAGACTTCTAACCAAATATTGTTAAAAATTTCTGGTATATATGTGTTTTATCGTCTCTATTCTAGAGGCAGAGTTGATCTATCAGTAAAGAACTGCATGAAGCCCCCCAGATGACATTTATGAGGACCTGCATAAAATAAATATTTCTTTTTTTTTTTTTGACAGGCAGAGTGGACAGTGAGAGAGAGAGACAGAGAGAAAGGTCTTCCTTTGCCGTTGGTTCACCCTCCAATGGCCGCCGCGGTCGGCGCGCTGCGGCCGGCGCACCGCGCTTGTCTGATGGCAGGAGCCAGGAGCCAGGTGCTTTTCCTGGTCTCCCCATGGGGTGCAGGGCCCAAGCACCTGGGCCATCCTCCACTGCACTCCCGGGCCACAGCAGAGGGCTGGCCTGGAAGAGGGGCAACCGGGACAGAATCCGGCGCCCCGACCGGGACTAGAACCTGGTGTGCCGGCGCCGCAAGGCGGAGGATTAGCCTGTTGAGCCACGGCGCCGGCCTTAAAATAAATATTTCTAAGATAAACAACTCAAGATCCACTTCCACGTTTGGTATGTACTTCAACTTTTTCACACGAGGTAGCACAAAGATACAGGCCACACCTAAGACTGAGAATACTGGGTGGATGGCATGAGCAGCTCTCAGCCTCGCAGATGGCTGTAGGGAAGGCAGCCTGGGGACATAAATCCCAGCAGGCAGACGCCAGAGTTCACTCTGAAGGACATGTGCTCCATGGATGCATTATAGGAATACATGCTGTGGCAATAAATACACCAAAAACTATCACTGACATAAACTAGCACTGTGAAGTTCTAAGTTATGAGACCGTGTGTGTATGTGTTATTATTTTTACACAATCTTTGTCATTCCATTTCAACAAATGTACTACGACTCTAGTTTGTTCCTTACACTTCATCAAGATGTATCAGATCAAATAAAGTAAGACATTCCTTGTGCCCCTGAAAAACTCAGAGTGAAGCTATAATAAGGATATTTACATGATACATGGCATTTTAAGAGTGATTCTGTTTACATGAGAGAGTGCTGGGGGTGGGGAAGAAAGCATGTACGCGCATTCACTAGTCCACAGTGGCCTGGAGCGAGCCAGGGCATGTTAGGAGTCAGGGGCTCAATCTGCATCTCTGACATGGGTGCAGGTGACTCAGCCATGTGAGCCATCGCTTAACCCTCCTAGGGAGCACATTTCTAGGAAGGAGGAATAGAGAGAGCTCTCACCTCATCACTGTGATATGGGGGGCAGCCATCCCAAGTATTGCCTTAACAGCCGCTGCAAACACATGGCCCTGTGGTAATGTTTCATGAGGAGCACAGCTTATACACTGTGGAGGCCAGCGATGACACACATGATCCAACCGTAAGAAGGCAGAGGTGTCCTGGGGGCAGGCCTGTAGCTGTGACGTAGACTTCAGTGTCACAGAGGCTGAATGGGATCCATCTCCATATTATGAATGACAAGAGTGTTGGAGAAAACTGATGAATGTGCTCATGAATTTGATGAAAAATTATTCTTTTTCCCCTCAGACTCAAAATGTGTACTTCTTCCACCTATAATATGTACAAAAATTATGAAATTTATGAAAGCAATGAGATGAGATTCATTTATTGCACTGAAATTTCCATTGGGGTCTCAGCCAATGCCTGCCTTCTTCTCTTCCATGTCCTCAGTTACTTTCTCCATCACAGACCCAAGCCCATTGACATGACTATTGGTCTCCTGGCCCTCATCCACTTAGTGATGCTGATGATTGTGGTGAGCCAGGCTATGGACATGTTTGGATCTCGGGGTTCCTGGGATGACGTCACATGTAAAGCAGTCTTCTTCTCCTACCGGGTGCTGCGGGCCCTCTCCCTGTACACCACCTGCGTGCTGTGTGTCCTCCAGGCCATCACCCTCAGCCCCAGGAACTCCTGGTTGGCAAACTTCAAGCGTAAACACTTACGTCAAAGCCTGTGCTCCATGCTTGTCCTATGCTTCTTCTATATGTCCGTTAGCAGCCACACCATAATCACCATCACTGCCACTCCCAATGGGACCTCACACGGTCTCATGTATGTCACTAAATCCTGCTCTGTTTGGGCCATGAGCTATTTCCTAATTCAAACATTTTCCACATTGCTGATGTTTAGGGAAAGCTTCCATATAGGGCTCATGGCCCTCTCCAGTGGATACATGGTGATGCTCCTCTACAGGCACAGGAGGAAGTCCCAGCACCTACGTGGCACCAACCTGACTCCAAGAGCCTCCCCAGAGCAAAGGGCCACCCAGACCATTCTGGTGCTCTTGAGCTTTTTCATGGTCATGTCCGTTTTGGAATCCATTTTCTCTGCCTCAAGACTCAAGATGAATGACGATCCAATTTTTTACTGTACCCATTTTATTGTGGCCAACAGCTATGCCACAGTCAGTCCTTTTGTGTTCCTCTTTACTGAAAAACGTATAATTACCTTCATGAAATCCATCAGAGTGGAAAGAAATAGAAGTTTAATTGTTCAGTGAAAGGTGGTTCTCTAAATGAGCTACAGCACTGCTTTCCACATTTTTATTACTGCAGCCAGTATTTGCTGTCTGGGTAAAGTATAAACTGGAGTTATGCCTTATCCTTGGATGATTTACTTGGATGGCTGTATGCCAAGATCATAATGCAAAATGGGACAGTGTACTGGTGTGAGCTGACACAAACGTGCTTTATGTGTGAATGGCTCTTCAAGATGAAAGTGTGAGATAGATCTCATTTGTCACTGCCACATGTGATCCAGACAGTTACAAATTCGTGAGAGTTCAAAGCCCTTTCAACAAATCGACAGTGATCTGTACACTGCCAAACTATGTATACAATCAAGTTTTACCATGAATTACCTTATGATCCAGCTATTCTACCCCTATGTAGATGCCAAAAAGTGTTCAATTCATGAACTCACACAGGGATTTGCACACCCAAACCCATAATAGCATTATTACAACAGTCAAAAAATAGAAGCAACCCAACAACCATATGAGTATATAAACAAAATATGACCTGCACAAATAATGAAATTATGTTTGTTCTCAAACAAGAAGGAAATTCTGTCATGAATCTTGAATATATTATGCTAAATGAAATCATTCAGTCACCAAAGAACAGGTATTCTAAGAATCTCCTCTCAGAAGATGGTCAGAGGCTGATGGAGAGGAGGAAAGTGCAGTTCTTGTTTAATGGTCACAGAATTGAGTACAGGAAGAGGAAAATATTCTGGAAATGGATGGTTGTTGTGGTTGTACAACAGTGGGATGAACTTAGTGCCATTGAATTGCACAGCTAAATAAGATTAAAGGGGATATTCATCAAGCTGGCATGTAGCAATGCCATCTCACTAGTCCAAGTGATCAATTTCTGTTCATAATTGATCACATTGATAGATCTAAGAGTCAAAGGGATCACACAAACAAGACTAGTGTCTGCTAATACTAACTGATAGAATTCAAAAGGGAGAGAACAATCCAACATGGGAAGCGGGATACACAGCAGACTCATAGAATGGCAGATGTCCTACACAGCACTCTGGCCTCAGAATCAGCCTTTAAGGCATTCAGATCTGGCTGAAGAGCCCATGAGAGTATTTTAGGCACGGAACGCAAAGACACTGTGGCAAAAAAACAACAACAACAAAAAAAAACAAAAAACCTAAATGAAAGATCTCTACAACTGAGATCCCAGTAGAAAGAACGGGCCATCAAAGAAGGAGGTACCTTTCTCTGAAGGGAGGAGAGAACTTCCACTTTGACTATGACCTTGTCTAAATAAGATCAGAGTCTGCAATCTCAAAAGGCTTCCACAGCCTTGGCAACTTGGCAACTCATGACAAGAGCCTGGGGAGATTATTGACGCCATAAACAAGAGTGTCAATTTGTTAAGTCAACAACAGGACTCACTGTGCACTTACTCCTCATGTAGGATCTCTGTCCTAAATGTGTTGTACATTGTGATTTAATGCTATAACTATTATTCAAACAGTATTTTACACTTTGTGTTTCTGTGGGGTGCAAACTGTTGAAAGCTTTACTTAATATATGATAAATTGATCTTCTGTATATAAAGATAATTGAAAATGAATCTTGATGTGAATGGAAGGGGAGAGGGAGCAGAGAGGGGAGGGTTGTGGGTGAAGTGAAGTTATGGGGGGGGAAGCTATTGTAATCCATAAGCTGTACTTTGGAAATTTATATTCATTAAATAAAAGTTAAAAAAAGATTAAAGGGGATGTTTTTATATTATGTGTATTTTACCACAATAAAGATGTTTCCACTTATGTTCAAGCCAATGCAGCAATTTTTTTTTCTCAAAAATATAGTGATAAGCTTCTTAAAGTGGCAAAAATTACAGCTTTTCAATAAGTTTTACATTTTTTGGTAAATTTGTACCATCTATATTATGAAGATTTTTTCTACTGATGCAAATCCTACTTGCAGGTTTCCCAAAGAAAGCAGAGACATTTGTGCTGTGGATTCATATAAGACCACTCTGTGCTGCCATTAGAGACATTCAGCATCGCCTTGGGCAGCTCCAGCATGGAACCTTCCAGATAAAATGATGAATATGAGGCTAAAACACAGAATTTAGGTAATAAATCAATACATTGAAGTTTACCTAGCCCCAGAAACAATTCATGAGATGAATATTAGAGACATATGGTATCTTTAAGTTAGAAAAAGAAAAACACTTCTCTTAAAATCATACCAGAAGTTAGTTCTTCCTAGTTAATAACATCATCTAAAACTCAGGTTTCAAAAAACCAATCCAGAGACCAGTTTTGAATCCAAAATCACATGTATTCTATCACTTAGGAATATAAGGGTACTAAAAAAAACTCCATTAAAAATGACTTCAGGGGCTGATGCTTTGGCATAGTGTGTTAAACCACCACCTGCAGTGCCGGCATCCCTTATGAATGCCGGTTCAAGTCCAGGCTGCTCCACATCCAATCCAGTGCTCTGCTATGGCCTGGGAAAGCAGTAGAAGATGGCCCACGTCCTTGGGAACCTGAACCCACATGGGAGAAAGGGAAGAGGCTCCTGACTCCTGGCTTCAGAACGGCTCAAATCCAGCCTTTGTGGCCATTTGGAGAGTGATCCAATGTATGGAAGACCTCTCTCTTTGTCTCTCTTTAACTCTGCCTTTCAAATAAATAAATCTTTTTTTCTCTTAACTTGGTTATTTACATAAAGGAAACACATTTCATATGTACAATTAGAAGAGCATAATGATACTCCCCACTGTCCTTCCCTCCCTCACAACCAGTAGTCAAAATTCTGAATTCATTTCTAAGTTTCAAATCTACTTTTATTACTATCGACTTAATGAAAATAAGTGTATCTCCACATTTCCGAAGGATATGCCCTTTCTATGACCAGTCTTTCCCTGGATATCACCAGACAGTAGATAAAGATGGAATCACTTCAACATAAAATAAATGAAAACTGATTTCATAAATTCTTGCCTCACTTGCCCAAAATAAGTAAATCTTTTTAAAAATTCTATTGAACGGTAAGTATATTTTGGTTCAAAATGTCCCAATATATTCCTATGAGGGGTGGTCAAAAAGTGTGTAAAAATTCGTATACAACATGGACTTTAAAAAATTTTGACATGAAAATAAACATCTTTTAAGTCCAGTTCTCCAGAAACTTATCAAAGCACCTTCATATCACTCTTCCTTTTTTGATTTGGTAGTTTTGCCTTTAGGATTGTAATCTAAATACATGTTCAATTTGAGTAAGAGGAGCTGGTAATTTGCTGGAAAAAATGTTGCATACACTTTGTAAAGTTAAAGCAATCAAAATGCACAAAATTGTAATATACAAAATAAAATAATATCGAACCATTAACTTGATCGAATAACATGCACCTATCTGGATGATGGAGCGTAGCAATGAAGGACATGGACTGCTCCACTACCAACCCAGCTCTCTGCTATGGCCTGGAAAGGCAGTACAAGATGGCCCAAATCCTTGGGCCCCGGCACCCACATGGGAGACCCAGAAGAAGCTCCTGGCACCTTGCTTCGCATGGGTGCAGCTCCAACCACTGAGGCCAACTGGGGAATGAACCAGAGGATGGAAGAAAGATCAAATGATCGATCAATCGATCAATCAATCTCTCTCTCACTCTCTCCTCTCCCTCCCCTTCTCCCTCTTCTCCTCTTCCCCATCTGCTTCTCTATCTGTGTAACTCTTTAAAATATATTAATATTTAGGCCGGCGCCGTGGCTCAACAGGCTAATCCTCTGCCTTGCGGCGCCGGCACACCGGGTTCTAGTCCCGGTCGGGGCACCGGATTCTGTCCCGGTTGCCCCTCTTCCAGGCCAGCCCTCTGCTGTGGCCCGGGAGTGCAGTGGAGGATGGCCCAGGTGCTTGGGCCCTGCACCCCATGGGGAGACCAGGAAAAGCACCTGGCTCCTGGCTCCTGCCACCGGACGAGCGCGGTGCGCCGGCCGCAGCGCGTGGTCAGCGGCGGCCATTGGAGGGTGAACCAATGGCAAAGGAAGACCTTTCTCTCTGTCTCTCTCTCTCACTGTCCACTCTGCCTGTAAAAAAAAAAAAAATTTACAAAAAGAATTCAAGAAAGTTGCAGTATACCAAAAAAAAAAAAAAACCACAAAACAAACCTCCCTCATTTCTTTACACTAAAAACAAACTATGTGGGAAAAAAAGGAATAAAACAATTCTCCCTTAAAATTGTAGGAAATTAAATAAAATCATTAGGAAGAAATTTAACCAGGGAATGGAATAAGATATTCTCTAATAAGTATACTATACTAACATAAGAAATTAACTCAGACACACATAAATGAAATCCATCCCATGCTCATCGATTGGAAAATTTAATATTGTTAAAATGTGAATACTACCTAAGTGAATCAACAGTTACAATGTAGGCCCTACAAAAATCTCAATCACAAATTCATAAATACAAATTCAAAAATCCTAAAATATATATATATATATATACATACACATATGTAAACCTAGAAGATCTTGAGAAGCCAACACCATCTTGCAAAAAAAATAAAAACATTAGAAATAATTTTTCTTTCAGACTTCAAAATCTGCTCTAAGGAGCATGCATTGGGGACAGTGGTGAGGATGCCGCAATGCCACCTTCCATACTGGACCTTAGGATCAAGTCCCAACTCTGTTTCCCATTCCAGCTTCTTACTAGTGCACACTCTGGAATGGCTCAGTTATTCGTGTCCCTGCAACCCATGCTGGAAATTTGGATTGAGCGCCAGGACCCTGGATTTTATCTGGTTAGCCCCAGCTGGTTTAGACATTAAGGACTGAATCAGTGGATGGAACAGTGTCTCTGTCTTTCGTTCTCTCTCTTCATTCCTCTCTCCCTCCCTCCATCCCTTTCTCTCTCCCTCCCTCCTTCTATCCTTCTCTTCCTGTCTCCCCCTTCCCATATTTTCTCATCTCCCTCCCCATTCACCTCTACTTCCAGTTCACTCTCCATTTAAAATAAAATTTTTAATGAAATACATTTTTTAAAAAACCTCTCCAAAAAAGTATTGATATTAAAAATATATCAGTAACTTAAAACTCAACAACAAAAAACATCCAAGCAAATTAAGAAATGGGAAAGGACCTTAACAGACAGTTCTCAAAAATAACACAAATTGCCAACAAATATATGGGAAAAAATGTTCATCATGAGCCATTAGGGAAATGTGAATCAAAACCACAAAAAGAGGGGCCGGTGCTGTGGCACAATGGGTTAAAGCCCTGGCCTGAAGCGCAGGCATCCCATGTGAGTGCCAGTTCTAGTCCTGGCTACTCCTCTTCCAATGTAATTCTCTGCTATGGCCTGGGATAGTAATAGAGGATGGCTTAAGTCCTTGGGCCCTTGCACCCATGTAGGAACCTGAAGGAGGCTCCTGGCTCCTGGCTTCAGATCAGCACAGCTCTGGCCATTACAGCCATCTAGGGAGTGAACCAGCAGATGGAAGACCTTTCTCTCTGTCTCTACCTCTCACTGTAACTCTATTTAAAAAAAAAAGAAAGAAAGAAAAGCCACAATGTGATCCCCTCACCCATGTCAGAATGACTAAAATTCAAAACACAGAGAACAACAAATGATGGCAAGGATGTGGAAAAAGGGACATCACTTACACACTGTTGGTGGGAATTTAAATTAGCTACCATGAAAAATAAAATGGGATATCGCTGAGAAAACTAGAAATAGGTTTCTCTTATGATACAGCAATCCCACTTCTGGGTGTATACCTGAGAGACTTGAACAGACTGTACCAAAGAGATTCTCACACCACCATGTTAATAACAGCACTGGGTCACAACAGCCAAAATCTGAAATGAACCAAGATATCCATAATGAGATGAATGGTTAAAGAAAATGTTGGAGGCTGGCACTGTGGCACAGTGGGTAAGCCACCTCCTGCAATGCCAGCATCCCATATAGATGCCTGCTTGAGTTCTGGCTGCTACACTTCCAATCCAGCTCTCTGCTATGGGCTGGGAAAGCAGTAGAAGATGGCCCAAGTGCCAAGGCCTCTGCACCTGCATGGGAGACCAGACGCTGCTCCTGGCTTCAGATCAGCTTTACTGCAGTTCAATTCACAATAGCTAAGATGACCATCAACGGATGACTGGATAAAGAAAATATGGTATATACACACTGTGGAATACTACTCAGCCATAAAAAATGACATATTCTCTTTGGAACAAAATGAATGTAACTGGAAAGCATCATGCTTCGTGTAACAGGCCCGTCCTGAAAAGACATACATCCTATTTTCCCTGACATGTGGCAGTTAATAAAGAATATCATAAACTGTGTAAAAAAAAAAAAACAGGTATCTTATGATTTGATTATTGGTATTAGCCTGGTCTGTACTCCTATGGACAGTGGCCTTTTTACTTATTGCATATTATGGTTAGTGTTGTACTGAAGCTATGTTTATAAATAAACTGAAATTAAGGTTGTAAACAACTAAAGAAGAAAAAAATAAGGAGACTGAAGAATGAGGGGGAGTGAGTGAAGTATAGTAATCTTCTTAGACTGATATCTATGAAATCTATTCTCTTTATATTAACAAAAATTCTTTTTTTCAAAAAGAAAAACTCTCTTGAAAAGAACAACACAGGAGCCTGTAGCGCAGCAGGTTAGAGCCCAGCCTGCAGCCCCGGCGTCCCACATGGGGACTGGCCCCACTCCCTGTGCTACACTTCTGATCCAGCTTGTTGCCATGGCCTGGGAGAACAGCAGAAGATGGACCGTGTCCTTGGGCCCTGCACCTGCATGAGAGACCCTGAGGAAGCTCCTGGCTCCTGGCTCTGGATCAGCTCAGCTCTGGCTATAGCAGTCATCTGGGGAGTGATTCAGCAGAATGGAAGACCCCACCCTCCTCCCTCCCTCTGTCCCTCCCTCCCTCCCTCCTCTACATATCCTTCACTGTAATACTGCCTTTCAAATCAATAAATAAATCTTTTTAAAAAAAATCAATAGTATATGAAGACCTTGATGAAGCAGAAAAAGTAGTAACTTTAAAAAACAATAAAACATCTAGGAATAAATTTTATCAAGGATATGAACAAACTCTACAGTAAAAATTATATAACGTTGATGAAAGAAACTGAAGACACAAATAGGAGAATCCTCCCATGTAAATGAGTGAAAAGAATATGAAAATTCTCCTACTACTCAAAACAGTTTACAGATTCAATGCAAACACCATCAAAACAGTAATGTCACTATTCACAGAACTAGGAAAAAATAGCAAAATTTTATTATGAAGAGACAAAATTTTGCTTCCAAATAGACGGAGTAATCTTTAGCAAAAAGAACTAAGCCAGAGGTACCACATTAAATGATCTAAAGACATACTACTAAGCAACAGTAACCAAAACAGAATGGCACTGGCTTAAAAACAGAAACAGAACAATGGAACAGAATAGACCCTCAGACATGAATCCACGCTGCTGCACAGATGATCTTGGCAAAGATGCCATGATCACTCTGGGTTAAGGACATCCTGTCAGGAGATGGGACTGGCACAACTGGATGCCCATATGAAGATGGAAGCTCAACTACCGCCTCTCTACTCAAAAATCAACTCAGAGTGGATCAACGGTATAAAGATTTGACCTAAACCTAGGAAATGACTGGGAAAAACTCAGAGGGAAAGCTCAAGACATCAGTGTAGACAGTGAATTTTTCTGATTTAAGATTCCAAAAGCACAGGAATCAGAGCAGGACTAGGCAAGTAAGATTTCATCAAAGCAAGAAGCGTCTGCATAGCAAAGGGAGAGTTAACAGAGTGAAGGAGAAACTGAGAGTGGAAGAGAACACTCGCAAGATTTCATCTGCTAAAGGATTAATAACTAGAAAACATTCGGAATTCAAAACTCAACAAGAAATCAAACAAGCCAGTACACAAACCATCCATTTTAAACCAGGCAAAGGATCCAAACTGACATTTCTCAAAAAAATATAAGCAGCTAAAAATATGTGAAAAAAACTCACGTTGATAAGGATGTGGAGAAATGGGACCCTTTTGCACTGGGAGTGGGGATGCAGGGGAGTACAGTCATGGAAAAGAGTGAGGAGATTCCTAAAGAAGAAAAATAGGTCTACCTGTGATCCAGCTACCTCACATCTAGGCTCATCATGGGGGAAGGAAGTCTGCATATCAAGTTCACTGCAGACCACTCACAGCAGCCACAACGTGGATCCAAAGTAGGTGTCTCTCCATGGACAAGAGAACAAAGAAAATGTGGACTAGTTTTTGGTCTTTACAAAGATTAAGATTCTGAAAACTCCAGCAAAATGAAATTAACTAGAGATTATTATGATAATATTAATCTCTGTACTCTAGCCTAAAAAAGTAATGTGTATGCATATGCAATGACTACAAATTAATCGTGATAAAACATTAAAATTTAAAAAGTGCATGTACTCACTGAACTCTTCATTACATTTTTCTGTATTATTTGAAGTATTTTAAAATAAAAAGACACAGTGAGACAGATACTACCCATCCTCTCTGATAGGTAGAAATTGTTAACAAGTTCATCTGAAATGAGAATGGTGATTTCTAGGTGGGGAAAGGTGGGGAGTGGGGATGGAAGGAATGTGGATAACCGGAACCAAAGCACAGCCAGACAGCAGTAACATGGTCTGGGCACCCACGACATAATTGGTGGCTGCATCCACAACACTGCATTACACAGTACACACAAAGACAGTCACAGGTCGGCTACAAGTAGGTAGGACGGGGCAGTGGGCAGCTGACTGCCTGACTGGCTCAGCTGATTCTTCACATAAGCTCTGAAATAACTGCACTGAACCATGAGGTGCTCAAGTATCCCATGGTGATCTAATGCTTTCAAAGAAGTTTAAATATAAAAAATATTTGCACAGATCTCATGGTTATTGTTCAGAAGGAAGGTGGGAAAGGAGGAGGAAGGAAGAGAAAGAGGAAATAAGAAGGAAGAGAAGTGGGAGGAAGGAGGAGGGGAGAACTCGCAGCACCAGCGGCAGAGATGTGTGAGCGTCCAGTCACCTGAAATCCAAGTTCAGAATGTCCCTGCACTTGCATCAATGCTCTGCTGTCACAATCATGAACTTACTCATGTCACCTGCATTTAATTTTGTAAGTGAAATCCAATGAAAAAACAGGGGGAATTATCTAGTGTTTTAGAACACCAATGGCACATGGCCTCTGCTTGAATAACGATGCCAACTTTCCATTTTAATCATCCCCATAAATGTGTGAACGCTGTGAAAATAACCTGGCTCAGTGGAGAAATAGCTGACTCTAGGATCTAAACAGGTAAACAGAAAAAGAGCCAGGACATCTTATATCAGAAAGGAATTGTTCCCAAAACAAAATGTGTGGATGCCTGACAAGAGCCCAAGAACTCAGCTGAAGACTTGTGGCAGCCAAAGCAGGAACTGTTGGAACCATGTTAATGACATATTAAGTAACTCTGCCTTTGAAACGCAAACAAACAAGGTATCAGTTGGGACATCTGTGACCCAGGTCAGAACAACAGGGCTTGTGTTCTCATTCTGTTTCCAATTCTAGCTTCCTGCTCAGAAGCAGCAGCTGACAGCTCATGCAAGCGGATCCCTGCGAACCACACAGGAGACAAGGACTGAGTTCCAGGTCCTGGCTTCTGCCTTGCCCAGCCTAAACTATTACAAGCATTTGAGGAGTGATCCAGTAGACAGGAGATCTTTCTCTACCTTTCAAATGAATAAAATGCACAATTTTAAGAAAAGTTCATCCAGATCGCCCAAAGGCTATGAGTGACTGGAGCAGGTGCACTGTGGTGCTCATCTGTGACCAAAGTTTGAGCCCACATATGTCCTGGTGCTCACTCCTCTGTCTGCTCCATCAAAGTCTTGCAGTGAGGAATCTGCTATCAGCCATGTATGTCATACTAAGGTATAAAGCCATTCAACCTTTAAAAAGCAGAATGACAGAGAAAAAACTGTCCAAACTTGAAAATAGGCAAATGCAGACTCCTAATAATTACTGCAGGCAGGTGGTTGTTGGGGTAAAAGCCCACTCAGCCAGCTGCTGAGTCAACTGGATGTGCAGAGGGAGAACAGGACTTCATGCTTGGCATAGGGGTCACTGCTCCTATGGGTTCCATGGCCACCGAGTCTGTCAAGTCAGCAGCCATGGACCTAACGAGTCATAAGCCTGATCAGCAAAGGCCAGGGCAGAATGGGGTTGTGATTCTCACCTATCACAGCCCAAGTGAGCGCAGCCTAAGGATGGACACATGCTGTATTAAACCCATAGTCTCACTTCGCTGCTTGGTGGACAAGCTTGGTGAGCAACACTGTTTCCTGGGCATTTTGCTTTTAATACACTGAACGGTTGGACAGACACTAAGTGTGCCCTTCCTAACGAACTTAATAACATGAACACAGAGTTGCTTCAGAACAAACTGTATGAATCTCTATTTTGGGAGCACAATCACATCTAAAGCCTGGGGTTCCTTCAATGCCAGGGAATCCTGGCTCCCCCACACTGCTCCGTCATCACTCTGTCCTCATTTTCCTTGCCCTGGAGGGCTCAGGGCATGGACTTCTCAGCGCATCAGCCACAGAGTGCACGGAGGGCAGGAGTGTGAGCTTCGTCTCCTGCAGGGTCTGGGCCATCACCAGACAGGGGCTGCATACTCACATCACATGTAGGGACACAGAAGGGGTCACTACATCACAAAAAAGTAAAACTGTCTCCAAAGGAATTTGCTTTCACCCACTGCCATAATAGATCTTTTTCTATCTTAGTTGATCTGAGACAGAGCTTGAAAACTGAAACTAAAACCTTGGACATCACAGAATATGTCTCTAATGCCACACAGAATCCAGGTGCTCTGTTTATGAATGGATGTCTGGACCAGGCTACCCCTTAGACTGGATGGAGGGGACCCTCAGCAACAGGGAAGTCATGGAGGACACCAGGGGACTCTCAGCCAAGGGAAGGGACACTGGTGTGGAATGGTTTGGACTAAGGTGCTCTCAGGATAAAACTGGGAGAAGTTGGTGTTGTCTACAGAGAAGGGCCCCTTCTGACCCTCACTCAAATATCAGGAAACTTAGAAGAAAGTTTTGAGCTCAGGCTCTCCCCAGATTCCTATTTTCCAGGAGTTAATAGAGAAAAACAGAGAGACAGATGACATGTTCCACTGGGGACTGTTCTGTGCTCCCCAGCGGCATCCGTCAGCTTTCCCCAAACACCACATTGACGATTCAGAGAGATGAGCTCAGAGAGTCTTTTCCTTAAAACCCTGCAGGGTGCTCTCAGGTGCATGGAATCCCCCAGCTGTCGTCCTGGGTAAGTGGCTCTTTATTCCATGGATGGGTAATCAGGGTGGGGGGGTTCCTAGGCAGGGTGTGAATGGGGGCAAATGTGGCTACAATGAGGTTTGCAGCAGCCTCAGTAGAGACGTGGGCTCCAACAGTCCTCCACAGCTCAGCAGTGTTCTCTCTGATCCAGTGGGAACATTTACTTCCCGGGATATTTGCTCTTTAAATTTGGCAACCCATAAAATTAGCACATTTTTCCATATGAAACAGTCAACTCATCAATTTCAGTTTCATATTCATTTCTTTCAGTGAAATGACATCCACTGGCTTGGTTTATCTCCTGACAAAGTGCACGTTTTCCAACCATTTTCTTACTACAACAGTTCTCATTTCTAACCGCACCCCACGTGGGATAAGTTGAATTCTCAGTTTCCATTCAGTTATCAGCTTTATTCTTTCATCTGCAGGACACTGAGCTGTCATTTTACACTACTTTAAAGTTTGTCCTGAAAAAGTACCTTAAGCCTTATTAGCAAATGGGAATGTCTGATCAAAGCAACGCCAGGGACAGTCATCCCTCTGCTTCCTCCCAGTACTTTCTCACAGAGGACTTTCTTGTCCTGGCTGCAATTTCACACAGTTCAGGTTGATGAAGTCTGCTTTCAGGCAGTGTTGCCAAGTCCAAACTAGAGGATGAGGAAATGAGGCTGCCACCACACTGAACGACAATGGAGTGATGGAGATGGGACTTAACTCTCCCTTTCTCCAAATTTTAGAAGAACAGTATGTCAGAAATAAGTGTCCTAATAACTACTGCATTCATGAAAAAGTCCTTCTGTATCACTAGCAATAAATACTGGGGAATCCTTTCATTGGGAGGATATTCTAGAAAGATAAAATACATGTACCTTGATGTCCATGCTTGATTTACATCCCTCTGCCACTTTGATAGACTGAAGATACAAGAAATGCTGTGCCTGCTATATATGTATCTTGCATTTACTAGAACAGGAAAAAGAAGTAATCACTCTTTTTTGTTAGGAGGATACTTTGGGGGAACTTAGCCTCTGCTGGCTACTGTCAGCTGTTTGTCCATAGATATCATAACCCTCCAGCTCAAATTGTTCATGAATAGAACATGCTGCTCCAAACACACATAGTCCCTAACATACACACACCATGTGTGGTCAGTGCCACCCACTAGAGAGCTTTTATGTCGACCATGTGGTGAAGACAAACTATGGTAACAACAAACAAAGGTGAGCTCTCTCATGTATCCAAAGCACATTGCAAAGAGCAGAAATAAATCCTAGTTTATATCCATTAAGTCAGTCCTGAGAGAGATGCAGGACCACACTTATGCTCCAGGTGACAAAACTGATACGCCCTCCCTCTCTTCCTCCCTCATCCTGCTCTGTCCACCCACTAACTCCTAGGCACAAAGCCTGCACTGGGGTCTGCAGAGGGTTTTCCTTGTCCTGTTAACACTGCTAGTTCTCTCTGTCCACTGGCTAGGGAGATTTGACATGATCAATAACCCTTTGTGCCTGGCCCATCTGACGGAGCAGTGTGGGAAGACTGCCTGACTGGGGTAAATGCAGTGTCAGAAGTGACTGCTGTTTACTGGGGTGGCACAGAGTCTTAACACTGCTAATTTGCTCACGGAACATCAGCCTTCATGATCAGTTCTGCCAACTCCTGGTGATGAGTATTCAGTGAAATGCTGATTTCTTGTGGACATTTCTTATTCTGTGCATGTTTTGTTCTCCTAATTGCCCACTTAGACTTATTTTTCTAATATGTTCGCATATTAAGGAATGTTTTCTAATAAACTAACACAGGACCAGATACTAGCTATATTTAGCTTCCTTTCAATATGCGCATAAAATAAAAAATGTAGACATCTGGCAATGACAGCCGCAGTGTGCACTCATCACACTGTGGACACAGCTGGGGGAGAGCACTCCCGTCTTCAGCCGTCTCTCCTGATCCTCCACAGAGACACTGTCAGTGGGTGCCCTGGATGCATCCAAATGTGTCCTCTACCTGGTCAATACCCTGACAAAGAAGGAAACGTCTTCCAGCTCCTTCTGGGGAATTTCGTCCCTAGGCAAAGTAAGGCTTTTCCAGTGGGTTGAAGAATCATCCATGAGAATGCTACTTCCTGATATGATCCCTACTGTGTGGCATCGTCTGTCCTGCCTTTTCTCACACACGCCCCTGACAAACACTCATGTTGTCCACCAACCCCAACTTACCAATGAGGAGGAAGCTGGGAGATCAGTGTTCTAATATTATAGATCCTTACTTATATCAGCTGCAATTATGTTTTTAATCTGAATTAAAGCACAGCACACACAAGAGAACTTCATAGTGTGAGGACCACAGAATTAAAAGGTAAGCATATCTTGGTTACAGAATATTTTGAAATCTACACATTTTTAATATGAACTTTAAGTTTTAAAGACCTTTCATATATATGTAGTTCATATTTTTTTCAAAATCAAGTTTTTAGACACATTCACCTATTTCCAATAACTTAAAGGAAATCTTCCAATATTTCAACAAGTAAGAAAATGGAAGTATAGAACTTTGATGGTTTTTAAAGATTAATTAATTTACTTGAAAGGAAGGGTTACAGAGAGATGGAGAGAAGAAGGAGATTTTCCTTTCCTAGTAATTTTGATGCAATTTCCAAAGCATTACACTGAATTATTTTGTATTAAATATTATTATTTTAAAACACTATCAGAATATTTTGTCTAGCTTAGGTGAAATGGACACACAGTAAACAGTGAGTTTCTTGTTAGGTACAGGAAAGACACAAGACTGTTTAGAGCTGTGTCCCATCATCATTTCTGTAGAAAAGGATCATCCATCTACTTAAGATTGTGAACATAACCACTGTGGTTTCTATGAGGCAGGAACGGAGCAGGATGGAACCATAGAACAGAGGGTGTTCAGAGCCTGCTACTGCGGTGTTCACTTCCCCCTGCTCCTCCAGGCAGGGACAGAGCAGGCAAATTAGAGAAAACCACAATAATCCAAAAGGTGCACTTAGGAAATTTATATTTATTAAATAAAAGCTTTCTATTAAAAAATATGAGAGGATGGCACTCTCTCTAGGTCAGAGGAGGAGACCATCACAGGGACAGCAGTGCCCGCAGTTTCTGCTGAGGCTATGGTTACCTGCACCTTCACACACGTATGCAACAGAACCTACACCTGTTCACACACATATGTAATAGAACCTACACCTGGTCACACATGTATGTAACAGGCCCTGCACCTGTTCACACATGTATGTAACAGGACCTACACCTGTTCACACACGTATGTAACACCCTTGCACACACAGCATCTCTAATAAGTGACACACTTACCCATACAGGCATCACATGGTGAGTGAATGTAAGGTGATAGAATTAAATTCAGAGTGTACACTAACTCACATTTATGTTAACTCTGAAGTCTTAAGAAAATTTCTCTGGAAATAACTGAAAATAAACCTAACAGTGACGTAAGAAAGTTCCATGCATAGATAGACCCTTGCCACTTACTGCATATGAAGGTCTCATTTCTACATTCCTAAAATTCTTAGGAGAGTTCAATCCTACTATGGCTCCAGACCTTTTTGAGGATTCTGCAGATGCAAAGGGAAGGAACTCACTGCCCTTTAGGTGAAAAACTAAAAGTAAGGTAAAAATCATGAAACACCTTTAATCTAGTGACAACTTTATTGTCCAGGTCCCGTGGGAGTCCACACAGTACTGTACGCTCCAATCATGATGGGCAGGTGTGCAGCTAGGAACACAGTGGCTTCCAAGATACTCGGATGTAGACTGAAGTATTCCCATGTGAAAAGGGATGCACAGGGATTAATCCAGGTGTCTCCATGAACAGAGTAGCTGTGGTCACAACTGATAAATGCAGTAATACTAGGGATTAACCAATTTTCTTACTTTTTCCACAGACTTACTCTATGTTTTTCGCCCCTAAAAATGAGCAAAAAGATTTATTTTCCAGTTTTATTGCCATAAGGAATGTTTTTTACCCTGAAGTCAGCATTGGGATAGTAGCCAATGCCTTCCTTCTTCTCTTCCACGTCCTCTGGTTCTTTCTCAAGCACAGGCCCAGGCCCACCGACCTCACCATTGGGCACCTGGCCCTCATCCACTTGGTGATGCTGATCACCATAGGGGTCATAGCCACAGACATTTTTGAGTCTCGGGAGTTATGGGATGACATAACCTGTAAGGCTGTCATCTACTCGTACCAGGTGACACGGAGCCTCTCCTTGAGCACCACCTGCCTGCTGAGTGTCCTCCAGGCCATCACCCTCAGCCCCAGGAGCTCCTGTTTGGCCAAGTTCAAGCACACATCCTCACAGCACAACATGTGTGGGTTTCTCTTCCTATGGGTCTTCAATTTGTCCATCAGTGCTCGTTTCTTAACCTCCACTGTTGCCACCAAAAATTGTACGTCCCACAGTCTTATGTTTGTTACTAAATCCTGCTCTCTTTGGCCCCTGAGCTACTTACCCAGGTACACATTTTCCATATTGTGGATCTGCAGGGATGTCTCCCTTCTAGGGCTCATGGCCGTCTCAAGTGGGTACATGGTGACTCTCCTGTGCAGGCACAAGAGGCGGTCCCAGCACCTTCATAGCACTAGGATTTCTGCAAGAGCCTCACCGGAGCACAGGGCCACCCGCACCATCCTGCTGCTCATGGGCGTCTTTGTGCTCCTGTACTTGACGGACTGCATCGTGTTCTCATTCTCAGGGATGTGGTGGAAAAATGACCCAGTTCAACTTTGCATTCAGTTGTTAGTGGGCAATAGCTATGCCACCATTGGTCCTTTGTTGTTCATTAGTAGTGAAAAACGAATGATCAAGCTTTTCAAATTCATGCGGGAGAAGCAAAGTGTGTGTTTGTTCAGAAATAAATAACATGTCTTTACCTGAGCAAGTACTTTGACTTCTAAGCGCTTAATGATGGCTTATAGAATGTGCTCTTCTAGGTTCACTGAAATATAGAAATAAGGGATATTCTAGATGGTAGAATAGGGGAAACTACATTGTCCTCAGCCACCAGAAAAACAGAGGAAGGACTACGTTCTCAGGGGACTAATTCAGAGAAACGTTCAGTGGCAGATGCACAGAACCGAGAATCCATGGAGCAGTGAGAAGAGAGGACGGACACACGGCCACCAGCCACTGCTGAATTTGTCAGTGACTCATGCCTGGGACTTGCATCTTCACAGGGCAGCAGGGTCAGAGGAGGTTGCCTGGGCCCCTGCCACTGGCAGCTGTCACTGAGGAAGAATTCCAGCGCTCCCACTGGACCTAAGTCTGGCCTGGGGAGCTGCAGGGGATGGTTGACTGCTTTGCTCTGTGAAACGAGGCCATGTTGGCTCCCTCCCCTCCTCCACCGAAGCGCCAGACACAATGTGCTGAGGTGGAGCTGCAGATGGGCTCAGTTAACAGCAGGCAGTTCCACCTCTGCTGGAGCCTGCCAGGGCATGGGGCAGGGCCACTTGCAGGGTGGAGACTGGACCCTGCACCCTGTCACTGTGGGAGTTGGTGGTATTCACCATGGGGCTGGGAAGGAGGTGGGGTGCAGCTGGGCCCAGGGCACCTGAGCAGTCTGTGGAGTCTCAGACTTCACTGCTCTCTGGGGCCACATCCTGCAGGGAATTGGGAGACAGGCACACTGTAGAGCAGGTCAGTGCCCTGTCTGGCCACGTGCATGGGTGGGGGAGGGCACTAGCACAGTGAGCTCACTCTTGGCCTTCAATCAGCTGGCTCACCCTGTCAGAGAAAGCTGCCACTGTCCACATGCTACTAGCCACCACCATCCCCTTCCCACTGACTACCACAGGGTCTGCAGCACAGCCAGCGGGGGTGTTAATCTAGACTCTTGCCCCACTCACAAACAGTGGCCAGAGCACCCTGGTCCTTCCCAGCACACAGCCCTGGAACTCAAACGTAAGCCTTAGATTCTCCTCCAAGTCCCAGAGGCACATTTCCCGGGAATAAAATATTTGACCAAAAAAAAAAAAAAATACACAAACAAAAATAATCCAAAACAACCATTCTCCAGAGCAGTAACAAGAGATCCCCCAGATATGAGAAAGTCAATGTAGATGCACAAAAGCATGATCAGGGCAGGGCACACGTGTCCTCTGTGTGAACTCATTTGCAATGTGAAGAATGGGAGACTGGGGCCAGCACTATGGCGTTTCAGGTAAAGCTGTCACCTGTAGCTTCCACATCCCTTAAGGGCACCAGTTCCAGTCCTGGCTGATCTACTTCCAATCCAGCTTTCTGCTGTGACTTGGGAAAGCACTCGAAGATAGCTGAAGTCCTTGGGCACTCACATGGGAGACCCAGAAGAAGCTCCTGATGTCAGATTGGCTCAGCTCCAGCCATTGTTCTCAACTGGGGAATGAACCAGTGGATGGAAGACCATACTTCTTACCTCTGCCTCTACCTCTCCTTTTCTACCTGTGTAACTCTTTTAAACAAATAAATCTTTAAAAAAAGAAAGGGAGACTAAAAATGCCCGAAAAGGAATTCAAAAGAGTGAGTGTAAGGTTACTCAAAAACGTACAGAAAGTGTGAGCTCAAATTAGGAAGTCAGTATGTGCCATTGTCAAGAATCTGAAGACATGTTAAAAATGGAAATATTACACAAAGTATTAAAAATATGTGTAAAGCCATGACAACAGATTTGATGAGGCAAAATAAAAAGTATCTGACCTCGAAAGCAGGTCTTTGAATTACCTCTGGCTAAAGCAAGAAGGAAGAAAGGAAGAGGAGGGGGAGGAGGAGGAGAGGAAAGGGTGAAGACAATTGGAGAAGAGAGGAAGGGAGAGGAGGGGGCAGGAGGAGAAAGAGGAGAAGTGGAGGAGGGGGAGGGAGAAGAGGGGGAAAGAGGGTGAGGAGGGGAGGGAAGAGGATGATGAAGGCAAGAGGAGGATGAGGAGGGAGAGGAGTAGGATGAGATGGAGGAGGGGAGGAAGAGAAATTACAAAGACTGAAAACGGTGTTTAAACCTATGGGATACCATCAAACTACCAAATATTCCTAAGTCTTAAGAGTTCCAAGATGATGTAAAAATCTTCCACATTCATGGATTGGAAGAATTAACACTATCACAATGCCCACACAACCCAAAGCAATTTATAAATTCAATGTGATACCAATCAAAATACTTAGGATATTCTCTACAGAACTGCAAAAAATAATCCTAAAATTCACCTGGAAACACAAAGGATCCAAAGACCAAAGCAAGTCTTACTCAACAAAAACGAAGCCTGGGGCTGGTGTTGAGGCATAGCAGGTTAAGTCTGAGTACAGTGCTGGCACCCCACATGGGCTCCAGTTTTTGTCCTGGCTGCTCCACTTGCAATCTAGTTCACTGACAACGGCCTACGGCCTTAGGAAAACAGAATATAGCCAAAATGTTTGCAATGTGTGAATCCAATAAAGTGTAAGTATCTAGAATGTAGAAGGAGCTCAATAAAACTAAAAAAGCCACCCAGTTAAGAAATGGGCAAGGGGCCTATGCTGTGGTGTAGTGGGTACAGCCACTGCCTGCAGTGCCAGCATCCCACTGGGTGCTGGTTCATGTTGATACTGCTCCACTTCCGATCTACCCCTCTGCTATGGCCTGGGAAAGGAAGAGTACATGGTCCAAGTGCTTGAACCCCTGCACCCACGTAGGAGACCCAGAAGAAGCTCCTGGTTCCTGGCTTTGGATCGGCTCAGCTCCAGCCATTGCAGCCATTTTCAGAGTGAACCAGCACATGAAAGACCTCTTTATCTCCCACTGCCTCTGCCTCTCTGTAACTCTTTCAAATAAATAAATGAAAAAAAAGAAATGGGCAAACGATATTTGTCTTTTTTCAAAAGGCAAAATGCTATAACTAGTACTCCAACAGTATTTTCACTTTGTGTCTCTATGTGAGGGAAAACTGTTGAAATCTTTACTTAATATATACTAAACTGATCTTCTGTGTATAAAGAGAATTGAAAATGAATCTTGACGTGAATGGAAGGGGAGAGGGAGCGGGAAAGGGGAGGGTATCGGGAGGGAGGGAAGTTCTGGGGGGGGGACCATTGTAATCCATAAGCTGTACTTTGGAAATTTATATTCTTTAAATAAAAGCTATAAAAAAATAAATTAAAAAAAGGCAAAATGCAAATGTGCAACAGACATAAGGAAAAATTATCAGGATCACTAGATCTAAGAAAAATGCACATTAAAACCACAATGAAGGATCATCTCATCCCAGTCAGAATGGTTACCATGTAAAAATAAAAAAAAAAAAAAAGGAAATGCTAGTGATTCTTTGGAGAGAAAGATGCCCTAATACACAACTGGGAAGAATGCAAACTGGTATAAGCATTATGGCAGGTGCTATGGAGATCCCTCAGAAAACTAACAACACATCTGCCATAAAACACTGCAGTCTCACTTCTAGGAACTCAACCAAAGCAAATGAAATCAGCATATCAAAATTATCTGCACTCCCATATTAGTAGCCACTCAATTCACAATACCTAATCAACCCATATGGCCATTAGCTGGAGACCAGGTAAAGACAACATGACATATACACACAATGGAATACAACTCAGCCATTAAAAAATGAAATTCTGACATTTGCAACAAAAGGATGCAACTGGAGATCATTATGCTAAGTGGAGTAATCAAGACTCAAAAACGCACAACTCAGGACCCCAGCAGCTGAAGGCCTCTATACCACCTTTGGAGAGTGAGGCGAGACCACACTGCAGTAGCCCAAGACACTGGTGATAAAGCTACAGGAAGACCCTGGAGTGAGTCTGGCTTGGAGTTCTGTAGGGGATAGTGTATCTGACAAACTAAGGGGAAAAACGGGGAGCAAGCCTCCCTCTCTCTATTCCCATTGCATTGGCATCATTTAGTAAGTCAACAAGGAGGGGGGCGCCATTTTCGACATACAGAACAGATGCACTAGCTCATGTCAATGTCCAGCAATCAGCTAAGCTATTATAAATATTTGTAAAAAAAAAAAATTCCTGGGTAAATGGAAGCATCAGATATCCAAACACACCACATTGTAGTCATCGAAAGATAAATTTTCTACTCAAAAATCACAAAACAGAAACAAGCCAGAAAGCATGGGTCCTTCAACAGAGCAAGAATGCTGCAAAGAAATCACCCTTGAAGAATCCCAGAATGACTTAATAAAGAAACATGTGTAATCGACTGCCTCAAAAGTTCCAATAGTTAAAGGAAAAGCTGACTACACTAAATGAACTCACGTTAAGGATCTATGAACAAAATGAGAATGTGAGGGAGAAGAACTGTGGCACAGCAGGTTGAACTGCAGCCTATATGCCTATGGGCACAGGTTTTGCTCCTGGTTCCTCCACTTCTGATCCAGCTTGCCGCCCATTCATCTGGAAAAGCAGCAGAGGATGGCCCAAGACGGCTGCTACACCCACAGAGGAGACCCAGAAAAAGCCCTTGGCTCCAGCTTTCCACATGGAGTGTCTGGGATCCAGTCCTACCTCTGCTTCTGATCCAGCTGCTTGCTAACGCACCTGGGAGGAGCCTAATGGCTCTGGCTGGACAGGCCTTATTCAAGAGAGCAAATTCAAATGGCCAACAGACACATGGAAAAATGCTCAGGATCTCCAGCAACCAGTGAACTGGAACCCAAAACTATACTGAGGTTTCAACTCACCCCAGCTGGTATGGCTTTCATACGGAAATCGACAAACAAAAAAGGCTGGCACAGGTTGGGGGGAAAGGTACAACAATCCATTGTTCCTGGGAACATCAACTGGTAGAAAATAGTATGGGGATACCTTAGAAATCTGAATACAGACCTATCAGATGACCCAGTCATTCCACTCCTGGCATTCTGCCCAAAAGAAATGAAATCAGCCTATGAAAGAATGACCTGTAACCCCATGTTTATTCAGCTCAATTTACAGTATCTAACATATGGAATCAACTCCGACACCCATCAACTGAAGAATACATAAATTTTGTGTGTGTATATATATATATCTCACTATGGAAGTGATATATACAAAGAACGAAAATGAAATTCTATTGTTTGCAGTAAAAAAGATGCAGCTGCCAACCATTTTTTACAAAATAAGCCAGTCCCAAAAAGACAAATACCACATGTTTTCCCTGCTCTGTGGTAATGAATGGAGTGCAAGAAATGTAATGTATAGGAGTGAAGCTGACTTTTTGAGAATTGATGATTGCTTACAGGCCTTGTCTACTGTTAAGGAACAGTGTGTTTTTCCTCCATACTACTGTTGAATTCATAGTGTAGGGTTAATTTTATGAGCATAACATTAACTGAAAATGTATTTTTGTAATAATTAAGAATGGGAACAGGAGAGGGAGGAAGAAAAAGGGTTAAAGCCTGGGGGGGGGGGGGAGGGTAGAGTGGGAAATATCACTATGTTCCTGAATCTTAAAATACACTGCAAAGCTATAGTGATTACAATAGCACAATGAAAGATGATTAAAAACACATTAACAGGAAAAAAAGCTCTTTGCTTGAATTGCGGTTCTGTAATACCAAAACGTGCCATAGGCATTTTGAAGGCTAAAAGGAGCTGTAACTAGTAACCCAGCCACAAGAGCACACCCCAGGAGACACACCTGTCTGAACGAAGCCCTTTCACCTGGAGGAGTCAGTTGCATTGGTTGGGAATCTAGCAATCAAAAGGTTCTGTCCTATTGGGAACCAATTCCTAAATACCGCGAAATGCAGCCGCAGTGGGAAAAGTTCTCAGGTAACTCTCCCCAGTTTACCACTTACAGACCTTCTGCCGTGGGAACTTCGGAGCCGAGGAGCAGGTGCTCAACCTGGTGGTCAACACGGGTGTCCCACTCCGGAGGGCAGCGTGGACTGCGGACTCCAAGCTTCCCACCCACGCAGACCTGGGGGCAGCTGTGATGGCTCAAGCGACTCACGGGGGAGACCTGGACTGCGATTCCAGGCCCCGGCTGCCCCACACCCAGGTCTTCGGGTGCCTTGCGGGATCCGGCTGGCCAGGGGATGGTGGCTCCTTCAACTCCTCCCCCTCCTGCTCTCCCTCTCAAATAAATGAAATTTTAAAGCGTGCTTGTTAAAAGAAAAGCGAATTTTAGAAGCGACCATCCCCTTAAGTTCGACCGTTTTAAAGAATCCAGACTCCTGGCCAACTGCGCCCCAAAGCCCACGTGACGCCGGCAGCAGAACCCACCGACCTCGCTCCGCGCCTCCCGCGCCTTCAGAGCTACAGAAAGTCAATACCTCGGCCTGGTCCAGACGTGGCACAGCCAAGAACGCACAATCCGTGTCGCCAGGCCGCGTCCCTGCCCCGGAGCCGCGACTCCAGAGCTGAGCCCCCAGGCCTACCCGGACCCCGAGAGCCGGGGGTCCCCGCTCGCTGCCCCGGTGGTGGCGCCGAGCCCAGGCTGCAGCCGGGACGGCGCCCGGAGCCACCGCACCAGGGAGAGCCCGCGGCCCGCCCATCCCGCGCGACGCCGCACCCCGCCACCAGCCCGCACCCGCCTGGCCGGCGCGAACCCGCCTCCAGCCCGCCGGCCCGCAGGGTCATCGCCACCTACCCGGGCACCTCCGCCTGGAGCCGCGCAAACCGCACCAGTCCTCGCCACCTCCGAGGCCATCCCGCGGAGGCCGGGACGCCGCGCTCCCGGAAGGTCGCAGTCTCCTCGAGGCGGCTTCGCGAAGCTAGGGCGCGGGGCAGGTGCGGAGAGAAGGTCACCCTGCCGGGCCTCGCCGTGCGCTCAGAGTCCGCCCGCAGCGCAGTGCAGCCCAGCCCAGCACCTGGGCTCCCACGGCCTCTGGTCTTTAAATTACCTAGGCGCCGCGCTCTGCACCCAGGCCCGCTCACCTGTGCCCTGGAGGCAATGGCGAGAGCGCCCACCTGAGCAAGCCCGGAACTGATAGCCCTTCCTAACCGCATCTGCAGCCTACCTGCATACATGCCGCCATAACAACCGCAGCATCCTTAGAAAAAAATTAGCAGGCGTGGTTTTTTTCCTTAAATTTTATTTAAGGAATACAAATTTCAACTATTTCATACCTACAGATTCAGGAACACAGAGATTCTTCCCACCCTACACTCCCTCCCACCCTTCTTCCTCCTCCTCACCTGTTCCCATTCTTATTTTTTATTTACAAAGATGTATTTTCAGTTAGCTTCATACTCATAAGATTAACTCTACACTAAGTAAAGGGCTCAAGAGATAGTATGCAGGAAAACAAAACAAAACAAAAACAACAAAAAACCAGTGATCTTCAACAATCCAGACAAGGACTGTCAAAAATCCTCTCACTCCAAGTGTCAACGTCACTCCTGCAGATTACTGTTAGGTACTCTACAAAGTGGATTTTAGGTTTTCAAAAATGCCTCTAAGAAACAAGGGATGCATTGCCTGTAACAAAAGATCAATCCGATGACTTACAGCTGTGAGAGCCAGCAGGGAAAGGAAAAAGGCTCACAAGCTAGAAACTAACTTTACACCTTAAGGAGTTTGAGAAAGAAGAAAACCAAACCCAAATCTAACAGAAGGAAAGAAGAAACACAGTAGAGTGGAACCAGACGAAGCCAAGAGAGGGAGACAGAGGAGGTTCCCAAAACTAAGCTGGATTCCTAGGGACCATCAGCTAAATTGACAGGCTTTGACCTGAAATGCCTGCAGCAAGAGAAGATGCAAACAACTGCATAGGAAATGAGGCTGAGGACCTCACCACCCAGTCTACAGAACTGTAAGTAGGGCCACTGGGACAGGTGCATGTGAACACCACACCCCCAAGTCTACAGAACTGTAAGTAGGGCCACTGGGACAGGTGCATGTGAACACCACACCCCCAAGTCTACAGAACTGTAAGTAGGGCCACTGGGACAGGTGCATGTGAACACCTCACCACCAATTCTACAGAAGTGTAAGTAGGGCCACTGGGACAGGTGCATGTGAACACCTCACCACCCAGTCTACAGAAGTGTAAGTAGGGCCACTGGGACAGGTGCATGTGAACACCACACCACCAAGTCTACAGAACTGTAAGTAGGGCCACTGGGACAGGTGCACGTGAACACCACACCCCCAAGTCTACAGAACTGTAAGTAGGGCCACTGGGACAGGTGCATGTGAACACCACACCCCCAAGTCTACAGAGCTGTAAGTAGGGGCCACTGGGACAGGTGCATGTGAACACCACACCCCCAAGTCTACAGAACTGTAAGTAGGGCCACTGGGACAGGTGCATGTGAACACCACACCCCCAAGTCTACAGAACTGTAAGTAGGGCCTTGGGACAGGTGCCTGTGAACACCACACCCCCAAGTCTACAGAACTGTAAGTAGGGCCACTGGGACAGGTGCATGTGAACACCACACCCCCAAGTCTACAGAAGTGTAAGTAGGGCCACTGGGACAGGTGCATGTGAACACCACACCACCAAGTCTACAGAACTGTAAGTAGGGCCACTGGGACAGGTGCACGTGAACACCACACCCCCAAGTCTACAGAACTGTAAGTAGGGCCACTGGGACAGGTGCATGTGAACACCACACCCCCAAGTCTACAGAGCTGTAAGTAGGGGCCACTGGGACAGGTGCATGTGAACACCACACCCCCAAGTCTACAGAACTGTAAGTAGGGCCACTGGGACAGGTGCATATGAACACCACACCCCCAAGTCTACAGAACTGTAAGTAGGGCCTTGGGACAGGTGCCTGTGAACACCACACCCCCAAGTCTACAGAACTGTAAGTAGGGCCACTGGGACAGGTGCATGTGAACACCACACCCCCAAGTCTACAGAGCTGTAAGTAGGGCCACTGGGACAGGTGCCTGTGAACACCACACCCCCAAGTCTACAGAAGTGTAAGTAGGGCCACTGGGACAGGTGCATGTGAACACCACACCACCAAGTCTACAGAACTGTAAGTAGGGCCACTGGGACAGGTGCATGTGAACACCACACCCCCAAGTCTACAGAACTGTAAGTAGGGCCACTGGGACAGGTGCATGTGAACACCATACCCCCAAGTCTACAGAACTGTAAGTAGGGCCACTGGGACAGGTGCATGTGAACACCACACCCCCAAGTCTACAGAACTGTAAGTAGGGGCCACTGGGACAGGTGCAAGACAACAAATCAGACAACCCACGTAAAACTGACACATTCCTAGAAACACGAAAATCACCAATTCTGCCTCCAAGGAGAGATACAACATCTGAACAGATGGGAGAAGTGAGATTTGATCTGTACTAAACTTCCCTGCACAGCTGCCAGCAAGCACGCAGGAGGCTGCTGGGCTGCAGGAGGGGAGCGAAGCCTCTACCAGCAGACTTGTTTCTTCAGGCTCACCTGGCAGCCATGTGCTGAGTCCACAGCAAGATAAGAGGAAAGAGCAAGGTGCTCCAGAGAAACCTAGTGGAAGCGAAGCCCTGTTGTTCTCCAGAGGAGCAGCAGCAGTGGTAACAACAAGTTTCAGAGTGGGAAAATGAGGGACCTCAGTGTGCTGAGGGGATGTGGCATCCTGAGGGGTGGCTTAGCCCACTGTGCCACGTCTGTGCTGATGAACAGCGCCTGTGTGTTAAGAGGGTGTCTACACATCCTGTGCAGTCCTTGTTTTCAGTTTACAGCATCTCATTTCTTTCCTGGCAGTATCTAAAGTGATCTGTGAGGGTTTTTCTCTTTATGAACTCTTAAATTTAAGAATAGTGTTTCAATTTGTTGTCATATTTTCTCTACTGATATTCAAACTGTCCTGTCTTTAGCAAATGTTCTGTTCCCTGACTTTGACTGCTCCCGTGTTTCTTCCCTACTCCTCCTAGTGTAATAGCAAATTATTTTTCAGCTGTCTGCTGTGCACAGACTCAGTTACTTTCAGTTTGATCCACAAGAAATACTCTGCAAGCCTTGTAGTATAACGAAACAAGCAGTTTATTTAAGTAGCAAATTTTAAGAATGGGGAGAGGGAGAGGGAGAGGGAGAGGGAAAGGGAGAGGAGTAAGAGAGAAAGAAAGAGAGAAAGAGAGAGAGAAAGAGAGAAAGAGAATGAGAATAAATGGGAGAGGGAGTCCCTAAGAATAGGGACTCAGCCCGGGAATTCACCACTAGACAGTCTTGACACAGCACCGGAAAAAGCATCCCTACTGAGAACTAAGCATCATCGGTAGACATCACGGGCACGTTCAACGTCCAGCATGACTGTGTGTTCCCCCGGGATGAAACAGCAGCAGCAGAGGCTTGCTCTGCTCCCTCTTAATGCCCCCAAGGACAAAGGGGGCTCGTTGCCAAGATTTTAGGCAAGCAGTGTGTCCCGTCTCGGATCTTGGCCAGAGAGCCGAGACACGAAGCATGCCCACCTGTTTATCAGAAACATTCCTTTATCCTCTTCCCTGGGAACTGGCCAGGCTCCCAAGGAGCAGGAGAAGGTCATCCGGCAGACAAGTTACTTGTTTACCAGAGCCGAACCTAGATACAAGCCCCTTCATCCTAAAAATTTGTTCTTACACCTAGGTATGCCATTTTTGGTATTTCATAATTTTTCATGTATTGGTCATGCAAAAATATCCTTCAACCCTGGACACATGGCAACTACTGAACAAGGATTCCAAGCATGAATTTGTGCAAAATGGTCCCAATCACTGCATCAGACAGCTCAAAAGCTAACAGGTGAGCCAGACTCCAATAAACTATTCATAGTAGGTGTGAAAGGTGGGAAGGAAGATGCAGGACATTTCCATGGTGGCATGGAGGCTGGGGGTGACGCCCTGTGCCATGGGGCACAGACATCCCTATGTGCTTCCTGTAGACAGACACAGCCTAGAAATTGATTATTTCAAGAGGAAGCCATTGGCAATGCCATTTTATAGACATTAAAAATAACTCAGAATATAGGAGATGCTAGAGGTAAAAAAAAAAAATCTCAGGGGCTGGTGCTGTGGCACAGTGGGCTAAGCCTCTACCTGCAGTGCCAGCATCCCATATGGACACTGGTTTGAAGCCCAGCTGCTCCTCTTCCAATACAGCTCCCTGCTAATGGTCTGAAAAAGCAGTAGAAAATGGACCAAGTGCTTGTGCCCTGCACCCATGTGGGAGACCTGGAAGAAGTTCCTGGTTCCTGGCTTTTGTTTGGTACAGCCATTTGCAGAGTGAACCAGTGGATGGAACACCTCTCTGTCTTTCTCTGTAACTCTTCCTCTCAAATAAATAAATCTTACTTTAAAAATATCTCAATTACTCACTGAAAACCATCCTTTCCCCCACTCTCACTCCCTATAATTCTGTAAAGTTGATTCCAACACTGAATTCTGGAAGAGAACATAGCACACAAGGGAAATTTTTTTAAATTCATGGAAAGAGGAATTGAAAGATGTTTATTTACAAAATGTTTGAAATCATTGCATAGTTTTTTCATAAGATATATTTTCATGAAATTTTTTAACTATTCTCATGTGTGGATTTCAAAATGTTTTTCAGAATAATTTCATCCTTTAATTTCATTTTCCATGAATTTTAAAATCATTATTTAGATGGAAGGATGAGCAGAGGTGCTTACATTAACAAAATACTAGAAAACCCAATTGAATGCTATGTGAAAAAGATCTATATCATGATCAACTTGGCTTTATCTCAACATTCCAACAAATTAAGTAAAATAAATCACATCAACAGAATGAAGAACAAAAACCGTATGATTATCTCAATCGATGCAGAAAAGCGCCTGATAAGATTCAGTATCCTTTCATGACAGAAGTTCTCAACAAATTGGGTATACAAGGAACATATCTCCAACTTATAAAGGATACAAAAGACAAAGGCACAGCCCATATCACACTGAACGGAGAAAAGCTGAAAGCATGTATTTTCACATCTGGTACAAGACGAGAATGCCCTCTTTCACAACTCTTACTCAAAATATTAGTTGAAATAATAGCAAGAGCAGTTAGGGAACACAAAAAGAAAAAACGCCATCAAGATCGAAAAAGAGGAGGTCAAAATATGTGTGTTTGAAGATGACATGATTTTATACATGGAAAAACCTAAACACTCCATCAGAAAGCTGTTTAGAGGCGCTGGCGCTATGGTGGTGTGGGTAAAGCTACTACCTACAGTGCTGGCATCCCATGTGGGCACCAGTTTGAGTCCCGGCAGCTCCACTTCTTTTACAGCTCTCATCTATGGCCTAGGAAAGCAGCAGAAGATGGCCCAAGGCCTTGGGACCCTGCACCCACATGGGAGACCCAGAAGAAGCTCCTGGTTCCTGGCTTGGGATCAGTACAGCTCCAGCCATTGCAGGCAATTGGGGAGTGAACCATCGCATGGAAGACCCCCCCCCCCTCTCCCTCTCTGCCTCTCCGTTTTCTGCATAACTCTTTTGAATAAGAAATAAATCTTTAAAAAATCCATTAGAACTGATAGCCAATTCTGTAAAGACAGATAAAATATCAACATACAAAAATAGCATTTTTACAACACCAATAATGATCTTACTGAAAGGGAATGCAATAAATCTAATTTACAATAGCTAAAAAAATTAGATACCTAGAAATATAATTAGCCAAAGAAATGGAAGATCTATTATGGAAATCATTAAATGCTGATAAAATAAATCATCAAAGTCACACACAAAAGGCAAGGTATTCCTTGTCCATGGATTGGAAGAATTGATACTTTTAAAGTGTTCATATTATCTAAAGCAATCTACAGTTTCAATGCAATCTATATCACAATATCAATGACATCTTTACATAAAAGCATCCTAAAATTCACATGGAACACAGAAGAGCGAGAATAGCCAAAGCAATCCTGGGGGGGGGGGGGGGAGGAGGAAGGGGACAGACCAAGCTGGAGGCATCACAGTACCTGATCTCAAAGCATATTCCAAGCTACACTCATTAAAACATCAGGTCACGGGCATAAAAGCCATCACATAGATAGAATAGAGAACCTAGACATGAATGCACATAGATACAGCTAACCAATTTTAAACAAAGTTGCCAAGTACATACATTGGAGAAAAGGTAGACTTTTCAATAAATGGTACTGGAAAAACTGCCTCTCTCTCTCTCTCTCTCTCTCTCTCTCTCTCTCTCTCTGTGTGTGTGTGTGTGTTTATCCATATCTACGTAGAGGAATTAAGTTAGAATCCTACTTTGCCATATAATATGGACACAGGAATACAAAGGGTTATTGGAAGCTATTATGAAAACCTATACACCAAGAAATTGTAAAACCTAGGCAGAGTAGACAAATTTTGGATGTATATAACTTCTCAAAATTGAACAATGGAGCAGACCAGTAATGGGTAATTAGGTTGGATCAGTACAGAGCAGTCTCCCAGCAAAGAAAAGCCCAATGCCAGATGGCTTCATTGCTGACCTCTGCAAACGTTTAAGGAAGAACCAACCTCAGTCTTCTCAAACTATTCCATAATAGTGAATGGGGTGGAACCTACCAAACTCACTTTTGATTCTGAAACCAGACAAGGACACAACACAAAGAACAACAAAAGGAAACTACAGACCAATATGCTAATGAGCACAGAGGCAGGGACCCAAAGAACACTAGCTAATCAAACTCCACAACACATCAGAGAGTTCACGCACAGGAAAGTTGTGAGCAGTGCTGTCCCCAGGTTGTAATTATGCAGGAGGAAATCAAGGACAATGAAGAGACAGGTGACATGTTCCACCAGAGACTTCGTGTTCTGTGCTCCGCAGTGGGATCTGTCACCTCCATAGATGCTAATGTGACAGCCTGCAGAGGGATGAGCTCAGACGTCCTTTCTTTAAAACACTGCAGGTTCTTCAGGCGCACAGAATGCCTACACACGTCTGACTGGGTAAGTGGCTTTTTGCCCCACAATTGGGGATCGGGGCAGATGGGGCTTTGTGCAGGGGACTATGGGGGGAAACTGGGCCATGGTGAGGGGTGTGGGAGCTTCAGAGGAGACATCAGCCCCACCTGCCCTGCTCTGCTCAGAGGAGATCCCTCTGTAATGCAATGGGGAGGTTTGCTTCTCATTTAGTCCTTTAATTAAGAGTCCAACTTCATCAAAATTTTCAAAGGCAGTGGTATTGGATTTTAACTTTGTTCTCATCAAAACAACTTTCATTAACTTTCTGTCAATACTCAAGATGCATATTATTATGTTATGTACAGATTTGCATCTCAAATATTAGTTATTCATAAAACTACTCATTGTCAGGGACCAGAAGTTTTAAGTTTAGCTTCTTTGTACATATACTTCACTTTGCCTCTCCTCGTAAGTTTAATGGAACTATTACTGGCTTATGTAACTTCTATAGTAAATTAAACTCCAAATAGTAATTAAAATATAATTACATATTCTTAAGAAAAATGTGTTTATTTGTTAAAAGTATCACTTTTTGGAGTGTGATCTCGCATTGCCGAGTTACCTACCAGCAGTTCCCCTGAAAACTTTTGTATTCTCAGGTTTAGTTCTAGAAATTACAAGGGAATAGTGTTAGCTTGTAAGCAAGAGCTGTGTCAGCTTAGAGTTCTCCAATGAGACGACAAGCACAGGAAGCTGCAATGGCGTTTCCACTAACAAAATAAGGGGAGAGGCTGACAATTTCCCCTCCAAATCTCCAGAAACCGAGCAGTCTAATTTCCAACAGGTGCAGCGAGAGATTGTTGCTGCTTATTCATCTTATCTCTATGTGCTAATCATTTTAAATTAACCTATTGTTAAAAATGCCTTTTCCCACATCCTTAGCAAAGAGACTGAACTTACTCTGAGGGTGAACACGCATGTGAGTTGAACCTCACCCTGCCCGAGTCTGGCTGAGGTTCCAGATTTTTACCAAGTGACATGTTTTCCTGCACATGAACCTGCGTCTTCCTCTTGTCACTCAGACACGGAGAGTATGGTGATGAAGGAAAGACGAGGCCGTTCAGCCAGAAAGCCGCAGGTGACCTCGTTCCACCTCGGGCAGCCCAGCGAGTGGGGTCTCCCACAGGAATCTCCTTTCCAGGTAAGGACAGCACAGTGTCTGGGAAGAAGCTCTACAGGGGTCCTGTCCCTCTACCTTAATGCAGGTCCTCTTTTCCTGACTTCTCTCAAGACAGATTTTAAAATGTGGGTATTGTGAATATTCTATCCAGCAGAGTAAACACTGAGCTGTGCTTCACAATCTGTTCAGATTTGAAACAATGGCCAATTCCCACCCCTATACTTTTCAGGGTTAGCTGCTCAAAGTTTCTCCACCTGCTCCATCCTCACATCCTTGGCTGCTGCATTTCACAGCATCTCTGCACACAGCCCTGATATCTGTGTGGGGATGATGTCACCTTCCTGGATGTCCAGCCACTTCCATCCCACCCCAGGCTCTTCAGCTTCCCAGCTGGAGCTGCGCCACACGTCGGCTGCTGCTGTTTCACTTCAGCCCCACATCCATGTGCATGAAGCCTAGTCACTCTCACCTGCCAGCCAGTCCCCTCTTGTCCATCTATTCCTTAACATAGGGAAGGTGATGAGAGCAAGGCCAGGAACTCATGATGGCCAGGTTGAGGTCTTGGATGACAAGCCAAAGCATGCCCTTTCATGGACGTTCAGCTGCACGGGTACTGCTTAGCACTGGGCAGAAATCATGTTATTTACAGATCGTCTCAACCCTGACTGTGAACACTGACACACGGATGCAGATAGCAGAGGCGTCCTCCCTACCTTCCATCACCCTGTTCCCATACACCCATAGGCACCTGGGCCTGCCCTGGGGTCTGCTAGGGGCTTCCTCCTCCAGTTGCACCCTCCACGACTCTCTTGACCACTGGTTGATGGGCATTGACCTGGATGTTGCTCCCTGCTTTGGGGCTCATTGTATGATCTCACATGTCACAAGGCAGCCCATGATGTAGGTGATCAAAGACTACAGAAGTTCTGGAGTGGTTGCTTTTGGGAACACAAGAGTCTTACCTGCATCCTCTTCCTTCTAAGACCACCACCCCTCACTTTCAGCTCTCAGGGGTGAATATTCAGTTTCCTTGAAAATCATTTCTCCCTGTGTCTTTCTTCTTCTCATCTGTCAACTTGGACTTTCCCTTCCCTTCCCCAAGGTGGCTTCTGCAGATGGCCTGTTTCAGAAGTCTTTGTGGGACATTCATCATAGGTACAGAATGCCAATTCCCTTGAGGGCACCTAACTCTCCACAGTGCATGATGTGGCTTTGGTGTGTGGCATTGTAGGACACCCAAGGCCCCTCTCAGGCTCAGCACACCTGGGAACCTTATTTGAGGAGGGTCTCCTTGCTCACTCTGCTGATGGATGGGAGCCCCTGCCCTGTCCTCTGCTCTCCTAGACTGCACTGTGCTGGTCAGGTGTGCCTGTGACAAGGAGCAGCTGTGAGAGGACCTGCTAAGAGCATTGTTTCAGTTCATTTGTTTAAAGGGTTCGTGTTCAGCAGAGTGGTCTCGAGTAGAAATGAACTATTAGCACAGAAAGAGTGATATACCCTTACAAGGCTCACACACTGGACGCTGTTTTAGTAGAATTAAGCAATGTGTATCTGAGGGGTTTCTCTGGTACTTCTTTGTGATCCAGTCTTTGGACACAGAAGACTGGAGAACTATTTTGTGTCTCTCTTGTCAATACCTGGAGGAAAGGTAAGTTGCTCTTTGCGATTAATAAAATTGTCACCATCCTTAATCCATATTCTGGAAATGGAGAAAAATTTTCCCTGCTTCTACTATGGCATTTCACCACTAAAAGAATAACAGTTTCCAGTGTTTCAAAGTAATCTTTCACCCAAGCAAAGATTTCCTGAATATTATTACAAATTCATGTCACTGGTACACTGCAGCTTTACCTAAACCACTTACATCTGCAGCACTGTAGCTTCCTAAGTGACACCGAACATAATGCAAGCAGCCTTGATTCACAGATTATTAAAACACACTACTGGGAGGGTTTTACTACGCTGTGTGTTTGCCAGGTTCAGGCTTCAAGAATCAGTTAAACTTAACTCACACAAGGCCTCTATGTCATAAAAATTAAATGACTGAAGGTAATTTTAGAACTGTCCTGAATATTAGTTATTAATTTATAATGTGAATCTATTTCAGGTTATTATTTTAAAATGAGTTTTTAAGTTTTTATCAATTTTAAAGACAGAGAGCAATCTTCCATCTACTGGTTCATTTCCCAAATGCCTGCAATGGAGGAGGCTGGGCCAAGCCAAAGCCAGGAGTTCAGAACTCGCCAGATGGGTTTCCCATGAGGGTGGCAGGGATCCAACTATATAGCCTTCACCTGCTGCCTCCCAGGGTGTGCACTGGCAGGGAGCTAGAGAGAGAAGCAGGGCAGGGACTCCAACCCAGGCCCTCTGACCTGGGATGTCGGCATTCCGAGTGGCCTCTTAACAACTGCATCAAATGCCTATCCCTGACTTCAAAAACAATACTGACAGACCACATGTTGGAGAGGAAGTGGAACGCTCACATGGTGCTGGTGGAAATGTGACGTTGTATAGCCACTCTGGCAAACAGCATGGCAGTTTCTTTTAAAGATTAGTGTGATATTTTTCACCTTGCATAAAACATACACACAAAAATGGCAGTACACAGACATCACAGAATATCACCACGGTGATTGCCAGAGATCCATGAAGCTTGAAGGAGGTGGGCCCTGGATTAATATTTTACCATCAGTCTTTCTGGAAGGACCGTGGAGGCAATTGAAACATGCTCAACAAATCCTGCCACCCACCTGATCACTACCTTGGAAAAACGTTAACTTTCTCATGCTGTTCATTTGCACCTTAAAAAATCCACACTTGTCAATCTTTAACAAAGTAGCCACCTGAGCTCTGAAGGGTTTTACGGCATCTCCTGTTCAGGAAATCAGCATTTCTGCCTCCCTTTCGTGCCTTACATGATAGAACCACATGGTCCAAGGAGCCATGACATAATTGTGCCACATACCCTGCTATCAAATGATAATTCTTTTTAAATATATGCTTGGAAACATTTTGCAGTATTATAGAACTTATATTTATGAGGGTCAATAAAATCTTGTACACATATTCCAGAGGAAAAAGTCACCAGTATGTCATCATCTCATTTTCTAGTATCATCTTTACTCCTGGACCTCTTGAGTCTAGAGAGACATCTTTGCTTATTTGGGATCTCATGGGGATCAATCTTAAAGGGTTTTTTTTTTTTTATTTTCAGAAACTTGTCCTTCATTTAAAACCTTAGATTGGAATGAGATTGAATTGACTTTAACTGTGATTTTATTTACCACCCTGACTCCACATTATTAGAAAAAGACATTGGAATGTGTTCCTGCTAAAGTCCTATCACTGGACTCTGCTCATATGACCTCATTAACCTTGCAGGATGATTGAAACCGGTAAGGTGCACACCTATGGGTGTGGTAAGGTTAGAGGGGGTGCATAGAGCAGATAGGCAGTCTCAGCTGAGTGTCTACGCTGAGACAGCTAAAGGACTCCGCTCTTTGGGTAATTTTTTCTCCGCTTTTAGGAAGGGGCATGGCTGATCAATTACTAAAAGAGTTGTTAGTATTCCCAGGTCACACATGTGAAGAACTGCATGACAAAAACAATAGCCACTGTTTACAGAGAGCCTGTGCATGCTAGAAACGCCCCCATGTTTGGTACGTGTGCCTCATCTCTGTTTCACATGTGATGTCTCCATGAGCTAGATAGTGTGAATCTGAATATTTTATAGCTGAGATCACTGGAGTTAAGCCTTGCCATATGTTCAGGCTCAGACAGGTCTTACATGGTGGACAGACATAAATCCAACTAGTTTGACTTCAGAGTCCACAGATACCATCAGCTGATCTGCTCATATTTTTCAAAATAGTTATTTTGGTGATAAATAAACCAGTATAAAGATAGAACTAAGATAATATAACTCAGTGTATAATCCACCAAGACTGTTTTTGCAAAGTCTGATTTCCACTTTAATACATTTGACTTTAAATTCACCAGAATCTAAATAGGGAATGCTTATTATAAAATTATCATTTAATCGGGATTAGGAAAATGAATTCCAAATAAGACATTGCCCATTCCACATAAAAAACTCAAAAATGAGGTAACAATGAAGCAATGCTACCTGTAACATGTTGCAGCTTTTAATGCACAGGAAAGTGTGTGTTTCTGTGGGAGCCTGGCCAGGGTACCCATGACCCAGCCATGGCTGGGATGGGGAGTGATGGAGACGGCAGGGGTGGCTCCAGGAAGGTCTGAGGTGGACTTGACTAATGAAGGGAGAACAGGAAGTATTGGGATTGATTCATATGTTGTAATAATGACAGCAGTGTTAGTTGAGATTCGTGAAGGTACTAATATTTGTGACAAGTAATTTTTCTTGCTGTTTTCCTCAGATATTTACTGTATTATTCTTTTCCCTACAAGATGAATAAAAACAAACAGCACCACACCAGTGACATAAGATACACCCTTTTCTCTGAAGTTGTCATTGGGGTCTCCGCCAACACCATGCTGCTGCTCTTCCACATCCTCACGTTTTTTCTCCAGCACAGACCCAAGCCCTTGGACCTGACCATTGGTCTCTTGGCCCTCATCCACCTAGTGATGCTGCTAGTCATGGGCTTCCTCGTCACAGACATTTTCGGATCTCGGGGTTTCTGGAATGACGTCATGTGTAAATCGGTTTTCTACTTGTACCGAATCCTGCGGGGTCTCTCTCTGTGCACCACCTGCCTGCTGAGCGTCCTCCAGGCCATCACCCTCAGCCCCAGGAGCTCCTGTCTGGCAAAGTTCAAGCAGATGCCCTCCCATCACAGCCTGTGTTCTCTCTTCTTCCTGTGGGTTGTCTATGTCTTCATTAGCAGTCCCCTCATAATCACCACCATTGCCACTCCCAATCTGACCTCAGACGGTCTAATCTATGCCACTGAATTCTGCTCCATTAGGCCCATGAGTTATTTCTTTAGGCAGATATTTTCCATTTTGGCGACCTTCCGAAAAGTCTTTGTGACAGGGCTAATGGCTGTCTCAAGTGGGTACATGGTGACTCTCCTGTGCAGGCACAAGAGGCTGTCCCAACACCTTCACAGCACTAGGATATCTGCAAGAGCCACCCCAGAGCAAAGGGCCACTTGTACCATTCTCCTGCTCCTGTGCTTCTTCATATTCATGTCTATTTTGGATTACATTGTCTACTCCTCAAGAGTGATATGGAACAATGACCCAACTCTCCATTGTGTCCACATGCTGGTGATCAACGGCTATGCTACAGTCAGCCCACTGGTGTTCATCAGCACTGAAAAACGAATAATCACCTTTCTGAAATCCATGCTTGGTTAATGTGTGGTTATTCAGTGATGGATAAATTCTCTCAAGATGCACCAACACATTGGTTTCAAAACAGGTAATTGGAGGATATAGCATGTGCTTTCTGGATTCAATGACTTTAGGAAGCTAACCTTTTCTCATTAAGCCCACTTACTTTGATAGATGTGCATGGCCAATGGGTAATAGGTAATGAGCCATGTGCCGTTCTGACATACCTAAGATTTCTGAGTATCTCCTAAAGAGAGACTGATGAAATGGATCTTGCTTGTCATGGCTTGGGGTAGTTCACAGAACACAGGTACATGAACATTTGCAGTACTTTTAATAACTCCATATTCTTGGTGATCTGTATTTCACCTAACCAGCTATATAACTGTTTATTACCATAAATTACCATATAATCCATCAATTCTAAATCTATGTATATTCTTAAAAGTACTGAATGTAGGGACTCAGTTACCCATATACCAAAATCCATGGAAGCCTGATTTATAACAGTCAAAAGAGGTGGACACCACAGAGCAGCAGGTTATCTGCCCACAGCCCCTATCAGAGGCCCCTGTTGTGCTTCTGATCCAGCTTCCTGCTCACACACTCAGAAGGCAGTGGATGATGAGCGAGGTGCTTGGCTTCCTGTCACCCATGTGGAGACTCAGCTGGCACTCCTGCCTCTGGCTTTGGCCTTGCCCAGCCATGGCTGTCAGGCCATTTGGAGAACGGTTCAACAGTTGAAAGATGTACACACACACAAGCTCTCTCTCTCTCTCTCTCTCTTTCTCTCTCTAATACCTCCTCTCTGTGTAATTCTGTCATTCAAATAAATAATAAATAAACCTTTTTACAGTGGTAACAAGCCTATGTCCATAACCATATGAATATCGAAACAAAATGAGGTGTTGTGCATACAATGCAGTACTGTTCGGCTCTAACCAGGGAAGAAACTCTGCTACACGGTGCTATTAGATGAATTTCCATAAGATTATGTTAAGTGAAATAAGTCCATCACAAAAGAACAAATATTCTATGAATCCACACTGTGGAATTTAGAGTAACCTGATTTACAGAGACAGATCCTAGAGAGGCAGTGCAGAGGATGAGGGAAGAGGGGATGGTTTAATGGATACAGGAGGAACAAGTTCCAGATGGTGCAGGTGAAGCTCCACGGAAGAGGGAATGAACTTAAGGCCACTGAACTGTAATTTAAAAATGGTTAAAATGGTCAAATTTTGTTGTGCATATTAACAATAAAACATTTCCATTTATCTTCCTGCCAACTATGAATAATATTCTGCATGAATTTATAACAAAGAGTACTGTTAAGGGTGTAAAAGTGTGAACATGTAATTTTCAAAGAGTTCTAGAATGTTACAGCACATCTGTGCAAAACAGTGATTTTAGATTATTTCCTAAGTGTTCAGATTTTATTCTCAGTTTCCTCAATGAAAGAAGAGGAGCTGTTGGGACTCATTCAGCTAAATGCTACAGTGTGTATCTCAGCCTTCAAGAGACTTTTAGAACCACCTGAGGCAGTTCCAGTGTCATAAACCTTTAGATGAATTGCTTTATATGAGGCCCAAAGACAGAATCTAAATAGGAAACTATACACAGAAAATACCTCTCTTAAAACAATTCATAGCATGAAAATTATGGAAACCTGATATTCTTTTTATTAGTTTTTTACTTTGTTCAAGAACTCATTTTCTCTTTTTCTCAATTTTCTATTTTTATAAGGTGAACAAATTTGATGTATTGCATATATATATATAAATTATTTTTTAAAAAATAAGAAAGAATAGAAAATAGAAGATACTAGAGATGTGTATATATAAATATATATGATTATGTGATTATATAGGTATTAGGCAATTCAATATTTTAAAAGAGAAATACAGGGGGTTGTTATAAAACCAAACACCCTCAGGGCCAGCATTGTGGTGCAGCAGATAAAGCCACTGCCTGTCATGCCAACATCCTGTATGGGCATTGGTTCCTGTCCTGGCTGTTCCACTTCTGATCCAATTCACTGCTAATGGCCTGGAAAAACCAGTGGAAGATGGCCCAAGTGTTTGCACCCATGCTACCTATATGAGAGACCCAGAGGAAGCTCCTGGCTCCTGGCTTTAGCCCGTGCTGACCACTGAGTTCATCTAGGGAGTGAACCAGAGTATGAAAGAATTTCTCTCCCTCTCTCTCAACTCTGACTTTCAAATAAGTAAATCTTTTAAAAAACACTCCTTCTATTCCATCACCTAGAAGGAAACAATCCAGTTGAGAAATGTATAACAGACATGAACAGATACTTGAGAAGAATTAGATACATTTCTGACAAATAAGCAGAGAATATGCCTCAATCATCCATCACTGGGGAAAGGAAACAGAAGCCACGATGCTGCTGAGTGTTCAGGGTGCAGCAATTCTCACTGGTGAAGAGTGAGGAGTCAGCTCACACAGCCTTTATGGAAACTGTGGTCATCTCATCTCAGCATAGACTTAACCATAATATCTGCCAGAGAACGTGCATTTCTAGTTTTAACCCGAACTGTTTGAAAAGCTAAGCCTATGCGTATAATGTATGCCAGTGTTTATAGCAGCTCTATTCATAATCCTAGACACTGGATCACTCGAGATCTACTTGAGCTAAGGGCTGCATAAGCAAATATGATGCTTTCGCAAGACAGAGTACTACTCAGCAGAAGAGAGAGGTAAGTTACTGATCAGCTCAATGACATGAATGAATGTTAAGTGTCTTGTGTTCTGAAGAAGTCAGGCTGCAAATGATCTCTATTTTATTATCCACTTGTGTGATGTTTTCAAAAATGAAACAAATTAGGGAGAGAAGAGATCAACAGTTTTCAGGGATGGTGGAGTGGGCAGTGGTTGAAGACAAAGATGATGCACCCAGGGGAGTTTTGTGGTGGAGGAACTTGACTGATGGATGCACGAGTATACGGATTTGTCATAACGCATGGAATTTGGTATTGAAAGAGGGGACTTCAATGTTTGTAAAACAAAAACAACCAAAAGAAGGAAAAGACCTAAGAAACAAGAAATGTTTCGACCAAAAATTTTGAAGCTGCAGTTATGTCTCTCTGTGTGTAATGTTATTCAGCAATTCAAAAAGAATGAATGTCTATTACTTGCAACAGAATGATTGGAACCGAAGACATCAGGTTGAGTAAAATAAGCTGAACACAGAAAGGCAAGTATCATATGTTCACCCTCATATGTTGGAGCTAAACTAAAAGAGTAACAAAGAAACGCCCATCTGTATCACGTCTGCTGCAAATAGTGTATTTTCAAGCTTTAAATCTCTGTCAAACAACTTGGTAGGAATTATATACTGCTATGATCTAATGATTATATGACTAATTTAGAATTTATATGAGTGAGGTTGAACATCTTTTTACAGATTATAGTATAAGGCCTTTCTCTATTTTTATGCTGGACTATGGTCCTTTTACTATTTGTTTGTTCAACTCTACTTCCTGGAACACTAAGCCGTTGACTACAATGTAAGTTAAAAATAAGTTGTCTCAAAAATAATAAATACTACATTGAAAAAAGAAACATTCATAACTTAGTATTAAACTATAACTCAACACAAAAATGAATATATGACCACATACTGATATAAATAAATTATACACGTATAAATAAATTTGAAGAGGAACATCTTACAGATTCAAAATAATGTGTGCAGACAGATGCACCCCCAAAACCCTCCCCCTCCAGGGCTGCACTGGGCCTTGCTTTAGAGGAGCAAACAGATGGGGGAGAAGGACTGCACGTCCCTGATGCTCTCTGCTGAGTCATCCAGTCCTCCCCTGGCCCACTGATCACAAGCTTCAGATTATACCTGTGATAATTTTTAGTTCTTGCATTTCCATTTTTCCTCTGCAAATGACTCATCTCTATATCCATTCTACCCATTTTCATCGGGAATATGTTGTAACGTGGGGTCGGAGCATCAGTGCATCTACATGAAATGAGTGTACTGACTTGAATCTAGGTCACATGGTCCCTTTTGTCCTCAGTCTCTCTATCTCCTTCTCCCTCTGTCAAACCCTCACTCACTCACTCCCACTCCTGTTCTTGCTCCCTTTAAAATAAAATTTACAATAAACTTCATTTTTTCAAAAATTCTAGCAAAGGATTAATATTCAAAGTATGTCAGCAACTAAAAAATCAACAGCAAAAAATAACTAATCCAGTTTAAAAACTGGACAAATTATGTAAATAAATAGTTATCAAAAGAACTGGACAAATGGCCAACAAATATATGAAAAAAAAAAAATAGAATCTCAGGGCCAGTGCCATGGCTCACTTGGTTAATCCTCCGCCTGCGGCGCCAGCATCCCATGTGGGCACCAGGTTCTAGTCCCAGTTGCTTGTCTTCCAGTACAGCTCTCTTCTGTGGCCCAGGAAGGCAGTGGAGGATGGTCCAAGAACTTGGGCCCCTGCACCCGCATGGGAGACCAGGAGGAAGCACCTGGCCCCTGGCTTCAGATTGGCACAGCTCCGGCTGTGGCGGCCATTTGGGGGGGTGAACCAAGGGAAGGAAGACCTTTCTCTCTGTCTCTCTCTCTCTCACTCTCTAACTCTGTCAAATAAAAGAAATAAAAAAAGAAAAAGAAAAAAACTCAATATCACTAGCCATCAGGGAAATACACATCAAAACCACCATAAGACATCATCTCACCCCTGTCAGGATGGCAAAAATCCAAAAGAGAGAGCAACAAATGCTAGCAATAAAGTAGAGAAATGGGTAATACTTATATACTATTGGTAGGAATCTAAATTAGCCACTTTGGAAAACAGTATAGACACTTCACAGAAAACTAGAAATAAACTCACCATATGATACAGCAATCTCACTTATGAGTACATAACTGAAAGACATGAGGAAGTTTTACCAGAGGGATACATACACCACCATGTTTACAGCATCACTGGTCACAATAACCAAACTATGGAATGAACCAAGGTGGTCATCATCAGATGAATGGATAAAGAAAATGTGGTACATAAACACCAAAAACACAATGGAGTATTATTCAGTTATTACAAAGAACAAAATCCTACCATCTGCAAAACAAGGCATGCAACTGGAGAACAGCAGGTTGAGTGAAATAAGCCAGACACAGAAAGAAAAAGAGAAACACCACATGTTCTCCTTGTATTTGTAAGCTAAAATCATAAATTAAAAAAAGGAAGATATGCCTTTGTGTCTCAGTATTGCTGCAAATATACTTTGTCAATCTTTGTGGTAAACTTTTGTGAAACCAATGGTCAAGAATGCTATATTACTATAGTTTTAATTATCTCTGAACATTAAACTTTAAAATTAAATGGCAGAATGGCCATATTTCCATTCAATTTTTGTTTATAGACCTTGCCTAGATTCCAACTAAAATACGGTATTTTACATTTTGCTTGTTACACTTTTTATTTAGTAGAGCATTAAGATTTTGGCTATAATATAAATTAAAAGTATGTTACCTAAAAACGAAAAAAGAATGAAGAAAAGAAAGGGAGAGGGAGGTAGGGTGGGAGGGGAAAGTGGAGAGGAAGGGAGGGGTTATCATTCTATTCTGAGAAGTGCATCTAAGAACTATATTCAATCTGTTAAAACCTAAAAAAATCTTTAGAAATAAATTAATAAACTTTAAAATGTTACAAAGCTACAGTAATTACTACACTGCAGTCCTGGCATAATAGCAAATGTGAACATCATTGGGAAAAAACTGGACGTGACCTATAATCCAACAAGAAGCAGGACAACAGATCTTTGATCCTGGTAGCAGGAATAGAGAGAGAGTTGAATGGATAGCTCCTTAAACTAATGGTGATGGGAACTGCATATTCACAAGCAAAATAATGAAATTAGGCCCTTATAATAGACTACACATAAAAATCACCTCAAAGGTTTGGAGATTTAAACCACAGGTCTGAATATATTAAACTCCTACAAGAATTTATAGAGGAAAATTTTCATACCATGGGTCATAATAGCCAATATTGTCTTAGATATTGTAACAAAATAGGCCACAAACAAAAATACAATAATGAGATTGATTACCTCAAACTAAAAACTTTGTTTACAAAAAATCCATGTACAGAGTAAAGAGAGAAGCTATGGAAAGGAAGAAATAATTTCTAAGTCACCACTGAGTTAATATCCAACACACAGCACACTTTACTTCAGCAGCAAAAACAAATAACCTGACTTCCAAAGTCAAAGCGACGAGAACATTTTCCCCATAGAAGACATCTAAAGAATCAATAGCACAGGACAAGATGATCTACACCAACTAATCTTTAGTGAAAGGCAAATCAAAACCATAATGACACATCACTTCACACCTATTTACATGGCTTTGATCAAAAAAACAAAACCAAAAGATAACCACTCTTCATAAAGATGTGGAGAAGTAAACAATCTTTTTTTTTTTTTTTACAGGCAGAGAGGACAGTGAGAGAGAGAGACAGACAGAGAGAAAGGTCTTCCTTTTGCCGTTGGTTCACCTCCCAATAGCCTCTGCGGCCAGCGTACCACATTGATCCAAAGGCAGGAACCAGGTGCTTCTCCTGGTCTCCCATGTGGGTGCAGGGCCCAAGCACTTGGGCCATCCGCCACTGCACTCCCGGGCCACAGCAGAGAGCTGGACTGGAAGAGGAGCAACCGGGACAGGATCCGGTGGCCCAGCCAGGACTAGAACCCAGGGTGCCGGCACCACAGGTGGAGGATTAGCCTATTGAGCTGCGGTGCCGGCAGTGAACAATCTTTATACACTGTTGGTGGAAGAATAAAATGGTGCCACTAACATAATATGGAAGCTAGTAAAGAAGTTACTTAAAAATCAATGTCTACCTGCTCAATTCCACCAATTTCCCTTCTAAGTACAGATTTTGATGAATTTCCACAAAGAATTCGAGGAGAATTAGCACTTCCATGCTCATTAAACCAGTAGTCACACTAGCCACAATACAGAAATACATAACTTGTTAACCTAACAAGTGAATGCTATCATTATCCCCAACTTCCACAAGACAAATCTGAATTGCTCAGATAACAAGGAGCCTACCAAAAAAAAACTATTGATTTTCAATATCTGAAAACCGCATATATACATACAATTGAGACAAGCCAGAGCTGTGTTTTCCAATACAGTACCCATGATCTATGAGCAATATGCCAATCATAACTATATATATGCATGTATGTATATGTATATATTATACATAGATATTATGTATACATGATACATGCATATATAATTTAAATTAGATGAGTTTAAAACTCACATCTTCTGTCTCATCAGATGAATAACTAGAGAAAATATGGTTTATTAATGATTCGCTCCGAAAAAAATATAGAAAATTTTGCCACTTTGAGAACACAATTTAGGAAGAAACTAGGAAGGCAACGCAGCCTAGGAAACACCTGTGACCAAGGACCCTATCCATTTCCATGTGGTGTTCCATCACCACATTATGTGACCACGGACACCATCCTTCATGCGGTGTCCCATCACCACATGACCCAACCTCTTATGCCAATGACATGGAAGGAAAGGGAAGGACAGGACTCTATCATTTAAAATTTCCTTTCAGTCTTTGTTGCCATCAATAAGCCAAGGGCAGGGGTTGCTGGTGGTATGCCTGTGTATCAATGTGTACTAGACAGCATTGATTGTTTTTATTTTTTCAGCACTTTCACTGTCCTGGCATGAGTAAAACCCATATTCAGTGCAGAACACAAACTATGACTTGTGTAAATTGTGGGTTCCACATGCAAGTTCAATTCTCTTACATTTTATTTAAAATTGACATGATACAATGAAAGATACAAGCAAAGATTCATTTTCAATGTTAAATATTAATATTTTATTATAAAAATAGCATTAAAGAGCAGAAAATATGCACTGTTGCAAGTGAGCAACTTCTGTGGTTTTAATATCAAAATACATTTTATTCTGGACCTCTTTCAGAACTAATTCAAATGAAAGTTGTCAAAGCAATTCAATGCAAAGGGAAACTTCAACAACATAAATAAAACATGTGCCAAGAAAGGATGAAAAGGTCATTGGGAACAAATCATTGTGATGTGGAACCAAAATACATTGTAAGTGTAATTAACATAGTCCAGGACAGCATAGAACATCTGTATCAGTCTTCCTTACACAATAATCATGAAAACTGAACACTAAAGTTCTTTTTATTTTTGACAGGCAGAGTAGACAGTGAAACAGAGGGAGACAGAGAGAAAGGTCTTCCTTTTTCCATTGGTTAACCCGCCAATGGACGCTGCGGCGCCCTGCGACCGGCGCACCATGCTGATCCGAAGCCAGTAGCCAGGTGCTTCTCCTGGTCTCCAATGGGGTGCAGGGCCCAAGGACTTGGGCCATCCTCCACTGCCTCCACAATACACAAGCAGAGAGCTGGACTGTAAGAGAAGCAACCGGGACTAGAACCAGTGCCCATATGCAGGCGCCCATATCACACAACACCCATATGCAGGCAGAGGATTAACCTAGTGCACCATGGTGCTGTCTCTGAGAGTCATATAAAAGGTTTTTTTATGAATTGCTAATACGCATCTATTTAAAATTATACTTTTAAAATTTTTTTTATATTTTATTCATAGGATATAAGTACAAAAAACTAGGAATGTGCCATCTGTAATGTAAACAGAAAAATTCCATTTACATAATTTGCTAGAAATCATATATGACCCATAAAACTTGGGGACATATATCTGGGTTTAATGTTTTTCTATTTAACTTTCCCCACCATGATTATTTTTAACTGATTGCAAAATTTATGAACAATATTGTACCTATTTATGGGCTACAAATGACTTCTAAATACACTGTGAAAGTGGAATCAGTTTGACTGAAGGTTGTCCACAAAGTGACCTCAGGTCTGATGGAACCAGGGAGTACCTTCTTCTATTTGCTCAGGACATACGCAGCAGGGCACAGTGAGCTACGGACAGCCCCACGTGCTGTGTGACACCAGCGTCTAATTCCTTCCTTCTGACTCTGGTTTGGCACCTGGTATCCAAATTCCTGCTCTTCCCCCAGGATTCCCAAACTCTACTAATTACCGTTCTGTGTTGAGATTGAGCTGCTAGCTTTCACAAATGAAGGTGTTCATCATTCTGTACAGGGCTTTATGTCACTTAACACAATGTCTTCCATTTCCATGCATTTTGCTGAAATTAAGAGGATTTCATTGTTTTCTGTTGAAAATATATCACTGTGTGAGTAGACTACATTTTCTTTATACATTCATTTGATGGGTCTGTGGCACAGTGGGTTAAAGCCCTGGCCTGAAGCGCAGGCATCCCATGTGAGTGCCAGTTCTAGTCCTGGCTACTCCTCTTCCAATCTAGTTCTCTGCTATGGCCTGGGATAGTAGTAGAGGATGGCTTAAGTCCTTAGGCCCTTGCACCCATGTGGGAGACTCGGAGGACGCTCCTGGCTCCTGGCTTCGGATCAGCACAGCTCTGGCCATTACAGCCATCTAGGGAGTGAACCAGCAGATGGAAGACCTCTCTCTCTGTCTCTACCTCTCACTGTAACTCTATTTAAAAAAAAAAGAAAGAAAGAAAAGCCACAATGTGATCCCCTCACCCATGTCAGAATGACTAAAATTCAAAACACAGAGAACAACAAATGATGGCAAGGATGTGGAAAAAGGGACATCACTTACACACTGTTGGTGGGAATTTAAATTAGCTACCATGAAAAATAAAATGGGATATCGCCGAGAAAACTAGAAATAGGTTTCTCTTATGATACAGCAATCCCACTTCTGGGTGTATACCTGAGAGACTTGAACAGACTGTACCAAAGAGATTCTCACATCACCATGTTAATAACAGCACTGGGTCACAACAGCCAAAATCTGAAATGAACCAATATGTCCATAATGAGATGAATGGTTAAAGAAAATGTTGGAGACTGGCACTGTGGCACAGTGGGTAAGCCACCTCCTGCAGTACCAGCATCCCATATAGGTGCCTGCTTGAGTTCTGGCTGCTACACTTCCAATCCAGCTCTCTGCTATGGGCTGGGAAAGCAGTAGAAGATGGCCCAAGTGTAGGGGCCCCTGCATCTGCATGGGAGACCAGACACTGCTTCTGGCTTCAGATCAGCTTTACTGCAGTTCAATTCACAATAGCTAAGATGCCCATCAACAGATGACTGGATAAAGAAAATATGGTACATGCACACTGTGGAATACTACTCAGCCATAAAAAATGACATATTCTCTTTGGAACAAACTGAATGTAACTGGAAAGCATCATGCTTCATGAAACAGGCCTTTCCTAAAAAGACATACATCCTATTTTCCCTGACATGTGGCAGTTAATAAAGAATACCATAAACTGTTTAAAAAAACCAGTTATCTTATGATTTGATTATTGGTATTAGCCTGGTCTGTACTCCTATGGACAGCGGCCTTTTTACTTTTTACTTATTTCATATTATGCTTAGTGTTGTACTGAAGCTATGTTTATAAATAAACTTAAGGTTTTAAAAAACTAAAAAAAAGAAAAGATGGAAATAGGGAGATTGAAGAATGAGGGGGAGTGAGTGAAGTATAGTAATCTTCTTAGACTGATATCTATGAAATACATGAAATCTATTCTCTTTATATTAACAAAAAGTCTTTTTAAAAAGGAAAAACTCTCTTGAAAAGAACAACACAGGAGCCTGTAGCGCAGCAGGTTAAAGTCCAGCCTGCAGCCCCAGCATCCCACATGGGGACTGGCCCCACTCCCTGTGCTACGCTTCTGATCCAGCTTGTTGCCATGGCCTGGGAGAACAGCAGAAGATGGACCATGTCCTTGGGCCCTGCACCTGCATGAGAGACCCTGAGGAAGCTCCTGGCTCCGGATCAGCTCAGCTCTGACTGTTGCAGTCATTTGGGGAGTGATTCAGCAGAATGGAAGACCCCTCCCTCCTCCCTCCCTCTGTCCCTCCCTCCCTCTCTCCTCTACATATCCTTCTCTAAAATACTGCATTTCAAATCAATAAATAAATATTTTTTTGAAAATCAATAGCATATGAAGAATTTGATGAAGCAGAAAAAGTAGTAACTTTAAAAAGCAGTAAAACATCAAGGAATAAATTTTATCAAGGATATGAACAAACTCTACAGTAAAAATTATAGAACATTGAGGAAAGAAATTGAAGACACAGAAATAGGAGAATTCTCCTACATACATGATTGAAAAGAATACTAAAATGCCCATACTACTCAAAATTGTTTACAAATTCAATGCAAATACCATAAGAAATAGTAATATCATTATTCACAGAATTAGGGAAAAATAATAATAAAATTATATTATGGATGAGCAAAAGTCTCCAAATAGATGGAGTAATCTTTAGCAAAAAGAACTAAGCCAGAGGTACTGCATTACATGATCTAAAGACATACTACAAAAGTACAGTGACCAAAACAGAATGGCACTGGCTTAGAAACAGAACAATGGAACAGAATAGACCCTCAGACATGAATCCACGCTGCTGCACAGATGATCTTGTCAAAGATGCCATGATCACTCTGGGTTAAGGACATCCTGTCAGGAGATGGGACTGGCACACTGGATGCCCATATGAAGATGGAAACTCAACTACCACCTCTCCTCCTACTCAAAAATCAACTCAGAGTGGATCAACGGTATAAAGATTTGACCCAAATCTAGGAAATGACTGGGAAAAACGAGGGGGAAAATCTCAAGACATCAGTGTAGACAGTGAATTTTTCTGATTTAAGATTCCAAAAGCACAGGAATCAGAGCAGGACTAGGCAAGTAAGATTTCATCAAAGCAAGAAGCGTCTGCATAGCAAAGGGAGAGTTAACAGAGTGAAGGAGAAACTGAGAGTGGAAGAGAACATTGGCAAGATAATCATCTGCTAAAGGATTAATAACTAGAAAACATTCGGAATTCAAAACTCAACAAGAAATCAAACAAGCCAGTACACAAACCATCCATTTTAAACCGGGCAAAGGATCCAAACTGACATTTCTAAAAAAAAATAAGCAGCTAAAAAATATATGAAAAAAAACTCACGTTGATAAGGATGTGGAGAAATGGGACCCTTTTGCACTGGGGGTGGGGATGCAGGGGAGTACAGTCATGAAAAAGAGGCGATTCCTAAAGAGGAAAAATAGGTCTACCTGTGACCCAGCTACCTCACATCTAGGCTCATCATGGGGAAAGGAAGTCTGCATATCAAGTTCACTGCAGACCACTCACAGCAGCCACGACGTGGATCCAAAGTGGGTGTCTCTCCATGGACAAGAGAACAAAGAAAATGTAGTACAAAGAGCAAAATCCTGAAAACTCCAGCAAAATGAAATTAACTAGAGATCATTATGATAATATTAATCTCTGTACTCTAGCCTAAAAAAAGTAATGTGTATACATATGCAATGACTACAATTTAATCAACTGTGATAAAACATTGAAATTTGAAATTTGTGTGTGCTGAGCTCTTCATTACATTTTTCTGTATTATTTGAAGTATCTTAAAATAAACACAGAGACAGATAATACTCACACTCTTGGATCGGTGGAAATTGTTAACAAGTTCATCTGAAATGAGAATGGTGATTTCTAGGTGGGGAAAGGTGGGGAGTGGGGATGGAAGGAGCGTGGATAACAGGAACCAAAGCACAGCCAGACAGCAGTAACATGGACTTGGCAGCCATGACTTAACAGGTGACTGCATCTACAACACCGTGTTACGCGGTGCATGGAAGGACACGCACAGGTTGGCTACAAGTAGGTAGGACGGGGCAGTGGGCAGCTGACTGCCTGATTGGCTCAGCTGATTCTGCACATAAGCTCTGAAATAACTGCACTGAACCATGAGGTGCTCAAGTATCCCATGGTGATTAATGCTTTCAAAGAAGTTTAAATATAAAAATATTTGCACAGATCTCATGGTAACTGTTCAGAAGAAAGGTGGGAAAGGAGGAGGAAGGAAGAGAAAGAGGAAATAAGAAGGAAGGGAAGTGGGAGGAAGGAGGAGGGGAGAACTCGCAGCACCAGCGGCAGAGATGTGTGACCATCCAGTCACCTGAAATCCAAGTTCAGAATGTCCCTGCACTTGCATCAATGCTCTGCTGTCACAATCATGAACTTACTCATGTCACCAGCATTCAATTTTGTAAGTGAAATCCAATGAAAAAACAGGGGAATTATCTAGTGTTTTAGAACACCAATGGCACATGGCCTCTGCTTGAACAACAACGCCAACTTTCCATTTTAATCATCCCCATAAATGATGTGAACGCTGTGAAAATAACCTGGCTCAGTGGAGAAATAGCTGACTCTAGGATCTAAACGGGTAAACAGAAAAGGAGCCAGGACATCTTATATCAGAAAGGAACTGTTCCCAAAACAAAATGTGTGGATGCCTGACAAGAGCCCAGGAACTCAGCTGAAGACTTGTGACAGCCAAAGCAGGAATGATTGGAGCAATAAAGTTAATGGCGTAGTAAGATGAATATATGAGCACACATGATGTAAAAAGAAATAAACACTGCACAATATAAGTAGGGAGGAGAAAGTTCTTGCGGAAGTATTCAAAATAGTGTGTGCAGGTGTGCAGACAGAACCCCGCCAGGAGGGGGCGCATAACACCCTCCCCCTTCAGGGTGGGCTCTGCCAGGGTCTCGCTTCCAAAGGAGAGAGCAGAAGGGAGAAGGAGCCGCAGGTCCTGAAGTTTTCTGCTCTGGCATCCTGTCCTCCACAGGCCTTCATTCCCAAACTCCACATTTTGGACCCATAACAGTTTTTAATTCTAGAGCTCTCATTTGGTTCCCTTTATATTTCCATTTCTTTATAAAATAATCTTTTCATCATTTTACTTTTATTAAATACACATTTGAGACACAGATAGAACCTTAAAGCAGACAGCATGGGACATGAGAGTACAGGGCCAGTAACAGCCAGGAGCCAGGTGTACAAGGTGAGGACAGCCCTGGGGGAGAGGGTGCCCATCACACACTGTGGGGAGAAGACCTCGGTGTCACGGGGGCTGGCGGGAGGCCAGGGTGCTGCAGTGTAGTGTGGGTAGGGACCAACCTGTTCTCAGTATCACAAGAGAGAACACGATGTCATCTACAGAGTGGGCCCCTTCTGACCCCACATGGCTGTGTCAGTGACTAAGGAGTTCTGAGCTCAGCTCTCCCTAGACTCCTCTTGTGCAGGGGGAATAAAGGACGTGAGGACACAGGTGAGATGTTCCACTGGGGACTCCATGTTCTGAGCTCCCCACCGGGATCTGTCACCTCTGGGCAGACACTAAAATGACAGCCTGCAGAGAGAGGAGCTCAGACGTCCTTCCCTTAAAACTGCAGGCTCCTCTCAGGTGCACAGAGTCCCCTGCACACGTCTGCCTGGTGAGTGGCTCTTTATTGCACACATGGGAGCCGGGGTGGTGCCGCCTCCATACAGGGAGCGGTGGGGGAATTGGGCAGTGGTGTGGGGTGTGGAGCTCCAGAGGGCCCATGAGCCTCACTCTCCCTGCTCAGCTCAGAGGAGGGTCCCTGTGTGACACAATGGGACGTTTGCTTCTAAGGTCATTCAGTCCTTTAATTTCCAGGAACTTAGAAATAGGTTATTTTTCACAGAGAATGGTTTTAGATTTCTTTTTGTGTCACTAGAATGACTTTTGGAGGCTTGCTGTATAGTACTCATGCTCCAATTTACTTTTTCTTAGGAGTTTAAACTGAAGTGTTACTTAGGCACCAACTCCTGATGAACAGGGAACTAGGAAATGTTAACAACTGTTTTTATTTACTATATAATCAGCTGTGCCTTCCTCAACTGCATGAATCAAGTGCAACTGTACTTCTTTGTGATGGGGCAGTTCTTGATGATTAAAAAACAGCTTTTGTATCCCAAGGGGGAAATAAGCGTAGCCTCACGTCCCTTTGAGAAATATAGCAGTTTGTCACGAAAAAAATTGTTTGGACAGGCAGAGTTAGACAGTGAGAGAGAGAGAGAGACAGACAGACAGAGAGAAAGGTCTTCCTTTTACCGTTGGTTCACCCCCCAAGTGGCTGCTACGCCGATCCGAAGCCAGGAGCCAGAAGCCTCCTCCTGGTCTCCCATGGGGTGCAGGGTCCAAGGACCTGGGCCATTCTCCACTGCACTCCTGGGCCACAGCAGAGAGCTGGCCTGGAAGAGTGGCAACTGGGACAGAATCTGGCGTCCCAACCAGAACTAGAACCTGGGGTGCCGGCGCTGCAGGCAGAGGATTAGCCTAGTGAGCTGTGGCGCTGGCCTGTCAGGAAACTTTGCCCAGTTGTAATCACAGAAATTATGAGTGAGTGAGGAAACCCTGCAGCCTGTGCTCTGCCAGGGAGGGGCCAGTGCTGATTCGCTGCCTTTCCAGCAAACACTAAAAGCCAGGGACGGTGATGGACGCTTCCACGACTCAGCACAAAACACGGAGGAGTGCAACTGCAAAGAGCTGCAGAGGAGCGGGATCTGCGTCCATCAGTGTCTCTCTGCAGTCTGGTTTTCACAGCGCCCCCTCCCAATCCTTTAGCAATGGACCAGACTGAAGTCATTCTGTGAGCATAAACGTGCAGGGGACTTGAACCCGATCCTGCCCAGGTCTTGGTTTCAGATTGTTCCCCAATGACATCTTTTCACACACTTCCCATGAACAGGAAACGTGACCCCGAGTCCTGCTCTTGTCAGGAAGACGAAGAGAAAGTGCAGATGGGGGAGAGCCACTGCTGTCCAGCCAGAAAGGCCCTCGGGGCTCTCATTCCATCTCCGGTGCAGCAGGGAGCAGGGTGGCTGCAAGGCTCTGGTTCTTATAAGCACCGGGCAGCCTCTGCGCTGAGCTCCTGGCTCCTGTCTCTGCTTTCAAACGATCTTTTCCCTTCTCCTGACCTTTCTCAAGATTGACTTAAAAACATGGACTTTGTAAATATTCTGCCTGCAGAATCAACCCTGAGCTGTACTCCACAAGCTCTATGGATACAGAAACCATGGTTACTTTTCCATTTGTTTAAATATTCTCAGGCAGCTTCTTCCTCACATCCCAGGCTCCTGTGTGCACAGCCTCTCTGCACACAGCACCGAGCTCTGCATGGTGACAGGCACTGCCCCCAGGGCTCCTCAGAGTGTCCCAGCTGGAACTCCTGTGAGGTGAGCAGCTTGTGCTGTGTCCCAATCCCTAACCCACATGCATGGTGCATGACCTGTCTCAGCTCCCAGTCCCCTCTCGTCCCATTTCACTGTGACACACAGAAGGTGCCCATAGCGAGGACACAGTGTCACGATGGTGGAGCCCTCACCCTGTGACCGTCCATCCACAAAGTCGTAGCATACAAGATCATGCTGGACTCTGATAGGGTTTCATCCTCCTGTCTCTGCAGTCCATGGCCTTGGGTGCACTGACACGGACACTGGTCACTAGTCTGAGTTTTCCGGATGATCCGGGACTCACAGGATTGTCCACTGTCGGGTACACACAGGGAGTCACAATGTCTAAAATGACTGCATCCTTGCTCCATGTATGGAGAGTTCACTGCACTAACTTTGTTGTGACGCTGCCCTAACTTCACTGCCAGCTCTAACAAGGAGGGCTCAGGGCTTTGTGATGTTTCTTTCTCCATGTACATTTCATTTTTGGAATCTGATCACTTTGCTTTTCCCTCTTGTTCCCCAGGTTATCTCGGGAGCTGCACATGGTTCTCCCTGTGAGTTATGTCACTTGTCACTGCAGTCACGACTCTCTCAGGGCCTCCTGTCTTCTCCAGTGTGGAAAATGAAATCTCAATGTGTGGTTGTTAAGCAAGCCAGGCTCTGTCTCCACACCAACATCCCTGGAGCTGTGTGTGGGGAGGGTCTCCTAGATTACCCTGCTGATGGCAGAGAGTTCCTGTCCTGTGCCCTCATCTCCTACTCCAAACTGTGCTGTTCCCCTGTGCGTGTGATGAGGCATGGCTGGGACAGGACTCACTAAGAGAATGGCTTTGGGCTATTTTTTTTATCTGAAGGATTCCTACCCACAAGAATGATGTATCAGGGCTGAAATGACTCCAAACCCTGTGATATTTATATACGACTGTGTTCTCTGTATTATATGTATATTTCACTGCCAGGTGGTGTCTGGTCTGTTATGTAGTTTTCATACGACTGTGTTCTCTGTATTCTATGCACATTTCACTGCCAGGTGGCGTCTGGTCTGTTATGTAGTTTTCATACGACTGTGTTATCTGTATTCTATGCACATTTCACTGCCAGGTGGCGTCTGGTCTGTGATGTAGTTTTCATACGACTGTGTTCTCTGTATTCTATGCACATTTCACTGCCAGGTGGTGTCTGGTCTGTGATGTAGTTTTCTGTCTCTGTCCTGGTCTGCCTGAAGCAGAGCCGAGTTGCTGCTTGTGATACCACCAACGGTGTCACTGTCCTTGCTCTACACCCTGGAGAAGGAGTTTCACATACTCTAGTCCTAGTGTGTATTTTCACCACAGGCAATAGACAAATACTGGTCTTACACCATTGACTCACTGAAGCTGTTGTTTCTACATATTCCTTCACACTGTTGGGCAGTGTGTACTCCTGCTTCTCCTTAAACACTGACATCTGTGGCACTGCTCGCTCTGTCTTAAGCAACACTGGAATTACAGTCAAACACCCTTGATGGCTAGAAGTTTACAGGGAGCCACCCAGTGAGTTTTACCTTACCATGTGTGCAAGTCTTAAAGCTCTAATTAAACTGAATTAAATAAAAGCTGCATTTCACAGAAAGGTTATTTCAGAGCTGCTATAAAATATTACTCATGAACTGTCAAGGTTTTTAAAGAATAACTATAAATAGACAAACTTAGAGTTTATATTTTACTCATGGAAGATACATACACAAAACTAGGCATATGCCATCTGTAATGACACAGAAGAGAAGAATTTCATTCCATTTAGGGCAATTTGTTTATATATGACCACTAAATTTGCAGACACATACCTTTGTTTAATGTTTTTTTTTCCTTTCCTTGGACAATTTAAATAGTTTTGCTTTTTGTAAAAATTCATTAACAATAATTATACCTATTTATGGGCTACAGATGACTTCAAGTAGACTGTGCCAGGTTCAACCAGTGTGACTGGTATTTGCCCACGAAATGACATCATGTCCTCATTGAACCTGGAGCAGCTCCTTCTGTTTGCTCAGGACACATGCAGTGGGCACTGTGAGCTACAGTCAGCACGTGTGCTGTGGGACACCAGCGACGAATTCCTTGCATCTGATCTGATTTGGCACCTGGTACCCAAATTCGTGCTCTTTTCCCCATCCCTCCTAGACTCTAGTAATCACCATTCTGTGTTCAGTTTGAGCTGCTTAGCTTTCAGGAATTAGGGTGTTCCTCTTTCTGCACCAGGCTTATCTCACTTGACATGATGTCCTCCAGCTCCAAGCATCTTGACAAAATTAACAGGATTTCACTGTTTTCTGTTAAAAATATTTCATTGTGCATTTATACAACACCTTCTTTACCCAATCATCTGATAACGGACATCACGAATGATTCCATCTGTGTTAAACTGTGAGCAGTGCTGCAACACACATCAGGGTGCAGGTATCTCTCTGATACAACGTTTTCAGGTCTTTGTTACATATCCCCAGTGGCCAGATAGCTGGAGCACATGGCGGTTGTAATTCTAGTTTTAATGGACTCTCTTAAAATAGAGTGACACGGAAACTTTTCCAGTTGTGGTCCTATTTATTAGCCACATTCTGCATGTATGAGTAAATAATGAGAAGATCTTCCTAAGAGTTGATAACTGGACTCTGTTCATGCTTTGACAAGATATTAACAACCAGGTAAGAAGTGTAGCTATCTTAGGGAATTCATAGAAAAGATAAAATTCATCAGAGTTCTCTAAGCAAATATTTTTAAAATATTCTGCTATGCTTGTATTTCTTTTATCTTCTCTCTTCTAGGCAGAGGCAGAGTTGATCATTCACTAAAGAAGTGCATTAACCTCCCGAGGTCACATTTATGAGGATCTGCATCACAAGAAATATTGCTAAAATAAACATCTCTAGGATACCACTGCGTTCCAGATCCACTTCCACGTTTGGTATGTACACTTCCTCTTTTTTCACATGTAGAACCTCAAAGATCCAAGTCACTCAAAGATCGAGCACATTGTGTGGACGACATGAGCAGATCTCAGGGTTGCAGACGGTGGGAGGTCACACTTGTAGGGAAGGGCAGCCCAGGGAAATAAATCCAAGCAGGCAGATGCCAGAGTTTACTCTGAACCAAATTTGCTGTACGAAAGCATTAGACAGAAATACATTGTATGGCAAAACAGAAAAACAGGAAAAAAGCATTGAAATGAACAGGCTCTGTGCAGGTCTAAGTTGTGAGACTATCGGACACAGTTATTATTATTTTTAGGCAGTCTTTTTCATTCAACAAATGCTGTAGAACTCTACACTGTTCCTGACACTGTATCAAGAAGTCAAATCAAATCGGACATTGTTTATTCCCCTGAAAAAGCTAAAAATAAAGATATAATAAGGATATTCACATGATACAGGACATTTTTAAAAGATGATTTCATTTATATGAGAGGCAGAGTGGTGGGTGTGCGGAAGAGAACCTGTACTCCCAAATTCACAAGTTCACTATCAAATGTCCTCGGAGGACTCATGTGAACCAGAACATTTCTAGAAAAAAAGACTCAATCTGGGTCTCTGACATGGGTGGAAGTGACCCAGCCACATGAGCCATCACTTACCACCTCCTACGGAGCACATTTTTAGGATGAGGGATAGATAGACCTCAAAACTCAGCACTGTGATATGGGGGGCAGCCATCCCAAGTATTGCCTTAATCCTTAAATCACTCCAAACACATGGCCCTATGGTAATGTTCCATGAAGAGCAAAGCTTTCACACTTTGGAACCAAGCGATGACCCACATGATCCAACCATAAGAAAGCAGAGGTGGCCATGGGTCAGTGGTGTGGCTGTGAGGTAGACTTCAGTATCACAGAGCGGAAAGATGCATTGTGATTGATCTCCATATTTTGAATGACAAGAGCATTGCAGAGACAGATGAATGTGCTATTATGTGATGAAAATTATCTTTTTCTCCTCAGATGCAAACTATATGCATTCTCCACCTATAATATGAATAAAAATTACAAACTTTACCAAAGCAATGACATGAGATTCACTTATTACACGGAAATTTCCATTGGGGTCTCAGCCAATGCCTGCCTTCTTCTCTTCCATGTCATCAATTACTTTCTCCAGCACAGACCCAAGCCCATCGACATGACGATTGGTCTCTTGGCCCTCATCCACTTACTGATGCTGATGATTGTGGTGAGCCAGGCTATGGACATGTTTGGATCTCAGGGTTCCTGGGATGACGTCACATGTAAAGCAGTCTTCTTCTCCTACCGGGTGCTGCGGGCCCTCTCCCTGCACATGTCCTGCCTGCTGAGTGTCTTCCAGGCCATCACCCTCAGCCCCAAGAGCTCCTGTTTGGCAAAGTTCAAGCAGACATCCTCACAACAAATCCTGTGCTCCCTGCTTGTCCTATGCTTCTTCTCTATGGCCATCAGCAGTCACCTCATAATCACCATCACTGCCACTCCCAATGGGACCTCACAGGTTCTCATGTATGTCACTGAATCCTGCTCTGTTTGGCCCATGAGCGATTTCCTAATGCAAACATTTTCCACATTGGTGACACTGAGAGAAGTCGTTCAAATAGGGATCATGGCCCTCTCCAGTGGATACATGGTGATCCTGCTATGCAGGCACAGGAGGAAGTCCCAGCACCTGCGTGGCACCAGCCTTTCTCCAAGAGCCTCCCCAGAGCAAAGGGCCACCCAGACCATTCTGGTGCTCGTGAGCTTTTTCATGGCCATGTCCATTTTAGACTGCATTTTCTCTGCCTCAAGAGTCATGTTGAACGATGACCCAGCACTGTACCTTATCCATTTTATTGTGGCCAACAGCTATGCCACAATCAGTCCACTTGTGTTCCTCAGTACTGAAAAACGTATAATTACCTTCTTGAAATCATTCAGGAGAGAGGGTAAAGGATGTTTAATTATTCGGTGAAAGGTAAATTCTCTAAATGAACTACAGCATTGGTTGCCACATGGGTATTACTGTAGCCACTATAGGCTGGCTGGGTAAAGGGTACTATAGGGTTATGCTTTATCCTTGGATTATTTACTTCAATGCAGGTGTGAAAAATCACAACATAATAGGACAGTATGTTATGAAACAAATGTGCTATATGTGTCCGGCTCCTCAAAACAGAGGTGAGTTAGATCTCATTTTCCACTGCCTTGTGTGATCCAGAAAGTACTGATTCATGAGAGCTCAAGGCACTTTACAACAATTTAACAGTGATCTGTACATTACCTATGTATACAATCAGCTTTTACCATAAATTACCATATGATCCAGCTATTCTACCCCTATGTAAATGACAAATGTATTGACTACATGAACTCAGTTATTTGCATACCAAAACCCATAACAGCATTATTACAACAGTCAAAAAGTAGAAGCAATCCAACAACCTTATGAATGTATAAACAAAATATGACCTGCACAGACTATGACACAGTTTCCTGTCCCACACAAGAAGGAAATTCTGTCATGAACCTTGAATATATTATGCTAAGTGAAGCCATTCTGTCACCAAAGAACAGGTATTCTAAGAATCTCCTCACAGAAGGTGGTCAGAGGCTGATTGAGGGGAAGAAAGTGCAGTTCTTGTTTAACGGACACAGAATTCAGTAGAGAAAAACGAAAACATTCTAGAAATGGGTGGTGGGTGTGGTTGTACGACAGTGGGATGTACTTAATGCCACTGAATTGCACAGTTAAATAAGGTTAAAGGGGCAATTTTTATGTTATGAGTATTTTACCATAATAAAGATGTTTCCAGTTATGTTCTAGCCAATGATGAAATTTTTTCTCAGAAACAAAATAACAAGATTTTTAAACTGTCAAATTGCTGTTCTTCAACAAGTATTAAATATTCTGGTAACTTTGTACCAAACAATAATTTGAAGATTATTTTCTACTGGTGCAAACCCTACTTGCAGTTTCCCCAAAGAAAGTAGAGACATTTGTAGTGTGGATTCATATAAGAACCATTCTGTGCTGCCATTAGGGACATTCAGCATTGCCTTGGGCATCTCCAGCTTGGAACTTTCCAGATAAAATGTGGAATATGAGGCTAAATCACAGAATTTACATAATAAATCAATACATGGAAAATTATCTAGGACCAGAAACAATTCATGAGATGAACATTACAGATGTATATTATCTTTAAGTTAGAAAAAGAAAAAAATCTATAAATCATACTAAAAGTTTAGTTTTACCTAGCTAATAACATCTTCTAAAATTCAGTATTTCAAAAACCAATCCAGAGAACAGTTACAAAACCAAAGTCACATATATTCCCTCACCTAGTATTACAAGGGTGCTATAAAAGCTCCATTAAATTTGAATCCTGCATTATTGTTCCCATGGGTTACTATGTCAAGCAGTTATTTTCCATCCTGGGCATCTTCCGAGATGTCTCCCTTCTAGGGCTCATGGCCGTCTCAAGTGGGTACATGGTGACTCTCCTGTGCAGGCACAAGAGGCAGTCCCAGCACCTTCACAGCACCAGCCTCTCCCCAAGAGACTCCCCGGAGCACAGGGCCATCTGCACCATCATGTACTTATTGGAATGCACTGTCTCCTCCTCAAGAATGATGTGGAACAATGACCCGGTGTTTCACTGTGTCCAGATGATGGTGGTCATTGGCAGTGCCATAATCAGTTCTTTGCTGCTAATCAGCACTGGAAAACGTATAATTCACTTTTTAAAATCCCTATGGTGGAGGAAAACAAAGGTTTAAGTACTCAGTGTTGGAAAATTTTGCCTCACTTGAAGTATATGGTAATTTCCTGAGTTGACCATTGCACAATGGACAGCTGAATTGAAACAATCACATTATAGCTCCAAATATGTAAGACCAACACATGTCACTTTTACAAAGACAACATGATAGATTATAATAAATTCACTAATATAATTTGTTAGCAATGAGGATGCTGAAGGTGGATATATGGGAACTCTTGCACCACTTGGAATTTTTGAAATCCATGCATAATTTTAACATGAAAAGTTATGGAAGAGCACCTATGAAGCCCCAGGAGGTTGGCAGTAAAGAAAAAAATAAAAGGGGTGGCAACCTGATGCGCGTTTCAGAATCCAGGAAGACTGGGAAACAGCAGAGAAAACAAAGCATCTCCTTAGGGAAGGATGAGAGCAGAGGAGCATGCCTTCAACATTCTAGTCTACAGGACAGCAGTCACACAACAAGGGAGTAGGACTGCCAGAGCTACCATCTGGAAGAAGACACGGATGCCCACCATCATCCTTCTACATGTTACTGCAGGTCCTTGCCAGAGTAATTATGCAAAAAATAAATAAAAGGCATCAACTAGAAGCAGTGAGATGAATTAGCAGTTTGCAGATAACATGATTACATAAGTGGAATGAGATTTCAGGAAAGTTGCAGTATAAAAAAATCAACACAAAACAAACTGAATTCATTTCTTTATGCTAAAAACAAACCATATGAGAAGTCAACCAATAAAGCAATCTTCTTACGATAGTAGTAAATTGAATTAAATGCTCAGGGAGAAATTTAACCAGGGAATTGCAAGACATTTACAATGAAAAGCATACTACACTAAAGGAGAAAATGAAAACAGACACACGTAAATGAAAGTCACTCCACGTCCATCGATTGGAAAACTTGATATTCTTAAAATGTGAATACTACTTAATCAACAGATTCAATGCAGTCCGTATAAAAACATTAATGGCATTTTTATAGAAACAGAAAAAACGATCCTAAAATCTATTGAGAACACAGGTAGATCCTGCATGGATAATGCAAACTTCTGAAAGAAAGAAAAAGATTTGAGGCCGGCGCCGTGGCTCAACAGGCTAATCCTCTGCCTTGCGGCGCCGGCACACCAGGTTCTAGTCCCGGTCGGGGCACCGATTCTGTCCCGGTTGCCCCTCTTCCAGGCCAGCCCTCTGCTGTGGCCCAGGAGTGCAGTGGAGGATGGCCCAGGTGCTTGGGCCCTGCACCCCATGGGGAGACCAGGAAAAGCACCTGGCTTCTGGCTCCTGCCATCGGACGAGCGCGGTGCGCCGGCCGCAGCGCGCCGTCCGCGGCGGCCATTGGAGGGTGAACCAACGGCAAAAGGAAGACCTTTCTCTCTGTCTCTCTCTCTCTCACTGTCCACTCTGCCTGTAAAAAAAAAAAAAAAAAGAAAGAAAAAGATTTGAAAGCATTGCACTTCGCTTACTTCCACATACGCTATAAGGAGCACGCACTGGGGGCAGTGGTTGAGATGCCGCAAAATGCCACATTCCATACGGGACTATTTGGGTTCATGTCCCACCTCTGCTTCCACTGCTAGATCCCTACTAATGCAAACTCTGGGAGGCATCGGGTAATGGCTAAAGTACTGCATCCCTGCAACCCATATGGGAGACTTGAAATGAGTTCCAGAGTCCTCGAGTTTACTTGGTTTATCCCCAGTTGGTATAGATAGGCATTTCAAGAGAAAACCTTAAGATGTAGCAGTCTCAGTCTCTCCCTCCCTCTCTCTCTCCCTCTCCCTCTCTCTCTCTCTCCCTCTTTCCCAGCCTCTCTCCCTCACTCTCTCTCATCTTACTCTCTCCTCTCCTGCCTCTCACTCACTTACATTGCTTCTCCCTTTAAAACAAAATAAAACTCTTTTTAAAAAACATATCCAACAAAGGATTAATATTCAGAATATATCAGCAACTTTAAAAACACAGCAACAACAAAAACTAATCCTGTTAAGTAATGGGCTAAGGATCTAGACAGTTTCAACAGAATAAATACAAATGGTCAACAACTATTTGAAAAAGCTCAACATCACTCACCATCTGGGAAATGCAAATCAAAACCACAATGAAATATCACTATCTCCTGTCAGAATGGCCAAAATCCAAAACACAGAGAGCAACAAATGCCAGCGAGAATGTGCACAAGGTGGACACTTATACCCTTGGTGGGAATCTAAATTAGCCGCTGTGGAAAACAGTATAGAGATTTCTTAGAAAACTGAAACAGACTTACCATATGACCCAGCAATCCCACCTCTGGCTATGTACTGAAAGACATGAGCATGTTTTACTGAAAAAACACCTGCATCACCATGTTCATAGCAGCAATGGTCACAACAGCCAAAACATGGCATGAACCAAGGTATCATCCATCATCAGATAAATGGTTAAAGAAAATACGGTATTGAAACACAATGGAGTGTTACTTGGTGGTTAAAAAGAATGAAATCCTACCATTATCAACAAAATGTATGCAATGGTAGGACATCGTGTTCAGTGAAATAAGCCAGACACAGAAAGAAAAATATGACATTTATCCCTTGTTAATGAAGGCAAAATTTTAAAAAAAAATGAAAAAAGAAAGAAATGCCAGTTTTTATTAGGGATGTTACAAATATAGTTTTTTCAATCTTTTTAATATTCATTTGTGAAGCCAATGGATAATAATAGTATTTTACTATAGTTTTAATTATCTGTGATCATAAAACTTTGGGTGAAATGGTCATCTTTGCCAGAGGAAGCTCATGTCCTCTGCCTTCAAATCAGAATAAGCTCTGCCATCTGCAGCCATTTGGGGAGTGAACCAGAGGATGGAAGACCTTTCTGTCTTGCCCTTTGACTCTCTGTAACTCTACCTCTTGAATAAATTTTTAAAAATCCTAAAAAATAGAGATTTAAACCTCAGTTCTGAGTATGTTAAATTCCTAGAAGAAAACATAAAGGAAAATCTTCATGACACTGCTCATAATGGCCATTAATTTCTTAACTATTATACCAAAATAACAGATCACAAAACAAAAATACACAAATGGGATTGATTACATCAAAGTAAAAACCTTTGTATGGCAAATAATCCATCTACAGAGTAAAGAAATAACCTATGGACAGGGAAAAATATATCTCTTACTTTCTTAAAGACCTTATTTCTTTATTTGAAAAGAAGTGTTACAGACAGGCAGAGGCAGAGAGTGAGAATGAATATTCTATCCACTGGCTCACTCCACAAATGGGCACTAAGACCAGAACTGTGCAGACGCAAAGCCAGGAGCCAGGAGCTTCTTCCAAGTCCCCCATGTGGGTGAAGTGGCCCAAACACTTGGGCCATCTTCTACTGCTTTCCCAGGCCATAGCAGAGAGCTGGATCAGATGTGGAGCAGCTGGGACTCAAACCAGCACCCATATGGGATGCCAGCACTGCAGGCCAGCTGGCCCTGGGAAAAATTATTTCTAATCCAACACTGGGATAATGTCCAAAATACATATAACACACCTTGACATCAGCAGCAGAATCAAATAACCTGAATACAAAAGGCAAAAGAGATGAGAAGAGTCTTGTTTCCTGTAGAAGACATCTAAAGAGCCAAGAGCACATGACAAGATGCTCCACACTCCACAGCACTACTCCTTCGTGAAAGGCAAATCCAAGCCATAATGACACACCACTTCACACCATGTGCATGGCTTTGATCAAGAAGACAAATCCAAAAGATACCCATTCTGAGCAAGATGTGGAAAAATCACAATCCTAACACACTGTTGGTGGAAGTATACAATGGTGCCTTTTACATAATGTGGAAGCCAGTAAGGAGGTTACTTAAAAATCAAATATCTATCTATCTATGCTATGTTTCAGCAATTTCCATTCTAATCATAGATTTCAAGGAATTTCCACAAGGAACTCTAGGGGAAGTTAACACTGCCTTACTCATTAGACCATCATTAGACCATTAGTCACATTAGCCACAATATGGAAATACCTAACTTGTTAACCTAACGGGTGAATGCTATCGTTCTCCTGGTTTTATACATGACAAAATGGAACTGCATGGAAACAACAGAATGTAGAAAATGCAAATAATTTTCAATACCTGCCAAGTACAGATGTGCATTCAATTGAATCAAGTCCAGAGCTGCATTTTCCAATACAGTACCCATGACCTATGAGCCATATGCCATCATACATGGCTATTAAATATCACCTGATTAAAATTAGATAAGTTTGGTGTACACATCCTCTGTCTTACCAGATGAAAGGATAAATAAGATACGGCTTATTATTGATTACTCAAAAAGGGGGGGGGGGGTTGTGCTGTATGCAAGAACAAGGATCAATCTGGAGGAAATGATACTAAGTGGGACCAAGCAGGCATCAAAGGACACACTCTGCATGATCCCTGCTACAGGAGGCAAAGTCAGGGAAACAGAGTACCATGTTGGCTGTCAACAGCTTGTGTTGGGGGTGCTGGGGGCTTAGCTGTTCAACTGGGAGGACACCACAGTTATACAAGATGGATGAGTTCTAGATTTGCTGTAAAACACTGTGCCTACAAATGACAATATTGTATTGTGCACCTAAAAACTCTTAATCAAGAGATGGTAAAACAGAGAACAGTTTGTGCCTCTTCCTTCACAGAAAGTAAAAAGAACAAGAAAGCCTCTCTTTAGGGTGAATTCCTGAGGTCGAACTCGAGACTCAGAAGGGGCCCTGTGCCATCAAAGGAGGAGATACCTTTCTCCGAAGGGAGGAGAGAACTTCCACATTGACTATGACCTTGTCTAAATAAGATCAGAGTCCGCAAACTCAAAAAGCCTCCATAGCCTTGGGGGAAAAAAAGGAAACAGACCTAAGAAACAAGAAATGTTCCGACCAAAAATTGTGAGGCTGCAGTTGAGTCCCTCTGTGTGTAATGTTATTCAGCAATTCAAAAAGAATGAATGTCTATTACTTGCAACAGAATGGTTGGAACCAGAAGACATCAGGTTGAGAGAAATAAGCTGAACACAGAAAGGCAAGTATCACATGTTCACTCTCATATGTTGGAGCTAAACTAAGAGAGAAACAAAGAAACGCCCATCTGTATCACGTCTGCTGCAAATAGTGTATTTTCAAGCTTTAAATCTCTGTCAAACAACTTGATAGGAATTATATACTGCTATGGTCTAATGATTATATGACTAATTTAGAATTTATATGAGTGAGGTTGAACATCTTTTTACAGATTATAGTATAAAGCCTTTCGCTATTTTTATGCTGGACTATGGTCCTTTTACTATTTGTTTGTTCAACTCTACTTCCTGGAACACTAAGCCTTTGACTACAATGTAAGTTAAAAATAAGTTATCTCAAAAATAATAAATATTACATTGAAAAAAGAAACATTCATAACTTAACAGACAGATTCAAAATAATGTGTGCAGACAGATGTCCCCCCCAAAACCCTCCCCCTCCAGGGCTGCACTGGGCCTTGCTTTAGAGGAGCAAACAGATGGGGGAGAAGGACTGCACGTCCCTGATGCTCTCTGCTGTGTCAGCCAGTCCTCCCCTGGCCCACTGACCACAAGCTTCAGATTATACCTGTGATAATTTTTAGTTCTTGCATTTCCATTTTTCCTCTGCAAATGATTCATCTGTATTTCTACCCATTTTCATCAGGAATATGTGGTAACGTGGGGTCTTCCAATTCTTTTTTTTTTTTTATAAAGCTTTTATTTAAAGAATATAAATTTCCAAAGAACAGCTCATGGACCACAATGGCTCCCCCCCCACACAACTTCCCTCCCTCCCCCCACCCTCCCCTTTCCCGCTCCCTCTCCCCTTCTGTTCACATCAAGATTCATTTTCAATTGTCTTTATACACAGAAGATCAATTTAGTACATATTACGTAAAGATTTCAACGGTTTGCCCTCGCATAGAGACACAAAATGATAATACTGTTGGAGTACTAGTTATAGTATTAATTCACAATGTACAGCACATTAAGGACAGAGATCCTACATGATTTTTTTTTAAAAAAATTGATTAATTGTCTATGCAATTTCCAGTTTAACACCAAGATTTTTTTTTAATCATTTGCAATTATCTTTATATAAAGAAGATCGATTCAATATATACTATGTAAGGATTTCATCAGTTTGCACCCACTCAGAAACACAAAGTGTAAAAATACTGTTTCAGTACTAGTAATAGCATCACTTCACATTGGATAACACATTAAGGACAGATCCCTCATGAGACGTAAGTACACAGTGACTCCTGATGTTGATTTAACAATTTGACACTCTTGTTTATGGCGTCAGTAATCTCCCTAGGCTCTGGTCATGAGTTGCCGAGGCTATGGAAGCCTTTAGGGTTCGCCGACTTCGATCTTATTCCCACAGGGCCATAGTCAAAGTGGAAGTTCCCTCCTCCCTTCAGAGAAAGGTACCTCCTTCTTTGATGGCCCCGTTCTTTCCACTGGGATCTCACTCGCAGAGATCTTTCATTTAGGTCTTCTTTTTTGTCCAGAGTGTCTTAGCTTTCCATGACTAAAATATTCTCATGGGTTCTTCAGCCAGATCCGAATGCCTTAAGGGCTGATTCTGAGGCCAGAGTGCTATTTAGGACATCTGCCATTCTATGAGTCTGCTGTGTATCCTGCTTCCCATGTTGGATCATTCTCTCCCTTTTTCATTCTATCAGTTAGTATTAGCAGACACTAGTCTTGTTTGTGTGATCCCTTTGACTCTTAGACCTATCAGTGTGATCAATTGTGAGCTGAAATTGATCATTTGGACTAATGAGATGGCCTTGGTACATGCCACCTTGATGGGATTGTATTGGAAACCCCTGGCACAATTCTAACTCCATCATTTGGGGCCGTTCCGATTGAGCATGTCCCAAATTTTACATCTCCTCCCTCTCTTATTCCCACTCTTATATTTCACAGAGATCACTTTTCAGTTAAAATTTAAACACCTAAGAATAATTGTGTGTTAATTACAGAGTTCAACCACTAGTACTAGGATAAAGAAAAAAAAAATACTACCATGGATAAAGTATTACATTGTACAACAACAGTCAGCACAAGAGCTGATCAAGTCACTGTTTCTCATAGTGTCCATTTCACTTCTACAGGTTTCCCCTTTGGTGCTCAGTTAGTCATCGCCAATCAAGGGAAACAAATGATATTTGTCTCTTTGGGACTGACTTAATTCACTCAGCATGATGTTTTCTAGATTCCTCCATTTTTTTGCAAGTGACCGGATTTCATTGTTTTTGACTGCTGTATAGTATTCTGTAGAGTACATGTCCCATAATTTCCTAATCCAGTCTACTGTTGAAGGGCATTTGGGTTGGTTCCAAGTCTTAGCTATTGTGAATTGAGCCGCAATAAACATTGCTGTGCAGACGGCTTTTTTGTTTGCCAATTTAATTTCCTTTGGGTAAATTCCAAGGAGTGGGATGGCTGGGTTGAATGGTAGGGTTATATTCAGGTTTCTGAGGAATCTCCAGACTGACTTCCATAGTGGCTTCACCAGTTTGCATTCCCACCAACAGTGGATTAGTGTCCCTTTTTCCCCACATCCTCTCCAGCATCTATTGTTGGTGGATTTCTGAATGTGAGCCATTCTCACCGGGGTGAGGTGAAACCTCATTGTGGTTTTGATTTGCATTTCCCTGATTGCTAGGGATCTTGAACATTTTTTCATGTGTCTGTTGGCCATTTGGATTTCCTCTTTGGAAAAATGTCTGTTGAGGTCCTTGGCCCATCTCTTAAGTGGGTTGTTTGTTTTGATGTTGTGGAGTTTCTTAATTTCTTTGTAGATTCTGGTTATCAACCCTTTATCTGTTGCATAGTTTGCAAATATATTTTCCCATTCTGTCGGTTGCCTCTTCACTCTCCTGACTGTTTCTTTTGCAGTACAGAAACTTTTCAATTTGATGCAACCCCAGTAGTTAATTTTGGTTTTCAGTGCCTGTGCTTCTGGGGTCTTTTCCAAGAAGTCTTTGCCAGTACCTATGTCTTGCAGGGTTTCTCCTATGCTCTCCAGTAATTTGATGGTGTCGGGTCGTAGGTTTAAATTTTTAATCCATGTTGAATGAATTTTTGTGTAAGGTGAAAGGTAGGGGTCTTGCTTCATGGTTCTGCACGTGGAAATCCAGTTTTCCCAGCACCATTTATTAAACAGACTGACCTTACTCCAGGGACTGGTTTTGGATCGTTGATCAAATATAAGTTGGCTGTAGGTGTTTGGATTGATTTCTGGTGTTTCTATTCTGTTCCATTGGTCTATCCATCTGTTTCTGTACCAGTACCATGCTGTTTTGATAACAACTGCCCTGTAGTATGTCCTGAAATCTGGTATTGTGATGCCTCCGGCTTTGTTTTTGTTGTACAAGATTGCTTTAGCTATTCGAGGTCTCCTGTGTCTCCATATGAATTTCAGCATCATTTTTTCCAGATCTGAGAAGAATGTCCTCGGTATCTTGATTGGTATTGCGTTGAATCTGTAAATTGCTTTTGGGAGAATGGACATTTTGATGATATTGATTCTTCCAATCCATGAGCATGGGAGATTTCTCCATTTTTTGGTATCCTCTTCTATTTCTTTCTTTAAGGTTTTGTAATTTTCATTGTAGAGATCTTTAATGTCCTTAGTTAAATTTATTCCAAGGTATTTGATTGTTTTTGTAGCTATTGTGAATGGGATTGATCTTAGCAGTTCTTCCTCAGCCGTGGCATTGTCTGTGTATACAAAGGCTGTTGATTTTTGTGCATTGATTTTATATCCTGCTACTTTGCCAAACTCTTCTATGAGTTCCAATAGTCTCTTATTGGAGTTCTTTGGGTCCCCTAAATAAAGAATCATGTCGTCTGCAAAGAGGGATAGTTTGAGTTCTTCCTTCCCAACTTGTATCCCTTTAATTTCTTTTTCTTGCCTAATAGCTCTGGCTAAGACTTCCAGCACTATATTGAATAGCAGTGGTGAGAGTGGGCATCCCTGTCTGGTACCAGATCTCAGTGGAAATGCTTCCAACTTTTCCCCATTCAATAGGATATTGGCCGTGGGTTTTTCATAAATTGCTTTGATTGTATTGAGGAATGTGCCTTCTATACCCAGTTTGCTTAGGGTTTTCATCATGAAAGGGTGTTGAATTTTATCGAATGCTTTCTCTGCGTCTAGTGAGATAATCATATGGTTTTTCTTCTGCTGTCTGTTAATGTGGTGTATCACGTTGATTGTTTTGCGAATATTGAACCATCCCTGCATACCAGGGATGAATCCCACTTGGTCTGGGTGGATGATCTTTCTGATGTGTTGTTGCAGTCTATTGGCCAGAATTTTGTTGAGGATTTTTGCATCTATGTTCATGAGGGATATTGGTCTGTAATTCTCTTTCAATGCTGCATCTTTTTCTGGCTTAGGAATTAAGGTGATGCTGGCTTCATAGAAGGAATTTGGGAGAATTCCCTCTTTTTCGATTGTTCTGAATAGTTTGAGAAGAATTGGGGTTAGTTCTTCTTTAAATGTCTGGTAGAATTCAGCAGTGAATCCATCTGGTCCTGGGCTTTTCTTTGTTGGGAGGGCCTTTATTACTGATTCAATTTCTGACTCACTTATGGGTCTGTTTAGGTTTTCTATGTCTTCCTGGTTCAATTTAGGTAGGTTGCATGTGTCCAGGAATCTATCCATTTCTGATAGGTTTCCCTGTTTGCTGGCATACAAGTCCTTGTAGTAATTTCTGATGATTCTTTTGATTTCTGTGGTGTCTGTTGTTATATTTCCTTTTTCATCTCTGATTTTACTGATTTGGGTCTTTTCTCTTCTTTTTTTAGTTAGTTGGGCCAATGGGGTATCAATCTTGTTTATTTTTTCAAAAAACCAGCTCCTCGTTTGGCTGATTTTTTGTAATGTTTTTTTGGATTCAATCCTGTTGATTTCTTCTCTGATTTTGATTATTTCTCTTTTTCTACTAGATTTGGGTCTAGTTTGCTGCAAATTTTCTAGATCCTTGAGATGCATTGAAAGCTCATCTATTTGGTGCCTTTCCAGTTTCTTGATGTAGGCACCTATTGATATAAACTTTCCTCTTAACACTGCTTTTGCTGTATCCCATAAGTTTTGGTATGTTGTGCTGTTATCCTCATTTACTTCCAGAAAATTTTTGATTTCTCTTTTGATTTCTTCAGTGACCCATTGTTCATTCAGGAGCATGTTGTTCAATCTCCATGTGTTTGCATATGCTCTAGAGATTCCTGAGTTGCTAATTTCCAACTTCACTCCCTCATGGTCTGAGAAGTTGCATGGTATGATTCTAATTCTTTTGAATTTGCTGAGACTTGCTTTATGGCCTAATATGTGATCAATCGTAGAGTAGGTTCCATGTACTGCTGAGAAGAATGTGAATGCATTACTTGTAGGATGAAAAGTTCTGTAGATATCTGTTAGATCCATTTGGGCTATAGTGTTGTTTAAATCTACTGTCTCCTTGTTGATCTTCTGTCCTGTCGATCTGTCAATATCTGTGAGTGAAGTATTGAAGTCCCCCAGTACTATTGTGTTGGGGTCTAAGTCTCCCTTTAAGTTTCTTAACAAATTTTTTAAATAAACCTGTGGCCTGTAATTAGGTGCATATACATTGAGAATTGTTATATCTTCCTGTAGTATTGATCCCTTAATCATTATATAGTGCCCCTCTTTGTCTCTCTTAACAGTTTTTGTGTTAAAGTTTATGTAGTCCGATATTAAGATGGTTACACCCGCTCTTTTTTCATTTCTGTTGGCGTGGTATATCTTGTTCCATCCTTTTATTTTCAGTCTGTATGGATCTTCGTTGGAAAGATGTGTTTCTTGTAGGCAGCAAATAGATGGTTTTTGTTCCTTAACCCAATCAGCCAATCTCTGTCTTTTAACAGGACAGTTTAGACCTTTAACGTTCAATGTGACTATTGATAAGTGGTAAGTTTGCCCTGCCATTTGCCAGATATTTTCTAATGTATGCTTTGAATTCCCTGTGATCTTTTGCCGTGAGGTTCCCTTCGTTTACCTTCTTTCATGTTGATGGTCGTGTTTCTGTGTTTCTGTGTGTAACACGTCTTTAAGTATCTTTTGCAGGGCTGGACGAGTGGCAACAAATTCTTTCAATTTTTGTTTGTTATGAAAGGTCTTTATTTCACCTTCATTCACAAATGAGAGCTTTGCAGGGTATAATATTCTGGGCTGGCAGTTTTTCTCTCTAAGTACCTGGGCTATGTCTCGCCGTTCCCTTCTAGCTTGTAGGGTTTCTGTTGAGAAGTCAGCTGTAAGTCTAATTGGAGATCCTCTGAGAGTAATCTGACGTTTCTCTCTTGCACATTTTAGGATCTTTTCTTTTTGCTTCACTGTGGTGAGTTTAATTACAATATGTCGTGCAGAGGATCTCTTTTGGTCATGTTTATTAGGGGTTCTATGAGCTTCCTGGATTAGGATTTCTCTGTCTTTCTCCAAGCCTGGAAAGTTTTCTGCTAGTATCTCCCTAAAAAGGCCTTCTAATCCTTTCTCCCTCTCCATACCTTCAGGAACACCTAGAACCCGAATGTTGGGTTTTTTAATAGTATCCTGTAAATTCCCGACAGTATCTTTTAGTTTTCTAATTTCCTCTTCTTGTCTTTGGTTTGACTGTTTCCTCTCCTGTTCTCTGTCTTCTAGGTCCGATATTCTCTCTTCTGCTTCACCCATTCTGGTTTTAAGGCCCTCAAGATTGCTTGTCACTTGATCTATTGAATTCTTCAATTCATTAAGATTTTTTGTCACTATCGTAGCTTCTTGTTCTACTAGTTGTTTCATTTCGTTTTGATTTCTCCGTAGTACTTCATTCTCGCGAGAGAGATTTTCTATCTTATCCATTAAGGATTTCTGTAGTTCAAGAATTTGTTTTTGAGAACTTCTTAATGTTCTTATCAATTCTTTGAGATCTGCTTCTTGCATTTCTTCTATCTCATTATCTTCATAATCCTGACTTGGGGTGTCTTTTCCGTTTGGGGTCATCATAGCGTCTTCCTTGATCTTGCTCCCTCGGAATCTGTTTTTATTTGGCATTTTTTTTTTCCCCACACTCTTTCTCTGGGTTGTCAAGGTAACGGAGTTTGTGTGCGCGGTGTGTTCCCAGTTTTTGGATCCCCTTCAGGTTTCTACAGCCTCGGGTTTTTGGTTCCGTCTGCCTCAGTGATGGGCGGGCGGGCGGGCGGGCGGGCGCGCCTTGTCCCACTGTGTTTAATCTAGCTCGAATTAGCAGGGTGGGTGACGAGAGAGACTAGTGTCCGTGCAGGCTCGCCTCAATTGTGCTGTTTCCCCCGTGGCGTCTGCTTCCCCCCGCCAGTGTCTCGGGATCCCTGTATCGGCTCCCGTTTAAGCGCTCGAATCCAATGGCGACTGTGTCCCGTCTGGTTCCCGTCCGTCCCGGCAGCTCCCGTGCCACTAAGGCACGATTTGCCGTTCGCAAACTTACTTTCCCCTAGGTCCTCTGCGTCTCATTCACTGGGTCCGGAAGAATTTCCACTGCATTTTTTTCCGTGAGATTTTTCCTGAGGCTACAGTAACTCTGTTTTTATTAAACTATCTTTTTGCGGACTGCTAGTGCGCGTCCTCACTATTCCGCCATCTTGGCTCCGCCCCGGGGTCTTCCAATTCTATGGAGCATCAGTGCATCTACATGAAATGAGTGTACTGACTTTTAAATCTAGGTACATGGTCCTCTTTTGTCCCAAGTCTCTCTATCTACTTGTCCCTCTGTCACACCCTCACTCACTCAGTCCCACTCCTGTTCTTGCTCCCTTTAAAATAAAATTTACAAAAAATTTCATTTTGTTTTTTCAAAAATTCTAGCAAAGGATTAATATTCAAATTATGTCAGCAACTTTTAAAAATCAACAGCAAAATTATGTAAATAAACAGTTCTCAAAAGAAATACAAATGGCCAACAAATATATGAAAAAAGAAAAAACAGGGCCAGCACCATGGCTCAATTGGTTAATCCTCCTCCTGCGTCGCCAGCATCCCATGTGGGCCCCAACTCTGGTCCTGGCTGCTCCTCTTCCAATCCATCTCTCTGCTGTGGCCTGGAAAAGCAGAAGGTGGCCAAGTCCTGGACCCCTGCACCCACATGGGAGACTGGGAAGAAGCACCTGTCTCCTGGTTTTGGATCGGTGCAGCTCCGGCTATTGTGGCCATTTGGGGAGTGAAACAACAGAAGGAAGACCTTTCTATCTCTCCCTCTCACTATCTGTAACTCTACTTCTCAAATAAATAAATCTTAAGAAATTATGAAATGCTGATAAATGAAGACAAAATAAAGAGGAGAGTTCTCCCATGTACATGAGTGGGAAGAATTTATACTCAAATGCCCCCACTACTCAAAACAGTTTACAGGTACAATGCAATTCCCATCAAGATAGTAGTGTCATTCTTCACAGAACTAGAAAGAACAAATCAAAAATATCATTCTATAAGGGCAAAAGTCCCCAAATTAACAAATCAATCTTTAGCAAAAAGAGCAAAGCTAAAGGCATCACAATATACAGTTTACAGATAGGCTGCAGAGCAATAGTAACCAAGACAGAATGGGACTGGCATCAAAATAGAAACAGAACAATGGAATGGAGCAGAACCCCAGGAATGAATCCATGCATGGACACAACTGATTCTTGACAAAAATGCCATAATCACTCTGGGGAAAAGATGTCTTGTCAGCAGATGGGAAAGAGAAAACTAGATGCCTATATGAAGATGGAAATTCAAATAGAACTCTCCTCCTACTCAAACATCAACTCAAAGTGGATCAGAGGTCTAAAGATACAACCTCAGGGGCTGGCGCTGTGGCATCGCAGGTAAAGCCACCGCCTGTGGCACTGTCATCCCATATGGGTGCCGGTTTGAGTCTGGGCTGCTCCACTTATGATCCAGCCCACTGGATGACTGGGAAAACAGTAGAAGATGTCCGCAGACTTTGGGCCCTTGCATCCACATGGGAATCCTGGAAGAAGCTCCTGGCTCCTGGCTTCAGATTGGAACAGCTCTGGCCGTTGCTGTCATCTGGGGAGCGATTCAGTGGATGGAGGACTTTCATCTCCTCTCTCCTTCTTGCTCTCTCTTCTTCTCTCTCTCCTCTCTCTTTCTCTCCCCCATGCCTCTCTATGTAAATCTGCCTTTCAAATAAATACATACATCTCTAAAAAATAGATACAACCTAAGTCTTACATTGAAGACAGTGAGAAGGGTAGCAGGTGCTTATAGTAAGGGAGCTCACACTGTTGGCTCACACCAGAACCTGGTTCAAATGCACAAGGAAGACAACGCAGCCTAGGAAACACCTGTGACCAAGGACCCTATCCATTTCCATGTGGTGTTCCATCACCACATTATGTGACCACGGATGCCATGCTTTCATGGGGTGTCCCATCACCACATGACCCAACCTCTTATGCCAATGACATGGAAGGAAAGGGAAGGACAGGACTCTATCATTTAAAATTTCCTTTCAGTCTTTGTTGCCATCAATAAGCCAAGGGCAGGGGTTGCTGGTGGTATGCCTGTGTATCAATGTGTACTAGACAGCATTGATTGTTTTTATTTTTTCAGCACTTTCACTGTCCTGGCACAAGTAAAATCCATATTCAGTGCAGAACACAAACTATGACTTGTGTAAATTGTGGGTTCCACATGCAAGTTCAATTCTCTTACATTTTATTTAAAATTGACATGATACAATGAAAGATACAAGCAAGGATTCATTTTCAATGTTAAATATTAATATTTTGTTATAAAAATAGCATTAAAGAGCAGAAAATATGCACTGTTGCAAGTGAGCAACTTCTGTGGTTTTAATATCAAAATACATTTTATTCTGGACCTCTTTCAGAACTAATTCAAATGAAAGTTGTCAAAGCAATACAATGCAAAGGGAAACTTCAACAACATCAACAAAACATGTGCCGAGAAAGGATGAAAAGGTCATTGGGAACAAATCATTGTGATGTGGAACCAAAATACATTGTAAGTATAATTAACATAGTCCAGGACAGCATAGAACATCTGTATCAGTCTTCCTTACACAATAATCATGAAAACTGAATAATAAAGTTCTTTTTATTTTTGACAGGCAGAGTGGACAGTGAGAGAGAGAGACAGAGACAAAGGTCTTCCTTTTTCCATTGGTTAACCCGCCAATGGACGCTGCGGCGCCCTGTGGCCAGCGCACCATGCTGATCCGAAGCCAAGAGCCAGGTGCTTCTCTTGGTCTCCCATGCAGGTGCAGGGCCCAAGGACTTGGGCCACAGCAGAGAGCTGGACTGGAAGAGGAGCAACTGGGACAGAATCCAGCGCCGCGACTAGGACTAGAACCCGGTGTGCCGGTGCTGCAGGTAGAGGATTAGCCTATTGAGCCGTGGTGCCAGCCAATAAAATTCTTTAACATGTACAAAAACTGTCATGGGCTGGTTTACACTTTTACAACAGTTTTAAAGTTAACTGGATAACTAAAGAAATGATGCAGCATTTTAATCCAGCACTATAGGTAGGCTCACGGCATTAGACCCAAAGGATTTGTAAAAATCAAAATGAAAACATGATAGCTACAACGTCCAAGTCAGAAAAGAAGAAAATTCTTTCTGTATTCAAGGATTTCAGAGCTACAAATGCAGTCTCTGTGTGGCTTTCTGTTTGTTTTGTAATGAGATAGGTAAGTACATCAGACCAGATACAACATGCAGAATGTTTTCTTCAACTTATCCAGAAATACCAAAGAAAACATCATGAAACAGCCTACGAGAAAAAAATGCCCTAGTTGTTCACCCTGCTTCAACACTGTCCACGTAAAGGCAGAAATGAAGGACGCTATCAATACCTCAGGACCACTGATGTAAGACATCAAAGTTCTCAATCAGCGTATTCACAAGTCAGCACTTCCTCTTTTTCTTTCTTCTACATTTAACTAGAATCATGTTAAAAAAAAAGTTGATATTAAATGTCAGACTTCAGAGCTACTGCTGGAAGGAGTCATTCATAACTTCCCTATCCTCCGTCCAACCCTGCTGACTCAGGAGAGGGGGAGGCTTTGGAAACAAAACAAAAATAAAACATCCAGGGTCTCTTACACATTTGCTGCTATTCCCCCAAAACACTGGCATTTGCTGCCGTACCACAAGGTGGGTCCACTGAAATCGGACTTTGCAGAAACTGGCAACAGATATCCGCAATATGCAAGTAGCATCCTTAGCATGTGAGACTCAGCACAGGTTCAGTACAATGTGCTTAAGCAAATGGAAGAGTAAATAGCACTGCATTTGAGATTTTTCTACTTATCTTGTAAAACTTGCCATTTTTGCTTACGTTAAGTTTGGTCATTTGTGATTCCTTTAAATAGCAAAAATGCACAGTATTCTATAGACCTCTACTCAATAATAGTTTACATTACTCTTAACAGAATCGTTCCACATTAACAGATAGCTCCTTAAAAATAGTACTTTCTCATTAAATCTAATTTGACAGGAAGAAATTTAAGGAATAAAGGCCAGCACAGGCCAGTAGGAGAGAAATTTTCAGTGGAAAACTTGCAGAATGGAATGGAATGGATCACCTGTGGGCAACAAGGACAGTGCACACACTCACTGCAGTTAGCAGTACCCCACCAGCGACCAACATGGCCAGTGGGGAAATGTAACCTTCCCACAGTGAGGTGAGAGGAGGCTGCAGAAGCCCACGGGTCACTGGTGATTTTGGATGAGGGAGAGCTCTGCAGTCCCTGTGGACTGTGATTCCGGCCAGGAGAGCTGGCAGCAGCCCAGACATCCACTCAGCTCCATGAAGGAAGGCCACGCTGTTTCCCTCTTTTCCTCCCAGCAAAGCTCATGGCAGCCAGTAGGGAAATGCCATTTTCCCAGAGCAATGCGAGTGGAGGCTCAGCAGCCTCTGTGGCCCTGCTGATTTATCTGAGGGGAACTACAAGGTCCCCACTGATGTAGAGTCCAGCCAAGAAATGCTGTTGTGGGGGAGGGGGAATTCACTTAGCTGTGGGAAGGGAAGCCACAGTGCCTCCTTCGCCTCCCTCCACCAAAGAACCAGACTCAACTTGCTGAGGCAGAGCTACAGCCAATCTGTTTTATGCCAGAGGCCTGCTCTGGGGATGGGGCAAGTTCTGTGGGAGGGAATGGATGCCGTGTACCCAGTTATTATGGGATTCCTGCACCCTGTGACTGCAGGGAATTCTGTGACTATGCAAGTTCTCATCCACAAAACTGAGAAGGGCATGTCGTATGGCTCGGTTTATGGGCACTTGCCAGGTCTGGTTCCAGAAGCTCTGGACTCCCTGAGTGCTAGGGAGGGACCTCACAGAGGGCTCATCACTTGCACTACAGAGCACATGAATGCAGTGAGGTTGTACACCTGAGTGGGTGGGGTGCACAGGCACTGGGAGCTCAGTCTTGGCAGTGAATCTCTTTGTTCACCATGGCACAAAGAAGAGCTGTGAAAAAGCCAGCGAGTGTGGCCATCTCTCTGGGCAAGGTGGCTGCAACTCTGGACTTGCTCCACTTATAAATGCAGACCAGAGGTCCCTGGATTAGCCCAACACACACACCTCAATTACCACTGTTATTCACTGGCATTCCTCCTAATCACAGAGGTGCACTTTCAAGAACAAAACCTTAGAGGAGACACCAACAAGTGATTCCCTAGATGTGTAAAAATAAATGCAGAAATACAACACAAGTCGACCCAGGATGACAATGCAACTCCCCTAAAGTACACAATGTTAAATCAATAATAGACTGTGAAGAAGAGGAGATTGAATAAGTGACTGTCAAGGAATTCAAAACAATGAGTCTTAAGATTGCATAAAAACATAAACCATCTGTTATAGGGAAGAAGGAAGTCTATACATGACATGGATGGAAGTCTATACATGACATGGATGAGAAATCCTGTAGGGCACTAGCGATAGTAAAGAAAAATCAAAAGGAAATATTACAAATGAAGAATTAAATATAGAATTAAATAAAAACAAAGTGCATTGCCTTAACACATTCAGGCAGAAGAAAGAATATCCTAGCCAGAAGACAAATCTGTTGAAACAGTAGAACAAAAATATAAAAAATTACAAATGGAAAGCAATATTTGGAATCTATGTAATACCATCAAACAACAATATATACGTGTCTTAGGAATTCCTGATGAAAAACAAAAAGAATGGCTTAGAAAAATTATTCAGTGGATAATATCAGATATATATTCAGGTAATTCCCCCAATTTGAAGAAAGTTATGGACTTTCAGCTACAGGATATACATGAAACCTCAATATTATGATCATAGGAGATCTTCATCACAACATATTATACCCATAACTACAAAAGCAAAACAAAAAAATCAGAAATTGTGCAAGAAAGAAATGGCAGGAAGCCTTTATCTGATTTCCATTTGACAGATTTTTCATCAGAAACCCTAGTGACGAGCAGAGAATGAAAAAAATATAGTCCAAGCCCTACAGGAAAAGAACTGTCAACCCTGAGAAACATGTGTGTCACCCATTGAAGCTCTCATTTAAAATCAAAGGGAAAGTGGCCAGTGCCATGGCGCAGTGGGTTAATCCTCCACCTGCAGCACCAGCATCCCACATTGCCACCAGTTCCAGTTCTGGCTGCTCCTCTTCCAATCCAGCTCTCTGCTATGGCCTAGGAAAGCAGTAGAAGATGACCCAAGTCCTTGGGCCCCTGCACCCACATGGGAGACTGGGAAGAAGCACCTGGATCCTGGCTTCGGATTGGCACAGCTCAAGCTGTTGTGGCCATCTGGGGATTGAACCAATGGAAGGAAGACCTTTGTCTCTACCTCTCATTGTCTGTAACTCTACCTCTAAACTAACTAAATAAAATCTTTTAAAAAATAAAAAAAAATGAAACGAAAGGCAAGAAAACTTCCGAAACATATGAAATTTTTTAACTTTTATTTAGAATATAAATTTCCAAGGTACAACTTATGGATTACAATGGCTTCCCCCCCACACTTTCCCTCTCCTCCCACAACCCTCCCCCCTTACCTGCTTCCTTCCCCTTTCATTCACATCCAGATTCCTTTTTCAATTCTCTTTGTATACAGGAGATCAGTTTAGTATGTGTTAAGTAAAGATTTTGACCATTTGCCCTCAAAACATGTGAAATTTGAAATCATCACCTGGAAAGCCTTATAAATAACATGTAAGGTCATACTAGACACAGACATCACGTCACACAAGAATGTGAAGGCAGAACACATCCTCGTGAAAAAGCAAAGGTCCAAACAAACAATAGGAACATGTATGGAAACATGGCAGGACCAAGACATTATGTGTGCCTCTGCACCCACATGCGAACCTGCAAGAAGCTCTGGGTATCTGGAATTCGGTCTTTCATAGCCCCAGCCTTTGCGGCCATTTGGGAAGTGAACTCGCAAATGAAAGACATCTCCATTTCTCTCTCTCCCTCCCTCTCATCCCTCCCTCTCTCCCTCCCTTTGTCTCTCCCCCCTTCTCTTCCTGTAATTCTGCCTTTCAAATAAATAATAAATCTTTGAAAAAAAGAATCTATTTGCATATAATGGAATGCTATCCAGCAATATAAGTCTAAAATTTTATCACAACAATATGGATGGAACTAGAGGTTACTATGTTAAACGAAATAAGCCAGCACAAAAAGATAATTTCCATATGACTTCACCTCTATGTGTAATCCAGAAATAATTTATCTAAAAACAGTTGAAACAAACAGTGGCAACATGAGGCTGGGGAGAAAGGGATGGGTGGAAGAGATGATAAAGAGGTACTGATCGATGTTACACAGGACTAAGCACGTGTGCTGTTCTGCACAGCAGAGTGATGACAGATAACAATATACTACATACTTTTATATAAATAGATTGTTTTCACCATAAAGAAATGACAAGCATTTCAGGAAAGCATACCCTGACGTCAACAACCTACACCTTACCAAGTACTGAAATATCACATGGTACCCATACACACACACCATTTCTTAAAAATGGGACATGTGTTTGGTAAAGATGTCAGCTGGGATTTCTGCATCCCATGTCAGAACGTCAGGGTTGGAGTTCTCACTCAGTTTGCAATTCCAGCTTCCTGCTGAGAGGCAATGGGTGGCAGCTCACACAATGCGATCCCTGCTACCCTTGCAGGAGACATGGATTGAGTTCTGGGTCATGGCTGCAGCACCACAGAGCCTCAGCTGTTTCAAGCATTTGGGGGATGATCCAGGAGATGGGAGATCCTTATTTGTATCCCTGCCTTTCAAATGAGTAAAACACACATTAAAAAATATCATCCGAACTGCCCACAGACTATGCGAAGTTGAGCAGGTGCATTTCTGTTCTCTCAGGTGTCCAGCTCTGGAGTGTATTTTAAGCCCACAGGTGCCCTGGTGGTCTTGCCTCTGTCTGTCCCAACAAAGTCTTGCAATGATAAATCTCATCAGCTATGTATGTCATAGGGATAAATGTATAAAGGCTCTTTAAAAAAAAAAAGGCACAGAGTAATGGAGGAAAAAAAAAAACAACCTCTCTAGGCCATCGCTGCGGCTCAATAGGCTAATCCTCCACCCGTGGCCTGGGAAGGCAGTGGAGGATGGACCAAGTGCTTGGACCCTGCACCGCATGGGAGACCAGGAGAAGCACCTGGCTCCTGGCTTCGGATCAGCGTGGTGCGCCGGCTGCAGCACACCAGCTGAACTAATGGAAAAGGAAGACCTTTCTCTCTGTCTCTCTCTCTCTCACTGTCCACTCTGCTTGGCAAAAAAAAATAATAATAATAAAATAAAAATAAAAAAACCTGTTCAAACTTTGGAAAATAATCAAGATTAGGTTTCTCATTGTTGCTGGCAGGTAGCAGCCTGAGTAAAGGCCAGCTCAGCCAGCTGCTGAGTCAGGTGCATGAGCAGAGGGAGAACCGGACTTCATGCTTGACACAGGGCTCAGCACCCCACATAGGTTCCAGGGCAGCAACCACAGATCAGCAACCACAGATCCAATGAGCCATATCCCTGATCAGGGAAAGCCGGGGCAGGACTGGCTGGTTGATCACACCTATAACAGCCCCAGTGTGTTCAGGCTACTGATGGACTCATGTTGTTCATAGTGTTTGTATTCAACCCACAGTCTCACTGCTCTGCTTGGTGGACAGAATGGATGAGTAACAGTTTTTCCTGGGCATTTTATTTTTATCTCATTGAACTGTTGGATAGAAACGTTTCTCCTCTAACTGATTTCCTTCGAAATGAGTTTAATAAAATGAGTAATACAGAATTGTTGCAACCAAATTGCCTGATACCTCTATGTTGGGAAAACAATCACATCAGAAGCCTGGGGCTCCTCCAATGCCAGGAGATCCTGGCTTCCCCCACACTGCTCCATCATCTCCCAGCCACATTTTTCTCACCCCAGTGGGCTGAGTGCTTGGATTTCTCAGTGCATCAGCCACAGAGGACACAGGTTCCTGCCTATGTACAGAAGCGTGAACTTCATCCCCTGAATTATCTGGACCACTACCAGGCAGGGGCTGTGTATTTGTGTCATACAGGGAGACACAGCAAGGGACACTGAGAATTAAAATGAAATGGGTTACAAATGGAGCTGGCTACCTTCACCCATACATATAACAGAGGTTTTTACTCCTATTTAGTCTGAGACAGAGCTTGAAAATTCAAACTAAGATTGGACATCATGGAATATGCAACTAATGCCACTTGCATATGATGTTCAGTGTGTGTGACTGATGACAGGACCTGGCTGCCCCTCATGCTGTAAGGAGAAGACCCTCAGCCTCATAGAACTCACGGAGGCCATCAGGGGTCTCTTAACCCACAGCAGGGAAACTGCACAATGTCGAAATGCTCCAGAGTAGTTCCACTCAGATCAAACTGGGAGAACGTGGTGTTGAGACAGGGCTGGGCCCCTTCAGACCTCACCCAAGTGTCAGGGAACTCAGAGGAAAGTTTGGAGCTCAGCTCTCCCCAGATTGCTATGCAGGAGGGAATAGAGGAACATGCAGAGACGGGTGACAGGTTCCACTGGGGACTCCGTGTTCTGTGCTCCCCAGCGGGATCTGTCCCCTTTCCCCAGACACCACAATGACAATCCACAGAGAGATGAGCTCAGGACGACCTTCCCTTAAAACCCTGCAGGTTCCTCTCAGGTGCATGGATCCTCCCAGCTGTCGTCCTGGGTAAGTGCCTCTTAATTCCACAGACGGGCAGTCAGGGCGGGTGGGTCTCTAGGCAGGGTGTGATGGGGGACAAAGTGTAGCTACAGGGAGGTTTGTGGCAGCCTCAGAAGTGACGGGGCTGCACCAGTCCTCCACAGCTCAGGAGTGTTCTCTGTGCAACACGATGGGGAAATGTTCTCAGCATATTCTCAGCGTGCACTCAGCACAGTGTGGAGACAGCTGAGTGAGTGACTGTGTCTTCAGCCGCTCCTCCTGTCATGGAGACACTATCAGTGGGTGGCCCTGGATACATCCAAAATTGTCCTTTTACTTTATTATAATTCTGAGAAAAGAGGAAAAGCTTATCAGCTCCTTCTGAGAGAATAACTCTACAAGAAAAATAAAACTTTTCCAATAGTTTTGGGGAATGATCCACCTACAATATGATTTCCTACGATGATCCCAACTGTGTGACACTGCAGGTCCTGCCATTTCTTAGAAAAACTCCTGAGAAACACTGAACGAACGTAGCCCCTGAGTCACAATTACCAATGATGAGAGAAGCTGGCAAATCAGTTTTATACTATGATGGACTTGTCCATGTGAGGTTCAATTGCATTTAAGATATGAAACAAAGCAAAGCCTGCAAAAGGGAGCTTCAAAGAGCTCAGATAAATATTCAAATTAAAAGACAAATATATTTTGGCAGAACATTTAGAAATCTTTGCATAGCTTTTTTTTCCTGATAAGTGTTTCAATGAGAAATTTAAAGACCCTCCATATACATGGAATTTAAGAAAATCATGTTTCAGTTGTTTTTGATATTCATTATATTTCAGTTAATAGAAATCCTCAAATGTTTCAAATAACCAAAAACAGAAATTTACAATTTGAATTTAATTACAGTCTTTTAAAGAGTCACATTAAAATATTATTTAATCTAATAGATGTTATTATTTAAAGCGCTGTCATTAGATTTTGCCTATCAGGTGAAACAGACAGTAAACAGGGGAATTTCATGTTAATACAGGAAAGACAGGGAAGACTGTTCTGTTTGATGGCAGCACAGGACCTTTACAAGCAGGGACACGTGAATAGTTAGACACATAGTTTCCTGTTTTCCCCTGAACATTTCACAGGATCAAACTTTATCTTGCTAAGTGTATGGGGATGATTATGTCATTTATTTTATCAATTCTTTGAGAAAAAAAATGGTTAACTTTTCAACATGCTACTATGGAATTTCGATTATAGAAAATGGCAAATTTTCCAAGGTTTAGAACCAATTCCCACATGTTCTGGAATTCTTAAATGCAAAACACCAATTTTGTTTAAACCCTTCTGCTGCTCCTTAGCAACACAGATGATAGATTACAACACTGGAATTTGCTATGGAAGCAATTCAGCCTGACATTCTGGATTTTCAGATGATACAGATATGAAAATATTACTGGGCTTTTTAAAGACTATGATATGCCTCATACTTATAAGATTGGAAGCAAAGTGTATGGCAACACTGCACAGGGGAGGCATCCATTATAGGTCAGAACCAAGTTCTCCAGCGTACACTTAACACTTGGGACCCAGGCACTCTCTATTGTGCATTAGACAGGAAGGCTCAGCCCCCTGTGCAGAGCCTTCTAGAACCACCCTCTTGTTGCAGGCAGAGGAAGTGTCCCATCAGCACCTCCATAGAAAGCAATCACCTGTCTGCTTAGACTATGAACATAGTCACTGCGGTTTCCACAGCCAGGAACATGGAGAGAAGGAACCGTGGAACAGAGGGCATTCAACGCCTGCCACGGTGGTGCTCACGGCCCCCTGCTCCTCTAGGCAGGGACGGAGCTGGAAAGCTAGGAGAGGATGGCGCTCTGTCAAGGTGAGCTCAGGAGGAGAACCTCACAGGGACAGCCATGGCTGCCGATTCCACAGAGACCACTGTTCCCCAGGCACTGTGCTTGTTCACACATTCACCTAACACCCTGCACACACAGCATCTCTAGTAAGTGACACGCTCACTGTAGTGACAGATGAGATGACCTGGGCTCATGTGTTCAGTGACACTGGAAGGTCACACGTTTAGCAAAACTCAGATCAGACACTTAAATTCAGAATCTATACTAACCAACATTTACTCTCTCATGTATTAAGAGTATTTATCTGGAGATAAACAAAAATAAATATCACAGCCGTGAGATAAAACTAAGTGGACACATGGATATACTATTGATAATTACTGCATGTGGGGTCTGATTGCTAATTTTCTCAAGTGCTCATTCGAAATAACCAAAAATTACAGTACTCTTATTATGTAACCATAATTTTATCAGGATTTGCAGATTCAAGGGAAAATTCTTTACCCTTGACTTTGAAAAAGGAAAAATAAGTTAACACTCTGCAAGCACCTTTCACATAAAGGCAATTTTACTCTCAGGTCCTGTGGGAGCTGAGCAGTGAGATGCAGTATCCAACCACAGCTGGAAGGTGTGCAGCAGGAAACAGAGCAGCTACCAGGAGAGGGTGAGAGGGGCTGCAGTATTCCCAGGCAGAAGGGTTACATTGAGATTAATCCACACTTATCCACAAGGGGGTACTACGGTTGAGAATCATAAAGGTATTCATATTTGGGATAACTTTTCTTACTTTTTCCTCAGTCACTAAATGCTTTTTCTTTCCTCCCTCAAAAAGATGAGTACACAAAATAGACTTTTTAATTTTATCGCTACAAGAAATGCCTTTTTCTGTGAAGTCAGCATTGGGATCACAGCCAACGCCTTCCTTCTGCTCTTCCACGTCCTCTGGTTCTTTCTCAAGCACAGGCCCAGGGCCACCGACCTGGCCATTGGGCACCTGGCTCTCATCCACCTGGTGATGCTGATCACTGTGGGGGTCATAGCCACAGACATTTTTGAGGCTCAGGAGTTATGGGATGACATAACCTGTAAAGCTGTCGTCTACTTACACCAGGTGATGCGGGGCCTCTCCCTGGGCACCACCTGCCTGCTGAGTGTCCTCCAAGCCATTACCCTCAGCCCCAGGAGCTCCTGTTTGGCCAAGTTCAAGCACACATCCTCCCATCACAACATGTGTGGGTTTCTCTTCCTATGGGTCTTCAATTTGTCCATCAGTGCTCGTTTCTTAATCTCCACTGTTGCCACCAAAAATCATACATCCCACAGTCTTATGTTTGTCACTAAATCCTGCTCTCTTTGGCCCCTGAGTTACTTACCCTGGTATACTTTTTTTGTAACTGCTATCCTCAGGGATGTCTCCCTTCTAGGGCTTATGGCCATCTCAAGTGGGTACATGGTGACTCTCCTGTGTAGGCACAAGAGGCAGTCCCAGCACCTTCACAGCACCAGCCTCTCTCCAGGAGCCTCCCCAGAGCACAGGGCCACCCGCACCATCCTGCTGCTCATGGGCGTCTTTGTGCTCCTGTACTTGACGGACTGCATCGTGTTCTCCTTCTCAGGGATGTGGTGGAAAATTGACCCAGTTCACCTCTGTCTCCAGATGTTGGTGGGCAATGGCTATGCCACCATTGGACCTCTTGTGCTCATCAGTACTGAAAAACGAATTATCAAGCTTTTCAAATCCATGTGGGAGAAGGAAAATAAGTGTTTACTTGTTCAGGAATAAATAACATGTCTCTTCATGAGCAAATACAGTGACTTCAAGATTTTTAATGATCTCCTATAGAATGTTTTCTCTGGGTTTATTGAAATGTATAAAAATAGGGAGCGCCAGGATGGTGGAATATGGGGAAGCCACATTGACCTTATCCACAAACAACTTCCAGAAAAACAAAGGAAGGACGGCATTCTCAGGGGACAGGGGAAGTTGGCAGTGGAGGATGGACAGAACAGACAGTGAATCCATGGAGCAGAGAGGACTATGGAATTTCCTCACTGGATACGAGGATGCAGGGCTGCCCTGGGGAGTCTGTGGTGGGCAGGGTGACTACTTAGCTCTGTGAAAGAGGCCATGTGGATCTTCTCCCCTCCCCCAGCAAACTGACAGAAACTATTTGCTGATAGAACTGTAGCTGAGCTCAGTCCTCACTCAGGGAATAGCAGGCAATGCCACCACTGCTGGAGGCCACCAGGCTGGGACAGGGCACCTGCATGGGAGACTGGATCCCTACACCCTGTGACTGTGGGGTTCTGGGTACAGGCCGCAGAGCTGGGAGGAACATGGGTGACAGCTTGCTTCCTGTGCACATGACTAGTCTGGGTATGGAAAAAATGTAAAGTCTATGAGCAAAATTGACATACTGAGATTGGATTATTGTTATAGCTGTTGTCAATATCCTTGAGGAACAGTGGTTTGAGTACTTATGACTTCCTTGGTTCTTCATTTAGTAGAGGGATAAGCTGGTGATCATCAAACTGAAAGTGTATCACTGTAGAAATACAAAGAAAATAAGAAAGCAAGGAGAAGGGAGGGTGTGTGCATGGCAGGAGGGAGGGTAGAGTGGGAAGCAGCATTATGTTCAGATATCTGTATAAATGGAATGTTTACCTAAAATAAATAAAATTTAAAGAAATAATGAAAACGATACAGATATTCAATAATGACAAAAGTGAAGTATCCAATAATTCAAACAGAAAACACAGTGGACAGTCTTAACAACAGACCTGGTGAAACAGAAAAAACTAATACTGGATCTAGATCAGTATTCTGAAATATCAGACCAAAAAAAAAAAAAAAAAGCAAGAAGGAATTATCTGAAAGACTGAGAACGGTGTTTGACATCTCTGAGATACCATGAAACAGTCCAATATTCAAGTCTTAGTCATTCCCAAAAATGGAAAAACTAGAAAATACAATTCTAAAATTCATATGGCAACACCAAAGACCCCCAACAGCTAAAACAATCCTAAGCAGCGAGAACAGCTGGGAGGCTTCACAATAGCAGATTTCAAGACACAGTACAGAGACATTATAGTCAAAGTAGTCTGGTTTTGGCACAAACATAGACATGTAGACAAAGAGAAGAGAATAGATACCTCCACTACTCTTTGAACTGAATGACCGCAAACCGTTTCATGAAGGCCAGCACTTTGGCATAATAATAAAGCTTTCCTCTTTTTTTTATAGATTTGAGAAGAGAGAGAGAGTGTGTTAGACAGATGGAGAGACAGAGAGGTCTTCCTTCCACTGGTTCATTTCCCAAATGGCTGTAACAGTTGGAGCTCAGCTGATCCAGAGACAGAGGCTTCTTCCAGGTCACCCATGTGTCTGTAGGAGCTCAAGGACTGGATCTAACTTTCAGTGGTCTCCCAGGCCATGAGCAGGGAGTTGCAAATAGCCAGGATTAAAATCAGCACCCTATGGGATGCTGGCAATGCAGGAAGAGGCTTAACCTACCACACCACAGCGGCGGCCCCTAGTGTGTTGTTCTTAAGTGGGTGCTGATGTAAGTGTGATCACATATGCACACACAAAAATTCATTATATGTTCCTCTGTGCATTTCTGGATATGTATAATATATATATGTGAAGTTTATTTTTGTTAATCCTGTTTACTTTGGTACATGTTGACAAGCAAACAACAGATCATTTAACCTACAACAACAATAGGGCAAATCAAAAGGTCCAATTCAAATCACATACATAATAACTGGAACTTGTACTGAGTTTCATACTTCAGGAGAGAAAACACACTGAGTGATTGGGATGGACATAGGGACCAAGGAGTTGTAGGGTAAAGGATATTACAGGGCCACAGGGAAAACTGTGGAGGTGACTGTGTTTACAGGGTCACCTAGGCCATAAATGCTGATCCTTATCATTCATATGCTTTAACTATGTACACTCTATCTTCTGTCACTCACACCCCAAGAAAACTGCGAGAACAGAAGGTCTGACTAGACGTATAACCAGTAAAAAGATGTACGAGTCATCCAGAATACACCAAAAAGAAAATCCAGAACCACATGAATTCATGCATCCATTCTATCAAATGTTAAGAAAAAAGATTTACACCAATCGTATGTACATTGGTCTGTTTTCCATCACTCAAAGTACCTAAGGCTGGAAGATTTATATAAAAAACATGGTTATTTAGCTCATGGGCTTGGAGGTTCTAGGGCATGGCACCACAATCAACTCAGCACTGGTGAGGGCCCCATGGAAGATGGCACCCAGGGGTGCTTATCTGAGATGAAGACAAACTGCTAAGACAGGAAAACAGAGACCTGAGGGTCCTCCTGTGCTTTGATCACCACTCACTGTCAAGGCAATCACTCTCGTTAGAGAGACCATTCAAGGTCAGCAGCCACAGTGATCTCCCCCTTGGAGGTCCCCCTTCCTCTAGGAAGTCCTATCATAACATCTACAAACTGGGGACTGAGCTTCCCACACATCAACCTTTGCGGAACACACATCAGCATCATCCAAATGATGGCTCCAGTTCCTCCTATACTTTTCAAAATAAGCTACAAATCTTCAAATAAGGAGAAAGAATACTTTCCAGCTCATTCTATGAGACTGATAGGTTCCCAATTCCAAAAACTGATACAAACATTTTTAGAGAAACACCAGAGATGCAAAAATTGTCACCTGTATCATAGCAAATCAAATGCAGCAGCAGCCTGTAGAAAGGAAAATACACCATGACCAAGTGGCACTTATCAGAATAATGCAAAGATGGTTCTACATGCAAAAATCAACTGACATAACATTTCATAGTAAAAAATATAAACACACAAAATTACTTCAAAAGACTCAGAAAAAGTTTTTGACAAATACAACACAGTTCATATTTAAAAACACCCAACAAATTATTGATAGAAGAGAACTAACTTATGTTACAAGGGACATATATATATATATATATATATATATATATATATATATATAAAAGAAACCACTGCTAATTTTGGACTGAAAACACTGAAATATTTCCCTGTGAGATCATGAATACAGTCAAGACCATGATGGTCACACTTGCCACATATCTTCCCCATTCTACTGGAAGTCTTAAGATGTTTTTTACAAGTAAAAGAAACAGAATTCATACAGATTGGGAAGGCCTCACCAGTTGCCTGACCCAGTGGGGCTGCCCAGGCTTGGACTGAGAACCTCCAAACTATGAGCTGAAACAAGTCTCCTTCACTTCTAAGAAGCCCCCGTAGGGCTTTGTAGTTGTAGCAATGAACATGTTCTAGCACACCTGTATCCCCAGAGTGCAGGCTGCAGCAGTGTGATGTCACACTGACAAAGGGTCAGTGTTGAGACCCAACCCACTCCAGAGCACTGAACTCCATCCAAGTATCCATCCTAGGGTTCCCACAGATACCCCATGACAGTATTAAGAAACACTGTAGTTTCACAAACCAAACTATGCCCAGAAGTAACAGGGACCCCATAACCTTAGCCCAACAAGTATCCTTCACTACATGGGTCAGGTGATTTGAGATATCAATGCAGATTCTACTCCCAGAACCTCGATGGGTTTGCAGGTTTGGGAGCTAACCCCTGACAACCCCTACCTCCTCTGAGTGCAGAATGCACCCTCCACAGACGAGAGTCAACCCCATAGTTGTCCCTTTCTACAGTCCACTGCAGCTTTGATAGAATACTGGGGAGTCCTCAACTACCTATCAAAGAGTCAATGTACTTCTAAATAAAACATGCATCAAGGAATCACAAGAGATATTGTTTAAGCAAATGTCAATGGAGGCCAGTGCCGTGGCTCACTAGGCTAATTCTCTACCTGCAGTGCCAGTACCCTGGGTTCTAGTCTCGGTTGAGACTCCAGATTCTGTCCTGGTTGCTCCTCTTCCAGTCCAGCTCTCTGCTGTGGCCCAGAAGGCAGTGGAGGATGGCCCAAGTACTTGGGCCCCTGCACCTGCATGCTCCCAGCAGGAAGCACCTGGCTCCTGGCTTTGGATCAGCACGATGCACTGGCCGTAGCAGCCACTTGGGGGGTAAACCAACGGAAAAAGGAAGACCTACCTTTCTCTCTCTCTCTCTTTCTCTCTCTCTCTATGTCTGTCTGTCTAACTCTGCCTGTCAAAAAAAATGTCAATGGAAACACATATCTCAATGTATGTAATGAATCTCCAGCACTGCCTAGAGAGAAATGTATAATGTTAATGGAATAACAAACAGAAGTCTTCAATTATTTGAGTTTCTAACTTCAAAATACAAAAAAGAGCAACTTAAAATCTTAAATAAAAGGATAAAATTCTCATTGTATTTAATAAAAATAGAAGACATAGATCAGCACTCATGACCAGAGAGGGTACATCACTATAGAGGAGATATCATAACAATAATTGTAAGATAATTACAGAGGTTTAATCGATGGAAATTTTCAGTGGATAAGTGATAAAACAATGAACACTCTGGTACAACAAGGAGAGAAGACAACATGCCCCTGTGGTCTGGCATTTGGTGCAGCGAGCAGCCCTCTAGGAGTTGCCATCTTCTCAAATCAAGGTAGGAAGAAACTGCTGTGCACTCTGCCACCAAAAGCTCTAGCTGAGAGAGAATTCCACAGTCACTTTGAGAAATTTACTCAACCATGGGGAACTCACAAGGGCTTGAGTGATGGCTTGGATCCAAGAAGGGAAGTTACTATGCCTCCCTCCCCTACCCTACCAGGAAAGCCCCAGACTCAATGCTGAAAAGTTGGACATCTAAGAGGGTGGAGTAGGGGCCAGCGTGGTGGCACACTAGGTTAATCCTCCGCCTGTGGTGCCGGCATCCAATTTGGGTGCCAGGTTATAGTCCACGCTGCTCCTCTTCCAGTCCAGCTCTCTGCTGTGGCCCAGGAAGGCAATGGAGGATGGCCCAAGTGCTTGAGCCCCTGCACCTGCATGGGAGACTGGGAAGAAGTGGCTTCTGGCTTTGGATCGGTGTAGCTCCTGCCATGGCGCCATTTGGAGAGTAAGACCTTTCTGTCTGTCTCTCACTGTAACTCTACCTGTCAAATAAATAAATAAAAATCTTTTTAAAAAAGAGGGTAGAGTAGAGAGGGAGCTTACTGCTCTAGCCCGGGAGAAGTTAGTTTGAAAAAAGTGAACAGAATGTAGTCTCTTGGAAAAGCTAGGAAGAAGATGACAGATGAAACTCTACCAAAATTAGACAGACACTCTGGACTAATGTGCAGGATGCCCCTAACTCAGAACTCCAACAGCTGAGAGCCTTTGCAGCAGTGTTAGAAAGTGAGGTGAGACCAGACCACAGCAGACCCATCCACTGGCAAAAAAGCTGCAGGAAGAACCTAAAGGGAACCTAGCTTGGAGCCCCATGGGGGATAGTGTACCTACGAAACTAAGGAGGAAAAAAAGGACAGGACAGACACGTTTCTCTCTTCCCCCATCACTGTAAAATGCTATCCTGTAATGAGCTGATAGAGCTGACACCATTTTGGATATACATAAGAGATGCACCAGCTCATACCCATGCCCAGCAACCAGCCTAGTGGAGACTAACAGGGGGCTGGGAGATTATGACTATGTGAGACTTCTGTAGTTTTTGTGAAAAAAAAACTGAGGGTCTATGGGAGCACTCACAATGTGGCTGGGATTTGGGGCAGTCACAATGGGAGACTCCACATGCTCAGCGCTTTCTGGTTACCTGGTGGAAAACATTGCTGGGGAATCTGAACTTTCACTCAAGACCACAGATCCTTTGTGTAGTTCTTAGGACAGAGCAGATGAGTATTATACCCACTAGGGTTAACACTCAGGCATTGATCTCTTTTGAGGAGAGCAGCTTAACTGAGCAAAAACTTCTCTTCAGATAAAAAAAAAAAATGAAGGAAGAATATTTACCATGCCAAACCTGGGTTTGTCACCTTATGTACACTGGAGAACTGAATACAGCTACCTGGCCACAACCACTACAAGCCTCTATAAAGTCACTGAAAGCAGATATGTCACTTATCTACAGAGCCATAGTACAAAGCTGAAAGCCACCACAGGAAAAAAAAAAGAAAAGAAAAAAATAGAAAAAAGAAAAAAAACACCATGAGTATCTCCACAAATGCCAAACAACAAATGTACAATTCAAGAAACAAGAATATGGCCGGCGCCGTGGCTCAACAGGCTAATCCTCCACCTTGCGGCGCCGGCACACCGGGTTCTAGTCCCGGTCGGGGCGCCGGATTCTGTCCCGGTTGCCCCTCTTCCAGGCCAGCCCTCTGCTGTGGCCCAGGAGTGCAGTGGAGGATGGCCCAAGTGCTTGGGCCCTGCACCCCATGGGAGACCAGGAAAAAGCACCTAGCACCTGGCTCCTGCCATCGGATGAGCGCGGTGCGCCGGCCGCAGCGCGCCGACCGTGGCAGCCATTGGAGGGTGAACCAACGGCAAAAAGGAAGACCTTTCTCTCTGTCTCTCTCTCTCACTGTCCACTCTGCCTGTCAAAAATAAAAAAATAAAAAAAAAAGAAACAAGAATAAGGAAAAAATGATGCCCCAAAAGAACACAATGCTTCAATACTAGATTGCGAAAATGATGAGAATGAAGAAAGGCAAGAAACTGAATTCAAAAATTCATCATAAGACTACACAGAAGTAATCAGAAGCAAATGCACGAGCTACTGAAATCTTTACAGGACATGAAAGAAAATTTCTGTCAGGAAAATGAGATCCTAAAGAGGAATAAATATGAAATGAAAAGTTCAATAGAACAAATAAAAATGCAGTGGAGAGCCTTAACTACAGAATCATTGAAGCAGATGAAAGAATATCTGACTTAGAAGACAAAGCACTGGAAATTATACAAAATAAAGACAAGAAGAGGAATCTAAAAAACTAAAAACCACTGTTGGGAATACACAGGATACTATAAAATGACCCAACATATTGGTTATAGCATTTCCTGAAGATGTGGAAAGACAAAATATATTAGGAGGCATTTTACTGAAATAATAACAGAAAACCTCACTGATTTGGAGAATGAAATGGACATCCAAGTACAGGAAGCACACGGAACTCCTAATAGACATGACCAGAAGAGATTTTCACCATGATGCATTGTAATCATACTCACCATAGTAAAACATAAAGAGATGATTGTAAAATGTGCACAAGAAAAACTCCAGATTACTTCCAGAGGATCTCCAATTAGACTCACAGATTTCTCATCAGAAACCCTACAGGTTAGGAGACAAAGTCAAGACACAATTCCAGTCTTAAAGAGAAAAAAAACTCTCACTTTGGAATATTATACCCTGCAAAATTATCATGTATGAATAAAGGCGAAATAAAAACCTTCCATAACAAACAAATTGAAACAATTTATCACCACCTGTACAGTCATACAAAAGATGCTTAAGGATGTGTTGCACACAGAAACGCAGAAACATGGTCATCACTATGAAAGAAGGTAAAGGAAGACCATCTCTCAAAGTTCAAAAGAAATTCAAAGTAAAAAATGGGAATATTTTTGGGAAAACTGGCAGTCGTTACTTATCAATAGTCAACTTGAATGTAAATGGCCTTTAACTCCCAGTTAATAGACACAGACTAGCTGAATGGATTCAAAAACAAAAGCCTTCCATTTGCTGCCCACAAGAAACACATCTCACCAACAAAAACGCAGGCAGACTGAAAGTGAAAGGGTGCAAAAAGATATTTCATGCCAATAGAAACCAAAAAAGAGCTGCTGTAGTCATCCTACTATCAGCCAAAATGGACTTTAACACAGTAACTGTTAAAAGAGTTAAAGAAGGGGACTATGTAATGATTAAGGGATCAATTCAGCAGTGAAATTTAACTATTATAAATATACATGCACCTAATGACAATGCACCTGGCTACATAAAATAAACGTTAAGGGATTTAAAGGGAGACTTATACTCCAATACAATACTAATGGGGGACTTCAATACTTCCATGTTCAGCAATGGACAGATCAACCTGACAGAAATCAACAAACAAGAAATGCTGGTGAGGATGTGGGGGAAAAAGCAGCCTTGACACCTGTTGATGAGAATGTGAACTGGTAAAACCATCATGAAAGACAGTATGCCGATACCTCAAAACTCTGAAGACAGACCTACCATATGACCCAGCCATCCCATTCCTGGGAATTTATCCAAGGGAAATGAAATCACTAAACAAAAGAGCTATCTACACCTCCATGTTTACTGTAGCTCAATTTACAATAACCAAGCCATGGAATCAACCTGAATGCCCAACAACCGAAGAATGGACAACAAAATTATGGGATATGTACACTATGGAATACTACACAGTAGTACAAAGAAATTAAATCTGGTCATTTGCAACAAAATAGATGAATCTGGAAAACATCATACTTAGTGAAATAAGCCAATCCCAAAGGGACAAATACCGTATGTTCTAAATGATCTGTGAGAACTAACAGAGCACCTAAAATGAAATTTTTAGAAGTGAAATTAACACTTCAAGAAGGGATGACTTGTCTTGACTGTCAAGGAACACTGTGGTTATCTTTGTTTTTTATCTTTTTTTTATATACATTTGTTGAATTCTTAACATAGAGTTAATAATATCTATATAAAGTCAATTGAAAATAGATCTCATAGGCCAGCGCGGTGGCTCAACAGGCTAATCCTCCACCTTGCGGCGCCGCACACCGGGTTCTAGTCCCGGTCGGGGCGCCGGATTCTGTCCCGGTTGCCCCTCTTCCAGGCCAGCCCTCTGCTGTGGCCCAGGAGTGCAGTGGAGGATGGCCCAAGTGCTTGGGCCCTGCACCCCATGGGAGACCAGGATAAGCACCTAGCACCTGGCTCCTGCCATCAGATGAGCACGGTGCGCCGGCCGCAGCGCGCCAGCCACAGCAGCCATTGGAGGGTGAACCAACGGCAAAGGAAGACCTTTCTCTCTGTCTCTCTCTCACTGTCCACTCTGCCTGTCAAAAAAAAAAAAAAAAAGAAAATAGATCTCGTAAAAAATCTGAGTATAAGTGTGGGATGAGGAAGTTTCTTTTTTTTAATCATTTTCAGTTATCTTTATATACAGAAGATCGATTCAGTATATACTATGTAAAGATTTCATCAGTTTGCACCCACACAGAAACACAAAGTGTAAAAATACTGTTTCAGTACTAGTTATAGCATTACTTCACATTGGACAACATATTAAAGACAGATCCCACATGAGACATAAGTACACAGTGACTCCTGATGTTGATTTAACAATTTGACACTCCTGTTTATGGCGTCAGTAATCTCCCTAGGCTCTAGTCATGAATTGCCAAGGCTATGGAAGCCTTTAGGGTTCGCCGACTTCGATCTTATTCTGACAGGGTCATAGTCAAAGTGGAAGTTCTCTCCTCCCTTCAGAGAAAGGTACCTTCTTTGATGGCCCCATTCTTTCCACTGGGATCTCACTCACAGAGATCTTTCATTTAGGTCTTTTTTTTTTTTTCAGAGTATTTTGGCTTTCCATGCCTAAAATATTCTCATGGGCTCTTGAGCCAGATCCGAATGCCTTAAGGGCTGATTCTGAGGCCAGAGTGCTATTTAGGACATCTGCCATTCTATGAGTCTGCTGTGTATCTCGCTTCCCATGTTGGATCATTCTCTCCCTTTTTGATTCTATCAGTTAGTATTAGCAGACACTAGTCTTTTTTGTGTGATCCCTTTGACTCTTAGACCTATCAGTGTGATCAATTGTGAGCTGAAATCGATCACTTGGACTAGTGAGATGGCCTTGGTACATGCCACCTTGATGGGATCATATTGGAATCCCCTGGCACGATTCTAACTCTGTGAAGCTGTGCAAACTGTTGAAATCATTACTTAGTACAGAATTGGTCCTATTTGTACAAAAGTTAACTGAAAAAGAATCTTAATGGGGAACAGGACTGTAAGGGGAAGAGGGGGGAGGTGAGAATAGGAGTGGGAGTGGGAGGGCTGATATGATGGGAAGAATAACTATAGTCCTAAAGTTCTACTTATGAAATTTGTATTCCTTAAAAATACACTTTAAAAAATTCACTGGAAAAAAAAGAAAAATTAAACAATTCATCTCTGCACTCTTAACACAAATCTTTCTGTTTTTCACTTTTGCTATACTCTTCATTTAGTGGAGCCATAAGCCCACGATTGTAAAGTAAACTGAAAATGTTAATGCAAAACTTCAAAAAAAATTGGAAGGAGAGGAAAGGAACTATCATTATATTATTAGACTTGTATCTAAGAACTGCAATGAAATCTGTTCTCTTGATATAATAATAAATATATTTTTTCAAAAAATAGCTTTATCGGGGCCAATGCTGTGGTATAGTGGGTTAAAGCCCTGGCCTGAAGCACCTGCATCCCATATGGGCACTGGTTCTAACCCAGGCTTCTCCTCTTCTGATCCAGCTCTCTGCTATGGCCTGGGAAAACAGTGGAAGATGGCCCAAATCCTTGGGCCCTTGCACCCATGTGGGAGACCCAGAAGAAGCTCCTGGCTTTGGATCAATGCAACTCCAGCCACTGTGACCAACTGGACAGTAAACCAGAAGGAAGACCTCTCTCAATGCCTCTCTCTCTCTCTAACTCTAACTCTGTCTTTCAAATAAATAAATCTTTTGTAGAAAACCATATAGTTAAGAAAAACATGAAGGATCTGATACTAGTATGTTACAAGTAGGGGAAGCTGGATGAGAGGTCTATGTGAACTCTTTACACTATTTCACTATTTTTTGTTTTGTAAATTTACAACTGTTCTGAAATAAATTGTTTTTTAAACACAGTCATCACCAAAGAAAAAGAAGTTACACAAATGGCCAGTAATCTTATAAAAATGCTCAATAGCCTTCCACATGAGAATATTTGCAGTCACAAACCACATGAAATGCCTGTTCATACTTCCTAGCCTGAGAATAACACTTAGAAGAGACAAGTGCTGTTCAGGAGGTGAGCAAATTGGATCTTTCCTATGTTTGATGAGGACTCCAAACTCAGCTGCCCTGGAAAACAGCCCAGGGTTCCCCAAAATGCCAGAGAAGTGTAATTCATCACCCAATATTTCTACTCCTAGATGTATACTCAGGGAAATGGAAAATGGGTTCAAACACAATGTGCAGGTGGATGCTCAGCGCAGCTTTGTAAGAGGTGTTCAAAAAGTTCACAGTAAAGCACATGACAAAAGCAATGCATGAATTTCAGCTAAAACAAACTTTGAATTTCATTTTTCAAAAACTTTTTCAAGTGTGTGTATGTGTGTGCACATGCATCCAGATAATATGACATTATATATGGAAAACGTATGCACTCCACCAAAAGCAGTTAAAACCCAGAAATACAGCAAGCCGCAGGATATTATGTAATTCTCAAAAATCAATATAATTGTTACACACCAATGGTCAGTCATCTGAAAAAGAAAACAATTCCATTTCCACATACTACAGAAAATAAAACAGCATAAATCTTAAGTATAAGAGGCCATACAATGAAAGTATAAGAGGCCATACAATGAAATGTAAAACATTGGCAAATGAATGTGAAAAGGATACAAAGAATTGATGGATTTAAGCAATATATATGAGTAAAAGTCCATACTATATAAATTGATTTATTGATTCAATACAATCCCCAAAGTAACAATGACATTTTTCACAGAACTAGAAAAAGAAAATTACTAAATTTGTATGTAGGAATGAAAGGCGCCAACAGTCAGACATTCCTGAATGCAAAGGACACAGCAGAGGGATCACATTACCTGATCATGAGATGTACTGTAAAGCTACAGTAATCAAAGCAGACAGGTGGACCAGTGAAAGAGAAGACAGACCCTGGAAATGAAAGTACACACATACAGCCAACTGATCTCCTCCCCCCACCCCCTCTTCGTATCCCCCCTCTCCATAACTCTGTCTTTGAAATGAAAATCAAAAAGGTATCAGTTGGGACATCTGCAACCCAGGTCAGAACAACAGGGCTTGTGTTCTCATTCTGTTTCCAATTCTAGCTTCCTGCTGAGAAGCAGCAGCTGACAGCTCATGCAAGCGGATCCCTGCGACCCACACAGGAGACAAGGACTGAGTTCCAGGTCCCGGCTTCTGCCTTGCCCAGCCTAAACTATTACAAGCATTTGAGGAGTGATCCAGTAGACGGGAGATCTTTCTCTACCTTTCAAATGAATAAAATGCACAATTTTAAGAAAAGTTCATCCAGATCGCCCAAAGGCTATGAGTGACTGGAGCAGGTGCACTGTGGTGCTCATCTGTGACCAAAGTTTGAGCCCACATATGTCCTGGTGCTCACTCCTCTGTCTGCTCCATCAAAGTCTTGCAGTGAGGAATCTGCTAACAGCCATGTATGTCATACTAAGGTATAAAGCCATTCAACCTTTAAAAAGCAGAATGACAGGCCGGCGCCGTGGCTCAACAGGCTAATCCTCCGCCTTGCGGCGCCGGCACACCAGGTTCTAGTCCCGGTCGGGGCACCGGATTCTGTCCCGGTTGCCCCTCTTCCAGGCCAGCCCTCTGCTGTGGCCCGGGAGTGCAGTGGAGGATGGCCCAGGTGCTTGGGCCCTGCACCCCATGGGGAGACCAGGAAAAGCACCTGGCACCTGGCTCCTGCCATCGGACAAGCGCGGTGCGCCGGCCGCAGCGCGCCATCCGCGGCGGCCATTGGAGGGTGAACCAACGGCAAAAGGAAGACCTTTCTCTCTGTCTCTCTCTCTCACTGTCCACTCTGCCTGTAAAAAAAAAAAAAAAAAAAAAGCAGACTGACAGAGAAAAAACTGTCCAAACTTGAAAATAGGCAAATGCAGACTCCTAATAATTACTGCTGGCAGGTGGTTGTTGGGGTAAAAGCCCACTCAGCCAGCTGCTGAGTCAACTGGATGTGCAGAGGGAGAACAGGACTTCATGCTTGGCATAGGGGTCACTGCTCCTATGGGTTCCATGGCCACCGAGTCTGTCAAGTCAGCAGCCATGGACCTAACGAGTCATATGCCTGATCAGAAAAGGCCAGGGCAGAATGGGGTTGTGATTCTCACCTATCACAGCCCAAGTGAGCGCAGCCTAAGGATGGACACATGTTGTATTAAACCCATAGTCTCACTGCTCTGCTTGGTGGACAAGCTTGGTGAGCAACACTGTTTCCTGGGCATTTTGCTTTTAATACACTGAACGGTTGGACAGACACTAAGTGTGCCCTTCCTAACGAACTTAATAACATGAACACAGAGTTGCTTCAGATCAAACTGTATGACATCTCTATTTTGGGAGCACAATCACATCTAAAGCCTGGGGTTCCTTCAATGCCAGGGAATCCTGGCTCCCCCACACTGCTTCGTCATCACTCTGTCCTCATTTTCCTTGCCCTGGAGGGCTCAGGGCATGGACTTCTCAGCGCATCAGCCACAGAGTGCACGGAGGGCAGGAGTGTGAGCTTCGTCTCCTGCAGGGTCTGGGCCATCATGAGACAGGGGCTGCATACTCACATCACATGTAGGGACACAGAAGGGGTCACTACATCACAAAAAAGTAAAACTGTCTCCAAAGGAATTGGCTTTCACCCACTGCCATCATAGATCATTTTCTATCTTAGTTGATCTGAGACAGAGCTTGAAAACTGAAACTAAAAGCTTGGACATCACAGAATATGTCTCTAATGCCACACAGAATCCAGGTGCTCTGTGTATGAATGGATGTCTGGACCAGGCTACCCCTTAGACTGGATGGAGGGGACCCTCAGCAACAGGGAAGTCATGGAGGACACCAGGGGACTCTCAGCCAAGGGAAGGGACACTGCAGTGTGGAGTGGTTTGGAGTAAGGTGCTCTCAGGATAAAACTGGGAGAAGTTGGTGTTGTCCACAGGGCCAGGCCCCTTCTGACACTCACTCAGGTGTCAGGAAACTCAGAAGAAAGTTCTGAGCTCAGCTCTCCCTAGAATGCTATTATCCAGGAGTTAATAGAGGAAAACGGATAGACAGATGACATGTTCCACTGGGAACTCTATGTTCTGTGCTCCCCAGTCGGATCCGTCACATTTCCCCAGACACCACATTGACGATTCAGAGAGATGAGCTCAGAGAGTCTTTTCCTTAAAACCCTGCAGGGTGCTCTCAGGTGCATGGAATCCCCCAGCTGTCGTCCTGGGTAAGTGGCTCTTAATTCCACGGATGGGCAATCTGGGTGGGGGGGTTCCTAGGCAGGGTGTGAATGGGGGCAAATGTGGCTACAGTGAGGTTTGCAGCAGCCTCAGAAGAGATGTGGGCTCCAACAGTCCTCCACAGCTCAGCAGTGTTCTCTGTGATCCAGTGGGAACATTTACTTCCCGGGATATTTGCTCTTTTAATTTGGAAACCCATAAAATTAGCACATTTTTCCATATGAAACAGTCAACTCATCAATTTCACTTTCACATTCATTTCTTTCCGTGAAATGACATCCACTGGCTTGGTTTCTCTCCTGAAGAAGTGCACATTTTCCAACCATTTTCTTACTACAACAGTTCTCGTTTCTAACCGCACCCCACGTGGGACAAGTTGAATTCTCAGTTTCCATTCAGTTATCAGCTTTATTCTTTCATCTGCAGGACACTGAGCTGTCATTTTACACTACTTTCAAGTTTGTCCTGAAAAGTACCTTAAGCCTTTTGTATTTAGCAAATGGGAATGTTTGATCAAAGCAATGCCAGGGACAGTCATCCCTCCGCTTCCTCCCAGTATGTTCTCACAGAGGGCTTTCTTGTCCTGGCTGCAATTTCACACAGTTCAGAATGATGAAGTCTGCTCCTGGGCAGGGTTGGAAAGTCCAAACTAGAGGATGGGGAAATGAGGCTGCCACTATACTGAACGACAATGGAATGATGGAGATGGGACTTAATTCTCCCTATCTCCGATTTCAGAACAGTATGTCAGAAATAACTGTCCTAATAACTACTCCACTCAAGAAAAAGTCCTTGTGTATCACTATGATAAATACTGGGGAATCCTTTCATTGGGAGGAAATTCTAGAAAGATAAATTTCATGTACCTTCATGTCCATGCATGATTTACATTCCCCAATTTGATAGACTGAAGATACAAGAAATGTTGTACCTGCTGTATATGTATCTTGCATTTACTAGAACAGTAAATAGAATTAATCACTCTTTTTTGTTAGGAGAATGCTTTGGGGGAACGTAGCCTCTGCTGGCTACTGTCAACTGTTTGTTCATAGATATCATAACCCTCCAGCTCAAATTGTTCATGAATAGAACATGCTGCTCCATACACATAGTCCCTAACATACACGCAACATGTGTGGTCACTGTCACCCACCAGAGAGCTTTTATGTCGACCATGTGGTGAAGACAAACTATGGCAACAACAAATAAAGGTGAGCTCTCTCAAGTATCCAAGGCACAATGCAACGAGCAGACATAAATCCTAGTTTATATCCATTAAGTCAGTCCTGAGAGAGATGCAGGACCACGCTTATGCTCCAGGTGACAAAACTGATACGCCCTCCCTCTCTTCCTCCCTCACCCTGTCTCTGTCCACCCACTAACTCCTAGGCACAAAGCCTGCACTGGGGTCTGCAGAGGGTTTTCCTTGTCCTGTTAACACTGCTAGTTCTCTCTGTCCACCTGCTCGGGTGCATTGACATGATCAGTAACAACTTGAGTCTGGCCCATCTGATGGCGCAGTGTGGTAAGACTGCCTGACTGGGTAAATGCAGTGTCAGAAGTGACTGCTATTTACTGGGGTGGCACACAGTCTTAACGCTGATAATTTGCTCACAGAACATCAGCATTCACGATCAGTTCTGCCAACTCCTGGCAGTTGAGTATTGAGTAAATGCTGATTTCTTGTGGACATTTCTTATTCTGTGTGTGTTTTATTCTCCTAACCTGCCCACTTAGACTTCTTTTTCTGAAATGTTCACATCGTAAGGAATGTTTTCTAATAAAATAATACAGTACCAGATATTAGCTATATTTAGCTTCCTTTCAATATGTGCATAAAATAAAAAATGTAGACATCTGGCAATGACAGCCGCAGTGTGCACTCAGCACACTGTGGACACATCAGGGGAGAGCACTCCTGCCTTCAGCCATCTCTCCCGATCCTCCACAGAGACACTGTCAGTGGGTGCCCTGGATGCATCCAAATGTGTCCTTTTCCTGATCAATATCCTGACAAAGAAGGAAACGTCTTCCAGCTCCTTCTGGGGAATTTCGTCCCTAGGCAAAGTAAGGCTTTTCCAGTGGGTTGAAGAATGACCCATGAGAATGTTACTTCCTGATATGATCCCTACTGTGTGGCATCGTCTGTCCTGCCTTTTCTCACACACGCCCCTGACAAACACTCATGTTGTCCACCAACCCCAACTTGCCAATGAGGAGGAAGCTGGGAGATCAGTGTTCTAATATTATATATCCATACTTCTATCATCTACAGTTATGTTTTTAATCTGAAGTAAAGCACAGCACACACAAGAGAACTTCATAGTGTGAGGACCACAGAATTAAAAGGTAAGCATATCTTGGTTACAGAATATTTTGAAATCTACACATTTTTAATATGCACTTTAAGTTTTAAAGATGTTTCATATATGTGTGTTTCAAAATTTAAAAAATCATGTGTCCAGTCTTTTTTCACCTATTTCCAATAACCTAAAGGAAATCCTGAAATATTTCAACAAATAAGAAAAACGAAGTATAGAACTTTGATGGTTTTTAATAATTTATTTGAAAGGAAGGGTTACAGAGAGATGGAGAGAAAAAGGAGATTTTCCCATCCTAGTACTTGTTATACAACCTTCTAAAGCACTACATTGAATTATTTTATTTATTTTTTTAACTTTTATTTAATAAATATAAATTTCCAAAGTACAGCTTATGGATTACAATGGCTACCACCCCCATGATTTCCCTCCCACCCGCAACCCTCCCCTCTACCACTCCCTCTCCCATTCCATTCACATCAAGATTCATTTTCAATTATCTTTATATACAGAATATTGATTTAGTGTATATTAAGTAAATATTTCATCAGTTTGCGCCCACGCAGAACATAAAGTGTAAAATACTGTTTGAATACTAGTTATAGCATCAATTCACATTGGACAACATATTAAGGACAGAGATCCCACATGAGGAGTAAGTACACAGTGACTCCTGATGTTGATTTAACAATTTGACACTCTTATTTATGGCGTCAGTAATCACCCTAGGCTCTTGTCATGAGCTGTCATGGCTATGGAAACCTTTTGAGTTCACCAACTCTGATCTTATTTAGACAAGGTCATAGTCAAAGTCGAAGTTCTCTCCTCCCTTCAGAGAAAGCTACTTCCTTCTTTGATGGCCTGTTCTTTCCACTGGGATCTCACTCGCAGAGATCTTTCATTTAGGTTTTTTTTTTTTTTTTTTTTTTGCAAGAGTGTCTTGGCTTTCCATGCCTAAAATACTCTCATGGGCTCTTCAGCCAGATACAAATGCCAAAAGGGCTGATTCTGAGACCAGAGTGCTGTTTAGGACATCTGCCATTCTATGAGTCTGCTGTGTATCCCGCTTCCCATGTTGGATTGTTCTCTCCCTTTTTAATTCTATCAGTTAGTATTAGCAGACACTAGTCTTGTTTATGTGATCCCTTTGACTCTTAGACCTATCATTATGATCAGTTGTGACCTGAAATTGATCACTTGGACTAGTGAGATGGCATTGGTACATGCGACCTTGATGGGATTGAATTGGAATGTCCTGTCACATTTCTAACTCTACCAACTGGGGCAAGTCCGAATGAGCATATCCCAAATTGTACATCTCCTCTCTCTCTTATTCTCACTCTTAAATTTAACAAAGGTCACTTTTCAGTTAAATTTCAACACCTAAGAATAATTGTGTGTTAATTACAGAATTATTTTTATGAATTATTATTTTAAAACACTATCAGGATATTTTGCCTAGCTTAGGGGAATTAGATACACAGTAAACAGTTGAGTTTCTTTTTAGGTACAAGAAAGACACAAGATACTGCTTAGAGCTGTGCCCATTATCATTCCTGTAGAAAAGGATCATCCGTCTACTTAGATTGTGAACATATCCACTGTGGTTTCTACAAGGCAGGAACGGAGCAGGAAGGAACCATGGATCAAAGGGTGCTCAGAGCCTGCTACTGTGGTGCTCACTTCCCCTGCTCCTCCATGCAGGGACAGAGCAGGCAAATTGGAGAACAACCACTACAATCCAAAGGTGCACTTAGGAAATTCATATTTATTAAATAAAAGCTTTCTATTAAAAACTTATGAGAGGACAATGTTCTCTCAAGGTGAGCTCAGCAAGAGAACCTCACAGGGACAGCAGTGGCCATAGTTTCTGCAGAGACCACTGTTCCCTGCACCTGTTCACACACGTATGTAACACCCTTGCACACACAGCATCTCTAGTAAGTGACACACTCACCCATACAGGGCATCACATGTTGAGTGAATGTCAGGGGATACAATTAAATTCAGAGTGTACACTAACCCACGTTTATATTAACTCTCAAATGTTAAGAAAATTTCTCTGGAAATAACTGAAAATAAACCTAACAGTGACGTGAGACAGTTCCCTGCATAGACAGACTCTTGCCACTTACTGCATATGAAGGTCTCATTTCTACATTCCTAAAATTCTTAGCAGAGTTCATTCCTACTATGGATCCAGAACTTTATGAGGATTCTGCAGATGCAGAGGGAAGGAACTCACTGCCCTTCAGGTGAACAACTAAAAGTAAGGTAAAAATCATGAAACACCTTTAATCTAGTGACAATTTTATTGCCCAGGTCCTGTGGGAGCCCAGACAGGGCTGTATGCTCCAATCATGATGGGCAGGTGTGCAGCTAGGAACACAGTGGCTTCCAAGATGCTCTGACATAGACTGAAGTAGTCCCATGTTGAAAGGGATGCAGAGGGATTAATCCAGGTATCTCCATGAACAGAGTAGTTGTGGTCACAACTGATAAATGCAGTAATATTTGGGATTAACCATTTGTTCTTACTTTTTCCACAGACTTACTCTATGTTTTTCTCCTTTAAAAATGAGCAAAAAGATTTATTTTCCGGTTTTATTGCAATAAGGAATGTTTTTTACCCTGAAGTCAGCATTGGGATAGTAGCCAATGCCTTCCTTCTGCTCTTCCACGTCCTCTGGTTCTTTCTCAAGCACAGGCCCAGGCCCACCGACCTGACCATTGGACACCTGGCCCTCATCCACCTGGGGATGCTGATCACTGTGGGGGTCATAGCTACAGACATTTTTGAGTCTCAGGAATTATGGGACGACATCACGTGTAAAGTTGTCATCTACTCATACCAGGTGACACGGAGCCTCTCCCTGAGCACCACCTGCCTCCTGAGTGTCCTCCAGGCCATCACCCTCAGCCCCAGGAGCTCCTGGTTGGCAAAATTGAAACACATATCCTCCCATCACAACATGTGTGGGTTTCTCTTCCTATGGGTCTTCAATTTGTCCATCAGTGCTCGTCTCCTAATCTCCACTGTTGCCACCAAAAATTGTACATCCCACAGTCTTATGTTTGTCACTAAATCCTGCTCTCTTTGGCCCCTGAGCTACTTACCCAGGTACACATTTTCCATATTGTGGATCTTAAGGGATGTCTCCCTTGTAGGGCTCATGGCCGTCTCAAGTGGGTACATGGTGACTCTCCTGTGCAGGCACAAGAGGCGGTCCCAGCACCTTCACAGCACCAGCCTCTCTCCAAGAGCCTCCCCAGAGCACAGGGCCACCCGCACCATCCTGCTGCTCATGAGCGTCTTTGTGCTCCTGTACTTGACGGACTGCATCGTGTTCTCATTCTCAGGGTTGTGGTGGAAAAATGACCCAGTTCACCTCTGTGTTCAGCTGTTGGTGAGCAATGGCTATGCCACCATTGGTCCTTTGTTGCTTATCAGTAGTGAAAAACGAATGATCAAGCTTTTCAAGTTCATGTGGGAGAAGGACAATGTTTGTTTTTATAATAAATAACATGTCTTTACCTGAGCAAATATTTTGACTTTTAAATGAATAATGATTGCTTATAGAATGTGCTAAGTTCACTGAAATAAAGATATAGGGGAGATTCAAGATGGTGGAATAGGGGAAGCTACATTGTCATCAGCCACAGAAAGGATCCAGAAAAACAAAGGAAGGTCCACATTCTCAGGGGACTAATTCAGAGAAATTTTCAGTGTAGGACACCAAGAACATAGAGCCTATGGAGTGTGGGGTCATTAGGCACACGAGGCAATTCAAAGATGGCACCCAAAGGAAGCAAAGTGGGCGGAACACAAAGTTATTTGCCACTCAAGGTGACTGGCTGCACAGCATCAGGAGAAGTGACAACAACTGATGACGAGTGTATACACATGTGGCTAGTCCTATAAACATTGCCCCATAAAATGACCGTTTAAGTGATTGGTTGGTCCTTATGCCCTGCCCCAATGACTCTGCTGTTTTGTGCTTTAAAAGGCTTTGCTACACGTGCAATAAACGAGTTCTTGCTTGACTTGGCTCCCCACTGCGTCTGATTATCTCCGGGATCGCAAGGCTGGGAAATGGGCGAGCGGCGCACTTACCTTTCCTCGGGCCCAGTCCATCCTTGTTCGGGTGGACTAAGACCCTGTAATGCAGCAGTGAGGAGAGAGGACATACACATGGCTGCCAGCCACTGAGGCATTTGTCAGTGGCTCATAACTGGGGCTTTCCATCCTCATAGGGCAGCAGGGTCAGAGGAGGTTGACTGGGCCCCTGCCACTGGCAGCTGTCACTGAGGAAAAATTCCAGCTCTCCCACTGGACCTAAGTCTAGCCTGGGGATCTGCAGGGGATGGTTGACTGCTTTGCCATGTTGGCTCCCTCCCCTCCTCCACCAAAGCACCAGGCACAATGTGCTGAGGTGGAGCTGCAGGTGAGCTCTGTCCTCACTCAGTTAACATCAGGCAGTTCCACCTCTGCTGGAGCCTGCCAGAGCCTGGGGCAGGGCCACTTGCAGGGTGGAGACTAGACCCTGCACCCTGTCACTGTGGGAGTTCATGGTATTCACCATGGGGCTGGGAAGGAGGTGGGGTGCAGCTGGGTCCCAGGGCACCTGAGCAGTCTGTGGAGTCTCAGACCTCACTGCTCTCTGGGGCCACATCCTGCAGGGAGTTGGGAGACAGGCACACTGTAGAGCGGGTCAGTGCCCTGTCTGGCCACGTGCATGGGTGGGGAAGGGCACCAGCACCATGAGGTCACTCCAAGCCTTAAATCAGCTGGTTCACCCTGTCAGAGAAAGCTGCTACTGTCCACACGCTAGGAGCCACCACTATCCCCTGCCCACTAACTACCAGAGGCTCTGCAGAACAGCGAGCATGGGTGTCAATCTTGACTCTAGCCCCACTCACAAACAGTGGCCAGAGCACCCTGGTCCCTCCCAGCACACAGCCCTGGAACTCAAATGTAAGCCTTAGGCACTCCTCCAAGTCCCAGAGGCACATTTCCTGGAAAAAATATTTGCCTAAAAAAAACAAAACCACACACCCACAAAAATAAGCCAAAATGCCCCTTCTACAGTGGAGAGAGTAACAAGAGATACCCCAGATATGAGAAAGTCAATTTAGATCACAAAAGCCTGATCAGGGCAGGGAGACTGGGGCCAGTGCTGCGGCACTAAAGGTCAAGCTGTTGCCTGTAGCATCGGCATCCCTTATGGGCACCAGTTCTAGTCCTGGCTGTTCCACTTCCAATCCAACTCTCTGCTATGGCTTAGGAAAGCAGAAGATGGCACAAGTCCTTGGGCCCCTGCATCACATGGGAAACCCAGAAGAAGCTCCAGGCTTCAGATAGGGTCAGCTCTGGCCATTGTTCTCAATTATAGAGTGAACCAGCGGATGGCAAACCTCTCTTTCTATCTCTGCCTCTACCTCTCCTTCTCTCTCTGTGTAACTCTTTCAAATAAATAAATAAATCTTTAAAGAAAAAAAGAAGGGGCGACTGAAAATGCCTGAAAAGGAATTCAAAAGATTGAGCATAAGGCTACTCAGAAACTTAGGGACACTGAGGTCAAATTAGGAAGTCAGTATGTGGCACTGTCAAGAATTCTGAAGAGATGTTAAAAATAGAAATATTACAAAGTATTAAAAATACATGTAAAGTCATAACAGATTTGTTGAGGCAAAATAAAGAATATCTGACCTCCAAGGCAGTTCTTTCAATTACCTCTGGCAGAAAAAATGTGAAGGAAGAAAGAAAGAGGAGGGAGAGGAGGAGAGGAGAGAGAAGAGGGAATGAAGGGAGAGGAGGGGCAGGACGACAAGTAGGAGAGGTGTGGGGAGAAAGAGGATGAGGAGGCAGAGGGAGAGGAAGAGGATTAGGAGGGGAAGGGGCAGGATGAGATAGAGGAGGGGAGGAAGAGAAATTACAAAGACTGAAAATAGTGTTTAAGCCTATGGGACACCATCAAACAACCAAATATTCCCAAGTCTTAGGAGTTCCAAGATGATGTAAAAAACTTCCACATTCATGGATTAGAAGAATTAACATTATCATAATGTCCATGCAACCCAAACAATTTATAGATTCAATGTGATAGCAAACAAAATATTAAAGATATTCTCTACAGAACTAGAAAAAGTAATCCTAAAATTCACGTGGAATGCCAAAGGATCCAGAGTAGCCAAAGCAGTCTTAATCAATAAAAACAAAGCTTGGGGCTGGTGTTGTGGCACAGCAGGTTAAGTCTGGGTGCAGTGCTGGCACCCCATATGGGTTCCAGCTTGTGTCCTGGCTGCTCCACTTGCAATCTAGTTCACTGACAATGGCCTGGGAAAAACAGAAGATCGCCAAAATGTTTGCAAAGTGTGAATTTAATAAAGCATAAATATCCAGAATGTAGAAGGAGCTCAAGAAACTCAATAGAAAAGCCACCCAGTTAAGAAAGGGGCAAGGGGCCTATGCTGTGGTGTAGTGTGTGCAGCCACTGCGTGCTGCGCCAGCATGCCATATGGGTGCCGGTTCATGTCCAGGTTGCTCCACTTCCAATCCACCTCTCTGCTATGTCCTGGGAAAGAAAAAGTACGTGGTCCAAGTGCTTGAACCCCTGCTCCACGTGAGAGACCTGGAACAAACTCCTTGCTCCGGGCTTTGGATTGGCTCAGCTCCAGCTGTTGAAGCCATTTGCAGAGTGAACCAGCACATGAAAGACCTCTTTCTATCTCCCACGGCCTCTGCCTCTAACTCTTTCAAATAAATAAATTCTTTTTTCATATATATATATATATAAAGCTTTTATTTAAAGAATATAAATTTCCAAAGTACAGCTTATGGATTACAATGGCTCCCCCCCCACAACTTCCCTCCCACCCGCTACTCTCCCCTTTCCCGCTCCATCTCCCCTTGCATTCACATCAAGATTCATTTTCAATTCTCTTTATACACAGAAGATCAGTTTAGTATATATTACGTAAAGATTTCAACAGTTTGCCCTCACATATAGACACGAAGTGAGAATACTGTTGGAGTACTAGTTATAGTATTAATTCACAATGTACAGCACATTAAGGACAGAGATTCTACATGAAAATAAATTCTTAAAAACAAATGGGCAAAAGACAAAATGCAAATGTGCAACAGACACAGGGAAAAATGGTCAGCATCACTAGATATAAGGAAAATGTAAACTAAAACCACAATGAAGGATCACCTCATCCCAGTCAGAATGGCTACCATGTAAAAATGAAAAAATAAGAAATGCTAGTGAGGATGAGGAGAGAAAGATGCCCTAATCCACAGCTGGTAGGAATGCAAACTGGTATAAGCTTTATGGTAGACACTATGGAGATTCCTCAGAAAACTCACAACACATCTGCCATACAACACAGCAATCTCAAACCTAAGAATCCACCCAAAGGAAGTGAAATAAGCATATGAAAAAGTTACCTACACTCCCAGATTAGTAGCAGCTCAACTCACAATACTCAGTCAACCCATATGACCACATGACCATTACGGTGACTAGATAAATAAAATGAGATGTGCACACAATGGAATACAACTCAGCCATTAAAAATGAAATTCTGACACTTGCAACAATAGGATGCAACTGGAGATCATTATGCTAAGTGGAGTAATCAAGACTCAAAAAGCAAATGCCCCACTTACGCTGTTATTTGGGATAATTACTAGAGACAGAGTAAAGGTGCATAGGTCATATCTTTAGATATATAGTTTTAAGTATTGCTTCACTGATTCATACTATGTAAATGACAATATATTTTTATTTCACACGTTGAAAACAAGAAAAGGTTTGCAGGTTTTGGAGGTTTTGTGAACTCCTGGGGAATTTTAACGCTTTTTCTATTTTGTGTTGGTTATAAGTGTATTCAGATGACAAAAACAAGCCTCATTTATCCGTACATTTATGTGCATTTCTTGCTATGTGTAATTATTTACATAAAAAGCCCAAAATATACATGAATTTTTTTCGGTTGAATCTATTCCCTTTGGTACATTTTGACAATAAATAATAGAATTTAACCCAAAATCAATCATTGGGCAAACTCAAGGGCCCAACTCAAATCAGAAACCTAATAACTGAAGCTTGTATCAAGTCTCAAACTTCAAGTGACAAAACATAAATGAGTGACTAGAGAAGGACATAAGGTCCAGGGAGATGCAGAGGGCAAGGACACCAGGGTAGTATGAGGGACACTGTGGAGGTGATTGTGGCTACAGTGCCTCCTGTGGCGTAAGTGCTGAGATTATCATTCACAGGCTTTAAATATGTTCACTTTCACTCACACTGCAAGCAAGTTGTTAGTGCACCAGAAACTTGGAAGAGACATCTAACTAGCAAAAAGGTGCATCTTGTCATCCCAACCTTGAAACAAAGAAAATCCAGAACCACATAAATCTGATTAATTCTATCAAGCATTTGGAGAAGGACCTACACCAACTGTATGCATATTGGTTCATTTTCCACTATTTTAACAAAACACCGGGTTGAGTGGTTTATAAAGGAAAGGGGATTATTTAGCTCATGGGTTTGGAGGATCGAGGGCTCTGTACCAGCATCAGCTCAGCATTGGTGAGGGCCTCATGGGGGATGGCATCACAGTGGAAGGAGCACACGCAGCAGGCAGAGACAACGTGGTGACACAAGGAACCACAAAGATCTTGGGCCGGTCCTGAGCTTTCATCATGACTCAACTCCAGGGAACAATCACTCACCTACAGAGACCCATCCAAAGGCAGGGCACATGACCCAGGGAATCCCCCCTGGATCCCACCTCTTGCAGGTCCAACCACCTCCAAACATCCAAACTACAGAGAACAAGCTTTCAATACATCAAGCTTTGGGGCACACACATAAGTAGCATCCAAATCACATCAGCAATCCCTCACACACTTTCCTCAAGAGTTTCGAGTAACAGGAAGGAGCACTTTACAGCTCATTCTGAGACTGGTATGTCCCTGACTCCTAAAACAGAAAAGATATTGCTAGCGAAAAAAACACAATCGCAAAAAATTTCAACACATTATCAGCTATTCGAATGCTGCAGCATGTTAAAGGGAAAATATAGCATAACCAAACGGGATTTATCTCAATGCAAAGACAGGTGTACATTGAGAATCAACTGCAGTAATATCTCACAATAATAGAATGGAATCAAACACGTGTGACTATCTCATCAGACTTAGACAGGTTCTCTGACAAATGCAACACCTTTTCTATCTAAAAAAAAGTTCTTCTCAAGTCTGGAGAAAATTATCCCAAAAATCATATGGAATCACAAGAGACCCTGAATAGCAAAAGAAATCTTGAACAATAAAAATAAAGCTGGAAGCATCACAATACCTGGTTTCAAGGCACATTACAGGACAGTTAAACCAAAACAGCTTGGTCCCTGGCCAAGAATAGACATGTCAAGAAATGCAACAGAATATAGACCCCATCCACCACCAACTAATATTTGACATACAAGCTAAAATCACAGTTGGTAAAAGGACAGTCTCTTCAACATATGGTGTTGGGAAAACTGGATCTCAGTATTCACAAGTATGAAACAAGAGACCCTACTTTACAGCCTATAAAAAAAGAAACTCTAAATCAATTAGGATTCTAAACTTAAGACCTGGAACAACCTAATCCTAGAGAAAAACTGAGGGGAAACATGCGAGACATTGGCATAGGCAAAGACTTCTTGGCTAAGACCCCAGCAGCACAGGCAAGAAACGCAAAGACAAATGGGATTACATCAACTAAGAAGCTTCTACTCAGCACAAGAAACACTTACGGCAGCAAACAACAAAACAGGGAGAAAATATTTGCAAACCATGCATTTGATAAGATTAACATCCAGAATATATATTAGGCGCTCAAGAAACTCAAGAACAACAAAATAAGCAATCCGTTAATAAATGGACTAAGGATATGAACCAGTATTTTTCAACAGATGAAATACAAATGGCCAACACACATATGAAAAGATGCTCAGGATCAGTAACCATACTCGGGGAATGCAAATAAAAATCATAATGAAGTTTCAACTCAACCAAGTTACTATAGATATCATTTAAGATTAAAAAAAAGTAACAAATGCTAGAGATCATGTGGGAGAAATGGCACCCTAACACATTTGGTGGGAATGTAAACTAGCCAACCATTACATAAGATGGTATGGAGATACCTCAGGAATCCAAAAATAGATGTACCATATGACTCAGCCATCCCATTCCTGAGGATTTACCAAGAAGAAATAAAATAAACATATGAAAGAGTTATCAGTACCCCCATGTTAATCGCAACTCAACTCACAATAGCCAAGCTATAGAATCAAACCAGATGTCGATCAGCTGATAACTGGATCAAGAAATTTACTTATATGGAAAAAGTGCAGTATCAGTGCAGAGTTAGGGAAAAACAGCAGAGGAAACTCCACCCAAACTGGAGGGTCACAGTGGACCTATGTGGAGGGTGTGGACATGCACAGCTCAGGACCCCAGCAGCCGGGAGCTTCTACACCAGCTTTGGAGAGTGAGGTGAGATCACACTGCAGTAGTCCAAGCCACTGGCAATAAAGCTACAGGAAGAGCCAAGAGGGAATCTGGCTAGGAGTTCTGTGGGGGATAGCATAACTAACAAACTGAGGAAAAAATGGGGGCATGCCTCCCTCTGCCCAATCCCACTGCAAGTGCATCCTTTAACAAGCCAACAAGGAGGGGGCACCATTATCAACATACAGAACAGATGCACTAGCTCATGTCCATGTCCCACAACCAGCTAAAGTGGAGACCCCTTACTCTGGTAGGGACAACTGACCAGGGACTGGGTGCTCGGGACTTGGGGAGGCTTGTGTGCCAGAACTGTGAAAATCTGAGGCTGTGTGGGAGGGCCCAGATTGCCCCTCTTCCAGGCCAGCTCTCTGCTGTGGCCCAAGAGTGCAGTGGAGGATGGCCCAAGTGCTTGGGCCCTGCACCCCATGGGCACTTTGAGTAGTCACTGTGGGAGGTTCCACACACTCAACATGCCCTGGTTCCCTGGTGAGGGACATAGCTGAGGAATCTGCTTGCAATGAGGACTGCACAGATCCCTGTGATTGGTCCTTGGGGAATTGCAGATGAATATTATACACTCTGGGGGTAGCCCTCAGGCACTGATCTCCTGTGAGGAGAGGAGGTGAGCCAAGTCTATACCAACAGAGCAGAACAAACCTACCCTCTGATTTAAAAAAAAAAAAAAAAGATTTAACATACCAAACCTGGTTGACAGTTTATACACTCCCTTCACCCTGGAGCACAGAACAAAGCTCCCTGGCCTCATCCACCACACACCTCTAAGTATTCGCTGAAAAATAGACTCTCCACTAACCCACAGAGTCATGGTCCAAAGATGAAAGCAGCAACACTGAAAAACAAAGCAGAAACCAGAGTATCTCCAAAAATGCTGAATAATAAATGCACCAATTCAAGAAACAAGAATAAGGATCACAAAAAATACCACACTCCAATACTTCAAGATTATGAAGATGCAGAGATTGAAGAAATGTCAGAAATGGAATACAAAAAATTGATCATAGGATTACTTAGAATACTTTTCAATTGTCACCTAAATGTAAATGGCCTCAACTTTCCAGTGTAAAGACACAGACTGGCAGAACAGATTAAACAAAACTCATCAATTTGCTTCTTATAAGAAACACATCTCATCAACAGAGATACATGCAGACTTAAAGTGAAAGGACGGAAAAAGATATTCCATGCCAATGGAAAGCAAAAAGAGCTGGTGTAGCCATCCTATTATCAGACAAAATAGACTTTAACACAAAAACTGTTAAGAGAGGCAAAGAAGGACACTGTGTAATGAGTAGGGGATTAATTCAACAAGAAGATCTAACTATTATAAACATATATTCACCTAATTACAGGGCAACTGGTTATGGCCAAGAAATAAGGGATTTAAAGGATACATGGACTCAAATAGAATAATAGTGTGGGACTTCAACGTCCCACTTTCAGCAATAGACAGTTCAACTAGATAGAAAATCAGCAAAGAAATAGCAGACTTAATTGACACTAAAGACCAAATGGGCCTAACCGATGTCTACAGAATTTTCCATCCTAAAGCCACAGAATACATATTTTACTCACTAGTGCATAGAACTTTCTCTAGGATTGACTATATAGAAGGCCATAAAGCAAATAAAATAACTCAAAATTATATCATGCACCTTCGTGCACCACAATGTGATAAATTTGGAAATCAACAACTCAGCAATCTCTAGAACATATACAAACACATGGAGGCTGAAAAGTATGTTTCAGAATGAACAGTTATTAACTGAAGAAATCAAAAGGGAAATAAAAAAAACTCCAGGAAACAAATGAAGACAACAAAACAACATATCAAAACTCATGAGACAGAGCAAAAGCCATGTTAAGAGAAAATTTTTTAGTAAAAGGTGCCTACATCAAGAAATTAGAAAGGCACCAAATGAGCTATCAATGCATCTCAAAGATCTAGAAAAATAAAAACTTAACCCAAAACTAGGAGAAAATAAACTGAATCCAAAAAACAATACAAAAGATCAGCATATTAAAAAGGCTAGATGGGCCGGCGCCATGGCTCAACAGGCTAATCTTCCGCCTTGCAGCGCTGGCACACCGCGTTCTAGTCCCGGTCAGGGCACCGGATTCTGTCCCGGTTGCCCCTCTTCCAGGCCAGCTCTCTGCTGTGGCCCAGGAGTGCAGTGGAGGACGGCCCAAGTGCTTGGGCCCTGCACCCCATGGGAGACCAGGAAAAGCACCTGGCACCTGGCTCCTGCCATCGGATGAGCACAGTGCGCTGGCTGCAGCAGCCATTGGAGGGTGAACCAATGGCAAAAGGAAGACCTTTCTCTCTGTCTCTCTCTCTCACTGTCCACTCTGCCTGTCAAAAATAAAAAAAATAAAAAAGGCTAGATGGATAGACCAATGGAACAGAATAGAAATACCAGGAATCAATCTAACGAAATACAACAAAGTATATTCAACGAAGGAGCTAAAACCATTCCCTGGTGCAAGGACAGTCTCTTCAACAAATAGTGCTGGGAAAACTGGATTTCCACATGCAGAAACATGAAGTAAGACCCCTATGTCACACTGTACACAAAAATCATTAAAAATGGATTAAAGATCTAAATCTACAACCCAATACCATCAGGTTACTTGAGAGCATTGGGGAAACCCTGCAAGACATCAGCCTAGGCACAGAGTTGCTGGAAAAGACCCCTCAGGCCCAGGCAACAAAAAACAAGATGAGCAAGTGGGATTACATCAAATTCAGAAGCTTCTGTACAGCAAAACAAACAGTCAGGAAAGTAAAGAGGCAACCAATAGAATGGGAGAAATTATTTGCAAACCATGCAACTGATAAAGGATTAATAACCAGAATATATAGTTATTTAAAAAACTCAAGAATAGCAAACACCCAGTCAAGAAGTGGGCAAAGGACTTAAATAGACATTTCTCAAATCAAAACCACAATGAGGTTTCACCTCACCCCAGTTAGAATGGGATAAGGTGATATCATCAAAAAAACAAATGCTGGCAAGGATCCTGGGAAAAGTATACCCTAATCCACTATTGGTAGGACAGCAAACTGGTAAAGCCACTATGTAAGACAGTTTGGAGATACCTCAGAAATCTGAATATAGCCCAACCATCAGACCCAGCTATCCCACACCTCAGAATTTACCCAAAGGAAATGAAATTAGCAAATAAAAGTGTCATCTACACTTCCATGTTTATTGCAGCTCAGTTGACAATAGCCAAGACATGGAATTAACTTAAATTATCATCAACAGAAGACTGACAAAAGAAACTATAGGATATGTACACTATGGAATACCGCACAGTGGTTTAAAAAAATGTAATCAGATCATTTACAGCTAAATGGATGAATCCAGAAAATATCATGCTGAGTGAAAAAAGCCAGCCCCAAAGGGACAAATATCTTATGTTCTCCTTGACCTGTGACAACTAACGGAGCACCTAAAAGGAAACCTGTAGAAGTGAAACAGGCACTATGAGAAACAAATATATGAATAGCCCTTGTCTTGACTGTTTAGGAACTGTTTATTATTTCATTTTAGGTAAGTTTTTATTCTTTTTCTTCTGTACTTAATACCATTGGTTTAACTCCTTATGTAACACACACTGGGCAAGGGACCTCGATGCAGTGGGCAAAGACTAAGCTGCTCTCAGGATGACAAATAGAGAACTCGATGTTATCTACAGGGTGGGTCTCATCTGACCCTCACATTGCTGTGTCAGGGACTCAGAAGAAGTTCTGAGCTCAGCTCTCCCCAGACTCCTCTTGTGCAGGGGGGGATAAAGGACAGTGATGACACAGGTAACGTGTTCCACTGGGGACTCCATGTTCTGAGCTCCCCAGTGGAATCTGTCACCTCTGGGCAGATGCAAAAATGACAGCCTGCAGAGAGATGAGCTCAGACGTCCTTCCCTTAAAACTGCAGCTTCCTCTCAGGTGCAGAGTCCCCTGCACACGTCTGACTGGTGAGTTGCTCTTTACTACACACATGGGAGCCAGGGGTGGTGATGCATTCATACAGGAACTAGCAGGGTATGGGCCATGGTGAGGGGTGGAGGAGCTTCAGAGGGGTCATCAGCACCACCCAACTGCTCAGCTAAGAGGAGGGTCCCTGAGTGACACACGGGGGCACCTGTTTCTCATTATATTCAGCCCTTTAACCAAGAAATCTAAAAAATAGATATTTCACAGAATATAATTAGCTTTAGATTTCTATTAATTTTTGTCACCAAGAGAACATTTTTGGGCTTTCTGTACCACAATTCAACTACATATTATGTTGTATTGTGAGTTTAAACAGAAGTGTTACTTAGGCAGCAACTCATGAGCAAGAAACAAAGTGTCGACGACTGTTTTATTTAGTATAGCCCATTGTGCCTTTCTCAGCTCATATATCAAGCAGAACTGTTATTAATAGGTGTTTGATGTAGTTTTGATGATTAAAAAGAACGTGTGTATGCTGAGGAGGAAATGGGTTTAACCTCACGTCTTTGCAGAAATACACCAGTATTTGTCAGGAACATTTTCCCAGTGGTAACTTCAGGATTCTTGTTTGGAGAATGACACCCTGAGCCTGAGCTCTCCCAGTGTGAGGACAGTGACGATGCATCACAGGTCCAGACAATAGTAATAGCAGGGGAAGGTGATGGACGCTTCCTCCTCTCAGCTCTGAACACCGAGGAATGCAGTATCATAGAGCTTAGAGGGAGGGGTCTGCGTCCATCAGTCGCTCTCTGTGGTCTCCTTTCTCAGTGCCCCCTCCCAACTCTCAGGCATGGAAAGACAACACTCAGATGCACAGCGAGTGCAGATGAAGGAGAGCCACTGCTTTCCAGGCAGAACCCTCGGGGCTCCCCTTCTGTCCTGGGTGCTGCAGGGAGCAGGGCGGCCCCAGGGCTCGGGATCTGGTAGGACTGGGCAGCGCCTGGGCTGAGCTCTCGGGGTCCTGTCTCTCTACCTTCAAACCCTTTCCCTTCTGATTTTTCTCAAGATTGACTGAAAATATGGACATTGTAAATATTCTACCTGCACCTGTCAATGCAGGTACTGATCACTTTGCTTTTCCCTCTTGTTCCCCAGTGTATCTCGGGAGCTCCACATGGTTCTCCCTGTGACTTGTGTCACTTGTCACTGCAGTCACGACTCTCTCAGGGCCTCCTGTCTTCTCCAGTGTGGAAAATCAATCTTAACGTGTGGGTTGTTAAACAAGCCAGGTTCTGTCTCCACACCAACATCCCAGGAGCTGTGTGTGGAGAGGGTCTCCTAGATTACCCTGATGATGGCAGACAGCTCCTGTCCTGTGCCCTCATCTCCTACTCCACGCTGTGCTGTTCACCTGTGTGTGTGATGAGGCAAGGCTGGGAGAGGACTCGCTAAGACACGGCATAGGGGTATTTTTTTATTTGAAGGATTTCTATCCACAAGAATGATGCATCATGGCTGAAATGACTTTATACCCTGTGTGATATTCATATACGACTGTGCCACCTGCATTTAATTTATGTTACATTGCTAGAAGTTGTGTTTCGTGGACACCTCTGGTGAGAAGTGTTTTCCATGTCTGTCCTGGCACTGCAGGGAGCAAAGCACAGTTGTCACTTGTGATGTCATCAACTGTGTCACTGTCCTTGCTCCACACCCTGGAGAAGGAGATTCACATCCTCAGGTCCTTGTGTGGATTTTCACTATAGGCAGAGGAAGGTTTCTGTGCTCTTAAACTGATCCAGTGTAGCTCTAATTTCCTAAACATTATTTCTCACTACTGGGGTATGTAAACTACTGCTTCTCCTAAAACACTGACATCTGTGGCACTGTTCTGTCTTAAGAAAACTGGAATTAGAGTCAAACACCCTTGATTCCCAGATGTTTAGAGCGATCCACCCAGTGAGATTGAGCTCACTATATGTGCAAGTCTTAAAGCTCTAATTAAACTGAATTAAATAAAAGCTGTATTTCACAGAAAGTTAATTTCAGAACTAATATAAAATGATATTTATGAATTGCTAATGTACTTCTACTTAAAATTATTTTCAAATATTATCAGTTTATTGTTTACTCATAAGGGATACATGTACAAAACTAAGCTTATGCCATCTGTAATGACACAGAAGAGAAGAATTTCATTTAGGGCAATTTGCTAGGGATCACATAGGACTCCTAAACCTTGGAAACACATACCTTTGCTTAATGTTTTTCTTTCTCTGAAATTTAAATTGAAATATTTTTCTCTATTTATTGTAAAAATGTATAAACAATAATTGTACCTATTTATGGGCTACAGATGACTTCTAATACATGTGATGGATCCAATCAGGGTGACTGATGTTTGCCCACGATATGACATAATGTTCTGATTGAACCGTGGAGCATCTCCTCCTATTAGCTCAGGACTTAAGCTGCAGGGCAATGTGAACTACGGTCAGCTCAGTCTGCCGCATGACACCAGGGACTTTCTCCTTCATTCTGTATCCAAATTCCCCTGTTCCCTCCACTACTCCCAGCCTCTAGTAATCATCATTCTGTCACAAGATTGAGCAGTTTAGCTTCTGCTTATATGGGTGTTCATCTTTCTGCACCAGGCTTATCTCACTTAACAAGACGTCCTCCAGTTCAAGCAGTTTGCTGAAAATGACAGGATTTGTTGTTTTCTGTTGAAAATACTTCATTGTGTGCATATACTACACTTTCTTTATCCATTCATCTGATAATGGGCATCGCAAACGATTCCATCTATTGGAAATTGTGAGCAGTTTTACAAAAAAAATCGGGGATGCAGCTATCTCTTATATAACATTTTCATGTATTTTGGATATACCCCCAGTTGTCAGAAGCTGTAGCTGTAACAGTTGTATTTCTAGTTTTTAATGGACTCTCTTAAAATAGATTGACCATGAAACTGTTCCAGTTGTGGTCCCATTTAATACCCACCTTCTACATGCATGAGTAATAATGAGAAGATCTTTCTAACAATTGATAACTAGATTCTGCTCAGTGCTTTGACAAGATAACAACAACTAGTTAAGAAATGTTGCTAACTTGGGAATTCAGAGAAAAGGATTAAAACTACATCAGATATCTCTAACCAAATATTGTGAAAATATTCTGGTATTCTTATCTTCTCTCTTCTAGGCAGAAGCAGTCCTGATCAATCATTAAAGAACTGCAGGAGCCCCTAGATCACATTATGAGGACCTGCATAACAAGACATGTTTCTAAGATAAACATCTCTAGGATATCATTACATTGCAGATCCGTTTCCATGTTTGGTATGTACACTTCATCTGTTTCACACATTATGGTAGCACAAAGATGCAGGTCACAGCTAAGATTGGAATATTGGGTAGATGGCATGAGCAACTCTCAGCCTCACAGATGGCTGAAAGTCACATTTGTAGGGAAGGCAGCCCGGGGACATAAATTCCAGCAGGCAGACACCAGAGTTCACTCTGAAGGACATGTGCTCCATGGATGCATTATAGGAATACACGCTGTGGCAATAAATACACCAAAAAGTATCACTGATATAAACTAGCTCTGTGAATTCTAAGTTATGAGACTGTGTGTGTGCATGTGTGTGTTATTATTTTTACACAATCTTTTCATTCCATTTCAACAAATGTGTAGAACTCTACTTTGTTCCTAGTTTATCAAGATGATGCAGATCCAATCAAACAAGACATTGCTTGTGCCCCTGAAAAAGCTAAAAATGAAGCTATAGTAAGGATTCACATGATACAGGGCATGTTTAAAGACATTCTGTTTGCATGAGAGGCAGAGCAGTGAGGGAGGGGAAGAGAGCATGTACTTTCCCCATTCACTTGCGCACAGGCGCCTGGAGGAAGCCAGGACATGCATAGGAATCAGGGGCTCAATCTTGGTCTACAACATGGGAGGAAGTGACCCGGCCATGTGCACCATCGCTTACCACCTCTTAGGGAGCACATTTCTAGGAAGGAAGAATAGAGAGGGATTTCAAAGTTCGGCACTGTGATATGGGGTGCAGGCATCCCAAGTATTGCCTTAGCAGCCACTCCAAACATATGGTCCTATGGTAATATTTCATGAAGAGCACAGCTTATAGACTTTGGGACCCAGCGATGACACACATGGTCCAACCGTAAGAAAGCAGAGGTGTCCTGGGACAGGGGTGTGGCTGTGAGGTAGACTTCAGTGACACAGAGGTTGAATGGGATTGATCTCCATATTTCAAATGACAAGAGTGTTGGATGAAACAATGAATGTGCTAATGAATTTGATGACAAATTCTTTTTCCCCTCAGATCCAAAATGCATACTTCTTCCACCTATAATATGAATAAAAATTATGAAATTTATGAAAGCAATGAGATGAAACTCATTTATTACACTGAAATTTCCATTGGGATATCGGCCAATGCCTGCCTTCTTCTCTTCCACGTCCTCAATGACTTTCTCCTGCACAGAACCAAGCCTGTTGACATGACAATTGGTCTCCTGGCCCTCATTCACCTAGTGATACTGATGATTGTGGTGTGCCAGGCTATGGACATGTTTGGATCTCGGGGTTCCTGGGATGACATCACATGTAAAGCAGTCTTCTTCTCCTACCGGGTGCTGCGGGCCCTCTCCCTGTATACCACCTGCGTGCTGTGTGTCCTCCAGGCCATCACTCTCAGCCCCAGGAACTCCTGGTTGGCAAACTTCAAGCGTAAACACTTACGTCAAAGCCTGTGCTCCATGCTTGTACTGTGCGTCTTCTATATGTCCGTTAGCAGTCACATCATAATCACCGTCATTGCCACTCCCAACAGGACCTCACACAGTCTAATATGTGTCACTAAATCCTGCTCTGTTTGGGCCATGAGCTATTTCCTAATGCAAACATTTTCCACATTGCTGATGTTTAGGGAAAGCTTCCATATAGGGCTCATGGCCCTCTCCAGTGGATACATGGTGAGGCTCCTCTATAGGCACAGGAGGAAGTCCCAGCACCTACGTGGCACCAACCTGACTCCAAGGGCCTCCGCAGAGCAAAGGGCCACACAGAGAATTCTGGTGCTCTTGAGCTTTTTCATGGTCATGTCCATTTTGGAATCCATTTTCTCTGCCTCAAGACTCAAGATGAATGACGATCCAATTTTCTATTGTATATATTTTATTGTGGCCAACAGCTATGCCACAGTCAGTCCTTTCGTATTCCTCTGTACTGAAAAACGTATGATTACCTTCATGAAATCCATCAGGGTGGAGAGAAATAGATGTTTAACTATTCACTGAAATGTGGTTCTCTAAATGAGCTATTGTACTGGTTTCTATGTTTTTATTACTGCAGCCAGTATTTGCTGTCTGGGTAAAATATAATATGGAGTTATGCCTTATCCTTGGATTTATTTACATGGATGCCTATATGGCAAGATCATAATGCATAATGGGACAATGTAATTATATGAGCTGACAAAAATGTGCTTTATGTATGATTGGCTTCTCAAGATGGAAGTGTGAGACAGATCTCATTTGTCACTGTCACGTGTGATTCAGTCAGTTACAGATTCAAAGCATTTTCAACAAATCAACAGTGATCTGTACACTGCCAAACTATGCATCTATGCATGCAATCAGGTTCTACCATGAATTACCATATGATCCAGCTATTCTACTCCTACATATGCCAAAAAGTATTGAATACATGAACTCACAGTGATTTGCACTCTAAAACCTGTAACAGCATTATTGTTAAGAGTCAATAAGGAGGAAGCCCGGGAGCAGCGAAGGGGGCAGCAGGGATCCCGCAGGCTGCTGACGGGAAAGGCGTGAGCGGCCCTTGTGCAGCGATCCTGGAGCCCCACGCTTCAGCCCAAGGGGACCCAGACAGTTAGGTCAGACCAACGGATAATTTGGTGGAAGCTCGGACACATCAGTACTGGATACAGAGGTGAGAGAGCGCTTTTGCCCTGTCCCGCGGCGCCAGAAACCACCCCTCCCCCAACCCGCCCTGGGACGGACACCGGGACATGCACGGCTGAGTGGGAGAGAAAGTGTGAAAGGGAACAGAGCGTGGGACACCCCGCGGGAAGAGAGCGCAATGGGGGAAACTAATTAAAAGTCTAAATAAGACAAGAGCCCACAGCACCTCCACCCCCCCCATATCGGAACGGCAGAGGGCGGGAAGCCGCCATCTTCTTTGTTTATATTCGGGGCCAAAGAATGGCAGCCGCTTGCACGCCGCGGCTCGCAGCGGCTCGCGGCGGCGACAGCGCGCTGCTGCCATCTAGCGCTAACCGAGAGCGGTGCATCCATACACTATTAATACAAGGGAAGGCCCTCCGGCAAAGGACACAAATAACCAGAGGGGGGAAAAAGAAAAAAAAAAAATTTTTTTCCTGAAAAGCGCCTGCGACGCTATACACATAGAAGCCAGAGATTAGAAGCTAACTATCATCAACTCAGCGCAACTGGATGGCATTACTTCCCTCCAGAGAGAAGAACAAAAATAAAAATTAATAATTAAATTGAGATCTACCACAAGTAACCCTGAAGAAATAAGCAGAACCCTCGGGCTACACCCATCTCAAACCTCCAAGGCTCCACCAACAGCAGGCAGCCCACTTAACAAAGACATAGTATAACAAGAAAAAAAAAATCACAGTAAGGGAAGAAGAATCAAAAGAATTCCTCCAAAATGCGAAACAACAAACACAGAAGTCAAGGAAACAAGAATAATGAACACATAATGATACCTCCAAACGAACAAAACACACGAAGCCAAGAATACGAAGATGACGAGATAGAAGAAATGCAAGATATGGATTTCAAAAAATTTATGATAAGATCATTTAGAAGTCTTCAAAAGCAAATTCTTGAACTACAGAAATCCTTACTGGACAAGATAGAAAATCTCTCCCGGGAAAATGAAACTTTAAGGAAGAACCAGAATACGATGCAGGAATTAGTAGAACAGGAAAGTCTGATAGTGAAGAGAAACCAATCAGAACTGAAGAGCTCCATAGATCAAGTGACTAACACCTTGGAATGCCTTAGAAACAGAGTCAGCGAAACAGAAGAGAGAATATCGGACTTAGAGGACAGAGCACAGGAAAATATACAGTCAAAACCAAAGAAAAGAAGAAGAAATTAGAAATCTAAAAAATATTGTTGGAAATCTACAGGATACTATTAAAAAACCCAACATTAGAGTTCTAGGAATCCCTGAAGGCATGGAGAGAGAGAAAGGATTAGAAGGCATTTTTAGAGAGATACTAGCAGAGAACTTTCCAGGTTTGGAGAAGGATAGAGAAATCCTAGTACAGGAAGCCCATAGAACCCCTAATAAGCATGACCAAAAGAGAACCTCACCACGACATGTTGTAATAAAATTCACCACAGTGAAACAAAAAGAAAAGATCCTAAAATGCGCAAGAGAAAAACGTCAGATTACTTTCAGAGGATCTCCAATTAGGCTCACAGCTGACTTCTCATCAGAAACCCTACAAGCTAGGAGGGAATGGCGAGACATAGCCCAGGTACTAAGAGAGAAAAACTGTCAGCCCAGAATATTATACCCTGCAAAGCTCTCATTTGTGATTGAGGGTGAACTAAAGACCTTTCACAGCAAACAAAAATTGAAAGAATTTGTAGCCACTCGTCCAGCCTTACAAAGGATCCTGAAAGATGTACTACACAAAGAAACACAGAAACACGGTCATCAATCTGAAAGAAGCTAAAGGAAGGAAACCTCACAGCAAAAGATCATAGGAAACTCAAAGCATATATAAGAAACTATCTTTGGCAAATGGCAGGACAAAATTCCTACTTATCAATAGTCACATTGAACGTGAATGGTTTGAATTGCCCAATCAAACGAGACAGACTTGAAGCCTGGATTAGAGAAAAAAATCCATCTATTTGCTGCCTACAAGAAACACACCTCTCTAGCAAAGATCCATACAAACTGAAAGTGAAAGGATGGAAAAAGATATATCACGCCAGCAGAAACGAAAAAAAAGCGGGCATAGCCATCTTAATATCAGATAACATAAATTTTACCACAAAATCTATTAGGAGAGACAAAGAGGGACACTATATAATGATTAAGGGATCCATTCAACAGGAAGATATAACAATTATCAATGTATATGCACCTAACTACAAGGCGTCGGTTTACTTGAAAGATTTGCTAAGGGGCTTAAAGGGAGACTTAGACCCCAATACAATAGTACTGGGGGACTTCAATACTCCACTCTCAGAGATAGACAGATCACCAAGACAGAGGATCAACAAGGATACAGTAGATTTAAATGACAACATAGCCCAAATGGACCTAACAGATATCTACAGAACTTTCCATCCTACAGAGAAACAATTTACGTTCTTCTCAGCAGTACATGGAACCTTCTCTAGGATTGACTACATACTAGGCCATAAAGCAAGTCTCAGCAAATTCAAAAGAATTAGAATCATACGATGCAACTTCTCAGACCATAAAGGAATGAAGTTGGAAATTAGCAACTCAGGAATCCCTAGAGCACATGCAAAATCATGGAGACTGAACAACATGCTCCTGAACGAACAATGGGTCATAGAAGAAATTAAAAGAGAAATCAAAAATTTCCTGGAAGTAAATGAGGATAACAGCACATCATACCAAAATTTGTGGGATACAGCAAAAGCAGTGTTAAGAGGAAAGTTTATAGCAATAGGTGCCTACATCAAGAAACTGGAAAGACACCAAATAGATGAGCTCACAGTACATCTCAAAGATCTAGAAAACCAACAGCAAACCAAACCCAAAGCTAGTAGGAGAATAGAAATAATTAAAATCAGAGAAGAAATCAACAGGATTGAATAAAAAAAAATTACAAAAAATCACCCAAACGAGGAGCTGGTTTTTTGAAAAAATAAACAAGATTGACACCCCATTGGCCCAGCTAACAAAAAAAAGAAGAGAAAAGACGCAAATCAATAAAATCACAGATGAAAAAGGAAACATAACAACAGACATCACAGAAATCAAAAGAATCATCAGAAATTACTACAAGGACTTGTATGCCAGCAAACAGGGAAACCTATCAGAAATGGATAGATTCCTGGACACATACAACCTACCTAAACTGAACCAGGAAGACATAGAAAACCTAAACAGACCCATAACTGAGATAGAAATTGAATCAGTAATAAAGGCCCTCCCAACAAAGAAAAGCCCAGGACCAGATGGATTCACTGCTGAATTCTACCAGACATTTAAAGAACAACTAACTCCAATCCTTTTCAAACTATTCAGAACAATCGAAAAAGAGGGAATCCTCCCAAATTCCTTCTACGAAGCCAGCATCACTTTAATTCCTAAGCCAGAAAAAGATGCAGCATTGAAAGAGAATTACAGACCAATATCCCTGATGAACATAGATGCAAAAATCCTCAATAAAATCTTGGCCAATAGAATCCAACAACACATCAGAAAGATCATCCACCCAGACCAAGTGGGATTTATCCCTGGTATGCAGGGATGGTTCAATGTGCGCAAAACAATCAACGTGATACACCACATTAACAGACAGCAGAAGAAAAACCATATGATCATCTCACTAGACGCAGAAAAAGCATTTGACAAAATACAACACCCTTTCATGATGAAAACCCTAAACAAACTGGGTATAGAAGGAACATTCCTCAATATAATCAAAGCAATTTATGAAAAACCTACAGCCAGTATCCTACTGAATGGGGAAAAGCTGGAAGCATTCCCACTGAGATCGGGCACCAGATAGGGATGCCCACTCTCACCACTGTTATTCAACATAGTGCTGGAAGTCTTAGCCAGAGCTATTAGGCAAGAAGAAGAAATCAAAGGGATACAAATAGGAAAAGAAGAACTCAAACTATCCCTCTTTGCAGATGACATGATACTTTATTTAGGGGATCCAAAGAACTCTACTAAGAGACTATTGGAACTCATAGAAGAGTTTGGCAAAGTAGCAGGATATAAAATCAATGCACAAAAATCAACAGCCTTTGTATACACAAGCAATGTTACGGCTGAGGAAGAACTTCTAAGATCAACCCCATTCACAATAGCTTCAAAAACAATCAAATACCTTGGAATAAACCTAACTAAAGATGTTAAAGATCTCTATGATGAAAATTACAAAACCTTAAAGAAAGAAATAGAAGAGGATACCAAAAAATGGAAAAATCTTCCATGCTCATGGATTGGAAGAATCAATATCATCAAAATGTCCATCCTCCCAAAAGCAATTTACAGGTTTAATGCAATACCAATCAAGATACCGAGGACATTCTTCTCAGATCTGGAAAAAATGATGCTGAAATTCATATGGAGGAATAAGAAACCTCGAATAGCCAAAGCAATCTTGTACAACAAAAACAAAGCTGGAGGAATCACAATACCAGATTTCAGGACATACTACAAGGCAGTTGTTATCAAAAGAGCATGGTACTGGTACAGAAACAGATGGATAGACCAATGGAACAGAATAGAAACACCTGAAATCAATCCAAACATCTACAGCCAACTTATTTTTGATCAAGGATCCAAAACCAACCCCTGGAGTAAAGACAGTCTATTTAATAAATGGTGCTGGGAAAACTGGATTTCCACATGCAGAAACATGAAGCAAGATCCCTACCTTACACCTTACACAAAAATTCACTCAACATGGATTAAAAACCTAAACCTACGACCCGACACCATCAAATTATTAGAGAGCATAGGAGAAACCCTGCAAGATATAGGTACTAGCAAAGACTTCTTGGAAAATACCCCAAAGGCACAGGCACTCAAAACCAGAATTAACTACTGGGACTGCATCAAATTGAGAAGTTTCTGTACTGCAAAAGAAACAGTCAGGAAAGTGAATAGGAAACCGACAGAATGGGAAAATATATTTTCAAACTATGCAACAGATAAAGGGCTGACAACCAGAATACACAAAAAATCAAGAAACGCCACAACATCAAAACAAACAACCCACTTAAGAGATGGGCCAAGGACCTCAATAGACATTTCCCCAAAGAGGAAATCCAAATGGCCAACAGACACATGAAAAAATGTTCAAGATCACTTGCAATCAGGGATATGCAAATTAAGACAACAATGAGGTTTCACCTCACCCCGGTGAGAATGGCTTACATCCAGAAATCTACCAATAATAGATGCTGGAGAGGATGTGGGGAAAAAGGGACACTCACCCACTGTTGTTGGGAATGCAAACTGGTTAAACCACTATGGAAGTCAGTCTGGAGATTCCTCAGAAACATGAATATAACCCTACCATACAACCCAGCCATCCCACTCCTTGGAATTTACCCAAAAGAAATTAAACTGGCAAACAAAAAAGCCGTCTGCACACTAAAGTTTATTGCAGCCCAATTCACAATAGCTAAGACCTGGAACCAACCCAAATGCCCATCAACAGTAGACTGGATTAGGAAATTATGGGATATGTACTCTACAGAATACTATACAGCAGTCAAAAACAATGAAATCCTGTCATTTGCGACAAAATGGAGGAATCTAGAAAACATCATGCTGAGTGAACTAAGCCAGTCCCAAAGAGACAAATACCATCTGTTTTCCCTGATTGGCGACGACTAACTGAACACCAAAAGGGAAACCTGTTGAAAGGAAATGAACACTATAAGAAAATAAGACTTGATCAGCTCTTGTCTGGACTGTTGATGTACAATGTAAAGCTTTACCCATCTTAGTATCTCTCTTTGATGCTTGTTTTTGTGGTAGTACTAATGGTTGAACTCTGCAACTAACACAAAATCAGCCTTAGGTGTTTAAAGTTTAACTGAAAAGTGATCCCAGTCAACTTTGAGAGAGGGAAAAAGAAAGGGAAGATAGGTACAATTTGAGACAAACTCAATTGGACTTGCACCAAATGATGGAGTTAGAAACGTGCCAGGGGATCCCAATTCAGCCCCATCGGGATAGCATGTGCCAATGCCATCTCAACGGCCCAGGTGGACGGTTTTAGTTCACAACTGATCACACTGAGAGGGCTGGAAGTCAGGGGGAGTACACAAACAAGACTAATTTCTACCAATATAAACAGATAGGACCAGAAAGGGAGAGAGTGATCCAACATGGGAAGCAGAGTCACAGAAGACTCATAGAATGATAGATGTCCTAAATAACACTCTGGCCTCAGAATCAGCCCTTAAGGCACTCAGATCTGGCTCAAGAGCCCATAAGAGTATTTTAGGCATGGAAAGCCAAGACACTCTGAAAAAGGAAAAAAAGAAGACCTAAAGGGAAGACCTCAGCGAGTGAGATCCCAGTGGGAGGAACGGGGCTACCAAAGAAGAAGGTACCTTTCTCCGAAGGGAGGAAGGGACCTCCACTTTGACTGTGACCCTGTCGTAATAGAATCAAAATCGGCAAACCCTAAAGGCTTCCATAGCCTCAGCAACTCATGACTAGAGCCTAGGGAGATTCCTGACGCCATAAATAAGAGTGTCAAATTGTTAAATCAACACCAGGAGTCACTGTGTACCTATATCCCATGTGGGATCTGTCCTTATTATGTTATCTAATGTGAAGTAACGCTGTAACTAGTGCCGAAATGGTATTTTTACACTTTGTGTTTCTATGTAGATGCAAACTGATGAAAATTTCTACTTAATACATACTGAACTGATCTTCTCTATATAAAGATAATTGAAAAGGAAAAAAAAAGAAAAGAAAAAAAAATCAGTGTTACATTGGAAACTGCATCAAAAAAATTAATCAGTTTCAAATATATATATATATTTCAAAAAAAAAAAGGATGGTATACTGAATCGATCTTCTGAATATAAAGATAATGGCAAATGATTAAAAAATCTTGGTGTTAAATTGGAAATTGCATAGAAAATTAATCAATTTTAAAATATATATATCATGTAGGATCTCTGTCCTTAACGTGCTATACATTGTGAATTAATACTATAACTGGGACTCCAACAGTATTTTTCACTTTGTGTTGCTATGTGAGGGCAAATTGTTGAAATCTTTACTTAATATATACTAAACTGACCTTCTGTATATAAAGAGAATTGAAAATGAATCTTGATGTGAACGGAAGGGGAGAAGGAGTTGGAAAGGGGAGGGTCGCGGGTGGGAGGGAAGTTATGGGGGGGAAGCCATTGTAATCTATAAGCTGTATTTTGGAAATTTATATTCTGTAAATAAAAGCGAAAAAAAAAAGAGTCAATAAGTAGAAGCAACCCAACAACCATATGAGTGTATAAACAAAATATAACCTGCACAAACAATAAAACCGTTTTTGCTCTCTAACAAGAAGGAAATTCTGTCATGAACCTTGAATATATTATGCTAAGTGAAATCATTCAGCCACCAAAGAAGAGATTATTCTAAGAATCTCCTCACAGAAGGTGGTCAGAGGCTGTTGGAGAGGAGGAAAGTGCAGTTCTTGTTTAATGGACACAGAATTCAGTACAGGAAGAGGAAAATATTCTGGAAACGGGTGGTGGTTGTGGTTGCACAATAATGGGATGTACTTAGTGCCAGTGAATTGCACAGTTTAAAATGGTTAAAGAAGAAATGTTTATGTTATATTTATTCTTTTTTAACTTTTATTTAGTAAAGATCTCTATGATGAAAATTACAAAACCTTAAAGAAATAGGATACCAAAAAATGGAAAAATCTGCCATGCTCATGGAGAATCAGTATCATCAAAATGTCCATTCTCCCAAAAGCAATTTATAGATTCAATGTGATACCAATCAAAATACCAAAGACATTCTTCTCAGATCTAGATAAGTGATGCTGAAATTCAAGCTGCTGTACTCTTTACTTGGTACAGAGCTTGTCTTCTGTGTATCAAGTAAACTGAAAATGGACCTTAGTAGAGAATGGGACTGGGAATGGCAGAGGGAGGAGCAGGAGGAGGGGTTGGAGTATAGTAGGTAGGAGGGCGAGTATGATGGGAAGAATCACTGTATTTTTAAAGTTGTACTTAGGAAATGAATGAATTTTGTATTCCTTAAATAAAAGGTTTCTTTGGGACAAAAACATACAAAAAACAGATACACAAAAGGTCAGTAATCTCTTAAAAATACTCAATAGCCGTAAGTATGAGAAAATTGTCAATAAAAACTGTAATGTATGCCTGTTTACAATTCCTGTCACTAGAATAAAATACGGAAGAGACAAATGCTGTTAAGGAAGTGAGCAAATTGGATTTTTGATATGGTTGTGAGGATTGCAATTGCAGCTGCCTGTCTAACAGTTCAAAACTTGCCCAAAATGTCCAACAGTGAAGTAGAATACATGACCCAATGTTTCCACTCCAAGGTGGATACTCAGGGGAATGGAAAACACGTTCAAAAAATTTGTACAGGGATGCTTCCAACAGTTTTAGAAGGGGTATCAAAAGGTCCACAGTAATTTACATTGTGAAAATGCAATGGATGGATTTCAGCCAAAATTATCAGACCCTAGAGAAATGAGAAACTAAAGCAAGACTAGACACTAATATTTCATCGAACTAAAAAGATTTCAGACCACAAAGGCAACCCCAAAGAGGAAAGAGTCAACCTATGGAATGGGAGAAAATATTCCAAAGGTATACACATAACAAAAAGCTGATAACCATAGTGTCTAAAATAGCAGAACAACCCAATTTTAAAAAGGGCAGTAGCTCTACAAAATTTTTCAAAGCAGGACATATGCATTTCCAGGTTCATAGAAATGCTGCACATTCTTCTCCAACTGGGAAAAGTATCTCAAAACCACAGTGAGACAGCAACTCACTCCTGTTACATTGCTGGTATAAAGAAGTAAAACGGCAACTAGTGCTGGCATGGATGTGGGGAAGGGGAACCACTGCATACTGATGGGAAAAGTAAATTTGTTCAGCCACTGTCAAAAATAGTATGGAGGTCCCTCTAAAAACTTGAACTACCATATGCCCCAGCAAGTCTGCAGATAGTCATATATGCAAGGGAAATGAAGCCACTCTGGGAAAGAGACATCTGCATTGTTGTGTTTATTACAGCGATCTTCACAACAGCCACAATATGGAAGTGTTCCTTAAATGATTAAAGGATAAAAAAAGTGGGGGGGGGAGGGGCTGGCACTTGGCATAAAGAGTTAAACCTCCATCTGCAAAGCCAGCATCCCACATGGGAGCTGGTTCAAGACAAGATGCTCCACTTCTGATCTAGCTCCCTGCTACTGCACCGGGCTCTTAGATTCAGCTTGGCTCAGGCAAAGCCATTGCATCCATTTGGGGAGTGAACCTTGAATACAGGGAATCCTGGCTCCCCCACACTGCTCCGTCATCACTCTGTCCTCATTTTCCTTGCCCTGGAGGGCTCAGGGCATGGACTTCTCAGCGCATCCGCCACAGAGTGCATGGAGGGCAGGAGTGTGAGCTTCGTCTCCTGCAGGGTCTGGGCCATCACCAGACAGGGGCTGCATACTTGCATCTCATGTAGGGACACAGAAGGGGTCACTACATCACAAAAAAAAAAAATAAAACGGTCTCCAAAGGAATTTGCTTTCACCCACTGCCATCATAGATCATTTTCTATCTTAGTTGATCTGAGACAGAGCTTGAAAACTGAAACTAAAAGCTTAGACATCATAGAATATGTGTCTAATGCCACACAGAAACCAAGTGCTGTGAGTATGAATCTGTGTCTGGACCAGCCCACCCCTCACGCTATAAGGAGAGGACCCTCAGCATCAGGAAGTCATGGAGGACACCAGAGGACTCTCAGCCCAAGACAGGGGCACTGCTCGGTGTGGAGTGGTTTGGAGTAAGGTGCTCTCAGGATAAAACTAGGATAAGTTCATGTTGTCTACTGGCCTTTGTCCCTTCTGACCCTCACTCAAGTATCAGGAAATTCAGAAAAAAGTTCTGAGCTCAGCTCTCCCCAGATTGCTATTATCCAGGATAATAGAGGATAATGGAGAGAAAGATGACATGTTCCACTGGGGACTCTGTGTTCTGTTCTCCCCAGCGGGATCCATCACCTTTCCCTTGACACCACAATGATGATCCACAGAGAGATGAGCTCAGGGAGTCTTTTCCTTAAAACCCTGCAGGTTCCTCTCAGGTGCATGGAATCCCCCAGCTGTCGTCCTGGGTAAGTGGCTCTTTATTCCATGGATGGGCAATCAGGGTGGGGGGGTTCCTAGGCAGGGTGTGAATGGGGGCAAATGTGGCTACAGTGAGGTTTGCAGCAGCCTCAGTAGAGACGTGGGCTCCAACAGTCCTCCACAGCTCAGCAGTGTTCTCTGTGATCCAGTAGGAACATTTACTTCCCAGGATATTTGCTCTTTTAATTTGGCAACCCATAAAATTAGCACATTTTTCCATATGAAACAGTCAATTCATCAATTTAAGTTTCACATTCATTTCTTTCCATGAAATGACATCCACTGGCTTAGTTTCTCTCCTGAAGAAGTGCACATTTTCCAACCATTTTCTTACTACAACAGTTCTCGTTTCTAACCACACCCCACGTGGGACAAGTTGAATTCTCAGTTTCCATTCAGTTATCAGCTTTATTTTTTCATCTGCAGGACACTAAAGTTTGTCCTGAAAAAGTACCTTAGGCCTTTTGTATTTAGCAAATGGGAATGTTTGATCAAAGCAACGCCAGGGACAGTCATCCCTCTGCTTCCTCCCAGTATGTTCTCACAGAGGGCTTTCTTGTCCTGGCTGCAATTTCACACAGTTCAGATTGATGAAGTCTGCTCCTGGGCAGGGTTGGCAAGTCCAAACTAGAGGATGAGGAAATGAGGCTGCCACTACACTGAACGACAATGGAGTGATGGAGATGGGACTTAATTCTCTCTAAATTCTATCTCCAAATTTTAGAAGAACAGTATGTCAGAAATAAGTGTCCTAATAACTACTCTATTCATTAAAAAGTCCTCGTGTATCACTGATGATAAATGAGGAAACCTTTTGTTAGGAGGAAATTCTAAAAGAAATAAATATTCCTTGATGTCCATGCTTGATTTAAGCTTTCCCTCAATTTGATACACTGATGATACAAGAAATGTTGTGACTACTGTGTATATATCATGCATTTACTAGAACAGAAAAATGAGAAGGAATCACTCTTTTTTGTTAGGAGGATACGTTGGGGGACTTTGCCTCCACTGGCTGCTGTCAGCTGTTTGTTCATAGACTGATAATTCTCCAGCTCAAGTTGTTCACAAATAGAACATGCTGCTCCATACACATAGTCCCTAACATACACACAACATGTGTGGTCACTGCCACCCACCAGAGAGCTTTTATGTCGACCATGTGGTGAAGACAAACTATGGCAACAACAAACAAAGGTGAGCTCTCTCAAGTATCCAAGGCACATTACAACGAGCAGACATAAATCCTACTTTTTATCCGTTAAGTCAGTCCTGAGAGAGATGCAGGACCACGCTTATGCTCCAGGTGACAGAACTGATACGCCCTCCCTCTCTTCCTCCCTCATCCTGCTCTGTCCACCCACTAACTCTTAGGCACAAACCCGCACTTGGGCCTGCACAGGGTTCTGCTTGTCCTGTTACCCCTGTCCATTCTCTCCTGTCCACTGGTTCAGGTGCATTGACCCAAGCAGTAACCCCTTGTGCCTGGCTCATCTGATGGTGCAGTGCGTGGTAAGATGTCCTGATTGGGGTAAATGCAGTGTCAGAAGTGACTGCTATTTACTGGGGTGGCACAGAGTCTTAACATTGTTAATTTGCTCACAGAACATCAGCCTTCACGATCAGTTCTACAAACACTTGGCAGTGAGTATTCAGTGAAATGCTGATTTATTGTTGACATTTCTTATTTCTTGTATGTTTTGTTCTCCTAAACTGCCCACTTAGCCTTTCCCTTCCCCTCCCATGGTGTGACCTGTCCGAGTGAGAACTCTTGCAGGACTTTCTTCCACATGATATGCCTGTGGTTTATGTCACTGTATTCAGAACCTCAGGTCTCTCTGAGGACAGTTTGCTGTCTCCTCTGTGGGAAATGGATTTTGGGGCTTGGTGCATCAGGAGAGAAGGTGTGGTGTCAGCATCGTCACCCCTAGGAGCTGTGCTGGAGGAGGGTCTCCTGGCTGATGCAAAGAGTTCTGTACCATCCTCTGCTCTCCTACACCATGTGTGCTACTCAGGGCTGTGTGAGCAGGCACAGTGGGGACAACTAGCTGACAGCATTCCTATACCTTCTTTTCTCAAATGTTCACATCGTAAGGAATGTTTTCTAATAAAATAACACAGGACCAGATACTAGCTATATTTAGCTTCCTTTCAGTAAGTGCATAAAATAAAAAGTAGACATTAGCAATGACAGCAGCAGTGTGCACTCAGCACACTGTGGACACAGCTGGGGGAGAGCACTCCCGTCTTCAGCCGTCTCTCCTGATCCTCCACAGAGACACTGTCAGTGGGTGCCCTGGATGCATCCAAATGTGTCCTCTACCTGGTCAATACCCTGAGAAGAAGGAAATGTCTTCCAGCTCCTTCTGGGGAATTTCGTCCCTGGGCAAAGTAAGGCTTTTCCAGTGGGTTGAAGAATGACCCATGAGAATGTTACTTCCTGATATGATCCCTACTGTGTGGCATCGTCTGTCCTGCCTTTTCTCACACACGCCCCTGACAAACACTCATGTTGTCCACCAACCCCAACTTGCCAATGAGGAGGAAGCTGGGAGATCAGTGTTCTAATATTATATATCCATACTTAAATCAGCTACAGTTATATTTTTAAATCTGAATTAAAGCGCAGCACATACAAGAGAACTTCAAAGTGTGTGAGGACCACAGAATTAAAAGATATGCTTTGGTAAAAGAATATTTTGAAATCTACAGATTTTAATATGCACTTTAAGTTTTAAAGAACTTTCATATATATGTAGTTGAATTTTTTTAAAAAAACCATGTGTCCAGTTTTTAGATATTTTCACCTATTTCCAATAACATAAGGGAAATCCTCAAATACTTCAATAAATAAGAAAATAGAAGTACGTAACTGATGGTTTTTAAAGATTAATTAATTTATTTGAAAGGAAGGGTTACAGAGAGTTGGAGAAAAAAGATTCTCCTTTCCCAATAATTTTTATGTAATCTTCTAAAGCATTACATTGAATTACTTTTTATTAAATGTAAACTTTTAAATTAAACTTTAAAACACTATCAGAATATTTTGCCTAGCTTAGGTGAAATAGATACACAGTAAACAGTTGAGTTTCTTTTTATGTACAGGAAAGACACAAAAATACTGTTTAGAGCTGTGCCCATCATCTCGGTAGAAAAGCATCATCCATCTACTTAGACTGTGAACATAACCACTGTGGTTTCTACAAGGCATGAACAGAGCAGGAAGGAACCATGGATCAGAGGGTGTACAGAGCCTGCTACTATGGTGCTCACCTCCCCTGCTCCTCCAGGCAGGGACAGAGCAGGCAAATTAGAGAACAACCACTACAATCCAAAAGGTGCACTTATGAAATTTATATTTATTAAATAAAAGCTTTCTATTAAAAACTTCTCAGTGGACGGCACTCTCTCAAGGTGAGAGGAGGAGACCATCACAGGGACAGCAGTGACTGCAGTTTCTGCAGAGACCACTATTCCCTGCACCTGTTCACACATGTATGTAACAGGACTTGCACCTGTTCACACACATATGTAACACCCTTGCACACACAGCATTTCTAGTAAGTGACACGCTCACCCATACAGGCATCATATGTTGAATGACAGCTGAAGGTCACACACTTAGTAAATGTCAGGTCATACAATTAAATTCAGAGTGTACCATAATCCACGTTTATGTTAACTCTGCATATGAAGGTCTCATTCCTACTTTGCTGAAATTCTTATGAGAGTTCATTCCTACTATGGATCCAGAACTTTATGAGGATTCCACAGATGCAATGGGAAGGAATTCACTGCCCTTCAGGTGAACAACTAAAAGTAAGGTAAAAATCATGAAACACCTTTAATCTTGTGACAATTTTATTGCCCAGGTCCTGTGGGAGCCCAGACAGGGCTGTATGCTCCAATCATGATGGGCAGGTGTGCAGCTAGGAACACAGTGGCTTCCAAGATACTCTGACGTAGACTGAAGTATTCCCATGTGAAAAGGGATGCACAGGGATTAATCCAGGTATCTCCATGAACAGAGTAGTTGTGGTCACAACTGATAAATGAAGAAATACCAGGGATAAATAATCTGTTCTTACTTTTTCCATAGAATTACTCTGTTTTTCTCCTCTAAAAATGAGCAAAAAGATTTATTTTCCGGTTTTATTGCTATAAAGAATGTTTTCTATCCTGAAGTCAGCATTGGGATCATAGCCAATGCCTTCCTTATTCTCTTCCACATCCCTCCTAAAGGGTCTGGACCATCACCTGGTAGGGGCAGTGTTTGTATCACACATGGGGACACAGCAAGGGTCACTGGAGAATGAAAATGATGAAATGGGTTACAAAAGGAGTTGGCTGCCTTTATTCCTATTTAGTCTGAGACAGAGCTTGAAAATTCAAACTAAGATTGGACATCATGGAATATACAACTAATGCCACTTGCATATGATGTTCAGTGTGTGTGACGGATGCCAGGACCTGGCTGCCCTTCACGCTGTAAGGAGAGGACCCTCAGCCCCAGAGAACTCATGGAGGCCATCAGGGGTCTCTGTGTCCACGCCAGGGGCACTGCACAGTGTGGAACTGGTCGGGACTAAGGTGCTCTCAAGTCAAACTGGGAGAACATGGTGTTGTCGACAGGGCTGGGCCCCTTCAGACCTCACACAAGTGTCAGGGAACTCAGAGGAAAGTTTGGAGCTCAGCTCTCCCCAGATTGCTATGCAGGAGGGAATAGAGGAACATGCAGAGACAGGTGACAGGTTCCACTGGGGACTCCGTGTTCTGTGCTCCCCAGCGGGATCTGTCCCCTTTCCCCAGACACCACAATGACAATCCACAGAGAGATGAGCTCAGGACGACCTTCCCTTAAAACCCTGCAGGTTCCTCTCAGGTGCATGGATCCTCCCAGCTGTCGTCCTGGGTAAGTGACTCTTCATTCCACAGATGGGCAGTCAGGGCGGGTGGGTCTCTAGGCAGGGTGCGATGGGGGACAAAGTGTAGCTACAGGGAGGTTTGTGGCAGCCTCAGAAGAGACGCGGCTGCAACAGTCCTCCACAGCTCAGGAGTGTTCTCTGTGCAACACGATGGGGAAATCTTAGGATATTCTCAGTGTGCACTCAGCACAGTGTGGAGACAGCTGAGTGAGTGACTATGTCTTCAGCCGCTCCTCCTGTCATGGAGACACTATCAGTGGGTGGCCCTAGATGCATCCAAAATTGTCCTTTTACTTTATTATAATTCTTAGAAAAGAGGAAAAGCTTATCAGCTCCTTCTGAAAGAATAACTCTACAATAAAAATAAAACTTTTCCAATAGTTTTGGAGAATGATCCACCTACAATATGATTTCCTACGATGAACCCATCTTTGTGGCACCATATGTATTGCTGTTTCTTAGAAAAATTCGCGAGAAACATTGAACTATGGAGCCCCTGAGTCACAATTACCAATGATGAGAGATGCTAGCAAATCAGTTTTATACTATCATGGATTCGTCCTTATGAGGTTCAATTTTTTTAGATATGAAATTAAGCAAAGCCTGCAATGGGAGCTTCAAAGAATTCAGGTAATACTTGAATTAAAAGACAGGTGTATTTCGGCAGAACAAAACATTTTGAAATCTTTGCAGTTTTTTTCCTAATAAGCATTTAAATGAAAAGTTTAAAGACCTTCCATATACAAGGAATTCAATTTTTTTAACAAATTCATGTTTCAGTTGTTTTTCGATGTTCATATATTTCAATTTACAGAAGAGAAATCCTCAAATGTTTCAAGCAACTGAAAACAGAAATTTATAATTTTAATTTCACTGCAATACTTTAAAGTGTCACATTAAAATATTATTTCATCTAATAAAGGTTATTATTTAAAGCACTGTCAGTAGATTTTGCCTATCAGGTGAAACAGACAATACACAGGGGAGTTTCATGTCAATACAGGGAAGACAGGGAAGACTGTTCTGTTCATTTGATGGCAGCACAGGACCCTTAACACACAGAGACAGGTGAACAGCGAGACACATTTTCCTGCTTCTGTCATATCACAGAATCAAACCTTATCTTGCTGAATGTACAGAGATTATGTCATTTATTTGATCAATTCTCAGAAAAAAATGGATAACTTCAAAATGCTACTATGGAATTTCCATTGTAGAAAACTGGAAAACTTCCAAGCTTTAGACCAAATTCTCATGTGTTCTAGAATTCTTAAATGCAAACCACCAATTTTGTTTAAACCCTTCTGCTGCTCCCTATCAACACAGATGATAGAATACAACACTGTCATTTGCTATGGAAGCAATTCAGCCTGATTTTCAGATGATACAGATGTTTAAATATTACTGGGCTTCAAACACTATGATATACCTCATAGTTATAAGGTTGGAAGCAAAGTGTATGGGAACACTGCACAGGGGAGGCATCCATTCTAGGTGAGAACCAAGTTCTCAAGCTTACACTCCACACTTGGTCCCAGGCACTCCCTGGCATGTGGAAGACAGGAAGGCTCAAAACCCTGTGTCAGAACCTTCTAGAACCACCTTCTAGAACCACCTTCTTGTTGCAGGCAGAGGAAGTGTCCCATCAGCATCACTGCAGAAAGCAATCATCCATCTTTTAGACTATGAACATAGTCACTGCTGTTTCCACAAGCCAGGATCACAGGGAAGGAACCGTGGACCGAGGGCATCAGCACCCTCCACTGTGATGCTCATGTCCCCCTGTTCCTTTAGGCAGGGACAGAGCTGGCAAATGAGGAGAGGATGGCACTCTCTCAAGGTGAGCTCAGGAGGAGAACCTCACAGGGACAGCCATGGCTGCAGTTTCCAGGGACCACTGTTCCCCAGGCACTGTGCTTGTTCACACATTCACCTAACACCCTGCACACACAGCATCTCTAGTAAGTGACACGCTCACTGTAGTGACAGATGAGATGACCTGGGCTCATGTGTTCAGTGACAGTTAAAGGTCACACATTTAGCAAAACACAGATCAGAGATTTAAATTCAGAATCTATACTAATCCACATTTGGTCTCTCATAGATTAAGAGTGTTTATCTAGAGATAAACATCATAGCAGTGAGATAAAACTAAGTGGACACATGGATATGCCATTAATAATTATTGTATGTGGGGTCTGATTCTGCTTTCCTCAAGTGCTCATTAGAGATCAGCAAAAATTACAGTACTCTTATTATGTCACCGTAATTTATCAGGATTTGCAGGTTCAAGGGAAAACTCTTTGTCCCTGACTTTGAAAAAGTAAAAATAAGGTAAACTCTGCAAGCACCTTTCACATAATGACAATTTTACTGTCCAGGTGCTGTGGGAGCTGAGCAGGGGGATGCAGTACCCAGCCACAACTGGCATGTGTGCAGCTGGAAACAGAGCGGCTACAAGGATAGGGTGAGAGCGGCTGCAGTATTCCCAGCAGAAAAGCTGCATTGATACTGATCCCCATTGATTCACAAGGGGGCACTTTTCCTTCATAATCATGAAGGTATTCCTATTTGTGATAAATAACTTTTCTTACTTTTTCCTCATTCTCTAAATGCTTTTTCACCCCTCCCCAAAAAGATGAGTAAAAACAATAGACTTTTTAATTGTATTGCCATAAGAAATGCCTTTTTCTCAGAAGTCTGCATTGGGATCACAGCCAACGCCTTCCTTCTGCTCTTCCATGTCCTCTGGTTCTTTCTCAAGCACAGGCCCAGGACCACCGACCTGACCATTGGGCACCTGGCTCTCATCCACCTGGTGATGCTGATCACTGTGGGGGTCATAGCCACAGACATTTTTGAGGCTCAGGAGTTATGGGACGACATCACATGTAAAGCTGTCATCTATTTGCACCAAGTGACACGGGGCCTCTCCCTGGGCACCACCTGCCTCCTGAGTGTCCTCCAGGCCATCACCCTCAGCCCCAGGAGCTCCTGTTTAGCAAAGTTCAAGCACACATCCTCACAGCACAACATGTGTGGGTTTCTCTTCCTATGGGTCTTCAATTTGTCCATCAGTGCTCGTCTCCTAATCTCCACTGTTGCCACCAAAAATCATACATCCCACAGTCTTATGTCTGTCACTAAATCCTGCTCTCTCTTGCCCCTGAGTCATGGGTTCAGACATACATTCTCTACATTAGGGATCTTCCGGGATGTCTCCCTTCTAGGGCTTATGGCCATCTCAAGTGGGTACATGGTGACTCTCCTGTGTAGGCATAAGAGGCAGTCCCAGAACCTTCACATCACCAGCCTCTCTCCAAGAGCCTCCCCAGAGCACAGGGCCACCCGCACCATCCTGCTGCTCATGGGCGTCTTTGTGCTCCTGTACTTGTTGGACTGCATCGTGTTCTCATTCTCAGGGATGTGGTGGAAAGTTGACCCAGTTCACCTCTGTCTCCAGATCTTAGTGGGCAACGGCTATGCCACCATTGGTCCTTTGGTACTCATCAGTACTGAAAATCGAATGATCAAGCTTTTCAAATCCATGTGGGAGAAGGAAAGTAAATTTTACTTGTTCAGGAATATATAACATGTCTCTTCATGAGCAAATACAATGACTTCAAACTGTTCAATGATCTCCTATAGAATGTTTTCTCTGGGTTTATTGAAATGTATGAAAATAGGGAGCTCCAGGATGGTGGAATATGGGGAAGCCACATTGACCTTATCCACAGAAAAATTCCAGAAAAACAAAGGAAGGACGGCATTCTCAGGGGACAGGGGAAACTGGCAGTGGAGAATGGACAGAACAGACAGAGAATCCAGTGAGGAGTATGGAAGTTCCTCACTGGATGTGGGGATGCAGGGCTGGCCTGGGGAGCCTGTGGTGGGCTGGGTGACGACTTAGCTCTGTGAGAGGAGGCCATGTGGATCTTCTCCCCTCCCCCAGCAAATTGACAGAAACTATTTGCTGATAGAGCTGTAGCTGAGCTCAGTCCTCACTCAGGGAATAGCAGGCAGTGTCACCACCGCTGGAGGCCACCAGGGCTGGGGACAGGGCACCTTCGTGGTGGAGACTGGATCCCTACACCCTGTGACTGTGGGGTTCTGGGTATAGGCCACAGAGCTGAGAAGAACATGGGCGACAGCTTGGTTCCTGTGTACCTGACTAGTCTGGGTATGGAAAAAATGTAATGTATAGGAGCAAAATTGACATACTGAGATTGGATTATTGTTATAGCTGTTGTCTATATCCTTGAGGAACAGTAGTTTGAGTACTTATGACTTCCTTGGTTCTTTATTTAGTAGAGGGATAAGCGGGTGATAGTCAAATAAACTCAAAGTCTGTCACTGTAAAAATGCAAAGAAAATAAGGAAGGAAGGAGAAGAGAGGGTGTGAGCATGGCGGGAGGGAGGGTACAGTGGGAAGCAACATTATGTTCACATATTTGTATAAATGGAATCTGTTTACCTCAAATAAATAAAAATTTAAAGAAATTCTAAAAAGAATACAGATATTAAATAATGACAAAAGTGAAGTATCCAATAATTCAAACAGAAAATACAGTGGAAAGTCTTAACAACAGACCTGGTGAAACACAAAAAAGAATACTGGGTCTAGATCAGTATCCTGAAATATCAGACCAAAAAAAAAAAAAAGAAGAAACTATTAGAAAGACTGAGAACTTGTTTGGCATCTCTGAGATACCATCAAACAATCAAATATTCTAGTCTTGGTCATTCCAAAAAATGGAATAACAAGAAAATACAATTTAAAGTTCATATGGAAAAATAAAGACCCCCAATGGCTAAAACAATCCTAAGCAATAAGAACAGCAGGAGGCATCACAATAGCAGATTTCAATACATAGTACAGAGCCATTATAGTCAAAAGAGTCTGGTATTGGCACAAAGACATGTAGACAAATAAAAAATAATAGACACCTCCACTAATCTTACCTGAATGACCTAAAGCCATTCCATGGAGGCCAGCACTTTGGCCTAACAGGTAAAGCTGCCACCTACACTGCTGGCATGCCATATATGCTCCCCGTATGTTTGCCAGTTCGAGTCCCAGCTACTCTACTTCTGATCCAGCTCTCTACAATGGCCTGGGAAAGCAGAAGATGGCACAAGTACTTGGGCACCTACACCTATATGGGAGACCCAGAAGAAGCTCCTGGCTTCAGATTATGCAGCTCTGGCTGTTGCACCCATCTGGGGAGTGAACCAGCAGATAGAAGTCCTCTCTCTCTGCCTCTCCCCCTCTGCAACTTTGCCTTTCAAATAAATAAATGTTTAAAACAAAAACCAAGAAGGCTAACATATGCAACAAAATGTATGCCACTAGACATAGTGATGCTAAGAGAAGTCAGACCCCATAAGGCAAGTATCATGTGCATTTTATGATTTCTGACAGTGTGTATATATATATATATATATATGGCCCATAAATGGTGTCGATATCATATCATTTGGTATACAGTTATCAATAGTGCTTTACTGAATCATACCATGTACAATACAATTTATTCTTATTTCACGTGTTTAAAAGAAATGGGAGGGGGGAATAGTAATACTCTTGGCATAATAATGAAGCTTTGCTCTCTTTTAAAGATTTCTTTATTTGAGAGAGAGAGAGAGAGCGATGGAGAGACAGAGGTCTTCCATCCACTGGTTCATTTCCCTAATGGCTGCAGCTGTTGGAGCTGAGCTGATCCAGAGCCTGAGGCTTCCTCCAGGTCTCCCTTATGGCTACAGGAGCTCAAGCTCTTGTGCTCTCTTCCTCTGCTTCCCCAGGCCACGAGCAGGGAGTGGGGAATAACCGGGATTCAAACCATCACCCATATGATTGCTGGCAATGCAGGAAGAGGCTTAACCTACCACCAACAGCGGCAGCCCCTAATGCGTTGTTATTAAATGGGTGTTGATGTAAGTGTGATCACACACACAGACACACACACACACACACACACACACACAAATCATTTATATGTTCCTCTGTGCATTTCTGTTATGTATACTATATTTCAATAAAATACATGTGAAGTTTATTTTTGTTAAGCCTGTTTACTTTGGTACATGTTGACAAGCAAACAACAGATCATTTAACCTACAATAATTGGGCAAGCCAAAGGGTCCAATTCAAATCACATACATAATAACTGGAACTTGTACTGAGTTTCATACTTCAGGAGAGAAAACACACTGAGTGATTGGGATCGACATGAGGACCAAGGAGTTGTAGGGTAAAGGATATTACAGGGTCACAGGGAAAACTGGAGGTGACTGTGGTTACAGGGTCACCTAAGGCCATAAATGCTGATCCTTATCATTCATATGCTTTAACTATGTACACTCTATCTTCTGTCACTCACACCCCAAGAAAACTGCGAGAACAGAAGGTCTGACTAGACGTATAACCAGTAAAAAGATGTACGAGTCATCCAGAATATACTAAAAAGAAAATCCAGAACCACATGAATTCATGCATCCATTCTATCAAATGTTAAGAAAAAAGATTTACACCAGTCATATGCACATTGGTCCATTTCCCATCACTCAAACAAAATACCTAAGGCTGGAAGATGTACATAAAGAAAACGGGATTGTTTAGTTCATGGGTTTGCAGGTTCTAGGGCATGGCACCACAATCACCTCAGCACTGGTGAGGACCTCGTGGTCGATGGCACCCAGGGTGCTTATCTGAGAGGAAGACAAAATGCTAAGACAGGAAAACACAGAGACCTGAGGGTCCTCCTGTGCTTTGATCACCACTCACTGTCAAGGCAATCACTCTCGTTAGAGAGACCATTCCAAGGTCAGTAGCCACAGTGACCTCCCCCTTGGAGGTGCCCCTTCCTCTAGAAAGTCCTATCATAACATCTACAAACTGGGGACTGAGCTTCCCACACATCAACCTTTGAGGAACACAGAACAGCATCATCCAAATGATGTCTCCAGTTCTTCATACATTTTCCAAAAGAGCTTCAAATAAGGAGAAGGAATACTTTCCAGCTGATTCTATGAGCCTGGGAAGTTCCTGATTCCAATAGCTGATACACACATTTCTAGAGAAAATCCAGAGGTGAAAAAATTGTCACTGATTTCCTAGCAAATCAAATGCAGCAGCAGCATGTTCAAAGGGAAATACACCATGACCAAGTGGCATTTATCAGAGTAATGCAAAGATGGTTCTACATGCAAAAATCAACTGGCGTAATATCTCAAGTAAAAAACAAAAACAAAAACACACGTTTACCTCAAATGATTTAGATAAAGTCTTTGACAAATGCAACACACTTTGTATTTAAAAACACTCAACAGGGACTGGCGCTGTAATGTAGAGGGATAACGCCCTGGCCTGAAGCACCAGCATCTCATGTGGGCACCAGTTCGAGTCCTGGCTGCTCCACTTGCAATCCAGCTCCCTGCTATTGCCTGGGAAAGTAGTGGAAGATGGTCCCAAGTCCTTGTTCCCTTGTACCTGTGTGGGAGACCTGGAAGAGGCTCCTGGCTTCAGATCGGCACTGCTCCAGCCATTGTGGCCAGTTGGAGAGTGAACCATAGGATGGAAGACCTGTGTGTGTGTGTGTGTGTTTCTCCTCTCTTTGTAAGTCTGACTTTCAAATAAAAAATCTTTGTAACAACAATCAATAAATTATGAACAGAGGTAACTAACTCATCTGACAAGGGAGATATATTTATATACCAAAGCTAACATAGGGCTATAAAACACTGACAGATTTCCCTGTGAGATCATGAATACAGGGAAGACAATGGTGTTTACTCTTGCCACCTTTCTTCCACATTCCACTACTGGTCTTAAGGTATTTTTTACAAGGACAACAAACAGAATTCATAGAGATTGGGAAGGCCTTAACAGTTGCTTGATCCAAAGGGGCTGCCCAAGCTTGGACTGTGAACCTCCAAACTGTGAGCTGAAACAAGTCTCCTCCACTTCTAAGAAGCCCCTCTAGGCCACTGTAGTTGCATTAATTAACAGCTTCTAGCACACCCATATCCCCAGAGTGCAGGCTGCAGTAGTGTGATGTCATATTGAGAAAGTCATTGTTGGGACCCATTGCACTCCAGAGCACTGAACTCCATCCAAGTATCCATCCTAGGGTTCCCACAGATACCCCATGACAGTATTAAGAAACACTGTAGTTGCACAAACCCAACTATGCCCAGAAGTAACAGGGACCCCATTACCTTAGCCCAACAAGTATCCTTCACTACATGGGTCAGGTGGTTTGAGGTATCAATGCAGATTCTGCTCCTGGAACCTCGATGGGTTTGCAGGTTTGGGAGCTATCCCCTGACAACCCCTACCTCCTCTGAGTGCAGAATGCACCCTCCTCAGATGAGGGCCAGCCCCACAGCTGCCCCCTTCCACAGTCCACTGCAGCTTTGATAGAACACTGGGGAGTCCTCAACTACCTGTCAAAGAGTCAACGTACTTCAAAACAAAACATGCATCAAGGAAACAGAAGAGAAATTGTTTAAGCAAATGACAACGGAAACACACACATCACAGTGTATGTTATGAATCTCCAGCACTGTCTAGAGGGAAATGTGTACTATTAATGGAATAACAAACAGTAGTCCCCAACTATGAGTTCCTACCTTCAAAAAATAAAAAGCGCAACTTAAGAAAATCTTAAATAAGATGAAATTCTCCTGATATTTAATAAAAACAGAAGACGTAGATCACCTGACATGACCAGAAAGGGGACATCACTACATAGGAGGTATCATTATAATCACTGTAAAATAATTACAGACGGGCCGGCGCCGTGGCTAAACAGGCTAATCCTCTGCCTTGCGGCGCCGGCACACCAGGTTCTAGTCCCGGTCGGGGCACCGGATTCTGTCCCGGTTGCCCCTCTTCCAGGCCAGCCCTCTGCTGTGGCCCGGGAGTGCAGTGGAGGATGTTCCAAGTGCTTGGGCCCTGCACCCCATGGGAGACCAGGAAAAAGCACCTGGCACCTGGCTCCTGCCATCAGATGAGCGCGGTGCGCCGGCCGCAGCGCGCCGGCCGCGGCAGCCATTGGAGGGTGAACCAACGGCAAAAGGAAGACTTTTCTCTCTGTCTCTCTCACTGTTCACTCTGCCTGTCAAAAAATAAAAATTAAAAAAATAAAATAAAAATAAAAAGATAATTACAGAGGTCTAACTGATGGAAATTTTCAGTGGATAAGTGATAAAACAATGAACACTCTGGTACAACAAGGAGAGAAGACAACAATGCCCCTGTGGGCTGGCATTTGGTGCAGCAAGCAGCCCTGTAGGAGTTGCCATCTTCTCAAATCAAGGTAGGAAGAAACCGCTGTGCACTCTGCCACCCAAAGCTCTGGCTGAGAGAGAATTCCACAGTCACTTTGAGAAATTTACTCAACCATGGGGAACTCACAAGGGCTTGAGTGATGGCTTGGATCCAAGAAGGGAAGCTACTATGCCTCCCTCCCCTACCCTACCAGGAAAGCCCCAGACTCAATGCTGAAAAGTTGGACATTGAACAGGGTGGAGTAGAGAGGGAGCTTAGTGCTCTAGCCCAGGAAAAAATAGTTTTTAAAAAGTGGGCAAAGTGCAGTCTAATGGAAAAATTGGGAGAAAATGGCTGATGAAATACCTTCAAAATTAGAGGAACACTGTGGACCTATGTGGAGGATGCCCGTAACTCGGGACTCCAGCAGCTGAGAGCCTACGCACCAGTGTTAGAAAGTGAGGTGAGACCAGAGCATAGCAGCCCAAGCCACTGGCAAAAAGCTGCAGGAAGAGCCTAAAGGGAACCCGGACTGGAGACCCACGGAGGGTAGTGTACCTACCAAACTAGAGGAGAAAAAAAAGTCCAGATGGACACGTTTCTCTCTCCCCCATCACTTTAAAATGGTATCTTGTAATGAGCTGATAGAGCTGACACCATTTTGGACACACCTAAAAGCTGCACCAGCTCATATCCGTGCCCAGCAACCAGCCTAGTGGAGACTAACAGGCATCTGGGAGCTTACAAGTGTGTGAGACTTCTGTACCAGACTGTGAAAAAAAAATGAGGGTGTAAGGGAGGACTCAGTGTGGCTGGGATTTTGGGCAGTTACAGTGGGAGACTCCACATGCTCTGTGCTTCCTGGTTACCTGGTGGAAGACATTGCTGGGGAATCTGAACTTACACTGAAGACTGTAGATCCTTTGCGTGGTTCTTGGGACAGAGCAGATGAATATTTTATCCACTACGGTTAGCACTCAGGCACTCATCTCCATTGAGGAGAGGAGCTCAACTTAGCAGAATAAATTTCCCTTTGATTAAAAAAAAAAAAGATTTACTATGCCAAACCTGGGTTTGTCACCTTAGGCACACTCTTAGCCCTGGAGAACTGAACAGAGCTTCCTGCCCACATCCACTTTTAGCCTATAGATATTCACTAAAAGCAGACATTCCACTTATCTACAGAGTCATAGTACAAAAAAAAAAGAGAGAGTATCTCCACACATGCCAAATAGCACACGTAGCAATTCAAGAAACAAGAATAAAGAAAAAAATGACGCCCCCAGAAGAACACAACACTTCAATACTAGAAAGTGAAGATGAAGAAAATGAAGACAGGCAAGGAATGAAATTCAAAAATTCATCATAAGAGTACACAGAAGTAATCAGAAGCAAATGCACTAACTACTGAAATCTTTACAGGACATGCAAGAAAATTTCTCCCATGAAATTGAGATCTTAAAGAGAAATCAATGGGCCGGCGCTGTGACACACTAGGTTAATCCTTCATCTACCACGCTGGCATCCCATATGGATGCCAGTTCTAGTCCCAGTTGATCCTCTCCCAGCCCAGCTCTCTGATGTGGCTTGGGATAGCAATAGAAGATGGCCCAAATGTGAAACAAAGGAATAATAGGGGATTTAAAGGGATACACGGACTCAAATAGAGTAATAGTGGGGGACTTCGACATCCCACTTTCAGCAATAGACAGTTCACCCAGACAGAAAATCAGCAAGGAAACAACAGAGTCAAATGATACTAAGACCAAACAGACCCAACAGATATCTATAGAACTTTCCATCCTACAGCCATAGAATGCGTATTTTGCTCACCAGTGCATGGAACTTTCTCTAGAATTGACTACATGCTAGGCCATAAAGCAAGTCTCAGCAAATTAAAAGACTCAAAATTATACCGTGCACCTTCTTGGACCACAATGCAATGAAGTTGGAAATCAACAACTCAGCAATCTCCAGAACATATAAAAATACAAGGAGACTGAAAAGTATATTCCACAATGAACAGTTACTAACTGAAGAAATCAAAAGGGAAATAAAAAAATTCCTAGAAACAAATGAAGATGTCAATACAACATTTCAAAACTTAAGGGATAGAGCAAAAGCCACGTTAAGAGAAAAGTTTTTAGTGATCGGTGCCTACATCAAGAAATTAGAAAGGCACCAAATGAACAATCAATGCATCTCAAGGATATAGAAAAACAAGAGCAAACCAAACCCAAAACTAAGGGAAAATAATTAAAATTAAAGAAAACAATAGAACAGAATCCAAAAAACGATGCAAAAGATCAGCAAAATAAAAAAGCTAGCTTTTCGAAAAAAACAAAATTGATGCACCATTGGCCCAAGTAACCAATAAAAAGAGAAAAATCAAATTATTAAAATCAGAGATGAAATAGGAAAATTGACAATACAGACATTAAACGAATCACCAGAAATTACTACAAAGAGCTGTACACCAACAAACTGGAAAACCTAGAAGAAACTGATAAGTTCCTAGACACATACAACCTATTCACATTAATGCATAAAGATATAGAAAACCTAAACAGACCCATAGCCAAGACAGAAATTTAATCAGTAGTAAAGACCATCGCAACAAATAAAAGCCCAGGACCATATGACTTCACTGTTGAATTCTACTAGACATATAAGACCTAATTCCAATTCTCCTCAAGCTATTCAAAACAACTGAAAGGACGGAAATCCTCCCAAATTCTCTCTATAAAGCCATCTTCATCCAAATTCTTAAACCTAAAAAAGATGCAACTGAGAAAGAGAACTGCAGACAAATTTCCCTGATAAACACAGATGCAAAAATCCTCAAACAAAATTCTCGTCAATCGAATCCAACAACACATTAGAAATATCATTCACCCAGACCAAGTGACATTTATCCCTAGTATGGAGGGATGGTTCAACATTCACCAATCAATGTGATACATCACATTAACAAACTGAAGGACAAAATCCATATGATTATCTCAGTAGATGCAGAGAAAGTCTCTACTAAAATACAACAATCGTTAATGATGAAAACTCCAAGAAACCTTGCTACAGAATGAACATTTCTCAACACAATCAGGACAATCTATGACAAACCCATGGCCAGGGTCCTACTGAATGGGAAAAAGTTAGAAGCATTCCCACTGAGATCCAGAACCAAACAAGGATGCCACTCTAACAAGTGCTATTCGAGATAGCCCTCAAAGTTTTTAGGCAAAACCATTAGACAAGTAAAAAGAAATTAAAGGAATACAGACTGGGGAGGAGGAAATCAAACATCCTTATTAGAAGATGACATGATTCTATATATAGGATGCGAAATACTCCACTAAGAGACTATTGGAAAACATAGAAGAGTTTGGTGAAGTAGCAGGGTATCAAGTCAATCCACAAAAAATCAAAGCCTTTGTATACACAAAGAATGCCAACGCTAAGAAACAACTACTAAGGTCAATCCCATTCACAATAGCTGTAAGAAAATCAAATGCCTTGGAATAAATTTAACCAAGGATTTCAAAGATCTCTATGATGAGTATTAGGAGATAAAAAAAAAAACACTAGAAAACCTTCCATGTTCATGGATTTGAAGAACCAATATAATCAAAATGTCCATAGTTCTGAAACCAATTTACCAGTTCAATGCAATATCAAAATTCCAAGGATATTCAGCTCAGATATAGAAAAAAATGAAGCCGAAATACATATGAAAACACAGGAGACCCTGAATAGCTAAAGCATTCTTATACAATAAAAACAAAGCCAGAGGCATCACAATACCAGATTTCAAGACATACTACAAGGCAGTTAAAATCAAAACAGCCTGGTACTGGTACAAAAACAAATGCATAGACCAATGGAACAGAAAACAAACACCAGAAATCAACCCAGGCATCTATAACCAACTTTTTTTTTTTTTATTTTTTGACAGGCAGAGTGGACAGTGAGAGAGAGAGACAGAGGGAAAGGTCTTCCTTTGCCGTTGGTTCACCCTCCAATGGCTGCCGCGGCCGGCGCGCTGCGGCCGGCGCACCGCACTCATCCCATGGCAGGAGCCAGGTGCTAGGTGCTTTTTCCTGGTCTCCCATGGGGTGCAGGGCCCAAGCACCCGGGCCATCCTCCACTGCACTCCTGGGCCACAGCAGAGGGCTGGCCTGGAAGAGGGGCAACCGGGACAGAATCCGGTGCCCCGACCGGGACTAGAACCCGGTGTGCCGGCGCCGCAAGGCAGAGGATTAGCCTGTTTAGCCACGGCGCCGGCCAACCAACCAACTTATTTTTGACAATGGAGCTAAAACCAATCCCTGGAGCAAGGAAAGTCTCTTAAACCAATAGCACTGAGAAAACTAGATTTGCACATACACAAATATGAAACAAGACACCCTACCTTACACTTTACACAATAATCCACTCAAAAAGCATCAAATTATTAAGAGAGCATTGGGGAAACCCTGTAAGACTCTGGCACACAGAGTTCTTTCAGAAGTCCCCAGAGGCGCACACAAGCAATAAAAGCCAAAGTTAACAAATGGCATAACATCAGATTGAGAAGCTTCTGTACTGCAAAACAAGCATTCAAGAAAGTGAAGAGGCAACTGACAGAATGGGAGAAATTATTTGCAAATATGCCACTGATAAAGGATTAATAACCAGATTATATCAAGAGATAAAGTAACTCAACAGCAACAAAACAAACACCCCCGTTAAGAGATGGGCAAAGGGCTTAAACAAATGTTTTTCACAAGAGGATCCAAATGGCCAACACACACATGAAAATATGCTGAGGATCTCTATCCATAACAGAAATGTGAATCAAAACCACAATGAGGTTTCACCTCATTCCAGTTAGAACGGCTCTCATACAGAAATCAACAAATGATAATTGCTGGCAAGGATGTGTACCCTACTCTACTGTTGGTGGCAATGTAACCTGGTGCAGCCACTGTGGAAGACAGCATGTAGGTAACTCAGAAATCTGAATAGGGACCTACGATGCGGCCCTGCCATCCCACTCCCGGCAATTTACCCAAGGGGAGTGAAATCAGCATATTGAGGTGTTACAGTACTCCCATGACTATTGCAGCTAAATCACTATAGCCAAAATATGGAATCAACCTAAATGCTCAACAACTGAAGATGGATAAAGAAATTATGGGATAGGTACACCAAAGAATACTACACAATACTAAAAAATACAATCTTGTCATTTGCAACCAAATGAATGAATCTGGAGCACTTCATACTTAGTAAAATAAGTCAGCGCCAAAGGGACAAATACCATACTTTCTCCCTGATCTGTAGTAACTAATAGAGCAACTAAAAGGAAAACTGTAGAAGTCAAAATGACACTTTGGGAAGCAAAGACTGGAACAGCCCTTGCCTTGACTTTTGAGGAACAGGTTTTTTTTTCCTCATACTATTTGTTTATCTTTATTTAAAGGTTTATTTTATTTATTTTAAAGCAATCTTATATAAGAAAAACAAAGCCAAGGGAGAAGGAGAGGTAGAGAGAGATATACAGGTCTTCTATATGCTGGTTCACTCCCCAACTGACTGCAATGGCTGGAGCTGCACAGATCTGAAGCCAGAAACCAGTCTCCCACGTGGGTGCAGGGACCCAAGGACTTGGGCCATCATCCGCCAATTTCCCAGGCATTAGCAGAGAGCTGGATTGGAAGTGGACCAGCTGGGACTTGAACTGGCACCCATATGGAATGCTGGCACTCCTGCCCATGGCTTTACCCAATACACCACACTTCTGGCCCATAAACTCCTAATATAGAGTTAAACATGTGTGTATTAAGTCAATCGAAAATAGATCTCAGTAAAAAGTAAGAGAGGGAGGAAGAAGAGGGCTGAGAGTATGGGTGGGTGGGAGGGCAGGCTTGGTGGGAAGAATCACCATGTTTCCAAAGCTGTAATTTATGAAGTTTGTAACTATAAAGCGATATAGTTGTGTATACATTCCTACATACTTACTTCTTTTTTAAAGTACTTGAAAGACAGAGATACTGATAGAGGCAGAGCCCAGTGCACAACAGTGAAAGCCCCATGAAGTGCTCACCAAAATTTATCAAACTTCAATGCTTTTTTAAAGTGAACTAAGTTTCTCAAAAAGAAAAAATAGTGAAATAAATTACAAGATCAATGAAGTTGCACAGTCCTTGTCTTGACCATTGAACGGTTTTTTATTCCTTGTGCAAGTTGCTGACTGCTTTACCTGGCATAGAGCTAGTCTTCTGTGTGTAACATTAACTGAAAATGGACCTTAGTGGAGAATGGGACTGGGAATGGCAGAGGAAGGAGGAGCGGTTGGAGTGTAGGTGGTAGGGTAGGTATGATGGGAAGAATCACTATATTTCTAAAGTTGTACTTATGAAATGAATGAATTTTGTATTCCTTAAGTAAAAGGTTTATTTGGGAAAGAAAAAATATACCAAAAAACCACAAAAGGTCAGTAATCTCATAAAAATGCTCAATAGCCTTAAGCATGAGAAAATTGTACATGAAAACCACAAGGTTGGCCTGTTCACAATTCCTGACACTACAAGAAAATATGGAAGAGGCAAATGCTGTTGAGGAGGTGAGCAAACTGAATCTCTGATATGGTTGTGAAGATTGCAAATGCAGCTTCCCTGTAAAACAGTCCAAAAGTTTCCCAAAATGTCCAACAGTAAAGTTTAATACATGACCCGGTGTTTCCACTCCCAGGTGCATACTCAGGGGAATGGAAAACACTTTCAAAAGTGTGTACTGGGATGCTTCAAACAGTTTTAGAAGGGGTGTTCAGAAAGTTCACAGTCATTTACATTATGAAAAAACAATGCATTTGGATTTCAGCCAAAACTATCAGACCCTAGAAGAATGAGAAACAAAGACAAAACTAGACACTAGTATTTCATCAAACTAAAGAGCTTTCAGACCAGAAAGGAAAGACTCAAAAGAGTAAAGAGTCAACCTACAGAACGGGAGAAAAGATTCCCAAGGTATACACTTAACAAGGCACTGATAACCATAGGGTTTAAAATACAATAGAGAACAACCCAATTTTAAAAAGGGCAGTAGCTCTAAAAAGATTTTTCAAAGCTGGACGTATGCCATTATAGGCTCATAGAAATGCTGCACATGCCTCTTGAACTGGGAACTGTCCATCAAAAACACAGTGAGACAGCACCTCACTCCTGCTACACCGCTAGCATAAAAAGTAAAATGGCAACTAGTGCTGATATGGATGTGTGGATGGGGAACCACTGCATACTGATGGGAAAAGTAAATTTGTTCAGCCACTGTTAAAAACAGTATGGAGGTCCCTCTAAAAACTTGAACTGCCATATAGCCCAGCAATTCCACAGATAGTCATATATGCAAGTGAAACGAAGCCACTCTGGGGAAGAGACATCTGCACTACTGTATTGATTAGAGCGGTCTTCACAACAACCACAATATGGGAATAACTTGAGTGTCCCTTAAAAGATTAAAGGATACAGAAAATGTGTTTGTGGGGCTGAACTTGGCAAAAAGAGTTAAGCCTCCAGCTCTACAGCCAGCATCCCATATGGGCACAGGTTGAAGACCAGCTGCTCTACTTCCAATCTAGCTCCCTGCTAATGCATCTGGGCAAACATCAGAAGATGCCCCAAGAGCATTGGCCCCTGCAACACCTTGACCTGAAAAAGGTTCTGGAAACTTAGATTCAATTCAGTTCAGCCCTAACCATTGCAGACATTTGGGGAGTGAACCAATGGATGGGACCTCTCTGTCATCTTCTCCTTGGGTCATGGATCACCTAATCGAAGCCTAAGCAATCCCAGGCTACCGATGGACACTTGGCGTGTCCATAGCATTTGTATTAAACCCACAATTTTACTGGTATGATGGTAGTCAAGGTAGGTAGGTATGTGTTTCCCTGGAAATTTTAATTTCTTCTTATTGAAATGCTTCAGAGACAGAACCTTTTCTCCTCTAAGTGGTTTGCTTCCTAAATAATTTTATAAAATGAACAGAGAATCGCTCCAGATCAAATTGTGCGACATCTCTGCCTCAGGAGAACAATTAGAGGGGCCTGGGTTCCTCCAGTGCCAGGAAATCCTGGCTCCCACCACACTGCCCCATCATCACTCAGGCCTCATTTTTCTTGCCCTGAGGCTGAGGGCATGGATTTTTCAGTGCATCAGCCACAGAGTGCACAGGTTCCTGCCATGTGCAGAGGTGTGAGCTCCATCTCCTGAAGGGTCTGGACCATCACCAGGTTGGGGCTGAGTATTTGTATCAAACACAGGGACACTGCAAAGATCACTCAAGAATGAAAATAATGAAATGGGCCCTGAAGGCCAGGGCCATCAGAGATTTTTATTTCTAGTTTAATCTAAAAGTTTGAAACTTGAAACTAAGTTTGGACATCGTGGGAATTACAACTAATGCTACTTGCATACCAGGAGCTGTGTATGTGTGAGTGGATGTCGGGACCACCAACCCTCATGTTGCAGCAAGAAGACCCTCAGACTCTGGGAATTCACGGTCTCTCGGCATACAGTACAGGCACTGCAGACTGTGGACTGGGTTTGGAATAAGGTGTTCTCAGGATGAAAATGGGTGGACGAGGTGTTGCCTAGAGGGTGGGGCCCTTTAGACCCTCACAAAAGTGTCAGGGAACTCACAGGAAAGTTTTGAGCCCAGCTCTCCAAAGATTGCTATTATCCAAAAGTTAATAAAGGAAAACACAGAACAGGTGACGTGTTCCACTGGGGACTCCATGTTCAGCTTCGTGCTGTCACCAGAATGATGATCCACAGAGAGATGAGCACATGGAGTCTTTTCCTTAAAACCCCACAAGTTCCTCTCAGGTGTATGGAATCCCCGAGCTGTCCTGGGTGAGTGGCTCTTCATCACAGAAATGGGCAGTCAGGGCAGGGGGTTGCTAGGCAGGAACAAATGAAGACTACATTGAGGTTTGTTTCAGCCTCAGAAGAGAGGTGGGCTCTACCAGTCCTCCAGAGCTCAGGAGTGTTCTCTGTGTAACCCAACAAGGAGACGGTCTTCTCAGGATATTTGGTCTTTTATATTAAAAAATTGACTTTTTTGGGTTACCAAACTAGAACAGTACACTAGTCAAATTTCCCTTCCATTTCTTTGGGTGAAAAGACTCTTTTTTGCTAGGTATGTCAATTCTGAAAGCACAGATTTTCTATTAACATTAGACTGAAACTACACTCATTCATAGACTCATTTATCTGGGAGAGGAAGAGTTGAACTCTTATGTTTTCATTCAATGTCATCAGCTTTATGTGTTCATCTTCATACATATTACTGTCATTTTAGACTACCTTTTAAAGTTTGCTTTTAAAAATGACTTCAACCTTTAGAAGGATTTGTGGATCTTTATTCAAACAATGCAATAAAAACAAACCTCCCCTGCCTACACAATGTCTACCAGCTTTTTCTAGAGAAGTCATTTCTTGTCCAGGCTTCCATTTCACAATTTTCAAGCTGATGAAGTCAGCTCTCAGACAGTGAGCAAACTCCAGAGTAGAGAATGGGGAAATGAGGCCAAAATTATACTGAAAAGGAAAATGAAGAGATGGTGATGGGATTTTATCCTTCCTGTCCTAAAATTTCAGAAGAATCATCTCTCTGAAATCTTTAGAGTCATCTAAAACAGAGCCCTCCCATGTTTCATTGGTTAGAAATATTTCAGATCCCTTCAGCCAGGAGCAAGCTCACAATACATTTCTTACACTCTGATGTCTATGCTCGGACATGTGCTTTCTTCTCCTTAGTTTTATGTGTTGAATATGCAAGATACAATGAGCCTGTATTTATCTGCCATGCATTTCTTAGTGTGGAATACTCTCTTCCTAGGAAAATACTGAAGAATACAGTGTGATCAGGAATGACAATGACGTCTGTGCTGACAGGTCATCAGGATGCTCTTCCCTCTTCCTCTGCTGAGCAAGGAAGCCGACTCTCAGTGGACTGTCAGGCTGGTATTTGTGACACTGGATTTCTTTAGGGATGAAACCCTCTGACTTTTTCTATGCTTTGAAATATAATAATTACTCTGCTCCTGATTTGGTCAGATTGCACCTAAAAATAATGGTGCCATAAATACTCAAGGGTAAGCAAATGCCTTGAAGTTTACTTTACAATTATTTCACCTTGCATGGCCAATATATAAATCCACCCAGAGTTTAACCGGGAAGAGCTGCCATTCATTTACCTAACTATTTCTCAAGGTTTTTCTTTGTTCTGTTGGAATTCAGGCAGTGCCAATTTTGTGCTTACTAATGTCAGCTGGTTCTCCACAGATCTCTTCCTCATTCTCCAGCTGAAGCTGTCACTAAAACGAAGTGCTGTTCAGTAAACCCACAGTCACTAACAGCCATGCACTACATATGGTCACTGTCACCCACTGGTTAGCATGTATATTGACAATGATGGAGAAAACAACCTGTATGGTAATGACCAAAGTATGCTCTCATGTATCCAAGGCATATTAACAACATGCAGGACATAAACCCTAGTATTTATCCATCACGTCAGTCCTAAGAGAGATGCATGACGATGCTTATGCTCCAGTGACAGAACAGATATTCCCCTCATAGTTCCCTCACCCTGTGTCTACCCCCAGGTTGTAAGTACAAAGCTTGTACTGGGGCCTGCTGAGGGTTTTCCTTCTCCTGTTACCAACATCAGTTCTCTCCTGTCCACTGGTTCTGGCCCAGCTGATGGTGCCACATATCTGGACTGCCCACATATGTACCATTGGGTAAATGCACAATGTCACACATGATTGCATCTTTGGTCAAGATGGCCTAGGGAGTCTTAACAGTGTTAATTTGCTCCTCAAGGAAAATCAGCCTTCAGGTTCAGTTCTATGAACTCCTCACGCTGAGTTTCCAATGCAATACTCATTTCTCATGGGCATTTCTTATTCTATTTTTTGTTCTCCTACCTGCCTACTTGGCCTTTCCTTCCTCTCCTATGGTGTGATCTGTCCAAGTGAGAACTCTTTCAAACTTTCTTAAGATTTGCCTGTTACTGGCCGGTGCCGTGGCTCACTAGGCTAATCCTCCGCCTGCAGCGCCGGCACCCCGGGTTCTAGTCCCAGTTGGGTCACCTGGTACTAGTTCCAGTTGCTCATCTACCAGTCCAGCTCTCTGCTGTGGCCTGCGAGGGCAGGGGAGGATGGCCCAAGTACTTGGGTCCCTGCAACCACATGGGAGACCAGGAAGAAGTACCTGGCTCCTGGCTTCAGATCAGTGCAGTGCTGGCTGTAGCGGCCATTAAGTGAGTGAACCAACGAAAGGAAGACCTTTCTCTCAGTCTCTCTGTCTACAACTCTCTAACTCTGCCTGGCAGCAAAAAAAGATTTGCCTGTTATTCATATCACTATATTCAAAACCTCAAGTCTGAGAAGTTTGTTTGCTCAAATGGGGAAAATACGATTTGGGGGCTTGGTGCATCAGCCGAGCAGGTGCTGTTTTAGCATTGTCGCTCCTAGGAGCTGTACTGGAGGAGAGGCTCCTGGCTCATCCTCCTGATACCAAGAGTTCTGTATTATCCTGTATTCTACTCAGGACTCTATGTGAGCAGGCACAGCTGGGGCAAACTTGCTAAGATCATTTCTATAACCTTATGTTATAAAATGTTCACATCTTACAAAGTTTTTTGTTAAAATAACACAAACAAGCATTAGTTATATTTATATTCTTTCTCTTGTAATACAGGCATGAAAATAAAAATGGATATATCTGTATTTGTACTTACAATGTTCAATTATATTTTAAAATCTGAATTGAGGGCCGGCGCCGTGGCTCAACAGGCTAATCCTCCGCCTTGCGGCGCTGGCACACCGGGTTCTAGTCCCTGTCGGGGCGCCGGATTCTGTCCCGGTTGCCCCTCTTCCAGGCCAGCCCTCTGCTGTGGCCCAGGAGTGCAGTGGAGGATGGCCCAAGTGCTTGGGCCCTGCACCCCATGGGAGACCAGGAAAAAGCACCTAGCACCTGGCTCCTGCCATCGGATGAGCGCGGTGCGCCGGCCGCAGCGCGCCGACCGCGGCAGCCATTGGAGGGTGAACCAACGGCAAAGGAAGACCTTTCCCTCTGTCTCTCTCTCTCACTGTCCACTCTGCCTGTCAAAAAATAAAAAAAAAATCTGAATTGAAGCAAAGTCTGCCCAAGGGAACTTCAAAGAGTTCAGGTGACATGGAATAACAAGTAAGGTGTTGCAAAGCAAAACATTTTGAAAATTATGCATAGGTTTTTCAATATATGTCCATTAATGAAAATTGAGGACTTCATATACATGGAGTTCGATTTGTTAAACAAAATGTTTCAATTTTTCTTGATGTTCACATATTTCAGTAACCTAAGAGAAATCGTCACATTTCAAACAACATAGGAAAACAAGTTTACAATTTTTTTAGGCAGAATTACAGAGACAGGGAGAGACAGAAAGGCAGATCTTCCTTTCTCTGGTTCACTACCCAAATGACCACAACAGCCATAGCTGGACCCATTCGAAGCCAGGAGCCAGCAGCCTTCTTGGTCTCCCACATGGGTGCAAGGCCCCAAGCACTTGGGCCATCTTCCACTGCCTTCATAAGCTATTAGCAGAGAGCTAGATCAGAAGTGGAACAGCAGGGACTTGAACCGGTGTCTATATGGGATGCTGGTGCTGCAAGCAGAGGCTTAACCTACTATGCCACAGTGCCGGCCACATTATCACTATTTCGTTAAGTGTTACATTAAAATATTATTGAATCTATTATCTGCTACTATTTTAAGTACTATCAGTTTATTTCACCTAAGGTAGGTCAAACAGATGCACACCAAATAGTGTAAGTTTATTTAAGTACAGGAGAAACAGAGGAGACTGTTCAGAGGTTAATGGCAGCACAGGACCTATGAAATGCAAACAGGTGAATAGCAAGACTCTTTCCTCCTGAGCATATCACAGGATCAAACCTTATCTTGCTCAAAGTATGAAAGGAGAAGACTATGTCATTCACTTGATCAATTCTTTGAGAAAGAATGGTTAGTTTTAAAAAATGCTACCATTCAATTTCCACTGTAGGAAATTGTAAATCTTCAAAGTTTCGACCAAGTGTCCACACAGTCTCTGAATTTTTAAATACTAAACACCAATGGTGCCTTACAGTTGAGCTGCTAATTAGCAACACGAATTATATTATCACAATACTCTAATGTGCTGTAGATGCAATTCAGCCTGACATTCTAGATTTCCAGATGTGAAATTTAATGGCAATTTAAGCAATATGATATGCCTCATATTTATAAGGTTTGAAACAAAGTTCATAGTAATACAGTATTAGAACAGAATCCATTTTTGGTCAGAACCAAGTTCTCTGGCATAAAATTATCACTTAATTCACATGAACTTCCAGCCGTGGGGAAGACCAATGCTCAGGGCGCTGTGCAGAACCACAGGCAGAGGAAGTATCCCATCATCCTTTCTGTAGAAAGAATTCATCTGTCTACTTGACTATAAACATATTCACTGTGGTTTCCACAAGCCAGTACTGGAAATGAAAGTGACCATGCAATGCAACAGAGGTTGTTGAGTACCTGCTACTGTGATGTTCATGCCCCCCTACTCCTATAGGCAGAGACAGAGCTGGCAAATTAGGAGAGGACAGCCCTCTCTCAAGGTGAGCTCTTGAGGAAAACCTCTCAGGAACACTAACGGCTGCAGTTTCCATGGAGACACTTGTTCCCTAGGCACTATGTCTGTTCATATATTTATCTAATACCCTTGCACACAATCTCTAATAATGACAATTTCATGGTCCAGGTCCTGCAGAAGGCCAGCAGTGGAACATAGTGTACAATCATGAATGCCAAGTGTGCAGCTGGGAACAGAGTGGCTTCCAGGAGAGCATGAGGGGGCTCCAGGCAACAAGTGTACACTGGGAATGATCCATACATCCTGTGGTTGAGAATGATCAATAATATAGTATTTCCGATAAAGAACATTTCTTATTTTATCCTCAGACATTTACTACATCTTCTTTCTTCCCCCAAAAAAAGATGATTAAAAACAGTATACTTTCCAATCTCATTGCTGTCAGGAATGCCTTTTTCTTGGAAGTCAGCTTTGGGATCACGGCCAACGCCTTCCTTCTTCTCTTCCACGTCCTCTGGTTCTTTCTCAAGCACAGGCCCAGGCCCACCGACCTGACCATTGGGCACCTGGCTCTCATCCACCTGGGGATGCTCATCACCGTAGGGGTTATAGTCGCAGATGTTTTTGAGTCTCAAGACTTGTGGGACGACATCACGTGTAAAGCTGTCATCTACTCCTACCAGGTGATGCGGGGCCTCTCTCTGAGCACAACCTGCCTGCTGAGTGTCCTTCAGGCCATCACTCTCAGCCCCAGGAGCTCCTGTTTAGCACAATTCAAGCACACATCCTCACAGCACAACGTGTGTGGATTTCTCCTCCTGTGGCTCTTCAATTTGTCCAGTCGTGCTCGTTTCTTGATCTCAACTGTTGCTACTCCAAATGATACATCCCTTGGTCTTATGTTTGTCACTCAATCCTGCTCTCTCTGGCCACTGAGCCACTTACCCAGGCACACATTTTCTATGTTGGGGATCATCCGGGATGCTTCCTTAATAGGGCTCATGGCCGTCTCAAGTGGGTACATGGTGACTCTCCTGTGCAGGCACAAGAGGCAGTCCCAGCACCTTCACAGCACCAGCCTCTCTCCAAGAGCCTCCGCAGAGCACAGGGCCACCCGCACCATCCTGCTGCTCATGGGCGTCTTTGTGCTCCTGTACTTGATGGACTGTATTGTGTTCTCCTTCTCAGGGATGTGGTGGAACAGTGACCCAGTTCGCCTGTGCATCCAGATGTTGGTGGGCAACGGCTATGCCACCATTGGACCTTTGTTGTTCATCAGTAGTGAAAAGCGAATGATCCAGTTTTTCAAATCCATGTTGGAAAAGAGGGTAAGTGTTTAATTTTTCATTAATGCCTGATTCCAAGGAAGTGGAATAGGGACAGGGCAGTCTTTTCTAGGCTAGGAGAAAATGGTTTTTAAAAAAGTGGAGACTGTGCATTCTCATGGGATAGTTGGAGGGACAACTACAGTGTATATTCTGTGGAAGGAAGAGCGATACTGTGGAACTGTGTGGAAGCTGCAGACGCACTACAACGAGCAAGGACAAAACAAACGAACCCAATAGCCCTGAGCTGCAGAAAGCACCAGCTCTGGAGATCAAGATGAGATCAGACTGCAGCAGCCCAGGCCACTGCAGTTACAGCTGGAGTGACACAGCACACTCCACTTTGAGTCCAGTCCACAACCCTGAGGGGGACAGGGTTCTTACTCAACCAGTGGAGAAGAATAGGGGCATATCTCTCTATTCCCATTACCCTAACAACAGCGTCCATCAACGGCTACCAGAGGGTGGGTGCCATTTTTGACCTAAGTAGGTAGCAGCTGCTCCAGGGACAGTGGCCATCTTGTCAGCACAGGCAATCACAGCAGTTCCCGTGCACACATCTGGCAACAGTTGGGAAGAGGCAGGCTTTCCAATGTTAGTCCCAACTGCAGGAACTCTTGTAAATGCCCAACATGATAATGAAACAAGCAGGGTTGTGCTGGTATTCTGCACGCATGTGAACCAGGGATTTTACCAAAGTGAAAAAAAAAAATCCACATTCCCCACTGATGTTGAGTCTGGCTGGAGGATTGACAGGGGCTCAGCACCAATCTATGACTCTGAGGTGTGTCCAGCCTCTCCATGTATCACAAGCTCCAGAGTCGAGGGCTCAAAGCACTGAGGAAACAGTATGATCAAAGTTTGCATACTGCCAAAATCAATTTACAGATTCAATGTGATCCCAATCACAATACCAATGACATTCTTCTTAGATCTAGAAAACCCAATGATAAAATTCATATGAAAACACAAGAGACCTTGAATAGCTAAAGCGAGCTTATACAACAAAAACAAAGCCAAAGCATCACAATACCAAATTTTGAGACCTAGTGCAAGGAAGTTATAATTCAAATAGCCTTGTACTGGTTACAAAAACAGATGGCTAGACCAATTTGAACAGAACAGAAATGCCAGATATCAATCCAAGCATCTACAACCAACTTATATTCAAACAAGGAGCTAAAACCACTCCCAGGAGCAAGGACAATCTCTTCAACAAATCATGCTGGCAACACTGGATTTCCACATGCAGAAATATGAAGCAGGACCTCTTCCTTACACAAAAGTCCACTCAAAGTGAATCAAAGACCTAAATCTACAACCTCTACTATCAAATTACTAGAGAATACTGGAGAAACTCTTCAAGACATTAGCATAGGTAAAGACTTACTGGAAAAGACCACAGAGGCAGAGCCAGTCAAAATTAACAAATGAGATTTCATCAAACTAAGAAGATTCTGCACGGCAAAGGAAACACTCAGCAAAGTGAATAATCAACTGAAAGAATGGGAGAAAATATTTAAAAACTAGGCAATTGAAATAGGATTAATATCCAGAATCTATGAAGAGCTCAAGAAACTCGACTTCAACAACATAACAATACAGCCAAGAAATGGGTAAAGGTGTTAAACAGGCATTTTTCAAGAGACAAAACTCAAATGGCAGAAAGACACATGAAAAATGGTCAGGATCACTATCCGTCAGGGAAATACAAGTCCAACGAGATTTCACTTCACCCCATTTAAAATGGCTGTCATACAGACATCAACAAACAACAAATGCTGGCAAGGATGCAGTGGGAAAGGTAGCCTAATGCACTGCTGGTGAGAATGTAAACTGGCACAGCCAATGTTGAATGACCCAACCATCTCACCCCTGGAAATTTAACCAAATAAAAATAAATCAGTGTATTTAAAAGAGTTCTCTGCACCCCTATGTTCACTGCAGCTCAACTCACAAGAGCGAAGATATGGAATTAACCCAGATGTCTATCAACTGAAGACTTGATAAAGAAATTATGATACATACACACTCTGAAATACTACATAGCAGTAAAAAAAAAATGAAATCCAGTCATTTGCAACAAAATGAATGCACCTGGAAACTATGATTCTTAGTGAAATAATCCAGTCCCAAAAAAGCAAATACCTTATGATTTCCCTGATCTGGAATAACCAATACAGTACCTAAAATGCCATCTATACGAGTGAAATTTACACTTGGAGATTGAGTAATTTTTCATAGCCCTTGTCTTGACTTTGAGGAACAGTGGTTTTTTCTTCATACTACTTGTTGAAATCTTTATTATGTGTACTGTTGACTTATAAGTATAGAGTTAATGTAAAGTAGATATTTGTAAAAGTTAAGAATGAGAATAGGAGAAGGAGAGGGAAGAAGGATAGAAGGAGAGGTGGGAGAGAGGATAGGGTGGAAATTATCATTATTTTCCTGAATCTGCACATGGGAATTGCATGAAATCTGGATAACAAATATTAAAAATTGTTCATTAATAATTATTTCTTTAGATGAGTAAATACTTTGACTTCAAAATGATTAATGATTGTCTACAAGATGTGCTCTCCAGGTTCACAGATATTTATGGAGTTCAGGGTTTTTTTCTGTTAAACTACTTATGTTGTTATATATTGACATGTAAATAACAGGTAATTTAACCCTACAACAACTACTGGGTAAACCCAAGCGTCCAATTCAAATCAGATGAATACTAACTAGAGCTCCTACTGAGTTGCAAACTGTAAGTAACTAAACACATGTGAGTTTAAGATGGAGATGTGATCTGAGGAAATACGCAGGATAGAAGGATAAGAAAGGGGCATAGGAAACACTGGGGAATTGACTGTGGACCCAGTCACAGGACCCAGAGCAGGTGCTTGTGGCCCTGTGAGTGACAGAGCTCAAATACAAAGGAAGGAGTCAAGGGCACAGCTGTTCCCCCATCTGCAGCGTGAGGGAAACAGGAGTTGAGATGATGCATGAACACCATGAGGTCCAGCACTCACTGACTTGCTTTAGGTACAAGAAAAGCACTCCTGGGTTTCATTATCACACCTACCACTGCACCACTGTCTCATCACTCAATATTCTCAGATATAAAGTGACCTCTTTGATCTTTGGCAGAAAGTAGGAGGCAACCACTAAAATGCCCAGTTAGTTTACTTTTAAGGAAATTTCAGCCCCATAGTCACTGTTGTGATCTGACCCATAGAGCTGCTGCAGCATGTGCCGATGTATTGCTATCATTCACTGAACGCTGTGACACCTAACCTGGGATGAGATGTGTAGTTGTGGTAATAGGCCATGTTCTGGTCCTGCAGCCATCTCTAAGTCTCAAAGTCTGACTAACACAAGTGAGATTCTTTAACCAAAAAGGTAATCAATTAGCTATAAGTAACTAAAGAAATCCTGGAAAACCTCAAACACTTGTGAATGAATATGTGCATTTCTAAAAAACACAGCAGTCTAACAATCCCAAGCAAAATCATAGAAATTGTGTAAGTGATCCAAAAATGGCAAACCTATGTCACAATTTGTGTGATGCTTAAGCACTGCATAAAGGAAAATAGGTAATATCAAATGGTATTCCAACAAAAGGCAGTCCACAGATGGTTATCTGAGCTGCAGCTTTCAGAAACTGACAGAGAAATCCAGCCAATCATTTCTACAAGGATAAAAATAACATCATTGTTAGAATCAATACATAGGAGAAAGGAAGGGATCACCAGTCAGAACTAGAGAGAAGACACCACCATAGAGCAGATGCTACACTTGATCTTAGCCAAAAAGCTGAGAAGTGATAGGGCAGATATCATTATAGCCATTAAAAGATAATTAAGAGGCCCACATTATGCTGTAGCAAATAAAGCCACCTCCACCTGTGATGCTGGCATCATGTATGGGCACTGGTTCATATCCCAACTACTTCCACTTCCTACCCAGCCTCCTTCTAATGTCCCTGGGAATGCATGGAAACATGGTCCCCATGCTTGGGTCACTGCTACCTATCTGGTAAACCCCAATGAAGCTCCTGGTTCCTGGCTTCAGCCTGCTCCAGCCCTGGCTCTTGTGGCCATGTGGACAGTGAAGCAGCAGATGGAAGAGCTCTTTTTTCCTGTCTCTCCCTCTCTAACTTTGCTTCTGAATTAAAAATCTTTTAAAAAGATAATAATTTAACAAATTTACTGTAAAACAAATGCACTGTGGAATATCTCTACAATTACAACTATGAATCAAAGAATCACTAGTGACAGGCATTGCAGAGGACATGAAGAAACAGAACGACTTCCGATGTTCAGGGACTGGAAGAATAGCTACCATTAACAAGTCCATATTATATAAACTGACATGCAGACAGATGCAATGCAGTCTCCATCAAATTACCAAGGACACATTCCAGAGAACTAGAAACACTACTGATGCATGAAAGACCCAACAGCCAAAACAATCAAACACAACAGAGATAGCACAGTATGTGGCTTAAAATATACTGCAAAGTTATACTGATGACAACAGCACAAGGAAAGACGATTAAAAACACATTAACAGGAAAAAAAGCTCTTTGCTTGAATTGCGGTTCTGTAATACCAAAACGTGTCATAGGCATTTTGAAGGCTAAAAGGAGCTGTAACTAGTAACCCAGCCACAAGAGCACACCCCAAGAGACACACCTGTCTGAATAAAGCCCTTTCACCTGGAGGAGTCAGTTGCATTGGTTGGGAATCTAGCAATCAAAAGGTTCTGTCCTATTGGGAACCAATTCCTAAATATCGCGAAATGCAACCACAGCGGGCAAAGTTCTCAGGTAACTCTCCCCAGTTTACCCACTTACAGACCTTCTGCCGTGGGAACTTCGGAGCCCAGGAGCAGGTGCTTAGCCTGGTGGTCAACACGGGTGTCCCACTCCGGAGGGCAGCGTGGACTGCGGACTCCAAGCTTCCCGCCCACGCAGACCTGGGGGCAGCTGTGATGGCTCAAGCGACTCACGGGGGAGACCTGGACTGCATATCCAGGCCCTGGCTGCCCCACACCCAGGTCTTCCGGTGCATTGCGGGATCCGGCCGGCCAGGGGATGGTGGCTCCTTCAACTCCTCCCCCTCCTGCTCTCCCTCTCAAATAAATGAAGTTTTAAAGCGTGCTTGTTAAAAGAAAAGCGAATTTTAGAAGCGACCATCCCTTCACTGTGCGACCGTTTTAAAGAATCCAGACTCCTGGCCAACTGCGCCCCAAAGCCCACGTGACGCCGGCAGCAGAACCCACCGACCTCGCTCCGCGCCTCCCATGCCTTCAGAGCTACAGAAAGTCAACACCTCGGCCTGGTCCAGACGTGGCACAGCCAAGAACGCACAATCCGTGTCGCCAGGCCGCGTCCCTGCCCGGGAGCCGCGACGCCAGAGCTGAACCCCCAGGCCGACCCGGGCCGCGAGAGCCAGGGGGTTCCCGCTCGCTGCCCGCGTGGTGGCGCCGAGCCCAGGCTGCAGCCGGGACGGAGCCTGGAGCCACCGCACCACGGAGAGCCCGCAGCCCGCCCATCCCCGAGCGACGCCGCACCCCGCCACCCGCCCGCACCCGCCCGGCCGGCGCGAACCCGCCTCCAGCCCGCCGGCCCGCAGGGTCATCGCCACCTACCCGGGCACCTCCGCCGGGAGCCGCGCAAACCGCACCAGTCCTCGCCACCTCCGAGGCCATCCCGCGGAGGCCGGGACGCCGCGCTCCCGGAAGGTCGCAGTCTCCTCGAGGCGGCTTCGCGAAGCCAGGGCGCGGGGCAGGTGCGGAGAGGAGGTCACCCTGCCGGGCCTCGCCGTGCGCTCAGAGTCCGCCCGCAGCGCAGCGGAGCCCCGCGCCCGCCCCAGCACCTGGGCTCCCACGGCCTCTGGCCTTTAAATTACCTCACCGCCGCCTCTGCGCCCAGGCTCTCTCACCTGTGCCCTGGGGGCGATGGCGAGAGCGCCCACCTGAGCACGCCCAGAACTGATAGCCCTTCCTAACCGCATCTGCAGCCTACCTGCGTACATGCCGCCGTAACAACCGCAGCATCCTTAGAAAAGAATAAGCAGGCGTAGTTTTTTTCCTTAAATTTTATTTAAGGAATACAGATTTCATGTATTTCATACCTACAGATTCAGGAACACAGAGATTCTTCCCACCCTACACTCCCTCCCACCCTTCTTCCTCCTCCCTCACCTGTTCCCATTCTTATTTTTTATTTACAAAAATGTATTTTCAGTTAGTTTCATACTCATACGATTAACTCTACACTAAGTAAAAGGCAAAAGAAATAATATTCAGGAAAACAAAACAAAACAACCACAACAAAAAAACACTGTTCCACAAGAATCCAAACAAGGACTGTCAAAAATCCTCTCACTCGAAGTGTCAACGTCACTCCTGCAGATTACTGTTAGGTACTCCACAAAGTGGATTTTAGGTTTTCAAAAATGTCTCTAGAAACAAGGGATGCATTGCCTGTAACAAAAGATCAATCCGATGACTTACAGCTGTGAGAGCCAGCAGGGAAAGGAAAAAGGCTCACAAGCTAGAAACTAACTTTACACCTTAAGGAGTTTGAGAAAGAGGAAAGCCAACCCCAAATCTAACCGAAGGAAAAAAGAAGCACAGTACAGAGGAACCAGACGAAGCCAAGAGAGGGAGTCAGAGGAGGTACCCAAAACTAAGCTGGATTCCTGGGGACAATCAGCAAAATTGACAGGCTTTGACATGAAGTGACTACAGCAAGAGAAGATGCAAGCAACTGCATAGGAAATGAGGCTGAGAACCACACCACCAAGTCTACAGAACTATAAGTAGGGCCACTGGGACAGATGCATGTGAACACCACACCATCAAGTCTACAGAACTGTAAGTAGGGCCACTGGGACAGATGCATGTGAACACCACACCACCCAGTCTACAGAACTGTAAGTAGGGCCTTGGGACAGGTGCATGTGAACACCACACCCCCAAATCTACAGAGCTGTAAGTAGGGGCCACTGGGACAGGTGCATGTGAACACCACACCCCCAAGTCTACAGAACTGTAAGTAGGGCCACTGGGGACAGGTGCATGTGAACACCACACCCCCAAGTCTACAGAACTGTAAGTAGGGCCACTGGGACAGGTGCAAGACAACAAATCAGACAACCCACGTAAAACTGACACATTCCTAGAAATACGAAAATGACCAATTCTGCCTCCAAGGAGAGATACAACATCTGAACAGATGGGAGAAGTGAGATTTGATCTGTACTAAACTTCCCTGCACAGCTGCCAGCGAGCACGCAGGAGGCTGCTGGGCTGCAGGAGGGGAGCGAAGCCTCTACCAGCAGACTTGTTTCTTCAGGCTCACCTGGCAGCCATGTGCTGAGTCCACAGCAAGATAAGAGGAAAGAGCAAGGTGCTCCAGAGAAACCTAGTGGAAGCGAAGCCCTGTTGTTCTCCAGAGGAGCAGCAGCAGTGGTAACAACAAGTTTCAGAGTGGGAAAATGAGGGACCTCAGTGTGCTGAGGGGATGTGGCATCCCGAGGGGTGGCTTAGCCCACTGTGCCACGTCTGTGCTGATGAACAGCGTCTGTGTGTTAAGAGGGTGTCTATACCTCCTGTGCAGTCCTGGTTTTCAGTTTACAGCATCTCATTTCTTTCCTGGCAGGATCTAAAGTGATCTGTGGGGTTTTTTTTCTCTTTATGAACTCTTAAATTTAAGAATAGTGTTTCAATTTGTTGTCATATTTTCCCTACTGATGATCCAACTGTCCTGTCATTAGCAAATGTTCTGTTCTCTGAGTTTAACTGCTCCCCTGTGTTTCTTCCCTACTCCTCCTGGTATGCCAATTTTGGAATTTCATAATTTTTCATGTATTGGTCATCCAAAAATATCCTTCAACCCTGGACACATGGCAGCTACTGAACAAGGATTCCAAGCATGAATTTGTCAAAATGGTCCCAATCACTGCATCAGACAGCTCAAAAGCTAACAGGTGAGCCAGACTCCAATAAACCATTCATAGTAGGTGTGAAAGGTGGGAAGGAAGATGCAGGACACTTCCATGGTGGCATGGAGGCTGGGGGTGATGCCCTGTGGAGGTCACAGATTTGTGTGTGGAATTGCAGCACATGGGGCACAGACATCCTGTGTGTTTCCTGTAGACAGACACAGCCTCATAGTCTAAAAATTGATTATTTCAAGAGGAAGCCATTAGCACTGCCATTTTATAGACATTAAAATTAACTCAGAGAGTACAGGAGATACCAGAGGTAAAAAAAAAAAATCTCAGGAGCTGGCGCTGTGGCACAATGGACTAAGCCTCTGCCTGCAGTGCCTGCATCCCACCTGGACACTGGTTTGAATCTCAGCGGCTCCTCTTCCAATGCAGTTCCTTGGTAATGGCCTGGAAAAGCAGTCGATGGACCAAGTACTTGGGCCCCCACACCTACATGGGATACCTGGAAGAAACTACTGGCTCCTGGTTCATGGCTTAGGATTGGTGCAGCCATCTGTGGAGTGAACCAGTGGATGGAACACCTCTCTGTCTCTCTTTCTCTTTGTCTGTAACTCTGCCTCTCAAATAAATAAATCTTTTTAAAGTATCTCAATTACTCTCTGAAAAACCATCCTTTCTCCCACTCTCACTCCCTATAATTATGTAAAGTTGACTCCAACACTGAATTCTGGAAGAGAACATAGCACACAAGGGAAATTTGTTTTTAAATTCATGGAAAAAGGAATTGAAAGATGTTTATTTGAAAAATATGTTTGAAATCATTGCATAGATTTTTCATAAGTTATTTTCATGAACTTTTTAACTCATATGCGTGGATTTCAAAATGTTTTTCAGCAGAATAATTTCATCTTTTAATTTCATTTTCCATAAACTTTGAAAACATTATTTAGAGGGAAGGATGAGGAGAGGTGCTTACATTATTAATAAAATACTAGCAAACCCAACTTAGTGCTATGTGAAAAAGATCTACATCATGATCAACTTGGCTTTATCTCAACATTCTAATAAATTAAGTATAATAAGTCACGTCAACAGAATGAAGAACAAAAATGATATGATTATCTCAATCAATGCAGAAAAGCACCTGATAAGATTAAGTATCCTTTCATGATAGAAGTTCTCAACAAATTGGGTGTATAAGGAACATACCTCCAACTTATAAAGGATACAAAAGACAAATCCACAGCCCGTATCATACTGAATGGAGAAAAGCTGAAAGCATTTCTCTTCACACTTGGAACAGGACAAAAATGCCCCCTTGTTTACCACTCTTAGTCAAAATATTATTTGAAATATTAGCAAGAGCAGTTAGGGAATACAAAAACAAATAAAGGCCATGAAAATTGATAAAGAGGTAAAATATGCATATTTGAAGATGACATGATTTTATACATGGAAAAACCTATACACTCCATCGAAAAGCTGTTTAGAGGGGCTGGTGCTATGGTGGTGTGGGTAAAGCTACCACCTACAGTGCTGGCATCCCATATGGACACCGGTTTGAGTTCCGGCAGCTCCACTTCTTCTACAGCTCTCGGCTATGGCCTAGGAAAGCAGAAGAAGGTGGCCCAAAGCCTTGGGACCCTGCACCCACTTGGGAGACCCAGAAGAAGCTCCTGGTTCATGGCTTGGGATCTGTGTAGCTACGGCCATTGTAGCCAATTAGGGAATGAACCATCAGATGGACCCCTCTCTCCCTCTCCCCTTCCCCTCCCCCTCCTTCCCTCTCTCCCCCTCCCTCTTCTCTTTCTGCATAATTTTCAAATACATCTTTTAAAAAATCCGTTATAACTGATATCCAATCTTGTAAAGTCAGATACAATATCAACATACAAAAATAGCATTTTTACAGTACCAATAATGATCTTGCTGAAAGGGAATGGAATAAAAAAGTTAGATATCTAAATGGCAGATGTCCTAAATAGCAATCTGGCCTCAGAATCAGCCCTTAAGGCATTCAGATCTGGCTCAAGAGCCCATGAGAATATTCTAGGCATGGAAAGCCAAGACACTCTGGAAAAAAAAGAAGACCTAAATGAAAGATCTCTATGAGTGAGATCCCAGTGGAATGAATGGGGCCATCAAAGAAGGAGGTACCTTTCTCTGAAGGGAGGAGAGAATCTCCACTTTGACTATGACCCTGTCGGAGTAAGATTGAAGGCAGCGAACCCTAAAGGCTTCCATAGCCTCAGCAACTCATGACTAGAGCCTAGGGAGATTCCTGATGCCATAAACAAGAGTGTCAAATTGTTAAATCAACTTCAGGAGTCACTGTGTACTTAACGTCTCATGTGGGATCTGTCCTTAATGTGTTGTCCAATGTGAAGTAATGCTATAACTAGCACTGAAACAGTATTTTACACTTTGTGTTTCTGTGTGGGTGCAAACTGATGAAATCTTTACTTAGTATATACTGAATCAATCTTCTGTAGATAGATAATTAAAAATGAAAAAAAAATCTTGGCGTTAAATTGGAAATTGCCTAGAAAATTAATCAATTTTTTAAAAAATATATATCATGTAGGATCTCTGTCCTTAATGTGCTATACATTGTGAATTAATACTATAACTAGTACTCCAACAGTATTTTTCACTTTGTGTTGCTATGTGAGGGCAAACTGTTGAAATCTTTACTTAATATATAGTAAACTGATCTTCTGTATATAAAGAGAATTGAGAATGAATCTTGATGTTAAGCAAGGGGAGAGGGAGTGGGAAAGGGGAGGGTTGCGGGTGGGGGGGAAGTTATGCGGGGGAAGCCATTGTAATCTATAAGCTGTATTTTGGAAATTTATATTCTTTAAATAAAAGCGTTATAAAAAAATTTAAAAAAATTAGATATCTAGAAATACAACTAGCCAAAGAAATGAAAGATGTTCATCATGAAAATCATTAAATGCTGATAAAATAAATCATCAAAGACACACAAAAAAGACAAGATGTTCCTTGTCCATGGATTGGAAGAATTAATACTTTTAAAGTGTTCATATTATCTAGAGCAATCTACAGTTTCAATGCAATCAGTATCAATAATATCAATGACATCTTTACGTAAAGCATTCTAAAATTCACATGGTACACAGAAGAGCCAGAAGAGCCAAAGCAATCTTGGGGGGTGGGTGCAGAACAGACCAAGCTGGAGGCATCACAGTACCTGATCTCAAAGCATATTCCAAGCTACGCTCATTAAAACATCAGGTCACGGGCATAAAAGCCATCACATAGATAGAATAGAGAACCTAGACATGAATGCACATAGATACAGCTAACCAATTTTAAACAAAGTTGCCAAGTACATACATTGGAGAAAAGGTAGACTTTTCAATAAATGGTACTGGAAAAATTGCCTCTGTGTGTGTGTGTGTGTGTGTGTGTTTATCCATATCTACATAGAGGAATTAAATTAGAACTCTATCTCACCATATACAACTCATGATCAACAAAACATAAATTTAAGACCTGTAACTCTAAAGTTTCTAAAATAAATCATGTGGATAAAACCTCAAACACATCGGTATAGGCATGTTGGAGGGTGAGGAATGAGTTAGGACTGCCAAAAATGCAGACAGAGAAAAACTAACCAAAGAGGGTTATATCAAACTCAGAAAAAGGAATATCAAATATATCAAACCCATCAAAGGAATCAAGAGTGAAGAGATTCCCAAACAGATGGAGAAATATCAGCAAGCTACTTATCTGACAAAGGGTTAATATGCAGAAGATATCAAGAACAAAAAAGTCAGCAACAACAACACAGAGCAACCCATCCAGCTAAGAAATGGACAGTTTTCAAAATCAGAAATACAAATGGACACAGAAATACAAAGGGTAATTGGAAGCTATTATGAAAACCTATACACCAACAAATTGTAAAACCTAGTCAGAGTAGACAAATTTTGGATGTATATAACTTCTCAAAATTGAACAATGGAGCAGACCAGTAATGGGTAATTAGGTTGGATCAGTACAGAGCAGTCTCCCAGTAAAGAAAAGCCCGATGCCAGATGGCTTCATTGCTGACCTCTGCAAACGTTTAAGGAAGAACCAACCTCAGTCTTCTCAAACTATTCCATTATAGTGAATGGGGTGGAACCTACCAAACTCACTTTTTATTCTGAAACCAGACAAGGACACAACACAAAGAACAACAAAAGGAAACTACAGACCAATATGCTAATGAGCACAGAGGCAGGGACCCAACAGAACACTAGCAAATCAAACTCCAAAACACGTCAGAGAGTTCATGCACAGGAAAATTGTGAGCAGTGCTGTCCCCAGGTTGTAATTACGCAGGAGGAAATCAAGGACAATGAAGAGACAGGTGACATGTTCCACCAGAGACTTCGTGTTCTGTGCTCCGCAGTGGGATCTGTCACCTCCATAGATGCTAATGTGACAGCCTGCAGAGGGATGAGCTCAGACGTCCTTTCTTTAAAACACTGCAGGTTCTTCAGGCGCACAGAATGCCTACACACGTCTGACTGGGTAAGTGGCTTTTTGCCCCACAATTGGGGATCGGGGCAGATGGGGCTTTGTGCAGGGGACTGTGGGGGGAAACTGGGCCATGGTGAGGGGTGTGGGAGCTTCAGAGGAGACAGCCCCACCTGCCCTGCTCTGTCCAGAGGAGATCCCTCTGTAATGCAATGAGGAGGTTTGCTTCTCATTTAGTCCTTTAATTAAGAGTCCAACTTCATCAAAATTTTCAAAGGCAGTGATATTGGATTTTAACTTTTTTCTCATCAAAAAGACTTTCATTAACTTTCTGTCGATACTCAAGTTGCATATTATGATATCTGCAGATTTTAATCTAAAATATGAATTATTCATACAACAACTCATTGTGAGGGACCAGATGTTTGAAGTTTAGCTTTTTAGTACAAATACTTCACTTTGCGTCTCCTCATAAGTTTAATGGAACTATTACTGACTTATGTGACTTCTATAGTAAGTTAAACGCCTATAGTAATTAAAATATAATTTCATATTCTTAAGAAATGTGTGTTTATTTGCTCAAAATATCATTTTTTTTGGAGTGTGATCTCGCATTACCGAGTTACCTACCAGCAGTTCCCCTGAAGCCTTTGTATTCTCAGGTTTAGTTCTAGAAATACAAGGGAATAGTGTTAGCTTGTAAGCAAGAGCTGTGTCAGCTTGCAGGTCTCCAATGAAACGACGAGCACAGGAAGCTGCAATGGCATTTCTACTAACAAAATACGGGGAGAGGCTGACAATTTCCCCTCCAAAGCTCCAGAAACCGAGCAGTCTAATTTCCAACAGGTGCAGCGAGAGATTGTTTCTGATATTCATCTTATCTCCATGTTCTAAAATTATTTAAAAATTAACTTGTTTTTAAAAATGCCTTTTCCCACATCCTTAGCAGTCAAAGACTGAACTTATTCTGTAAGGGGGAACATACACATGAGTTGAACCTCACCCTGCCCGCGTCTGGCTGAGATTCCAGATTTTTGTCAAGTGTCATTATTTCCTACATGTTAACCTGAAACTTCCTCTTGTCACTCAGACACAGAGAGTATGGTGATGAAGGAAAGACGAGGCCATTCAGCCAGAAAGCCGCACGTGACCTCATTCCACCTCGGGCAGCCCAGTGAGTGGGGTCTCCCACAGGAATCTCCTTTCCAGGTAAGGACAGCACAGTGTCTGGGAAGAAGCTCTACAGGGGTCCTGTCCCTCTACCTTAATGCAGGTCCTCTTTTCCTGACTTCTCTCAAGACAGATTTTAAAATGTGGGTATTGTGAATATTCTATCCACCAGAGTGAACACTGAGCTGTGCTTCACAATCTGTTCAGTTTTGAAACAATGGCCAATTCCCACCCTTACAGTTTTCAGAGTTAGCTGCCATTCGTTGCTCAAAGGTTCTCCACCTGTTCCATCCTCACATCCTTGGCTGCTGCATTTCACAGCATCTCTGCACACAGCCCTGATATCTGTGTGGGGATGATGTCACCTTCCTGGATGTCCAGCCACTTCCATCCCACCCCAGGCTCTTCAGCTTCCCAGCTGGAGCTGCGCCTCATGTCGGCTGCTGCTGTTTCACCTCAGCCCCACATCCATGTGCATGAAGCCTGGTCACTCTCACCTGCCAGCCAGTCCCCTCTCATCCATCTATTCCTTAACATAGGGAAGGTGATGAGAGCAAGGCCAGGAACTCATGATGGCCAGGTTGAGGTCTTGGATGACAAGCCAAAATATGCCCTTTCATGGACGTTCAGCTGCACGGGTACTGCTTAGCACTGGGCAGAAATCATGTTATTTACAGATCGTCTGAACCCTGTCTGAACGCTGACACACGGGATGCAGATAGCAGAGGCATCCTCCCTACCTTCCATCACCCTGTTCCCATACACCCACAAGGCCACAGGCACCTGGGCCTGCCCTGGGGTCTGCTGAGGGGCTTCCTCCTCCAGTTGCACCCTCCACTACTCTCCTACCACTGGTTGATGGGCATTGACTGGACATTGCTCCCTGCTTTGGGGATCATTGTATGATCTCACATGTCACAAGGCAGCCCATGATGTAGGTGATCAAAGACTACAGAAGTTCTGGAGTGATTGCTTTGGGGAACACAAAAGATTCTTAAATGCATCCTCTTCCTTCCAAGATCACCACCCCTCACTTTCAGCTCTCAGGGGTGAATATTCAGTTTCCTTGAAAATCATTTCTCCCTGTGTCTTTCTTTTTCTCATCTGTCAACTTGGACTTTCCCTTCCCTTCCCCAAGGTGGCTTCTGCAGATGGCCTGTTTCAGAAGTCTTTGTGGGACGTTCTTCATAGGTACAAAATGCCAAGTCCCTTGAGGGCACCTAACTCTCCACATTGCATGATGTGGCTTTGGTGTGTGGCACTGTAGGACACCCAAGGTCCCTCTCAGGCTCAGCACACCTGGGAACCTTATTTGAGGAGGGTCTCCTTGCTCACTCTGCTGATGGATGGGAGCCCCTGTCCTGTCCTCTGCTCTCCTAGACTGCACTGTGCTGGTCAGGTATGCCTGTGACAAGGAGCAGCTGGGAGAGGACCTGCTAAGAGCATTGTTTCAGTTCATTTGTTTAAAGGGTTCGTGTTCAGCAGAGTGGTCTCTAGTAGAAATGATCTATTAGCACAGAAAGAGTGATATACCCTTACAAGGCTCACACACTGGACGCTGTTTTAGTAGAATTAAGCAACGTGTATCTGAGGGGTTTCTCTGGTGCTGTCTTGTGTGATCCAATCTTTGGACACAGAAGACTGGAGAACTATTTTGTGTCTCTCTTGTCAATACCTGGAGGAAAGGTAAGTTGCTCTTTGTGATTAATAAAATTGTCACCATCCTTAATCCATATTCTGGAAATGGAGAAAAATTTTCCCTGCTTCTACTGTGGCATTTTACCACTAAAAAAATAACAGTTTCCAGTGTTTTAAAGTAGTCTATCAGCCAAGCAAAGATTTCCTGAATATTATTACAAATTCATGTCACTGGTGCACTGCAGCTTTACCTAAACCACTTACATCTGCAGCACTGTAGCTTCCTAAGTGACACCAAACATAATGCAAGCAGCCTTGATTCACAGATTATTAAAACACACTACTGGGAGGGTTTTACCACGCTGTGTGTTTGCCAGGTTCAGGATTCAAGAATCAGTTAAACTTAACTCACACAAGGCCTCTATGTCATAAAAATTAAATGACTGAAGGTAACTTTAGAACTATCCTGAATGTTAGTTATTAAATGATAATGTGAATCTATTTCAAGTTATTATTTTAAAAGGAGTTTTATCAATTTGAAAGGCAGAGAGCAGACACAGAGATCAATCTTCCATCTACTGGTTCATTTCCCAAATGCCTGCAATGGAGGAGGCTGGGCCAAGCAAAAGCCAGAAGCTCAGAACTCGCCAGATGGGTTTCCCATGAGGGTGGCAAGGATCCAACTACATAGCCTTCACCTGCTGCCTCCCAGGGTGTGCATTGGCAGGGAGCTAGAGAGAGAAGCAGGGCAGGGACTCCAACCCAGGCCCTCTGACCCGGGATGTGGGCATTCCGAGTGGCCTCTTAACAACTGCATCAAATGCCTATCCCTGACTTCAAAAACAATACTGACAGACCACATGTTGGAGAGGAAGTGGAATGCTCACATGGTGCTGGTGGAAATGTGACGTTGTATAGCCACTCTGGCAAACAGCATGGCAGTTTCTTTTAAAGATTAGTGTGATATTTTTCACCTTGCATAAAACATACACATAAAAATGGCAGTACACAGACATCACAGAATATCACCACGGTGATTGCCAGAGATCCATGAAGCTTGAAGGCAATAGACCTTGGATTAATATTTTACCATCAGTCTTTCTGGAAGGACCATGGAGGCAATCTGAAATGTGCTCAACAAATCCTGCCACCCACCTGATCATTACCTTGGGAAAATGTTAACATTTTCTCATGTCGTTCATTTGCACCTTAAAAAATCCACACTTGTCAATCTTTAACCAAGTAGCCACCTGAGCTCTGAAGGGTTTTATGGCATCTCGTGTTCAGGAAATCACCATTTCTGCCTCCCTTTCGTGCCTTACATGATAGAACCACATGGTCCAAGGAGCCATGACATAATTGTGCCACATACCCTGCTATTAAATGATAATTCTTTTTAAATATATGCTTGGAAACATTTTGCAGTGTTATAGAACTTCTATTTATGGGGTTCAATAAAATCTCGTACACATATTCCAGAGGAAATAGTCACCAGTATGTCATCATCTCATTTTCTAGTGTAATTTTTACTCATGGAAATCTTGAGTCTAGAAAACATCTTTGCTTATTTGAAGGGATTATGAAACCTTGGGATCTCATGGAGAACTATCTTAAAGGGTTTTTTTGTATTTTCAGACAGTGTCCTTCAATTAAAACCTTAAGTTGGAATGAGATTGAATTGATTTTAATTGTGGTTCTATTTACCACCCTGACTCCACATTATTAGAAAAAGACATTGGAATGTGTTCCTGCTAAAGTCTGATCACTGGACTCTGTGCACCAGAGCTCATTAACCCTGCAGGATGATTGAAACAGGTAAGATGAGTAGCTGTGGGTGTAGAAGGGGCAGAGGGGGTGCATAGAGCAGATAGGCAGTCTCAGCTGAGTGTCTACGCTGAGACTGCTAAAGGACTCCACTCTTTGGGTAATTTTTTCTCCGCTTTTAGGAAGGGGCATGGCTGATCAATTACTAAAAGAGTTGTTAGACTTCCCAAGTCATACGTGTGAGGAACTGCATGAAAAAAAACAATAGCCACTGTTTACACAGAGCCTGTGCATGCTAGAAACACTCCCATGTTTGGTATGTATGCCTCATCTCTATTTCACATGTGATGTCTCCATGAGCTAGATAGCGTGAATGTGATTATTTTATAGCTGAGATCAGGAGCTAAGCCTTGCTATATGCTCAGGCTCAGACATGTCTTAAATGGTGGATCACAGACATAAATCCAACCAGTCTGACTTCAGAGTCCACAGATACCATCACCTGCTCTGCCGATAATTTTAAAAATAGTTATTTTGGTGATAAATAAACCAGTATAAAGACAGAACTGAAATAACATAACTTTTTGTATAATCCACCAAGACTGTTTTTGCAAAGTCTGATTTCCACTTTAATGCAATTGACTTTAAATTCACCAGAATCTAAATAGGGAATGCTTATTATAAATTTATCATTTAATCGGGATTAGGAAAACAAAATCCAAATAAGACATGGCCCATTTCACCTAGAAAACTCAAAAATGAGGTAACAATGAAGCAATTCTACCTATAACATGTTGCAGTTTTTAATGCACAGGAAAGTGTGTGTTTCTGTGGGAGCCTGGCCAGGGTACCCATGACCCAGCCATGGCTGGGATGGGGAGGGATGAAGGAGATGGCAGGGGTGGCTCCAGGAAGGTCTAAGGTGGACCTTAGTGGACTTGACTAATGAAGGGAGAACAGGAAGTATTGGGATTGATTCATATGTTGTAATAATGACAGCAGTGTTAGTTGAGATTCGTGAAGGTACTAATATTTGTGATAAATAACTTTTCTTGCTGTTTTCCTCAGATATTTACTGTATTATTCTTTTCCCTACAAGATGAATAAAAACAAACAGCACCACGCCAGTGACATAAGATACACCCTTTTCTCTGAAGTTGTCATTGGGGTCTCCGCCAACACCATGCTGCTGCTCTTCCACATCCTCACGTTTTTTCTCCAGCACAGACCCAAGCCCTTGGACCTGACCATTGGTCTCTTGGCCCTCATCCACCTAGTGATGCTGCTAGTCATGGGCTTCCTCGTCACAGACATTTTCGGATCTCGGGGTTTCTGGAATGACGTCATGTGTAAATCGGTTTTCTACTTGTACCGAATCCTGCGGGGTCTCTCTCTGTGCACCACCTGCCTGCTGAGCGTCCTCCAGGCCATCACCCTCAGCCCCAGGAGCTCCTGTCTGGCAAAGTTCAAGCAGATGCCCTCGCATCACAGCCTGTGTTCTCTCCTCTTCCTGTGGGTTGTCTATGTCTTCATTAGCAGTCCCCTCATAATCACCACCATTGCCACTCCCAATCTGACCTCAGACGGTCTAATCTATGCCACTGAATTCTGCTCCATTAGGCCCATGAGTTATTTCTTTAGGCAGATGTTTTCCATGCTGGCGACCTTCCGAGAAGTCTTTGTGACAGGGCTAATGGCTGTCTCAAGTGGGTACATGGTGACTCTCCTGTGCAGGCACAAGAGGCTGTCCCAGCACCTTCACAGCACTAGGATTTCTGCAAGAGCTGCCCCAGAGCAAAGGGCCACCTGTACCATTCTCCTGCTCCTGTGCTTCTTCATATTCATGTCTATTTTGGACTACATTGTCTCCTCCTCAAGAGCAATATGGAACAATGACCCAACTCTCCATTGTGTCCACATGCTGGTGACCAACGGCTATGCTACAGTCAGCCCACTGGTGTTCATCAGCACTGAAAAACGAATAATCACCTTTCTGAAATCCATGCTTGGTTAATGTGTGGTTATTCAGTGATGGTTAAATTCTCTCAAGATGCACTAACACATTGGTTTCAAAACAGGTAATTGGAGGATATAGCATGTGCTTTCTGGATTCAATGACTTTAGGAAGCTAACCTTTTCTCATTAAGCCCACTTACTTTGATAGATGTGCATGGCCAATGGGTAATAGGTAATGAGCCACATGCCGTTCTGACATACCTAAGATTTCTGAGTATCTCCTAAAGAGAGACTGATGAAATGGATCTCGCTTGTCATGGCTTGGGGTAGTTCACAGAACACAGGTACATGAACATTTGCAGTACTTTTAATAACTCAATATTCTTGGTGATCTGTATTTCACCTAACCAGCTATATAACTGTTTATTACCATAAATTACCATATAATCCATCAATTCTAAATCTATGTATATTCTTAAAAGTACTGAATGTAGGGACTCAGTTACCTATATACCAAAATCCATGGAAGCCTGATTTATAATAGTCAAAAGAAGTGGACACCACAGAGCAGCAGGTTATCTGCCCACAGCCCCTATCAGAGGCCCCTGTTGTGCTTCTGATCCAGCTTCCTGCTCACACACTCAGAAGGCAGTGGATGATGACCCAGGTGCTTGGCTTCCTGTCACCCATGTGGAGACTCAGCTGGCACTCCTGCCTCTGGCTTTGGCCTTGCCCAGCCATGGCTGTCAGGCCATTTGGAGAGTGGTTCAACAGTTGGAAGATGTACACACACACAAGCACTTGCACTCACTTTCTCTTTCTCTCTCTCTCTCCCATATCCTCTCTATGTAATTCTGTCATTCAAATAAATAATAAATAATCCTTTTTACAGTGGTAACAAGCCCATGTCCATAACCATATGAATATTGAAACAAAATGAAGTGCTGTACATACAATGGAGTACTGTTCAGCTCTAACCAGGGAAGAAACTCTGCTACATGGTGCTATTTGATGAATTTCCATAAGATTATGTTAAGTGAAATAAGTCCATCACAAAAGAACAAATATTCTATGAATTTACTAATACACTGTGGAATTTAGAGTAACCTGATTTACACAGACAGAACCTAGAGAGGCAGTGCAGAGGATGAGGGAAGAGGGGATGGTTTAATGGATACAGGAGGAACAAGTTCCAGATGGTGCAGGTGAATCTCCAGAGAAGTGGGAATGAACTTAAGGCCACTGAACTGTAATTTAAAAATGGTTAAAATGGTCAAATTTTGTTGTACATATTAACAATAAAACATTTCCATTTATCTTCCTGCCAACTGTGAATAATATTCTGCATGAATTTATAAAAAAGAATTCTGTCAAGGGTGTAAAAGTGTGAACATGTAATTTTCAAAGAGTTCTAGAATGTTACAGCACATCTGTGCAAAACAGTGATTTTAGATTATTTCCTAAGTGTTCAGATTTTATTCTCAGTTTCCTCAATGAAAGAAGAGGAGCTGTTGGGACTCATTCAGCTAAATGCTACAGTGTGTTTCTCAGCCTTCAAGAGACTTTTAGAACCACCTGAGGCAGCTCCAGTGTCATAAACCTTTAGATGAATTGCTTTATATGAGGCCCAAAGACAGAATCTAAATAGGAAACTATACACAGAAAATATCTATCTCTTAAAACAATTCATAGCATGAAAATTATGGAAACCTGATATTCTTTTTATTAGTTTTTTACTTTGTTGAAGAACTCATTTTCTCTTTTTTTCGATTTTCTATTTGTATAAGGTGAACAAATTTCATGTATCGCATATATATATATAGATTATTTTTAATAAATAAGAAAGAATAGAAAATAGTAGATACTAGAGATGTATCTATGTAAATATACATGATTATGTGATTTTGTAGGTATTAGGCGATTCAATATTTTAAAAGAGAAAGTCAGGGGGTTGTTATAAAACCAAACACCCTCAGGGCCAGCATTGTGGTGTAGCAGATAAAGCCACTGCCTGTCATGCCAACATCCTGTATGGGCATTGGTTCCTGTCCTGGCTGTTCCACTTCTGATCCAATTCACTGCTAATGGCCTGGAAATACCAGTGGAAGATGGCCCAAGTGTTTGCACCCATGCTACCTATATGAGAGACCCAGAGGAAGCTCCTGGCTCCTGGCCTCAGCCCGTCCTGACCACTGAGTTCATCTAGGGAGTGAACCAGAGTATGAAAGAATTTCTCTCCCTCTCTCTCAACTCTGACTTTCAAATAAGTAAATCTTTAAAAAAAACACTCCTTCTATTCCATCACCTAGAAGAAAACAATCCAGTTGAGAAATGTATAACAGACATGAACAGATACTTGGTAAGAATTAGATACATTTCTGACAAATAAGCAGAGAATATGCTTCAATCATCTATCACTGGGGAAAGGAAACAGAAGCCACGATGCTGCTGAGTGTTCAGGGTGCAGCAATTCTCACTGGTGAAGAGTGAGGAGTCAGCTCACACAGCCTTTATGGGAACAGTGTGGTCATCTCTTCTCAGCATAGACTTAACCATAATATCTGGCAGAGCAAGTGCATTTCTAGTTTTAACTCAAACTTTTTGAAAAGCTATGCCTATGCATATAATGATGTATGCCAGGGTTTATAGCAGCTCTATTCATAATCCTAGAGGGTGGATCACTCGAGATCTATTTGAGTTAAGGGCTGGATAAGCAAATATGATTCTTTCACAAAACAAAGTACTACTCAGCAGAAGAGAGAGGTAAGTTACTGATTAGCTCAATGACATGAATGAATGTTAAGTGACTTGTTTTATTTAAATAAATAAAACCTTTATTTAATGAATATCAATTTCCAAAGTACAGCTTATGGATTATGATGGCTTTTCCCACCATAACTTTCCTCCCCCACCCCTGCAACCCTTCCATCTCCCGCTCCCTCTCCCCTTCCATTCACATCATGATTCATTTTTAATTATCTTTATATACAGAAGATCAATTTAGTATATATTAAGTAAAGATTTCCACAGTTTGCACCCACGCAGAATCACAAAGTGTAAAATACTGTTTGAATACTAGTTATAGCATCAATTCACAATGTACAGCACATTTAGGACAGAGATTCTACATGATGAGTGAGTGCACAGTGACTCCTGTTGTTGACTTAACAATTTGACACTCTTGTTCATGGCATCAGTATCACCCTAGGCTCTTGTCATGAGTTGCCAAGGCTATGGAGGCCTTTTGAGTTCGCCGACTCTGATCTCATTTAGACAAGGTCATAGTCAAAGTGGAAGTTCTCTCCTCCCTTTAGAGAAAGGTACCTCCTTCTTTGATGGCCCTGTTCTTTCCCCTGGGATCTCCCTTGCAAAGATCTTTCATTTAGTTGTTTTTTTTTTTTTTTTTTTTTTTTTTTTTTGCCAGAGTGTCTTGGCTTCCCATGCCTAAAATACTCTCATGGGTTCTTGAGCCAGATCTGAATGCCTTAAAGGCTGATTCTGAGGCCAGAGTGCTGTTTAGGACATCTGCCCTTCTATGAGTCTGCTGTGTATCCTGCTTCCCATGTTGGAACGTTCTCTCATTTTTAATTCTATCAGTATTACCAGACACTAGTCTTATTTATGTGAACCCTTTGACTCTTAGTCCTATCAGTATGATCAATTGTGACCTGAAATTGCTCACTTGGACTAGTGAGATGGCATTGGTACATGCCAACTTGATGGGATTGAATTGGAATCCCCTGGCACGTTTCTAAGTCTACCATTTGGGGCAAGTCTGAGTGAGCATGTGCCAAACTGTACATCTCAACCCTCTCTTATTCCCACTCTTATATTTCACAGGGATCACTTTTCTGTTAAACTTCAACACTTAAGAATAATTGTTTATTAATTACAGAGTTCAACCAATAGTATTAAGTAGAACAAAAAAAATACTAAAAGATAAAGTATTAAGTTGTTCATCAACAATCAGGGCAAGGGCTGATCAAGTCACTGTTTCTCAAAGTGTCCATTTTACTTCAACAGGTTTCCCATTTGGTGCTCAGTTAGTTGTCGCCAATCAGGGAGAACATATGATATTTGTCCCTCTGGGCCTGGCTTATTTCACTCAGCATGATGTGTTCCAAATTCCTCCATTTTGTTGCAAATTACCAGATTTCACTGTTTTTGACTGCTGTATCGTATTCTATAGAGTACATGTCCCATAATTTCTTTATCCAGTCTACTGTTGATGGGCATTTGGGTTGGTTCCAGGTCTTAGCTATTGTGAATTGAGCTGCAATAAACAGCTTTTTTGTTTGCCAATTTAATTTCCTTTGGGTAAATTCCAAGGAGTGGTATGGCTGGGTTGAATGGTAGGGTTATATTCAGGTTTCTGAGGAATCTCCAGACTGACTTCCATAGTGGCTTCACCAGTTTGCATTCCCACCAACAGTGGATTAGTGTCCCTTTTTCCCCACATCCTCTCCAGCATCTGTTGTTGGTAGATTTCTGTATGTGAACCATACTGACCGGGATGAGGTGAGAAACCTCATTGTGGTTTTGATCTGCATTTCCCTGATTACCGGTGATCCTGAACATTTTTTCATGTGTTTGTTGGCCATTTGGATTTGCTCTTTTGAAAAATGTCTATTGAGGTCCTTGGCCCATCTCTTAGTGGATTGTTTGTTTTGATGTTGTTGAGTTTTTGATTTCTTTGTAGATTCTGGCTATCAATTCTTTATCTGTAGCAAAGTTTGCAAATATTTTTCCCATTCTCTTGGATGCCTCTTCACTTTCCTGTTACTTTTGCAGTACAGAAACTTCTCAATTTAATGTAATCCCAAATGTTAACTTTGGCTTTGACTGCCTGTGCCTCTGGGGTCTTTTCCAAAAAATCTTTGCCAGTACCTATATCTTGCAGGGTTTCTCCAATGTTCTCTAATAATTTGATGGTGACGGGTCGTAGATTTAGGTCTTTAATCCATGTTGAGTGGATTTTTTGTGTAAGGTGAAAGGTAGGGGTCTTGCTTCATGCTTCTGCACATGGAAATCCAGTTTTTTCAGCACCATTTATTGAATAGACTGCCCTTATTCCAGGGACTGGTTTTGATCCTTGATCAAATATAAGTTGGCTGTAGATGTTTGGGGTGATTTCTGGGGTTTCTATTCTGTTCCATCTGTTTCTGTACCAGTACCATGCTGTTTCAATAACAACTGCCCTGTAGTATGTCCTGAAATCTGGTATTGTGATTCCTCCAGCTTTGTTTTTGTTGTACAAGATTGCTTTAGCTATTCGAGGTCTCCTGTGTCTCCATATGAATTTCAGCATCATTTTTTCCAGATCTGAGAAAATGTCTTTGGTATTTTGATTGGCATCGCATTGAATCTATAAATTGCTTTTGGGAAAATGGACATTTTGATGATATTGATTCTTCCAATCCATGAGCATGGAAGATTTTTCCATTTTTTGGTATCCTCTTCTATTTCTTTAAGATTTTGTAATTCTAGGCCGGCGCCGTGGCTCAATAGGCTAATCCTCTGCCTTGCGGCGCCGGAACACCAGGTTCTAGTCCCGGTCGGGGCACCGGATTCTGTCCCGGTTGCCCCTCTTCCAGGCCAGCCCTCTGCTGTGGCCCAGGAGTGCAGTGGAGGATGGCCCAAGTGCTTGGGCCCTGCACCCCATGGGAGACCAGGAAAAAGCACCTAGAGCCTGGCTCCTGCCATCAGATGAGCGTGGTGCGCCGGCCACAGCGCACAGTCCGCGCAGCCATTGGAGGGTGAACCAACGGCAAAGGAAGACCTTTCTCTCTGTCTCTCTCTCTCACTGTCCACTCTGCCTGTCAAAAAAAAAAGATTTTGTAATTCTGATTGTAGAGATCTTTGACATCCTTGGTTAAGTTTATTCCAAGGTATTTGATTGTTTTATGGCTATTGTGAATGGGATTGATCTTAGAAGTTCTTTCAATGTTGTGGCATTGCCTGTGTATACAAAGGCTGTTGATTTTTGTGCACTGATTTTATATCCTGCTACTTTGCTAAACTCTTCTATGAGTTCCAATAGTCTCTTTTTTTTTTTTTTTACAGGCAGAGTGGACAGTGAGAGAGAGAGACAGAGAGAAAGGTCTTCCTTTTTGCCGTTGGTTCACCCTCCAATGGCCGCCGCGGCCGGCGCGCTGCGGCCGGCGCACCGCGCTCGTCCGATGGCAGGAGCCAGGAGCCAGGTGCTTTTCCTGGTCTCCCCATGGGGTGCAGGGCCCAAGCACCTGGGCCATCCTCCACTGCACTCCCGGGCCAATATAGTCTCTTTTTTTATTGACAGGCAGAGTGAACAATGAGAGAGAGAGAGAGAGACAGAGACAAAGGTCTTCCTTTGCCATTGGTTCACTCTCCAATGGCCAGCACGGCCAGCGCGCTGCAGCCGGCACACCGTGCTGATCTGATGGCAGTAGCCAGGTGCTTATCCTGATCTCCCCTGGTCTCTTTGTGCAGGGCCCAAGCACTTGGGCCATCCTCCACTGCACTCCCTGGCCACAGCAGAGAACTGGCCTGGAAGAGGGGCAACTGGGACAGAATCCGGCGCACTGACCGGGACTAGAACCCGGTGTGCCGGCGCCGCAAGGCGGAGGATTAGCCTAGTGAGCCACAGCACCAGCCCCAATAGTCTCTTAGTAGAGTTCTTTGGGTCCCCTAAATAAAGAATCATATCATCTGCAAAGAGGGGTAGTTTGCATTCTTCCTTCCTAATTTGTATCCCTTTAATTTCCTTTTCTTGCCTAATAGATCTGGCTAAAACTTCCAGAACTATATTGAATAGCAGTGGTCAGAGTGCACATTCCTATCTGGTAACAGATCTCAGTGGAAATGCTTCCAACTTTTACACATTCAATAGGATGCTGGCCGCGGGTTTTTCATAAATTGCTTCGATTGTATTGAGGAATGTTCCTTCTATACCCAATTTGCTTAGAGTTTTCATCATGAAAGGGTGTTGAATTTTATCGAATGCTTTCTCTGCATCTATTGAGTAATCATATGGTTTTTCTTCTGCAGTCTGTTAATGTGGTGTATCACATTGACTGATTTGTGAACATTGAACCATCCCTCATACCAGGGATAAATCCCACTTCGTCTGGGTAGATGATTTTTCTGATGTGTTGTTGTACTCTATTGGCAAGAATTTTATTGAGGATTTTTGTGTATATGTTCATCAGGGATATTGGTCTGTAATTTTCTTTTAATGCTGCATCTTTCTCTGGCTTAGGGATTAAGGTGATGCTGGCATCATAGAAAGGATTTGGGAGGATTCCCTCTTTTTCGGTTGTTCTTAATAGTTTGAGAAGAATTGGAGTTCGTTCTTCTTTAAATGTCTGGTAGAATCAGCAGTGAATCCATCTGGTCCTAGGATTTTCTTGGTTGGGAGGGCCTTTATTACTGTTTCAATTTCTTTCTCAGTTATGGGTCTGTTTAGGTTTTCTATGTCTTCATTGTTCAATTTAGGTAGGTTGCATGTGTCCAGGAATCTATCCATTTCTGACAGATTTCCCTGTTTGCTGGCATACAACACTTTGTAGTAATTTCTGATGATTCTTTTTATTTCTGTGGTATCTGTTACTATGTTTCATTTTTCATCTCTGATTTTATTGATCGGGTCTTTTCTTTTTTTAGATTTTGGGCCAATGGTGTGTCTATTTTATTTATTTTTTCAAAGAACCAGCTCTTCGTTTGGCTGATTTTTTGTAATTTTTTAAATTCAATTATGTTGATTTCTTCTCTAATTTTAATTATTTCTCTTCTCTTACTAGATTTGGGTCTGGTTTGCTGAAGATTTTCTGGATCATTGAGATGAATTGAAAGCTCATCTATTTGGTGCCTTTCCAATTTCTTGATGTAGGCACCTATTGCTATAAACTTTCCGCTTAATATTGCTTTTGCTGTAGCCCATAAGTTTTGGTATGTTGTGCTGTTATCCTCATTTACTTCCAGAAAATTTTTGATTTCTCTTTTGATTTCTTCTATGACCCATTGTTCATTCAGGAGCATGTTGTTCAATCTCCATGTGTTTGCGTATGCTTTAGGGATTCCTGAGTTGCTAATTTCCAACTTCATTCCTCTATGGTCTGAGAAGCTGCATGGTATGATTCTAAGTCTTTGGAATTTGCTGAGACTTGCTTTATGGCCTAGTATGTGGTCAATCCTAGAGAAGGTTCCGTGTACTGCTGAGAAGAATGTAAATTCTTTCTGTGTAGGATGAAAAGTTCTGTAGTTATCTTTTTGATCCATTTGGGCTATAGTGTCGTTTAAATCTACTATTTCCTTGTTGATCTTCTGTCCTGTTGATCTGTCTATTTCTGAGAGTGGAGTATTGAAGTCCCCCAGTACTATTGTATTGTGGTCTAAGTCTCCCTTTAAGTCCCTTAACAAATCTTTTAAATAAACTGGTGCCCTGTAATTAGGTACATGTACATTTATAATAGTTATATCTTCCTGTTGAATTGAACCCTTAATCATTATATTGTGTCCCTCTTTGTCTCTCTTAACAGTTTTTGTGTTAAAGTTTATTTTGTCTGATATTTGTCTGATATATATTAATATGGCTACACCTGCTTTTTTTTTTTTTTGGTTTTTGTGGCATGGATTATCTTTTTCAAACCGTTCACTTTCAGTCTGCATGCATCTTTTTTGGAAAGATGTGTTTCTTGTAAGCAGCAAATAGATGGGTTTTGTAACTAAATCCATTCAGCCAGTCTGTGTCCTTTAACTGGAGAGCTGAAGCCATTAGCGTTCAATGTGACTATTGATAAGTGGTAAGTTTGCCTTGCCATTTTCCCAAAGATATTTTCTAGTATATGCTTTGAGCTTCCTGTGATCTTTTACTGGGAGGTTTTCTTCCTTTACCTTCTTTCATATTGATGACAGTTTTTCTGTGTTTCTGTGCGTAGCACATCTTTAAGCATTTTTTTGCAGGGCTGGACAAGTGGCGACAAATGCTTTCAATTTCTGTTTGCTATGAAAGGTCTATATTTCACCTTCATTCACAAATGAGAGCTTGGCAGGATATAATATTCTGGGCTGGCAGTTTTTCTCTCTTAGTACCTGGGCTATATCTCGCCATTTCCTCCTAGCCTATAGGGTTTCTCATGAGAAGTCAGCTGTGAATCTAATTGGAGATCCTCTGAGAGTAATCTGACGTTTCTCTCTTGCACATTTTAGGATCTTATCTTTATGTTTCACTGTGGTGAGTTTCATAACAATGTGTCGTGGTGAGGATCTCTTTTGGTCATGTTTATTAGGGGTTCTATGAGCTTCCTGTACTAGGATGTCTCTGTCCTTCTCCAAACCCAGGAAATGTTCTGTTAGTATCTCACTAAAAAGGTCTTCTAATCCTTTCTCTCTCTCCATGCCTTCAGGAACTCCTAGAACCCAAATGTTGGTTTTTTTAATAGTATCCTGTAGATTCCCAACAATATTTTTTAGATTTCTAATTTCCCCTTCTTTTCTTTGGTTTGACTGTATACTTTCCTGTTCTCTGTCTTCTAAGTCCGATATTCTCTCTTCTGCTTCATTCATTCTAAGGCTCTATAACGCATTTGTCATTTGATCTATTGAATTCTTCATTTCATGACGGTTTCTCTTCACTGTCACTGTTTCATCTTCTACTAGTTGCTTCATTTCATTTTGATTCCTCCTTAATATTTCATTTTCACAAGAGATTTTCTATCTTGTCCAATAAGGATTTCTGTAGTTCAAGAATTTGTTTTTGAGAACTTCTTAATTTCTTACAAGTTTTTTGATATCCGTTTCTTGTATTTCTTCTATCTCATCATCTTCATAATCTTGAATTGGGGTGTCATGTTCATTTGGGGGCGTCATAATGTCTTCCTTGTTCTTGTTTCCTCGGTTTCTGAATTTTTTGCTTGGCATTATGGAGATATTCTTTGGTTTCTTTGGTGTAGTGGTTTTTCTCATTATACTATGACTCTAGATTAAGTGGACTGTCTGCTTTTGATGGATCCTTGGAGGCTTGAGATGGGTGTGGCCAGAGAGCTCTGTTTGTTCTTCAGGGTTAAGTGTGTGCCAAAGGTGACTCACCCAGGTTGGGAGTGGTAAATCTTTCTCTCTCTCTTTCTCTCTCTCTCTCTTTCCCCTTCCCTCCCTCTCTCCCTCTCTCTCTCTCTCTCTCTCTAATTCAGAAGGGAGGTAATTCCGCACAACTGAGCAGAATTGCAGGTAGTCAATGTATGAATTCTTGGCCCTATGGCTATAATATTTGTCTTCTCTGCCCCAAGGACCATACAAAGCATCTATGCAGTCCTCAGTGTGATCTCAAATTTTTCTGCAGTCTCCCACCAGGTTGCCAAGGTTACCGAGTTTGTGTACTCCGTGAGTTCTCTCCCACACCCTCAGTTTTTCACAGTCTCAATTCTTTAGCTCCACACCTTCACTGGGTCCTAACCTCCTGTTATTTCTCCCTACAGAGTCAGGTTTTCTGCTTGGTTGATGGTGGGCGCCACTTTACATGTCCAAAATGGCGCCTGCTCTTTTGTCTTGCTTGCCTTTGTAAGCTGGGTGGAGAGAGAGGCTCGTGTCTCTGCCGGTCCCTTTTATTTATTTTTTTCTCTGCTCTAGTTAGCCTGGTGAACTTTCCCCAGCGGGGCTTCAAGCCTCGTTCCCTCTAGGCTCTTTCTGCAGTTTCCCCGCCAATGTCTTGGGCTACTGAGGTTTTGCCGCACCTCCCTTTCCAGTGCTGATGCTTAGACTCCGTGGCTGGGCTCCCGAGCCATGGGTGCTCTTACCCTCCATGTAGGTCCTCCGTGTCACATCCACGGAGATCCAAAAGAGTTTCCTCTGCAGTTTTTTTCCCAAAACCTTTCCCTGAAACTACAGTAACCCCACTTTTATTAAAATATCTTTTCCCGGACTATCAGTGTGTGCCCTAACTATTCCGCCTTCTTGGCTCCTCCAAGTGTCTTGTTTTCTGAAGAAGGCTGCAAATGATCTATATTTTATTATCCACTTGTATGAGGTTTTCAAAAATGAAACAAAATAGGGAGAGAAGAGATCAATAGTTTTCAGGATTGGTGGAGTGGGCAGTGGTTGAATACAAAGATGATGCACCCAGGGGAATTTTGTGGTGGAGGAACTTGACTGATGGATGCACGAGTATATGGATTTGTCATGACATGGAATTTGGTATTGAAAGAGGGGACTTCAATGTCTATAAAACAAAAACAACCAAAAAAAGGAAACAGACCTAACAAACAAGAAACGTTTCAGCTAAAAGTTGTAGGCTGCAGATGTGTCTCTCTCTGTGTGTTATTCAGCTATTCAAAAAGAATGAATTTGTATTACTTGTAGCAGAATGCTTGGAACCGGAAGACATCAGGTTGAGTGAAATTAGCTAAACATAGAAACACAAGTATCACATGTTCACCTTCATATGTTGGAGCTAAACTAAAAAAGCCTGTGTGTATCAGGACTGCTGCAAACAGTATATTTTCAACCAACGGAAAAAGGAAGACCTTCCTCTCTCTCTCTTTCACTGTCCACTCTGCCTGTCAAAAAAAAAAAAGGTTATCTCAAAAATAATAAATATTATATTGAAAAAAGAAAAATTCTTAACATTATTAGACTATAACTCAATGCATAAAATGAATAAATGACCATATACTGATATAAATAAATGATTTCATGTATAAATAAATTAGAAGAGAAACATCTTACAGACAGATTCAAAATAATGTGTGCAGACAAATCCTCCCTCCTAAAACCCTCCCCCTCCAGGGCAGGCTACACTGGGCCTTGCTTTTGAGGAGCAAACAGATGGGAGAGAAGGACTGCACGTCCCTGATGCTCTCTGCTGTGTCATCCAGTCCTCCCCTGGCCCGCTGACCCCAAGCTTCAGATTATACCTGTTATAATTTCTTTTATTTCCATTTTTCCTCTGAAAATGACTCATCTATATATCCAGTCTACCCGTTTTCATTGGGAATATGTTGTAAAGTGGGGTCTTCCAATTCCACGGAGCATCAGTGCATCTACATGAAATGAGTGTACTGACTTTTGAATATAGGTCACACGGTCCCCTTTTGTCCCTGGTCTCCTAATGCTTCTTACAATTTAACAAAAAGTATACTGGGGACTGAGCAGAACTTTATCTTATTTCTCAGACAGGGCCTGCTTTGCTCCCACTCACGGAGTTGAGCACAGCTCAGAATGAGTCTCAGCTGCATCTATGTTCAGCCAGTCTGGGATCTCCTCAACACCTAACCCCTAGCTCAGCCTCCAATTTACCACTGAGAATTGCTTTTCTTTTTAATATCATTTGTGCAATTGACTGATATTTTGAAACACTGAAAGTCGAGAATTCATGGAACACAAGACTGATAGATCTCCAGCTACCAGGTAAAAGTGAACTTGGGAATAGGGTGCTCCTCACGATGGAGGGCGAGGATCTCAGAGCCTCCAGGATCTCTCAGAGGGCACCATGGGTCTCTCCACCCAGGGCAGGGGCACTGCTCAGTGGGGAGTGGTGGGGACTAAGCTGCTCTCAGGATCACAAGGAGAGAACTTGATGTTGTCTACAGGACTGGGCCCCTTCTGACCCTCATAGAAGTGTCAGGGAACTCACAGGAAATTTTTTAGCTCAGCTCTCCTCAGACTCCTATTGTGCAGGAGGGAATAAAGGATGTGAGGACACAGGTGACATGTTCCACTGGGGACTCCAGGTTCTGAGTACTCCAGTGGGATCTGTCATCTCTGGGCAGATGCGAAAATGACAGCCTGCAGAGAGATGAGCTCAGACGTCCTTCCCTTAAAACTGCAGGTTCCTCTCAGGTGCACAGAGTCCCCTGCACACATCTGCCTGGTGAGTGGCTCTTTACTCCACGCATGGGGAACCAGGGGCAAGGGGCTTCTAGGCAGGAACTGGGGGACAGGAGGGCGTTGGGTGAGGGGTGTGGAGACATCAGCACCACCACCCTACTTGACTCAGAATAGGGTCTCTGTGCAATGCAGGGGAGAAGCTGCTTAGCGTGTTTGCTCTCTAGACTAAAAAATATATAAAAATATGCATTTCCTTTAGGGTGAAATGCACAATTTTGGTCTTAGTTTTCCTGAATAAATCATCTTAATTGACAAGCTGTAGCCTTATATATTATCATGTTAACTAGTGATTTAAACTAAAACATTCCTTATTCTCAGGGAAGTTTTAAGTTTTACTTTCTTACTTTGTTAAATATACTCAGCTTTAAATTCAGGCCTTATTAAAATACCCTGCTTTTCATAAGTAAAATATGATTATTACTTTTATAAGGGATATATATAGGTGGTGCATTCAAAACTGATTTTAGATTGGTGAGAAGTAAATAGTTTCTTTGTTGCAAACGTCATCTCACAGCATGTAACCTCACCTCATGGGAAGTACTTCCTCATGCTTTCTTGTGAAAGCTTTCTTGTCCCAGTTCAAATTTCACAGATGACAAATTATGGCGCCATCCTGCAGCCTGTGCTCTGCTAGTTCAAAAATTTCAAATAAGAGGACAGGGAGGCCGGCGCCATGGCTAATCCTCCGCCTGCAGCACCGGCACACCAGGTTCTAGTCCCGGTCGGGGCTCCGGATTCTGCCCCTGTTGCTTCTCTTCCTATCCAGCTCTCTGCTGTGGCTTGGGAAGGCAGTGGAGGATGGCCCGAGTCCTTGGGCCCTGCAACCGCATGGGAGACCAGGAAAAGTACCTGGCTCCTGGCTTTGGATCAGCGCAGTTCGCCGGCCACAGTGGTCATTGGGGGATGAACCAAAGGAAAAAGGAAGACCTTCCTCTCTCTCTCTCTCTCTCTCTCTCTCTCTCTCTCTCTCTCTCACTGTCCACTCTGCCTGCCAAAAAAAAAAAGAGGACAGGGATGGTGAAGATTCCATGACAACAAATATTTTTTAAATGGAGAAGCTGCTGATTTCCCCTGCTGACACCAAAATCCTAGAACCAAAATCTCTAAGAACTAGAGAGCAGGAAGACCTGTGTTTGTTCCTCTCTTCCCCCCGAATTACCCATGTATAAAATTCCCCTGCCCATTCTTTAGTCAGGGACATGCCTGAACCATACATGCAGGCCACGGGAACCCTGCTCTGTGCTGATTCCTGTGCTGTGTTTCAGGGTTTTTGAAGCATGCTCTTTTCATGAACTTGCATGAACAGATGAATGTCAACCTGTGCCCTGTCACTCAGACACAGAGATGATGGTGATGAAGGAAAGCTCCGTGAGACCTCATCCATCCCTGGGGGCCCAGGGAGCAGGGACTCCTGCAGGACTGCCTTTCTTGGTAAGGACAGTGAGCACCAACGAAACTCCTTGGGCTCCTTGCCCTTTACTTTCAAAGGATCCTAACATTTCTCCTGACCTTTCTTTTAAAACAACTGACTTATTAATTATTTCAAAGGCAGAGTTAAAGATGAGGGGGGAAGAACTTTCCCCCACTGGTTCACGTCTCAAATGGCTATAAAGCCCAGGCTGGTGCAGGTCCCATCCAGGAGCATGGAGCTCCATCTGGGTCTCCCACATGGGTGGCAGAAGTGCAAGTACCTGGGCATCTTCTGCTGTCTTCCCAGGCACAAAGGGAGGGAGCTGGATGGGATGTGGGACAGCGAGGACACAAACCTGATGTGGGGGTCCCTAGGGCAGCTTAATGCCCTGCACCTCCTGCCTGCCCCCTCTGCCAATCCTTAGGATATATTATCTTTTTTAATTATTTGGCCAGCAGAGTTTGAGAGAGAGAGAGAGAGAGAGAGAGAGGCCTTTCTTCCATTGGTTTACCCCCCAAATGGCCGCTACAGCCAGTGGGCTGCACCAATCTGAAGCCGGGAGACAGGTGCTTCCACCTGGTCTCCCATGTGGGTGCAGGGGCCCAAGCACTTGAGGCATCCTCCACTGCCTTCCCAGGCCACAGCAGAGAGCTGGACTGGAAGAGGAGCAACCGGGACTAGAACCCGGCGCCCATATGGGATGCCGGCACTGCAGGCGGAGGATTAACCAAGTGAGCCATGGCACCAGCCTCCAGATATATTTTTAAAACTCTGATTATCTCACTGCTACAGCTGCAAGTGTGAACCCTGATATGAGCTCCACAATTCTTTAACTTCACAATGACAGTTGTTCATTCTCACCCCTATTTTTTACCAAAAACTGCCATTTGTTTGCCTAAATGTCCTCTGGGTGTTTCCTCCTCACACCCACAGGTTCCTGTATTTCTCAGCCTCTATGCACACAGCACCGACCTCTGCGTGGAGATGACGTCTCCTTCCTGGCTGTGCCTGCTGCTCCCCCGACAGCTCTGCACAGTTTCCCAGCTGGAACTGGTCTGTGATACAGAGAGAAGCTGGTGCTGTTTAACCTGGGTCTCAACCCCACATGCACGTAGCATGCCAGGCTCACCCCCAAATCCCTCTTTTCTAACATAGCAAAGTGATGACAGACATAGTGAAGTTCAGCTATGGTGATAAGGACAACCCAAAGAGTATTCTTCACGTATGTTAGTCTGAGCATTAGTCTACATGGTCAATGAAGCTAAGAGCTGGACACAAATCATGTTTTTTTTTTTTTTTTTTTTTTTTTTTTTTTTTTTTTTTTTTTACAGGCAGAGTGGACAGTGAGACAGAGAGACAGAGAGAAAGGTCTTCCTTTTTGCCGTTGGTTCACCCTCCAATGGCCGCCGCGGTCAGCGCGCTGCGGCCGGCGCACCGCGCTCATCCGATGGCAGGAGCCAGGAGCCAGGTGCTTTTCCTGGTCTCCCCATGGGGTGCAGGGCCCAAGCACCTGGGCCATCCTCCACTGCACTCCTGGGCCACAGCAGAGGGCTGGCCTGGAAGAGGGGCAACCGGGACAGAATCCGGTGCCCCGACCGGGACTAGAACCCGGTGTGCCGGCGCCGCAAGGCGGAGGATTAGCCTGTTGAGCCACGGCGCCGGCCACAAATCATGTTATTTACACATCATCTCTATGCCAGGGGGTGTGCATGATTACACTCGGGAAGAAGAAGAGAATCAGGCTAGTCCTCCAGCCCTTCCCTCGTCCCTCTATCTGTCCACCCACTGAGAGGTTTCCTCCTCCTGTTGCCCCTCCACTCCTCACCTGACATGGCCTCAGGTGCACTGGCCTAAGCACTGGTCAGTAGTAGGGGCCCACTGGATGCTTCCACGCATCACAGCATCATCTGTTTTCTGGACAACAGTGGATAAGGCTATGTCTAAATAATTGTCTCCATGATTGCAAGTCTTAACTGTCATCTTTCTCCCTAGGAGCCACAACCTTCACCCTCAGCTCTAACAAATCAGTGCTCAGATATTTCTTTAGCTCTCTTACTCCATGTACCTTATTTATACCTAATCTGTCCACTTGGCCTTTCCTTTCTTGTAGCCAAGGTGCCCTCTCCAATATGACTTATTTCAGAATTCCTTACTGCATGCTATGAGACACAGGATGCCACATCTCTGAGGGCTGCCGGCTTCCTGCTGAGTGTTCAGTGTGACGTTAGTGATGCTTCTCTGCCACAGACAAGGGCAGCCTCAGCACTGGCAACCTGAATGGCCTCACCCTGCTGATGGCAGAGAGCTCCCTTCCTGTCCCCTCATCTTCTAGGCTGCACTGTGCTGGTCAGCTGTGTGTGTGTGTGTGTCTGTATGTATGACAAGGCACAGCTGGGAGAAGATGTGCTACAGGCTTTGCTTTTTAATCTGAAGGCCTCATAGTCACCAGTAACCTGTGTCTTAAAAATGACATATTAGAACTAAATTATATATTTAGTATTATATATAATAATGACATCTCTCCTAGTATTCACAAACATCTAAGAGGGATATATTTCACATGATTGTTTCACTGAGAGTTGTGTATGACCCAACATGTGAACACTGCTGGTAACTAGAAAAACATGTTCTGTGCCTCTCCTGGGACTGCATGGAAGAAGGTGAAATGCCACTTATGATTGCATTAACTGGTGCCAATTCCTCCATCCACACCCTGGGGAAGGAGATTAATATTTTTGGCTCCCACTGTGAAATTTCACATTCATAAAACTCATATTTTCTTACACATTTCAAAAAACGATCTTCCGGAGCCATGACTTCCTGATTATTATTGTCAATGACTGGCATCTCTACACTTCTCCATTGGTAGAAACATTTGTGCTTGTAACAGCAGACTTTCCTTAGCAACCCTATAAACAAGGCAGGCAAAGACCTTAGTGTTTAGTATGCAACTTAAAGAATTTCATAGTGCCGTGTGTTTGCAAGTTCAGATTTTTAAAATGAAGTAAACTAAATTACAGCAAACCTCACTTCAAAAATAACATGAAAGGTAATTTCATAAGTGGTGTTAATGTTATTGGACTTTTGGGTTTCTATTCTCCTGTGCTTCCTCTTGGGCTCATCATGAGCATAAACTCCAACATGATGAACACATAAATGGAGAAATCTGTGTCATCTTATCTCATCCTTACTTTAGAAAAAGGTTAACTTTTCCTATTGCTGCTACAGAACTTTCATTTTAGGAAGTCCATGTTTTCAAGTATTTTAACCAAGAAATTGCACCTAAATGGTATTCAATATTCATGAATCTTGAACATTTCACTTTCCCTTTTTTCAGATTTTATGTATTTATTTGAGAGGTAAAGTTATAGGCAGTAAGAGGGAGAGACATAGAGAAAGGTCTTCCTTCTGTTAGTTCACTGCCCAGAGGGCCACAATGGCTGCAGCTGCACCCACCTGAAGCCAGGAGCCTGGTCCTTCTTCCTGGTCTCCCATGTGGGTGCAGGGCCCAAGGACTTGGGCCATCCTCCACTGCTTTCCCAGGCAACAGCAGAGAGCTCGATCTGAAGAGGAGTATCCTGGACTAGAACCAGTGCCTATATAGGATGCTGGCGTGGCAGGTGAAGGATTAACCTACTGTGCCATGGAGCCAGCCCATCACTTTCCCTTTGTAGCATACATATAGACTAGAGCTGTGAAAAACTTGAGCCTTATACTCTTGATTGTTCGATGACAGTTTTTCTACATGGTCAATGAAGCTCAACAAAATGTTACAAAAACTGTGTTTAGAGGTTGCTTTAAAGTCAGTGTGTGTATTCTACAAGAACTGTTCACCAGTTGGCCATCATCAAATTTTCTAGTCTAACAATAATTTTACCTTTGGTCTCTTGAATTTAGAGAAATATTATTGCTTACGTGAAAGAGAGATAAAAGCTTGGACTCCTACAGAGACTTATCCCACAGGGTTGGGTGGACACTTATCCTTGAACTAAAATTATGTATCTCTTTAGCACCTTGATTCATATGCATGATAAGAAAAATAAATAAGAGTATGTTCCTGCTAATATTTAATAACTGGACTCTGATCCATGGGCTTTTCAAACATGTAGGACGATTTTTAAAAATATGCAAGATGTACAGCTGTGTAGGGGATGTTACAGGAAAAACCAAAAGTACTCAGAGTTCTCTGGACAGAGACTGCTAAAATATTTATTATGGTGAGTTTTTTTCTCTTCTCTCTTTTAGGCAGGAACAGAGCTGATCAATTAGTGAGAAAACTGCATAGGATTTTTCAAGTCACACGTGTGAAGAACAGCATAACAATAAAAACATCATCAACCACTTCTATCAAGACCATCATGCACCAGAACTACTTCTGTGTTTGGTACATGCGCTCTATCTTTATTCACACAGGAATCTCTAGGATCCAGGCAACATTACTGTCCAGAGTTCACAGGTGAATGCATAGAGCTGGGCTCTGTAATATGTAAAAGTCATACTGGTTGCATATGGCAGATCAGAGACATAAATTTAAGACATCTAAGGCAAAGCCCACAAATTTGAACGTTTGGTCTGTCAGAAGCATTTGGTCTGGCAGTAAACACATTGGACTAAAGGTCACTTTGAAACAGTGCAGCTCTGTATGTCTCACCCACTAAGACGCTTTTCCTGTGAGGACCTTACTTGCATATGTATGCAAGCCTCTTCATTTGAACTCACCAAGATTGAACCCAACACTTAATCAAGATGATGTACAACAAATCCAAAACACCCATTGCTATTGTTTGTCATGAACAACTAAAAACTATGCAATGAGGAAATATTCTCTACGATATTTGGCAGCTTTTCATGTACCAGAAAGCATAGGTCTGGTAGGAGACCAGCAACAGCAGACATAATCCAGCCATGATTGGGTGAAATGGGATAGGGTAAAGAGGGGACAGTTCATGGAGGTGGGACATGGACAGGATTATTCAAGGGAAACAAGGATGCATTGGGAGTGACCATATGTTTTAATGATAGACGTATTTTTGGCTGATTTGGTAACTGGGGTTATATTTGTGATTCTGAGTTTTTCTTGCTTTTCTCCCTACTGCTCTATTCATCACAAGATGAATAAAAATAACAAACTTTCCAGTGTTATAAATATCAGATACATTTTCTTCTCTGAAGTCAGTGTTGGGATGTCAGCAAATGCTTTCCTCCTTCTTTTCTACCTCTTCCAGTTCTTTTACAAGCACAGACCCAAGTCCACGGACCTGCCCATTGGTCTCTTGGCCCCAGTTCACCTAACGATGCTGCTAATCATGGGGTTCATGGCTACAGACATGTTTGTGTCTCAAGGTTTCTGGGATGACATCACATGTAAATCATTTATTTACTTATACCGGTTGATGCGAGTCCTCTCCCTGTGCACCACCTGCCTGCTCAGTGTCAGCCAGGCTATCACCCTCAGCCCCAGGAGCTCCTGTTTGGCAAAGTTCAAACTATACCTAGCCCCACATCAGCAGCTGTGTTCCCTCATTTTCCTATGGGTCTTCTCTATGTTCTTTAGTGCTCACTACTCCTACTCTGCTGTTTACGTCTCCAATGTGAGCTCAGGCAGTCTTCTATTTCTCAGTGAATCCTGCATTATTGTTCCCATGGGTTACTACGTCTGGCAGTTATTTTCCATCCTGGGCATCTTCCGAGATGCCTCCCTCTTAGGGCTCATGACCCTCTCAAGTGGGTACATGGTGACTCTCCTGTGCAGGCACAAGAAGCGGTCCCAGCACCTTCACAGCATCAGCCTTTCTCCAAGAGCCTCCCCAGAACACAGGGCCACCCGCACCATTCTACTGCTCATGAGCGTCTTTGTGTTCATGTACTTATTGGAATGCACTGTCTCCTCCTCAAGAGTGATGTGGAACAATGACCTAGTGTTTCGCTGTGTCCAGATGATGGTGGCCAACGGCTTTGCCACAATCAGTCCTTTGCTGCTAATCAGCACTGAAAAATGTATAATTGACTTTTTAAAATTCATACAGGGGAAGAAAACAAGGGTTAAATTATTCAGCGTTAGATAATTTTTCTTCAACTTTATGGTGATAGAGATGCTAATACCCTGTGTTGACCATTACTCAATGTACACCTGAACTGAAACATCACATTATACTTCCAAAATATGGACAAACATTACATGTCAATTTTAAACAGAACATATTATATATTTTAACAAATATACTAATATAACTTCTTAGCAATGGGGATACTGTGTGGGAATATGGAAATTCTTGCAGCACCTCAAAATTGCTGTTGAATAAATTTAAACCTATTTTGAAATTTTAATGTTTAAAAAGTAAGTTTAAAAATAGTCCCAATATACTGGCTTCAAAAAGATTAATCGTGGTACATAGAATATGCTCTCTCGGTTGAATGAAAACATAGAACTATACTTTCTCAATAACCTGTCTCCTTTGATGTATGTGGATGTCACATATTTTAGATATAATTGAACCATATGCCTTTCTTAGTAAACAGAAAGACTTTATATTTCCACTCAAGCTCTTCGAGGGTGCCTGTGAGGTAGGTCTCACTTGGGTTGGCCCACACTGCCTACCAATAAGTGATTTTTTATAGCACTTTTTAATAAGTCTCAGCGTTCTGTATGTAACCTAAGAAATATCTATTACCATCAATTATCTTTTTATCCTGCAATTCTACCAAAAAGAATTGAATACAGAAACACAGCTATTTGTACAGCAAGACTCATCATACCATGACCTAAATACTCAAAGGCAGAAACAACTCAAAGTCCATGACCACCTGAGTGCACACCAGTATGGCCTGGACAGAGTATTATTCAGCCTTTAAAAAGAATGGCACTCCCTCTGGTACATGGTTCAGCATAGAAGACATGAAATATTTCATAACAACTAGATTGTCAGTTATAGAGAACAAAATTCTGTGAATCTAGTTATGGGAAGTGAAACTCAGAGCAGACAAATCTATAGAGACAGAGGATAGAATGGCAGTCTAGATGCTGAGGGAATAGGGAAATGGACAAAGAATTTCAGTCTGGGATGAAGAAACGTTCTGGAGGTGGATGGTGGTGATGGGTGCACAGCAATGCAAGTGGACTTATGCCACTGCATTGTACACTTAAAATGGTTTAAAGGGTAACCTTTGACTGTAATAAGAAGTTTCCAATCACTGACCAGCCAATTGTGAATACATACTCTCTGAAGTTAGAGAACCCAAGTCACCAGATGTGAAAAGAATCAAAACATAATATTTTCAATGGTTTAGGTTAGTTTTATTTTAAAGGTACATGTTGTTGATGCACAGTGTGATAATTCAATACCTGTAGCCAACGTGCGAATATCAAATCATGTTATTTGACATTTCTGACTCAACATTAAACTGTTAAACACTTAATAGTTGTGTGTGTGTGTTTGTGTTGTGTGTGTGGGGGGTGTGGGTATAAGAAGGGAAGGAGTGGGGAGAGAAAGAGTGGGGGCAGAGAATGACATCAATTTTAGGACATGGTAGCAAGTTTGTACCAATAATAATTTGAAATTTGTTCCCTAAAGGTGCACATCTTATTTGTAATCTAATTTACCTGAAGAAATTATCAAAGTTTTCAGTGTGGATAAGTACTACTCTGTACTGCTCAGAATTTCACAGATTTCTGTGATCCCTTAGTAAGCTCTGGTATCATACCTTCCTAAATGAAGTGCTTTATATGAGGGGGAAAACAGAATTTAAGTACTGAATCATAGATGAAAATTATCTAGCCTTGATATCAATTCATGTTCTGAAAAATATGGAGATATAAAATTCTTTCTTATTGGAAAAAGTAGTAAAAACAAAGTTTTTTCATAGGCGTACTTTTAAATATGTGATAATACAATGGCACTTTCAAAACTTCAAGAGAAAATGAAATTGCTAACTTATTTTTGGTGCCAAACATTATTGAAACCAATGCATAGGTCTTACCATAAGAAATTATGAAAGCACATATGGGATCCCAGTAGTTTGCAGAAGCAAAGAAACGAGTCAAAGAGATTGGCTACCTGATGCACACTGCAGAACCCAAGAAGATTGGCCACCTTATGCACACTGCAGAACCCAAGAAGATTGGGAAAAGGTAGAGAGCACAGCACATCCTTCCTCGGGGAAGGATGAGAGCAGAGGAGCTGCCTTTAGCATTCTAGCCTATAGGACGGCAGTCACACAACAAGGCAAGAGGACTGCCAGAGCTACCATCTAGAACAAGGCAAGGATGCCCATCATCATCCTTCTACATGGTACTGGAGGTCCTTGCCTGAGAGATTATGAAAAAATAAATGAAAGGAAGCAATAAGCAGAACTAGCTGTTTGCAGATAAAGTGATTGCATAAGCAGACTAAGAATTCAGGAAAGCTGCAGTATAAAAATCAAACCTAATTCATTTCTTTACACTAAAAACAAACTATAGGAAAAGTTAATGACTAAAATAATCTCCCTTATAATAGTATTAAATTAAATTAAATAAATAGGAAGAAATTTAACCAGGGAAAGGAACGATGTTGACTCTGAAAAGCATACTACACTAATGGAAGAAATGAAAGAAGACACACATAAATGAAAGTCATTCCATATACATCAATTGGAAAACTTGATATTGTTAAAATGTGAATACTACTGAAATTAATCAACAGATGCAATGCAATCCCTATAAAGGTATCAATAGCATTTTATAGAGACATAAAAATAATCCTAAAACCTATACAGAACCCTAGAAGATGCTGAGAAGCCAATGCACACTTCTAAAAACAAACAAACAAACAAACAAAAAAAAAAAAACAGTTGACCGCATTACACTTTCTTACTTCAAAATATGTTATAGGGAGCAAGCATTGGGTGTGGTGGTTAAGACACCACAAAATGCCACATTCCATATTGGACTTTTTGAGTTCAAGTCCCAACTCTGCTTCAGATTCCAGCTTCCTACTAATGCCTAGTCTGGGAGGCAGCAGGTAATGGCTCAAGTAATTGTGTCCCTGCAACCCACATGGAAAACCATAGGCATTTGAGGAGTGAACAAGTGTATGGAAGAGTCAGTCAGTCTTTCTCTCTCTCTCTCTCTCTCTCTCTCTCTCTCTCTCTCTCTCTCTTGATCTCTCCCTCTCTCCCACCCTCACTCACTCACTCCCACTCCTGTTCTTGCTCCCTTTAAAATAAAATTTAAAATGAACTTCATTTTATTTTTTCAAAAAATCTAACAAAGGATTAATATTCAGAAGATATCAGCAACTTTAAAAATTCAAAAACAAAAAAAAACGACTAATCCAATTAAAAACTGGGCAAATGACCTAAATAAACAGTTCTCAAAAGAAGAAATGCAAATAGCCAACAAATATATGAAAAAAAAAAAACTCAACATCACTAGCCATCAGGGAAATGCAAATCAAAACCACAATGGGACATCATCTCACCCCTGTCAGGATGGCAAAAATCCAAAATACAGAGCAACAAATACTAGCAATAATGTAGAGAAATTGGTAATACTTATACACTGTTGGTAGGAATCTAAATTAGCCACTTTGGAAAACAGTACAGACACTTCACAGAAAACTAGAAATAGACTTACAGTATGATACAGCAATCTCACTTATGAGTACATAACTGAAAGACATGAGCAAGTTTTACCAGAGGGATACATACACCACCATGTTTATAGCATCACTGGTCACAATAGCCAAAATAGAGAATGAACCAAGGTGTCTGTCATTAGATGAATGGATAAAGAAAATGTGGTACATAAACACCATAAACACAATGAAGTATTATTCAGTTATTAAAAAGAATGAAATCCTACCATTTGCAAAAAAAAAAGGCATGCAACTGGAGAAGATCAGGTTGAGTAAAATAAGCCAGACACAGAAAGAAAAAGAGAAATATCACATGTGCTCCCTTGTAATTGTAAACTAAAATCAAAAATTAAAAAAAAGAAGATAAGCCTGTGTGTGTGTCAGTATTGCTGCAAATATACTTTGTGCTACATCTTTGTGAAACCAATGGTTAAGAATGGTATATTACTGGCCGGCGCCGTGGCTCAACAGGCTAATCCTCCGCCTTGCGGCGCCGGCACACCGGGTTCTAGTCCCGGTCGGGGCACCGGATTCTGTCCCTGTTGCCCCTCTTCCAGGCCAGCCCTCTGCTGTGGCCCAGGAGTGCAGTGGAGGATGGCCCAAGTGCTTGGGCCCTGCACCCCATGGGAGACCAGGAAAAGCACCTGGCTCCTGGCTCCTGCCATTGGACGAGCGCGGTGCGCCGGCCGCAGCGCGCCGGCCGCGGCGGCCATTGGAGGGTGAACCAACGGCAAAGGAAGACCTTTCTCTCTGTCCACTCTGCCTGTCAAAAAAAAAAAAAAAAAGAATGGTATATTACTATAGTTTTAATTATCTGTGATCACTAAACTTTAAAATTACATGGGAGAAAGGCCATCTTTCCATTCAATTATTGTTTATAGACCTTGCCTATATTCTAATTAAACTAAGGTATTTTTGCTTTTACTTGCTACACTTTCTATTTAGTAGAGCATTAAGATTTTGGCTATAATATAAATTAAAAGCATGTTACCTAAAAACTAAAAAAAGAATGAAAAAAGAAAGGAAGAAGGAGGTAGGGTGGGAGGGGAAAGTGGAGAGTAAGGGAGGGATTATCATTTTATTCTGAGAAGTGCATCTAAGAACTATACTGAATCTGTTAAAACTTAAAAAATCTTTAGAAATAAATTAATAATTTTTAAATGTTACAAAGCTATAGTAATTACTACACTGCAGTCCTGGCATAATAGCAAATGTGAACATCATTGGGAAAAAACTGGACGTGACCTATAAACCAACAAGAAGCAGGACAACAGATCTTTGATCCTGGTAGCAGGAAAATATAGAGAGTTGAATGGATAGCTTCTTAAACAAACGGTGCTGGGAACTGGATATTCAAAAGCAAAATAATGAAATTAGGCCCTTATAATAGACTATACATAAAAATCAACTCAAAGGTTTGGAGATTTAAACCACAGGTCTGGGCCGGCGCCGTGGCTCAACAGGCTAATCCTCCACCTTGCAGCGCCGGCACACCAGGTTCTAGTCCCGGTCGGGGCACCGGATTCTGTCCCGGTTGCCCCTCTTCCAGGCCAGCCCTCTGCTGTGGCCCAGGAGTGCAGTGGAGGATGGCCCAAGTGCTTGGGCCCTGCACCCCATGGGAGACCAGGAAAAAGCACCTAGCTCCTGGCTCCTGCCATCGGATGAGCGCGGTGCGCCGGCCGCAGCGCGCCGACCGCGGCAGCCATTGGAGGGTGAACCAACGGCAAAAAGGAAGACCTTTCTCTCTGTGTCTCTCTCTCTCACTGTCCACTCTGCCTGTCAAAAAAAAAAAAAAACACCACAGGTCTGAATATATTAAACTCCTACAAGAATACATAGAGGAAAATTTTCATACCATGGGTCATAATAGCCAATATTTTCTTAGATATTATAACAAAATAATAGGCCACAAACAAAAATACAATAATGGGATTGATTACCTCAAACTAAAAACTTTGTCTGATAAATAATCCATGTACAGTGTAAAGACAGAACCTATGGAAAAGAAGAAAATATTTCCAAGTCACCACTGAGTTAATATCCAACACACAGCACACCTTTACTTAAGCAGCAAAAACAAATAACCTGACTTCCAAAGTCAAAGTGATGAGAACATTTTCCCCATAGAAGACATCTAAAGAATCAATAGCGCAGGACAAGATGCTCTACATCACCTAATCTGTAATGAAAGGAAAATCAAAACCATAATGACTTCACTTCACACCTATTTGCATGGCTTTGATCAAAAAAACAAAACCAAAAGATAACCACTCTTAGTAAAGACGTGGAGAAATTACAATCTTTTTTTGGACAGGCAGAGTTAGACAGTGACAGAGACAGACAGAGAGAAAGGTCTTTCGTTTCCATTGGTTCACCCCCCAAATGGCTGCTATGGCCAGCGCGCCGCACCGATCCGAAGCCAGGAGCCAGGTGCTTCCTCCTGGTCTCCCATGCGGGTGCAGGGCCCAAGCACTTGGGCCATCCTCCACTGCCTTCCTGGGCCACAGCAGAGAGCTGGGCTGGAAGAAGAGCAACCAGGACAGAATCAGGCACCCCAACCGGGACTAGACCCCGGGGTGCCGGTGATGCAGGCGGAGGATTAGCCTAGAGATGTGGCGCCGGCCAAAATTACAATCTTTATACATTGTTGGTGATGCTTTTTACATAATATGTAAACAATAAAATGGTGCCTTTTACACAATATGGAAGCTAGTAAAGAATTTACTTAAAAATCAATATCTACCTGTGTTGAAGTGGATTCATTTCTGAGAGGAAGTGCATGGTGGGGGCAAGAGGCACGGAGTCACCACACAGACCCTGAGAGTCGGGTGAAAGCAGGCCTGTGGCAAGCAGCCTGCAGACTCATTTATTTCAGTTGCTACAGCTGCTTATATGGCCAAGGCAGCCAATCCAGTCAAGGGGCAGTCTATGCCCTAACCAATCACAGCCTGTTGCCAGGCAGTTTCCAAAGCCATCCAATCACAGCCTGTTGCCAGTCAGGCTCTGTTGCCAGGCAGTTTCTGAAACCATCCAATCACAGCATGTTGCCAGTCAGGCTCTGTTGTCAAGTGGTTTCTGAAGCCATCCAATCATGGCCTGTTGCCAGGCAGTTTCTGTTGTCAGCGGCCATCTTGGCATGACCTTCTCATTCCACCACATACCTGCTCTATTCCACCAATGTCCCTTCTAAGTATAGATTTCAATGAATTTGCACAAGGAATTCTAGAAGAATTAGCACTTTCATGCTCATTAAACAGTAGTCACAATACAGAAATACATAACTTGTTAACTTAACAAGTGAATGCTATCATTATCCCCACCTTATACAAGATAAAATTGAACTGCTCAGGTAACAAGGAGCCTACCAAAAAAAAAAATTGATTTTTTTTATATAAAGCTTTTATTTAAAGAATATAAATTTCCAAAGAACAGCTTATGGATCACAATGGCTCCCCCCCCACAACCTCCCTCCCTCCGCCTACCCTCCCCTCTCCCGCTCCCTCCCCCCCTCCGCCCACATCAAGATTCATTTTCAATTCTCTTTATACACAGAAGATCAATTTAGTACATATTACGTAAAGATTTCAACGGTTTGCCCTCGCATAGAGACACAAAATGATAATACTGTTGGAGTGCTAGTTATAGTATTAATTCACAATGTACAGCACATTAAGGACAGAGATCCTACATGATTTTTTTTTTAAATTGATTAATTGTCTATGCAATTTCCAGTTTAACACCAAGATTTTTTAATCATTTGCAATTATCTTTATATAAAGAAGATCGATTCAATATATACTATGTAAAGATTTCACCAGTTTGCACCCACTCAGAAACACAAAGTGCAAAAATACTGTTTCAGTACTAGTAATAGCATTATTTCACATTGGATAACACATTAAGGACAGATCCCTCATGAGACGTAAGTACACAGTGACTCCTGATGTTGATTTAACAAGTTGACACTCTTGTTTATGGCGTCAGTAATCTCCCTAGGCTCTGGTCATGAGTTGCCGAGGCTATGGAAGCCTTTAGGGTTCGCCGACTTCGATCTTATTCCGACAGGGTCATAGTCAAAGTGGAAGTTCTCTCCTCCCTTCAGAGAAAGGTACCTCCTTCTTTGATGGCCCCGTTCTTTCCACTGGGATCTCACTCGCAGAGATCTTTCATTTAGGTCTTCTGTTTTTTCCAGAATGTCTTGGCTTTCCATGCCTAAACTATTCTCATGGGCTCTTCAGCCAGATCTGCATGCCTTAAGGGCTGATTCTGAGGCCAGAGTGCTATTTAGGACATCTGCCATTCTATGAGTCTGTTGTGTATCCTGCTTCCCATGTTGGATCATTCTCTCCCTTTTTCATTCTATCAGTTAGTATTAGCAGACACTAGTCTTGCTTGTGCGATCCCTTTGACTCTTATACCTATCAGTGTGATCAATTGTGAGCTGAAATTGATCACTTGGACTAGTGAGATGGCCTTGGTACATGCCACCTTGATGGGATTGTATTGGAATCCCCTGGCACAATTCTAACTCCATCATTTGGGGCCGTTCCGATTGAGCATGTCCCAAATTTACATCACCTCCCTCTCTTATTCCCACTCTTATATTTCACAGAGATCACTTTTCAGTTAAAATTTAAACACCTAAGAATAATTGTGTGTTAATTACAGAGTTCAACCACTAGTACTAGGATAAAAAAAAAATACTACCATGGATAAAGTATTACATTGTACAACAACAGTCAGCACAAGAGCTGATCGAGTCACTGTTTCTCATAGTGTCCATTTCACTTCTACAGGTTTCCCCTTTGGTGCTCAGTTAGTCATCGCCAATCAAGGGAAACAAATGATATTTGTCTCTTTGGGACTGACTTAATTCACTCAGCATGATGTTTTCCAGATTCCTCCATTTTGTTGCAAGTGACCGGATTTCATTGTTTTTGACTGCTGTATAGTATTCTGTAGAGTACATGTCCCATAATTTCCTAATCCAGTCTACTGTTGATGGGCATTTGGGTTGGTTCCAAGTCTTAGCTATTGTGAATTGAGCCGCAATAAACATTACTGTGCAGACGGCTTTTTTGTTTGCCCATTTAATTTCCTTTGGGTAAATTCCAAGGAGTGGGATGGCTGGGTTGAATGGTAGGGTTATATTCAGGTTTCTGAGGAATCTCCAGACTGACTTCCATAGTGGCTTCACCAGTTTGCATTCCCACCAACAGTGGATTAGTGTCCCTTTTTCCCCACATCCTCTCCAGCATCTATTGTTGGTGGATTTCTGAATGTGAGCCATTCTCACCGGGGTGAGGTGAAACCTCATTGTGGTTTTGATTTGCATTTCCCTGATTGCTAGGGATCTTGAACATTTTTTCATGTGTCTGTTGGCCATTTGGATTTCCTCTTTTGAAAAATGTCTATTGAGGTCCTTGGCCCATCTCTTAAGTGGGTTGTTTGTTTTGATGTTGTGGAGTTTCTTAATTTCTTTGTAGATTCTGGTTATCAACCCTTTATCTGTTGCATAGTTTGCAAATATATTTTCCCATTCTGTCGGTTTCCTATTCACTTTCCTGACTGTTTCTTTTGCAGTACAGAAACTTTTCAATTTGATGCAATCCCAGTAGTTAATTTTGGTTTTCAGTGCCTGTGCTTCTGGGGTCTTTTCCAAGAAGTCTTTGCCAGTACCTATGCCTTGCAGGGTTTCTCCTATGCTCTCTAGTAATTTGATGGTGTCGGGTCGTAGGTTTAAATTTTTAATCCATGTTGAATGAATTTTTGTGTAAGGTGAAAGGTAGGGGTCTTGCTTCATGGTTCTGCACGTGGAAATCCAGTTTTCCCAGCACCATTTATTAAACAGACTGACCTTACTCCAGGGACTGGTTTTGGATCGTTGATCAAATATAAGTTGGCTGTAGGTGTTTGGATTGATTTCTGGAGTTTCTATTCTGTTCCATTGGTCTATCCATCTGTTTCTGTACCAGTACCATGCTGTTTTGATAACAACTGCCCTGCAGTATGTCCTGAAATCTGGTATTGTGATGCCTCCGGCTTTGTTTTTGTTGTACAAGATTGCTTTAGCTATTCGAGGTCTCCTGTGTCTCCATATGAATTTCAGCATCATTTTTTCCAGATCTGAGAAGAATGTCCTCGGTATCTTGATTGGTATTGCGTTGAATCTGTAAATTGCTTTTGGGAGAATGGACATTTTGATGATATTGATTCTTCCAATCCATGAGCATGGGAGATTTCTCCATTTTTTGGTATCCTCTTCTATTTCTTTCTTTAAGGTTTTGTAATTTTCATTGTAGAGATCTTTAATGTCCTTAGTTAAATTTATTCCAAGGTATTTGATTGTTTTTGTAGCTATTGTGAATGGGATGGATCTTAGCAGTTCTTCCTCAGCCGTGGCATTGTCTGTGTATACAAAGGCTGTTGATTTTTGTGCATTGATTTTATATCCTGCTACTTTGCCAAACTCTTCTATGAGTTCCAATAGTCTCTTAGTAGAGTTCTTTGGGTCCCCTAAATAAAGAATCATGTCGTCTGCAAAGAGGGATAGTTTGAGTTCTTCCTTCCCAACTTGTATCCCTTTAATTTCTTTTTCTTGCCTAATAGCTCTGGCTAAGACTTCCAGCACTATATTGAATAGCAGTGATGAGAGTGGGCATCCATGTCTGGTACCAGATCTCAGTGGAAATGCTTCCAACTTTTCCCCATTCAATAGGATATTGGCCGTGGGTTCTTCATAAATTGCTTTGATTGTATTGAGGAATGTGCCTTCTATACCCAGTTTGTTTAGGGTTTTCATCATGAAAGGGTGTTGAATTTTATCGAATGCTTTCTCTGCGTCTAGTGAGATAATCATATGGTTTTTCTTCTGCAGTCTGTTAATGTGGTGTATCACGTTGATTGTTTTGCGAATATTGAACCATCCCTGCATACCACGGATGAATCCCACTTGGTCTGGGTGGATGATCTTTCTGATGTGTTGTTGCAGTCTATTGGCCAGAATTTTGTTGAGGATTTTTGCATCTATGTTCATGAGGGATATTGGTCTGTAATTCTCTTTCAATGCTGCATCTTTTTCTGGCTTAGGAATTAAGGTGATGCTGGCTTCATAGAAAGAATTTGGGAGAATTCCCTCTTTTTCGATTGTTCTGAAAAGTTTGAGAAGAATTGGGGTTAGTTCTTCTTTAAATGTCTGGTAGAATTCAGCAGTGAATCCATCTGGTCCTGGGCTTTTCTTTGTTGGGAGGGCCTTTATTACTGATTCAATTTCTGACTCACTTATGGGTCTGTTTAGGTTTTCTATGTCTTCCTGGTTCAATTTAGGTAGGTTGCATGTGTCCAGGAATCTATCCATTTCTGATAGGTTTCCCTGTTTACTGGCATACAAGTCCTTGTAGTAATTTCTGATGATTCTTTTGATTTCTGTGGTGTCTGTTGTTATATTTCCTTTTTCATCTCTGATTTTACTGATTTGGGTCTTTTCTCTTCTTTTTTTAGTTAGTTGGGCCAATGGGGTGACAATCTTGTTTATTTTTTCAAAAAACCAGCTTCTCGTTTGGCTGATTTTTTGTAATGTTTTTTTGGATTCAATCCTGTTGATTTCTTTTTTTTTTTTTTTAATTTTATTTTTGACAGGCAGAGTGGACAGTGAGAGAGAGAGACACAGAGAGAAATGTCTTCCTTTGCCGTTGGTTCACCCTCCAATGGCTGCCGCGGACAGCGCGCTGCGGCCGGTGCACCGCGCTCATCCGATGGCAGGAGCCAGGTGCTAGGTGCTTATCCTGGTCTCCCATGGGGTGCAGGGCCCAAGCACTTGGGCCATCCTCCACTGCACTCCTGGGCCACAGCAGAGGGCTGGCCTGGAAGAGGGGCAACCGGGACAGAATCCGGCGCCCCGACCGGGACTAGAACCCGGTGTGCCGGCGCCGCAAGGCAGAGGATTAGCCTGTTGAGCCACGGCGCCGGCCTCAATCCTGTTGATTTCTTCTCTGATTTTGATTATTTCTCTTTTTCTACTAGATTTGGGTCTAGTTTGCTGCAAATTTTCTAGATCCTTGAGATGCATTGAAAGCTCATCTATTTGGTGCCTTTCCAGTTTCTTGATGTAGGCACCTATTGATATAAACTTTCCTCTTAACACTGCTTTTGCTGTATCCCATAAGTTTTGGTATGTTGTGCTGTTATCCTCATTTACTTCCAGAAAATTTTTGATTTCTCTTTTGATTTCTTCAGTGACCCATTGTTCATTCAGGAGCATGTTGTTCAATCTCCATGTGTTTGCATATGCTCTAGGGATTCCTGAGTTGCTAATTTCCAACTTCAATCCCTTATGGTCTGAGAAGTTGCATCGTATGATTCTAATTCTTTTGAATTTGCTGAGACTTGCTTTATGGCCTAATATGTGATCAATCCTAGAGTAGGTTCTATGTACTGCTGAGAAGAATGTGAATGCTTTACGTGTAGGATGAAAAGTTCTGTAGATATCTGTTAGATCCATTTGGGCTATAGTGTTGTTTAAATCTACTGTCTCCTTGTTGATCTTCTGTTCTGTCGATCTGTCAATATCTGTGAGTGGAGTATTGAAGTCCCCCAGTACTATTGTGTTGGGGTCTAAGTCTCCCTTTAAGTTTCTTAACAAATTTTTTAAATAAACCTGTGGCCTGTAATTAGGTGCATATACATTGAGAATTGTTATATCTTCCTGTAGTATTGATCCCTTAATCATTATATAGTGTCCCTCTTTGTCTCAACAGTTTTTGTGTTAAAGTTTATGTAGTCCGATATTAAGATGGTTACACCTGCTCTTTTTTCATTTCTGTTGGCATGGTATATCTTGTTCCAACCTTTTATTTTCAGTCTGTATGGATCTTCGTTGGAAAGATGTGTTTCTTGTAGGCAGCAAATAGATGGTTTTTGTTCCTTAACCCAGTCAGCCAATCTCTGTCTTTTAACAGGACAGTTTAGACCTTTAACGTTCAATGTGACTATTGATAAGTGGTAAGTTTGCCCTGCCATTTGCCAGATATTTTCTAATGTATGCTTTGAATTCCCTGTGATCTTTTGCCGTGAGGTTCCCTTCATTTACCTTCTTTCATGTTGATGGTCGTGTTTCTGTGTTTCTGTGTGTAACACGTCTTTAAGTATCTTTTGCAGGGCTGGACGAGTGGCAACAAATTCTTTCAATTTTTGTTTGTTATGAAAGGTCTTTATTTCGCCTTCATTCACAAATGAGAGCTTTGCAGGATATAATATTCTGGGCTGGCAGTTTTTCCCTCTAAGTACCTGGGCTATGTCTCGCCATTCCCTTCTAGCTTGTAGGGTTTCTGTTGAGAAGTCAGCTGTGAGTCTAATTGGAGATCCTCTGAGAGTAATCTGACGTTTCTCTCTTGCACATTTTAGGATCTTTTCTTTTTGCTTCACTGTGGTGAGTTTAATTACAATATGTCGTGTAGAGGATCTCTTTTGGTCATGTTTATTAGGGGTTCTATGAGCTTCCTGGATTAGGATTTCTCTGTCTTTCTCCAAGCCTGGAAAATTTTCTGCTAGTATCTCCCTAAAAAGGCCTTCTAATCCTTTCTCCCTCTCCATACCTTCAGGAACACCTAGAACCCGAATGTTGGGTTTTTTAATAGTATCCTGTAAATTCCCGACGATATCTTTTAGTTTTCTAATTTCCTCTTCTTGTCTTTGGTTTGACTGTTTCCTCTCCTGTTCACTGTCTTCTAGGTCCGATATTCTCTCCTCTGCTTCACCCATTCTGGTTTTAAGGCCCTCAAGATTGCTTGTCACTTGATCTATTGAGTTCTTCAATTCATTAAGATTTTTTGTCACTATCGTAGCTTCTTGTTCTACTAGTTGTTTCATTTCGTTTTGATTTCTCCGTAGTGCTTCATTCTCGCGAGAGAGATTTTCTATCTTATCCATTAAAGATTTCTGTAGTTCAAGAATTTGTTTTTGAGAACTTCTTAATGTTCTTATCAATTCTTTGAGATCTGCTTCTTGCATTTCTTCTATCTCATTATCTTCACAATCCTGACTTGGGGTGTCTTTTCCGTTTGGGGTCATCATAGCGTCTTCCTTGATCTTGCTCCCTCGGAATCTGTTTTTGTTTGGCATTTTTTTTTTCCCCACACTCTTTCTCTGGGTTGTCAAGGTAACGGAGTTTGTGTGCGCGGTGTGTTCCCAGTTTTTGGATCCCCTTCAGGTTTCTACAGCCTCGGGTTTTTGGTTCCGTCTGCCTCAGTGATGGGCGGGCGCACCTTGTCCCACTGCGTTTAATCAAATTCGACTTTGTAAGGTGGGCGGCGAGAGGGGCTAGTGTCCGTGCGGGCTCGCCTCAACTGTGCTGTTTCCCCCGTGGGGGTCTGCTTCCCCCCGCCAGTGTCTCGGGATCCCTGTATCGGCTCCCGTTCACGCGCGCAGATCCTGCGGTGACTGTGTTCCGCCCGGCTCCCCTCTCAGCCGGCGGGCGCGCGCCGTGCCACTGCGTTTAATCTAGCTCGACTTAGCAGGGTGGGTGACGAGAGAGGCTAGTGTCCGTGTGGGCTCGCCTCAATTGTGCTGTTTCCCTGGGGTCTGCTTCCCCCCGCCAGTGTCTCGGGATCCCTGTATCGGCTCCCGTTTAAGCGCTCAATTCCAATGGCGACTGTATTCCGTCCGGTTCCCGTCCCTCCTGGCAGCTCCCGTGCCACTATGGCACGATTTGCCGTTCGCAAACTTACTTTTCCCTAGGTCCTCTGCGTCTCATTCACTGGGTCCGGAAGAATTTCCACTGCATTTTTTTCCCTGAGATTTTTCCTGAGGCTACAGTAACTTTGTTTTTATTAAACTATCTTTTTGCGGACTGCTAGTGCGCATCCTCACTATTCCGCCATCTTGGCTCCGCTGCCAAAAAAATTGATTTTTTAAATACCTCCAAAATGCATATATGCATTCAAATTAAACAAACAAGGACTGTGTTTTCCAATGCAATACACATGACCTATGAGCCATATGCCAATCATAGATATAGATATATATAGATATATATAATCTAATATGTAATCCGTCAGCATGGATGCCTTTTGCTGGCAATCCCAGCTATAGGAAGAATGCAGAACATCGAAATAGCATCCAAGAGGCACCTGGAGGTAGGTTTCCCTAATATATAACCTAATTAAATTAGATAAGTTTAAAGCTCATATCCTCTGTCTCACCAGATGAATAGCTAGAGAAAATATGGCTTATTAATGATTCTCTCCAAAAAAAGAGAAAATCATGCCCCTTGTGAGAACATGGATTGATTTGGAAGAAATTATGCCAGGCAGAATCAGGCAGGCATGGAAGGACTCATATTGCATGATTCCTCCTACAAGAGGGAGCTGGAATAGCCAAAGTCAGAGAAAGAGAGCAGCATGTTGGGCATCAGCAGCTTGGGTTGGTAAGTGAGGGCATGACTATTCAACTGGGAGGACACCTCAGTTATACAAGATGGGTGAGTTCTAGATTAGCTTTAAAGTAGTGTGCTTATAATTGACAATATTGCATGTGCACCTAAAAATCCTTAATCAAGAGATGGTCAGACAGAAGAGACCAGTCTGTTCCTCTTCCTTCACAGAGAAGAAAAAACAATAAGAAAGCCTCCCTTCAAGGTGAATGCATGAAGTAGAACATGGGAACTCAAAAGAGGCCCTGTGGGAACCCTGTCACACACAGAGACCTGGATGACAGCATAAAGGCAGGAACAAAGTCACCTAAAAGCCACCATCCTTGGTCTGGAGGATGCACAGCATAGGGGAAAGTGTGAACAGGAGGGCTCAGTAGAGCCCATCTGCATGGATGCTTTCTCTGGCAATCCCAGCTACAGGAAGAAGGCAGGAACATCCCAAATAGCGTCCCAGATACCTGGAGAACTCATACCAGGTTTCCCTAAGGGAAGGATCTCAGTGTCTCCCACACAACTCCCGAAGCACAGGCTGTGGTGGGGGCCACCATTCTGAGAACAGAGTCACTGTAAGAAATGATGCTGCCCCAGGAGGCAGAAGCCTTGCACCCTCTCATCCCTGAGTCCCCACAGACATTGAACCACACCAACCAAAGGGACTGCAGCAGGAGGAATCCACTAGACCCGGCAGGGCAACAATGACCCAGCAAACTAGCCCATGCAGTCTTGGTGATGCAAGGAAAGGGGTGAAGAACAGCCCACGATCTTGACTCCAACACCCTAAAATTATGGGTACTTGCCCCTTAAGGCTTAGAACCCAACTCTCTATGACCCAGGCCACTATCACGGCCCATGCACACCAGAACTCCCAGGCAGGGCACTCACTACTTTGGCCTGAACTGCCTCCCAGCATGCTGACAACCACCACCTTCACTCTTGTGACTCCAGTCTCTCATGGAGAAGCTGGGAGACTGTGCAGCATCTGAACCACTTTGGGGCTCAGGAGTGCCCCCACTTACCTGCCTCTACAAATATCAGTTACAGTGAGAAAAGGAATCAGGAGGCTACACTATAGCATCCAATGAAAACGAAAGCCAAAGTAGACAACCAAATGGACACCTGAAGATACATCTTCAAAAAATTTTTTCACCATGAAAGCCACCCCTCAAAAGTTATAAAGTCTGTATTGATTACAGACTCACCAGATGCATAAATACATAGTGACACAAAGGTGTAAAAAAAGCAAGGCAAAGTGAGAATTCCAAAAGGACACAAGAATCCTTAGCAAAGGAATCCAATGATACAAGAATGCTTTAACCAAAGATTGCAATGTAAACGAGATGAAGAATCCTATGATAAGGAATCCTATGATAAGGAATCCTATGATAAGGAATTTATAACCATGATGGAAGGATACCCAAGGAGAAAAGAGCACAAAGGTTAATGAAATTGGGGAAACAATGCAGGATATAAAGGACAAATTGAGCAAAAGAATTTGATCAAGAACCAAACAAAAATCATGGAAATCTGAATCTCATTACGTCAAATAAAAAATAAGTTTAAAGCTTCCATAGCAGACTAAATCAAGAGATCTGAGCTTGAAGACAGATCTTTTCAAATATCAGTTAGACAACAACAGAAAACATAAAGAATTCAGAAAAATGCTTCAAAGACCCTTGGAACACCATGAAATGAACAAATAACTAGAATTTTGGAAATTCCTAAGGGGAGAGAGGAATAAAGGCACAGAAAACCTACTTAGTGAATTAACAACTGAACAGTACTCTAATTGGGTGAGAGACATGAACCTCCAAGTACAGGAGGCTCAAAAGACCCCACATCAGAGGGATAGAGAAGAACATCCCCATGGCATATATTCAAACAAACTCTCAAAATAATTGAAAATGAATCTTTATGTGAATGGAATGGGAGAGGAAGTGGGAGATGGGATGGTTGCGGGTGGGAGGGAAGTTATGAGGGGGAAGTAGCCACTGTAATCCAAAAGCTGTACTTTGGAAATTTGTATTTATTAAATAAAAGTTAAAAAAAATACAACACAAAGAATTTGAAAATTTGTAAACCAAAGGACAGTGTCACTTTTAAGGAACTGCCATGGGACCCACAGAAGAGATTTCAACAGAAACAATCCAGGACAGGAGGGAGTAGAGTGATACATCCCAAGATGTGAAAAACACCTGCCAACTGAAAACAATGTACCCAGAAAATCTACCTTACAGAAGAAAGAAGAACCAAGACCTTTCCAAGACAAGGACAATGGAAGGATTCTTCACCACAAGGCCTGCCCTGGACAGGATTGTTAAGGAAGCTCTGCATAAAAGGACAGAGGAAAGAGAATCACCCCCAGGAAATCACATGGCAGTGTAAAACATGGTGCAGTGGCATAGCAGGTGAAGACACCACCTGTAGTGCCAGCATCCCATATGGGTGCCAGTTCTAGACCCAGCTGCTCTACTTTCAATCCAGCTCTCTGCCATGGCTTGGCAAAGCAGCAGAAGATGGCCCAGTGCTTGGGCACCTCCACCTACGTAGGTCATCTGGATAAAGCTTCTAGATCCTGGCTTCAGATCAGCCCAGCTCCAGCTGTTGCAGACATCTGGGGAGTGAGCCAGCAGATAGACGATCTCTCTCTCTCTCTCTCTTTCTCTCTCTCTCTGCAAAAGCCTCTCTGAAACTCTCCCTTGCAAATAATTAAATCAATCTAAACAAAAAAAAGAAAGTGTAAAATCCATTAGCAAAACAATAAAGGAAATTAAAAAGAAACAGAAGCAGTTACTTTAAATGACAGTACTAAGTCATAATTTATCACTCATAACCTTGAATGAAAATGGGCTAAATTGCCAAATTAAAAGGTAAAGAGTGACTTAATGCATACAAAATACAAGACCTAAAGATATCCTGATAACATATCATGAACTTGATCAGTAAAGACTTAAAATGGACTGAAACTGAAAGGGTTGAAAAAACATTGCTTGGACAAGTGAACCAAAGAGAGCAAGGGGAGGGAATTCAGTATCCATGGTCATGAATGACAAATCACCCAGACAAAATAAATCAACAAAGCACATCAGAGTTCAACTGCAGAGTAGATGAAAAGTACTGAACAGATGTTCACAGCACGTTTCCTTCAAAGGCTGCAGAAGAAACACTCTTCTTACCCCATATGGAGCACTCTTTAAATAGACAGACCATATACTTTGCCACAAAACACGTCTGGAAAAATTTAAAAACTGAAATTATATGTAATTTTTCTTACCACAATGACATAAAGCTAGAAGTCAACCAAAAGAGAAACCATAGGAATGACACACATAGATGGGAAAAGAAAAACATGCTCCTGAATAAGCAATGAGTCACTGCTGAAATCAAAAGGGGATGACCCTGCCCATCCTGTTCCTGGGAATTTACCCAAATGAACTGAAATGGGCATATGAAAGACTTATTTGTACTCCCATGATTTTTCATTGCAAGTCACAACAGTTAAGATACGGAATAAACCCAAATATCCATCAGCTGACAACTGGATAAAGACAATGCGGTACATATACACTATGGAATACTACTCAGCCATAAAAATAATGAAATCGTATCTTTTGAGACAAAATGGTTGCAATTGGAAACTGTTATGCTTAGTGAAGTGAGCCATTGCCAAAAAGAACAATATCATGTTTTCTCTGATACATGGTAGTTAATACAGAATACAGATGTGTGAAATGAAACAGACATCTTATGATTTGATTATTATTTTTAGACCTGGTCTAGACTCCTGTGAACAGTGGTCTTTCTACTTTTTACTTGTTGAATATTATGGAAATTGATATATTCAGCCTGAGATTAAAAATAAATTGAAATTAAGGCTTTACAAATTTTAAAGAATAAAAGATAAAGGAAGTAAGGAAAGGGATTGAAGGAGGAAGCGAGGAAGGGATTGAACTATGGTTCTGTTCTCAGAATTCTATCTATGAAATATGTAAAGTCTATTCTCTTTTTAATTGATAATTTTTTTAAAAAATTAAAAACATTCTTGAAATTAAAATTGAAACACAACCTACAAAAACTTATAGGAGGGAGCTAGAACAATGGTAAGGGGGAAACAAAACTGACTACATTTTAAAAAAAGATTTCAAGGGACCAGTGTTGTGGTATAGTAGGTAAAGCAGATGCCTACAATGCTGTCATCCCCTATTGGTGCTGTTTTACGTCCCAGCTGCTTCACTTCCAATCCTGCTAATCCTGCTAATCACCCTGGAAAAGCAGCAAGAGATAGCCCAGGTATGAGGATCTATGCTGCCCACACAGACGACCAGATGAAACTCCTGGGTCCTAGCTCCAGGTTGACACAGCCCTGGATTTTTAGCCAATTGAGAAACAAAGCAGAGGATGGAAGATCTCCTGGTGTGTATGCATATGTGGGTCTTTCTCTGTCTCTAGTTCTCTCTCTAACTTGCTCAAACAAATTTACTTCAAAAAAAAGAAAAAGATTTCAAGTAAACAATCTACAAAAGCATCTCAAGGAACCAGAAAGACAAGAACAAAGCAAATGAAAAATTAGTAGAAGTCAAGAAGAAACAAAGATCAGAGAAGAAATAAACAAAATAGAGCCTAAGAAAATAATATAAAACATCAACCAAACTGAGCTGATTTTTTATTTTTTTAAGATTTATTTATTATTTATTTGAAAGTCAGAGTTACACAGAGAGAGGAAAGGCAGACAGAGAGAGATCTTCTGTCCGCTGGTTCACTCCCCAACTGGCCACAAGGACTGGAGCTGCAACAATCCAAAGCCAGGAGCAAGGAGCTTCTTCCGGGTCTCCCACGTGGGTTTAGGGGATAAATCACTTGGGCCATCTTCTACTGGTTTCCCAGGCCATAGCAGAGAGCTGGATCTGAAGTGGAGCAGCTGGGACTAGAACGCCAGAGCTTCAAGCCAGGGCGTCAACCTGTTATGCCACTGTGCTGGCCCCATGAGCTGATTTTTTAAAACACTAAAACTATATTGATAAATCTTCAGCTAGACTAATCAAGCAACAGAGAACTCAAATAAAACCACAAAAGGGAAAGGGGTTATTATAACTGAATGATACCTCAGAAACTAAAAAAAAAGTATGGCCAGTTATGAATGCCAACAAATCAAAAACCTAGAATAAACAGATAAATTTCTGAACACATTACCTACTGAATTGAACCAAAAAAAAAAAAAAACAAATACCAATTGGACATACCAATAATGAGTAATGGGATTGAATTAATGAAGTCTAACATGACTCACTGGCTTCACTGCTGCATTTCTCCAATCTTTTAAAGAACACCTAACATCAATTCTCCCCCAAACTATTGCCAAAAGTTAAATGAAAGGAAATCAAAACTCATTACAAGGCCAGAATAATCATGATGCCAATATCAGACATGGAAACAATAAGAAAAAAAAGGTATAGGCCAATATTCCTCATGAACACGGGGGCAAAACAAAAAAACCCACCCCATAATACTAGTAAACTGAACTCAACAGCACATCCAAAAGACTACCATTATGATCAAGTGGGATTTATCCTCTGGGTCCAAGAATGCTTCTACAAACACAAATTCATGATTATAATATTTAACATCAACATAATAAAGCAAGAAGTCAGTTAATCATCTCAATTGATGCAGAAAATATTTCATAAAATTTAGCTTCTACTCATCTCCAAACTCTAAACAATGTGGATCTGTAGGGATCAAACCACAACATAAAAAGGCTTCATATGTGAAACCTATAGCAAATATAATGCTGAGTGAGGAATAGCTGAAAGTATTTCCTCTGTGATCTAGAACTGGACAAGAATGTCCATCCTCACCACTCCTAGTTAATTTTGTATTGAAAGTCTTAGCTAGTGCAATTAGGCAAGAGAGAGGATTAAAGGATATACAAATAAAGAAGTAGGGAGTCAAACTATCCTTACAAGTGGTGTGGGAATATATACATCTCCAAGGATTCCATCAAGACCACTAGATGTGATAAACAAATTCAGTACGGTCATAAGATAAAAAATCAACATGAAAATGCATAGCACATAATTAACTTTATGAAAAAAATGATAGCATTAAAAATAGTAAAATATCTAGAAGTTAATTTAACCACCAATATGAAAGATCTCTACAGTAAAACTTATGAAATGCTGATAAATGAATTGCAGACACAATAAAGAGGAGAGATCTCCCATGTACATGAGTGGGAAGAGTTTATACTAAAATGCCCACAGTATTCAAAACAGTTTACAGTTAAAATGTTTCCCAATCAAGATAGTAGTGTCATTATTCATAGAACTAGAAAGAACAAATCAAAAATATCATTAAATAGGTCAAAAGCCCTCAAATAAACAAAGCAACCTTCAGCAAAAAGAACAAAGCTAAAGGCATCACAGTTCAATATTTAAAGATAGACTACAGGGCTATAGTAACCAAAACAGAATAGTATTGGCATAAAAATAGAAACAGAACAATGAAACAGAGCAGAACCCACAAATGAATTCATGCATCTACCCAACTGATACTTGACAAAGATGCCATAATCACTGAGGAAAGGACATCTTGTCAGTAGATGGTACTGAGACACCTGGATGCCCAAATGAAGTTGGAAATTCAGCAACTAACTCTCCTCCAATTTAAAAATCAACTCAAAGTGGATCAGAGGTCTAACGACACAGCCTAAGTGGCTGGCACTCTGGCGTAGCAGATAAAGCCTTTGCATGCAGCACCATCATCCCATATGGGCACCGATTCGAATCTAGGCTGCTCCACTTATGATCCAGTTGACTGCTATGACTGCAAAATAGTACAAGATGTCCCAAGAATTTGGACCTCTGCACCCACGTGGGAATCCCGGAAGAAGCTCCTGGCTCCTGGCTTCAGATCAGCGCAGCTCCGGCCTTTTCTGCCATCTGGGGAGTGATTCAGTGCACTCTCTGCCTCTCTGCATAAAACTGCCTTTCAAATAAATACGAAAATCATTTTAAAAAAGATACAACTTGAATCTTATGTTGAAGAAAGCAAGGAGGGTAGCAGGTGATTATAGCCAGGGAGCTCATGCTGTTGGCTCACACCAGAACCTGGTTCAAATGCAGAAGAAAGGCAACACAGCCTAAGAAACGCCTGAGACCAAGGAACCCTATACCTTTCTTTCTAACACCTGTTCCATCACCACAAGACTCAAATTTTTATGCCAATGACATGGAAGGAAAGGGAAAGACAGGACAATCTATCATTTAAAATTTCCTTTCAGTCTTTGTTGCCATCAATAAGCCAAGAGCAGAGGTTGCTGGTGGTATACCTGTGTATCAACGTGTAGTAGACACAACTGAATTGTTTTTATTTTTGCAGCACTTTACTTTCCTGGCATGAATAAAATCCATATTCAGTGCAGAACACAAACTATGATTTTTGTATATTGTGGATTCCAGATCCAAGCTCAATGTTCTCACATTTTATTTAAAATTGACATGATACATGTGAAAGTTCACGTTAATAAAGATTAATATTTCATTATCTAAAATAGCATTAAAGAGCAAAGAAAAAGCACCATTGCAAGTCTGCATCTTATGTTTTAAACTCCAATTCACCTTGTTCTCTGCCTGAATAAAAACTGCAGCTTTTCATTTTACTCAAGCCACACAAATGATGCAAACCCTGCTAATCACGATGGAAAAGAAACCTGACTTGTGGCAGAAATAGCGGACTCTAGGACTAACAAGGTAAACAAAACAGGAGCCTGGACATCTTACATTAGGAAGAAAGTGATCTCCAGACAAAATATATGGATGCCTGACAAAGGCCCAGGAACGCAGGTGCAAGAACTCATGACAGCCAAGGTAGAAGACTATTGGAGCAATAAAGGTAATGACATCGAAAGGTGAATATATGAGCACATACTGATGAAACAAGAAAAATAAAAGTTTGCACACAAATAAGTTAGGGGGAAAAAGACAAAATCATGTATGTAGACAGAGCCCCAGCAAGGAGGGGGCATTTAACACCCTCCCCCTTGAGTGTGGGCCAGACCTGGGTCTTACTTCCAAAGCAGAGAGCAGAAAGGAAAAAAAACAGCTGCAGGTGCTCAAAGCTCTCTGCTCTGGTGTCCTGTCCTCTGCAGCCACCATCCCAAGTTTCAGATTTTTGACCTGGTACAGTGTTCAGTTCTTGAACTATAATTTGGTTCCCTTTGCATTTCCATTTCTTTATGAAAATAGCAGTCTGTCAACTGTATTAAATTAAATATATGTTCAAAATTAGAGTCACAGTTTGAATTTTGAAGCTGAAAGCCTGTGATACTGGAATTACAGGCCCAGAAATGGCCAGGCGCCCGGTGCACAAGGTGAGGGTGGCCCTGGGGACAGGGTGCCCATCACACAATGGGTGGAGAGGACCTCAGAGCCACTGTGGTCTCACAGGAGGCCAGGGTGCTGCAGTGTGGAGGGGCTAAGGACTAAGCTGCTCTCAGGATCACAAGGGAAAACCTGATGTCATCTACAGGGTTGGCCCCTCTGACCCTCACACTCCTGTGTCAGGACTCAGAAGTTCTGAGCTCAGCTCTCCCCAGACTCCTCTTGTGCAGGAGGGAATAAAGGACCTGAGGACACAGGTGATGTGTTCCACTGGGGAATCCATGTTCTGAGCTCCCCATGGGATCTGTCACCTCTGGGCAGACACTAAAATGACAGCCTGCAGAGAGATGAGCTCAGACGTCCTTCCCTTAAAACTGCAGGTTCCTCTCAGGTGCACAGAGTCCCCTGCACACGTCTGCCTGGTGAGTGGCTCTTTATTGCACACATGGGAGCCAGGGGTGGTGGGGCCTCTGAAGGGGGACTGATGGGGGAACTGGGCAGTGGTGAGAGGTGTCGGAACTTCACTGGGGCCATCAGCTCTATTCGGCCTAGGGGAGGGTCCCTGTGAGATGCACTTGGGATGTCTGCTTCTCAGGTCATTCAGTCCTTGGATGTCCAGGCCCCTACAAATAAGTATTTTTTCACAGAACCTAGTTAGTTTTAGGTATCTGTTCATGTTTCTTACTATGATCACTTTTTTTGCACTTGCTGTAGCAGTACTCATGCTACATATTATGCACCTAGTGAGCTTACACTGAAGTGTAACTATGGCACATACACGTGATCTGGGAACTAATGTTAACAACTGTTTTTATTTAATGTAATCAGGTGTGCCCTTCTCAATTTCATGAATCAAGTGGAACTCTTATGCCTAAGTGATTGTTGCAGTTTCTGATGACTAAAAAACAACTTTTGAATCCTGAGGAGAAAGTGAGTGTAACCTCACGTCCCTGTGAGATATACACCAGTATGTTTTCAGGAAAATTTCTTTATCCAGTTCTAATTACAGATTGTATGGGTGCAGAATGACAACCTGCAGCCTGTTCTCTCCCAGTGCGAGGACAGTGACAGACGAGGCATTGCAATTCCGGAAAACATTAAAAGCAAGGGAAAGTGATGGATGCTTCCACCTCTCATCTCAAATGATGAAACCGGGCAAATTCAAAGAGCTGCAGATTTGGGATCTGCGTTCATCAGTCTTCCTCTGAAGTCTGGTTTTACAGCGCCCCCTCCCAATTCTTTAGCAATGGAGGAGACTGATTCATTCGAAAAGCACAAATATACTGGGGACTTGAACCTGATCCTACCCAGGTCTCCACTTAAGTTTTTGATATTTCCCAGAGGACAGCTTTGCATGCACTTCCCATTTTGGGGAAAACCTGACCCCGTGTCCTGCTCTTGTCACACAGACAGAGGGTGAGTGCAGATGAAGGAGAGTCACTGCCATCCAGCCAGAATTGTGCTCAGAGCTCTCGCTCCAACTCAGGTGCAGCAGGGAGCAGGCGGCTGCAGGGCTCTGGTTCTGGTAAGGACAGCACAGCGTCTGTGCCCAGCTCTTGGGTGCTTTCTCTGCACTTTCCCATGATCATTTCCTTTGCCTAACCTTTATCAAGGTAGATTAATAATATGGGCATTGTAAATATTCTGCCTGTATGTGCCAACCCTGAGCTGTGCTCCACAACCCTTTCAGACACAAAAACAGTGGTTAATTCTCACCTCCATTTATGTTAAAATAGCTGCCTTTCCTTACCCAAGTGTTCTCCATGTGTTTCTCCCTCACATCCCAGGGCTCCTGCATTTCCCAGCATCTCTGTACACAGTACCAAGGACTATGTGGGGATGAGGTCATCCTCCTGGCTCTGCCAGCCACTCCCCCCAGGGCCCCTCAGAGTTCCCAGCTGGAAATGCTCTGTGAGAGACAGTGGGCTGTGCTACTACACAGTCCCACACCCCCTGCATGGAGCATGGCCAGTCTCACCTCCCCGTCCCCTCTCGGCCAGTCTCACTGTAACACACAGAAGGTGACCATAGCGAGGACCACGGTCATGATGGTGGCGTGCAGCTCTGTGGGAAGCACACACTGAAGGCTGCCCCTTCATGCATGGGAGGCTGAGCAAGTACTGACGCGTGATGGACAGGCATCACACCACATCCCAGAGTCCCCACCCAGGTCCTGTCTCTGCATCAACATCCCTAGGAGCCATGCTGGGGGTGTATCCTAGGTTACCCTGCTGGTGGCAGAGAGCACTGTCCTGTGTCCTGATGCCCTAGAGCCCACTGTGCTGTTCAGGTGTACATGTGATGAGGCAGAGCTGGGAGAGGTCTCGCTCTGAGCATTGGTATTAGTTATGTTTTATTTGAAGGTTCCTATTCACCATAGTGATGCTTCAGTGTTGTTATTACTGCAAACCCCACATAATATTTACATACAGTGCATGCAGCCATATGTATTAGATGTGGGGTTCACTAACAGAGGGTGTGTGGTCCGTCATGTGGACACCTCTGGTGAGAAGTGTTTTCCACGTCTGTGCCGGCACTCCTGGAGGAAAGCACACCTGTTGCTTGTGATACCATCAACTGTGTCACTGTCCCTGCTCCACACCCTGGAGAAGGAGTTTCATTTTTCTCTTGTCCTGCTGTGGACCTTATCCATCAGCAAAGAGCATCAGTGGTCTTAAACCAAGGACTCACTGAAGCTGTGTTTCTACCTATTCCTTCACACTGCTGGGCTGTGTACACTCCTGCTCCTCCTAAAACATTGACGACTGTGGCACTGCTCTCTCTGTCTTAAGCAACACTGGAATTAGAGTCAAACACTCTTGATTCCCAGATGTTTAGAGCAAGATCTCCAGTGAGATTGAGCTCACTATGGGCACAAGTCTTAAAGGTCTAATTAAACAGAATTAAACTAAAGCTATATTTCACAAAAATGTAATCTCACAGCCATTTTTTAATGATTTCTATTTTTTTATTTGATAGTTAGAGTTACAGATAGTGAGAGAGAGAGAGAGAGACAGAGAGAAATGTCTTCCTTCTGCTGGTTCGATCCCCAGATGGCTCAACAGCCAGAGCTATGCTGATCTGAAGCCAGGAGCCATGTGCTTCCATCCAGTCTCCCAAACAGGTGCGGGGCCTCAAGCGCTTGGGCCATCCTCCATTGCCTCCACAGCACACAGCAGAGAGCTGTACTGTAAGAGGAGCAACCGGGACTAGACCGGTGCACATATGCAGGCGCCCATATCACAGGGCACCCACATGTAGGCAGAGGATTAACCTAGAGCACCACAGTGCTGTCTCTTATAGTCATTTAAAAGGTTTCTTATGAACTGCTAATGTGCATCTATTTAAAATTATACTTTAAAAATGTTATTTGTTTATATTTTATTCATAAGAGATAAGCACAAAAACTAGGAATATGCCATCTGTAATGTAAAGAGAAGAATTCCATTTACAGCAATTTGCTAGGGATCATATACGACCCATAAAACTTGGGGACATATATCTGGATTTAATGTTTCTCTTTTTAATTTTCCTCACCATGATTAATTATTTTTAACTGATTGAAAAAATTATGAACAATATTGTACCTATTTATGGGCTACAAATGACTTCTAAATACACTGTGAAAGTGGAATCAGTTTGATTGATGGTTGTCCACGAAGTGACCTCAGGTCTGATGGAACCGGGGAGCATCTTCTTCTCAGGACATACATATGCAGGCCCACATGCTGTCTGAACTAAGGTCAGCCCCTCATGCTGTCTGACACCAGCGCCTAACTCCTTCCTTCTGACTCTGGTTTGGCACCTGGTATCCAAATTCCTGCTCTTCCCCCAGGACTCTCAACCTCAACTAATTACTGTTCTGTGTTGAGATTGAGATTGAGCTGCTAGCTTTCACAAATGAGAGTGTTCATCATTCCGTACAGGGCTTTATGTCACTTAACACGATGTCTTCCAGTTCCATGCATTTTGCTGAAATTAACAGGATTTAATTGTTTTCTGTTGAAAATTTATCACTGTGTGAGTATACTACATTTTCTTTATACATTCATTTGATAACGCACATCTTGAAAGATTCCATCTGTTGGACATTGTGACCAGTGCTACAACACACACGGGGGTTTAAGTAACTCTTTGATAGAATGTTTTCATGTCTCTTAGATTTACCACCAGTTGCCAGAAAGCTGGAGCATATGGAAGTTGTACTTCTAGTTTTAATGGACTCTCTTAACATACAATGACTCTGTAACTGCTCCAGCTGGGTTCCCATTCAATACCCACATTCTACCTGTGTGAGTAATGATGAGATCTTCCAAAGAGTTGATAACTGGACTCTGATCAGGGATTTGACAAGATAACAACAACTTGTTAAGAAGTGTCTCTATCTTGGGGATTTAGAGAAAAGAGTTTAAATTGCATCAGAGTTCTCTAACCAATATTGTTAAAATATTCTGCTTTTCTTCTATTTTGTCTTCTCTCTTCTAGGCAGAGACAGAGTTGATCATTCATTAAAGAACTGCAGGAAGCCCCTAGATCACATTTATGAGGACCTGCATAACAAGAAACATTTCTAAGATTAACATCTCTAGGATGTCATTGCGTTCCAAATACACTTCCACATTTGGTATGTACACTTCATCTTTCTTCACACGAGGTAGCACAAAGATCCAGTGCACACCTCAGACTGAGCATACTTGGTGGAGGACCTGAGCAATCTCAGCCTCACAGATGGCTCAAGGTCACACTTGAGGGAAGGGCAGCCCAGGGACATGAACCCAGCAGGAAACTCCAGAGTGCACTCTGAACAACTGTGCTCCATGGGTACATTAGATAGGAATACATGGTATGGCATAAATACACCAAAAACAGCATATAAATTAACGAATTCTTTGCATTCTAAGCTGGTGAGACTCTCTGAGTATGTGTTATTGTTATTTTTACACAGTCTTCTTCATTCCATTTCAACAAATGTTGTGGAACTCTACTTTATTCCTGACACTCTACTTTATTCCTGACACTCTATCAAGATGTTGCACATCAAATCAAATAAGACATTGCTTGTTCCCCCTGAAAAAGTTAAAAGTTATGATATAATAAGGATATTTCCATTATATTTGGCATTTTTAAAAAATGATTTTGTTAATATGGCAGGCAGAGTGGTGGGGGTAGGGAAGAGAGCTTGTACTCCGCATTCACTAGTCCAAACACATGGCCCTATGGTAATGTTTCATGAAGTTCAAAGTTTATAGACTTTGGAACCAAGCGATGACACACATGATCCAAGCCTAAGAAAGGAGAGGTGGCCTGGGGGCAGGGGTGTGGCTATGAAGTGGACTTCAGTTTAGAGAGTAGAAAGATGTGTGGGGTTGATCTCCATGTGTTGAGGATGACAAGAGTGTTGGAGGAAACAGATGAATGTGCTAATGAATTTGATGAAAAATTACTCTTTTCTCCTCAGACACATGCTATATAATCATTCCACCTATAATATGAATAAAAATTTCAAAATTTACGAAACCAATGAGATGAAATTCATTTATTACACTGAAATTTCCATTGGGGTCCCGGCCAATGCCTTCCTTCTTCTCTTCCATGTCCTCAATTACTTTCTCCAGCACAGACTCAAGCCCATTGACATGACGATTAGTCTCTTGGCCCTCATCCATTTTGTGATGCTGATGATTGTAGTGAGCCATGCTATGGACATGTTTGGATCTCAGGGTTCCTGGGATGACGTCACATGTAAAGCAGTCTTCTTCTCCTACCGGGTGCTGCGGGCCCTCTCCCTGTACACGTCCTGCCTGCTCTGTGTCCTCCAGGCCATCACCCTCAGCCCCAGGAACTCCTGGTTGGCCAAGTACAAGCAGGCATTTTCACAACGCATCCTGTGCTCTCTTTTTGTCCTATGCTTCTTCTCTATGTCCATCAGCAGTCACCTCATAATCACCATCACTGCCACTCCCAACGGCACCTCACACGGTCTAATGTATGCAACTAAATCCTGCTCTGTTTTGCCCATGAGCTATTTCCTAATGCAAACATTTTCCACATTGGCAATCTTGAGAGAAGTCGTTCAAATAGGGATCATGGCCCTCTCCAGTGGATACATGGTGATCCTGCTATGCAGGCACAGGAGGAAGTCCCAGCACCTGCATGGCACCAGCCTTTCTCCAAGAGCCTCCCCAGAGCAAAGGGCCACCCAGACCATTCTGGTGCTCATGAGCTTTTTCATGGTCATATGCATTTTGGACTGCATTTTCTCTGCCTCAAGACTCATGTTCAAAGATGACCCAGTTATTTACTGTATTCATATTATTGTGTCCAACAACTACGCCACAGTCAGTCCTTGCGTGTTCCTCTGTAATGAAAAGCGTATAATTACCTTCGTGAAATCCATTAGGGGGAGAACAATAGATGTTAAATTATTCAATGAAAAGCAGTTCTCTAAATGAGCTATTGTACTGGTTTCCACATGTTTATTACAGTAGCCAATATATGTTATCTGGGTAAAGTATAATATGGATTTATGACATATCCTTGGATTTATTTACTCTCATGCATACATGGCAAAATCATAATGCATAATGGGACAGTGTACTGTATGAGCTGATACAAATGTGCTTTATGTGTGAGTGGCCCCTCAAGATGGAAGTGTGAGATAGATCCCACTTGCCACTGCGTCATGTGATCCAGAAAGTCCTGATTCATGAGATCAAAGCACTTTCCAACAAATCCACAGTGATCTGTGCATTGCCTAACTATATATGCAATCAGCCTTTACCATAAATTTCCTATGATCCAGCTACTCTACTCCTACAAATGCCAAAAAGTATTGAACACACGAACTCACACAGTAATTTCCGCACCAAAACCCTTAACAGCATTATTACAACAGTCAAAAAGTAGAAGCAACCCAACAACCACAGGAGTGTATAAAGAAAGTGTGGGCTGCACAAACGATGAAATAGTTTGTGGTCCCACACAAGAAGGAAATTCTGTCATGAACCTTGAATATATTATGCTAAGTGAAATCATTCAGCCACCAAAGAACAGGTATTCTAAGAATCTCCTCTCAGAAGGTGGTCAGAGGCTGATGGAGGGGAGGAAATTGCAGTTCTTTAATGGACACAGAATTCAGTGCAGGAAGAAGAAAACATTCTGGAAATGGGTGGTGGTTGTGGTTGTACAACAGTGGGATGTACTTAATGCCCTTGGATTGCACAGTTAAAAAAAGTTAAAGGGGACATTTTCATATTATGAGTATTTTACCATAATAAAGATGTTTGCAGTTATGTTCTAGACAATTATGAATTTTTTCTCAGAAACAAAGTGACAAGATTTTAAAACCATCAAATTGCCATTCTTCAACAATTACTAAATATTTTAATAAATTTGTACAATAATAATTTGAAGATTGTATTCTACTGGTGTAAATCATTATTGCAGTTTCTCCAAAGATTGTGGAGACATTTGTAGTGTGGATTCATATACGAACCATTCTATGCTGCCATTGGAGACATTCAGCATTTTCTTGGGCAGTTCCAGCTAAAAAATTGAAAGTTATATACATTTTGGTTCAAAAGATATTCCAATATATGCATATGAGGAGTAGTCAAAAAGTGTAAAAATTTACACTATATGCAACATGGATTTATACGTCATTTGTTTCGTGAAGAAGAACAGCTTACAATTCTAAAACTGACTCTAGAGTTGAACAGACAGGGAGGTAGAAGGCAGCTGATGAGTGCCAGGCTTCTCACTTCTGGAAAGGGAAGATACAGACAGACAAGAAGGGGGATCTTAGGTGAACCCTATGGTGCTGCATTGTGGAAAGAGACCTCCACAGGGATTCATACTTAGCTCCATGAACAGACCTGTGAATCAGTACAGAAACCCTTTCATATGACATGTCTAAACTCACAGGATAAGAGAAAAGGTAAACACACAAAGCAATAGCAGACACTGCACTACTGTAAGGGTGACATGCCAATCACTTTCAATCCTCTATGAAAGATATTTAACAATATAATAACTACAAACATTTGTTAAAGACACGGAATACAAAAATTGTGACATCCATTGCACAGGGTAGATGAGGGAGAACCCAAAGTGCAGACTGTGACTGAAGTTGCTACTGTCAGCTGAAGTAGACGGTTATAACCAGATTCTGCAGTCTTCATGAACACCACAATGAAAATACTCATAGATAAAACATGAAAGAGAGACATCAGTGAATCAAATCATATGAAGGCAAAGATACATCAGAAAGAAATACTCTAATAAAGGAAAATGGGGCTAAAAATTATAAAACAGAAAGCAATGATCAATTTAAGTCTTCATCTACCACTAAGTTAATCATGAGTGGATATAACCACCTAACCAAACAATATAAGGTGATGGAATGGTTAAAATGCTGCCTACAAGAATCTCACTTTAGACTTAAAGATGCACTTAAGAAAAAGGTGAGAGGATGGAAAAACTGGATTGCATGCCAATGGAAAGCCAAAATGTGCAGGCATATGCACACGTATGGCAGGGAAACAGCAGCAAACACAGACACCAATGCAAGAGAAAAGCAGAGCCAGGAGATCTTCTCACACATACACTGACAGTGAGTTTGACAAGAGTGCCCAGAACACACAGTATGGGAATAAGTCTCTTCACCAAATTTTGCTGAAGGAAGAGAATATTTACACAAACAGAGTAAAACTGTACCCTTATCTTATGCACAACAGCAACTGGGGCTAGGCACCTGGTGTAGTGGTTAGCGTTCCAGCACTTTGTACCTCAGTGCCTGGTTTGATGTCTTACTCCACTCCTGATTCCAACATCTGGCTAAATTGCACCCTTGGCTATGGTAGATAAGGGTTCCAGTAACTGGGTCTCTGCCATCCAAGTTGGATACCTGGAAGTAGTTCCTAGCTGTTGGATTTGACCTTGTCTACCAGTGGCTTTTGCAGGTACTGAGACAGTGAGCCAGCGAATAGAAGAATCATTCTCTCTCACTCTTGCTTTCTCTCTTTATTTCATATGCTCACATATATATTTATGTATGATATTAATAAATAATAGTATTATTTTAAAAATAGAATAAAAGGCCAGTGCAACAGCTCCCTAGGCTAATCCTCTGTCTGCAGCACCAGCACCCCAGATTCTAGTCCCAGTCAAGGCGTCAAATTCTGTCCCAGTTGCTCCTCTTCCAGTCCAGCTCTCTGCTGTGGCCCAGGAAGGCAATGGAGGATGGCCCAAGTCCTTGGGCCCTGCACCCACATGGGAGACCAGGAGGAAGCACCTGGCTCCTGGCTTCATATGGGCGCAGTGCGCTGGCTGAAGCAATCATTTGAGGGGTTGAACCAAAGGAAGGAAGACTTTCCTCTCTGTCTTTCTCTCTCTCACTAATTCTGCTTGTCAAAAAATAATAAAATATTAAAATAATAAAATATTATTAAAATAATAAAATAACAATATATATTAGTGTCTGTGTGTGTTGAGAGAGAAAAACAAATCTTGGGAAAATATATCAATTTTGTGCCAATAATTTAAAGTTTGTTTCCTAAATCTGTATATCTTGTTTATAGTTTACTATTCTGAGGAATTTATCCAACTATTTGGTGTGGATAAACACCACTCTGTGCTACTCACACTTTCTACATTGCATTAAGTATCTCCAGTCTCATAATGTCCTGGATGAAGTGCTTTATATGAAGGGGACACAGAATTTAAATACTGAATCATGCATTGAAAATTACCTAGCCTTGATAGCAATTCATGCTCTGAAAGTTATGGAGACATAATATTCATTTTTACTAGAAAAACACATCAAAATATGGAATTACAAGTGTGCTTTAACATAGGTGATAAAACAATGGAATTTATCAGAACGTCATGGGAAATGGAATTGCAAGGTTATTTTCGTGCCAAAATAATTCAAATCCATGCATAGCTTTTCACATGAAACATTATGGAACAGCATTTACAGACCCCTAGAGCCTAGCTGCAGAGCAGAGAAAAAAATCAAAGGAGACGGGCACCTGACGCACTTTGCAGATCCCAGGAAGACTGGGCAAAGGCAGAGAATAAGAAGCATCCCCTTAGGAAAGGATGACAGCAGAGGAGTTGCCTGCAGCGTTCTGCCCTCTCAGGAGACTCAGAAGGGGCCCTGTGGGAACCCTGTCACACACAGAAACCTTTGATGGCAGCATAAGGCAGGAACAAAGTAACCTGGAAGCCATCATCCTTGGCCTGGAGCATCCACAGTGCAGAGGAAAGTGTGAACAGGAAGGCTGAGCAGAGCTCATCTACATGGAAACTTCCACTGGCAATCCCAGCTACAGGAAGAATGCAGGGACATCGCAAATAGCATCCCAGAGTCACCTGGAGAACTCATGGTAGATTTCCCTAAGTGGAGGATCTCAGTGTCTCCCTCACAACTCCCAGAACACAGGTTGTGGCAAGGTGTCACCATTCTGAGAAAGGGGTCACTGTCAGAATGATGTTGCCCCAGGAGGCAGAATCCCTGCACCCTCCCATCCCTGAGTCCACACAGACATATCACTACACTAACAAAAGGGTCTGTAGCATGAGGAGTCAGACTACAAACAGCAGGGCAACCCCAGCATGCTAGCCCATACAGTCTTGGTGCTGCAAGGGTAAGGGTGAAGAACCGCCAAGATATCTTGACTCCAGCACCCCAAAGGTATGGGACTTGCCCCTTCAGAGTTGGGGACCATCCCTCTACCACCCAAGCCAGTACCAGGACCCAGGAACACTGGACTCCTGGCCAGGGCACTCGTGACATTGGCCCAGGATGTCTCCCAGCATACCATCAACTGCCACCATCATTCTTGTGACTCCATCTCCCAGGGAGAGGCTGGCAGACTCTGCATCATCTGAGCTACTCTGGATCCCAGGAGTCCCCCACATTTCTGCCTCTAAAAATATCGGTTACAGTGGGAAAAGGAATCAGGATAGGACACTATTGCATCCAATGTGAACTAAGCCAAAATAGCCAACAAATGGACAACTGATGATACATCTTCCAAAAACTCTTTCACCGTGAAAGCCACGCTTCAAAAGTGATAGACTGATCCATTGATTGATCAGTATCAGGTGCATAAATACAAACATAATGACACAAAGGTGTGAAAAAAGCAAGGCAAAGTTAGAAATCTAAAAGGACACAAGAATCCATAGAAAGGGGCTCCAATGACACAAGAATGCTTGAACAAAGACTGCAGTGTAAATGAGATGAAGAATCATATGATAAGGAATTTATGACCATGACGGAAGGATACTCAGAGATAAGAGAACACAGGTTAATGAAATTGGAGAAACAATGCATGACATGAAGAAGATATTCAGCAAAAGAATTTGACAAAGAACCAAACAAAAATCATAGAACTGAGAATCTCCTTAATTCAAATTTAAAAAAAAGTTGAAAACTTCAACAGCAGACTAGATCAAGAGAAAATCTAGTTATACAGATCTGATATACAAATATCAGTTATACATAAAATGAAAAAATAAAGAATTGAGAAAAAAGACTCAATGACTATGGGAACACCTGAAATGAAAAAACAACTCTTCCTAAAGGAAGAGAGGAATAAAGGCACATAAAACGTACTCAGCGAGAGTTAACTGTAAAACTTATTCTCAGTCTTTATATTTTGTGCGTATGTGTGCAAATTGTTGAAAACTTTACTTAGTATGGAATTGGTCTTCTATGTGTGAAGTTAATTGAAAACAAATCTTAATGGAGAATAGTACTGGGAATGGGAGAGGGAGAAAGAGGTGCGGTGGGAGTGGTAGAGAGAGGGCAGACATGTTGGGAAGAATGTCTATATTACTAAAGATGTACTTAAGACATTTTTACTCATTAAATAAAAGCTTTCTTTGGAAAAAATAAAGATATACTACAGAGCTATAGTAACCAAAAAAAGAATGGTAGTGGCATAAAAACAGAAACAGACGAACAGAACACAATATCTCTTCAGAAATAAATCCACTCTTCTACAGCAACTGATTCTTGATAAAAATGCCATAAACACACACTGGGGAAAGGACTTCTTGTCAGTAGATGGGACTCAGACAACTGATGCCACAGGAAGATGGAAACTCAAAAACTACCTCTCCTCCTTTCAATAATCTACTCAGAATGGATTGAGAGTTTAAAGGTATGACCTATATCTCACCTTGAAGAAAGTGAGGAGGGTGTCAGGTGCTGATAGCCAGGGAGCTCGAGCTGTTGGCTCACACAAGAATCTGGTTCAAACACAGAAGGAAGGCAATGCAGCTGAAAAACACCTGTGACCAAGGAAACCTATCCCTTTCTAACATCTATTCCATCACCGCATAAACCAACCTCTTATGTCAATGACATTGGAGGAGAGGGAAAGTAAGACAATCTATCCTTTATATTTTCCTTTTAGTCTTTGTTACCATCAATAAGCCAACAGCAGGGGTTGCTGCTCCTATGCCTGGGTACAAGGTATAGTGGACACGGTTTTTTTTGACAGCACTTTCACTGTCATGATTAAATCCATATGCAATGCAGACCACAAACTAGGATTTGTGTAAATTGTGGATTCCAGAAGCATGTTTACCACTCTTACATTTAAAATTGACATGACACAATAAAAGATACATGTGAAAACACACGTTAAATGAAAAATATAAATATTTTATTATCTAAAATAGTATTAAAGAGCAAATAAGGGGAGGAGCCAAGATGGCGGTATAGTAACAAGACATTCTGAGTCCCGGGGAGAGGGAAATATATAATTAAAAAAGGAAAGGGGATATGGGCTGGCAACAGAACTGCAAGAGTTTTGAGCAGAGAAGTCCGGGAGTCTAGCAGAGACTAAGAAGGACCACACAGAGGGAGCAAAGAGTCACTGAGACACAGCACAGGTGCAGCAGAGAAGCCAAACAGGTCAACTGACACCACACCCTCCCCTCACCCTGGGTAAACCAAGTTAGATATGAGGTTTCGAGTCCACAGAGCTGTGGTTAGCAACAGTAGAAGAACCAGGTGAACTGTTTGAAATTCCAAGAGGGAAGAATAGGAGAAAAGACAGAGAACTAGGGCACACCCCTGCCCATAAACATCTCCCATCCCCTCCCCCAATCGGACCTGCAGCCAACTGGAAGAAGACATATGGTCTATTTACATCTCTGAATGTAAACCCGGTGCTACCGTATTTGCCTTCTGTGTGCACGCCCATCAATGGTGAAGCCAGTTCACCACACACCACCAACCCAGAACCAGGGATCACAAAATTTCAGAGTAAATTCTCCCAACACCACACAAACTGTATGACAGCAAAAAGTTCTAAACCCTGAAACCCCTAGCTCCTTTCACACACAAGAGCCTGCCCAAGTGGGCAGGGCTTAGTGCACCAAGGCTCTCCTATCTGCCCCCATCACCAGGAATTTCAGAGGCAGGGCTAAGTATTTCCACTGGCAACTGAACAGAAACATAGCTCCTCATAGCAGTGGGAAATCTCGCCACAAGCACCAAGAATAAGGAAGGTGGTATTAGCCCTAGAATGGAACAATACCTCAGCTCTTCAATAACAGAAGCAAAACAACAAGAATTGAAGATATGCCAGAAACAGAATTCAGAAAATTAATCATCAGATTGCTTAGAAGCAATTGGAAACACACAAAACCTAAATGAAGTGTTCCCACGAAACTGAGATATTGAAGAGAAATCAGAACGAAATTCTAGATATGAAGAATTCAATACAGCAAGTAGAAAATACAATGGATAGTCTAAAAAATAGAAGAAATGAGACGGAAGAAAGAATATCAGAACTAGAAGACCAATTTCTGGAAATAACACAGTCAGAACAAACACAATAAGAAGAAATCAAGAAATTGAAAAGCACGATTGGAGATCTGCAAAATTCTATCAAACAATACAGCATACGGATCCTAGGAATTACAGAAGGCATCGAAACAGAGAAAGGATTAGAATGCCTTCTTAATAAAATAAGAGCAAAGAATTCCCCTTTCTAGAGAAAGAAAGTGACATCCAAGTTCAGGAATTACACAGAACTCCCAATAGACACAACCAGAAAAGATCCTCACCTAGACACACAGTGGCAAAGCTCTCCTCAGTGACACGTAAAGAAAAGATCCTAAAGTGTGCACAAGAGAAACTCCAAATCACATTCAGAGCAAACTCGATTAAACTCACCCCAGACTTCACAAAACAAACCCTATAGGCAAGCAGAGAATGGAGAGACATACCCCAAATCCTAAGAGAAAAAAAACCATCTACCCAAATTACTGTACCCTGCAAAACTCTCATTTATGAATGAAGGAGAAATAAGGATCTTCCACAGGAAATAAAAATTGAAAGAATTTGAAAGAACACGCCCAACCCTAGGAAACATACTCAAACACGTGCTATACACAAACACAGAGACAGGGATATCATTGGAAAAGTATATAATCACCCAGCAGAAGAGCAAATGAAATCCAAAGTACATAAACAGGACTATTTACAGAAACATGCAGGGCAAAGTCAGTACTTAACAGTAGTAACACTGAATGTAAATGGTCTCGACTCCCCTGTTAAAAGACACAGACAGGCTGAATGAATTTAAAAAGAAAATCCATCTATTTTCTGCCTACAAGAAACATATCTTACCAAAAAAGATGCTAGCAGATTGAAAGTGAAAGGATGGAAAAAGATAATCCATGCCAGCAGAAACCAAAAAAGAGCTGGTGTGGCAATCCTACAATTATACTAAATAGATTTTAACTCACAAACCATCAAGAGAGACAAAGAAGGACACTCTATAAAGATCAAAGGATCAATTCAACAGAACAATGTGACCATTATAAATGTATATGCACCCAACCACAGGGCAAATGGCAATTTAAAAGAAATGTTAAAGGATTTAGAAGGAGATATAGATCCAAATACAACAGAGATGGGGGACTTCAATATCCCACACTCAGCAATGGACAGATCAACGAAACAGAAAATCAATAAGCAAACATCAGATTAAATGACACCACAGAGCAAATAAAACTATTAGATAGTTACAGAACTTTTCATCACACAGTTGCAGAATACACATTCTTCTCAGCAGTGTATGGAACTTTCTCTAGGACTGAGGAATACTAGGCCATAAAGAAGGTTTCAGCAAATTCAAAAAATCAAAATTATACCATGCATCTTCTAAGAACACAATGCAATGAAGCTTGAAATCAACAAATCAGGAATCCCTAGAAAATACACAGATGGAGGCTGAACAACATGCTCCTGAATGAACAGTGGATAATAGAAGAAGTCAAAATAGGAATCAAAAAATTTATGGAAACATAAGAAGATGACAATACAATATACCAAAATTTGAGGGACACAGCAAAGCAGCATTAAGAGGAAAGTGTATAGCAATTCATGCCTACATCAAGAAACTGGAAAGATAACATGTAAATGAACTATCTATGCACCTCAAGAAACTAGGGAAAAAAAACAGAAAACTAAACTTTACAAAAACCAGAAGAAGGAAAGCAATAATTAAAATTAGAGAAGAAATCAACAAAATTGAAACCAAAAAATGCAATACAAAATGTCAACAAAATGAAGAGCTGGTTTCTGAAAAAAATAAAGAAAATTCACACCATTGGCCCAACTAACCAAAAAAAGGAGAAGACCCAAATCAATAAAATTAGAGATGAAAAAGGAATTGTAACAACAGACACCACAGAAATGAAAAGAATCATCAGAAATTACTACAAAGGGCTGTTTCCCAACTGGGAAACCTAGAAGAAATGGATTCCTGGACACATAGAACCTACCTAAACCGAGCCACAAAGACATGGAAAACCTAAATAGACCCATAACTGAAACAAAAATTGAGTCAGTAAGAAAGACCCTCCCAACAAAGTAAAGCTCAGGACTGGAAGGCTTCACTGCTGAATTGAGCAGACATTTAAAGAGGAAATAACTCCAGTTCTTCTCTAGCTATTTAAAACAACTGAAAGGAATGGAATCTTCCCAAATTCCTTCTATGAAGCCACCATCACCTTAATCCCTAAATCTGGAAAAGATGCAACCGAGAAAGAAAACTAGACCAATTTCCTTGATGAACACAGATGTTAAAATCCTCAACAAAATCCTGGCCAATCGAATTCAACAACACATCAGGAAGCTCATTCACCCAGATCAAGTGGAATTTATCCCTCGTAGGCAAGCATGGTTCAACATTCACAAATCAATTAATGTGATACATCATGTTAACAAATAGAAGAACAAAAACCATATGATTATGTCAATAGAAGCAGAGAAAGCATTTGATAAAATACAACACCCTTTCTTGATGAAAACTCTTAGCAAATTCGATCTAGAAGGGACATTCCTCAACATAGTTCAGGCAATTTAAGACAAACCTATGGCCAGCATCTTACTGAATAGGGAAAAACTGGAAGTATTCCCACTGAGATCTGGAACCAGACAAGGATGCCCATCCTCCATTGCTATTCAATATAGTCCTGGAAGCTAAGCCAGAGCTATTAGGCAAGGGAAAGAAATAATAAGGATTCAGATTGGTAAGGATGAAATCAAATTATCCTTACTTCCAGATTATATGATTTTATATATATATATAAAATATATATATTATATATATTTATATATACAAAGTATTTATATATATAAATATATATAATATTCCCCATATATAGATATATATATATAATTGATCTTCTGTATATAAACATAATTGAAAATGAATCTTGATGTGAAGGGAATGGGAGAGGGAGCGGGAGATGGGAATGGTGCGAGTCAGAGGGAAATTATGCGGGGGGGAGCCATTGTAATCCATAAACTGTACTTTGGAAATTTATATTTACTAAATAAAAGTTTTTTAAAAAAGTGAATTGCGTGTCACTCTTTTTTTTTTTTTGACAGGCAGAGTGGACAGTGAGAGAGAGAGAGAGACAGAGAGAAAGGTCTTCCTTTGTCATTGGCTCACCCTCCAATGGCCACTGTGGCAGGTGCACAGCACTGATCTGAAGGCAGGAGCCAGGTGCTTCTCCCGGTTTCCCATGCGGTGCAGGGCCCAAGGACTTGGGCCATCCTCCACTGCACTCCTGGGCCACAGCAGAGAGCTGGCCTGGAAGAGGGGAAACCGGGACAGAATCCGGCGCCCCAACTGGGACTAGAACCCAGTGTGCCGGCGCCGCAGGTGGAGGACTAGCCTACTGAGCCATGGTGCTGGCCACATGTCACTCTTACAGTAGTTCGGTGTCTATTATTGGTTTGTGTGTTTACCTTGTCTCTTGTACTGCAGACACTCAGATTGTACCATGTATGTGTGGTTTCCTTTCACTTCTCTTGATAACTCATACTTTTCTGTAGGATACATCTAGTTCTGCTGAGCTACTTCAGCTTCTGCTGTCTGGCATGCTCTCCTGTGCCTTCAGACACATGCATGTGAAAGGGCTCTTGTACTGATTCAACTTGTCTATCCATGGAGCAAAGCCTGAGTCCCTCTGGAGGTCTCTTTCCCCCACCCAGCACCACAGGGTCATTCAAGCCCTCCCTTCTTGTTGTCTCTATCTTCCCTTTTCAGAAGTGAGTAGCCAGGCACTCACCAGCTGCCTTCTACCACCTTGTCTATTCAACCCTAGAAGCAGTTGTAGAATTTCGAGCCATTCTTCTGCAAGAAACATATACCTTATAAAGGAGAACAGTGTAATGTTCAGCCTCACAGTTTCATTGTTCTAGAGCCTTCTGATTTCTAGTTAGGACATCATCTATCAGATTTTGTTAGCTCATTGCCTTTTTGAGGTTACAAACATTAGAGTTAATCGTTTGTGATTCTGTAGGTTCTGACAAATACATGTAATCAGGTGCATAATGGATGACTTCACCTGCTGTGGCACTGCACAGGCCCCTAGTCTGATATACTGCATGTGGTAAAGGGCACATAAGGCTTAGTTATGTTGCTGAGTTAATCAATAGCCTTTTCCTCTTCTTTGCTGACAAGAACTCATTGTATGGAAGAACAGTATCGGCTTATCCTTGCCTTTGCTGGTATAGCTTAATTGCTTCCAACTCATGCTGATTATGATGGAAGCAGCTATAAACATTTACATACAGGGATTATAGTTTAGAAATGAGTTGGTTGAAGCCGGCGCCGTGGCTCAACAGGCTAATCCTCCGCCTTGCGGCGCCGGCACACCGGGTTCTAGTCCCGGTCGGGGCGCCGGATTCTGTCCCGGTTGCCCCTCTTCCAGGCCAGCCCTCTGCTGTGGCCCAGGAGTGCAGTGGAGGATGGCCCAAGTGCTTGGGCCCTGCACCCCATGGGGAGACCAGGAAAAGCACCTGGCTCCTGGCTCCTGCCATCAGACGAGCGCGGTGCGCCGGCCGCAGCGCGCTGTCTGCGGCGGCCATTGGAGGGTGAACCAACGGCAACGGAAGACCTTTCTCTCTGTCTCTCTCTCTCACTGTCCACTCTGCCTGTCAAAAAAAAAAAAAAGAAAGAAATGAGTTGGTTGAAACCTATAGGTTGATTGTTGGGTCACAAGTTAGGATAATAAACTCTGTTCCTGTGCCATAGAGATTATATCATGTTGCTTTTCCACCACCATCACTGAGAATTCCTGTGCTCTGCAGGTCCACCAGCATCTGTTATGGTTGTGTTTGGTGGTGCCTCATTGTTGTTTGAGTTTCATTTCCCTGATGAATTGTGATGTGAAGCACTTTTTCCCCTGCTACTTGCCATCGGGATTTCTTTTTGTATGAAGTGTTTGTCCATGTCTTTCACACATTTCTCAATTTAATTGTGTCCTTCATTCCTACATTCTATCATCTGGACAGGTGTATGTTATTCTATCAAGTTAATTGTTAGAAATTATTTTATTTTGTAATATTACAAATCTTGTGCATTTTGATTAACTTTCAAAGTGTATGCAACATTTTTCCAGCAAATTACCAGTTCCTCTTACTCAAATTTAACATGTATTTGGATTACAATCCTAATGGCAAACTATCAAATCAAAGAAGGCAGAGTGATATGAGGGTACTTCAAAAAGTTTCTGGAGAAGTAGAATTAAAAGATGTTTATTTTCATGTCAAAATTTTTTGAAATTCATGTTGTATATACACTTTTTGACCACCCCTCATATGAATATATTTGGACATTTTGAACCAAATTATACTAACCTTTCAATGGAATTTTTAAAAAGTTTTATTTATTTATTTGAAAGGTAGAGTTACAGAGAGCCAGAGAAAGAGAGAGGGGTTCCATACATTAGTTCATTCCCCCAAATGGCCACAGAGCCTGGATCTGAACTGTTCTGAAGCCAAGATTCAGGAGCCTCTTCCATTTCTCCCATGTGGCTTCAGGTTCCCAAGGACTTGAACCATCTTCTACTGCTTTCCCATGCTATAGCAGAGCGCTGGTTTGGAAGTGGAGCAGCCGGGATTTGAACCAACATTCATATGGGATGCCAGCACTGCAGTTGGCGGTTTGACACACTACGCAAAAGCATTGGCCCCTGAAGTCAATTTTAATGGAGTTTTTTTTTATATATCTCTATATTATTAAGTGATAGAATATGTGTGATTTTGGTTTCATAACTCGATTGGTTTATTCAAACACTGAGCATTAGATGATGCTATTAACTAGGAAGAACTAACTTCTGATATGATTTTAATAGATGTTTTTTCTTTTTGTAACTTAAAGATACTATATGTCTCTAATGTTTATCTCATGAATTGTTTCTGGGGCAAGATTATTTTCCATGTATTGATTTATTACCTAAATTATGTGTTTTAGCCTCATCTTCAACATTTTATCTGGGAAGTTCCAAGCTGGAGCTGCCCAAGTCAATGCTGAATGTCTCTAATGGCAGCAAAAAGTGGTCTTACATGAATCCACACTGCAAATGTCTCTACTTCCTTGGGGAAACTACAAGTAAGATTTACACCAGTAGGAAATAATCTTCAAAATATTGTTTGGTATAAATTTCCTAAAATTTAAAAATTGTTGAAAAACTGTAATTTGGCCCTTTAAAAATCTTTTCACTTTATGTTCTGAGAAAAAAATTGCTCCTTTGGCTAGAACATAAGTGGAAACATCTTTATTGTGGTAAAATACACATAACATGAAAATGTCCCCTTTAACCTTATTTAGCTGTGGCACTAAGTACATGCCACTGTTGTACAACCACAACCACCACCCATTTCCAGAATGTTTTCTGCTTCCTGCACTGAATTCTGTGTCCATTAAACAAGAACTGCACTTTCCTCCCCTCCATCAGCCTCTGACCACCTTCTGAGAGGAGATTCTTAGAATACCTGTTCTTTGGTGGCTGAATGATTTCACTTAGCATAATATATTCAAGGTTCATGACAGAATTTCCTTCTTGAGAACAAAAATGATTTCATTGTTTGTACAGCCCACATTTTGTTTATATACTCATATGGTTGTTGGGTTGCTTCTATTTTTTGACTGTTGTAATAATGCTGTTATGGGTTTTGGTGTGCAAATTGTGTGAGTTCATGTATTCAACACTTTTTGGCATATACATAGGGGTAGAGTAGCTGGATCATATGGTAATTCATGGTAAAACCTGATTGCATGCATAGTTTGGCAATGTACAGATCACTGTTGAATTGTTGAAAGGGCTTTGAACCCTCATGAATCTGTAACTGTCTGGATCACATGAGGCAGTGACAAATGGGATCTATCTCATACTTCCATCTTGAGGAACCACTCACACAAAAAGCATATTTGTGTCAGCTCATACCAGCACACTGTCCCATAATGCATTGTGTTTTTGCAGTACAGGCATCCAAGTAAATAAATCCAAGTAGGGCCAGCGCCACGACTCAATAGGCTAATCCTTCATCTGCGGCGCCGGCACCTGGGTTCTAGTCCCGGTCGGGGTCCCGGATTCTGTCCCAGTTGCTCCTCTTCCAGTCCAGCTCTCTGCTGTGGCTGGGGAGGGCAGCGGAGGATGGCCCAAGTGCTTGGGCCCTGCAACCACATGGAAGACCAGGAGGAAGCACCTGGCTCTTGGCTTCGGATCAGCATAGCAGCCATTTGGGGGATGAACCAACGTAAGCAAGACCTTTCTTTCTGTCTCTCTCTCTCACTGTCTAACTCTACCTGTCAAAAACAAAAACAACAACAACAAAAATAAATCCAAGGATAAGGCATAACTCCATATTACACTTTACTCAGACAGCATATTCTGGTTGCAGTAATAAAAATGTAGAGACCAGTACAATAGCTCATTTAGAGAAGCACCTTTCAGTGAACAATTAAACATCTATTTCTCTCCACCCTGATGGATTTCACGAAGGTAATTATACGTTTTTCAGTACAGAGGAATACAAAAGGACTGACTGTGGCATAACTATTGGCCACAATAAAATGCATACAGTAAAGAACTGGGTCATAATTCAACATGAATTTTGAGGCAGAGAAAATGCAGTCCAAAATGGACATGACCATGAAAAAGCTCAAGAGCACCAGAATGCTCTGGGTGGCCCTTTGCTCTGGGGAGGCTCTTGGAGTAAGGCTGGTGCCACAAAGGTGCTGGGACTTTTTCCTGTGTCTGCACAGGAGTATCACCATGTATCCACTTGAGAGGGCCATCAGCCCTATATGGAAGACTTCTCTCAAGATCAGCAATGTGGAAAATGTTTGAACTATGAAATAGTTCATGGGCCAAATAGAGCAGGATTTAGTGACATATATTAGGCTGTGTGAGGTCCTATTGGGAGTGGCAAAGACGGTGATTATGAAATGACTGCTAACGGACATATAGAAGACGCACAGGACAAGCATGGAGCACAGGCTTTGACGTAAGTGTTTACGCTTGAAGTTTGCCAACCAGGAGTTCCTGGGGCTGAGGGTGATGGCCTGGAGGACACACAGCACGCAGGTGGTGTACAGGGAGAGGGCCCGCAGCACCCGGTAGGAGAAGAAGACTGCTTTACATGTGACGTCATCCCAGGAACCCCGAGATCCAAACATGTCCATAGCCTGGCTCACCACAATCATCAGCATCACCAAGTGGATGAGGGCCAAGAGACCAATCGTCATGTCAGTGGGCTTGAGTCTGTGCTGGAGAAAGTAATTGATGACATGGAAGAGAAGAAGGAAGGCATTGGCTGAGACCCCAATGGAAATTTCAGTGTAATAAATGAATTTCATCTCATTACTTTCGTAAATTTCATAATTTTTATTCATATTATAGGTAGAGGAAGTATACATTGTGTGTCTGAGGAGAAAAAGAAGAAGAATATTTCATCAAATTCATTAGCACATTCATCTGTTTCCTCCAACACTCTTGTCATCCTCAACACATGGAGATCAACCCCATTCAACCTCTGTGACACTGAAGTCTACTCACAGCCACACCCCTGTCCCAGGACACCTCTGCATTCTTACGGTTGGATCATGTGTGTCATCGTTGGGTTCCAAAGTCTATAAGCTGTGCTCTTCATGAAACATTACCACAGGGCCATGTGTTTGGAGTGCTGCTAAGGCAATACTTGGGATGCCTGTACCCCATATCACAGTGCCTAGGTTTGAGGTCTCTCTGTATTCCTCCTTCCTAGAAATGTGCTCCCTAGGAGGATTAAGCGATGGCTCACGTGGCTGGGTCACCTCCAGCCATGTCAGATATGTAGATTGAGCCCCTGATTCCTAGACATGTCCTGGCTTGCTCCAGGCCACTGTGGACTAGTGAATGCGGGGATACATGCTTTCTTCCCCACCCCCAGCACTCAGCCTCTCATATAAAACTATCAAATTTTAAAATGCCATATATCATATAAATAATCTTATTATAGCTTCACTTTTAGCTTTTTCAGGGGCATAAGCAATGTCTGATTTCATTTGATCTGATGCATCTTGATAAAGTGTCAGAAACGAAGTAGAATTCTACAACATTTGTTGAAATGGAATGAAAACGATTATGTAAAAATAATAACACATACATGTACACACACAGAGTCTCATAACTTAGAATTTCACAAAGCTAGTTTATATCAATGATATACTTTTTGGTGTATTTATTGCCATAGCATGTATTTCTATAAGGCATCCATGGAGCACATGTCCTTCAGAGTGAACTCTAGCATCTGCCTGCTGGGATTTATGTCCCGAGGCTGCCTTCCCTAAAAGTGTGGCCTTCAGCCATCTCCAAGACTGAGAGTTGCTCATGCCATACACCCAGTATTCTCAGTCTTAGGTGTGACCTGGATCTTTGTGCTACCTCGTGTGAAAAAGATGAAGTGTACATACCAAACGTGGAAGTGGATCTGGGGTTGTTTATCTTAGAAACATTTCTTGTTATACAGGTCCTCATAAATGTGATTTAGGGGGCTTCATGTAGTTCTTTACTGATTGATCAACTCTGCCTCTACCTAGAAGAGGAGAGAAAGTATAAGTATAGCAGAATATTTCAAAAATATTAGATGAAAGATCTCTGATGTAGTTTTAATCCTTTTCTCTGAATTCCCAAGATAGCAACATTTCTTACCTAGTTTCTATTATCTTGTCAAAGCACTGAGCAGAATCCAGTTATCAGCTCTTAGGAGGATCTTCTGATTTTAGTCATGCACGTAGAAGGTGGGTATTAAATGGGACCACAACTGGAACATTTTCAGGGACATCCTATTTTAAGAGAGTCTATTAAAAACTAGAAATACAAATGCAACTGCCATAGCTGCAGCTTCTGACACCTGGGGGTATATCCAAAATACATGAAAATGTTATATCAAAGAGATAGCTGCATCCCCTTTTTCTTTTTTGTAGCACTGGTCACAGTTTCCAACAGATGGAATCATTCATTATATCCATTCAGAAGAATGGATAAAGAAAGTGTTGTATATGCACAAAATGAAATATTTTCAACAGAAAACAACAAATCCTGTCATTGTCAGCAAAACACTTGAACCGGAGGACATTGTGTTAAGTGAGATAAGCCTGGTGCAGAAAGATGAACACCCTCATACGCAGAACCTAAACAGCTCAATCTTGTGACAGAATGATGATTACTAGAGGCTGGGAGTGGTGAAGGGAACAGGGGAATTTGGATACAGAATGAAGGAGAAAGTCCCTGATATCACATGGCAGACTGGGCTGACCGTAGCTCATAGTGCCCTGCTGCGTACGTACAGAGCTAATAGGAGGAGAAACTCCACATTTCAATCAGAACATGACGTCGTTCCTGGGCAAACATCAGTCACCCTGATTGGTTCCATCACATGTATTAGAAATCATCTGTAGCCCATGAATAGGTACAATTATTGTTTATAAATATTTACAATAAATTGAAAAATATTTCAATTTAAATTTCAGAGAAGAAAAGGAAACATTAAACAAAGGTATGCATTTCCAAGGTTTAGGAGTCATATATGATCGCTAGCAAATTGCCCTAAATGAAATTCTTCTATTCTGTGTCATTACAGATGGCACATGCCTACTACTGTACACTTATCCCTTATGAGTGAACTATAAACTGAATAAAAGAATAATTTTAAGTAGAGGTACATTAGCAGCTTTTAATAATATTTTATAATAGTTATGAAATTAGCTTTCTGTGAAATACAGCTTTTATTTAATTCAGTTTAAGTAGGGCATTAAGACTTGCACACATAGTGAGCTAAATCTCACTGGGTGGCTTGCTCTAAACATCTGGGAATCAAGGGTGTTTAACTCTAATTCCAGTTTGCTTAAGACAGAGCAGTGCCACAGATGTCAGTGTTTAAGGAGAAGCAGTAGTTTATACACCCCAGCAGTGAGAAAAAATGTTTAGGAAATTAGAGCTACACTGGATCAGTTTAAGAGCACAGAAACCTTCCTCTGCCTGTGGTGAAAATCCACACAAGGACCTGAGGATGTGAATCTCCTTCTCCAGGGTGTGGAGCAAGGACAGTGACACAGTTGATGACATCACAAGTGACAACTGTGCTTTGTTCCATGCAGTGCCAGGACATGGAAAACACTTCCCAGCAACGGTGTCCACATAACGGACCACACACCCTCTAGCAGTGAAACATACGTTAAATACAGGTGGCACAGTTGTTAAATATCACACAGTGTATGGAGTCATGTCAGCCCTGATGCATCATTCTTGTGGATAGGAATCATTCAAATAAAAAAAAAATGCCCCCATCCCATACTCTTAGCGAGTCCTCTCCCAGCCATGCCTCATCACACACACAGGTGAACAGCACAGCGTGGAGTAGGAGATGAGGGCACAGGACAGGAGCTCTCTGCCATCAGCAGGGTAATCTAGGAAACCCTCCCCACACACAGCTCCTGGGATGTTGGTGTGGAGACAGAACCTGGCTTGCTTAACAACCCACACATTGAAATTGCATTTTCCATACTGGAGAAGACAGGAGGCCCTGAGAGAGTCATGACTGCAGTGACAAGTGACATAAATCATGGGAATAACCATGTGGAACTCCCAAGATACACTGGGGAACAAGCAGGAAAAGCAAAATGATCAGTACCTGCCCAGCCTCACGTGCATGAGCCAGCACACAGCAGTCATCATTCCCACAGAGCTCAGCTCTCCACCATAGTGACACTGTGTCCTCATTGTGGGCACCTTTGATGTGTCATAGTGAAATTGGATGAGAGGGGACTGGGAGCTGAGACGGGTCATGCACCATGCATGTGGGTTAGGGATGAGGAAACTGCACAAGCTGCTCACCCTCACAGAGGAGTTCCAGCTGGGAAACTCTGAGGAGCCCTGGGAGCAGCGCCTGTCACAGCCAGGAAGGCGGCATCATGTCCATGCAGAGCTCGGTGCTGTGTGCAGAGAGGCTGTGCACACAGGAGCCTGGGATGTGAGGAAGAAGCACCTGGAGAACCTTGGGGCACATGAAAGGCAGCTCTTTTGAAATAATTGGAGGTGAGAATTAGCCATTGTTTTTGTAGCTGGGAGACTTGTGCAGCACAGCTCAGCACTGACAGGTGCAGGTAGAATGTTTACAACGTCCATGTTTTTCAGTCAATTTTGAGAGAAATCGGGAGAAGGGAAAGGGTTTGAAGGTAGAGAGACAGGTCCCCGAGAGCTCAGCCCAGGCGCTGCCCAGTCCTACCAGAACCCGAGCCCTGGGGCCGCCCTGCTCCCTGCAGCACCCAGGACAGAAGGGGAGCCCCGAGGGTTCTGCCTGGAAAGCAGTGGCTCTCCTTCATCTGCACTCGCTGTGCATCTGAGTGTTGTCTTTCCATGGCTGAGAGTTGGGAGGGGGCACTGAGAAAGGAGACCACAGAGAGCGACTGATGGACGCAGACCCCTCCCTCTGCAGCTCTATGATACTGCATTCCTCGGTGTTCAGAGCTGAGAGGAGGAAGCGTCCATCACCTTCCCCTGCTTTTACTATTTTCTGGAACTGTGATGCATTGTCACTGTCCTCACACTGGGAGAGCTCAGGCTCAGGGTGTCATTCTCCACACAAGAATCCTGAAGTTACCACTGGGAAAATGTTCCTGACAAATACTGGTGTATTTCTGCAAAGACGTGAGGTTAAACCCATTTCCTCCTCAGCATACACACGTTCTTTTTTTAATCATCAAAACTACATCAAACACCTATTAATAACAGTTCTGCTTGATATATGAGCTGAGAAAGGCACAATGGGCTATACTAAATAAAACAGTCATCGACAATTTGTTTTCTGCTCGTGAGTTGCTGCCTAAGTAACACTTCTGTTTAAACTCACAATACAACATAATATGTAGTTGAATTGTTGTACAGCATCCAAAAAATCCTCTTAGTTAAAAATAAATAGAAATCTAAAGCTAATTATTTTCTGTGAAATATCTATTTTTAAGTTTTTCAGTTAAAGGACAGAATGTAATGAGAAATAGGTGCCCCCATGTGTCACTCAGGGACCCTCCTCTGAGCTGAGCAGGTGGGTGGTGCTGATGACCCCTGTGAAGCTCCTACTCCCCTCACCATGGCCCATTCCCTCCCAGTTGCTGTATGAAAGCCCCATCACCCCTGGCTCCCATGTGTGCAATAAAGAGCCACTCACCAGGCAGACGTGTGCAGGGAACTCTGTGCACCTGAGAGGAACCTGCAGTTTTAAGGGAAGGATGTCTGAGCTCATCTCTCTGCAGGCTGTCATTTTAGTGTCTGCCCAGTTGTGACAGATCCCGGTGGGGAGCTCAGAACCTGGAGTCCCCAGTGGAACACGTCACCTGTGTCCTCATGTCCTTTATTCCCCCCTGCACAATAGGAGTCTGGGGAGAGCTGAGCTCAGAACTTCTTCTGAGTCCTGACACAGCAATGTGAGGGTCAGATGGGACCCACCCTGTAGATAACATCGAGTTCTCTCCTTGTGATCCTGAGAACAGCTTAGTCTCTGCCCACTGCATCAAGGTCCCTTGCCCAGTGTGTAATGGGCTCCTTCTCCCCCAGGGCAGCCCTCACACAGATCACCTCAATCCTGGCTGTTACTGGCCCTATAATTCCAGTATCTCATGCTCTATGTTTAAAGTTCAATTTTTGGCTCTAATTTTAAATGCATGTTTAATAAAAATAAAATAGACGATTATTTTCATAAAAATGTAAATGCCATGGGAACCAAATGAAAGTGCAAGAACTAAAGACGTCACAGGTTCAATGTCTGAAATTTGGACTTGGTGGCCTGCGGAGTTCAGGACGCCAGAGTAGAAAGTTTCTAGGAACTGCAGCTCCTCCTTCTCCCATGTGTTCTCTCCTTTGGGAACAAGACCCCGGCAGAGCCCACCCCCAAGGGGGAGCACGTTATGCACCCCCTGTGGCGGGGGCTCTGACTGCACACCTTTTTTTTTTTTTTTTTTTGAAAGGCATTGTGGACAGTGAGAGAGAGGGACAGAGAGAAAGGTCTTTCTTTGCCGTTGGTTCACCCTCCAATGACCACAACAGCCGGCACACTGCGCTAATACAATGGCAGGAGCCAGGTACTTATCCCGGTTTCCCATGCCGTGCAGGACCCAAGCACTTGGGCCATCCTCCACTGCACTCCTGGGCCACAGCAGAGAGCTGGCCTGGAAGAGGGGCAACCGGGACAGAATCCGGCGCCCCGACCGGGACTAGAACCCGGTATGCCAGTGCCGCAAGGCGGAGGATTAGCCTAGTGAGCTGTGGCACTGGCCTGCACACCTTATTTTGAATTCTTCTGTTTGACTTTTCCTTCTCCCTAACTTATTTGTGTGTAGTCTTTTTTTTTCTTGTTACATCAGTGTGTGCTCATATATTCACCTTAGTACATCTTCAACTTTTTGGTCCCACAGTTCCTGCTTTGGCTGTCCTGAGGAATTTCAGCTGAGTTCCTACGCTACTGTCACATATCCAGTTTTTTTGTTTTGAGATCACTTTCTTCCTACTGTAAGATGTCCAGGCTCCTGTTTTGTTTACCTTATTAATCATCTATTTCTCCAACGAGCCAATTTCTTTTCCATAGTATTATAAGGGTTTACATCATTCGTGTGAAAAGCTGCAAGTCCTTACTCAAGCAGAGAACAAGTGACATCGTTGTTCTAAAACACAAGATGCTGAGTTACAGTGGTGCTTTTTTTTATTTAGTAAATATAAATTTCCAAAGTACAGTTTATGGATTACAATGGCTTCCCCTCCCCATAACTTCCCTTCCACTCGCACGCCTCCCATCTCCCGCTCCCTCTCCCATTCCATTCACATCAAGATTCATTTTCAATTATCTTTATATACAGAAGATTGATTTAGTATATATTAAGTAAAGATTTCATCAGTTTGCACCCACACAGAAACACAAAGTGTAAAATACTGTTTCAGTACTAGTTATAGCATTACTTCACATTGGGCAACACATTAAGGACAGAGATCCTACATGAGGAGTAAGTGCACAGTGATGCCTGTTGTTGACTTAACAATTTGACACTCTTGTTTATGGCATCAGTAATATCCCTAGGCTCTAGTCATGAGTTGCCAAGGCTATGGATGCCTTTTGAGTTCGCCGACTTTGATCTTATTCAGACAGGGTCATAGTCAAAGTGGAAGTTCTCTCCTCCCTTCAGAGAAAGGTATATCCTTCTTTGATGGCCCCGTTCTTTCCCCTGGGATCTCACTCGCAGAGATCTTTCATTTAGGGTTTTTTTTTTTTTTTTGCCAGAGTGTCTTAGCTTTCCATGCCTAAAATACTCTCATGGGTTCTTGAGCCAGATCCGAATGCCTTAAGGGCTGATTCTGAGGCCAGAGTGCTGTTTAGGTATGTGACATTCTATGAATCTGCTGTGTATCCCGCTTCCCATGTTGGATCGTTCTCTCCCTTTTTGGTTCTATCAGTTAGTATTAGCAGACACTAGTCTTGTTTGTGTGATCCCTTTGACTCTTAGACCTATCAGTGTGATCAACTGTGACATGAAATTGATCACTTGGACTAGTGAGATGGCATTGGTACATGCCACCTTGATGGGACTGTATTGGAATCCCCTGGCATGTTTCTAACTTCAACATTGGGGCAAGTCCGATTGAGCGTGTCCCAAATTGTATATCTCCTCCCTCTCTTATTCCCACTCTTATATTCAACAGGGACCACTTTTCTTTTAAATTTCAACACTTAAGAATAATTGTGTGTTAATTACAGAGTTCAACCAGTAGTATTAAGTAGAACAAAAAAAATACTAAAAGGGATAAAGTATTACATTGTACATTTACAGTCAGGACAAGGGCTGATCAAATCACTGTTTCTCATAGTGTCCATTTCACTTCAACAGGTTTCCCATTTGGTGCTCAGTTAGTTGTCGCTGATCAGGGAGAACATATGATATTGGTCCCTTTGGGACTGGCTGAATTCACTCAGCATGATGTTTTCTAGATCCCTCCATTTTGTTGCAAATGACCGGATTTCATTGTTTTTGACTGCTGCATTGTATTCTATAGAGTACATGTCCCATAATTTCTTTATCCAGTCTACTGTTGATGGACATTTGGGTTGGTTCCAGGTCTTAGCTATTGTGAATTGAGCTGCAATAAACATTAAGGTGCAGACAGCTTTTTTGTTTGCCAATTTAATTTCCTTTGGGTAAATTCTAAGGCGTGGTATGGCTGGGTTGTATGGTCGGGTTATATTCAGGTTTCTGAGGAATCTCCAGACTGACTTCCATAGTGGCTTAACCAGTTTGCATTCCCACCAACAGTGGGTTAGTATCCCTTTATACCCACATCCTCTCCAGCATCTGTTGTCAACGTATGGCCAGCACTATGGCACAGTGGGTAAAGCCACTGCCTGCAGTGCTGGCATCCCATATGGGTGACAGTTCAAGTCCTGTCTGCTCCGCTTCCAATCCACCTCTCTTCTATGGCCTGGGAAAACAGTGGAAGGTGGCCCAACTCCATGGGCCCCTGCACCCATGTGGGAGACCAAGAAGAAGCTCCTAGCTCTTCGCTTCAGATTGGCACAACCCCAGATGCTGTGGCCATCTGAAGAGTGAACTGGCAGATGGAAGACTTCTCTCTCTCTCTCTCTCGCTCTCTCTGCTCTGTCTCTCTGTAACTTTCAAATAAATCTGTAAATAAAAGCAATGTAATGAAGAGCTAAGTCTTTTGAAGAAATAAAATTGATAAGCCATTGGCCAAACTAATCAAAACTAGGGGAGAAGATCCAAATTAATAAAATCAGAGAAGAAAAAAATGTTACGCGGCCGGCGCCGTGGCTCAACAGGCTAATCCTCCGCCTTGCGGCGCCGGCACACCGGGTTCTAGTCCCGGTTGGGGCACCGGATTCTGTCCCAGTTGCCCCTCTTCCAGGCCAGCTCTCTGCTGTGGCCCAGGAGTACAGTGGAGGATGGCCCAGGTGCTTGGGCCCTGCACCCCATGGGGAGACCAGGAAAAGCACCTGGCTCCTGGCTCCTGCCATCGGACGAGCGCGGTGCGCCGGCCGCAGCGCGCCGACCACGGCGGCCATTGGAGGGTGAACCAACGGCAAAGGAAGACCTTTCTCTCTGTCTCTCTCTCTCACTGTCCACTCTGCCTGTAAAAAAAAAAAAAATGTTACAACTGATACCACAGAAAAAAACAATTGGGAATCATTTCAAATAATTACACACTAAAATTTGGAAAATCTTGAATAAATGGATTCTTTTCTTGACCTATATAATTTATCAAAATTGAGGCATTCAGACACAGAAAGCATGAATAGTCAAGGCTGAGATTGAATCAGAGAGAAAGAGAGACAGAGACAGAGGTCTTTCATCCACTAGTTCACTCCACAACTGACCACAATGGCCAGAGCTGCGCCGATCCGAAGCTAGGAGCCAGGAGCTTCTTCTGGGTCTCCCAAGCGGGTGAAGGGGCCCAAGAACTTGGGCCACCTTCTACTGATTTCCCAGGCCATAGCAGAGAGCTAGATTGGAAATGGAGCATCCGGAACTCAAACCGGTGCCCATATGGGATGGCAGCACTGTAGGTGGAGGCTTTACCTGCTACACCACAGCACCAGCCCTGACCAAGTGGGATTTATCCCATATATGGTTCAACATATGCAAATCAATAATTGTGATATGGAACATCAACAAAATGAAAGATAAAAACCATATGATTATTTCAATAAATGAATAAAAGGCATTTGATAAAATGTCATCTCCTGATGAAAACAAAAAAAAAAAATGGGTACAGAAGAAACATACCTTAACACAATAAACATAATATATGACAAACACAGGCAACATCATATAGAATGGGCAAAGCTGGAAGTATTTACACTAAGATACAGAACCAGACAGGGATGCTCACTCTCATCACTATTATTCAGAGCCCTTAGGCAATAAAAATAAATCGAAGAGATACAAATTGGAAAGGAGGAAGTCAAATTATCTCTGTTTGCAGATGGCATGATTATTTATATAGGGGGAACCAAAAGACTCACTAAGAGACTATTAGAACTCATAAGAGAATTTGGCAGAATATAAAATCAACACACAAAAATCAACAGCATTCTTAAACATCAACAGTTTCTAGCTGAGAAAAATCTTGTAAGAACAGTCCCATTCACAATAGCTACAAAAATGTAAATGCCTTGGTACAAATTCAACCAAGGATCTCTACAATGAAAATTACAAAACACTCATGAAAGAAATATAAGATAACAAAAATGAAAAATATTCCAGGATCCTGGATTGGAAGAATTAAAGGAAGAGGTCTGGGTAGGAAAAGAGAGAGGGAGGGAAGTATGGTTGTCTTCTTAGAACTGTGCCTGCTCATGACAAGAGCCTCAGGTGATTATTGACACCATAAATAAAAGTGTCTACTGTTAAATGAAAAATAGGTGTCACTGTGCACTTGCTCCCCATATAGGACCTCTGTCCTTAATGTGTTGTGCTATGAGAATTAATGGTAAAACTGGTCTTCAAACAGTACTTTATACATTGTGTGTCTGTGTGGGTACAAATTGTTGAAAACTTTACTTAGTAGAGAGCTGATCTTCTGTATATAAAGATAATTAAAAATGAATCTCTTTTTTTGACAGGCAGAGTGGACAGTGAGAGAAAGAAGAGAGAAAGGTCTTCCTTTTCTGTTGGTTCACCCCTCAATGGCTGCTGCTGCCAGCGAGCTGCGGCCGGCACACCATGCTGATCCGAAGCCAGTAGCCAGGTGCTTCCTCCTGGTCTCCCATGCAGGTGCAGGGCCCAAGCACTTGGGCCATCCTCCACTGCACTTGCGGGCCACAGCAGAGAGCTGGCCTGGAAGAGGAGCAACTGGGACAGAATCCGGCACCCCAACTGGGACTAGAACCTAGTGTGCTGGCACCACAGGCGGAGGATCAGCCCATTGAGCTACGGCACCAGCCAAAATGAATCCTAATGAAGAATGGGAAGGGAGAGGATGTAGAAGATGGGATGGTTTGCAGGTGGGAGGGTAGTGATGGGGGGAAGAACCGCTAATCCAAAAGTTGTACTTTGAAAACTGATATTTATTAAATAAATGTTTTCTAAAAAGAAAACCACCATCATGATTTTAAAATCAATTTTGACATCATAAAATAATTGTTATCTTGAAGTCTGTTGTGATGTCATAAAAATCGAGTGTGATATCATAAAACTACCATGGTTATGATGTAATAATTCGTGATGTAAGGACGCTTCTGATGTCATAATTTATTGGAATGTAACAAACTTCTACTGTGATATCATAAGCCTAACATTGTAAGTCATAATCAATTGTGATGTCATAAACACCACTGTGAAGTGAAAATCTATTGCTATGGCATAAATGATAATGCTGACTTCAAAATCAATTGTGAAATCAAAAACCATCAGTATATCATAAGCCTACCATTTATAGTAGTTTCGCAAGTCATAATCAACTGCAATGTTATAAACCACTATTATTATGTTATATTCTATTGTGATGTCACAAAACCCATTGTGATTTCATAAGCCATTATTATGACATAAAATAAATCCACCATTCTTACTAATCAATTTTGAGGTTGAAAAATACACTGGGATGTGATAAACCACAATAGTTGAATCATAAAAATGTCATTCTGATGCCATTATCAATTGTGAAATCATAAAAAGCACTATGAAATTATTTTTTATATAAAGCTTTTATTTAAAGAATATAAATTTCCAAAGTACAGCTTATGGATTACAATGGCTCCCCCAAACACAACTTCCCTCCCTCCCGCTACCCTCCTCTTTCCCGCTCCCTCTCCCCTTCCATTCACATCAAGATTCATTTTCAATTCCCTTTATACACAGAAGATCAGTTTAGTACATATTACGTAAAGATTTCAACAGTTTGCCCTCACATAGAGACACAAAGTGAAAATCATGTTGGAGTACTAGTTAGAGTATTAATTCACAATGTACAGCACATTAAGGACAGAGATCCTACATGATTTTTTTTAAAGAATTGATTAATTATCTATGCAATTTCCAATTTAACACCAAGATTTTTTAATCATTTGCAATTATCTTTATATACAAAAGATCGATTTAGTATATATTAAGTAAAGATTTTATCAGTTTGCACCCACACAGAAACACAAAGTGTAAAAATACTGTTTCAGTACTAGTAATAGCATTATTTTACATTGGATAACACATTAAGGACAGATCCCACATGAGAAGTAAGTGCACAGTGATGCCTGTTGTTGACTTAACAATTTGACACTCTTGTTTATGGCATCAGTAATCTCCCTAGGCTCTAGTCATGAGTTGCCGAGGCCTTGGAAGCCTTTAGGGTTCGCCGACTTCGATCCTATTCCGACAGGGTCATAGTCAAAGTGGAAGTTCTCTCCTCCCTTCAGAGAACGGTACCTCCTCCTTTGATGACCCCGTTCTTTCCCCTGGGATCTCACTCGCAGAGATCTTTCATTTAGGTCTGCTTTTTTTGTTTTTCAGAGTGTCTTAGCTTTCCATGCCTAAAATATTCTCATGGGCTCTTGAGCCAGATCCGAATGCCTTAAGGGCTGATTCTGAGGCCAGAGTGCTATTTAGGACATCTGCCATTCTATGAGTCTGCTGTGTATCTCGCTTCCCATGTTGGATCAAGCACTATGAAATTATAAATAAGTATTAATGAGTCATAATCCATTGTGATGTCATAAGCCACCATTGTGATGACAAAACCCATTCTATAAGTCTACTATTGTGATGTCATAATTAATTACAAATTTGTAAAAACCATTGTGGTATCAAAAACCTACCAGTGTGGTATAGTAATAAATTGTGATATCATGAACAAAAAAAAGCATATGGAAACACATAAGACCCTGAATATCCAAATAAATCTTAAACAATAAAAACAAAGCTGGATGTAACACAATATCAGATTTCAAGACATACTACAGGTCTGTTATAATCAAAAGAGCACTGGTATTGGCACAACAATAGGCATGTTGACTAATGGAATGGAACAGAATACCAGAAATTAACACACACATCTACAACCAGCTAATATCTGAAAAATAAGCTAAAATCATTCCTTGGAGAAAAGATAGTCTCTTCAACAAATAATGCTGGAAAAATTGGATTTCCACAAGCAGACATTTGAAACAAGACCATTAACATATACTCTATATAAAAATCAACTCGCAATGGATCAATTATATAAACTTAAGACCTGAGACCATCAAATTACTAGAGGAAAAGATAGAGGAAATGCTCCAAGATACTGGCCTATGCAAAGACTTTTTGGGTAAAATTCTAGAAGCACAGTAATAAAAGCACAAATAGACAAATTGGATTACATCAAGCTAAGAAGCTCTGCTGCCCTACAACTACAGGGATTGCAGCAAGGCCCCCATCAAAGCCCACCCCTGGCTGAAGCCCTGACCACCACCACCCCCACCAGCCCTCGCCAAAGGACAAAGTACCTTCAAAGGGAATGCATTTCTGTTTAGTTTTGTTTTTTTTCACACTTAATCTTAGCAAATTACTTCAGATGTTTTTAAAAAGTATATTAAGATGCCTTTTCACTGCAGTATTTAAATATCTGTTACAGGTTTCCAAAGTGGACTTGAACAGATGGCCTTATATTACCAAAACTTTTATATTCTAGTTGTTTTGTACCATTTTTGCATACAAGTCAAATGTTCATATTTCCTCGTGCATGTGGTAAAATTCGGAACAGGTTTTAGAGGAAAGAGTGGAAGAGAAGCAGGGAGCTGGGCGGGTCTCCTGCCTGCAGGTGCAGAGTGAGGCCCTGCCCGCCAGCCTACTGCCTGCCCGGGGCATTCCAAGCTCCTGTTCTTCCCAAGACTCGACAGGCGCACACTGAAGTGTATGAATATTTTTTAAAGGGTTTCACAGTAAGCTACTCTTCCCCTCTGCTTTCTCGAAAGCCTCCTGGCCCTGGGGCCCATGAGCATAGGCCTGGCATTGACTCTTCTTCCACCGGCTACCGCCTCCCAGGCGCCCTGGTGCATCAGAGCAGGTGAGCAGGCTAGAGGCAGGCAGGGGAGGCGCTGGCTTCCTGTGCTGCCAGGGCAGGGTTCCTGAAACTGGGTTATTAATTCTTTATAGAAATGTGAACATTGAGTTTATTTTTTTAAAAAAATTTAAACATTTAAAAAAAAACAAAAAAAAATTTTAAAGGCAAAAAAAAAAAAAAAACACAGAAAACAATTTACATGTATATAGGTGTTGAAGTGAGTGAAGTGGCTGCATTTTTTTGTTCTGGATTTCTTTGCTTTGTTTCTGTAGGCGAGATTTGAGATAGTACTCTATTCTAATCAAAAATAAAGTTTTTGTAGTGGGACCAGAAATGACTTACCCACCCACCCCCATCCTCACCCCACCCCCCAAGACCTGCTGTCGCGGCCTCGGTGCCCCAGGTCCCCTGCTACCAGCCTCAGGGAAAGGCAGCCAGGTGCAGACAGCAGGCAGGGCTCGAGGACAAAGCTCAAGTGTTTTCCCCTGGACCATGGTAGCAGGAGGAGAAGTGGTTCCCTCTCCCTCCCCAAGGGGGCTGGTTCTCACTGTCCACCCTCAGGCCAGTGGAGCCAGGTCAAGAGCCTGCCCTATGCTCCATGTACCTCACCCCACCCCAGGCTCATGATGGTACTACCTAAGAAAGTCTTCCCCCCGGCCTGGTGGGTGGGCAGCAAGTTGGAAGAGGATCAGATGGGAACGTGGAAATGTGAGAGAAAATGTCTCGTCTGTACCTGTTATGGTTTAGCTTTGTATTTAAGCAAATAAACAAGAGGGAAATAAACTTTAATCTTATTTGTTATCATAAAAATGAAACGAGAAAGTAAAGTACTTATTGCTAGGTGAAAAAAAAGAAGCGTATGCACTGTAAAGAAAACAATTAACCAAGTGAAGAGTTAACCAATGGAATGAGAGAAAATATTTACAAACTATGCAACTGATATAATATTAATATCTGGAATATATAAGGAATTCAAGAAATTCAATAATAAAAAATCCAGTAAAGAAATGAGGAAAGGATGTGAACAGGCATTTTTTTAAAGGATGAAATACCAACAACCAACAGATACATGAAAACATATTCAGGGTCACTAGCAATTAGATTAAATGCATACAAAAAAAAAAAAACAGCAATGAGGCAGCACCTCACACCAGTTAGAATTGCTATCAAGCAAAAATCAAAAAATAACAAATTCCGGTGAGGATGTGGAGAAAAGTGTACCCTAATAGACAACTGGTAGGAATGTAATGGATACAACCATTATGAAACAGTATGTAAAGCCCTCAGAAAAACTAAAAACAGAAGCTATCCTAAAAACAGAATATATCCAAAGGAAATGAAGTCAGCATATGAAAGAGATAGCTGAACTCCCATGTTGATAGCACCTCAGCTTAAAATAGCTAAGATATGGAATCAATCTAGATGTCCATCCAATGTTACCAGATAAAGAAAATGTAGAATGTATACAGAATGGAATATCACCCAAACATTAAAAAAAATGATATCTTGATATTTGCAACAAAATGAGTAGAACTAAAGATCAGTATACTAAGTGTAATTACATTAAATTTTAAAAAATATCAAGTGAACATGATGGCAGATTCCTCTTCTTAGCTCCAAAAGACCTAGCAATGTGATTTCCAATCAACAGAAAGAATATTTGTATCCATTAATTTATCTGTATGTTAACCATTTATAAAGAATCCTTCCTATTTCTTTAATAATCAATATGCATAAGCTCATAGTGTTTGTTGCAAAAATTAGGGGAGTTGAACCCCATCCTTCTGTGGTTTGTGCTTAGGTTTCTGATTTTTCCCAAGCTCTACCTTCTATGAACTCACACAAACAGGTAAACGTGAGCCCATGTCTTGTCCTTGTTACCCAGACACAGAGAACACGAGGACAAGGGACAGCCGTGGCTGTTATGCAGAAAGCCACCCATGACTCACACTCCATCTCAGGGAGGATCAGGAAGCAGAGTCCCTTGCAGATCTATGCACGTTTTCCAGTAAGGACAGTGAAGCATCTGTGATGCAGCTCCTTGGAGGGTCCTGTTTCTCTACCTTAAAAGAATCTCCTCACTTTCCTCTGCATGCATTCAGAAATCGATGATATAACTATTGTCTACAAGGGTGAATCCAGAGCAATGCATTATAATCCAATCAATGTACAAAAACAATGGATCATTTTGATTTCCATTTCTCTGAAACAGCTGCCATTGGTTTGCCCAAATATTCTCCAGGTGCTTCCTCCTCATATCCCTGGAGTTCCTGTGCCACAGACTCTCTGTACCCAGCTCTGAAATCCATGTGGGAATGATGTTGCCTTCCTGGGCTACGCAGCCATTCTCCCTAATGCTCCTCATAGTCTCCCAGCTGGAATTGTCCCATGAGGAGAGCAGGCTGTGCTGCTCAACCTTGGTCCCAAACCCATTTAGTTGAAGGGTGCTCACTGAACTACCAGTTCACTGCTGTCCATTTTCACTCAAACACACAAAGTTCTGAAGGTAGGGCAAAGTTTAGCCATCTGACGAAAAAGCATAGTCTATCTCTCTCAATGTCTGTCTCTCAAATAAGTCAGTCAAGGAGGCAGTAAGAAAACAAAAAAATAATTGGCAGGCATTGAGCACAGTAGCTCAGAGGCCAGTTGAATGCCTGCATCCCATTATCAGAGTACCTGGTTCTGGCTACCGAATAAAGCTTCTTGCCAATATCCAACCTAGGAGGCAATGATGATGGCTCAAGTACCTGGGTTCCTGCCAGCTATATGAGAGATTGCTTTAAGTTCCCAGATTCTGGCCATGGCCTAGCCTCTCAAATAACATAAATGCATAAACAAAAACAAACAGAACAATGAAAAGTGAAAGCATGTTCTTTCATGGACAAGTGTCTGGGCATGTACGGATGAGTGCTGGACAGAAATAACACTATGTCCACAGCATCCCAACCCCACTGTGGTGCATGATGATGCTCAGGCTGCAGATAAGATAACAGGGGAGCTCTGCCTCCCCTCATTTACCCTCTATCCATCTACTCATAAGGTCTGCAAAAGGATGTCCTCCTGCTGCTACCACTTCCACTTCCTTTCCACAGGCTCACTGACCTGAACATTGGTCACTAGTTAGTGGTCCATTTGATGATACTGTTTATCAAAGAACTGTCCATTGTTCTTAAGTTTGCAGGATGACTTACATATAAAACCATTGCTTTCCTCGGGTGATAATTAACCTCATAAATAAAGGTGTCAATTGTTTTTTTTAACTTTTATTTAGAATATAAATTTCCAAGGTACAACTTATGGATTACAATGGCTTTCCCCCCATACTTTCCCTCTCCCCCCACAACCCTGCCCCCTTACCTGCTCCCTCCACCCTTTCATTCACATCCAGATTCATTTTCAATTCTCTTTGTATACAGGAGATCAGTTTAGCATGTGTTAAGTAAAGATTTCGTCCATTTGCCCTCATAGCAACACAAAGTGAAATATACTATTTGAGTACTCGTTATAGCATTGAATCGCATTGTACAGCACATTAAGGACAGAGATCCTACATGATATATATATATATATTTTTAACTGATTAATTTTTATGCAATTTCCAATGTAACACTGAATTTTTTTTTCATTTTCGATTATCTTTATATAGAGAAGATCGATTCAGTATGTATTAAGTAAAGATTTCATCAGTTTGCATCCACACAGAAACACAAAGTGTAAAAATACTGTTTCAGTACTAGTTACAGCATTACTTCACATTGGACAACACATTAAGGACAGATCCCACATGGGACATAAGCACACAGTGACTCCTGATGTTGATTTAACAATTTGACACTCTTGTTGTTTATGGCGTCAGGAATCTCCCTAGGCTCTAGTCATGAGTTGCTGAGGCTATGGAAGCCTGTAGGGTTCGCCAACTTCGATCCTACTCTGGCAAGGTCACAGTCAAAGTGGAGGTCCTCTCCTCTCTTCGGAGAAAGGCATAAAGGTGTCAATTGTTAAGTCAACAACAGGAGTCAATGTGCACTTACTCCCCATGTAGGATCTCTGTCCTTAATGTATTGTACTTTGCGAATTAACGATAAAACTAGTATTCAAACAGTACTGTATATTTTGTGTGTCTGTGTGGAAGCAATCTATTGAAATATTTACATAGTATATACTAAGTTGATCTTCTGTATATAAAAATAATTAAAAATGAATCTTAATTAAGAATGGGATGGGAGAGGGAGCAGGATATGGGATGGTTTGTGGGTTATGGGGGGAAAAACCACTATAATTCTTAAGTTGTACTTTTGAAATTTATATTTATTAAATAAAATTTTTCCAAAAAAAACACTGTTGCTTCCTCGTTCCACCTAATAAAAGGAGCCTTAACTGTGCTGTATTTCTCCTGAGGGTAACCCCTCTCCATTGTCAGCTCCAACAAAGAAATGCTCAAGATTTTTCTTCCTCTGTGTATGTTTTATTTCCTAACTTGTCCATGTAGCCTTTCCTTCACCTTATCTGAGGAGGCCTCTTCAAATGCGATCTACTGGGAAATCCACATTATTGTCATGTGATTTATATTACCCACAGGATGTAAGATCTGCTGAAGGACAGCCTATGTTCTATAGTTCGTAAAATGGGATTTTAGTGTGAGATACTTCAGAGCATCCACGTACTGTCTTGGCACCATCATTCTCACAACCTTATTTGAGGAAGGTCTCCTAGAACATCCTGTTGATGAGTAAGAGGTGCTGTCCTGTCCCTGATTTCTACACTGTGCTATGCTCGTGAATGTGACAAGGTACAGCTAGGAGAAGATTCTCTAAGGCCATTTCTTTAGCAGATTTGTTTAAAGAGTTCATAGTCAAAAAATGGTTTCCAATGAAAATGCTGTATTAGCATGGGATTGTTATGTGTCTTCCTTTATAACACTTAACTTTGTACAATAGCATATAAACTTAACCCATGTATATTTTGGTGTGCATGTTTTATGGTTAGAGCAGTCAGTGGTCCAACAATTCAACACCACTCATGGCTGCATAGTGTTTTCTGTGTCTCTCTTGGTGCTGCATGGAGTAAGAGGAAATTCTAACTTATGATTACATCAAACCGAGTCACTATCATGACTCACACTTTGGAGGATCTCATGATTAGTGTTCTTCGAATAATAGAAAAAGAAAGAAAGAGGTAGCAGAGGTACCTCTAGCAGAGGTAGCTTTATGGCTCTGCAACATATATAGTCACAGGGATTCATACTCAGAATAACCCTACACTTCATTTAATCCTCTGTGATCAACATAAAATTCTTACTAATTTTATCTTTGCACCAATGTTTTATACATGAAGTCTAAAAAGAAACAAGATACAGAGAAGAGATCCAAGCAAATTCATCCAGTGTCATGTTTTGCCACTCCATTCATACACAGCACCATGACACCAACTACAACATGTGCCTTCTACAACATGTCGAACTTGATTCTGGAACCTTCTATGGGAAGAGTCCCATGAGTGAGTTTTCTCTCTTCTATCAACCTCCTGATTCATTAATAATTTTGTTCTTGAATTCAGGTTTTATAAGTGAATTCTAACACAAAATGAGTATATGTGGGGGCAAAGAAGAGACACAAACATGCATGTATGCTGTGCCTTGTAACCTCATTTCATGGAGTATTTTTGATAACCAAGTCACAGAATCCTAGTGGCCAACTAACGTGGGTGTTCAGAGAGAGTCAAAGTGAGCACAAACTGTGTCACATTTGCAAGTTGAGTGAATAGTGAGGAGGCACGCTGACAACTCAAAGTGGCCAGACATTGGTTCAGAACCTTACCCCAGTGAAGGAAGAATGCAATGCATACCAAGAAACACAAGCGGCCAAGAAACCCTGTCCTATCCACGCCATCTCCTATCACTTCACTGTATTAGCCAGCCTCTTATGCTGATGACATGGAAGGAAAGGAGAGAACAGTGTCAATCAGTTACAACAGCATAAACCCAGGAACGAGGCTATCTGTGTACAGAGGCGCAATCACAACAGTTGAGTTAGTTTTACACAGCATTTTCATGGTTCTGATATGAAGGAAATCCATAAACATGTAGAAGCTACAAAGTATGAATTGTGTGACCCTTAGGACTGTGTATACAAGTCAAGTGCTCTTACATGTGCATTTAAAACTGACATTGTACAATTAAAGATGAATTAAAAACCATACTAATAATTTTAAAAGCTCATTTTTTTCTTATTTAGAATGGCATTAAAGAGAAACTAAAAAGTACCCTCTCAAGAGACCCTAGAAAAAATACATTTATACCTTAGAGCCTTAATGACACTTGTTCTGCACAAAAATTCTAAAATTTATTTTGCTCTTGGGCTGAAGAAGTTATATAAGTATAGCTGACTCTACTGAATACCAGTGAAAGAAACCCCAAATCATTGGAATAATGGTTGGGTCTAGGATTTGACAAGGTAAAAATAAAATAAACCTGAGCATCTCAAATCAGAAAGAAAGAGTTTCCCCCAAAAGAAGTTTTTTTAAATGGGCTTACAATAGATTGACACAGGAGCTAAACTGAAAAACCACATGAGTCAAAGCTTGAATAATTTGAGTAGTAATGACAGTACTGGATTGTACCTGAAACCATAAAATGAACAAAAATCTCCTTATTGATGAAAATAAATCATAGTGCACATAAATAGTTCATCTTCAGCTGCACAATGTCAGTTTTAAATGCACATCTAAGTGTGTGAACAACAAGGGAGAAGAGTTAAATCTTTCTTACAGAAATGCTGATAGTACCCCATCCAAGAGATGGAAAATAATACCTTTTCCCTTTGAGAGTGGGCTACTTGTAGTGATTCGTTTCCAAAGTAGTGAGTGGAGGTTGGCACTGTGGCATAGTAAGCTAAGCCTCCACCTGTAGCGCCGTCATCCTATATGGGCATGGTTCATGTCCCTGCTTCTCCTCCTCCAATCCAGCTCTCTGCTATGGGCTGGGAAAGTAGTACAAGATGGTCCAAGCACTGGGGACCCTGCACCCATGCGAGAGACCTGGAAGAAGCTCCTGGCTCCTGGCTTCGGATCTGCTCAGCTCCACCTGTTACAGCCATCTGGGGAGTGACCCAGCAGATAGATCTCTCTGTCTCTCCATTTCTCTGTCTGTAACTGTATCTCTCAAATAAATGAAATCTTTGAACGGTGAAAAAGAGAGAGAGAATGTGTGGAAAATTGGAAAAAAGGAATTAATCTCAAAGAGGGAAACAGTGCTCTAATCAAGGTTGAGAGATAACATCACCAGTGACATCACATGGCTGGGGTATAACCCCAGCACGGTGTGATGAGAAACACACTAACTACTCATCTGCACTATTCCTTCCAAAAATGTAACCTGTTTGAAAATACACAGGCAGTCAGAAACCAAACTCCAACTGAGGAACATTTTATAAAATTCTTGGCTAGGATCCCTCATTAAACACAAAGACTGGGAAACCAGTACAGACTGGAGAAGAGTGGAAGTCCTGACAAGACACTCCACGTGCAAACCTGGACTGGCTGTCAAAACAAAAAGAAATAAATGAAAAATAAACCGACAAAATTCAAATGAAGGCTGAGGTGTAGTTAAGAGTCGTGTATAATGTCTGTTTCTTAGTTTTGTACCATGGAATTAAGGGCAGAAGTGTGACCTCAAGGTTGTCATGTTGAAGCCCTAACCCCCAGCACAAGAACATGTGATTGGATTGGAATATTTGACGGCAGGGCCTGTGAAGAAGTGATTTGGGTAAAATGAGGTCCCATGAATTTGCCTTAATACAACGTGACTAATGTCCTTCTGTGAAGAGGGATGTTGACACAGAACACATTCAGAGGACAGACCACAGGAGGACACAGCCAAAAAGCAATCATCTGAAAGCTTTGGATAAGGTCCCAGGAGAAACCAGATCCACCGACACCTTATCATGAACTCTACATCCAGGAATGAAAGAAAATGAATGTGCTTGTTAAATCCCTACTCCCTGGTACCTTACTACAGCACCCCCAGCAGATGTACGCATGAGGAAACTAGATGAAGAATATGTAAGAAATCCACGTAGGGTTATTTTTCTGGCAAAACTTAAGTAATTCTAAAGTGATCATGAACACCCAGTAGGCAAAGCTGGTACAATCTGAGTAACAGAACAAACAGTCATAGTTTCAGATTATAATTTGAAATATAATAGAATAAAACAAACACCTCTGTGCCCAATGTTATATAAATAATTTAATAAATGGTGAGAGGATCTCTTCTTTTTTAAAAAAAAGGTTTATTTATTTTATCTGAAAGGCAGAATTACAGAGAGACAGAGGTAGAGAGAGAGAGAGACAGAGAGAGATGAGAGAAAGGTGACTTTCATCTGCTGATTCACTCCCTAGCTAAGCACAATGGCTGGAGTTGTACCAACCTGAAGCCAGGAGTCAGAAGCTTCCTCCAGGTCTCCCACACAGGTACAGGGGCCCACAGAGTTAGGCCATCCTCCACTGCTTTCCTAGGCCACAGCAGAGAGCTGTATCATAAGTGGAGAAGCTGGGACTCAAACCAGCGCCCATATGGAATGCCAACACTGCAGGTGGCGACTTTACCCCCTATGCCACAGTACCAGCACAGAGGATGCTCTTCTTACAAAACAAAACTTCAAGTGGCAAATATATAAGGAATGAAAGAACTATAAAACAAAGAGCAAGCACTGCAGTAATAACTGTTTCAGGCAGGAATCTGATAGATGGTTAACACTAGAGTGTGAAAGTATGGTAATGGAAAGCCAAGACACTCTGGAAAAAAAAATATCTAAATGAAAGATCTCTGTGAGTGAGATCTCAGCAGAAAGAATGGGCCATCAAAGAAGGAGGTACCTTTCTCTGAAGGGAAAAGAGAACTTCCACTTTGACTATGACCTTGTCTAAATAAGATCGGAGTTGGTGAACTCAAGAGGCTTCCATAGCCTTGGCAACTCATGACAAGAGCCTAGGGTGATTACTGACACCATAAATAACAGTATCAATTTGTTAAGTCAACAACAGGAATCACTGTGCACTTACTCCCCATGTAGGATCTCTGTCCTTAATGTGTTGTGCATTGTGAATTAATGCTATAACTAGTACTCAAACAGTACTTTATACTTTGTGTTTCTGTGTGGGTGCAAACTGTTGAAATCTTCACTTAATTTATACTAAATTGATCTTCTGTATATAAAGATAATTGAAAATGAATCTTGATGTAAATGGAAGAGGAGAGGGAGCGGGAGATGGGATGGTTGCAGGTGGGAGGGAAGCTATGGGGAGGGAGCCACTGTAATACAAAACCTGTACTTTGGAAATTTATATTTATTAAATAAAAGTTAAAAAAAGAAAGTATGGTGAAAAATAGTGTATTCTGGAATCCCAAGCTAACTTCTTAAGAGCTGCTTATTCATTACTATGAGAAACTGGTGATGTCTCACAGTTGGCAAAGCTGCCAGGTACTTCAGAGAACAACAAGTTTCATCACCAGTATTAACACTCACTGACATCCTGTCTATTGCCGTGCTGTGCTAAGAAAGGCCTCCTTCACTTGATTGCAGCACTTGCCAAAAATGCATTAACTTCAATGTTTCCATTAGGAAATGTCAGTCAGATCCAAACCGGGGAGTAGGGGGTAAGTTTACAAAATAAAACAAGGACTAGAAAATGTCAAGGGCGTGGAACGTCAACAACGACAGAGGAACTGTCAGGGACTGCAGTAAGATGACTTTACAACTAAATGAAATGTGGGATCTTCAGTTAGACACTCGACTGCAAAAATTATGTTACAGGGAGAATTCACGAAATTTGAGTGACTGATGTAGAGTAGCAAACGATTGAATCAATGTAATATCTTGGTTTTTATAGTCAAAGTATTAGATTTTTAAACTATAAGATGTTACATAGTTGACAACTTTAGGGGAAGTGAGGTGGAGGGTATAGCAAATCCTGGTGTTACTTTTGCAACTTTTATGTATGTCTAATTCAGGGGTTAAAATGGATTACCTCAATGCCAAAATTATAGTATTTTAAATGAAAATACACTCAAAAAGTAGACATCAAAGTAGATGCCATTTCAAATAAGTTGATTCAACAGACATAGCAATTGTAAAAACCAAAGAAAAAGAGGCCAGCGTTGTGGCGTAGCGGGTAAAGCCACTGCCTGCAGTGGCAGCATTCCATATGGGCGCTGGTTCAGGACCCAGATGCTCTACTTCCAATCCAGCTCTCTGCTGTGGCCTGGGAAAGCAGTAGAAGATGTACCAAGTGTTTGGACCTCTGCACCCATGTGGAAAACCTGGAAGAAGCTCTTGGCTCCTGGCTTTGAATTGGTCCAGCTCTGGCCGTTGTGGCCATTTGGGGAATGAACCAGCAGATGGAAGACCCTCTCCCTTTCTCTCTCTCTGTGTCACTCTCTGTGTCTCTATAGCTCTGCCTTTCAAATAAATAAATAAATACATCTTTTAAAAAAAACAATAACAAAGCAAACCTAGGAAAAATGTCTTCGAGGTTTCAGAAACTTCGTGGACTATGTCAAGGGCCCTCGCCTATGTCTAATAGGAGATGCAAGGAAAAACAGAGAAAACGTTAATGCCAGCTAGAGTTTTTTCCAAATGTGATGAAATCTCTAGGTCAAAGAAGCTCGGTGAATCCCAGCAGAACTGCGGTGAATCCCAGCAGAACTGAGATGAAAACATGCTACACACAGTGCCTGCCCTGCAATTGCTGGGAAGGACTCACTGAACACAAAGCTGACAAGCAGCTGGGAGTGGGGAGAGCTGTTCCCAGGAACAAAGAGTGAAAGCTCATTCTTTCCATCAATACTTCAAGCCAGAGGGCAACACACACACACACCCCAGAGGGCAACACACACACACACCTTCCTAGTACGTACACACACACACACCCTCCTAGTATGTACACACACACCACCAACCCCCCCCCCCAGTACTTCAGGAGAAAAAACAGTCTAGCATTCTATAGGCTTCCAAAATATCTTCTGGAAAAGGGAGCTGAACACCAATTCTTCTCAAACTCTTCCAGAAGTAGAACAGGGAAAACTGCCACCCGCCTTCCATGAGTCCACTGTGAGCTTGAGCCAGAGAACCAACCAGAGAAAGGAAAACCACGACCAGTACTCTTGATGAATAAAAATGCAAAAATTTTCAATAAGATATTAGTTAACCAAAAACAGCAACACATGACCAATAAATAATAAACATAAAATAAATATGACCAAACACCTGTATTCCATCAATGCAAGCTTGCTTCAACAAAGAAAAGTCAATGTATTAAACAATAGAAGAAATCAAAACCCATAAAGAAGTCCAACGGTGTGGTAATGGCATTTAACAAAATCCAACACTCAACAAAGTAGAAATATAAAATAATTTCCTTACCTGGTAATGGGTAGGAAACAATGGAAACCGGCAGCTGACACCCTTCACAGGAAGAAGACTAAAGGTTTTCTTTACAAAATATATATACAAATAAATAAATAAATATATTTGAAAGGCTACAGAGACAGAGAGAGAGATCCTCCATCTGCAGCTTCATTCCTCAAATGGCCACAACTGCACAGGTCTGGGCCAGGCTGAAGCCGGGAGCCTGGAATTCCATCTGGGTCATCCCCATGGCTGGCAGGGGGCCAAGTACTAGGCTACCTTCCCATGCTTTCCTAAGCAAATTAGCAGAAAGCCGGATCTGAATCGCTCCAGCCAGCACTGGGACTGGCTCTCCACGTCTCCACTGCCTACCAGGTGAAACCAGATTGTCCCCACACACTTCAAGCACAGTGCCTGCCCTGATGAGTCCAGCTGACTCCTCTTAAGCCAGACACTAGAAAGATAAGGAAAAAATGCAAAACAACCCCATTTTAGCACAGATCTTTTTGTATTTTGAAAAATATACCTCCTGGGCCAGCACCACGGCTCACTTGGTTAACCCTCCACCTGCAGAGCCGGCATCCCATATGGGCACCAGGTTCTAGTCCCCATTGCTCCTCTTCCATTCCAGCTCTCTACTGTGGCCCGGGAGGGTAGTGGAGGATGGCCCACATGGAAGACCAGAAAGAAGCACCTGGCTCCTGGCTTCGGATTGGCGCAGTGCCAGCTATGGTGGCCATTTGTGGGGTGAACCAATGGAAGGAGGACCTTCCTCTCTGTCTCTCTCACTGTCTGTAACTCTGTCAAATAAATATTTAAAAAAAGAGAAAAAGAAAAATATACCTCCTTTTAACAAATATCCTGCTTAACATAATGGCTCTTAAGTTTTGATTAGGTGAAGCAATATAAAATATTTCTAGAATTTGTTTCAATTTTCAGTGTACTAAGCTTTGATTCAATTCACATCAAAAAGCCATTTCATGTCTTCAATTGGTTACAAATATATTTAGGGTTCCAGAGAAAATCACTCTAGCAATAATATGTGTCCTTAATCTATCCCAGTGTCCTAATAGCACAGATGTAAATTATTAACATTTGCATTATACTTCCTTCTATCCAACTCCAAATGCTATAAATCCCATGATACATTTTGTTTTTATTTCAAAAATAATTTGCCTTAAATAAATTTTAAAAAGAGAAAACTTTAGATTGAGATTGTCTCAATGTTTACCATTCTTTAAATTCTTGTTTCTTCCACTGGGTCCATGTTTCCATCACCTGGGTGAATCCTGGAGAACTCTGCTTCCTATTACCCTGATCTGCTGCTGCATGCTGCTTCTACCTCCTTCAGCAGCTACACCTGACAGCTCCTGCAGTGGGAGAGAGGACAGTGCACCTTCCCTTGTACCTGTGAACAGGTGACTCCTTTGTAGTCACTTAGGGCCCTTCCTTCTACTCCAAGCAGGACATGGAGGCCTTTGTGGTAGGATCTAGGTCTGACCCATCTCAGCCCAGGAAACTTAGGCCATGTGCCCAGTCTATGGCCTTTCCAGAGAGGAAAGGAGTGACCCAGTATCTGTGGCAAACCAGATGGCTCGTGTGTGTGTGTGTAGAGGGAAGGGCAAGAGGGGTAGGGGGGACTGAAAAGGTCTGCAGGGGACAGATGAGGAAGGGCCCCAAAGTAGGGGGAGGGACTGAGTCCTGCCCAGAAGGAGGTGAGGCCAGGCAAGGATTAGAAGTACAGCAATACTTGGTGCCCAACATGGGCTGCTGGGCATAATGAAAATCTACACAGAGAACAGGGGGGAGTGACAAGCCTTCCACCCTGTCCCCAGCCAGCTTCTTGCTTCCCCAGCCCTGCTCCCAGGGTGAAGGACACTTACCTGACAGGAAGGCCCCAGGTCACTGGTGGTCACAGCACATCAAAGGCTGTGCACCCGGTGGGGCAGGGTGATGCACCAGGTCCAGGGGCCTTCCTGGATGCTCCTTAGGATCCCAAGGACCACAGAGGAAACCTGGAGAGGTTCAGGGAAATACTGGGTAACTGGGACCCCAGAGGCCTGCCTTAGCCAAGGCCCACTCCCCCCCAGCCCTCCAGCCCCCGGGGCTGCTGTCTTTGGCCATAAATCCTCGTTCTGAACCCCAGGACTTCAGGCCCACTGTGAGTACCCCTTGGACATGCAAATGGGCTAAAGGACACATACCTGGGTCAGGCACCCCAGAGGGACTGCAACATCAGCGTGGAAAGGCCCAAGACCTGCCCAACAGTCAGGAAACGCAGCAGCACAAACAAGTGACTTCCTTATACCCCTCTGTGACTCTCAACACCATCTGGTTCAGGAAACGTTGTCATCGTGCTGTGGACCTGGGGGCAGAATGCACACACGCCAACAAGACCTTCTGAGAATGACAGTGACATAGGTGGCGGGAGCCCTGCATGTGGCTCAGGGCCTTGTCCCTTTGGGAGCATTGTGAATCACTTGTTGCTAATGGGGTGACCCTGATAATTCTCTGAAGCCACTTTTCCATGTAACATTTTGGACGCATGTAACGTTTTGGTACCACCTGACCCCTGCAGCATGAGCAGCCCCAGTCCTGTGCCAAGGGGATGCAGAGCAGAGAAGAGCTGAGACTATCTTGGGGGAGCACCCATTTTACCGCCAGGTTTGGAAGATAGGGTCATTTACCAAGAACTATCTATCCTGCAGAAACATGGTAGACAGGACAGAGAGGAGCAAGTGTGGGGGAAGGGCCCCATAGCTTGTCCAGATGGAGCCAGCAGGGCCCTCTCCTCTCAGCTCACCGGATGCTTTGCTGAGGTGGCTTTGGGAATCGTCGGTGCTGCCAGGTGCTCTGTTTGCCTGAACACCTCAGAAAGAAGGCCCAAGCACTGGAAGCCTCTGTGCCACCTGCAGCTGTTGGAATCCGGACCTGACAATTGCACACACTGTGGTGTCAGGGTCCTGGCTCTCTCAGGAACATCTTGTTCTGCATTGACAATGCAGGGGGACACTGGCCATGGACTCTCCTAGCTCTTCCGAAAGACATCACTCTACACTAGGAGCTCCCTGCTCTGCCGCTGAGCTCAGCTCTGAAGCCCTGCAGGCTATGAGCCTTTGCCCCCACCCCTCCTCCCAGCCTCCGGGAGCCATCATTCTCCTCTTAGCTTCTATGAGGTCAACCTTTTGGAAACCTTAGAAGTGCCTTTGGCAGCACTGGTCTCCATGGTGATCCACATGCAGTCCACTCAATCAGATCTTTTCGTGCGACACATGCAGATACAAACACTACACTGGACCTCATCTGTGCATACCACTATGAGGCTAAGTGAAATGCAATACTATGCAGGCAGATCACTGTGAGGGCCCCTACTCTCAGCATTTCCTGAGGCTACAGGAGGACCACCTTTCTCCTCCAGACTCCAGGGACTGCCTCTGGGCCCTGCAAGATACCACACACCCACAGGAGGAAGTACACTGTCCTCCTGCAAAGCTCCTGTAGGTCCTGGCTTTTGTCACAAGGAGTAGCTGAGGTCCCAGCCTTGCTGAGACATTTTGTTTCTCTGCCACTCCCTGGCAGCAGCTCCTGTCTTCACTGCTCCCAGGGGCTGAGGATAGAGAGGGAGGCCACAAGGATTCTGTATCGTGCCAGGTCACAGACTACCCATCCTGGGGTCTCCTCCTGGCAGGCAGTTGGCCCAGATGCCTGGTCCTCCTGAGGCAGCAGCAGTGGGGAGATGGGAAAGGCAAGCTCGGAGACACCACCCTGTGCTCCATTGATCAGGGAGGTGCTGGGCAACATGACGGCTTTGAGGGGATGGAACAGCCTGCAGTGGGGTCTTCCTCCTGGTGTGGCCCTTCTGTGGCACTGGAGACCAGGTAACAGCTCGGTGACTGCCTGTCAGGGAGTCTTCTTTAGAGCCCAGCTGAAAGCCGAAGCCCGCCAGGCATTCACATACTTCCTGTTACTGGGGAGAGCCCAGAGGCTCCTCACGCATTACTCCACTTTTTTGGGGGTTCTTCTTCCTGTCCAGTGCTGACCAACTGGTGACCCATGACATCTGCCACTGTGGGCCTCTCCCCAGGGTCATAGGTCAGTAACCTCTAACAGGTGCTCAAGCTCTAGGCTCATAAAGGGTAGAACCTGGAAATATCTACACCTGATGTTGTCCTCCAGCTGCACCCAGTTCTTCCCAACAAAGGGGATGCACCCCCATTACTATGGCATACAGGACCACACCAAGGCTCCACATGTCTGAACATTCTGTCTAGGAACACTTCTGGGGCACCTTACCAACCACAGTGTGGGGCAAAATGTCTCTAACTGTTGCCCAGTTAGTTTTCAGCTCAGGCCAAAGTCAGTTTAATATTCAACCCAACACCCTACACTGCTGATAATGTCTGATCAAACATCAGACGTGCCCATCCCTCCCACAGGTAACCATGCCCCACCACATACTGTTGAAGGTACTGCCTGCCTGCACAGTCCACGGAAATACGTGCTCTGTCTGCTCTGTCTGCTCTGTCTGTATCTGCAGCAGCCTTATGACATCTGGGTGACACCTGCCCTTCAGGATAGCTGCTTCTACCCACACTTGTCAGAAGGTGGCAGAGTCCTGGTCATCTCTGGCGATGATTTCACAGCCATTGGACACCCAGCCAAAGCTGCCCTAAGGACCTCATATCCATTGAAGACCTCCTCCTCACTGTGGAAGGCATGAGGCCTCCTACTGTGGGAGTGTGCACCTCCCTAACCTCTCTGACCAGTAACCAAGATAACTGCATTAACACTGAAACAAGCCAAAGAAAATCAACACCCACAATGATATTTCACCTCACCCCAGTTAGAGTGGCCCTAACAACAAACAATAAATGCTGAAGAGGATGTTGGGGAAAAGGGCACCCTAACCCACTGTTGGTGGGAATGTAAACTTGTAAAGCCACTGTGGAAAACAGTATGGAGGTACCTCAAAACCTGAATACAGACCTGCCGTATGACCCAGCAATTCCACTACTGGGATTTACCCAAGGAAAATGAAATCAGTAAACAAACAAACAAAAAAAAAAAAACCTATCTGTACCTCCATGTTTATTGCAGCTCAATTCACAATAGCTAAGACATGGAAGCAACCTAAATGTCCATCAGCCGAAGACTGGAAAAACAAATTGTGGGATATGTACACTATGGAATACTACACAGCAGTAAAAAAGGATGAAATCTGGTCCTTTGCAAAAAAAAAAAAATGGAAAAAGCTGGAAAACCTCATATTTAGTGAAATAACCCAGTCCCGGCAGGCGCCATGGCTCAACAGGCTAATCCTCCGCCTTGCGGCGCCGGCACACCAGGTTCTAGTCCCGGTCGGGGCGCCGGATCCTGTCCCGGTTGCCCCTCTTCCAGGCCAGCCCTCTGCTGTGGCCCAGGAGTGCAGTGGAGGATGGCCCAAGTGCTTGGGCCCTGCACCCCATGGGAGACCAGGAAAAAGCACCTAGCACCTGGCTCTTGCCATCGGATGGCGGTGCGCCGGCCGCAGCGCGCCGGCGCGGCAGCCATTAGGGGGTGAACCAATGGCAAAGGAAGACCTTTCTCTCTGTCTCTCTCTCTCACTGTCCACTCTGCCTGTCAAAAACAAAACAAAAAACAAAACAAAACAAAACAAAAAAAGAAATAACCCAGTCCCAAAGAGACATATACCATATTTCTCCCTGATCTGGGAGATTTAAGAGCACAGCTAAAATGAAAGCTATAGAAGGGAAATTGTTACTTTTAGAATCAATGTCTTCAAGAATCCTTGACCTGATTGTCAAGAGACAGTTTACCATTGTTACTTTTTACTGTGTATATCCTCTTTTTTTGTCAGTTTTTTCCCCTGTTTTCTTTCTTTCTCTCTCATCTCTCTACTTCACACTATATGCTGATCTCTCTATGTAACACAGAGTTCATTATATGTATTTTAAGGCAATTGGAAGAAGATCCCAATTAAAAATAAGGAAGGGAGTAAGAGATGGAGGATGTAGTCTAAAATTATAACAGTATAGTTCTGCATACAGGCATACAGACTCACCTCTCAGGGTACAGCCTAAGAACTAATCATGGGGCTCCAAACCCATAAGAATCGGTGGGCTAAATACCATCTTCACTGTTACAATGATCATATTAAATGTTAAAGGCAACAGATAGACCAGTCTAAGTTTAAAAGGGACAATATAAATAACATCAAATACCCAGTAAAAATAATAGAATTAAAAAGGAAGGAAGGAGCAACATGGGAAGCAGTCCACACAGCAGACTCCTAGAATGACTTTCACAGTAAATAACACTCTGACCTCAGAATCAACCCACAACTCTTCCTGGTTGGGCTGAAAGGCCTGCAAGAGCATCAGGCATGGAAAGACAAGACTCTGTGACAAAAAACATCCTCTATGAAGGATCTCTGTGAGATCTCAGAGGAAAGAAACGGTCATCAAAGGAGACACTCCAATTGTTAAATCAACAACGGGAGTCGCTGTGCACCTGCTCCCCACGTAGGATCTCTGTCCTTAATGTGTTTTACTATGAGAGTTAATGGTAAAACTACTAGTCAAACAGTACTCTATATCTTGTGCGGTTGTGTGTGTGCAGTCTGTTGAAATCTTTGCTTAGTATATACTAAGTTGATCTTCTGTATATAAAGATAATTGAAAATGAATCTTGATAAAGAGTGGGACAGGAGAGGGAGTGGGAGATGGGATGGCTGCGGGTGGGAGGGAGGTTATGGGGGAAAAAGCCACAACAATGCAAAAGTTGCACTTTGTAAATTTACATTTATTAAATTAAAAAAAGGAGACACTCTTCTCTGAAGGGAGAAGAGAACATCCACTTTGCTTATGGCCCTGTCCAAATACGGACAGAGTCTATCATCACAAAAGCCTTTCATAGCCTTGGCAGTCCAGGACAAGAGCCTCGGATGATCACTGATGTCAAAAAAAAAGAGTGTTAATTGTTAAAGGAACAATAGTAGTCACGGTGCACTTGCTCCCCAGGTAGGAACTCTGTCCCTATTGAATTTTAATATAAGAATTGACTGCAAATTCTTTCCAAACTACACTCTATATGTTGTGTGTGAGCATGAGGGCAAATTGTTGAAATCTATGATTAACATAGAGTTGCTACTCTGTATATAAAGTCATACTAACAAGGATCCATAATGAAGAAGGAGATGGGAGAGGAAATGGGAAGTGGGGTGGCAGCAGGGTGGGGGGTATGGGGGGAAGAACCACTATATTCCTAAAGTTCTATTTATGTAAAAATGCATTCATTAAATAAAAGAAAAAGAAAATGAACACCCACTCTACCAAATATTACTAACAGATAACACTAACTATATGAATTAAACTAATCACTAAGACTAATTCTGTTGAAATTAAAAGTTAAAATGAAAAAACACAATGAAGAAATCCACAGAGAAAAGTAAAATGACACTAACCATATTTACCATACTAACAATCTTAATTAGTAAGTCTAATAGTCTTATCTAAATAAAAGGATTAAAAATGAGAGAAAAGGGGCCGGCACTGGACACTGTGGCATAGTGGGGAAAGCTGCCACCTGCAGTGCCTGCATCCTACATGGGCACCAATTGAGTACGGGCCACTCCACTTCCAATCCAGCTCTCTGCTACGGCCTAGGAAAGCAGTAGAAGATGGCCCAAGAACTTGGGCCTCTGCACTTGAGTGGGAGACCTAGAAGCTCCTGGCTCCTGGCTTCAGAATGGCATAGCTCCAGCATTGCAGCCGGGGAGAAAACTAGCACATAGAAGACTTCTCTGTCTGCCTCTCCTTCTCTCTCTGGGTAACTCATATAAATAAATAAATATTTTTTTAAAATGAGAGAAAAAATGAAAATAAAATAGAAACACAAGAATTGGAAGAAGAACAAATGTAAAGAACAACAAAAATAAGAGGAAAATAAAGTAACAACAAAACAAAATTTAAAATGAGATGAAATATATAAGGAAAATAAATAAAAAGAAGAAAAAAGTAAACAAATGGTGGAGGAAAAACAAAATAAAATAGAGTAGTCACTGCTGTGGGATAGCAGGTAAAGCCCCATATGGGTGCTAGTTCAAGTCCCCGCTGCTCCACTTCCAATCCCACTCTCTGCTATGGCCTGGGAAAGCAGTGGAAGATGGCCCAAATCCTTGGGCCCCTACACCTGCATGGTAGACCCAATAGAAGCTCCTGGCTTCCAATCAGCATAGCTCCTGCCATTGCGGCCATCTGGGGGGTGAACCAGCAGATGGAAGACCTTTCTCTCTTTCTCTTTTTCTCTCTCCAGGTACCTGGAACTTCAAGCCACAGCCCCAGGTAAACCAAAGTTGAGGGATTTGTCACTGCTGCACCAGTCCTGTGTGAGTGGAGTCCTTCATGCTGAAACCAAGGACGCTAGAGAAGAATGCAAAACTGAAGGAACAAATACCATCTCCAGTAAAGGTCTCCACCATGGAAAACTCTGGAAGCTTGTGCTGATTTTTGCTTTCTACATGACTGAATGGACCAGCATCAAAAAATGGTCAATCTGGGCCAACACTGTGGTGTAGCACATTAAGCTGCCACCTGCAACACCAACAATCCCATATGGGCACCAGTTTGTGTCCTGGCTGCTCCACTTCCAGTCCAGCTCCCTTTTAATGCACCTGGGAAAGCAACAGAAGATGGCCCAAGTGTTTGGGCCCCTGAACCCACATGGGAGATCCAGATGAAGCTTCTGGCTCCTGGTTTCAGCTTGGCTCAGTTTCAGCTGTTACAGCCATCTGGGGAGTGAACCAGCAGATGGGGAGATCTGTGTATGTGTTTCCCTCTCTCACTGTAACCCTGATTTTCAAATAAAGAAATAACTCTTTTTAAAAATTCTATCTATACTTTTCTTTTTTTTTATTTTTTGACAGGCAGAGTGGACAGTGAGAGAGAGAGACAGAGAGAAAGGTCTTCCTTTGTCATTGGCTCACCCTCCAATGTACAGAAAATATACAATGCTTTAATGCTATAGAAAACAAATAGAGAAATAACAGACATTAGTCCTTCCTTACGAGGAATTGCTTTAAATAAAAATGGATTAAACATGCCAATCAAAAACAGGTTATTACTCAAAAGTCAAAAAATAAATGCTAGAGAGGATGCAGACAGAAGGGAACCCTAATACACTATTGAGGGAAATGAAAATTAATACAGCCATTATGGAAAACAGTAATGTCCATTCTTCAAAAAACTAAAAATATATCTACCACATGCTATCCCACTTCTGGGAATATACCAAATGAAATGAAGTTAGCGTATCAAAAAGATACCTGCACTCCCACTTCAATTGCCAAACTCAAAATAGCAGACGTGGTATCAACCTAGATGTTCACCAACTGATAACTGGACAAAGAATATGTGGCACATACACTTGATGGAATATTACTTATAGAAAAGAATGATATTCTGACATCTGCAACAAAATGGATGTAACTGTAGATCCTTATGCTAACTGAAACAAGGCAGAGAAAGACAAATTCTACCTGTTTTTCTCTCATATGTGCAATATAGAGAGCATGAAAACTGTGTGGGTGTGGTATTATTTGGCATGCAAATAGTTATAAATATTGTGTTCACTAACTACCATAATAGTGCACCCCTCCCCCAACTTGATGCTTGTCATTAACCCATGTCATCTGAAATCAATGTCTCTGCTTTCAAGAAAAACGGTACGTGTGTGTATTTATATGGTATTTACATATGAAACACATGTGGCAAAATGTTAAAAATCAAAGAGATTTTGATTAAATGTTTTAGTTTTTGTGAAATAAAAGGAAAAATGCAGGGGAAGGAAGAATGGAGAGCAAAACATGACCAAACTTGCCATCCACAACAATATTGACTTCAGATCAAAGACACAAAAAAGGTGACTAAGAAACGTGATAAAGGTATCCCATGTAAATAATAAGCAAAGGGAAGCAGGGGTGGCTATACTAATGTCAGGGGGAAGGGCCTTAAGTCCACAGCTTTGTAAGTACAGAGAAGGAAGAACATCACCTATTAATGCAAAGTTCAGTACAGCAAAAAGATAAAACATTTCTAAATATGCACCCATGACCACTAGAGGGCGAGCAAAGGAACTAAATGATAGAATTTGAACCAGTTTGACATTTCTCATAAAGGACATAGGGGCAAGCAGCTGGGTAGAATCAAGTTTAGAGAATATGTACATGTTATTTATCCTGCTCTATCTCTGGTCTTACAGAATATCTAGAGCAGGACATATAGGCAGCACAGAGGCTGCCACCACAACACAATATGCACTGTAACAATTGTTCACACACTTTCAGTAACTGGACTTTGTTAAACCACTCACACCCATTTTTCCCTTAGTGAGTGAGCCTGGAAAACTAACAACTTGTCTAGTCCTAGCTACCATGCAGGCATTTTAATGAGAAAGTAGTTCTTTGTAGACTCTAGATTGAGAAAACAATGTTTTCTGCCTTCATGCCATCATTTCTTTTAAATTTCCATTTCTACCACTGTCTTACATACAGCAAACACTGGAGCACCTACTGTGTATCACGCTGTACATATAACCACTTCTACCTGAGCTGGAAGCATTCCGCAATCTGCCAGCTGAGGTCAGCACTGCAGGTGCTAACTATTCCTCAACAAAAAGGGAACAAAAATATTAGGGTCTATTGCAGGCCATAAGGTTAAGTGATAACATTTTCATTTCAGTTACATATACACAGATGTGTGCACCGGATCATTATGTAAAATGTATTTCTTATTATAGATTATAATGAAAACAAATTTTGAAAGTTGAATTTTTTTAAAAGACATTGATCAGAAATTTAGAGATGTAAAATTGTTTGTTCATAGCCCTTCATTTCAATTTTGTAGTTACATTTCACCTCTGTCTTGTTTGCTGTACTTCCTGATTTTAGCTCTTAGAGTGGGAGTTAATGGAAGTGACTTAATTTTTCAAATAAGCAATTGTGACTTCAAGAACTTCCCAGATTAAGACAGTGCAGTCGTGAGGGAACTCATTGCTTTAGTCTAGGAGAAAATAGTTTTTAAAAAGTGGAGAGAGTTCAGTCTGAGGGAAGAGTTAGGGAGAAAATGGCAGAGGAAACACTACACAAATTAGAGGGACACAGTGGACCTACAGGGAGAGTGTGGATGTGCACACTCAGAACCTCAGCAGCTGAGACTGCTAGCATTGGAGAGTGAGGTGAGACCAGCAGACACTCCATTAATCCAATCAGAAGTAGTCCAAAGATAAAAGCCACTACACCAGAAATCAACCTAAACATCTAAAGCCAACTTATATTTGATCAATGATCCAAAACCAATCCCTGGAATAAGGACAGTCTATTCAATAAATGTTGCTGGGAAAACTGGATTTCCATGTGAAGAAGCATGAAGCAAGACCCCTACCTTTCACCTTACACAAAAATTCACTCAACATGGATTAAAGACCTAAATCTACGACCTGACATCATCAAATTATTGGAGAACATTGGAGAAACAGTGCAAGATATTGGCACCGGCAAAGACTTCTTGGAAAAGACCCCAGAGGCACAGGCAGTCAAAGCCAAAATTAACATTTGGGATTGGGATTGCATCAAATTGAGAAGTTTCCGTACTACAAAAAAAGAAAAAAAAAAAAAAGTCAGGAAAGTGAAGAGGCAACTGACAGAATGGGAAAAAATATTTGCAAACTATGCAACAGATAAAGGGTTAATAACCAGAATCTACAAAGAAATCAAAAACTCAACAACATCAAAACAAACAACCCATTTAAGAGATGGGCCAAGGACCTCATTAGACATTTTCAAAAGAGCAAATCCAAATGGCCAACAAACACATGAAAAACTGCTCAGGATCACTAGCAATCAGGGAAACGCAAATCAAAACAACAATAAGGTTTCACCTCATCCCGGTCAGAATGGGTCACATTCAGAAAGCTACCAACAACAGATGCTGGCGAGAATGTGGAGAAAAAGGGACACTAACCCACTGTTGGTGGGAATGCAAACTGGTTAAGCCACTATGGAAGTCAGTCTGGAGATTCCTCAGAAACCTGAATATAACCCGACCATACAACCCAGCCATACCACGCCTTGGAATATACCCAAAGGAAATTAAATTGGCAAACAAAAAAGCTGTCTGCACCTTAATGTTTATTGCAGCTCAATTCACAATAGCTAAGACCTGGAACCAACCCAAACGTCCATCAACAGTAGACTGGATAAAGAAATTATGGGACATGTACTCTATAGAATACGATACAGCAGTCAAAAACAATGAAATCCGGTCATTTGCAACAAAATGGAGGGATCTAGAAAACATCATGCTGAGTGAATTCAGCTAGTCCCAAAGGGACCAATATCATATGTTCTCCCTGATCAGCGACAACTAAATGAGCACCAAATGGGAAACCTTTTGAAGTGAAATGGACACTATGAGAAACAGTGACTTGATCAGCCCTTGTCCTGACTGTTGATGTACAATGTAATACTTTATCCCTTTTAGTATTTTTTTTTTGCTATAGTACTAATGGTTGAACTCTGTAATTAACACACAATTATTCTTAGGTGTTGAAATTTAAAAGAAAAGTGGTCCCTGTTAAATATAAGAGTGGGAATAAGAGAGGGAGGAGATATACAATTTGGGACATGCTCAATCGGACTTGCCCCAAATGGTGGAGTTAGACATGTGCCAGGGATTCCAATATGATCCCATCAAGGTGGCATGTACCAATGCCATCTAACTAGTCCAAGTGATCAACTTCAGGTCACAGTTGATCACACTGATAGGTCTAAGAGTCAAAGGAATCAAACAAGACTAGTGTCTGCTAATACTAACCGATAGAACCAAAAAGGGAGAGAACGATCCATCATGGGAAGCGGGATACACAGCAGACTCATAGAATGTCACATACCTAAACAGCACTCCGGCCTCAGAATCAGCCCTTAAAGCATTCGGATCTGGCTCAAGAGCCCATGAGAGCATTTTAGGTATGGAAAGCCAAGACACTCTGGCAAAAAAAAAAAAAAAAAAAAAAAAAAAAAAAAACTAAATGAAATGAAAGATCTCTGCAAATGAGATCCCAGTGGAAAGAACGGGGCCATCAAAGGAGGTACCTTTCTCTGAAGGGAGAAGAGAACTTCCACTTTGACTATGACCCTGTCTGAATAAGATCAAAGTCAGTGAACTCTAAAGGCTTCCATAGCCTTGGCAACTCATGACTAGAGCCTAGGGAGATTACTGACGCCATAAACAAGAGTGTCAAATTGTTAAGTCAACAACAGGCATCACTGTGCACTTACTCCTCATGTAGGATCTCTGTCCTTAATGTGTTGCCCAATGTGAAGTAATGCTATAACTAGTACTGAAACAGCATTTTACACTTTGTGTTTCTGTGTGGGTGCAAACTGATGAAATCTTTACTTAATATACACTAAATCAATCTTCTGTATATAAAGATAATTGAAAATGAATCTTGATGTTAATGGAATGGGAGAGGCGGTGGGAGATGGGAGGGTTGCGGGTAGGAGGGAAGTTATGGGGGGAAAAAGCCATTGTAGTCCATAAGCTGTACCTTGGAAATTTATATTTACTAAATAAAAGTTAAAAAAAAAAAAAGAAAAGGGAAATGTAATAACAGACACTGAAGATATAAAAGGAATCATCAGAAATTACTACAAAGAGCTGTATTTCAACCAACTGGGAAACCTAGAAGAAACTGATAGATTCCTGGACACATACAACCTACCTAAATTGAGGCATCAAGACACAGAAAACCTAAAAAGACCCATCAACAAGATGGTAATCGAATCAGTAATAAGGACCCTCCCAACAATGAAAAGCCAAGGACCAGATGGCTTCACTGCTGGATTCTACTAGACATTAAAGAACTAACTCTACTACTTCTCAAGTTATTCAAAACAACCAAAAGGGAAGAAATCCTCCCAAATTCTTCCTATGAAGTCAGCATCACCTTAATTCCTACATTTGAAAAAGATATAACAAAGAAAGAAAATTATAGACCAATTTCCCTGATGAACATAGACACAAAAATCCTCAACAAAATTCTGGCCAATCAAATCCAACAACACATTAGATAGATCATTCACCCAGACCAAGCAGGATTTATCCCTAGTAGGCAGGGATGGTTCGACATTCGCAAATCAATGTGACACATCCCATTAACAAACCAAAGGGGAAAAAAATGATTATCTCAATAGAATCAGAGAAAGCATTTGATAAAATACAACACCCTTTCATGATGAAAACTCGAACCAAACTGGGTACACAAGGAACATTCCTCAACACAATCAAGGCAATTTATGACAAACCCATGGCCAATGTCCTACTGAACAGGGAGAAGTTGGAACCATTTCCACTGAGATCTGGAAACACACACAGATGCCCACTCTCACCATTGGTATTCAATATAGTCCTGGAAGTTTTGGCCAGAGCCATTAGACAAGGAACAAATTCAAAGAGATACAAATTGGGAAGGAGGAAGTCAAATTATCTCTATTTGCAGATGACATGATTCTATATATAGGGGAGCCAAAAGACTCCAACAAGAGACAAACGGAACTCATAAAAGAGTCTGGAAAATTAAAGATATAATGTCAATATACAAAATCAATAGCCTTTGTATATACAGACAATACCATGGCTGAAAAAGAACTTCTAAAATCAATCCCATTTTCAATAGCTACAGAAAAATCAATTACCTTGGAATAAATTCAACCAAGGATGTCAAAGATCTCTATGATGAGAATTATAAACATTAAAGAAAGAAATAGAAGAAGATACAAAAAAGTAAAAAAAAGCCGGCGCCGTGCCTCAACAGGCTAATCCTCCGCCTTGTGGCGCCGGCACACCGGGTTCTAGTCCCGGTTGGGGCGCTGGATTCTGTCCCGGTTGCCCCTCTTCCAGGCCAGCTCTTTGCTGTGGCCCGGGAGTGCAGTGGAGGATGGCCCAAGTGCTTGGGCCCTGCACCCCATGAGAGACCAGGGAAAAGCACCTGGCACCTGGCTCCTGCCATCAGATGCGCGCATTGCTCCGGCCGCAGCGCGCCGTCCGCGGCAGCCATTGGAGGGTGAACCAACGGCAAAGGAAGACCTTTCTCTCTCTGTCTCTCTCTCACTGTCCACTCTGCCTGTCAAAAATAAAAAAAAAAAAAGTAAAAAAAAAAATCTTCCATGTTCATGGATTGGAAGAATCAATATCATCAAAATGTCCATTCTTCCAAAAGCAATTTATGATTCAATGGGGTATCAATCAAAATACCAAAGACATTCTTCTCAAATCTAGAAGAAATGATGCTGTAATTCATATGGAAACACAAGGACCTCAAAAAGCTAAAAAACCTTATACAAAAAATAAATAAACCCAGAGGCATCACAATACCAGATTTCAAGACATACTACAAGGCAGTTATAATCAAAACAGCATGACACTGTAAGTAAAACAAATGGGTAGACCAATGAGACAGAATACAATCACCAGAAATCAATCCAAGCATCTACAACCAAATTATACTTCACCAAGAAGTTTAAACCAATCTTTGGAGTAAGGATAGTCTCTTCAACAAATGGTGCTAGGAAAACTAGATTTCCACATGCAGTAGTATGAAGCAGGACTCCCTAACTTATACATTACATTAAAATCCATTGAAGGCCGGTGCCACGGCTCAATAGGCTAATCCTCCGCCTTGCAGCACCAGCACACTGGGTTCTAGTCCCGGTCGGGGCGCCGGATTCTGTCCCGGTTGCCCCTCTTCCAGGCCAGCTCTCTGCTGTGGCCAGGGAGTGCAGTGAGGATGGTCCAAGTGCTTGGGCCCTGCACCCACATGGGAGACCAGGAGAAGCACCTGGCTCCTACCATCAGATCAGCCGCAGCACGCCAGCCGCAGCGGCCATTGGAGGGTGAACCAATGGCAAAAGGAAGACCTTTCTCTCTCTCTCACTGTCCACTCTGCCTGTCAAAAAAAAATCCATTGAAAATGGATTAAAGATGTAAATCTATGACCTCATTCCATCAAATTTCTATAAAACATTGGGGAAACCCTGAAAGACATTGGCACAGGCAAAGAGTTCTTGGGCACAGCAATCAAAGCCAAAAACCAATAAATGGGATTACATCAAATTGAGAAGCTTCCGTACTGCAAAACAAACACTCATGAAAGTGAAGAGGCAACCAACAGAACAGAAGCAATTCTTTGCGAGCTATGCAACTGGTAAAGGATTAATAACCAGAATATACAAAGAGATCAAGAAACTCCACAACAAACAAATAACACAGTTAAGAAATGGGCAAAGAACTTAAACAAACATTTTTCAAAAGAGAAAATCCAAATGGCCAACAGACACAAGGAAAAATATTCAGGATCACTAGCCATCAGGGAAATGCAAATAAAAACCACAATGAGGTTTCACCTCACCCCAGTTAGAATGGCTTTCATACAGAAATCAACAAAGAACAAATGCTGGTGAGGAAGTGGAGAAAAACGTACCCTAATCCACTGGTGGTGGGAATGTAAACTGATAAAGCCACTATGGAAGACAGTATGGACTTGCCTCATAAATCTCAATGTAGACCTATCAGATGACCCAGCCATCCCACTACTGGGAATTTACCCAAGGGAAATGAAATAAGCAATAAAACAGTTATCTGCACCCACATGTTTATTGCAGCTCAATTCACAATAGCTAAGACATGGAATCAACATAAATGTCCATCAGCCAAAAACTGGATAAAGAAATTACAGGATATGTACACTATGGAATACTACACAGTGTTTAAAAAAAATGAAATCCACTTATTTGCAACAAAATGGATGAATCTGGAAAACATCCGACTTAGTGAAATTAGCCAGTCCCAAAGGGACAAATACTATGTTTTCTCTGATCTATGATAACTAACAGAGTACCTAAAAGGAAATCTGTAGAATTCAAATCGGCACTTTTAGAACCAGTGACTTGAACAGCCCTTGTTTTGACTGTTGAAGAAGAGGTTTTTTCTTTCACACTACTTGTTGAACTCTTTACTTAACATAATCTTATGTGTATAAAGTCAATTGAAAATTGATCTCAGTAGGGAATAAGAGACAGCGGAGGAAGCTGTAAAACTATATAGTTCTGCATACATTCCTAGAGACTTACTTCTAAGGATACAGTTTAAAAACTTGCCACGGGACCCCAAATTCCATTAAGCTGGGTTGTAAAAATGCCATCGTAAGTGTTAATGTGATCATATAGATAGGATTAAGTGATCATATAAATAGGATCAAGTGTCTGATAATAATAATAATAGAATTTAAAAATGTTCCAGTATGGGAAGCAATCCACACAGCAGACTCATGGAATGACAACTGCTTTAAGTAGTAGTCTGACTTCAGAATCAGCCCTTAAGTCATTCTAGTCTGGCTGAAAAACCCAGGAGAGCTTTCAGGCATGGAAACCAAGACACTGTGGCAAAAAATATTCTATATGAAGGATCTCATATAGAGATCCTTTCCAGTGGAAAGAAGAGGCCACCAAAGGATGAAGGGAAGACTTCCACTTTGTTTATGTCCCTGTCTAACTACTGACAGAGTTTGTGAATTCAAAAGGCTTCCATAGTCTAGGCAGCTCACGTCAAGAGCCTCAGATGTGGCCGGCGCCGCGGCTCACTAGGCTAATCCTCTGCCTTGCGGCGCCGGCACACTGGGTTCTAGTCCCGGTCGGGGCGCCGGATTCTGTCTCGGTTGCCCCTCTTCCAGGCCAGCTCTCTGCTGTGGCCAGGGAGTGCAGTGGAGGATGGCCCAAGTCCTTTGCCCTGCACCCACATGGGAGACCAGGAGAAGCACCTGGCTCCTGCCTTCGGATCAGTGTGGTGCGCCGGCTGCAGTGCGCTGGCCATGGCGGCCTTTGGAGGGTGAACCAATGACAAAGGAAGACCTTTCTCTCTGTCTCTCTCTTACTGTCCACTCTGCCTGCCAAAAAACAAAAACAAAAAAAGAGCCTCAGGTGATCACATCAAGATACACTCAGGTGTGTATGTGTGACTCTTGTGTATGTGTCATCATACAGAGTGTTAATTGTTAAATTAACAACAGGAGTCACTGTGCACTAACTTCCCATGCAGGACCTCTGTCCTCAATGAGTTGAATTATGAGAATTAACTGTAAAACTTGTTCTCTCTGTGTGTATATGTGTCTGTGTATGCAAATTGTTGAAATTTTTACTTAGCACAGTGTTGGTCTTCCGTGTATAAAGTTAATTGAAAATGAATCTTTTTTTAAAGATTTACTTATTGACTTGAGGGGGGGGGGGGGCTTCCATCTGCTGGTTCACTCCCCAGATGGCCGCAACGACCAGAGCTGTGCCGATCCAAAGTCAGGAGCTTCTTCCAGGTCTCCCATGGACTTGGACCATCTTCTACTGCTTTCCCAGGCCATAGCAGAGAGGTGGATCAGAAGTAGAGCGGTCGGGACTCAAACCAGTGCCCATATGAGATGGCAGCACGGTGGGTGGCTGCTTTACCCACTACACCATGGTGCCAACACCTGAAAACGAATCTTAATGGAGAATGGGCCTGGGAATGGGAGAGGGAGGAAGAGGGGTGGGAGTGGATGTGGGAGTGGGTGTGGGAAGAATAGCTATATTCCTAAAGTTCTACTTAAGAAATTTGTATTCCTTAAATGAAAGGTTTCTTTGGGGAAAAAAATAAGTAATCATGTAGTTTTGGGGAAACTTACTATCAGTAAGTATTTACAGGAAAAAAGCAGAAACATTTAAATGAGATTCCTATAAATATTTTAGTTGGAATTTTATATTATAGAAGCTAAACTTAATCATTTATTTTTAGCATTTTATTAGCTTTCTTCAAATATAATTCAATTCACCTACTTCAATTGATTACACAACTCAGTTTTGCACATTTACAGAGTTGTACAACCATCACCAAAATGAGTTTCAGAACACTTTCATCACTGCAAAAAGAAACTGCATCTCCATTAGCAGTCACTCCTCATTGCCCAAATCCTCTCAGCCTTGTAATTACTTTTATAGCTCCTTCTTGAGCTATGTGTTAAAGCAACTGATGCCCATGCAGTTCAGTGCCTTATTCATGGTTTTCTTTTTTCTGATCACACCTATGCTCCACTTCATGTGCACTCTTAACTTCTGAGACTTACACAAACCATGTTTTTGGGTTTTTTCTTTATAAAAAAATACATCTGAATTGTAAAACTAAATGCATTAATTGTAGCGACTGATCAGCCATCAAAACAGGTAACTGCCTAACAGTGTTGACATTTAAATTATTACTGGGTCACTAAATTTATCTTCAGACCTAGCAAGCAAAGGCTTTCTGAAACCTAGTGATTACATCTAGTTGCAAATGTTCAGTCAGCCACCAGTATTCACGGGCTCCCCCTCCCTGGATTCAATCACCCTTAGATCAAAACTATTTTTATAAAATCATGCCTGTATTGAAAATGAACAATTTTTTTGTCATTATTCACTGGACAGTTTAACAACTATCCACACAGCATTTATAAGGATATGCACAGGTTGTATACAGATGCTATGCTATTTAATAAAAGTTAGATAAGGGCATCTGCAATTTTTGGTATTCACTCAAGGTCTGGTACCAATCCCCTGAGGATACCTTAGGGACAACTGTACTTGATTTGGAGCTTAAAGACAATTTTTCATGAAAGCAATATTAAGGCTATGGTACTCGCACCTTTGTTTTTTATGTTTTGGGGGGAGGAGGTTGCTTCAATATTTCTTGCACTTTTACTGAGATAATTCTCCCAGAGCTGAAATGTGTTGGGGGCAGGAGGGACACTAACGATTGTGTCTTTCCTTTATGGCTTCTCCCTTCAATCAAATGAGAATGTTTTTCTTCTCATGTTTTATTTCAGGGGGGAAATAATATTAGTGAGTTTCTACTTAATTTGTTATTTTTCATTTTCCTCTTCTGATCAGAAAAGTGAAATCAAAATGTAAATTATACCTACCTATAGTAAAATGAGTTAAGTTTATTGCTCTTGGCAGTATCTAAGGAGGAACGAATACCTAGTGGCTAGGAATCCAAAGCCTGGAGCCAGAAGGCAATGCCCCAGGCTGGCTTAGAGAGCTGAGTGCTTATCCCCTCATTTGTGGCATTGGAGTAACTGGACTTAATTTCAAAGGCAGTGAAAGTCAGGCAAAAATGAGATAAAACCTGTATTTGTTTAGCATCTGGCACAAGATAGTTCCTCAAAGGTTAGCCATCATACACATTTGAAAGACTTCTTGCGGACCATCTGCAGTCCTGGTATCCCATATGGGCACTGGTTTGAGTCCCGGCAACTCCATTTCTGATCCAGCTTTCTGCTAACAGCCAGAGAAAGCAGCAGAAAATGATCCAAGTCCTTGGACCCGTGCACCCTTATGAGAGACCCCGAAGAAGCTCCTGGCTCCTGGCTTCAGGTCAGCCCAGCTCCGGCTGTTGCAGCCATTTGCGGAATGAACCAGCGGATGGAAGATCTCTATGTGTGAGTGTGTGTGTGTGTGTGTGTGTGTGTGTGTGTGTGTAACTCTGCCTTTCAAATAAATAACTCTTTTAGATAGATAGATAGATAGATATAGATAGATAGATAGATTTTATTTACTTATTTATTTTTGAAAGAGTTAGACAGAAAAGTAGAGGCAGAGGGAGAGAAAGAGAGGTCTTACATCTGCTGGTTCACTCCCCAATTGGCTGCAACAGCCAGAGCTGCGCTGATCTGAAGCTAGGAGTAGGAGATTCTTCCAGGTCTCCCACATAGGTACAGTGGCCCAAAGACTTGAGCCATATTCCAATGCATTCTCAGGCCATAGAAGAATACTGGGTAGGAAAGAGAGCAGCTGGGATATGAACCGGCACCCATTTGGGACGCCGGCACCGCAGGCGGTGGCCTTACCCAATATGCCACAATGCCAGCCCCTCAAATAAATAAATCTTTTAAAAAGAAATATTTCTTGAATAAATTTGTCTTAAGCATTTTTATTTTTTTTTTTTTTACAGGCAGAGTGGACAGTGAGAGAGAGACAGAGAGAGAAAGGTCTTCCTTTTGCCTCCAATGGCCGCCGCGGTTGGCGCGCTGCGGCCGGTGCACCGTGCTTGTCCGATGGCAGGAGCCAGGAGCCAGGTGCTTTTCCTGGTCTCCCCATGGGGTGCAGGGCCCAAGCACCTGGGCCATCCTCCACTGCACTCCCGGGCCACAGCAGAGGGCTGGCCTGGAAGAGGGGCAACTGGGACAGAATCCGGTGCCCCGACCGGGACTAGAACCCGGTGTGCCGGCGCTGCAAGGCGGAGGATTAGCCTGTTGAGCCACGGCGCCGGCCATTAAGCATTTTTAAAAGATTGATTTTAGGGGCTAGCACCATGCAGTAGGTTAATCCTCTGTCCGTGGCACCGGCATCCCATATGGACGCCAGTTCTATTTCTGGCTGCTCCTCTTCCAATCCAGCTCTCTGCAGTGGCCTAGGAAAGCAGTAGAAGATGGCCCAAGTCCTTGGGCCCCTGCACCCACATGGGAGACTGGGAAGCAGCACCTGGTTCCTAGCTTTAGATCGGCACAGCTACAGCCATTGTGGCCACCTGGGGAGAACCAACGGACGGAAGACCTTTCTCCCTCTCTCTCCCTCTTACTATCTGTAACTCTGTCTCTCAAATAAATAAATAAAATCTTTAAAAATAAATATTGCTTTTATTTACTTTGAAAGGCAGAGTAACAGAGAGAGAGAGAGAGAGGAAGAGACAGATCGATGTTCCATCTCCTGGTTTACTCCCTAACATCTTCAACAGCCATGGCTGGGCCAGGCTGAAGCCCAGAACCTGGAACTCTTGTCTGGGATAGACCAACATCCATGGTCTTCCAGGCCCATTAGCAGGAAGCTGGATAGGAAGTGGAGCATCCAGAACTCAAAACCAACAGATATGCAACGTGGCATCACAAGCAGTAGCTTCATCACTCTGCCACAACACCAGGCCCATCCTAAAATGTTTTAAACAAATTTTACATATTTAAATTAGTTTTAAAAATATGACAATATAATGCTGCCTGAATACAATTTGGATATCCCAAGAGTTTTAAAAGATTTCCCTTGGGGCCGGCACTGTGGCACAGTGGGTTAAATCCCCGGCCTGAAGGGTCAGCATCCCATATGGGTGCTGGTTCAAGTCCCAGCTGCTCCTCTTCTGATTCAGCTTTCTGCTATGGCCTGGAATAGCAGAATGACTAAGTCCTTGGGCCCCTGCACACACACTGGAGACCTGGAAGAAGCTCCTGGCTCTTAGCTTCGGATTGGCACAGCTCCAGCCGTTTTGGCCATCTGGGGAGTGAACCAACGGATGGAAGACCTCTCTCTCTGTGTCTCTACCTCTCCAATTCTATCTTTCAAATAAATAAAATAAATCTTAAAAAAATTTAAAAAGGAGATTTCCCAATTTATCACCCCTAATAAGCACCTAAATAGCTTAAAAGTTAAACCTCTCCTGAAACGTGAAGTCTTTAGAACATGCATTGGTGAGCATAGCTACAACATGCTGAACACCTACAGGATGGAAATGTCTTTGATCACTAGTACTCTGCACCATGCCAATCTTACTGCAGGAACAGTAAACAGTGCATGAAGTGGAATGGCACTAAAAGCACTGCACTCAAACACTGCAGTAACTATTGGACAGAGGTCAATTCTTCACATTAGAATTTATATTATTTCTACATTTTGGATTCATAATTCAATATAGGGAATAACAATCAACATATATAGTTGTTGTTAAATCTATTCAAACAAAACCTAAGTAGCTATTCTGGTTGTTTGGTTACTGTGAAATTATGCTGTGCTTATTATGACCTGAAATAAAAGCTATTTGCAAAATGCTCAGAAATCATTTTGCAGTGTTTTTTTTTATATTTTTATTTCATATTTGATGCTTCAAAAGCATTTTACAAAGAGCACTGCTAAACATACAGGATATGCTCACTGCCATTTAGTGTAATAAACCTGCCTCTTTATGTGAAGAATTATTCTGTAAACACAAGTATTGATCACCTAGGTGTATTTTGGAAGTCTAGGTTTTTACTTGTTAGGATCTTTGCAAAGTTTGACCTGTTATTTGATATCAGGTGCTCTTTCATTGGGTCGCTACCCACCGTTGGAGTGAAAATTTATACAAAAATTTCCTCTGATTTCTTTTTATTCATATGAGATTGAAATGCTTTTAGTTTAGACTTTACTAAAATCTTCCTGGTATCTACCTAATACCAGTAGTATTCAAAGTCCCGGGACTTTTACACAGATGCTACAGATAGCTTTGAAAATGCTTGTTTAGGAGAGAACTTTACCTGGGGCTGCTGATGTGCCACAGCAGGTTAAGCGGCTGCCTGTGACACCAGCATCAAATATGGGCACCAGCTGGAGTCCTGGCTTCTCCACTTCCACTCTATCTCCCTGTTAATGTGCTTGGGAAGGTAGTGGAAAATGGCCCAAGTGCTTGGGACCTTGCCACTCATGAGGGAGGACCCAGAATATCCTAGGTTCCGGGCTTTGGCCTGGCCCAGCCCCAGCAATTGGGGTCATTTGTGGAGTGAACAAGCAGTTGGATGATGTGTCCGTGTGTGTGTGTATATTTGTGTTTAATTCTGCCTTTCAAGTAAATAAATAAATCTTTAAAAAAAAAAAAAAAACCTGCATTCTGAATGCAGATCATGGCTCCCCACACCTGGACTAGGCTATAAATGTTTTATGTATTTATATAGTTATCTACTTTTAAAATATTTTTATGTGTTTTGCAAACTTTGGTAACATTTAAATTATGAATGAGACCTGGGACTGGCACTGTGGTGTAGCAGGTAAAGCCGCTGCCTGCAGTGCCAGCATCCCATATGGGTGCCGATTTGAGTCCCAGCTGCTTGACTTCCCATCCAGTTCTCTGCTGTGGCCTGGGGAAGTAGTGGAAGATGGACCTGGTCCTTGGGCTCCTGCACCCACGTGGGAGACCCAGAACAAACTCCTGGCTTCAGATCAGCTCAGTTCCAGCCATTGTGGCCATCTAGGGAGTGAACCAGCAGAGAGAAGACAGCTCGCTCGCTCGCTCGCTCTGCCTCTGCCTGTTAACTTTGAAATAAATAAATAAATCTTAAAAAAAAAAAAAAAAGGATGAGACCTACTTGAGACTTGAAATCAAACAAGTTATTAGCATTCAATAAACATTTTAGTGACTTCAAGGATGTTACATGTTCAGAGAAGGATTTTCTTTAGGTACCATCCTTTCTTGTGTTTAATCAGCACCTAAAAAGTCTTTATCCTTGGTCAATCCAAAAGCTCTAAGAACCATGTCTGGAGGGGAAATACGTGGTAGTTTATTCGAGTCAATCTGGCATACTGTTGAAAATAACATCAACAACTTTGTTTCTATATTTTAAAACACTGTTGTAAGTGCATAAACACTGTCACAAAGACGTTGGCCTGGAATCATACATACGGGTCCTTCCTTGCCAAGCCACCTGAGGAAGCCAAACTCCTTTTCTGAAGTCACCGTCAGAATCTGCCGCACATTTCTCCAAGGCAGTAAGCCTCGCCCTTAATTTGATCTTTAAGCCAGAATTTAAAATCACCTAGGAAAAGACCAGTAACACAAGAGCGTCGTGAGTAGAACTCCAAAAAAAAAAAAAAAAAAGCATTTCTTAACGGAGTTCCCAAAAAATGGACCCTCGCAGGGCAAGACGAGGGCGGCGGACGGCCGGGCCCACGGCTGCCCCGCTGGGCGCCCGCTTCCCGGGAGGCCTCCGGGCGCTGAGGCGGGAGCTCCGGCACGGGCACCACCGGGCTAATCGCCCTGACTGAAACGGGCACCCAGGCCAGAGAGGCTGACTGACCAGCGGAGGGCCGTGACGGGCAGCGCGGCGCCAGTCTCTCCTCCAAGGGCTATCGGAGACCCTCAGACCGGGCGCCAGGAGGCAGCAGAGCCCACGAAGACGCCAGCGCCAGATTTCAGGAGAACGGGCTGAGCGGGCCTGGACCTCTCTGCTGTGAGGAGAGCCCACGGCGCTGCCGCGGCCGCGCCCCCTCCCGGGACACTCGGCGGGGGACGGCCAGGGACGGCCGGCGCATGCGCGCGCCCGCCAGGCTCCGGCGCGTGCTCGGTCGTCCTCCGTCCCCGGGCCTCCCAGCGACCCTCGGGCCGGGCCTCCCCACCTGCGGAGCAGGGCCTTTTCCAGCTCCCTCCGGCCCCATCCCGCGTCATCTCGGGAGTGCTCGTTCGCGCTTCCGAAAGCCTCCCGCGGAGCCCCTCAGGGCGGCCGGTAAGAGGGCGGAGAGGCAGGGCGGTGGGGGGGGAGGGGTGCGGGGGCGTCCCCAGGGCGCGGGCGTCGGCGCCGGGCAGGAGCAGCGGGCGGTTGAACCCGCGCCTCCGGCTGCGCGCAGGCGCCTTGGGAAGAGGCCGGGCCCGCTCCGGCCAATGAGAGCGCGGCCTGCGGCCCGCCCCTTGTCCGGGCTCACCTCAGGCGAGCGGCGCGCGCGCTGCTGAGGTGTCGAGGTGGGGGCGGGACCCGCGCTGCCGGCGGAAGTGGCGCCGAGGGCGCGCGCGCGCATGCGCGTGCGCATGCCCCGTGCTGCGGGAGCCGCGGCGTTCCCCGGGCTGGTGCGGGGCGGGCGCTGGCCGGGGGCGCTTGCGGGAGCTGTGAGGCGCCGCTGGGGAGGGGGTCGCAGGAGGGCGCGCGGCGCTCGATGCCCGGGCGGCCGTATCGCGTCGTTTTGAACTCGCCTTGAAATGACGCAAAGGCTCTTTCGGTTTTGTCATTTCCACTGTGGTGTCCTCCAAAGCCCGTTAGGATTTAAATCTCAGAATGAAGATGTTTAGGAAAGGAAGCTACCGAGTTCCGTGGGTTGATCTCACGTAAAAATGGAGGAAAGCTACCTGCCCTTGTCCCTCCTCTGTGGGGCAAACCTAGAAGCCGCTGAGACGGCACTACCGTGGTCGCCGGCTAGGTGAGCGAAGCCCGAGGTCGACTTTGTCAAGTTTCTTTCCCATGAAGGCTGTGCCACATGGCCCGAGCTCCGTGCTGGGCCCTCGACTTGGAAAAGGCTTGGTGGCGGTTTCTGCCTGTCGGGAGTAATGGAAGCAAAACAGCAGTTCTTATTAACGCGCCCCCCCTGTGTAGACTTCTCACCGATTTAGAGAGCGAACCAAATTTGGTTTGAAATTCCAAACAAGAGATTTAATGCCTCATTTACCACATTAGTATGGTTCCATCAGAAAAATTTATTTGATGAAGTCGAAGCTAGTATGACTGTTAAGTGTATTAAAGTAGTCATTTCCGGTAATTTGTAAATTATTTCCTTCTCCATCTTCCATCTCTGGTCCAGGGAGGACAACATCTCCTCCCCCACACCCCCACTCTAGGTTTGGCATCTGGGAGTTTCCCATAATACCCTGTGCATGTCTGAATCATTGCATTTCCTCCAATGTTTTATGATTATCTTGTGTGTCTCTTTTTCCACTGCTCCTTCTCTATCTCCAGGACTGTAAACTTTTTGAGGACTGGAACTAAAGATTTTGTATTCCCAGTGCTTTAGATAGGAATGTGAGTTAGTGTTCCATAATAATTCCTGATAATTGCCTGAATTAGAACTGGATGCTTCCCCCATCAGATAAGCCATTGCAACCTCGTTGGTTAGTTGGTAGCATGCCTGATGCCTTTTCCAAATGGGATACTGGGCAGAGTGGAATGAAGACAGGAACCACTCAAGAAAGAATTTGAAGACAGGAAGCCTGCAATTTGATGTGGGCGGCCCAGGCTTTTGAAGCTGGTGTCACTAGCAGATGAGTGCTTCTTGCTCCACCCTGAAGCAGTCTCCTAGGTCTGCCAATTGTGATTTGAGTTTCTGTGTAGCTAATCCTGTAAGAGGAAGCACATTAGATCTGAACCTTGTAGTCTTCATCGCAGCTGGATTCCCCAAAGTGAAGTTGAGGTTCTGTGATCAGCCAGGGTCCTCTGGTTTAGTTTTCCCAGAATCTGCTTGTTCCTTGAACAGGCTCCTCTAGGTGGATATAAAGTATTGCTGAGCCCTTTGAGTTTTGAACTGAGAGCGTTGGGCTCTTTGTCTTGCAAAGCAGAGCACTAACCCAGGATCTACACCACAGGAGAAGCCCAGCAGCCAAGCCACTGGGCTGTGGGCTCTGATGATGTCTTTGCTTACTTAGGTGTATTTTATTCTCAGAAGAAGGTAAACCGCACAGGAAACAACTGGCTCAAACAAAAAATTAAAAGTCTTCATTTGATTTTTACCATGTGACTGAGTTCCAAAGATCTTTCCCTGAGTTTTTCTCATGAGCACTTTTAAGTTGCCAATTCTGCAGGGCCCGGATGGGGCTTTGATGGGTTCCAGGTGATAGCTCCCACTGCTTTAAGACCACTGCCCTTTTTCTCCTTCCTTCCCTCTTTTCCAAAACTGGCTCCTGATATGACCATTTTCCTTGTCAGTCTTCAGAGCCCACTCTTAAAGGAAGGCTTATGAGAAATACCCAAAAGACTCACACTAGTAAGACTCCAAGAAATATCGGTTTCCATCCTTATTCTTAAACATATTTTTAACTTTTTCCAATGATTTGTATGGGAACTGTGAGACCTGAGCCTGGATCAAGGTGTAACTATTAGGCCTCCATCTTGTAGCTTGGGCCTGACCAGGCCCTGAACTCTGAGCCAGAAGCTCCTAAAAGTAAATACATGAACTCCCCTTGCAATAAACTCTCCTAGCAACAGCCAATTAGCAGATAACAGAGAAATACCTAGAGTTTCTGGTGTCTTCTCAGGGCAGATAGGGTGATTAATAGCTTCCCGAGACCCTGCAGTTCAGCACATACACCCCAGCAGCTCAGACCCTATGCTTTGGCCAATCAGTTTAAAAGGCATCAACCCCAAAGCCATCCAACCACCTTTAGGTCCCTTCACGCCACTGGATGCACTAATCAACTCTAGGAGATGTCCTTTAAATTTCCCGCGGGATGAGATGATTTGCTAAATGGTACCATAATGTATAAAATGTCTCTAAAACCCTATAAAAACCCTGGCCTTCTTTGTCTTAGGGCTGCTCTGTTCTTGCGTGTTCAGACAGCCCCAGCATGCTGGAATAAATAAACCCTTTGCTGATTGCATGAGAGTGTCTCTTGGAGTCGTTCTTGGGGCAGTGGATGTTTTTGGACTCTAACAGAACAGATCATCTTAGAAAAATAATTTGAGTGGCTACCAAAAGTAGTAATTGAATGTCATTTTTAGGTAAATGGGCATAAAGAGAAAATAAGGCTGCAAGCAGAGACAAAGGAAGCAAAGTAGACCCAACACTAACCTTGAAAAGCGGCTGTTCCCAGTTATCTGGTGGAGCAGCTATGCATGGTTATCTTGTCTAGGAAGGAAAGATGTCCTAATTTCTGCTTCTGTAACTCCAGTCATAAATCTGTTCTATAAATCTTCCCCTGTTATCTCTTTTATAAACATACCAGACCCACCAACCATAGGGGGTGTGGTCCTAAGTCACACAGGCTGCAATTTAAATCCACCAGTGCTGTAATGGCTAAGGTATGATGCCGATGAACCTATAAATATTGTAAGCAACTTGGAATTGTTCCTTAATTTGCAGGAAATGATTCCAGCTGAACCCCCTGGCCTTAGTAAATGGCTCTGGATCCTCCACTGTCTCTGGTGCCTATTTGAACGTCGGGAGTTTTCCCACCCCAGATTTCTGTAACAGGCACTTTCCTATAGAACTGGGAATCAGCAGGCATCATGGCTGAAGGGAAAGAAAAGAATTCATGTGTTCTCATTGCTGCTCCATGCCATGAAAGACAGTGTTTAAAGTATCAGCTTTAATTCAGGCAAAACCAGTTCCCACAGCACTGTACAGAAGGTCTTCAAAAAGTTTGTTGGGCCGTGCATATTATGAAAACATTATACATGGACTTCAAAAGTTGCTTACACCAAAATAAACTCACCATTTAATTCCATTCTCCCATGAACACTTTGAAATGTGTTCAAATGCAGCCATGGCAAAACTGCCTATTGATTGAATTTTTAAGACTTTCAGATTTTGACACTTCTTGCAATAATTCTTTTTTTCAAAAGATTTATTTATTTATTTGAAAGGCAAAGAGAGAGATCTGTCTTCCACTCGCTGGTTCATTCCCCAAATGGCTTCAGTGGCCAGAGCTGGGCCAGTCCAGAGCCAGGAGCTTCCTCCCAGTCTCCCACATGAGTGCCCAAGCACTTAGGCCATCCTCCGGTGCTTTCCCAGGCACAATAAAAGGGAGTTGGATCGCAAATGGAGCAGCCGGGTCTGGAACTGGTGCCCATGTGGGATGCTGGTGCAGCAAAGGTTTAACCTTCTATACCACAGCACAGGCCCTTGCAATAATTCTGAGTTTTCCAATCACAAAATTTGTTTTCAAATAAAATAATGTTTTTAACTACAAGTTCCATTTATATGGAAGCTTCATGAGATGGGAAAAAGAAGTCTGCAGTTTTTTCTGGACATCCTAAATTATATAATAATAATGGTTGCCCCTCTTACTAACTTTCTATTTACCAAATATTGTGAAGCCCTTTATGTATACTACTTGTGTTAAATTTTTTATTATTAACAGTGATTGTACATATTTTTTAACTATAATTCAGCCTTTCAGTACATATGTGCAATGTGTACAAGTCGGGGTAATCAACATTTCCCCTGCTTTGAGGTAACTTTGATTGGACTGTTAGAGCTCCTTTCTTCTATTTCCTTATAAAATACATAATAGGTTGTTGTGAGCTGCAGTCACTCTACAATGCTTTATAGCTCTGATTTGGTACCTGGTATCCAAGCTCCCTGTATTCCCCTATACCCCTTCCAGCCTCTAGTAATCCGTATCCTGTGTTCAGATTGAGTTATTTTTTAGCTCCCACATAGGAGGGAAAGCATACAGTATTTGCCTGTGTCTGACTTATTTCAGTTAACACAGTTATTTGACGCCTGCATCTCACATTGGAGCCTAGAGTTGATTGTTAGCTCCAGTTCCTTTTGGTCTTTTCAAGTTTGGTTTTACAAGTTTGAGCCTGTGCCTGTGCTATCTTAAGTCTGTGTTGAAGTCTGTGGAGATAGTCCAAATGGTTCTCCTTTTTCCTCAGTATGTCTCCCTTTGGCCTCAGAAATCATTGAGGTGATAGAAGTATTTCCTGATTTCTGTGTGTTTGTCTCAAACACAATTTCAGTGTGAATGGTTAAATAAAATAATCTCTTTAGTTTTTAAATTAATACCTGTAATCACATTCAGAATCCAAGAAACTCTTGCCACACAAGTGAACCAGAAAATTAATTCCAAGTATCCAGGATCGAAACTGTACTTTTTAAAGATATGAACCTTGATTTTTTTTTCTTTAAGATACACATTTCCATTGTTGATGACATTTCTTTCATTGCATTTATTTATTTGAAAGGCAGAGTTACAGAGAGGCATAGGCAGAGAGAGAGAGGTCTTCTACCCACTGGTAAAACACTCCCCAAATGGCTACAATGGCTGAAGCTGAGCCTATCCAAAACCAAGAGCTAGGAGCTTCTTCCAGGTCTCCCACACAGGTGCAGGGGCCCAAGGACTAGGGCCATCTTCCACTGCTTTCCCAGGCCATAGCAGAGAGCTGGATTGCAAGTGGAACAGCAGGACTCGAACTGGCACCCATATTGGATGCTGGCACTGCAGTCGGCAGCTTTACGTGCTACACCACAGTACCGGCCCCAAAAATATATTTCAAAACATTTTGATGCCTAAATGTGGCAGCATATGAGTTTAGCCACATGGGAGATTTTTTTTTAGAGGTTGATCAACTTTTTTTAAGGATTGATTCATTTATTTGAGAGGCAGAGTTACAGAGAGAGGTCAGACTAGATATCTTCCATCTGCTGATTCATTCCCCAAATGGCCACAATGACTGGGGCTGGACCAGCTAAAGTCAAGAGCCAGGAGCTTCTGCTGGGTCTCCCACATGGGTGCAGGGCCCAAGGACTTGGGCCATCCTCTGCTGCTTCCCCAGGCCTATTAGCAGGGAGCTGGATTGGAAGTAGAGCTGGAGCTGGTGCCCATATAGGATGCCAGCACTGCAGGATGAGGCTTTAACCTGCTGAGCCACAGCACCAGCCCCTACATGGGAAAAAATTTCAGCACAACCCTGTCCATATGCATGCATAACAGACTTATTTCCTTCATATGGTCCCAGAGTGGCAAATCACTGAACCTGCATGAACACATCGTTATCACCTGAAATCCATACTCTGCCTTGGGTTCACTGTTGGTGATGTACATCCTAGGGGATTTAACATGTGTAGAGTGACAGGTTTACACCAGTGTAGTTCACCACCCTAAAAAATCCTCTGTCCTCTTCTGCCTCCCCACCCACTGACCCCTGGCTCCTCATTCCTCCCGACCCTCTGACCCCTGGCTACCACAGATCTCCATACCTTTGCCTTTTCCACAGTGCCATACACTTGTATTCACACAGTTTGCAGCCTTTTCAGATTTCAAGTTTCTTTCATTGAGTAATATGCACTGGAGTTTCTAGGTTCAGTAGCTTTTTTCTTTTTAGTCTGAGTAATATTCCATTTCACTGGGTTTATTTACCCATTCAACTACTGAAGCACATCTTGGTTGCTTCCAAGCTTTGGCAGTTATAAATGAAGCTATTATAAACAGCCACATACAGGTTTTTGTGGAGATTTAACTTTCCAGCTCATTTGGGTGAAATACCAAGGAGTGCAGTTGCTGGATGGTAAGAGGATGTTTAGTTTTATCAGAAACTGCCAAGCTGTCTTTCAAAGTGGCTGCAGTATTTGGCATTCCCAGCAGCAGTTCCTGTTGTTCCACATCCTTGTCATCATTTGGTGTTGTCAGTGGTTTAAATTTTGGTCATTCTTCTAGGTGTGTAGTGGTATTTATTATTTTAGCTTGGCAATTTTTTATTATATATGATGTTGGACATATTTTCATATGATTGCCATCTTTTTATCTTCTTTGTGAGGTGTTTTCTCTGGTATTTTGCATTTTTTTAAATTGCTTATTCATTTTCTAATTGTTGACCCATGAGGAAGGTGTCTTTTGCTACTTGATTTCTGCAAGTGTTTGACTTGTTATCTTACACTCTGTCAACATTGTCTTTTGAAGAGCAGAAGTTTTTTGTTAGGCTTATTTATTTATATTTATTTAAAGGTAGAACCACACACACACAAACACACAAAACACACCCAAATACACATATATATCTGCCATCCACTGGTTCATTCCCAAATGCCTGTGACAGCCTGGGCTGTACAAGGCCAAAGGTAAGAGCCTGGGCCCCCTTCCATATTTCTCATGTAGGTGCAGCAACCCAGCTACTTTAACCATCACTAACTTCTTTCCAGGGTACATTAGCAAGAAACTGGACCGGAAGCAGAGTAAGGACTCAAACCCAGGCTTTCCAATGTGGGATTTGGGTGTCCCAAGCAGCATCTTAATGATTGCACTGGACCCCCACCCCCGAAGAGTAGAAGTTTTAAATTTTAATGAAGTTCAACTTATCAATGACTTACTTGATGGATGACGCCTTTGGTATTGTATCTAAAAATCATCTTCATATCCAAAGTCTCTAGATTTTCTCCTTTGTTATCTTCTATGAGTTTTATATTTACTTGAGTTAATTTTCATGAAGGGTGCAAGGGATGTGTTTAAGTTAAATTTTTTGCATGTGGATATCCAGTTGTTCCAGTGTTGGTGGTTGAAAGTCTGTCTTTGTTCCATTATATTGGCTTTGTTCCTTTCAGAGATCTGTTGACTACATTTATGTGGGTCTGTTTCTACTTGTTCTGTTGCCAAGATCCAACTGTCTGGATTACTATAGGTTTAAAGGAACTTGAGAAAAAGTCTTGAAGTTAAGTAAGGTCAGCTTTCCAACTTTGTTCTTCATCACTGGGTTGGCTAATCTGGTTCTTTCGCCTCTCCATGTAAACTGTAGAACGTGTTTGTCACTATCCACAAAATAACTTGCTGAGATTTTGACTGGGAGTGCATTGCACCTAAAAGCCAAGTAGGGAAGATCTGACATCCTGACAATATTGAGTCTTCTTATTCATGAATATAGAATATCTCTCCTTTTATTTAGACCTTTGGTTATTATTTCATCAGAGTTTCATGACTTTCCCCATATTCTTGTTCATATTTTGTCATATTAATACCCAATTATTTCATTTGGGGAGGTAGTAATATAATTGGTAATGTGTTTGTAATTTAAAGATCAGCTTGTCCACTTGTCATATCTGTTTAACTTTTCAGCAATTAATGGATGCCTGGAAGTTGACCTACATCCATATTCAGAAATGTTTTGCCACCTGAGACCTTTGAGGAGGTGAGCTTGGTGATCCAATCTATAATTAGTATTGACGAGACATCTGTTATGCATTTGGCTAATTCCATTATGTTGTGTTTTTTGAATGCTCAAGTTCCTTTATATTATGATGGGGAACAGGAACAAAAGAGAGAGATCCAGCGAGTGAGAGAGGGAGGAAGAGAGGAAAGAAAGAGAGAGGGAGGAGAAAATGGATATGAGCAGCCAGCAGGTCCTCCAAGAGTCCAATCAGAGCAAAAGGGAGAAAAGCCGTCTTTCCCAAGAATTCCATGTGAAAAATGCTGGAGGAAAAAAGGAGCATAATTCCCTTTATGGGTATATCCCAAACCCGTAGAGCACATGCCATATGCAGTTGTTGTTGTTGTTTTTTAAAGCGTTTAAGAAGACTGTGATAATACCCAAGGAAAGGTCCTTAGAGAAATGGGTACAGGGCCTCCTGGCATGCCATGGGTGTGCTCTAGTTGTTCGGTGAGTGAATGCAATTTGCATGGGTGGAAGTAGGAGTAGGGAGGATGTATCAGGGCTTAAAATAGTGTAGAAGAAAGGGGAAGAATGGAATGATCACTGGGGGCATGACTGGTGGGTTTTTTAAGGTGTGATTGGATATCAAGTTGGAAAGGCAGATTGGGACTCAGATACAGAGTTGTGAGCAGCAGAGCGAGCAGTGAGTGTGGCTGCAACCTGTGAGGAGCCACCCCAGAAGTGCACGTGAGGAAAGTTAACCTGCCACGGTGTGCGGAATGCCGAGAGACAGAGACAGGAGAGTAGACCAGGTAGGGGCTGTGCAGTGAGGATGCGTAGCAGCAGAGAACATGGAAAGAAGTGTGGATTCCCAGGGCCTGTAAAATGAGAAGTAGTTTCAAGACCAACTGAAAACAGCTGGAGCTGGGGAGCCAGCTTGGGTTTTGAGCTTAGCAACGCTGATTAAGGTGGCGCCACAGGGACCAGAGTAAGAAGGTGACCCTGCACCCAAGCGACTGACAGCCCCATGCCCCTGTGCCCAGGCTGCATTTAGAAGAAAAATGCTGGCCTCTGTGTCTTTTTCAGATGTATAAAATAGGAGAGGCCAGCAGCAGAGCTCTGTTGCCTGTCAGACACCTGGCAACAGAACCCAAGTTCCGGCCGGCGCCGTGGCTCAACAGGCTAATCTTCCGCCTTGCGGCGCCGGCACACCAGGTTCTAGTCCCGGTCAGGGCACCGGATTCTGTCCCGGTTGCCCCTCTTCCAGGCCAGCCCTCTGCTGTGGCCCAGGAGTGCAGTGGAGGATGGCCCAGGTGCTTGGGCCCTGCACCCCATGGGGAGACCAGGAAAAGCACCTGGCTCCTGGCTCCTGCCATCGGACGAGCGCGGTGCGCCGGCCGCAGCACGCCAACCGCGGCGGCCATTGGAGGGTGAACCAACGGCAAAGGAAGACCTTTCTCTCTGTCTCTCTCTCTCACTGTCCACTCTGCCTGTAAAAAAAAAAAAAAAAAAAAAGAACCCAAGTTCCGGGATCAGCAGAGCTGTCTCTGTCCTTTACTTGGCCCAGCTCTTAACCAGGCCCCTAACCCTGGGCTTGCAGTTTCCCTTGCTGTTCAGACTCCTGCTGTGATCCCTGCTGTACTGCCTGTCAACTGACTTTATGACAGGCCGAACCACACAAGGAAACACAAACAAGTGACCTGAAAGTATGTTGGCGGTCTCCAGGTTATTAAAAGATTCCCAGAAGTGGTTATAGTCTGTACCATTTTTAAAATGTTAAAACTTTTCCAAAGACTCACACTCCTATTGTAGGAGAATAAAACTGTGCACAATGTCAAGAGACTTCTGCTTAGGATGTTTTAGATGGACACGGTAAATTATTACAACAGTCAGAAATAAGTGTCACCAAAAGTGCTTCCAGAAATTCCATTTGGACTTGAAAGTAGTACTCTCTATAAACTAAGAGTGGATTATGCCAAAATTAAAAAACAAGAATGAGGCTGGCGCCGCGGCTCAATAGGCTAATCCTCCGCCAGGTTCTAGTCCCAGTCAGGGTGCCGGATTCTGTCCCAGTTGCCCCTCTTCCAGACCAGCTCTCTGCTATGGCCCAGGAGTGCAGTGGAGGATGGCCCAAGTGCTTGGGCCCTGCACCCCATGGGAGACCAGGAGAAACACCTGGCTTCTGCCTTCAGATTAGCGCGATGTGCCAGCTGCAGCACGCCAGCCGCGGCAGCCATTGGAGGGTGAACCAACAGCAAAGGAAGACCTTTCTCTGTGTGTCTCTCTCTCTCTCACTGTCCACTCTGTCTGCCAAAAAATAAATAAAATAAAAAGTAAAATAAAAAAACAAGAATGTCAGGTTATCCAACTAGAATAATTTTAGCATGCTAGTAATGAGGAAATGAACTAAAAGACATCTTGTGTCTTTTTTAAAATATATATATATGTGTGTGTGTGTGTATATATATATATATATATATATTTGAAGGGCAGAGTTACAGAGAGGCAGAAAGAGAGAGATCCTCCATCCACTGGTTCACTCCCCAAATGGCCGCAATTGCCGAAGGTGGACTGATCCAAAGCCAGAGCCAGGAGCTTCTTCCTGGTCTCCCACATGGTTGTAGGGGCTCAAGCAGTTGGGCCATCTTCTACTGCTTTCCCAGGCCATAGCAGAGAGCTGGATTATAAGTGGAGCAGTGGGATGCCAGCCCTGCAGTCAGCAGCTTTACCCACTATACCACAGCTCCGGCCCTGTGTGTCTCTTTTTAGATACTATAATTCTCAGTATTTTCTACTACAAATAAAAAGATGCTCTGTTGGACACTGAGGTTTTTTTAATCTGAAGAAGAAAATTATAAAGAAAATTGTCATCATTTCAGTGAAACCTGTTCATATTTCAAAATGGACTGTTAAGGATAAATGTCGTTATTATTTCGTATTTCTGATATTAGAGCCGGAACTTAAGCCACCATTGTAGAAACCTAATGTAGCACTTTGTGTCTGTTAAAACCAGCATATTTTAGAAAACCACCAAATTTCTGCCTCGTTTCTCTGGTATTTTCCAGGCATGTTATTTTCAATGTTACTGTCACTTATAAATCAGGCATTTGTGTGTGCATGTGTGTGTGCAACCTCATTGAATAATCAGTCCGTGTCTTTTTGAAAGGCTGTGTCGAGAGAAGATGTTCTCACACTCCTTTCTGTACTCAAGAGCTCTGTCAGGAGCTGAAGCTGTCAACGCCTTGAGGCCGTTCTACTTCGCAGTGCACCCAGATTTCTTTGGACAGCACCCCAGAGAAAGGGTAATCATTGACTTGTTTCCTAACTTCTAGGCCACGTGTCTGCTTAGTTTATTAACCTTTGATACAGTATAATACAAACAGTTGTGGAAGCTTGCAGTATTCTGTCATGGTGATATAAAACAAGGCTATGAACTAATCTGAAATATAGAAAATGCTACCTTGAAAATTAGTAAATTTTCAAATTAATAAAATTAGTAAAAAATTGAAATACTGAAAATTGAAAATATATTGCTTTTTGTAGGAACTTTTTTTTGTTTTGAACTCAGGATGGTCGATACAAAGGCAGATGCTGTGAGATTACTTCATTGATTCCCTTATCTTCATCAATATTGACACATGATTTAACATGAAACTCTTGAAAATTAGAACATTATTTTATTTCCATTTACAGCAGAAAATAAATCAGTTTTTGCTTCTTTGCTGTGGGAAAATATTCTGATTATTATATTGCTACACATGTTGGCTATTCAAAGTCAGACCCTTCCTAAGTAATCACTAAATTGAATCAACAGGAGAATGTCCATTACCTTCACTAAAATGCAGGTTCCATGAACTCAGTACTCAGTTGACTTCTTGTCATCACACTTAAGTCTTGTCTGGCCACCAATCAGGCTCACAGTCCAGGATCTCACAGTAAAGCACAGTTTTGGTTTTTTTTTTTTAATCTTCTTAAATTTAGTCTAATTTTAAAATATGTAAAACATTGGTAAGTTTCAAATCAAAGCACAATGCAGTTTACTGAGAAGTCTCCCCTCCCTGCGTCCTCTCTCCCTTCCTATTCATTTCCTGTAGATAATCCTTTCTGTTAGACCCTGGGTTGTCCTTCCTGTGTTTCTTTCCAGACAAAATACAAACATGTGGCCTTCTGGAAAAACAAATGGAATTAAGAAGATTTAGTCTTACAGAGACAGAAAATGGCCCTCACTTGTTTACAGGTCTCACAGCCCAGAACATTATATTATTGTAAATTTAGCCAACAAAAATAAATGAGTGTTTCTCCTTTCAGATGACACTGTGTGGCTGAGAAGAGACTCAGAGGGAAAAAGCAGCAGTTGTTCAGGCCGGTCCTCTGCGGAGCTGCTCCTGAACTAGAGCGCATTCTTTTCCTCTCTTAACACTACGCCCTGGAGAGGCAGATGTTGCAGTGCAGCAGGCTAAGCTGCCACTGGGGACACCCACATCCCGTATCAGAGTGCCTCAGAGAGAGTCCTGGCCCCTCCACTTCCAATCCAGCTTCCAGCTGCTGTGCCTGGGAGGTGGCAGATAATGATGCTCCAAGTCCTGGGCCTCTTCTGCCCATATGGCACAACCAGGTAGAATTCTTGGCATCAGACTTTGGCCTGGCCCAGCCCTGGCTGTTGCAGCCATTTGGGGAGTGAAAAGTGTCTGTCTGTCTCTGTCTCTCTCTCTCCCTTTTGAAATCAGTCCATGTCAGTTCACAGCTACCTTCTACATCGCATTCTTTCTCTTTTTATTTCTCCTGTGGTTCCTCAGGACTCCACTAAGTCAGGGGACCCTAATCTATTCAGGCACTTGCCTATGGATGAGCCTTTAGGAGTTCTGTCTACAAAGAGATGTTAGCCTTTTCACTACACAGTAAACTGCAGATATTTTCTCCTATCTGGTTGTTTGCTGTTTGTCTTCTAGTTTTGCCTCCTGTGAGTTTTTTTGTGTTTTGAGTTATTTTATTTCTTACATTAAAAAAAAAAAGCCTCTAGGGTCTCTAGAGCTATTGTACCATTGGATAGGATAAGCCTAGTTACGTGACTGGATTTATCAGTCATTTATTACTTTCAGATAGTTCAGCAGTTAGGCTTTCTCAACACGAATTTAAAAGGGCACTTGGGTAGTGTCTTCTCTGAGCACTGTGGTTGGGGGCTCCTGTGCCCCTGTGGAGTTCAGCCCATGCCTTGTTGTTGGATGTGGATCCAGTTTTATCTTTTACCAAAGAGCCATGAAATCCCAACACTTTAGAATATTAAACTTATTTAATATTCTCAGTAATGTGTTTAAAAGGTCATATGTAATTTCCCCCTTGTTCTTTGTGTAAATACCCTTAATATTTTTTTTCCAGGAAGTCAATGAAAATTCTCTGAAGAGATTAAGTGCCTACTTAGAAAACCTCCAGAAACCAGGCTTCAAGTCTTTGAAACCCACTCAGCTTACATTTTATATAAGAGAAACAGACCAGAATCCCTCTGATGGCCAGGAAAACCTTAGTACTTCCGGTACGTGTTTTTATTCCCAGTGGGTCCCTTGCAAGCTTCTTGTTAAATGTGTTTATTAATTTTGACATTGCCAGAATACCTTTGGATTGAAACTGTGGACATAGAAAAAGAACATCAGTCGGTTGATAGTTTGGCTAAAGTCAGATTCTGTGGCTGACTGTGTGTGTGTGTGTGTTTGCCAAACTAAAGTGTTCCTATTTGCTCCTTCTAATTTCTGTGTGTTTTAAGTGCTAAGGGTATCTTTTACAGTCTATATTTTTTTAAATTTTAATTATTTTAATTTTATTTGAAAGGCAGAGGGATAAGAGCGGCAGACAGATATCTTCCATCCACTGGTTCACTAACCAAATGCCCACAACAACCAGGGCTGGGCCAGACCAAAGGCCCAGATCTCCATCCCAGCCTCCCACGTGGGTGGCAGGGACTCTACTTGAGGCCATCACCACTGCCTCCCAGGATGCACATTTGCGGTTAGGTCAGTCAGAAGTGGAGCAGTCAGGACTCGAAGCAGGCACTTCTATAGGGGATGCAGTGTCCCAGGCAGAGACTTAACTGCTGTAGCAAATGCCTGGCCCTGTGGTGTACCTTTCTAAAAATACAGCTCGCATTCCCTTACAGTCTTCACAGGACCCTGCAAGGATGGCATTGTTTGCCCAGTTGTATTTTAGTGAAATTCAAAGACTTTCCCAAGACCATAGAAAGAGAATCTGGGTCTTGAACACATGTCTTTTAACTCTAACCTTGTTGTTTCTAAGATTAAATGAATCTTAACATCCAGACTTCTTTCCAGTACCTTTCTTCATTGCTTTTAGTCCTGATCCAGTGATACTTAAAATTAGGACAAATATTTAGGTACAGATCCCTAAAGGCCTTTCATTTCCCTAAGTATACTTCCTTTTTTGATTGTTGAATAAACAACTGTTTTTAGAATAGTGTTTAAATTAAAGATTGACTGAAAACCTTCTGTGCATTCAGGCTAAAACAAGTAGAAAAGGCACTGTAATCTTATTTTTAGCAAACTGTTACACATTTCCAAATTTGGTAGGTCTTTTGAAACCTAGGATCTATTTCTAGCTCTGCCAGTGACTAACTGTGTGACCTGAACTTCTGGGTCTACATTTACTAAAATGAAGGAGTTGGGTCCTTTGTCAAGGTCATTCACACTGGAGATCCTGAGTGTGTCTACCTAATGCATGCCAGTTCTCAAGACCTCGGATGGGAGGAGGAGGAACTTGACCTGAAAATAGGTTGCAGACAGCTTCCCACCAGGCAGGCTCTCCAGGGACTAACATTTGATAGGTAGAATGATTGGCCTGTCTTCTCCCCTTCTCCCGTGACTGAATATCACAATTCCTTCCTTGGTAGTATTTCCACCTACCTCTGACTGAGAGTTTTATTAAAAATAACTCCTACTCTTCATTATTCAGAGACTACAAGTCAACCGGTAGGCCTTTTGTAAAGGAACAGCCGCACCAAGAAGGCTGCAGCAGTAATAATGACCGTTACCTCAGTCTTCTACACCGTTTTGTTTGGAAATGTCGATAACCGTTACTGATTTAAACCGTATGCACATGCTGTTCTTAGCCATTAGAGTCTGTGAGGAACTGAAACACATTGTTTGCTGGCCTAAAACCAAGGACCCATATAGATTAGTGCTCCTGTTAGCAGCAGCAGGGTTAGGCCAGGAGTTAAGGACACATCATTCTTAGGGAGCATGATCTGCTGAAGATTCCTGGTTTCTCCAGGAGGAAAATGGAATTTATAGAGGTAAAGTACATCCTGTATGGCTTTTTTAAATAAAAATATTATCACTAGCCTGTTTTTATTTGTATGTGTTTGGGAGACTCAAGCTCATTTCTACAGCCACAGCTGCTACTACTGCTACCAGCATCAGCTTAAATGTTGAATATAGATGTCAAAGGGTGAACTGAATACGGAAGCTCAGAGTGAAACTTGGAAAGTTTCAGCAAGTCAGGGGCAAAACTGGTTCCAGAACTAAAGTTTCTTCATTCCTAACCCAGTGGTGATTCACAGACTATGTATCTGCATTCTTTTTTACAGATACCTCTATTAGTCGTGTTTGCTTTGCCTTTAACACAAAGATTGGTGCTCTGACAAAAATTTAAGACTTTTTATTCTTTAACATTTTTATTGTTCATAAAATTAGAATAAAATGTTTTTCTAGTTTTTATGTTTGGAACATTAAAACTCAATCAGGCTTTCACTGATAATTAAGAAGGTAGTAAAGTAAAATGTTTGCTAGTGATTATTTTAAATATTGATTTATTTGAAAGGTAGAGAAATAGTGAGTTATCTCCCACCCCAAATGCCTGCAGCAGACACAGGACTGAACTAGCCTGAAACCAAGAGTGAAGAACTTAATCCATCTCTCCCACATGGGTAGCAGGGACCCAAGTACTTGAACCTGCTGCCCATGAGGGTTCACCTTAACAGGGAGTTCAAATGAAGAATGGAGCCAGGACTCAAACCCAGGCACTCTGATGAAGGCTGCAGGCATCCCTAGCAGCAGCCTGTCACTGTGTCAAATGCCTTCCTCCTGATTTTTATACTGAAATTTCAACAGCAACTTTGGATCATTTATACAGTGAAATCCTTCAAGACAGAAATGGTTTCTTCAGCTCTACATCTTTTTGGTGATCTATAAAGAAATAAACCTTATTTGTAGAATAAATTATAAAACAAGGATTTACTAAGAACTCACTGTGAATTAATGGTAAAACAAATAGCTGTAGCCAGCTCTGGCTGAGTAAAGACAAAAGTCCTCTAATTTTAGTTGATGATTAATTTTTAAATCACTCATAAAGCAAAAAGAGATCACAGAAAAATGAAATTTGATTTTTTTTTTTGACAGGCAGAGTGGACAGTGAGAGAGAGAGACAGAAAGAAAGGTCTTCCTTTGCCATTGGTTCACCCTCCAATGGCCGCCATGGCCGGCGCACCGCGCCGATCCAATGGCAGGAGCCAGGTGCTTATCCTGGTCTCCCATGGGGTGCAGGGCCCAAGCACCTGGGCCATCCTCCACTGCACTCCCGGGCCACAGCAGAGAGCTGGCCTGGAAGAGGGGCAACCGGGACAGAATCCGGCGCCCCGACCGGGACTAGAACCCGGTGTGCCAGCGCTGCAAGGCGGAGGATTAGCCTGTTGAGCCACGGCGCCGGCTGAAATTTGAAATGGTAGAAAACATGCAACATATATGACAAAGATAATGTTAGTATATAATGAGTCCTTCAAACAAACAAACAAAAAAAGCAGTCTCCATTACAAAAATAGGCAAAGAACAAACAATCCAATAAATAATGCATAAAAGAAGCCACTATAAGTATAAAAATGTATACAGTATTCCAATGCAAACTGAAATAATTAGGTACTATTTGTTGCCCATTAATATTTTTTTCTTTTACTGATAACACATATGGTGAGAGTATACTTTCATACATTATTGGTAGGGGTGTAAATTCAATTAAACTTTTTCTAGAATGCAGTTTGAAATTATCTCTGCAAATCTAGAAAATTCCTCTTCTCAAAATGTCTCTTAAGGAGCCATTAAAGAATATGTTCAGGGTGCAGGTGATTCACCTGGCAGCTAGGACATCTGTGTCCCACACCTGAGTACCTGAGTTCAATTCCTGGTTCCAGCTCCTGACTCCAGCTTCCTACTGGTGCAGACCCTGGGAGACAGTAATGATGGCTCAGATAATTGAGTTCCTACCCCCCCTTTGGGAGATCTGAATTGTATTCCCCACTCCTGGCTTCAACCTCCACCTAGTCCTAGCCATTGCAGGCATCTGGGGAGTAACCACACATTAGTTATCTATCTGTCTGTCTGTTCCTCTCTGTCTCTCTCTGCCTTTCAAATAAATTTTTTTTTAAATTTTAAGGAATATGTACAGTCTTATAGAAGCATTTTTGACTATATGGCTGGCTTTTCATTAGATTAAGTAATTAACCAATTAAGATAAATTAAGTGGGGGGGGGTCAGTGATACAATGCAGCAGATCAAGCCACTGCTTGCCATGCCATATTGGAGTACTGGTTCAAGTCCTGGCTACTTTGCCTTGAATTGAGCTCCCTGCTCATGTACCTGCTAAGGCAGCAGAAGATAGTCCAGGTTCTTGGGGACCTGCCACCCCTGTTGGAGACCTGGATGGAGTCTCTGTTCCTGGCTTCAGCTTGGCCAAGCCCTGGCTTTGTGTCTTTGTGGCCGTTTGGAAAGTGAACTAACAGATGGAAGATATCTCTCTCCTCACCCCTCTGTTAGAGTGGTCATATCTGATAAAGGCATAAGATTCTAAAGTTGTATATTCATAGATACATATATATATATATATATATATATACATATATATTACTATTTGTCTCTCTAATTTTACAATAAGCATGCACCTCCATACTTCTTGTGTAATTTTCAGAGCTAATTAGAAATACTTGGCTTGGTGTCCATTCACTCTTCATTCTTGACCTCCTGTAGCCTGTGTTTCTTTACGTTGGTATGGTTGGTAAGAATGCTGATCTTAAAGATATCTAAATTCCCCTAGAAGCTTGCCTAACACCCAGTAAATGGAAAAAACAAACCAACCAAACCAGCAGGTTTCCTTTCAGTAACTTAATTGAGATTATAAAATTTAGCCCAACATTAAAATTGGATTGTGAAGCACTAAATTTTAGAGAAAAACTTTAATCATTCCTCAAAATACTGGATTACTAGTTAGTTAGGTAGGCAGATCTGAGGGCAGTCTCTTGTAATAAAAGAGAAGATTCAAGATGGGTTGCTGTAACCGCTGAGATTAGATGACATGGCCCCCTCCTCATCTGAGTTACTGTCACAATGCAGGCACTGTCCTTCTTCTGTCTCGCTCTCTCTCACTCTGTGTGTGTATGCATGTATGTGTATTAGAAACTATCTTAGGTGGACACCTGCTCATAAGAGAGCTCCTTTGTCTCGTAATAAGAGAGACCATATTTATGGGCAGTATTTAAAATATTCTGAATCCCCTTCTTAAGCTGGGAAGAATTTGGTCACTGGTGCTAAACTGGGACAGGGCGCTGCCAAGAAAGGAATTCAGGAAAGTAGAAATCATGTGGTATCATTTCAGACAAGCCAAGTAATTTTCCATTTGCAGATGATTTACAACAGGATGAATTTAATCAGTGACAGAATGTTCTAGAAAGATTTTGATTTTATAAATGTTGCATGAAAAATATTTTTAAGGTAAGGCAAATAATCATCTGTATTAATTGTTTGGGGGAATTATATTCTCTAGGATTTCGAGCAGTCAAATTTACTTTGCACACCAGAGATCTGCTAAGCACAGTATTATATATTCTCAACTCCTGCAGTTTATCTGTTGAACATATCCAAAGCTTGAACACTAACGTACGTTCCCAGCCTCTCAAAGAAGTTAAAAGGACGTCAGACAGGCCCATCAAATGGGACAAGTCTTACTACTCCTTCACTGGATTCAAGGATCCTGATGAAGACCTTGAGCAAGTCTCAAGAATGGAAACAACCTTAACGTATGTAAAAGTTTTCATTTAACACAACTGTCCTCCGTGGTCCATCTTTAAAGTCTAATTTTCCAGCATGCATCTTTTCCATTTGGTTTATCCAAGAATTATTAGGAAGAAAGAGAATCCATGTTTCTTACTTAAAGTTGCCAGAATACATCCAACTGCTTTTAATTTTTTAGTTTTTGATACCAAACACAAGCAAGAGAGATTGTTTGAAATTTGGTTTTTTTTTGTTGTCGTTTTGGTTTTTTGACAGGCAGAGTGGACAGTGAGAGAGAGAGACACAGAGAAAGGTCTTCCTTTGCCGTTGGTTCACCCTCCAATGGCCGCCACGGTTGGCGTGCTGCGGCCGGCGCACCGCGCTGATCCAATGGCAGGAGCCAGGTGCCAGGTGCTTATCCTGGTCTCCCATGGGGTGCAGGGCCCAAGCACTTGGGCCATCCTCCACTGCACTCCCGGGCCACAGCAGAGGGCTGTCCTGGAAGAGGGGCAACCGGGACAGAATCCGGCGCCCCGACCGGGACTAGAACCCGGTGTGCCGGCGCCGCAAGGCGGAGGATTAGCCTATTGAGCCGCAGCGCTGGCCTGAAGTTTTTAAAATTCTATTTTTTTAAAGTATTTTAAGCTTCTTTACGTGTTAGGCATTTCCAGTTTTTTGGTTTTTGTGTTTTTTGTAGAGATCTATAGTAATTTAATATATTGATCTGTACATAAAGAAAAGTTCATGGAGACACTGTTTAAAAATACCATCCTAACAGAGATTATTGAGAATTAATAATTCTGCTAAATCTTAAAAATCATGCATAAAATATTTCTTGGTCCTTTGCTTGTCAAGTGCTTCACTTGCTTGTGAAGCCACCATTCATGCGTCATTTCTGCCCTCTAAAGAACAGGCACACTGTGCTTCTACAGTTGAATCCAAAGAGCCAAGTGACCTACTGAAAGATTCTCAGGCACTGTAGCACAGTAAATGATCCTTGAACATCCCCAGTTCCTGGGTGTGGCTCTGTGAGACCCATCTGCCTGCATAGCTGATGCATAAATCACCTCCTTTGGTCTGAAAACAAACTGAGACGAAAACAGGCTTGGGAGTGTGAATAATAGACCAGAAGTAACAAGACTGTAAGAAGTGAGAGTAGTAGTGAACAGCAGTCACAATGGCATCGATGCTGATGAATTTAGAATTTGATTTAGGAAGGAGGAGGAGACGGGACTGCAAATCAGTTGCACAGAGGCTACAGTAGGAGCTGAGCTAGAATTCAGTGAGCGTGAGCTGAGCAAGATGTGCTCAGCCTCGTACCTGTTGGGATCCAGCACCTGAAACCTCTGCTCACACGCTCATCATCTTACTCTGTTCCCTAGCATTGGGAATGCATGGTCTGAAGGGTACAGACAAAAAGTGACATTGGATAAGTCAAGGCAGAAAAGCAAAAATGGCTTTGTTAAACCTTTACTCAAACTAAAGGGTTTAAGAATTAAGTATTGGGAACTGCACTGTGGCGCAGCAGGTTAAAGCCATGGCCTGTAGTGCTGGCATCCCATATGAGCTCTGGTTCGAGCACTGTCTGCCCTGCTTCCAGTACAGCTCCCTGCTAATGCACCTGGGAAAGCAGCAGATGATGGCTCAAGTGCTTGGGCCCCTGCACCCATCTGGGAGACCCAGAAGCAGCTCCTGGCTTCAGGCTCCTGGCTTTGGGCCCCTGGCTTCAGCCTGGCCCAGCTCAGGTGTGGCAGAAGCCTTTGTTAATTAAACTTGTTTCTAACTAACCTGATTATAAAGTTGTAGTAAAGGCTTTCCCAAGGTCAGAAGAAGAAAGGAGGACCCTGTCCTGGGAATGAAATGTAGTTGTTATCTGCTTGCCTGTGAAGTTATTATCTGCTTAGGTTCCTGCTTATCAACACTAAGGGATGGCTAGACAGCATAGGGTTCAGTACGTGTGTGGAAAAACATCATCAGTAACTCCATATTCATGCTGTGTTTTGCATCAATTGCTGTGGCTGCCATGCAGCATTAGAATATCCAAATATATGCATGTAACCATACAAGGGAGAAAAAGAAGCTAAAACCATTTATAAGGAAATACCCCTCTTTGTTCAGGGTTCAGGTTTTTGGATAAAAAAATTCCACCTGGGCCTTAAGCCAGCATAAATAAAGACTACTTCCTGTTAAAGGCCTTGATGTCTTGTCTCTACATGAATCCTGCTACACCAGCTCTTGTGGCCATTTGGGAAGTGAACCAGCAGATAGAAGCACTCGCGCTCGCTAGCTCGCTCTCTTTCTTTCAAATAAGCACATAAATATTTACCAAAAAATTAAGTATTTAAGAATGGCAGAGAGCATCTAGTCTGTGTTTTATAGTTGAGTGTTTTATAAGGTACGGTTTTGATCTGGAGCTACACGTGCAGCTGTGGTGAAAAGTTTGTCCTACAGCCCCAGGAGTAAGAGTTAGCCAGCTGGAAAAGTAATGGAGACTGCAAAAGGCCAGTTTAACCAAGTGCTTGCTGTTCAGCTAGGTTCCTTCTCTAAGCTGAGTATTTATCATTTCTTTGTTTGTGTGTAGTTCATCCAATGGAATTCCCAAGTCTCTAATAAGACTTTCCTACATTATATTTTATTACATTATACTAGATAGTTCTTATAAATAGGGATGATGTTTTAATCATCCCCGTTTATTATTCTACTTCCTAGACTCATAGAACAGGGCCAGTATTTTTATTGAACTGAATTGAAGACCTGTGGAATGAATGTGAATGTGATGTGCTGGAGGCTCAGACAGGAGAACTCAGGATTACTATGGAAATGTAAAGTAGCTAATGCAGGGGATAGCAATAAAAGTGATGCAGCATTGAATGTAGACACCATGTTTTTCTTCTGATGTCTCTGTTCATTCAGCCGTTCACTAGAAGATGTGTGCTGATTTTAGCTAGAGATACATTTGTCTCAAGAAAAAACTGCGTTTAGACTAGTTTCTTTACTCTGGATTCTTGATTTACTCCAAGGTATACTTTGTTTTAAATTCAAGCCATCATTTATTTACTTATTTGAATATGCATTATTTATTTGAAAGGTAGAGTGATTGGAAAAGACAGAACAAGAGAGATCTTTCATCTGCTGATTTACTCTCAAACACCCATAACAGTCAGGGCTGGGTCAGCCCCAGGCCATGACCCAGGAATTGCATCTGGGTCTCCTACCTTGGTGGCAGGAACCCAACTACTTGGGCCATCATTTGCTGCCTTCCCAGGTGCCTTAGCAGGAAGCCTAATTGGAAGCAGAGGACCCAGGACTCAAACCAGCACTCCAGTATGGGATGCTGGTTAACCCAGTACCTAAAGAGCACTCTGCCCCAGGCCCTTGTGCTGACAGAAATCAGTACAAGCATTTCACTTGTTATCTACCCTGTAAGAGGATATCACCTTAAACAGTGGAAATTTAACAGTCTTAATTTGTTGATCATTGTTTTCTAATCTAGTTGTCAACAGCTGTTTATCTTGACAGATTAAATTAACCCATTATTAGCTACCTAAAACCTTTCTTTTCTTAGCTTCATAAAGTAAAATTAATAATGATATAACATTATAGTAGATGGTTTGTCTAGTCTTTTAAAATGATAATTGCACTTATATTGTTTTTATTTATTTGAAACATGACACAGAGAGAGATCTTCCATCTGCTGATTCACTCTTCAAATGCCCATAGTAGCTTGGGCTGAGCCAGGCTAAACCCAGGAGACAGGACTCCATCCAGGACTCCCACGTGTCAGGAACTCAAATACTTGAGCCATCATCTGCTGGCTCCCAGGTACAGCAGCAGGAGGCTGGATCAGAAGCAGAGGCAGGACTTGGTCCCATGCTTTCCCATATGGGACGTCGGCATCTCAGGCGGTGGCTTAACTCCGCATCATTGTTAAACCATTACTTACAATGCAAGTATCCTATATGAGCGCCAGTTGGAGTCTCAGCTACTCTGCCTCTGATCCTGCTGAAGTGCCTGGGAAGGCAGCAGCAGAAGGCCCAAGTATTTGGGTCCCTGCCACCCATGTGGGAGACCTAGATGGAATTCTAGGCTCCTGGCTTCAGCCTGGCCCAGCGCTGACTGTTGTGACCATCTAGGCAGTGAAACAGCAGATAGAAGATTTCTCTGTGTCTGTAACTCTTTCAAAATAAATAATTAAAACTTTAAATGGACAGAACTGAAGGTAGAAGCAGTTATATAGTAATATTGAAAATGTCGCCAGCACCGTGGCTCAACAGGCTAATCCTCTGCCTTGCAGCGCCGGCACACCGGGTTCTAGTCCCGGTCGAGGCACTGGATTCTGTCCTGGTTGCCCCTCTTCCAGGCCAGCTCTCTACTGTGGCCAGGGAGTGCAGTGGAGGATGGCCCAAGTGCTTGGGCCCTGCAACCCATGGGAGACCAGGAGAAGCACCTGGCTCCTGCCATCGGATGAGCGCGGTGCGCCGGCCGCAGCGCGCCAGCCACGGCAGCCATTGTGGGGTGAACCAACGGCAAAAGGAAGACCTTACTCTCTGTCTCTCTCTCTCTCACTGTCCACTCTGCCTGTCAAAAAAAAAAAAAAAAAAAGAAAGAAAGAAAGAAAGAAAGAAAGAAAAAAGAAAATGTCAGTACTCTACTCACAATAATGCAACAACTAGAAAGAAGTAATTGCATAAGCCAACTGTGCATAATAGACACAGTACACTCTACCAAATAACCCAGTACACTTTAGATTAATGGGAATGAAAACAGCACACAGCACAACACATAGGAGGGAACACAAAAACAGCACTAAGAAGGAAATTTATGGCTATGAATACTTGGAATACAAGAAAACAAGGAGACATCAAGTATACAGCCTAACTTTACAGCTTACATGTCTCAAAGATCAAACTAAACCCAAAGCTAGCAGAAGAAAGGAGATAATATTCAAATGGACATTCACAAAATAGAGGAAAGAAAGATAAAGAAGAAAATCAGTGAAGCGAAAAGTTGCTCTTTGAAAAGAGAAAAAAGCAACAAGATTAGTTGGGCTAAAAAAAGAGACTCACATTGCTGAAACAGACATGAAAGTGGAAACATTACTAATTCTACAGAAATAAAAGAGTATAAGAGTACCATGAGCAGTTGTATACCAACAACTTGGATGACCTAGATAAAGCAATTCTAGAAACATAAAAACCGCCAGTACCTTTAAGCCATAAAGAAATAGAATATCTGAATAAGCCTCTAACTAGTCAGGAGATTGCTTCAGTAATTCAAAATTATTATCCAGCAAATAGAAGACCTGTATCCAGTGGCTTCACTAGTAAATTATACCCCAATCCTTTTCAAGCTTACCCAAAAAACTGAAGAAGGAATATTTCCTACCACAGTCTGTGAGGCCAGTATTAATCCTGACACCAAAGTCAGAGAGTGCAACCAAAGAAAACTGCAGACCAGTATCATTTATGAACACTGATGCAAAATTCCTGCACACTGTACTAGGAAACCAAATTCAGCAACCTGCTGAAAGGATAACATACCAAGACCAAGAGAGATCTACTTCTCCCTCGGTTACGAGGACAACTTAACACACAAAAATAAATCCATGCAGTATATCACAGTAACAGAATGAAGGAAAAATGAAATGACTGTCTCACATTTTTGCAGGAAAAGCATCATGATAAATGTTCAGTAGGGTTGGAATAGAAGGAAATTATGTCAACATCATAAAAGCCATATATAAAAAGCCCACACAGCAAACTCAATTTCACATTATACTCAATGGTGAAAGACTGAAGTGTTTCCTCCAAGCTCAAGATCAAGGCAAGGATGCCCACTTGCACCACTTGTGCTCAGCCTAGAACTGGAAGTCCTAAGCAGAGCCATCAGGCAAAGAGAGGAAGGGGAGGAGCGAGGGAAGGGAGGGAGGGAGGGAGAGTTTTTACTGGAAAGGAAAAAGTAAATTCTCTGTCCACAGGTGATCTACTCTTATATGTAGAAAACGCTGAAGATTCCATACACAGGGAAGTAATAGGGTAAATGGGGGAAATTAGACCCAGGCATAGAAATTATTATACAGGTAGTCTGAATGTTTCAAAAAGAGATGCTGAGAAAGTACTATGGCCAACTATGGGACAAGAATCAACGGAAAGCGTACCCAGGAAGGTTTCAGAGGAAAAAGTTCTTGACTGCCAGTTGTTTTCTTCCTGGACTGTGAAAACAGCTCCTTCTAAGGGGTTTTCCTTTCCTGCAGCCTGGAATCTGTTCCCGCTAATGCGCATTCTCACTTTATGAAAGGATTTTACCCATCACTCCCCTTAACAGCTCACTTGTCACTCAGAAAAGCATTTCCCAGTTTGCCTGCAGCTCCCTGGGTCTTCACGAAAGTTCTTTTATCAGTTGGTGAAGGTTTCTGGAGGAGAACAGAGAATGCTAGTAACAGATAGATTTTTAGCAGTTTTTCAAAGATGGAAAGCAGGTGGGATCAGAACTGTGGAGAAACAAGCCAACCTAAAAGCCCACCATCAGCTCTAGAATTTATTTGTCCTGGAAGGTGCAGCCAATGCAGAAAGAAAAGGAAGTGGGGAAAGACAGAAGCATAATTGCACAATTTATGATTGACCCCAAGAAAATCCAAGAGAATTTTATTTTCAGCAATCTTGTTTGGCGACAGAGGAAGCCAGCGCTATCTAATATAAGTAGAAGATAAATGGCAGGGTTATCAAGTGTCATGTGTTGTTCACAGGAGGATTGAAGAACATGGTTAAGGAAAGGGCCTGCTGCTTCTGAGTGCAGGGAGACTCCCATTTTGCTGGACGTGGTTTTGTGCGGAGTCTTGCTGTAAGAATAAAGCTGTGTACCTATTGGAATTGTATCACCAGAAGAGGAACACAGGGACCTCTGACAGTGAAAAGCTAATAGACACAAAAAATAATTCTGCTGCTTATCTCATCATGACCTGATATTTAGGGATGTAAACAAAGACAGTCTCTTATGTAACTATAGGATAATTGTAGAAATCAGGAAATTAACATTTGATCATGGTAGTCTTAGCCCATTTCTAGCTCTTACTGAACTGTCACTCATTTTCTGAGCATCACTCTTTATTAGGCAAAGAACATCTTGGCTCGTGACCCCATTTGGTTCTGTTTCTGTTCCTCTTCTTTAACCAGAGTATTTCCTCTACACTGTCTTCTCTTTCATTACACCAGTGAGTACAAACCAGTTGTTCTGTAGAATATTCCTTGTTTCTTCATGATCAGAGGTTATTGAGCTTCTCGTCAAGAATAGCACAGACGAGATGACTGGTTTTCATGGCGGGTTTATGTGGTGATACTAATGCGTCATTCGATTAACGGGATGCCTCACTATGTTCTCCACAGCAATGGGAATTTTTCTTCTTTTAATTTCATGAAATATGTAGGGCCACATAGATATGCTTTTCCTCTTCAGATTTCCCCATTCCTTTGGCTTTCTTAGCACTTGAGTCTTGTCTGGGTCACAGGACCCTGCTGGCTGCTGAATATCAGTTTCTTAACTCCGTGTACTTTCAGGTGGACCTCTCCAGCCCTCCTGTAGGGACCCAGAGATCCTGAGCAGTAGCATGCACCTCGTGTCGTGGAGATTACAGCTCTGAGTGAGAGGTGGCTTCCAGGGGCAGAGCTGCACTCTGGGCAGCCACACGGCCGTCTTGCAGCTCTTTTCTGAGAGCTGTCCCCTTAAACTTTGTTTTGTATTTATTTTTTCTCATACACTGTTGAGGCGAATAATCTGAGAAATGCGAAGTTAGCATCTTCCTGTGGAGCCTGTTACACACCTGTAGTTGATACTGGGTCTCAGTGGGCATTTGGTTGGATGGAAAGGACTGGAGGGTACATGAGCACTGGGGTTATAAGGAGACCCACTTGGATGGACAGATGTGTTTGGAGACTTTGGAGCAGAAGGACTGGATTGCTAAGGGCTGACCAGTGGGAGGACTTGGGTAGTGAGACGAGGAAGCAAACCTTGTGAGCTCCGGCTACTCACATCCAAGGTCAAAATAAAGGGAAAAGCTGGATCCCCCCCACACACACACACACAAAATAACCTTTGGTGTATTCCTCTTCACTGTCTCCATTTTCACTAGGGACATCTTTTGAGTTTGCCTTTTAAACTTTATCACCTTGACTACAATGTTCTTTGTTTCACTTGCTGTGTAGTTATTATTGATTCTACCCTACATGTTTATGGCTGACCTAAGTGAACATCTTTCCATAGCCTACTAAAAGTGACAACAAACATGAGAGGTTTTGAAGCATCTATTAATTCTCCTGAATTATCCCATCTCTGGAAATATGATGATAGATGTTATTAAAGTTTAATGTTTTGAATGTAAAGGAAGTTGTCATCACTGGGAAGTGATCAGACAGGTGCTGACTGTTGTCTAAGCAATATATCATAGAAGCGGATGTTTCTGTAGAAAAACAGACTTAGGAAGAGGAGCTTTTGATGGAAAACCTGACATCAGTGCCTGCATCTTGTAATGGTAGATATGTTTGTATTGTCACTAGTCTTTGAAAAGCGTCCATCTCTGTTTTTTCTCTCCAGATCCTGGTTAGATAACAATGGAAAATGTGCTGTTAAAAAGCTGAAGAACAGTTTGCCACTTAGGAAAGAACTAGATCGTTTAAAAGATGAACTCTCTCATCAATTGCAACTCTCAGATATCAGGTACTGCAGAAGAGAACCTAACTTAGAGATGAAAAATACGTATTTGCATCTTTATTCTGATAACTGAATTTTCTTCACTTTTGTGAATGTATGTCCCTCTAAGTAAGAAAACTTTTACTAACTTCTTGTTTAAAATCTTGGAAGTGGGGGCTGGTGTGGTGTTGTAATAGATTAAGGTACCACCTGCGACACCAGCATCCCATATGGATGCCAGTTCGAGTCCCAGATGCTCCACTTCCATTACAGCTCCCTGCTGAGGGTCTGGAAAAAAAAAACAAAAGATGACCCAATTGCTTGGGCCTCTGACACCCACGTGGGAGACCTGGATGAAGAACCTGGCTCCTGGCTTCAGCCCAGCCCAACCATGGCTGCTGCAGCCATTTGTGGAGTGAACCAGCAGATGGAAGATCTCTTTATTTCTGTGTCTCTCCCTCTCTCTGTAACTCCATCTTTTAATTAAATAAATAAAACTTTTAAAAAATAAAGTACTGGAGGTGGCAGGGAGCAGGTGTTTGGCCTAATGGTACAGATGCCCTGTCCCACACTGCAGTGGTTCTAGCTCCAGCTCCTGACTCCAGCTTCCTGACAGTGCACAACCTGGGTCGGATGGTGATGACTCAAGTACTTAGATTCCTGCCACCAATGTTGGAACCTGGATTGAGTTCCCAGCTCCCAGCATCAGTGTGACCCAATCCTGGTATGGGCATTCGTTCTCCCTCTCTCTCTCTCTTTCTGCCTCTTTCTCCTTCTATCTGTCCCTCTCAAATAAATTGAAAATGATAAAAATAAAATCTTGAAGGAAGGTTTAAGTATTGACATTGTTAGCATAATAGTATAACCTTTTTATATGATTGATCTTGTAAAAAAAATATTCCTTTCCATAGACACATGCCAAAAAAAAAAAAAAAATATGTACCATCATGTAAGACTGGTATTTGAATTTAAAAAGGAGGGAGAAGAAGGGTGGACACTGTGGTGTAGCAAGTTATCAACCTCCACTCGGGATGCCTGCATCCCATATCAGAGCGCCAGTTCAAGTCCCAGCTCCTCTGTGTCCCACCCAGCTTCCTGCTGATGCATCCTGGGAAGCAGGGGATGATAGGTCCTTGTTTCCCACGAGAAGACCTAAGTGGAGTTCTGGGCTCCTGACTTCAGCCTGGCCAGCTCCAGCTGTTGGGGGCATTTGGGGAGTGAACCAGGATATAGACGATTTCTTTCTATCTATCTATCTGTCTGTCTGTCTATCTATCTTTGTCTTGTCTTTGTCTTTCTCTTTCTCTTTCTCTCTTTATCTTTCTGCCTTTCAAATAAAATACCTTTTTAAATGAGAAGAGAGAAAATAGATGGTTTATTCTTGTTCTATGTTAAATAACAAACTTCTTAAATAAATTTTCATAAACTTGGAAATCACAATTATATAAAGAAACCAACTGAAATTACTATAAAAAATAGATTTAACAGTTCTTAAACCTGTACGGAAAGGAAAAGGATGAAGTGAAATGATTCATTCATGGGACTGCCCGTCTTAGAACCCTGAAAATTGTCACCCAGCCTCAGGCTTGGACACTTCTGTTACTTTGTGCTGTGGCCTATTCTGTTGTTTCCAACCCTGTCAGGACTTTTTATTGTATGAGTATCAAACCAAACGACTCTCCAAGTACCAGAATGCTCCCTTTCTCCTGGGCCTTTCCAGTACAGAGCATTTCCAAGTTCTTTCTCATGAGACACCAGTGTTGATAAGCAGAGCCTGTGGACCTGCTTTCTCTGGGGTGTTTGAATTTACGCTGACAGTTGCCCTTGGATCTTCACATTCGTCACTTCTGGACCAGATGTTGGTTACTGGGGCTCTTTCAGTTCCACAGTACACTTCATTTTGTAAAGCTTATGACATAAGTGAATGTGTGCAAAAGGCACACTGGGCCTAGACAGATTTCATCGACATCTGGGAAACACACCTGTTTCCAACAATGTGGACAAGTTCCCAGCTGGGATTCATACTGTGACGAACATCAGCAGAAAGAACCCACATCAGCACCAGCTCCTTGGGGTTCTCAGCTTGTAAAGAGTGTAAAAGGGGCTCTGAGACCAAAATAGTTTAGGACCACGAACTTCAGAAGGAGTCTCCACTTACTGGAGAATTAGCCAGTGCTCCAGCCTATGGCAGTATGGTGACGAAGGATGTTATTTTTAATTCCTAACAGCCTGTATGAGAGACCATGACACTTAAGCTCTATCCCTGAACTTTTTTAATTTTCAGATAATCCCAAGTTAATGTTAATTCTTTGAAATTAATGCAGTTTCTCAGCTGTGGTTTGAAGGAAGATTTATTTTTAAATCTTTAAATTTTGTAAAGAAATGGTTTGCCTTTGATCAAGAAATGGCCCTCAGAACCGATGTGGGGAGGACATGATACTCGGGACCTGCTTGAGTGCCTCGTGCTTTCACATATGTCAGCTGTTCAGCTGCTGCAAGGATGCAGTGGCACCCCTAGGAAGCCTGGAAACAGATTCAGGGTCAGGGAACCAGAAACTTGCAGAACCAGAACTCAGGGGTGGGTTCCTGATGCCACTCGAGACCAGGCCGTTTCACATGCCACAGCCTGCCTCTGTAACATGGCAGCAACATCAGCTTCCCATCTGTCACTGGGATCCACTCTTAGCCTGTAACATGAGCAGATGACATAATGTTGTCAAAGTCACCTTTTTTTATTTATTTGGCACACAGAGATAGAAGGAGAGATCTTCCATCTCCTGGGTTCACTCCCCAAATGGCCACAATGGCTGTACCTGGGCCGATCTGAAGCCAGGAGCTTCATCTGAGTCTCCCACATCGGTGCAGGGGCCCAAGGACCTAGATCATCTTCCACTGCTTTCCCGGGCACATTAGCAGGGAGCTGGATCAGAAGTGGGAGCAGCTGGGACTTGAACTAGCACCCATATGGGATCCCAGCACTGCAGGCAGAGGCTTAACCTACACCGCAGCACCTACCCAAAGTCCTTCTAATTGGAATGCTTAACCAGCAAATAATTTAAACAAAGTGTCCTCAGTGTCCAGTGTGGAGGGGGAAAAGATGCTTTCAAAGTTTTTCCCATTTCTTCCTCACTTTTTGGATAATATTTATTTATTATTCTCTCTCTTTTTTTTTTTTTTTGAAAGGCATAAAAACAGAAAACAGAGCTTATCCATCCACTGGTTCACTCCGCAGATGTCTACAGTAGCTTCATCCTGTTATTTTAAAATAGAAGCAACATAGTGTATTTTCTTTTAAATCTTTGGATATCTCCACATAGTCTACAAGGGGGTCTTCAGTAATTTCATGGAAAATATGGATGATGAAAACTTTTTTGTACCAAAACAACTTATATTTTAATTCCATTTTTCCTCAGACATTTTGAAGTTCCCCTATACGTAATTTCACCCTCTGGTAAACAGTTCATTTCCATCTGGCTGCTTTTTTAAGTCGGCTGTGTGCAGCAGTGGCTTCCTGGAGGCAGACGGGTGGGGTGAGACTTGTCCTGCAGGGTGCCACTCATGCTCACTGACGTCTCTGTGCTCCGTTGACCCAGGTGGCAGAGGAGCTGGGGCATCGCCCACCGCTGTAGCCAGCTGCACAGTTTAGGCCGCTTAGCACAGCAGAATTCGGAAACACTCAGAAAAGCAAAAGGTAAACATCTTTCCACTTTTCCTGACAGTGTCACTTAGCTGCCGTGTAACTTGTAGTGGAAAACCAGGTGGCTTTATCATGGCCGGGTTTGTTCCTTTAAATAAAACAGCCACACCAAATGAGCCTTTAAGCTTCTCCCGTACCTAATCTTGAGTTTGTACACCAAGATGCAGTAATTGTGTGCACAGTGCTAAAAGGATGAAGCCCCTCCGCACGTGACCAAAGGGCTTGTGTTCTGTCATCAGGGTGCACCATCATATTCACTGACCGCTCCGGCATGAGCGCAGTGGGCCACGTGATGCTAGGAACCATGGATGTCCACCACCACTGGACAAAGGTGAGCCGGCGGGCGGAACTCCTCTTCCATTGCCGTCCACGTACTTGCATTCCCAACAGTACTGCTGTATCAATGAACTCAATCATGCCTTCAGCTGTTCTCAGATCAGATGCAGTTAAAATTGTTAAGAGGAAAGATTGGGGTATTTTTTTAAGATTTATTTTATTTATCTGAAAGGCAGAGTGACAGAGAGGGAGAGACGGAGAGTGAGCGAGCAAGCGAGACCTTTCATTTGCCAGTTCACTCTCCAGATAGCTGCAATGGCTGGGGCTAGGCCAGGTGGAAACCAGGAGCCTGGAATTCCATCCTGGTCTCCTATTTGGGTAGCAGGAGCCCAAGCTCTTGGGCCATCTTCCACTGTTTTCCCAGGTGCACTAGCAGGGAGCTGGGTCGGAGGCAGAGCAGCTGGGAACCCCATGCTCCCTGGCCAGGGATGCAGGTGACGGCCTAACCCCAGTGCCAGTAAGACTGATGTGTAAGGTGATTTCTGGTAGTGTTACAGTCTTCTGAAGCACAGCCTGCATCTTGTTGTGGTATTACTTGTTTTTAACAATTTATTGAAAAATAAGTGACATTAACAAACTGTACATAGTGTAAATCATTTTGATAAATTTTGACACATAAATACAAATACTTAAAATGTTCATGGAAGAGTAGAATTAAAAAATAAGTTTATTTTGGTGCAAAATAATTTTGAAATCCCTGTATACTTTTTTCATAATATGCATTCTCAATGAATTTTTGAAGACCCCTTGTCTGCACAGATTTCAAAATTATTTTTGCACCAAACTCAACTTATGTTTTAATTCCATTTTCATTGAAATCCCTGAAGGGCCCATGTAGATGCCCAGAAAACTGTTACTATAATTAAGAGAGTGAACATGTCCATCACCTGCTCAAAGCCCTCCCACCCATCCCACTGCCCTGCCCCAAACCACAGCTGCTCTGCTTTCTGTCATTGTAGATTTACTTGTGTTTTCTAGAATTTTAGGTGAGTGGAATCAGAGTATGTATGCTTTTTCTTACACTCAAGTATTTGGATATTCATCCATGTTGTTGCATCATTTGAGAGTTTATTCCTTCTTATTGCCGTGTAGTATTCCATTGCGTAAGTAGATCACATATTCATCCACTCTGTTGGTGGATGTACGGTTGTGCTGTTGGTTGTATCAGTTGGGAATATCATGTAGAGCTGCAGTGAACATTTGTGTACAAACATACAAACGTATATTTCCTTTCCCTTAAGTTAATAGATGGAGTGGAATGGCGGGGCCCTAGGATAGGATATTTTAACTTTTAAAGAAACTTCCAGGGCTGGGCACCACTTGAGATGCCCACATCCCATAACAGAGACCCTGGTTTTGAACCCCAGCTCCATTCCTAATTCCACTCATGTGCACCCTGGCAGGCAGCAGGTGACGGCTTAAGTAGCTGAATCCCTGCCACCACAAGGGAGACCTCATAGAGCTCCCAGCTCCTGGCTTCCACCTGGCCCAGCCTCAGCTGTTGTGAGCATTTGAGGAGTGAACCAGTGGATGGAAGATCTGTTTTTCTTTCTGTCTGCAGTTCAAATTAAGTGTGTATGTGTGTGTGTGTGTGTGTGTGTGATACAGTAAGTATGAAACTACCAAAAGACAGTTCGCTTTTAATTTTGTTAACTCTAGAGGCTGTCACAGGCGTGTGGTGCTGTCTCCTTTTGGGTCATTATTCTCTGAGGACAGGTGACATCTAATGCATGGATTTTCCAACTCCATGATTTCTTTGGTGGAGTCCCTGTTCAAATCAAATACTGAGTAGAAAATATTTGCAAAACACATATCTGATAAAGATGTTGTATTGGGGATATCAAAAGAACCATCAACACTCAGCAGTTAAAACAAACAAGGCAGGTGTTGCAGCACAGTACATGAAGCTCACATCCCATGTCACAGTGCCTGGTCTGAGCTGACTCCAGCTCCCTGCCACTGCACCTGGCAGGAAACACTGATAGCTCAAGTACTTAGGCCCCTGCCACCCACATGGGAGACCTGGAAGTCTCTCACACTTGCCCTGTGACCCAGCAGTTGGCTTCTCGGGCATTTAACTAGAGAAGTAAAAAATTACTTTGATGGGGCTGGTGCTGTGGCATAGTAAGTTAAGCCTCCACCTGTGCCTGCATCCCACTTGGGCACTGGTTTGAATCCCAACTGCTCCATTTCTGACCCAGCTGCCGGCTAATGTGCCTGAGAAAGCAGCAGAAGATGGCCCAACTGCTTAAGCCCCTGAACCCACATGGGAGACCCAGAGGAAACTCCTGGCTCCTGGCTTCAGATCAGCCCAGCTCCGGCTGTTGTGGCCATTTGGGGAATGAACCAGTGAATGGAAGACCTCTCAGTCTCTGTCTCTCCCTTTCTCTGTGCAGCTCTCTCCAATAAAATAAATGTCTTAAAAAAAAAATTACATTCACACAAAAACCTGTAAACATTCAGTTTATAAGCCTGTTTACAATAGCCAAAAACTTAAAGTCCTAATATGCTTCACTAGGTGAATGGTTAACCAGACTGTGGTGTGTCCTTACTACACAAGCCTGCGGAGCAGTAAAAAGCAATGCACTGCTTATTGGCACATGCAACAGCTTGAATGGATGTCACAGGCAGTGCACAAAGTAACCAAAGACAGCCTCACAGGGTACACACCGTACCATTCCATTACAGAACATCTCCAACTCACTGAAGTATAGAAAGGGAGAACAGAGTGCAGCTGCCAAGGGCAGTGTGTGGCTCTGCAAGGGCGGCACGAGGGACCTCTGTGATGGGGCACCCCTGGGTCTTCGCTGTGCGGTGTCGTGCAGGTCTCCACGTGTGATAAAACAACACAGCATTCATTTCTTGCAGGCCCAGGAGTACACACCAATGAGATCTGAGTAAGACTCAAGAACTGTTTCAGAGGCAGTTTCCTGGTTGTGACATACTGTAGTTTTTACAAGATGTCACTTTGTGGAAACTGGGTGAAAGGTGTGTGAATCTACAGTTATCTCAAAAAGATTTAAAAATACAGTCACCCTATAAACATAAGTAACCCATTGAGAAAAAAAATTGAAAAAGTGAGGGGTAAAATTGTTTTTCACAAATTATTAAGAAAAGATTACAATAACGTGAATGTTGCTTTTCTTGCAGCAGAGTTTCTGATAGCATTCAGCAGAGAATCTAAGCCCCTGATCTTCCTATGCCCCCTCATTCGGCTTCTCTATCCACCTCACTCACAACCTTGCCACACAGCAGCCACACCCAGTTCCTGGTGCTTGTACACATGTGAACTCCCTCTTAGGCTTCCTTGTCTGCACCTGCTCTTCTCATCTCCTTCCAGAACATTCCCCGTTCACTCCTTATTCTAAATCCCATCTGCCTTTTAAGATTGGTCCAGTCAGATGTCATCAGAAACCTTTGCTGGAACCCCATTTCTGTACACACTGTCCCGGATGAACACTTTACGTGCTAAATTCAGTGTTTTTATTTACTTGCACCCGACTGTGAGCCCTGGGCAAACAGCAACAGATTCATCATCTATAATTCAAGTGCCCAGTTCCTTGCTTAAGTACATGGTGGTGCTAGGTAATGGTTATTCATTTTAATTGAATTTAGTTGATTTAATGTAAACTTTGAAGTAAACTTGAAGTTCAGAAGCATTTAATTCCTGTCTTATAAATCCCTAGATTTATAGTGACTTGTTTTGAATATTACTGTTTCCAGCATTACATTAAGTCTTTTTTCTTTTACTTGAGCTTTCTTTCTAGGAAATTGATTTTTTTGTTAAAACTCCTCAATACCATTTGTTGTAATCCTAAAAGCAAATTACTGTAGTAACGTAATGCTGTTTCTTCCTCCTTTCCAGCTTTTTGAAAGGCTGCCAAGCTACTTTGACCTTCGAAGGCGGCTGATGCTTTTAGAAGACCAAATAAGCTACCTTTTAGGTGGCATTCAGGTCGTCTGCATTGAGGAACTGCAGCCAGTACTGACCCTGGAGGAGTACTACTCGCTTCTTGACGTGTTCTATAGCCGATTAGTGAAAGCCAGAGTACTGTTCCACCCTCGGAGTCTGCGCGGCTTACAGATGATCCTTAACAGGTGAGTCGCTCTCTCCCTCCCTGCAGGTGCGCTGTGTGTGGAAGTGCGTTACGCTGCGTTACATTTCAGTGTGTGGTTCTGAGAGATTAAATCAGGAATGGCACGCTCGCGTTAGCAGCCCTCTGCTACACATTAGGAATAAGCCGACATGAAAAGGTTAAAAGGTTGAATCTGCAGGATTCTTTGAATGGACTGCCACTCACTGGGTAAAGTGGATCCTACAGGACACTTTACAGGATCCAGCTGATACTCAGTGAGCAGCCAGCGTTTTGGTGCACATGCTGTCTGCCAGGCACCACACTGGGTGTTTCAGTGACTTCCGTCTTCAGCGCTCACAGCCTCAGGGTGGAGTTTTGCACAGAGGGAGGCTTGCAGGGCTGGGAAGCAGGCAGTCGCCCTGACCCTCTGTGTCTTGGGGACAGAAGAGCTTGGAGTCAGTGGTGCTCTACTCTAAGGTGAATTTTCTTGGTGATCCCTTTTCAGTTACAGACTAATAAAACGTTCTCTGTGGTGGTGGAGTGGAATGCTGGGCCAGTGATTTTCCTTAAATGTGTGTCTCATTTCAGTGACAGATATGCCCCAAGCCTGCATGAACTCGGGCACTTTAACATCCCAGTGCTCTGCGATCCAGCAAATCTCCAGTGGTTCATTCTCACCAAAGCACAGCAGGCGAGAGAGAACATGAAAAGAAAGGAAGAGTAAGTACGGTGAGCCCTCTGGGAAGTCAGTGTGTCCAGTTGAGCTTTTAAATAAAAGTCCAAGTATTCAGAATTCCTAACTATGGGATATTAAGACTGTGTTGGGGTAGGCATTTGGCCTAACAGTTAAGACACTGGCGGGGACACCCACATTCCATACTGGAGTCCTGGGTTCAGGACCCAGTGCTGTTCCAGTTTCATCTGTCTGCTGCTGCACACCCTGGTAGGCATCGTGTGAGAGCTCACGTAGTTAGGTCCTTGCCACTCATGTGTGAGGCTCACGCTAAGTTCCTGGCTCCCAGCCTCAGCCTGGTTCAGCCCTCATTCTGCATTTGGGGATTGAACTAGAAGATGGGAGATAACTCTTTCTCTACCTTTCAAATAAAAAAAAAGTTGTTTTTAAAAGCTGTATTAAACTTAGGAAACTAGTGAATAGTCCATATTTATTTATTCTCCACTTACAAGAAATTTCATGTGGCTATTTTCTAAGTATGAGTGTAAGTAGCTAAATCGCATTACCACCATGTACCTCAGTTTGAGAAGCAGGGTTTGTTAATAACAAAATTCAATCAAGAACAGAATGAAAAATAAAAATACCAGAAAGAAATTCTCCATTGCGTTCCCTCTGTGGTCCCTCTTCTCCCCGACGCAGAACGCACATGCACACCCTGGGAGGGCAGAGCCACACCTGTTTTATTCCCCAGCTGGCCCTTAGCAAATAATCCACCAACTTTTCTCACTGTCCTAAGCCCCTCCCCAGCTCCGGGCCCCGTCCCATGCTTATGCTCCAAGGAGAACAAGCACTTGCTTCCAGTCCAGCACACCTGCCTGCTGAGTCATGGCCTTCACCGTCCCCCAGACTGGGCTCTGGGCCCACCCCAACAGCCTGCCCTCCCCATGGTCCTCTCTCCTTTCCTTTGCTTTCTCCCTGTGTCAAGGTCGCCTCCGTCACGTTCTCCAGGGAGGGATTAAGGCACCTTCTCTCCTTACAGGATCCATGTTCCCACTGATTTTCATACTCTTTCCCACTGCATACATCTTTATAAAGCAGGTTTTTAAACAAGATAGAAGTTGACATCTCCTCCTCTTCCAGGAGAAAGGACCTCAAGGCAGCCGTAGCCACAGGTGCACTGCACCCTTGTGCAGGACGCCAGCTTGCTAGACAGGGTGAAATGCATTCTTCTGACCTAACCTAACACCTTCCTAGGACCCACATGACCGTCTCAGTAGCACCCATCTCCTGTTGCCTAACATAGAAAAGGGGAACCCACACCCCTCTGAGGCCTCAGCAGCCCAGTTTACAGCTCTTGATGCAGGCTGGCAATAAGGAGGGTCGCCAGTGCCTGAGAGGAAGCCAGGCTCCCAAGCATGGACTCGCTTTGATGTTTCACTCACCCAGTGTCACCCACTCTAAACTCCAGAATCACCTGTTCAAATTGGAAACCATGGGAATGCACAGTAATAGACAAGTGAAGGAATTCCGATGCTTGCACGCAGCGGAAACAGCCTTGTAAAAGAAGGCACATTCATTCAGCCAGCATTTCCTGAGCACTCGTGCTAGCAAACCAAAGTCACACCAAGGTCACAGCCTAGAAGGACTGATGCATCTCTCCCTCATCGGCGGGGGCCCAAAGTCCAGGTAACCTGGGCTGAGACCATAGACTTCTTTTAGAAGGAGTGTGGGGACCCTACCCAGGTTTATGTAGGGAGCGGCTGTGGAACCACACAGAGCTTGTTCACACTGCAGCCTCGTTCCAAGTCAGGCTGTAGATATCTTGCTAATATCTTTATTATTTTTTTTTTTTAAGCAAGTGGAAAAGTCCCTTACAGGAGCTTGTCAAGCCCTGCTGTGTAGTTCATCCTAAAGATGAGTTCTGAGAACTGAGAACCCCATCTCCCCTAACCACTGTCTGCTTTCTTGAATCTGAGCAGCACTATGTAGAAGCAGCCAGCAGCCCCCGAGAGGGTGATCCGAGGGCAGCTGACTACAGACCCGTAACAGCCGCTTCTGCTTACCTCACGGGTACTTTATGATAGTCTCCTCCTTCATGCAGAGTTTGAGGGTGGTCAAATACAGGAGAGCTGGCTGCCGTTAACCTGTACAGTATTTAAGTGACACTGGTTCAGAAGCACCTGACCGTGGCAGTCTTACATCTCGTACCTTATCCGTAGGTATCATATGCGTTGGTCCAGTCTACCTGTGCAAATGTCAGGTAAATGTGTTGTGCACACAGCCTTGGGAGTGGGGCCTGGGGACAATTAGTAGGACACTTGATCCAGGAGCATTTGCCACCTCTGGGAGGAAGGATCCGAGACGCTGAGTTCAGCTTGCAGGTACTGGACTTGGAGGCCTGGACGGGAGCTCCTGGTGGAACAAGACACATGAAAGGGAAGAATGAGAAAGGGACTGGCAGGGGTGGAAAAGTCAGAGTGCTGAGAGCCTGGTGTTCCAGCTCCAGCTTTCACCGTGAGCCCACTGTCTGCTTTGGGAAGATTTAGAAGTTGGTACTGAGGGCTGGCGTTGTGGCACAGCGGGTTAAGCCGCTGCCTATGACCCTGACATCCCGTGAGAGCTCTGGTTCAAGTCCTTGGCTGTTCTGTTTGATCCAGCTCCCTGCTGATGTGCCTGGGAAAGCAGCACGAGGTGGCCCACGGGCTTGGGCCGCTGCCCCACACATGGGAGAGCTGGATGGAATTCCAGGCTCATGGCTTTGGCCGTTTGGGAAGTGAACCTGCAGAGGGAAGATATCTTTCACTCTCACTCTCGCTCGCTCTCTAAAACTCTGCTGTTTAAATAAATAAATAAATGTTTGTTTGTTTGTTTTGGGAAAAAAAGTTATTAGTGCCCAAGGGTTAAACTTCAGGGGGTGCCTAAAGCTTGGGGTTTTATATTCTCAACATTTCTGCTTTCCTCAGTCACTAGTAGCTGCTGAGTGAAGCAGGAAAGGAGCTTTTGAAATTGTGCATTAATTATTTTTGCCTTACTGCTACAAAGATTGACAAATACCATACTCTTGCGATCCACGAGGAGACCCCTCCCGAGGGGCTGTGCGGTGACTCTTGACAGGAAACATCTCGGGGCCCAGTGAAGGCCACTGTCATTGCCATGCATGGGGAGCTGCAGCCCCAAGACATAAGACCATGGTAACATCTGACATGCCCTCACACACTCCGGCTGACGGCAACGTGTGTGTTGATGTTCCAGGCTGAAGAGCATTGAGCAGGAGTTGATAGAGGCTTCGGCAAAGACGTTCTCCCTGGAGAAGCTGTACAAGGAGCCCAGCATCTCGAGCGCGCAGATGGTGGACTGCTGCACAAGACTCCTGGAGCAGTCGCTGCCTTCCCTGCGCGGCATGCATCTGTGCATCTCCCACTTCTACTCCGTCCTGCAGGACGGAGACCTCTGTATTCCCTGGAACTGGAAGAATGGAGAAGCCATTAAGTAACACAGAGACCTGTTTTATTTTTTTAAAGCCATAAGAAACCGTTAAATGAAGCTTATTTAAATCCACAGTTTAATACAACAGTATTATTTACATATCACAAAAACAAAAATTTCTAGATGCTGCTTTAAAGATAGACTTTTTTTAAATTAATTTCTGCTAGAAAATCTGTTTTGAAAAGGTTTTATCTCCCAGTTTTACCATGTGGGCTGACAAACCTAGGTAAAAAGAGGTTAGGAGAAAGAACATATTTTTAGAGATATACAGATGAATGATTCTACAAGAGTTGTCTATTTTTATAAATGTAAATGAGGCTGGACAAGTGTGTGTGCGTGCATGTATGTGTGAGAGAGAGAGGATATAAGAAAAGTCTGGAGGGATCTCCTACATGTAACATGACTCATCATGCATCGTTATGGTTACGTCTCTCATGTACAAATGCACACACGTTATTTTGCAGCCAGCAAGGGACAGCTGATGTCCAAAACCAATGATGGATAAGTAGAAAAAATTAGATAATCGATTTTTGCCTCAGAGAAAAAGGAACAAGATCAGCTGAATCCATGGGGCGGACAGTGTCGTGAGCAGTGTGATGTATTCAGTGACAGAGAATTGTAAACCCATCATTTCTCCTCCCTAATAAAAAACTAGCTGTTGCCAGCACCAAACCAGCAGACAGGACACTTGTCTGAAACCCTGAAGGAGGGGATTCGTTGGTCCCCATGGGCACACACCGTCAGGAGAATTCTGGCCTGCATCCCAGAGAGTGGAATGTAAAATGGCTCACACCGCTCAGGACTTCTGTTCCCCCAGCCCCTACCTTCCTGTCCCTACCGACATCTGAAACCCCTTGTTAGCCGTGCCAGGGTAAAACCCTTCTTGCTCCTTCATATCAGCACAACTCCAAGTGGCTTACGGCGTCCCCAGCAGAGCCAGAGATCAGATGTACGGGGTGCAGCTCCCTCTGCAGTTACCCCGCCATTCCTTCGGGTCATATTTTAAACCAGATCCAGGTCCTTTCTCAAGGAGACAAGGTGAATCCCTGTGCAGGACACTGTTTTTGTGGCTTTTGCTGCTGAAGAAATCGGAATTTTTTTCCACAGTGCACTGTTACAGTCAGCGAACTGAAGTATGTTTTGATCTCAGCCATGGATTATTTAAATAGTTGGAATTCAAGTGTGTGTTCAGAAGTGTTGATTTATTCTAATTGTGCCTCTTGGCTGTACAACTTGAACATCTCAGTCTGAAATGCCCTCAAATCCAAAATGGTTTGAGCATCGACATGATACCACAAGTAGGAAATCCTACAGCTTGAACTTTGTTCCATGTACAAAAGTATTAAATGTTGTAAAAAATTGTCTTCAGTCTACGTGTATAAGGTATATATGAAACATAAATGAATTTCGTGTTTAGAACTGGGTCCCACTCCCAAGATAACTCGGAACATCTGAAATCCAGAACTCTTCTGGTCCCAAGCATTTTGGACAGGGGATATTCAGCCTGTACTGAAAATCTGTTTTTTAATGTAACAAATGCTGTCACCTGTAACAATTTCCCACAACCAAATAATGAGTGAAAAATTAAAACTTTACATAAAGAAAAATAATCAAAATAGGAGGTTTGATTTGTGCCATTTCTAAAATCGAAATACATTTTAAATTGGATTCTTGTCTCAGAACTAATGGTTACATGATAAACAAAACCTACATCAACCAGGTAACTGACTGATCTTGTTAGTGAGTTATTGGCAGTTTCACAACCACTGCAGAGTTAGGGAATTATAAGACCTGGAGACCTGTGGTCGCCCGTCTGACCTCTCCCCGCCTAACAGCAGGGCAATGTCTTCTGCCGCTAAGACCTGGCGTGGCACGGGCCCCCCTACCCCTTGGTCTCCAAAGGGCTGAGCGTGCCAGTGCTGGGCTAGGACTGTCCCCAGAAAGCTGGGGCCCCTCCGCCCCAGCTGCCCAGCCAGGGAGGCATGTGTCCAAAGTCAAGTCTGTCCCCAGGACAGGTCTGCTCAGGCCCTACTTCCTCTCAGAGGCCTCCACCTCCAGGCAGCCTCCCTGAGCTAATGAGAGTGCTGCGCTTTGAGGGGTGGGCAGGATAAGAGGGGCCAGGGCCAGCTCAGATTGGGATCCTAAAGGATTGGCTGCACAGCCCAGGCAGAGGTCCCAGGAGTGACCCCCTCCAGCTCAGGTCACTTGTCAAGCCTCCCAGTCTCCCCTCCCCCACACTAACTCGGCCTCTTCCACAGAGGCCACCACCCAGCCTCCAGCTACCCTGAAGGGTTCTGTCCAGGCTTCCCTGAGCATCGATTAGACCACATCAGGCCTGCAGAGACAGATGGGCCTGGCGCTCCAAGCTCTGGGAGAGATCGTGTCCTGGCACGCTCTCGTCCACAGACCAGGGAGCAGGAGCCACAGATGCCAAAGAATGGCCCCAGCAGCTGCCTGACCACAAATTCCTGACCTGTTTCAAGACCACCCATCACTCACCCATGTCACCTGGCCAAAGCCCAGCCTGCAGCCCCCTGACAACAGTGCCATCACTGCTGGTGCCTGTCCTTTGTGTAAGAATTGGCCCAGGGGCTGGTGCTGTGGTGTAGCAGGTGAGGCTGCCGCCTGCAGTGCCAGCATCCTGTATAGTTGCCGGTTCGAGTCCTGGCTGCTCCACTTCCACTCCAGAACTCTGCTGTGGCCTGGGAAAGCAGTGGAGGGTGGCCCAAGTCTTCGGGCCCCTGTACCCGCATGGGAGACCTGGAGGAGGCTCCTAGCTCCTGGCTCCCAGTGCTCCAGCTGTTGCAGCCATTTGGGGAGTGAACCAGCAGATGGAAGATCGATCTCTCTCTCTCTCTCTCTCTCTCTCTCTCTCTCTCTCTCTCTCTGCCTCTGCCTCTCTGTAACTGCCTTTAAAAAAAAAAAAAGTGGCCCAAGCCCCAGGGAATCCTCATGGAGTCTGCCAGCTGCCCATGCCTAGTGTCCCTGGCAAGGCAACTCTCACTCGCCTTCAGTCCCCCATGAAAGGAGGCACTGGGGTGTTCCTGGAGGCTCTTCCCATCCTGAGCAAGTCTGCCCCCGGAAGCCAGTGTCCTCCCATGGGTAAGCCTTGGCACCCCTTTCTTAGCAGTTGGGCGAGGAGGAAGAGGACACGGTGGAGCAGCCAGGGCCCTGGACAGATGAGACCTGGGTGGGTGCTGTGGAGCACCCACTTCCTCCCCCAAGCCTCTGCAACTAAGGCCTGGGTCTGTTGGCCAATCAAATCATTCCCACATGGGGATTTGCCTGTTAGGAAGAATTTCGCACATTTCATTTTCCTCTAAGCTGACATGTTGCATGGGGGAAATTGAGACCAAAATAGGCAAGAGACTTGACAAAGACCCTTCAGCTTGCTGCAGGCAGACGTGGTATTAGAACCCAGGTTTCCTAAGAGTCAAAGGGATCACACAAACAAGACTAGTGTCTGCTAATACTAACCGATAGAATCAAAAAGAGAGAGAACGATCCAACATGGGAAGCGAGATACACAGCACTCATAGAATGGCAGATGTCCTAAACAGCACTCTGGCCTCAGGATCAGCCCTTAAGGCATTCAGATCTGGCTCAAGAGCACATGAGAATATTTTAGGCATGAAAAGCCAAGACACTCTGGAAAAAATAAAAAGAAGAAGAAGAAGAAGAAGACCTAAATGAAAGATCTCTGCGAGTGAGATCCCAGTGGAAAGAACGGGGCCATCAAAGAAGGAGGTACCTTTCTCTGAAGGGAGAAGAGAACTTCCACTTTGACTATGACCCTGTCGGAATAAGATCGAAGTCGGCGAACCCTAAAGGCTTCCATAGCCTTGGCAATTCATGACTGGAGCCTAGGGAGATTACTGACGCCATAAACAGGAGTGTCAAATTGTTAAATCAACATCAGGAGTCACTGTGTACTTACGTCTCATGAGGGATCTGTCCTTAATATGTTGTCCAATGTGAAGTAATGCTATAACTAGTACTGAAACAGTATTTTTACACTTTGTGTTTTTGTGTGGGTGCAAACTGATGAAATCTTTACATAGTATATACTGAATCGATCTTCTGTATATAAAGATAACTGAAAATGGAAAAAAAAAAAACCCTTGGTGTTAAATTGGAAATTGCATAGAAAATTAATAAATTTTTTTTAAAAATATCATATAGGATCTCTGTCCTTAATGTGCTGTACAATGTGAATTAATACTATAACTAGTACTCCAACAGCATTTTTCACTTTGTGTTGCTGTGTGGGTGCAAACTGTTGAAATCTTTACGTAATATATACTAAACTGATCTTCTGTATATAAAGAGAATTGAAAATGAATCTTGATGTGAATGGAAGGGGAGAGGGAGCGGGAAAAGGGAGGGTTGCAGGTGGGATGGAAGTTATAGGGGGGGAGCCATTGTAATCCATAAGCTGTACTTTGGAAATTTATATTCTTTAAATAAAAGCTTTAAAAAAAAAAAAAAAAGAAATCAAAAAAAAAAAAAAAAAAGAACCCAGGTTTCCCAGGACTGTGAGAGCAACAGGTGGGCCCTTGGGGAAGAACTGCCCCATCTGGGAAGGGGTTGAGACCTGGTTCACTGCTGGCTCACAACAGCCACGGCTGGACTCTGCTGAAGCCAGGAGCCTGGAAACTCGACCCAGGTCTCCCATGTGGTTGGCAGGGACCCACGCTCTTGGGCCATCTTCCACTGCTTTTCCAGGCACTCTAGCAGGAAGCTGGATTGGAAGCAGAGAATCCAGGACTCGACTGGAACTCCGATGGGGGGATACTGGCACTTCAAGGGGCGACTTAACCCACAGAGCCACCACACGGACCCCTCCCCCCACCCCCAGCTTGATTTGATTCTGCCTTGGGTGCCTGCAGAGAAAACCTGCCCCCTGTGTGCATCATGCAAGTTCACCTGAGACCTTGGCAGTGCACAAAATCTCTCTTCCTACCTGGCATTCCATATCTGCTCAATCTCCATTCTGTGGGCTCCATCCTCCACTTAGCCTGGCCCACTGCTTTTCTTTTCTTTTGGCTTCTGGGTTGCAGAACAGAGCAGAGTAACAGGCCTTCCATGCCAGCTGCACATTATGGCCACTCAGCTCCCAATCCACCTTCCCGTACTAGCCCCGCAGTAGTGAGCAGGCATCCTTTAGGCTTCTGTTAGAGAGAGTGCAATGGTGCGTGTTCTCAGTAGAGGGCGCTGGAGGCACATGGCAGGAAGAGGGGCTCTCCTAGGGTTTCAACAAGGGCATCCTGTCAAGATCTGCCCCAGCCTGGGCCCCAGACCTCTTGTCAATCCCGCCCCAGCTTCCTTCTCCCTCCCTCCCTTCGCCTGCTCAGACCACCTGACCCTGTAGGTACCTGCACCCCCTCAGCCCTAGGCCTACATCTATCTCTAGCCCCGCCTGAGGCACAGCATGCACCTACCTGCCCTTCACACCCTTCAGAAGGGCATTCCCTGCCCAAAGACCCTCTGTGAGTCCCAGGTCATCCACGTGTCTCTCCAAGCCCTCCGACCACCAACCCCGAGCTGGGCCAGCCAGTACCTGACCCGCTCCAGGGCCATTTCCTCTTCCTGCCACCATAGCTTCAGTCAGGCTGGGCCAGCCCCCTGCCGTGGGAATGCCAGACCTCTGTCCCCCTGGGTGTGCCTGTGAGACGTCCCCATGCCTCAGGGCGCAGGAAGCTCCCCCTCACACTCCCACCTGGGCCCCGCCCTGAGTCTGTGCCCACGAACTTGTGATTCTCCTGATTGCAACTCTCACCAGGGCTCTCATTCCGAATTCCAAATCTGGAGTGGAGATCAGGAAGGATGATTTCCTGCGGAGGCAGTGATCGCAAAGGAGCCGAGGGGTCGGGGAGGGACATCAGCGGCCCGGGGCCAGCTCTGAGTCCCGGTCCTCTGGCAGCTGGTTCAGGCCCATGCTGTCTGCATGCCAGGCTGCCCTCAGTCCCCGGCAGGAGTGGTAGGTAGAATCCTGTGGACATCCACAGGGTGGGAGACATTGAGGCCTGTCCAGATGCTGTTTGCACACCCCCAGTGATGGAGAGCTCATTCCCTCCCCAGGCAGTGCTCAAAGCAGTGTGTAGCCCCGAACAAGCAGATGCTCTCTCCAAATGGAGCCAAAGTCTGCCTCTGGGGCTCCCCACTGAGCTCCTACACTGGCCCCACAGTTGCTGTGGGACAGCTCCTCCTCAAGTTACCTCAGCCCGTGTCCCGCAGACAACCTGGTGCACCCCCGCCTCTGCCTCAGACAGGCCACGCATGCCCGAGTGCAGACTGCTCTGGGGAGATGGAGGCCTGCCCTTGGGTACCAGTCAGAATTGCAGGGTGGCAAGTCTGGCTTGCCTGAGTGGGGTGGGGAACAGCCGCCAGGAGCAGGCCGGGGCTCCCTCCTCGACCAGGCCTGGCAGTGTGTGGCATGGAATCCCCAGGGACAGGTAGCTCCTAGGATCTGCCCCCAACTTCCACTTCAGCCACTGGGAAGGCAAAACATGAATTCCATCAGCAAACAATAGAACCCTCGGTCAGAGGCAGAGACACGGACAAAAAGGCAGATGCAGGTCTCCCATCCACACGTTCAGTCCCCGGATAGCCCGGCCGCGGCCTAGACTGAGCCAGAAGCCGGGAACTTGGTCCAGGTCTCCCACGTAGATGGCAAGGACCCAGCCGCTGTAGCCGTCACCTGCGGCCTCACAGGGTCTGCCCTGTAGGAGGCTGGAATCAAGGGCCAGAGCCAGCAAGTGAATCCGGGCACTCCAATATGGAACACGGGCATCTTAACCACAAGACCAAATGCCTGTCCCTCCGTAGCTCGGATAGTCACAAAGCCCCACTCGTGCCCCTACCCTGTACACACACACACACACACACACACACACACTGGCCTGTGACTTGGGCCCAGGGTAAGCTCTGTGGAGCTGTTTTGGGCTTGGCTTTAACTGCTAGGCTCTTGTCAGTGGCCTGCGTGGAGGGTCCACACCCACTGTTGCTTGGCTTTCTGGATCAGAGACCCTGAGAGCTCAGACTGATGGCTATCTTGCAAGTGGGCAATCCATCCAACCTCGAAAGGAGATTTCTGCCCCGCTTTTATTACGCCATCAGCAGGCCTGCTGGGTCACAAGCCGGGGGACTGAGCCACACTGGCCCGAAAGGGCTCCCTTTGTCGGGGTGTCTGTTCAGGGCATTAGTTGTCCTGGGAATTCCACAGGTGTCACTGAGCTGTGATTCCCACACCATGCTGAGCCCAGCTCCCTGTTGAAGGCTCAGCTTTTACCTTGCTGAGAACCCCTGAGATACCTGCTGGGACCCTCATAGGCTGGATGAACATGAGGCTAAGTGCCCACGTAGGTCAGGATTGGATGGACCTGCTATACAGGGCACCACTGCCTGCCCAGCCAGGACCAGGGTCCTGATGACCTCTGAGCTCCCCCTCTGCCTTCCAGCCTCACCTGCTCAGCATGATATGCATCTCATGACTGCAGACCACGGCTGCCCATCAGCAACGACACCAAGGACTTGATCGAGGACACCCTGCACGGGGCCTGGATACAGCAAACCAGTCCACCCACTGCCCTGTGGGTCAGCCAGGCCCTGCCCTCTGCCACGCTCAGAAGCAGCCTGGCCTTGAGACCTGCTGACCCAAATTTAGGCCTGACCTCCAGGGTCCCACCCAGCCCATCACTGAGAACACGGGCGCAGCCTAGGAGACTGGGCAGGCCTGGTGGACAGACCTGCTCTCCCCTGCACTGTGCATGGAGGAAAGCTGAGGCCAGGGGAGGCAGGGTCCACACTGGCCACAGAATCAGGACTGGACTCCAGGCGAGTGCTCCCCAGCACAGAGAACTGGGCTTCACGGGGTCCTCAGCCTCGCCCACCTGTGGCCCCCACCACATAATGGGGTGGGCAGGAGGCAGGGGGAGTTCTCAGGGCAGCCAGGATGCTCCATGGCCTCATTGCCTGGGGTAATTCAGAAGCCATAGTCAGGAAGGAGCAGGAAGCCACTCTGAGCCTGGACGTCCAAACCAGCACACCTGGAGGAAGGGCCCTGGCGCCCCTGGCCCAGCCAAGAATCAGATGAGGGCTAGAGGCTGCCTGTGTAGGGTGACTCCAGGGTCAGGGCTGACACAGCCTGCAGGGGGAGCTGAGGGAAGGGAGGGGGTCTCCTCTATGGGGTAGGCATCCATGAGCCAGAGGCTTTGGGGTCTCCCCCACTGCATAGTCATTCTCTTCCTCACCCCCAAAGTCTACTTCCTCAATGCCTAGCAAGTCGAGTTCATGTGGCTCAGAGCCAAGGCAGGGGCACAGTGCCCCCTGGGCAAAGCTGACAGCAGGGCTACAAGGTGAGCTCAAGGGCAGAGGTGCCAGCTAGCATGGGTGCTGGCTCCTGGCCACAGCATTCCAACACGGCTCTGCGTGCCCCACCACCCTGTAGCATCGCTGACACACTGAGTCAGCCCTAAGCAGACACTGCAACTGCAGCTGCTCTGTGATGACCCAGCTGGATCTGCACAGGAACTCCAGTGGTTTCTCCAGCAGCTCCTCCCCAAACAGGACCACAAGTCACAGCTGCCCTCCTCCCATAGGCTCCCCGCAGCCCTGGGCCTGCCTGCCCGAGATGGGGTGAAATCCTCATGGGTGCAGCTCCCCACTGCTCGCCACTCCATTCCCAGAGGGCTGCGAGCAGCAGCCAGGACTAGGGCACAGGCTGCCCACTTCCCACTATGGCATCATCCAAGCCTGTTCCATCAGCAGCCCAGGAAAATCAGGGAGCCGGGCATGAGGGTCTGTCCAAAAGGCCGGTGTCTACCCTGGCTCCTTCCACTCTTAGCTCTGGCCTCTCACTGCCTTGGAGCTGACCCAGGCCATGCCTCAGGGACACTGGGCCTGAGGGTCCTACTCTTCCTGCCTGGTCCCCATCCCCACCCATGGAGGTCTCCTCTGCCTATGGCTTAGACACCAACATCAGAACAGCCTTGCTGACCCATGGAGCTAAGGGGAAAACCAAGATGGTCAGGAGGCAAACGAAAGTCTAGAAGAGATCATGTGTCAAAAATCTAAACACAGTTTATGTTGGGTTTGAAAGCATTTGGCAAGGTCCTCACAGAACATAAAGGTACACTGGAACAGGTGCGGCTGCTCCGGCCATGGATGGCTCAGAAAGCTGCTTCAGGGTGCGGCCAAACACTTCCCGAGGCTCAAAAGGAAAATCGGTTGTTTCCAGTAAGAACACTTTTCAGCTTGCAGGTGAAGCCCCAAGGGCTGGAAGGATGGGGAGAAAAGGTAGCCACGGATGACCTCTGGCCCAGGCCAAGGGGGCCGAGTGTCGACAGAGCGCCCCCTGGTGGTGAGATGGTGACGGGGAATGCTGAGAACTGTAAGGAGCTCCTGGCTCCAGTGCAAGCCTGGCCTTCTGCGGGTGTCCAAGGGAGGGAGTCTCTTGAGCTCTTGTCTTTCAGTGATGCTGTGGGTAGAGGCGAAGGAATAGGCCTCTGTAGAGGGGCGGCGAGCAGGTACTGGGGACAGGCAGGAGTCCCCTGCACGCCCCCATGCTGAGAGCTGGCCTTCTCTTGTGGTGTCTCAGGAGCAGCTGCAGGCACAGTGGCCTTCCATGGGGGGTAGGTGACTTCTCCAGTTATCTCATTGACCCAGAAAAACGTATCTAGAGGTTTCTTCCCCGATCCAAACTGACTCCTGGACATATCTACGAGGGAGAAGAGCAAGACAACAGGGAGGTCTCCCAGTCCTTCCCTCCTTGGGGGTGGAGGCTTAGAAGGGGCCTCACACGCCTCGGCATCCCAAAACCCAAAGCAGCACCTGTCAGGGGATGCAGTCTCCCCAGTGCTACAGACAACTTCCAGGACCAGGAAGACGCCCAAAAGGAGGTACAAGATCAATGCTAGAGTTCTGTTTTGTTTTCTTCCTCTTTCTTTAAATGCTTCTTTGCCTATTTACTTTTTATTTCAAAGAGGGACAGAGAGAAAGAGAGAGATCTTCCATCCACTGGTTCACTTCCTAAACGCCTTCAACCACCAGGGCTGAGCTACACCAGTCAGGGGCCAATAGCTCCATTCTGGTCTCCCACAGGGGTGGCAGGGGCCCAAGTGTTTGGACTATCTTTCCCTGCCTTCCCAGGTTCATTGGCAGGAAGTTGGACCAAAGCAGGAGCCAGGGCTCCAACTAGCACTCCAGTATGGGATGTGCTGGCATCGCAAGGCAGTGGGCTCAACTCACTGCACCACAACTCCAGCCCCTTGCTTTGCTTTTCAGTGTTTTCAATCTCCACATCCTCGGGTTGAACATCATGGATTCAATCAACTATTTGTAAAAAAAAAAAAAAATCAAAAAATTTGTCTGTATCAAGCATGCACAGACATAGGCTTTGTCAGTATTCTCCACGCAGAGAATTCAGGGGGCTTCAAAAAGTTTGTGGAAAAATGGAATTATAATATAATGCACATTTTCCATGAGGTTTTGAAGGTCTGTCATACAATGTAACAACGACTTACATAGCACCACACTGTATTAGGCATTATAAGTCATTTAGAGATTACTTAAACAATACGCCAGGATGTATATCAGTGACAGACAAATATATAAGCAAATCTAGCATCCAAATATTTTGATATCTGAGGCAGGGGGCTAAGGGGGTGGGAAAGTCCTGGAACCAATTCTGCACAGATCTGAGGGAGGAATGGCTACTGAGAATGCTATACAGCCTGACCTGGGTCCTGTGTGTGTGTGCATGTGTGTGTGTGTGCATGTGTGTGTATACACTAACAATTGCATGAAACTAAGTTATGTGCAATGGTCTTTTATATTTTCTTTTTTTTTAAAAGATTTTATTTATTTATTTGAGAGGCAGAGTTACGGACAGTGAGAGGCAGAGACAGAAAGGTCTTCCCTCTGCTGGTTCACTCCCCAAATGGCCGAAACGTCCAGAGCTATGCCGACCCGAAGCCAGGAGCCAGAAGCTTCTTCTGGGCCTCCCATGCAGGTGCAGGGGCCCAAGGACTTGGGCCATCTTCTATTGCTTTCCCAGGCCATAGCAGAGAGCGGGATTGGAAGCAGAGCAGCCAGGACTAGAACTGGCGCTCAAATGGGATGCCAGCGCCGCATGCAGAGGATTAACCTACTCTGCCATGGCGCTGGTTCCTGTCTTTTATATTTTCTATGCAATTAAATTCTACTATATTCCTTAAGAAAGTGTTGTTTGCCACATGTAAAAACTCATTTTATCCAAAAAAGTTATTTAATTGGATTAAGAGAATGCAGAACATTGAATCCCATATAGAAAGACAAAAAAAAATCACTCATGCAAGTTTTACAAAAACATGACCATGTGTGGTCAACAGAATGGTCCACCAAAAACAGCCATGCACTGATACTTGGAACTTGTGAATATACTGAGTTCTGTGGCCAGAGACTTTGTAAATGTGGTTTAAAGCATGCCCCTCAAACTAGGGATATTATTCCAGGTCATCTAGGTCAATCTGATCACTCCAGCCCTAAAAGTCAGCACGATTTCTCTGACTGGGTCAAGGAGAGATGCCACAGTAGGAGAAACGAGATTCTAGGCATGAGGAGGACTCAGCCTGCCATGGCTTGCTTGATGCTGGGAAGTGCCTAAGTAGAAACCATGAGAAACAAATTCTCAGGGTGGGTGTTTACTTGAATGGTCATGAAGCCTGTGTTCCTTGGGGCCAGCGTTGTGGCACAGTGGGTCAAGGAACCACCCGTGATGCCAGCATCCCATATGAGCACTGGTTCATGTCCCGACTGCTCTACTTCCAATCCTGCTCCCTGCTAATTCCTCTGGAAAGCAGCAGATGGTGGACCAAGTTGGGCTCCAGCCAAGCCCTACGGGAGACCCAGATGAAGCTCCTAGCTCCTGGACTCGGCCTGGCCCAGCTCCAATCACTGAGGCCACTTGGGAAGTGATCCAGCAGATGAAAGATATCTCGCTCTCTGTGTCTCTCCTCTCTGCAACTCTGCCTTGCAAATAAATGAATCTTGAAAGAGAGAGGAGAGGAGAGAAGAGGAGGGGAGGGGAGGGGAGAGAGGAGGGGGGGGAGGGAGAGAGGGAGTGAGGAAGAGAGGGAGGGAGGAAGCCTGTGTCCTACATTAGATTGCCTGGGTCTGACACCTGACTCTAATCTCTGGCCAGTGCAGACCCTGGGAGGCAGTGGTATGAACTGAAGTGATAGGAGTTCCTGGAGATCTGGATTAAGTCCCAGCTCCTAGCTTCAGCCCACAGGCATGTAGGGAGTGAACCAGTGGGTGGGAGACCTCTATCTGTCTCTCCCTCTCTTTCTCTTTCTCTCTGCCTCTTAAATAAAGAAAAGGGGGAAGAGTAGAATTCTCAACAAAATGAAGGAGCCTTCCCTGGAGCCCTGGGTAAGAGCCCAGGCAGACAAAACTTGATGGTCTTGTGAGACTCTGTGCAGAATATCAAACTCCTAACTCTAAACGGGTGTTGCTCCAAGCAGCGACGTCTGTGCCATCTATTACAGGAGTGATGGGACACACATCGTGTGGGCCAACCTGGGACCCACACAGGACAGGGGCTGCAAGGCTGGGCAACTCTACCTACTTGCTTTCCCTCGAGCTTGCTAACTGGCGACTTGTTGCCCCTGAGAAACTTCTACTACTTGATACATCAACCAGCAGCATTCAGGATTCTGACACCTGCATCCTACATGGCGTGGCGTTTCCCCCACCATCCTTGGTGGTCCACGAGGCTATGGGGGAGTCAGCACATCATGCCATGATTCCCGGGATCACAGCAGGGACAAGGAGTGCTGGCCAGGAGCCAGGGGACTACACAGGTCTGAATGGCTCAAGGCTCACCTTCCGGAAGGCTCTGCGGTGGAGGAGTCTGGGGAAGGAGTTCCAGAGAGCAGGGGAGCTTTGGAAGGCGTTAGAAGGCTCCTAGCAACCTGATCATTATTGTGTAAAGCACTGTCTGCCCTATCGCAGGCTGGATTCCGCCTGGCACTGTCAGAATCCTCCAGAGCAGCAGCACACATACCTGCTCCAGCGCTCTCAGTCATAATGACCCCATCCACAACCTAGGAGCGTCCCTGGTGTCACCACTGCCTTCTTCTTCCCAAAGCTCCTAATGTCTGGTATGACCTCTGAAATATTTCAACACCGAAAACTAAGAGCTTTGGGGGAATTCTTATCAATTCCTATTCATGTATCTATTACCCTTTCCAAAAAAATCTTTAAAACACACACACACATGTACACATTGGCTGATGCTGTGGCGCAGCAGGTTAAAGCCCTGGCCTGCAGTGCTTGGCATCCCATAAGGGCACCGGTTCAAGTCCCGGCTGCTCCACTTCTGATCCAGCTCTCTGCTATGGTCTGGAAAAGCAGCAGAAGATGGCCCAACTCCTTTGGCCTCCGCACCCACGTGGGAGACCTGGAAGAAGTTCCTGACTCCTGGCTTCAGGATTGGCACAGCTCCAGCCATTGTGGCCATCTGGGGAGTGAACCTGTGGCTGGAAGACCTCTCTCTGTCTCTACCTAACTCTTTCAAATAAATAAGTCTTTAAACACACACACACACACACACACACAAACAAACACATAATATCTAGGGGTGGGCACTATGGCATAGTGAGTTAAGCGACTTCTTGGGATGCCTATATCCCATATCAGACTGCCTGGGTTTGAATCCCTACTCGTTTGTATCTTGGGAGGCAGGGGTAATGCTCAAGTACTTGGGTCCCTGCCACCCACATGGAGATACAAATGGAGTTCCTGGCTCCTGGCTCCAGCCTGGTTCAGCCCTGTTACCTCTCAAGTAAATGAACCTTAAAAATAATTTTTAAGAACCCAGTGGCCAGTGTTGCGGCACAGTGAGTTGTGCTGCTGCCCATGATGCCGGCATTCTACGTGAGCGCCAGTTCAGGTCCTGGCTGCTCCACTTCCAACCGGGCTCCCTGCTGATGTGCTTGGGAAAGCAGTGGGTGACCCAAATGCTTGGGTGCCTGCCACCCATGTGGGAGACCTAAAATTCCTGGCTCCTGGCTTTGGCCTGGCCCAGATCTGGCTGTAGGCAGTCTTTTGGGGAGTGAACCAGCCAACTGAAGATGTCTCTCGCCTATCTAGCTAGGTACTACCTTCTTCTCTGTATTGCTCTGCCTTTTAAATGAATACATAAATCTTGAAAGCAAAACGAATTGGGCAGGGGCAGGTATTTGGCCTCGCAGTTAAGACACTGGTTAGGATGCCCACAACACCTGGCTCCTGCTCCGGATTCAAGCTTCCTGCTAATGCAGACTCTGCCAGGCAGCAGTGATGCCTCGGGTAACCGGTTCCCTGTCACTCATGTGGGAGACCTGGATTTAGTTCCCAGCTGCTGCCTTTGGGTTGGCCCAGTCCCAGCCTCTGTAGTCAGTTGGGGAGTAACTGGAAACTCTCTTTCTCTGCCCATGGAATTTAAAATTTAAAATTTAAAATAATACTAATTCGCGGGAAAGTATGAACATTTGGCCAAGATGATGGTTAAGACACCCAAGTTTCGTCTGAGATTACCTGGTTTCCATGCCTGGTTCCAGCTCCGGACTACAGCTTCCTGCTGATGTGAACTCTGGGAGGCACCAGTCACAGTTCAAACAGGTTCCTGCCACTCATGTGGGAGACCTGGATTGAGTTCCTGGTGCCTGGCTCCTGGCTGTGGCCAAAGCGCACCCTGGTTGTTGCAGGCATTTGACCCTGGAGTCTAAAATCCCAAAAGATCAAAATCTCAAAAATGTCATTTAGGAAAAAAATAAAGAATTTTTAAAAAGGCATTTACCTATATTTTAAAAGATTTACTTGAAAAACATAAAGGGCATTTCATAAGCTACTTTACATAACAGCAACGTACATGGTTCCAAGCACAGTAATAGTCACAGAGGTATAGCAGTTATGAGTGATATTCATATATAGTCCAGAAACAAAGGTATAAATGTGTATCATTGTGGTTGGTAATTGTGTGCACCCTGCTGCATAACTGTTGTCATCTCAAACACTCTGATGGACAGTGATGAAATGGATCAAAATTGCAAGGATTACCACCACAGATTCAGAAACCCAAAGAACCAGGATCTTGAGAAATGTGTTCTTTCACAAGTGCAGATGTACAAAAAGGGACAGTTCTTCATTTATTAAGGAAGTTTCCACATTGTACACACGTGCACAATGTTCTCATACAAGTCAGCCTTGTAATAACCCACTTTTGCAAAGTCAAATTTGCAAAAAAAAAAATACATAAAACAAATGGAAATTGTCTGAGGATTTTTTTTTTACATAATTTACATCTCCATTACTGGAAATGATTCAAAGATGAAATACACAGCATAGCAAATTGTAAAAAGAAAAATGCTGGCAATTTAGGAAAAAGCTAAAAAAAATTCAATCTGACACATGAGAAACTGCATTACAGGAATAGCTTATGTGCAGCTGCATGGAATTAGTCCATGGGAGTGGCCCAATTTCCACAATCCTCAACTAAATCTGGATGTCTTGAATCATAATGAAAAGTACCTTTTTCCTTTTAGGTGATGCTCTCCTCCAAGAATACATCCACATTCATTTTCAACTCGGGGACAATCTTGTGGGAATTATTCTGTGATCCGACATACACCGACAGGACTGTTCCAAATCCAATTTTCCCATCTTCTGTGCCGTGTTTCTATATTGTTTGGTTATAAGGAAATCCACTCTGCATGCACTCCTTATTCAAACCACAAATTTGGTGAAAACAGCACTGGGGAATAGAACACCAATATATTTGCCTAAATGTCTTATCCTATCATGCACATAATTATCCAAGCTCACAGTAACTTTACTGGTTTCTTTGGGCGTTGCCTTCTTCTTTTATTAAAAACTCCTGAAATTTCATCAGCTGCAAGGAATGCCAATGCAGACAAGGGACACATCTTTAAATTGAATTTTGTGCCATTACCATTATCACATGGCCAACATCATCTAAATTTTCTACCAAATATATCAGGCTGAGTAGAAAAAACAAACTGTATTGGTAACAATTGGAAATTCACTTTTAGAAGTTTAATCTCACCTAATTACAAATCTGTCAGTATGGTTTGGTGAATTCATTGAAATCCATTTTCTTCTTTAAAGACCACCAAATCTTCAAATAACCGTTTTTAAACTGTTCTTGTTTTTTTTCAATCATTAATATATAAACGAGTGGGTGAGTTCTAGGATCCATCAAGGGAATAAATTTTATCTATTTTATTAAAAACGGTAGGCACAGTTGTGAAAGTGCCCTTCATTAGTCAATGTGAAGCATGTACTAATTTTTCTATGTTGGATTTAGTGGTAAGTGTAGGGAATTTATCCTCTGAGAGTCAAATCCCTAACCAAGAGTAGTTTACTATTAAATCTGTGTTAACCATCACAGATTTAACTAGAGAAACCCCTATTATCAGAAAATTTCTTTGGTTCAAGTCTCTAAGCTTCTTGAAGTCTGTTCCCTGATATTTTTTGAAGAGAAGTGTGGCGCTATTTGTCAAGGTACAGTAGTCCATGACTGAATAATCTGGCAATGAAAAACACACTAATTCCTCCCCAAATTTTAGCCTGCCTTCACACACACACACACACACACACACACGGCCAACAGAAACTGTGGTTTGGGGGATTTCAGCTTTCAGGATTTTCAGCATTTGGGGATTTATTATTTCGGGATTGTGATTTTCAAGACTTCGATCTTTAGGGATTTTTTCAGCATTTGAACACTTGGGATTACCATGTTCTTGGGATGTGGATCAGCACCAGTGAAAAAGCTGTGGTCTAGGCCGGCACCATGGCTCAACAGGCTAATCCTCCGCCTTGCGGCACTGGCACACCGGGTTCTAGTCCCGGTTAGGGCACCGGATTCTGTCCCGGTTGCCCCTCTTCCAGGCCAGCTCTCTGCTGTGGCCCGGGAGTGCAGTGGAGGATGGCCCAAGTGGAGGATGGCCACGGCGGCCATTGGAGGGTGAACCAACGGCAAAGGAAGACCTTTCTCTCTGTCTCTCTCTCTCACTGTCCACTCTGCCTGTCAAAAAAATAAATAAATAAAATAAATTAAAAAAAAAAGCTGTGGTCTAGGTCTGACCTAAAGGATGAAACACACCAGACAACATGAGGATACTTCAAAGGTTCATGGAAAATGGAACTGAGTAGATGTGAAGATTATATGAAATAAATTTCAATGCCCCTACATGTTTTATTGACATACATCTACTTGTGTGTGTGCACACGCACATGTATGTGTGTAGATTTCACTTAAGGCGTTGGCTCCTGTTATTATGGGGCAAGTCCAGAATGTGCAGAGTGAACCAACAGGCTAAAGACCTGGGAGAGCCAGTGCTCCAGTGAAAGCCTGAAGACTATGTGCTATGGAACCAGGAAGCAGCAATGTTACAGATCCAGAATCCTCTCTTGCGGAATTTTCTCTTGTTCAGGGGAGTCCAGACCTTTGGTTCTACTTGGGTCTTCAACTAACTGGATGAGGCCCACCAATATGATGGAGGGCACCTGCTTTACTCAAGTTCACCAACTCGAAGGTTAACTTCATCCAAAAACACCCTCACAGAAATACCCTTGTTTGAATCTCTGTTGTGAGCTGAGAATTACCTGAGAGTCCAGGGCAGCCCTGTTGGAAAACAGCTTGGCAATTTCCCAAAATGTTAAACATGGTTATCTTACGGCCCAGCAAAAGTTATGTAAAACTGTCCGCTGTGATTTCCTTGAACATACAGAACTATTAAAAGAAGAAAATTTTGAAAAATGTTCACACTGGCCAGGTCAAGCCAGGCTTATTTCTTACACTCTAGCGGGTGGTCTCACTGCATGTTGAGTGGTTGCTCCTTCCTGCACAATAGGCAAAATGACCACAATATCATCAGTACAGTGAACTAGTGTGGCGTCCTGAGGGTGGAATGATGATTGGAGAAACTGGATTTTGAGTAGGGATGTGGAGTTGATGTGGCCTTTAGGTAGGGTAGTGAAGGTCTACTCAGCTGAAAGCAAACTGCTCTTCGTGGTCTTCCCTAACAGATACAGTAATTGCAAACCACGCGACAGATGTGATTTGCTCAGCATCTGCACTTGGAGTCACTCCTTGTGTCTTTCTCCAAGATTCAGATCTTCTCCACAAGCCAAAGAGGCAAGTTGGGACTGTGGCTTCAGGCCTTTGACGGTGGCATTGATCTTCACAGTCTCCAGAAATGCAGCAATCCTTTGGTTTCCTATTTGGAAAGTAGAGCAAATCCAGGGGGTTCCACGCAGGCTAACAGCTTTTGCTCCATGGGACAGGAAACCAATGTGGGACTCCTGACAGTTGCTGAGCAAGTCAAATTATGCATTTTAGAAATGGGGAAATAACCACAGGATGGATTCAGGAAGCTGCTAGGCCTACTGTAAGATCAATCAGTTAAAACTCTGATTTACCTGACCACTACACACACATGCCCTGGGGGCCATGGTGGCATTCTGAGTCTCCTGTAATCAGTGTTAACCAGAATCGGGGTCTGGCAATCCCAGAAAGGTCTGATTATTTGCCCTTCCCAATGCACCATCACTCTGGTAATCGGCCCTCAATGCCTTTGGGGAAGGCCATGAAGATTAAAAGTATACATTCTGCTCAGTCTAACTGGGACCTGGTCTACCCTTTTTTAAAGTTCTATGAACTAGCTCACTCTTTTTGGTGACTCAAGTCAGACCAGACTTTACCTGGAGTTTTTCCAATAACTCAAGGGAAGTGTTAGTAGGCTGCCCATCTATTTGCATTCCAGGGATTCTGGCCAGCTAGCCAACACCAAAGGTCTCTATGGGTCAGACTATTCTAATTACTGCTCCAGCTTCACTGTCATTATAGGCACACCTCTCATCTCAGATGACTCACGCTTACCACATGCTCCCTCTCAAGATTCCATCACCCGTGTGGTTCTTAGTTCTCATTGTAATTTGTCCTGTGCTATTTGGACTTTCAACATGAATTTATTTCTCAGTCTTGATGAAGGAATGCCTCTGGACGCCCTTGGGGAGGGAAGCAGGTACTACATGATACACTCAAGCATTTCGATTTCCCTAATCATTTAAAGTATCTTCTTCTACAGAACAGCAAGGAGTTCCAGAATTTCAATCCATGTAGTGTAGGCTATGTTTGTGACCATATTTTTTGTCATTTTTTTTAAAGATTTATTATTTATTTGAAAGTTAGAATTAGAGGGATCACACAGAGAATCTTCCATCCATTGGTTCATTCCCCCAAATAGCCACAATGGCCAGGGCTGAGCCAGGCTGAAGCCAAGAGCAGGAGCTTTTGAGTCTCCCCTGTGAGTGGAGGGGCCCAAATACTTGGGTCATCTTCCACTGCTTTCCTAGGCACATCAGTAGGGACTTAGATCTGAAATGGATCAACTGGGACTAGAACCAGCACCCACATGGGATGCCAGCACTGCAGATGGCAGCTTAACCTGCTATGTCACAGCAGGCAGATCTTGTGGCCATATTTCATTCAACCAACAGGCAAGCAGTTAGAACCATTCTGTTTCTCAAGTTAAAAACAATACACATCTGCCGGCGCCGTGGCTCAACAGGCTAATCCTCCGCCTTGCGGCGCCGGCACACCGGGTTCTAGTCCCGGTCGGGGCACCGGATTCTGTCCCGGTTGCTCCTCTTCCAGGCCAGCCCTCTGCTGTGGCCCAGGAGTGCAGTGGAGGATGGCCCAGGTGCTTGGGCCCTGCACCCCATGGGGAGACCAGGAAAAGCACCTGGCTCCTGGCTCCTGCCATCGGACGAACGCGGTGCGCCGGCCGCACCGCGCCGACTGCGGCGGCCATTGGAGGGTGAACCAACGGCAAAGGAAGACCTTTCTCTCTGTCTCTCTCTCTCACTGTCCACTCTGCCTGTAAAAAAAAAAAAAAAAAAAAACAAAAAAAAAAAACAATACACATCTCCACTGAACGAGCATGTATCAGTAAATTTAGCCTAATCTGACTTTAAACTTTTCCACTGATCCCACACCCTTACGACACATTCCTCATAATCAGCAAAATGATGCAGCTTGATGGTTATTGCCACAATCATCCTTTGAAGTCTACTGCACGAGTGGATGGTGCATTAGTTCTGCACAAGTGTCAATCCTCAGGACATGCCTTTATGTTCTTCAAGCAAAAAGAACTAGAAATTCCAGTTCAGCCTCCTTGTGACTCCTCCCCCATGGCCAAGACACTCCCATCAGCAGCTGGGCTCCTTCCACAGGCGGCCACAGGGCCCTTCCTCTGAGCTGACACTAGCACCAGCACAACAGTATTCCCCTTAAAGGTCAGAAGTGAGCTGCACGTCAATCTGTCATCTACCTTTAGTGACTTTAGTAACTTTTGTTTCTCCTTTGAAGTTGGCCGCTGGAAGGCAGGATCAACACACTGTCATCCAAAAAATGCTCAGATGTTGACACCAATGACACTGCACACATCAAGTAGCTCTGGTTTTTATTATGGTTATAGGAGGTTTTGCATAATATGACCTGCCCCCTCACACCACGAGGGAGTGCCTGGGCTTTCTTATTTTGCACACATGTGGGGCAAAATGAGGTGGAAAACTTGTAAGCTGTCAGCAGCCAAGTACCCGAACTGAGGAGAGAGACTATCACAGCTCCTCCAGCCCTGGCAGCTGTCCTAGATACAAGATACTACCTCCATAACACCTTTCTGGTTTCTCAAATTTATCTCATTAATTCTTTCAATTCATTGTTTAAATCGGTACAACTTCTGTTTCCAATGACCAGGCTGGTACAAATCTTGCAGTTCCTAGGTGGGCATTAACTTAGCAAGTGTGGTAGAAGGTAGAAAGGTCGACAACCATCTCTGTTCTCATCAGGATCTGTTTTCCTCATCAAAATTACATACTGATAACTTCTGCATTCAACTGCTCTTCTTTGTCAATGAAGAATTAAGGAAAATGGAGTTGTAATTTCTTATAAGCTGTCTCTCCTGGAGCTCATGCGTCACAACATGGAGAACACGATTTGTGACATTTCATCACAGATGTACCAGTGTTGTTTAACCAGTCCTTGATTAACAGCCATTTGTGCTGTTGCCAATTTTTGCAGGTGTATACACTGAAGCCTTCACAGCAAACAGCTCCCTCTTAGTAACATCACATAAATGGCAGGTCCAGGATTTCTACATAGTCACAAGATGTCAGAGCCCATGCTTAAAAATACTTTTATTCTGAAATAGTTTAAGCCAATAGTTAAAAAGAACCCATCACATTGTCCTGTTAAGTCTTTACATTCTGATGCATCTGCATCAATTTTTAGAAACAAACTCCAAGTCCTACATCCCTTTCCAGATCTTATCAGCATCTCTTGCCCTGGGAAAAGGTAGAGTAGCAACATGTACATATCATTCCAACACATGACTTTACACTTATTTCATAACATTTGATTCCACAGAAATTATTGTGCAAAAATAGTAACACCACTGTTACATGCCAACAATGAGTACATGTCAGACTCTATTCTAAGTGATTTACATGCATTATTTCTTTAACTGGCCCCCCAACCCCTAATTACCTTTTGAGGCTTGTACTACTATTCCATTTTACCAAACATGAAACATAAATAAGAGATGTGCCCAGACCCACAGAATGATTACTTTTACAAAAGTGGTATATTATATGTTGCTTCTCCAACTTTCTCTGCATGGTTTTGAACTTGTCTGTGTTGAAAGGCATAGTCCTCTTTCTAAAGTACCAAAAAACATTTACTTGTTCTTCTGCTGATGAAATGTAGGCTTTGCCAATTTTGCTACCTAAATAACACTGCAATGAACAGTCTCAGTCATTTCTTTCTTCACACAGGGTTGCTCTACGATATATCCAAGAGTGGAGTCACTAGCAAGTAGAATACTCACAACTTTACAAGATTTCACAAACTGCTTGGCACAGTTGTCACAATTCCTGCTCCCAAAGCAGTGAATTCTCACTGCTTCCCATCTTACCCACATTTGGGTTTTCAAAAACATGCCAACTTGACAAAGTGTGAGGTGATCCATGTTATTTTATAATTCCCATGTATTCTTCTGAGCACATGCCTGTCTTGTCTGATAGTCTCTGTCACCAACCATGGGGCTTACTCACCTAACAGGTGACCAAAAGACCTTCTGATATCCACTCTTCTCTGTGACTGTCATCCATCTTACTCTCCTCAATCCCAACTTCAGTTCCTCCAAGGGAGCAGAGAAATGGGCCTGCATGCTCTCCAGATCAGTTTGGGGTACAAGACTTGAGAACTGGTGTCAAGGACAACCCAAACAGTCACCCAAAACCATATGGATCAGAACCACCCATAGCTGGGCTCCTAAACAGCAGGTGTATTCCAGTCAACACTTCACACAAAAGCCACTTCCCAAAACTCCATACTTAAAACTAAATTCAGGTCTAGACATAACAGAGGCAATTTTATGCAAAATCTCTGTATGGCCAACAGGTAAGTCCCCAACCTTGGACTCCACAGAGTTAATGGGTTTGGTTGTAGTGACGGATGCTAGCTTGAACACCAGGCAGAGTAACACAGGCCCCAGGGGGAAGGGGTCAGGGAAGAGGGCTTAGATGGATGGGGACCTTGAGGAGTGAAGATCTGGAGCAGCAGGAACAGAGCTGTGGCACTCCAGGTGAAGGAGACAGCACAAGGTAAGACAGCCAGCAGTGTGCATGGAGGAGCAATTAAGCCAAATCTAATACTGACTATACCAAAATGCTTAGCAGTTAGTTCCAAACAGACTTTTGCTTCTACCTTTTCAACTAATGTGTACTTATTCACTTTTCTGTAATAGACTGCATATAAATTGAAGATTATTTGAAAACTCAGGTTATTGAACAGAGTGCATTAGTAAAATTCAAAAGTATTAACAGCTTGTTTCAACACAGAATTATTTTGTTGATCTTGACTTCGTCCTTTGTACATGTTAAAACCTATTTGGAATGTGTAAGCCCATCTCACTCCATAAAAATGACAGTAAAATTACTCCTATTGGGGCAGAAATTTATGAGGTATCAGATGACACAAAGAATGAAGCAAATATGGACAAAAGAGTATTTCCATGGTTTCGGCAACAACCAATGTTGTGGGGGGTGCGGAGAGGGGGACCTCTGAGAAGGCTCTGGTCTGAGAGATCAACAACCTAACCCAGAGCCTTCATAAACCAGTCCCAGGAGTCAGACAGTACAGCTAGGTACACTAAAGAAAATTGACACACAGCTCTGATGACTCACTGAAGATCACCCTGCCAAGAAAAGGAACACTGAGCTGGCACCCAAATCTAATCACTCTAAAGCCCTTCTCATGACCCTGGAGCCCAAGCACATAGGTCTCTGGCCTCTGCTCAGCCATTTCCAGGGCCTGTCTGGGGCAGCACTGTCATGTGAAGAAATACTGATTCTAGGCCATGGGCAGCCACTGTTGAACAAACGTAAGGGGATGGCAAAGCCAAATGACAAAGATGAACAGCCACAAGGACATCAACAGGAGATGCCTGTTCCACCCCTTGCCCATGCTGTGATATCATTCCACAGTACCAGAGGCTTCATGCTCACCTGCTATGGCAAACCAGGAGATACGACGACTGTACTCTACCAAAAGACTGTCCAAGTTTGTTTCTTTCCATCATCATCACAACACAGCTCCTGTTCTGCAAATGCACGTCTACTCATAGGCAAATGCACTCTGAGATGTTGCCCGACTGAGACATTTCATCCTTGCATTTATAATCTGCGTTCTTCAATAAACTGTAACAAATTTAATTTCCTTTAGAAATGTCACTCTTGTACCATTGTATTCTTGATTTTTGCTTCAACACCAGTGGTTAAAAAGTCAAAGAGGGCACCTCTACCACAGGCCTCCTTCTCTCTTAGAGGCAGCAGGCATGTGGTCTGGGTAACTTTAGGCTGAACCTGATGCCAGTAGCAGATCTCACATGCCAAGATGGCTGTGAAGGTGAGAAGGCACCAGCAGTGTTGAGCCTAAATACGGAAGTGCTAGTGGGGGCTAGAGAACTTCCAGAAAATTCAGAAACGGGGTTAAAAAGTCCCATTTATAGAAACCGGCAGAAGTAACTGCATAAAAATCCTAATGGCCATGCCATCTTCCTGAGTCCTAGGTCTGTGACTGACCCTCGTAGATGTTTCAAATTCAGATCACATCACTCAACTAAGAACTTTCCCAAAGAGCCCTCTCTGCTACCCTCTATAAGGCATCCCAAGCCCCATGGATGATCTGCGATGCTCACCTAGACCAGTCCACCACCTTTCAGGCCCCCTCTCCTTCTCTTCCAGTTGGCTCACTCCGTTCTACACCAGGACTTTCTTGCTATCCCTTGAAAACACCAGACAAGACCCAAGGTCCTATGCCTCAAATTCTTAGAGATCTACATGGCTCATTCCCTGATCTCTTTCAAGACTGCTCAAATTTTACCTTCTCAGCTGAGGGTCCCCTGATCACCCAAAATCACAACTCACCTCCAAATCCAACACTCCTCACTCTTCTCTGATTTACTGTGCACACCACACACATCACTATCCAGAATACCGCATGTTTCATTTGTTCAGTGTCTGTACAAGATGCAATACAGGACAGACCACCTACTGGGTCTCCAGCATACACACTGGCGCCTGATATTAGGCAGGTGTTCAGCACATTTCTGCTGCTGCCTGTGTAGACCTGTCCAGTAGAGATGGTGGTAGGACATCAGGAGAGCTTCATTCTCCAAGTACTTGAGCCCAGCACCCTGCTCGCCTCCTCCTGCTGCTCAGAAAACACTAGGCCTTTGGCAGATACATTCAAAAGCAGCTATGAAGCTGAAGATCCAGCCAGAACTCCCCAGAAGGCATCTAGAGAGATCAATTCTTGATGCTACTGCTTTTGATACCAACAGAACAGGCATTGTCACAGGCCAAGCTCAAAGAGAAATCTAGAATCCAACTGGCCTCTTCTCAGCAGCTATAGCCCACCAGGCCTCAAATATTTTGTCCAACAACATCGGGCAAGGTCTCTCTCTTTAGAGCTGTGGGGACTGGCTGGGGGAGCCCCAGGGTGTTGTGCAGAGGCCACTCCTAGAACCAGAAGAGCCCCAGCAGCCCTTTCCAGCAGGTGGGCTGGGGCCTCAGTGAGCTTGTGAATCCTCAGGACTCTGCCATCAGCTTCCAAAATACAAAGGGCGGGGCCCTTGGTGAAGGATTTCCCCATGACCGAAAGCTCTCTAGCAGGCTAGCTGGGAAGCACTCCCGATCCCACTGTCATCGTCAGGCTCTAGGCTAATCTCTAACATGATTTTTCATGTGCCGAGCCAGGTTTGAAGACCACCTGAAGGTCTTGCCACACTCTAGGCATCCGAAGGGCCTCTCTCGAGTATGAAATCTCTTGTGACTAATGAGCTGCGAATGCTTGTTAAAGGTTTTCCCACATATGTTACATCTGTGGCACTTGCCCCCTTCAGGTATGTTCTGTAGTCTGGGGTGCCTGGAGCTCTGGTCAGCAACCTCCTTACAATCTTCCAGGGCCTTTTCCCCACTTGGTTTTAATTCCTGCACACTCAACCCAGTGTCCTGACGCGAAGATAACCCAGGCAAGCTGCACCCAGATGCCGCTGCTCTACTGTGTTTTCTCTGATGAAGAGAAAGGGCATGTCTCCCAATGAAATCCTTGCCACACCACTGACACTTAAATGGCCGCTCGGTAGAGTGGACTCTCTGATGGTTAACAAGGCGGTAATTTCGATCGTAAGATTTCCCACACAAATTACATTTATAGCGCTTCTCTCCGCTGTGTATCCCCTTATGATCTAAGAGACTTCTTTTACGTGTAAAGGTTTTCCCACATTCTTGACACCAAAAAGGCTTCTCATCAGTGAGGACGTTTGCTTTCAGAGTTGGTATCTTCTGACCGTCATGACACTCATACTGTTTTTTCAGAGAGTGACGCCTCTGATGTCGGTAGAGATTGGAACTCCATCGGAAGGCCTTTCCACATTCCCTGCACTTGTAAGGCTTCTCTCTGGTGTGAATTCTCTGATGGGCAAGGAGGAATGAGTGATTGCGGAAGGTTTTGCCACACTGGCTACACTGGTAAGGCTCTCCTGTGGTGGGACTGCCCTGAGGAACTTGGAACACCTTGTCCTGACCAGAAGACGGCGCACCCTCAGGCTTTCTTTTCATGGCATGCTTCTTCTTATGAACGATAAAGGCTGACCTATAGGTAAAGCCTTTTCCACACTCGCTACAGCGGTAGGGTTTCTCGCCTGTGTGACTTCTCTGATGATCGATAAGGGTCTTCTTTCGAGTAAAAGTTTTCCCACACTGCTGACAGGGAAAAGTTTTCTCCACAGCGGGGGCATCCTGGGGCTGACTGTAGTTCTTCTGCCTTGAGTTTTCTTGACATTTTTCTTGCTTATAGAACTTTTCCTCCTGGTGCAACCTCACATGACGAGTAAAGTTTGACCTCCACCTAAAAGTTTTCCTACATATGGTGCATCTATAGGGTTTCTCCTGAGTGTGAATCCTTTGGTGTTCCAGAACATACGCTTTACAATGGAAGGATTTCCTACACTGGCTGCAGTCAAATGATCTCTCGCTGTCTTGGTCTCTCAAATGATAATCAAACTCTGTACTGTAGGTGAGAACTTCTTTATACTGATCTGACTCAGGAAATTTCTGCTTTGTATGGGTTTCCTGATGCATACGGTAGGCTGACAGGCGTTGGAAAGATTTCTCACAGATACTGCATTTATAAGGTTTCATTCCAGTGTGAATCTTCTCATGTCGCACACAGTTTGAGTTCCATCCAAAAGCTTTCCCACACACTCTACATTTAAATGGTTTCTCTTGAGTGTGATGTCTCTGATGATACACCAAATGGGAGCTACGATTGAAGGTCTTCCCACAGTCACTGCACCTGTACGACGTCCTCACCAAGTGGAGATTCTGCCCATGCTGGTGATGAGAGCTAAGGCCGAAGCCTTTCCCACAAGAGTCCCTTTCATTCCCTTTGAGCCCAGTATGAACTCTCTGATGTAGGCTGAACCCCCCGATCATGAGTCTGTGCCCCTTCCCATGTTTCTTGTAGTCACAATGGTGTGAACTCGTTCTGAAGTGTCTGCCACAGCCGTGTTTAAGGGACTGCTTTCGTTTGGAAACTGTCAGACACGTAGCATGTTTTACATCACCACTGACTCCTCCTCCAGACACTCTGGATTCTCTCCCGTCTCTATCACTGCAACCAGTCTCTTCTGTCTTATCTCCCACTTGGATGAGGTTTCTACATTGCTCCTTTAACCTCTTCTTTTGCTCAGAAGATTCGAGGAGTCCCGTACCCTCAGCAACACTTATTGCAGGACATACTGTTAGTACAGCACAAGTTTCTTTCTCTTCCAAAGGCTCCTGCTTTAAAATGAACGTGTCTGTCTGAATCTGGAGCTCACTTCCTGACAAAAAATAAACACAAGAGAATATACTCTTATTAAAAGAAAAAAACCTTTTTATTTGCTTAAGAGGCAGAAAGGGAAACAGAGACAGAGAGAGAGCTCCCATCCACTGGTTCATACCACATTTCATAGTAGCTATTTTGTAAGGATATCGGGAGTCAGGCAAAAACCATGCATGTACAGTAATGACATTTTACTGCTCCTTGGTGCTTTGACCTGTTCCAAGAATGAGAAAAGAGTACATTCTTGGAGTGAGTGTTTGGTCTAGCAGTTAAGATGCCAGTTAAAAGGCCCACATCTTATATTAAAGTGTCTGGATTTAATCAGCAGCTCCAGCTCGATTCCACCTTCCCATCAAGGCAGACTCTGGGGCAGGCAGCATTAAAGGCTCAACTCATTGAGTTCCTGCCACCTGCATGGGAGACCTGGACTGGGTTCCTTAGCTCCTGGCTTCAGCTTAGTCCAGTACTGGCTGTTGAAGGCACTTGGGAAGTAAACCAGAAGATGAAATATATCCCTCCCCAACTAACCCCACACCGTTTCTCTGTTACTCTGCCTTTCAAATAAACAAATCTTGGGGAAAAAAAATAACTTTCCTTCTAGTGAACAATGGAGTAAGTCCCCAGTGACACACCTGACCTTAAGAAAGGGAAGAGTATAGGTGGCATCTGGCACAGTGGTTAAGATGCTGACTGGGGTGTCCCCATCTCATACTGGAGTGTTCCGAGTTCAAAACTCAGTCTGGTTCCCATTCCAGCTTCCTGCTAATGTGCACCCTGGGAAGCAGCAGGTGATGGTTCAAGTAGTTCTGCCACCCAAGTGTGAGACTCATACTGAGGTCCTGGCTCCTGGCTTCTGGCTTTGGCCTGGCCCAGTGAGGGCTGTTGCAGGCACCCAGGGAATAAATCAATGGACAGAAGATCTCTGTCTCCGTCTCTTTCAAGTAAGATGACAATAAGTAAGTAATTTTCTAAGAAAGGAAGAGTAGATACAGGAAAGATAGGACTGGTAGGTTCTCTGGAACTCACCGGTAGGAGCATCATCTGGCTCTCTCTTAGGCTGGGCTTCCTGGACATTCAGGCCCCATGGCTCTCTTGCTTCCAACCAGGAGATCAGAGCAGGTTTGCAGAATGGTCCCACTGCATAAAAGGGAATTGGATGGAAAGGGTGATGGATCACAGGAGACCCTCTCAAGCTAAGAAGAGGGAGGGGGAAATTCCAGGAAGGCAAGTGGGAAAGAGTGAGGGCAGAAGGCCAAACAGCCATTTTCAGTAGTCCTGAGCAGACAGAGACAAGGAAAGCTAAGAGCAGTCAAAGGTGAAAAGACTGCTAAGATTCTCCGGAGGTGGGAACCACACCACAACTCAATTTTTTCAATCAGCCAACATTTTTTTGAACGCCTTCAATGGACCAGCAACTTGAAACACCATACTTTTAGTCTTTACAATAACCCAGTGTGAGGCATTACTACCCCCAATTTTCAAAAGAGGACACTGAGGTGACAGATCCAGCTGGCAGTTACAGAACTAGGATGAAACCCAGCTCAGGCCCCTTTCCACACATCACAAAAAAAGCCAAGAAGGTAGAAGTCAAGGTAGATAGGCATATGGGGAGATGGATGACTTACTCAGAGCAGAAAAGTTTCTGTAATTCTCTAGCATCACATCCCTGTACAGGTTCCTCTGAGCCGAGTCCAGCCATCCCCACTCATCCTGGGAGAAGGTCACCTCCACGTCCTTGAAAGCCATAATTTCCTGAAAAGACACTGTGGCCTAGAGCTGGTCCACAGCTCCCAGTTTCTGAGGCGCTGGGGTGGGGGAATGGGGCTGGCTCTGAGTGGGCACAGGATGGATATGGCAAAGGGGAAAAAGTGATCACCACCCTTAGGAAGAGTTCTAGGTCCTGGGGGATAATCTGGTCTCTGGAACATGGGTCTCTGCTCGTGAGATCACTGGACAGAGAAACTTAAGACGAGGAATGGTACTACATCAGGCAGTAATGTGGAGACATAGGGAAGGAGCGAAAGTCCTGTGGCTCACCTGGGGATGGGCTGTCAGGGAACTGGCTGCCATCACCTGGTCTCCTGGGCTCTCCTCTCTCTGGGTAAGGGCAGGCACCTGAGCAGCATGGAGATCTGAAGGAGGAAAAGAACCATGAGAGCACCGCTTGGCCCTAGATGCCCCACCGAGAAGCCCACTCTTCCCCACAGAGGACTCCTAGCCCCATGAGCAGGTAGGTGCAGACTGTTGTTAAACACCCATATCACAGTCCCCAGTGTCTGTCAGAGCTGGGAAGGGAGCACAGGGATACAACAGAAGGAGAAGCTGGCCAGACATGGCTCACAGAAGAGATGGAGAGGACACTGAGCAAAGGGCCAGGCCAGAGTGCCTCAGGGAGAATGAATAGTGAAGACAACGTTACAGGAAGTTCAAAAGATGCGGCATAAGGCTGGGGTCTTGGAGCCAGGCAGCAAGTACCGGATTGCCCAGCCAGGAAGTCACGCACTCCTATTTCAAAGGGAGGCTCCAGCTGGTCTCCCAGAGCAGAGCCACTCCTGAGAGGTGAAGCAGGGGGCCATATCTTTGTGGATCGCAGGGCTCCTGTACCCATCCAATGCACATCTGGACTCTGGACAGGGCCTGGGTCCTGGTAAGAAGAAAATTTTGTGAGATGATTCTTCATGGGAATCAGAAAACAAACTCAAGGCTCTAAGAGGTCTTATGGCCTATCTCTAAAGGGCAGTGGGATGGGTAAGCCAGGCCTTTACACCTTTAGGAAGAGCAGAAAGGCCAAGGAGAAAGCCCAGGGAGGCCCCTCCCACCCCTCTGCCTCCCTGGGCTCTAACAAGGGCCATGGGGAGTCCTGGTGGAAACAGACTTCAGCTTAACATAAGCACTTGGCAAGTCAGTACTGGCACTGCTGTCAGTCCTCAGATGTCAGGGGGCCCTCATCCACTATTAGTCCCAGAGAGCTCAACAGATAATGGTTCACAACACAGATACAACTCAAGCGCTGCTCTGGGCACTGACACGTAAAGCGATCTCACAGGAGAAAGGGAGCTCCTCCATCATAAACCTGACTGAAACAGCAACAGCTACAGAAAGGCTCTGGTAATTATGAGGATGAGCCTTGGAAAAAAGTCTCAGGCACAGAACTAGGACGTGCCCATCCTAGCAGAGACCAGGAAGCAAGCACCTGTGCTCTGGAAGTGCAAAGTGCTCTGGTCTGACACAAGGCTGTTCTTCACGTAGAGATGAATACAGGAGGCTACAGCCAATGAATATCGAGTTTTTCTGGCCCTGTGGCCAAAGACTTTCTCTATGCTGATATAGACAAGTCTCAGTCCCTGGCCATTAAATATCTGGTAGAACGATACAGACTAAAGATCATGAACAGACCACAGTAACCATCTCCTATTCCACTCAAAACCTACTAAAGGGAAAATTACAAACTTTCTCAGCACCTGTTTTTATGCACTGCAGTATTTTTGATGAGTTTATGGCTTTAAGTGCATTTTAAGCATTTATGTTCCCTTTCAGAATTTGGAAGGCTTTCTCCCAGTTCCCACTATCTTCTAACTTCTAACCAGTTTTCAGTCAGTTCAGCCCTTTCTGCTCACTTGGCAATCTTTTCACAGATTTTTAAATCTTACTTGGAGCCCTAAATGAACTGAATATAACCAAACCATAGATTAGACCCTTTTGAACACCTCATTGTTTTAGTAACAATTATAAATAATCCTTTGGATTTTTTAAAAAATAGTACTCAATGCTGAACAACAAAAAAAAAATTTTTTTGACAGGCAGAGTGGACAGTGACAGAGAGAGAGAGAAAGGTCTTCCTTTTCCGTTGGTTCACCCTCCAATGGCCGCTGCGGCCAGTGCACCGTGCTGATCCAAAGCCACGACCCAGGTGCTTTTCCTGGTCTCCCATGCGGGTGCAGGGCCCAAGGACTTGGGCCATCCTCTACTGCCTTCCTGGACCACAGCAGAGACCTGGACTGGAAGAGGAGCAACCAGGACAGAATCTGGCGCCCCGACCAGGACCAGAACTCGGTGTGCCGGCACCACAGGTGGAGGATTAGCCTATTGAGCTGCGGCACCGGCCCAAAAATGTATTTTTTAATAGTTATATCTTGTACTGACAAAAGCTGGTAGGCTATATTCAGATGTGCTATTTGATCTAATTTTTATAATAAGTTTGGGAGAAATGTCAAATTTGTTTCAGAAACCTTAACAGCAAGTTTCACTTATATGTGAATTATGCGTGCAGAATCACAAATTTTTATGAAAAGTTAAGAGCTATCTAAAAAGGTGTTCTTTTTAAAAACTCTAAAGATAGACAGGAGGCATCAGCTTTCCTGAGCCCAGCAGGAGCAGAAGAATGCATGACCTGAACCACCTCTTCTCTACAGCCAGGCTCAGGACTGTTAGCACTCCTCCCAACACCAAGGCCAGATCCAGGTCCAGGTTAGGCAGACACATACTGCAAAATTCTCCGGGTTAGATCCTTTCTGTATTTTCCTCTCAATAAACCAAGGCTCTGAAATGTACAAAAAGGTGGCCAAGGACATTTGAGGGTATGGAATGAAGTTTACAATTGAGATCTTCCCATGTCCCAAACCAGGGCTGCCCCTTGGCACATAGGTTAAACTCAGCCCCACACTTACACACAGATTCTCAAAAATTACTGAGAATGAAGCAACACAGTACATGTACACTGCTCTTCTGGGTGTTAACATAAAGTCTTCCACTGGAAGGTCAACAGTCCTGACTCTGAGCTCCACCCCCTCTCCTGCCACTTTTTGGATTGTAGTGACTTGAGTCAAACTAGGTAATATGTAGAGACAGATTTTGTAGTGTAAGTCACAGTGTCAGGTAACCAGTTACTGCCACTGATGGCTACTCTCTGACTTTATCCTGGAGCTAAAATTCCTCTGGGAAGGTGGGGCAGGCCAGCTACAGGGCCATGGCTCAGGCCCAGTTCTAAGTTGCCCGGGTGCCATGGGGATGTCAATGTTGACAGTTCAGAGGGCACCCAAACCCCAGACAAGCTAGCTCACCAGCAGGCAAAGTTCCATGGACACCATACACGTGCTCTCACTCACCCTCCAAGACGTCTCATCGAGGTCCCTCTGCAGCTCCTCCAGCAAGGCCACAGCCTCCTCACCACTCTCGGGGCGATGCAGCTGCACCCAGGTCCGGAGCTCCCCAGGCAGGATGCTCAGGAACTGCTCCAGCACCAGCAGCTCCAGCATCTGGGCCTTGGAGAGGACGTCAGGCCGCAGCCACCAGCGGCAGAGCTCCCGGAGTCGGCTCAGTGTTTCTAAGGGCCCAGAAGACTCATGGTAGCGAAGCTGCCTGAAGAGCTGTCGGAAGAGCTCCTGGCCAGGTCGGTTGAGTGTCTGTGGCCTGGCAGGCTGCACTGAAGTGTAGCCTTCATCCTCATCCTCTTTCTTGACCACCTGAAGGCGCCCGCGTTCCCTTGAGGCCTGGGCCTGAGCAGGATGGACAGCATGCCACCTGCCTGGAGGCATCACTCCTAATCAGGGTCTATCGAGCAGAGCTCAAATCAGGTCTGCCTTCGCTGTGCTGCCGCTGTGTCCTTGGGAGTATCTTCTCAGCACTGCAGTGGACAATGCCATTTGGTGAGACATCAGAAGTCACTAGCAAGAGACTGAAACAACCAACATCCCTGTTCAGGAGAGGATAAAAGAACACCCATCATCCATGGTACAGTTAGATTCTACTACTGGCAACATATCCGGATGAAAAGAGAGAAGGATACACATATATGAACATATGCACAGATGCACTTGCCCAGGACAAGACTATGACTAGACTTTGGATTTAGTTTGGGAGTGCCCCAAAAGCCCATGTGTTAAAGGCTTGTTCATCAGGGCAATGTTAGTGAGAGGCAGTGAACCTTCAGAAGGTGGTACAAATGGGGGTCCTTAGGTCACCACAGGGATGCTCCTTGGAAGGCAATTTTCGCTGAAGTGTTGGCTACAAAAGCCTGAGTTGGGCCCAGCCACCCTCTCTGCCTCATTGCTTGCCATGTGATCTCTCCTCTGTATACACTCCACGCTCCACCACTGCCACCCTGTCAGAGGCCACACCAGTGGGGCTGCCCGATCTTACACTTGAACCTATAAAATCTAAGCCAAAATACACCTCCTTGCTTCTTAAGTGACATTTCATTATACCAATATACCAAGTATACCACAGCTGAGCAATACAGAAAACTGGTAGTAAGGAGTAGGGTCATTGCTGTAACTATTCTTAAAAACAAGGGAGTGGCTTGGGAATTGGCTGACAGATGTTAGGAAAGCTTGGGGGAATCAAACTAGGAAAAAGTGCAATGCTGTGAGCACAGCATTCCAGGTGTTTCTAGCAGAAGCTCAGACCTGAATTCTGAAAGAAATGTGGACACTGAATGTTTGCCGATGAGGTTTCTGATGAAAATGAGGGTTCTGCTGGAACTGGACGAAAGGGTATACTCTTGGTGATGGAACGAATGCGTTCTCCATTGTGAGATGGACATGAATGTTTGGGGACCATAGGTGGAATGCTATGACTTCGATATTAGTTTGGCTATACACCAAAGGCCCCTGTGTGAAAGGATTGGTCCCCGTGTGGTACTCCTGGAAGGCGGCAGAGCCCAGTGGAGGAAAGCAAACCCTTGGAATGTAATTTTCACAAGAGGCCACTTATAAAAGGCTGAGCTGTGCTCAGCCCAGTCACTATTTCTGTTTCCTGCCTTGCCATGTGACCCCTCCTAAGCTCATGCTCCATGCTCTACACTGCTACCTTCATCAGAAGCCAAACCAACAAAGCTGCTTAATCTTGAACCTGAACTTCCAAAACTATTGAGTCAAAATAAACCTCCTGGCCAGCGCCGTGGCTCAACAAGCTAATCCTCCGCCTTGCGGCGCCGGCACACCGGGTTCTAGTCCCGGTCGGGGCACCGGATTCTGTCCCGGTTGCCCCTCTTCCAGGCCAGCCCTCTGCTGTGGCCCAGGAGTGCAGTGGAGGATGGCCCAGGTGCTTGGGCCCTGCACCCCATGGGAGACCAGGGAAAAGCACCTGGCACCTGGCTCCTGCCATCGGATGAGCGCGGTGCGCCGGCCGCAGCGCGCCATCCGCGGCAGCCATTGGAGGGTGAACCAACGGCAAAAGGAAGACCTTTCTCTCTGTCTCTCTCTCTCACTGTCCACTCTGCCTGTCACAAAAAAAAAAAAAAAAAAAAAGAATAAAATAAACCTCCTTACTTCATAAGTAGCCTGTGTCAGGTATTCCATCATACTGATAGGAAGTTAACTAGTACAGTTGTCACTGATAAGCTAAGAAAATATTCTAGAACACAGGAAAATAAGTTCTGGCATATCACTATACATTTATCAGCAATAGAGTGGGTGTTGTGGTGCAGTAGTTACGCCAATGTCCCATACTGGAGTACCTGGGTTCAAGTTCCAATTCTGCTTCTGATCCAGTTTCCTGTTAATGTGTCTCCAGGGAGGAAGCAGGTGATGGCTCAAATATTTGAGTCCCTGCCAACTATGTGGGTGACCTAGATACAATTCCTGGATCCTTGCCCAGTGCTGACTATCACAGGCATTTGAAGAATAAACCACAGATAGAAGATTTGCATCTCTCTTTCTCTCCCTCTCCACCTTTCAAACAAATAAAAATAAGTAAAACTAAAAATAAACAGTGACAACTCCAAATGCTGTTGAGAAGTCAAGAAATTGGATCACTCACAGATTACTGTAGGGATTTAAAACAATAATACAACCAGGGATGAGCATTATGGTACAGAGAGTTAGGCCATCACTTGAGACACCACATTCCACATCACAGTGCCTGGCTTGAGTTCCAGCTCCTCTACTTACAATCCAGTTTCCTGCTTAATGAACCTGGGAGGCAGCAGGTGTTGAATAAACTATCTGAGTCCCTGCCACTCAAGTGGGAGACCCAGATGGAGTTTCTGGCTCATGGTTTTGGTTTGGACAAGCCCCGGCTATTGTGAGCATTTAAGGAGTGAACCAGCAGACAAGAAATCTACCTGTCTCTCTGCCTTTCAAATAAGTACATAAATAAAACTTAAACAATAAAACAAACAAACCAGCACAACTATTCTGGAAGACAGGATAGCAGCTTCTTTTTTTTTTTTTTTTTTGACAGGCAGAGTGGACAGTGAGAGAGAGAGAGACAGAGAGAAAGGTCTTCCTTTGCAGTTGGTTCACCCTCCAATGGCCACTGCGGTTGGCGCACTGCGGCCGGTGCACTGCGCTGACCCAAAGCCAGGAGCCAGGTGCTTCTCCGGGTCTCCCATGCAGGTGCAGGGCCCAAGGACTTGGGCCATCTTCCACTGCACTCCCGGGCCACAGCAGAGAGCTGGACAGGAAGAGGAGCGACCAGGACAGAATCCGGCTCCCCGACCAGGACTAGAACCCAGTGTGCCGATGCCACAGGCAGAGGATTAGCCTATTGAGGCGCGGCACTGGCCAAGGATAGTAGCTTCTTAAAAACTAAATGTACAACTACCATATAGCCTAGCACTTCACTCCTAGACATTTATACCCCCAGAAGAAAAATTTAGACCCATGCAAAAACCTGTACATAACTGTTCAGTGTAACTTTGTTCATAACAGCTGAAAACTACAAACTACCCAGATGTCCTGCAACAGATGAGAATGGTTAAACAGAGTAAGGCAAAGCCCTTCAATGGAATACTACTCAACAATAAGAACAAACTACTGATACTCATACACAAAATACATAAGCAACCTCAGAAAATTGTAAGTGAAAAGGCTGCATACCACACGATTCCATTTATATAACATTCTTGAAAGGATAAAAAAATGAAAATGGAGAACAGATTCATCACTGCCAGGGTGATTAAAGGACCAGAGAATCAGACCAGGAGGGAAGTAGATGTGTCAATATGTAGTAGTCTGAACTGATTTTTGATATTTGACTGATGTCAGCTCTCAAGGCCCACCACCCTTGTGTCTCCTTTTTGTCCAAATGTGGGCAAACCAGTAAGGCGGCCTAGGTCTCCCTCCTCTAGTGCTGGTGGTAAGTGCAAAGCACACAAGCCTTTGCTGCACAAAAAATCCTCACCCCCGCCCCACCCCCTAACTATATTCAAAGCTAAAAGCCAGCTGCCCCACGCTGCTCTTTCAAGTCATTTTTAGACCTGCTTCAGAGACTGCCTTGCTTCCCTCAGAAAATCTCATCAGGGAGTAATATCACCCTCCAGTATATGTATAAGTCGTCACAAGTTCCAACATTCAAATCAACTTTGGGGTGGGGGACAGGGTTCATCCCATAAAAAGGCGGCAAAGAGAATGCAAAAGAAAAAGATGAGGAACCTTCGCAACGATGGAACTGAAGGTATTACTACTGAGTTCACTGGGTCAAACAAAGGGTACAGGAGTTCTCCTTTTTTTTTTTTTTTTTTTTTGACAGGCAGAGTTAGACAGTGAGAGAGAGAGACAGAAAGGTCTTCCTTTTACCGTTGGTTCACCCCCCAAGTGGCCGCTATGGCAAGCACTTTGCAGCCGGCATGCTGCAGCAATCAGAAGAAAGGAGCCAGGTGCTTCTCCTGGTCTCCCATGGGGTGCAGGGCCCAAGCACCTGGGCCATCCTCCATTGCACTCCCGGGCCACAGCAGAGAGCTGGACTGGAAGAGGAGCAACCGGGACAGGATCTGGCGCCAGGTGCCAGCGCCGCAGGTGGAGGATTAGCCTAGTGAGCCGCGGCACCGGCCTTCACTATTTCTTATGATGTCATGTGAACATACAATCATCCTCGATGTAAAAAAATCAACTCTAAAAAAGAACTGCTCCAACTGGGGGAAAAAAAATTAGTCTGCGGGCCAGGGCTGTTGCATAGCTGGTAAAGCTTCCGCCTGCAGTGCCAGCATCCCATATGGGCACCGGTTTGAGGCCTGGCTGCTCCACTTCCGATCCAGCTCTCTGCTGTGGGCTGGGATAGCAGTACAAGATGGCCCAAGTGCTTGGGCCCCTGCACCCGTGTGGGAGTCCCGAATGAAACTCCTAGCTCCTGGCTTTGGATCGGCACAGCTCCAGCTGTTGCGGCCATCTGGGGAGTGAACCAGCGGATGGCAGACCAATCTCTCTCTCTGCCTCTCCTTCTCTCTGTGTAACTCTGGCTTTCAAATAAAATAAATAAATCTTTCACAAAAATAGTCTGAAATATCCATTAGGTAAAAGAAGAAATCACATAGGAAATACTTTGAATGAATGAAAAAGACAGCACAATGCAAAATTATAGAATGCAGCTAAAGGAGTGTTTAGAGGGAAATTCACTGCTGCAAATGCCTATACTAGAAAAGAGACAGAAGGGCTGGTGCTGTGGCTCAGCAGGTAAAGCTACCACCTGCAGTGCCAGCATCCCATATGGGTGCCAGTTCAAGTTCCGCTGCTCCACTTCCTATCCAGCTCTCTTTTGTGGCCTGGGAAAGCAGTAGAGGACAGCCCAAGTTCTTGTGCTCCTGCACCCACACTGGAGACCCGCAGAAAGCTCCTGGCTTCGGATCGGTACAGCTCTGGCCGTTGCAGCCAACTGGGGAGTGAACCAGCAGATGGAAGACCCACTCTCTCTGCCTCTCCTTCTCTGTGTAACTCTTTCAAATAAAATAAATAGATCTTTTTTAAAAAAATGAAAAAAAAAGAGAGAGGCTTCTTTCTCATAGTGCCCTGGAAGCCAGAGATTTCTTCAATGAAGTTCAACATCTCCTCCACAGTCCCCAGCTGCCAGAAACTCATAGAAGTGGACAATGAATGCAGACTCTACTTCTGTGAGAGGTGCAGAGCCATCAAAGTTGCTGCTGATGGCCTGGGGGAGGGATGTGTGGTCCCAATCAGGGGTGTGAACAACAATGTGTCCCATAAAGCAAGGTCCAACTGCTACTTAGTAAAGGGAAACTTCTGTGATAGACCAAGGAAAATGGCAGAAACAAAGTACAAACCTGTTTGTCATGGGGATGCCAATCTCAACCTGGAGCGAAGGATATTCCCAGACTGGCTGATACTACGGTGCCTTGTCGTCTGGAGACTCAAAGACCCAGTAGAATCCACAAACGTTTGGGGCCTACGCTGTAGCATAGCGGGTAAAGCCACCACCTGCAGTGCTGACATTCCCATATGGGCGCCGGTTCAAGTCCCGGCTACTCCACTTCCGATCCAGCTCTCTGCTATTGCCTTGGAAAGCAGTAGAAGACAGCGCAAGTCCTTGGGCCCCTGCACCCGTGTGGGAGGCCTGGAGGAAGCTCCTGGTTCCTGGCTTCAGATCGGCACAGCTCTGGCCATTGCAGCCAATTGGGGAGTGAACCGATGGATATAAGACACACACCCCCCCTCCAGCCTCTCCTTCTTTCTGTGTAATTCTGACTTTCAAATAAATAAGTAAATCCAAAAATAATAATAAAAAAAAAGAATCCACAAACTTTTTAATCTCTCTAAACAAAACAATGTCCCATAATATGTTGTGACAAAGATAAGAAAACCTAGAACCAGACCTCCAGGATTCAGCATCTTGTTACTCCACGTGTTCTGTAACACAAATCCTGGTATACTGATCTGAAGAAACAGTATATGAAGAAGAGTAAGGGACAGGCGGCAGAATATGCTAAACTCTTGGTCAAGAGAATGAAGGAGGACAAAGAAAAATGCCAGGAACAGATCACCACAACACAAAGGCTCCCTCTCTGACAGCTTTCACTTCTAAATCTGAGTCTACTCAAAAACAAGATCTAAGGGGTGGACACAGTGGCCCAATGGGTTAAGAGGCTCTCCCTGGGACACTAGTAATCTACACCAGAGCCAGTTGAAGTCCTGATACTCACTTCTGATCCAGCTTCCTGTGAATGCACCTGGGAGGTAGCAGATGATGGCCCAAAACCTGGGTGCCAGCCAACCGTGTGAGAGACCTGGATGGAATTCAGCAACCTTTCACCTTAAGAAACATGGGAAGAAAAAAACCAAGTTAAACCTGAAGTAAATAAAAGAAAATAAAAAATTAGAGCAGAAATTACTGCAATAAAAACAGCTGAGAAAATCAATGAAATCAAAGTTGGTTCACTGAAAAGATTAACAGTATGGATAAACTTTTAACTAGACTGACCAAGAAAAGATAAAGGAAGGCTAATAAAGACCAGAAATAAAACAAGGAACCCACTACTGACCTTACAGAAAGGAAAAAAAATAAAAGTACCATAATTTTTTTTTTAGGGACCGTCCCCGCAGAGACCCAGAAGGGTAGGATGAGGCTGCCATTTGGGTGGTGGGCAGCTGTGGGCCAGGATGGCGGGAGCCTGAAGCAGGTATGCGTTTCAAATGCCCGACCCCAAGAGATGGAGCCGAGGCACAGCCAGTTATCAGAGCCCAGCAACCCGAGGATTCTGGGAAGACAGGCTCCAACGCATTGGCTTGGAAAAGCAACCTCACATTTGTCAAGGCAGGCTGGAGTGCCAGGCCCGGCCGTCAGCACATGTCAGCTTACTGCCCACGGGCTTCCACACGAAAGGGGCCCCGGAACTCCTCTGCACTGCCGCCTCCTCCCAGCCCATAGGGGTCTTGTGAGGAGCCCAGGCACTGCTCAGGACCGAATGAATGCATGACCGCCTACACTCTGGTCATGCGGGGATCATGAAACAGCCCATGCGCCCCTCCGGGCCTCACGTGACAGCCCCTAACAGCCACGAGCTTATGAAAAGTACCATAATTTTTGTGCACAGATCAGATAATTTAAATAAAACTGACAAACTCCTATAAAAATACAAACTACCAAATTGTCAAGAAGAAACCGAAAATCTGAACAGACCTAAAACAAGAAACTGAATTCATAATCAAACCACCCACCAAAAAAAAGCTAATAATAAAGGCCAAAATTCCTTTACTGCTGAATTCTATCACGTATTTGGAGAACTAACACCAATTCACTAATTCTCCCAATAAAGAGAAGAGGGAACATTTCCTAACTTCTAAAGAATTAAAACTATCTTTACTGATAAAAGATACAATCTTATTTATAGAAAATCCTAATCACTCTACTAAAAGCTACTGAAATAAACTAAACAAGATTAAAGAACAGAACATCAATATGCAAAAATCAATGGCATTTCTATATAATAGCAATAAATAAGCCAAAAATAAAATCAAGAAAGCAGTTCCATTCACAATAGCATCAAAAAGAATGAAATACTTGGGGGCTGGTGCTATGACAGGGGGCTGAGCCTCCACCTGTGGCGCTGGCATCCCATATGGGCACCAGTTCAAGTCCCAGCAACTCCTCTTCCCCTCTCTGTTATGGCCTGGGAAGGCAGTGGAAGATGCCCCAGGTCCTTGAGCCCTGCACTCATGTGGGATACCCAAGTGAAGCTCCTGGCTCCTGGCTTCAGATTGGACCAGCCTTGGCCGTTGTGGCCATTTGGAGAGTGAACCAGTGGATCAAAGACCTTTCTCTATGTCTTTCCCTCTCTCTGTCTATAACTCTACCTCTCAAATAAATAAATAAAATCTTTATTTAAAAAAAGAATAAAATATGTAGCAATAGATTTGACAAAAGAACAGCAAAACATATACTATGAAAATCAGAAATACTGTTAAAAGACATTAAAGATCTTCATAAATGGAAAGACACTTTTTTGTTCATGAACCAGAAGACTAAATATTGGAGTAGGAATTTGGAATAATGGTTAATTCACTGCCTGGGTATCTCTATCCCATATGGGTCAGACTATTCCAGCTTCTTGCTTATGCACACTCTGAGAGGCCTTGTGTGATGACTCAAGTACTTGGGTCTCTGACACTCATATGGAAGACTCAGAGTTCTAGGATTTTGGCTTCATCCTGGCCTAGCCCTGGCTCTTACAGACCTTGGTGGGGTGAACCAGCAGATGGAAGATTTGCTCATTCGCGCTCTCTCTCTCTTTCTCTCTCTCTCTCTCTGGGTGTGTGAGTGTGTGTATGTGTGTATCTCCCCACCAATCAAAAGAAAGCAAAAATAAATTGTTATAAGAGTAAATATTACCAAGATAGCAATACTCCTCAAACTGACTTCCAGATTCAATACAATCCTTATCTGAAATATCAGCTGGGTGGTAGTGTTGTGGCTTAGCAAGTTAAGCTGCTGCCTGTGACACCAGCATCCCATAAATGTGCCAGTTCAAGTCCCAGTTGCTCCACTTCCAATCCAGTTCCCTGCTAATGTACCTAGGAAAAGAAGTTCCGGGCTCCTGGCTTTGGTTTGGCCCAGGTCTGGTTGTTGCAGCCATCTGGGCAGTGAATCAGCAGATAGATCTCTCTCTTTCTGTCTCTCTCTTTGTAGCTCTACCTTTCAAATAAATAAAATAAATCTTTTTTTTTTTAAAAAAGAAAGATCAGCTGACTGCCTTATTGAAATTGACAAACTGATCCTAAAATTCACATTAAAAACAGACCAACAATCTTGAAAAACAAAGAGAACGCCAACCTCAAAACTTACAACAAAATAATAAAAATCAAGATTGTGTGTTACTAAAACAAGAAAAGCCATGTACAACAGATATAAATCCACACATCTAAGGTCTATTTATTTTTCAGAAGGATGCCAAGATCACTCAAAGTGGGAAAAAATGAAGTCTTTTCAACACCTGGGGCATGGCAGAATCCTATATTCACACACAAAAGAATGAAGCTGGAGTCCTAGTGCACACCACACACTAACACCTACTTGAAGTATGAGGCTGGTGCTGTAGCAGGTGTTGCAGGGCCTTAGGCTAAGCTGCATGTGTTACGCCCACATCTTACATCAGAGTGCTGACTGCAGTCCTAGCTACTCTGCTTCTGATCTAACTTACTATTAAGGTACATCCTGGAGGCAGCATATAATGGCCCAAGTACTTGAGTGCCTACCACATGAGATCCAGACAGAGTTGAGGTCCCTTGCTTCAGTCTGACCCAATCCTGGCTATTATAGGCATTTGGGCAGTAAACAAGCAGATGAAAGATCTCTCTCTCCCTCTTTTCCTCATCTCATTCTGCATTTCAAGTAGATGGAAATAAAAAATACTTTAAGAAAAAAAAAGGAAAAATCAGGAGTCAGCACTGTGGTACAGTGGGTTGAGCCAGTGCCTATAATGTTGACATCCCATAAGGGCGCCAGTTCGAGTTTCAGCTGCCCTACTTCAAATTCAGCTCCCTATCTCTCTTTCTCTCTCATTCTCTCTCTCTCGCTCTCGCTCCTTTTTTTTTTTTTTTTTTTTTTTGACAGGCAGAGTGGACAGTGAGAGAAAGAGACAGAGAGAAAGGTCTTCCTTTGCCATTGGTTCACCCTCCAATGGCTGCCGCGGACAGCGCGCTGCGGCCGGCGCACCGCGCTCATCCGATGGCAGGAGCCAGATGCTAGGTGCTTTTTCCTGGTCTCCCATGGGGTGCAGGGCCCAAGCACTTGGGCCATCCTCCACTGCACTCTGGGCCACAGCAGAGGGCTGGCCTGGAAGAGGGGCAACCAGGACAGAATCCGGCACCCCGACCGGGACTAGAACTCGGTGTGCTGGCGCCGCAAGGCGGAGGATTAGCCTGTTGAGCCACAGCGCCGGCCTCTCTCTCCTCTTAACTCTGCCTTTCAAGTCCATAAGTAAATCTTTAAAAAAAAATTAAATCAATCATTTGGATTTCATCAAAATGAAAAATCTTTTGTTTCAAAGGACAACTGAAGAAAGTGGAAAGACATCCCACAGATTGAAAGAAAATGACATCATATTCATATCTAATAAAGGATGTGTACTGACAACTTAATAATAAAAAAATCGATCAATTTTAAAATGGACAAAGGATATGAACAATTTATTTCTCCAAAGAAGATGTAAAAATGGCTAATATACAAACGGGCCACTCAACAGCAGTCATCAGGCAGATGCAGACAGTACCACAATGATATCACAGCACATCTATTAGGATGGCTAGAATAGAAAAGTCAGACAATACCAAGTGTGATCAGGAACTGCAGTCACCAGAACTCTCAAAACAGTGCTGGAAGTAAGCTGGCACAAGGAAAACAGTCTGGCAGTTTTTCAAAAAATACGGTTGCTACATAGTTACTACTGGGACCTATGCCACGGTGCAGCAGGTTAAAGTCCCAGTTTGCAGTACCATCATCTCACATGGACGCTGGTTCTAGTCTCGGCTGCTCCACTCCTGATCCAGCTCCCTGCTAATGTGCCTGCAAAAGCAGTGGAGGATGGCCCGAGTCATTGGGCCATGGCACTCAGGTAGGAGATCTGGAAGAAGCTCTTGGCTCTTGGCTTCAGATCGGCTCAGCTCCAGCCATTGTGGCCATTTGGGGAGTGAACCAGCAGATGGAAGACTTCTCTCTCTCTCTCTCTCTCTAACTCTGTCTTTCAAATAAATAAAATCAATCTTGAAAAAAAGTTACTACATTGACACAGCACCCAGAATAAATGAAAATATTTATATAAAAACTTATAAACAGAGCCAGTATTATGGTATAGTGGTTAAGGCCACTGTCTATGACACCTGCATCCCATAATGGACACTGGGTCGTGTCCTAGCTGCTCCACTTCCAACCCAGCTCTTTGGTGGTGGCCTAAGAAAAGCACCAGAGGACAGTCCAAGTGTTTGGGTCCCTGTAACTCACATGGGAGACCCAGAGGAAGCTTCTGGCTCCTAGTTTTCACCTGGCTCCACCCTGGTCATTGCAGCCACTTGAAGAGTAAACCAGTGAATGTATTATAAATCAGAGGGAAAGAACACTATGCAATGAAATGCTTGGGCCAAATGCCAAAGCAAATAAAAAACTGAAAAATCAGACAAAAATGAATTATAATGAGATTTAAACTTTAAAAGCAAAACTGAAAAAAAATAAAAAGAAAGAAAAAAGAAAGAAAGAACTTTGGGGTAAAAATGATTTCTTAAGACAAGATCATACAGCCAGCAGTGCTGGCATCCCAGCTGCTCCACTTCGGATCAGCTCCCTGCTAATACACCTGGGAAAGCAGTGGAGGATGGCCCAAGTGCTTGGGCCCCTGCACCCTCGTGGAAGATCCAGAAGAATTGTCTGTCTCCTGGTTTCAGCCTGGGCCAGTCCTGGCTGTTGTCTATACTGGGGAGTGAGCCAGCAGAAAGAAGATTTTCTCTGTCTCTCCGTCTAATTCTGACTTTCAAATAAATAAATCTTTAAAACGAGAAAAAGACAGTGATACACTATAACGGACGCACTGTGGCTATAACAAGCCCTAAGGTCCAATTAAGTATCCCCTAAGGCCCAATCAGGTATCTCGAAGGCCTGACCCTCGTCAGAGGGCTGCATGATGCAACCTGCCCAGGGATTTCAGGGAGACAAGGCCACCTCGGCAGCAAGGCAACTATCGGCAATCTTAAAGCCAACCCTTAAAGAATAACTTAAACTACCTTTATGAAACACCTTACAACTGGTCCAGAATGCATACAGGTATAAGGCAGGGGAAGGATTTTGCACATTGTCTCTGCAAAGACTATGCTGGAACCCAGTAACAGCAAAAGGAAGCCAAACAGCCCAAGATGCATCCTCCCCGTTCCCGTAACATAGCTGATGACTCTTCAACTCCTCTGTCTGTAATTTCCAAGAACTAAGCACACCTGCAGTATCCTGTTGTTGTACAAGTCTCAACAGTTGCTCTCTCAAACCCCGCCTCCTGCCCCAGCAGGGTCAAACCCCCCACGTAACCCCTAGCCTGTAAGCGAGCTCTGCCTTTTGCTCAGGTTGACAACTGCCCCCTCCCAGGTCTATTCTCCAATAAACCTGCTCGCTGTGGAGACACTTCCAGACTCCTCACTTCTGCCTTCACCCTTTCCCTAACAGACCATCACAGTCAACTGGTCATCTGCCACCTTGACTGTGTCTGCTCCCTGCTATCATCTTACAGTAGTGCTGCTGCAAAGAAATCGCCTGAGCATCTGTGTCTGAGACTCACCAAGGGAAACCACCCAAAACCCCTGAACACAATGGTGATCCCACTGAAATGCACTAACACGTTCACCAACACTCCAACAAAAATGCACACCACAGACAGAAGTGTAAATGTACACAGATACCAGGAAGGGTAGAGTGAAAGTCTGGAGTGAAACTAAAATGGCACATTCCTTGTGCAGCAGAAAGTCCACTTCCTTTTAAATTTTATTTCTTTGAAAGGAAGAGAGACAGACACAGGTCTCTCTTCTGTTGGTTCACTTCCCAAATATCCCTAACCACCAGGACTGACTTGGGCCAAAGCCAGGGGTCAGGAGCTGTGAATTCAATCCGGGTCTCTCATGTGGGTAGTAAGGACCCAATCACTTGAGCTATCACCTGATGCTGGAATTGGAAGTAGAGCTGGTAGCTGAGCCCAGGTACTTTGATATGGGACAGGTGTCCCAAGCAGCATCTTAACTCTAAGCCAAGTGCCTGCCCCAGGAATTTCACTTCCAAGAATCTATCCTGGAAAACTGCACACAAAGGATACAGACATCTGCTTAGTACTTACCAGCATATTCTCTGTAACAGTATAATGTCTTTAAAAAAATAAAATAAACCCTACTTGTCCACCAACTGGCCTAAATAAAAACGTGGTGTTACAAGATGAAATACATGTCTATGCTGCCTTTTATAATCAGCAAAGTGATCAAACGAGTAGTAAGTAGCTCCCAGGACTGAAGATGGTAGGCAGCTAGAAGGGACAATGCATCCCCGAGGAGCACTCAGATACACACAGGAAGCTGCAGATCAAGCAACTGTAGCAGGGTTGTCCCACAGAGAGGCAGGACATGGAGGCCTTTAGCAGGAATGGTTTATTTGTGCCTGCACTGGCTTGGCAGATTTACATCCAAAGGCAGAGCCCCAGTCAGCAGGAGGTTGCCTTGTAGTCCCTTTGTTAGCTCCCTTTGATCCCTTACATGGTAACACAATCTGGTGGAGAACTCTAAGGCTACAAGGCTGCTACAAGGTTGCCCATGTGTCCATTGATACTGATTAGGCCACCAGTTCACTCTTTGTTCCCCTTTTCCCTTGTTCTCAGAAAGTCCCTCTCACCCCATGTTCCCGGAAAGCCCCTCACACAACTACAAGGCAGACGAAACCCAGGTGGCCTTAGTTCTATCTCAGTTAAGTCACAACCAGACCAGAAAAGGACAGCTGAGAACAGAGACAGAAAGTGGCCGTGAGGCAGAGAAGAGCAAAACGCTGCGAAAACACAACAAAGAATCAAACCAAACCCAGAAACCACAAAAAGAGCATCCAGCAGCAGTGAAGAGGAGACATGGAAAAGGGAGCAACACAAGCAGTGTTTCCCTGGCATGGGAGCCCAGGGAAGGCCTGGAGCCAGCCAGGGGCTTGGGAGTTCTGTGACACCACATTCTGGCTGCAAACCTGCCAACTAGGGCTCTACACACAAAGGATCAGCTAGGTGTCCACATCACGTGGAACTCTCCAGAACTTGTCTAATATGATTCTTGGTTCAATTCGGGGAACATCTCATCACTCATCTTCTTGAACCACAAGCTTCTTTTCTGAGGAGTCAAAGTGCTCACTCACTACTGTCAGGCAGAAAAGATCCATCAGTTAGACCCACTGCCCTACTGAAATGCCTATCAATAGTCATTGAGCTCACAGAATGAAGACATAAGACCAGAGCTAGGGTCTACAAGGAAGCATGAGATGGACAACAAGCCTCTCTGCACCTGTCACACAGCAGCCCACTACTCTTTGCACCAACTCACAGATGGGGTACAGTAACCCCTGAAAACATCAGCACCCCTACCTCTCACCTCTGTGAAGCAAATTTCAAAGAATTACTCCCTGTGTGACCAACATGCCAAGAGTTTGCACAGGCCTTCCCATGGGTACACACATAAAAAGTAACAGTTCTTCAAATCTGCTTTTCTGCCCCACAGAGAGGAAACAGGTGGCTCTGACCCTGAAACCAGCTACAATCCTGTCCAGACAGGACAACTACGCATGAGCAAGTCCCAAAGGTTAGCCTTTCTCTGATTTTAATTCTAAGACATCTTCTCACCACCACCACTCAGGAGCCTTACCCTTCATACTATAAACTGCAAAGTATACTGGGGCATGTTTCTAAACTGGACCTATGTGGGCTTGTCCTCACCCCTAATGGTGACAAGAACTTCCTCTCTGGTGTATTTTCTAAGATTTATTTATTTGAAAGACAGCAAGAGAGGGACAAACCAAGAGAGAGAGAGAGAGAGATCTATTCCCTGGTCCATTCCACAAATGTCTTCAATGGCCAGAGCTAGGCCAGGCTGGAGCCAGGAGCCTCATACAGGTCTCCCATGCGGGTGAAAGGGGCCCAAGCACTTGAGCTATTTTCTGCTGCTTTTCCCAGGCCTCAGAGCCAGCCTCTCATATCCCCCTAAGGCACACAGCTCTCCCTCACTTGGGGAGCCAAGGCCTTGGGATTTCTCACAGTTTCCTTGTTTGTTACAAATAAAAAAGTGTGTTTGTGTAACTCCTTTGGTGTGTTTCTTGATCCTGCTTACCAAGAAGTGGACTCACCACTTGAGTGAGTCACCTACTATTAAAAACAGAAAAACCTCTTTCTCCTACATCTGCTATAAAGCAATACTTACTCTATGTCACCTGCTCTCGGCAAGTGCTGCAAATACAAAAAGAAATGACTGTAAACTGAGAAGGGATTCAGACCAGGAGAGATACCGTCGTGCAGCACAAAGACAGAAACCAATGCTCCAAGGACCAAGAAGAGGCGAGGGAAGAGCTGCGTCAGAACCACACAGTCTGGGAGGCCGCTAAGGGAAGGCCTGCTGTGGAAAACGAGAGCAGGGTGAGCAACAGCATTCAAAGGAAAAGAACAAAGGGCTAAGGTAACTGGAGACTGGCAGACATGCAGCAGCAAGTGAACCAAGAGGAGCTCCAGAGGGGAGCTGGCGCCTGCAGCACCAAGAGGAAGCAAAAAATACCTGTTGAGGGGAAGGGGAAAGAAGAAAGAGGGAGCCTTTCGCAGCCAAACTTGCAGAACAAAGTGAAGACAACTGAACTATGAGAAGAACTAGACTGCTGCTAAGGGGGAGAAGTCTGGCAGTTAGGCTAGAGAAGGAAGTTGAGGCCAGAGGGAACTATTCTGAAGAAGCGCACCCAGTGAGAAATATCAAAGGCACCGACTTATCTCAGGGAACTGAGGCTCAAAATGACAGTAAATCTCCGAGTTGGCCTGTCTGGAAACAGCTGCTGCAGAAATGTCCAAAGAAGTCAATAAAACATCTGTAAAGTGATGTGAAGACTGGCAAGTAGAAAAATGAGGCAAGGGGCTGGCACCATGGCGTAGCGGGTAAAGCCACTGCCTGCGGTGCCAGCATCCTATATGGGCGCCAGTTGGAGTCCTGGCTGCTCCTCTTCCAATTCAGCTCTCTGCTACGGCCTGGGAGGGTAGTAGATCACCCAAGTCCCTGGGCCCCTGTACCCGTGTGGGAAATCCAGGAGAGGCTCCTGGCTCCTCGCTTCAAATTGGCACAGCTCTGGCCATTGCAGCCAACCAGCGGATGTAAGATTCTCTCTCTCTGTTTCCCTCCCTCCCTCCCTCCCTCCCTCCCTCTCTTTCTCTCTCTCTCTCTCTCTCTCTCTCTCTGACTCTCTCTCTCTTTCTCCCCTCTCTCTGCCTCTCCTTCTATCTCTGTGTAACTCTTTCAAATAAATAAATCAATCTTTAAAAAAAAAAGACATAAAATGGGTGTGGACTCGGGAAAGGGATGCATCCAATCCCAAATCAAAGCTGCTATGGCAAAGAGGAGGAGTTCGTACAGATGATGAGGCAACCATCAACCCAACCACAATTCTCCACATACTTGTGCTTTTCACCTTTTTGGCAGAATCATTCAGAGGTTTTCACTGCCAACCCATGTCAGTTATCAATTTTTATAGGCTTATAATCAAACTTCTACTTATCCAACAAGCTGCTGCGGCTACTGCCTGTTCCACCACAAACCCCACCATTCCTGTCCGCGACCACTGTTTCTCCCATTCTGTGCAGCCACCTTGTCTGTCCGATCAACTTCTGAAGACAGAAGAAAAGCTTCATTTATCAACCTGTTGAGATTATACCACAATGCTAAGCTGGGGGACCAACCCGAGCAGGATCTTCCTCTCTGGACCCTCCTCCTGAAGCTTCACATCTCACCCCCAAGGAAAACTGCTCCTGAAAGAACAGGGAGGGGCCGGCACTGCAGTGTGGCGGGTGTGACCCTGGCACCCCATGTGGGCACTGATTCCTGTCCTGGCTGTTCCACTTCCAATCCAGCTCCCTCTTAATGGCCTAGGAAAAGCAGTGGAAAATGGCCCAAGTGTTTAGGCACCTGTCACCCATGCAGGAAACTTAAATAAAGCTCCTGGCTTCATCCTGGCCCAGCACTGGCTGTCGCGGTCTTCTGGGAAGTGAACCAGTGGATGGAATATCTCTCAGTCTCTCTGTCTTTCCCTCTGTGTAACTCTCTCAAAATACATACATAAACCTTAAAAAAAAATAGGGAAATTTTCAACCAAGATCTTGGCTCTTTTTTCTGAGATGTCTTCTCATTATTTTGCTTGGTAGAGTCAAAAATCAAAATGGAGTAAGTGTGGATAACAGCTAATTGCAGACCTCTTCCTTCTGTACATATTAGCTTTGCTTGCTAAAAGCTAAGGGTGTATCTTATGCAACTATGTGGGCCCAAATTCCAGGAACTGAGAAAGGGCAAAACCTGTGTTCTGCCTAAGCTGACAGAAATGCACCCTGCACTGTTATCATACTACCATATCTTGGGTTTATTGCTATTCCTGGTTTTGTTGCTGATAACTGTTATCTTACAAACATATTCTGGGTTTGTTATTGTTCACTACATACCAGGGGTTAGAAACTGAGAGCCCTAGTGGAGAGAATACTATAAAAAGCTGTGTAACTCACGGTTAGGGGCCACACTCTGGTAAGGAGTATCAGTCCCAATCAGTTGCCTTGCCTCTCATTTTCAATAAAATTTGTGTGTGACTGTCACTGGTTTTTGTAATATTCTATTTTAGATGAAAAGTGGATGCAACAGTTTTTTTCATCCCATGGACAATGTGGTTTTTTTATTCCTTTTAAAATTCTCATTACTTATTCTTATCTTTCCTATCAGTGTGAGTATAAATAAGTGTATTTTATAATAATAAATAAGCCAACAGGTTTCTAAAATAATCACCACTAAAGAAAGATTATTTTGGGTACACATTTTTAAAATAACATTTATATTAATTCATCAATTAAGAAACAAGCTCATACCTACAGTGCCCAAAACTTGGATGCCAGTTCCATTCTCCAATTAAAGGAACCAGGGCTCCTTGGAGAAGTGGCTGATGCCAGGCTGAGGCAGGGAAAACATGAGTGTGCAGTATCAGAAAATGAGGGAAACATTTTTTAAAAGGATGATGCAAGTCAAGAAGCCATAGGCACAGGCACCAACCTAAAGCACTCCTCCAAACAGCAAAAGCTAGAATAATGTAAGCAACAAAATAAAGAATAGTAATGCACTGTAGCCCAAAGACTAAAATACACATGCACCCACACACTATGAAGGGACTGATAAGTAAATGGAGGCCAAGGGCCAACACCCCTTCGCCAAGTATTCCAATGAATAACTGCACTCACTGCCACAGGCAAGATCCACCAAAGGATGCTAATTGGCGGGTGAAAGTTTAGCAGAAACAGAATATTTGTATGCAAAACACCTACTGGATCTGCCCCTAACTACTGACACAAAAGGAAAGTTATTTTCTTACGTGGAGAAACCTGACAGACACCACAGGATGGGGTTTATGGTTTAGCAACAGACAGAGACTGAGACATTCTAAAAATACAAATACTAAACACTTCAAAAGTGCCGAGGTTATGAAAACAAGGAAAGAACTAAAGAACTGTTGCAGACCCAAGGAGGCCAAGGAAACAAGACAATTAAATGTAATAAAGAATTCTAGGCTGGATCCTAAACAAAAGCAACCATTAGCGTAAAACACTGATGATTTTTCAGTAAAGCCAACAGTTAAATGAACAGTATTGTATCAGCGTAATGTTATCTTAGGTTTTGTTTTCATTTTATTAGAAAAAGAGAGACATGAACTCCCCAAATGTCCCTAACAACCAATTATTCAAAATAAGCTTTTTTGAAAATTAAGAAGTTTGAGTCATTTTCATTTTGTATAAAAATGACCATCAGCCATTTCTAAAAGCTGAGAACATTAAAAACTGTCCGTTCTTATCTCCCAATCTGGATTCGCTGCTTCACTAGTTTCAGTTACTTACTGAGCACCTACAATGCCCTGCACACTAAAGTCATGGAAGTGAACAAGAACAAAAAGCACGTCCTTGAGCTATGCAACAACACACACACACCCCCCACAAAAAAGGGAGCTGCTCGAGGTCACCAACACAGGCTGGCACAGGAAGGAAGGCCCAGGAGACCTCTTTCAGACTGCGGCTACAACTCTCGGCGACTCTGACGTCCCAGAACACTTGTGTACTAGAACTTCCCAGACACCACCAACCATTTTGATGTTTGTCCTCAAAACATTCCCATCTTCAGCTTGGGCTTTTTTTTTTTTTAAAGCAACATCTGCCTGCTTTTCTTTAGCATTAAGGTAACAAGAGCAGCGGAATTCTTCAGTTCCCGCGTGTGCACACGGATGCATGTGTCTCAGACTGCTTAATCAGACTACTGCTCACACCACCTGCTGACACTTCTGTGCAAGAAGGCCTTGATAACGAGCACTCCCTTGGGCCCACCTCTGACGGAGAGTGGCCACTCTCCCCTCTCTCCCGCCCCTATCAGAGCACACAAGGGCTGCGGGGGAGCGGCGGAAACTCCCTACAAAAACCGCATTTTGTACCCTGTGCCCTCATTCCGAAAGCCGGCCACTCTCACCTACAACAGTTTAACAAATGTTTTCCTGCACAAAAGTCACCTGTTGTGGCGCTTCGAGCAAGAGCAGATCACAGGGCGTACATTGCAAACACTACGTCTTCACTAGGCTTGAAAAAATAAAAAATACCGCCATAACGTCAGCACCCGTTTTAACCAGAATCTGAACAAAGGCCTTCCGCCAGGTCCGGAATGCAATTTTTTTAATGATTGCACTTCACATCAGCGGATCGCGTATTCTTCTAACGGCTAAAACGTCACGTATTGTCTGACGGTACGTCTACTTTATCGCAGTATTGTTTCCACACGATGGTATGAACCAAACTTTGTAAAGAGCAAGCAGCACGACCCCGCGTCCCCACCAAGACGTGTGCACACAAGTGAACGCGTGTGCAATTACGCACACATTTTCCTCCACGTCCAGAAGCCCGGAGACTCGCACTTCCGGACTGGGACTACTTTTACTCTCTCCCTTTTACCTCTGTGGTCGCACCATCTCCGAGGAATGCGCTTCACCGGCCTTAACCGGGGTAAAAGACACAGACCCCAGACTCCACGCCCCGACGCCCAGGTGCTCAGGAGACCCCTCCTCAGGAATCCTCACCGCGGCGGGGGCGGGATCCGCGGCCCGACCACCCGCCCCGGGCGCAGCCTCCAGGCCAGGCGCGCCCGCGCCCGCGCCCCGAGCAGGGCCGAGTGTCCCCGCCGCTCCCCCGGGGCCCCGGGCCCGCGGAAGACCCCCGCCACGCCCACGCCCCCGCGGGTAGCTCACCGCCTCGAGCCGCCGCCCCACACTCGGGCCTCGCGCCGGCCGCGCCGCGCCTCCTCTGGTGGCGGAGAGCGCGCATGCGCGTCACCGCCCAGTCCCCCCACCACCACCCCTTCCGCTCCGGCGGCCTCTCTAGGAAACCAGGAGGGCCGACGTCTCTGCTTCTCCCGGCCCCAGGGCGGCGCCGGGCTGCCCATCGCCTCCCGCCGCTGGCCACCTGGCCCGCTCGCTCGGATGCCCAGCGCAGCCTAGTGAAGTTCCCGCCGTGAAGCTAGCTAGCACTGTTTATCTTTTAGAACAGGATGCCTTCGGTGAGAAGTTACTCCTGAGGCTAACTGGCCAGAATCAGCTGGATCCAAGATGACCGCCTCAGTGACCTCCAGCAGCCCACAAACTTTATAATTTCATGGTAAATGACACGCTTGATGGCGGCCACGATAGGAAATACCAGAAAGATCCAAGTTCCGAGAAATCCCCGCCTACCCCAAGAAAATGCTTGACTATTCTTCCCATAATTAGCATGTCCCACACCCCTCCAGGCTCTTTCTGCCCTGTGCCTTTTTTTTTTTTTTTTTTTTAAGATTTATTCAGTATTTATTTGAAAAAGTTACAGAGAGAGAGAGAAAGGTCTTACATTTGCTGGTTCAGTTCCCAGACAGCCACAACAACCTGGAGCTGAGCGGATCCAAAGCCAGGAGCCAGGAGCTTCTTCAGGGTCTCCCACGCGGGTGCAGGGGCCCAAGGACTTGGGCCATCTTCTACTGCTTTCCCAGCCTATAGCAGAGAGCTGGATCAGAAGTGGAGCAGCTGGGACTCGAACTCAGTGTTCATATGGGACGCCGGCACTGCAGGAGGCAGCTATACCCGCTACGCCACAGCACAGGCCCCAATCTGCCCTGTATAAAAACTCCTCAACCCTCAGCAGCTTGAGAAGTTGATCTGAGAATGAGACTCCTGTTAGGGAACACAGGACCTCCTCAACTCAAAACAACGCGTACATTCAACTAAGGTGTTTTTGAGACTTCTTCGACAGGAGCTGTTCACAGGTGGGTATTTTGGAGACTTCCACAGGACAGAAGGACCGGCTTCACCTGCATCCCGACCCTGAGAGCATCCGCCGTGGCTGCTGCCTGCAACGACAGGAGCTCATGCTGTCGTTGAAACCCCAGAATACACAAATGCATCCTCCACGCTCTCTCGAGACTATGGCTTCTTGAGGCACGGTTCTTCCTCGGTGAGGTAAAACTCAACCTTGGTTGTCTCTCATACCGCGGTGTGCCAAACACCTGTGGACGTGGACGTCCTGCTTCTCCATTCTTTGGCCCTTCAATACACTCATGATGTTGATGTTAAAATTTCAGTTCCGCCATTTGCTTTGCCACACACTTCGTATGGCCTGTTGCCCCACTTCCCTCCTCTTGGTGTCCGCAGGGCTGCCCTGGAGGCCTTTCTCCACTGACAGAACAAAGCTACTCAAAACCAGAGATCAGTGGAGGAGCAGCTGACTCGTTCTGTCCAGGAGGAGCTGTTACGGAAGCTGTTCTTTCCTCCTGGGGTTACCCTTCAAGGAGGAAACCAGACCCTACTGGGAAGCTACTTGCTAGGACTCCTGCCTGTCCAGGACACCACTTTCCCAAGACCACCATCCATACAGGGATTTGTTCATCCCAAGCCCAGCAGGACAGAAATGTTACAGAATGGCCTCTACCTGTTTTCTCCCATTGGTGACTCCTAACTGCTCACTGATGGGTGAACAATGTATTGAACAGCACGTGGAATCCTGCAGTAGGTTGGAGGTTGGACAGGCTGTCTGAAAAACAGCAGAGCATCAAGATACTGCCCAACCTGGTAGCAGAAAGTATCCTCTACTGTCAGTGCAAGAGAACCTTGAGGGTGCACAGCCAATGCCCTAAGATCATCTCCTGCAAGTAGCTGTGCCCAGTGACCAGAGAACCCTGGTAGACCTCTGGCCTGAGCTTCCTGGAGGCAGACTATAGCACAACAGCCAGCTGATCTCTCAGATGCATGCTGATGATGTCCATCTGTGCCCTGGGCTTTGCTCCACTTGTTACGGCATCCAAGTTCATCTGCCCACTGCGCAGGTGCACACACACACACACAGCCACTAATTCAATGGCAGTGTGCTGAAAAAGAAATTCAGTTTATTCAGAGTGCTGGCAAACCAAGAGGGCTGACCAGTGTTATAAAGAAACCATCTTGGGGCCGGAGTTGCAGCACATCGAATAAAGCCGCCACCCAAGACACCGGCATCCCATGTGGGTGACAGTTCCTGTGTCAGCTGTTCCACTTCTGATCCAGCTCCCTGCTAATGGACTGGGAAAAGTGCAGCAGAAGATTGCCACCCACATGGGAGTCCTGGATGAAGCTCCTTACTTCGCCTGGCCCAACCTTGGCTGTTGCAGCCATCTGGGGAGTGAGCCAGCAGATGAAACATCTCTCTCTCTCCTTCACTCCCTCTCTCTTCTCTTTAACTTTCAAACAAATAATATATTTTTTTAATCTTGTGAATGCCTTTTAACAGGCAATTTTTATAAGTGGCAGGAAGAGTAGGGGGAGGGGTTGCAGGGTCAAGAAATAATAAAGATGCAGACACCTGAGTACCAGCAAGTACTCTTTGTCTTTGGGTGGTTGACTGAAGATGTGAGTCTGGTTAAGCTGCTCCTATAAATCCTTACAAGTCACTATTTCAGTGCATATCTTCTTATATCCTCAGGGAAGGCAAGCCCTGGGTAAGGACCCATTCACAGAAACCTCAACTTGCAAGCAGAATTCCTCTAGTGACAATGTGTCCACGTGCAGGGCTGAGCAGCACTGGTCTGACCCAAAGGTTGAGGAAGTAAGGGGGGAAAATATAATAGAAAGTAGAGATGCCAAGATTTTTTCATCATGCTTCACATTCCTCTTCGATGTTCCAGTCACCAATGATGGAAACGAATGGACTCTGAACACCAGAAAGATGGTGATGAGACAGGAGAGAAACAGATGGCACAAATCAGGTAAGAGAGATCAGAGTGATTTAAAAAAAGTGGACAGAGTTAAGGAACTGCAACCTGAGGTGGTAGAGAATCTTAAGTGTCAATATTCAGAAGGTTATTATCACCGCTAGGATCAGGCCACCTGATAGAAACTGTGGCCTTCAGGTGAGCCAGCCCATGGGCCAGCATAAAAGATGCTGGTGCAATAAGCAACCTGAGGCTCACTCTCCGGGGTCAAGCATTCTGTTTCCATTAAGACCCAGCAGTAGGCTACAAGTTGGCATGCAAAGACAATGTAACTGGTGACCATTCAGAGTAATTTCTATGGTCCAATCCTGAGGGGCCTAGATAAGTCTCTTGTTACCATGGGGCTCCCAATTTATGTGGATAGGAGTCAGTGAGACCTGTAATTCCCTGACCCAAGGGCTCCTTTGGCCCTGATGGCAGACTCGTGCTAATGCATATTGTATGCCTCTAGTCTGCTATTGCTGGGGCCTCCAGTAAGAAATGGCTGCCCTGTAGGTAACTTTTAACCAATGGAGGCAATAACCAGATGTGGTACATATTGACTACAACAGCCAAATATACCTACAAGCTATTGAATTTATTTCTTGTAGATGGGTGCAAGTCCAGAATCTTATCATGACTGATAGCCTAGCCTACACATGTCAGAATGTCTATGACCTTACATAGTAACTGATTAATTTGTTTCTTAGGCTGGCAAGGAGAATGTCATCAATACAGGGGATGACAAGTACTTTTGGAGGTAACTGGGCAAGCTGCAGATCAGGGGAATTGAAGTCCTGCTATGGACTGAACTGTGTTTCCCAAAATTCATACACTGAAGTCCTTAGCTCCAATAGAATGTACCTGGAGTCCTGCAGCCAGGGATGAGGAAGCCTGTGAACATGTACTGTTCAACAGAAGGAAAGAACCACACTTCTCTTTGCTATTCAGAGACCAACAAGGACACTGTTTCAACAGGCCAGAAGGCCTCCAACAGGGAAGGATCTCTGCCTTACAGATGTACAGGGTCAGGACCACCAGCCTAAGGATCATGCAAGGAGACAGTATCAAACCAAAGAGGATTACTCTTGAGTCTTAAGATCTTATGGAATTTGCCTTGTTAAGTTTTCAGCTTGGATAGGACCCATCCTTCCTTAATTCCTTCCAATGTCTCCCTTTAGAATTGGAATGTCTCACCATTGTGTTCTGGAGGCACACCTCTTGGTTTCACAGGTTTGCAGCTGGAGAGGAATTCAGAGTCAGGGTTAAGATGTACAGTTTCACCTCTGTACGGCTTAGAAATTTAAGTGTGACTTTGAACTTCAGTCAATACTAGAATGAATTAAGACTTTGGGGTTTGTTGGGATGCAATGAATATATTTTGCACTCAAGGACATGTTTGGGTGTGAGCCAAAGTGGAAGGTTAGGAAATGAATGCTTACATTGCAGTCCTAATCCTAAATGTAATGGTTTGGGAGGGGGTTTTGACAGAGCCTTTGGGAGGTTATTAGGGTTAGCTTTGGACAGGGACACTCACAATGGGATTAACACCCTTAAAAGAAGTGAAGGGGCACCAGTGCTCTTATTCTCTCCAACACATAAGGACACAGCAAGATGGTAAACATCTACAAACCAGAAGGAGAACTCTCACCAACGCTCGGCCATGCTATCACCTTGATGTTTCACTTTCGAGCTTAGAGAACTGTGAATAAGTAACCCAGTCCATAGCATTTCATCACAGCAGCTCAAGCTGACTACCACAATTGCTAAAGATAGGTCCTTACCAACCTTCCACCCATGACCAAAAAGAATGAGGTCGTTATTTTTAGAAAGCTTTCAATGAATAAAGGACTCTCGCAAGTAGTAAAAGATGAAACAAAATTTTAAAAAATCTTCCAAATTCATTTTTCAAAGCCACCAAAACATTACCAAAATGAATCTAGTTCTGTACTTAACAACAAAATCACCAGGAGTATATTTTATTCAAGAAATATAGACATTTCAATTATTAGCAAAGTTGTTAACAAATTCTGTTACAAAAAAGTAGAGAGCTCATAAAATTACCACAAATTCTGAAGACTTGATGGTACTTAGCAATCATTCCTAATTAAAAAAAACTCTAATTGCCATAGTGTGTACTGTGTTCTAAGTACAGTTTTTAAGTACCTTATAAATATTCAACTTGAGTTTTCACAACCCTGAGATAGCTCATAGAATTGAGACCCAAAGAAGCTAAGTGATTTGCTCACAGTCATAAACTTAGCAAAGTGGTGGAGACAGGATTTGACTACAAATTGTGTGCTCATAACCACTATAATAAAATGCTTCTTCTAAAAACAGGAATAGGAATAAAATGAAACTTCTAAATACAATGGCCTATTTATCAGAACCCAATAATGAACACCATATGAAACTGCAAAACACTAAAAACATTCCCCTACAGGGAATAAGACACGGAATGCAGGTAATCCACTATTAAACAAACACTGTTGGATGTTTTGGCAAATGTAAACAAAAGTGGCATAAGATTGGCAATGGAGATTAAACAAATCATTATATAAACAGACCAAGAAAAGCCAGGACATGAAATAAACTATTAAAATGATATACATTTATCAAGGTCACTGGCTCTACATATAATTTCTTTAAAAGTAATTTTATGAATTTTGTTTATAATAGCAATTACCACAGGAACTGAGATACAGCTTTCAAATGCAGCCATTTTTTACTTCCTCAGAGTGTCTGGCTTTCTTAGAATACCAGGGCATTCATTTTTACCAAGTACCTACCCCAGACTGGTAGCCATTTGGATAATGCTGGTTCCCACACTCCAGAATCTTATAATAGAAGAAGATGAGTAGATAAATACCAAAAGGTAAAACAGAGCATCCAACAGGCAGTGTGATGCTAACGAAAACCTGACCAGAAATATCTAAGTCAAGGTGCTGGGCTGCATCCACATGCTGATACAGAGTGGGACTCTTCCCTGGTATCTGGTAGCTCCCAAAGTAAAAAGAGTTAAAAAGAAAAAAACGTCTATCTGAATATTTTTAAGATAGGCTCATTTTTATATATTTGAATGGCAAAGCAAGAGAAAAAGAGATCTTCCATCTACTGGTTCACACCCCAAATGTCTGCAAAACCCAGGAGTGGGCCAGGGCAAAGCCAGTAACAATATCCTATGATGAGATGCCACTTCTTTCAAAGTTTCTAGTCCAGTAATTATGGGAGAAGAGAATAAAGTTTAAGAAATCATTTAAGGATGAGTGATCAAACTATTATTTATATATTAAAAGAAAATGATACCTTCACCAAACTCAAGAGACTGCAAGTTGGTATAATAGTATCCTCATTAAGGGCAATTAACAAAGCAACTTAACAGATGCATACAAAAGCACCAGCTAATTTGAAGAACTGAGGCCCAATCAATAGAGGTTTAAGAAGAATCAACATCTGAAAAAAGAAAGTCTTTCAGAAATTAGACAGATTTTGAACTTGAGAGGAAAACAGATTACTCATAGAAGTTTTCTAAGTAGGGAATATAAGAAATAATAATTTAATAGATTACCATTAAATTTAAAAGTAGATGTGGAGGGTCCTAGGTAAGAAGAAGTTATAAGTTTAACATGACATAAAATTTGCCCTACTGAAGGGTCTTGTGAAATGACTTATGTACACAGAGTAGATGCAATTGAATAAAGCTATGATCAATGCACTTCAGAAATACTCATTCTAGGACAGCAGATTAAGCTGCCCTGGAGAAGCCTGAATCCCATATCAGAATGCCTGGGGTTGAGTCCACCTCCAACTCTGATTCTGCTTCCTGCTAATGACTCCGGGTGACAGCACATGATGGCCCCTAGGGTCATTGCCACTCACACAGGAGACTTCCATGGAGTTCTAGCCTCCGGGCTTTGACCTGGTCCAGCCCTAAATCTTGTAGGCATTTGGAAAGTGAAACAGAGATAGAAGCTCACTCACTCAGTCCCTCTCTCTTCTGTTCCCTTTCTGTCATTCTGCTTTAAAAAAAAAAAAAAAAACTTGTTTAAAAACAGAAACATAATCAGATTATGGAATGAATGCTAATAAATGAGATGTTAAAGTGACGAGAAAAAAGAAAGAGACTTATGAGTAAATAAGATGTGTAGTCCTTACTTTCCCAATAACAGGGAAAAACTGTACTAACGTTGGTGCTGCAAAAGAAAGAATTAAGAGAATGATCCACTTTGATTAGTGGTTCAAAGACACAGTGTGAACATCTTTCTTAAAAAGAAAGATTAACTCAATATTTTTGCTCCCTCTCTCAAAGAACTAGGCTTTAGAAAACTACCGAGCCAGACCTGAGAGTTTCTCTCCAGTGTGAGTTCGCTGGTGATAATTAAAGGTGGAACGCTGACTGAAGGCTTTCCCACACTCAATACATTCATAGGGTTTCTCTCCAGTGTGAACTCTCTGGTGTACAATACGCTGTGAGTTGTCACTAAAGGCTTTCCCACACTCAATACATTCATAGGGTTTCTCTCCAGTGTGAACTCTCTGGTGTACAATAAGCTGTGAGTTGCCACCAAATGCTTCCCCACAATCGTTGCACCTATAAGGCTTTTCCCCGGTATCAGTTCTCTGATGTACCATAAGGCTGGAGCTATACCTGAAGACCTTCCCACACTCCTTACATTCATAGGGCTTCTCACCAGTGTGAACTCTCTGGTGTAAGATGAGGTGAGAGTTCTGACTGAAGGATTCTCCACACTCTCTGCATTTATAGGGCTTTTCACCTGAGTGAAGTCTCTGGTGCCGAATAAGGCATTTACTCAGACTGAATGCCTCCCCACACTCGCCGCATTCAAAAGGCTTTTCTCCAGTATGCATTCGCTCATGGTCAACAAGCTGAGAGATCTGGCTGAAGGCTCTGCCACATTCACTACATGTGTTTGGTCCATCCCCAGTATGGAGGCTCTGGTGACGAATGAGACATTTGCTCCGACTGAAGGCCTTGCCACACTCATTCCATGATAAGGCTTCTCCCCGGTGTGGATTCTCTGATGGTCAGTAAGATTTCTGCTGGAACAAAAAGCCTTCCCACACTCACTACACTTGTACGGCTTCTTACCAGTGTGAAGGACTTGGTGTCGCACAAGATTTTTACCACGACCAAAAGCTGCTCCACACTCCTTGCATTCATAAGGTTTCTCCCCGGTATGGGTCCTCTGATGATCCAAGAGTTTGGAACTCTGATTAAAGGCTTTTGCACACTCACTACATTGATAAGGTTTCTCCCCATTGTGGAGTCTCTGGTGTTGAATGAGATGGGAGCTGTGCCGATAGGTCTTCCCGCACTCCCGGCATTCATAGGGTTTTTCCCCTGTGTGGGTTCTGAGGTGAACAATGAGCTGAGAGCTCTGCCTGAAGGTCTTCCCACACTCACTACACGCGTAGGGTTTCTCTCCCGTGTGGATTCTCTGGTGGCCAATGAGGTGGGAACGCCAACTAAAGAATCTGCCACATTCATTACACTGGTAGAACTTCTGTCCCTTCAGGCCTCCTTGATGTTCAACCAAACTGCAGGACAGATTCCCACATTCCTCTGCTTCCTTATAATCCTCACATGTATCTTTTGTGGATTTTTCCTTATCTTTGTGTCTTATTTTGAAGAAATCACTTTGCAGTCTACTCCCTTCTTCACTTGAAGGCTGCCCTTCTAGCTTCTCTAAAGTATCTCCACAGACAGCTCCAGGTTCTGGTGCCCCAGGAACTACCCCAGACAGTCCCCCTGACATCAGATGACTCCAATCCTTTAGATAGGTCCTGCTCTGGAGTCAGTTCTGAACTCTGCTCCACGTTCCTACCTGCTGCCAAAAGAAATAGGAAAACAATTTGTACTCATTTCTTGTGCTGTTGAGGGATCAGAAAGAATCACGAAGATCCCATGGACCTGAAGAAAAGTCACAAAAGGTTCCAGAAGCGTAAGGAATAAAATGAGACACGGAGAACAGAGGAGAAAACAGGAAGTAGCTTAATGGTTAATTCAGGGACAGAAAAATAGGGGAAGATGGTCATTGAAGGTGAAAAAATGACAGGACAGAGTTTGAGTTAGCAGAGCAAAGTGACAATGACAATTGGAAAGCAGCAGCAGACTGTAAAGCATGGAGGAATCTTAGAGAAGTCACCGGGATGTTGAATTTCCTTAACAAACTGAGTATTTCTAAGTTCCCTTCCAACCAAGGCATTATATGGTTCCCCACTTCTGAGATAAAATGCTGCAAGAGACAAGTCTGGCAAATATCTCAATCAAACACAAGAAAGAGCACAAAGATGGGAGTGAGCTGTTAAGAAATCTATGTAATGACAGTATGGTTAGAAAAGTGCACAGAAAGGAGAGGTCTGTATGACAGGATGGTGACAAGATTTGGAGAAGCTGTAGGTTCTGAACTCCTGGGGAACAGTGTTGAAGGGGACAGCAGAGCTCCAAAATTGGGGATGCCACTGGTTCCCAGAATACCACTCTGGTGGGAGCCAGTTCTATATTCATATAAAAAAATCAAGAAGCACATCAATAATCTGAAATATGAATTAAAATTTATCTATGGGATCTTGGTTCCCTAGAATAAAAAGTAAATTGAAAAGTTGAAGATTTGCCTTGAATCTGAATGTTTTAACACAAAATCTGAGAAAAGAAATAGCGATCATAGCCATAGCTTCATAGCAATACGCTGGCTCCTTTCAATCATGTCTTAACCAGCGCCACAGGTATATGGAAGGTCAAAGTTGTCTGAGTCAATGACTGCTATGCCCACTCTGCCAAACTGTCTGTTCTACTAAACATGTCATTCACAGGACCTCCCCTGCCCTAGCCTTTGCAAAGGAATTTTAGACAACCACATTTTGTGTCATGTGACCCTGAGCATCCCATGAGAGACCACAGATGATTAGGCCAGAGCCAGGTGCTAGACCCAAGTGTAGCTCATCCAAGGGTTAATGATTAGCCTCTGCCATGACCTGAGCCAAAGACTGTCAAAACAGAGATGATATTTAACGGCTCTACCAATCAGAGTCCTTCCCTGAGTAAAATTTTAAATGGAAAACAGGACACACATAAGACAAGCCAGATAAGAAACTGAAATGACTCATGGAGCCAACTTAAGACATTAGCCAACAACAAGTATGAGGGAACGGAAAATAGAATTAAGCAGGATTTATGATGATTCCTTCACAAAGGACTTAGAGTGAGAACATGAGGACAGTAAGAAGAGACAGAAAGAAAACAGAGCACATTGGAATGCTGGCATAAACATTCATTTGCTTTTGGGCTGAGAATCCTGGGTTGCTTTGAGTTAGAGCCTAGTCTTCATGTGACTCCATTTCCCACAATCTTGTCTAACTGATCTGTTAGTTTGGGGTTCCCATTCCTTTAAGTCAACAATATACAGCTCCTTACCATGTCACCCCAATTTGAATGATCCTTTATTCCTTAAAACTAAAAAACTCCTTAACAAAACCACCATAGATAAGTCAATTATGAAGAATGTTAAACTGAGTGATGGATGCAAAAGTTCACTCTACTACTTCACTTATGTTTGGAAATCCTTGTAATAAAAATTTTAAAAGAATGAGAACACAGCAAAGAAAATGCACCCAATGCAGGCTCTAAGCAACGGGGGAAGAGAATCATTACCCAGAGTGGCCATACTGTGGTGGTTTTCTGGCATCATGTTCTGGTGCAGAGCTCTGGCTGTGGGCTGGACCTTTCCAGTTCTTCTGAGCAGAGTGCACAGACAGGTCCTCAGACACTGTGGTCTTCCTGGAATAACCAACTTCTATGGCTCGGTAACATCCACAGTCTAAGGGCAGAGGCATCAAAGATACAAAGGAAACAAGGTTCAGGCTCTTGCTGAGCTAGGATGATCCATCCTATAGGACAAGTCCAGGGCAGCACAGAGTCCACCAACCAGAAGTAGGAACCCAGCTCCAGGGGAAGCAATTAGGTAAGAGAGCCACAGGCACCATCCCAGAGGAGCAGAGCCCTGGGGGTGAGCTCCAGCTTGGACCACATACACCAGAACTCAAAAAAACAGAGCCATGCTCATTTGAGGCCTGACCATCCAAGGCACAGTGGCCACTTCTGTATCCTAAGTTTCCCGCTTGGAGAAGGCAGGAACTGCAGAAGCCAGTTGAGATGAGGAGGGGAAGAAAGCTGTGAGCAGGACAACCCTGCCTTACCACCATAAGACCTATATCCCCATTGAGTTTAGTCAAGAGATCCCAGGCAGTTCCATAAAACTGTTATCCTACTTCCAAAAGGTATGAACCCAATGATGCTGTGAATTTTCCCTGGAGGGCTCAGTAGGTCTTTCTCCCAGCACTCATTGTCTTCAGCCTCTCAGACGGAAACTACACTTCTGAACACATTCTTTCCACCATGGCTTCCCTAGCACCTAGCACAAGCCTGTTTTCCACCTCACACCTCCGTCTTTCTTCCTGCTCCTGTCCTCTCACTGTGAACACCCTCGGAATTCCAGTCCCTACTGTTTTCTTCTTGTTTCTGTCACCAGTCTCACTGACTTCACCGCTGCTCTCACAGTCCTCACTTCTCCCCCAGGCTCCACTGCCTACTGGACATCTTACTTGGGTGTCTCACAACACCTTAAGTTTGGTGTCTAAAACGCCTGTTTTTCTGGGGCTAGTGTTGCGTCACAGTAGGTGAAGCCCTCGCCTGGGATGCCTGTGTCCCATATCGGATTGCCTGGTTCAGATCCTAGCCACTCCGGGCTTCTAGCCAGTTTTCTGTTAATGTGCTTGGGAGACAGCAGATAATGGCCCAAGTACAGGGGTTCCTGCCATCCAGTGGAGACCTGGATGGAGTTCCTGACTCCTGACTTCAGTGTGGACTAGCTCTGGCTATTGCAGGCATTTGAGAAGTGAAGCAGCAGATGGAATCAAAGTTTCTCTCTCTGCTTTTCAAATAAATAAATAATCCTTTGAAAAACAAAATGCATGTTCTTCCCACCTTCCTTTCCTCATTTGCTAAATATTGTCAATTAATCCAGATGCTTGTCAAAACATTCTTGTTCCCCTTCTTTCTTCAAACTCATGCCCAATGGATTTTTTGATAATTTATCTACAGATACAATACAATCTCTAACAGAGTACAAGAATGCTTATTTTTAGAAAATGAAAGCTGATCTTAAAATTCATATGAAACTCAAGAGATTCATATAGCAAATAATGTTAAGAGTAAGTTGAGGGGCCAGCGCTGTGGCATAGCAGGTCAAGCCACCGCCTATAGTGCTGGCATCCCATTGGGCACTGGTACAAGTTCCAGCTGCTCCACTTCTGATCCAGCTCTCTACTATGGCCTGGGAAAGCAGCAGAAGATGGCCCAAGTCCTTGGGCCCCTGCACCCATGTGGGAGACCCGGAGGAAGTTCCTGGCTCCTGGCTTTGTATCAACTCAGCTCTGGCCATTGCAGTCATTTGGGGAGTGAACCAGCAGAATGGAAGATGTCTCTCTCTGGCTCTACCTCTCTCTCTGTAACTCTGTCTTTCAAATAAATAAGTCTTTTTTAAAAACTTATTAAACTGGCCGGTGCCGTGGCTCACTTGGTTAATCTTCTGCCTGTAGCACCAGCATCCCATATGGGCACCGGGTTCTAGTCCCGGTTGCTCCTCTTCCAGTCTAGCTCTCTACTATGGCCCAAGAAGGCAGTAAAGGATGGCCCAAGTGCTTGGGCCCCTGCACCCACATGGGAGACTGTGAGGAAACACCTGGCTCCTGGCTTCAGATCAGTGCAGTTCCGGCCGAGTAGCTATTTGGGGGGTGAAACAACAGAAAGAAGATCTTTCTCTCTGTCTCTCTCTCTCACTGTCTATAATTCTACCTGTCAAATAAAAAAAAAACTTATTAAAATTATATTTTAATTTCATTTTTATGTGAAATTTCTGATGTAGCCTCTCATAGATAAAAAGAATTAAAATTCAGAAATAAACCCATACATCTATGGTCATTTTTAAAATAAGGGTGCCAGTATCACTCAAAGTGGAAAAAATCATCTTTTCAAATAGTTCTGAAACAGCTGGGAGTTTACTTGTAAAAGCATAAAGTTGGAGTCCTATTGCACACACACCTTATACAAAAGTAACTCAATACCAATCAAAGATCTACATGTAAAACTAAAACTACAAAACTCTTATAAGAAAGTATAGATCTCTATGACAATGACTTTGGCAAGGATCCTTGCCAAATACAAATGAACAGTACATGATAACAAGAAACAGGTAACTTAGATCTGATCAAATGAAAAAATGTTTTTGTTTCAAAGGATAAATGAAGAAAGCGAAAAAATAGCCCATAGATTGGGAGAAAAAAAATACACAAATGATCTAATCAAATCTTATATCTGGAATATATAAATAACTCTTACAACTCAGTAAGAAAAAATTCAATTTCAAAATGGGTAAAGGATCTGAACAAACATTTCTCCAAAGAAAATACAAAATGACCAAAAAAATCACAAAGGACTGGCTAACAACTTCAGTTATCAGGAAACACAGATGAACACAAGAAGAAGATACAACTTCACACTCACTAGGTTGGTTAGAATTAAAAGTCAGATAATAACATGCATTGGGAAGTCATGGAGGTATTAGAATCTCATACACTTCTGGCCGGCGCCATGGCTCAATAGGCTAATACTCTGCCTTGCAGCGCCGGCACACCAGGTTCTAGTCCCGGTTGGGGCACCAGATTCTGTCCCGGTTGCCCCTCTTCCAGGCCAGCTCTCTGCTGTGGCCCGGGAGTGCAGTGGAGGATGGCCCAAGCACTTGGGCCCTGCACCCCATGGGAGACTAGGATAAGCACCTGGCTCCCGCTTTTGGATCAGCGCAGTGCACAGGCTGCAGCACAGTGGCCATTGGAGGGTGAACCAACGGGAGAAGGAAGACCTTTCTCTCTGTCTCTCTCTCTCTGTCCAGTCTGCCTGTCAAAAATAAAAAATAAATTAAAAAAAAGAATCTCATACACTTCTGGTGGAAATATAGTTGATACAGACACTTAGGAAAATATTCTGGCAGTTCTCCAAAACATAGTTAAGTTATACACACAGTTACTATTTGATCTGGCAATCCTATTCCTAGGTATAAATCCAAGACAAACTAAAATAGCTGTTCAGAGAAAAAACTGGTGGTAGAAATGTTCATAGCAGAATCCATTCCCAACAGTCACAAGGAGGAAACAAACCAAGTGTTCATCTGGGTTTTCCCATTTACTGGCATAAGGCTATTTACTGGACTGGCATTCTCTTAAAATTAAAGAACAGTCTACAGAGGCCAGCGTGGTGGTTCACTTGGTTAATCCTCCACCTGCAGCGCCAGCATGCCATATGGGCCACAGGGTTCTAATCCCGGTTGCTCCTCTTCCAGTCCAGCTCTCTGCTGTGGCCCAAGAAAGTGGTGGAGGGTGGCCCAAGTGCTTGGGCCCTGCACTTGCATGGGAGACCAGGATAAGCACCTGGCTCCTGGCTTCGGCCATTTGGGGAGTGAACCAACAGAAGAAAGACCTTTCTCTCTCTCTCTCTCTCTCTCTCTGTAACTCTACCTGTCAAATAAAAAAAAAGTCTAAACAACTATAATCATAGCTCCTTTGTGGGCACACTAAGCAATCTTATGGAAACATCTCTAAACTGAGATTAAAAACAGCCAAAAGAAATCTACAATAAATGTGATACTAAATGGTAAAGACAATAAAAGCCTCAACACTAAAATTGGCAATAATCACACAATGTAATTCTGGCCCATGTAATTAGACAAGAAAAATGAAAAATACAGAAGACTGTTCAGAAAGAAAGGATACACCACCTAACATTGCTCATAAGTGATACTAATGTTTATCCTAAAAAATTAAAATTAAAGAAAAAAACAAGAATCAACTGAAAAGCAGTTAGAACTAGCACGACCATCTATGAAGGAGACTGACTGAATAATCAACGACTTTGCAGATCAGAAAATCGAAGTGATTAGTGCCACAGAATCCCAATTTTTAAGTACTGGGGATGTTACATTTCAATCTAGTGTACGGTAAATGTTCTGTGTATGTCATCACACTTGCTTCTGAAAGAGCCCAGCACGATCCCATTTCACAATCACACCGTGTCAACACGCGTGCATGAGGGCGCATGCTCATCCACAAGGCTTCTCCACCTCGAGCAGCCCGGAGGCTAAGATTTGCGCACTGAGGACACTTTTCCCTTCCACTTACTCCTGCATTCCAGGCCCGAGGAATGCGCTTCATCCGCATTCCTGAGGGAAGTCAGGGCTGGCCCCTCACCAGGCGGCTGACAGGATCCCTTGGCCCGTCCACCAGCCCAAGCCACGGCCGCCAGCCGCTGGGCGCAAGGCCGAGGGTCTCCGGGGCTCCCGGGGCGTACGGCTCCCGCGCAGCAGCGGCACTGGCCCTGTCAGGCCGCCCACAGACCGGCGCGGCACCCTCGTCCCTCGTGCCCCTGGCCCCACGCCCCCTCAGATCCCCCACAGACCAGCGCCGCGCCCCTCCACGAAACTGGGAGGGCTGACATCTCCGCTTCTCCCCAATCCCCCCCCCCTCACCTCCCTCTGAGGGCCACATAGGCTCCTGGACCTCAGAGCTGCCCTGGAGGACCTCCACCCACGGGCACGGCAGAGAGCCAAAGTTAGGGATCAAAATGAAAACTGGAACACGGACATTCCTCAGCAAGGCCATAACCAGTCACAAGAAGTGAGGTCTCCTATCTCCTTGCAATGAAACGTTCCAGGCAGAGGCACATTTTTGCAAGTGTTGTCAGGATGCACGCGACAGCCTTTCCTAAAACCCACACCCACTGACCCACTATGCATGGAGCCACAGCTTCCTGAGGAAAACAAATGCCAAGAAATTATACAAATATGGCCAGCCAGCACCAAGGCTCAATAGGCTAATCCTCTGTCTGCAGCGCCGGCACCCCAGGTTCTAAGTCCCAGTCGGGGTGCCAGATTCTGTCCCAGTTGCCCCTCTTCCAGGCCAGCTCTCTGCTGTGGCCCGGGAGTGCAGTAGAGGATGGCCCAAGTGCTTGGGCCCTGCACCCCATGGGAGACCAGGAGAAGCACCTGGTCCTGCCTTAGGATCAGCGCGGTGCACCAGCTGCAGCGCGCCAGCCGCAGCGGTCTTTGGAGGGTGAACCAACGGGAGAAGGAAGACCTTTCTCTCTGTCTCTCTCTCTCACTGTCCACTCTGCCTGTCCAAAAAAAAAGAAACAAAGAAAGAAACAAAGAAAGAAACAAAGAAAGATATTATATAAATAAACTTCAAATGGTGACCAGCACAAAGTTGAATGAGTGATTTGGGAGGGGCTGTTCATAATGCTTGTGACTCCATCCTTCCTGTAGCTCCTAGCACCTTGCCTGACACATATTGGTTTGGGCGGCCCAAGAAAAACAGGGACAGGAAGTGGAATAACCATAGAGCAGGCAGATCCATACAGAGGGACAGAGGGCCTCCCATAAGGTTTCCGAAATGAACCACGAAGTCTAAAATGGCTGCTGACTTCCCCATTCTCCTTCTTCTTCCTCATTTTGCAGTCCAGTCCTGTTTGCACAAGCACCCTGGCATGGCCAAATACCGTTTTGTGCCTGTGCTTGTGAACACAACAAGAAAACCAGCCCAGGGGCCGGCGTTGTGGCATAACGGGTTAAGTCACTGCCTGCAATGCTGGCATCCCATATGGGCACTGGTTCAAGCCCCCGCTGCTGCACTTCTGAGCCAGCTCCCTGATAATGCACCTGGGAAAGCAGTGGAGGACAGTGCAGGCCCTTGGGCCTCTGCACCCACATGGGAGACCCAGATGAAGCTCCTGTTTCCTGGCTTCACACTGGCCCATTGCAGCCATTTGGGAAGTGAACCAACAAATGGAAGATCTCTGTATCTCTCCCTCTCTCTGTAACTCTTCTTTCAAACAAATGAATCTTTAAAAAAAGAAAACCAGTCCAAAACCCCTTTCAAAGCTGCCTCATACCCTGTGCTCATGTTACCGCCTAAGAGGAATAAGCAAAGAGGATGTTAAACTACTTGTAAAAGACTCAGGGGCTCAGGGGCTCAGGGGCCGCTCTCTGCACTACTGGTTTCCAGTTAGAGAGCTTTGATCCTTCTTCTCACTGGCTCAGTAAACTTCCTTTCACTTTGCACCCTGAACTCAGTTTCTATACTGAAGGAAGTCAAGAACCAGGTAATACTCTCTTGATGCAGCATAACCACTGAAGCCGAACCCATTGGCCTATTCACTACAGCACTCCATACAATCTCTCCTGTCCCACTTTCCTGTAGAGGAAGAATGGGAGATGGCATGGCTCCTAGCCGGGATTCCAGACGCTGTGGGATAGGACAGGCTAAAGCGCAAGGTTCCCAGGAAATCTAAAATCCCTGTCCAAAAATGGGCACTACACAGGGAAGCAGGGATGATCCAAAACATCAAGGCCAAGAATAGCCAAACAGGAAAAGATTTCTGTAGAACACCCCTAATACTAGTAGGAGAAATTGCTATAGAATCCTCCAAACTAAGTCCCTTCCCTGACAAGCCAATTGCTGACACCAGAGAGGTAAAAATGTGGCAATTTGTTGCAAAGCTCAAAGGAAGGAGTTGGGCAGCTATGGCTTAATTCCTAGGGTCCTCCAGGGGTTAGGGGTAGATTCTTGTAGACTGAAGTTGGAGCTGAGAGGTGAGTGTAAGCTCATGTCCAGGTCCCTGGTTGGCCTGCAGGGCTCGTGACCCTCCTACGATCGGTCAGTGCTATCATGTTCTTTGGAAGTTCTGATGATGGCAAAGTGCCCTCCTCTTAGTCAGGTAGGAGTTACTTTCTTGTACAGGGCCTGGGGTTTCTGGGGAAAAAAGCCCTTAAGACAAGACCCAACATCAAGATATTATTTATAAAGGAGATAAATGAGCTCATGAGTTTTGGGTTTAAGGACCCTGTTGGGCCTGCCATACCACTCCCTCGATTCAATTTTAGTAGGAGGATGATTTACAAACATAAAAGCAAAGCAGCCGGCGCCGTGGCTCAACAGGCTAATCCTCCGCCTTGCGGCGCCGGGACACCCAGTTCTAGTCCCGGTTGGGGCACCAGATTCTGTCCCGGTTGCCCCTCTTCCAGGCCAGCTCTCTGCTATGGCCTGGGAGTGCAGTGGAGGATGGCCCAAGTACTTGGGCCCTGCACCCCATGGGAGACCAGGAGAAGCACCTGGCTCCTGCCTTCAGATCAGTGCGGTGCCCCGGCCGCAGTGTGCCGGCCGCGGCGGCCATTGGAGGGTGAACCAACGGGAGAAGGAAGACCTTTCTCTCTGTCTCCCTCTCTCTCACTGTCCACTCTGCCTGCAAAAAAAAAAAAAAAAAAGCAAGGCAGGGAAACTCTACACTGAGGGAGAAAGACTGGGAGACGAGGACTCGATGGTATCTAGCATCAGCATCAAAGGCACCACAAAGTGCTCAGTTTCAGCGAGAGGGTCAGAACTCAGAGCAGGATGCTCTCTGGGTATAACCTGGAAAGGCTTTGTGTGGCAATATGAGAAGGAGAAGTAGACCCAGAGCCATAGGAAGTTTAGTTTGTTCACATGGTTACAGCCATCCTGATCCTTAGCATTTTTAAGTTTCCTTATACCAATTGGCAATTACTGGCTACCCTAAACCCCAGAGGAGTTCTCTTTACTCCAAGCTTCTTGAATCATTCATATGGTCCAACAACTGTCAGAAGAGAAAATGACAGGGCTGGTGCTGTGTTGCAGCAGGTTCAGCTGCCACCTGCAACATCCGCACCCTAAGTGGGTGCCAGTTCAAGCTCCAGCTGCTCTACTTCTTATCCAGCTCCCTGCTAATGCACCTGGGAAAACAGAAGAAGATGGCCCAAGTGCTTGGGCCCCTGCACCCACATGGGAGACCCAGATGATGTTCCTGGCTCCTATGTTTGGCCTGGCCCAGCCCTGGCCTTTGTGGCCATTTAGGGAATAAGCCAGCAGATGGAAGATCTCGTCTCTCTCTGTCTCTGTGACTCTGCCTTTCAAATAAATAAATAAATCTTTTTTCTAAAGAGGTAGAGTTACAGACAGAGAGATGCACAGAAAGAAGTATCTTTCCATCTGCTGGTTCACTCCCCAGATGGCCGCAACGGCCAGAGCTGAGACGATCCAAAGCCAGGAGCCAGGAACTCCATCTGCATATTTCATGTGGGTGCAGGGGCCTAAGCACTTAGGCCATCTTCCACTGTTTTCTCAGCCATTAGCAGAGAGCAGGATTGGAGGAGGAGAAGCCAGGACTCAAACCAGCACCCATATGGGATTTCGGTGCTGCAGGTAAAGGCTTGGCCCACTACACCACAGCACCAGCCTCACGAATAAACTTTTATAAAAAAGAAGACAGAGAAGGAGGAGGAGGAGGAGAAGGAGGGGAAGGAGGGGAAGGAGAGGAAGAAGGGGAAGAAGGGGAAACAAGAAGAGAAAGAAAGGGCACATAATCAAGGTTAGGACATGGTTTCTCGAGAAGGTTTTTCCGAGAAGGTTTCCCGGAGAAGGGGCTTCTCAGTTAAATCTAGAAGGGTAAATAGGAGATTTTGAGACGACAGATCTGTCTGCTCTCCTAGCTAGGGTTTGGGCTCCATCATTCCCGTTCAAGCACAGTAGCTGAGCTTTCTGTACATGCTGCAGCAAACTCTGACTCTCTTGGGTGTCTAGGACCCATTTTTTTTATGGCATACATGAGTGTTGTACCATATCAACACAGATGATGTCACAGTTTGAGCAGTTTTGGGGCTGAGAACTGCAGACCTCACTGTGCTCCTCTCTGCGGTCTTCTTACAACTAAAAGGTGCCAAGGGATGCCTTTTTCACAACTGCTCCCCTCCAGGCAGGATCCGACACATAAAGGGGACAATGGTGACACAGAGCAGCAAAATAAGCAGTACAGGTATTTTCTATTATTATTATCAAAGATTATTATCAAACTTGGAGGGCCTTAGCAAAAGTATGAACATAATGGACACCTGTAGGACTTAGTGTGCCAGGCACCACTCTAACCGCATTACAGGATTTATCACATCCAATCTTTACAATGACTCCACAATTTAGGAATTATTTTTATCCTCATTTTACGTATGAGGAAGCTACAGCACAGGCTAAGTAACTCACCCACGGTCACCTAGCTCGGATGATATCCAGGATTCTAGTCTGGACCCCTGGGTGAATGATACTGCCTTTTAAAGCTGTTGGTGGGTTGGTGGTAGATGGTGAGTTTCACTTAAGGAATGTAGAATTTGGGTTACCTGTCTGGTTGTTGGTATACCAAAGCTCCTGTGATGGTTTCAAAGGGAGGTCAGGATGGGGTACAGAATGACTACAGCCATTCTGGGGTTGTCTTTGACCCAAATGTAGGTGCCTGAAGGTGCTGTAGGGGAGGCATCATGGTGCATGTCTTGCCCAACCCCATCATAGTACATTAAGCCCACAATGCTGGACACAGAAATACCTCTGCTGTCTAGACATACCGCCCAGATGGGCCAGGCCCTCACAATGAAAACCAGCCAGCTGAGCATGAAACAGCCCTAAGGAACAAAAATAACTCAGTCTTGGTCTCGGATCCTCATTTCTCATGCAGCAGGCAGCCAGAACTGCAGTATCAGACACGGTCAAGTAAACTTGAAAATCGGGGTGGACAGCATTTGGCCTGGCCTTAAGAGATTTCCTGCTCAAAAACCCTAAGCCTTGGAGGCTTTAGTGCACCAGTGGGCTACATCTAGTCAGAGGCTAGGCCCGGGTAACTGTGACTTCTTTCTAGGATTTCCAAATGCAGAGGAGAAACTGATGTCAGGAGGTTGCCTTAAGGCTCTGTGGACAAAGACTGCTCTAAGGTATTCCCTTTCAAGCCTGTGAGAATCGTGCTGCAGGACTTCCGATGTCTCTGTTTCTATTCTGGCCTGTGCAGATACAAGAGGGGAGCATGTGAGGGCCAAAGGTAGACCCAAGGGCTGATTTCTGGACAGCTCAAGAGACTGGTTACTTTGCACCCTGTAAAGGACACACCTGCCGGGCTACAATGAGATGCATAAAGATACATGGATAACTCCATCAGAAAATGGCTCATCTAAACCTCTGGGCTGCACCCATTGCCATTACACCCACTGAGGCTGTGCTCACAGCGCAGCAGGAAGCTGCTCACATCCTATGTCTGTTCCTCTAAGCAAAGTCACGTGTCTCCCACACACCAGCCTGGACAACTGCATCCTCCCACGTTTTACCTGCTCCTCGGCCTTTCCTGGGATACCAGAATGCGGTGTCTGCGTCTTCGAAGAGATTCACCACAGTTCTGTTGCCGCACAGCACAGTCTTCCGGACAGAGCACCAGAGCTGGCAGAGCAGAGAGAAGGCTCAGAAGATGCCTGACCTCTGGCTAGGCAGTGTCCCTACGTGACCCCATCCGTCGGCCCCAGCCGGATGAGAGACGCGCCGGGCTCTGCATTTTCCAGTTGGGGAAACGGGCTTACAAGTTAGGTTTTCTCCCAAGGTCGCTGGGAGGGGAGGGGGCAAAGCCGGGGGTCCCAGCGGCCCGGAGGCGTCGCGCGAAGCCCCGCCCCGCGCGAGGGTCCCGGCGCCCAGGGTCCCGCCCCCCGCGCCCACCTTTGCGACGAGACTTCCGGGATCTGCACGGGCCGGAAGTGGGGGTTCATTGCACTTCCGGCGCGGGCATTGTTTTCGCTTCTGCGGGCCTGGGAGGTGTTCGGAGCCGTGTCTGAGGCCGCTGTGTGTGGCAGGGGGCGCCCCAGCGAGGGTCGCTAACGCCGGCCCGGAGCTCGCTTGGCCTCGGCCCCCGCGGGCCGCGCAGTCCCCGTGACGCTGTGAGGCCGCCCGGTGTAGACCCCTTTGTCCCATTTCTCTGACCAGCAAGGAGCCGGGCACAGGAAGAGCAGGGCAGGTGAGCGGCGCAAGAACCTGGTGTGACACGAAGTGGAGGTGGCTCTTTGCCCAGCCTGGCCCCGGGAGACGACGGGCAGAGGGGCAGGCCCAGGCCCAGAACTTAAGACGTGAGGTGTGACTTGTGAACGCCGGAACCCACTGGAGTTAGGCCGTTGCGCATTTGAGATGGCAAGGAAGCAGGATCTTTGCTCTCTTTTTTAGGAAAAAAATAAATAAAAGACAGTTGAGGCCCAGGAAGAAGTTACTGACCCAGGGACCTGGGGATGGATAGTGTGTTAGAAGCACAGCACGCATGCCCGAGCCCCCAGTAAGCTGCTGATTTTGCCAAGAGTATTTTACAGTAGATCAACTGGATTAAAGTTTTCCCCCACTTCGGTGTCAGCTAAATGAGCCACCTTCGTTCCCTTTACCAAATGTGTGTCCCCACGTGCCGTGCACTCCATGTGTACAAAGGTGCCTGGAAGCCAGCTCTGCCCTTGCTCGGGAAAACGGGGGAGACGGTTACAGTGTGAGAAGTGCTCGGGCAGAGGTTTGGATGGAAGACGTGCTGTGGGCTCCCTGAGGTGATAACCGCTGAAGCCTGGAGACACCAGGAAAGCCTTCTGGGGGAAGTGAGTCCAGTAGAAAAAGTTCTGACACTTTTAAGATTTATTTTTAGTTATTTGAAAGGCAGAGTGATAGAGAAGGAGAGACAAAGAAGAAAATCTTTCATCTGCTGGTTCAGTCCCCAGTTGGCCTCAGCGGCCTCCAGGAGCTCAGAACACCATCCAGGTCCCCACATGAATGGCTGGGGCACAAGCACTTGGGCCATCTTCTGTTCTGATCCAGCTCCCTGCTAATGTGCCTGAGGTGAGGCCTCATGTGCTGAGGACTGGCTCAGTCCCAGCTGTTGCAGTCATTTGGGGAGTGAACCAGTGGATGGAAGATGATCTCTCTGCCTCTGCCTCTCTCTGTGACTCTGCCTTTCAAATAGATAAATGAATTTAAAAAAAAAAAAAAAGGGAAGAATTAAAACGAAGACTGAATTCTATCTGTGTATCAAGAGCTTTAGTCTCAAAACTTGTTCATTTCTAGCAGACAAGGTTTTAAGCATGGGATTCCAACAAAGATTTCTTTGTAAAACAGAGGTATACACTACTATATCTTAATTTACATTATATTACACACGTTAAATGGGAGTCAAATGACACTTTAGTACTTTCTTTTGGGATCTCTTCCATGTTCTATGTTAATGACTGTCTGGTCTGAGTGCCTGGGGAGAGTGGTAGGAAAAATGGCTGGACCCGAAGTCTAAGCCTGGGTTGTGAAGGGCTCACAATGCTAGATGCAGACATTTAGACTTCAGCCTGGAAGAAAGGGAGCCACTGAAAGTTGTTGGGTTTTTTTTAAGATTTATTTATTTATTTATTTGAAAGGTAGAGTTATAGAGAGGCAGAGGCAGAGAGAAGTCCTCGATCTTATTGGGTCACTCCCCAGATGGCCGCAACGGCTGGAGATGGGCCAGTCCGAAGGCAGGAGCCAGGAGCTTCTTCCAGGTCTCCCACGTGGGTGCATGGGCCCAAGCATTTGGGCCATCTTGTACTGCCTTCCCAGGCCACAGCAGAGGGCTAGATTGGAAATAAACAGGACTTGAACCAGCACCTATTTGGGATGCTGGCACTGTAGGCAGCGGCTTTACCTGCTACGCCACAGCACCAACCCTAACCACTGAAAATTTTAAGAGATCATTTTCTACTTGCAGACATGCCAGGAAAGACCTTCCTTGGTTGTGCTCTTTGTTTTTTGGTTTTTTTTCTGAAACTTTGCTTTTTAACTCAGTGAAGCATCTGTTGCTACCAGCTTGAGGCTGAACACTTTTGGGACCCTCATTTCTTTTTTGATATTTCTGCAGGTGATAACTCCTTATCGCCCCTTCTACAATCCTGAAAAACAATTCCTGAGACCATGATTTTAATTGGACCAACTGCTGCAGGAACAAGCCTCTCTGAGGGGTCACAGTGACCACGAGTGGCAGGGGAACTTTAGGTCTTAGCCCCTGGAGCACCTGACTATGAAGCAGGAGCCAGGGAGCCAGACTCAGGAGCAGGGCTGCAGTCTCCACAAGAACCACCCTCCTGTCTGTGAAATTTTCCAGCTGCACTTCAGGCAGTTATGTAACCACGAGATGTCTGGGCCACAGGAGGCGCTGAGCCTGCTCCAGGAGCTCTGCCACTGGTGGCTGATGCCAGAGGTACATATCAAGGCCCAGATGCTGGAGCTGATGGTGCTGGAGCAGTCCCTGAGCATCCTGCCTGGGGAGCTCCGGACCTGGGTGCAGCTGCGTCGCCCCGGGAGTGGTGAGGAGGCTGTGGCTGTCATTGAAGATTTCCAGAGACACTTCAGTGGACCAGGAGAGGTGAGAAGTTAAGTCTAGAATGCTACCTGGAACTGTTTTCTGGTGTTTGGATTAGCCTGGAAACAGGCATTCTCCATTCCATTCCCCAGATTCTAGGACAATCTGTCTGTAGGATTTCTTAACCTGCTGTATGGATGGAGGGGAAATAGTTTTGTGCTCCAGGGCATTAGGAAAAAAGACAGCTCAGCTAAGCTCTGTGAATCATCACTCTGTGAAATACTATATGTGAGCCTACCTGTAGCCTACAGATCCACAAAGCATTCCAGGTAGGCAGGACATCTGCATGGTAGTTAGAATGGGAGGAAAGGGAGAGGAGGGTCTTGGGGCCTGCTCATAACATGGGTGCTCATTTGGGAAGTTCTCATGACTCCTTGCTGTGGATTCTCTCCCTTCCTGCCTCTTAGGTTCCTTTTGAGAGGTGACATTTTTGGGCCTATTCCTTTTGCTAGCTCTCCAAGTCCAACTTCTGTCTCTCTAATTTCAATTTCCTTATTTCCTGGATTTCTATTAAACTTAAAGCCAAGATAACGCAAACTAGAAGAAAAGTTGTAAAGAGGTAGCAGTATGATACGTTGGAAAATCCAGCTTCTACAACCACAAGGATAAGTGGCTCTGTGACTGTATTAGAGTTCAGCCAGTAGAGTTCTCTCAGTAGGAGATAAGGAGTAGGAGATAGGGAGCAGGGGTGTGGCTGGGAGATGTGTGTGTATACTCACATGCCAGATCTTGAGAAGCTCATGAAAAATGTGTATTACCAAAAAAACTACCCATAGGTTTCAAAATATTTTCATACCAAAATAAACATCTTTTAATTTCCCACAATTTTTTTTCCTAATTATTTATTTATTTATTTGAAAGAAAGAGAGCTCCCATCTGCCAGCTCACCCTCCAGATTTCTGCAAAGGCCAGAGATGGACCAGGCCAAAGCTGGAAGGAACCTGGGAACTTGCTCCAGGTCTCCAGTATGGATGGCAGAGACATAACTGCTTGAGCCGTCACCTGCTGCCTCCCAGGGTCTGCATTAGCAGGAACTTGGGATCAGGACTCAAACATAGGCACAGCAATATGGGATGTGGGTATCCTTATCACTACATCCCTAGGAAGTTCCCCTCTAGGAACTTTCTGGAGTACATAAGTGGGATTACAACAAAGAGGCTTAGGTGATTGTAAGACTGCCGAGGCAAGTCAGATATCCCCAAGACAAGCGGTCGGGGAGGGGCTGGTACTCTGGTACAAGCTGAAGCTGCAGTGCAGAGACTGAATTTTTTCATGAAACTTTGCCCCCTGCTTTTAAGGCCTTGCAGCTGATTGAGTGAGGCCCTTTCATCCATCCATCATACAGGGGTAGGGAATGCCCAGGCCACATAAATCCTGCAAAATCATTTGGTCTGGCCCTGCCAGGAGAACTGCAGGCAGGACTTGAAATTCAGTAAATCTATAGCAAGCTAATTTCTAAGCTGATAATTTTATATGGCCTGTGAATGATGTAAGAAATATCCCAAGGGCCCTTAGCAGTAAAAAGGTTTCCCTCCCCTGTATAATTATCTAGGATAATCTCCCTTACTTAAAGTAAACTGATCATGGGCTTGAATCACATCTAGAAAATACTTCTCAACAACAGCTGGACTAGTGTTTGATTAGTGCCAAGTTAATGCATCAAGAGACTATCATGCTGTAACACATTAGTTCCTCCTAATGAGTCTCAAATTGCTTCCTGGCCAGAGAAAGGGATCCCCTTGCATTTTACCAGGGAAAACTAGTATATAAAATTTCCCAAATACCCAGCATGTCCTTTTTTTTAAAAAAGATTTGTTTATTTGCAAGAGTTACAGCAGAGGGAGAGAGGAAGACAGAGATCTTCAGTCTACTGGTTCACTCCCCAGATGGCCTCATCAGCAGGTACTGGGCCAGGCTGAAGCCAGGAGCCAGGAGCTTCTTCCAGGTCCCTCATGTGGGTGCAGGGGCCCACGCACTCGGGCCGTCCGCTGTTGATCATTGGCAGGGTGCTGGATCAGGAGTGGAGCAGTTAGGACACAAACTGGCACCCATACGGGATGCTGGCACTGCAAGCAGCACTTTTACCCACTATGCCACAATGCTGGCCCCAGCATAGTTTTTTTTTTTTTAAAGATTATTTTTATTTATGTGAAAGGCAAAGAAACAGTTTTTCCATCCAAGTGCCCACAACAGCTGGGGACTGGCCAGACCAAAGCCAGGAGCTGGGAGCTCAATCTGGATCTTCCATGAGGGACTTTCCAACTATTTGTGCCTCACTGTGGCCTCCCACAGTCTGTATTAGCAGGAAGCTGGGATCGAGCAGAGCTGGGACTTGAACTCAGGCTTTCCAGTAGGGGATGAGGATGCCCCAAGTGGTGTCTTAAGTGCTGTACCAAATGCTCCATTCCCCACTATATGATTTTACTCATGCTTTTTAAAAAAATCTTTTTTCATTTTACTTTCTTACTTATTTGTGTGTTTATTATTTGAAAGGCAGAGTTAGAGGGGAGGGGGAGGTCCTCCATACTCTGGTTTACTCTCCCGATTAGCCGCAACAGCCGAGGCTGGAGCAGGCCAAAGAGTCAATGCCTAGGAGTCAATACACTGACTCCATTTCCTGCTTCTCCACTATTGTCAGTGTTCTTCTGAAATCAAAACATGAGAGCAGAACTGTTTTTCCTTGGAGTTCTGAAAATCTTGATTGAAAGCCTGTGTGAAAAAATAAAACAATAAAAATTTTTTTTAAAAAAAAGGCTGTGTGAATAAGAAAGCTTTTCCCTGACAGTTTTCCAGGAAGAGTTTAAGAAGGATCAGGGCAAATCAGCTTCAGTCTGCTCAGCAGGAGGAAGCCGCTTTGCTGCAGCTGAAGGGCATGGCCAGGGGTGCCCTTGGGGCTAGGATGGGGGTATAGAGTAATCCTTGCTGGTTGCAGAATTGAGCGATTTACAACATGGCTTTTTTTTTTTTTATCCTGTGTCTTATCTCAGCTCCATCCAGGCTTACTGATCAGGCAGCACAGTAATCATTATATCCATTTAGCAAGTGAGGTGAACATGGGGAGGTTAATTGACTCACCAATGAGGACAGGTCTAGTAAGTACTGTTTTGTCCACAAGGTTTAGCCTAAAATATATGTCCTTGCGGATTACCACTAAATGTGAAGGCTGGGGTTTTCCGCCTCACTAGGATCTAAGCCACTTGATTTTCTCAAGTGCAGGACTGGGGAACCCTTCTTCTACCAAGGGCCATTTGGATTTTTATAACATTACTCATGGGCCATACAAAATTATTAACTTAAAAATTAACCTACTGTAGATTCACTGAATTTCTAGTCCCACCAACAGTTACCTTGGCAGGGTCAGACCAAGTGATTTTGTGGGCCTTAAATGGCCCATGGGCCAGATGGTCACCACCCATGCCCTAGTGCCATATGACAAATGCCATTCTAGAATGAGAATTGAAATGAGGTTTTCATGCCTAAAAGGAAAGGAAACCTGAGTCTGAGTCCTAGATAATGAACAGGAACTGTACCAGGATGGAACTGTCAGTGATTACAAGTTTGTTACCACAGTGCAGTTTAGTTCTGCCTTCTGCTAATTAATATGAACAGCTGCTGTGTTGAAGAACTGTAACTCATTTATTAAGAATTGCCTACTAGAGAAGCTGGGGACTGCACACCCTGGGGAGCTTCTGGTTCTACCACTACTAGTGATAAATAAATTAACAGAGAGTTCCCTAACATCTCAGTATATGTAACCCAAAAAGGCAAGTCCAGCACAGTTTATGGAAGAAGGTATCTTTTACCTTGTACTTGTGCTCTGAACTTGCCACAGTGAGTGAGCTTGTAAATAAGCTCTATTTAATGAATGCTTTGATTTTCTGCTCCAAGTGCTGGTGAAAAAAATATAACCATGAGATTGTGAAGGGCTAGTGAGGTAACAGGAAGCAAGAGTTAGAAACTAAATGTCTATGCTCTGAGGTTTTCTTTAAAAAAAAAAAAAGATTTATATATTTTGCTTGAAAGTCAAAGTTAAACAGAGAGAAGGAGAGAGAGAGAGAGAGAGAAAGAGAGAGGTCTTTCATCTGCTGGTTCGCTCCCCAATTGGCTGCAATGGCCAGAGCTGCGCCGATTCAAAGCCAGGAGCCTCTTTTGGGTCCCCCATGTGGGTACACGGGCCCAAAGGCTTAGGCCATCCTCTACTGCTTTCCTAGGCCATAACAGAAAGCTGGATAGGAAGTGGAGCAGCCAGGTCTCAAACCAGGGCCCATATGGGATGCCAGCACTGCAGGCAGAGGCTTTACCCGCTGTGCCACCACACCGGCCCCTGAGGTTTTCTTGAGGTTTCTAAAGTATAGTGTTGCCTGATCCTAATTGATTTTTATATAAATTATTGAGGAGATATAGTACATAATTGAAAACTGAGTTTGCATATAACCCTAAAGACTTTTAGCAAAATAGCATAAGTCAGCAAATATTAATGGAACACTAACATGGGGCCAAGCATTAAGAGCTAGTAGCCAAAACTGACGAGTTCTTTCCATCAAAAAACTTTGGTTGTAGTGGAGGAAAAATAGACCATAAGGACATAAATAAGATAATTTAAAAATTAATATATGCCATATAGAAAATATAACCAGGTAATCTGAGAGAGACTATCCCTGCTTTGTCAGTGTAGTAAAGCTTTTCTGAAAAGGAGACAGTTTCCTGTGAAATTGGGAAAACTCTCTTAAGGTTTGTGAGCTTTCTGTTCCAAAGTATTGCGTCAGCCCTCAGCTTTACTACATTATTTGTGCACATGCAGTATATACACCTGTCACTCTTTAATTCCTTTTACTTCTGCATGTTCTAGGCTAAGACCCTAGAGAATGTACTGAATTGCTCTTCTGACTCCCTCTCATAGATGATTCTTCATAAGCAAATTTGCATCTGAAGATCTGACACAGTAGAAATGGTTATAGAATCTGGTCCTTGCGTTCCCACTAAGCACGTCAACAGAGGAATGGTGAGTAGGATTTCAAGCTTTAGATTCTGCCTTGACAATTTTTCTTCTTAGGAAGTTGTACTGTTTTCTCCTGTAGGCAGCTGCTAGGGCTGAAGGACACACTGACTCTCCTTTTCCATGGTTTGCTCTCTGGAGGAGCCTTCTTAGAGATTTGGGCTCAGTATCTTCAAGAATGCTGTTTGGACCCAATTGTGTTTTGGTCTCTAGGTTTCAGCACCAATACAGGACCAGGAAGTAGAAGTGGAGTAGATTACAGCTCTTGGTACAGCAGAGGAATCTCATATCTCACCCTGCAGTGGGGGCTTATCCCCTGGAGCCCACCTGCAGCCTCATGACCCAGGGGCACACCACCACCCAACCACAACAGGCACTTGGTACTCGTCTCCCGAACTGTGGCCTCAAGTCATGCTTCCCTTATCTACTCAGGAGTCTCCTTCATCTGCCCATCTCCCACCTATTGGAATCCCTCATGCCCTGCCATCTGTTTGTCTTCCCTAGTGATTTTTGTCTGTTCCTTCTTCAGTGATGTAGTTAGCAACTTTCTGTCAAGTACATGTCATGGGAAATACATTGCTGGGGACCCAAGAAATACAGTACACTCTTACTGCTTTCAAAGAGCTTGTAGAGAATGTGCTCAGAAGTGCAGTTTGCTTCAGAGAGGCTGAGCCTGTAGAGAATTATTCATGCATGTAAGAGGCCATCTCACAGGATACATATGAGTGACATCTGTTCTCAGGGATATGACCCCATCACATATGAGCAATGTGGGTGTTGTAAAAGATGATCACTGGGTAAAAAGCAAGATCTTTGTGTGCTGCGGCAGGAAGGAGGTGCTTCATGGAGGAAGTAGCTGTGGGCTGTACAGTGAAAAATGATGGAGGATTCTGAAGGAGCTAGAATAGTGAAAAGTGTGCCATTAGCAGAGGATATAAGCAAAAACTTCATATTGGGGTTTTCTTGGGCCCCTCCTAAGGTAGGCTCTTGGAAGGGTTCTATTTGTGCAGAGCCTTTGAGGTTGAAGCCAGGAAGACGTTGGTGATCAGAGAGAGAGTGATATGTTAGTATGTAATAAAGTTCACTCTGGTGAGTGTTATGGATAGAAGAGGCTGTGGTAGTAGAAAGATGAGAGGTAGTTACTGGCTGAATGGGAAAGGGTAGATGTGAGAAACACTATGATGGAAGGGTCCATAGGACTTGGGTTCCCAACAAGAGGAAGTGGGGTGGGTATTTGGCTTACCAGATAAAATGCCTCTTTCCAGCAACACAGTCCTTGGATTTGATCCCCAGCTCTGACTCCTTACTCCAGCTTCCCACTAATGCAGACTCTTGGAGACCCCAGTGATGGCTTAAGTAATTGGTCTACATGTAAGACCTGAATTAAGTACCTGGTCCCTCCTGGCTTCAGCCTCTCCCTCTCCCTCTCCCTCTCCCTCTCCCTCTCCCTCTCCCTCTCCCTCTCCCTCTCCCTCTCCCTCTCCCTCTCCCTCTCCCTCTCCCTCTCCCTCTCCGGTGTATGATAAAGTCATTTGACAGAACTTTGCAAATCAGTAAAAGAACAGAAAAAAATGAAATGTCTCATAGGCAACCAAAAGTATGTGATAGGTGTGTCGTGTGGAGGGGAGAAGTGAGAACCATGAGGGAAGTAAGAAAGCCAGTGAGACCACTGACAGAAGGAAACCCCAGGGACTGGACCTCCAAGAGTGTCCATAATGAGGACAGGAGCAGGAAGAAAGACGAGGTATGAGGTGGAAAACAGGCTTGTGCTAGGTGCTGGGGAAGCCATGGGGAGAGAATGTGCTCAGAAGTGCACTTTGCTTCAGAGAGGCTGAAGAGAATGAGTGCTGGGAGGAAACCTTCTACTGAGCCCTCCAGGGAAAATTCACAGCACTCTTGGGATTATACCTTCTGGAAGAAGGATAAGAATCAGTGTATGTGGAGCTCCCTGGGTCTGTTGACTAAACTCAGTGGGAATATAGATCTTACTGCGGTGAGGGCGGGGCTTATCCTGCTCACAGCCTTTTTCCCTCCCTCAGCTCAGCTTGCTTCCCCAAGCGGGGAAACTCAGGAGACCAAGCAGTGGCCACTGTGCTTTAGATGGTCAGGCCCCAGGTCAGCATGGCTCTGTTTTCCTAAGTTCCTATGCTGTAGTGCAAGAATGGCTAGAGCTCACCCCCAGCGCCCTTCCCCTCTGAGACAGCACCTGTGGGTCTCCTGACTGCTTCCCCTGGAGCTGGGTTCCTACTCCTAGTTAGTGGACTCTGCTGCCCTGGACTTGTCCCATGGGATGGATCCTCCTAGCTCCCTTTCCCCACTGTTTTGCCCACCAAGAGTTTGAACGCTCTGTATCTCTGATGCCTCTGCTCTTACACTGGGGATGTTCCCACGCCATAGAAGCTTGTCATTCCAGGAGACTGCAGTGTCTGAGGACCTGTCTGTGGACTCCAGTCAGGAGAACTGGAGAGGTCCAGCCCTCAGCCAGATCCCTGCACCAGAACATGAAGCCAGAAAATCGCCATGGCACGGCCTTGCTGGGTAATGGCGCTCTTCTCCAGTTGCCTGGAGTCCACTGTGTGCATTTTCTTTGCTGTTTTCTCATTCTTTTCTAACTTTTTATTAGGAAGATTTTCAAACATGGGTGAAGTAGCAGAGTGAATTCTGCATCCATCACTCAGTTTAGCATTCTGTTTACTTCATGATTGACAGGGTGTTTTTTTAAGTTCTGAGGAATAGAGAATCACTCAAGTTAGGATGAGTAAGGAGCTAGCTATGTGTTGTTGACTTAAAGGAATAGGAACCCAGAACAAACTAATGAGCTATGGGACAGAGGTCTTCATGGAGATTAGGCCTTGACCTAAGGCATCCTAAGAGCCTCACAGAAAAACCAGATGTCCCAATGTGAATGAAGTACAACTGTTTACAAGTTTTCTGTCTCCTCTCACTGCTACCCATTTCTTCACTGAATATTTTGTTAAATTACCATAGCTCCTCCTACTTATTTAGATTTTCTGATCCTTCATATTTGCTTGCTATGGGTCTTAATACCTTGAATTGGCTGCATGCATCATTTTAGGTTATACTCTGCCTCATAACTGACTTAATTTTAATTTTACCTTCCTTCCTATTCCAAACTTTATTAGAAAAGGCTTCTGGTTGATACAGCGATTATATATCACCTGTTCAGGCAGTCTGTCGGCCCAGGCCACAGCAAAAATTAATGACTGCACTGTAGTTGAACTACACTTCCATCTATTTTCTGACTTTAAAGATTTATTTATTTATTTGAAAGTCAGAGTCCATGGAGAAGGAGATCCATCTTCTGGTTCACTGCTGGAATGGCCAAGGCTGGGCCAGGCCAAAGCCAGGAGTCAGCAGCTTCTTAACAATTCTCACACATGGGTGCAGGGGCCGAAGAACTTGGTCCATCCTTCACTGCTTTCCTAGGCACATTAACAGGGAACTGGATTGGAAGTGGAGCAGCTGGGACTGAACTGTCACCCATATGGGAAGCAGGCGGCAGATCTACCTGATAAGCCACAATGCCAGCCCCCATCTTTAACATTCCATACACTAAGGCCGGTGCCGCGGCTCAATAAGCTAATCCTCTGCCTAGCTGCGCTGGCATACTGGGTTCTAGTCCCGGTCAGGGTGCAAGATTCTGTCCCGATTGCCCCTCTTCCAGGCCAGCTCTCTGCTGTGGCCTGGGAGTGCAGTGGAGGATGGCCCAAGTGCTTGGGCCCTGCACCCCATGGGAGACCAGGAGAAGCACCTGGCTCCTGCCATCGGATTGGTGCGGTGCACCGGCCACAGCGCGCCAGCCACGGTGGCCACTGGAGGGTGACCCAATGGCAAAGGAAGACCTTTCTCTCTGTCTCTCTCTCTCTCACTGTCCACTCTGCCTGTCCAAAAAAAAAAAAAAATTCTATACACTAAGTGGCCTGTTGACTATATCCCTGGTTAAGATATGATTGAAAGGAAACAACATGTTAGGAACCAATCCTGACCATAATATTTCTCCCTTCTCCCATATTCTGTATTCACAACCAGAATTTAAGGTGAATGTTAAGTTATCTTTCTAGAGATCCCATAGATCAAGATCAAGATCCCATACACATATTTTAATTCATATTTCAAATTATTACTGCCTTTCTTTTTATATGATGATAAATCTGAATCCTATCAGAAAAGTGCTCTGGGGACCAGTGGTATTCCCACTTTTGGACCTCTTCTGCCCCCCTTAACATTGTTCCCCAGCATTTCTGAACCAATAGCATCTCTAAATTTTGTCACTGTCGTGTCATATAAGATCTCTTCTTTTTGTGTACTTTCCTATCCATATTCTCTTTACATAGACTTCTCATCAACTCACTCCAATCTTTATTCCTCTCACTTTTTCATATTTGGCTTAAGATATTTTCCACCCTTGTATCTTGCAACATCTTGTCTGAAAAGCAGGAAACCACACAGTGTTTTGGTTGGAAAGGAACTTAGAGATCCTTAGTTTACTAAGGAGATTTGGCATTACAGTGACTTCTTTAAGATCATGTCATGCACCCCTCATTGGTCACTGTGGCCAGCGCGCTGCAGCTGGCTCACTGCGCTGATCTGAAGCCAGGAGCCAGGTGCTTCTCCTGATCTCCCATGCAGGCTCAGGGCGCAAGCACTTGGGCCATCCTCCACTGTATTCCCAGGCCACAGCAGAGAGCTGGAGTGGAAGAGGAGCAACTGGGACAGAATCCGGCACCCCGATTGGGACTAGAACCCAGGGTGCCAGCGCTGCAGGTGGAGGATTACCCTAGTGAGCCGCGGCTCCGCCCATGTCATGCTTTTCAATCCTGGAGACTGCTTTCCAGTTGCCATTGTCACTTTTTCTTAAAAGTGATTTGAAAGGCAGAGTTAGAGAACGTCAGATATCTTCCATCCACTGGTTCACTCCACCAAATGGCTACAATGGCCAAAGTTGGGCGAATCCAAAGCTGGGAGCCAGAGACTTCTTCCGGGTTTCCCATGTGGGTATGGGGCCCAAAGTACTTGGGCTGTCCTCTACTGCTTTCCCAGTTGCATTAGCACAGAGCTGGATTGGAAGTGGAGCACCCTGGACTTGAACCAGCACCCATATGGGATACTGGTGCCACAAGCAGCAGTTTTACCCACTAGGCCACAGTGCCATCCCCATCATTGACTGTGCTGGCTCAACCTTTGTCTCACTGTCATTTTTTCACCTTCCACCGTCTTCCTGACCGTCTTTCTTGTCATCCTGCTGGCCATCTTCTCTCCCCTTATTTTTCTGTACCCTTATTTCTCTGAGACGCTTCTATTTCCTGTCTTGTTCTCTGTACCATGTCATTCCTTAACCTTCTGGAAGCATTTGTGTTTTTCTTCAGGTCCATGGGATCTTCGTGATTCTTTCTGATCCCTCAACAGCACAAGAAATGAGTACAAGTTGTTTTCCTATTTCTTTTGGCAGCAGGTAGGAACGTGGAGGAGAGTTCAGAACTGACTCCAGAGCAGGACCTATCTAAAGGATTGGAGTCATCTGATGTCAGGGGGACTGTCTGGGATAGTTCCTGGGGCACCAGAACCTGGAGCTGTCTGTGGAGACACTTTAGAGAAGCTAGAAGGGCAGCCTTCAAGTGAAGAAGGGAGTAGACTGCAAAGTGATTTCTTCAAAATAAGACACAAAGATAAGGAAAAATCCACAAAAGATACATGTGAGAGTTATAAGGAAGCAGAGGAATGTGGGAATCTGTCCTGCAGACAGATCGAACATCAAGGAGGCCTGAAGGGACAGAAGTTCTACCAGTGTAATAAATGTGGCAAATTCTTTAGTTGGCGTTCCCACCTCATTGGCCACCAGAGAATCCACACGGGAGAGAAACCCTACGCGGTTAGTGAGTGTGGGAAGACCTTCAGGCAGAGCTCCCAGCTCATTGTTCACCTCAGAACCCACACAGGGGAAAAACCCTATGAATGTCGGGAGTGCAGGAAGACCTATCGGCACAGCTCCCATCTCATTCAACACCAGAGACTCCACAATGGGGAGAAACCTTATCAATGTAGTGAGTGTGCAAAAGCCTTTAATCAGAGTTCCAAACTCTTGGATCATCAGAGGACCCATACCGGGGAGAAACCTTATGAATGCAAGGAGTGTGGAGCAGCTTTTGGTCGTGGTAAAAATCTTGTGCGACACCAAGTCCTTCACACTGGAAAGAAGCCGTACAAGTGTAGTGAGTGTGGGAAGGCTTTTTGTTCCAGCAGAAATCTTACTGACCATCAGAGAATCCACACCGGGGAGAAGCCTTATCATGGAATGAGTGTGGCAAGGCCTTCAGTCGGAGCAAATGTCTCATTCGTCTCCAGAGCCTCCATACTGGGGATGGACCAAACACATGTAGTGAATGTGGCAAAGCCTTCAGCCAGATCTCTCAGCTTGTTGACCATGAGCGAATGCATACTGGAGAAAAGCCTTTTGAATGCGGTGAGTGTGGGGAGGCATTCAGTCTGAGTAAATGCCTTATTCGGCACCAGAGACTTCACTCAGGTGAAAAGCCCTATAACTGCAGAGTGTGTGGAAAATCCTTCAGTCAGAACTCTCACCTCATCTTACACCAGAGAGTTCACACTGGTGAGAAGCCCTATGAATGTAAGGAGTGTGGGAAGGTGTTCAGGTATAGCTCCAGCCTTATGGTACATCAGAGAACTCATACCGGGGAAAAGCCTTATAGGTGCAATGATTGTGGGGAAGCATTTGGTGACAACTTACAGCTTATTGTACACCAGAGAGTTCACACTGGAGAGAAACCCTATGAATGTATTGAGTGTGGGAAAGCCTTCAGTCAGCGTTCCACCTTTAATTATCACCAGCGAACTCACACTGGAGAGAAACTCTGAGGTCTGGCTCAGTCTCTTTCTTAAGGTCTGGTTCTCTGCAGAGAGCAAGGAACTTTGTGATGTTTTTCTAGGAAGAAGGGTGCTCATTTCTGTCTTCTCCTGGAAGTACTAATCAAAGCTTGGCCTTCCCTAGCTGCTTTCCACTGGGTCACTCACTTGGGAGCTGTGAGTATCTTGGTACAATCTTTCACTACTATTGGGAAAGTAGGGAATACATGTTTCACTCGAAGATTTCCCTTTTCCTGTATTTTAAAATGTTAACTATTTTTCTATGTCTCATTTAAAAAAATTTTTTATTCATTTGAGAAAGAGCTCCTATCTGCTCTTTTGCTTCCCATATACCCATAATAGCTGGCATGGTGGTGAAACTCAGTCTCCCATATGGGGACGCAGGAATCCAACTTCTTGAGCCATCTTTGCCACCTCCCGGTGTCGGTACTGCTAGGAAACTGGAAACAGGAGCCAGAACTGGGATTGGAACGTAGGCACTCTCTTGTGGACTTGGATGTCCTAATCCATATTTTCATTTCCAGGCCTAATACCCTCCTTCTGTCTCCTTCCAACTATGCATCCTGTAATCAGACCGTGTGCTTAACAGATACAGAGATATCTTCTCTATTTCATGGGAGTACCTTCATTTCACCATGTACATAAAAGTATTCTGTAAGACCCTAATTCTTTCCTGCCTGTTTAATATGGTCCTCCACATCTAATTTTTCAACCTGTAACTCGTAGCTTCTCATCACTGTGTTCTCTCCCTGAAAACCTTTACTTCTGTTTGGTAATACATGTTCCTTCAGTTCCTTCAAGATCCATCTTATCACTTAGACTTTCTTCTTCAAATGTTTTTATTTTTTTTTTTTATTTGACAGGTAGAGTTAGACAGTGAGAGAGAGAGAAAGATCTTCCTTCTGCTGGTTCACTCTCCAAATGGCCACTACGGCCAGCGCTGCACCGATCCAAAGCCAGGAGCCAGGTGCTTCTTCCTGGTCTCCCATGCGGGTGTAGGGGCCCAGGCTCTTGGGCCATCCTCTACTGCCCTCCTGGGTCACAGCTGAGAGCTGGACTGGAAGGGGAGCAACCGGGACTAGAACCCAGCGACTATATGGGATGCTGGCACTGCAGGCGGAGGATTAATTAACAAAGTGAGCCATGGGGCTGGCCCCTTCAAATGTTTCTTTATTCCCCTTAAACTTCCATTAATTTGACCTGAATGGTTTAAATTCTCTGGTGCTACAGTGTTGCAACTATTATTGAATTGCCTTGTACACTGTTCTTAACATAATGTATATGATTCATTGACTTCTTGATGTTGTATATGTATCTCAGCATAAAGGTAACAATTTATAGATAGTAAATAATTTCTGAACCTCAACCCTTAAACGGAATCATTCTTAAATTATGCACAATCTCCTCCCCCAATCAGAATATAAGCTTCTAAAGATGGCAGTGCATCTTATCATAAGACATCACATACAAATACGCCATTTTGTTTTACGTGTACTCCTGAAGTCTTTCTACAAGTACTGTCTTCAAAAAGCTAATGAATGTGTGTGTGTGTGTGTGTGTGTTTATATACATGTACATGTACATCTCCCAACTGGGGTGGGCAATTGTCCCACTGATAGAAGGGGCCTACAAAAAGCATGAAAAATGTGTATTCTGAAAAAACTATGCATAGATTACCAATTTTCTTTGCACCAAAATAAACTCAGATTAGTTACACAGCATGTCTGAGCAGGATCTAGTTTGAAGCACTAAGCCATGTAAGATGTTAATTCAAGAAGAAACTATCAAAGCGACATGAATCCTGCTAAAATGGAACAAGAACGTCCAGTTTATGGTGAAGCTTGGGTGGAAGAATGGTGATGTCATCAATGCTTTATGACAAGTTATGACAAGTGCCTCAGAGAAATCAGGCATTTACAAATGGGTAATCTGAAGAATGGAGGTGATGTTTAAGAAGAAACCCAACATGGCAGACTACTGCAAGGCAAAAAACTTGTGCATGTCTTAACTGACCAGGACTGATGACTCGTAGCAGAAACAAAGGCAGATACTGGTGCAGCTTACACAGTTCTGACAGAAATTGAAGTGGAGCAGACCTTCTGCTGGATGGGTGCTAAAACTATTGTATTCAGATCAGCTGCAGACAAAATTAAAGCTTTCAATGGAAAACAAATGGGATCAAGATCCTGAAGAGTTTCTTCCAAAAAACATAGCAGAGATGAAGCATGGCCTTGCCAGTAGGATCCTGAAGACAAAGCTTAATCAAAAGTATAGGTTCCGGCCGGCGCCGTGGCTCAACAGGCTAATCCTCCGCCTTGCGGCGCCGGCACACCAGGTTCTAGTCCCGGTCGGGGCGCCGGATTCTGTCCCGGTTGCCCCTCTTCCAGGCCAGCCCTCTGCTGTGGCCCGGGAGTGCAGTGGAGGATGGCCCAGGTGCTTGGGCCCTGCACCCCATGGGGAGACCAGGAAAAGCACCTGGCACCTGGCTCCTGCCATCGGATGAGCGCGGTGCGCCGGCCGCAGCGCGCCGTCCGCGGCGGCCATTGGAGGGTGAACCAACGGCAAAAGGAAGACCTTTCTCTCTGTCTCTCTCACTGTCCACTCTGCCTGTCAAAAAAAAAAAAAATTAAAAAAAAAAAAAAGTATAGGTTCCTAAGACGTGGAAGACGTCCAGTGAGAGCAGAGTGCACTGGTTAAGAGCAGAGGTCATGGCAGTGGTGTTGGGGACGTTCAAGGCATTCTGTCTGTTGACTTCTGGAGGGCCAAAGAACGTCATCTGCTCACTAGAGTGTTTTGATAAAGTTAGCCAAAGCTTTATGAAACCGTGACGGACTCCCTCCTGCTCACTCCCCTTACCAAACAAGGGCGGTTTCCTAGTTTCTATGGGAAATCATTAGACATCCATCTTACTGTCCTGACTTGGCTCCTTTGGCTTGTTTTTATTTCCTTATCTGGAAAAAAAAAATCCAAGTTCTTTAGTTATCATCACTTAGAAAAGCGTCGTGATCTGGATGGAGCTTATGTTGAGAAGTAAGGTTTATAGTCTTTAAACTCCTTTTTTCACTAGCTTGTTGTCATCCCCTAGTATATGGAAGAAAAGTTTCCTTAACCATGTAGAAAATAAGGAAGACAGGAAGATGCCTGCATAATTGTTTATTTTAAACAGGTTCATCCACAGATCCAAGAGCCTTCCAAGCCCAAGCCCAACAAGAAGCGAGCTCGGAGCAGCCTGGCCTCACTGTAGGCCCCCAGCACCGCCGCATGCGTCATGCTGGTGGGAAACAGGTGGGTAAGAGTCCCATCTCCCCGCAGCCTGTGTGAGCCGCTTTGAGGTGGTGGCGGCCGTGTGCCTTCCATTCCCAGACCTTAGGAGGTGGCCGGGTAGGGGTCAAGGGCAGGCGCTGACTCCTAACGTGAATTTTCCACCTCTACACCAGCACAGGCAACTTGGAGGCGCACGGACAAATGTCTCCAGTGCTTTGGAGAAGCGCTTCCGTGGCGCGGACTGTGAAGCCGGCACCTTTTCTCCGCTGAGGGACCGCAAGTCCATTTTCCGCTGTCTGTGGTGGGAGGGAGGCGAGCGCCCTGCCCTCTCTGTCCGAAGCCCTCAGCAGTGCGTCTCAGCCTTTCCTTCCAAGGCCTGAAGGGCTGCCCTCTTCTCCGCCCGGCAACTTCGCCCCGACTGCTCGGCCCCTCGCCCTCACCCGCAGCGCCGAGCCCGGGGACCTAGAGCGTCCCTCGCACCGCTCGTCAGGACGCCGCAGGCGCGACCCGGCAGGTGCGCGGACAGTGGACACCGACAGGTGCGTGGGGTCCTCCGGCTTCTCGGCGCTGACCACCACCTCCCCGCCCTGACTGGCGCGGCGTAGGGCAGCGAGCGGGCTGGCGCGGCCACCGTAGCCGCAAACTAGCGAAAGCCCCGCTTCCCGGCTTACCTGCCGCCTCCATCGGGGTAGACTGGTTTCGTGTGTGCTGCTGCGGTCTGCAGTCCTAGCGCTGCCCTGAGCCGCGTCCTCGGCGCGCAGGCTCACTGCCACGCCCCCTGGAGCTCCCAGATGTGCTCGTTGCCGTGGCGACCATGTACACAGCCGGGCTGCCGCACCTGCTGTCTGCGGGTCGCGTGCGGGGCTAGGTGCCTGGGGTGGCGGCCGCGCGCCGGAGGGAGGAGTGGAAGGGACTAGGCTGGACGATGTCGCCCGGGCGGTGCCAACGGCCGGAGCTCGAAAACCGCTGCCCCCGGGGGTCCCCGACTTGGGTCGCTGGTTTGAGAAGTCCAGCGCGGAAGCGCGCAGCTCCGCGGGGCCTGTTTCAGCCTTGACTGCAGCTAGGGGTCCTCGGAGCTAGGAGTATCCCCGGGTCCCACAGAGCTGCCGAGGCGTGGGCGGCGACCAGGAGTCTGAGGATTCTTTACCCGTGGGCTTTCTCACTGGGTCACAGGGCCGGGCCCTTCGCCCTCCGGGTGAGAAAACCCTTACAGAAAGAAGACAGCATTGGGCACGGGGACCCTTGCCACCCGGGCTCCCTACGAAGGGTAAGAAAAAAGACGCTGGTTTTGTGTGGATCGCAGTTTTGTGCTCAGCCCAAGGCTGCGTGCGGTTGGGCCCTGAGTTTTGGGTCCAGGTGCTTGGGGTACTGTGGCAATGAGGGTTCCCCATGAGAGCCCCAGTCTGGGCAGGAGCGCTGAAGGACAGGAACCTGCCTGGTGCCTTTTCTCCCATCAGTCAGGGATGTTGAGTGGCAAATCTGTTCGTTCTCAAATGAGGAAGCCACGAGCCTCTCGACTCGGGGGTGTCCTGACTCACTTTGCTGCACCAGAACCCCCCAAAGGTGGTGTCCAGAAGAGAGGGGGCATTTCCCAGGAGGGCCACCAAAAGGGAAGATTTGATGAGGGGCTTCTGGCACCTGGAAACCCAAGTCTCCTGCAGGGCTGTGGGCTCAGGACTGGAGACGGTATGGGAGGGAGTGACATCCTATGTCCCTGGGGCTCTCTCAGTAGTGACCAAAGATGGACACACATAGGGAGATTCAGCTGTCTTTTGACTTCCAGCCACACCCTTTTTTTTTTTTTTTTTTTTGACAGGCAGAGTGAGAGAGAGAGAGACAGAGAGAAAGGTCTTCCTTTTGCCGTTGGTTCACCCTCCAGTGGCCGCCGCTGCTGACAAGCTGTGGCCGGCGCACTGTGCTGATCCGAATGCAGGAGCCAGGTGCTTCTCCTGGTTTCCCATGGGGTGCAGGGCCCAAGCACTTGGGCCATCCTCCACTGCACTCCCAGGCCACAGCAGAGAGCTGGCCTGGAAGAGGGGCAACTAGGACAGAATCTGGTGCCCCGACCGGGACTAGAAGCCGGTGTGCCGGCGCTGCAAGGCAGAGGATTAGCCTATTGAGCCACGTTGCCGGCCCCAGCGTCACCACCCTTCATCACCACCAGCCACCATTTCTTAAGTACCTGCTCTGTGCTGGGCACTGTTCTGGGCCTGGTGGGGGGATTCAAAAAAGAGAAAAGGCATAGTCCTTGCCCTCAAGCACCTTATAGTTTAATCTAGAAGCTGAAGCTCACTCAAATGAAGCGGCATAAGAAAAATAGCTAGCAGGATTTCAGTAAGTGCAGGTGTCAGTGTTGAGCAGCTGCCAGGTAGCAGGCTCCTGGGAGGGTGTGGTTCACACAGAAGGCTTTCTGCAGGTGAGTGTGGCTCCTGGCATGCCTAGAGCTGGGGCATGAGCATACCGGGGCTGTGGGCAGTGGAAAGGTGACTGCATGTGCATGTGTATGCTGGCCAGTTGTCGGCAGGGCAGGGTCAGGCCTGGGGGCAGGGCTGAGCTCCACTCCTGCTGTGGTTGTTCGAGGTCTCGACACCTGCTCTCAGAGCGCCCCTGCTTCTTCATGGTCCCTTTCAAAGGATACCCTGGATGACATCTGAACTTCCCAAGGCAGGAGGATGGGCCCCTGGGTGTGACAGGGGAAGTGTTTTCCCCAACAGCAAAGATCAAAACGAACTTACAGGGGATGTTCTCCTTTTGGAATTTATGAGGGGACGATCTGTGGCTTTTTATCTCTGGAGTTCAATTTTGCAGACAAAAATGTGGGGACTTAAAGTGGACAAGCCATTATCTTTGTTCACCCCAGATATCTTTCAGAATCATTGTTTTAAAGATTTATTTATTTTACTTGAAATTCAGAGTTACAGAGAGAGAAAGAGAGAGAGGTGTTCCATCCACTGGTTCACTCCCCATTGGCCACAATGACCAGGACTGGGCCAGGCCCAAGCCAGGAGACAGGAGTTTCATACAGGTCTCCCACATGGGTGTAGGGACTCAAGGACTTGGGCAATCCTCCACTGCTTTCCCAAGCACATTAGCAGGGAGCTGGATTGGAAGTGGAGCAGCCAGGACTCGAAACAGCATGCCGGCACAGCAGGTGGCAGCTTTACCTGCTATACCACAGCACCAGCCCCAAGATTCATTTTCTAAAATACAAAGGTCTGAAACTGTTGGCTCCTGGCTTCAGATTGGTGCAGCTCCAGCCATTGTGGCCAACTGGGGAGTGAACCAGCAGATAGAAGACCTTCTCTCTCTCTCTGTATCTCTGACTTTCAAATAAATAATAAATAAATCTTTAAAAAAATAAAATAAAACATAAAGGTCTAATTGGTCACAGAGTGGCTAGGGGAAGACTTCCTAATAACATGAGAAGTATAGGAAGTTTATGCATACTCTAGGGAGATATAGTTGGAAGAGGAAATCAAGTGTAATAAGTTATGTCTGGACGTGTTGAAAGACATTTTTAATATCAGAAGCAATTTTTGTGAGGTAGCAATAACCCATTTGTAGATAATTAACATGTAAAGTGTTATCATTCTTCAATGTATTTTTCTTACGATTTATTTATCTTATTTGAAAGAGAGAAAATCTGTCATCTGCTGGTTCACTCCCCAAATGGCCACAATGGTTGGGGTTGGGCTGACCTGAAGCCAAGAGCCAGGAGCTTCCTCCAGGTCTCCCAGTTGGGTGCAGGGGCCTTCCTCTGCTTTCCCAGGAGCATTAGCAGAGAGCGGGAATAGAAGTGGAGTAGCCAGGACTCAAACTGATGCCCATATAGGATGCTGGCACTCAGGCAGTGGCTTTACCTTCTACACTACAGCATCAGCCTGTAATGTATTTTTTTTAAAAGCACAATACTAACTACACAAAAGAAGAAATATCTGTAATATGTGGTTATCTTTTCATTTATTTACACTGACAGTGTTAAAATTACTTTAGAGTATACTGAGTATCTTTTCCGTTTATTTGCCAGAGTCCTCGGCAGTAGTGTCAGCAAGCAATTTTTTTCCAATTTGAAGCTGGAAATTGACAGCTCCTGATGCCTCATTTCCCTAACCTTACACAAATGCTGCAGCAAATGCCTTTGTTGATGGTCATTTTCCAGTGTTTCCGGAAGTTTTCTTTAGCCTTACCTCTATCCTTTCTCCTTATTTTAGGGGCAAATGCATCATTTCTTGTTGAACTGAGCTGATGCTGATGGGAGGTCAAAAGAGAAATGTATAACATAGCAACTGTTGTGCCTGCACACCCCTTCTCCATCCACAATATGGAGCAGTAATTCCTAGTGGATTTTTAATATTTATATTTATAGTACCATGAATATAAATATTTTTAAAAAGTTTGACAGCCTAATTTTAGGACTGCCATGTGATGATATTCTTCAAATTATTAATAAAAAGGAAAAATATAAAACTTGTATTATTTCAGATAAAATAACACAAAGTTTATAAGTAAAATTAGAAATGTTCCATCTTGACCAGTGCCACGGCTTGCTAGGCTAATCCTCCACCTGTGGCGCCGGCACCTTGGGTTCTAGTACTGGTTGGGGTGCTGGATTCTGTCCCGGTTGCTCCTCTTCCAGGCCAGCTCTCTGCTGTGGCCCGGGAAGGCAGTGGAGGATGGCCCAGGTGCTTGGGTCCTGCACCCGCATGGGAGACCAGGAGAAAGCACCTGACTCCTGCCTTCGGATCAGTGAGGCGTGCTGGCAGCAACACTCCGGCCATAGCGGCCACTTGGGGGGGTAAACCAACGGAATGAAGACCTTTCTCTCTGTCTCTCTCTCTCGCTAACTCTGCCTGTCAAAAAAAAAAAGTTTCATCTTAGGACAATTTAAAATTATTCATTTTTCCAGTCATTTTGAGTAATAAAGTTAGAGAGTTTTATCTGATTTTTTAGTATTACGTAACCATATTTAATACAGTGATGATTACAGCTGGTTTTTATTTAGCTTTCCTTAGAAATCTTGGAATTTTCTCTCGATATATAATCCTTTGTCATTAGTGTGTATAATGAAAAGTTGATTAAGTTTTAAGTCTCCCTTAAAGCAATAAAAGTTAGTGTCATTATTACCTCTGTTTATTTTTTAGGATATTTATGTACTTGAGAGTTCTAGTGACAGAGAGAGAGAGACAGAGAGAAAAGTCTTCCATCTGCTGGTTCACTCCCCAAATCCCTGCAACAGCCTGAGCTGGGCTGATCCAAAGCCAGGAGCCAGGAGCTTGAGCCCAAGTACTTGGGCCATCTTCTACTGATTTCCCAGGCCATTAGCAGGAAGCTGGATTGGAAGGGGAGCAGCTAGGATCCAAACTGGTGCCCATATGAGATGCTGGCACTGCAGGCAGAGGCTTAGCCCAGTATGCTGCAGTACCATACCCTGTCACCTCCGTTTAATAACCCTGTGTGTTTCTTCACATATGTCAGTGCTAGAAACAAAATTGATCATCTGATTAATATTGCATATTTTTACACAAGCATTCCTAAGAGGGGGTTCAGTGTAATTTGACCAGTGATACTAATATCCTAGAAAATATGATATTAATTATTTAGAGGGTTGTGCAATTTGATTTTTAAATGTTTATAAGTTATTTTTATTGGACAGGGTCTCAGGAATCAGTCCTCCATTCAGTGCAGCAGTTACCTTTGTAGCATTCCTGTTGACCTAACTATTGACGGTGTTCGTCATCGCACTACCTTGAGAAGGTCTTTTCCATCCTGACGTCTAGAAAAGTCATTTACCCAAATCTGCCTCCCTGTCACTTTTATCTATACTCTTCCGTCGTAGTCCAGGAAACCACACTAGTAACTTATTTTAACATTTTACTGAGCTTGTACGTGGTATTCATGATAGTATAGATGAGGGAAGGCACATGTGTTTGTGGCTGCCTGAAAGGAAATGATGAGGCTATACTTAGGTTTTAGGAGAAGAGGGTAAGATAGGGACTTTTGGATTTTTCTTTCAACTGAGTGAGAAAAGAAAGAATAGTTGATTCTAGACTATACTAAATATACTGTCAGGGCATATGTTTCTGATTCAGTTGGTCTAAGTAGAAGAGGGGGTTCTGTATCTAAAGCAAGTCATGTTAAAGAAGAAAAAATGAGTATGAATGTATTTTTTTTAAGATTTTTAAAATTTATTTTGAAAGAGTTAGAGAGAGAGAGGGAGAGACAGAAAGAGAGGTCTTTGATCCTCTGGGTCATTCCCCCAGATGGCTGCAATGGCTGGGGCTGGGCTAGGCTAAAGCCAGGAAGCAGGAGCTTCTCTGGGTCTCCCATGTGGGTGCAGGGGCCCAAAGACTTGGGCCATCTTCCACTGCTTTCCCAGGCCACAGCAGAGAGGAGCAGCCTGGACACAAACCAGCGCCTGTATGGGATGCCGGCACTGCAGGTGGCAGCCTAACCTGCTGCACCACAGCGCCAGCCCCAAAATGAATGTATTCTATAGTGTTTTTGAAGAAGATAGAACCAGTGAGGCAAAACATAAGTGGACCCATCTTAGATGCAGAACATTTCTAGAAACAACATCTAAGATGAGGCAAATAAAAGAAGTGCAATGACTTGGTTATTTGTTCCCCTCAAACTGAAGAGTTTAGTCTGCAGAGTCTTACATTAATGATTCTAAGGGTAATAGTTCAATCCAACGAAGTCTAGAAGTGGGGCATTCAGGTGGAGGTTAGGTTAGATTGTTAGGTGAGGCTCCCGTGATTGAATCATGGTGGCTGGACGAGAGATCACATTTGTGTAGACACACATGCTCCTTGCCTCTAGCCAGGTGATGCCCTGGACTACCAAGGGAGTCTACCAGCAAGAAAATCACCAGAGGCTGAACCAATGGGCAGATCTCCAGAACCACAAGCCGAAATAAACCTTCCCTCTCCATAAAGTTAAGCTGCCTCAGGTATTTCCTTATAGTAATGCAAACTGACTAAGATAGGGAGCCTTCATAAAGAGTTTTGGTCTTACAGAGTCGCTGGTAACAAATGGTGAGGCAGGGAGTACACATACTTGCTGAACAGTGTCTTAGGCAGAGCACTGCCCTGCGGAGGGGCCAAGAGGAAGCCTGGCCCTCCGAGGGTCAGGAGGAAATGGCACTCTTTCTGATCTCTTAATGAATGCCTGATCTTCTGGTCTTAATGAATAACTCGTCGTTATTTTACAATGGCTGCTGAATATCTTGTCATTCTCTTCTCCTTAGCTAGAATGGATACTAGGAAAAAAGTTCATGCGTTTGTGCGTGTCAAACCCACTGATGACTTTGCTCATGAAATGATCACCTATGGAGATGACAACAAAGTAAGTGCCCTGTGTTTGCCTTCACCTGCCTGGGCCTCTTCTCGTCCTACCTCTGTAGTGTGACCCCGTTTCTGAGCAGCTGCCTCAGGACCAAGACAGAACTGGTCAGAGTTCCAATGCATTCTAGAATCTGTCAAGTCCAAACCACTCCCTCACGATGCTGTTATTTGGGAAGTTTTTGAGCCTCCCATCTTTGACTTTAATAATTTAATCTTTAGTAAGTTAATAGGTTTACCTTTACCCTGTATCAGACACAAGAAAATGGACATTTTCCCACACTCAACACTTTCTGGTGATTAGGTCTGGCATTTTGTAATCTTTGAGGGAATATAGTAAAAAATGTCTTTTTAAGAAAAAGATTTATTTGTTTATTTGAAAAGGAGGGAGGAGAGAGAGAGACAGAGAGACATAGAGAGAGAGAGAGAGAGAGAGAGAATATCTTCTGTCTTTTGGTTCAAATGCTCACAACAGCCAGGCCTGGAGCAGGTAGAAACCAGGAGCCTAGAACTCCATCTGGATCCCTGCTGTGGGTGGCAGGGAACCAAATATTTGGACCATCATCTGCTGCTTTTGCTGGCACATTAGCCAGGAGCTGGATCAGAAGTGGAGGAGCTGGGTCTTGAACCAGCAATCTCATATGGTATACAGGCATCCCAAGTGTCAACTTAGCCCAGGCACCACAGTCTCTGCCCCTAAGAATGTCTTGAGTTTATTACTGTTAAATTTATCAAAGCAGTGTGAGAAACCAATCACGAGAACTCAAACAATTTATCTGGCCTGTGTCCTGAGAACCCTTCTGAAGCCTGTGCAGGCTAAGGTCAGCAGCCGAGTGTTGGGTGTTTTCATGCCTAGTGTCAGTGCTTACGAGGGAGTTCCTATGGATTCTCAAGTTCACTGCTATTTTCTCAAGGTCAATGATTTTTTTTTTGCACCAGTTTCCTGACAAATAACCTTCTCTACCTATTTTTTTTTTCAGAGCATTGATATTCACTTTAAAAAGGACACAAGGAGAGGAATTGTCAATAACCAGCAGACAGATTGGTCATTCAGGCTGGATGGAGTCCTCCATGATGCATCCCAGGACTTGGTTTATGAGACAGTGGCACAAGATGTGGTTTCTCAGGCCCTTGATGGCTATAATGGTAATTTAATTAACTTTGTCTTACCAGGAGCCCCTCCTGAAGCAAGAGGTGTGATGGTTCTTTAGTGAGTGAAATAAAAGGCTCACACATTTCCTAGCATTTGTATGCTTATTTTTCTGTCTGCATGTTCTTGTGGTGATAAACTTACTGTTTGCTTGGTGATACTGTTGGCATGGTTTGATCCCATGTTCTGGGATCCTACCCTCCTAGGAAGATTAAAAGCCCCTGGCTTTTTTACATGTCATAGACGTTCAACTATTATCTGTCTCAGATCCCTCAAATATTAGTTTTGAAGATATGCCTTTATGATGAATTTGACAGAGTTCAAACATTTTTCTCTTGCTGCCTGCTGAGAGCTATTTCTGTTCCATAACATTATTAATGTACTGTTCTTATTCTGTTATAGGATTAATTACATTCCACCAAAAACTTGATTAGAATTTGATCTTCTTAAAAGCAGCTTTATTAGGGAATTTTACAACCTTGTTCAGTTTAAGATTGCTTTAAAATATTAAAAGGATTAAAATCCTTGAAAAGAATACATCATAGATTTTTGCAATGTTGATTTTTGCCATGTGGTGGTTGCTAATTAGAAGGTTCCAGTTTTGCATATTTTAGGTTTTCTATGTACGTCCGTTGAATGTGGATGCTCAAACATTGCAGTTTTTCGTGCATGTTATCCATATGGTCCCACTGACCAAGGAAATTCTCATTGGTTTTCATGATGCCCTGAGAGAATGTGGCCCTGAGGAGGTGGAGACAGGAAGCAAGTCCCAGAGAGGTTGAGTGTCTTGGGCACTGGGTGCTATAGAACCACAAATGGGCTCTGAGTCAACTGATGTGACTCCTTCCTGCTCAGTTTGTTGGGATAATAGACCCTGTTTCTGGCTCTAATTCAAATGCTGAATTAGGGCCCCTCTTTTCAAACCTGCCGCCAATCCCAGGAACTAGAGCAAATGTGATTTCCACAGCCCGCTGTGGCCCCAGCTGGTCTGCTGTGTGAACGCCCAGAGGCAGCCTCTGGGATGGGGTCTAGCTCAGACTGGCCAAGCCAGGAAGAAGAGCAGGTAGACCCCAGGGTGACTGCCTGGTGAGGGTAGAGACCTACAGGGCATGACAGGTGCACGTGAAATTCTGCCCAGGAAGGGCAGTGGGACCAGATCCTGGCCTGATCGTAGTGGCCCATTTCTGGACCAGGAGCCTTGTTTGGTGCTTTGGGAATTTGCAGTCAGCAGAGAATTCTCAGCATTGGCAGGAAATGCCCTTGCTTCATGGAGATTTTAAGCTTTCATCTCTGTAGATAAGTTGATGTCTCCTGTGGATAGACTTCATAAACACGGGCTGAAGCTCCTGTCTCCTTCCTCGTCTTTCTGGGAAGCATTCCAGTTCCTCTGTTCGCTGTGCTTCCGTGTTCTGGGAAGCCTCAAGACCAGGACATCTCTTGGTGAAAGGGGCAGTGGAATACTGTGTGACCCCAGATTCTGGGCAGATGTCTGTGTCTTGGTTGTTAATGTCACAGTTCCCCTGTCTACCCACCACCTCCATGGGGGGATTCCTGGTGTTTTTGACTGATCCCATTGCCCACCTTCATCCCAAGGTCCTTGCTGACCTGAGACTTGCCAGGGGAGTGGGAGAATTGTCTTTGGAGTTATTTTCCTGAATGTCACCAAGGCATGTTTTGAAATGTTTGCAGGCACCATCATTTGTTATGGGCAGACAGGAGCTGGCAAGACATACACCATGACGGGGGCAACTGAGAATTACAAGCACCGGGGGATCCTCCCTCGTGCCCTGCAGCAGGTAGAGATTGGGCCCTCAGGAGGGGTGCCACACGGGTCCCCTCTTTCTGCCACAGATACTGCCCAGCCCCGGCCAGCTGCTAAAGTCATGGGATCCAGCCCTCAGAGGAATTGCAGCCGATGCTGGTATCAGATGGGATACACATGGCCAGAGGTGGGGTTTGAGGTGTCTGGAAACCAAGTTTCAGACTCTGCTCCATACTCGCCCTGAGCTGAGCCCTCATTTATGAAGAGCTCTGATGGCCCATGATCCTGTAACTAAGGATTCAAAGGTCCCAATCATGCTTCTGGGTTTTTTTTTTTTTTTTAAAAAAAAAAAACAGTTTTTAAAGTTTTATTTACTTTTATTAAGAGAGAGAGGAGAGAGAGAGGCAGAGAGAAAATGAATATGAATGAATGATCTTCCAGTAGCTGGTTCACTCCCCAAATGTCCGCAACAGCTGGTAGTGGTCAGGCCAAAGCCAGGATCCTATAACTCCATCCACATCTCTCACATGGTGGTAGGGATCCAAGTACTTGATCCATTGTCTGCTGTCTCCATTGTCTGCTTCCCAGTAATAGGAATTTGGATTGGAAGTGGAGCCAGAACTTGACCCCAAGCAGTTCAATATGGGATGCAAGTATGCCAAGGGATGGCTTCACAGCTATGCCAAATACCCCCGTCCCCGATGTCCCTGGCCTTAATGAGGGGAAGGTGAACCCTGCAGAGCTTTCCTGCTGGCCTGCTCTGGTCTCTTCACCACTACATCCCCTGAGAGAGCCGAGACAAGAAGCAGGATGGGACGTGACCCGTCAGGGCTGTGGTTCTGAAAGCATGACTAAAGACAGGCAGAGGGGCCCTCCTTTGGGGCCCACTAGCTTACGGGGTTCTGGAAGGACCTTCTGGTTGGAGGAAGGAGATGAAAGATCTTTCTCCAGGGGCATGTTTGATTTTACGGTCCTGCCCTATAATAAGTGTACACACCCCTCCAGTCTATATGCTGTCCATCTCTAGTTTGTTGAAGCAATGCCATTCATACCCCACTGCCAGAGTTTCATTCAGTAGCTCAGCAGCTTAGATCTTAGTAGTGTGGCTCAGTGTTGTCCAACAGAAATATGATGCAAGTCAGATATGCAATTTTGAGTTTTCCAGGAGCCATAGAAAAGTAAAATTGGTGAAAAGTTTAACAGTGTGTTTCATTTAACTCAACAAACCCAAAGTGTCATTTTCACATATAACCAATATAAAAGTTATTTAGATATTTTAAATTCTTTTTCTCATACTAAGTTTTTGAAATTCATTGTGTGTTTTATACTTAGAGCACATTTCAGTTTAGGCAGTGTTCGTCAGAAATATTGGGTCTGTATTTAGATTTTCACAAAAGTTAACACTGAGGAAAGATTTATGTACCCAAGTTGTTCCAAATATACTTAGGAAGCTTACCAATAACTGAATTACTAGTTTGTAATTAAAGTTTAACTGAAGTTAAATGAAATTTAAGCTTCAGTTCATTGCCACTGGCAACTGCTCGGCAGTCATCTGTGGCTGGTGTCTACCATTTTAGACAGCACAGGTCTGTACCGTCAGGGCAAAGTGGGACCTCAGGGATTATACTGCCTGGCTCCCCATTTGACAGATAAGAAAATTAAGGCCCAGCAAGGGGGAAAGAGCAGTTCAGAGTCACTTAAATGATAAATACTGGGGACAGGATAAGGAGTTGAGAAACACAGACTCTGGGTTTGCTTCTACCCCTACCAGCAGCATGACCCTAGATGAATGGTCTATGAAGCCTGCAAGTGGATATTGTCCTGCCCTGCTTCAGAGGGGATTGAACAGCAGACATGACAAAGGCATGTATATGATGACATTCCATAAATTAAGAGATCTTTACATTCATCATGTCTCTACTACTTGGGACTTTACATGTGTTAGGCAGATTGTAAATCAAGCCTCCAAAGGCTATAAGATGAAAATAAATGTCACCTCTGTGCTAATAATAACTGTTGCTGTTGGCTGATCACCTAGTCTGCAAGTCTTGCCCCATTAGGGCACGAATTATCTCAGCTTCCCAGTGCTCCCTCCTGAGGTAAGAGTCCCCAGTACTAGCCGGCCCTGAGTGACTGCTGTGCAACCTTTCATCCAGGTTTTTAGGATGATCAAAGAACGCCCCACACATGCCATCACGGTGCGTGTCTCCTACCTGGAAATCTACAACGAGAACCTGTTTGATCTCCTGTCTACTCTGCCCTACGTTGGACCTTCCGTCACACCAATGACCATCGTGGAAAACCCGCAAGGAGTCTTCGTTAAGGGCTTGTCGGTCCACCTCACCAGTCAGGAGGAGGATGCCTTCGTCCTCCTTTTTGAGGTGAGATGATCAAGTCTGTGGGACCCTTTCCTTCCTCTCCCTCCCTTCTGCCTTCTCAGCTTTCTACTTCCTTCGATGGTCCAGGTGAAAATGCCAATAGATGCTCATTTAGCACGCTTAGATGGTACTGAGAAAAGCTATAGGACCAAAAAAGAATTCGCTCAATCTCTTTTATTTTTTTTACATAAGGCCACAATAATGTGTATTTTAGCTTATTTCCTTCCAGTCTTCTTTCCTATGCAATTTTTTCTGTATACAGGTGAAATTATTCTTTTGCTCCCATTTTCAGTGAACATTAAATTATGAGAACTTGTTGTAAAGAAAAAATAAGGATGAACAGCCTTGGAGCATAAAAGCTCTTACAAATCAATCAAGTGTGTGTTGTACTTTTAAAAATCATACAGGCTGAAACTCAGATGTTACTGGTTGGAATGTAAAATGGTGCAGCCATTTAGGCAGTTTCCTAAAGCATTAAGAGTAATTTTGTCGTAGGACCTAGCCGTTCTCCTCCTAGGTTGCCCAAGAAACGTGAAGACATATGTGCATACAAAGACTTGCATGCCAGTGTTCAGAACAGCGTCATTCAGAATAGCCAAAGACTGGAAATGCCCCAAATACCTGTCAGCTGATAAATGGATAGACAAAATGTGATCCATCCATGCAATGAAAAACTCTATCAATAAAAGGGAATATGGTACTGATACGTGCTGCAAGGTGGATAGCTTGAGAACATGCCAAGGGAAAGAATTCAGCCCTAGAAGAGCACACAGCATATGAGTCCATTTAAGTAGACTCTGAAAGTAGATCATGGGTAGGGGGTACTTCTGGAGCTGATGCAGAAGTTCTAAAGCATGGACATGCTAATGGCTACACAGCTCTGCAAATCTATTAAAAATCATTGAACTATATATATATATATTTTTAAAGATTTACTTATTTTGCTTGAAAGTCAGAGTTCCACAGAGAGAGAAGGAGACACAGAGAGAGAGGTCTTCCATCCGCTGGTTCACTCCCCAACTGGCCACAATGGCCGGAGCTGCGCCAGTCTGAAGCCAGGAGCCAGAAGCTTCTTCTGGGTCTCCCATGTGGGTGCAGGGGCCCAAGGACTTGGGCCATCTTCTACTGCTTCCCAGGCTACAGCAGAGAGCTGGATCAGAAGTGGAGCAGCAAGGCCTTGAACTGGCATCCATATAGATGCCAGCACTACAGGTGGTGACCCACTATGTCACAGTGCCAGCCCCTGAACTGTATATTTAAAATAGGGGTTTTATGGTGTTTGAATTATGCATCAATGAAACTGTATATTTTAAAGTTGAATATGAAAGGACAGAAGAGCATGGAAAATGGAATTATAGCTTATTTTGGTGTAAAAAAATCTTAAAAACCATTATAGCTTTTTCATAACATATGTATTCGATGAACTTTTTTGAAAACCCCACATGGGTCTCAGGGTAATTTGTGCCTGATCCTTGTGTCTACAGGGAAGAAAGAGCCCCCCTCCCCTAACCTGCTGGCCACAGTGGAACCTTCTTGTCTTGTGATTCCTAACAGTTCATCATGAAGAATGATGTTTGCTGTAGTTTTTCTTTCTTTCTTTTTTTTTTTTTTTGAGTACGCAGCCTTTATTTATTTTCTTCATATTCCGAGGTGTTTTCAGGTGAGTGTGTGTGTGTGTGTGTGTGTGTGTGTGTGTAAGTATATAAAGATGAGGAGTCAGTTTTGTAACCTACAAATATTTACTTATTAAAACTATATTAATACTTTAATAAACTATACAAAAAGATGAGACAAACATACGCATTTATAGAATTGCATCTCAATCAGGCCAGATCCCTGCAGAGGGAATTCCCAGCCTGACATCATTCATCTGTGGGGACACAGAGCAATCCTGGTGCGGGAACACACATGCTTTGCGTCGGCCAGCATGGTTGGCCCCAGTTCCAGATGGTTTCCTTCTGCTACAAATGTGCACGCCCAGCTGTCTGCTCCTTCGAGCAGATGTTTACCTTCCTCATCCACCAGCTATAGGAGGAGGACTGGGGCCACGCAGATGATTGATTCGACCCATTCTTCGGGGAGGGTTTCCTGGTGGCCCTCTTTCGTCATCGTATCTGGAGTCAGACGAGTTTCCATAGTCTCTTCCTCTTTTTACATCTTGCTGAAGCAAAGTTTTGAAAAACAAAACCACAAATTCTGCTATTCCCCAGAAGAAATCTGTTATCAAAGATAATCTCCATGGAGATTGACTCCGGCTCTCCAACACTTGTCCGTTCGAGATGTAGACCATCTTGCCTCCCGGTCCCCGCTATGGAGCGGCAGGGCAGCCTGCCCCTCTCTGCTTCAGTATCTTCCTTCTGTAGTTTTTCTATAACCTAAGGATGGTTAAAGAAGGCCCAAGTTTGTGATGTGCTTTTATTATAAATACTTTATTTATCCTGTTAGAATCAGCTACTGTCCTGACTTGTAATAATTTCTTTGGCTTTTACAGAACTTGTGCTTCCCAAAACAGTTCAACTATTTAAATAAGCATCTTTTGATTCCATTTTCCATGAACTTTTTTTTTAAAAAAAATAGATTTATTTATTTCCATTTACTTGAGAGGCAGAGTTATAGAGAGAGGGAGAGACAGAGAGAGAAGTCTTCGTCTGCTGGTCCACTCCCCAGATGGCCTCAATGGCCAAAGCTCGGCCTAGCCAAAGCCAGCAGCCAGTAGTCAGGCGCTTCCTCCAGATCTCCCACATGAGTGTGGGGTCTCAAGCGCTTGGGTCATCTTCTACTGTTTTCCCAGGCCACAGCAGGGAGCTGGGTCAGAAGCGGATGAGCCAGGCCTCAGATTGGCACCCATATGGAATGGCAGCACCACAGGCAGATACTTAACCTGTTGTGCCACAGAGCCAGCCCCACGGTTTAATTCTTAAAAATTTTATTTAAAAGGAATCATGGAGGATCAATTCTATTGTCATTTTTTGCCTACTTTTTATGTGAATTTCATCCTTGTTCATTCTATAGTGTTTTTTTTTTTTTCATTTTCATCTTTGTATTCCATTGTGTGCATGTATCACAGTGTGGGTTTCTGGTGACATTTGGGTTTTCCCAGTTTGGGGATACTGCAGACCTTGCCACTAGAAACTTTCTTGTATGTGTACATTGGTGCACATAAGCATGGATTTACCCAGGCTGCAGTTGCTGGATCATAGACTATGTGTCTGAAGCTTTTTAACATAGTGTCAACTGGGGGCCTGTGCTGTGGCATAGCACGTAAAGCCTCCACCTGCAGTGCCAGCATCCTGTATGGGTGCCAGTTCAAGTCCTGGCTGCTCCACTTCTGATCCAGCTCTCTTCTATGGCCTGGGAAAGCAGTGGAAGATGGCCCAAGGCCTTCGACCCCTGCACCCATGTGGGAGACCTGGAAGAAACTCCTGGCTCCTGGCTTCGGATCGGCGTAGCTCCAGCAATTGTGGCCAATTGGGGAGTGAACCAACAGATGGAAGACCTCTCTCTCTCTCTCTCTCTCTCTCTCTGCCTCTCCTTCTCTCTGTGTGTCACTCTGATTTTCAAATAAATAAGTAAATCTTTAAAAAATAAAAAGGCAAATAGATAGAAGGAGACAGAGAAAGAAAGAGGTCTTTGATCCACAGGTTCACTCCACAAATGGCTGCAATGGCCTGACCCAAACCTAGGAGGTAAGAACTCCATCTGGGTCTCCCATGTGGGTGACAGGAGTCCAAACACTTGGACTATCATCCACTGCCTTTCCAGGCACATTAGCAGGAACCTGGATCAGAAGTGGGTTAGCACTCTTATAAGATGCTGGTGCAGGCAGTGGCTTAACCCACTGTACAAGAATACCGTCCCCTTAGTTCTTTTTCAGAAGTGCTGCGTTTTGTGATTTTTCTGTTAAATGAAGATAATTTCAAGCTTATTATTTATTTTTTAAAAACATGTTAAGTATAGTTATAGAATCTTTGGTACTTCTAGTGACTGAAGTGTCTGGGAGTTTCAGTCCACTTACTTTCACAATTCCTTACTGGCTTCTGCGTCTATTTATATTTGACTGTGTGCTGGTCATTGCCATTGAAAATGGAGGGGATTCCTGAAGGCCTAAGAAGAATGTGCTTTTACTTTAAACAGAGCATTTGGGAAGATATCAACCAGGTACCTCCTTAAAGCAAGACTACAGCTTTCCAGGCTGTGCCACAGCTTCTCTGGGGATAGTTTTGCTTTATTTTGCTTTGCTTTGCTTTCCTATTTCTGTCCTGTCCAGTGCTGAAGCAGCCTTCTCTGTAATCCTCTAGGGTTGAGGTTGAGGGTAGGTTTAGTTTCAGTTTGTGCCACACCCGGTGGGTGCAGTCTTTGGGGTCTCAGCTTCATGTGTGTGTTTGGGTGGAGAAGAATCTCCTCTTCCATTGCTCACCTTGGGCCCTCCTAGAACTTTGACTGCTATTTCCCTTCTCTGTGAAGCTGTTGTTAAAACCCCGTTTTCCAGGGTGAAGACGTGCCCTCGGACAAGGCAGTCTTAGTGGGCTGGGCCTGTTGTTACTTCTCCGGGCGCAGGGCTCTGCCAGCATTGAGCTGGGAATTTTCTACCATCTTTTCCATTTTTCAGCATTATAAGGTAATCTTAAGGGTATTCTATGAAGTACTTTTATGTTTCTTTCAACAGGAGGATTTGTTCACATAATCCAGTCTATTTGAAAGACTGTCACTGGGCATAGAATGGAGCTTGAAGGTCATTTTTTCTCGCAACGCCGAGGGCGGCATCTCACTGCCTTCAGCTTCCATCATGGTTGTGAGAAGGCAGCTCTCTGTCTGCCTCCCTGATCTCCTTTCTCACTGGCCACATCTAGGTCTTTTCTGCACCTCTGGCACCGTGTAGTTTCTCTTTATGCATATGGTTTAAAATTATCTTTCTTGTGATTTATTATATTTTGTGGATCTATGAGTTCGTGTTTTTCATTTGAACTGGGACTAATCACAGCCATATTTTTTCTGAGCATTCTCTTTTTTTAATCTCAGTTATCTCCTTCTGGAATTCTGAACAAGTGTCCTTCTGTCTTCTCCTCCCTGCCCTCTACATCTCTTAACCCCCTTTTATGTTCCCCATCTTTTTACCTGCCTGTGCTCTGTGCTTGGTAATCTCATAGATGGACTTTCTAGTCTACTAATCCTCTCTTCAGCAGATTAGTATCTACTCTTCTCTTTAAACTCAAGCATTATATTTTTTTTCATTTTTGAAAGTTCTATTTTGTTCTTTAATCCTACTAGTTACTTTTGAAAGAACCTTATTATTAATTTCTTATGTCTTCAATTTCATTCCAGACATATTACCTGATATTCTTTTTTCCCCAGAAACCTTTTATTTAAGGAAGACAAACTTCATGTATTTCATAAATACAACTTTAGGAATATAGTGATTCTTCCCACTGTACCCACCCTCCCACCCACACTCTCATCCCTTGATATTCTTTCTCTAATAATCCCACTATCTTAGATTTTGCAGGCCAGCCCTGCAGGTATTCTTGCCATGGACTCTTGTGTAGGGTACCTTGTTTCCATGGGCCTTCTGTGATTTGATCACATGTTGTACTTCCTTAGAGTTGTATCAGTGGCTGTCCTTTTTTTTTTAAGATTTATTTGAGAGGCAGAGTTACAGATAGACAAAGGGAAAGACAGAGAGACCTTCCATCCACTGGTTCACTCTTCAAATGGCCACAATTGTGGGAGCTGGGCTGATCCAAAGCCAGCTTGGAAGCTTCTTCCAAGTCTCCTACACAGTGCAGGGGCCCAAGGACTTGGGCCATCTTCTACTGCTTTCCCAGGCCATTAGGAGAGAGCTGGACCAAAAGAGGAGCAGCTGGGACTTGAACTGGCACCCATAAGGGATGCTGGCTCTGCAGGCAGAAGCTTAATCTATGCCACAACGTGGACCCCGTCAGCAGATGTTCTTTAAGCCTAGGGAACATTATTAGCTAACCCAGGGCCCCTTCAAATGAAATGTTTAATATTGTCAGAACTTGTAAGTAGCACATACTTGTGCCCCAAACTCATGTTGGGTTGAGGTTGTGATTGCAAATTTTTGGACACATTTTTCATACCCCTTCTGTCCAGTCAGGCCAGTGCGGAAATAGCTTTCTTGTGCTCCATTTTCTGCATCAGACTTTGTGCTTTTCTTCCTTTGCCAAAGGGGTTAGGGATAGCCTGCACGTGTGGCTTACTAGACACCTCCCTTGGTAGAACCCAAGTTTTCTCTGCCTTTGCTTGCATGGTTGGATTACTGTCTTGAAGTCTTCCATACACATACACACACACACACACACACACACACACACACACACACACAGAAATATCTGAATCAGAACTAAGAGCCTTCGCACAGCCTCACATACCATCTGTATGGTAACGCTTGACCCCTATACCCAGTCCCCCACGGGGCAGCACAGGGAGGGTGGGGATCTGTGTTACTGGAGAGAAACTTCAAAGTTACGAATCTCAAAGTTTACGTAATAGCTGCCACATCTACCCCTCTTTCCCTCTGTGGGAGGAAAGAAAAGTATAAGGTGTTGGGGGGAAGAGAGAGAAGGAAAGAAAATGAGAGAAAGCAGGCTTTGATTTGGGAGGGTTTGCACATTCTCTGTTGGGAAATCAGGGGGCAGTCTCCACCCTGGAATGTAAACTTTCCAGGCTCCAAGGGAGAAAGAGATTTTATCACCCTTTAGTTGGGAGCAGATGTGCCTGGACAGATTTGGGCTTGGAGACCAGTGGCCCCCAATCAGCCCTGCTTAGAATATGGAGAGCAAATGGCCTGAGGGGGCTTGGCGGAAGACATTGTATGGGGGATGACAGGGAGAGCCTTGGTTCTGGCTGGCAGTCCCTGGATTCCTGCTTCCACTTTGCTCCTGGCCCCTGTGTGCTCTTCTGTACTTTTTTCACAGTCTCAGACATTCATTCAAAAGGAAGCTTTATATATTCTGCCCATCAGCTGTAGGTGTTTTTATAGTAGCAGGTGTCAGGACAGAAGAGACAGAGTATGAAGCGACAGCCAGACCAGGTTTCTTCAGAAGAAAAAATGAAGCCTGCGAGGGGCTCAGCCCAGGTGAATGCACAGCCAAGAGTTGCCAACAAACACACAGCAGAGAGCCCCTTCCCATACAGACTAGCGGTTTATATGGTACAAAGTGGCAGGAAGGGGCTTGGGGTATGAGCTAAAGCTGGGCTGCTCCGATAGAGGGAGAGCTAGGACTTGTAAAGGTCCTGCGAGATTACAGTGTGAGCTGGGAGGCATTTGGGCCGAGGCTGAGGCTGGGCTGGGACTGAGCTTCTGTGTTGGGGGAAAGAGCTTGGGAAGAGTGGGTGTAGAGGAAATAAGCCTGCAAGCAGAGACAAAGAAGGAAAGCAGACCCTCCAGCACTAACCTTGGAAAGGGCTGCTCCCAGTTATCTGGTGAAGCAGCTGTGCGGTTATCTTATCTAGGGAGGAAAGAGGTCCTAAGCTCTGCTTTCTGTAGCTCTAGACATAGAATCTGCCCTGTAATCTGCCCCAGGTGTCTCTTTTACAAACATAGCAGACCCACTGACCATTGGAAGTGTGGTCCTAAGTCACGCAAGCTGCAATTTAAACTCAGCAGTGCTGTGAACGGTTCAGGTATGATGCTGACGAACTTATAAATATGGTAAGAAACCTAGGCTCGGGGCTCAGTTCTCAGGAAATGATTCCCACTGAGCCTGCTGGAGTTCGTAAGCTGCTTTATATCCTTTGCTGTCTGATGCTTATTCGAACAAAGGGAATTTTCCCATTCCAGGTTTCTGTAACATGGGGAGAGCTCAGGTTGCTGGTTGGACTCTTCAGATAGGTGTGTGTCCAGCAGTACAGACTAGGCAGGGCTGGTCAAGGCAGGGCAGAAAAATGGGGGCCTGGCTGTTACGTAGGTGAGGTCAACATGGAGCTAAGGCTTTGTGTGGATGCGCCATCAGCAGGGTTTCTGAATACTTAGTCTGTTGTACTGGTGTTGCTGAAAATGGAAGCCTGCTTCATGTTCTGGGCTGAGATGCATACAAAAGGTGCAGCATTTGGAGCCTGGGCTCTGGGGCTCAAGTCCAGGCTTCTTTAAATCTATGAAGCTTTAGTTTTAAGCAAATAATTTATCTTTCCTGGGGCCAGCGCTGTGGCGCAGCAGGTTAATGCCCTGGCCTGAAGTGCCAGCATCCCATGTGGGTGCCGGTTCTAGTCCCAGCTGCTAGTCCCAGTGGGCTGGCCATTGCGGCCATCTGGGTAGTGAACCAGCAGATGGGAGACCTCTCTCTCTCTGTCTCTACCTCTTTCTGTAACTCTGTCTTTCAAATAAACAAAATAAATATTTTTTAATTAAAAAAATAATTTATCTTTCCTAGTCCCAGTTTGCTCATCTGTAAAAGTGGAAACACTAATGGTCCCTATGCCAAAAGGTTGTTCTGGAAATGAGATAGGATCAGACATTTTGAGCCCCTGGGCCTTGCACAGGGTATGTGCTCTGTGGATGCTGTTCAGAAGCATGGCCAGTATTGCTTGAGGACTCATCGATGAAAACTGAACCAGGCACTTAGCAGCAATGATTCCTCCAACCTGAGGCATTCCTGTCCCGTATCCTTGTTGAGCTCTGATGGTGAGAGGACTAACCTGAGGTCTAAGGAAGCTTTATGGAGGGCTGAAGCTGTGGCACAGCAGGTTAAACCGCTCTTTGCATTGCCGGTGTCCCAAATGGATGCTGGTTCGAGTCCCAGCAGCTCCACTTCTGATCCAGGTCCCTGCTAATGCACCTGGGAAAGTGGAAGATAGCCAGAGTACTTGGGCACCCGCCACCTACAGGTGAGACCTGGATGAAACTCCTGGCTGTTACACCCATTTGGGGAGTGAACCAGTGGATGGAAGATCTGTCTGTCTGTCTCTCTCTCTCTCTGTCCCTCTCTCTCTGTAACTCTCCATTTCAAATAAACAAATAAATCATAATAAATCAAGAATCTGCGATGACAGTGGCCCAGTGTGGCCATGGTCAGGGAGTGACAGGCACCCCATGGATGTGGGCCAGGGCGCAGTCAACACAGGACTCTGCCCGAGGAAAGGGCACTTCCTCTGGCCTGCAGAGGTTGCTGGTAAGATACAAAAGCAAAGGCAGAAGGTACTTCTGAAAGAGGAGACTGGAAAACACAGGAACAATAACCGCTGATGCACTCAGTAAGTGGTGCTGGGTTTGTGGAAGCCGTGGAGGGGGAGAAGCTGATGCATGGCCGACCAGCCTTGCTTCCCAGGCCCGGGCTCCACTCTCAGCAGGTGCTCCCCTCTCCCCAGGAGCCATGACGTCCTCAGCTTCTCTCAGGGGACTTCAAGGAGACAGATGTCCATCCTCCCAGGACTTCTTCTCCAAGGACAGCCATTTCCACCATACTCCCTTTTAAGTGTGTGCTGCTTGGAGGGCAGGGTCTTACTGTCCCTTTAAAAATAGAAATTTCTTACTTTTTCCTCATTTTTTAAAGTAATACATACAAGTGCACTTCAAAACTTTGTAGGAAAATGGAATTAAACGATAAGTTCATTTTGGTGCAAAAAAATTTTAATCCATGCGTTTTTTCATAATACACATTTTCACCAACTTTTTGAAGACCCCTTGTATGCAAGAATTTAAAATTTTTGCACCAGAATAAATGTGTCTTTTAATTCTACTTTCTATTAATTTTGTGAAGCACCTCATAGTCACTGTAAAAAAAAAAGTCTAAAAAACCAAACAGTATGAAAAATAAACACTAACACATACCCACCAATCCAGAAATGACTGTTATTGATATCCACGTAGCGATATTCTGCTGTATCCTGTATGGTTGCTTTTACCTTCCTAAAATCACAGTACAAAGTGATACTGGACTCTGCCTTTCTCTGTCATTTAGAACTATCTGTCAGTCTTCTCCTGGCTGCCTGATATTCCCTTGCACACATGGATCATTCTCTGATGTTGGCGTGCAGGTTGATCCCATGCACTGTTGCTGAACGGTTCTAAGGCTCTTGAGCCTTACTGGCACCTTGCTTTTCCAGAAGCTGTGCCAGTTCACCTCTTCTCCAGCAGGTGGAAGCAGCGATCCAGACTCCGATGCATCTCCCTTTCCAGGGTTTGTAACGGAGGAGAGCCTGGAAGGCCCAGCTGCTGGCAGCGATACGAGATTCCCTTGTCATTTTGATTTTTCAAACTCTTGTCCACGTTTCCCTTCTTCTTCAGGGAGAGACCAACAGGATCGTAGCCTCACACACGATGAACAAAAATTCGTCCAGGTCCCACTGCATCTTCACCATCTATGTGGAGGTAGGCGCGTGCCCTCTGATGAGACTGGAGGAGGCAGTCGACTCCCACGGAGCCCGGGCCATCAGAAAGCCTAACTTCTGCTTGGGGTGTTCCATAGGCTCACTCTCGGACCTTATCAGACGAAAAGTATGTCACTTCCAAAATTAACCTGGTGGATCTGGCAGGCTCCGAGAGGCTGGGCAGGTCTGGGGTAAGTGAGGGGCGCCGGAGATCCCTTCTCAGCGAGCCCTGAGACAGTTTCCCACCTAGTGACCATAGTGCCTGGGCACAGGGGCCGTCCCTCTTTGGGTGTCTGTGGGCAAAGTCAAGTGGAGCCCGTAGGGTAGCTGGAGGACCAGAATTAGCAGAAGTAGGCCCTGCCTCACTGGGTTTTTATAGGCAGTGAGTGAGATGATGCCCCCTAAATTCTCAGCGAGGTGCCTGGCTAGTGTGTGAGCATGAGCAGTGCGTTTCAAAGAGTAATTTGCATGAAAGCACCGGCAGTCTCAGAAGTGTTCAGATGAGCCCTGGTGTCAGGAAAGAAGAGGCAGAGTATGAAGCCACAGCCAGTCCAGGCTTCTTCAGAAAAGTAAAGCCTGGGAGGGCTTCACTGCCGGGTGAAGGCACGGCAGAGAGCGAGCCCCCTCCCTTAAAAACTAGTGGTTTGTGTAGCACCAAGTGGTGAGGAGGGTCTTGGGGGTCTGAGCTAAAGCTGGGCTGCCAAGATAGAGGTATAGCTTGGGCTGGTTTCTTCGGTTTTTGTTGTTGTTAAGATTTATTTATCTATTTGAAAGGCAGAGCTACAGAGAGGCAGAAGCAGAGAGATCTTCCATACCCTGGATCACTCCCCAAATGGCCACAACAGCCGGAGCTGGGCCCATCCAAAACCAGGACCCAAGAGCTTCTTCTGGGTCTCCCACATGGGTGCAGGGGCCAAAGATGAGCTGATCCAAAGCCAGGAGCCTCTTCTAGGTCTCCTGCATGGGTGCAGGGGCCCAAGGACTTGGGCTTCTACTGCTTTCCCAGGCCATAGCAGAGAGCTGGATGAGAAATGGAGCAGCCGGGTTTCATATCCCATATGGGATGCCAGCACTGCAGGTGGCAGCTTTACCTGCTATGCCGCAGAACCAGCCCCAGGGCTTGGGCTCATTCTAAAGGTCTTGCAAGATCACAGTGTGAGCTGGGAGGGGTTTGGGCTAAGGCTGAAGCTGCACTCTGGGGCTGAGCTGCTGAGATGGGAGGGAGAGAGCTTGGGAGGAGTGGGGAGAGCTCAGGCTGATGGCAGCCCGAGCATGAGGGCAGTTTGGAGTGAGCGAAGCTGGCCTTTGGTTTCCAGTCGGATGGCCGCGTTCTGAAGGAAGCCACCTACATCAACAAGTCCCTGTCGTTCCTGGAGCAGGCCATCATTGCCCTGGGTGACCAGAGGCGAGACCACATCCCCTTCCGGCAGTGCAAGCTCACCCATGCCCTGAAGGACTCTCTAGGTAAGAGCGTGGCTGGAGCCCAGGAGGAACATCTCCCCTGGGGCCCACAGGACCGCCCCCTCCCAGCGCTGTGGACCCGCCTGCAGCCATTCCCGGAGAGGCAGAAGCCAGCCCAGGGCCCTCTTCTCACACCCAGAACACTCAGTACTGGTCACTCCTCCCAGCCTTCACTGTGCTGGAAACACCGTCCCTTTCCCTTGTCCGGAAACAGTGGGCAGAATCTTGCATGGCCTTGAAGGCCCAGCAGGAGGGCACCTCCCACGCTGCCCTCCCTTGCCCCACAGTCTCCCGCAGGAGCAACAAGGACTGTGCCTTGTCGTCCCCATGTCCCAGGCCCCTGTGCTGGGCCTGACCACAGGGTCACTGGTGTCTGCTAGCAGAGTGCCAGCCCGCTCTCGACCCTGCCCCACGCACCTCTCCTCTGCTGTCCTCTCTGACTTCTCTTTTAGGAACCTCCCCTCTGTCTCGCCAGCCTCCGCACGCTTGCCATGTTCTTGCCGTGTTCTTGCCGACCCTGTCCTAGTTAGCACAGGCCAACATCACAAACTACCGTCAACTGGCAGCTTCGATGGCAGATGTTTCTCAGCGTTCTGGAGGCTGGCGAGTGCAAGGGGGAGGTGCCGACAGGTACTCGTTTCTTGCAGATGGCTTCCATGGGAAGAGAGAGAAGCTCTGGTCTCTCTCTTCTCACAAGCACGTGGAGCCCCTCATTGGGACTGACCCTCAGGACCTCATCCAGACCTCCTTAGTTCCCAGAGCTCCCCACCCCCAAACACCATCCCCCCTGGGAAGTAGGACTTCCATGTGCAGATTCTTATGGGGAAATGTTCAGACCGTAACAGACCCCAGCAGCCCCATGGGAGGCCCTGGGCAGAAAAGCCACGTGGCTCACGGCCCCTCCACGTCCTGCTCCCTGCAGGGGGAAACTGTAACATGGTCCTGGTGACAAACATCCACGGTGAAGCCGCCCACTTGGAAGAAACGGTGAGGCCATGGCGGAGGGCCGGCTGGGATCCCTCCCTGGGCCCCGGGGCTGGCCTAGGCCGGCTGCGGGCTACAGGAGCTGCACACCAGCCACAGGCACTGTCCGGATTGGAGGCATCCAGGGGATGGGTCTGAGCCAGAGTTGCTGGGGGACCTGGAGCCAGGAGGTGAACCCCAAACCTGGGCTGTGCAGAGGCAGCGAGCAAGGCAGGAGGCAGGTGCGGGAGGCAAGCTGGGAGTCAGCCTCGTGGGAGCAGAATCCCGCCTCCTGGGGGGCTACTCCCAGGACTCAGGATGGAGAGTTACTCATTCTGCCCACACGTGTTTAGACATCTCGAGAACACCACGGTGTTCTCCAGGAGGAGACAGGTGGCAGGTGGTAAGGGAGGGAGCACAGCTCAGGAGACTTGAGAAGCACACGGCCTTGGGCCCCAGAGTCCCCAGCCCAGGAAGAGAGAGAAGCTGGGGCCCCACGTGTGAGGCCCAGATGGAAGCTACCTTCAGAGGAGGCTGGAGGTGGTGGGCTTCCTGAGGCTGGGTAGGGAAGGGGGCATTGGCCAGCTGGGGCGAGAGGACTGGTGGTGGGGCCAGCAGGGCTGTTCCTGTCAGAGGTAACGTGGGACAAGGTGTGCCCCCGCTGGGAACATCTGGCTGCCTCTCAGAGGGCTTCAGAAAGGAGAGAACGGAAGGAGATAGCAGGGCCTGGATGGGCCCTGGAGGCCTTGGCTGGCCTGCTGCAGGTGGCTGGGACCATTGCAGGGACTGAGGGAGGGAGAGCTGTGGCCACAGGTGTGACTCCTGCAGATGAGCGCAGGGCAGGCAGGACACAGGTGGCCTGGGGAAGGGGGAGCTCCTGAGAGCCAGAGGCAGGAGGAAGCCTACATTGCAGTAATGCATCCCACATGGGGCTCCCCTGCCATTGTGCGCCCCGCGTGGGAGCTCCCCTGCCGTCGTGCGACGTGGTGACGCGCCCCACATGGGGGCTCCCCTGCCGTCGTGCGACGTGGTGACGCACCCCGCATGGGGGCTCCCCTGCCGTCGTGCGACGTGGTGACGCACCCCGCATGCGGGCTCCCCTGCCGTCGTGCGACGTGGTGACGCACCCCGCATGGGGGCTCCCCTGCCGTCGTGCGACGTGGTGACGCACCCCGCATGGGGGCTCCCCTGCCGTCGTGCGACGTGGTGACGCACCCCACATGGGAGCTCCCCTGCCATCCTCGTTCACAAGAAAGGCATGAGAAGCGGCCATGAGACTGTCTGCTTCTCGTGTGCGGTTTAAGGCACACGAGGCCTTCAGGGACCCGCGTCCTTTCCAGGGACACTGCTGCAAGATGGCCTGCAGGGCCTCCCAGCTGTGTGCCCGAGGGACTGTGCCAGCCTGCAGGGCCCTGAAACTCAGGAGCGCTTGCCGCCACCCCAGAGGAGGCTTTTGGGAACTTCCAGCAAAGCAGGGCTGGACCCCAAGGAGCCATAAAAAACCAGCACCACCCGCCTTCTTGTTAAGAAGGATGCCCGCCCTCACTTTGTCTTCACCCCCGAGAGAGTTTTTCTGCAGGCATTGGAGAGATGGAGGAAGGCTGTCAGGGTGCAGGGAGAGAAAGGGACCTCCTGGGCGAGGCAGCCTGGAGATGGGTGATGATCAGGCTCGGCCGAAGAACATCGTGTGTCCTCGTAGTGTCCAAGGTGGGGAGAGGCTGCCGTGTGTGCACTTGGCAGCTTCCTGCCTTCCTGCTCCGCTCACCGGGGAGCTGCAGTGCCAACAGCCCTTCTGAGCAGTGTCCCCGCAGGAAAGTGGACCCACCCGGCTTGGCAAGACGGTGTGAAGAGCACCGAGAGGGGAGGCAGGAGTGTGAGGAGGGGGCGCCCGGGTCCGGCCGCAGCGGGGCGCCGCGTGACGGTGTGAAGAGCACCGAGAGGGGAGGCAGGAGTGTGAGGAGGCGGCCCCCGGGTCCGCCCGCATCGGGGCGCCGCGTGACGGTGTGAAGAGCACCGAGAGGGGAGGCAGGAGTGTGAGGAGGCGGCGCCCGGGTCCGCCCGCAGCGGGGCGCCGCGTGACGGTGTGAAGAGCACCGAGAGGGGAGGCAGGAGTGTGAGGAGGGGGCCCCCGGGTCTGCCCGCAGCGGGGCGCCGCGTGACGGTGTGAAGAGCACCGAGAGGGGAGGCAGGAGTGTGAGGAGGGGGCCCCCGGGTCCGCCCGCAGCGGGGCGCCGCGTGCCGGTGTGAAGAGCACCGAGAGGGGAGGCAGGAGTGTGAGGAGGGGGCCCCCGGGTCCGCCCGCAGCGGGGCGCCGCGTGACGGTGTGAAGAGCACCGAGAGGGGAGGCAGGAGTGTGAGGAGGGGGCCCCCGGGTCCGCCCGCAGCGGGGCGCCGCGTGACGGTGGCCGTCTGTGTTTCAGCTGTCCTCGCTGCGGTTTGCCAGCAGGATGAAGCTGGTCACCACAGAGCCCGCCATCAACGAGAAGTGTGACGCTGAGGTACTGAGGGCTGTGGGCAGGTGCCTGGTGGTGGGGAAGGTGTGCGTTTGCTGCTTGGGGCACACAAGCCTGCCTTTCCTTCCTGCCTCAACCCTGGATCAGTCCGTGTCCACCCTGGGACATGGCAGAGTCTTCAAGGCCCCTGGAGACCCTAAGAGGCTACCACAGAGGTGAAAGGGGCTAGCGCAGGCCTCCAGCATGGTCGTGTGTGGGGCACCAAGGGTTCTCCACAAGATTTCCTTGGAGCTAAGTGTGCCAGAACTAAATCAGTGTGTGTGTCTAAGTCTCCTTCCTTGCAGCCTGGGTGGGCTTGGTGGGCAGAGCTGGCCAATCAGAATGAATTCTCAGCATCACCATTAGGCAGGGAAATGTAAATTCTAACTTGAGTGGAATTGAGGCTCCTGAATCCCAAGCGTCAGAACTTGGTCCTAAACAGAGCACCAAACGTTAGAGCTCTAATGAAGAATAATGTGGAGAATCAGAAACTCAGATTTCTAAGTGGCACATAATTGACACACCCACCTTTGGGAGCTTTTTGGTAATACCTACTGAAGTTAAAGCACATTTGTGCTCATCTGGCTTTGCCTAAAGGTGCTTCTGGACCATGTTACTAGAGGCAGGAGTGTGTGCATGCCCTGAGCTCATGGAGTTCCAGTTAAACTTCCCAGATTCTAAATCCGGAAGGAGAATGACAGGATTTGGCTCTGTGGCACTAATACATTGTGGGTTGGGGCAGGAAGATAGCTTGGGGCATCAGAGTCACAGGCTGGCTTGCTGATCCACAGGTCACTGGGCCCGCTCCCATGATATCTTTTCCAGAGTTGAGGAGAAGGGAGAGGGATGGGTGAGGCTGGCCATCCAGCTGCTCCCCTTGACCCCACAGGAAGGCCACACCTAAAGGAGACCTTCTTCAGACACCCAGAGAAGTAGAGCCAGGATTTGGACCCTAGTCAGGTGCCTTGGGTTCCAGTCTTTGTACCTGAATTGTCACGGAGCCCACTAAGATGCTAGCAAGCTGTCACCCCCTGCTAGGTGAGGGCCAGGTGGCAGGTGGGCCTCCGTGCACATGGACCTGGCTGGAGGAGGGCTACAGTGAAGCAGGCCTTTGTCCTGGGGAAGGGAGGGTGGCGCAGGGCTGTGGACTGGTTGCAGCTTTGGTCATTAGTCCTGGGATCCAGGATCTGTTTTTGGTTATATTTTTCATTTTATTTATTAGAGTGATGTCGAGGTGGGAGGACAGAAAAAGACAGAGATCTTCCATCTGTTGGTTCATTCTCCAAATACCCACAACAGCTTGGACTGGACCAAGCCAAAACCAAGAGCCAGCAACTCAGAACTCCATCTGGGTCTCCCACATGGGTGGCAGGAGCCCAAGTACTTGGGCTGTTGTCTGCTGCCTCTCAGGTGCATTAACAGGAAGCTGAATCAGAAGCCAAGTAGCTGGGACTTGAACCGGCATTCCCATACAGAGTGTCCCAAAGGGCAGCTTAACCAGCTGCACCCAGTGACAACACAGGAAGCCCTGTTGTTCACAGCGTGAAATCCTCTGTGCTGTTTTGTGGGAGACAGACAGTCTCTACTAAAGACAAAGTGACTTAGCAGGCCGCCTCCGGAACTTTTATCCTTTCTGCCTCCTGGAGTCAGATCTGAGCAGTGCTGACCCTGTGCAGGGCACATATTGAAGCACTTGGCAGTCCTGGCTCAGTGAACAGAGATACAGTCTCTGAGCCTCCAGCTCCCGGGGGCAGGGAAGAGCAATGATAGCAAACACAATGGCCGTGCAAGTCCTGGAGCTTCATTGTCCAGTACAGGGACCACTCCTCACACGTGGCTACTTAATCCACTCAAATTACAGCCCATTTCCTCAGTCACATTAGCCACAGCACAAGGGTTCAGTAGCTCTAAGCTGAACCTCTGTGTCCATGGGTTCCAAATGCATGGATTCAGCCAACTGTAGATAGGAAATACAAGGGCATTTCAACAAGTTCATGGAAAATGAAATACAAAGCGAAGTTTATTTTGGTGCAAAAACGTTTTGAAATCCACACATAGAAGGTTTTGAACAAAGATTTTAGGAAGTTTGGGCATGAGCCATGAGAGTGCCTGGGAGAAGAGCACTGGGGCACAGGAGACCGGCGGGCAGAGGTGGGGATGTGCCAGCCTGGTGGGATTCATGTGACCTGATTTGGGGAGCGGTAGAAGAGAGGTGGCAGGGCAGATCCAGCGACGGTCTTCTACAAAGCCTGTGAGGATGCCGTGACCCATGTGCAGGTCTTAGCTTGCTGTGCTGTGGGACTACAAGGGTGGTGAGCTGTCCACACTGTGGTTCTCCACAGGCAGCACCCTGGAGCCCACAGGCTGCGTGGAAGGGGCCACTGTCCTGGCAGAATGGGCTCAGCCTGGAGCCCTGGAGTCAGAGTTGGGGTGGCCAAGGGGCCGGTGTTCTCCCCATTCCCAGTCTCCCTGCTGGAAGAGGCCAAGGCTGAGGGACTACTGAGGCCCCCTCAGAGCCTGAATTCACCACAGTTGGGGAAGAGTCAGCAGCAGGAGGGGAGGGGATGGACCGGAAGCTGAGGACACAGCCCATGAGGCCCCAGGAACAGCCAGACGTCAGGGCACAGACAAGAAGTCCGGCACTTGATGTGGCAGAGGCAGGTGGCCTCCCTGACGATGTTTCCCGTCACCCCTGCCCTGTCTCCAATCTTTCCTGCTAGCGAATGGTCAAGAACCTGGAGAAGGAGGTGGCACTGCTAAAGCAAGAGCTGGCCATCCACGACAGCCTGGTGAGATGCTTGTGGCAGAGGGAGGGTGTAGGGTCTGGGGCCGGGGCACTGGGACAGGCTGGGTAGGCTGGGAGGGGGCAGCAGCAGGGGGCCGTGAGGGCAGAGGTGGGAGAGAGTCCCCTGGTGGGCCACCTGGGCCAATGTTCAGAGTTGCAGGGCCTCAAGACAGAGGCAGCACTGGCCCCACCACCACACACACACACACACACACGCACACACCCAGCATCACCCTGCAGAGTCTGCTGAGACAGAACCAATGGGCCTCCTCATCAGCTGGCCCCATGTCCAGTGGCTTCCTCCTCTGACCCAGGCCCTCTCCTGCACAATGAGGACAGTGAAGGACAGAGCCTTATAGGCCTGTGCCAGCCTCCTCACTGCGGCTCCCAGAAGGGCCCCTGCTGATCCACATGTTCTTCATCCTCCTTCAAGGCCAACCGCACCCTCGTGACCTACGACCCCATGGATGAAATCCAGATTGCCGAGATCAACTCCCAGGTGCGGAGGTACCTGGAGGGGACGCTGGACGAGATTGATGTAAGGAACCCTCTGCAGGACTGCTGTGTTCAGCTGGCTTGGGCTTCCCTGTCCTGGGCACACTTCCTGTGTGTACATACAGTGTTTGTGTATTGTGGGGGGTTAACACTGGACCCCCAGGGATCGGGTTCCTTTAGCCCACCACGGCCTCAGCTTCCATGGTTAGGGTTACAAGGCCATGGGGCTGCACAGAGTGGCCAGTGGCCTTGAACACATGCAATACAGAAGTGGGCCCAGTGGGGGCACAAACATGGGCCCTGGAGCCAGGCTGCCTGAATTCAGTTCCCCTCCAGCTGTCTGCTCGCAGAGTGACCTGCGCACTGTGCCCACCTCAGCTGTGCGCAGGGAGAGACAGTGAGCAGGGGTTACTGAGCTGCTGCCCTTCAGGGGCTTGGCTGTGTCCCGATGAAGCCACATAAGCACGGCAGGGACACTGGTTGTCTAGCGGGCAGGTCCCGGGAGTGGGCCAAGGAGGGAAAGACACCCCTTGTTCTTGCAGTGCAGGCCACGTGGGCTGCCACTGTGAGCAGCCACAAGAGGTGGGCCTGGGATTCCTGGAGGGTGGAGCAGCCCCCAACAGCCCTTGATCAAGGGTGAGGCCCAGGGCTTAGGACCTTAGGGCCGTTGACGCTCCAGACACAGACGTGTGTGTGTCCGGGTCCACTCAGACGTCTTCAAAAGAGGGCTCCATGTGAAGACGGCCGGCTGAAGGTCCAGGAAGCAGGGGAGAGCCAAGGAGCTGGATTTTATTTTAAACTCTTTTCTTAGGATGTGTTTTCAAGAATTAGAGCCGTTTCCCTTGTGTGAGATCTTCCCTGTCACAGCACAGAAAACACCGAGTCGTAAAGCTGTTAAAGAACCGGTGCTCCTGCTGCAGAGCAGCCGGACTGCCCTCTGCTGAGAGGCCGGCCCCAGATGCCCCCTTCCTGAGATAGCGCACCAGGGGTCAGCAGGGGCCTGATTCCTCCTCCGGCGCCCGGGGTCTCACCACCACCCTGCTCCCTCCCCAGATCATCAACCTGAGGCAGATCCAGGAGGTCTTCAACCAGTTCCGGGTGGTCCTGAGGTGAGGGCCCCTGCACCTGCCTCCTCACACCTCCACCCCACCATGCTGCCGTTCTCCTTGCTGGTGGTCTGAGCTCTTGCATCCCAGAGCACCCCTGCTCTCAGAGCGAAAGCAGAGCCCTCAGGGCATACCAGGCCCCTGGTGGGGTTCACCGAGTTCCTGAATTGGACAGGAAGTGTTTATGGAGCTCCAGCCCTGAGCATGCATCATGAGTGATCCTTGCCCCCTTGGTCTTGGGGCAACTGTGGTTTGTGTGGGTGCAGAGCTCATGCTGGGTGAGTTCACAGAGGGGGGTCATGTGATTCTGAGGGGCCTGTGGGAGACAGAACCACGCAGGGAGCACATGGTTCCAAGTCAGGCTTAACAATCCCTGTTGAATGTCATCTTGGAACAGGTGCACCTGGCACGAAACAGTGGCCCCTGCAGGTTTGGGGCCTGGGCAGTGGGTTGTGCAAGTTGGGGTGGGTGAACTCCTTCCTTGGTTTCCCCTAATCTGATTCATGAGAAGGGTGCAGCTCCATCACAAACAGCCTCAGGCAAACGACTTCTAACCCCCGGGACACAGTTCTTGACTCAGTGGTTCAGCTTGGCCCCTGCTGTGAACCATCCTCTCTCTCTCTTTCTCTCTCCCTCCCAAGTCAACAGGAACAGGAAGTAGAGACCGCCCTGCGCAGGAAGTTCACCCTCACAGACAAGAACGACTTTTCAGCCATTTCTGCCAGCCAGAAGGTGGGTGGGCTCAGTCACTTCTTGCACCTCCCAGACCTGCAGAGGGAGCAGTGTCTCGCATTCAACCAGAGCAAGGATTATGCAGAGAAAGGTGACAGCCAGAAGGGCACAGCTGAATTGAAAATGCCTTTCACAAAGTAGAAATGTAGCTAATAATCAGTAAGGCCAATTCCTTGAGTTAGGTTGGCACCAAGCCTTAATTAACATTCTCAGGGCACAGAAGGGGCCACCAGGACTGATTAGGGAGTTGATGTGGAAGGTAGACATTTGGTAGGGTGGACCTGGGACAGCTCTGCTGGGGACAGCCTGAAGCAGCAACCAGCTGGCATATAGGGCGAGCATGCCCACTTGAAGCCTTGGGCCACTTGTCCCCCAGGGACCCAAGCCCTTAACCTAACCCATGACCCTCCGGCTGGCCTCCCCAGGCAGGGCTCGTGGATGTTGATGGCAGCCAAGCAGGTGAGCCTGATGAACAAGCCTTTGGAATTGGTGTTGCCCCTTCCTCTGGCAAACCTGGGAAGAAATCCAAGGCCAAGAAGACATTCAAAGTGCCACCCAGGTAAGTGACCTTGCCACTCTGCCTGCTTGGCGCTGGGCTCTCCTCTGTGAGTGAGATGGAAGTCAGGAACTGCACCCCACCTGCCCGCCCTGGTGTCTCAGCTGCCGAGTCATCACAACAGACATCACTGCTGCCAACCTGAGCCCAGGCCAGGGCTGCTTTAGAAGCAGCCATGGCACAAGGGTTGCCTCTCGTCCACACAGCCTGAGGCTTAGAGAGGGGGAAGCCATTCCCTAAAGTCACACCACAAATGAGCAGTAGTGAGTGCAGCTTTCACAGGCTGTAGGGACTGTACCTGTTTCTCCCACATCTCCTGCTGTGACTGCTCAGGCCTCCTTGTTCTGAGTAAATAAAGTGTGTGCGGCTCATGGTCACAGTCCTTGACCTAGGTAGATGAGCAAGATGGAGGAGCTGAGTGGGATGGGTTCCCGTGGAGTGATGCCTGAGAAAAGTCCCCCCAACCACTGCCCATTACTGAGCCCTGGGGCCTCCCTGCCTCCTCCCAGATCCGCAGCAAAAAAGAAAGGAGCCAGCAGCCCTGTGAGTAGCAGAGACCTGGATTTGCCTTCCTCCTCCAAGACCCAACTGGTCACAGGAGATGTCAAAGACTTGCTTTTGCAAGACCACGAGACCTCCAGCACAGAGCGCCTCCCCTCAGACTCCCCCAAGGAGGAATCACGCCCACCCAGGTAACCATCCAACATCAGATCCTACACCGATCACCTGGAAGCAGAGTGAGTCTCAGCATGTCAAGAGTGGCTGTGAGTGGGTGGCTTACTTGGTTAATTCTCCACCTGCAGCACCAGCATCCCATATGGGTGCCGGGTTCTAGTCCCAGTTGCTCCTCTTCCAGTCCAGTTCTCTCCTGGGAGGGCAGTGGAAGATGGCCCAAGTGCTTGGGCCTCTGCACCCGCATGGGAGACCATGAGGAAGCACCTGGCTCCTGGCTTTGGATCAGTGTAGCTCCAGCCATGGTGGCCATTTGGGGGGTGAACCAGCAGAAGGAAGACCTTTCTCTCTGTCTCTCTCTCTCTCTCACTGTCTAACTCTATCTGTCAAATAAAAAGAAAGAAAGAAAGAAAATAGGGGGTGATGGGCAGTGACGAGGAGCACAGTTTGACAGGCAAAAACAGGAGGACACATACACATGCTAATCACTGTCACTTCAGCAGCCACCTAAGACTCACCATTAAACGGGGGATCATTCTAGAACCTCCAGACGGCAGTTATTTAAATAAGGAAGTATCTGTCTTAGGCGTAAGTAACGTGTTTGCAAAGGCACGAGAGCACTGCAAGAGTGTGACTCTCCCCTCCTCCCACCATCTGGTCCCCTCCCCGAGGAGGCAGTGAGTGGACAAGGCTTATGCGAAAAGGCGGTCGTTGAATCATTTTAAAAAGCAGGAAATGGGTTTTTTTTTTAATTTGTTGTGTTTTGTTTTGAAAACATCTGCAAGGCCAACATAGGAGCAAGGGCACTAACTGAACTACTTCTCTGCCCTGGGCTCGTGCAAAGATACGTGTGCAGAATTCCCCCCACCCCAGCCCACAGAGAGTTGCAGACATGCAGAGGGCGTGAACGGATGGCACAGTGAGCACGTCTGCACCAAGCACCCTCTCAGTTCAACATGTCCTTTGTTACTGTTCCTGCTGCACCCTCTGTCTATCCCGCCACCTTCTTGCTCTGGTGCATTTCAGTGTAAGTTGCAGCATCAGTCCACTTTCCCCGCGCTAACGCTTCACTCAGTGGCTCATTAACTGGCATTCTCAAGAGTTTTTACTAGCATCAGAGAATGCCTCCGTGGGAAAAAGTAAGATAGAAAACCTTACATTTATGTGCATGTGTGTGTGTGTGTGTGTGTACATATATGTAGTTATTTACTTGAAAGGGTTACAGAGAGCGGATGGGGGGAGAGAGAAAGAGAGGGAGAAAGATTTTTTTTTCTTTTTTGACAGGCAGAGTGGACAGTGAGAGAGAGACAGAGAGAAAGGTCTTCCTTTGCCGTTGGTTCACCCTCCAATGGCCGCCGCGGCTGGCGCGCTGTGGCCAGCACACTGCACTGATCCGATGGCAGGAGCCAGGTGCTTCTCCTGGTCTCCCATGGGGTGCAGGGCCCAAGCACTTGGGCCATCCTCCACTGCATTCCCGGGCCACAGCAGAGAGCTGGCCTGGAAGAGGGGCAACCGGGACAGAATCCGGCGCCCCGACCGGGACTAGAACCTGGTGTGCCGGCGCCGCAAGGCGGAGGATTAGCCTGTTGAGCCACGGCGCCGGCCAAGGGAGAAAGATTTTTGATCTGCTGGTTCACTCCCCAAATGGTTGCAACAGCTGAGACTGGGCCAGCACAAAGCCTGGAGCCCATAGCTTCTTCCAGGTCTCCCACGTGGGTGCAGGGGCCCAAGCACTTGGGCCATCTTCTGCTTTCCCAGGCCATTAGCAGGGAGCTGGATCAGAACTGAAGCAGCCAGGTCTCGAACCAGCACCCTTATGGGATGCCGGCATTACAGGCAGATTTAACTGGCTATACTACAACACTGGCCCCATAAAACCTTATATACTGCTCGGTCTCAAGCATTTAACAAATACATCAGGGGCTGGCGCTGTGGCACAGCAGGTTAAGGTTCCTGGCCTGAAGTGCCAGCATCCCATATGGATTCTAGTCCTGGCTGCTCCTCTTCCGATCCAGCTCTCTGCTATGGCCTGAGATGGCAGTGGAGGATGGTCCTTGGGCCCCTGCCCACATGGGAGACCCAGAGGAAGCTCCTGGCTCCTGGCTTAGGATTGGCTCAGCTCTGACCATTGCAGCCAATTAGGGAGTGAACCAGCGGATGAAAGACCTCTCTCTCTCTGTCTCTACCTCTCTCTGTATCTGTCTTTCAAATAAATAAAAATTTTTAAAAATTTAAAAAATTAAAAATACATCAAAGACATTCTAGAAGGAGCTGCACCAAAGTTGGGTGCTGGTAGGGAGTGAGTGGTTTTTGTCTTACTTCCTTTTTCTCATCCCTGCTTTCTTTCTTTTTTTAAGATTTATTTTATTTATTTGAAAGAGTTAAAGAGAGGTAGAGCCAGAGAGAGAGAAAGGTCTTCCATCTGCTGGTTCACTCCCCAAATGACCACAACAGCCAGAGCTGAGCTGATCGGAAGCCAGGAGCTTCTTCTGGGTGTCCTACGCAGGTGCAAGGCCATCTTCTACTGCTTTCCCAGGCCATAGCAAAGAGATGGATCAGAAGTGAAGCAGCTAGGACTTGAACCGGCGCTCATGTGGGATGCTGGCCCTGCAGGCTGGGGCTTTAACGCACCATGCCACAGTGCCAGTCCTCATCCTTGCTTTCATCATTTCCTGCCCTGGGCACATGCCCTTGTGTACCAAGTAACACAGGTATGAAGGAATGAGCCCTACGCAGCTCAGCTCCTGTTGGGGGTATATGGAGGTGAGGGCTTCTGCCTCCTGCCCACAGAAGCCCCAGGGGAAGAAAGATTGAGGGTCTGGTCGCTCCAGTTCTCTATCCTCTTTGGCCTCCCCCTGTGTCTCCAGACCCAGCACCCCACCTTCCAAGGCCGTGGCCTTTGAGGAGTTTAAGAAAGAGCAAGGGAGTGTGATCAACCGCATCTTCAAAGAAAACAAATCCATTCTGAACGAGCGGAGCAGGAGAGCCAGCGAGATCACACAGCGCATCAATGCCATCAAGCGGGAGATTGACGAGACCAAGGAGGCCCTCGACTTCCAGAAGTCGCTAGGGGAGAAGCAAGGTATATGGGTGGGAAGACGGCCGGGAGCTGTGGGGTCTCGGGTCTTTGGGCTCCACGTGGGGCAGCCTTGGGTCCCACAGCACTGAGATGGCAGGGTCTGCAGGGGGCCTAGGATGTGGCCTTCTCCCCGGTGTCCTTTCACGGGGCCCAAGGGCCCCACACTGACAGTCAGCCCCTGCCTTGTCTCAGACCTGTGCTGCTGTCCATGGAGAACCAGGGCCTTGGCCCTGCAGTGTCTCCCCAGGAAACAGGTAGCTGGTGACCCATACAAGCTCCCTGAGTCCTGCTGTGGTCTCCTCCCTGCCCAGGGGCATCATATTGGGGTGGGGGGTGCCAGGAGGGACCGTGGGAAATGAGCATGTGGATACCAGAAGGCCAAGGGACTCACTGTCGATCAGACTGTGTCCCAAGCCGAGCCCCTGACACCTGTGCAGGCCTGGCAGTCTTGTCTCCCAGGTCAGATGGGTAGAGGGGCCCTGAACTTGAAGAGCTGGGACCCCTGTGGGAAGAGGATGCTCATCTGGTTACCCTCACCTGCTGCCCTATGCCAGTGGCACACGCTGCCCACACCTGCCCTGTGGGCCAGTCATCATCAGGCTCTGTGTGCAGAGGACTCATCTGGGAGGGCTGCTCAGCTATAGATGCAAGGCCCCTGGTAGTGGTTCTGTTCAGGAGATAGGAGTAGGGCCCAGGGCTGGCACTTCAGTGAGCAGCCATCCCAACCTGGAGGCAGGAGAGTCAGAGCCCACACTGTTCCTCCTGTCCCTGGTGCCGTCTCACTGTCTTCTCCCTGATGGGGCCCCTGCAGACTGCCGGGCTGCCCTCGTGAACTCCTGCCCTGTCGCCGGCCAGAGGAGGCGGAGTCCCGTGGTCTGTCCCTACAGGCAGGATGGCTCATCTCACTCACAGGGGCGATTTCCTCTTTACTTCTCAGAGGACAACTTTAGTTCAGATTCTTGGGACCCTCCTGCTCATATGTGACAGTCTGTGGCCTTCTGCTCACACATGACAGTCTATGGCCTTCTGATCACACATGACAGTCTGTGATATTCTGCTCACACATGACAACCTATGACATTCTGCCAACATGCGACAGACTGTGACACTCCCTTCCAAGACACAGCCATCCAAGGTCCTGGGAAATGAGAGAGGGCAGTGATGTGGCTCCAGACATCACCCACTGTGACCCAGAACCTGTGGGGTGGGGGTGGACATGTGACCCACAAGCTCGTCTTTGTCCCCCCTGCCCACACCTTCTTTGAATGTATGGTCCTTCATTACATATTCTTTTTAGATTTCATGTATTTGTTTGAGAGCAAGAGTTACAGACAGAGGGAGAGACCTTCCACTGGTTTACTCCCCAAATGGCCACCAATGGCCAGAGCCAAAGTCAGGAGCCAGGAGCTTCTAACAGGTCTGCCACGTGGGTACAGGGGCCCAAGCACCTGGGCCATCCTCCACAGCTTTCCCAGACCATAGCAGAGAGATGAATCAGAAGAGGAGCAGCCAGGACATGAACCAGCGCCCATATGGGATGCTCGTGCCACAGGAGAAGGCTTAGCCTACTTTGCCACAGCGCTGGCCCCCCCTTTATTACATGTTTAAAGTCAAATATACTCACTGGGTGCTGACAAATCATTTACTCCTAAACATACCTGAAAATGGACGTTTTCAAAGGATGAGATGAAGAAGAAATAAACAATGGCTTTCAACATTTAAAATTTTATGTGTCTCCCCCAAAACTCCATTTTTGCTCTTTCTCCCTCAAGGTAGTGCTTTTCCATTGCTTATTATAATACCAAGTAAAATGTCTTTATTTTGAGGGAATAGATCAAGTCAATTCATTTGTTTTCAAATACCTGCCAGATCCCTTATGATTGACAGCCGCTTGTCAGCCCAGAAAGGTCAGCATAAAGAAAAATGCAAAAACCATTTGTAGGGTCAGCCTTTTTCTTTTTCTCTTTCATGTCCTCAGCGAGCCCTTGGATGGTAGCAAAGGAGCCACAGCTGCTGCCCTGTGCTCTGGGAGGGGTCCGTGCTCACTCCACGTTGAAGCTGAGGGACCTGGTGAGGGGGACCCTGGAGCCCCCACCCCACCCCAGAGCCAGAGCCAATAATGGAGCCAGTGACATTTAACACATCTCAGGTTTCCCTGTGAGCATCAGTGCTTTCCACCAGCACCTGGGCACCGCCTCGTGTGCCTGCTCACTCCTCAGGCCACAGGCAGAGCGTGCTGGCCCCGCACCTGGGGAGGGGCTGACATGACACATTCTATAAGCTTTCAGGTGCTGTGGACACCGTACAGCCAGGTGAATGTCTCAGAGACCACATTGTTCTGTTGTAACCCAATGGCTTTTACCAGACTGAGACCCTAAAGAGGTCCCTGATGGCCACCTGACCCGACACAGACGTCCACTTGTCTCTAGCAAGGAAGGAACTGGGGACACTGAAATCAGCAGAGACCATTTGAACGGTGGACTTGCATCCACTGTTACTACGAAGGAGCCTTGCCCAAGGGCCTGCGGGGCCAGCCGGGGATGGCAGCTCGTGTAGATAGTTGACAAGAGAAATCAGGGTGCTGGCTAAATACCTTTGGCTGCTGAGATCAAAATAAGCATGGCGTATGGGACCTCTTTATACTCTTCTCCGCCCACCCCTCCTGTTTGTCCCAAAGTGCCAGTGTGGCCCCGCTGCCCTGAGCTGCCCCTCGCCGTAGGACCGCCCTGGTGGCCTTGGCTGGCCTGCACCTTGCCCAGCTCCTTGCCACCCCACAGCCCGCCTCCAGCCGCCTGTCCTCCTGACTCGCCAGCAGCCACCTGTCCTCCTGACTCGCCAGCACTGGGCCCTCCTTCTGGAGGATTTTCCTTCTCCGACCCCTGGGGGACGCCACTTCCTCTCCTGACCCCTCCATCTCCCTGCAGGCGAGTACCAAGCCAAAGGCTTGTTGGTGGTGGACGAGGAGGAGTTCCAGCTGATCCTGAAGCTCAAAGACCTCAAGAAGCAGTACCGCGGCGAGTACAAGGACCTGCTCGACCTGCGGGCTGAGATCCAGTACTGCCGGCGCCTGGTGGACCAGTGTCGCCACCGCCTGCTCATGGGTGCGCCCGCTGGGGAGGGCGAGGTTCAGCGAAGCGCCCTCAGAACTTCTCTGTGGCAGAGGCGGGGGCTGGGTGAGGGCTCCAGATGCGTGGTTTGCAGAACTGTGAGTGCTAGGGCCGGGGCCAGGGTGAGAAGTAAACAGGGCTACCAGACAGATGGGCATACGCCACCTTCACCTGCATCCTCACGGTGCTCTCTCCCTGCCTTCTTGCAGAATTTGACATCTGGTACAACGAGTCCTTTCTCATCCCTGAGGACGTGCAGATGGCGCTGAAGCCAGGCGGCAGCATCCGGCCAGGCATGGTGCCCTCCAGCAGGATCGCGTCTCTGGTGAGCGCCTTGGGCGGCGGTATTGCCCCCAATCCTCTGTCGTGTCTAGGACCAGGGCCTCGTGTGGGGTGCTCCCAGCCTCTCCCACAGCTGCCCAGACAGGTCAAGGGAGGGGGACACAGACAAGAGCCACCCACATGGCAGCTCCAGGGTCTCCATGAGAATGCTGAGAGACAAAGGCCTGGAGAGTGTGAGATGTCCCAGCGAGGGACTGCCCTGATGGCCACCATGGGCCCTGCCAGGGTGGCTCCTGACTCGGTGCTACGTGGGTCCTCTCCCAGGGAGAAGATGACCTGGACAAGTTCAGCCAGCTGCAGCAGACGGTGCTGCCTGAGGGCCCTGATTCCGTCTCCTTCTACAACGCCAAAGTCAAGACAGAACAGAAGGTAACTCAGGAGTGTGGAGCCTTGGGCCTCATCAGCAAGGACACCCAGGGTCATGCTCCTTGCTTTGGAGTGGAAGCCAGCCCAGGCAGATCCACAGTCACCACTGTGACTGGAGGGGTCTCAGACCATGGTCAAGCCTAGCCATGGCCGATGAGTGATCCATGTGTGGGTCACAGCCCAAGATTTAGGGAGCCCCAGAGTCCTCTGCCTGTAAAGGGGTGGGGGGCTCTTTAACAGGACCACCCTGCACAGGTGGCCAGGGGCGGAGGACCACAGGCAGCTAAGGCAGAGCTGGCACTGTCCTCCCTGTGCAGGCTGGGCTGGAGCAAAGGATCTGTACTCTGCCAAGACCCAGCCTGCAGTCAGAGGGCATCCCCTGGCCCCAAGGGCTGTTCTTAGACAGCAGGTGGCAGATGCACACGGGATAACCACTTATTCAGTGAGCTCATTCTTTCAAAAATATGTTTGTAATTATGTATTTAACATTTTTGAATAGGTGATGCTGTCTTAAATGTTAAGCCTGACATGAGGTTGATGTTTAGCCTAGTGGTTAAGATGCTGGGTAAGATGCTCTTGTCCTATATATGAGTGCGTAGATTCAGTGCCTGGCTCTGGCTCCTGGCTCCAGTCATTTTTCTGTTACTTATAGTGATTTTTTACTGTGTTTTGTTTTTTTTTTTTTTAATGAAATCAAGTGTCCAGGCTGCCATAACAAAATATCTTACACTGAATAATTTACAAACAACAGTTTATTGTTCACAGTTCTGCAGGTGGAAATGATACCTCTGGCTGTGTCCTTATCTGGAAGAAGGGTAAATGACCTTTAGTAAAAGGCTCTGCCCTCTCAGCCTAATCACCTAGATTAGGAGTTCATCAGACTTTTCTTTCTCAGCGTCTAGATTCTTTGTGATGCTATAAAGCCCTTTTCCCAACTGAGTACATTCTTTACATTCAGCTTTTGTCTTGACAAGTGTGTGTTTCAGTCATGAGCTCATATTTGGTTGAACTTAAGCTCTAGGAGTCCTGCGCGCATAAGTTAAATTGCTTACCTCCCGAAAGGGTTAGCACTTGCTTTTTGCAAGTAGCCCTGGGACATTACCAACCCAGGACCAAGAGTCTTAGCTAGTGTGGAGCTTCAGGCTCATTCCCCTGCTTGTGAAGAATCTAGGATTCAACTCCGTATTCCAGGTTTTAGCCTTTGCATGCTCACTGCCCACTGTATTTCAGATGACATTCACCATGCTTCCTAAGAACATAGCCATGCGTTGAAGGTGTGCATTCACAGGATGTGTGAACATTTCATTGACTGAGGTTGTAGAAGGAGGGTCTCAGTCCTCTGGAGAGAGAGCCCTCTTCTCTTCTTCTTGAACCTGTTTCCTGTCAATAAATTTCTTTAAAGATTTATTTTATTTTATTTGAAAGACAGAGTTACAGAGAGAGGTAGAGACAGAGAGAGAGGTCTTCCATCCCCTGGTTCACTCCCCACATGGCTGCAATGACCAGAGCTGCGCCGATCCAAAGCCAGGAGCCAGGAGCTTCTACTGGGTCTCTCATATGGGTGCAGTGGCCCAAGGATTTGGGCCATCTTGTACTGCTATCCTATGCCATAGCAGAGAGCTGGAGCAGCCAGGACTAGAACCGGCGTCCATATGGGATGCCGGTGCTTCAGGCCAGGTCTTTAACCCGCTGTCCCACAGCGCAAGCCCCATCCTGTCAATAACTTTTAACATGCATGCCTCATGTTAAACATGACTGCCAAACCATTTTAAAACAATGCCACGGCCAGCACCACGGCTCAGTAGGCTAATCCTCTGCCTTGCGGTGCCGGCACACCAGGTTCTAGTCCTGGTTGGGGCGCCGGATTCTGTCCCGGTTGCCTCTCTTCCAGGCCAGCTCTCTGCTATGGTCCGGGAGTGCAGAGGAGGATGGCCCAGGTCCTTGGGCCCTGTACCTGCATGGAAGATCAGGAGAAGCACCTGGCTCCCAGCTTCGGATCAGTGCGATGTGCTGGCCGCTGCAGCCGGCGCACTGTGGCCATTGGAAGGATGAGCCGGCTGCAGCGGCCACTGGAGGGTGAACCAACAGCAAAAGGAAAACCTTTCCGTCTGTCTCTCTCTCACTGTCCACTCTGTCAAAAAAAAAAAAAATGCCACATACTATTTTTAGGATGAAATAATGAAAAGGTGTGAATAGCATTTAATTTCTCAGAGAATTGGGCCTATTCACAGCAAATGCTGGTACAGAAACTGTTGTTTGCAGGAAGCATGATGGGCTGAGTGTCAGTGGCTTCTCTGTGTGTTGGAAGAACCAAAGCCTCTTTGCTCTGCTCTCACACTGCAACAATCTGTGACCTCAGAAGATGTGGGGTCTTATCCCCGTCGGTGAGCAAACAGTTCTGTAGCCAAGCTCACCAGTTGCGCACCCCCTAATTCAACTTACCTCACCAGGCACTAGATAGTACTGACCAGGTACTATTTACCTGGAGAGAGTGTCAGATCTTACAGGTTGGGGGCTCAGTCCCCAAGACTGTCACTCCCACCAACTTTAGCTGCCAGTCACAAGCTCCAGGTAGCCTTACCTGTGCTTCCCATGACCCCCTCATTAGGGTCACCTAATCTGCTCAAGCAGCTCACAGAACTTGGAGAAACACACCTACCGATTTGTTATAAAGGCTGTAACAAAGATACAGACGAGGAGATGGTTGGGGTGAGGTGTATGCTTTCTGGGGTGCCACACCCCAGGACCCTCCGCATGTTTTGCCATCCTGCAGCTGTCTGAGCCCTGCCCTTCTGGGTTTTTTGGGAGGCCTCACTGTGTACACATGGCTATTAGTACACTGGGTGAAGTCCAGCAAGGCCTTTCTGGTCAGATTCATCAGCATTCTTTCCTCCAAGGCCTAGATCTTGTGCCTCACTATCCAAGTTTCTGTGGCCTGCTTTGGTGAGGGAGTGATGAGCCAGGAACTCTGGACCACAAAAACCAAAATATCTCACAGTTGGCCAGCTTCCGAGTCCCTGTAAAGTCCTAATTCCTGTTTTCTTCCCTTTTCTGTGTCCAGCACAATTATTTGAAAACCATGATAGGCGTCCAGCGTGCACACAGAAAATAGTCTCATCAGGAGGACCTGGAAAGACAAGACACAACTGCCACGTGCTCTCGGTCTAGCCTGTGTCGCTGTCAGACCACCTGCACAGAGCTCCAGCCACTCTGCTCCAAGGCTGGACCCAGCCCAGAGGACACACAGTGGCCAGGCCTCTCTGGAGAGCAGCTCCGAAGGCCACCACCTGCACAGAGCTCCAGCCACTCTGCTCCAAGGCTGGACCCAGCCCAGAGGACACACAGTGGCCAGGCCTCTCTGGAGAGCAGCTCCGAAGGCCACCGTCGCTCATCTCCCCAGAACATTCCTGGCTCTGATTTTCTGCCTTTTGTGCCGGACAGGATCAGAAAATGTTCCAGCTTGGACGTTTAGTGCTCATCCCAGAACTTTGGTTTCCTGTTTGAGAGGACGTCTACCCTATGTAGAGGTGGGGTGAAAACGGAGTCTTAAGTAGGAAGAGAAAAATAGTAGCTGAGCCAGGCTCTCTGGCAGCCTCATCCCACTGGTCAGCCTCTTCCTTTCCAGGGTGGACATCCTGGGGTGGGGTGGGAGGAGCTGGGTCTGAACAGCCCTGCTTCTCACAGCTCGCTCAGACCAGAAGTCCTCCTGAGCTGCCCTCTCCATGTTTCTGAGCCAGTGAGGGCAGAAGGAAGTAACCAAGACACGACCTGGTCCAGCTAACCCCAGACAGGGGTGAGGCCGAGCTGGGTCCATATGCCAGGGAAGGAGTGAGCAGCATCTAGGGGACCCCAGAGCCTTCCCCACCCAGCACGGATGTGGGCGTGGGGTTCACCTCGTCTCTTACTGTCCCTCCTCCCTTTGTCTTCCCTAATGGAGCAGATGAGCACATGGAACTGACCAGGTTGCCTTAGATAGGAGCAGGGAAGACAGGAAATTACTCTCTAATCAGGTTCTCGGTGTGCTTGGCACCAAGGGGAAAGAGTCCACTACTTTGCTTAGAGAGCAAACTCAGGCCCTCTGGGGGCTTCCAGACTCATCCGTGTGCCCCCGTGGTGGGAAAACCGGCCTCCACCATGTGAGAACTTCACAGCTTCCTGGACATCTCCCCTCACACCCACTGGAGCTCTTGTGGGTTGGGCATTGGCTTGTCCTCAGTGAGCACCCCCTCGTCTGACATCCTCAGCAAGCCCTTGATGTTGCTGTGTATGGGGTCAACAGTGCAAGAGGTGGTCTGGGCCACCTGGCAGCCCCATCATGGGAAGCTGTAAGAGACAGAAGTCCAGACCACATCTGGTGGGTGATGTCCACCTTTGGAGCCATTTTATAGGAGCCAGGGAGGAACCAGGTCTTCTCAGCTGAAGAGGAAGGAAATGTGACAGGGGCCCAGGCGGAGCTGCTAGGTAGAAGGGAAGCAGGGTGATTTGATCTGCACGGCCCCCAAAGTGGGCTGGATGAGTAGGAATCAATGTTTTCCCAAAAAGTAAAAATGGCTGAGAGGCAGACTGGTATCCCAATATAAGAAGAGACTTGGGGCCGGCGCTGTGGCACAGCAGGTTAAAGCCCTGGCCTGAAGCACTGGCATCCCATGTGGGCGCTGGTTCTAGTCCGGCTGCTCCACTTCCGATCCAGCTCTCTGCTATGGCCTGGGAAAGCAGTAGAAGATGGTACAAGTCCTTGGGCCCCTGCACCCATGAGGGAGACTCGGAAGAAGCTCCTAGCTCCTGGCTTCGGATCAGCTCAGCTCCGGCCGTTGCAGCCATATAGGAAGTAAACCAGCGGATGGAGGACCTCTCTCTCTCGGTCTCTACCTCTCTCTGTAACTCTGTCTTTCAAATAAATAAAATATTTAAAAAGAAAAAAAAGAGACTTAACATGAGGTATAGACAGTACTGTCATATAGTTAGTAGCGAGAGCCCAAGCAGGAGGCTGTCTGGCAGGGGGGTTGCACCCAGTGGATGGCTCAACTGGATGGTGTGTTCTGGTCAAAGAGCTCATATGCTGATTTTCAGTCCAGCAGTGAGCAGATGAATGTGAGTTTTGTCAAAAGGATAAGCAGAAAGCCTTTCCTGGGGCTGGCGCTGTGGTGTAGCAGGTAAAGCTGCCACCTGCAGTGCTGGCATCCATAGGGCGCAGGTTCTAGTCCGGCTGCTCCACTTCCGATCCAGCTCTCTGCTATGGCCTGGGAAAGCAGTAGAAGATGGCCCAAGTCCTTGGGCCCTGTACCCACATGGGAGACCCAGAAGAAGCTCCTGGCTCCTGGCTTCAGATAGGCTCAGCTCCAGCTGCTGCAGCCATCTGGGGAGTGAACCATCGAATGGAAGACCTCTCTCTCTCACTGCCTCTGCCTCTCTGTAACTCTGCCTTTCAAATCTTTTTAAAAAATCTACTTAACATGCCCTTTATCCAGCCGTACAGTACGCCCACAAAGCCCCACTATGCATAAGTTCCAGAGATTACACACACACACACACACACACACACACACACAAACACAATATGTACCATAGTGGAGGCAAAATGACAGGCTCAGACAAGAACTTCAGATGTTGTTGGATAAAAATTACATAATACTATTATGTATGTTTGTGTGCTATGTATATATACATATATGTGTATATAAAAATGTTTTAAATAGACAAAGAATCAAAACCGCTATAATCCAAAAGTTGTACTTTTGAAATTTATATTAAATAGTTTTCTAAAAATAAATGACAAAGAATCAAAAAATGAAAAAGACTATCAAAGTGTCAAAGGCTAAACTTGAAAATTTTCACAAGAAAATATGATAGTCTTTTTTTTTTACCTTGAATGAGTTTAAATGACTTCAAAAAGTATTAACCGTAAGAGCAAAGACTTCAAAATTTGACTAAGAACTTCTGCCCATCAAGACACCATGAAACCAAAAGGTATAAGTGAGCAAAGATATTTGCAATTATTAGTGAATGGTTAAGTGGGCTGTGGCACACCCAGAGTCTGCAGTATTCTCAGCCTTGGAAAGAGCTAACACGCCATGAGAAGACAGGGAGGAGCCTTAACTAGGTATCAGTAAGCAAAAGAACTTACACTCATGTGGAGAGTCATTTCACTCAAAGTCATTCTGGACTGAATGGATTTTTGTGGGAAGAAAACTATGCTTGTGAGTAAGGGCAACAAGGTGGATGGGGTGCGGGCTGGAATTAATCTTTAACATGCATCCAAACTGGTTCTTACTGTTCTCTAAAATTTGAGAATGACTGGACCCGAATATGCATGAGTAACTACTTCCTCCTGGAAACAGATGTGGGACAAGCAGCTTGAATGATCCCTTTCAAATGAGAGTAGGTGAAAAACAAGACCAAGCTGAAGACTATAACTGCTCGGAACTATAGGGCATATTCTTCTTAAATGTTTCCTGGTGTGTTGGCAAGTCTGATCTACTTCCAGCATCAACTGGTGGCGTGTATGCGTGGCATCGTACACCTCTCTATTTCTCACTCTCTGAAATGTGGCAGAGTTGTACCACCTGTATGAGTACACAGGTAAGAAAGCTCCTGGTATACCTGAAGTATCCGGTCCAGATCTGCTGACCAATGAAGTGCTTTAAGAGCTCAATGCTCAGATGACTTCCGTGTCTTCAGTCACCCCCTACATGATCTCATCCTGTCCTGGACAGTGACAGCTTCCCAGTGTACATCATTAGATGAGATTGTTTTCCCCCTAAACTCCAGACTCCTATGCTGTTGGAGGTTCCTCTTGGAAACTATTGTTTCCCTCTCCCTAAAGCTGTCCCTCCTTGAGGCTACTCCATTCCCAATAAACGATCTTAAGTTACTTGCTCAGAACAGTAACCACGGGGCCATCCTCAGCCAACATTCAGTCCGTTAGTAAATCATGTTGGCCACGCCTTCCAAACAAACGCAGGACCATTTCTCACCGCCCCCATCACTTCCCACCTGGGATGCTGCAACAGCCCCTTAACCTCCCTGCGTCCACCCTTGCCCTCCTGCAGGTGGGAACCCAGTGCAACCTTAAACACGCAAGTCATGAGCTGAAACTGTCTCACAAGGTTTACGTTAGACCAAGGTCCTGTGCAAGGAACGCACAGGAGCGTCGTGGCTCCCTCTGGGTCATAACTAGCAAATCTCTGCACCTGCGGCACGGGTCGGTGGGCCGGGAGTTGGAGCCCGTGTGGTCAGAGCAGCCCGCCGCCCTCACCGCAGCCTCCGGCGTCCTAAACCTTCCCGGTCATCCGTCAAGGTCTCCTCAGCACAGCCTCCCTCCCTCCCCTGGCTCGCTGCTACGCTCTGTATTCACTTAGGCCCTTCGGGGCAGGGAGGCCATTTTCTGCACCGACGGCTGACCCTGGCTTCGAGGCGGGAAGGTGCGAGTCTGCGGAAGGAACGGCGACGGCGACGACCGCTCCGCTCGGCGGTGCCAGCTGGGATGTGGTTTCTGGGGGTCTCGATCGGCCGCAGCGCGCTTCTCCGTCTCTCGCCCACAGCTCACCGAGCCCCTGCCCCAGGCTCCACCCCTCCTCTCATTGGCTGACGTTTCCCAGCCCGCCTGTCCTCCCAGCCAATTGTAGGGCAAAGTCTGGGTGGGAGGCGGGACCCGGAGCGCCGGCGGATCCCGCGGGGATTCCGAGGGGGCGGGAGGACTCGGGCCCGGGGGGCACAGAGACGAGGAGACCTCCCGGTGCCTAGAAGGGCCGGAGGGTCTGGTGGGGAGTCGGGGGTGTCGCTGACGCAGTTCCTCGTCCGCTGGGTCCCGAGAGAGCGGGCTGGCGCTTTGGGTGAGGGGTGCGCCGCTTTCTGGAGCCGGGGGCTCGGGCCAGGTCCAGGGAGCGGGGCCGGGGGCAAGGCCTCCCACGCGGACGCCGGCTGCTGAGGCGGGCGCGGGGCTCAGGGGCTTTTGTTCTCGTTCCGCGCCACCTCTTTGTCCTGGCTGCGGGCTCCGGGCTCCGGAGCCGCCCGCTCGGACCGGGCTGTGTCCTCAGTGCCTCTAGGCTGGGGCGCCGCCGGCCGGACTCTGGCCTCCTCGGAGCTTGGCCCGGCGGCCGGAGAGAAGCGCAGACCTCGGGCCCGGGGCTTCCTCGTCGGTCCCTTTATGCATTCGGTCAGGGATGCGCGAGGCAGAAGCGCGTCCCGGCGGGGAGGAAGCAGCGAGCCCGGAGTCTGAGTTCCTGGAGGGGGAAGACACCACACACGTTTGCAGGGAGGCCTGGCAGAGCTAAGAGGCTCGCCGGAATAAAACATCCTGCCAGCGGCCCCTACACGTCTTCGGTCTTTCTAAAGGCCCTCGCCGCTGCCCAGTTCCAGGCTGGACCCCGTGTGCCGCCTTGCACAGAACTTCCCGGGAAGTGTGCACTTTGAGGGGAGTGGAGGCTCTCAGATGTCAGCCGAATAGGGTGGAAGGGAGTGATCGCGGCTGATGCCGGGGACTGAGGACTGCCTCCCTACCCGAAGCTGGTCACTCACTCGCCCGGGGGCATTGGTCCATCGCTGGGAGCCTCACGCCCTTGTCTTTACAATGAGCATCATCATCCTTACTGCTCTCAGTTCCGTTCTGAAGATTTCCCCAGGATGGGACACTGCCCTGAGTGTCCACTGGGGTTGAGGTCTTAGAAGATGCTGTCATCTCCCTGTTTACAGTGATTGGAGACCCCATTAGGAGGAGACCAGACAATCTGTGCTGGGCAGATCCTTGGGAGTGAAGCTGCTGTGCGCAGAGTGAGGGTGAGTCCCTTCCTTCTCCCCTGGGCATGTGGAACCCAGACTGTGGCACAGGAATCCTGCCCACTGAGGGATGTGGGGACCAGGGTTGAAAGGGAGCCATTTCGTGATGGTTAATAGACGGGGAGAAAAAAGTGTGGAAGTGATAGGAGGGCCTCTGGATTTGTGGGGTGGAAGGAGGGGTGATGTAGCAGTAACTCAGATTTGAGGGTCATGGGACTTGGATTGATTGCCAGCTCTCTGTGCATTTGAGACTAGGTGGTCTGAGAGGTCCCTTCCAGCTGTGATGTTCAAAGAGCCTCCAAATAGTGGGCCTGGGTCAGTCTCTTAGGAAACTTAGGCCCTTGGATGTCCCCACTGAGTCAGAATCGCCAGGAATGTGTGTCCACTGTTGTGGTATTTGTCAGATAATACAAAACAAAGAGGATGACCAGGCAGAAGAGTGGTGGGGGTGGTGATGTGCAGAAGATTCACCCTCCCCAACGGGGAGCACTCTGGATGTTAAATACAATCCTGAACTTGTTTGGTACATTTCAAGTCACCTAACATTTGCTGTCCCCTCTCTGTGCCAGACACAGTGCGATATCCACAGGTCAGGATCATGGGCCCTGCTTCCCGGGAGCTTAGAGCTTAACATGGACATGTGAGAAGGGACGCAGCAATCCTAGTGCAAGGCCAACTCCACAGATTTGCTGTGTGATTTGGGGGGGGGGGGGGGGTAAAGAGGCTGTTGTATTTATAGTCAGTTACAATCAGCTTTTCCCGTTATGGCATCTCCCTTGTTTTATTCTTAAGGCCTAGGCCTTTCTCTCTCTCAAAGTAGGTAGTCCCTTACTATTTTCTTTTTTTTTTTTTTTTCTCCCTTCATTTCCCACATTTTGCTCATTTGTCTCTCCAATTTATTTTCAGGTATTTCCTGTTTATCGTCACTCCACTGCAGTAACCAAGAACCATGTGGCCATTACTCAGAGGGACCTGAACAAGCGGGTGATATCGGCAGAGGACAGGAACACGGCCTCTCGGGGTAAAGCTGCTCTTACTCTTTATTGCTCTCTGCTCGCTCTGGTGCAGGCGCTGTCCTCTCCACCCCCACCCCCACCACCCCTCTTTCTGCGAGAGTGCTCAGCCCTTTGTGTCTCACAGCCTGAAGTGGACGGGCCTGGGATCCGAAGAGCGATTTGTGGGTTGGTGATCTGCGGGGCCTCTTCGCCCTCATTCATTCACTGACCATCTGAGCCTGCCCCTTTGTGCACGGTTGCCTAGAAACCGTGAAAGTCTGGCTTCACGTTTCCCTCTGCTTCTCTAGCCGAGACCCCACCTCCCTAGTGCCTGGCCGTTCTTGGGGATTTCGGAGGGAATTTTCCACTCGGTCAAGCAGAGAACAGCAAATGGTTGGGTTTCCTTTCCGTGAACCCCTTCTCAGCCTGGCCCTCCCCAGCCCCCTATCCAGGCCTGCTGCCTCCTCGCAGCTTCCGACACAGCACACGTCCTGTGCCTTTCTCCTTCTCCCTGCTTCTCACTCTAACCCAGTTCATGCATTTTGTGACCCCTTCTGTCATCTGTCAGACTGTCCTCATATTTGCATTCCTGACATTCCTTCCCGTGTCTAAAGTATCTCCCATGCCCCACCTCGCTTAGTGACACCATCATTCTTCATACCCGCTTGTGGATTTGATGACCTTGCATTGTTTCTGTCAGTCATATATCCATTCTGATGGACATGGGTACTTTCTTGGACATAGCTGAATTTCATTGTTGGGTCTTGCTATCTCAGTCATTGTTTACTGATTCAACAAACACTTAGCAGGCTTCTATAAAATGCTAGGCTGAATAATGTTCACCCATACTGCATTCCTAAAGTTGTCTGCCAACTCATTCCCCTTCCTCCAGTCTCCCTCCACCTCCATCCCTTCCCAAACCAAACCATCAGCCTGCTCTTAAAGCACTCCCCTAATTTCACGTTAGGATAGACTGATGCAAAGTTTTTTTGTACAAACTGGGATACTTTTCTAAGTTAAGGGGGACATTATTAATTTTGATACTGGGATAGCAGGTATAAGCCAGCACTATTCTGGAAAATCAGAACATGTGATTACACTACTCCTAGGTGGCACCTCTTAGACTCTTTTCATTTTCCTCAGTTTACTCCCCATGGGATACACCAATTGCTTCTCTCTTCTGTTTTCCACTTCCTGAAGCTAAGAGACAAATAAATGTTTGCAGAGATGACTGAGGGTGGGGTATATGGGAATTAGGGGAAATGAATAGCAATGTTTGAAAAACTATATTGAGGGGGTGGCATTGTGTTTCAGCTGGTTGAATTGTTGCTTGCAATGCCAGCTTCCCATATCAGAGTGCCAGTCCTCACTATTCCACTTATGATCCAGCTTCCTGCTAATGCACTTGGGAAAGCAGCAGAAGGTGGTCCAAGTCCTTGGGCCCCTGCCACCTGTGTGGAAGACTGGGATTGGAGTTCTTGACTCCTGACTTGGGTCTGTTTTGACCGGGCTGTTGCAGAAATTTCGGAGAGTGAACCAGCAGCTGGAATATCTTTCCCTCTGTGTATCTCCACTTCTCTCTCTGTCACTGTGCCTGCCAAATAAATCTTAAAAAAGAAAAACTGTATTGACAAGTGAGAAAGAGAAGAAAACTAACAGGAGAGAAAATATCAAGGTAGAAAAAAGAACATAGAGTGGGGAAAGAAAGTTAAGGACAGATGTCACTCTTGTGTTTAGAGCTTGTCTCCCGTGTACCATCATGTACCAAACCTCTTTGGTTTGCCTTGTAATTTCAGTGTTCTGGCTGGACTCACTTCAGGTAACTTGATTCTTTCATTTGTTCATTCAATGATGAGAAAAATCTGAGTGCTTACTACATGCCTGGAACTTTTCTAGGTGCTGGGTTTACAGTGGTGAACAGAATCTGCCAGCGTGGAACTTTTTTTTTGTTTTTAAAGATTTATTTTGTGTTTAAAATTTAAAGATTTATTTTATATTTGAAAGACAGAGTTACAGAGAGAGGTAGAGCCAGAGAGAGAAAAAAGAGAGAGAGAGCTTCCATCCACTGGTTCACTCCCCAAATGGCCGCAACGGCCAGAGCTGAGCTGATCCGAAGCCGGGAGCCAGAAGCTTCTTCCAGGTCTCCCACATGAGTGCAGGGGCCCAAGGACTTGGGCCATCTTCTACTGTTTTCCCAGACCATAGCAGAGAGCTGGATCGGAAGTGGAGCAGCCGGGACTTAAACCTGCGCCCATATGGAATGCCTGCACTACAAGCTGGGGCTTTAACCTGCTGTACCACTGTGTCACAGCGCCAGCCCCCCAGCATGGAGCTTGGACTATATTATAAACTCCCACTTTCGTAGAGACAACTTCCTTTTTTATTTTTAATTTATTTTCATCTTACTTGACAGGCAGAGAAATGAGAGGGTAGGAAAGAGACAGATGAAGAGAGATTGTCCATCTGCTGGTTCATTCCCCAAATACCCACAACGTCCAGGGTTAGGCTGAGCCTGAGTCTCCCAGAGGGTGGCAGGGACCCAAGTACTTGGGCCATCACCTGCTGCCTCCCAAGGTTTGCATTAGTAGGAAGCTAGATCAGGAGTAGGGGGCCGGCACTGTGGCATAGTAGGTTAAGCCTCTGCCTGTGGCACCAGCATCCCGTATGGGCACCAGTTCGATTCCTGATTGCTCCATTTCTGATCCATCTCCCTGCCGACGGCCTGGGAAAGCAGTAGAAGGTGGCCTGGGTGCTTGGGCTCCTGCACCCATGTGGGAGAGACCCGGAAGGCAGTCCAGGCTCCTGGCTTCAGATCAGCCCAGCTCCAGCTGTTGCCACCATTTGGGGAGTGACCCAGCAGGTGGAAGACCTGTCTCTATCTCTCTCTTTCTCTGTAACTCTGCCTATGAATGAATGAATAAATAAATAAGAAGAAGAAGTGGAGTAGCCAGGACTCAAACTGAGAACTCTGAGAGAGATGTGAGCATCTCAAGTGGCAACCTAACAGGCTCACTAAACACCCAGGCTTCCCACTTGGTTTTAAGTACACCAACACTATGCCACCTTGCTTTTGAGAAAACAGCCACTGCTCACTTTCTGCAGCTTAACCTAAATTCTGAGTTTTCCCCAGCATCCCAAGCCCCAGTAGTTAATTGCTCCTCCCTTCCCTAGCCACTCTCTACTTCATCTCCTGCTTGGGTGATTTGTGAATTTGTAACTTGTTCTCTTTATTACTTTGTCATACTACTCCATTGTGCATTCCTTAGAAGTAGGTATGATATTTCATGCTTGTGTTAGTCTGCTCAGGCTGTCATAACAAAATACCATAGACCAGATGCCTTAGATGACAGAAATGTATTTTCTCACAGTTCTGGAAGCTATGAGTACGAGATTGGGGCGATCAGCCAATTCTCTTTCTGTTTTGGTCTCTCGCCTCAGCGTGAGGATGCCCACCTTCTTGCTGTGTGTTCCCGTTACATACAGGGAGAGTGAGAGCTGTCTCGTGCCTCCTCCTGTTGGACCAGTGCCTGTCCCTATTACCTGTAAGGAGATAAGCAGGGCTGTCCCCAAATACAAGCACATTGGACGTTAGGACTTCAACATAAGAATTTTAAAGAGACACAACATTCAGTTTGTAGCTGTGCTTTTTTAAATATTCCCTGTTGGGCCCAAGACAGGGTTTGTACAGAACAGGGTACCAGGTAATTTTTTAAGGAGTGCACAAAGGAAAGAGAAGTTTCAGACAAGATTAGAAATGGAAAAGGTTGTCTGAAAGAGCCATCTGTCTGCTCAGAAAAGTCTGGAAGTGAGTTCACTTGCTGTTCCATCTGCCCTGCAGCCCCTGGCTTCTCATCGAGTTTCCTCCACCGGCTTCATCCTCCGTGAGGAGAAGTAGCAGCAGCTCAAAGAGTGAGCTCAGGACCTTGTCAAGAATCCACCTCCCCCTCCATCCTTTCTGCTCACCCTCCATCTCTTGGGCGTCAGTCTGTGCATGGCATGCAGCCGTGGCACCTGTCCTCCTGAGCCGTGAATTCCAGCCTTTGCAGTTCCCTTCTTGTGGGTCTTGAACTCTCGTTGGAAATATCCCTCCTCCAGAGAGCACGGCTCAGTTTGTCAGAAAGCAGTGAGACAAAGGAAAATAGTGGTTAAACTTCAAGGAACAACAGCAATGTCTACTACTAGCAAAATGGCAGGTAACATAAGGAATTTAACTGGTGATGTGTTTGTAGCCATAAAATGATCCAATGAAGATTAAAGAGCAATATGGAAAAATACTTTAAAAAATTAAATGGGAGAGGGACTGGGGAGATGTTGGTCAAAGGATAGAAAATTTCAGGACAGCGAAGTTTAGGAAATCTGTTGTACAACAGGTGATTATAGTTAATCACAGTGTATTATATACTTGAAAGTTGCTGAGAGTAGATTTTAAATGTTCTCACTCCCCAAAAAAGTAGGTGTGTGAGGCAATAGGTATACTAATTACTTTGATTTAACCATTCCATGGTGTGTACATATATCAAAGCATCATGCTGTATACTATGAAAATATACACAATTTTTTGTTTAATTATCTAACAATATGCTTATGGAAAATTCTGGAAAGGAACATAATAAATGGAAAGTTAATCATGTCTTAATATCTTAGAGTCGTTTTTGGGTTTTGGGGGGTTTTTAAGATTTATTTATTTGAGAGAGAGCTACAGACAAAGAGAGGGAGAAACGGAGAGAAAGGTCTTTGATCCACTGGTTCACTCCCCAAATGGCCACAATGGGCAGAGCTGAGCTGATCAGGAGCTTCCTCCAGGTCTCCCATGTGGGCCCAGGGGCCCAAGTGCTTTGGATATCTTCTTCTACTTTCCCAGGCCATAAACAGGAAGCTGGATCAGAAGAGGAGCAGCCAAGACAGAAAAAAAAAAAAAAAAGAAATGGTGCCCATGTGGGATGCTGGCACCACAGGCAGAGGCTTAGCCTACCATGCCGCAGCGTTGGCCTGTTTTTTGGGTTTTTTACAGCCCAGTGCCCTCCAGATTTGAGATCTGCAGCGTTATCTGTATTCCAGAGTTTCATGTCAGACCTGTTGGGAAATTCCTGCTCATTCCTGACATGTGGTTCTAGGTATCAGCCCTTCTTGGCTGTGTTCTCTCCTACTCTCACCCTTTTGCTCTCCTTAAGATACTTTCCTATTATGCTAGGCAGGGTCCTATCAGAGCTTCCCTCTGCCATGCTTTAACCTTCTTCCCTCATGTAGGCTCTCAGATTCACCCAGTAGCCCCGGTCTATCAGTAATAGCATGGTGAAAACAGACAGATGAAACTGTCACATAAAGCTGTGTCCTGCTACAGGCAAGCCTCTGTGAAGTGGCTGTGAGGCAGCCAGGCTCTGGTACTCGAAGACTTGTGTCACCACTTATCAAGGAAGGGCTTACAAACAGGAATGTCATCTGGGGCTTACTACCGGGACCTAGAGCAAAAAGTAGGATCCTAGTCGTACCCAAAGACAGAATACCTGCTGCTGTTCTATAGCACAGTTTTGAATATCCATTATGTGCCAGCTCTTGTATCATTACAACTAGAGGATAAGTCAGCAAGAGCTAAAAGCCAGGCCAATCAGAAGATTAGTCATCTGAGCTACTGAACCGAGGGTCTTCTGGAACCAGATTATAGTTTAGCCTGCCATTTGGAATTAAATGCATCCAATTCTGGGATTAGAAGATGAGGCAGGAAGAAACCAGGGCAAATGTTATACTATTCATTGCTAATTCTGCTGCTGGACCTCTTGGGCTCCTTGCCACCTCTGGCTTTCCATAAGCTTCCACCTTGGCCTCTCTGTGTCACTTCCCTTTCCTCATCTGTTTTCATCAGTTCCCTTGCCCTTGAGCCTGTGCCCGTGGTCTACCTATTATGTCCTGAGATATGTCCTGTTATGTCTATATATGTCCTGTTATGGTCTACTTATCTTGTCCTGAGATAATTCTTGTTCTAGTACAGAGTACGGGTGACATGTGCAATTTCTGTTTCTCTGTCAGATGGTGATAAGTGGGACTGAGGAGATGTTGATTCCAAAGCAACATTCCTGAAAAATCAGATTTATGCTTTCAGTAGAATTCCACAGAGCTGTTGCCAAAGAGGTAAACATGTAGAAGTTTCCTTAAAAGGAAAAGAGAAGACTTTAGAAGCCATTGGAATGCTTCACATAGGAGAAAATGAGGAGAAAGACGAGAAACTTCAAACATAAGATGGTTAAAGACAATAAAACCCTCACAGACCTGAGTGACCAAGAATCTGAAAAAGATGGTAGTCAGAACTGTGACCCCGCAACAAATGAGAGAGTTCAGGCTGAAAAGAGACAGTATGTATGTGCCGAGTGTGGGAAAGCCTTTAGCCAGAGTGCAAACCTCACAGTACACGAGCGAATCCACACAGGAGAGAAACCATACAAGTGTAAGGAGTGTGGGAAAGCCTTCAGTCATAGCTCCAACCTCGTTGTCCACCGGAGAATCCACACTGGACTGAAGCCCTATACTTGCGGTGAATGCGGGAAGTGTTTCAGTGGTAAGTCGCACCTCATTCGGCACCAGGGAATCCACAGTGGGGAGAAAACTTACGAATGTAAGGAGTGCGGGAAAGCCTTTAGCCGGAGTTCAGGACTGATTTCCCATCACAGAGTTCACACTGGGGAGAAGCCTTATACTTGTATCGAGTGTGGGAAAGCCTTTAGCCGGAGTTCAAACCTTACTCAGCATCAGAGAATGCACAAAGGAAAGAAAGTTTACAAATGTAAGGAGTGTGGGAAAACATGTGGTTCTAATACAAAGATTATGGACCACCAGAGAATTCACACTGGGGAGAAGCCTTATGAATGTGATGAGTGCGGCAAAGCTTTCATCTTAAAGAAGACCCTCAGTGAACACCAGAGACTTCATCGTAGAGAGAAACCTTACAAATGTAATGAGTGTGGGAAGGCTTTCACTTCCAATCGAAACCTTATTGATCATCAGAGGGTTCACACTGGAGAGAAGCCTTACAGATGTAACGAATGTGGGAAAACCTTCAGGCAGACATCTCAAGTAATTCTACATTTGAGAACCCACACTAAGGAGAAACCATACAAATGTAGTGAGTGTGGGAAAGCCTATCGCTATAGCTCACAACTTATTCAACATCAGAGAAAACATAATGAAGAGAGAGAAGCCTCATAAATACAGTCATGCGTCACTAAAGGACCGGGATCCGTTCTGAGGAATAACATTGTTGGATAATCTTGCCATGTAAACATTGAGTGTACTTAACCAAAACGAAGCTACAGTGTCGCCAGGTGGTATAATCATTTGAGACCACTGCCTTATTTGCAGTTTATCACTGTTTGAAAGTCCGTTGTGCAGTATGTGATTGTAACAAATACTGTTGGTCATAGGCTTTTCAGTATCCTCATGAATTTCTAGGAATTCATATAGGGAAAAGTATACATAGATTGAAAAAAGGGATACTCATGCCAGCATCACACATAACTGGAAAAAAGAAAACTAGGTTTTTTAGTGGTACTGGATTTAAATGAACAGCAGTCCATCTGTGTGGTTTTTGGATGGCCATTATAAGCAGTTTTAAAGAATATTTAATGCCACAGAAAAATGATTTGGATAAAGTGGAGCAAAGGAGGGAAAACAATGAACATATAATCCAAATTTTTTAAAATGTGTATGTGTAGGAAACAAAGGGAAAGTAGTAAACCAAAACTAAAAATGTTAACAATGATTATCTCTGGGTAATAGGATTATAGATGGTTTCTATTTTTGTGTGTATACTTTTCTATGCTTTCTAGATTTTCTACAATGAGAATGCACTACTTTTATATTCAGGAAAAAAGTACAGTATTTTTTCAATGCAGTTAGTACATACCCATGTTCATTCAACAATGTTAGGAAAGGCATATGTATATAGAGCCAAGTTCCAGGATTGCAAACCAATACAAGAGGGTACTTCAAAAAATTCATGGAAAATTAAAAGATGTTTATTTTGGTACAAAACTATTCCATACATAGTTTTTTCATAATATGCACTTTCCATAAACTCTCTGAACACTCTTTGCATGGATTTCAGAATGATTTTGCACCAACATATTTTTTAACTTCATCTTCCTTGAACTTTTCAAAGTATCCTCGCTGGTCCTGGCACTTAGCAGCAGAGGAACCATGAGCAAGTCACTTCGATTAGAGCCTGTTTCCTGTTCAGTGAAATCACAAACACCAACCCTTTGTCTTTATGATAAGCTGGCTTTACAGTTGTCGACAAAATGTGTGATCACTGTTAGGTTAAAAGAACACTATGGTTATGGGAGGATCCATGAATGATAGAGAACTACTTAGGCTCCATTTTTTTCTGTTTGTATCTAAACAACTAGAAGAAAAATGGCTTTGTGAAATTGAAAGAATTGTAGGCTCAAACACTTTAAAAGAGTTACCATTAATATAAAACTAGTGGAAGACTGCTGTCATATGTTCTGTAGAGCTTAGTAGCTAAATGTGCTTTAGGGCTGGTGAGATCTGTGCTCTAGTTCCAGATCGACCACGCACTAGCGTGTTGACTTCAGATAAGTCACTTAACTGCTGTGAGCCTCAGACTTACCTGTAAAAGAGGAATAGTTCATAGGGTTGTTGTAAAGATGAAATTAAATAATGCACATAATGTACAACAAGCCTGGTACTTGGTAAACAGTAATAGCTTAGGTGTAGAACATTGGCATGGTATTTCTAGACACTTCACCGAGAGTGACTGAGGAGGAGTTTTGCCAAAGGTAGTATTTTCAGGTGTAATGAACAGTACCAAATGGTAGTATAGACATTAAGAACATTGATGATTTACTTAAGGGGGAGAATAGAGGTAAGCAGTTTGAAATTTTGTTTGGTGACTTAGCAGTTCATCAAACATCCACGTTAACACCACAATTGTCAGCATATTGCCATTCATTTTTCATAACCTTGTGGTTGCAAGGCAGTTTCCCCAGCTGCAAGTTTTTCTTCACACAGCTCCTTCAAAGTCTGTAAATAAGAAGTAGAGGCTCTCTTTGGTTCCTTTCATCATTGAGGGAGGAAAAAAAAACCTTTCCCAAAAGAAGGGATGGGTGGTACTGAGTAGTCAACACTACGTTTTTTCACTGGCTTCCTCTGCCTTTCCTTATGCCAGCCTCCAAGAAAGCCTTAGCCCATCTTTAAATAGCATTTGAAACTTGTCAGTTCTTAGCCCAGAATCCATCTGAGAACACTTCAAAGCTCCCCATTCCCTAAAGCCAGTGCCATTTATCTTATGCACAGAGTACTTCATTGTTGCAGGAACTGTGGAGAATATGTTATCTCAATCTTCCCATAATTTGCACAAGAAAACAGTCTCGGTGAGGTTAGATGACTGGCTAATTAAGTCAGAATTTGAGCTCAGATCTGACTTTGCAGTTCATATTCCCTTCTTTATACGAAAGTGCCTCTCCCCTCGATGGTGTCTGTGTGATTGAAAAACCAGATGATTGCGTCTGGACAGTTATTTGAGCATGGTTTCATAAGGAAGTTGTGAGATTTATGACCTATATTTGAACCTCATACTTTTTTCTGCGTCCCCAAGTCTTTTTAAAAGTGTATTATTTGAAAGGTAGAATGAGACTGAAAGAGAGGTCTTTCACTGGTTCACTTAAATGCCTGTGACAGCTGGGGCTGGGCCATCCCAAAGCCAGGAACCTGGGTCTATACCTGGGTCTCCCACAAGGGTGGCAAGGACTCAGTACTTGAACCATCACCAGCTGCTTCCTGGCCATATTAGCAGGAGGCTGAGCAGAGTCTGAGGTGGAACTGGATCACATGCACTTGGATATGGGATGTCAGTGTCTGAAGCAGAGGCTTAACCACCTTGTACCACAATGCCCTCTCCTGTAGCTCATAATTTAGATGGAAGGGTTATGTATTTCTTCCTTGTTACTGGAAAAAAAAAAAAGTGATGGGTGTGAAAATTAAATATTTATGTGAAAAAAAAAAAACTCCTGTTTGATAGTGCTTTGCACATAATTTTGTGATGCAGTATTCCCTGGTGCATATTTATTCCAAGCAGGGCTTGAAGGCCTGGAACAGATTTACTTCATTCAGGAGATAGGACTGTGACGTCGTCACTGACTGTTGATGCTCCCTGAATTGCTGAGCAGATATTTTCTGAGCAAAACATGTTCCCATCACTGGGTCAGGGGTCTGTAATTCTTTGCTTTAATGGGCTTTTTCATCTTAAAAGACTTTATGATTTATGAAAGTATCTTCTTGGAAGGACATAATATCTCGCATCCAGACATCTGAATACAGAATAGCCTCCGATTTCTTGCCCCAGGCAAGCTAGGATTACAGTCCCTTGAGGAAGCCCTCATTCATCTTCATAGGTTGCAGGAGTCAACAGTGACCTCAGGTCCCTGGATTCTTTCAGGTCAGTGTAATTTGAACGGGTCACCCACCTTCCTGCTGGAGTCTACAGGAGTACCAGCCATTAGAGTTGAAGCGTGCAGCCCTTGGCAGCCTTTCAAGCCGTTTACTAACAACCTCTGGTGCTCTCCACTTTGTTGTCCTGATGGAAACCTGGCTTCTTCCTAAGGGCAGCGTTCGCTCGGCAGTCCCCCAGTTGCTGGTTTCTGTCTCCATCAGAACCCTGGGCGTTTTGAAGTGAAATAGACTACGCTGTGTTAACCCCATCCCTGTGTTTGTCATCTGCCAGCCACTAACATTTATTCACTTATTTATTTATTTATTTTTAGTACCCCAAATTTTCCTAGCCACAAGTATTCTGATATTATAGAAGTGCTCCTGTGTGGAATAAAAATATGTATGCCCCTTTTTAGTTGAGAAGGAAGTGGGAAATAAAACTTCATATAGCTTGATTCAAGGGAAGTACGTAAGGCAGAAAGAATTCTTAGAGAGGAAAGTGTCTGCTGGACCTAGAGATCTTTTTTGTAGGTAGTATGTCTTGTTTTAGGTCTTACTTGGAAGAAAATTAAAACCAAAAAGAGCTTTAAGTAGCTGAGTAATTATGTTGACTCTAAATCCTGTACTAGATTTCATTGCAGTCCTGTGTCTTTGTTGACAGATGTCTTTTTAAAAGTTATTTCCTATCATTTAAATGAGGGATGCTAATTTTTTAGATTTTAGTCAATAGACTGTCTTCAATTACCTCTTACAAAGCTACAGTCTTAAAATTGTTTTTTCCAGGAAATAGTGGTATTCCTCCAATAAACATCTGCTATTCTTATACATACCCTCGATGGTTTTCTTCTTTTTGCTTCCTTTGTTCAGAGTGGGAAGAAAATAGTTCAGGCTTTTCTTTAAGCAGCTGTTTTTAGAATGAAGAAGTGACTCTGGCTTGTTTTTTGTGTAAATGCTACATGAAGCTTGCTTTCATTCTTAAAATATGTACTTGAGAGCTCTCTGTTAGTAATTTCTTTCCTGTTATTTTCTTAGAGGATGGATCCAGACAGTTTTTGGCTCACCCCCTCTTGCCTTATTTGTGTTTCACACCCCCACTGTTATGTAGCCCTCGGTTGACCATATAAACAACAGCCGTGTTCTCTGAAGCCCATCTCTGTTCCCAAAGGTAGATTTTAGGGGTAAAAAGAGAGCAGACTCCTTTCTGGGAGCTATGGCTGCAGAACCTGACTAGTCTCCACGTCTCCCATGGATTATTTCAAGTCCACATGGCAGAGTTGGACCATATGGATTCTAGATTTGCAAATACAGCCAGTCTCTGAAATGAAGGCCAGCGAGCTACAAACTTGGGGATCATCAGGACTTGTTTGATGCCTACAAATAGATTTCCCAGTTCCTACGTACTCAGCTTGGTGGGAGGACTATGAATTGATATACAATAAAACTTTGGCAGTGGGAATCAGACAGATCCTTTAAGGGCCTTGACTCTACATAACTACTTTTATAATAATTATCCACTTGCCCTTGGAAGATCCTATAAATCACAAGATTATTGGCACATGTACCAAAGTTTATATGATCATATGATAAGTTAGCAAACATTACTGAATCTGAGAGACGGCTGCCACATTTTCAGTGTTGGTTTAACCACAGGATTTATGAGAGAGCTCTCTAGAAAAATAGAACATAGCAAATTAGAGTATCAAGACACCTGGAAATGCTGGATAAAATGGAAATGTCTTTTTAAAGGACTTTCAATAAAATAAATCCTCAAAGCCAAAAATGAAGAATAAGTGGAAGCCAGAAAGGTAAGTGGATGTTGGTGCCTTTGGGTGTCATGAGGCAGTTTAGCAATCACACTGGGCAGGATTTGAGTCTTCGGGCTTGCAAGAGGTGGAAAATCAGAAATGAGATCTAAACAGGAAGGCCAGACACGGGACTGTGCCCTGAGTAACAACAGGGATTAGGAAAAGGGAGCAAAGGAAAGCACCAAAGAGGCTTACAGGACATTTCCTGGTTCTTAAGTGGAAAATACGTCTCTAGTAATTGATGTGAGCCAATCGTCATGACAGTTTGGAGTTCAAATGTGAGCCACACCCAACCAAGAAAGTAATATAACATATACACTTCCAAGTATACCTGCAGCAGTTTACAATTTAACATTTTTAAAACCTGAGTTATTTTAAGCTCAGCTTTTTAGCAAGTGCTATGGTTTCAATGGGCTATGGCTCCCGAATCCATATAGTTGGTTAACTTCCAAAGTCCTAAGTTGATGGTACTGAGAGGGGAGAAATTAATCCAGTCACGGTGTTGAGAAAGTGAGGCCTACTGGGAAGTCCTTAGAACATGGAGGGTGTGCCCTTGGGAGTTCTGAGAGGGTTGGTTATAAAAGGCTGAGTTGGGCCCACCCTTTCTCTCTGCCTCCTGGCTTGTTCTGTGTTCCTTCTGCACACGCTCCACTATGTCCAGCCTCTAACCTCACCAGATGGCTGAACCAATGGGGCCTACCCTAGTGGGATAGTGAACCTCAAAACCATGACCCAAAATAAACTTTATTCCTTCACACATAGCTTATCTTGGGCATTTTGTTATAGTGAGGAAGTAAACTCTGAGACGGGATATAAAGCAGAAAACTTATCAGGGAGCATCACTGGGATTAATGTCATTAGAGAGGAAGAAAGCAGTATTAGCAGTGGGAGTAGTTAGCTGTGTTGAGTCACAGCAAAGACTTCAGACGCAGTCAGACTTGGATGGACTTTCAAAATTGCCCAAACTTGAAGTGAGAGGCCTGGCCTTTCTACCCCCTGCAAAAGCCCAGCACACTAAGGGAAACATGGCCCTGGGTGAGATAGCTCACCCAGGCACCGAGGGAGAGGGGGGCCCTGGCAAAGTTTTTGAATTGAAGAGACAGAGCTCAGGATCCAAAGGGACTGAGGCAGAATGGCTCGCAACATGGACTCCTGGAAGGGTGAAACCTTCACAGAGAATTCTGTGTGTCTGTAATGGGTCCCCCTAGGATATTCAGCTGAGTATCAACTGGCATATGTGCATGAGGAAATGCACCCAAGGTCAGAGAGAGTAGATGGAAGATTCCCTCTCTCTCTCTCCCCTTCTCTCTTTCTCTTTCTCTCTCCATCCCTTTGTGTAACTCTGACTTGCAAATAAATAAATTAAAAAACACTCAGGAACTGCAGAACATCATGGAATTAAAATAGAATTTATAACAGATATTTGCAAATCCTCATGTATTTGAGGATTAAATAAACAGTGAGTCAATGGTGAAAATCAAAAACCTTCCTTTACAAGCCGATGCCTTCCCTTCACCTCCTTCCCCTCCCCACTTCTTTTTCTTTACTTACCCACACTCTCGAGACCCTCCAAGTCCAGCTGTTGAAGTGGTGAAAGCAGGCATCTTCCTCATCTTCACGATCTCAGGGGGCACACAGTCCTCCACTATTAAATACCATGCTAGCTAGAAAATCTTTATAGATTTTTTTATCAGATGGAGCATCTCTTATTCCAAATTCACTGCGTTTCTGAATTCCTAAATCAGGGGAGAATGTTGAGGGTTTTTAAAAAGATGTAATTAATTCTTTTTTTAAAGATTTATTTATTTGAAAGACAGAGTTACAGAGAGAGGTAGAGATAGAGAAGTCTTCCATCCACTGCTTCACTCCCCAGATGGCCGCAATGACCGGAGTGTGCCAATCGAAGCCAGGAGCCAGGAGCCTCCTCCAGGTCTCCCACGCAGGCACAGGGGCCCAAGGACTTGGGCCATCTTCTACTGCTACCCCAGGCTATAGCATAGACTGGATCAGAAGAGGAGCAGCCAGGACTAAAACCAGCACCCATATGGGATGCCGGTGCTTTAGGCCAGGGCTTTAACCCGCTGCGCATTAGCCCCTTTGAAAGACAGAATTACAGAGAGGCAGTGGAAGGGAGAAAGAGATTTTCCATCTGCTGGTTCACTTCCCAGATGGCTGCAGTGCCTGGAGCTGGTGGGCCCATCAGAAGCCAGGAGTTTCTTCTGGGTCTCCCATGTGGGTGCAAGGGCCCAAGAACTTGGGCCATCTCCCACTGCTTCCCCAGGTGCATAAGCTGGGAGCTGGATTTGAAGTGGAGCAGCTGGGACTCGAACTGGCGCCTGTAGGAATGCTGGCACTGCAGGAGTGGTTTTACCTGCTACACCACAGTGCCTGCCCCGAGAATGTTGAATTTTGTCAAAACCTTATTCTAGGCGCCAGCATTGTGGTGTAATGGGTTAAGTTGACACTTAATAACAGCATCATCTTTTGATCCAGTTCCCTATTAATTAGCCTGCGAAAGCAGCAAGAGATGGCCCGAGTGCTGGGACCCCTGTATCCATGTGGGAGACCTGGAAGAAGTTCCTGGCTCCTGGTTTCTGCCTGGCCCAGCCCTGGCTGCTGTGGCCAGGTGAGGCGTGACCAGCAGGTGGAAGATCTCTTGTCTCTCTCGATAACTCTGTCTTTTGAATAAAAGAAAACACATCTAAAAACAAACTTATTCTACATCTATTGCAATGGTTATGAGTTTTTGCTTCTAGTTTGTTAATATGGTGAATCATGCAGTTCAATTTTCAAGTACAAACCCAAACCTGCATCCCCTGAAGAAACCCCATTTGGTCATGATGTGTTCTCTGTTTAAATATATTTTTGGACTTTATTTGCTGCAATCTCAGGATTTTTACATCTACGTTTATGAGGGCTACTGATCTGTACTTTATTGTAATGTCTGGCTTGGGGATCAGGGTATTGCCAGCCTCATAGAACAAGTTAGGAATAAGGTCCTCGCGTTCAATTTTCTGCGAGAGTTGATCTGTAGTGTTAGAATTATTTCTTCCTTAACTATTTGGCAAAATTCACCAGTGAAGCCAAGTGGGCTTAGAGTTTTCTTTATGGGAGGTGTTGAAACTATAAGCTTATTTTACAGGTTATTCAGGTTATTTATTTCCTCTAAAGTGAACTTTGATAGTCTGTCTTCCAGGGAACTGGCTGTTTTCTCTGTCAGTTATTGGCACCATGTTGTTTATAAGACTACCCTATTTCCCCCTTCTTTGGCTTAGATGCACAGTGAAGCCACCTCTTTTTATCCTGATATTGACATTTCATGTGTTTTCTCCTTTTTTTTCCCTGCTCAGACTTGCTAGAGGCTTATCAATTTTACTGATTTTTGTAAAAATACATTTTTGGCTTCTTTGATTCTACTTTTCTGTTTTGTATTTTAGGGATTCTATTCTGATATTCATTAATCCACTTTTTGCTTATTTTGGTATTGTTATTTTTTTTAACTTTTATTTAATAAATATAAATTTCCAAACTACAGCTTTTGGATTACAGTGGGCTTTTCCCTCCCATAACTTCCCTGCTACTTGCAACCCTCCCATCTCCTGCTCCCTCTCCCATTCCATTCACATCAAGAATTATTTTCAATTATCTTTACCTACAGAAGATCAATTTAGTATATATTAAGTAAAGCTTTCAACAGTTTGCACTCACACAGAAACACAAAGTGTGCAGTACTGTTTGAGTACTAGTTACACCATTGATTCACATAGCACAACACATTAAGGACAGAGATCCTACGTGGGGACAAAGTGCACAGTGACTCCTGTTGATTTGGTTTTGTTAATTTCTTAAACTTTCCTCTCTTTCTTTGTTTTCCTCTCTCTCTTTTTAAAGATTTATTTATTTGAAAGGCATAGTTACAGAGAGAGAGGAGAGACAGAAAGAGAGAGATTTTCCATCTGCTAGTTCACTCCCTGAATGGCTGCAACACACAAGGCTGGGCCAGGCTAAAGCCAGGAACCAGGAGCTTCTTGCAGTTCCCCTGTGGGTGCAGGGGCCCAAAGACTTGGACCATCCTCCGCTGCTTTCCCAGGCCACAGCAGAGAGCTGGATGGGAAGTGGAGCAGTGGAGACTTGAACTGGTGCCCACATGGGATGCTGGCTCTGCAAGCCATAGCTTAACCGTCTGTGCCAAAGTGGTGCCCAAACTTTCCTCTTTTCTAACATAGGCATTTAGTGCCGTAATTTCCAACTATTGTTTTAACAACTTTCCATAATTTTCCATGTTTTCATTTTGAGCCAGTTCAAAACACTAATAGGTGCTTTTTTTTTTTTTTTTTGTAAAGATTCATTTATTTATTTGAAAGTCAGAGTTACACAGAGAGAGAACGAGAGACAGGTCTTCTATCTGCTGGTTCAGTCTCCAGATGGCTGCAACAGCCAGAGCTGCACCAATCCAAATCCAGGAACCAGGAGCCAAGAGCTTCTTCCGAGTCTTCCATGCGGGTAAAGGGGCCAGAGGACTTGGGCCATCTTCTACTGCTTTTCCAGGCTAGAGCAGAGAGCTGGACTGGAAGCGGAGCAACCGGGACTCAAACTGGAGCCCATATGGAATGCCAGCACTGCAGGTGGCAGCTTTACTCGGTAAGCCACAGCACCGGCCCATGTTAAACTTCTTAAGAAACAAACTGTTTTCCGTAATGATTGTGCTATTTGCATTGCTGTCAATAATGTTTGAGAGTTCTAGTTCCACTACATGTTTGCTAGCATGTAGCATGGAATATTAATTTTCATTATTTTGTAGGGATGTAAGAGTATTCCGTTGTGGTTTTAATTTGTATTACCCTAATCAATGATATTGAACATTGCTTTTCAAGTGCTCATTTACCATCTGAATATCATCTTTGATGAAGTGTCCTTGCAGATCTTTATCTATTATTTTGTTGGGTTGTTTGCTTCCTTAGTCTTGAGTCTTCATGCTTTTGGATATAAATCCTTTATCAGGTATATTCTTTATAAATGTTTTTTCCCAGTTTGTGGCTTGTTTTCTAATTTTTTCTAATTTTGCTAAAGGCAGATGTTTTCATTTCGTTGGGACTCATTTTTCTCAGTCTGGTCTTTCACAGATCATACTTCTGGTAACAAAGTTATAAAATCTTTGTCTAACTCAAAATCACAAAAATTTATCTTATTTCAGAACTTTTAGAGTTTTAGGTTTTGCACTTAGGTTTACTATTTGGTATGGACTAATTTATATATACTGTGAGATACAGGGCAAAGATATATTTTTTGGCCAAGGGACATTCAATTATTTGAATAAAATTTATTGGAAAAACTATCCTTTATACACTGAGTGCCTTTGAACATTTGTCAAAAATCAGTTCTCCATATATGTTTCTGGATCTATTTCTGGATTCTCTATTCTCTTCCACTGATCTATTTTTTCCCTATCATTTTACCTAAAACACACGGTCTTGTTACTCTAATTTTATGTAAGTCCTGGAGTCTTGGTTCTTTAGTTTGTTTTCGATATTCAAAGTTCATCACATTTGATAGAGACAAATTTTCAATTTCTACAAGACACACAGAGACAAATGTTGGGATTTTTAATGATATGAGTTGAATCTATAGCTCAATTTGTGGAGCATCAACAAATTAATCATCTTGCTTACTCTAATCCATAAGCAAGATAGATTTCCATTTATTTAGTTATTTTTTAATTTCATCACTATTTTGTAGTTTTTAATATGCAGGAATTTTAAATTTTTATCATATTAATTCCTAAGTATGTCCTAGTCAGTGCTATTATAAATGATACAATTATTTAAATTTTCATTTTGGATTGTTTATTATTATAAAAAGAAAAAACCTTGATTTTCTTATAGAAAAAAATCTGATTCTTTTTCATTTTTTAAAGATTTATTTATTTATTTGAAGGGCAGAGTTACAGAGCGGCAGAGGCGGAGAGAGAGGTCTTCCATCCACTGGTTCACTCCCCAGTTGGCCAAGGGCCATCTTCTACTGCCTTCCCAGGCCATCAGCAAAAAGCCGGATCAGAAGCGGAACGGCTGGGATTCGAACTAGCGCCCGTATGGGATGTCGGCACCACAGGCCCCAGTGCCAGCCCCCAGAGTGTATTCTTAGCACCCTTCTTGAAGACCAGCTCACTGCGGTGGCCTGGGTTCACTTCCAGGCTCTCTGTTAAGCGACTTTTCCATCTTCTGCTCTTTTCTTGGTGCTTGTTAGTGTCTCTTTCAGTTTGAAGAACTCCCTTTTGCAGGTCCTGGGGGAGAGCTTTTGTTTGGGAATGTCTTTATCTCTCTTGCATGTATGAACTACAGCCTTGCTGGGTACAGTACTCTTGGTTGACAGGTCTTATCCCTTCAGTGCTGGGAAAGTCTCATCCCGGTCCCTCCTGACCTGTAAGCTTCCTACTAGGAAGTCTGAGACCTGCAAACTGAGACACCTTTATGTTTCACCTGTTTCTTTTCTCTTGCAGCTTGGAGACTCTCCTCTTGAACCTTAGGAAGCTTGACTATAATGTCTTTGGGTAGAATTGGTTGCGTTGAAACCTAACTGGTAGGGGGCTGGTGCTGTGGCACAGTGGGTTAGTCCTCCACCTGCAGTGCTGGCCTCCCATATGGGCACCGGTTCATATCCCAGCTGCTCCTCTTCCAGTCCAGCTCTCTGCTATGGCCTGAGAAAGCAGAAGATGACCCAAGTCCTTGGGCCCCTGCACCCGCGTGGGAGACCCGGAGGCAGATCCTGGCTCCTGGCTTTGGATTGGGTCAGCTCTGGCCATTGCGGCCATTTGGGGAGTGGATGGAAGACCTTTCTGTCTATGTCTCCCTCTCACTATCTGTAGCTCTACCTCTCAAACAAATAAATAAAATCTTAAAAAAAAAAAAAGAAAGAAAGAAATCTAAGTGGTGACCTCTGACCTTCCCATACCTGGCTATTTGCATCTTTCTCTCGGTTTGGTAGGTTTTCTGTTATCCCCTGAATATTCTTTCTACCCCTTTGGCCCTCCCAAGTCCCTCTTTGTTATGGGTTGAGTAGGATTTGTCTCCCCAAAACTCAAGTAAGATGTTTAAAAAACTCTGATGTCTCAATGTTAACTGTTGATGGATTAAAGGTGCGACTTGGACCAGCACTGTGGCATAACAGGTAAAGCCGCTGCCTACAGCACTGGCATCCCATATCGGTGCCGGTTTGAGTCAAGTCCTGGCTGCTCCACTTCTGATTGAGTTTCCTGAGAAAGCAGCAGAAGATGGCCCAAGTGCACCTGCACCCTGCACCCATGTGGGAGACCCACAAGAAACTCCTGGCTTCAACCTAGCCCAGTCCTGACCATTGTACCCATCTGGGGAGTGAACCAGCAGATGGAAGATCTTTGTCTCTCTCTCTCCCCCTCCCTACCACCTCTACCTTTCCTTCTCTTTAACGCTTTCAAATAAATATTAAAAAAAAAAATGGTAGAGACTTGATCTAATAGTACTGGGTAGGACCTGGGGCTGGTGGGAGTGTTTAGGTCATTGAAGGCATGGTTCCCACATGATCATTATGTGAATCCAAGTTTTGCCTAACTTCTCCCTCTGTCTCTCTCTGTTTCTCTCTTTTTCTCCTTCCTACTTCATCATGTGATCGTACCTCTGCACCTGTCATGACCAGCCTCCACAGATGTCAGACCATGGGCCACCTGATCCTGAACTGAAAGCAGAAATAAACCTTTTCTTTCCCAAGCAGCTCCTCTCGTGTGTTAGTTACAGTAGTGAAAACCGAATAATGCACTCCTGAACCCAAATAGCTTAGATATCTCCTCTGTTAGTGTTGCATTGAGATTCTTGTAAATCTTCTTCATTCCTCCTCATTCTTTTTTCTTTCTTTTGCCTCTGAGCATTTTCAAATTGCCTGTCTTGGAGCTCGCTAATTCTTCCCTTTGACCTATTCTTCTGTTGATGCCTTTTATCACATTTTAATCTTTCCATAAAGTACTTAAAATTGTTTATTTATTTGAAAGGCAGAGCCACAGAGAGAGAGGGAGAGACAGGGGGGGGGGGGAAAGAGGGAGAGATCTTCCATCCTCTGGTTCACTCCCCAGATGGCTGCAACAGCTAGCTCTGGGCCAGGAGAAAGCCAGGAGTCAGGCCCCCCATGCGGGTCTCCCACATAGGTGGCAGGGGCGTAAGTGCTTGGCCATCTTCTGCTGCCTTCTTGGATGCAGAACATTATGGGATGCCAGTGTCACAGCAGTGGCTTAACCCACTGCGCCACAACACCAGCCACTGCTTAATGTGCTTTTCAACTCAAGAATTCTTTTCTGATTTTTAAAAAAATTCTTCCATTTATCTGTTTTGTTTCTCCGTTAGAGGAATGGACAGTTCCTCTGGGTTTTCCTGAATCTCACTGAATTGAATTTCCATAAAACACAATTTTAAATTCTGCACCTGAGAATTTGCACATGTCGGTTGCTGTCTAATTGTTCCTCACAGCTTATTTTGTTCGTCAGCTGAACTCATGGTCCCCCAAAAGTTCCTGGTGCTTGTTGGTGCACGGCATCATGTGTGCACTGAAGGATGAGGAGCTTTTTCTTCCATTTTTTAATGTGGCTTCATTTGCACCTGCCTTCCAGAGAGTCCAAGCAGTCTACTTATTTTCTTTGAGGCTCTATACTGTTTAGGTATTGCCCTAAGTGAAGGTTGGCCTTAAATCAACTGTTAGTGTGTTGTTGTCATTTCACCACTAGAGGGCGCCAGGACCCCACATTTGTCCCAGGTCCAAGGGCTGAGGAGAGGACTTTGTACTTCATCTGGGACTGAGTTCCACCATGGCAGGCCAGGCACTAAGCTCAAAGGAGAAATCCGAGTTGAATTTACCACCCTATTTCCCAGTGGCTGGTGTCTTGCCTCACCGTCTGCCAGAGGGTGGGGGTGGAGCCCCTTGGCCACTCCAAAGGCTCAGGCCAGAGGTGCTGGCTGGGGCAGGGGCGGGAGGCCCTGATGGTGCTGAACTTCAGGGTGGCATACTCAGTCCTGGGTTTCAGATCTAAGGTGTTTTTTTTAATATATATATTTATTTGTTTATTTGAAGGGCAGAGTTACAGAGAGGCCAGTGCATAGAGAGAGAGAGACACACACACACACACAGGTCTTCCATCTGCTGATTCACTCCCCAAATGGCCACAACAGCTGGAGCTGAGCTGATCCAAGGCCAGTAGCCAGGAGCTTCTTCCAGGTCTCCCTTGAGGGTGCAAGGGCCCAAGGATTTGGGCCATCTTCCACTGCTTTCCCAGCCCATAGCAGAAAGCTGGATCGGAAGTGGAGCAGCTGGGACTCAAACTGGTGCCCATATGGGATGCTGGCTAAGATCTTAAATCCTTCTCGGTTTCTCAGATCGGTGGCATGGAGCTGTACTGTTAGGAGCTGGGTGCTATGGCAACCATTCGCTTCCTGCCATTTCAAACTGTCTTTTCTTAGTATGACACTTGGCACGGGGGTCTCTCACCTGGCTTCCTCAGCTCTTGTGAGGGTGGCTTGTGCGTGGATACCTGCTCAACTGACGTCTCTGGGGAAGACGATCACTGGAGTGTTTCACTCATCCACCATCTTGCCCCCTACTCAGTCACATTTTAATTGAGTTACAAAAAAACTGGTAGAGTGGGGTTTAAAATATATTTTTTTGAGAGGCAAAGAGACAGAGAGCGGGAGGGAGGAAGAAGGAAGGGAGGAAGAGACAGCACGCCTGTCCACTAATTCACTCCCCAGATGCCAGCAACAGACTCCACCATGGCCTGAGTTCTGCAGTGAGGAGCTAGAGATCCAGTGCGTGTCTCCCATGCCAGTGGCAGGGACTCAACTGTTTGAGCCATCAGCATTGCAGGATCTGCATTAGCAGGAGCTACAGCTAGGGGGCGGGACACAGGGTTCCTAATCTGCATCTTAGCCACTAATAACCCCTAGAGTGGGGTTGATATCTATAGAAACATAACCTTTCCATTCAGAATGACATTTCAGGCTTTTATAAGGCAAGTTGTTTTTTTTTTTTTTTGAGATCTTTATTTTTTTATTTTTGATATTTACTTATTTATGTATTTGAAAGGCAGAGTTACAGAGAGACAAGGAGAGACAGAGAGATCTTCCATCCATTGGTTCACCCCCCCAAATGACCACAACAGCTGGGGCTGAGCCAGCCAGGAGCCAGGAGCTTCTTCTGGGTCTCCCACATGGGTGACAGGGGCTCAGGCACTTGGGCCATCTTCTACTGCCTTCCCAGGCCATTAGTAGGGCCATTCTTATATTTCAGAATCTACCCACTGGTGCTCTGAGACCCAGAGGTACTGTTTCCTGGTTCTCCTGCTACGTGGGTCGGTGGTGCTTCCCAGTCTCCTTTCTTGGGTCCTCCTCTCCCTCTTTCTTTTCAGCACTTACATGGCTGATGAACTTCTGTATTCGTTTTCTCTCTACTTGCATTAGAGGCAAGCTCCCTGAGAACAGGGGCTTTGCCTCTTCACCTAGGTCCCTGGAGCCTAGAGCCACGCGGCTGGCACACAGCAAACCAGCAGATAGATTCTCTCTCTGCCTCTCACTCTTTCAAATAAATAATATAAATCTTTTTAAAAAAGTACTTGTTAGCCGGCGCCATGGCTCACTAGGCTAATCCTCCGCCTTGCGGCGCCGGCACACCGGGTTCTAGTCCCGGTCGGGGCGCCGGATTCTGTCCCGGTTGCCCCTCTTCCAGGCCAGCCCTCTGCTGTGGCCCGGGAGTGCAGTGGAGGATGGCCCAAGTGCTTGGGCCCTGCACCCCATGGGAGACCAGGAGAAGCACCTGGCTCCTGGCTTCGGATCAGCTCAGTGCACCGGCTGCGGCGGCCATTGGAGGGTGAACCAACGGCAAAAGGAAGACCTTTCTCTCTGTCTCTCTCTCTCACTGTCCACTCTGCCTGTCAAAAAAATACCTGTCCAAATAAATAAATAAATAAATCTCTCTGTCTCTAACTCTGCCTTTCAAACAAATGAATAAATCTTAAAACAGAGACCCAGAGAGGAAGCAACAAGCTTGCCGAGGCCCTGGGCCCGGTCCTTGGGGCGCGCACCCTCCCCACCCAAAGGCAGCAGCCCCGGCCCAGCACGAGGACCACCCGGGATCTCCCCGCCTGCGTCGGCGGGCCAAGCAGGAGACCATAGAGCTGCGGCTTCCTAGAGAGCCGGGGTGCGGGGTGGGGGCCGGCGAGGCGCCGCCGGAAGTCGCAGGATCCGCGGCTCGGCCATTCTTTGGGGCCTGGGCGCGTCCGGTCCCGGGGTCATCTCCCAGTGGCCTGGCGCCGAGGCGGCGGTACCCAAGGGTGGAGCCGCGGCTGGAGCCCCCGGTGAGCGGGGTGGGCGCGGGGGCGGGTGGGCTGCGCCGAGGGCGGCCGGGGGCAGCTCCCTGCGTGCGCGGGCACTGGGCAGTGTCCGTGGCCTCGCCGCCGGGACTTGCCGGGAGCAGCGGCCCTCCGAGCGCGATCTTTTAAGGGCCGGACTGGCTGTGCTCTTAATTTTGTAACACGATAGCCTTCTGCGAGCGAAGCCGCCACACCCCCGTTCCGTCAGGGAGCGCGTCCGAACGCTAAGTACTAAAACATCAGCCCAGAGGGAGTGCGGTCCTTTGCGAAGTAATTCATCATGATGATGCCCTTGCCAGCCCGTCGCCGGGCGGTTATAGCCTTCACCCTTTGCAGCTTGGCGGATTAAAGCTGTGTCGTGGACCAGCCCGGTGTTTCTGCCCCTCCTTGGGGTTATTGTGGACCCTGGGAAGTGGAATCCCCGCACCCCGAGTTCGCTTCCCAGCCTCAGTAGCTGGGAGGCCCGGAGTGGATCCCGGAGCTCGTTTGACCCTGTTCTCTGCGACTTCTGCCTCACAGACGTTTTCTGAGAATCGAGCAGAATGTGTGTTCAAGGGTTTATTGTTTTTAGCTGCCAAGGGTAGAGTTCTGACCATGGGCTGCAGAAAAATACTTAAAATCCCCCCCCCCCCCCAAGATGACTGACTTATTTATCTGAAAGGCAGGGAGATAGGTTTTTCATCCGCAGGTTCACTTTCCAATGCAGCAACACCCAGGGCTGGGCTGCGCCAAAGCTGGGAGCCTGGAACTTGGCTGGGGTCTCCCGTGTGGGTGGCAGGGCCCAGGTCTCCGACGGCCCTGTGCTGCTCACAGATGCGCTGGTAGTGAGCCGGAGCAGAGGCAGAGTAGCCATGATCCTAACTCAGGCACTTGGATTGGGATGCAGATGTTGTGAGCGTTGGCCTAACCCATTCCGCACAACACCTACCCCTTAAAATCCTCTTTAAAAATTCCTCCCTGTCATCTCCAGATTCGTGACCAAGAACTGCCAGATTCTCTCATTTGTCTTTCCCTGCTACTATTTCATTTAGCACTTACTTTGCTTTAGAATGTTGCAAAAACCTGACTGGCTTCCCAGTACCCAGTCCTCCTCCCTCCCTTAGAGAGTCCTGACCCCACAGAAGACTGTTCACGCTCACAGTGGGAAAGAAGCCATAAAATAGAAGATTGGGTGGCAGATATGACTGACAGCACAGTTTCTTCATATATGTAGCAGTCCCCAGAGCACGTGACACACAGAACACATTGCAGCTCCCATTAGAAGTAAACAATTCATTTTCCTGCAAATCAGCGAGACCCCATCCCTGAATGGAAACTCAGGCAACACCCATGTGTGGGTTTTCTAGTTTCACAAATTTTCTACTTTGTAAACCAAAAAAAAAAAAATGTTTCTAAAGAGCTGGTTTGGAGAAAGCAAACTCCGAAGTTCTGTATAATAAAACCTTATTCAAATTTATGCAAATATTTTGATGAACAAAATGAGCAATTTTCAAAGAACATTAAAAGTATGTACAGGGGCCGGCACTGTGGCATAGTGAGTAAAGCCTCCACCTGCAGTGCCGGTATCCCATATGGGCACCGGTTCAAGTCCTGGCTGCTCAGGAAGATGGTTGCGGCCATCTGGAATTAAACCAGTGGATGGAAGACCTCTCTCTCTCTCTCTGCTTCTGACTCTCTGTAACTGCCTTTCAAAATAAATAAATAAATATTTTTTTAAAAAAAAAAAGACTAAAGGTTGAGTCTGGGTACCAGGCAGTGTTCAAACACTTGAAATGCATTTGGACATCCAGTTCTCAAAAACAACTCCATGAGGGAGGAACTATTATTATCCCTGTTTTACAGGTTAAGGAACCATGGCTCAGAAGTGAGGTAACTTGTTCAGACTGCAGGAGCAGCCAGGATGCCCACAGTCAGAGGGCAGGGAAAGAGAGGAGATGTGGCGGATAAGGCATTTCATGTTTTTTTTTTTTAAAGGTTTATTTATTTATTTGAAAGAGTTACACAGAGAGGAGAGACACACAGAGAGAGATCTTCCATCCACTGGGTCACTCCTCAGATGGCTGCAATGGCCGGAGCCTCACCGTTCCAAAGCCAGGGGTAAAGAGCCTCCTCCTGCACCGTGTGGGTGCAGGGGCTCAAGAACTTGGCCCATCTTCTGCTGCTTTCCCAGGCCACAGCAGAGAGCTGGATCAGAAGTGGAGCCTCTAGGGCCGGCGCCGTGGCTCAACAGGCTAATCCTCCGCCTTGCGGCGCCGGCACACCGGGTTCTAGTCCCGGTTGGGGCGCCGGATTCTGTCCCGGTTGCCCCTCTTCCAGGCCAGCCCTCTGCTGTGGCCCGGGAGTGCAGTGGAGGATGGCCCAGGTGCTTGGGCCCTGCACCCCATGGGGAGACCAGGAAAAGCACCTGGCTCCTGGCTCCTGCCATCGGACGAGCGAGGTGCGCCGGCCGCAGCACGCCGACCGCGGCGGCCATTGGAGGGTGAACCAACGGCAAGACCTTTCTCTCTGTATCTCTCTCTCTCACTGTCCACTCTGCCTGTCACAAAAAAAAAAAAAAAGAAGAAGAAGAAGAAGAAGTGGAGCCTCTGGGTATCGAGCCAGCGCCCATATGGGATGCCAGCACTGCAGGCGGTGGCTTTACCCGCTACGCCACAGTGCCGGCCCGTTTCATGCTCTTGATTGCAGCAATAGGTGTGTCCCCAGGGCCTCGTCCAGGGGGCCTCTGTCAGAAGCAGCTCTCCAGAGCCTAGACTGGAACCTTGCATTCTCGGGGTTCTCTTGCTTGCCGGGAGCTGACTGGGGTCTGTAAAGCGTGTTGGTTTCTCTGGGTTAACTGTAGCACTGATCTCTTGAGGTCTCGTAGATGATGAGCTCCAGGCGCTGAGGACGAAGTCAAGCAAGGACTCAGGGGACCTGAAGGTTTCTTAAAAGTCGACCATGACAAGAGAAAGCTGGACCCACAGCGTTCTGAGACAAGAGGGGCTTGTGAAGGGGAAGGATGACACTTGGAAGTGGGGAACCAGCTTCCAAGGGAGCAGCTCCTCCGTGTGGGAGACCTCCCACCTGCACTTCAGACAGTTGCGGTACCATGAGACGTCTGGACCCCAGGAGGCGCTGAGCCGGCTCCGGGAGCTCTGTCGCCGGTGGCTGAGGCCAGAAGCTCGCACCAAGGCCCAGATCCTGGAGCTGCTGGTGCTGGAGCAGTTCCTGAGCATCCTGCCCGGGGAGATCCGGACCTGGGTGCAGCTGCATCGCCCTGGGAGTGGCGAGGAGGCTGTGGCCCTGGTAGAGGAGCTGCAGAGGGACCTCGATGGACCAGCGCTGAAAGTGAGAAAGGCAGCGGGGAGGTGGAGGGGAGAAAAGAATGGAGGCTGGGCTGGAGGGTGACCCAGTGACTGTCACTAATCGTCAGCACACTAGCAAACCAGTGCTAATTACAGCAAGTCCATAAGCGTCCGGGCAGGCCGTGGAGTGTCTTTGCAGAGAAATTGATTTATGAGTGAGGTGTCAGCATGAGGCACAGACTGTGCTTTGTCCGCCTGGGGGATGCGTGCCCGTGATGAGTTTGGTCCAAGACCCTGAAGAGCACTGATTGGCATGTGTCCCCCTTAGCAGCCACATGTGCACTGCGTACGTTGTTCCTGTGGGTCGGGTGGTGATGTAAGCCTGGGGTACAGAAGGCAGAGGCGTAGAAGTGAAGCTCTCTAGATCTAGCAACACCTGCCCTGGTGTGCTCCTCCTGGGGCCTGGAATGAGATACTTGCGTCTGAAAAGGCTTTGCTGACCTCGATCCTCAGGTTGGGACGTCATACAGTCTCCTGTGTGTGTGTGAGAGATTCTTTCTGTAAATGCCTGGAATATTCCTAAGTCTGAACCAGGACTCAGATGCGGGAGTGACATCAAGGACAGGCCTGTTTTAATCATAAAAATGAAGCCTTTTAGAGCTACATATTTCATTAGGAACTTCTAATCTATCCTCGATTGAGAGGTTAGGACACTGAGGCAGAAGAAAGTTCAGTGGATTGCCAAGGTTAGACACCTGGCCAGCAGCCAAGCCACGAGTGACGTGTATTGGAGCAGGGTGCTGAACCCAAGTCTGATCTAAAGCTAAAATCCATGCTCTCGAGTACTGCTTGTGACTTCCCATTCCCTCCCAATCCATACCCAGGTCTGGTTTCTGTTCCCACCGTTCTGTACCGTGTCCTGTGGGAGAGGTCACCAGAGCCCTGAGTGGGGTTAGAGGGCAGCTCCACTGTTCTCATGCAAAGCTTTACTGCTGTTTTGATGCACCATGTGTGAGGTGGGTCTCTGTTCTCACAGTTACAGATTGTGGGCAGAAAGAGGTCCATGGTGGTTAGGTGAGTCCATCTGCTGAAGGTACGAGAGGAAGCAGCTTACTTTGTCCTGCTTGTCCCCAGGTTCCAGTCCTTGTCCAGGACCAGGACGCCCTCCAAGACGGGATGCGCACTGCAGGAACAGCCCTTCCTGCTGAACCCCCTGGTGGCCGTGTAGCTGCTGGCATTCGCCCACATCCTCTCCCCGGCTCAGTGCTGTTCGGCCTCCAGGATCCTCCACGTGGTACTTACTCTGTGGCTCAGTCCTCTACTCGCAGGGAGTCACTTTCTCTCCTGGCCTTTCAGTGCCCTGCTCTTCCTGCTGCTCCTCCCCGTCTTGCCCTGACCTTGGTCCCTCTGACTCTTGTGCGTGCTCACTGCTACTCCAGCCCCGCCCCTGGGAATCACTTTACAGCCATGGTTTCCTGGGCCTGGGAGCTCTGGGTCTTGGTGGATTCCCAGTCTGTGGGAGCTGTTGGACTTGGGGGAGGCAGGAAGAGCAGTCGTCTCAGGCCGCTGTTTGCCCTTCCTCAGGTGCTCCTGCCCCTGCAGCTTCCGCTCTTGCGCAAGAAGAGAACCCGAGGAATCAGTTAATGGCACTTATGCTGCTGACAGCCCAGCCCCAGGTGAGGTTTGCATCCCCTCTCCTTCCTGTCTGCATTACTGAGTTGTGGCTGAACTCCCCTTGCCGGCCCGGTGCTCAGGTGGCCAGTGAGCTCCCGCCTACCTCAAGGCGCACGCTCTTGGCCGACTGCCCTTACCTGGGATCTCGTTGTGTATCTGATGTCTGTGGCCTACCTCATGGCTCACAGCTACCCCTTCCCCAGAGGGAGGGAGCTCCAGAGGGGAGCTGTTGAGCGGGGCGGGTCTCACATGCACCTGTGATTGCAGGAGCTGGTGATGTTTGAGGAGGTGTCCGTGTGCTTCACTCCAGAGGAGTGGGCGTGTCTGGGCCCCATTCAGAGGGCCTTGTACTGGGATGTGATGCTGGAGAACTACGGAACTGTGACCTCCCTGGGTAAGGCCCCTCCAGAGCTGTCGGCATTTTGATGCTACCTCGCTTTTCCTCGTGTTGGAGGTCCCTTCACATGTGTGCACACTTGTGTGTGTATCTGTGTGCGTAGGTTACAGCTGGCTTTCCTTCACATGTGTTCACAAGTATGTGTGTGTCTGTGTGTAGTTTACAGCTGGCTCTCCTTCACACATGTGCACAAGTATGTGTCTCTGTGTGTACAGTGTTACAGCAGCTCTCCTTCACATGGGTGCACAAATGAGTGAGTTTGTGTAGTGTTATAGCTCCCTCTCCTTCACACATGTGCACACATGTGTGTACAGTGTTACAGCAGCTCTGCTTCACGCATGTGCACAAATGAGTGTGTGTGTGTACAGTGTTATAGGTCCCTCTCTTTCACATGTGTCCATACGTGTGTGTGTGTTTGTAGTTTACAGCTCCCTCTCCTCCACATGTGTGCACATGCGTATGTGTGGGGGTACAGTTTTACAGCTCCCTCTCCTTGCATTCTTCTTGCTGTCATATTACAAACTTACTCTGTTAGTCTATGTTGGCTGCATAGATTGTACCATTATTCAGATAGGCATTTCCTTATTTGGCCTAGTTGTCACAACAATCATCAACCCTGCGTCTGTGGCCTTCCTGTACTTCTCACTGTGTTTTTGAAGTACAGGTACTGAGCCTGAGTGTTGACTTGTTGAGGCTCCTTCAACCACTCCCGTCTTCTCTGCTTATCTTACCAGTGCAGCGTGAGAACACTCCCTTTGCTCCACACTCATTTACTAATATAATTTTGTAAAGTTCCAATGTCTGTTTATTCTAAAGTAGATTTTTTAAGATTTATTTATTTGAGAGGCAGAGCTATAGACAGAGACAGAGACAGAGATAGAGGTCTTCCATCTGTTGCCTCACCTCCAAATGGCTGCAGTGGCAAGAGCTGGGCCGATCCGAATCCATGAGCCAGGAGCTGCTTCTGGGTCTCACACAAGGGTGCAGGGGCCAAGGACTTGGGCCATCTTCCACTGCTTTCCCAGGCCACAGCAGAGAGCTGGATCAGAAGTGGAGCAGCCAGGACTCGAATCGGCACCCATATGGGATGCCAGTGCCACCAGCAGAGGCTTAACCTACGATACCACAGCGCCAGCCCCAGCAGATGTGTTTGATTCATAACAAAATAAGGAAAATAAGGATGTTTAAAATTTCTTGCTAACTGTTGTGCTTCCAGCAAACGATGCTGTGAAAATGATGTGATTCTGCCCTGTGGGGTGTGGGAAGTGAGGGTGGAAAGAATGAACAAGTATGAGGCAGCGTGAAACAGGCAGCACAGGAGTGGCTTAAACCTTGCGTGATGGGAATGCAGGGCGCAGAGCAACCAGGTCCACTCCTGGGGGTAGGAAAGGCCGTAAAGGAGGTAGCTCCTGCGCTAGAACTTGATAACAGGAGTGGGATTCTGCTTGGAGAAACGTGTTGAAAACTGAGGAATCAGGCTCTTGTGGGTATTTGGGGAGCAAACTAGTAGATGGAGCTCTTCTCTTTCCTCTCAAATTAAAACAAAACAAAACAAAAACCTGAGAAGGCAGCCACATGAGCTAATTCTGACTGAGATACACATGTATATGATCAGTTTAAATGACTGCGTAGTGTTCTACTTTCACGCATCTTGCTCTACATTGACAGCTTCGTGATTCTGATGTTCCCATTCAATAGCATTGTGTACTGTTGCGTTTCTTCTCTGTACTACCTTTGTATGACTCAGGCATCTTTCAGAATCATATTCATCCAGAGGGGTTTTTTATGTTTTCTAATTGGCCACTGGGTACATACATGAAAATGGTGACTTTTTGATCATTACTTCTGTACCCCACAGCCTCATTATTTATTGGCTAGTGATTTATACAGTTAGGAGGGTATATCCTTTAGTATTTCAGCAGTGGTAGTAGCGGGTCAGACTGTCTGTTGAGTTTATGCATTGACATGTATTACCAAGCTGCTTCCTACCCCTGAGTGCCAACAGAGGGCCCATTTCCCCTATATGTGTGTATAATTTGGTCAGTGCAGTGTTTTAATTAAATCTTTGCTAGATAGATGAATACTAATTTTTTATACACTGTTTTTGATTATTAGTGTGATTGCAGTCTTTTCATATATTTGTTGGTTATTTTATTCCTGTTCATATCCTTCCTATATATGGGCACTTCTTTGTATATTAGAACCACTAGCACTAGATCAGGTATTACATATGATTTTCCCATTTGTCTGCCTTTCAGTGTTAATTACAAATTTTTTAAGCCTTAGAAAGTCTTTTATGTAATCAAACTAGAAAATTATTTTTTTTAAATCCACCCACATGTTCCTCAGTTACATCTGTTGTTTTATTTTGATGTTTGAACTAATCCTTCTTGATCTTAATCACCTTATCTTTTTTTTTTAAGATTTATTTTATTTATTTGAAAGAGTTACACAGAGAGGTAGAGAGAGAGAAAGGTCTCCCATCTATTGGTTCACTCCCCAGATGGCCACAACAGCTGGAGCAGTACCGATCTGAAGCCAGGAGCCAGGAGCTTCCTCCAAGTCTCCCAGATGGGTGCAGGGGCCCAAGGACTTAGGCCCCTCCGCTGCTTCCACAAGAGCATTAGCAAGGAGCTGGATAGGAAGTGGAGCAGCCAGGACTCGAACCAGTGCCCATATGGGATGCTGGCACTAAAGGCTGGGGCTTTAACCCACTGTGTCACAGCGCCAGCCCTATCAGTTTATCTTGATACATAAAATGACAACAGAGTCTTCTTTTTTTTACCCAAGTGTCTTTCAGTATTTCCATGCTGTTTGCTAAATAAGCCATATTTTCTAAGAATTTTGAAATATGTTTTATGGCTAATTTTATGAAAAACATTCACCGTGGTTCCTGCTGTATGGCAAAATAAATTCTAGGGTACAGCACTGTGGTGTAGCAGGTAAAGCTGCCACCTGCAGTGCCGGCATCCCCTGTGGGTGCCGGTTCGAGTCCTGGTTGCTCCACTTCTGGTCCAGCTCTCTGCTGTGGCCTGGGAAGGCACAGGAAGATGACCCAGGTGCTTGGGCCCCTGCGTCCATGTGGGAGACCCAGAAAAAGATGCTGGCTCTGCTTTTGGGTTGGTCCAGCTCTGGCCGTTGCAGCCATCTGGGGGATGAACCAGAGGATGGAAGACCTCTCTCTCTCTCCTTCTGCCTTTGCCTCTCTATTACTCTACCTTTCAAATAAATAAATAAATCTTTAAAAGAAAAATAAATTCTAAATGGGCCCAGCAGTTAAACTTTAAAAAAATAACAACAAAAAAAATGGAGTTGCTTGTTAATTCCAGCTCTGTGAGGAAGGGAAAGTTTGAGCAACTCTCACCAATTAAGTATGCTCCAGCTTCAGTGTTGTTGGAGTCTGACCAGGCAATTCTGATTTAAAGAAGGTGCCTTAAGGAAATGGTCAGAAAGAGGGGGAGTAAGTAAAATGTGTGGAGATAGACCCAGGTAACTGTTTGCATTGGCTAAAACTTGGGCGTAACAGATTCCCCAAGATGAATTCCCCAAGTATGAAGCAGGCCTAACACTATCAAATAGGACAGTTTTTTGCACTCAGTTTCCGTACATTGATATGTTGGTAGAAAAGTAGACTTCTAGATGGCTTGTACACACTGCTCCAAAATATAAAAGATTCATGTTTGTCTTCATGTTTGTTATATGTGTACATATATGTTTGTTATAATTTGTGTCTGTTTGAGAGATTGGACTAGAATTTCAAGGGAAATAGTCAGGAAATACTGAATAATTCTCATATCAGGCTTAGCCCCTCTTGAGAACTTGGATGTACAAATTAGAGAGATAGATACGTACACTTGACAGTTACAAGACAGCGTACCAAATGTTACATAACTAAGGTGCACACGAGGTGATGTGGGAGCCTGTAAGAACCTGGCGTGGCAGAAGGGTTGAGGGAGTAGGAGAAGGAGGCAGACGATTCAGGGAGAGAGTTGTGGCAGTTTTACTTGAGACATAATTTCAGAGCATGAGTTTTGGACTGCTTTTGTTACATGCATTCCTAGTCTTTTATTCCTTTTGATGCTGTTTATAATTTTTTACTCTCTGAGTCGTTCAGTTCTAGTGTATAGCAATGCTACTGATTTTTGTGTATCGATCTTGGTGTCCTGCAACCTGGCTGAGGTTATTTTTTAGTTCTGATAGTTTTCAGTAGATTCCTCAGGATTTTCTGCTTACAAGATCTTTATCTTCTACAAGTAAATGATAGCACAAGTGGATGATCCTTTTACTTCTTCCTTTCCATCTGAATGCCTTTCTTTCTTTCTCTTGCCTAATTGCTCTGCCTGAAACTTCCAGTGCATGGTGAATAGAAATGGCAAGAGCAGACGGCCTTTTCTTATTCCTGTTTTTAAAGGGAACACACTTAATCCTTCACCACTGAATACAATGCTAGCTTTGGATTTGTGGTACAAGTCCTTTACCAGGTTGAGGAAATTCCCTCCTGTTCCTACTTTGTTGAGTGCATTTTTTTTTAATATTTATTTATTTGAGAAGCAGAGTTAGAGAGAGAGAGAGAGAGAGAGAGAGAGAGAGAGAGAGAGGGAGGGAGGTCTTCCGTCCACTAGTTCATTCCCCTAAATGGCCACAGTGGCCAGAAGCTTCCTCCAGGTCTCCCACGTGGGTGCAGGGGCCCAAGCACTTGGGCTGTCTGCCACTGCTTTCCAGGCACGTTAGCAGGGAGCCAGTGGGAAGTGGAGCAGCCAGGATGCACAGTGGAGCAGCCGGGACCTGAACTGGTGTCCACATGGGATGCCGGCCCTGCAGGCAGAGGCTTAGCCTACTAGCATGCCACAGTGCCAGCCCCTATTGACTGGATTTTACTAAATATTTAATATTTTTCAGTGTCTGTTGAAATAATTATTTGTCCTTCATTCTGTTGCTCTGGTATATTATATTTATTGATTTTCTGATGTTAAACATTGCTTTCCTCTGATAAATCTCACTTGGCCATGGTGTACAAGGGTACTACAAAAAGTTCATGGAAAAATACAGAATTAAAAGATAAGTTGATTTTAGTCAAAAAATGTTGAAATTCACTTTTTTCTGTAGTGTACATTTTCCATGAGCTTTTTGGAGACCCCTTATATAATTTTTTTTATGTGTTGCTAGGTGTGTTTTGTTAAAGCTGTCTTCATAATCCTCCTAATGTATATTTGTAGTTTTCTTTTTTCTTCCTGGTTTTGCTGTCAGGGTTAATATTTGCCTCAGAATGAGTTAGGAAATGTGCTCACCTCTTCTGTTTATTGGAAGATTTGGGAAGAAATGGTATGTATTCATTTACTATTTGATAGAATTCACCAGTAAAGCAGTCTGGGCTTGGGCATTTTTTTGTGGGTAATTTTTTAAAATAAATAAGTCAATTTTTTCCTTTCAAAATTTTTATTATTCTCACTTTATTTAAAAGGCAGAGAGACAGACCTTCCATCCACTGGTTCATTCCCCAGATGTCTACAGCATCCAGGGCTGGGCCAGCCTGAAGCCTGGAGCTGCATCTGGGTCTCCTATGTGGGTTGCCAGGACCCAAATACATGAGCCATCATCTGCTACTCCCAGAGTGCACCTTGCAGGAAGCTGGATTGGAAGTAGAGCGGCCAGGAATAAACCAGGCACTCCCAATACGGGAAACCTGCCCCTGCTACAATTTGCTTTCTTGCTGTAGATCTATAGCTATAGGTCTGTTCTTTTAAAAAAATTTTTTTTTTATTTATTTGAAAGAGTTACACAGAGAGAGAGAGAGAGAGAGAGAGACAGAGAGAGAGAGAGATGTTCCATCTGCTGGTTTTCTTCCCAGATGGCCACAACAGCCGGAACTGTGCCAGTCTGAAGCCAGGAGCCAGGAGCTTCCTCAGGGTCTCCCACACGGGTGCAGGAGCCCAAGCACTTGGGCCATTCTCCACTGCTTTCCCAGGCCATAGCAGAGAGCTGGATCGGAAGTGGAGCAGCCAGGACCCAAACCAGCACCCATATGGGATGCCGGCACTGCAGGCAGAGGCTGTACCCACTGCACCACAGTGCCAGCCCCAGGTCTGTTTCTTCTTAAGTCAGTTTTAGTAGTTTGTGGCTTCCTGGGAATTTTTCACTTCAGTCTGATTGTCACCAAATAATTCATGCTATTTGTTTATAATTCCTTTTATCTTTTGAAGATCAGAGGTAATGCCCAGAGGGGGTCACCTTGCAGCTTAGCTTTTAAGTGCATGGTTTCAGGGCACATAGCAAGTGGGGAAGAGGGAGAACAACTCTGGAGGAGAAAAGGACGTGGGCACTGAGAGGCAAGAAGAAACAAGATGTGTTTGGCCAGCTAGAGTCCAGGAGCATAGGAGAAACTGACAGCCTCAGTTTAACTGCTCCTAACACTTCTCATCTGTCAAAGCTTTCTTCATTATGTAACCATTTATTTATTTGTTTGAAAGGCAGAGTTGCAGAGAGAGAGGGAAAGGCAGAGAAAGAGATGTTCATCTACCGGTTAACTCCCAATGCCGCAACGCCCAGTGCTGGGCCCAGCTGAAACCAGGATCCTGGAACTCCATCAGCGTTTCCCATATGGGTGTTAGGAGCCAAGGTACTTGGGCCATCTTCCACTGTTCTCCCAGGGGCATTAGCAGGGAGCTAGATCAGAAGTGAGCAGCCAAGACCTGATCTGGCATCTCGGGGTGGCCTAATCCTGTAGGCCATAGCACAGCCCTGTTGCTTCATTATACAAAGAAAGAGAGCCCTCCTCTTCACAAGTGTCCTGCTTGCCCTGTGAAACTGTGGACAGGGGAACTGCAAAGCGCTGGAACATGGCCCAAATGTTTGGGACACTGCCACCCACATGGGGCCAGGGAAGAAGTGCTGGCTCCTGGCTTTGGCCTGGCCCAGACCCAGCCATCGTGGCCATCTGGGGAATAAACCAGTGTATTGAAGATCTTCTCCTTTCTCTCTCTCTCTCTCTCTTTTCCTCCCTCTCTCTTCCTGACTTTCAAATAGATAAATCTTAAAAAAAAAACCAAGTTAAAAAATAAACTGAAGTACTAATATTGGGTAGAACTAAGACACATACCTGTCCCTGCAGCCAGTGGTTGGTAGTGTAGCTGGCAGCCCTGCCCGAGTCCCAGAGAAAGGGGCACTTGAGATAACATTTGAGGCCGGCACCATGGCTCAACAGGCTAATCCTCTGCCTGCGGCACCAGCGCACTGAGTTCTAGTCCCGGTCGGGGCGCCAGATTCTGTCCTGGTTGCTCCTCTTCCAGTCCAGCTCTCTGCTGTGGCCTGGGAGTGCAGTGGAGGATGGCCCAAGTCCCTGGGCCCTGCACCCACATCGAGACCAGGAGAAGCACCTGGCTCCTGGCTTCGGATCAGCGTGGTGCACCGGCTGCAGCATGCTGGCCACAGCAGCCATTGGGGGGTGAACCAACAACGGAAAGGAAGACCTTTCTCTCTGTCTCTCTCACTGTCCACTCTGCCTGTCAAAAATAAATAAATAAATAGATAGATAGATAAATAACATTTGAGTGCCCTGACCTAAGAAGCTTGAGTTAAGAGTTATTGACTATTTCCCATCCTTACCCTCATGAACTTGACATTGATGATGAAATAAAAATAGTTATATTCCTTTTCTCTGTCTTTTTGTCTCTAGGTAGAAGAAAATTATTGTATTCAAAGAATAGATATTGTTGTATTATTCACATTAATTATTAGACAGTTTGGGGAGCTGGCTCATCATTTTCCTCATACTTGGATAGCTCATAGTCTTCCAAAACATCTTCATAAAAATAATCTTATGTTTTCAAACATTTGCAAGTGTTCGAGTAGAAAGGGACCTTGGAGATAGCTAGTTAAGCCTCACCATTTTACCTGTGTTTTCATGTTTTTTATTCCTTCTCTGTTTTCTCCTTTTCATTCTGTACTTCTCTTATGTCTAATTAAGACAAGTCTAACACAGACCTGTCGTTTGTGAAATGAATTTCAAATTTTCTATTTCTTTTTTTTTTTTTTTTTTTTTTTGCGCAGAGGAAAACTTTATTGACTGACTGTGTGATAAGGGTAGGTGCTGTGGAGGGGTATCCAGGAGAAGCAAGGTTGGGGGGGGGCTCGGGGAGGTGGAGGTGGAGGTGGAGGTGGGGCAGTGAGGAAGGAAGGAAGGAGGAGGCGGGGTGGGGGCAGAAAGGGGTTGAAGCAGGGAAGACACGCCTTCCTCCAACACCACACGTCAAATTTTCTATTTCTGAAGGAGTAGTAGTTTTATATAGAGTCTAAGAACTAAGTTGCTTTTTTTAAGGGATTTTTTTTCTGTAGGTTAATTGCATTCGACTAATTAAAAAGATGTCATACATTTGGCTCTTCAAAAATTAAAAATTGCCTTTCAGTGTCCCTAAGTGTATTTCCTCTCCTTTGAAGTTCTCATCTTCCTAACATGAGAAAACAGAGAATTCTTTCTGAGCCAAATGGTTCTTTGTGTTCTACCCAACTTCCTAGGCCTGAGCCACCTAGTTAAAATCCCATGTTCTCTCTGGTTCTTTCTTGCACTTACATTTTTAGCTTCGTTTGTATTTTTCCTTCTGCTTCTTGATTGTAAAGTGCTTAGAAGTGTGATTTGTATGGTAATCTATTTACAACATCTTGTCAGTATAGTATTCTCCTTTGTACCTTCATTCAATCAGAAGTTTCTCCTTTTTGTATGTGCATAAAAATGTATCCATTTAGCATGTTTGAAATTCATTTGAAGATCCTGTTTTCACAGACGTAGGAACAAGGTAACATTTTCATTTTGAATTCCTTTTACCAGAGTGGGAGAGCATGATGGAAGATGCGGAGGTGACATCCAAGCCCAGTGTTTCCCAGAGAGCAGACTCTCAGAAAGGCACTTCAAAAAGACTCCATGCAGGTGCCGCCCAGGCCCTGGAGCCTGAGGCAGCGTGTGAGTGGCAGGCCTTGGCAAGGCAGTGGGAAAACGAAGCGGAGCAAAGGGTAGACACAGTGAGGAAAGTTCCCCTCTGTGCCAGGGACAAGAGGAAAAGGACTCCATCGGAACAACGCCAAAGCTGGAAGGAATTTGGAGAAAGCTCGACTTTGGGGTCAGCTGTTCCTGAAAGTTTAGTGGATCCTGCGGGAAAAAAGCTTTATAAATGTGATATGTGTTGTAAACATTTCAGCAAAATCTCCCATCTTATAAACCACCGGCGAATCCACACTGGGGAGAAGCCGCATAAATGTAAGGAGTGTGGGAAAGGCTTTATCCAGCGCTCCAGCCTGCTGATGCATTTACGGAACCATTCTGGGGAGAAACCTTACAAATGCAGCGAATGCGGCAAAGCGTTCTCTCAGAGCGCCTACCTTCTGAACCATCAGAGAATCCACACGGGGGAGAAGCCGTACAAGTGTAAGGAGTGCGGGAAGGGTTTCTATCGGCACTCCGGCCTTATTATACATCTACGACGCCATTCAGGGGAGAGACCTTACAAGTGTAATGAGTGTGGCAAAGTTTTCTCTCAGAATGCTTACCTCATCGACCACCAAAGGCTTCACAAAGGGGAAGAGCCCTACAAGTGTAACAAGTGTCAGAAGGCTTTCATTCTGAAGAAGAGCCTCATTCTGCACCAGAGAATCCACTCCGGGGAGAAGCCCTATAGGTGCGACGAATGTGGGAAAACCTTTGCGCAAACCACTTACCTTGTTGACCATCAGCGACTGCACAGTGCGGAGAACCCTTACAAATGCAAGGAATGCGGGAAGGTCTTCATCAGGAGTAAAAGCCTCCTCTTACACCAGAGAGTCCACACAGAGAAGAAAACCTTCGGTTGCAAAAAGTGCGGGAAGGTTTTCCCTTCGAAGTCCAGCCTCGTCGAGCACAAGAGGATGCACAGCAGAGAGAAGCCGTACAGGTGCAGCGAGTGTGGGAAAGCCTTCACTCAGAGCGCTTACCTCTTTGACCACCAGAGACTCCACAACGGGGAGAAGCCCTACGAGTGTAACGAGTGCGGCAAGCTGTTTATCCTGAAGAAGAGCCTCATTTTACATCAGAGGTTCCACACCGGAGAGAACCTCTATGAATGCAAAGACTGTGGCAAGGTTTTTGGTTCTAACAGAAACCTCATTGACCATGAGAGGCTGCACAATGGAGAGAAGCCCTATGAATGTCGAGAGTGTGGGAAAACCTTTATCATGAGCAAAAGTTTCATGGTTCATCAGAAGCTGCACACACAGGAGAAGGCCTACAAATGCGAGGACTGTGGGAAGGCCTTCAGTTACAACTCCAGCCTGCTTGTGCATCGGAGGATCCACACTGGCGAGAAGCCCTTTGAGTGCACTGAGTGTGGGAGAGCTTTCAGTTCCAACCGGAACCTTATCGAGCATAAGAGAATCCACAGCGGTGAGAAACCCTATGAGTGTAACGAGTGTGGCAAATGCTTCATTCTCAAGAAGAGCCTCATTGGGCATCAGAGGATTCACACGAGGGAGAAATCTTACAAATGCAGTGACTGCGGCAAAGTCTTCAGCTACCGCTCAAACCTTATAGCCCATCAGAGAATCCACACTGGTGAGAAACCCTATGCGTGTAATGAGTGTGGCAAAGGCTTTACTTACAACAGAAACCTTATTGAACATCAAAGAATCCATAGCGGGGAAAAGACCTATGAATGTCATATATGCAGGAAAGTCCTTACCTCTAGTAGAAATCTTATGGTGCATCAAAGAATCCACACTGGAGAGAAACCCTATAAGTGCAATGAGTGTGGGAAAGACTTTAGTCAGAATAAAAACCTCGTTGTACATCAGAGAATGCACACTGGGGAAAAGCCTTATGAGTGTGAGAAGTGTAGGAAATCCTTTACTTCGAAGAGGAATTTAGTTGGCCACCAGAGAATCCACACAGGGGAGAAACCCTATGGGTGTAATGATTGCAGTAAAGTTTTTAGACAAAGAAAAAACCTTACTGTACATCAGAAAATCTATACAGATGGGAAGCCCTGCGAGTGTGATGGGTCAGAGAAAGAATTCTGCCCGACTGCAAATCTACGTCCTCAGCAAAAAATCCACCCTGTGGAAGAATTCTCTTGGCTACAGAGCACCAGTGCGTCCAAGGTAAAGATTCAGAAAATCTAGTGTCGTATGTAGAGTGCAATATAGTCCCTGCCTGCTGAAGGAGCTGTGAGAGGAATAACTTACAGGGAAAAACACCCTTGACCCTTTTTTATGTGCAAGTGAGTTGCATGTAGAAGAAAGTTAATCTAGACTTTCCGGTCTCAGAAACAATACAGTGTCTGGCTGAAGGCTACTCTGTTCCTGACCATCTGTTATGAACTTAGAGCCCTTGGAGCAACTAAGGACTCCGAAGAAACTGGCCTGTGTCTTGGAGGATGTCATGATGTCATTACTAACAAGGGGATGTTGTTTCTGAAATATATGGAGTGCATGCTTTACATAGAGCGTCACTGCTACAGGAAGTCTGTCTAGACAACACGATGCAGACCTGTCCTGTGGAGCTGGGTGGTCCAGAGCCTGTCTCCAGAGGACAGCCAGATCACTGGTTTCAGAGTCAGGAGACCTGGGTTTGGGTCTGGCTCTGTCCCCAGCTAGCTGTGTAATGTTCCTCAGTAGCCTCTAAGACCCGGTGTGAGTCAGTCACATGATGACATATGCCTACCTCACAGGGTTGTTGTGAGGGCTAAGGGAAAGAATCTTTGTGAAAGTGCTTTATGAAATAGTTGTCAATAAAGTTGGATAAGAAGTATTGTCAAAAGCTAGAACATGGCATAATGTTAGTTTATGCACTGAGTCAGTATTAGAATGAGGGGGATTCCATGAAACTCAAAGTTGTTCATTTGATAAGAGAAAGTATGGTGGATAAGTAACTTTATAATTTAATAATTTGAGACAGGTTTAAAAATACAGCTTTAAAATGTCTAAAGGTGTTATATTATATACCTAGTTTGTTTTTAAGGACAAATTTGATTAGCCATTAATATTGGTCCAGGAATCCAATTTATTTTCAATCTTTGAATTCAAAACATAGATGGAGAGTGTCAAAATGAAAGGACAGTCATTTGTTGCTTTCATTGTTCATAGGGGAAAATTCCTAACCCTAGCAGCTGAGCTGGGGTTGTACCACAGTCATTCTCGGTTCACTTATTATTATTGCTGTCAACTGATGACTTCTTACTCATAAAACAGCATTCTGTCCCAGCACTTAGTTGACTGTGTAAGTTTTTTCACATAGAATCAGGCCCTTCAGGTTCTGTTTAGGCTGGAGCAGAATCCACCAAGAGCCCATTTCCCACTCTGAATCATTCAGCCTGTGCCCTTCTGTACATCTGTGGTTTAATTCAGCCTAGGTTCTTGAGTTCATGATTTTACATTGTAATTCCCAGAACTCCAGTTCTGGAATATACAAATAACAGAATGATGTTTTTCAAAGTGGAGTGTTGAGAGCTTGGTTCCTGATGAGAACAAAAAGTATCCAGGAGAGAAAACCGAGGGACCAAGCCTTAAAACCTGGGAATGTGTCAGGTTCTGCCACTTGTTTTGCACAAATTCCCTCGCTTCTTGGAACCTTGAATTCCTCTGCTAAACAGGAGGAAGAATATCTACCTCACAGAGTTGGTAAGAGGGCGTGAGTATGGGGCTGGTGTTGTAGCACAGCAGGTTAAGCAGCCACCTCTGACACTGACATCCCGTGTTTGAGCATTGGTTTGAGTCCCAGCTGCTCTGTTCTGCTTCTAGTCCAGCTCCCTGCTCATGAGCCTGGGAAGACAGTGGAAGATGGTCCAAGTACTTGGGCCTCTTCCCACCCATGTGGAAGATCTGAATGGTGCCTTGGCTCCTGACTTTTCACCTGGGCCAGGCGTGACAGTTGAGGCCATTTGGAAGATCTCTATTTCTCTCTCTCTCTCTCTCTGCCTTTCAAATAAATAAGCAGATGAATGAATAAATCCTTTTTAAAGAGAGGTAATGACTATAAAAATGCTTCATATCCATGCTGCAGAAGAATCATGCGATAGCTTATAATAATTACAAAGCAACATACATACTTTAACAATGGAGAAAGCTGGTGTTGCCCATGACAGAATGTTACATTGCTAAAACAACCACAGACTGTGTCTCATTGTGTGATGTAATAAGCCAAAAAATGTTTAAGTTATATTTAATCAACTTTAGACCTAGACCTACTTGCCAGTTTACAGGAAATACTGGAGGCAGAGGAACAAGATAAAAGATTCTGTGAGAAACAGACAAATCCAGGTCATGGATAAAGAAAGCCTCCCTGGATTCTTCAGACAGTCATGATAAGAAAGAAGGAGGCTTCACAAGTGAGTGGGGAGTTCACTGTACTGTTGGCTACTTTTATGTATGTATGAAATTTTTCATAATAAAAGGTATAAAAACTGGATGAGGGGGTTGATCTTATGAGTTACTAAAGAATCATAGGATACTAAGTACCAGAAATAGACACACAAACGCCTCCATTAATTTCCAGTCAGTGCAAAAGCAATGCCGTATTGCCTTTTCAACAAATGCTGCTGGAGCAAATGTATATCCATAGAGAAAAGCGAAAACAATTACACGACCCAGGGTTAGGCAGAGAACTCTTAGATGATATCAAAAGCTCACTCCGTAGAAGAAAAAATAAATAGAGCACCATCAAAATTAAGATAATTTGCTCTACAAAAGATCCTCCCATGTGGGCGCCAGTTCTAGTCCTAGCTGCTCCTCTTCCAATCCAGCTCTCTGCTATGGCCTGGGTGCTTGGGCCCCTGCACCTGTGAGGGAGACGGGGCGGAAGCGCCTGGCTCCTGGCTTTGAATCGGCACAGCTCCAGGTGTTGCGGCCATTTGGGGAGTGAACCAATGGAAGGAAGACCTTTCTCTCTGTCTCTCTCACTGTCTAACTCTACCTCTCAAGTAAATCTTAAAAAAAAAAAATCCTCCTAAAGATAAAAAGACAATACAGACTGGGAGAAAATATTTGTAAATCATATATCCAACAAAGGATTTATATCTAGACCACATAAATAACTGTCAAAACCTAACAGTTAAAAACTCCAATTTGACAACAGTGAGCAAAAGACATAAACAGACATTTCACCAGAGTATAGATGGCAAAGTAGTAAATGACAAGATGTTTAATATCATTTATTATTAGGAATTTGTGAATTAATATGACATAACCACTATAAACCTTTCAGAATAGCTTAAAAAAAAAACAGTGATAACAGCAATGCTGGCAAGAATAAGAGAAACTGGATCTTGTATATTGCTGGGGATGTAATATGGTACAGCAACTCGGGCAAATAGGTTATTAGTTTCTCATGAAACCAGTCATGCACTTTACTGTACGCCATTACAAAAACCTGTGCTTGAATGTTCATAGCAGCTTTTATTGTAAGTTAAAACCTGTAGTCAACCCAGCTAACCTTCATCAGGTGGTCAAAACAAACTACTGTCTGTCTACACTATGGAATACTTACTACTTTGCAATAAAATGAAACGACCTATTGACAGCTGCATGGCTTAAATGAATTTTAAGGGAATTAAAGCTGAGTAAAAATGCCAACCCCAAAAAGTCCTACGATTTCATTCGTAAAACATTCTCAAGCTGCTGAAACTGAAGAGAGACGAATTAGCGGTTGCCAGAGGTCAGGGATGGTGGGACGAGACAGTTGGGCATCTAGTGGTGGTTACACACATCTACCCACTTCATCAGGTGACACAGAGGTGTCCACCGACAGTATCAATGTCACCTTCTTGATTGCACGACGTAACCCTTTGGGCAGTTGGGGCGAAGGGTATTGTTTGCAGCTTCCTGTGAATCTACCATTACAGGATAAAAGTAAACAAGACTGGGCCAGCGCTGTGGCGTAGCCTCTGCCTGTGGTGTCAACATCCCAGGTGGGCACCGGTTCAAGTCCCGGCTGTTCCACTTCAGGCCAGCTCCTTGCTAATGCACCTGGGAAAACAGCAGATGACGGCCCAAGTGCTTGGGCTCCTGCGCCCATGTGGGACACCGGGAAGAAGCTCCTGGCTCCTAGCTTCTGTCTGGGCCAGCCCCAACCGTTGTGGTCATTTGGGGAGTGAACCAGCAGATGGAAGAAACTCATCTCTCTCTCTCTCTCTCTCTCTCTCTCCCCCCCCCCCCCCATAGCTCTGCCTTTCAAATAAACAGATCAAATAAACAGTGTTGTCAAGCTGATTTGGGGGTAGTTATCAAATCTGTAGTTAGGTTGTCTGGACACTGGGTGGTCTTGTTATTTCCTTACCTGCGATGGTGATGGTGTTAGTTTGGAGAATATTATTAAGGGGTGCGTGTTCAGCTATTCGGAATGAAATATTCTGGGGCTTACAAGTTTCCGATACATGTGTTCGCGTACGTACAGACAGGGCAAACGTGGAAAAGCCGTCCTGTCGAGTTCCCGTGGAGGACGTGGGTGCTCATTGTTCCTGCTTTCACCTCTTCTTTTCCGTTTGGTATTTTCAAAATAAAACGTTCGGGGGAACCTATCAGGGCTTGTCTACAGATGGATGTGGTGCAGCACGACGACCCCCGGCGAGCGCGCTCTGGGCGCCCCCTGCCCGGCCTGGGCACGCCCCCCTCGGAGACCGCGGGGCTGCTCCCGTCGCTCCGCCCCATCCCAGGTCCGGAGCGCCGTTGGACTCCCATCGAGAAGAAAGCACCTCCGAGATTCCTAGAGAGGCCGGCCTGGCGACTCGGGGAGCCGGAAGCCCACCCCGCGGCACTTCCTGTCCGGTCATTGTTCTCGCGCCGGTGGGAGCCGGGGTCCCGGGCGGTCAGCGCCCCGGGCCAGCGCGGGCGCGCTCCGCCGGGTCCTCTCCGTGGCCCAGGGTGAGTGGGCGCGGGCGCGGGCGCGGCGGCGGAGGCGGAGGCCGTCCCGGGCGGCCCGCTGCGCCCTTCCCTGCGGGACACGGGCTGCCCCCCGGTGTCCGTGCCCCGCCGCCCCGGCGTCCCAGCTGCGGCCGGCGCGGGCCTGGCCCGGGGGAGCGGGCGGATGGCGGCGTTTGGAGACGGGGAGAGGACTTGGACGAGGGGAGCCCCTGGTGGGGAGCTGTGCGCCCCCCGGGGCTGGGGTCCTCGCGACTGTGACGGGAGCCCCGGTGACAGCGCTCGCCTGGCCCGCCTGGCCGTGACCGCCGGCTGGAACGGCCCGAGGGCCTTGCAGCCCGGTGGACTCGAAAGCACAGTGTTCCAGAAGGGAGTTGTCGGGGGAACAAACGCCGCGCGTTCCTCGGAGAATGCACTGTGCACGGCAAGTCCGCAGTAAGCGGTCGTAGGGAAAATTACAGGAGGGCCTGGGGAACCGCGAGAGCGTGCGGAGAGGAGCGGAAGGGAGAGTTTCCATCTCTGCTTCATCTGCCAGAGCCGTAGGGTGGTGTTACAGCCGCGATAAGGAGGGGACTGGTCGTTAGTGGCGGTGTGCCTTGGTGTGCTGGTTTTGGAAAGCTGTTTAACAGCACACATCAACCATAAAAGCACTGACCCAATCACCGCCACTCTTATTTTGAAGGAGTAATGCAGCAAAAGAAGTTTGCACAGGAAAAAAGAAACTTTTTAAACAATTTTTGTCAGGAAAATAAACTAGAAAGTCAAATCTCCTTTAGCTAGAGGAATGGTTCATCAATAGGAAATGCTGCAGTAAATGGTAATGGGCCCTGGTTCAGAACGCTGTGCCACAGGGAGGGAGCCCCACGTGTGCTTGCTGTGTGTTGAAAGGCTGCTAAGAATACTGTGAAACGTGGAAACTGGCTGCAAAACCAAATAGTGCAGATTGTGAACGGTGTGCAAGTGTGATCTGAAGTACTTTTTTTTTTTTTTTTTTGACAGAGTGGACAGTGAGGGAGAGAGAGACAGAGAGAAAGGTCTTCCTTTTCTGTTGGTTCACCCCCCAGTGGCCACTGCGGCCAGCACAATGCGCCGATCCTAAGCCAGGAGCCAGGTGCTTCTGGCCTCCCATGCGGGTGCAGGGCCCAAGCACTTGGGCCATCCTCCACTGCACTCCCAGGTCACAGCAGAGAGCTGGCCTGGAAGAGGGGCAACCGGGACAGAATCTGGCACCCCGAGTGGGACTAGAACCCAGTGTGCCGGTGCCGCAGGTGGAGGATTAGCCTATTGAGCCGGCCTGAAGTATGTTTTTGAAAAAAAATGTGTGTGGGACTGGCGTCATGCCTCACTTGGCTAATCCAAGTGAGCAGGGAGAGAGAGTCTTCCATCTGCTGGTTCACTCCCCAATTGGCTGCAATGGCCAGGGCTGGGCTGATCTGAAGCCAGGAGCCAGAAGCTTCTGGGTCTCCCACGTGGGTACAGGGGGCCCAAGGACATGGGCCATCCTCCACAGCTTTCCCAGGCCATAGCAGAGAGCTGGATTGTAAGTGGAGCAGCCGGGACTAGAACCAGCGCCCATATGGGATGCCGGCACTGCAAGAGGCAGCTTTACCCACTGTGCCATAGTGCGGCCCCTTGCTTTTGCCTTGAGAGTAGCTCTTGGCATCATTGGACATTTGGAGGAAAGGGAGATGTACAACTCTAGGAAACAAGAACCTCAAAGCTGTTTGTGATTACCCCATCTGGAGGCTAACCACCCATTCCTATTATGTTGGTACGGACTTCTGGTCTTTCTCTTTGGCGTCTTTTGTGTCCGTGGCAATAGTCTGTATTCTAATATCCCTTAAAAAAAAAAAAAAAAAACAACTATGATGACAGTTATGAAAGTATGTATTCCTGTGGTCAAAAACAAAATGTAAAATCACAGTGATGGTTTGTGAGTTTTTCCTTGAAAGAAATATCCTAAATTCTACAGACATATACAGGAAGAACAAGGATGAATTTTTCCTCATTGTTTTCTGTATTTCTCCAAGTGTTTACATTAAAAAATGTTAACTTTGAAGCAGAAGATCAGTAGACGTTACATATGGGTGTTGGCAGTGTGGTGGTTGTGTAAACAGATGCCGTCTGTACAGCCCGAGGCCTTCCATCCTGTGAGCGGGGATGAGAGTGTGCGCTGCGCTCCAGAGGCCGCTGACCAGGCCAGGGAACGTTGACCTCTGGGCTCGGGCATCCTGGAAGCCTCTGCTCCGCGTTGACAGTTCTTTCTGCTTTCTCAGTGCACACTGCTCATCGTGGCCCTGGGAAGAAGCTCAGCCAGAAGCTTCCGCAAGTTCCAGATTCATGGGGTTTGACCTGTGCTGGGCAGCCCCCAGCTCTGGCAGTTGCCCTGCTGAACGGAGATGACTGCCGAATTGAGAGAGGCCATGGCCCTCACCCCCTGGGGCCTCGTGAAGGTGAAGGAGGAGGAGGAGGAGGAGGAGGCCTACGGGAGTCAGGCGTGCAGTGAGCAGAGGCGCTCTGAGCACGGCCCAGTCTGCGCCCCGGCGGAGGGGCCTCCCCCGGGCCCTGCTGTGTCGGAGGAGGAGGACAAGGTAAGTGTGCCTGAGAGGGAGGGGGAGGAGGCCTGCAGACCGAGCAGTTTCACAGGAGCCTCTGCCCCCGCTGCGCACTCCTGCGGTCCTGTTCCTGGCCGGAGCGCCGGGCCTTGGAGTGCTATTTTTTAAAGATTTATGTATTTGAAAGACAGTGCCAGAGAAAGGGAGACAGACGGACAGACAGAGAGATCTTCCACCTGTTGGTTCGCTCCCCAAAAGGCCACGGTAGCCAGGGCTGGGCCAGGTCGGACAAGGAGCCCAGAATTCCATCTGGTCTCCCACGCGGGTGGCAGGCCCACATCCTTAGGTCACGCCTTCTGCTTTCTCAGGCACGTTAGCAGGAGCCGGATCAGAACTGGAGCATCTGGGACTCGGGCAGGTGCTCCAGTCGGGGCCGCGGGTGGCCCCTATGGACCGCACCTGGAGATGTGAGGCTCTCCTCTACGCTGTGTCCTTAATGTTTCAGACACACTCCCTACCTTTACTGGCCTGCTGAGAACACGTTCCCCAGAGCCTTCCGCAGCATGGAGGCTTCGCTTCTTGGGTCTTTAAATGCTGGAAAAATCAACTCTGAAAGACCTCGCCGCGTGCTCACTGACACGGTGGTTCGGATGCTGGGGTGAGCAGTAGGCAGAATCAAAGGGATGGGGGAAGGGTGATAGCTGGCTCCCCTGCCTGCTCACCCTGTGGATTCGGAAAGACTCGTGTCCCTTGGCATTACTTAACGTGTCTTATGGCTTCCAGGAATAGGACCCTTTGTCCTCGCACCAGGTTGTGATTACATCACCTCCCAGCACCAGTGCCCTTGTAGTCACCTTTGCCTGCTTGTCTGCAGGGTCAGAACATGTTCTGGGACATGGCGGTAGTGCTGAAAGCAACGCGAGATCCACCTGCTGCTTCCCCCCTCGCTGGTTGCTCCTTGCCTGGGACTCTGTGCAAGAGCGAGATCCTGGAGACACAGGGCAACGCGAACTCCCTGGGTAAGGTTCGGCTGCCGGAGTCAGAATGCATCCGTTGGGTTTCTCAGCACTGTGTTGGAAACTGTGGGTGGGCATCTGTCTCCTGGCTTGAGCAATGGAGAGGATTAAGGTGTGGGAACGTGTCAGGGAGAGCTGGATAAGGGGATGCTGAGAGACGCCTGTGCGTTTGTCCTGGGAGATGCCTTACTTTGCACGTGGGCCCAAGACACCAGACGAACACAGGTGAACTCCAGGTTTATTTGCTTAGCGAGATTCACATGGATGCACACATGCAGACGGGTGTCCTGTGTGCGTGCTTTCTGGTTGTCACAGGTTAGTGAGCCTGCCAGGGACGCTAGAGCTAAGTGGTCAGTTTTTGTGTTTACTTTGAGGAAATGCCTGAAGATGCTCTGTGTGGATTTTTGTGCAAATTCCGGAGAATTTTGAGCAGCATGTTAGACAAAATGGTGTTCAGAACCAGGTCTTGATGGGAGTACTGATGGCGTCTCGTCAGCCGTTCTTGACCCCGGGGTAGCATGTTCTGAGCAGCGAGTGAGAGGCTTGACATGTACGTGTGCATCAGGAATGCCGCTGTCGGGAGTCTTGTGTGGAAACAGCATCTGGGGACCAGTACTGGTGGGGAGGTTAGGATCTCTCCCTTTTCTGGTCAGTAATTCTTCCTTGGAGTATCAGTCCCTGCCGTTCTTGCTGTTCAGCTTCCTGTTCCGTTGTGTCTGGTGCACTGCTCTGCATGCCGCTTCCTTGCTGGCAGCTCATATTGGCAGCAGCTGTCCCTTTAACTCTGAGGGCTGCCCCCATTCGGCATGGATGGCCTGCGGCCTTCTGAACGGTTCAGGTCTTTGTTAATTTGTTTATTTCAAATGCAGAGAGAGAGAGACAGAGCTCTCCTCTCTGCCGGTTCACTCCCCAAAGACCCTCGCCAGGCAGAACTGGGCCACCTTGCAGCCAGGAGCGCAGTCCAGGTCTTCTGCACAGGCAGGAGTAGCCAGACTCTGGAAGCATCCCTGCCGCCTCCCAGGGTCTGAGTAGCAGGAAGCTGGGATTGGGAGCAGGGCTGGGACTCACACCCAGACACTGTGTTATGGAAGATGGGCAGCCCACCAAGCCAAACACCTGTCCCCAAATTATCCTTAAATTCATTTTCCAGACTTTGAAGTATGCGCATGTAAAACATAATTGAGAATTTAATGTTTCATTTTTAAAAATATTTCAAACACCGAATTAGACAGACGTGCAAATCTTGTCAGTCTTGTTAGGCATGTAGCTTTTGCAAACGAATACACTGCCCCTCCCGTTTTGGAATACAGTATGCAGCTGTGATGGCAGGCTTGTGTAGTATTTCAGATCCCTTAAAAAAAAAAAAAAAAAGGATGGGGCCAGTGCTCTGGCTTAGTGTACTAAGCTTCCGCCTGCATCATTGGCATCCCATGTAGGCGCCAGTTTGTTTCTCAGCTGCTACTCTTCTGACCTAGCTCTCTGCTTATGGCCTGGGAAAGCAGTGGAAGATGACCCAAGTGCTTGGGGTCCTGCACCCATGTGGGAGACTTGGAAGGAGCTCCTGGCCCCTGGCTTCGGATTGGCTCAGCTGCAGTCATTGTGGCCATCTGGGGAGTGAACCAGCAGATGGAGGACCTTTCTGTCTGTCTCTCCTTCTCTCTGTCTATAACTCTACTTCTCAAATAAATAAAATCTTAAAAATATTGATTTGAAACCTTAATGATATGCCTATGTTCTGGTTAATCACAGATTAGTTTTTAGTTTATTTTTTCATTATTTCTGTGCATATATTATTTAAAGTTATAGTGATTGTACATGGCCCAAAAAGGAAAAACTCCATTTCAAAAAACCACGATTGCAGATCCTGAGTTACTGACTGAGTAGTCTTTTCCTCCAGGGAGAGTTGAACTTGAGCATGCAGATGAGCCATAATTCTCTTTTTCTCTGATTACATAACCACTTGCATTTAAACCTAGGCTACACTTGCACCAGTTCTGTGACAATCATGACCTAAGACGTTGTTCACGTACAAGGAACTATGTCTGTTATTGGCTGCAGTCACTTCAGTAGTTGCTGTTGGACTCCAGCTTTCATGTCTTCCTAACAATACGAAGAGTAGGAGTGTGGGTCCGGGGAGTGCAGCTGTGAACGGAAGTGTCCGCGGCTCTGTTTCTGTGGGAGGGATGCCTGGCAGGGCCTGGAAAGCCACTGGGGCAGCCAGACAGGGAGTTGCAGGGGAGGGAAAGGCGGTAAAAGGAAGAGAGCTGTTAGAAGGGAGGAAGCTAAGGGGAGAGCTAGGGATCGTAGAGAACACGAAAAGGGGAGAAAGCAGTGCACAAGAGACGTGAAACAGTGCATTCAGAACCTGAAATATACCATGCAGAATAGTTTCCCAGAGCTTGGTTTAATCGCAAACACTTAGTAGGGGTTCCCCGTGCCAGCACAGCTGCACAGGGGCACCTTCCAAGCTGGAGGGTGCTGGACAGTGGAAGGAGACAGACACGGGGAGCCGTGAGCTACTGACAGCGGGACTCCTCGGCCGCCGTTTGAGTTCTGAGGCAGTGGAGAGGGCCCAGAGACCGATGAGGCTATTAAAACTTCAAGATGTGTTGCTGGTCTCTTGGTACTTTCTGGCATTGTAGATCAGGCTGTGCCGTATTTCAAAGGGTCAGCTTTCCTGACATAATGCTAAGCCGTTGCCTCGACATGAGGGTAAGAGTGAAGTCCCCAAGCGGAGCTAGCTAGCACCATGGCAGCTGCCACCCCGTTGGGGCTCATTGCTGCCCCCCGGGGCCTTCACCATACCATCAGACAGAAAGTGCCTGCGGACATTCAGAGTGCTCACCGTGCCCCGTGCCCTGTTCTGTGCCCTTGGCGTAGAGTAACTGTTAACCCACTCAGTCCTGCCGGGTGGACACGGGTAATATCCCTGTTCAGAGACTCAGAATCTAAGGCACACAGGATCAAGTGGCCTAACGACGTGCAGCTGGGTCGGTGGCAGAGCAGGGACTTGGAGCCGCACGGTGTGGCTGTAGCACCCCTGTTCTTAACCTCAGCACAGCCTCTCAGTGCGGTGCATTGGGCCCCGTAGCCGTCTGGGCGTCTGGTGGAGCCTTGCTGTGTGTGCCCGCCCTTTGTCCAGTGTCCAGCCTCCTTAGATACGGAGGTCTGAACTACCAGATCTTGCTTACAGGTAGGGGATCTCCCTCATTCACTGGGGGGTTACGAGCAGATCCACGCTAGGTAGCCTGGTAAGAGTCAAGGCTGGGCAGAGGCCAGTGGCCTTCGTGACTGGTCTCAATTGTGGGGTCAGCCATCAGACCTCCATCTGAGGAGCACCATCTGTGAGACTGGACCTCTGTGGCATGTGGCAGTGGGTCCATGTCCAGTGCAGCAAGTGAAGTGCTGGCTAGACCGTGGGTCAGTGGATTCCGGTCTGAGTAATGGTCTGAGTGGATTCTGGGAGGGCACAGACCCAGCAGAAGCCCCAGAGAAGCAGTGATGTGTGATTAGGTTTTTTTTTTTTACTTGAAAAGCAGAGTGAGAGAGAGAGAAGAAGAGACAGAAAGAAATCTTCCATCCACTGCTTCACTCCCCAAATGGCCCCAAAGCCAGGGCTGGGCCAGGCCAAATCCAAGAGCCTGGAACTCTGTACAGGTCTACCATGTGGATGGCAGGAGCCCAAGCCCTTGGGTCATCTTTGGCTGCTTTCCCAGGCACATTAGCGCTCCAGTAGGGATCGCCTGCATCCCAGGCAGCAGCTTCACCCACTGCGCCACTGCGCCAGCCCCTGGAGTGCTGCCTTAGAGGAAGCCCTTGGCAGAGACTGACGTCACAGGCCCCCTGCCCTTTATGACGTGATGATCCTGTTCTTTTTCTAGCCAGAGAAAGCTAACCTTTGCGTTTGCCTGTCTTGGCTCAGGTGCTGAAACGAAGCACCTGCAGTTACTGGTTCCAAAAACTGAGATCTGTGAGGAAGCTGAGGATTCCCTCATGGGAACAGGAAGACTCCAGAGAGCCGACTCGCCAGGACCTGAGTTAGGAGAAGCCTGTGAACAGGGCGCCGTGTTCAAGAGGCAGAGAATAAAGAGGGAGAAGCGGGATTTCGGACAGGTGACAGTGAAGGACTGTCACGTACTGGAAAGCTTCAAGGGAGAGGAAGACCAGAAGCTTAAGAAACCCGGGGGGAAGTGCAGCCTCAGCCCTGGCCCTGCCAGAAATCAGAAGATGCAGCCCGGGCAGAAGCCTTTCACGTGCAGTGTGTGCGGGAAGGGCTTCAGTCAGAGCGCGAACCTGGTCGTGCACCAGCGGATCCACACCGGGGAGAAGCCCTTTGAGTGTCACGAGTGCGGGAAGGCCTTCATCCAGAGCGCAAACCTCGTCGTGCACCAGCGGATCCACACCGGGCAGAAGCCTTACGTTTGCTCAAAGTGCGGGAAAGCCTTCACGCAGAGCTCCAATCTGACCGTGCATCAGAGAATCCACTCTTTAGAAAAAAACTTCAAGTGCAGCGAGTGTGAGAAAGCCTTCAGTTACAGCTCGCAGCTGGCCCGGCACCAGAAGGTGCACATTACGGAAAAGTGTTACGAGTGCAACGAGTGTGGGAAAACGTTTACGCGGAGCTCCAACCTCATCGTGCACCAGCGCATCCACACCGGGGAGAAGCCCTTTGCGTGCAACGACTGCGGCAAAGCTTTCACCCAGAGTGCAAACCTCATTGTGCATCAGCGGAGCCACACTGGTGAGAAGCCATACGAGTGTAAGGAGTGCGGGAAAGCCTTCAGCTGTTTCTCCCACCTCATTGTGCACCAGCGCATCCACACGGCCGAGAAACCGTATGACTGCAGCGAATGTGGGAAGGCCTTCAGCCAGCTCTCTTGCCTTATCGTCCATCAGAGGATTCACAGCGGGGATCTTCCGTACGTGTGTAACGAATGCGGCAAGGCCTTCACGTGTAGCTCATACCTGCTCATTCATCAGAGGATCCATAATGGGGAGAAGCCGTACACGTGTAGCGAGTGTGGCAAGGCCTTCCGGCAGAGGTCGAGCCTCACCGTGCACCAGAGAACCCACACTGGGGAAAAGCCCTATGAGTGTGAGAAGTGTGGCGCCGCCTTCATTTCCAACTCGCACCTCATGCGACATCACAGAACCCACCTGGTCGAGTAACGGGCAGGGGACGAAGCAAACTGTCGCCCTTGGTGAGGACCTCCTGGCTCCCAGAGACACCTGCTTGCTGTTCTTCCCGGGTCCTGACGAGCACCATTTTCGGGAGTGCTGCACCGGAGACGAGCATTTCAGAGGCTGCTTTAAATAAGACGGTGAGAAGCACCTGCTGGCGGGGACTGTGTTTGAGCTCCACCCTGAGCAGTCTCATTTTCTGAAACGCAGTGTGGCTTTCTTAGGAATGGGCCGTGCAGAGCCAGCTGATAAAGATCCTGTTTGAAGAAAGGTCTTTTTGCATAATTTTGTTTTGAAACTCTGGTAATTGCTTGAGCAACAGCAGATTGCCTGGCGAATATGGAGCCTTGAGCCTTGTGGTCTATCCAGTGTTTCAGGTGAAGCAGTTTCTAGTTAAGGAAACCACTTGGGGTAGCAATTCGACAACTCACCTATAAACACTGATAAGCTGTCCATTCCCTAGGTAAGTTTTAAGATAACCAAGCAAAACAAAACCTATTAAGCATCCGTTTTTGAAATGGACAGATGTAGGACACAGTCTTTTCCCTTATTGTGTGTACCTACTAAACCCTGGGATCGTAAAGCCATGGCGAGTCTGTTCTGACTGTGTCGCAGTCCACCTGGCCAGCTCTCGAGGACTCATGGGGACACACACTAGCTACAGTCACTCACTGAGTGACAGCTGCACACAACTCAAGTCCCCAGTTCCCACCACCTGGGTACAGGAGTCAGAATAAAGCTTGCCCAGAGACATGCCCAAGTGGTCTCTGCTCATGCTGCCCAAGCCCAGCCAGGGGTCTCAGTGTGGGTTTCAGCCTCAACTTCCGGATGATGTTTAGAAGAAATAGTGGTGTTCTTCCAATTCTGAGAAGACCGAGGGAGAGGGAGAAGGCAGAGTGTGATTCCTAAGACCTTAGTTTTGGGGGAAGCTTGTGGGTTTTGGAATATGATAACTGACAAGGATGAAGAGACTGGCTAAGGTAAGAGGACTTGGTTACCATTGCGCATGGACTCCTGGAAACTATGCAATGGGTAGTGTTAGCGTGATAACACTGCCTTGTATTTATACAGAACGTTTACCCTTCATTGTGTACCTTCACGAACAGAACCATGAAACCTGGCGGTCACCTCGTGCTTTCCCATAGATCGCTACCTTAACTCATATACCACCGACAGATTTTGCCCAGTTACTTGAGAGTGGTCATTTACCACAAGCCCAGGTAACAAGTGACAGAACCCACACCCAAATCCAGCACCTAAGTCCAGGTTCCCTTTGATCTGCCATGCTGCTTGCCTAACTACCCATAATCCCTGCTCAGGCCTGCAGGGGAGGCTGAGGGGTATGTATTCTCATTTTCAGTTGGGGAGGTGCGTTTGGGGTATACTGTTGTCACTGTGACCAGAAAGCCAACATCTTAAAACTGGAATTTAGGACTCTCTATCTGTTTCTACCCCGTTGCAGCGCCTCTCAGCATGCAAGAGCATTTGTCCTAAGTAAGCCGTCTGGTGGCACTCGGCAGCCCCGCACACTTGCTGTGTCAGTTGTGCGAGGCTGAGTGATACTAACCACGCAGTGTTTCTAGTTTATACAACACACAGGCAATTCCATACACCTTCTCACCTCTTGTTCTTGGGCAGATCTTGTCAGAACATAGCCAGTTTTTCTCAGTTTCAGCCTAAATCGTGGAGACACAGATGAAACGATTCAAAAGTAGGAATGCCCTCTCCGGCCACTGCCCTCTGGCGGGAGGTCAGGAGACCCCAGGGTAAAACCATCTGTCTGTGCTGATATTAGCAACAAGACAGCTGTTTTTCCTCGTGGAAGCTTAGGACATCAGGCGAGCAAGTCCAAAGGTTTGGATAACTCCGTGGCCTGACCCCCCCACCGAGAGACCAGAAGTGTGCTTTCCTCAAAGCCGGGATTTATGACCATTAAAGACAGTTGAGCTGTTTTAACTTCACGTTGTGTCTTCATTAAACTCAGCCATGGGTGGTTTTAGCATACTGCCTGGAGGTTTCTGTTTGTCAGTTGGGGAGAAGAGCTATACGGGTGATTTTGGTGCAGAGCTGGGTTTGAGTGTCACTGACTCACCTTGAAGTACAGCCTTGGCTGCATGTCAGAATCACATGCACTTTCAACGATTTCCACTCCAAAGACTCAGTATTTTTTCAAACGCTGGAGATTACAATGTGCAACCAAGGTTGTAAGCCGCCGCAGCAGTCAAGGAAAGCCGGCAGGCCACGAATGTGCACTGAGACGGAGAGGGGGAGCTCCAGCCTAGGAAATAGTAGGCACAGTGCTAAGTTAACCCACAGCAGGACACACTAGGCAGCACCAGGTGTCCTGCAGCCCCCTGCCAGTCCCTAGGTGTTAGGATTCTGAGATGCAGCCTTCTGTATTTAAGTACACGTGCGGGACGTTTTATCTGAACAAGCCAGGTCCCTGAGGGCTTGTGCGTTTGCGATTGTGTTTCATCTTGAGATCTGTATTTTCACGAAGCTAAACCTGAGTTCAGGACCTTAAATCTGACACAAATCGTGAGGTGCAAATACATTACTAGTCAGCTAATCACACCTCCTCCCAGTTCAGTTCCAGCCCTCAAATAGATTGTGACCTGCTCTTTCCTGTCCAGCCTCTGTTTGGGGACCAGTAACCACCCCTGTCACAGGTGGCCTGGGTTTTCCTGCTCCTGAGTCATTTTCCTTCTTGGCTGCCTTTGCTGGAAGTGCTGTGTCCTCTGAAGCCCTGTTGTCCTAAGCTGCCGAGCGCTTGCTCACACACTGAGCTGTCAGACAAGTGGCTCTGTGCGGGGCCTTGTGAATGGCATCAGAGTGGAGTCAGGAACTCCGACCCCAGGTGGTACTTAGCAGTCGTATGTTCAGTGGAGCAGAGATGGGAAATGTGATGAAGTCGTGTACAGGGGCTTTGGGAGCACAGGGGCTTGTCTTCCCCCACTGCACAATCAGCCATGAATGCCCCCAGGCCCAGGAGGAGGTGTCTTTGGGCACCGCTGCTTCGGATCCCCTCTGCCCAGGCAGTTGTCATCTCTCACATCTGCTGCATGCTCCTCCCTCCACTGTGCCTAACCATTGTGGGGCTGCCTAATGGCTGAGAATCTGGCGGGAACTGTGGATGCTGTCCCCAAGAAATGCGCATTGCACATTCGATTTTGTGCCCATTTGTGGAATCATACAGGCTCCATGAAGCCAAGCCATGGTTCAGGTCTCACTTGGGGATATATACATAGTCACCAGTAACAATAAAGAAGAAACAAAGACTATGCATTCTTAAGAATGTGGCCTAGGGACCAGCGCTGAGGCTCAGCAGGTTAACGCCCTGGCCTGAAGCGCCGGCATCCCTTATGGGCGCCGATTCTAGTCCTGGCTGCTCTTCTGATCCAGCTCTCTTCTATGGCCTGGGAAGGCAGTAGAAAATGGCCCAACTGCTTGGGCCCCTGTACCCACGTGGGAGACCCGGAAGAAGCTCCTGGCTCCTGGCTTCAGATCAGTGCAGCTCTGACTGTTGCGGCCAAATGGGGAGTGAACCATTGGCTGGAAGACCTCTCTCTGTGTGTGTCTTCTCTCTGTGTAACTCTTTCAAATAAATAAATCTTAAAAAGTAAAATAAAATAAAATGTGGCCTAGACAGGTAACCTTTAAATCTTCTGGATTTCCTCTCTGGCCAGATGGTGGTGGTCTCCCTACCACTTGAGGTGTTCTGTTCGGATACTCAGAAGCTGTTTCTGGCTGCCTGTATCATTCATTCGCTATGAAAATGTGTGTTTTCTTTGTGTAGCAAAACAAGATTTACCAAACCTCTTGCATCTCTTGGGAAACGTGACTTCCTGAGCTCTGTCATCTCTGCAGCCTCATCTCTGCTTCCCTTGCATCCTTTGCTGCAGCTTAGAAGCACAGGTGTGTTCTCCGTGCCGTGGCTCACAGCTTCCTCAGTGCCTGTATTATCTCACACCATTTCCTGCTCAACCCTCTTCTACTTACCTGACCTCAGGTTTCTTTCTTTCTTTTTTTATTTAATTTATTTATTTGAGAAGTAGAGTTACAGAGAGACAGACTGAAAGGTCTTCCATGTCCTGGTTCACTCCCCAAATGGCTACAATGGCTGGAGCTGGGCCAGTCCGAAGTCAGGGTTTTTTTCCAGGACTCCCACATGCGTGCAGGGTCCCAAGCACTTGGGCCATCTTCTACTGCTTTCCCAGGCCATTGCAGAGAGCTGGATCTGAAGAGGAGCAGCCCAGACTCAAACCAGAACCCACATGGGATGCCGGCACTGAAGGTGGAGGCTTTACCTGCCACACCACAGTGCCAGCCCCTTATAAAACTTGGTTCAATTTCATTTCTGAGAATCTTCTAACCACCCTGAGGCCAAAGGCATAATGAATGATATTTAGAAGTATTAAAAAAAAATTCATAGAATTTGAATCCAGAGTTTTACTTTATGCTGAGTTCAAATTGTGTAAAGCATATAAATTACTTGAAGGAAATATAAGAAAATGTTAGGAGCAATTCCGATGACTTGTTCATAGCCATAGTGATGATAAATTTAGAGCAAACCCAGGTCCTCTAAGTGGTAAGATTATGGTTGATGAAAGGAGATTTGGGGGAGTTGTTTCCATTTTTCTATAAGAAACAAGAATTTTTTAATTGTGCAAAAATAAATTATTATACTTACATATTTAGTTTCACTATATAAACAGTATCTTGATACCCCATTTTGTAATGTGATAGATGTACGCCCTCCCTTTCCTTGTCTTTCCTTCACCTTCCTGCTTCTGACATGAAGTCTAATTGTAAATTCACTTCTGTAATCATAGTTGTACTTTGATTCTTTATTGGTCTGTCTGGAAGTTGGGAATAAGCTGTACGAACGTTGTGAGGATCATGTGACTCTTGCGCTGCAGATCGTACTGTGTTCGTACTTCCTGTACAGAACAGTTCTCAGTTCCTTTCCTTTCGCCTTGTGCTGATTGATTGTAATTCTCAGTGACTTCCCCATTCTTCATCCTCTACTCTGTCCAGTCCCCTTTCTGTCCATTTTTTTCTGTGTAGCCCCCTTCCAGAGGTCTCAGCCTTACGCTCTAGTCTTGGATGACCTTTCTGCCTGTTGTCCTGTTGTCACTCTGGGCTCCATTGTTTCCCGGATTCCACATCTTTTTCTTCGCCTACCTCCCTCGTTTCACTTCATCTGTTCTTCAGATCACTTGGCCACGGAAGAATCATGGAAGGCAAAATTGCTGAGCTGTTAGCTCTGAGCTTGTGGTTGATTGGTAGTTTGACTGAATCTGGAATTCTAGGCTGCAAGTTTTCCCAGAAGTTGATAGACATCACTTTGCTGACTTACAGCAGCCAGTGTTGGTAATGAGTTCTCTGATTCCAGCCTGATTCTTGTTTCTTGGACAGTCAGTATCATTTACATTACAGTGGTCCTTTCCCTGGCTTCCGTTCCTGGAAACTTTGAAAGGGGGCAGGCGTTTGACACAGCAGTTAAGATACTACTTGGGACACCCACATCCTATATGGAGCACCTGGTTAGAGTTCTAGCTCCTCCGCTTTCAATTGAGTTTCCAGCACTTGGGTGCCTGACACCCATGTGTGAAACCCGGATTGAGCTCCAGGTTCTTGGCTTGGGCCTGGCATGGTCTGGGTTGTCATAGACATTTAGGAAATGAGCCAGTGGATGGAAAATCTGTCTCTCTGCCTTTTAAATAAAATAAGGAAAATTTTTTTAAAAATTAAATCTCCTTTTTATTCTTGGTGTATTTAATTCTCTGTTGCACTCAGTGGGATTTTTCAGGATAGCAACTTGGGTGCATCTACTCTTGGAAACTTATTTGTGTGAGTTACCCCTATACAGAGTAGGTTCCTATATTTGCTTTCTGAATCCGCACCGCTTGCTCTGTTGCCATTGCCTTGTCTTGTGACACTTGTGAGGACCTCATTTCCCAGCCTTTCCAATCAGTTTTTAGTTCTCATAGTAATTAGTTTAATATCTGAGAGCCTTGTTTCCTCTTTATTCCTGTCTTGTAGCATAATCTTGAGTATTCTGATGAGAAGAATTTTTTTGAAAATCTCTTCTGTCATGTGAAATCTCCTACCCTCTCACTCCATCTACCCCTGGATCCTTTTTCCTCTGTTTTGCCTACTCACTGGAGAACTTCCTCAAATATGGTATGTCTTACTGATAACACATACACACATACAAGTATGTGTATGTGTGCACTTCAAAAACCCAACTGACACCTCTGTGTGGGTGTGGGATTTGCTCACCAGCAGGCTTCCATCTGGAGTGATTGGTAAGGATCGGGATATTTCCCTGAGGGCCTCTAAATGCCGGAATCTTTTGTCTGGGACTCTTATTTCTTAAGAAAAACTCATATTTTTATGTGGGATTTGGATGCTATTAAGTGCTTCTCTAGAAGAGAACAGTGGGTGTTAAGCGTCCAGATGCCACATGGCACACCCTCATCCCATATCAGAGTGCCTGGGTCAAGTCCCTGCTCTGCGCCCAGTTTCAGCTTCCCGCTAGTATGGGCCTTGATGGCCCGGATAGTTGAGTCCCTGCCATCCGCGTGAGAGATCTGAATTGATTTCCAGCTTCCAGCTTTGGCCTTGCTCAGTCCCAGCTGCTATGGCATGTGGGGATTTAACCAGCAGATGGGAGATCTTTGCCTCTGCCTCTAAAATATTTTTAAAAGAGGGGAAAGAGAAAATAGTTGTGTTACTACAAACTTTCAGTTTGTCTCCTTATCTTAAGCCCTCTCACTTCCTTGTACCTGGGTTTCCCAATCACAGTCTCTCTGAGGTTCAGGAGGGTATTTTAGCAACCTCTTTCCATTGTACTGCCCTCAGAAGGTGTTCTAAGCCATCACTCCCACTACCTAACTTTCTCAGTTATCCCTTCATCCATTTTCCATCTTCTAGAAGCTTCTTCCCTTCATCCCACTGCTACAGATTCTTGACCATCTTAATACATTGCTATAATTTTAGGGGAGGTTGAAATATTTTTGTTTTGAAACTCAGAGTTACAAAAGGGAGTGAGAGAGAGCTTCCATCTGCTGGTTCACTCCCTAGGTGTGCACAGGGGCCAGGGCTGGGCCAGGCTGAAGCCAAGAGCCAGGAGCTTCTTCCAAGTCTCCTACATGGATAGCAGGAGCCCAAGCACTTGGGCCATCTTCCACTGCTTTTCCCAGACCATTAGCAGGGAGCTGGATTGGAAGCAGAGTAGCCAGGACACGAACCGGCACCAACACAGGATGCCAGCATCACAGGCAACAGCTCCATTGCCACGCCACAATGCTGGCCCAAAAGCTCTTTTTTAAAAATAGTATTGATATTATAATAGCACCATGTTTAGGCAGCTATATTGAAAATTAATATTTGGACAGTGACTTATGAATATGTCAATATTGCTTTTTTATTAAAATGACGGAGTAATTAAAGGGCTATTTCTAAAAATCATAATTTAAAGAATTGTGGCATGATAAGATGCTCACAGTAACAGTAAATGAATAGTACAATAAGACAGTGTGTAGAGCCAGTTTTCTAACATGTATACAGGAAGAAGAGACTGAAAGGAAGCAAACAGATGGGAGTGCTAACAGTGGTTAAAGTGTCCTGCACTGTCTACATGTTCCGCCATGCGCCTGAGTTATTTTTCTGTGCAGGAGGGGAAAAACTAGTGAAAGAGAAGTGTCAGCTTACTCAGAGGGGGGAGACTGTTGTGTGAGGGGAGCAACAAAATGAGGGTCTAGAGCAGGGAAATAAGATCCACAGCTACTGAGGACCGAATGTGAGGTGAGGGGTGCAGTTGAGGGATGCGAAGGAAAGAAAACCGCAGCCCTTTCACCAAGATGGCGCCCAAGGCAAGGAAGGAAGTGCCTGCCTCCCCCAAAGCCAAAGCAAAGGCTTTGAAGGCCACCAAGGCAGTGTTGAGAGGTGTCCACAGCCACAAGAATAGAGCCACATGTCACCCACACTCCAGCAGTCCTATACACTCCGCCCCCTTGCAGCAGCCCAGACATGCTCAGAGCACCCCCAAGAGACACAGCTTGACCTTGACCACTATGCCATTGTCAAGTTCCCCCTGGCCACTGAGTCTGCCATGAAGATGATAGAAGACAACCACACACACTCGTGTTGATTATAGATGTCAGCCTCCAGCAAGTACCATATCAGACAGGCTGTGAAGAAACTGTGACACTGATGTGGCCACAGTCACCACCCTGGGTCAGGCCTGATAGAAGATGGCTTATGTTTGCTTGAGAGGTTGCCAACAAAATTGGGATCTTCTAAACTCAGTCCATCTGGCTAATTCTGAATATATGTTTTTTTCACCATAAAGTAAAAAATTAATGGAAAATGGAATTAAATGATAAAAAAAATACAAACTTTATTTCTCAACACAAAGCTCCACCAAGGTCAAAATCACTTGTGTAAGTCATGAGACCAGTCATTTAGTCCATCAGTAAAGCATCTTGGGAATTTAGCTATGTCAATGCAATGTTTTTGACAGTATTAACTAAAACAGGGTTGCTGTTTGAAGATTTTTTAAGGTTAGGGAACAAAGACATCAGGAGTCAAGAAGGATTGTATATTGAATGCCCAAAAATTTCTCTTCAGCCCTCTCGCAAAATTGCCCTAATGTCTTCTTAGTGCCTCAAATTAGACCCTCTTCAGATATGTTAGAACAAGTTAGTGTGCATCTAATTTGGTGCAGAACATTTTGAAATCCATACACAGTTTTTTTGTTTTTAGGGTTTTTTTGTAATGCACCTTTTCCATGTGTTTTAAAATTTTTTTCATTTATTTTTACTTATTTGAAAAGCAAAGAGCAAGGGAGAGAGGTCCATCTTCCACCTGCTAGTTCACTCCCCAAATGCCTGCAACAGCCAGAGTGGGCCCTGGCCAATGCCAGGAACATGGAGCTCAATCCAAGTCTCCCACTTGGATGGGGGGTCCCTAACTACTTGAACTTGAGCCATTATCTGCTGCCTCCCCATGTGCACATTAGCAGGAAGCTGGAATTGAGACCTGAACGTAGGGATGTGGGCATTCCAGCTGGCATCTTACCTGCTGTGCAAACACCCACCTCACCAAGAGCTGTTCAGAAGGTCTCAGATTTTTTTTTTTTTTTTGTGATGTCGTTCTGGGGAGAGTTTGGAGACTGGGCTTACTGTAAGGGGAGAAAGAAATCCTGGAGATCACAGATCACACAGGCAGCGTTTTGCAGAGTGCAAGAGAGACCATGGCATTCCAAGCCAGCCACTGACGGGGCCAGAAAGGGACAGATGTGTTACTTGGGAAATAGAATGAGCAGACCCCAAGATTGAGCAGGAAATTCCCCACCCAGAAGTCGGCCTCCACAACCCGATGAGACCTGTGACATGGTAAGTGGGAGCCACCAACCTGTGTTGGTAGTCACTAATGCCTTTCTGGTGTTGGGAAGAGTTGAGGGCAACTCAAGACCTCACAGCCTCAGGCCCCTTGATGTCCACCTGACCCATGCATTATTCTCTGGAATGCCTCATGGGTATTGTCCTGCTTAGGACTGGATTCCCTCTTGCCAAGTTCCCTGCTGGGCCAATGCCAAGGTTGTAATTATCATCATCTTCAGTGGAAGGCTTCCTGTGAGCCCAGCACCTTCCTAAATGCCAAATGTGCTCTAATTTAATCCTTACCTGAGTGAGGAAGCTGTCTGACCACTCACTGGTCATCACCATCAGCACATTCCTGCATCCTCTTCTCCCAACCTCCAGAGTCCCCTAGCCCCATCTGATAGTTCTTTGTTCATTTTAAAGAGGAGTGCTTGTCTGGCAAACAGTTCATTGGTAAAAAAGCATTGAAAGAAAAGGAGCCTTCTCAGTCCAGACAGCCAGGCTGCCACCCCAGAGGCAAACACTGGTAAATTCCGAGGATCTGCCCAGCCATAGTTCCTTCACGCATTTGCAATCCTGTGCAACCCCACTTTAAACACACACACACGCGAGATCTTGGGGATGCCACTGTCTGCACCTGCTTTTCTCACTTTGTGTGTCTAGGAGATGGTTCTATCAGCCCATAAGATCTACCTCCTTCTTGTTCACTGCAGTGCGGTAGTACCGTGGTTCTGTAGTTAGTGCCCATTGTTGGGGGTGTGGGTTCTCTTCTGTCCTATAAGCAGGGCTGTGCTGGATGGACCTGCAGTGTCGTTGGTACTTGAGAGACTGTATCTGACGGAGACACTGGTAACAATAAAGGCAGCTGCATCCGATGTTTTGATAGAACTGGAAACGTGGTTTCCAGTGTGTGTGAGAATGCACTTTTCGCCGAAATCCTCTGTGAAACCATTGCTTGGTCTTTTCTGATCTCAGCAATGAAAAACGCGCTCTCTTGTTTCTATTCGCATTCAGTTGTGAGTGAAGCTGGGTCTCCTATCCCATGTCTAAAAGCCGTTATTTCTGCGAATCACCTACTCATGTTCTTGAACAATTACTTGTTGAGCCTTTTAAAAACTGATTTGTGAAAATTCTCTATAAAGAAATTGTCCTTATCTCCCGAATGTGTTGCAAATACTACCCCCAGGTTGTCCTTTTACATTAATTTTGGCTGTTCAGATGTTTAACATTTAATGGCGAAGACACGTCCCCTTCTCCCCGCTCCACGATTCGAGCAACCTCAGAGGGAGGTCGGTGTGAGGTTCACGAGGAAAAGGTCTGAGTCCCGTCCGGCCCCAGCTCCTTTGCCTCTGGGGAGAACCAGTGAGATGGAGACAGCGCCCGGCTTCCGAGAGCTGCCGGGCCAGGAGCTCGAGACGGGGTCCCCTGCCCCGGCCTGGCGCCCAGAGCTGCGGCCCTAGAGTCGAGGTCTCGCACCTGCTGGGCGGTGCCGCCACTGGCCCGGGTGTGTCTGGGCGGGGCAGCGCGCAGGGTGGGCGGGGTCGCAGTGTATAGTGAGCGGGGCGGGGCCTGGGGGAAGGGACGTAGCTGCGAAGGGGCTGGCCAGAGGCGGATCGGGGCCGCCGGCAGGAGGAGGAACGTGGGGCAGGGAAAGGGCCAGGGTGGGGAAGGTGGCGTCCTCCGGGACCCTGGGAGCCTGGGGGCCAGGTCCTGACCAGCTGTAGGCTTAGGCTTTGGGTGGGCGGGCGCGAGCGGGGATACTCCCGCAAGGTTGTTTTCTCAGACATCGTGGGGCCTAAGCACCCGGACCATCTTCTGTTGTCTTCCCAGGCACATTAGCAGAGAGGGAGCTGGATTGGAAGTGGAGCAGCTCGGTGTTGAACCAGCATCCACATGGGATGCGGGCATCATAGGTGGTGGATTTACCTGCTACACCACACCACCGGCTCCTTGACTTTGTCCTTCCCTGGCCACCTGCTGCCTGGGGTCTGTCTGTCGCAAGCGCTGACAGCCACTGCCGGGCTGAACCTAGAGGTCTCGGCCGCGGTGGGAACGGCTGCCCTACCCTCAAGGCTGCCAGATGGAGTTTCTGTGTCTCAGGAAAGGTGTCTTCCTCCTGATCAGCTAGGAGATAACTCCATGAATTGCACCAAGGTGCTGAGCTGTCTGTGGAAGCTGTCTGTCCCACCACCCTGTGAGCAGATCCAGCTGCAGAGGCTGGGCCAGGCTGGATGCCACCAGATACCCCCAGTCATAGCAGGCTGGTTTCACACTGATAGAGACCTTGCCGAGGTTGCATTTCTGGGCCTTCATCCCAAATCCTTTATAATAACTCCCCAGGGGACAGCACTGTGGTGTAGCAGGGTAAAGCTGCGCCTGTTATGCCAGAATCCCACATGGATGCTGGTTCGAGACCCGGCTGCTCCACTTCTGATCCAGCTCCCTGCTAATGCTCCTGGGAAATCAGCAGAAGATGGCCCAGGTGCTTGGGTCCCTGCACCCATGTGGGAGACCTGGAGGAAGCTCCTGGCTCCTGGCTTCAGCCTGACCCAGCCCTGGTTGTTGTGGCCATTTGGGGAGTGGACCACCAGATAGAAGATCCTCCTCCCCACCCCATCTCTGTAACTCTGCCTTTCAAATAAATTAATTAATGTAAAAAATAATAACTCTGCAAAGCAAAAAACAAACCCAACAGGTTCTCACTCCTTGGTTGTCTATGGCTGTCCTGCAGGCATAGTGGACCTCAGAATGACCTCCACTCAGAACTGGTCATTCAGAGGCTCCCCAGCATCTCGCCAGATGAGCGCCAGTGGGTACTGAGATCTCTGAGGCCCAGGGGAGGCAGGACAAGAACACATTTCACCTCTTAGTAAATCCGAAGGCCAGAGCTGTGCCAGCCAGCTTTGTGCTCTCCCAGGGACTGACATGAGTGGGTCAGGTTGAGGATGCTATAGGGCACAAGGGGACTTCACTGGTGCCCTAGAGAGACTCAGAACCTAACAGGTGAGGTCACTTCCAAAGAAGTGGGGATGGGTGGCAGAGGTCAAGCAGGCACTGGGAACTCAGCTAACTCAGGGAGAAACAACCTCGGCCACACCTGATTGTGCGTGGATGGATGTTTTTGGCTGTATTCTGTAACAAAGTATCCCAGACTGGGCACCTAGAAGGAAAAGAGGTTTCCTTGGCCAACAATTTTGGAGGTGCTGGAGCGTGGCACCGGCATCTGCTGACTCCCCCGAGGACCTGGCTACATCTCAACATGATGGGTTGTCCTGCCGCAGGGAGAGAGCCCAGGGCGAGACAGGAAGCAGAGAGCTGGGAGGGCTTGGTCTTCCTCTTTTTGTTTACATCTGCCTCTCAGGAGAACTAATCTACTCCGCAACCCGAGCCCAGTGACCTCACTGCCTTCTACTGGGCTCCATGTGTTAAAGGTTGCACCACTCTTTTTTTTAGGTTGTATTTATTTATTTATTTATTTGAAAGGCACAGTGTCTCAGAAAGAGAGGGAGAGACACAGAGAGAGAATTTCCATCTCGCTCACTCTCCACATGCCCGCAACAACCAGGTCTGGGCCAGGCTGAAGCCAGAAGCCCATGACTCCATGTGTGTCTCCCACGTGCATGGCAGAGACCCAAGCTGCATCACTTGCAGCCTCCCAGGATGCTCCTGGGAAGTTGGATGAGAAGTGGCGCCATGATTCAAGCCAGCACTGGGATGGGGGGGGGGGGTGCGGGTGTCCCAGGCAGCGGCGTAACATGCTGCACTGCGATGCTGGCCCTGCTCTGTGTGATGACAAGTCCTCTGGATGATATAGTGGTCAAGGGAAGGAGACACACGGCTTCTATTTCCATCCTGGCTCTGCCACTGGTTCACTCCCTAAATGCTGGTCTCCCGCGTAGGTGGCAGGACCCCAGTCGCTTGAGTCATCACCACTGCCTCCCAAGGTCTGCATCACCAAGAAACTGGAGTCAGGAGCAGGAGCAAAGGTATCTAAACCATAGGGGCCTGCGCTGAGGCTTGGTCGGCTAAGCACTGCCTGCAGTTCTGGCATCCCATATGGGCACCAGTTCAAGTCCTGGCTGTTCCACTTTTGATCTAACTCTCTGCTAATGCATGTGGGAAAGCAGCAGAAGATGACCTAAGTGCTTGGGCCCCTGCCACCATGTGGGAGGCTCAGAAAAAGCTCATGGCTACAGCCTGGTTTAGTCCCAGCCATTGTGGCCATTTGGGGAGTGAACCAGCAGATAAAAGATTCCCTCTCTCTCTCTTTCTCTCTCTCTCAACTCTGCCTTTCAAATAAAAAAATTAAAAACTCCAGTATAGGACGTTGGCATCTCAGCTACTGGGTCAAATGCCAGTATAGTACTTGCGTTGATAGACACCTTGCAACATGGTGTAGAAGACTCGGCTTGTTTCCCAGGAGAAAGCTCTTCAACCCACTGCCATAAGGTGGGACAGGACTGTGACACTGCCATAGACATACAGAAATACAAATCCAGTCTCACACAGCATCTCATGGGAAGCAGCTGAGGCCAGTGTTGCAGGTGGTGAACGAATCCGTCAGAGTGGTCAGATAGAGCGAGCAGAATTTTAACAGAAGTGTGGTCCTCACCCCTGATGCAACGGGTACTGGACGTCTGCAAACAAAGCCTTCGGATTCCACCAAGGAGTTGCCCTGTCTGGGAATCATAAGCTGCCCATACATGCACTGTATGGGCCAAGAAAATGTCAGAGGAAGCAACTTGAAGCCTGCATAGCAGATGGTGAAAGAATTCCCCATGGCAGTCGGATGGGGTGAGCAGGGTTAGATGTGTTGAACATCCTGCTAGAGAATGGTAGGCAGGTAGTCCAATTGCCGATTGCTGCAGCAATATGGACTGCAATCTGCAATGTGCACTTGTAACTGCCGCATCTTAGTTAGGGTGAGTTTCCCCATGGTCCGACAGGTTTTCCCAGTCATGTAATTTGCATTTCTGGGTATAGTTGGGGAGCCTGCACCACAGTCCATCAAGTGCCATGGGGCAACCTTCTGAGGGAGAGTTTATCAAGAGGACAATTGCAACTGGGGAAAAGGTACTGTTGCCATAGTGCGATTGCGTTAGAGAGAATGCTCAGCCCGTGGGAGCTGCGGACATGTGAAAGGTCAGGCAGAAAGGCGTTTCCTTTTACAGGTGGGAATAAACGTGGTTGGTGTGGACTGTATGAGGGCATGGGTGAGCACATATCCTGACGGGACTTCTGATCAGGGAATGTCTTTCCTTAAGATCAACCGATGGTCAGGAGCTGTCCTGTGTGAGTCAGGGCTGTGCAGAGAAACGGAACCGACAGAGAGATGTGCACAGGTGAGGGTTTGTCTTGGAGCTCTCCAAGTCATAGGATGATGGAGTCGACACCTGCCAGGCCTTCTGAGAGCTGGGAAACCGGAGGAGCCAGTGGCAGAGCTCAGTCCACATCTGAAGACCTGGGACCGAGGGGACTGCTGATGGAAGTCCTGGGAACTGAACGCCAGAGACCTGGCCCTTCTGAGGTCCAAGGGCAGGCAAATATGGGCAGTACAGCTCCAGGAGAGAGCTTACAGTGGCAGTAAAGGGGTTCCGGACATGCCACCTCAAATGATTCTAGAAGATTGGAATATGTCACCCCAAAATATGCCTTTTTGGCATAAGGACTATTCTGAGCTGGTTATTGTGGGAGAAGGCAGGCACCAGGGAAACTGAAAGCAAGAGCAGAGGTTGCCATTTTCTACGGGAACTCTTCATCTGATGGGCTGTCTTCCGGGTCTGTACCAGGAAGAGCAAATGACAACATGGAAATGTCTTAAATCTGCATAGCATACCTTACCATTCCTGGCCACCTCCCCATAACCAGCTTTTCCCTACGTGGTACTGAATCCTGAAGTCAGCCTGCTCTGAGATCTGCCCCGGAGATGTACCAAGTTCTCTGGGTTGTCTCCCAGGTGCACGTGATTACACAAGTTAGTAAAAGTTGAATTCTTTTTCTTGTCAATCTGTCTTTTGTTACAGGGCTCCATCCCAACTAATGTAGAGGACAATTATTTTTTTCCTCCCTTACATCAGACTTTCTATAAAAATGGGACTCTGACCCCCATTCTGCAGCAGCCAGCCAGGTAAACCAAGCCACTGTCTACAACTGAAAGCCGATGGAGCTAATCTACTCTCAACAGGTCATATATGTAGGGTGTCACTGCATTGTCTAATAAGTGCTTCAGGCCACATGATAATTTCATTTTTTTTTTTAATGACAGGCAGAATTAGACAGTGAGAGAGAGAGACAGAGAGAAAAGTCTTCCTTCCATTGGTTCACCCCCCAAATGACCACTATGGCCAGTGCACTGCGCCAATCCAAAGCCAGGAGCCAGGCAGAAAGGCGTTTCCTTTTACAGGTGGGAATAAACGTGGTTGGTGTGGACTGTATGAGGGCATGGGTGAACGCGTATCCTGACAGGACCTCTGATCAGGGAATGTTTTTCCTTAAGATAAACTGATTGTCAGGAGGTGTCTCCCTATGCGGGTGCAGGGCCCAAGCACTTGGGCCATCCTCCACTGCCTTCCCAGGCCACAGCAGAGAGCTGGACTGGAAGATGAGCAACCAGGACAGAACCTGGCGCCCCAACTGGGACTAGAACCTGGAGTACCAGCACTGCAGGTGAAGGATTAGCCTAGTGAGCCATGGCGCTGGCCAATTTGCCTAATTTTTTTTTGGAAAGTTTGTGCCACTGGGTTTCTCACTTCTTTAATTGAGGGAGACCTTTGTGAACTAAGCAGGATCTGACACATTTCTGTGTCACTTGCTTGTTTGAGTTAGATTTGTTTGGGAAAAAATGCATAGCAGTTTGAACTGGACACATTCCTTAATATCATTTATTTGTTTCTTGGTTCCCTCTGTAGCTTCTCTTCCTATGCCTGCCTCTTCCTCTGGCCTTTCCCAGGAAGAGTAGAGACTCAGAGTTACACCACCCCTCCCTGGTAGCTTTGGGATCCGCATGGAGGGAAGGCCTGTACTTCTGGGAGTGGAGCAGTCCCTACCTGTACTTGTGGGGGAAGAAAAGTCCTTGTCAAGGTCCCTGCGGGTGCCTAAAGGTCAACCAGTGAGGATCAGACCGGCCTCAACCTTTAACCCCCATGCCCTGAATCTATAAAAGGAGCTCTCCCAATCTCTGACGTGTGACTTCCCCTGTTGTTCTGTTGGGATCGGGGAACCTCGCCCGGGAGCGGAACCCCAATAAAAGCCTGTGAATTAATTGATTGGTCTGCCTGGGAAGACTTGTTATGTGCCAGACACCTTGCACTCCCCTTCCCCACCTTTGGCAAGACACGTCTTCCCTCTTTCCTCACTCTCACCCCCAAGGAAAATACATTTGTTGTAGAACCCCAAAACCTGAACCAACTCACTGACATTGGGGTGGTAGAACAAAGTATTTATTATCAAAGCACTGAGCAGGGACCAGGCAGCTATTACTTAATTACCCTGAGGAGTTAGAGCCAGGGGTCTTGGGGCTGGCGCTGTAGTATAGCAGGTAAAGCTGCCACCTGCAGCGCTGGCATCCTATATGGACGCCAGTTGCTGCTCCACTTCTGGTCCATCTCCCTGCTAATGCTTCTGGGAAAGCAGCAGAAGATGGCCCAAGTGCTTGAGCCGCTGCACCCATCTGGGAGACCTGGAGGAAGCTCCTAGCTCCTGGCTGGTAGCTTTGGGATCTGCAGGAGAGAAGGTCCACACTTCCGGGAATGGAGAGTCCTTGCCAAGGTCCCTGCGGGCACCTAAAGGTCAACCAGTGAGGATCAGGCCCGCCTCAACCTTTAACCCCCACACCCTGTACCTATGCAAGGAGCCCTCCCAACCTCTGACATCTGACTTCCCGGCCCCCGCCCTGTGGGGCCAGGGAACCTCGCCCAGGAGTGGAATCCCAATGAAAGCTTGTAAATTGATTCATCTGGCTGGGAAGATTTGTTATGCGCTGGACACTTTGCACTGGCTTTAGGTTAGCCCAGCCCCGGCCATTGTGGATGGAACCAGCAATGGAAGATATCTTTCTCTTTCTCTCTGCTTGTTTCTCCTTCTCTGTTAACTCTTTCAAATAAATAAAGCTTATTTTTAAAAAATATGGTCAGAGATCTTATAGATGGTTTTGGGATTGAGGAGTGTCTTTCATTCCTGTGCAGATCTTTGCCCTTCTTTGATTGACCAGCAATATCAGGTTCTTTTGGGAATTTTGATGATGGCAAAATACGCTCCAGTTAGGAGCACTTGTAGCAGATGGGCCGGTATTTTTTACTCAGGGCTTGGGGCTCCCAAAAAAACCCCTGAAGACCAAGATCCAGCAAGATGTCAGCTGGAAAAGAGGTCCATGAACTCACAAATCTTGTGATGTGTGACCCTGTGGGGCAGCGAGACTCAATGTCCCATTCCCTCAATTAAGTGAATTTAAGAAGCGGTTGATTGGCAATCACAGTGAGGCCGGGGAAGTGAGTTCTAATTTTTATTCCAGGCCTCGGAGAAGCAGTCTAACTACAGGCACATATGCAGCGCACAAAGTGGCAAAGCTTTAAAAGGGAGAACGCAAACACGCACGCGCGTGGACAGGGTGAGCAGAAGGGTCTTCGAGGAGAAAAGGGTGGGAGAGGGGAAGTAGAGAGGGGCGGCTTCAGACCCTGCTCCCGGCCCGCTCTGCACGGAGAGACGGCTCGGTTCCGGGGTCCTGGGCTGACTGTCCCGGGTCTGCAGCACAAGTAACCCTTAGGGCTATGGGAGAAGTGGGAGTGTGGGAGACTAAAGCCTGGTAGCAGGCAGCATGGATAGCCAGGCACGGCCGAGGGGCTCAGCGCCACATCCCTGTGAGCTACAAAGGAAGACAAAAGGGTCCCCGCGATTCCACCCTCCACTTACAAGCAAGAAGCATGCCCCATGCTGTGAGCTCCCTGCAGAGGTAACCAACACCGTGCGTTGCTTTGCATTGCCTCATTGACGGAGGCAAATAGGAGCACTTAGATTCCCGTTCTCCTGGGAAGCGTAGTCCTAGGGCCTGCATTTTTGCAAACGACCGGCTGCCACTTTAAGCCAGAGCCTGAACCCAGCAAAATTGCACCGACCCCGCCTAGCCACCCTCGCTCCTGGGACGGCTGGCGGCGCAAGCGCAGTAGGTGCGGCGGCGCCGGCCAATGGCGTCATCAGGAGGCGCGGCCCGGGTGCCCTTGGCTGAGGCGCGGCGCTCGAGCCTGCACTTTCAGCGCGCGGGGCGGACGCCGGCAGCATGAGCGGCTGCGGGCTAATCCTGCGCACGGCGGCGGCCGCGCGAGTCTGTCGGGCTCTGGTGGCCTTCACGGAGAGCCGGCGTCCGCTGCGCACCAGCCCGCGGCGCGCGACTTTCGCCAAGGAGCTCTTCCTGGGCAAGATCGAGAAGGTAAGGCGAGCCCCGGGCCGACGCTGCTCGCCGGTCCCGGCGGGGCCGGAGCCCGCAAACGTGCCCGGCCAGATGTTCCCGAGGGGCGGCCCGTGCCGCATCCCCGGGTTCCGAGCCCGCCGGAGCCTTCCGGGGTCCACGGGCGGAGTGGCTCTGACAAGTCCCCGCGGGTTCTTCCAGGGAGACTTGGGAGAGCCCTGGGGAGCGGTCGCCGAGCCACGCTCACCGGGCTGCGCCGGCCCCAGATGTGCGGGTTTTGCTTGTGGTACCTGAATCCCGCTCTGCCCAGGGCGCTCCTGGCACCTGCGGGGCCCCCCGGGGTCTCCCTCTGCGCTGAGCCCTAGCCCCTCGCCCTGCCATTCGTTCCTCCTGAGTCTGGCTCCGAGGTGCCCTCCGCCCCCTCCCTTCCGAGGATTGCACACGCCCACAGCTACAATGTGGCTGCTGAACACCGCCCTCTTTCGAAGATTGAGGTTTGATCTTATCTCTGTGACTTTGAGCCTTGTCTCCTTCGGCCTTAAAATGGGGCTGGTGGGTGTGTGTACCTCACAGACGTGTTGTAGAGCCCCAGTAGGGTAGACAGTGCATGGAAATTCTTCAGCTACAGGGGCTCATTCATTCATTGATGCGTCTGCTGGTTCACTCCCCAACGTGCCTGTAATGGCCAGAGCTCATTCTCGGTCTCCCACATGGGTGGCAGGAACCCAGTTGTTGGAGTTGTCCGGCCCTGCCTCCCAGATGAGAATCTGACCACCTTTAGGCTCATGCACAGCTCCTCCTCTGGGTCAGACCAACACCACCTCCCTCAGCGTTTCTGGGTCTTTAGTAGGAACAGGGCAGCGACCCTTAGACTTTTAGAACGGAAAGAGAACCCCAGGTTATTGAGGCTGGTGAGCATCATCCTGCCCTTAGTTGGGGCAGAATTATAGGAAGGAGTGCCCCAGGGTCTCCTGCAGGGTTGACAGGGAGGTTGAGTCAGTGAGATTTGGGCTCTCTTCCCATGAGCAGCCTCATCAAGTTGCCTGGCTTTGATCTGTCTTACGTGACTTCTGCCCTAGATTTATGGGAATAACAGGTCTCACTGCTTTACCTTTGAAAACTGTCCATCGCAACTGAGTTCCCCTCCCTTGAGGCACACCTGTCAGTTTTTGACCATTGTTGTCCAAGAACTCTTTCTCCCTGGCACCTGGGGCATCTCCCTGCAGCAGTTACCCTTTGGTTGTGGTCCAAGGCCACCAAGTTGCCAGGCTGTCTCTATTCTGTCACGTGGCCTGCCCACCGATGTCAGTGATCATCCCCCATCCCCTCCCATAGCCATTGCCCAGCTGACCAACAAGGCTAGGGAGGGGAGTGTGAGGGGGCAGTCGCCTCTGTTGGGCAGAGACAGCTTTGTCCCCAGAGGCCTGAGAGTGGTGACAGGTGTACCTGCCTTTCCTTCCAGACCCCCTTAGCAGAGGGTGGTGACAGAGAGGCAGGGACACCGCTGTCTGCTGTCTCTTTTGGATAGGGCAGCCCCTATAAGCCTGCAGTCCTGGGGCCAGAGAGCTGAGGACAGACTGGGGAGCACGGTGCTGGAGTAGACAAGTCAGGTGGTCATGAGATGTGCAGAGGCTGGGAACAAGGATGAGGACTTGTGTGACAACCTTCCTGAGGCCCCAGTGCCATGAGGACAGGAGGGCTCCTGGGGCCTGGCAGCTTGTAATAGGCACCCCCAAGTCCACTTTCTGGTGCCATACTGGCTGCTAAAGGGGTAGTTGGAGTCCCAAGGCCAGAGGGGCTTTTGATACTGTGGAATGCTCTCCAGGGCCAGCAGGAGGGAATCCTGGGCTAGTCAGGGATTGGAAAGAGACCGGCAGCTAAGTCACTTTCCAGGTCACCAGGTGGGACAAGAGCAGAGCCAGAAGCTGAGAACACTTAGTTACTTTAAGTCCTGGGGCAAGTGACCGCAGTCACCTTCTGAGATAAAGAGAATCATCTGTGGGAGAGAACCGGCCGGAGAGGGATGATGCAAGCTGCCCGGTCACCTGCGAGGAGTGGCTGTGCCTGGGTGAAGTTCAGGTCGGTGTGGTTCCACGGCTGGGCTTTGCTCTCTGATCCCACAGCACAGGGAGTGGCTGCAGTGACTGAGGGCCAGAGGCTCCGTGGTCAGATCTGGCAACCATGCCATGCTCATGTCAGCAGCACCATTTTGAACTCAAAGTATCTGATGTAGGATTCTCTCCATTTTAGAAAAGACCTTTCTCATTCCGCCTGCCAGGGTTCTCACAAGGAACTTGAGTAAACGGGAGCTTGGTGAGGTGAAGGGAGGTGGCTGCGGCCGCAGTCAGCAAGTGGCAAATCCAGGACCAGACTCAAGTCCCGGACTTCCTGTTCTATGGGACAGTCCTCATCACTTGTTACTGATAAGGAAAGTGGTGTGTGGGGAGGAAGATGGCCCCGGGACGGCCTGCATCTTAAGCGCTTGGTGTAGTCTTTCTAACTGCAGTGAGTTGTGTCCTGCTGGCCACATGAGCAATCGAGGATGCCCTTATCTTTCCTCTTTCACCAATACTACAGTAGGGGGTTGCTAGGTGTTAAATTTTCAGAGACTGGTGTTGTGGCATAGCGGGTAAAGCTGCCATCTGTGACGCTGACGTCCCATTTAGGCGCCAGGCTAAGTGGCTGCTTCATTTCTGATCCAGCTCCCTGCTGATGTGCCTGGGAAAGCGCTGGAAGGCGGTCCAAGTGCTTGCGCCCCTGCCACCCATGTAGGGGACCTGAACGGCCTGCCAGGCTCCAGCTGTTGGGGCCGTTTGGAAAGTGAACCAGCAGATGGTCTATCTGCTCTCTCCCTCCACCCCTTAACTCTGCCTTTGACATAAATAAACAAGTCTTTTAAAAACTAACTATTTTTGTAAATGTTTATCATTTTTAGAAAGGAGTTTTCCCATTTCCAGAAGTTAGCCAAGATGAACTTAATGAAATCAATCAGTTGGTGGGACCCGTAGAAAAATTCTTCACAGAAGAGGGTACGTATGGTTTTCCTTCTCATTGCCAATCTCCATCAGCAGGGCCATGGTGCCGATGTTTCTTTTAGAAGCAGCGCACTGTAGGGGAAGCACTTTCGGGAGTTGTGAATGAGGGAGAAGTCAGTTCTACTCGGAATATTTTACTTTGGGATCATCTCAGTTGCTGATCCATTACAAAAATCACTGCTTCTCAATGTGTCCGTGGTAAAGGGCCACTTACAAACATTTCCACGTGTATTGCAGACCTATAAAAATTATAATGAAAATATAAAATGTCAAAATAATGCGGAACTGGGATGAAGAAAGCCCATGCCAGTGTGTCCTGTGCAGTGTGAGGTTGCTGTAGGCGTTGCTGGAGGTCGAGCCTGGGTTTCGTGTGACCTTGTTGGGAACCAGTCATGGTTGCAGGGCCTGTAGCACCTGCAGCCCGCAGGGCCCCTCACTTGGAGTGGTTGGGGTCCTTCTCTGAGAGTAGGAGGCCACCCTTAATGGGAGCAGCTGCCCCTCCAGGAAGGGCCCATGCAGAGTTTCCTGATGGTGGAATTTCCCCAACACTGAGGATCCCAGACAGCTTTGGTTCATGTCAGTTTTCCCCGCCAAGGTTTGACCTTTTTGGAATTAAAACTGAGAGGTTTAAAAAAATACCATATTCATTTATGACTTCATTTAAAAATAATGATAAACCCATTACATGTTAACATAAACAATTTTTTTTATTTGAAAGAGCTATAGAGAGAGGGAGAGACAGAGAGAGAGGGGGGTCCTCCACCCACTGGTTCGCTCCCCAGGTGACCGGAGCTGGGCCAGATGGAAGCCAGGAGCCCTATCCAGGTCTCTCATGTGGGTGGCAGGGGCCCAAAAACTGGGCCGTTTTTTGGTGCTTTTCCCCAGGCCCTTAGCAGGGAGCTGGATTGGAAGTGGAGCTGCCAGGACACGGACTGGCATTTCATACCTGCTAAGCCACAGTGCCTACCCCATAAACAATATTTTTAATAAAAAAAATTCTTTGAAAACTAGTGGAAAGAGTGACATTGTTTCACTAATCTTTTTAATGTTTGTCTTATGAGATCACAGCTAGATTCTCATATCTGTGTTTTGCTTCTGTATGTCATGTATAGAAGAGTCTGGTATACATTTTTTGAGAGAAGTAAAATCAGAAACACAAATAGTGTCTTGCTGTTACCATTAGGATACCTTTGACCCTATGGAGGCCACTAAGGTCACTCAGGTGCTACAGACACTTTGAGAACTCCTACTGTATATGTTACTGTGTTGCTAGTCTTAAAAGTTGCCTAGTTGATATCAGTATCTTTTGTTATTTAGAAACACTTGTTTCTGTTTTTTAGTGGCTATTTTCCTTCTTCTGTGTACCTTTTTTAAGTTCCTTGGTCTCTTTTGTCAGGGTATATTTTAAAATTTATCAGCTATGATTGATTTTCAAAATATTGCACAACTGTCAGAAGAACCATTAACATAACCAAGATAATGAACCTGTCTATTATCTCTAAGTAGTTTCCTCCTCCTCCTTTTCATTCCTTCCCTGTCCCCAGGCAACTGCACATCTCCTTTCTGTCACATTTGTATTTTAGCTTTTATTTTTTTTTTATCTGACAGATAAAACAGTTAGATAGTGAGAGAGAAAGAGAGAAAGGCCTTCCTTCTGTTGGTTCACCCCCCAAATGGCTGCTATGGCTGGCGCACTGTGCCAGTCTGAAACCAGGAGCCAGGTGCTTCCTCCTGGTCTCCCATGCAGGTGCAGGGCCCAAGCACTTGGGCCATCCTCCACTGCTTTCCCAGGCCACAGCAGAGAGCTGGACTGGAAGAGGAGCAACTGGGACTAGAACCCTGCGCCCATATGGGATGCCAGTGTCGCAGGCAGAGGATTAAGCAAGTGAGCCACGGCACTGGCCCCATGTATTTTAGCTTTTATTTAAATAGATTCGGTCATTATGTATGTTTTTCTACAGCTTCTTTAGGCACAATGTTGAGTTTCATCCATGTTATGTGTATCAGTAGTTCTTTACTTTTTAATGCTGTGAGTATTTCTTTTTAAGATTTGTTTAGTCATTCACATGTTAATTGACAATGTGGAGTGAATCCAGATTGTGGCTATTCCAAAAGAAGTTGTTGTGACTGGAGCTTGCCTTTCTGTTGAGTGGATACTGAGAATGTGGTGTCTGGATCCTGTGCCAGCTTTATGTTTAAGTCTTTTCAAAACTGTGAAGCTGTTTACCAAATTAGCCTCCAGTTCATGTCCCCACCACAGTGTATGCAGGTTCCAGTTGCCCCACAGTTCTACCAACACAGTATGCCCAGTCTTTTTGGCCATTTTATTGTATAGATCAGGCATCTCATTGTGGCTCTGATTTGCATTTCGCTACTGGCTAATGCTGTTGGATACCTTTTCATATGCTGATTTATTACTTGTATTTCCATTTTGCTGAGGTATCTTTAATAGACTTTAGTTATTAGTTTGAGAGATGGAGTTACAGATAGGAAGAGACAGAAAGGTCTTCCATCTTCTGGTTCACTCCCCAAATGGCCGTTTCTCATCCTTTATTAAGGGATATTTCTCCAGTTATTTAGGTCTTTTCCCTTTCAGAGGTGTCTTATATGTGTAGTTAGTTTTTGATTTTATTTGAAAGACAATGAGCCAGAGACCTCACATCTACTGGCTCACTGCCTGAATGCTTGCAACAGCCAGGGCTGGGATAGGCTGGAGCCAGGAGCCCAGGACTCCATTCAGGTCCCCCATATTGGGGGAAGGACTGAAGTGCTTGGGCGTCATCTGTTGTCTCCCAGAATGTGCGTTAGCAGGAAGCTGGAGCCAAAGCAGAGCAGTCAGGACTGGAACCAAGCTTTCATAGAAGATGCAGGATTCCCAAGTGGTGACTTAAGTTACTCTGCCTATTCTGCCCTTTCTCATTGGTAGTGATTGTTTATAGGATAGTTTATAGGATGTCTTATCAAACCTATCTTCAACTAATATGCCATTTCACCTAGAGTGTAAGAACAATACTGTGTTTCCACCTGTGTGCTGTTTTATATATTTTTATTTTTCATTCATTGTAAAACCTGCAATACTTTACTTTTTAAAAATCCTAGTCAAACATACCATACAATTCTGCAGTGTTAAGTGCATTTACAGTGTTGTACAACCACTACCACTGCACATTTCCAGAATTTTATCATGCCATTATTTTTCTTTAAACTGGTTTATCTTCTAGAGAAACTTTCAAGGTAAGAAGCAGTCATCTGGTGGTTACCAGTCTAGTTGTGTTTCTAGTGGTTTTCCTGCTGCTGGGTGGGACAGATCTTCTTTGGTAGTGTTGCTTTTCTCTGGGGAAGACGTCCTTGCACGCTCACGTTCTGCAGCACCGCAGGGAAGGAACATTGTCGCTTTTCCACGTGTCACCGAGAGTCCCGGCCTCAGAAAGCTTTCTCTGTTGAGAGCGGCTTCTGGCTCGTGTGTTTCCGCAGAGAAGCCAGCAGCTGTTTTTATCTTCATTCTGTTGTACGTGGTGTCTCTTTTGTGTCTGGCTGTTTTTAAGCATTTTAGGGAACTTTTTTTTCTTTTTTCCTTTAAGATTTATTCATTTATTTGAAAGAGCTACAAAAAGAAGGAGGGACGGAGAGAGAAAGAGAGATCTTTACTCTGGTGGTTCACTCTCCAAATGGCCACAGCGGCCGGGAATGGGCCAGGTCAAAGCCAGGAGCCTGAAACTTTATCCAGGTTTCCATCGTGGGTGCAAGAGCCCAAAGACTTGGGCCATCTTCCGCTGCTTTCCCAGGTGACTTAGCAGAGACCTAGATCAGAAATGGAGCAGCCTGGAGCTGGCGCTGGAAGAAGCTCCTGGCTGCTGGCTTTGGATTGGCACAGCTCTGGCCGTGGTGTAGTAAGCTAAGCCTCCACCTGTGGTGCCAGCATCCCAAATGGGCGCCAGTTTGAGTCCCGGCTGCTCCACTTTTGATTCAGCTCCCTGCTAATGGCCTGGAAAAACTGCAGAGGATGGTCCAAGTGCTTGGGCTCCTGCACCCACATGGGAGACCTGGAAGAAGCTCCTAGCTCTGGCCATTGTGGCCATTTGGGGAGTGAACTAGCAGATGGAAGATCTCTCTCTGCCTCTCAAATAAGTAAATAAATAAATATTTTTTAAAGAGTTTAAAACTTTTGATTCTGGGATTGTATAATATACAGAAATGGTTGTTTACTTTTATTTGCATTATCCTAGTTTATATTTTGTTTAATTGCTTCTTATTTCTTCTTATCAGTGGACTCTCGAAGAATTGACCAGGAGGGAAAAATCCCAGATGAAACTTTAGAGAATCTGAAGAAGCTGGGGCTTTTTGGGATACAGGTGCCAGAAGAGTATGGTAAGTCAGAGAAACAACCGCTCCACTGGCTTGGCTCTTGGGCACACTCTGACGTCTGTCCATAAGGGTTCTGTTCAGAAGGGGGCTATGAGATGCAGCATTTCCACGGTCCAGTGGTATAATTGCGGGTGTGAATCAGTGTCCATCTTTACAGGGGGCTCAGTACAGGGTGCTGGCTGGTGGGTGTGTGCCGACCAGGGACCCATGGGATGAAGAGCTGTTGAGTCTTGGGCTTTCTTTGTCTGAAGTGAATAAGGATCCTGATATGATGTTTGTGGTCCATGCATTCTTAGGCCACGTGGGATGTGGTGACCTCAGAGTTGCACTGACTGAACCGGCACCCATATGGGATGCTGGCACCACAGGTGGAGACTTAACCTTCTATGCCACCACACTGGCCCCTGTTGCACTGTTTTAAGCTATTCAATGATAAATCATCTTTGTCATCTTGTGAACTACCTCCCACTACACTTCAAGCATATGCAAAAGGATGTCTCTACACCAGACCTGGTATAGTGATGCTGCTGCCGCTAGTGGTGGGAGTGCAGCACAGACCTGTGCAGGGCGGGTGCAGGTTGTTTTCGGTTTCTGTACACAAACAGCTGCCTCCAGGCTGGTGGGAGTGGAGGGAGAGAGCTGAGGCGCGTGTGGTTGTGACTCAGCGGTGTCAGAGGTATCATCTGTCATCGTGTAGTCATCTGAATATTAGAAAAGAAAGGAAGTGTAGCTGGGAATTAGTGGTTGGTTAGTTTGTCATCTGCTTAAAAAGTAAGTGCTAGCAACCAGCGTTGTGGCATAGCAGGTTAAGATTCCCTGTGGGTGCTGGTTCGAGTTCCAGCTGCTCCACTTCTGATCCAGCTCCCTGCTGATGGACCTGGGAAAGCAATAGGTGATGGACCAAGTGCCTGGGCCCCTATTCCTATGTTTGGAGACCTGGATGAAGCTCCAGTCTCCTGAATTGAGCTCTGGCTGTTGTGGCCATTTGGGAAGTGAACCAGTGAATGGAAGATCTCTCTCTGTCTCTCCTCTCTCTGTAACTCTGTCTTTCAAATAAATCTTTAGAAAAAAAAAAAAAGAGCTAATATTTAGCCTAGTGGTTGAGACACCTGTGTCCCACATCAGAGTTCTTTGGTTTGATTTCCAGTTCTGACACTAACTTTCAGCTTCCTGCTAATGTAGACTGTGGGAGGCAGCAGTGATGGCTTGAGTGGTTGGGTTCCGGCCTCCCATGTGGGAGACTTGGGTTGACTTCCTAGCTCCTGGCCATTGCAGGCATTTAGAAAGCATCTGGGGAGTGAACCAGCTGATAAGAGCTAGCTCTAGTTCACTTGCCCTCTCTTCCTCCTTTTCTTCCTCCCTTTCTCTCTCTCTCTCTGACTTTCTCCCTATCAAATAAAATTTTTAAAAAGAACTTGGTGAAATTTGAAATGACAGAAGTGTAGTATTACATATCCAGTTAGTATTTAATATGTATTATCCAGTTAGTAATACTCTGTATTACATCTTCAAGGCCAGTGCTGTGGCATGGTAAGCTAAGCCTCCATCTGTGGCGCTGGCATCCTGTATGGGCGCCAGTTCCCCATATGGGCTCCAGTTCAAGTCCCAACTGCTCCTCTTCCAGTCTAGCTCTCTGCTATGGCCTGGGAAAGCAATAAAGATGACCCAAGTCCTTGGGCCCCTGCACCCATGTGCAAGACCCAGATAAGCTCCAGGCTCCTTACTTTGGCCCAGTCCAGCTCGGACTGTTGCAGCCATTTAGGGAGTGAACCAGCAGATTGAAGACCTTTCCCTGTGTCTCTCCTGCTCTCTGTAACTCTACCTCTCAAGTAAATAAATAAAAAAAATTTTTTTAAAAAAAGGGATCCACAACATAGACCTCATTGCTGCAGGATGTTGACCAGCATCCTGGCCAGGAGTCCAGCAGACACTGCGGTAGAAGTCATTCACAGCATGTTATGTGGTCTTATATATTTGTTTGTTTGAAAGGCAGAATTAGAGAGAGACGGAGACAGAGATCATCCATCCCCTGGTTTACTCCTGAAATGGCTGCAACAAGTGGACTGGGCCAGGCTGAAGCCAGGAGTCAGAAACTCCATCCTGGTCCCCCACATGGGTGGCAGGGGCCCTAGTACTTGGGCTGTCTTCCACTGCTCTCCTGGATGCATTAGCAGGAAGGTGGATTGGAAATGGAGCGGCCGAGACTTGAACTGACACTCGTGGGACGCTGGTGTCGTAGGTGGTGGCTGCCACAGTGCCAGCTCCAGCATGTTAGGTGGTTTCATTGTGTTTAGGAGTCTTTATATTCAGATATGTATCTACATGTGCCTCTGTGCCTAGAAAAACTCTGAAAGGAGGCACAGAAAGTCTTCCCGAGTGATAGAATGTGGGCAAGTTTTATTTTCTTTTTACCTTTTTGTATATTGTGAATTTTTTCCTTTTTAGTTGGTGGTCTGACATTACTTTATAATTAGAAAAGCATTGGTCTGCCCATACTGAGCTGGACTATGATGTTGCTGCTCTGTCTTGTAGGTGGCCTTGGCCTCTCGAACACCATGTATGCACGGCTAGGGGAGATCATCAGCCAGGACGGCTCCATCACTGTGACCCTGGCGGCGCACCAGGCCATCGGTCTCAAGGTCAGGCGGCTGGGGTTTCTGTGTGAGGGCCTTGCTCCTTTCTTGAGAAATGGTTGGGCCTGACGCCTCAGGGTCTTGGAGGAGCGTGAACCCAAGCTGCTCTTGCAGGCCTGCCTGTAGCTCTGGTTATACCATGTGGTGCCCAGGCCCTGCCCGCAGCCTCTGTTTGGCTCACATGGGCAGTGGTCCTTGGTACATACTGTCCCTTGCCTTTGAGTCTCCTCCTGGTCCTGTTGTCCTTTACATTCAGGGCCCAGGTCTGATGCTGCTTTCACCTGGGGCTGTAGGGGCTATAGGGGCTGCTTTCACCTGCTGTTTGCACATACCTTCCTCAGCCTGTTGGAGACCGAGCACGTGAGGGCAGGTGCAGGGTGAGACAGCTCTTAGTAGCAGTCCATTACTTGGGTTACTTCTGCTCGGTGCAGATGGCAAAGAGCTGAGTGAGCAGCACTCCTGAGAGCTTGAGTCCTGGTTGCAGTCATGTGGTGAACACAGGGACTAAGCCACTTGCACTGGCTGGGAAGTGGACAGCACAGCTCTGATCTTGATCCAGCACCTTCTGCATGCTGGCTGTGGTTCTGAAGTCCTGTGTTTTCACATCCCTTCATCCAGCCCACCCTGCCAGTGGGTAGGAATGCCCCCAATCAGTAGATGACAAGATGGAGACTCAGAGAAGGGACGTTCCTTGCCAAGGCTCCCTGGCCGGGCCGTGGAGCAGCCACCTTGAAACATCTCAGACACTGCCTCTGAAGCTCTGCTGATCTTGCAGGCTTGTGACCCTGGTGCGTGTACGGTAGGGGACCCCCAGCAGCCTGGCTGCCCATGTTCTGCCTGAGGCTGCCAGCTAGGAGCTCAGGGGTTCTTCTCTTACGTGGAGTAAGGATAAATATTTTCTGCATGAGGTGGATGTGTCACATGCATGTGTCATGATTTCTGTCTTCCTCATGGCTGAATTAGGCTGTTTGTGTTTCATTTAGGGGATCATCTTGGTCGGCAGTGAGGAGCAGAAAGCCAGATACTTGCCCAAGCTGGCGTCCGGCGAGCACATCGCAGCTTTCTGCCTGACCGAACCAGCCAGGTCCGTGGCATCCTGAGCCTCTCCCAGGGTTCCCTAGGACAAGGAGGACAAGGGACGTCTGTGCTGGTTGAGTAGCTGCCTTTACTTCCTCCCTACCTGGAGTCTTCCGAAGAATCAGCTCAGAAACTTCTCACCAGTTCTCTCTCTGGACATATTTCTTTGTCCCTGGAAGACTGTGCAATGAGGTCGTGTACCTGACAGCAGCCATTGCATCGGCTTTGTGGGTTACAACACACCTGTGTCTTAAGGCTTCAGAGTATGTAGGGCAGTGGCACTGCTCCTCTTACAGGTTAGAATCTGAGGTCCATCGAGGCTGTGCGGTCAGCCCGGGGTCACACAGCAAGGACAGCAGGGCTGGGGCTGGCCTCTGCTGGCCAGTCCCTCACCTGGACATGCTCTCCTGCCTCCCTTTACCTGGAACCTGAGAACACGCTTCCTCCTGGGGTGCCCTAGCTCCTCCTCAGCAGCTCCGCGGAGCCAATGTAGGGCACACATTTCCACATTTAAGCCTAAGCCTACGCTGGCTTCACTGCCACCTGCGTTTGTGAGTAAAGTTGTACTGGAACATGCCCATCTGTGTGCAGAGGTGGCTGCCATGTTCCAGCAGCAGAGTTAAGGAGGTGGGCAGGCATCCTGTAGCTTAGAGAGCTAAAGATACTTATTGTGGGACCTTTTTTTTTTTTTTTTTTTCCCTCCAAAATTTGCTAAGTCCCATGTGAAATTTCTGAGAAACCTCACTTTTCAGGCCCCCAAACCCTCCTAATTTATTTATTGCCAGTATCTTTCTCTGTTAACTGTGTGTTTCTCTCTGCAGTGGGAGTGATGCAGCGTCCATCCGGGCCAGGGCTGTTTTAAGTGAAGATAAGAAGCACTACATTCTCAATGGCTCGAAGGTATGGTCACAGCCACACAGCCTCGTCAGGGCCTCCATCCTGACCTTTGCTACCACTGTGTGAGCACGGTCTGTCCGTCAGCTCCTGACCCCTCCTTGCATGGATGCTGCCCTGTTTTGGAAGGGGGGGCAGACACTGTGGTACACTGGGTTAAGCTGCCTTTTGGGATACCCACATTCCACATCAGAGAACCTGAGATTGAGCCCCTCCTCTGCTTCAAATCCAACTTCCTTCTAATAAACACCCTGCGAGGTGTAGCAGCAGGTGGTAGCTTAAGTACTTGGCAGACCTGGACTGAGTTCTTGGCTTCTGGCTTCAGCCTGGCCTGGCTGCACCTATTGAAAGCAGATGGTAGCCAGCGCTGCAGCTGTGTTTGTGGGTTTGTTTTTAATTCTTCTGGTATGCAGCATTTGAAACCCACGTGAGGGCTGGCCACAGTGAACATCCACATGTCTGGCTGCCAGCATCAGCAGTTAGTTTGCTGGGTCCCAGAGCCAGCCATGTCTCTCCTGTCAGCGGCACCACTTCTGGATTGCGTCTGTGACAATGTCAGCAGGTGTCTAAAAAAAATAATAAAAGCCATAGTGCAGTTATCACATTTAAAAAGCTGATCGTAAATTTGCCATCTAGTCATTGTTAAGTTTCCCTGATTGTCTCACTCCTTCTTTTGTTTAGCAGTTTGCTTAATCACAATCCAGAGAAGTTCTGTGCACTGCAGTTTGTTGAGCTGTGTCTTTCTTTTTCCTTCTCCTATTCCTTCTTTCTTTCCTACCTCTTCCTCTTCTTCTTTTAATTTCCTTTTTGTTAATTGGCAAGTATTATATGTTTTTTGTTTTTTAAAGATTTACTTGTTTGTTTGAAAGGCAGAGTTACAGGGAGGGAGAGTGAGAGGCAGTTCTTCTGTCCTCTGGTTCACTCCCCAAATGGCCACAAGACCTGGGGCTAAGCTGGGCTGAAGCCAGGAGCCAGGAACTTTTTCCATGTCTCCCATGTGGGCATAGGGGCCCAAGGACATGGACCATCCTCCACTGTTTTCCCAGGCACATTAGCAAGGAACTGGATCAGAAGTGGAGTAGCTGGGACTCAAACCAGGGGCCATGTGGGATGTTGGCATTGCAGGCTGCGGCTTTACCTGCTACACTAAAATGCTGCCCCCCCCCCCCCCGCCCTGCCCCGTTTTCCATAACTTCTTGGGGATCCCTTGTAAAAATGAGTCAAATTTTTTGGTATCAAAATAAACTCACCTTTTAGTTCAATTTTCCAAAAGCTTTTGAAGTATCTCTGTATGCTGTGAAATGATTAATTCCCTTCTTTCTGAAGAACTTGCTGTCAGAATGGACATGTAGAAGACACTCATGTCCCACATCAGAGTGCCTGAGTTAAATTTCCAGCTCTGGCTGCTGGCTCCAGCTTCCTACCAGTGCAGGAAACTGGTGATGGCTCAAGTAATTGGGTTTCTGTCACCCACATGGGAGACCTGGATTGCATTCCTGGTTCTTGACTTCCATCTGACCCCGCTGCAGCTGTAACAGGTGTTTGAGGGTGAGCCAGCAGATGGTTTTTTGTTTGTTTGTTTTTCTTTTTTTTTTTTTGTCTCCCTGCCTCTCAAATAAATAGAATGTTTTTTAAAAAGAACCCAGTTTTCTGGAAGTACAGACTGAGCTGTCTTCCGCCATTGGCAGCTCCTCTCCACCCTGTCCCTCTGCCCTCCCAGTCACCTGTGTCCCTTGGCAAGTCCTTCCTCTGGGGCACTGGGTTGAGCCCTCATCCTCTGTGCGGGAGCCAGGCACTCTCCTTGTCTAGCAAAAGTTGGATGGCAGCAGGAGCTCACCGACAGCAGTGGCGCTCAGAGGTGTCACCTAGGAGTTTGGTTTTCTCCAGGGTCCTTTTACTTTGTTTCCTCAGGTCTGGATCACCAATGGAGGACTGGCCAGTATTTTTACCGTGTTTGCCAAGACTGAGATCGCTGATCCTGATGGCTCAGTAAAGGACAAAATCACAGCATTCATAGTAGAAAGAGACTTTGGTGGAATCACTAACGGGAAACCTGAAGATAAGTTAGGCATCCGGGGCTCCAACAGTAAGTATTCAAGGTCGGGGGGAGGGGGATACTGACCCATTGTTCCGCCCAAGTGTCAGAGATTTCAATAGTTTTGGTTTCAGTCATTTTAGCAAAATCAGATTACACATGCTAAATACTTCTGTGGCAGGATCGATGAATTCCTTCACATTGATTCATTAATTCAATAGACATTGATTGTGTACCTTTCCATGCACTGAGCTTTGGTGATTTCAAGGTGAGGGACACTAGATCTGTCAGCTTTGTGGGTAGGCCATCGTGGACAGCAAGGGCAACATAGCAAGGTGCCCTAGGTTAGCATCCTTTTGCAGGAAACCCCAGTGTTTCTACCTGGAACCTCCTTCCCTTCGCGCTCGCTCTCGCTCCACTAGCCCAGACTGATCTGTCGTTGCTGGGGAGCGACTCTTCACTGAGCCTGATGTCCTGCAGAAGTTGTGCTCAGCTGCCCAGTGCTGCCAAAGAGTCCTCGTGCCCCTGTCTCCTGGGTCTCAGAATGTCCATCCTGGAGGGGACTACATGCTGCCCTGGGCAGCTTCAGGCCCAGTTCTGGGTGTGGCCACGACCTCAGGGATCCTGCATTCTGGAAGGCAGATCTGCCGTGCCAGCTGCACGGGATGGGCTGTAACCCGAGTCTCACATGTTAGGAGCTGTGTGTCCTGGAACAAGCTGGTTTGCTTCTCTGTGCTGCAGGTCAGCAGGAGGGGGGTAAGAGAACCTTCCTGTAGTGGAAGTGCCATAGTGTGTCAGGTACTCAGTACACAGAGATACGGCTCTGTGACCTGTCCCCACGTGTCTTACCCAGAACGACCAGTGCTGCCTGTTGAGTCCTCAGAATATGCCCCCAGAGGCCTCCACAAGCCTTTGGATAGGAAAGAGCCTGGTGGCAGGTGGTGGGGACAGATGGGGAGGGAGGGAGCTGCAGGGGCACAGTCCACCCTGGAGTCTGACCTGTGGGCCTTGTGCAGGGGCCTCGTGAGTGGCATAGAGAGGGAGGTGGGATCCTACTCACACCCCGCAGCCTGTGGGGGAACAAGAGCCTTTGGCAGAGGGACTTGGTCTTGCAGCCCAAGTACTATATACAGGCCTTAAGCATGACCCTGGCAGTGGCGAGCGAGGTGACAATTTCATCCTGCTCCCCCTGGCCTGCTGGGATACAGTTGTAGAGCAGAGTAAAAACTCCACGCCCCAGTCCACCCCCACCTGGCCTGGCCACCCTTGCGCCCTGAGCTTTTCTAGCCTGAGCCCTCGTTTTTTTTTTCTTGTGCCTGAGGGCGTGCAGGCTGATAAAATCTGACAGTGGAGAGCAGGCTCATTCCTTACAGAACTCTCCACCCTGCAGCTTATAGCACCAGGGTTTATAAGGGCAAAAACCTCAAGGAGGGGAGAGGAAATACGTGGTAAGGCTTATGTGGAACTCATATCACTTATAATCTTAGTGGTACCAGTTACAGTCTTAACATTAGACCCAGAATTGACCTAAATCACATGGGCATAGATTCCAGTGTTAGCACTAATCGAGGAGGTGCTGACTATCTGTTTTGACTTGAGCAGTCATGCTGGACAATTTCGATGCATTCGGCCAGGTGGGATGCAGTGTGCTGTTGTTATTGTCTAAGTTTTAGGCCATAGTTAGTTTCAGATTAACTATAGTGGGGAGTGCTTTCTCAAGATGGAGTCTTGGGTGCTCTAAAATGGAGTCCCTATTGTCAGGGTGTCCTTTTATTCCGGGATAAATTGCAGGAGTTGCCATGATTAAATGGCAGAATGTGCAGAACCCTTGTTAGAGAAAATCCCACTCAGCAGCTGCTCTGCTTTCTGCCCTCCTCCCACCACACCGCCCTCTCCAGCGCGTCCACTGCCTGCCACCACGTTCCTGTTGGGGCGACTGCGTTCTGTTAGCACAGCGGGTCACATGGCCACACCTACCATCAGCAGACAGGGAAAGGAGAGTCTGCCCCTCCCTATGGGTCATGGCCACACCCACCTCCCTGCAGGACATCAAAGGAGGGACCTAGAGCAACCTCGCAGGGGTGTGGCCGTGTGAGAAGGAAGAGTGGGACGCACGAGCCCATCTCCCTTTAGGCCTGAGGGAATCCTGTGCCATTCAGCTTGGTTGGTCTGTTGCTGGCTCATTCTCATCCTTTAAACAGCCACGAAATGTCACTTAGAGAGGCTGCCAGGGCCTTGATGAAAGTATTTCCCTCCGCCCTCTGTCTCCCTGCCACAGTATCATCTCCTCTTGTTGAGACTCTGTCTCCCTAACCAGTGTGAGTCCCACAGACACAGGGCCTTTGTCTCTGCCCTGCCCTGGCAGGCGCTGCGTGAGTGAGTGAGTGACTCGCATGCCTGCTGGTCAAGTGCACAGTGGCTGCCGTTGTCAGCTGAGGTCCTCAATTTCCTGTGTTCCAGCTTGCGAGGTCCATTTTGAAAACACCAAGGTGCCCGTGGAAAACGTGCTTGGAGAAGTCGGAGGCGGGTTTAAGGTGAGTTGCCTGCTGCAGCCCAGGGGAGTGCTGTGCAGTTTCAAGGGGCTCAACTTATTGGGCCCCCTGTGAACACACAACCTTGGATCTTCATGCTGCCAGATTTATTTATTTATTTATACATTGAGAGATCACTCATGTAACATAAAATTCATGGTTTTAAAAGGCAGTCCTGGCTGGTGCTGTGGCTCAACAGGCTGGTCCTCCGCCTTGCGGCGCTGGCACACCGGGTTCTGGTCCCGGTTGGCGCACCGGATTCTGTCCCGGTTGCCCTTCTTCCAGGCCGGCTCTCTGCTGTGGCCCGGGAGTGCAGTGGAGGATGGCCCAGGTGCTTGGGCCCTGCACCCCATGGGAGACCAGGAAAAGCACCTGGCACCTGGCTCCTGCCATCAGATGAGCGCGGTGCGCCGGCCGTGGCGGCCATTGGAGGGTGAACCAACAGCAAAATAAGACCTTTCTCTCTGTCTCTCTCTCTCACTGTCCACTCTGCCTGTCAAAAAAAAAAAAAAAAAAAAAGGCAGTCCTGATTGGATTTTAGTGTACTTGTGTGACAGCAGATCACGTGTGAATGCGGAACATTTCCACTGTGCCAGAAACAAATGCTGCAGCCCCACCCCTTGCCCGTGGCAGCCACTCTTTGTTTTACTTTGCTTCTGTAGTTTGTTCAGATTGCACCAGCATGGAAGCATATGTAGTATGAGGTCTGTGGTGACTGGTGTCGACCTAAAGAAAGTGAGGCTGTTTGAAGAACCAAAGTTGGGGTTCATCCCAGAGTGCTGCGTGAGGACCTGAGCCCAGGAGGAGAGGCTCTCCGGGTGACCTGTACGGCCGCTCGTGCGCCTGGGTCCCTGGCAGCTGTTCATCGCCTTTCCCAGAGTGATCCAAGCTGGGATCACTCCCCACAGTGTCAGTGCGCATCGAGTTATTTGGGATATTTGGTTATGGCCTTAGAGAGACGGACATTTGGGAGAGAAACACGGCCTGCCTTCTGATGCTGTCTGTGTGCCGGAAGACACAAGCACATGGCCATTAAACTGTCTCCTGTTCACTGTCTGCCTTAAACTGCACGCAGGACTTCTTCAGTCCTGGGCTGAGAGGCTGCTCAGATTCTGCCGACTCGGGGAGACCCTGCTCCACGGCCTGTTGCCAGCAGAGAGCCCAGATGCGTCATCTGAGTCGTGCAGCTTGTGCGCTTGGGCTCGCACTTCTTCCTCTGGCAGCCTGCTTCTGGGGCCCTCCACGTTGTAGCAGGGACGGGCGCGTCACTGCCTGTCATGCCTGACATTAGAACTTTCATTTTATTTGCCCGTTCATCAGCTGAGGGGCACGTAGTGTTGTCAGTAATGCTGCCATGAAATCCACATTGCAGTTTTTGAGTGGGAAATACGTTTCCGTTCTCCTGGGTGTACACCTGGTTGTAGAACTGCCAGGTCACCTGGGGACTGCGTGTGGAACTCTCTGAGGAACTGCCAGGCTGTTTGCTGTAGCAGCTGCACCACTTTCACTCTGCCAGGCACGTGTGAGGGTCCTGCTTTCTCATATTCACCAACACATGCTAGTGCCCATTATACTTTATTTTTTTTTTTTATTTTTTTTTTTTGTGACAGGCAGAGTGGACAGTGAGAGAGAGAGACAGAGAGAAAGGTCTTCCTTTGCCGCTGGTTGACCCTCCAATGGCTGCTGCGGTCAGCGCGCTGCGGCCGGCACACCGCGCTCATCTGATGGCAGGAGCCAGGTGCCAGGTGCTTTTCCTGGTCTCCCATGGGGTGCAGGGCCCAAGCACTTGGGCCATCCTCCACTGCACTCCCAGGCCACAGCAGAGAGCTGGCCTGGAAGAGGGGCAACCGAGACAGAATCCGGTGCCCCAACCAGGACTAGAACCTGGTGTGCCGGTGCCGCAAGGCGGAGGATTAGCCTGTTGAGCCACGGCGCCGGCCTATACTTTATTTTTTTAAAGATATATTTATTTATTTGAAAGAGCTACACAGAGAGAGAAGGAGAGAGAGAGAGAGAGAGAGAGAGAGGGAGGTCTTCCATCTGCTGGTTCACTCCCCAGTTGGCTGCAACAGCTGAAGCTGCACCAGTCTGAAGCCAGGGGCTTCTTCCGGGTCTCCCACGCAAGTGCAGAGGCCCAAAGACTTGGGCCATCTTCCGCTGCCTTCCCAGGCCATAGCAGAGAGCTAGATCAGAAGTGGAGCATTTGAGGCCGGCATCGTGGCTCAACAGGCTAATCCTCTGCCTTACGGCGTCGGCACACCGGGTTCTAATCCCGGTTGGGGCGCCGGATTCTGTCCCGGTTGCCCCTCTTCCAGGCCAGCTCTCTGCTGTGGCCAGGGAGTGCAGTGGAGGATGGCCCAAGCGCTTGGGCCCTGCACCCCATGGGAGACCAGGAGAAGCACCTGGCTCCTGCCATCGGATGAGCGCGGTGTGCCGGCCGCAGCGCGCCAGCCGCGGCAGCCATTGGAGGGTGAACCAACAGCAAAGGAAGACCTTTCTCTCTGTCTCTCTCTCACTGTCCACTCTGCCTGTCCAAAAAAAAAAAAAAAAAAAAAAAAGTGGAGCATTTGGGACTCAAACTGGCACCCATATAGGATACTGGCACTGCAGGCGGCAGCTTTCCCCACTACACCACAGCACCACTCGCTAGTGCCCATTTTAAACATTGTAGCCATCCTGGTGGGTGTGAGGTATCTCACTGTGGGTTCATTTGCATTTGCTTCATAAGTAGTCACAGTCAGTGTCTTTCCTTGTGTTACTGGATGTCTTCCTTGAAGAAGCATCTATTCAGGTCTTTTGCCCATTTTTATCTTGGGCTGTTTGCCCTGTCTTCATTTACTGCGTGGTGCTTACAAGTAGCTTTACCCTGTTGAACCCTGTGCACCTTGGCTGTGAAGCAGGGACCAGAACAATCCCTCCCTCCTGGGGTGTTAGGAACATCAGGTAAGGCTCAGAATGAAGCATCTGTAGCCAAAGCTCCTGGCATCTAAGGTTGCTCAGTGAATGTAGAATGAAAGTCTGGGGAGGCAGGAGGACAGACAAGGAACAGGCTGTGCGTGGTGACAGCTTTATTATTCGTGTGACCCGGGTCGTTAGAGAATACGGACAGGAGACAAAATCCCCGAAGCCTATTGCTTCGGAGGAGACTTGCTGCTCTTCACACTTTTGGTGCTTGTCTTTCAGGTAATACACCATGTAAATGTGGATGATGTGTCGTCCATTATAGCCTGCATGTGTTTACTTATCAATAAATCACAGCCATCTTCTGGTACTGCTGAATATGTATATTAATAACGTTAATATGTATATTAATAGAGAATTAATATGTATATTAATAGAGAATTTCTCCACGTCACAGTTCATTCATATTACTTGGCCTTTGATGTGGTGTTCATTTCTTCCAAATCCAGAACCGTATTTTGTGACTTATATCCTTGGACATTGCCTTGTGCACTTCTCTATTTTTTTAAAAAAAAATTTATTTATTTATTTGAAAGAGTTACAGGGAGAGAGGCAGAGACAGAAAGAACGAGAGAGAGAGGTCTTCCACCTGCTGGTTGTCTCTCCAGGTGACCTCAATGGCTCCGACTGGGCCAGACTGAAGCCAGGTGGCTGGAACTTCATTTGTAATTCCCATGTGTGTTCAGGGGCCCAAGTACCTGGGCCGTCTTCTGCTGCTTTTCCAGGCACATTAGCAGGGAGTTGGGTTGAAAGTGGAATAACCAGAGCTCAATTCAGCACCCTTGTAAAATGCCAGCATTGCAAGCAGTGGCTTAACCTGTTCTACAACACCACCCCTGTCTGGTTATTTCTTGAGTTTATAAATACCGCCAGGGGAATTACTGGGGCGTGGGTCTGTGACCTCTGTCTTCAGTGCCCTTGAGCTTTCTGGATCTCTGCAGGTAGCCATGAACATCCTCAACAGTGGGCGGTTCAGCATGGGCAGCACAGTGGCCGGGATGCTCAAGAGGTTGATTGGTAGGTAAGTGGGGGCCAGGGGCCCTCTGCTGCCCCACTGCAGCCTGGGAGACGCCATCCCCTCCCCACTTTGCCCCCGGGGGATTGGTGTTTCCTCTGGGAAGCTCTGATGCCCAGCCCCCTTCCCCTTTGAGGGGCTGAGCTGGACCACCTGGCTGGGTGGTCAGCACTGGTGGAGCGTCTGAGCCGTGGTTCAGAGCACAGAAGGTTCTCCCCAGGGCTTGTATCTCAGCGTTCCTGTTTCTCCTGCACACAAAGGACAGGGGAGAGGGTGGACATCCTGGTAGGGCAGGGAGGGGCTGCTACTGTGACCCTCCCAGGTTCCCGTCCTAGAGGTGACTGGCCTGGGATCCTCCCCTGTCCCTTAGCTTGGATCTCCCATTGTTCTTTGCTATCAGCACATGGGAAACCTACATTTTCGTTTGCCCCTGAACTTAAACAGCCCCATCACCATTCTCATGGGATTGATTGCACGGAGCAGGTTGCTTAGGAATTGCGTGTTCCTTAGTGCGCCGCCGTACCTCTCGGGTCAGGACAAGATGGACGCACACAGGCTTAGTCCAGGGTTTTCCTGCGTGAGGCCTCTGCTTCCCCATCTGAAAGACCCCTTAGTGTCCGAGTTGGGGCTTTCATGGTCAGCGTGTTCTTCAAAGGAGGCAGAACCTCTGAGGGATTCCCACAGCCCAGAAACGTGCTGATGCAGGGATTCATGCTGAGACCTCTGGGAGACTGGATCACGCCTGTGGGAGCATTTGGCAGGGGGGCCTGCAGAGCTCAACTATACACCTTCAAGCCCAGGCCCTGGTGCTCAGGCCAGGCCCTCCTGCCGTGCACGTGAGTACCCGTGCCAAGCCTGGGCCACTCCCACCTCTGTGTGGGGCACTGTTTGCCCTAACTTTGTACGAGGCATCCCTCACCTTGCATCTGGTTTCATCTTAGTAGCAACTCAATGAGCTGGGCAGTGTTCAGGGAGATGGACCGTATAGGCCACCTCCTGGCTGCTGAGGATGGTGCAGGATTCTAATTCAGGTCCCTGACCACTGCCTACTGTAAGAGGGCTCTAGTTGTTGGGGTATTGGTCTCAGCAGACACCTGTCTCCCAGTTGCTGCCTGAGTGTCAGAAGGGTAATGGTGATAGCCTATGAGACCATGCTGGCAGACCAGAGATATTCTGGTTCTTTTTAACGTCTCTGCTCTTCTGCAGAAATGACCGCTGAATATGCCTGCACGAGGAAGCAGTTCAACAAGAATCTCAGTGAATTCGGATTAATTCAGGTACTCATGCTCTCCATTGCTGTGCTTCTTGACTTCACTTTGTGGACACGCAAAGTGTGCTGTCTGCCCTCCCTGCACCTGTGACTCCCATGCGGAGTGTGCAAAGATGGCTGAATAAAGTTTGATGATGAGGTCCCTTCCTTTTATTTAAGCATGGGTGTAGTTCACTCTCCCCCACCCCTTCTTGCTCTGTTTTGTTTTTGTTTTGTTTTGTTTTGTTTGAAAGAGTTATGGAGAGAGGGAGAGACAGAGAGAGAGACCTTTCATAGATTGGTTCACTACCTGAATGGTCCTGGCTGGGCCAGGCTGAAGCTGAGAGCCTAGAACTCCATCTGGGTCTCCCATGTGCGTTCAGGTGCCCAAGCACTAGAGCCACTTTCTGCTGCCTTTACAGGTACATCTGTAAGGGGCTGCAATACAATGGAGCAGCCAGGATATGACCCTGCTCCCATACGGGACACTGACATTGTAGATGGTGTCTTAACCCATACCACAGAGCCAGCCCAGGGGCATGGCTCTCCTGAGCAGTGAGCCCTCTGACGTAAAGGCCTGCTCTGTTGATAGGCAGGTTGGATCTCAGCTAAGCCCATGACTTGATGGGTGTGTGTGTGTGTGTGTGTTTCATCCTCCAGGAAAAGTTTGCACTGATGGCTCAGAAGGCCTACGTGATGGAAAGTATGTCCTACCTCACCGCGGGGATGCTGGACCAGCCCGGCTTCCCCGACTGCTCCATCGAGGCCGCCATGGTGAAGGTAATCCCGGCGTGAGAGCCAGGGAGCCGGCGCGGGAGGGACTCAGAAAGGCTCCGTCGCCTTGGCCTCCGACCGCGGGGCTGCCTCCTGCCTCCCTCCTCTTGTCAGGCTCGTGTTTACAATGCACCCCGGGAACCGCACCCCGGGGATAGGCAGGCCCTGAGGTCGTGGCAGGGGAGAAGCAGCAAAGCACAGGCCTGGCCGTGGGTCGGTTTGCAGGCAGCACGGTGCTCCCTGGGGTGGCGCAGGGCAGCTTTTCCGGAGGTCAGTGCTCAGCAGCAAGAGGAGACGCAGCCAACCATTGCTGGACGTCACAGCGGGGCGTGGGGCAGCGGGCTCGCTGGGAGGGACCACCTGTCCCCCCTGCTTTCTGGTCCTGAGCTTCCTGGTATGGAGCACTTGCAGTGGGAGATCCTGGGGCTTTCTGTGGGTGTTCTCAGGCAGGGCTCAGTGTCAGGTGGAATAAGTGATGGCTGCCCCACTTGCTCCCCTGAATCATTCCCGCACTGGGCTTGACTTGGGCTTGAGAGACGGGGTAGGGTGTGGCAGCCTGGGCAGGGCTCGCCCGGGCGGGGCAGGGCCTTCTCCCTGGAGGTCACACAGTTCCTGGCACTCAGTGAGTCCCCTGTGGGCGAGTCTGTGTGTTGGTTGCACCTCAGCCATTACTAGTGCCCACCCATGGAGGCTCTGCCTCTTCTGGGTGCCAAGCCTGGAGCTGAATCCGGTGGTGTCTCCGCCCCTGGTCGCTCGCGGTGTGGACGGACAGAAACAGGGCCCAGCTGCCGCTGGGAGTGCAGAGGATGAGTCCCGGGTGGTGGGGCAGGTGGGCTGGGCCTGCTGCAGGAGCTGGAACCTTCCTTCAGTGGGAACTCAAGACAGGAGCTGACGCAGGCATGGAGGCGGGCCCAGAGGTGTGGAAGGCCAGGGCAGGGATGGGCACCTCGAGGGAGGCAGAGGACTTGCGGGTCACGCAGCCGGTTCCTCCCTGGGTCAGTGTCATCCCAAAGCCCAGTCCATCCCAGCCACCACGCTGTCCTGGTGCCTTGGCCGCTCTGCTGGGAAAGGATTGGGCCCCGGTGCCCTGTGCTGACCTCGCCCTGGGTCCCTGCAGGTGTTCAGCTCGGAGGCCGCCTGGCAATGCGTCAGCGAGGCCCTGCAGATCCTCGGGGGCTCGGGCTACATGAGGGACTACCCGTACGAGCGCATGCTGCGGGACTCCCGCATCCTGCTCATCTTTGAGGTGAGTGCCCAGCTGTGGACCCCTGCCGACGCCCTCCTCTACCCTCATGACCCTCCCCATCCTGGGGATGCTGCTGAGACCCAGCAGGGCCCCGGCGCCCAGGCTAGGCTGTGTATGCTCACCCTGGACCCTCACAGCCCTGCTCGGCATGGGGAGAGGACTCCCAGCAGGTGGTTCGGCTCACTCCTCAGCTCTCCCAGCCTGGCCCCTATGCCCAGGTGGCCCGCTGGGGCTTTTCCTTGCCAGGAGACATCTGGCCTGAGGGGGTGGGACAGACATCTGTGGGAGACCGGTGTTCCGGTCTCAGCTCTGGCTCTGCCTCGAATGCACATTGTCTGGGTCTTGGTTTCCTTCCCAGTCAGCTGAGGCTGTGTAGCAGGGCCCTGTCTGCTCTCCCAGGCCTGACACTTCCGGTTCTCTAACTGCCCTCTGAGAGTTCACACTCGTGGTCAGGTCACTGAGCATGTGTGGGCAGGGGTGGGGCCTCCCAGATGACCTGGGGATGCCAGGTCCTGATGGGACAGTGTCGCTGAGCAGAGAGGGTGCTGGGACTCAGGTACAGTGAGAGCCAGGTGAGCGACTGTCCAGACTGGGCAGTGGTTCTGTGGAACTCTTGTACTTGGCCCTCAGGGGCAAAAGCACCTTGGGGAAATAGGCCGTGCCAGGGCCAGACGGGACTTGTCCAGCACCGGGCGACTGGAGCGAGAGCGAGGAAGACGTGAGAGCAGCAGGTGGTGCAGTGGGCAGGGGGTGGAGCCCTGAGGATGGTGGGAAGGCTGGATGGCAGCCAGGCAGAGGAGGGGGAGTTACTCAGTTGTATTTGTGGTCTGAGAACTCACCCAGGACCCATGTGGAGAGAGACTGGTGAGTAGATGGCCAGGACTGAACTTTGGCCGGGAGGGGGTGGGAGCCGGAGCCACCAGCCTAATCATGAGGGGCATCCTTAGACTCCAGTCTTGAGTCCAAGCTCCTAGACTGTCCCACGCAGGGGCGGCCCCAACAGCTGCTGTGTCCCCAAACAGACCCTGTGGGTCATAGCCATCTCCTCTCCCTTAGTGGACAGACCTGGTGTGGGCCAGCCTGAGCGGCCGCTGCCTAAGGGCAAAGATGGTTCCAGTCCTCCCAGGAGAGTGGGGTTCCTCTGTGCCTGGGAAGAGTGGTCAGCAGGGGGTCAGGAGGCCCGCCAGGCTGTGGTCAGAAGGCACAGAGCCTCCCTGTGAGGCAGAGGCTCTGTCTGGAGACCCCATGCTCAGAGCGCTGGGCTCTGCCTGGAGGCCTCCATGCCCCTGCTTCCTCTCCTGTGGGAGCCTCACTGCCCGTGGGGCCAGCCTGGCTGCAGGGCAGAGTCCTCAGTCCCTGGTGCTGGGTGTGTGTCCTGAGCCTGGCCTCCACACTCGTCTGACCCGCAGTGCGATCGTGCCCAGTGGGCGACAGCGGGGAGTGGCTGCCTGGGGACTCAGGCCTCTACCCGGAGCTGGGGGTGGATAGGGGGCTCCCCAGCAATGCTGTGCCAGTATCAGTGTCCCTGTCTGCCCAGGAACTCCAGGTTCCATTTTTAAAAGGAGATGTAGCCCTGGAGGGAGGTGTTATCACGGTCATGAGCAGTGGTGGGTCCCAGGAGGAAGCCTTGGCCATCTGGTCAGCTTGCCCCTCTGTCCCCATGTTTCTGAGCCCTCGACACTGCCCTACTCGGTTCCTTCCAGTCCTTGCATTGCCCTGCCCTGCCCCGCCCCGCCCCCACAGGGTGGTCTCTGATGTTCACGTTGCTGCCCACAGGGAACCAATGAGATTCTCCGGATGTACATTGCCCTGACTGGACTGCAGCACGCCGGGCGCACCCTGACCGCGAGGATCAAGTAGGTGTCACTCCCTTGGGACCACGTGGTCCACCTGCCCAGCAGAAGCCCACCTGGGGCAGCAACAGGAGCCCTGGGCTGGGAGGGGTGTGGGTGGGAACAAGGCACAGTCTCGCTGTGCTCACTGCAGGCTGGCTGCAGGGCGGGGACAGCCTGGGCTGGGGAGTAGGGGCCCAGAGAGCCAGGGGTCCTAGCTTGGCCTCCACCCAGGGGTGAGAGGAGGGGTGGGGAACATCTGGCCTGTGGCAAAGTCATTTGGTCTGGCCCTGCCAATGCAACTGCGGGAGGAGCTCGGTATTCAGTAATACATTTGTAATAGGCTAATCTTTAAGTTGATGATTTTGCGTGGCCCTTCAATGATGTTACAAACATCCTTTGCACAGAGAACATTCCTTAGCCCCCTGGAACCCTCTCTCCCGCCCCGGTAGCTCCCCTTTCCCACACTCAGGGGCTGGTTTCTCAGAAGCTGAGGGAAGTTGTCCCTCAAGCAAGTGCTGGCCAACGTGAGATGGGCACGTGTCTTCTGTACTCCCTCCACTTGGACCCAGGGGCAGAGCCATCAGAAATCATTGCTGGTGCCCACGCACAGCTGCTCATGGCATTTGGCAGACTCCTTAACAGGGAGCAAGCCAGGAATCCAGCGTGGCTACGCACCGGTGGACGGAGCACATGTGAGCCCCTGGAGGCGGCTGGCCCTTCCCTGCCAGGCTGAGGTTGTTGGCCCAGAGCCAGAAGCCTCCCGGCCAGCCTGGGAAGGTCTTGGAGCTCCAGGGTACAGAGGGACTATGTTGGTGGGCAGTGTGAGCTGATGGCGGATCCTCAGCTAATAGGACTGTGGGCTCTCTACAGTGAGCTGAAACGGGGCAACATGAACACAGTTATGGAGACCATTGGCCGGAGGCTTCGAGACTCCCTGGGGAGAACTGTGGACCTGGGGCTGACAGGCAATCGTGGCGTTGTGCATCCCAGTCTTGCGGTGAGTGGGCGCAGTGGGTGTACCTGCTTATCTGGTGCCCTCCTGCCGGATGTCCCTGTCCTAGACAACCTGTGCTGGGCTCTAGGCCCATCAGGGGAGGTCGGGGAGGACCAGCTGAACCAAGGTACCCAGGTGTCCCCCACCCACCAATCTTGCCTAAATCTGGGCCCCTCGCTTTGGGAAATTGACCCAGGGTGATAGTGGGGGCTTAGGACTCTGAGCCCCAGGCCTTGGAGCCCCAGGCTGTGTGCCATCCAGGTGGGACCTGTCTGGGCACCATGGGCAAGGAGGTGAGGTGAGTCCTGTCTCCTGGCCTGTAGGACAGTGCCCGCAAGCTCGAGGAGAACGTGTATTACTTCGGCCGCACTGTTGAGACGCTGCTGCTACGCTTTGGCAAGGTAGGCAGGCCCCCTTGGCCAGGAAGCCAGTTTGTGCAGGGGCTTTGGGAGCAGGCCTGGGACAGGCCTCTGCCCCACGGTGTGGCTGCATCTGTGCTGCCAAGCAACCACTCACCTGCTGGGTGAGCTTCCAGGATCTTCTCTCTGGCACCTTTTAGGTGAGGGGAGGGCAACCCTGCCTGGGGTCTGAGTCAGGGGCCTGATCAGTGGGCCTCTTGCTGCTGAGGAGGACACGGAGTCCACTCAGCCCCTGCCTGTGGCCCAGCCCAGTTTCTGGACCTTGGTCGTGGCCCCTGCCCGAATCTGCACAGAGCAGAGAACAAGGAAGATGGAAGGTTGCTGTGACCCCACCGCCTGCAGCCCTAGGGGAAATGGATTCTGGGCCCCACTTTACCCAAGAACAGAGACTTCAGAGCCACGTGTGGGACGAGGGAGATGGGTCCAGGGGAGGCAGCAGGGCGGGGGCGGGCTCTGCACTCAGCCCTTGTCTGCAGACCATCGTGGAGGAGCAGCTGGTGCTAAAGCGTGTGGCCAACATCCTCATCAACCTGTACGGCATGACGGCCGTGCTGTCCCGGGCCAGCCGTGCCATCCGTCTCGGGCTCCGCAATCACGACCATGAGGTGAGGCCCTGGCAGCCCTCCAGCCGAGGCTGGGAAGGGGGCACTGTTGGGGAGTCCCAGGAGGCCGGGACCGCGTGCTGGTCGCTGAGCAAGAGGGGGAGTCCCAGAGACCTACAGGTGTGGCCTGGGGGCGCTGTGCTCTGCCACTCTGTCGTCTCCTGCTGAGAGAAGAGAGGGGGCAAGGGGCAGGGCCCCCAAACAAGAGCTCTCAGCCCGAGTGCCTGTCCATGTCTAGGGAGGTGGATGAAGGCACTGGGCCAGGAGCCCCCTGTGGCTGAGAGGCTGCAGCGCAGGCCACGCCCCAGCGCTCGGTGCTCAGGCTTGCTGACCTCCCTCCCGCAGGTCCTGCTGGCCACCACGTTCTGCGTGGAAGCTCATCTGCAGAATCTCCTGAGCCTGTCTCAGCTGGACAAGCGTAAGTGGGGCGGCCGTGGCCGCGGGGGCAGGGGAAGGGCCCGGCTCTGGGGAGCTGCTCCTGGGGCCTGCTGCCTGCTCACACAGGTGAACCTCACCCGTCATCTGTCACCGTGGCTGTTCTGTATGGAGCAGGGCCCTCACACGCAGCCTCTGTGCTGGCCCTGCTGGCGTCCACTGAGCAGGCCTGGCCGCATCCTTGTGGCTACCTGGGAGGGTTCACACTGCACTGGACTCAGGAGAGGGAATTTACCCGGCTCCTCCGCCCGTGTGATCCAGCCAGACTGCCCCTGCAGCTCTCTGCCCTGTGTCAGGCCCTGGCCCTGAGAACATGGGTCTTTGTTTCTGCTCCTGTTCGCCTGTGGTGTGCTTCCTCCTCATAGCTGCTGGCCTGGAGGCTCGGATCAGCCCTGTTGCCAAGGATGGGGAGAGGCTGCTACCATTGTGTCCCTTGATGTGGAGCATGGCTGCCCTCTGGCCTACAGGGCGGTCACATGCTATGGAGGAGGGTGTGCCTTCTCATTGACACCCACAGACTGGGGGGTTTTCAGACAAGAACAGGATGAGGCCTTTTTATTCAGAATGAAACCTCTGTCCCTTTTCCTGTGGCCCAGAAGCATCCCTGGGTGTGGAGGAGGGGCGCCCAAGGCTGCCTCACTGCTGGGGTTGACTGCCAGCGCCCGGCGTGTTCCATGTGATCGCAATACAGAGAGGTGACCACCCTCTCTCTTCCCTCCCAGACGCACCAGAAAACATAGATGAGCAGATTAAGAAAGTGGCCCAGCAGATCCTGGAGAAGAGGGCGTACATCTGTGCCCACCCTCTGGACAGGGCGTCCTGAGGTGCGGACAGCTCCCCCTTCTGCCGCTGCCCCCAGGCCATGGCCAGTGCAGCACACCGCTGTCTCCTGCCAGGAGGTGGAGAATTTTGGGTTGCCCGGCTGGAACCTTCATACCCAGGCTGCACCTGGAAGACTTTCTTCTGGCCAGAGGAAGTCCTGCCGCTGTCCAGCAGGAGCCTGGCTTCCACATGGCACGGGACAGCTGACACCTGCGATGGTTTAGAAGCCACCACAGGGGACCTGGGGCTGGCAGGGACCTGCATCAGGCATGAAGAGCCCTTCCTGTGAGACCACACGTTGACAACTGCGTGTGTGTCATTCATTCAGACTAGGAGTGAAGTGCAGTGACAGCATGTACCAGGAGCCGGGGAACAAACAACATAAAACATCGTGATTGTGCAGGACTTCAAGCTCTGGCTGTGCTCGTCACGAGGTTCCTGACTCCGCCTGAGCACTGAAGAGCTGGTGCCCAGTGCAGGGCTGCGGGGCCATGGGCCATGGGCTCCCTCTCTGGTGACGGGGAACCTGCTGCCCGGTGCACAGCAGCATCCCCCTCTTCCAGCCTGGGGCTCTGCTCCCCGGGTGCACAGAGGTCATGGGGCAGCTCTTGAGGTGGCATCAGCAGGCGCTGGCCGTCCCTCGGGCTCCGTTCTGCTGTTGCTGGCAGCTGGGGGTGCTGAGGCCACAGAGCCTGCTGTGGGTGCTGCCTGAGGGGGCGGCAGGCAGGGCTCACTGAGTCTTCTACATCATGAGACTGCACATGGGCCACTAGGTGGGAGCACTGAGTTGGCCAGGTGGGGCTGGTGTGCTCCCAGGGTCTGGGTAACTTTAAACTTTGTTTTGTTTTTACAATTTATTCATTTATTTGAAGGGCAGAATTAAAAAGAGAAACAAAGGGAGACAGAGTAAGATCTTCCATCTGCTGGTTCACTCCCCAAATGGCCGCAACGGCTGGAGCTGCACCAATCCGAAGCCAGGAGCCAGGAGCTTCTTCCAGGTCTCCCACATGGGTGCAGGCGCCTGAGCACTTGGGCCGTCCTCCACCGCTTTCCCAGGCACATTAGCAGGGAGCTGGATCAGAAGCAGAGCCGCCGGGATGCTGGGGCCACAGGCAGCAGCTTTACCCGCTACGCCATCGCACCGGCCCCACCATAACTGTTTCATCTTGAAGAGGAAAGTTGGGGGCCAGCACTGTGGTGCTGCTGGTGAAGCCGCCACTTGAGACCCCTGCTTCCATGTTGTGCTGGTTCCAGTCCTGACTGCGTTACTCCAATTCACCTCTCTGCTCATGCAGCAGCAGAGGAGCTGAGTGCTGGGTCCCTGCTGCTAATGTGGAGACCTGGATGGAGTTCCAGGCCCTTGGCTTCAGTCTGGCCCAGCCTCAGCTGTTGCGGCCATGTAGGGAGTGAACCAGTGGGTGGAAGATTGATCAGTGGATCTCTCTGTCTGTCTCCTTCTCTCCCTCTCCCCCCACCACCTCCCTCCCTCCCCAGCCTTCCCTCACCCTCTCCTGCCTTTCAAACAAATTTTTTTAAACAAATTAGTTGATACATACAGTGACACTGGAAGTCATGTCCCAGTGAAGCCGGAAGTTCTGCTTTCGGCTGGGAAGCAGCGGTGGCAAGGAGGCACAGCACAAACAGAGCTCCTGTCTCCTGTGGACAGTGGGGTGGACAGGGGGCTGCACAGAGCCGGGGTGCAGGGGAGGCTGTCAGACCCATCTTCCTCTGGGCAGCCTCTGAAATGGCTTCCCTCTGCACCTGGCACAGGGAAGGCCCTTGTCAGCCCGGCTTCTCGTGTGTCCAGGTGGATCTAGGAGGCCCACTGGCCAGTCCGGGTCTCCCCCCTCATCTGCAGTTAAGCGTGGGAGACCTGGATGGAGTTCCGGCCTCCTGGGAGGCTCTGGCTGTTGTGGCCATTTGGGGAGTGAACCAACACGTGGAAGGTCTCTCTTTGTCTCTCCCTTTTTGTCATTCTGCCTTTCAAATTCAGATGAATTTAAAAGTAAAGCTTGGTGTCTCAACATGAAACAAATCCACTGATCAAGTCTCCCGAACATCCAAAAGCATATGACACAGAATAACAGGTCAAGGACATTTCCAGACACATCTGGGGACTGCGTAAAATGATGCAACTTTCAGAAAAGCCACCTGGCAGTAGCAAGAGCCTACAAAAAGTCCCCACTCACAAATCACTCAGGACGTGGAGCAAACAAACGGACCCAGGGTGGATTTACCTCGGCACCTCCGCGTCCAGCCAGGAGAGGGCGCCGCGGAGCAGCCTCAGCTGCAGAGCCGCTGGGGAGCGCGAAGCTGGTTAGGAGCAGGGCTCCCGGGCAGGGAGCTGTGCTGGTTGACGTCACGTTCAGTGACGGGCACCTGACACACTGTAAGATCTGCGCCTTTTCCGTGTTTCGGCGGACACAGTCCCGTCCCTTCCACCCCAGAGAGGGCAGTTGCATCACCTGTGACTTCTTGGCGAGATGGTGGGTGATTGTTGCTTCAGCTTTGTGAAATATCTAAAATGGCTCCAACAGTACTGACTTCAGCAAACTGAGGTGTTTTTGTTCCCTCTGCGGCCTGGACTGTCCCCTGTACCAGCCGCCTCCCATCCCTCAGCTCAGAACAAAGGGGCACTTTGACCTTGCGGATCCAAGTGGAATGGTTTCAGGGCTGCCTGGCAACAGGCACACAGACAGGCCTGATCCCCCCCCCCCCCCCCCGGCATGGGGAGCTGAGGCAGCCAGGGGTCCTCTGGCAGCTGCACTGTGGAAAGCCCTGCCCACGACTTGCCCAGCAAAGTCAGTGTTGAGAGGATTCCGTCCGGGAAAGCAGCTCCCGCACAGTGGGGATCCGGTAGGGGTGGGTGTCACTGTCGCTCTTGCCTGAGCACACCTTGATGTGATCAGAGTCCAGAGCCACGTGGAGGAGAACTGGGTGGGGGCCCAGCCCTGGCCAACTGCAGGAGAACCCCGCTCTGCTGGAGCTCTCCTGAGCTATGGTGGTGGGCCCCCCACTCGTGCCTGAGGGTCGGGTGGCCCCTGTGCCCTCAGCCCACCCCACCGTGCCTGGGGCCTCACTTGCACGCGCTCTCTGTCAGGCCGTGCTTGCTTCTCTTTGCTGTGCAGTAGGAGCTTGGTGGCAATCGTGTTAAAATCTGGGTCCCATTGCAGTCACTGCTGTAGGACACAACACCCCACATGCAGGGGCTTAAGACAGCGGCTCCTTTGCTCTTCACTCTGCAGTCTGGGGAGGGCTTGGTGGCAGCAGCTTGTGTCTGCTCTACACAGCGTCAGCCCGGGTTGCTGAGTGATGTCTGGAGTCTGGCTCTCAGGTGTCTGAGGTTGGATCCGGCTGTCGGCAGGAAGTGCGAGCGGAGCAGCTGCCTGGGCCTCTGCAAGTGGCCGCTCTGGCTTCCTCGCAGCATGGTGGCCGGGCACCTGCAGCGTGTGCCCCAGAGGAGTGAGGCGGCTGTGTGTAAGATTGATTGATTTATTTATTTGTAAGGCAGAGTTACAGAAAGTGGGGAAGAGACAGAGATCCGCTGGTTCGCACCCCAAATAGCCACAACGGCTGGAGGTAGGTGGGTCCAAAGCCAGGAGCCAGGAGCTTCTTCCAGGTCTCCCACATTGGTTCAGGGGCTCAGGCACTTGGGCCATCTTCTGTGCTTTCCCAGGCACATGAACAGGAAGGTGGGCCCGAAGTAGAGCAGCCAGGACGGGAATCAGTGCTCATATGGGATGTTAGCGTCACAGCAGTAGGCCCCAGATTCTCATTTCTGATGTGTTCAAAACTGGGTGGCTGTATACACACCCAGAAGTGGGCATTGGACCTTTGTCGTGCACCCACAGCCTCTCAGCTTGGGGAGGGATTGGCCATGGTCCCGCGTGATGACTGATTCAGGACCGTTTGGGGGAAACCAGCCACGGCCACTAGGGGTCCTTGCAGAGCCAGAGCCCTGATTACCCTTGCTGAGGGGCCCAGGGGCAGGTGCATCCTAGTAGATGCGCCGTGGGCATCTGTCTTAGCACTTCGGGTTTCTAGATAGCGGTCCCCAGGCTGCTGGGGCTGGGGCGTACGTGGGTGCAATGGCTGTCTCTGGCCTGAGCCCCCTACCATGGGATGTGCACAGCTGCTCTCTGCTCGGTTTTCACACTGGCCAAGTCCGAGCAGTACCGGAAGGCCCCAGCGGGTGTGCAGGATTCTGGAAGGGGCCATCCCATTCTCTGGCCTGGGAGGTGTCCCTGGGAGGCTCAGGCCCTGGGTTCCGCCACTGAGCTCTGGGACCCAGAGTGGATCCTGTAAGAACCCAGAGAGTCAGTTTTCCCCACAGCCATGTGGGCGTGGAACCTCAGCTCCTGTTTCCCTGAGCCAAGAGCCAAGTGGGGCCAATCTCCCTCCACAGAAAGCTTGCCATGGCTCCCCAGTGCCCACGGGCTGCCTGCCCTCCAGGGCCGTGTAGCAGGGGCCTGGCCCACGCCTGCAGCCTCATCATCGCTTCCTTGCACTGTGGGTGAACCTGTGCCTGGCTGGGAGACTGCCTGCCTAGCCCATGCAGGAGGTTAGCAGGGCGTGGCACACCATGCCTCCCGGGATGGCCTGACTGCTGGCAGGTGGCAGGAGCCCCAGGCACATCCCCCACCCTCCCACTCCCGTTGAAGGGTCTCATAGTTGCCAATCAGGTAAACAGCTCCGGTGTGGCCCAGGCCCATCAGGACCACCTGGAAAGCTATTAGGCTACATGACCTCCAAGCTGATTGGAGGAGCATAGCGGCGCCAGTATCGGGTTTACCCTGTAGAATTACTGCGGCCCTGACTTAGCTACGCCCCTCTGCCTGCCTTAAAAACGTGTGCTTGGCTGTTCATAAATGACACGTTTGCAGAGACTTGTCTCCAGTGCTTCTTGTCGAAGAACGCCGTCGCACCACCATCCCACAGTGCGCAGGCCTGCAGGACGAGCCTCCACTGCGCTGCCCTGGGCTTCCTCCCTCCGGGCCTTGCACCTGCACCCGCCCCGCCCGGCACGCCTTCTCTGGCCCTCACTGCCTGGCGACCCTGACCTTTGGCTCCAGTCACCTGTGCGGGGGAGCCTGCACCCGCCCCGCCCCCACCCTAGCCTCTCGGCTCTTCGCTGCGTGTGCTCCTCCGCGTAGGAGCAGTAGCCGGGCTCTGAGTGTGTGTGTGTGGTGGTGGTGGTGGTGGTGGTGGGGGTGCTGCAGGCGAGCCCAGCCCTTGGAGTCAGGTGGTCTTGGTTCCCCTCCAGTGCGGCTGCTAACTTGCTGTGTGGCCCTGGGCCATCGCTTCACCTCTCTGAGCCGTGTGCTCTCTCTGAGTTGGGGCTCATGCTCTATGCCTGGAATTCCCGCCCTCTCCTAAGCACGTCAGCGACAGAAGCGTTAAGCCCAAGGAGGGCGGCTGTGGGCGATCTGACTTGGGGAAGCCCAGCCCTTCCCTTGCTGAATCCCAGAAGGAGGCGGGGAGCCAGCGAACTCCTCTTCCTCCCGCTGCAGGGCAAGGTCGGGCGTACACAGCCGCGCTGCCGCTCAGAGCCGGAGCTGCTGAAGACCGACTCGTTGAACGAGTGCGCGAGTTAACGCAGTTGGGTTCCGAATCTGGAGGCACCTGCTTGATAGACGTTCAGAGCAGCCGCGGAGGCGGGAAGCCCCGCCCCCGTCTCCTAGCAACACCTAGCACGGCCCCGACCTCAGCCCCGCCCCCGACTCCTAGCAACACCCAGCACCGCCAGTTGCTAGGGACCTCCGAGCGTAAACGGACGCGCTTCTCGTTCAGGCCGCTGCGGAGCTGATTTGGGAGCTGACGCCGCGGTCCGAGCCCCGCCGCCGCCCAGCGCGGCCGCTCGCAGGTAGCTCAGGAGCCCGGGAGCCCCGCCCCCAGCCCGGCTGCCCCAGCCAGGTGTCCCTTCCTCCCCGGCCTGGCCTCCAGGGCCGGCTGCCGTCGCAGCCCCGGCCGGGGTCCTCCTGCACTGACCCCAGGGCCCTTTCCCGTCGTCTCGTCCCGCCCCGGCCCTGACCTCGCCTGGGGCGTGCGGGGCCGGGCCCTCCCCTCCCCCAGACCGCAGGCGCCTGTGGCCGCGGCTCCCCGCCCCTCGCGCTCGCCTGCTTCCCGGGAACTGCGCGCACCTGGGGCGGGCGTGGCAGCACGCGGACGCCCACTCCGGGGTGGTGAGAGGAGCAGCAGCTGGGCGTGGGCCGGAGACGCTGGGGTTGCTGTTGCCCGGGAGCGCCGCCCGCCGCCGCCCTGTGCGTCCGGGAGACCTGCGGTGCGCCAGGCGGGCCGAGGTGCGGCCTGGGCCCGGACGGGGAGGGAGGAGAGGGTGAGTGTTCCTGGGAGAGGCAGGACCTCCCCGGGGGGAGCAGAGGGTGGTGACGGCCTTGGGCCTCCCGCAGCCAGGAGAGCAGCAGGTGGGGCGCCCTGCAGCCCGGCCGAGGAGGATGTCTCTGCATTCTTGGGACAAGGAGTATGAGGACAGGACAAGCTCAGAGCCCACGTACTCCATCGCCAGTGTCTACCAGTTCGATGTCGACGAGGACCTGAAGAGCTCTGAGCGCCAGGAGGGCAGCGAGTACTCGGAGGAGCCTTCCAGCACCTTCGATTCCGACGTGCCCCACGTGGTCCCTTGGAAGTTAATCATCTCCTTGGCCTTCCCTGCGCAACTGAGTAGGTGTCAAAGCGGAGTGTCCGCACCCTGTGCAAATAGGGCATCCACAGGTCCTGCTGGGGGGGCCCATGCCGTCGGAGCACAGGAGACCTAGGGAAGACATTTGGGGAAGTGGTTAAGATTCCGGCGCCGCCTCCTGGCTCCGGCTTCCCGCAGATGCAGACCCTGGGAGGCGGCAGTGATTGGATTCCTGCCCCGAAAGTAGGAGACCTTGAATTCCTGGCTCCCTGCTCTGGCCTCAGGCTTGGCCCCTTGGGGGGCATTTGGGGAATGAACAAGTTGATGAGAGCACTCTCTGTCTCTTAGATAAGTAAACAATATGTTACAATGAGAAGAGAGGCTGGCTTTTTGGCATAAAAGGTAGAGACGCACCCCGCAATGCCAGTATCCCTTATGGTTGCCGGTTCCTGTCCCGGCTGCTCCACTTCCCATCCAGCTCCCTGCTAATGCACCTGGGAAAGCAGCAGAGGATGGCCCAAATGCTCGGTCCCCTGTTTCTATGTGGGGGACCCCTTAGAAGCTCCTGGCTTCAGCCTGGCCCAGCCATGGCTATTGAGACCATGTGGGGAGTGACCCAGTAGATGGAAGAAAGCTCTCTGTCTGTCTGTCTTCTCTCTCTCTCACTCTCTCTCTCTCTCTCTCCTCTTCTCTTGGCTCTGGGTCAGGCAGTGAGTGGTTTTTGGGCCTCACGTTTTTAATCTGAGCTGGCGAGGTTCTGTCTGCTCAGTACTGAGAAAGAAACTGCAGAGTTTAAGGAGCTGTTCCCGTGAGCTGGTGGGCAGCACCTGGTACCCTGTGAAGAAGACAGTTGTCTCGGATCTGGTAAACCAAAGTCGGAAATGCAAAGCTGTAGCCCAGGGCCAGCGCCTCGGCTCAGCTGGTGAAGTTAAGACACTAGCGTCCCATGTGAATGCTGGTTCAAGTTCTGCCAGCTCCACTTCTGATCCAGCTCCTTTCTGATGCCCTAGTGCTTGGAACTTGCCACCCATATGGGAGACCCGGATGGAGTTCCAGGCTTCAGTCTGGGCCAGCCCTGGCCATTGGAGCCATTTGAGTAGTGAAGTAGTAGATAGAGGATTCTGTCTGTCTCCCTCTCTCTCCCTCTCTTTCCCCTTCTGTAACTCTGCCTTTCAAACAAATGTCTTAAAAGAAAAAAGCTGTGTTCATTAGCTGATGCCACAAAATGCTGGGAAAGAAACCCAAACAAGCCCCAGACCTAGCGGTCCCCAGCAGCACTCCGTTCTGGCCGTGTACCTCGCTCCTGTAGGCTGGGACGTGGCCCTCGTGTCTGTCATCTTGCTCCTGGCTAGGCCAGCCCAGGTCCCTTCTTCCAGAAAGGCAGGTGCAGACCCACAAGCTCTGTACAAATCTTGGGGGCTTCCCACCTGCTAATGATAAGGACTCCAGGGGCCTCAGCAAAGGAAAAAGCTTTGATTAAGTCTCCAGGAGCCCTGAGGGAGGGGAGACAGGAGATGGGGAAAAGACACATGGAATCCCCAGCTGTGGTTGAATCTGCAGAATGGACCTGGTGGAGCATTTCGTACATTTCTGTGCAAAACAGGCTGCTCCAATAGGAACTCCATGATTGGTGCAGCTAGCGTGTGTCATTAGCATACACGTTCAGTTTCCTGATTGGTTGTTATCCCTGCCTTCTGATTGGTTGGTTTTTTTTTTTTTTAGACATTTACTTATTTGAAAGGCAGAGTTAGAGGCACAGGCAGAGAGAGGGGGAGAAAGAGAGAGGTCGGTTCTCCAAACGCTGGTTCATTCCCCAGATATGGAAGGCCTGTGGCTGGTTAACCGGGGAAGCTGTAAGCAACTAGCTGAGCTGTAACCCAGGGAGTGGTTGACTGTGCTGTAGCCACTGGAGTTGTTTTCTGCTCCTCACCTGTGTTCTGCAGCTGCTGTCTGAAGGCGTCGTTGCCCCAGGTTCTCGGGACCTGCCCTGGTTCTCACAGTTGCCCCATTTGTGAATCGTGTTTCATTTGATTTTGCCCAGATGAATTTTCATGATGTACTTGGCCCAAGGAGTTTGCTCTTTTTTTTTTTTTAAGATTTTATTTATTAATTTGAGAGAGTTACAGACAGTGAGAGGGAGAAACAGAGGTCTTCCCTCCGGCAGTTCACTCCCCAAATGGCTGCAATGCTCAGAGCTGGGCTGATCCGAAGCCAGGAGCTCCCACGCAGGTGCAGGGGCCAATGCACCTGGGCATCCTCCACTGCTCTCCCAGGCCATAGCAGAGAGCTGGATGGGAAGAGGAGCAGCCAGGATCAGAACCGGTGCCCATATGGGATGCCAATGCTGCAGGCAGAGGATTAGCGTACTGTACCACAGCGCTGGCCCCAGGAGTTTTCTCTTGTAATAAAAGCAGTGGTTTATTTAAGAAAAGTGACATGCCACTTACTTTGTTCTGCAACTTGACTTTTAAAAATGGGACATATTCAATGTCTTCAAGGAAGCAGACACCTCACCTTGTTTTCCTTTTGCTGTTGTGTTGCCTTGTGTGTCTCTCACTGCCCCAGCCTCTTCCTGGTGGACCCTGAAGTCGTGTCCAGTTCTGCTGTTGCACTGCCTGTACGTATGTTTTTGTGCGTATGTGGATGTGCACTTGCGTAGCCTGAATTCCAAGTGGCCGGGTTGCTGGGTCAGAAGAATCCATCTAACTTTTGTCGATAGGATACCCTCCACTTGCCTCCCGGGGGTCTGCCCTCCCATCTGTTAGCCCACTGGCTGGCCCACTGGGAGCGCATGACACGGGGCCATGCAGAGCTGCAGGCTTTCCGGGCACGTATACCGTCAGGAAAGTCCCAGCACCGCCTCCAGAGGAGCTTTATTCCGCTGTCTGCACAAATGCTCCCTGTCCCTGTAGCACAAAATTCAACACAGCAGAGGCCTGCTGGGGGTTAAAACCTTGTGCTTTAAAGACTACAGCTTTAGAAAAATAGTAACTAGAGTCTTAAACAGAGTCACATTTCTGTAGAACGACTTGGATTAAACAGCCAGGGCACAGCAGAGACCGGGAGGTTAAAATGAATCTCGTTCATCTTCATCTTCTAGGTCATAAAGTGAAATACACGAGGCTGATTGAAAAATACAGGAAGCACCCTCGGCTGGAAAACCCAGCGGTGAAGGCTCATCGCTTCTGTCACATTGAGTACTTCCTGCTGCCGGACGACACGGAACCCAAGAAGGTTGACTTGGTGATTTTTCCAGCAGTGGCCAAGGTGTTCCTGGAGTCGGGAGTAAAGGTGTGTGGCCTCGCGTGGGCTCCAACACCGGGCACCTGCAGCTGTGCCTTCACCCTGGGTATCCTAGAAGTGCAGGCTCTCGGGCCCCACGAGAGCTCCCGAGTGGGAATCTGCACTCACCTGAGACTACCAGCTGTGTGGCTTTGCTTTGCTTTTTTTTATTTTTTTATTTTTTTATTTTTGACAGAGTAGACAGTGAGAGAGAGAGACAGAGAGAAAGGTCTTCCTTTGCTGTTGGTTCACCCTCCAATGGCCGCCGCGGCCGGTGCACTGTGCTGATCCGATGGCAGGAGCCAGGTGCTTCTCCTGGTCTCCCATGGGGTGCAGGGCCCAAGTGCTTGGGCCATCCTCCAAGCACTCCCGGGCCACAGCAGAGAGCTGGCCTGGAAGAGGGGCAACTGGGACAGAATCCGGCGCCACAACCAGGACTAGAACCTGGTGTGCTGGCGCCACAAGACGGAGGATTAGCCTATTGAGCTGTGGTGCCAGCCTGCTTTTTAAGTTTTATGTATTTGAGAGGTAGAGGCAGACAGAGAGGGAGAGACAGAAAGGTTTTCCATCCACTGGTTGACTTCTCAAATGGCTGCAATGGCCAAAGCTGAGCCAATTTGAAGCCAGGAGCTTCTTTTGGGAGTCCTATGCAGGTGCAGGGGCCCAAGCCCTTGGGCCATGTTCCGCTGCTTTCCCAGGCCATAGCAGAGAGCTGGATCAGAAGTGGAACAGCTGGGACTTGAACTGGTGCCTGAATGGGATGCCGGCACAGGTAGATGCTTGACATATAACACCACAGCACTGATCCCAGCAGAGGGTTTTGATGTTACTCTTTCCCAGGAACCCTGAGCTCCGACAGGGCCCACTACATAAAGACCCATTCCTGCTGTGTGTTCCGAGCCAGGCCTGAGGTCAGACGGGTGCGTGGTGGGGCACTGGCTCCGCTGCTGATGCAGCTCAGGCTGGCCGGGCATGGAGGTGTCTACACCCTGCTGCCTGCCCCGCCGGCTACGGTTAACATCTCTGAATATTGTCCCACACAGATTGTGAAGCTGTGGGAAGAAGGGGACAGAGCCTGGGTGTCGTGGACCCAAACGTTCAACATCAACGTCACGAAGGAGTTGTTAAAGAAAATAAGCGTTCACAAGATAACCCTGAAGCTCTGGAACACTAAGGACAAGATCTCCAGGAAGGTCCGGTACGGCTTGAAGACCGCTGGTTCTTTGGACGATTTAGGTTCTGTCGGTAAGCCAGGTGTTCCAGTTATCTGCAGTGTCTCTAGAAACTTGTGGCTTCCCACTGTGGACTGGGTCTTGCTCATCCACAAATCTGAATGCTCTGTTGGCATGGACATGGTGCGTGTGTGGAGAATTCCACACTTGCCCTCATGTGATGGGTCACGGTCCAAACACAGGAAGACCCAAGATACCGAACGAAACTGCTGCGTGTCCAAGATGCCTGTGACACATCTGCGGGTTTGTGTTTGGATGTGGGTCCTGTCCCCAGGGTATCTCGGGAGCACACATGCCAATGTTTCCAGATCCCCCAAAATCATAAATTAGGAGCATTTCTGGTCCCAAGCATTTCAGGTCAGGGACACCCAGCCTGTGGAACCAGAGTAGAGGCTGGTTCTGTCTTGGTGGCCTCCGTGCCTGACGGCCCAGCAATGCCACCAGAGGATTCCAGGACTGGGTGGACAGGGTCTGTGCCCTCGCCTCTTGTTAGGCCCCATGTCCACAGGCCCTGACATGGCCCCCCACCAGAAGCCTGCCTCTTGACCAAGTGCCATGTGCTCATTGCACAGCAAAGACACCAGAAAAATGTCACTATGATCCAGGTGATGACATTCACTTGTAGAAATACAGTCTCGGCCGGCACCGTAGCTCAATAGGCTAATCCTCCGCCTGTGGCGCTGGCACACTGGATTCTAGTCCTGGTCAGGGCGCTGGATTCTGTCCCGGTTGCCCCTCTTCCAGGCCAGCTCTCTGCTGTGGCCAGGGAGTGCAGTGGAGGATGGCCCAGGTGCTTGGGCCATGTACCCGCATGGGAGACCAGGAGGAAGCACCTGGCTCCTGGCTTCAGATAAGTGTGGTGCGCCAGCCACAGCGCGCCGGCTACAGCAGCCATTGGAGGGTGAACCAACCGTAAAGGAAGACCTTTCTCTGTCTCTCTCTCACTGTCCACTCTGCCTGTCAAAAAAAAAAAAAAAAATACGGTCTCCACATCAGTGTCTTGTGCTCCCCTTCAAGGAGAGAGCTGGGTGATTGGTTAGACACAGACTTCAAGGGTGGACCAATTTCAGCCCTGTCCCATCTGGTACCAGTGGTGACCTTGGTCATGGACCTGAAGATAAATTCCTCAGCTTCAGAAAAGGGAAACTAGACTGCACCCCCCCGCCCCCAGCTGTGTCCTGCTGGCAGGTTGCTGGGACTGGTCCGTCAGGGTAGGAGCAATAAGGGGGGGGGGGGGGGCGCATGTGATCAATAGGAGAATTTAAAAATAAAAACAAGATTCTGCCGGTTCAGCTATGACTTGGCAGTGCTCGCAGGATGCGTCCTGATGTGTAAAGATGTGAACAAGTTGAGAAAATGTGCGTTCGAATTGAGACGCTGATCTGTTGATCCTGTCGTTGGCTTCCAGACAAGTGTAGTTACCCTCAGTTATGGCCAGCCAGCAGTTCTATTGCTTCTTTGAGTCACAAATCAGAACCCGGTTTTGTGTGAGTGAAAAACCCTGGGTTTCTGAGATTGCCTAGTCTGCCTTGCTTGGGATTTGTAGTTTAGAGAATGTTTGTTTATTTAAAGACAGTGACAGAGTGAGAAAGCAGAAGAGCCCTTTTCCACCCACTGGTTCACTCCCCAGATGCCTGTGACAGCTGGGACTGGGCCAGCCCAAAGCCCAGAGCCTGGAACTGCGTCTGGGTCTCCCGCGTGAGTGGCAGGGACTGAAGCACTTGAGCCATCACCCGCTGCTTCTCGGGGTGCCCATCAGCAGGACGCTGACTGGGAAGCAGGGGGCCTGGGACTGCGCCGGGCACTTCATTATGGGATGGGTCCCAAGCAGTGGCTTAACTCTCTGTGCTAAGGTCTACCCTGGGCCCTGCAATGTCAAATCTTTTTTTTTTTTTTTTTGACAGGCAGAGTGGACAGTGAGAGAGACAGAGAGAAAGGTCTTCCTTTGCCGTTGGTTCACCCTCCAATGGCTACCGCGGTCGGCGCGCTGTGGCCGGTGCACCGCACTCATCCGATGGCAGGAGCCAGGTGCTAGGTGCTTTTTCCTGGTCTCCCATGGGGTGCAGGGCCCAAGCACTTGGGCCATCCTCCACTGCACTCCTGGGCCACAGCAGAGGGCTGGCCTGGAAGAGGGGCAACCGGGACAGAATCCGGCGCCCCAACCGGGACTAGAACCCGGTGTGCCGGTGCCGCCAGGCGGAGGATTAGCCTGTTGAGCCACGGCGCCGGCTGCAATGTCAAATCTTTGATTAATCCAGGCTTCCTTGTCCTGGGCACTGTTGGGTCAGATGCTTCCTGGTGGGGGAGAGGGGAGAGGCTGTGCTGTGGCCTGCAGGGTGTCGAGCAGCGTCCCGGGCTTCTACCCGCTGGACGCCAATGGTAGCCTCCCAGAGTGGCCGTCAGTTTCCTGCACGCCCTGCCAGATGTCCCCCCCCTAGGGGGGGGCGGGCATGATTGCCCATTGCTGACAATCACTGGTTCATGTCTGAACAGCTCAGGAGAGTTTCCTGTGTGAGGGTGGGCTCCAGGGGAACTCTGTCCTGGACCTGTGGGGCCTCCCCAGTCCTCCTGCCTCAGTGTGGAGTCCAGGAGCTGCTGGGCAGGAATTTCTGGCTGATGCCCGTCTTGTCTGCAGTAGGCTGCCATCAGAGTGGGGATGCCCAGGCAGGGGCTGTGAGAGCCAGGGTGATCGGGACAGGGAGCGGAAGGGATTCTCGCCCTGCAGGGAGAGCCTGTGGGCCTTCCACTGTAATCCTTCTTGAAACCCCAGTGCCTGCTCCTCTCGGAGAAATGCCTTCAGCCTGGCGCCACCCCCTCTCATTTAAATGCGTGTTTTCCATCATTAAAACAACACGTGTTTGTTGGCTTTGTAAGACAAGATAACAGACTAGCAAAAAGAAGCAAACATTGAAATGAGGACTACCCTGGGGTCGTCACTGTGAATGGCTTTCCTGTGCATCGGGGTCCATGTTCTCTCAAGTCCTGCCTTGTCCCCTGAGAGGACGCGGGGGCCGGCGTGCCAGTGCAGCAGGTTGGCAGCCCCGTGTGACATCCTGTCGGAGTGCTGGTTTGAGTCTCTGCGGCTCTGCTTCCCGTCCAGCTCCCTGCTAATGTGCTTGGGAAAGCAGCAGCAGATGGCCCAAGTCCTGGGGCATCTGCGACCTGTGGGAGGCCCGGATGGAGTTCCAGTTCCTGGCTTCAGCCTGGCCCAACCCCAGCTGTCGCAGTCATTTGGGGAGTGAACCAGCAGATAAGATTTTCTCCCCGCCCACACCAACTCTGCCTTTCAAATGAATACAATAAATCTTAGAGAATTGTTCCAACACAAAGCCATTTAAAATAATTTGAAAAAGACGTATTATAGAAGTGTTTGTCGTGAGTGTGGACAGTGCCAAGGGTGTCCCATGTCATAAAGAGAACACGAAACGTATCAGGATGCAGGCAGGTCCCTGCCGGGTCGGTCGGCTTCCGGCCTCCTGGCCTTGGCTGGAACATCCCGACTAGAGGGAGTGTTTCTCTGGTCTGCTCTCTGCCCATCTGCTTGGTTGTCAGTGGTGGAAAGAGCTGGTGTCGGCATTGGTCCTTCCATGGTTTCAGTGCTGGGCCCCCGGCACCTGGCTGGCATCCCCCTCCTGTCTGTCGTTCTCTGGCAGTTGCGCTCTCCCAGCTGTGTCCTCCCCCAACCCTGGGCCTCTCTGGACCCAGATCCTTTTCCATCTGCACTCTCTAGCCACTCTTACTTCTTTTTAAAATAAGTTGTTAATTTAACTGAGTCAGAGAGACAGAGAGCTCCAGCCCCAGTGGTTCACTCCCGGAGTGCCCACAGCAGCCCACGTCTGGGCCAAAACCAGGAATTCCACCCCGGCCTCCCGAGCACCTGAGCCATCAGCTCCGCCTCCCAGGGTGCGAGACGGCAGCAGTCTAAAGTGGGACGAGGGGCTGGCGCTGTGGCTAAGCGGGTAAAGCTGCTGCCTGCAGTGCTGGCACACCGTATGGGCACCAATTTCAGTCCTGGCTGCTCCACTTACGCTCCAGCTCTCTGCTATGGCCTGGGAAAGCAGTGGAAGATGGCCCAAGTCCTTGGGCCCCTGGAGCTGTGTGAGAGACCCGGAGGAGGCTCCTGGCTTCAGATCAGCACCGTTCCAGCCATTGTGGCCATCTGGGGAGTGAACCAACAGATACAGGACCTCTCTCTGCCTTCCCTTCTCTCTGTGTAACTGATTTTCAAATAAATAACTAAGTAAATCTTTATTTATTTTTAAAGTGGGACTAGGACATCTTAACAGCCAGGCTCTGTGCCTGCCCCTTTGAGTTTTTTATTTATTTATTTATTTATTTATTTATTTATTGACAGGCAGAGTGGACAGTGAGAGAGAGAGACAGAGAGAAAGGTCTTCCTTTGCCGTTGGTTCACCCCCTAATGGCTGCCGCGGACGGCACGCTCCGACCGGTGCACCGCCATCCGATGGCAAGAGCCAGGTGCTAGGTGCTTTTTCCTGGTCTCCCATGGGGTGCAGGGCCCAAGCACCTGGGCCATTCTCCACTGCACTCCCGGGCCACAGCAGAGGGCTGGCCTGGAAGAGGGGCAACCGGGACAGAATCCGGCACCCCGACCGGGACTAGAACCCGGTGTGCCGGCGCTGCAAGGCGGAGGATTAGCCTGTTGAGCCACGGCGCCGGCCGAGTTTTTTATTTTTTTTAATAATTATTTTATTTATATGAGTTATGGAGAGAGGTAGAGACAAAAAGAGAGGTCTTCCCTCTGCAGGTTCACTCCCCAGATGGCCACAATGGCCAGAGCTGTGCTGATCAAAAACCAGGAGTTTCCGCTGGGTCTCCCACATGGGTGCAGAGGCCCAAGGACTTGGGCCATCTTCCACTGCTTTCTCAGTCCATAGCAGAGAGCTGAATTGGAAGTGGAGCAGCCGGGATCAAACCGGTGCCCATATGGGATGCTGGCGCTTCAGGCCAGGGCTTTAACCCACTGTGTCAGAGCTCCAGCCCTCTTTGAGGTCTTCAGAAGAGGAAGGTTGGGGAGGATGTGCTGGCTCCACCCCCTGGCCTATGCTCCAGCACACAGCACACGTGGGGCTGAGAGTGAGGCTGTTCTCGGCAGCTGTTTAGTTGTTACGGGATTTCATCCAGGACACAGGATCCAAACCACAGTTCCACACGAGTTCCTCAAGGCAGTGTCAGCCCTGTCGTCAGAGCTCCAGGCCCTGCCCCGGACAGAGGCACTGGGAGCCTCGGGTTGCAGCTGCCATGTCTTGACCTTTGATTCTCGCCTTTGACCCTGGTGCTTCATGGCTTTGTGACTTCCCCTGGCTGTCCAGTTCTGTAGGGGAGCAGATGTAGACTTCTGTGTCTGACTTCCAAGACCTTTCATAATGTGCTTCCCAAGGCTCCTTGCTTTTTTTTTTTTTTTTTTACGAATTATTTATTTGAAAGGCAGAGTGAGAGGAGAAACAGATAGACATCTGGTATCCCCTGGTTCACCCCCAAATGGCCACAACAGTTTGGATTGGACCAGCTGAAGCTGGGAGCCTGGAACTCCATCCAGGTCTCCTATGTGGGTGGCGGGGGCCCAGACACTTGGGCCATCTTCTGCTTTCCCAGGCGCATTAGCAGGGAGCTGGGATCAGAAGTGGAGCAGCTGGGACTTGAACTGGTGCTCTGATAGGAGGTGCTGACGTTAAGCCACAGCTTAACCCCCTGCGCCCCAATGCTGGCCTCCAGGCTCCCGTCAGCTCCTCTCCCACCTTCACATCCTGGAGGGCTTCCTGGTCCCTGAGGATACCAAGTCCTCCTCCGTGGGGCCTGCCTGCAGCCAGCTGGCTGTACTGCCGGGCCCTCTGCCTCCTCTTTCTCCTTGCACTTTATCTGTTCTTCAACGCTGGGTACTGTTGCACCTGTGTCCCTGTCCCCTGCCCTGTTCTTGTAGCTTTTGTGAGCTGAGTGCATTCGTTCACTGCCTCCCTTGGTTAATGGCTCCGCACAGGCCTGTGGTGGTCAAGGCCCCATCCCATCAGTAGTGAAGGCGTGGGAGTGTCCGCTCCCTCCCCGGCCACAGGAGGCTCTGGTTCGGGCTTTGCAAAGGACCGGCTCTGTGACTCAGGTCCCTGAGTGTGAGATGGCTCTTGTGCGAACTGGGGCACATGGCAATCAATGCCTGTCTTTGGTTCCTTAGCCTAGGAATTGGTGCAAACTCTGACAATTGGTGCAACTCCAACTGTGTTGACTGCACCAAACGACACAGATCAAGTTTGGAGGCAGCTGTTGCCAGTGGAGGGCTGAGAGCCCATCCCAGAGCCACTCGTGGTTTCCCTGCGGGTTCCTGCTGACGCCTCCCATGGCTTTAGCTCCCTGAGTCGGTGATGCTTTGTCCCGCCTCCTAGAGGAAGTGCGGCGATTGGTCGTGAGCCAGCGGAGCCTGTCTGCCATGGGCTCGGAGAAAGCCAGCGCCATCAGGACGAGCTGGGAGCAGGAGGACCCTCCAGATAAACAGGACAGAGCGGAGAAGCAGTCCAGGTGCCCACGCGGTGAGTGGAGGTGGTATGCATGACCATGGTGGGGAGAGCTGTGTGTGGCGCAGGGCTCTGGGGTCATTGCCACCCAGCAGCTACCATGGACGCGATTCTGGCCCGCCTGTGCTGCACCGCGCTGCAAGACTCGCCCTGTGTGGTGAACTCGTTTCCTTGCTGAACTTCGGTTTGTCTTGTAAGTCAGAGACACTTTTTCTGACTGTAGGAATACATCTGTGTGGTACCTAGAGAATGCAGTGGATTCAAAAGAGCATAGACCGAGCAGGGGAATCATGGGCAGCCGCCGATGCAGCGTTGCGGTTTTCATATTAATCGGCGTGTCTCTGCCTTTGGGATCTCTGACACAGATGAGGGTATCCTGGATGTGCATTACGTATTGAGGTTATTAATCTGCCATCGTCTGTACTTTGCTGTTTGCTTAAAGCCTTTCCCCTTTCGTACTGAGTGCGTAGTAGTCGTCTGCTGATAGGAGGGTCACTTCCCCAACCATCCTCTGTAGCTGGGAACGGGGAGACCTTGGGAGTGACCGCAACTCTCTGTTTAACGGGCCTTCTTCTCTTCTACGGGGCGCTGCCTAGGAACCCGAGGCCTTCTCTGGCCTCTCTTGTGCCCACGGAGCCAGTCTGTGTATCCGTCACTCACTCACTTCCTACGCTGGAGACTTTTGTACGGAACGCTTGTCACCTGCCGGGCTTCTCCCTGGAGACTGACCTTACAGAGCCAGGGGGAGGGGCTCATTTTTGAGTGAGCTCCATGGAATGCGAGTCTAGGAGACATTTGCTGCTGTTTTCAGGTTCTCGCCAAATAGAGGCTGAAAGTTCTCCCAAGAGTTGCGAAGAACACGAAAAGTCAGCCTCAAGGTACGGTCTCCCACGCGCGGGTGGGGGTGGAGCCGCCTTGCCTTGGTGGGCGGGAGGGGCCTCTGGGCCTGGCCCTGAGATCAGTCAGAGAGTTGGCAGCAGATGCAACTCACATGGAATGAAAGGAACCAGGAAAGGGAGCTGGAGCATGCACACAGGGTGGAGACCAGGCACCTGCGTTCTGTGTGCATCGCTTCCGCTGTGTAACACTCCCCGAGTGCTCTCAGCGAGGGCCTGGTTCTCTGTCCGTTTTCCACACAGGTGACTGAGTGCCTAAGTGATTTGCACAGTCACAGCTCTGGGATTCTGGGGGCCCCCTGAGTCTGCCGTGCCTCCTCCTGTGGGAACAGTGAGCTGCTGTTAGGGTCCTGCTAGGCTGAGAGAAGGGGGCGCCTGGGAGCTGTGGGGGCTGGGGAGAATAGGAGCCCCACTGGTGTTTGGGGAAACGGGACAGAGAGGACCGATGCTGGTTGTTATAAACTGCTTTGGCTTTGAATCAGTGCATGGATTTGGGAAGAATTGACATTGTCCCATTGTCAGGTTCTCCCCCCATGATCGTGGGGTCTCCTCTCCCTGAATTCACATCCTTTCTACCCCTTAAAGGTTACTGTTTCCTTCTATGGATGTTGTGGATAATTCCTGTAAGTGAATCCTCAGGTGTTTCCAGTTTGGGTGGCTCTCCTAAAAATATGAATGCACTTCAACAAGTTCATTGGAAAATGGCATTGAAAGATGTGTTTATTTTTGTGCAAAATATTTTGAAATCCTTGCATAGAGAGGGTCTTTAAAGAGTTCATGAAAAATACGTATTACAGGGAAATAGGGATTTCAGAATTGTTTCACACTGAAATAAACTTCTAAAATACTTACTTATTTGAAAGGCAGAATTAGGAGAGGCGAACCAGAAGAGAGCTTCCATCCGCTGAATCACTACCCAAATGGCCAAAGCCAGGAGTCTGGGTCTCCATGTGGGCACAGAGACCCAAGCACTTGGGCCATCTGCTGCTGCTTTCCCCAGGCACATCAGCAGGGAGCTGGATGGGAAGTGGAGCAGCCAGGACTCCAACTGGCGCCCATATGGGATGCTGGTGTCAGAGGCAGCAGCTTAACCTGCTATGCCGTAATACTGGCTCCCAAATAACCTTTTATTTAAAAAAAAAAAAGATTTATTTATTTATTTATTTGAAAGTCAGAGTTACACAGAGAGATAAGGAGAGGCAGAGAGCAAGAGAGAGAGGTCTTCATCCGCTGGTTCACTCCCCAGTTGACCGCAATGACTGGAGCTGTGCTGATCCGAAGCCAGGAACCAGGAGCCTCCTCTGGGTCTCCCACAGGGTGCAGGGACCCAAGGACTCGGGCCATCTTCTACTGCTTTCCCAGGCCATAACAGAGAGCTGGATTGGAAGTGGAGCAGCTGGGACTTGAACCTGCACCCATATAGGATGCCAGCGCTTCAGGCCAGGGCTTTAACCTGCTGCGCCACAGAGCCAGCTCCTCAAATAAACTTTTAATTCCATTTTCTGTACTTTGCTGCACATTTTCTGTACTTTCTGAAGTCCCCTCATGAATTATTTTCCATTACACTTCCCAGTTTGTCAGATGCTCAGATGTGTACATGTGATCTGCAGATGAACCGCGTCAGCCTCACTGGGGCGATGGGAGGAGTGCAGCCCCCCAGGCCTGCTGCAGGATCCTCTGCATCGAACTTGACAAGACCCCCAGGGATTCACATGAGACTGAAACTTGAGAAGCATTGAGTTAGAGGAATCCTATGTCATTAAGAAAAAATCTGCTGCCATTTAGTCCAGTAAAGACATTCCTAGGGCCAGTGTCGCGATGTAGCATTTGGGTGCAGGTTCAAGACCCGGCCGTACCACGTCCAATCCAGCTCCCTGCTAATGCTCCTGGGAAAGCAGTAGAAGATGGCCCAAGTCCTTGGGCTCCTGCACCCAGGTGAGAGACCCGGATAAAGTTGGTGGCCCAGCCCCAGCGTTGTAGCTATTTGGGGAGTGAACTGGTGGATGGAAGATCTTTGCTCTCTGCTTCTCCTCCTCTCTCTGTAACTCTGCCTTTCAAATACATAAAAAAAATCTTAAAAAAAAAAAAAAAAAAGAGGCCGGCGCCGTGGCTCAACAGGCTAATCCTCCACCTTGCGGCGCCGGCACACCGGGTTCTAGTCCCGGTCGGGGCACCGGATTCTGTCCCGGTTGCCCCTCTTCCAGGCCAGCCCTCTGCTGTGGCCCAGGAGTGCAGTGGAGGATGGCCCAAGTGCTTGGGGCCTGCACCCCATGGGAGACCAGGAAAAAAGCACCTAGCACCTGGCTCCTGCCATCGGCCGACCGCGGCAGCCATTGGAGGGTGAACCAACGGCAAAGGAAGACCTTTCTCTCTGTCTCTCTCTCTCACTGTCCACTCTGCCTGTCAAAAAAAAAAAAAAAAAAAAAAAGCTCAGATCTGGCCCTTGATTTTTTTTTCATTAACTTTTCTCTTTGTGACTTTTCTAGGGGGAATAATTCAAAGGCACAAACTATGCCCCTGCCAGAGGTAACCATGATGGAGATCAATGAAATAATTGAGAGATCGTCGTTCAGCAGCTTAGACAGGCAGCGGACTCAAGGTAAGTTAGGGGTTGTGGAAGCTTGTAACGTGGCGAGACTCGGAAAATAATGAGGCCTTTCAGATTCAGGGGATTTTGATGAGATTCTTTGATATTTGGCCAAATGTTACTTGAAGGTAAGTGTTGGACACACTTTCACTGATCCATCTCATCCATTCATCCATCCCCTCTGCCATCTTTCCATCTGTCCATCAGTCCCTCCATCTGTCTCTCCATCTTCTCTCCCTCTATCCCATCCCTCCCTCCTTCCTTCTCTCCATTCTTCCACCTATCTCATCCCTCCTCCCTCCAGCCGTCCATCCCCCCCCTCCATTATAACCTTCTCTTTCCTCCCTTCCTCTCTCCCTCCCTCCGTCTCATTCCTCCCTCCATCTGTCCATCCCCCGTCTCATTCCTCCCTCCATCTGTCCATCCCCCGTCTCATTTCTCCATCCATCCGTCCGTTTGTCCGTCTAAGCATACATATCCATCTGTCCATCTCCCTCTCTGTGTCCGTCTCATTGCATCCATCTCATCTCGCCTCATCTCGCTGCCCATCATCCCCTGTCCATCCATCAGTTTCCTCCATCTCCTCCCCCCATGTCATCCATTTGTCTCCTTCCTCATCCCTCTCTCCCTGTCTCCTTCCCTCCCCCCATCTCATCCCTCTCTCCACTTCCGCCATCTTCCGTTCACTCACCCTCATGATCCCATCCATTTCCCCTGCCCACTTCCCCCCATCCTACTCCACCACTATGTTGGGGTTATTGATCCATGGTATTGTGTATATGGAAGCATGAAAATATCTAATGGAAACTTTCAAATAAGAAATTGCAGTTTTGGTGATAGATGCTATGATGGGGCAGGTACATGGGATGTTGGGGGAAGCATAAAAGAGTGAGTGTTGGGTCCAGCGTTGTGGCACAGTGGGTACAGCTACAGCCTGCGATGCCGGCACCCCATATGGGAGCTGGTTCAAGTCCTGGCTGCTCCACTTCTGACCTCAGTGGCCAAGACCAGGGCTAGGCAAAGCCAGGAGCCATGACCTCCATCTGGGTCTCCCACATGGACACAGGTGCCCAAGGACTTGGGCTGCCTTCCACTGCTTTCCCAGATGCATTAGCAGGGAGCTGGGTCTGCAGCGGAACAGCTGGGATTCAAATGGGTGTTCACAGGGGATGCCAGTGTCAAGAGAGAGAGCAAGCGAGTGAGAGAGAGAGCGAGAGATAAAGAGAGAGAGAGGTCTTCCATCCACTGGTTCACTCCCCAATTGGCTGCAACGGCCAGAGTTGCAGCAATCTGAAGCCAGGAGCCAGGATCTTCCTCCGGGTCTCCCACATGGACTAGAGCCATCTTCTAGTGCTTTCCCAGGCCATAGCAGAGAGTTGGATTAAAAGTGGAGCAGCCGGGTGTCGAACCGGCACCCATATGGGATGCCGGCACTGCAGGCAGTGGCTTTACCTGCTGTGCCATAGCACTGGCCCCTCTTTTTCCTTTTTGTAGGAAACAGAAGGGCCTGGGTCAGTGTCAGCCCCTTGGCTGCTGTCTCTTTGGGGCCGTGCCCATCCCCCATATGGAAGTTTCTCCGCCCCCACTCTCTCGAGAGCACATTGGCCCAGCATTGCGTTAGTTTTTGCTTCTCTGAGTTGCAGAAATGATCCCGTGTGCTTACCTCCTTCCTGTAGCTCATCCTGTCCACACAGTTCATTTCTGAGGTTGACTTGGGTTCTACACAAAGGGTCTCCAAAGACCTCAGGAACAGTTGCTGTCATGGAAAAAGGATGCGTGAATTAAGAGAAAATTACACCAAACTAAACACATGCCGACTTGGTGCCTCAGAGTAGACCATGCTCCGGTGTGTTCTAAGTGGGCGAGACGGCCGCTGCCTTCTGGGGCGTGCAGAGGGGGAAGTGAGCAGGTGTATGAGTGCCGAGCTGGGAGCCGCCTCAGATCGAGAGGAGGGAGATTGCCGTGTACCGAATCTCCTGACCGTGAACTTCATGATTCAGCGGCGCGAGGCCAGCTGAACAGAGGCTCAGAGCAGTCTGGGGGCTCTCACAGAGAGAGCCCCTCTCTTAGGAGGGGCTGGGCAGGTTCCAGAAGCAATGTTGGTCAAACCTGAAAGCAGGAACCTCAGCCTGCCTCTGTGGCTTAGGGCCAGTGTGGGGAAGCAAGTTGCAGACAGGGCGGTGCAGTGGGGGTGGGGGGAGGACCCACTCTGTCTCTGACTGCCCAGACCTGACACTCGCCTGCCATCTGCAGTTTTCCCCTTTTTTATTAAAAAAAAAAAAAAATTTTTTTTTGAAATTTAGAGAGATCTCCCAACCACTGGTTCACTCCCTAGATGGCCGCAGCAGTCAGGGCTGGGCCAGGCTGAAGCCAGGAGCCAGGAGCTGCTTCTTAAGAGTCTCCCTTGGCAGGTGCAGGACCACCTTTGGCAGCTTGCCCAGGCCATAGCAGAGAGCTGGTTCAGAAGTGGAGCAGCCGGGACTCGAACTGGCGCCCATGTGGGATGCCGGCGTCGCTGGTGGTGGCTGTACCAGCTGCACCACGATGCTGGCCCCATGACCTGTGTTTTTGTGCTTCTGCATTTGCTGGGAATACACAGCAGCCAGGAACAACCCCTGCCTTCTAGATGCTTCCAGAACCTTCCCAAATCTTTGAAGCTCACATACTGACAAAAGGCCACCTGGACTCGGTCTCTTCTGAGCGTGTGCGTGTTTTCTGTGACTTCACAGCTAGAGGGAAAGATTCCGAAGGACAGAAGAAAAGCCAGAAGAGGAAGCCTCCGTCTGGGATGGAGGAGGCGGCCGGCCGGAAGCTGGTGGGCCACTGGAAGCAGAGCGCCTTCTCCATCCAGCTGGTGGTGATGCCGCTGCTTGCCGGTAGCTAGCCCTGTTCCCAGCACTGTCCGGTGCTCTTGTTGCATGGGGCTGGCGTGTCCACACCCTGGATGCCAACGGTGGCTGGGCCCCTGCTCTGTGGCTCCTTATTCCTCTGCCCAGCCCCTCAGGAAAGCATGTATGTGGGGTGGGGGGCTGGGGGGTATCATTGTCTTCACTGAACAGAGGAGCCCATGAGGCCCAGAGAAGCCAAACACACAGCCCAGGGTCACACAGCCAGAGGGCGGGAGCCAGGGCTCCTCCACCCCGTGGTGTGAGGACCGCTGTGTGTGATAAATGTCGTCCTGTCGTCTGCCGACACGACAGGTGTTGCTACAGGTGTTGGCACCTGGGCAAGGGAGCCAGGTTTTGCTGAGAGGTAGACAGACGTTCTGCGGGGCTGTGGCACAAGCGTTTAAGCTGCTGTGACACTGACTTCCCATATCAGAGCATCGGTCAAGTCCCAGCTGCTCCACTCCTGATCCAGCTTCATGCTAATGTGCCTGGGAGTGAGGTGGAAGATGGACCAACTGCCCTTGCCACTCAGTCGGGACAGCAGTGTGGCCCAGGCTTGGCCAGTCTGGCCATCTGGGGAGTGAACCAGCAGATGGAAAGTGTGTGTGTGTATCTGTCTGTCTGTGTTGTCTGTGTCTTTCTCCACCCACCCCCACCCTGATGGTCTACCTTTTACATAAAAAGGGAAAAAATTCACATAAAATGCATATTATCAACAAACTGCATGGGTTTCAGCATTGTATTGCACCAAATGTATCTTTAATTTAATTTTCCAAGAAGTTTTTAAAAAAATTTTTTTTTATTTGACAGTTACAGACAGAAAGAAAGGTCTTCCTTCCCTTGGTTCACTCCCCAGATGGCCACTGTGGCCAGTGCTGTGTATCCAGGTGCTTCCTCCTGGTGTCCCAAGTGGGTGCAGGGGCCCAAGCACTCAGGCCATCCTCCACTGCCCTCCTGGGCCACAGCAGAGAGCTGGACTGGAGAGAAGCAACAGGGACTAGAACTAGCGCCCATATGGGATGCCGGCACCACAGGCAGAGGATTAACCAAGTGAGCCGTGACACCGGCCTCCCAAGAAGTTTGTTTGTTTTTTTTTTTAAAGATTTATTTATTTATTTATTTTTTTGAAAGAGAAAGTTACAGAGAGGCAGAGACAGATAGAGAGGTCTTCAATCCGCTGGTTCACTCTCCAGATGGCCACAATGGCCAGAGTTGCACCGATCCGAAGCTAGGAGCCAGGAGCTTCTTCTGGGTCTCCCACGTGGGTGCAGGGGCCCAAGGACTTGGGCCATCCTCCACTGCTATCCCGGGCCATAGCAGAGCTGGATCGGAAGAGGAGCAGCTGGGTCTAGAACCGGCACTCACGTGGGATGCCGGCGCTTCAGGCGAGGGCTTCAGCCCCCTGTGCCACAGCGCCGGCCCCAAAGATTGATTTATTTGAAAGGTGGAATTAGGTGGGGAGAGAGAGAGAGATCAATCTTCAGTCCATGGTTCACTCTCCAAATGACCTCAACAGCCAGAGCTGGGCTGATCCAAAGCCAGGAACTTCTTCCAGGTCTCCCATGTGGGTGCAGGGGACCAAGCCCTTGGGCCACCTTCATCTGCTTTCTTGGGTGCATTAGCAGGGAGCTGGATTGGAAGTGGAGCATTCGGGACACAAACCAGCGCCCATCCGGGATGCTGGCGTCACAGGTGGCAGCTTTACTTGCTAGGCCACAGCTCCCCTCCCCCCACCCCCGTACCCAAGAACTTTCTGACATCCCCTGGTCCTTGCGGCAGACTCTGATCTTGGCTGTGAGCCTGTGCAGTGGTGGGGTTTGGGGTGTTCTGTCGGCCCTTTTACCTCACCAAGGAGAAAACAGAAAGGGGAGGGAACCCTGACAGGGCATCGGTGGCCCGTCTCCAGCTGTGTGCGATCTGTTCCGTCTGTAAACTGCACTCCCTGCCGTGGGGGACACTGTTTGTCTCTGCCCCAGTGGGAGGTGAGCCACACTTGCGTATGGCTCTGATGTGCTGGTTCTGCTCTCTGGCACCGTCTCTGCCCTCACCATTGGCGCACAGCTGTCAGAGCACATGCTGGCAGCGCTTGTCTGTCCTGAGGGGACGACCTGGAGCAAAACAGCCCACCCGTGCCTCTGTGCTGACCAGGGCAGTGGCCTTGACCCCCAGGGATACTGAGCACTTGGAATGTGCCGTGTGGTGAAGGAGCTGCATCTCAAATTGTGTTTTAAGTTTGTGGAGCTACGAATGGCCAGTGGCTACTGTAGTGGTTCTGGAACCTCCAGGGGAGCTTTTAAACCTCCCAGTGGGTGCTGGCACTGTGGTGCAGTGGGTTGATGCCCTGGTCTGAAGCGCCGCCATCCTATATGGGTACCGGTTCAAGGCCTCGCTGCTCCACTTCCGATCCAGCTCTCCTCTATGGCCTGGGAGAGCAGTGAAGGATGGCCCAAGTCCTTGGGCCCCGGCACCCATGTGGGAGACCAGGAAGAAGCTCCTGGCTCCTGGCTTCCGATCTGCCCAGCCCTGGCCATTGGGGCCATTTGGGGAGTGAACCATCAGATGGAAGACCTCTCTAGCTCTCCTCTCTCTGTGTAACTCTGACTTTCAAATAAATCTTAAAAAAAACACCTGCTAACGCATAGGCCACACCCAGGTCTGTTGAGTCAGACTGGGGGGCACCCATGGGTCAGCGTTCCTTGCTGTGTCCCAGGTGCTGCAGGAAATGCTTAGAGTGCGTGCTGGGAGAGAGTTATCGGGAGCGAACCAGGACAGTGGAGCCGGTTTGGGAGCCCCCTTTGAAGCGTGTAGAACCTTTTTCATGGGCTCCCTCTGTGCTTCAGGGGCTGGCGGGGTGGAGGTTTAATACTGTGTATGTCCCCCAGGGTGGCAGACCATCATGAGTCGCGGCAGTGAGAAGTCTGCCAACGTCTTGGATTGCCTCCTGACACTGAGGACGGAAGTTCCCATCATGACGGAGGAGCAGAAGCAGGACTTGAACCCCCTGATCATAAAGATCGAGAGCGCCTCCTGCCTTCCAGCACAGCCTGTGCCCATTCCCGAGCTGGAGGTGAGAACCAGCCAGGCCGGTAGGCGAGCCCCCCCCCCCCCCCCCCGCCCAGTGGCTGCCCTGCACCCGGCGCCCTGCTGCCCCCGTGGCTCAACGTGAGCGATGTGGTTAGCGTCCACACTTGACCATTTAGGATCCCGCAGTGAGACGTGAAGAGCTGAGGGGCCGCAGCACCCAGCTCAGTGGCTGCTCCTTGGGAACCCGCAAGGGGCAGCACTGCTAATGACTGGGAGTTCTTTCTTCCGTCTCCCGGTGGGTCCCTGTCCCCTGCATTCCCTGTCTTTCCCTTGGTTTCCCTGTGGTTTTTCTGGAGCACAGCTTGGAGTAGCTGCTTGAGTGAAGGTTGTTGGGAGACGTCTTTCCTGAGGTTTTTGTGTCTGCAAATGTCTGTGTTGTACCCTTAGATTTGATTGATAGTTTGGCTGGGTATACAATTTCAGGTTAAAAATGTGCTTTACTATTTTGAAGGCACTGGTCTTTCTTTCTTTCTTATGTTCTTTGGTGGATCTTTGTATGCAACCTGTGTTTTTCTTCTCAAAGCTTGTAAACTCTTTTTTATATTTTCTGGAATTATTATTTGTGTGCCAGTCTATTTACATATGCATAATATTTTAATTTTGAAAAGCAGATTCATGGGAGCTTGCAAAGACACTGCAGTGAGGTCTGGGTACCCCTCGTGCAGCTCCCTATGGTTACATGTTACATAACCAAAGCACAGCGTCAAAATTGGGACATTGATAGTGGGCCAGTGATGTATGTAGTTGGGCCATTTTTATATAGATTTTATGTCCTGTGCAGACTAACTGCATTCATGATAGAGAAATATTCTGTTACCATGAAGATAACCCTTAGGGCCGTCCTCTTACAGTCCTAGCACCGCCTTGACTACATCCCACTAGCGCTCACCACTAATCGGTTCTCCATCTGTGATTTTGTCAGTTGGGGAATGTTACTGTTATGGATTGAATTGTCTGTTCCCAGAAGGATCCACTGAGCTCCTAAGTCTCAGTACCTGAGAATACGGCCTGGGGGAGGAAGAGGGTCTTTACACGTACAGTTCAGGTGACATGAGCTCGTGAGGGTGGGCCCTGACCCAGTGTGACTGGTGTGCTATGAAAAGGGGAATTTGGACATTAGAAGCAGGTGTGCACTGGGTAAGATGATGTGAAGAGACGTAGGAAGAATTCCGAGTGCCAGGTGTGTAGGGAGTTAGGCTGCCACAGCTCAGGAGTGGTCTGGGGCTAGCAGAGTTCAGAAGAAGCCAGGAAGAACCTTTCCTGGCACCTCCGGGGAACACGGCTCTGCCAACAGCCTGATTTCTGACTCCTAGCCTTCAGAAACACTGGACAATCACTGTATGGTTTTTTTTTTTTTTTTTTTTTTTTTTTTTTTTTTTTTTTGACAGGCAGAGTGGACAGTGAGAGAGACAGAGAGAAAGGTCTTCCCTTGCTGTTGGTTCACCCTCCAATGGCTGCCGCGGTCGGCGTGCTGCGGCCGGCGCACCGCGCTCATCTGATGGCAGGAGCCAGGTGCTAGGTGCTTTTTCCTGGTCTCCCATGGGGTGCAGGGCCCAAGCACTTGGGCCATCCTCTACTGCACTCCTGGGCCACAGCAGAGGGCTGGCCTGGAAGAGGGGCAACCGGGACAGAATCTGGCGCCCCAACTGGGACTAGAACCTGGTGTGCCAGCGCCGCAAGGCGGAGGATTAGCCTGTTGAGCCATGGCGCCGGCCTGTATGGGTTTTTAAAAATACCTTCTTGACAGCCTTCTTATTTATTATTTTTTAAAGATGTATTTATTTGAAAGGCAGGGTTAGAGACAGAGATAGAGGTCTTCGATCTACTGGTTCATGCCCCAAATGGCTGCAATGGCTGGAGCTGCGCTGATTGGAAGCCAGGAGCCTTCCCCAGGTCTCCCATGTGGGTGCAGGGGCCCAAGGACTTGGACCATCTTCTTCTGCTTTCCCAGGCCACAGCAGAGGGCTGGATCGGAGGAAGACGAGCCAGGTCTTCCTGGCTGGCACTGCAGGCAGCGGCTTTACCCAGTACATCTCAGTGCCAGCCCCATGAATTTTTTTTCAAAGATTTATTTATTGATTTGAAAGTCAGAGTTACACAGAGAGAGGAGAGGCAGAGAGGTCTTCCATCTGCTGGTTTACTCCCCACGTGGCCACAACCCCAGAGCTGGGCCAATCTGAAGCCAGGAGCCAGGAGCGTCATCTTGGTCTCCCATGTGGGTGCAGGGGCCCAAGGACTTGAGCCATCATCCACTGCTTTCCCAGGCCACAGCAGAGAGCTGGATCGGAAGTGGAGCAGCTGGGACTCGAACTGGCACCCACATGGGATGCCAACACTTCAAACAGCGGCTTTACCTGCTACGCCACAGCACTGACCCCTCCCCCCCAAATATTTTTTACCAGTGTGGGACTTGGCTTTAGTTTTTTTAGTAGTGTTTTTGATGAAATCTGGCTTATCAACTTTTTCTCTTGATCATCCTTATTAGATCCCATTAAATCTTTTCTCACCCCAAGTTCATGAAGACCTTCTCCTGTGCCTTCTTGCAGAAGATTGCCTGTAATTTTAGCTTCAGTGTTATCTCTGTGATGTGTTTTCTTGACCACAATAATGCTACATTTCTCTATTTAGAGCTGCTTTAATTTCCCTCTGCATTATTTTTTAGTTGTCAGTTATATTTAATTTCTTCATAGGTTTTTTCCTGTTTTTATGCTAATGTAAATGGTAGTGTAAAAATTCTACTTTAAACTGTGCTTTGCCGGTATATAGAAATAGAAGGAGTCTCCAAAAAGCATTTGGGAAATGATTATTATGGAAAAACTATGCTTGCATTTCAGAGTTTTGTCGGCATGAAAATTAACTTCTCCTTTAATTCCGTTCCCTATGAAGTTTCTGAAGTATCCTCACCGAGGTGTGGGAGGACACGGGACCTGTCTGTGCGGCTCTCCCAACAATACTAACTCGTATGAATTGAGCTCTTGTGTCCCGCCAGCCCCTCCTGCCACGTACGCGATGCCGTCCTGACAATGACCTTGCACTGTGGGCACTCCTGGGGGCCTTGTGCAGATGAGGGCGCTCAGGCTCCCAGGGCCACAGGCAGTGAGTGTGGCCCTGGGATTTGCACTCCTCCTCGGGAGCCTCACTTCCTGGGGGAGCGGTGTGGCTGCGGCCACAGCCAGGTGACCGGCTGTCACCCTGCTCTCTCCTAGAGGCTGTGTATGCCTGTGTACTGCAGGTACCAGTTCCACAACACTCCGATCCACACGACCGAGGGGGAGCCCCATGCAACCCACATTCATTTCCAGGATATCAACGTCGTCTTCCTCGGGGCGATGCACCCCAGTGACCTGAGGGAATACCTGGAAGGCCCCCCGATGGTGGTGGAAGTTCATGACCGGGACCGGAAGTCAGAAGACTATTCGCAGAAGCCCAGTGTGTTTGGCGAGGACCCCCTGGATTTGTACCTCAACCTGCCTTCCATAATATCCCCTAGAGAGACAGAGGACAATCCATTTGAGTCCCAGAAGAAGATGTGGGACCCTTACGGGGTTGCCCGGGTCAGTTTTGCTGACCTCCTTCTGGGCCACAAGTTCTTGGACCTGGATGTCCCTATCCACAGCTGCGAACCCAAGCTCATAGACCCCAGGGAAGACAGTAGCCTCAGGAAGGTCGAGGGGTTCCGGGTCCCCAAAGATGGCCTCCACCATGGCCCAATGCCCATGGGCAACTACCTGGATGCTGAGTCGCAGCTGAAGCTTCGGGTGGACATCACAGTGCCACTGAAGGCTGGGGCCAAAGCCTCCGACCTGGACCTCCTAGGCTCCCCATTTGGCCGCATCGTCATACTGCTGGACCACAAGAAGCTGTTCGACCTGCACAGCCTGCTGGAAGACATCACCATGGTCAACGCCAAGGCGCTGGACCTGGGCTCCTACCCCATCAAGAACATCCAGCAGATCCTGTTGGCCTTCAAGATGCGGGTGAAGATCCAGGAGCAGCAGCACCTGGACGTGCTCACCGGCTTCCACCTGCTGGACGGGGAGATCCACCTCTTTGTCCTGGAAGGCTTGGCCGACCAAGGCCTGAGGCAGATCTGGGAGGGCCTGCAGCAACGGTATGTGGCTGGTTTTGCATTCTGCATAAAGGTGATAGGTGGATGGGGCTGGGCGGTGGGGGGTGGGGGTGGCGGCAAGTGAAGAGGTCTCTTGAAGCCAGTCCAGGATCTGTGTCGTCGGCTCTGGGGGGAGACATTGGCTCCTTTCTGGTGTTTGATCAGGGATTTTCCCAGGGCTCAGCGAGTGGACTGGGGGACGGGGAGAGGGGATTGTCTCTGGTGGAGGTGAGGAATGTGAGGGTCTGCTGAATGCAGAAGGGGCTCTGGATGGCAGAGCCCAGGGCCGCCTCAGCCACAAGGGGGCAGAGCTCTCTCTATTCCGCTTCGGCGCAGCCCCAGGAAGACGACTGGGGTTCTTTGGAAGGAACGGGGCCCTCTAGGGGCAGCGGGCAGCTGCTGTTTCCAGATGCCTGCAGGGGCACCGGGATGGCGGCTTGGCAGTAATTCTCTGCCTCTGCAGTTCCCAGGTGCCTTAGTTTGGGCAAATAGAGTCTCCCTCCTTGCGTCTGGAGGGCCCCTCTGCTCTCAGAGTGTAGGTGCCCCAGGCCCTAGATGTTGATCGCAGGGAAGGCGAAGGGGTTTTGTTGTTGTTTTGTTTTGTTTTTAATAGTAATGTTATTTATTTGAGAGGTAGAGTTAGAATGACAGAGAAAAATGTCTTCCATCCATTGATTCACTCCCCAGATGGGCACAAAGGATAGACGTTGGCTGATCCATAGCCAGGAGCTTCTTCCAGGTCTCCCACGAGGGTGCAGGGACCCAGGGACTTGGGCCGTCTTCTACTGCTTTCTCAGGCCATAGCAGAGAGCTGGATAGGAAGAGGAGCAGCCAGGACTAGAACCGGCATCCATATGGGATGCTGGTGCCTCCAGGCAGAGGCTTAGCCCACTGCACCACGGCGCCGGCCCCTGTGCAGAAGTTAAGTCTGTCCACACAGGAGGATGTTGCAGTCCTGCTGTGCTATTGGTCCAAGAAGCACCAGGGAGAAGCTGACCTGATGTCATGTTCTCTGCCCCAGATAACTGCAAACCCAAGTCCACACGCAATCCTGTACACCAGTGTTCTTAGCAGCACCATGAATAATGAAAAAAGAGGAGGAGGAGGGCTGGCGCTGTGGCACAGTGGGTTAACGCCCTGGCCTGATGCGCTGGCATCCCATATGGGCGCCGGTTTGAGACCTGGCTGCTCCACTTCATGTCCAGCTCTCTGCTATGGCCTGGGAAAGCAGTGGAAGATGGCCCAAAGCCTTGGGCCCCTGCACCCACATGGGAGACCTGGAGGAGGCTCCTGGCTCCTGGCTTCGGATCGGCTCAGCTCCAGCCGTTGGCGGCCATTTGGGGAGTAAACCATCTGATGGAAGAGCTCGATCTCTACCTACCTAGCTACCTCTCTCTCTCTGTCTCTCTCTCTCTCTGCCTCTCCTCTCTCTGTGTAACTCTGACTTTCAAATAAATCTTTAAAAAATAGTGAAAGAAAGGCCACAAGTCGTGTGATTCCGTTTCTATTCAACGTCCAGAATAGGTAAATGTGTAAATAGAGAAGGATATGAGTTGTTGCCAAGAACTTGTGCGGGAGGCAAGGGTGGATAAGCAGTAAAGAATTTATTTCTGGAGTGGTCAGAATGTTCTAGAATTGCACCGTTTGCAGTTGCTCTGCCTTGTGAATGCACTACAAACAACTGTGCACTTTGAAAGGCTGAATTTCTGGTGTGTAGTGAAGAGTTTGGGTCCAGGGGAGACGAGCCTTTGCCCTCTGCTCCTGGCAGGTGATCTCTGTCACAGCTGATCCAAGTGTGTCTAGGATGGTGGTAGACTGCCCGCCTGCATCTTAGGGTGGGATGACCACACCTGCGGTCATAGGCTGGAGGCCGGCTCTGCCAGAGAAGCCAACAATGTGACTTAGGATGGACTCATTAGTTTTCGGGCCTTTTTTTTTTTTTTTTTCATTTCTAATATAAGCAGTAAAGCTATAAATTTCTCTCTTAGGTCATGATTTTACTTCATCTCCTAAATTCAGATGCTATATATTTTGATTATTAGTTCAAAAACACATAATTTCCATTAAAATTTTGTTTTTGACCCTCAGGTTATTTTTTTATTTTTTGACAGGCAGAGTGGACAGTGAGAGAGACAGAGAGAAATGTCTTCCTTTTTTCCATTGGTTCATCCCACAATGGCCGCTACAGCCGGCACGCTGCGGCCAATGCACCGCGCCGATCCGAAGCCAGGTGCCAGGTGCTCCTCCTACTCCCATGCAGGTGCAGGGCCCAAGCACTTGGGCCATCCTCCACTGCACTCCAGGGCCACAGCAGAGAGCTGGACTGGAGGAGGAGCGACCAGAACAGAATCCGGCGCCCTGACTGGGACTAGAACCTGGTGTGCCGGTGCCGCAGGTGGAGGATTAGCCTAGTGAGCCGCAGTGCCGGCCTACTCTCAGGTTGTTTTGAAATATGTTTAGGTAGCAGGGTTAACTGATTGATGATACACTTGAATTCAGTCTCCAAGTCAATGTATACTGCATGATCTGAAGCCCCCAGCCTTGACATGTGGTTTCTACAGTGTTCCAAATCTGAGGGGAATAAATACACTAAAACTACTGAACCATACACTTTGAGTAGGTGAGTTTTCTGCAGTGAGATGCTTGAGAGCTGGCTGGAACTACAGAGTCAGATAATAATAAGTGTTGACAAGACGGTGACGAAATTTATACTGTCACTCACTGCTGAGAGGAGCGTAGGTACAGCCACTTTGCCTGGAGCAGAGTCTGGCAGTTGACTGAAGACAGACTCACCTTGTGACCTGGACATCTCACTCCGAGAGTTACACCCAAGAGAAGGGAAAGCACAGGTCCACACTGAACGTGAGTGTGAATGTTCGGAACAGTCGTACTTCCAGTAGCTGAAAGGTGGAGACAGCCCCAAGTGCGGTGGGTGCTGAGTGGAACAAAGTGTGATACGGAGATGCAAGGGAATATTATTGGGAAGTAAAAGGAATGAGAAATTGAAACATCATACCCCATGTATGAACCTTGAGATAATTATGCTAAGTAGAGGCCGGCGCTGTGGCATCGGGGCTAAGCCTCTGCCCACAGCGCCAGCATCCCACTCGGCACCCCGGCTGCTCCTCTGCCACTCCAGCTCCCTGCTACGGCCTGAGAAGGTAGAGGAAGATGGCCCAGGTGCTCGGGCCCCTGCAGCCGAGTCTCCCACATGGAAGAGGCTCCTGGCTTCTGGTTTCAGATTGGTCCAACTCCGGGCCGTAGCAGCCATTTAGGGAGCGAACCAGCAGACGGAAGACCTTTTTCTCTCTGCCTCTCTCTGTAACTCTACCTCTCAAATAAATAAATAAAATCTTTTTTTGTTTTTTTAAAGTATGCTAAGTAGAGATAGTCCAACGTGGTATGGGAAGGGTGAGTGCAGCAGTCCTGCAGGGATGGTGGCCACAGCGCACAGGGTGGGTGCCAGTGCTGGGGGGGGGGGCGGGGTGGCGAGCAGCAGGCCAGGCCGGCTTCGACGTTTGCATCACCCACAAACCCGCTTCCGGACCTCAGGCTCTGAAAAGTGTTCTCTGCCTGGCGGCATTTACCGCACGATCTGCCTCTGGTTTGTTTTCTCAGCAGCTGCGATGCCAGCACAGCATAGAGGCTCTGGCAGACAGCGGAGGCCCCCAGCACCCCGAAGCTGCAGTGTGCGGTGCGATCTTGTCTTGCAGGATCCCCAAGGAGTCGGAGAAGGGCAAGTACAAGGTGCTGTACAACTCGGAGCTGCGCTTCCGTCACCGCCTCTATGGGGACCTGGACACCCTGCTGTGCCAGGTGCACCTCTTCAAGCCCGTGTCGCTGCTCATGCGGCAGGCGGCGCTCTACGTGCGCCACCAGGTGCCCAGGAGCGTTTTCCGGGCGCTGGCCAGGTGGGCCCTGCGGGCGCATGGGCTAGGGAAGGGCGGTGCTCCCTGTGCACAGGGGCAGTGGACGCGGCCAGCGTGCAGGCCTGGCCAGCATCCCGCGGTTCTAGGCACTCTGATCGTTGGAAGAGCAGACCTGGTCACTCCCACGCAGGCTGGTGACTGCCCTGTCTGCTGGCCTGGACAAATAGCCCAAGGAGTGGGCAGGGTTAAAAACCTACCTTTCCAGACAGCAGGGCCAGTGCAGGAGGGCTCACCAGCCAGGCCCACCCAGTTCCACTCCCACTGGCTGTGAGTCCCCTGGGTCCTTCCTAAGCCCCGGCCGCCCGCCCTCCTCATTCATTTCTTGGAAAGCTTCGGAGCAGGCGCCGGGCACAGCATGCGAGTCGCTGGCTGTGGCCCACAAGGCCGAGGGCTCCAGCGCATGCCGTGGCCTGATGGTCCCACCGACCCTTTGTGGAATGGTCCCTGGCCGGCGCTGGCTGCAACGGGGCTGAGGGGGCAGAGGCTGTGGTTCGGAAGCAGAGGGACCTGTGGGTGTGTGCAGTGCAGGGGATCCCAGGAAGGCAGGCAGGATTGACCTTGAAGAATAGCCAGAGGGCATCCATCCGGGTACGGGACAGATAGGGGAGGGAGGTGCAAGCTTTACCTGCGTTTTCAGAGCCAGCAGCTGCTCCCCAGAGACCCCTGGCTGGTGCTTGTTGAATGCATGCACACTGGAAGAGGAGCGGCAGAGAGGAAGCAGCCGGTTAGGGCTGGGAAGGCAGTGCTTACTCCTCTCCCCCCAGCTCTGCCCAGGGCATGGGCAGCCGAAGCCACAACCCCAACACGGGGGCAGCAGCTCCAGATCAGGTGTTGGGGGGGGGGCGCTGTTGCAGGTGCCTGTCCAGAGCCTTGACCTCAGCTGGAGGAGGGGGACCCCTCTCCTGCCCAGCCAAAGTGCTTGCTGCATCCCAGGGGGCCAGGGCGAGGATGGCTTCGCGCCTGTCCGAGAAGGGAGGAAGCCAAGCTGGGAAAGTCCAAGGGGCAGGCCGGGTCCCTCAGCCAGTGACAGGCGGAGTCTGTGAGCAGCAGGCAGACCCAGAGCTGGTAACCTGGACAGCGTCAGTAGCCCTAAATGCTGTGCACGCCAGGCCAAGGGGAGGGCACCAAGAGGCAGTCCTCGGGCGATGAGGCCACACTGCTCAAGGCGTGGTGGAGGCGGGGCAGGTGAGGAGCAGGTGAGGAGCAGGTGGGAGTGGCCTTGGCTTCTGGGGCCAGGAGGGAAGCCGGGGACAGGGGCGTCTGCTGGGAGTCCAGGCTCCTCAGCTGCAGTCCCAGGTCCTCATTGCGCTCTGTGAGCCGGCACCAGCTGCGTGGCACCTCGGGGTTCCGCTCCTGCTGTCACACAGGGGCCATGTACCGAGTTGCAGGCAGGTGAGGTGAGTGGGCGGTGCTTCTCCGTTCCAGGATCCACGACATCTGCTACAGCAGCACCAGGCTCAGGGAGGTGATTGTGGGAGACCTGCTGCCGTCCTCTGCCATGATCAAAGACCTGAGCCAAGAGTTCGGGATCCCCATCTCGCGGGAAGAACTTTCGGAGGAAACCCTGTCGGCCGTACCCCTTGAGCCCAGCCCCAATCTCGAGGACTTCCGGAGTCGGACCTCCACCCTCCCCGAAGAGATCCACGCCCACCAGGAGAAGTACCTGCGGTGGCGGAACACGGTACTCAAGAACAGAGGCCAGCACAGCCTGATCCAGGTGGGCCTTCTCCCCGCTGACAGCGTCAGGGTCCCCCGGGGCCGGGGGCAGCAGGCTGGGTGGGCAAGAAGAGCAGGGTGCGGAGCCATGCCGGAAGCATCTCGTCCCGGCCCTGGCTTGCGAGGCCATTCCTGGGAGCTCGGAAGGATGTTGTCAGGGGTGTGACTGCACGGCTGCTCCCAGGGTTGGTGTCGGGGACTGTCGGGCCGCTGAGGGCAGGGGGGCAGGGGCCAGCAACATAGCAAAGGATCTGGTCTTTGAGACCAGGGGAGGAGAGAGGATGAGAACGGGGAGGTGAGGGAAGCTGGTGCTGCGTGGTCATGGTGGCGGCGCTGTTGGCCCCCGGCCGGCCGGCCGCACTCCCTGCCCCCAGTCTTCATTGAAAACAGCAGCCCCCTGCCAGCCAGGGCCGGTCCCTTCTCTGTGGGACACAGAGAGCGGTTTTTCATCTTTAAAAAGGACCAGTTCTTGGGTTTCCCCATCTTGTTTTTTCTGTCTTTCTGATTCGTGTACTTCAACTTTCATTTTTATACTTAAAAACTTACTTTAGTCCTTTCTGAGACTCCTATTTATCCTTTCCTGTTAGTAATGCTCGCACTCCAGGTTGTGGTCTTTGCTGTGTGCATCCCTGGCCACACGCAGCAAAGGGCACTAGGCACTGTGTTCTGGTTGTCATTTGCCTTAAATCTTTTAGAAATTATAGAGCAAGACCTAAGTATGTGCCTGTTAGAAAGTCTAACAATAGTCAGAATATCCCTCCCCCCACCTCCTTGCTCCACTACATATGTACAAGCAGACATATTCATTCATGGGTTGATCCCATTTTATTTATTTGTTAGCACTTTTTTTTTTTTTTTGACAGGCAGAGTGGACAGAGAGAGAGAGAGAGAAAGGTCTTCCTTTGCCGTTGGTTCACCCTCCAATGGCCACCGCGGCTGGCACGCTGCGACCGGCGCACTGCACTCATCCGATGGCAGGAGCCAGGAGCCAGGTGCTTTTCCTGGTCTCCCATGGGGTGCAGGGCCCAAGCACCTGGGCCATCCTCCACTGCACTCCTGGGCCACAGCAGAGAGCTGGCCTGGAAGAGGGGCAACTGGGACAGAATCCAGTGCCCCGACCGGGACTAGAACCCGGTGTGCCGGCGCCGCCAGGCGGAGGATTAGCCTGTGGAGCCACGGCGCCGGCCTGTTAGCACTTTTGATGCTCTAATATTACTTGTACATACGTATGGAGCACAGTGTGGTCATTTGAGAACATGTGCCCATCGACATTATGTAATGATCAAGTTAGGTTAGTGTTTCCATCTCCCTGAAGCACTCTCGGAATCCATATATAGCTGTTTGGGTGCAGTGGGCTATACAGGCAATGTATGCTGTGTCCTGACCAGAGCAGGCGGCTCCACCTCCTTGTCACCATGCTGTTGGGGCCTTTGAGCTCCCGTCTTCTGCTTCAGAACACGCGGTACCGTGAACTGCAGGCGCAGGGCTGGCACTGACTCCTGTCCAGCTGTGTTTCGGTGCCCAGTGCCCAGGCACCCTGGCCTCTCTCTCTCCTCCAGTTTTCCCAGCCTCCAGCGCTCACAGAGGGGCCTTCTTCCCACTTCAGCATCCATATGAGAGAGAACGTGTGAAATCTGTCTCTTTGTGTCCACCTTACTTCCCTTAACATGCCAGCCCCCAGTTCCGTCCACGTTGCTGCAAACGATATCTTTCTGATGACTAGCAGTCCGCTGTATATGTGCCACGTTTTCTTCCTCCATTCACCTGCTGGTGGGCATCGCGCTGATCCCGTATCTTGTGTATTGTGCTGCATTAGACATGGGAGTATGTGATTCTCTTTGAGACACTGATTTCATTTCCTTCGGATAGATGCCCAGGGAGGTGGCATGGCCGGATGACGTGTTAGGTCTGTGGTAGTTTTTTGAGGAACTTCGCTACCATTCTCCACAATGCGTGTTCTAATTTATATTCTGCCAACACTGTCTGTTTCCCTTTCTCCCCACATCCTTGCCTGCATTAAAAAGAAAAAAATCAGTTCTTCCAATTCAGAAACAGGGGAGGTCCTAACATTTTTTAAAGTGCCTTTTTTGGGGCCGGCACCGTGGCTCACTTGGTTAATCCTCTGCCTGGCATCCCATATGGGCACCAGGTTCTAGTCCCAGTTGCTCCTCTTCCAGTCCAGCTCTCTGCTGTGGCCCAAGAGGGCAGTGGAGGATGGCCCAAGCCCTGCACCCGCATGGGAGACCAGGAGGAAACACCTGGTTCCTGGCTTCAGATCGGCGCAGCACTGGCTGTAGTGGCCATTTGGGGAGTGAACCAACAGAAGGAAGACCTTTCTCTCTGTCTCTCTTTCTCACTGTCTATGACTCTACCTGTCAAATTAAAAAAAAATAATAATGCCTTCTTCAGTTTATTCTATTGCTGATTGATTTTCATTGTTGAGGTTTCTCTCCTCCTTTGTTCAAATTATCCTAGGTAATTTTGTTATTTTTTGTAGTTATTATGAATGGGCCTGTTTTAGGAATTTTTCTAAATGAGTTCATTACTTGTGTATAAAAATGCTACTGCTTTTGAATGTTGATTTAGTATCCTACAACTGTACTGATTTTTTCTCAAAATCTTTTGGGGGAAGTCTTGAGGATTTTTTTTTTCCATACAGCATCACACATCGGCAAGCAGATACTTTGACTTCTTCCCCATTTATGTGCCCTTTATTTTTCTTGCGCACTTGCTCTGGTGCTAAGGCTTCCGCTATTACATTGAGTTAGAGCTGTGTATGTCCTTTTGTAGTTCCAGAACTGAGACAAACGCTTTCCGCTTTTCCCTGTGAAGTACGCTGTTGTCTGTGGGTTTGTCACGTAGAGCCTATATTTTGTTGGTATATGATCCTATGGATGTTGGATGTTTTCTAGAGCGTTTTCAGCAGCTGGTGATTTTATGCTTCACTCTGCTGACGTGTTGTGTAACATTTTATTTCCATACGGTGAGCTGTCCTCACAGCTTGGGTAAATCCACCTGATCCTGGTGAATAATCTTTTTAATACGCTGTTAGATTCCATTGGTCCTTTTTTGAGGATCTCACGTTCATGCTCATCAGAGCTACTGGCCATAGTGTTCTGTTGTGTCCTAGTGTGGTTTTGGCGGAGGTAATGTTGACCTTGTGGACAGGAGTTGGGAAAGGCTCCCTCCCTTGGCATTTTTGGGAATTGTTTGAGAAGGATTGGTTTAATTCTTGGAAAGTTGGCTGGAACTGAGCAGTGAAGCATCTGGTCCTGGATTCTTCGTCAGAAGACTTTGGGTTTTTTTTTTTTTTTTAAGATTTATTTATTGGAAAGTCAGAGTTACAGAGAGGAGGAGCAGAGAGAGATGGAGGGAGAGAGAGGGAGAGGAGATGCAGAGAGGAGGAGCAGAGAGAGATGGAGGGAGGAAGGTAGAGAGAGGAGAGAGAGATCTTCCATCTTCCACCCGCTGGTCCCCTCCCCAGTTGGCCGCAACAGCCGGAGCTGCACCGATCCAAAGCCAGGAGCTTCCTCCAGGTCTCCCACGCGGGTGCAGGGGCCCAAGGACTTGGGCCATCTCCTGCTGCTTTCCCAGGCCACAGCAGAGCATGGAGCAGCTGTGTTGGCTCTGCAGGCAGCAGCTTTACCCGCTACACCAGAACACCAGCCCCGAATCTTTGTGTTTCTGTGACATCAGTGGTAATAACTCCTTTTTCATCTACCATCTTACTTACTTGAGCTTTCTCTTTTTTTTCTTGATTAATCTACATAAAGATTTCTCAGTAATTTTTCTCATTAATCTACATAAAGATGGCTCACTTAGTTAATCCTCCACCGGCGGCGCTGGCATCCCATATGGGCTCCGGATTCCAGTCCCGGTTGCTCCTCTTCCAGTCCAGCTCTCTGCTGTGGCCCAGGATGGCAGTGGAGGATGGCCCAAGTGCTTGGGCCCCTGTACCCACAAGGGAGACCAGGAGGAGGCTCCTGGCTTCGGATCAGTGTAGCTCCAGCCGTGGTGGCCATTTGGGGGGTGAATCAATGGAAGGAAGACCTTTATCTCTGTTTCTCTCACTGTCTAACTCTGTCAAAAAAAAATAAATAAAAGATTTCTCAATTTTATTTTTAAAAATATATTCATTAATATTTTGAAATCTGTACTGAATTTTTGCTCTGATCCTTGTGTTTCTTTCCTCCTAATTTCAGGTTTGGTTTTGTTACTGTTCTAGCTTCTTGAGTGGTTCATTTAGCTTCATTTAGGTGGTTAATTGGAAATATTTTTTTAAATGTAGGTGCTTATTGCTGTAAACTTTCTGGGTACTGCTTTTGCTAAAACTCATATGTTTGGCCATGTTGCATGTCTGTTGTCATTTCAAGAAATTTTAAAATTTTGTGATTCCTTCAACTTCCACTGATTATCATGTTGCTCACTCTGTGTTTATTTGTATGATTCCTAAAGTTTCGTTGTCAGCTTTATTCCATTGTGGCCATAAATGATACATGACTCAAGTCATTTAAAAATATAGTAGCGCCGGTGCCGTGGCTCACTAGGCTAATCCTCCACCTGGGGCGCTGGCACACCGGGTTCTAGTCCCAATCAGGGACCAGATTCTGTCCTGGTTGCCCCTCTTCCAGGCCAGCTCTCTGCTGTGGCCCGGGAGTGCAGTGGAGGATGGCCCAAGTGCTTGGGCCCTGCACCCCATGGGAAACCAGGAGAAGCACCTGGCTCCTGCCATCTGATCAGTGCGGTGCGCTGGCCGCGGCGGCCACTGGAAGGTGAACCAACAGCAAAGGAATACCTTTCTCTCTGTCTCTCTCTCTCTCTCTCACTATCCACTCTGCCTGTCAAAAAAAAATATATATATATGTATATATGTATATATAGTAGCTACTGACACTGTTAAAGGTTTATTTTTTATTTGAAAGGCAGAGTCACACAGAGAGGAGGGACAGAGAGAGAGATTGAGATAGATCTTCCATCCACGGGTTCACTTGCCAGATGGCTGCCATTGCCAGGGCTCGGCCAGGCTGAGGCCAGCAGCCAGGAGCTTCCTCTAGGTCTCCCACCTGGGTGGCAGGGCCCACACATTTGGACCACCTTCTGCTAATTTTCTCTGGCCGTTGGCACAGAGCTGGACTGGATGTAGAGCAGCCGGGACAGGAATTGTCAGCCATATGGGAGGCTGGCATTGCAGGCGGTGGCTCCACTCGCTAGGCCACACACTGTTCCCTAAGAATTTCGTGAGACTAATTTTGTGACCAGATACATGGTTGATTATGGAGGATGTTCTAGGGATGAGAGTTGTCCTGGTAGTGTTAGATGAATGTCCGATGTTTGTTAGTGCATTTGTCTGTGGTAGAGTTTAACTCTGATGGGTCTACATTGGTACTTTAGTCTGGACGACCTGCCCATTTATGAAACAGGGATGTTTAAGTCCCCACTGTTACTGCATGAGGAAGAACACTTTTCTCCATTTACAGTTGATGGACTTTGTATAAAATTGGGTGCTGTGTAATTATTACTATTGTTATATCTTCTCACTGGATTGATTGCTTGATCAAAATACTGCCTGTTTTTGCCTTGAGACTCTGGGTGTCTCATATAAGGATAGCTGCTTAACCTTACCTGTTTTGTGTTTAACTACAATGAAGTATCCGACATAGGTTATTCATGAAGCAAAGAGTTTTATTTTGGGTCGTGGGTCTGAAGGTTCAAGTCTGAACTGGACAGCACGGTTGGCTTGGCTTCTCTTAGGCCCAGAGTGAGGGAGTGTGTGCAGAGGAGGATCACACAGCGAGCCAGAGAGCAGGGAGACTCTCTGGGTCCTACTTGGGCTTTGATAACTGACTCACAAGAACGACCTCTGAGGGACGCTCCAGAGCTCCAGGGACCTCCCACACAGCCCATGCCCCAAAAATCCTAATTGGGTTCTTTTTACCCCATTACCTTGTGACTGGGATAATTGTGACTGCAGTTTAAAACCCCTGTAGGAGTTTGGGACACAAGCCACATTCAGACTGTGGCAGTCCACAGCCGTGGGCACAAACCCGTGTCCCCTGCACACGCAGCATGCAGTGTTTTGGAAGTCTTACCTCACTGCCACAGCAACTTCAGAGTTCAACGTCTCTTGTGAGAGCCGAGTCACACTTCTCCAACTGGGAGCCTGTAGAAAGCCAAGCTCTGCACTTCCAGGGAAAGGTAGCAGGGTACACACATGGCACGCTTTTTTCTTTTTTAAAGATTTATTTTATTTATTTGAAAGAGCTACAGAGAGAGGTAGAGACAGCGAGAGGGGTCTTCCATCCGAGGGTTCACTCCCAGATGGCTGCATCGGCTGGAGCTGTGCCAATCCGAAGTCAGGAGTGAGGAGCCTCTTCCGGGTCTCCCACGTGGGTGCAGGGGCCCAAGGACTTGGGCCATCTCCTGCTGCTTTCCCAGGCCACAGCAGAGAGCTGGATCAGAAGAGGAGCAGCTGGGACTAGAACTGGTGCCCATATAGGATGCTGGTGCTTCAGGCCAGGGCGTTAACCCACTGCACCACAGTGCTGGCCCCTAGGGCACACGTTTGACTTCCAGAAGTGGGTAACAGAAAAGTAGAAAGCGTTACTCAGGCCCAAGGCAATCTGAAACCCAGCAGGCAACCGTGACATCCTCAACCACGCATGCTGGGCACAGAGGTGGTCAGGCCTCAGTGCCCAGTCCCATCACTGTGGATCTGCTTGTCTCCAGCTCACTGGGTGCTTCCCTGGGGGGGGACTCCCATTCAGTGTTCTGACCCACACTGCCGCTAGGCACTGCCCTAGTCCAGGCTCTTTGCAGGGGCACCGCCCCCAGAACAGGTCTGTACCTGGGCCGGCAGGATGTCAGAGACATCCTTTGAAATCTAAGCGGGGGAGGGGGGAGGGAGTAGGGGGCCAGTGCTGTGGCGAAGCATGTTGACGCCCTGGCCTAAAGCGCCAGCATCCCATATGGACGCTGGTTTGAGACCTGGCTACTCCACTTCTGATCCAGCTCTCTGCTGTGGCCTGGGATAGCAGTGGAAGATGGCCCAAGTCCTTGGGCCCCTGCACCCATGTGGGAGACCCGGAAGAAGCTCCTGGCTTCAGATTGGCACAGCTCCAGTCATTAAGGCCATTTGGGGAGTGAATCATCAGATGGAAGACCTCACTCACACTCTCTGCCTCTCCTCTCTCTGTGTAACTCTTTCAAATAAATAAATCTTAAAAAAAATCTAAGCGGGGAACCTCCATGGCCCTGTTGGGGTCCGCCCTTGTGGCTGCTCTTGGAGGCAGCACCAGGTGTCTCTGGCTTTCTCTGGCAGTCTTTGTGCGTGTGTGCATGCGCGCACCTTTCCCAGAGAAGTGAGCTTCTTGTAGGAAGATGTCGCTGGGTCTTGGCCAATGTTGTATTCATTCACGCTGTACCTTGTAACCGGGAACTGTGGTCTGTTAACATTCAAGGTTATTACTGGAAAGCAAGCACGGAATCTTGTCATTTTAAGATGTGTCTTAGTTTTTGCTCCTTGACTGTGGTGGGGTGAGCGTGACAAGGTTCGCCTCTGCTGTGTCTGCTCTCCTAGTGGCCCTACACTTTGACCTGCTTTCCCAGCAGTGTTATCTGGCTCCTCCATCCTATTTCTGGCGTGGGACTCCCCGCAGCGTCCTTCCTACTGCCACTCTGCTGGTGATGGGTTCGGTTTGTGCGTGTCAGGGAACATCCTTATTTCTCCTTGGTTGAGAAGAGTTTTCCGGAGTGTACTATTCCCGGTTGGGACCTTTGTCCTCTCAGAACTTAGAAGTCGTCGTTGCAGCCCCGTCCCCGCCCCGTGAGCAGAGTACTGGGAGAAAGACCTGGCTGGACTGGCGAGGGCGCCCTTCCAGGTGCCCTGGGGCTTTTCTCACGCAGTAGTGAAAATTCTCCCTTTTGTTGTCTTTTTATTTTTTATTTCTCTTATTTAAAAGAGTTAGAGAAAGATGTAGAGCCAGAAAGAGTGAGAGATCTTGCATGTGCTGGTTCACTTCCCAAATGGCTGCAGCGGCCAGAGCTGCGCCAATCTGAAGCCGAGAACTAGGAGCCTGCTCCAGGTCTCCCACACGGGTGCAGGGGCCAAGGACTTGGGCCATCTTCTACTGCTATCCCAGGCCATAGCAGAGAGCTGGTTTGGAAGCGGAGCAGCTCGGACTCGAACCGGCGTCCATAGGGGATGCCAGCACTATAGGCGGCGGTCCCACCCGTTAGTCCACAGCGCTGGCCCCTGTTATTGTGTCTTGATGAGGGGCTTTTCTGGTCATGTCTGTTTGGGGCCCTGTGAGGCATCACATCATTCCCGTGACTGGAAAGTTTTCATGTGTTGTTGGATTGAGTAAGTGCCCATGCCTCCCCCTCTCCCATTCTGAGAGTCCCAAAATTCAAATATTTATTCATTTACTAAAGTACCAAAGGTGCCAGAGGCCATATTAATTTTTTTTTTTTTTTTTTGCTTTTTGTGACTTGGATACTTCTTATCTTCAAATTCAGATTCCGTTTTTTTCTGCTTAATCTAGTCTCTAGTTAAGGCTTCAAACTATTTTTACTTACTATTTAGTAGTATTAAGTTTTTCTGAGATTTCTGCTTGGTTATTTTCTAAACTCTTTTCTCCTTCATATTATCCATGGGTTTCCTAATTTCATTAAATGCATGTGTATTTTTTAAATGTTTTAATTTGCTTGAAAGTCAAAGTTAGAGATGAGGAATGGGCAGAGAGATTGATCGATCAATCTTCCATCCTCTGGTTCACTCCCCAAATGGCTGCAATAGCCATGGCTGTACCAGGCCCATTCTCCACTGCTTTCCCAGGCACAGAAGCAGGGAGCTGGATCGGAAGTGGAGCAGCCGAGTCTTGAACCCGTGCCCACAAGGGGCCAGTGTTGCAGGAGGCGGCTTAATCTGCATCACAACGTGGGCCCCATGTGTACTCCTGTGACTACTGAGTTTCCTTACAGTCTATTCTTGTGAATCTTTATCAAACACTTCACTGGCATCCTTTTTTGGGGATTCTGTTGAGTTGTTTCCCTTTGGTGGGGTCAGGTTCATTTGCTTTTTCCCACGTGGTCTGTTCCTGTGATTTCTTTGGATCAGTTTTCAGCCTCCACTGCGTCTGCAGGGTTGGGCAGGCCCCTGGACCAGCTCCTTCTGTAATTAGTGCTGCTGGTGGCGGGGGCCTAGGGTGCTCATTTCCCTTACCCATGGCAGCAGCAGCTGCAGCAGCAGCCTCAAGTGATGGGGTCGCTTGGATGCCACGTGGCATGCCGCTGAGATCAGAACTGTGGGAGCACTGGTCCATGCTCCGAGCGGCAGCCTGGGGGCCAGTGGTAGAGTCGCAGGAGTGCCACCGCACCTGTGGGAGTGGCGCTGGAGTCACAGGAGCACCGGCCTGCAGTGCCAGCACTGGAGCCGTGGAGCACTGTAGCCACCAGCTGGGGACAAGGTCTGTGGAGCACCGGCCCGCAGTCCTGGTGGCAGCCTGTGGGGGTGCTGCTGGGATTCCAGGAGTCGTTGGCAGTCGCAGGATAGGTCACATAGGACCAGGATCATCGGAGCAGCTGTCCTTACTAAAGCCCATACCACCCCTCTGAGAGTAGTGAGCAAGTGGCCAAGAGCCCCTGAGCATTGGCCTGCCATACTGGCAAGGAGGCGTGGGTCTTAGCAGGGGTGAGTGCTGACCCCCAGTGGCAGGGGGCGGGAATGGGCCTGCAGTGCAGGGAGCAGGATTATCCCACTCTCATGAAGCCGCCGTGCCTTGCAGTGCAGAGCATGGGGGAGAGTGCTGGGGGGTGGGGGTCACCCTCACTCTGCTGGCCCCGTCTTTGTTGCTAGGGGGGTGGGCCAGATGTGGGCTCTGGGATGTGGATAGGGATGGGCTTCGGGCTTGTAGGGTGGGATGCATTCCTACTGTGGCTCGTCTCTCAAGCTGGTGCTGAGTGGGAGACAATGTGAGTGCCTCCCCTGGGCAGACCTCTCGCGGAAGCCTGCACCACTTGTGAGCTTTGGAGCCCTGAGTTCTCCCTGTAGCAGCTAGATGGAGGAATGGGGGCCAGGTGACGTGTGTTCCCCCGGCAGTGACCTTGGGCAAGCCCCATGTTGCCATCCCTTTAGAGAGTGAGAGGGTGTGTTATCGGAGAAATTTGCAGGGTTCTTGTCTTAGCGCAAGAAAGAATTCAGGCGTGAGACAGAGAATAGTGGGAGGTAAAATAGCAAGGTTTATTAGGGAAGGGACATCCGTAAGGATGGATGGGTGCCTCTCCAGACAGAGCCCGAGAGACTGGGGGGGGGGGGCAGTGAAGAGAGAGTACACCTGACCAGGTCAGGCGGGCTGCTCAGCAGACAGGCAGAGGGCTGAGCGCACAGTCTGGTTGAGGCTGGGGGTTTTTAAGGAGATGGGTCTTGCTTCCCCACCTCTGCTCCTCTTGGAACAAAGGGCTTTTTTGGATGTAAACAGAAAAACTCCTATCTGAGTTTTTCCCTGAAGGTATCAGACAGGAAGAAGGCTAGCTGGCGCCACCCTGAGTTTGGAGGAAGGGTGAGCAAGACCCCCTGGAGAATGGGGATCCGGAGCAGGGTGTTTGAAGTGCAGATACTGGGCTACATTTGGGAGAAGGGGTGGGGACCCCCACCAGGCAGGTTATCAGGTAGAAGGGGACAGGGCAGGATGCGAAGGCCTGGGTGCCCCTGAAATGTTGTCAGGATGACTCCGAGATGCAGGTGCATGTGCTGGACGTAGATGTCTTCTCTTTAGGCCTTTATGTCACACACATAAGCTCATAACTGACTTCCTACCTAACAGGTGGAGTAGATGGCCCTCGCAGCACTAAGGGTTCAAGATCCACCGACACCTGTCCCCCAGATCATCTCGCTGCCCAGGAGCTGGCCAGTGGAGGGGAGGAGGGCCTGGTCCAGGTACTGACTTGTGGCTCTGTCTTCAGAAAAACATCCTGGGAGCCCACCAGGCCAGCAAGAGGCCTCCGAAGCCCGTGGTGAGGGTGATTAGAATTTCTACTCCTGCCCACCAGGCTGTCCACAACTACAGTATTCAGACCCTGAACTCCACAGAGCTTGCCAAAAAGGAGCTGTATCAAGAAATGGCCAAGGTGAGGGCAGGCCCAGACAGGACACTGGCAGGGGCAGGGCCAGTGAGCTGTGTGTTCTCCGGCCGGGGGTGCAGATGAAGGGCAGTCAGCCCTGGGAAGTAGACGGTGGGTCAGGTGCTGGGATGAGTTATGTTCCACACCCAGGGGTGGCCACAGGGATGCTCTGTACTCCACGGCCGGCCCCAGCTGTGAGTCTTCACCGCTGGTGGGCGCTCGGCTTTGCTGCTGCAAGCGGGAGGTCGCTGCCCCCGGGATGAGACGCCTTGGTCAGGCTCCCCACCCACACGGCCCTCGGAGAATGGCTTTGTGGGTCAAAGGGTCAGTAAAAGCTTCTCCCAGGTGGCTGCACAGTTGTTCACACTGTCGGAACACACTGCACCCTGGCTGCCCCAATTCTTTTTTTTTTTTTTAAGATTTATTTATGGCCGGCGCCGCGGCTCACTAGGCTAACCCTCTGCCTGCGGCGCCAGCACCCCGGGTTCTAGCCCCGATTGCTCCTCTTCCAGTCTAGCTCTCTGCTGTGGCCCGGGAGTGCAGTGGAGGATGGCCCAGGTCCTTGGGCCCTGCACCCGCATGGGAGACCAGGAAGAAGCAGTGCGCCAGCGGTAGCAGCCACTTAGGGGTGGCTCTCTCTCTAACTCTGCGTGTTAAAAAAAAAAAAAAAATTTATTTGCAAGTCAAAGTTACACAGAGAGAAGGAGAGGTCTTCCAAACGCTGGTTCAGTCCCCAATTGGCCACAATGCCAGAGCCGGCCTGATCCAAAGCCAGGAGCTGCTTCCAGGTCTCCCACGCATGTGCAGGGACACAAGGACTTGGGGCCATCTTCTACTTTCTCAGGCCAGGGCAGAGAGCTGGATCAGAAGTGGAGCAGCCAGGTCTTGAACCGGCACCCAAATGGGATGCTGGCACTGCCGGCGGCGGCTTTACCCCCTATGCCACAGCGCCAGCCCCAGCCCCTGCCCTGATTCTTATTGTAAACCTGTTGGCCACCGGCCCTCCTGGTTTGTTTCCAGGAGCCAAGGAGGAGGTTCACGTACTCACAGAATTACCTCTCGGCCACGGTGGAGCCCCAGGACTCGGAGGAGGAGGAGAGGAGAGCCCGGAGGCGGTCCCGCCAGGCCTGGCTCACGGCCAGCGGCTTCCAGGTGACAGGCCTTCAGAGCAGCACAGCAGGCCCCGCCGGGACCCTCAGGCTGCCGCCCATCAGAGAGCTGGACGAGGTGTCGGGGAGAAGCAGGGGCTCGGTGCAGGATGGGGGGTGGCCGGGGGCCCTTCCTGCCCCTGACTCACCTGCTGCCTGACCAGGAGTGGAAGGAAAACGCCCTGTTCGCCAACGTGCTGAAGCCGGTGCTAGACCGGGAGCGGTGGAGCTGGGACCGGCGCCACCTGGACTTCGAGCTGTACAAGAAGCCACCTCCTTTCTTCAAGCTGCCCCCGGCCATGGCACTGGAGCCTGTGACCGGTATGCCCGACACCTTGGAGCTCAGTGGGCAGCACTGTCCACTCTGGTTCCCACGTTTGGCCCGACTGGCTGTGTGGGAACTCAAGGTGGGGTGGGCGTGGCAGGTGGACACCAGGCGGAGCTCAGGGGCGCTGGGTTCTGTGACTTGGGCAGATGCCCTCACTACCTAGTGAGGGGAGAGGGGACACTGAGCCCCTGGCTGGTGCCTGGGTCTCTGGGCCTCACGGGACGTTCCTGCTGCTTCTCCCCGGGGCATGGGGGGGGGGGACCTGCAGAGGGGGTCTTGCCGCACCAGTCCCCCAGCATCCTCTTCCCTTCCGGCCCTGTGCGTGAAGTGTCGAACCCTTGCCACGGATTCACGCACGACACGACCGCTGTTGATTGGTTCTCAAGGAACTTTTATTTTTAGTGATAGCAGAAGGAAAGGAGAGAAAGAAAGAGAAGAGAGAGAAGAGAAGCAGCCCAGAGAAAGAAAGAGAAAGACTGAAAAGGCTGCCCCCTTCCCTGCCCCTATTCCTGTCTCTTACCCATTCCCGGTCCCCTAGGGCGAGCAGTCCATTGATCAGATCAAAGGGCATGCATATCCTCAGGTTGAAGGTGTATCTCTTGCATGTCTTGCGGTCAGTACTTCCTTGACTTTGTTATGCTCAGCAGGTTAAGGCAGATTGCAATGAGGAGGTCCCCACAGGTGGCCGGCCTGTGGTTCCCCACAGTGAAGTCGGACCTGATGCTTACGCACAGGTTGATCAGAGCCCGCAGTTGTAGGTAACGTGGCAGAACTGCTGCTGCGAGAGGGAGAGAGGAGTTCACTTCCTCTCAGCCTCGAGCCTGGGTGCAGAAATCCTTCCTAGCGAGTGACACCAGATGCAAGAGCTGGGGTCTGCTCCTCCCCGACTCCTGAAGCCAGCTGGTGGCCGCTCCACAGCCTGGAGAAAAGTGGTCAGAACACTCCTGCCCGGACCTGACCCGCCGTCCACCTCCCAGGGCTGCCTGCCCGTCAGGACCCCCTTCTGGGTCCTGAAGGCCTCCTGTGCTTCCTGAAGCCCCCACGGCCGGGAGGTGGGGGGAGGCCAGAGCCCGGGCCCTGGAGGAGAGAGCATTGCCTCCTCCCCACTGCACAGGTCAGTCCTGTGCAGCCCCCAGGGCCAGGACTCTCTGCTGGCACTTAGCAACTGAGTTGGGCTCAGCAGAGAACCCTGACCCAGAGCCTCCAGGCCAGCAGGACCATGGGGGGGGGCAGAAGGAGCCCCAGGGCTCCACAGTCGGGGGTGGGGGTGGGGGCGGCAGGAAGCACAGTGCAGGTGAAGAGGAGCAGCAACAAAGGCCGCCCAGGCCTGACAGGGCAGAGCGCTGCAGGGGCGGAGGAGCCGGGTAAAGGCTCTCCTGAGGCCCAGGCAGTGTGAACCCTCCCAGGTAGCCACAAGGATGCGGCCAGGCCTGCTCGGTGGACGCCAGTGCAGAGGCTGTGTGGGGGGCTCTGCCTCTGCTCCCTATGCCCTTGCTCCAGCCGGCAGGTGCTGCTGCACGGACGCCCACACCTGACCCAAGTCCAGGCTCTCACTCAAGGCAGAAGCTTGCGAGTGGCCCGTGGCCCAGAGCCAGGCCCTGCCCCTGCCCCCGCGGCCGCCCCACTTAACGCTTGTCCAGCTGAGACAGGCTCAGGAGGTCCTGGAGATAAGCTTCCACACAGAACGTGGTGGCCAGCAGGACCTGCCGGAGGGAGGTCAGCAAGCCTGAGCACCGAGCGCTGGGGCGCGGCCTGCGCTGCAGCCTCTCGCCCACCCGGGGCATCCTGGGCTTCTACTGCCAGCCCCAATCCAGACTGGCTCTGGCCCCAAGGGCAGCCTCTCTGAGCCCATTTCCCACTCTGGGACAGCACATAGGAAGAGCCTAGGGCACAGTGGATCCTGAGCTGCACCCCCCATGAGGGGGAGGTACGTGCAGGCAGGTGGGGTGGGGACTTCTTGTCACTCACCCCTCTCTTCTCTTAGGCAGGAGATGAAATGGAGCAGCAGGGGCCCGCCTGTGGCCTCCGCACAGAGCACCTGCCTGGCCTCCCAGCCTCCCCTGCGGACAGCAGCCTGGCACTCGCCCTCTCGGTGACTAACACTGGGCTTCGTGGCCCTGCCTCCCACCGGCCCTGCCTCCTGGGACTGCCCGACGGGCCACACCACCCAGAGACTCCCTCTTTCCCACCCTCAGCTTCATTAAAGTGCCATTCGACAGAAGGCAGCAGGAGACTGTGTGTGTGAGGCTGTGTAGGACGTACCTCGGAGCTCACTCCAGGCCGAGGGGCTGGGCCCCTGCCACGGCAGCAGCTGCTCCTGCCGGGGTTGGTGGGGGGCTGGGGCCACGGGCAGAGGAGAGGCCCCCCACTTCCCTCACCCAGCTCTGAGTCCCACTTCGCTGCTGGGTAACATGGGGCTAACACTGCCTTCCCCCAGGGCCTGTTGTCGGCCCTGCCCTGGGTCTTGCTTTGACCTCAGACTCAATCCCAGAGGCCAGGACGGAGGGTGCCCCACGCCATCTTCAGTAACCAGAACTCCATGAAAGGAGGCATGGGGCTGCCCCCCCACACACACTCTAGGGAAACTGACCCCACAGGGGTTCGCACTGACCAGCCGGTGACGGTCGCTCTGCCAGGCAGACACAGCCAGGCCAGCTCGCTGAGGGGGCCCACACAGCTGGCTGAAGTGCAGCAGCAGCCTGCTGGCGGGCCAACAAAACAACCGTTTGTGGGTGCATGCTGTGCCAGCCCACGAGCCAGGTGACAGCACTCTGCTCTCCCTTCTACCCCACGGTGCCTGCTCCTGAGTCACCTGGACAGGACCCACCCCTGGTCCTTCCCCCAGTGTGAAAGGGCTGAAGGCCCAGACGAGGCAGGATGAAGCACAGGCACCCCAGTGTCTTCCCCAGCTTCCCTGGAGGAGCAGGGGACCTCCCCTAACCCTTCCCCCACCTCCCAGTCCTCAGTATCTATAGTTGTCTCGGCAGGGCCAGACGTTCCCCACCTCTGCTTCAAGGTCAGCCCCCCCATCACCCCTGGGTAGAGGCCAAGTTAGGACCCCTGGCTCTCTGGGCCCCTACTCACCAGCCTGCAGTGGGCACAGTGAGACGGTGCCTTGTTCCCACCCACACCCCTCCCAGCCCATGGCTCCTGTTGCTGCCCCAGGTGGGCTTCTGCTGGGCAGGTGGACCACGTGGTCCCGAGGGAGTGACACCCACTTGATCCTCGCGGTCAGGGTGCGCCCTGCGTGCTGCAGTCCAGTCAGGGCAATGTACATCCGGAGAATCTCATTGGTTCCCTGTGGGCAGCAACGTGAACATCAGAGACCACCCTGTGGGGGCGGGGCAGGGCAGGGCAGGGCAATGCAAGGACTGGAAGGAACCGAGCAGGGCAGTGTCGAGGGCTCAGAAACATGGGGACAGAGGGGCAAGCTGACCAGATGGCCAAGGCTTCCTCCTGGGACCCACCACTGCTCATGACCGTGATAACACCTCCCTCCAGGGCTACATCTCCTTTTAAAAATGGAACCCGGAGTTCCTGGGCAGACAGGGACACTGATACTGGCACAGCATTGCTGGGGAGCCCCCTATCCACCCCCAGCTCCGGGTAGAGGCCTGAGTCCCCAGGCAGCCACTCCCCGCTGTCGCCCACTGGGCACGATCGCACTGCGGGTCAGACGGGTGCAGAGCCAGGCTCAGGACACACACCCAGCACCAGGGACTGAGGACTCTGCCCTGCAGCCAGGCTGGCCCCACGGGCAGTGAGGCTCCCACAGGAGAGGAAGCGGGGGCATGGAGCCCAGTGCTCTGAGCATGGGGTCTCCAGACAGAGCCTCTGCCTCACAGGGAGGCTCTGTGCCTTCTGACCATGGCCTGGCGGGCCTCCTGACCCCCTGCTGACCACCCCTTCTGCACAGGCTGGCTGGAGAAGAGATTGCTGTGACCCACAGGGCCTGTTTGGGGACACAGCAGCTGCCGAGGCCTCTTGGCGTGGGACAGCCCTGGCGCGTCTGCGGGGGGTGAGGATGCCCCTCACAGCCAGGCCAGAGCTCCCGCTCTCACCCTGTCCTGGTCTAAGGGCCTGTGGCCAGCACAGCCCCAGCCAGGTCCAGGCCCACGCATTGTCTCACCCACTCTCTCGAGTCCCCCCTCCCTCCCAGCACGAAGGCATGCAGGTCTCCTCCCTGCAGCCCACCCTCCACATAGGTTCTGGGTGAGTTCCCAGGCCACAAAGACAACCGAGTAACTCCCCCTCCCCTGTCTGCTGCTGGGCCAGGCTGGGAGCGCTGAGCAGTGAGCTGCGCCACCTGCTGGGGGCCCTCTCCCCATGCCGAGCAGGGCTGTGAGGGTCCAGGGTGAGCATACACAGCCTGCCCTGGGCGCCGGGGCCCTGCTGGGTCTCAGCAGCATCCCCAGGACTGGGAGGGTCATGAGGGCAGGGGAGGGCGTCGGCAGGGGTCCACAGCTGGGCACTCACCTCAAAGATGAGCAGGATGCGGGAGTCCCGCAGCATGCGCTCGTACGGGTAGTCCCTCATGTAGCCCGAGCCCCCGAGGATCTGCAGGGCCTCGCTGACGCACTGCCAGGCGGCCTCCGAGCTGAACACCTGCAGGGACCCAGGGCAAGGTCAGCACAGGGACACCGGGGCCCAATCCCTTCCCAGCAGAGCGGCCAAGGCACCAGGACAGCGTGGTGGCTGGGATGGACTGGGCTTTGTGGTGACACTGACCCAGGGAGGAACCGGCTGCGTGACCCGCAAGTCCTCTGCCTCCCTCGAGGTGCCCATCCCTGCCCTGGCCTTCCACACCTCTGGGCCCGCCTCCATGCCTGCGTCAGCTCCTGTCTTGAGTTCCCACTGAAGGAAGGTTCCAGCTCCTGCAGCAAGCCCGGCCCGCCTGCCCCACCACCCGGGACTCGTCCTCTGCACTCCCACCGGCAGCCGGGCCCTGTCTCTGTCCGTCCACACCGCGAGCGACCGGGGGCGGAGACACCACCGGATTCAGCTCCAGGCTTGGCACCAGAAGAGGCAGAGCCTCCGTGGGTGGGCACTGGTAATGGCTGAGGCGCAGCCAACACACAGACTCGCCCACAGGGGACTCACCGAGCGCCAGGAACTGTGTGACCTCCAGGGAGAAGGCCCTGCCCCGCCCGGGCGAGCCCTTCCCAGGCTGCCACACCCCACCCCGTCTCTCAAGCCCAAGTCAAGCCCAGTGCGGGAATGATTCAGGGGAGCAAGTGGGGCAGCCATCACTTATTCCACCTGACAATGAGCCCTGCCTGAGAACACCCACAGAAAGCCCCAGGATCTCCCACTGCAAATGCTCCATACCAGGAAGCTCAGGACCAGAAAGCAGGGGGGACAGGTGGTCCCTCCCAGCGAGCCCGCTGCCCCACGCCCCGCTGTGACGTCCAGCAATGGTTGGCTGCGTCTCCTCTTGCTGCTGAGCACTGACCTCCGGAAAAGCTGCCCTGCGCCACCCCAGGGAGCACCGTGCTGCCTGCAAATTGACGCACGGCCAGGCCTGTGCTTTGCTGCTTCTCCCCTGCCACGACCCCAGGGCCTGCCTATCCCCGGGGTGCGGTTCCCGGGGTGCATTGTAAACACGAGCCCGCTGGGAGCTGGCCCGTGAAGCGACAAGAGGAGGGAGGCAGGAGGCAGGAGGCAGCCCCGCGGTCGGAGGCCAAGGCGACGGAGCCTTTCTGAGTCCCTCCCACGCCGGCTCCCTGGCTCTCACGCCGGGATTACCTTCACCATGGCGGCCTCGATGGAGCAGTTGGGGAAGCCGGGCTGGTCCAGCATCCCCGCGGTGAGGTAGGACATACTTTCCATCACGTAGGCCTTCTGAGCCATCAGTGCAAACTTTTCCTGGAGGATGAAACACACACACACACACACACACACATACCCATCAAGTCATGGGCTTAGCTGAGATCCAATCTGCCTATCAGCAGAGCAGGCCTTTACGTCAGCGGGCTCACTGCTCAGGAGAGCCATGCCCGGGGCCGGCATCATGGTTATGCTGCCCATGGTGATGCTAGAACTATGGCGGATCACTGATGCGTCCTGGCTGCTTCACTTCTCACCTAGGTCCCTGCCACATTCCTGGGAAGGCAGCGGAAGACAGCCCAGGTACTTGGGGCCCTGCCACCGGTGTGGGAGACTCGAGTGGAGTTTCAGGCTCCCGGCTTCAGCCTGGCCCAGCGCTGGCCACTGCAGCCATTTGAGGAGTGCATCTGCAGATGGGAGATCCCTCTGTCTCTCCATCTCTCTCTTCACTCTGCCTTTCAAATAGATAAATCTTAAAACAAACAAACAAACAAAAAAGCAATTTGCTTTAGCTGAGCCCCAAATCTGCCTGCATAGAAGGTGACACAGTCAGTGCTGGAGAGAGCCCCAGGCAGGCATGGATGCAAGGCCCCTGCAGGAACACAGGCTCACAGAGCCGCAGGGACCGCCAGCGGCACGGACACAGAAACACATGCTGTCAGGAGGTGATGTGCATCATGCAGGAAGTGCAGGAGAACCTCAGCACGACTCCTGAAGGTGTCGAGAGCACCCAGGCTAACAGAACGGCAAGTGCAAAGGCCCTGGGGTCAAGGAAAGCTGCAGGACTGACTGGACTCGGGTCTAACCTCAGAGTGTGTTCACTTCTTTTCATAATGCTCCCTGTCACCTCTTCCCAGCTCACTAGCCTGAGTGTGGGGCAGCCATCTGCGGGCTGCGGTGAATCCTACTCCACTGATTCGCAGCAGAGACAGGAGCATAGGGGCCGTCAGCCAGACATGGGTCAGGCCCTGGGAGGCTGGGGAATGGCCAGGGTGGCGCGGCCCCTGCAGGACCAGGTTAAGGAGCTCCACTGATGTGCTGAGCCTCCTCCCCCCCATCTCCCTTCAGCCCCAACCCCAACACTGACCTTCCGTTACGTCTTCCTCTGCATCCAGCTCCTTCCAGACTTCTCTGCCTGCTGCTCTTGAATTTCTCAAAGCTGAGTCTGTCCCTTGCCCCAGGCCCGACTCCTCCACCTGAAGACCCTGTGGATGAAGGGAGCCGTCAGCATTGCACCTGCAGCCGTGACGTGGGGCCACCCTTCCTCTGCACCCACGCCAACAGGATTTCACCACCGGGGTGGGGGCTGGGCCTGTCCCTTCCCCACACCAGCCACCCCCCTTCCCACAGCCCGAGAGCCGGGCAGTCACACACGGGGCCACCAAGGCCACACAGCAGGGCTCTCTGGAGAATGACATGACGTGGGCCCCCCAAGCAGCTGGGACACAGGCTGTGTGGAACTGGCAAGATGGCCAGGAAGAGGACGAGACTGGCAAGAGCACCCCCAGCATGGCCCCCTGTGGCCAAGCCTCAGCCTGGTGGGCTGCCCCTTCCCCACTGTTGATGGATGCCCGCTCGCTCGCTCACTCTTTAAATCACAAGTGTGGTTCCTATTGGGTGCCAGGCTGTGGTTAGGTGACAGGTGGCCGTTGGAGACCCAGTTCATGGGTCACCTCCACCCTCAGACCTGTCAGCCCTCCCAAGTGCTGGCCTCACAGCTTGCGAGCTGTGTGAGGACACTGGGCCAGACGCTGGGGCTCGGAAATCATTACTGAATAATGACGTGAACAAACCCGGCCATGTAGCAGTCAAGTTCACTGAAGCAGGGCAGGGTTCCCGGGGCCTATTTGGGGACCTGGACCTGAGGGACCCTTTGGTCACCCTTACCACATCTGTACCGCAGATGCTGTGAACTGGATGACTCGGATGGGAAGCGAGTTTCTTCATAAACACTGCAGACATGCCAGGACTGGCCCCTCAGGAGTGGCCGCCTTGACCACTCCAAGGGCAGGGTCCATCCGCAGTCTCCGAGCTGAGACAGAACAACGTGGAAGCACGGACGTGAGGAGACAGCTGGCCTCCTGGCAGCCCAACGATGGGAGGAAAAGTCACGGAGGGAGGAGCTGCCTGGGCCTGCGGCATCGGCTTCAAACACTGTGCACCAAAGTCAACTTCTTCAATGCCCTTTTCCTTGAGCTTTTCCAAGTCCCTTGAAGTAGCCAGAGCAAGGAAAGGCTGAGTTTCCACCTGGGTTGGACCTTAGTGTCAGTAAGGGAGGAGACTCTGCCCTCTCTTACTCCAACTGTTCCGCCCGACTCCTTTTGTGAGCAGCTGCAGGCTCCAGACAGAACAGAGGCGGCAGCAGGGACACAGGTCTCCATCTCCGCTCAGGGCTAAGCGGAGACCTAGCTAGCAGACACTCCACCCAAGTGAGGGGCCGGTTCTCTGCACACGCACATCACCAATAATTCAACACGGGCGTGAATCCCACCGCGAGCTCCTGAACACACACTCCTTGGCTCTGCACTCCAACCACACCGAATAGTGGATGTTGCCCACCCGGCCCCATGGCACCAGGGCCTGCGTTCTAACGAAGTGCTGCTTTCAGTGTGCGGATGACGTCCCCCCAAGCACAAACGTGGGTCAGAAGGTTTGTCACATGGGCCAGGTGCCACACACACCCCCCCCAGGGCGGGCCTGCTCAGGGTGAATGCAGATCCAGACACAGGCCAAAGCAGGGGTGGGGTCAAAGCCACGGCGTGCTGTTCTTTGACAGTGTGGGTCTATCCCTTCTCAAGCCTTCTGGGAAGTAGCACAGGGGAAGCACGAATCCAGCGTATCTGAGAAGAGGCAACAGCCACATAGTCTTTAACAGATGCAGCCCGGGGCTCTGGTCCTCTCAGAGCAGCGGGGAATAAACTGTCCTCCCAACACAGGCCAGGCCAGCTCCAAACCCAGCCGTCCCCTGCGCACCCAGGAATCTGTCAGCGATGGCTGTGAGCAGGCACAGAGAAACCAGCGACCCTGGGAGGGCGGGGAAGCAGCTCTCGGCATTTTAAACTTGAGGAAAGGGAAGTTTTAGTGGATACACACATACTCTCTCTCTCTCTCAACCTATGCTTCTCTCCCTGTTGAGAACGCTCCAGCCTCCCTCCCTGTGGAACCAAGCTGCGCCGTGAGAACAGAGCCCCCCCCCCCCCCCATCACGAACCTTCCTCTTGGCCACAGGAACGCACACGGGGCTGGCACTGTGGCACGCGGAGTTAAGCCGCTGCCCGTGACGCCGGCATCCATATGAGTGCTGGTTCAAGTACTGGCTGCTCCACTTGTGATCTGGCTCCCTGTTAATGCACCTGGGAAGCAGCAGCAGCAGATGGCCCAGGTCCTTGGGCCCCTGCCACTCCTGTGGGAGACTCAGGGTTCCAGCCCCTGGTTTATGCCTGGCCAGGCCTCAGCTGTTGTAGCCATTTGGGGAGTGAGCAATGGATGGAAGATCTCTCTTCCTCTCTCTCTCAGTAACTCCGCATTTCAAATAAGTAGAATAAAAATTAAAACCAAAGGGATCACACATGACTACCTGCCCTGGCCAGGCACATCTGTGCCCTTCCACAGACAGGGACGGCTCGAGGCCAGCAGAGGGCAGAGCCCGTGTGTGTGTCACTGTGCCGCCGTCTGAAGACAGGGCTGTCCAGCAGTCAGCTTCAACCAAGCTTGCTTTCTTGCTCCAAGTCCCATAGCAATGAAGTACAGGACTTTCATTCTCGCCAGAAAGAGCTGCCCCGACTTGCTACTGACTAACAAGTGGGCCGGGTGACGCACAGTATGCGCGCAGTCAGTGTCTTGACCACGGATGGTTGAACTTTTTCAGTCTCCTGTGCTCTAGTGAAGTCTCCCAGGTTGGAGGGGGTGGGGGGATCCTATCACAATGTAAATGCAAAGCCAAGGATGCATCAATGGAGAAACGCTACAAAAGGTCATTTTTTTTTTTTTTTGACAGGCAGAGTGGACAGTGAGAGAGAGACAGAGAGAAAGGTCTTCCTTTGCCGTTGGTTCACCCTCCAATGGCCGCCGCAGACGGCACCGCGCTCGTCCGATGGCAGGAGCCAGGTGCTTTTCCTGGTCTCCCCATGGGGTGCAGGGCCCAAGCACCTGGGCCATCCTCCACTGCACTCCCGGGCCACAGCAGAGGGCTGGCCTGGAAGAGGGGCAACCGGGACAGAATCCGGTGTGCCCCGACCGGGACTAGAACCCGGTGTGCCGGCGCCGCAAGGCGGAGGATTAGCCTGTTGAGCCACGGCGCCGGCCAAAAGGTCATTTTAATGGGGCCTCCAATCACAAAATACTGACCTACCTGAGCCCAGGAAGCACATGGATCCAGGCAGAGGCACCTGGGGTAGCCACGCCCTGGTAACAGGGCAGGACGAGGACCAGCACAGAATTCAAGTGGGGTCAGTCACAGCGTTTCAGCATCTCACTGGGATGGAAGTGCGGGTAGCACAGAGCGGGGTTCTCGTCCCTGCAGGGCGTCTAGGCTGAGAGCCGGGAATCCCGGAATTCTGGGAGCCGTCTCTCCTCCCGTGTGAAGAAAGCCCTCGTGTAGAGTGCAAACACGGACAGAGATGTGACACGGGGAAGGGGCAGTGGGGGGGGCTCTCAGTGGCTGGGAACGACTCCGAGTCCTGGAGAGCTTGGATCCCGGTTCTGCTTCCAGGGCTTGTTCACGAACGTCCACCCTCAGGTCCTACGGGGTATCTTAGTGTCTTCCTATCTGTCCCAGCCCTTTCTCTTTCTCTCCAGTCTCTTTGTTGGTTATTTCTTTTTTTATTTTTTTAATTAATTTAAAAAAAAATTTTTTTGACAGGCAGAGTGCATAGTGAGAGAGAGAGAGACAGACAGAGACAGACAGAGAGAAAGGTCTTCCTTTTTGCCATTGGTTCACCCTCCAATGGCTGCCGCGGCTGGCGCGCTGCGGCCAGTGCACTGCGCTGATCCGATGGCAGGAGCCAGGTGCTTCTCCTGGTCTCCCATGGGGTGCAGGGCCCAAGCACTTGGGCCATCCTCCACTGCACTCCCGGGCCACAGCAGAGAGCTGGCCTGGAAGAGGGGTAACCGGGAAAGAATCCGGCACCCCAACCGGGATCAGAACCCGGTGTGCCAGAGCCGCAAGGCGGAGGATTAGCCTAGTGAGCCGCAGCGCTGGCCTGTTGGTTATTTCTTAAACCTGCTGAATGGAGAGCACTGTGAACAGTATCAAAGTTAGCTTTCTGTTGTGCTGTGCACACTGTGGCCCAACAAACAACGAGCCTGCTGAACTGCCCCGCCGTCTGCATCTCCACTCATCTCCTGCCACGCCAGCCCCACCGCCACACACTCTGCTTCTCCTCAACCCCACGCCCTGGGACTCCGCACCACATACCCCTCTGCCACCAGGTTTACCGCTGGGTCAACACAGGTCACCCAGATCTGTACCTACCCACTTCCAGGAAACAAGGACTGTGGTATGTTCATCAGGACACAGGGCTACCCCAACCAACACCAAGTTTATTTTTGTCCAGATCTTTTCGAAAAGCATAATTTTTGTCATAATACACCTTTCCATGAACTGAAATAAACATTGTTTTAATTCCATTTTCCATCAATTTTTGAAGTATCCTTCCAAGTCTAATGGTGGGACCTGACCAAAGACCTCAATCTAGAAAGTGACGTTTCTGGATCTAGAACTGGTGCCTTGTAAGCAAGCTCGCCCTGTCTGCTCTCCTATGAACATACTTAGAAACGCCTCCACGGGCTGGTGCTGTGCCCTAGTGGATAAAACCACTGCTGAGATGCTAGCGTCCCATGCGGGCGCCAGTTCACGTCCCAGCAGTTCCACTTCTGATCCGGCTCCCTGCACACGCACCTGCAAACGCAGCAGAAGGTGCCCTAAGAGCTCGGGCCCTGCACCCACGTGAGAGACCAACAAGCTCCTGGCTCCTGGCTTCCGGCTTCAGGCCAGCCCAGCTTTGGCCACTGCAGCCATTTGGGGAGTGAACTAGTGGATGGAACACCTCTCTCCCCCCACCCACTCCTCACTTAACTCTGCCTTTCAAATACATAAATACATATTTTTTTCAAAGCCTCCAAAGTATATTAAGGACCATAAACCCCAACGCTGTGGGACCTCCTCCTTTTCCGGGCAGCTGTTTTCTGACTTGGAAAGAGGCCTTGAAGGTAGAGGCAGGTCTGCAGGGAATGCTCCCACAGCCTGCTCTAGTGCGCGTCCTACCTGGAGCAGACTACAATTCCCAGTCCCCGACTGTGGGCTAGGCGGGCCACGGGCTCCAACGTGGACTCTGCTTGAAAGCAAGGCTACGAGCTGGAATACTTAAAGTGCTCTACAGAAACACAGTCTCTACAGTCAGAGGTGCCAAGTGCACAGCCTCCTCCCACCCAGGCCAGGGAAGCTAAGGCAATCAGTGCCTCGCCAAGTCCGACCCTAGGAGACACCGCCCTCTGGTGAGAGGGCTCTCTAAACGTCAGGCTCTGCTTCCCAAATTACTTCCCTATTGACGATCACTCTCACCGCTTCCCAAATACCTCCCACTTACTCAGGATCTTACACACGGGCTGCCCTTTCCACTCCTCCAAATGTCTCCCCTTGTTCAAGACCCCAGGCCCAGGGTCTGTTCGCTCTCCAAGTCTAACCATCGCAGCGCAAGCTGGTGATGCCCAACCAGGCAACACGCTCTGGCCACTGCAGGCATCTGGGGAGAGAGCCAGCAAACCAGAGTTCCGTCTCTTTCTGATCTCTGTTTCTCTGTTTCCTTGCCTGTCAAATAAATGAAAAATAAATTCCAGTGACTCTCACCCAGTTCAGGACTCTCCGAGTCTGCTCCAAACCAACCAGCTCCCCACTCATTCCCACAACCCTTTATTTTTGTTTCCTGCTTTAAGGACTGTGGAAACCCACTGGCTTCCAGCGCAAGGAGCACTGCACAGACCCGCGGCCTGCCCTGTATTTCCTCCAGGGCACGGCCGACCCGCAGCGCGTGAGAACAGCGGCTCGCCCGTCTCCTGCCCTCGCGGCTGCACTGCACTTGCAGAATGCCTGGCTCCTCCGAGCTAATTCTCAGACACAGCACGTGCTTGGCGGCCCAATGACTACTTGTTTGTAGGACTCACAACAGAGTTGAAAGGCAGTATCAGAAAAGTCTTCATTTCTCCCAAAGGGCAGCACGGAGGAGCCCAGGGTTTGTCTCTGCCACAAAGAGCCAGATCGTTGCATTTTGGGCGAGTTCTTCAGGGAGAGCACTCGAAGTCAGCAAGGGGCGACGACGGATGCAGAAATCTGGGATGACAGTGCCAAGAGAGGAACACAGTGCACCAGGAACAGTGACCCTGGCTCCACGCCTGGGGGATGCCCACTGCAGGGCAAAGAGCACAGAGGAGACAGCCAGGAGACGCAGCCCCAGGGAGGTGAGGCACGTGCAATCCATCTACAGGAGAGGCCGTGTTCATCGAGGCTGAGAGACCAGCAAAGGGAGCGTCCTGCAACCCCACGGCCCCTCCGCCTCGTGGGAGGAGCTCACACTGCCTCTCCTCGCTTCGCGCCCAGAACACGGGCAGTGGCAGTGTGCCGCCGTCCTGAGGATCGTGTCGGAATCCACACCTCCCTGGCAGTCAGAAGCTCCTGCGTACTCCCCTCTCAGGGCCCGCAGCCTCACAGACTGAGCCAGCCCAGCGGCAACAGCGGCTCCAGGGCTCAGCCCAAGCTCTTCCTGCACTCACTACACAGGAGAAGCGCTCCAGCACAGTGGGGCGAGTGCGGCACCCAGGACCTTAGGAGGAGGAGTGCTTGCTGCTGCAGACTGGGTGCTGCCCCCCTCCCCAAGGGCAGCGCATGCCATGCTGGACTTGGGCCCCTGTCCTGCTGCAGCTCCGGATTTGGTGGGCGCCCCACCCTGGCCACTGCCACAAAGGCCCAACACTGCATTGCTGGGATACAACACCCTGCTGCTAGGATACAACACCCTGCTGCTGGGATACAACACCCTGCTGCTGGGATACAACACCCTGCTGCTGGGGTACATCCCTGGCACCACTGCCATCAGTGGTAGTGGAAGGTCTACAGACTGACACTTCACTGTCAAACAGAGTTAAGTCTAAAGTAGCCATCTAAGCCAAGAGCCCAAGACACATCTTCAGGACAAAGCCTTCCGCCCACGGAAGCTGCCATTTGATATCAATGAGGGCTTGGTCCGCCAGACACTCAAACATCACCATGGGAGACTAGAAGAGTCAGACAGTAGACAACAGGCTGCCCCAAGGGAACCCAATACTGCTTTAGCATCAGATTACAGAGGGTGAAGTGACCCAACACCTCAAAAACAATTCCAGGGGCCGGCACTGTGGTGTAGTGGGTACAGCAGCCGCCTGCAGTGCCAGCATCCCCTCTGGGCACCAGTTCCTGTCCTGGCTGCTCCACTTGTGATCCAGCTCCCTGTTAATGCACCTGAGGAAGCAGCAGCAGATGGCACAAGGCCTTGGGCCCTGTGCTCACATGGGAGACCAGGAAGCTCCTGGCTCCTGGCTCCTGGCCCAGCCCCGGCTGTTACAGCCATTTGGGGAATGAACCAGCAAATGGAAAAACTCTCTCCCTGCGTCTCTCTCGCTCTCTAACTCTGCCTTTCAAATAAATAATTTTTTTAAAAAAAGAAATGAACTCAGAAGTCATAACATACAGTTGAAAGCCTCATCAACTGACTAGGTAAAGAAAAGGAAGAATATCTGAACTTAAACACAGGCATTTTGAAAATTCCCAGCGAGGCAAGAAATAAACAAACAAACATGTGGGAATCAAGACAGCATTTGAATCCAGTCCTTAGGCACACCATTAAATGAGCAAATATTCACACTTTGGGAGTTGCCAAAATGATGAGCGATGTAGAGGAATAGCAAGTCTCTTCAAGGAAGTAGCTGACAACTTTGCTCATCTGGACAGATGTGGACAGCCAAGCACAGGAGGCCCTCAGACCCGAGAGGCAGGACCAGAGGAAATCTCACTGCATCTGTGAGAGTAAAAGGCTCAGCAGTAGCACAGATGGGGGCAGTTCCAGAACCTGCAAGGCAAGAGCCCGAGTCCTGTGACGACAGAGCAGGACAGGTGCATCGCCGCTCCCTGTTCTGCAAGGCAAAACCGCCAATGAGCAACAACGCAGCCAGCAAAGTCTGTTGTAAATCCAACAGAAGTACAGACTTTCCCAAAGAAAGCAACAACTGAAGGCATTCATCACCACCAAACATGCCTGAGCAAAGATGCTCAAGGTCAGGATGCTCGTGAACCGGTGCCGCCCCGCTGTACTGTGGGACATTGCAGGAGAGTCCCGGAGTCAGAGGTAGGAATACAAGGTTGTCCTGGAAACCAGGGGCTGGGCTTCCACCTCAGCCCAGGGGGCTATCACGGGCCTCCTGTTTCCTAAGGCTGCACCTCAGGGGCCTGCCACACTCACCTCATTCAGAAGCTGCCGCTGAGAGCTCCTGCAGCAGGGGCACGGGCGGTACAAGGCTCGTCCTCTCTGTACCAGGAGCAGTGACTGTGGCCTGTTCTCACTTAGGGCCCAGCCTCATCTTCCCAGGTAGACACGGAGGTCTGCACAGTGACTGCGAGGTCTGACACACCTCGGGAAGCCCGCGGAGCCCAGCTGCATGCCCGGACTGTGGGCTTCCTGCACATGCAAGGGTCCAGGGGCGGCCTAGTCTGTGGCAAACCAGATGGCTCAGTGTGTGTGGAGGGAAGGGGAAGTGGGAACAGGTGAGGGAGGGTCCCAAAAGTCGGAGGAACTGAGTCCTGCCCCTATGGGGCTGTAGCCAGGCATGCACCAGAAGCACAGTGGGTACCGGGGGCCCACACTGGGGACAGCGGGGGTGGGGGGAGTGACAAGCCTGCCACCCTGGCCCGAGCCTGCTTCTCACTTCCCTCCAGCCCTGCTCTCAGGGGGAGGGACACTCTTGTCAGATAGGGAGGCCCCAGGGCCATCACTGGCCATAATCACTGGCAGCCATGGCACATAAAATGCCGCACACGGTGGGCCCGAGCACTTTCCTGGCTGCTCCTTAGGCTCCGGCGGGGCTTCCCAAACCACACAGTCACCGCTTACATGGCAAGACGGGGGTCACCGGGACCCTGGAATCCACCTTTGCCAAGGCTCCTTGCTGCCAGCCCCCGGGGCTGCTGTCTTTGGCCACTAATGCTCATTCCGAATCTCAGGACTCCTGGCCCACCGCCGAGCACCTTGAACACTTGCATGGGCTGGAGGACACACAGCTGGGTCAGGCACCCCAGAGGGGCTGCTCCAGGCCCGACTCCCAGGAGAAAACATCAGCGTGGAAAGGCCCAAGACTCGGCCGACAGGAAACACAGCTGCACACACAAGTGACCCCCAAGCCTCCTGAGGCTGTGCTCGGGCCACCTCTGTGACTCCCAGCACCGTCCGGTTCCCGGGACGCTGTCATCGTGTTAGGGACCTAGGGGCAGAATGCACACACGCCAGCAGGACCTACTGCTCCCACGGGACCTTATGAGACTGGCACCCAGGTCCAGGAGGGCTCAGGACCTCATCCTCCAGGACCAGTGTGAACTGCTGCTCGCCAGTGTGGGTGACCTTCCTAACTCTCAGAAGTCACTTTTCCCTGTAACCTTCCTGACGCACTCCAAGTACTCCCGACCCCTGCCAAGTGCAGCCAGAACAGCCCAGTCCTGTGCTGGGAGGACGCAGGGCAACCACAGGGCTGTGAGCACACTGGGGAGCACCCATGTTAGCAGGATTCAACAAGAACCCTCCCTTCCCCCCGAAACATGGAGGAGAGCAGCGGTGGGAGAAGGACCCCATCTCTGCAGCTCCCCAGATGGGGCCAGCGGGACCCTCCCCTCCCCAGACGGCCTCCACTCCTCCTCTCAGCTCACCTCAAGTACTGACAGGAGCCTGTGGAAGGCCGGGTGCTGCCACGGGCCCTGAGCACCTGAGGCCTCACAGAGAAGCCCACCCCTGCTCTCTGCCTGGGTGTGCTGGGAACCCAGCAGCATGGACTTCCTGCCTGGCTCCCACTTGTAACAGAGTCCACACCTGCTCAGGCCCACACAGTGTGACGTCAGGGCACATGGCACCCAGGGCCGCCTTCTCCATGGACGGTGCAGGACGTGTTCTTCTGGCCTAGGAGCTCCCTGCCGTGCCACGCGTCTCAGAACCTCCCCGTCCTGTGCAGGCTGTGAGCCTCTCCCCACCTCCACCTCCAGTCTCTAGGAACCTTCATGCATGTCTGTGTTTCTGCAAGACCAACCTTTTCGGAATCTCCAGTCGTCACATCAAGCAACATCTCTCTCTGTCACCTGTCAGTCAACTCGGTGGAATTTTTCCGTGATGCACATATACCCTAATGTCACACTGGACCCCATCTGTGCATGTAATCAAGATTTTATTCATGAGAATCATGAGCAAAAGGCTGAAATGAAACAAAACCCATCAAGCTCAGCTTGAGGGCCCCTCCCATCGAGCAATCCCCCCGACTTTGGCTCTGGGGCCAGCAGGACGCACCGTCCCCACGGGAAGAAGGAAGCTCACTATCCTCCCGCCAGCCCCTTGCCAGTCCTGGCTCTGCTTGCAGGCAATGTCAGGTCCAGGCTTCTGGCGGTTTCTTGTTCTGCTGCTCCCTAGAAGTTTGCTCCGAGTGCTCCTCACTGCTCCTGGGGCTGAGCGTGCAGCAGGTGGCCACAGCTTGCTCAGCGCTTGGGCTGGGACTCCTCATCTGCAGGCCAGAAAGGGCACCGTCAGGCACGGGAGCTCCACTGCAAGCATTTATCCTGGCTCCGGGCCCTCAGGCAGCAGGGGTGGAAGGAGAACATGGTGAAGACACGCCTGGCCTCAGGCCCGGGCTCTGCCATCACGGTGCAGTCTTGGCTGGCAAGTCTGGCCGCCCGGCATGGGTATGTGGCCATGGCACCGTCATGTGGACGTGTATCTTCACAAGGCTAACCATGGATTTCATGGCTCAACATGGAGTCTCGGGGATTCTTCTGGCCCACAGTGACCCATGAGAGTCTAACGTGGGCCTCTCCCTGGGGCTGACAGTCAATATTCTTCTCTACAAATTTTCAATTTCAAATGTAAAGGTGAACCTGGTATTTTCCTGAGACTATGCACTCCGGCAACTGCACAGTGTCTCTCCATCAAATGGCAGGGACGCTGTCACCGTGGTACACGGAACCGCCCCAGGCTCCAGTGGTGCACTCTGGGCCTGGAACACTTCAACACAATATGAGGCACTGCCACACAGTGTGCCTGGCCTCTGCCCCTCGGTGACCTTGACCAGGCAGGGGCAGCGGGTTTCATGTCGAGAGCAGCATCCAAGACAATGCCCACTTCCAAGTCCCACACACCGCGCCCTTCGAGGCGGCAACAGCGCTCCGCCTGCGACGGCTGCTCCAACGTGGCACAGGCAGCCGCAGCCTGTGGGAAGCCGTGCTCTATCACACAGCTCAGCAGCTCTCCGCGCCAGCGTGCGCCGTGACGACATGTGCTGTCTGCTGTGTACTTCAGAGCAGAGCCGCAGGATGTTTGGCTAGTTCACGCCCTTCATTACTACTGCTTCAGGGACATCCTCCGGAGGCCGCAGTCCTGGGGATCTTTCTGAATGACCGTCACGTCCACCTGGGTCCCAGTTAACAGATGGCGGGCTAGCTCTGCATGGCTAGTATTTTTCAAAGCCCTGTCATTATCAGTGAGAACCACAGCACTACACTATGCCATTAGTCCAGTGACCACCAAGTGTAGCATGCTAACATTACTAACATAAGATACTAACTACACTGACTACACCAACAATTCTATTTAGTAAGACTACTGCTACCAGGGCTGGCGCTGTGGCGTAGCAAGTAAGGCCGCTGCCTGCAGTGCCAGCATCCCATATGGGCGCCACTTCTAGTCCTGGCTGCTCCACTTCTGATCCAGCACTCTATGGCCTAGGAGAGCAGTGGAGGATGGCCCCAAGTCTTTGGACCCTTCAGCCACATAGAAGACCTGCAAGAAGCTCCAGACTCCTGGCTTCAGATGGGCTCTGGCCATTGCGGTCATTTGGGGAGTGAATCACCTCCATAACTCTGCCTTTCAAACAAATAAACCTTAAAAAAAAAAAAAAAAACTAATGCTATCTAAAAAATTTTTTTAAAGAGAAAAAAAATAACAAAAAAAAAAAACACAAAGAAAAAAAAGGACCGATTAAAAAATAAAAGCAGGAAAAAATTAAAAAATGGGAGAACAAAGTTTCAAAGTATTTTGTTGATTTTGGAATTTATGGTCATCAGGGATTACAGATGTACAGTTCTTTTTGTTAGATCCTTGTCTGGTTTTGAAATTAAGATAACACTGGATTCCTAGAATGAGTTTGGAAGGTTCTGTCTCTCAATGGTCTGAAATAGTCTGAGCAGTGTTGGTGTTAAATCTTCCTCTACAGTTTGGTATGATTCAGACGTGCAGCCATCTGGTCCTGGGCTCTTCTGTGCTGGGCAACTCCTTATAACTGATTCAAATGAAAAAAAAATTAAGAAAACAATCACAAATAGTGACATGAAATTAAAAAAATTACAAAAAAAAACTGAAAAGGAACTGAAGAAATGCATAAGGAAAATAAGTACAAAATAGGGAAAACAAAAAATAAAAATTGAGAAAAACAAAGAGGAAAAAATAGGAAACTAAAAGAACAATGCAAACAGAAAAAGGAGGGCCGATATAGCAGCGTAGTGGGTAAAGCTGCCACTTCCGGCACTGGCATCTCATAGAGGTGCCAGTGTGTGTCCCAGTTACTCCACTTCCAGTCCCGCCCCTTGCTAATCACCTGGGAAAGGCAGAAGATGGCCCAAGTAGTTGGGCCCCTGTCACTCACATGGGATGGAGCTCCCGGCTCCTGGCTTTGACCTGGCCCAGCCCTCGCCAGTACAGCCCCCTGGGGATTGAATGAGTAGATGGAAGATCTCTGTGTGTCTCTCCATTTTATATATATATAAAATCTTTAAGGGGGGGGGAGGCGGGAAGAAAAAACAGAAAAGAGAAATGAAGAGGAAAGGACCAAAATAAAGAAAACAAAGAAGAAAAAAGAAAAAAGGGTGGGCAGAAAAAAGAACAAAGCAGAACACAATAAACACAGCAAGAAACGGTTCAGTCACAGCAGAGATGATGCACAGTGAACACTTGTGAACAAACACAACAATCTCCCAAGCTTTCTGCTATGGTTGGTGACACAGAACGCTACTTCATTTTTTGACAAACTAAATCCTGTAACACACTTCCATGGAATTCTTCTCATTTAAAATCCATAATAATTGTGGGTTCTGAAGACCTCCTAATGTCTATACTTAAAATAGTTCATTCCTTTCTCTTTCATCTCTGAATTATAGGTCTCAAAATAATGGTACAACTTCAATGGGATCAGGACACCTACAACCAAGTGTGCTGCCCAAGACACCATCAAGGATAATATTAACATCTGGAGAGTTCACAAGAAGAAATATTTCATCATCATCTCAGTCTTAGTTCAACATATTTCTCATCAGAAACCCTGGAGGGTAGAAAGCAGCATGTTGATATATTCAAGGTATCACAGGCAAAATACATGCCAATCAAGAAATCTACACCCACCAAAACTGTCCTTCAAACACAAGGGAGTGATCACTCCTTCTGTGCTGATAGAATAAAACGTCTTGAATTCTGTAACTGAAGACAAAAATAATTTCTTGAAAAAACACTATTAATACATCATTGGCCCTACTAACCAAAAAAAAGGGGGGTGGGGAGAGAACAAATAAAATGAGAGATGAAAAAGGAGATGTTACAACAGATACCACAGAAACAAAAAGAAGCATTGGGTATTATTACCAAAAATTATATACCAACAAATTGGAAAATCCAGAAGAAACTCAAAGATTTCTAGACACATACAATCTACCAAAATAGTCATGAAGGTACAGAAAACCTAAATATAGGGGATTAAGCCTTCACTTCGTGTCCTGGCTGCTCCTTTTCCAATTCAGCTCTATACCTGTGGCCTGGGAAAGCAGTTGAAGATGGCCCAAGTGCTTGGGCCCCTGCATCCACGTGGGAGACTGGGAGAAGCTAGAGGGGCTCCTGGCTTAGGATTGGCCCAGCTCCAGCCATTGTGGCCCTTTGGGTGAACCCTTTGACTAAGACAGCAGATGGAAGACTTTTATGTCTCTTCCTCTCTCCATCTGTAGATCTACTTCTTAATTAAAAAAAAAAGAAAGAAAGAAAGAAAGAAAATCTAAGTAGGCCAATACCAAGAAAGAGACTGAATCAGTAATAAAGACTCTCTCACCAAAGAAAGCCCAGGACCAGATGGCTTCAATGCTGAATTCTAGCACTTTTAAAGAAGAACTAATTCCAAAACTTCCCAAATTATTCAAACAACTGAAAAGGAGAGAATTCTCCTACACTCTTATGAGGCCATTATCACCTTCATTCTAAAACCGGAATATGATAAAGAAAGAGAACTATAGACTAATATCCCAGGTGAACATAGATGTAAAAATCCTCAACAAAATATCAGCTAATCAAATCCAACAACAGATCATAGAGCTCATTCACCCAGATCAAGTGGGATTTATCCCTGGTTTGCAGGGATGGCCATACATTATTATCTCAATTGATGCGGAGAAACCATTTGGTAAAATTCAACATCCTTTCACAATAGAAAACCTTAAGCAAATTGGGTACAGAAGGAACACTCCTCAACACAATCAAGGCAATATATGACAAACCCACAGCCAGCATGACATTCAAAGGGAAAAAACTGGAAGCATTTCCACTAGATCCAGAATAAGACAAGCATGCTCATTTTTACCACTGCTATTTAAGGTGGTCCTATAAGGTTTAGCCAGAGACATTGGGTGAGAAAAAGAAATCGAACAGCTTCAAATTGGAAAGGAGAAAGTCAAATTTTCCTTGTTGGTAGATGACATGATCCTACACATAGGTAAATCAGAAGACTCCACTAAGAGACTACTGGAACTCATAAGATAGTTTGGTAAAGTTGCAGAATATAACATCAACACACAAAAAATCCAGAGCCTTGGGCTAGCACTGTGGTGTATTTTTACAGCTGCTGCCTACAGTGCCAGCATCCCATATGGGTGTTAATACCAGTTTGGGCTGTTCCACTTCTGATCCAGCTCCCTTCTAGTGCGCCTGGGAAAGCAGAAGATGGCCAAGTCATTGAGCCCCTGTACCCATAGGGGAGACCCAGAGGGAGCTCGTGGCTCCTGGCTTCAGTCTGGCTCAGCTTTGGCCATTGAGGCCATTTGTGGAGTGAACCAGAGGATGAAAGACTTCTCTTTATCTCTCCCTCTTTCTCTAACTCCGCCTTTCAAATTAATAAATCTTTTTTAAAAAGGGAAATATTCAAGAAAAAGTTGTAATCATTATAATGTATATGCACCTGATGCTGCAACCAATTTTATAAAATAAATCCTATTAGATCTAAAGGGAAGGCCGGCGCCGTGGCTCAACAGGCTAATCCTCCGCCTTGCGGCGCCGGCACACCAGGTTCTAGTCCTGTCGAGGCACCGGATTCTGTCCCGGTTGCCCCTCTTCCAGGCCAGCCCTCTGCTGTGGCCCGGGAGTGCAGTGGAGGATGGCCCAAGTGCTTGGGCCCTGCACCCCATGGGAGACCAGGAAAAGCACCTGGCACCTGGCTCCTGCCATCAGATGAGCGCGGTGCGCCGGCCGCAGCGCGCTGTCCGCGGCAGCCATTGGAGGGTGAACCAACGGCAAAGGAAGACCTTTCTCTTTGTCTCTCTCTCTCACTGTCCACTCTGCCTGTCAAAAATAAAAAAAAATAAAAAATAAAAAAAAAGATCTAAAGGGAGATAAGCTCCAATAGAGTAATAGTGAGGAACTTAAAACATTCCACTTAGGGGCTGGCATTGAGGCACAGTGGGTAAAACCCCCGCCTGCAGTGCTGACATCCCTTGTGAGAGTCAGTTCAAGTCCTGGCTGTAACAATTCTGCTCCAGCTCCCTGCTGATGCACCTGGGAAAGCAGTGGAAGATGGTCCAAGTGCTCGGGCCTTGGCACCCATGTGGGAGACCTGGAAAAAGCTCTTAGCTCCTGGCTTCAGTCTGGCCCAGCCCTAGCCAATATGGCCATTGGGGGAGTGAACCAGCAGATGGGAGATAGATTGATCTCTCTCTCATCCTGACTTTCCAATAAATAATTTTTTAAAAATAATCATTTAGACAAAACATCAACAGATGCCATCAGCATTAAACTATAATGCAGACCAAACTGATCTAAGAGACATTTAAAGACATTTCACCCTTAAGACACACTTTTAATTAGCACATCTAACATTTTCTAGGACAGATAATATATTAAGCCACAAAACAAGTTTCCACAAATTCAAAAATATCAAAATCGCACCATGTATCTTTTCTGACTACAGTGGAATAAAACTAGGCATCAACAGCAAAAGAAAATTCAGGAGTCATACAAACATATGGAGACTGAGTAACACAAGTCTGAGTGAACAATCGGTAACTGAAGAAATCCAACAAAATTGTAAGAAGTCTTTGAGACAAAAAAATGTAAACACACGTACCAAAACTTAGTACTGTTTTCACACTATTACATAAGAGGGAAGTTGAACGCACTAAGTACCTACACCAAAAAAAAAAAAAAAAATCAAATAAACTTACTAATGCATCTCAGACTTAGAAACGCAAAATCAAACCAAATCCAAGAGTAGCAAAATGAAATAAAAATCACAGCAAAAATTCAATAGACTAAAAACATAAAAGATAAATGATACCAGAATTGTTTTGAAAATAACAAAATTTAAAAATTTTTAGCAAGAGAACCAAGAAAAAAACTTACATAAATAAAATCAAGGACAATAAAAAGGAAATAATGAAACTGATAGCACGGGGCCGGCGCCGTGGCTCAACAGGCTAATCCTCTGCCTGCGGCGCCGACACACCGGGTTCTAGTCCTGGTCGGGGCTCCGGATTCTGTCCCGGTTGCCCCTCTTCCAGGCCAGCCCTCTGCTGTGGCCCGGGAGTGCAGTGGAGGATGGCCCAAGTGCTTGGGCCCTGCACCCCATGGGAGACCAGGAAAAGCACCTGGCACCTGGCTCCTGCCATCAGATGAGCGCGGTACGCCGGTCGCAGCGCACTGACCGCGGCAGCCATTGGAGGGTGAACCAACGGCAAAGGAAGACCTTTCTCTTTGTCTCTCTCTCTCACTGTCCACTCTGCCTGTCACCAAAAAAAAAAGAAAAAGAAAAAAAGAAAGAAACTGATAGCACAAAAATACAAGCAATCACTAGAGACTGCTGGAAACATGAAACAAGACCTGAACAGGCCAGTAACAAGTGAGGCAACGCCATCAGTGACACGGCTGGCCCACAGAGAAAACCCCAGGACAGGACGGCTTCACTACTGACTTCCGTCAGACGTGCCTTTTCAACAAGGATTCATTGGTGCTGGTGTTGCGGCACAGCAAGCTAAAGCGCCAGCCTGCAGCACCAGCATCCCACGTGGGCGCCGGTTCAAGTCCCAGCTGCTCCATTTCCAATCCAGCTCTCTGCTGTGGGCTTGGAAAGCAGTGGGAGATGGCCCACGTCCTTGGGCCCCTGCACCCGTGAGGGAGACACAGAAGAAACCCCTGGCTCCTCCCTTTGGAATGGTGCAGCTCCAGCCATTGCGGCCATTTGGGGAGTGAACCAGCGGATGAAGACCTCTCTCTCTCTCTGTCTCTGTCTACCTCTCTCTGAAACTGTGTCAAATAAATAAAACTAATCTTAAAAAAGATTTATTTGAAAGACAGAAATACAGAGAGAAGGAGGGAGAGTCTGAGATCTTCCATCCGCTGGTTCACCCCTCCAGGGCTGGGCCAGGCCAAAGCCAGGAGATTTTCCAGATCTCCCACGTGCATACAGGGGCTCAAGCACTTGGGCCATCTTCCTCTGCTTTCCCAGGTGCACTAGCAGGGAGCTGGATCACAAGTGGAGCAGCCGAGACTTGAACCCACGTACAAGGGTGCCGGCACTGCAGGAGGCTTCACCTTCTACCCCACAGCACCAGCCCTTCTACCGAGCTTTTAGGGAAGAACTAACAACAACTTTTAACAATTCCAAAAAGTAGAAAAGGAGGGAACCTTACCACGCTTACTCTAGGTGACAAGTATTATCTTGATCCCAAAACAGAGAAAATGGATCATATTAATAATGCATATAGGTGCCAAAATTCTCAATAAAATGCTAGAAGATCAAACCGATAACCTACCAAAGGATGATTTATCATGGTCAACAGGGATTTATTCTAGGGATGCTAGAATGGTTCAACGTATGCAAATCAATAAATGTAGCACTTAGCATCAACTGAATGAAGGAGTGGCATTACACAACCATCTCAATGGACACAGAACCCTGAACAAATTATCTGCTTCAACATAACAAAAGCTATAGACAATCAGCCCACAAACAACATCATAGTGAATGGGATGGGACAAACCTGGGAATATTTCCTCTAAGATCTGGACGCAGCAAGGATCCCCACCCTCATAGCTCTTATTCAATATAGTACTGGAAACATTAGCCAGAACAATTAGGCAAGAAGAAAAAAAGGCAAATAAATAAGGGAGGAAGTAAAATTATTCCTGTTTTTGGATGATATCATTCTATGTATCCAAAAAAAAAAAAAAAAAAGAGGGTCTGGCACTGTGGCACAGCGGGTTAATGCCCTGGCCTGAACCATCAGCATCCCATATGGGCGCCGGTTCAAGTCCTGGCTGCTTCTCTTCTTATCCAGCTCTCTGCTATGGCCTGGGAAAGCAGTAGAGGATGGCCCAAGTCCTTGGGCCCCTGAACCCACGTGGGAGACCCGGAAGAAGCTCCTGGCTCCTGGCTTCGGATCGGCGCAGCTCCAACAACTCTGACTCTCAAATAAATAAATCTTTAAAATATAAATAAATAAAAAAAGACTCCATCCAAAAGGCTATTAGAACTTACAAATTCAGTAATATCGCAAAATACAAATCAACACACAAAAATCAGTACTATTTTTATATACCACTAACTTGTTGAGAAAGAAATAAGAGTATAATCACATTCAAAAAGGCTACATAAAAATCTAGGAATAAATTTATTCAAGAACGCAGAAGGCCCTATCATGAAAATTGTAAAACAATGATGAAAAAAGTAGAAAAAAAGGACATACAGAAATGGAAAGACCTCTTCCAAGTTCTTGGATTATTTACAGAGTAAATGCAATCCCCATCAAAACACCACTGGCATTTTTCACAGCACTAGAAAAATTAATTCTAAGGTTCATATGGAAACCCAAAAAATCCTTAATAGACAAAGCAATCCTGAACAGAAAGAAGAAAGCTGGAGCTACCACTCAGAGGGAGCTCTACAGCAAAGTGTCTAGGAGCACCATCAACAGCAAATCCACATTTCATCTCATGAAAATATCACTATCTCCGGCTGCAGCGCGCCATCCGCGGCAGCCATTGGAGGGTGAACCAACGGCAAAAGGAAGACCTTTCTCTCTGTCTCTCTCTCTCACTGTCCACTCTGCCTGTCAAAAAAAAAAAAAAAATCACTATCTCTAAGGCTGTACATTTTTGAAGTTCAAGATTTTTTTTCACTTGAAAGGCAGAATTAGAGACAGAGACAGACAGATCTTCCATCTGCTGGTTCACTCCCCAAATGGCCACAATGGTGGGCTGGGGCTGGGGCTGCGGCTGGGTCAGGAGCTTCATCGGGACCTCCACAAGGGTAGCAGGGGCCCACGTACTTATTCCATCCTCTGCTGCTTTCCCAGACACATTAGAGAGAGCTAGATTGGAAGTGGAGCTGGGACTCAAATCGGTGCCCACATGGGATGCTGGCATCGTGGATGGTGGCTTAACCCACTGAGCTACAACACTGGTCCCAAAAACCAAGATTTTAACACCTGGAGCCACCATTGTTACACGGTAGGCAGTCGTTGCCTTTGACAATGACACCGCATATGAGTGCTGGTTCGAGTCCCAGATGCTCCTCTTCCAATCCAGCTCCCTGCTAATGGCCTGGGAAAAGCAACAGAAGATGGCCCAATTGTTTGAGACCCTGCCACCTATGTGGGAGACCCGGATCAAACTCCAGACTCCTGGCTTTGGCCTGATGCAGGCCCATTTGGGAAATGAACCAGTGGATGGAAGCTTTCTCTAACTCTTTCAAATAAATAAGTCTTAAAGAAGATTTAGTCCCTGGTAGGCATCTGCTGCATTCATTCTGTGCTACAGAGACAGACAGGATTTGTGCAGAGTGAGGAATAAAAAGCTCCTGGGGAGGCACTAGATCTTCTCCCAACAGTGCAACTTGCCCACGAAGCCTGCAACTCTTCATGGGTCTGTGCGCTCATCCCTTCCTAGGTGGTCAGCAGGCGACAAACTGGTCTTCTGTCCACAGCAAAAACAACTGTCCTAACCTTTTCGAAGACATTTGACTGCATTCATCAAAAGGGTTAAATGCATGCCATGGAACTCAGGCTACAGAAGTAGACACACATGTACAAGCAAGTACCAGGAAGAGGTAGGGCCAATTAGAGACAAGGGGACACTGTAGAGGGTTTGAACACAACCAACCGAGAACAAGTAGGTACTCACTTCCTTATCGAAGACATCAAAAAAAAAATTTTTTTAAATTTATTTGACAGGTAGAGTTACAGACAATGAGAGAGAGAGAAAGGTCTTCTCTCAGTTGGTTCACTCCCCAAATGGCTGCCACAGCCTGCACTGCGCTGATCTGGAGCCAGGAGCCAGGCGCCCCCTTCTGGTCTCCAATGCGGGTGCAGGGCCCAAGCACCCGGGCCATCCTCCACTGCCCTCTTGGGTCACAGCAGAGAGCTGGACTGAGGAGCAACCGGGATTAGAACTGGGGCCCACATGGAATGCCAGCGCCGCAGGTGGAGGATTAACCAAGTGAGCCACAGCGCCGGCCCCAAGGCATCAAATTTTTAAAAGGCAACTTGTAGGATGCATAAAATGTCATTTTGCTAAGTAAGCAGTTTATATCAAAAGATAAAAATTCCTTAGTCCAAATATGTCTAGTAAAATCTGAGTAAAGAACAAGACAAAGCAGGATTCACAAATGGGCAGCTCCCAGAACCAGAGCAGGTCCTGAACCCCAGCCAACAACATGATCAGACAGCGCGTGCAGGACAAAGGTGGTGACACACAGCAAACAACTCCGCGGACTACAGCCTAGTGATGCAGCCCAGCAGTCACAACTCAGCTAGGTCATTCTGTACATCTCTGTCAGGTCACTGGCTCTGGGGCTCTCTCCAACAGGCCAAGCTCGGTCACCACAAATCGACTCCACAGGCTTACTCTGCTGGGGCCCTGCCCTCAACCACAGTCTCCCCCAAGCTCCATTCAGCAATATCAACACCTACTGTTGTAGACTTCTTCAGCTATCTATAAATATTGGGGTCTTGAAGCCACACAATGAGCCTCCACTGTTGTATCCAGCCAAAGCTATTTCGTTCACAGTTCGGCCACACACAGGTCTACACTGCAGATGCGTTTGGAGGCAGCACCCAGACAGGAAAAGCAAGTCTGAGAGGCAGCAAGAGCTACAGTTGATCCACGGAGCACTCGCTTTCCTTAGGTTGGGATTTGCCAGGTGCCTTCTGCCAGGCTCTCTTGCCTGATACCAAGAAACCGGATAACTAAAGCATCATTATGGCTACAGGTCTTCATCACCCAGAGGATGAACTGAACTGTATGTACCTAACCAGTAGCCTCCCAAATATCAGAACAAAAGGAGAGAACTACACGGAAAAGTTCGTCAGTCGCCAAGGTGGGATAATCCAAGGAGATGAAAAAAACTTCAGTCTATCAGAAGGTGCAGTGTTTTCCTCTGGCCTTCGTGTTTGGGGTTCAACCACATCTCAACTTTGGCCAAAAAAAAAAATGTTACGTAGATACACCTACCCCAAGACCTAAAGAGCGCTTGTGGGATGGGGCTTGTCTCTGTGTCCACCCTTCCAGGAGGCTGGGGGCTGGCTCACGCCAGGACGACAGACACATGAGCCACTGTCCCAAAGCTCGGCCTACCAGAGCGAGCTGCACAGCCAGAACAGGGCCCTCACTGCGGCCTGTGAACCGGTACACCCTCACATTCAGACTGATTCAACAGACCTGAGACAATGTCTTTAAACAAGCCAATAGATGCTGCACAACCAATGCTTCAGCCTCTCCACGGGTTGGTCCCGACAGAGCCTCACCTGCTCCTTAGAGTGACTCGGGCTCAAGCTTCACGTAGACGCCCGGCCCAAAGGTGGGTCCCCTGCAATTGCTTCTCATCACCTGGTTTACTCCCCAAATGGTCCCAATGAGCCTAAGATTGGGCCAAAGCCAAGAACCCAGATTTCAACCCAGGTCTTTCGTGTGGGTGCCCAGGAGACCCAACACTTGAGCCTTTACTGCTGCCTCTCAGGGTCTACGTTAGCAGGAAGCCGCAGCGTGACCAGGACCCCAGCCCAGGCACTCTGGGACACAAAATCCTTACCCGCTAGGCCGAATACCTACTCCCAGCTGTTTCCTGGCTGGCCTGAACCAACCCACTGGTGTTTGAGGGGCAGGGGCTGAGCATATGGGCCCTGCATTGCTGGGAACCCCCCCCCCACCCGGGCATCTCCTCTACCCTGGTACCTCCCTGATTCAGGGGGGAAGGGCAGCCAGGCCCTGACTTACCAGGGGAAGCCGTGGGGCACAGAGGAGCTACAAGTGTAGGTAGGAGGCCCAGCTTAGGAGTCGCTGCGGTCTTGGGGCTCCGAGTCCAACTCCAGGGCACCCCGCCCGGGCTCTCAGGTGCCCCTCCACATGACACTGGCGGCCACGGAGAGGTGATCCCTCTCCTAGGTGTGCAGGGACCCACTGCAGGGCGCCCCACCTGCTGCTCTCCTGGCTGCGGGAGGCCCAAGGCCGTCACCACCCTCTGCTCCCCCCGGGGAGGTCCTGCCTCTCCCAGGAACACTCACCCTCTCCTCCCTCCCCGTCCGCCTGGCGCACCGCAGGTCTCCCGGACGCAGAGGGCAACAGCAACCCCAGCGTCTCCGGCCCACGCCCAGCTGCTGCTCCTCTCACCACCCCGGAGTGGGCGTCCGCGTGCTGCCACGCCCGCCCCAGGTGCGCGCAGTTCCCGGGAAGCAGGCGAGCGCGAGGGGCGGGGAGCCGCGGCCACAGGCGCCTGCGGTCTGGGGGAGGGGAGGGCCCGGCCCCGCACGCCCCAGGCGAGGTCAGGGCCGGGGCGGGACGAGACGACGGGAAAGGGGCCTGGGGTCAGTGCAGGAGGACCCCGGCCGGGGCTGCGACGGCAGCCGGCCCTGGAGGCCAGGCCGGGGAGGAAGGGACACCTGGCTGGGGCAGCCGGGCTGGGGGCGGGGCTCCCGGGCTCCTGAACTACCTGCGAGCGGCCGCGCTGGGCGGCGGCGGGGCTCGGACCGCGGCGTCAGCTCCCAAATCAGCTCCGCAGCCGCCTCCGGAGTGAGCGCAGCCACTAGGCAGCCGTTTAACGGTCGCTGGGAGATGGGCGGGGCTGCGGCTGTGGGCGGGGCTTCTAATGGGGGCGGGGCTTCCCGCCTCCGCGGCTGCTCTGAACGTCTATCAAGCAGGTGCCTCCAGATTCGGAACCCAACTGCGTTAACTCGCGCACTCGTTCAACGAGTCGGTCTTCAGCAGCTCCGGCTCTGAGCGGCAGCGCGGCTGTGTACGCCCGACCTTGCCCTGCAGCGGGAGGAAGAGGAGTTCGCTGGCTCCCCGCCTCCTTCTGGGATTCAGCAGGGGAAGGGCTGGGCTTCCCCAAGTCAGATCGCCCACAGCCGCCCTCCTTGGGCTTAACGCTTCTGTCGCTGACGTGCTTAGGAGAGGGCGGGGATTCCTGCATAGAGCATGAGCCCCAACTCAGAGAGAGCACACGGCTCAGAGAGGTGAAGCGATGGCCCAGGGCCACACAGCAAGTTAGCAGCCGCACTGGAGGGGAACCAAGACCGCCTGACTCCAAGGGCTGGGCTCGCCTGCAGCACCCCCCCCACCACCACCACCACCACACACACACACTCAGAGCCCGGCTACTGCTCCGACGCGGAGGAGCACACGCAGCGAAGAGCCGAGAGGCTGGGGTGGGGGCGGGGTGGGTGCAGGCTCCCCCGCACAGGTGACTGGAGCCAAAGGTCAGGGTCGCCAGGCAGTGAGGGCCAGAGAAGGCGACAGCAGGTGCAAGGCCCGGAGGGAGGAAGCCCAGGGCAGTGCAGTGGAGGCTCGTCCTGCAGGCCTGCGCACTGTGGGATGGTGGTGCGACGGCGTTCTTCGACAAGAAGCACTGGAGACAAGTCTCTGCAAACGTGTCATTTATGAACAGCCAAGCACACGTTTTTAAGGCAGGCAGAGGGGCGTAGCTAAGTCAGGGCCGCAGTAATTCTACAGGGTAAACCCGATACTGGCGCCGCTATGCTCCTCCAATCAGCTTGGAGGTCTCCTAGCCTAACAGCTTTCCAGGTGGTCCTGATGGGCCTGGGCCACACCGGAGCTGTTTACCTGATTGGCAACTACGAGACCCTTCAACGGGGGTGGGAGTGTGGGGGATGTGCCTGGGGCTCCTGCCACCTGCCAGCAGTCAGGCCATCCCGGGAGGCATGGTGTGCCACGCCCTGCTAACCTCCTGCATGGGCTAGGCAGCCAGTCTCCCAGCCAGGCACAGGTTCACCCACAGTGCAAGGAAGCGATGATGAGGCTGCAGGCGTGGGCCAGGCCCCTGCTACACGGCCCTGGAGGGCAGGCATCCGTGCCAGGACAGCACATCCTGTGGGAAGGGGCTCGGGCCAGAGACAGCCATTGCCACCCACCTATGCCCCAGCCCCAGCAGCCTGGGGACCGCTATCTAGAAACCCGAAGTGCAAAGACAGATGCCCACGGCGCATCTACTAGGATGCACCTGCCCCTGGGCCCATCAGCAAGGGCAGTCAGGACACCATTACTAAATATGCAATCACTGTTGTTGGCTCCAGTTCCCTGACTGTGCTACAAAACACCGGAAGTTACTCCTCCTAACCGACTGCATCCCTGCACCCATCAGCCATCGCCCCTCCATCTCCCTGGCACACTGGCCCAGCCAGGCTGGCCCTGTTTCCCCAACACCTAAAGGACTTCAGCCTTAAGGATCTTGAATTTCATCTCAAGGACTGTAAGAGAGGCAGTGCTTCTACCCTTCAATAAACGAAAAGCCAAGCGGGACTAAGATATTTTCTGAATTGTTCAGTTTACTGCAGTCCACGCAAATGCAGGGTAACTAAAAGGAATATAGGAAAAGATAGGGAAAACAGATAAGTTATTCGAGCCTCAGAGGGCTAGAGATAAACCAGACACTGAGCACCCATGGAGGAAAGGTGACTCTCCAGGGGTCCGGCGGCCATCAACCCTCAGTGGTCATGGAAGGGGCTTCTCACCCCAGCACAGCCTCCAGCAGCCAACAGCTTTTCAGGGCAAATTCTTGCAGAGTGGAGTCACAGGGAGATGTGATTGGGTCCAAGTTCCCATCTAGCATGCAAGAAAGAACTCAAGGATGAGACACAGATGAAGGTCAGCTGAGAAACAAGGTTGATTTGCATGCAAGGCCAAAGCAGAGGTACCCACTCTGGAGTGAGCTTACTCCAGGGTGAGCCGCACTTAGAGGGGGCCCAGGGCCCCCTTCATAGGACCTGGAGGCACAGGGAGGGGTGTGTGGGCGGGGATTCATTAACTACTCATGGGAGGTGTAGTTTGGGTATTGCCCACCTCCCGGTCCTATTTTGGAAATCTCAGAAGTGTCATGGTGTTAGGTGCAGGAAGGGGGTAGGAGTGTCAGCGTGGGAACTATATTATAATGACATCATAATTAGCTAAAGGTCATTGCAGGGACGCAGCTGGCAGCCATGCTGGTTAATTCTGGCCAGCACCGGCTCTGCGGGAGTCAGGTTTCAGGAGTGCAGGAAGAGGTACAGTGTGTGGTGGGACTACAGAGAAGGCCTGGAGACCCCCTTGCCACATCAGAATGGCAGCTTGAAGGCTCGAGTATTTATTGCCCTGGAAAGTGTACTGTCTTAGCTTCCAGATATCACCGTGCAGGGAGAAGTCCTAGACCCAAACTGTCTCACTGCACACAGGTGCACGGTTGTCCACGTGGCTATCATTTGGTCAGCTTCCTTGTTCTCTGCCAGCCACGTGGCTCAGGGACAGCTTGTGTTACAAGGAAAAGCTCACAATGGATTGAGGGATGTCAAAGTACTAGTCTTAGTACTCATAATTAAAATACCAATTGTCTTGGGTTCCCCAGAGTCATAGCACAGTGAAATACACATGCCAGCACCCTCCCCGACTCCACAACCTCCACTAAGCATCGCTGCACTCTCTACTGTAGGATGAGAACTTCTGTAGCTTCCACCCATCAGTGAGGACATGTGGGAAGGCAGATCACCCACTTGGAGACTGCATCATTTGTCTTTGTAGCATGGAGTTGAAAAAGTTTATTGTCAACTCCAACACAAGTCCTTGATGTGCCGTACAGTTTGTAAATGTTTTCTCCCACTAACCTTTTTCTCTTTTCATTTTTTTTATTGTCTTAAAAGCTTTATCTCATTTGAAAGGCAGAAAGAGAGAGACAGAGACAGAAACAGAGACAAAGAGAGAAAGATATTCCATCCATCCACTGGTTCTCTTCCCAAATGGTTGCAACTGGCAGGGCTGGGCCAGACTGAAGCCAGGAGCCTCCATCCAGATCTCCCTCGTAAAAGGAGGGGCCCACATCCTTGGGTCATCGACTGCTGTTTTTCCAGGCACGTTAGCAGGGAACTAGATAGGAAGTAGAGGAGCTGGGACTGGAACCGTCCTCAGATGGGATGCCAGGATTGCAGGTGTTGACTTAACCCACTGTGCCACAACACCGGTCCCTGTCTTTTCATATCTTCTCCAGTGTAAAAGTCTAAAATCTCGATAATGTCTAATTTAATTCTTTTTTATCTTTTGGGCCATACAATTGGTGTTGCACCTAACAAATCTTCACCTAACAGAGGCCCATTTTAATAGAAAGAAGTAAAGCTTGGTGTCTCAACATGAAACAAATCCACTGATCAAGTCTCCCGAACATCCAAAAGCTTATGACGCAGAATAACAGGTCAAGGACATTTCCAGACACATCTGGGGACTGCGTAAAATGATGCAACTTTCAGAAAAACCACCTGGCAGTAGCAAGAGCCTACAAAAAGTCCCCACTCACAAATCACTCAGGACGTGGAGCAAACAAACGGACCCAGGGTGGATTTACCTCGGCACCTCCGCGTCCAGCCAGGAGAGGGCGCCGCGGAGCAGCCTCAGGTGCGCGGGCTGCAGAGCCGCTGGGGAGCGCGAAGCTGGTTAGGAGCAGGGCTCCCGGGCAGGGAGCTGTGCTGGTTGACGTCACGTTCAGTGACGGGCACCTGACACACTGTAAGATCTGCGCCTTTTCCGTGTTTCGGCGGACACAGTCCCGTCCCTTCCACCCCAGAAAGGGCATTTGCATCACCAGCAAAGTTCCTTCCTGCCCAAATGCATGGAACAGCCTGGAGCGAAACGCATAAGTGCACCGCTGTCCTCTCCAGGCGGCAGGGAGGCGGATTTCTTTCTTTCTTTTTATTTCCCCAGACTCTGGAAACTCTGTGAACACAGCGCGTGGCCCGGCTCTGCAGACTGAGCAGCCCTGGGCCACTCATTTCCAGCCCCAGGCCTGGATTGTCCCCGTGCACCAGCCGCCTCCCCTCCCCCAGCTCAAACAAAGGACCGCAGGGAGACTTCTGACTTTGCCCGCTCTGAACCTCAAACAAAAACCTCCTGGATCCAGCCGGAATAGTTCCACGGGCGCCTGGTAACAGGCCGGGCGTGCACACGGGCCTGACGGCGCCATTGTCAACCCCACTGCCCCCGCCAAGCGCGGGCGGCCGAGGCAGCCGGGGGCCCCTGGCGGCGCGACCGTGAGAAGCGATCCCGAGCCCGGCCACCGGCGCTGCTCGGAGGCCCCGGGCGGCGGAGCAGCCCCCGCACGAGGGGCCGGGGCGGGGCGCTATCCTGCCCCCCCCCCGCCGCCCCAGCCTGAGCCCCGCAGCCCGAGCCCCGCGCCCGCAGCACCACCCCGACTCGATTGGCGCTGCTGGGCCCGCCTCGAAGGGCTTTCCGAGGGCACGCGTGAAGCGCGAGGGCGCAGCGCACGCACCCCGGCCCCTCCCGGGCCCCGCGTCCCCAGCGCACCCGGCGTCCCAGGCTGTCGGCCCCGAAAAGAGCTGCCCGCGGCGAAGCGGGAGGGAAAAGGCCGATGCTGGGCAAGCTGAGAGCCGACACCGAGGCGGGCTGAGCACGGGCAGGAGCGGAACCCGGGGGATCCCGAAGACTCCCGAGCCCCCTCTCCTGGCACACTGCACAGAAGCTCGGTGCGAAGCCAGCGGCACCGGCGCGGCTCCAACCGGACCGCGACTGCTAAAGCCCCTCCTTCCGAGAAGTTCTGGAGCCGCCCCTGGGAGTGGCAGGACGGAGGGCCCCGAGGAGGGACCTGCGGCGCGGCGCTGGAGCCGCGCGGTCCCCGCGCGCAGGCCGGCATGGAGGGCCCGGCGGGCGACCCGTACCGGCGGCCGGCGCGGCGCACGCAGTGGCTACTGAGCGCCCTGGCGCACCACTACGGGCTGGACCGCGGCGTGGAGAACGAGATCGTGGTGCTGGCCACCGGCCTGGATCAGTACCTGCAGGAGGTCTTCCACCACCTGGACTGCCGCGGCGCCGGCCGCCTGCCCCGCGCCGACTTCCGCGCGCTCTGCGCGGTGCTGGGGCTGCGCACCGAGGGGTCCCCGGCAGGCTCAGAAGCCGCTGAGGACGCGGCGGCCGGAGGCGCGGACTCTGGGGATGTGAGCGCCGGGGAGGGGGACGCGGACGTGGAGGAGGAGGCGCGGCTGGCGCTGTGTGCCGAGCCTCCCGAGCTCACCTTCCGCCAGTTCCACGCGCGCCTCTGCGGCTACTTCGGCGCCCGGGCGGGGGCCCGGCTGCCCCGCGGCGCCCTCAGCGAGCACATCGAGACGCAGATCCGCCTGCGCCGCCCGCGCCGCCGCCGCCGCGCGTCCCGCGAGCCCGGCCCCGACGGCGGCCCCGACGGTGAGCGCGTGGCGCGCTTGGAGGAGGAGAACGGCAGCCTGCGCGAGCTGGTGGAGGACCTGCGCGCCGCCCTGCAGAGCAGCGACGCGCGCTGCCTGGCGCTGCAGGTGCGCGCCGCCGGCCGCGGGACCGCGTGGTGGGGAAGGCTGGGGTGGGCCGCGGGGGTGCACCTGCGCGGCCCAGATTGGCGGAGGATGGGGAAGGGGGCGCCGAGATCCGCCCTCCGCCACCCCACCCCACTCAGCCCCGCTTGTGTGCTGTCCCTGTCCCTCCTTATCCCACGCGAGTGCCTATCTCCCTAGCCTTCTCCCCTGTTGCACTTCCTAAAGCCTCGGTCGCACACGGACTGCCATCCCACGCCTTTCTCCCCCGCCCCTCTTGTCTTGCCTCCTCTGACCTCGAGATGGAAGCCTCGAGATGGAAGGATGTTTTGGGGGAGTCCCCAATACTCTGTTATTTAGCAAGCACCCTTGGCTCTCCTTCCTGCAGGACTAATAGGGGATTCAGGTTGAAGAAGGCCCCATCCCCACCCTTAACCCAGCCCTAGGGAGCTCCCTGTGTTGGGGTAGATGGACAGCTCCTTCCGTCATTCCTCCGATGCTTATGGGGCTGCCATGAGGCCAGAGCTGGAGCCCAAGTGGGAAATAGGGTGGCTAACGCTGTAGGTCAGGCAGTCGCTGGCCACCAAGGGCCATAAAGAAGGAGCCCTGGGGGGAGTCTTGGGCCTAGTTCCAGCCCCAGTACCCGGAATTGGCCCCCACACACTTGAGCACTATGCCCAGCCACGTGCCCGTGCCGTGCTTTGGTCCCGGGAGGCAAGCAACAGCCCTGACCACAGGAGACCCAAGTCCAAGAGGGAGCCGACTGGGTTAGCCCAGTACCCGGCCCCAGGGGGCAGAGTGCAGAAGGAGGCACGGTGTGATCTTCAGTGGCTGTGAGTGTGGAAGGCGCGCGGGCTGAGGCCAGAAAGTGGCCCCGTGGTGTGGAACGGGAGGTCCCGGGACGTGAGCTGAGATGGTGTCTCCTGAGCCCCGACTGTGTGCCCGGCGTGTTTCAGGCGCCAGGCACCACCTAGCAACAAGCCCCCAAGGAAACAGGGCTGCACGTGTCCAGTCTGGGGCCGAGGAGGCAGGACAGTTGAATGCCCCAGTTCGGGAGGGAGGCCGAGAAGAGCTGTGACGAGTGTGTCCCACCGGCACCGTGCAATGAACACGGGAGGGGCGGGATGGGCAAGTGGAAGTCGTGGCTCCTGGATCCTCAAGGCCATTGCCATGGGTTCCTGAGTTTAGACACAGCGGGCCCTGCCCGCAGGTGCTGCTACGGGTGAGCATAGCGCGCCATCACCTTGCACCTCTGCTAGTGCGCTCCTGTCTGCGCGGGGAGGGCGGAGCGGTCGCGCCCCTGCCGCTCACCTCCCGCCCCCTTCCGCCCTGTCCCCGCAGGTCGGTCTTTGGAAGAGCCAGGCGGGCGGCCACGAGGAGGGGCTCGGAGGACCCGAGGCGGCGGCGGCGCGGGAGCTGCGGCAGGCACGGGGCGCCCTGGCGGCGGCCGAGGCCCGCGCGGTGAGACTGTGCCGGGGCCAGGCCGAGGTGCGGCGACGCGCGGAGGAGGCCCGGCAGGCAGTGCTGCGCAGCCTGCGGCGCGTGCGTGAGCTAGAGGCGCTGGCGCAACAGGTGCCCGGCCTGCGGCGCTGGGTGCAGCAGCTGGAGGCGGAGCTGCAGCGCTACAGGTGAGCTGCGGCGCGCGGAGCAGGCGGCCCCAGGTGCCCCAAACAGGCGCCGGTTCTCCCAGCCCACTGGCGCGCGCGCCCTCGCCCACGCGATGTCGTGCCCTGCAGCTTTCAAAAGCTCGTACGCAGGTGGCTCTTCCAGTCCCTAAATCCTTCCTCGACTCCATTGGTTCTTCTCCCACCACCCCATCCATCTGTCCTGTTTGCCCACTAGCGGGATGCAGTGGAGTGGGCTCATTCCTCTTTACACGTGGCTTTGGTTCTGACGGTAACAGCCGTGTGCAGGCTGTGAGCTGAGTGCTTTTCAAGGCTAACCTCATTTAATCCTCACCACAGCCCTGTGCGGTAGATGCCTTTATGCCTCCTCTTGTACGCTTAAGGAAACGGATTTATAGTGAGCCCCTGCTGCTGGCTCCCCCGGGACAGGAAGCTGGCCTTGGGACAAAGGTTCACCCCCTGGCAGAGTCTCTGATATGTGAGTCTGGGCAAGTTGCTGGCTCTCTGTTTGCTCTGGAGTGGAACAGATCGCTACCCCTGCCTGCCAGAGCCGCTGCCTGCCCGGCACACGCCCACTCACTCCCAAATCCTAAAGCACCAGTGCCTGCCCACACCCGGGCAAGGCTCCAGGGATGTGACTATGACCAAGACAGGCCGGAATCCCTGCCCTGTGCGGCCAGCAGCGAGTGTCCGGTGGGGTGGGCAGATGGGGCCCTCCTCCTGCTTGCACCTGGCTCAGCCCGCCCCTGAAGAAGCCACTGCGATGGCAAGAGCTGAGGATGGGAGGTCGCCTGGCGAGAGGAGCCAGAGGGGGGCCTTCTAGAACAGGGGAGCAGTATGGCCAAGCCCTGAGAGAGGACCTCAAAGGAGACGGCAGCTGTAAAGGCTGGCGGAGGCCGGTCCTTAGTTTAGGGCCGGGAAGAGGCGGCAAGGAGCTCCGTCCAGCCCTGGAGAGAAGCCGAGGCCACGGAAAAGCACGGAGCAAAGGGGGCCGCAGGGCGATTTACATCTCAATAAAGAATTACCCGGCTCCCTCGGGGACTGAGAGATGGGGGAGGGGGAGGAGCCCGAGAGGGGCCGCTGCCAGCCTCTCCCAGCGGGGGTCGGCAGCCAGAGGGGCGGCTTGGACCCCTGTCCTAGAGGCGGGCCCGCCCTTGACTTCTGAGGTGCTCACAGCTGGCAGATGACAGGGAACAAAGCTGCAGGGAGATGGCCCTGGCCCAGCCTCCTGCCAGATGTTTGGACAGTCACTTCCTGTTTGCATAGCTGACCGGCCAGGGAGCGGGGCTGGCTGGCGCGAGTCCCGCGGCCCGCTTGCAACTTTGTCCAGGAGAAATAAAGGGTCTCTTCTCTGTTCGGCCCTAAAGTGACCACTGGTATGGTCGGAAGAGCAGCTGCAGACCCTGGGCAGCTGGTTACCGTGGGGGAAGTGGGGTCTTATCCAGGCACCGCTCAGTCCTCCCCAGGGGTGCAAGGTCAGGGCTTGATCCCCATTTTAAAGACTGTAGGAGGTCAGCTCTGAGAAGTCAAGTAACATCCCGGAGGCCACACAGCCAGAAAGTGGTAAAGAAGTCTGCCTGCCCACAGCCTGTATTCTTTCTTTCTCTTCACTTTGCCTTTGTTGTTGATTCCGGGTGGCAACAGGGTTGCTGCCCCTCCAGGCCTTGCAGCTACTGTTCAGGCATAAGAAGTCAGAGGGGCAACATCGGGGGTGAGGAGGATATTCCCTCTGTTGTCCCCACGCGGCTCACACCTGCATCTCACCAGCCAGAGGGGATCTGGTCACACTGGTCTGTCTCCAACAAAATGGGCTCTACTAGTCAGGACAAAGAGGAAGCTGCTACGGCAGGGGCTCCCGAGCTGACACCCGGAGAGTGAGGCGACCTGTCGCTTGCTTCCCTGCCCCTAAAAAAACGTGCCCCCAAAACCTTGCCCAGATCTCCTCTGCCTGCGTCCTTCTTCTAATTTATCGTTATTTATTTTTATTTTATTTGAAAGGCAGAGAGACAGATCTTCCACCCACTGGTTCAGCCCCCAAGTGCGTGCAACAGCCAGGGCTGGGCCAGTCCAAGTGAGGAGGCAGGAGCTCCGTCTGGGGCTGCTGCCCAGGTGGTGGGGACCAGGCTCTTGACCGTCTCCTGCTGCCTCCCGGGAGAAGCATTAGCAGAAAGCTGGCTCAGAAGTGGAGGTGGGACCCAAACTTGGGCTCCCTGGGACGGGCGTCCCAAGTGGCAACTTAACCTCTGTGCCAAATGCCTGCCTCCTGCTCTGCCCGTTTCCCCTGGCCAGGGTTTGCAGGTTCATGGACGACTTAGCCCAAAGCCCTCGCTCTTTGAGGGCAGAGACAGGGAAGAGACAGCGCGGCCATGGCATTTACCGAGCATGCGCTGCGTTCCAGGCGTGATGCCACACACTTTTCCCATTAGCTCCTAGGAAGCCAGAGAGGAAAGGAGCACCTGCAGGCCTCGGAGGAGAAAAGCGGGGGGGGGGGGGGGGGGGGGGGGGAGCGAGCACATCCCCCATGCTGGGTCTGGCGACACGCACGGGGTCGCCTCTGCGGTTGCCTGTCAAGGGGTAGGAGCTCCCATGTCCTGGGAGTGTTGTGGGGACCTGCAGGCCTGCAGTCGGGAGGAGTAGAGGGTCCCACACCGAAACTTGGAGCCCCATGGCTCCCTCTGTGTGACCGCGGCGTGCAGTGCCTCCAGGTGCTCGGCAGATGTGTGTGTAGGGGTGGGAGGGGGAGGTGCGGCGGTGGAATTCCTGTCCCTGCCCCAGGAACGGACAGCTTGAAGCCATCTGGTTGGACCCAATGGCCCGGCTCACACTTTCCCAGCCTCTAAGCACTGTTCAAAGCTTCCTTGCAAAGCCCTTTCCCAGACATGGACTTTGTGACCTCCTAATCCTGCCCACTCTGAGGGTGACGGCGTGTCACCTGCCGGGGCAGGGGCTTTCACCCAGCCCCTGGATGTCAACCGCAGGGGGACTTGGGTGGAGCACCCCAACTCTGAGCCAGACTCTGCCTCCTCCCGACACAGCCGTCTCAGCTCCGTGTTCTGCTCTAGCTCTGTTTAGCTCTGGGTCAAACCTGCTCAGTCCCTGAGCTGTGCATTCCAGCCCATGCTTAGCAATTTAAGATTTAACTACAGCCAGCCCTCAGCATCCACTGGCTTAGCTTCTGTGGATCCAACCACCGTGAAAATCCTGGAGAAACCAAAAACGTCTGTACTGGACATACACAGACCAACATAACACAGCGACTCCTTGTATCGGGCATTACGAGTCAACCAGAGCTGGTCTAAAGTATACAGGAGAGCATGTGTGGGTGGAACCTGACTTTGGTGTGGCTGTGGAGGGACGGCTGACCTTACTGTGGAGCCCCTGTTGCGCTTCGCAGTGTCTGAGCTCCCTGTGTTTTCCATCAGCTGTCTGCCATGATGATGATGGTGGTGGTAGTGGTGGCGGCCATGACCCTGAGAGTCCCCCTCAGAAGCAGGGCTGCGGCGCTGTCTCAGACCAGACATGCCCACTGCCTTCAGAGGGGGCTCCTGGACCCGAGGGGAGCTGGCCACGAGTGCACGTTTTGGGGGCTCAGATGTGCAGGGTGCGGAGGGACCTCAAAGGAGTTACTGCTACTTTCACGCTCGCAGGAGCTCCAGACTAGAGAGAAGCGCCCCAGGCACCAAAAGGAGGCCTCAGGCCCCCGAGAGCTCGGGGGCAAGGGGAGACCCTGGCGCTCCGCTGGCCCAGCCCTGCCCTCCCGGGAGGGTGGTCCAGGCCAGTCAGAGCCGAGGCAGCCTCTGAGACCTGCTTCCCCACAGCTGGTCTCTGCTTCTCATCCCACCAGCAGTCCCTCCCCACAGCACGATTTTGGGCACAACAGACTCTACTGACCGGGCCAAGGGGGAAGTATGTTGCAGTAATGCTGTGGCTCCTTTGCATAACTGCACCAGCTCATTTGAATATCATAAATCTCATTTAATCCCTGCTCAGCCAACATCTTTCCCTGGCGCATCTCCCAACTGTGGCCCCGGCCACTCTCCACTTTTCTATTCTCTGTCTTCTCTATTTTCTTCCTCTCCTTCAGCCAGGTCTCTGAGCTCAGTGGCTTAAAGCCCCAGTCAAACTGATGAAAAAGAAACCGGTTCTTGAAACTAAGAAGTCTGGTCAGGTCCAGCTTCAGGCCTGGCTGTATCCAGGAACTCCAGCAATGTCGCCAGGACATTCAGGATTGCATATTCACTCTCAGGCAGGTTTTCTCTCCCAGTGGCCCCTGGGGCGCCTAGCAAACCTCACCAGTTGAAAGGCCACCTCCTGTCTGAGCCATCCCACTGAAGCCATGGGCCTGAGCCTCACTGGGCCAGTTACAACACTGTCATCCCTGAACCCGTTCTGGGGTCCAGGACACTCTGATGCTCTGACTGGCCGACCTCAGCCACGCACCCACCAATGGTGCCAGAGCGAGGCCTGTCAACCACTGGAGCCCGGGCCCTCCCAGGAGAATGGGGGGTCTCCTGGGTGTGTTGATATACACCCCTCGCTACCTGTGGGAGCTGGCCGCCCTTCCTGACCTGCGGGCCTAGGAAGCAAACCCGGCTCGGCATGGGCCAGGCTTGTCTCCAAGTCTGCTATTCCCGGCTGCCGAATGCCGCAGGGTCATTTGGGGGACTCTGTCCCCCCACCAGGCCTTGCTGCCTAGGCACTATGGTGCTTGCTGGAGAGAAACGGCTCTCCTCCCCACCCCCTCACCCCTGGTTCCTTCTCTAGGCCCGAGCCTCGCCTCCTCCCCAGGAGGAAGTACCACACACAGCCTGTGGCCCAGCCCACAGCCAGCCCGGAGCGGGACACCTGCTGAGGCTGTGCATGGACAGATGAGGGACAAATGTGCCTTCGGAAGGTTGCTGGCCACCAAAACATCTGGGCAGAAGGGGCCCTGGCATTTCAGATCCCTGAGTGGCCTGAGGATGTATGTGAATTCTTTTTTAAAAAACTGATTTTTAAATTTGTTTAGAGAGAGAGATCTTCCGCCTGCTGGTACACTGCCCAAATGTCCACAATAGCAGGACTGAGCCAGGCTGAATCCAGGAGCTCAGAAGACAATCCGGGTCTCCCACATCGGTGGCAGCGACCCGAGCACTTGTGCCGTCCTCTGCTGCCCTCCCAGGGTGCACGTTAGCAAGGGAGCTGGATCAGAAGCAGAGGGGCCCAGACATGAACCCAGACACCCCAGTATGGGATGCAAGCTCCTTCAGTGACAACTTAAGCCCTGGGCCCAATGCCCACCCAGGTTCCTGAGAAGCAATCGCCTTGCCCCTGGGTGGGAGGTCTCTGGGGGGTTCCTGGCAGCTCCTCCACCTCTTGAAGCTTGCCATGTCTCAGCCGCCTCCCTGTTCTGCGCCAGGGTTCAGCTGGGCCCTCTTGGCGGGACCCTCAGAGGCACCTGAGCAGGCAGCCTCAAACAGCGGGGACAGAGGACCGAGCTCAGCTCAGCTCAGCTGCAGCGGGAGGCAGGCGCCAAGCCGGCCTCTGTGGCTTTGTTGTGGGGAGGATGAAAAGGCAGGAGGGGAGAAGGGAAGGGTGGAGGGAGGGAGGCGGAGGGCCGTTTATTCTGCCGGCCACCAAGGAGGGGACACAAAGGCAAGGCCGCCCAAGGGCCACCTCGCCTGGCCCCGGGGGACTGACGTTAGCAGGTCAGGAGAGAGGGGCGCAAGGGCAGGGGAGGGGGGAGGCAGGCACAAAGCACCATCTGGAGCCGGGAGGCCCCGGATTCCATCAACCCTGGAGACGGGCATGTGGGTGGCCGGTGGCGGGAGCAGATGCCCCTCTCCCAGGGACAATACCCAGAGCTCACAAAGGCAGGCCTGCTGGGCACCCACCCCAGGCCCCAGGCCCAGGCCTTGGGATGCAAAGACGGGAACAGTGCACCGGGCCCTGGCTCAGAAGGCCCAGCCTGACCTGGACTGGAATCGGAGCTTTTCCACACTTTGGTTCTGGGACTGTGGGATCCACCGCTGTGAATCTGGGATTCCTGGTCCACAGAGTGGGTGTGGGATTCTGCTCCTCTGCTTCTTGGTACAAACACAGGGAAGCAGGGTGGGCAGTGGGGTGGAGCTCTGGGGCCATGACCCACAGCAAGTGCATCTCACCTCTGTAAGCCTCAGCTTCCTTGGCTGCGTGATGGGATGATAATAGAGTATTTGGGGGCTGGCGCTGTGGCAGAGCAGGTTAAACCTCTGCCTGCGACACTGCCATCCCATATGGGGCCGGTTCGAGTCCCGACTGCTCCACTTCCAATCCAGCTCCCTGCCAATTTGCCTGGGAAAGCAGCAGAGGATGGCCCAAGTCCTTGGGCCCCTGCACCCACGTGGGAGACCCAGAAGAAGCTCCTGGCTCCTGGCTTTGCCCTGGCACAGCCCCAGCAACTGTAGCTATTTGGGGAGTGAACCAGCTGATGGAAGATCTCTCTTTCTCTCTCCCCCCTCCTCCTCCTCCTCTCTCTAACTCTGTCTTTCAAATAAATAGAAACTGAATCTTCTTTTTAAAAAATAGAGTATTTGAAGATTCAAAATGCTCATATGTAAAAAGTACTTTGCTTATTGTTTAGCACTGAGAAAATGCTCAATAAATATTGGAAATCATCATTATTTATCCTTTATCGTGATCCTCACCATATAAATAAATCATGATAGTGGGGCTGATAGACACGAACAGCCCCCCTCCCCCAGAATGCCCCCTCCTATGGGTGCTACCAGCAAGCAATTGGACAGAGTCTCCGGCGGTGGCAGGGCCCTAACACAATCTGGGCAAGCACTGAGGGGAGCCGGCTGGGGCTCTGGGCACCTCTTGGGGGAGGTGGGTTTTGAAGTATGTGTAGGAGCTTTCTCAGGCACTGCAGATACCGGTTCCTGTAAGTGCACATATTCAGAAGTGTGAAAGGCCTCGGCGTCTCCCGGGAGAAGGAGGTTTTCACTGTGGCTGGAGCATCAGAAGCAGTGATCTCCAGCCACACCACCTGAGGGTGCCCAGCCTCCTCGGAAGTGGACGATGGCAGGGGCGGCAGCCCGAGGAGACGGGGAAGAGGCGTGGGTGGCAAAGGCCTTCACCCCAGGGAACAGGGAGACTGAACAGAGCTTGAAGCAGGGACAGTGGGGATCAGGCCTGGCTGCATGGGAGGCCCTCTGGGGAAGAGGCTGTTGCCGGGTCCAGGGAGAGAGGACGAGGCCTGACCTCCAGTGCCTACAAAGGGTGGACCTCAGTCCCATGCCTGGAGGCCTCTCCTGGAGCAGGGGCGGGGGCTTGGAACCCCAGCCCTGCCATCTCCATCCCAGGATAAAGCCCTCCATGCCGCGGGTGAGAGGGAACCCAGAGCAGACCCTGCAGCCAGGGGGCCATGAAGACCACCGTCCTGTGTGTGCAGCAGCCAGCAGGGACCGCCCAGAGCCAGTCCTGAGTTCTCACTTCAGGCTGGGCCAGGCTGGGTCAAACGCAGTTTCCGTGGGGGCTTCACGCTACACTGGACCTCAGAGGGCGGTGACAATGGGCACTGTGCCTCTGGCATCTAACGGGTCCCAGAGACAGGGACACACTCCAGGAAGCCCACTTGAACCCCTGGCACTGGCCAGGGAGGCGTGTGTTTGGTGAACAAGTCTCTCCTCAAGAAGCCTTGAGCTGGGGGTTATGGAGCCTCCACCCAGCTAAATTCAAGCCTCAGGGACAGTTTCTCCTGATAGCCCCACCCTCCTGTGGCACTGACAATGCATCACCCGTGGGCAGTCAGACTGTACTGGTGTGGGGTATCAGTGAGTCAGTGTCCTGCTGAGGGGGTATCTGCCCACGGTCACCCAGGAAGTCGGGGGCGCTGCCCGGGCCACCTTCTCGTCTTGCACAAGCCCAAGGATCCATGGCGCTTTCTGCCATTTCCCACAGGCGGTCTGCAAACAAGCGTCAGCCTTGTCAGGCTGGGGATGGCCACACGGGGCCTGGGCTGGCCCCTGGCGCCACATCGGTCACCTCTGGCCATGGCCCGCCTGCCCACTCACCTCAGGAGGCCACCCGTCTGCCCCTGGTGCCTCTGGACGTAGCTCAGCAAGCTCGCGCTTGACCTGCCTGTGCCTGGGCGGTGTCCTCATCCAGAGAATGGGGCTCCTGTCAGTGCCTTCACCCTAGGGCGAGAATTAAAGCTCTCAGAATTGTGCCTGGGACACAGCGAGCACTCAGTCAATGTCACTGCCATTGGGCCGCGGTGCGTGTCGAGGGAGGAACTGTGCTTCCTCGCCCGTTTACTGCCAGCAGACACTGGGAGGAAAGGCCAGTTCCTGGGTGGGGCCTGGCGTCATGGGCAGGGCTCTGGCCAGGGGCGTGGGAGCTGCCCCGGTGCAGCCTGGGACAGTGACAGCAAGGTGCTCTCCTGCCAAGGAAGTGGTGAAGAAGGAGTGGATACTTTCTTTGGGTGGAGGCCAGATTAAGGGGGTGGGTGATTATGAACAAGAAGTCTTCAGAACTTCGCTGCAGGCGTGACCCGGCCCAGGAGCTCAGGCCATGGTACCTGGAGTCCCTCCCGCTCCGTCTCGCCTCTGCTGTCCTTCGTGCACTCGGCTTTTGAACAGTCTTCCTGTGAGGTAGCAAGACCCCACCCCTACCCCCACGGAAAGGGCTGCTTTTCCCCAGTGGCTCCTTGCATGAACTCTGACTTCCCCGGCACGGGCCAGGGGCATGGGGTGTGCTGATTGGCCAGGCTGGGGTCACGTCTGTGCTTTGGACCAATCCTAGCCACTCTGGGCAGCCCTGGGTCACATGGCCACCTGTGGCCCTGCCAGGGATGGCACCCAGTGCCCCTCTTCTGTCCCCACAGCCACCGAGCCTGTGGAGGACAAGGGCCAGGAAAGGCTGGTGACTTGGTCAAGAATCGGCCGGCGCACAGGCCATCAGAAACTTGCCTTGCAAACTGGAGTGGGGGCTTCTGCGAGGATCCAGGCTCCGTGGAGAACCTGGGAGCCCCCCAGAACCAGCGAATAGGGACAGAGATACTCCATGTCAGAATGGTTCATGGTTTTCCGTCAGAAATAATCGTTGCCTTTTCTTTTTTCAACCAGCTTCTGTAGAGTGCAGTTACGGCTTGAACTCGGCTGGTCTGCACTGAGACCCCAGTTCCTGGCAGCTGCGTTGGGAGGCGGGACCTAGTGGGAGGAGTTGGGGTCCTGGGGGCGGGGCCCTCCTGCAGGCCCGGATTGAGGCTTCAGCAGGGTGAGGGCAAGCAGCCGCCTGCTCTTCCAGTTTTTCTCCTGTGACATCATCAGCCCTGCACCAGGCCCAGCCTCCCAGTCCAGGACCATGAGCTACAATAAACCTCAATTCTTTATCAACTATCCAGACCCAGGCACTCTGTTTTACCAAAATGGACTAAAGCTCCCAGAAGGTGCTCACCCTGCACTGGGGAGAGGGGAGGCAAAGGCTCCTCAGCCCAGGCGGGCTCGCGCCTCAATGGCGGGGAAGGTTGGTGACCATCACAACAGACAGTGGAGAGGAGGGGAGGGGAGGGGATGGGGCGTGGCCACTGTAACACTTGGCACAGACTGGTGCCTAGAACCGCGGGCTCTGTCCTTGCAGTCCTGGGGGCCGGCAGTCCTCGACTGACCGAGGCAACCAGGCTGGTTTCTTCTGAGGCCCGGCTCCCTGGCTCCTAAACAGCTGTATCCCTCTGTGTCCGGATGTCCCCCATCAGTCACACTGGAACAGAGCCACACTAAGGACCTCATTCTAACTGGAAGACCTCCAGGCACTGCCTGCAGAGCGTGAGCGGGTGGGAACAGGACAGCCGCCCAAGGCAGGGACAGGCCAAGAGCTCTGGATGCCCCTCCCCCAAGGGTCCTGCAGTCCTGCTGAGCGTCAGCCTCCCATACCTCAGACTCAGCTGCACGCCTCTGGGTGGCCGTCCTGGCCTCCTCCCCGGTGTCCCAGCTCCCCTCCTGGCTCTGACCAGGGGGCAGATGGCTCCCGCAGCTGCCCCAGCCTGCTGTGTGCTCATTCACTTCTTCAGAGCCCCACCCCACTCACCACCTGCAGCCCCTGTCCTTTTCTGTCGTTAACTGATTTTTGTGAAGGCTAGCGGTATGGGGTTAGCTGTGGCTGCCATCGGTGCTGCCAGTGGCACCGGACAGCCAGGTCACAAAGCAGAGTGGACAGCGCAGGCAGGCCAGGCCTTGGAGGACGCTCAGCCCTGCCAGGTATCCCTGAGTGGGGTGCTGGGGTCGGCTCAGACCCTCCCATTGCCCCTACTCGGTGAAGGCAGTATTCCCGTGTCCCAGTGGGGACCAGAGGACCCCCAGGACTGCCCCCCCCCCCCCCCGCTCTCTGCTCTTCCCCCATCCCCCTCCTTCCTCCTGTTGTTCTCTTGTTTGCACATCCAGGTTCCCGTTTCCTGCGAGGCTTCTTTGCTCAGGAAATGCCATGCAGCAAAGGAAGCCACTGTGCCGGGACCTGCAGGACCTCCTGGGACAGGTTCAGCAGAGCGGCCGCAGCCAGACAGCCCATGCCTGCCTCGCAGGCCCTGGCCGTCTCAGGGGGTCCTGGAGCCCTGTGGCTTCCTGGAGTTTTCTGTGGGGCGGAGAGGGTTGGAAGCAGAGAGAGAAAACAAACACCAGTGACACCCATGCCAGAAACAGCAGAGCCCGGGGGTGTGACGGTCCTGATGAGTGGCCGTGACTTTGATGGGACACGAGGAAGTGGGTCTCGCTTACAGTCCCATCTATCCAGGGCGGACTCTGATCTGTGGTTACTGTGCTGGTCATTTGCGGAGGTGGTCAAGCCTGTGGCTAGCTGAGTTTAAGGAAGGGAGGTGATCGGGTGGACTGGGTGGGTCTCAAGAGCCAGGCTGAGGCCTCCGAGTAAAGGAGCAGCAGCTTCACCCGGAAACCTCATGTGCTCCATGGACAGAGCTTCCGCCGTGCCTGCGGGAGTCAGCCCCACAGTCAGAGGCCTCTGCCTTGTAATAAGCTCTTGAGACAGAGCTAGGGCCACGTGCGTGGTGATAGACGGAGTCACCTGCTTCTCTCGTTAAACCTGAGAGGTACAGGGGTGGAGGCAGGAGGGGTAGTGATGCACGAACAGAAGCCGACATTTCTAAGTGTCTGCAGGGCATGGGGCTCCGCACTATGGACTTGATCCCCACACTCATCTCACCGTGAGCGCTTTATCCACCACGATGCTTCTTTAGGCTGCCTCACCAGCATTTATGATCTCACGCGGGGGCTCCAGGGGAGGCAGCTCTTGGTAACTCAGTAATGTTTTCAAGAACACAGTTCTCCGCCGTCCTCAGCTCACCGGCTTGGCTGCCAGCAAAGCCCCTCATGGTCACACGATGGCTGCCACAGTTAAGGGCATTGCTGCCACATCCAGAGACGGGGCAGCATCTGCTCCTCTTTGGTCTTCCCTTTCTGCAGAAACCCTCCTGGGAGATGTCCCCGAACCTCTCCTTGGCCACAGTCACGTCACAGGCCTGTTCCTGAGCCAGTCCCCAGCAAGGGAAGGAATCAGCGCTGTTGGCTGAGAGCGTCAGTGACGTCTCCTGCCCTGGAGCTCCCAGCCACTCGGTGCCCGAGGAGTCCCGGAGGCTGTGCCGAGAGCTCAGATAGGGTGTGACTGTTTAGATGGTTGTATTTGGTTGCTATCACAACCGTTACAAATTACCACCAATTCAGCAGCTTGAAACCATACCACGAGTGACCTCATGATTCCCCAGGCCAAAGTCAAGGTGTCACTGGCGGGTCTGGAGGCTCTGGGGAAGACTCTGCTCCCAAGGTCATTCCCCCGCCACCCCCACCGTGGCTGCAGGACCAGACCTAGACCCCTGCTTTCCTGCGGGCTGGGAGCGGGGCTCTCTGGGTTCCATCCTCTGCAACCCTTCTCCTTCCAAGCAGTAGCAATTGGACACAGTCTTTCTGACACCCCAGATGTCTCTGACTGCCTCTCCACCAGCCGAGAAAGTTCTGTGCTTTTTCAGGGCCTGGTGTGATGGGACAGGGATGACCTCCCTCTGCTGCAGTTGGCTTTGCCGTGGAACATCACACACATGGGGCGAGAGCTCAGCTCCTCCACAGGATCCAGGAAGCAGGGTGTGGAGTGTTGGGGGCCGTTCCTAGACACTGTGCCTGCCCCAGCAGGAACCATGGAGCCCGTCCCAGTGAGTAGAGAAGCTCAGAGAAGCAGCTGAGAAGTGGCAGTGACATTCTAAGCTTCAAAGTCAGAGAGGTCTACTATCTATACCCTTACAGACAACTGGCCAAGCTCTGAGTTGGATGGCAATGTCCTTCCTCAAAGCCATGAGTTAGATGATAATATCCTAGCTCAAGCTCGGAGCAGCCAAGGGTTCATGGTTGCAAACAACAGAAATCAATGCTGCTCGTTGGCTGTCCAGTAGCTACCGTTTGATGGGTAGGCAGCTGCCAGAGGAGTAGTTCACTGAAGGACAGGCCTGCCGTCCCAGTGGTATCACCGCTGTCACACACCCCATGACATCCAGCTCTACAGATGAGCCCAACATGAGCCTGCAAATGTGTGTGAACGTGTGTCCTACAGACTGTCACCCACCTCATCTCCTTAGCACGACATCTGAAAGCAACAGTCCTCCCTCCTAGTTACCCAGATGGCTCCCTGTCCTACGGTGATCTTCCTACCCCAGCCATGTAACCTCACCCAGTGCTCTTTCCCATCCAGAAAGTGTGGCTCATCTTGGGGGTAAAGGTGAGACCTTGGCTCTCCAGCATGGTCAAGTATGTCTTCTTTGGACTAAACACCTTCCAGAGAGGGCAGGAGTCACATTAGTCGAATCAGGGACTAGTAGCCTAAGGCCCCTGGGCCAAATCCAACCCCATGCCCATTTTTGTATGATCTACAAACCAAGATACTTCTTACATATTTACATGGTTGAAAACTCCCAAGGGGGTGTTTCACGACACATGAAAAGTTCATGAAATTCAAATTTTTGTGTCCATAAGTCAAGTTGCACTGGCATGCAGCCATGTTTGTGTAGTATCTGCTTTTGTGCTACACCAGCAGAGCTGACAAGTGGCAGTAACGCTCTGGGCTTCAAAGTCTAAGGGATTCACTCTGATCTCTTGTAGACAGAGTCAGCCAGGCCCTAGGTTAGATGGTAATGACTGCTATGCTGGTCATGGGTGGCCACTAATTCTATTAGGGGTACTATTCTAATTCTAGGGGTACTATACTAATTCTATTGGGGTACTACCTCATGTTTCTGAGACCTACTTATTTATCTGAAAGGCTGAGTTAGAGCTAGAGAAACAGAGAGATTCATCTGTTGATTCAGTCCCCCAGTCAACTGCAACAGCCAGGACTGGGCCAGGCCAGCAGCCAGGAGCTTCTTCCAGGTCTCCCACATGGGTGGAGGGGGCCCAAGGACTTGGGCCACCCTTTGCTGCCTTTCCCAGATGCACCAGCGGGAAGTAGGGTTGGCAGTGGAGCAGCTGGGATCTGAACTGGCACCCATGTGGGACGCAGGCATCGCAGGCAGCAGCTGTAGCAGCTACGCCCTGACTACCTCATGATTCTTTTATTTATTTATTTATCTATCTATCTGAGAGGTACAGTTACAGACAGTGAGAGGGAGAGACACAGAGAAAGGTCTTCCCTCCATTGGTTCACTCCCCAGATGGCCACAACGGCCAGAGCTACGCCGATCTGAAGCCAGGAGCCAGGAGCTTCTTTCAGGTCTCCCATGTGGGTGCAGGGGCCCAAAGACTTGGCCATCTTCTACTGCTTTCCCAGGTCATAGCAGAGAGCTGGATGGGAACAGGAGCAGCCGGGACTAGAACCGGCGCCCATATGGGATGTCGGCACTGCAGGCGGAGGATTACCCTACTGAGCCACAGTGCCAGCCCCTGCCTCATGTATTCTAATCGGGAAATTTGGATTCGGGTAGGTGAAGGAATAGGCATCTTCTCCTCTTGTTCCTGTTACCCTTCCTGCTCTACAGGCAACTGTTTTCACATGATTTCTGTGTACAGTAGTCCCTCCTTATGTTTTTTTTTTTTTTAATAGGCAGAGTGGACAGTGAGAGAGACAGAGAGAAAGGTCTTCCTTTGCTGTTGGTTCACCCTCCAATGGCCGCCACGGCTGGCACACCGCGCTGATCCGAAGGCAGGAGCCAGGTGTTTAACCTGGTCTCCCATGGGGTGCAGGGCCCAAGCACTTGGGCCATCCTCCACTGCACTCCCGGGCCAAAGCAGAGAGCTGGCCTGGAAGAGGGGCACCCGGGACAGAATCCGGTGCCCCGACCGGGACTAGAACCCGGGGTGCCGGCGCCGCAGGCGGAGGATTAGCCTATTGAACTGCAGTGCCGGCCCCCTCCTTATGTTTTACTCATCCACAGTCAAGAATGGTCCCAAAATATTAAGTGGAAAATTCCAGAAATAATTCCTAAGTTTTGAATAATGTGTCATTCTAGGTAGTGTGATGAAACTTCAGACCATCGTGCTCCGTCTCACACAGGACGTGGATTATCTCTTTAACACATGGATCCATGCTGTATATGGAGCAGCTGGGATCTGAACTGGCACCCATGTGGGATGCAGGCATCGCAGGCAGCAGCTGTAGCAGCTATGCCCTGACTACCTCATGATTCTTTTATTTATTATTTATCTATTTGAGAAGTTGGTCACTCTTGTTGGTCACTTCTGGGTTATCAGATCTACAGTCATGGTATCACAGAGCTTGCAGAGTTCAAATAACCCTTTCTTTACATAGACAGCAAGTGTTCTATTTTGTTATTGCTGTTAATCTCTTACTGTGCCTAAGTTAGAAATAAACTTTCTCATGGCTAAGTACGTGTAGGAGAAACAATGCATACAGGATTCAGTACCATCTGTGGTTTCACACCCACCTGGGGTCTAGGAATGCCTCGTCTGTTGATTAAGGGACTGCTGTGTCCACCTGTGTTGATCTAAGTGTCTGCAAATGGGTATTTTTGGTGTCTATTTCCATTTACAGAAATGGCACTGTTCTCTCTCTCTCTCTCTCCTTCCTCTTTTCACTCAGTTCTGGGTTTCACGTCCATGGTGTTGCTGTGTATCCACCTGTCCCCTGAGTGAGCATCCGCTCCAGGTGTGCGTGCTCCCGCATGCTCCCTGGAGGAGTAGCCGCTCTGCCATGAGGAGGCCTGTACCCAGTCTGGCCAGTGAATGCCAGCCAGCTCCAATGAATCTACTGAATCAAGTTTCCCAAATTGTTTTTACCCTATGACTTTTGCTTTTGAAGTTTTGAGTTATCCTCCATGCCTAGTTCACACAGCGATTCTGTTGTATGTTCTGAGCTTTTCATTCAATTTCCATGAAACTTTTCAAAACATATTTTTGTTAGAGATACAGAGTGAGCCCCAGCCCAGGGCAGCCGAGGCTGGGCCAAGGCTGAAACTGGTAGCTAAAACTCAGTGCAGGAACCCACCTGGTGGCAGGGACCCAAGTACTTGAGCAACCACAGCTGCCGCTCAGGGTGTACAGTTACGGGAAGCTGGATCAGGAGCCAGGCACTTCAACCCAGGCGACAGCGTCCCAGTTGGCGCAGAACTGCTGGGCCGAACGCCCACCCTGCCCTTGTTTTAACTGTGTCCCTTACACTGAGGTCTGTAATCCACCCAGAGTCCACCCTTTCAGGAGGTCTGGGCGGGAACCAGGTTTAGTCTCCTCCAGGTAGCAAGGGGTGGCGCTCCTCATTCACGAGGGATTTCGAAGCCCTGTCGCACTGTGATCAGTGTTCCTCCTCGTGGTTTGCTCACCAAGGATCTGCAACCACACTGGGAACCTCACTTGAGATCACAGGAACACCAGAGTCAGTTTCTAGGTTTAGAACATCGAGGATCTTTGCACGGCACAAACACAATAGTGAAAGGAACCAAAGGTTTACAAAGGAGAATGACCGTTCTGGGCAAAATGACTGTCAACTATTTAACTTTATCCTAAGCTCTAGATCCACTGTCCACTTTTGGGCAGTGCTGGTCTAACTTTCTGTAATGATGGAAATGCTTTCTCGGTCCAGGATGGCTGGCCGTGAGCCATGTGGGGCCACTGAGCACTTGAAGTGTGGCTGGTGAAATTGAGGCACTTTCCCTTTTATTGAAGATAATTTACATTTAAGTAGCCACATGTGACTGATACTGGACAGTGGAGGTCAGGTAAGAGCTGTGGGATTGCCACTGCCGAGATGAAAAGCTTGAGAAAAGCTCATGTTGGAGGTTTTTATTTGGGGGGGGGGGATGAGCAATGGAGAAGGAAGATAGACAAGAGCAGAAGACGGGAGCCCCATGCGTGCAGTCCTCACTTCAACCCAACCCTCATCCTTTAGGTTGGGGTGGCCTCCTCTCTGTTAAAAGATGGCCGAGCTGGGTGGGCATTTGGCCTTGGGGTTAAGATGCTGCATGGGGGCCTGCAGATATGGGAGTGCCTGGATTCAAGTCCCAGCTCTACTCCCAGTTCCAGCTTCCTGCTAATGCAGGCTCTGGCGATGGCCCTGGTGGCTGGGTCTCTGTCACCCACATGGGACATCTGGATTGAGTCCCAGCTCTTGGCTTTGGCCTCATCCAGCCCCGGCCATTGCAGGCATTGGGGGCAGGAGGAGGGGGTGGACCAGTGAGAGCAGCGGCTTTCTGTCTGCCTCCCAAATTAAATACATAAATAAACATGGGCAAGCTGAGTCTGAGGGAGGTGAAGGACTCGGTGAAGGTGCCCTTGCTGGAGAGCCTGGCCCAGGATAAAACAGACACAAGCCAGATCCTCAATCCTGCTAGGCCGAGCAAGCCTGCAGGCTCCCTGGGGAGGGGTCAGGATGGCTACAGGCCAGGTGGTCGCCAGCAGAGACCCCAGATGCCTCCTTCCGAGGACATGTGCGAGACCCAGTTGGCCGACCCAGCAGCCTTCAATTCCAAGTCCACAGGGGTGGGCACCTTGTGGTCCCAGAATGAGGCAGCCAGTGGGGTATGAGGTCAAGGTTGGGGAGGGGTCTGGGACAGTAGCATCTGCTCAGGGATGGTCTGAATGTTTAGGGGGCAGGAGGGAGCGCCCTTGGCGACTGGGTGGGGGAGGGTGCTCCTGACCCTTGGTCCAGGCCCCGAGGCAGGTTCTGCACGGCCCAGCCTGGCCCCACATCCGGCTTGTGCTGAACAGGCTTGCACAGTCATTATCTGACATGAAAGTCCAACTCTGCTGTATGTGTAAACATAACATTTTTGCACAGTTTTCATATACACAGAATTTCCCAAGAATTCGAGGCTGCGTGAGTTGAGGGAAGGTTGTACTGTGTCTCATCTGGAATTTTCCAAGAACTGCTCCTCATCTCCGCACCACATCACAGCCAGGGACAACCAGCTGTTGGGGAGTGCCTGTATCCTAGGGCAGTGTCCCTGGGTATCTCAGTGTCCCACAGCCTATCTGCAGATCCACCCGTGACTTCAAGAAGCTTATGGAGAGGTGGAAACGTTTGATACCAAAAACCTGAAATCTGTACGCACACATGGTCCTCAAAAAGTTCATGGAGACGCATATTATGGAAAACTACACAAGGGGACCGGCATTGTGGCTCCTTGGGTTAAGCTGCTGCCTGCAATGCCGGCATCCCGTGTGAGCTCCAGTTAGCGTCGTGGCTGCTCCACCTCCAATCCAGCTCCCTGAAACATACCTTGGAAAGCAGCAGAAGATGGCCCAGGTGCTTGGGCTCCTGTACCCATGTGGGAGACCCAGATGGAGTTCCTGGCTCCTGGCTTCGGTCTGGACCAGCCCTGGCCATTGTAGCCATTTGGAGAGTGAACCAGTATGTGAAAAATTTTCTCTCTCTCTGTCTCTCTCTATATATATCTTTCAAACAGATAAATCTGAAAAAGGTATGCATGGATTTCAATTTTTTACACAAAAACAACTTATGTTTTTAAATATCATAAAAGTTATTTTCACTTTATTGGAAAGGCAGAGAGACAGACAACAGAAAGATCTTCCATCCATCTATGGGGCTCATTCTCCAAGTGCTCACAACAGCCAGGACTGGGCCAGGCCAAAGCCAGGAGCCCAGAACTCAATCCAGGTCTTCCACAGGGATGGCAGGGACCCAAGTACTTGAGCCTTCACCCACTTCTTCCCAGGGCCTGCCTTAGCAGAGCTGGGACTTCACCCCGGCCCCTCAGGAGGGGGTGTGAGTATCGCAGGCAGAGTCTTAACCACTATACCACACCACCCCCCCTCATCTCTCAATTCCATTCTCCACAGACTTTCAAAGTACCCTCGTACTTGTCTGTCTACCCATCTAATCTTTTCTACATGGATCTATTTTCTTACCCTTTTTCAAAATACCATACATAGGAAAAAGGTAACAGCATTCATTGGCTATTACATTGTCCCTCTCAAATTTAAATGTATCCATTCTAAGTAGGGTTATGTCCCTGAAAACCTCATTATGTCTACAGTGCCTTTCCTTTTCCTTTATTTATTTATTTATTTAGATTTTATTTATCTATTTGAGAGGTAGAGTTACAGAGAGAGGGAGAAACAGTGAGAAAAGTCTTCCATGCACTGGTTTACTCCCCAAATGGCCACAATGGGCTGATCTGAAGCCAGGAGCCAGGAGCTTCTTCCCGGACCCCCACGCAGGTGCACTTCCAATGCAGGTTCACTCCCAAGCACTTGGGCCATCTTCCACTGCTTTCCTGGGCCACTAGCAGGGAGCTGGACCAGAAGAGGAGCAGCCAGGACAAGAACCGGAGCCCAGACAGGATGCTGGCACTGCAGGCGGAGGCTTAGCCTACTACGCCACAGCTCTGGCCTTCCTTTAAACTGCTGATATCTCATTACCTTACTTTTTCTGAATCACGTTAAAACAGGGCGCTTCCCCTATGCAGCTCACTTGAGGGTGGTGCTGGGAGCTTCCAAACACTCATCATAAAAAGAGGGTGTCAGTGTGCAAGGGGCGGGGGGAGCTCAGCTCCAGCGGGGCCCAGAGCTTCCTGTGCACCCGCGTCTCAGTGTCCATCATGCTGCGCACATCCGCCTCGGACCGCTGTCATTTTTTTTGCCGCATCACCTATGTTGTTTCCTTGATCATTTTCCTTCATTCAGTTCCCTCAGTGAACTTACAGAATTTTACAAGGAAGTTGGATCACTGTCATAAATGTGAAGCTTGTTTGATGTGTTAGTATATATTATATTCTTAACTATTTCATGCACACGCTCACACACACACACACCCCTGTTGACCCGAGTGCCACCCCAAGTCATCTCAGACATTAGTAGAGGAAGGAGCTCCATGTGTTCAGAAGAGCCTGCTCATTTCAGCTCATGTCACAGAACCCCAGGGCAGAGCCCCCATCCCTGCTGAATGAACCGGGGAAATCAAACAGCAGCCCAGAGAGGGAGAGGGAGCTGTGGAGGTCACACAGTGGGACCCTGGCATGGCAGCTCCTGAGACCCCCTCCGTATCAGAGCTGTGCAGGTGGGGACCGGAGCCAGAGCTGCGGGGGCAGGAGAAGGGAGGGAGAGCAACATCTGGCCCGTATCAGATGGTGGCAGCCAGATGTGGCCCTGGGCCTCTAGCAGGAGGAAGACAACAGAGGCTCACTGGGGGCTCCGGGAGGCAAGCAGATGTGTGCAGCTGGAGGGAACACCCAACCGCACACGAGGGCTCCGGGCTGTGCCGGGAAGCAAGGGGATGAGGGAGGAGTTCCCCAGAACCGGGAGGCGATCCGCGGTACATGCTGGGGGACAGGTGGCTCTGCAGCCCACGGAAGCCCCCTGCCCTGTGCCCATTCCCCTCATGGCTCCCACAGGACAGGGGTCCAGAGACACGATGGGGTAGATGTGGGGGTCACAGGCCAGGGCAATGTGAGTCATGCTTTGTTGGAAGCTGGTCCATCTCTGACACCTGCTGACGGACACTACCCCCTTTTTAACAGAGAACAGTCTCAGATTCAGGATGCTTTGCGCAAAGAATGATTAAGGCATGGGTGGGGCAGCACTCAGCCAGGGGAGGTTTGGCGAGTTTGCTGTGTGCAGCATGAGCCACCAGCTGTCACTGGCCACACAGGAAGCATCACCCGGCTGGCTACCACCAAGCCAGCGCCTTATCCAGACGCAGTGTGCCCTGTTCTGGCAGCCTGCGATCGGTGGAGGGTTTGTGCTATGACCTGGGTATGGTTTATCCCCTCTGAAAGTCAAAGACAGAGAGGGGTGGGGGAACTGTCCATCAATTGGTTTCCTCCTCAAATGCATGCAACAGCTAAGTTTGGGCCACGCTGAAGTCAGGGGCCAGGAACTCCATCTGGTTCTCTGACGAGGGTGGCAGAGACCCAAGTTCTTAGCCATCACCTGCTGCCTCCCTACACTACAACGTGGGATGTGACAGTCCCTGCTCCGCAACACCCACCCCTCCCTTGGAAAGTCCCATCACAATGTAATTGCTAGGCTGTGCTGGTGGGAGGCAGAGCCTGCTAGGAGCCATTAGGCAATTAGGAGGATGCTGGTTCTCTCAGAACAGGATTAGGCACCACGAAGGAGACGGCTACAAAGCGGAGCTGGGGATTACTCTACTTCTGGTCCAGCAGCAGAAGATGGCCCAAGTCCTTGGGCCCCTGCACCCATGTGGGACACCAAGATGATGCTCCTGGCTCCTGGCTCCTGGCTCCAGCCCAGTCCAGTCCAGGTCATTGTGGCCATGTGGGGAGTGAACCCGCAGATGGAAGACTTTTCTCTCTCTCTCTGCATCTGCCTCTCTGTAATTCTTTCAAATAAAAAAAATAATTTGAAAAAATAAAAAGCAGGTCCTCCCCCGCGTTCTGTCTCTGGCACACACCACTGACACGTCGCAGATGCTGGGCGGACACCGGTGCCATGCGCTTGGACCTCCAGGGCATGAGCCACATGAAGTTCCCTTTACAATCACCCCCTCTGGGGTATTCTGTTACAGCAACAGGAAACAGAAAACTCTTGGCTGTTTGCGATCGGCTGTGACCCAGCTATTTCTGAGAAAAGCATACTCCTGAATTAGGCTGTGGGATGTTTACCTACTACGTTCCACTATGGAGGTTTGCTACCGGGAACTCCAAGCCTGAGAACAGCTGCAGGCTGCAGGCTTCCAGTTACTGAATTAATGAGGGATGTTTTCTGGGGCAGGAGATGCGGCTTCTCACCCTGCTTCTAGTGATTACTACTAAAAGCAGCACCCATTAGTCAGTGAAAGGACCAAGGGGCAAACTGGGGAAAGGCTCACTGTCTCCCTTAGCACCCCCCAAGGTTGCCCACAAACAGGCTGACCGGAGCTAGGACTCAACACAGGTCTTGCAGGTCCATATCCAGTGCTCCTTCCTTTCTGTTTTTTCTGGAACAATCTCAGAGCAGAAGGAGACAGGAGGAACTTGGGGCGCCTCCTGCCTTAGTCTGTTCTCTGTGCCATCACAGAGGACCTTAGCCTGGGAGACTTATGGAGAAGAGAGGTTTATCTGGGCTCACGGTGATGGAGGCTGGCAGGCCCGACAGAGTGTGGGGCCAGCACCTGCTCGGCTGTGGTGATGGCCTCGTGATGGACCTCAGTGTGGTGGAAAAACAGAGAGCACTCAGCACACTCAGAAGCCGCCACACACCGGGCAGGGCCTCCCCCTGCAGCCTGCACATGCCATGGCTAACCCAGGAGAGCAAGAACTCACTGCCAAGAGAATTCATCCTGCTAGAGCCGAGAGCATCATTAATTCCTCCCAACGCCATTACACGGGGACCAAACTGCACCTTTCAGCATGAGGCGGGAAGGAGAGAAAGCCGAGCCCCTACCTGGGCTCCAGGCCTGGCCCAGGTCTGGCCTGTCTTGCTCCTTCTCCCCTAAACTGCCGAATACGTCACTCATTCTTTCACTCCCTCGTTCGTTCACTTAGTTCCTGAACTGAACACCCTCCAGGAAATGCCAGTCTGAGGGGGGAGGCAAGTCACGCCCCACCACAGGCGAAGGAGCAGTAAAGTCTGAGCCAGTGGCAGTTGTGTCAAGGCGGGGAGGCGAAGGGGGCATGCACGTTGCAGGCAGGGGGTCTGCGTGGTCTCGGACTTGGTCACTGGATGAGACCCCACACTCAGGACCACATGTGGCACACACAGTGCTCTCCGTGGGCCTTGGCTGTGGTTCTGATCACATGCAGAGGCCCCCGGGGCAAAGTACAGGAAGTTCAATGGCTGCTCTGTGCCCAGGGTTCACGGCCAGGGAAGAGGCTGCGGGGATGGACCGGCTCGGACCAGAAGGACCGAGCATGGTGCTCAGGACCTGGGAGTTTCTTCCATCAGCCAGGGGGAGGCTGGAGCACCTGAGAGCTGCCTGGGAACCTTCAGCAGGGATGGGGCAGAGACAGGGGCAGGGAGACGCAGGCGCTAGAGGACTTCTCCCCGCCCACGGGCCCTCTTGAACTAACAGTCTTTGCTTTGTACCTTCAGAATCCCCCATGTGGAAGGGGGGATCTGAGGGGTCTGCGTGTCTCCGTGGGCCATGGGAGGCTGCAGCAGGGTTTCTAAGATGCAAATGCAGGGGGGTGCAGGGAGTATGGAAATCCAGAGTGCCCGAGTCAGCCTGGACTCGGAAACCGCGTCCCTGCACCTCATGGTCCCTGCGGAAGCCCTTACATAACTGCGGGTGGGGGTGGGAGCAGCATTAGGTAATCCTTGGTCTGCAACCCTTGCGGATTAGTCACAGTTTTGTCTCTCTAACAAAATACCTCCCACAAGCTACTCAGGGAGAAACCAGACTGATTTTGGCTCCTGGTTTTGGAAGTTCACAGGCCAAGGTCAGACAAGCTGCATCGGGTCAGCAGCCGGTGAGGCCGGAGACTGGCAGTGGCCGTGGCAGAGGCAAGGTCACATGGCGAGCCAGGAAGCAGAGAGGGGCCAGGTCCAGCTCCTTGTTGACACCCGACCCTCTCAGGAGAACACCCTTCCAAGACATCCCCAGGGACCCGTGGCTTCCCACTAGACCCGCCTCCAAAACACCATGATTGGATGACGCTCCCACCTCCTAGTACCACCAACCCATGACCTCAGGGCTGAAGTGTCTTTAATTTGGGGAGCCAAATCCTGTCTGAACTCAGCACCCTGAGAAAACTTTTCCAGCAGTGGGCTGACGTCGCTCCCCACCCCACCCGAGACAGCACAGCTCTGCTCTCTGCCCCCGTGCAATCCGCTCCCTGCCCCAATGACCTCATACCCTTGTGTCTTCTCCTCTCTAGGCTGTGGTAGGGCGGGACCGTCAGCTCCGGCTTAGACCCCAGCTAGAAGACCCCAGCACCCCAGCTCTAGCCACCAGGTCATCCTTTGCAACCAGAATCCCCACTCAAGGGTCTGTCTCTGGCCATAGCTAAGCATCATCCCTAGTCCCGGCTTGCCCTGGGAGAGCCTGAACCCGGGACTTCATGAGGAAGGGTTATGGGCTCATAAATCACAAAACATGTAGGTTGACCCTGGCTGTAGCCAAAGCCTCACCCAGCAACTCAGACATTACCAAGGACCCCATCACCCTTAGGCTCTACCTATAACCTCAGTGTCTCAAGGTTGTCCCCTGGGAGCCACCAATGGCTCTCAGTTCCTGACCCCAGGCCCAGGGCTCTGGCCAGCAGGGAGGGAGGAACCTTCTGGTGCCCACAAGCCCAGTCAATGACTTTTTGTTTCTCATTGGCTCCCTGTGCAGCACTGTCCCATCACAGTGGCTATGGGTGGGATTATGCTAATTAGTTTGAGGAGGAGCCTTGAGCTGGGTCCGGGCTCACCTGTGGCTTAAAGGGTGTGGCATGGCTGCCTGGCAGCTCCCGTGTACAGCTCCCTAGCTGTCCTGGCTCCCACAGCCCTCTGGGGGCTGAGTCCACCGACATAGTCCTGGTCTCCAGCACCGAGGGCCCACACCAGGCTTCCTGCCCTGCCCTGCTCAGTCCCGCGTGAGCAGGACTTTACAACGAATGGGTCATGCAGAGGCACAGGCTCTGCCGGTGACACGACCCAGCAACCACGGAGCTGAGCACTGGAGTCCTTGTTGCCCAATCAGACTCGATTCTTGGAAACCCTGTAAGTGAACCCACTTAAAATGGATCCACAGGCAGTGAGACGTAACATGAAGATTTATTAAAAGGAGTCGACTGGGCTATCTGTTTACGAAAACCGGGTAATAGTATCAACCATTCATTCATTCCTTTTCAGAATTAATCTTCATAACTGAAATATGACACTGGGGCTCCTAGACCCAATGTAGGCTGACTCGGGCTGATCACGGCTTTGGGAGCAGTGTTTGCCACATCTCTGGGGGGCAGAGCACGCTTTGTGGTGTTCTATCGTGCAGCTCAATCAGGAGGAAGGTCTGCTTGGCGAAAACGCTTGAGGCCTTGGTTGGTTGCTGATGTGCCGGGCTGTGCCGGGCTGTGCCGTCTGCAGCCGGGAGAGGCTGGGGGACGGGACTCTGAGGGGCCAGCGTTGTGGTGCCGGGGGTGAAGCTGCGGCTAGCAATGCCAGCATCCCATGTCGGAGCACTTGTTCAAGTCCCCGCTGCTTCGCTCCGGTACCGGCACCTGCCAACGTGCCTGAGAAGGCAGAGGAAGAGGGCTGAACCCGGGACTTCATGAGGAAGTCCCCAAGTACCTGGGGCCCCTGCCACCCACGTGGGAGACACAGATAGATAGGGCTCCTGGCTTCAGCCTGGCCAGCCCTGCCCATTGCAGCCATGCCTTTGGGGAGTGAACCAGCAGACGGAAGATCTCTCTGTCTTTCAAATACATAAATAAATCTTAAAAAGAAGAAGATGAAGAGGGGGACCAGGGCCATGTGCCGGTGTCAGGTGGAAGCTGGGGGGTGAGTCTGGTTTCCTAAGAGTTCGGTCCGTTGGTGAATATTTTCCTGTAATGACAGATCTTTCTTCCCCGACCTCATAACTGCAAGTGCATAACTATTCAAATGAATATTCAAATGAGGACCTTGGAATATCAAGAAGGGATTGAAGGACCCAGGGGTAAAATAGGTTCTCCAAAGCCCAGAGAGGGGAGATGCTCCAGTTTAGGGTTTTCAAAGGCAAAGAGTAGAATGTAACGAAAAATAGATGGAAATGTGGATTTTTAAAATTTCATCTATAGTAAGTGGTTAACTCAGCCCCTAAAAGATGGCAGGGTTCTTGTTCAACTCAGTAATTCCTGCATTTCCTCAAGGACACAAGATGGCTGCTACAGCTCCAAACATCACATCCTCACATGACAATGTCCAAAGACAGGACATTTCATTTTATAAGAATGAAAAATCTGTCCCTTGCTTCCTCAGAAAATTTCACCTTGAGTCTCAGCTGGCTGAAACTGAGTTATCTGCCTGTGCCCTCACCATGAGAGAGGCTGGATCCGGAGTAGGTGGTACCTCCTCCTGTACTGGGGGGAGGCTGCCTCCACCAGGACAGCGCCTGGGTAGACAGCCCACCTGAGCAGAGTGAGGACTGCAGGTGGGGCCACACCCATGCTCTTCTTAACCCCTGTCTCTGGCTGTGTCTACAGGTCAGAAGGCCCCCAGCTCCCAACACCCCCAAGAGCCAGCCCAGAGCCAGGAGACAGGAGTGACAACTTTGAGGATGGTGGGACCAGAGATGGAGACGCTGCCCCGAGGGAAGCCTGGTCATCGGACAGCAGCTCCGGGAGCAGAGCCCTGGATGAAGGTTTGGCCCCGCGCCCAGGGACTGTCTGCTTTGGCCTCCCCATAGACGCTGCTCCCCTTACTGCTCAGGCTGGGCTCCCGGCCCCCTGGGCCCTCCTCCTGGGCGTGTTGTTTTAGGAACACGGATCTCAAGGATCTGGCGGGCATGGCACCACCAGGAGGTGCTCAGCTGGCTCTGCCAGGGACAGGTTCTGTGACTCCGGCACTGACAGCCATATTCAACACCCAGCTCCTGCTCCCATCTGGGACAACTGAGCGATGCTATGATTGGGACAAGCGAAGACATGTGGGGTGGGCTTCGGGGCCAAGCAGGTTAAGCCACAGCTCGGGACCCCACACCCCATAGCAGAGCGCCTAGGGCCAAGTCCCGCCTCAGATGATGACCGAGTCCTCGGGGTCCTGTCACCCCCAGGGGACACCTGGTGAGGGTTCCAGGCTCCTGGCTTCAGCCTGGGCCAGCCCTGGTAATGTGGGCATTGGGGGAGCCAACCACTGGATGGAAGTTCTCTCTCTCTTTGCTCTACCTCTGAAATAAAAAGACCTTTAAAAATTAGTAATAACCACACACACAGGTGCAGCAACAGGAAATTTCCAGAAGATGAACAAAAAAGATCAGTATTGGAAACACATTCACACGATCAAAAAGTCACGAAACATGGAGCTGGCATTGCAGCGTAGTGAGTTAAGCTGTTGCCTGCAACATCAGCATCCCATTAACCGGCTTATCCCATCTGGGCACCGGTTCAAGTCCTGGCCGCTCCACTTCCAATCCAGCTCCTGCTAATGTACCTGGGAAAGCAGTGGAAGACGGCCCAGGTGCTTGGGCCCCTGCACCCATGTGGGAGACCCAAATGGAGTTCCAGGCTCCAGGCTTAGGCCTGGCCCAGCTCTGGCAGCTGCAGCCATCTGGGCAGTGAACCAGCAGGTGCATGATCTCTCTACCCTGCCTTTCAAAAACGAGAAAACTGGTGCCATCCTCCCTGCATGCTGTGCAAGACCCCAGGGAGCAACGCTGACCAGCCAGCGTCACGGCTGGACCAGTGAGGTGGGGGCGGGCACAGCCCTGGCCTTCCTGGGCGGCCTTGCCTTACAAGAGTATGCACAGGGACTGGGCAGCAGCCGTCCAGAGGAGAGGAGAGGCCCCGGGGGCCCTTCCCTCTGCCATCGCCGCCTTGTTCCCAGTGCTGCCCGGCACTGTCCCTCCCTCTGTCCCTCAGCCTGTGTTTCTCCAGCAGTGGGCGAGCAGCTGTTCCGCTCGGTGGAGGGCCAGGCTGCCTCGGACGAGGAAGAGGAGGAGGAGGAGGTAGAGGAGGAGAAGTGGCGGGAAACACAGAGGCCCCCAGTGGCCGAGGCCCTGCTGGCTCGGCCCTCCAGCTGCGGCAGTGGGTAAGCGTGGGATCCATGCCATGCCCTAGGCCCCTCCGAACAGTGATGGGGCTTCAACTCGGGAGACTCATTGTCCGGGTTCAAGCCAGGTCTAGTCACCTCCCAGCCCCTCTAAGGCTCTGTCCCCTTGGCCAGAATGAGACAAGGTCGCCCCTGTCCCGTGCAGGACCAAGGAGATGACCTTGGGGGTGGCTCTCATCCCCACTGCTTTTCTCTCACTCCCTTGACCACCGCTCCCAGACCCCAGTGTCCTTCTCGGCCTGTGCCCTGACCCCTGTGCCCTGACCCCGTGTCCATGCAGCACGCTGTCCCCAGCCGCTCCAGTCACTGGCCCAATCCTCACCACGCCCCCCGCGTGGAGCAAGGACGAGCCTGGCATCTCTGAGCCCCAGGCACACTTTGAGGAAAATAGCCATCAAACAGCCCAGCAGCCCTCCTGCCCTGTCCCCTGCCCAGTGCCATGCTGGTTCTGGTTTCAGGAGACAGGCCGTCGGGAGGCGGGGCTGTAGCACCCCCACCCCCACCCCCGCCCCGTCCTGACGCTCTGCTCTGCTGCAGGTGTGATGACCAGACGGCCAAGAAGCTCACGACCTACTGCAGCCACCTGGGTGCTGCCGACCGCACCTGCATCCCGGGGGAGCTGGAGGCCCACGTCACCAGGCCAGGGACCCAGGGCTGCGGTGGGAAGGCCCTGGGGACGCCGGGGGAGGAGGTCAGTAGAGCCCCCGGGACCTGGGGAACACAGCCGAGTCCTGTGTTCCGGTCACAGACGAGGAAACCAAGACGCAGATGTGATTTCCTTTGATTTTGATTTTTTTTAAAAACTTTTAAAAAATTTATTCGAAAGGCCAAGACAAAAATAGAAAAGAAAAGGTTGTCTATCTGCTGGTTTACTCCTCCAAACGCCCACAACAGCTGGGGCTGGAACAGGCTGAAGCCAGGTCCCAGGAGCTCCATGGGTGCCAGGAATCCAAGGACCTGGTCTGCCTCCCAGGGTGTGAGTGCATGGACAGGCAGACGCATCAGAAGCTGAGCAGGGACTCAAAGCCAGAGGCGCCAACACAGGACGCAGGCATCCCTGGCAGCATCTTGGTCCCGCACCTGATTTACAGTTACTGAAAAATCTTGGGGTTGCAAGTTACAAGAGCCTGTCTCAGATGGTATCTCACAATGCAAAACAGGAGTTTACTGGAGCGTGGAGCTGAGGACGGGGGTCGTAGGAGCTTCAGGCACAGCTGGATCCAGGACTCCGCGCTAGACTGTCCCCACCTGTCTGCTCTGTGTCTCTAGTGCTGGCCTCGCTTTCCCCTACTCCATGTGGTACGGGAAGGGCAGGCTGGGCCGCAGACAGCACAGGGCTTGCAGGTGAGAAACCCCAGAGGGAGACTGAGCCTCTCCCGCTCCCCTCTCTGGGAGGAAGCGCAGTTGGCCCAGCCTGGGGGTGGGGTCTCCATCCAGGTCAGAACAAGCGCACCTCAATAAGGGCCCTGGACAGCCGCCCGCCAGTCGCCTCCTCGTCCCTTGGTAACCTCTCTGTTCTACAGGAGCCAGAGGTGCCGTGCGGCTGAAAGCCGCTTCCCGGAGCCCGAGCCCGCTGCACTTCCCAAGCTACCGTTTTGATACAAGCCAGCTCTATGTTCCTACATCTGAAATGCTCATTTTGTCCTGTTTATGTGCATATGAGGGGTCCTTAGATAATCATTAAAAATGATGGCGGCTGACAGGTACAGCGCATCAAACGAGCACCAGGCACGGACATGCTGTGTCTCCCCAGGGAGGGGGAGGGCGGGCATGTGGCACAGGGGATAAAGACGCCACTGGGGACACCCAGATCCCACATCCACCTGCCTGGTTCCACTCCCGGCTCCCCTACTTCTGCTCCAGCTTCCTGTGGCCTCTGAGCACGGCCAGGGTCCGGGGCCCAGCAGCGGGGTGCAGTGGGGGAGCACTCGCCCTCTCCCCGCAGGCAGAGCTGCAGCGCAGGGCGGAGGAGAGTGAGCACCTGAGGCTGGAGCTGCAGATGGTGGAGACGGAGCGGGTGCGGCTGGCCCTGCTGGAGGAGAAGCTGGTGGACGTGCTGCAGCTGCTGCAGAGGCTCCGGGACCTGGTAGGCGCCCGGGAGCCGGCACGTGCAGGGCTGGGGCCGGGCACTCCTGTGAGGGAGCCCGGCCTGTGTCAGGCTCCGGGCTCGGGGCTCTCTTCACACTCGACAAGTGTTGTCCCATTTCATAGATGGCAACAATGGAGGCTCAGAAGAGCCAACTAACCAAAGGGTGGGAGCCTCCCTAAGTCATCTTATGAAACTAATGTAATTAGAACCTCAAAACTGGAGGAACGTAAATACAAGAAGGGGTAATTATGCACTAACACCACATTTAGACATGGGAAATTAAAAATGCAAAATCAGTAAATGAAATCCTAGCAAGTCAGATGTGCCAATGATTAAAGAAATGTAGCATGCCCCAGTTGGATTTATCCTAGGAACTCAAGGGTGATGGCCACGTCAAAACATGTTACCATAACTAATACGGCACACGGCAGGTTAAAGGAGAAAAGCCACACGATCATCCCATTAGATCAACGATACTCTGTGTGCTTCTATTTTCGAAGCATTTGGCAAATTCAAACCAAGAGGGACCCTCCTTAGACAAGGGGTCTCCACCAAACACAGGCAAACCTCACGCCCCTCGCTGAATGGCTGGGAGAATCCTGAAACGAGGCTCGAGCTGAGGACGCCGGCTTCCACGTGAACTAGAGGTGCCGGCCAGGGCAGCGAGTCCAGAACAGGGATGGGCAGCCGGCTTCGAAAGAAGCAAACCTCTTACACCCCGGGATCACATTCCTCTACACTCCCTAAGAGCAGAGAGGCAAAGCGCTGGCATTCCTTGTGAGGTGGCCGAGAAAAAAACCCACAACACAGAAATCACCAGCAAACCATTTGAAAAGAGAAGGTATAAATGAATGAACGAATGAATGAATGTAAGAGGCTGGTTAAGTTATCCAGGATCATTCACCCAGTATGGGGTGGAAGCAGGATGGGCACCCGGCTCGGCAGGGCTCCGAGGGGGCCCCTCCCTGTGCATCAGGCCCCTGGCCTGGGACTCTGCGGGCCACACAGCCTGGGCAAGCAGCCTGGGCACATGGCCTGTTCTTCCCCAGCATGGCTGGGAGCCTTGGTCAAGTGGTGCATAATAAAATCAGCTGTCAAACACCAAATGAGCCAACCACGCTTAAGACACCCCTTTAGCCATGGCTGCCTCCCAGGTGCCTCCAGGGCCAGAAGCCCTTCAACATGGTCCACCCTAATATATAGTCCCCCCACCCCAGCCGGGTACATTGGAGATTAGTACCGGGGCCCCCTGCAGATCCCAAATGCTGAAGACACCAAGGCCCTTATATAAAAGGGCATCACACTTGCTTGTAAGTGACACACATCCTTCCATTTGTTTGACATCATCTCTAGCAGGCTGACAATACTTACAACAATGTCAACGCTATGGAAGTGGTCGGTAGGCCTCATTGTTTAGGAAACGGTGGCAAAATAGAAGTCTGTACGTGGTCAGAACAGTGGCAGTGTTTCCCCTCTCCCCCCAAATACTTCTCCCCTGTGCTGGATGAATCCTTGGGTGCAGAACCCGCTGAGTGCCTGTGACCTTTGACAGGCAATGCACACAACACCTTGCACCCACCAAGTGGCTCTGAGAAGCCCATTGTGGCCAGCCTGGGGTAGGGGGCCAGGAAGAGATGGGAAGGGGCCTGATCAGTTGCCAGGGGGCTGCACAAAAGCCCCTGGAGCCCACCAGCTCCCACCCATCAGATGCGGATCCAGTAATCACCGTCTGACCCAGCCCTGCCTTGGTTTCTTTTCCAGAACATATCAAAAAGGGCCCTGGGGAAGACACTGCTGAGTGCCCTGGATGCCTGCAGGGACCCCGCCCAAGGTAGGGGAGCACCCTGGGATTCAGAGCTTGAATTTGGCTGGGAGGCAGGCTCTCGGGGCGAGGGCGTGGTGTCCTGACCAGGAAACCCCAGCACTCACTGTCTTCAGAGCGTGCTCTGCAGAGTGACCTCCTTGTCCACCCTGAACACTGCAGAGGGCGTGGCCCTGCTCCGGCTTCCGGCAGGTGGAAGTGCAGGAAGCCATGCCACAAAGAAGCCAGCAGGGTCAAACCCAGGCGAAGACATGGCCAGGGCTGGGAGTGGCACCTCCGGGGCTCAGTGCAGCCCATCAGGGGAACAGCTCCAGTGTTTCCACCCTCCTGGGTCCTTACAACAGCCCTGTAAGGAAGGGGCTGTTATTCCCACCCCACAGATGCAGAGACTGGGGCACAGAGGGCTAGTGCTGGCCGCGTGTTAGCCCTGCAGCTGGAGGGTGAGGAACACGCAGCCCGCGGGCTGTGCAGGCCCATGACGTCATCTGCTCTGGCCCTGCCAAGGCAACTGCCAGCAGGACTTGAACCTCAATTAATCTGCAGCAGGCTGATTTTTCAGGCTGAGCATTGTGCATGGCCCACAATGCCATTATAAACAGAGGTGGCCTTTGGCAGGACAAGACGGTTCCTAGCACAGCCAGGAGGAGCAGAGCCTGCTCGGCTCACCAGGGTGACGGGCCGGCGGGGATCGGGGATGTGCAGGGCCCTGGTGTCAAGGAGCAGAGGGGGAATGATCTGCTCGAAGTCCCTGCTTGGGGGTCCTCAATGAGATGGGGACATGTGGGGCAGCTGGCTGGGCAGGGAGCAGCTCTGTGGACCAGCGTGAGCAGACTGACTGTGCCCTCTGTCCACTGCCTCCCTCTAGAGGGAAGATCTGGCCCCTCGGCCACCCTGGACGCCCTGCACCAAGCCTTGGCTAGCTGCCAGCTCTTGCGGAGACAGCCCCCAGCCCCAGCCCCCGCAACTCCTGTGCTCCCCAATCCTCTCCTCATCTCCTGCTGAGGCCATCGCCCCCACCGTACCACCATCGGACCAGCTTCCATGGTCAGCTGACTGCAGTCAGACTGCCCTCAAGACCAGCCTGACCTCCACCGTCAGACCACCACCACGTCACCTGAACTCAGGAGGCCCCGTATTCTTGCCTCCAACGTCCACGCCAGAGGTGCCCTCCTTGCCGCCCAGCCTGGCTTAGAATCTCTTCCCCCAGGTCCCAGGACCTCCTCTCTCCAGCACTGTCCGGCCCCTTGCACCAACGTGTCGCTGTAAGGGAGGCCTAGCCCAACCTTGGGGACACATCTGACCCCCGGGAAAAACCGGTGGAATTCCAAGGAGGGAGTGATCACGGCGGGCTGCCTGGTGGAAGCTGCCCTGAGCTAGCTCCAGAAGACAAGTAGGGCCAAGAGAGGGGAAGGAAGAGATTTAATCTAAGGAACAGCAAGAGCAAAAGTGTGATCTCAGCAAACCGCGCCCCCACCCCTGCTGATGCAGTGCCCGGGGCCCCTCTTTCCTGAACACGCCTGTCATCTAAAATCGCACAGGACAGGAAGCTATGTGTGACCCCAGTGCTAACCGGAGGCGAGATAACACGAGCCCCATCAAGAGGGGTTTGTCTGAGCCAGGAGTGTGAGTGCACTACACGGGTACAGCTGGGAAAGGGGGACACCCAGTCCGCCAGGTCTGCACCATGAGGAAGGGGCAGGGGCAGGCCATGGGGGCGTCAGTGGCAAGTGAGGATCCCAGAGTTGATCTCACAGGCAACAGGGAGCCCCTGAAGGCCTGCAGCAGGCTGGAGACAGGGGGAGAGTGAAGAGGCAGCCACAGAAGCGTGGGTGCAAAGGACCAAGGCGTAGCCTAGTCAACTGCAGAAAATCAAAGATAAAACATCCCGAAAGACGCCAGAGGGGAAAATAACCCCTTAACCACATCAGAATCGCATCCAACTGACCCACAGAAACCGTGCAAACACCGAGAGAGAGACAGACAAAGCCACACCAGCCTACAATTCTGCATCCTAGGAAATCACCCTTCACACGTGAAGAGGAAATAAAGACTTTCTCAGATAAACAGATAAGTAGGAAATTGCTTGCATGAAATTCAAAACAAGTCCTTCAGAGAGAAGGAAAATTACACGAGGTCAAAAACTCAGACCCTCATAAAGCAAGGGAGATCATTAAAAAAGGAACAAGTGAAGGTAAAATGAACTTCTAGTTTCCTTATTCTTACTGGATCCAACAGCCAGTAGCTTGTTCAAAACACGAACAGCGGCAGCACACGTGCTGATCATGGTTTCCGTGTAGGGGAGAGGAGCCCCAGCAGTGCCATGAGGGCTGAGAGGGAGTTCAGACTGGTGTGTTATTTAAGGTACTCAAACCAGAGAGAAGCAGTACAGGGCTATTTGTAAGTGGGTTAGTTGTAAAAGTATATTGCAAACGTGAGGACAAACACTAAAAAAAGGTTTTAAAAATAAATAATTGATAACACTAAGAAAGGGGAGAAAATGGAACCATTTAAAATGCTTGGTTAAAGCCACAAGAGGCACAAGAAGAGAGAAAGACAAAACAGGACCAGACAATAAAGGCAACGAACAGCAAACAGCAATGAACATGGCAGAAGTTAACCCAGGAGATCAAGAGTCCCTTTGAACGTCAATGTTTTAGATACACCGAAAACAAACAAAGATCGTCAGAGTGCATCAAATGGGTGGGCTCAGCTGTCCGACTATAGACCGACTGTAGCAGCAGCCACGTGACCTGCAGACAGCGCAGGCTGCAGGACGAGGGCAATGAGCAGGGTTGACAAGGGGTCACTCTCCTAAGGCGACACGACAGTGTGCACTGACAACAGCGTGGCACAGAAAGCGAGGCAGAAACTGACAGCGCTGCAGGGAGAACAGGTGCACCTGGAGCCTGCAACTCCCTCGGGAAGGAGAGTGACACCCCAAGACGCCATCTGCCAACTGGTGGACCCCATCTCCTGTCTCATGCGACTGCCACATGACCACCAACACAGACCAAAGTCCTCACTGCAAAACCACCAACCAAGTATAAAAGAATGGGAATTGGGGCTGCCGCCTGCAGTACCGGCATCCCATATGGGCGCTGGTTCAAGTCCCACCTGCTCCACATCCAATCTAGCTCTCTGCTGTGGCCTGGGAAGACAGCAGAAGATGGTCCATGTCCTTGGGCCCCTGAACCTGCATGGGAGACTAGGAGGAAGCTCCTGGCTCCTGGCTTTGGATCGACCAAACTGCAGCCATTGCAGCCATTTGGGGAGTGAACCAGCAGATGGAAGACCTTTCTCTCTCTCTCTCTCTCTCTCTCTGCCTCTGCTTCTCTGTAACTCTGCCTTTCAAATAAATAAATAAATCTTAAGAAAAAAAAAAAAAAGAAAAAGAATGGGTGCTATACTGTATTCCCAGATGGCAATGAGATTAAACTGGAAATGAGTAACCGAAAGATGACTAGAAAATCCCCCAAATACTTGGAGTTTAAGCAGCACACGTCTCAGTGATACATGGTTCAACAAAGAAATCTCAAGAGAAATGTTAAAATACTTTGAACTAAATGAAAATACAGTGTATAAAACTTGTGTGAAATCCCAAAAGACTTGGAGGGAAATCCATAGCATTGAATGCACATATTTAAAAAGAAAAACAGCTCTAAAATCAATCATCTCAGCTTTCATCTCAGGAAATTATAAAAAGAGGAAATTTTAACTCCAAAGCACATGAGAAGAAATCAAAATTAAAGCAGAAATCAATAACATTGAACACAGGAACCAAGGAGAGAAAAATCAACAAATCCAAAATCTGGTTCTTTGAGAAGCTCAATAGAATTATTTCTACCCAGAATAATTAAAGAAATCACAAATTATTAACATCAGAAATGAAAGAGGACTTTACTGGCTGTACCACGGACATCAAAAGGTATCATCACAAAAGTGATGACCTATTCAAAGGAGATCCATTTCTTGAAAGACGGAATCTGCCAGAACCCATTCAAGAAGAAATACACAGCCACAAGAGGTCGACGGTGCGTCCTCGGAGAGAGCTGGGGCCCCGTTCCAGAGGAGGGCAATCAAGCAGTCACACAGATTTTCCCAATGCATCTGAAAGTCACGTTTACACTTCAGTCAATTAAGTGTACAACAGCACTGTGTCTAAAAGAGTGTACACACCTTAATCACCTATTACTTAAATACATTACGGCTAAAACATGCCAGTGATCATCCGAGCCTTCATCAAGTCATCACGTCGCAACACTGACAGCTGGTGACGGATCAGGTGGCTGAAGGCTGGGGTGGCTGTGGTCACTTGTTCAAATAAGACAATAATACGCTTTGCCACATCAACCTGCCCTTTTTCTCATGAGTGATTTCTCCATAGCACTGGCTTGTCGTTGTTGTTTCCATATTTTTGGTCTTTGTTTGTATGTTTGTTTGTTTTTGAAAAGCAGGCAGAGAGAAAATGAGATCTTCTATCTAGGAGTTCACTCCCCAAATGCCCTCAACAGCCGAGGCTGAGCCAGGCCAAAGCCAGGAGCCCAAGTCTTTTTTTTTTTTTTTTTTTAAAGGTAGAGTTACAGAGAGAGGGAGAGACAAAGAGAGATCTTCCATCCTCTGGTTCACTGCCCAAGTGGCTGCAACTGCCAGAGCTGGGCCTGTCTGAAGCCAGGAGCTTCTTCTGGGTCTCCCACATGGGTGCAGGAGTCCAAGCACTTGGGCCATCTTCTGCTACTTTCCCAGGTGCATGAGCAGAGAGCTGGATTGGAAGTGGAACAGCCAGGACTCAAACCAGCACCAATATGGGATACCAGAATGGCAGACAGTGGCTTTACCCAACCCAATGAACCTGATCCCTGCCTCTTAAAATCTCCACACTGGGGACCAAGTCTCCAACACAGGAACCCTCGGGGACACACTGCATCCATGGCATGGCACAGATTAACTCCTTTGTTGTCTTAATTTTAGATTTATTTTTCTTTATTTATATTTCATTTATTTGAAAGGCAGAGAGTTACAGAGAGAGAGAAAGAGCCAGAGCCAGAGCCAGAGCGCGAGAGAGATCTTTAATCTACCGGTTCACTCCACAAACAGCTACAACAGCCAGGGATGGGCCAGTCTGAAGCAGAAGCCAGGGGCTTCTTTTGGGTCTCCCACAGAGATGCAGGGGTCCAAACACTTGGGCCATCTTCTGCTGCTTTTCCAGGTGCATTAGCAGGGAGCTGGATCGGAAGTGGAGCAGCCGAGTCTCAGGCCGTTGTCTGTGTGGGATGCCAGTGTCGCAGCGGCAATTTCTTCTATCATGCCACTGCTGCAGCCCCCTGTGTCATCATCTCGACACTGTTCCCTGCATCTAGACTCCATCTCGATAAACCACTCTCTCTGTGTGCCCCTGAGAAGCAACTCTTCATCCAGTACAGCTCCGTCCTGAGCCCGCAGCGGTTCAGGTGTATGGCCAGGCTCCACGTCTCACTGAAGTTCTCTTACTGGTCCCACACACCTGCCGTCACCTCCTCCCCGGTCATCAACGAGAGCTGAATCCACTTCTTCCAAATTTCAGTTCCTGGTAGTACTCTGACCTCTCCCACAAAGCACACACGTTCTACAAGGCATCTAGAGTGGTGACTCCTTTCTAGAAGTTCTTCAACTTACCTTCCCTATATCCATCAGAGGACCCATTCTCTAAGCAGCCAAGTCTTAGGAAACTGACTTCTGCAGTAATAAGATCGACTGAGTAACACTTGATGCCTGGGCTGCAGAATGGATGCTGCATCTCATCACAGCCCACGGGGTGACCAGATCCATGGGGTGACCAGTGGGCAGCGACAGTCTGGAAGGAATCTCCTTCTCTGGGCGCTACTTCTTGGCAGCAGGCTTAGAGCGTTCAGCAAGTCACCGCGTGAGCAGATGCGCCATCGCCCAGGCCCCACTCCGTTCACAGAGTGCAGGCAGCACACCCCTCGCTCGCTGCTCTGGGGCCCCAGGATTTTCCACAGTGCATGTGGCTCCAGCTTACTGCTGCCAGCTGCACTGGCCCCAGATGGGATAATCAGCCTGGTGTTCAAAGCTTGGAAGCTTTGAATCCAGCGCTGAGTTTTCCTCTCTGGCTGTGGGAGCCCAGCAGAAGGCTGCTCCGCCCGCACTGAGTATCTGATGCTCACCGCAGCCTGCTTCGTCCAGCCTCTGGGCGAGGTCTTCCAGGCAACCTGTTGCAGCTGCCCCCCCCCCCCCCCCGCATGGCTCCCCTCGCCCTTCCAGGCTGTGATGGCGGCTTCGTTCCTTAAATCTCGTGAGCCAACCTCTGCTAGCCTCAAACTTGGCTTCTGCAGCATCCTCACCTCTCGGCCGTCACAGAATTGCAGTTAGGGCCCTGCTCCATGTGTGGCTGGTCTGCTCTTCTACCCAGACCACTGACGCTTTCTCGTGACTAGCAATAAAACTGCCTTTCTTCTCATTAACCTTAGCCAGAGCAGCCCTTTGCATTTCCTTCGAGAACTTTTCCTCTGCGTTCACGACGTGGCAAACCCTTGGTGCTGCAAGTCCAGCCCTGGGCCTGTTCCAGCTTCCCGTAAGCTCCTTCCTCACTGAGCTGAGTCGTTTCTAGCTTCTGATTTAAAGTGGGAGGGGCAAGACTCCTCCTTTCCCTGGAACTCTTAGAAGCTAAGCCGGGTTATTTTTTTCTTTAAGATTTATTTATCTGAAATGCACAATTTACAGAGAGAGATGAGGAGAGACAGTCAGAGAGGTCTTCCATCTGCTGGTTCACTCCCCAAGCGGCCACAATGGTCAGGGCTGGGCCAGTTCAAAGCCTGGAGCTTCTTGTTGGTCTCCTATGTGAGTGGCAGGGGTCGAAGCACTCAGCCATCTTCTGTTGCTTTCCCAGGCCATTAGCAGGGACTGGATCGGAAGTGGAGCAGCTGGGTCTCGAACCATGCCCATGTGGGATGCCGCACTGCAGGCAGTTTTGCCCACTGCGCCACAGCACCAGTTTCTATGCAGGGCTCCTAATTGGCCAAAAGTTGGTGTTACGGTGTCGCAGGAGCTAAGAGGCCCGGGGGGGCAGACAGAAGAAGGGCCAGCTGATGGTGGGGTCCCAAACAATCAATAACAACGTCGATTATCACTGGCCATGGACAACCATAGCACACATGGTAGTACTGGGAAAGTCTGAAATAGTGCAAGAACCATCAAAATGTGAATCACAAAGTGAGCACATGGCACCAGAAAAAATGGGGCTAGGAGGTTGTGTCCATGCAGGGTCACCATAAATCTTTAGTTGGTTACAAAAAGAAAAAAAAAAAAAACTGCAAAGCACAATGCAATGAAAGGAAACCAAATCTGTATCGATTGATAATTTAATCAACATAGGCTGGTGTTGTGGTTCAGTAGGTAAAGCCACCATCTGGGACACTGGACATATGGGCGATGATTCGAGTCCTGGCTGTTCCACTTCTAATCCAGCTCCCTGCTAAAGTGCCTGGGAAAGTGGCATAAAATGCCTGCACCCTTGCCACCCACAGGGGAGACCTAGAAGTCGCTCCTGGATCATGGCTTCTGGCTTCAGGCTTCAGCCTGGCCCAGCCCTGGTCATTGCAACCATCTGAGGGAGTGAGCCAGTAGGTGAAAGATCTCTGTCCGTCTGTCTCTCTCTCTCTCCCCACCACCTCCCTGTTACTCTTTCAAATAAGTAGTCTTAATGATTTAATCAATAACTTTGCATAAGAGAGCAGAGCTGGATGGGCTGGCTCACGGGCACATTCTGCTAGTGAACTCTCAGGGGGAAATTATCCCAGCCCTTCGCAATCTCTTCCAGAAGCCAGAAGCAGAAGAAACCTTCTACCTCATTCTGTGGACCCCTCACTACCCTGATCCCAAAACCAGACAAAGGCACTAGAGGAAAAGCAGGGGTAGGCATCTGGCCTGGTGGTTCACACACCAGTCGCCCCTAACCGAGTACCAGGGTTCAGGTCCTGGTTCCACTCCTGGCCCCAGCCTCCCGCTCGTGAGCACCCTGGGAGGAAGCCGGTCGTGGCTGGAACAGCTGGATCCCTGCCATGCTCTGGGAAACCTGGGCTGAGTCCCCAGCTCCCAGCTGCAGCCTGGCCCAGTCCCTGCCTTTGCTGGCATTTGGGGGCAGGACCCCGCAGGCTGGAGCTCTCCCCACCCTCCCTCACTCCCCCTCCCTTTCCTTCCCTTCCTCCTTCCCTCTCAAAGAAAGAAACTACAGACAACATCGCTCGTGCAAACACACGCAAACACTCAACATGAGCAAACCCAGCAACGCTCAGAGAGCAGCAAACACCACGGCCAGGTGGGATCCATCCCCAGTGGGCAGGACTGGCTTCAGAAGTGAACGCAGGCGACGCGTGACATCAACAGCTACAGAGGATCACACGACCGTATCAACAGATGCAGAAAAGCATGTGGCGAAAATCCAATACCTACTCCTGAGTAAGAACCCTCCTCAAACTGGGAATAGAGGGGAACTTCCTCAGCTTCATAAAGAACGATGACAAAGACCCTACAGCTAAGACCACACTCACGGGGCCGGCACTGTGGCACAGCTGCTTAAACCACTGCCCGGGATGCTGGCATCCCATATGGGTGCTGGGTTGAGTCCCGGCTGCTCTGCTTCCAATCCAGCTCCCTGCTAATGCACCTAGGAAAGCAGCAGAAAATGGCCCAAGTGGGAGACTCGGCTGGAGCTCCTGGCTCCTGGTTTCAGCTTGGACCAGCACTAACCATTGTGGCCATTTGGGGAGTGAACCAGCAGAATCGAAGATCTCTCTCTCTCTCTCTCTCTCTCTCTGTAACTCTTTCAAATAAAATTAATTAAAAAAAAAAAAAGGCTACACTCAATGGTGAGAAACTAGAAGCGTTCCTGCTGAAATCAGGAGTAAGCACATCTTCCAGCTACTTACTGGAAAACAACACAGCCACCATGGAAGACAGCCTGGCATTTTCTTACAAAACCAAACACACCCTTAACATGCAGCCCAGCAATCCTAAGGGGGCAAAAACCTGCATACACGTGTTTACAGCAGCCTTGTTCATAATTGCCAAACATAACCAAGACGTTCCCTGGTAGGCAAATGGATAAACTCTGATGCACATAGACAATGGAGTATTATTTCATATTTTTAAAAAATGGGGGCCGATGCTTGTGGCTCACTTGGTTAATCCTCCGCCTGCGGCACTGGCATCCCATATGGGCATCAGTTCGAGTCCCAGTTGCTCCTCTTCCAGTCCAGCTCTCTGCTGTGGCCCAGGAAGGCAGTGGAGGATGGCCCAAGTGCTTGGACCCCTGCACCCACATGAGAGACCAGGAGGAAGCTCCTGGCTCCTGGCTTTGGATCAGCATAGCTCTGGCCGTAGCAGCCATTTGGGGGATGAACCAACGGAAAGAAGACCTTTCTCTCTGTCTCCCTCTCTCACTGTCTAACTCTATCTGTCAAATAAATTTTTAAAAAAGTATCAGGGGCCAGCATTGTGGCAAAGCAGATAAAGCTCCTTGTGGAAGGTAGCCACTGCCACTCATGGGGGAGACGCAGATGAAGCTCCTGGTTCAGTCTGGCTCAGCACTAGCCACTATAGCCATCTAGGGAGTGAAACAGAGGGTGGAAGATTTCTTTCTCTAACTCTTTAAGGTAAATAAATGGAAAAAAATGAGGTCTCACACCAAGAAAACATATGGGGTAACCTTAAATGCATATGGCTAAGGGAAAGAAACTGATCTGAAAAGGCTACGCTGTCTGATCCCAGCTCTGTGAGTCTGGAAAATGTAAGACCACGGACTCAGCATAGAGAAGAGGGGCTGTCGGGGGTGGATGAAGAGACGGAGCACAGGGGGCCTGGGGGCCGTGACGCTACTCTGTGGGGCCCACGGTGCTGGGCACACAGCCCTACATGACCCTCACAGCCATCACATGTACAGCACCAAGAGCCAGCGCTCGAGCGGACTGTGGACTGCGGGCGTCCAGGTAGGGCACGCCACCCTGGTGGGGAGGCTCTGTGGGGGCAGGTGCTCAGGACGACCACATGCCCCTCATGCGTGCCCACTGTCCCCTTGGCTTCACCAGCAAAACACTGCTCCAGAGGGAACAGCTACAGATTCCAGGAGAGCGGCCCCCGAGCTCGGAACCCCGAGCCCAGGGCCCCTTGGAGCAGCCACGCTGGTCACATGCCCACAAAGCTGGCTGGGTACGGGGGAGGAGGGGAGGTGGCAGTAATTCTACAATGGAAAGCAGGAAAATCAAATATTTGTAAAGAAACCTTACATCTACCAGTCTTCTTTTGGCTTTTTTTCTATCAGTTTCTTTGGGATTTTTTAAATTGACTGCAATTCATTAAAAGTGTTTTCTGGGAAATTCTAAATAATCTCCTCTCTCTCTCACCTTCTGACAAAAAAAAAAATCTGTTGACTTAAATTGCCCAGAATGCCACCAAAAAATAAATAAAATCCTGTAATTTCAAACTACTGCCACTAGGTGGCGAGCACGTACACAGACCGGAGTCGTGCTTGTTCTGATGTCCCCGGTATTTGCCCCTGAGGGACCAAGCAAGCTCAAAGCCCTCGCACTGAAGGCCAGCGGGCTGGGGGTGGTAGGTGCCAGAGGGTGCGGGGTAGGGTGCAGCCTCAGGTTCATCTCGTATCCCTGAGAGCGTCCATGCAGCACCCACGCATGCAGGGTCCCAGCAAAGCCCTTTACCTGGGGGACACGGGTTCTTGGATGTCCCCATGCTACAGCTGAGGAAACCAAGGCGGGCGGCTGAGACTCTGTCCAAGGTCACAGAGCTAGGAAGAAATGCAGTCGGCTGGCTGTGTGGCACAGAGGGCTAATTCACTGCCTAGAACAGCAGCATCCCATGGGGGCGCCAGTTCGAGTAATGGCTGCTCCACTTCCAGTCCTGCCTGGGAAGGCAGTGGAGCATGGCACACACACTTGGGCCCCTGCCAGCCACGTGGGAGAGCAGGATGGAGCTCCAGGCTCCTGGCTTCAGCCTGGCCCAGCCCTGGCAGTTGTGGCCATTTGGGGAGCGAACCAGCAGACAGAAGATGTCTCTTTCTATGTCTTTCCCCCTCTCTCTCTGTAGCTCTGCCTTTCGATACATCTTTTTTTGTTTTTAAGAGTTAAGAGTTTTATTTATTTGAGAGGTAGAGTTACAGACAGTGAAAGGGAGAGACAGAAAGGTCTTCCTTCCGTTGGTTCACCCTCTCCCCAAATGGCCTCAACGGCTGGAGCTGCGCTGATCCGAAGCTAGGAGCCAGGAGCTTCTTCCCAGTCTCCCATGCAGGTGCAGGGGCTCAACAACTTGGGCCATCCTCCACTTCCTTGCCAGGCCACAGCAGAGAGCTGGGTCAGAAGAGGAGCAGCCGGGACTAGAACTGGCGCCCATATGGGATCCCAGCACCGCAGGTGGAGGATTAACCTACTGTGCCACAGCGCAGGCCCCATGCCTTTCAGTACATCCTAAAACAAAAGCAGGCTTGGGACCCAGGCTTGCTCCTCACAGCCTGGCTGACAGAGCCGGCGTCTAGGGAGAACCCGCAGACTGTGTGTCTGGCTCCAGGGCCCCGCAGCGATGGGCAGGGGCTACCACTGCCTCCTGGTTGCACACAAGCTGACAAAGCCATGTGATCGCCGCCGCCTCTGATCCCCTCTGCCTCCCAGAGGGGTCCGACCTCGAAGACAAGGGTCTTCCTGAGCAGGTTCCTTAACTACACAACAGCCAGACTAAAATTATCCCCTGAAGTCACCTGACAGCCTCCCCTGCTCCGTGAACCGGCCTCCGTGGCACTACACTCCCGCACTGGGTACAGGGGTCTCCAAAGGGGGCGGGCAATGCGCAAACAGAAACACCACCCACTCGGCTGAGGAGAGTAGATCCAGGAGGGCTTCCTGGAAGAGATCACCCCTTCAGTGAAGTGTGCCACTGAGGAGTGCTTCAGACACAAATGCTAGAGGGAGGGTGACCTACTACGAAGCTTCAGGCCAGGAAGAGGGGACGGACAAGGAGAACCCTGATGAGGAGGTGGGTTGTACTCAGAAGATTCCAGCGAGCGATGAAAGGATGCTGAGCAGGACAGGAGCGAGCGCAAACCTTTGCAGCCAGCGGCAGAGCTGGAAACCCAGCAGCCAGTGGTCATCGTGGCAAGATGCGAACCAGGCCAGAACTAACTAGAGGGGACACAGCCAGCGGGGCTGACGAGTGTCTACCGAGGGAGGGGCTGGGGTGCAGCGTTACAGGGATGCAGTCCCTGCCCTCTCAGAGCTCTTGTTCTGCGGAGCAGACTCTGATGAACACATCATACGGTGAGCATCAGATCATCCTGGCCCTGAGGAGCCCTGGGAGAGAGGCCGTGTGGGGCAGGAGGTGGGAGCCCCGCCTCAGCTGGGGACCTCGTGAATGGTGATCAGCAGGGAGCCAGGGGAGGAGCTGCGGGGAGGATGCTCCTGGCATCTCCCCACTAACAGCTTCTGTGCGCCATGTGTACCCTGCAGCCTCAATCACACTTTCGGGTGGGGGGGCTGCAATCTTTCACCCAGAGCTGGCAGAGGAGGGGGCTGAGCCCCTGGGGAAACAGTCTCCAGGAGACCCCTGCTATCTCCATGAGCCCCAAGCCGATCAACATACGTATGTGAAACCCCCTGTCCAATGGGCACCCCATTAAGATAATGCAATGAACAGAGTAATGCCTTAAAAACCCGGGACGCTTCCTCAAAGCCAGTGTCCCGCTCCGCCATACGCCTGCTCGCCTCTCGGACCAGACGTTTTCTCTATTCGCTTGCCAATCAAATACAAGGTTCTTTTCTCTCAAATAAAAGTTTCTGCCTCTTTGCAGATTGTTTCTCACCTTCTTATTTTTATACTAAGCTGGGGAAAATAACCCACGAGACTCCACCAACTGCCCTCCCTTCCGCCACCGCTCACAGCGCGGGCCCATCCGAGGTCAGGGTAGGAACAGCACAGATGGGAGCAGCCAAAGTCAGACAGAGTCCACGGCGGGTAGCTGAGGCTTCGTGAACGCAGAGGGCTGAGATCCGCGGCACAGCACCATGAATGTGCCCAACACCACAGACTGCACGCTTTAAAATGGCTCCCGTGGTGGCCGGTGTCCAGGCAGAGTGGGTTAAGCCGCCCAGTGCTGGCACCTCATATCCAGCTCCCTACTAATGCGCCTGGGAAAGCGCGGGAGACGGCCCCAGTCCTTGGGCCCTGCACCTGCATGGGAAAGCCAGGTGGAGTCCCAGGCTCCAGGCTTCAGCCTGGCCCAGCGCCAGCTGTTGCAGGCATCTGGGGAGCGAACCAGCAGATGGAAGACCTCTCTGTGTGTCACTCTTGCAAATACATCTTTTTTAAAATGGTAAGCTGTTGTTATGCAGTAATGAGGATTTTTTTTTTTTTTTTTGTGACAGGCAGAGTGGACAGTGAGAGAGAGAGAGAGACAGAGAGAAAGGTCTTCCTTTGCCGTTGGTTCACCCTCCAATGGCTGCCGCAGATGGCGCGCTGCGGCCGGCGCACCGCACTCATCCGATGGCAGGAGCCAGGCGCTAGGTGCTTTTTCCTGGTCTCCCATGGGGTGCAGGGCCCAAGCACTTGGGCCATCCTCCACTGCACTCCCGGGCCACAGCAGAGGGCTGGCCTGGAAGAGGGGCAACCGGGACAGAATCCGGCGCCCCGACCGGGACTAGAACCTGGTGTGCCGGCGCCGCAAGGCGGAGGATTAGCCTGTTGAGCCACGGCGCCGGCTAGGTTATGCAGTAATAAAGATGAGAACACTGAGGTTCGTGATGAGGAGGGGTCAGGAGCAGCAGCGAGCCTGGCAAGGGGTCCCAGGGAGGAAAACGAGCAGCAGAGGAGGTGGGTTCTGAGGTTTGTTGTGGGCAGACGGTGGGGGTCCCCTGGGGGACCGTGAGCACAGGATGGGAGCACAGAACTGGGGTGCTGTCCAGACGGATCCACAGGGAGTAGGCGGAGCTGGCGGTGGAGGGGATGGAGGAGGTTGGGAGAGTGGCCCGGCCGAGCGGCACCAGGCCTCTGCGTGAGTGACCAGCTGGATGGAGCCAGCACCCGCCGTGGTGGGCAGTACTGGGGGGACCAGCCTTGAGGGTAGGCAGTGAAGTCCGGTTTAGGCCACAGTAAGCCTGAGGGCCTGTGTAACACTCAGAGTGGACATGCAGAAGAGCCGGGAGCCCAGGTCTGGGTTAGAGCCAGAGATGGGGCAGTGGCTGTAGCTGGAGCAGAAGCCGAGGGAGACAAGCACCGTGGGAGGTGAGGACTCCCGGCCCAGGGAGCCGTGAACGCGGCTGGCTTGGCTGTGGGGCAAAGGGGGAGAAGTGGGGGCAACGGGAGCCATGGTATCCAAAACAGCTGAGATTTTTCCAGAATGAATGGGCCAGAGCTGGGGGCTGATGAAGCAGGAGCCCAGAGGGGCATGGGCGGGCAATGCCTCAGTTTCCCCATAGGGAAACGGGTAGCAAACCAGGTCTGCCAACTTGGCAGTCCTGGAACGAGGGGTCCCTCCTCCCTCCAAAGCCTGTGTAGCCGTGTCCCACCCTCACTCCTGCCAAAGGCCCCAGGAGAGCCCTAAGGTGAAAGACGGTATATGTGGCCGGGGCATGGGAGTGGGACTCTCACAGGAAGAAGAGGGGGTCCCACAAGCTCCTGTGTGGACAAAACACACGTGGAGGGGAGCCGGCCCTGTTCCATCTCGGGTTGCTCATCTGACCATCCTAACATTTCCACGGGACTGCCTTATTACTTGTGTTGTTTTCTGTTATTTTCAGTCTTGTAGGCTAAAAATGAGAAGGCAATCGCAGAGGCTAGAGAGGAAGAGAGACCAGCTGGGAGCACAGGCTGTGGACTGCAGGACTCCCGCTCCCCAGGGTGAGGTCAGCTGCCTGGAAGCGTGGGGAGCAGTGCAGGTGGAAGGCCCTCGGGCTCCCCGATGGACACAGGCCAGACCCCTGTCCAGGCCCAGGCTCCGGTCAGAGTCCTCCGCTGCCGGGGCAGGCCTGACCTCCCGCCGGTGTGACGTGGAACACGACGGCCCTTGCTGCCTGTAGCTCTGCCTCTGGAGTTGTGACCTGCTTTGAAGCCCAGCTGGAGAGCATCATGGCCGCCTCTGGCCCTGTCAGGGTTAAGAGCCCGCCTAGCAGACTGCAGTCTGCCGAGGCCCCAGGCCTCGCTCCCCATCCAGCCCTGACCCTGAGACCCCCTCCACACGGAGGCCCAGGGCTCTCTTTCTGGGTTTGATGCTCTTATAACCGTGACTGCGAGGGTGACCAAGGGTCCCCTTCCTCACTGGCCAAGGGGTCTGTTTACTCATGTTGCTAGAATTTTCCTACGCATTCCCAAAGCCAGGGTTCCCAGGATTCCACTGCCCCATCCCCTCCATGTGTGCACATTCTGCAGTCTCTGCAAACCCTGGCATGATCCAGCTAATGGTTCATAATGGAGAAACACCTCTGGGGTATCATAAAATGCACAGTGTTTTGATTTATAATATAATTATTTATAATATTTTATTATTAGGGGTTTTTTTCCCCAAGATTTATTTATCTGAAAAGCAGAGCAACAGAGACAGACAGAGAGAGAGGGAGAGGGAGAGAGATTTTCCAACCAATGGTTCACTCCCCAGATGGCCACAACAGCCAGGGTTGGGCCAGGCCAAAGCGAGGAGCCAAGAGCTTCTTCTGGGTCTCCAGTGTGGGCCCAAGCACCTGGGCCATCCTCTGCTGCTTTCCCAGGTGCATTAGCAGGGAGCTGGATGGGAAGTGGAGCAGCCAGGACTGTAACTGGCGTTTCGATATGGGACGCCAGCACCGAAAGCAACGGCTTAACCTCCTGCATCCCAACACCTGTCCCTGTTGGGTTTAATTCTGATTAATACTATAGAAGACTAAATGCATAACCAAATTTAAAAATACATGTATCTCCTAAAAGGAACTTTAGGGACAGGCGTTTGGCCTGGAGGTTACGCTGTCCGTTAAATCGCCCACATCCCATATCTGAGTGCAGGTAAAACAGCAGCGTGACATTCTAGCTGGGGGCTGATGGCTGGCAGTGGCTCTGAGCCCTGGCCAGCAGCTCTCTGTTAGGCAAGGGGAGGAGGAAGTGTTAGGTGGCCTGGTAACAGAAGGAGACCTCTCCTGACCTATGCACAAAGATGAAAATCTAAGTCACTTTCCCTGCTCTGAGGTTCCTGGCCTGCCCGTGGGAGTTGCCCAGCCCACCGCCCTGGAACAGGGTCCCCCTGCTGCTAGCTCCTGGGCCAGCTGAGGCCCCCTCAGTCCTCCCTAGGGCCTCAGACCAAAGCCCACTGCAGTGCCGCTGGGACCATAGGAAGCCCTTCCAGAAATCGGTGGGCTGTGTTGCAGTGGCCAAGGCCCAGGCACCCGAGGGCCTCCTGCCTCCGGAGATAGGGCCCTCCCGGCTGCACTTGGGGGATAAGCCAGGCTATTCTGGTCATTTCCTTCCCTCTCGCACAGTGGCAGCCACCGCTGCCTCCCAACCGTCTCCAGCCGTGCAGGCCACAGAGAGGGTGCCCGAGAGAAGGCCTCACAGGTAAGCGGCCCCCTTATTACCCAACGTGGCCCCCAGCCGGGAGCAGGCGGCCCTGGTCCCTCCCTGGCTCTTCCTTGGGCAAGAAGGGGCTGGCTGAGGGTATTCACGGATATGCACATTTATTCCACAAATACTCAGGGGATACCCATGGTGGACAGGGCACTGGAGGGGACAGCTCTGCTCGAACCCCTAAGCAGGGCTGGGGGCCTGGAGGTTTCTTCTTCCCCAAAACACACTCCCCACCGCCAGCACTGTCTTGCCCTCTGATGTGCCCTGTGAGTCAGCCAGGCTCCGCCCCAGCCATCACCCCACTTCAGAGGAGCACGCTGAGGCCTGAGAGGGGGCCCGGGGATGGGTGCAAGCTGCCAGGCCCTCCCTCACAGCCGCTCTCTCCTGCAGCCTGCCTGCCTGATGCCTGCCTGGGGGGTCCTGGTCCTGCTCTGGGCCATGGCGGAGGCCACCAAGGACTGCCCTGCGGCGTGCACCTGCCAACCCCTGGAAACCATGGGGCTGAGGGTGGACTGCAGGGGGCGGGGGCTCACGGCGCTGCCGGCCCTGCCAGTCCACACCCGCCAACTCCTGCTGACCAACAACAGCCTGCGCTCCGTGCCCCCGGGCGCCTTCGACCACCTGCCCCAGCTGCAGACCCTCGAGGTGGAGCAGAACCCCTGGCACTGTGACTGCGGCCTCACCTACCTGCGCCTCTGGCTGCAGGACCGCATGCCCGAGGCCCTGTGGCTCGTGCACTGCGCCAGCCCCAACCCCGCCGCCAACCGCACGCTGCACAACCTCACGGGCTTCCAGCTGGGCAACTGTGGCTGGCAGCTGCAGACGTCCAGGGCCGGCCCGAATACCTGGTGGGACGTGGCTCTAGGGGCCATGGCCATCCTGGGCCTGGCTCTGCTGGCCGCCCTACTGTGCACCACCAAGCCCCTGGGCTGAGCCAGGTCCCCAGGGGTGCCCCAGGGCACAGAACCCCAGACACCCCAAATAAACTGGCAACTCAGCCATTTTACTGAAGCTTAGGGGGTGTTTTCATTCCTCTTGGCACCCGAGCCTGATTCCTTCTAAAATCAGGGTTCATTTTGTCAAAACCAGATCTTGCTCTCACGCCATCACCCCAATTCTACAATCTCCACACATCCCAAGACTTCCCCCACACCTGCCTGGTCCCAGAACTCTGGTTCCCATGGCCTTCGCCTTCGGCCTCACCTGCTTCCCACAGGAGGCCCTGGAGGCCCAGGCTGGCCTAAATCAATATTCAGCCCCTCTGCAAAGTCCACAGAAGTCTCGCTCTCACACCAGCACAGCAATGCACAGAGCGGCACTGGCTGGAGGCGCCGCATGCACAGGGAGGGGGCTCCCACTGAGAAGCCCATCACTTTGCCAGTGTGGTCTTCACAGCTCCATGCAGGCCCCGAGGCCCCCGTCCTGGGCTCCCACGACCCTCTGCTCACCTATACCCATTTCTCTCCCTCCAGCATCTCTCCTCCTTTCCAATGCTCTGCCCTGCCAAAAACAAACAAACAAAAAAAACACCTCCTCCCTTTCTCATGGCAAAGAGCAAGCAGACCACTGAGTCCCCCTCTGGCCCCAAGCAATGACCACCCAAACTCTCCTACACCAAGGTCCCTTCCCTCGAGAATTGGCTGGCAGTAGACCGGCAGGCCTGGGAGCTTTGAATAGTGCCAGCTGGGGTGGCCCTGCAGGCCAAGAAGACTGAGTGGGCCCAAAGGTGAGTGGTGTCACGGCTGCAGGAGAAAAACAACACTATGAGCTGCCACCTGCTCCCTGGTGACTTAGCTCATGTAAGGCCTGGTGTGGAGCCCCTCTCTGGGTAAAACCCGGTGAGGAAGGACCTGCTCCCCTCCCAGAGCCAGGCAGACGCAGGCCCAGCCCGCAGGCCATCTGCGTGGGCCTCCTTCGCACCTGAGCTGGGATCCCCAGAAGCTTCAGGGTGGTGCATGGTGCAGTGGTTAGGATGTGCTTAGGGCATAGGCACCCCCTATCAGAATGTCTGGCTTTGCATCCTGGCTCTGCTTCTAACTAAGCCAGCTTCCTGCACATTGGCACCCTGGGAGGCAGCAGGTGACGGCCCAAATCCCTGGGCCCCTGCACCCACGTGGGAGACCCAGATGAAGCTCCTGGCTCCCGGCTTCCACCTGGCCCAGCCCTGGCCATTGTGGCCATTTAGGGAGTGAACCAGCAGGGAGTGAACCCTCTCTTTCTGTAATTCTGCCTTTCAAATTAAATAAATAACTCTCAAAAAAATAAAATAAAACAAGTCTTCTAGCCCCCAGTCCCCAGATCCTCTGCTGGCTCCTGAGTCGGCTGGTGTGCACGCCACAGCCCGGGAGACCAGCCCCGGAGGTCCAGCCTGGGGGCCTCCCTTCAGTGGTGGCCACTGGGGCCAGAGAGCAGGTGAGCTCCCTCGCTGCCCTCACCCCTTCCTGCTCCTCTCACAAGCGCCACAGACTGGGGAGCTTAGAAACAGACATTTCTCTCTCACAGCGCCGGAGGCTTGGGAGCTGGGGATCAGGGCGCCCTCTGCTGGCTGGGTCTTCCCTTGGGGCAGGAAGGGCCAATGCCCTGACCCCAGCGCTGGGGCTCCGTCATCCCCCACCTGCTAACCCCACACCCTGGGAGTGACATCTCCGCGCGTGGATATGGGGGACGCGTGCAGACCACATGCCCCCAACCCCGTCTCCACCTCAGGCCCGCAGCACAGAGCCATGGGCGCAGGCCCCGGCCTCAGCGCCCCCAGCTCCAGCACCTGCGGCCACAGCTGCCCCCTGTGAGACCCCAATCAGCGGCACAGGCCGGACTCGCGCTCCCATCCCCCCACGGCCGCGCCGCTCCCGCCCGCTCCGTGGCCCCAGCTTCGGCCCCCACCCCCACCCCGACCCCGCGTCCCCCTCACGAAACCCTGGGTAATTACGAAGACCAGACTTCCTCACCTCACGGTTCGGGAGGCTGAACGTCCGAGATGGCGCTGCCCCGTGGGGCTGGGGGCCTCTCAGGGGGCTCACACGCGAGGAGGAAGCCGTGGTGGGCTGGCCGGCCCAGGCTCAGGGTCGCCCGTCGCCAGTCAGCCCCCTTGCAAGAACCAACTCAGGTCCCCGCCCCACCGCCTCAATCTTTTCCGAGGGCGAGGGCGAGGGCAAGGGCGCGAAGTGACCCGAGGCCCTGCCGCTGGGCCCCACCTCTTAAAGGTCCAGACCCCTCCCCGCACGGCCACACTAGGACCAAACTCCCTGCAGGGAGAGCCAAGCAACTCTTACCCCAAACCAAAGCTTTCAGTGGACCCTCACCAACGCCCGACCGCTGAAGGCCGCTGGGAGCACCAGACCCCTGGTGTAGGCAAAATGCCAGCGGTTGTCACCATCTGTCCCGGTGTCACTGGGATGTCGTCCTCATGAGTAGTTTTTAAGCCCCCTTGCCGGAGGAACCTTGTCAAGGTAATGGTCCCAACTGTGGTAACCGCCAGGCCCGGACCAGCGACCTTGGCCGTCACGCACACGGCGGCCAGCTCAGGGCTCCCTGGGGGCCTGCACAGCCCTAGCTTAGCCCAGCCTAGCTTCTCAGCCCGTCTCCAAGCCCTGTGTTGGATTTATGCATCCCTCTGGCAGGTGGGAGGAGAGGGCGGGGAGGGCTGCGTGGGCCTCCGATGATATACCAGGGGCTGGCACTGAGCGTGCTTCCAAGTGCTGGCCGCCAGTGTCCCTCCCAGCCATGGCCGTCCTGCCCGGGTTCCCGGGCTCTGGCTAGTGAGCCTTTGTCCTCTCTCCCGGGCTGCTCCACTCCACCTCCTCTGTGGACATGGACGTTGGGTGCAGCAGTGAGGTCGCCGTCCGCCATATCGCAATGCCTGGTTCCAGTCCCTTCTCATGCGCGCCCCGTGAGGCAGCTCAAGGACTTGGGTCCCTGCCACCTGTGAGGGACACCCAGATTGAGTTTTGGGCTCCAGGCTTCAACCTGGCCTCGGCCTGGCTCTTGAGAGCATCTAGGAAATAAACTAGTGGATGGAAGATCTCTCCCTCTCTCTGTCTCTCTGCCTTTCATATAAAGTGAAAATAAATAAATGCAAATGTAAACGCATAAAAAATCTTGTGGGCTGGCACTGTAACACAGCAAGTTAAGCCACCTCCTGCAGTGCCGGCATCCCATATGGGCACCAACTTAAGTCCCAGCTGCCCCACTTCCAACCCAGCTCCCTGCTGATTTATCTGGGAAGGCAGTGGAGGATGGTCCAAGTCCTTGGGCCCCTGCACCCATGTGGGGAGACCTGGAAGAAGCTCCTGGCTCTTGAATTCAGCCCAGCCCCACCATTGTGGCCATTTAGGGAATGAACCAGCAGATGGAAGATCTCTCTCTCTCTCTCTCTCTCTCTGACTTTGAAGTAAATAAATCTCAAAAAGGGGGCGGGGAGGGACAGCACTGTGGCATAGTAGGTAGAGCTACCGCCTGCAGTGCCAGCATCCTCTATGGGCACCAGTTTGAGTCCTGGCTGCTCCACTCCCAATCCAGCTCTCTGCTATGGCCTGGGAAAGCAGTGGAAGATGGCCTAGGTCCTAGGGCCCCTACACCTGCATGGGAGACCTGGAGAAAGCTCTTGGCTCCTGGCTTCAGATCGGCGCAGCTCCGGCCATTGCAGTCATCTGGGGAGTAAACCAGCAAATGAAGATCTATCTCTCTCTCTCTCCTTCCTCTCTGTAACTCTGCCTTTCAAATAAATAAATCTTAAAAAAAAAAAAAAAAAAGCATAACAAATCTTGATGGGCTCTTTCTCCTGCTCATCCAATCATAAGTTGTCAGGGGCACCTTTTCTTCTGCCCACAGCTCTCCACTACTCCCCCAGCCCCACCCCCACCCCACACAGCACCTGCGCTTTATTTTGCCATCACACGCGGTGTGAATTAGCCACAAACTCCCAGAGTCCTAGCATATCAACCTGGGGTGGCTATCTTGAGTACTGGAAATACTGGAACCCTTTTTGCTAATGAAATTCACGTGAAAACCCAGTCGCTATGCTGAGATGCAAGCAGGTGTTGGGTCCCTGGAATGCCACCACCCTGTCCCCCACCGACTGTGGTGAACCCTGGGATACCCTGAGATACCCTCACCTCTCTCTAGTTCAACCCACCCCCTTTTACCATTAGGGAAACTGAGTCCAAGACAGGAAGTTTATTCAGTTCCCAAGGTCATGCATGTAGGAAGTCAGGGCAGACCGCATTCCCAGACTCCCCATGTGGTCAGCAGCCTGGGCTGCCTGTCCCTCTCTCCTCTGCCCACCGGTGCCTATGCCTGCCAGTGCCCTTGGCCTCTCAAGAGAATCAGAAAGAGGCAGCTGGGAATGGCAGGTGGTGCTGCCTGGAGCGTAGCTGGCCGTGCACTCCCGGGACACTGACCTTGCCCTGGAAAGACAGGAAGAGCAGGCTTTGAGTTCCTGAGGGAGGCTGCCTGCCCAGGGACCCTGTCCAGGTCAGCAGCCTGGGTGGTTCTAGCAGCTCCACCATGGGCGGGCTCCACTCCTGTGAAGACTTCCCCCGGCCACCAGGACCATCCGCAAGTCACATCCGCCTCCACGTGGGACGATCCCAGCCCCAGGCAGCCCCTGGCTGCGGCAGTGAGCTTCCTACTCCTGCCACAAACCCACAGCTCACATCTGCTCAGCTCAGCACACTTTCCAGTCTGCTTCACACAATCTTTTTTTTAAAAAACAAACAAACAAAAACACTGAGTTTGTTCCCAGCATTAAAATGCAGGAGATCTCACATAAAAATGGTCATCTCTGGCTTCTTTGACAATGCTAGGGTCATGAAAGACAATTAAAGGCAGGAAAAAAAAAAAAAAAGAGAGAGAGAGAGAGATGGGAAAGGGGCCGGCGTGGCGGCACAGCAGGTTAAGCCGTTACCGCGGGCACCTGTGTCCCATATTAGAGAACTGGTTCGAGTCCCAGCTAATTCTGCTTCTGATCCAGCTTCCTGCTGATATGCCTGGGAGGCAACAAATAGTGGCGCAGGCACTTAGGTTCCCGACACCCACCCACGTGATAGACCAGGATGGAACTCTTGGCTCCTGACTGTTACAGCCTGACCCAGCCCTAGCTGTTTCAGCCATTTCGATAGATGAAAGATTCTCTCTCTCTCTCTCTCTCTCTCTCTCTCTCTCTCTATATATATATATATATATATATATATATATATAATATATATCACTCTGCCTTTCAAATAAATAAATAAATTTTTAATAATAAAGAGACTGCAAAACACGACAAGATGCAGCGTGCAGGGCTGGCACACACACGTGCACTCCCACCTTCCCCTTCCTAGAAAAGCTATAAGCAGTGACACCTCAGAAGCGGTGAGCACACCTGGCACCATGGACTTGATTTCAAAATACCACTCTCTACTCAAAGAAACCAGGGCTTCTGCGAAGAACTGTTGTTTCCAAGGCTGGGACAGGGGAAGTGAAGAGAATGCCGAAAATCAAGCACGCAAAGTGGCAGGAGTGTCCCAAGGGCCAGAGCTGTAATAGCTGGAGCGACAAAATACATGGATCAGAATGCAAAGAGTGAAACAAATCTTCAGAGATGCTCATGTAGCCCAGCAGTTAAGACACTGCTTAAGATGCCCCAGCCCCCAGCCCAGGACCTGGATTACACTGGCAGTTCTCAGGTCTGATTCCAGCTTCCTGTTGATGCAAGTCAGCCCTGGGACGCAGTGGTGAGAGTTCAGCACTTTTTAAAAAATGATTTATTTATTTGAAAGTTAGAGAAATGTTCCATCTGCTGGTTCACTCCCCAGACGGCCACAACAGCCACTGCTGGGCCAGGCCAAAGCCAGGAGCTTCATCTGGATCTCCCACATGAGTACTTGAGCCATCCTCCATTGCCTTCCCAGGCTATGAGCAGTGAGCTGGATTGGAAGTGGAGCAGCTAGGGTTGGAACTGGTGCCCATATGAGATGCTGGTGGCAGCTTTACCAGCTACACCACAGTGCTGCCTCTGAGACCTAACTAACTGAGTTCAAGTAATTGGCCCCAAGTCCAGCCTCAGCCATTGTGGGTATTTTGGGGAAAGAACTAACAGATGGGATCTCTCTCTCTCTTCCTCCCTCCCTCCCCGTCTCTGCCTGGGCTCATATCCCAGCCTTGGCTGCTGATTCCAGCTTCCTGGTCTTGCAGTCCTGGGAGGCAGGAGCTGTGGCTCAGGTAATCAGACTCTTACCACCACGTGAGAGAGCTGGGTTGAGTTCCCAGCTCTTGGCACCAGCCTGGTCCAGTACCTAGAGTAAACCAGTGGACAGGAGATCTAGTTTACTCTTTCAAATTAATTAACGAAACATAGATACGGAAATAAATCTCCGTAAGCCCACACAACAGAGGAAGAACTGAATGACCAGAGAGATGAGAAAGGCAACTCTTCCTTGCAGACTAATAAACTAATAACCAACAAACATGGCAGGAACGAGAGAAATGTGAAGTTCCTGCAGGAGCTCCAGGTAACAACTGCTCAGGCAAACCCCACCACCCAATGCCAAAGCAGAAGAGAAAGTTTAAGCAGAAACAGCTGATCCCCAGAGCCTTAAAGTCTCTCCCACAAAGTCCTTAGTAATCGCAGAGGGCAAAGTCGTGACTTTGCAGTGGAGAAGCCCAGCAGACATCTCTTTGGTTGCCCAAGCAACCACGGTAAACATCCTCATCCATGAGACACAATGATGTCACCCCCATGTGACTCCCGGCACCCCTGGCATCCTGCCCACCCATGCATGACTTCAGTCTAATCAGGAGAACATTGCAGACAAACCCAGATAAGGGACCTCCCCCCAAACAACTGGCCCCTCCTCTCTAAAAGCCTCAAGGCTATGAATGACAAAGAAAGACAAAGGAACTAGGTCACAGATTGGAGGGAGCTGGGGCACAGAACATGCGAGTGGCATGTGGGATCGTGGACCAGAAAAGAGACATCGGTGAGAGCTGAATAAAGCCTGCAGTTGATGCCGTTTTGCCGAGGTGAGTGTTCCATGGCAGGGGGAGCTGGGTGAAAGGTGTGCCGGAACTCTGTGCTGCGTTTGCAACTCTTCCATAAACCTCAGATAGTCTCATCATCAGAGGTTAAGAGAGTACAGTGTGTGGGCCCTGATTAGACCCTGGATTGGAGAAAGATGCTTTCGAGGGCAAGGTCGGGAGACCGTGGATTCTGAATGTGGATGCATCTTCCAGTGTGGCCGCATGTCCTGCCCTGGCACACTAACCTGTGGCCAGGGCAGGAAGTGACCTCTGCTTAGGACTCGGGCTGAAGTTCTAGGGACAAAGAGTCACCACGGTGGCTGAAAATCGGGGGAGAGAGGCAAATTTGGCAAAATGTGGAGCACAGGTCAATCCAGGTAAGGAACCTATTCACCAGCAGACTTAACCAGCAGATGGGAGCTCTCTCTGCCTCTCAAATAAATAAATAATTTAAAATAAAAAGTAAAGTACGTCGCAATGAGAAATCAATATTTCTAAATTTCCCTTGTATGCAAATAAGGCTGCCATGAGTATTCTTGTATACAACACACACACACACACACACACATATGTGTGTGTATATTTGGAAAGGCAAAGCAAAAGAGAGTAACAGAGAAAGGGAGATCTTCCCTCCACTGGCTCACTCCCCAGATGCTGCAATAGCTGTGGTTAGGCCAGACCAAAGTCAAGAGCCAGGAACTCCATCCAAATTTCCGGGGACCCAATCCCAATCCAAGAACTCCATCCAAATATGGCAGGGGCCCAAGCCCTGCTGACTCTCAGAATGTGCATTCATTAACAGGAAGCTGGATAGGAAGTGGAGGCAGGACTCTGATCTGGGATGCAGCATCACAATGACATCTTAGTAGACTGTCCCACAGTACCCGCCCCTCCTGTACATAGAATTTTTCAGACTCATCCCCAATAAGGGGAATTATTGTCAAAAGCGTCCACTTAGAATTGTGTGTATTTTGTGACGTCTAAAATCCGTCTGTGGTAGCTGTCTCTGCAGAAATAAACTCACCTGTGAATGGCCAACACTCTCAGGATGTTGTGGAATGAAGCAGTTCCAGTGCCTGGATAATCAGGGTTCAGATCTTATCCCCACCACTTGCACAAACATGCAAAGCATGTAAATGTGGCAAAGCATGTAAATGCTCATGTCAATTCAGACAGTGCTGAGAACATGCACTTGGAGAAGCCTCTCAGGAAACACCAGCCTCTCTCACCTTGAGTGGCTATACCTACCCTCTAATACAAGGCTAAGATGCAGGACAGGGGACATTGGGCAGCCTTGGCCCAAACATCTGCTAGCTCCAATGGTGCACCACATTCGGGACTGTGTGTGAACCTCTACCTTTTCTTATGAAAATCTCAGGCATCCAGAAAAGTTCAAGAACCATTATCAGGAGGGCAAGCTCAGATGCTTCTAGAAACATTGGCAGCACTGGAATGAGGACGGCTCCTGGGAAGAGATTCTGGGTGTTGTTGACCCCAGTGCCCATGCTGACCTCTGTCATGGCCACTCCTTTTGCTCCTGGTTAGACTGAGCCATGGCAAGGAGTGAATGATGAGCCCTTTGCCCTGGATGGCCAAGATCAACTCAGCACTGGCACGAAGGAAGGAAAGACTTCATCCAGAGACAGACAGACAAGATCCCTCAAGCCAAAGGAAGGATCCATGAAAATTCTGAGTTGGCAGGGTGATGGGATGGGCAGCCTGTGTAGACCAGTGTTCTTCAAACTGTATTATGCACACAAGTTCCTGCAGGATTTGCTTTAAATTCAAGATTCTGACTCAATCCAGGGTGGAGGCTGAAATTCTATGCTTGGGTGATCCGAGGGCTGCTGGCTCATGGAACACACAGAGCAGCAAGGCTGGAGCAAGCCAGCACCACACCCCACCACCACCACACCCCTGCTCCCAGGAGCCAACTCACCGCCCCTGACCCTCTCCCAGGTCCCTGCTTCCTGATGGACCACACCTCTCCTTTTTCCCTCTGCTCAGCTTGTCCCTGGAGCTTGCTGATGGACTGGAGGGCCAGGGTACAGCAGATGCAATTGTCATTGTGTTAAGGAAGGAGACCAAAGGGACACCTCCATGCCTGCAGCTTTGTGCCCTGGGCTGGATGCACCCAAGTGAGGCTGCATTAGTTGAGCTCAGTCACAGAAGGGGGCCACTGTCCTGCACTGGGAGCTCCCTTAAACACCAGCCAGGACTGGGCCCGGACAGGACCAGAACCCAGGCTGCATCTGGGAGCTGAGGTGGACCAGAGTCCCACCGAAGTCTTGGTGGCCATGCCCATAGACAGGGCTACTTGGACCAAGGGTACATGTGGCCATTGTGAAAACACAGTGAGACCCAAGTCGACTGCCAATCTTCACTCTGAGCTGGGTCTTTCCAGTGGGGAATGGTAGCTTTGGGATCCACATGGAGGGCAGGCCTATACTTCCAGGAATGGAAAGTTCCTACCTGTACTTCTGGGGAAGAAAAGTCCTTGTCAAGGTCCCTGCGGGTGCCTAAAGGTCAACCAGTGAGGATAAGACCTGCCTCAACCTTTAACCTCCATGCCCTGAATCTATAAAAGGAGCTCTCCCAATCTCTGACACACGACTTCCCTGCCCCTGCTCTGTTTGGGACCAGGGAACCTTGCCCAGGAGCGGAACCCCAATAAAAGCCTGTGAATTAACTGATTCGTCTGCCTGGGAAGATCTGTTACGCGCTGGACACCTTGCAGGGAACTCCTGCAGATGTACAGCCCCCCCACACACACACCCAGGGACAGCAATGGGACCCAGTCCCCAAGCTCTGCAGTTATGGAAGTGTCTGGAAGCTCAGTATAGGGCCAAACAGGCATCTGCTGCAGCTGGGGCTCCGGCTTAGGAGCTCCTGGTTTGCAGAACACAGCAAGTATGTGGGTTCTTCCGGGGCTTTGGGTACTGTCTGCCTGGGGGAATCAACACAGTCAGGAACAGCACAGTCACAGGTGGCAACAGGTGGAGCCTCTTAAGGGAAAGCAGGCCAGGGTAGCTGGTGGTGTGAGGGCTGCGGGGAACCTGCAGGGTTCTGAGGGAGGAGAGACCCAGTCAATAGGGGACCAACTTCCCAAAGCTCCCTGTGACCACATGGTGGAAAATGAAGCAGGGCCAGGACAGGTGGAGGCTGGGACAGAGCCCCAGGCAGCAGGTGGTGGGACTGGCCACAGGGAAGATAACGTCTAGGCCAGAACCCCCACATTCTGGGTTTCCTGACAGGACTGGTAGGGCCTCCCCTTCAGCTGAGCCCCAGGGTGAATGTGTACAGGGAGGAAGGGGTAGGGACCCAGGCAGGGGCTTAGATGGCCGCCAGGAGCCAGGCAGGGCAGACTCGGCCCTGGGACACAGCACCCAGCCCAGGACAGGCTCAGGTTGGGGCTCGGCAGTGAACATGGGGGCTTGGGACAAGTCCCTTCTGGACCCCAGCCTCAGCTTCCCTGTTTTAAAGGACAGGACTGGAGCTGGTGCCCTCTGCGTTTGTCCTGGAGTCTTGGCAGTCCTGTGGTCTGGGCAAAGGCAGTGGGGACTGGCCCAGGCTGGAGGCTGCGATGGGGTTCAGGTGGCTGAGTGAGGCTTCCTTCCAGGGGTGTGCATTGGCGCCTCCCTGGGCTGGGAGGAGAGCAGAAGTGCAGCCATGAGGGTCCCTGCTCCCTGGGAAGATGGTTGGGGCCTGGTGCTGAGGGGTCCAGTCCATCGCTGTGCTAAGCCTCCACCCCCAGGGTCTCAGCAGGGCTCTTGGTGGAGGAGGGACTGCAGTGCAGTTAGGATGCCAACGACCAGAGTGAGGAACTGGCACAGGGTCACACAGCCAGTCAGCGCAGAGCTGGGCTGGCTCCCACCATGCGGTTGACTAGGCACCACCTGGTCTCTTGTGAGAGGTGACCAGCGGGCTCTGTGTTCATGGGCTGCCTGGTGCCCAGATGTTCTCTGTGCTGGGAACAGTGGGCAGGAGCTACATCCCAGGGCCTGCCTGGACTGACAGCTCTGTTGCATTGCTTTTCACTGCGGAATGATTTGCTCCTCTGTAAAAAGCTGAGGTCTGTGAGCAATGCTGGGCCGGGGGGGGGGGGGGGGGCACAATATCCAAATTGCTCTCCCAAGGAACAATCTACTTAGGGGAGCCTGAGGCCCACAGAGGGGCTCCCACCCCCGCCCCCCAGGCTCTGCCTGCTTCCTGCCCAGGTGGTCATTCAGGAGTTCAGGACTCCAGGAAGCTGACTGAGCACTGGGCAGATCTGCCCCTTGCCCCTGGCAAGGGAAGCTGGCTCAACAGGTGGGACCACCTGCTGGGGATGTGGCCACCTGGGCAGCCTTCTAGGCTCAAGGGTGAGAGAACCAGTCCTGGGCACCGCTGGCTCGTTAAGAGAAACCTGTTTAATCGCTGAGGAATGCGTCCACTCTGGCTCTGCTCAGTTTCCACGAAGGCAACTTTTCCATGTTTTAAAAAATAGATTTGATATAAAGTTCTACATATTCATAAATAGAGAACGTGAAAAATTCCCAAATGCAAACGGCATCCTTGAGCTGGCTTGAAGCCCCGCCCCAGTCCAGACCCTGCAGGGGTTGGGAGGGGCCAGGCTGGAGGCACCCCCACTCTGGCAGCCTCCTGGAAAGAGGAACTGAATTCAATATGAATTAGGAGCTCCCTCCTGATTCCTGCACCCGGGCCTGTGTCCCGGGCTCAAACCCCTTCCTGAGGCCACAGCCACCTCTCCAGCACCAGTAGAGGGCAGCATTTGTGTCAGTTCCTGCTCCACTGGGCCCTGGTTCTCCTGGAGCCCAGGTCACTGCAGTCCCACCCAGGCCTCAGGAGTCTCTCCCAGCCCCTGGCGGCTGCCAGGACACTTCCCAGCACACCCCCCTCCCAACCTGGTCCCTGATTCCACCTGCTCCTGCTCTTGGGTAATTTATAAACAAAGGAAGAGATTAAACTGTTCTGCCCCCAGAGGCCCTGGGCTGCTGGGAGCTGGCCAAGCTTGCCACGGGGAAGGAAACAGAGGCCAGTTTTGTTTTCTGTCTCACACACTTTGTTTCTCAGCCAAGCCCAGTCTGTTTGACTGAAGGGATGGGGACCTCTCCTGGCCCAGGACGCTGACATGTGTGCTTCAGAAGGGATGGGGGAAGCGTCTCTGTAGGAAATGGCTTCAGCCTAGGACCCAGGAGACCTCAAAGAGCACAGAGTTAGGTGAGGAATGGCTCTCGCCAGGGGTACCAGAGGCAAAGTCAAAGCTTAGGGTGTGCCCAGTTGGGTCCTCTGTGAGACTCTGAATGATGCAAAGCGAAAGGCAGGATTGCAGGGTGAACATACTGCGGGTGTGTGTGTGACTGCAGGCAGGCAGAATGTGTGTGTGTGTGTGTGTGTGTGTGTGTGTGTGTGTGTGTGACTGCAGGCAGAATGCAGGGGAAACGCACTGTGTGTGTGTGTGTGTGTGTGTTGTGCCTGGGCCAGGAAGGCCAGCTTGGCCTAGACAGGACAGAGGGTGCTGGGGAAGACAAGGCACTGGGGAGAAGCTTGCAGAGCTGTGCAGGCCTTGGACACCCAGGCAGTGGAGGCCCCAGCCACGTCAGGTATGCCCCTTCGGCCACTCTGAGTAGAAGCCGAGGCCAGCGAGGTACCCAGGAGAGAGAATGGGCCTGTCTGTGGCAGAGTGCAGAAAGCAGGAAGCCCGGTAACCCAGATTTCCATCTGCTGGGGTGAGGCTGCTCCTGTCTGTGGGTTGGACTGCAGAAGATGCACTGGGCCGATGTTTCAGATGCCATGGGATGGTCCCCCACTGCTGGCTGAGCCATGAGGCCACCAAGGGACTCTCTGGGCCCTGACTAGACAGGGCTTCACCTCCTGTCCTGAGGGGAGGAAGAGGGGTGGTTCATGGTCCAAGGTGACAATGCCCTTGTCCATCCTGGATCCTTGCGGCAGCCAGGGTATCCCTGTGAAGGAAGAGGGGGAGAGGTTTCTACCCTCCCCTCGCTGGCTGACATCCTGAGGAAGGTGATGGCCATGCTGTGGGGTCCCAGCCTTGAAGCAGAGGACGGTGGGGCTGTGCAGAAGTGGGCAGGGTCAGCGCCGGTGCTCAGAAGGCCAGGCCCCACACTGCCCCTCCTTAACCCCTGGCAGAGGGGTCGTGTGGCCGCAGGGAGCATCATCCACAGAACACCCAGTCCCAGTTGGATCTGGGGACCTTTGTCCTGGGCCTGAAGGACACCCTCAGGGCCAGGCACTGTCTACACTGCAGGAGGACCCCGGGCACTCAGCTTCATCTGTCACCGCCAAAGCTGCTGCAGCGAGGAAGCTCCCATTGCTCCCAGCCATAGGGCTTGCTCCCCTGGCAACCCCTCAATTCAGGCCCCTGGCCCTCCTGGGCTAACTTCCTCCCTTCTAGAACCAGGCTCAGCCATTCTATAGGCCACCTCCCTGCCCAAAAGAGAAACGGGGACACTCAGCCCAGCGTCTAGCCCTGCTTCTCTGGTAGCGGGAGAAGCACTGTGGATGCCTGGCCCCGCCTCATGGCACTGCTGGGGTCTGCGAAGACCTGCTTCTTCCCCTTCCTGGGAAAGGGGCTGGTGCAGAAGCACAGTCACCAGTCTGGGCCTGCGGCCTCACCCATGAGTCTGAGAGCAATTTCTGGGGGTCTCATGCTTAAGAGGCCTGAGGGGTTGAATGGGGCTCATATGGAGGGCCTGGAATTGGCTTGGGAAGATGCCCCTGGCTCCCCTAACTTGGGCCTCCTCATCTCCACACCCAGTACGGATACAGGCAGTTAGGGGCCCAGGCCAAGGACCACCATGGCCTGGCCTATTCCATCTGGGGACTCCCTAAGCCAGACCTGGACCAGGGGGGAGTGGGCACTTCTGCACACAGCAGGAAAGACGTCCATGCATGGGCCAAGGCTGGCCGCCCTGCAGACCTGAGTCTTGCAGATACGACGCAAGCATCTACTTTTATCTTCTATGCCCACATCCCTGTCTCAAGTCCCCAACCCTCAGACTTCTGAGGGCCTGAGTGGAAACACATTAGCCCCAAGCCAGCACAGTCTCCACAGGGCCATGGCCACAACCCCACACTTGCGCCGAAGACAAGGAGAAGCTACATGGAAAACGAGAAAACTCCATAGTTCTTGATAAGGCAGCAGGCCAGGCCCCAAGGAGACACTTGTGAGCCTCAAGCCGGCAGTGAGGGAAGAAAACACTGGGAAGGAACTCAGCCTTCCCTGGAGCTGTGCTCAGTACCGAGTCTTGGTCTGGTTGCTCTTGGTCTCTGCTATGTACAGAGGCCCTGGAATGTCGTGGAAGAGACCAGAGCACCTGCCACATCCCTGGAAAACAGCAACCCGCTGTAACAGCTGCAGCAAAGTCAAGGTAAGAGATGGTCAGAACTAGAGTGGGGGGTGGGGCCAGGGAGCCACACTGCACCACCCTCCCTGCTGTCCACACTGGCAAGCTCGGGCCAGTCCTGGAATGTGAAGAATAAGGAGAGCCAGCTGCTGGCTGGCAGAATGGGCCCCGCACCCTCCTGTGGGCAGCAGGCCTCCTACAGGGGTGCCCTGTTTCTCCCTTCTCACCAAGCATCCAGGCCCTGGGGTACAGATCCCAGAGCCTCAATCGGCTGCTCTGGCAGTACAGGTGCCCTGGAGGGCTTGGCTTGGCAGGCAAGAGACAGAGAGAAACCGAGGGGCGAGAGAAGGGAGGGGAGGGAGGAAGTGATGGGGCCCCTGGCCTGCCTGCTCTGCCCCCAGTCAGCACCCGCAGCCCCAGCTCTCCCCAATGTCCTTGCTGTCCAGCTGGATGTGGTCGGTGCTCTTCTCACTGAACATGGGGCCCCCATGCCGCATGATGAGCTCCGTGGCCACCCTCATGAAAGCCTCCTCCACGTTGCTGGAGTCCTTGGCAGAGGTCTCAATGGCACACAGGATGTCATAGTGCTCAGCCAGGCTCTGTGCCTCCGCCAGGGGGACCTCCCGCAGCTCGCTGAGGTCCGACTTGTTCCCTGCGGAGGAAGGACAGGCACCATGTGAGCTCCGCAGATGCCAAGCGAGCCTGGTCCCAGCCAGCAAGGCCACACCGAGAGCCCCAGCGCCACCCACTCCCCCGTCAGTGACAGGGACCTGTCCTTCTCAAAACACACTTTTTGTTTTAAGACCCTTCCTCTCGCCATTGATCCCTTATTTTTTCTCTTTTTCAGCTGTGCCAGAGGTGGTACATCTTATTGCTTTCTAAGATTTAGATGGAGCAGAGCCTGGTGCAAAACACACAGGAACTGAAGACGGGACAGGACTCCAGCCTCCAGTGCCTGCCACGGAGCCCACACCTGCGTCCTCTCTGAGGCCATTTCCGGCCTACCAAGCCACTGTCAACAGGGAGGGGAGAGGGATGAGAGGAAGGTGAAAACAACCCACACGTGGAAGCACTCGATAAACGCTGAGGCAAACAAGGAAATCTAGTGTTGCATTTCTTCCTCTGAAATTTTTGGTATGCTGCTTATCATTTTACTCTATCCTCTCTTCCTTTGGAATCTGTATGTTCTTTCTTAAGACCATGGGTTTATTTTTTATTATTTGGCTTTTTCTGACAGTAAGAGCAGACGACCACTTCGCGCTGGGGTACGGTGTCTGGCTCCTCTACAAGGTGTGGGATGCCTTCATTATATTCTACATAAGCCGTCCAACTGCTCCTTGACCCAATTTCCATAATTTTTCTAAAAATTTTATTTACAAGACAGAGCATGAGAGCAGGAGCACTAGCTCCCATCTGCTGGCTCACTCCCCAGAGGCCAAGACTGGGCTGGAGACAAAGCTGGAAGTCAAGAACTCAACTCAGTCTGTCATGTGGATGTTGAGAACCCAACATTTGAACCATCACTGCTGCCTTCCAGGGTCTGAACTGGCAGGAAGCTGAAACCAGGAGTCAGAACCGGGGTACAAACCCAGATACTCTGAATGTGGAACACTGCATCTTTTTTTTTTTTTTTTTTTTTTTTGGTAAGATTCCCTCCTGATGCTGGTGCTGTGGCGTAGTGGGTTAAGCTGCTGCCTGCAGCATTGGCATCCTATATGGGCACTGCTCGGAGACCCAGCTGCTCTACTTCCAATCAGCTCCCTGCTAATGTGTCAGGGAAAGCAGCAGAGAACTGCTCAAGTGGACCCATGTGGGAGACCTGGAAGAAGTTCCTGGCTCCTGGCTTCAGCCTGGTGCAGCCATGGCCACTGCAGTGTTTGGGAAATGAATCAGCAGATGGAAGACCCCTTTCTCTCTCTGTCTATCCCTCTAACTCTGCATTTCAAATTTCAAATAAATCTTAAAAAAAAAAATGTCCTCCTTTCTTTGAAAGGCAGAATGACACAGAGAGGGATGGATACAGAGAGACCTTCAGTCTACTGATTCACTCTCCAAATGGCCACAGCAGCCAGGGCTGGACCCTAAATGGGCAGCACGGGCCAAGTAAATAAAGTATCACCACTGCCTTGCCAGGCTCAAGAGTAGGACCCCGAATGACGCCCCAGCTCACCGATCAGCAGCTGCACGATGTTGGAGCCCGCATACTTCCTCACATCCTCGATCCAGTGAGGCACTGACAGGAAGGAGCTCCTCTTGGTGATGTCATATGCGAGGATGGCCCCGTTGGCACTGCGGTAGTAGCTCTGCGTGATGGTGCGGAACCGCTCCTGGCCGGCCGTGTCCCAGATCTGCAGCTACAGAAATAGAGGCCTCGGGTGAAACGGTGGCGTGGGCCGGGGACAAGGGAGCACACCAGACCCACGCCCAGCGCAGCGGTCCACCAGGCTCGAAGGAGGACAACGAGAGTGAGGACCTCTGGCTTTTTCAGGAAGAAAGGAGGGTATGAAGGGAAGTTGGGCAGCCTGTCCCAGCCTTTGAGGGTCTCAGGGAAAGGTGGAGTGTGGGCTAGGGATATACTCCAAACTGGTCTGGGCTCTGTCTGCCCACAAACACTGCAGTTGACCCTGGATGGCCAAGGAGATTAGGGTCTTTTCCCACCTTGGTCTCACTTAACAAATACCCAATGGTACCCTCTGCTAAATCCCCACTAGACATGAGCTACAAAGAGGTGCCCGTGTGTGGAAAGAGATTCCCCAGCTTCCTTCACTTATTTGAAAGTGAGAGAGAGGGAGGGAGGGAGGGAGGAAGGGACATTGAAAGATTGATTTTCCATCCACTGGTTCACTTCTCAACTATCTGCAATGGCCAAGTCTGAGCCACACCAAAGCCAGGAGCCAGGAACTTCATCTGAGTCTCCCATGTGGGTAGCAGAGGCCCAAGCACTTGGGCTATCTTCTACTGTGTTTCCAGGCTATTAGCAGGGAGCTAGATGGGAAGTGGAGCAGCCAGCTAGGAACTGGTTCCCACACAGACTGCCCTCCCCTAGCTTCCTTTAGAAGCAGCAGCCTGGCAGGATGGACACCAGACAGGGCATGGAGACAGCCTGTGCCAGCAGGCCAGGGCCAGGCCTGAACCTCCATGTGCCTGGAACAGAGGCTGCCTACTCTGGGGAAGCTGATCAGCTCCAGGGCTGGGAGATCCCGAATGTGGGCCGGTATCCGAGGGTCAGGTGCCAGGGCCCTGGGTGACCACAGCCTCAGGGCTTGGGCCTGCCTTCTCTGCTCCACCAATCACAGGCTCCCAGGGCTCTCCGAGCAGGGATACCCCCTATGGCCTGCACCACACTGCGGACTGTTCATCCTTCTCTGGGTGCAAGCACCCTGATAGCCCTTTATCTAGTCTGTCGGGGGTGAGGAACAGCAGTGAGGCTCCAGATACTTCCTGAAGGCAGGGCCCCTGTCCCCGGCAGTGTGGAGATGACTACCATCTCCCCAGCCTGAGAGAAGTTACAGCTCTGGGCAGCATCAGATTTCCTCTTTACTCCTCAGCAATGAGAGGCTGCACAGAACTCAGACCTGGACTCCCGCAGCTCACAGCATTTCAGCTCACACGGGGCAGCGTGGAGTGACATGGGCACTGCACAACTATGGGATCCAGATGATCAAGGTGTCATCTCCTCCACTCCCAGAGGAGAACCCAGGACGTGAAAGACAGGCTGGACAGAAGAAAGAAGCAACTGAGGAGACCAGCATATGGTGCAGTGGTTGGGCCACTGCTGGTGGTGCCGGCAGCCCACACTGGATGTGCCACTTCCCATCCAGCTCCCTGCTAACATGCCTGGGCAGAGAGTGGAAGGGACCTTAATGACTGGAACCCTGCCACCCATGGGGGAGACCTGATGGAGTTTCAGGTTCCTGCTTGACCTGGCCCAGACCTGACTTCTGTGGCCGTTTGGGGAATGAAGCAGCAGATGGGAGATGGGAGATTCTGCTACCCCTTCCCCACCCCTCTACCATCACCCCCACACCACTGCCTGGTTTTGTCACTCCACCTTTCAAATAAATAAATATACAGATTTTTAATGGTTTATTTATTTATTTGAAAGGGAGAGTTAGAGAGGCAGAGGGAAAGAAAGTTGTTCTTTCCACTGGTTCACTCCCTAGATGACAGCAACGGCTAGAGCTGAGCCTATCCAAAGCCAGGAGCCAGGAGCTTCTTCCGGGTCTCCTACGTGGGTGCAGGGGCCCAAGAACTTGGGCCATCTTCTACTGCTTTCCCAGGCTGTAGCAGAGAGCTGGATCAGAAGTGAAGCAGCCGGGACTCAAACCGGCGTCCATATGAGATTCCAGCACTGCAGGTGGTGGTTTTACCCACTACGCCACAGTGCCAGCCTCTAAATATTATTTTTAAAGCAACTGAGAGGACACAGAATTGATGCAGAGCTCCAAACCTCAAAACAATCATCAATATTTTCAGAAACAGAAAAAAACCCATGAAACAAGAATAGAAACTATGTTTGAGAGGAGTGTGTTCATAGAGGAAAAAAAAGAAACCTAAGAAAATAATATGATAACATAAATGAAAAATGTAACATAGGCTTGGAAGAAAAGTGGAAGAAACTTTTCCAGCACAGGGGAAAAAATATAAAGGGATGGGAAATAGAGAAAAGAAAATTATAAAACCAACCGAGAGATCAGGATGAGAATTTCAGAAAAAGAGAACAGCAAAATCAAGAGGCAGGAAATTAAACCAATTTTTCAAGAAAATAGGGCCAGCACTGTGGCATAGCAGGTTAAAGTCCCAGCCTGCAATCCTGGCATCCCATATGGGTACCACTTTGAGTCCTGGCTGCTCCACTTCTGATCCAGCTCCCTGCTAATGCTCTGGGAAAGCAGCAGAGGACCCCTGCACCTATATGGGAGACCTGCCTGGCTTTGGCCTGGCCCAGCCCCATTCATTGCATCCATTTGGGGAGTGAACCAGCAGATGAAGATCCCCCTCTCTCTGTCTCTACCTCTCTCTCTAACACTGCCTTTCAATAAATAAAAATAAATCTTAAAAAAAAAATGTATTTTCTGAGGCACAAGCATTGCAGTACAACAGGTTAAGCTACTTCTTGGGATACCTGCATACCCTATTTTTTAAAAAATATTTATTTATTTATTTATTTATTTTAAAGTCAGAGTTACAGAGAGAGAGAGAGAGAAAGAGAGAGAGGTCTTCCATCTGCTGGATCACTCCCCAATTGGCCGCAACGGCCGATCTGAAGCCAGGAGTCAGGAGCTTCCTCCAGGTCTCCCACGCGGGTGCAGGGGCCCAAGGACTTGGGCCATCTTCTACTTCTTCCCCAGGCCATAGCAGAGAGCTGGATCAGAAGTGGAGCAGCCGGGACTAGAACCGGTGCCCATATGGGATGCCGGTGCTTCAGGCCAGGGTGTTAACCCACTGCGCCACAGCGCCGGGCCCCAACCTGCATCCCATATTGGAGTGCCTGGGATAAAGTCCTACTTCTGATCCAGCTTTCTGCTAGTGCCAGGATGCAGCAGGCAATAGCTCAAGTACTTGGGTCTCAGGCTCCTGGCTTCAGCCTGGCCCAGCCCCAGCTGTTATAGGCATTTGGGGGTTGAATCAGCAGATGGAAAAATTCCTTTGTCTCTCAAATAAAAATAAACTTTAAAAAAGTTCTCCAGAATTGATAGAAAGGGCTCACTAAGTGTGCACACACACTGGAGGAACCAAACCCACACTCAACACATGACTGAAAAATTCTACAACAAAGGGGAAGAACAGAACACAAAGACACACATAGCATTACATTTGTGATGAAACAATGTCTTAAAATTATGAGTAAAAACTATTTCCAACCTAGAATTCTCAGTCCACCAAGAGTTAAGTGAAAGGGCTCCACAAAGGCATCTTCAGATACGCTGGTCTCAGAAAACTCACCTTTCTGCTGTTTTCTAAGCAAGCTACCTCAGGAAATCAACCAAAAGTAAGAAAATGCAGGATCCAGAAAACAGATCTGATTCAAAAGAGAAGCTAAGGGAGCCCCCAGGATGATGGGAAAGTGAGATCGAAGACAACAGCTAACCAGGAACCAGGACATCAAGCAACCTGGAGCAGCTCAGAGGCCCAGAGACTCTGGGAGCAGCTTCCACTATGGCAGCGGAACCGGTGCAAGCCCTCCCTCTGAAAGCAACTGCAGCACCGGAGAAAAATATGAGAGGCTGCTGTTACCTGAATGTAAACAGCAAATAGCACAAGACTGTAATTCCTAAAAGAAGCAAAACTCGTGACATGTACCTCCTGACCCCCACCACTCTCTATCAAGGGAGTTTTCTGACCATGGAATAGTGGCTTAGAATCCAAATAGAAATCAGAAGTGGAGCAGCTGATGGGACTGGAATAAGAAGCCATACACAAGAAGAGCCCAAAAGTCCACGTGAAATGTCCCAGAGTCCTTGATTGAGGGCTACAGGATCAGACCACCAGAATATTGCCAGAGTAGCCCCCAGGGATCAGAGCAGAGACAGAGGATAAACTGTGCTGTGGGATGCTGAAGTTACCAGCCAGACACACTGAAGAGGCCTCTTTAGTGAGGGGGCCTTGTTAGTAGCCCTTATGTGCAGCTGAGACATCAGCAAGGCTGTGCCCAATGAGGACGAGGCCAGAGTAAGGCCCTCAGAATCCTGCCCTAACAAAGCCTGCAAGCACGCTCTAATATGAGCCTCATGTTTGAAGGCTGGGTTCTGCGATATTAGAGAGGCTAGGTAAACACCCTCGGCTTCCCACATACCGACAGGTCCTGACAACTCAGAAAAAGCAGTCTTCAAGTTCAAGGGGATCAGCCAGTAACTGAACTGACTACCAGACAAGAATCAACAGTCTTCAAAAGAAGATAACAGAATCCAGAGTCTCTACAAGTCATCAATCAGTTTCCATTATACAATCAAAACTTGCTAAGTATGCAAGAAAAAGGAAAACATGAACCACAAACAAGGGAAAAACAGTCAACAGACACTGGTGCCAAAAATGGTCCAAATTTTGGAATTTAGCAAATTTAGCAAAGACTTAGAACAGCTATGTTAAATATTTTTCAGAAAATAAGGAAAGTATGCTGGAAGAACTGAAGGAAAATATGATCATATAATGAATAGACAAATTGGAAAGTTCAGCAGGGAAATAGAAATTAATTTAAAAAGACAGGAAAATTTTAGAACTGAAAAGATGTTAAGTGATGTGGAAAACTCACATGGTGAGCTTAGCAGCAAATTTTGAATGGCAGGAAAAAAATGATCAGTGAACTAGAAGAAAAGTCAATGAAAATGACCCTAAAGAAGGGGTAAGACTGGAGAGAATGGAGACGAAGGCATCTGGGGGATGATATCAAACTGCCTCACATTCATGTAACTACTTCTAGGAGAATACAGGGGAGGAGAAACATTCAGAGAGCAACGGGCTAGAAAATCTCCAAATTTAGTGAAATATACTGGTTTAAAGATCCAAGAAACCCCAAGCAACAGAAATACAAAAAACAAACAAACAAAAACACTGTGGCAGATCAAAACTAAACTGATGAAAAACACAGATAAAGGACAAAAAACCTGGAATGCAGTCAGAAAAACAAAGATGTTACATCCAGGAGCGCACAATACCGATGACAGCTTCTCATCAGAAACCACGAAGGCTAGAAGACAATGCTGAGAAGTGTTCCAAAGGAGAAACCCTCAACACCAAAGTCCATATGAAGCAAAATTGTCCCTCAAAAGAGAGGGGGAAATAAAGACATTTTTAGATCATTAAAACTATCTGGCTGGCGCCACAGCTCACTAGGCTAATCATCCGCCTGCGGCGCCGGTACCCCAGGTTCTAGTCCTGGTTGGGGTGCCGGATTCTGTCCCAGCTGCTCCACTTCCGACCCAGCTCTCTGCTATGGTCTGGGAAAGCAGTAGAAGATGGCCCAAGTCCTTGGGCCCCTGAACCCACATGGGAGACCCAGAAGAAGCTCCTGGCTCCTGGCTTCAGATCGGCACAGCTCCGGCCGTTATGGTCATCTGTGGCGTGAACCAGCAGATGGAAGACCTCTCTCTCTGTGTAACTCTGACTTTCAAATAAATAAATAAATCTTATAAAAAAAAAAAGGTTCAGTTGGAAGGATAATGATTCTACATGGAAACTCAGACCTGTGAAAAGAATGAGAAACACCAGAAACAGTAAATAAGTAGATAAATATAATTTTCCTTCCTGTAATTTTTTAGAAGACAACTGTGAAACTACAAATGATAACTGAAAGAAAGAGTTTTAACATCTTAGGAATTTTAAAGTATAAGAATAATGGCACACAGTACAAAAGTGGCAGATAAATGAAATTATACTGTTCTAAGGTTATAAAATTTGTGAAGTGAAAACATGAAATGTCAAAGGGGAAATAAGAGCGTTAAGATACCACTGCCAATTGTGAACTATGAAGTGGTACAATAATGACTCTAAAGAGACTTTAAAAGGTAAGGATGGGAGCCAGCACTGTGGCCTAGTGGGCTAAGCCTCCAGCTGTGTGGTCCAGCATCCCATAAGGGCACTGGTTCACATCCTGAATGTTCCTCTTCCAATCCAGCTCTCCGCTGTGGCCTGGGAAAGCAGTGGAGGATGGCACAAGTGTTTTGGCTCCTATACCCATGTGGGAGACCTGGAAGAAGCTCCTGGCTCCTGGCACTGGATCAGTTCAGCTTGGGCTGTTGTGGCCATTTGGGGAGTAAACCAGCAGCTGGAAGACCTCTCTCTCCCTCTCTTTGCCTATAACACTATCTCTCAAATAAAATTTAAAAAAAAAAAAAAAGGATGGATATTATTGGCCCCATTAGTAACAGAAATAAGCCCCCTCTCAAAAAAGGAAATAAAATGGCATTTAAAAATTTAACCAAACCAAAAGAAAATGGGAAAGGAACAATAAACAAGAGACATATAATAAGTAGCAAAAAAGTAGATCAGAACTCAACCATACCAATAAAATTCACTGGACACTCCAATTAAAAGCCAGATTAACAGACTGAAATAAGGCAAGATCTAACTATATGCTGTTTACCTGAGATATTTTAAAGACACAAATAAGTAGAAAGTAAAAGAATGAAAGGGAAATTAATAAAAATACACACACACACACACAAGGAAGTATTAGAATGATGATACAGGAGGGCAGGCCGTTGGCCTAGTGGGTTAAGGTGCTATGTGGGCCATTCACATGCCATATGAGAGTCCCTGGCTCCATTCCCAATTCCAACTTCCTGCTAATGTGCACCTTCAGAGGCAGCAGGTGGTAGCTCAAGCACTTGGGTTCTTGCCACCCACATGAGAGACTCAAATTCAGTTCTTGGCTTCTGGCTTTGGCTGCTGTGGGTATCTGGGCACTGAGCCGGCAAACGGAGCTGGCTTGCTCCCTCTCTCCCACCCCGGCCTCTCAAATAAAATCTAATAATTAAAAATGTAAAGAAAAAAGAATGATGATATAGTAATAGTAGACTAAAGAGACTTCAAAAAAAAAAAATCCCAAGAGATAAAAAGACATTTCAGGGGCCGACACTGTGGCATAGAGGGTAAAGCTGCTGCCTGTGGTGCCAGTATCCCATATGGGCACCAGCTGCTCCATTTCCTATCCGGCTCTCTACTGTGGCCTGGGAGGGCACTGGAGGATGACCCAAGTCCTTGGGCCCCTGCACTAGCATGGGAGATCTGGAAGAAGCTCCTGGCTCCTGGCTTTGGATCGGCTCAGCTACAGCCGTTGAAGCCACTTGAGGAGTGAATCAGCAGATAAAGACCTCTCTCTCTGTCTCTGTCTCTCTCTCTCTGCCTCTGCCTTTCTGCAACTCTATCTTTCAAATAAATAAACAAATCTTAAAAAAAAAAGTCTCATGACAAGAGGCAATTTATCAGAAAAACCTAATCATAAACATATAAATAACTGTTTTAAATTCCATAAAATAAAAACTGATGTAACTAAAGGCATAAAGAAATAAATTCACAATTACAGTTGAAATATACATATTTCAAAAACTGATACAAGCAGACAAAAAATCAGTATGAATAATGAATATCAAACAAAATGGACACTTCTAGAACATTACACCCGACAATGTAGAATAATAGCACTTTTTTTGTTCTCCAAGCCCAAGCTACATATTGGGGCCATAAAATAAGTCTCAATAAATTTCAACTCTAACCACAGAAGAATTACTATTACCACAATTGGGAGGACACAGAGTGTGCATGTGTGAGGCAGTGGGCATAGCCGAGAGAGTTGTACTCTCATCTTCCCAAGGAGGAATCCACAGATTGTACGCAAAACTGGAGGTGGGGAAAGGTAATCCGAGCAAAGAATCAGGAAAATCCTATCCAATAAAAAGAGGCAGAATTGGTTACTGAGTGGCCAGTATCATGAGACCTACTTGTAACAAACCTACTGGAGCCAAATGACTGTTTAAACCATTAACAAGTCTAACGTTGATTAAAATAAAAACTAAATCTAAAACCAACAAAAATGACTATAGATTAAGGAATCTGGGTCATCGCATGGGTGAACTGTAGGCAGTAATGGAGGAAATACTTTCCATGACTGGAAATATTCCCATGCCACTCTCCTACATTAGAGGAAGGGACAGGAAAAGGGAAGTGCGGGTGCACTGGAGCCCAGCAGACCTGACATCATGAACCCCTTCTGTTGTGCACCAGCTTTGCTGCCCTGGCACACAGCACAACTCAGTGCTCCATCTGTACAGAGCGGCGCTGTCAGGGTTAAATGGCAGAACCAATGCACAGAACACTGGCACAGAAGGTGCCTGAAAAAATGCAGCCACTTAACATTTACTGAGCTCTTACAATATGCAAAAGACCCTGAACTCAGAGTAGACTATATAAAGTACCCAAAGGAAAACATATTAGGCTGGGAGTACAAGTCATTCATTTTTCTCATTCAGCCTGTACCGAGCTCCTGTCACATCCCAGCTCCCATTCTGTTCAGGGGAGGGAGATCATTTCAGAAGGTGATAATGAGCACTCTCATGAAAGTGCAAGCCACAGGACAGACTCCCTGGGATGGTGGCCAGCCTACTGGACCTGGGATGGTCAAGGGAGGTGACATTTGCGCTGAGGCCTGAATGAAGAGGAGCCAAACAGAAGCACACCATTCAGGCAGAAGAACAGTGCAAAGGCCCAGAGGCAAGAAAACACATCAGGGAGAAGACAGGTGGTCAGACGGCAGGGAAGAAGAAAAGCGGAAGGAGATGATCAGAGAGGTAGCTAGAGATAAAGCATGCAGAAGCTTGTAGGCCAACATCAAGTATGGATTTTATTTTTATTGTAATATGGAGCCACTGGAGACTGTGTGAGGCAGGGAAATGTGAAGCCAGCACCTCGTATCCCACCTATGTTATCTACCAGTCCACCAGCTGCACACCCACATGGCAGCCTGCCAGTGCCAGCCACACCACACACGCCTCGTTTCTGCTTGGAGAGGCCTGCAGGAAACCACCGTGACTTATGCCTTCATGACCCAGAACTGAGAGGGGCTTACCATCCTGGGGATCAGGCCACGACCAATGGGGGGCACGGGGTGAAAGCTCTTATCTTCCACCTCCAAGAGGGGCGACTGTGAGACACACTCCCCATCCATGTTCCTCAGAAGTCTGGCCAGGATCAAGGCTGCCTGTCCACAACAGCTGGCTAACTTCCTCCTCTCTGCCACTCTCCCCAGTTCCAAAAGCAAATACCCTATATGCCCACCCTTGTCTCTGGCTCTGTGTTCTAGGGGGAGCCCAGGCTAATACAAAGTGTGCTCTGGTTTGTGTTTTCTTTTTCTTTTTTTTTTTAAGATTTTATTTTATTTATTTGAAAGACAGAGTTAGAGAGAGAGAGAGAGAGAAAGAAAGTCTTCCATTCGCTGGTTCACTTCCCAGATGGCCACAATGGCCAGAGCTGCACCGATCCAAAGCCAGGAGCTTCTTCTGGGTCTCCCACGTGGGTGCAGGGGCCCAAGGACTTGGGCCATCTTCTACTGCTATCTCAGGCCATAGCAGAGAGCTGGACCGGAAGAAGAGCAGCCAGGACTAGCACCGGCGCCCATGTGGGATGCTGGCACTTCAGGCCAGGGCTTTAATCCACTGCACCACAGTGCCGGCCCCTGAATTATGTTTTCAAAATATCACTCTTAGGGCTAGCGTTGTGGCACAGCAGATTTAGTCACCACCTGAAATGCCAGCATCCCATTATGGACTGTTGGTTCAAATCTCTGCTACTATGCCTATGAAGGCAGCCGAAGATGCCCCAAGTACTCAGACCCCTGCCATGCACATGGAAGACCAGGATGGATCTTGACTTCTGGCTTCGGTCTGGCCCAGACCCAACTGTCATGGCCATTTGAGGAGTGACCCAGTGGATGGAAAATCTATTTATTTCTCTCCTCCCCAACTGCTGCTTTCTCTTTGTCACTCTGCCTTCCAAATAAATAAAAAAAAAAATTTAACAAATAAATATCATTCTGGCCCCTGAGTGGAGATTGGTGCTGTTAGAGGATCGCAGAAGGCTTAGTGTAATAGGAGGCCCAGGCACATGGCCCAAATGCCTACCATGTTCCAAAAGGAGAAGGAAGTCAGGCCAGGAGAGCCCCTACTTTCCCAGGGCACAGAGGCTCTCCCACCCCCTGCAGGTCTGCCATGAGGCAGCACCCAGGGGAGACTGGGTGAAAAGTGTAACAAGTCTCCCGGGCCACATTAGCTGCTTGAGAAACAGGCAGGGGAGGAGGCAGGTGCATCGACCAGACACAACAACCAGAAACCACCCTGAACCATCGCCTGGAGAGAACAAAACCAGGCTCAGAGGCTCAGAAGCTGAGAAGATCCAGCCCGTGGATTCTGTGGGAGTCTGCACAGACCACTGTCCTCACTGCAGCTTGCAAACAGAGGCCAGGGTTCCGTGTTACTGAGGAGAGACCAAGGCCAGACACGGCCAAGGTATCTGAACACAGAACACAGACCCTGGAAATCCTCCTGCCTTGCCAGCAGCCTGGGCAAGCAGAGACTCAGAGTCCCACCGTGCCTGCCCTTGCTGCACCCTCCTTGCCTCTCACCAGGGTCAACAGGAACAGCCTCAAGCCTGCCCCCATTCTTCCTCCTGCACCTGTGGGGCGTTCACTCGGCAGCCGACGTGCAGCTTCTAAAACAGTGTGAATGAATCATCACTGCTCCACTCTCAAACCTTGGGTAACAACCTGAGTCGGTAGGATCCAGGCTACAAGACCCACATGAGCTGAGTTCCCTGCTGTGGGGTCTCCTCACTTCACCACATCTGCCTCCTGGCTGTGCCCCGCCCCACCCTCTCCAAGTGGTCTGCACACACTCACACGACCGGCTTTCACGCCTCACCTCCACTGCGACGCCTCACCTGACCATTCTTTAAGAGTAGCTGCATCCCATACCCGGTCTCTTTTCCTCAGTGCATGTCACTGTCTGACACAACCCCACATGCTCAATGTGTTAATTTTTACAGTCTCTCCCTTGTGAGTTCTGTGGGAGTCGGGGCTGTACCGGGCTGGGGTCCTGCCATGTGCCCAGCACCCAGCACCGCACCTGGCCTGTAGAAGGTATGCAACACGGGTTTGGGGAAGGAGCTGTCTGCCCCAAGAGCCTGTTGCCTGCTCCTACCTGGTCTCCATCTGTTCACTTCGGCTCCTGGCCACAGGCCACTGCTGGGTAATTTGCATACTGCGAGGAGGAAGGGAGTTTTTCACAGCCCAAAGCTCGCAAATGGCCTCAAACTACAGCTAAGAACATCTGCCAAGTTGAAACTACCACCTCAGCGCTCCTTCCCAACCCCCACCCTGAGGCTGCTGCCTGTGCTGACTGGCCCAGCTGTGGGGGCTTGGTGCTGGGCCCTCCCACCCTGCAGTGCCAGCTTCTCAACCTTTGCCAGCCAGGCTGACCAGTCTTGCAGTCAGCCACTGGGGGCGGTATCTAGGCTGCTGCTAGCTAGAATGACATCCATATCTGCTAGACCAGAAGCGTAGCTCAGGGCCAGCTACATGAAGAGGGCTCCCAGAACACGGATGCTCAGAAAGGGACACTGCTCTTCCTCTCCTTCAGTTAGGGAAGTTTCACATGGGGTGGGGGTGGGGGGGTAGGAACCACAAGACAGCAACTTCCAGTCCTTGGTTTCAGGCCCTTCTTTTACCGTGACGACACAGGTGATTCTCCAAATTCCACAGCCAGCCTACACAACCCAACCACCTGCACACCCCTGATGGGTAGGCACACTTGGTCAGCACCCTCTTTTCTAGGATAGACAGCACTTAGCTCAGCCTCCTGTTACACAGACTCAGGCCCAAGTCACCCTGTCACTACAACTCTCCCTGATGCCACAGGCCCTCCCATGGCCCTAGGCAGAAGGAAGGCAACTTCTCGTGCTACTCCTGCAGCCCCTTGGCAACAGCACACATCATGGCCACTTTACCTGTTTCAAGTCAGATGCCTTGGAGGGTGAGGGAGGAAATGTAAAATGCAGCCAGAGGACAGGACTGGTGGCCCAGTGACAATCAGAAAAGGATACAATGCCTTCAGCAAATTCAAGAATAAATAAATCTTCAAAGCTCAGTTCTGGAGGTCAAACAAAATGGGCATTAAAGTGGGGACTGGCCTAGGGCTGCAAGGTGGGACTCCAGGTTTCTACATCTGCCTACTTTTGTTGAGAATGGGTTCTTTTTTAAAAAAAAATATATATATATATATTTGAAAGGCAGAGTTACAGAGAGAGAGAGAGAGAGAGAGAGAGAGAGAGAGATCTTTCATTTACTGGCTCACTCCCCAAATTCCTGCTGGAGTTGGATCAGAAACTCTATATCCCAGTCTTCCAAGTGGATGGCAGGGATCCAAATCTGCTGCCTTCCCAGGCACATTAGCAGGAAGCTGTACTGGAAGTAGAGTAGCCAGGACTTGAACCAGTACTCTGATATGGGATGTGCACATCCCAAGCAGTGGCAACACCCATTCTAAAAAGCCCCTTCTTATTCCTCTTTGTCCCACCAGCAACTAGCACAGTGCCCAGCACATAGTAGGCCTCCAGCAAATTAGAAATCTACTGAAGGTAGGTTCTGGTCATCAGGCCAGGGCAACAGGGCTGAAGACTGCTTTCCAAGGATTTGTGGTCAATGTTGCCAGCGGGAAATCATTCCTGTGTATTAGGTTAAAGCACCACCGGAAGTTCAGTTCTAAGACCTGTGATCAGCATGGTCCCTCCGAGCACAAACAGAAGATGAATGTATGTGAACAGACTTTGTCCTGAACAACGAAGCAGGCAATGGGAGAGTTCCTCATTTCTTCACTCTAGAAAAGGACCTTAGGAAGGTCAGTTCTTAGGATAAACTCTAAAACCTGGCCAGACTGACCCAAATACAAGTTCCTGAGCTAGTTTTCATAATGTCTTGGGGACAAAGCAGGAGTGGGAGTTTGCAGGACACTCCTCTGGCCAGCCTTTTGCCCTGGACACTCACTGTCCCTTCTGCCATGACTCGACTCTCCAGGGAAGACTGCCTCATGACTTACAAACAGGCCAAGAAATGGGAGTGCCGTTCAGGACAACACTAAGATGCTGTAAAACCTCCACTGTGTTAACTGGGTAAAGACACTGGCACCTGGCACTGCAAGTGCTTCCCATCTGCTGGGCCACTTCACCGCACATCAGCCTAAGCAGGCAGTCTTGTTACTTTCCACATCTGAGGGGGTAGCAGGCAAGGAGCTGCAGCACACAGGTCCAATGGTGAAACCCCATGTCCTTCACCATATGTGTGTCTTCTCTACAAGCACAACACAATTTTTTCTATAAATTTCATCAGTACTTTCCATTTCCTATAGAAATCAAACCATTTCCTGAACAATTTTTATAGGGAAAAGACACAGTGTGGGAAAGGACCCTGGCTTCTGACCAAGTATCGCTTGCCTCAGTTGCTTACAAAGGGCGGCTAGGTTCCAGCACCCTAGTCCCTCCAAGGAAGCTATGACCATCCAAAGCCACTCTCCTGGGAAGCAAGGCACTTCCTCCATGGCTACCTCCCTGCTACCACCCAAACGCCGTGCTCACAGGCCCCTTTTGGCAGGGGAAAACAAACCAGGTGACCAAACCCTAACAGAGCATAGGAATCCTCCAACTCAATCCAGCCTAATTCAGGCAGCACATCTCGGCCAGGAGGGCAGCGTGGTGATCAGGAGGATACTGCAAGCTCCTGGCAGTGGCCATGCCTATCAGGAGAGGTTTGCGGCAAGCAATGACTGCATTCAGATGCCATATGTTCCAAACTGAACTCCCATCATCCCTCTTGTGCCCTGTTACCCTAACCAAGGGAGAACAACCTATGTTGGAAGCCTCAGATGGGTCTTGGGCCTCCCTCTGTCTTGTCCTGCAGGCCACACAGTGGTAGAACCATCGGTTCTATTCAGAACCATCAGTAACAACCTCTAAAGGGCCTGCAGACATGCCTGACCATGTAGCTTTCTGCTACCCTTGGGACACAGCTGGCAGGACCAGGCAGGCTGTGGTACTTTCCGTGGTTTTGTCACCCCCTCATTCCACAGCTACACACACCTGGGCAAATACCCTCACGCTCCGCTCGTACCCCCAGAGCTTTCATGTGCACACACGGTTGTAGTAGTAAAAGCCACTCTCCTGCATCGTTCGCTCACTTATCTTTCAGCTGCTTGCTGAACCTCAGGTCACTGGAGCCCTAGGGAATAAGGGCTGCTGCCTCCCAAGGCTCCCTGAGCACACGGAACACATCTCCACAACAGCCATCACTACTGCAGAGCCCTGCTTGGCAGGAACAGTCCTAACTGTCAATATTCTGTCCTACGGTAGCCACAATAACCATGTGCTGGTCGGGCCATGTGGTCTAACGCTTGGCTCAGAAATCTGGTCACTATGGCAACAGCATTAATAGCATCCCATTCCACATACTTTGTTTATACATTTCTTTGTCCAACCAGAGGTGAGCCCTTGAAGAAGAGGGACTGCCTTCTCCTGTTCCCTTTTTCTCTTTGGGGCATAGGATAGTGCCTGAGAGTGAGCAGATACTTACCAAATGAAAGAACAAAGGATGAACAAGTCACCACGTAATCATCTCCTCAGGGTGTAGTTTACATCTCTGGGCACCAGATAGGTAACTTCTTGCCCACAACCATAATTAAGCTCCACAAAATACTTTCTAGATTTCAGGTGTTTTTCCCTCTTAACCCCATTTCAACTTCCTCTGCTCCAGACAGAAAAGGTCGGCCCAAGGCCTTAAGTTTTAAACCAAACATAGGTCCAAGAGCAAAGAGGATTCTAAAAGCAAAACAAACAGAGAAATGGGGTAACATGGCCTGAAGACTGACATGATGAAGCCCATACCACCTAAGACACAGTCTCACCAGCACAGCTCACCCGGAGGCTCGGGGAGCTGCTGAATTTAACTTTGAGCTTTCAGGAAATATAAGCAATACAGGAACAAGGGAAAAGACAGGAAGAGGAAACTGTAAGATCTGAAGTGACTCTTACAAAAAGGAAAATCAACATCATTTAAAAAAAATTAGTCAAGTTTATTCAGAACTAAAAGGGTGAGGAGAAACAAATAAAACTGAACTAAAAGCAAGAAGGGTGTGCATTGTCACAGTGGTTTAGACACCACTTGGGGCATCCACATCCCATTTCAGTTTGAGAAATGTTTGAGTCCCAGTTCCACTTCCAATTGCCATTTCTTGTTCATGTGTACCCTGGGAAGCCTGTCGCCCACTAGACGACCAGATTAACTCCAACCTTCAGCCTGGCCCAGCCCTAGCTGCTGCAGGTATTTGGGGAGTGAGCTAGCAGAGAGAAGATCTCTGTCTTTTCTCTGTCTGCCTTTCAAATAAATGTTTTAAACAAATAAATAAAAATTTGTAAAAGGTTTAAGAGGCTCACTGACATGGTTTGAATATGGTCTGTCCCCTTCAAAACTCTTGTTGAAATGTAATCCCCATTATGAGATATTAAGAAGTGAGACCAGATGGGACCTTTAAGAGATGATTAGGTTTCTGGCCTCATGAATGGATTAACCTACTCATGGATTAAGGGGTTAATGGGTTAATGGAGAGTGGGTCTGCGATCAAAGCCAGTCTGGCTAGGTCTCTCACCATGTGATGACCTGTGCTGCTGCCTTGGGACCCTGCCAGCAAGACGGCCATCATCAGATATAGGCCCCTGACCTTGGACAGAACTGTGATCCAAAATAAACCTCTTTTCTTCTACTTAGCCAGTCTGTGATACTGTGCTATTAACAACTGGCAAAGAACTGAGACATGCACCAACCAAATGCAAGCTGCAACTCACACTGGGCTCTGGATCAGGGGAAACACTGTAAAAGACATTTAGGGGACAGCTGGGGAAATTTAAAGATGGACTACACAATAGATGTTATCGTGAAAATATGAATTTCCTTAGTTGTGATAAGGATGTTATGCTTATTCTTATATCTGCATTTTTAAAAAGCTGCATTTTGAGGTATTCAGGGGTGAAATATGAAATCTGTAACTTACTTTCAAATTTAAAAAATCATATAATGTAGAAAAATAAAACAAATACAGCAAAATGTGGACAACTATTAATTCTAGGAGGAGGATCTATACAGGGTTCAACTTTTCTGCAACTTTTCTGTATGTTTGGAATTTTTCATAGCATAAAGCTGAGAAGGATGAAATAAAAGTACTAATAATATCCTCAGAATGAAAGACATGAACAAGAACTGGAAATCTTGGAAACAGTACTTTTGTCAAAATAAAGTAACCAAGAAATGAATACCAGAACAGATACAGCTGTAAAGAAAATTAGAAAGCTGGAAGGGGACTGGCGCTGTGGCATAGTAGGTGGGGCCGCTGCCTGCACTGCTGGCATCCCATATGGGTGCTGGTTCGGGTCCTGGCTGCTCCACTTCCAATCCAGCTCTCTGCTATGGTCTAGAAGGGCTAAGATGGCTCAAGTCCTTGGGCTCCTGCACCTGCCTGGGAGACCTGGAGGAAGCTCCTGACTCCTGGCTTCAGATCAGCATAGCTCCGGACATTGCGGTCATCTGGGGAGTGAACCAGCTGATGGATGACCTCTCTCTCTGCCTCTGCCTTTCTGTAACTCTGTCTTTCAAATAAATGAATAAATCTAAAAAATAAGAAAGAAAGCTAGAAGGCAGAGTCTAGGGATATCCAGCATGGTACAACTAGCTATGAAACTGGAGGAAAGGTGAGAGATGTGTAAGATAGATCCTCCACTTCCAGCTCGTGTTCTGTACATCCCCCAGAAGGAAGGACAGAGAATGGCCAAAAGGAGCTACCCAAAGAAATAAAAAGAAAATTCCATAGAGCTCTGGAAATACAGGAACTTTCATATTGATTACACACGTGTACATCAGAATACCTCTGGGAAAGTATTAAGTACTAGGAAGAAAGAACAAAACAAGGCAATTAAGGGGATAAAAAGTAACCTGGACCTTAAAAACATAACACTCAGTGAAAATAGCTAGATGCAGAACACAATATTATATAATTCCATTTATATATAATGTCCCAAACAGGCACAACTATAGCAATAGAGAACAGAGCAGTAGATGTTGGAAGCTAGGATGAATAGAAGTGACTTCTAATTGCTATGAGGTTTCTTTTGGGGTGATGAAAATATCCTAAAAGTGTTTGTTGTGATGGTTGTACAACTCTCTTTTTTTAAGATTACTTATTTATTTTTTATTTGAAATACAGTGATAATCAGAAAGGGACAAACAGAGAGATCTTCCTTCCATCTGTACGTTCACTCCCAAATAGGCCACAACGGCAGGGGTGGGGCTAGGCAGAAGCTAAGAGCCTGGAACTCCATCTAGGTCTCCCACATGGGTGGCAGGGGCCCAGGCACTTGGACCATCTTCCATCGTCTTCCCAGGAGCATTAGCAGGAAGCTGGGTGGGAAGCAGAGCAGCCTGCACTCGAGCCAGCACTCCATTATGCCATCCCAAATGGCAGCCTAACTCGCTGCACCACAACATCAGCTCGTGCACAGCTCCTAAGTATATGAAAATACTGAACTGTATACTTTAAGGGGGAGGATTTTATGGATTTATTTTTAAAGGAAATTAATACAGAGCTACTTTAGACAGGAGTCAGGGAACGTCAATGCAGATAGCGCCAAACAATAACCTGCTGATGTATACATGCACGTCTCCAGACACACAGCAAACACAAAGCTACCGTGACACACACGGGCTTCCCAGCCTTCATCACTATCTCTCCCAGCAGCAGGGGTGCCCTGGGTTCCCATGAGGTCTCATTCTTCACCTCACATTCGTTTCTGCTTCCACTTGATCCTTGTTAGAATTTACAAGGTGCCCTACAGCTCTTGCATGGTACCACCCTGGCACCCCTCCCTCCTAGATGAGTTCTCAGAGCTCAGTGCAGCAAGCAGGGGGTCCAGAGACACCCTTCGTTACTCAGTAGTGGTTCCCACTTTTCCATCACTGGCTCACTCACTCACCATACAGCACGCACACAGGCAACCTCTACCTGCTGGAGGGAAAATAACTCAAAGAAAATTGTAGAGTCAGAATTTACATTGAGATATTTACCTGAGAATTTCAATAATAAATTAATTCTTTTTTGTGTGTATTTCATACAACTTTCACATATTTCATAAAACTGACTTTTTTATGCATATCTCTGATATAAATATGGCAGATGTTAAAAATTTACACCTAGCAAACTGAAGTTTATTCTGACAACTATGATCCATTTTTTGGTCATGAAATCACTACTATTTGTATGCACATACATAGGTAAAACCCAAGAATAAAAGACAAACCTAACAAAAGTCAAGTTTTCACTGGAAACTATAAACAGAATACTTTTAATTCTAAAAATTCTTAATTTTTACAATCCTTGGTAATAAAAATTGTAGGCATGGGCATTATCTGGTTTGAAATGACAAGCAACTTTTTTCAGAGAATGAGGGATTCCTGAGCCAGCAGAGCTTCCAAAGATCACAGAGCCCAGCATCATCCCCTAACAGACAAGGATACTGATGCAGTGCTGGTGTCCCGTATGGGCCCAAATTCGAGTCCTAGCTGCTCCACCTCCTATCCAGCTCTCTGCTATGGCCTGGGAAAGCAGCAGAAGATGATCCAAGTACCTGGGACTCTGCACCCACAATGGGAGACCTAGAAGAAGCTCTTGGCTCATGCCTTTGGATCGGCACAGCTCTGACCATTGTGGCCAATTGGGGAGTGAACCAGTGGATAGAAGACCCCTCTCTCTCTTTCTCCCTCTCCCTCTCTGTAACTCTGCCTTTCAAATACATAAATAAATCTTTAAAAAGAAAAAAAAAGAAGTCACCTCAGGAGACAGCACATTTGCTCACATGACTTGTCACAGTCCAGTACATATCCAGGTAACCTTCCAGACCTCTGGGCAAGCCCTCAAAGTCAAAGATGCAACAGAACTGTTCTTCTATAGTCAGGCCTCGTTTTAGACTGAAAAACTGCTAACACTAAGGAAGAGTCCTTGTGACTATTTATTCATTTTCTTTTTTTTATTTGAAAGGCAGAAAGAGATGAATCTGCTGGTTCACTCCCTAAATGCCCACAATAGCCAAGGATGAGCCAGACTGAAGCCAGGAGCCCAGAACGCAAGCCAGCTCTCCCACACAGGTGGCAGGAATCCAACTATTTGATCCATCACCTGTTGCCTCCAAGGGTGCTCATTAGCAGGAACCTGGAATCAGAAGTGGAACTGGGACTAGAACCTAAGCACTCGACCTAGGAATGTGGGCATCCTAAAATGGTATCCTAACAACTGCACCAAATACCTGCCCACTGTTTGGTTGGTTTTTTTGAGAGGCAGAGACAGGGTGTTGGAGGGGGCTGGGATGCCCACAGGCAAGGGGTCCAAAGCCAGGAGCCTGTGACTCCATCCAGGTCTCCCATGTTGGTGGCAAGAATCCAACTACTTGAGCCATCACTGGGTCTGCACGAGCAGAAAGCTGGAGTCAGCAGCCGGCACCCGTATGGAAACCAGGTATTCCAATATGGTATGTAGGCATCCCTAACCAGTGTCTTAAATGCCAGGCCAAAAGCCTGCTCCACTGTGACTGTTTTTAATCATCAAATCCACTCCTGAAAGACCTGCCAAGAAAAACAAAGTTGTAGCTTCTGAGGAAGATTGTGAATACACAGCATTATAGTTGAATAAACATTAGGGAAACACAAGCACAGTTTCTCAAGGAGACAACTCTGAAAGGGTCAGCACCCATCTACATAGTTAAGCTATAGGTTGTTATTTTTTTAAAAATAGACACATTACAGATGCCCTCAACTTAGAGCAGGGTTATGTCCTGATAAACCCATTTTAAGTTGAAGATCATTAAGTCACAAGTGCAATGAATACACCCGGCCTATCAAGCACAGGGCTTAGCAACACAGCATGCTGTCAAGTGTTGGCTGCTACCTGTCATGATGTCAGCACTGACTGGGAGCTGTGTCACTGGCGCTGCCCGGCATCCAACAGAGCGCTGGACCACATGGTGCTAGCCAGGGATAAAATCCAAATTCCAAGTAGTTTCTACTGAATGCATACGGCTTTTACACCACTGTAAAGTTAAAAAAAATCATGCATCACAAATCAGGGACCATTCGTACTTTCCAGACACACTTCCTGTTTGGGACAATGTCACCGTCATCACTCATGAACACATGTGAAAACCTCTAAGGGCCGGCGCCACAGCTCACTAGGCTAATCCTCCGCCTGCGGCGCAGGCACCCCGGGGTTCTAGTCCTGGTCAGGGCACCGGATTCTGTCCTGGTTGCCCCTCTTCCAGGCCAGCTCTCTGCTGTGTCCCGGGAGTGCAGTGGAGGATGGCCCAAGTGCTTGGGCCCTACACCCACGTGGGAGACCAGGAGAAGCACCTGGCTCCCGGCTGCGGATCAGCACGGTGCACCGGTCGCGGGGGCCATTGGAGGGTGAACCAACGGTAAAGGAAGACCTTTCTCTCTGTCTCTGTCTCTCTCACTGTCTAACTCTGCCTGTCAAAAAAAAAAAAAAAAAAAAAAAAAAAGAAGAAGAAGAAGAAAAATAAAATCTCTAAGAAGTGATGCTCACAAGTCATCTAGGATGATGAAGCTGACCTTTTCCAAAACAGAAAGAGAAGGCTGCAAGGTAAAGCGATTCAAGGAAGAATAGGGAGCATGTGTTTTAACTGCAGTTAGAAAGGAGCTACTGATGACAGATGGCCCTTATTTAGGAACTCAAAGCAAGTTAGCAAGACCCTTTATCTAACAGCATTTGGTTTTGTTTTCTGTTGCTATGTGAACAGTAAAACAGCATTTTGTAGGCCAGTCTAGAACATGGGATTTTTCTGTTATTCCAACACTTACTTCAACTAATTTGAATTTAATAAGAGCATATTTTTATTTGTCTAATAAGTACCTGATACTAGAATGTTGATATATGGTTCATTAAAATGTAAAATGCAAGAGATCTATGATGGCCTAAATTTTTTTAATTTAATTTATTTGAGCAGCAGGGAGAATGACAAGAAAGTTTTACTCTCCAAATGCCTACAAAGGCTGGAGCTGGGAACACAACCCAATTCCCAGGTAATGTGGCAGGAACTTGAGCCATCATCACTGCCTCCCCGGGTCTGCATTAGCAAGAAGCTGAAACCAGAGCCAGGAACTGAACCCAAGCACTCTGATGTAGGATGTGCACATCCTAACCACTACACTAAATGCTCACTGCCTATGATGGCCTAGATTTTAAATTGGTCCCAACCTTTTGCATTTGTTGGTTTGTCTGTGTCTGCTGGCAGCAGCAGAGAATATAATGCATAGTAAGGAAGAAACAGCTGCAGACTAGCAGCCCTCAAGCTAGGCTTTGGTTCAGACTTTGCCATAGAAAGGCCTTCATCTGCTCCTCTGTAAAATGGAGATTCTCTCTCCCAGGGGTGGTAAGAATCAAATGGAACAATGCATGAGAGAAGGTGACAAGTGAGAAGATGCAGGCACAGTGAGGGAGGGCTGCTCCGCTCACTACTGAACTCCAAGAACTCCTCAAGCCCAAAACTCCCCAAGGAAACCACACAGCATCAGGCCTCAGCAAGGGCCAGCCACAGGCCCAGCGCTCCACTTGACCAGTGGGAGGCCAAGACAACCTAAAAGGGATTAATGAGGAAAGAAGTGTTGAAGGTCTCCATTCTTCCTCCTTCTGAACTGTCCTGGGCTTAGGGTCACTGTCTACATTTCCCTTCAGGGTTACACTGCGCTGGAGGCCAGCCTCTCCTTACCTAGAAAATCCTACACACAAGTAACACAGGTATGATTTTCTTCACTTTACTGATAGGGTCAGGGATCAGTGGGTGACCTGCACACAGTCAGCCAGGCAATCAGAGAAAGCTGTGGGTGTTCCACCTCAAAGGCCATTCTCAAGCTATGCATGATCCCCTAGGGGCCATGTCCTTGAAGGCAGGGGGGGTGCAGGTGAAACAGGTTAGAAGGGACACGCCCAAGGTAATATGTGGCAAGGCCAAGACTTTAACCTGGGGCAGTGCAGTTCTGAAATTGGCCCTCTTTGCACTATGCACACTGTCTCAGGATTGTAAGAAACCCCGGGAGGCAAGGTTTATTTTGCAATGAGAATGGTTGTCACTGATCTCAAGAACAGATTTCTTCAGACAGCCAGGCTGACCTAGAACTTCTCTCTTATCTAACAGTCCTTTTGCTATTTCTGATCAAAACTTAAAAAGTCACACTGATGTTATTCAAACAGAAAAAGTACATGAGCAAAGCAAGACCCTGGACTGGGAAGACTGAGAAGGCAAACTTTAAAAAGAAACCCATTCCTTTTGCCCCAACCTGACCCCTGTTTTGCAAGTGCCAGGAGCAGCCACAAAAACAAAGGTGACTTGTAGGGCCAGAGGAAGCTCAAGAACCAAGGTCAAAGGTCCTGCAATCTGGAGGCCCAGGCCCAAGGCCACAGACTTTACCTCTGTGAAGGAGAGATCTGGCAGCATCCCTGACAAGGGGACCGCAAGCCTGATAGAGAGCCGAATAAAGGGGTACAATTCTACAAGGCTGACCTCTGTGCTGGACTTCAGGCCTGTGTGTCTAGTGCAGAACTGAGTTTACATAACAGGCCTTTGTGCTGGCCCAGATAAGAGTGAGCAGAGGAGCAGTCAGAATGTTTTTAAGGATTTAGAACCAGCAGAGATTTCCTGGGGGACAGTGAGGTGGGGAGGAATGAGGGCTAGGGGAGGAGCAAATTCACACATCATCTGTCTCATCCAGGGAGGACAAATGGTAACAGCAGCTACAAAACAATGCCTTGTATTTCTCTGTATTATAAACCCTTGGTCTTATTTACAACAGCACTGTCAGGATAAACAAGAAAAGGGTAACACTGATTGCTTCTTCTCAGAGAGTATTGGGTGGCTCAGCAGGCAGAGAGAAGACTTTCCTGTTTCATCTTATCAAGACTTTGAAATTTTGAAATATGAACCAAGTGAATGGAATTATTTATTCAAAAAATCAGTCAAGGAAATTTAAAACTATTTTAGGTATGTCCATAGTTGTCCAACAACCCTACGATGCAGGAAGAGCAAAGATTCTAGCCCCATTTCATGGATGAGGAAGACTGAGGCTCCAAGAAGGAATATGACAAGCCTAACGTTGTGGCAGGGTTGGAAGTAGATCAGACTCCTGATCTAGTGCTCTTTTCTGGAAACCCCACAGTCTAGAAGACCAGCAGCATTCAAGTTCATTTTCCCAGTGGCTCAGAGCCATAGCCAAATGAATCTAAAGGCAAAGGAAATGACAACCACACACCAATACAAAGCTTTACAACTGATACAGCCACATATAAGAGCTGTTTAAGGCTATCTAAATGTTCTAAGGACCAGCATTGTGGCACAGCAGGTTCAGCCACTGCCTGCAACACCAGCATCCCATAGGGGTACTGGTTCAAGTCCTGGCTACTCCACTTCCAATCCAGCTCCCTGCTAATGTGCCTGGGAAAGCAGTAGAGGATGACACAAATACTTAGTCCCCTGCCACCCTTATGGGAGACCTGTATGGAGTTCCAAACTCCTGGCTTCAGCCTGGCCCAGCTTCAGTGGTTGTGGCCATTTGAGGAGTGAACCAAAGGATGGAAGATTCTCTGTGTCTCTCCCTCTCTCTCCCTTCTCTTCTCACTCTCTCTGTAATATTGTCTGTCAAGTAAATAAAATAAATCTTTAAAAAATAAGTGTTCTGATTAACTGATAAAGTCCTTGAAACTCTCCACATTTCTATAAATCTTTATAAAATAATGCCCAAGTCCACATTCTTTGCTCAGTGAGTGCAATGATCCAACCATATTTTTACCAGATTCATTAACCCTCAGAATCTCAGGGTTTATTAATTTAGAGGAACATCAAAAGGTATCTCAGGTATAACAATGAACACTAGGCTTAGAAGCCAGCCAAACCCTGGATTCAAATCCTGGTTTTGTCAGGGACTTCGAAGTGATCCTGAGTAAGCCAGTCACTTCATGTGCCCTGGCCTCAGCTTCCCTTCTACAAATAAGAACCGATGAACAAGCATGTACTGAACACCATTTGATGCTTGCCAAAGGGATCCTTGCAACTTCAAGGAACTAACCTTCCACAGGGGGAGATAAGCAAACCAGGTAATTTCAATTCTCACTGAGCGCCATGACCAGACACGACAGAGTGATGGAATAGAGGATCTGCGAAGTAAAGGAAGGCCTCCCTGAGAGGTGGCATTCACACTGGAAGCTGAGTGACGAGCTGGTGGTTATACAGGGATTAGGTGTAAAGTATGACAGGCAGAGGAGCAGCTCCAAAAGTCCTGAGGCATGAGCCAGGCGCTGGTGCCGCTGTTAAGACACGGCTTGGAATGAGCGCATCCCATATCAGAGTGCCCGGGTTTGAGTTCCAACTCTGCTATCCATTCCAGCTTCATGCTAATGTGCACCCTGGGAGGCAAGTATTTGGGTTCCTGCCATTCCACATGGGAGACAAGACTGAGTTCTAGGCTCATGACTTCAGCCTGGCCCAGCCCTGACTGTTGCAAGCATTTTAAGAAAAAAAAAAAAAAAAAACAGAAGATGACAGATTTTTCTGTCTACCTTTCAAATAATTAAAACAAAAAAAGGCCTTAAAGCAGAAATACAGCTACCATGGCTAAAGGACAGAGGGCTAATGAGGCTGGAGAATCAGATGGAACGGACGGAGTAGAGGGAAATGAAGTTGGAGAGGCAGGCAGTGTCCATCTCTCTGAGTAAGGAGTTTGTGTCTTATCCTGGTTGTGATGGGAAGTGACTATAGCAATAAAGGAATTTAATTGGATCTGTGATTTTTCAAATGCTTTATTTTGGGGCAGCAGAACTCTTTAATCAAATAATGGAGCTTCACTACACAACAAGATACAATACTATTGCTCCGGTTGGTTGGGAAGCTAGACGGTAAAGCCCTTCTGAACCTCTGCCCTGATGGAAAGCTTTGATCACACCAAGTGCTCTATCCCTAAGACTCTTCAAATTCTACCAAAACCCAGGACGGTTCAGAGAGAAGAGTGGATGCTTGTTGGACCCAGAACAGTTTTTTAACTAAATCCTTGATGCACGCTTACTTTCTGCAGGAGCAACAGTAAACTGTGTTTCATCAAGGTTCCGGTTAAAAATCATACTGCTGAGACGAAGGGACGGAAAACAGACCAGTGGTTGCCAGGGGACGTGGTAAAAGGAGGGAAGTGACTACAAAGGAAACAAGGAACTTTCTGGGTTGATAGAAATATTCTCTATCTTGATTGGGATGGTGGTTACATGTCTGTGTACATCTGTCAAAAATCACAGATCTCAAAAAGTAAAATGGGTAAAGTTTACTGTGTGTAAATTAAGCCTCACTAAACCCTACTTAAAAAAAAATCACATGGCTGGAAGATGTCTCAGAATCATTTTGCAGATGAGGAAACAGACTGGGAGAGGGGAAAGATGACTGCTTCCCGCTGAGTCAGCAGACCCCAGGAATCCTAACTTTTAGGGCAATATCCTTTCAGTTCCATCCTGTTCAGTTTTCATTCCTAGCCACCACAGTGGGACGGGCTTCAGGTTTTCCTGACTGCAAAATGAGAAGGTAAATCATTGCCAAAGGCTTTCCCACTCAGTCAGATCCTAAGCAATATTTCAATATTTCAATATTGAAGCAATAATCAATATTTCACAGACAGAAAAAACTGGGAGGGGAGGGGAGTGCCTAGCCCTGGGACTTCCCACCTGTGCACCCTGGAGGTAATGATATCCTCCAGTCAACAGAGAGCACACCTGTCAAACAGGTGGCTCACAGAAGCCCCTCAAGAAAGGTAGTCGCTATGCTATGAGATGTCACCATACCCAGATAGCTCTTCTGCACCCAGGGCCACCTAGGAAAGACAATGTGGAGGTGATCACAGGAAAGGAAACCACAAACTGCCCGGCTCTGCATTGCATAACCTGTGCTTGGGTGCACAGTCCACCCTGGCTCCGCTCTGCTGGGGCACATGTTGTTATCTTGACAGGTAAACAGGAACACTGACCCCTCCCTGACCACCGTCAGCACAGGGCTACCATCAACACTCAGACACAAGCCCCCAGCTTGCCAGGAGGTCACCAGTGCCCTTCATGCCTCTGTTTTCACACTCCACTGTCCTTGCAGCTGCTGGCGTCACCTCAGGGCACAAACTCAGCAATAGACACACTCCACCCATGCCAGTCCTTGCCCTCCACTTGCTCCAAAAGAGGTGGTCCCAAGTGACTCAAAGCTGCCTGCCTGCACCTTGCTGTTTTCCATCCCATAGTGACCAAAACACACAGAAACCCAGAAGATTTTTTTAAAACAAAACAAAACAAAAACAGCCTTTAGGCAGGATTTTCTGTTTCCCTGGTCACATCTAGTCTACAGGCATCTGGTCATAATGTCTGTTAGCTCAGTTTGTCTCCACAGAGGGGCAAGAGGGAGGCAACACCCAGAAATTATCCCAATTTACAGCAACAAAGACAGAGCTAAGTAACCTGGCCAAAGGCAACAGTGAGCAAGCCTACAGCCACCCAAAGAGGCAGAGCGCCATGGCAGGAGCCAGGCTCAAGGGACTCCCATCTTCCTGGCTCCACTTCTTGAAAACACAGAGACAGCCCTGCTGCTCCAGCCCCAGGCCCGGAGTTGTTCTGAAGATCAAGTAAATTCAAAACCATGGAGGAACGTACAGAATCCTGCAGTCAAGTCAACTTCTGGGAGACAGAACAATGCTCTCTCCAGTCCAGGTCTCCTAGTCGGTTACCGAGGGCTGCCACCCAGGTTAAGAAACTCTGATTTCATTCATCACAAACATTATTTATCAAGCCAGCGCCAGGACATTGTGGCAACCACATCCTGCTGTTTCTATTCGGAGCCGTTGCCAAAGCTTGGTCCTCTCCCCCATCTTCCGGTGTCTGTGAAGTTTTCGGTTTCTATCAGACTCCAGCTGGGGGAAGGGACCCAGTGCTGGCCCCGGTCGAGTAAAGTTCCACCACCAGGTCCACAAAGAGACTGCTGGAGGCGTGGCCAGGCCGGAAATTCTGACAAAAACTTTTGGCCCTCCAGTCCTAGAAGCGACTACTGCCCGATCCCACCAGCCTTGGGGGGCGTCGCTTTCTGGCCGAGGAGCCAAAGGAGCGTCCCCCGCACTCTGGGGCGCCCCCCTCCTGCCAGCCGCAGAACTGTTTTACAGGTTGCCTTCTACCAGAGAAGTTATTTTAGAGCAACCCCCCCACACACGCCAGGGTGTGAGCTCCGGAGGCCGGAGCCCCCTCCTCCACACTCCCTCTCTCCCACCCCAACCCAAAGCCGGCGCTCCGCGTACTTGAACCGGGCCCAGACCCCAAGGCCCAGGCCTGCTCCGGCAGGAAGAAGGGAGAGGGGAAGCAAAATTCTGGGATTTGCCGGAAACCCCTGACCAATCCGCTGAGGGAGAACCTTCCAGGGGCCCCGCGCCGGCCTCCCACCTTGACCCGCTTGCCCTGGATCTCCAGCGTCTTCATGGTGAAGTCGACGCCGATGGTGCTGCCCTGGCGCTCCGAGAAGGCGCCGGTCTTGAAGCGCTGCACCACGCAGGTCTTGCCCACGCTCGCGTCGCCCACCAGCACCAGCTTAAACAGGAAATCGTACTGCTCGTCCGGGTCCCCCGGACCCGGGCCCGGACCGGCCATGGCCTCACGGGAGCCGAAGGGCCGGCGCTCCGGACGCTGGGGCCGGCCTGGCTCACGCAAGCCGCGGGCTGAGCCCCGTCAGCTCCAGCCCGCGGGCCGCCTGGCGACGTGGAGCCGCCGCAACACCTGAACCAGCGGCGCCGCCGACCGCCGGCCTCGGCCCCGCCTCGGTCCCGGAGCCCCGACCCGGAGTCCCGCGGGCTCAGCTCCGCCCGGACTGCCGTGGCCCGGCCCTCAGCGGCGTTCCGGCTCGGCCCTCAACTCCGCGCCAGGTCAGTCAAGCCCTCAGGCCCGCCCCCCGGCGCTGCCTCCTGGGTCTCCTCAGCCCGAGGCCGCCCAGACCCCGCCCCCAAAACGGCCCCCGAGCCCGCCCCCAGCAGCCCGACTCCGCCCCCACCCCATCCCGCCCTCAGCAGCGCCGTCCCGGAAGTCCAGCCACTCCTCCGCGCAGCCACTCTTAGGCCCTCCCCCAGGAAGACTCCGCCCCATCACAGCTCTCGGCCCGCCCCCAGCCCAACTGTGCCCTCAGGGATGCTCTGGGCCCCGCCCCTCCCACGCTCCTCTCCTCAGCTCCGCCCCCCAAAGCCACGCCACGCCCCATCGCCAATTGGCCCCGCCCCCAAACCAGCGTCCTCCCCAGCAGCCTTGACCCGGGGTCCTGGCCTGCCTCCCCCAGCCTGCCTGGGCGCTCCCACCTGCTGACCTCCCAGATGCATAACCAGGGCTAAGCTCAAGGCAAGGGTGGGCCCTCTGGGCCTGCAGGGCCACAGCCCTTGGACTCGGAATGGCCTCTTCCAGACTGGATCTTGGAGGACAGTGGCAACCAAGGGCAGTGTCACCTCAGCCCTCACACTGACAGGCAGGCAGGAACGTGGCACTGGTGGCACACGACGAGGAAGAAAGAAGTCCTCCGTGGGCCACAAATCCGACTACCACAGAACTGGAGATGAGGCCAAAATCTTTGTGAGGAGAACAACCCCCCGTCCCGTTTGGCGGAAGGTTGGCCAGGAGGAGGGCTGGGGGGATCCCGTCACAAAGGCAGCTGCCCTCGTGGCTCAGTCGGGGTTATGGGTCCAGCTGACGGAACTGACCCATCCAGAATGCACCTCAGCCTGAGACGAGGGCCAAGGGAGACTCCTGGGGGCTCGGTGGAAGGGCAGCCAGCTCCTGAGCCGGCCCAGCGAACCAAGGCGCCTCAGAGAAATGAGGCCCAAGCATCTGCATGAAGTTTAAGGGCTTCCCAACCCCCAGGAAGGGAGAGGATTGAGAACAAGCCTGCTTCAGAGAGCGCCTCCTTAAAAAAAAAAAATATATATATATATATATATATATATATATATATTTGAAAGGCAGAGTTTCAGAGAGAAGGGTAAAGACGGAAAGATTTCTACTCACTGGTTCACTCCCCAAATGGCCGCAATATCCGGGGCTGGACCAGGCCAAAGCCAGGAGCCTGGACTTTCATCTGGGTCTCCTACGTGGATGGCAGGGACCCAAGTACTTGCGCCATCTTCCCCTGCTTTCCCAGGCACTGGGAACTGGATTTAGAGTAGCCCGTATGGTATGCCAGCATCAAAGTGGTGTCTTCACCTTTGCCGCAACACAGGCCCCAGATACCTCCCCTAACAGCACTCCAACTCCATAAATTTGATTGTCTGTCGTGGGCCATTGTGCTAGAGCCTTTTAGTGCACCAGTGAACAAAGCAGACAACACTCCAAACCTTCTCTCGTAGAAAAGGGAAGGCCTTCCAGAAGCTTCGAGACCATGAGGAGCAAGACCGCCTGCACCTTACTCCTGAAGACCCTGAGCAGTCTTACCGGCCAAGAGGAGAAGCAATTGGACAAAGAGGCAAAGGCAGACCCCTTGGAAAAGGCAGAAGAGTTGTTTGTGTTGAAACATTTTGAACTCCACCCCAGTGGGAAATACCCAACTGTCTCAGACAGGAAACCCCCAAGTGCCATTGAAAAGCAATTCTGAGCTCCCTGCTTTGTAGGGAGTGGAGAAGTCAAGTGGCAGGAAATAGCTGCCATTCCAAGGTAGGAGACTGAAGAGGATGAGACAGAAGGGTGCCGCGTGCTGGGGTTGGCTGTAGGAGACAGAGTATGTCAACATGCAGAACCCCAGAAAACCATGCCAACTGCCTCCAGCTCACAGCACAAGGTGGAGTGGGAGACCAGGAGCCAGGATGGAGCACGGAGTTGGGGAGGAAGACCGTGCAGCCCAGGGAACCTCAGAGGAGACCCAAACATTTGTGTGAAGTTTAAACGGGATCAACTGGTGGTGGAGGGCAGGGGAGGGGGGAGGGGGAGGATAGTGGCTGGTGCCTTGGCCTGAGATGGGTTTGGAGTGGGTTGGGTAGGGTGCCAGTTGGGCAGAGTGTGGGTTTTGTTTGAAGACCTCACTACCACTTGCATCTGTGGAGTGACAGGCATATTCTACAGCTGGACTGTGCCAAGGGGTACACCATTCAGAAACTTCATTAAAATCATTCAAATGTGTGCTTACAGAAGGTGGACTTTAAGTTACACTTCAATAAAGCTGTTAAAATCTATCTGCCGGGGGCAGCTTTTGGCCTAATGGTTAAAGATACCTCTGTCCCCTATCAGAGTGCCTTTATTTGAGTCCTGGCTCTAGCTCCCAGTTACTGCCAATAAAGAGGTTGGGACAGTTACCGCTCAGGTAGCTGGGTTATTCCACAACACATGGGAGCCCTGGAGTGAGCTCCTGGCTCTTGACTTTAGCCTGGCCCAGCCCCGGCTGCTATGGAAAGACCTGTGTCTGCCTTTCAGATATATGAAAACGAGTCAAATTTTAAAAGGTTTACGTTATCACATGTAGTACACAAAATATAAAATAATACAGAACACAATTTTTTTAAAGATTTATTTATTTATTTGAAGGTCAGAGTTACACAGAGAGGAGAGGCAGAGAGAGAAAAAGAGGTCTTCCATCCACTGGTTCACTCCCCAGTTGGCACCAACAGCTGGAGCTAAGCTGATCCGAAGTCAGGAGCTAGGAGCTTCTTCTGGGTCTCCCTTGTGGGTGCAGGGGCCCAAGAACTTACTTCTACTGCTTTCCCAGGCCATAGCAGAGAGCTGGACTAGAAGTGGAGCAGCCAGGACTCGAACCAGTGTCCATATGGGATGCTGGCACTGCAGGTGGTGGCTTTACCCACCAACGCCACAGCACCAGCCCCCAGAACACAAATTTTTAAAACTGGGTCAAGAATCTTAACATCCTTAAAGCAGGTGAAGGGTAAGCTGAATGAATTTTAAATGTCTGAGTCACTGCCACACGGTGGCACCGTGGATGATAAACCTACAGGTATCTAGGAATCAGTGTTCAGAACTCCTCCAAGTAGTGAGAGGAATTGTGCACCTTATCCCTTTTCCTGCCCCCTTTTTTATTTATTGATTTATGTGCATATGTATGTATGTATGTATGTATATCTGCTACAGTCACAAGTGTTCAAATATAGCATACAACAATCTCATCCCAATTTTCTTTACCTGATGGTGGCACAGCTAGTGCTAAAAATGCATCCCCAATCAGAAATACAAGTGAAAAACACCACAAAGACTAGCCAAATGTAAGTGTTTGCTGCAAAACGACAGGAAATGAAAAGCGGGAGAAAGGCGAGATTTTGCTGCAGCAGCTGTAGCCGTAGGTGCTGGCTGAGGGGCGCGAAGGCTCCCTCACTGTCCCCCTCTCAGAATCCTAAAACATCCTACACAGGGGCCAAATGAACCCTCCCCCCTGACGTGTCTGTTAAAGGTGCCAGACTCATACTGTAGGCTTTGACTCAAAAATGGGGGTCACTTGTTTTTCCACACCCCTACCGCAACCTCTGGCAATGCTACCGTGCCCTCCCAGCTGCTACTCCAAGATTAGGCCCAGCTTCCTACTGGTCACAGTATCTAGTTCATCCCACAGATTCCTTACTCTAACCAAGTCTGCCTGCTAGAAGTGATCTCAAACTTCAGTGACAGCCCCAGACCTCAGGAATGCCATGTTCAAAGCCTGACCCTCCTCGCTAACATCATCTGCTCCCATCACTTGATCTCCTGGGCCCGCCCCACAACATGCCAATCTTTCCCAGAATCCCTACCACGGCCCAGCCAGAGGGGTCTGTGGACAGCTCTGCCCTCCCTAGCATGCAGATTGAAGAGGAAACCCCAGCTCAGAATCTACACGGACTTGCTTAAGGTCCTGCAGTGAGCAGAGAAGTAACAGGTGCAGTAACTGAGCACAGCCCAGTGCTGTCCTTAGAACTGTCCCCTCGGCCGGTGCCGCGGCTCACTAGGCTAATCCTCTGCCTGCGGTACCAGCACCCCAGGTTCTAGTCCTGGTCGGGATGCTGGATTCTATCCCTGTTGCTCCTCTTCCAGTCCAGCTCTCTGCTGTGTCCCAGGAAGGCAGTGGAGGATGGCCCAAGTGCTGGGGCCCTGCACCCACATGGGAGACCAGGAGGAAGCACCTGGTTCCTGGCTTTGGATCGGCGCAGTGCACCAGCCGTAGCGGCCATTTGGGAGGTGAACCAACGGAAGGAAGACCTTTCTCTCTGTTTCTGTCTCTAACTCTACCTGTCAAAAAAAGGAAAGAAAAAAAAAAAACTGTCCCGATGCCTGCGTGGCAGTGGAGCACAAGGGTACAGACATGGGGACAGACATGCTTGCTTGTTGGTCAAGGGGTCTGAGGGTGGGTCAGGTCTGAAGTCCCTTCAGGAGAGTCTGAGTGAGCAGGTAGAAACTCCCCGACCCCCACGTCCTCTCCAGGGCGCCAGAGGCTAGGACATGCCATTGCCCTGTTCTCTGGAACAGAGCTGTAAGCATGGGTCCAGAAAGCAGGGTGGGTGTGGCGGGGCAAGAGGAGGAACGTGGCACCTCTTCCTGCTGTATCCATTGCCTGAGAGCAGCAGCACGTAAGAGATGGGCTGGGATGCAAGGGGAGGAGAGGCCAGGAGAGGGCAGACAGAAGCCTGGGTGGGGCTGGTGGGGTCGGTCTCACGGCAAAACAGGAGGCAGCTGTGTGTTTCAAGGTCACAGGAGGTCAGGTGGGGTAGGGAAGAGAGAAGCGGTTGGAAACGTGTCTATGGAAAATGCTCGTTTTAGAAACTGCAGGCAGAGCCAAAGCTAGTGTAACCATTAAACAGATTTTGTTAACCAAAGGCTACTGAGATTGGTTCCGTCAACCCTGAGCAATGAACTGGGCCATGACCACACCCACATCTCATGAGTGCTCACATCCGCCCACAGGCTTCCTCGCTGTCTCCAGGCCTGGTGGGTCAGGAGCCCTCCTGAGACCTGCCCTCAGCACCAGGCCCTGCTGGGTCCCCTGCCAGGTACAGCTATAGGACTGCCGGCCTGGTGCTGCTCTGTTCTGATTCTGTATACTCAAATGTGGCGTCCTAACTGCACTACAGTCCCTCCTCCACCAAGAGCCCTGCTGAGACCCTGGGGGTGGAGGCTTAGCACAGTGATGGGCTGGACCCCTCAGCGCCAGGCCCCAACCATCTTCCCAGGGAGCAGGGACCCTCATGGCTGCACTTCTGCTCTCCTCCCAGCCCAGGGAGGCGCCAATGCACACCCCTGGAAGGAAGCCTCACTCAGCCACCTGAACCCCATCGCAGCCTCCAGCCTGGGCCAGTCCCCACTGCCTCTGCCCAGACCACAGGACTGCCAAGACTCCAGGACAAACGCAGAGGGCACCAGCTCCAGTCCTGTCCTTTAAAACAGGGAAGCTGAGGCTGGGGTCCAGAAGGGACTTGTCCCAAGCCCCCATGTTCACTGCCGAGCCCCAACCTGAGCCTGTCCTGGGCTGGGTCTGCGTCCCAGGGCCGAATCTGCCCTGCCTGGCTCCTGGCGGCCACCTAAGCCCCTGCCTGGGTCTCTACCCCTTCCTCCCTGTACACATTCACCCTGGGGCTCAGCTGAAGGGAGACCCTACCAGTCCTTCCCCCAGGAAACCAAGAATGTAGGGAGTTCTGGCCTTGACGATATCTTCCCTGTGGCCAATCCCACCCCCACCTAGCCCACCACCTGCTGCCTGGGGCTCTGTCCCAGCCTCTGCCTGACCTAGCTCTGCTTCAGTTTCCATCATGTGGTCACAGCGAGCTTTGGAAAATTGGTCCGCCACTGACTGGGGTCTGTCCTCTCAGAACCCTCCAGGTTCCCCACAGCCCTCAAGCCTCTAGTACCTCTAGCTACCAGGCCTGCTTACCCGACATGCAGCAGCACCATCAGCCTCATGTGGCCCTGCTATCCCCGACGGTGCTTCTCACGGTCACAGGTCCAGAGACCTGAAAGAGCCCAACCACTAGCCACATGATGAGTTCTGGAAGCCAGGAACTCCCATTCCCAAAGAGCCTGAGCTGGAGCCCCAGGCCCGAAGGACAGCAATGTGGCCCTACACCGAGCTCCCAGACACCACCATGACTGCAGAGCAGGCAGGCCAGACCCCACTGTTGATTGGGGCTGGGCCTCTGCCGATCCCTAGTAGGAAAACCTAGATCAGGGTGAGACTTTGGACTCAACTCCCGTGTCACTATGCTTTCACACCAGCTACTGAATGCCCTTGTCTATGGCTGTGACCACAAAGCCCACAGTGGGATTCTCTGGTCCACCTCAGCTTCCAGATACAGCCTGGGATCCAGTACTGTCCTGGACACACTCCAGTGCCCTTCAATGACCTCAACAACCAGCCCCCTCCCCCACGTTACAGCCAAGGGCACAAGCTGCAGGTATAGAGGCTTTCCTTTCTTACAAAAGTCTTTAATAAAAATAGCTCTGTGCAGAACAGGTTATAAAACAAAGGCAGCAAACTAAACTCCTGCCCCCCCCCAGGTAGGAGGGGGCAGCAGGCAGAGCGCACACATGGAGAGCTGGGAGCAGCACCTGGCCCAAGGGATGCAGGTACAGGGCTGACTCTGTTTTCTTCCTCAAGAGAAGATATGTCTTTTTATGAAAATCACATATTTTAATGCTGGCCACAAACTGATCCTGCTCCCCACATCACACTACATGGTGAAAAATAACCTGTTTGACACACTTGACAATATAAACAATGGATGCATACAGTAGCAAATATTTGTACAAAGGTGAGGGCTGAAGTGTTCGGCACCTAGCCAGCCACCAGCGAAGCAGGGCACAGAGCCCCACCTCCATAGCAACATGCCAGGTAAGAAGAGGTAAGAGAGGAACGAGGGGGAAAAGGGAGCAAGAGGTGTCAATGCATGGTGGCTTCCTGCAGCCCTCTGCAGTGGCCGTGTGGGCAGCAGCTCTGTGGGAGGTGCCAGAACTCCCAGTTCTTTCAACTGCAAACAGAGCTCTGTTTGCCCTAATATCCCAGGAGCCTTTTGGCTTCTTCACTCTGTGCCTGCAGAGTCTCACTCGCGTACTTCTGCAGGAGCTCCATCTTCTTCCTTCGCACGAGCGCCTCCTCAATCTGCAAACACCAAGAGCACAGGACTCACAGGTTGGCAAGGTCCTCCAACTCCAGCCAGAACCCAGGCAGAGTCCCCCAGGGGCTGCCTGTCCCTGATGGAGTCTCATTTAAATACCCAGAGTGACCTCCAGGAGTCCCACTCTCTCCCATGGGAACCTCTGAACAACAGAATGCATGTATGGGGTTCCTGCCCATCTGGACTCCACCCTTATTACCATGAACACAATCACAAGTGCCATGGGGTCAGTACTCAGAGCTGTCCTAATGGACACAAGGACACAGGAAAACCCAGCAGTGCTCGGCAAAGCCTGCTGTGGAGAGGCCCACCCCAAGGGCACCCAACATCCTACCTCCTGTTGCGACGGCACTGGGACGTGAGCAATGAACTTCTGCTGCCCGTCCTCCCCTCCCTTCTCCTGGCTGCCTTCCTCGTCAGACTATAAACACAAAGACAAGCACAAGTCCATCAATAGCAGAGCAGTTGGAATGTCAGCACCTCTACAAAAGGCAATACTCTGCAGCTGTTTCAAAGAGAATAAAAGGGGATGTTCTCTTCTTACAAAGAGGATACTCAATACACATTATTAAATAACAAAGCAACAGAGTACAGTGTCTATTAGGGGGCCTTTCACATAAGGAGGTAAAATAAGGACAGAAACTATGGGAACTAGATGGATGTGGGCAACAACAGGAAAAGAGAATCCTGTGGAATATCTCTATGTACCTTTTCATTTCTGAACCTTGTGAAGGTATAATCAATTATTTTTATTTAAAAAATAATACATAGAAAAAAGATCAACTCAGAGGCTCTATGAGCCAATATAAAGTAGATTTGCTAACAGCAGGCAAGAGGGGACCCCTGTGCCATACAGGGAGTCCCCCATTTGTCAGTCTCTGAGCCAGACGCATGACCCTCCCCTCACAGGGCTGTCACATGAGCTCGGATGCAAGCCTTCTGGGGGATCCTCTCACATGCTGCTGGTAGGAGCACTCTGTAAAAATGGCTGGGTCTGGGGCTGGCACCATGGTGCAGTAGGTTAATCCTCCGCCTTTGGCGCCAGCAACCCATATGGGCACCGGTTCTAGTCCTGGCTGCTCCTCTTCCAATCTGGCTCTCTGCTATGGCCTGGGAAAGTAGTGGAGGATGGCCCAAGTGCTTGGGCCGCTGCACCTCATGGGAGACCAGGAAGAGGCTCCTGGCTCCGGATCAGCACAGCTCTAGCCGTTGCAGCCATTTGGGGAATGAACCAACGGAGGGAAGACCTCTCTCTCTGTCTCTTCCTTTCACTGTAACTCTAACTCTCAAATAAATAAACTCTTTTTTTTTTTTTTTTTGGACAGGCAGAGTGGACAGTGAGAGAGAGAGAGAGAGAGAGAAAGGTCTTCCTTTGTCATTGGTTCACCCTCCAATGGTTGCCGTGGCCGGCGTGCTGCGCTGATCCGAAGGCAAGAGCCAGGTGCTTCTCCTGGTCTCCCATGGGGTGCAGGGCCCAAGCACTTGGGCCATCTTCCACTGCCTTCCCAGGCCACAGCAGAGAGCTGGCCTGGAAGAGGGGCAACTGGGACAGAATTTGGTGCCCTGACCGGGACTAGAACCCGGTGTGCTGGCGCCGCAAGACGGAGGATTAAGCCTGTTGAGCCACGGTGCCGGCTGTCAAATAAATAAACTCTAAAAAAAAAAATGGCTGGGTCTGCTAATGCTAAATCCATGCCTACCTATGCTCTGGGAATTCCACCCCTCTAAACGCACTCAACAGAAACGCTGCATGTAAACAGGAAAGCCCACAGTACTCCTAAATATTATACATCTCAAACTGAACACCACCAGAAACCCACAGGCACTGGATGCACATAATCCATGTACATATAAAGTTCAGAAGTGGGTAAAGCTTCTGTGGCGCAGGCATTTGGTGCAGTGGCTAAGCCACCATTTGAGACAGCCACATCCCACGTCAGAGTGTCTGGGTTCATGTCCTGGCTCCACTCTCCATGCCAGCTTCCTACCAATCACAACATGAGACAACAAGTGCTGGCTTAAGTACCTGGGTCCCTGCTACTCATGGGAGACCTGGATTGAGTTCTGGGCTCCTGGCTTTGGCATGGCCCAGTCCTGACTGTTGTGAGCATTTGGGGAATGAATTAGCAGATGGGTGATCTCTTTTTCTCTCTCTCTGGCCTGGCCCAGCTCTGACTGTAGGTATGTGAGGATGAACCAGTGTATGGCAACTGTGTGTGTGTGCCCTTAAAATAAAAAAAAAGAACTACTGAAAACAAACAAACAACAACAACAAAAAACTTGGGCCAGCACTGTGGCATATCGGGTAAAGTCACTGCCTACAGCGCCAGCATCCCATATGGGTACCAGTTCATGTCGCTGCTGCTCCACTTCTGATCCAGCTCTCCGTTATGGCCTGGGGAAGCAGCAGAGTACGGCCCAAGTCCTTGGGCCCCTGTACCTCCTGGCTCCTGGCTGCACTCATGTGGAAGACCCAGAAGAAGCTCCTGGCTCCTAGCTTTGGATGGTCCCATCTCTAGCCATTGCAGCCATTTGGGGAGTGAACCAGCGGATGGAAGACCTCTCTCTGTCTCTACCTCTCTCTGCAACTCTTTCAAATAAATAAAAATAAATCTTGAAAAACATTAACAAAACTTATAAATCAACAAGTTTCTGGGTTGTGGTCATGTTCGCCATCTTCCCTGGCATGGGCCGCATGGGTATGTGACCCACACACTGCTGACCTGTGTGCTTCCTGAATGTGGAATACCACCCATCAAGGACAAAGAGGAAATTACTGACCTCAGCAACTCCATGCACCTGCAGAGCATTGTGCTGAGAACAAAGACCACTTACAAAGGCCACACACAGTATGAATGCACTCATAAAACGCCCTTGGAATGACAAGACTACAGAGATGGAAGACATACTAGGAAAGGTTGGCTGTGACTGTAAAGAAGCAGCACAAGAGGTCTCCATGCTGACAGGATGCTTCTGTGACGACTGCGGAGATGGTTACATGGATTGACACCCAGGAAGGAAGGGAGGGAGGGAGGGAGGAAGGGAGGGAGGGAGGAAGGGAGGGAGAAGGAAGGAAGGAAGGAAGGAAGGAAGGAAGGAAGGAAGGAAGGAAGGAAGGAAGGAAGGAAGGAAGGAAGAAAATGGGGGCTGGCACTGTGGTATAGCAGGTAAAGCCGCCACCTGCAACACCAGCATCCTCTATAGGCGCTGGTTCATGTTCTGGTTGTTACACTCCTGATCCAGCTTCGTGCTGATGACCTGGTAAAAGATGGAAGGTGACCCAAGTGTTTGGGTTCCTGCCACCCACATGGGAGATACGGATGAAACTCCTGGCTTCTGGCTTCAGCCTGGCTCAGCCCTAGATATCATGGCCATCTGGGGAGTGAACCAACGGATGGAGGACTTCTCTCTCTATCCGTAACTCTTTGGTTTTGTTGTTGTTGTTTTGTTTTTTTAAAGATTTATTTATTTAAAAGGCAGAATTACAGAGAGGCAAAGGCACAGAGAGGGAGAAGTCTTCCATCTGCTGGTTCGCTCCTCAGTGGCTGCAATAGCCGGAGCTGGGCCAAGCTGCAGCCAGGAGGCAGGTGCTTCTTCCAGGCCTCCGAGGCAGGTGCAGAGGCCCAAGCACTTGGCCATCTTCCTCTGCTTTCCCAGGCCATAGCAGAGAGCTGGATTGGAAATGGAGCAGTCAGGATCTGGATCGGTGCCCATATGAGATGTCAGCACTGAAGGCAGCAGCTTTACCTACTATGCCATAGTGCCGGCCCTCTAACACTGACTTTCACGTGAATAAATAAATCTTTTAAAAAAGAGAGAGAGAGGCCGGTGCCGTGGCTCAACAGGCTAATCCTCCGCCTTGCGGCGCCGGCACACCGGGTTCTAGTCCCGGTCGGGGCGCCGGATTCTGTCCCGGTTGCCCCTCTTCCAGGCCAGCCCTCTGCTGTGGCCCAGGAGTGCAGTGGAGGATGGCCCAAGTGCTTGGGCCCTGCACCCCATGGGAGACCAGGAAAAAGCACCTAGCACCTGGCTCCTGCCATCGGAGGAGCGCAGTGCGCCAGCCGCAGCGTGCCAACCGCCGCAGTCATTGGAGGGTGAACCAACGGCAATGGAAGACCTTTCTCTCTGTCTCTCTCTCTCTCACTGTCCACTCTGCCTGTCAAAAAAAAAAAAAAAAAGAGAGAGAGAGAGGGCCGGCGCTGTGGCTCACTTGCTTAATCCTCCACCTGTGGTGCCGGCAGCCCATGTGGGTGCCGGGTTCTAGTCCCGGTTGCTCCTCTTCCAATCCAGCTCTCTGCTGTGGCCTGGGAGGGCAGTGGAGAATGACCCAAGTGCTTGAGCCCCTGCACCCGCATGGGACACCAGGAAGAAGTACCTGGCTCCTGGCTTTGGATCGGCGCAGCGCCTGCTGTAGTGGCCATTTGGGAAGTGAACCAATGGAAGGAAGATCTTTCTATCTCTCTCACTGTCTATAACTCTACCTATCAAAAAAATAATAAATTTAAAAAAGAGAGAGATAAGAAAAAGAAGTTCCTCTGTGGCTTTCTACTGCTCTTAAGATAAAGGTACCAAGCCCCAAACATCCAATTCACCACTGCTCAGCCACGTGTATCTAACACCCAGCTCTCTGAGCTCTGTCTCCCTGGCCTGCTGTTCATCCCTCACACTCACCTAGGTCTCTCAGCACGTGCTATTCCCTAGCCTGCAGCATTCTTCCCTCACCTCCTCTGCACTTGGTTAGCTCCCTCTTGGTTATCAAAACTCCTCTGAAAGGTCAGTTCCCCAGCGAAGCCTTCGCGTGTTCTCCCTGCACAAGACTGCCATGGAACCTGCTGCCTTACCCGGCACTGGGAGCGACATGCTGACCTGGCGTGTTGCTGTGTCCTTGCACCCGGCATGGGCCTGGCTCACAGTAGCCGCAGGTTAAACTTGCAGAAAGTAAAAGTGAATGTCTGCAGCTACAGAAACCTTCTCAGGCACACTGTCACATGCTTCAGACCCTTCAGTGACCCCACTGCTGGTCAGCCAGTCCTGAGCGCGAACCTCAGGTCTGCCAGTCACTCAACTTCTGAGCCTGCTTCCTTGGCAGGGATGTCACAGCAAGCTCCTCACATAGAACCCAAGCCATCTAAGCATGGGTAAGCCTCTCCCCTCTTAGACTAACCAATCAGAACTGTCTGCAGCCTGCCACGCCCTGCAGAAGGGCCTGGAGCCTGAGGTCCAGCCCGAGAGCTGCGGACTGCAGCTCCACCTCCATCTGTGACACTTTGAGGAAGTCCCCTCTTTGCTCTAGGCCAGTTTGTCTGTAAAATGCGGGCGCACAGAAGCACTGCCATTTGAACAGAAACAATGAGGTCATGGCCTAAACCTGTATGACTTCAACTGGGTTTATAAATCCGGTTCCAGTACATTGAGCACTTTAAAAAGAAAGGGAGGTGATTGTTTGGCACAGAGGTTAAGATGCTGCTTAAGACATCAGCATCCCATAGCACAGTGCCTACTCCAAGCCCTGGCTGTAACTAGGCTTCCAGCTTCCTGCCAATGTGTACCCTGGAGACAGCAGCTGAAGACTCAAGTGTTTGGGTCGCTGCCACCCACGTGCAAGTTGTGGACTGAGTTCCAAACTCCTGGCTTTGGCCTGGCCCAGTCTCAGCTACTGCAGGTATATGGGGAGTAAACCATTACATAGATCTCTCCCTACCTATCTCTGTGTGTCTCTCTGTCTTTTAAATAAAATGAAAAATTTTTAAAAATGCCTTTAATCACAGCTGACAAAGAGCTCTCACAGCCACTGTTCTGAAACCCTCCCTGTGACCCTGCAGTAGGGGAAGCTGGGCTACACCCCCTACCCCTCAATTCTGAGCCAAGCTGCCGCCCCGCCATGCTTCAAGGCTCAGAGCAGAGGGCAACGGGCACCGACGCCAGTACCTCCTCCTCGGTGACAGCATAGATGTTGATCTCTTCCTCCTCTTCCTCCTCCTCTTCTTTTTCTCCTCTTGCCAGCCGGGCCTCCTTCTCTGCCTTCCACTTCTCTACCAGCTCGGCTCTGACTGGAGACAAGGGAGAGCAAATGCTGTTTATTCCAGTCTCTAACTAAGCTTTCAACACAGGGAAAGGTCCTCTGGAAATGGACACCTTTCATTCACAGACGTGAGGGCCAGTCAGGTCCTCCAACAGTTCCACCAGGCCACTACCAGACAGCATTTTTAGGGACCATCTCTGGATCCTCCCTGGTTCAGCAACGTGAATGGCTTCCAGACATGCTCAAAAAAAAATAACAAGTGCAGGAACTCAGCACACAGGAAAACAGCCCCAGCTCCAAACAACTTGCTTCCCAAGCCCTTGCTCTGTGTGTCCCATGCATCAGCATGAACACAACCCTCCCATTCCCGTCATGAAGCTTCCAACACCTGCAGAGGCTGGCGCTGTAGTGCAGTGTGTTGGAACAGGCATCCCATATGGATGCCAGTTCAAGTCTTGGCTGCTGTACTTCTGATTCAGCTCCCTGCTATTGTTCCTAGGAAAGCAGCAGAATATGGCCCAAATTCATACCTTTCTTTTCACGGGGTAGACCTGGATGAAGCCTCTGGCTTCTGGCTCCTGGTTTCAGCCTGGTCGAGCCCAGGCGGTTGTGGCCATTTGGGGAATAAAACAATAGATGGAAAAATCAACCCCCCCCCCCCCCCCATAACTCTGCTTTCAAATAAAACAACAAAACAAACACCTGTGAACTGCTTAGCACAGTGCTGGCATAAACAAAGTGCTCACCGACACCCTCCCATTCCACAGCAAAAACCTTTTAGCTGCATTTTAAGTAGATCAAAAAGGTACTTTAGATCAAAAAGGTACTTTAAGAGCTGTAGTTGTGCCTGTGGGGTGCCAGTTCGAGTCCCAGCTGTTCTACTTCTGATCCAGTTCCTGACTGATGTGCCTGGGAAGGCAGCAGAAGATGGCCTAGGTGCTAGGATCCCTGACACTCACATGGAGAGAAGTTCTGGGCTCCTGGCTTCGGCCTGGCCCAGATCTGGCTGTTGTGGCCATTTAAGGAGTAAACCAGACCATGGAAGGTATCTCTCCATCTTTGTCTCTCCCTCTCTCTGTTCAGTTCTATCTTTCAAATAAATAAATAAATCTATATTTTAAAAAAAGCTATTGAAATGGGTACCATTTGACAAGTTTAAGACAGGCCATTCTGGAAGAAATCTAGATGGTGCTTCTGGCCCAGCACAGTCCTGACTACTACACCTGCCAATTGGGGCTCAGGTCTTTACCAGAACATTACCTGTGAAGGTTACCAGCAGCAAAGAAATAGCTGTTCTGGCTTGAAGCATGGTTTAAAGTGCTGTTTGCAAAGGACAGAACACAGACCAGGGGCCATTTGTAAAGAAATTACATTCCTGGGGTCACTGCTGTGGCGCAGCGGGTTAACGCCCTGGCCTGAAGTGCCAGCATCCCACATGGGCGACGGTTCGAGACCCGGCAACTCCACTTCCAATCCAGCTCTCTGTTATGGCCTGGGAAGGCAGTGAAGGATGGCCGAAGTCCTTATGCCCCTGCACCCACATGAAAGACCTGGAGGAATCTCTTGGATCCTGGCTTCAGATCAGTGCACCTCCGTTGCGGCCAACTGGGGAATAAACCATCGGATGGAAGATCTCTCTCTCTCTGTAACTCTTTTAAATAAAATAAATAAATCTTTTTAAAAAATTGCATTCCATAGACCTACATTTCTTTTCGTATTCCTGTTCCAAAGGCACAATAACTCCATCGTCTTCATCCAGGTAACCATAGTACTCAAAATCGATCGCTTTCATGAGCTCAGCACGTGTCTTCCTGGGAGGAGGGAGAGCTACAAGAAAGAGCAGGAATATAACTGGATTCTCAAGTCAGCGTCACACCAGGGCTCCCCCCCTGTAAAATGCTGTGGACGGAGCCATATAACATGTATGTGCAGGAAAATACCATGAAACAGGCACCTCCCTATACTTTGCAAGGGTTGATTTAAGTGAGTCAACACATTTAAACCCAATGAGTCCACTTAAAAGGAATCCAGCCTAATTTAAACAACAAACAAAAAACACAGGCTAGCAAAGCTTTGTGGACAGGGGATGTATTACAGCATTATTTCTATTAATAGTGAATTTTGGGGAAGAAGTTGTACCTACAAATTATAAAATGTATGCAGGACGGGATATCCTATAGCACAGTGTTTTAATTACACTGAAAATGTCATAATGTTTAATGAAAATACATGATGGTAAATATATATATATATATATATGTACTATATATATAGTACTATTTGAACTACAATCAGCAGGACTGACTCATTTCATTGCTTGTTCAAGAAAGAAAGCAATCCACAATAGCAATGAATAAAAATACACTGAGGGGTTTTTTTCCTGATTTTCTGTATTTTACAACTTCTCTAAAATAAATATATCGCTTTAATGATAGGTGACATGTTTAAAATCTAAATATTATCGTTATTTAAAAAAAAATATTGGAGAGGCAGAGAGGTGGGTGTTAGGGAGAGACGCAAAGAGCCACCATCTCTGATTCATTCCCCAATTGTCGCCAACGGCTTGGCTATGCCTGGATGAAACTGGTAGCCAGAAATTAATCTGCATCTCCCACATGGGTGGCAAGAATCCAAGTACTTGAGCCATCACCTCCCAGAGTCAGCACTGGCAGGAAACGGGCATGAGTCTCATGCGTTAAGAGTCAGGACTTGAACCCAGGCACTCTGGAGTGGCATCTTAACCACCAGACCAAAAGCCTGCCACCGAGTTTTAAGGATGGTGACGATGCATGCGAAGCCAGTGAGCAGGGTTTGAAACAAGCAGAGCTGCACTTTGATGTTCCAAGCCTGCTTCCACGAAGTCTTCACAATACTTTTCTACAAGGCAAAATTAAAGTGCACGAAGATCCCAAACCAATGACCTCAAATTATTTAATTATTTCTTTGAAAGCCCCAGGTTTGCCTGAAGTTCTCCATATGCAATGGTGGAAAGAAGGGAAAGAGGTGGGGATGCCCAACTTGGATTAGAAAGGAATAGCTCCACTTTTTTTTTTTTTAATATATGTTGGGGTTTGGCCAAAGCCTTAATATGTTCAACAATTAAAATTTTTTCGGGGCTGGCGCCGTGGCTCACTTGTTTAAACCTTCACCTGTGGCGCTGGCATCCCATATGGACACCGGGTTCTAGTCCCGGTTGCTCCTCTTCCGGTGCAGCTCTCTGCTGTGGCCTGGGAAGGCAGTGGAGGATGGCCCAAGTGCTTGGGCCCTGCACCCACGTGGGAGACCAGGAGGAAACACCTGGCTCCTAGCTTCGGATTGGTGTAGTTCCGGCCATGGCGGCCATTTGGGGGTGAACCAACGGAAGGAAGATCTTTCTGTCTCTCTGTCTAACTCTATCTGTAAAATAAAAAAAATAAAATTTTTTCAACTAATAAGTAAATAAAACATGAACCTGACTTGATGAACTTCAGAGCCTGTTCAATAGATTTGGGAAACTGAACAGGGAAAACCCTTGTCTAAACATACAGACTGGTATGTTTAGACAAGGTGGCTAGCTAATTCTGGGCTCATTCCCCAGGCCCCAGCTGCACGCCCTGGGCCTGTGATTTCAACTCCAGTGCCATGGCTCCTCATCTAAAATCTGGGACCAGCAGCCAGCATTGTGGCACTGCAGGTTATGCTGTTGTTTGGGACACCAGCACCTCTTGTACAGGAGTGCTGGTTCAAGACCCAGCTGCTCCAATTCTGATCCAGCTCCTTGTTAATGTGACCAGGAAGGCAAAAGAAGATGGCCCAAGTGCTTGGGCTCCTGTCACCCATGTAAGAGACCCAGATGGCGCTCCTAGCTCCTAACTGTGCCTGGCCCAGCCCTGACTGTGGAGGAATCTGGGAACGAACCAGAAGATGGAAGATCTCTCTGTCACTCTGCCTTTCAAAGAAATAAATAAAAAAAATTTTTTTGACAGGCAGAGTGGACAGTGAGAGAGAGAGAGACAGAGAAAAAGGTCTTCCTTTACCATTGGTTCATCCTCCAATGGCTGCTGCAGCCGGCGCACTGCTCCAGGTGCACCGTGCTAATCCGAAGGCAGGAGCCAAGTGCTTCTCCTGGTCTCCCATGGGGTGCAGGGCCCAAGCACTTGGGCCATTCTCCACTGCACTCCCGGGCCACAGCAGAGAGCTGGCCTGGAAGAGGGGCAACCGGGACAGAATCTGGCGCCCCGACCGGGACTAGAACCCAGTGTGCTGGCGCCACTGGCGGAGGATTAGCCTAGTGAGCCGTGGCGCTGGCCATAAATAAATATTTTTAAAAACTGAATAATCAATGTGTTTAAAACTCATAAAATCTGAGAACAATAATTCCTAAACTATAGGGCTGCTGTACAAGACACAGAAAAAGCACTGAGCACACAGCACACCCAGCTTTATGATGATAACCAACAATTAGAGGTTAAAATCTCACAAACTTGAGTTACTTACGTTCTTTTTCAAACAACTCTCTAACACCAGGCAAATCTTTTGCTGCTCCAAAGTATTTGTAACCTCGGTTTCCCGGAACTTCTCTCCCTTCATGATCCAGCATTTTAGGGCCAACTTTCTTATTGGGAGAAAAAAAAAGAAGAAACAAATTTGACCTGAAAACTTGCTATTTTCATGATTGCAAACACGTTTCAAATTATGTTTAATGTGGAAAATATCTGTATACAGAAAAATTCCATGTATTTTTTTATTCCTTAAAAATCAACCTAAAATCTAATAATATGAGGCCCACTTAAACAAATTACAGCATATTCACTAATGGAATACACTCTATACTTTAAAAACGATGGTCTTTATGAAACTGTCTTATTGACTTAGATGTCACTTATGGAAGTGGGTATCTGACCTAGCAGTTAAGATGCCCTTGGGATGCCCACATCCCATAGAGAATGCCTGAGTGAGTTCTGGCTCGGCTCCCAATTCCAACTCCCAGCTAATGCTCCCCAGGGGAGGCAGCAGGGGGATGGCTCAAGTAGCTGGGTCCCCACCTCCCTGAGACACCTGAGTTGAGTTCCAGGCTCCAGCTTTGGCCTGGATTAGCCCTAGCCATTGTGGGCATTTACGGAAGGAGCCAGTGGATGGGACCTCTCTCTGTCAGTCTATCCATCTCTTAAATAAAATTATTTTTAAAAAAGAAAATGAAAATATTAAGTACTAGACAATTTTAGAAGAGAAATATATATATGAATAGTGTCCAATTTGAGTGGTAGAATTTAAGACCATATTACCTGTTAATTTCTTAATAGATCCGAACTCACTCTTAGCCACATTAATACATTTCAGTATGGCTTTACAGCAGTCTACCAGGAAAAATAAAAATCTGCTCCATAGCACTGAAGAGGATAAGTTGGACAACTAACTAAAAAATTCCCACCTGGTGCCTTGAACAAGCCAGCACTCCAGTGATGTGAGTGCCTTCCCTCTGCACAGAAACAAACACTCACATCCTAAAGTGGGGATTACTGTTTCAGGAGGGACTGTCATGAAGTCAAGGGCCAACATGTGAAAAAACGGTGTGTGCTTCTTACCACTGATGAGATACTACCATTCCCAGTGATCCAAGGTAGGTCTCGTCACACACGGGTAAAGAAAGAAAGGTTCAGGCTCCAGGACAGCAGATTTCAAACTCAAGACCCTTAGTGGGTCATGGAATTGATTAAGTAGTCACATACATCAATTTTTGAAAAACCAAAATGGAAGAGCATGGGAAATATCCAAGTATATCACACATACTAAGTATTTTTCCACATTTTTATGTGTTCTAGGTTCTGATACAAAGCATGTGTGTGTGTGACCAGAACGTGGCCTTAAAATGACTTGAAAGCCACTGCCATACAGTACTGTATTATTAAGAACCCAGAAAAGGACACACAGAGGGAGTATTCCTGAGGCTCCATCAAGTAAAGAAGCCAACAAATGGTTGCCCCCAATTCCCAAGAATCTCAGAGAAGGACGTGTGGGGGTCATGATCATTTTAAACACAAGCAGAGGCCAGCGCTGCGGCTCAATAGGCTAATCCTCTGCCTGCGGCACCGGCTCCCCAGGTTCTAGTCCCGGTCAGGGCACCAGATTCTGTCCGGGTTGCCCCTCTTCCAGTCCAGCTCTCTGCTGTGGCCCGGGAGTGCAGTGGAGGATGGCCCAAGTCCTTGGACCCTGCACGCGCATGGGAGACCAGGAGGAGGCACCTGGCTCCTGGCTTCGGAACATCGCAGCGCACTGGCCGTAGCAGCCACTTGTCGGGTGAACCAACGGAAAAAGGAAGAGCTTTCTCTCTGTCTCTTTCTCTCACTGTCTAACTCAGCCTGTCAAATAACAAAACAAAACAAACAAACAAACAAAAAACCACAAGCAGAGAGAGAGAGATAAGTAGTGGTCAAGAGCCCTTGGTACCCATTTTTATCACAGGTCTCCTGCCACAGGCCATGGACAGGGTACTTTTGAAGTCTTCTTTCACTGTCAAGCACCACTTCTGGGGCCAAAGGCTCTCCAGCTCCCCTGAAGGCACCAGGGGGCTGCTGCTTACTTACCCCATAATCAGGACCACCCAACTCCTTCACTCGGACCTCCCAGTGTCCTTTCTCTCTCAGTAGCTTGTTAATTTCATCATTCAGGTCACGAATTCGGAATTCACCTAAACCAGCTAGAAAACAAAAATGTTAGTAATGTATTTTGCCAACAGGGCAAGCCCTTTTCTAAAAATGTCCACCAAGACCCCCAACACAATGTCACATATTTAAAATACACATCAACAACTACAAAGGTGTATTACATAAAAATATTCATTTAAACTGACAAGACAAGCCATCCATACCCAGATACATGAAAGGGTAAGGAGTTTTCACAATCACGGAAGAAAAAAATCCTTGGAAACAACTGCATCCTCAATAGCGCCTGAAGAAACATAAACTAAAACAATGCAGTTCTATTGCTACAACTATTAAAAGAGCCAACTCTTAAAGAGGTAGGGAGGCCAGCAAAGATGTACCGAACCTGGTGTAATGACCCTGGCTGGCAGCCTTCGGTGTTCAGCTCTTTCAGGAAAGAAGTGTGTTGCTACATCGGAAAATGTTTTCTCAAGGACTATCAGCCTGAGAATGAAGCTAAGGCACTAACTGAAGATACACACAAGAGTTGGCCAAGCTGCTGTTTACAGTGGTCAAGAACCAGAAGCAGCTGGGTGTCCCACCACAGAGAAGGGAAAATGGCTGACCAACTCTGACAGGTTGGAAACTGGTATCATGAAGCTGCTGCATGGGACTACTTGCATGCAGTGGAGACATAGCAAGGCCTTTATAAAGTAATTCAGAGTAACAAATTCAAGGATAGAAAGGCCCCTATTGGTGCCAGTGCTGTGGCACAGGAGGTAATCCTCAGCCTGCAATGCCAGCATTGGTTCGAGTCCCGTCTGCTCAACTTCTGATCCAGCTCTTTGCTATGGCCTGGGAAAGCAGTGGAACATGGCCTAAGTACTTGGGGCCCTGCACCTGCGTGGGAGACCCAGAAGAATCTCCTGGCTCCTGGCTCTGTATTGGCACTCTGGCTGTTGTGGCCATCTGGGGAGTGAACCAGTAGATGGAAGACCTCTCTCTGTCTGTCTGCCTCTCTAACTTTTTCACATAAATAAATAAATAAATATTTTTTTTTAAAAAAAAAATTACCATACCACACTCCAAAGTGACTACAGCATTGTTCCCACATGAGCAGCATATCAGAGTGCCAACTGCTTCACATTTCTGCCAATACTTGGTATTGCCACTTTTTGTATAAGCCTAATACAACTGCAGCAGTATTTCACTGTAGTTTTAATTTGTAGTTCCTTGTTGACTAGTATGTAAAACACAGGAAAAGATGCTCAATTGCCTCTACATTGTCTTTGGTCAAGGGCTTCTCATCTTTGCCCATTTTTTAAAGCAAATTATTAGTATTCTTATTGTTCTTTACAATTCCTTTCCCCACTGCATTGTTTTCAGAGCTCTGTCAGAAGTCAACTGAGGGGCAGCAGGTTAAGGCACAGCACCCCTGTGGGATGCCTGGTTAGAGTTCAGGCTACCCTGCTTCCAATCCAGCTTGAGAACGCACACCCTGGGAGTCAGCAGACGATGACTCATATTTAGGTTCCTGCCATCCACGTGGGAGACACAGACTGAGTTCCAGGCTCCTGAACCATGGCTGTTGTAAGGGAGTGAACCAGAAAATAGATGATCTCTCTCTCTCTCGCAAATAAAACAAAAATACATAAAACCTTAAAAAAACAGAATTTATGTATACTGCTCTTCTGTCCTGTGGCCTGGCTAAATTCATATATTTGTTTGATAAGTCTTTTTGTAAAATCCTTGGAAAATTCTACATAGAAAATTGAGTACAATCTTCTATATACTAATAGTTCATTTTTTCTTTTCCACACTATATACTTGTTATTTCTTTTTCTTGCATTTCTACACTGGCTGGGATTTCCGTTATGAATTTAAACAACAGTGGCATGAATAGGTATTTTTGCCTTGTTCCTGATGATAAGATGAATGTATTCAATCTATCATCATTAAGTATGACAATGGCTGTCAAGTTCGTAGCAAAACTGCATTATCAGGGTAAAAATGCTACCTTTTACTTCTGGTTTGCCAAGAGGTTTTATCTCAAATGCTAAATCCTGCCAAATACCAGTGAGAGAGAGAGAGACAGAAAGAAAGGTCTTCCTTCCGTTGGTTCACCTCTGAAAATGGCCACCACAGCCGGCGTGCTGCGCCAATCCGAAGCCAGGAGCCAGGTGCTTCCTCCTGGTCTCCCATGCGGGTACAGGACCCATGGACTTGGGCCATCCTCCACTGCTTTCCCAGGCCACAGCAGAAAGCTGGACTGGAAGAGGAGCAACAGGGACAGAATCCGGCGCCCCAACCAGGACTAGAACCTGGGGAAAATGTATTATTTGGGGTTAAATACTGTATTCAATAAATATTAGCTATGTCAAATTGACAGTACTGTTCCTGTCTTCTATGTCTTAGCAATTTGTTATCTTCTTGTATTATTGCTTAATACGTTAGGAATGTTGAAGTCCTCAGGAGTACTTTTGGATTTCAGAATCGAGCAGTTTACAGGGTTGAGCTGGCTTACCATTCTGAATCTGTGCCACTTTTTTAGAGATCTCTCCAATGATCTGTGGAAAAAACACATAGTATGTTTTTAATGACTCCTGAATGTGTCTGAAAGGACTGGAGAACTAGAATTCAAAATTAGTACCTAGAATATTTAGTGTGTCATGCAGGTGATAAGAGGCAATCAGAGACTTGTTAACACAAGATCTGATTCACAGAGAACCTACCTGCCGTCTCCACTTCTCAGCCTTGGGCAGCTCTGTACATTCCGAAGCAAGGAAGGGCCTTCGTTCCTAAGGGGCAGCAAAACAACAGGTGTCACTGCTATCCCAGTTAAAACTTTCATCCAGCATCAACAGCCGAATCAGGCTTGAAACCTAAAATGTCCGATGGTCTATACTCATTTACATTTCAGTCCCAGGTGATCTTCATCAGGTCTTAAAGATCCCTCTACAACAACCACATTCATTGTATTAATAAAGTGAAACAGTGGAAACTAATGTTCAGTAATATGAGACGGCTAAGTTTTACTATTGCATGACAATCTTACAGTACTTTAAGAAATGACGTAAAATAAATAAACCTTTTTTAAAAGGAGGGGGGGTGGCGCTGTGGTGCAGCGGGTTAATGCCCTGGCCTAAAGCGCCAGCATCCAATATGGGCACCAGTTCGAGACCCGGCTGCTCCACTTCCAATCCAGCTCTCTGATATGGCCTGGAAGAGCAGTCGAAGATGGCCCCTTCACCCATGTGGAAGAACCGAAAGAAGCTCCTGGCTCCTGGTCGGCGCAGCTCCGGCCGTTGCAGCCAATTGGGGAGTGAATCATTGGATGGAAAACCTCTCTCTCTGCCTCTTCTCTCTCTGTGTAACTCTGACTTTCAAGTAAATAAATCTTTTTTTAAAAAATGACATAAATAGAAGAAATATGTGTGCATCCACAATACCCAAATATGTGTCTGAATATACATACACATACATGCATGTACAGAATTTTCAAAGAAGCAAAGAAAAATATCCAGTGAGCAGTATGTATTATCCCTGATCCAGCTGAGCCTCCATGAGTTGCGATCAGTTTCAGTTTAGAGGTGTTTCACACATCACTCTCTACTCCCTGTTCAATACTGAAGAGAGCTGAGAAAACATGAGAACTTGGCCATCACATGACAGAAACAGAACAAGCAGCCAGATCAACACCACGCCCTAGCTCTGGAATCCAAGCGTACAGACTCTGCAGAGAACAATCAAGTACAGACGAGAAACATGAAGTCTATCCGGGGGGAGCCTCAATGCATTCGCCGTGACACATTCAATTCACGAGGAAGATCAGCACCAACCTTCACTTTTCCCTCTTCCAGCTGGGCTTGGCGAAACCTTGCTAAGGCCGTCCTAAGAAGGGCATAAAAGACTCCATTAGATTCTACTCACAGATTTCTTGTCACTCAAGTTCTGCTAGGATAGATCTACTCATGAAAATATTCAGGGGCCGGCGCTGTGGCGTACCAGGTAAAGCCCTGCCTGCAGTGCCAGCATCCCATATGGGCATCGGTTCAAGTCCCAGCTGCTCCTCTTCCGATTCTGCTCTCTGCTATGGCCTGGGAAAGCAGTAGAAGATGGCCCCAAGTCCTTGGGCCCCTGCACCCGCATGGGAGACCCAGAGGAACCTTCTGGCTCCTGGCTTTGGATAGGTGCAGCTCCGGCTATTGTGGCCGTTTGGGCAGTGAACCAGTGGCTGGAAGACAACCTGGTCTGTCTCTTTCTATCTCTCTCTCTCATTCTCTCTCTGCCTCTGCCTCTCTGTAACTCTGCCTTTCAAATAAATAAATAAATTTTTAAAAGAAAAAGGCATTTATAGGGCCAGCGCCGTGGCTCAACAGGCTAATCCTCCGCCTTGCGGCGCCGGCACACCGGGTTCTAGTCCCGGTTGCCCCTCTTCCAGGCCAGCCCTCTGCTGTGGCCCGGGAGTGCAGTGGAGGATGGCCCAGGTGCTTGGGCCCTGCACCCCACGGGAGACCAGGAAAAAGCACCTAGCACCTGGCTCCTGCCATCGGATGAGCGCAGTGTGCCGGCCGCAGCGCGCCGTCCGCGGCAGCCATTGGAGGGTGAACCAACGGCAAAAGGAAGACCTTTCTCTCTGTCTCTCTCTCTCACTGTCCACTCTGCCTGTCAAAAAAAAAAAAAAAAGAAAAAGAAAAAAGAAAAAGGCATTTATGAAAGCTACATCTCAATAAAGTTCTTGCCAGTGTTTAACCCTGGGAAAAGCACTCTAAAACGAAGCAAACAGGTTTCAAAGCTCTTTAAGGCAGTGGTATTAATAAATATTAAGAACACAGATGTTGAGTCAGTTCTGAATGACAGCCCTGGTTCTGATGCTTATTAGCTTGAGGTTCAGGGCAAGTTACCTAATATTCTCTAAGTACTATCATCCACTTCTATCAATGGAAAACCGTGGTAAAGACTAAATAGGATATGCAGCTCAATTCACATCATATCTTCCGCTCTTGCTCCTCTCTGTGTGTTAAACTCTTTCAAATAAATAAATAATTCTTGGGGGGGGGGGACGAAACCAGAATAGGGGCCAGCATTGTAGCACAGTGGGTTAAGCAACTGGGTATGATGCACACACCCCATATGGGCACCAACTCCAGTCCAGGTGCTCTATTGCCTATCCATCAATGCACCTGGGAAGGCAGTGGAAGATGGCCCAACTGCTTGGGCCCCTGCCCAGCGGGAGACCTGGATGGAGTACCAGGTGCCTATCATCAGGCTAGCCCAGCCCTGGCTGCTTTGGCCATTTGTGAAGTGAACTAGAGGATGGAAGATCTCTCTCTCTCTCTCTCTCTCTTTTTTTTTTTTTCACAGGTAGAGTTATAGACAGAGAGAGAGAGAGACAGAGAGAAAGGTCTTCCTTCCGTTGGTTCACTCCCCAAATGGCCACCACAGTCAGCACTGCACCAATCCGAAGCCAGGAGCCAAGTGCTTCCTCCTGGTCTCCCATGCGGGTGCAGGTCCCAAGCACCTGGGCCATCCTCCACTGCCTTCCCAGTTTTCCATTGATAGAAGTGGATGATAGTACTTAGAGAATGTTAGGTAACTTGCCCTGAACCTCAAGCTAATAAGCATCAGAACCAGGACTGTCATTCAGAACTGACTCAACATCTGTGTTCTTAATATTTATTAATACCAATGTCTTAAAGAGCTTTGAAACTTGTCTGCTAAGTTTTAAAGTGCTTCCTTCCCAGCAGAGAGCTGGACTGGAAGAGGAGCAACAGGGACTGGAACCGGCGCCCATATGGGATGCCGGTGGCGCAGGCAGAGGATTAAACAAGTGAGCCACGGCGCCAGCCCCTCTATCTCTTTCAAATAAATACACAGATCTTAAGAGAAAAAAAAAAAAAAAAAAGAAACTAGAGTAAAGTATCCCAAGAATAAAGTCACTTGTGTTCCTCAACACCCAAGCATCTGCTTTACACCCACCGTGTGCATGAGGACTATAGGAAACTCTACCCATGAGACTACTGTGAAGCAGCACATCCATGATCAGTACTGTGGAGTGCCCTCACTGTCATCCTCACAGCCCCTGTACCATCGGCAAGCTGAAGGGATGTTCATCTGAAACAACTTCTAGAAGCTGTTGGAAAACACCAACAGAAAATACAAAGAGCCAACGTGAAAATGCTATTTTAACATAGAGAAAGAAAGGGGGGCCAAGCAGGTTAAGCTGCGGCCTGAAGTGCTGGCATCCCATATGGACACCGGTTCGAGTCCCATTTGTTCCACTTTTTTGACCCAGCTCTCTGGGAATGTGCCTGGGAATGCAGTGCAAGTCTATGGGTCCCTGCACCCAGGCATGAGACCTGGAAGAAGCTCCTGGCTTTAGCCTGACACAGCCCTGGCTGCTGCGGCCATTTTGGCAGTACACCAGAAGATGGAAAATCTCTTTCTCTCTCTCTCTCTCTCTCTCTCTGTAACTCTGCCTTTCAAATAAATAAATAAATCTCAAAAAGAGAGAATAAAACAGGCTTCTTTGGGTAAAGGATCAAATTAAGTTACAAAAAATTCACAGTCCAAAACAAGTGGATACTTACATGGCCTTTTCTGCATTTCGAGCCTGGAAGGAGAGAGAAGGGAAGAAAAATTATCATGTTTTAAATACGATTTTGGTTTTTTACTTCTACGCGAAAAATTCTACAAGGACACAAGCAGAATGCTCGAATTACCTAATATGAACAGCAACAGCAATAACAAGAAAATCAAAAGGCGTCCAAATCCTGTGCCTTATGCTACGTCCACTCATCCTAACTCCACTCCCACTTCAGATTCTGCGTTCCTCATCGCCACCCCAGAAAGTCCTTCCAATGACACCTTCTTCGCAGTCAGGCTGGTGCCCTGTCCAGGTGGACACTTAACCATGGCAGGGACCACCCAGCATCACAACTGTCAGTGAAATCAGGGGTCCAGACCCAAGGCCAGCTCTTGCAAAGTGAGTTTCACGTAAATAATGTCACACAGGTGTCAAGTGCATCCTGCCTCAAACAGTGCCAGGCAGAGAACGCACTTTCTGGGCGGAAGTGCGCACAGCAGCAGAGACCGGAGTTCCACTCCCAGTTCTTCCACTTCACCCCCCTGAGACGTGGTCTCTCTAAACTCCTGTCCCCCCGCCTTTCCAACAAGGATCACAGCTCCTATCTCAGAGACGTGGCGCTGGTCTGCTCCTCGTCGGGACCTCGAGCTCGCCAAAGAACAGCGGCGTCCGTGCATCTTCTACACCCTCACTCCGGCGCCGCGTGCGCCTTTTGGGGGTTTCGCTGAACGCAAATCGTCCAGGAACCAGCATCACGGCCCGCGTCCACGCCACGCCCTCCCGCAGCAGGTGCCCAACGCCTACAGCGTGCCAGTCGGCCGCCGGGCCGGGCTCTGAGGAAGCCGAGGTGCGAAGCCCTCCCTCGTGAAGTTTACGGGTCGGAACACACAGAATCCCACAAACACAGCCGCAGCGGCCCCGCGACTCCCCCTCGCCGCGCTGTCCCACGCGACGCTGTGAGCGGCAGCCCAAACTGTGTGCAGCTCCCCGGACCCCACTCTCCTCTCCCAGCTCGGCGACCGCTGGAAGAGAAGCCCCCAAGGCCGCAGGGGCGCACGGACCCAGCCTGCGGCCCCCCTCGCCCACACACTCCACTCACCATGGTTTCGGCTAGGGCGCCGCCCCGGGGCCCTGCGGCCCCAGCCCACGGAGCTTCGCAGTCTCACGAGGCTGAAGAGCCTAACTTGCGCGCACCGCCCGACCTTTCAGTCGGAAGGATAAACGGAAGGACCCGGCCGGTAAGACAGGAAGTGAAGGACCGGAAGTGAAAGTGAGGGAGGGGAAGAAATACGGCCGTGCTCCTGCGGGCGGCGCTCCCGTGGCGTCCTTACGTCGCACCGCGGAGCGCGTACGTCGACAGAGCGGGGTGGGGAAGGGTGGGTAGCAACACTGCGCTTGCGCAGTGGAAGTTTTCGCCCTCTGCGCCGGTAACTTGTCTTGTTCTCGCGATAACTGCGAAATTTCTCGCGATAATTGTGGTACTAGGGCAGCCGGCTCCTCCAGGTCCGTGGAAAGCTTCCTCGGGGTTGTTGGTGCTTTGTGTATCCCACCGGTCAGCTTCTTGGTAATTCTGTGGAAGCAGAGATCCTCGTTTGGGAATCAGTAGCTCTTATCTCTGTGAATGAATTGAGTCCTCAACTGCCCGGGGCTCGCGGACGGGACCGTCACCTAGCTGCGTGGACAAGGACACGATGGCCGGGGCCGCTCCACGTCTGAGCAGGTCTCCTGGTACCGGCGCCCAAACGCTTCTCGGGGCAGATGCAGACGAGTGTGTACCGCCGAGTTGGAGCTGGCCGGAGTCTCGAGGCCTTCCAGAGCTGGACCAGTGCTTACCCTCCTTCGTTCTTAAAATCTCGTTTATGTATTTGAAGGCCTGGGAGAGACAGACTTCCACCTGCTGGTTCACCCCCGAATGCCCGCAGCAGGCCGGGAGCCGGGAGCCGGGAACTCCGTCCCTCTCAGGAAGCTGGGTGAGAAGCGAGGCGGGACTCCGTTCCAGGCACTCGGATATGGGGTGCGGGTACCCCAAGCGGCAGCTTAACACGCTGCACAACCCCAGCCCCCGAAGTCACCCTGTTATAATACAAATTTAAGGTTCAGAGAAGAAAAGGCCACTCGGCGTGTCTGGAGGGCGGTTGGACGTGGAATGTACCATTCCCCAGAAAGATGCGGTCAGCGTGTGATGGGCACACTCCTGGGACCAGAAGATCCTTGAACAAGGACTAGGAAGACCAGGGGCGCGAGTAGGAATGCATCTGGTGGCCACTCTGTGTGGGGTCAGCAAAGGCGCTGCGGTGTGACTGCTAGGTCGGGGCCTGGAGCGAGTTCAGCCAGTTAGAGCAGCTTCCCTTTGAAGTGTCCTGACGACCAGAGGATCTAGCTGGAAGGTACCAGCCAGAGGGAAGCCGCTGCCTTGTGGTTCAAGATCAAACGGATATTGAGAAGTCACCAAGGCTATTTGAGTTGGCAGTGGCTACCCCACCTCTGGCAGCTAGGTGTGGATTTGTGATTTAATAATGGCCAGCGGGGATGGAGTCAGAAGTGTGCCGCTTAAGCCATGCTCCTGAGTGAGCAGCATCCTCACCCTTCTCCCTCCAATGGTGAGGGGACCACAGCCTACTTGAATTTAGAAACGAAGTATAAAGTGGAACAAAACTGGAACCCATGTATCACTTTCTCATATGCATTTTTTTCAAGATTTATTTTATTTGAAAGTTACAGAAAGAGGTAGAGAGGTCTTCCACCTGCTGGTCCAATCCCCAGATGGTCGCAATGGCCGGAGCTGGGCCGATTCCAAGCCAGGAATTTCCTCCCAATCTCCCACGCGAGTGCAGGGGCCCAAGGACTTGGGCCATCTTCTACTGCTTTCCCAGGCCATAGCAGAGAGCTGGATTGGAAGTGGAGCAGCCAGGACTAGAATCGGTGCCCTTATGGGATGCCAGCACCTCAGGCCAGGCTTCAACCCGCGGCACCACAGCGCCGGCCCATCATATGCTTTTTTTTTTTTTTTGGACAGAGTGGACAGTGAGAGAGGCACAGCAGAGAGCTGGCCTGGAAGACGGGCAACCGGGACTAAAACCCGGTATGCCGGCGCTGCAGGCAGAGGATTAGCCTATTGAGCCGCAGCGCCGGCCCGTCATACGCATTTTCAATGAACTTTTTGAAGATCCGTACTATAGTAAGGAAGCCAGAGTACTCCTCTCCAGTCTCAAATTCTGAACTCTGTAACTTGGAGAAACATCAAGTCACTCTACTTGCAGCAGCTGAACCTTTACCTTGAGTAACATATGGTCCCAAAAAGGGTCATTTCTAGCACAGACTACCTCACTCATCAGTGCCTTTTATCCACAAGTCCCTGGCTCCAGAGGCAGACATTCGGCTCAGCAGCCAATCCCCCATTTGGTGTGCCTGCATCACAGTGCCTGGGTTCAAGCTATGGCGCTGCTCTGTATTCCAGCATTCTGGGAGGAAGACTAGGATAGTTCAAGTGACTGGGTCACTGCCACACTTGGGGAGTGAGTCAGTAGATTAAAACTTTCAAATAAAAATTAGTAAGAAAAAAAATCCCTGACTCGGCTCACACAGACCCAAGATAGCAGGGTTCAAGAAGCGTTACCTGTGTGGACTGTCCTTCCAGCAGCCACTCTCCCTACTTACCTGAATTCCACCTCCGGAATCCTCTGGGAATGGGGACATGTTCACTCGCACTCGCTGTTATGTCCCCAACGGCCAGGACTGGGCCAGGCTGAAGCAAAGAACCTAGAGTCCAATCCAGGTGGTCCCATGTGGGAGGCAGGGACCCAAGGACTTGAATCAACAGCTATTGTCCCAGGGTGTGCATTACTGGAAGCTGGAATCTGAAGTAGAGATGGGGGATTCAGACCCAGAACTTCACACAGGATGTGGGCAACCCAACTGGCAACTTAACTGCTGCGCTAATGTGTGCCCCTTTATGAAGCCGATACCAATTTTGCCACCTGGAAGTAGGGTGATTTTCTCACAGCTAAAAATGTGGACACAACTTTGGATATAGGCAATATGCAGAGGCTGAAGAACTGAGAAGAGCAAAAACTTAGAAGGCTGCTGTTATAGAAATATGGATGGGAACACCCCTATTAGTGAGAATAAAGAATAGAAAGAATAAAGAAAATAAATCTTTATCAGTAAGGACTGGGGTTCTTGGCATCTGATGCGCATGAGCATCCGCTGAAGTTCTGTTTGCTCCACTTCCCATTCAGCTCCCTAACTCATCAGGGCAAGTAACAAAGGCCAGCGTCCTTTAATGGCCTGCCACCCACCCAGGAGACAGGGAGTGAATGAGCAGCTGGAAGATTTATCACTCTGATTTTCAAACAGATCTTTTTAAAATTGACCTACTAAATACATTAAAAGTGCTGCTAGGGGCCGGCATCCCACATGAGGACCAGTTGGAGTGCTGGCTGCTCCACTTCTGATCCAGCTTTCTGCTAATGTACCTGGAAGCAGCAGATGGCTCAAGTGCTTGGGTCCTTCCTTGCACCTACCTGAGAGATCCTGGCTTTTGGCCTGTCCCACTCCTGGCCATTGCAGCCATTGAGTGAACCAGTGGAAGAATATTGCTAACTTTGCCTTTCAAATAAATACTTAACAGAAACTAGGAACCACCTTTGCAGGAGCCAGGGCTAAAGCTAAAATTATTCCCTCACATTTCTCTAATGGAGTGAATTCCCATGACACACACAGATCTACAGGTCTGTGGGAATTTTACACCAGAAGAACCACTACCAATTTAAACAATTTAAAAAGGAGGCCATTTAACTCCTCAAGCTATAGGCAGTCAACTCAGCTGTGACTAGGTATTGCCTTTCTCAGAAGGCTTGTGTCCCAGATAGTTTTGAAACCTTAGTATTTGCTCAGATTTGAAATTGCTTGCAATCAACCCAAAATTCCTTTTCTCATTTTCTCCCATTTTTTAAAGGATTAACTTGAGGTAGAGTTACAGAGGGAGAAAAATATCTTCATTCTTCACTGGTTCACTCCCCAAAGGGCTACAATGGCTGGAGCTGCGCCAATCTGAAGCCAGGAACCTCTTGGTCTCCCACATGGATGCAGGGGCTCAAGCACCAGGGCCATCTTCTACTGGCTTCCCAGGCTATAAGCAGAACTGGATCAAGAGCAGCAGCTGGTGATGCAGGCAGAGGCTCGGCCTAATACGTCACATTGCCAGCTCCCATGTTCTTGCACTTGAAGGGGACTGTTTACTACTGGTATCCTGTGCCCGTCCTACCATTCAGTATTGGAAGCATTCTTGGGGGGGGGGGGGGACTGCTGTGGCATAGCAGGTAAAGCCACTGCCTGCAGCACTGGCATCTCATGTGGGTACCAGTTCAGGCCCCAGCTACTCCACTTCCAATCCAGCTCTCTGCTATGGCCTGGGATAGTAGTAGAAGATGGCCCAAGTCCTTGGGTGTCTTCACCTACCTGGGAGACCTGGAAGAAGCTCCTAGCTCCAGATCACAGCTCCAGCCATTGTGGCCATCTGCAGGGTGAACCAGCAGATAAGACTTCTCTCTCTCCCTCTCTATAGCTCTGCCTTTCAAATAAACAATCGTTTCTCAGCCTTTTCACTAAGGTCAAGTGCAGTATCAAATAAATATTTTTTAAAAAATAATTAAGTGTACGAGCTGGGACTGCCACCCACATGGTATGCTGGAGCCATAGGTGGCAGTTTTACCTGCTATGCCATAGCATCAGTCCTGAAAGGAGTAACTTTTTGAGATTGACAATTAGGTGAAGAATTTTGCTTTAGGATGGATATTTCTTGTGGGGAACCACAGGCCGGCCACCTGTGGGGACCTCCTCATTGCACTGCCTCATCCTGCAGAGCAGAACAAGGTCAAGGAAGTGCTGAACAAAAGACTTGTAAACAACCCGAACAAAAGACTTGCAAACAACCTGATGGGATGAGATACACCCTGACCTGAGACTATGCGTGCCCTTTGATCTGATTGATGGACTACTCGCCCTAGCCCTGGGGGACTGGGAATGGATAAAAGACCATGTTAGGGGCGGGAACGCGGGCAGCCACTTCAGTCTCCGTCTTTCTCCCGGCTGCTTCCCGCTCCCTCCTTTCCTTCTATCCCTAAGAGTAAAAGTTCCTCGAGAACCGATCAACAGCGGTCGTGTTGTGACTCCGTGGGTTGGACCTTCGCTGACGAGGGTTCCGACAATTTCTCAGTCCTACATGGTTTCAGTAACTTTTTCATTTCATTTGAAAGGAGTTCAACCACAGATAGGGAGGGACCTGTGCTGTGGCAGTTAAGCTGCTGAATACAATGCCAGCCATCATCTCTACTGGGTACACTTGAGTCCTGGATACTCAGCCTCTGATCCAGCTCCCTAATATACCTGAGAAAGCAGCATTTGATAACTCAAGTGCTTGGTGTTCCTGCTACCCATATATATGAGAAACCTAGTTGGAGCTCTACCTGCTTAGTCCCAAAGGACCTTGAGATAGTAGCTATGCATTTAAAGGTGGTCCTGAACTAACTACTCCAGGCCTATTTCTCGCAAAATATGCTGGCATCCCACACTGGGAGTTCCTAGGATCAGGCTGGTATAGATGCTGGGAGGTAGCAATGATAAATAGTTGGGTTCTATTGTGGTCAGAGAGCTGTCTCTCACACAGTAAAAAAACCTTTCAATAACACAAAAGGCAGGAGGGCAGGTGTTCGGCATAGTGTTCGAGATGCTTCTGGGGACATCAACTTGCTGAGCCCTAGCTTCTCATCCAGCTTCCTGATGCACAAAGTCAGGTGAGAGGCAGGTGATGGCTGAAGTACTTCGGTCCTTGCCACCCACAAGTAACACCAGACTGGGTCCCAGACTACTGCCTTCTGCCTAGCTGTTACAGGCGTATGAGGAGTTAAGATGCAAGATTTCTCTGCCTTTTCAAATAAGTCAATCTTTAAAAGAAATGTTCAAAATAAACACAAAACTAAAAGATGTCATTACAATGGATTATGAAGTTTTCTATAGCTCTGCAAGACATCTCGAAGCACCCAAACCTTGTTGTGTCCTCATAATAGCAATTATATTTTACTGGTTATGACTGTGTTAGTACAAAAAGAAAAAGTCCAAACTGTCAGCTTTCAGTCCTCCACAATCCCCTCTTTAATATGGCATTTTGCACTATGTACATTAATGAAAATCTGAAACAAACAAAAAGAACTTTAGTCAAACTCCCCTTCCTCCTCCAGCTTTATTGGAATAGTTTAAAATTACATTTCTATTTTCTAAGACTTCAGTTGCTTTTTCCATCTGACTTTTAAAAACTGATTACAGCAAATGAAACAGTTGTCTAAGTGATATAGTATACAAAAATAACATCTTGATTTCTGTGAAAATGCATTTCTCTGCAATTCCTGAATAGCTCCAAATTATGCTAACTCTGAGCATCGATGTTTACTCTGGGTTTTAGATTTAGTCTTTGAAAAAAATGTGTTCTAAACCTTAGCCATCACCATCTGTATGTTCAGCATCAACGCTGTGATGAAGTTGTTCCTGTTTAGGCTTTTATCTCGATTTCTCTCGCATAGCCACTAACACGCATGTCTGTCTTTTTATTTTGTTTACTCCCACTCAACTGTATGTTCTATGAGGGCCTGATACAGATGTTACTTGATGTTATTTAATAGCTACTGAGGTCAGACAATCCAAGGCCATCATTATGCTAAAATTAAAGTTATTTATGGAAGTTCACAGACACTTCCAGAATTGGTTTTACCTCCTACATGGGAACATATTCAAGAAGCCCAGAACGGGCTTACTGGTCTGACTCGACTTTTCCCATTCATCAATCCCTATTCACCAGTGGCGCGGAAAGGGGGTTCTTTAACAAAGCATTATACATAACACCTCTACCAAACTAAACATAAACTTTTTTTTGTAGTTAAATGCAGAAAGTCGTTTTTTTTCCACCCCTTTCCTCCTTTTACACGGCAAGTAAAGCTCACTGGCCTGGGAGTAGCCTCTATCTGCCAACCTTTGGCCAGTGAAGAGGATTCAGAGAAAATAATACAACCATCAATCAGAAAAAGGAGGGGCGACAAAGGAAAATAATTAGGCTGTAGCCTCGATCGTGCATTCCCGTGCAAGGTGCCCTGACTCGCCACAGCGGTAACAGTTGACTTCACTTGTCTTGCTGCAGTTGATGGCTACATGACCAGTTTCGCCACACCTAAAAAGGAAATTAGAAAGTCTTCACAATGATGTTCTGAAAGCAAAATGAACCACTAAACCAAAATGCAATGCAGAACAAAAAGCCATCAACAAGCTAAGCAATACATTTTTCAACACAATAATAGACTCTCAATAAACTAAGGCAAAGGAAGATTTAAATAGACTAATCAGACAGTTTAAGTTATAGAATTAAAATTTCTTGGGGCTGACGCTGTGGCATAGTGGGTAAAGCTGAGGCCTGCAATGCAGCATCCCACCCACGTGCTAGCCATAGCCCCAGGTGCTCCACTTCTGACCCAGCTCTCTGCTATGGCCTGGGAAAGCAGAAGACGGTCCAAGTCCTTGGGCCCTGCCTTTGGATTGGACCAGTTCCAGTTACTGACCATTTGGGGAGTGAACCAACAGAGGGAAGACTTTTCTATCTCTGCCTTTCAAATACATCAATCTTTAAAAAAAAAAAAAAAAAAGTCTTGCCATAAGAAATCAGCACCAAAGCATGAGCTAAGATGATCTACACAAACTCTTAAATTTTCATGGGTATGTATACACCAAAAGCTACCAAAGTGAATGTTATATATATGTACACCGCACAGTATTTCAACTCAGAAATTTCTTGTTACATGACAAAACATCAATGTATATGAATTATATAGCTTTAACCAATTCCCTAGAGGATTCAAACAATTTAAACACTCATAGTTTAAATATTAAGAAATTCCATAATTATACAATGTCCAGGTAGGTGCCATAAACAAGCTACCATGGCAAATTATGGACTGATATACAGATAGGATGCTGGATGTATACCAAACTCTGGTTTCATCTGGCCACAGGTTTCACTATAAGTACTGATCTAGTAAATCCATCTACTTACTCATAGCTAATCCATCCCTAGAAAAGGGAAAATATTTGCAGTTTTCCTCTACCGAGATTCCAACTTACCTATAGCACTTCACCTTGGTGCAGTCTTTTTGAATGTGTCCAAATTCTCCACAAGAATAGCACTTCTGCTCATCGGCATGGTCACAGTCACGAGCCAGATGGCCTGGTTTGCCACAGTTGTAGCAGCATTGCTCTCGCTCTCTCTTGGGCTCCTTGCAGTCCTTGGCAATGTGGCCACCTCTACCGCAGTTATAGCAGGCTTCAACAATAAGGAAAAGAAGCAGACCAAGACTATAAAACCTTTATCAAGTTATACTTTAAACCACAACACAAAACTTCAAAGGTGCAAAACCCCTTCCAATGCTATGTACGGTACAAAAGCTCTTCTCTCCAAATTCTAGAGGGATATGAAAGGAAGTGTTAAATACTTACCATCCTCCTGAAGATCACAATCCTTGGCAAGATGGCCAGACTCACCACAGCGGTAACAGATGTCTGGAAGAGATGAGGAAACAAACTGGAAACCTATTTTAAGCAAAAACAAAGAGAATTTGGCTAATTAGACCAGTCTTGATACTAATAAATACTGATATATTTCAAAATTTCTTATTCGACAAAAATACCTCTATCCGAGGTAAAACCACCTCTGCCGCGGCTTCTCATTCCACGACCACGGCCTCCACCAGTAGGGCATTCCCGGGCCCAGTGGCCAGATCGTCCACACTTGAAGCACTCATTGCTGCTCATGGCTGCAGTTAGATCTTTAAAATATTAAAAAATAACAACATTAAACCACTTGAGATTATTTCTAGCTTTAATTCCATTAGAAGTGCATTTCTGAAAAATTCTCAGATGAAATAACTAGCTACTATACTAGATAGGAAATTAAACATCTAATTAAAACATTAAAAGTAAAAAGCAAACTAAAATAATGTATATATTATACAATTTCTGATCTTTGAAATGAGTGACAGGCAGCACATATGGATTAATATGTATATGAAGAGTATTGATGGGATGTTGGGACTTCAAAAGCATATCATGAACAATCATCAGACATACTTGATAATTGGGAGTGGTATGATGCAGTGGGTTAAGCTGCTGCTTCCCATACCCTGGCATCCCACTTCTGATCCTGCTCCCCATGAATGCACCTGAGAAAGCAGTGGATGATGGCCCAAGTACTTGGGCCCCTGCCACCCAACATATGAAGTAGGCTTCAGCCTGGCCATTGTAGCCATTTGGTGAGTGAACCAGTGGATGGAAGATCTTTCTGTTGTGCTCGTGAGCCAGCAACACATACACACACACATACACAGCCTTTCAAATAAATAAATAAACAGAAACAGTAGGTAACTCCCAATTCCAAGTACAACTAATTATACACTCATGGTTATGAGCCACAGTTTCATTTTGGGAAACTGAAGTCATGTGCTGGTTACAAAATTGGAATAAACCAAATTAATGGGAGTTGTACAGATCCTGAAGGTGATTGATGGATTTAAATAATCTGTGTAACCTTAACACTTAAAAGGGTATCTATTCATACCACAGTACTTGCCTCAAGTGAGACAGTTTTAGAGCAGACAAGCTACAAGAAATTCAAGGGTTGACTGGAGGGGCAGGGAATGTGGCTGACACACACCCAGCTTCGGATACCTATATCTCCTATCCGAGTGCCTTGGTTTGAATTCCAGCTCCACTCTCAATTTCAGTTTCCTACCCTATGTGTATCCTGGGAGGTAGCAGGTGATGGCTCAGATACTTGGGTCCTTGCAGCCTATGTGGGAGACCAGACTGAGTTCCCAAAGTAAATCAGCAGTTGAGAGATCATCACCGTTTTCAGAGAAATTTTTTCAGAAAAAAAAAATATATATAAATTTTATATCTAGCCTACAGGTATACTAAAAAATATTGGGAAAAAATGATGTACACCATAGTTAAACAGAAGAAAAAATTGTATTTTCTCATCTTCTCTTTCTTAGTGAATTCTGTAACAATTTTACATTAAAACAACGATATCTGCAATGCCATAACAGACTCCTTAACTAAGTACTTCAAAATAAAACTAAAGCAAATGTATGTTGTACTTATGTAACAATCTAAAAATAGACCAAGGCTATTCCTAGAATAGCACAGAATGAAATGGGAAACAATTTAGTATTTCCATATTTCCCTATCTGAATATTTTTATCCTTAATTCTACTGTCACTATTACATAAGGTGTTTTTTTTTTGGCCGGCGCCGTGGCTCAACAGGCTAATCCTCCGCCTTGCGGCGCCGGATTCTGTCCCGGTTGCCCCTCTTCCAGGCCAGCCCTCTGCTGTGGCCCGGGAGTGCAGTGGAGGATGGCCCAGGTGCTTGGGCCCTGCACCCCAAGGGGAGACCAGGAAAAGCACCTGGCTCCTGGCTCCTGGCTCCTGCCATCGGACGAGCGCGGTGCGCCGGCCGCAGCGCGCCGTCAGCGGCAGCCATTGGAGGGTGAACCAACGGCAACGGAAGACCTTTCTGTCTCTCTCTCTCACTGTCCACTCTGCCTGTCCAAAAAAAAAAAAAAAAAAAAAAAAAAGGTGTTTTTTTTTTAAAGGTTTTATTTATTTGAGAGGAAGAGTTATAGACAGTGAGATGAGAGAGAAAGGTCTTCCAGCCACTGGTTCACTCCACAAATGACCACAACGGCCAGAGCTGAGCCAATACGAAGATCTTCTGGATCTCCCACATGGGGGCAGGAACCCAAGTGCGTGGGTCATCTACTACTTTCTCCAAAGCCAGGAGCTTCTTCTGGGTCTCCCACGCAGATGCAGAGGCCCAAGGACTTGGGCCTTTTTCTACTGCTTTCCCAGACCACAGCAGAGAGCTAGATCAATGGCTTTACCTGCTATGTCACAGTGCTGCCCCAACACATAAGGTTTTTAAAATATCTTCTTGGGGCTAGCATTTTGGTGTAGCAAGTAAAACCAATACACAAAACACCAACATCCCTATCATGCGCTAGTTAGTGTCCTGCTTGCTCCACTTCCAATCCAGCTCCCTGAGAATGGCATAAGAAAAGCAGTGGAAGATGTCCCAGGAGTGTTTGGGCCCCTGCCACCCACGTGGTAGACATGGATAAAATTCCTGGCTTCAGCCTGGCCCAGTGCTGGCCATTTAGTAAGTGAACCAGTAGAAAAAGAGCTGTATCTTCCTCTTTCTGTTAACCCTTTCAAATAAATGAATCTTTTTTATCCCTCGGTGTCAGTAAATGCAACATGCAGCAATAATTAAGCTTAAGTTTTTAGTTTCAAAATGCTTCCATTCTCAAATATTCAAAAGAACTCAGTACTCAACTATCCCAAATTCTCTGCAATCTGATTTTTGACCGGAATCCAACATTTTAGCTGCAGAGCATATTTGTGGATCCAAAGGTATAATGGACACTGCTTGTCAGAAGAAACCAGTCATTAAGTCCCTTCACACTGCTTCACAAAGACTTGTTTGTAGGTCCAGTGCTGTGGTGTAGTGGGTAAAGCCACTGCCTGTAGTGTTGGCCATCCCCTAGAGTTACAGATTCAAGTCCCTGCTGCTCTACTTCCAATCCAGCTCTCTGCTATACCCTGGGAAAGCAGTTGAAAATGGCCCGAGTGCTTGAGCCCCTGCACCCACAATGGAGATGTGGAAGAAGCTCCAGGCCCCACCACTGGGGCCATCTGGGGAGTGAACCAGCAGATGGAAGATACCTCTCTCTCTACCTCTGCCTTTCAAATAAATAAATATTTCAAAAAAAAAAAACTGCTTATTTCATAACTGGAAAAGGAAAAAAACTTGTATATTAAGTACCCTTTATCTGAAATGCCCAAGACCAAAAGTGTTTTGGATTAGAATGTTTGCATATATGGGGCCAGCATGGTGGCGTAGAGGTAAAGCCGCCGCTGCCTGCTGCTCCACTTCTGATCCAGCTCTCTGCTGTGGCCTGGGAAAGCAGAAGATGGCCCAAAGCCTTGGGCCCCTGCACTCACATGGGAGACCAAGAAGCTCCTGGCTCCTAACTCAACTCCAGTAAACCAGCGGAAGGAAGACTGCTCTCTCTGCCTCTCCTCCTCTCTGTGTAACTCTTCCAAATAAATAAATAAAAAAGAATGTTTGCATATATGAGCTATCTTAGGGATGGGTCCCAAGTCTGAGCTTGCCAATTATCTTAGGTTTTATACATACCTTACACACATAGCCTAATGGTGATTTTATACAATTTGAATAGTTTTGTGCATGAAAGTTTCATGACTTACTATGGTCTACTCATGTCATCATGTCAGTGCTCAAAAAACTTTGGATTTGGGAGCTTTTCAGATCAAAGAGCCTCACCTTGTCAATGAATCATCAGATACCAGTAAGATCAAGTCAGCAACTGAAATTTCAGGTTTACTTTTGGTAAAGAAATATCAACTCAAAAAATGTAACCACTCAACAACTGTTAACCAACTGTTAACAAATTGTTTCTTTCCTCACTGTGATTTATTTCTAGATTCAAAGCCAAAGTATATACAGGGAGAGAAATGAGAATACTTACAGAAACCCAACTACTTAAAGTAACTTTCAATATTAAGCTCTATTTCTTTTATTCTAATAATCAAAAATTGGTTACAAAGTTATCTCAGTATGAATTATTCAGGGAAAGCACCATTATCCAAGTTAGATAAAAAAATAAAATTACCCTGTTAAATGTCTTATTAGACTATATAAACTACTCTGCAAAAACAGATACGCACCTCTCAGTGGCAATGGCAAAACTGTTTATACACCTAAGTTTCAGATGCACTCCCTGGCCACAGCAGAGAGCTGGACTGGAAGAGTAGCAACCGGGACTAGAACCAGGTGCCCATATGGGATGCTGGCACTGCAGGTGGAGGATTAACCGAGTGAGCCATGCCGCCGGCCCTGTTTATTGTTTTTAAAATGGGATGTCACTGGGGCCCAAGTTGTTGTGTAGCAAGTAAAGCAACTGTCTGTGACCAAGGCATCCCATATGAGCACTGGCTAAGAGTCCTGGCTGCTCTATTTCTGGTTCAACTCCTTGGTTTTTTTGTTTGTTTGTTTTGACAGGCAGAGTGGACAGTGAGAGAGAAAAAGGTCTTCCTTTTGCCATTGGTTCACCGGCGCACCATGCTGATCCTATGGCAGGAGCCAGGTGCTTCTCCTGGTCTCCCATGGGGTGCAGGGCCCAAGCACTGGGGCCACCCTCCACTGCACTCCCTGGCTACAGCAGAGAGCTGGCCTGGAAGAGGGGCAACTGAGACAGAATCGGATGCCCAGACCTGGACTAGAACCTGGTGTGCCGGCACTGCAAGGCAGAGGATTAGCCTAGTGAGCCGCGGCACTGGCTGGTTCAACTCCTTGTTAATGCACCTAGGAAAGCAGCACAAAATGGCCCAAGTGCTTGGGCCTCCGGCGCCTACATGAGACCTGGAAGAGGCTCCTGGCTTCAAACTGGCCCAGTTCAGCCGTTGCGGCATTTGGAGAGTGAACCAGCAGATACAACACCTCTCTCTATATAACTCCACCTTTCAAATAAATACATCTTTTAAAACAAAACAAAAGAAGTATTATTTTATCTTGTTAAAAAAATGTCTCTAGAGAATTTCATGTTATTCCTAAGGAAACTAAAAGAAGGCCAAGCTGATAAAGTTGACCCTATTATTCTCAATGTCTGGGACAGCTCCCGGCTGGAAGGCTGGAATTTTGTTGCATGTCCTCTTGTCCTCACCCTCCACCTGTCACAGCCTTGTCAGCCTTCAAGGACCAACTCAAATGCCAACTCTGGCCATATAGTCCAGTCTGAAACTATTCTTCCTGTTAAAACTCGTGACACTTTGATAGTATCTGGTAGAATTACCACACAGACTTTTATCATGTTCCTTGAGGGCAAAGCCCAAATAATTTACCTTTGAACTATCACAATTCTCTATATAGTTATTCTTTCAGAGCAGTTATAAGCTCGGTATTTTAATTGCTGGTGGGCGATATTTATAGTTATTTGCTGAATGAAACTATATATCTTGTATGGACTCAATCCAACGTATAAAAAAGTACAAAAAAGCACTCAAAGTTCTTGCTATCACAAGAATTAAGCAATCATGAAAGCAAGACACATCAAAGTTAACAATATATTTTCAAATACATACTCATTAAGGAATAACTCTAATCACTCTCTGAAACTCCCAGCTTTGGGAAATCAAAGGTCAGATTCTGTGCAAATTAAGTTTTAGGATCCAGTTCCACTAACAGAGGTCCACCACCCTAAAGACAGTCACAATACAACTGAAAAAAAAACCAGAAAACATGACAGAATTAACTTCTACTTTCAGATGTTCTTGCCAGGACCCCTAACTTGCCACCCAGGATCTTCTCCAAAAATTCACAGATGCTGGTACTATTTTACAGAATGCTGCACATATAGTAACTTAAGGCTGGGGCAAGGGGAAGACCAAAAGGCTGTATTTTCACTGTTGTCAGGCAGCAGGAGGACAGATTCTCTTGCTTTTGATTAAAAAAAAAAAACATATCTACCTTGACAAAGCAGTAAAAGAATTAGATTTTGGGTAAGTCTGGATTAAACACAACAGCTTAACCACTGGCTTACACACAGAACACATTACAATGCCTACACAACAGGTTAAAAGTGGAGCCACCTTGACACAGGTTGAGCATCAGCCTGTGGTGCCAGCATCCATATGGACGACAGTTGGTGTCCCAGCTGATACACTTCCAGACCAGCTCCCTGCTGATGGCCTGGGAAAGAAGTAGAGGATGGCCCAAGTGCTTGGGCCCCTGTACGCGTATGGGAGATCCAGAAGAGGCTCCAGGCTCCTGATGGGCCCACGTCTGGCCGCTATGGCCATTTGGGGACTGAATCATTGGATGCAAGACCTCTCCTTTAACTTTAACCTTTTAACTTTAAAAAAATAATTCATATCTCCCATTTTATAGCCCATTTCCTCAATACAATGACAAAGAGATTAAGAGGAGAAAAGTGGGTGATTTTCAAGTGATTCACGTTTGCAACTATCAGAAATCAGATGCATTTATTTTTAATTTATTAAAAGAGAAATCTTCCATCTGCTGGTTCATTCATGCCCACAAGAGCCAAGGCCAGGCAAGGCTGAAATAGGGGACCAGGAACTCTAACAAGGTCTTGGTGGCAGGGACCCAACTACTTGTGCCATCACGTTAACTCCCAGGGTGCCCCTCAGCAAGAAGCTGGAATTCAAAGTGGAGTTGGGACTCCACCCCAGCCACTAGGATATGTGATGCAGGCATCATAAGCAGCAGCTTAACCAAGCTCCAAATACCCACTCCTTAGAAATGCTTCTAAGTTTCAACTCTCAGTTTCAATCTGTATATATAAAAATTTCAGGGGCCAGTGCTGTAGCACAGAGGGTTAACACCCTGGTCTGAAGCGCTGGCATCCCATATGGGTGACAGTTTGAGACCCAGCTGCTCCACTTCTGATGCAGCTTTCTGCTATGGCCTGGGAAAGCAGCAGATGATGGCCCAAGTCCTTGGGCCCCTGCACCCCCATGGGAGACCCGGAGGAACCTCCTGGCTCCGGATTGGCACAGCTCTGGCTGTTGCGGCCAATTGGGGAGTGAACCATCAGATGGAAGACTCTCTGCATAACTCTGACTTTAGGATAAATAAATCGTGGGAAAAAAAATTTTCAGAAACAAACAACACTTCAAGAGGTGATAATGCCCAGGTGTTTATGCCAGCTGTCCCTGGTGTCCAGGAGGTATCAGGGAAACCATGAAACTGCCATCTGCCCAATACAAATCATGCTTTGCTAGGGTTACTTTTATCTCTAGCTTTCCTGTTGCTGCTTATATTCTATTTTCTAGGATAGAGATTTGAAACTGTTATTACTAGTTTGCTTTTTTTTGAGATTTATTTCAAAGGCAGAGTTACAGATATGGAGACAGAAATCTCCCATCATCTGATTCACTTCCCAGATGGACTTAATGGCCAGGGTTGGGCCAGGTCCAAGCCAGGAGCTTCATCCATGTCTCCCATGTTGGTGCAGTTGCTGCTTTCCCTGGTGCATTAGCAGGGAGCTGAATTGTAGCTGGAGCAGCTGGGACACATACTGGCGCAACCCAAGTGTTACCAGTCTGGAACATTTTCTGTACACTATTAGATTTAAGCGGTCTGGTGGTTTTGTATCTTAAGTCTGGTACAGGGGCCGGTGATATGGCTTGGTGGGGTGGGCCACCACCTGCAATGGCAGCATCCTGTTTTGGTGCCAGTTTGTTCCTGGCTGCTCTACTTCCAGTCCATCTCCCTGCTAGTGCAACTGGGAAAGCAGCAGAAGGCCCAAGTCCTTGGGCCCCTGTCCCATGTGGGAGACCGAAATGAAGCTCCTGGCTTCAGCCTGGCCCAGCCCCTGCTATTGCAGTCATTGGGGGAGTGAACCAGTAGATGGAAGATCTTGCTCTGTATGTCCTTCTGTCTCTAATGCTGCCTTTCAAATAAATAAAAGTAAATCTTTAAAACAGTCTGGTACAATTACTCATGTCAGTGAAGGCAAACTGGCAACGAAGATTCACATTTGTGTGACATACATCCTAGTTATCTCCCCCAAGCTCAGGATTATCCCTGCCACATCTCTGTTCCTGCCCTCCCTGCATTTAGCCCAAAGTGACACTTCTGCACCCTCTGAACGCATTCACTCATTATTATACTACAAATTAATCAGTCTGGTGTTCCCAACACAGTACTGAAGCCTGTTGTAATAAAAATAAAAGTACAGGTTCAGTGGAAGCAAGGTACATTTCTGTACTCTAACCAGAATAATGGAGAAGAGATTACTGGAACTAATTCTGTTACCCAAGCTCCTGCATTTATTCGCCGACCCTAGTTAATTATATCCATTTATCTCTGAAGGGTTTTAATAGCTGAATATCTACTATGAGTCAGGAATTAATACACATATCTATGTCTTACATCACAAGTTATGTGTTCTTGCTCCATTTTAATAAGGACAAAGAATATCTGAGACCAAGCAACTTACCCAAGCCAGTACAGCCAGAAAATACCAGAATCAGGATTTTAACAGCCTAGCTCTAAATCCTCACCATAAGATTTGGTTAGAATAAAGTACATGAAAATGCTATTTAACAGGACACCCAACTCACTCCTTCCTTCAAACATACTATACAAGAATATCACTATTTAGCATGTAAAAAAGTTCATTTGAGTTTTCATATGAAAATCACCTTCTGTATTTCTCTCATCTATGGCCGTGACTCTGAATTCATTCAAAGTGTATTCACTCTGCCATACATCTTTCTTGAATTTTTAGGCCAAGATTTTTCCCTTCATGACACACAAACACTGGCAATTTGCCTTCTATAGTTAATATCCCCACCATTTGTAATTAAGGAGCCACTCCAGGTGATCGCTGTAGACTTTTATGTTCCTAATTAACAAAATCCTCTACTTCGAACCCGAATCTTCGTTGCCATCAAACGCTTTATTATCCCAGTAGCTCCCTACGATATGAACATGCCGCAGGGCTTGCTGGAATCTCTCAATGGGGCATTCCCTTACTGCAGCAGCAACTGAAACTGCCAGAACAGGGATTCTACACACAGAACAGAAAGAGGCTCTCCACTTACTACCAGGGGGCTGGAAGAGCAAAGAGCCAGCACGGTTTAACTCTCATTCCTGCAGGGAGAAAAAAGCACAATCTCTCTGTGGTCAGGTGTTTAGTCCAAAGGTGGCCCCATCTCTTTTAAATACCCATCTGGCACACTCCCATGTTTGCGCCACACATTTTTTACTGAATTTTAAAGTTAAGAACTCAGTCACAAACCATGTTAAAAAATTCATTTTCATCTTAAATATCCTTGGTCTTTCACTGAGTTTTTTCAAAATCAGTTATGACACTGCACATCTGTTCGAAATTCATGATCTCTGGTTATCAGTATGAAAAGGAATGTGGACCTTTGGTTTATGGGAAAAACTTTATTTCTAAGGAGAGGAATACAGGTAGGTGTAGGTACGCATGACCAGTATATTAAAAAAAAAACTTACCAAGAGTAAATTAATTTGGAAAACACTTCAAGTCCTAAATTCAGCCTTTGAGACTCTAACACATTTTTTTTATGTACCACTACCTGCTGAGCTACTCGTAGACAAGAATCAGGCTCAACTGATTTACAGGAGTTTGAATGCTTTACAAGTATTTTTTATAAACTGATAGGAAGGAAAAAAAGCCTAAGAAACAGGGACGACATTCTATACACCTTTTTAAAATCCTCAAGTCTCATGCTCAATTTACACTGTTTGAGGAAACGAATAAAAAAAGGTGCTAGTTTAAATCCAAACATTAACTCACCAATGCAACAATTAATTGGTTGTCTCTCTACAACATTGGCTCAAACAGAAAAGGGGGAAAATTATTCTTTAAAAATGAAATTCAGCAGCAAGGCGGGAATGTATATTAATGCTCCTTTATTTCACAAAAAGACTAAAAAAAATGTAGAGTTTTGGCTTCTTCACTGTACCGCTTCCGTGGCCCCTTCTGAATTACTGCCTGAAACGGTACCTGAATTCCCAGATGATTACTGAGCAATCCTTAAGACCCCCGAGACCACATGGAGTCACTTCCTCTGCGAGTACTTGCCCCGTGGCTGAGGCCATGTGGCTAACATGTGGCAACAAGCAGAAGCCTTACCCATCATAAAATCAACACCCAAATCCAAACGCGGGCGATTATGCCGTTCTAAAATAGGTTTTCACGTTATGGAAAATCTAGATGGGGCCTGGCTAATTAAACGTCGTGTCTCACTTGTACTTCGTATCCGCTTAATTAATCCAAGAAACGATCCAAGGACTGCTGCTGCTGCTGCTGCTGTGGTCCTGGGGGGGTTGACAAATTCATTTTTTCCTGTTCTGACAACGAGGTTTCTCAAAAGCCCCCGCAAACTAAATCACGCTGATACAGGAAAACTGAGTCCTAGCCCACCCTTTTTCAACGGCAGACTCAAACAGCCAACTTAAAAAAGGGAATTTAAATGACGATTTAAAAAAAAGAAAAAATGCAAGGCTCAGGAAACGACTGTGGAGAGCGAGAGTCCCCAAGGCCCCCAGGTCTTCCAGCGCAATGTCCGGCCACCCAACACGAGCACTTCCTCAAGGGCCCGCTTCGAAGGTCCCAGAACTCTTGGCACATGGCCCGCAGGCCCACCGCCCCGGCACATGGCCCGCGCGAGCGCCCTCCCCACCCCGGGCCCGTGCCCACCCCACGGCCTCCCTCCACCAAGTTCCCGCCAAATCGACCCTCGGCCCGCGCCCCGCGCCGCCTCAGCTCCCAAGGGCGCCCGGGTCGGGCCTGCCTCGCCGGAAGCCTGCGGCCTGGGGTGCGGCCTCGGCCTTGGAGCGGGGCCCGACGCGCGGCAGCCCCGCTTCTCGGGGCAGGAGGCGGCCCGGCGGGGTCGCCGGCCCGCGGCGCGCCGGAGACCCAAGTCCGACGCGGAGGCAGGAGCCGGGCGTCCCGCCTGACGCAGCAGCAGCGCAGGCCCAAGTGCGGCCGCCATCGTCGCCCCGCCGCGCTCTCCCCTCGTCGCCCGCCTCGGCCCGCGGCCCACACCGCGGCTCGCGCCAGCCCCGGCGCCCTCGCTCCCCAGCTCTCACCTTCGGCGTCGGAGCGGGCCCGCAGCAGCGGAGACTCGGACGCAGGCCCGGAGAAGGCGGCTCGCAAGCTGGCGGCTGTTTATTTTCAGGGTCCTTGCCTGCGCCACACGCGGGTCTGCACACGGCCCCACACACGCCGCTGCGCACGGCTCTCCTCCGCCTCGCCCACACGGCCAATCAGCGCGCGAGGCTCGACCGACCAATCAGAGCCGCCCGCGGGGAGGGTCCGCCCATCCCGAGCGCGGCGCAGGGCGGGGCGGGCTCCTTCCCCGGCGCGCCGCGGCCCTTCCCGGCGTGCCCCGCGCGCGGCCTTTCCCGCCCGGCCCCTGGCCCCGGGCCTCTTCTCGGGCCGCTGGAGCCCGGGGATGCCGGGGGCTGGGGCTGGGTGGGGTGGTTTTGATTAGCTTGGGGTCCGGGGAAATTCTTTCCCCTTCTCAGTCTGCCCCTCGGCGCTGGGCTATCAGCGCAGGGCCCGATTTCCTGGAACGGAAAGTGGCCGTGGTCCTGGGCCGCAGACCCGGAGGTCTGTTTTGGCTTTCGCTAAAATTCCTGCCGAAATAAAGGCCTGGTGAGGGCGCGGCCCCGCCTCGGGGGAGCTGGGAAGGCGGTGCAGGGACTGGAGGGCCACTGCCTCACAATTCCCCCTGTGACCCGTGCAGCACGCTGGGGCCTGGGGGTGAGGGGGCGGCTGTCACGGTCACCAGGGGCTTCTAGTTTATTTTCTCCAAAAGAGGTGGTGTGAGAGGTGGTGTGTGCGGTCATAGATACCTTGAGGATGGTAACAGGCGGCTGGCCTCGCCCAGTGCAAACTGTTCAACACGCAGTGTTGTTCTCTATAGAATGTTGCGCCCCGTTTTGGAATGGCTTTTATTAGAAACGTGGGGGGGGAGTGGGCGGACCCCAGATCCCTGCAGCTCTAACACGTCTTGAGATGACTCGGTTTATTACGCACGCCCTGTTGTCCCTGGATCCCACCAAGCGGGTTTTCATTGCTCTGAAGTTAAGGGCGCAGGGCTGTGGGCAGCAGCTGTTCGGCCCATGCCTGTGTACGCTGCATCTACTTCTGCCCCTGCTCTGCGCCCTCCTGGTTCGGAGGCTGTGGTTTGTGAAATCAGGCTGGTGAGCAGGGGGCCAGAGCCCTTGTGCTGAGCATCAGGAATTGACCCTGGGTTCAGATCAGCAATGCTTAATCGCTGGGAGGTGGTGGCAGATGATGCTCAACACTGCCAGTCAAGGGTAGCAGTTATCAGAGTGAACACACGGCTTTAAAACTAAAGCTGGGGCCGGTGCTGTGGCACTGTGGGTAAAGCCGCTGCCTGCAGGGCCGGCATCCCATATGGCCTCCGGTTCGAGTCCTGGCTGCCCCACTTCCAATTCAGCTCTCTGCTGTGGCCTGGGAAAGCAGTAGAGGATGGCCCAAGTCCTTGGGCCCCTGCAGGCACATGGGAGACCCGGAAGAAGCTCCTGGCTCCTGGCTTTGGATCAGCGCAGCTCCAGCCACTGCAGCCAACTGGGGAGTGAACCAGTGGATAGAAGACCTTTCTCTCTCTGCCTCTCCTCTTTCTGTGTGTAACTCAGACTTTCAAGTAAATAAATAAATCTTAAAAAAAAAAAAAACACTAAAGCTGTTTTAAACTTTTTTTATCCTAAACAATGTAAAGTAAAAATGTTTTAAAACCCAATTGGGAAAGGTTCCATTTCCAATCAGGTTAAATAAATGCATAGCAGTTCATGTGCTGACCTATAACACTGGAGTTGTCAGTTATAAAATGGGATTTTGTATTTATATGGTCTTATTACCAAAACGCTTTCACAGCTTCATAGATTACCCCTCCCTAATCTGATGAATCTTTATAGACTCTCTAAGGAGGGTGTAGAGTAGCAATTGCAGAGAAAATAGTAACTTTTTCTTTCTTTTTGACAGGCAGAGTGGACAGTGAGAGAGACAGAGAGAAAGGTCTTCCTTTTGCCATTGGTTCACCCTCCAATGGCCGCCACGGCCGGCGCACTGCGGCCGGCGCACCGCGCTCATCTGATGGCAGGAGCCAGGTGCCAGGTGCTTTTCCTGGTCTCCCCATGGGGTGCAGGGCCCAAGCACCTGGGCCATCCTCCACTGCACTCCTGGGCCACAGCAGAGGGCTGGCCTGGAAGAGGGGCAACCAGGACAGAATCTGGCGTCCCGACCGGGACTAGAACCCGGTGTGCCGGCGCTGTAGGCGGAGGATTAGCCTGTTAAGCCATGGCACCGTCCTAAAAATCCTCTTTTCTAGAGTCGGCACTGTGGTGTAGTGGGTAAAGCCTCCACCTGCAGTGCTGGCATCTCATATGGGCAACGGTTCAAGTCCTAGCTGCTTTGCTTCTGATCCAGCTCTCTGTTATGGCCTGGGAAAGCAGTAGAAGATGGCTCAAGTCCTTGCGCTCCTGCACCCGTGTGCGAAGACCCATAAGAAGATCCTGGCTCCTAGCTCTCGATCAGCTCAGCTCTGGCCATTGTGGTCAATGGGGAGTGAACTAGTGGATAAAAGACAATCTCACCTTCTCTCTCTCTGCGTAACTCTTTCAAATAAGTGAATCTTTTTTTTTTTTTTTGGACAGGCAGAGTGGACAGTGAGAGAGAGAGAGAGACAGAGAAAGTTCTTCCTTTTCCATTGGTTCACCCTCCAATGGCCACTGTGGCCGACGCATTGCGGCCAGTGCACCGTGCTGATCTGAAGCCAGGAGCCAGGTGCTTCTCCTGGTCTCCCATGCGGGTGCAGGGCCCAAGCACTTGGGCCATCCTCCACTGCACTCCCGGGCCACAGCAGAGAGCTGGCCTGGAAAAGGGGCCACCAGGACAGAATCTGGCGCCCCAACCGGGACTAGAACCCGGTGTGCCGGCGCTGTAGGCGGAGGATTAGCCTGTTGAGCCATGGCGCCAGCCAGAAAATAGTAACTTCTTAAGCTCTAACACTGAGTTCGAAAATCGCAAAATATCCTACACAAGGCCCAGCCTGGATGCATCCACACTACACCAGGAGAACAAGTTCAAATAGTCATAAAGGGTGTTTTTTGTTTACCATTTCTACTGTAATGCTGCATAAAGTGTTTGCTGCTGATGGCAGACCCAGCATGTTCCTAATATTAAAACTTTAAAAAACAGCTGAAGAGGGCTGGCTCTGTGGTGTAAGCAGGTAAAGCTGCTGCCTGCAGTGCTGGCATCCCTATGGGTGCCAGTTCAAGTCCCGGCAGCTCCACTTCCAAAACAGCTCCCTGCTATGTCCTGGGAAAGCACTGGAAGATGGCCCAAGTCTTTGGGCCCCTGCCCCTACATGGGAGACCCAGAAGAAGCTCCTGGCTCCTGGCTTCGGATCAGCCCAGCTCCAGCTGTTATGGCAATCTGGGAAGTGAACCAGCAGATGGAAGATCTCGATCTCTCTCTCTCTGCCTCTGCCTCTCTCTAACTCTGCCTTTCAAAGAAATAAATAAATCTTAAAAAAAAAAAAAAAATCAGCTAAGGAGCCGCTGCTGTGGCGAAGTGAGTTAACGCCCTAGCCTGAAGTGCCGGCATCCCATATGGGCGCCAATTCAAGACCTGGCTGCTCCTCTTCCGAAACAGCTCTCTGCTGTAGCCTGGGAAGGCAGTAGAGGATGGCCCTAGTCCTTGGGCCCCTGCACCCACGTGGGAGACCCGGAAGAAGCTCCTGGTTCCTAGCTTCGGACTGGCGCGGTTTCGGCCGTGGCGGCCAATTGGGGAGTGAACCATCGGATGGAAGATCTCTCTCTGCCTCTCTTTGTGTAATTCTGACTTTCGAATAAATAAATAAATCTTTTTTTAAAAAAAATACTTATTAAAAAAAATCAGCTACAGAAAATGAGATTGAGTGTGACAAAGAAGTACCCAACAGTGTTCCACAGGTTTTAAAAGAGCTTACATAGCAAAAAAAGAAAACATGTTGTGAGCTTTACTGCTTGGGTCTAGGAACAGTAACAGTAACAGCTACAGGGTATTATGACCGTCTTCAGAGGAGACTTATCTCTGTTCAGCCTTTCTGTCTTACCCAGCTGTGGGGTTACTAGAGTGGCTACTCAAGCCACAGACATTGCTGCTGAAGAACCTGCAGGATGACAGGGACCATAAGTAACTATCAAGTGTCCGGAGAGGGGACTGGCTGAACTTCTCTGATTCAGCATGATTCAGGATTCCTTAGAATGGGTACCGGAGGAGCAGCAATATCTGCCAACTCTTAATTTCTGATTAAATGGCTGAGTGTGGAGCAGAAGCCTTAGATTTTGCTGTTAGACTGTGATGGTATCATGTCAACCCTTCCAGGTCCAGTTCCTCTGCCAGCAGGACAGTGGTGCTCTGTGACTTGACTTGGAAAGGATGCAACTCGGGCTGAGTACGTGGATATTTCCACATCTCCTGCCTGCTTCTGAAGCAAAACATGGTTTACTAAGCCAGGTCCTGAAATGGCAATCAGGAACACTAACTAGAGCTAATTATTAATATCGCATATACAAAACTGTTACAACAGCATGGCATAAAAGAATTACCATTAAAATGTTGCCTGTTATTATTGTTTAGTATGATTGAGTGATTACTATATGCGAGGCACTGTCTAGAACCTTGTTAAAAGTTTTCACTTTCGGGCCTCCCAAATGGCAGCTTAACCTGCTGTGCCACAAGACTGCCCTGGAGATAAGTACTTTAATATCCCCATGAGGAAAAGGTTCAGAGAGTTTAATTACCTGCCCCAAGGTCAGAACGTGAATGACAGGGCAGGTTTCAAACACCAGCAGCCCATATGCTTAAGCAAAATGTTATGGGCCTGTGGCGTAGTGGATAAAGCTGCCACCTCCAGCATAGCATCCCATATGGGCGCTGATTATGGGAACTGGTTCAAGTCTCAGCAGCTGCAATTCCAATCCAGCTCCAGGCTAATGTACCAGGGGAAGCAGCAGAGTATGGCCCAAGTGCTTGGGCCCCTGCACCCACATCGGAGACCCAGAAGAAGCTCCTGCCTCTTGACTTTGGATCGGCCCAGCTCTGGCCATTGCAGCCATTTAGGGAATGAACCAGTGGATGGAAGACCTCTCTCTCTGTCTCTCCCTCTCTCTAATTCTGCCTCTCAAATAAATAAATCTTTAAAAAAAAAAAATAAAAGGGCAGATGCAGGCTTTTGTTGTGCATTGGGTTATGATTCTGCCTGGGACACCTGCATCCCATGTTGGCATGCTGGTTTGAGTCTTAGCTATTCTGCTTCTGAACCTGCTACCTGCTAAGGCACTTAGGAAGAGGAGATGATGGCTCAAGTACTTAGGTCCCTTCTACACACAAGGGAGACCCAGATGGAGTTCCTGGCTCCTGGCTTCATCAGCTGGTGCAGCCATTTGGGAGTAAACCAGTGATTAGAAGACCACTTTCTGTCTCCCTCTCTCTAAGTCCGAGTGACAGAAAGAGAGGAGGAGAAGGAGAGAGAGATCTTCCATCTGCTGGTTCACTCTCTCAAGTTACCACAACAGCTGGAGCTAGGCCAGTCTGATGCCAGAAGCCGGGAGCTTCTTCCGAAACTCCCTTGTGGGTGCAGGAGCCCAAACACTTGGGCCATCCTCTACTGCTTTCCCATGCTAATTAGCAGGGAGCTGAAACTGAAGTAGAGCAGTTGGGACTCTATCCAGTGCCCATATGGGAGGCCAGCAACCTTGGCAGTGGCTTTACCTGGTATGCCATAATGCCAGACCATAAATCTTTTTAAAAAAAATTTATTTATTTATTTGAAAGGCAGAGTTACAGACAGAGAGAGAGACAGAGAAGTATCGGTCCTCCATCTTAACGTGTTCCAAATCCTTGGATTCAACCAATCTTGGATTGTATACCTATGTAGTTAGGCCTTGCATCTGTACTGAACTAGTACAAATTGTTTTTCTTGTCATTATTCCCTAAACAATACATTATAAGGACTATTTACATAGCATTTATATGGTATTAGTTATTGCAGGTAATCTAGAGATGAATGGAGCATCAGAAGATTTTGGTACTAGAGAGGGTCCTGGAACCATTCTTCTATAAATACTGAGGGATAGCTGTATATCCTTCTGGTCTGTTTTTAATATTATATAAATAAATGTATATATACACTAATATATGTTTAATATTGAGATCTTAAACCAGACTTCACATTTAAAAATTTTTTTACATAAATAGTATAATTTTTTTTATTTTATTTTATTTATTTATTTTTTTTGACAGGCAGAGTGGACAGTGAGAGAGAGAGACAGAAAGAAAGGTCTTCCTTTGCCGTTGGTTCACCCTCCAATGGCTGCCGTGGACGGCGCGCTGCGGCCGGCGCACCGCGCTCATCCGATGGCAGGAGCCAGGTGCTAGGTGCTTTTTCCTGGTCTCCCATGGGGTGCAGGGCCCAAGCACCTGGGCCATCCTCCACTGCACTCCAGGGCCACAGCAGAGAGCTGGCCTGGAAGAGGGGCAACCGGGACAGAATCCGGCGCCCCGACCGGGACTAGAACCCGGTGTGCCGGCGCCGCCAGGCGGAGGATTAGCCTGTTGAGCCACGGCGCCGGCCTAAATAGTATAATATTTATTGGCTTTTTTATTTATGTTTCCTTACTACTACTTTAAGTATGTGAACCAGGAAGTTTGTCTTGTCTGTTTTTACCTGTACTTCTAGAGAAGCTCCTTATCATGCTATGTATTATAAACAATCTCCATTCCCTGATTACAAGCTAGTTACAGTATTTCTACACTTTGCTTTTATAAACAATATTATAATAAGCACTCTTCTGTACACGTCCCTTCAGGACTATCTGGGAGAACTTCCCTAGGGAATGTACACTCAGAAGAACACTGAGCAAGGAAGGGTATGTGTTTTAAGTTTTATTGGTTGCCTGTCATATTACTATCAAAAGTGGCCATACCAAACTGTACTCCCAGCAGCAGTGGGCAAGGGCAACATGTTCCTCACATCCTGGCAAACATTTTATTTTATTTCTCTTTTGACAACACTTTAGACTATGAGGATTTATTTTTGTCTTGCCAATCTGATGGGTGAAACATGGTATCTTTCTTTTTTTAATATTTTTATTGAGATAATTGTAGATTCATTTGTAGTTGAAAGAAATAATACAGGGAGGGGTTTTGGGCGTAGCAGTTCAGTACTGCTAGGGACACCCACATCCCATATCACAGACCTGGGTTTGAGTTCCAGCTCCACTTCTGATTCCAGCTTCCTGCTAATGCACACCCTTAGAGACAGCAGATAAAAGTTCAAGTACTTGAGTCCCTGCCACCCACATGACAGACTGATGGAGTTCCTGGTTCCTGGCTTTAGCCTGGTCCAGTTCCATCTGTTGCAGGCATTTGGAGAGTGAACCATCAGATGTAAGGTGTATCTTTCTTATTCCTTCTCTCTCCTTCTGTCTTGCAAATAAATAATTTTTTAAGAATTTATGTATTTGAAAGTCAGAGTCACAAAGAGAGGAGGTACAGAGAGACACAGAGAGAGAAAGAGAGAGATCTTCCATCCACTGGTTCACACACCCCCCCCCCCCCCCGCCAAGATGGCCATAACAGCCAGGGCTGGGCCAGGCCAAAGCCAGGAGCTAGGAGCTTCTTCTGGGTCTCCCACACACGGGTGCAGTTCCACTGCTTTCCCAGGCACATTAGCAGGGAGCTGGATTGGAAGTGGAGCAGCAAGCACTTGAACTGGCACCCATATGGGATGCAGGCACTGCAGACAGCAGCTTAACCTGCTGTGCCACAACACTGGCCCCACAAATAAATACAATGTTAAAATAAAAGAAAATAAAAATTTTTAAAAATAACAGTAATAATACTGGGACATCCCAAACATTACCCAGCTCCCCCAAGGTAATTCTTAAAAAAATATAGAGCAATGTCACAACCAGAATATAAAAATTGGAATAGTCTACTGTTTTAGTTCAGATTTCCCCCATTTGTACTCATTTGTGTATGTCTCAGTGTAGGCTATTTACTCTGATATGCTTCTGTCTCACAGCCTATGTATCTACCTCTACTCAGCACACACAGCAGTTTCAGTACAAGAATCATACCTGGTGCCTTCTTGCAGTCATGCCGATTTTCCTTCCATTCTCCTCCTCTCTAATCCTGTTCTTCATTTCTAAAATTCTGTCCTTTCAGAAATGTTATGTAAATTAAATCATGTAGGGTATAGTCTTTTGAAATTAACTTTTTTTCGTGCAGCATAATTCCTTGGGGAGACATCCAAGCTGCATGGATCAATAGTCCATGCCTTTTAATGCTGGTATTCCAAGACAAGGAGAGACCCAAGTTTGTTCAACTAACACTTACTGAAGAACCTGTGTGATAGTTCCAGTTTTTTGTGTTTTAGAGGAGAGTGTGAATGTAGTCCCCCACTACCACAAATTATGTTGTCGAGTTCCCCACATTTGGGGAGATCGCAGGGGTCAGCACATCTGCAGTGCAATGGACGAGCCGCGTGCCAGGAAAACCACCTGTGTGATCATGGTGTCTCCCCTGCCAGGGAAGTATTAGTTCCCATTTTTGATTATTACAAAGCTGTTATGAACATCAATGGCAGGTTTGGATGTGAATGAAAATTTTCCATTTGGTGTCTTGTTTTTTCAGGGAGCACTTCCTAGATTACAGATGGTGTTGAACATCTGTCCCTTCATGTGTTTAGTAAGGATTCAAGCTGATTGGGCCTATTTTCCTCATTTGTTATATTAAGTTCTTACCTTTTTCTTAGGAGTTTGTAAGAGGTTTTTCTATTTCTTGTTTTAAAGATTTATTTATTTAAAGATTTATTTACTTACAGAGAGCGAGGAAGAGACAGTAAGAGAAATTTTCCACCTATTGGTTCACTCCCCAGATGGCTGCAACAGCTGGGGTTTAGGCAAGCTGAAGCTAGGAACTTCATCTGGTTTCCCATGAGGAAGGGGCCCAAACACTTGGATCATCCTTCACTGCTTTTCCCTGGCCATTAGCAGGGAGCTGGATCAGAAGTGGAGCAGGCAAGATCCAAACCGGTGCCCATATCATTTGCCAGCATTGCAGGCAGTGGCTTTACCCTCTACACCACAATGCCATCCCCCAGTAAGAGGCTTTATTATTTTCTGGATATGAATCCTCTATTAGTTATATGAAGTTTTAACATGTTAGTGATTATCGTCTCTCCAAGTGCTGTAAAGTTTAGGACTTGATAAAAGAATTAGTGAAACTTGGATTTGCATCCTTGGCGAAGTGAGCAAGGGGTTTCATTTGGGGCTGCCCAGACTGAGTTTGCAAAGGCTGCTGCACCACACATCATAGCATTTCTTTGGCATTGTTAAGTAAAATGCTTTAACTGGTGACATGTTAGGTGCTAGGTAGAACATATCAAAACTTGTACCAGTTGATGCCGAGGGCCTTAGGTTTGGAGGATGGGGCAGGGGAGCCTTAGATTTAATCCTTTGCTTGATTTGGGGGTGGGAGGCATTCAGATATATTTATTGCATCACAGAACCAGCCCTGTTTTGCAGCATTTTGACCAGCCCTCAGAAACTGCTGACATCATGATGTACTCCTTCCTTCGCTGGTGCTTCCATTTGGCCGGGCACTGAAGCCAGAATTTAGAATCCTGACTCACCCTTCAGCCAGCCACAGTGAATGCTGATTATTCTGGTCTGGTCCATGCTCAGAAAGTGACTTTGAAAGGGGAATAGCTTTTGGACAAACCAGGTCATGGCCAGGCTTTTTCTTTTCTCGCTTTCTCATCTGTTGACTGCTTCTGTTTTCTCCCTTGATGGGAGCAGAAGCAGAGATTCTGCAGTCCTGGCCATAGAACTGTGGATTGTACAAGCTGGCACAGCTAATACTGTCCTACTGAGCTCAGTGAATTGTCCTTCTGATCTGTATGGAGGGAGGCCAGCTGCAGCTCAGTGTTTGCAGTCAGTCTCAGAGCTGAGCTAACAACTCAAAATTTAGCTCTCATTTTAATAAATTACCTGATAAAACATTCACTAGACAAAATTACCTTGACTAGTTTATATAAATATTGCAATGCCCCAAATTATTCATGAAGAAACTGATATACAAATTTTCTCATAATTCCTCCCCCCCCACAAGACACAGCAAATACATAGAGGCAAGTAATGGGATTTCTAAGGGCATAAGATTTACACCTATATGATTCAAATAATGTTAAGGAAAAGAGGTTTTGGATGCATTCTTTTAAAGTTGTGTTTATGTAATTTATTTGACAGGCAGAACAAGAAAGAGAGATAGAGAAGCAGACAAAGAAATCTTCCATATGCTGGTTCATCATCCAAATGCCCACAACAGCCAGGCCTGGGCCAAGCCAAAGCCAGGAGCCCAGAACTCAGTCCTGGTCTCCCGTGTGGGAGGGACATGTGCCAGGGACGCAAGCACTTGAGCCATCACCAGCTCCCTCCCCACTTGTGCATCAGCAGGAATGCTGTAAGGGAAGTGGAGTGGGAACTCGAACCCAAGCACTGGGATATGGTATGTGGGCGCCCCAAGCAGTGTCCTCACTGCTGTACTACAATGCCCACCACTGGCTGTAGATACTTTTAAAGGGCTGTGGGAAGGATTACATAAAGTATAATACATAAAAATGCTTTGTGAATTCCAAAATGTTTTGCAAAGTAAGATTAAGATCAGATTCTGTGAATGTCATACATCTAAGTCATAAAATCCCCTTTCTACATTGATTCATTACATATAAAGGAATTTTTTTTGACATATGAATAGGCAATCATAATATTCCTACTGCATTTGATGAATGATTGTAAGTAATTTTTTCCCTTTTTTAGATTTTGGCTTCCCCCTTTGATGCAATATTCTCAAAGAACTAAAACTGACTCTAAATGTTGAAGATTTATCCAAAAGGAAATTTTCTTTGGGTCATAGAGAATTCAAAGACAGTGTTGGAAAAACTTAAATGGGGGGCTTAATAGGATCTTTTTTTGCTTTTTTTCCTTTTGGTCTCACATCTACTTTCCTAGGGACATGTTGGGTGAATCAGTACTGCTTCCGTCTGTCTTCAAGGTTGACCAGCCCCAGTCTAGCAGGGATTACCATTTTATTAACCAAAGCATGCTAGGAGAATAACAACCTATATTCCCATAGCACTTTACTGTTTGTACCTAAAAACTCAACCAGCATTTATTGAGCGATTGTTATGTGCTGTGCTATCCACCTTTGTTATCTTATTTAGTCCCTATAGAAACCACACAGATTCTTGCACAACTTCCCGAAGTAAGATGAATGTATCTTAGAACGTACTAGGTAAGGAGGCCTTGGTGTCCTAGCCCAGTACCTTCTCACAGGGTGGGATGCATGGGATGCCCTAAGGTGATATACAGTACAGCATCAACTCTAGGTCACCTCACATGGCATTAGTCTCATTCAAGTCTCCTCCAGTGCTGCCATTTATCACCAGGAGAAATGTCACAATTGGGTGCTTACCTGCTTTCACCTCCTCTGTAACACAGTATTTAACCTTCTTAACCAGTAGAACACACTGGTCAAGTCACCATCTGGAATGTAATCACATTGTTATGGTAACATACTAAGGCCCATTTCATAGAGCAGCTAATGAGGGGCCATTTCCTCACATCCCGTATACATACCCTTTTTCACTTTTTATTCACTTTATTATATTCATATTATAAAGCATAGTATGGAAAGTTAGTTTATATGGGGATAAAAGACAAAGGTGTCGGGGCAGGTGCTGTGGCGTAGTAGGCTGAGCCTCTGCCTGTGGTTCTGGCATCCTATCTGGGCAATGGTTGAAGTCCATATGGGCACCAGTTCAAGTCCTGGCTGCTCCGCTTCCAACCCAGCTCCCTGCTAGAGGCCTGGGAAAGCAGTGGAAGATGACCCGAGTGCTTGGGCCCCTGCATCCACATGGGAGACCCCAAGAAGCTCCTGGCTCTTGACTTTAGATCAGCCCAGCCCCAGACATTGTGGCCATTTGGGGAGTGAACCAATGGATGGAAGACCTCTCTCTGTGTGTGTCTCTCCCTCTCTCAGTCTGTAACTATGACTCTCAAATAAATAAATAGGGGGCCAGCACTGTGGCGCAGTGTGTTAATGCCCTGGCCTGAAGCACCAGCATCCCATATGGGTGCCAGTTCAAGACCTGGCTATTCCACTTCTGATCCAGCTCTCTGCTATGGTCTGGGAAAGCAGTAGAAGATGGCCCAAGTTCTTGGGCCACTGTACCCACGTGGGAGACATGTCAGAAGCTCCTGGCTCCTGGCTTCAGATCAGCACAGCTCTGGCTATTGTGGGCCAATTGGGAGTGAACCAGCTGATGGAAGACTTCTCTCTCTCCCTCTCTCTCCCTCTCTCTCTCTCTTTCTCTGTGTGTGTGTGTCCCTCCTTCTCTCTCTCTCTAACTCTGACTTTCAAATAAATAAATAAATCTTAAAAAAAAATAAATATTTTAAAACAGACAAAAGTATATTTTAAGATCTACATTAAGAAAAATTGTTAATCTGAAAATGAAAACTATAGTGAAGCCTTTGAAAGCAAAAATCATTTTATCTTTTTTTTTAAAGATTTACTTATTTGAAAGAGTTACAGAAAGGGAGGGAGAGAGAGAGAGAGAGAGAAACATCTTCCAGTCACTGGTTCACTCTCCAGGTGGCTGTAACGGCCAAGGCTGGGCCAGGCTGAAGCCAGGAGCCCAGAGTTTCTAGGTCTCCCCTGTAGGGAGACCTTGAACCATCTTCTGCTGCTTTTCCTGGCCATTATCAGGGAGCTGGATTGGAAGTGAAGCGGCTGGGACATGAACCAGTGCCCATATGGGATGCTGGCATTGTAGGCAGTGGATTTACTGGCTAAGCCACAACGCTGGTCCCTAATTATGTGATTCTAAACTGCAGACCCTACAAGGTCCAGGGTAGACAAGGACTTACCAATTTTCATACCCTTGTTACCTAACAGAGTACCTGAACATAAGCCTTCAATGAGTTATCACTGAACGAAGAATGAACATTTCTTTTTCCCTCTCAGCATCACATCTGAGATCACTCATTTTGTTCATCATCCTGAGACCCAGTGTTTATCACACTGCACTCAAGAGTCGCTAAGACAAGCCATTTTCTATAGGCTTTTTCCTCATTTGCTTGTGACAGCAGTTGGCTTGTGCTTTATGCTGGCCTTTGCAATGATACCGTAAACAGGACCCAGAGTCTGCAGGGTGGACGTTCATAGAACAGTTTTTAAATGAAACTACCATCCAATGAGAGAGTTGACACTTCCTCGCGAGATAGTTATCATAATGTATATATCAAGTGCTTTTTAATACAGTGAGGTATTATTCATATATTGTTATGGTTATATCAAAAAATAAGATCTTAGAAGGAATAATCATATGTCAGTCATATTTACCCTATGTGACAGAGCAGTGGTTCTCCAGCATTTTTGGTCAGTTAATTTGGTAAAATGTCTCAAGACGTCTTATCTTAATCACCCTTACTATTCAAGACTTTCATCAGAATGAATGAGAATAGTTACTTTGAATTTCCGGTTTCTAAGAACTTTCTGCTGATAAATAAAAGGAGTGTGGGAAAGAGTTCCAGGTACAAGGGTCTTCCTTCAAGGCCAACTATGATTAGCCTCTTGATAAAGACATTAGACAAGAAGTCAAGCTAATCAGCCCTTAGGGAGACAGAAAAGGGCACAGAGTAGAAGGACCAGCTAACAGAGACCTGCTGCCATGCCTGTCTCCAGGTGTGTGTGTTGTTTTTAACTGGGGCCAGAACAATTGTTTAAAATTTTTTTTTTTTATTTGAGAGAGAAACAGAGAGTTCCGATATACTGGTTCACTCCCCAAACTCGCCCAACAGCCAGTGCTGGGCTAGGACCAGAGCCAGGAGCCAGGAACCGAGTCCAGGTCTCCCATGTGGGTGGCAGGAACTCAATCACTTGAACCACCCCTGCTGCCTCCCAGAGTCTGCATTGGCAGGAAGCTGGAGTCAGGAGCTGGAGAAGGGAATTGTACCCAGGCCCTTCAATATGGGATGAAGTTATCTTAACCACTAAGCTAAACGCCCACCCTGACCTCTTAATGTTTAATTGTTCTTGTTCTTGATGGGTCTGTCCTCGGCCCATCTCTGTCCTCACCTTTACATAATCTCCCTTTTGCAATGACTGACTATCTCAAATGAAAGGAGGCAATGGAAATAACTTCAGGTGCAGTAGAATGTAAATGACTGGAACAAAACCTGCTCCAGCTCATTGTTGCCTTTGGAGAACATGGGATTAGGGTTGCCAGATGCCTGATGTTTCTACACAAGTTTAAATTTTTTCTATTGTTGAGGAATCTAATTTTCAATTGTTGACAACTTACCAAAAAAAAAAAAAAGAAAATTTGTTCTGGCCAAGTGAAGCCCATTAGTAGCAAAGATTTGGCCCCCAGGCCACTGGTTTACAACCTGTGACTGTCTATATATTTTCTAACTTCACTTCACCCCTATTTTTTGAGCTTGAGACCCATATGTTTTTTAAGATTTATTTATTTATTCATTCATTCATTCATTTATAAAGGTAGAGAGAGATCTTCCATCTTCTGGCTCACTTTCCAAATGCCTTCAACAGCCAGTCAGTGCTGCACCAGACTGATACCAGGAGCCAGGAGCTTTATCTGGGTCTCCTACATGGGTGGCAAGGATCCAGGCAATTGGGTCATCATCTGTTGCCTTCCAGGTGCATCTGCGTCAAGTTGTTTTGGAAGCTGTGGCTATCCTGGAACCAAACATTCCAAAATGGGATGCAGGCACCAAAATGGCAGCTTAACCTGCTGTGCCATAACACCCACCCCAGGGTCCTATATATATATATTTTTTTTTTTAATTAAACTTTGGATAAGTAAACACAGGCATGCTAAAAAAGTGCTCAAATACAACTTGTCTAAACCAGAATATACTTTATTCAACATACAAATTAACAAAACCAAACCTGCTTCCCACTTTAAAGCCTCTGTCAGACACAACCCATCTGTCTGTCCAAATGAGGAGCCCTGGAGTTAGCGGTGGTCCTTCATCTGCTTTATCTTGCACCTGCGATTCCTTAAGCATTTACTGAGTGTGTTCTGAGTGCCAGGAATCGAGCAAAGCACTGATGGTGCAAAATGGAAAAGATGACGCCCAGGCTTTGGAGGGTTTATGTCTGTGCAAACCAGAAAAGCACTCACAAAACAGTGTTTGCTAAGTTTTATAACAGGCGTGTGTAAGACGCCATGTGACCTCATTCGATCGGCACCACAGCCTTGTGAAATAGATACCTTTTGAAATAATACTTTTATTGAGACATAATTGTTATACCATAAAATTATCCTTTTAAAGTATATAATTCAGTAGGTTTTAGTATATTCACTGAGCCATGCAACCATCACGGCCATCTAATTCTAGAACATTTTGTAGTAGTTTTATAGAAAAATTGAGTAGAAAGCACGGAGATCCCATGCATTTCCTGTCTACCTCCTCCACTATTTTTTTTTAAAAAGATTTATGTTATGTATTTATTTGAAAGACAGTTACTGAGAGAGGTAGAGCCAGAGAAAGAAAGAGAGGTCTTCTATCTGCTGGTTCACTCCCCTAACTGGCTGCAACAGCCAGAGCTGAGCTGATCTGAAGCCAGGAGCCAGAAGCTTCCTCCAGGTCTCCCATGAAAGTACAGGGGTCCAAAGACTTGGGCCATCCTCCACTGTCTTCCCAGGCCATAGCAGAGAGCTGGATCGGAAATGGAGCAGCCAAGACTTGAACCGGAATCCGTATTGGCTGCTGGTGCTGTAGGCTGGGGCTTTAAACTGCTGCACCACAGTGCTAGTCCCCTCCCCAAACTATCAGTAGCCAGTGCGAATCTACATCTACACATCATTATCACCCGAAGTTCGTACTTTATGCAGGGTGCTCTCTGGGTGTTGGACATTTGATGGGCTTGCACAAATGTAGAGTGACACACAGCCACCACTGTAGTATCACACATTGTTGTTTCACTGCCACCTCTCCCCAAATCTCTGCATTCCACCTATTCATCCCTCCCTCTCCCCCTCACTGCTGGACACTCCTGATTTCTTCCATTCTCTCTATACTTTGCCTTCTCCAGAGTGCTGTGTATCCAGACTCATACAGATGTAGCCATTTCAGATTGGCTTCTTTCACTTAATAACATGCATCTGCAGTTCCTCCATGTCTTTTCGTGGCTTGCTAGCTGATTTCCTTTTATCACTGAATGATATTCTGCCATCTGGGTGGACGATAGTTTGTTTATCCATTCACCTGCTGAAGGATAACTTGATTGCTTCTGGGTTTTGACACTCATGGATATAACTGCTGTAAACATCTGTGTGCAGGTTTTTGTGTGATCAGACCAAGAAGCAGGATTGCCAGTTCATATAGGTACTGAATATGTCTAATTTTTGTAAGAAACCAAAATATCTTCCATTGTGGCTAAACTACTTTGTTTTCCAAGAAGTGATGAATGAGAGGTCCTGTGGTTCTACATCCTTGTCAGCATTGGGTGGTGTCAGTGTTTGGGATTTTGGCCATCTGACATATGTGTAGTGGTATCTCATTATTGTTTTTAAGTTCAGTTTCTTAATTATACATGCTGTTTGAGTATCTTCTCTTAGGCATAACTGCCAACTGTGTATCTTCTTTGGTGAGGGACCTTTTCAAATCTCTTGCCCATTTTTTAACTAGGTTGTTCATTTTCTTTTTATTTAGTTTTAAGAACTTGTGGAATATTTTGGATTAACAGTTCTTTATTAGATATATGATTTTGCAATATTTTCTCCCAGCCGGTACCTTATCTTCTCATTTTCTCAAGAGTATCTTTTGCAAAACAGAAGTTTTTAATTTTAATTACCCCCAAAAAGAAACATATATTAGCAATCACTTTACATTTCCCTTATGCCCCCATCCCTATGCAAGCACTTGCTCACTTTCTGTCTCTATGGATTTGCCTATTCTAGACATTTCATACCAATGGACTCATAGAATATGTGACCATGGAGCACAAGACTCTGAAAGTTCCTCCATGTTCCAGCATGTATCAGTATTTCATCCTTTATTTTTTTTAAAAAAGTATTTATTTACTTTTTAATTTTTTTTTTAAACCAGAGAGACAGAGAGATCTTTCATCTACTGCTTCATTCCTCAAATGCCTGCAACAGTCGAAGCTGGGCCAAGCTGAAGCCAGGAGCCCAGGAATCCTTGCAGGTCTCTCATGTGGGTGGCAAGGGCCTACAAGGTACATTAGCAGGAAGCTGGCAGCAGAGCAGTGCTGGGATTTTAACCCTGGACCTGTGGTATTGGATGTAGGCACATCACATGCCATCCTAACCACTGCACCAAATGCTCGTGCCAAGTACTTCATTCCTTCTTATGGCTGAATCATCTCCCATTGCGTAACTATTTATTGTTTGTCAATTGATGAACATTTGGGTTGTCCCCACATTGGGGCTATTATAAACAATGCTACTATGAACATTTGTGTACAAGTTTTTGTGTGAACAGGTTTTCAGTTCTTTCGGGGATGCAGGTATCTTAAATCCTTTTTACCTATTTTCAGTTAAAACTTACTTGCAGTTGTGTAAATTGAAGCAATTCTGGCTACATTATGATATAATCTGATGTAAAATAATCTGGTGATATAATGTGCTGGTGGCAGAAAGTTTAACAGAAGAGATAATGTTTAAGTTTTAAAGGATGAGAACTATCAGAAAACAGGGCTCAGGGCTGACCCTGCAGGTTGGGGTGGGAAGCCTTTGTCATCCTGGGCTTCCACATCCAGCCTGGACTCCTATCCTTCCCATCTGTTTGTTGGTTTGTTTAGAAGTCAGAGTTACAGAGAAAGAGAGAGAGAGAGAGAGAGAGAGCTTCCATCCGTTGGTTCACTCCTCAGGTGGCCACAGCCATGGTTGGGCCAAGTTAAAACCAGGAGCCAAGAACTCCATGCTAGTCTCCCACATGTGTGGCAGAAGCCTAAGTACTTGGGCCATCTTCTGCCACTTTCCCAGGTGCATTAGCAGGGACCTGGATCAGATGCAGAGCAGCTGAGACTCAAACTGGCACTCCGACACAGGATGCCAGTGTTGCAAACAGTGTCTTAACCTGCTGCACCACAGCACCTGCCCCTCACATGGCTTTGTGAGGCTTAAATGAAATGAATTAACATAGGTAAAAGTGCCCAGCTGGAACCTGGTACTTTGTAGCCGCTGAATAAATATTAGTTCCATCTCCCCTGGCCCTCTATCACACACAAAAAAACAAAAAAGCCTTTAAGATAGACATCACACTCCTCAATCTGAAAGGCACTGAGATATATACAATTTGAATGGGTATGAAGAGGCACTGTTATAATCAAAATCATAAAAATAGGACATCTTAGTTAAAATTTCTTTTAAAACTAAATAAATATATACATATATAGCCCAGGTCAGATTAGCAGAAATTCTTTATTTCTGCATTAGCCCTGAATCTAGGTATGCTTATATTACATTTTTTTTTTTTAATTTGACAGATAGAGTTAGACAGTGAGAGAGAGAAAGGTCTTCCTTCCATTGGTTCATCCCCCAAATGGCCTCCATGGCCAGAACTATGCGGATCCAAAGCCAGGAGCCAGGTGCTTCTTCCTGGACTCCCATGTGGGTGCAGGGGCCCAAGCACTTGGGTCATCCTCCACTGCCTTCCCGGGCCACAGCAGAGAGCTGGACTGGAAGAGGAGCAACCAGGACTAGAACCCGGCACCCATATGGGATTCTGGGTGCCGCAGGCGAAGGATTAACCCAATGAGCCACGGCGCTGGCACCACATATATTCATTTAACAGCATTTGTTTAATTCCTGGATCCTGCTGACTGAGAGACATTCTCCATTCCAGGGGGTATGACCTAACAGAGGAAGAAAGCAGAACCAAATGCAATAGAGCTCTGGCACATGATTGTTGCTCCTTCAGCAAACATTCATTGAGCACCTACTGTGTGCCAGGAATGTTCTAGACACTGGAGATAGCAGTACTGGGTAAGATCTTTGCTCTCATGGAGCTTACCTTGCAAGGGGTACGTCTAGAGAGAGCTTTGCCAAAACTCAAATACACACACACTTAAGGAAGGAGATGTCCATGTAGCAAGGTGGGCAGAAAACCAGAGTTCCTCCCTCCCACCATGGAAAGCTCAGATCTCTGGACTAGGTCACAGTACTTTCCTCCTTCCCCAGTGCTGGCCTAGGGCCGGGGTGTAGGGCCGTTTGTTAAGTTGGAAGGAACAGGGTGTACAAAGGCAGACTGGGACCATCATTGCTAACTACGTCATAGAACAGAGCAGAATGACATCTGACACTGAGTCTGACTTGGAACTTTACTCTGGAAGGATTTGCTGCTTTTTAAAAAACCCTTAAATCTCTACCTTACTGCATTTTTAAACTGATTTTTTGTTTGTTTGAAACGGTCAGCATTCAGTGAGGGAAGACTACATATAGTTCTATTTATAAGCCAGGGCCTAAATATAGGAAGCTTGTGTGGGTTTGGGGTAGATTTTCTATGTGAACCCTTTACTGGTATAAAATACAAATAAAAATAATGTCTGCCACTTTTAAGTGTGCAGTTCAGTGACATTCAGCACATTCCCACTTTATTTATTTAATTTTTCTGACAGGCAGAGTGGACAGTGAGACAGAGTTCTTCCTTTTGCCATTGGTTCACCCTCCAATGGCCGCCACGGCCGGCGCACCGCACTGATCCGAAGGCAGGAGCCAGGTGCTTCTCCTGGTCTCCCATGGGGTGCAGGGCTCAAGCACTTGGGCCATCCTCCACTGCACTCCCTGGCCACAGCAGAGAGCTGCCTGGAAGAGGGGCAACCGGGACAGAATCCAGCGCCCCGACTGGACTAGAACCTGGTGTGCAGGCGCCGCAAGGCAGAGGATTAGCCTATTGAGCGGCGGCGCCGGCCCCCCGCTTTATACAACCATTAGCACCTCACCTATACTCACGCCCCATTCCCCAGCTCCCAGCCCCGTCTCTGTGAATCTGACTACTCTGCGGACCTCACCCAAGTGGAATCCTTGTATGTGTTTTCTTGTGTCTGGCTTATTTCACTTAGCATGATGTCCTCAAGGTTCATCCGTACTGTAGAACAGATGAGAATTTCTTTCCTTTTGAAGTCCCTGTATGGATTGTTATATGTTCACTGGGTTTCAGATTAAAACAACAATACAGCTCAGCCCGGATGATGCCAACAAGTGCATGGATGCGACCAGAAGGGACAAGGAGAGGAGCCCCCAGCACAGCCTGCCACACTGGGCCCTGGCACTAACTCCAGAGGCTGCCTGTGCAACGATGATGATGCTTTGGACAAGGAGCTCAAAGCTCTCCCTATTGACCGCTGAGAAGTAGCAGAGCATTGTTTAGTTTTCTTTGCCAAAAAGAGAATCTAAATTGTGCTGAGTCAGAGCAACTATAAACATTGTTTGCTTTTAGATATTTTCCTTTATCCGGTAGGCTCTCAGATAATCAGCCCATGTTCTGGAACTGTGTTTCTGAGAAATAAATACCAATGAGTCTGCAGAGTCCATATAAAAAGTATCTCAGGGTCATAGATTTTATTGTATTATGTAACTCTTTATTAAAAATATGCATTAATGGGTGCAAGGAGATCTGTAGACTATAAGAAAATGGCAATATATAAAATATTTGATGCTTTATCATTTTAATATTATCTGTATATTTGTCACATATTTTCTAAGTACACTAATTCTATCAACTCTTCCTGTTGTAAATTAATCAAGGTGAAGTAGAGCAGTCACTGCTGACACCTCTAAAAAACAATTATCAGAAAAAGACTGTGTTTTTCCACTGTATTTCTATAATGTATTTGACAGTCATATGTACATAAAATATCATAGCCATTTACTGATTTTGAACAAATGTAAAGATCACCCTCAGGGCAGGCATAGCTCAGTGGTTAAAATGCCCAAGTTCCAAATCTGAAGACCTGGGTTCAGTTCCCAGCTCCAGCTCCTGATTCCAACTTCTTGTGGATGAAGACTGTGGGAGGCAGAGGTGATGTCTCAAATATTTGAGTACTTGCCACTTACATGGTAGACCTAGATTGTGTTCCTAGCTCCTGGCCCCGCCCTGGCCCCACCCTGGCTATTGCAGACATTTGTAGACTGAACTCAGTGGGTGGAAGCTTGCTCTGCCTGCCTATTTGTATCTCTCTATCTCTCTATGCCTCCCACACACATTTTTTTTAAAGAGATTACTTTTAAATGTCTAAATTGTGAAAAGTAAAAGTTAATGGATTTATCAACATTCCTGGGAATATTCAAGATGAGATAGCTATTGTTATCTTAAATTCAAGATAACTATTGGGCCCCCCCACCTCCCAGTGCAGTGGGTTAACGCCCTGGCCTAAAGTCCTGGCTGCTCCACCTCTGATCCAGCTCTCTGCTATGGCCTGGGAAAGCAGTAGAAAATGGCCCAAGTCCTTGGGCTCCTGTACCCACATAGGAGACCGGGAAAAAGCTCCTGGCTCCTGGCTCCTGGTTCCTGGTTTCAGATCGGCACAGTTCCGGCCAATGCAGCCATTTGGGGAATGAACCAGCAGATGAAAGAGCTCTATCTCTGTCTCTCCCTCTCTCTGCCTGTAACTCTGCCTGCCAAATAAATAAATAAATCTTTTTAAAAATAAATAAAAAGTAACAATATTTCAAAACCATGAGCAGGATGGACTTAAATGATTCCAGATATACTACAGTTAAGGCAAAAAAATAAGGGGTCAGCATTGTGGCACAGTGGATTAAGCTGCCTCTTACAATGCCAGCATCCCTTGTCAGAGCATTGGTTTGAGTCTCAGCTGCTCCACTTTAGATCCAGCTCCCTGCTAATGCACTTCAGAAGGCAGTGGAAAATGGACCAAGTACTTAGGCCCCTGCCATCATAGTGGGAGACTAGGATAGAGTTCCTGGCTCCTGGCTTCTCCTGGCCCAGACTTTGCTATTGCAACCATTTGGGCAGTGAACCAGTGGTTAGAAGATCTCTCTCCCCCTCTTTGTTGCACTGCTTTTCAAATAAATAAACAAATTTTTTTTTAAAAAAGAAGAGGGGTAGGTATTAGGCAAGAGAGTCGTTTCTGTCCCTGGGATGCCCATTTCCCATACTGGAGTGCCTGGGCTCAAGTCCTGGCTCCTCTGCTTCTGATCCAGCTTCCTGATAATGTACACCCAGATTGAGTTCCTGGCCTGGCCCAGTCTTGGCTTTTGTGAGCATTTAGGGAGGAAACTGGCTGTGGAAGATTTCTCTGCATCTGTCTCTTTGTCACTCCCTCTCCGTCTCTGTATTCAAATAAAAATTAAATTAAAAAAAATGTTTTAGGGGCCAGTGCTGTGGCACAGCAGATTAAGCCACCACTTGCAATGCCAGCATCTCATGTGAGCACTGGTTCAAGTCCTGGCCATTCCACTTCCAATCCAGCTCCTTGCTAATGTGCCTAGGAAAGCAGCAGAAGATGGCCCAAGTGCTTGGATCCTAGTCGCCCACATAGGAGACATGGATGAAGCTCCTGTGGCTTTGGCCTGGCCTAGCCCTGGCCATTGCAGCCATCTGGGAAATGACTCAGTGGATGGAAGATATCTATTTCCTTCTCTCTATATAGCTCTGCCTTTCAAATAAATAAATGACTCTTTTAAAAAAGTTTTAAAACATAAACTAGAGGCTGACGCTGAGGCTCAATAGGCTAATCCTCCGCCTGCGGTGCCGGCACACTGGGTTCTAGTCCCAGTCGGGGTGCTGGATTCTGTCCCGGTTGCTCCTCTTCCAGTCCAGCTCTCTGCTGTGGCCCGGGAGTGCAGTGGAGGATGGCCCAAGTGCTTGGGCCCTGCACCCCATGGGAGACCAGGAGAAAGCGCCTGGCTCCTGGCTTCAGATCAGTGCGGTGCGCTGGCTGCAGCGGCCATTGGAGGGTAAACCAGCGGTAAAAGGAAGACCTTTTTCTCTGTCTCTGTCTCTCTCTCACTGTCCACTCTGCCTGTTTAAAAAAAAAAAAAAAAACTAAAGATTTTGGCAAGAAACTAAATATAATTATGATCTCAGTTTAAAAGCTCAACATCAAGATGGAGAATATCATAAGTAACATGAAGATATACTACATAACCAGGATTTTTGTCTTTTCCTGAAGTAGAAAGACGATTTTCTGAAAAAAATAAAATAAAATAAAATAAAAAAACCACCTCAGCTGTCCCGTCTAAGGCAGCAAGCTGATGGTCACAGAGCCAGGACACCAACCCTCTTCCCCAATCCAATAGGTTCTGAGAAGAAAGTTTTCAAGACAAAGAGAGAATATATAACAAAGCTGAAATTTGCTGGAATGGGGAGATTAATCATTTTACTCAGAATTTTCACACGATGAGAAATCTTAGGATTAAGGAATGAAGTGATTGATTCGGAACTGAATGCAGACACCAAAAGGGAAAAAAACCCTCTGGGTGTGGGGCCACAACAGACCAGAAGCAGGCTGCTCACCCGGAAGTGGTTTCCCAATGCCTGGGTAATACCGCAGGGGAAGTGGCTTTGGGAGGGTATCTCATTCCAGCCTTGCTCAAAACCCTCCAGGGCCCCTCATGTATTGCTGGTGAGAATGTAAAATGTGGGAAATGGCTTGGCCATTTCTCCAAAGGTTAAACATACAATTACTCTATGATCCAACAGTTTCACTCCCAAGTATATACCCAGAGGAACTAAAACAAGGACTCAAAGACCAGTGTTCATTGAGCACCGTTCACAACAGCCAAAAGGTGGAAACAATCCAAGTGTCTAGCAACAAATGAACAGGTAAACAAAATGTGGCATACACATTCAATGGAATATTATTCAGCCCTAAAAAGGAATGGAAACGGAAAATATCAAGTGTTGGTCGAGATATGGAGGAACTGCAACTCTCATACATTGTTGGGGGGAATTGGAAAATCCTCTAGCCTCTGTGGAAAACAGATAGGTGGTTTCTCAAAAAATTAAACCTAGAACTACCATATGACCCAGCAATCCCAGTGCTAGACATATACCCAAAAGAATCAAAGGAAGAGAGTTGAAAAGAGAGCACTGTGGCACAGCAGGTTGGATACCCATATCCCATATCAGAGAGCCCGGTTCAAGTCCCACCTCTGCTTCTGATCCAGCTCCTTGGTGATGCGCACCGTAGGAGGCAGCAGATGATGGCTCAAGTGCTTGGGTTCCTGCCACTCATACAGGAGACTCAAATGGAGTTCCTCGCTCCTGGCTTTGGCTGTCGCAGCCACATGGGGGGTAAACCAGCAGATGGAAGATCTCTATCCTTCTTTGTCACTCTGCCTTTCAAATAAATAAGTAAACATTAAAAAAAAGAGAGAGAGAAATTGAGGCCAGCATCATGGCATAGGGGGCAAAGCCCCTGCCTACCACATGTGCTGGTTTGAGTCCCAGCTCTGCTTGAGATCCAGCTCCCTACTGGGAAAGCAGCAAAAGACGGCCCACGTGCTTGTGCCCCTGCACCCACATGCGAGACCCGGAGGAAGTCCCCTGCTCCTGACAGCCTGGGCCAATCCCGGCCATTGCAGCCATTTGAAGAAAAAACCACTGTTTGAAAAATCTCTTTGTCTCGCCTTCTCTCTGCAACTCTGCCTTTCAAACAAACAAATAAATAAATCTTTTTTAAAAATTGAGTTTAAAAAAAAGCAGGAAGTTGAACAGATATTTGCATATCAATGTTTTTAGCCGCATTACTCACCATAGCCAAAAGGTAGAAGATAACCAAGATGCCCAAGAATAGATGAACGGATAAACAAAATGTGGAAAAGAATATCATTGCACACACGATGGACTTGTATCCAGCCTTGAAAACATTATACTAAGAGAACAATGCCAGACAGAGAAAGTCAAATATTGGCTGATCCCACTTACATGAAGTAGCTAGATACTCAAATTCGTAGAGATAAACTCTGGGTGTCAGGGGCTAGGGGTGGAGGGAATGGGAAATTAGTATTTAATGGGTACAAAGTTTCAGTTTACAAAGATGAAAAGAGATGGGGTGATTGCTTGTCACAATCCGAATATACTTAATGCCACTGAATTTTGTGTTTTTAAAAATGGTATTGATTTATTTTTCAAAGATTGATTTATTTGAAAGGCAGAGATTACAGAGAGGAGGAGACACACACACACACACACACACACACACAGAGAGAGAGAGAGAGAAAGAGAGAGAGAGAGAAAGAGAGAGAGAGAGATCGTCCATTTGTCCATCTGCTGGTTCAGCCTCCAAACGGCCACAACAGCAGGAGCTGCGCTGGTCCGAAGCCAGAAGCCAAGAGCTTCCTCTGGGCCTCCCATGTGGGTGCAGGGGCCAAAGCACTTGGGCCATCCTCCGCTGTTTTCCCAGGCACATCAGCAGGGAGCTGGGTAAGAAGTAAAGCAGCCAAGACTCAAACTGGCACCCATATGGGATGCCAGTTTTCCAGATGGTGGGTTTACCCACTATGCCAAGATGCAGGCCCCATGCCAGTGAATTGTACACTTAATATGGTATGACTCCACTTAAATGAAAATATCTACAGTAGGCAAGTTCATAGAGATGAAGCTATCAGGAGCGGGGGAGATAGAGAATGGGATTTATTGCTTAACGGGTACACAGTTTCTGCAAAGTTCTGAAAATAAGAGTGATTTTGCACACCACTATAATTAACAGATGGGGTGATAGTTGCACACTGTTGTAATTAATGCCACTGAATTTCACACTCAGAAATGGTTAAAATGGCAAATTTTGTGATCTATATATTTGACCTCCAAAACCAAAAAGGAAACCAACCAACCAACCCTTGAGTGTCTCTGCAGCTTTGCAGAACGGAAACTGCAGCCCTGTGACTGGCAGGCGAAGCCCTGTGCTGGCTCTGTTCCACCTCTCCAGACTGTTCTTCTTCTGGTCGCCTCCTCAGATCCTTCCTGTACAGCTTCTAGGCTGCTTCTGGCCCGGGCCCGGCTCATCCTGGCCCGACGCCACGACACCTTCTCCAGTCTCCGTCCTACAGTGTCTCTGCCTCCTGTGAGTAATCAAGCACTTCTGCACCACGCGCCACCCCACCCTGGCCCTCTTGGTTCTCAGCTCTGAGTCACTTGGGCTCGCCCAGGACTTTCTGCTCAGTAATCACACAGATGAAGAGAAAGGCAGGGCCAGCCCCAGAAATGCACTGTGCTCAGCAGGAAGGCCACAGGAGTGGGTGCCCCTGCCACCAGCAGGTCAGTTAGTAAGTTAGGGTGTCCCTGCCTTCTCTTCCATCGGGTGAGTGGATGCACTGGGGTCTCCAAGGTTATTTTCATTACAAGTGTGAATGAAAAGTTACAAGAGCCATTGTTTTGGACTATGCTCCCACACTGAGTCCCAACAGAGCAGGCTAAAACTCAAAATGGAGTCACTCATGCTGAAGTTCCCTGTCAGGAAATTCTGGTTAGAAAGGTAACAGTTGCTGACACTGTGGTGCAGCAGGTAAAGCCGCTGCCTGCAGTGCTGGCATTCCATATGTGCACCCATTGGAGTCTCGGCTGCTCTACTTCCAATGCGGCTTCTGCTATGCCCCGGAAAAGCAGAAGATGGCCCAAGTCCTTGGACCCCTGTACCCCCGTGGGAGACCCAGAAGAAGCTCCTGGCTCCTGGCTCCGGATTGGCACAGCTCTGACCATTGCAGCCAATTGGGGAGTGAACCAGTGGATGGAAGAACTCTCTCTCTCTCTCGCTCTCTCTCTCTCCCTCTCCCTCTCTCTCTGCCTCTCCCTCTCTCTCTGCCTCTCCTTCTCTCTCTATGTAACTCTGACTTTAAATAAATAAATAAATCTTTTTTAAAAAAATAAGCAAATAAATCTGCATAAGTCCAACAACAGAGGAAGAACTGAATGACCAGAGAGATGAGAAAGGCAACTCTTCCTTGCAGACTAATAAACTAATAACCAACAAACATGGCAGAAACGAGAGAAATGTGAAGTTCCTGCAGGAGCTCCAGGTAACAACTGCTCAGGCAAACCCCACCACCCAATCCCAAAGCAGAAGAGAAAGTTTAAGCAGAAACAGCTGATCCCCAGAGCCTTAAAGTCTCTCCCACAAAGTCCTTAGTAATTGCAGAGGGCGAAGTCATGACTTTGCAGTGGAGAAGCCCAGCAGACATCTCCTTGGTTGTCCAAGCAACCACGGTAAACATCCCCATCCATGAGACACAATGATGTCACCCCCATGTGATGCCCAGCACCCCTGGCATCCTTCCCGCCCATGCATGACCTCAGTCTAATCAGGAGAACATAGCAGACAAACCCAGATAAGGGACCTCCCCCCAAACAATTGGCCCCTCCTCTCCAAAAGTGTCAGGGCCACAAAAGACAAGGAAAGACAGAGGAACTGGGTCACAGATTGGAGAGACCAGGAGCATGTGCGATCCTGCGAGTGGCATGTGGGATCGTGGACCAGAAAAGAGACATTGGTGAGAGCTGAATAAAGCCTGCAGTATAGTTGAGACCACTGAGTTATGGTCCTCAAAAATGCACAGCAATTAAACTCACTAAACAGGACAGCTGTTGCAACCTGGATGAGTCCCACAAACACACATCAAATGCATACTTCTAATACTATTCTTTTCCTTGATTCTACCATAAGCCAGCTTGAGATATTTAAAATATAATACATAACAACTGGAGAGAATATTTGAGATTGTATTTAATTTAACCCATCTATTTCACTTCTGGGAATTTACCCTAATGAAATATTCAGTGATGCATACAAATACTTTAAGTGTAAGGATGCTCATGTAGGACTTTTATAATACTGAAAAACCAAACAATCTCAGTGTGTAAGGGTAAGGAATTGGTTTCTAGATAGATACATACATACAGACTGATATACTGGCATATGTATAAGTAAATATATCAATATATATGCTGACTACATAAATAACATTACACTTAAATGCATTTATATTATATAAATATTTATTTATATACATGCCAGTAAATAAATTCAAAAATACTTAATTACTTTTTGATTTTTTTTTAAAAATGATTTATTTATTTATTTGAAAGTCAGGATTACACAGAGAGAAGAAGACACACAGAAAGATATCTTCTATCCACTGCTTCACTCCCCAGATGGCTGCAGTGGCTGCAATGGCTGAGGCTGGGCCAGGCTGAAGGCAGGAGCCAGGAGCTTCCTCGAGTCTCCCACATAGGTGCAGGGGCCCACACACATGGGCCATCCTCTTTCCCAGGCTCATTAGCATGGAGCTGGATTTGGAAGTGGGGCAGCCAGGACTCGAACCGGTGCCTGTATGGGACACTGGCACTGTAGGAAGCAGCTTAATCTGCTACCCCACAATGCCAGCCCCTGCTTTGTGTTGTTACAACAGAAACATCACAGACTGGGTAACTGGTAAACAACAGAAACATTTGGCTCGTGGTGTGGAGGTTGGGAAGTCCAAGGGCACGGAGCAGGCATGCAGTGAAGGCCTTTTGGCTTTCTTGTCCCATGGCAGAAGCAGAAGGGCCACAGAGCTTGAGAGCCAGCGGGAGACGAACTGGCATTCATAATAAGCCCCTCCTTGTGATAAGAAACCCACTCCCACACTAATGACATTAATCCATTCATGAAGGCAAACGCTGTTGGGAATTAAATTTCCAACACGTGAGCTTCGAAAGACACATTCAACCCATAGCTTTCAGATACTTGTATATTGAACAATCATCTGTTATTTGAGATATTCTATAATAAATACAAGTAATTTGAAAAGCTGCCTCCATTTCCACATCATTGTATCAAAGCTAGTAGAGTGATTATAATTTCATTAAATAGCTTTCATAATGTCTATTTTCTAAGTTTTCTTTGAATTTTTTTCCATTTAAAGTTTTTTTTTTTTTTAAAGATTTTATTTACCTATTTAGTTGGCAGAGTGATAGAAAGAGAGGGAAAGACAGAGAGAGAAAAACCTTCCATCTGCTGGTTCACTCTCCAGATTGCTGCAACAGCCAGGTCTGGGTCAGGTCAAGGAGAGGAGTCAGGAACTCCATTTTGGTCTCCCCATGGGAGTGGCAGAGCCCCCAGCACTGGAGCCATCCTGTGCTGAATTCCCAAGCACATTAGCAGGAAGCTGGTTCAGAAACAGAGAAGCCAGGACCAGAACCTGCAGCCCAGTATGAGGTGCTAAGGTTGCAAGTGGTAGCATACCTGCTGTATCACAATGCTGGCCCAGATCCACCCTTTTCTTCCGTCCCAGCTGCCTATTCTGCACCTCCACTGTCTGGGCTGTGTCATCCATCCAGGCCTTCCCCCAGTCTGATCATATTTAAGCCCTTCAACTGGCTTCCCCCACCCCTGACCACGGGACTGAATCTAGTCTCTTGCATGGTGAGCAAGGCTCTTAGCAACTCAGCCTACCTGGCCTTACCAGCTCCATGCTAGCTCCATCCTGTCCTAACACTGAGCTCACCATACTAGACCTCTCACCAGGCTCAGCTGGCAAAGGCACATTCCAGACTTCTCCACTGATGACCCAAAGTGGGGCGCAGAGCTGGTTTCCGTCAGGGAGACTGACACTTAAGTGATCTAAAACAAAGAGGAGTCACTATCCCGAGAGAGACAGAACTGGAATGCTGCTCCGAGGAGAAAGTACTTCATGTGAGTCTTGAAGAGCGAGAAGGAATTTATTGGGCTAAAAGTGTGCTCTAAGAGGAAGAACAAGCAGGGAAGTGGCTGGAACGGCTGGAAAAGAGCCTCTGTAGTCTGGGGATCATGCTTGCAAATGCTACCTCAGGGACAGTGCGGTGGACGGCCCATGGGCTTTGGAGCCACACTGAGGGTGTGATGCAATCCTGGATCTCTCTACTCAGCTCTTCGCTTGCTTACTCAGCTGCACAAAGGAGATAAGAAAGTAGGGGGCAGAGGAAAGCCTCTGAATGAGATAAGGGAAAGTGCCTAGCACAGCAGAAATAAGGCCAAAGTTCAGTTGCTTCTCTACGACGAGAGGCCTCATTAGGGTCTAGGTATATTTGGGGTTAATGTGAGCATTCCTTGAAACTCTGGATCTATTATAGAGCTTTTTTTGTACTCAGCATTAAGGTCATTACTGATGATTTGCTGGTATTGCTTTAAATGACTGGTAAAGTCTTTAAATTACACCATATACTCAAAACCCAGGGCTTTTCTCCAGGGAAATTATTGAAAGTAATTACTTGAATCAGTAGGAAAAAGGCCCTGTACACATAGATATTCTGATTCAAAATGAAAAATTATGGGCCAGTGTTATGGCACAGCAGGTTAAGATGCCTGCCTGCAAAGCTGGCATCCCATATGAGTGCTGGTTCAAATCCTGGCTGCTCTTCTTCCCATTCAGCTTCCTGCTAATGAGCCTGGGAAAGCAGTGGAAGAGTACATGGGCCCCTGCCACCCATGTGGGACACCTGGATGGAGTTCCAGGCTCCCGGTTTCATCCTGGTCCAGCTGCGGCCATTACAGCCATTTAGGGAGTAAACTGGTGGATGCAAGATCTCTCTTTCTCCCTGTGTGTGTGTGTGTGTGTGTGCCTTTCAAATAAATAAATAAATTTTTTAAAATTTGTGACAAAAGTTACCATTAATTCAGAGAACAAAGCACAGAGCAGAAAAAAAGTTGTGACATCTACAACAGCTAACATCCTCAGTTAATCTTTCAGTCAGTTGCTTCTGCAAATTAAAATCCAATAGAAAAATGGTGAATGATTATCTGTACAGATAATTTATAACAGAATATTCAAGAGAAAACTGCAGTTGTCGGGGAAATACAAATTCAGGCAATAAGGCGATGCCACTAGGAGGCTGGTCTTCAGGCGGATTCTGTGGACTTAACAACACGACAGTTGGTTCTGTCAGGAGAACCTTAAACTAAAAAGGGAGATAACATGCAGTGCTTGCAAAGACTCAGAAAAAGGCGTTCTTGTCCACTGCTGCTAGGAGTGTGACCTGCTGTAACCGGCTCAGGAAGTAATTTGATACTATCAAGAATACAAATACAGGGGTCTACACTGGGGTTCAGCGAGTTCAGCTGCTGCATGTGATGCTGGCATCCCCGTATAGGAGCACAGGTTTGAGTCCCAGCTCTTCCTCTTCCAATCCAGTTCTCTGCTAATGCACCTGCGAAGGCAGTGGAAGATGACCCACTTGGGCCCCTGTCACCCATGTGGGAGATTAGGATGGAGTTCCTGGTTCCTGGCTTCCAGATGGCCTAGCACCAGCTATTGTGGCCATTTAGGGAGTGAATCAGAGGATACGAAGATCACTGTCTCTGTCATTTTGCCTCTAAACTAATCAATCTTCAGAGAAAAAAAATTTACAAATAAATACATACATTTGTTGACCTTGTCAATCCCATTTTGGCGAATCCAGCTTACAGAACAAAAGCAGCAGAGCAGATGGGTAGATGCGCCTGGATGTTTCACTGCAGGATTACTTGCAGAGGCCAAAAACTGCACACAATAGGAAAGTTTGTTATTAGCAAATAGTTTAGAAATTTATGCTAGATCTTCACCATCAAATATTATGAACCTGATTAAAAGAGTAAGTTAAATTTATACCATCTGACCTAGAGTAATGTATATGCCATATACCCCAAAAAAAGCAAGTTAGCAAGAAATATGCCTAGTGTCCCATTTTTTTAAATTGATTTATTTATTTGAAAGACAGAGTTACAGAAAGACAGACAGACAGAGAGAGAGAGAGGTATCTTCCATCTGCTTGTTGGCTCCCCAAATGACTGCAATGGCTGGAGTTGGGCCAATCAGGATCCAGGAGCTTCCTGGAGTCTCCCACATGAGTGAAGGGCCCCAAGAATTTGGGCCATCTTCCTCTGCCCTCCCAGGGCATTAGCAGGTAGCTGGATAGGAAGTGGAGCAGCCAGGACTGGAACCTGTGCCCATATGGGATGCTGGTACTGTAGGCGGCAGCTTTACACACTATGCCACAGTGCCCATTTTTTTTTTTTTTTAAGATTTATTTATTTATTTGAAACAGCTACAGAGAGAACGAGAGACAGAAAGAGAGATCTTCTGTCTACTGGTTCACTCTCCAATCGACTACAACAGCCAGGGTTAGGCCAGGCTGAAGCCAGGAGCCTGGACTTCCATCTCTCATGGTCTCAAATGTAGGTGCAGGGCCCAAGTATACCAGCCATCTTCTGTGCTTTCCCAGGCCTACTGGCAGAGAAACAGATCAGAAGTGGAACAGCCAGGACTTGAATCAGTACCCATATAAGATGCCAGCATTGTAGGCACGACACAGGGACTATATTTGCTTACTTTTTAATGTATGAAAGATAAACAGAAATATACGGAGTTGGGTACTTGAGACCATTGATATTATTACTTCATGGTTGGAATAGCTTGTGGGGCAGATACAATTTTTCTTTCATGTAATTTTTGGGTTATTCTGCTTGTAACAAATAAGAATTAATTATTTTTTAATTCTTTGAAGACCTTTTAAAAATTTTTTTAAAGATTTATTTATTTATTTGAAAGTCAGAGTTACATAGAGAGAAAGAGAGGCAGACAGAGAGGTCTTCCATCCTTTGGTTCACTCCCCAATTGGCCACAGTGGCCACAGCTGCGCCGATCCAAAGCCAGGAGCCAGGAGCTTCTTCTGGGTCTCCCACATAGGTGCAGGGGCCCAAGGCCTTGGGCCATCTTCTACTTCCCAGGCCATAGCGGAGATCTGGATCAGAAGTGGAGCAGTCAGGTCTTGAACCTGAGCCCATATGGGATGATGGCACTGCAGACAGTGGCTTTACCTGCTATGCCACAGCGCTGGCTCCTAAAATTTTATTTCTTTGAAAGGCAGAGTAGTGGCTGGTGCCGTGACTCAATAGGCTAATCCTCCGCCTTGCAGCGCCAGCACACCGGGTTCTAGTCCCGGTTGGGGTGCCGGATTCTGTCCCGGTTGCCCCTCTTCCAAGCCAGCTCTCTGCTATGGTCCAGGAGTGCAGTGGAGGATGGTCCAAGTCCTTGGGCTCTGCACCTGCATGGGAGACCAGGAGAAGCACCTGGCTCCAGGCTTCAGATCAGCGCAGCGCGCCGGCCACGGCGGCCATTGGAGGATGAACCAACGGCAAAAGGAAGACCTTTCTTTCTGTCTCTCTCACTGTCCACTCTGCCTGTCAAAAAAAAAAAAAAAAAAAAAAAAGAAAGGCAGAATAGCTGGTATTGTGGCACAGAGGTTCAAGCCACTGCCTGTAACACCAGCATCCCATATGAGCACTGTTCCACTTCTAATCCAGCTTCCTGCTCTCTCTCTCCCTCTCCTTTTCTCTCTGTAACTTTCAAATAAATAAGTAGTTCTTAAAAAAAAAAAAAAGGTAGAGCCATAGACACACACATAAAGAGAACTTCCAGAGAACACCAGAGAACTGGTGGCTGCAACAGCCCAGGGTGATCGTTAGCAGGAAGCTGGAAATGGCAGCTGAGCCAGGACTAAAACCCAGGTACTCCAATATAGGATGTGAACTTCCCAAGTGCTGGTAAACTGTCATGCCAGACACCTTTCCCGCTTTCAAGTCTTAGAGGAAAATTCAAGGGAAAAAAAATGACAAAGATTATAAGGAAATACTAAATGTTCATAATATAAAGTGACAGAACACAATCATTAAATGGAATTTCTGCTTTAATTCCAACTGTAAAAATGAAATATGTGAGTGGATAGGACTGGTAAGGATAACGTAAAAGATTTTCAGAGTTATTTTCAGTGCTAAGAGTATGCAGTGATTTTAAGCACATACTATTGTGAAATGTGTAAACTATGGACACAGAGGACAAAACAGACCTAGAACATGTAACAATTAAGTTGTTCAGTGAGGGTGACAGGCTTAAAAACACATTTTTCAACTTCCTCAAACTTTCTATGATATCACACTCCAGGATAAACAGCAAAGCCTCTGCCTCTAAGCAAATAGGTTTTCTTCTGGAGCCCATGACATGAGGAGAAAAGACAGAACACAAATTTGTATCAGTTACAGCTTTGTCAAAAGATAGCCCTGTAAGGATAAGGCCTGGAGAAGGAATGCTGAGATCATGGAGGATTTTCTACTTTTAATTTTCTTTATGGTTATGTTGGGAAAAGTACAGATCAAGAATGAGGGGAAGTAACTTTTTTTTTTTTTTTTGACAGGCAGAGTGGACAGTGAGAGAGAGAGAGACAGAGAGAAAGGTCTTCCTTTGCCGTTGGTTCACCCTCCAATGTCCAGCACACAGCGCTCATCCAATGGCAGGAGCCAGGTGCCAGGTGCTTTTCCTGGTCTCCCATGGGGTGCAGGGCCCAAGCACTTGGGCCATCCTCCACTGCACTCCCGGGCCACAGCAGAGAGCTGGCCTGGAAGAGGGGCAACCGGGACAGAATCCGGCGCCCCGACCGGGACTAGAACCTGGTGCCAGCGCCGCAAGGCGGAGGATTAGCCTGTTGAGCCACGGCGCCGGCTGGAAGTAACTTCTAATTGGTGTTTTCTCAGTTTCCTGAAGCTCTATCCTCTTTTTCAAATCCTACAAGGGTATTCCAAAGAGTTGGTGGGAAATAGAAAGTTAACTTTATTTTGGTGAAAACCAGATTCATGCATACATGGGCCTTTCAAAAGTGCATGAAAATGTATTGTGGGCAGTCGTCGGGACTCACTTGGCTAATCCTCCACCTGCGGCACCTGCACCCTGGGTTCTAGACCTGGTTGGGGCACTGGATTCTGTCCCTGTTGCTCCTCTTCCAGTCCAGCTCTCTGCTGGGGCCCGGGAAGGCAGTGGAGGATTGCCCAAGTGCTTGGGCCCTGCACCTGCATGGGAGACCGGGAGGAAGCACCTGGCTCCTGGCTTTGGATCCGCGCAGCATGCTGGCCGCAGTGTACTGGCCGTAGCAGCCATTTGGGGAGTGAACCAATGGAAGGAAGACTTTCTCTCTGTCTCTCTCTCTCTCACTGTCTAACTCAGCCTGTCAAAAAAAAAAAAAAAAAAAAAAGAAAGAAAGAAAGAAAGAAAGAAAAGAAAAGAAAATGTATTGTGAAAAACTATATATAAATTAAAAAAAAAAACTCTGTACTAAAACACACTTGTACTTTCATTTTTCCACAAAGTTTTTTGAAGTGCTCTCAGAAAAATTCCCTCTTTTAAATACATGCTGATCAGGTTGTCCATGAAACACATTAACTCAGGCTGCTGACCTTTGGAAAGCAAATCAGAGACTATATTGAGAAAGAATTGTAATCAGGCTCAGCCACTGGGAGAGTTATTTCAGACAGCCTCTTGCTCAGTTCCAGCCCTAGCCTGGGGCCAGCGGGGTTACTGGGACGTGCTGACAGCCCCTGTGCTCTGGACACTGGAAGACCTGCGGCAGGCTGGGGCGGGAAGGAAGCCATAGGACTTCCTCAGCAGGACTCCCCCGGCCAGCCAAGCACTGTCCACCCTCCAGTATGTGTTTTGTCAGGGCTCAACATAGGCAGCAAGCTGAACATGATCCAAGCAGATCACTTCCCTGCAATTTTAGAAAGCAAGTCAGTCCTAGATTCGAGGTTGAGAGAGACTTGCACCACTTCTAATTTGCTTTAATGAATATGAAGAAGTATCAAATCAAGTTTACAAAGTGGTATATTATAAATACTTACTTCTAATTAACACTTCTAACACAAAAATACTGAACTTATCATAGGGTTATTCTAAGGCTAATTATTTTAAGAATAATTATGAAATATATATATATAAAGCTGGAAAATATGATAAACTTATTTTTAAGTAGTATATTAGTTACATTTTCAATTAACATGCTCAATATTTTTTCTTTAATCCCTAGCCACCTTTTCAGGAAAAGCATCTTGAAATTTTAAAGGAATGAGCTAATTGGTAAATTTGAAAACCTAGGTAAATACACAGGGAAATTTTATATGTATTTTTCTCTACTCATGGTACATGCCAGGTGTTCCTGTTTGAAAAAGGAAGACAAATTCAAGGTAATACGATAAGCATCTTCTTTTAGTCCTGCCAAAGCATCTCTGACTCATGCACACCCTTGTATGGAAATGAACTGCTGGAGAATGCGCAGCCTGGCCCCCTGCCCACGGCAGGCCCTGCTTTTGGAAAGGCAGAGCTGCAGGGAGTGGATGGAGTCTGCGACTTGGAATCAAAGGATTCAGGTTGGAACTGGACTTCTGCCCTTTACTGTACTGACTTTGACCCTATACCTTCCACTGCAAGATCAACATAGTGACACAACCTTCTTCACAGCGTTGTGGGGGAGGATTAACTGAGATAATGCATAGGAAAGCCCCTAGCACAAAGTTCAGTGTGTACGTTGCCCAAATGTTTGCTTCCTTGGACTGGCTCTTCTTGGCTGCGTGTGAGGATTACACTGGATGATGTATGTGAAAACAAATGTTAGTTATAATTAGAAATGGGTAACAGGGCTCTGAGTCTAAGTCAACACATTATGTCTCTGTGTATGTGTGGTTGGGAGTATTTGTGATGGGACATTAGTCCTCAGATACTATACTTTTTAACCTCATTCAAAAAAAAAATAGTTTGTTTAAAAGCCAGAATGACAGAAAAAGAGCCAGTGTGAGACAGCGAGAGTGAGAGAGATCTTGCATGTGCTGGTTCACTCCCCAAATGCCTGCAACAGCCAGGGCTGGGCCAGGCTGAAGCTGGGAGCCAGGAACTCCATCTGGGTCTCCCACATGGGTGGCAGGGCCCCAAATACTTGGGCCATCACCTGCTACCTTCCAGGGTGTGTATTAGTAGGAAGCTGGAATAGATGTTGAGGAACCAGACTGTAATGTGGGATGTGGGTGTCCCACGAAACAACAATGCTCTGTACGAATTTTTGGACACCTGTCTTTGTCAGTTTGTTGATATTTATAAATGAAAGAAATTTATTTAACTTGCAATTCTGAAGGGTGGAAGTCCATGGTTAGGTAGTCACAACTGGGAAGACTGGGCATCCTCTTGCTGTGTTACAATATGACCATAAAGGGCAAACAGGCACAAAACACAAGGGGCCACCTTGCTTTACAACAATGCTGTTGAAAGAAACTCAATGATGCAAAAAAGACATTAATCAAAAAGAAAGAAAGGAAGGAAGGAAGGAAGGAAGGAAGGAAGGAAGACAGACAGACAATCTTTCACAACAATCTATTCACCTCTTAAAGGCCTCACCTTCCAATACCACCACGGTGGCAATCAGACTTCCATATGAGTTTCCAAGAGAATGAACCATGTTCAAACCACAGCTACACTCCATAGGAGCTCACCTATCTCATCTATGCCGAACCCTGAGCAACTACATACTCAGTACATAGTTGTAACATGAACAAATGAGCAAAAGCCTTTATGAAATCCTTTTTTTTTTTTTTAAATCAATGATGTATTTGAGAGGCAGGGAGAGAGAGAGAGAGAGAGAGAGAGAGAGAGAGAGAGAGTTGCTTTAGTCCCCAGATGGCCACATGGCCAGGGCTGGGCAAGGACAAAACCAGGAGCCTGGAACTCCATCTGGATCTCCCATGTAGGTAGCAGGGTCCTAAGTACTTGGGTAATGTTTCACTGCTTTCCAGGTGCATTAGCAGGGACCTGGATCAGAAGTGGAGCAGCTGGGACTCAAATTGGCAGGGATATAGAATGCTGCTGTTACAAGCAGCAGCTTGAGCCACTGCACCATGGTGCTGGGCCCCCTTTATCACATCTTTATAGCAGAGCGAGTTGCTTTGTCCTCAGTGGTCCACAGCAGTTTGTTTCTGTGTGCAGCACTTATCTTAGCTGAGGTAGGTGGTTACATGAGTGGTCTCTGATAAAAAGTCCTTGGGCTCCTGCACCAGCATGAAAGACCTGGAAGAAGCTCCTGGGTCCTGGCTTAGAATTGGCCCAGCTCCAGCCATGGCAGCCATCTGGGGAGTGAACTAGCGGAAGGAAGACTTCTCTCTCTCTCTCTCTCTTTTTCTCTCTCTCTCTCTCTCTGCCTCTGCCTATCTGTAACTCTGCCTTTCAAATAAATAAATCTTTTTTTTTTTTAAAAGATACATTTTAAACAAATCATTAAAGACACTAAGTTAGGGGCAGGCATGGTGGTGCAGGGAGCTAAGCTGCTGCGTGGGGTGTTTATATCCCATGCTGGAATGCTGGTTTAAGTCCTGGCTGCTTTGTGCTTCCCATCCAGCTTCCTGCTAATGTACCTGGATGGCAGCAGATGGAAGCCCTTGTAATTGGATTCCTGCTGCCCATGTGGGAAACACAGATGGAATTCCTGGTTCCTGGCTTCAGCCTAGCCTGATCTAGTCCCAGCTGTTGCAGACACACGAGGAGTAAACCAGCAGATGCACAATATCTCTCTCTATCCTCTCTTTCTCCTTTTCAAATAATAAATATTCTAAAAAGACACTAATGTGTATATTGTTCATTATATAGCAGTAAGTTGCTAAGACACCAGTTTGCATTACATTATAATTATTGTTTACGTCTTCCTCCACTAAGCTGAAGACAAAGTATTGCAAATATAATTATCTTTGTACTCCCCACTTTGTCTCACATGCTGCACAGATTAATCAATCCGACAGTTCTGCTTTAAGTCAATAATTCATTCAAAGATTTATTGAGCTCCTTGATGTGGTACTCTCCATGCTGTTTGTTGGTGGTTAGCTGTGTGCGTGTGTCAGGGATGGGGAAGGATATGAAAAGAGGAAGTGAAGGTTCACTCCCCAGACACCTCACAAGGCTGTTCAGTGGAAGATCACACCCAACTGCCATTGCAGCAGTCTCAGCACAGAAGATGAAAGTCAGGGTAAGAGGTTTCAGAAGCACGGGTCTGCGGGTGCCCTGAGAGGACAGAGATGGGGCAGGCTGGTAGGGTGGCTTCCTTATGTGGGGACTGGCTCCTAAGCTGAGCATCAGCAAGGTCCTGACTGCTGTCTTAAAGCACCAGGGAAGCTGGCAGAGCGATTCTAGTCATTTTCCACATGGGATCGTTAAGGCCATCTTGTAAGGTAGTAGCAGGGTCATCTTGTGGTTGGTCCCTGATCACATAGCTTGTGATGGACCTCCACAACCAGGCTAAGAGGAGCAAGCTTCCTGCACATCTCAAAGCTGGCCTCACTGCTGTCTCTTGGGTTTAAGGTATACAATCCCTCATGCCTGGGCCCTGGGCAGGGACACTGCCCACCTTCCTTGGCTTCTGTTTCCACAGCACCAGCTGCCCTTCGGGGGAGAGAGAGACAGAGACAGAGACAGAGAGAATGAGAATAAGACAAGTCTGTCTAACCTTGAAGCGGATTCATGTTTTAAAAAACAAAACTCTACTATATACAAACCCACCTTTAAGCAGAAAGTCTTATTTTTTTTCTTCCTTTTAAAAATTTCTCCTGGATATAATGAGGTAATTTCAAAGAGATGACACTTTGTCTCAAGTAGATTAGAAGGTATGATTGATTATATAAGAATAAAAATGATTTTATAATTAAAAATAAATACTAAAAAAAATAATAAATCAGGGGCGAGCATTTAGCACACTAGTTAAGATGCCAACTGGGATGCTCACAACCTGTATCAGAGTGCTTGGGTTTGAGTACCAGCTCTGCTTCCAGTTCCAGCTTCTTCTTCTTCTTCTTCTTTTTTTTTTTTTTTTTGACAGGCGGAGTGGACAGTGAGAGAGAGAGAGACAGAGAGAAAGGTCTTCCTTTGCTGTTGGTTCACCCTCCAATGTCCGGCGCACAGTGCTCATCCAATGACAGGAGCCAGGAGCCTGGTGCTTTTCCTGGTCTCCCATGGGGTTCAGGGCCCAAGCACTTGGGCCATCCTCCACTGCACTCAGGGGCCAGAGCAGAGAGCTGGCCTGGAAGAGGGGCAACCGGGACAGAATCTGGCGCCCTGACCGGGACTAGAACCCGGTGTGCCGGCACCACAAGGCGGAGGATTAGCCTGTTGAGCCACGGCGCCGGCCTAGTTCCAGCTTCTTGTACAGGCTGGGAGGTAGCAGGTAGTGGTTTAACTAGCTGAGTTTCTGCCACCCATGTGGGAGACCTGGATAGAGTTCCTGGCTCCTGGCTTTGGCCTGGCCCAGCCCTAGCTGTTGTGTGCATTTGAGGAATGAAACAGAGGATGGAAGATATTTCTGTGTTACTCTCTATCTCTCTGTTTCTGATATAAAATTAAAATGAAAAAAAAAAATTAGGGGCCAGTGTCATGGCGTAGGGGGTTAAACCACCACCTGTGATGTCAGCATCCCATTTGGGCAACAATTCAAGTCCAAGCTTTCCACTTCCCAACTAGCTCCTTGCTAATGTGCCTGGGAAAGCAGCAGAAGGTGGTCCAAGTGACTGGGCTCCTGCCACTGACATAAGAGACCTGGAAGAAGTTCCTGGTTCCTGGCTTCAGCCTGGCCCAGCCTCAGCCTTTGCAGCCATTTGGGGAGTGAACTGGTGGATGGAAGATCTCTCTCTCTCTCTCTCTCTCCCCACCCTCTGTAACTCTGCCTTTCAAAATAAAGAAATAATCTTTTTAAAAGATTTAAAAATACATAGATAGAAGCAGACAGTTAGCCTAGCACTTAAGACACGTGTCGTATGTCCACACCCCACATCAGAATACTTGGGTTCAATGTCCAGCCGGAGCTCCTGACTCCAGCTTCCTGCTAACGCAGATCCTGGGCAGCAAAAGTGATTGCTCGAGTAACTGGATTCTTGCCACCTGTGTAGGAGACCTGGATTGACTTTCTGGCTCTAGACATTTAGAAAGTGAAACAGCAGATGAGAGCTTGCTCTCTCTCTCTACCTAAAAAACAAAGGGGGGGGGGGGTCCAGAGGCAGCACTGTGGCAGAAAGGGTTAAGCCACTGCTTGGGATGCCCATGTCCCATACTGGAGTGCCAGTTTGAGTCCTGGCTGCTCCAATTCTGATCTAGCTTCCTACCAGTGTCTCTAGGAAGGCAGAAGATCACCCAAGTACTTGGGCCCCTGCCACTCATGTGGGAGACCAGATGGAATTTCTGGCTCCTGCTTTGGCCTGGCCTAGACATGGCTGTTGCAGCCATCTGGGGAGTGAACTGGCAAATGAGCTGTGTCTGTCTGTCTATCTGTCTCTCTGCCTTTCAAATAAAAATAAATAAAAAATAAATGTTTTAGCTCCCATTTTTTATTATTAAAAAAAGTCAAGGTGGCTGGAGGAGGGGAGTTAGCACTGCAGCCTAGTGGGTAAAACTGCCTCCTCCCGCAGTGCTGGCATCCCATATGGGTGCCAGCTGAGGCCCGGCTGCTCCACTCCCAATCCAGCTCTCTGCTATGGCCTGGGAAAGCAGTAGAAGATGGTTCAAGTCCTTGGGCCCCTGCACACAAGTGGGAGACCCAGAAGAAGCTTCTGGCTCCAGGCTTCAGATTGGCTCAGCTCCGGCCACTGTGACCATTTGAGGAGTGAACTAGTGGATGGAAGACATCTCTGTGTCTCTATATCTCTCTCTGTAACTCTATCTTTCAAATAAATAAAATAATCTTTTTCTTAAAAAGAGCATAAAGTTAGGCCGGCGCCGTGGCTCAACAGGCTGGTCCTCCACCTTGCGGCGCCGGAACACCGGGTTCTGGTCCCGGTCGGGGCGCCGGATTCTGTCCCGGTTGCCCCTCTTCCAGGCCAGCCCTCTGCTGTGGCCCGGGAGTGCAGTGGAGGATGGCCCAAGTGCTTGGGCCCTGCACCCCATGGGAGGCCAGGAGAAGCACCTGGCGCCTGGCTCCTGCCATCGGATGAGCGCGGTGCGCCGGCCGCAGCGCGCCGGCCATTGGAGGGTGGACCAACGGCAAAGGAAGACCTTTCTCTCTGTCTCTCTCTCTCACTGTCCACTCTGTCAAAAATAAAATAAATAAATAAATAAATAAAAAAGAGCATAAAGTTAAAAGATTCAAAACTTGTTAATATGGAGTGGGTGTTCTGGCACAGCAGGTTAAGAATCATGTATCAGAGGGCCGGTTCTGATCCAGTTCCTTACTAATACAGCAAAAGATAGTTCAAGAACTTGGCTTCTGCCACCAACAGGAGACCCAGATGGAGTTCCAGGCTCCTGGCTTCAGCCTAGCCCAGTTCTGGCTCTTGTGGCCATTTGGGAAGTGAGCCAATGGATGGAAGATTCTCCCTTTCTCCCTCTGTCACTCTGCCTTTCAAATAAAAGAATTAAATATTAAAAAAAAAAACTTAATATAATTATACATTCACTGTGTGTGCTTTCCTCAAAGAATTAGAACTGATTTCAATTCTTGTACATAACCACCCTAGCATTGTCACACCAAAGAAAATTTTATTTAGACAGAATCTTTGGACACAGAGCTTGAGGGTGAAGAAATAACACCCTTATCTCCACTTCCTATCTGGGAGCACAGGGAAGTCAGCCAGGATGCTGGGTCAAAAACAGGGGGTGGGAACCAAAGTGCCGGTTCTCCTTGTAGACCAGAAAGTCAGCATGGTTCAAAGATGTGCTTAAAGCCCCTTATGGGAGGTCCTGAGCGGCCTGGATTCTGAGCATGTGTAATTAATCGCCTGTGCATTAGGCAGCCTTGGGAGGACGTAACTGATCAACAGCACGAAAATGAGGTGAGAAATAATGTGAACAGGTCTTTGAGAGGCGAAACAAACTGCAGCCACAAGCCACCCTAGCAAGCATGACCGACAGGAAAGATTCCATGCAGACACATCTGCTGTGAATGAGCCCACGTCTTCCCAGGGGGAGGGCTGAGTGGCAGCGATAGGACTGAGGAAGGAAATGAGGCTCCAGGCAGGAGGAAACTCTCTGCTGTGTGAATTAATAACAAACGTGCTGTACTGTTGCCCTACTCTTCCTACCTGGCAGGCTCTGGTGGCTACAAGGGGCTCCTTCCTGCCCTGCAGAGTTCCGCAGAAACTTTCTCTACATTTTGGGACTAGGGGAAGCGTCCAGCCCCCTTTCCCTCTCTGCCCCTAACGCATTGTTGTTCTTGATGTGAGTCCCTAAAATGCTTCCTCCATAAAATGGACAGGGTAACATCTGCTAGCAGGGCAGGTCCCAGGCAGGGCTCAGTGGGATGGTGAGGGTGAAGGGTCTGGCCCAGGGTCAGCCACATTGTAACAGGCCCCAAGAGAAAGTTGTCTCATCATTTCCAGGGGAGCCCTGCCCTTGTGGAAACTACCTTTCCCAAGGTCCTTGCCAGCTATCTTCCTGGGTTCAGCCAAGGGGAAAACCTTTCAGCTGAGTTCAGCCAATGGGAAATCTTTCAGCGGGGCTCAGCCAACAGGAGGCCATTTGCCCAGTATTCTGTATCTTTCTCTTGCGGGTGAGGGTGGGTCCGCCGACTCTCCTGTGTAGTTGTGGCTCCTAATAGGAAACCCCTACCCTTTGTGGCCGCAGAGCCCAGCAGGTAGCTCCACCAAGGCTTTGCTTCCCATGGAAGTCTCCAGTCTCAGGGCTCTGGTGACACGACATCCATCCTAGAAGCAGGAGAGACTTCCTGTCCTTCCTTGTTGCTGATCTCCAGTTCCCTCCCCGCCTCCTGCTTAGCTTCCTAGCTGTTCCATCACTCTCAGAGCCATTCCTTGTATTCAGTTCTCTCTCTTTTACATACTTGCAGTAGTTTAAATTTGCTGATAAACTTGATCATTGTTCAGACCAACTATGCACCAAAGGGAAACAGTAAGCTTGGGATGCTCAAACCTTACACTTCCAAAGAAGGGCCTATCCCCTGACAGGCTCCTGGGAGCTAACCTCTAAACCCTTGAGATGGGCCAGCACCATGGCTCACTTGGCGGATCCTCCGCCTGCGGCGCCAGCACCCCAGGTTCTATTCCTGGTTGGGGCACCGGGTACTGGTCCCAGTTGCTCCTCTTCCAGTCCAGCTCTCTGCTGTGGCCCAGGAGGGCAGCAGAGGATGGCCCAAGTGCTTGGGTCCCTGCACCTGCATGGGAAACGGGGAGGAAGAACCCAGCTCCTGGCTTCAGATCGGCACAGTGCTGGCTGTGGCAGCCATTGGGGGAGTGAACCAACGAAGGGAAGATCTTTCTCTCTGTCTCTCTCACTGTCTATAACTCTCTCTGTCTCTCTCTCTCTCACTAACTCTGCCTGGTGAGAGTGTCTGTATGTCTGGAGCCTTGGGCCATGCCAAATAGCTTGTGCTTGTGTGATTTACGCTGAATGTCTGGCTTTTGTGTTCCTGGGCCACACATCCAATTTGACCTACTTTTGCGGGGGAGAGTTTCAAAACTGAAAAGCTCAGATCAATTATATGGGTGCCCCATGCACGTGTGACAGACTCTCAATAAAACCCTGGGACCGGGTGAGCTTCCTGTGAGCAACACATCACAGCAGGCAGAATTAAACACTGTCCATCCAACTCCTCTGCTGTAGACAGCAGGGAGCTTGGAAGCTCTTCCTGTTCTCTTCTGGACTTGGCCCTATGCACTTTTTCCTTTGCTGATTTTAATCCATATCCTTTCGCTGTAATAAATTGTAACCATGAATACAGAAGCTTTTCTGAGTTCTGAGTCCTCCTAGCAAATCACTGAACCTGAAGATAGTTTTAGGGACCCCCAACATGCCAATTAAAAAGGAAACAAAGTGTGCTAGGTCCCCAGACTGAAGTAACTACCTGAGCAGAATGCACCCTCTTGATTTTTTTTTTTATTTGACAGGTAGAGTTATAGACAGTGAGAGAGAGAGAGAGAGAGACAGAGAGAAAGGTTTTCCTTCCATTGGTTCACCCCCAAATGGCCACTGTGGCTGGGGCTACGCTGATCCGAAGCCAGGAGCCAGGTGCTTCCTCCCGGTCTCCCATGCAGGTGTAGGGTCCAAGCACCTGGCCATCCTCTATTGCCTTCCCAGGCCACAGCAGAGAGCTGGACTGGAATAGGGGCAGCCAGGACTAGAACCCAGCACACATATGGGGTGCTGGTGCCGCAGGCCGAGGATTAACCAAGTGAGCCATGGCGCCGGCACCATCCTCTTGAATTTAAAGTCCTGGCTGCTGCCACCATGCATCTCATAAGAACACAGCACACTGAGGCCAGTGCTGTAGCATGGTGGGCTAAGCCTTCGCCTGTGGTGCTGGAATCCCATATGGGCTCTGGTTTAAGACCTGACTGCCTCTCTTCCAATCCAGCTCTCTTATGGCCTAGGAAAACAGTGAAAGATGGCCCAAGTGCTTGGGCCCCTGCACCTGTGTGGGAGACCTGGAGGAAGTTCCTGGCTCCTGGCTTCAGATCAGATGAGCTCTGGCTGCTGGGGCCATTTGGGGAGTGAACTAGGAGATGGAAGACTTTTCTGTCTTTCCCTTTCTCTGTCTGTTACTCTACCTCTCAAATAAATAAATACAATCTTTTAAAAAAAAAAAAGAAGAAGAATACATCAGGCAGTGAGTGCAAGGGAAGCAGAAAGACCACTTGACCGAGAATCTGAAGTTGGTGGATGTTAAGGTCTCTTCTGCCTGCAATACCCTTTAAGGATGTAAGTCAATAAGCACCTATTGAACCCATGTACTAAGCACTCAGTTGCTTGCCAGGGGTGACAGAAAAGATTTGTGTAGACAAGGCTAATCTATTTGCAGAGTGCAGGGAGGACTGGTGAGGAGCCAGAAGAGTGGAGGCTGTCATAGGAGCCCAAGGAGACAGGCTGGCAGCCTGGTCTGGGGGTGGCAGGGAAGGAAAGGCCAAGGTGGATTCAAGTGACCAGAGGAAATGGGCTGCTGGACATCCCCTCCCAGCAGGTGCTCCTCCCAGTTGGTGCTGCCCTAGACTTCCCCATTCCAATAAATGATACTGGCTTAGTAAAGCCAGGAACACAGCAGTCGCCTCTTATTCCTTCTGCCCCCTGCTTCATCCGCCTCCAGCAAATCTCATGGGCTCTACTTCTGAAGTGTGGCTGACATGGTTGGATGCTCTGTGTTCTTCCAGCCTAGCACCACCTTTTGATCTCTCCCCAGAGCCTACCTGAGGATTCTTCTCATCCCTCAAAAGTCATATCCCCCCCCCCATCACGTGCCTGCATTCTCTTTTTTTTTTAAGATTTATTTATTTGAAAGTCAGAGTTACAGAGAGAGAGAGAGAGAGAGAGAGAGAGAGGTCTTCCATCTGCTGGTTCACTCCCAAAATGGCCACAATGGTCAGAGCTGCACTGATCTGAAGCCAGGAGCCAGGAGCCCCTCCAAGTCTCCCATGTGGGTGCAGGAGCCCAAGGACTCGGGCCATCTTTCATTGCTTTCCTAGGCACATTATCAGGGAGCCAGATTGGAAGTGGAGCAGCTGGGACTCGAACTGGTGCCCACATGGGATGCCGGTACTGCAGGTGATGACTTTACCTGCTATTCCACAGCGCTGGCCCCAAGGTGTCATTCTGTATGTGGTCCCTCAGAGACACTTTCAAGGCCCACCCTGGAGGGAAGAGGTTCCCTCTCTTGTACTCTCCAATAGCTTCTGCTTTTTGCTTTTGTGGGTTTGCTTACTTTCTCTAACAATAACAACTAGCACTTACTGAGCAACTGCTGTAGGCCAGACACTGTTCTAAGCTTCCTACATCATAGTATCTCATTTAGTCCTCATTTACCAACCTCTGTTGAGTAATTCAACCTTACATTAATTGTATAGACTGGTCACAAACCATCACCTTAGCCAGACTGTGGGTACCATGAGGGCAGAGAGATGCCTGCCCTCTTTGTTGCTGCTTCCCAGAATCCTACACAAGCCTGGTCCTCAGGAAGAATTCCATGTCTAGTTGTTAGAGACAAAGAACATACATGGATTTCACGTGGGGCTCAAAGGGAAAGGAGATGTCCAAGATGCCTCCAGGCTTCCGGATTGTGCAATTGGGTGGTGCCACTGAGATACGAGCCGGTCTGGGTGGACTGGGGACAGGGTGACACATGGTCAGGTTAGGGAAATGTGGAGTTGGGAAGTCAGTTCTTCCATTGCATTAGGTCTGGAGTTCACGTTTGGGTGGTGGATCTACACGAAGGCACTGTAAGAACCTCCATGGTTACTTAAATCTGAGGGTAACTGAGATCCCCAGGGAAGTCTGCCCATGAGAAGAGAAGATGTAGGGCAGAGTCATCAGCAACGTCAACATCTAATGGGAAATCAAAAGAAAGATCCAGCAAAACAGGTGAGAAGCAGCATCCAAAAAGGTAAGTGGGAAACCAGGGCTGGGTGACCCCACAGGAGAGCTGAGGAGAACGAGAAGTAGGTGAGTGGGCTGGAGTGTGCTTTTTATCTTGGCATGATTGATATTTTAAAACACTTGGAGTTAGTTGCCAAAAGTGAAAAATCAGGGTATTTCTTTTGGAATATCTATTTCTAATTTCCCTGGAAAATCTGAGGACTGGCCCATTCACGGCCTGAATTCCTGCATGCCAACAGTAAGATGCAGTGAATTATCAATTTACCCTCAACAATGGGGAAACAAAAGACCAAGACAGTCACCCATTTCTTTTCTTTCTTTTTTCTTTTTCTTTCTTTTTATTTATTTATTTATTTTGACAGGCAGAGTTAGACAGTGAGAGAGAGACAGAGAGAAAGGACTTTCCTCCATTGGTTCATCCCCCATATGGCTGTTACAGCCAGGAGCCAGGTGCTTCCTCCTGGTCTCCCATGCAGGTGCAGAGACCCAAGCACCTGGGCCATCCTCCACTGCCTTCTCGGGCCACAGCAGAGAGCTGGACTGGAAGAGGAGCAACTGGGACAGAATGGGCGCCGCAACCGGGACTAGAACCCCGGGGTGCCGGCGCTGCAGGCAGAGGATTGGCCTAGTGAGCCGCGGTGCCGGCCCTTTTTTTTTTTTTTTAAGATTTATTTATTTTTTTGAAAGGCAGTGTTAGAGAGAGAGAGAGAGAGAGAGAGACAGAGACAGAGAGAGAGAGAGAGAGAGAGAGAGAGAGGAAATTCTTTTTGCTGGTTCACCCCCAGATGGCAGCAATGGCCAGAGTTGTGCTGATCTGAAGCCATTAGTCGGAAGCCTCCTCCGGATCTCCCATGCAGGTACAGGGGCCCAAAGATTTCGGCCATCTTCTACTGCTTTCCTAGCCAGAGCAGAAAGCTGGATTGAAGTGGAGCAGCCGAAACATGAATGGGCGCCCATATGGGATGCTGGTGCCGCAGGTGGCAGCCTTACCCCACTATGCCACAGTACTGGCTCCAGTCATGCATTTTTTTTTTTTTTGTGTGACAGGCAGAGTGGACAGTGAGAGAGAGAGAGAGAGAGGTCTTCCTTTGCCGTTGGTTCACCCTCCAATGGCTGCTGCGGATGGTACGCTGCGGCCGGCGCACCGCGCTCATCCGATGGCAGGAGCCAGGTGCCAGGTGCTTTTCCCTGGTCTCCCATGGGGTGCAGGGCCCAATCACTTGGGCCATCCTCCACTGCACTCCTGGGCCACAGCAGAGGGCTGGCCTGGAAGAGGGGCAACCGGGACAGAATCCGGCGCCCCGACCGGGACTAGAACCTGGTGTGGCGGTGCCGCAAGGCGGAGGATTAGCCTGTTGAGCCACGGCGCTGGCCAGTCATGCATTTCTTAAGACAATGGTAGAGCACACATTTCTTTCTTCATTTTCGTCTTCTTTTTATTTATTTTTTTAAAGATTTATTTATTTGGGGCCAGCGCTGTGGAACAGAGGGGGTTAATGCCCTGGCCTGAAGCACCAGCATCCCATATGGGCACCAGTTCTAGTCCCGGCTGCTCCACTTCTGATCCAGCTCTCTGCTATGGCCTGATGGTCCAAGTCCTTGGGCCCTTGCACCCACGAGGGAGACCCAGAAGAAGCTCCTGACTCCTGGCTTCGGATCAGCAAAGTTCTGGCCGTTGCAGTCATCTGGAGAGTGAATCAGAGGATGAAAGACCTCTCTCTCTGTCTGTCTCTCCTCTCTCTGTGTAACTCTGACTTTTAAAAAAAGATTTATTTATTTGAAAGGTAGAGTTACAGAGAGACAGAAAGAGAGAGAGAGAGAGATCTGTGGCTGGTGCTGTGGCACAGTGGGTTAAAGCATCCATATGGGCACCAGTTCTAGACCCGGCTGCTCCACTTCCAATCCAGCTCTCTGCTATGGCCTGGGAAAGCAGTAGAAGATGGCCCAAGTCCTTGGGCCCCTGCACCCACATGGGAGACCAGAAGAAGCTCCTGACTCCTGGCTTCAGATCATCTCAGCTTTGGCCATTATGGTCATTTGGAGAGTGAACCAGAGGATGGAAGACATCTCTCTCTGTAACTCTGTTTTTTCAAATAAATAAAATAAACTTCAGAAGAGAGAGAGAGAGAGAGAGAGAGAGAGATGGGTCATCTTCTGTTGCTTTCCTAGGCACATTGGCTGGGAGCCAGATTGGAAATGGAGCAGTCAGGACTTGAACCAGCACCCACTGGTGCTGTAGGCGGTGGTTTTACCAGCTATGTCAGAGTGTTAGCCGCAGAGCACATATTTCTTACACACAAGGAATATTCCTGAATTTTATTCACATTCCTTCTCTGCCCAAGAAACTTTTTTTTTTTTAAGCTTAATAAACCACATAAATTTACTTCTCACAGTTCTAGCTTATGCTGGAAGTTCAGCAGATTCAGTGTCTGGTGAGGACCTGTTAATATACAGACTGTGTTCTACCTGGGTCCTCACATGGCAGAAGGGCTGCGATTTCCAGTGGCCACTGCCTCCAGGTGCCCATGCCCTTGGGCTGAACCCAGTGACTTTAAATCTAATAGAATCTGACAGAAAAGATGATGAGTGGGTACGATGTCAGCTCCTTCGGCCGCAAAAGGAACGACGCTGCTCGCAGTTAATCGGTCTTCAAAGACTTTTACTTAGAAGGAGTAGGAAAAACAGTGGGGGACCGGGAGAAGGGGGAGAGATGGCGCACACGTTCCTTAAGGGGGAAAGCTGGCGTCCCCCGCTCCTTCTCCCGCGGTTTGCTTATATACCGAATTCAACCAATCACAATCAACCATTCAGAGTCCATGCACAGAGTTCTCCAATCCGGCACTTGATCACGATCAGCTGTGGAGTCACGCAGCAGGCAGGGCATCAGCGCCATCTTGTTGTTTACCACAATCCTCAGCTAGATGGAAAGTTCAATCAGCTGCTACATCCGCATTACTGCTATAAGCCAAGCCCAGCATTGGGGGTCCCATGGCAGGCCTATCCATGGGTCCCCACAGTACGACACTGTGGTGTAGCAGGTAAAGCCACTGCCTGCAGTGCCAGCATCCATGCGGGTGCCAGTTTAAGACCTGGCTTCTCCACTTCTGATCCAGCTCTCTGCTATGGCCTGGGAAAGCAGTGGAAGAGGGCCCAAGTCCTCAGGTCCCTGTACCTGCATGGGAGACCCCAAAGAAGCTCCTGGTTCCTGGCTTCGGATCGGCACAGCTGCAGCCATTGTGGCCAACTGGAAAGTGAACCAGCGGATGGAGGACCTCTCCCTCTCTGCCTCTCCTCTCTCTGTGTAACTCTGACTTTCAAATACATAAATAAATCATTTAAAATCAATAAATAAATAAAATGAAAAGAAGTTATGGGGGTGGAGGCAGGTGTTTGCAGCCACTCAGACCCTACTTGGGAGGCCTGCATCCCATATGGGAATGCCTGGGTTCAAGTCTTGGCTCTGGTTACATTTCCAGCTTCTGGTCAATGTGCACCCTGGCAGGCAGCAGGTAATGACTCAATTACTTGGATCCTTGACACCCACATGGGATACCTGAACTGAGTTCCAGGCTCCTGGCTTTGGGCTGACCCAGCCCTGGCTGTTGCAGCTTGGGAGAACCAGTGGATGGAAGATCTTTCTCTGTCTCTATCTCTCTGCCTTTCAAATCAGTAAAAAAAAAAAGTATAGAATTTAAAGATAATGGTATATCAGTGTGTGATGAAGTTACCAAAATTATGGCTTCTGAGGACCCAGCACTGTGGCATGGCAAGTTGAGTCTGTGAGGCTTGCATCCCATATGGATGTGGGTTCAAGTCCCAGTAGCTACACTTCTGAGTCAGCTCTCTGCTAACGTGCCCATGAAAACAGTGAAGATGGACTGGCCCGGTCACTGCTGCCATTAGGAGAGTAAGCCAGGGGAGCAGAGATCTGTTTCTCCCTCTTTCTCTATAATTCTGCCTTTCAAATAAATAAATATTGTTAAACAGATTATGACTTCCCTATTGTTAGTAGGTTCTCCCTTTGGCTTTCCTGGCTGGCACATTTGGAAGAAGCAAGTCAACATGTAGGAGAAGCCCCCACACAGAGGGACAGCAGCAGCTTCTGGTAACAGCCAGCGAGTGAGGCTCACAGCACGTGAGGAACTGAGTCCTGCCTCAACCACGATAGGAGAAAGGTGAGTCTTCAGAGGGGATCTCAGCCCTCGTGCAGCTGCATACGAGATCTGGAAGCACCCTTCTTCCTTTTGCCATTGTGGGCCCGTGCTGTCCTGCGCCTTCGGGCCACCTGCGCCATGCTTCCTGGCCTACATGCTCCTCCACGTGGCTGGCTCCTGACACTTGGTATGAATCCACATGTTTATCTCTCTCCTTGATGGGGTCCTCATTCTCCTATGCTAAGGTATACCTGGATTATTGAACCATACAAATTATAAGGTAATAAATATATGCTTTTTAGTATTGCACATAACATGAAATTTACCACCTTCATTTCTAAAAAGATTTATTTATTTTAGAAGGCAGAGTTACACACACACACACAGAGACAGAGACAGAGATGGAGACTTGCCATCTGCTGGATCACTCTCAATGGCCACAGTGGCCAGTGCTGAGCCACAGGCCAGGAGTTTCATCTGGGTCTCCCAAATGGGTGGTAGGGATCCAAACACTTGGACCACCTTCTGCTGCTTTTCCCAGGCCATTAGCAGGGAGCTGGATTGGAAGTGGAGCAGCCGGGACACAAACTGGCATCCACACGGAATGCTGGTATCATAGGTGGTAGCTTTATCCACTATAACACAACGCTGGCCCCTCCACCTTACTTTTTAAAATTATTTATTTTCATTCTATTTTTGGAAGAGACACATAGAGAGAGAGACAGAGACACAGATGAAGAAAGATCTTCCATCTACTGGTTCATTTCCCAGATGCCCACTACAATCAGAGCTGGGCTGGGCCAGGCCAAAGCCAGGAACCCTAAACTCAATCTGGATCTCCCACATGAATGACAGAGACTCAAGTATTTGTGAAATCATGTGCTACCTCCCAGGGTGTGCAACAGCAGGAAGTGGAGTATCCAGGACTGGTACCAGGTATTCCAGTCCCGGATGAGGGCCTCCCAAACAGCAACCTAGCAGCTTCTCCAAATGCCTGTCCCCACCATTTACACTATCTTGAAGAGTACACTTCAGAGAATGGTGTTTGGCCTGATGGCTAAGATCCAGGTTAAAATATCTTTCTCTTTTTTCAGGGCATTTGGGTCTGAGGAACTGGCAGGATGGTGCAGTGAGTTAAGCTGGACTTGCAATGCTGTACTGGCACCCCTGTTTGAGTCCTAGCTGCGCCACTTCTCTCTTTTTGTTTAAAGATTTATTTTGTTTATTTGAAAGACAGTTACAGAGAGAGGTAGAGCCAGAAAGATAGATAGAGAGAGAGAGAGAGAGAGAGAGAGAGAGAGAGACCTCCATTCTGCTGGTTCACTCCCCAAATAGCCACAATGGCCAGAGCTGAGCTGATCCAAAGCCAGAAGCCAGAAGCCTCCTCCAGGTCTCTCACGTGGATGCAGGGGCCCAAGGACTTGAGGCATCTTCCACTGCCTTCCCAGGCTACAACAGAGTTGGATCAGAAGAGGAGCAGCCGGGACATGAACCTGAGCCCATATGGGATGCTGGCACTGCAGGCTGGGGTTTTAACCCACTGTGCCACAGTGCCGGTCCTTGATCTACTTATTCAGCTTCCTGCTAGTGAACCTGGTAAGGCAGGAGATGATGGCCCCTCTCACCAATATAGGAGACCCAGATGAAGTTCCTGGCTTCTGGCTTTGGCCTGGCCCAGCCTTGGCTATTGCGGTCACTTGGGGAGTGAACAAGCAGATTGAAGATATTTCTCTCTCTCTCCCTGTCTAATTGCAATAAATAAATAAATCTTTTTTTTTTTTAACTTTTTTTGACAGGCAGAGTGGACAGTGAGAGAGAGACAGAGAGAAAGGTCTTCCTTTTGCCGTTGGTTCACCCTCCAATGGCTGCCGCGGTCGGCGCGCTGCGGCCGGCGCACCGCGCTCATCCCATGGCAGGAGCCAGGTGCTAGGTGCTTTTTCCTGGTCTCCCATGGGGTGCAGGGCCCAAGCACTTGGGCCATCCTCCACTGCACTCCTGGGCCACAGCAGAGGGCTGGCCTGGAAGAGGGGCAACCGGGACAGAATCCGGCGCCCCGACCGGGACTAGAACCTGGTGTGCCGGCGCCACAAGGCGGAGGATTAGCCTGTTGAGCCACGGCGCCGGCCTTAAATCTTTTTTTTTTAAGTATATGAGCTTGAGTCCAGTTTCCTTCTAATACCATACTGGGAGGTGGCAGGTGACACCTCAAGTAATTGCATCCTTGGCACTCACATGTGAGACTGGGACTAAATTCCAGGCTTCAGGCTTCAACCTTGGCCCAACTTTGGCTTCTGGAGGCATTTGATGAGGAGCCAGCAGATAGGAGCTCTCTCTCTCTCTCTCTCTCTCTCTCTCAATGTCTGTTTCTCATTCTGTCTCTTAAATTTAAAAATTATAATAAAAAGGAGTATATTTAAGTATTTGCTGTCTTCACATTGTGCAATGACCTCTGTATTCATGAACTTCCTAGTTCTCCTCCCCAGCTCCTGGCAACCACCATCCTACTTTCTGCGTCTATGAATTTGACCATTTTAGATACCTCACATAAATGAAATCATACAGGATTTTTTATGAGTGACTTATCTGGCATGATATCCTCAGGGTGTATCATTCGCATTGTAGTATGTGACAGGATTTTCTTGTTCTCTGTGTGTACACATTTATACCACATTTTGCTGATGCATTTACCCATTGACGGACAGTTGGGTGGCTTCCACATTTTCTCTATTGTGAATAATTCTGTTATGAACATGAGTGTACAAATACCTCCCTGAAATATTGCTTTCCATACTTCTGAGCACACACCCCGACAAGGCACTGCTGCATCATCTCACAGCTCTATGACTAATTTTTCAAGGAGCCATCACAATGTTTTCCACAGCAGCTGCGCCCATTTTACATCCTCACTGAGGGTGTATGATAGTTTCAGTTTCCACACATTCTCTCTCTCTCTCTCTTTTTTTTTTTTTTTTTTTTTTTGGACAGGCAGAGTTAGACAATGAGAGAGAGACAGAAAGGTCTTCCTTCCGTTGGTTCATCCTCCAAACGGCCGCCATGGCCGGGGTAGTGTGCCTATCAGAAGCCAGGAGCCAGGTGCTTCCTCCTGGTCTCCCATGCGGGTGCAAGGCCCAAAGCATTTGGGCCATCCTCCACTGCCTTCTCGGGCCACAGCAGAGAACTGGACTGGAAGAGGAGCAACCGGGACAGAATCCGGCACCCCGACCGGGACTAGAACCCGAGGTGCTGTCGCCACAGGCAGAGGATTAGACTAGTGAGCCACGGCGCTAGTGGTGGCCGGCCTTGGCCTAGAAGTTAATAGGCCCACATTCCATATCAGAGTGCTTAGGTTAGATACTTGCCTAGTTTTTTTTTTTTTTAAGATTTTATTTAGGCCGGCGCCGTAGCTCAACAGGCTAATCCTCCGCCTTGCGGCGCCGGCACACCGGGTTCTAGTCCCGGTCAGGGCGCTGGATTCTGTCCCGGTTGCCCCTCTTCCAGGCCAGCCCTCTGCTGTGGCCCGGAGTGCAGTGGAGGATGGCCCAAGTGCTTGGGCCCTGCACCCCATGGGAGACCAGGAAAAAGCACCTAGTACCTGGCTCCTGCCATGGGATCAGCGTGGTGCGCCGGCCGCAGCGCGCCGACTGCGGCAGCCATTGGAGGGTGAACCAACGGCAAAGGAAGACCTTTCTCTCTGTCTCTCTCTCTCATTGTCCACTCTGCCTGTCAAAAAAAAAAAAGATTTTATTTATTTATTTGAGAGGTACAGTTACAGTGAGAGTGAGAGAGAGAAAGGTCTTTCCGTTGGCTTACTCCTCTGCAACAGCCAGAACTGCACCAATCTGAAGCCAGGAGCCAGGAGCTTCTTCCCGGTCTCCCATGTGGATGCAGAGGCCCAAGGACTTGGGCCATCTTCTACTGCTTTCCCAGGCCACAGCAGAGAGCTGGAATGGAAGAGGAGCAGCCGGGACTAGAACTGGTGCCCATATGGGATGCCAGTGCCACAGGTGGAGGATTAACCTACTGTGCCACGGCGCCAGCCCCACCTAATTCTAATACTCCTAATTCCAGCTTCCTGTTAATGTGGAGCCTGGGAGGGGCTGGAAAGGCAATGGAAGATGACCCAAGTGTTTGGGTCCCTGCAACCCATGTGAGATACCTGGATGAGGCACCTGGATCCTTGCTTCGGCCTGGCTCAACAGCCCCAACCATTGCAGCCATCTGAGGAATGAACCAGCAAACAACACATCTCTCTCTCTCTCTCTCTTTCTCTCTCTCTCTCTCTCTCTCTCTGTCTCTGTCTCTCTCTCTCTCCTTCACTCCCTCACTCAAACTCTGACTTTTAAATAAATAAATCTTTAAAAATAATGTAGACCCTGGGAGGCAACAGTGATAGCTCAGAAAGTTGGGTTTCTGCTCCCCACATGGGAGGACTTAGATTGGCTCCTAGCTTTGACTCAGCCCAGTCATGGCTCCTGTGGGCATTTTAACAGTGAACCAGTAGATGAGAACTCTAACTCTCTCTCCTTCTCTCTCTTCTCCTTTCTATATATCTCTCAAAATTAAAAAAAAAAAATTAGGGGTCAGCATTGTGGCACAGTGTTTTAAGCTGCTGACTGTGACAGTGGCATCCCATAAGATCACTGGGTTAAGTCCCAGCTGCCCCACTTCCTATTCAGCTCCCTGCTAACATACCTGGAAAAGCAGCAGAAGGTGGCCCAAGTACATGACTCTCTCACCCACATGGGAGACCCAGATGGACTTCCAGGCTCCTGGCTCCAACTTGGCCCAGCTCCAGCCATTGCAGCCATTTGGGGAGTAAATCAATGGATGGACAATCTCTCTCTCTGTAATTCTGCCTTTCAAACAAATACAATGAATTTAAAAAAATTTTTAAACCCAGTTAAAAAAACCTACAAAATTCATCAGTTAAACATGTGTACAGGTGTGTATGTTTTCAAAAGGAGACAATGAGCTAGAAATTCAAGATGTAGAATTTCCTCGGGAAGAGGGAAGCCAGGAAGCACAGGGGAGGAGCTCCAGCTATTGGTAACAATAGCGATCTGTATTTGAAAGGCGAATTCACAGGCGTTCATGGAACTAATATTCTTAACACTCACACATACATGACATACAGTATTCTTTGGAATGCATAAAATATAAACATGTACTAAAAGAAAAAAAAATGGATGATTTTCTACTTTTTACTTTAATAAATTATCTGGGGAAAAATGAAATAAATTATCTAAGAAATGCTTCTTGCTAAATTCATTTACAAACAACTGTATGCATCTATTTAGACAAAATGATATAAAAAAAAAAGTATAATTTAGAGGTTGACTGGATCCCTGCTCATCTCAAAACCATGCAGCCAGGTCAAACCTTCCAGAAGGTGACTTCACCCTGATCTTTTCTCTCAGTTGATGGCGTGAGTTCAACACAAAAACTATCTTTGGATATTAAAAAAAAAAAAACAAACCTATCTTTGGAAACCCAGGAACGTAAGTTTGAACCCCAGTTCTGTCATCAGTAACTGCCCTTCAGCAATACACATAACCTCTCTGAGACTCAGTTTTCATGACAGTAAAAGCATAGTGATATTTTCTTTGATTTTTGTTGGGTGGGTTAAGAATAATGTACATGAAATGTCTGTCTCCTGGTGAGTCCTCCATAAATGCCAGCACTTGTATCCTGATCTGCTGCCCCAATAATGCTCACATCTGTTACAATGTAGTTTATGTTTAGAAAGAATGGGGGATTATAATTATGCCATCTTAATAAATTATGCCACTTTGAGAGATATATAGAAAGGAGAAGAGAGGGAAGGAGAGAGAGTTAGAGTTCTCATCTACTGGTTCACTGCTAAAATGCCCACAGGAGCCATGACTGGGCTGAGTCAAATAAATTATGCCATTATGCCATCTTAATAAAGTTGATTTTTATTAATAATAACTGACACATATAGAGTATTTGTTATGCTTTTTTGAAAAAAATTAAAAAAGATTTATTTATTTATTTGAAAGGCAGAGTTAGAGAGAGAGAGGGAGAGACAGAGATCTTCCATCCCCTGGTTTACTCCCTAAATGGTCACAATGGGAAAAGGTGGGCCAGGCCAAAGCCAGGAGCCAGGAGCTTCTTTTGGGTTTCCTACATAGCTGCAGGGACCCAAGCACTTGAGCCATCTTCCACTGCTTTCCCAGGCACATTAGCAGGGAGCTGGATCACAAGTGGAACACCTGGGACATGAACTGGCGTCCAGACGAGATGCCAGCACTGCTGGTGGCAGCTTTACCCACTAAGACACAACACCACAGCGATGGTCCCTGCTATGTTTTACAACCATTATGTAATAGAAATGCTAAATTAATGAATGGTTTCAAACGTGGATGTGAGCTGAGAGGAAACAGGTGACTATCAAAACAGCAGAACTCACGACACAGGAGCTGCTCCTAAATTTAGGCTGGACCTGCTTCTTCCTGTTATATGCAGGGAAGTTCAGGTTAGGCTTACGGACTTTGAAACTGTCTGGGTCATTCTGGTGGACAACCAGAACTTCCAGCCTCTTCCTGCCCTGACTTCCCAGTAACAAGTGAAAAGAGAGAGTTGGTGCCACCTGGAGGGCAAGAGAGGGCATTGTTAGAACAAACCTCAGTTATTTTTAGTTGAAGGGGATTGGGATTGTGTCATAAAAATAATCCCAATCATTTTAAAATTAAATTTTTTAGTTTTTATTAATATAGACAGGACAAAATTCATGTATTTCTTAGATAAAACTCTCAAGATAAAATTAAATTTTTATTGAAATAGTTGAAAACTCATGTGCGTAAAAAATTATAGAGTTCTTTTGCATCCATTGCCTAATTTCCCCCAACAGTACACACTGCAAAACACAGTGCAACAAAACAGAATCAAGAGTTCAGAAATATACATTTATTGTTAATGAATTTTCAGCAAGGGTGCCACAGAATTCAATGAGGGAAAGAAAAGTGTTTGAACACAGTATGCTGGGGCAATTAGTATTCACATACAAAAGAATAAAGCTGGACTGTGATCTCACACCATATACAAAACTAACTCAAAATGGATCAAAGACTTAAATCTAACAAGAAAAAAACTGTTAGAAAAAAGTAGGGGCAAGGCCAGCGCCGCAGCTCACTAGGCTAATCCTCTGCCTGTGGCGCTGGCACACCGGGTTCTAGTCCTGGTCGGGGTGCCGGATTCTGTCCCAGTTGCCCCTCTTCCAGGCCAGCTCTCTGCTGTGGCCTGGGAAAGCAGTGGAGGATGGCCCAAGTCCTTGGGCCTGCACCCGCATGGGAGACCAGGAGAAGCACCTGGCTCCTGGCTTCGGATCGGTGCAGTGTGCTGGCTGCAGCGGCCATTGGAGGGTGAACCAATGGTAAAGGAAGACCTTTCTCTCTGTCTCTCTCTCTCTCACTGTGCACTCTACCTGTCAAAAAAAAAAAAAAAAAAAAGCAGGGGCAAATTTTTATGACCTCAGTTCAGGCAATGATATCTTAGACGTGAAACCAAAAGCCCAAGCAAGAAAAGTGGACAAAATGAACTTTATCAAAAGTAAAATTTTTGTGTTTCAAAAGACTATCAAGAAAGAAAAAAGACAATTCACAAAGCAGGAGAAAATATTTATAAATTATTGTATCCAATAAGGGTCTAATATATAGAAGATATAAAGAAGTCTTACAACTTGAAAATGGGCAAAGGAGTTGAATAAACATTTTATCAGAGAAGATATGCAAGTGGCCATTAAACACATGAAAAGATCTTTGACACCAGTAGCCATCACAGAATTGTACATCAAAACCTCTTCATACCCACTAGGATGCCTGCAATCAAAAAAGACATTAACTGTCTGGCGCCGCGGCTCAATAGACTAATCCTCTGCCTGTGGTGCCAGCACACCGGGTTCTAGTCCCGGTCGGGGTGCGGGATTCTGTCCTGGTTGCCCCTCTTCCAGTCCAGCTCTTTGCTGTGGCCTGGGAAGGCAGTAGAGGATGGCCCAAGTGCCTGTGCCCTGCACCCCATGAGAGATCAGGAGGAAGCACCTGGCTCCTGGCTTAGTGGCCATTTGGGAGGTGAACCAACGGAAGGAAGACCTTTCTCTCTCTCACACTGTTTTTTTTTTTTTTTTTTCCCATGATGATTGATGCTGCAACATGGCTGGATCTTGGAAACACATAGGTAAAGGAAAGAAGCCATACACAGAAAAAGCTGCATACTATTTATTTGTTAAATATTCAGAATATGAAAATCTAGGCACAGAAAGTATATTATTAGTGGCCAGTGGCTGGTGCACTAGGCCAAATGTGCACCCTTTAACTGTACACTTTAAAAAGGTGAGGGATGAGCTTTTGGCTCAGAAGTTAACAAACCTCTTGTTGGGCCACTGTTGTGTTAAACCACCACCTACAATGCCTGCAATTCATACAGGCACTGGTTCAAGTCCCAGTTGCTCCATTTCCCATCCAGCTTCCTGCTAGTGTACCTGGAAAGGCAGCAGAAGATGGGCCAAGTGTTTGGGCCCTTGCCACCCATGTAGGAGACCTGGATGGTGTTGCATGCTCCTGGTTTTGACCTGGTCCACCTCCAGCTGTTGAGGCCATCTGCGGAGTGAACCAGCAGATGGAAGACCTCACTCTCTTTCTCCCTCTCTGTCTCTCCCTCTCTGTAACTCTGCCTTTCACATAAATAAATAAGTAAGTAAGTAAATAAATAAATAAATATTTTTTTAAAAAAGAAATCTCTTGGGACTCCTGAATCGCTTATGTGCCTGGGTTCAAGTACTTGGTTCCTGACACCAATGTGGGAGACTGGTTTGAGTTCTGGGCTTATGGCTTTGGTCTGGCCCAGCCCCAGCTGCAGTGGGCATTTAGGGAATGAACCAGCAGCTGAATATCATTCTTTTTTTTTTCTCTCTCTCTCTCTCTTCTTCTTCTTCTTTTTGTAATGATCTTATTATTATCGTGGTTTTAAAAATTTTTTTTAAATTTATTTAAAAGGTAGAGTTAGAAAGAGAGAGGAAAGATAAAATAGAGAAAGAGATCTTCCATATGCTGGTTTACTCCCTAAATGGCTGCAACAGCCAGGGCTGTGCCAGGCAGAAGCCTGGAGCCCAGAGCTTTTCCAGGTTTCCCAGATGGGTGCAGGAGCTCAAGCCCTTGGGCCATCCTCCACTGTTTTCTTTCCTAGGCACATTAGCAGTGAGCTGGATCAGAAGTGGAGCAGCCGAGTCTGGAACTGGTGCCCATATGGTATGGCAGCAATGCAAACAGTGGCTTTACCCACTACACCACAACAGTGATCCTCTGTCTTCTCAAATAAAATGAAAAAAGATTTTTAAATTTTAAAAGGTGAATTTCGGGGGCTGGTGTTGTAATTCAGCAGGTTAAACTGCTGCCTGAAATGGCAGAGACCCACATTAGCTGAGGTTCATGTCCCAGTTGCTCTACTTAAGATCCAATTCCCTACTAATGTGCATGGGAAGGCAGTGGAAGATAACCAAATGCTTGGGCACCTGCTACCCACAAGGGAGATCTGGATGAAGTTCCTGTCTCCTAGCTGCAGACTGGTCCAGCCCCAACCATTATGGCCAATTGAGGAGTGAACCAGTAGATGGACAGCTCTCTCTCTTTTTCCCTTCCTCTCTCTGTAACTTTACCTCTCCAATAAATAAATAAATATTTATTTTTAAAAAGGTGAATTTTGCTGGCACTGTGGCATAGCAGGTTGTCTGCAGTGCTTGCATACGGGTGCAAGTTCAAGACATGGCTGGTTTGAGACTTCTGATTCAGCTCTCTGCTATGGCCTGGGAAAGTAGCAGAGGATGGCCCAGGTGGTTGGGCCCTGCACCCACGTGAGGGGCCCAGAAGAAGCTCCTGGCTCCTGGCTTTGGATTGGCACAGCTCAGGCCATTGAGGCCATTTGGGGAGTGAACCAGCAGATGGAAGAGCTTTCTCTCTTTCTGCCTCCCTGTGATGCTGTCTTTCAAATAAATAAATCTTTTTAAAAAGATGAATTTCAGGGTATGTGACTTATATTTCAATTTTTAAAAACTAACAGAGTCAATTTTAAAACATTATAACCAAGGGCCAATGTTATAGTTGCGACAGGTTATACCACTACTTGCAACATCAGCATTCTGTATTCGAAGGACAGTTCAAGTCCCAGCTGTTCCACTTCCAACCCAGCTCCCAGCACCTGGGAGGATGGCACAAATATTTGGGTCCCTGCCACCCATGTAGGAGATCCAAATGGAGTTTCTGATTCCTGGCTTTAGCTTGGCCTAACCCTGCCTATGGTAGCCATTAGGAAAGTGAACCACTGGACAGATATCTCTCTCTTCCCTCCATGTCTCTGTCACTCTACCTTTAAATCAATCAATCTTATAAAAATATTACATATCAAAATCAGGATATTGAGATTAATATAATCTACCAATCTTATTTGGATTTGCCGACACTTTCAGTACCGTTTCTAAAAGAACTTAGCAATTATCAAGGAGAATTGTATATTACATTTAAAAATAACAGAGGCTAGCAGTGTGGCACAGCAGGTTAAGCCTCTGCCTGCAACGCTGCCATCCCATATGGGTGCCTGCTGGAATCCCAGTTGCTCCTCTTCTGATCCAGGATCTGTTAAAGTACCCGGGAAAGCAGCGGAAGATGGCCCAAGTATCTGGACCCCTGTCATCCATATGGGAGACCTGGATGGAATTTCAGGCTCCTGGCTTTGGCCTAGACCAGCTCTGGCTATTGCGGCCATTCTGGGAGTCAACCAGTGGATAGAAGATTCTCTCTCTCTCTCTCTCTCTCTCTCTCTCTGTGTGTGTGTGTGTGTGTGTGTGTCTCCCTTTCTCCCTCTCTCTTTCTTTCTAAGATTTATTTTATTTATTTGACAGGCAGAGTTCAGAGAGAGGTAGAGACAGAGATAGAGGTCTTCCTCCCACTGGTTCAATCTCTAAATGGCCACAATGGCCAGAGTTGGGCCATCTGAAGCCAGGAGCCAGGAGCTTCCTGCAGGTCTCAACGTGGGTGCACAGGCCCACTTTGCCTCCCGTGGCCATTTGCAGGTAGCTGGATCACAAGTGGAGCAACTGCGATTGGATGCCAGCACTGCAGCAGAGACTTAACCTATTAGGCCACAACACCGGCCCCGCCCCCAATTTCAAAGAAAAATAAGCCTTTAAAAAATGATAATAATAATAATAAATCCTACAATTATATAAGCACTTACTTAGCACTAAATCCATAATTCTTATTCTCAGAAAGGAATTATAAAAATTGTCATTAGTATAAAGCTTTATAGAACTAATACGCTAACATAAAGTGGTACTTTAACCCAACACAATTCATCCACATTTCATCATCTTAACACAAACATGTCAATCTCTGGGGTTCTTTTTTTTTTTTTAACCATGAAGCATTGTTATTTCATTTTAATTTTGAACACTTTTGCACCTTACTCTTCTCTTTTAATATTTTAATTATTACAAGAAATCTGAACACTGCCTCCCACGCTATCAGAATGATCCCTTTTCAAGAGCGCAGACTATTTCCTCAATCACTCCTGCTGGTTGCTCTCGCTGCAAACTGCGGCAGCGGGCAACTTCTGTTCCTTCTTTGGGGCAACTGCCTCCGGATCTAGAGCTGGGGTCCCCGGTTAAAGATCTGGGTCGTCTTGTTAGCTCTGCACAATTTCACCCTGGCTCAAGATCTGCTCGCCCCCAGCCCCAGCCTCTGCAAAGCTGGACCCTAAGGACCCTGCCGTCTCCCCGCCTCGCCCCTGCTTCGCTGTCACGCTCACCTCCTCCACCTGCGGGTCTCCGCCCCAGCCCATCTCCCGGCGGCGCGAATGCAGTCAGCTCCCCGGGCGCGCGCCGCGCTCACCTCCGCCTCCCGGCGTCCGGCGTAGGTCGCGGTGGCGGAGCTGTCTTTTCACCGGTCACCCCGGTGCTGGGGGGCGGGGCACATCCAGCCGGGGAACGCCCAAAGGATCCAAAAAGCAGCCCTGGAGTTCCATGCTGACCCCGGACTCCAAGTTCGAGCCCCGAAAGCGGACAGAGCGCACCACAGTTTGCACCGGGAGCAGACGCGACAGGGAGAGAGGGGCGGGTAGCAGTCCCAGCTGCAAAGCCGGGGCCCCGTTCAACCATTCAGCGAGGGCTTAGCAACCACCGTGCGCCGGCCTCCGCCGCTGCAGTGAATAAAAACAGAGCGTGCGAGACGGTGGTGCCGGCTGCGGAGGGCGCTGAAGTGAGGGGCGGCCAGGAGGCCTCCGCGGGGACCACAGTAACAACGGTGGTCAGTCACTGGGTGCTACTGCGGGCCTGCGTGCTACGGACCTCACGTTTAACGCACTCGGGCAGGGACTGCTCCGCCAGCTCCCCTCGCACAAAGGAGGAGGGTGTGAGGCGCAGAGCAGTCGCGCCAGCGGGTCTCGGTCGAAGCCGGCCCGCCCCCCGCCGCGGCCCCCTCCGCCCCGGCCGGGATAGGGTTAACGCCGGCCGCGGCGACGGCGGCGGCCCCCAGGTGCGCATGCGCAGGGCGCGGAGCGCGCCTGCGCAGGCTGCCGGGCGACGTGGCCGGCCGGAGCCCGGAAGTGGTCCGTGTGGAACTGCCGTCCGAGCGAGCCTGTCCAAGTTTTGGCTGCTGCGTGGCGTCTACCCCGGCACCATCATGTTGAAGAAGTTCGACAAAAAGGACGAGGAGTCGGGTGAGCTAGCCTAGGCGGAGGCCTGAGAGAGGCCGGGGCTCCGCTCAAGCTCCTGGGACCCTTTCTGGGAGTCCTCCCGGGCCCAGGTGCTGACCCTAGGGCCGACGAGGTCCCTTGGGGGGCGGGGGCTTGTGCAGAGGTCTGCAGTGGGTCGTCCGCGGGCCTCTGCAGACCCCGGGTATCCTCTGCTACCCTTCCTTCCAACCCACGCTCGTAGGCCTGGGCAGCGATCCTCTGGGTCAGCTTGGGCAGGTCCTGCCCCTCCGTGGGCCTCAGTTTCCCTGTTATGGCAGAAGAGGGCACCGCTCAGATGCTCTCCTTTTACTTCCTCCGTCCGAGGAATCGCCAGGCCTGCACTGGGGCTGGCTACGATGAGGCGTAGCTGTCAGAGACCCTGTCCTGACCCTTTGATTCATTGATTCCGCCCCTCCCCGTCGGGCGGGCACTGGACCGTGTCCTGGTACTGCAGGGAACAAGGGGACCGTCGTGCCTGCGCTGGGAATAGTAGGATGGGAGTAGGCAGAGTGGAGAAGACTGACAGCAGCCGGATAATCACAATACGGTTAATGATAAACGTAAGGTGCTTTGGAGGAAACGTGGTTGTGAGGCATAGGGAGTCATAACTAAGTTGCGTGAATGAGAGACACAGGACTATACCAGGGCTGCTGGTGATTGGCAGCTTGGAGTAGAGCCCCCGTCCCCTTGAGAGGAGGATCTCTAGACAGACTGTGGAGCCCTGGTTGCCATTCCTGAGGGGTTTGAACTCTACTAGATAAATAATAGGGACTTCTTTCGCTTCCCTATCTCCTGGAGAGTTTTGAAATTCAGGGTAGCAACATGTCTCCTCAGTTCTTCTTCTTTTGAGTTTTATTGAAGGTATGCAGATGTCATGCGTTTCATGTATCTCCACTCTTCTTGACTGTAGGTGGAGGCTCCAACCCCTTCCAGCATCTTGAGAAGAGTGCTGTGCTCCAGGAGGCAAGTGTCACGTGCTCCTGTCTGTCCCATCATGGGGCTGCACCGTCCAGGCGGGCGACTCACTGTCGTGGTCAAAGTGCCGGTTTAACAGCAATAGGAGAGGCAACCTGTGCGTGGAAAGGCAGGGCAGCTCTGTTTGTTATGCTGCCGGTTTTGTTCTTGTTCATTTCTCTTTCTAGGTAACCATGTTTATAGTTCATCCCTAACTAGTATTAAGAGAGGATTTCAGGAGTTATTATTAGATGAGTTAAATTCTTTCCCTATGAAAATGAGCTTGTCTCGGCAAGTGTTGTTTATTGACCTTGGGACTTCTCAGACTTTGAATGTGCTAGGAAGTAATATCTGCCGTTGCTTCTTAGGCCCGTGTATTTAATGAAACTCCCATCAACCCTCGGAAATGTGCCCACATCCTCACCAAGATCCTTTACCTCATAAACCAGGTAATGGGGTGAGGCTGGGGATGGATGATGTTCGGAGGGATGCACAGCTCGTTGTTACCCTTTGGCTGTTTGACAGCCTCTGTGTGGTTGTAGCCAGTGGCCCAGCTCTGGGGCCGCTCAGTGTCCAGCTCTGATGTGTTGTTTCTAGTGGAGCCTCTGCAGGATCTGAGGATCTGGCCTGGGCTGCTCCAGCAGGAAGTACCATGTGGCCCCTCTATTCCAAGCTGAGATTTATTTATTTGTTTACTAGAAAAGCAGAGTGACAGACAGAAATGGAGAGATAGATCTGCCACTGGCTGGTTCATTCCCCAAATGTCTGCAACAGCCAGAGCTGGGCCAGGCTGACGTCAGGAGTCAGGAATTCCATGTGGGTCTCCCACGTGGGTGACAAATTTACTAGAGCTGGATCAGAAGTGGAGCAGCCAGGTCCTGAACCTGCATACTCCAGTAAGGGATGCCAGTGTCTGAAGCAGTGGCTTAATGCACTGCGCCACACTGCCAGCCCCTGACACTTCTTTCTCTATTACCGCAGGGGGAGCACTTGGGGACCACTGAAGCCACCGAAGCCTTCTTCGCCATGACCAAACTCTTTCAGTCCAACGATGTAAGTGCCCCAGCCCCAGCTTTCCTGGAGAGGTGCCAGGTGGACAGGGAGTGGGAAGGCCAAGGGAAACTGGCCACACCCATCAGTGTTGGGTACGTTTGTGTAGGTTGGAGGATTCTTCTGATGTTGGCCCTTTCACTGAACCAGGACTGATAGCACTTTTCCCGTCTCCTCCCCAGCCCACACTCCGCCGGATGTGTTACCTGACCATCAAGGAGATGTCTTGCATTGCAGAAGATGTCATCATTGTCACCAGCAGGTGAGTCTGGAGCCTGTGCTTGGCTCCTCTGATGGTTTCCACTGACAGAGGCCATTTTCCTTCTGTGTGTCAGCAGTGAGATTTTCATTTGCATATTGCCAGCTGCCCATTCCCTTTCTGTCTCCGTCACTGTTTAGTTACCGCTGACTCCCCCATGGCAGCCTTCCAGAGTGAGCCTTTTCCCTTTGACTTCTCTGGCCTTGTTTTATATACAAATATTATTTCCCTAATTACTGCTAGTCAACAGAGCCAGCCTGGAATCTTCTCAAAGACTTCAGTGAGTACACAGAAAGAACACTAGAAAAATAGGTGTAGAGAATGCAAGAGGTGAGTGAACAGGCTTGCATCCTAAGTACTGGTTTCTGTATCACGCTGAATGATTCAGGATATATGTGTAATTTAAGTGTAATTCCCTGCCCTTTAGAACTGGGATTCCATTTTCTTATTTCTTCTTGCCACAGTTTGGAAGGGATGTCAGACATTGTAGATTTGTTTAGAAAATACTCTCTATCAGTCCTTGTGTGTAGCTCTGGGGATATAGCAACAAACTTGGCAGTTACAACCTGTATGGGGCCCTTGAATTTACAGAGAAATGGCCAGACCATCGAGATCTGTGTAATGTAGTTTATCCCAGGAAGTATTACAGAGTGGGAGGACAGACTAGAAGGGTACTCAGCCTGAATCTGGACTAGGGAAAACCTCCCAAAACAAGAGTCTGAGGAGAACCTGAAGGACCAGTAAGCATTTGCAGGACAAAACATGACAGATAAAGAGTGCTCCAAGCTGATGAAATAGCTCGAAGGCCTAGAGAGGAGAGAGCATGGCTTGTGGGGGCCTTTGTCTGTCTCCTGTTCTGCTTGCAGTCACTAGCAGGAGGAAGACATGGGAATGTTTGTGGGGGCCTTTGTCGGTCTCCTGTTCTGCTTGCAGTCACTAGCAGGAGGAAGACATGGGAATGTTTTGGTGAAAGCAGGGGAGTGACCTGGCCAATTTTGAGTTTATAAAGATCCCACCAGGTGCTACGTGGAATTTGGGTGGAGAACACAGAGGAGACTTGTGTAGTCATGCAGGCGAGTGTGGCGACAGGAACTGCAGAGGAACAGACAGGGCCAAGTTCCGCGTGTGTTAATAGCACCTTCTCCCTTGCAGCCTGACAAAAGACATGACCGGGAAGGAGGACAACTACAGGGGCCCTGCTGTTCGAGCCCTCTGCCAGATCACTGACGTGAGTACTGCTGCATTTGCCTGCTTCCTGGCCGCTTGGTCAAGGCATTGGCTGGATCTTTGCACACTTCAGGTTGTCCCCCATTTCACTGAGCCAGGTAGTGCGGGGGAGGTGGAAAAACTTTACTCTCATACTCCCCCCACACCTCATTGTCTGCATCATTAGTGTTGCTGAGGGTTCGTTACATCGCCTCCCACCATCTGCTTGTTCCCACAGAGCACCATGCTGCAGGCTATTGAGCGCTACATGAAACAGGCCATCGTGGACAAGGTGCCCAGCGTCTCCAGCTCTGCCCTGGTGTCTTCCCTGGTGTGTAGCTGCTGCTGAATGCCTGCTGGGGATAGGGTGGAAAATGTCAGAGTCAGTTTCCCTTAGGGAAAACAAACATGGTTTTATATTCTCAAGTCTGAGGGTCCTGCCCACCTTCTCAGTGAAGAGAGCCAGGAAACTCTAGGTTGATTGTGGAGGGGCCAAGGTGAATGGCCTTAATGTCCCTTGGGGTAAAAGGCTGTTGGAATTTGGATCTGGCAGGAAATCTGCCAGAGCAGTGAGACTAGGAGTAGGTGTCGTATTGAATTTGTTCACAGTTTCAAGACCAGACAGTGGAAAAGCCCTGAGCTGAATCTGAGGGAAGCTGGAGAGCCAGGCCCAGGAAGTATGACAGGAAAAGCATCTCTCCTGCCTGCCCCTTAACATGCCCTGTCGTCCATAGCACCTGCTGAAGTGCAGCTTTGATGTGGTCAAGCGCTGGGTGAACGAGGCCCAGGAGGCGGCGTCCAGTGATAACATCATGGTCCAGGTGAGATGTGAGCAGGGAGTGTTATTTAAAATACTTAGGCACGGGCAGGCATTTGGCTTAGGCCTGTCCATAAACTGATGATAAAGAAAGTGTGGCATGTATACATGATAGAATACTGTTCAGCCATGTGGCTTTCACAACATAATGAATGACTTGGAGACCATCACGCCAGTCCCAAAAAGAAAAATGCTGTGTTTTCTCTGATTTGTGATGACTAATACACAGAATACCAAAAGAGGTATATGAGTGAAATTGATATTTTGAGATTTGATTATTATTTATAGCCCCCGTCTATATTCCTGAGGAACAGTGGCTTTTCTACTTACTACTTGTTAAATTCTTCATGTGGTGGGTGATTATGCTTGTGATTATAATGAAATTTGCAGGTATGTCATTGCAAAAATTAAAAGTAAGGGGGCTGGCACTGTGGTGTAGCAGATAAAGCCACTGCCTGCAGTGCTGGCATCCCATATGGGTGCTGGTTTGAGTCCCGGCTGCTTCACTTCCGATCCAGCTCTCTGCTATGGCCTGGGAAAGCAGTAGAAGAGTGCCCTGGTCCTTGGGCCCCTGCACTCGTGTGGGAGACCCTGAAGAGGCTCCTGGCTCCTGACTTTGGATTGGTGCAGCTCCAGGTTGCAGCTATTTGGGGAGTGAACCAGCAGATGAAGACCTCTTTCTCTATCTCTCTGCTTCTGCCTCTCTGCTTTTCAAATAAATAAGAAAATAAACCTTTTAAAAAATTAAAAGGAAGTAAGGAGGAGGGTGGGAAGTATTATTATGGATTTTTTAAGATTTATTTATTTATTTAATAGGCAGAGTTAGAGAGGGAGAGATAAAGAAAGGTCTTCCATCTGCTGGTTCACTCCCCAAATGGCCACAGTGGTTGGAGCTGGGCCAATCTGAAGCCAGGAGCCAGGAGCTACTTCTAGGTCTCCCACGTGGGTGCAGGGGCCCATGCACTCGGGCTATATTACACTGGTTTCACAGGCTGTTAGCAGGGAGCTGGATGGGAAGTGGAGCAGCCAGGATTCATACCCGGCATATGGACTGCCAGCACTACAGCCAGAGGCTTAACTTACTACATGACAGTGCCAACCCCTGTTGTTATGTTCTTAAAGCTGTAGGTGTGAAATACATGAAACGTGTTCCTTTATTTAAATAAAAACAAGCAGGGAAAGAAAAAAAGACATTGTAACCACCATTGGAGTACCTGGATTTGATACCCAACCCTGGCTCCTGATTCTAGCTTCCTGCTAATAGAGACTCTAGGAGATAATGATAATGGCTGAGATAGTTGATTTCCTACTACTCACATTGGAAAACTAGTTTCTGGCTCTCCACTTTGGCCCCCGAGCTGTTGCAGGCAATTTGGGAGTGAAAGCGAGCTTATACTGTCTATCTGTCTCTCTCCCTTCGTATCTCAAATAAACAGCAATGAAAAGTTGTTTTTAAAATCCAATATTTAGGCCGGCGCCGTGGCTCAACAGGCTAATCCTCCGCCTTGCGGTGCCGGCACACCGGGTTCTAGTCCCGGTCGGGGCGCTGGATTCTGTCCCGGTTGTCCCTCTTCCTGGCCAGCCCTCTGCTGTGGCCCGGGAGTGCAGTGGAGGATGGCCCAGGTGCTTGGGCCCTGCACCCCATGGGGAGACCAGGAAAAGCACCTGGCTCCTGGCTCCTGCCATCGGACAAGCGCGGTGCGCCGGCCGCAGCGCGCTGTCCGCGGCGGCCATTGGAGGGTGAACCAACGGCAAAAGGAAGACCTTTCTGTCTGTCTCTCTCTCTCTCACTGTCCACTCTGCCTGTCAAAAATTAAAAAAAAAAAATAAATAAAAATCAAAAAAAAAGAAAAAAAAAAATCCAATATTTAAGCAGACAGTGCACTGGACAGTGTTACTGTGGAGATTCTGGTGGCCCCTGGCCATCCCAGGCTTTAATCTTTCGTCATTAGATTTTGGGGAAACTTGATAGCTTCTGGGAAAGAATCCAGGGCACCACGTGGGGTGCCAAAGTATTCAAGTGTTTTGATAAGCAGCTAAGAATTGTTTTGGAGTATGTGATGTTGGCAGGCAAGACCATGCAAGTTCCAGCATTTGCAGACTGCCTTGTTAGTGATGTGTGGCAGTATTTGGTGGCACTTCCATTTGCTTAACTCTTGGTGATCTAGACCAGGTATTCCTTCTCTCTCTGAGTCTTGGTTTTCTTGTCTGTAAAGTGAGAATGAAGGTTCCTGCCTTACAAGGCAGGCAGTTAATTGAGAAAACATTTATAATGCCTGAGCCATCTGGGAAAGACCTCCCAGTGATGTCCTGAGAAGGGGTATCTCTGGAATGTCCCCCCAGATTGCCATGAGTCTTTGGGAAAGCCATTGGAATGACAGTATGTCTTTAGGGTTGTAAGACTGATATTCTAGTTCAAGTCTAAGGGATCCACATGATATATTACGGCTCATGACCATCCTCATAGCCCAGCACCCGCCTTGTCTTTTTCTTACTGAAAGACACCAGGTCTTCAGCCATTTCTTTCATCTCTTTAGTTTTTCTTGTCCTCTCCACATCTTATTCAGGTCCCTGCCAACATTGAGGCAGAAACTAGAACTACAGACATATTCATGTAGTTCGTTAAGTGTTACGTCAAAGGCTACATATACAGATATCTGGGGTAGTTATCACAACCACTCTGCGCAGTGGCTGTTACTGTACCTTTCTGAGAAATAAGAAGGCTAGGGGCTGACATGGCACAGTGGTTAACACGGCTGCCTGTGATGATGGCATCCTGAAGCGTTACCAGTTCATGTCCCATCTGCCCCACTTCTGATCCAGTTCCTTGCTAATGGTCTGGAAAAGCAGTGGAAGATGGCCCACCCCTGCCATTCAAGTGGGAGACCCAAATGAGGCCCAGTACTAGCCATTCCAGCCAACTAGGGAGTGAACCAGCAGATGGAAGGTATCTCCTTCTCTGCCTCTGTGTGTGTGTGTGTGTGTGTCTTCCTCTCTCTGTTACTCTGACTTTCAAAATAAATAAGTAAATCTTAGAAAAAAGAAAAAACTGATAAGGCTAAAAAGCTCAGAGATATAGTGAGAGGCAGGGCCACACAGACAGTGCACCTGAGCTTCCCATGTCTGTATCCATGGCTGTTTCCTGTCCTCCAGTACCATGCGCTGGGACTCCTGTACCATGTGCGTAAGAATGATCGCCTGGCTGTCAATAAGATGATCAGCAAGTTCACCCGGCATGGCCTGAAGTCTCCCTTTGCCTACTGCATGATGATCCGGGTGGCCAGCAAGCAGCTGGAAGAGGAGGATGGCAGGTAATGGCTCTGGTCTCTCACCAGCCAGATGATGCCTCATTCATCCTGCCTGCAGGACCGTCCCTAGCTTCTTGCCACCCTGTGTTCTTTCGTAGCCGTGACAGCCCTCTGTTTGACTTCATCGAGAGCTGCTTGCGCAACAAGCACGAGATGGTGGTGTACGAAGCTGCTTCAGCCATCGTCAATCTGCCCGGCTGCAGTGCCAAGGAGCTGGCCCCGGCTGTGTCAGGTCACTATGTGTTCCTTCACTCAGCTGCACGCATTTTTGTTTGCGAGGATCTAGGCTCTGGGTAGGGGTCAGGGGCAAGAAGAAAGTGCCCTCATATAGGCCATGATCTGGTGTGAAGCGGTCAGTACCCAGACAGTCCCTGCTCTGTGCTGGGCACTGCTGGAGCCTCTCACAGGTGTTACATTCTGGGGTGGGCTACTTTTAGTTCCATCTTGCCATTAAAGAGGCTGAGATGAAGTTCAGGTCCATTCTGGAGCCCTTTGGACTGGTCAGCCAAGGATGAAGACCTGGTGGAGGAACCTGGGATCTGTGAAGCCACTGTGTCCTGGCTGGGGCTTAGCTGTCCCAAGTGAGAGAAAGGAGTATAGCGATTGTCCTGAGCCTGGGTATTGGAGCCCTGTACCTGGGTTTGAATCCTGGCTCTGCCCTTTACTGGCTGGGTGAGTCTCAGTGGTTACCCATCCTTTCTTGGCCTCCTTTTTCCTCTGAAATGTAGATAATATTCATGCCTATTGCATAGGGTTTTGGTAGACAGTAAACACGTGTGATCTGTACATGCTGCCTAGAGTGGTGCCCAGCACCATAGTGAATGCAGCGTGTGTTCTTTGCTGTTGTTAGGGAGAATTGTTTCAGGTTCAGTCATTGAGCCTTCACAGCCTCAGCTGGGTAGACCCCATGCTGGTTATTGGGATCTCACGTGATGTGGTTCTAAGTGGTTGGTGCTGGAACATGGGTATGTTGAGAGGTTAGGAAAGGAGAGGCTCTGAGGAGTCGGAAACCTGGATTCAGAGAGAGAGAGAAGAGAGTATTCTAAACAAGGCATGACCAGTGACAGCAGAAAAAAACACCTAAAGAATTCGTTCAGTGAATCAGATATGCTTTCATTCTTATTATATCCTCCTTATTTTCAGAATAATGGAAGATGTAGCGTCTTCAAAATGAGAGTTATTTTAAGAAAAAAAATTCTTTGAAAAAAATACAAAAGCCACATTATAGACATGAATATTCCAGTCTAAGTGCAGAATTTAGCTCTGAGCTTCCTGGCAATCAAGACAGAGGAAGGAAGAGGGGGTACCTGACCTAGATCTCACCTAGTGGTAGGAAGTAAACCAATTGTTGCTGAGAGGACTTTGTTTCCCACCCTCAGAGAAACAGGAGTGAGCAGTGGGGCGCTTCACAGTGCTGAGAACTCAGGCTGCAGGTGCAGGCAGTCCTGGATGCCAGTCCTGCTTCTGCTGCTTACTGGCCGATAACCTAAAGTTAACTTCAGGGGCTTTACCCCATTGTGCCTCGGTCTCTTCGTCTGTAAAATGGGGCTGATGGCAGTCTTTGATTTCCCATGATTGTGAGGATTTGGTGAGACTTGCCAGCTGCTCAACCTAGTGTGCCTGGCACGGAGCAGGATCTTGGTAAATAACAGCTGTCATCATTCATGAGACTCACTCGGCTCCCACAAACTTATAAGGGGCCCAGGTCATGGCCCAGATAGCCAGGGGGGTAGAAATGTTGTTTAGTTGGGTAGGGATGTCAGCAGGAAATGAGCTAAGCAGAGGGTTTCAGTCCGAGCAGCCTTGGAGCCCTTGATGCCATGCTCCTCTCTGGGAGGCTTTTCCCCAGATTCTCCCAGCTGCCCAGCACTGAGGGCAAACCAGCCTGTGGCATCTCTTTCCCCACAGTGCTCCAACTTTTCTGCAGCTCGCCCAAGGCCGCTCTCCGGTATGCTGCTGTCCGCACCCTCAATAAGGTCAGAATCCGGGAATGGGCGTTGGGAGGGTTGGGGGAAGTGGGCCTGATTCAGCTGGAGGTGTTTCCTGGCCCCTGACTGGCTGGGAAGGGGGTACTACCCCAGTCACAGTTAATTATTCTAGATGGTGAAGTTCATCCAAAGGTCAGGGCCAGACTCATCAAACCTAGTGACAGAATTGGGTCCTGCTCTCCTCTCTGTGTTCCCAAAACAGGTTGCCATGAAGCACCCATCAGCAGTGACAGCCTGCAATCTGGACCTGGAGAACCTGGTCACAGACTCGAATCGCAGCATTGCCACACTGGCCATCACCACCCTCCTCAAGACAGGCAGTGAGAGCAGCATCGACCGCCTCATGAAGCAGATCTCCTCCTTCATGTCGGAGATCTCCGATGAATTCAAGGTACCCGGTACCCTGCTTGCTCATGACCCTCATGACCCTCAGCAGCTGCATACCTGCTGTCCATGCCCAGAGTCCTTGGGCCAGGATACATCTGAGGGGGCCAGGTCAGCCTGGAGGACTCAGTGCAGGTGGTCACATCACCCTTCAGGGGCCTTGGCCCTGGGGGATGTGCCCAGCTCTGCCTCCAGCCCTTCATCCACTTGTCCCTTGGTACTGCAGGAGCAATAGGACTCAGGTTTTTATGGAATACTTGCTGTCGGTGGAGTTTCAGGTGAGGCAGCAGAGCAATGAACAGGACCCGTAACTGCTCTCATGCAGCCTTTTTACTTGCAAGGGGAGATAGATGGTAAACAAGTGAGTGAGTAGATGGGATAATTTCAGGCATGGGCCATACAAGGATGCATAGATACATAGATACATAGATATATAGAATATATAGAATACATATATGTATGTATATAGAATATCTATATCTATATAGAATATATATCTATATATAGAATATCTATATCTATATAGAATATATAGAATACATAGATATATAGAATACATAGATACATAGATACATAGAATGCATAGATCCATACATAGGATGCATAGAATACAGTGAATATAGAAATGCAGCAGAAGTTGCTGGTAGGGACATGATCTGGAAGACCATTATGAGGGGTTGAGCCAGCCATGAGAACTTTGGGGCTAGCATAAGCAGTGAGGTCATAGTAGATGAAGCAAGACCCCATGTGGGGCATTATAGGTCATGATTCAGGGTTTTGACTGTAAAGAAGACACTGGAGAGATAGTTTTTAGTAGTACTTTTAAAATTTTTATTTTGAAACAGTTCAGAGAAGTTTGCAAAGACATGTACTAAGAAGTCCTCAACATCACACCATCAACCCAGTCTCCCAATGCCAGTGTCCCATACAGCCACAGAACGTTGTTATACAAGAAACTGACATAGGCACAATCCATGGAGCTTACCCAGAATCCACAGTTACTGTGTGTGTGTGTGTGTGTGTGTGTGTATGTGAAGCCATGTGCAGTGTGGCACAAGGGTAGCATTTGGGGGTGTGAACCAGCAGATGGAATATTCTTTCTCTCTCTCTCTCTCTCTCTCTGTTTTGCTCTGCCTTTCAAATAAAAGTAAGTTTTTAAAAAGTAAAGGAAGAGCCTTCGAGAGCAGTGTGGAGAGCTAACTGGCCGAGGAGACAGCTGCAGCAGTTTGGAAGGAGATGCGGGTGCCTGTGTCAGGCCCAGGTGTGGGAAAGCAGGGATGGTGTGAGCTATTCAAGGAACAGAGCTGGTTGGCAGGGTGTAGTGTGAGAGCTGACAGGGTGAATGCTGGCAAAGGTTGCGGTGACTGTTCCTCGCCACCGCCGGAGAATTAGGCAGGCTGCCCGCAGCTTGCCTTGACCGAGGAGGGGAAAGTGCGCCACCCGCCACTCAGCCTTCCCCAAACCCGGGGTGTGTGGGGGGGCAATCAGGCGCGGTGTGGAGCCCAGTCGGAGCAGGGTCCCACTTTATCGTAAAAGGGAGGTGTATATATAGCTGAGGTACTGAGCAGATGCGGGCAAGGGGTGGGGTGTTGGGCAAGTGTCCTAGACACTGCTGTTATACCACCTTAATGATCCTTAGGCAGAAGCGCCCTGGGGCTGGGGTGTTTGCTACCAGGGATTTGAAACTTACAGACAGGTTTTCAAACTTGAGGCAGGCTCAGGAAGTTTTCTCTAGGCCTCTCCGGATTTAGCCTACCCCACAAAAGGTGAAGCCGTTTCTATTTTGGGATGATGGTGGTGCCGTTGACCTGCCTGGGACGGAGGAGAGGATCAGGCCTCAGGAAAGGAGAAGGTGATGGCTGACTGCAGCAGCACTGAGTTAGGGACTGCAGGCCTGGGGAAGGTGTCTGCTAGACAGTTGGAAATGCAGGTCTAGACCTCCAGGCAGGAGATAAGGGTTGGGGGTCATTGGCATCCTGGTGAAAGCCGTGAGGGAATGTAAGTTTGCTGAAGAGGACTGAGGACAGAATAATGAAGCAGCAGGCTGGATGAAAGAGGAAACGAGGCAGGTGAAGGGTTGAATTGCGGAAGTGACTAGGGAAAGGGGCTGGACAAGTGCAGTGGAGGGGGCTAGAGACTCACTGTGAGGTCTGGGTAGAAAAGCAGAGTTTGTAACCAGAGTCTGACTCTGAGGCCATTGAGAGTGCCGTGTGTGTCATCTGCGCTGGGTGAGCTCAAGGATTACATGATCCTGAGCCTGAGGGTGAAGTTCCTTGCCCTTGTGTTGTGTCCAGGGTGTGGGTGGCCTGGTCTGAGATGGACTCAGCTGGCATTTGAGAACGGAGTCACTCAGCCCTGGTGGCAGGGGCTGCTGCTCACGCCTTTCTGTTTGACTCAGGTGGTGGTTGTCCAGGCCATCAGTGCCCTGTGTCAGAAATATCCTCGAAAACACGCCGTCCTCATGAACTTCCTGTTCACCATGCTGCGGGAAGAGGTAAGAGTTGGGGCATTTGGGACATGCTAGGTCTGGTTCAGGGAGTGAGTGGCAGCTGACTGTAGGCTCGGCTCAGAGCCAACACCAACAGCCTCCTCTTCGTAGGTGTGCTCAGTCAGCCTGTTAACCAGCTAGCTTTCCTGGTGCCTGCAGCCCTTTAAACTCCTTGTAGACACACGGTGTAAACACACACCAATTACTGGTGATTTCAGTAATAACTACATGACTCACCAGCTCCATGCAAAACGAAGCAGATGCCCTGAGGTGATGCTTATGCATAAGATGGGAAAACATGTGTTCTCTGCTGCTGGAGTCTAGCACAGAAATATTCTGGCTCATTCCGGGAGCTCAAGGGGCATTTTCTTATAAAACTGTCCTAACAGTGCAACATTGTTTCTATTTTTGTTCCTGATAACTATTAATTCATTTATGTCACCTTTCTTTGGATGACTCAACAAAACTGGTTAATTTCACAGGAGCACAAGCAAATGTTCCAGGAGCAGGTTGAGTCCCCAAGATACATGGTAACCCTTCCCCCAGGCACAGAGTGGGTGCCTCTTATGAGTGGAATCATACAGTGTTTATCTGTTCCTGACTGGCTGATTTTACTTAGCATAATGTCCTAAAGGTTTATCCATTTTGTGGCATATATCAGAATTTTCTTCCTTTTAAAGATTGAAGAATAATACTTTTGTATGGATAAACCACATTTTGTGTTTTCCATTCCTCTGCCAGTAAACGTTTAGTGGGATAGGCATTTATCCTAGCGGTTATGACACTGGTTAGGATGCCTGCATCCCACATTTTGGAGAACTAGGATTCAGTTCCTATCTCCAGACCCTGGGAGGCGGCAGTGATAACTCAAGTTGGATCCCTTCCACCCATGTGAGAGATCGGGATTGTATTCCCACCTCCCAGCTTTAGCTCCTGCAATGGCAGGCATTTGGGGGATGAACCAGCAGAATGGGAGATGAGTCTGTCTTTCTGAATGTGTCTCTCTGCCTTTCAAATAAATAAATAATAAACACTTAGGTTGCTACTGCCTTTTAGCTATTGTGAATGATGTCATTGTGAGCATGAGTGTACAGATAGCTCTTTGGACCCTGCTTTTAATTTGTTTGGGTATATATGCAGAAAAGGAATATTGTATCATATGGTAATCCATGTTTAATATTTTAAGGAGTCACCATTCTCTTTTCCATAATGGCTGTCCCACCTATTCTGTCTTTTGTCTTTCCTCTGAATTGGAAACTATGGTAAGGAAAGTAGGACCTAAAATGTTTTTATTAAACTGTCAAGTATTAGAACTGGGCTGCTGGGACCAGCGTTGTGGCGCAGTGGGTTAAGCTGCCACCTGCAACATTGACATCTGTTATTAGCCTTGGTTTGAGTCCTTTTTGCTCTGCTTCTGATCCAGCTCCCTGCTAATGTGCCTGGGAAGGCAACACAATATGGGGTCGAGTGCTTGGGCCCCTGCTACCCATGTGGGAGACCCAGATGGAATTCAAGGCTCCTGGCTTCGGATTGGCCCAGCCCTGGCTGTTGTGGCCATTGGGGTAGTAAACCAACAGATGTAAGATCTCTATCTTTGTGACTCTCCCTCTCTTTGTACCTCTGACTTTCAAATAAATACATCTTTAAAAAAACAAACAAACAAAAAGCTTCTGCAAGCTTTCAGTCCAAGCCTTTTGTTTTGCGTGGAAAAGAGGTAGAGCCCTAGGGAGCCAGGTGCTGTGCCTCCAGTTCCTGTGTTTGCATCATTGTCACTGGTCCTGGTTAGACTCCGGGCCATCGCTCAGTTCGACCTCTCCTACTGCAGGGCGGCTTTGAGTACAAGCGTGCCATCGTGGACTGCATCATCAGCATCATTGAGGAGAACTCAGAGAGCAAGGAGACAGGGCTGTCACACCTGTGTGAGTTCATCGAGGACTGTGAGTTCACTGTGCTGGCCACTCGCATCCTGCATCTCCTGGGCCAGGAGGGGCCCAAGACCAACAACCCCTCCAAGTATATCCGCTTCATCTATAACCGCGTGGTCTTGGAGCATGAGGAGGTTCGGGCAGGTAGGTCTGAGCCAGATTTGACCTTGGGCTGTTAGTTTGTTTTAGTCAGTGTCCCAGCAAAACGGTTGAACCCCCCCCCCCCCAGTGGGGTCATCGAATGCAGTGTTTTTCCCTCATAAGCTGCTCTTTGTAATATTTAGAAGGGCCGTAAATGTCATCTAGTTCAGTGGTTTTGTACCTCTATAATTTGTTGATTTTTTTTTTTAAGTTTCACTGTTTGTTAGTGTTGAGGGGTTTTTCTTCAATAAGTTTTGTTGAGATAAAATTCACATACCATAAAATTCATCTTTTTATATAAGTGTACATTATAAGTGTACAAGAATTCATCTTGTTCTTCACTTTTTAAAGTTTCTATTCTTGGTGTGGGCATTTGGCACAACAGTTAAGAAGCTGCATGTGGGCCTGGCTTTGTGGCCTGGCAAGTTTACACATTGCTTGCAACATCAGAGCATGAGTTCGAGTCCCAGCTGCTCCACTTCTGATCTAACTCCCTGCTAAAGTATGTGGAAGGCAGTGGATAATGGTTCAAGTACTGGGGCCACTGCCACTCATGTAGGAGAACCAGATGGAGTCCCAGGCTTCTGGCTTCCACCTGGCCCAGTGCCAGGCTATTGTGGCCATTTGAAGAGTGAACCAGTGGATGCAGCATCCTCAGTCTCTCTGCCTTTTCAACAAGTATAAATACATAAATCTAGGTGATAGAATTCTTTTTTATACAGTTTTATTTGTTTGGAATGCAGAGTTAGAGAAAGAGAGGTCTTCTATCTGCTCATTCATTTCCCAAATTGTCACAATGGCTGGGCCTGGACCAGACTGAAGCCAGGATCCAAGAGCTTCCTCCTGGTTTCCCACATAGGTGCAGGGGCCCAAGCACCTGTGCCATCCTCTGCCACTTTCCCAGGTATGCTACCAGGGAGTGGTCTGGAAATGGAGCAGTTGGAACTTGAACCGGTACCCATATGGGATGCTGGCACTGTAGGCGGTCCCAACCTGCTATGCCACAACGCCAGCCCCGTGGATAGAAGTTTAAAAAAACTTCCTATAGCCCTTGAATGGGAGCCATCAATCCGATTTGGCTCCCTTCTCCATTAACTAGACGGGGAAGTTGGGTTCTAGGTGGTGCTAAGATCTAGCCAAAACCACTCATTGTGTTTGTGGTGACTTTGGGCCTCCTGGCTTGAGACTGTTATTCTCTGGGTCTCTTCTGCCTGAATGAAAACCCACTGAAAATACTCAGATGATAAGCTCTTGGTATATGTTGGGTAAATCATATTTGCTTCATAATTGCAGGCGCTGTGAGTGCTCTGGCCAAGTTTGGAGCCCAGAACGAGGAGATGTTACCTAGCATCTTGGTATTGCTGAAGAGGTGAGTGTAGGCTCAAGGATCCTGGTGTATGACAATGTTCTCTCCAGCGCAGGTGACTTTCCTTTATCTCTTTCTGCTAAAAAGGAGGAGAAAAGTTATATAACTGTTGATTGTAGGAAAAGAATAGAAAGTATAGAAGAGCATGGAAAATAGTATCATGCACAGCCCATCACCCAGATGTGACCAATGTTGAATTTGTATAATTTATATACTGTGCAATTCAGTATTCAAAATGTATGATTCATTGGTTTTTAATATATTCACGGAGTTGTAGAATCATTACCACACTCTAAAACATGTTTGTTGCCCCAAAAAGAAACCCATCCTGTATCTATTAGGTACTTCCCACTCCATCCACCCCTTCTGGTCCCAGGCAACAATGAATGTATTTTTTGTCATTTTAGATTTGCTTTTTCTGGACGTTTTATAATAGCAGTCATAACATATGTAGCCTTTCTGTTGGATTGGCTTCTTGCACGGTGTTCCTAAGGTTTATCCATACTATACAAGTGCAACAGTAGTTTATTCCTGTATATTGCCAAATATATTTCTTTGCATGGATATACCATATTTTGTTTATCTACTTATCAGTTGACAGACATTTGGGTTATTTCCAACTTGTGGTTATTAATGTTTTATAAATACTCAACTACAAGTTTTTCTATGGATATATGTTTTCCCATCTCTTGGCCATATACCTAGGAGTAGAATTTCTGGGTCATGTTCAATGTTTTTTGACATGCTAATAGTAAGCTGACTGGCTTGGCTTCTGGGAGAGGATGTAGAGAGCATGAATATGCCCACCTCCTGGCCTATCATCAGAGCTTCATGGGCCCCTCTGTGCTTTTTATGCCACTGTTTAAGACCTGCTTGGGTGCCACTTGTTCCCAGAGCTTTAAGACACCTGCTTCCTCCTTTTACCCACTGATGAAACCCTACAGGGCCACGCCCACTAGGCCCCAATCAGGAGCACTCTGTGTCCCTGTTGCAGGTGTGTGATGGATGATGACAATGAAGTAAGGGACCGAGCCACCTTCTATCTGAATGTCCTGGAGCAGAAGCAGAAGGCCCTCAATGCAGGCTACATCTTAAATGGTGAGTCTTTCCCTGGCTGTCTCTGAGCCTGCACTTAACTGGAGCGGTGGACCTTCTCATCACTCCAGAGCAGCCTGGGGAAAATGCCTGGACAGGGGAAGTCGGCGGCAAATCACTCTTGGCTGGTCTTTCATGGCAGCGTCCCCAGATCATACCAGTGTGGGTAGGAACAGCCCAGGGAATCGAACTGAAGTCATTGATAAAAACTTGTGTTTTCATAATACTTTACCTTTTTTCTGTCATTTTGTATCTGTGTTTACTGCTTTCACCAATCCTGTGGGAGAAAGGTGTCTGAGAATGCAGAGGCTCAGGAAGTTACATGATTTTCTCAGGATCATATCACGCAGGATTAGTCATTTGAGGATCCTAGGCCGCAGTCTCTCTGTAGGGGGTTCCTGGTGCACATTTTCTTGTGCCTTCCAGATGGAATGACCTCTGTTTCTCTGACCTCCAGGTCTGACTGTGTCCATCCCTGGTCTCGAGAGGGCTCTGCAGCAATACACTCTAGAACCATCGGAAAAACCTTTTGACCTCAAGTCTGTGCCCTTGGCCACCACGCCCATGGCGGAGCAGAGAACAGGTATGGCCTGCCACAGGCCCTCACATCCAGGCCTCTGTTCGAGGGATCTGCCAGGACAGATAGGGTTGTGTTGGGAGGGAATCCTTTCTACCTCCGGGCCCAGGGAATGGAGGCACACACTCCAAGATACTTGCTGTTCTTGTTAACAAGTTCTGAACCTCACACTCTCGGGAGGGTTTGGGTTTAAAATCCCTAAATAATGGCACTGGGCCTACACCGACACTGCCCCTGACTGGAGCCGTCAGTCACCATGTACATTTGCTCCTGCAGAGAGTACCCCCATCACAGCAGTCAAACAGCCTGAGAAAGTGGCAGCCACCCGACAGGAGATCTTCCAGGGTGAGTAACGGCTGGGTGGGCATAAAAGAGCTGGACTTGGTCTCTTCAGGGGAATTAAAAACAAGAACTGGGCCGGTGCCGTGGCTCAATAGGCTAATCCTCTGCCTAGTGGCTCCGGCACCCGGGTTCTAGTCACGGTCAGGGCGCCGGATTCTGTCCCGGTTGCCCCTCTTCCAGGCCAGCTCTCTGCTATGGTCCGGGAGTGCAGTGGAGGATGGCCCAGGTGCTTGGGCCCTGCACCCCATGGGAGACCAGGATAAGCACCTAGCACCTGGCTCCTGCCATTGGATGAGCGCGGTGCGCCGGCCGCAGCGTACCATCCGCGGCGGCCATTGGAGGGTGAACCAACGGCAAAGGAAGACCTTTCTCTCTGTCTCTCTCTCTCACTGTCCACTCTGCCTGTTAAAAAAAAGAGAGAGAGAGAACTGTTTTTATCGTGTTTCTCCTGAGTGCTGGGCCCCAGAGAGTGCTTTAGATCATCACATTTGACCCTCACTTAGACGTTGCTAGGTCCTTTGGTATCTGAGGAATTAGAAGTTTAGAAAGTAGTTTGTCCAAGGTTGCACAGACAGAAAGTGGAGGGGCTGGAATTAACAATCAGCTCAGAACTGGCTCAGAGCTGCCATTGAGCTATGCTTCTGAGAGCTTAGATCCCTGGAGCCCAGGTGGTTCAGGATATCTGGTGGAGCACAACTAGGGTTCAGAGACACTGGTACGTTTTCTTGGTCGATGTTGTGTTCAGTCCCCATCAACTTGTAAGGTTTTGTTTAGGCATCCATCTGTGCTTTTAGTCTTGTATTGTTCAGTTTTTCTTTCTGTTTTATTTGAAAGACAGAAAGACAAGCAGAGAACAAACAAAGAACAAACATCCTCTTATTCACTCCCCAAAAACCCACAACAGCCAGGACTAAGTAAGGAACCCTTACCTCAATCCATGAAGGTGGCAGGGACGCAAGTACTTTTTTTTTTTTTTTTTTTTTTTAAGATTTATTGGCCAGCATTGTGGCTCACTAGGCCAATCCACCGCCTGTGGCACCGGCACTCTGGGTTCTAGTCCCGGTCGGGCCCCGGATTCTGTCCCGGTTGCCCCTCTTCCAGGCCAGCCCTCTGCTGTGGCCCGGGAGTGCAGTGGAGGATGGCCCAAGTGCTTTGGGCCTTGCACCCGCATGGGAGACCAGGAGGAAGCATCAGGTTCCTGGCTTTGGATTGGCACAGCACACCGGTGATAGCGGCCATTTTGGGGGGTGAACCAATGGAGGGAAGACCTTTCTCTCTGTCTCTCTCTCACTGTCTAACTCTGCCTGTCCAAAAAAAAAAAAAAAAAAGATTTATTTATTTGAAAGGCATAGTTATAGAGAGAGGCAGAGGCAGAGAGAGAAGTCTTCGATCTGTTGGTTCACTCCCCAAATGGCCCCAATGGGCAAGCCTGGGCCAGACCAAAGCCAGGTGTCAGGAGCTTCATCTAGGTCTTCCATGAGGGTACAGGGGACCAAGTGCTTGAGCCATCTACTGCTTTCCTATTAGCAGGGAGCTGGATCAGAAGTGGAGCAGCAAGGCTTGAACTAGCACCCATATGGGATGCCAGTGCTGCAAATGGCAGCTTAACCTGCTATGCCATAGCGCTTGCCAGCCCTGTGATCCAAGTACTTGAGCCATCACCTGCAGCCTCCCAGGATGTGGCATTAGCAGGAAGCTAGAATGGAATGGGAAGCAGAGCCCGGACTCAGACTCAAGCGCTCCAGTATGGGATGTGGACATTCTAAATGGCATCTTCCCCACTGCACTACATGCTCTCCCCAGTTTCGCATTTTTTAAAAGGAGGGCTGTGTGTGGAATTGCTGGACCTTTTTCTCCACTGAGTTCTTACTTTGAGAACTAACGAATGTCCCTCTTCGTGAAGCTCTCCTGTTCTAAGCTCACCACTTCACCCAGCTCTTCTCCTTCTGTCTCTCTCTGCCTTTCAAATAAAATTTTAAAAATAAAGTGTCTATAAATGGATTTAAGGCTAGGATATTGGGATCTCCCTGTCAATTTGTTGCTGGACAGAGGAGAGGAGATTATTCTTTGGAAATGGTACAACGTGAGCAAAGTCAGGGAAATAAGGCACAAATGTATTCAGATAATGGTGAGTAGCCACTCATATGTACAGGTCCATCTGTCTCAGGTAGGGTGGAAGACCTTGAGGCTTGGTCATAGATTTATTAGAGGCCAGTTGGTCTGGGGATTGGAAGTTGAGTGAATGTGGCCTTGTGGGTTTCAGAGCAGTTGGCGGCAGTGCCAGAGTTCCATGGACTGGGGCCCCTGTTCAAGTCCTCGCCTGAGCCCGTGGCCCTTACTGAGTCAGAGACGGAGTATGTCATCCGCTGTACCAAACACACCTTCACTGACCACATGGTGTTTCAGGTGAGCAGGTGGGCTGATGCCCTGCTGGGGCTTGTACCCAGGGAGTGGTTCCCTTTCTATTGCGTCCTGTAGGGTCATGGCACCCCAGCACTGGGAGCCAATTTAATAACACTATCGATTCCCAGCAAACAAGGACCTCTTTACCAAGGACCTCTCTGGCTCTTGAGTGACAACACAGACACAGGGAAACTAAGGCATGGGGAGTGGATGGGAGTCAGCTTGGCCCCCAGGGAAAAGTGGAACCTCCTGGTTCTTCCTCTGTAGCCTGCCTCGGACCTAGAGCAGTATCTAAGCTCTTCTCTCCTCCCTTGTGCAGTTTGATTGCACAAACACACTGAACGACCAGACCTTGGAGAATGTCACCGTGCAGATGGAGCCCACCGAGGCCTATGAGGTGCTCTGTTATGTGCCGGCCCGGAGCCTGCCCTACAACCAGCCTGGGACCTGCTACACACTGGTGGCGCTGCCCAAGGAAGACCCCACAGCTGGTGAGACCCTCTCCAAATACCAGTCTGGCCATGGGATGAGGTTGGGGTGGGCAGCTGAGCACTAGGTATTTGTCTAGTAGAGCTTCATCTCCTTGATTTCAGGCCTGAGAATAAGAATGGCCAAGTGTCAGCTACTGTCATATACTATTTCATCCACATAGCAAATCTATGGGGATAAAGACTGCTCTCCCTGTTCATTTAGGTGGGGAAACTGAGGCTCGGGTTATATGATCTAAGCTCACATGGCAGCAGAATGCAGGCTCTCTGATTATACCTTGTTGTCTCCCAAAGACAGGCTTAAACACTCATATCCGTTCCTCCAGTGAAACCACTGTGTCTTTTTCCAGACATGGGACGGTAGACCAGACTGCTGCTGTGGCATGGATGTAGACATCCTGCATTGTCTGTTTTCTTCTCTCTTCCTCCCCTTGGACCCAGGACTTAACTTTCCTATCCTACAAGGCGGTGCCGCCTTTCTATCTTGGTGGGGTTGGATGGCATGTTACTGCTACTAATAATGTAGCAGAGGCCTCAAGGAATACTGTGCCCATCTGCTCCGTGGAGGAGAAGAGCTGCCCCTGCAGACTGGGGATCTCCTGACCACACAGACTTTGTTTTCCATAGTGGCCTGCACGTTCAGCTGCATGATGAAGTTCACTGTCAAGGACTGCGACCCCACCACTGGGGAGACTGATGATGAAGGCTATGAGGATGAGTATGTGGTAAGAAGCCAGTCAAAGGAGACTCAATTTTGTATCTGAGGCTGCTCTTTCCAGAAGCTGACAACCAGAGTAAATCCTTTTCTTGCTGTTTATAGCTCTTCTTTCAAAGAACTTTTAACTTATAAATAGACATGCTCATGCATAAAAGAATACTTAAGAAACACAAAAGTGTAGTATAAAACAAAGTATAGACAGATTATAAATAATTTTTGGTAGGTATATTTTTAGGGGTAGTTGTATAATTGAGATCATTCTGTACATTATAGATCTTGCTCTTTTAACTAAAAGTCATAGTTTGTTTTCCATTAGCATTACAAATACTTCATAAACACAGTTTTTAATGGCTTTAAACTATCTCATTTTATGGATATATCATAAGTCATCTGATCTTTTTGTTCCTTTAATGTTGGGCATTTAAGTTTCCAAATTCTCACTATTTGGGTTTCCACATTTTCAGTATTATTTATAATGGCACATTAAATATGCCTTTTGGTGTAAATTTTAATCTTTATTTCAGATTATTTCCTTAGGATAGATTCCTAGAAGGAGATAATTGGGTGAAAAAATAAGCATGATTTTTAGATGACTCCTGTTATTGCTCTAGATTGCTCTCTAGATAAGTTGGATCCATTTTCTCTGCTGGGAGGTCCTTTGGTGCAGTAAAACAGCCCTGTGAACCTCCTCCCAGAGCTTGGTTGGAACTGAGTACAGGCACCTTCTGGAGTTTGAACATGGGGCAGTTACTCAGTGCCATCTGCATGGGGACTTGGCATTCTTTTTTTTTTATTTATTTATTTGAGAGGTTGAGTTATAGACAGAGGAGAGATAGAGATGTTCCATCTCCTGGTTCACTCCCCAAATGGCTTCAAAGGCTGGGCTTTCCACAAACCAGGAGCCAAGAGCTTCTTCTGGGTCTCCCATGCGGGTACAGGGGCCCAAACACTTGGTCCACCTTCCACTACTTTCCCAGGCCATAAGCAGTAAGCTGGATTGGAGGTCAAGCAGTTGGGACACGAACCGATGCCGATATTGAATGCCGGTGCCATAGGCAGAGATTTAACCTACTATACCACAGCACTGGCCTGGGACAAGCATTTATTTATTTATTTAAGATTTACTTATTTATTTGAAAGTCAGAGTTACACAGAGAGAGAAGGTGAGGCAGAGAGAGACATGTCTTCCATCTGCTGGTTCACTCCCCAATTGGCCACAACGGCCAGAGCTGAACCAATCCGAAGCCAGGAGTCGAGGACTTCTTCCAGGTCTCCCATGCAGTTGCAGGGGCCCAAGTACTTGGGCCATCTTCTACTGCTTTTGCAGGCCATAGCAGAGAGCTGGATCAGAAATGGAGCAGCCAGTACTGAAACTGGTGCCGCTTAGAAAGGATATTGTGATAATTGCAGAGTTATTACTGGGTCATACACTGCCTCCCCCCCACCCCCCAGCAGAGACAAAATCGTTGCACCAGACCTGGATGGTGAGAAGCTGCCGAGAACAAGTGAATTACCCTTCTTTCACAAGTAGCTGGAAACTTGCTGTGAAATCTCCCTATTTAAAAAATTTTGGCTTGATCATAATGATAGGATTAATAGTCAAAGAGGGCTGGCGCCCTCAATAGGCTAATCCTCCGCCTTGCGGCACCGGCACACCAGGTTCTAGTCCCGGTTGGGGCACCAGATTCTGTCCCGGTTGCCCCTCTTCCAGGCCAGCTCTCTGCTGTGGCCCAGGAGTGCAGTGGAGGATGGCCCAAGTGCTTGGGCCTTGCACCCCATGGGATACCAGGAGAAGCACCTGGCTCCTGCCATCGGATCAGCGTGGTGCGCTGGCCGCGGCAGCCATTGGAGGGTGAACCAACGGCATAAAGAAGACTTTTCTGTCTGTCTTTCTCTCTCACTGTCCACTCTGCCTGTCAAAAAAAAAGTCAAAGGGATCACATAAATAAGACTAGTGTCTGCTAATACTAACTGATAGAATAAAAAAGGGAGAGAATGATCCAACATGGGAAGCGGGATACACAGCAGACTCGTAGAATGGCAGATGTCCTAAACAGCACTCTGACCTCAGAATCAGCCCTTAAGGCATTCGGATCTGGCTGAAGAGCCCATGAGAGTATTTTAGGCATAGAAAGCCAAGACACTCTGGCAAAAAAAAAAAAAAAAAAAGAGGGGCCTAAATGAAAGATCTCTGCGAGTGAGATCCCAGTGGAAAGAACATGCCATCAAAGAAGGAGGTACCTTTCTCTGAAGGGAGGAGTGAACCTCCACTTTCACTATGACCTTGTCTAAATAAGATCGAAGTCGGCAAACTCAAAAGGCTTCCATAGCCTTGGCAACTCATGACATGAGCCTAGGGAGATTACTGACACCATAAACAAGAGTGTCAATTTGTTAAGTCAACAACAGGAGTCACTGCACTTACTCCTCATGTAGGATCTCTGTCCTTAATGTGTTGTTCAATGTGAATTAATGCTATGACTAGTACTCAAACAGTATTTTACACTTTATGTTCTGTGTAGGTGCAAACTGTTGAAATCTTTACTTAATATATACTAAATTGATCTGCATAAAAAAAAAAAAGATATTGTGAGGCCAGTGTTGTGACATAGCAGGTGGGACTGCCACCTGCACCAACCGGCATCTCATGTGAGTGCCAAGAAAAGTTCCAGTTGCTCCACTTCCAAACTAGCTCCCTGCTAAAGGCCTGGGAAAAGCAGCAGGAGATGGCCCAAGTGCCTGGGACCCTGCTATCCACACAGGAGATCTAGAAGAAGCTCCAGCCTCCTGGCTTTGGCCTGGCTGCTGCAGCCATCAGAAGAGTGAATCAGTGGAAGGAAGGTCTCTCTCTCTCTGTCTCCCTCTCTCATTGTAACTCTATCAAAAAATAAGTAAATCTTTAAAAAAGGAAAAAGAAAGGATCTCACGGATGACAACTCCAGGATGAAAAGTATTGGTAGGTTGATGCCTGATGTCAGAATGTTTTCCATGGGAGGGTTGTAAGAACCTTGAGGACAGGTCTGCAGGCCTTCAGAGCCTAGCAAGCACTTTCTGAACAAGTTGCAGGAAGAGATGAATGGATGCGTTCAGAGGATAGGTCCATGGGAGTCTCCCCTGTGGGTACCTAATCTCCACCTCCCTATCTCCAGCTAGAGGATCTAGAAGTCACTGTAGCTGATCACATCCAAAAAGTCATGAAACTAAACTTTGAAGCAGCCTGGGATGAGGTAGGCGATGAGTTTGAAAAGGAGGAAACATTCACCTTGTCTACCATCAAGACTCTCGAAGGTAAGATCCTGGGGATGCTCTTTCTGGCCTGCTTGCCTTGCAAGACCCTTGGGTGCTGTTAAAGTGCCCCTCCCTTTTTTCCTCTAAGGATCCAGGGCCATAGCTAGAACACATCAAATGGCCACTTCACCAAAAGCCCTTCGGAGCACAGAGCGGGTGGTGGCACACGGGAGACAAGATAAATGGCTTAACAGTACTGGGATTTCTCTCTGCAGAGGCTGTGGGCAATATCGTGAAGTTCTTGGGAATGCACCCCTGTGAGAGATCAGACAAAGTACCGGATAACAAGAACACCCACACGTTGCTTCTGGCCGGTAAGCAGCATTTCCAAGTGGCAAGGGCATGGGTCGTTTACATGGGGGATGATTGGATCCTGGGCTAACGACTACACTGGGAACAGGAAGAGTCAAAATCCACAGCTTTAGAATTCGCAAGGTATACCAGGGGGAGGAGGGGCAGGGCAGGGCATTGTGGCAATGTTAAAAAACCACTGCTTGGGTTGCACATGTTCCATGTCAAGAGTGCTACTTAGAGTTGCAGTATCTGTACTTCCAGACTAGCTTCCTGCTAATGCCTCCTGGGAAGTGGCAGATGATGGCTCAAGTGTTTGGCCTCTGTCACCCACATGGGAGACCCAAATGGAGTTCTGTACTCCTAGCCTTGGAAGTGAACCAGAGAATGAGAGATCTCTCCCACCCCCATCCCACACACTCTGCCTTTCAAGTAGATGAAAAATAAACATACATTTAAAATTTGCTAAGTATAAAGAAAGGACAGTGAATCCTTCCCCTCCCCAGCTTGCTGCCAGCTATCCAGTTGTCCTTCCAGCATCCAGTGTTAGTATTACAAACCATGCCTGTATATCCTCTAGTTACTTTATAGCCATAAAAACTAACATTTCCATTTCTTAATTCATTTTATTTGTATAATTACATTGTTCTGCAATTTGCTTGTCACTGTGCAGTGCATCTTGGAGATCTTTGCTGTCAATATATAGTTTTCTCATGTTTCTTTTAGTTACAATAAAATATATGTAACAAAATTTAACTTTTGAAAAGATTTTTGTTTATGTGAAAGGCAGAGAAGTAGAGAGAAGAGAGAGAGCTCTCCCATTTGCTGGTTCAGTCCCTAATGCTGGGAACTCTGTCCTGGTCTCACATGTCAGTGGCAGGGACCCAAGTGTCTGAGCCATTGCCTCCCAAGGTGCACATGAGCAGGAAGCTGGAAAGGAGAGCAGAGCCGGGACTTGAACCCAGACACTCAGCTTTGGATGCATTCAGAGTGTCTCCAAGTGTCACCTTAGCCGTATAGAACAGTTCAGTGAAGTTACACATCTTCCCATTGTTGTGAGTCACCCCTGCCATTCATCTCCAGAATCTTATCCCAAATCGAGTCCTTGTTTTCTTATTTATGGCTGTTTCATATCCTACCCCACAGTGTGGGTATACTATATTTTATGGAACAAGCATTATTGATAAACATTTAATTTCCAATTTTCTGTTATTACAGACAGTGCTACTGTGTGCACACACTTTATCTGGCATGTATGCACTGAGGATATCTGTAGGATATATTTCTCAAATTTTCATTTCTCATTTTGATAAATACCTAACTGCGACAAGCCATTCAGAGGGATTCTGAGCCTTTCCTTTCGGACAATACAGAATGTTATCAACCTTTGAGATCTTTGCCATTCTATCTGAAAAAAATGGTATCTTAGTATAGTTTTGATTCACATTTGTTATATTTTGAATGAATTTAAACATCTTAAATATTGAAGAGTCATTTTCATTTCTGTTTTCTGTTAATTGTTTTCATATCTTTTGTCTAATTTTCCACTGGGTTGGTTTCTAATAGGTATGGATATTTAAACAGTGTATCATTGGAAATTTTCAAACATATACAAAAATTGAACAGTATAACGAATCCTACATTCTCATCTTCCAGTACAGCAACCAGCAGCACCTGTACCCACACTCACCCAGATTATTTTCATGCAGATTCCAGATAGAGCATTTTAAATGTAAATGATTCTGTATCTGTACATTTCTATGAGATTAGTACTCTGTATTTAACATAGCAAACAATACAGTTACACCAAAAACCGTTAACAAAAGGAAACAGGACTTGGGGGTTGGGAGGATGCTCTGCTTCAGTGCCTTGCTCATGGCTGACAGCCCCCAAGACCTCATTTCTGGCCACAATGAAGCAACCCAGTCTCCTGGGTCCTGCAGACATCTGCTTTGTGGTTTCCTCTTGGTAGGGCTGTCCCCCACTTCTGTGCTCCCAGATTCAAGCAGCACGTGAGAGCCTCTGTGACATCAGGTGTGAGCCTTCCATGGCCGTTAATTGACATGAACTTGGCGGAAGCCGTTAGTATTATCGCCCCTCTACTTTGTAGTTGAGAATTCTGATGCTCAGGAGCTTGGATGACGTGCACAAGCCTCGGGGATCTCTGCTCACCCCTTACTGCCTTCACCGCACCACAGCCGCCTTGATCGGCTGCTGCAAGTGTGACCCTCAGCTCGTTCCTGCAGTCCCATATGCCTTACCTACCTGCACTTCTCTCCCTTCTAGGTGTGTTCCGGGGTGGTCATGACATCCTGGTGCGCTCTCGGCTGCTGCTTTTGGACACAGTGACAATGCAGGTGACAGCCAGAAGTTCAGAGGAGCTCCCAGTAGACATCGTCTTGGCGTCTGTGGGCTAAGGGACCTGCCTGCATAGGCCCTTTTCTAATCCTTTCCCCCCAACACTAAGAAGTCACGCCTTCCCCATGAAACTGGTGAACACCGCTTCACAAGCTTCTGTGTAGAAACAGAATTAGGAATCATTTTGCAGGTTTTTATTTTTAATTCCACCCCACTCACAACTGCTGGGGGTAACTTTTTTTTTTTAACTAGGGGATGATTTTGACTTGTCCTAGATCTCGCTGTCCTGAGAGCCAGGGAAAAAAAGTTGCAAACGAATGAAATGTTGGAACCTGCTCTTGAATTTATCCCCAAAGAAACCATCTTATGCCTATAATAAATCAGCATGTATTTATTGAAAGACTACTTCTGCAGACTCCTGTGTAGAGCTTCACCCAGTTAGCATCTGCGCTGTCCCCTCTGCACCGCTTGGCCACTGTGCTCACAAGGCACCACCCTCTCCCGCTCATTCCCTGGCCCCGCGCCAAGCCCAGGGACCGGACCAGGTGCAGGTTCGCCTGGGGAATGCCAGCAGCTAACTCACAACCACTCTGCTGTTAGATGGCCGCTGGGAGCTGGGAGGGTCTGGGTCTGACGGGTGGGCCCTGGGTTTTCTGCTCCCAGTTCAGGGATGAGCAGAGAGGAGGGGCAGACTTTGAGAGCGTCCTCCGTTAGCCACGGAGGGGAGCCCGGGTTTATGTCCCAAGGGAGCAGGCTTTTAACTCAAGGCAGGTGGTTTTGCCACCTGTGGCAAGAAGAGCTGCAATGCCTGTTTTAAAAAGTCCTTCGGGATTCAGATGGAGGGGACTCTGGGAGGCCTCACTTCGGTGCCCACCAACGTTGGAGTGATTTGCGGGAGCCCTTAAGTTCCCCACGGTGTGAGGCAGTTAGGGCTGTGACAAGAAGACTACCAGGGTTTCCTGATTTCACCCGTCATCGGCCTGCTGTCCCGGGGCGGGGACGTTAATGCCGCCGGGAACCGGCCAGGTTGGAGGAAAGCAGAGCTCCGGAAAAGCGGGGCTTCGGACGGTTCCCGAGGCGGTCACCGTAGCTCGAGGAACTTCCGGGGAATTCGTCCAGCCCGGGAGGAAGGAGGCCTCGCCCGCCGCGAGCCGAATAAAGCCGCGGGAGGACGCTCCGCTGGGGGCGGGGCCAGGCTGCGCTCGGGGGCTGGACGCCCCGCTGGGGGCGGGGGCGGGCGCCGCTGGGGGCGGGTCCGCTCCTGGGGGCGGGGCCAGGCTGCGCTCAGGGGGCGGTCGCCGCTGGGGGCGGGGCCAGGCTTCGTTCAGGGGCGGTCGCCGCTGGGGGCGGGGCCAGGCTGCGCTCAGGGGGCGGGCGCCCCACTGGGGGTGGGGCCATCCTGAGCTCGGGGGGCGGGCACCGCTGGGGGCGGGGCCAGGCTGCGCTCAGGGGGCGGGCACCGCTGGGGGCGGGGCCAGGCTGCGCTCAGGGGGCGGGGTCTGGGCCCGCGCTCCCGCTATAAGAGGCCGCGGCGCCGCGGGGAGGGGGGCGCGCGGACGTTGGGAGCTGAGGTGAGGCGGGCCGACGCCGACGCCCGCGGTGGTGGCCAGGGCTGAGGGGAGGGGAGACCGCCTCGGTGGTCCGGGCCTGTGCTAGGCGAGGAAACGCGGGGCTGCCGGGCCTGGGCCTGGGCCGAGGGGGGAGTTGACGCGGGACGGCCGAATGGGCGGGCTGGGGCCGAGCGGGCGGCGTTGCCGGCGGCCGTGGGGCTGCCCGCTCCCGAGCGGCGTCGCTCGCTTCCGGAGAGCGGAGCGCGGAGCGCAGTCGGCGGCCCGCAGGTGTGCGGGCGGTGAGGAGCCCTGCCGTCGGGGCGGGAGGCCGTGCTCCGTTCGCCCGGTTGAAGGGTGCTCGCCGGCGTGAGGCCCTGGCCCGGCAGGCGGAGAGGCCCGGCGAGTGCAGGGACCGAAAGCCACTCAGAGGAAGGCGCTGGCGGCTCCCGGGGCGCCCGGAGATAGCTTCTCCTGCCGCGCGGGGACCCGTGTTCTTGCGTTCAGAAACAGTGCTGGAGCACCTGCTGAGGCTTGATTGTCTTGCACGGAGCGAAGAGAACGGGCGGTGCTGGACGGGCTGTGCGCCACCGGCGGTGCCCTGGGCAGCACAGCCCTGCGGGGTCGGGAGGGAACGCTGCCTGTGAAGGAGTGAGCCCTAACGTTTCTCCGTGTTTGGCCGTTTAGAGGTTGTGCGAGGCCGTGCTGAGCATGTGCGGGCGAACCTCCTGCCACCTGCCTCTGGACGTTCTCACCAGAGCTTGTGCCTATCGCGACCGGCGGGGCCGGCCCAGGCTCCCCGAGTGGAGAGAACCGGACAAGTATTGCCCCTCCTACAACAAGAGCCCGCAGTCCCACAGCCCCGTGCTCCTGTCTCGGCTGCACTTTGAGAAGGTAACCAACTGCTCCCCGCTGGCTTCCGGCCCCGCATTGCCACGGCCGTGTAGCTGGGATGAGCCTCTGGGATGACATTAAAAGCCAACCCTTAGTCATGTACTCTGACCTAGCCCACCACCACCTGACCTTACAGGATGACCCTGTCTTCCCTAACTCGATTTAAGTGGGTTTCGTATACAAAGCACTCTAGTCTTAATGCATGTGAAATGTATGAGAGCCTTGTATTTGAATATTTCTTTAAGAGAGCAGCCTTCAAAACTAGCTGATGATCAGTGTCATTCAATTTGAGGACTTTTGTTTTTCTTTTGAGTGTATTAAAAAAAATTTTTTTTCCATGCCCCTTACCACACCAGCTGAATTAGAATCTCCAAACCTAGGGCAAACCAGCTGATCTAAAACCCTTCTGATACTTCATGAACATTAAAAAGCTTCTATTGTTTTTATTATTTTATATCTGTGTTTAACTGAAGCTAGAAACACATGATTGTTTTGGTTATCTGAAGTGTTGTTTTTTTTTTTTTTTTTTTTAATATTTGATTTAGAGTTACAGAGGGAGAAAGGAGAGCTCTTCCATCCACTGGTTCACTCTCAGATGGCCAAAGCAGCCAACACTGGACCAGTCTGAGGCCAGGAGCCAGGAGGTTCATCCCTGTCCCCTCTCCCACATGGGTGGCAGGGGGCCAACCACTTGGGCCATCATTTGCTGCTTTCCCAGGCCATTATTAGCAGGGAGCTGGATCAGAAGTGGAGAAGCCAGGGCACAAACAGGTGGTTGCTTTACCCACCACACCACAATGCTGGTTCCTATTATCTAAAGTTTAATCGTACTCATTGTGTATTAATCCCTTTAGTGTGGTATGACACATCACTTACAATCATATTTTAATTGTTTTGTCTCTTGAAAGTATGTGTGAGAGAAAGAGATAAAAATGCTTTGTTCCAGGAGGTAAGTTTGAAATGCCTTTGATCATGTTTTTAAAAATCAGGATTATTTACTTCCTGGAAACCTGTGGTACATACTTTTCCTTATTTTTTTTAAAGCACTGAACTTTTTAAAAAATATTTTATTTATTATTAATTTATTCAGATATATAAATTTATATATTTGAAAGACACAATTTCAGAGAGGCAGAGACAGAGAGAGAAAGGTCTTCAATCTGCTGATTCACTCCTCAAATGGCTTCAGTGGCCAGAGCTAGGCCATTCTGAAGCCATGAGTTTCTTGCAGGTCTCCCACACAGGTGCAGGGCAGGGGCCCAAGTGCTTGGGCCATCTTCCTCTGCTTTCCCAGGCCATAGCAAAGAGGTGGACCCGAAACTAGAGCAGCCAGGACTTGAACTGGCACCCACATGGGATGCCAGCAGTGCAGACGGTGGCTTAACCCACCATGCCACAGCGCCAGCCCCTGATACATACTTTTCAAAACTCTAATCATAAATGATAGTCAGAAAGGACTCATACCCTTATTCCAGGGGTCACATTATTTTGAAAAAATACCAAATAACATTGATTTTTTTGGGTTGAATGAAGCAATCTACTTGAAACAGTAGATTTAAATTTATGTATTTATTTTTAATTATCTGAAAGAAAACAGATATTCTCTCTGTTGATTAATTCTCCAAATGCCCACCATGACTTGGGCTGGGCAAGGCTGTAGCCAGGAGCCAGGAACTCAACCCACATCTCCTGCATGGGTGTCGGAGACTCAAGTATTTGAGCCATCACCTGCTCCCCTCCCAGGGTGCACATTAACGGAAAGCTGAAATCCCAGCAGACAATCCAGTGTGGGATATGGACAGCCCAAGTGACATCCCAACTACTGTACCAAACACCTGCCCCAACAGGAAATAGTCTATTTTTGGGGACGATGTGGGCCACAGTGGTTAAGATGCAGCTTGGGACACCAGCATCCAGTATTAGAGTGCCTGGATTTAGAGTCCCAGCTCTTCCACCCATTCCAGCCTCCTGCTAGTGCACACCCTGGGAGCAGGCCTTGGCTCAAGTAGTTGCACAAAATAGCATAACTCACTGTACCACAAGGGTGATTGTGAAAGAAAGAAATTGGGGTGGACAGAGTGGTGCAGTAGGTTAAGCCACTGCCTGGGATGCCCACATCCCATATCAGTGAAGGAGTGAACCAGCAGATGGAAGGTATGACCCCCCCACCTCTTGGCATTCTTCCTTTCAAATGAATAAATAAATTTTTTGAAATAAAATGGGGAAGAAATCAAGATAAAATAAACATAATAAGCAATCTTGAAGGGGAAAAGATAAAACATGTTTCAAACGAAGCCATAATTTCGAGTGAGGACAGAGGCTTAATTGTCTTTATACCAGTTCTTTAGATTTATAGAATGAATGTTAACTGGAAAAAAATTGTTTAACAGATACAGAGATTGTGACTAATCGGTGATGGTTAGAGCTGGAACCTAAATCCAGATCACTGTCCCCGTTTTAGTGAATGCATCTTTGAACCAGGAATGGGTTCGGTGGAACTCCTCACCAATACGGTCGTCCTCTGAATCACTGATACACGTTTACTGATAGAGTGCCGGACTGTACATCTCTACTAAGTGTAGTTAAGATGCTAGGATTTCTTAGTTTTAGAAAGATTTGATATTTCATTTCCCTCAAACCTTTATAAATTATAAAGCAAAATTAGAACCAACAGTTAATTCATCCAAATCATCAACGGCCAGCGTGCATGTATAGACTGCAGTATTTGCATTTGAAACCACTGATTTGCAGATTACTTCCTCTTTGATTCACTCACCCATTGCCACAGCTGTCCTGTTCCGAAGTCCTAAAGTGGAGAGGAAAAGATGACTAATACCGAGCAGTATTTTGGCTTCTCAGCTACTTTCTATTTGTCCTCCATTTGGGTTTGGGTTGTAATTGTCCAGTGAACACATGATCTGTAGACTTTGTGAGAGTGGGATTTCTCAACCTTGGCACTATTGAAATGTTTGAGAGGGTGATTGATCGTCTGGGTAGCTGTCTTATGCACTGTAGAATGTTTAGCAGTGTGCTTGGCTTCTACCCACTAGATGCCAGCAGTATGCCCCACTGCCCTATCTGGGTCATAGCTATTGAAGATACCTTCTGATACTGCCAGAAGTCTCTGGGCAATGGGAAGGGATGTGTTGGAGTCAGCTCATACTGAGAACCTCAGATGTAGAGTATTGTTGTCTTTCATATTTCTAACGAGATTAATATAGTTGGCTGTTAGGTGATGATGTTGCGCCTGTTCTTATTTATGCTCTGGGTGGAGGGTTGTGCTTGCAAGGCACATTGGATTGTGAAAAGGAGGATTTTTTTTAAAAGAATTTTTGTTGTTGTTGTTTTTTGACAGGCAGAGTGGACAGTGAGAGAGAGAGACAGAGAGAAAGGTCTTCCTTTGCCGTTGGTTCACCCTCCAATGGTCGCCGCGGTCGGCGCGCTGCGGCCGGCGCACCGCGCTCATCTGATGGCAGGAGCCAGGTGCCAGGTGCTTTTCCTGGTCTCCCATGGGGTGCAGGGCCCAAGCACTTGGGCCATCCTCCACTGCACTCCCAGGCCACAGCAGAGAGCTGGCCTGGAAGAGGGGCAACCGGGACAGAATCCGGCGCCCCGACCGGGACTAGAACCTGGTGTGCCGGCGCCGCAAGGCGGAGGATTAGCCTGTTGAGCCACGACGCCGGCCTAAAAGAATTTTTTAACAATTTACTTATTTGTGACCAGCACCACGGCTCAATAGGCTAATCCTCTGCCTGCGGTGCTGGCACACCGGTTTCTAGTCCCAGTCGGGGTGCTGGTTCTGTCCCAGTTGCTCCTCTTCCAGCCCAGCTCTCTGCTGTGGCCTGGGAGTGCAGTGGAGGATGGCCCAGGTCCTTGGGCCCTGCACCCGCATGGAAGACTAGGAGAAGCACCTGGCTCCTGGCTTCAGATCAGCACGGTGCGCTGGCCGCAACGCGTTGGCCACAGTGGCCATTGGAGGGTGAACCAATGGAAAAGGAAGAACTTTCTCTCTCTCTCTCTCACTGTCCACTCTGCCTGTCAAAAAAACAAACAAACAAAAAAGATTCACTTATTTGAAAGAGTTATGCAGAGAGAGAGAGAGAAAGTGAGATTGTCTTTTATCCACTAGTTCACTCCCCATTGGCCACAATGGCCAGAGCTGAGCTGATCCGGAGCTAGGAGCCAGGATCTTCTTATGGGTCTTCGCACACGGGTGCAGGAGTGCAAGGACTTGAGCCATCTTCTATTGCTTTCCCAGGCCATAGCAGAGAGCTGGATCAGAAGTAAAGCAGCTAGGACTTGAACCGTTGCCCATATGAGATGCCAGCACTGCAGGTGGAGGCTTTACCCACTACACCACAGTGCCGACTCTAGAAAAGAGGATTTTTAAAATCTCTGTCTTTTCACTCATTCTTGCTCTTTCACACACAAGAAATCATTATTCTTAGATTTCCATATTTACAAAATCACAAACATGTTGAATATTTGTAACCTCCCAAATCAGTACTGCAGTTGCATGGCCCCTCTTGTGATGCAGCAGTTTGAGCTGTGACGTCCCACCCCAGTATCCCATGTTTGCTTGAGTCCCAGCTTCTCCCCTTTGCATCCACATCCCTGCTCATGCACCTGGGAAAGCAGCAGAACATGGTCCAAGTGCTTGGGCCTCTGCCACTCATGGGAGACCAAGATAGAGTTCCAGGCTTCAGCCTAGGCCATACCTGGCAGTTACAAATAAAGTCTTGTTAGACCACAGCTGCATGTTTGTTCACTGAAAAGTTCATATTTAAATCCGAATCCCAAGGTGATAGTATTATGGATGTGATTTGGTCATAAGGTTCAAGTCTTCATGAATGGGATTAGTGCACTTAAAAAGGACAACCCATGTGAGGACTCAGTGAGAAAGTGCCCTCTGTGAACCAGAGGGTGGGTCCTTACCAGACACTGAATCTGTTGGTGCCTTTATCTTGAACTTCCCAGCCTCCAGATCTGTGAGAAATATATTTCTTTGTTCTATAAACTACCCAGTCTATTGTATTTTATAGCAGTGCTAATGGACTGCTGCTATAAATGAGCCACCATGCTCATCCATGTAAATGTTCTTTGTCCCTCTTCATGCTACCAGCAGTGACAGAAGTTTCTTTAAAAAAAAAAAAAAAAGATTTATATAAATATTTGAAAGACAGAGTTAAAGAGAGTGGTGGAGACAGAGAGGTATTCATCCTCTGATTCAGTGGCTGAAGCTGAGCTGATCCAAAGCCACGAGCTGCTTCTGCGTCTCCCATATGGGTATAGGGCCCCAAGCACTTGAACCATCCTCCGTTCCTGCTTTCCCAGGAGCATTAGCAGGGAGTTGGATTGGAAGTGGAGCAGTCAGGACTGGAACTGGCGCCCATATAAGAAGCTACTGCTCTAGGCCAGGACTTTAACCCACTGAGCCATAGCACTGGCCTTGACAGAAGTTTCTTGACCCTTTTTGTTTAATATGCTACCGCTCTCCTAAGTTTTTTGGTTTTTTGGTTTTTTTTTTTTTTTTTTTTTTAAGATTTATTTGAAAAAGTGACAGGAAGAGACAGACAAAGAGATCTTCCATACGCTGGTTCTTTCCCCCAAATAGCTACAATGGCTAGGTCTGGGACTGACTGAAACCAGGAGCCTGCAGCACCCTCTAGGTCTCCCACATGGATGTCAGGGGCCCAAGTGCTTGGGCCGTATCCTCTGCCTTCCCAGGCAAAATCAGCAGGGAACTGAACTGGAAGCAGAGCTTCTGGGACTGAACCATCAGTGCAACACAGGATGCCAGCAATGAAGGTGGCAGCTTCACCTGCCGTACCACATGTCAGCTCCTCCTCTAAGGTTTCATTCTATGTCTCTGAGTGTTTATTGGACACAGTTTTTATTCTGTACCAGTGAAGAGTTAGGGATAGAGAGCATGGTTGGTATGGTTTGTCTCCTCAATGTATTAGGCTTCAACTAGGAAGACTTGGCATCTGTAGCTAGGATCATCTACCTCAAGGGTCAGAAAACTTGGGCCTTCCACTTGTTTTTGTAAATGAAATTTTATGGAACCAGTAACATCCCTTCATTTGTGTGTTAGTCATGACTGCTTTGCTGTTGTAATGGTAGAGTTGCAGTAGATACTGTAAGGTCTACAGAGCCTGAAACTTGGTGTCTGGACTTTGACAAAAAGGTTCACCAACCCCAGTCTAGAGACATCCTCTCTTATCTGGCAATTGATGTCGGCTTTTAACTGGAACTTGGTTTTTTTTGTTTTGTTTTTTTGTTTTTTTAAAGATTTGTTTATTTTAAAGGTCGCAACAGCCAGAGCTGTGCCAGGAATTTCATGTGTGTCTCCCATGTGGGTGCAAGGCCCCAGTACTTGGGATATCTTTGACTGCCTTCCCAGGCGCATCGGCAAGGAACTGAGTTAGAAGTGGAGCAGCGGGGACTCAAACTGGTGCCCATATGGGATGTCGGCAATTTAGCCTGCCATACTACAAAGCTGGCCGCTCAACTGGAACTGTTGACCAGAGTATTTCCATGTTGCCTGAGCTTCCTCACAGCATGGATGTTTTAGGGTAGCTGATTGTATAAGGCAACTCATGGCACTAGAAACAGCGCCAACAAACAAGGAAGACCTAGCCTTAGGAACCATACCGTGTCACTTGCGCCACATGCTGTTGCTTACAAGTGAGTTATAAAGCCGTTCAAATTCAAGGGGAGAGAACATAGACCTTCCCAACTCTCAAGACAAGTGTCAAAGATTTTGCAGCCATTTTTCGAATTGCCACAGCCTTCTCACTAGTATCAAAAATTCCTTGTGTGCTTGGGATCTTGGCCCAAACTAAACGCCTCTCCCAGTTTTTTTTGTTGTTCAGTAGTCCTATCATTATTTCACTCTTCAGGGATTGAAAACTTAATCATTTCTGTTTCACCATGCACATCCATTTACATCATAGGGTTTTTGTTTTTCCCTACCTTTTGGATGTCACTTTTATTCTCAGCTCCTATTACTAGTTCCATCTTATCCTCACCCCAGGATCATTATAGTAGTAACCAAAGAGCAGACTCTGCTTATTGGTCCCTTCATAACCATAGTATACAGATAATGAGTCAATACGTTTTGATCTGTAGATTTCATCAAATTCTCAAGGGGCTCATTACCCAAAAAATGTTTGACAACCGTCTATTGGGAATCCCCAGACCGTGCCCGTATTTGGAGACTCAGAAAGACTCAGCATATTGCACATACTGCAGCTAGGTCTTACTATACTGAAGGGACATAGTATCAGCAAGGGTAGAAAACACATAGGAGTTTGGGAAAATTCACACACAGGCTGCCTCCTGTTCTCTTCTTCCTATGAGAGGACACACCAAGCCCATTGCTTTGTCTAGCAATAATGAGACATAAGGTAGAAGTATGCAGTACTTCTGCCCATGGAAACCCCTTAGAGATGCAGGGCCCAAGGTTTTCATTGGGCCAAGGTTGGTCACAGAGGCACTCTGCCTAGCAAGTACTAAAATTCCAGACTCACAGAAAGAAAGCATGTGTTCAACATGAATGTCATTGTTTACACAAGCAGATTAGCAAGGGTAAACCACTCTTATCAGTTAGGGAAAGGTGGAAGCTCTGTCAAAAACCCAATTCTAAAATACTGAGGGTCAGCTTTGTTAATTAGGTCTGCTAAAATGGTGTAGCATCCTAAGGCCTACTACGTTAATTCTTCTGCACAAAGTTACTTGTTTACACATTGCTGATACGTATAATGTTATGTGTAATGTTAGACATTGCTGATATGCCTTTTTGGTCATCTGATTTCATCTTCGCTCTCATCACTTCCCTGTCAGAACCCTCTTGTGAGATAAGAGTTCAAGGATTGCCCCTCAGCCTCCTTGCCCCTATCCCTGATCAGGAGCTGGTACTTGTTTATTCCATCTATTACAGATCATTCTTTTTTTTTAAAGATTCATTTACTTATTTGAAAGTCAGAGTTATAGAGAGAGAGAAGGAGAAGCAGAGAGAGAGAGAAAAAGAGAGAGGTGTTCCATCCACTGGTTCACTCCCCAGTTGGCCACAATGGCCAGAGCTGCACCGAGCCAAAGCCAGGAGGCAGGAGCTTCCTAAGGGTCTCCCATGTGCGTGCAGGGGACCAAAGATTTGGCCCATCTTCTACTGCTTTCCTAGGCTATAGCAGAGAGCTGCATTGGAAGTGGAGCAGCCAGGACTCGATGCCAGCACTGCAGGAGGCAGCTTTACATGCTATGCCACAGCTCCGGCCCCAGATCATTCTCCTTTATACTCAAGAGTACCACGTATCTGGCCTTTGGCCTGTAGAATTTTTTTATGATTTATTTATTTATTTATGTAAGAGAATTACAAAGAGTTGGAAAGACAGAGATCTGTCTTCTACTGATTCACTCCCCAAATGGCCGTTACAGCCAAGGCTGAGCCAGGCCAAAGCCAGGAGCCAGGAATTTCATCCAGGTCTCCCACTTGGATACAGGGGCCCAAGCACTTGGGCCATCTTCCAGTGCTTTTACAGGTGCATTAGCAGGGAGCTGGATTGGAAGTGGAGCAGCCAGGATTCGAACCTGCCCATATAGGATGATGGCGCTGTAGATGGCGGCTTAACCTGCTACACCACTGTGCCGGCCCCTGGCCCATAGAATCTTAGATTACTGCTTAATATTTTCAGGTCTGTGTGGTTAAAATGCATTATGTGGGGCCTGCGCTTTGGCATAGTGGGTAAAGCTGCTGGCTGCAGTGCTGGCATCCCATATGGGCACCAGTTCAAGTCCCGGCTGCTCCACTTCCAATCCAGCTCTCTGCTATGGCCTGGGAAAGCAGAAGATGGACCAAGTGCTTGAACCCCTGCACCCATGTGGGAGACCCTCAGGAGGCTCCTGGCTCCTGGCTTCAGATCGACACAGCTCCGGTCGTTGTGGCCAGTTGGAGAGTGAACTAGCAGATGGTAAACCTCCCTCCCTCTCTGTCTCTCTTTCTGCCTCTCCTCTCTCTGTGTAACTCTGACTTTCAAATAAATAAATGAGTCTTTCAGAAAAAAGTACAATCTCTTTTAGATTAGGCATTTCTGTATGACCTCATAATCACCCTGTGTGTCCCTTGGTAATGGCATGGACCTCATTACATGCCTCTTGAGAACTGAGACCACATGAAATGCAGGACCTAGTACTGTCTTCCATAGTAGCAACAGTTGCAGGGTTATAGAACTAAATCTCTTTGTTCCCTATCCTACTCAAACAGAATGCCATACATTCTAGCAAATGCTAATTGTTTTCAAGTAGACTTTTTCACTTTTAATAATTTGTATTTTTTGTATTTTAAAACTAAACAATACATAGGCTAATATGGTTTTCTAAATTTCATTGTCTCACTAGATTCTAACCTTTTTCTGTGGCAGGATGCAGACTCATCTGAGCGTATCATTGCTCCCATGCGGTGGGGCTTAGTCCCGTTTTGGTTCAAAGAAAATGATCCTTCCAAGTTACAGTTCAGCACGATCAACTGTCGTAGTGATACCATGATGGAGAAAAAGTCGTTCAAGGTAGGAGGGAGGAAGGGAATACCATTTTATTATTAGAATTGAATCTACGAAGTACATTAAATCTATTCTCTTTGTATTATCATATTAACATTTAAAAGTATCAGAAAAAAAGAAAGGTAGGTGACTGATCTAGGGGAAAGGCACATTCTCTATTCTTTTTCCATCAGAGCTGTTTGTACCTTCCATACCTGAGAATTAAAATAAGGTTCCAGTGTTTCCAGTTGTTAATGTTGATGCTGTGCTGTTTATTAGTGCCTTAAAACAAACCACCCCCAAACTTAGTGATTTAAAACAAAACCGTTATTATCGCTCATGTTTTGTGGATTGTCCAGGCTCAGTTGGACACTCTTCGCTTAGAGGGTCTCTTGTAGTTAGAATCAGATGGCAGCTGGAGCTGAATGTCTAAGGTGGCTTCTTCATCCATATCTGACCCTTGAGCTAGGATGACTAGAACAACTGAAAGCCATTCCACATGCCTAGATGGGGCGTGTCAGAGTAGTTAGTTGCCATGGCAACTCGCAACCCAGAGCTCATGATCCAAGAGAGCTGAACAGAGGCTGCAAGGCTTTGACTTAGCCTTGGCAAACACTACAGCATCCCTTCTGCTCTGAGATGTGCTGTACAGAACCAGACCAAATTCAACATGGGAGGAGACAGACTAGGTAGGGGATGGATACTGGAGAGTGTAGTTCATTGAGCATCCAACTTTGGAAACTAGCTACCACTAGGACTTACTTGTTAGAAAAGAGCTGATTGCATTTATATACATTATTTAATCTTTTTAATACATTTGTAATTGAGTGGTGACCATGGGCATAAGAAAAGGAAATACAGAGAAATTAAATAACTAATCTAAAGTTAATCTTGAGATTTTTGCAAGGACATGTTAATAGCAGCAGTTTGTGTCACTCAAGCTTGTACCTTGCTCTTATTTCTCCTCAGGTCCCTCTGGGAAAGGGAAGGCGCTGTGTTGTTTTAGCAGATGGATTCTACGAGTGGCAGCGATACCGGTGCACACATCAGAGGCAACCATTCTTCATCTATTTCCCCCAAGTCAAGACAGAGAAGGTATCATCACTAACACTCGCAGAATGTATTTGGAAAGGTACAGGGGAGCAAATTAATCCAAAGAAGGACATTTTTTCCTTAACTCACACAGTTTGGTTTTTTTCTTAATAACAGCATTACTAGGATAAAATTCATCAACTCACTGATAGATTACTTTAAAGTTCTACTTCAGGTTGTGCAGCCATGGCCACTATCCAATTTTGGAACATCTTCATTACCCCAGAAAGAAACTCCATACCCATTCACCCTCCACTCTTTAATCCTCCCAGCTCTTGGCAACCACCAATCTGTTTCCTGTCTGTGAATTTGCATGTTTTGGACATTTTCTAAAAATAGAAAGCAGAAGCCTAACCCCCTGCACCACAACACTGGCCCCTCTGCAAGAGCCTTTAACATATTAATTCTACGTACTTTTAGTTCCCAGTCTTTAATATTTGACTTCAGTTTCAACATCTAGGACATGTAATCTCTCGAGATTAGTTCTGATGATTTCTACACCTCTTGGCAATTGATTATTTTTTCCAGCTTGTGTGTCTTACAGTTTTATTGTGGCTAGACATAGTAAATAGGACAAAAACTGAGAAAAATAATACTTACAGGGGCTGGCGCTGTGGCGCAGTGGGTTAAAGCCCTAGCCTGAAGTGCCGGCATCCCATATGGGTGCCAGTTCTAGTCCTGGCTGCTCCTCTTCCGATCCAGCTCTCCGCTATGGCCTGAGAAAGCAGTGGAAAGTGGTCCAACTCCATGGGCCCCTGCACCCACGTGGGAGACCGGGAGTTAGCTCCCGGCTCCTGGCTTTGGATCAGTGCAGCTCCGGCCATTGCGGACATCTAGGGAGTGAACCATCTGATGAAAGACTTCCCTCTCTTCCTCTTCTCTCTCTGTAACTCTTTCAAATAAATAAATAAATAAATCTTTAAAAAAATATTACTTACAGCTTGAAATTCTTCTAGTAGGCTAGTAATGTGTGAGAGTGAGCTAAGCATACCAGGAATTAAAGGAAATGTGGGGTTTCGTTGTTGACAAAATTACCTTTGCTTACTGCTGGCTTTCTGTTTTTCTTGGGATTACTAGTGTTTGGGGTGAGATTTTATTTATTTATTTGAGAGGCAAAGCTACAGACAAAGGGAGAGACAGGAGACAGGTATTTCATCTGGTGGTTCACTCCCAAAATGGGCACAATGGTTGTACCCGCGCTGATCCAAAGCCAGAAGCCAAGAGCTTCTTCTGGGTCTCCCACACAGGCGCAAGGACCCAAGGACTTGGGCCATCTTCTACTGCTTTCCCAGACCATCAGCAGGGAGCTGGATCAAAAGTGGAGTGGCCTGGACTCGAACTGGTGCCCATATGGGATGCCAGCACTGCTGGCAGGTTTACCACCATGCCACAGCGCCAGCCCCAAGGATTGATTTTCTAGAGGATTTTTCTTGGTAGCTGCAGGACTTCGCTGAGCCATGAAGAGGCCCGACCTGCTCTGCGTGTGGACTGCTGTTGTTACTGGATGCTTGATAGTCTGAAGTTCTTCTCTTTTGATTCTGTCTGTTGTGGATAGACCTATGTTTCAAGCTTTCTACGTGATCCTGCACCTTCCTCAGAGCTTGGGGGCTTTATTCTTTCTTCCCTAATTTTTATTTATTTATTTGAAAGAGACAAACAGAGGTATCTTTCATCTGCTGATTCAGTCTCAAAATACCTCCAACAGCAGAAGTTGGGCCAGGTTAACACCAGGAATCTGGAACTGAATGTGGGTCCCCCACATGAGGGAAAAGAACCCAGATCCTTGGGCCATCACCTGCTGCTTCTTGGGATGAGCATTAGCAAGAGGATGGAATTGAGAGCAGAGCCAGGACCCCCACACTGCAGTACAGTACACAGGTGCCCCAGGTGGTATGTTAACGGCTGCACCAAGTGCCCGCCTCCAGGGAGTTTATCCTTTTCCCGTATGTAGCGTTAGTAGGACTTTGCTTGTATCGTTGGGCTGACAGGGATCATTGCTCTTTGCCTGGCAGTTTGAGTCTTGTCTATGAGGGGTGATGTCCTCAGACGAGGCTTCTTGCCTTTTCTGAAGCAGAGAACTGCCCTCCTCTATCCGTGCAACACAAGGAGGACTACCTCCCATCTCCTGTCCTGCTCGCATTCTTTCTTGTGACCCTTTGTGGTAGCTGTACTCTGCTTCTAGCAACGTAATAATCATTTTATTTGAATTCTTACTGGTTTCTATGAAGGCCTGGTGTTCCTTCTGTTGTCACCAATTAGCCAGTGTTTGTGTCCCATCTCCTCTTGGAAGTCCCTGTCTTTCCTTAAATTTCAGGCTTATTGGTTGCCCAGAAACCTCAGTTCTGTGATACACTTTTAAAAAGTTATGCTTTGATGATGAGTATGTTGTGCATCAGTTAAGACGCCACTTCAGATGCCCACATCCCATGTCAGAGTCCATGGGTTCAAGTCCTAGCTCTGTACCTGATTCTGCTAATGCATACTCTGGGTCCCCCAAGGGAAACCTAGATAGAATACTGGCTCCCAGTTCAGCCTGTCCAGCCATGACTGTTGCAGGTATTTGGGGAGTGATCCACCTGTCTTTCTTTTCTTTTCTTTTTTTTTTTTTTTTGATAGGCAGAGTTAGAGAGAGAGAGACCCAGAGAGAAAGGTCTTCCTTTTTCCTTTGGTTCACCCCCCAAATGGCCGCCATAGCTGGTGCTGCGCCAATCCGAAGCCAGGAGCCAGGTGCTTCCTCCTGGTCTCCCATGCGGGTGCAGGGCCCAGGGACCTGGGCCATCCTCCACTGCACTCGTGGGCCACAGCAGAGAGCTGGACTGGAAGAGGAACAACTGGGACAGAACTGGCACCCCAACCAGGACTAGAACCTGGAGTGCTGGCACCACAGGCGAAGGATTAGCCTAGTGAACTGCGGTGCCAGCTTCTTTCTCTTTATTTTTTCCTTCTTTCTTTCTCTGTTTATCTCTGTTTCTTTTTCCCTATATCTATCTATTTGCCAAGTTAGATAAAAAAGTTATGGTGTTGTAGATTATCAACATTCGTCCTAATTGTTAGGGTAAAGTGACATGCTTTGCAGCTTTCTATATTCTAGTTCTTGAATTGTATCTTGAATAGCAAGTGGGAGGTGGCATTGATGAGAAAGGGTGGGAAGGACATTTTGGGCAAAGGAAGGTTGCTTATTAAGACACAGGGACATAGAAGTACATGACAGCTTCATTTACTGACAATTTGGGTTCAAATTAGCAATGTGAGCTACAGTTAGATTTGTGGGATAGACCAAGGAAGGCCTTAACACCCTGTGAAGGTGTTAAATTGTGAAAATATTATGGAGCCATGAATCTACAGTTTCTCTGAGCACTCACCACAAAACCTCTTCCTTTTGCTGACCATGGATTAAGAGGGGTTAATAGGTCATGGGCTGAATGACTTCTTTTCTTTCTTAAAGATTTATTTATGGGCCAGCGCTGTGGCATAGCAGGTAAAGCCACTGCTTGCAGTGCTGGCATCCCATATGGGCACCGATTTGAGTCCCAGCTGCTCTACTTCCGATGCAGCTCTCTGCTACGGCCTGGGAAAGCAGTAGAAGATGGCCTAAGTGCTTGTGCCCCTGTACCCATGTGGAAGATCCAGAGGAGGCTCCTGGCTCCTGGCTTCAGATCAGCACAGCTCCAGCCATTGCAGTCATCTGGGGAGTGAACCAGCAGATGGAAGACCTCTCTCTCTGCCTCTCCTTCTCTCTCTGTATAACTCTTTCAAATAAATAAATAAATATATTTTTTTAATTATTTATTTGAAAGGCAGAGAGAGATCAATCAATCTTCCATCTGCTGAGTCACTCCCCAAATAGTCAAAACGGCAATGGCTGAGATGCAGCCAGGAGCCAGGAGCTTCATCCAGGTGTTCTATGTGAGTGCAGGGGCCCAAAGACTTGGGCCATCTTCCACTACTTTCCTAGGCATGTTAGTAGGGCGCTGGATTGGAAGTGGAGCAGCCAGAACTGCAGGCAGAGGCTTAACATTGTATGCTACGGTGCTGGCCCCGGACTGAATGACTTCCAGAAGGATTCCTGTGTTGTTGAGTCTACAGTAGTATCCAGGCTGCATGTGGAGAAAGACTGCTGCGTGCATCTTAGCTGCCTGTGTTTTCTGCTTTCAGTCAGGCAGCATGGGTGCTTCGTACAGTTCTGAGGACTGGGAGCAAGCCTGGGACAACTGGAGGCTGCTGACAATGGCTGGGATCTTCGACTGCTGGGAGCCCCCAGAGGGAGGAGACCCCCTCTACTCCTATACCATCATCACAGTAGATTCCTGCCAAGGCTTGAATGACATCCACTCCAGGCAAGTCACAGTTCTCATCCCTGCAGCCTAAAGGATTCAAGTAAAGTTTGTAATTTCAGACTTTTTGAGAATAAGAAATTAAGGGCAGTTGTTACACAAAGTACAGGTAGAGTGAGTTTGGCTGTAAATGACGTGTCATTCCTAAAGATCACTGCACTATGTGAAATTGTAAAAACTATTTAACTTGGGGTCTGCGCTATGGTGTAGCAGGTAAAGCTGCCGCCTACAGTGCTGGTGTCCCATATGGGTGCCGGTTTGAGTCCTGGCTGCTCCACTTCCAAACCAGCTCTCTGCTATGGCCTGGGAAAGCAGTAGAAGATGGCCCAAGTTCTTGGGTCCCTGCATTCACATGGGAGACCCAGAGGAGACTCCTGACTCCTGGCTCTGGATCAGCACAGCTCCAGCCATTGCGGCCATCTGGGGAGTGAACCAGCAAATGGAAGACCTCTCTCTCTCTCTGCTTCTCTCTGTCTCTCTGTAACTCTGCCCTCTAAATAAATAAAATTTAAATAAATAAATAAAACTACATAATTTATGCAAGAATGAGGTTAAGGAGACAACACTTAAAAAGTTTTGTCATTGTCAAATTAAAAAATAGGGGAGTAGTCTGTAGCACGGCAGATCAAACTAGCACCTGCAACTCTGGCATCCCATTTGGATGCTGGTTTGAATCTCAGCTGCCCCACTTCCAAGTGCCCCTGCTCAAGGAAAGGCAGCAGAAGGTTGGCCCAAGTGTATGAACCCCTGCCACTCACGTGGGAGGACAGATGGAGTCTCTGGGTCCTGGCATCAGCCTGACCCTTCTGGACCATCACTGCCATTTGGAGAATGAACCAGTAGACAGAAGATCTCTCTGTCTCTACCTTCCAAGTAAATAAATCTTTAAAAAAAAAAAAAAAAGGAACCTAATTCCTATTAAGAACCAGTTCTGTTCCTGTTATTAGGAAATATGCAGATAACACACTTGACCTTGAGTAAGACTTAAAGTTTGCTTGTGGAAGAGGTGTTAGAAGAACTACACTCAGAGCCGGCATTGTCACTCAGTGGGTTAAGCTACCAACCTGTGATCCCATATGGGCACTAGTTCAAGTCCTACCTGGTCCATTTCCTTTCCAGCCTCCCTGCTAATGTGCCTGGGAAAGCAGCAGTAGATGGTCCAAATACTTGGACCCCTGCCACACACGTGGGCAACCTGGATGGAATTCTCAGCTCCTGGCTTGGCCTGACCCAGCACCAGCCATTGTGGCCATTTGGGGAGTGAACCAGCAGATTGAAGATTTTCTCTCCTTTTCATCTCTCATCTCTCTCTCCTCTCACCTCTCACCTCTCCCTAACTCTGCCTTTCAAATAAATTAAATCATTAAAAAATAAATAAATAAAATAACTCATGAGTTACTATGTAGTGTCATGAGGGAGGTTATACACAGTTTGTGATCTTGAATTCTGAAGTCCTGAAGCATGTTTTTCAGTCTTTAAAAAAGTTGTTCCTTTGAAGCAAGTGTTTATAACAGTTGCCTGTTTAATCAGATGGAGCATTTGATCCAATGTTTTGCTGCTTCCCTCAGTTAACGTCTGTATCACTGCTGTAAGTTCTTTCAGCAGCATTTTCTTCCATCAGGGGTGGCTTCTGACAGGAGAAAGCTTTGCAAATTGTAGCAACATACAAAACCGCTGCCTGCTACTAGCACTAAAAAGGGCTGGTGCTGTGGCATAGCAGGTAAAGCTGCAGTCTGGAGTGCCAGCATCCCATATGGGCACCGGTTCGAGACCTGGCCACTTTACTTCCAATCCAACTCTGTGCTATGGCCTGGGAAAGCAGTGGAAGATGGCCCAAGTCCTTGGGTCCCTGCACCCACATGGAAGACCTGGAGGAAGCTCCTGGCTTCGGATCGGCACAGCTCTGGCCATTGTGACCATTTGGGGAATGAACCAGCGGATGGAAGACCTCTCTTTCTCTCTCTCCTCCTTTCTGTGTAACTCTTTCAAATAAATTAAAAAAAAAAAAAAATGGAGCAACCAGGACTCAAATTGGTACCCATAAGAGATGCTGGCACCATGTCAGCAGCTTTACCTACTGCGCCACAGCGCTGGCTCCTAACCATCTTACCATTGCTTCTTTTGTTTTAGGTCTGGTTGGTATTGGCTTTATAGCACTTTTTGACTTTGTTTCAACCACGGATGTTTCATTTTTGCAGCATGTCACTGATGTGGAATCCTTTATAAATGTTGCTGCTCAGGATAACCACATTCTCATCTTTCTTTCAAGATACTGTATCATTTCAAGCTCTTCAGTGTTTAAAACATTTCCGTTTTCATGTATTGCCTGCCATTTTTTGAACCAGGGAGCTTAAACATGTGTTATTTTACTATATATAGAAAAGTTGACAAGTGCAAACGAAGAGTAAAACCCAGCTTTGTAGGATACTGTGCCATGAGTCAAGGTAGCTGTCAGCATTTAAGGTGGGTGCAGATGTACGTTTTGTGTATTCCTACATGGTTCAGATCAGCAGGGGGGCAGTTTTCTATGGCCATCCTCTTGGCTCTTACAGATGAAATTGTGCAAAGCAAGCACAGAATTTTTGTTATGCTCCAGTTGCTCTCTGATGTATCAGTTGCATCAGAACAAATATTTTTAAAACAAGCATTAGCAGAACTGACTGTACTTATTTAACACCTTCACAGTTTTTGCTGCATCAGCATACTCTGAAGTGACTTTTTTGGTGTTCTACTGAAAAGAATGTAGTACTATACGTATCAGAATTATCCACTTTATTTAGCTTTCTCCTAAGCTGTATCTGGGAAAATATGCTTTCATGTGATATAGTACCAATTTTTGCTAGTTAATCTGAAAATAAATTCCTCTCTTTTAGGTAACCTAAAACACTACTGATTTTAAAATGTACTGTTATTTTATCTGGTGTTAGGTAAAGCTCTGTGAATTATGGCCAACTAAACTATAATGAGCTTCAAAAATTTCATGAAAAATGGAATTAAAAGATAAGTTTGTTTTTGTGAAAAAAAGATTTTTGAAATCCATGCACACTTTTCTCCTACACATTTTTTTAAAAAGATTTATTTATTTATGAGTTTCCCACGTGGATGACAGTACTTGGACCATCTTCCACTGCTTTCCCAGGTGCATTAGCAGGTAGCTGGATCAGAAACAGACCAGCTGGGACAGAGGCAGTGACTTAACTTGCTATACCACTACACCAATCCCCATAGTACACGTTTTCTGTGAACCTTTAAATATTTCTGTTTTTCATCTACTTGTAAGGCAGAGTGACAGACACCAAGACCCTCTATGTGCTGGTTCACTCCCCATATACATAAAACAGCCAGAGCTAGACCAGGCTGAAAAGGCACTCAGAACTCCATCTAGGTCTCTTACGTGGGTGGCAAGGTCCCAAGCACTTGAGCCATTATCTTCTTCCCAGAAACAGAAGCAGAGCAGCTAGGACTTTAAAAAAAAAAAAAATTATTTTATTTGAAAGGCAAAGTTACAGAGAGGCAGAAGAAGAGAGAGAGAGGTCTTCCATCTGCTGGTTCACTCCTTAAATGGCCACAATGGCCAGAGCTGGGCCGATCAGGAGCCAGGAGCTTCTTCTGGGTCTCCCATGTAGGTGCAGGGGCACAAGGACTCGGACTGTCTTGTACTGCTTTTCTAGGCCATAGCAAAGAGCTTGATCAGAAGTGGAGCAGCCGGGAATTGAAATGGTGCGCCATGTGGGATACAGACACTGCAGTTGGTGCCTTACACTGTGCCACAGCACCAGTACTTGCTAGGATTTTTTTTTTTTTAATTATTTATTTGAAAGGCAGAGTTACAGAGAGGCAGAGGTGGAGAAAGAGAGGTCTTCCATCTGCTGGTTCACTCCCCAGATGAAGCGGAAATAGAATGGAGCAGCTGAGATTTGAACCAGGGATTCTGACATGGAATGCAGTGTCCTAAGAGGGCAGCTTAACCTACTGTGCCACAATACCTTCCCTTAAAATATTTTTAAAATACATGTTTTATTTGTTGAATAGAAGTAAACCATTCATATAGAAGTTCATACTTTTGTTTCCTGAAATCAGTTGTACCATACACTGATGAAGTATGTATCATGTTGTGCATTGGCCTAGGACACAAAAGTGACACTAGACATACAGTCTTTTTTTTTATTTTATTTTTAAATTTTTTTTACAGGCAGAGTGGACAGCAAGAGAGACAGAGAGAAAGCTCTTCCTTTTCCGTTGGTTCACCCTCCAATGGCTGCCACAGCCGGCGCACTGTGGCCGGCGCACCACGTTGATCTGAAGCTAGGAGCCAGGTGCTTCTCCTGGTCTCCCCATGGGGTGCAGGGCCCAAGCACTTGGGCCATCCTCCACTGCACTCCCGGGCCATAGCAGAGAGCTGGCTGGAAGGGTGGCAACCGGGACAGAATCCAGTGCCCCGACTGGGACTAGAACCCGGTGTGCCGGTGCCGCAAGGCGGAGGATTAGCCTGTTGATCCGAGGCGCTGGCCTGACATACAGTCTTTTCCCAACATCTTTGGTAGCCTCTGCTTTTCTAAGGCTTAGTTTCCTGTGTTCACAATAAGGTGACTAGTGGTTTCTTCCATTAAGCCTTTCACCGGTGATGGAGGCTGGACATTGTTGGCAGACAAGTTTTCCAAATTTGTTTTATCTTTAATTGTAGATTGTGCCATTATGGAAAATTGAACGTTGGCTAGAGGATATACTTAAGCGTACTATACTAGATCTGTACACAGCACTCACCCCTAACTATTTTTGCCACAAAACATTATAACATGGCTTTCCAAGTACTGAATCTAGCGTCCTTACCAAGTTGTGTTCAGGGAACACATACATGGCAGATGCAGATAAAGAGTGAGCTGCTCTTTGTGCTGATTTGAGCCATCAGCTGGCTCAGATCTCTCCCTGCTTCTCTCCTTCCCCTCTTGTTACCTCTCCCAACCTCTATCTCCATTTTCCGCTAGGATGCCAGCTATATTGGATGGGGATGAAGCAGTCTCTAAGTGGCTTGACTTTGGTGAGGTCTCAACTGAGGAAGCTCTGAAGTTAATCCGTCCTACAGAGAACATCACCTTCCATCCAGTATCTTCTGTGGTGAGCAACTCACGGAACAACACTCCCGAGTGTCTGGCTCCTCTCCACTTGGTGATGAAAAAGGTAGGGACCTGGGACTATTACAGTCCTTTCCAACTCTGTCAGGGTGGCTCTTGCTTGTAGGATCCAACCTTTTACAGTGGGAACTTTGCTGGTGAGCCCGATAAGCCATTTGGAGGACTCCTTACCTAGAGGGTGAGGATGAGACAAAGGATCTCTTCTTCTTCTTCTTTTTTTTTTTTTTTTTTTTTTGACAGGCAGAGTGGACAGTGAGAGAGAGAGAGACAGAGAGAAAGGTCTTCCTTTTCCATTAGTTCACCCTCCAATGGCCACTGCAGCTGGTGTGCTGCGGCCGGTGCACCACACTGATCCGAAGCCAGGAGCCAGGTGCTTCTCCTGGTCTCCAATGGGGTGCAGGGCCCAAGCACTTGGGCCATCCTCCACTGCACTCCCGGGCCATAGCAGAGAGCTGGCCTGGAAGAGGAGTGACCGGGACAGAATCCAGCGCCCCAACCGGGACTAGACCCCGGGGTACCGGCGCCGCTAGGCAGAGGATTAGCCTATTGAGCCGCGGCGCCAGCCAGGACAAAGGAGCTCTTGAAAGTATTGTTTCTCCGGTCATAACCAGCCATGATGTTGGATGGTAACTTTTGGTACCTCCGTTTTCCTGGCTGTATGTTGGAGGCACGCCAGTCCTCAGTCTCTTTAGAAGAGTTTGACAACGTTCTTGTCACAAACTAGTTTCTTAGAATTGGCAAGGATCTAGAGGGTGTGATTTAAAGGGAAGGTGAACAGGCAGAAGGTCTGCTGTGGGGAGGCTGGCCCCCACGGACATTCTGGGGTAAGGATTTAGGAGTAGGGATTGTTGGCAGCTAGCACTAGTGGCATGGAAGGATGTGTAGTAGGACATGCTCACAGTGTTCCAAGAATAGGCATCAAATGATGCCTGAGCAGTGTCAGTGAGGATGATTGCAAGAGCAGCCATACCATGCCTCAGTTTTCTTTGCTTTCCATGTCCGTAGTCGGTGTCTTTTTGTCTCAGTTTTCCACAAACTCCTGCAACTGTTAATACTTTTTTTTTTCATTAGATGTTTAGACATGTGACTATGTTCCTTTTACACGAGCTATTGCCCTATTTCCGCCATGGTCCTTACATGGAGAAGTAGTGTTCTGGAGAGGTGGCAGTACATTGAGGACCCTTCAGTTCAGCGTGGAGGTACAGGTGTAAGGAAAGCTACGAGAGGGAGTAGCAGTGGGCAGACGGTTGTACAGACAGACCAAGAGGAGCCCATGAGCGGGCGAATCCCTGTCCTGGTCGCTGGCTGGTGGAAGCTCTCGCACACCTGCACCTCACTGGCCAGCATTCCTCCTCAGCTGCCTCCTTTGCTTGCTTTTCTGAGCTGCTCCCTGCCCTTAAAGCACGCTCCTTGCTGCCCACTCGTGATGCAGGGCCCAGCTGGTGCCTCTTCTCCCTTCAAGTGGGCTTTTTCTAAAAGTTTAGCTGAGTCTTTTCCACTTTTCCTAGGAGATCAAGGCCAAAGGCAACAGCCAGAAGATGTTGCAGTGGCTGGCCTCAAAATCACCCAAAAAGGAAGAACCAAAAACACCTGAAAAGGAGGAATCAGAGGTGCCCCAGTGGTCCAGCCAGTTCCTACCAAAGGCCTCATTCCCCACCAAGAGAGGCAGAGCAGCAAAGTCCCCACTCCCCCTCAAGAGAGGCGGCGCAGGGGCCCTGGAGCGATGGCTGAAGCAGGAGGAGGAGGAGCAGCCCGTGGCTAAGCGGCCTCATAGCCAGCACTAAATACTACTGCTGGTAACAGGTTCTTGCATTGTGTGCTTCTTTGTGTTAATTGACGGTTGTGGGCTCATGAGGAAGTGGCTATCCTGGCTGTGACGAGGCACCCCAGGGAGGCTGTTGGGCAGCTGCCTTCACTGACCCTCTGGGCCCCCTGGGCTGCCTTTTCTTGCTAGGGCTAGCAGAGCCTTCCTCCAAGCAGGTCCCTTTCGGGGTGCTCAGCCCTCGTCTGGGGCCTCAAGCAGCAGGCTGTTCTCTGCTCAGCCTCTGGTCTCTCTCTGTGTTCTACAATTAAGTTCTTGAAATGTTTTTATCAGAATACATTCTGTTTGATAAACCTTTACCAACATATGGAAAATGATGCTGGCAGGGGAGCGGGTAGAGTTCTAGATCTTACCCAGTCTTCTGGCATAAGTCTTAAGGAATAGATTCTTTCACACATGGGACACTGGGGCTTGGTGAGGAAAAAAACTAAAGAAGCTTTGGGTGCTGTGGCCAAGGAGTGCAGTGGAGGACTGCCCAAGTGCTTGGGCCCTGCACCCCATGGGAGACCAGGAGAAGCACTTGGCTCCTGCCTTCAGATCAGCGCGGTGCGCCAGCCGCAGCAGCCATTGAGGAGTGAACCAACGGAAAAGGAAGACCTTTCTGTCTCTCTCACTGCCTGGCAAAATAAAATAAAGTAAAAGAAGCTTTGGGGAGGGTTCTTGTTGAGTCTTTTCTTTCTTAATACTTGGAAGCTCTCTGAATCCTTTAGCTGAAAACCAGCCTGAGTTGAGTGCCTGTCACACAGAGGCCAAGACCTCCTTGGCATAGGGAACAGGGGCTGCATTCTGAGGACGAGGATCTGAGGCTGTGGGAAAAACTGCCCACCTGCTCCATCCTGGGCCAGAGCCCCAGCGACTGCTCTGCGGGCTCCCCCTGTCTTTCCTCTGGATGCGGAGTCACTTTACTGCTAATTCGGTACTTATTTTCTCTTCTGTCGTCCCTCGTCCCATCTGGACCATTAGTTCCGTGAAATCAAGAACTGCCTTTTTTGCCGTTTTCCCCCAGTGTTAATAATTGGTGTGCAAATATTTGTTACGTGGGTCGAGCGCTGTGGCACAGCGAGTGAAGCTGCCATCTGCAGCGCTAGCATCCCATATGGGGCTGGTTTCAGTCCTGGCTGTCCCATTTCCCATCCAGCTCCCTGCCGATGGCCTGGGAAAGCAGTGGAAGGTGCCCCAAGTCCCTGGGCCCTCGCACGAACGTGGGAAAGCCGGAAGCTGCCCCGGGGCTCTGGCTTTGGCCTGGCCCAACCCCGGTCCTTGGGGCCACTTGGGGAGTGAACCAGCAGATGGAAGACCTCTTTGTCTCTGTCTCTCCTTCTCTAACTGTGCCTTTCAAATAAATAAATCTTTTTTTAAAAAAATTCTTTGTTCCATGGATTTGAACACTTCCTGTGTGCCCAGTCCTTTGCTACAGCAGGGTCTGACACGTTAATTGCCAGGCGCCACAACACGCAATTAAGCACTTTTGTGTCCTGCAAAGTGGCCCAGAACTGCCGCGCAGCTGGGACTGCCCTGCAGTGCCACTCCCGCGCCCCTTCCGGCCCGGGGCTGCTGCCGCCGCCGAAAGGCTGGGGGCGGGGTGGGGGGCGGAGCGGAAGAGTCCACCGAGCCGGTTCTGCTCCGGCCTCTTCGGGACATCCAGGAAGAAGGGGTCCGCAAGACGCTGCCCCAGGCGGCTGGAAGGAGAGGGAGAGGACTGGGAGGTGCTGGGAACCGGGACCCTCACGCAGCGCCGGCCACAGGTTGCCCTGAAGCTGTGCTTGCACGGGTGCTGGCCCCAAGCCCTACGCAAATCAGGGATCGGAATTTCCGCCAATCAGAGTGAAGCTTCGACCTCGGGGCTGCTAATAGGAGTGTGCGGCGCCAGTCTTGGGAGAGGTGGGGGGCTGGCAGCTCGCGGGGCCCAGTCGCCAGTCTGGTCTGCATTCCGCTTTCCAGCGCCCTGTGTTGCCGGTGCAAGGGTGGGGCAGGGTCGTGCTGGTGACGCACTGGAGCGCCGCTGTGAAGGCGGAGGCTTTCCGGTTTGGGGCCGGTTTGTGTAGGTTTGGTTAAATTTTTTAAATTCAGATAAGTTTCAGTTCAGTGCTGTAACTTGCGGTAGTTTCCTGTCATAGTGCACCCCGGGTGTTGTGTTTGCTTCAGCTTTAGTAATGACAAAATTCTCTGCTTTTCATTGGCGCCTCCGGCTGTTCGTTGGTTGCAGGTGAGCTTGGTGGGTTCTTTTCATGTCTGTAAAAGACACTGCATGGACGTGTGTCCTTTCCATTTCAAGCCTTTGAACTTTGTTATAAACGTGATGTTAAGAGCATGTGTTGATATCTGAGAACTACGTTTTGTGTGGCACACTTTCATAAATGGTTTTTATTGGGCATTTCATTCTCCATCTTTTTTTCTGAGTCATCAGCCTAATTGGCCATGGCCACTTCAGGGGTTTCTAAATCCCTGTTGTCCCCACCTCTCCACCAGTACTTAATCCACCTGATGGAGCATGAGAGCATCTTCTGTCCTTGGTTTGTAACAATCTCAGGGACCAGACTGCCCTCACCTGCCTGTCTGGGTGTGGCCAGGTACAGCCAGGCCCGCATTCTCTGGTGCCAGTGAGGGCAGCCCTAGGATGTGGCTGTCTAACCCCCTGGGCTCTCAGATGGCAGCCCTCCCTCTCCTTGGCAACCTCTATCAGTGGCCAGGCTGGGCTCCAGGGCTTGTGGGCTTCCCTGCCCTGCAGCTTAGAGGCAGCTGAGGGCTCAGGGACACATGGTTCTGATCACTTCAGGTGACTGCCCCAGTCCTGGCTCCAGTGCGCCTGGATCCACCGCCACATGCTGCTGTTGTGTTTGAACCCCAGCCCTGCCTGTGCTGGGACTGGAACAGACCCAGGCAAGGGTCAGAATTGGCTGAGAGCATGCTCTTCAGAACAGGAAGTTGGGAAAACATGTGAGGGACTCCCAGCCTGGGAGGAGTGGCTCAGCATGGAGATTTTGGACAAGATCCTGTTGTTGCCAGTAAGGGCATGGAGGACGGGTGTTTTGGTGGGAACTAGAGACGGTAGGAGAAGCCTCAGTCTGCAAGATTCCCACTTGAGCCTGCGCATCCTCCCTCTGTCTCAGCCAGCATGAGCAGAGAGGGATGCGTAGGGAAGAACCCCATACCCCTGCAGAGTCAGAACATGCCAGATGATTGCATCCTCTCTGGGACTTGGTCTGGCCATCTCTCAATCAAGAGGGTGGGTGCTCACACTCACACGCCCAGGAGCCCCGGGCAGCACATGCTGGTTATTCAGGGGAACCTAAGACCCACCCCTGTCCCGGTGTTCCTTGTGTGGACGTGGATCCCTGCTCGGTGTGCTTCCATCCTACAGTTCATAAAAGGAAAAGCTTGCTTTAGACTCCAGCAGGCAGCATTCCCAGGGGGCCACAGAAGCCACAGGACTGAGGGAACTGGGGCATCAGTGAAAGGGTCGGAAATCAAACTGCATAACAAGGTGGTTTCATTTTTTAAAAAATATTTTCACCTGCTTGAAAGGCAAAGTGACAGAGAGGGGTCTTCCAGCCGCTGGTGCACTTCCCAGATGCCTACAGCAGCCAGGTCTCCCACATGGGTGGCAGATACCCAGTACTCCAGCCAGTATCCACTGCTTCCCAGGTTACATCAGCAGGGAGGTGGATTGGAAGTGGAGCAGCAGAACTCCAATGTGTGCTCCAATATGGGATGTGGATGTTGTAAGCCATGGCTTAAACGGCTGTGCCAGTGTCCACCTCAGGTTTTAGAGGGCAGCCAGGTTGGGGGCGGGTCCAATCCCACATTTCTAGCCCTAAGACACCAGAAGAATAGGGGCTGGAGGAGGAAAGAAGTTGGCAGAAAAGGGACCCCTTGGGAAGTGTACTGGACAGAGCTCTCGAATCCTAGTGAGAGGTATAGACACTGCGCCCCAGCAGGTGCGCCCTGGGTTCCACTGGCTGTGGCTTCCTTTGGCTCAGTCTCCTCCAGGACACTGCCACGTGTGGCTTCTTGTGAAGTGGCTGGAAGGGTCCACATAGAAGACTGAGTTGAAGAATCACAAAGGTGGGGAACTGTAGACCGCATTCAGCTAAAATGTTGATTTTTGCCTGTGTGATATTTATTATAATTGTGGAGAAATACACATAATATTTGCCATCTTAGCCACTTTTAATTGTACAATTCAGTAGTGTTTGTTCACAGGGCTGTGCAGTCTCTGGGATTTTTTCATCTTGCCAAACACCTAAGAAGCAGGTCCCATTTCCTGTCTGCTAAGCCCTTGACAACGGGCATTCTACTTACTACGAATGGCCAGAGAGAGCACTCCTGTCCACTGGTCCATTCCCCAGATGCCTGCAACATCTGAGACTGGCCAGAGCTAGGAGCCAGGAACTCAATCCAGGTCTCCCATGTGGGTAGCAAGGACCAAATTACTAGCGCCAACACCACTGCCTCCCAGGGTGCACCTCAGCAGGAAGCTACATCAGAAGAGCAGCTGGGACTCGGATCGGGCACTCCACGCAGTGTTTTAACCGCTACACCAAGCGCCTGTCCCTTTTCATCTGCAGTTTGGACTCCTGCAGGTGCCTCATGTAAAAGAAACCATGCAGTGGTTGGGGTCCCCACCAGTAACTTAACCACTGTGCCAAACACTCAGCCCAGTGCTTCTGACATGGCCTAAGTTTGTCTGTGTTGCGATTCAGCAGATCAGCAGCAGAATCTGGGTAGCTGCGGCCCCTCTTCAGGAGGGATTCGTGCCTTCTGGTTGGCCTGGCAGCTGTGGATGTGTGTTGGAGACACCTGGCCTAGTTCTTCCTCATCTTCACACACCCCGCCCCCACACACCTTTTCTACCTAGGGATCTGGGGTGGCCAGGCAAAACTACATTTCCCAGGTCTCACTTACCTGTGTGCTTCCACAAGGCCAGTTCCTGCCAGACCAGGATGAAGCTGACTGCCTGCCTCACCGCCTTGAGAAGCAGCACCTTGCTTTGGTTTCTCTGACATAGCGGTCAGGTGTGTACCTGTTGAGCTCCGTGGCTGGAGCTCAGCTCCTGCGGACAGCCAGAGCAGACACGGGTTTTGGTCTGTCCTCAGTGCTGGGAGGTGGTCAGCCTTCGCTTGGGAGCCTCCCTGCTGAACACTTGCCCGTGGACTTGAAGCTCTACCAGTCAGGGCGATACAGCCCCCAGGAACGGCTTCCTTGGCGCCGTGGCGATGTGGGCCCGTTCTCCATGGCAAAACGAACTGCTGCATCCTGTACGTGCCTGCTGGGTCCCCTCTGGCTCTGCTTCTCTGCTTCAGCCCTGGCAATACTGGCCTCTGTCAGTCGCCTGCTGTTTTCCCCATTCTCCAAACGTCTTCCAGGCGCCAGGGCCTGTGCTAGTGCTGAGTCGAAGCTGCTGCTTTGTGTCTCCTTCCACGCAGGACCTAGCACCTTTCCCTACCTCGGCGCACCTCCCCCCTCAGCCTGGCCCAGCCAGTGGGTGCTATGGAAGACCACGGACAAGACCTTAACATGGTCCACTGCCCCCGTTCTGCACATGCCAGTGGGCCCCACAGCAGTTGCCATGCCAAGAACCAGGACCTTTTTGCTGTCTCCCACCTAGCAGGGCAGCTGCCCGGGGCAGGGGGTGTCAGGAGAGCGAGCCTGGTGACGTGGAGAGTGCTCCCCACAGGGACGGGGAGGGGTGCCAGGCAGCCTGGCCAGCCGCTGAGTGAGTCAAAGGCATCCTCCTCGGCTCCATTTACAGATGAGGAAACTGAGGTGTGAGGCGAGAACAGTCTTGCCCCAGACCAAAGGACCACAATGGACCTGGGCCCAGAATCTCCACCCCATCCACGGGGTGGCGACGGGTGAGGGGAATGCAGAGTGCAGAGAGGCGCTGAGTCCGGGGCTGTGTCACAGGCAAGTCCTGTGCCCTCTCCGTGCCCCTCCCCAGTCTCACAGGCTCAGGGGCCTTCATTGGTCAGCTGCAGCTGAGGCTCCCTGAGGTCAGATCCAGGGTCCTGGACCCTGCAGCCCAGAGTATGGCGTCCAGGCAGAAGAGCCTGACCTAGTTCTCCTGGCAGCCACTCAACATTGCCTTGTGACATCCCCTGCGAGGCTGAGACCAGGCCCTCGCAGAGCACCTGGAACACAGTGAGTGCTCATGGGTGACTGGGTAGAGTCAACAAGGCTGCAGCCTGGGACACCCCTCAGGGACATGAAACCTGCCCCCCCCCCCCCGCCCGGGGAGGTTTACATAAAGTCAGAGAGCCAGAGGCATGGTTCTGGAGGAAGAGGCCGGGATGCAAGTGACAAACCCAATTCAAACGAGCCTATGAGCCTACGCAGACACCAGGTGTCAGATCACATGGCCATCAGGCCCGAGCTTCAGGAATGGCTGCATCCAGAAGCTCTGTCTTGTTCTCGGGCACCTGTCCATTCCCCGGCTCCCGGGAAGCTCCTGGCCCCGGGCCCCTCCGTTTAGTGCCCTGGAGGAAAGGGCACCTGTTTCTCAGCAGTTCTGGGGAAAAGTCCCAGCAGTGACTTCCCTTGAATTCATGGTCAAGAGCCCACGTCTGACCCACTCGTCGTGGCCGAGTGGACTCCTGAGTGGACACTCACTCCGGTCCCACAGCAGACCCTGGGGCTGGAGAAGCCAGATCCTCAGAGCCCTGTGCTGTGGCCTCAGAGTGGGTGCCCAGAGGAACAAACAGTACAGTGCTGTTAGCAGAAGGGCAGGCCTGGGCCGCTGCCTTCTCAGGTGCTCAGGAAGCATGCCAGGCTCCTGGGGAGACGTCGGCAGGCGGCAGGGAGGCAGCGGCCAGTGGTGGAGGCAGATGACGCCAACAGCGAGGGGTAGATTCAGTGAGAAATGTGGAAAGGCAGTTAGGAATAAGGACAGCCCGCAGGGCACCTTGGGGCCCTGGAGTGCACAGGAATGTTCCCAAAGGACAGATGATCAACAGGGTGGGGGGCTTTGGTCTGTGGAGGGAGTTCTGGGAGTACGCAGAGAAGCAGGCATGAGCCTAAGTGGTCCCTGAGTGTCCAGTGAACACCTGGGCAGGAAGCAGTGGCCACTGACAGCGTGTGGTCAGAAGCCTGGCTGCAGCAAGTGGCGCTCCCCAAGTCTGTCTCAATCTCAGAGCCACTTGTGGAGCTGCTCACAAAGCCAATTCCCAGGCCCCAGCCCCAGAGTGCGGGCAACTGGGGTAAGCCTGGTTGGGACTGGAACAAAGTCTCCAAGTGCTTCTGATTCAGGGCTGGAAGATGTAATCTGAGGCATCACATTGAGCTGGTCAGTAGCACCATTCCCACAGAATCCAGTGTAGGCCAAGGCCTCTCGTGCCCTCTAGCTGCTGCTCTCCTACTGCCTGGCCCCAAAGAGCTTGGACTGGATCAGCACCCGCAGGAAGATACCAGGCACACTGCTGCCCCGTCAGAACTGCAAGCAGACGGGGCTGGCAGGAAACAGCCTGTCTCCAACCTAGGCCTCTCTCCTGGGTACCCAGAAGCCCTCAGACCCCAAATGGCCGCTGCCCAGTGTAGCTGTGCCTTCTTGCTGGTGTCTCCCGCCCCTGTCAGGCTCCAGGGTCCCAGCTGGCTCTCAAGCAGCTCTTTGGAAGTTCACCTCCAGGGCAAGGTTGTCCCCCAGACTGGTTCATCCTGTCTACTGCTGCGGGCTTGGTGCCCAGCCGTGCATTGCCGAGAGGAAGCAGCCCCCAGCCGGGTGTGACGTCTGGAGGGCAGTGACTCCTTGCCCAGGGGGCTGAGAGGTCTGTCTTGAGACCACACTTAGGCCAGGGGCAGGTGAGGGGCACCAGCAGGCTGGCAGCTCCTGCCTTTCACCCAGACTTGCCCGGCCTGGACAAGAGCGACCCCACCAGGAGAGAACCTTCCCCTGCTCCCACTGCCCCCAGGGCTGGCTGGCTGCAGAAGAGACCTCCGCCTAATGTCCACTGGAAAGGCCACCAGCTCCTGTAACGGACGCCAGGGTGTCCACCAGCCAGGGCCATTCCTTCCCAGCAAAGCCTGGCGTCCCCTGCCCGTCTCAGACTAACAACCGAAAGGCAGCCAGAGGGTGAACGCAGGCTGGAGTGCGCCGAGAGGCCGAGGCCGCCCACACCCTGGCGTCCACCCCAAGCGTGGGCTCAGGGCTGCCGGAACCTCCCGCAACGTCCCGCGAGCCCGCCCCTTGCCCCCCGGGTCCCACGTCACTCAGCATGCGGGGTGCGACCCCCCCCCCCCAGCACACACACTGCAAGAAAACGAGCGTGGCTCAAAGGTTCAGACAATTTATTGTGCCCCGCAAAAAGGCCCCCGGGGACGAGAGGCGACGCGCAGCCCCGAGCTGCGGGCCACCGCCCGCCCGCCGCACCCGCAGGCGGGGGCGCAGGCAGCCGGGGCGCGCGCCGCCGCCGCTGCCCAGCGAGCCCGGGCCGGGCCGCCCAGCGCTTGCGCCCGAGCAGGCGGGCGGCGGCCGCGGCCATTGGCGCCCAGGGGCCGGTAACCATAACGACGGCCGTTGCCAAGGGCGAGAGCCAATGGGGGCGTCGCCAGGGCTGTTTCAAAAAACCTAAAGCAAACAACGAAAAAAAAAAAAACCGCTACGCCGGTGGGGGAGGGGAGGGGAGGCCGGGGCCGAGATGGAGCGGCCCGGGCCGGGCCGGGCTGCAGCGGACGCGGGCGGGCTAGAGGGGCGCGCTCATTTGCGGCCCTTGGGCACTTTGGGGACGCTGGGCTTGGCCGCCTTCTTCACCTTCTTGCCCGCGGCGGCCGCCGCCTTCTTGGCCTTGCTGTCTTTGTCCTGCTTGGAGGCGGCGCCCTTCTTGTGCGAGCGCTTCTCCGGCTTGGCGCCCTTGGCGGGCTTCCTGTCCGCGCGCCGCGGGGCTGCGGCGCCCGCGGCCGCCTTCTTGGCCTTGTGCGCCGCGGGCGGCGGGGCCCCGGCCGCGGCCCCGCGTCGCTCCCCGCTGCCCTCCAGCTTCTTGCGGTTCAGCTTGAACGAGCCGTTGGCGCCCGTGCCCTTCACCTGCAGCAGCGTGTCGTTCTGCACCAGCGCCTTGATCGAGTACTTGAGGTAGGTGCGCCCGTTCTGCTGGTCGAACCACGGCACCTTCTTGGCCTCGGCGTAGATCCTGGCCAGCGACGAGCCGTTGCGCTCGCCCAGCCTGCGGATCGTCTCCACCACCAGCTGGCTGTACTTGCCCGGCTGGTTCTTCTTCTTGCTGTTCTTTCTCTTCTTCGACGGGGACAGCGCCGCCGAGCCGCCGGCCTTGGCCGCCTTCTTGGCCGCCCCCTCGGCGGTAGTGGGCGGCAGGGCCTCCTCTAGCTCCACGGACATGGTGGCGAGCGGGTTGGTGGCGGGCGGGGCGCGGAAGCCGGGGGGCCGCGCCGGGAAGAGGAAGGCGAGGGGCCGAGGGGGCGCCGGGGGGCTGGGGGCGCGCGGCGGCTCCAGGCGGGAGCGGCCGCGGCCGGGCCTGGGGCCGGGCGGCAGGGCTGGGGTGGGGGCCGGGCCGGGCCGGAGCGATGCGGAGCGGGGCGAGCCTGGGGGGGGTGGGGCGCGCCTGGGGCCGGGGTGAGGGTCCGAGCTGGGGCCGGAGAGGGTCGCCGAGCCGAAGATGGAAGGCGCCGAGCCGCTGCCGCCGCCGCTGCTGCTGCTGCTGCTGGAGGAGCTCGCCAGGCGCGCGCGCTGCGCTCTGGCGACGAGGGCGCTCTGCTCCGCTTTTATAGCTCGCAGGCGGACCACGTTGAGAACAACAACAGCCTGGTCCGGAGCCAGCGCCAACTTGTGCTTCTTCGAGCCCCTTTCTCGGCCACTGGCTTCCCGGACTGCGCCTCCACGGCCCCGTGATGCGCTCGGCGGTGCGCCCCGGACGGGGCCCGAGCCCACGGCGCCCAGCAGAGGCGTCCTGCGCCCAGGGAGGGCTCGGCAGAAGGGGACCGAGCGGCGAACCCCGGGCTGCGGGAGCGCGCGAGGAGGGGGGCACCCCCTTCGGGAGCGAATAGCACAGGCCCCGGGCGAGGCCGCACCGACACGAGCTTTGCAAGCGGCAGCCAAGAGTGTGCCACGGGCACCCAAGCCCTGGCCCGGCCCAGGGGCCCCAGGCCTGGCCGCAGGACCAGCTTTAATTTGTCCCAACTAACACAGGGCACGCCCTCACGCGGTCGGCCGGGGCAGCGAGGAGCGCCCAGGACGTCCCCGAGGGGGTCTCCGCCCGACCCACAGGGGACGGAGGGTGGGAGGCGTCCTCCCGCCCCTGCCTGCAACTCTTCACGTGCTCTGGGGCCCCGGGCACCACACGGGGCGCTACAGGGGCTCCTGCGGGGACGTGGTCTGGCCGCACCCCCTCCAGCCGATGCTCCCAGTGATATGTAGACGCTGCCGGGCTCCCCAGAGCCACGCGACCGACGGCTGACGGCTTCGGGGGTGGCGGGCGGGCCAGGGCGTGGTGGAGACCCCCCCCCAGAGGAGTTCCTTGGAGACCCGGGGGTGGGGATGCGGGGGAGAGCTGATCTCCCGTCCGGGAAGGAACCTGTGGAGGGAGCTCTGCGGAGGGGCGTGGGTCCTGTTCAGGGGCTTCCCTCGCGTTGGGGCGCCGCTGTCTTGGGGCAACCGGCGAATTCCTCCAGGGGAAACTCGTGCAAGCTCTGCTTGGGGGGTTCAGAAGGCGCCCCAAAAGGTCAAAACGCCTAGGCAAGGCAGAGAGTCGGGGAGACGCTGGGGAGGGCAGTGAGTGATTCTGGAGCGTGGGGCCGTGGGTGCCGCAGACCCCAGCACGCTAAGGCCATGGGGAGCGCAGCACACCAGCGACCTGGGGTTCCCAGGGCCAACGAGAGGAGCATTTTCATGTGAGGAAAGCTGGGAGCCCTGAGATCCAAAAGTTGGGAGTGGGTGCATGTGTTGGAGCCCTGTCAGGCCTGGTTCTCTGGCTGACCCCTTTCACAGGCCCCTCCCATTCTGCATGCTTGACGAACTGGTGAGGAAGGCCCTGAAGATGAGGGAACTGAGGCTGGTGGGGAAAGCTGAGGCTGGACAGGTTGAGCCTCTTGTGGGGCTGGGGAGTGGGTGTCAGGAACGGATTTCAGGCCCCAGGGTGATAGGTGCACAGAGAAGAGAAGGTGGGTGACAGCCCAGGTCCCTGCAAAGGAAGCCTTGAGGGTCTTGGACCACAGACCCAAGAGCATGTCATCCCCATTTCCTGTACCCTGGGGAACAGCTTCTGAAAGGCCACCCCACTGCCCACCCCTGCCCGCTGAGCCTGAGTGGTGGAACTGGCCCAGTCTGGGAGGGCTCCCCAGGGACGCAAGGGGGTGTGGCCACCCTGGAGTGGGCCTGGGCCAGCACACACAGAGATGGGATGGGAAGAGGGAGACCCAGAAGAGAGCCCCCAGGAACTAGGTGGGCTCTGCCAGGCAGAGGGCGTGGGAAGAGGGTGCTGCCCTGATGGAGTCCAGCAGTGGCAGCCAGGGGGCCCGGGGGTCCTGGAGCAGGGAAGGGCAGGTGCTCAGTGGGGGGCAGGAAGAAGAGTCAGAGAGCAAGGAGGGAGCCAGGTGTACCTGGTGGAAGCTGACGAGGAGAGAGTTTCAAGAAAGAAGGGCTGGTCACATGGCCCCTGGCTCTCACAGGGGTGGCAGAGCTGGACAGGCACCGGGTATCTATTGGGCCACCAAAGCCTAGCCAAGGCCCCCGCGAGTCCATGTGATTGAGGGAAAAAATACAGGCCAAGTTTCACGTTTCCCCATGGGACATGTGAGGGTTTGTTGAGGAGGCAGGGGCCTGCACCCAACACCCCCAGCACCTGCTCAGTGAGGGGCAGGAGAGCTCTCCTGCCCTGGGGATGAGGCCTGGCCATGACTGGCAGAGGGGGCACAGGCAGGTGGCCCCAAGCATGAAGGAGGACACAGGAGATGGTGCTCCGCACAGCTGCGAGTGCCGGCATGCTTTTGCAAGAGGTTAATGCTTGTGGAGCAGGGCTCGGCTTGGGAAGGTGGGTGGCACCCACTGCTCTCAGTATACAGATGAGGCACTGAGGCCTGTGGGAGGAGGCTTTGCCCAGCTGGACAGGAGTCTGCCCTTCAAAGATGCCTCCCAACCCGCACTGCTGCTGTCCCTTCCCCACCAAGGAATCCCGGGGTGCGAAGACTCCACATAGCCAACAATGGCAAAAAAAAGGTGTGAGGGGCATCGGAAGTGGCCACCTGGCAGATGGGGCCCTGGGCCTGCGCTGCACAGTGTCTGGCTGTCTGGCTGTCGCTGGGTTCTCTGCCCAAAGGCGAGCTTGTCCAGTCCTGGGGCTCCAGATGCTATGCACTGTCCTGCCCGCTGGTGCCCGCTCCTGTCCTGTCCCCGCCGTGGGCAGCGGTACAAGGTGTCCAGCGCGTAACAAATCTTCCCAGGCAGACGAATCAATTAATTCACAAGCTTTTATTTGGATTCCGCTCCCAGGTGAGCTTCCCTGGTCCCAACAGACCGGGGTGGGGGGGCGCGGGGGGAAGTCGCGTGTCGGAGGCTGGGAAGGGGGTTCCTTTTATAGATACAGGGCTTAGGGCTTGGGGGTTTAAAGGTTGAGGCAGGTCTGATCCTCATTGGTTGACCTTTAGGCACCCGTGGGGACCTTGACAAGGACTTTTCTTCCCCGAAGTGCCGGCAGGGACTCTCCATTCCCGGAAGTATAGGCCTTCCCTCCTTGCGGATCCCAAAGCTACCAATATCCTCACCAAACCCCTTTTGGTTTTCGTTTTTTGTTTAAAATATTTATTGAAAATTTCCATCTGCTGGTTCACTCAACAAATGCCCTCAACAGCTGGGACTGGGCCAGGCTGAAGCCAGTGGCCAAGCCTCCCACAGTACAGGGTAGCAGCCCCACTCCCACTCCGCGCTCATATATGGGATGTGGGGTCTCCACCACTGTGCCTGACGCTCACCCCCAGGCTGACCCTCTGTCTGCTTGGTTGCTCCTTGGCTTGCTGGGCCTCTGCACCCTCTACAAGCCCCTGTGTGATCCAGTCCCTTTCTCCACTGCCCACCCTCCATTTGTAAAATTCCCCAGAAGGGGGCTCCAAGTGTGGAGCTGGGATGCCCAGTCTCAGTTTCCCAACTTGTGCAAGGGCTGGATGTATGGAGTTTGAGTGACACTTCAGCACTGATTCTGAGCTCCTGAGCAGAGGAAGATGACCTGAAGACAACCCCGGGGGCCCACACAGAGCACGGAAGTGCAGCCTGGCTGGAGGGCAGCCTGGCAGGGTGGGAAGTCCAGGACTGCGATTCCCAAGCTCTGGGCTCTGAACCGGCTCCTGAGCCTCTGTGGGCCTCAGTGTTGCCATCAGTAGAAGGGGCGTATGCGCAGGAGCACCGGTGGAGAGGCTTGGAGGGTTTCTGAAGGCCTGGGCAGGGAGGGTAGTGGAGGGCTGAGGGGAGGAGGAAATGGGGCCCCAGGTGCTGCTGCCAGCCCCCCAGTTCTGAGGAGGGAAGCTGGCTGGAGGGTTAACATTTGGGAAGGGCTAAAGTGCTTTAAACCAAAGCCTTGGCTCCAGCCTAGGCCTGAGCCCAGCTTTGGGATGACCATGTCAGCAGGGGCCCATGCACTGTGTTTCAGCCTTGAAGGGGAAACTAAGGGGAGCACGGCTAGAGGGTGTGGGGCAGATTGCCTTTAAGATGCAAATGTGGATCCTGAAGTCCTGAATGGGGACATTGTTGGGGGCTTGGCCCCTCCTGCCCCCCCCTCCGGCGGCTGGGCGGCTGTGCTGGGCTCCGCTGTGCGCCCAGGAAGCTAGGGAGTGCACCTGGCATCAAAGGTTGGCACCACATGTTGCAGCCTAGCTGCAGACAGAGGCTCCCCATCAAAGCTGCAGCCCCAAAGGGTCCTGATGTGTTTGAGGTTGTGTCTCTGCGGGCCATCAGCCTCCCGCCAGGGCTCCACCATGGGGACCAGGAGAGACCCCACGCTCAAGGTTGCTGGGCCCAGGAACTGAACCAGCTGCAGTCTCCAAGCGGGATTAAATAGCTCCTTCTGTGATAACGGAACAATCAAAATGGCTACGAAATGGTTAAAAGGAGCAAGAATCCTATTCGCTGAGGCCTAGAGATCTTACTGTGGGGAGCAGTTTCCAGGAATCTGACAAGAGCTTTCGAAAGCAGAGAAAGGGGCCACTTGTGGGTCTGAGAAGTTTGCCACCATGCCCTCAACTCTGCCCATCACCCCGGAGAATGCTCAGCCACACAGACCCACGTGGTAGGAAAACGCCAGACCTTGGCGGGGAGTTGGTGCCTCTGCCTTCTGTATCTAGCAAATCTATTATGCATCCAAATAAAACTGCTTTTCACCTGCTCTCTGATTTCTTGGTTCAGCAGCTGCACGGGGCCTGGAAGGAAGGGGAGGGGGAGGTTCCCCACTCCAGGCCAGCAGCTGGGCAGTGGCTTTCCCCTCATCTATTTAATTTTTTTTCTTTTTTCTTTTTTTGACAGGCAGAGAGGACAGTGAGAGAGAGAGAAAGGTCTTCCTTTGCCATTGGTTCACCCCTCAATGGCCGCTGTGGCCGGCGCACCGCGCTGCTCCTAAGCCAGGAGCCAGGTACTTCTCCTGGTCTCCCATGGGGTGCAGGGCCCAAGCACTTGGGCCATCCTCCACTGCACTCTCTGGCCACAGCAGAGAGCTGGCCTGGAAGAGGGGCAACATGGCCAGAATCTGGCGCTCTCGGACTAGAACCTGGGGTGATGGCGCCGCAGGCGGAGGATTAGCCTAGTGAGCTGCGGCGCCAGCCCCCCTCATCTATTTAAAATACCTTTAAAATCTGGATCCTTTTTATTTTTAAAAAATTGCTTGGTGTACAGCTATGCTGATTATATTTTTAATCTATTTTTGTCTCATACTACATGGTGATCACTTAATCTAAATTCATGTCTCTAATCTCAATTTTTTTTCCAAACTTGTTTTAAATGATTTTAATTGGCACACTTGTACATGTTTGTGGGGCACAGTATGAGTGTGTAGTCATCAGAGAAGTATTGGAAATACTTCTAAAAGTTATTTTCAATTTTAATTGAAACACAGAAATCTTCCATCCCCCTAGTTCACCCCCAAAATGCCCAAATCATCGGGGCTGGGCCAGCATGGAGCCAGGAACCAGGAACCTGGTGGGTGGCAGAAACCGAAACACCTGAGCTATGGCGCTGGTAGAAGCTGAAAGTGAAGCGGAGCCGGGACTCGAACCTGGGCACTCAGATATGGGATGTGGATGTCCCAAGTGGAGTCTTAACCACTGCTCCAAATGCCCAGCTCCACCTTGCTCTTTTGAGTGACTGCCGGGGAGCTGGGGCCCTGCCCCCTTGATGGACATGTCATGCCCATGCCACGCCCATGTGAGCCTGGGCTCTCTTCCCTGTCCCAGCTGCTTGGGTTGGAGCAGGGCATTTCAAGTTACTGCCCTGAGCGGCCTGGCTCCCTCTCCTGGGGTTCCTGCCCCCCAGGCTCGAGCAAACCCCAGCCCTCTGGGCTAGGACGCCCACTGGGCTTCCCAGGGCTCTGGAGAGCCCGGGCTCTGTGCTCCTGCCTGCCTCTGGCCAGTCTGAAACCCCTGCCGAGCCCGGCTGCCCTGCCCTCTGCTTCCCTGGGCTCCAGCCCCTGGGGGGGGGAGGGCAGAGGGAACCGTAGCCCCTCCCAGGCAGGACAGACTCTAGTCTTGACTTTCCACTTGGGTCTGCGCTGGAAAATCTCCATGTTCCCCTGGGTGGGGACATGGAGAAGAGAGCAGCAGCCGTATGGCGCTCATTTAGGGGCTGGCCCAGAGCCTTCTTCTAAGTAACAGAGTCTCCCCCCAACGCCCTCCTCAGAGAGAGGCCCTGCTGCTGGCCAAGCCTCCGTCTCTGCCCTGGAAGCCCCCTTGCTGAGGGGCTTTTCCCAGGTTTGGCTTTGCAGCAGATCCCTCATGTGAACGCGTCCTCCCTCATCTGCAGAATGGGGGGTGGGGGAATGCATCAGGATGAGGTCAGGGTCCCCAGGCTCCAGGGCATAACGTGACAAACACAGCAAACATCCTCCAAGACCTGCCTTGTGCATTCGTGGCCAATGGCCTCAATTTGGGGAGACAATGTTTGTGGGATTGGGGTGGGAGTGGGCCAGGGAAGCCAGGGCCAAGGTTGTCTGCCCCCCCACCCCACCCCGGGGGCTGCCTCCCAGCATTCCCAGCACTTTGGCTTATTCTCATGTCTTTCTGAAATGATGTCCCTGTATGCCTGGTCACCCCCACTGGATCAGAGATCGTGGCTCACTTACTGCTAGAAAAAAGGACCTGGCACGTAGTAGGCCCTCAATAAATATTTGTTGAATGAATGAGAAGAGACCCGCCCAGGGGCTGCCTCTGTGAGACTCCAGATGCCTCATTTCTGCCCCATACCCAGCACCCACGCCTGTCCGGTCTACGGGATCCTGAATTCCAACCCGCACCACCGCTGTCCGGCTTCTAGTCAAGGGTGAGTTCACAGCCACCCCAACCTCCTGGGCAACCTGAAACCGGCTCTGCTGTCCCCGTGCTGCCGGGGTGGGGGCGTGGGAGGGGAATGCCACTGGCCACCTCACCATCTTTCCTCCCACACTCCCTGGCGGGCCCACCCTTTATCCCCTCTCCCCCCTTACAATGAAGAGGCAGCCAGGCCATGCCCTTGCAGGGTCCTCTGCACCCGCTGACCTCTTCGACTTTGCTGCTGCCACCCCAGCCCCGTCCCGCCCCACCGCCTCCGCCCTCCCCCCTCCCCTGATTTCCTTCTCATGAGCTACAGCATCCTTTACTTATCTGCCTCCCTCCCCCCCCAAGGCCTTGTCTATCTTGTGCAGCAATCATTGGCACACAGATGTAGGTTTGTGAAAGGAAAAAGAAAAAACAAAACGTCAACCCACAAAACCGGCACCTGGTGTAAGTAGCACTCATTAAAATGTCTGTGATGGCCCTTCAGCCAGCTCATTCTCCAGACAGGCCCTTGAGAACCCCACGTGCGTTCCCCATTGGAAAAAAGGCTGCCCTCCAGAGAAGAGGCGGGGCCTGTGCAGGACCCTGGGTCACACTCCACGTCTAAGTCCCAGCCCAGCACCCTCGCCCCCACCCGGTCCCCAGGCATCTGGCCAGTCTGTGGAAGCCAGGGACCAGGGGACGTTTGCAGTGGGAGGAGGCAGCGAGGCCCAGGGGAGGCCACAGGGTGGCAATGTGGAGCCCTTCCTGGGACAGCTGTTAGGAGCTTGTCCATCTGGCAAGGGCCTTGGAACCCAGTCGCGTCCGCTTCCCCACCGCTTCCCCCTGCCAGTGGGTCCTTCTGCCACCTGCTCTTCAGAGGCCAAAGCTTTCTCAGAGCTTATGGGGCTGCCCTGCTGCTGCCCAGGGCTGCAGGCCCTGCCTGCTCCATCACCCCCCTTTCTAGCTTGCCGCTCTTGCCCCGCCCCGCCGCCCCGTTTCTGTCCCCAGACAGCCCCACTAGACAGGTAGGGCCTGTGTGCTGCTGGCCCCTCTTTTCAGAGACCTTTGCTGGCCCATTCCTTGTTGCTCCTTAGTCTAAAGGCAGACGCCCCTCCCCTGATAAACCCATCTGAAGTAGGGGTCCCCTGCCCACCACCCCCCGTCAGCTTTCCTCCCTTCTTCTCCCCGCACTCATTTTTTGCATTCATATGTGAGTCTCTCTGGCCCCCACCAAGTCCCCTGCGTTTGGCCAACAAACACTTGTTTCAATAGTGGAAATACGGAGTCCCCACTCAAACAGGGACGTTGGGCCTGCGGCCCTGCCACCTAGCCACCTGCGGACAGCGGGTCCCCACGCCGCCAGCTGCCCGGGCGTGGAGCAGGGGCTCCGCCCGGGCGAGGACACAGGCTCAGGCTTCGAGGCCGCTGGGGATCTAACTTGTGGAGCCGCGGGAGAAGGGCGCTATCTCTGGGTCCGAGCAGCAGCGCTGCCCGTCACCAGCCTCCCATGCCCAGTAGCCCTGAGAGCGCTGCCCACGCGTGCCTTCCCTCGGCGCCCACGCACTGGGCTCTGCCGCCAGCGCGGCCGTTAGGCGTTGGGCGCGCGCGCCGCCAGGCCCCGCCCTCGTCTCCATAGAAACTCGGGACGCCTGCGCGCGGGGCGGGGCGGGGCGGGGCGGAGAGAGCCCGAGAGGCCCAGACCCGCACTGCTTGGCGACCCTGCCCTGCGCCAGGACGCAGTGGGCGCCTCCTTTAGCAACGGGGGCACGACTGACCCACGGCCCAGAGAGTTTGTGCCCTGGGCTGTGGTTTGCTAGCAGCCTGGGAGCTCCAGACCTGGATGTCCTGCAGCTCTGGGCGCAGTTGAGCTCCGTGTTTGCGGGGGGTGGGGCCCTTAGGGACGGCGGGGCGGGAGGCTCTGAGCGCGGGGGGACAGAAGCCCTAGGAGGACCTTTCTGCTCCGCGGACTGCCCCCCTCTCAGATCGGGGCCAGCTCCTCATAGAAGCTCAGCCCGGGCACCCTGCTGTCTTTGATATGCCCAGCACCTGCTGGCTCCCTCCCTCCATCCGCTCCCCAGCCCAGGCCACATCTGTGCCTCCCTGTAAGGGGTGGGGTGGAGGTGGGGGAACAGCTGCTGGCCTCTTTCCCAAGATCCCCTGCACAGATTTTTATTTATGTAGTTTATTTGTTTTATTTGAAAGGGGAGAGGGAGATCCCATATGCTGGTACACACCCCAAATGACTGCAACAGTCGAGGCTGGGCCAGGCCAAAGCTAGGAGCCTGGAACTCCAGCCAGGAGTGGCAGGGGCCCGAGTCACTGGCTGCCTGCACTCAGAGCCTCCCCCCTCAGCGTGTGCTTTAGCAATAAGCTAAACTTGGAGCCAAGACTTCAGGAGCTCAAGTGTGCAATTCAGTTAATGGAGTTGTGTCTTTTTTAGGAGTCCGAGTAGAAGATGTCAAAGGTTAAGAATTGTCTATATACAGGGGCCTGCCAAACAAAGCTGACCACACCGGAGGCCACCTAGTGGAGCTGGCTTCTAGAGTGGCCTTTCTAAAAAAATTGGGGTCCAGCGTTGTGGCATGGTGGGTACAGCCACCGCTTGTGCCATTGGCATCCCACATGGGTACTAATTTGAGTCCTGGCTGCTCCACTTCCAATCCAGCTCCCTGCTAATGCACCTGGGGAAGCAACAGGAGATGGCCCAAGTGCTTGGGCCAGTGCACTCATGTGGGAGACCCGTAAGATGCTCCTGGCTTCTGTCTGGCCCAGCCCCACCCACTGCAGCCAGTAGGGGAGTCAGTGAGCCAGTAGAAGGTCTCTTGCTCTCTCTGTCACTCTGCACTTAAAATAAGCCTTCAAAAAATTTTGAGAGTGACCCTCCACCAATTGCCCACAGAATGACCAGGTCTGGGCCAATTGAAGCCAGGAGCCAGGAATCAAATCCTAGTCTCCCACATAGGTGGTAGGAAAACAACTACTTGAGCCATCACTGTTGCCTTCCAGGGCGTCCATTAGCAGGAACCTGGAACCTGGCACTCACATGACACTTGGCCAGCCCATTGTCTTAACTGCTACACCAAATGCCCACCTCCAGGGTGGCCAGGACTTATTTACTTGAAAGGCAGAGTTACAGAGAGGCAGAGGCAGAGAGAGAGACAGAGGTCTTTCACCTGCTGGTTCATTCCTCAAAAGGCCACACTGGCCAGAGCTGGGCCATCTTCTACTACTTTCCCTGGCCATAACAGAGTTGGATTGGAAGAGGAGCAGCCAGGACTTGAACTGGCACTTCAGGCCAGGGCATTAACCCTCTGTGGCACAGCGCCGGCCCCCACAAGATGTTCTTAAGAGGCAGGAAACCGCTATTTTTCCTATATAATCTTCTGTGCACATATGTGTGCGTCCATGTTTCGACAATAGACTCTAAAACATTCAGATTAAAGAATAAAACACTTTTGCAGCCCTGATTGGCCAGCAGGCTGGAGCCACGGTGGACTTCAGCGCACTTGCAACATGCACTTGTGACCTTGGCAAGGCTGGCTTGCTTGTTTGTTTGTTTATTTATTTATTTATTTATTTCATATGGGATGCCGGCACTGCAGGCGGCGGCTTTACCCGCTATGCCACAGCGGCAGCGCCAGCCCCAGGGCTCCATTTATGTAAACGCTGCTGGGCGCCCCATCTCTGCATCTGGCAGAGCCGCGAGGGCCAGAGGTTTCCGCCCCGTTAGCAGGGCTGTGTGTCCTGCAGGGCGGGCCCCTGCCTGGCTCAGTTTGCTAGGCTGCTCCCTAAGAAGTAGCGGCTGCTGCAGGAAGATGTTTTGCCAAACCGGTCAGCCCTGGTTCTCTGGGCCACTCCCCACTGCGCGCAACTGCCAGTCCTGCCACCAGGGTGCGCCCGTCTCCCGGGAACGCTCCCCCGGCCACAAGCCTCCTCGAACCCAGCCCGAGATTCTCAGACTCGGGGCTCCACCACGCTGGCTTCCTCTTCGCCTGGTTTCCGGGCTCACCAGCCACCTGCCGCATCACCAGCTTGGCACGCACTGCGGGCACAGCCGTGCTAAGCCAAGGAGCGGCTGTCTCCTCCAGGCCTGGGTGTTGATTTCCCAAAGGGACAGGAGAGCCAGCATGCAAGGAGGGCGCGCGCGGAGCAGCTCTGCCCGCTGCAGGTCTTGATCAGGAAAGGAGAAGGGGCGTCTCTCTCCCCACACAGAACAGGAACGGACGCGCACCTTGGTTTTTCTTCCTCAGTATGGGTGCTGGACGCAGTCATTCCGGACTCTTTTCCTACTTCCTTTTTTTTTTTTAAGATTTATTTATCTGAAAGGCAGAGTTAAAGAGAGAGAGAGAGATTCTATCCGCTGGCTCACTCCCCAAATGACAGCAAGAGCCAAGGCTGGGCCAGGCCAAAGCCAGGAGCCAGAAGCTTCATCCGGGCCATCATCCACTGCTTTCCCAGGCCCATTAGGAAGGAGCTGGATTGGAAGTGGAGCAGCTGGGACTCAAACCAGCACCCACACGGGATTCCAGCACTGCAGGTGGCGGCTTAACCTTCTGTTTCACAGCACCGGCCCCCTTTCCTACGTCTCTAAGAAGCCCTGAACTCAAGGTCTGTGCTGGTATCCAGAGGCATGGTTCTCCCATCCCTAAGTGAGCTTTTAAATATACGAAGCCGGGGCCAGTGCTGTAGCCTAGCAAGTAAAGCTGTCACCTGCAGTGTTGGCATCCCATATGGGCACCGGTTCAAGTCCCGGCTGCTCCACTTCCTATCTAGTGCTTTGCTATGGCCTGGGAAAGCAGTAGAAGATGGCTCAAGTCCTTGGGCCCCTGCTCCCACGTAGGAGACCCGGAAGAAGCTCCTGGCTTCGGATCAGTGCAGCGCAGACTGTTGCGGTCTTCTGGGGAGCGGACCACCAGATGGAAGACCTCTCTGTCTCTGTCTCTGCCTCTCTGTAACTCTGCCTTTCAAATAACTAAATCTTTTTAAAAACTTAAAAATGCCAAGCTTGGGGCCCACGTTGTGGGTTTTAAGTTGCAGCTTGCGATGCTGGCGTGCCATTTCAGAGCCACAGTTGGAATCTCACTTCTCTGCTTCTGACCCAGCTTCCTGCTCACATGCCTGGGACGGCAGCAGAAGACGCCCCTGCCACCCTTGGGAGACCAGGGTGGAGTTTTGGGCTCCTGGTTGCAGCCTGGCCCAGACCTGGCTGTTGTGGTCATTCGTGGAGTGAACCAGTGGATCTGTCTCTCCTTCCCTCTGAATTCTGCCTTTCAAAAAGAAAGGGGGGGGGGGCGGCGCTGTGGCGTAGCGGGTAGAGCCACCTCCTGCAGTGCCGGCATCCCATATGACAGCACCAGTTCAAGTCCCAGCTGCTCCTCTTCTGACCCAATTCCCTGCTAATGTCCTGGGAAAGCAGCCGAAGATGGCACACGTGCTTGGGCCCCTGCTCCTGTATGGGAGACCTGGGAAAAACTCCTGGCTCCTGGCTTCGGACCTGCCCAGCTCTGGCCATTGTGGCCATTCAGGGAGTGAACCAGCGGATGGAAGACCTCTCTCTCTACCTTTCCCTCTCTGTAACTGTGCCTTTTAAACAAATAAATAAATCCTAAAAAAAAAAAAAAAAATTTTGTTTTTTAAGACAAGGCTTGGGGCCAGCACTGTGGCACAGTGGGTTAAAGTCCTGGCCTGCAGGGCCAGCATCCCATATGGGCGCCGGTTCAAGTCCTTGCTGCTCATCTTCCAATCCAGCTCTCTGCTAACGGTCTAGGAATGCAGTAGAAGATGGCCCAAGTGCTTGGGCCCCTGCACCCACATGGGAGACCAGGAAGAAGCTCCTGGCTCCTGGCTTTGGATCAGCTCAGCTCCAGCCGTTGCAGCCATTTGAGGAGTGAACCAGCAGATGGAAGACCTCTCTGTCTCTACCTTTCTCTGTAACTCTCTTTTAAATAAGTAAAACCTTAAACAAACAAACAAAAAAGAGGAGGGTTGTGGTGGGCCTTGCAGCGCATCAGCTTAAGTGCTGCTTGGAACACTCAGAGTGCCTGGGGTCGAACCATCTGCTGCTTTACTCTCCAATGGCTGCGGTGGCCGGGCCGGGCCAGGCTGAAGTCAAGAGCCAGGAACTTCATCCGGGTCTCCCATGTGGGTGCAGGAGCCCGAGGACTTGGGCCATCCTCCGCTGTTTTCCCAGGCCATAACAGAGAGCTGGATCCGAAGAGTAGCTGGGACTCGAACCGCTGTCCACGTGGTAAGCCGGCATTGCAGATGGCGTCTTAACCCACTGTGCCACAGCACTGACCCCTAAATCTCTGCTTATCTGAGAGGCAGACAAGTATCTCTCCCCTGGCCCCTCTCTCTGTGTGATTGTTCGAATGAATAATTTTTTAAAAAGTTTAGCTGAGCTAAATTACCCACAAAGTACTGCTGTTTCTTTAACTGTCGGGAGATACGCCCACCTTCCCAGAGTGCACCTGTCCCATCCGGGACTCCAGCCCAGCTGCCTATCAGATTGAGGTACCACCCCCTGCCTTATAAATAGAGGCGGAAGTCGGAGAGACGCTCTCTGCGCGCCATGGCCGGCGCTGCTCGCTCTGGTCGTTCCGCTGTGGGACACGAACTGGGGGGTGAGGCCCTCGTCTGCTCACCGCCGACCCGGCTCGGACGGACCTCTTCCATTCTCGCTCGGAGGTACTGTTTTCAAGTTTTCCGCTACTTTTTTTAAAAAAGATTTACGTATTTATTTAAAAGCATGGTTAGAGCGAGGTCTTCTATCCGCTGGTTCACTCCCCACATGGCCGCTGGGCCTGGGCCAGGCCGAAGCCGGAGCCAGGAGCTCTGCCCGGCCATTAGCAGGGAGCCGGGTTGGAAGCGGAGCAGCTGGGACTGCAGTCCACGCCCGCGGGAGATGCGGCGTCGCAGGCAGCGACAGCTTCACCTGCGCCGGCCCCCGTGTCCGCAGGTGTTTCTTCCTGGTGTTGACGACCACCCTTGGGCCCGCTCAAGTTGGGTCTGCCGCTGGGGCAGCCCCCACCAGCTGTGGTTGTGTCAGTGAATTCCGTTCCTGTTGGCATTCAAGACTCGCCTCTGCTTGGCGTCCTGCGGGAGACCAAACCTGGCTTGGAAATTGCCCACGTCCTGTCCAGGTCTCCGGTGTGGGTGGCAGGGAGCCGACGACTGGAGCCGTCCCCGTGGCCTCGCAGGGTGCACATGGGTGGGACGGAGCAGTCAGGAGCGGAGGTGGGTGCTGAGCCCACCTACTGCAGCGTGGAACGTGGGCGTCTTCGCCGCAGGGCACGACATAAGCACCAAGGCCTGAGTGTTTGTTTTTACTTGTTTGAAAGGCAGAGAGAGAAGCATCTGCCATCTCCTGTTTTACTTCCCAGTGTGTCCGACAGCCAGGGCTGGGCCGCGCCAAAGCCGAGAGCCAGGAACCAGCCCAGGCCTCCTGGGGGGGGGGGGCGGCACATCGCCGTGTGCTTTGCCGGGGTGCCCACCAGCGGGAGTGTGTATCGGAGGTGGGGCAGGGACGCTTGTCGCCGGCACCCTGACGTGGGGTGTGGACGGCCCAAGCAGCAGCTCACCCCGCTTTGTCACAGCGTCCACCCAGATTTTTTTTTAAACTCTGCTGGTGCGTGGAGGCGGCACTACAGCCTCGGGGCGCACAGGGACAGGGCCTTGGCAGCTCAGTTGCCTGCAGCCAGCCAGAGAGGGAAGCTGGGATGCTGGCGGGGACCCCAGCACCCTAGTGTCTGGCCTGGCGGGGGAGCCACGGAATTCCCTGGGCTCTAGGGGTCGGTGCCTGTACCCGGCTGCTGAGTCTTCGTCAGGCGGCAGGGCTGGGCGGAGCAGGTGTTCGGAAAGCCGCAGGATCAAGGAAAGTGGTTTCAGCCTGCTGCTGCTTCCCGCACCTGGTGAAATCCCCAGGCGCCCTCCTAACTCAGCCGGCTTGCAGCCTGGTTCGTGAGCCGGGGTTGCGTTCCTCTGCCTTGGATCTCTGTGGCTGGGAGCGGTGCCATCGCGGGCCACCAGGACTCCGGGGAAGGCGCTGGGGTTTTGTGTGAAGAAGCCTCACTTTCAGGTTCCTTTCCTTCAGGCACTGATGTGTCTTTGAGTCAGTAGACTTTTTCATTTCAGAAAATCATGAAGTTGACCATTGGAACTGGTTTTTTTTTTTTTTTTTTTTGACAGGCAGAGTGGACAGTGAGAGAGAGAGACAGAGAGAAAGGTCTTCCTTTGCCGTTGGTTCACCCTCCAGTGGCTGCCGCGGTCGGCGCGCTGCGGCCGGCGCACCACGCTCATCCGATGGCAGGAGCCAGGTGCTAGGTGCTTTTTCCTGGTCTCCCATGGGGTACAGGGCCCAAGCACTTGGGCCATCCTCCACTGCACTCCGGGGCCACAGCAGAGGGCTGGCCTGGAAGAGGGGCAACCGGGACAGAATCTGGCACCCCAACCGGGACTAGAACCCGGTGTGCCGGCGCCGCAAGGCGGAGGATTAGCCTGTTGAGCCACGGCGCCGGCCTGGAACTGTTTTAAGAGTACAGTTCCATAGCATCGAGTGCATGCAGGGTTGTGCACCCCCCACTGCTGTTTATATCCGGAGATCTGACAGTCGAGGTGGGCATCCCAGGCAGTACGCGCCCCTCAAGTCAGTTTCTGGATATGCTGTGAGATAAGGGGCCAGCTTCCTTCTCCTGCATGAGAACCTGCAGTTTTCCCAGTGTGAACAGATGGAGAGACTGTTCTTCCCAGCCAGTGCTGGGGCACAGCAGATACTGCCGACGCCTGCGATGCTGGGCATCCCATGTGCCCAGCGCTGATTTGCGTCCTGGCTGCTCACCTTCCAATCATGCTACCTGCCAATGTGCCTGGAAAAGCAGTGGAGGTTGGACCAACTTTTTGGGCCCCTGCCACCCACGTGGGAGACCCAAATGAAGCCCCTGGCTCTTGTCTTTGGCCAGGCCCAGTGCTGGCTGTTGCGGCCATCTGGAGAGTGAACCACAAGATGGAAGATCTCTGTCTCCCCCTCCTGTTACTCTTTTTTTTTTTTTTCTTTTTTAAGAATTGACCTTAGTTCCTTTTTAAATTTATTTTTTAAAGATTTATTTATTTGAAAGAGTTACACAGAGGAGAGGCACAGAGAGGTCTTCGGTCCTATGGTTCGCTCTCTAAGTGACCTCATGGCTATGAAATTGGAGAAGACCCCCTAAAATTTACCCTGAAATATGGCCCCTTTAAGTTCCCTAGTAATGCTCTCCTGGGTGCCACATGTGCTACCAGAATTTGGGGTGCCTTACGATTTTACCACTGGCTTATTACTAAATCCCCGATGTCAATAAGCCCAAAAGGGTTCTTGCCTAATATTTAGAGAAGAATTCTAAATACCGGCACAGATAAACGAGGCAGCATGGTACGTTTTAAGCTTTTATTTAGTAAGAAAGATGCATAGGAGAGTGAGAGCTTTATTTAGGGGAGAGAAGTGAATGGGGGTTCATACCGAGCACCAGGAACCAGCCACGTGGATGAGCATCTAGGCCAGGAAGCCTAGAGCACATGGCCCGAAGGCCATGCGCCCTGGAGGCGCAGGGCTACAGCAAGCCCTGTCCTGGCAAGAGGCCAGGGAAGAAGAGCAGGGCAGAGAGCCCGGGCACACTGTGCCCCAGGCTTTTAACCCACTCCAAAGGGGAGGGGTCAATCAACCTGATTGGCTGGTGGGCTCCCTGGTGTGGCCAGGTAGGGGAATGAGGCCACACAGGGGTGTGGCAAAGGCATCAGGTAGGAGCATGAGGAGTCACACAGGGGCGTGGTCTTCCAGTTCACAAATCTGATCAATTTTAACCTGTATGCCTGCCTCAGAGGCATTCCCCTCTCAGAGACTCCAGACCTTAATCTTAAGGGGATGTTGATGGGCGTCGAGTCTCCATCTTCTGTAGCTACTTCCTGCTGATTAGGGGCGCAGACCCTGCCTGTTCTTGGTCCGAAAGTCTCTGCCTATCTCATCTAATGAGTCCACTTCATGAGCTGGATCTCTTTCAGTCACTGGCATTCTCAGTGTCTCCTGCATGGTCGTCATTATTCTCAGAAGCTGCTGGGTACTGCTGGGTTCTTTTACATATAAATGAAGGTCCATTGTCACTCTGGAGTGACCATGGGAGTCCAAAGCAGGGCACAATGTCTTTCAACAAGGCTTTAAACACCTCATTTGCTTTCTCCATTCGGGTCAAAAAGGCCTCTATCCATCCCGTAAAAGTAACAATAAAGACTACTAGAAGGTACTTGCTTGTTGAGAGCATATTGGTAAAATCAACCTGCCAATCTTCAGCTGTTTATGTTCCCCTCCTCTGCACAGGAGTCAACAGGGGAGGGTTATTCTGTAAACATAATGGCCAAGAGCAAGTCATTTCCATTAAGACCATATTTGGTCCCTTTCCTCCAAAAGCTCGGGAGACTAGTTGTACTAAGGCATCTCCTCCCAAGTGGGTAGAGTTGTGTAATTTTCCATTAAGTGGCCACTGGTAGCATAATTCTGTGATTTAGCATGCACTATCCATTTGCTTTTTAGTATAACCTCGCTGTTGAGCCCTTAGCTACTTCCACAGATTGACGTATAAGGGCCATTTCCAAACTTTCCTGTGTAGCTGCTCTATCTGCTAACACATTTCCCTGGTTAACATAATTATCTCCCTTCTGATGTCCCTTGCAGTGGATGACGGCCACTTCTAAAGGCTCCAGTACTGCCTGAAGTAGAGCCAGTATCTCTTTTCCTATTCAACAGGGGAACTCTTTGCAGTCAATAAGCTCCTCTCGGGCCGTCGCCGCGGCTCAATAGGCTAATCCTCTGCCTTGCGGCGCCAGCACACTGGGTTCTAGTCCCGGTCAGGGTGCCGGATTCTGTCCCGGTTGCTCCTCTTCCAGGCCAGCTCTCTGCTGTGGCCAGGGGGTGTAGTGGAGGATGGCCCAAGTGCTTGGGTCCTGCACCCCATGGGAGACCAGGAGAAGCACCTGGCTCCTGCCATCGGATCAGTGCGGTATGCTGGCCGCGGTGTGCCAGCCTCGGCAGCCATTGGAGGGTGAACCAATGGCAAAAGGAAGACCTTTCTCTCTGTCTCTCTCACTATCCACTCTGCCTGTCAAAAAAAAAAAAAAAAAGCTCCTCTCTTTCCAGATTGCTGCATGTTCATGCAACACAAGGAAAGCATATCTGGAATCTATCTACCTCTCTCTCTATATATATAGATATATATATATATATAAATGTAAATAAATATATAAACTCGATGACCTTTTCCAAGTTGTGAAGCCCTAGTCAATGCAATAAGCTGTGCCTTTTGGGCTAGAGTATTGTATGGTAATACTTGGGTTTCTATCGTCTGCCTTTCTAACTCCTTCCTTCAGATAGCTGCTGCCATCAATAAACCATTCAGCATCTGGATTTTCAAGGGGCTCATTTTGTAGCTCTGACCTACTATTGTACACCTGCCTAATTCAGCTAGAGCTGTGCTGATCCAAAGCCAGAAGCAGGTACAGGGGCCCAAGGACTTGGGCCATCTTCTGCTTTCCCAGGTTATAGCAGAGAGCTGGATTGGAAGTGGAGCAGCTGGGTCTCTGACCAGCACCCATTTGGGATGCCGGCGCTTCAGACCAGGGTGTTAACCCGCTGCGCCACAGCGCTGGCCCCTCTCTGTTACTCTTTCAAAGTATATAAATAAATATTGCGAAAAAAAAGAAAACACTGTGCTTTCCCCATTGAATGGTCTTGGCGTTCTTGTTAAAAATCAATTGACCAGAGATGTGAGGGTTTGTTTTGCGCTCCCCATTCAGTTTGATTGGTTTGTCTTTGAGAAACAATGATACAGCCCTTTGATTACTATCGCTTTGCATTAAGTCTAGAATTAGGAAGTGCAAGTCCTCCAACCTTATTTGTTTATTTTAAAAAATTTTTAAACATTGGCCGGCGCCGTGGCTCAACAGGCTAATCCTCCGCCTTGCAGCGCCGGCACACCGGGTTCTAGTCCTGGTCGGGGCGCCGGATTCTGTCCCGGTTGCCCCTCTTCCAGGCCAGCCCTCTGCTGTGGCCCAGGAGTGCAGTGGAGGATGGCCCAAGTGCTTGGGCCCTGTACCCCATGGGAGACCAGGAGAAGCACCTAGCACCTGGCTCCTGCCATCAGATGAGCGCGGTGCACCGGCCGCAGCACGCCGGCCTCGGCAGCCATTGGAGGGTGAACCAACGGCAAAAGGAAGACCTTTCTCTCTGTCTCTCTCTCTCACTGTCCACTCTGCCTGTCAAAAATAAAAAAATAAATAATAAATAAAAATAAAAATTTTAAAGATGTATTTGAGAGGCAGAGTTACAGAGAGAGGGAGGGAAACAGATCTTTTATTCTCTGACTCACTCCCTAGATGGCTGCCATGGCCATGGCTGGCGCAGGCTGAAGCCAAGAGCCAGGAATTCCACCAGGGTCTCCCATGTGGGTGACAGGGGCCCAGGCTCGTGGGTCATTTTCTGCTGCTTTCCCAGGTGCTTTAGCAGGGGACTGGTCCTGAGTGAAGCACCTGGGCCTCAAACCAGAATCCATATGGGATGCCGGTATCACAGGCAGTGACTTAACCCTCTGTCCACAGCGCTGGTTCTGTCGTCAAGATTGTATTGGCTGCTACTCAGGGTCCCCTGATTTTCCATATGACTTTTAGGATGAGTTTTCCTATTTCTGCAAGAAATGCTGCTGGGATTTTCATAGGGATTGCCTGGAATCTGAAAGTTGTTTTGGGTGGAACAGACATTTTAAAAATGCTAAGCCTTCCAATATGTAACATAAGACTGTCTTTGCATTTGTTTAGGTTGTCTTTAATTTCTTTGAACCATACTCTTTTTAGCTTCCAGTGTACAAGTCTTTGGGCTCCTTAGTTACATGTATCCCTGAGTATTTTTTTGATGATGCTGTTGCCAATGGGATTTTTCATAATTCAGTTTTGGATTGCTCATTGTGTATAGAAATGCCACTCATGTTTCTGAATATGGCTTTTGCTTCCTGCAACGTTGCTGAGTAGTTCATTATCTTCAGTTTGCTGTTGGGTTGGTTCTTCACGGTGTCCTATGTGTAATGTGTCATCTGTAAAGACATTTTTATCTTTAGCTTGCCTGCCTGCACTTTTTTTTTATTTGACAGGTAGTTAGAGAGAAAGGTCTTTGTTCTGTTGGTTCACCCCTGAAATGGCCTCTGTGGCCAGTGCTGTGCTGATCCGAAGGCAGGAGCTAGGTGCTTCCTCCTAGTCTCCGTGTTGGCGCAGGGCCCAAGCACTTGGCCATCCTCCACTGCCTTCCTGGGCCACAGAGAGCTGGACTGGAGGAGGAGCAACTGAGACTAGAACCGGGCGCCCACAAGGGATGCCGGTGCCACAGGTGGAGGATTAACCAAATGAGCCACAGCGCCGGCCCCGCCTACCTGTACTTTGAAGAGCTGCAGGACTGTATGGAAAGCAGGCCTCTTTGTCTTGTTCCTGATCTTGGATGCACAGCTTTTTACGCACATAATTTGGAGTTTTAATGTATGGCCTCTATCAAGCTGAGGAAGTCCCCTTCTGTGACTGGCATACTGAGTGGTGTTTTGTTGTATTGTTGTTGTTGGTTTTTGCCGTGAGAAGGTGTTGAATTTTGTTAAATGTGTTTCCTGCCGTGAGGCTACCATGTGCCCCAACTTTGATTCTCATAGCCCAGCCCCTGGATTGGTTTGTGTTGAGCCATCCTTCCATTCCGGAAAGCCCAGCCACAGAATTGGTGACTCAGTAGAATTTTGGTGCTCTCCAAGACAGTGTTAATTACTATCAGAGTTGGAGTACCTATGCCGCAGCAATGAATGACAGGTGACAAGCTTCCCTGGCTTCTACAACTCTTTTTTTTTTTTTTTAATATTTATTTATTTGAAAGGCAGAGTTACAGAGTCAGAGGCATAGAGTGAGAGATCTTCCATCCACTGGTTCACTCCCTAAATGGCTACAATGGGTGGAGCTGGGCCCATCTGATGCCAGGAGCTTCTTCCGGGTCCCCACGGGGATACAGGGGACCAGATTCTTGGGCCATATTGTGCTGCTTCCCCAGGCCACAGCAGAGAGCTAGGTGGTAAGCAGAGCAGCCAGGACTCGAACCGGTGCCCATATGGGAAGCCAGAACCATAGGCGGTGGCTTTACCACTATGCCACAGTGCCGGCCCTAGGTAACTTTTTTTTTTTTTAAAGATTTATTTTTTATTTGAAAGTCAGGTAACAGAGAGGCAGAAGCAGAGAGAGAGGGGTCTTCAATTCATTGGTTCACTCCCCAGATGGCTGCAACAGCCAGAACTGCGCCAGTCCAAAGCCAGGAGCCAGGAGTTTCCTCTGGGCACTGCAGGCGGCGGCTTTACCTGGTACGCCACAGCACCGGCCCTTGTTGACTCTTGAAGTAGCCACGACAGGGAGATCTGGGCCAGGCTGAAGCTGGGAACTGTCCTGGTCTCCCAAATGGGTGGCAGCAGCCCAAACACTTAGGCATAATTTTGCTGCCTTACCACGTACATGAGCAGGGTGCAAAATCGGAAGTAGAGCAGCTTAGATTCCTGTGGGTGCTCTGACATGGGATGCTTAGCATCAGAAGTGGTAGCTTGGCCTGCGCCGGGGCTCAACAGGCTAATCCTCTGCCTTGCGGCACCGGCACACCAGGTTCTAGTCCCGGTCGGGGCACCGGATTCTGTCCCGGTTGCCCCCCTTCCAGGCCAGCTCTCTGCTATGGCCCGGGCATGCAGTGGAGGATGGCCCAAGTGCTTGGGCCCTGTACCCCATGGGAGACCAGGAGAAGCACCTGGCTCCTGGCTTCGGATCAGCGCAGTTGCCCGGCTGCAGCGCGCCGGCCGCGGCAGCCATTGGAGGGTGAACCAACGGCAAAGGAAGACCTCTCTCTCGCTCTCTCACTGTCCACTCTGCCTGTCGAAAAAAATAGACGTGGTAGCTTAAATTCCTGTGCCAGGACACTGGCCCCTTTCCAATTTTTTATATGTTTTTTAAAAGATTTATTTATCTGAAAGTTTAACAGAGAGACAGGTGTTCACTCCCTAAATAGCCAGTGGTTCACTCCCTAAATTGCCACATACCTCAATGCCAGACTCTCTTTTTCCAGTTTTTTTTTTTTTTTTTTTGACAGGCAGAGTGGACAGTGAGAGAGAGAGACAGAGAGAAAGGTCTTCCTTTGCCGTTGGTTCACCCTCCAATGGCTGCCGCGGCCGGCGCGCTGCAGCCGGCGCACTGCGCTCATCCGATGGCAGGAGCCAGGTGCTTCTCCTGGTCTCCCATGGGGTGCAGGGCCCAAGCACTTGGGCCATCCTCCACTGCACTCCTGGGCCACAGCAGAGAGCTGGCCTGGAAGAGGGGCAATCGGGACAGAATCCGGTGCCCCGACAGGGACTAGAACCCGGTGTGCCAGCGCCGCAAGGCAGAGGATTAGCCTGTTGAGCCACGGCGCCGGCCTCTTTTACCAGTTTTTTTTTTTGTTTTTTTTTTTGACAGAGTGGATAGTGAGAGAGAGATAGAGAGAAAGGTCTTCCTTTGCCGTTGGTTCACCCTCCAATGGCTGCCGTGGATGGCGCGCTGCGGCCGGCGCACCGCGCTCATCTGATGGCAGGAGCCAGGTGCTAGGTGCTTTTTCCTGGTCTCCCATGGGGTGCAGGGCCCAAGCACTTGGGCCATCCTCCACTGCACTCCGGGGCCACAGCAGAGGGCTGGCCTGGAAGAGGGGCAACCGGGACAGAATCCGGCGCCCCGACCGGGACTAGAACCCGGTGTGCTAGCGCCGCAAGGCGGAGGATTACCCTGTTGAGCCACGGCGCCGGCCTTTTACCAGTTTTTAAAAAGAAATCTAGGCTGGCGCCGCGACTCACTAGGCTAATCCTCCACCTTGCGGCGCCGGCACACCGGATTCTGTCCCGGTTGCCCCTCTTCCAAGCCAGCTCTCTGCTGTGGCCAAGGAATGCAGTGGAGGATGGCCCAAGTGCTTGGGCCCTGCACCCCATGGGAGACCAGGAGAAGCACCTGGCTCCTGGCTTCAGATCAGCAAGGTGCACTGGCCGCAGTGCACAGGCTGCGGCGGCCATTGGAGGGTGAACCAACTGCAAAGGAAGACCTTTTCTCTATCTCACTGTCCACTCTGCCTGTCCAAAAAAAAAGGAAATCTAGAAAACTGGGTTTTGTGTGATAGTTTCCCGTGTAAGAAACAGTGGTTGAGGGGCCGGTGCTGTGGCATACCGGGTAAAGCTGCCGTCTGCAATGCCAGTGTCTTATATGGGCACCAATTCAAGTCCTAGTTGGTCTACTTCTGATACAGCTCTCTGCTTATGGCCTGGGAAAGCAGTAGAAGATGGCCCAACAGCTTGTGCCCCTGCACCCGCGTGGGAGACCCTGAATAAGCTCCTGCCTCATGGCTTTGGATTGGTCCAGGAAGGGCAGTGCAACTCCAGCTGTTGCAGCCAACAGGGGAGTGAGCCAGGGGGTGGAAAACCTCTCTCTGCTTCTGCCTCTCTGTAACTCTGCCTTTCAAGTAAATAACAAATCTTAAAACAAAACAAAACAAAACAGTGGTTGCATGTAGGCAAAGTGGGTTCAGCAGTGTGTGTGCAGGGCTGCAGCTGGGTGGCAGTGGTAGGACGCTCAGAGTAACCACTGGTGATGTGTATTCATCATTTTAAAGGCCAAACCTCCAGGGTCTTAGGAAGCAGCAGTGGGCTTTACATATTCAAAAGTACAGTCTCTAAAATAGTTTTTTCAGCTAAACTCTAGCTGTCATCAGAATCAACTGGAGGGTTATTTTTTAAAAGATTTATTTATTTATTTGAAAGGTAGAGTTACAGAGAGGCAGAGAGAGAGATAGGTCTTCCATCTGCTGGTTTACTCCCCAGATGGCCGTAGTGGCTAGAGCTGTGCCAATCCGAAGCCAGGATCCAGGAGCTTCTTCCAGGTCTCCCACCTGGTTGCAGGGGCTGAAGGACTTAGGCCATCTTTTGCTGCTTTGCCAGGCCATAGCAGAGAGCTGGATCGGAAGTGGAGTGGCTGGGATTCGAATCAGGGCCCACATGGGATGCTGGCACTGCAGGTGGTGGCTTTACCCACTATGCCACTGCAGTGGCCCCCTGGACGGGTTTTAAAAGGCTATCTAGGCCCCATCACAGGTCTGTGAGTCCAGTAAAGCAGCAGAGGCCCAGGCTCCCAGGTGACTGACACCCAGCCTGGCTTGGTAGACAAGACGTCTCCTGGCCAGTTGCAGGTGGCTGATGAACTCTCGATCAGTTTTCTTCTCTACAGAGGCTGTACCTCAGCAGGCTGATAAGAATTAAAATGAGTCATGAGAGGGGAACCCAGGGCACAGGAAAGAAAAGTTAGAGTGAGAATGACAGGGAGTGAACAGGTAGACAGGCTACAATCTGTCTTGGGAACCCTCTGAAGTTCAGTGTTGAAGGCCCAGCCTCTATACCCCAGCACAGAACTGTCGTCAGAGATAGGGCCACTGAGTTTGTGATAAAGGTGAAGTGAGGTCTGTGGGTGTCCCCTGGTGTGACCTGGGACAGACACAAGGGGAAGACGTGAGGAGAGGCCTAAGAAACAGCTCTGTTGACACCCACCCTGGCTCCCAAATGGTGAGAAAACTAATTTCTGCTGTTGAAGCATCATGCGGTCTAGTGTTTTTTACAGTAGTCCTGGCACAGGATCCAATCACAGGACGAGTCAATAAAAAAGTGGGATCTGGAAGTGGTTTGGGACTTGGTCATGGTCAGTGTTAGGTTCAGGTTAATGACCATCAGAGTTACGGGGAAGGTAAGAGCCAGGGTCAAGATGAGGACAAGATCATTTAAGTGTTAGATGGGTTGAAGTGTGGATGACAGCTTGTGTCCAAAGGATGATTACGAGCAGGGTCGAGGTACAGGTCAAGGTCAGATAGCAGCATCAGGACTACAGCAGCTGTTTCAAGATCAGGAAAACTGACATAGTCAAGGCAGGGTAGAGGTCAGATGGAAAGTCAAGTTCAGAATGAAACCAACCATAATCAGAATGAGCAGGGTTAGGGTCCGTGTCCGTTCAGAGTCAGTGGCAGGGAAAATCTGAAGTTCAGTGTCACTTCGCTCTTGGGCCTAAGGGTGGCTCAAGGTCAAGCTGAATCTTAATGTGCTACGTGGCAGAATGCTGGTCAGCACCATGGAGAAGACCAAGTCCAAAGTCACAAGGACAGGCTGGGGTCAGGGTGAAGGTTATTTTAAGGCCAAAGCAGCTCAAGGGGTTGGCATTGTGGCACAGTGGGTTAAAGCCCTGGCTGCTATACTTCCTGTTTGGCTCTTTTCTATGGCCTGAGAAAGCAGTGGAAGATGGCCCAAGTGCTTGGGCCTCTGCACCCATGTGGGAGACCAGGAAGAAGCTCATGACTCCTGGCTTTGGATCAGCTCAACTCCAGCCGTTGTGGCCAATTGGGGAGTGAACCAGCGGATGGACAACCTCTCTCTGTCTCTCTCTCTCTTTCTGGCTCTACCTCTTTCTGTAACTCTCAAATAAAATACATCTTTGAAAAACAAAATAACAAAGCAGCTCAAAAACAGGACTGTCATCTTATGACAGGATGACTAACAAGGTCAGGTTCAAGATCAAGAATAAACTTAGGGTCTGACACAGCCAGGATAATGCTCAGGCTGTTTCAGATTCGAGGCCATGAAAAACATCAGTGTGTTGGGTTCAGCACTGCAGTGCAGGTTAGTCCTGTCATTGGATGCAGTTTGGCCTCCAAGGGCTCCTGTGTTGCAGACTCGGTCCTTAATGTGGTGACGTTGGGAGGAAGAGGTGGACCTTGAGTAGCTGTAGCCTCGCAGGTCACTGAGGTTCTTGTGGGCCTCGGGTTAGTTCTTGCAGGAGGGTTCGGAAGAGAGTAAGCCTGGCCTGGCCTCTCCTTACCCTGGCCTCTTACCTGGTCCTGTTCTCTCCCTCTAGCATGTGTACCTGCCATTGTGATGCCATCTGCCAGGATGTCCTCACCAGAGCCAAACCGGTGCTGACACCATGCTCTTGAACCTCCAAACGGTGAGCAGAGTAAACCTGTTTTTGAGAAAGTCACCCAGTTTTCAGGTATCTGGCTTTAGTAATGAAAAATGGACTAATACAGTTTGTATGGCAAGTTAGAAAATGAGGGCAAAACATGGTCAGGGGAATGCTGAGGGTGAGGACAGGGGTGTCCTCATGAGGGCCAGAATAATTTCCAAGGCAGAATAATGTCTGTTTCAGGATATCAGAATTAAGGTTCAGGATCATGGTCAACTTTTGTTCAAGACACAGAGGTCAGATGCTCATGACTCAGGTCCACGTCAGGACACGTGTGGATCTGTCTCAGGTGAGGGCCAAGGAGTGAGAGAATGTCAATCAGTGTGAGGGGTTGCCAAGATGTTCAGAGTTAGGATAGGGTCAACTTCAAGATGATGATCAAGTTCAAGGTGAAACTAAGCACTGGCTGTAGTCAGCATGCTGGCCTCAGGTCAGTCTCAAGGTAAAGATCATTAGTTGGCATTTATTTTTTATTTTTATTTTTTGACAGGCAGAGTGGACAGTGGGAGAGAGAGACAGAGAGAAAGGTCTTCCTTTGCCGTTGGTTCACCCTCCAATGGCCACTGCAGCCGGCACGCTGCAACCGGTGCACTGCGCTGATCTGATGGCAGGAGCCAGGTGCTTTTCCTGGTCTCCCACGGGGTGCAGGGCCCAAGCACTTGGGCCATCCTCCACTGCACTCCCGGGCCACAGCAGAGAGCTGGCCTGGAAGGGGGGCAACCGGGACAGAATCCGGCGCCCCGACTTGGACTAGAACTCGGTGTGCTGGCGCCGCAAGGCCGAGGGTTAGCCTAGTGAGCCGGCGCCGGCTGGCATTTAGTTTTAAAGTGTGAACAGTAATGAGAGATGGAGGTAGATCTTCCATCCATTGGTTCATTCCCCAAATGACTACAATGGCCAAGGCTGGCCAGGCCAAAGCCTGGAATCAGGAGCTTCTTCCAGGTCTCCCATATGGGAGGGGCCCAAGCACTTGGGTCATCTTCTACTGCTTTTCCAGGCCATTAGTGGGGAGTTGGATCAGAAGTGGAGCAGCTGGGATATGAATTTGCAGCGTCCTAGGTGGCAGCTTTATTGGGTATACACACCGTTGGCCTGTGATGCTTAGTTTCAAATTTATGTCAAAGTCAAAATCGGGGAAATTCATGATTAGAAAGACAATCACAGGGTTAGGAATTGAATCATTTAGAATATTTATTTATTTGAAAGTTACAGAGGCAGAGAGAGAGAGAGGTCTTCCATCAGCTGGTTCACTCTTCAGTTGGCTGCAACAGCCATAGTTGCGCGGCTCCGAAGCCAGGAGCCAGGAGCTTCTTCTGGGTCTCCTACGTGAGTGCAGGGGCCCAAGCACTTGGGCCATCCTCCACTGCTTTCCCAGGCCATAGCAGAGAGCTGGATCAGAAGAGGAACAACTGGGATTAGAATTGGCACCCATATAGGATGCTGGTGCTTCAGGCCAGGGTGTTAACCCACTGCGCCACAGCACTGGCCCCGAATCATTTAGAATTAAAGTCAATTTTGTTAAATTTTTTCCTTAAATTATTTATTTAAAAGGCAGAGTTAGAGGGAGAGACGTAGATCTTTTGTCAGCTGAGTCACGCCCCAAATGGCCAGGAGCCAGGAGATTTTTCTGTCTCCCATGTGGGTGGCAGGGCCCAAGCCCTTGGGCCATCCTCTGCAGAGAGCTGGATAGGAAGTGGAGCAGCCTAGACTTGAACTGGTGCCAGATGGGATGCAGGCACTGCAGACGGCGGCTGTATCCACTGCACCACAGGGCCAGCCCCTCAAGTCACTTCTGAGGCTAAGATGAAGTCAAAGGTATCTGAAAGCCAGGTTAGAGTAAGGTCAGAGTCATGGTAAAAATAGAGTTCAAGATCAAGTGCAGTGATCAGAGCCAGGACTCATGGGTAAATCTGCTGCCTGCAGTGGGCGCCGTTCAAATCCCGGCTGCTCCTCTTCTAATCCAGCTCCCTGCTGTGGCCTGGGAAAGCAATGGAAGATGGAGGTAGATCTTCCATCCAATGGTTCATTCCCCAAATGACTACAGTGGCCAAGGTTGGCCAGGCCAAAGCCTGGAATCAGGAGCTTCTTCCAGGTCCTTGGACCCCTGTACCTGCGTGGGAGACCTGGAAGAAGCTCCTGCCTCTTGGCTTCCAATCCGTTTAGCTCCGGCCATTGCAGCCATCTAGGGAGTGAACCAGCAGGTGGAAGACCTCTCTCTCTCTGCCTTTCTGCAACTCTGCCTTAAAAATAGAATCAATCTTTTTTTTTTCTTTTATTTTTGACAGGCAGAGTGGACAGTGAGAGACAGAGAGAAAGGTCTTCCTTTGCCGTTGGTTCACCCTCCAATGGCCGCCGCGGCCGGCGCACCGCGCTCATCCGATGGCAGGAGCCAGGTGCCAGGTGCTTCTCCTGGTCTCCCATGAGGTGCAGGGCCCAAGCACCTGGGCCATCCTCCACTGCACTCCCAGGCCACAGCAGAGAGCTGGCCTGGAAGAGGAGCAACCAGGACAGAATCCGGCGCCCCGACCGGGACTAGAACCTGGTGTGCTGGTGCCTCAAGGCGGAGGATTAGCCTGTTGAGCCACGGCGCCGGCCAGAAGCTTTTTTAAAAAAGTATAAGTTAACTTAAAATTTAGGAGACATGGTCAGTCATGCTGAGATTCAATTTCAGTGTCAAAGTTGTTAGATGAGATGGAAGATCATGGTGTAGATGAAGTTTTTTTTTTTTTTTTTTTTTTTGACAGGCAGAGTGGACAGTGAGATAGAGAGACAGAGAGAAAGGTCTTCCGTTGCCGTTGGTTCACCCTCCAATGGCCGCCGCAGACGGCGTGCTGCGGCCGGCGCACCACGCTTGTCCGATGGCAGGAGCCAGGAGCCAGGTGCTTTTTTCCTGGTCTCCCCATGGGGTGCAGGGCCCAAGCACCTGGGCCATCCTCCACTGCACTCCTGGGCCACAGCAGAGGGCTGGCCTGGAAGAGGGGCAACCGGGACAGAATCCGGCGCCCCGACCGGGACTAGAACCTGGTGTGCCGGCGCCGCAAGGCGGAGGATTAGCCTGTTGAGCCATGGCGCCGGCCTTTTTTTTTTTTTAAAACACGCTTAATGTTTATTTTCATCTGCTTGAAATGAAGAGCAATGGAGACACAGAGAGAGAGTGGGTAGGGAAGAGAACGACACCTGCAGTTGCCAGGGCTGGGTCAGGCTGAAGGCACACCCCATCTGGGTCTCCTGTGGGCAGCAAGGACCTAAGCACTTGAGTCATTGCAGCCTCCTAGGAGGCATTAGCAGGAAGCTGCACTGGGGGGCAGAGCTGCTGGGACCAGTGTGGGATGCAGGAGTCCCAAGCAGTTTAACCTACCGTACCACAGTACACACCCCTCCCCACCTCCCACACACTACTGCCCTCCAAAAGTTTTTTTTTTTTTCCATTTTATTTGAAAGGCAGACAGAGAAAGATCTTCTATTTGCTGTTTGACTCGGCCAATGCCCCCAGCAGACAGGGCTGGGTCAGTGCAAAGCCAGGAGCCTGGAACTCAGTCAAGGTGTTCCCCATGAATGGCAGGGCCTGAGTCCTGGAGCATCCATCATTTGCTGCCTGCCAGGGTGTGCATTAAGAGAAAGCTGGATTGGAAGCAGAAGAGCCAGGACTTGTGAGCATCCCACGTGGTGACTCTAACCACTGTACCAAATGCCTGCCCCTGTATGAAGTTCCAAGTCAGGATTAAACAAGGACAGGTTCAGGAGAGTGACCAAAAGGAGTTTCAAGGTTAATGTGATGTCCATGAAGATTTCCAGAGTTGTGATGGAGAGCTGGTTCAGTATCAAGGTCAGGTTCATGTTAAGCTAAGAGAGTGAAGCCATGGTCTTGGAGTGTGTGTGGTAGAGCATCAAGGTCTAGATCAGAATCAGTGACTCATAGACATGGGCCTCAAAACAAGCTTACAGAGTTAGAGCCAGTTAGGATGAGACTAAGCGTTAGTACTGAAAAGAACTCACACTAAATGCAAGCGGGCTCCCCTGCTGCCATCTGACACCGGTAACCCCGCACGGCATGGTGGTATGAAAGTGGGAGGCGCGTGACACGTTCTCACTGCAAGATGCATGGTGGGATACGAGGTGCATCCTGCTGCACGCTACTGGCAGGCATGCAAGATGCACAGCCTAGACTGAGTCATCAAAGGTCACCTCTGAGAACCGGTTCTTGTTAAGTGACAGCAGCTTAAGTAGTGTGGCACGTTAATTTCATGTTCTTAACGTGAAGAAGAATTAGAAGGAATCTGAGGAAGAGTTTAGATGAGAATCCCTCTTAGTACGACGACTCGGGTATTCCCAAAGCCAACTCCTGCTAGCTTCCAGGGGCGAAGCAGAGTGAGAGTAAGCCCGGCAGCACGGTGCACGCTGGGCAGAGGGCCTTTGCCTCACTCAGGAGCACCATGGAAACACATCTGGACTCCTGCTGCTGCTTCCATAAGGTCGCTTTACTGCTTCTCAGCAAACTGAGCTGAGGAGGATGCAGCCGCAGCTACGCAGACTTAGCTCGGTTCACATCCTCGCTCTGAGGAAGAACCTAAACGCAGTCCTAGAGCTGTTGAAAGCAGGGCTCATTATCACGGCCCATTTAACTTCCAAGTCATGATAAGGGTCAGAGTCAAGGTCATTTCAACAGGAATCATGTTAGGATGATTACCAGTGACAGTATGGGGTGGAAGATCAGGGATGAGGCAAGTTTAAGGCCAAGGTTAAAATGAGTCAAACATGGTAATGGGCCGGCGCCGTGGCTCAACAGGCTAATCCTCCGCCTTGCGGCGCCGGCACACCAGGTTCTAGACCCGGTCGGGGCGCCGGATTGTGTCCCGGTTGCCCCTCTTCCAGGCCAGCCCTCTGCTGTGGCCCAGGAGTGCAGTGGAGGATGGCCCAAGTGCTTGGGCCCTGCACCCCATGGGAGACCAGGATAAGCACCTAGCACCTGGCTCCTGCCATCGGATGAGCGCAGTGCGCCAGCCGCAGCGCGCCGACCGCGGCGGCCATTGGAGGGTGAACCAACGGCAAAAGGAAGACCTTTCTCTCTGTCTCTCTCTCTCACTGTCCACTCTGCCTGTCAAAAAAAAAAAAAAAAAAAAAGGTAATGATTGAGATCAGGGTCACTTAGAAGGTTTTGTTCAAGGTCACTTCTAAGTTGAGGCAGGTCCTTTTTAAGGTGATCATCAGTGTTAGGATGAGGGTAGACATCAGAAGTCCAGTCCATTTTAATGTCTCATTCTAAGTCAGGACCAGAGGAACAGTACCCTGATTCATGGCTGTGGGCATCACTGGGCCCTAAGCTGGAGAGGACTCTGCTCCCCTAGGGACCGGTAACAGCCAGTGTAGTCTGGCCTGAAACTTGGTACTGGAGAGCACTGAGGCGGTGCACGGCAGCCAGCCTGCAGCTGTGCGTGTGTGTGGTCATGGCTGTGGTCGCCTGTGGGGCAGTGCTCACATGCGAGGTGTGTGCTGCGAGGCATGAGCTAAGCCACTGAGGCACCTAAGGGAGGTGGAAATGGAGACAGACACAGCAGAGGAGAACCCAGGGTCTCAGGCAGTGAGGCACTTCTGCAAAGGCTCCAAGGTGGCTTGCATGTGTCAGAACACAGGGCTTTGCTGCCGAAAAACACAGAAATATGTGATATCTTAGTGTTAGCACCCAACTCAAGGAAAAGACACGCAGGGGCGAGTGGGCAGCACTCAGGATGCCCATGCCCTGTGTTGGAGTCCCTGTGGTTGTCTGGGTCTGCTCAGTGTGCATGCTGGGGGCAGCAGGTGATGGCCCAACCTCTGGGTCCCTGGTACCCATGTGGAAGATCGGGACTGGGTTATTGGCTCTGAGCTCTGGGCCTGGCCGGCTGTTGCTGCCTTGAGAGGTCTGCTTCTTAAATAATGAAGACGGACACCACAGGGCTATGGTTACAGCTACACCTACAGGCTGTGCCTGCCTGTGGGTCAGCAGCAGTTCACTGCTGCTCCATTCAGGGTTCCCAGGTCTCACTACTAACACTGAACTAGGGACAGGTGTCAGGACTGGCCGCCTGGGGGAAGCCTGTGAGTCCCGTGGCACCCCCGTGCCTGGGAAAGCACTTGCTCTGTGAGCCAAGGCTCTGGCAGAAAGAAGGCAGAGGCAGATGGTCTTGTTCTGGTTAAATTTTATTGGCATCACGTTCATCTCTTTACAGAAGAACTCAGCCCACACCCTAGAATGTAGACCTTTGGAAAAGGGGGAAGTGCTCCGTTAAGCAAGCTACAACGCAGGGGCAGGTCCTAGGAGGGGGACAGAACTGTCAGGTTCCAACCAAAGAAACAGGTGCATTAATGATGGGCAGTCGTAGGGTGACGGGGAGGAGAGGAGAGGCGTAAGAGGTCTGCTAACCTAAGGACACCACAACCCTGAAAGGAGCGCCTTCTAGAACAAAGGTAGAATCACCAGGACAGACGTTAGGGTTTCCCTTCCCTCCTGCAGCAGGATGCTTATTTAACAGGGGCGTTGTGAAGGGTGGAGCAAGAAAGGAAACGAGAAAAAAGGGAAAATGAAAACTCCAATTTTTGCAGTAACAGCTGTTTATCCATTGCACACACCACTGTATTAGGCAAATCAACCTTTCGGAAAATTTAGACACAGAAGGGATCGAGACAGTTTCCCCCGGAGAGATGAAGAGCGTTCTGGCTCTCCAGTCCTTGATAAAGGCGCCATCATTCGTGCATCTACTGTACAGAACACTGCCACGATTGGATGTCCAAGTCCCGAGGTGCTGACGCTCTGTAATCCAGACAGGGTTCAACCCTCCATCTCACACACCTGCATTACAGGACTTAACACATAATCCAAGAATTTCTTACACTAATTTATACATTTTTAATTGGTTGCATATATTAACATGTACTATAAGATTTTTTTCTAAGAAGCATTACATAATAAATGGATACTGTAAAAAGATCTGATTAGTTAAAAGTAACAAGCATTAACAGATACATACAAAACTCAGCCTGATGAGACTGGGTGTGAGCCTGTAACGAAGCGCGGGGCACCAGCCTTCCCAAGGGGCAGCCTTCAAGGAGGGGGTGGGGTATAGGGTAAAAAGACCACAAGACCATTAAAAAAATCAGATAACTAATTGGACAGATTAACTGTAAACAGTTCTCTCTCTCCAGTGGACACAAAGAATAAGCTTCCAATGCTGACTCCACGTGAGAACGCGCTGTGCGGCCGGCCTGTCCTGCAGCCACACACGAGGGCTCATGTGGTGGGCGGGCAGGCCCCTAGGAGCTGCCCCAGGCATGGGCTGGAGTTTGCCTGCTCACATCAGATCTGTGTGTGTGTATGTGTGTGAGAGAGAGAGATGTGTGTTGGGCATGACTGGAGGGTTTCTTTTGGCAGCTGGAGGTGAGAGATGAATCTGTTTGGTTTAGGAGAGGAGAGGGGCTTGTGTCTGAAGGCCTAAGTGTGTTCTTGCTGTGAAGACTCTGTGCTCTGCTCTCACTGCCTCTTCAGCAGCTGCAGCTTTCTGCGGAGGTCTTGGCCCGGTCGTTCTTGTCCAGTTTGATAGGCTCCGGAAATTCATTGTACAGTTCCACCTCCGTTTCCTGGGCAGAGAGAGAGGAGGGGTTGATTACTTAGGGCCCTTTCTATGCAGGAGTCGCCCCAGGGAGGTGAGGAGGGAGCTGGGGGCAGGGGAGGGGGCACTCAGCGGCAACTGCCAAATGAGTGTGAAGAGGGGGACTGGGACGGGAGCAGCACCAGGCGGCACAGTGCGCGCAGGCTGCCTGGGGTCACACGGTGCTTGCCGTATGGTCTGCACTGTGTCTAACTCGCCAGGCAACCCTGGTGGATGTGCTGAGGCTGGGCGCCGGCTGCTCTTTTTGCTCCCGGAACCCCTCTGCACCTTGCCTTCTTGCACTAAGCTTTCAGACTGATGCCCTGTGGCTATCATTTCCTTTTCTTACAAAGGCGTAACAGACGTGGGTGTCCTGCACGCCGCCGGCTGAGCAGCACAGCTGCGTGTGGGGTGGGTGCACAAGAAGTGGACCATGGTGCCGCAGCAGAGCTCTCGCTGAGTGAGCAGGTTTCCACGGAGGAGCAGCTTGCTACTCTGGGGTGCAGAAAACGCGCCCCGTCAACATCACACACCAGAATGAGTGGAGGTAGAGCTGGGGCCGTGTCTCTTCCTGGCAAATTCTCTAGAAGAAATTACTGCATGCACACTAGCCATGGCAGTCTAGAAGTTTTACAACTCCCAGGCCCAAAGCTGTACAGTTCCCTGGCTTTGCACGTATTTGGAAAGCTGGCAACCATCACTGTAGAGCCAGAACATCGGTACTCTCAGTGTCACTCCCACCCCCCCTTCCCCAGCCCACTGCACTCTCTACCTCAAGTCTTACAGCTTTACCACAGTTGGGGCTGGCATCCCATAGGGACACCAATTGGGAGTCCCGGCTGCTCCTCTTCCTCCGATGTGGCCTGGGAAAGCAGTGCAAGATGTCCCACGTGCTTGGGTCCCTGCACCCACGGGGGGAGACCCAGAAGGTCCTGGCTTCGTTGTGGCCTAGATGGGAGTGAACCAGCAGATGGAAGACCTTTGTCTCTCCCTCTCGATGTCTTCCATCTGCTCTTTCACTTGCCAGGCAGCCGAAACGGCTGGGGCTGGGCCAAGTCACACCTAGGAGTTTTATCTAGGTCTCCCATGTGGGTGGTGCAGCGGCCCAAGTACTTGGTGGTCCATTTTCCACTGCTTTTACCTGTTAGGCCCCATTGCTGGACTTTTTTTTTTTTTGTCTGTCAAAAATTTAAATCATTGAGGCAGAGAGAGAGACAGATCCTATCTTCTGCTTTTCTCCCCACATGCCCAAATTGGCTGGGCTGGGGCAGGATCACAGTGGGAATACACTCCAGAGCTCCCCCATGGGGGCAGGAACCCAGTTTCGTGAGCCTCACCAGTTCTCACTGGTGGCAGAAAACCGTAGTAGTCAGGTCCAGAGCTGGCTTGTGAGGCCAGTAACTCCCACACCCCACACCAGGTGAAGTGCCTGACCTTGAAAACCTCGGAAGTGTTAATTATTTCTCATGAAGCAGGATCCTGAGAGACAGGCTCCTCAGCTTCGTGAGCATGCACGCTGCAGCAGGTGCCGGCTGCTGCACTCCTTGTTATGGTGAACCCCATGGCAGGGGTTAGGGAACCCAGTTTTTTCTGTTTACTCATCAGCTGATGGACATACACACTGTTTCCACTGTTACAGTGACAACCATGTCCTAGCCACCCAGTACCTCAGAATAGCCAAACACTGAAAATCTTACTGTAGGATATGAAACAAGACCTATAAGCTGTGAAGAAGAAATGTTTGTGTCTCCAGTTCTTATGCCCAGCGAACGCACACAGCGAGGCTTGATGTCCTCCCCACGAAGAGGGCTCTCAGGAAAACCCGACTCTGTCAGCACCTTCAGCCTGGATTCCAAAACTGAGCCAACAGCAGGTGTGCATCCGAGCCCTGTGCAGGGACCCTGGCACAGCAGCCTGAGCGCACCAGACGCAATTCCAGTCCTGCTCGCAACAGGGTTTTATTTGGGGATGAATATATAGGAGAATGAAACCACTACTTTAAATGGAAAATGTCCCCCAGAGAGCCAAGAAAACCAGAAACGAATGAGTGAGGAACAGTCTGTGTTCGGCACTACAGAGGCAGCCTGGGCCCCAGAACACTGCCAGGGCCGGCACAGAAGGAGGAGACCAGAAATAGATCCCAACATCCACAAACACTGAGGACAGCAAAGGTCACGTTGTGATTCGTTTATGTAACAAGGGACTATTAATATCTGAAACAAGCAGTTCTCTACCTCTGAGAAGAAAGCCAAGTCCCTTACTTCTGCCCTAGGCAACGCGTAACCTCCAGGAAACCTAAGATGTTTAAAACGACGTACCTAGAGGCTCCCTCGATTCTTCACAATGGGCTGGCTTATGTAATTATTTATCCTTATTTCACTGTTAGTATGCCAGGACCCCACAAGAACGGCCGGGTGTCCAGCCAGGTGCTATGTACTGGGCCTCGGCAGCAGACAAACACCAAATGGCCAAGGGAGGGACTCGTCACCACCCAGGTGACGACTGGCAGTGGGCATGGATGCCTGCTGGTAGAGAGAAAACCCACAGTGTTGGTGAGCGCTGAAGTATCCTCCCCTTGGAAAAGCACTAGGGATAGCACCTCTTAGTAACAGGACAGCCGTTCATCTAACCGAAGGGACTACCAGGCAGAAATACAGGAATCAAAAGGTAACAGCCAAAAACAAAAACTGACAGTAACACCGGGGAACAGGTGGAGAAATTTCTTAGCACACATTAGGATTCTCATGCGATTACATGAACATTATGGAAAATGCAAGTTAGTACGCGAGGTGTGGGGATGGGTTCACAAGGCCCAGTGTGCCCTGATCTTCACCAGTGCAGAGCCTGCTGCGCATCTGGGGTGAAGAGCTGGCTCCCTGGGCAGGAGTGCAGCCCTCAGTGATGCCAAGATTCTCCCAGGAAGGACAATCTCCCTACCCACAGCTGGTGTTGGGGCACAGTGCGTTCAGTGGCCACTTGGAATTCCAGCATCTGGGACAGCAGCCAAGGATGGACTGAGTGCTTGGGCCCCTGCACCAGCGTGGCAGATTCAGAGACGCTTGAGGCTCTTGGCTCACCCCAGCCATGGCAACCATTTGGGGAGTGAACCAGTGTGTAGACGATTGATCTAAGACTACTTTTCAAAAAAACTTTTTTAAAAAAGTTACCCAGCAGCTATGAATAAAGTTTTCCTGCCTTTTCTTTCTTAGGTGCACATTGTTTACTTAACTGTTTCCAGGCAGAAAAGTTACTTACTGACAACTAGTCACTCTGAGCCGGGAGAGTCCACCTCATTTAACCTTCGCAGTCACCTGGTAAAGCAGCTATCATTTTACAGGTAAGATGACGGAGGCTCAGATTGGCGGCAGAGTGAACTCAAAGTTTACCTCCTCAAAAACAAGGAGCAGGGGCTGGCGCCATAGTGCAGCGGGTTAAAGCACCAGCCTGTGGGTGCCGGTTCGAGTCCCCATTCCTCCACTTCCGATGCAGCTCCCTGCTAATGTGTCTTGGAAAACATTGGAAGATGGCCCAGGAAGACGCTCCTGGCTTCAGATCAGATCAGCTTAGCTCTAGCCTTTGTTTGCAGCCATTTGGGAGTGAACCAGCAGATAGAAGACCTCTTTCTCTTGTCTCTACCTCTCTCTTTCAAATAAATAAAATAAATCTTCAGCAGCCCAATCGGGAGCCACCTAGCAAGGATGGCGTCAAAGGCTTCACTGCCCTTTCATATCTAGAAGCTTAAGTAGAACCTTCCCAGATAAACACAGAGGTTCTGCTGGCTACACAGCAGAGTTGACTGGAAAAGATGGCGGCCAGGCAGGGCTGGGCCCAGGGCACCCACCAGCTGCTGCGCACCCACCTGTTTAAGTGCGTTCCGTGCAATCGTCTGGAAGGCCTGCTCCACGTTGATGGCCTCCTTGGCACTGGTTTCGAAGTAGGGAATGTTGTTTTTGCTGTAGCACCAGGCCTGTGCTCTCTTTGTGGCCACCTAGAATAGGAAGCATGGCATGTAACATTCTGTCCCCAACCTGCAGCCATTTTTCAAGGACTGAGACAATGACTAAATGACTTAGGAAGGGGAGATCGATGGTCAGAACTCACACTAGTTAGAACTAACAAACATGCCTAACATCCAGCAAAGCCCTCCAAACTGGCCCCACCTTTAGCACTTACTTGTCTGTTTTCGAGGTCGATCTTATTTCCCAACACAACAAAGGGGAAGTTTTCCGGATCCCGGGGACTGGCCTGGATGAGAAACTCATCTCTCCAGCTATCAAGCGTTTTGAACGTGTTGGGGGCAGTCACGTCGAATACCAGAACGCAGCAGTCTGCACCTCTGTAGAAGGCTACACCGAGAGACTGGAACCGTTCCTGTCCTGCTGTGTCCCAGATCTACAGAGACAAAACAGTCACTCCTTGGGAAATGCTGGGCAGAACAGCAAACGCGCATGTCTGTGTTTTGCCAGATGATGGCCTGGACTATAGGGCTACCCACAAAGACAAGTGACTTCTGAACCAGAGCACTCTGCAACCCCAACTGTGTGTCGGGGGGGGGGGGTTGTCACATTTGAGTGCAAACACTAGGGTGCTAGAAACACTCTGTCACATGAACAGACAGGTAAAATTTTTTTAAGTACGTAAGAGAATTACAGATAGAGGGACACATACATACACACACGTGCACACACACAGATCCTCCATCTGCTGGTTCACTCCCCACATGGGCAGGGACAGGCTGCAGCCAGGAGCCTCACTGAAGTCTTCCCACAGGGGTGGCAGGGGCCCAAACATATTTATATAGTGCATTACTTACTTGGAAGGCAGAGAGGAGAGACAGAAAAGGAAAGATACTTTCTACTCACTGTCTCACTGCCTAGATGGCCACAAGGCCGGGGGCTGGGCCAGGCCAAAGCCAAGAGCTTGGGACTCGCAGCTGGTTTTCCACATGTGTGGGTGGCAGTGTCCTGGCACTTGCTCTGCTTTTCCAGGCTTATCAGCACAGAGCTGGATGGCACGTGGGACTGCCAGGACTCAGACTAGTGCTCTCATGCAGGACGCCTGCGTCACCAGCCTCCGCTTAACCAGCTAAACCACAATAGCAGCGCTTAAATTATCCTACCTGCTTCTGAGTGCGACTAAACACGCCCCGGGCCAACAGTAACAGAAAGAGAAGCTGGAAAATCAGAGGTTGCTCTTGGTTTCCGGAATCATTACTAACTTTCAACTCTCAAAGTACAGTTTGATGCCGGCACCGCGGCTCACTAGGCTAATCCTCTGCCTAGCGGCGCCGGCACACCGGGGTCTAGTCCTGGTTGGGGCACCGGATTCTGTCCCAGTTGCCCCCCTTCCAGGCCAGCTCTCTGCTGTGGCCAGGGAGTGCAGTGGAGGATGACCCAAGTGCTTGGGCCCTGCACCCCATGGGAGACCAGGAGAAGCACCTGGCTCCTGCCTTCGGATCAGCACAGAGCACCAGCAGCAGCACCGCGGCCATTGGAGGGTGAACCAACGGCAAAGGAAGACCTTTCTCTCTCACTGTCCACTCTGCCTGTAAAAAAAAAAGTACATTTTGCCTCTCTCTCTGTAACTCTGCCTTTCAAATAAATCTTGGTGCTGGTTCCAGGACTCACTTGGTTAATCCTCCACCTGCGGCGCCGGCATCCCATATGGGTGCCAGGTTCTAGTCTTGGTTGCTCCTCTTCCATTCCAGCTCTCTGCTGTGGCCCAGGAGGGCAGTGGAGGATGGCCCAGGTCCTTGGGCCCCGCACCCACATGGGACACCAGGAGGAAGCACTTGGCTCCTGGCTTCGGATCAGCGCAATACACTGGCCCCAGCAGCCATTGGGGGGTGAACCAATGGAAAAAGGAAGACCTTTCTCTCTGTCTCAACTCTATCAATAATAATAATAAAAATTTTTAAAAATTAAAAATAAATCTTGAAAAGTAATAGTAAAAATAGGGGCTGGTGCTGTGGCATAGTGGATAAAGCCACCACCTGCAGTGCCAGCATCTCATATGGTCACCAGTTTGAGTCCCAGCTGCTCCACTTGTAATCCAGCTCTCTGCTATGGCCTGTGAAAGCAGAAGATAGCCCACATCCTTGGGCCCCTGCACCTGCGTGGGAGACCTGGAAGAAGCTCCAACCATTGTGGCCATTTGGGGAATGAACCAGTGGATCGCTGTCTCTCCCCCCTCTTTCAAATAAATCTTTAGAAAACACACACAACCAGGACTTGAGTCTAGACTTTCACAAATTAGAAAATGGGCCAACACTGGCATAGCAGGTTCCGCCGCCACTTAAAATGCCAGCATCCCATATAAGAATGCCGGGAATACCCACTGCTGTACTTCTGTTTAAAAAAAAAGATTTGAGAGGCAGAGTTACAGAGATAGAGTTCTTCCACCTACTTCGCCACACTTCAGTCCCAGCTCCCAGCTAAGGCAGCAGATGATGGCACCCACGTGGGAGAACTGGAAGCAGCTCCTGGCTCAGCCCTGGCTGTTGTGGCCATCCAGGGAGTAAACCATCAGATGGAAGACCTCTCTCTTTCTTGATCTCTGCCTTTCAAATAAATCAATAAATTTTTTTTTTTTGACAGAGTGGACAGAGAGAGAGAGAAAGGTCTTCCTTTTGCCGTTGGTTCACTCTCCAATGGTCGCTGTGGCTGGTGCACCGCGATGATCTGAAGACAGGAGCCAGGTGCTTCCTCCTGGTCTCCCATGGGGTGCAGGGCCCAAGCACTTGGGCCATCCTCCACTGCACTCCGGGGCCACAGCAGAGAGCTGGCCTGGAAGAGGGGCAACCAGGACAGAATCCGGGGCCCGACCGGGACTAGAATCTGGTGTGCCGGCGCCACTAGGCAGAGGATTAGCCTATTGTGCCCCGGCGCCGGCAGTAAATAAGATCTATTTGAAAAGCATAATGGGGGGGGGGTGTCAAGATCGGTCTGCTGGTTTACTCCCCAGATGGTCGCTGGAGCTGGACCAGGAGCCACGAGCTCCTGACCAGAAGTCAGGAGCCAGGAGCTGCTTCTGGGTCTCCCAGGTAGGTGCAAGACCATCTTTTGTAGCTTTTCCAGGCCATCAGCAGGGAGCTGGATCGGAAGTAGAGCAGCCAGGACACAAATGGCATCCCTGTGGGATACATGCAGGCCTCGACCCTGTTGCTGTTAGTGAACTAAATGGTTATTTGGAATTCCGTTACAAAAAGATGACAACCCAATCACATTAAAAAGCTGGAAAATTTAAAAATGTTTCAAAACTGTGTCTTACATAAAAGGGGAGAAAAGAGGAACACACTTCCCACTTACTGGTTCACTCCCCAAGTGCCCTGAGGAGTGGGCACTGGGCCAGGGCCCAACCAGGAAATGGGTGCAGCTCGGGTCTCCCATGGGTGGCAGAGTAACAATTCTTTTAGCCATCACTGGCAAGAAGATACAGTCAGGACCTGGAGCCAGGAGTCAAACCCAGGCAGTGTGGATGTGCAGCAGGGGCACCTTAACCAGCAGGCCAGACGCCTGCTTCCTGATGTGACTGACAGTAACGCTGTCATTTTAATTTCAGTTTCTCTTCCTTCTTCCAGTAAATGACTCCTGAAGAAACGTCCAATACTTCTACCCTCTACTGTCTTTGAGTTCATTTCCAAAAGCTATTTATGTATCTATATAGGATAGTCCCTGTCTAATAGTTTGACTTAAATTTCTGACTTCAGGATAGTATGGAATGTATGCACACAAGCACTCCCATTTTGGGGGCTGGTGCTGTGGCACAGTGGGTAAAGCCACAGCCTGCAGTGCCAGCATCACATACGGGCACCAGTTCGAAACCCGACTACTCCATTTCTGATCCAGCTCTCTGCTCTGGGCTGGGAACCTTGGGCCCCTGCAGCCATGTGGGAGACCTGGAAGAAGCTCCTGGCTCTGGATCAGCTCAGCTCTGGCTGTTGTGGCCATCTGGGGAGTGAAGACCTGTGTCTCTCTCTGCCTCTCCTTCTCTGTGTAACCCTTTCAAATAAATATATTAAAAAAAACCACTCCCATTTTCAGTGCAGTATTCATGAATTACATGAACTATTAAACAGTTGAAAAATAAGATCTGTGGGACCAGGGTTGTGGCGTAGGGGTTAAATTGCTGCCTGCTCGGGCCGGCGCCATGGTGCAGTGGGTAAAGTGGCCACCTGCAATGCCAGCATCACACACGGGCGCTGGCTCATGTCCTGGCTGCTCCATTTCAGACTAAGCTCCCTGCTAATGGTTTGGGAAAACCAGTGAGACATGGTCCGAGTGACTGGTCCCTTCCACCCACATAGGAGACCTAGAAGCATCAGCTCCTGGTTTTTGGCTTGGCCCAGCCACAGCTGTTCTAACCATTTGGGAAGCAAACCAGTGGATGTAAAATTTTGTTCTCCTTCTAATTCATACAAATATATAAATAAAATTTTTAATAAAATAAACTGCTGTTTCCAATGCCAGCCTCCCATATGAGCGTCAGTTTGAGTCCCAGATGCGCCACTTCCCACCCAGCTCCCTTGAGTTCATGCCCACCTATGTGAAAAGTTCAACTGAGTTCCAGGCTCAGCCTGGCCCAGCTCAGCTGTTTCTATACCACTGGGGAGTGATCTAGCAAATGGAATAGAGTTGTCTTTCTCTCAAACTTTTTAGGGGCTGGTACTATGGCTAAGTGGTTAAAGCTACCACCTGCAACACCAGCATCCCACATGGGCACTGGTTCAACTCCAGGCTGCTCTAATTCTATTCTAGCTCCCTGCTAATGTGCTTGGGCAAGCAACCGAAGATGGCCCAAGTACTTGGGCCTCTGTGCCCATAGGGGAGACCAGGAAGATGCTCCTGGCTCCTGCTTTTGGCCTAGCTCAGCCCTAGCTGTGTGGCCATCTAGGGAGTGAACCAGTGGATACAAGATTATTCTCTCTCTTTCTCCTTTTACCTTTCTGTAACTCCACCTTTCAAATAAATAAATCTTAAAAAAATTTTTTTTGAATAAAGTATATGAGAGAAAGTACAGAAGATGCTGGTTTACAAGACCACATCCCACAATGGACTGCTTGGGTTCACCTCCTGCTTGTGGCTTCTGGTTCCAGCTTCCTGTGTGCACATCTTCAGAGATAGCACGGATGCCTCAAGTTGGGTCCCTGCACTCACAGTGGGAGAGCTAGACTGAGGGTTGTTTTTTTTTAAAGATTTTTTTTCTTCTTTTTTTTATATTTCAAAGAGTGGCGCAGAGAGACAGACAGATGAACAATCTTCCATCTGCTGGTTTACTCCCAGATGGCTGCAATGGCCGGAGCTGTGCTGATCCAAGGCCAGGAACCAGGATCCTCCTGCAGGTCTCCTATGTGGGTGCAGAGGCCCAAGGACATGGCCATTCTCTGCTGTTTTTGCAGGAGCAACAGCGAGCAGCTGGATAGGAGTGGAGCAGCTGGGACTCGAACTGGCACTTCAGGCAGAAGCTTTACCCGCTACGCCACAGCACCAGCACTGGCCCAGCCCTGGCTAGTGGAGAATAGACTAGGGGATAACCGCTCTTTCAGATTCTCAGAGAAACAAATGAAATATAAGGGGGAAGCCTGGGCAGAGGAGACAGCACTCAAGATGCTGTTTGGGACACCCACATTTCTGAGGTCCCTGGGTTCAAATCCTAGATCTCCCCCCAAGTCCAACTTGGGAGGCAGGAGCTGATGGCTCAAGTGGATAGGGGAACGAGACAGGAGAGGTAGATCTCTGTCTCTCAAATAATTTTAAGAGATACAGTAGGATATGCACAGATTATATGTAAATACTATTCCATTTTATGTAAGGGACAAGATCAGCAGCAGATTTTAGTATCTAAAGGGATCCTGGAACCATCACCCATGGATACTGAGGAAGATTCAGTTAGTTTGGGAGTTCTGTCCTCTTAGTATCACAGTCACAATTATCAAACAGGTACGTACATACGACCAAAGCACACTTCCCACCGTAGCCCTCAAGGTTCACCCTGTGGAACTCGGGCACCCCTAGGTCTGGAGGGTGAGTGCAGTGGGGACTGCTACGCTGACTGTTGCTTTTAGAACCTGTGCTGCCTGGATCACTGAAAGGTCGGCTGTAGTCAATGCTGTTCTTTCAAATTCGGCTTTCTCCACTGGCTGCCTCTCCCCAGAACCTATTTTAAATTTTTCATTATTATTCATATAGTCTTCTATTTATCCCTCTTTAGAATCTGGGCTTCCTGAAACTGTGGATTGGTGCCACAGCAGTTCTGGAAACGTCTTGACAAATCTCACCTTTAATTTAATCTCTAGCTTCCCTCTGAGACAGATTAAAAGTAGGTCTCTCCTACTCAGTGAATCTTGTTTTTACCTTAGCCAGCATCCCATGAGTGCCAGTTTGAGTCTCTCAAATAAAAACTCACTATTTTTTAGAGATCTTAATTCCCCGAGTTGCAGATTTCTGCTTGTCTTTCCTCCCCAGGTTGCTGTAGCTTGTTTCCTCGGCAGATGGAGGTGAACTGACAGAACATTGTTCACACATGACCTACACACTTGTTAAGTTAGAGTCACATCCCTGACACAAACCTGAGCATCGAGAAGTTCCTTCCTTCCCTTTTACTTGTTGTTTGTGTGATAAAAACACTCGACATAAGATCTAAGCTCCTAGCAAACTGTGAAGCTTACAGTATAATTACAGGCACTAGACTGCACACAGCTCCAGACGGATTCATCATGTGTCATTCAAACACAGCCTCCTGACTTCTTTACATATAAACAAAATACTCAGAAAAAGTAGGAAAGCTCCTTGTCACGATGCCTTGTTTTCTCATTTTGAGCACCTGCTGCTAAAAGCTTTTGAAAATTCCTCAAGAAGTACAGTGACAAAGCCTGTGTCTAGATAGTGGCTTTCACATACATCCAGTCTTTGAAACCAGGGGGGAAAGCCCAAGACCCAGTTTGTCCACTTTCCAGACGTCACTTACACCCCCTGGGTCTCCAGCCACAGTCTCTTCAGGAGTGAAGCAGTCAAGGGTCCCAGCGCCCTGGGCATGTGACCGTAATGACCCTGACCCAGCAGGGGTTGGGCCCTGACCTCTGACCCCCTAGCCTGCATGGCTACTAAGCCAGGGTTCAGTCCGCAGACTGTTAACTGGGGACAGCTCTGAGCTCTCCAGGTTACGTCCTCTCCCAACGGCACTTCTCCCAGAACCCTGCAGTCGCCGTATGCCCTTCTGTTGCTACTGAAGACTGTGCTAGGCTAACTGCTGTTGCTTTTCAGGTCATCTGGCTTTTCTCTATAGTTGCTTTCAGGATTTTATCTTTTGCTCTTCTGCAGTTTTATGTTTTGTTTAGTAAATCTGCTCAATTCTTAAAGTTGACCACTGTTTAATCTGCAGCTTAGCTGTTCATTTAGTTTATTTCTATGCGATTTTTTCACTTCTTCAAGATCTACTTTTCCATATCCTCATTTTCTTTAGTGTCCCTTTCCATTGTGGTTTCTGTTCCTTTCTGAAATGTTTCTAATCATTGCAAACATTACTTGTGGTCCATCGTTTCCTCATGTGTTTCTAAGTGTCCCCATGGTTGCCTGCATGTTATCTTTGTTTCTGCCAGGAGTGACAGGGGTTCCTGTCAGATTACTTATTTTTAAAGATCTATTTATTTGAAAGAGTTACAAAATGAGAGGTAGAGGACAGATCTTCTGTTGTTTCACTCCCCAGATGGCCAAAATGGCCAGGGCTGGGCCAGGTCAAAGCCAGGAGCTTCTTGTGGGTCTCCCATATGAGTGGCAGGGGCCCAAACACTTGAGTCATCTTCCGTTGCTTTTCACAGACCATTAGTAGGGAGCTGGATCAGAAGCAGAGCAGCTGGGACCCAAACCAGTGCCCATACAGGATGCCAGTGTCACAGGTGGCAGCTTGACCAGCTGCACCACCACGCTAACCCCTCCTGTTAGATTAAGACAAAGATTCTGTGCCACGTGGAGTAGAAACTTAGAATCCACACATTCGGATCGCAGGACTGAGATTTTCCATCAATAAAGGAAAAAAACCCCAGTCCCACACAGTTCCACCACTTCCGTAGCCTGCTTTCATTTCCTTCCCAAGTCCTAGACTGTGTGTGTGCACACGCGTACATGTGTGTGCAAGGAGCTTCCCAATGCTAGTGCCTCTACCCTGTGTACATACCCTGCTCCTACGTAACTGATAAAATTCCCTTCTGTCTTCAAACTCCAACGCACCACGGCAGGAGCCTCCAAACTTCCCACTCCCTCCAGTTCCCTTTGTTCTTGTAAGCTGGAAACTAGTTTTCTCTAAAGCTGGACCAACCAATTGGCTGGCTTATTTAATTACTTATCCTTATTTATTCACTTATATTTACTTGTTTATATTTCTAACAGAGAGGGAGAGACACAGATATATCTTCCACCTGTTGGTTCACTTAGCAAATATCTACAACAAATAGGGCTAGGCCAGGCGGAAGCCAAGTGTCAGGGTCTCCCACACGGTTGTCAGGAACTCAAGCTCTGCCATCCTCTGCTGCCTCCCAGGCACATTAGCAGGGAGCTAGATTGGAAGTAGAGTAGCCAGGACTCAAACCAGAAACTGATATGGAATGTGGCTGTCCCAGTTAAGCCACTGTGCCACAATGCCTGCTCTCTGCAAGTTGCCTTACTTAAGTTTTAGTTGTATTTTTTTCCTTCCAAATATTTATTTTATTTATTTGAAAGGCAGAGTTACACAGAGAGAGGCGAGGCAGCGAGAGGTCTTCCATCCACCGGTTCGCTCCCCAGATGGCCGCAACAGCAGGAGCTGCACTGATCCTAAGCCAGGAGCCAGGAGCCTCCTCAGGGTCTCCCAAGTGGGTGCAGGGGCCCAAGGACTTGGGGCATCCTCCACTGCCCTCCTAGGCTTCAGCAGAGAGCTGGATCGGAAGAGAAGCAGCCGGGACTAGAACCAGCGCCCATATGGGATGCTGGCACTTCAGGCCAGGGCTTTAACCCGCTGTTCCTCAGCGCCGGCTCCAAGTTGTAGTTGTATTTTTAAGCTCTTTCAGTGTACGTGTGATTGAAGTGGGGAACAACTGTCATGGAAAAAGGAAATTAAAAATGCAGGCTCTGGGGGCTGGTGCTGTGGCGTAGGGATAAAGCTGCCGCCTGCTGTGCCAGCGTCACATATGGGTGCCGCTTTGAGTCCTGGCTGCTCCACTTCCAATCCAGTTCTCTGCTATGGCCCGGGAAAGCAGTAGAAGATGGCCCACATCCTTGGGCCCCTGAACCCACGTAGGAGACCTGGAAGAAGCTCCTGGCTCCTGGCTTCAGATCAGCACAGCTCCGGCTGTTGCAGCCAACTGAGGAGTGAACCAGCGGTTGGAGGACCTCCCTCCTCTCTCTCTCTGAGTGCAACCTCTGAGCTAAAGTTGGGGGACATCTCAGTGGAAGGAGACGTGACAGCAGGGCTTTGCTGGAAGCAAGGGCGCAGCAGGAAACGGTGAGCCGCAGCTCTTTCTGCCATTTTTTTTTGTGGCCATGATGGTGCACGTGAATGTCCTGGATCAACTCTCAAGAGCATCAAAAGTGATGGAAAAAGAGGCAAACACCAGGTTCTCATGAGGTCACACTCCAAAGTCACAGTCAGTTTCTAACTGTGATGATGACGCATTATGACACTGGTGGACTGGAAGTCACTAATGATCACAGAACTGGGAAAATCATTCTGAACCTCACAGGCAGGTTCAACAAACGTGGAGTAAGTGGCTGAGATTTTTAATTAATTAACCTAAAACAAAGAGCAACAACAACCACCCAGGAAGTTTACTTAAAGTTGAATTCTGGAAAGGTAAAAGCCCCTGCGATGCTGGCGTCCCACGTGCACGGCGTGGTTCATGTTCTAGGTGCTCCACTTAGGAACCAACTCCCTGGTAATGGCCTGGGAAAAGCAGTGGAGATGGCCCAGGTGCTTGGGCCCCTGCACCCACAGGGGGACCTGGAAGAAGCTCCTGGCTCTGGTCTAGCCCAGCCCTGGAAGCTCTCTCTCTGAGTCTTCCTCTAACTGCCTTAAAAAATCCAATTTCACAAAAACCATGAAATACTTTTGGAGTGTATTATCATGTGATATGTGGGACACACTTATACTAAAAATGTATTCCCTGTTTATCTGAAACTGAAATCTAATTGGGTGTCTTGTATTTTTTAAAGCTTTATTTTGGCCGGCGCCGTGGCTCAACAGGCTAATCCTCCGCCTTGCGGCGCCGGCACACCGGGTTCTAGTCCCGGTTGGGGCACCGGATTCTGTCCCGGTTGCCCCTCTTCCAGGCCAGCCCTCTGCTGTGGCCCAGGAGTGCAGTGGAGGATGGCCCAGGTGCTTGGGCCCTGCACCCCACGGGGAGACCAGGAAAAGCACCTGGCTCCTGGCTCCTGCCATCGGATGAGCGCGGTGCGCCGGCCGCAGCGCGCCGACCGCGGCGGCCATTGGAGGGTGAACCAACGGCAAAAGGAAGACCTTTCTCTCTGTCTCTCTCTCTCACTGTCCACTCTGCCTGTAAAAAAAAAAAAAAAAAAAAAGCTTTATTTTATTTGAAAGGCACAGTTAAGGGGGGTGGGTGCGTGTGCAGGTCTTCCATGCGCTGGTTCACTCAAATGGCTGCAATGGCTAGGGCTTGGCCAGACTGAAGCCAAGAGTTTCTTCCAAGTTTCCGATGTGGTGCAAGAAACCCAAACACTCGGGCCATCTTCGGCTGCTTTCCCAAGTGCATTAGCAGGGAAATGGAGCAGCTAGGACTTGAACTGGCGTCCACAAGGGATGCTAGTGTTAGAGACAGTGGCTTTACCAGTTACGGCACAATGCTGGCCCCAGTATCTTGTCTTTTATCTCACAATTATCCGTGAATACAATAGTGGGATTTGAAGACCAAGAAAGGAAAAATTGCTAGGCATGAAAAAAAGATGTAAACTAAATAAACTGGCAAGGCCTGGTTGGCACAGTTAGAAAGTGTGCTTACCTGCATCGTAACTAGCCTGTCATCCACCATCACCTCCTTGGTCAGAAAGTCTGCTCCTATTGTGGCTTTGTACTGGTTACTGAATTTCTTGTTCACGTACTGGTTCATGAGCGATGTCTTACCAACTCTGAAATTGGAGAAAAACCACAGTATAAATTCAAATGAAAGAGAATGAAGCCAACTTCGACATTTGCAGTTTTGGAAAAAGGAATCTGCCTGTGTTGAAGGAGAACAAACAGCCCTCAAATAAAGGCCAGTGGGAATCCCCCAGAGACCTTCTCCTGGGATAAACATGGGTCCAGATGCAGTCTGATGCTAAACAACCTTTTGTCGGTTTTGGTAGAGGCAACTCAGATGGCAAAACCTAGTATTATTTCTCTCCTTCCAGGAGAATGCCAGCCCTTGCTTCTAAAAGGAGCTTCAGTAATAAGATCATTTCACTCTTCCAAAAATATCACTGCTGTCTTGGGTGTTTCTCCATTTAGCGGTTGTTATGCAGTTGGATGAAGTAATACAAGGCGGAAGCAACTGGCTCTGAGCAGACACACGCTGCTCAGCCAACTTGCTGCTTTACAGCTTCAGGTCTGAAGCAGACGAAGAGCCAGCAAGTCACCAAGCCAGAAGCCACCTAAAGTATGTTCTTCGAATGATGTTTTTCAGCAAGAAAACACTGTTACAGGACCTCATCCTCGCACAGCCGGGAGCAATGCTCACCAGCCCACACCGCCTCAACCAGGACTGCCAGAGGAGGGGAGGTGGAATCTGTAATGGAACAAGGTCTGGTGATTCGTTTTAGACAAGTATGGGTAAGGCGAGCCTAGGAGCACCTTTCCATGGAGACAGCAGGCGGGGACAGGGGAGTGACCACGCACCTTGGCCCTACCTTACTGGCCTCTGACATGGCAAGTGGTAGCTTTTAAAAGGTTCCTTGGTGATTTAACTAAGCCAGCCACACCAGAAACGTCACCAGCTTTTTAAAGGAGTGGCAGAGAACTTTGAAATAGAGAGGCATACCTGCATTTATCGTTGTTACTTTAAATACGGGCATCTTCAGTGAGACAAGGGATCAGAGGTCACTGTAGATGCCAATTCTGCAAAGCTCCCAGACCCTGAAGTTAGTTACCTGGTGAGCAGCACACCTAGAACCAGGGGCTCAGGCTTTCACACACAGATCTGAGCCAAACACACGAAAAGGAGGCACAGTGGACACAAAACCACAGATGCAAAGCAAGATGCCAAATCTATGGAAGCAGGACTCCCTGCCTGCCAACTTGGGAGTTCCATGAAAACGATTCTCTTTGTAGAGCTCAAGTAGTCACCCTCCCCCAAATCATGATGAAATCAGAGAACAAGGGGTTACAGAAGATGCCCCGAATCACAGGGCCTGACGCCCCATGTGGTAGCACAGAGGGCTGAGCTCCAAGCCAGTCTTAGTTCCAATTCAGGAGAAACACTTACCCAGAATCTCCCAAGATGATCACCTTCAGCAACACTTTCTTCCTAGAGGTCATCTTTCAAACTAAATGAGGAAAGGAGAAAGCACCATGAGTGTGATGACAGTAACAAGAAGCCCCTCCTGTGGCCCAAGTGCTTGGGCCCTGCACCCGCATGGGAGACCAGGAGGAAGCACCTGGCTCCTGGCTCCTGATGGGTGTAGCTCTAGCCGTGGGGGTGAACCAACGGAAGGAAGACCTTTCTCTCTAACTCTGTCCAAAAAAAAAGGGGGGGGGACGCCCCTCCTTTGTCACGGACAGCACAGGTGCAAGGTCTTCCTTGCCTCTTTTCCCAGCACTCAGAGGGCCCCGGAAAGCACACTCCCGTTAGGAGAGGTCAAGGCTGGGAGCTGCAGGGCAGGATGTCTTCTGTTTGCCTGGCTGCTGGATCAGCATTTGCATTAATGCTCCAAACTGACAACAGCCTGCTCCTTGCTTCATTCAAGTCCCTGTGGGAATGTTGAGAACCACTTGCATCCTTGCCTTTGCTCTCCATCCCATTACCTTGCTTTATTTTTCTTCAGAGCAATCATTTTTATGTACTGTATTTGTCATTTGTCTACCTTCTCTTTTCCAATCATCTCCATGAAGACAGTTTTTTTTTTTAAATGATGGGGATGGTGGGGAGGGGCTGGGAGAGGCAAGGAAGGGGAGGGAGATTCAGAGCAAGAGATCCTCCACCCTGGTTCACTACATGGACGGTGTTTGGGCCACCATCCACTGCCTTCCCAGGTGTATTAGCAGGAAGTAGAATTGAAAGCAGAGGCGCCAAGACTTCAGGCAGGCACTTGAACCCACCGTGACTTAATGCCCACCCCAAAGACCGTTTGGTTCCGCATTGTACACTTGGTGTCAAGCAGAGAACTGCTGTCAGCGCTGTGATAGCGGGTGGGTACTGCTCCACTCTGTAGCTCTAGGGACCACCTTTCTTCTGGAAGATCTTTCAGGCAGGCTTCAGGTAACATGGTGATGCCTATCTGGGCTCAGTTCTTCCAGCACTTGCCACACCATGCTCAAAGGACTTGTCAAGGCCCTCTGTCTGACCCAGTGACCTTTAGGGAAGGAGTGCGTGTCAGAAGCACTGCTTGTTCCTCTCAACACTGACCACCCAGCTTCTTCAACATTAAGACTGATGGTGTTTGGCCGGCGCCGCGGCTCAATAGGCCAATCCTCTGCCTTGTGGCGCTGGCACGCCGGGTTCTAGTCCCGGTCGGGGCGCCAGAGTCTGTCCCGGTTGCCCCTCTTCCAGGCCAGTTCTCTGCTGTGGCCCGGGAGTGCAGTGGAGGATGGCCCAAGTGCTTGGGCCCTGCACCCCATGGGAGACCAGGAGAAGCACCTGGCTCCTGGCTTTGGATCAGTGCGATGTGCCTGCCGCGGTGGCCATTGGAGGGTGAACCAACAGCAAAAAGGAAGACCTTTCTCTCTGTCTCTCTCTCACTGTCCACTCTGCCTGTCAAAAATAAAATAAAAAAATTTAAAAAAGACCGATGGTGTCTACAGCACACTAATGCTGAACCCAGACTGCTGGGATTTTTATTCTGGCTTTGCCAACTGACCTTAGGTGAGTCATTTAAATTTTTGCTGGGGAGGAATAGAGACGAAAGACTGTTTCCGTCCTAATGATGTGGTGGAGACTGAATGAGCAACATGCTCAAGTCAATGACTAGAATACACTAAGTGGTTAGTCCATGCCGACCGCTACTGTTTCAATGGGAGCCAAATGCAGAAATGAGTAAATAACTGAACAGAGTCCAAAAGAGAATGAGAGATGCAGAGGATGGTCAAGGACGAGGTAATTAAGCCACACCCTCCTTCCAACTCTCTTTGTTCAACTGCACCCAAGACCACAACTAAAAGGAAACATTTGACTTGACTACCATGCCACAGGCCGCGACCACATGGAGAACCCCATGCTCCCAAAAGTGCCCATCTTCCACAGCTGCAAGGACAGCGGGTGTGGGCATGGGGCTCGGCCCCACCACCCACCCCTCGGGGGCCAGGCCCCCTGCCCATGCCGGGACTATGAGGACTCCGCATCCCAGTACAACAGCAGTTGTCTAGAAAGCTCCTACTAGCTAGTGCTGGTTACAAGGCAGTCGGGGAGCAGTGGAGTTCCAATAGCTGGCTTCAGTCTTCTGAACTATCCATTATAGGCAGAGAGCACTGGGCCCTACCTTCCTTCTCAGGGATTACCTTGACTGACCAAACGTTCAAAGTCTCAACTAAGGTCTAGTATTACATTTCAAGCCAGAAATCACATTATGACAGCTGGGGCAGGTTTCAGACCCAAAGAAGGGACACACAAGTGTTGAGGAGGCTGGCATTGTGTTGTGCGGGGTAAGCTGCTGCCTGTGATGCTGGCATCCCATATGGACACTGGTTCAAGCTCCTACTACTCCACTTCCCATCCAGCTCCCTGCTAACGCGCCTGGGAAAGAAGCAGAGGATGGGCCAAGTGCTTGGGCCACGGTACCCACGTGGCAGACCTGGAAGAAGCTCCTGGCTCCCCGCTTTGGCCTGGTCCTGCCCCGGGCAATGTGGTCATTTGAGGAGTGAACCAACAGATAGAAGATATCTCTGTAACTCTTTCAAATAAATAAATCTTCAAAAAAAAAAAAAAAGGGGGAAAGGAACAAAAAGGTTTGCTAAGTTTTTTTTTTTTTTTTTAAGATTTATTTATGTATTTGAAAGGCAGAATTAGAGAAAGACAAGATAAATCTTCCCTCTACTGGTTCACTTCCCAAATGGCTGCCAATAGCCAGGGCTGGGCCAGCTGAAGCCAGGAGCTTCTTCTGGGTCTTCCCTTGGGTGCAGGGACCCAAGCCTTGGGCCATCCTCCACAGCTTTCTCAGGCACATTAGCAGGAAGCTGGATGGGAGGTGGAGCAGCCAGGTCTCGAACCAGTACCTATGTCAGATGCCAGCACACTGGCAGTGTCTTTACCCACTATGCCAAAGTGCCAGCCCTGCAAGGACATTCTTAACGAACATTTATTGAAGTCAGTAATTTTGAGATTGGGAAAACGGATTTGGATAACATGATTTGTTAATAAGCTTTTCATGACTAAGCCAATGTTGCTTAATACTGTTTTAAAAAATGAACAGAAATACACTTTTGCGTCCATGTTTCCACACAACAGGTTTCATGTTGCTTTTCTGTGCTGTGTTTCCGGCCCGCAGAGGCCTCCAGGAAGTGCCCATGTGGCCACCTTACATGGGATGCAGAGTACGACAACCCAGAGTCGCTTCCTTCATTTTCAGCCGGTCACAGTAATCCCAGAAACCACCGAAGGACACAGCCCTGCAGCCACCTAAATCAGCTCTGCAACAGCATACAGTTTGGCATCTTGTTCTTCCTACGTTATCATTCATCTTTGTTTCCAGTGCTTGTTTTCCATTATCATCTTAAAGTCTAATGTTCCTTTGAGTGAATTAAGCATTCCAACAGCCATTCTTGTTCTTTAATGTATCAAAAATACAGAAAAACTGTCTATAATAAATAGAAAACAATTTCTTCCATTCATCTACCTGTTAATGCACTTGGGAAGCAGTCGAGGATGGCTCAACTGCTTGGGCCCCTGCCACCAGTGTAGGAGACTTAGATGGAGCTCAGGCGCCTGGCTTTGGCCTGGCCCAGCCTAAGATATATTTGTGGAGTAAAACAGTGGATGGAAAACCATTCTGTCTCTCCCCCTCTGTCACTCTGTTCTTCAAATAAATATAAAGAAATCATAATTTTTTTTAAATAGGGAGGTGTTTGGCCTAGCAGTTAAGAGGCTGGTTAAGATAACTGTTCCATACCAGAGAGCCAGGGTAGAAACCTCTCTGCTCCTGACTCCAGTTTGTTAATGCAGACCCTGGGAGGCTACAGTGATGGCTCAGGTGACTGGGTTCCTGAAACCCACACATCTGGATTGAGTTCCTGGCTCTCAGCTTCAGGTCCCAAATCAGGGTACGGCAGGCATTTGGTGAACCAGTGATGGGAGCTCTCTTGCCTCTCAAATAAATAAATAAATAAATATTTTTGAAAACATACAGAAAATGTTAACTATGGACTTATTTCCTTGGGATACAGCAATATCTGGGGGATGAAGTGGGGAGATCTTCCCAGACTGCGACTCCGCAGCACCCTGCTGATAAGCACTGGCCGAGGGTCACAGATGGCAGGCAGGGTAGCAGTGCCAGCTCCTGCACAGGACCAGAGCCAAGGGCTCAGGCACAGGGAGACTGCATGGCCTCACGCTGTGACACGGAGCCCTGCTTCCACAGGTAGCCAGAATCCCTTCTGCAGCTCCCCAGGCTCCCCACGAGGAATTTGTTTTTTAAAGATTTATTTATTTATTTGGAAGTCAGAGACCCAGACAAAGTTGCTAGTTCCTGGCTTCAGATTGGCTCAGCTCCAGCCACTGCCGCTGTTTGGGGAGTTCACTGGCAGATGGAGGATTTCTCTCTCTCTGTAACTCTGCCTTTCAAATGAAATGAGTAATAATAATAAAATACCCGATGCCTGCTCAGTGGAGGTGAAGACTATGCTGCTGCTGCACTTGGTCTGAAAGCAAAGTGTCTGTGAAGCCATCAAGCCAACAATGTAAAATGCAGAGGACAATACTGAAACAGGAATTTATCACACCCAGGGTCACAGAGCACAAGTGGCAGAACTGGAATTATCACTTAGTCACCACACCATTCTGCAACACCAGCTCCTACCACAAAGACTGTAATTCACAGAGGAACACACCACAGGTTTGGAAACAACTCATGTCTATACCACTGTTTCCATGTATATGTTGTATCTGATACAAAGCTACAATGATGGCACAGATTATATGAACAAGTATTCAAAGCTCACAGGGCTGAAACCATTAAAGCACTTAATATTCCATAACTCAGTAACTTTTTAAAAACGTTTATTTGAAAGGCAGAGTAACGGGGAAAGCAAGATGGACAGAGAGATGGACCCATCTTCCATCCTCTAACTCCGCCCCAAACAGCTGCAACAGTCATGGCTGGGCCAGGCCAACCCAAGAGCCTGGAACTTCATCTGGGTCTCCCACAGTGGTGGCAGAGGCCCAAAGACCTGGGCTATCCTCTGTTGTTTTTCTAGGAGCATCAGGGAGCAGGATCTGAATTCGAGCAGCTGGGACTGGAACTGGCACCCATATGGGATGCTGGTGTCAGGGGTGGGTGGCTCAACACCAATCCCCTGCTTGAGGTTTCCAAGCTGCTCATCTAGAACAGTTGGGCCCTAACCAGAAAGCTGATTCTTCTTTTTTGCCTGGACCCTTCCCAGGGTCCAGAAAATTCACAAAGGTACAAAAAGAAGACAAAAAGTATATGTCTTTCGATTCTCCCTCAAATGGTTCAGATTAGGCTGTATATTAACTTTCCACCCTATTTTTCTACATTAAATACACATAGGGATATTCTCAGTCCTTCCCTTGTTTAGAGTACAGGTGTTGGGGCAGGCGCTGTGATGCAGTAGGTTAACACCCTGGCCTGAAGTGCCAGCGTCCCATATGGGCGCCAGTTCGAGACCTGGTTGCTCCACTTCCGATCCAGCTCTCTGCTATGGCCTGGGATAGCAGTGGGGGATGGCTCAAGTCCTTGGGGCCCTGCACCCATGTGGGAGACCCAGAGTAGGCACCTGGCTTCAGGTCAGCGCAGCTCCAGCCATTGTGGCCAATTGCGGAGTGAACCAGTGGAAGGAAGACCTCTCTCTGTCTCTACTAAACTCTGTAACTGTCTTTCAAATAAATAAAATATTTTTTTAAAGAGTAAGGTGTCTTCAGTTATGAGATGAGCCTATGCATACATGGGTACTTCATAAAATTTGTGGAAAATGAAATTAAAAGGTAAGTTGGGTGGGGTGGTTGGTGTAGCAGCTGGGACACCACACGTGACACCTACATCTTATGCCACAGTGCCTGGTTTCAGTCCCAGCTCCTCAGCTTCTGATCCCGTTTCCTGGTGATGTGCACCCCAGGCGGCAGCAAATGCTGCTTCAAGAACTTGGTCACTGCACCTACGTGGGAGACCTGGATTGAGTTCCAGGCTCCTGTCTTTGACCTGCTCCTGTCCTGGCTGTTGTGGACATTTGGGGAGTGAACCCGCAGAAGGGAGATTTCTCTCCATTTCAGTCTTCTGAACAGAACAAAAATCAAAATCACAGATGCTTATTTTTGTGAAAAAAATTTTTTGAAATCCATGAACAGTTTTTAAAACGTTCATGGAAAATGATTTTTATGAAAAAGTGAACGGCTTTCAAAATTTCTTGCAGTAAAAGAAAGCATCATGGGAACACAGATTTGGGCAGGATTTAAGTAAATTCAAAAGGACCACTGTAGACGTTAGCCAGTATGCAATATTGATAAATATCTCTCTCCATCCTGTTTTCTACAGGCCTTGTACCTGACCTAGAAGTCAGTCATTCTGCCCCCAAAACAGACAGAGGTCACAGCGCAGAGTGAGGGAGGCAGGCAATAGTTGCTCATAAGGCTCTGGCCAAGCTCATGGGGAAGCGACCAGAATGCGTTCCAGATCACAAGATACTACTGCCCTGGTCTTCTAGATGAACAGAAGGGTCTGCTGTGCACAGAGAAACTTGCCCATGAAGAATCAAATCAGGGCCTCTACTGTGGAACAGTACAGCCCTCGAAACAACGACCATTACTGAGCTCACTGAACGTGCTCTGGGCCAGACACTCAAGACTTTACTGAGGCAATAATTTAATTCTCACAACAAAGCCTGTAAGGTAGACACTAAAAATCCCCATTCAACAGATGAAACAACAGACAAACATTCAAATGTGAAGCTGGAGCCTAGAAGTTGTTATAAAAGCTTGCATCTCAGAGGGCCGCACTGTGGTGTAGCTGGCGGTTCCCACAACCCTTGTGGGTGCCAGTCCCGGTTGCTCCACTTCTCATCCAGGTCTCTTGCTGTGGGATGGGAAAGCAGAAGATGACCCAAGTGCATGGGCCCTGCACCCATATGGGAGACCTGGAGCAAACTCCTAGCTTCTGGCTTTGGATGGGGGCAAACTCCAACTGTTGGCAGCCATTTGGGGAGTGAACCAGTGGATGGAAGACCTCTCTTTCTCTGCCTCTGCCTGTCTGTAACTCTGGCTTTCAAATAAATAAATAAATCTTTAAAAAGAAAACTCAAGGAACAAACTTACATCTCAGCCAATACATTGGGTTTATTACCACGACCAAAAAGGCACTTGTGCTTCACAATAATTCAAAGGCCGAGAGGCAGAAAAGACACAGGAAGACGGGCACCACCGACAACTGAGACTGAGCAATGGTGTCTGGGAGTGTAACTCTGTTCCCACTCCTCTGTACGTATTACAGATTTCCATGGTAACACATTTAAATGCACTCTATGTATTAATAAAATAACTCTAGCAAATACCTTCTACAAAGGTGTAAATAAAAGATCATGTTATGGTTCTGACAAGCACAGGTAGCTTGGAACTGAACTGGCTAGGTGCTGCCATTTGTTTAAAGATCTACTCTTGTTCTGACCTTCCTTTCTCCATCTTAGGTGGGAATCCAGATTGATCTTTTCTCTCCATTCTCTCTCAGACTGATCTTTAAAAAAAAAAAAAAGAGTAGCTGCTTCTAAAATTTATTTATTTGACAGGCAGAGTTACAGAGAGGCAGAGGAGGGAGAGGGGGAGGGGGAGGGGGAGGGGGAGGGGGAGGGGGAGAGGGGAGGAGGGAGAAGAGAGGTCTTCCGCCCAATGGTTCACTCCCCAGATGATAGCAATGGCCGAAGTTGCGCCGATCTGATGCCAGGAGCTTCTTCCGGGTCTCCCACATGGGTGCAGGGACCATAGCACTTGGGCCATCTTCCACTGCTTTCCCAGGCCATTAGCAGAGAGCTCAACTGAAGTGGAGCAGCTGGGACTCGAACTGGCGCCCATATGGGATGCCCGCACTGCAGGCAATGGCTTTACCCGCTATGCCACAACGCCGGCCCCTGAAGCGAACTCTATTAGTGAATCGTGGTCCTCCAACAGAGTTTCATTTCTACCCAAGTGATTCTATGAGGTTATAAAAAATAATTCTTTGAGATGCTGAAATTTACAGGACTTGAAATACACAGTTCATTAATAATGCATAACAGGGCCAGCACTGTGATGCAGCAGGTTAACACCCTGGCCTGAAGTGCCAGCATCCCATATGGGTGCCAGTTCGAGACCTGGCTGCTCCACTTCTGATCCAGCTCTCTGCTATGGCCTGGGAAAGCAGAAGAAGATGGCCCAAGTCCTTGGGCCCCTGCACCCATGTGGGAGACCCGGAAGAAGCTCCTGGCTCCTGGCTTCAGATCAGCACAGCTCCGGCCATTGTGGCCAACTGGGGAGTGAACTAGCAGATGGAAGACCTTTCTGACTCTCTCTGCCTCTCCTCTGTGCAACTCTTTCAAATAAATAAATAAATCTTTTTTTTAAAATGCATAACTTGTATGTGATTTTATTTATTTGAAAGTCAGATGCATGCGCGAGAGGGAGAAATAGAAAATGAATAGAAATCTCCCATCTGTTCTTGGCAATGGCCGGGGCTGACATTCAGCTGCTCTCTGGAGCTGACCCTTTACAGATTTGCTCTTTCCCATGTTAGTCCCTTAGCATCTGTACCATGCTTCCTGGGGACTTCTCTGGAGTTTGTTAAGTGACCAATAACAGGTAAAACTTCCTGACAGGTTATTTTTGATATGCTAAATGTTTTCCTTAGGCGTTACACCTATAGCTGTCTGGTCTTTCTTTTGAAAATGTTCACTACCAGGGCCCACGTGTAGGACACCTGGAAGAAGCTCCTGGCTTTGGATTGACCCAGCTCCAGCCACTGAGACCATTTGGGGAGTGAACCAGTAGATGGAGGATCGATCTCTCTGCCTCCCTGTAACTCTGCCTTTGAAATAAATAAACAAATCTTAAAAAAGAAAATGTTCCCTATTTCTGTAGGTGTTATTCTCTCCCTTGCAGCACTGTATTTATGCTGCCCTGTGTCATGATGTCATCTGGCCTACAGACAGCAAACCTTTAGAAGGTAGGTCTGGCCATCTGTTATCTTTGGGATTGTCTTTTGTTTCTGGTGAATGCTGACATTCTCAATTTAGCACAGACATGTAGATTTAAGTCATAAAATCCTAGCATGAATGAGCTTTCCTTTAATTAATACGGATGTTAAGATGTAACTGAACACAGCTGTATCTTCAGAAACAGATGTGGCTGCCAGATTACCCCATGACTCCTAGTATTAGAGGACAGGGCACTGTGATCAAATTTACCAGAGCTGATATTTTTCTTAAGCCTTGGAAATCTCCATAAAATACTACATCAAAGCAGTTGAATGTGAATTTCAGTTAAATGTTCCTTATCGGTCCCTGAGCCAGTTGGTGCAGTAGCTCTTGAACTGTCCAAGGAGCAAACTGGTTCAGCAAGACAAGGAATTCTGTAGGCCTCGTTCAGCCTCTGCACAGGCTCCCTCTTCTGCCAGATTCTACTCCAGATTTGAAACAGCGTCATCCCACCAGTAATATCTCTGCTTTCATGGAGCTTTTTGTAGACCATCTTTATGTTGAGCCACCTCACACTTAGCATGTCTAAAATCAAGGCAAGCAGCCTGTGCCACAAGGCAGAATTATTGGCATATGCAGTGTTTGCCCAACCAGCTAGGGCTCAAATGGCAGTTTCTGCCTTTGAAAAGGGAGGTGGTAACTTTTCTGAGCCACTCAAACCAGTCACCTGCAGGGCCAGTTCTGAACTCAGGCAGTCAAGCTCCAGAGCTCCTGCTCCTAGTTAGGTGTTTCTGTAACAATCACTCTCCAGCGCTCAGGTGTTGTTCACTGGTGTCTAGCTGGCCAAACGCTATCTGTAGTTCTGCTTTGTCCTAAAGAAGATGCCTAAGGAACTAGAATCAAGGCTCCTCAATGTAGGAAAGCTCAGATCCTCAGAGATGGCCAAACTGTTACACTGAACACAGGGAAAGAACAATGGCCAGAAATTGCCTACAAGGTCACTGAAAGCCTACCCTCTACACAGGAGGCACCACAGCAGTGGGAACTTCACACAGGTTAAATTCTATCTCCCACACGTTTGCCATGTGAACTTAAATACGCCTGTTTTCATGTGAAAATTAGGAACCCTCTGCAACTGAATCAGTGTATGTGTAAGTTCCTAGCATTCTGTTTGGCACATGAAATATATAAATGGATGGCCTTATTATATGAGGGCTTTCCTAACTTAGATGAAAACATGTGCACAACCAAATACTTCTCCACCTTCCAAATGTCTCTCATACGAAATTTATGATTGTTCTAATATATACATTCCATTCACTCATGTACTACCTAAAATCACAACACGATCAGCAAAGGTATGTTCCATCCTGGGTTAGCAATCACAGTTGTGCATTCACAGTGTAAGAAGATACATTGAAGGAAGCTACATGGAAACCTTTGTGAACCCCTAACACTCTCATTTTTTTAAAAAAGATATGTGTGAGGGGTTGGCACTGTGGCATAGTGGGTAAAGCTACCATCTGCAGTGCCAGCATCCCATAGGGGCACTAGTGCAAGGGTTGGCTGCTCCACTTCTGATCCAGCTCTCTGCTAATGCACCTGAGAAAGCAGCAGAAGGTAGCCCAGGTGCTTGGGCCCTGCAGTCAAGTAGGGGACCCAGAAGAAGCTCCTAGGTCCTGGCTTTGGATCAGCCTAGCCCTAGCCATTGTGGCCATTTGGGGAGTGAACCAGAGGATGCAAGATCTCTCTCTGTCTCTCTCTCTCCGTCTTTCCTCCTTTCTTTGTAACTCTGCCTTTCAAATAAATTAAAAAGTGATAAAAAAAAAAAAAAAACTTCAGCAGTTGCACAGTGGTTAAGACAGTCAACCACATTGGAGTGCCCAAGTTTAAGTCCCAGCTATGGTTCTAGTTCCAGATTCCCGCTAATGTGCAACCTGGGAAGCATCAGGAGACAGCTCAAGTACCCAACTCCCTGTCACCCATGTGGAAGACCCAAATGGACATCTAGCTCCTGGTGTCTGCTGCCTGCTTTTGCCTGCAGTTGCTGTGGGCATTTGGAGAATGAATCAACAACTGGAAGATCTCTACCTCCCCAAATGTAAAAATAAATTGTTTTTAGTTCCATCAGACCAGAGAACATCCTCTTTAGAATTCTATGCAACTTCATAAAGAATTCATGTTTCATTCTCAAGTACACATTCTTTTTTTTTTTTTTTTAAGATTTATTTTATTTATTTGAAAGAGTCACAGAGAGAGGTAGTGACAGAGAAAGCGAGGTCTTCCATCTGCTGGTTCACTCCCCAGATGGCAACAGCCGGAACTGCACCTACCCGAAGCAAGGAGCCAGGAGCCTCTTCCAGGTCTCCCACTTGGGTGCAGGGCCCTCAAGTATGCATTCTTATAAGAACTGTGATGTTGGGGTCAGAGCTGTGGCGCAGCGGGTTAAAGCCTTGGCCTGAAGCGCCAGCATCCCATGTGGGTGCCGGTTCTGGTGGCCTGGGAAAGCAGTGGAAGGTGTCCGGGTGCCTGGACCCCTGCACCCACTGTGGGAGACCCGAAAGAAGCTCCTGGCTCCTGGCTTCAGATCAGCTCAGCTGCAGTCGTTGCAGCCATTTGGGGAGTGAACCAGCAGATGGAGGACCTCACCCTCTGTCTCTGCTTCTCTAACTCTTTCAAATAAATAAAATAAATCTTAAAAAAAAAAAAAAAAAACAAAAACGGCACCGGATTCTGTCCCGGTTGCCCCTCTTCCAGGCCAGCCCTCTGCTGTGGCCCGGGAGTGCAGTGGAGGATGGCCCAAGTGCTTGGGCCCTGCACCCCAAGGGAGACCAAGAAAAGCACCTAGCACCTGGCTCCTGCCATCGGATGAGCGCGGTGCGCCGTCCGCGGCGGCCATTGGAGGGTGAACCAACGGCAAAGGAAGACCTTTCTCTCTGTCTCTCTCTCACTGTCCACTCTGCCTGTCAAAAAAATAAAAAATAAAAAAACAAAAAAAAACAAAAACTGTGATGTTCAGAAACAATGAACAGTGTGAAAAGATAATCTACAAAATGAGAAAATATAATTCAAACATAGGAAATTCCACTCAGCAAGATAACAATTTAAAAACAGGAAAAAACTTGAATAAACACTTCAAAAGAAGATAAATAAATGGATTATTAATGAAAAATACTTAACATTAATTATCAGGGAAATGTAAAGTAAAACCTAGCACCTCACATGTGCTAGAATGGCTAATACCAAAAAGTCTAACAAGTGTTGGAGCGAATTAAGAAAATGGAATGTTACGGAAAACAGTAGGAAATTTTTTAAAAAAATTAAAAATAGAAATACCATATGACCCAGCAATTCTACTACAGCACATATGTCCAAATATGTGATACATATACTTCCATGTTCATGGCAGCATTCTTCACTATAGGCATAGAATTAACCTAACTATCCATCAGTGGATGAATGAATAAATAAAATATGGAACATTGTCACAATGGAATACTATTCAGCCTTTAGGAAGGAGGAAATCCTGCCATTTGCAACAACATGGATAAACCTGGAGGGCAGGCACACAAGGACAGTGATCTCACATAAATGTGGAAGCTAAATAACTGAAAGTCATTTATGCAGGCGTCCCGAGAGACAGCCTAACCACTGCATGGGACACTGCCTCCCATAGCCCTTTAAAGACTACCACCGCTCAGATCTGTCCACTGGGTTGCCATACCTGACATTCCCTTCTACCTTATCCTGCCTCTCCACATGTTTTCAACCCTCAGCTCCTAGGAGAAAGCTGTTGAACTACAAGACTCAAACGCAGCAGCTTCTCATTAAACTAGCAGTAAGCCTCTGGGCTGACCGGACATCAGTTCAACTGAACAGGGGCTGAGCTACTTAGATTTTAAATCAAATCTAAATGGCAACACTCAGTGTGGTGACATGGTGTTTGGTACCAGGCATGAAGGTGTGCAGCAAGAGAGGGTTATCAGGGCAAGCCAGACCCAAATGTTTATCAAAAGAAAAAGAGGACTATTTCAAACCCACCATGATAATGACATACTGTGTAGATTTTGACAAGTGTGGAAAAATCAGAAGCCTTATATGCTGCTGGTAGGAATGTAAAATGTTATTGTCATTCAACATTCTGGCAGTGTCTCAAAAAGTTAAACAAATGACACACCAATCCAATTAATATGTTTACACATGAGAAGGGAAATATTTGTTCACACAAAAACTGGCACACCAAGACTCACAGCAGCATTATTCATAATAGCCACAAAATGGAAACAATCCAGTGTCCGCCAATGCATGACTGGAGAAGAAGCTATGAGGAAACAGAGTCAGGGAGAGCAGGTAACAAACCCTAAGATGGTCCACAGAAAGGACAGCCTCCTCCCCTCCTGTTAGCTGTACTGAAATCCATTTCCCATGATTTCCTCATTCCTTCTGAGAGCTTTCCCCACCCAGACTACGTGAATGCTGAGCAGTACAGGGGACAGCCTTGACCACACCCACCTCTGCCCTGTAAGAGCTTCACTAGCCTACCACTCTCAGTACTGGCAGATCTGTCCCTCCCAGTGTCGTGGATTCTCTACCTCTCACTCTGTCAGTGACACTATTTGAACTGGAATGACCTTCCTTCCCTTCCTCATGCATCCTCTCTGCTCATACACTTACCAACCCATCTTTCTCAGCCCTATTCAAGAAACACCTCTTAAAATGAACAAACACCCTGAGTCTTCAGTTGGTCCCTTAGACCCTTTGGGTTGCCATAACAACATACCTTACTTACTGTAAACTATAAACAAAAGAGATTTATTGCTCACGGTTCTGGAGAGTAAAAGTCAGGCTCAAGGTGCCAGCAGAGTCTGGGTCTGGTGAGGGCCACGCCTCACAGACAGGGCAAAGCAGCTCCCTTCCACTTCCTCCCTAAGTATATGAATCCCACTCATCAAGACAGAGTCCTCATGACTTACACACTCCCCTAAGGCACTATCTACTACCACATGGTATTAGGGCCCACTACTATCCACTAGGGGATACTAGCATACAAACCATAGCAACTCCTCTATACAAGTATAAATAAAAATCAAGGGCAGGCATTTGGCTTAGCAGCTAAAACACAGGTTAGGACACCCACATCCCTTATCAGAGTAACTGGGTTCAAGTCCCGGTTCTGCTCCTGATTCTAGCTTCTTGCTAAGGCACATTTCTCTCTAAAACTCTTTTAAATAAATAAATAAATAAATCTTAATGAAAGACTTATTTGAAAGGCAGAGTAGGGAGAAGGATGGTGAGAGAGAGAGGAAGGCAGGGAGAGAGGGGGAGAGAAAGAGAGGAAGGGGGGAGGGAGGGAGGGAGGGAGAGACGGAGACAGCGCACGAAATGCAGAGATCATCTATCTGTGGATTCACTCCTCAAATGGTTTCAATAGACAGGTCTGGGCCAGGCTGAAGCCAGGACCCAGGAATTCCATCCGGGTACCAGGGGCCAAAGCACTTGGGCCATCTCTCACTGCTTTCCAAGAAATTAGAAGGAAACTGGATTGGGGCTGGCCTCTGCCTGTGGTGCCTGCCGAGTCCCAGCTACTCCATTTCGGATCCAGAAATGGTGGCCTCAGGAAGCAGAGGAGGGTGGCCCAAGTGCCTGGGGCCCTGCAACCACATGGGAGACCAGGAGAAGCTCCTGGATCCTGGCTTCGGATCATCCCAGCTCCAGCGGTTGCAGCCATTTGGGCAATGAACCAGTGGATGGAAGACCTCTCAGTTTCTGTCTTTCTCTATAATTCTGCCTCGCAAATAAAAGAAATAAATCTTCCACGGCTCACTTGGCTAATCCTCCGCCGGTGGCGCCAGCACCCCGGGGTTCTAGTCCTGGCTGGGGCGCCAGATTCTGTCCCGGTCTTTCTTCCACTGGTTCACCCCCCAAATGGCCGCTACAGCCAGCGTGCTGCGCTGACCTGAAGCCAGAAGCCAGGTGCTTTCCCTTGCTCTCCCATGCGGGTGCAGGGCCCAAGCACTTGGGCCATTCTCCACTGCCCTCCTGGGCCACAGCAGAGAGCTGGACTGGAAGAAGGGCAACCAGGACTAGAACCTGGTGCCCATATGTTATGCTGGTGCCACAGGCGGAGGATTAACCAAGTGAGCCACAGCGCCAGCCCCTAGTTCTTTTCTTAACCATTTTATAGTGTACAATTCACTGGCATTAAGTAGCACGAGATGTATTTTTATTCTACAACAAATTTAAATGTTTACTTTAAGGTAACTCACAAAACAAAGGTCTGAGTAATGCCAAGTCCTGAAAGGACCCTGCGAAGGCAGAGGCTGCCCCTGTCCTGCATGGGAGGCACACCAACACCATCCGCTGACCGGGGTGACGCCACGGGGCGGCGGGCACAGACGCAAAGGAAAACACTAAACACCCCTGCCTCTCAGCAATGCCTAAAACAGACCATCAAGTTAGTAACCGAATTCTATACAGATAGTTCATGTTCTGATAATTTTACTATAACGCCAACTATTTTTAATAGTTAACAGCTGTTGCTGTAGTGTATCCATGCCTTACATTTTCAGAGAAGGAATCCATTTTACAGAACTAAGTATTAAAGACCTAAATAAAGGACTCCTAGCTTTGAGGTCATGCCAATGTGGGGAGAGAGGCCTTGATCTGTAAGACCTACTCAAGGATGATGGCCTTAGAATTGTAAGATTAATTTTGAGCACCTACACTGGGCCAACCATTAGAGGTGCGAAGAGAGCAACCACAGTGTTCTGCCTGCTTCAAGTCAGGCACAATGAGACACTGGATAAGCAGATGGGAAGATGAAGACAGACATGACACGTCTGACATTTTGAGACATTTGAAACTTTAAAAAATCAGATTGTATTACTTTGCAATCAATGGAGACTTTTAACACAAAGAAAGGGGTTGAAGGTGACCAGGCATCTAACCCACCCTACAAACTGCTTTCCAAAAAAAGCATCTTCAACCAGCACAGAGACGTCTCCTGGGGAATGAAAAGCCTGAATTCTAATATTTAAAATTTAAGATTTAAGCACAGGTAAGAAATCTCAGAAACATCCGTGCTTACTTGTTATACATTCACTTAGGTAATGCATTTGGAGGCTGGCAAAGTACGACCCTGGGATTCTCTACAAGCTCTCTACACAGGGCAGCCATTTTACACAGTGCTGCAGACACCGCTCGGGACCCCCACAGCCTGTCCTGGGTAGCTGGCTTCAGGTCCTTTCTCTTGATTATGTGCAGCCTGGGAAGCAGAACATGGTGGCTAAGGCAGTCAGGTCTCCATAAAGAAAGCCTTATAAACAATCCAACACTGAACATAGAGCCACATCTTTTGTGCCATCACTGTGGTGCTGGCATTAGACAATGCCATGATTTGCAGGGTTCCCTCTGAAGCAGGCAGGCATACAGGTTAAAATTGATCAATTTGTGAATTGGAAGGCCAAGCCTTCACCACGCCCCTGTGTGACCTCATGCCCCTACCTGGCCACACCTGGGTGCCCACCAGCCAATCAGGTTAATTAACCACTCCCCTTTGGAGTGGGCTAAAAGCTGGGACATGGTGTGCCCCGGGCTGCTCTTTTTCCCTGGCCTCTTGCTAGGAGGGGGCTTTGCTGTAGCCCCGCACCTCCAGGGCGCATGGCCTTGGGCCAGGTGCTCTAGGCTTCCTGGCCCACATACAGGCCTAGATGCTCCTCCACGTGGCTGGTTCCTGGCGCTCAGTATGAACCCCTATTCACCTCTCTAAAAGCTCTCACTCTCCTATGCATCTTTCTCACTAAATAAAAGCTTAAAACGTACCATGCTGCCTCGTTTATCTGTGCCGGTATTTAGAATTCTTCTCTAAATATTAGGCAAGAACCCTTTTGGGCTTATTAATATTGGGGATTTAGTAATAAGCCCGTGGTGAAATCGTATGGCACCCCAAATTCCGGTACACATGTGGCACCCCAGATAGCACTGCTGGGGAACTTGAAGGGGCCACATTTTAGTGTAGATTTTAGGGGGTCTTCTCTGATTTCACCTCTACAAAGAGGACTAGCCCAGAGAAAACTTCATGATTATAATTAAGTCAGGCTAACCTATAGGCTGCAGTATTGATCTGAAGGCCTCCTTAGCCAAAAACCTTTCATGTCCACATTTCTCCTCTGTTATGGCAGCTAGACCCACTACTTCACTTCCACACAAAGTCTTCATTAACAAAAGATAAATGTTTGCCTGTTTGACTACATCTGGGTACTCACAAACCAGATACTCTAAAGGGTAGGAAGTAGAATGAGAGAGAGAGAGAGATGTATTCAAAGATCAATACAAGGATGCTGATGGACAAACCCTTGTTAGGTGGGAAGTTAGATATGAGCTTATGTGTGCAGGACAGGCCTCTGTCCAGCATCTGTATCTGCATCTCAGTCATCCTGATAACGCTTCAGGGGCAGCCCAGTGTTCAGGTCCTGCCCTGCCCCCTTCTACCGATAACCTGCCCCTTCTGCCTGACAAGTCTTCCACATCTCCCAGATGCAGCCCAGGATCTGCATTTCAAACACCCTGCTCTGGGGGTCTTGCTCACCCTTCCTCCTGTCTGGTACCTTCAGGGGAAAATTCAGATAGGAACTTCTTAAAATTTACATCCATAAAATCCTTTGTTTTGGGAGGAGATGTGTCAAGACAAAGACCCATCTTCTTAAAAACCCCTGCCTCAACCGGACTGCCGCTCAGCCCTCTGCCTCTCTGCTGAGCCGCCCACCTGGCCTGCCCAGGTGTAATCTCTCCACTCAACCATGTAGCCTTGCTCCCCCAACCCAGTCCGAGCGACTGGGCACTCTCTCTCAGGTTCTGTCTGGAGGGGTGCCCATCCGTCCTTACAGATGTCCCTTCCCTAATAAACCTTACTATTTTGCCTCCCACTGTTCTGTCTCACGCCTGAATTCTTGTGCGAAAAGACAAGAACCCTGCCATTCACCAATAACACCCTTTCAGAAACTTTTTTTTTTTTTAAATAAAATCTGTTTATTTAAAAGGCAGAAAGGCTGCGCCGCTGCTCACTAGGCTAATCCTCCGCCTTGCAGTGCCAGCACACCGGGTTCTAGTCCCGGTCAGGGCACTGGATTCTGTCCCGGTTGCCCCTCTTCCAGGCCAGCTCTCTGCTGTGGCCCAGGAGTGCAGTGGAGGATGGCCCAAGTGCTTGGGCCCTGCACCCCATGGGAGACCAGGAGAAGCACCTGGCTCCTGCCTTCGAATCAGCGCAGTGCGCCGGCAAAAGGAAGACCTTTCTCTCTCTCTCTCTCTCTCTGTCCACTCTGCCTGTCAAAAAAAAAAAAAAAAATTAAAGGCAGAGTTACAGAGGGGAAAGTAAGGGGGGGGGGGGTTGACAGAGAGATAATTATCTTCCATCTGGTGGTTCACTCCCCAAATGGCTGTGATGGCCAGAGGTGGGCAAGGCTGACGCCAGGAGCTTCTTCTGGGTCTCCCATGTGGGCGCATGGGCCCAAGCACTTGGGCCATCATCTGCTGCTTTCCCTGGCACATTAGCAGGAAGCTAGATTGGAAGCAGAGCAGCTGGGACTTGAACCAGCACCCATATGGGATGCTGGGGTCACAGGTGCCAGCTTTACTGGCTACACCATAATGCCAGCCCGAAAACACTGGCTCTTAACTAATGCTGAATGTATTAAGGCTCCCCAGAGAAACAGAACAGGTGACTTTATGTAAATGGTTTTTTTTTCTTTCTTTTTTTTTTTTTTTTTTTGACAGGCAGAGTAGATAGAGAGAGAGAGACAAAGGTCTTCCTTTGCCGTTGGTTCACCCTCCAGTGGCTGCCGCGGCCGGCGCACCGTGCTGATCCGATGGCAGGAGCCAGGTGCTAGGTGCTTTTTCCTGGTCTCCCATGGGGTGCAGGGCCCAAGCACCTGGGCCATCCTCCACTGCACTCCTGGGCCACAGCAGAGGGCTGGCCTCGAAGAGGGGCAACCGGGACAGAATCCGGTGCCCTGACCGGGACTAGAACCCGGTGTGCCGCCGCCGCAAGGCAGAGGATTAGCCTGTTGAGCCACGGCGCCGGCCATAAATGGTTTTAAAAATACACTTATTTATGTGAAAGAGAGCTCCCACCTAGGGGTTCACTCCCCCACATACTCACAACAGCTGGGGCTTAGAAGGGCTAAAGCAAGGAGCTGGGAACTCCATCTGTGTCTCCCATGGGGGCGACAGGGTAACATCAAGCTACTGCCTCCTCCCAAGAAGCACACTGGGAGTAAGGTGGGATCTGTATCACAGCCAGGACTCAAACCCAGGTACTCCAGTATGGGATGCTGGTGTCCCAAGCAGAGTCAACCACTAGTCCAAATACCTGTCTATTAACGTTTTTATCACAAGGAATTTACCCAAGTGACTATTCAGGCAGAGTGGTCCCACGATCTGCTGTCCAAAGTCTGACAGCCAGAAGAGCCAGTAGTGCAAGTTCCAGTTCAAGTTCAGAGTCCAAAGGCAAGAGAACACTGATGCCTGAGCTCAGACTATCAGGAAAAAACATGAATTGTTTCTTGCTCAGCCTTGTGCGCTGTCCAGGTCTCCACTGCACAAGGCCTGCTCACTTGAACAAGAACAAATGCTCCTCCTGAAAACAAGCCCCACTCGCGTTAATGTGGACGCTGGATACCATGAAGAGCCTAGTCTTACTCAGTCCCTCCGCCTCCCGACCTTAGCTTAAATTTCCTTGCCGGGCTGCTATGATTGCAAACAAAGCTGTTACCCAGACTAGCTCATAGAACTGAGGAGCGGCACACTCTCTTCAAAAGGACTCCTTAACGCGGACTCTGAGATCATTTATGTCTCCTGCAGATAACATTTTTTTTTTTTTGGTGGACAGGCAGAGTGGACAGTGAGAGAGAGAAAGGTCTTCCTTTGCAGTTGGTTCACCCTCCAATGGCCGCCAAGGCCAGCGTGCTGCAGTTGGCGCACCGCGCTGATCCGAAGGCAGGAGCCAGGTGCTTCTCCTGGTCTCCCATGGGGTACAGGGCCCAAGCACTTGGGCCATCCTCCACTGCACTCCTGGGCCACAGCAGAGAGCTGGCCTGGAAGAGGGGCAACCGGGACAGAATTTGGTGCCCCGACCGACCAGGACTAGAACCTGGTGGGCCGGTGCTGCAAGGCGGCGGATTAGCCTTTTGAGCTGCTGACCGGCCCATAACTTTTTTAAAAGGCAGAGTTACATAGAGACAGAGATAGATACATAGATAGATAGATAGATTTCTTCCATCTGCTGGTTCCCAAATGGCCACAATGGCCAGGGTTGGGCCAGGAGCCTGGAGCTTCTTACAGGTCTCCCAGCTGGGTGTATTAGGAGGAAGTTAGAAATTAGCCTATGCCTGTGAGAGGGGCCTGAGAAGAACCAAGTTATCTGCAGAAGCCCAGAAGCAGACCAGGGAAGCAGCCCAGTATTTTGCACTACAAAGCCCTGCCTACACTCCAGTAACTTCACAGGTGGTCTCAGCCCCCACCACCACCCCCAAGGAAAGCTCCCCAGGAGAACCCTCTCTCCTCCTAGGCTGATAACACTGGGCAGCAAAACCTTCCAAACCTTCCCCCAAGGGGAAGGTCCTCTGGTAGCACCAGAGGGCGACCCAGTCTGATGGCACTAAGTAGTGAAACTCTGGGAGGAATTTTACCTAATTCACACTCCGCAAACTTTTTGTCCTGGACGAGGACGAGGACGGGAATGAAAAATGCAGGAAGAACTGGACCCCTTTCCCTCATAAGCCCTGGTCTGAATATAGCTCAGCTCTCAGTTCTTTCCTGAAACACAGCCTGTGAGGTGTACTCTCTCCATCAAAATGTTAGGGAAGAAGTTAGAAATTAGCCTGTCTGTGTGTGGGGGAGGCCTGCGGAGACAGACATCTACAAAAGCCCACCCACCATCTGTACTTCAGTCCTGCCCAGACTGAAACCTTCAAGGTGGTCCCAAACCTTCCCCATGGGCACCAAATGGGCTGCCTGGCCTCCAAGGCAGGCACCCCAGGGGGAAGCCCCTCGGGCCACAGCCAGCAAGACTCCCCCTGTCTGATAGCACACTTGGGAAGAAATTCTTCATATTACCCTTTGTCCTAGAGGAGGAGGAGGGGAAGGACCCTTTTCCCTTCTAAGCCCGGGTATAAACAGAGGCTGCACTCAAGCTCTCAGCTGAGTGGCCCCTGCCTGCCAGGTGTACTCTCTCCATCCAACCACGTAACCTTGCTTTCCCGCAGTCTGAGTGACTGGGCACTCACTCTCTCTGTCCCTTCCATTCTGACGGATGCCCTGTCCCCAATAAAACCGTGCTACTTTGCTCTGTCTCATGCCTGAGTTCTTTCTTGCATGAAGACAAGACCCCCAGGACTTCTCTCTGGTGACAGAACCATGCAATCTTGCTCTCCCCAGTCGGAATCACTGGGTGCTCTCTCTCTCAGATCCTACCTGGAGAGGCGCCCACTGTTCTGACAGATGTCCTATCCCACTAAACCTTCTACTCTGCTCACCACTCCTCTGTCGCACATCTGAATTCTTTCTTGCATCAGGACAACAACCTATCCCACCTACCTCCAGCAACAGGTGAAGGAGACCACGCACTTGTGATGTAGGCAGGCACACAAGGTAAAATTGATCAGGTTTATGAGCTGTAACAGCACGCCTTCACCACGCCCCTGTGTGACCTCATGCTCCTACCTGGCCACACCTGAGCACTCACTGGCTATCAGGTTAATTAACCACTCCCCTTTGAAGTGGATTAAAAGCCTGGGACGTGGTGCGCCCACCCCTTCTTTTCTTTGGCTTTTTGCCAGTACAGGCATGTGGCCCATGCTTCCTGGCCTAGATGCTCCTCCACATGGCTGGTTGCTGGTACTTGGTATGAATCCAGATATATCCCTCTCTTTTGTATAAAGCCCTCACTCCCCTATGCATTTCTCTCACTGAATAAAAGCTTAAAAATGTACCAAGCTGCCTTGTTCATATTCAAAATTCAAAATTCTTCTGAATATTAGGCAAGAACCCACACAGGCTTATTAATACTGGGAATTTATTAATAAGCACACGGTGATATCATATGACACCCCAAATTCCAGTTTCACTTGGGCCATCTTCTACTGCTTTCCCAGGCATATTAGCAGGGAGGTAGATCAGAAGTTGAGCAGCAGGGACTCGAACCAGTACCCATATGGGATGCCCGCACCTCAGGTGGAGGTTTAACCTCCTACACCATGGCGCTGGCCCCTATAGGTAACATCTTGATGTTCACTTTTGTCTTCAGGGATCTTTTCTGTAACCCAGGGTCATGAGCAACAAGTAACCAGCACCTGCATACAACCCCTAGACTGATGGGAACCCATTCTACAATCAAAACCCCCTAAAGGACATGATCTAGCCAATCAAAGGAGAGCCACAGCACGCACACCAACCAGGGACTTCAGCATGAATCCAGTATGCTCCCCTCAACCTCAACTTCAATCTACAACAAGTTTTACTTCTAATCCTTTGAGGAACCCAAGAATTAACTGATAGCTGATGGAACAAAGACATAAGCCTCAGCCATTCTCCAGAAGAGATAAATAATATTGGAATTTATTCCTTGCCCTTGAATCTCAATTCGGTCTCACACTTCACTGTCTTTGTACCTCACCCCCACATTCTTCCCTAGGAGGCCCAGTGGCCACATGAAAGACTAGTGTGTAGGAATTCCCCTCTACTGCTGCCCTCTACCCCCACCCTCCTGCAGACTTATTTTCTCTGAATAAATTCGGTCTGGCTATAGATTCCTATTCTGCCTCCTCTCTGTTGTATGCCTCTTTCCCTAACATTTTGGTGTCCTGTTTGAGAAGACACCAATCTGCACTCTTTTCCTAACAACAGCTACCTGGTTTTTTGCTCTGTGCTTTGCAGTAATTATCTACTTTCTTTCACCAGCCCGCTGTCAGGAATTGACTTGCTGCACCATGTGAATGGACCTAGTTTTGGGGGTGTTCCATAACGAGCTCATCAAAAACACCGCCACCCACATAGCCAGAGAATAACGTTTAACCAAATTATCTGGACATCTGAGGCATAGTCAAAGTTGACACAAAAAATCAGTCGACACACAGGGACAGATATGAAAACCCCACAGAAGTCAGTTGAGGCTTCAGGTAACACACGGTACTGTGATGCACAAGCACAAACATGAAAACCAAGTGCTGACGCCACGCCCCTCTCTCTGATGCCTTTGATGTAGACTTTATCCCACCCCAGTACCTCAACTGGCAGTTCCTCTGTAAAAGAGAAACACTCACAAATTAAGGGAGTGGTGCAAGGGTAAAGACAAGCCAAGACCCTGAATCAAGACTCAAATTGCTCCTATAGCTAACATCTAAATGCAGCCTCTATTCTGAGAGCTTTGCAGAACGCACAGGCCCTGGTCAAAGGTAAAACCCAATCTAATCATAGACCTAGACAGAATGGAGCCCCCTTTTACTATTATCAGAGAACAATCAAAGGAAAGCCACACTCTAGGTAATCAACCAGAGGCCCACACAGGAGCTCAACACACACTGCTGAACCCCCACTTTAAACTGTCAGATTTACTGCCTTTAATCCCTCCAGAGTCTGCAAAGTGAGACAGAACTGCCTGACTCCTTGCTCTGTGCATTGCAAATCAATTCCTAATCCTTTGCACCATCCCAGCGTCAATGACCTGCTGGTGTGGGGCAAGCACATGCTGTTTGAGGTTCTACAGCAGTTCCTCCAACTGATGTGGGGGGACCAGACAAGAAAATTAGGTATAACAGCCGAGCTGGAATTTTTGCCAGTCCTACATTGTAGCTCTATCACCTTATCTGTCAATTTAATACGCCCACCTTCCTAGAATATCCCCGTGTCTCCTCTGGGACCAGGAAGGAGATGCCACGATGGCCATGTGGATGCATGGAAGCTACACTCCATGTGGAGGTCGTGAAAATCCCAGACAGCTTCACGCACACTAACCTCCACCTCCACCCTACTCTATATGTTCAGTTTTTAAGTCCCCACCCTAAATCTCACCAAAGAGGCTGAATATGGAAGGGTCCCTCCTTCTGCTCCTGACCATGCTTAAGGATCCCTCTACTGCCTCCTTCCCCCTCCTCTCCACACAGGCAGCTCTCCTGTCACTTGTGAGGAGTACTGCTCCAAGTGGGGCGGCCCATACTGACAAATCAATGTATATTCATTCTGTTTTAAATAAATCCTGTCCTCACTGTGCACTGTATTGATGCCTCTGTTTTGAATTCTCTCTGTGGGGAGAGGAACCTGGAATAAAGATTAAGATACACATGCATAAGGCAGCCAAACTTGGGGATTAGTCTATAACAGCGTTGAAGAACAGAAAGTCAAAAGTTTCACAAGAATTTGCTTCTATTTCAAAAATTACACCACAAAGTAGGTTCAAAGGGAACCAAGTTTTAAAACCATTGTTGGGGTCCACTGTGGCAAAGCAGGTAAAGTCACTGTCTGCAGCGTCAGCATCCCATATGGGCACTGGTTTGAGTCTCTACTGCTCCACTTTTGATAGTGCACCTGGGACAGCAGCAGCAGATGGTCCAAGTGTTTAGGCACCTGCACCCATGTGGGAGACCTGGAGGAAGCTCCTGGCTTCGGATTGAATTGGTGCAACTCTGGCCACTGTGGACATTTGAGGAGTGAACTAGCAGATGGAAGATCTCTCTCTCCCCACCCCCCAAATCTGTGGCTCTCAAAAAATGATTTATTTACTTATTTGAAGGACAGAGTTACCAAGAGGGAGGGAGAAACAGATTCTCCATTCGCTGGATCACTCCCTAGATGGCAGCAACAGGTGGGGCAGGCCAGGCCAAAGCCAGGAGTTTCATCCCAGTCTCTTACAAGGGTGCCGCAGTCCAAGGAAGAGGGGGGCCATCTTCCACGGCTTTCCCACGCACATTAGCAGGGAGCTGAATGGGAAGTGGAGCAGCTAGGACTCGAACTGATACCCATATCTGAGACACCAACATTGCAAAGTAGAGGCTTACCTTACTATACCACCACAACGCCCCCCCACCCCCGCCGCTGCCGCCGCCACCGGGTTTGTTGTTTTTTTCCTATGCCTATTTTTACCTACTTTTAAAAGGCAGAGTGAGAGCAAGAAATAGCCCATCCTCTGGCATACTCCCCTGAACAGTCAGGGCTGGGCTAGTTGGAAGCCAGGAACTCCACCAAATCTCCCACAAGAGTAGCAGGAGCTCAAGCACTGGAGCTGTCATCTGTGGCCTCCCAGGATGCATCAGCAGGAGGCTGGATAGAGGCAGCTTAGTGAGGACTCAACCAGCACTCTGATTTGGAATACAGAAGTCCCAGCTGGTGGCCTAACGTGTGACACACTGCCTGCCCCAGGGCTAACTGTCCTCATCCCTATGTTAGGCTCTTTTCACAACACTGAATGCTCTACACACAGTATGAGACATTAAGACAGGATTTACTTAACTTTGTTCTTGGGACAGCACATTTACACTGTTACAGTATTCAAGAGCTCAGGTTCCCTGCAACTACTCAACAACCTAGTGTAAACAAAACCACATTTCCTGATTGGAGGTCAGAAGGTCAGTGGGCTGATACACTGTGGATTTTTTTGGAGTAGGAATTTTTTAAAAAGATACTGATCTTTATGTCCGTAAAACAAAGGAGCTGCACACTGAAGATTCACGACCTTTAAGACAGACGGAAAGTCAGATACAGTACAGCTCATCCTTATCCTATTACCAAAATAAAATATTCAGGGAATGCTCACTTGATCAGAAGTCACAGATGTATTCCAAGGGTAAAATGCTCATAGAGAGATGGCCCCAGAGAATTTGGTGGAATTCCCCTAAAATTAAAGATGATATAAGCTCCCAGTCCCTCACAGATACAAGTCAGCTACCTGGGAAAGCCTCCTGGAACACAGAAAACTCAATCTGAGGACATATGGAAGCCACAAGTATGCTTCTTGGATGGTAGCCCATATGTCATGGACAGCCGTCCATACAGCAGTGGACAGCCTCTGGCTGTCCTGCCCGCTGCACTCTTGCGAGCATCTGGCACAGTCAGTGGTTCAAATGCCACCCTGTGTTGTATCTCCTTTAACTCTTCAAAGGATTTACCTGAACTCACTCTCTCTCTAGAACTCATCTTATTTGCAAGAGTGACATAGATACATCTTCCATTCACTGTTTCACTCACTAAATGCCCACAACAGCTAGGACTGGCCAGGAGGAGCCAGGAGCTCAGAACTCAATCTGGTTGGACCACAGTCTGCAAAGATTTACACACACGAGAGGCAGGTTCTGAGATCTATGGTACAGCAGGGAGCTCCTAGTCCTCATGAATGTATCTTTCAAAAGAGCTCAGAGTCCACTGTCAGTGTAGAAGTCCACGGGCCCTGGCATCATGGTGCCCACGATCAGCCCGCTGTGAACTTAAACAGCTGTAGAAGGGAGCAGGAAGTCCAGACTCCTGTGTATTGGGCATGCCCAGTCAGAGGCCTTGGTTCTGCAGAGGACAGAAGTGGGCCAAGTACCTGGGGGTGCCCCTCTGGGAGGCATTCAGGTCAACAGGACACCTGGAAGCACCCTAGCCTTCCAAAGACTCCTGTGCAAGAGCATGGGGAGAGCTGAAAGGAAGGCTCGAGGCCACCTGGAGTGGACAGTCCTCTGGCCCCCACCTGGGGAAGCTGCAGGGATGGGGCCCTCTGCCCACCCTGCTCACTTCTTTCTTCCATGTTCATGGGGGAGGAGAGATGGTTCTTAGTGACTGATTCCAACTCTGCTGGCAGAGTGGATGCTCCCCCAAGACAATGCAGCCCTGGCTGTCCATCCTCCTGTTCCGTGTGCTCCAGTCTGAACAAGTAGTCAGTAGTGCTTGCAGAGCATCAGAAAAGGGAAGGAAGGGGCCGGCAGGTAAACACGCTGCTCGCGACCCAGCATCCCACGTGGCCGCTCCACTTCTGATCCAGCTCCCTGCTAACGTGCCTAGGAAAACAGAAGATGGCCCAAGTCCTTGCTTGGGACTTTGCCATTTAGATGGGAGACATGAATGGAGTTCCAGGCTCCTGGCTTCCACCTGGCCCAGTCACAGCCATTGGGGGAGTGAAGCAGCAGATGGAAGATCCCCTCCCCCTCTCTGTATAACTGTGTCTTTCAAATAAATAAAATATATAAACTTTCAAAAAAAAGTTTGGGGCCAGCACTGTAGCGCAGCAGATAAAGCTGATGCCTACAGTGCCAGCAGCCCATATGGGTATTGGCTCGAGTCCCAGCTGCTCCACTTCTGATCCAGCTCTTTGCTATGGCCTGGGAAAGCAGTAAAAGATGGACCAAGTCCTTAGGCTCCTGCACCTGCGTAGGAGACCTGGAGGAAGGTCCTGGCTCCTGGCTTTGGATTGGCCCAATTCTGGCTGTTACAGCCATTTGGGGAGTGCACCAGAGGATGGAAGATATGTGTGTGTGTGTGTGTGTGTGTGTGCGCACATGTGTGTCTCCGTCTGCCTATTAACTCTGCCTTTCAAATAAATAAATAAATCCTTAAAAAAAAAAAAAAAAGGCTGGGGCTGGCACTGTGGAGTAGTGGGTAAAGCCTCTGCCTGCAGTGTTGTCATCCCATATGGGTGTCAGTTCAGTCCGAGTCCCAGCTGCTCCAGTTCTCTGCTATGGCCTGGGAAAGCAGAAGATGGCCCAACTACTTGGGCACCTGCACCCATGTGGGAGACCTGGAAGAAGCTCCTGCTTCCTGGCTTCAGAACAGATCAGCTCAGTTCCAGCTGTTGCAGCCATCTGGGGATTGAACCAGCAAATGGAATACCTCCCTCTCTGTCTCTCTCTCTCTCTCTCTACCTCTGTAACTCTGCCTTTCAAATAAGTAATTAATTAAAAAAAAAGTTACATGGAAAAGTGACTTCAGAAAATTACCAAGGTTAACCCCAGCCAGTCACAGCAGTCCTGAAGGGCTAAGGCTCCCAACAGTACACGAGGCAGAAATGCATACTCTGGGTCTGAGCTCCAGACACACACATCACCTAGACACATGAGGTCCCGCTGGCATATAGCCATTCTACCCTGAGGTCTGCACACAAGGCCAAAAGTCCCTGGACCAGACCAGGCTGAGCATCAGAGACAGCCTAGGTACAGCCCCCAGTAGTATCAAGGTTCTTCTGTCTGTGCTGCTGAGTTTCCTGTCTGTATTAAGCAGGTCTTGGGCCTGTCCATGCTGATGTTTTCTCCTTTTGGTAGCTGAGACACAGAGCTGTGTCTCTGGTCCGCCCAAGGACCAAGGGGTACTCAGCAGTGGGCCAGAAGTCCTGGGTGGGGCGTGTCAGAGGGAGGATTTATGGCCAGAAACAACTGTCTGGAGGGGCTGGGAGAGCTGATGGGAAGGGGGTCTTTCCTAAGGCGAGTTCTCGAGTGTCAGTTAGCAGGTATTTCTAAGTAAAGCAGTGACTGTGTAGTTTGAGAGCCCAGTGGGCTTCCTCAGGAGCCACAGTATCTAGCATGGCCTATGGCACTTGCGTGTGGACTGGCTTCACTGTGCGCACCATCGTTAATGTGCAGTGACTCGGCCTGCTAGTGATCATGGGCAGGAACAGGGCGGCAGGCTGGTCATTCCCTCTCCTCCCCAGTATGCATTTCCTTTATATCCAGCAATGCAATGCGCAAGCAACTAGTGCTGCTGTCTCTTAAATTTTTAACTGGCTCCAAACCTTTCAGGGCAGGCCCCAATTTCTCTTACTCTCAAGCCCCTCCCCTTCCTGTCCCCATGCAGCTCTTTTCAACTCCCACCTGCTCGAGCATTTCCACTGTGAGCTAGCTGGTTTGCACTCCATACTGTACCACCTCCAGGCCTCTGCATGTGCTCTTTCCTCTCCGTAAAGCCGACACACGCAGGGCACCCAGCTGAGCTCCCCGAGATGCATCAGACATAGACCTTTAAGTCCAGCTGAGGATGTGATATAGAGACCTAACGCCTACAGAGCAGGCTCACCCGTTCACAGGTACAAAGGAAGGACAAGCGTGTAGCACTGCCTGACCCACCGGCTACTGAAGCTGAAAGGACAGCTTCTAAAGGAGGTGGGTCTGGCAGACCTCTGCAGGGTGTGGCGGACACACATGGAGAGGAGGCCTTTCAGGCAGTTAGAGGCCAGCCAGTGCTCGGAGCACACAGCTCAGAGGCAGAACCAGGTCAGGGAATGGTGGGGAGACCGACCCCTTATTTCCAGGGCAAACTGCCCCACCCACTCCCACTGGTGCATTTTACTCTGGGTCTCCTAACTGAAACATATGACCTATAACTGATAATGGAACATCCTCCTAATCAGACATTACGTAGCTCTGACAGCAGCTCCTTCTCATCTACATCATTAGTCCAGGCTACAGTAGGAGGGCTTAACCCACTTACACTCTTCTTTCCTTTTCTGCATTTGTCTTATTAGTCTTCCCTGGTGGTTATCTAGGGACTACAATTAATAGCTTAAATTTACAAACTGGTTTGGGTGATCATAATTTCATCTTAACAGTGTACAAACATTCTGTTCCTATACAAGTAAGGATGCTCCTAAATTTTCATAGAAAAATGGGATTTACAGTTAAGTGCATTTTGATGCAAAAGGTTTTGAAATCTATGCATAGATTTTTCATATACACATTTTCTTAAGCTTTCTGAAGACCCCTCACATTCATGCTACTTTTTGAAGTACCTTCATCTGTCTTTCCCCTTTTACACTGTTATTGCCACAGTGCTCACTAAGACAAATCCCTTTATGCTTTTGTCTTTTCCAGACAAACAAAATAATAGCAAGACTGGCTTTTGTAATTACGTCTGTGGCTCCTTTTTTACCAGTTCCCAACTTCTTTTTCTGGCTTCAAGGATCTAGTGTCTTCATTTCAGTCTGAGAAACCTCTGTCTATCCAGAAATATCTCAATTTCTCCTTCCCTCATGAAGGAGAGTTTGCTAGCTACAGAATGATTAGCTGGCAGTGTTTCTTCCTTCCGACTCTGGACATGTCATCCTATGTCTTCTAGCCTCCGTGAGCTCTAGAGGAATCCGCCATTAGAACCTTACTAAGGACACTTCACATAGACAGTCCGCGGCTCAGGACGGCTCAACTTAGGGTTCTTGACTTTACAATAGGACAAAAGTGATACAAAGACAGCAGGTTTTGATTTTTTAATCAAATCTGAATTTTTATCTTTTCTCCATACAGCAACATGCATTATGACACTCTTGGGATGCTAGGCAGCGGTGGTGAGCCACAGCTGTCAGTTGGCCAAGAGATCACAAGGGGGAAACAAGAGGCACACTACAGTGGACCGGGTTGCTAAGGTGGAATGGTTAGTAGGCGAAGAGCGTTAAATGTATTTTTGACACTATTTTCGACTTAGAGCAGGTTTTTTGGGCTAGGAGGTGAGGAGCATCTGTGTGTCACAAGTCAATGATCTTTCTGACTTCACAACTTGACCACAGTGTGTCTCACAGCTGATTTCTCAACTCCCTGTAGTTCTTCCAGCTTACTGGATTGTATAAATTTATGTTTTTCATGAGATGTGGGATATTTCAGTCATTAATTCTTCCCAAAAGAAACTTTTGTTCCTTTCTCTATTCTTCCGGAATTCCTATAAGATATATGTTGCCTCACAGGCACTTCTGGCTATGTTAATTTTTCTTCACTCTTTTTTCTATCCCCAGACTAAATAATTTCAATGGTTCTAAGACAGAAGAGAGACAGGACACACAAAAATCAAGCCTCTCCCAAATTCACATATAATCATTCCCAGGCAATGAGAAGCAAAGTATACCAAAATCTTAAGCACAAAAGACCCTGTACTGCCTATTAAGACTCCCCAACCAACATGCACATGCTCAGAACAGAACAGCTCAACCCATACATCACCTTCTGGGGAGATGGCAGTGAGCAACACTGCCATTTGGAGTGGGTTCTTTGCAAAAGAAGCAACCACACCTGCAAAGAACACTTAGCCAGGTCAAACCAAAGAGCCACGTGCTGAGGGGGACGGACCACAGAAGCAGATAGTGCGGCTAACCCTTTCCAACCCAATAAGAACTCCGGTTCAGCCTCTACTGGGGAGCAAGTCGAGGCCTTGCTGTATCCCTTGTACTGGAGCATAAGCCACCAAAAAACCTGGTCTGAATTGAATGCAGACTTCTTGACAAGTTCTATTTGCAAGTGAACCAAAGAACATCCCTTTTACCCTCAAGTCCGTAGTTACGCTTTCTGAAGTTTATTACTTGCAGTCAGCCACAATGAGATAGAAAATTCTAGAAATAAGCAAACCATAAGTTTTAAACTGTACTTGAGTAGCATTTTGAAATCTTTCACCATTCCACATACCCAGAACATTAACCATCTTTTTGTCTAGTGTGTCTACACTTACACACTAACTGCCCACACTAATCACTCAGTAGCTGCTTTGGTTATCACATCTACTGCTTCATGTGTTACTGATCACATGTGTTCAAGTAAGCCTTATTTTAGATACTAACGGCCCCAAAGTGTAAGAGGAGTGATGCTGGCAATGCAGACATGCCAAAAAGAGACCATAAAAGTGCTCACTTTAAGACGATGAAAAGGGCCAGGCTGTGGCATAGCTAGTAAAGCCATGGCCCTGAGGTGCTGGCATCCCAAGTGGGCACCAGTTTGAATCCCAGCAGCTCCACTTCCAATCCAGCTCCTCACTAATGTGCTTGGGAAGGCAGTGGAGGCTGGTCCAGGTGCTTGGGCCCCTGCACCCATGTGGGAGACCTGGAAGCAACTCCTGGCTTCAGACTGGCCCGGCTCCAGCCACCACACCCACTTGGGGAATGAACCAGCAAATGCAAAGTCAGTCAGTCAGGCTGTCTTTCTCTCCACTCCCACCACCCATCTCTAACTCTGCCTTTCAAGTAAACTAATCTTAAAAAAAAAAAAAGAAAAAGAAAAGAAATCATATGGTGAAGTTGCTAAGAATCAATCTTCTGTGCAATGGTGGAGGAGAAAGGGATTCATGCTGGTTATGCTGTTGCACTTCAAGTTGTAGCCACAGTACAAGATCAAGTGCTTAGTTAAGACAGAAAGCGTTAGGGCCAAAACTGTGGCGCAGCGGGCACAGCCGCACCTGCAGAGCCAGCTCCCATATGGGTGCCAAATCAAGAACTGGCTGCTCCACTTCTGATCCAGCTCTCTGCTACAGCTGGGAAAGGAATAGAAGACGAAGATGGCCCAAGCCCTTGGGTCCCTGCATCCATGTGGGAAACCTGGAGGAGGCTCCAAGCTCCTGGCTACAGATAGGTGCAGCTTCAGCTCGCTCGCTCGCTCTCTCTGCCTCTGTAACTCTGCCTTTCAAATAAATCAATACATCTTTAAGATAAAAAAGGGGATTAAATTTGTGGGGAGCAGACAGGAACAGAAAATGTGTTGACTGATGGCAGCATGCCTTGCCAGAGAGCACTGTATACAGCCATGCATTGCTTAACAATGGGCTATGTTATAAGAAGTGCACAGTTAGGCAATTCTGTCATTGTGCAAACATCATAGATCATAGTGACACAAACTAGGATGCCTGTGCAGTCACTAGGCGATACAATTTTATGGGACTATTCTTGTACATGCAGTCCACTGGTCAAAATATTGTTTTGTGGCACAAGGCTATATATGGTTCAGTGCTACCCACCACCTCAGGCATCCCCTGGGGAACTCGGAATACATCCCCTAGTGAGAAGGGAGGGCCACAGTATTCTATCTCTGCCCTACATTTTCTTTTTGGTTCTTTTTTGTAACTTACTTTTTATTCTCATTTTGTTCAGAGACTATATTCCTGATCTTGATCCCGTTAGCTCACAGAACATTCTGAAGCTTGTTATTCAGAATCTTTGATCAGTGATTCCAGTATCTGAGCTTGCTAGGGGACGGGTTCTGTGACACTGTGGAAATCTGAGCATCCGTTCTTCACAGACAGCAGATTCTCGGTCACTCTCGGTCATTAATAACAGTTAGTATCTCAGTACAGCGCTCACACAAGACAACAGCTTTGCCTTCTCGGACTTCCCAAGTTTCCATTAGGTTCCAGAGTTCAAAATAGTAGATTCCAATTCTCTTTCCAGCTGAACGTGGTATAGGAATCCACCTTCAGGTATCCCTTCTCCATCAGTTTGACTAACAACCATGCCCAATCTGTAGTCTTTTAATTTAATGAAGATCAGTGACCCAGTCCAATTTTTAGAACAGAACGCTCATTCAGAGCCTGAATCACTGCTAATTCTTTCAGTAGAAAGGCCAGGGTATGTGCACAATCTGTTGGGCAGACAGGTTTGATCTGGTCACTGTTATGCAAAAGGATCCTGTTGAGTCATCCACATAAACACCTTCTGCAAACCTCCCGTAACCAGAGAACACTACCACAGGAAAGGATCCGGTGAGTGGCTGAAGTAAAAATACTTTAATAGAAAAGCAGATGTAAGACATACAACTAGTGGATTCTGGGTTGCAGCACTGTTCATAACAAAAGAGAAATGTAGTAAGAGGTGGTAGAGGGGCTGGTGCTGTGGCATAGTGGGCTAAGCCTCTATCTGCAGCACAGGCATCCCATATGGGCCCTGGTTTGTGTCTGGGTTGCTCCTCTTAAAATCCAGCTCTCTGCTCACAGCCCAGGAAAGCAGTGCAAGATGGCCCAAGTGCGTGGGCCCTGCACCTGCATGGGACACCCAAGATAAGCTCCTGGCTCCTGACCACCTTGGCTGCTGCTGTTGGAGCATTTGGGGAGTGAACTAGCAGATTAAAGACCTTTCTCTCTGTTTCTCTCTAACTCTCTCTTAAATAATTAAAATCTTTTTTAAAAAATGGTAGAGAAGGAACATGAAATATAACTTACACTAAGGGCCTTTATTACGGAAGCCAGTATCCAGTGCTCTGAAGCACTAACTCACTGTATGAAGCACACATTAGAACTTGAATAATTGGCTGATATATTTATCTTGCTTTGTTTTATTGAAAGCATCTTTCTGGAAACATAAACAAGAAAGGGTAAAAAGAACGATCCACACAGATAAAGTATTTAGCTTTCACTGCAGCAATCTTCTCTAAGGCGCCATTTAAAAAAAATATTTTATTTATCCATTTTTGTCTGAAAGGCAGAGAGACAGAGAGAGATTGATCTTCCATCAGCTGGTTCACTCCCCAAATGGCAGGACTGGCCAGCTAGCACTGGCCAGTCCAAAGCCAAGAGCCTGGAACTCCATCCAGGTCTCCCGCACCAGTGGCAGAGGTTCAGGCACTTGGACCATCTTTCGCTGCTTCCCCAGGCACATCAGCAGGAAGTCAGATCAGAAGTGAAGCAACTGGGACTCCAACTGGCACACATATGGGATGCCAGTGCTCACAGGCAGTGGCTTAACCCACTGTGCCACAATCTTTAAAAATCTTTTTTAGAAGATTTAGTTTATTTATTTTAAAGAGTTACACAGAGAGAGAAGGCGTGGGGGTCTCTTCCATACACTGGTTCACTCCCCAATTGGCAGCAATGGCTAGAGCTACAGTGATCCAAAACCAGGAGCCAAGAGGCTCCATTGCTTTCCCAGGCCGTAGTGGAGCTGGATTGGAAGTGGAGCAGCCGGGACTTGAACCAGCGCCCATACGGGATTACAGCACCGCAGGCAGCAGCTTTACCTTCTACACCACAGTGCTGGCCCCTCCTCAGTAATTATTTTTTATCAGTAGTATAAGCCAGGACTTACAGTGCCTGGAAGCTAATGCTCTAACAGCTAGGGAGCCCCAATAAAAGAAGGTCTTCGGCCGGCGCCGTAGCTCAACAGGCTAATCCTCCGCCTTGCGGCGCCGGCAAACTGGGTTCTAGTCCCGGTCGGGGCGCCGGATTCTGTCCCGGTTGCCCCTCTTCCAGGCCAGCCCTCCGCTGTGGCCCGGGAATGCAGTGGAGGATGGCCCAAGTGCTTGGGCCCTGCACCCCATGGGAGACCAGGTAAAAGCACCTAGTACCTGGCTCCTGCCATCGGATGAGCGCGGTGCGCCGGCCGCAGCGCGCCATCCGCGGCAGCCATTGGAGGGTGAACCAACGGCAAAGGAAGACCTTTCTCTCTGTCTCTCTTTCTCACTGTCCACTCTGTCAAAATAAAATAAAATAAAATAAAAAAATAAATTAAAAAAAAAAAAAAAGGTCTTCAAAAACAGCAGGAACTATCAGCAACTGACCAGTCAGTGGCTATGCACCTGAATGTGATCACTGGTGAACAACAACAAAGGAAGCTGAGAACTTGTATCCTGCTGCACCAGGGCACGGTTAGTCCTGTCGCTCAGCGACTCTGCTGTGCTTGTGTGTCTGTGCAAAGCCTGTACAGAAGGCTCTCCTGGTTCTACAGCCACAGCCACCATCTGGGTAAATATGACCCCATCATGTCCTGGCTGTTTTAATTAACAGTTTAATCCTTTCGACCACAATTTCCCTCAGATATCACTGTTTGTCACCCTTCTATATATGAAATGATGATGACAAAAATGTGAAAAGTGAACACAAAACCTTTTGCTTTTAAGTAGCCACATCCCAGTCCTTCCTAACTGGGCTCCTGAACAACAAGGTACTCAAGTATCACAAAGCCCAACGGCAACCATTGATGTGGTGCTTGCTTTCCTACTGTTTCCCCCTCATTTTCAGGCCATCCACCATCTCAAATCATCTCCCAAGAATGTCTGCCTTCCTAGACGGCCTGTTTCCCAGTTCTGCCACACTGACACATCGCAAAGTCACAAGTGCACTTTCCCTCCCCTCTCCATGTGTCCCTCTTAGTCAAGAAAACCCAAACGGAGAAAAGAACTCTGCCCCATGTTCAATCTACAATGCAGATTCTAGGGTGTGGGTGTGGGTGTGGGTGTGTTGGCACTGCTGTAAATATGTCACTTAGGATTTCTGCATCCTGTATTAAAGTAACTGGGTTTTGATGCCAGCCCTGCTCTTGATTCCAGCTCCATGCTAATGTACACAACTGCAGAGGCTTAGGTACTTGGGTCCCTGGTATCCACATGGGAGATAGAGATAGTGATGAGGGAGGGAGGGAGGGAGGGAGGGATATTCCATCTGCTGATTGACACCACAAATGGTTGCAATGGCCAGGGTTGGGCCAAGTCAAAGTCAGGAGCCAAGAGCTTCATCCAGGTCTCCAATGTGAACAGCAGGGGTCCAAGCACTTAGGCTCTCTTCCACTGCTTTTCCCAGGTGGCTGAATTACAAGTGGGATGCTGGCATTGGAGGTGGTGGCTTAACCTGCTGCACCACAACACCAGGCGGAAGTTGTTTTTCTTTACTGGACTGTTTCTTTAAACCCTAATTTTTAATTTAAAAGGCAGAGACAGAGGGAGGGAGGGAAAGAGAAGCAGAGAGAGATGGAGAAACAGATCTTCTATCCACTCATGGGCTCCCCAGATGCCTACTACAGGGGCAGGGCTAGGCCAGACAAAAGCCAGGAGTCCAGAACTCAATCCGCATTTCCCACATGGGTGACAGGGGCCCGAGCACTTCCACCATCATCCTCTGCTCTCTCTCTATAATCCTACGGCTTCTCACGCACTGCTTCCGAACAATGTGAGGACTTCACAAGTCCTTCACAGCCAAGGATAACATGTGTATACATGTACATATACACCTACCAAAAGCCACTTTGGGAACATTGTTTAGTTCTTTCAGATGGTTAACCCCTGGAGAAAGATAAATTCATGGGTGACCCATCTTTCAAGCCCTACTAGGGTACATAAGCATATATATAAAATCCAGTTACAAAATAAGCTGTGACTAATCCCAGGGATCCCATAAAATGTAAGAACAGTAGGGGATGAAGTAGTTAGGTACAGCTTCAAAAGTGCAGCTAGTACCCGAGTCTGGCATGAGGCCGACAGGTAGAGCACTAGAGAGGGGACACAGAAATGAAGTAAAGTGTCAGGAATCAAAATGAAGGAAGAGAGGACACAGTACGAGGATGAAGAGGTGAGTGAAGCAACTCCGGGCAATACGAAGCCTGTGGGAGAAGAGGCAAAGCCAGTAAGGCAAGATGGCATCAGTTTGTGGGGAGTGCCAATGAAGGGCAACAGGAAAACACAGCGTTCTAAAGACAGGTGAGGGGCTGGCTTTGTGTCTCAGCCGGCTAAGCTGTCACTTGGAACGCCAGCATCCCTTTTTAGAGCCACTGGTTGGTTCACCTGTGTCCCATATCAGAATGCCTGGTTTGAGTCCTGGCTACTGCACTTCCAATATAGCTCCCTGCATTAATGTCCTGGGAGGCAGTGGGTGATGGCTCCTGTACTTGAGTCCCTGACATCCATGTGGGAGACCTAGATGATGTTTCAAGCTCCTGACCTCATCCTGGCTCAGCTCCCACTGTTGTGGGCAACTGAGGAGTGAACCAGCAGATGGAAGATCTCTACATCTCCCTCTGCCTTTATTAAAAATTAACAAGGGGCTGGTGCTGTGGTACAGCAGGTTAAAGCCCCAGCCTGCAGCGCCAGCATCCCATACGGGAACCACTTCAAGTCCTGGCTGCTCCAATTCCAATCCAGCTCTCTGCTATGGTCTGGGAAAGCAGTGGAAGATGGCCCAAGTCTTTGGGCCCCTGCACACATGTGGGAGACCCGGAAGAAGCTCCTGGCTTCTGGCTTCAGATTGGAGCAACTCTAGCCATTGCAGCCGTCTGGGGAGTGAACCATTGGATGGAAGACCTCTCTCTCTCTCTCTGCCTCTCCTCTCTCTGTGTAACTCTTTCAAATAAATAAATACATTTTTTAAAAGAAACAGAGTAGTCAAAGTATCCCTCTTTCAAAATCATTTAAATGAAACTGGACAACAAAATTTACAAAGGAAGGGACTGGTATTGTGGCACAGTAAATTAGGCAATCTTTCAAATACATAAGTAAACCCTTCAAAAATCTTTTTTTTTTAACAAACACTATTCTTGGGGTTGTTGTCGTGGCACAGCAGTTAGAGCTGCCACCTGTGACACTGGCATCATATATAGGCACCAGTTTAAGTCCCAGATACTCCATATCCAATCCAGCTCCCTGCTAATGGTCTGGGAAAAACAGCAGCAGATGGCCCAAGTGTTTGGGCCCTTGCAACCATATGGGAGAACTTTAAGAAGTTCCTAGCTCCTAGCTTTGGTCTGGACCAACATTGGCTTTGCAGCCATCTGGAGAGTAATCCAGAGGATGGAAGATCTCTCTCTTTCTCTCTTTCAAAGAATATATGTCTTTAGAAAGGAAGGGAGGGGGCCGGTGCCATGGCTCACTTGGCTAATTCTCTGCCTGCGGCGCCGGCACCCTAAGTTCTAGTCCCGGTTGGGGCGCTGGATTCTGTCCTGGTTGCTCCTCTTCCAGTCCAGCTCTCTGCTGTGGCCCAGGAGCGCAATGGAGGATGGCCCAGGTCCTTGGGCCCTGCGCCCGCATGGGAGACTGGGAGGAAACACCTGGCTCCTGGCTTTGGACCAGCACGGTGCGCCGGCCACAGCAGCCATTGGGAGGTGAACCAACGGAAAAAGGAAGACCTTTCTCTCTCTCTGTCCAATCTGCCTGTCAGGAAGAAAAAAAAAAAAGGGAGGGAGGGAGGGTGAGAGGGAGAGACAAAAGAAAGAAGGAAAGAAGGAAGGAAGGAAGGGAGGGAGGGAGGGAGGGAGGGAGGGAGGGAGGGAGGGAACAGTTAATTCTGTGTCTCAAAATACTAGTAGGGAGACTGGCATTGTGGTGCAGTGGGTAAACCCTCTAGCTGTAACACGAGCACTCCATATGGGTGCCCATTCAAGGTTCAGCTGCTCCATTTCCAATGCAGCATGCTGCTAATGGCTTGGAAATAGTAGCTGAAGATGGCCCAAGTACTTGGGGCCCTGCCATCTGCCACACAAGGGAAACCTAGATGAAGCCCGTGGCTCCTGGCTTCTGCTGGCTCAGTCCTGGCCACTGGAATCACGAGTTGGGGAGTAAACCAGGGGATGGAAGATCAGTCTCTGTCTCACCCCTTCTCTGTTAACTTTACCTTTCAAATAAATAAATTAATATATATATATACATGCACACGTATTTATCAATTATGAATAAATATATACACAATTCTTTTTAAGTACTGAAAAAAAAGATACTACTGGTCTGGCCATCATCAGGATTAAAGAATCTTGTGTTCAGGCGTCTATTTTTAGGGTCTTGTTGAGCACTTGGGGTCCCACACACCAGAGTGCTGGGATTCGATTCATGGCTCTGACTCCTGACTCCAGCTTCTAGCTAATGTGCACACTGGGAGACAGCAGGGATGGCTCAAGTATTGGGTTCCTGCCACTCATGAGGGGGACCTGGACTGAGTTCCTGGCTTCTGGCTTCAGCCTGGCCTAGCCATGACTGCTGCAGGCATTTTGGGGTAGATCAGCAGATGGGAGCCCTGGGGGCATGTGTGTGTATGATTCGGAAATAGTGGTTTTTTTTTTTTTTCTTTTCTTTTCTTAAATGACCCATCTATCAATTTGGACTACCAGTGCTAATTGCAGTCTCACTACTCTGGACACTAAGCATGTCCTATGGTCTGTGTCCTCATTTGACAATGGCAAATCAAATGCCACTTAGCTTGAATTTGTGAAGGTTAGGAAAAGTAACAGCTAAGCTCTATAAAGAGTCTGTTTCAATACAAACCTGGTTCCAGGTATTCAGTTTCCAAGGGAAGCGAAAACCCAAAAGCCGTTTTTACAAAGAAGCTAAGTTCTTTGGAAAGCAATTCTGGTTAAGGGGAGTTTGGTTTCCAGACTCAGCAGTTTCTTGAACATGATGCTCCCACTGTTCTCAGGCTTTCTAAACTCAGGTACCAAACCAAAAGTTAAAGAGTTTTTAACAGGAGTCCAGAATAATGTCTTTGTCTTTTCTTCTCAAACTGGAAAGCAGACAGCTAGTAAAACAGTTACATAAGAACTATTTTCAACAGCTCAAAGCTGTTGATATCAACCTAGATTATCTCAGGCATTTAATCAGTAAAACAGAATGCCCATAAACTGCTAGAGAAACCCACAAGGAGCTGCCTGGCTAACTACTTTCCTCCTTCCTCCATACTCCACCTCCCTTTAACCCACTGTTAAAGACACTGCTGAGGAAGCACAGCAATTATATTCCAGTCTAATCTCTCAACATGTATTTCTTCAGGCAAATTACAACACCAAAGTCATTCCTCGTCCATGCCTAGGGGATCATCTGCCTTACTCAACTTCACAGCTGTGAGGTTCAAGGGAGAGAATGCTCTGCCCAATCCAGCATTATGAAAGGAAGCATGACTCTGTTAAACAGATTCTTTGACATGGCATTGCATGCCTGCCTTCCTCACTAGGAACTGGTCCCCATATATGTGAGGATACTTCCAGAAGTTTGTGGGAAGCTATAATTAAAAGTATAAGTATATTACTGTGCAAAAAAATTATTTCTAACGATAGAAAATGTGAAAAAAGTATGCACAGATTTGAAAAACTGCATGAAAATAAACATCTTTCGTTTCCATTTTCCAACAAACCGTCTGAACTGCCCCACACAGTCACTCACACACTGGAGATACTACAATCCCTGCCTGCATTCATTTGCTGAGGCCATTTTCCCTCCTAGTATAATGGTTTTTCCCTCAGTATTAATTTTCCAAAAAACCACTAAGCACCTCCCTAACCAACCTAGTCTTCTAGCAACTCTAGCATTTTTTTTTTTTTAACAGACAGAGTGGACAGTGAGAGTGAGAGTGAGAGAGAGAGTGAGAGAGAGAGAGAGAGAGAGAAAGGTCTTCCTTTTGCCGCTGGTTCACCCTCCAATGGCCACTGCAGCTGGCGTATTGCGGCTGGCGCACTGCGCTGATTCGAAGGCAGGAGCCAGGTGCTTCCTCCTGGTCTCCCATGGGGTGCAGGGCCCAAGCACTTGGGCCATCCTCCACTGCACTCCCAGGCCACAGCAGAGAGCTGGCCTGGAAGAGGGGCAACCGGGACAGAATCCGGCACTCCGACCGGGACTAGAACCCGGTGTGCACTCTAGCATTTTAAAAAATTATTTATTTATTTGTTTGAAAGAGTTAACACAGAGAGAAGGAGAGGCAGAGAGAGAGAGAGAGGTCTTCCATCTGCTGGTTCGCTTCCCAATTGGCCCCGACAGTCAGAGCTGTGCCGATCCGAAACCAGGTGCCAGAAGCTTCTTCTGGGTCTCCCGTGAGGGTGCAGGGGCTCAAGGACTTGGACCATCTTCCACTGCTTTCCCAGGCCACAGCAGAGAGCTGGATCCTAAGTGGAGCAGCCAGGACTCAAAGTGGTGCCCAAATGGGATGCCAGCACTGCCAGGGCGGCTTTCCCCGCCACGCCACAACCCCGGCCCCAGCTCTAGCATTTTCTTCAAGCTACTTTTTAAAAGATTTTATTTGAAAGCCAGAGAGACAGAGACATACAGAAAGGGGTCTTCAATTTGCTGATTCACTTACCCAATGCCCCCAACAGCTGGGGCTGGGCTGGAGACCCAAACATGCCCAATCCAGAAGCCCACAACTCAATCCAGGTCTCCCACATGGACAGGCATCCACAAACTTCAGCCATCAACTACTGCTCCGACAGTGCACATGAGCAGGAAACTAGACTTGGAAGTATAGCCAGGACTCAAACCCAGGCATTCCCATAAAGAATACAGGTGTCTCAAGCAGTACCTTAGCCACTGCACCTTTGCCAACCCCAAAACTACTTTTATGATTCTCATTTGCCCTTTTCTACAATCATTTCTAAACCTCCAAGGCCCTTATTTTACATTCCTCAGCTGCCAGCACATTTCCTTATAGCACACAATAAAAATCTGTCAACTGAACACAGATCATATAGTTTATCATTCAACAGAACTGGAAAATTTTTAAACAAAAGTTTAATTAATATTTCAACATCTGCTCTAGAATGATTCATTATGCCTTTAAAGGGCTTTGTGCTGTGAGAAGCAATGTCATATAATATTATTTCAACCAAACTGAGCCCTAAAGTGAAAAAATTCAAGGTCACTCAGCCAATATCTGAATGGTCAATGAGAGCACACAAAATAGTCTCACACTTAGCACAAACCTGAGATGACCTAACATTCTTTTTTTTTTTTTTTTTGACAGGCAGAGTGGACAGTGAGAGAGAGAGACAGACAGAAAGGTCTTCCTTTTGCCGTTGGTTCACCCTCCAATGGCCGCCGCGGTCGGCGTGCTGCGGCCGGTGCACCGCGCTCATCCGATGGCAGGAGCCAGGTGCTAGGTGCTTCTCCTGGTCTCCCATGGGGTGCAGGGCCCAAGCACTTGGGCCATCCTCCACTGCACTCCTGGGCCACAGCAGAGGGCTGGACTGGAAGAGGGGCAACCGGGACAGAATCCGGCGCCCTGACCGAGACTAGAACCCGGTGTGCCGGCGCCTCAAGGCGGAGGATTAGCCTGTTGAGCCACGGCGCCGGCATGACCTAACATTCTAAGGACTCACGTTATCAAAGCAAAAATTAAATAAATAAATCCGATATGCCTAGATTTATCATTCACAGGGTGTGGTTTTTGGTTTTTTTTTTTTTTTTGAGGAATTCTACCACAAGGAACAGATCCAGATTATAAGAGCAAACTAACCGACAAGAGCAGCTATGTATGGATACCTGCTCACTCCGCTGAAGCCACTCAGCTTTTCTAATCCCAATGGATGTGAACAGCATTTAAAAGAGGCAACTGCGGCCGGCTGGAGCCACGGCTCACTTAGCTAGTCCTCCGCCTGCGGCGCCGGTACCCTGGGTTCTAGTCCCCGGTGGGGCACCGGATTCTGTCCTGGTTGCTCCTCTTCCAGTCCAGCTCTCTGCTGTGGCCTGGGAGTGCAGTGGAGGATGGCCCAAGTGCTTGGGCATTGCACCTGCATGGGAGACCAGGAGGAAGCACCAGGCTCCTGGCTTCGGATCGGGTCAGTGCACTGGCCATAGCAGCCTTTTGGGGGGTGAACCAATGGAAAGAAAACCTTTCTCTCACTGTCTAACTCTGCCTTTCAAAAAAAAAAAAAAAAAGGCAACTGCAAACTATCACATATTCTGCTCCAAGTATAATTTGTGCCATTCCCTCAAGACTTCCCTCTACTGTTAAGGAAACAAACTGTACTACAGGGCCACAAAGAAATAAGCAAGGCCGGCTCTGTGATGTAGAGGGGAAAGCCTCTACCACCTACATGGCAGACAAGGACAGAGTTCACGGTTTAGGGCCGGCCCAGACCTAGCTGCTGCGGCCATCTGAATTCTGTCTCTCTCTCTGAGCTTTAATAAATAAATCTGGGGGACTTCTACTAGAGAGGTTAAAATAAAGACAGAAAATAACAAGAGTCAGTAACAAAGTAGATTATTTGTAACTCACTTACTTTTGGAAGGAGCCTAAACAAATACAACTTTGACCAGCAAGACTTTTAGCCTAGAGGTTAAGATGTCCCTTGGGTGTGGGGTGGGGCTGGTCTGTGAGAAATTAAGTTGCAGCTGGGAAACCCACATCCCATACAGGAGCACCTGGTACAAGTCCTGGCTACTCTGCTTCCTATCTAGCTTCCTGCCATCCTGTTAATGTGCACCCTGGCAGCAGGAAAATGGATCAAGTAATTGAGTCATTCACCAGGGAGACCTGGAATAAGAATTTTGGGCTCCTAGCTTTGGCCCCACCTAGCCCTGGCTGTAACTAGCATTTAGGGAGTAAAGTAACAGATGGAGGATCTCCCTCCATCTCTCTTTCAAATAAAATGAAAATTTTAAATATGTATTTTTTAAAAATGCCAGTTAAGATCCTGGCATCATGCCCCACACTGCTCTGCCTGAGTTCGATCCTAACTTTGGCTCCTAACTTCAGCTTCCTGCTTTGCAGACCCTGGGAGGCAGTGGTGATTACAGCAAGAGAAACTGGGTTTCTGCCGCTCACACAGGAGATTAAATTCCAGCGCCAAGCTTGGGCCTGCCCAACCATTTTTGTCATCTGGTGAGTGACCAGCAGATGCAAACTCTGCCTCTGTGCCTCTAGAATAAATAAATTGAAATAAAAAGTTTACAGTAGGGGCTGGTGCTGTGGTACAGCAGGTTAAAGCCCCAGCCTGCAGCACCAGCATCCCATACAGGTGCTGCTTCCAGTCCCAGCTGCTCCATTTCCTATCCAGCTCTCTGCTATGGCCTGGGAAAGCAGTGGAAGATGGTCCAAGTCCTGGAGCTAGGCCAGGCCAAAGCCAGGACCTCAATTTAGGTCTCCCGCAACAGTGGCAGAGAACCAACTACTTGAGTGATTACTTGCTGCCCCCCAGGGTCTACATTAGCAAGAGGCCAAAGCTAAGACTGGGATCCAAATATGGGACATGGGCATCTTAACTAGGCTAAGCTCCCAGCCCTGAGCAAGGAAAATGGAATTACAACTGCAGACAGCAACACAAAGTCTCACAACCAACAGTGAGTCAAAGAAACCAGACCCAGAACACATAGTAAATCCTTTCACACAAAGTCTAATCAGGGAAAAATTAGCCTATTGCACTTTAAGTCATCACACTGATTACCAGGGGTAGGGGGATAATAATGACTTGGAGACACACTGGGGCTTCTGAGTTTAGAAAAGTTCTACAAACTTCACTTTTGTGTGCACCTGTCTGCATGCATGTTTACAAAAATACAGAAATGACAAATTACTTAATAATGACAACACTTGGACAGTGTTACCATGTCAAATAAATCTTATTCTGGAGCTGGATGCATCCCATTTTTCACAAAATATTTAAAACAGAAATCTAGTTCAGGGGCCGGCACTGCGGCCTGGTGGGTAAAGCCCCAGCCTGCTGCACCAGCATTCTATATGGACACCGATCCGAGTCCTGGCTGCTCTACTTCCAAACCAGTTCTCTCCTATGGCCTGGGAAAGCAAGAGAAAATGGCCCAATTCCTTGGGCCTCTGCACCTATGTGGAGACCCAGAAGCTCCAGGCTCCTGGTTTCTGATCAACTCAGCTCTGGCCACTGCTGTCATTTGGGGAGTGAACCAGCACATGGAAGACCTCCCTCTCTTTATCTCTCTCCTTGTCTGCAACTCTTTCAAATAAATAAATCTTAAAAATGTAAATAAATAAAAGCTAGTGCCATGACCCAATGTTTCCTATCATGAACTGTCCAGTGGGGAAGGCATCTCAAGGCAAAGAATCCAAGAGTGTCCTATCAACTACAAGGTTCAATTTTCACACCACTTCTAGAGCGGATCACATTTCATTAAAGATAACTATAATCCAGGGCCACACTGTGTCACAGTGGGCTAAGCTGCCACCTGCAATGCCCAAGAGCATTCCATCTGGGTGTCGGTTCAAGTCTTGGCTGCTCCACTTCCAATCATGCTCCCTACTAACGTACCTGAGAAAGTAGCAGATGGCCCAAGCCAAGAGCTTGGGCCCCTGCCATCCACTTGGGAGACCCATATGGAATTTCAGGCTCCTGGCTTTGCCCTGGCCCAACCATTGGATTAAGACATTCTCTCATATTCTCTCATATTCATTCTCTCTCTCTCAACTGTGTCTTTCAAATAAATAAGTCTTTAAAAAAAAAAAATGCAAGGCTGGGGCCAGTGCTGTAGCATAGCAGATAAAGCTACCACATACAGTGCCAGTATCCCATATGGGCTCTGGTTTGAGTCCCGGCGGCTCTACTTCCAATCCAGCTCTGCTATGGCCTGGGAAAGCAGTAGAAGATGGCCTACCCTGAACCCAAGTGGGAGACCTGGAAGAAGTTCCTGGCTCCTAGCTTCAGATCAGCACTGCTCTGGCCATTGCAGCCATACGGGGAGCGAACCAGCAGACGGAAGACCGCTCTCTCTCTCTCTGCCTTTCAAATAAATAAATAAATCTTAAAAATATGTAATAATAAAGTATACATTCAAAGAAAGAAAATGATCAGTTAAATATCTGAGTAGTAAATCACAAATTTTTCTTCCTTATACTTTATTTTCCTAGCTTTTATTTTTTAATTGCTGTTAAAGACCTAGTTTAATAATCAGTGGGAGATTTGTTATCAATTTTTACAAGGGGGCTAATGCTGAAGCCTTCAGGGCAGTCTTTTTATTTTTTAGGGTATTCTTACATAGGAGAAAGAGCAGGATGGTGCATCAGTAAAACCACTGAGCTGGGTTTCTGCAGAGTAAATTCGCATCCTGGTCAGGCCACTGGGCACCCAGTCTCAGCTAATCTTAGGCAGAGTCAGTCGCTGTGAGCACCAAATGACACCCTATGTTTGTTAAGTGGAAGCACTACACAAATACTTAAAAGCAGCTGGAGGAAAGTGTTGTAGAGGAAGGTTTCTACCCAATGTTTTAACAACCATCAAACTAAATGGTACAGGTCAGACGATTCCAGCGTGGCTCTTAACATGTGGGTTGCTTAGGTGGCCCAGAATTCTATAGAGGTCCCCAGATATTTGGAAGCACAGACTAACTAAATACCATATGGAAGAGGCACTGTTTTTCATAAAGTATATGCTAGGTTTTTACAAGCTAATTAATGGTTTTGTCATTAAGTACCCTCAAATAACTCAAACTAAAAAGTTTATCAAATAAAAGAGCAGCTGTTCAATCATTTGGGGTGCCAGTGCTGTGGCTCAGCAGGTTAAAGCCAGGGCCTGCAGTGCTGGCTTCTCATATGGACACCAGTTTGAGTCTTGGCTGCTCCACTTCCAATCTAGCTCCCTGCTAATGTGCCTGGGAAAGCAGTGGAAGATAGCCCAAGTGCTTAGGCCCTTGCACCCATGTGGGAGACCCAGTAGAAGCTCCTGGCTCCTAGTTTTGGCCTGGGCCATTCCTGGCTGCTGCGGCCTTTTGGGGAGTGAACCAACAGATGGAAGAAATAAATCTTAAAAAAAAAAAAATCATTTGGGACATCTGTATCCCTTTTAGAGTTCCTGGGTTTTGGTTGCGGCTCTGCTCCCAATTCCAGCTTTCTGCTAACGTGCACGCTGGATGGCAGCAAGTGATGGCTTGTACAGAGGAGACCCGGACAGAACTCCTGGCTTCAGCCTGGCCTGGCCCCGGCTGTTGTACACATCTGACAAAATCTGAGATGTGATGGGGCCATTAACGCCCTGGCCTGAAGCACCGGCATCCCATATGGGTGCCGGCTTCTAGTCCCGGTTGCTCCTCTTCCAGTCCAGCTCTCTGCTGTGGCCCGGGAAGGCAGTGGAGGATGGCCCAAGTGCTTGGGCCCTGCACTCGCGTGGGAGACTGGGAGGAAGTGCCTGGCTCCTGGCTTTGGATCAGTGCAGCGCGCTGGCCGCAGCGGCCATTTCGGGAGTGAACGAGCGGAAGGAAGACCTCTCTCTCTGCCTTTCTGGCTCTGCCTCGCTCTGTAACTCTTTGCAATTCTCTGTAACTCTAGCTCACTAGGCTAATCCTCTGCCTTGCAGCGCCGGGACATCAGGTTCTAGTCCCAGTTGGGGCACCGGATTCTGTCCCAGTTGCCCCTCTTCCAGGCCAGCTCTCTGCTGTGGCCCGGGAGTGCAGTGGAGGATGGTCCAAGTGCTTGGGCCCTGCACCCCATGGGAGACCAGGAGGAAGCACCTGGCCCCTGCTATCGGATCAGCGCGGTGCGCCGGCCTCAGTGCGCCGGCCGCGGCGGCCATTGGAGGGTGAACCAATGACAAAGGAAGACCTTTCTCTCTGTCTCTCTCTCTCACTGTCCACTCTGCCTGTCAAAAATTGAATAAATAAATAAAATCTTTAAAATTTTTTTTAAATGTGAGGTGTGAACAAGCAGATAGAAAAATCCATCTCTCTGCCTTTCAACAGCAAAAAGTAAATGGAAATCAACTTTGTAATTATATTTACAAAGACTGGAAAATAGTAGCACAGCTATTTACTTCACTCAGTAATTTTTAAGACTCCTGGACTGAGATGGCTAAGCTCCCTGAACACCAACAGGAAGCAGTGCACCATCTTCACTTAAAAGGCTGATGGCAAACAGAACAGTGACCCTCCTTCACTCTTTGGGACCAGCCACACAAACAAGACCATGTGAGAGCCAAGCAAGGCCACAGGACTCCTCACACCGGCCCAGGGCCCCAGGCTCCCATCAGATGCTTCCTTAGATTTGCTCTGTCCCTACAGGAGGAAGTTCAAGGAAATGGACAACACAATCAGGCATCCTGATTGCCACAGCAATAGTGACATCACCAACAGAGAGCCCCAGGCAGGACTCCCAGCCTCACGCTCTTACGCATATCATCTTCAGGCAAACAAACTGTCTGTCACAACTGGAACCAACTCACAAGCTTTCTTCTTCCCTCAGCGAGACATTTTGCAAGCAGCTTTTCTCAAAACTGGTTCTGAAATTACAACGTGGGATACTAAAACTGAAACCAGTCAGGCTTTGCTACAAAGCCTGCTTTGATCTCACCACTATCATGTCTACCTTTCATTCACAAATCACACTACCATATCACCCTTAAGAGTTAAAAAAAAAAAAAGTTTTAAAAACAAAAATCCAAACCATTTTTCTGTATTTAATGCTGCATGTGTGAAGGTAAAAACAGAACACAGGGAAAATGTGACAGCAAACTACTGAACAGACCAACACGTTGCAAAATATATTGCAGCAAATTACAACAAAACAGAGATCTATTAGATGGCATTAACAGATGAGTACTTAATAACACACAGGAATGGATGCCTGAGAATACAACGGCAACTTTACATGGGAGACAGGAATTAGCAGAAAGCCAACAGCCAAAACAGGGTGGAGGAGGAGCACCTCATTTCTAGAGCTTCAGTCCGCATCAGATGACATCAGTGCCAAGGAGAACCATAGTTTGCAGCCTTAATCAGGAAGACTCCTCCTCCTCCTCCTCAAGTCCCCAAGAACACCTTGAGTACAGCTCCCAGTCCAGTATCTACAATCTCCCAGTCCAATGTCTGGTCAGCTCTATCTCAGCCACAGGAGTATTTATTGAATTATATGGAGAGTCAGACAATTTATCATTGGGAAAATGGTTAAATATCTATATGCCAAACCTCAGAGAGAAACTCTGCACAAGATGATTGTCATACATGTGTGAACTGGATTTTTTAAATCTGTGCATGGAAAGGTAAATGCTAAACATAAGAGCAAAAAAGCTCAAATTTCTTTGAACGCTCATTAAAAGCTAATCAACCAAAACATCTGCTTCGCTAGGTGGAAGGGCAGAGAGGGGACTGCAAGCCACCCCTCACAATAAAGTATTGCTCTTTGATTATGGATTTTGAAGTCTTAGGCAGAGTAGGCACAGAAAGAACAAAGAAAAATAATGCCCCAAGTGTTTGCTAACAATAACCCAGAGGGACATGCTAATATAACTTTTTAGGGTGTCTTCCTATCCACTCCACCCTATTTGTTAACTTTGGTAGTTCCAGCACAAACAGAAAAGCCACTTCCCACTCTCCGCTTTAAAGGCACGGGAAACAGGGTGGCATGGGGCTCTGATTCAGAATGGGTACATCACCTTGACTGCTAGGAGCTGAATTAAGTAAGCCTCCTTGTCAACTAAGGAAAAGCTCCACTGTGTCAAAAGTGCCTGTGCTTGAAGTCACTGCAGTGCAATGTAATGACACTATCACGGACGTCCGTGAAAGTGAACAAAAAAGGTCACAAGAGCAAAATGAGAGACAAGTTTAATGTTGAAGGTCTCTTCAAAAGACATGATAAATTCAAAAGCATAATACTACCTTCTACAGCCTTTCAAAAGCAAACCATACAAACGCTACTGTTAAAATGAACCCTCAGTGCCAGTGCTGCGTGCAGCACGTAAAACTGCTGCCTGCAATGCCAGCAACCCACATGGACACCGGTTCAAGTCACCCCAGCTCCACTTCTGATCTAGCTCCCTGCTGATGGCCTGGGAAACCAGCAGAGGATGTCCCAAGTGTTTAGGCCCCTGCACCCACATGGGAGATCTGAAAGAAGCTCCTGGTTCCTGGCTTTTGATCAGCCTAGCTCCAGTCAATAGGGGAGTGAACCAGTGGACAGAAGATCTCTCCCTCTAACTCTGCCTTTCGAATAAATAAGTCTTTAAAAATAAAGTTTCGGGGACAAGCGGTATTGTGGTGTACTGGGTTAAGCCTCTGCTTAGGATATCCACATCCCATAATGGAATGCCTGGTTCATCTGTCTCAAACTGCTTCTGATTCAGCTTCCTGTTCATGTACCTGACAGGCAGCAGAGAACAGCTGATGTGCTGAGTCCCTGCCACAGGAGGGGCAGGTGGATGTCCCGGCTCCTAGCTTTAGCTTGGCCCAGACCTGGCTTCGGCAGGTAGTGACTTAACGAACGGAAGATGAACCTCTGTCTTTGTCACTGCCGTTTTTAAAAATACGCTTTTTAAAATTTCATTTATTTGAAAGGCAGAGTTACAGAGAGGGAGAGAGACAGAGAAAGATCTAGATCTGCTGGTTCATTCCCTAAACAGCAGCAATGGCTGGAGGCTGGCCAAGCTGAAGCCAGGAGCCAGGAGCTTCTGGGTCTCCCACATGGGTGGCAGGGGCGCAGACATCTGGGCCATCTTCCACTGCTTTTCCAGGTGCATTACCTGGAAGCTAGGTCAGAAGTGGAGCAGCCAGGACTTGAATCAGTACTCATATGGTATGCTGGAGTCAAAGGTGGCGGCTTAACCCACTGTGTCACACAATGAGGAGTCCATCATTCCACCTTTAAATAAATCAACAAACTTCTTTTTAAAAAAAACAAACGTCTTAAATTGAGCTAGAACACTAGACTGCTTGGATCACAAGTCCACACGCAGAAATGAGAACTCTCTTCCCAAAAGCCTCAAGTTCTACTGCCAGGTTACTCCACAGCAGAATTCCATTTAAAATTCCTTGAGAACCAGAACCTTGCCCATCCACCTGTGTCAATGTCCAGCAATATGCTGATACAGGGTAGATACTCAAAACATTTGATGAATGAATGAAAAAGTGCTTATCCTTACTCTCCATTTTATTTTGTTTTATTTTTTAAATTTATTTGACAGGTAGAGTTATGGACAGTGAGAGAGAGACAGAAAGGTCCTCCTTCCGTTGGTTCACTCCCCAAATGGCCACCATGGCCGGCGCTGGGCCGATTCCAAGCCAGGAGCCTCCTCCTGGTCTCCCATGCAGGTGCAGGGGCCCAAGCACTTGGGCCAGCCTCCATTGCCCTCCCAGGTCACAGCAGAGAACTGGACTGGAAGAGGAGCAACTGGGACTAGAAGCCGGAGCCTATATGGGATGCCGGAGCCACAGGCGGAGGATTAACCAAGTGAGCCATGGCGCCAGCCTCCCTTTCTCTCTTCTAAATTAAAACATTGTTCAAGGCTACAACACTTACTACTCACCTAAATATATCAGGCTGGGGAGCAAAGTTTAAAAAAAAAAAAAAAAGGACAAATTCGAATCCGTGGAGGTTGTGAGCACTACCCTTTAGCTTGGACTGTATCTTCAGAGGGGTAATCCTAACTCGCTTCCCAGTTCTTGGACTCCAATCTGAACAAACCCTCCCAAGTCTGAAGAGAGAAACACACTAAGAGGAGACTTTATTAATCCATGGAGAGAAGTCATGCGTCTCATCAGCTGCTTGTCACAAGGAAGAGACAAGAGCCTGTTATTTTGGGATCCAAAGATGCAGTATTTTCAACAGAAAAAACCAACGAGATGGACACCCACCAACTAAGGTCCTAAGAGAGGTTCACACGGCAGGTTTGACACCTAAATCAACCCAGTATGTAAGTAACAAAATTATCCAAACCTCAGGTAAGTATACTGTGAGAATTCAAGAGCTCCTAATTTAATGACACAATCTTAACTAGTCTCAACTGCAACAGAATGTGACCTAAGGTAGGCTAAGCCTACCAGACACGCGTTCGAACGGCATCACCAGAAAGGAGGTGGAGGGAGACAGAGCAGACACCAGGTGGCAAAAAGCAAAAATCGCCAGCTTTCAGGGCACTAGACCGCGCTGCCACTCTCAAACGGAGGAGAGCCGGAAGGGGCCTGAAGGCTTGGGCTTCGATCTCCGCTCGGCAACTTGCTAGCCCCATGATCTCCAGCAAATTACCTAGCGTCTGTGTTCTCTGAGCGTCCTGAGCCTCACCACGGAGGTGGTGATCCAGAGGACCGCTCAGGGGCCGGGCTGCGGCTCAGCGGGTCCAGAGCTGCCTCCACCCGAGCGCCAGTTCCGTGCCACCGCGCCTGGGAACGCAGATGACCACCCAAGCACTTGCGCCCCTGCCACCCACGGAGGAGACCAGGACGGAGTTCCAGGCTCCTGGCTTCATCCCAGCTGCTGCAGGCAACTGGGGAGAGAACCAGACGATGCAAGCTGGCGCGCTCTCCCCCTCCGCCTCTGTCACTCTTTCAAATAAATACATTTTTTAAAAAGACCGCTGAGAATTAAACATGATCCGTGCCGAGGCCGTGCCGCCCAGCCCAACACACGGTCAACGCTCAGATGTCCGCCGTTGTACTCAACAACCCCACTCCACCGCCCGCAGGGAGACAGGCTAAACGGAGCACCTGGCCGGCCGGACACCGCCGCAGTTCAGCACTTCTACTGCCAACCACCGCCTTTTCGCCGGCAAGTTTCAAACTCTCGGCATTTACGCGACAGCTTCGGACGCGTCCCGGAGCCAGAGGCGTCTCCCATGCACACGAGTGTCAGCGAGCCCCGCGCACGGGCCCTGACTCACGGCCTGACTCAGGGGCCGTCAGGGCACCTGCCCCTCTACCAGGGGCGCACGAACAGGGCTCGGCCCCGGCGCCCGCCCCCGAGGCCCGCGCGGACCGCGGCGCCGGCCCTGCGTCCCGGGACACGGCCGCGGGCGGGGTCCGCTCCGACACCGGCCAGCGCGCCGCTCCAGGAACTCCACCGGCCGCGGGGCCGCCGCGCCGCAGGACGCCTTCCCGGCCTCCGGTCTCGGCGCAAACCAGTAAACAAGGAGTCCGCGGACCGCGGTCCGGGGTCGGCAGCCCAGCCGGAGGTCACACCCGGCGACCTCTGACCTCTCCCCGGCCGGGCGCGGCCCCGGCCAGCTCCTGGGGGGCTAAGCAACTTCGACATCGCCCGCGAGGCCCGGCCCGGGACCGGGCCTGCCCCGGGCAGGGAGGACGCGAGGCCCTGGCGACTGCCGGGGCTGAGGAGGGGGATGGGGCCAGGCAGCCGGCCGGGCTGGGCCCGCAGCTTACCGCGGCCGCTGCGCTGGGAGCTCCGGGCCGGGCGCGTCTCGAAAGCTCCAGACGACGAGGAGACGCGACGGAGTACAAAGGCACACAAGTCCGAGTTCCGGTCCACAGCACGCTCCGGCGCTCTCAAGCCTCCACCCCCGCCGCCGCCGTCGCCGCCGCCGCCGCCTCGGGCTTTATGGCCAAGACTCCGGCCCCGCTCCCACTTCCGCCACTGCCGCCGCCCCGAGCGGAAGTACCTGTCACGAGACACTCGACGCCCGGCTGCGGGGGCGGAGCCCCGCCTCGAGCTTGCGTCACGTTCCGGCCGCCCTGGGGCCGAGCCGGAGTACGTGGTGCAAACATGTCTGCTCGCCTATGGTTGTCGCCATCTTTGAGGCCCGTGCAGGCAGCAGGACGGCGCCAGGCTCGACCCACAAACGAATTTCTCAGCCGTCCCTCGTTACCCCAGAATAAAGAGTGCCGGGGAAAGAGGGCGAGGGCCAACCAGCCCTGGCAGTAGTGTCTTTGTCCGACACTGAGCCCGCCAAGTAGTCCTGTCGCGCTGAGTGCCCTAAGGTTTACAAAGCCAGGGCTGGAGACAAGCTGGTGAGCCTTGCGGGCTCGGGAAAGACAGGCAGTCACATTTACTAGGCACCTCCTGAGCACGTGTACTACACTTTTTATTTGAGTGACTCGAGCAAAGGTTCACGCCCCAAATGCCCACAAGGGCCAGGGCTGAAAGCCAGGACGCAGTCGTTAGGGACACAATCCGTGCCTCCCATGTGGGTGGCAAGAACCCAGCCATTGAAGCCATCACCTCTGCCTCCCAGGGTCTTCGTTGGCAGCAAGCTGCAGCCAGGAATGGGACTCTGGGACTCTGATACAGGAGGTGGTATCTTTTTTTAAAACCTATTTACATGAAGGGCAAAGTGACAGAGAGAGAGAGATGTCCTCCATCCGCTGGTTCACTCCCCAGATGGTTGCAATGGACAGCTCTGAGGCAGAGTGAGGCTGGCAGCCAGGAGCCCCATCCTGGTCTCCCACATTGGTGCAAGAGCCCCAGTACTTGTACCATCTTCCACTGTCTGCACAGGAAGCTTGATGGAAAACAGAGCAGGTGGGATTCAAATCAGCATTCTGATACGAGATGCTGGCAATGCAAGCAAGAGGTGGCTTAACTAAATACATAACACCACCAACTCTCAGATATGGGCATCGCAACTACAGGCCAAACTGATCCCTGTACCACACCTTTGAGTTCTCTGCATTTGTCTTTACTTTAACCATTTAATGAAAATTATCACCACGTCAATGGGAAAAGGCTGTGTAAAAAGGTTAACATAAGGTGTAGTCATGGCAGAATATGGCTGACCTAGAACAGGGAGACAACCCCAGTGACCTTACTGAGTCTTGGGAAGTGTTTCAAAGTGGTCAAATGCTAGTATGAATTTATGTACTCATAACAATACATTTTTATTTATCACTACACAGTGAAAATATATTGACATGACCTGAAAAGGTAAGCAGGGGAGAGATGGACAAATTTCTTACAGATTAGAGATTACTTTCTTTAGAACATGATTGATTACAAACATCATTTCCAAAAAGAGGCTATTGATTAATTGTTTAATGTTTATCTTCATTTACTGGAAAGGCAGAGCATTAGAAAGAAAGATTAAAAGGGAGAGATCTTCCATCTGCTGGTTCATTCTCAAATGCCACAGCAGCTGGGCCAAAGCCAGGAGCAGAGAACTTCATTCAGGTCTCCCACATGGGTGGCAGAGCCTCAAGCACGTAAGCCATCTTCTGTTGCCTCCCAGAATGTATTAGCAAGAAACTGGATCAGAAGGAGAGTAGCTAGGACTCAAACCAGCACTCTGATATGTGATATAGCATCTCAAGCAGCTGTATAACCCTGTAGCACCACAATGTCGACCCCTGATTAATTTTTAAAAGGAAATTTCTGGTGGCTGGCATTGTGGTGTAGCAGGTAAAGCCGCTGCTTGCAGTGCCAATATCCCATATGGGTGCTGGTTTGAGTCCCAGCTGCTCCATTTCTGATCCAGCTCTCTGCTATGGCCTGGAATATGGCCTAAGTCCTTGGGCCCCTGCATGCACATGGGAGACCCAGAAGAAGCTCCTGGCTCCTGGCTTCAGATCAGCTCAACTCTGGCCACTGGGGAGTGAACCAGCAGAGGGAAGACCTCTCTCTCCCTCTCTCTCTGCCTCTCTATAACTCTGCCTTTCAAATAAATAAGTCTCTCTCTAAAAAAAAAGGAAATTTCTGGGAATAGATGAGATAGATGAGGAATGTATAGTTAAAGAACAAAGAATTATGCAAGGGTGTCCCAGATAGCTAAGATAAAACACAGTCTGTGTGCACATCACCCAAGTCAAACTGACCTGGTGAGTAAGATTAAAAGCCTTGTCCAGACACTCCTCTGTAGGAGTTTCTCTAGCATACTTCGCAGGCTTTTTAGAGTCAGCTTATTCTCACTGTTTATAAAGAAGGAATCAAGATCCAGCGCTGAAAGTCAGTCAAGCTAGCTCACATAATAAATGGTTAAGCCAGAATATGAACCAAGGTCTGTATGATGTCAATGTGTGTGTAACCTTTCTACTAGACTGCAAATGACTGCACCAATTATCCAGCTGAGCGATAGTGACACAGAAGCAAATCAGACATTACCGGATTGCTTTGCCTGGTGGAAAACATAATCCAAGGAAAAGTAAGAGAGCTAAAGGATCCCTGAACTTACTATTACAAGAGACACAATAAAGATAGATTCGACACAGGTCCCACAAGTGTGGCTCACCCTCCAGATACCAGTCCCATCTGAGCATATCAAGATCCACTCAGAAATTTTTATCTCCATCTTCAACAATACCCTCTTTTTTTTTTTTTTTTTTTTTTTTTTTGACAGGCAGAGTGGACAGTGAGAGAGAGAGACAGAGAGAAAGGTCTTCCTTTGCCGTTGGTTCACCCTCCAATGGCTGCCGCGGACAGTGCGCTGCGGCCGGCGCACCGCGCTCATCCGATGGCAGGAGCCAGGAGCTTATCCTGGTCTCCCATGGGGTGCAGGGCCCAAGCACTTTGGGCCATCCTCCACTGCACTCCTGGGCCACAGCAGAGGGCTGGCCTGGAAGAGGGGCAACCGGGACAGAATCCGGTGCCCCGACCGGGACTAGAACCCGGTGTGCCGGCGCCGCAAGGCGGAGGATTAGCCTGTTGAGCCACGGCGCCGGCCTAACAATACCCTCTTAGAGTATTTTTCTTATGTGATTCATGAAAACTCCATTGGTTCCACTGTTCCATGCAAACAGCTTTGGAATCATTCTTAACTCCTGTAGTAGGTGGAACAGTGACCACAGAAAATATATGTCCCATATCTCAGACACTGCATGTGACTTGATTTGGGAAAAGGGTTTTGGCGGGTGTAAAGATCTCAAGATGAGATCATTCTGGATTATTTAGGTGGGCCTAAATCCAATGACAAGCATCCTTATAAGAGACCCAGAGAAGAGACTCACAGAAAAATCTATGTGTAGATGGAGTCAGAGGAGATTCAGCAGCGGAAAGCCCAAGAATGCCAACAGCTGGAAGAGGGAGAAGAAAGAAAAATCAAAGTTTGATAAAGGCTTTTAGTCTCCAGGATGCGAGAGAACACATTTCTGCAGTCTTCTCTTTTAAAAAAGATTTTTATTTTTATTTATTTGAAAGACAGTTACACAGAGAGGTAGAGACAGACGGAGAGGTCTTCCATCCACTGGTTCACTCCGCAAATGGCTGCAGCAGCCGGAGCTGAGCCGATCCAAAGTTGGGAGCCAGGAGCTTCTTCCGGAACTCCCACATGGGTGCAGGGGCCCAAGGACTTGGGCCATCTTCTACTGCTTTCCCAGGCCATAGCAGAGAACTATATAGGAAGTGGAGCGGCCGGGACTAGAACCGGTGCCCATATGGGATGCCGGCATTTCAGGCTGGGGCTTTAACCCGCTATGCCACAGTGCCGACCCCTGTAGTTTTCTTTTTTAAAGATTTATTCTATCTATTTAAAATGAGGAGTTGGGAGAGGGGTAGATACATGTTCCATCTGCAGGTTCACTCTTCAAAAAGCAGCAATGGCCAGGCTGGGCCAGAATGAATCCAGGAGCCTAGAATTTCTTCTGGTCTCCCACAAGGGTGGCAGGGGCCCAAGCACTTGGCCCATCTTCTGCTGCTTTCCCGAGCACTTTATCAGGGAGCTGGATGGGAAGTGGAGCAGCCAGGACTTGAACCAGCACCCATATGGGATGCTAGCACCCACGGTGGCTTAACCCACTGCACCACAATGCCAGCCTGTAGTTTTTTTGTTTGTTTGTTTGTTTGTTTTTAAAGATAAATCTAATTAGATATTTAGATACACGAAATACCTACACTCTATAATCCAAGAAATGTGTTTTTAACAGGGTTTTAAATTTATCTCTCACATACTACAGTGTTTCTTTATCCATTTTTTGCTCCCTTCTTAGGTCATTCTAGCGTGCATGCTCCATCAATTCATGTGAGGCTTTTAGGTTACATGTACATGCACATACAATGACATGTACACATAAAATTTCATACATGTACACTTCTACTCTCAAATGCCTTTTTACTGTTAATTTCAAAATTATTTCATGCATTAATTTCTACAAGCAAAACAAGAAAAAAAAAGAAAACAAATTTCTACAAACAAGGCAGACATGTAATACATTGGATGCCTAACCTCTTGATTGTACTCCACTGCCGGAAAGCTCCACAACAGAACCTCCTGTGTCAGCTACTGCTGGTGTCATTGTCAGTTCTCTGAAGAAGCTGCAAATGCTGCTAGCAATGTAATTAAAGGTTCATAGATGACTGCCAGTGTTACAGGTTTGCATCGTCATGTCTTTAAAGTCAGTAAGAGATGGAGTAGAGTAGGTGACCAGATATGCAATCTTCTGAAGATGATAAACCAGAGGACAATCTGAATGCTAAGTAGTCTAAGCATCCCTCACTGTTCTCACAACTGGGCAGGAGGTAAAATCTGAACCAGCAGTTCTTAGAAACTCAGCTCAGCTCCGGCCCACCACAGACCTGGGATCTCACTCCACCCCCAACTTAGAACCGCTACTCTTCTCCTCAGATGGCTCTGCACTTGGGTTGCCCGACAGTTACTGGGAAACCAAGGGCTGCAAAAAGTCCTAGCCCAGGCTAGGTAAGGGGTGGAGATACTGCATTTATGTACTTTTTAAAAAGACTTATTTGTTTATTTGAGGGAGAGGGAGAGGGAGAGGGGGAAGAGGGAGAGGGAGAGGGGGGAGAAGGAGAGGGAGAGGAGGGAGAGGGTGGGGAGAGGGGGAGGGGGAGGGGTAGAGGGAGAGGGTCTTCCATCTGCTGGTTCACTCCCCAAATGGCCAGGGCTAGGCCAGGCCAGGAGCTTCTTCTGAGTCTCCCACATGGATGCAGGGGCCGAAGTACTTGGATCATCTTTGGCTGCTTTCCCAGGTGCAGGAACAGAGAACTGGATCAGAAGTAAGGCAGGGGCTGGTATTCTGGTGCAGCAGGTTAAAGGCCCAGGCTGCAACACGGCATCACATATGGATGCCGCTTTGAGTCCCGGCTGCTCCACTCTTCTGATCCAGCTCTCTGCTATGGCCTGGGAAAGCAGTAGAAGATGGACCAAGTCCTTGGGTCCCTGCACCCATGTGAGCTCCTGGCTCCTGGCTTCAGATTAGCTCAGCTCTGGCTGTTGCAGTCATTTGGGGAATGAACCAGTGGATGAAAGACCTCTCTCTCTCTCTGGCTCTACCTCTCTCTGTGTAACTCTGACTTTCAAATCAATAAATAAATCTTTTTAAAAAACGATTAAATGTTAACAAGATCATATAAATAGGATCAAGTGTCTGGCAATAATAATAGATAGAATTAAAAAGGAGAGAATGTTCCAACATAGGAACAATAAAATAAATAAAATAAATCTTTATAGGAAATAAAAATAAAAAAGCAGTGAGGCAGCTGGGACTTGAACCAGTGCCTATATGGGACGGCAGTCTCACAGGCAGCAGGTTTGGCAGCTACGCCACAGCACCAGCCCCTATTTCTGTACTTTTAAAGCCACCAAATTTATGACAAATTGTTACAGAAGTCCTAGGAAATTAATTCAGCTCTCCTCTCTTGTATCCTTCACCCACAGCGTTCAAAACACATCTAGAACATAATCACTTCGTAATAACTTCACCAACACAACTTGATCTGAATGGCCAATGTTTCTGATCAGGATTTATTGCAACAATTTATTTATTGATTTACTATTCTCACTCTTTTTTTTTATTTTTTAAGGTTTTACTTACTTACTTGAGAGGCAGTTACAGGCAGAGAGAAGGAGAGACAGACAGAAATGTCCTGCATCCATTGGTTTACTCCCCAGATAGCAGGAATGGCCAGAACTGCACTGATCTGAAGCCAAGAGCCAGGAGCTTCTTCCAGGTCTCCTGCACGGGTGCAGGGGCCCAAGCACTTGGGCCATTTTCTATTGCTTACACAGGCCAAATCAAAGAGCTGGATCAGAAGAGGAGCAGCTGCACATGAACTGTGCCCATATGGGATTCTGATGCCATAGACGGAGGTGTAGTCCACTGTGCCACAGCGTCGGCTCTCTCACTCTTTGTTGTTGTTATTGTTTTAAGATTTATTTATTTGAAAGGCACAGTTACAGAAAGGCAGAGGCACAGAGAGAGAGAGAGAGAGAGAGAGAGAGAGAGAGAGAAGTCTTCTATCCGTTGGTTCACTCCCCAAATGGCCGCAATGGTCCTCCACACAAGTGCAGGGGCCCAAGGACTTGGGCTACCTTCTACTGCTTTCCCAGGCCATAGCAGAGCTGGATCAGAAGTGAGCAGCCAGGACTCGAACCGGCACCCCTATGGGCTGCTGGCACTTGCCAGCCCCATTACTCTTCATTTTTAATGTCTACTCATTTATGCTCATCTGTTTAAAAGGTGGAGTGACAGAGGCAGAGGGAAATCTTCCATCTGCTGGTTCACTCCCTAAATGACAGCAAAAACCAAGTCTGGGCCAGGCAGTAGCCAGGAGCCAGGAACACCACGTGGGAGCACATGGGTGGCAGGGATTCAAGTATTTGGGCTATTTTCTGCTTCTTCTCAGGCATATTAGCCAGAAGCTGGATCAGAAGCAGAGCAGATAGGACTCAGATACCTACTCTGAAATGGGATGTCAGCATTGCAAGCGGTAGCTTAACCTGTTATACCAAAATGTCAGGCCCTGCCTATTTTTATACTATTTTTAACTTTTAACCAGGAGACTATTAACTATAAAATATTTAAATTTTGAAAACAAATCCATAAGTGATCATTGGAATGCAGATGATAAAATGGTGTTCTGAACAGTGATGGAAGGTTAGGAGAGAGGTGATACTGAGGAAGGGCAAAACTATGCAGAAACAAGGTGTCTCGTTTAAGGAACAACTAAGAGGCCAATGTGGTTGGAAGCGAATGAACAAGGAAGTGAGTGGAAACACGTGAGGTGGGAGTATTAGCAGGAAGCTAAATAAAAAATGGAAAGAGGCCGGCGCTGTGGCATAGCCAGTGAAGCTGCCACCTGCAGTGCCGGCATCCCATATGGGCACGGGTTCGAGTCCTGACTGCTCCACTTCCCATCCAGCTCTCTGCCATGGCCTGGGAAAGCAGCAGAAGGTCCAGGTGCCTGGGCCCTGCATCCACATGGGAGACCCAGAAGCAGCTCGTGGCTCCTGGCTTCTTTGGGCCTTCCAAGTGAGTGAAGAATGGCAGCAGCCTTGTGGAACTTGAGGTAGAGATAGAAAATAAAGCATGTAAATAAGGGAAATCTATGTTGTATCAGAGTGAAACGTGTGATGAGGGATGTGGGTTGGGGAATGGCCCTGCCTTCTGGTCTCACTCCCCCACAGCCACGCTTCCCACCACGCTGGCCCTCTTCCTTCTCCCTCCCTGGGGACCTCTACCCTTCTAGTTCCTCTGTCTGGAACAGTCAGTCCCTTCTCCTTGCCACCTGGCTGGATTCTCCTCCCCCATCTCAGTGTCAGCTCGATCCACAGGCCAGGGAAGCCCTCCGGATACTCCTGTCAAATGCCATTTTCCAGTCACTCTAAAAAAATAATTTTTAATGTTCCACTGACACTTGCTAATCGTACATATTTACAGAGTGCTGTGTGATAACCCAATACATGAACACAATGTGTCATGATCAAGTCAGGGCAGAGAGCATTTCCATCTCCTCAACCATTTATTATATATTTGACGTGGGAAACATCAAATTGGTCGCTTCCAGTTCTTTATGAAATACACAGTAATCAGCCTGCTGTGCCATAGAGAATGGTAAATCCTCCTCCCTGTCTAGCCATCCATGCACTCTGGGCACCCACCACCAGCCCTGCCCCACCTTCCCCACACCCTGTTCCTTGTTAGCTCACGGCCTGTCGCAGTGGCGTTTCTCCCTATCCCCCCTCTCAGAAGTGATCCTGTGTGTTTCTATGTTTGCACACCTTACACTTCCCTGTGGAGTTTCAGCTCCGTGACAGTAAGTACCTTGTCTGATTTGCTGTTACAATGCTAGTGCCTGGACAGGATCTGGACCACAACGGGGACTCAGTGCGTATTTATTGAACTACTGACGCATTCATTGCTCTTGCACCTTGTCCTCACCTTTTTACCTAAAGAACTCCCATTTTCCCCTGAAGACTTGTCTAGCAAGCAGCACTGAGCAGACGTGACATTGCAGCACTGAGTTAAGCAAGGTAATGCTGGCTGCTAACGAACAGGCCTCCTAAGGGAAGTGTAGCTCAGAAGCAGAAGCAGGACGCTCTCCTCCACGCACTGATCCAGGCATGGGTTTCTCCTACCGGTGGCAGCACCGTTCCCAGGGATCCTATCAGTGCCTACAGACACTGGTGGCATGGCAACAGCACTGTGGAGATGGCACGCCCTTGCTGTGGAGGTGACACACATGCATCAGCTCACATTCCTCTGACAGGAGCTAGCTGTATGACCACACCTAGATGCAAGAGGGGTGGGAACAGGCCATCTGTGTGGGCAGCCACTGGCCAGCTGCGAGAGGGGGAATAAATTCTGGTGGACAGCTTTCTGCCTCTGCCACAAGTACAATGTGAGACATGCTAGATGAAGGAAGCAAAGGAGCCAGAGTGAGCCAGGAGAGACCTCACGAAGCCCATGAGACAGGGTAGTCAAGGAGGGCCTCCCAGAGGAGGCGGTGCTGCAGTGACTCATGAAAGCTGAGTAGGCATCTGCTGGGCAAAGGAAGGGGACGGTTCCTGCCTTCAGACGGACAGCGTGCACAGAGGTCTGGAGCTAACAGCACGTCCTCACTCACTCCAGAAACCACAGACATACACACTGCTGAGGGATAGTGCTGGGGAAAGGAAACTGGCACGGTGAAGAGGCCCGAGCAGCGTGACCACATCATAGGGTCCTGAGGCCCTCAGTGTGCATGTCGACACAGGCTTCTCCCATCTTCCTGGTCTTGGCACTCGAGATCAAACACTGAGCATAAAGACTGCGCAGATGTGAACTGCAAGGACGTGCGCTACTAGCAGGCCAAGAACAGGCCCAGGAGCACAGAGCGCCGGCAGAACCTGCCCTACCACAACCACTCATCCCTCCTCCTCCAACCCCCACGAGCAGCCAAAGTGCAAGAAGAAGTGAGAAGGAAGCCATGCGCTGGAGAGAAGTGGGTGTTTCCCCTTCCCCACTACTGACAGCTGAGGGGGATTCTGAAAGACGCTGAGGGGTGCTACGTGCAGGGGAGAAGAGAATCTCGTTTCTGTAGGCAACCGATGAGCTGCTCCTGCCCTCTGCCCCCTAGAGCGTCAGTGAGGAGGGGGGGAAGAGAGGAGGCCGCGGGGCAGCACCTGCACACCCTCCTGGGGAGGCTAAAGTGTGGGGTTTTCCCAGAGTCCAGGCAGCGGTCGCAGGGCACTGGCATTAGGCCACTGTATCAGTTCTCTATTGCTGTAAAATGAAACACTCTAAAACTCAGTGTCATAAAACAATAGTCACTTGTTATATCAAGATTTCTCTTGGCCAGGAGTTCAGACAGAGCATGGCGGGACTGATCTCTAACCCGCGTTATCTGAAAGAGTCAGGGCTGGGCTGACACCTGCTGCGGAGTGGCTCACCCGCACAGCTGGCAGCTGGGTCACTTCAGTGTCCTCCTAGGAGGGCTGCTGACTTCTCCCTGGGAGAACAATCCACAGGGCCAATGCAGAAGCCCTTAGCACCTAACAGCACCCAGCCCAGGGAGTCACACACTGCTGTGTCTACAGCTCAGCTGGGATGAGTTCAAGAAGAGACTACAAATGCAGGTGTAAACCAGGGGGTAGGGCTCGCTGGGGCCAACTGTGACAATGCAGACCACATCCCCAGGGTGAGTTTCTTAGCCAGGAGGGCTGGAGAGTGGAAGGGGAGATCTCGAGAGGAGCTGTGAGAGTGGGACCACTTCAAACCCAAGGCCGATCACCCTCGTTATGGCTCTGAGCTATGGGAGCCCTATGTATTTTTTTCTATACTTTTTCCTAATGTACTTGAAAGACACAGAAAGAGATGAGAGAGAGAATCTTCCATCTGCTGGTTCACACTCCAAATGCCCACAATAGTCAGGACTGGACCAGCTTGAAGAGCCTGGAACTCCATCCAGGTTTCCCACATGGTTGGCAGGGGCCCAAGCACTTGAGGCATCATAGAGAGGCCTCCCCGGATGCATTAGCAGGGAACTGGATTGGAAGTGGAGGTGCTTGGATTCAAACCAACACACTGCCATGGAGTACAGGTGTCCCAAGTGGCAGCAAAACCCGCTGTGCCACAGTGCGTGCCCCAAGCCCCCGGGGTTCTGCAGGTGACTCCTGTATGCCCTGTGCAGGTCTACAGGCTGCACGCAGGATGGTGGTGAGCAGTAAAGCACAGTCAGAGAGGCAGCAATGACACTGTGCTGCTACTAAAAGATCATCCTTTCCCAATGCCCTCTAATGTCACCTTGGTCATATATCAGGTGGCTGTGCATTTATCTGTCTATTTTTAGACTCCGTCCTGTTCCATTGATCTAGCTGCCTTTCCTTATGTCAATACCACACTGTATAATATACTTACATAATAATAACTAATACATACTGGTGTTAAGTCTTCCAGCCTTCTTCCTCTGCCACACTGCTTCGGATATTGTTAGATTCTTGTACTTCTCTAAACACATTAGAATCAGCTTCTCTGGGCTGGCATTGTACTGTAGCAGGTGAAGCCTCTGCCTGCAATACCAGCATCCCACATGGACACCAACCAGTTCAAGACCCGCCTGCTCCACAACCAGTTTAACTCCCAGCAAATGTGCCTGGGAAAGCAGAAGAAGACGGTCCAAGCAAATGGGCTCCTACACTCATGGGGGAGACCCAGACACAGTTCTGGGCTCCTGACTTTGGCCTGGCCCAGCCCTGGTCACTGCAGCTATTTGGAGAGAGATCCAGCAGATAGAAAATCACTGTCTCCCTGTCTCTCCTCCTCTCTCTGTGACTCTGCCTTTCAAGTAAATAAAAAAGAAATCTTAAAAAATGTTTTAAACAAATAATCAACTTTTCAAATTCTACAAAAAAATTTTTTTGCTAGAATACTGACTGGAATAGCACAATATTCATGGATCCATTTAGAAGAAATTTAATCAAGCCATACACTTAAGAATTAAATATTTTTCTTTTTTAAAAAGATTTATTTATTTATTTGAAAGGCAGAGTTACAGAGAGGCAGAGGTAGAGACAGAGAGAGAGGTCTTCCATCTGCTGCTTCACTCCCTAAATGGCCACAACGCCAGAGCCGGCCTGATCCAAAGCCAGGAGCCAGGAGCTTCTTCCAGGTCTCCCACGTGGGTACAGGGGCCCAAGGACCTGGGCCATCCTCTACTGCTTTACCGGGACATAGCAGAGAGCTGGACAGGAAGTGGAGCAGCTGGGTCTCGAATCAGCACCCATACGGAATCCCAGCACTCCAGAAGGCGGCTTTACCCACTAAGCCACGGTGCTGGCCCCAATATTTTTCTTTATGTATGTTATGACTCGAAAAATAATTTAAAGATTTTTTAAAAATTTATTTGAAAGGCAGAGTTACAGAGAGAGTAGGAGAGAGAAAGAGAAAGATCTTGTATCCACTGGTTCACTTCCCAAATGGCTGTAAAGCCCAGAGCTTCTTGCAGGTCTCTCACATAGGTGCAGGGGACAAGCGCTTGGGCCATTTTCCACTGCTTCCCCGGCATGTCAGCAGAGGACTGGAAGTAGAGCAGTTGGGACTCGAACTGATGCCCATATGGGATGCTATTGATGGCATTTGGAGAGTGAACAAGCCATGAAAGATCTTTCTCTTTCTCTTTCTGTCTCTGTCACGCTCTGCCTTTCAAACAGTAAACATAAATAAACATTTAAAAAAGACTCACACAATGAGGGCTGGACCTTTGGTGCAACAGTTGGGTTGCTCTTGGGACATCTGCGTTCCACATCAGAATGCCCAGGTTGAATCCTGACTCCACTTCTAACTCCAACTTCCTGATAATGTGGACCCTCAAGGGAAGCAGATGATGGCTCAAGCAGTTGGGTCTCCACCATCCATGTGGGTAGGAGACCTGGACTGAGGTCAGGGTCTTGGATTTGGCCTGGCCCTGTCCCAGCTGTTGCTAGTGTTTAGGAGATCCCTCTGTTCTGCTTCTGTGTCTGTCTCTGTCTAACTTTCAAATAAAGGAAAAATATTTTTAAAATAAGAAAGTAATTTAACAGCCGGCGCCGTTTTGACAGGCAGAGTGGACAGTGAGAGAGACAGAGAGAAAGGTCTTCCTTTTTGCTGTTAGTTCACCCTCCAATGGCCGCCGCAGCCGGTGCACTGCACCCGGCGCACCGTACTGATCCGAAGCCAGGAGCCAGGAGCTTATCCTGGTCTCCCATGGGATGTAGGGCCCAAGCACTTGGGCCATCCTCCACTGCACTCCCGGGCCACAGCAGAGAGCTGGCCTGGAAGAGGGGCAACCGGGACAGAATCCGGTGCCCCGAGCGGGACTAGAACCCCGTGTGCCGGCGCTGCAAGGCAGAGGATTAGCCTATTGAGCCACGTAGCCTCTCTCTCTGTCACTGTCCACTCTGCCTGTCACACACACACACACACACACACATACACACACAAAGTACATGGCTATCATATTTAGACTTTGTCCCTGAAGTAGTCAGAAATACTGGGAAATAACTAAAATAGGGATAGTTTTCTCAATTTTTTGGAGATAATAGTAGATTGACATGCAGTTGTAAGAAACAGATTTCACGTACACTTCGTTCAGTTCCTCTCAATGGTGACATTTCACAAAACTGAGTATCTTATCAGAACCAGGATATTAACATTGGTACAATCCAGCGTCTGTGTCTGTACGTACACGTGTGTATGTGTGTTCTAAGTTCTACACAATTTTCTCACCGTGTAGTTCTGAGCAGCCACCACAGATTCTGGGGTTCTTGATGCTTTGCCTTGCTCCCTGTCGTCGTCACTCAGGAACCTGGGCTGCAGGAGCCAGTCTTCAGCACCTGGCACATGTGCTACTGTGTCACTGGAGTGTGAGCACAGAAAGTCATGTTCTGGCTCTTCAGGGCCTCCACCCAGATGGAGGCACGTCACCTCCACGCATGTTTTATTAGACAAAGGCTGCCACGCCTAACTCCATGCGGCAGGGAAGCATGATCCCAGTACGTCCCTGGAAGGAAGAGAACGTGGTAGTGATGAGCAGCTCTGATGACCACCATCGCACCCTTTACACATCTGCCTCCCTCCACGTGCACTGGGAGATTCTCAGCAAGGCCCGTTCTCTGATCCATTTCTTAGGGAAAATGAGGAAAGCAGAACACAAAGAGCCATGTAAAACTTCCAAAATAACCTAAGACAAGGGCACTTAAAGAGTTCATGGAAAGGAAGACATTTAGCCAAACAGTGTAGACATTCTCAACCCATATCAGCACACTTGGGTTTGAATCCTGGCTCCAGTTCCTTTATTTTTTTAAATTAATTTATTTATTTGAAAGGCAGTTACATAGAGCAAGAGAGAGCCAGAGAGCCAGAGAGAGAGAGAGACAGAGAGAGAGAGAGAGAGAGAGAGAGATCTTTCATCTGCTGTTTCACTCTCCAAATGGCCACAACAGTCAGAACAGAGCCAGACCAAAGCCAGAAGCCCAGAGCTTCCTCTGTGTCTCCAATATGGGTGACAAGGGCCCAAGTACTTGGTCCAGCTCTGCTGCTTTCCCAGGTGCATTAGCAGGGAGCTGGATTGGAAGTGGAGCAGCCAGGACTCAACTAGTGCTCATATGGGAGCTTCACCTGCTACCCCACAACACTAGCCACGGATCCACACTCCTGACACCCAATCCCACCAGTACAGACCATGGAAGCAGCAGGTGATGGCTCAGGTAGTTCAGTTCTTGCCACACATGTGGGACACCTGGATTGCATTCCTAGCTCCTGCTCCAGCCCTGGCCATTATAGACATTTGGGGTGTGAACCACCAGATCACAGAGCTCTCTCTCCTATCTTTCTCTGCCTCTTGAATAAAAAAAAATCATAGAAAATGGAATTAAAAGATAAATTTATTTTTGTGCAAAAATTTTGAAATCCATGCATATAAGAAGTCTTTGAAAAGTTCACGGAAATGCACTTTATAAAAAAATTACATATGGATTTCAAAATATTGTTTGCACAAAGTAAATTCATCTTTTGATTCTGTTTTTCCAAGAACTTTAAAGAGTACTTTCTTATTAATAATGCTTGCTCTCTCTCCTGAGAGAGAGTTGCCCAATTTTCTTTTTTAATGTTTTTGTGGAGACTGTCTCAAGTGTAGAACAGTTATTTATTTTTTTTTAAAGAAGACTGTTTTTCTGAGAGGCAGACAGAGAGAGCTCCCATCCATCCAGTGGTTCACTTCTGAAAATGTCGGCAATGGCTGGAGGTGGCCAGGACCACAGCCAGGATCTGGGGGCTCAGTTCAGGTCTCCCATGTGGATGTCAGGAACCCATTACTTGAGTTATCACCTCCGTCTCTCCCAGGGTCTGCATCAGCAGTAATCTCAAGTCAAGAGTTGGAGTCAGGACTTAAACCTAGGCACTCTAACACGGGGAGTGAGTGTCCTAACTGCTAGGCCAAAGCTTGTCCTTCCTTAAACATAAAAAAATATTATTAAACAAACTTATTTACATGACAGGCAGAGAGACAGAGAGAGAGAAGGAATACGAGGAGGAGGAGGAGACGAAGGAGGGCAAGGCAAAGGGCAGAAAGAGGATCAGAGGGGAGGGAGGGGGAGGGAGGGACAAAGTCCTATTTGCTGGTTTACCTTCCCAATGCCTGCCACAGCCAAAGCTGAGCCAGCCTGAATCAGGAGCTGGGGACTCAGTTTCGCTCTCCCATGTGATCCCCGTTGTCTGAACCCTCACTTGCTGCCTGCTAGGGTCCAAAACAGCAGGCAGCAGGAGCCAGAGCCGGACGCTAAGCCCAGGTACTCCATTCCAGATGAGGCTGTATTAACTGCCAGGTCAAACACTCACCTCTCAACCTTAAAACAAAAGTTTTTTCATTAACACCATGTAACTATACATGATTTTTCATCCTTTTTGAATACATACTTCTTAACATAATTGGATTCCTAATCTAAGCACCATTTTACAATCTTTCTTGATTAAACATGACTTCATAGCTCATTATAGGGGCCAGTGCTGTGGCATAGTGGGTAAAGCTGCCACCTGCAGTGCCAGCATCCCATATGGGTGCCGATTCAAGTCCCGGATGCTCCATTTCTGATCCAGCTCTCTGCTACGGCCTGGGAAAGCAGTAGAAGATGGCCTGGGCCCCTGCAGCCACGTGGGAGACCTGGAAGAAGCTTCTGGCTCCTGGCTTCAGATCGGCGCAGCTTTGGCTGTTGCAGCCACCTGGGGAGTGAACCAGTGGATGAAAGATTTCTCTCTCTCTACCTCTCTTCTTCTCTCTGTTTAACTCAGGCTTTCAAATAAATAAATAAATATTTATAAAAAATTTTTAAAGTAAATAAATATGAGGCTAGCACTGTGGCATAGCAGATAAAGCCACTGCCAGCAGTGTTGGCATCCTATATGGGCACCAGTTTGAGTCCCAGCTACTCTTCTTCAGGTCCAGTTCTCTGATATGGCCTGGGAAAGCAGTGAAAGATGGTCCAAGTCTTTGGGCCCCTGCACCTGTGTGAGAGACTGGGAAAAATTTCCAGGCTCCTGGCTTCAGATCAGCCCAGCTCCAGCTGTTGTGGCCATTTGTGCAGTGACCAGCAGATGGAACACCTTTCTCTCTCTCTCTCTCTCTCTCTCTCTCTCTCTCTTTGTGGATGTGTGCGTGTGTGTAAATCTTTCAAATAAATAAATAAAATATTTTTTTAAAAAAAGTTTCCAGGTCTCCTACACAGGTGCAAGGGCACAAAGACTTGGGCCAAAACCCCACTTCTTAATACACTCACACTAGCCTTTACATTTCAACACTGGAATTATGCAACTCAAATAAACACAGGATGCTTATGAGTTGGGTGAGCAGCTGGAGATGTGGGCTGGGCCTGGGTGTTGGAGAGCAAGATGCCTCATTTTCAGACTTTGGTGGGTATGCTGAATTGGCTTTTTATAATTTCTTTTTAAGATTTATTTATTTATTAGAAAGATGGAGTTATACAGAGAAAGAAGGAGAGGCAGAGCGAGAGAGGTCTTCCATCTGCTGGTTCACTCCCCAAATAGTCACCACCAGCCGGAGCTGCGCCAATTGAAGCCAGGAGCCAGGAGCTTATTCTGGGTCTCCCCAACTGGTGCAGGTGCCCAAGGACTTATGCCATATTCTATTGCTTTCCCAGGCCATAGCAGAGAGCTGGATGGGAAGTGGAGCAGCCAGGACTTGAAGCAGTGTCTATATGGGATGCCAGCACTGCATACGGCGGCTTTACCCACTACGCCATGGTGCCGACCCCTTTATAATTTCTTCCAGCTTCCCAGTGTACCTTTACATGCTGCAGCCACTAGAATTTCCCAGCTTTCTTTGCAGCTAGAATTCTAGATAGGGGCTTTACGAGTTAGATGCACAAATGAATGACATAGCAGCTAAGAGACTGGGCCACTGCCACTCTACCCAAGTTCCTACTGCTGGCCAGCATGTCCAGGGGGACATGGTATTGGCAGCAACAATCCAGGTTGACTTCAGCTTTGTGGGAGCTAACAGAGATCAAAAGGTCACAGAAGTGGTGGCAGAGGCTTTTATTCTTGGGATCACAATTCCAACAGCCCCCGACTCCCCGATTCTTCACCGTGAGACAGGCTGCAGCTTCCATGGTGGCCCACTTGCTTGTTTTGTTCTGGGTGCACTCCTGAAGGTTTACCTACAGAATATTCCTGTAGGCCCTCTCAGGTTTTCTAAGTACTTAACTGTCTGTATTAATTCTTCTGATTAAAATTCCCTAGAATAGCTTCTGTTTTTTTTTTTTTTTTTGACAGGCAGAGTGGACAGTGAGAGAGAGAGACAGAGAGAAAGGTCTTCCTTTGCTGTTGGTTCACCCTCCAATGGCCGCTGCGGCCAGCGCACCGTGCTGATCCGAAGCCAGGAGCCAGGTGCCTCTCCTGGTCTCCCATGGGGTGCAGGGCCCAAGCACTTGGGCCATCCTCCACTGCACTCCCTGGCCACAGCAGAGAGCTGGCCTGGAAGAGGGGCAACTAGGACAGAATCCGGCACCCCGACTGGACTAGAACCCGGTGTGCCAGCGCCACAAGGCAGAGGATTAGCCTTTTGAGCTGCGGCGCCGGCCTATCTTCTGTTTTCTGTAATGCATCCCTGATTGGTCTAGATGCTACACAGTCCAAACTTACTGCCTGGCTGTATCCCCACTAAAATGTGACTCTAATTCAGACACGCACTCTCTGTCCATGGGCATGGACAGGCATGCTGCTGTTAGGCCTGTGATCGTAATCCTACATGGATGCCTCCACCAGCTCTCCTGGCCTGGCCTGCCACAGGTAGAGAAAAGGCTATTTTTTCAGAGAGCAAGTTAGGGAAGCAGAATCCCAGCCATCTTTGTAGGGATTTTGCTTCTGTGACACATTTGTTCTCCTTTCTACACCTAAAAATGAGGATGACACAATACTCAGCACAACTCAGGTTACCTGAGCATCTTTAGAACATGCTGAGTAGCCAGCCTAGAGACACAGCGGTTAAGCGGCTGCTTGTGATACTGACGTTCCACACTGCAGTACTAGTTCGAGTCCCCATTGCTTTGCTTCCAATCCAGCTCCTGCTAATGTGACTGGGAAGGCAGAGGATATTGGCCCAAGTATTTGGACCCTACCACCTACAAGGGAGACCAGGATGGAGTTCCTAGCTCTTGTCTTCAGCTTGACCCAGAACTGCCTGTTGTGGGAATTTGGTGAGTAAACCAGCAGATGGAAGATATCTGTCACTCTACCTTTCAAATAAATAAACGTATCTTAAAAAAAAAAAGAGCATATTGAGTAAGTTAAAATAGCTACTCTCAGAGATTTGGGGCCTTCCCTTTTGCTACAAACAAAGCCGGGGGGGGGGTGTCAGTGAGAGTTCTAGGGGAGGGACAAGGGTAATGTGGGAGTGGGGAAGCAGGCAGGAGGCAGTAATCACTTCGCACCTGCTATCCCACTGTGATACAAAGACAAAGAGCTTATTTTAAGTGCTTATTTTAAGGTAAAGTAGGAAACTGACCTATGGAATGATTTTGTGAACAGCTGCTTCAGTGTACCAATTAGGGGAGACATATTAGACAAATAATGGCACCGGCATTAAGACACAGCCAAAGACCGCAGGTGGCATGCCAATTGCTGACATGTGGACAGCCCACCGAGGGTTCACAGCTTGTCCTGGTGACAACCATAAGAACTGCTTATTTCCACTTTAGAAGCTGGGAGCTGAGTTTGAAATGACTTGTTAGGGTCAGACTGTGCCTGTGGTCACTGACAAGATTGGGATTCAGTCTCAGCCCTTCCCACCCCACTTCTTTGTCTTATATACAGATTCAAAAAGCTATCGATATCTTTGGAGGGTTGGGCAATGTGGCTGAGGGGGTTCAGCTGCTTAACACTCAAGATGCCTGCATCTCTTATCAGAGTGGCCGGGACTAAGTCGCACTTGGCTCGGGTTCAGCTTCCTGCTAATGTGCCTGGAAGGCAGCAGATGTGGATCCAAGTGCTTGTGTCCCTGCCACCCATGTGAGAAACCTGGATGGAATTCCTGGCTTCTGGCCTCATGCTGACCCAGCCCTGGCTGTTAAGGGCATCTGGGGAGTGACCCTGTGGATGGAAGACCTCTCTTTCTGTGACTCTGCCTTTCAAATAAATAAAATGAAAAAAAAAATCTTTGGAGAAGTGAAAAACTCCCCAGTCCACTTCCTCCTCACGGCTGTGGTCACTCACCAGCCCATGGTTTCCCTCTGCCATGCAGACAGCACTCGGCAGACTGCCATGCCCTTAGCCTGGGAATCCAACATGGCTGTTTCCTCTAGGGTACAGGCTGGAGGGGAAGAGCAGTCTTCAGGTTTAAGCTCTGGGAGGCGTCATATGGCTGGCTGGGTCTCTGTTGCTGTTTCTCCTTGCTTTTCTATCTCATTCTGGGCTAAAGTCTACATCCCATGAAAACAGAAGTGAAAGTGTAGCTGGGATGGTACATGGCTGGGATACTATCTGTATACAAGCTCTGAGTTTCCTTCTTAAAAGCCAGCGGCTCACAAGGCGCCAGGGCCAGGGCCAGGGCTGTGGGAAGAAGTAAATGGGAGAGGGGTAAGGTCCAAGTCTGCCTCCTGGAGCAGCTGCACCTGTTGGGTCAGTAAGTTGCACACTGCTCTGGGGCATGCGATGGGGCCAACCAGCAGGGAAGGACACCATCTTTCTGGCTGGGGCTGCAGACTACTGCTCTTTTTTAAAAAAAAAAATTATTTATTTATTTATTTGAAAGGCAGAGTTACAGAGAGAGAGCTCTTCCACCTGCTGGTTCACTCCCCAAATGGCTGTTTTTAGATAGTAAAAACAGTTTGAGAACCGTTGTCTAACATCTCTTTTGGGCCCAGGTTCAAAGAAACACTAGTCCCAGTGCCTCATTCAGCCAATGGCCCTGAAGATAGCCAGGGAAGAAACGGGTGGGATGGAGAGGAGCGCCACAGTGAGTACGATGAAACCAGGCTGGTGAATGGAGAGTGAGTCCCAGAGCAGGCCTTCACCAATGTGACCCTTTTTAATTCACCTAATCTACTTAGAAAAACAAAGATATACTTTGGTCTTAAAGTACCCCTCTATAATTATTTATTAACCATGAAATAAAATGTTACAGTGGAAAACAAATGACCACAATTAACTTTAGTAGTACAGGTTGAGCATCCTTAATCTGAAAATCTGAAATGCTCCAAAATCAAATTTTTTGAGCACCAACATCAACACAAGCTGAAAATTCCACATCTGAATTTATGTGATGGGTTGCAGTGAGAACACTGGTGAACTAAAATATCATAAAATTACCTTCGGGGCCAGCACTGTGGTACAATGGGTTAAGCTCGTACGTGCAATGCCAGCATCCCATATGGGAGCTGGTTAGAGTCCCAGCTGCTCCACTTCCAATCCAGCTGCCTACTAATATGTCTGGGAAAGCAACAGAAGATGGTCCAAGTACGTGGGTCTCTGCCCTCATGTGGGAGACCTGGATGAAACTCATGGCTCCTGGCTTGGCCCAGTCCTGCCCATTACAGCCATTTGGAGAGTAAACCAGCAGATGGCAACTCTTTCTCTATCTTTCCTCTCTCTCTCTAACTCTACATTTCAAATTAATAAATCTTTTTTTAATTACCTTCAAGCTATATATATGAAATATAAATGAATTTCTTATCTAGATTGGATACCAACCCCAAGATATCTCATTGTTTTTATGGAAAAATGAACCCCTTCTCCCATCCCCAAAATCCAAAATCTGAAACACTGCTGGTGCCAGGCATTGTGGGTAAGGGAGACTCTGACATTAACCTGCATCTAGTTCATGTAACACCACAAACCTCCTGAAAAGATGCACTGAGAAGGATACATTGCCATGCAAGTATTTCTGCCAAAAATGCATAGCTTGGTTCTAATAAGGAAACATCAGGTAGACCCAAACTGAGGGAGGGAGATAGATAAAAAAAATAGCTTCTCTATGTTCTTAAAAAATGTCAAGGATGGGGTAGGAACTTGGCCTAGCAGCTAAGATGCCAGTTATGACGCTCATGTCCCACATGGCCATATCTGGGTTCAAGACCTGCCTCTGGCTCCTGCTCCTGCTTCTTGCTAATGTAAACACTGGGAGGCAGTGGTGATGAATCAACTAATTGGATGCACCCATGTGGGAAACCTAGATTGACTTCTCAGCTCCCAGCTTCAGCCTGGCCCAATCCAACCCTGGCCATTGTGGGCATTCGGGAGGTGAGCCAGCTTGTTTGTTTGTTTACAAAAACAAAAACAAAAACAGGTGTCAAAATTTGACACAGTAGTTAAGATGCAACTTAGGATACCTGTGTCACATGTTAGGGTGCCTGGTCAAATGCTGGTTATTTCTTATTTGCCTTACCAAAAGAAAGAAAGATACACTTTGATCTCACCTGGGAGGCAGTAGGTGATGGCCCAAGTACTTGGATCCTTGCCACCCACATGGGAGACCTTGATTGAGTTCTGAGCTGCTGGCTTGCTCCTGGCTGTTGAAAGCATTTGGGAAGTAAAACAGCAGATATCTGTCTGTCTCTCTCTGCTTTTCAAATAAAGAAAAGAAAAATAATTTTAAGTAAAAAAAATAAGAGAGACTAAAGAGACATACAGCAAAATCAATGAACAGTCCTGGCTTGGAACTTGGACCAGGAAAAAAAAAAAAACCACAAAGGACATTATTGGGACAAATGAAGAAATCTGAATATGCACGGTGAGTTAGACAATAGTATTATATCAATGTTAAATTTTCTGATTTTGATAATTGTGCTTTTGTGACAGAATATCTTATTTTTTCCTTTAAGAAATAAACCTTGACAGTAGAAGTGAGGCAAGAAGATGTCTTTCACTTACTATAAATTTGTTCAGAAGCACAAGGAGTGATAAAGAAAAAAATACTTTTTACATAGGGACCATCGATGTGGCACAGCAGGATAAGCCCCTACTTGCAACACTGACATCCAGTACGGGAGTGCTAATTCCAGTCCCAGCTGCTTCCCAGCCAGCTTCCTGCTAATGCGCCTCGAAAGGCAGTGATGATGGGCCAAGTATGGGCCTCTCACACCCAAGCTGGAGACCCAGATGGAGTTCCTGGCTCCCAGCCTCAGTCTGACCCAGACCTGGCTGTTGTGGCCATTCGGGGAGTGAGCCAGCAACTGGAAGGTTTTTCTCTTGTTTCTCCATCTCTCTCTCTCTTACCTTGCTTTTCACACAAATAAATCTTAAAAAAATTGTACACAGATAAATCATGCTCATGTCAAACAACAGAGAGGAGCCAGGCATTTGTAGCAGTAGCTGACACTACTGGGGACCCACATCTCTTATGAGTGCTTGGTTTTCAGTCCTGGCTCTGCTACTGATCCAGCATACCCTGTGAGGCAGGAGGTGATGGCTCAACTACGTGGGTCCCTGATAGCCTTGGGCAAGAACTGAATTGAGTTCTGGGTTCTAGGCTTTAGCCTGGCCCCTCCCTGGCTTTAGAGGACAAGAGAGGAGTGACCTACAGAATGAAAGATTTCTGTTTGTCTCTCTGCCTTTCAAATAAATGAAAACGAATATCTGTTAAAAAAAAAAAGAGTATAAAAAAAAGTAAAAATTTCTCCGGTACTCTCTATGGCTTCTTCTTCCATGAAAATGCTATATTTTAAGCAGGTGCTGCAGCTCACTAGGCTAATCCTCTGCCTTGTGGCGCTGGCACACCGGGTTCTAGTCCCAGTCAGGGCGCCGGATTCTGTCCTGGTTGCCCCTCTTCCAGGCCAGCTCTCTGCTGTGGCCCGGTAGTGCTGTGGAGGATGGCCCAAGTGCTTGAGCCCTGCACCCCATGGGAGACCAGGAAAAAAGCACCTGGCTCCTGCCATTGGATCAGCGCGGTGCACCGGCCACGGCAGCCACTGGAGGGTGAACCAACGGCAAAGGAAGACCTTTCTCTCTGTCTCTCTCTCTCTCTCACTGTCCACTCTGCCTGTCAAAAAAAATAAACTCCATCTTGGCCAGTGCCGCGGCTCACTAGGCTAATCCTGTGCCTGAGGCGCCAGCACACCAGGTTCTAGTCCCAGTTGGGGTGCCGGATTCTGTCCTGGTTGCTCCTCTTCCAGTCCAGCTCTCTGCTGTGGCCCAGGAGGGCAGTGGAGAATGGCCCAAGTGCTTGGGTCCCTGCACCTGCATGGGAGACCAGGAGGAAGCACCTGGCTCCTGGGTTTGGATCAGCGCAGCGTCGGCTGTAGTTGCCATTAGGGGATTGAACCAACGGAAGTAAGATCTTTCTCTCTGACTCTCTCTCACTGTCTATAACTCTCTCTCTCTAACTCTGCCTGTCAAAAAAAAAAAAAACTGCATCCCCCAAAATCAACCATAACATTTGGAAATATTGGGGAGCCAGCACCGTGGCACAGCAGGTTAAGCAGCCACCTGCAATGCTAACATCCCATATGAACACTGATTCCAGTCTCGGCTGTTCCACTTCTGACCCAGCTCTCTGCTAATGTGCCTGAGAAAGCAGTGGAAGATGGCCCAAGCACCCTACAACACACGTTGAGAGACCAGGATGGAGTTCCAGGCTACAGGTTTTGGCCTGGCCCAGCCCTGGCCATTGTGGTCATTTGGGGAGTGAAGCAGTGGATGAGAGATCTCTCTCTTTCTCTTTCTCCCTGTGTCTCTCCCTCTCTGTCACTCAATAAATAAATAAATAAATAAATAAATCTTTTAAAAATTAGAAGTGCTACTTAAAGCTTCCCGTGCCTACTTGTGTAAGAGAGCTGGTCATAAAGACATCGAGGTCACAAGACCCTCATTCCACCTGGGCTCCTGCTCTTCACTCATGAGGAAGTAATACTTAAGAGGCCAAGAAGAATCTAAACATGCTGGCCTTGCTGTGTTCTCCCCTCAACCCAGTCTGTTACCATTAGCTCACACCCTTTTCCCCAAACACAGTTCTATACGGCTGCACATTCTTAATGGAATCTATGCATAGAAAGAGAGTTCTTCCTGGGTCTTCATATTTGAAGGCACCAATGTCATATAAAACTTGGATAAAATAACTTGTTATGCTTTTATCTTGTTAATGTCTTCTGTTACAGTGGTATTACTGTGTCCCTTACAATGGGGAGACAGGATATTATACCTTCCTACTGCTATAGTATTCCTCTGCCTGTTTTCTTTAAACACACAGACACACACACACACACACACACACACAATCTTTCCTGGTTCACTCCCCAAAAGGCTGCAACCACTGGGAATGTGTCAGATGGAAGCCAGGAGCTCCACCAAGGTCTCCCATTGGGTACCAGGGACTCAAATACTTGGGCCATGCTTCACTGCCTTCTCAGGCACATTAGCAGGAAACTGGATTGGAAGCGGAATACCTGGGACTCAAACCAGTGTCCTAACTACTTTGCCACACTTCTGCTCCTATGTTTAATTTTCTAAAAAATATGTATTTATTTGAAAGGCAGAGTTACAGAGAGGCAGAGGCAGAGGGAGAGAGAGATCTGCTATCCACTGGTTCACTCCCCAAATGGCTGTAACAGCCAGAGGTGTTTCTTCCTGGTTTCCCATGTGGGTGCAGGGGCCCAAGGACTTGGGCCATCTTTGACTGCTTTTCCAAGCGCATTATTAGGTAGCTAGATTGGAAGTGGAACAGCCCAGACTCAAACCAGTGCCCATTTGGGATGCCAGCACTGCAGGCAATGGCTTTACCTGTGTGCCACGGCGCCGGTCCCTATGTTCCACAATGGTCTCCCACATGGGAGACCTGGATGGAGTTCCTGGCTCCCGGCTTTTGGGGCGTGAACCACAAGATGGAAGATCTCTCTATTCTCCGTCACTCTGCCTTTTCAAATAAAACTCTGAAAAACCAAAAACACCTCATATTAAAAAGCAGACTGTAGAAACTGCGTCTAGTTTTCAAGGATACAATCAGAACTGTATTCTTTGCAGCAAACACTTAGCTATTGATCTTAAAATTTTTATTTTTATCCTCGTAAATTCAACCTCGTGAATCTTTATCCACTGGTTCCAGTGGTGGGGGGGAAGGCTATTTTCCCCCTATCTACGTGAGGCATTTTCTTTCAAAGCACCAGTACCTACTCTCCCCTGCGCTGTGCTCGCAGCCCTGCGTGTATCCGGGGCTGGTTCCACCGGGCACAGACACTAAACCTTGCTCTTTGCGGCGGCGCAGACAGCTCCCGCAAGGAGGGCCTGCCTGATTCGTGGCTAGCGCAGGCTGTGCGAGCCGCTTGGAGGGGAGGAAGAATGCACGAGCTCCCCGCCCCGCCGCGCTCCGAGGGGCTGTGGTCAGGCCCTCGCGGACCCCCGCGGCGGCCCCCTGCCCCACTGACAGCGCGCAGGGCCAGCCCGCGGCGGAGGGCGCGCTCCGGCTGCGCGGGCCGCCATCCTGCCCTCTCGGGCAGTCAGGCGAGCTCCTGGGACCGCCGCGGTAGCCTCCTCCTGTCTGCCTGTCTACACTCGGCGCGCCACGCTCCCCGCCACCGCGCTTCGCCCCGTGGCGAGGGACGCAGCCATTTCGTACGGCAGACACCTCCGTTTCCGGAGCCGGCCCGCTGACGCTGCCGAGCGAGTTTCGCGCCCTCTGGCGGCAGCCTCGGGACGGCTGGGAGTTCTCCGTCCGGTCCGGCTCGGGTGGGCAGTCCGCGTGGAAGCGCGCGAGACTTGGGCTCGCTTCCGGGTCCAGCGCTGAGCTGCGCAGCGAGCAGCGGCGGCCGGGGGCGTGCGGCGGCCCGTGCATGCGAGGCCGTGGGCGGAAACCCACGCCTGTGCAGGATGACCTGTCTCGTTCTTCCCCTCGTGGCCCAGTGAGGCACGGACCGCACAGGAGGGGATTAAAGGCTCCTGTGCCCTGTCACTGGAGGCACCATCTGTCCTGGGATTGGCTAGTCAGGAGAGGGAGTTTCAGATTAGTGCCACTAGCGGTCACAGCCACGTGCCGGCCACATGCTTTCGCATTTGACAATGACAGTGAGGAAAGCAGAAGTCACTTGGCCAGCGGCACAGAGCCCAGGCGGGGCAGGGTGGAAGGCTCGGGCCTCGGCTGTTCCATGCTGTCTGCTAGCAAGAACACTGCCCATAAAGCATCCTCTAGTCCCTGGAGTGCGTGAACTGGACGGCAGCAGGGTTCATTTGTTGATTTAGCCGTGTTAGGTCAACTGCCTGCCACTCTGGGAGGCTCGCGTCCCATATCAGAGTGCCTGGGTTTGAGTCCCGGCTCTGCTTCTGTTTCCAGCCTCCTACTGTACCCTGGGAGGTAGCAGGTGTCGGGAGACCCGGATTGAGTCTCTGACTCCTGGATTCCACCTGGCTTAGCCCTGGTGTTGCTGGCTTTTTTTTTTTTTTTTTTTTTGCCTGTTTCTATCTGCCTCTCAAATAAAATAAAAATAATTTCTTTTTATAAAAAGAAAGACCAACCATTATGGTTCTAAGCCTCTATAGCCATTGGAGAGGGAGGAGAAGACAGTGAGGAAAAAAACAACTTTTTGGGTGTTAGAGAAAGTACCAAAGTAATATTCCAGAAGAGGGAGGAGGAAGATAACAGAAAAAGTAAGAGAAAGAAGTGGACCCCGGGGCCGGCACTGTGGTGCAGCAGGTAAAGCTGCCGTCTGCAGTGCTGGCATTCCATATGGGCGCTGGTTCGTATCGCAGCTGCTCCACTTCCAACCCAGCTGTCCGCTATGGCCTGGGAAAGCAAGTCCTTGTGCCCCTACACCCGTGTGGGAGACCCAGAAGAAATGCCTGGCTCCTGGCTTTGGATTGGCCCAGCTCCAGCCACTGCAACCATTTGGAGTGAACCAGTGAGATCTCTCTCTCCCTCTCTCTGCCTCTGTCTCTCTGTAACTCTGCCTTTCAAGTAAATACAATTTTTTTTTTAAATAGTGGACCCCAAAAGCATACAAACCACGGTCTGAAAGTGGACTAGGCATTCTCAGTTTCTTCTGGTGAGTTGCCCACCCAGCTTATGGTGTGTATTACCTCAATAAACTTTGCTAGCTTGCTTACTGCTACTCTGTCTCCCATCTGAAAGTCTCTTCTTAAAGGACAAGAACCTCTAATTCCAGATATTTCTAGTAACAGTCGAGTCCCTGCCACCCACGATAATTCCCATCTTCTGGTTTCAACCTAGTTTTTGCTACTGGGGGAATTGAGGAGTGAGCCAGTGCATGGAAGATCTCTCTCTCTCTCTCTCTCTTTTAAGGATGTATTTATTTTATTTGAAAGGCAAAGTTACAATGAGAGCAAGCCAGACACACACACACACACACACACACATACACCTTCCATCCACTAGTTCATTCTCCAGAACACAATGGCCAGAACTGGGTCAGCCAGGAGCTTGGAACTCCATCTGGATTTCCCACATGGGCAACAGGGACCCAAACACTTAAGTCATCATCCTCTGCTTTTCCAGGCGCATTGGCAATGAGCTAGATCAGAAGCAGAGCAGCCGGAACTTGAACTGGTGTTCTGATAGGGAATGATGGGGTTGCAGGCAGTGGCTTAACTGCTGCAGCTGCACCACAATACCAACTCTGCCCCCCCTACCAAATTCACTATTAACCAGTGTTACGGTGTGAATGTTTTTGTCTCATCCAAAAATTCATTGGAACTTTAATCCCCAATGCAACAGTATTGGGAGGTGTAGCATTTTGCAGGCGACTCATTGGGATTAGGTGCCCTTATTAAAGGGAGGGGAAACTATGAGGATGCAGCATCAGGGGACCATCGTGGACTCTGAGAGCTGCTCTATCCAGAGAGCTGAACTTGGTAGCACCTGGATCTTGGACTTCCAGCCTCCAAAACTATAAGAAATAAAGGTTTTGCTCTTTATGAATGCCCCATGTCACGTGCATCTTGTTGCAGCAGCACAAAACTAACATAGCTGGAGTGTGGAGAGTGCGGAAGAAGCAGAAGCACCATCTTGGATCACGACATGGAAGCCATGTGTTTAGGCTGGGAGAGAGTCACAACGAGGGAACCTGCATTTCTGGGTTCCCCGGGATTTTCACATGAGAAACCCATAAACATCCTTCTGGTCTAGTACATGTTGTTTTTGAGTTTTGCAGTACGTTTAACTACTGTACCGCACACTACTGTACTAGTGTGAGTTTTGGATTTCTGTTAGTTGTCACCAAAAGGGCTTTGACTAATAAACAGCAGCAATCGGAGCGTGAAATGAAGAACTGTTCTGAATACCCTTCAATGAGCACCTGGTGAATCTGTTTCCTATGACATTTGGGTAGCTCTGTCTTTGCAAAGTAGGGGAATCGTGACGTTTCACTGAACTACTGCTAATGTGCAGCGTGCCATTTTTCACACTTACTTTACTAAGTGTAAAAACTATTTCTATACCTTTTTACTGAGTCCCTGCAACACTCGCACACTATAGCAGTCTCATAGGGAAGGAATGAATCAAACTTTGGTGTTTCCCTTCCCCATAAAGAAAGGCAGGTGCACAGATGACCTCCAAGGTAACACAAAGTAAGAGAGATTAATTCTTGTCAACTATTCTGTAGAATTCCACCCAATTTTGTTTTTCTGATGTTTATACTGAAGTTATGTGTTTTCAGCAATTCTGTGGCAATGTTACCAGAGAATGGCAGGGTTCTTGTCTTCACGCTAGAAAGAATTCAGGTGTGAGACAGAGTGGAAAGTAAAGTAGCAAAGTTTATTAGGGAAGGGACATCCGGAAGAACGGATGGGCACCTCTCCAGACAGAACCTGAGAGAGAATGCCCAGTCGCTCGGACTGGGGGAGAGCGGGGTTACATGGTAAAGTGGAGAGATTACACCTGAGCAGGCCGGGTGGGTGGCTCAGCAGAGAGGCAGAGGGCCGAGCGCGCAGTCTGGTTGAGGCTGGGGGTTTTTAAGGAGAAGGGTCTTGTTTCCCCACCTCTGCTCCTGTTGGAACAAAGGACTTTTTGGATATAAATAGAAAAACTCCTGAGTTTTCCCCCTGAAGTTATCAGACAGGGTGAAGCCTAACAGGTGTCAGAAGGGGCTGGGCAAGTTTGAAGTACAGATATTGGGCTGCATCTGGAAGATTCTCAGGCAGAAGGGGTGGGAACCGCCACCTGGCAGCTTATTGGGTAGAAGGGGGCAGGGCAGGATGCAAACCCTGGGCTGCCCCTGAAACGTTATCCGGATGACTTTGAGATACACATGCTGGACATATTTGTCTTCTCTTTAGGCCTCTGTCACACACACATAAGCTCATATCTGACTTCCTACCTAACAGGAATACCACAGAAATGAGGTACTAGGGCTGGAGTTGTTTCACAGCAGGTAAAGCCTGTGACGCGGCATCCATCTGGGCGCTTGTTCAAGTCCAGCTGCTCTGTTTCCAACCTAGCTCCCTGCTAGCGAAAAGCAATGGAAGATGGCCCAACTGCTTTGGCCCCTGCACCCACATGGGGGACTGGGAAGCAGCTCCTGGCTCCTGGCTTTGGCCTGGCCTGGCCCAGCCCCAGCTGTTGTGGCCATTTGGGGAGTAATTATTTCAAATAAAATAATTTAAAAAAAGACAGGTGCCCTTTTCAGTGGTACCGGATGTTACTAGATCCTGTACCTGGGGAGATCTACCTTGATCATTTGGTTAAGGTGGTGTCTGCCACAACTCTCCATTATAAATGAACTATTTTCTGAGATGACGGATATCCCGTTTTTGCTTAAACTTTCGCCTGCTAATTTCCGCATTTACTGTCGGTTACGTTCTGGGTCTCAAGGGGCAAGAGGCAGTCATTGCAGTGGGAGAACGGTAGGAGAGGTGAGCGAGCCAGGCCAGGGTAGAAGCGCAGGGCGGTAACGACCACGCCGGTCACCGAACCAAAGCTGCGAGCGGCGCTCGCCGTCCGGCGACCGGAGGGCCGCCCCGTTGCCCTGGAGACGGGGTCCTTTCTCGCGGACGCCACCATCTTGTGGCGCCAGGCGGCGCCCAATGAGAGGCTGCGCGGTGGCGAGAGGCGGGGCGGCGGCGGCGCTCGGCCCGGCCAGGCGCTCACTCGGTCCGGGTCATGGAGGCGCCCGTCGCCCGCCTGTTTCTGTTCCTGGTGCTCGGGGCCTGGGCCCCGGCGCCCGGCAGCGCCTCTGCGGAGCCACCGCCATTAGTCAACGAAGACGTGAAGCGCACGGTGGACCTGAGCAGCCACCTGGCCAAGGTGACCGCGGAGATCGTCCTGGCGCACCCGGGCGGCGGCTCCTCGTCCCGAGCCACCTCCTTCCTCCTGGCCCTGGAGCCCGAGCTCGAGGCCCGGTTGGCGCACCTCGGCGTGCAGGTGAGTGCGGGCAGGACCGCGCCGCCGCCCCGCGTGGGCACTTCCCGCTGCGCGGGGCGCAGGTTGCCCCACCGCGATCGCGCCCCTCTGGGCCCCGGGAAGTGCGGAGCCCGGAGCGACGGGCGGGACCCGGGGGGCTGCGGCCAGGCCCGGGACCCGCGAGGCGGCCGGGGGCGGCCGGGATCTGCAGCTGGAACGCGGCCCGTGCGCGCCCGCCCGCCTGCGGACTCGGACACGTCAGCACAAGCCGCGGCTCACGTGGGCCGCTCCTCGGGTCCAGCGGGCGACCCCCTCAGCCTGCTCCGCGCCTGGGCAGCCCTGGCCCCACTCCGGCGTCCTGCGGCCTTGGCCGCACCTCGGCTCGGCGGCGCTAGGGTCCTAGGCGCGCGGCAGGGTGCCCGCGTGCACCAAACTGGCTCGATCACCCGCGTGGACGACGAATCAATGAATTAAGATGGATTTCATTGCCTTAATCCAGTATCCGGGCCACTGGACTTCATCCAGAACAGTCAGACGTGACAGGTTTCAAGTATTCAAGTTTGTACTCGCTTCAAACTCCTGTTAATGTAACCCACTTAGAAGTTTTTTTTTTCATACTTGAAAGGCGGACAGCAAGAGCCATCTTCCACCCCCTGGTTCTCTCCCCGAATGAATGCTCGCAACAGTCAGGGTTGGAGCCAGGAGCCCCGAGCTCTGCACTGTTCGCTGCATCGGCGGCAGGGCCCAAGTACTAGTAGCTTCCTGGGGTGGACTGGCAGGAAGGTGCGCCGTGTCAGGAGTGGGGGTGTCCTGCAATGCAGCTTCACCCCCTGCCTGCCCCTCTGACACACTAATGAAGTTGCTAATGCACACTTTTTAAGTATTAAAACAAAGTTTCAAGAGGCTGGCCTTGGGGCCGGGTGGGTAACCCCACCGCTTGGGACGCCCGCATCTGTTATGTCCTGGTTGCTGGACCGATGGTCCCGCTTTCTGCTAATGGCCTGGGAAAAGCAGTGGGCTGGAAAAGTCAAGTCCAGTTCTCTCTCTTCCCCTACCTGTTATCTTGTTAAATGGTTCCTAAGTACGGACTGTGTGCTTCCGGGTATTTCCATGAATACATTTACCACTCTCAAGGAAAGAAAATACCTGCTTTGGGGATAGAGGGAATATGCAAATACAGAGGCTTGGTTTTTATTACTGTTTCATTAAATAGTGTTCATTAAGTGATTACCCAATTACTTATTGAGAGAATAGTCATTACTTTGTCACATTTCTTCTAAGCACGTCTTATTCTCCGACTTAATGTGTAGTTATAAAACTGGGTTTATAGAGGTGATGTTTCTGAAATGACTTCTGTTGCCTTTCACGCCTTGTCCATGATGAAACACAAGATTTTACGCAAAGGTCTGTGGAAAGATGGATCCGAACTTGCTTTAAATGTGCGTTGTCACCTTTGAAATTTTTGAATGTTAAATCTCGTCCTTTTATAATAGCAAGTTGTGATTTAGACCACAGAATAATCGCACGAAATTAATGTATATTGTTTGTTGAGTTTGAACATGGGTATGCAGTCCTGTTACCACAGTTCAGCTGATAAACATACTCATCACCTCCAGGTTTTCTTGGATCTCTTAGTTCGTTCTCTCTCTCTCTGGCAAGATAATTCTCTGCACAAAGTCTTAAAGTGAACAGTAAGTCAGGGCTCCGCTGCAGGTTGTCCCATACTTTTGTGTATGTTTTGTAGTGGCACATTGCCCTTTCTGGCCCTGGTGGCTGTGAGGTAGTGCTGTGTTGAGTTCTAAGACCTGTAGTTGGGGCTGGTGTTCGGCACAGCCGGTTAAACTGTTGCCTGCTTGGCCAGCATCCCAGATGAGCACCAGTTTGTGTCTTGGCTGCTCCGCTTTGAATGTAGCTCCCTGCTAATGCATGTGGGAAAGCAGTGGGAGATGGCCCACATATCTGGGCACCTGCCACCCATATGTTCCTCAATAGAGAGAAATTGGGGAGGGGTTCAGGGAGAGTAAGTTCTATAAAAACTGAAGATAATTTACTGAAAATGGAAATTTTAGCAACCTCACCAATTTCCAAAGCAGTTGGTAGAAAATATACACTCTGTGTTACGTTTATTTATTATCCAGTTGTTTCCCATGGCCACTGGGTTCTAAAGTAGCACATGTATTCACTTAACTGGTCTCTCTCAGACTACAGAATTAACAAATGATTTTTGAACCAATCAGGTAATGCGACTGCAAGTTTTTTTTTTTTTTTTTTTTAAGATTTGTTTATGTATTTGAAAAGTGGAGTTAGAGGGAAGGAGAAACAAATCTTGTAACTGCTGGTTCACTCCCTACATGACCACAGCATACAGGACTCAGCCAGGGTGAAATCAGGAGCCAGGAATTCCATCCTGGTCTCCTACTTGACATGACCACAGCATACAGGACTCAGCCAGGGTGAAATCAGGAGCCAGGAATTCCATCCTGGTCTCCTACTTGACATGACCACAGCATACAGGACTCAGCCAGGGTGAAGTCAGGAGCCAGGAATTCCATCCTGGTCTCCTACTTGACATGACCACAGCATACAGGACTCAGCCAGGGTGAAGTCAGGAGCCAGGAATTCCATCCTGGTCTCCTACTTGACATGACCACAGCATACAGGACTCAGCCAGGGTGAAATCAGGAGCCAGGAATTCCATCCTGGTCTCCTACTTGAGAGGCAGGAGCCAAAGTACTTGGACTGCCACCTGCTGCCTTCCCGGGTGCATTAGCAGGGAGCTGGGTAGGAAGTGGATCAGCCAACCTGCTGGTACTCCAGTGTAGGATGGATGCAGCTTAGCCCACTGCACCACAATACAGGCCCCACTTGTTACTTCTTTAGTGGAAGTAAAAACCGTTTTGGTCATGCATGAGCCTTTTTTGTTATATAAATAAATACTATTTTTTTCTATACATATTCATATTTGAATGTATATGAAGAAGAAAACACCCAGAAAGAAGTCTTTGAGGCCTTTAAGAAGTATTTGGAAATGTAATCTTTGTATGTGTGTATCTGATCATTGAGGGAAAATGCTATATATTTACAGAGCTTAGTATGCCACTTTATGCAAAAGTAAATCTTTGATAGTGTTTTTGTGTTTCAGATGCAAATAAAAAAACTGTTGCTGAAATCAAAATTCAATCTTCAACAGTTCTGGTTGTTTAAATACTTTCATGTGGATGTTCTGAAAAAGTTGGTTGGTTGCTCACAGTTTAGAAACCAAAAGATAAATAACAACCTGCTTTTCTTGATGTAGGTGAAGGGAGAAGATGAGGAAGAGAACAACCTGGAAGTGCGAGAAACCAAAATCAAGGGTAGAAGGTAAGCTGCCCCAGAGCATCTGTGTCTTGTCTTGTTAAACGTGACCCCGTCAGCGTTGGCGTGCTAAGTCTGCAGAGTTGCTTCGCAGTATTAGAGGCCTAGCGCATAGACTTTTAAGTGGCGGCTCTAGCGGATCCTGTCTTTCCTGATTACTCATGCTGCAACTGGAGTCCCTTAAGCAGTGGCAGGTTGTTTTACTAGAAAGTAGCTACTTTCCATCCCAGAGCAAGTCTCTATAATCTGTGTAGGATGAGGATCCCTCACCAGCAGAGGGGATCTTCTGGGACCTCAGAGCCTTGTGTGAGAACTCCTCACTGTGTGAGCAGACTGCCTCTGAACTGCGGTTTCCAAGGGGCAGGCAGTCCTCTCACTGCACCTCACCCGCCACTGCTCCCCAGCTCTGAGCACTGACAGTGATGTGTCTTTCCTGGGGGTGACTGAATTCTGTGAAGCCTGGATCTGGACTGCAGCCAGATTTTTCTGCCGCAACCTTAGAGTACATGAAATAGGCATATCACCACCCCTGAGAATGCTGGATCCGAAGGTTGGCCTTAAATAAGTTGTGTTAAAATTCCTCTCCTTTGTAAATGTCCAAGAGACTCCTCGCCCTCTTGGAGGCTGTCTGAGGATCCTGTGTGTTTATGGCTCTGGCTGATGGCCTGCTGCACATGTCTTGGTGAGGCACAGAGCATAGTTGTTGAGTGTGGCCTTTGTTGCTCTAGTTCCTGATTTCAAATCCTCTCTTTTTCTGCTGTTTCCTGTGTGGCCTCAGTTTCCTTCCCAGCAAAACAATGTCTGCCTCATGATTATGGTTAAGATTAGTTGAATTAATACACCTAATATTCTGAGAATGGAACCTGGTGCCCAGGAAATCCTCAGCAAACTTTGGCCTAATCACAGAGAGGGCTAACCAGTGGAATGGAAGGAGCATTCCAGGCAGAGATATCTGTAAAGATAGAGGTTTGACATCTCATCGAGTGTTTAGTTAATTGTGCCTTCAGAGTGGCTGGAGCCCACAGGAAGGTGCTTTGTGCACCATTCTTAGAGGTGTGAGTTTTATTGTGCAGGAAGTTGGGAGCATTAAAAATTTTTACAACATATTTATTTCTAGTTATGAGTGCACACATTCTGCAGATTTAATACCTCTTCCTTTCACAGAAACTGACATATTCTGAGTTCTCAGTAAATCTATCTCAGTAAATGAATAATTGTTTTGGTTTACCTGACAAATGAAGCCCTTCACAAAAATGCTCTCTCATTACATCTAGCGGAAGAGCTATAGGAAAAAAAGTCTGTCTGCTTCCTAGATGCTGGTATAGTCAGCGTTGTGTTGTCTGTCTAGCCATTTATCCACTGGACACGCTTGTTTGGTGTTTCCACAGTTTGATAAGAACATACGTTCTTAATGATGACCCTGGAGCGCTAAAAGCTTTGGAAGTGTCTGGATCATCAAAGCAAAATTCAGCATTTAACAACTTGTAACATTAAGGTGGGAGAAATGCCATCAGATTGTCTTGATGGCTGGCGGGAGACAGATCAGCAGGTTAATTTGGAAGAGATGCATTAATGTGGGCAAGGAGTACTGGTGTGAAGAAGTACTGGTGTGAACCAGGAGGGAGTGAACCTGAGAGGCTTTGTAAGGCAAGAATGACCATCAGATAGTGGCTGTCAGGGTCACAGAGGCATCAGAAATTGCTTGCGGTTTCTAGTTGTAGAGTTGGTTAGATGGGAGCAGTATTAGCAGTGGGGAGTTGGGATCACCAATGATGCTGGATTGGTTGAATTATCTGTGAGGTGGTCAGTGGAGCTGGCTTACAGGCATTTGAAAAGTTGAGCTTAGAGCTCAGGACAGAGCAGGATAAAAAGCAGATTTAGGACTTGAAGTCAAGAATTGGAGGGCTTCTTATATTTGCAGCAGAGTGCTTTAGAGTGTGATATGAAGTATAACAATGTGAGTTCTATAGGTTATAGCAGAAGTAATCCACATTCTGCCCTTTGAGGAGATATACCACGGAACACGTTAAAATGCCTTCTTTTTTTCCCCCCTTTTAAAAGATTTATTTATTTATTTGAAAGACAGAGTGACAGAGAGAGATAGAGAGATCTTCCAACTGAAGATTTGTTCCCCACATGCTGCAACAGCCAGAGCTGAGCCAAGCCGGAGCCAGGAGCTTCAGCTGGGTCTTATCTATTTTTTTTTTTTTTTTAAGATTTTGTTGATTTATTTGAGAAGTAGAGTTACAGATAGTGAGAGGGAGAGACAGAGAGAAAGGTCTTCCTTCCATTGGTTTACTCCCCGAAAGGCCACAATGGCTGGAGCTGCGCCAATCTGAAGCCAGGAGCCAGGTACTTCTTCCTGGTCCCCCATGGGGGTGCAGGGGCCCAAGCACTTGGGCCATCTTCTACTGCTTTCCCAGTCCATAGCAGAGAGCTGGATTGAAAGAGGAGCAGTTGGGACTCAAATCGGTGACCATATGGGATGCCAGTGCCACAGGCAGAGGAATACCTACTGCGTCACGGCAGCGGCCCCTCAGCTGGGTCTTCCATAGGGATGATAGGGCCCAAGCACTTGGACCATCTTCTGCTGCTTTTCCCAGGCCATTATCAGGGAGCTGGATTGGAAATGGAGCAGCCAGGACTCAAACTGGTGCCCATATAGGGTGCCGGCATCATGGCTGGCGAATTAACCCATTAACACTGGCTCTTCAAACTCATTTTAAATTGGACAAAGGCCAACCAGATGAAGCTGTTTGTTCACTCTAAGTTACCATTAACATTTTGTTGAGAGGTGAACATGTGGCCTAGCAGTTAAGGTGCTTATGGAGATGCCTGTGTTCCATGTGGGAGTGCCGGGGCTCATATCTTCCTGCGAATTCAGACACTGGGAGGCAGTGGTGTTAGCTCAAGTGATTGAGTCCCTGTCACCAGTGTGGACACCTGGATTGCATTCCTGGCCCGAGAATGCTCAGGGGGAGATGCCACTATCCCAGGCTGCTGCAGAGTGATAGCTGGTGACAGGCTTGCAGCATTTGGAGAGTGAACCAGTTGCTGAAAGATCTTTTTCTGTCTCCTATTTCTCTGCCTCTCAAATGAATAAATAAAAATTTAAAAATAAGGAATTCTCTTAAAAAATCATTTTGTTGAACATTTTACTGAAATACTTTTTTCCACATACACATGTATTTTTATATGTCTGAAAATTAAATCACACTTTGTTACCTGCACAAACTGATTAGTTTTTACATTGTATGTGGACATCTATGTTTAGATACAAGTTTTTTTGTTTTTGTTTTTAAATTAATGAATTTGAAAGGTGTGTGAGCATGGGTGCGTGCACGCACGCGCACGCGCACACACACACACACACACACACACAGATAGAGAGCTGCTGGTTCTCTCCCCAAAATGCCAGCAATAACGAGGGTTGAGCCAAGCTAAAGCCAGGAACCTAGAACTCTACTTGGGTTTCCCTTGGGTGGCAGGGACTAAAGCACTTGAACCATTATCTGCTGCCTTCCAGGATGTACATTAGCAGTGGACTCAAACCTAGGGAGTCCAATATGTGAGGCAGGCATCCCAAATGGTATCTTAACCACTGCACTAAATACTTGCCCCCCAAGTCTGTCTATTTTTTAAAAGATGTATTTATTTTTCTATTTACTTGAAAGGCAGAGTTAGAGAGAGAGGAGGGGGGGGGAAGGGAGGAAGAGAGATCTTCCCATCTGCTGGTTCACTCCCTAAATGGCCACAGTGACCAGGGCTGGGCCAGGCCAGGCTTAAGCCAGGAGCTTTCTAGGTCTCCCTCATTGGTGCAGGGGCCAAGCACTTGGGCCATTTTCCACTGTTTTCCCAGGTGCATTAGGAGGGAACTGGGTCGGAAGTGGAGCAGCCGAGTCTTGAACCGGCACCTATGTGTGATGCTGGTTTTACAGGCAGAGGGTTAGCCTGCAACACCACAACACCAGCCCCCCCAACTCAGTTTTTAATGATCACCAATTTTACATTGTGTGGTTCTGCTAGAATGTGTTAACTGTTGTGCCCTCATTGTATGTCGAGAGTTTTGCACTCATTTGGTATTATAAACAAACTTGAGATGAACATCTAGACATGTCTTTTTTTTTTTTTTTTTTTTTTTTTTTTTTACAGGTAGAGTGGACAGAGAGAAAGGTCTTCCTTTGCCGTTGGTTCACCCTCCAATGGCCACTGTGGCCGGCGCGTTGCGGCCAGTGCACCATGCTGATCCAAAGGCAGGAGCCAGGTGCTTCTCCTGGTCTCCCATGGGGTGCAGGGCCCAAGCACTTGGGCCATCCTCCACTGTACTCCTGGTCCATAGCAGAGAGCTGGACTGGAAGAGGGCAACCGTGACAGAATCTGGTGCCCCGACCAGAACTAGAATCTGGTGTGCCGGCGCTGCAAGGCGGAGGATTAGCCTATTGAGCCACCGCGCCGGCCCTAGACATGTCTTAAAAGACTTAATGGACGGGGCCAATGCTGTGGCGCAGCAAGTTAAAGCCCTGGCCTGAAGTGCTGGCATCCCATATGGGCACCGGTTCTAGTCCTGGCTACTCCTCTTCCGATCCACCTTTCTGCTATGGCCTGAGATAGCAGTAGAAGATGGCCTAAGTCCTTGGGCCCCTGTACCCACGTGGGATACCTGGAAGAAGCTCCTGGCTCCTGGCTTCAGATCAGTGCAGCTCCAGCCGTTGTGGCCATCTGGGGAGTGAACCAGCGGATGGAAGACCTCTCTGTCTCTACCTCTCTCTGTAACTCTGTCTTTCAAATAAATAAAATAAATCTTTTTTAAAAAAAACATATTTACTTTAAAAAAAAAGAAGAAGAAATGGATGAAATGCGATCTCTTAAACTTGTTGCGCGATCTCAAACTTGTTGGACTTTGAACCATTGGCGCTATCATCAGTTTTCTTAACCTCTCTAATTCTCTTGCCTCATTATTCCTTCAGTGGGAGATTCTTCACGGTCAAGCTCCCAGTTGCCCTTGATCCTGGGACCAAGCTTTCAGTTATTGTGGAAACTGTCTACACCCATGTGCTTCAGCCATATCCAACTCAGATCACCCAATCAGAGAAACAGTTTGTGGTGTTTGAGGGAAACCATTATTTCTACTCTCCCTACCCAACGAAGACACAAACCATGCGTGTGAAGCTTGCCTCCCGAAATGTGGAAAGCTACACCAAGTTGGGAAACCCTACACGCTCGGAGGACCTCCTGGATTATGGGCCGTTCAGAGATGTCCCTGCCTATAGTCAGGTAGGCTCAGTGGGAGATGCAGCCACCCCAGGCTGCTCAGAGAAGGCCTTGCAGAGTGGATGGAGGTCTGAAGTGGTTTTAAGGTCATCTGTAGAGTTTGAAAGGCAGAGAGACAGAGACACAGACAGATCTTCCATCTTCTGGTTCATCCCTCAAGTACTTCTAACGATTAGGGCCTGTGCATCTGGGAACCTAGGAATTCAGCCTGGGCCTCCCTTGTGGGTGACAAGGACCCAAATACCTGAGCTGTCACCTGCTGCCTCCCAGGGTGTGCATTAGCAGGGAGCTGCAGTCAGAAAGAGAGCAACTGGGACTCACACCGAGTACTCCAACTTGGGAGGCAGGGATCTCAAGCAGGAACTTAATCACTGTGCCAACTGGCTACCCCTTAAGAATTTTTTCAACAACTTTTTGAATGTGAATACATGAATGTGAATCCATTAGTGGAATTATATAACAAAAAGAATATTTCAAGAATTCTTGCTTCCACATGTTCTGCCCATTTCTTTTCCCTGGTAACTGTTTTCGATAATTTTTTTTAGTGTTTCTGTCTACAAATATATTCAGATTTGTAGTAATATATTCATATTCTCTCATTTATCAAAGCGTCATACCCTGTGGATGTTGTTTCATGGTTTGGGGTGTGCGGGGCTCTGCCTGTTGTTGAAGTTGCCCTATGCTGCCGAGTCTTGGGGTCTGCATGCCTGTTGCGCTGCTGACAGACTTACTGCTCTGGGCTGTGCTTTCTCTAGCTTAGTTATTTTTTTCCTCTACTTATTTTTCCTTACTTGAAACTAACTGGATAAGTGCCTTCTGGACACTGATTTGGATATCTTCTCCATAGGCTTTTTAAAAATTTGCATATTTTTGTTTTGGACCTTTCAAAATTAATAGAATTTAAAATGATTAAAATGTTCATGAGAGACTATTTGGAAAATTTGGCATCAGTTCTCAACTTTTTCTTTTTTAAAGAAAGGCCTCTCAGGTTATTCTAAAAATTTATTTACTTATTTGAGAGACAGACACAAAAAGAAAGAGGGACAGAGAGAGAGCGAGAGCTCCCTAAATGCTGAAGATGGCCTAGGCTGGCCTGGGCTGAAGCTGGGAGCCAGGAATTAATCCACGTCTCTCACGTGGGTGGCAGAAACTCCATTACTTGGGCCATCACCACTGCTTCCTTGGTGTGCATTAGCAGAAGATGGACTCAGGAGCCAGAGTTGAGACTCAAATCCAGGCACCCTGATGAAGGAGACAGGGCTTTTGAATGTGGAGATCATGTTAGTGAATAGTGTCCCTTCTGTATTCAAGAGGGATTGGTTCCAGGACCCTCCTGGAATACCAAAATCTATGGATGTTCAAATGATACAGTATTTGTAACCTGTGTACATCCTCCTGTATACTTATTTCCAGGTTACTAATGCCTAATGTAGTGTAAATGCTGTGTAAATAGTTGTACTGTATTGTTTAGGCAATAATGACAAGGAAAAAAAAAAGATACATTCAGTACAGATGTAGCTGTCAAAGGCCTAACTACATATTATATCTGATGTGTGCTTGGTTCAACCATGGGTAGAGAAGGTTGACGAGTCTGTATAAATCATTTGTCACTTAGGAAGTTCTCTCAACATTCTACTATGTTACCACATTACCTTTGTAAACCATTTTTAGTGGCCATCCCCCTGATGTGATGTCCTTTAGTGTATCTGCCAAGTTTCTATAGTTGGACAGTTTTTTTCTATACTAAGCATTGTAGTGTAGTGTATTTCTTATCACAGGATTTTTTTCTTTCTTTTTGAGAACCTACCTTTTTATATATTCTCAGGGTAGATTTTTCTGAAGTAAAACGTTTCAAACCAATGTATGTGAACATTTAAAAATCTCTTGTATGTACTTTCAAATGGCTTATCCACATCTTACTGCAGAGGGGCGGCACTGTGCTGCAGGTTAAACAGCTGCTTAGGATGCCTGCATCATGTTGAAGTGCCAGCTGGAGTCCTGGCTACTTTGTTTCTGATCCAGGTTCCTGCTAATGTGCCCGGAAGACTGCTGAGGATGGCTGCAGTGCTTGGGCCCCTGCCACCCAGGTGGGAGGTCAGGATGGAGTTCTTGGCTTTAGACTTTGGCCCTGGCTGTTGGGAGCATTTGGGGAGTGAACCAGTGAATGGAAAATATCTTTCCCTCTCTCACCCTCTCTCCACTCACTCTCTGTGCTCTGCCTTTCAAATAAATAAATGAATCTTACACACACATATATATATAAACATAATGAATATTTGTTTCTATAATGCTGTAAAATGTCCAATAAACAATATTTTAAGATGTTGCATACGTTATATAACATCATAATTTAACCATTCTGTTGCTGATGTATAGGTTATTTGATTTACGCTAGTGTTGGTTCTTCTGTTGGGCAAAACTAGAATACCTGTTTCCTGCCTCTCCAGGATGCTTTTAAAGTACACTATGAGAACAACAGCCCTTTCCTGACCATCACCAGCATGACCCGCGTCATCGAGGTCTCCCACTGGGGGAATATTGCTGTGGAGGAAAACGTGGACCTGAAGCACACAGGGGCTGTGCTGAAGGGGCCCTTCTCGCGCTACGACTACCAGAGACAGCCCGACAGTGGGATCTCCTCCATTCGCTCCTTCAAGGTAGGCTGCACTCAGCAACGTGGATGGTGGGAACACTGACTTACAGTCAGTCTGCCCTTTCTCTGCTCTTTGTACCTGGCTACATACACTTTTTTGGGATTGGCTGATGTTTAAGTAATTGAGTGGCAGTATTATGAAAACAACAAAATCTTAAAAAAATACAGTTTTCCCATTTATATAAGGGAAACATGTTTTTAAAAGAAACTTCGAATAGAAAAAATGAAAAATGTACTCCTAATATCATCACTCAAATACAAGAACTGCTGACATTTTTATAATTTCCTTTTTCTCTGACAGTGCTCTTTTAAAAAAGTGTAATCATATTGCCTGTGCAGATGTATATCTCGTCTTAAATACGGAATCTTACAAACATTGTCACGTACTGGTTTGTTATAGAAGGGCTCACTGTGTGAACAGAGGAATCCCATTCCTTCTGCCATTATCAAACACAATGTGCAGAGTTGGAAGATGCAGTAAGGAATGCATCTCTGACCCTGTCACCTAACTCAAGTAATTCTGCAGCGTAACTTGCAAGATTATTTTTCTCTGTGTATGAAGTGTTCTGTATTCACTAAAGTATTTGCAGTTCTTTTCATTATTTATTGTTTAGAATGAGTTGGCTACTTAGCAACCTCAAAGAGTAGATGTGACTTCTAGAAACTCGGAACCCTTTTGGCAGAAAGTAGACTGGTCTTGATTACTTATAGTTTGGGCATTCATGAAGCCCCGGTGCAGAGAGCTCTCCACCCTCGGGGTGGTTTCCTCTGATGGCTCTGGCGCTGTAGAGGGTTCACCCCTGTCTTGCAGACTATCCTCCCTGCGGCTGCCCAGGATGTTTACTACCGGGATGAGATTGGCAACGTGTCCACCAGCCACCTCCTTATTTTGGATGACTCCGTAGAGATGGAAATCCGGCCTCGCTTCCCTCTCTTTGGAGGGTGGAAGACACATTACATCGTTGGTTACAACCTCCCAAGCTATGAATACCTCTATAATTTGGGTCAGTCATCAATAGTAAGGAAGAGACTTTAAACTCTTAAATCCTGCCCCCCCCCCAAATAAAACAGCTGCTAGTCCTCATCGATGGAGAAAATGTCCACTTGTCATTCTTAGGAAGGCTGGGATAGCAGGCCCTTTTTAAAATGAAAGGCAGAGTGAGAGACAGAGAGAGAAACAGATCTTCCATCTGCTGATTTACTGTCTAGAAGCCTGCAACAGCCAGTGCTAGGCCAGGATGAAGTCAGGAACACCCTCTGAATATTCCACATGAGTGGCAGGTCCCAATTTTGGACTATCATCTGCTGCTTCCCAGGCAGCTGGTTCAAGTCCCAGCTGCTCCACTTCTGATCCAGCTCTCTGCTATGGCCTAGGAAAGCAGTAGAAGATGGCCTAAGTCCTTGGGCCACTGCACCCACGTGGGAGACCCAGAAGAAGCTCTTAGCCCCTGGCTTTGGATTGACCCAGTTCCAGCCATTAGGCCATTTGAGGAGTAAGCTAGCAGATGGAAGATCTTTATAACAAAATTTTGTTTATTAAAGAGAGTGATTGCAGGGGGAGGAAGATGGAGATCCTTCCATCAGCTAGTTCACTCTTCAAATGACTGCACCAATGAAGGATGGGCCAGATTGAACCAAGAGCCCAGAAGTCCACCTGGGTCTCCCAGGTAGGTGACAGGGACTCAGTGACTGAGCCATCAAGTGCTGCCTGCTGGGAAGCAGATGGGTAGCAGAGTAGCTGAACTTGAACCAGGTACTGTGATATGGGACATGGGCATCCCAATAGTAGCATAATCTGCTGCACCACAATGCCTGCCGCAGCCATTAACTATAGATTGCTTCATGCCCTTCTGTGTAAAGTGAGCACTTTCATAGCCCTGTCCTTGCTGTTCCCTGTTTCCTCTGTTCTCACCTTGCTGTGTGTGTTTTGCTTGATCCTCAGGCGATCAGTATGCACTGAAGATGAGATTTGTGGACCATGTGTTTGATGAACAGGTGATAGATTCTCTGACTGTGAAGATCATTTTGCCTGAAGGAGCCAAGTGAGTGTAACTGTTCCTTTCCTCTGTGTCCCATTTCTCCCATCATGCCCACTTGGTACCTTTCAAGGGGAGCCTGCATTCCAGGGGCGCAGAGTAGGTACTGAGTAAATAGCACTGACTGAGAAACCTGTAGGGAACCTTGTAACTGAAGGTGAAACAGAAAAGTTAGACTTGAACAAAGGCATGTGGTTTACTTATGAGGCCTTCCCCAAACAGAACCTTCACGTGACAGGTGCCATATCCAAAGTCCTGAGCAAGCTAGAGGGGATGGCCTGGGTACTAACACAACAGGAAAGGACACACAGTGCCGACAGCCCAGTAGACAGTGTGCTGTGTTGACACTGGGTAAGAAGAATGGACTGTGGCTCTGTTTCTCCTGGGTCAGAAAGGGGGTACCTCAGATGGTATAGCAGGGTTTCGGGTTACAAACAGTAGAATTTGCCTTAGGTCACTTTAAGAGAATGTATATGGGAAGTGAGGGCTATGCAGAAGTTCAAGAACCAGGCTTTGGAAAGGATGGAGCCAGCTGATGGGAGGAGATGGACACTCATGGGAACTTGTCCTTGACATGAGTGAACACACTGTTGGTAGTCTGTGTCACTTTGCTGGAGATTTCTGTTACACAGGAAGCATCTGCTTGACCTCCTTTGGTCATTTGTCTGCTCTCATCACCAAAACAAGAGGCACTTTGATTGTTCTTCCTGGGGATAACATTCTGTGTGGGAAGGATAGCTTTTCTATGCAAAATTAGGGTGTGCTGTTGACCAGAAGGGACAGACGTCTGGACAGAAAAAAACAGTCTACCAGCCCTTGTAAGCAGCCCTTGTTCATGGCAAGAGAAGGAGACTCAGATAACTGCTGATGGCCTCTTCAAGTCCCCAAGAGACTCACTGGGTAGAATATCCAGGGGTGTCTCGTACTTGCATGCACCTGTGAGTGGAGGATGCAGGGCCAGCTGTGGACTCGGCACAAGCAGATCTCCCACACAGGGCTTTGTGCAGTGGATCGGCTGTCTCAGGGCAGATGTTCCCTATTGCTGGAAGGGAAGCAGAGTGGGAGTGTGTGGACTTGGTGATCTTGTAAAGGGCCCATTAGAATTCTCCATGCCACTCCTGGCTTGTTGGTGGAGTTGTCTGAGGCCTGCTCTTGTTCCCATCTGCTTCTAGGAATATTCAAGTTGATAGTCCTTATGAAATCAGCCGTGCCCCAGACGAGCTGCACTACACTTATCTGGACACATTTGGCCGCCCTGTGATTGTTGCTTACAAGAAAAATCTGGTAGAGCAGCACATTCAGGACATTGTGGTGAGTGGCTGCACTGCCTTCTGGGCCTCCCTGCTGAGACAGTGCGTGCTGGGGCTATGGACTCTCCCTTCTTCCCCTCCTTGAGTACAGGGTTTAAGCCTATGGCTACCTCTTGGGGTGGGCCATGGTAGCAGATGGTAGAGTAGGCAGCCCAAGTAGGCCTGGGTGCCAGGTTCCTATGTCCCTGCCGCTCCGTGCAGCCTGTCTTCTGGTTCTGCTCACAGGTCCACTACACATTCAACAAGGTGCTCATGCTACAGGAGCCCCTGCTGGTGGTAGCTGCCTTCTACATCCTGTTCTTCACCGTCATCATCTATGTCCGCCTGGACTTTTCCATCACCAAGGTACCCTCGAGGCTTGCTTCCTACCCTTATCAGTCAGCCTGTTGTACCTTGGTAGTGAGCTTCACTAGCTTGGGCACCAGTCCTCACAGCAAGTCCAGAGCAGGACTATCGCTGGAAGATCCTCCCCTGCTGTGGCCTCTGCTAATCCCACTGGAAAGGTACTGGCACTTGTGTCTGTGATCACCAGTGCTTCCTGTCTTGTTTTGGTTCTGGAAACATGGTAACTTGTGTGCTCAGCTGGGGTAGGAGAAACATAAAGACATAAAGAGGTGGTTATTCTGCTGCTTGTCATTTGGCTGAACCACAGCTCCTCTCCCTCCCTGAGGACACTCCTTGTGGGGAGACGATTCGAGCGGCGGCTGGCCCCATCAGCAACCTCCTTTCTTTTAAAGTAGCATAGTCACTCGTGCTCCTGTTGGTGACCAATTTCATCAGTCTGTGGATAGCCTTCCTGATTTATTTTTGCCAAAGTAAGCAGATATCTGGATCCTTATTTCCTCCTTTTACACAAACGGTAATAATGATAAGTATTTTGTGTCCTTTTTTCTATGTAAACATGCTATGGGAGTCACCCATATCAATTCTTCCTTGTTTTTTTTTTTTTTTTCTTTTTTTTACAGGCAGAGTGGACAGTGAGAGAGAGAGACAGAGAGAAAGGTCTTCCTTTTGCCGTTGGTTCACCCTCCAATGGCCGCCGCGGATGGCGCGCTGCGGCCGGCGCACCGCGCTCATCCGATGGCAGGAGCCAGGTGCTTTTCCTGGTCTCCCCATGGGGTGCAGGGCCCAAGCACCTGGGCCATCCTCCACTGCACTCCCGGGCCACAGCAGAGGGCTGGCCTGGAAGAGGGGCAACCGGGACAGAATCCGGCGCCCCGACCGGGACTAGAACCCGGTGTGCCGGCGCCGGCCCCTTGTTGGTTTTTTATAGAGCCTTGGTTTATTTACCAGTTTCCCACATGTGTAAAACCTACTTTAAAATTTTAATAATTTATTGAGCTAAAAGTTAATTGTGCACCAGATAACTATGTGCAGAGCAGACTGAGCCTTTGAACTGACAGGACTTCTGAAGTGGGCACATTTGAGAGAAGACTGGAAAGCAGGGAGGGCCGTGATTGGCAGGCTGGGGAGCTTGGCTTTTTCCTCTGTGGCCTGGAATGTCCTTGAAGGAGTAAGCTCTAACAAACTTCCCTGAAGCCCTCCCTGGTCTGAGCTGAGCGTTCTCCTCAGCACCTCCCCTGTCCAATTTATGGTCCACTCTGCCATTACTGTCCTTGTTTGCATTACCTTTCTGCCTTGCCAGGCTGTGAAGAAATGTCTGTCTCACCCTGTGTCCCTGGTCTGGCCCATTGCTGGACTTGGCCCCGATGAAATGCCAGTAGGGATTTGATTTTATTTCTTCTTCTTCCCTGGTCTGGCCCATTGCTGGACTTGGCCCAGATGAAATGCCAGTAGGGATTTGATTTTATTTCTTCTTCTTCTTCTTCTTTTTTTTTTTTTTTAAAGATTATTTGAAAGAGGGAGACACAGAGACACCTTCCATCTGCAGGTTCACTCCCCAGGTGGCTGCAATGGCTAGGGCTGTGCCAGGTCTCCCACATGGATGGCAGGGGCCTAAGTACTTGGGCCATCTTCCACTGCTTTTCTCAGGCCATTAGCAGGAAGCTGGATTGGAAGTGGGGGAGCCAGGACTTGAACCTGCGCCCATATGGGATGCTTGCATCACAGGCGGTGGTTTTACCTGCTACACTACATCACCCACCCCAGGGGTTTGATTTTCTGACTTTCCAAGATGATGCCTTTTCTTGTTTGGCTGCTGGTGGTGGGTGTTATTTGGGAGACAGAATCAGAGGGGGCTCAAGCTTGGATGTTTTCACACGTGGTGTATCTCTTTCCAGGATCCGGCTGCGGAAGCCAGAATGAAAGTGGCTTGCATCACAGAGCAGGTCTTGACCCTGGTCAACAAAAGAATAGGCCTCTATCGTCACTTTGACGAGACCATTAATAGGTACAAGCAATCTCGGGATGTCTCCACTCTGAACAGTGGCAAGAAGAGCCTGGAGACTGAACACAAGGCCTTGACCAGTGAGATTGCTCTGCTGCAGTCCAGGCTGAAGACAGAGGGCTCTGATCTGTGTGATAGAGTAAGTGTCTGGCATCGTGGAGGCACTCAGCTCTGGCCCCCATCCCCATTTTAGGGGACTGTACCCATCTGTCCAGAGCACCGACTCACTGCTCTGTCCAGGTTGATACCAGGCATCTCTGCTTCTACCTGCATGCTTGTGAGGGGAGACTGAGCCAGCCTGTGCTCATCACTAGGTGCCTGCCAGCTCCTGAGGTGAAACAAGATGTTTTGGGGTCTTGATTGCGATTGAGAGTTGGGTTTGGACGGGGCTATACAGCACTATCTGTCCACTTGGCCAGTGCTCAGAGTACCTGCTTCCTTTGCTGCAGGCCAGGCTGGACTAGACCTCAGGCTGCTCATGGTATGATAAGACGAACCCAGGCTTGAGACTTCACGGGTGTGAATCCAGGCTGTAATTCAGATTCTGTAAACCTGGGCAAGTGATTTTTCTTCAACAGTTTGCTCATGTGTGAAACGAGAATGCAGTTACATCTCAGTGTGAAATGAGTCTAGCGCACGCGAAGTGCTCAGAGCCGTGCCTGATCCATGCCGTGCAAGCAAGTTACCATTAGCTGTGAGGACAGTAGCCTCCTTGCAGAAGTGCCCCTCAGAGTCCCCAGTCACCTGTCCCTCCTGGCGTCCCCTCTACGTCCCTTGTGTTAGTTTCTTCATGTCACCGGCCACTTTTTGGAGCTGTGCTTTTTCATGGGCCTCTGTTCAGTATCAGGTTCAGGAGGGTATGAGACCTCACATGGCTCTTCTGCAGCATTGACTTGGACGGTCCTGTTCTCTAGATGAGACTCCAGGATGATGCAGGCACTTGAACTATTTGCGTTGGTGAAGCTGGCATCAGAAACAGGGCCTCTCTTTCTCCACGGCCAGCTCCTCTGCCTGGAGCACTGTTGTATTTGCGGCATTCCAGTGTCTGTCGACTTGGGAGCTGGTGAGACTGGGTCGCACAGGCACTGTCAAGTGCTTCTCTGCTCTTGCCTCGCTAGGTGAGTGAAATGCAGAAGCTGGACGTGCAGGTCAAGGAGCTGGTGTTGAAGTCGGCGGTGGAGGCTGAGCGGCTGGTGGCCGGCAAGCTCAAGAAGGACACGTACATCGAGAATGAGAAGCTCATCTCTGGAAAGCGCCAGGAGCTGGTCACCAAGATCGACCACATCTTGGATGCTCTGTAGCCCCTGCCCTTGCCTTCAGGGTGGGCCCAGGGAGCCTGCATTGTTAAGAAGGCAGGCAGTGGGCGGAGGGGGGTTTGAACATAGAGACCAGCGAAGGCTGCATCTCTAATTTGCAAATGGCTTTCAAAGGAAGAGAAGCCAGGCAGTAGAAGAAGCCTCTTTTTTTAAAGTTAAAAAAAAAAAAAATTAAGTCCCACAATAACAAAACATCTTTGTGTTTTGAACAAAGAAATTTTCAGTAGTTGACTGGTATTGTTTGATTCTGAAGCCTAGGGTATTTTTAAGCCTGTTTCATGCCCTTCTACTTGATGTTTTGGGTATTTTGTGAGCATATGTGTGTGTTTTGTTTTTTTAAAGAAAAAGGCGTGTGTGACCAAATGAAAATAAAGCAGGGACTGCATCTGTTTTTGTTCTGTTGAAAATCTCTCCTAACAATTCTCACCTTTGGATACAATACTTTTATCAAGTGCTTTTTATCCAGTAAATAATGGACTTGCGCCTTGGATCAGATTTGCAGGGTGGGTATTTACATTTGACATCTTAGAACATGGAGGTGTCCTAACAGGAGTATTAGCAAGTACTAACTAGCACAATAGGAAAGGTCAAGTGGCCTCCCTAAGACCACACACCAGGAGTGGTGCAGCAAAACCTCTGTTCTTGTGTATTTTTGAATATCTTTTTTTTTTTTATATATAAAGTCATTTATTCATGTCATCTTACTGGATTACAACCCCTGGCGCCTCTTCCCCGCCCCCTGCAGCACACGTGCGCACCTCACAGTGGTAAATACACACAATGCATCCATGGGAAATCAAAAGACACAGCACAATAGGTCTCTATAGACATGGAAGCTGCCCTCGGGCCGTGGCACATCCCTGGCCCACCCTGAGGTTGGCGGAGACCCAGGCCCAGGAAACGCAGAATGTCCTTTACCCTCCTGCGTCGCCTCTGCCCACAGGCCACTTGGTACCAGGTTATCAGCAACAGAGAGAAACAGGGAAAGGCACAGCACGTGACAATATGGTTTAACAATGTGGTGAAGTTGCCAATGAGGAGATAGCCTGCAGCACCTCTGGCCCAGGCCAATGTCCAAGCCTATGGGCCCAGGATACCTATAAAAGGCTTATTTTTATTTATTTGGAAGGCAGAGTTAGAATGATCTATCCGGCCGGCGCCGTGGCTCAACAGGCTAATCCTCCGCCTTGCGGCGCCGGCACACCGGGTTCTAGTCCCGGTCGGGGCACCGGATTCTGTCCCGGTTGCCCCTCTTCCAGGCCAGCCCTCTGCTGTGGCCCAGGAGTGCAGTGGAGGATGGCCCAAGTGCTTGGGCCCTGCACCCCATGGGAGACCAGGATAAGCACCTAGCACCTGGCTCCTGCCATCGGATGAGCGCGGTGCGCCGGCCGCAGCGCGCCAACCGCGGCAGCCATTGGAGGGTGAACCAACGGCAAAGGAAGACCTTTCTCTCTGTCTCTCTCTCTCACTGTCCACTCTGCCTGTCAAAAAATAAAAAAAATAAAAAAAAAAATAAAAAAAAAAAGAATGATCTATTCACTGGTTCACTCCGCAAATGGCCACAACAGCCAGGGCTGGGCCAGACCAAAGCCAGGAGCCTCCCAAGTGGGTGCAGGAGCCCAAGGACTAGCCATCTTGAGCTTTCCCAGGTGCACCAGCAGGCAGCGGGATCAGAAGTGGAACAGCCACTGTAACCAGTGCCTGTATGAGATGTCCACATCACAACATAGCTCCTACTCTACCATGCCAACCCCTTGAATTCATCTATTTTAAGTCTATTTATTGATAGGCAGTGAGAGAGAAAGATCTTCCACCTACTGATTTACTCTCTAAATGCCTACATAGCTGGGGTTGAGTCAGGCTGAGGTCAGCAGCCAAGAGGCAGCTGGTACTTGGGCCATCATCTGTTGCCCCACAGGCACACTGACAGGAAGCTGGATTTGAAGTGAGGGTGGGACTGGATCCCAGGCACTGTGATAGGGGATGCAGCAGTCCCAGGTGACGGCTTAACCTGCTGTACCACAATGCCTGCCTCTTGAAAATGTTTGTATTCTGTGTCCTACTGAGACTTCTGCAGTGGTGAACACAGAGGAGGAGGTTCTTACAGACGACAAACATCCAAACCCAGATTCGTAATCACAAACTGGCAAAACCCTGCGAGATAAAAAGTGCAAGTCCTCTGATAGTATGGGATTAATCAGGATGGGATTCGCCTGCGCCGTGGCTCAACAGGCTAATCCTCCACCTGGCGGCGCCGGCACACCGGGTTCTAGTCCCGGTCGGGGCGCCGGATTCTGTCCCGGTTGCCCCTCTTCCAGGCCAGCCCTCTGCTGTGGCCCGGGAGTGCAGTGGAGGATGGCCCAAGTGCTTGGGCCCTGCACCCCATGGGAGACCAGGAGAAGCACCTGGCTCCTGGCTCCTGCCATCGGATGAGCGCGGTGCGCCAGCCGCAGCGCGCTGACTGCGGCGGCCATTGGAGGGTGAACCAACGGCAAAGGAAGACCTTTTTCTCTGTCTCTCTCTCTCACTGTCCACTCTGCCTGTCAAAATAAATAAATAAATAAATAAAAATTAAAATAAAATCAGGATAGGATGGGACTTAGGAAGGCTTCCCTAGGAACTGACTTTTTGTTTGCACTCTGGAGGAGTTACACAGGTGACAGGGAGGCAGCAAGTATTCTAGGCAGCAGGTAACAGTGTGTGCAAAGGCCCTGGGACACCCTGGAGCTTAAGGAGCTGAAGGGACTCCAGCTTGTGAGCGGAGAGCATACGGACGGCATGGGCTGCAGAGGCAGGGGAGTCCTGAGCAAGACAGCATTGCAGGACCGTCAAGGCTTTCGGCTTTACTCTAAAATCAAAGGGAGACTGCCTGCCGTGTGAGACGCTCAGAGGAGAAAACTGCTGGCCAAAGGTGGGGGTGCGAGACACGCTGAGCCTCTGTGGTCATCAGGCAGATGACCACAGTGCGATGACAGGTGTGGACGCAGTTCTGAGGCCTGGGGGCTGTGGGCGGGACTGACAGTGCTCAGGCCTCCTCCTCCTCCCTCTGCTCTCGGGAGTGCTCTCCCTGCTTCACTTGATGTACTCCTGCTCACCCTTCAGGTAAGAGCTTAAGGTTCCATGAGCTAGGGCCGGCGCTGTGGCTTAGCGGGTAAAGCTGCGCCTGCAGTGGGCTGTATGGGCACTGGTTCGAGAACCCAGCTGTTCCACTTCCGATCCAGCTCTCTGCAACGGCCGCGGAAAGCAGTAGAGGATGGCCCAAGTCCTTGAACCCCTGCACCCACGTGGGAGACCCTGAAGAAGCTCCTGGCTTCAGATCAGTGCAGCTCCGGCCGTTGTGGCCAATTGGGGGGAGTGAACCAGCAGATGGAAGACCTCTCTGTGTAACTCTGACTTTCAAATAAATAAATAAACCTTAAAAAAAAAAAAAACAAAAAAAAACGGAAGGGCAGCAGGAGGAAGTGCAACTGAAGACTTCCCACTATTCTGCTAGATAGGCAGAGACCTGTCATCCCGTCCCCACAGATCTGCAAAGGCCTAGGGGAAGCCATGAGCCAGGAATTCAATCCGTTTCCCGCCTGGGTGGCAGACGCCCAGCTCCCTGAACCTTCACTCGCTGCCTGCTGCGCATTAGCAGGAAGCCGGAACTGGGGCGGAGTCAGGACTCAAACCCGGGCACTGCCCTTCCCAAGGCCATCTTCACCACTGTGCCAAGCATCCGACCCTTAAAAGTTTTTTTTTTGTTGTTTTTTTTTAAAGATGGGACAGATTAAGTGTTAAGCCACCGGGATCCACCAGGCGTGGAAGGACGGGGCTCGGCGGGGGCGCACCCCTTCAGGAGGGGAACCTGCTGCCAGGTGACCTGGGTGGAATCCCGGCCCTGCCGCTCTCCCTGCCTGTCGGGACAGGAGCAGGTAAGCTGTTCCTCCAGCCCCGGCGCGCTGGCCGAGCCGGGCGCCTCAGGGCGTGGGAACCGGAGGCCGCCCTTACCCAGTGGACCTGTGCCCGCCCGCCTGTCTCCCTCAGCTCCCGGGAGCCTCCGCCGCGCTCGGGAAGCCCAGGTTCGCCTGCGAAGGGGGCCCGGTTTCCCCGGCGCATCCCACCTGGCCAGCTTCCTCACCAGACCCCCTCGCCCTGCCACCCTGCCTTACGCCTTTTCATACATTCTGAAGCGAAGTCAGAAACTCCGACGGAAACTCACGGTTTCTAGTCAGAGAACTCCGCTGGGGTCCCAGGGCGGAGCGGCGAGCGTCACCTGCCGGTCCGGAGGGCAGTGTGCAGGGCTGGGAGGAAGTTGCCCGTGCACCTTGGAGTCTCCGAAACCCGTGGACGTGTCACCAGGGGGCACCAGAAAGTACAACCGAAGCGAACGCGCAGGCGCAGTCTGCCGGGCGGCCTGAAAGCTAGGCGCATGCGTGGGGCTATGAGCCACGCTGTCGGCGGCGCGGAAGCGACACTGCTCAGTCAATTCCCTGGCTGTGGCGCCACCTAGGGGGCGGGCTCGGGAACGGCCGCACGGCCCGGTTTAGAACTGGGTCTGGGGTCACTGGGAGCTGGGCCGAGGGGCTGCTGAAGCACTTGAGGGGCTCTCGGATGACCTGTGCGGGCCGCAGGGACAGCTGGGCCTGCCGGAGCTGGTGGCCCCCTGGCAGGCTGTGCCGGCTGCTGTGGTGAGGCGTCCCGCGCCCCCCAGGCCCACCCAAGCCCTCTTACATCCCCCTGCTCTCTGGGGGTAGGAGTCAGTCCGTGGACAGCCTAGCCGTTTCCTGGTCCTTGGTTTCCCCATTAGTAAACAAGACCTCAGTTTACCTCTTGCAGGGAGGTGGTGAAGTGGGCCCCGGATGTGAACCCTTGGCCCAAGCATGGCACCCCTTGGCACCCCTTGGCGCCTCGTGACTTGCCCCAGACTCCTAACACCTCCGGTTTGGGTTTGCACCCAGCTGCGTCCCCTCTGTGGCCCTTACTGTGGTCACTCTGAGGAGTGACCCCTATACCCCCCGCTATTGTTGAGTCCTCCAGGCCTGGCCCATCTGTCCAGCCTTGGCCAAGGCGCTGGACCCCAGATGCCCAGCCCCGGCATCCTCCACAGCTGCAGCTTTGGGATGTCCCTGCAGTCGCGGGTGACTGGCCACGCGGCAGGCCCCCGGCCCTGGACAGCCGCCTGCTGCCCAGCCCTGGACTCAGAGAGTAGAAAACGAGGCTGAAGAAGGGCTGGGTGTCACCTTCCCTCCTCCATTTGTCTTGGAGGCTGACACTGGAGAAAACCCCAAAGGACCAAGTGTGCCCTCACAGTTTCACCACAAGTATCCTGACCGGGTGTCTGGTGCCGAACTGATAGCGCAGGCCCTGGCCGCAGCCCCGCCGGAAACCCGCGCTGCCAGCGGTTGGGGGCCGCAGGCTCTGACAGGAAACGCCCCCAGGGTGTACCCCAGGGCCCATGACCTCCACAAAGGCCTGCTGCTTTGGACGAGGCCTGGCGCCATTTTGATGCTGGGCCTGCCTCTGGGACGGGTGGCTTGAGACCCAGGGACTGCTCTGTCACCTGCCTGAACAGGTTTGGGGGATGACAGAGGGGAGAGACAAACTCCTGACTGGACCAGGCCTGAACTGAGAGCCGGGGCAGCCTCTTCCCCTACCATGGCCAAGCTCTCCATGGTTCCCCCAACCCAGCCCTTCTGCATGCCAGCTTGCATTAGGTCGTTGGTTCTGTCTGTGCCCTGCCGGGACCCAGGACCAAATGCAGAAAACACAGAAGTGTGCAGAACAGCAGAGGTACTAGGCCTGGGGAAATGCAGCCCAGCTGCAGGAGACGTTAGGAGGTGTAACAGCGGGGTCTGAAAGGCTTGTGGGGGGAGATGGAGGAGGAGCCAAGGTTCCAGCCGGTTTTTTTGACTTCCATTCATGAGATAGAATTCCTTTATATAAAGATGGACGTTGCCTGTTTGAGCTGCTATAACCAACTACCGTGGACTGGCCAGGGACTAGGTTTCAGGCTGAGTGGGGGCAGGAGTGGGACTCAAACATTCAGCTGTAGCAATGGCAATGCCAGAAATCGGCGGAGGCAATGGGGAGGGCACGACTGTAAAGCCAGGAGAGAAAGGTCAATCGGCGGAGCCTGGGAGAGCAGGGCTTAGGGGGAGTGAAGACTCAGGGTCGGCTCTTAGCACGAAGCCCGGGGCAGGCTTTGCCTCCGGGTCGCCTGCTCTGCTGCTCAGGTGGGGCCCAGGCATCCCTGCCTGACATCGCCAACACTGCTCTCTGCTTGCCTCCCTCCCTGGGAGCTCGTTCTTAACACAAATCTTCATTTGGTGTCAGGGCAGCAGACACGTTCTAAGTCAGAAAAGGCTCATGGAACTTTCAGAAAGACAAGAAGCTACAAAATCCATCCTTGTAAGTAGCAGTAACGGCTGGGAAGGAAATACAGCAGGGTGATGTGACAAATGGATTCTGTCTGAAGGATCAAGCACTTGTGGAAGCCAAGAAGTGGGTGTCGGGGTGCAGCAGGATGTGGGCTGTGACAGCCCGAATCCTGCTACCTCCTCCCCACCCACACCCTGTAGAGCCTCCTGCCTCCAAGTCGGGGTTCCTCACCTGCTCCAGGCACTCCCGGCCCACCCCAGCCTGTGTATGAGGGAGTTGTCACACCCTCGCCAGGCCTTGTTTCTCATCTCTCAGCCTCATGTGGCACATCTGGAGAATTGTCATTGCGGTGAGATGCCCGGAAGGGCCGTGTGACTTGATGTCCCCAAAAGCCTCACCCAGTAGCAGCTCCAGGAGCAGACGTCTCTAGGGTGACCAGCAGAGCCTTTTCTCTGAACTGAGTGTCACTGGTGACACCAGACTTTATCAGTGTCTGTGGACCCACTGGTCTGGACAGCAGACGTAGGTCTCAGGTGAGGAAGGAGGACCCAGGGCCGGTCCTGCTCTGCAGCCAGCACCTGTGTGACCCTGGGCAGGTCCCTGACTTCTCTGGGCCTCAGGTCTTACTGTGCAATGACAATGTCCGGAGGGCCTTTGGATACTCTGCAGCCAGCCACACAGGGAGAATCCCTCTAACAGTCTCAGTCCAACAGGGGAGGAAGTTTTTTTTCCCCTCCAGATTCTGGTTTCTTCCCAGAGCTGAGCTGAAGCAGGTCTGTAGTCCCTGCTGTGGGTTTCTTGTTTGTCAGTGAGCCAAGGGGGTACAGGATGTGATGGGGCTCCACACACAGCCATTCCACTAGTCAGGTATGTGCAAACACTCACACATCTGTGGCCATCACGGAGGCGGAGACGTGTGTACCCGCAGGTGAACACACTCGGCATGCTGCTGCCAGGTAGATTCACACACAGCAGGCACTGACTAGGCAACTGTCATGGGCTGGGTGCTGTCTTTGGCCTTGGGGATACAGAAGGGAGCGACCACATCCTCACCCTCAGGGACCTTGTGGAGCTGCAGAGACACCTGCACATCATAATGATGAACGCTTACTCTGCCAAGTGCTGCTCTGGCCGCCACTGGCTGACCTGAGACTCTGATTCCCTACATGCATGGCCGTGAACTTGGCTTGCTGGCCCCACAGCCTGTGCTTACCCCTGGGCTGTATCTGTCTCCCACAAACCACTCACGCACACATACCCACTCCCAGAGCCACGCAGGGGCACACACGCTGCTCCCCAGGCAGGTGTGTGCTTCCTGAGAGCACCTGCCTATTTCTTGCATCTCAGCCCCAGCTCCTGATGTTCTGAGCCAGCCAGCCTGCTTTGGGCCTGGCAGAGAAGTCCTCATGCCCGCTGGTCTTTCTGACCGCCTCCCTCTGCCAGCCTGGGTCCCAGGAGCAGGGCCTGGATCTTGTGCCCAGCACAAAGTTCTAGGTCTGAAAAGACGGGGTCTGGGCACAGAAGGTACAGCCTCCTGCCCTCCAGCTCTTAGGGATCCCAGGGTTTCCTGCTCCCCAGCTGAGAGGGTGCTGTGGGGAGCCAGGAGGGAGTGGGGCCAGAAGCCAGGTGGCTGCAGCAGCATGGGGTTGGTGGGATGGGTCAGAGATGGAACCCTGAGGAGGAGATGCTGTGAACTTGACAGGGCTCAACAGGGGCGATTTGGGGAGGCACGGCCTGGCAGATCTGTGCACCCCCAGGAAGACGCTATATTGGGCTGTGACCCGTGTGTGTCTGTGCATGTCTGTGTGCATGGATGCATGTGTCTGGGAATATATTTGTGTTTATGCACATGGATGCCTCTCTGTGTTAGTTCTGCATGTGCGTGTCTGAGTGTCTGTATGGTGGTGGGAAGCCACCTGGGGCAGTTGGGGTCAGCACCCACAGGGATTTGAAGCCTGCTCCTGCTGGCTGGGAGACTTTGAGGCCCAGCGCTTGCTGAAATTCTTCCCACCTGTTTTCCCAAGCAGTGGGCCTGATGTGGTCTGGATGCCAAATGTATGGGTAGCCACGTTGGCTCCACCACTGTGCTTCAGGACACGGCAGCGAGGATGTCTCTGCCAGCATCCGTGTGGTGGTGATGGTGGGGGGAGGGTGTAGAGCTCATCAGCATGTGGGAATCCCAGGTCCATGCAGAGCTTGCCTCAAGGGCCCATCCCAGCATGGCTGTCCTGGGACTCCAGGGATGCTGCCCACCTGTGCACATGAGCCCGTAGTCAGACACAGGCATGGGGGGGTACGTGAAGATTGAAGATCCCACCTGCAGGAGTCCTCCTGACAGACAGAGGCACCAATAACCCAGCACAGCCTTGCCTGGGTTCACTACTGGGCCAGGGAGACACAGGGATTCACAGCACGCGCTGTGCTGGGCATTCGGTTATTTTCTGTTTTCAGCTGTCTGTCCTCACAGTACCTTCCCTTACCATGGCCCTTGCTGTCACCTCCCAGCCCACTGACAGCCCATCCTGTGTATGACCATAGACACGTGTGCTCCCCAACAAACTCCGTGCTGTGTGTTCTTGTGTGTGTATGTCTGTTTGGCCATGGCAAGTACTCCTTTTGCTGGTTTTCTTGGTCTGCTCTGGTTGCAATAGCAAAATACCCACGACTGGACAGCTTGTCCCACAAGGTTTCCATTTCTCACCCTTACAGAGGGTGGGAAGCCCAAGAGCAGGGTGCTGGCACTGTCGGCTTCTGTTAAGGGCCCTGGTCTGGGTTCTGGACATGGCTTCTCACTGGGTCCTCACTGGTCCGAAGCGACCAGGTAGCACTCCAAGGTATCTCTTATCCTGATGCTAAACCCAATATTGAGTACTCTGCACCCATGGCTGCGTCACTTCACAAGAAGCCCCGCTTGCCACCACTGTCACCTTTGGGTTAGTACAGTCCTAACTTAGGATATCAAAAAAGGAACTTTGAGAAACATAAGACTGAGAAAATGCACGGGTCTCAAGTACTATCCACATTCCCATGTGCAAATCCAGGCAATCTTCTGACCCTGATATATCCAAGAGTTTGCCTTCTACCTTGTATTTAAAAAAATTATGTACTTGAAAGGCAGAGTTACAGAGAAAACACACACACAGAGAGAAAGAGATCTTCCATCTGCTGGTTCACTCCCCAAATGGCCACAATGACCAGAACTGGGCCAGACTGAAGCCAGGAGCTTCATCCATGTCTCCCATGTGAGTGGTGGTGGCCCAAGCACTTGGGCCATCTCCCACTGCTTTCCCAGGCATGTTAATAGGATGTTGGATCAGAAGTGGAGCAACTCTGACATGAACTGGTGCCCCATGGGATGCCAAGGTCATAGGCAGTGGCTTAACCTGCTGCTCCACAATGGCTGGCCCCTCGTCTTCCACCTGCAACCCAAGGGAGAAAACTCTACCTCAATCTCCTCTCGCATCTTACCTCTCACTCCCCAGGGTGGACAGCCTCACCTCTGCTTCCCTCCCATGCCCACTACAGGAATGCAGGGACGGGGAATGGGGGAGGCGGCACTGGGTTGCAGTGAGTCAAACCCCAGAGGCAGAGAGGCAGCTTCCAGGAAAAACCACCATTGGCCCGCCCCTTTCGACATGTGTCCAGAGCACCAGGCTCTCCAGGCAAAACAGAGTAACTTTATTTGATTTAAATTCGATTTGCTTTATTTCAAGGCATGGGGCGTGCAGGTATTCATTAGGAAGTAAATTGAAAAAAGTAAGAGCTCAGACCGAGGGTAGTCATTACAGCTGCTGGCACGGCCTCGGACTCCGGGGCTGGGCTGCCTGCGCTGATGGCTGGATTCACACTTGCTGTGTGTGTGACCGTGGAAAAGACACGGCGCTACTCTGAGCCTCTATTTTCCATCCATAGGTGCTGACGCATGGAAGCCAGGAAGATCGATGTACATAGGGCAAACGACGGCGCCTGATAAGGACAGTTCTGGCTTATCCTCCAATTTGTCAGCAGATACGTTCTGTGGCCCGAGAAAAGTTACTGTTCCGGTTTTGGAGCCTTGGTTTCCCCTCTGAGCGCCCACTGTCCTCACCTGGCTGGAGACTGGCAGAGGCGGTGGGGCCCTGGAGTCCTTGGGCACCAGAGGGCGCCCCTGCCTAGGGCATGCACACCGCTCCCTGCTGAGTGGGGAAGCAGGGGACCTGCACGGAGGGGGCTGGGGGTGACAGCCTGGGCCCTGGTGCTCAGACCCCAGAGGCTGGGTTGCCTTGCTAGCCTGAGTTTCCTTATCTGAAACCTAGCATCTTCCCTGGAACTACCCCACGGGCTTCTGTGAGTATTGAACAGGTTGGAGGCGATCGAGAAGTTGGTGCTTTGTTACTGGGCTCCTGTTCCGAGCCAGGCCACGACAGGAGGTGACGTCCCTATACCACCCGTCCTCCCAGTTACTGTGTGAGTGGAGGTTCCTCTTCCAGAAGCTGGAGCTTGGAGAAGGCATTTGAAGTCCCCCTCAGGGCGAGGAGCACAGCCTGGGCTCTAACCCGGTGACCAGGGCTCCGTCACACCAGAGCAATGGCCACCCCCACTGTCCCGGCATCCCCCAGATGCTAGCCTCCCTCCTGGAAGAAAGCATTTTTGCGCTTTCTTCTGAGCTACTTAGCAAATCCTCCACGCATGGACAGCATGTTCACACTGTTTCATTTAATTATCTCCCTGTGCTCGTCTCCAAGCCTCGTCCCCTGAGGCCTGGGCTGTGGCCTGACGTAGCCTGGACCCAGAAAACATGCTCAGAAAACGCTGCCCTGGACAGTTTGACTTTTTTGACACTGCTTGGCAGGGGACAGCCTGGGTGCTGGTCAGTCTCCTTGCTCTCCTTGCAGAATGCCAAGAGCCGAATTCATCTCAACGTTCAAAATTCAGGAGATCTTCCTGAAGTCTGGATTTTCTATGGCTTTTGAAATGATCCAGGTAACAGGGCCACGTCTGGACGCTGCAGGAGCAGCCGCTCCCCAGGGGACCCTGGGCACTTTTCTCTGCAGCCTCAGACGGGCCCCACTCCTGTCCCCTCCCTGAGGTCCATCCCCTGCCTGGTCCCCAAGCCCTCTTAGTCCGTGACTTCCATCCTTGGCAACCTAATGAGGAAACAGATGTGCATGGGAATGGTCAGTGACAACCAAGTGTGGCAGCTGAGTGCCTGAGCAAGGTGAGAAGAACGACTGAGAAGGAACCTGATCCACAGAGGAGCGTCCCTCACGCTGGGTCACTGGGGGTCCAGCAGGGGGTCCTCCCCTTCCAGCCTGTGCTACTCAGGACAGAGTTAACACCCTGGGGCCTCGCTGATCTATGGGTGGTGGCTGGCAGCACCTGCCCAGCCACCGAGGCCTGTGGCCCTTGTTGGCCCGTCCCAGCCCCCGGGCATCCGTGCGCATGTCTGGGTTCAGAACACACGGGGGCAGTTGTTGAGGGCATGAGGAAAGGACTTGTTTGAAGGCCTGGGGGAGCAGGGACAGGGGGACACACCGTGGGGCAGGGAAAGGTGTGGCGTTGCCAGCTGTCCCCTACACTGGTGAGGTTGGCAATGACCAACCAGAAGTCACACTGGCTGCAGAACACAGCCTGGCAAGGCAGTGCTGGGCCTGTGGCAGGGCAGCTGCTCTGATGCAGGGATGGGCTGTGAGGGACCCAGGCTCAGCGGTGTGGAGCTGCGAGAGCAAAGCTAGGGATGCAACGTGAGAGGAGGGCCCTGAACATGCCCCTGCGAAGGCCCTGTAGCGGGCCCTCTCCATGGCCTACACCCGTCTGGTGGCCACTTGCTGGTCCCACCCTTTGTTCAGAGAACAGGCTGCAGCACGGCCCTGAGAGGGAATGTTTCCTTTGCAGAAGGAACCCTCATCAGCCTGAATCTGTCCAGCGCTGTGTCGCCCCCAGCGGTACCACCCCAGAACGAGCCCGCAGCCTTGCTCTGCAGCCCAAACCTGGGGCCTCTGCCCAGTGACCGGAATGGAGGGATGAGCTACGGCCCTGCGAGGGAGTGCAAGCCACGTAGAGAGTGGGACCCCTGTGCCAGGTAGCCAATGGGACTGGGGAATGGAGCCCAGGGTTTGCAAGGACGCTCAAGGGTCAGTTCTAGTCGTATGAAGTTGCCGGGCAGAGGGGACCCAGCTGGCTCCCTCCTACCTGCCCGTACAGCCAGAGCCTGCTGGGGAATACAGTCGGCCACCGTGATGCGTGCTTGGCCTTGGTGGCCTCTTCCTACCGCCCGCCAGGGCTGGGCTGCAGCAGGTTGGGGCAGCCAGGCCGAGGCTGGATGGGCAGGGGTGCACTGAGCTGCCCTCTTGCCTATCTCTGGCTGAGGCTCTTGTGCCCTTCCTTTCCCAGCCGTGCCCCACCCCCCTCGCCCCCGCTGCCCCATGGGGGTGCCGCGTGGGGAGGTTGTTGACAATTTGTGCATTAATCTCTCTGCCTGGGGCCTCCTGGTCAGGTGGCGCTTATCAGGGCAATGCTCCTGTCAGATGGGCCTTCCGGAGCCCGTGGGCGAGGCGGCGGGGGGGCGGGGGGGGCAGCAGAAGCCCCTGCTGCAGGGCCTGGAGGCCACCTCCCCATCCCGGGGCCTTCACATCCCCTCGACCCCTCCCGCGGGCGGCCCTCTTTACCACATCAGGATACAGAACATTGCATGAATTCCGGTCTCAATGGAATTATTTCAGAATTCTGGTCAACCGCAAGCTCAGGGTGTTTCACAAACTATCTATCACTGCTGTGTGGTGGGCAGAGCCTGGGTTGGGAGTCAGTAACGGATGCAGGGAGGCCCTGGCTGCTGTCTGTGGGCGTGGCCCGCCTCTGCCCACCTTGCTGTCCCCCATATTGGGAGGAGGACTTGGATCTGGGGTTGGGGCTCAGGAACAGCAGCGTGACACTTAGGCCCCCGCCCATCCCTGGCATGGGAGGGTGGCTGCGAGGGAAAGTACCCAGGTTGTGGCTGGCTCTGCCACCTGCTAGAGTCTCAGTTGCCACTGCTGCAAAATGGGTTGCAATGCCCACCCTCTCGTTCAGCAGACACTGAGGGCAGCAAGACTGGAGCTGCTGCTCATACCTGTCACATGCTTTGGGTCTGCGGCAGGGAAATCATCTGTCAAATACTGGCTAGCAGCCGGCGCTGTGACATAATGGGTAAGGCTAGTGCCTGCAGCCTAGGCATCCCATATGGGTGCCAGTTCAAGACCCAGCTGCTCCACTTCCGATCCAGCTCTCTGCTTTAGCCTGAGAAAGCAGTTCAAGAAGGCCCAAGTCCTTGGGTCCCTGCACCCACGTGGGAGACCCGGATGAGGCTCCTGGCTACGGATTAGCACAGTTCTGGTGGCTGCAGCTATTTGGGGAGTGAACCATCAGATGGAAGACCTCTCTCTCTGTGTAACTCTGCCTTCCAAATAAATACATAAATCTTTTTTTTTTTTTTTTTTTAAATACTGGCTAAACCAAAGTGCTCAGTGGCTGACAGCGACAAGAATGACAACAACAGCTCTCCTAATGCCCTCTCCCCAGCTCTCTCTGCACAGGGTCATGCGTGCAGCTTAGGGCGGGCAGGCTCTATCCCAGCGTGGTTAGCTGTGGTGGGCACACTGCATGTCTTCCGTATTTCAATGTGGCAGCCAGCAGATCTTCAATGTACATTCCTTCCTTCAAGCTTGGAGAGGGTCTCAGAATCCTACTCATCACAGTGCCAGGTGCACTAGCAGCTGAGCAGAGTCAGCACAGGAAAGGAAGCCCCTGTGTGATTCTGGCCCCTGCTGATGAGAGTGGCCGTTCTCATCATCGCCTTGGCTTCCTGCTCCCGAAAATCCTCTGAAAGTTCCAAGCTGCTCCTGCAGATCCCTGGGGCCCCACTCAGCAGGGAGCAGCCGCTCTAGCTAGGCAGGGATTGGAGGGGCCAATCTCGGCTCTCCCTCTGCAGGCTTTCCACTGACCACGAGTGATTAGGTCCCAGCACTGCACTGGGTGGGACCTGATAGAGGGGCCTGGGCTGGCACAGCCGCCCTTACCACAGCAAGAGGCTTTCAGGCGGCACTGCCCAGGTGGGGTGGGGGCATCTGGGGCCACTGAAAGGGCTGGAGCCAGGAGGAAGTGGGCTCTGGGTGCTGAATCTGGGAGAACAGGCCTGTCCCCCTCACGCAGGGAAGCTAGGAGAGACAGGCAGCAGCGGCCATGTGGCTGCATGCCCAGGCAATGGAGAGATCTTTGCCAAGCCCTCCCTGGGGACTCCCGGCTGAGTGTTCTGGAGGAGATCAAGGCAGGTGGGTTGGGGGGGACTTCAGAGATCTGGACCCACATCCTTGTTGTAAAGATGTGAAGGGCTCCAGACTTTGTGGCAATTCCTGAGGGGTGATGACCTTATTCGCATTTCTCTTCTCCCGGCGATGACCCCCCAGTCCCACTCTCGCTGCCACCTTGCTAGCACTGCCCAGCCCATGCTGGCTGGCCTTGCCCGGCTTTCTGGAGATGGTACACATTGGTTATATTTGTCTCCCACTTTTTAAAAACTTTTTATTTAGGCATACATTCAAACTTGCACAAAAGTTACTAAGCAGCATACTGCGGTCCCTGACCCAGTCCTTGTTAACATTGTGCTGTGTCACCCTCCCGCTGTGTGTGCTGCATGCTTGTGGGCAGGTGTCGTGTGCACTGTGCATATGTCACAGGCAGATTTTGGGGGGCGTTTGAAGTTAAGCTGCGTACAGCCTGGTTCTTCACTCTAAAGACTTCACTGTGTATTTCCTAAGAGCGGGGACTCACAACTCAGCTGGAATGTCTCTACACCACTTCTCTCTGATCTACCAGCTGCTCTGTCACTTACCCCAATAATGTCTGTGACATCATCACGTTCCCTTGTCAGACACAGGACCCAGTGAAAGTCAGGTATTGCATTTCATTATCATGAGATTAAAGAAAAAATATTTACTTGAAAGGCAGAGGAATACACACAGAGAGTGAACTCCCATCCTCTGGTTGACTCCCCAAGTGCTTGCATCAGCCAAGTCTTTGCTAGGGCCAAAGCCAGGAGCTGGGGCCTCCATCCTGGTCAATGACCTGAACCATCACTACTGCCTCCCAGGGTCTGTATTAACAGGAAGCTGGAGTCAGAAGCTGGGACCGGAAATGGAACCCAAGCACTCTGATATGCAATGCAGGCAGCTTAACCATACCCAGCTTCCAGGACTTTTTAAAAAAACCATTTATTTATTTATTAGAAAGGCAGAGTTACAGAGAGGCAGAGGCAGAGAGAGAGAGAGAAAGAGAGAGATTCCATCTGCTGGTTCACTCCCCAAATGACCACAACGGCTGGAAGCTGGGCCTATCAGGAGCCAGGAGCTTCTTCCAGGTCTCCCACATGGGTGCAGGGGCCCAGGGACTCGGGCCATCCTCTACTGCTTTCCCAGGCAATAGCAGAGAGATGGATCAGAAGTGGAACAGCTGGGACTCCAATCGGTGCCCATATGGGGTGCCAGCACTGTAGGCGGCTACTTCACCCGTTGTGCCACAATACCAGCCCCTGAGTTTTTAAAAGTTCTAGATCATGTACAGCCCTCATTGCTGGAATCATCCCGGTGATGGACATTTAAGATGTTCTCTGGGGCCAGTATTGTGGTATAGTGGGCTAAGCTGTCACCTGTAGCACCAACATCCCATATAGGTGTCAGTTCAATTCCTGGCTGCTCCACGTCTGACCCTGCTCCCTACTAATGTGCTTGGAAAGCAGCAGAAGTTGGTCCACGAGCCTGGGCCCCTGTACACATGTTGGAGACCCAGAAGAAGCTCCTAGCTTCAGTCTGGCTCAGCCCTGGCTGCTGCGGCTATTTGGGGAGTAAACCAGCAAGTGGAAGATCTCTATAAAAAAAAAAAATCTGGCCGGCGCCGTGGCTCCATAGGCTAATCTTCCACCTTGCGGCGCCGGCACACAGAGTTCTAGTCCCGGTTGGGGCACTGGATTCTGTCCCGGTTGCCCCTCTTCCAGGCCAGCTCTCTGCTGTGGTCCGGGAGTGCAGTGGAGGATGGCCCAAGTACTTGGGCCCTGCACCCCATGGGAGACCAGGATAAGCACCTGGCTCCTGGCTTCAGATCAGCGCAGTGCGCCGGCCGCAGCACGCCAGCCATTGGAGGGTGAACCAATGGCAAAAGGAAGACCTTTCTCTCTGTTTCTCTCTCACTATCCACTCTGCCTGTCAAAAAAAAAAAATCTATAAAAAATAAAATAGGCTGTGGCCGGCGCCGTGGCTCAACAGGCTAATCCTCCGCCTTGTGGCGCCGGCACACCGGGTTCTAGTCCCGGTCGGGGCACCGGATTCTGTCCCGGTTGCCCCCCTTCCAGGCCAGCCCTCTGCTGTGGCCCAGGAGTGCAGTGGAGGATGGCCCAGGTGCTTGGGCCCTGCACCCCATGGGGAGACCAGGAAAAGCACCTGGCTCCTGGCTCCTGCCATTGGACGAGCGCGGTGCGCCGGCCGCAGCGCGCCGACCGCAGCGGCCATTGGAGGGTGAACCAACGGCAAAGGAAGACCTTTCTCTCTGTCTCTCTCTCACTGTCCACTCTGCCTGTAAAAAAAAAATAAATAAATAAAATAAAAATAAAATAGGCTGGTGCTGCAGCTCAATAGGCTAATCCTCCACCTTGCAGCGCCGGCACACCAGGTTCTAGTCCCGGTCGGGGCACCAGATTCTGTCCTGGTTGCCCCTCTTCCAGGGCAGCTCTCTGATATGGCCCAGGAGTACAGTGGAGGATGGCCCAGGTCCTTGGGCCCTGCACCTGCATGGGAAACCAGGAGAAGCACCTGGCTCCTGGCTTCGGATCAATGCGGTGCACCGGCTGCAGCGTGCCAGCCACGGCGGCCATTGAAGGGTGAACCAACGACAAACCTTTCTCTCTGGCTCTCTCTCTCAATGTCCACTCTGTCAAAAATAAAACCAGAACATGATATATATGACATCAAAAAAGAAAAAAAGAGGGGGTGGACACAGCCCTAGCCTGAAACATGGGCATCCCATATGGGCGCTGGTTCTAGTCCTGGCTGCTCCTCTTCCAATCCAGCTCACTGCTATGGCCTGGGAAAGCAGTAGAAGATGGCCCAAGTCCTTGGGCCCCTGTGCCCACATGGGAGACCTGGAAGAAGCTCCTGGCTCCTGACTTCAGATCGGCACAGCTCTGGACGTTGTGGCCCTCTGGGGCGTGAGCCAGCAGTTGGAAGACCTCTCTCTCTGTCTCTACCTCTCTAACTCTTTCATATAAATAAATCTTCAAAAAATATTTTTGTTGGGGCTGGCATTGTGGTGCAATAGCTGAAGTTGCTGCTTGCAATGTTAGTATCCCATATGTTTTGCTTCTTCTTTTTTTTAAAATTTATTTTTAATTTATTTGGAAGACAGAGTTACAGAGAGAGGTAGAGACAGAGAGAGAAAAAGAAGTCTTCCATTTGCTGGTTCACTCCCCAAATGGCTGCAAAGGTCAGAGTAGAGCTGATCTGAAGCCAAGAGCATCTTCCGGGTCTCCCACATGGGTGTAGGGGCCCAAGGAATTGGGCCATCCTCTAGTGCTTTCCCAGGCGTACTAACAGGGAGCTGGATTAGAAGTGAAGCAGCCAGGACTCGAACCGGCATCCATGTGGGATGCCGGCACTGCAGGCGGGGGCTTCAACCCACTGCACCATAGCACTGGCTGCTCTGCTTCTTATCCAGCTCCCTGCTGCTGAGTCTGGGGAAGCAGCAGAAGACGGCCCAAGTGCTCGAGTCCCTGCCATCCTCAGGGGAAACCTGAATGGAGCTCCAGGCTCTGGGGTTCAGCCTGGCCTTGCCATGCCATTGCAGCCATTTGGGGAGTGGACCAGCAGATAGATGATCTTAATCTTTCTCTCTTTGAAATAAATAAATATTTTTAAAAAATGTTCCTGTCTTTTGTTTCCCCCCTAGCAAAGCTTGGGAGGAGTTCCTGTGTAAATGCACCTTTCAACTGATGGGATAAACACCCATCAAGTATCTTTCTAGAAAAGACACATACAGGCTGGCACTGTGGCTCAACAGGCTAATCCTCTGCCATGTGGTGCTGGCACACTGGGTTCTAGTCCCGGTCGGGGTGTCGGATTCTGTCCTGGTTGCCCCTCTTCCAGGCCAGCTCTCTGCTGTGGCCCGGGAGTGCAGTGGAGGATGGCCCAAGTGCTTGGGCCCTGCACCCCATGGGAGACCAGGAGAAGCACCTGGCTCCTGCCATCAGATCAGTGCAGTGCACTGGCCGCGGCGGCCATTGAAGGGTGAACCAACGGCAAAAGGAAGACCTTTCTCTCTCTCACTCTCCACTCTGCCTGTCCAAAAAAAAAAAAAAGACACACAAAGTATCTTCTGCCCCTGGCCAGATAGCCTCTGATCTCCTCTATGCCAGCAGGGTTAGGCGGCACCTGTTGCCCCACAGCCTGCTCCACACAAGATGTGAGCACACCTCTAGGCTTTGGGTCTCTCTCCATCCTCACAACGGGGGTCTGACCCAGTTTCCAAAAGTCAAAGATGACAGAGTGTCAACTGTTGCTTCTACATGTGTGTCTGAGCCAACTATGAGATGGACTTCACGCACTGCTAGCTCGCCGGTGGTGGCCATGTGTTCTGATAATGGGGGGGAAGGTTCCCGGTTTTTGGAGGCGTGCCCTGAGCTCTGTGGTGGTGCAAGTGGACATGGTGTCTGGTTCACTTTGGAACATGTCAGCGTGACAAACCAAATGCGTACAATTTTCTTCTGCTGTTGAACTTTAGAGTTTCTTATCAGTGCTTGGAGAGATGATAGTCATCAAGCTGGGGACAGGCCAGGGAAGAGGATGGCTCTGAGCATGGGGAAGCTGAGGGGGAAGGGCGGAAGGTTCTGGTCAGAGGCAGCCGGCCGTGGAGGGTGAGTGACAGCAGTGGCTTACTGTGAGCCGGGTACCCTTCCTTGTACTTTTACATGTGTTAACTTATTTGGTCCTGGCAATAATGATCCCACGTGGTCCATATTCCTACCTGTCAAACCCATTTTAAAAGCCAGGAGACTGGTTGGGGTGAGTGTGGTAGCACAGCAGGCTAAGACGCTGATTGGGACTCCTGTATTCCATGTCAGACTGCCAGTCTGAGTCCCAGCTGCTCCACTTCTAATCCAGCTTCCTGTTAATGCACTTGGAAAGGACAGATGATGGCTCAGGGACTTGAGTGCCTGTCACCCACGTGGAAAACCTGGATGGAGTTCCTGGCCTAGCCCTGGCCATTGTGGCTACCTAGGGGGAGTGAACCAGTAGATACAAGATCGCTCTCTCTCTCTCTCTGCCCATCTCCCTCCCCCCTGGGACTCTTTTAAATCAATCAATCAATCAATCATCAAAGACAAAGAAGGGAGCTGAGCAGAGTGGCAATGGTGTTTACCACAGGCACCGGAAACTGAGTGGAGGAGCTGGGTAGCGTACACAGGCAGCTGGCCTGGCTCCTTGCTCTTAACTATCAGCTTCATGGCCAGTTGAGGGCACAGGTGATCTGAGACCCTAAGGCACATCCTGTTTGCAGGACACATGTCCTTATTTTGATCAGAAAAGTAATGCGACATGGCAGAAACTCCTCACAATAACAAAAGATGAGCAAACACAAGCTTTCCCCAGGATACCCACGGCCACCAGGGTCAACTGCGTGGGTTCCCGCCCAGTGGACATTCTCACAAAAGTGTAACTTCTTTCCCTCCCTCTCCCCACCACCTTCCCTTCTCTCTTTCGATGACTTTTTAAGGCTAGAGTCCCAGAAATGGGTGACCAGGGAGAATAGATCAAGAATGTGTTTTTTATGGATCCTGGCAGATACGGCGTAAGGTGCAGTCTTAAACAAGGGCATCCCCACTTGCGGAGGCCGACCGTGGGGCTGTCATAGATCAGATCACTTTTCAGAAGCTCGTGGGAAGTGCAGTTGGCCCAAGCACAATTCCCGTCATTATCACCGACGGTCATCTGGTCATCTTCGTTGTGTTTATCTACAGCACTTTCAGGAAGTGTGAGAGGGGCTCAGAGAGAGACACACACACACCCACACACACCGCAGCCACTAACCAGCCTGCCTTGGGGCTTTCCTGCATGGGACCAGAGCATGTGACAGAAACGCGAGTGTGGGACACACAGGAGGACAGGTTCAGACCTGGGGAGGTCCTCACATGCCCAGCGTGGGGGGACAGACTGAAGACCCTGAGACCTGAGGTTACCAACGCCAGCAACTGTCATGGAGGCATTGGACTACACTGTCAGACAGGAGGTGCTGCTCCTGCACACTTGGACCACTCAGTGTCCCCCAGGGATCAGCAGTGAGGCTGTCCTGGACAGGACAGGCATCTGGAGAGAGACTGAGCGTGAATACGCTTCACTTCTACTAAGTACAGCTTACAGCCTTTTCAAGTTTATTGTTTGAGAAGCAGAGACAGACAGACAGACACATTGGTTCATTTCTCAAATGCTCCCAACAGCTGGGGCCTGGGCCCAGGGCTGGAGACAGGAGCCAAGAACTGAATCCAGGACTCCCAATGTGGATGGCAGGGACCCAACTACATGGGACATCACCTGCTGCCTCCCAGGGTGTGCATGGGCAGGAAGTTGGAGTGGGCATCGAATCCAGGCACTGATGAGGGGCATGTGGGCATCTTCACCATGAAGCTAAATGCTTGCCCCACATCCTGTTCATTTACCATCAGCATCAGCATCTGATGGAGCTGTGGGAAATGGGGAAGTAGGACAGCATAATAAGGGTCTTTAACAATGAAAACAATGCGATCAGTGTTGTGGCACAGCAGGTTAAGCCACTGCTGGGCAAGGCCACATATCCTGGCTCCACTTCTGATCCAGCTTCCTGCTTATGTGCCTGAGAGACCCTGGATGGTAGCCCCAGTGCTTGGGTTCCTGCCATGCACACTGGAGATCTGGATGGAGTTCCTGTCTTCTGGTTTCATCCTGGCCCAGCCTTGGCTGTTGTGGCCATTTGGGGAGTCAATCAGCAGATGGAAGGTTTCTTTCTCTGTCTCTCCTTCCGTCAACCTGCCTTTCAAATAAATAAGACAAATCTGGAAAAACCAAATGGGTCAATAATAGGAGCAAACAACTGTTGCAGTTCCCAAGGCCCTTCTGTCTGTAGCATCTCATTTAATCCTCACATATGTCCAGAAGAGGAAACTGAGGCACGGGGGAGCTAATTGCTGGACCAACGGTTACACGGGCTGCAGATGGCTAGGGCCCCGCACTGGGAGGGCTGGAGAGTGGGCTCTGGAAGTTGTCCTCCAGACGCTTTCATGTGAACCAGGTCTGTCTTCCAAGGGTGTTTGCTTTCAGGGAAGGGGCTCTGGGAACAGGTGGGGAAGCAACCCACGGAAGACTGCAGAGCTCCACTCGGAATCACCTGGAATTGCGCCTTTGTGCCGAGAGAAAGGAAGCCACATTTCTGAGCATCCAGCACGTATCTGCAAACGCTCCAGCCCCAGTCCCATGCACTAGAGCCCACACCCCGCTCGCCAGACCAGCAGGCCCAGGTGCAGAGAGCCCAAGCCCCTTCTCAACAGCGTAGGCCTGCCTCCTGGTGGACTCTGGTGTTCCCACCGCACCCCCAGGGAATGGAGACCTCCTGCAGGTGCCCTCCCTTGCCCTCAGCTCTCACGGATTCACCTCCCCTCTGAAGCCCTCCTTTCCAATGGGAATCTGTTTCCTAGCCCATCATCTGTATCTGGTATTTCACTTTCTCTGTATTTACAAGTACATATGTGAATATTCTAGCCGTTTTCTTTAAAACCAAAATAAAATAAAACAAGGATTGAGGGGCTGGCACTATGGTATAGTAATTAAACCTCCACCTGCAAAGCCTACATCCTATATAAGCACCAGTTCAAGTCCTGGCTGCTCCACTTCCTGTCTAGCTTCCCGCTAATGCTCCTGGGAAGGCAGCGGAAAATGGCACAAGTGCTTGGGTCCCTGCACCCACATGGGAGATGCAGATGGAGTTTCTGGCTCCTGGCTTTGGCTTGGCCCAGCCCCAACCATTGTGGCCATGTGGAGAGTGAACCAGCTGATGCAAGATCAATGGATCGTTCTTGCTGTCTTTACCTTTTAAACAAATACAACTTAAACAGCAAAACAGATGAAAGAGCACTGAACACACTCTTTTTGACTCATTTTAATTGAATCACTGATCTTATTCCCCCTTCCTTCTCTCTCACGAAGTTTTATTCATTCCCTCCCTTTAAAAAAAAAAAAAAAGATGTATATACTTTATTTGAAAGAGTTTCAGAGAGAGAGAGGGAGGGAGAGACAGAAAGAGAAAGATCTTCCATCTGCAGTCAGGCTTATTCTAGTGGATTTGTGTGTGTGTGTGTGTGTGTGTGCTTAGAGGAAATAGTCTTTAAAAAAATTATCTATTTGAAAGGCAGGCAGACAGAGACAGAGAGAAATACCATCTGTTGGCTTTGTCTAAATGCCCACAATGGCCAGGGCCAAGCTGGGAGCCAGGAGCTTGACCTAGATCTCCGACATGGGTAACAGGGACCAAGGACTTGCACCATCACTGCTGTCTCCCAGCTCCCGCAAGAGCAGGAAGCTGGAGTCAGGAGCCAGAGGCAGGAATCAAAGGTAGGTACACGTCGGGGCTGTATTAGCTGCTACAGAACCTTCAATGGCAGAATTCCTGGCACAGAAAGATTATCCAGAGGCTCCCAGCGCTGGTAGGAGGCTCCGTGTCCACCTGGAGGTTAGGAGACCTCGGAGCCCCGGGGATCTCAGCCTGCCTGTCACAGGGACACGGCCCACGGCCCACGGCCCACGGCCCACGTGTGGCTGCGCTTCCTTCCCTTGGCTCTGCAAGCCTACCCGTGACTCTGCAGGCTGATGACTCAGACGCGGCTCAAGACTAATCTTCCATTGCCCACTGCCCTCACCTCTGCCAGCCTCTTCTCTTACAGCCTGATCACTGGAACCCGAGATGAGCCCCTGTGGGGACGCTGGGCCTTCATGGGTCCAGAAATCGTCCTGAACCAGGGCTATGACAAGGCAGTTCCTGATTTGGTTTATTTTTAGATAGATGGGAAAATGTGCCCAAGATTTTCTTTCTGAGACCTCATGCTCAGCAAACTGGGGCTGCCTCTGGGCCCGCTGGGTACAGCGTCACCATCCTGCCTTGACCGTGGGCGAAGCTTTGTGAACCCGGAGAGAACTCACGCCCACAGAGACAGGCAGGGCTCCGGGCTGGCTTTGGTTGTTTTTGGTGGTGAAGGGGTTTGCAAAGGAAAAGGGAAAGCAAACAGTCTCAGGGACTATCCTCACACCGGCCTGTCCTGCTGAGTCAGGAAATATTTAAGTGAAGGCTGCCCCCTGGAATGTGACACCCTCTCCCTGGGCGCCAGGCCCCAGGAATGCTTTACATTGGGAGGGTGGGATTTTGAAAGGTCTCAGTTTCCCAGAAAGGGTGGCATAGGTGATCGCAATTGACATTGGCATGGGCTCACTGGGGTCTGCCAATGGTGTTGTGGACAGGGCTGATGGCTGAGTGACTTGCCGCACGGGCAGCGCAAGAAGGACCCCTAGTGACAGCGTCTGAATTGCGCAGTCTTCACTGGAGCTCATCTCAGCCAGCTGCCTCTGGGGCCCACCTGTCCCGACACAGGTTGGCAGGCGCTCAGCCTGCAGGACTTCCCAGGCTGCCACAGGGACAGCAACCTCCCTGGGTCTCCCAGCCCGTGCCAGGCTGTCTCCTGCTCTCTCCTCGACTGCTGGTGCCCCTTTCCTCCCCACACATGCTTCCCTGCCTGCCTTCTGCCGCACCTGCATCTCCCTTGAGTGAGTGACGTGTCTCCTCAGCCTCAGGTCTCCCACTCCCTCTGGGCCACATCAAGCTCTTTCCTGCACACACTCTGCTTTTCTCTTCAAGGACACTGGGGGCTTGGCGGTGGAGGAGAGGTGACCCCCATTGCACCTGGTGGGTCTCCAAATCTCCTCGAGAGAGGCTGGTATTTTTTTTTAATTAATTAATTAATTTATTTGACAGGTAGAGTTACAGACAGCAAGAGGGAGAGACAGAAAGGTCTTCCCTCCATTGGTTCACCCCCCAAATGGCCGCTACAGCCAGAGCTACGCCGATCCGAAGCCAGGAGCCAGGTGCTTCTTCCTGGTCTCCCATGCGGGTGCAGGGCCCAAGCACTTGGGCCATCCTCCACTGCCTTCCCAGGCCACAGCAGAGAGCTGGACTGGAAGAGGAGCAACCAGGGCTAGAACCCAGGGCCCATATGGGATGCCAGCACCACAGGCGGAGGATTAGCCAAGTGAGCCACGGTGCCAGCCCCAGGAGTCTGGGTATTAAGAGGAATACAAACACAAGCCACAGGATGGGAGTTGGTATTCATACAAGATACACCTGGCAAAGCATTACTACCCCAAATAGACACAAAACTTTGCAACCCAACAATAAAAAAAAAAAAAAACTGAACTAAAAAAATAAAAATGGGCCAAAGACCTGGGTGCACACCTCACCAGAGAAAATTTATAGATGACAGCAAAACATATGAAAATGTGTTCAGCATCCTATGTCATCAGGGAAATGCAAATTATAGCCACAAGGTACAGCCACACACCAAAGGGTAAAACACTGACACCCCAGGACGCAACAGCAACTCCTTTTGTTGCTAGAGGGAAGGCAAACGGTGTAACCTTCCACATTGGAAGGCAGGTTGAAGGATTTTTACCAAACTAAGCACATTCTCACCGTACCATTCAGTAACTGTGCTCCTTGGTGCTCATCTAAAGGAGCTGAAAACTTACGTCACAAAAACCTACAAGGGTTGGCTAGAGCCACTCCATTAATGACTGCACAAACCTGGAAGCCACCAAGGTATCCTTCGGTAGCAGAATGGACAAGCTGCGTTACAACCAGTCAATGGAACAGTATTCCCTGACAAAATGATATGAGCCATCAAGCCAAGAAAAAACACAGAACTATAAATACACATTACACAGTCAAAGACACCACTCTGAAAAGGCTGCATACTGGACAGTCCCAACCACACGGCATACTGAAAGACGTAAAACTATGAAATAATAATAATAATAATAATAAACAACCAGCGGCTGCCAGGGGCTGGGGAGAGGGAGGGAGCAGTGGAGAGTAGGTGTACATTCTCAGGGCAATGAAACTGTCGTGAAGGATTCTGCAATGGAGGTCACAGGTCATCTCACCTGTGTCAAAGCCCACAGGATGAAGGCACCAGGGGGCAGCACTGCGGTGTGATGGGTGGAGCCACCCCTTGGTACAACTTTATCTCCTATCAGATGGCCTGAGATCAAGTCCTGCCTCTGCTTCCGATCCCGCTTCCTGCCAATGTGCCTGGGAGGCAGCCCCAGTACTAGGCTTCCTGCCACCCGTGTAGGAGACCGGGATGTAGCTCCTGGCTCCTGACTTCAGCCTGGTTCCATCCTGTGTGCTCTGGGTCAGTGTCCCTTCCCTGACTGAATCAAACGCAGGACTCTGCTGGGGGACCTGGTGCAATGTAGGGCAGGGGGCGTGAAGGAACGCTCTGCAGCTTCTGATCGGTTTTGCCGTGGACCCAAAGCTGCTCGAAAAATAAAATTTACTTAAAAAAAAACAGTTAAAGCACCAAGGAGGTTGAAGCTAGAACCAGAGATCCACGGACAGCGTTTAAAGAAGACACTTTCTTATTCAGCTTTAAACGCAAGCTCCCGCACCCGCTCCTTGTAGAGCGGCACCAGATTACCACATGCATAAGTTTTTACATAAAATTTCTAATTATTTATGTGACCATGATTACACTGCAGCCTTCTCTCCCCTGGCAACAGCTTTCATGTGTTCAAGGGAAACGCTTTAAATATCCAACCACTTCCATAACCATGTTTGGCATTTCCTTGATTTTAAACAAAGTCCTGGTGGCCCTCGCACATGGAAGTAGCTAGGGCCTGACCTCTGTCCCCTCCACAGGCGACAGATGTGTCACGCCTCAGCCCCTTCCTCACCCCGTATGCGGCCCTCACCCAACACGTGGTCTCTACACAAACCCTCATCCTGTGAGTGCTGAGGTGGGTTGAGTACCCTAAAAGTCCTCCATCAAAGGCCTGGCCCCTGGGGTGGTGCTCTATCAGGAGGCAGTGAACTCTTAGGGGAGGTGGGCGGTCTTAAAGCCTTCTCTCTCTGCTCCTTTTCTCTTTTAGAGAAACACAGCAAAAACATTTACAAACTAAATGCTGTGACCAGAGGCATTTGCCACAAAATACCACAGCCTGGGTGGGGTGGGGCACCAGGCAGCCGCAGTCCACGAAGGAGCTGCTGGCTGTGGGTTGTTGATGCTGAGTGACCATGAGTCAGGGGTCATTACAGCATTGTTCATGCTTATGGGAGCTTCAGGTTTTTGGTAAGAAAGATAAAACAAACAAAAAGAACAAGCAACAGCAAAAAGATCCTTCCTGGCCTGGCCCCGCCCTCCAGCTCTCCCACGCTGGCCTCCCTAGGCCTGCCTCCCAAGGGCTGCCTGGCTGAAGCGTCCCTCCCCTGCTGCCCCAGGATGCTGGCCCCACACAGCCTCCCAGAGGCTGCCCCATCGCCAGAAACTTCCTGTACACCCAGCTGGCACTTCCCTCACCCCCCAGCTGTCCCCTGCACAAAGACGGCGGGGCCAGGCCGCCTTCGCCCTCACGGGGGCAGCCACTGCTCAGCCAAGAGAAGCCCAGCAGAGCTGCAGGCTGGAGCCCAGCTCTGTGGACGCTGCCCTGGTGGCATCCTGATGGCCTCTGATGGGGGACAGTGGCTGGGACTGAGCTTTTAGGAAGAGGAGACTATGGCATGACCCCACTTCCATCAGCTCTTTCCAGGGGGCCTGGGCCAGCACGAAGGCAGGGAGGCCACGCTGAGCAGGCGAAGGAGATGTACGGGCAGGGAGTACTCCCTAAGGACCTGTGATCTCCATGTGCGAGAGCCTTCTAGAACATCAGACAGTGACAAGCGCAAGGGTAGCATCTGGTGTGTTGCCCCTGCATGGGTAAGTCCTTTAGGAGACATGGTATAGAGTGACTAGAGGTGTGACCTCACGTGGAGATAATACAAAAAGGTCTTGGACCAGCACTGTGGTACAGTAGGATAAGCCATTGCCTTGCAGTGCCAGCATCCCACACAGGCACTGGTTAGGGTCCAGGCTTCTGCACTTCTGATCTGGCTCCCTGCTAATGCACCTGGGAAGGCAGTGGAAGATGGCCCAAGTGCTTGAGTACCTGTCTCCCACGTGGGAGACCCCAGATGGAGTTCCAGGCTCCTGGCTTTGACCTGGCCCAGCCCTGACCTTTGCAGCCATTTGGGGAGTGAACCAGCAGGTGGAAGATATTTTCCCTCTGTCTCCCTTAGTCAGTCTTTCAAATTAAAATAATAATAATACAAAAAACCCTTGGTACTTAAAAAAAATAGTCTAAATCCAGGGTCCTTTGTGAACATGATGCTCAGATGAAATGGGCCCTGGCCTCTTCTAGGGGCCTCACGGACCCCATCCCACTGGCTCTTCACTCTCCTTCAAGGGCTCACACAGCACGGCACAGCCCCAGGCCTCCCCCCAGGGCTCCTTCCTGGCTGTCCCTTCCTCAGTTATTCCATTGGGCCAGGAGTGAGCCAACTGGTGGGAGCTAGCTGTTTTTCTGCCTCTTCAAAGGCAAAAGAGGAAAGAAAAAAAAAAGTCCCCAGGTGAGTGCAATGTGCAGCAAGAGGAAAGGTGAGTTTCCTGTGGATGACTCAGGTCAGGAAAAAGGGCCTGAGGCCGGGGCCGGTGGAGTGCGGGTGGAGAATCCCAACCATGGTCAAGACAATTCATTAGCAGAGCTTCTCGCACCTTGCAGGATATTTTTAAAGACTTACATTTATTTGAATGCGAGAGAGAGAGAGAGAGAGAGAGAGAGAGAGAGAGAGAGAGAGATCTTCCATCCTCTGGTTTACTCCCCAGATGGCTCCAACAGCCAGGCTGAAGCCACGAGTCTGGAGCTTCATCTGGGTCTCCCACGTGGGTGGCAGGGCCCCAAACACTCTGGCCGTTTTCCTCTGCTTTCCCCAGGCCATTAGCAGGGAGTTGGATCAGAAATGGAGCAGCCGGGACTTGAATCACCTCCCATATGGGACACCACCATTGCAGGTGGCAGTGGATTATATTTTTAAATTTTTCTTTATTTTTATTTGAAAGACACACACACACACACACACACACACACACACACACACACACAGATTCTATGTGCTAGTTCATTCCTCAAATGCCTGTAATAGCCAAGGCTGGGCCTGGCCCAAGCTAGAAGCCTGCAACCCTAGCCAGGTGTCCCACACAGATGGCAGTGGCCCAAGCACTGGAGCCACCATTTGCTGTCTTCCCAGCACAGTCACAGGAAGCTGGATGGGAAGCGGAGTAGCCAGGGCTGGAACTAGACTCTGCAGTATGAGATGCAGACACCCCAGCCGTGGTTTCACCTGCTGAGCCACTACGCCTGCTCCTGCTCTGAGTATCTTAAAGCTTTCGAAGGGGAACGGAGGAAACCTGAATGTAACGCGAGTCACTATTGCTTAGTATCACCTGCTGGCACTGAGGGACCACGCCAAGAGAACAACCCCGACATTCAGTCAACATAGAACTGGCGACTGTTTGCCCCGAGATCCCCCACAGTCTGCGGTTACCTCTAATCCTTCAGCTTGGGCCTCCCCGGGCTGCCGTTCCTCTTGCTGGATCCACGGGGTTCATTTCCTGTTCCAGGAATCGAGAACTTTTCACTTGTGCCCCAGACATCGCACTCACTCTGATGCTTAGGGAGAAAAACATCCAAGTGTCCCGAGACGGATACTGAGTCTTGGTCACCAGCACCAGGCTCCTTCTCCTGGAGGGAACCGGCTTTCCTTAGAAAAATGCCTTTCTAGAATATTCTGGGAGGGGAAGAGCTGTGGTTTGGAAGGCAACGAAAAAAGCTCTCATTTGGGACAGCTGGGAGCTGAGCAGACAGGGGAGGGGATGGGAAGAAGGGGGCGCTGGGGCCATGGAAGAGGGAGCCACCAAGGGACCAGGTCACCATTGACTCACAGCAAGAGAAAAAGGAAGTGGGTAGGAGGCCCTCTGGCTCAGAAGCAGCCTCCTGGGCTACACCTACCACTCCACCCTACTGAGCTACACCTGCCACTCGGCCCTACTGGGCTACACCTGGGTTACACCTCCTACTCGGCCCTACTGGGCTACACCTGGGTTATACCTCCCACTCCGCCTTGCCCCACTTCCCAGATCCCTGGTAATTGGGCTGCCCATGGGTTCTGTTCTGTTGCTAGAACTGAATGCCACAGGCCGGGTGATTTATCAGGAAGAGAGGTGTGTTCGGCTCATGGCTCTAGGGGCTGGAAGTCTGAAGCAGTCCGACTCGTGGCGTCCCAGCGAGGTGGAGGGCATCCCCGGGGTGGCGAGCTGAAACCACCCACGGCATCGTGAAGCCCTTGTGGGGCCCCAGCCTCTGAACCGCACCTGATCTGAGTCACACCCTGAGGGTCTCACCTCTAAAGGCCGTCAACACATAAACAAGGGGATTAACGTGAAATCTTGGGGAACACTCGAACCGTAGCGTCGTGTGACCCTGTCCTGGCACCAGCGGTGCTGGCGTGGGGGTGTGCAGGCAGCACTGCTGTCCCTGGGATGTAGGATGATAGCCAAGGCCTGTGCTGGCCTTCCTATGTCCGTCACTGGAGCTCCGGCCACCGACTCCCCAGGCCTCTTCCGACTGAACCAAAGCCAGGCCTCGGAGTCCCTGCTTGGGGAAGGGCTGAGTGTTGCTGAACTGCATGGATTAAGAACACATTTTTAGGGAGCAGGCATTTACCCTAGCTGTTGAGTTGCTTGCACCCCATATTGGAGGGCTTGGGCTGGATTCCCAGCTCTGGGTCCTGACTCCAGTGTCCTGCTATTGCAGATCCTGAGAGGCAGTGGTGATCTCTCAAATAAATGAGTTCCTGGCTCCTGGCCCAACTCCTGGCTGTTGCTGGCATTTGGGCAGAGAACCAGCAGATAGGAGGAGCTCTGTCTCTTAAATAAATGAATACATTTTTAAGAAAGAATGTGTTGGCTGGTGCCGCGGCTCAATAGGCTAATCCTCCGCCTGTGGCGCTGGCATACCAGGTTCTAGTCCTGGTCGGGGCACCGGATTCTGTCCTGGTTGCCCCTCTTCCAGGCCAGCTCTGCTGTAGCCCGGGAGTGCAGTGGAGGATGGCCCAAGTGCTTGGGCCCTGCACCCCATGGGAGACCAGGAGAAGCACCTGGCTTCTGCCTTCGGATCAGCGCAGTGCGCTGGCCGCGGCGGCCATTGGAGGGTGAACCAACGGCAAAGGAAGACCTTTCTCTCTGTCTCTCTCTCTCACTGTCCACTCTGCCTGTCAAAAAATAAAAAATACATATATAAAAGAATGTGTTTTCAAATTAAAAAAGAAATGCATATACCTAATATAAAAATTAAGATAATACTCAAATATCGAAAGTCTTCAAAAAGTTCATGGAAATGCATATTACAAAAAATAATGCAAAAGTTTTGCACCAAAATCAACTTAACTTTTAGTTCCATTTTCCCTATGAACTTTTTTTTTTTTCAAAGATTTATTTATTTATTTGAAAGGCAGTTACAGAGAGGTGCAGAGAGAGAGGTCTTCCATCTGTTGGTTCACTCCCCAGATGGCCACAATGGCTGGAGCTGTGCCAACCTGAAGCTAGGAGCCAGAAGCTTCTTCCAGGTCTCCCACATGGGTGCAGGGGCCCCAGCACTTGGGCCGTCTTCTACTGCTTTCCCAGGCCATAGCAGAGAGCGGGATTAGAATTAGAGCAGCCAGGATTCAAACTAGCACCCATATGGATGCCAGTGCCAAAGCACTGGCCCCAAGGTTTTTTTTTTTTTCCCTCACGACAATCCTAGTACTTGTGGTCCTGTGATTTGTGGCCTTCACTGTCTTCATGGGCTGACATTTAGCAAGTGGTCATCTCTGGGTATGGGACAGGAGTGAATAGGATCCTGGCTGGCTGGGTGAGATAAACACATCAAGAGGTACCATCACACGCCTAAACACTAAGCAAGGAGGGCGAGAGAAGCTGGGGCGGCCGGCTGTGTGTTGTGATCCTTAGCTGGTTCTGGAATTTGGGTAGCCGGAACTGGGGGGCCCTCTGAGCCAGTCCTGGAACCTGGGTAGGATTTTGAGGAGAGGATGCGGGGTGGGGAACAGCCTGGCCAGAGGTTTAGAGGCGGGGAGAGCAGGCAGCCCTGGCTCTCCAGGTGTGTCCAGGAAGTGTGGCTCTCTGTGACAAAGGTAGAATGAAGGTGCCAGCACTCATTATCTGGCCTTTCTCAGGGCTCTGACGCTCAGCCCTGCTTCTGCGGTGGGATTTTTTTTTCTTCTCATTTTTTTTTTTTTTTAATAAAAATAACACTGAAGGGTTCAAGGCTCCGCTCTCGACATCGCAGCACTTAGGTCCCTGCAGCGCATCGGTGGCAAAGAATGTCCCCTGTCACCGCGGGCTGCTCGCCTTTATTTGAAGTGTCTGGCTGAGCTATCTCCCCGTGACATGCTTCTTTCAGAGCGAATTATTCATTCCCCACGGCCTGAGCTCCCCCAGCCCTGGGCTCTGCGTGTCCCGCAGGTGTGAAGACAGGCCTGGTCTTTGTGTGTGAGGAGCCGGCCCCTCCCTGGCGCTCCCTCCTGGACCCCCTCCAGGCCTGTCAAGAGTTCCCCCCACTCCAGGCTGGGCGGCAGGCGGCGTGCGGGGCTGACGTCTCCTGTCAGCCCTGCGAGGGCCGAGCAGCCTCCAGCCTGCCTCTAATCTCCCCCTCCACAAAGGGCAGCCCTGTCACTCAGGGGGACAGCAGGCGAACCTGCATCCGGGGCCACGCGATACTGCGTCCCTGCCACCGCCATGGGTGGGAGGCAGCACCTAGGGGAAGTGGCCATGGCCATTCAAAGGGCTGGCTGCCGGGGCACAGCGAGGGGGAGTAGAGCCATCCTGAGCCACCAGAGAGCTAAGACTGTGTGGGGAAAGTGTGGTGGCACAACTCCCAAAGTAACACACAGCAAGTGGGCCGAGCCGGCAGTGGCAGCTGGTGGTGAGTGTGGGTGAGGGATGGGTGACCATCCCAGGGTATCCTAGTGAAAGGAAGGCGGGGCCTGGACAAACAGGGTCAGGGTCAGCATCTGCTGCCCAACTCCAGCCTTCCTCCTCTGTCCTTTGACGGGCATGGCGGGGACCCAAGGAGCTACCTGGCCTGCATTCAGCTGAGACCCCCGGGAAGGGGGGTTGCTGCCCTTTTGAGCCTGAGTCTGCTTGGAGCACAGTGCCTGCCATGTGTGGAGGATCTGAACATGCTGACTGGGTCCCGGTGGGGAGGCGCTGGCTCAGCCCCCGATACAGCAGGTACTCACTGTCTACAGTGGTCTGGTGGCACAGGGCAGTGGAGGAAGGCAGGGCCCATGGGCAGCGTGCCATCCAGGGATGAGAAATGCACTGAGTTACTAGCATGGACAGTGCGGTGATTCCTTGGAAGAGTCTGGCCACACAGGACCCACCTTACTGCCAGGCTGCAGCAGGCTGGAGGTAAGCAGTAGAGCCGTTGTCCCCTGGAGATGGTGCAGGGTCCCCTTGTCCTCCTTGACCCCCACAGCTTCCTGCCATTACAGCCCTGAGTGTCTGAGAGCTCAGAGACCTGGAACAGACCCAAGTGTGCATCCCACCACTTCTATCCATGACCTGGGTGCCTCACATCTCTGGAGGGCAGTTTCTTCATCTGCAGAATGGGCTCACAACACCCACCAAATGAAAGAGAAGAGCATGTGTGCACCACCCAAGCCTGAACATGACAGGGAGCAAGCAGATACCCAAGAGAAGGCAAGATGCTGTCACTTTGGGTTCATTGCCCTTGCTCTTTATCGGCCACTTTGGTATGGACCCCACAGGGCTAAGCATTCCCCCACCAGACGTCCTGGATTGGAGGATAGGAGGTGTAGAGTTGAGGGGGCAAGCTGGTGCAGATTCCCAGAGCTGCTGCTGGAGTCCAGAGCCCCAGGGGGAGGGGGGCAGAGGCAGTAGCTGAGGGCTGGGGTTTGGGGGGAGCCACATCTGTGCAGAGGGGACCCCCCCAAAACACCCCCCAAGCCCGGAAGCTGGCCTCGCGGAGGGAACACAGGTGCTGGCGCCAACTCCGAGCTCCCCGCCGTAAATTAATCCACCCGAGCAATTGGGAACAGAAAGTGCTTCCTGTCCCAGCCTGGGACAATGGACAATAAACGCAGCCAGGCCTCTGGGCCCCGGCCCCTGACCCTGGAGCTTCAGGAAGAAGCCCCCCCACGCACACACCTGCAGCGTGGGGAGCGCCTGGCATTGTTCTCACTTGTGGTCCAGCGGGCCCCTTTCTCTCTGGAGCCTACTGCACTTTCTGGAACGGAGTCCTGGGAGCCTTCTCTGCTTCCCAGACATACACTTCCCGTGGAAGGAGAGTCCAGTGATGCTTCCTTTGGTTCATTTGCATTCCATGCATGCATTTTAAATTTTTTATTAATCTGAAATGCAAAGAGAGGCAGATCTTTCATCTGCTGGTTCATTCACCGGATGCCTGCGACAGCCAGAGTTGGGCCAGACAGAAGGCAGGAGCCAGGAACTCCACCTCGGTCTCTTACGTGGGCGGCAGGGACCCAAGTGCTCCTGCCTCCCAGGATGCACATTAGCAGCAAGTTGGATCAAAAGTGGAGCGAGGACTCGAACCCTGGCACTTGGTTATGAGGTGCAGGTGTCCCAAATAGCATGTTCACTGCTGTACCAAGTACACGCCCTGTGCATATTCTTAAAGCCCCTGTAAAGCTCAGGACACCAGCACACAAGTCTGAGGTTTCCCAGTGTGAGGTTGTGTGCACGGATGGGACACAAGCTGCCATCACACTCACTCTGGAAGGCTCTGAGTGGTTTTGGTGTCATAGCACCCACCAGGGAGGACGGTTACCCAAGGCTTTCCTGACAATGGTTTCTGAGCACCAGGCCAATAATTCCAGAAGCTAGATCCTGGCCTGATGGTTTGCTTGGGCAGGCACCAGCTCCGGCGCAGGCGGGCTCCTTGAAGAGAAGGGGAAGACACCAGAGGCTCTTTTTGAATTTCCAAAGCCAATAACCATGGCTGTGGCTGCACCCTCCCAGAAGGCATGATGGGCCCGCACACGCCCCAAGCACTTCCTCACTGGCACATGTGTTGTCTTCTAAGGACAAGCAGATTAGCATATTCCAGCAAAGGAGAAGAGATTTCTTGTCTGGGCTAGAGAGGCCCTGGGAGATTGGTGCCAAAAGGCTTTCGGTGGATCAAGGCTGGGTAAATCTTTGAATGTGTGGCTCTCCCATTTTGCCTGCAGCAAATCTGAGTGACGGCAAAGCCAAGGGGACTGGCCAGCTCCTGAGCAAGGCGGTGCTGGTTTGGCCTCCCTGTCCCAGGGAAGATTCAGCAGGAGTCCCTGATAGAAGCGAGAGTAACACACACAGCTTTCTTCAGAGGAATTTTATCCTTGGAAACCCAAACTACCCACAGAGCGAGGCTCACACACACACACACACACACACACACACTCAGCTGCTGGGGGTGGGGGGAGCCGGGCAGGTGCATGGGTGAAGCTGCAGGCTCTGCCTCCTCCTCAGGGTGGCGTTCCCACAGCCGGGCTTCTCTCGGCTGCTCTCGGCCATCCGCCATCCGGAAGGTCCCACGTGAAGGGCCAGTTCTTCCTGTCCCCTCCCTCCCTCCCTCGCATGGCTAATGAACCACTCTCTCTCTGTCTTCCCTCTCAGTGATTGGGCCGTGGGAATCAAAGAGGCCCTCTGGTGATTCAGCCGTTTCCCATTGCCCTATTCGAGCATCCTCTACTCTTAGCACGGAGAGTTTTTCACGTCCTATTTGGAACTGATAGGAAACCCTTTCATTGTTTCACTACATGGATATTAGCACTGATGAAGGAAGCGCTCCATCAGATAATCGGCCTCGGCAGTGAGCCGCTTTCCAGCGCTGGCTGCCCAGACTCCCTGGCTCCCCGCTCCCAGGGACCCCAGGAAGCTCAGCGCCCCGGAATCCCTCAGCCAGGAAGGACAGGAGTTTCTGGGCAGCCAGTGCTTCTGCAGCCGAGATATGCGGGGTCCTGGATGATGAAAGAGAAAGGACAAAGCGAAGGAGGGGAGTCACTGTTTCTCTGCGAACCTGGCCTGGGCTCCGCCACCCGCGGACACTTCCTCACCTCTCGCTCCCAGCACGGTTTCCAGCTCTGTTCCTTGAACTGGCTCTCCCTGGAGACAGCTCTGCGGCCTCAGAGCTGCTTCCCTTTGATCTGTTTTCCGTGACCTTGTCCTGTGTTGGTTTCAGTCAAACAAAGCGTTCTGCTGCTAAAACAGTGCTGGAAGAACCATGACCTGACCTATCTAAGGTAGATGATTTTGTTTTGCAATCAGACATTTGCATTTTTGGGGGTGGAGTTTGAAAGCCCAGCTCTCCCATTGGCCTATCCGCCAGCGATGAGGAGATGAGGACAGGTCTACCGGCTCACTTTTGTCCAGGGCCCCACTTAGTAGCTGCTCAGCTAATGTCCCCAGGATGGATGAATGGCTGTCACCACGCTCTCCCTAGTTAGGGACAGGGACTGCAGTCTCAGAGTGGCTGTGTGATTTTCTCAAATCCACATAGCTGGAATTTGAATGCCAGGTGAGCTGTGTAAATTTTGTTTTTATAGGGAGAGGCACCAGTCTGGTATAGATGAGCTCAGGGTAGCAGGCATGGGGTGGTGAGGGGAGAAACAACTTCTGTTCCATGTTTCAGAGCTAATGTGACAAGCCATGTTCACGGTGCAGGCTGAAGGTGCTGTTCTCCAGGGAACATTTGTGCACCTTGGGTGGACCCATTGCTGAGAAGCTGTGGAGAGCAAAGTGCTGAGCCCCTGGGCTGCTCTCAGCTCTCACCTGCCTGCCAGGGCCAACAGGTTGGTCTCTTGCAGGCTCTCAAATCCTAACCGCAACTACGGCTTACTGAGCATCTATTGTGTTCTAGTCACCACCCCAGGTGCTTTGTGTGTGCTACTAATCCTCAAAATAAGCCCCACACAACGTGGCTGTTTCTGTGCCCAGCTCATTGATGCAAAACTGAAACCCGGAGAGGCCAAGTCCCATGGCAGGGAGACGGCAGAAAGTTGTGAAATCAGAGCTATGGATGGAAAGCTTGGGCTCTTCTAGCCCTGAGCTGCCCAGCCTGACACCCTAGCAGGTGCATGGCTAGCATGTTAAAAATACACCCGAGGAGCTTCTGACTTAGCAGCTGGGGCAGGATCCGGGGACCTGCATTTTCACAGGCTGTCCAGTTGGCTGCCATGCACACAAGCAAACGGATGGCCTGCTGTCTCACCAACCCTGCAGCCTGGCCAGGAATCTGGAACTTTTTTTTTTTTTTTTACTTTTAAATTTATATTTATTTGAAAGACAGAGGAGAAGGAGAGACAAGAGACAAGAGACAAAGACATCTTTCATCTACTGGTTCACTCCTCAAGTGGCTGCAACAACTGGAGCTGGGCCAGGACCTAGGAACTCTAAATGAGTCTCTCACATGGGCAGCGGGGGCCCCAAGTACTTGGGCCATCTTCCCCATCTTCTGCTGTTTTCTCAGGTGCATTAGTAGGAAGCTGTATAGGAAGTGGAACAGCCAGGACTTGAAGCAGTGCACCAATATGGGATGCTGGTGTCATAAACAGCAGCTTAACCTGCTGTACCACAGGCTGGCTCATTTTTAAACTCTTGGTTGATCGATTCTTTTGCCACATTTCCTTACTTGAACTATTGCAAAGCCTGTTTCTCAGCGCGCGCGCACACACACACACACACACACACACACAGACTGCTTGCCTTCCCTGCATCGTGAATGCAACCTTGACCTCGTATGCCCATCTTTCTTCTTCCCCTGGTACCTGTGTCATTTAGATCATACAATGGCTATCAGGCGAGGGAACACCTGAACACTGGGACTGGAATTTTGTGGCTACCCTTGGCTAAATGTGGCTATGTGAGTTTTTGAGATGACTGTCCAAAGTACAATGCTCTGGGTGAATGAGCCAGGTCTGGAGACAGCCTATGGGCACAGCCTGTGCAGTGTCATCTGAATTTCCCATGGGTTGAGCAGACCTAGTCGGAAAATCCCACATCTGAAATGCTGCAAAGTCCGAAAGCTTTTGGGTCTGTAGACAACTCCACAGCTGACCTCACATGACAGGTGGTGGGCAGAGCACAGGTCACTGACAGCCAGAAAACTACCTTCAGGCTGTGTGTGAGTTGTACATGAAACAACAATCAATTTCGTGATTAGCCAAGGCCTCATCTTCAAGATAATTCCTTTTTAAAAAAGATTTAAGATTTATCTGAAGAGCAGAGAGAAAGAGAGACAGAGACACAGAGACCCTCTGTCTGCTGGTTGGTTCACTCCTCAAATGGCTACAACCGCCAGGACTGGTCTAGGCTGAAGCCAGGAGCCTGGGTTTCCGTTGGGATCTCCCACATGGGTGTGAGGGCTCCAAGTGCCTGGACCATGTTCTGCTGCCTTCCCAGATGCATGAGCCCGGCACTGGATGGGAAGCAGAGCAGCCAGGACTTGAGTTGGTTCTCTGCTGTGGTTTGTCAGAGGAGCAAGCGGACCACAGTAGAGGCCACATTATGCATGCATATACGCAAATATCCCCCAGTGGGGGTGGGTGGGTGGGTGGGTGGAATCTGGAATCCAAAACACTTGAGGTCCCCAGCATTTTGCATAAGGAATACCCCACCTGCGTCTATTGTGTCTCCTAGGTTTCAGCAGACTTCAAGGCTGCCCTGGTTGGCTGAAGCGGCCCCTCACCAAGGCCTTCTGTGACTATGAGGCAGGCATACAGGCTCCCTTTTAGCTCCCAGTTCACTGCAGGGCAGAGATGCTGGGAAGGGTGAGGTGGGAGAGGCCCATTTGTTCTGATCAGGGCTCAGTGCCTAGCCTTGGAACTGTTTGCTTTTTTTTGTCTTCTCCAGACACTGACCTTGCTGCACTTATATTATTTTTAACAGTGTGAATCACCATTCAGCGAGTACTTCCTGTGTGCCAGGCGCTGCGGACCTGGCGTTTGCTGGGAGAGGTGCAGGGGGGGGGGGGGGGCACACAAGTTGGGTCCAGCCCACTCCTTGGAGTCTCTGCACCATCCCCACCATCAAATCCAGTGTTCTGGGGCACGCTATCTCCTTCTCCCAGTGGGAGGGAGCCGGCTTTGAAACCAGTTCCCAGGCTGCCCCTTCTGGGTCAGGCACTGCCTCCAGCAGCCAGTGTGGACAACAAACAGATCCCCCCCCCCCCCAATCAGGGTTTTCCTGCATTGTTCGGGACTGCAGTCTAGCTCAACTTCATTCTGTTCCCTTTATGGTAAGTGTGTGGAGGTCCATCGGGTGTGAAGGGTGAGCCAGCACTGAGGGGCTTGTGGGGTGGGGGTGGGGGCCCCCAGGGCCATTTATAGCATTGTTTACGTGGAACAGCGGTCCCATCATCCAAACTGCAGCCTCACAAAGGAATTGCGGGAGCACAATTAGTTCGTAAACTGAGAACTTCCTGTCTTTGTGCGTGGCCTGGGGAGGGGCACAGTACTCAGTTCCAAACACTCAATGAGATAATACGGAGAAAACTACTGTGCTGGAGTGAGTGCAATGGACCTGCTCAACAACCGAACAACGCTCCTGTAGTCGTCATCATGTTCTTCTTAACATCTCACGTGAAGATAACTGCGCGATGGTCACTTTCTTCCCTGCTGTTCCCAGTGGGAGGGAAGAGTAGTGAGCCCCTCCCCCATCACTGCGGGCGCTCCAGCAGAGGCGACTTCCTAAAGAAGTGAACATGCAGGGTGCAGGGAGGTTGAACGACTGGACCCTGAAGGTTCCACCCTGCCCTGGGAGAGGCTGTCTCTCCCTAGAGCCAGCACACATGGTGGCAGCGCTCTGCCAAGGGGACCCAGCACCTGCGATGAATGACTGTTCTAATAATTTTTATTTACTTTTCTCTGCTTGAAAGGCGCGCGCACACACACACAGACGGACAGAGAGATCTTCCACTCACGGATTCACTCCACAAATGCCCGCAGCAGCCCTAGACCAGCCCTGGCAGGAACTACCACTCACTACCGCTCAGCTGCAAAGAATCCCCAACTCCAAAACTGGACTTAGGGTGGCTGGCGCCCTCAGCATCCAGAAGCAGCAGCATAACCCCTTTCTGGACGAAGAGGAGAGCATTCTAGACGCTGAATTTGTTTTACTGACAATGTTTAAATATTTTTTTTTATTTGTACACACACACACACACACAGGTTCACTTCCCAAGTCTGCAATGGCCGGGTCTGGGTTGGGCCTGGAACGGAGATGTGGGAACCAATCCAACTCTCCTGCGTGGGTGGCATGAACCCCGTCACTTAGCTGTCACCTCCACCTCCCAGGATTTGCACTGGCAGGAAGCTGGAGTCAGGAACTGGAGCTGGGACTCAAATCCAAGTCTTCCGATACGACATGTGGGTACCTCAATTACCAAGCTAAATACCGGATCCTTGCTTAAAATTATAACGTGATGCAGACAATAAAAATAACCAGAGATAAGCAGAGACAACATGCATGAAAACCAGAGGAAGCAACAGATAACAGAAAATTATAATGGTTAGTATTAACATACTTCTGATCTCTCTCAGTGACTTCCCCAACAAGCAGGAAAACCTCAATGGGATATGCTCACACCAAGTTGATGACAATGATCCACGAATCTGACCTAGCAGACATGTGTAGAGCACTGCATTCAGCAACTACTTAACACGTCCTTTTCAAGCTCACACGGGGAAATTTACCAAAATGAACTGTTACTGGGAAGCAAGTTTCAAACCATCTCAAAGAACTGAAATCATGCAAAGTATATCCATGGAGCCGGTGTTGTGGCATAGCACATAGCCACCGCCTCCAACATCAGCATCCCATATCCGCAGTAGTCTGAGTTCTGGCTGCTCCACCTCTGATCCAGCTCCCTGCTATGGCCTGAGAAAAGCAACAGAGGATGGCCCAAGTGCTTGGGCCCCTGCACCACATGGGAGACCCGGAAGAAACTCCTGGTTTCGGCCTGGCCCAGCCCCAGTCATCGCGGCCATCTGGGTAGTGAACCAGCAGATGGATCTTTTATCTCTCCCTCTCTCTCTGTAGCTCTTTCAAATAAATAAATAAATCTTTTTTTAAAAAAAGTATATTCCACAACATAATTTAGAAATCATTAAAAAGATAACTAAAAAATCCTGATGTCTGGAAATTAAGCATTTATCTTAAAAAAAAAAAGCAGAGGCTGGCGATATAACATAGCAGGTAAAGTCGCCGCCTGGAGTATCAGCATCCCATATGGGCGCCACTTTGAGTCCCGACTGCACCATTTCTGACCCAGCTCTCTGCTAATGTGCCTGGGAAAGCAGTAGAAGATGGCCCAAGTCTTTGGGCCCCGGCACCCGCATGGGAGACCTGGAGGCAACTCCTGGCTCCTGGCTTTGGATAAGCTCAGCTCTGGCCATTGCAGCCATCTGGGGAGTGAACCAGCGGATGGAAGACATCTCTTTCTACTTCTTTGACTCTGCCTTTCAAATAATAAATCTTGAAAAACAACAACAAAACCCCTAAAACCTTAGAAAAAGGCTTGATGGCATTTAAAATATTTTTAACAAATGATAATTAAACTACTACACATGAAAACATGTAGAATGCTGGGGCCGGCACTGTGGTGTAGTGGGTAAAGCTGCTATTTGCAGTGCTGGCAGCTGATATGGGTGCTTGTTCAAGTCCCGGCTGCTCCACTTTCAATCCAGTTCTGTGCTATGGCCTGGGAAAGTGGTAGAAGATGCCCCAAGTGCTTGGGCCCTTGCATCCCCCATGGGAGACCTGGAAGAGGCTCCTGGCTTCAGATTGGTGCAGCTCTAGTCATTGAGGCCAACTGGGGAGTGAACCAGAGGACAGAAGACCTCTCTCTCTCTCTGCCTCTCCTTCCCTCTCAGTATAACTCTTTCAAATAAATAAATAAATAAATCTTTAAAAAAACCATTTGTAGAATGCAGTTAAAGCTATACTTAGAGGGACAGCTATAGCCTTGGTGCATCTGTTAGAAAACAGCAGAGATTGAGAATGTATAAGCCCTGCAGTAAGCAGTGGCTTCTCTTTCTTTCCCTGGTTTGTATGTTGTCCTGGGAGGTCTGGACTTTGCACACAGGGCATATTGTACTGTCCTGGCGTCTTGCCTGAGCTTGGCTGAACATCTTTGTGCGGCAGAATGTTGCACACATCACCACAGAGTCTCTCAGCTCATCTGACACATAGACGGCACTGAACAGGTCACACTTGCATTCTTAGAATTCTTTTTGGGCCGGCGCCGTGGCTCAACAGGCTAATCCTCCGCCTTGCGGCGCCGGCACACCGGGTTCTAGTCCCGGTCGGGGCGCCGGATTCTGTCCCGGTTGCCCCTCTTCCAGGCCAGCCCTCTGCTGTGGCCCAGGAGTGCAGTGGAGGATGGCCCAGGTGCTTGCGCCCTGCACCCCATGGGGAGACCAGGAAAAGCACCTGGCTCCTGGCTCCTGCCATCGGACGAGCGCGGTGCGCCGGCTGCAGCGCGCCGACCGCGGCGGCCATTGGAGGGTGAACCAACGGCAAAAGGAAGACCTTTCTCTCTGTCTCTCTCTCTCACTGTCCACTCTGCCTGTAAAAAAAAAAAAAAGAATTCTTTTTGGCAAGGCCTTCTTTGCTTGGTTTCCAAGCAGTGGTGAGCAGGAGCCAGCTCCTATCAGTTTGCAAGAGGTGATTGGTACACAGTTCTCCAGGCCATGGTCCATGACACCACACTGCTGCTTGAAGTGGGCCACAGTGGGAGTGTTCATGTCATGGCTATGAGCAAGCTCCACGAATCAGGGTTTCTGCTTGTTTGCTTGCAGAGAGCACGGCACGGCCTCGGGAGGCCTGCTCAGCCTGTGTCCCCTCCTTGTGGCTGGCTGCTCGCCATCAGTCCTCCCGGAACCTCCTCTCCGGTCTCTACCTACTCCATGGGGACATCGCTCCTCTGCTCACTGGTGGCTTCCAGACACTGTCTTCAGCCCCTCAGTCTCCCCTGCCTCCAGGCTGTCAGCTCTGGCTGCCAACTCCAGCTCTCAGGCAGGTTATCCTTACAGCCTCCAGCAGATGCCCAGGCAGGCATGAGGCGTGAGAATTAGAGAACAATCAAAGTGACTCGGGGCTTTGGCCTGGACCCTGGCAAGGATGTAGTTGCTGCAGATCGGGGTAGGAGATCTGAGGCAGCACAGGTTGGGAGGGTCAGGGAGATTAGCAGCCATCCCTCTGTGGCAGTTAAAATGTGCTGAGACTCAACTGAAGGTTAAGTCTATTAGTTAATGTTGAGTGTGTGGGACCGGTGCTCTAGGAGTATGGAATGATATAGGCAGTTGTTTATATTTGTCTTAGTACAGGATTTAAAAGATAGGAGCCAGCAATGTGGCGCAGCAGGTAAAGCTGCTGCCTGCAGTGCCAGTATCCCATGTGGGTACCGGTTCTAGTCCTGGCTGCTGCACTTCCAATCCAGCTCTCTGCTATGGCTTGGGAAAGCGGTGGAAGATGGCTGAGGTCCTTGGGCCCCTGTACCCACATGGGAGACCTGGAAGAAGCTCCTGGCTCCTGGCTTCAGACTGGTGTAGCTCCTGTTACTGCAGCCATTTGGAGAACACCAGCGGCTGGAAGACCTCTCTCTCTCTCTGCCTCTCTGTAACTCTACCTTTCAAACAAATATATCTTTAAAAAAAAAAGATAATAGTGATGGGAAAGCTTTCATTTTTCTAACTTTTGAAAATATTTCATAGGCAGAATGACAAGATAGGATGGAGTGTGTGGGGGGGTCCAGCTCCCATTTATGCCTCTGCTCCAGTTCACTCCCCAAATGCCTGCAATGGCTAGGGCCGAAGCTGGGATCTGAGAACACAATGCAGGTCTCCCACATGGGTGGCAGGAATCCAATTACCTTAGCCACCTGTACCGCTTTACCAGACACATTAGCAGAGAGCTGGGTCAGAAGCAGAGCCGCTGGGACTGGAGCCTGCATGCATACGGGATGCTGGCGTTGCTGGCGTTGCGGGTGGCACCTGAACTCACTGTGCCCCATCGCCAGGCCCCGCTTTTTCTTCTTAGCCTCCACACCTTAGAAGGTGCCACTGTCCTCTCAAACTGGCAAGGATGCAAAGGTTGAGGTTCTGCCACGTTGTTGAAGGCGCTTAGAAACAGCCCAAGCATTCGCAGCTGCTGGCACCATAATCGGAGCCACACGTTGGGAGAATCTTTGGTGACAGCTATGCGAATGAAAGATGCTCATAACTCCCTCATCAGTGATTCCATAGAGTGGGCGGAGCACTGCAGGGACACACCTCCCATCTGCCTGTGAAGCTGGGTGTGGCCAAGGCACGAAGCCTATCCCAGCTGAGGCCTGCATTGCTGGGGCGCGTGGCCGTGGGTTCCCACCCAGCTGCAGCTGGGCCTGCCTGAAGATCGTAAACGCATGGTGGCCTCGCCCTCTCGCCACAGCCCAGCGGCAGGAAGCTTTCCAGGAGCACCTGTTTCCTGAGGACCCCATCGGGGCTCCCTGGGCACCAGCTGGGCCCTGCCCCACATGTTGTTTGCATTAGGAGTTTAGAAAAACAATGCAGCGTTGACTCATCGCTCTTTCATGTTCTCAAGCACAGCCCAAGTCTCGCCCCCGCCCCACTCTCGCGTCCTCTGCCCGAGATCCCTCTCAGCTGTTCACACACACACATACACACACACAAAACACACTCCCATACACAGATACACACTCATGCACACACATTCACACACACAAGCATTCCCCTACACAGATGCAGCTCACATGCACACACACATACCCCTACACAGATGCACACTCAAGCACTCCTGTATAGATGTGTGTTCACATATACAGACTCCCGTACACATGCACTCCCATACACAGATGCATGCTCACATGCACACTCCTGTACACAGATGCACACTCATACACATGCACTCCTATACAGATGCACGTTCAAATACACACTCCATACACAGATGCATGCTTACGCACACATGCACTCCCCTACACAGACGCATCTCAGATGCACACACACTCCCATACAGATGCAGGCTCACACATACACACACTCCTGTACACAGACGCACATTTATAGGCACACACACTCCCATACACCGATGTTCACATGCACACACCAACATGTACTCCCATATAGATACACATTCACACATATGCACTCCCATATACAGATGCACTCACAGACACACACACTGACCTAGGTACTCACAGACCTGTGCTATTTTTTGTTACTTATTTGAAAGGCAGAGTTACAGAGAGAGAGAGAGATCCTCTAACAGATGGTTCACTCCCCAAATGTCCATAACAGCCAGGGCTGGGCAACGCTGAATCCAGGAGCCTGGAACTCCACTCAGGTCTCTCACATGGGCTGCAAGTGGGCCATCATCTTGGGCCATCTTCTGCTGCCTTCCCAGGTGTGTTAGCAAGGAGCTGGATTGGAAGTGGAACAGCTGGGATTCAGACCGCTGCTCATATGGTTTGCTAGGGCTATACGTGGTGGCTTAACCTACTGTGTCTTGCCGGTCCTGACATGCCCTCTTAGAATGTACACACATGCACGCAAGTTTCACACACTCACATTCACTCTTTTTTTTTTTTTTTTTTGACAAACAGAGTGGACAGTGAGAGAGAGAGACAGAGAGAAAGGTCTTCCTTTGCTGTTGGTTCACCCTCCAATGGCTGCCGTGGACGGCGCGCTGCGGCCGGCGCACCGCGCTCATCCGATGGCAGGAGCCAGGTGCTAGGTGCTTATCCTGGTCTCCCATGGGGTGCAGGGCCCAAGCACTTGGGCCATCCTCCACTGCACTCCTGGGCCACAGCAGAGGGCTGGCCTGGAAGGGGGGCAACCGGGACAGAATCCGGTGCCCCGACCGGGACTAGAACCCGGTGTGCCGGCGCCGCAAGGCGGAGGATTAGCCTGTTGAGCCACGGCGCCGGCCTTCACATTCACTCTTACAGCTCACATTCAATACACACACACACCCCAAGCCCTTTCTCAGTTCTGTGGAGTAACCTGCATTCTGCTTCCAGGTTAAAGACCTTTCCCCTTTGGAATTGACAGGGGTGGGATCACCTGGAGGCAGCAGCTGTGGATCACAGACCAAAGCCAACACCGAACTCAGAACTCCATGCCGCCACCCAAGTGTTTTCCCCCCAGTTTGCTGACTGCAGGGCTCAGAGTCGGTCCACGGAGACCAAACGTTTCTTGTCTCAGGGATGCTCTTGCTTTGCTACTCTGAGCCCAGAGAGGTTAGACTGCTTTCCTGATGTCACACAGCCTACTGGAGCTTTACTGTGACTCATTCAGAGACAATCCCCAACACGGCGCCAGCAGGTGGGGGTGGGGGTGCTCTGGGGAGAGGAGGGAACTGAGCGGTGGAAGGGAAGGCAACAGGGCCGGTCTCTTGCAGACAACAGGCATGGCCACCAGAAACGGGGTGGCCCCAGGGAAGCCTGCCAGCTGTTACCGTGGCCTGTCCAGCTGGACCGGGTCCAGTTTCCAGGCGGCTCCAGGGCGGCGAGGCCAGGGCAGGCAGTGGCGCCGGTGGGTGGAGGGAGGCTGCCTGGAGAAGGGCAGGCAGGCACCATGGGGCAGTGCTCGGGGCCCAGGGCCTCTGGTGGCTTCCGAAGGCCTTGCTGCGGCTGGCCCCTGCCCCTGCCCGGGTCTGATGGCTCTAGGCGTGGGAGAACAAAGCGTACTGCAGGAATTCCGGCCGGGTAAGGCGATTGGGGGGGAGGGCAGGCGCCCTACCCACCAGGCCTGCTCACCACTGGGGGGCTTGGAAGTCACCCTCCGGCTTAGGATGGCAAAGGACCCTTGGCCCAGCTGCCCCTACATTCCACAGCTGCTTCCACGCGCACCTCACCTCTCCCCTTCCTGTCCTCAAAAGTGTTTGCTGCAGCGGCCAGCGAGGGCAGCAGGAGGGGCGGCTTCCTGGCTGGCTGAGCCGAGCCTCCCAGACAGGAGCGAGGGTTTCCTTCCTGAAACACGCCAGCCCCTGCTCTCAGAACCTCTCCAGAGAGGGCCCAGGCACTCTGGGCCCACGAGCAGCAGTGTCCCCGGTGGGGGTCACAGCCCAGCCTGCACGGACGAGGCAGCCCCTTCCTCTGGGTGGCCCAGCCACCTGCCTGGCCCTGTCCAGGTGGCGCTGCGGGTACCCACAACCTGCGGAGGCCCACGCCGGGTCCAGAGACATTGCTTGACCTCCTGCTGCATCCAGGTGTTCTTGCGTGGGGATGAGGCTCCGGGTCCCTCACCCCTCCTGTATCCACCAGCCTATGCCGCCAGCAATACCTTCATGGCGCACCCCACACCTGCTGCCTGCCAGGCCCGGCCTCTCCCTACCAGGACCTCTCCCCACATGGCGGCCAGCAGGATCCTGCTCCGACGAAACCCTCTCCTCCGCTCAGTCTCTGCCCAGCCTCTGCCGTCTGCGGCACTCACTTCCTCCACTCAGCGGTAGGGGCCTCCTGGCTCCGCAGCCGACAGCCATGTGACCCCTTTTTCCTGGAAGGCCCTGATGTCCGGTAACTCCCGCGTGCGCTGCCTCACACCCTCTGAGGGGCTACTCAACCGTCTCCATCTCTAAGCCCCCACCCGCACCCCCACCCCCGCCGCGGCCTGCCCCTCCCACAGCTCCCAGATGATCCAGCTCACCTCGGGGAGTGTCACTGTCGCCGCCGGGCTCTCATCAGATGCTGCGACCGCCAGCTTTCGGGGACTGACGGCGACGACGAGGGTCCCACACAGGCTGGGCAGAGCCCCTGCTGGGACCATGTGTGTTACTGTCATCGTCGGCAGGAGCAGGATGGTAGTTTAGGTCTCTTTTTACTGGAAGTTCTTGGGGGGCCAGCATCTGCCCCCTCTTGTTTTAATAACGGGCCCCGGCTCCCTGGGGGCTCTCTCAACCAAGCTTAGCCCAGGGGGGTTGACAGGTCCTGGGGCGGGTCACCTCGGCGAGACACGCCCAGCTTCTGACGGCCTCCTGCCACCCTTCGTCCTTCTCCGTCTTCCGCTAGGCCATCCCACGCAGACCTCTCACTTCATCTGCAGCCCGCGCCGGCCCCCTCTTCGCCCGCTGTCTGGGCCATGCGCTCCAAGTCCTGCGGGGCGGCCTGGCGGAGGTGTCCAGGGGGAGCCGGGGGCCACGGCACAACGGGCCCGCTGGGACGGCCCTGGCTTCTGCCGCGGGTGGCAGTCATGAGGGACTCACGGCCTGGCCCGTGCCGGCTGAGGAGCACAGCACCTCAGCGGCGGTGCCGGGGCCCGACGCCGCTGCGGGCGCTGTGCGGCCGACAAACACCCAGGAAGCCGGAGCCGGACCCTGCGGCACCTCTGCAGAGGGACCCAAGCGCCCCACGACCTGACGTACCTGTGGCCAACCCCCAAAGGCTGCCGGGAGACGGCCTCTTCCCGCCAAATCACACACGGGTGCCCCTGATTGGTGGAAGCCAGTCGGCGCCCTGGCCGTAAAGGAGTCTGGGAAATGTAGTTTGTTATTTCCAACCTGGGGGCCCCAGGGGTCCCTGCTGACCGGCGTCCTCCATGTCCAGCCTGGGGCAGCGTGGGCTGACCGCAGCGTGGGCTGTGCGCCCTGTCACCTGCTCTCGCGGCGGCCCGCGCTAGGGGCTGGTGCGTTGGAGGACCCGCTTCCCGAGAACCTGTGGGGCAGGGGCCAACCACGTGGTCCTGGCTCCCCGGACCCCAGGGTTGAGGGTGAAGGCGCTCCGGCAGGCGGTGTAGCCGAATCGCTTCCGGCTCCTTGCGCCTCCTGCGGCTCGCACTGTTTCCACCTGGGGTGAGGGGTGCGGGCCTCGGCACGTTTAACTTCTTCACCTGGGTCTCTCCAGGTGCCTGCTAGGTTGCCGCAACTTCAACCTTTCAGTTAAGGCTTTTATTTTTATTTATTTGGAAGGCAGACATGGAAAGAGAGAGAAAGATCGCTTTCCTCTGCTGGCTCACTTCCCACATGCCTGCAGCAGCCAGGGTTGGGCCAGGCCACAGCCGGGAGAGCCTTGCACTCAATCCTGCATTGTGGGCTCAGCGTTAACAGCTCCATGAAATAACAAGGAGGCTCTTGGCTTAGCGGCAAAGATGCCCAGGCTGACTGTTCCGGCCCCCACCCCAGCCCAAATCCAGGCTGGGTAAGCCAGCCCCGAAAGCCCTGTCCCCTCCCTTCTCCTCCGCTCCACAGCCCTCCTCCCCCAGGCCTGGCATGTGCCAGGAAGTGCCACGGATTCCCCCTGTCTGAAGCGGGAGAGGCCGGGCCCCTCTAGGCTGCCCTTCCAGAAACTCTCCAGCCCCTTCCTGCCTGGCTTCCTGCCCAAGCGCTTCCTGGAAACCCGGCCCTGCCTGCCCCCAGCCCAGGGGCCCCTATTTCCATGGTCTGATTCACAGGACCCTCCCCAGGCAGGGGAATATGAAAACAACTCCGGGGAGGAGCGAGAAGAGCTCAGGCTGGAGAATAGAATTTCTATCGTGTTTAGACACACATAGCCACTTAAGAAAAGAAAAACATTTTATTTGTTGATTTAACTACTGGAGAAACAGAGAGAGAAAGCTCCCACCTGCTGATTCACTCCCAAAGTGCCTGCAACAGCCAGGGCTGGGCAGGGCCAGAGCCAGGGACTTCACCTGAGTCTCCCACAAGGATGGCAGGGACCCATCTCCACGGCCTCCCAGGGCGCTCACTAGCAACAAGCCGGAATTGGGGGCGGAGCCAAGTGCTCTGATGTATCCCAGACGACATCCCAACTCCTAGGTCAAATGCCTGCCCCTAGAATTCCTGCAAAGAGGAATGAATGAAGCCTTATGAATATATAAAATTCAAATAGTGTTGTAAAATATGTAGTTTATGAACAGGTACATGGAGTTGGGAGTGCGTGCCACAAAGTTTGGGGACCTTCAGTCTAGTGCTGTTTCCTCTTGCCTCCCAGTGCGAGCTTGTGTCAACTCTTGTTGGACCTGGCTCCACGGTGGGAGAATGGGAGCCTGACCGGCAAGGAAGGGGGAGGGGCTCTCATGTTGCACAGGGGCGAGGTGTTAGGAATGGGGAATTTTCTTGCTTGAGAGAGGAACAAAGCTTGTACCTGGTAAAACAAGAACCCTGACTTGCCTTTTTTTTTTTTTTTTTTTTAAGATTTGTTTATTTATTTGAGAGGCAGAGTTACAGACAGAGGGAGAGACAGAGAGGTCTTCCATCTGCTGGTTCATTCCCCAAATGGCTGCAAAGGCCAAGGCCGGGCCAGTCTGAAGCCAGGAGCCAGGAGCTTCTTCCAGGTCCCCCACATGGGTGCAGGGGACCAAGCACTTGGGCCACCTTCCACTGCTTTCCCAGGCCTTCAGCAGGGAGTTGGACTGGAGTGGAGCAGCTGGGATTCAAACCGGTGCCCATATGGGATGCGGGCACTGCAAGTGGAGGCTTAAACTACTATGCCACCGTGCTGGTCTCCTGAGTTGGCTTTCACGGTTGATCAGATCCAACAGGTCCATTTGACTGTATGTGACAGAAACCCAACTGGATGCTTCAGCGAACAACGGAAAATTCTTCCAGCTCCAGGAATGGCCACCTCCTGCGCCTCTGTGCGAGTTTCACTCTCTGGAGACTTCTCCTGGTGCTGGCGAGAGGGTTCCCAAAGGCTTCAGGCTCATAATCAACCTACTCAGCAATTCCAGTGGAAAGAAAACTTCCCTTTTCCCGTTAGTCCCAGAAAAAAAAAAAAAAAAAAACCATAAGGTTAGCTGAGCATTGGCTCGGACTGGCTCACGTGCCCATCTCTGAATTATCCTTGGTGGCTCTGATTGGCTGGGCCTGTGCGAGGGAGGACGTCCACCCTCCCAAAACGTTCTAGGAATTCCCCTTCGGAATGGTCTGTTCCCCGAGGAAACAGATTTGGGGTGGCCGACGTCCCCCACACTTGCGTAGCCAGCTCTAGGGGTGTGTGGTTGGGCTTCCCCTGGGAAGCTGGCGGGAGCAGTGCCCCCAGTGACGTGTGTGGACAGCTGAGTGGGGTTTGGGGAGGACCATCGCAGAGGGCTAGGTGTAGCCCAGGGGCGGGTGCCCCAGGGCATGTACTCCCTGGACAAGGGGCAGTGTGGGTTCCCCATGATAGACTGGTGCTGGTCGGATGATGACCAGGGCAGCTGTAAAACCCAGTGTGGAAAATTGTCTTCCATCGCTTAAACCTGGGATCAAACCCAGCTCTGTCACCATTGTGGATGTCCTTGGTGACTTATTATCCCCTAGAAATAGGTGGAGTCCATCTGCCCACTCCTTGTATCTGGCTTTGGGCCGTGTGATCTGCATGGGACAATGAACAGCAATGAAGGTGACTCTGGCCCAGAGTTAAGAAGCTGTGAGTACTAGGGCTCGAGCGTCCCTTTCTGGTGTTCTTGTAGCACAAATGTGTGTTCAGATTTTGGATGGAGTGTCCTAAAAATGTCAATATTTTTCTGTAAAGAGTTGCTTGTGAATATTCTTGGCTTTGCAGGCTGCACCGTGTATGTCACAAATACTCAGCTCTGGGAGGAGCCAATACCAATATATATATTAAGAAGTGTGCATGACTGTATACCAATAAAACTTTATTTACAAACACAGTGCTCTTGTGCTTGTTGGTCCCCGTCTCTATGCTTGTTCCATCAGTTTAGGAGAGAGTGTTTGGAAATCTCCAATCATGACTGTGGATTTCTCTATCTTTCCTTTCATTTATTCAGTTTTTGCTGCATGGATTTTGAAGCTGAGTTGTTAGGTACATTAACATTTAGGATTGTTAGCTTTTCTGGACCAATTAACCCCTTTATCATTGTTAAATGTCCCTCTTTATTCTTGGTAATGGTCTTTGTTCTGAAATCTACTTTTTATAGCCAGCCAGCTTTTTTTTTTTTTTTAGTAATTGCAGAGTACATATATGTTTCCATTCTTTTATTTATTTTTCCTGATCAGCAGTTTTTGTATTTAAAGTGCATTTCCTGTAGGCAATGTAGAGTTAGGTCATTTTTTAAAAAAAAAATTCGATCTGTAATTTGCTGCCATTAACATTTAAAATGATTATTGAAGTGCCTGAATCTAGCACACTGCTAGCTGCTTCCTGTGAGCTCTGTCCCATCCGTTCTTGTTTTTTCTTCTGTTCCTGCCCTATTTCTCATCTGCGGTGTCTCATGTGCTGCTAATCTTATCCAGTGCATTTTTCACTTGGGCAAGTTTGAGTTTTTTATATCTTAATTTTCTCTCTTCATCATATTCATGTTTTATTCTGCCTTCTTGAACATATTGAACATGTTTATAACAGGTTTTTGAAAAGTATTCTTTATCTTTTGGGGCTGGTGTTGTGGTGTAGCAGGTGAGGCCATTGCCTGCGATGCCAGCATCCCACATGGGCGCCCGTTGGAGTCCCAGCTGTCCCACTTCTGATCCAAGCTCTCTGCTAATGTACCTGGGAAAGCAGCAGAAGGTGGCCCAAGTGTTTTTCTCCTGCTTCCACACAGGAGACCCAGAAGAAGCTCCTGGCTTCTGATTTCAGCCTGCCCAGCCCTGTTGCGGCCATGTGGGGTGTGAACCAGCAAGTGGAAGATCTCTATTTGTAATTTTGCCATTTTTTTCAAATCACACATAAAATAGTGTTTCCTTTGGTTGATGTCTGTCTTTTCCAGAAGACTGAATCTGAGGAAGGCATCCAACACTTGGTGCATGATATGTGATTTGGTGTTGACAATAATGGGATTTTCCTAGTCAGAACTCTTGATTTTTCCAAGAGTTTTTTTTTTTTGCAAGTGATGGAATTGCAACTCAATTTGCTTACACAAAACCAAGGCAGTGTGGCTGACGCAACTGGGAAGTGCAAGGCACTGAACAGAGACAGAATCATACAGAGCAGTCTTTCCATCGGTGTCTCTGCTCTGCTTTATGTGGGCTTTTCCCGGGTGGCACAGAAGTCCTTGCGTGCTCAGGTTCTCGCCTTACCAGCTGAACCACCTTGTGGAAGAAGACTTTACTTTCCTGATGGTTCCAGCAGAAGTCCCAGATTTGCTCTGATTGGCGCAGCCCGTGCCACGTGACTACAAGTTATCCGGTCGCTGAAGCCAGGGGCATCTAGCGCTTACACTTGGAGTGATAGCTGAGTGCACCCTGAACTCAGGATGTAGGAGCTTTGTGAAGGTGCAGATGAGGAGAGGGGCTTTCCAGGCAATGCTCGAGGAAGGGTGGTGTGGGGTGGGAGGGGAAGGTTGGAGGAGAAAACGGTATTCGTTACACTGCCTCCTAAATGTTCTTCCACTCACTCCTTCATCTTCGCTGTCAACCACTCTGGTTGAAACCCTCACCAGTGGCAGAGTCTGTTGATGCAGGCCAGCTGTTTCTTTGAGGATAACTAGCATGTTCAAAGCCATCTTGCTGAAGAGCTGCTATGCAATGAGGGGTTGAAGGCCTAGAATACAGGACCCCCAGAGAGGTGTACCTGCCATTTGGCACTGTGTCTCTCTCCAGGCACTTACTGGTCCTCAAAGGCTGGGAGGTTAAGAACACTAAGCTCTTAGCAGATTCTTGAGCCCAGGAAGATAAAATTTAGAATTCAGAGACTTCCAAGGAGCGGGGAGGTTGTGGTGGGTCGACAACAAGAAGCTAGTCACAAAAGAGGGTGTGGAGGGGGCAGAGGGTCCCAGAAGCAGGAGATGGCCAGGAAGTGGTCCAGGAGGCAGCCGCTGGAGAGCAGATCAGAGGGAGGGGGGAGGCAGGAAGAGAGAGGGTCCCAGGCCTGATTCACCAAGCACTGTCGCAGCAGGAGACAGACTGTGGGTCTTGGGCCACGCGGCTCTGTGTTATTAACCCCATTTTCCCATGACCTTTTTGATGCTCCACTACCTGTGAGCACAGATCATATGAACAGTTCGAGAAGGCCCAGGCTGCCATCCCTGGAGGCGCTGAGGGAGCCCAGGGGTGAGGTTTCCTGGGAGGGTGGAGGCGGGCAGGTGGTGTTCGGCAACCAGCTCCCGGGTGCTAGAAGTGAGCCGGCTCTCACTTCTCATCCTCAGAGAAGCCAGAGACTGGCAGAAGGTAAACGGCTGACCTGGGGCCACACAGACGCTGGACAACAGAGCAGGGACTCAGCTCCAGGAGGGCTGGGTGTTGAAGCGCATGCTTGGTCCACTACTTCCTGGCTGAGGGAGAGGCGGGGGCTCTGGGGAGCTGGAGGGAGGGGGCGGGGCTACTGCTCACCTGACTGCCTGCTTGGATGGCAGGTTTCCTTCCACCCCACTGCTGAGCAGCTCTCCCGGGAATGGCCCTGGAGAGAGCCCTCCATGATGGGCACAGCTGTGCTTAGGCTACCTGAGGACGCCACCTGCTGCTGGACCGGCTGCCCCAGGAGGAGGAGGGTTCCGTGCCATCCACGTGTCGTGCTCTTGCCAATACAGAACTGGACTTCCTGCATCGACGTCTCTGCAAGAACATCTGTCACTCAGCCGGTGCCACGCCTCAGGACACCGACGCCGACCCCGAGCCTGTGGCCAGGGTGGCAGAGCCAGGCACCTCTCCTCCTGGGGAACATCGCACGGTGGTTTCCGTAAGTTGGCAGCGATTGCATAACTCCTTCACCAACTGCCACGCCGGATATGTTTTGCAACCCAGCCCGCCATGCCACATGTGTCAGCTGGCACGGGCCAGGTCTCCCAGAGAGGCCGGAGCAAGACTGAGAGGGAAACACGACTGATCGTGCCTCCCAGGAAGCCGGCAGCCTCAGGCCCCTGCTCCTCATTCTGCAGGCTGTGCCTAGGGCCCCTGGCCAGGGAGAGCAGGGGCGTTCCAGGAACTGCCCCACCCCCTGCCATCCTCCCATCAGAAAGACATGAGATCCACCCAGGAGGGTATGGTCTTCGAGAAGCCATCATTATATGCTAAGAGCTCCTCTTGGGGTTCCAGTGCCCTGAAGTCAGAGGGGAGAGAGACCCTCACCCATCAGTCCACGGTGGGATCCCACCCAGGGCGTGAGTCTTGAGAGAGCTGCAGTGCCCTGATTGGCCATGCCTAAAACTCACCTGTAAATATTTGCTGAGTGCTAGGCCCGGCCACAGCTTCTTCGGTTACAGAGATGTCGTGGTCATTCGTTTGCTCTCAAGAACTCGCTTTTTAGTAGGATAAACGGGCTTACAACAAACTTTAAAAATAATCCACTATCCGATTTGATTCACACAAAGATCCTGCAAGAGAGACTGTTAGATACATTAGCTTATTCTGCAGATAAGGAAACAGGGGCTCAGAGAACTCCATGGTTCACATGCAGCTTAATGGACTGCTAGATGTCTGATAAATCCCAGCCCTGAGAGCAATGCATCCTTCCCAGCCCTCAGCATGCCTGGCCAGAGAAAAAGAGAGAGAGAGAGAGAGAGAGGGAGAGAGAGGGAGAGAGAGAGACAGACAGACAAGGACTGGCGATCCCGGAAGAGCCTGGCCCCGTGCACCAAGGCAGGAAGAAGCCCAAGTGCTGGCGCTTTCTGCAGCACGGAGCCCAGAATGGTTTGGCTGGGGACCCCTGAGCGTTTGAGCGTGCTCCCAAAGCACAGTCCTGCGGGCAGAGCGATGCTGCCGCCCACCGTGGGCTGCACACACACAGCGGTCCTGTACGATTACCATGGAGCTGGAAAACCCCTGCCACCAAGTGACGTCACAGCCACGGCGAGGCGTGGCACAAGGCATCGCTCACGGGTGTGGGGACGCCAGTGTGAACACACGTGGTGATGCATGGCCACCCACATCAGCAGCGTCGCAGGCACTTGTGGGCAGGCTTCGTGCTGCAGGAAGATGATGCGCCAGGAAGTCGCTGGCTTTCGTAGTTGCTGTGCTACACTTTCTGTCGTCATTTCCGGACGGACGCCTTCTACTCTTTTGAAGTCCAGGACTGTGTCTCACCGGCAGTAGCCTCCTTTCTCTCCCGCTTACCACGTCTCTTCACTGCAGCACTTCCTCTTGGTTTGATTTTCATCTTTGTGTCATTTCGTTCACTGTGGTCCTAGGACCATAGGCTCTGCTATCGCATATGTGTGAGGATATCTCAAAAATCCATGGCAGTGTGTAGTACGAAAAATTAAGCATAGTTTTCAAAAGTATTTGCACCCAAGTCAATGTATCTTTTCAACATTATTTATTTATTTGAGAGGCAGAAAGACACACAGAGAGAGACAGAACACTCCTGTCTACTGGTTTACTCCCCAGATGCCCAGAACACCACCAGGAGCTAGAACTTTTCTTTTCTTTTCTTTTCTTTTCTTTTCTTTTCTTTTCTTTTCTTTTCTTTTTTCTTTTCTTTTCTTTTCTTTTCTCTTTTCTTTCTTTCCTTCCTTCCTTCCTTCCTTCCTCTCTTCTCTTCTCTTCTCTTCTCTTCTCTTCTCTTCTCTTCTCTTCTCAGGATTTTTTATTTATTTATTTTAGAGGCAGAGTTACAGGGAGAGACAGAGAAAGGTCTTCCATCTGCTGGTTCACTTCCCCATATGGCCTCAAAGGCTGCAGCTGAGCTGATCCAAAGCCAGGAGCAGACAAAGAGAAAGGTCTTCACTCTCCAAATAGCCACAATGGCCAGAGATGTGTCGATCCAAAGCCAGGAGCCAGGAGCTTCTTCCAGGTCTCCCTCGTGGGTGCACGGGCTCAAGCACTTGGGGCATCTTCCACTGCCTTCCCATAGCAGAAAACTGGATTGGAAGAGGAGCAACCAGAACACGAGTTGGCGCCCACACGAAATGTTGCTACGGGCAGAGGCTTAGCTTACTATGCCACAGCACCAGCCTCAGGAGTTAGAAACTTAATTCAGGTTTATCACAGAAGCATAAGGAATCCAATCACTCGAGCCATCCCCGCTGCCCTCCAGGGTCTGCCTTAGCAGGAAGCTGAGTCAGGAGCCAAAGCCAGGAATTGAACCCAGGTACTCCCACAGAAGACACAGACATCTTAATCGGTTGGCTGAACATCCACGCCAAGCTTGTCTTTTAATTCCAGGCTCTGTGACTATTTTGCAGCTCCTCACAGACACCCCGTAGCCTAGGTATGTGGTAGGCTGTACTGTCTAGGCTGGGGGAAGGGCACTTTCTGATGTTTGCACAATACCAAATCTAACGCCGCGTTTCTTGGAACCTAACTCCCGTATTCAGTGATGCACGACTGTGATTAGAACTTCTCTGTTAGAGAATTTCTTTGGCTACAGCTGCTTCTGTATGACAGTTACTATCTCCTGTCACAGGGAGTCTGGTGGTAGGCGTTCTTGGTCTGACTTACAGAGTGGCTCAGGGGCATTACCCAGGCCACCTTGGCTGTACATCTGTCCCCTCTGCCAGACATGACAAGTCTGCTTTCATCCCCAGGATTGGCTCTTCAAGGTCGGAAAACGGCTGCATCAACTCAAGGCTTCATATCACAGCAACATCCACAGGAACACATGTCCCTAAGGCCCCACACTGTGACAGATGTCCATGCCTCGTCTATGCTGGGCTCAGGTTCAGTGGTCATCACAAGCATCCCGAAGTGACAGTGGCTTTAACAGAGGCACTGTTTAGCTCTCAAGGGGCAGTCCAAGTCGAGGCTTATTTGTGGTCCACAATGAAGAGGACCCTGGTGTCTCTGCCTGTCCCATGAGCCTTTCCTTTGTGAGCCAAGATGGCTGTGCCAGCTCCTGCCATCATGGCTTCGTTCCAGTGGGCTGGAAAGGGGGCAGGTACTGGACACCCCACTTCCTCTAAAGGCATGACCTGGAGGTTCAGAGATAACTTTCGCTCATCTCCCTTTGGTTCAACTAAATCAACATCCATTCTGAAGCACAAAGAGGCTGGCACTTCAAGGCTTCGTTCTGGACAGTTCTGTGACAAAGGGGAGAAGTGGCTGTTGAGGATCCGAGAACATTCTGGCCCAGAGTGGAGCTCTGATGAGGAGCAGACTGAGCAGGGCCCACTCCGTGGGGCTGGGAGACGGGAAGCAGCCCTGGGCATCACCCCTCCCCCCTTACTGAGGGTCTGCAGGGGCCCAGGCACTTTGGAAGGCACGGGTTTCCAGGGGGCAGACGCCACTTCAGTGACCCCCCACCCCCCCCCGGAAGCCACACGATAAAGAAGCAGGAGTGTTAGAATCTGAACCCAGAAAGGCACCCAGCTGGGCCTCGCAGGGTGGGGCCTTGAGCGTGGGCTTTTCCCTCTGGCCTGAGATTCGCCCACGTCCTGGTGTAGTGTCATCCAATGATCGCTGTGTTGCTGCCGGAACACGTTACCGCAGTGGCTTCCAACAGCACCAGCACCTCTCTGACTTCTGGGCCCTCACGGAGGCGTCTCTGCCATCTCAAACTCGTCAGCATCCAGCGGCCACCTGCTCACGACCCCTCCCTCCCTCATCCTGCTGCCGGCGTTGTGGGGCTTCTCCCCGGATTCCCCCTCTTCCCACCGCCCTCTCACAAGGGCCATGGTGAGCCCGTGGGGATAATCCAGGATAATCTCCCATCTTAAGATCCTTAACTTGATCCCATTTGCGAAGCCCCTTGGCCTTGGAAGGTGACATATTCCCGGCTTTGGGTGATAGGACGTGGCCTCCAGGGAGGTGGCCGTGACTCTGCCTACTGATGGCTGAGTCAGGCTGTGTGCTTGCCCAGTGTGTCAAACCGTTCTCAATGACACGTGTTGACATTCCTTTTCTCCGAGAAAGCAGACTGTACTTTAAGGTGAACAAAGAAGATTTTTAAAAATTAAAATATTTTAAAAAGGATATCTTTTAATTAGTTTTTTTTATAAAAAGTTTTATTGATTTATTTAAGAGGCAGAGTTACAGAAAGAGAAGGAGAGACAAGAGAGAAGTCTTCCATCAGCTGGTTCAGTCACCAAACGGTCACAACGGCTGGGGCTGGGCCAGTCCAAAGCCAGGAGCCAGGAGCTGCTTCTAGGTCTCCCACGTGGGAGCAGGGGCCCAGGGACTTGGAACATCTGCTGCTGCTTTCATAGGTGTATTAGCAGGGAGCTGGATTGGAAGTGGAGCAGCTGTGGCTTGAACTGGTGCCCATATGGGATGTCAGCACTGCAGGCCATGGCTTAACCAGCTGCACCACAGCACAGGCCCCTGAAGTAGGTTTTAAAATAATTTATTTTTAAAAATAAATGTATTGGCCGGCGCCGCAGCTCACTAGGCTAATCCTCTGCCTGTGACACCGGCACACCGGGTTCTAGTCCTGGTTGGGGCGCCGGATTCTGTCCCGGTTGCTCCTCTTCCAGGCCAGCTCTCTGCTGTGGCCCAGGAGTGCAGTGGAGGATGGCCCAAGTGCTTGGGCCCTGCACCCCATGGGAGACCAGGAGGGAGCACCTGGCTCCTGGCTTGGGATCAGCACAGTGTGCCGGCCACAGCACACTGGCTGCAGCGGCCACTTGGGGGGGGGGGTAAACCAACGGAAAAAGGAAGATTTTTCTCTCTGTCTCTCTCACTGTTTAACTCTGCCTGTCAAAAAAAAAAAGAAAAAAGTAGAATAACAAACTAAGCAAAAAGCTGAAGAAAAGGAAATTAAAAAGCAGAAATCAGGCCATTGCTGCGGCTCAACAGGCACACCAGGTTCTGTCCCTGTTGCCCCTCTTCCAGGCCAGCTCTCTGCTGTGGCCTGGGAGTGCAGTGGAGGATGGTCCAAGTGCTTGGGCCCTGCGCCCCATGGGAGACCAGGATAAGCACCTGGCTCCTGCCATCGGATCAGCATGGTGCACCGGCCGCGGTGCGCCGGCCCCAGCGTGCCAGCCGCAGCGGCCATTGGAGGGTGAACCAACAGCAAAAGGAAGACCTTTCTCTCTGTCTCTCTCTCTCACTGTCCACTCTGCCTGTCAAAAAAATAAATAAATAAAAAATAAAAAAGCAGAAATCAAATGGAAAATAAAAATAATAAAACATAAATAGAAGAAATGTTTTTTTCATGGCAAATAAATTGATAAGCCTATCTCTTAGACTAAGCGGACCAAGAAAAAAAAGTCTCAAATTACAACTCATCAAAATAAAAAACAAAAGAGGGAACAACACCACAGATTCTTCAGACACTTAAAAGATGATAAAGAAACAATATGAACAACTTTGTACCAGTAAATTTGCAAATTCAGATGAAAGAGACAGTTTCCTTGAAAGACATGAACTACCAAAACTGATCCAAGAGGAAACAGAAATTTTGAATAACCCTAAATCAACTAAAGAAGCCGAATTTGCCACTAAAAACCCTTCCACAAAGAAATCCTTTAAGGAAAACTATTTCATAATTTAGAAAAAGGGGGGCCGGTGCTGTGGTGTAGTGAGTAAAGCCGCCGTCTACAGTGCTGGCATCCCATATGGGCACTGGTTCGAGTCCCAGCTGCTCCTGTTCTGATCCAGCTCTCTGCTATGGCCTGAGAAAGCAGTGGAAGATGGCCAAAGTCCCTGGGCCCCTGCATCTGCATGGGAGACCCAGAAGAAGCTCCTGGCTCCTGGCTTCGGATCAGCACAGCTTTGGCCGTTGTGGCCAATTAGGGAATGAACCAGCAGATGGAAGACCTCTCTCTCTCTCTCTCTCTCTCTCTCTCTCTCTCTACCTCTCCTCTCTCTGTGTAACTCTTTCAAATAAATAAATAAATCTTTAAAAAAAAAAAAAAAGAAGGAACACTTTTAAACTAATTTTATGAGACAAGTATTATCCTGATACCAAAACAGACAAAAGCATAACAAGAAAAGATAACTATGGACCCAAATCCCTTATGAAAAAGTCTCTAACAAAATTCTAGCAAATTAAATGCAGAAATATCAGAAAAAATAAAATGTATAATTTCTAGGTAGGGCTTAACCCAGGAATACAAAGTTCATATAATATCCAAAAGGCAACCGATATAATTCACTATATTAGTACAACAAGAGGAGAAAGCTGTATTATAACTATTGCAAGATGCAGAAAAAGCACTTGAAAACCTTCAACACAGTTTCGCAATAAAAATTCTCAGCACACTTGGAATAGAAGGAAATGTACTCGGTCTGACGATAAAACCTATCTGTAGGGTTTTGAAAGTTTATTTTTTTAGATTACAAGAATCCTGTGCTTTTTGTAATGCCATTACAATTCAAACAGTGCCACTCAGAGACACCCAACAGAATGTACTTTTATACAGCATCATGTGCTGTGTGTGTGTTTTAATACAAATGGAATCAGAATACATCCTTTGTTCTATAGCAGGGATGGGGAATATATTTTCTCCGAAAGGCCATTTGGATATTATAACAGCAGTCACGGGCCATACAAAATGATCAATGTAAAAATAACCTGCTACAGATTGACTGAATTTCGAGTCCCTCCCGCGGTCGCCGTGGCAGGGCCAGAACGAATGATTTTGCAGCTCTCAGAGGACCTGTGGGCTGGATGTTCCCCACCCCTCTTCTGTAACTTGGTTTTTTAGACTTAAAAAGGGCAGTTTCAAGATCTCTGCAAAATTGGAAGGGAAGTACAGAGATTTCCCGGGACCGGCTGCCCTACGCGCATAACCGCCCTCACACCTGCACCCCAACGCAGTAGCTGCAGAGAGATGATGGAAAACGCCCCCTACCTGCATCTGCGTAGTGGAGGCGTCCGTCTGCTCGAAGGCTGTGGCTGGTTGTACAGAGGCTTGTTAACCGACTTGGATGCCGCTTTAAGTGATGGCCGGGCACTAATTCTCCCCGTGCTGGAGCCTTTGCGAGCTGCATCACTGAGTGCGCGTTTGTGAAGAGAGCAGTTTACATTTAGATCCATCCTAGCAGCTGCCCTTCCCAACGAGCTGCGTCCACTTTCACTCGCCCCAGCCGTGTCCAAGAGAGCCTGCTTGCTGTCGCCATGGGACAGATGACGTGGTTCTTGTTATTTACGCAAATGACTTTTAACAATCTGCCCGATGAAAAGTGGTGTCTCCTTAAGTTTCCACTTATTTGATCAGAAATGAGGGCATGCTTCCTTTTCAAATCTTTACTGACCATTCTATTTCTTCTCGTGTGAACTGCCTGTTTTTCCATTGGGTTATTTGGCTTTTTCAATTGATTTTTAGGAATGCTTTGCATATTATAGATACTGGCTGTCACTTCATTATATACATGGCAAATTCTGTGTCGATCTATTGTTTGTCATTTAAATTTGTTTGTAGTATGTTTTATGAGGCAGAAGTTGGAATTTTTGAATAGTTCAATAAATCAATCTTTTTTCTTTATAGCTTCTGCTTTCCTTGCAACACTTATAAAATTACTTCCCACTCCAAGGTCACATATTTTATCTTGGTATGTAGTAAATTCCTATGCTTCAACTCTTTTGGTGAGACTTGAATGCTGAAGTTAGGCGTTGGGTACAGAAATTTTTAAATATTATTTTATTTCACCTTTTGTGTACCTCAAATATTTTGCAATTCTTCAAAGATTTAGTTATTTATTTGAAAGTCCAAGTTAACAGAGAGGCAGGAGAGACAAAGAAAGAGAGAGATCTTCCATCCACTGGTTCACTCCCCAAATGGCTGCAAATGGCTAGGGTTGGGCCAGCCCAAACCCAGGAGCTAGGAGCTTCTTCTGGGTCTCCCACGTGGGTGCAGGGGCCCAAATTCTTGGGCCATCTTCTGCTGCTTTCCTAGATGCAATAGCAGGGAACTGATTAGGAAGTGGAGCAGCCAGATTGGAAGCAGGGCCCATACAGGACGCTGGCACAGCAGACCACAGCTTAACCTGCTGCACCATTGTGCTGGCCCCTGCAATTCATTTTTTAGAAGTAATAAAGAGGGGGCCGGTGCTGTGGTGTATCAGGTAAAGCCTCTGCCTGCAGTGCCGGCATCCCATATGGGCGTTGGTTCAAGTCCCGGCTGCTCCACTTCTGATCCAGCTTTCTGCTATGGCCTGGGAAAGCAGTAGAAGATGGCCCAAGTCCTTGGGCCCCTGCACCTGAGTGGGAGACCCGAAAGAAGCTCCTGGCTTCAGATCAGTGCAGCTCCAGCCGTTGCAGCCATCTAGGGAGTGGGCCAGTGACTGGAAGACCTCTCTCAGTGAGAGAGAGAGAGAGAGAGACAGAAAGGTCTTCCTTTTCCGTTGCTTCAGCCCCCAGATGGCTGCTATGGCCGGCGCGCTGAGCCGATCTGAAGCCAGGAGTCAGGTGCTTCTCTTGGTCTCCCATGGGGTGCAGTACCCAAGCACTTGGCCCATCCTCCATTGCCTTCCTGGGCCATAGCAGAGAGCTGGACTGGAAGAGGAGCAACAGGGACAGAATCCGGCGCCCGCCCCGACAGGGACTAGAACCCCAGGGTGCCGGCGCCGCAGGCGGAGGATTAGCCTAGTGAGCCGCAGCGCCAGCCTGTAACTCTGACTTTCAAATAAATAAATCAATCTTTAAAAAAAAGAAATAATAAAGAGGGGATATTTAAATTTTTGATTATGTTATACTATCAGAAAAAATCCAAATCTGGCTGAAAAAAATCCCCCCTCCAATTTTTTAAAAATTAAAACATTGTTTAAAAATATTTTTTAATTGGAAAGTCAGTGAAATAGAGAAAGGGACAGAGAGAGAGGGATCTTCCACCTGCTGGTCCACTCCCCTAATGGTCACAATGGTCCACACTAGACCAGGCCAAAGCTGGAAGCCAGGAGCTTCCTTTGGTTTCCCACAAAGGCAGCAGGGGCCCAAGCCCCTGAGCCATCCTCCACTGCCTTCTCAAGCCATTAGCAGGGAGCTGGATTGGAAGTGGAGCAACCAGAACATGAAGAAGTGCCCATAAGGGATGCTGGCATCATAGCCAGCTCTACCTGCTACAACAAAATGCCGGCACCCCAAAATGAAAACATTTAAAAAAAGTTTATATGAAAGGTAGAAAAACATAAACAGACAGAAACAGAATCTTCCATCCACTGGTTCACTCTCTCTCCATGTGCCTGCTACAGACAGGAGCCCAGAACTAAGTCTGGATCTCCTAGGTGGGTGGCAGGAACCCAGCTACTTGAACCACCATCTGCCGCCTCCCAGGGTGTACACTACTAGCAGGAGCGAGAACAGGAAGCAGAGCCAAGACTCGAACCCGAGCACTCCAACATCCCAGGCAGCGTCTTCGCTTTCTGCCTTGGTTAGGAGCGTTGCACACACGTGGATCACACATAGCCTTTTGTGCCCGGCTCCAGTCACATAGCATCTTTGGAGATGCGGTCCTGAGTGTCAGGTCACTTTTGCAGCTGGATTGTATGGACAGCCCATCGTAGGGACAGGCCATGCTTCTTTAACCCATTCAGCAGCTGATGGGCACTTGGGTTGTTTCCACTTCTTAGCCGTTATGACGAGCGCTGGGCACACACATTTTCCCGGGGCTGTGTTTTCATTTCTCTGGGTGGATACCTAGGACTGTACTGCTGGGCCCCGTGAGCATTCAATGTCTTGCATTCCCTGGGATTCTCCCAGCAGCCTCTGGATGTGCGACCAACTGGAGCCCACATTCCTGGTCTCCAAATGCAGTCCCAGTCTCAGCGGTTGGGGTGGGGTTTAGGTCGTGGGCAGATCAGCTTGGGGTGAGGGAGGACACAATTTGCCCAGTGACGTGGGGAAAAAGGACAATAGGCCTCTGATTGCTCTCTCGTCCAAGAGGAGGCTCATCTGTAAGTGCCACCGGGCAGCTGTGACAATCCCTGATTAAGTCGCCAGTGTGTTAGCCAAAAGCTACACTCCCCTGTGCAACGCCCCCTCCCTGCCTGGTCTCTATCCACTCCTAAGATAAGGGCCATCTGCCAAGGACCCTGCTGAACACCTGCCACTTACTGTACATGAGCCCGGAGTCAGGCCACGTCCTGGGATCCCTCCCTGCCTCACAGCGGCCCTCGAGGGGTCATCTGGGCCAGGTGAGGAACTGTACATGTCCTGACGCTCCCCAGGAGGCCAAGGCCAGCACTGCTCTTGAAGACCCCCAGGGGTCACCCCCTCAGTGTCTGTGCCCAAGTTTTGCATTTGCAATGCTCTGTACAAACACTGAGTGTAAAAATACAGAACGTAGAAATGTCATACTGGCTGGCCGGCGCCGTGGCTCAACAGGCTAATCCTCCGCCTTGCGGCGCCGGCACACCGGGTTCTAGTCCCGGTCGGGGCACCGGATTCTGTCCCGGTTGCCCCTCTTCCAGGCCAGCCCTCTGCTGTGGCCCAGGAGTGCAGTGGAGGATGGCCCAGGTGCTTGGGCCCTGCACCCCATGGGGAGACCAGGAAAAGCACCTGGCTCCTGGCTCCTGCCATCGGACGAGCGCGGTGCGCCGGCCGCAGCGCGCCGTCAGCGGCGGCCATTGGAGGGTGAACCAACGGCAAAAGGAAGACCTTTCTCTCTGTCTCTCTCTCTCACTGTCCACTCTGCCTTTAAAAAAAAAAAAAAAAAAGAAATGTCATACTGGCTTAAAAGTGAAATCATGGGGCCAGTGTTGAGCCATAGCAGTTAAAGCTGCTCCACTTCCAATCAGCTCGCTGCTAATGGCCCAAACATCCCGCCAGCGAGGTGGGAGACCCGGATCACACTCCTGGCTTCTGCCTGGCCCAGCCCATCTGGGCCATCTGGGTCTCCCACAGAGGATGCAAGCACGTGAGCCCTTGCCTGCCGCCTCCCAGGGTGCCCACTCACAGGAAGCTGGCTCAGAAGCAGCGGAGCTGGGGACTGAGCCAGGCACTCCAACGTGGCATGTGAGTGTCCTGGGCAGCGGATGAGCTGCTGCACCAAACGCCCAGCCCATGGCTTGCTTTCCTTTCTCTCGGCACCACTGGGGAGTTGGTATTGCTGTGTGGTGCTCTCCTGCATGGCTACAACGATTCCTTTCTCCATGTGGCTGTGCCACACCTGTGGGCCATGTGCGGGCATGTTATCCATGTCCAGGTCATTTCTGTGGCTGTTGTGAATCCTGTGGAACTGCCGAGCTGGTGCACACACCTTTGCTACAGCGTCCACACCCCTGCCAAAGCGTGATCACCAGCACACATGCCCACCAGCCACGTGCATGCCGTCTGCTCTGGTGCCAAGCCTCCCTGCCGGCTTCAGGGGCCCGTTCGCCCATCCTTGGGCTTCCTCCTGCGACACATGCATCTGGACGGAGGCTTCCCCACTTTGCCATGGGTGGGAGCTCCCTTAGGTGCACCCAGAGCTTTTCACAGCCTTTGCAGGAAGGCTGCACCCTGCGCAAAGCAAGGGCACACAGAAGCGCAAGGCGGAGGCCAGGCCCCTGGGCAGGGGCTGAAGCAAGAGGAGCTGACACTTGGATCCCAGCCAAGCAGGACCCTTGGTGTCGTCATGGTCCGCTGAGAGCCCCAACCCCAGCCTGCGTCACGCCGGGCGAGGTCAGCAAAGCTCCAGGGACGGGGGTGGAGGAGACATACGAGGTCCCAGTGCCACCTCCTGGGTCTGGTTAGGGTTAGTCCTCAGTCCCGCTCGCCCCCACCTCCGCTCTGCATCACGGTCGGGACCTACCTCACAGGTGGATTCCCCTTGACAGCTGGGTTCCTGTGGATTCAGCCAATGGGAGCCCGTGCAGGAGACCAGGAGGGCGGGAGGAAGGGGGCAGCCAGGGAGTTTCCGCTCAGCTCTGTCTTGGGTGGCATCACTGGCTGGCTCTCTCTGCTCTGTGGACGTGGACGCTGCACTTCTCTCTTTCTACCCCTGGGGGAGGGAACAGCTTCCTGTTACTCAGTTCTGTGCTGCCTCTGCCCCCGTGTTCTCAGCAGCTCTACCTCCTGCACAGTCCTGTCCCCGAATTTAAGCATTTCAATTACATTTCCGACTTCCCAGTGGTTTCTGCTTTCCTGGCTGGGCCCTGGGGATCCTGGCCTCTTCTTTGCACTGTATTAGAGGGAGGAGGACGGGTGGTGGACAAATACGGAAACTTGCAGTCACGACAGGTGCCCTGTGGAAGATAGAACAGGGCTTATTCCTAGAGGTGAGACCCATCCTTGCAGGGTGGGGGGCAGAGAAGGCCACTAGAGAGGCAGGACGGGCAGCCAGAGAGCAGAGGAAGCCAGCATGGACTGAGGGTCTGCTACGCATGCGCCAGCCACCTCAGCCACGTCCTGTGCGGATCAATCTGGTGATCAGCTTCGTGGGAGCTGGCACATGGCGGGTGTTCAGAGCCAAAGACTTTCAAATTAATACTAGTCGTTACAAGGACAGAGGGATTTGTGGAAGGCTGCCAGGTAGTTTCCAAATCCATTCTTCCCTCTCTCCCTAGGACTGTAGCTGAATGCACAGCCTTGGCCCTGGACCATGTTCTGGATCTTAAGCAGTCACTCCTGGAAGGGCAAGCGTGCTGCCTCCATCTTGTTAGGGAGCCACAGGAACCTGGAGATCAGCCCCACACCTGACCGCTGGCTCCAAGGCTGCTGGTTCTTTTCAGCCGCTGCCTGGAGACGGCAGGGTCTCTAGGAACCATCTGCAGCCTGCAGTCACCCACAGCTGACCGGGAGGGGCTCTGGGAAGGCAGCATGTTGGAGGAGACCTGAGGTCTATCCATCCAGGAGCCATGTGCCTTCAGGGCTAAGAGGAACAAGTGCAAACGTCCTGGGGTGGCCATGTGCCAGCTCTGTCCGAGAAACAGGAAGGAAGCCAACTGGGCTGGAGTGGAGCAAAGTGAATGGAGTGAGATCAAAGAGGCAGTGAGTGATCAGCTCATGTGGGTTCCTGAGTGAGCCCGGCACTGCGGGAGGGTGTGCAGCCTCACGTCTGCACAGGAGCCCTCTGGCTGCTGGGTTGGGGGATGCCGGGAGACTCCCAGGGAGGAAGCTATGGCAGGAACCCCAGGGAGAGATGATGGCAGTGTGGGCCGGGGTGGCCCCAGTGTTGGTGGGAAGTGGTGAGACGCAGGAATGGCAGATGTCTGGAGGATGCAAGAAGGGCAGGGGGAGGGCCCACATGCCAACATAAGTGATTCCAGAACATTTTTTTCTCCTTCTTAATAGTCGCCACATTATTTCCATGGGACTCAGAACACATGTAACCAGCCCTTGGTACGCTTCATCTGGGGAGTGATACAAAGTTTGCCTCTTGGAAATAATTTGTAGTCTAAAGACATGCACTGATAGAAAGAAAAAGAACCAGGAAGCCACACAGGGGATCCAGAAACACGACAAAAACATCTATAGATACTGATGGAAACTTGGGGGCGCTGAGCCCGTACCCCTGCGCTCCCCACTCGCCCTGCGGCTGCGCCCCCCTCCCAGCTGTGGTGGGGGCTCCTGTCGACCTCGCTGAGCTGCCGTGCCCTCTGGCTGTGACACGTGCTCTTCCTTCTCTTGGAATCTTGTTTTAAAAGATTGTCGTCAGTCATTTTAGCCTTCACATGGAAATTTGTAGCCCATCTGGAATGTGTTTGAATGCCTACGAGATGTCCAGCTTTATATCCCTGCACATGGCCTTCCTGGTGCCAGCAGAGACCCGCCCGTCTGCCTCCTCCCTGCGAGTGAAGCAGCACCTTTGTCAGACAGCACATTCTCACAGGCACCCGCATCTACCACCTGCTCGAAGGCACCGGGGCCTATTTTCACATTCTCCATCCTTTCCATTGTCTATGTCTCTGCCAGTGCCATATTGATTTGATTACAGTGGCTTTAGAGTGCCTTCTTATTTCCGGTAAGGCAAAACCCCCACGCTATTCTTTTTCCAATTTTCCTTGGTTATTCTTGGGCATTTATTTTGCCACATAATCTTTGAGGTCATTTTATCCAGTTTTTTTTTTAATTGTCCTCTTGGTATTCAATTTGAATTACATTACATTTAAATGGAAAATATGGGAGAACTGACATTTCCTAAGTTTCCCAATCCAAGATCTTGTCCTGATCTTGTTTTAAAATCTTCTAGAAGGCTTAATCCCATTTGTGTTTCCATGCTTTTACTTCGTTTCCATAAACAATATATTCGTGGTTAAAATTCTGCCAGTCCTCTCTCCGATGGTGACATCGTATCCCTTGCACCTCTCCACACACACACACACACACACACACACACACACAATGTCATTTCCACATGATTTCTCTTTTGAAGAATGTGCCACCACCACCTGCTTCTCCAGCACCCGGAGATGGGCCAGCAGCCTGGGTCCAAAGTTCCTTTCTTTAGTTTGTTTGTTTGAAAGTTTATTTATTTTCATCTACTGCAAAGGCAGAGAAACATAGAGAGTGAGAAAGAAAGAGAGAGAGAGAGCAAGAGAGAGAGAGAGAGCGCGTGCTCTTCCACCTGCTGGTTCACTCCCCAACTGGCCACAATAGCCAGGGCTGCAGCAGGCAGGAGCCAGGAACCAGAAATTCTCTCTGGGTCTCCCACAGGGCTGGCCAGGAGCCCAGGTACTCGAGCCATCCTGTGTACCTCCTAGGCAAACTAGCAGGAAGCTGGATGGGACGCCCAGCAGCCGGGACCGGAACCAGGCACGTCCATACAGGACACGGGCGTTCTGAGTGGACGCTTAACCTGCCGCACCAAAAGCCTGCCCCCGATTTATTCATTGCAAAGTTTTTGCTTTGGATTTTAACTTGTGAACATAGAGGCTATATATGTAACATGTATGTGTGTGTGGGACCAGCACTGTGGTGCAGTGGGTTAACGCCTTGGCCTGAAGCGCCGGCATCCCATATGCCGCCGGTTCGAGACCTGGCTGTTCCACTTCCAATCTAGTTCTTAGCTATGGCCTGAGAGAGCAGTAGAAGATGGCCTAAGTCCTTGGGCCCCTGCACCCGTGTGGGAGACCTGGAAGAAGCTCCTGGCTCCTGGCTTTGGATCAGCGCAGTTGCAGCCAATTAGGGAGTGAACCAGTGGAAGACCTCTCTCTCTCTTTCTCTCTCTCTCTCTCTGTGTCTCTCCCTCTGTCGGTCTGTAACTCTGCCTCTCAAATAAATAAAAAAAAAAATCAGTAAGTATAGGTTCTTTGCCCTTGGAATTCTTACCATTTGCGATCGGTCATTGATCTGGGTCGTGAGTCAGGTCTGGCTCCTCCGCTCCACTGACTGCGCCACTGGGACTGTATTCTTGGAGGTCCTTACAGTGTGGCCTAGCACGTCATTTAAAAATGCTGCTTGGATTAATTATTTAATTAATACTTTACAGGATCTGGAGGGAGAAAGACAATATATGTTCTGCTAAAGGGTGTAGGGAAGAAAGCCTGAACCAACCCAGCCACAGCACCCAGCGTCTCCATGAGGGACACAGCCCCTACCCCGGGGCCAGAGGTGTGTGGCTAGGGACCTGGGGCAGTGGCTCCAGGGGTTGGGGCCACAGAATTCGGGCTTCTGTTGTGGTACAGGAATGCAGGTCCAGCGTAGCCAATCTTGCCATGTTTAAAGATTACTTATTTGTTTATTTGAAAGGCAGAATTAGAGAGAGAGAAATGGAGAGAGATTTTCCATCCACTGGTTCACTCCCCAAATGGCTGCAATGGCTGGGGCTGGGCCAGGCTGAAGCCAGGAGCCAGGAGCTCCATCTGGGTCTCCCATGTGAGTGGCAGGGGCCACTCAGGCCATCACCTGCTGCTTTTCAGGCACACTGGAAACTGGGCCAGCAATGGAGCACCCAGGACTCAAACCAGTGCTCCTGTGGTATGCAGTGGCTCAACCCGCGGCACCACTACGCCGGCCCTAAATCTTAGCAAATTTTTTTAAGAGAAGCTGAAGATGCAGTCTGTACTTGAAGCTGCACTTCATTGGCCCCCGAGACTCAGGCCGCCAATCTGCAAAGCCTGGGCTCCGAACTCTTTCTATCGATCCTCGCTCGTGCCTCACTCTCACAGCAGTCCTGGGGGGAGGTTTGCAGAGGCGCAGCCTGAGGCTCCGAGCGGGGCAGGAATCTGCTTTTGGCCTCCACCAAGGCAGGGCTGTGTGTGCAGTGTGGACAGGAGTGGAGGCCCGAGGCCCCGTCTGAGCTATCCCATGAGAGAATTCCAGGGGACAATCAGTCGGGGCATTTCTCAGGAGCGCCTGGCCAAGGCCTTTCCCAGGGTTCGTCCCAAGCCTGTCTGGGCAGGGTAAAGCTTGGCCTGGTGCCCACTGAGCCCCTTGCAGTACAGAGCCAGGCAGGCTGAGCTCACCTCGAAGCCCAGCCAGGCTGCCGTGTCTCTGCTCTCTATGGTTTGCTGTCCGTGCCCCATGCACAGCAATTAATCATCACAGCCGAATAACAAGCCTGGGATAATTATCTTGTATTATGAGTGACGTCTCGCCCCAGGGAGGCCACGGCTGCCTGAGAGCTGGTCGCCGAGTGTTCTCTGCCTCTGGGAGTGTGGCAGGTGCAGAGGTACCGAGGGTCCTCCGTGGCTCGCTGGGGTGGCTTGGTGGGGCCAGGTACAGCAGCACAAAGGCAAGGGAGGTGGTAGGAGCCTGGCACTCAGGGCAGACACAAGCAAACCCCCCCCCGGGGGGGGGAGAATTCCACCTGTTTTGAGATGGGAAAGAAGGCCGCTACCTTTGGGCAAGGAAGGCCACTACATAGCTTTGGCTTTTATTCTAAATTCAAGGGGATGCATTTTCAGAAATGATTCACTGCCAACTAAGCTGTGGCATTTGCCCACCCCCCCCACTCCCAGCTCTGCTGCTCATCCATCCATCCTTCCAACACGCACCTTTAGAGCACCTACTGTGTGCCCATCTAGCCCTGGGAACACTGCAATGACCAAACAAAGCCCCTATGCCCCGGAGAGCCCTATGCCCCGGAGGAAGGGACCCCCCCCCAAACCCCGCCCCAGGCTGCCGGCTCTCGCACCCCCGACTCCGGGCGCCCGCGGCCGCCAGGTGGCGCTATGGGCCTGCGCATGGGCCGCGGCCCGGCCCGGGGCGGCGAGGGGGTGGTGGTCCTGGGGCTGAGACCCGACCCCGGCGGGGGAGGGGCGGCCGGGCGGGGGGCGGGGCCCGCGCCGCAGGTTGTGTGACTTTGGGTTTGACCTGCCTGGAGATGAGCTAATCCCGCCGTATAATAGACTCGCGGGAGATAGGGAAAATGGCTGCGGCGCTATCTGCGTCGCCATGGGGACGATCGCGCGCGCACGGGCGGGGCGCGAGCCTGGAAAAATACAGCCTTTGTCGGCGGCGCGTGTCACTCACGGCGCAGGGACCCCGGGCGGCGGGGCTCGGGGCCTGAGGAGCCCCAGCGGGGAGCCGCTGGCGCCAGGGCCCTGGGGCAGCCGCATACCCAGGCGACTCCCCTGCACCCCCAGTTTTCTACCCCAGCGCTCGGCTTACACCGCACACGGCCTTCGGCCGCCCCGGCGTCTGTCACACTGCCGGCTTTGAGGCTATACTCGCAGGCACAAGGTCGGACCCCCGACGGCCCCTCCTGGACCCCCGGCAATGCACCTGGGCAGAAAGGTACCCGAGGCCACAAATGTCCTCATACAGTCCCACGCACAGCCCAGAGAAAGGCTCTACATGTCAGGAAGTTTGACCCCCATGGACCCACCGCAGACGCACGTGCACGTGGGAGTGCAGGCTCCCCAAACACATAGTGGGGCGCGGGCCCCCGCCTGCGCACAGCGTACTCGCTTCCCCCGTCTGGCACCCTTCAACCGCCTGCCCAGGGCAGGCGCTTGCACCCGCGCCCCTGTGCACCCGCGTCTCCCCTCCCTGGGACGCTCGTGCACCGCGTGTGCCCGCTCTGACAGCTACACCGGCCCCGGGCACACCCGTCCACCACGGGTGAGCCCCTGGGCACGCACTCGCTGCTCGCCTGATACTCGTGCGCGCGCACCCCCCCCCCCCAGCCTTGCTTGCTCGGTGCCCACGCACCGGCACGCCCACAAGTGCATCCAAACCCGTCGGGCACACCCGAAGGCGCACACACTCGGCGGCCCGGCGGGCGGCGCGGGCCCCGGGGCGCCCGGCGTGCCCCCCGCGGACGGCTATCTGCCGGCCCATCAGCGCGCGGATCTGCGGTGGTAAATGATGCATTCGATGGCGGACGCATTTGTTGTGCGCGCTCTGAAAGGGCTCCGATAATCTGGAAGGCAGAGATAAGGAACACCATTTATTCCGCGGCACTTTGGAAACAATTCCCAGCCCTGTACAACCCCATTCTCGGGCAGCCTCCGGGAGCCGGGCAGATAACGATTGGCTATTCATTATCTTCGCCGGGAACAAAGATTAGCCGGCCGAGATGAAAAATTACCCCGGACAGCGGCGCAGCCCCGCGCGGACCCCCCTGCCCGCCGCTGCCGCCGCCGCGGCCGGCCCGCGGACTCCGCGCTCACGCCCTGCCCCTGCCGGCCGCCGCCTGGCGCTCAGCTCCCCCGGCTCTCCTTCGGGCTCAGCGGTCCGGTGTCCCCCTCTCAGGCCGGCCAGGCCGCCCAGCTCTTGCTCTTTTGTGTCCGGACTCTGGTCTCCCGGCCTTTTCGGCCTCTGCCCCTTCCCTCTGGGCTGGCAGCCGCTCGGTGTTCTCTGCCCCTCTGTTTTTCGTCCTGGCGCTCTCTCTCTCTCTCTCTCTCTCTCTCTCTCTCTCTCTCTCTCTCTCTCTCTCTCTCTCGGGTCAGCAGTCCTGTCCCCTTAATCCCATCTCTCTGACCCTTCTGCCACTTTCTGGTTGTTTGTCTCCGAGTGTCTCCAATCCTGACCCCCGTTCCCACCAGTACTTTTGTTCTTCTCTGTCACTACTGCTGTTTGGGGAAAAAAAAAATCCGTCCTTGGGTCTCTCTGGGTGGCTCCATCCCTCTCACCCCAGAGGTCCCCACTTCTCTGGGTGTCATGCTGGGTGCCCATCAAACCTGGCCCCTGGCCGCATACCCAAGATAGGTAGACTCTTGCCAGCTCTGGCCTGGTCAGCCCAGCCTAATAACTGGCAGACAGCAGGTGCGATTTGGGGGGAGGGGTAGATGCAAGGTCAGGAACCCCCGCCAAGGAAACGAGGCCCCATAGACACCAGGGCCCTCCTGGCTTGGGAACGGGCTAGGGGGCTGGCTTGGCCGGCCCTCCCTTATGAGGGGGGTGCCTTGGGAGCGGGTGGTCCCAGCGAGGCCACCTCATTACAGCAGTTATTCAGCATGGCGCTGGCGACAGCAGATAAGCCTTATCAGCTCATCTTCCCCTCCCACAGACAGACAGAAAGTGCCCGCACAAATGGCACCCTGGAGCTCCGCTGGCGGGCTGCCCTGCTGGTGAGAAAGGGTGCCGTCGGCTGGTGATCCCAGGGGATGCACCCACGGTGTGTCACCCAGGAATGGACTCCTCCACAGACCATAAACACAGGTAGAGAAATACACCCGGTTAAGAGACACAGCCGTCTATACAGATGCCCAGACCACAGCCAGCCATCCCTACACACATTAATTCACATCCAGGGTCACGCGCAGATGTTCAAACACACTTGTACACATCTCCCCTTCCCTGCCACCAGTTCAAAGTTACACTGACACACACCCATACCTATGCTGTTAAAGACAGATGCACACATGGGCTAATGCTTGTCCAGATACAAACACCGTCCCCTCAAACAGTTATCAATTAGTAAGTAGAAGTATACATGGCTATCCAGACACACCGTAACATACTGCACACATGGGGACACAGCCAGGAATATACTAGCAAAGACAGACACAGTAGCATGTGCCCAGATACGTGTGCACATGTGTAGCAAAAACACCAATTCAAGGACACAGGGTGCCTCCTCCTGGCTCCACACACAGACACGCGCATTTACACACAAACACTTGGAAATACCCACTCCCCATGACATGATTCTTGGACACGATGATCCCATAGATACACAGGCACCGGGACACACACCCAGTTCCACAGTTCCTTTGTGCAGTCTGGGGTCAAGCTCCAGCGCTCTATACACAAAGCCTGAGGAGCCCACGAGAAGAAATGGGCACAGTGACACATGTGGCGGGCACTGCGTTGTGCTCATGGGCACAGGTATCAACCACACGCATGAAGCATATACATAACACCTATCAATGCCATCACCACTAGATTTCCAGAAATACCACAGACAGCAGGTGCCACGGGGTGGGGTGAGGTGGGGGACAGGCACACTCTTCTCTGGGGGCACACCTGGGCACCCAACTGTGGACACCGGACACCTGAGTACTTTCAAGGCAAAGCACTTTCTCTTCTGGCCCAAGATCCCCAGGGCATTTTTCTCTCTCCCTGGGCAGCTGGAGTGGGATTCTCAAATTCCTGGTAGGGACTTCCACCCTCACCCCCTGCCTCAGCCTCTTCAGAACAAGCCCTCGGCATCCCGCTCCCTCCAGTGTGGGGATCTGCCTTGGAAGCTCCACTCCTAAGACGCCCAGGCCCAGGCCTGCTCTGGAATTGGGAATTGGAGTGGAGGTGGGGAGGGAGAGGGGGTGGGTCTACACTTAGCCAAACTGGCCTGGGAGCCAGAGAGTTGTGGGGGTACCAGAGTGTGGAGCTACCCCTTGAGTGTGCTGATGTCCATTTGGCCTGTCCAGGGACCTTAACCCTGCACCAGCTGTGTGCACAGATGTGTGCGTGTCCGTGAGGGCATCAGTGCTCGGTACCCACGGTTCGGTTCGCGAGGGTCCTGGGGGAGTCTCAGGACAGAGACTCCCGGAAAGCAGGGGCGAACGCTGGCGCTCCTGACTGGACGGGAGTGACCTGGAGCTCGGAGGAGCAGCGGACGAGTGCTTCCCGCGTGCTCGGAGGCCCGCGGGCGGCCAGCCTCGTGGCTGGACCGGGCATCCTCCTGCCCTCCTGCGGCGCTCCCGCCCCCTCGAAGTGATGTCGAAATAAAAAGCTGCGGCCAGGGGGGAGGGAGAGGCGGCGAGAGCGCGAGTGAGACTGCAAGGCCAGCGCGTCTGGGGTTCGCCGCTCAGGTCTCTATCTCCTGGCTGCCGTCACCCCCACCCTCGCCGACCAACAGCGCCCAGCAGGCGGACAAAAGCGGCCCGCTGCGCGCTATGCGGCCCCTCGGCTCGCCGGTCCAGCGCTGCTGGTGAGCGCCGCCATCCCGCGCCCGGGCGCCCCGGCCCGCCTAAGCCACGCACCGCACCGTGCTCCTAGCTCCTCCGCTCCGGCCCTGTCCGCCCGGGGGCGCCGCCCACCGCACCGCGCTCGGTAAGTTCTCTCCACTCTACCCGGTTGGCCCGGCCCCAGCCTTTCCCGTCCCCCAGCTCTGCCTGCTGGGCGCCCAAATCGGACGGTCCATTTGGCCCTGTGGTTTCCGTATTTGGGGCTCGCCTTGGCCCTGCTAGCGACTGGCACTCCCAGGCACAGGGATCTATGCCCAGGGAGAATACTCGGGGCCCTGGGGCCAGGAGGCCTGCCTCGGGCCTCCTGCCTGGCCATTTCTCCAAGCCCCAAGCCGACAGCCCTAGGCATTTCCAGAGCCTCGAAAAGCTTCCCCCCTCCCGGTCCCCAAGCAGGGGCCTTTGTCTCCGCCACCCCCCATCCCGGGGCTGCCGAGGCGGATGCGCCCGAGCCGGGCAGCGGAGCGGCGGCTGCACCTGCCGGCCAGTCCCGTGCGCCGGCTTTGCGCGGCTTAACCCGGCTCGCTCCTGCTTGCGCCCCCGCGCGCCGCGCCCCACGGTCCTTTATCCTGTGAGGCTGGGGTCCGGGTGGGGGAGAGCGCCGGGTCTGGAAGGCTCCCCCCTGCCTCAAGCCGGAGTCGGAATCCGTTTAGTGGGATTTCAATAAGAATGGGGCCGCCGCGGATTCCGGGATCTGCCGCCGGGAAGGCGTAGATGGCGTTTTGGATGCGTCTGGACGCGGGGGCATTTAGAATCCTACGGCGGTAGCCAGGCTGGAACTCCGGGTTGCCCCAACCGCGAGGGGAAAGGTCCCGCGTTCAGGGGACTCGGGTGTGGCGGCGGCTCCTTTACCGAAAAACAAGGAAGGAAATTCGTTGTTTTGGAAAAAGCCACGTCTCCCCGGGTCGGGTACGCTTGGCGGTGACGAGCTGGGGGGGTCTACGCAGGCACCTCGCGTTGGGATTCGTTACCAACAGGCGAGATTCGAGAACCAGGTAGGGCCAGAGCGGCTGCCCAGGCGTCTGGAGAGCGTTTCCCCAGCAGGGCTCACAAATTGCAAACAAATTGCGTTTAACAAAACGCATTTACCAGTTGACAAGCCGCGGGCCGCCGGGGGCTCGGCGTAAACCAAAGCTGTGGGTGGAGGAGGGAGGAACGCGGCGTGATCCACCGCGGCTGTAACCCAGTAAAAAAGGGGGCGACTGGAATCTCCCAGGCGCCTCGCCACACGGGGCTGGGACTTCCGGAACCTGGGGACGGGTGTCTGCAATGCCAAACGACTCAAGGTACCAAGGGCCGGGACGCTCACCTCGAGGCCGGGGGAGATGGAGTCTTTTGATTGGGGGTGAGGGGCGAGCTGGACATGGGCTCCAAAGAGCAGCAGGGACTGTGAGGGAAAGTCTCCCCCTGAAGACCCTTTCGGAGGCAGACAGAGGCAGACAGAGCAGATCTGAGGACTCCAAGAGGGATTCTGGCCCTCGCTTGCTGGGGTGCCCCCACCTTCTCCTTCACAGCCCTCAAGGCTTTTTGGAGTGTGCGTTGGGGGCCGCTAGGTTGTGGATTAAACGTCCCCGTGGAGGGCAGCCTCTTGGCTAACCGCCCCTCCACTGCAGGCCAATTAGCTAGCCCGAGGAAAAGGCGAGAAGAATTAGGTTACAAAGAGGGCAAACTTAGGATCCCAGAGGGCCGCCTGGATGAGTTTAAACAAAGGGCATAGAAGGGAGGGCAGCTCTGAGCAGGGGAGACCTGGGCAGCTCCGAGTGGGAGCCGTGCGCCAGAACCAGGCACCCGGCACCAGGTACCCGCAGCTTGCAGGCAAAGCGTCCGAGGCCGTCCCTCTGCCTGCCGGGCTGGGATTCCGGCATCACTTGAAACGGGTCGTTAGGAAATTCGGTTTCGAGGCCGATCTTCCCCAACAAGAAATCTTGCTCCCAGGCCAGGAAAGCGGCAGCTTCTTAGTGCGATCAAAGGCAACCGCCGGCATTTCCAGCTACCCTCAGGAGCGAGCAAAAAATCGAAGAGGGGACCGTGCCCCTCCAACGGTGTTCTGGGCACCCCAAAGCCCGACTTGCTCAACGGAAATAAATCTGTTCCCAGCAGGCCTGGAGCGCAGCCCTAGATGGAGCTGGTCCTGGGGGCTGCCCCCACCCTCCCGGGGTGTGGGTTTGTTTGTGGCCGAAGCGGGAGAGGCTCCCGCTGGTGTCGGTCGGTCTGACTCCCACATATCCAGGAGCGCAGACCCTCCTGTGCGTGCAGCTCGGCGCGGTTTCTCTCTCCCAAGCGGGTTCGTTCCTACCGGAGAACGCAGCAGTCCCGCGTCCAACGCAGGAGCTCCCGCGGAGGCGGAGGCGCGGCCCAGCCAGCAGCCTGCCCGCAGAGTCCCCAAAGCACCCCCGGGAGCGCCCGAGGTACCTGGCGGGACGCCCCCGTCCCCGTCCCCGTCCCTCTCTCTGTCCAGGTCGTGCGGGCAGGGCGGTCGGTGCGGGTCTCCGGAGGCCTCTGCCCAAGCACTGCTTCACAGCCCTGCTAAGCCCCTCTGCGCGGCGATTTTCTGAGCCGCCGAGCGGGGTAATTAAATCCCCTGGCCTGCCGTCCGCTCCGCGCCAGGCGGGCGGGCAGCGCAGGGCTTCCGCTCGGGCAGGGTACCCAGCCGGACTGGCCACCTCTACGCCCGCAGGGGCCAGGACGCTGCCCCGGAGAGGCTGAGCTCGAAGTTCAGACTCCGCAGACACACCTTGAGCTTTTTTTGCCTTTTTTTTTTTTTTTTTAAGCGCGCCTTTGGCAGAAAAAGGCGAATTACCTGCTTTGTCGAGGGCCCTGCGCGGCCACTTTCCTGCGATCTGCGGCGCTGGTCGCTGCCGGCCGAGAAGCTTCCGCTCGGCTCCGGCGTTCCCGGCCCCGCGACCGGCTGACAGCGGCCGCTCGGCCTCGCGCGGGGTCCGGGGTTCGAGCTCCGCGAGCGGCCGTGCCCAGCGCGGGGTATCTCCCGGGCCGCTGCGTCCTGGAGAGGCTCCCGTAGGCTCCGCGGCGATCTCACGTTACGCGCCGCTGGAGGATGGCAAGCGAAAGGCCAGGAGAAGTTAGAAACGGTCGCGAGGCCGCCGACCCGGCCCTCCCGCGCTGCTTGCGGGCACCGCTCACCTGCCCCGCCCGGCCGCAGAGGCCCGGCTCCCGAGGCCTGTGGCGCTCCCGCTCCCGGGTCCCGCGCGCTTTCCCAGGCGGACGCGGGCCCCCTCTCCTGGGGAGCGCAGTTCCGGGCTGGCCCGGCCCTGCGCGCCCCAGAGTGGAAAGGAACGGGAGGAGCAGCGGGCAGCCGAGGCAGGCGGGTCCCCGAGGACCCAAGACGCGCCGGTTCCCAGCCCAATGGGCCTCCGCCCTCTCCCCCCGCCCCCACGCCTTTACCTGCGCCGGGGACCGGACAAACGGACGCCAGACGCAGAGGCCGGGGGAGGCCCTAGGCAGGGCCCGCGCCCCCCGGGCGCTGCCCGGAGCTGGCCTGGCAGGAGGTGACGGGGGCGCGCCGGCGGAGCTGGGCCCGCCTGGGCGCCCCCCGAGCCGAGGGGACCGAGGGCTTTCCTCCCTCCTCAGATTATTAAAAAGTTCATTTCCTGGCGAATCGGGTGACGTCAGGGGCCCGGCGTCGCGGTGGCGGGGCCGCCCGGCCGGAGAAGCCGCCTCCAGTTACCCAATTACCGACTGTCAATCCCGCCGCCCCTCCCCCAGCCTCCCGGGGGTGGCCCAGACCCCAGCCCTCCCCCAGCACCGGACCCACCTGGGATCCCTCTGGACTTCTGCACTGCGAGCGCTGTGCCCAGCGAGGGGACAGTGGCTGGAGGCCGTCGGTGCCTCCCCTGGCAACCCGCACCTGTCCAGGCTCCCCCCCAGGTGTGCGCCTTGCACACCCCATCCTCGGTCTGAGGCTCCCTCCGAGCCCTCGTCTCCCCAATCGGTACAACCGAGGGTGGGGGAAGCAAAGACATCGGTGCGTCCGGCCCCCTCGACCCACGCAGCGGGCCTGGGGGCGGGAGGTGTGCGGAGGGCAACTCCAGGTGACTCAGGGGACAGAGTCCTAAGGCCACCTCCTCCCCATCCCCTGGGTCCGCCTCAGGGACCCGCGGGAGGAAAAAAATGCCTTCTCCTGCCCGAGGCGTCTCCCTCGAGCCCGCGCCGGCGCCAGGGCCGGCTCCACCGCCTCGCCCCAGGCAGTTCGGCCGGGGGGTCTGCGAAGGCCACGCCCGGGGAGGGGACACCGCCTCCCCCTCTCTGGAGCAGCCGGCCTGGCCACCCCCCCCCCCCCCCCCGGTCAAGCATAGCCCCGAGCGGCCGCATACTTGGGGCCCAGGTACCTTCTAGGCCCTCGGCTCCTGCTGTCCCGCAGCGGCCCTCGGAGCCCTCCCACCCGCCGCCCAGCCAGCGCCCGAGTTGGGAAAAGGAGCGGTCACGCTGGGAGCTGGACTCGGACTGACCGCGACCCGCGGTAAAGGAGGTGGGGCTTCCTCCAAGAGAGCGCAGGGTCCGGGGTCCTTGGGCACAGGACCCCGGAGCGCGCGCGGCCGGGGCTCCCGGGGAGGGAGAGGGAGACGCCGGCTTGGTGCTTAGTGACCAGGAGGGGCCAGCGGTCGCAGGACACCAAGAGCCCGCAGGAAGGGGCGCAGGGGCCGGCCGGGGGCGAGGGTCCCAGCGGTGTTGGCAGCAGGGGCCGCCGGGAGGGCGCTGGGAGGGGGCCCGCCGGCGGAGGGGGCCGGCCGCGGGTCAGTCCGGCGGTCCGCGGCCCGGGAGTTTCGGGCGCAGCCAATGGGGGGCGGAGGCTGGGCGGCGCGCGGCGCTGATTGGCTGGCGCTGGCTTCTTAGGCGTGCGCGGCCCCCGCTTCATGTCTGTGCAGGAGTCGGCAGCTGGCGCCAGGGCGGCCGGAGGATGCCGAGGGGCCGGAGCCGGGCGGGCCCGAGGCCGAGGCGCGCGCTGCCCCCCGCCCCTACCTCGTGAGCCCTGCCAGCCTCCCGACGCGCCGTCCCAGAGCCCGCCGCCCCCTGCGCCCCCTGCGCTCTGCTCCCGCGTGCCTCCTGTCCCCACGACGCTGCGCGTGTAAGTTTGGGGTTCGAGAGACGGCAGGGGGCCCGTGGCTTTCTTAGCTTCAGGGTCTCTGCGGATGACTTAGAGCCTAGCCAAGCTGGTGGGCGATCGCTCTGCTGTGCGTGGGCAGGGGTCCTGAGGGTGTCGCGCACCGGTGCGCTGGGAAGGGGAGTTGGGGGGGCCTGGCTCTCAGCCACCGGCTCCTGTGCGCATTTGGGGCGCCCAGGTCAGCGGTGCGCCGTCGGTGCGTGCGTGTCGTGGGGAGCACGCGGCCCTGCGGGGGGCCCGAGAACCTGGTTTTCTAACTTTTGGTCCGTGTTTCTGTTTGTGTCCCCGAGGGCGTGGGCCCAGTGTGAGCGCCCGCCTTGGGCGCCACTCTGTGTGTGTGTTGGGGGTCGCGGGCGTCGGGACCAGTCTCTGTGCGTGACCCCGAGTGCACGAGTGTTGGGCTCCGGGGCTGCGGGTCACCACGTGAGAGTGCGGGGCCGGACGCCCTCCCCCGCCTTCCTTTCGTTTTGAGCTTTGCGCTGTCCTGGCGCCGGGGGCTGGCCCGCCGCAGGGCTCCGCTGCGGCCCAGTGGCGTGCGGGACGCCGCGTCGTGGGACTTGGAGGGGGGGGTATCGGGGGCCGGAGGCACCCCTCACGCTCCCTTCCGTCGCTCAGGGCCGCCACTGCCTCCATCCAGACCCTGAACTTCGGGCCATGGAGGTGGCGCCGGAGCAGCCGCGCTGGATGGCGCACCCCGCCGTGCTGAATGCGCAGCACCCCGACTCGCACCACCCAGGCCTGGCGCACAACTACATGGAGCCCGCACAGCTGCTGCCCCCTGACGAGGTGGACGTCTTCTTCAACCACCTCGACTCGCAGGGCAACCCCTACTACGCCAACCCAGCCCACGCACGGGCGCGCGTCTCCTACAGCCCCGCGCACGGTGAGCCCGGGCCCGTGGGTGACCCAGAGTGCAGGCGCCGCGCGCCAGGCGAGGGAAGGGAGGAGGGCCCTTCTGTTGGCTTCCCGGATGTGGGATCCGCAGGGATCGTAGCAGCTGAGAAATCGAGGAGGGAAGGGGGAGCTGCAGCCTCCTGGGGAAGGCTGGGGACCCACGGGGTTTCTGTCCATTTCCAGCTGGCTCCTTAGGGTTCCCTGTAGGCCTTGGTCCCTCAGCCTTGGCTTGGTAACTGATTGCTAGCGGCTGGCGCGCTATGTTTCTGGTGTTCTTTGGGGAGGGGGCTCCTGCTGGCTGGTTTCTGAGTTGTGACCCTGTGTGTCTGTCTAGGGCGCAGCCCAGCCCCCTGCCTCCCTGACCCACTCTCCTTCCACCTGCAGCCAGGCTCACCGGAGGCCAGATGTGCCGGCCACACTTGTTGCATAGCCCGGGTTTGCCCTGGCTGGACGGGGGCAAAGCAGCCCTCTCTGCAGCCGCTGCGCACCACCACAACCCCTGGACCGTGAGCCCCTTCTCCAAGACGCCGCTGCACCCCTCAGCTGCTGGAGGCCCCGGGGGCCCGCTCTCCGTGTACCCAGGGGCAGGGGGAGGGAGCGGCGGAGGCAGTGGGAGCTCCGTGGCCTCCCTCACCCCCACTGCGGCCCATTCTGGCTCTCACCTCTTTGGCTTTCCGCCCACACCGCCCAAAGAAGTCTCTCCAGACCCCAGCACCACAGGGGCCGCCTCCCCGGCCTCCTCTTCTGCAGGGGGTAGCGCAGCCCGGGGGGAGGACAAGGACGGGGTCAAGTACCAGGTGTCGCTGACCGAGAGCATGAAGATGGAAGGTGGCAGTCCCCTGCGCCCGGGCCTGGCCACCATGGGCACGCAGCCCGCCACACACCACCCCATTCCCACCTACCCCTCCTACGTGCCGGCTGCCGCCCACGACTACGGCAGCGGCCTCTTCCACCCGGGGGGCTTCCTGGGCGGCCCGGCCTCCAGCTTCACCCCTAAGCAGCGCAGCAAAGCACGCTCCTGCTCAGGTAAAGCCTGGGGCTGGGCTCTTGGTGGAAGTGGGGGTGGTTGGTGCCTTTGGGGCAGGCTGTGAGTTTGGAGAGGGGGTCTGGGAACAGGTGATACTCCTCTCTGACAGCCCCTGACAGACGTCTGCGACCTCAGAACAGGGGAGAGGGGATCCTGACACTTTGCCCCTTCTTCTTAAGTGTCCCTGGTGGCCGTCAAAGCCCATCCCCTGCCCCACACCCCTTGCCACCTGCCCTCCAAAGTTGGCCACTGCCAGACCAGAAGGGAATTCCCCCTTGCCCTCCCCAGATCTTGAGTGAAAATTCGAGCAGCCTTATGAGTGAGTGCGCGGGAATGCAGGCTGTAGGCAAGAAGCAGGGCTGCGTGTGCATGTGTGTACGTGTGTCTGTGTGCACACGCACGTGTGTGAGCTTCAGGCACTCCTGAGATCCAGAGCCTTCAGGAATCTGGTTCTCCAAGTTAATCAGTCTGATCCTGGGATTTTGATGCCTCCTGATCTCCTTGGGAGATCTGCCCCAAGCAAAATCTCCCGGACTGGCTCCTGCCCGGGTGAGCCCTCCGGTCCTCCCTCCCGGGATGGCTGAGGCTGCGGGTACCCGCACCCCATATGCCCGCAGTGACCGGTTGGGGCCAGGCTGAATTTGTCTAGGCATCTGGCCGCTAACAAACACCCAAGGCTAGCTTGGGGGCCCTGCTGTTAATAGCTGGCAGGGGAAGATTCCTTAAACTTTCATCCTGGGTACAGAAACCACCGACAATTTTCGAGTGAATCGAGGAGAATTTCCTGGGTTGCCTGTGCTGTGGCCCCCGGCTGCCGCTGCCCCGACTCCACTCGGGGGTCCCCGGTTCCACTCAGACCAGCCAGCTTGCATTTTCTTAGTCCTTTCTCTCAAGTTAGTTTCATTTTATTTGAATTCCAGATGGCCTCTCAACAAAATGAAAAAAAAAAAAAAAAGCACCACTAAACCAACAACAAAAAACAAAACAAAAAGGCCGCTTAGTTTCAAAGTGAAAGAACCTCGTTTTACATCTTGCTTTAAAGACTGACAGCTTGGATCCCGGTCCAGGAGTGGATCGGAGGGCTTCTGAGGAAGGGGAGCACAGCTGGGGGCAGATAACTTTTTTCTGACCCTGGACGGGGAGCAGAAAGCCCGAGAGGACGGAGGGTGCTGACTGGGGACGCGGACCGGGCGGGAGAAAGGAGAGAGGTGAAAGGTGGCCCCTGGGGCAGGCACAGCCAGGTGGGGCTGGGTGACCCCCACCCCCGCCCTGCCTTGGGCAAAGTTTGCTGTAAATACCCTCTCCTGGCCCTGACCCCGCGCCGTCTCCCTTGTTTCCCTTTCTGCCCCGGGAGGATTTGTCGTGGGGGATTTTGGCCGTAAACGGTTCTGGGGACCCTCTCCCAGGTCTGGGACTGAAAATCAGCCCAGATGCAGCCTGGCCGGGCGGACTGCATGCCTGAGTGGCGCCCAGCGCTGGCTCGGCTGCCCAGCCACCTGCCCTGGCTCCCGCCCGTGACCTTGCCTCCCCTCCTGTCACCCTCCAGAAGGCCGGGAGTGCGTCAACTGCGGGGCCACGGCCACCCCTCTCTGGCGGCGCGATGGCACCGGCCACTACCTGTGCAACGCCTGTGGGCTCTACCACAAGATGAACGGGCAGAACCGGCCGCTCATCAAACCCAAGCGGAGACTGGTAAGGCACGGCCAGGCGGGCCGGGACCCGGGGCTGGGGACAGGACCCCCGCCTGGACGGGTCTAGGGGGAGAAAACCCGACTGCCCTGGCAGAGCAGACACTGCACTAAAAACCCTCTGACGTTAGAAGTGCTGCAGCGTCCTTTTTCTTTCTGCCCAGACCTCATCAGCAGCCCACCCGGCACCCCGAGTCACCGGCTCAGGGATGCCCCCTCGCTGAGTGTCCAGGGGCCACCTCCCAGCCTCTGGCCTCTGTTTAACTCTTTATAAAAATAGGGCCGTGAAGTACTTTTCCCTGTGGCTGGCTCTGGGCAGCCTCCCGCGGCTTTCCAACTCCCAATCTCCTCCCGCTTATTTAAATAAAACACACACACTCATGCCGGCCACCAAAAAAACCTGCCCTTTATTATTTTTCCATGGAGTCACCTATACTGTGTATTTTCATTTGGGTGATTTAAAAAAAATGCCCTTTCGGATCTCCTGCCGGAGTTTCCTATCCGGACATCTGCAGCCTGGAGATAAGGAAACTCCGTGTATCTGTTTCCGGACTCTGTGAGTTGTGAGAGTCTCCCCGGCTCAGTCCTGCCTCTCGCTGGGCTGTTTTGAAATTTCTAATACCCTCCGCTCTGCAAATAATGCGCAAAATGCTAAGAATAATAAATATATTTTTTCAGGGCGAAGTGATTTATGAGGCTTAAATCGTTCCCCTGCTTTGGGGGCCCTTTCTACCCGCCTGGAGCGAGGGCGGGGTGAGGGCCCGGGTGGAGGGGGTGGAGGATGCAGTGTTGGCCCCTGAGTCAGAATTCCAGCTTCAGGCCGCTGCTTACTCACCCTGCCCCTCCCCGCCCCCGCAGCTGCAGTCCCTCATCCCCCTCCGTGGCCAGGCTCCGGCCTGGGGCCATTCCCGACGCTGCTGGCCTCAGCTCCCTCCACCACCCCCTCCCTGGGCCAGTGGCCTCCAGCAAGGGGCTGGGGGGGGACCCCTGCCTGTGGGTGTGGGGCTGGCGCTGGTAGAGCTGGGGGCGGGGGTAGGGGTCTGCTCTCTGGAGAAAGGCTCCTCCTCACTTTCTCCCAGGCATTTCCTGAGGGAACGGGACGCTGAGGGGCTGGGAGGGGGAGGTCTGAGGTTGTGGGGCTGGACCAGCAGCCCAGCACCTGGCTCAGCTGGCTACACATGGACAAGTGTCTCTCGCCACACACACGTGACGCCTGCCCACTTGAAACGTGGAGCGTGCAATCGAAGGAAGGGCATTTTTAACCTTGTTACGTCGCAGTCTGACTTGGCCCATGTCAGTGGCTGCCTGGCCCTTCCCCTAGCCATCCTGGGCAGCCTGCGGGGTCTCTGGCCCTGGCCTCCCGGGACCCTGACTCATCCAGGATTATGGATTCCGGGGGAGGCTCTAGACCCCGGGGGCCGCTCAGGCCCTCAGTTTCCCTGGTCACAGAATTGGATTGCTCAGCAGCTGTGGGAGGGGGCTGAGTTCCCCGTCTCGATTTTGCGATCCCCTGGACTCTGCAAGCCGGCTTCTGAGAGCTCTTTCTTCTAGAGCTCCGTGATTCTCGGACTTGTGGAGTTCTCAGATTCTGAGATTCCTCGATCCTGAGAGGTCTCCATTCCCCTATGAGGTTGAGCGCTCCTCCCTTGGCGGAGCGGGTGGAGGCGGTCGGGAGGGGGGTCGAGGCGGGGCGTGGGAGCCAGCCTGCTGACGCTGCCCGCCCTCCCAGTCCGCCGCCAGGAGAGCAGGCACCTGCTGTGCGAACTGTCAGACGACAACTACCACCTTATGGCGCCGAAACGCCAACGGAGACCCTGTTTGCAACGCCTGTGGCCTCTACTACAAGCTGCACAATGTGAGTGCGCCCGCCCCGCCCGCTTGCCCCTCCCCAGGGACCTCTGCTCTTTGTGCCGCCAGGCAAGAGGCCCCAGTCACAATATCCAGCTTGGCTTGGCTTGGGAAGCTTGCTGCTGCCCGCACACACGACAAGCCCTGGGCGCCAGAAGGGCCTCCCCTAAGAGCAGTCCCTGCTTAAAGGACAGAGCTGGCTGGCAGGGCCCAATGGGTCCAGGGAGGTGGGAGGTGGGAGGTGGGATCTCTGTGGGCAGTAGTTTACACCCTGGAATCCCACATCCTAGCACCTGGGTTTGAATTCTGGCCCCACCTCCTGACTCCAGCGTCCTGCTAATGTGGACCCCGGGCGGAGGCGGCCGTGATGGCTCAAGCAGTTGGGTTCCTGACACCCAACACTGGGAGACCTGGACTGAGTTCCTGGCTAGGACTGAGCGGGCTAGGCCACTGCGGGCATCTGGCCAGTGAAGCAGTTGATGGCAGCTCGCTCTGTCTCTATGCCACTAAATAAATATATTTTAAAACTTAAAAATGTATAGAAACTATAATAAAATAAGGTGCTGGGGGTGGGAAGCATTTCAGTTGTCTGGATCGGAGGCATTGTTGGCAGAAGGCTGAGTGAATGCCTGGAGTGGGCCAGTCCTGTCCAGCCAGAGCCGCCCTCCTGACAGGGTAGCGGCTGATGAGGGCAGGGCCGCAGTTTGCGTCTGGAGATTGGCCCAGAGGCATGGCCGGTTTCCTGGGGACCCCAGGCCAGGCCTGCCTTTGCCCCGTCTGTGCAGACGTCCTGCGGGGGGTCCTGCTGGGGAGGGGACCTTGACCCCAGAGGGCTGCCTCTGGTTGCTTCTAGGTTAACAGGCCACTGACTATGAAGAAGGAGGGGATCCAGACCCGGAACCGGAAGATGTCCAACAAATCCAAGAAGAACAAGAAAGGGGCAGAGTGCTTCGAGGAGCTGTCCAAGTGCATGCAGGAGAAGTCGTCCCCCTTCAGCGCGGCTGCTCTGGCTGGACACATGGCACCTGTGGGCCACCTGCCGCCCTTCAGCCACTCGGGACACATCCTGCCCACCCCGACACCCATTCACCCCTCCTCCAGCCTCTCTTTTGGCCACCCTCACCCATCCAGCATGGTGACCGCCATGGGCTAAGGACAGCCTCCCGCTGGACGACAGGGCGATGCTGAGGAGGGCGGCTGGCGGATTGAGGCTGGACACTCCCAGGATGGGTGGACCGACCCCTGGCTGCCCAGCCCTCCCTGCAGATTGCTGCCGCTCCTGCCAGCCCAGCCAGAGCCTGGGCCCCTCTCCCTTGAGGGCCCCACGTCGGCCTGGGGGCAGTTACTGTGAACGCTCTCAGCCAGGATGAGAGAGGCCGCCCGTGTGCGCGGCTGCCGCCCAGCCAGGGATCCTTGGTGGACAACTCTGTGGAGAGCAATTTAAAAGGACAACTTGGGGACAGAAAAGGAGGGGGCAGGGAACAGATGAAGGAAATCCTATTTTGAAGGAAAAAGGAGTAGGCAAAAATAATTTATTTTGCTCTTGTTTCTAACAAGGACTTGGAGACTCGGAGGTCTGAGCTGTCCCAAGCTCTCCCACTTCTCCCCTGGGCCCGCCCGTCCACCTGCCAGGGCCATGGTGTGGAGTGGCGTGGGGCAGAGGCAGATCTGCAGGGCCCCAGCCTGCACCCCCTTCTCCTCCTCTGGCTGCCATCTCCCAAACACCACGGAGGGGCCGGTGGCCGGGCCCTGGAGGCAGAGACAATCGCGGGCGGTCCGGTCCGGCGCAGATTCCCAGGCCAGGGCTGGGTCACAGGAAGGAAACAACGTTTTCTTGAAAGGGGAAATGTCTCCAGATCGCTCCCTTGGCTCGGGCAAGGCCGAAGCTGGTGTGACCCGTGTCCCCTCCGTGGGCCCAGGTCACGGCCTGCCTTCTGCCAGGCAGACCCCCTGTAAATACCGCCTCTTTCTGCAAATCCCTCCACCCTTCCCCTCTCACTCTGAGACGAAAGAAAAAAAACATTAAAAAAAAAAAAAAACTACATAAGCTTAACTCGCTGATGAGTTAGTCGTTTTATTTTTTAAACTTTTTTTTTTTTTTGGGTCCAATTGTACGGTGCTGCAGAAGTCACGCTCTGGAAGGGAAAGACTGCAAACAGGTTGGCGCTTTCGCAGTTACATTTGCAAAAAGTGCTTGGATCCCACGGCCTAGCAGGGAAGCTGAGGGCTGGGGTCAGGGTGGGCGTCTGTCCGTTGGCTGGCGTTCTCCAAGGCCCGAAGTTGGGGTCAACTCCCGGCTGGGGTCCTGGGGGTCTGCTTCGCTGTGGCTCTCTGGATCCTTCCCAAGGTACAGCTGTACATAGACGAGTCCCGAGCTCCGGCTGTGTCCGCGGTGGTGGCGGGGTGCGGCGGCCCGGGACGAGGGCTGTGCAATAGGGCAGGCTGCCGCTGTGGGAGCACCGTGGCCAGAGTAACTTATTTTGTACTCGTATCGCAGAAGCAGAGGAATTGGCAGTATTTTCTGTTATGTTTTATTTGATCGGTTTTATTTTGGATTAGTGAACTAAGTTATTGTTAATTATGTACAACGTTTATATATTGTCTGTAAAGATTGTATGCTATCCTCCTATTCCTCTAAAGTGAATACTGTTAAGAGTAATAAAATACTTTTTGTGAACGCCCCGGCATGTCTTGGGAGCTCCCGGGGCTGCTGGGTCCCGGGTGTGGATCTGCCAGCTGTGTGGTGCTGCTCCGGCTGCCTGTCGTGGGGTGGAGGGGCGGGGCTTCTGGAGTAGGGGGTGGGGCCCTGTCTGGCCTGGGTTTGAAGGTCGGATTTCACAAGGATGTCCTGGTAACCCTCCTCTGAACTGCTTCCCTGGGGGTCTCCTCCTTATAACCTCACAGAAGTCCGTGTTGCTGGGTGCCCACTGTGGAGGTGGAGGGAGGAGTCTCCAGCCTTTGGGCCTTCTCCTCATGGCTCAACAAAGCTCCTGTGGGGAGTGGGGAGGCTCTTGCAGAGCCCAACAAGGCCTGACTCCGCCCCTGTCCCCCATTCACCTCCTCCCAGTTCTGGTTTCTGATTCCTGCTCATTGGCCAACCTGATGTGTCTGTTCACTGATGCCACTGACTGACTGCTGTCATCTGGGGTCGATGATGGTGGCCATCAGAGACAGCCACCATGACTGCCATTCCTGGTCAAGACACACACAACCACCAGAGCTCTCTGATCACCAACAGTTATCCACCAGTGCTTCATCCATGCTTCTCATCAGCGAAGTGTCTGCTCACCGGCGGTTCCCAGTCGTTGCCACACCACATCTGATCACGAATATCTTTTCTCATCGATGTTTCTGATACCTGTGTGTTGGTCACCATGCACCTTGTCACGCATGTGCAAGGTCAGCTGTGTTACCCGTGTCATGGGTCAGTGTTCATGATGATGGATCGTGAGCTGTGATCTCCAGCCGCTCCAATCACACTATTTCCTGTCACCAATGTTTCTGTAGGCATGTCTGTGTCACATGACCAATACCTCCTATTGACAACAGCCCTGATTACAGAATCCTCTCTCGCCATGGAACTTTCCATCAGCATGGTTGCTCTCCGGTGACTGGGTACCAAGTTCTGGTGTCTGGGACCATCAGCACTAGTGTCTCTGATCACTAAATTCTCGGGTCATCGGTGCCGCGGTCACACACAGCTGCCCTCACCACACTCCCTGGAGCCGCGTCTGAAGGTGCTGAGTCAGATCACCAGTGTCTCCTGCACGCTTCGGCATCCAGGACTGGTGCACCCCATGCTGTCATCACTACTGCTCTGGTGGCTCACATCCTCTGTCTCTCACGTCCCCAAGTGCTAGTTCTGGCCACCACGCCCTCTGAGCACTGCCTCCGGTCATTAGCGTATGGCACGCCCCTCTCGGGTCAACGCTCCGTCTGAATGACAGCATCTCTGGCTGACTCCTCCGACCGTCCCTGATGGCCAGGTTCCCTGGCTGATCACTGATGTCTTTGGACCAGGAGATTTTGCCTTAATCTTGCTACAGACTGCTGGTGTGAGCAGGGTCACAGAGCTGGGGAGGCCACCAGCTTGTCCCAGCCGTCAGGATGGAGTGGGATGGGCGGCTCTGGAACTCACCATGGACACCTATGCCCTGTGTGCCTCCACTACCCTGCCCACTTCCCTCCCTGTAGACTGGGTACCCAGAGCAGATGGCGCAGTGGCCCTGAACCCCCAGGCCCTCTCAGCAGCTCCTCTTCCCCCACATTCAGCTGCAGAGTAATCAGGCCTCCCGTCTTCCTGCCAGCTGTAGCCACCGTGAGGGCAGGGATGGTCACAGCTGCAGGCTTTTGTGCCTGGGCGATCACGGATTCAAGTGTGCACAGGTACGTACTTGCAGAACAGCTCCTGGACACGAGGACTACAAAGACAACAGGAATTCCTGCCTTTGAGGAGCTTACGTTTGACGCATTCAGCGAGGCAGCATTCCTGGCCTCCTGGAAACCCTGCTATTTGACCCAAAGCCCGTTGCTCAGAGCCAGAACCTAGAGCCCAGGGTTGAAGTCTAGAATCTGCAGCCTAGAACCTGAAACCAGGCACCACAGCTCTGTGTCCCAGCACTCTCTAGCCCAGCGCCCCAGACGAAGAGCACAGAGGCCGGCACTTAAATACAGAGCCTGGAGCTTGGAGCTCAGAACCCAGAACTTGGAGACGGAGTCAGAGCCTCAACCTAGCATCCAGATCTCAGAACATGGAGTCTAGAACCTGGGGCCCTGAACATGGAACCCCAAATCTACAACCTGGAGGCTGGTACCCCGAAAACCATAGCTTAACACTAAGGACATGGAGAATGAGGCTGTAGGTCCCAGAGCCTAGAACTCCAAAGCCAGAGTTTAGAACTCAGCTCAGGGCCTAGGGGGCAGAATCCAGAGCCCAGAGCTCGGGATGAGCATCCGAGGAGCCCACCTTCTTTCTTGTTCCCCCTGGCTTATTTCTCTTACCCTGTCAGTCAGTGTTTTGAGAGCACCGAAGGCCAGGCCCAGTGGTGGGTACCTGGCAGGAGCAGATGGGTGGGCTCCCTCTCCCTGTGGAGGCAGCTCAAGAAAGCAGGGACTGTGTGTTGTCCCTCTTCTGTCCCCCTGTGTTCCTTACTGGCTTGTGGGAGGTACAGAGATTCCTCTTTGGATCCCACAAGTATCTGTCCATGGGCCCTGTTTGTTCCCAGAGTGTGGGGTGAGAATGACATCCACCGAGACCCTTGCTCTGGTGACAAATTCTGGTAGGCAGGAGCCGTTTCTGACCAGGAGGCATCGGCCAGAGCTGGGAGAGACAGGGGGAGGTGTGGAGTGGGGCGCAGGGTAAGGGCTCAGGTTCAAGTCCCGGTTACTTTGGAACCACAGAGCCCAGGCTCAGAGGGCTGATGTTCCCTGCTCTGTAAACCCATGAGCTCCCCACAGTCCCTCCCACTGTCCACTGCATAGGGCAGCCAATTTTGATTTTGTGGCCACAAAATGCGCAGAGAGGCCAAGCACATGGGGCAGGTGGTGCGAATGACTGAGTGCCTTTAGCAGGGCGATGGCGGCCTTTATGATTCCATGGGGCCTGGCGCCAGGGTGGCCGGGGTGGGGTCAGCCTTTGTTCCATCTGTTTGCGCCCAGGTGGGGCTGGCCGGCCCACGACTCGGCTTGGGTCCACAGCCCTTCCTCCCTTCCTCTTGCTGGGCCTCTTCCAGGCCTGGCTTCTTCCATTCTCCGTAAGAAGAAACCAAGTCCCCTTTGTAACTCTTAGGGTCCAGCCCAGTGCCTTCTGGCTGCCGGTAACTGAGAAAGAGAGAGAGAGAGAGAGAGAGAGAGAGAGAGAAAGGAACAGTCTTCCTGGTCTCCCAGGGCTGCAGAAACAGGCCGCGCCCCAGGGGAAAAATGTCCAAAGGAATGAGGAATGCCGGCCACACAGGCCTGCCAGCAGCGCTCACCTGAACCACAGGAAAGGGAGCAACCAAGGCAGAGGTAGTCCAAGGTAGGTCAGCCCGAAATGAGTTTCAAGATCAAAGGTATCCCTGCAAAGCGCTGGTGTGTGTGTGTGTGTGTGTGTGTGTGTGTGGTGTTTAGGCTAAATGATAAAACGGTTCCAACATTATCTGTAAAAACTCACACATGAGACTAGCAGAATTAAGTCAGAAAATCAGGAAAGTGAAATGCATGTGTATATGTGATGGTTTCCAATACTAAACAGGATTCTGTTATCACAATCGTTCAAACCTTGTGGTTCTGCCATAAGAATAAGCAGATCAATGGGCCAGACTCTATTCTTTACAAGATAATGGATGATAAAGGAGCTTTCCCGAATCAATCAAGGCCGCAGGACCAGCTGGTCAGCATCCCGCCGGGACCATCTCCTCCAGAGACCTAGCCCCCCAAGGCACAAGTCCTGTTGGGGCTGTGTGGTGTTTTGCAAAAAAAAAAATGTGAATGGGTCACAAGTGATTTTAAATTAGGGACTCTCCCCTGAATAGGCAGACGTCTAGGCCGTTTCTGAGTCTCTCTACTCAGATGCAAGGACACTACTTCCTCCCCTTCACCTGACCCCCGCCCCCGTGTCTGCCTGAGTCCTGGGGACACTGAGTCTGAGTCCTGACAACTCCACACATGTCTGCTGTAGGCCTGGGACAGATGCAGTCTTCACACCAAGCACTGTAACCTACCCAGCTGGGCCAGCCCCCAGATGGTGAGAGGGACTCGCTGCACCTCACTAGGCTCGATCAGCCTCTCTAGGAACCAAGAGTTTCCTAGATGCAGAGGAGTTGCTGAGCAAACCAGATGAGAGTGCTTGTGCTCCAGGCTGAGCGGCAGGCTCGCCTGGGACAGTGCTTCTGCAATCAGCTCTGGGCTCATGACCCCCGTTCCAGGACTTCAGTGTTAGGTTTACATCCAAGCACCTTTTGCAAGCTCTTGGCACAGATTTTTAGGACATGATTTACAAAACCAAGAGATGGCATACTATCTCAGAAAGGGGGAAGGGGAGAGTAAACATCCAAAAGAAGTGAAGACAGGGACTCACAGAGATGTTGGCCCATGCATGTTCACAGCAGCACGATTCGCCAGTCAAAAGGTGGACGGAGACGGGGCTGGTGTTGTGGTGCTGTGGGTTAAGCCGTCACCTGGGAGGCTGGCAGCCCATATCAGAGTGCCAGTTTGATTTTCAGCTGCTCTGTTTCCAATCCCGCTCCCTGCTAATCTAATGTGCCTAGGCAGGAGGCAGAAGATGGCCCAAGTACTTGGATTGCTGCCATCTATGTGGCAGACATGATGGATTTCCCAGCTCCTGGCTTCAGCCCAACCCAGTCCCCACCATTGGGCCCATCTGAAGAGCAAACCAGCAGATGAAGGAGCCTTTCTTTCTCTCTCATTCTGCTTTTTCAAATAAATCTATATAAGAAAAAGAGGGGAAGCCCCTCAAAGTCCACTGACAGATGGGTACATACACAAGAGGGGGTCCATCCTTACACTGGAATATTCCTCTGTCTTAAGAAGGAGAACATTCTGATCCACACTACAGCACAGAAGACCCCTGAGGGCACGGTGCTAAGTGAAATAAAGCAGACACTAGAGGACAGACGCCGTCTGAGCCCATTGGAAGAGGTCCCCAGAGCACCCAGAGCCACAGGGAAAGCAAGCAGCACAGGGGTGCCAGGGTGAGAGGTGGGGTGGGGGGAATGACAGCTGCGTGGGGACAGAGCTGCAGTTTGGGAAGGTGGAAAGATTCTGGAGATGGATGGCGGTGATTGTGCAACAACAAGAATGTGCTTTATGCCATCTACCTAAACAACAGTAATTATGGCAGTAATTACGACACTTGAGTGGAAGGAATTTTCACCAAGTATTACCAAACAGCAGCGTCTGTGTTAAAGATGATTTTTTCCTTCTTCTTTCTCCCATTTTCCCAAGGTTTTGCAATGTGGTCTAATAACCTTAATGATTAAAATTAATATTCTAGAATAATTTCATGGCAGAACGAAAGACAGTTTTGCAAAATATGCACCATCTCAGAATGCAAAAATCTACTTTTATTATAAATAATAAAAAACCCACCTTCAAAAGGAGAAAAATCTGCAAAATCATACATCAAATGGGGTGGGCGCTGTGGCAGAGTAGGCTGAGCAGCCGCGTGCAATGCCGTCATCCCACGTGAGCACCAGTATAAATCCCAGCTGCTCCACTTCTGATCCAGCTTCCTGGGAGAGTAGTGGAAGATGGCCCCAGTGTTCGAGACCCTGCACCCAGGAAGGAGACCCACATGGGATTCTAGGGCTTCTCTTGGCTTTCGCCTGGACCATCTCGAGCGGTTGTGGTCATTTGGGGAGTGAACCAGTGGATGGAAGATCTGTCTCTCCCTCTCTCTCTGTAACTCTGCCTTTCAAGTAAATAAATAATTTTTGGAAAAAAGAAAAAGGAAAGGACACACCAAGAGGTCAGGCCCAAGAGAAATGTTAATGAACAGCCAGTAGACATTCAGAGCGGGGTTCGGCCTCGCCAATGTCAGACAGGCAAGCTACACGAGGGGGTGCCCCGCTTAGTGCAGAAGCAGACCTATGAGAAGCACCTGGCTCCTGGCTTCGGATCAGCATGATGCGCCGGCCGCAGCGGCCAATTGAGGGTGAACCAATGGCAAAAGGAAGACCTTTCTCTCTCTCTCTCTCACTGTCCACTCTGCCTGTCAAAAATAAAAAAAAATAACAAAATTAAAAAAAAAAGAAAAAAAAAAGCAGCAGACCTGGTTCATATACCACTGGCTGAGGAAGTGAGCCCGACTGCAAACGCTCGGTGGCCCGGCCAGCCCTCCTGGGGGGTCTCTCATGCAAGCACAGGATAAGCACTGGGGGGAGGGGGGGCTGCAGAACAACCTGTAACGTATGGCTCTGGCTTTGCGCAGCCATGGACATGTGTCTGGGACCATTGGAAGTTGATCCACAGCAGCTGCCCCTTCTGAAAAGTGTGGTATGCAGGAGCCAGGGCAGGTACTCTTCCCTGGCTGACCTCAGTCTATTATTTAGATGAGTTTTTGCCACTTGTATAGTTAAAATAATAATAATAATAAAAGCATTAACAACAATCAGTTTTCTGTTCCATGCCTTGTCCTTGGCGGGTCCCTCTCCCCTTCAGATCTGCCTGGAGAAACAGGGGCTTAGCTCACCCAGGGCCCGCACCTTGCAGAGTTGTGAAGACAGTGGGGGGACGTGGAGGCTCCTTGGGGAGGCCACCCAGCAAGGAGACCCTTTCTCATGCCATTTTATCTCCCACTCGTGGCTCATCCTGGGCAGCCCCACTGCTCAGCCTGGGCTCCCAAGCCCTTCTCCACGCCTCGAAGACCAGGGTGAGGGGGGAGCTGGGCAAACTGCCCTCGTTTCTGTGCTCCTTTTCCCCAAGCACCACATGCTGCCAGGGTCTGGGGCGGTGCCAGTGGCATGCTCCTGGTATGTGTGTGGTGGCTGTAGCATCTTCCTCCCTTCCTGCCCCCAGCTCAAGTAAGGCCTCACAGGTCATCCCTCTCACACAGCTGGGAAGACAGGACTGGTGGGGGCAAGGATGCGCAGAGGTCTCAGGGACTGGCGGGGCTGGGACAGGATTTCTACCACACATGTGGGCTAGGGAGGGGAGAGGGTAGGCCCTGGGCAGCTGCTCCCGTTCTCCACCCATCTGTCCTCCCCAGGCCCCACGCCCGGCCCAGCACCGTCCTCCCTTGGGGGCCCTGGGAAAATGTAGTCTGTGTGCCTTTTCCCTGCCCTCCCCTGCCAGGCGTGGCCCTGCTGCTTGGGGGTGGGGCTGTGAGGCTGTGGTCCAGGCTTCCCTAGCATGCTGGCCCCTCCCTCTGTTCAGACATTAGGGATGGGGGGGCTTTTCCACACACACCTGCCCAGCAGCCAGTGAAGCCCCACCTCTCTCCTGTCTCCCAGCCCCCCAGGTCTGCTGCCTTCCTCCTCTTCCTTCTGGTGAGATCACTAGAGCGAGCTTTCTTCTTTCTCTTCTTTTTTAAAAAATATATTTGAAAGACAGAGCTACAGCGAGAGCGAGAGCAAGAGCGAGAGCGAAACAGATCTTCCATCTGCTGATTTACTCCTGCAGCACTGGCATTCCATGTGAGTGCCGGTTTGTGTCCCGGCTGCTCTACTTCCTACACAACTCCCACTAATGTGCCCTGGGAAAGCAGCGGAAGATGGCCCAAGTGCTTGGAGCATTTGGGGGGTGAACCAGGAGATGGAAGATCTGTCTCTCCCTCTCTCTGCAGCTCTTTCAAATAAATAAATAAATAAATCTTTAAAAATTCAACTATGAAATGTCTCAGATACTCCAAAGCACAGCTAATAATACTACCAGCACAGTGCTGTTGCCCATGGTCTGGGAGAGGACAGGGCTGGCCTTCTCATATGACGCTGCACTGGGCATGGGCTGGCTTCCGAGTTCTCCCAGGTTCCCAGCAGACCCTGACCCTCCCAGTGGGGTCCTAAGTGATGCTTGGCAACCACAGATGTCGCCGACGCCTCTGCATGTGCACGTTCTGTCTGTTGTATGGATGTCACCGCTCCCACCCACCTTCCAGGGTCGGGGGCAGGGGGGAATGTAGGCAGCTTTAAGAAAGAAACATCACAGACGTCGTCCATGTCCCCAGCCCCACCCACCCTAGAGGTAGCCAGGACCCCCGCATTCCAGCAAATGTTGCACTTTCGCCATGGAAAAGCACCAACCATGCTATTCTTACTCTGTGCAGTTTTATACTTTACAGTAGTCCTCTCCCCCCCTGCCCAGGCATCCGTTCCAACACCCACAGTGCGCACCCGAAGCCAGACCTAGCACCGAGCCCTCCACACACTCTGCTTCTATCCTGCATGGGATGCTAAAGTTAATCTATAGATGAGCACAGCGTGGGATGAATGCTAAGTAATCATAAAACAAGGCAGTTACAGCTCATCCTGTGTCAAAACGGCCAGCATCAGTGCTCCGGGGCCACGGTCAAGCCAAAAAGGGTTACTTGGACAGAAGCACTTGCACACGGCGGCAGCCAGTCTACAGCCGAGGGCCACCGAGTGACTGCCGGGCGGGTAGTGCATACTCGGCCGGCGTGGACATGCCACACGGAGGCTGAGTCACATCCTGGACCGAGGGAGAAGGACAGCACGAGATGTTATCACGTTGCTCAGAACAAAGCTGACTGACTGTTTATCCTGGGAATTTTCCATTTAGTATCGGTGGCCTGTGGTTGACTGTGGCAGGGAGCTGACACCACCAACACCAAGACCTCGGATGAGGGGGCCTACTGTAGCATCCTGATGGTGGACGCTTCCGGCGGCCCTTTCTGCTCCCCACCTTTCACCTGTATTCAGACTGTCCAGCCCATTCACTTTCCCCTGCACAGCAATGACCCACTGTGTGAAGACCACACGACACGTTAGCTCATGCTCTCCAAGAGGGACACCTCAGGGGCAACAGTTCTTGTCCCTGTGCCCACGAGCGACAGTGCCTCTGCAGCAAAGAAGCCTGGAAGTGGAATTACTGAGATGAGAGCGTCACACCCTGACATCTGCAAGGCAAGGCCCGAGAACTGTGCAAACTCGGTGCTCCGACTTCTGTTCTTACTGTCAGGACATGGGAATCCCATGTTCCCACTGCCTTCCAGACTCCGGCCATGTCCAACTTTTGTACTGTCACCAACTCTGTGAATAAGGGAGACCACTGTTGAAGGATCTTTCTAGAACATGCAACTGACTCCATCCTCCCTCGGCTTCAAATATTTCCAAGGGTTCCCTGCCCCAGGATGACCCACGCTCTTAGGCCTGGCATCCGCATCCCGCAGCCCAGCAGGCTACACAGCAGCTCTCTCTCCACACAGTCTGCCCTGGCTCTCCATCTGAGTGGCTCCAGTTTCCCAAGAGGTATATACCCACGCAGGTCACCTGGACGTGTTGAGTTCACACTGAACACACCCAGGCCGTTGGCACATCCAAAGTCAGGGCCACATGATGGTGCTGGTCCGGGGATTTAGCTCTCAGCTTCAGCTGTTGACACTTGGGGCGGGGTAGTCCTGTGTGCTCCAGGATGCTGGACCGTGTCCCCGGGGTGCTGAAGCAATTCCCCCCTCCCATTAGGCCACAACAGGAGTGTCCTCAATCACTGCCACATCTCCTGTGGGGACGGAGGACGAATCCTGGGGAGAACCACGGGTTTAGAAAGATGAACTCATCCTGCATCCCGAGCGGTGTGCTCTGAAATCAGAGTGCACACTGACAGTCTCCTGAGGAACATATTCCCACTCTGCAATGCTCGGTGCCTGGAGCCAGCCACCTCATTTGGGAAGAACAGCTGATGTCCGAGTCCATGAGGCAAGTCCTGCTGGGACATCCCCCTCCAAATGCCTTCCCACACCCTCAACAGGGTGAAAGGGCCCCGGGTGGTCTCTCTCCTCCCACTGTGTGTGTATACATGCATTCGGTGAGTATGTGGGGGGGGGCTCCATCTCCCACAGCCTGGGATTGGGAGCACCCTGTGTTGGGCGATAAAGGTGACACTGCTAAATGCAGCTGTGTTTCCAGCCACAACCCCAACTAGCACAAGGAACATTGAATCTAAATTGTCAGTTAGAGCACTCGGGGAGGCAGCAAACGATGGCTCGTGCGCTTGAGCCCCTGCTGCTCAGATGGAGATCCAGGAATCCAGCTACTGCCTGGCCTAGCATAGGGTATTGTAGGCATTTGCAGAGTAAACAGGCAGATGGCAGGTTTCTCTCTGTCTCTCTGCCTTCCAAACAAAAGATATAAACAAGTAGACAAACATAAATAGCCAGTTGTAGAGGAGCCACCCAGACCCTTCCCAGCTGACCCAGATGAGCAGGCCACAGAGGTCCATGGGGAAGCCAGGGTCACCAGGGGCATGGAGCCAAGAGAGCTCTTCAGTGGGGCTGCCCAGAGCCACCCCTTTGGAGCTGCTGCATCCATTCCCCAGACACAGCAGGGCTGCAGGCACTGTGATTGTGTGCACAGGCATGCACATACAAGGCTTAAGGACCGAGCATGCGTGAGGCACATCTGGAGAGGTCGCAGCACACTTGGAGCCCTCCTTCTGTTTTGCTTGTCTTCATGGCACCCATCACTGCCTGACCTTATGTTAAATGCTTGTGTCTCCCCCACCAGAGGTCAGCTCCACTAGGGCAAAGCTCTCTCCTGTTTCCTTGTGTTCCCTAATGCAAGAGACTACAGCTCCTGGAAGACAGCAGGTGCCTGCACAGGAGCTCAGGACACATTGTGGTGGAGAGGTAGGTGGGTGGATGGATGGATGGGCGGGAGGGTGGATGGATGGCTTAGTGGGTAGGCGGGTGGATGGGTGAATGGCAGGATGAATGAGCACCTGGATGGATGAGTGGAGGGATGGATGGGTTAGTAAATGGGTGGGTGGATGGACAAATAGCAGGATGTATAGTAGATGGACAGATGAGTGGATGGATGGATGGATGTGGATATGTAGATGGGAGACTGGGTGGATATCTCTGCTGTGGACACGTGCACACGCAAACAGGCCTTGGCTCTGGAAGACACTTCAGGTTTGTTTACTCTAAACTCCTCCCAGAAGGACCCAGGAAACCCCCCACCTCAGAAGCTACAGAGCTCCCCAGGTGTGTGGGGAGGCTGTAGGGGTTGCATCCTTCTCGAGGCTCAGCAGCAACTGTCACAGCAGCCTTGGTCAGGGCTGCTCCAGACAGAGGGGCTGGGACGCTGGAGGAGCAGGTAGCCCCTAGCAGGCCGGAGGCCCCCAAAGATGATGCCTATGCACAGGCAGGTCTGAGCCACCCCATGGGCCTCCACCGTCAGGGTGCAGCTGGGCGGGGGCTCTTGGGAAAGGATCCAGGGCCCAGGCAGGACCCATCACTTCTGGCTGGGAAGCTTGGGCCTGACGTGTCCCCAAAGGTCGGCACCATGTGTGTGTTGGGGACTGAGTGATGTCATCCCGTCACCTCTGGAGAAGGCGAGAGGCTGCCCCTGCTGCCTACCCCTCCCTGTCTGGCACCGGGCACTCAGTCCCTCCCATTGTCCAGTTGCCACCTGCGTTCCCTGTAAGTGGAGCATTCTGCTTGGTCACCTACCCTTCTACTATGCCTGCCATTCACTCGTCAGTCTGCCCTCTCGTCTGTCTGTCCACACAGCTCTTTCTCTGTTCTAAACTGTCTGCACGTCGAACCTGTGAGGCAGATCAATCATTACCCTCATTTTGCAGATGACATGAGGAAACTGAGGCACGGCAAGGACAAGTGACTTCTCCAACAACACACATCTCAGAAGTGGCAGAGCAGGGATTTGAACCTGGATCCTCGGGTTGTCTGAATGGAAGGGATGATCCCTTAACCGCTGTGTAATTTGCTCATCTGTCTGTCTGTCCATCCACCTACTCACCCTCAGAGCTGTGCACCTTCAGCCCCTTCACTCACCTGCCACTCTGTCCATCCAGTGGCCCATCCATCCACGGCTGTCACCCATCCATCCTGCAGCTAATGCGGTTAGAGCACCATGGCCCTGAGGGGAAGAGCAAGTCCTGAACTGTCCATCTGGCCGGGCAGGGTGGCCTGGGGGGTGGGGTGGCTGCCCCAGGCCGGACAGGGCTGCAGGGGGCTGGAGGGAATTAGCCCTACCCAGATCATCTAATTAGGACCGCCAGTGATAAGCAGATAGGATCTGGGCTGATTAGAATCCTTTTAAAAAGCCACTCCATTAATTACAGAGACAGAGAGGGGCCTCTGGCTGTTCAGAATACTAATCAGCCTCCATCAGCCGCCCTGGGAGGCCTGCCTGGGACTGCTGTGTGACCTTGGGGGTGCTCTGCCCTCTCTGGGCCTCCCGCGCACTGGGTCAAATTCCACCTGTGATCACCTGGTCACCTCAGGTCTCCTTTCTCTTCTCAGGTCATGACTCAGGCGTCTCTAGGGCGAGCCCGACATGAGAGACAGGGGACATCAGAGGCCAGAGGCCAGGGAGGCTGGGCTGGCTCCCCAGTTAGGAGGAAGTTCCCGGAGGCAAAGGTTTCGCCACCCTACGGGTGAGTGAAGACAGAGGGGCTCAGAGGGGTGAGCAACCCCACATCCAGTGAGAGGTGAGGGTTCAAGGTCTGGGGTGAGGCTCTCACCTATCCCCCCCTGCTCCTTCGTGCAGGCCCTGCAGGGGGAACTCAGAAGATCCCCCAAAACTTGAGGGTTTCAAGGACGTGGGTCTGACCCTTCATAGAAGGGACCTCACCTCTGCATGCTGCCACCACGTGGCTACCCAGTTCCAAGGTCCACACCTTCCTTTATGGTGTGGACACCCTCCCCCTGGGGTCTCCACCCTCAGAGCACCCTCGACAGGAAGGAGCTATGCCCTGCCTCCACATGATGTCCTACTTGGGAGTCTCTTCTCTGAGCCCTGGGACAACCCTTGGCTTCAGGGAGAGTGAGGGGGTGTCTGGCTGTGTCTCCAACGCAGCTGACTCCTATAGTTCCACTCCAGGGGCTGGGGGTGGCTCAGGCTGAGCATAGGAACCAGGGTCAGTGCAGGGCAAGGAGCTCCCCGAGGTGCTCAGGAAGCAGCGAAGCCAGAAGAATCTACCAGTGTCTCCAGCAAGGCAGCAATAGAGCCTGGATCGGGGGTGGGGGTGGGGGGGCGGACATAGAATTTTTTCTCACCTTGTTGCCCTAGGCTCCTTGTGTCTTAAAGTCATTGTAACAACCCACACCCCTGTCCTGAGGACATCATCACAGCAACTTAGACTTCACCCTTAGCTGCGCCATTGTCACCAGCGCCATAAACACCCTTCATCCTTTCTTCCTCCACCACTGCCACTACTCCATTCTCACTACATTACCACTGTCATCACCAGGACTGTCTCCACGCCAGCCAGGGTCATGTCACTGCCGTGCCATCATCACCACACCACCAGCATCACCAGCACAACCACTCACCGTCTCCAATCCAACCTGGGTCACTGTCACCACCACAGTCCCAGCACCACCCACTGTGCTGCTCTGTGGACCTCAATCAGATCCAGCAGTGCCTCTAACTAACCCCTACCACCATGGCATTCACCACCCCGACACATCCAACACCAATGCCTGCCTCAGACCACCGTGCATCTGACCACTGTCGCCACCACGAGTGCACGCTTGCTGCCTGGGTCACACGCAGGTGGACGCTTAACATGAGCCTGCGTGGCCACTGGATGATGTGGGAGATGAAAGGCCAGGGAGCAAGGAGCTGTTGACGGGCTCCGCCTGCAGCCCCAAAGCCAGTGCTCTCCAGAGCTTGCTGGGAAGGAGGCGGAAACCCCGTGGCATTCTGGGAGCTGCCCCTGAGGACTCAGCCTGCAGCTGAAGCAAACCTCCCTCTTCATTTTCCAAGTCTCACACACTGGCAGGCCCTAACCTGGAGCCAGGCAAATGGATTCTGGAAAACCCTCCAGAGTTCTCCAGGCAGCAAGGAGACTGCAGAGCTAACAGAAAATCCGCATTGTCACCTCCATTCCTTCCAGCTATGTGTTCTTGTCCATTGCCACTCAGCATCCTCCCCGAATCATACTCACAACCCTCCTCCATTCACCACACGAACAGCCGCCCACCCCACCACTACCACAACCACCGTCAGCACCATCTGCTTCTGCCAGGACCCTCATTACTCCCACCTGGACACCCCAGCAGCATCACCTGCCATGTGTTGTAGAATCTCTAACTCCTTCTACGCAGTAAGAAAACCACACAGAACTTTCCAGAAGGATTGTCTTTCCCCTCCCAAGAACCCTGGCCTTGACAGAGGCTGTAGGAGGCATCCCAAAGTCCCAGCAGCTCTCACTTGCACCTGCTCTGCCATGAGAATGGGGGTCTTAGGGCCTCAGAGCTCCCCCTGTAGCCTGGGACCCAGAATGAGGAGACCTAGCAGGCGAGATCCAGCAGTTCACCCTTGGGTGCTGGTGAGTAGAGGGGGCAAGGACTTAAGGTTGGGAGGCACAGGGATGTGGAGAACAGGTTTTTTTTTTTTTTTTTTTTTTTTTTTAATTTTTGACAGGCAGAGTGGACAGTGAGAGAGAGAGAGACAGACAGAAAGGTCTTCCTTTTGCCGTTGGTTCACCCTCCAATGGCCGCCGCGGACGGCGCGCTGCGGACGGCGCACCGCGCTCGTCCGATGGCAGGAGCCAGGAGCCAGGTGCTTTTCCTGGTCTCCCCATGGGGTGCAGGGCCCAAGCACCTGGGCCATCCTCCACTGCACTCCCGGGCCACAGCAGAGGGCTGGCCTGGAAGAGGGGCAACCGGGACATAATCCGGCGCCCCGACCGGGACTAGAACCCGGTGTGCCGGCGCCGCAAGGCGGAGGATTAGCCTGTTGAGCCACGGCGCCGGCCGAGAACAGGTTTTAACTACAACGTCTACATTTCTACCACCTTCATTACCATCATCAGCAGCACCTGGGTCGCCACCCCTGTCACCTCCCCACCATTCCTGCGCCCTATCAGCAGCCCCTCTACCATGGCCAGCATCCCTCTGAACACCACCACTGCCAATCACCGTCTCCATGGCAACTACCCCCACTGTCACCACTGGTATCACCATCACCATTATCAGTGCCACTGTCACCACCGCCTTCACTCTAACACTGCCATCACACCTCTACGGCTGTGGTGACCCTTTAGCTGTCACCAGGCCCTCTCTACCATCATCGTGGAGAGTTGTGTGGGTTGAGCATCTTTCTGTAGCTCCTCTAATGGACATGCCTGTGAAGGAGAACAAGTTGTCTTTTTTCAAGATTTACTTATATGTTTGAAAGGCAGAGTTACAGATGGGGTGGGAGGGGGTAAGGGAGAAAGAGGGAGGATTTTCCACCTGCTAGTTCACCCCCCTAAATGACTCCAAAGCCCAGGGCTGGGCCACGCTGAGCCAGGAGCTTGGAATTCCATCCAGGTCTGCTGCATGAGTGCAGGGCCCCAAGCTCTTGAGCCATCTTCTGCTGCTTTCCCAGGCACATAAGCAAAGAGTTGGATCAGAAGTGAAGCCGCCAGGGCTGGCGCCACAGCTCACTAGGCTAATCCTCTGCCTGCGGCACCGGCACACCGGGTTCTAGTCCAGGCTGGGGCGCCGGATTCTGTCCCGGTCGCTCCTCTTCCAGTCCAGCTCTCTGTTGTAGCCCGGGAGTGCAGTGGAGGATAGCCCAAGTTCTTGGGCCCTGCACTGCATGGGAGACTGGGAGGAGGCACCTGGCTCCTGGCTTTGGAGGATCAGCACGGTGCACCGGCCGCAATGGGCTGGCCATAGTGGCCACTTGGGGAGTGAACCAATAGAATAAGGAAGACCTTTCTCTCTCTCTCTCTAACTCTGCCTGTCAAAAACAAAACAAAAACAAAAAAAACAAGTGAAGTAGCTGGGACACGACCCAGTGCCCATGTGGGATGCCAGCACTGCAGTTAAAGACTTAACCCCCTATGCTACAACTCTGGCCCCAAAACAGTTTTCTGCTACAGAGACAGAAACAATGAGAATGTGGAAGGTGTAGGGGATACACAAGGCAATGTGACAACTGTTCATCACTTGAGCTTGGGTTTTTGCCAAGCGTCTCCAGACCTTGTTACCATCCCTCCTGGCATTTGGGACTCATTAGAACATGCTTGTGCCTGGACCACGGCACCTATGAGCACTGGAAGAAAAGAGAGAGACTGACCCACAGAAAGACTAGAAAAAGCAAGCAGAGGGGCTGGCATTGTGGTATAGCAGGTTAAGCTGCTGCCCGTGATGCTGGCATCCCAGGTGGGTGCCAGTTTGAGTCTTGGCTGCTCCAGCTCACTGTTAATGTGCCTGGGAAAGCAGCAGAGGATGGCCCAAGTGCTTGGGCCCCTGCCATCCACGTGAGAGATCTGGATGACACTCCTGGTTCCTGGCTTTGCCTTGGCCCAGCTCTGTCCACTGCAGCCATTTAGGGGGTAAACCAGCTGATGGAAGATCTCTCTCTCCATGTATCTCTCCTTCTCTGTAATTCAATTAAATAAATAAACCTTAAAAAAAAAAAAAGGGAAGAAGGGGAAGGAGGAAGGAAAGTAGGGAGGGAGGAAGCAGGGGGGAGGAGGCGGCAGGGGGGACGAGGAAGGAGGGGGGAGGGGGAAGGAGGGGGGAGGAATCAGGGAGGGAGGAAGGAGAGGGGAGGAGGAAGCAGGGGGGAGGAGGAAGGAGGGGGACGGAGGAAGAAGAGGGGAGGAAGAAGGGGGGAGGAGGAAGCTGTCTCAGTTAAGCCTCTGTGACCCAAGGGTGCGGGTTCTGCACTGGCCCGTGACTGGAGGTTTAGCACGCTTTCATTTTAACTGGAGGGCGTGAGGTGAAGGTAGAAACAGATGCAAGTCAGTATTGTTCACAGCCATTTCCAAGTAGGAGCGAGAATTAAAGAAATACAAATGCCTGCGAACACGGGGTTACCTCGCGCGCCTTACTGGTTTTCTAGGGCTGCTCTATCGAAATATCACAGACAGATAGCTCGAATGAACAGAAAAGCATCTCACAGTTCTGGAGGCCTGCAGTCCAAAAGCAGGGCTTGCACAGGCCGCACGCAACAGAGCGCCCTTCCTCGTGGCTTCTGGGTCCCGACGGCTGCAGGCTCCCGGGCAGCTGCACCCCTCCACTCTCTGCCTCCTGCCCTCCTCTGAGTTTCTTCCAGGGACACGGGGCATGGGACTGAGGGCTGACCCAGTAGACCTCATCTCCATAGCCTTCATTTAACTGCAAGCAAAGACTCTTCCGAACCGGATCACACTAGAAATTCTGGGGACCAGGGTGGGAACCTGTTGGTAGGTGACGGTCACTGTGGAACCCATGACAGTCGCACATGCAAGCTTCCCATCGGCACCTCTTTGTCTTACCAGCCTTCAAGGCTGCCGTCTCCAGCAGCTCCAGGTTTGACTCTCCCTTTCCTTCCTGACTTGATGTGTGCCCCTGAGCACAGTACAGCCATGTCTCCGAGCCTTCTGCATTCAACAAATACTCACTGATTACCACTGTGTGCTTGGCACTGGCCCAGATGTTGACAAACACGCCCTCGGCTTTGCATAGCTCATCTTTGTAATGTGACAAGGTAACAGGGTGCCCCTACCTACTGCCCAGGCTGCCTGATCACTACCTGGGGGCTCCTCACCCTGGCATCCCAGTCACTGAGCTATGTGGACACATTCCAGGGAGCCCTTGCTCCCAGCTCTGACCACGGCCGTTGACCTCTGTCGCCAGCCTGGACTCGGACCCCACGGCTGACCCTGCCTCTGTGCCTTGGCTCCCAGGAGCCTGGCCAGTCACCCCCAAGTGACCCAGCTCCACAATTCCGGGCCCACTCCCGCAGCTTCCCTCGACGGCCTGGGCCGGCCAGTTTGCCAGGCTTGGCCTGCTCTGGAGCTGGGGGATGGGGATGGGCCACACCCGGGAACTGATGTCATAAAGGGCCTAGGCCCCAGCCCTGGAAGGGGGCCCGCCTGGTCTGGCCCCACAGCAGCAGAGTCCCTCCCCTCCCCCACCCCTCTCAGCGGAGGCCCCACCTGTCCCTGAGAGTGGGTACTATGAAAAGGTAAAGGCAGCTGCTGCAGGGACCCCCACCAGCCGTGTCCACCCCGACCCCTGGGGCGGGGCCCATTTCACTGTCTAGACCGCTGGCTCCGGCTCCTGGCACAGCCCCTGGGCATGGCCAACTACTACGAGGTGCTGGGCGTGCAGGCGAGCGCCTCTCCCGAGGACATCAAGAAGGCCTACCGCAAGCTGGCCTTGCGCTGGCACCCGGACAAGAACCCCGACAACAAGGAGGAGGCCGAGAAGAAGTTCAAGCAGGTGTCCGAGGCCTACGAGGTGCTGTCCGACTCCAAGAAGCGCTCCGTCTATGACCGCGCGGGCTGCGACAGCTGGCGAGCCGGCGGCGGCGCCAGCACCCCCTACAGCAGCCCCTTCGACACGGGCTACACCTTCCGCAACCCCGAGGACATCTTCCGTGAGTTTTTCGGCGGCCTGGACCCCTTCTCCTTTGACTTCTGGGACAACCCATTCGGCAGCGAGCGCGGCGGCCGTGGCCATGGCCTGCGCGGTGCCTTCTCGGCGGGCTTCGGCGAGTTCCCCGCCTTCATGGAGGCCTTCTCGTCCTTCGACGCCCTGGGTCGCGGCGGGGGCAGCCGCACCACCTTCTCGTCCACCTCCTTCGGGGGCTCCGGCTCTGGCAGCTCAGGCTTCAAGTCGGTCATGTCGTCCACGGAGATGATCAACGGCCACAAGGTCACCACTAAGCGCATTGTGGAGAACGGGCAGGAGCGTGTGGAGGTAGAGGAGGACGGGCAGCTCAGGTCGGTCACGGTCAACGGCAAGGAGCAGCTCAAGCGTGTAGATGGCAAGTGAGCGCTGGCCGCCCACCCAGCCGCCGCCAGCGCTGCCCCAGGCCCACACACAGGCTCGTGGCCAATAAAGTGCCCAGTGTGTTCACCGCACCTCTCGGCTGGCTGTGTAGGGGGTGGGCTGGCATGGGGCGTGGTGGATGCACACTGGGGCTGCAGGGGCCTTGTAATCGCGTGCGTCCTCCCATCCTGGTTGATAGTGTGACAGTCACCCTGTCCCAGTCTACTTCAAGTCCAGCCCCGTGTCCCACTCCCACTGTCTCCCTAGTGCTGGCCACCGCCATTCCCTCGGGCCTTCCTGCTCCAACCCTCGAGTCCCCCCACCCCTGGCATTCTTCACGTGGCAGCCAAGCCAATTCAAGGCACAGCCCACCTCCTGCCATAGCTCCCTCTGCTCTACGCATAAAGAATTCATATCCCAGCCTCACCCTGAGGCCATGGGGGCCTGGCCTCTGTCCTCCTCCTCCTGCTCTGAGCTCCACCACACTGGCTCCCTTCTGTTCTTCTACTGCACCAAAAGCCTGGTAGCCTCAGGGCCTTTGCATATGCTGTTCTCCTAATGAATCATTTTGTCAGTCTTCAGGACTGGGACCCACAGGCTGTGGGAGGGAGACCACAGGGATCAGGTCCCAATAGAATGGAGCAGATGTACAAGTCAGAGGCAAGGGGGGTGAGCTCCCTGTCACAGGAGTGTGACAGTGCCACAGGAGGGCCACCTGTCCTGGTGACCTGAGGCCCACTGAGGGCTATTCTTTCAGAAATGTGTAATTTTTAAAGAAGATTTATTTATGTATTGCAAAGGCAGAGTTACAGAGAGAGACAGAGAGACAGAGACAGAGAGAGAGAGTCTTCCAACCACTGGTTCACTCCCCAAGTGGCCACAATGGCTGGAGCTGGGCCAGTCCAAAGCCAGGAGCCAGGAGCTTCTTCCAGGTCTCCCACATGGGAGCAGGGGCCCAAGGACTTGGGCCATCTTCTACTGTATCCCAGGCCAGAGCAGAGCTGGATCAGAAGTGGAGCATCCAGGTCTTGATCTGGTGCCCATATGGGATGCCAGCATGGCAGGTGGCAGCTTTACCTTCTATGCCACAGCATCAGCCCCAGAAATGTGTATTTTTTTAAAAAAAAGATTTACGTATTTGAAAGGCATGGTGATGGGAGGTGGGGTGGGATGGGTGGGTAGAGGGCAGGAGGAGGGAGGGACAGAAAGAGAGAGAGAGAGAGAGAGAAAGAGAGCGAGCAAGCAAGCAATCTATATTCCTCCTGCTGGTTCACTCTCCAAATGGCCTCAATGGCTGGGCTGGGCCAGGCTGAAGCCAGGAGTCATGAACTCCATCCTAGTCTCCCATGTGATGGCCCAAGCACTTGAGCCATCTTCTGCTGCCTTCCCAGGCACATCAGCAGATAGCTGGATCAGACGTGGAGTGGCTGGGACTCTGATACGGGATGGTGGTGTCATCACCAGCGGCTTAACCTGCTGTGCCACAAAGCCAGCCCTGAAATCTGCATTTTTAAAGTAAAGTGCTATTTTGAATCCACCTCAAATTGACAGATGTTATCAAGCACTTTCAATTCTTTGTAAGTCAGGCAAGACTGGTGGAGTGCCTACGGGGTGCCAGGTGCAGCTGCAGGCGCTGGGCAGATGTGGAGCTAATACTCTCCCCAAGAGTCAGGTGAAAACAGGTGTGCAGAGCATGGGCCCTGGGGCACCAAGCGCTGGGGAGAATGCAGGCGGGCACTGTGCCCAGGAGGGCAGCTTGTGGGGAGGGGTAGGACCTTGATTCAGGTGGCCTTTTTTTTTTTTTTTTTTTGACAGGCAGAGTTAGACAGAGAGAAAGGTCTTCCTTCTGTTGGTTCATCCCCCAAATGGCCGCTACAGCTGGCGCGCTGCACCAATCCAAAGCCAGGAGCCAGGTGCTTCTCCTGGTCTCCCATGCCGGTGCAGGGCCCAAGCACCCAGGCCATCCTCCACTGCCCTCCCAGGCCACAGCTGAGAGCTGGACTGCAAGAGGAGCAGCCAGGACAGAACCGGCACCCCAACCAGGACTAGAACCTGGGGTACCGATGCCACAGGCAGAGGATTAGCCTAGTGAGCCATGATGCCTGCCACAGCGGCCCTTCTTAGGAGGTGGCACCTCTCAGGAACTGGAATGACAGCGAGACCTTAGGCCATAAAGCTGACTTGGGAAGAGCAGGTGCAAAGGCCCAAAGGCAGGAACAACGGGGAGGCCTGTAAACGAACAGACGCTGTCCGCAGAGCACCCACGACTCTCCCAGAGAAGGGTCCTCAGCCCCAGAGTATACAAAAGGAGAGTGAGATGCAGAAAGGGGAGGGTCACACATCTGTCACGTGACTGGCACAGACTTTCATCCCAGAAGTGAATTCCCAAGGACCTGCTTTGAAAATGATGATGATGATGATGAAGGCAGGTGCACCTGTGTGCTTGAGTGCCTAAAGGCCCACGCACTGCTGACTCCATCTTCCCCAGCGGCTAGAGCAGGAACCAGAAAAGGAGGTGGTCCCCCGGTTTCAGGGTTCAAGGTTGGTGGGTAACAGGGTCTTGCTCCCAGGCTGGGAGAGGGACACATTGGCGTGGCCAGGGAAGGTGTCAGCGACCAGGACTGGATTGGATTTTGCTCACTTCTGCCTCCCAATTCCCAGCCCAGCGCCTGGCCTCCAGCAGGTGTCTGACAAGTGATGTGACAAGAAGGGAGTAGGAGGACACCGTGCCAGGGGACAGCAAGGACCACGGGGCATGGTCAGAGAACTCCTGGAGTTTCTCTGAGAAGCCCCTAGGAGGCTGCGGCCCTAGAGGGCAGGGTAGGACCTGGCTGAACACAGGAAAGAGCCAGAAAGAACTGGTCTGGGTTTCCAGGAGCTCGGCCGGGACAAGGGGCACCTGTGAGTGTGGGGTGGGTGGGTCCCTCCTGAGAGGTGGGCAGGGTGCTCTCCTCCAAGAGGAACCCACTGAGGCCTCTTCCAGGAAGCCAAGGGGCTTGCGGGGGCCCCCTAGGGCTTGCTCCAGGCCAAGAGGGCACAGCAGGCGACCTGGCTGCTGCAGCTGCATCAGGGCTCAGCCTGAGCTTGGGCTCCCTGGGACATCCAGCAGCTGGAGGCCCCTAACCACGTTACCCGGGGTAAGGGAGTCCTGTGACGCACAGAAGGTCGAACCCCATCTCCCAGTCCTGCCCTGGGACTAACTTCATCAAAGACCCCACTACAGCATTAACCACCTGACCTCTGTCCCTGCCGACCTGCTAATTTCACCAATTACTGGCCAGCCGTGGCTGCGTCAAGTGGGCCTGCTTAGCACAGGCAGCTGCTGGGCAAATTGAATTACAAGCCTGCAGCCCAGGCGGCCACACACTGTGGGCTGGGTGCACGGTGGCAATCTGGGTGCTTGCGAGGCTGGGGTTCCTGGGGCTGGGGCCACTGTCTGCCTGTGCGACACTTCCTATAGCTCCCGCTATTGGGCATGCTGCCTACTCCTGCCTGTTCAGTTCAGCCTCAAGGCCTCTGCTCTGTGTCCTGTCCATCATGTCCTTGGTGAGGCTCCATCTGCAGAATGTAGCTGCCCACCCACTGCTGCCTCCCGGTGCACGTCCCCATCGGCGTTCACCTGTAGCTCATACCAGCTTCCTTCCTTCCCTCTTTGCCCCCTGTATCATCCCAGCAGCCAGGGGGATCCTGTGTGACAACCTCACTCGGTGAAATCCAGGGTACTCACAGAGGCACACAGGCGGCACCTCCAGCCTCCTACTGTCCTGCACATACACCCAGCATGTTCCTGCCCCAGGACCTCGGCACTGGCTGTGCCCTCTGCCTGCAGCCTCTTCCCCACTTCCCTCTGATCCGGCTCACCTGCCTCAGACCTGGGCAGTGGCTGCCTCCTCCACCCTCCATTGCTGGCTGCCCTCACCCTGCGAGGGCCCTGACTGAAGGGACCCAAGTCCGTGGGAGGGGGTAGACAAGACACACCCGAGTGAGTCGTGCAGGCAGGCAGATTCAACAACACAAGCCAAGTTGCCATGGCCAGGGGGGGATGAACCTCAGCTGTGTGGTTTACAGGGCCGGTGGGGGCCAGGTCTGGCACCTGTGCCGACTCTCCTGACATGCTCTGCCAGGCTTCTGTGAAGATTTGGGTGTCAGGCCTCTGTGAGGGGCGTGGCCTGTATGCTCAACCCTAAGGCTCCCACCAACTCCAAGAAAGGGACATTTCTGTTTGCCCCCATTTTACAGATGGGGAAACTGAGGCTCAGGGATGCTAGACCCTGCCAAGGTCACCCTGCCGCCCTGGGAGATGACTCTGTCCCCTGGCCCTCTCCCCCAGCAAGGGGAGGGGGGTGCCTGGGGAGGGTGGGGCAGGGCCTCCCTCCACTCTCCCTCCCTCTGGCCAGTCGATGTTATCGCAGCTGATTTAATTTCAAAGACGGATTGAGCGGGGAGGGAGGGAGAGCATCTAATCGCAGCCGCCATCTGCCCCGTTGTCATGGGGACGGGCTCCCAGCAGTTGTGCGGGGTGGACCCAGATAAGGGTCTGGGAGTGGGCTGGAGGGTGGGGAGCAGGGAGAGACCCAGACTTGAGAAAGGCTGGGACCCAAGGGGGGACGTAAGTGAAGAAGACCGCAGGAAGGAGCTGCACAGTGGTTGCAATGGGACAGGGCGGGGGGGTGGGGGGCAGCATGCCTCCAGGCTATAGACGCACAGCCCTGGCCCCAGAGCCCTGCTGAGCCAGGGACTCCCTGCTTGCCCGCTGGGGCGGAGTCTTGGTGGGATGTGCAGTCCGCCCCAGGGGGCCCCTTCAGCCACGCAGGGTCACAGGCTGCACAGGCAGCTCCCAGGGCCCTTGGTCTGGCTTTTACACCATCAGGTCCAGGAAGCTGCCCCAGCCACCCTGACCTCGCCCGGCTGACGGAGCGCCCACCTCGTGCTTTCCCCACCAAACGTTCTCAGTATCGCCAGACAGCCCAGCTCAGAGGGGGTCCTCGTGCCCATTTTACAGATCAGGGTGGTCTGACCCTTCCCAGACAGGAACTCGGAAAGAGAGCCCCCTGTGAAACTTAGGCAGTGGGCATTTGTGGTCTCCTTGGGGTGTCAGTGCTCGGGAGGGTGCTGGAGACCACCCCCCTGCCGCCCACTCCCACTCCCCCCACCTGGCTCAGGGCCCAGCGTCCTCAGTGCTGCCCTCGCAGCAATGTCTTCTAGGGGCTCCCCCTGCAGCATCTGGGGAGCCAGCTCCAACCCAGAGGTTTCTCCCTCTCCCCCCTCCCTCCCTTCCTTAAGATTTATTTATTTATTTATTTTTAAATTTTATTTATTTTTTTTGACAGGCAGAGTGGACAGTGAGAGAGAAAGAGAGACAGAGAGAAAGGTCTTCCTTTGCTATTGGTTCACTCTCCAATCACTGCCGCGGCTGGTGCGCTGCGGCCGGCGCATCGCGCTGATCTGAAGCCAGGAGCCAGGGACTTATCCTGGTTTCCCATGGGGTGCAGGGCCCAAGCATTTGGGCCATCCTCCACTGCACTCCCGGGCCACAGCAGAGAGCTGGCCTGGAAGAGGGGCAACCGGGACAGAATCCGGCGCCCCGACCAGGACTAGAACCTGGTGTGCCGGCGCCGCAAGGCGGAGGATTAGCCTGTTGAGCTGCGGCGCCGGCTAAGATTTATTTATCTCTCTATTTGAAAGGCAGAGTTGGGGCTGGTGCTGTGGCACAGTGGGTTGAGCCAAAGCCTGCAGTGCCGACATCCTACATAGGCACTGGTTCAAGTCCCGGCTGCTCCACTTCCAATCCAGCTCCCTGCTGGTGCACCTGGGAAAGCAGTGGGAAATGGCCTAAGTGCTCGGCCCCTGGGAGACCTGGAAGCAGCCCCTGGCTCCTGGCTTTGGCCTGCGCCCAGTCCTGGTCATTGTGGCCATGAAGCAATGGATGGAAGAAAGACCTCTCTTTCTGTCTCTCCTCTCTCTGTGTAACTCTTACTTTCAAATAAATACATAAACATTAAAAAAAGAAGAAGAAAGGCAGAGTTAGAATCAGTGCTCGTGTGGGACGCTGGCATTGCAGGCAGCGGCTTGCCCCGTGACGCCACAGCGCCAGCCCCTTCTTGAAGCGTTTCTAAGTGCCCGCCTCAGCAGCATGGAGCACACTGAAGATGCCATGCAGCCGCCGTCGTCGCCATCCATCCACTTCCTGCACTTTGTCGCCCTCCCACACAGGAAAACGCAGCTGCCCATTCACCTCTTGTCCGCTCCGGGGACCCCATCCAGGTGGGACTGTGCAGCCAGCTTTTGGCGGGTTTCTCCTTTATCACCTGGCCCCGACCTTGCCTCTCCGGCAGTGGGCGGCATGGTGTGGGGAGGGCTGACCCTCGTGCGCCTGAGAGCCAGCAGGGCCTCCCCGACCTCTAGCCTCTAGTGACACGTGCCCCAGGTGCAGGCAGGAGGGCTGTGGTTTGACCTTGGACACTAGAGTCCACCCACCCCTCTATGCCTCAGTTTCCTTTTGTGCAGGGTTGTTTCCTGCCACGTAGCAACCCTCACACCGGTGCTGGGGAGCACATGGGAGATGGGACATGTGGCAGTGCCCAGGCAGCCCTGTCTCCCCTCAGTGTCTGAGGAGGGGGAGTGGGCAGTAAGCCGGCTTCCAGCTGCCTCGAAGGCCACACTCCCAGGCCACGCCCCGTGACCCCCTGCCGTGCTGCCCCTCACCCTGGAGCGTCTGCTCCTCTGCGGGTCCCCTTCCTGAACTTGAGGGTCCTCCAGGGAAGGGGCTGGCAGTCATCCCTTGGGATCTGCGGGGGGGAGGATGTAGGGGTGGCGCTGGTTCCAGAACTCCCACGGATACCACAACCTGCAGGTATTAAAGTCCCTCATGGAAAGCAGCACCACATTTCCCCGTAACCTACGACGTCGCCTCGCAAAGCCTCCAGCAGCTGAGGCAGTAAGAGCGCCATGTAAACAGCTGTCACACTGCACGGTTCAGGGAACAGTGACAAGAACAACGCTGGCCCAGCTGGGCAGCAGCTGGCAGGGCCAGGGCCTGCGTGGCCTCTCTGGCTGGCAGCCTCAGGTTGGCCCTGCCTCTCTCTGGGCCTTGCTACCTCCACCTGTAGGAGCTCCCTTGGGCCCTGGCTCTGTGGACACTCCCGTGGTCACCCCCAAGGCTGTGTTCCTGGCTCCAGAGCCCAGGCCATGACACTTCTTCCATCCGGAGGGTTTGGTCACCCTGGGCACAGTTTGAGCCCAGAGTCACAGTTTGGAGTAGAAGGGAGGCCCTAGGGGTCCCCCAGATGCAGACAGGATGCTGCGAGCTGCCCAAGAGTAAGCTTCGTCGTGTTTCAGGAAAAGACAAGGTCACAACCTCCACTGGCACCTCAGAGGGGTCTGGGCCCACCCAAGGCAAGGCGGGATCTCCGGTCTCATTTCTGCGAGCCCTGGCTCTCCCTGACCTGGGCAGTGGGCATTTGTGGTCTCCTTGGGGTGTCAGTGCTTGGGAGGGTGCTGGAGACAGACCTCCTCCCCAGGAGGCTCGGTACCACATGCTGCGGGCAGCACAGGGCCAGGGCCGCCCGCCCGCCAACCACACTGCGCTGGCACACCCTGAAGCAGGAACCCGGCACCGCCAGCCACGTGAGCCCCCAAGGCGCCGTGGTTATGCCTGCGGTCACCCGAGCAGCCGGTCAGGAAGCCCCTGGGGTCGAGGGTTCTAGGGTGGCTGCGAGGGTACAAGCCTTGCTCTCCAGACACCTGGGAGCCACCGGCTTCAGAGCATCCGTCCAGCTACTCCAGTGAGGCCAGCCGGCCTGGGCTTGCCCAGCGCCCCCTCCTGTGGGACCGCAGGGACAGCGGCTTGATTGGCACGTCTCCCACCTGGTGTGTGAGTAGACTGGATCTGAGCCCAGCTCTGAGGGGGCAAGGCCAGTCTCTGATCTGTCCCCAGCTTGCACAGCATAGGACAGAGCCCCCGCCACATGCCTCCACAACCACAGGGCCGAGAACAGAAGACAGGGGCATTACTGCAAGAGGCCGATTCCATATTTGTTCCGAACTGATACTGATTTAAAAAGTTAATTATTAAGTAGGCTTAGCGATCGGCCGGTCACAGACTCATTCCCGGCCAGACCACTCGTGCTTCCCGCTGAACTGGGTCCCGGCATAGCCTCCGCCACTGATTTTGCTGCTGAAGGGCCTGGGTCTTCTCCCTGCAGGCCTGGGGGTCAGGAGTGCGAGCACCGCTCAGCCACAGGGGCTGTCCCTGGGGCCACTGCCTCCCGGCAGCTTGGGCTGCAGACCCTGAGCCTACTGGGCCTGGATTTGTGCATCCTTTCCCGGCTGGCCCGCTCTCCCCACGCCAAGCACGACTCAAGGTCTTCCTCCCAAATCCAACCCCCATCTGTATCCCTTCTCAGTGACGCTTCCCCCTGGCTACCCCCACTGCATACTCAGGCACCCGGGGGTCATCGTGACGCCTGTTAAGATGACAGGTCCCAGGATTCTGCCCCTGCCTCTGCCACTGCCCTGGCTGAACCTTTACCACACCTCAACCAAAGAAGCTCGGCAGAAGCTCTAGAGGAGTCTCCCCTGCGGCAAGTACAGCCAGTGCAAAGGCCCTGAGGCAGAGGCACTCTCCAAAGCAGAAAGAAGCCAGTGAGCCGAATGGAGAGAGCAGCAGGAGAGGTGGTGGGGGCTGGATCACAGAGAGAGGCCTGTGGGCCCCTCCAAGGCTGTGCTCTTTGTAGACAAGAATCACTCTGGGGGCCATGTGAAGGAGACTGTTGGAGGAGGGGATATCTTCCATCTGCTGGTTCACTCCCCAGGGCTGGGCCAAACCAAAGCTGGGAGCCAGGAGCTTCATCCAGGTCTCCCCGATGGGTGCAGGGCCTCAGGCAGTGGGTCATCTTCCACTGCTTTCTCAGGCCATAAGCAGAGAGCTGGACGGGAGGAGGAACAGCTGGGCCTTGAGCCAGTGCTCTGACACAGATGCCAGTGTCAGAGGCAGCATCTCACGTCACAACACTGACCCTAAATCTATCCTTGAATCCCACCTCCCACGGACTTCTTGGAAGCCTCTTCATGTATTTGGAGGACAGGGATGATTGGATTTGCTAAGAAGGGAGTGGTCAATTGAGCGCACTCAGCAGGACCTGCAGCCTGCCCGGCGCGGGAGCCCCTGCAAGTCAGCTCCCGTTGCCGTGCCTCCCAACGTGGCTGACCCTGTAGTCCGTGGAGGGCATCGGCCCGGGGCCTGCCCCTGTGAGGGAGGCAGGGATGCACCCAGGGCAGGTGAGTGACTCGTCTTGGCGGAAGGACAGAAGGGACGGGAGAGAGCCATGTGTGCTTGCAGCCTGGTCACAGGAAGAGGACTTCCTGCAGTTCCAATTTTTCTGTAAAATGGGAGGTGAGGTCACTCTCTGAGAATGAAGTGGCAGAGGAGAGGCCGAAGGCTCTGGAGGTGGAGTATGCGGAGGAGGAGATGGTGGCCAGGGGAGCATCGTGGGCTGTGGGGGATCTGCCCTAAGCCAGTGCGGTCACTGGGCCGTGGTCCCTGGAGCTGCAGGGGGCTGCAGCCTCGCCGGAGACCCCAAGTCAGAACCGCCCAGCCACTGGCTCCTGGGTTCCTGACCCACAGGATCTGTGGAAGAGCGTGTGTGTTGCTGTGGGTTGTTGGTTTGTTGATGTACTTATTTGAAAGGCAGAGAGAGAAACAAAGAGAGAGACAGAGATCGTCGGTCTACTGGTTCATTCTCAAATAGCCTACACAGCCAGGGCTGGGCCAGGCTGAAGCAAGGAGCCTGGAACTCCACCTGGGTCTCCCACACTTGAGCCATCTTTTCTAGAGCAATAGCAGGGAGCTGGATCGGAAGTGGGGTGGCCGGGAGTCGAACTGGTACTCCCATAGGAGATGCTGGCGTCACGCACAGCAACCTGACCAGCTGCACCACGACCCAGGCCCCTGGCTGTTGTTTCAAGCTGCCAGCTCATGGGGTAGCCTGTCACATGCTAACAGACAATGGTTGCATCTGATGGGGACCCTGGGAAGACAACATGGCAGGGAGTGTCCAGGGCCAACCCACACGTGTGGCCACTCTGATCCCGATGGGGACCCTGAAGAAAATGAGGATGCTTATGGAGCAGGAGACACTGGCGGGGGGGGGGGTTAGGGAGGAGGAAGCTGGAGCAGCCAGGACAGGGTGACCGCAGCTGGCAGAGGTGGCACTAAGGGTTCAGGGATCTCAGAGGGTATCACCTTCCCACGGAAGTCACGACACACGAGGCAGCCAGGGGCTGGCAAGGCTAGACGCTAGGCTCACCAATGGACATGAGACTCCTACAAGATGACGGGCAGCCTAGGATGGAGCGGAGGCGAGGAAGAGGAGTGACGGGAAGTCCACAGAGGCGGCCGCGTGTGCCGGGGAGGGGAGCCTGCGAGGCTGGCCCCCAACAGTGGGAGGAACAGAACCAGTCAGAATGAAAGCTGAGCACAAGCCCCACCCCACCTTGGGCACTGGGACAGGCTGGGCCAGGGGACTAAAATCATCACCAAGACCGTGTCCAGTACCACTAGTGTCAGCACTAGCAGAGCACGAATGTGGCCTTGAGCACCATCACAGCGCACACAGACACCAACCCCACCGCCACCGCCCAGACCATCCCATCACCGCCGCAGGACCAATGCCATCTCCATCGCCACAGACGTCACCAACGTCGCCAGCAGACGGCGTCCTCTGCTGTCACAGCCGCCGCACAAATGCTCCCAGGTATAACCACAGTGGCCACCGCTCACACCACCCTGCCATCGCCACCACTGTCACCATGGGCCGGATAGGGCCGCTGCTCCACCCGCACCTGGATCCCACCCAGCCCATCACGCTGCCCCGACGAGCAGCCCCCTCTTCCAGTGCCAGGACGGGCAGCTGTACCCCTATGGTCAACGATACCCAACCTCCCCCCACCACCACCAACAGCAGGCCTGCAGCCCCCAGGGCAGACTGCCGACCACAGCTCAGGAACGCTGGGGAGCAGAGAGACCACGGCGGCAGAGCCGCCAGGTGCTGCTCCACATCCGCGCCCCTTCCCCCTCAGAGTGCAGTCTCCTCCGCAGCCCGGGGGCCCCAGGGCTGAGGCACACCTTTTCCAGGCTCACCTGCAGAGTCACCGTCCAGGGAGAGGATGGAGGTGGGGGTGCGGGGACCTCCAGGAAGGCTTCGGGGCGTAGCCCCTTCCGGCCTCCGCGCTCAGCCTTGCCCACGTGACGACAGCCCCCTCCTCTGTCTCCTGACTCCATGCAGGAACCGGTGTGCTCTGTAGAAGCGCAAATCAGATCACGTGATAGCCCTGCCTAAAACTCAGCAAAAGCTTCCCAAGAGGCCGACAACAGCCCCAGCTCCTCATCCTCGGCCTCGAGGCACTAAAGGCAGAGTCCCTGCACCTCTTCATCCCCCTCTCCCAGGTGGGAGAGGCTCATTATTCTCTGTGGTTTGCTCCTTCTGCAGTCATAGTCTCTTGTTCGCCACATGGCCTTTGCATGTCCTGTCCACTTGCCCACAATGCTATTCAGGCTCCGTTGAAGTAAATACCTGGGGCAGGTGCTTGGCTGAAGTGGTTAGGACACCAGTTCAGATGCCAGCATCCCACATTGGAGTGCCTGGTTCCTACTAATGTACATCCTGGGAGGCAGCAGTGACTGCTCAAACAGTTGGGTTCTGGCACCCACGTCAGACACCTGGACTCAGTTCCTGGCTTTTGGCTTCAACTGCGATGTACATTTGGGGAGAGAACCCAGATGGGAGCTGTCTCTCTTTCTCCCTCATAAATAAATAAATTTTTTTTTTTCTGGACAGGCAGAGTGGATAGTGAGAGAGAGAGAGAGAAAAGTCCAAATGTTGCCATGGCTGGTGAGCTGCAGCTGGCGTATCATGCTGATCTGAAGCCAGGAGCCAAGTGCTTCTCCTGGTCTCCCATGCAGGTGCAGGGCCCAAGCGCTTGGGCCATCCTCCACTGCACTCCTGGGCTACAGCAGAGAGCTGGCCTGGAAGAGGGGCAACTGGGACAGAATCCGGCACCCTGACCAGGACTAGAACCTGGTGTGCCGGCGCCGCAAGGCGGAGGATTAGCCTAGTGAGCCGTGGCGCCGGCCATAAATAATTTTTTAAAGATTGATTTATCTATTTGAAAGGTAGTTACAGAGAGAGAAGGTGAGGCAGAGAGAGAGAGAGAGAGAGAGGTCTTCCATTCACTGGTTCACTCTCCAATTGGCCACAATGGTTGGACTTGTGTTGATCCGAAGCCAGGAGCCAGGAGTTCCTTCAGGTCTCCTAGGCAGGTGCAGAGACCCAAGGATTTGGACCATCTTCTACTGCTTTTCCAGGCCATAGCAGAGAGTTGGATCAGAAGTAAAGCAGCAGGGACTCGAACTGGCCCCCACTGGTTCACTCCCCAGGTGGCCGCAATGGCTGGGGCTAGGCCAGGTGGAAGCCAGGTGCCAGAAGCTTCCTCTGGGTGTCCTACATGAGTGCAAGGGCCCAAGCACTTGGGCCATCTTCTGCTGCTTTCCCAGGCACATTAGTAGGGAGCTGGGTTGGAAGTGAAGCAGCCAGGACACGAACTGGTACCCATATGAGACTCCCGTGTTGCAGGAGGAGGCTTTCCTGCTACACTACAAAGCCACCATAGCAAATATATAATTTTAGATAAATGAATTAAAAATAAGTAAGTCTGTGAGTGAATCAATGCTGATCCCAACTCTGGATCTAGACTCCTGCCTCAACTGAACATCGTGCTGGCCTGTGCAACGCGTGACGATGTCCTGCTAGGGAGGCCTGGGGAGCAGCCGCCCATGGAGACTTCAGGGACTCCCAGCTGGAGAAATTTGAGAAATTCCCACTGGGAAAAGAACAAGCTGTTCCCCACAACCTTTAAGAAAAGGTCCAGCATTCGGGGGACCCCGGGATTGGAGCTGTAGCAAACACCGTCTTTGGAAAATCTGCTCTGACCCCTGCATCAGGCGACTCAAAGGCTGGTCCTAAAATGCCCAAGAGAGGGGTTGACGCTGTGGCATAGTGGGTAAAGCTAACGCCTGCAGTGCTGGCAACCCATGTGGGCGCTAGTTTGAGTCCCAGCTGCTTTACTTCCCATTCAGCTCCCTGCTATGGCCTGGGAAAGCAGTAGAAGATGGCCCAAGTCCTTGGGCCCCTGCACCTGTGTGGGAGACCTGGAAGAAGCTCCTGGCTCCTGGCTTTGGATAGGCTCAGCTCCAGATGCTGCAGCCATTTGGGGAGTGGGCCAGTAGATGGAAGACCTCTCTCTCTTTCTGTAACTCTGCCTTTCAAATCAACATAAAGAAAGAAAGAAAAGAAAAGAAAGATGGCCAAGAAAGTGGCAGGCCGCCACGTGATCGAAAGGGAGGACTTGGGCTGGCGAGCGGCTCCTAACTAGGCTAATCCTCCGCCTTGCGGCGCCAGCACATCGGGTTCTAGTCCCGGTCGGGGCACTGGATTCTATCCCAGTTGCCCCTCTTCCAGGCCAGCTCTCTGCTGTGGCCCGGGAGTGCAGTGGAGGATGGCCCAAGTGCTTGGGCTCTGCACCCCATGGGAGACCAGGAGAAGCACCTGGCTCCTGGCTTCGGATCAGCGTGGTGTGCCGGCCGCAGCGCACGGCTGCGGCGGCCATTGGAGGGTGAACCAATGGCAAAGGAAGACCTTTCTCTCTGTCTCTCTCTCTCTGTCCACTCTGCCTGTAAAACAAACAAAAAAAGCGAAAGGGAGGACTTGGGACCTGGCCCATGCAGAAGTGGACCTGCGTCCTTGGTGGTGGTGCTCACTTGTTGCTCCGGGCAGGGCTCCCAAGCTGACGGCAAATGACCGAATACAGAGCCTGCCACACTGTGACCTCCTCCCTGCCCCCAGGAAAGGTGACCCTGGGGTGCTGGGAGCCGTGCACACGTGACTCACCGCATGCGGAGGGCAAGGAGCCTGAGGAATGGGTCTGTGGGCTTCTGGGCAGCAGGCAGGGGCTTGCCCTCTCTGGGGCAGGGAGCCGAGGAGCAGGAAGTTGGGGTTGGATCACAGGACTGGCACAGCATGGGGTGTGCGCCCACTGCAGCAGAGAGGTGGCGACGGCAAGGGCAGGACTGGCTCATCCCGCCGTCCCTCCAGCTGGGTTTGTGAACCAAGGTGCCCCGGAGTGGCAGGGGTGGAGGCGACTGGCACGTGCTGCTGTTACTGGGCAATGTTCCAGCAGCAGGGAGCTCCAATGGGGCTGCAGGGAGGGGCCCGTGCCTGGAGGAGACTGGCAGCCGCTCTGATGGCACGGGGGACACTCTGGACCCTGCCCACCTGGGACATCACCTTCACGCCCTCTGGTTTGCCCGCAGGCCGGCAGGGCCTCCCCCGACCCCGGCACCACTACCCCCAGGCCTGGTGACAGTGTTTCTCCAACTGGGACAAGAGACTTCTCAACTGGTTTCGGATCTGGGCTCCAGCGTGCAGAACGTGACCCGAGCCATGTCTTTTTCCCGGTGCCAGTGCCGTGGCTCTAGACAGCGGGAGAGCTGGTAACTCCCCTCACTGTGCACCCTCTCAGGCTCCAGTCGGCTGAGACCACACGACCAGCCTGCGGCGAGGGAGTGACAAAGCGGCCACAGTCCACGTCAGCGCTCCCCAGAGACACACCCAGTGGGATGCACACACGGAGACAGGAGAAGGGACTTAGGGGATCGGCTCACGTGATCACCCAGCAGGTCAGGGGGCAGGCTGGAGATTCCCGGATGCTGGTAGCATGGCGCAGGCCACGTCCAGAGGCCTCGGAAGCGGGCAGGCTGCTGGTGTGACTCACAGCCTGAGGCCTGGAGCCCGAGAACCTGGGGGCCCCTGGTAATAAATCCTGAGGGGCCCAAGGGCCTGGGCTTCTGATGCTCTGGGCAGGGGACAAGGGGGACCCAGCACCCTGGGGCAAGAGAACTTGCCTGCTGTTTCGTTCCTGCCCTGGCTGATGGGACGGGGTGCGTGTGGAAGGGACCCTCTCACCACGGGCCCTCCTGCCGAACCCCTACTTCCTGCCCCCACAATCCTCTGCGTGACCAGATCAGGGGCCCTGGTGGTGATGGGATGGCGGATGTGATACGTTTTCCACTGACCTTGACGTTCAACTCAGACCACTGCGCGAAGGCGAGCACCACAGCGCAGCGGGGCCGGGAGGAGGCCCTGGAGCCGGGGGGGGTCTCCCGGGGTGTCTCCTTGTCCCCGCGTGTCTGGTGACAAAGTCAAACGAGCCATCACAGCAACCACGGCTGGACGAGGCAAAGCGCTTCGGGCCTCAGGCCCCTCAGGAGAGCACTCACTGTTCCTTAGCAAGGTGGGCAACCTAGGGTCAGAGCGTGGGGGTGGGGGTCGTCGGCTCTGCTGAACATTTAAATAACAAAGTACACCTCGAGTTCGAGCGGAGGCCTAGCGCAGTCGAAGAAGGCGACGCAGGGCAGGCTCAAGCCACGACTTCCGGGACGGGCCACGACTTCCGGGGCGGGGCACGCTCAACCGTCACTTCCGGGGCGGGGCTCCGTGAAAGGCACGGCCCCTCCCCGGGTTAGGCCATTCCGTAGCCGGGGTGTGCTTCTCAAATACAAACCTGCCCACCCAGGGCCACGCCCTCAACGTCCCCCCCCCCCCAACAGGGTCCCCGCTTCCAGGGCGTTCTTCCCCTGTCCTGGACAACCAGGGCTGTGCACCAGACCGCCAAAGACAGCCCGCGTCCTAGAGCCCTGAAATCCCTCCCCCGGCCCCAGTGAAGGCAGAAGAGGGGCGCCATGAAGGACGTGTGTGGGCACCAGGCTGCAGGGGGCTCCCCGACTTGGGCACCACAGAGCCAAGTCACTGGTGAAGAGACCTGCTCTCTGAGTCCCCAGGCCGAGCCTGGCACCTCCTGGTGAGGGCAGGGGTGGTACTGGGCGAGGTGGCACCAACTGTGGCTTTGGTCAACTGGGCCAGTCCAGCAGGATGCTCTGTCTCGCCAGATCCTGGGGCTTCTGAGATGTGTGACCCAGACAGACAACCCCTAGGGGGTGCTAGCCTGCATGGCACCTGAGCCACCTGACCCGGAGCAGCCTGGCCCTCTCCGGGCACGCTCACAGCCTCATCCTAGACCCGGACGAACGCTTGCCTGCAGTGCCCACCCACAACCCCCGTGGACGACCTTGGGCCTGTGTCCCCCTCTCCCCAGGGAGCACCTTTTTCTGTGCCTCTTCCCAATGCAGGCAGGGGAGAGAAGCTCCGAGTGGGACCCGTGGGACCCTCAGAGCTAGGGTCAGCAGCGGGGACAAGACAGGAGCAGGCGCCACTCCACTTCCCAGTCTTTGCCCAGTGTGGGTCTCCTGCCCGATGCGGGCCGATCTGCACAGCCTTTATCTCGCCATCCATCTCGCCGTCGGAGGAGGGCCACCTGGACTAACCAGTCCTGCCAGAAACTGGATCTGACCACACAGGCCCCTCCCTGCAGAAGTGTGCCCGGGACAAACCCCCCACCTCCCACTGGCCTTTCCGGCTAACTGGAGCACGAGGGAGGGGCGGGGCCTGGATGGAGGCGGAGCCTCCAGTCTGTCCTCCCCTTCTATGGAGACCTTTTTGGGGGCAGGCAGCCTTGGCTCTAGGCTGGGAATGACCCACAGCCCCGCAGACAGGCTGAAGAACGTCCTCCCACCAGCCTCCATGGCTCCGCCAGCCACAGCTAGGACCAGAAGTTGTGGGGGACTCCTGGTGAGGTCCCAAGACCAATTTTTCTTTGTTCCAAGGGAAACCAAAGCCCAGGTGGCTGCTGTCTCCATTTGCAAAAGCTGCTTAATAATCCACCGCGTCGGAACACCTGCTTTTCCCTTGGTGCCACTCTGCCGCGCTCCTGTCGCCAGCCCTTGACCCATGCGCCTCAGTTCCCATCTTACAGTGGAGGGTGCTGATTTGGAAGGGTTAGGTTAGTTACCCAAGGCCACCCGGCATTGGGACTCCCATGGGCACACAAGGTCAGGCTCCCGGGGAGCTCCAGCCCCCACCACGTCTCAGCCCACTGGTCCCTTCGACTCCTTGCAAGGAGACATCCTCGGGGTGACCCCCTGGACCTGAGTTCCCACAATGTCACAGGGATGTAGGCGGCCGAGTTCTGTGCCCGGCGCCAGCCACCCGTGCTGCGTGTGCACCGCGTTGTGCTTTTGAGCCCAGAACGGGCAAATCCCATGGGTGGGCTGTTCCTTCGTGGATCCGCCTGGCAGCCTCCTGCCACCACGGGTCCCCAGGCCTCCCTTCCTTGCAGGCGTGGCCACTGCTCCCTGACCTGGGGCTCCTGACCTGCAAGAGGCTTCTGGGAGGATGCTGGCTGGTGACCCTAGCAGGGGAAACCGGCTGCCTGGGGCTGATTGCAGCAGCAAGAATTTCTCCTCCCAGGCCCTGCCCCAGGCCTGACTCCTGATGGCGGCAGCAGTAAATAACTTTGCATTGCGTGTCCCCTCTGCTTTGAGTCCTTTGCTGGGTGAAAGTAGACCTCCTGCCCCCCACCCCGCAGCCCCTGGACAGGGCGCGTAGGAGTGGGGGGGAGTGGCACTTGGGGGAGGGACCCTGGGTGCCATCGCCCTACAGTGCAGCTGAGCTCCCCGGCGACTTTGAGGGCCTCCTCTGTGGGTCTGGCTGGACTGGTGGGGGCTGCACCACACTCTCTGGAGAGCCAACCTCAGCCTGTGGCCAGCTTAGCAGTGGGAGAAGGCAAGAAAGACTGGTACAGACCCTGGGCCCACCGCCCCCACCCCACCCCCAGCGCCCAGGTCAGCTGTTGGTGTAGGGCGCCTGGCGAAAGCGAGGCAGCCGCCAGCGGGCCATCTGCATGACAAAGGCGCCCGGGGCCGGGTGGCAGCGGCGCGAGAGGGGCGCCGGCCACGCTGGGCCCGGCCCGCAGGCCCACAGCTGCCCGCTAAGCCTCCGCCCTGCGGCCCGGAGATTTGGGGGGCGGGGGCGGCACGCGAGCCCGGGCGTTCAGCTGTGTTTGCTTGGGGGGCGCCACGCAGGGCGGCGGGGCTGGGGCTCGGGACAAAGGCCCGGATCTGACCGACCCCGCAGGTGGCGAGGGGGAGGGGGAGGCGCTGGGGAGAGAGCGGTGGGGGAGGGGAGGGGCTGCCGCCTGTGCGGGAAGCCCAGCCTGAGAGCCCCGGCACTGAGTGCCCAGGCCCCGAGGCCCCTCAGGTTCCGTCTCCGGTTCCAAGAGCCTTTGCCAGAAGTGGGGTGTCCAGCGGATGCTGTCAGCACGCTTCGGTCCTGGCTGGAGGATTCTGTCCATCCCCCAAGCCTGGTCCAGGCCCCATGGGACGCCCCCCCCCCAGGAGCCGCTGCTACTCCTCTTCCTCCTCCTCAGCGCCTGCTGCCCCTCCCAGCCTCGAAGCCACCCCAAAGCCTCCCATTCTTCTGGGAGCCCAGGCCCAGCACCAGGGCAGTGCCCGTGACCCCTGCTGGCTGCCCCGCCCCCCAGCAGTCTGTCCAGAATCCCAGCAACTTCTCCCACTCCCACTGCCGCCTCGGTCCCTGCCCCCGCACTGTGCCCCCCCCCCCCAGGTCCATTCTTCCTGTGCAAATCACAGGCCCTCTGTCATTCCCTGCCCTGCTCACTCACTGCTGCAGCTGCACTCTCCTGTGCCAGTCTCCCTGCTGGTCCCGAGTAGCCAGGCTGCAGGCCACAGGGCCTTTGCATGACTGCTCTGCGTGCAATGTGCTTGTCCCTGGGGTGCCTGTGCCTCACTCCCTCGTTTCCTGGAGGCCTTTGCTTAAATGCCGTCTCCTCCTTCCTGGACCGAAGATGCCTTGCTCTCCGCCTGATTTTCTTCCTCGGCGTTTCCATGACGCTCAATTCTGATCGGATGCACCAGGGCAGAGACGCTGGGTCCTGCAGGCTGCTGTGATCCAGCTCCTAGCACCAGCGTGCACACAGCAGGTGCTCAATGTTTGCTGAATAATTGAAAACATTTACTCCTCCACAGCAGCCCTTATGGTAGGCACTGTTCTCTCCATTTCACAGAGGAAAACACTGAGCACAGAGAGAGCAAGCAACTTTCTCAGGGCTGCACAGTAGAAAGTATGGGGACCAGAATTGGAACTCAAGTTCTTACTTCTGACCGAGACCTCAGATTAGGTTTTGTGTGGCTCGAACAGTTTCGGGGGAAAAAAATGGAAGCAGTTGGGCTGCTTATGAAGCAGAAGGTTTTGTGCAAACTCCCAGATGTGCAGCTTTTCTTGCAAAACTGGAACCTCTGTCCACACTGCAGCCTCAGTCCCACGAGGCAGCCATTGGCTGGCTTGTGCCTTTGTTGCTCCTCGGCCTGGTTGCCTCCTTGTCACTTGGGGCTCAGCCCAGAGGCCGCCTCCAGGAAGCCCTCCCTGCTTGCTCCAGGAAATGATCAGTGTGTGCATGTCCCAGATGTGCGTGGTGCCCGCACGCTGTCCGCCTGCCCCAGGAGAACATCTGCTCCCGGCAGTCCCTGTGTCCACAGGCACTGGACGCCTGCTTGCCGACTGACCCAGCGATGGAGCAAATGAATGGGAGGAAGACTTGCAGGTGACATGGAATTCTCTCTGCTGAACACAGCAGCCCTTGGCTGTGATGCCCAGGTCCCTCGCTGGGGACAAGCTGTCCCCCCAGGTTCTAGGATAACCCAGAGAGGCTTGGGGAACCCTTACCACCCGCCTGGAGCTCCAAGCTGGACTACCCGAGGGCCACGCTCCTGTCCTTCCCCAGGTAGCCTGGCCCCGAGCCTCACTCCACACTCGCCCTTGATGCTATCCTGGCGTTAGCTGGCCCTGCTGACCATGCAGGCCAGAGCTGCAGAGTGGCATTGCCTCCTGCTGTGTGACCTTGAATAGCTTAACGCATCTCTCTGAGCCTGTTTCCCCTCTGCACAATGGGACCACTGCCCGGCCTTGAGACTCGAGGGGACTGCTGGAGCTTGTGTGGCAGCGGCCGCCTGGACATGCCAGGTGCTCAGGCAGAGGGGCTGGTGGGTGGGACTTCCAGAGGCCACCTCTGACTGTCACTCCTGCACATGGCATCTGGACCAGTGTACTCACCTGTGTGCGTCATTTCGGTGACCCAGAGTGCTTGCGTCTGTGATCACATGTGTGAGTGTGGCCCCACGTGGGCACAGATGTGTGATGTGAGCTGAGGCCGGGTCACTGGTTCTCACCCACTGGCTCTGCTTTGCCTCCCCCTGTGTGACAGTGACAGTGTGGCTGTATATGCGACACTTGCAGGGGTGTGACAAGGTGCCTGGAGTGGCCCAGCCAGTCCTCACCGGCCAGGGTGGGGAGGCGGGAACAGGCTCACCAGCTCCTCCAGGCAGCACTCAGGGCGGGGAGTGCGCTGGGCCCCAGTCTGAGCTGGAAGGGACTGGTTGGTGGTGGCGAGGGGCACTGTACCCTAGGGTGGCCAGCTCCTAGGACCTGGCCCTGCTGCTCGTGCGGGACGGGAGGCTGGGCCCTGTGTGTGGCCTCCCCAGCCCCGCCTCCCAACAGCACTGTGTTCTGCACCTGGAGTGGGTGCCCGGGGAGCAGAGGGGTCCTCGCACCTTGAGGCTCCGCCCATTCACGTCACATCTCCCTGGCCCTTCAATGTCTGTGACCACAAAGGTGACTAAACACGAGCGGGTCCCTGCAGGAGGTGACTGTCCCCACCCGGACCTGACGGCCTCCCACAAACACAGGGATCTCCACTTGCCTGGGCAAGAATCCAGGCTCCTGGGGGGTGGGGCCTACCTGAGCCCCCTCCCTGAAGCGTTCCCGAGGGCTGGGCCCCCTGGGCCTGGCAGAGGAAAGACAGGGCGCCCAGGGGTTTCCCTAGCCGGCTTGCCAGCAAGGCACAGGCCACCTGGGAAAAGCTGTCCCCTGTCTGGTCCTCAGGAATTGGAGGGGCGGTGGCAGTGGGGGTGGGGTGGGGGCTGTCGCCTGGGGAAGAAAGTGGGATCACGCATAGCAGCAAACCATGTGCCTTCGAGGCTGCCTGCCTGGCTGCTCCTAGGGGGTTAAGCAAGGGACAGAGGGACAGGGACAGAAAAACAGAGAGTAAAAAACACAGAGACAGACATCGAGAGAGAGAGAGAGAGAGAGAGAGAAGCAGGGAAAGAGGCAGACAGACAGGTAGACACACACAGACAGACACACCCGCTCCTGCTCTCGGGAAGTGGTGAGGGGCCAGGCAGGGGACCGGGGCGAGGCAGCCCAAGGGGCCTTCTTCTCAGATCCAGATTCAGAGCGAAAACTGTTAACTCCAAGCCCAAGATGGCTTCAGTTGTGAAGCCGTAAGCCGTGTGTGAGTGTGATTGCCACAGTGGTGTGTGCCACAGGTGCAGTGCGCACCGGCGGGGGGGCGTGGCCTGTGGGCCTGGCTGGGGACAAGAGGTAATGGTAGCTGCCTACCTCTGTGTGTGTGCCTGTGTAAGGGGGCAGCCTGTGGGCGCGTGACTATCCCAGCGTCCCCAGGATGCTGTCATGTGTGTGATGTGGGGAGCATCCTGGCTGGAGACCTCAGCTCGGGCGGGACCTCTACACACCCGAGCTCGCCCTGGCTTCAGAACTGGACCCCAAGCCAGGAGCCTGGCTGCCCACACGGGGGCTTTTGTCCCTTTCTGAAGTGACAAGAGATACACAAAAGGGCTTTTAATTAAATCAAAGGAGGGGGAAACGGGCCAGCCGGGCCGCTATTATGTTACCAAACGCGAAAATGAAAACTTATTTTTAAAGCTCTGGTATTAATTTGAGATTATTCAGATAGTTAATTAAAAGTGCAGCATGTGTTAAATATTATTTCAACAAAGATTATCATCAGGCCTCCATGTAATGCGATCCTTGGGCTGGGGAGCTTTATGCAAATGCCTGGCAGCCAGGAGGAAGGGCCTGCAGCGCCGGCCTGGCCTGGCTAGGGGACCCGCAGGGCACCCTGGTCCCTCCGAGGCAGGTGGAAACTCAGCCAGGTGCCGGTTGCAGGCCCTAGGTGAGCAGGGCCAGCCGCTGGTGGGGCCTTGGCCTGGAAAGTTCTCTGGCAGGGGGCTTGGCCACACTGCCAAGTGTGTGTGCATGAGTGTGAGCAGGAGTCCGTGCACAGCAGTGTGGACGTGTGTGCTGGTGACACTGTCACAGGACTGAGGCGTGCAGGTGACTTCTGCCTGTGCGCCAGCCGGGGCGTGGGTGGTGGGTGTCTGCTAGGATGCTCCACCTGTTACACCTGAGTCTTGGCGCACTCGACACACACTCAGGCACTGCCCACTGCTAGTGCTTGTGTGTCCCGCCCCGGGCATGGGGTAGGCACTGCTGGGTCGTGTGCCCACACGCAGCCCTGAGCAGTCAAGTCACGTGACCTCCTAGCACCTCAGTCTCAGTGGGAGGATTCGATGATGAAGTGCTGGTCAGAGCCGTGAAGTGTAGACCAGCACGGTGCAGTGTAGACTCAGCAGAGGCCAAGGGGAGCGCCCGTGTGATTCACAACTTTAAACAGCCACATTTTAAAAGGAAAGCAAAAAGTTGCTGTTTTCTTTAACCCAGTAAAATGCACACAACACCTGCGAACAACAGGAAAGTCATTACTGTGACGCTGCTGGCACTTCTGTTCACATTAAGCCTCTGACATTCAGAGTGGCTCCTGCGGGCCCCAGGCGGCCCCGTGGGGACTCGGGCCGGCCTTGACCCAGCCAAGGCCCCCAAGCTCAGCCGGGTCTCCGCCAAGCCGGCGGCGGCCGCACCCTGGAATCCCGCTTGGCACCGGGATGGGAGGTGGGGATCTGGGCCTGGCACCCGCTGAGCCCCTCCTCGCCCACGTCACGATCCGGATCCGCAGCCCCGCACGCGCGGGAGCCTCAGCGTCGCGAGCCCACACCCGCACGCCGCCGCGCGCCCAGGGCGCTCCGGGGCTGGGAGACGCGGGCCGCGCCTGCCCTCTGACGGCGCCCGGCGGCAGCGCAGCGCGCGCCACGCGGCCGCGGGGGAGGGGCCGACTCCTAGGGCCCCCGGCTGGGCTCTGTCCCCGCGGTTAGCGTGAGCGCACTTCCACGGCCCAAGCCAGACACCTAATGCTGGACTTGATTCCCACTGCAGACTGCAAGGTAGTTAGTGCCAGCTCCGTGTTATGGACGAGAAATCAGGAAGAAGCTCAGAGGGGGCCAGTGACCTGCCCGGGTGCACACAGCAGGCGCCCAGCGTTCCCAGAACGGTCAGTGGGTCAGTGTCCACTGACTCCGTCCGAGTCCCAGTAGCACATTGCGACACCCCTACCTCGGGGCCTCTGCACGTGCTGGGCCCCCTGCCTGCATTCCTCCCCAGGAGCTCCTCCTCCCTAGTGTCACTTTATTTAAAATTTTTTAAAAAAAAATTAATTTGAAAGGCAGAGAGAGAGAGAGAGAGACACTCTTCCATTTCCTGGTTCACTCCCCAAATGGCTGGGACAGTCGGAGCCAGGCCAGGCCAGAGCCAGGAACCAGGAACTTCATCCTGGTCTCTCACGTGAGTGAGTGGCAGGTGCCCAAGCACTTGGGCCATCTTTCCACTGCTTTCACAGGCGCATTGGCAGGGAGCTGGATCGGAAGTGGAGCAGCCGGGGCTTGAACTCTGATTTGAGATGTTGTTGTCCCAGGCAGCAGTTCAGCCTGTTTAAATTCACCCCAGCAAGAGGCCCTCTCCAGTCACCCCCTCTCTTTGGGTCACCCTGCATCACGGCCTCATTGTTGCTCAGTGACAGCATGATCCTGCGTGTCTGCGGGTTTGCTGGTTTCTTGTCGAGGTGGCAGGTGCCCCTGTGCCATGATCCTCCCTGGCCCGGCACGGTGCCATGCCCTGCATGGGCGCCTGATGGCAATGTGTTGGTTCAAAGACTAAAACCTCCAAGGCGAGCTGGAGTGAGGAGAGCAGGTGCAGCCACGGTGGTGGCGGCTTTGGCTCCCGCGTGCCACATGCCTACAGGTTCCCCGACCTGGTGTCACTCGGGAGACATAGCAGTGTTTGTAGCTGTGCTGTCCACGGGCAGCCCAGACGCCCCGCAGCTGGGAGCGGACGGCCTGGTGGAGGAACCACGGCCCGGCTGCTGCAGGCCGTGGTGACTTGGTGGCAGAGGCTGAGAACGAGGCCTCGCTCATGGGACTGCAGCCTCGGGGCCAGTGTGCATGATGCAACAGCACAGGGCTGCTGGGAGCGGGTGGCAGGGGGGCGTGGTGCAGGGTGGCGGAGACAAAGGGTGCGGCTCTATTTTGGTCCAGCTGGGGGTCGCACACGTGTGGGTGTTTATGAAAAAGGCTAGCTTCACTGTATTTAATAGACAGCAATTTGAAAAACTAGACTTTCAGGGGAGTGACCCAGGTAGAGAGAGGTGGGTGACAGCTCCCAAAGCCCTCCCCACCCCACCTGGGAGCCTAAGCACCCTTTAGATCTGGTCCACGAGGTGACAGAAGGTCTGGGGGAAGCGGAGGGTCTGGGTGGGCCTGGCGTGGTGACACCAACAGTGGGGGTGGCAGAATAGGAGAAGGTCCCCCAGCCGCCTCTGCTCCACCTGAGCTGCTTCAGTGTCCAGTTGGTTGTTGGTGGTGTGGATGCCCGGGGGTTCAGGGTGTTGTGCTCTCTGTCGTTTTGGGGCATTTGAGCTGCTTCCTTCATAAAAAAAGACAGCTAACAAAATCAGTGACAGATCTCCACTCTGGGGTCCCTCTGCCCTCTGAGGCTTCAAGGAGGACAGCTAGGAGCGGACAGCAGGGGGCCTGTGCATAGCCAGCTGCCAGCCTGGCAGAGGTGGCTCTGGGAGCAGGTGGTCTTTCACAGTGACTGCTGCAGGGCCGGTGCTGTGGCATAGCAGGTTAAGCCGCTGCCTGTGACCCTCGCATCCTGTGTGAACACCAGTCTGAGTCCCAGCTGCTCCACTTCTGATCCAGCTCCCTGCTAATGCGCCTGGGAAAGCAGCAGCAGATGGCCTGGGTCCCTGGGCTCCTGCCCTGGACGTGGGAGACCTAGATGGAGTTCCAGGCTCCTGCCTTTGGCCTGGCCTCAGTCCTGAGAGTGAACTGGTGGATGGAAGATCTGTTGTATCTGTCTCTTCTCTCTCTGTAACACTACCTTTCAAATAAATAAAAAAATATTTTAAAACAGAAAAATAAAAGCCGGGTGGTAGGCCGTGCAAGCGCATGTTTTTGGAGTGTGTGTGGCCATGTGCAGCCATCACCATCACCCCCAGTAGGAAACGCCACATTCTCCCCCGTCTCTCTCCTCTCCCCCAAGACGCCCACCCCTCAACTCTTAGCGACCACTGTTCCGCTGGCCACGCCTATGGGTCTGTCTGTTCTGAAAACTTCCCGGGGGGTAGCACTGCGCAATAAGTGGCCTTTCGTGCCTGGTTTCTTCCACGTAGCACGCTGTTTGCACGGCGCATGCGCGCCTCCGCGATGCATTCCTTTCCAATGCCGTCCCATGCTGTTCCCACCACCCCACAGTTTCTGCAATCATCGCTGATTAACATCAGCCGAAATGAGGCTGCTTCTGCTTTGAGGCAATGCCTCGCTTTCAACCTCAGAAAACGCTCCTAGTGTTTTCCCAGGCGCCGCCATGGAGCACCTGCCGGAGGCCCCTTTGTTCTCTCCCCCACCCAGCCAGGCCGGCCCTAACACTGATTGCATTTTCACCCTGGAGCACAGACAGGGTGAGACACGTGCTCTAGGCCTCACTGGCTCCCAGAGGGGTCTGGCTGTGTGGCCGATGTGGGCCCGGGAGCCACCCGCTGGGTCACATGGCCAGTGAGGGCTGCTGGGCTGCAGGAGATGCGGTGAGAGTCCTCTCCCGACCCAGGCTCCCAGCCAGACCAGCTGGCATGGGGCAACCTGCAGGAAGGCCTTGGATAGGGCAAACCCCGGGCCCGTTCTCTCTGGAGGTGGGCAGAGACGTGTGGGCCTCAGGCTAGGGTGGGGACTCTGCCAGGCCTCCTGGGTGCCCCTAGTCAGGGGACAGGCTGTTTCAGGCTGCCCCAGGTCCTGGGGTGGTCCCAGCCCAAGCAAGGGGACAGGGAACCAATTATGAATGAATGAACCAACGGGACAGTGCATGAATGGGCAAGCCAGTGGCTGAGGACAGTGGGTCACTTCCAAGTGCGTGCAGTGATGAGGCGCTCAAGGTCTGGGCCCCGGGTCTGGGAGTGGCCCTGCTGCACCCCTGCCTCCCCTCTGGGCCACTCACGCCGCACAGGGGCCCAGCTGGCAGACTCTCTCCAGGATGCTCCGGGCTCCCCTGGGCCTTTCTAGACAGAGGCCCCTCCCCCCAGCCTCTGTGCCAGGGAGGGGCTGAGGGTGCTCCCCATAGAGCAGCAGGTCTCCCTGCAATGCTGGCTGGGCTCTGTCTGCCCTCTGAGAGGCATCCACGTGATGGGCACCCCTGCCCGCCACCCACGGCCTATGTCTAGGCTTCTGGGCTGATGGTCTTGCTCTCACTGGCTCTGCCCAGAGTCCTGTGGCGTTGGGGTTGGGCCTGAGAGGCCAGCCTGGGAGGAGAGATCCCTGCACCGTCCCTGGCTTTGTAGCTGTCCCAGGGCAAAACTGGGACCCACGAGTGGCCCTGGTGCCGGCACTTTGTGGGGTGTCCCAGTCTTTGAGACTGGCCAAGTTGTTGCTCTCTCACAATGTAAGAGTGGGCTAAGTTAAAAAATGCATTTATTTGAGAGGCAGAGAGAGGGGGACAGAAACAGTTAGAGACAGATATACAGAAAGAGAGCGAGAGCGAGAGCGAGAGCGAACCAGCTCCCATGCACTGGTTCACTCTCCAAATGCCCCCAGTGGCTAGGGCTGGGCCGGGGCCGAAGCTGGGAGCCAGGCCCTCAATCCAGGTTTCTTCTATGAGTGGCAGGGACCCGAGGACTTGAGCCCTCCCTGCAGCCCCCCAGATCTGCATTAGCAGGAAGCTGAAACAGGAGCTGGAGCCAGAGACTCCGACCTGGAGCACACACTTCTTAACCACCCTCTACGTGCCTGCCCGGAGGGGCCCTCTTGCATCACCGTGCACGGGCTGTCCAGCAGCCAGGTGGTGGAGGGGAGCCCCCTGCCCGGGGGGTTTGAAGGTGGAGACTGGCCTGGGCGGGATGTGGCAACAGTCGGGCCCAGGCTCCAAGATTCTGCGATGTCGCCCTGTGCGGGCCACGTGGTGTGTGCAGGTGGGTGAGGGAGTGGGTCAGGAGGGCAGCTGGGCCCCTCAGAGCCGTGCCGCCCAGCCTGGGAGGAATGCACCGGCCCCTTTGCTCGTAAACCTGTTCCTCCTCCTCCTCCTCCTCCCTGTGCGCTCTGCGGGTCAGGCAGAGGTCACCCTCAGGGAGTCCCACGGAGGCAAGGAAGGGGCAGCTCCAGGCTGCTTGTACTGTGGGTTCCTGCACCCGCAGCTGACCTGGCCAGGCACCGCGTGGGGACAGGGGTGTGGGCGCAGGCACAACACATAGCCCGGGTCCCCGTGTCAACCCATGGGGCTCCTGAGGTACCACCCAGGTGCAGACTGCAGCCCCGAGTGCCCATAGAGGCCAGAGCTGGGGTGACACAGGGACAGCCACGCCAGCTTCTGTCCCCTGAGGTCCAGCACCTCAGGCTGGCTGCAGGCTCGGGGCCTGAACTTGCCCGTGGGCAGGCTACTGCTGCTCAGAGGTGGTGCCGGCCCAGGCCTCTGCCACAGCCTCTTCAGGGGGTGCAGGGTGTGGGCCTGGAGAGGTTTGGTAGGGACTGGGACCTCAGAGAGCCCTGCTGGGGACGAGGCCCGAGGGAGCCTCGCTGTCTCCCAGGGCCTGGCTGGAGCCCTCCTCCACCCCAGGCCCCGCATCCTGCTTCTAGAAGCTGCACAGAGGTCCATGCACAGCCAGGGGCTGAGGGGGCCCAGGCCCCCGGGGTGGGAGTGGGGGCATCACTCGCTGTCCCCGTCAGTGAAGTCCTGAGTTCATTGTAGGCAGGGATCAGCCGGTTCTGCCTGGTGTGGCGGGAGGCCAGGGCTCAGAAGGGCAGGGGTGGGGAGAAGGGAGGTATGTGGGGGTGGTCCTCACTGCCCCCCTCAGCACTCTCAGACCCTGGGGTGGGAGACTGGGGAGTCCCTCCCCAGGGGCTGTGGGCAGCCCATGTGCTCATGGGGCGGTCAGATCCAGCTGTTGAGGCCTTGCCAGGACTGGTGCTCCAAGAGGCTCGCCTGGGAGGGGCTCCCTGCTCCTCTGCCCCCTCCTCTGCCCCCACCCGCCCACCTGCCAGGGCTGCTCCCTTCCCAGCAGGGGCTGTTCTCACATGTGCAGTGAGGAAGGAAATTGCAAATTAATCTTTATTTCCATCTTGGAAGAAAACCTTAATTCTCTGCATTGAAATGATCCTCGTCATCCAAGGGAATCAATTATGGGCTTTAATTGCAGTTGCTCCTGGCCAATCAAAGCAAAGCAGCCAAGCTCCGCGCACCAGGGCCTCTGGCCCTCTGCTCAGGACTCTGACTCCCCCCACCCCCTCTCTCCCGTGTCTCGGTCACGCTGCCCCTCTCTGATGGTCTCTGTCTCTCTCATGCTTTCTCTCTTGGGGTCCCTGTATCTGCCTTTCTCTGTTTCTGGGTCTCAGTTGCCTGCTCCCGGCCAGCACAGGGCTCAGGAATGAACCCCTGGGCCCCATGAGCCCCTTGGGGCTGTCTGGACCCCAGGCCTCCTCTTGCAGTCTCGGCCTCAGAGCTGCAGCTTTGAGGAGTGGGGGTCGAGAGTAGGACGTAGCAGGGGGCGTGGGACAGCCACAGAGGACTGTCAGGGTCACTCCCGCAGGGCCCTTGGGACTGGCCAGGGACCTGACCTGCAGCTGTGAGCAAGGAGATGCCTGCCTGACCCTCTGTCGTGCAAGCCTCTGGGTGTGACTGAACTTCTCCTTGGTTCACCTTTCATCTCTGGAGAAGACAGAACCGGGACAGAACCGAAACAGAAAAGGAAAGACACCCCGTCCGCGGCCTCCACTGCCCTCTCTGGTGTCCCTGCAGCGGCAGCCCCTGGTGGTTGGTTTGGAGTGCATCCTTGCACGCCTCTCTCTGTGCAGTTTACTATGCACACCTCACGCACAGGGCACCAGGAGCAGCTCTGCGGTGTTTCCTTTAGATGCGAGAGGCGAGCCTCCGCATGGGTCCTTTCGCAGGTCCTCATTCCCATGCTCTCAGGATTCGCCCACAGGATCTTCCCCTGGGTGAGCCAAAGGGTGGTGATTTGCCCAACTCTGAACCAACTGGTCAGATGGACATCCCTGGAGAATCAGGTGACAGGAAAGGCACAGGGGCCAGCGTGAGAGCTCAAGTCCCCTCCACATCGGGGTGGCATTACAGAATGACCACTGCAGCGAGGGCAGGGGTGAAATAAGACGGTCTCACAGCTGGAACAGGGGAGGAGCCAACTGGCCTACGCAGAGACACAGGCACACAGGTGCAGCATCCTACACGCCCCAAACCAGGCTGAGAGCAGGCAGAAGCCCAGGGCCTCGCTGACAGGCACGTGGGCTGGGGAGGCTGAGAGAGGCACCCGGTAGGGCTCCCTGTGTTTGGGGGAGAGGGTACTGCTCTGATGGAGCCCCCTGCGGGGAAGGTCAGGTGCACATGGGGGTGTGCAGGCAGCCTGGGGGTGGCGTCGGCGTGGATTTGACTCTGTGGGGAGCTGACGGGGTACTCTAGCACTCCAAGTGCGTGTGAGCTGTGGTGCTGAGGCAAAGCAGAGGGGCTGTGCCCTGGCCCTGCCAGGCCACATACCCAGAAACCATACCAGCAGTGCTGGGACTGGCTCTGCTCACGGGAATGTGCACCATGGCAGGGGCTCAACAGCCCATGAGCAGTCTGGGATGTGGGGTGCGGGGCACATGCTGGGTGATCTGCCAGCACTGGGCACAGGCATAAACAAACCAAAACTGCTGACTCTGGGGCTCGCTTCATGTGGGGATGTGAACAAGTGAGGTAAGCAGGTAGAGTACTGAGTGTGTTACAGGTAACAGCTGTTAGAGTGATGAAGCTGGCAGGGTGAGGGGCTTGTCCTGAGGTGTCCCGCAGGGGGCAGCCGGGGTAGCATGTGCAAAGGCCCTGAGGCGGGAGTGTCTGGGGTGCTGAGGAGCAGGGAGGAGGTTGCTGGGCTGCAGCAGGTAGGGTAGGGGGAGGAGGCCAGGCAGGTCGTGCAGGGCCTTGGGGTCATGGTGAGGACTTTGGCTTTCGTGCTGAGGGAGGCAGCGGACCTGGCAGGGTGTGTGATGGGGGAAGAGACAAGGCCTGACAGGTCTGAACAGCGTCCCTGGCCGTGGGGACAAGGCGGCCAGAGCCAGGGAGAGGTGACTGGGATGGGCCCGCAGGGAACGTGGCGTCTAGCCAGGCTGGTGGCCACAGGTGTGGGGCACTGACTGATGGGGGCGGGTGTTGAAGGGGAAGCCATGGGCCCCCTGCTGGGCCAGGTGAGGGCACAGGGACAGAGGCCTGGGCATCGCCATGGCTGTGCCAGTCTCCAGGAGAGCAGGAGAGTACCTTGGGGGCACGAGGAACTAGCTCAGGGTGAGGGCCAGAAGGTGGCCACAGATTATATATATACTTTTTTTTTTTTTAATGTGAAACTTGCCATTTTAAAAGGCTGGTGACTCTCCTTAAACAGTTTAGGGCCCAACAGAACCCAGGGCAAGCTGTTTGAGGTCGGCCTGCTGGGGTGGAGGAGGCACTGTGGCCAGGCAGGGCCTCAGGGGGCACCACAGGGCGGGCAGCTATGGGAACAGGCTCGGGGGCTGTGGAGGCTGGGCAGGGAGGGGGCAATCCATGAGGTTCCGAGGCAGGGGGGAGAGGCAAAGACAAAGTGCAGCTGGGGAGGGAGCAGGGGCCACGGCAAACGGCTCAGAGAGAGGGCTGAGGAGTCACAGCGCTCCCGGGGACCCCAGGCCCGTGTCTGCAGCTGCACTTGGCGTGGGGCGGGCCCCAGACTGCTGGGCAGTGAAGGAAGCTGCCCATGAGCCCCCGCCCAGTCAGGAAGCATAGCCCTGATGGTGATAGGCTTCGGCCACAACAGTTCTAGGCCTCTCCTGACGAGGCCTGGGATTGAGGCAGGCGACTCTCCTTTAAACAGTTTAGTCACCCAAGGCTCGGGTGGTGCCGGCCAGGCACCCGTCTCCCTTCAAGTCTCCCTCGTTCTTTTCCCACGTGGCTGCCAATCCTTTGTCCCCCCCATGGTGACAAGATGGCCACACCGGCTCCAGGTTCACACCCACGAGCTCTGTAATCCCACCCAGAAAAGAGGGCCTTGCTCCCTATGGTTGCAGCCAGAGCCTGGTGGCACGCTGGGTCCCTTGCATCCTTACTTGTGGACGGCGGGGCAGGGCAGGGGGAGCCATGGGTGTGCAGCCAGCAAAGCCTGGCCTTCCGCACTTGCGACCTGCTGAGGGGCTGTTCCCTCCCCGAGCCTGTGCCCCACACCTGTGATGTGGGCCCCTCGCTTCCCACCGGCTGCTCACTCTTAGGGTGACCTGTGCCTGGCAGCAAGGGCACAGCAGGTGCAGGGTGTGGCGCTGGGTGGGAGGGGCTGGGCGAGCAGGGAGCCTCAAGGAGCGGGTGCTGGGAGCTGCTGGGGCCGAGGGGGCACAGGTGGGAGAGAGTGGGCCTTATGGGGCGCGCGCAGTGTGGCCCTCCCGCTGCAGGCCCAGGTATCCTCCCTGCACGCGTGCGGCAGCTGCCCGATGCCTTGTGGAGCGCCTGGTGGGCTCTGCCGAGAATCTGCTGCCCTGGTGTTTCCACCCAACGTGAGGGCTGCCCCTGCCTTCCGGCCACCGGGAGATACTTGTCTGTGTTATCAGGGGTGCCGGGACTGTGACAACCGTCTCTCCTTATCAGCAGCCCACCCGGCTGTCCGTGGGCACTGCCCCCAGACCTTCAGCTGCACGCCACAGGGCCTGGGCTGCTCCTGCCCAGCCTGAGTTGGCAATGGGCACCTTCCCCACACAGCTCCCAGGGCTGGGGGGACCAGGGCCGAGGACTCACCCTTCCCCCACCTCAGTTTCCCCTTTGAGTAATGCCAGGAGGTGGGGGTCCCCAAGCTGCTCCTCCCCCCACCAACCAGGGGAGCTGTGCAGGGCGGGGCTGGGCTGGACTGGCTCCTCCTGGCCGGGACCCCTTCCTCGGAGCAGCGGGGTCCCTTCTGCTCTGAACAGGGCTGGGACACGAGCTGATGAATGATCAGCTGATGTTGGCAGAGCCGTCTGGAGGGGAACCCTGTGGCCTGAGGGGGCGGGGATGGTCTAAGGCCCCAGAGAGAGGCTGCTGGTCTTCATGGACCCTGCCAGGTGGGAGGAGAGGAGCAGCGGGCAAGGCCTGGAGAAGCTGGGGTCCCTGGGGAGGCCCCCCCACGGGTGAACACTGAGAACCAGTGAGCTGCCGCTGCCCTGGGGCCATCGCCTGTCCCCATCTGATTAGGAATCGAGCTGCTCATCTCTTCCTGCCACACCCGGTGCCCACCCACACACACTGCCACCCAGAGCCTGCCCCTGAGGCTCTGCCCTGCTGCCCGGCATCCACAGCCCCTTGGGCTTCTCCAGCGATGTCCACTGCTGCCCGGGGTGCCCCGTGCTGCACAGTGCTCCTTGTGCCTTGTGCCCAAGCTTTCCCTAGCCCCTTGGCTGCTACTGAGCCTCATGACTGACTCGGGGTTGGGCCCTCATGCCTACTTCCAGTCCCTGCCCGCGGTCTCAGAGGCCCTGTCTTCCCTGCACTGCACCCACGGGCTGACGACCCCTCCTTGCCTGCAGCCCAGACCACTGCCCTGAGCTCCAGAGCCATTCAGGCAGAGGCTTCCCACAGCCCAGCCCCCTCCTCCGGCTGGGCTCTGTGTCCCAGCGACGGGGTCGGGGAGGCAGGGGTCGACTGGAGCTCCTGGCTCTGCCCCTCCCGGCTCCCTTGCTCAGTGCCAAGGCCAGCAGGTTCCACCCTCTACGCATTCCCAGTCATCTGTCTCCACCATCTCTTCCTCCTGACCCAGGCCCTGGCTCTACTCTCAGTGCCTCTCCTCGCCTAGGCATCACACGAGCCCCTGCTGACCCAACTGCCTCCCCTCCTTCCTGTCGGCCCTAGACCTGAGCGTATCTTGTGACAACAATGATGGAGACACTGGTGGTGGTGGAATTGATGGTGTTGCTGGTGATGATAATGGTGGTGATGGTGATGATGGTAGTGGTGATGGTGGTGGTGGTAGTGATGGTGATGGTGGTGGTGATGGTGATGATGGTGGTGGTGATGGTGATGATGGTGATGGTGGTGATGGTGATGTCGGTGATGGTGATGATGGTGGTGGTGATGGTGATGATGGTGATAGTGATGGTGGTGATGACAGTAGTGATGATGGTGATGGTGGTGGTGATGATGGTGGTGATGATGCTGGTGATGGTGATGATGGTGGTGATGATAATGGCGGTGATGGTGATGGTGGTGGTGATGGTGATAGTGGTGGTGGTGATGATAATGGTGGTGATGGTGATGGCGGTAGTGATGGTGATGATGGCGATGGTGATGATGGTGGTGATGGTGGTGGTGTTGGCAGCGGTGGTGGCGATGGCCGTGGTGGTGGTTACTCCGTGATGGCAGTGATAGAGTTTAGTCACGGAGCGAGGTGAGTGGTAGAGACGAGCCTAGCAGTGCTCATGCTGGTGCTTGGTGAGGTAGTGATGATTGGTGATGGTGCTGGTGATCACAATCAGGGGTCCAGGGACGGGAACTGACATGGCGGAGTCTTGGGGAATGAACTGGGAGGGGCAGCCTTGGGTCAGGAACTGGTCTCTGGTCTGCTCTGAGCCCCAGCTCAGGAGCCGTTGGGAAATTTGGGCTTCCAAGGCCTCTGTGTGGGCCCCTCTCTGGGAGCCCCTGCCAGCAGTGTGTGGCAGGGCATGGGGGCGCAGGGCTGCAGGCGCCAAGAGGAAATGGCAGGGGAGAGCTCACCAGAGCCTGCTGGCTTCCCCTGAAGGTAAAGAGACCCCATAGCCTCCCTGCCCTCACCCAGGGGGCTGCCTAAGAGGGCCTATTCAGGGTGTGGCCAGTGCAGAGTGAGCTGGACCTTGGCTGGAGCCCAGGTGCTCTGGGAAGGGACAGAGGCAGTGTGCTGGAGGAGCCAGGAGCTCGCTGAGCCACCACACAAGCCCCCTAGATCCCTGTTACTGGGACAGCCAGTGCCAGCCCAGGTGCCCTCACCCCAGGACCTGCTGGGATCCGCCCTGGGGAAGGAGTCTCCTCCCCACAGGTGACCTTGTGGGATGCTGTCTGGGGTGTCCCTTGAGGGGCGTGGCGTGTGGCTGGCCTGGTACCCATCCCCAGGTCAGTCTGGGCTCCTGGCTGGGCCTTTATCAGGAGCCCCAGCTGCAGCGTGGGAAGTGGCCGTTTCTCTGCCTGTGACTGCAAGGGAGTGGGCCGCGATTGAGCAATGCCTGTCAGGGCAGGGAGGCCCCAGGGCCAGGGCCATGTGACCACTGACCGGCCTGGCTGGGGGTGGGGGTGGGGTACAGGGCAGCCCCATGGCCATGCTGCGTGTGGCAACAGGGCCAGGAGCAGCCTCCAAGCCCCACGGCACGGCCAGCAAGCACCTGGCTGTGAGGTGGGGCAGGACGGTTCTGTCCCTGCTGTGGCACCCAGTGCTGGCGTGAGGCCTCTATTAAACGTGGCCTCTTCCCAGGTTCCACCCAGACCTGCCAGGAGCTTCCTCTTCCTCCTCCAGGCCTCAGCCTGCCCCGCCCCTTGGCTCCCCGCATCCTAGCACCATGCACCAACCAGAGTCCTCAGCTGCTTTGGCCTCAGCCCCCTCTGGCAGCACTCCCTGGCCCCGCCCACCTCCAGGACCTCCAAGTGCCCCTTGGAACCCCCTGCACTTCCATGGCTGCCCGTACAGCAGCCTTCAAGGCCCCTGGGGACAATGAGGGCCCCATCCCTCCTCTTGACAGTGTGTGGGGGTGTCCTGCACACCCCGCCTTCAGCAGCCACAGTGGGTGCTGCCTGAGCTGTTAATTAATGGCTCAACTCTGTTATCAGCCAAGCGCTAATTACTCTTTAATCAGGGCTGCCCGTTTGGAGGCTTCTGGAGGCGCAGCAGGGTGGGGGAAGCCGGGGAACCATGACTTCACCCCTGCTCAGGCAAGCAGGCTCCAGGGCACCCCCGAGCCTCCACCCTCACCCCTGCAGCACCCTTCCTCCTCGTGGCAAACTCCCCCTCTCCTGGAGCTGCCCACCTTGGTGAGAGCCCCCCCCCCCCAACCAGCCCCATCATCCTGGTCAGGGCCAGAGGAGAGACCAGGAGGAGCCAGGAGCTGGGAGCCACACATGGAGCTTGCTTTGGCCTCCAGGAGGGAGGGGATTGGGAATGGCTAAGCTGCACAAGGAGGTGGACTGTTGCTTGGGCCAACCCCAGGGGAGCTCCACCGGAGGGCCCTGGCCTGCTGTCAGTGATGAGCCTTGCTCCTGTCCCACCAGGTCCTATGGCACATGTGTGCCAGCACCCTGCATGCCCCAGGCCCACACAGACACAGCAAAGACCCCCATCTGGACAGTCTGGCTCTTCCGGAGCCCACACAGAGTCCACACAACCACGTCGCCTGAGAGCCACGGCCATGGCCACACAGCGACATGCCAGACCATGGCACATGCGTGTGCATGCGGGAGACCAGGGCAGGGGCCTAGGAGAACAGAAGCTACCCCTTCTCCTGCCCTGGGCCCCCAGGGCTTCCCGTTTACTAGACGTTATCTATCAAAACTATATTAACCCAGAAGCCTGTTTCCATCAGAGTCTCGATTCCAGGGACATTTCCAGATAAGCCTTATCTTGTTGCTGGTGCATTAGCCTCGCTGGTCGGGGGGCCTGCCAATCACAGCCGCCCCCTGCTCGGCCCGTGGCAGGGTGCCTGTCCATGACTTCATTCTCCATGGCCCCTGCCCCCACCCCACCCTGGGCCCAAAGCAGGGTCCCAGAGGGTACCTCTTCTCCAAGGACTCACCAAAGCACTGGGGGGTGTGGGAGGCTCTAGAATCAGAGTCTGGGTTCAAATCCCAGTTCCACTTCACGGCCCCTGTGAAGTCGGCGCGTAGCCCCCACACGCACAGATATGGTGAGTTTATCGAGTGGCCGTCAGCTCTGCCCACTGTGGCTCTCTTCCTAAACCATGGGTGCCCAGGGCTGCCCGGGTTCCCCAGGCACCACCCTCAGGGCCCCAAGGGCCAGGCAAGGGGTCACACATATCCATGTCTCAGGCTCCCCTTCTGAGGCTGTGTGCCCCGGCCTGACCCTCCTAATGGGCGCTCGGGTTTCCCCCGATGCCAGGCCTGATAGAACCTCTCCTGGAATGGCTTCTGCACCTGCTCCGGCCGCACTGGCGGGCCCTTGCTCCACACTCGGGGGACCTGGGAGCTCCCCAGAGACACACAGCAGGTTGCCCTTCTGAGTGCCCCCTCCCCCCAAGTCTGCCTCCTTCCTAGGTGAGATGGGGAGAGGTGGGGGTGGACGTGCCTGGACAAACTGGCTGACGCGGGGCTGCGCGGCTCCTGGGGCTGCCTGTGTCACCTCCTGAGGGCTGCAGGGGCCTGACACGGGGGCCAGCACTGCACCTGGCAAGTCCCATGACCCCAGAACAGCCCCATGGCTGTTCCCATTTTACACACGGAGACAGTGAGGCACAGGGTTAGGGACTTGACCACGCTCACGTAGCTGGGCCAGGGGCCAGGACCTGAGCTCAGATGGGGGCTCCCAAGTATACTTTGTGTCTGCCCAGCCCTTTCTCTCCTTCGGCGCGTCAGTTCCTGCCCCCCACCCCACCGTGCCCACCATAATGCTCCCCAGGTCACACAACTGTATGGGGAGGACCTGTGACTGAGCCCAGGGCTACCTGATGTCCCACCTCCCAGGGGCACTGAGAGGGTCAACCTCTCACCTGTTTGTCAGGGAGGATGTGGCCTGGAGGTTGGGGGAGACTGAGGTTCCGGGTCGCACCCCACACTGAGGTGCCGAGGGGCCGAGGTCCCCCCACCCAGCTCTCAGGGCTGCCTGCTGCCCGGGTCTGGGCCAAGGTGGCTAACGGTGGCTGGGCCAGCTGCCATTGCTGGCCCTGGAAGTAGAGGGACGAGCTCTGTTGCTGGTGTATTTAATTAGGGGCCTCCTGGCTCCCCGGCCACCGCACACGGGGACGCTATGTTCCACAGCGTCGTCGCTCCCTTTTCCTCTCTGCCTTTGGCTCTGGGGCTTAACAGCCCCAAGTCATTTGATCGCAACCTGCCTCTGTTAATATTTTTAATGCCATTTTTGCAAATTAAAGCATAATGCACCGATTACCGGGATAAAAGGGAGGCCTCTGCGTCCGTCTGGAGGCCAAATAAAGGAACGCCTGAACATCTGTTCATTGCACAAATGTCTTTAAAAGCTTTGATTTCCCCACAATCAGTCGGTTCCACCATTTTACCCTTTCTTGAGTGTCCACAGCCCCGAGCTGCTGGGTGGTCTGTGGGTACAGGTCAGGACAGAGGTAGACATGGGCAGGGCCCACGTTTCTGCTTCTTGCCCAGCAACTGGTTCTACACTGGGCACTGCCACCAACCACCCTTGCCTCTGCCCCTTGGGGAGTGTGTGGTCCCCGAACTTGAGAGAAGGGGCCCAGGACTCCTGGTGTAGGGAGGAAGGAACATCGTTCCACCTTACTCTGCCCTGGCTGGGAGCCCACTGCCCCCAGCACCCACCCCTATTCTCCCTGGAGGCCCAGGATACCCCGGGAGCCACTTGGTTGAGTTGAGGAGCCCGATGCCCTGCAGACTCCAGCAGCTCCCTGGGGAGCTGGGGGCAAAAGCCCTGGCGACGCCTCTGACACCCCCTGGGGATAGACCTGGGGCAGGGCATGAAACCAGAGAGAGAGCAGCAGAGCAGGTGGGGCCACAGGATGTTTATTTGCAGCTGTCCAGTACCTGTCCACAGACTCTGGCTGAGTCTGGCCCCAGATGGCCAACAGCTGGGACAGCCTGAGAGACAGACCTTGGCTGTCTTGGCCAACGCCCTTTCCTAGCTGGGCCTGGCCGCTGTCCTGGGTGGGAGGCTGTAAGCGTGCAGTGGCACAGCCTCCCAGCCCTGAACCAGTAACATCACTCCCCACAAGCCCTGGCTTCTCACTGGGGCTGAACACCAAGCCCAGGAGCCGAGGGAGGCTGAGGCACATCTGGTTGGGCATTTGGCACTGCAGCGTGGTGTGGACCTCAGCAACGTGGCCCTAGGGGAGGTCACTGGGGCACTCAGGGTGACTGTACCATGCGCTTGTGGGTGTCGAAGACGTAGCGCTTGAAAGACAGGCTGAGTGCCACATGCTGCGTGGGCTCGGGCCGCTCGGCCGCCTCCTCCTGTGGGGCTGCCTCCCCACGGCCCGCCCGGCCCCGCTTCTTGACGGCAGCCGTCAGGATCTTCTTGCTCTCGGGGCTGAGGCCACCTGCGAGGCACAGAGGACACTCCGTCACTCCACCACCCCAAGCGAGCGCCAAGTGGTCCAAGTCCAGCCCCCCCAGTAACACCCCCACATCCTGCCAGCCTGAGTGGGGACCGCAGGGTCAGAGCACACTGGTGGGCCTTACGTAAGCCAGACGGCAGGGCAAGTCATCCTGGCCACCCTTCCTTTCACAGGGGAGAAGTCAGAGGCACAATAAGGGCGGGGGACGGTGCAAGGCCCCACAGCAAGTCGGGAAGAGCCAGGATTTGAACTCAGTCCTCACCCCATGGCAACTCTGGCTCCTGCCCTGCCCACCCTGCTGGGCCAGGGACTCTGACGACTGTGGCTCTGTGAGCCCTGGAGCTCTGGATGCTTGGGGAGGCTGGCCGCAGACCCCACTGCTCCAAGGGCCTCGTCTCTCCCCACGGGTGGAAGTGAGCAGCGGTGGCTGTCTCAGAGCTTCGGTCCCCTGGGAGGACGGGACCTGCTGCAGACACTGACAGAGCTCCAGGGGCCATCCTGCCCGCCTGTCAGGGGAGCAGGCGACATGGCGGGCCTGAGGGGCTGTAGGCAGGGGAAGGCATCCTCCTGCGGGCAGTGCGCCCCTGGGGGGCCCAGCAGCCTCGGGTCCACAGGCGTGGAGAGGGCCCTGGGCCAGTCCTCCTGAGTGGGTGCCAGGCCTGCAGGTATCTGAGTTCCTGAATCAGAGTCCCGGCCTTCCTTCTGCCAACAGAGAAGGTGGCTGGCACCAGACCCTGACAAATGGCCTGGGCGGCGTGTCTCCCTCTGGTGCCAGGAGGTCTGACGGCGCGTCTGGGAGACAGGCGTGGCCCAATCGGCGGTCCATCTCACCCGCGATGGCTCTCGTTACACACAATGCATACCTCGCGCTGCCCAGAGCAGGCAGAGCCGGAAAATCTATCTGGTGCGGGTGACGATGTGGCCATTTAATTGCTCTTCTGGGATGGCCAGGTTGTTTACCTCTGCTCCATTCCGGGGTGGTCTGTAACCATGCCCAGAAAGCCTGGCTGACAGAGGGCCTGTGCACATGCTGCCTGGGCTACTGGGTGGGTGGCCAACGTCACCGGGAGCCACTGCTCCCCTAGTGGCCTTTTTCAAAAAAAAGTGAACGGCGAATAGGGGCAGGTGAAGAGCGCACCATGGTGCCGGGAGCTAGGAGGTGGGAGCCGCTACCCACTCGACCAGACGCGGTAGCGCAGGGCCTGGGGTCACACCAGGGAGCACTGCAGGACAGGGAGACCTGTGGTGGGGAGCACACAAGCCAGGGCCTGGCTCTTGTGCAGTTTGTTGGTCTAAAAAGCAGCAGGCATGGGTGCCTGGCAGCACAGTTGTGGCACTGCTTGGGACAACCACAACCCATATTGGAATGCCTGGGCTCAAGTTCTGACTCTTCTGATTCCCGCTTCCTGCCAATGCAGACCCTGGGAGGCAGGAGGTGATGGCTCAGGGACCTGGGTCCTTGCCACCTATGTGGGAGACCCAGATGGAGTTTCAGGCTCCTGGCTTCAGCCTGGCCCAGACCAGGCTGTTGCGGGCATTTGAGAAGTGAACCAATTAATGGAAGGTCTCTCTCTGCCTTTCAAATAAATTAAATCAAAATATAAATAAATAAAAGATGTAAAATTACACAAAGCAAGAAGGGGCAGACAGTAATCAAGTCAACGGGAGAACATGGACAGCGGACGTGCAAGCAAGGAGAGGACACTGCTTTCGCCTCTGGCCGGCAGGGAATGCACTGCTGTGAGCTGCCCCCAGGGCCCCACTGAGAACAAACACAGGGAGCAGCCACGGGGATCAGCCCAGGGTCTGAGCACGTCCTTGGGGGGCCCCACGCACTGGCTTTGTGGGAGCTGGGCTCCAACACGGGGTCCCAGTGAGAGAGGGAGGCAGCAGGTGAGCCAAGTGCAGCCTGCCCGGCACCCACGTCCTGGGCCTGCTCTGCTGCCCTCCATTCCCCTGGACCTTGTTCGGAAGCATCCCAGGGAGCCCCACAGAATGCCGCTGGGCCTCTCCCTCCACGCCGGCCTTCTGCAATGGGGCCTTTGTGTTCCCAGTCCACCGCCTGCGAGTCACTGTCCGAACGTCACCGCTCAGTGAGGCCATCATGACCACCTGGTTTAAAACCACACCTGGCAGGTCCCCGGCCCCTCTCCCCACTCTATTTACCACCTGTAACATCTGCGACAATTTCCTCACTTCCATGCTTGCTGTGACCCTGGTCAAGTGACCAGGGACTGCCGTGGCCCCACCACCGGCAGCAACTTCTGTGAGTGAGCGAGTGGCCGAGCGGCAAACCTCTCTGGCCTCCCAGGAACTCACAGAGCAGGTGTTTATCTCTGGCTGGTAAGAGCCCGAGAGGGACAAGCTCCCCTAAAGATCCCGTGGGAACTGAGCAATCCACCCCCAGGATGGGATCCAACAGCAGTCTGAGAGATGGCTAAGAGTGTGCCCAGAGCGGCCAGTGCACACGGGGACTAACCCTCCCATCACAGTGCTGAGAAACTGAGGCCCAGAAAGGCGAGCGGCTTGGCCGCGGTCCCAGGGCTGCTGCGAGGCCGAGGTGGAATGCCTGATGCCGAGTGTGTTCACGCACCCACCCAGTGTGCACAAACAATCAGCTGTGCAAACAGTGTGCACACACACTCAGGTGTACTCGTACACATACACCCAGCTATGCTAACACACATACCCAGCTAAGCTCACACACACCCCCAGGTATGCCCACACACAAACCCAGCTAAGCTCACACACACATACAGGCACATGCACACATACCCAGGTATGCATACACACTCAGGTGTACTCACACATATACACTCAGGTATACTCACACACACATCCAGGTATGCTCACAGTGTGCACACACACACTCAGTATATTCAAACATACACACTCAGATGTGCTCTCTCACTCACACATCCAGTGTGTACATTCTCACACTGAGTTGTACTCACATATATACACTCAGGTGTTCTCACTCTCACACACACCCAGTCTCAGGTGTACTAACACATACACACTCAGGTCTGCTCTCTCACACACACATCCAGGTGCACACACACACATATACACACTCAGGTGTGCTCACACACACACACAATCTCAGGTATACTCACATACACACCCAGGTGTGCATGACAGCCGAGGGAGGTAATATCCCGTGTCCATTATTCAATAGGCCCGTCTCTCCTCCCCAGCCCTGGCGTTCCTGGAGCTGCTGTGCTCCACTTTGAGCCTGGACCCCAGGATGCAGTGGGGGAAGGCAGCCATGACCCTGGGGTGACGCTGTTACATGTGGCTTCCCCTGCAGACACTCCCAGGGCCAGGCTGGCTCTTTCTCCCTGAGCGCCAGCTCCACACCAAGGCACAACCAGCTGAAGGCTGCTCCGGCCTTGGCTTGGCCAAGGGTAATCAGGGAAGAATGTGGGATACTCAACTGCTCCCCAAACCCTGGTGGCTGCCACCCCGACATAGCCATCAAAGGCTGGCCAATCGCCTCCAACTGCAGGGGTGAGGCTAGAAGAGGGGCCTCCACACAGGTGGGTGGCTGGCACCCCCCAGTGGACACTGAGCCTTTGCAAGCAGTGTGGGGTCACTGTTCTCGGAGGCCCACCCAGTCCTTCCTTTGCTGAAAAGCAGCTTTGGAGGGGCTGCGGGAGCTGGGTGGAAAGAGAGCTGGGGCAGGCAGCAGGAGGCCACTTCCGGGCTCCGCGCCCCGCTGCCGACTGCCAGGCTGGGGAACTGAGACAGGCCTGGCAGCTGCGCTGGGGCAGACACCGAGGTGGCCAGGCTGGATGAGGGGCTGCAGAGCAGGAGGGGCTGCCTGGAGGAGGTGACCTCCCTCAGTCAGGTGGCGGCACAGTTAGCTGGTGGGCTCTAGGACTGAACACTCCCCTCCCCCAGGGTGAGGAGCTGCCCTGCACAGCCACGGGTCCCAAGGTGTGCAGGCAGCACAACATCCCTTTGAGGTCGCCATGGCGGGTCTGGGGGCCTGCGGCAGCTGGGAGGAGCTGGGCCTGAGACCAGGGCCAGGCCGATGGGAAAGGGGGAGAGCTGACAAGGTGGGAGTGGCCCCACCTCACGGGTGACCAGAGGGGCACAGCTGGGGAGAACGCCCACAAGACGACCTAGTGGGGCAGGAGAGACAGCTCCCTTCCCGCCGGGCCCCTTCTGAAGGCGACAGTGCCTTCAGAATCTGCCCCAGCCTCTGTCAGGCGAGCGCTTCGGTGCTCATCCTGGGGAGCTGAAGCTTCTCCCGGGGCCCCTGCTAGCTGGGGCGCTGCCTCCCGGCTCCTCCTCCTTCCTTCCCTGCTATGGATCCCATATGTAAACAAAGATGCAATTTGCTTGAAAAAGATAAGGTGATTAAGTTTTTATCAGACCTGGACTCCGCTGTCCCCGCAACAAAAGGAATTAGGGGAAGGCGGCGGCGGCAAGGGGCGGCACGGGCCCTTTCCGGCACCGTGGCTTTCCGAGGCTCTCCAGCGCACACTCGACGGGCGCACGCGGCCCCTTTGATTGGACAGAAGCGCAGGCAGCGGGCGCCCGGCACCCCCATTTTGATGTCTTAATGTTGCCTAATTCCTCCTTTAATTTGTATTAAGCTTCTTAGCAGCGATGATGAATTCTTCAAAAACAAAAAAGGGCCCTTTGCACAATCTCTCCCACCCCACGTAAATTGAAATTACTGTGCAGCCAGAGCCGTGCAGATGGGGCTGTGCGGGGAGGGAGGGCCAGAGCACGCTGCCGAAGGAAGGATCCTTTTTTAAGGCAAAAAACAAAACCGCTCTGAAACAGGCAGGAAATGCCTTGGTCATGAGAATCGCAGCGGGCTGCACTGTTGGAGAGAGGGGCGGCTGGGGCAGAGGCCAGGGGCAGTGCCACGGCCTCCTGGAGGGGTCTGAGCCACCCAAGGCTATGGTCTGCGTTGGCACCATGGCCGCCCCGAGGTGGCTGTGAGGACTCCACAAGGCACAATCCAGGGCGGCCAGGGTCTCACGGCCTCCCCTAGCCCTGCCTGGCAGGACGCGTGCCTGCTGGGCAGCTGGGCATCTGGCCCAGAGGGAGGCTTGCTGCAGCTCCTGCCACAGGGCCAGCACTGGCCTCCTGCACAAGTGGCCAGGCTCCTCTCCTGTCATTTCCCCTTGGTGCTGCTGCCAGAGATCCTTCTAGAACAAAAAGCCCATCATTTATCCCAGCGCAACCACTTACAACCACTCAGGCAGGTGTCCAAACTCCTCCAAGGCGCCCCTTATGGACGGATTGCCTACTGCAGACACTGGCCTGTGCCCCTATCCTCCTCAGCCTGGCCCTCGCCTGGCTGCCAGCCTCCCACCTCATCCACACTGCCGGCTCACCCCTTCCTAGACTCTCCCAGCCAAAGACTAACCTTAGTATCTTAGGTGGCCCCCTTGTCCAGCGGCAGAGGCCCTCCAAAGCTGTCCTGCTTTCAGGCCCTCGGTCCTGAGAGACAGAGTCAGGGCCTGCAGCCCAGCGACTGCAGGAAGGGGCACTACAGCGGCCTCAGCCCTGGTGTTCTGTCTGATCTGCCTGGGCTGGCCCTGAGCACCTGCTCTCTTCCTAGGGCCACGCTCCCTCTGCTGGGGCCTAAGCTCCCCTGCTCCCCCACAGCACTGCAGCCTCATCAGAGCCCTGCCGGTCCTCAGAGGTAAGGCCAGGGGTCCAGGAATGCTCTCCTGTCAACATCTTTCCCTATGAGCAACTGGCAGTGTCCACCCAGACCTGGACGCCAGCCCCTAAGCCCCTGCTCCTCCCCCATCAGACTCCTCATGCTCCCACCAGACTCCCAGGAGCTGGCTGCACCCAACACCTGTGCCCACAAACATGAGATCCCTGTCCCCACAGACCAGGGCTCGGTGATGGCAGAGGCCTGACCCTACTCGACGCGTGGGGAAGACCGGAAAACCACGTGCTATGCTGCGAGGATGGTGGCGCACGGGGAACCCGCAGCCCAGCAGTGCAGAGACCTGCCCAGGTCAGCAAGTGACACGGCAGACATCACAGATCCACGCTACTGCCTGGGGAAGTCCAAGTTCCTCTCTGCAGGGGAGCACGGAAGCAGGGCGAGGCCTCTGCACACAGAGCTCATTGCCGCTCCTCTGCCCTCCTCTCCCTCGCACCCGAGGCATAGTGAGACATGGACAGAGATTGCTCCTGATGGCAGTGACGAGCACTGGGGAGAGGCATGGCACACAGTGACCCTGGAGGATTCAGAGAAGGGTGGGGGAGGGAAAAACTGGTGTTGGGAAGATTTTCGTGGGAAAAGTGCCATTTTCCCTGGGCAGGTCTGATGTGGGCAGCGTGGCCTCCCTGGAGCAGTGGGTGGAGCCAGGAGTAGACCCCAGCCTCCCTGCCAGGGTCCCGCTGCAGGGCTGGGCTGGGCCTACTCACGGTGGGCTAGCTGGGCAGCAGGTGCTGTTGCCTGCTGCAGCCGCCTGGCCTTGCGCTGTGTGGCCTTGCTCAAGCCAAAGCCTCCCTCTGTTCACCTGCAGCTCAGGCACATGATCTGCCCGACCCCACGCTGCGAGGACAGCAGGAAGGCTTCGGAGTGGGAGATGGGGTCTGGTTTGGGAAAGACAGAACTCTAGGGACACAAGATGGCAGGTGAGCCTGGCTGTCCGCAGGGAGGTCACCTCCCCTGTGTAGACAGCTGTGGAGATTCACCATGTGCTCGTAACTCCTGCAACCAGGGGGTTCGGGGAGCAGCCGGTCTTTGCTTTCTCGCTGTCCCAAGCCTGATGGCTGAGCGAGCAGAGGGCCCTGCTCTGCCAAGGCTGCCGGGAGGTGGAGGAGGGCTGCACCAGGTCCCGTGCTCCCGCCTGAGAGCAAAAGCTCTGACCAGGGGCAAGGATGGGTCTCCCGCCGGTGGCCCCCTCCCCAGGCAGCCCCTGCAGGCTGGCAGGCGGGGGCACGGCCGGCCCTGGGGGCTCCCTGAGGTACACAGCCGCCTCCTCCAAGGAGCTGAATCTTAATGGTCCAAATGTTCACTCCCTGAATGTGTACACTCTTTAACAGCAGTTAATCTTCAATTAAAATACCTAGAGCAGAAACTAAGATAACTGGTTTAAAAGGTAGAGCTTATTGACAATAAACGTCTTCTTCATATTGCTTTTCTTTAAAAAAAATTCCACATATTAAAAATGTCATTTTTATGACTTGGAGGAAAAAACTCATCCCGAATAATGAAGGTGAACAAAGGCCCAGGGAGCAGTCATTTTCCAGGGCCATATGTGGCGTCCTGATTACTGTATCAGAGCGCGGGGAGAAGCGGGCGGCACGGCCGTGGCTGTCCTCTCTGGCGACAGGGAAGGGCAGGGGAGGCACGGCCTCGCCAGGCCCCAGCGAGCTCAGACACGTCCCTGAGTGGTAGAGGCTTGCAGGCTGGGGGTACTGTCTGCGTCCATGACAATGCCAGGGACACGCGCATAGCTCTTAGGGCCCAGGGGATCAGGTGACCGCCGACCTGGAAAGCTGGCACCTCGCTTTGCTGGCGCCCGGCACACCTGCCAACACTGGCTCACCCTTACCATAGACACGCACTGTGCGTCTGCCATGTGCCCGCCTCAACCCTTGTGTCTGCATGCTCCAGGAGGTCCCCAGTGCCTGGGCATGGCCTGGCACAGACTGTGTGCCCATAAGTGACCCTGCCTGGGCCCCCTCCCCCAGCACCCGTCCCCACTTCCTGCTCTGTGACTGCCTTGGCTCATGTCCACTGCGCATAGCCCAGGCCTCCTGCAGCGTGAACAGGGTCAGAACCCACACAGAGGGGCCGGTGCTGTGGTGTAGCAGGTAAAGCTGCCACCTGCAGTGCCAGCATCCCATATGGGCACTGGTTTGAGTCTCAGCTGCTGCTCCACTTCTGATCCAGTTCTCTGCTATGGCCTAGGAAAGCAGTAGAAGATGGCCCAAGCCCTTGGGCCCCTGCACCTGTGTGGGAGATCCAGAGGAAGCTCCTGGCTCCTGGCTTCGGATTGGCCCAGTTACGACTGTGTGGTCAACTGGGGAGTGAACCAGCAGATGGGAGATCTCAATCTCTCTCTCTCTCTGCAACTCTGACTTTCAAATAAATAAATCTTAAAAAAAAAAAAAAAAGAACCTGCACAGAAATACGTCAATGGAGGACAGTCTCTGACAGGAGCTGGTGCTAGGAACCACACCTGGAGAAGTGCTGCAAGTAGGGAGCACTCAGCCTGGTGGTGAAGGCACTCACATCCCATGTGGGAACATCTGAGTGTAACTCCAGGCTCCGCTCCTCACTCCAGCTCCCACCACTGCAGGCCCCCGGAGGAAGCACCAATGGCTCAAGTAACCGGGTTCTTGTCATTCATACTACAGACCTGGTTTGTATTCCCAGCTCTTGGCTCTGGCACTGGCCTAGTCCTGGCCACTGCAGGCATTTGGGGAGTGCACTGAATAATGGAGGTTCTCAGCCTCTTACAGAAATAATAATAAAAGTGAATAAAAAGTAAGTACTCTAGGAGAGAGGAGGCCATCCTGGGGATAGCCGGAGAACAGGGGCTTGGTGGGTTCTGAAATAACTGACTCCTGCCAGGCCCGGGTCCCCCGACGCCTGAGGTGGCCCTGCCAGGGTACTGCCACAGCCAACAACCGGGGCTGGGTCCTCCCACCTTCCCAGGGCACCCTGCTCCACGCAGTCACCAGCCAGCTCCAGTGCCTCGAGGCTGGAAGCACTGTGGGGGTCACTTGGGGAGGCGACCACTGCATTTCTGACTGTTTGAAGCCATGGGCGAAGCACCAGCCACTGCTGAGAGGCTGCTGGGGGTCGCACATCCACTCACTCCTAACCACAACCCTGACTGAGCATCTACTTTGGGCTGGGGGTTGTACTGGATGCTAAGGGGAATGAACACAGAACAGCAATGGCCTCCCTTGTCCAGACGCTGTAATCTAAATGCATGGAATTCTGCGGTGGGAGGGCATTGTCATTTGACAAAGGTGACACACATCTGACTCACCCCCTCTCTGGTAGACCACCTCCTCCCCAATACAGTGGCCAAGGAGAGAGAGAGGTGCCAAGGTCCTGGGCACCTCAGACAGGCAGCTGCAACGTTTCTGGCCTCACTCCAGTCCTGCCCCTCTCCTGTCCCATTGGCTGTCCTGGCTCCTGGGCACTAGGGGCCAAGCCACAGCACTCAGGCTCAACATTCATCCCTCTCAACCCCCAGTACCTGCCACTTCCCCGGGCCCTAGCCCCTCCCCATCTCACCCCAGAACCAGGGAGCAGGGAGGGGGTCACGCCTGCCCACCCAACTCTTCAGGCCCCTTCACTGAATGACCCTAGAGAGCACACTTTTGTGAGCTTGCATTGTTGAGAGGACATAAATCATATCTAAGAGTAAGAGCCCTAAGCCCACTTCCATCAGGTGGAGAACTTTGTCAGGACAGGGATAAGTACATGTGAGGCTGGTTCAGGCCTGTGCCCTCTGTTTGCAGCCAAACTATTGAGGGGGGGGGGCAGCACACCTATTACACCAGGCCCCCATCTCTGGAACCAAACCTGATCACACTGTCCCTGTGCCCATCATACAGCTCCATACCCCACCTGCCTCTCAGCACAGGAAGGAAAAGAGGGTAATATTGGATTCACACGGGGCCTGGCCACCCCCATGTGCTCTCTCAAGCTGTTCACCTGTTTTCTCATCTGTGAAAGAGTCACAGTCCCTGCTGGGATGGAAGATTTGAGGAGAGTGTAAGAAGATTCATAAGGCAACAGGCATGGCATCTAGGAGAAGCCACAAATGCTTGGCCATCTTTCCCCTCTGGTGGCCACGTGGCCGTGGCTCTGTGAGAAGCGGAGTCAGGCTCCCTGGGATCTTGAGCTTGGGATGCCAGCCTGGCTTGTTGAGGCAGCTGATGAGACGCTGCTCTGGAGGACTGGCCCAGCACCTGCTCACACAAGGAGAGCCCCCCAAGTCCTAGGCAGTGTTGCAGGGTCCTTGGGTCTAGGTCATGCTGGTGTCTCCAGGCACTCCTCGCCGGTCCCCTGCATGCTCTGCCAGCCTGCACTGCTGCGTGTGCTGTGGGCCCAGCCACCCCAGTCACACTAGGCTGGAAGCAGCCTCTGGGGCCTGCCTTTTCCACTCTGGCTGCAGCGAGGGGCAGGCCCGAGTCCAGGCACCGGCTCTACGTCAGCAGGGGACGAGGTTCTCAGGGTTAACCCAATGCCTCCCATTCTGCGGAGGCTGAGCATGCCACGCTCCTGTCAGGGCATGTCCGTGAAATCACCATGTCAAATGAAAACCAAAACCCTCCCAGTCTTCCTGTAACCAGGCCATGTTTATAAACCAGGCTTCCTGTGGCCGGTCTGCCAACCCCATGCTGCCACCGTGCAGGCTCTGGGATGCTTGGAGGCTGTCCCCAAGTGCCCAGGTTGGGCCTATCCCAGGGGAATAGAAATCTGGGCTCTGGGCCTGGCTTTGCACTACCTGCTCTGTGGTGTGGAATGGCCAGGTAAGTTTCTGGGCTAATGCCTCTTCTGGCAACTGAGAGTACTGAGAGTACTGAGGCTGAGACAGCACCAGGCAGATGGTGACCGGGATGTGCAGAGCAGATGTGTCCCCTGCCCCTCTGGGCCTGCTCATACCACATCCAAAGTCCCTGCCAGCATGGAGGACAAAGGTCAGTTTCTGGGTCTGTCTCTTTCACTAGATGGTGTAGTCCTGGGCCAAGTGTTAGCCCTCACCTCTCCAAGCCTTAGTCCTGCCTCTGTAGAGGGTTCCTCCTGATGGCTGGTCTTGGTCCAGCCCACATCCTTACTACTCTGGGCAGCTGGAGGAGCAACTCGAGCCGACTGCCCTGTCCTGGCTCTGCTGAGCTTATGGGAGTCGGCACCTGAAAAGGCATAGATGCAGGTGGGTTCCTGAGCTCTCGCCAGAGAGGAACGTAGAGTCGGGGTGCTAGAGAGGGGCCCTGAGGGCCCAGGTGCAGAGCAGCAGCTGGGGCGGGGGTGACTCTGTACCTTTAACCAGGAAAGCAAAATGACACCTGCCCCTCCCGTTTCACGTCTTGGAGATGGAGTTTCAAAGCATGCACACTGAAAGGATGGCAAGGATGTGGATGGACTGCCCTGGGGGGGTGGGGTCCTCATGGGGCAGTGGCCCCCCAAAGCTTGGGGAGGCCTAGGCCAGGCTGGTTCCTTGCTGGAGAGCAGTGAGCCCATGGTGGATACTGGGTTGGGCAAACACAGGGAGACACGTCTATCAGATTCTAGGTCCTGGGGGCCTGCTGAACTCCACCCAGTATGACACTAGGGTCTCAACCCTAGCCAGACCTCTGCTGGCTACTGAGGGCCAGTGACACACCACTCCTGAGAAGGATCATGGCCAGACAGACCCCAGAAAAACTGGGGGGCATCGAGGGGTCTGCTTGGGCCTGGTCCCGCAGAATGATGCCAGGCAGAAGTGACGTGTGTCCTTCTCGGGCTCTGCTCCAGAGAGTGGGAGCTGGGCTAGGGCAAGCCGAGGAGAAGCCCTGCCCACCTCCTCGTCCACTCTGGCACTTGCTCTCCTTGGCTGGAAAAGATGCTCTCACATGCCTCCCTACGTGACACTTCGTTCAATTGCTCTGAAGAGGATTTTACTTTTTCTCTTTTTGTAAAGAGTAGCCAGGACAATGAGAACTGTCAGGGTACACATTATTTTTCCTGCTTTGTTACACTTTTTTTTTTTTTTTTTTGACAGGCAGAGTTAGACAGTGAGAGAGAGAGAAGAGACAGAGAGAAAGGTCTTCCTTCCATTGGTTCACTCCCCTAATGGCCGCTACAGCCGGTGCTGTGCTGATCTGAAGCCAGGAGCCGGGTGCTTCCTCCAGGTCTCCCATGCGGGGGCAGGTGCCCAAGCACCTGGGCCACCCTCCACTGCCTTCCCGGGCCACAGCAGAGATCTGGACTGGAAGAGGAGCAACCGGGACAGAATTCGGCGCCCCAACTGGGACTAGAACCCGTGGTGCCGGCGCCACAGGCAGAGGATTAGCGAAGTGAGCCACAGCGCCGGCCAGGATTTCATTTTTTTAAATGGCTGAGTAGTGCTCCAATGTGTACATGTACCACATTTTCTTCATCCACTCAAGTGAGGATGGACACCTCGGTTGGTTCCACATCTTGGCTATTGTGAACAATGCTGTAATATACACGGCAGAGCAGGTATCTCCTTAATACAATGAACTCATGCCTTTTGGGTATTTACCCAGTGGAGGGACTGCTGCATCAAACGTTCTACATTTCAAAGAAATCTCCACATTGTTTTCTATAGTGACTGTACTAATGTACACTCCCACTAACAGAGGATGAGAGTTCCCCTTTCTCCCCACTCTTGCTGGCATTTCCCCTTTTCTGTGCTTCAGGGGTCTTGTCCAAGAATTACTGCCTATACCAATGTCGTGCAGTGTCTCCTCTGTGTATTCTAGCAATTTCATGGTCTTCCGTTTAGATATCGGGTCCATCTCGAGTTGATTTCTGTATACGTGAGAGGCAGGGATTGAATTTCATTCTTTGACATACGTATGGCCAGTTCTGCCAACACCATTTATTAGAAAAACTATCTATTCCTTCCATGTGTGCTCAGGACATTTTTGTCAAAACTCAGCTGACTGTAAGTATCAGGCAGGCATTTTTATCAAAGGGAAATTCAAACACGTGTGGAGAAGGGGCACCTGACCCAAGGGACAGTCACTGGTGCTCTAATGAGAGAGCAACCAGCTCCTGAGGCAAATCACCTTGGTGTCCTTGGCCGTGTAGCTGGCTCAGCACTGGTGGGGGAGCCAGGGCTCAGGGGATTGGTCACCAAGGGCCACCAGGCCCATCCCCTTCCCTGGGTCCCCACAGGTGTGCACAGGCAGCTCCGGGCTTGGCCTACACACAGAGCACCTGGCAAGTCCCTGCTGCGAGGAGGCTATGGAGGTGAGGGAAGTGGGCCTGGCCTCCTTGACCACAGCCCGCAAGGCTCTCTGCCTGCCTTCAGCCAGCGGGGCTGTCACCTGCTACCACGCGTGCCCTCCTGCCTGTCTCAGCTGCCACCCGCGTTCCCCACTCAGGGCTGGAGGGCTGAAGGGAGCTGCAGGGGAGGCGCGGAACATGACACAGCACCCTGCTTTTCAGAGAAACTGGTTCGGATTTTTATGCAAAAAGTAAAGCACACTGCACGGCCCAGGCAGCCAGTACGGTTCGCTCCCCAGGTAAATTTCACCCTCCAAAGGCCCACTTCCCCTCACCACTCTCAGACGCATCCACAGATGTCCCAGCTCTCCCCTCCAGGTTGCTGCTTCTGCCATTCCCACGGCTTCCACCCCTCTTAGTCATTACAATTTCCCTGAATGAACTCACTGAACCCCGTGAGTGAACACTGCATGCTGAGTGAAAGCCCAGGACCCTAGCTGTAAACAGAGCACATCTTTAAACCACCCGCGCCACCACGAGCTCCCCACAGGTCTGCATTCCACCTGCAGTGTCTCTGCCTGCGTGGTCCCCAGGCTGCTCCCTCCTCAGCAGCAGGCCCCTTCGGGCCACCCCCAGCTTCAGCCTCTGGGTGCCCCCGGGTGCCTGGAGGATGCTCCTGCCTCTTCAAGCTTGGCTAGGGCCAGCAGGGCAATGGGACTCAGACGTCCACGGGGCAAGGCCTGTCAAACAGCCAGCGTGTGCCTGGCGTGCGGCCAATGCCAGCGGCCACTGCTGGTACTGTGGGGCTGATGCAGGGCAGGGCAGGGCAGGGCTCTCTGAGCTGCATGCCGGTGATGGGGAGGGGTCCCTGCAACTCCAGGCCTGCAGCCATCACAGGGCGGCCTTGGGGACAAATCTACCCACAATGTGTTTGGCTTGGCCCCGCAGATTGCTTTAAAACCAGGGATTAGTTGTCAAACCTTAAAACCGTGGCCCTGCATTCCCGGGTAGTGCAGGCCGGAGTGAGCACTAGCCGCTACCCCCACCTCCCCGACAGAGCTTGTGGTCTCTGCTGCCTGATCAGTCACAGGGAAGGCGGGCCTTGGCGCTGTTCTGGAGAGGAATCCAAGCTGGGGGTGGCCCTGGATGGGTCCCAGAGAGGAGGGGCAGAGCAGGCCAGAGGCGCCTGGCAGCTGTGCCGCCAGCACTTCTTGTTCAGGGCCATGGAGCCCAACAGCCGGGGCACCTGCTTCTCTGATGTGTGAGCTGGGGGTTTGGAGAAATCGCCATGGAAGGTTAGGACGGCCTGCGTGCACTGTCTCCCACAAGCACACAACACCCAGTGTGGGCAGCCAGCCCAGGATGGTTGTGAGGTTCCCTGCCTTGTCAGTGCTGCGCGCTACACCTCTCTGGCCCTCAGTTGTTTCCTCTGTGAAATGGGGATAACAATGCCTCCTCGAGGAGTCGTGGGGAGTTGGTCAGACGCTTGGGCAATGGCAGGGGACAGAAGAGGCTGAAGCTCCATTCTAGTGCTGCCTCTCCATAGGCTCGTGACCTTGAACGTGGCCCCTCTCTAGCCTCAGCTGCATTCATGGGGTAGGGAAGCCACAGCTGCCCTGGATCCTGTACCCGTCCCTGGCAACTGGAGCTCCTGTGTGTGTGTGTGCACGCGCAGGTGTACTGCTTATGCATGTACATGAGGGTATGTGTATGCACGCTGGGAAGACGGCGCCCCCTCACAGGGCTGCTCTGAGGCCTCTCCCTGGCCCCAGGTCTGGTCATCTCTCACTCTACGCTGACCCCCGAAGTCCTCTCATTCTGCACCCTCTGGCCATGCAGCCCATAAGCCTTCACAGGCTGCCAGGCTCCTGTTTATGGCTTCTTCAGCAGACCTGCAGTCCCTCAGGGGAGCCCTGGCCTCCCTGGTGTCACTCGGTGCCCCCAGCTCAGTTCTCCATCCTCCGCCCTCTCTCCCACCTTTCTTCAAGATGGGCTCAGCACCACCTCTTCCAAGAAGCCCTCCCAGCACGGCTGGCCTAGGAGGCTGCTGTGCTCTGTGCCTGGGCCTTCCTTCAGGGCTCACCACTCTCCCCAGAGACCAAAGAGGAAAACAGCAGACCGGCAGTGGAGCACAGACCACGTGCCAGTTCTGCTGCGCCCGACTGCTCGCTGACGGTGAGGACAGTGGCAGGCATTCTGGATTCCCAGGCTCATCGAAAGGCCAGAGGACACCCAGCCCTCCATGGCCAGACACTGGTTCCCCTCACTCCTGTCACCGGCTGGCTGCCTGAGTCACTGGAGTGTGAGCCCCTCCTGTCCCCAGCACCCCTGGCCAGGGCCTGGCACAAGGTCAAGGATGTTGGAGGCGCCCACCCAGTGCTGGGCGCCATCTGCAGGGTAAGTGCTTATACCTGGCCAAGCCACCAGATCAGTGCAGGCTGGGGCGGCCTGGAGTGGCACGAGCCCTTGTTCCCGTCCTCCTGCAGGAAATCTACTGTCAGAGCTCAGGCTCCATGCCCAGGCCACTGGCCCTCAAACCCTGGCCTGTGCTTGCAGCTGCAAGACATCTGACGTGTCTGGGCCTCAGCCTCCTCACCTGGAAAGTGGGCACGGCAGGACTTCATAGGGTGTGGAAGGCCCTTTTCAGTTAAGATGACCCAAAGTTAGAATGGCGTCTGGCACTAAGCAACATCTTGCCAATAGTAACTCTTTCTTATCATTCTAGAATCACATCCACACTTGATGAGTCATTCAGCACACATGACCGAGATTCACTGAGGCCCTGGTCCAGCTGAGGAGGGCAGCAGTGCATGGGCTGTGCTGCCACGGGGGCTTGCGGCAGGAAGTCGGCAAGGGGCATGCTCCTGGCACTGGTGGGTGCTGCCAAGGGTGGCCTGGGGGGGCCCTGTGGGAGCCTCAAGGACAGGAGCCCAGATGGCCTCCTGCAGGGCCTGTGGCTCCTACCCCCACCGGCCATGGCAGCCTGTCCTGACCACTAGTGCTGGATGGAATTTCCCTGAGGGACAAGACCGGGGGGACAACAGAGGGAAGAGCAGGGCCTCCTTTTCCTTCCCAGCATGCCTGGGGACCGTGCGGGGAGAAAGGGCAGGAGTCGAGCGTGGCAGGGTTGAGTCATGAGCCCGAGCGCAGGATGCCTTCGGCGGGGGTCGCGGAGGGGGCTCCCTTTGCCAAAACAATATTTAATTTTTTTAAAAGGCAGCTACAAAGCCACGATTAAGCTCAGGGCCCTAAAACAAGCCCATAAAATCGAAAAATATTTATCTGGAAGGGTGGCAAGTCCAATAAAAGTTTTACGAATGCTTTACAACTGCCCTGTCAGGAAGCTGGCCTTTCACTCACCTCCCTCCTGTCGAAGAAACAACACACACAAGTGCACGCATGTACACACACACACACACACACAAGTGTACATGCGTGGAGGACGCCCACGGCGCCACACACCAGTGAAGCCCACGCAGCTCCTGCTGTGCCACAGGGCCTGGCTGGGCAGGGAGGCTGCTATGGACACGAGCAGAGACGGTGCCCTGTGTCTCTGCCATAAAATCTGCCCTTGCCACAGCTCCATGCATGCCGCCCCTGCCACACAGCCTGACTCACGGGGCAGGAAGTGGCATGGCCTCTGCCCGGGAGCTGGGAGGAAGTGTCTCTGATTGGTGCCCTCAGCGGCCCACAGGACTTAAGGAATGCCACTCTTCAAGACCACCTTGCAAGAGGGTGCTAGGACCCCCACTTCAGAGAGGAAAAACTGGAGACTCAGGCGAGGGTCTAGCCTCAGGCTACCAGGAATGTGGCTTCCCAGTGATGCGTACTCAGGCCTGGCTCCAGGGAATTCTCTGTCCTGAGGTTGGGTATAAAGTCACCCCCAGCCCAGGGCGCTTTAGCTGCTCCAGCCCCAGGGCTCCCTGGTTCTCTCACTGGGCTCCTGGCCCCCTTCAGGGCCTGTGCCTAACACTAGAGGCTTCCATGTCTGTCACCCGACCAATTATCCTAAGCAGTCAGCCATCATCCCTTCCGCCCAGGCGAAGGTACGCAGGTTCTCCCTCCATGCTCACACTCGCCCCTCCTGATGGCAGCGCACAGCTGTGAATGATGCCCGGAGTGTCACTCGAACCCGAGGCTGTCTGACCCCAAGCTAGGGTTAGGATGCATCTTCTAGCAGGAAATCAGGGAAGAGCAACCCAGGGGCTGGGACCTCCAACTCGTCCCCCTGGCAAGAGCTGGCTGGAAGCCCCCTCTGTAAAGGCCTGCCATCTTGGGCTGCTTCTGGGCTTCCCAAAACCAAGCTGAGCACTGGCTTCGGGGAGGAAGCCACTCTGAGGCCCCGGCGGCACCCACCACGCTCGCAAGAAGCGGCAAGTCAGAGGGTGAGGGTGCAGGCAGGACGAGAGTCCAGAGAGCCTGCGCCACCACCCAGCCGGCCCCCAAGCCTCCCGGGGAGTGCTGTGTGCAGTGAGAGGGGACGACCCAGCTGTCCTTGTACAGTGTCGGAGTATGAACTGGTCTGTTCAGACCACACGATGACAGAACACGCAACCAGAGTTCAGCAGAACTGCTGAGCCCAACAGCCAGGACTCACGAGAAGCAAAAGTACAAAACCTGCTTGAGGGAGACAGCCAGGGGCACCTGCAGGGAGGTGGCGGGGCGGGGCTTCTGCTGTGTCTGCTCGGTTTACTTTTTTCAAGAGAAAGCGGGAGAGCGGTTTGAGGTTCCGGTCTGTCTGAGCGTGCCAGATACAGGGCTGAGCATTCTGCTCCGCGTGGGGAAAGCTTTTCACTGCTAACAACACGTTCACTTTCCGCCCCACCCCGAGAATGGAATTCTGATTACAAAGCAGACAGGAGTACGGGGGCACAAAACATGGAGCCATCTTCCCGCGCTGCTGGGCAGGGCCTGGAGGCAGCCATGATGCCAGCCTCAGAAGCTGCCACGGAAGCAGCTTGTACCCCTTGTACCCCAAGTGTCGGCTCCAGCTGGGCTCTGTGGTCAGGCCCTGCAGAAGTCACTTACTACATGAGGCATCATCTGCATCGTCCTCCTAGGCTACAGGTGTCAGCCTGAGCAGGCACAGCACCCAACAAGCGGCACCGAGCAGCAGAGCTGTCCCCCGAGAGAGCTGCCGCGTGCCCCATCCACAGGAGGCCCTGGGTGGCAACCTCAGTGCTGTGGCTGTGGCTGTGGCTGTGGTTGGTTGGTGGGGGAGGGCAGCGGGTGCTTGGGGATGGCTGATGGGGGCGGGGAAGGCTCCCGGAGGAAGTGCTGTGTCAGGCCTCAGTGGACTGTGCCCTTCTTTCAGACTGCATGGCTCCATGGCTGAGGCACATACATGCCTGCCAGACGGCCTCTTCTTGGGGCCACAGCGAGAGCCCTGGCACCAGCCTGTGAGGACGCATGGGCTCCTCCCGGGGGAGGCAGTCAGCAGATGGTTTCTGTCCACGGCGCTGTGTTTCTGTTAATTGCAGATATTTTTAACGTATTGTGTTACTCCATCCATCTTCGTGAACGGTCCGTCTTGTAAAATTCTTTTAATTATGTTATTTTTTTCTGGCCTATCTTCATCATCTACAATTATTTATAATATCATTGTCCTGGTTTCAAACGCTGGGTATAAACATTGTTGTAACAGTTCTTCGATGGGGTTCGTATAATTTTTACAATGGCTTTGAAATGCTTCGATGGCCGAAAGGGGAGGCAGGCGGCCATCCCGGGAAAGAAGACACCCTGAGGTGCTCCCCTGCCTTGGTTAGGGGCCCTCCTCCGGCGGGGTGGCTCCCGGCAGAGGCTGCCCACATGGGTGGGGGGCTGGCAGAGCCTGGGGCGGCTGGATTGGGTTTCAGAGCTGCGGTCCCCACAGACACTAGGGCCAGATCCACAAAGGGCACCGTCGGGGTAAGACGCCGGGAGAAAGACGGATGGTTTGTTTTCATTTTTATAGGGATTTTCTGAAACCTCAACTTTCACCCCTCACCTCTCTTCAACCCTCTTCTCTCTCAATCGAGCTGTCTTCCAGCGCCTCCCTGGCTGGGCGCCGGCCATGCGGGACAGAACCCAGCAGAAGGCCGGCGGAGGCCGCTCTCACTTTGGGGTCAGAGGGTGCCCATGCTGTCCCCAGCAGGGCCGGTTCCGGGCCTCCCTGTGGGCTAGGGTGGGAGGAGCAGCCGGGGTCAGCGCAGAGAGAGCACCTGTGCCTCTGTCTGTGCTGGCTGTCCTGGGTCTACCAAGGACTCTCGGGGACAGATCAGCATCCCCAGGGTGCGGCATCTATGTGTCGACAAATGCCTCTCTGACCTGGCCTCCTCCACCACACACCCTTGGGGCTCCCTGCAGCCTGGAGGTCCCTGTCCACTCCCCTCCCTCCTTCAATGGTGGTCAGCTTAGAGGATGCAGTAGGCATCAGTCCCCGCCCTCTGGGACTCACTGGCCATCCTAGAGTCTAGCGGAGGGCAGCTCTGCCCTGAGGGCTCTGAGAAGCTGCCCCACCACCCTGAGCCATGGCTGCCTTCTGCTGGGTCTCGGCTGAACCTCCCTCCAAAGCCCCAGCTTATGGGTGATCGAACTGCCTACCAGTGAGAGGGCCCAGCCTGGGGCTCTGGGTTCAGACCTGGCAGACAGCTTGGCACAGAGGGCTTTTGGCCCAGAGATAACAGGTCCATGGAGGACAAAAGGTCACCTTGCTTGACATGGCTTCAGGCCATGAGTTGACACCACTGGGATCTGTAGGTCAGACATGAAGAGGTGTGCCTGATCCCGGGGTAGCGGCTGTGAGGTGGAGGATTTGGGCAGACTGAATGGTGCCAGCTTGTCAATTGCACCTCTTCTCCTAGCTTCTTCTGGATATCTCAAAGAGACGTGCAAATGGCAAAACAGTTGACTTCACCCAGAAAAGCAAGTGAAGACGAGGAGCTGCCATGTGCCAGACCCCCCTTGGCAAGGTAGGTGCCCCAGGGCGCCCCTGCTGGTGAGGTGTTGAGTGCCAGCATAGTGCCAGGTGACAAGGCACCTGGCCGCAGACTCTCTAGGAATGTTTAAACTCCAGTGATATTTTCTAAAACTAGGCACAATTCAACTCCTCAGAATCCATCTTAAGAAAAAACACTGTGCACGTGGAGCCAGAGACTTACAGACCAAGCTGCTCCCTGCAGTGCCTTTTAGAGAGGGACGCTTGGAACAGCTGAGCAGTCCCAGGTGTCACAGCCTTGGCATGGCTGTTACACTGCCACTAAGAATGAGGGCAGAGTGACAGCCGGCCCATCCACGACTCTGTGTGTCGCTGTGTGGTTTCACATTCTACACATTCATCCCATTTTACAGATGACAAAACTAAGGCTCGCAGAGTTCCAGCTGCTCACCAGGTAGTATGGGTGCTAGGATTTGGACCAAGCTCTGTCTGAGGCTGGAACTGAGCTGTTAACCTCCCTTGCGACTACAGAATAAAATGGTAAAAGAACAAGAGAGCTTATATAATCATAGGAAGGGCCGACACTATGGCATAGCGGGTAAAGCTGCCATCTGCAGTGCCAGCAACCCATATGGGCACCAGTTCGAGACCTGGCTGCTCCACTTCTAATCCAGCTTTCTGCCTGGGAAAGCAGTGGAAGATGGCCCAAGTCCTTGGGCCCCTGCACCTGTGTGGGAGACCCAGAAGAAGCTCCTGGCTCCTAGCTTTGGATCAGCCCAGCTCCAGCCATTATGGCCATTTGGGGAGTGAACCAGCAGGTGGAGGATCCCTCTCTCTCTCCCTATGCCTCTCTGTAACTCTGCCATTCAAATAAATAAATAAATCTTTTAAAAAATAATCATTGGGAAGTAGCAAAGCAAAGAACTGCATGCTACCTATATAATCTGAACCACAAAAACAGAAGCCTTCGCAGAGAAATACAGAAGAAACTAAGTCAAAATAGCAGGGATGGACTATGGGAGCCTTCTTTGTACTTTTCTTAACCCTGCAAACCTCCTGAACGAGCATTACTATTACTTTTAGGCTACAAAAGGACTGGTCTGATTTCTTTTTCAAACTGCCTAAAACATCTCAGTTGGAAACATGCCCCTGGGGCCAACAAGAGGCCTGGGGGCAGGTGCAGGGCGAAGGTCTCACAAGTCCCTGGGTACAGGATGACCTGTCCCTGTCCAGTGACCTGTCCTGCTGTAGCTGCCTCGAAAACCCTCAAAACTACCTCTTTCCAGGTGGGGAAACCAAGGCTCAGCACAGTAGAAGCTCTAGCCAGGAACCCACTCGGGTCTGGCTGACTGCAGAGCTCCCGTTCTCCGCAGGTGCCCTGCCCCCAGCATCCCCACAGTGAGCTGATGCCCAGTGGGCATGGTGGCATACTGCCAACATCTTTCAGTCCAAGCCAATTTGGTCCTGCAGGGCCCACTCTGAGACAGCTGCTGAAGGACAGGTCTCAGGGTGGCCTGAGAATCTGCAGCCGTGTGGCTGGGGGGGCATGGTGGCAAGGGACATATCTTAAACAAAAGGGAAACCAGTTTTGCCCCAGCCCCAGCGGGAGCACAGCCTGCTGGTCCAGTCTCCCGTTCATGGGAGCACGGCAACACGCACACCCGGGCATTCCCATGGAGACCGCAGCTCTCACCTGCAGGCGCAGGAGTCCCCGCTGGGACAAAGTGGGCTGGATGCTCGCATGGCTCTCAGAGCCCGAGCACTGACCTGGGCGTGTCCTTGGAGACACAATGAGCATATCCACATAACACCCCCACTTCCAGGGGCACTGGGATTGTCACTCATTCTAGACCCCAGCACATCACTTCCTCAGGAAGCTTCTTGATGCTGGACGTGGCCAGGGCCCTGCCACAGCTCCCATGGTGCCATGCTCTTCCTGCACGGCAAGGGTGTGTTGGCTGATGTCAAAAGCTTGAGCGGTCATCTGCGTGACACCTGACTTCCCACCTGCTCCCATCTCAGCGGTGTCTCCCATATTCACGTGCTGAAGTCCTAACCCCTGGTCCTTTAGGAAGGCCCTGTATTCTGAGGCAGGGTCTCTAAGAGGTAACTAAGGTGAATGAGTTGGTTAGAGTGGTGTGACCAGTGTCCTCCCGGAAGAGATTATGAGAGAGACTCGCATAGAGCAAAGACCACAGGAAGAGAGACGCCAGACAGAGCAGCTTCAGAAGAAGGCAGCCCTGCCACACCTCATCTTGGATTTTCAGCTTCCAGAACTTCTGTGATATGCTCTTACGGCAGACCAGCATGCCAACCAGGCCGTGAGCTCTGTGAAAACAGGGGGCAGGCAGGCTGTTGCGCACTGTGGCTGCTCTAGAACCTTGCACATGGCTGACATGCGGTGGGGCTCACGACCGTCGTCAAGCAGATGAGGGATGGATTGGCTGAGTGCTCAGGGAGCAGCGACTGAGTCTTACTTGAGCTGTGCACCCAGAGCCTAGCACGGCACCTGACACCAGAAAAGCTACTTGCCACACAGAAGAGACGGTCCTTGGTAGAGCGAGGCTGGTTAAGGGAAGGGGCCCTGATGGGCCGGGGAAAGCTCACAGGTGACTGCATATGCCAGAACCTTCCTGCCTGCCACTGACCTTGAAGGGCAGGGGCCACCGCAGGGCTCAAGCCCAGCTCCTACTCTTCATGGGTGTCCTTATGCTGGCTGCCTGCACACTGGGGCTGGCCAGGGTTCTCATGCAGAATGTGGGTGATGACAGCTGGCCAAGGGGGAGCAGTGGCTCACACTGGGCATCTGCCCAGCACAGGGTATGGGTCCGGAGCGGTACTGAGCTGTGCCGCTGCCACCTTCGCAACCTTGGCCTTGCCTGCTCCCTCCCTCGTGCTTAGGCCAGACCATGCAGACCCCAGTCCTTCTGGTCACCAGCCAGATCAGCTTCAGTCCAATAGCTGACTGCCTCTTCATACCCAAGTCTGCAGACCTGAAGTCACACGCCTGGGGGCCTTGCCAATGAGGAGAAAACTGGCCCCCTAAAATCGGAGCAGGAGCATTTCCAACTCCTGCAGCCCAGCCTGCACAAAATGGCCTGTAATTCTAGCACCGAGAGCAGCAGGCACTTAAGCCCTGCCAGGACTGCCACCTTGTGGACCTGGGCCCGTGGCCAGCAGAGGGGCTCAGACCCGGGCTGAGCCAGAGCACCTGTTGCCCTGTCCTGCACCAGGCCTGGGGGAATGGTGGCCAATCACCGGCCCTGGCCATATGGGGCATCGGGGAAACGGGGGTGATGTGCCTTCCCTTTAGTCAGGAGGGAAAGGGGCGATCCTTGCTTCTGACCAAATGCGAAGTGTCTTCCGTGGGCAACAACTCAGAGGGGTCCTGGCGGCAGAGCCTGTCTCTGCTTGAAGGCTGGCTGGCTAATCTCCCATGGAGCAGCCTGCCGGGAAGGTAGCATGGGTGGCCAGCATAATTTCCCACTACTCTGCTGCGGGGGAAGGGCCTGTGTAGAGATCAGGACACAGGGCTCCTAGTGGACACCTGAGCTACCCACTGAGAAGAGGGGCTGCCAGGCGAGGGCTGGCTACACACAACCCAAAATCCCAGCCACCATTACTGAGCCCTCATAGCTGGTCAGACATGGTGGGCAGCCCTGGACAGGGATTAAATGACATAATCTTTACATCCTTTGTGAAGTCAGAGTTATTAGTCCTGTGGGAGGATTGAGGAAACTGAAGCTTAGAGTGGGAGGGGCCTGTCCTGATCAGAATGGAGTCTGGGCCAAGCCAGGAGGCCCTCCCAGTAAACTGGACAATGGCCCATGGCCTTGGCCCGGCCTAATCTTTCTATGCTCCTCATGGGGACACACGAGTATTGCCTAGGGGTGAAATGGGGCTTCCCTTCCACGCCCAGTGCTCAGGGAGCTGCCTCCTGCCCATGCTCCATCTCACCTCTGACCCATCTCTAGAACCTAGGCAGGCCTGGCACAGACAGAGGCTCAATCAACAGAGATGGAGGGAGGAGGTGATGGACTCCACTGTTTCCAGGGACATGAGGGTGGCGCTGTGCCTGCTATCTTGGCACATGTCTGCAAGCTCGGGGAGAAAACCCAGCTAGCAGGGTTGCCGCCTGGGGGAACAGGTGCTCTGTGCCCACTCACTCTGCTGGTTACTCTGCTCAGTCTCCCTGAGGCTTGGAGAGGCAACAGGAGACTCCTAAGGGCCACTGGCACACTGACTGCATAGGCCTGGGCAATAAGATCGACTTTTCACCTGTGGAACAGGGACGTTGCCTCCATGCAGGCCAGGGACAGCAGTAATAAAAGGCAGCAGAGTTGGTGGCTTGGGCTTGGGAGGTGTCCCCTGCCTTCCCGGTTCCAGCCTCCTGTCGGGATGGGGCCCAGGGGTCAAGGTTAGGGGCACGGGCAGCAGAGGAGGAAGGATGCTGAGAGGCCCTGATGAGGGGGAGAGACCGGTGCTTAGGGCAGGCATCCAGGCTGAGTTCTCCAATCCCGTGGTCTTTGCCCGTGTCCTCTCCTCTCCCTGAGACTTGACAGGCAGAGTCCGAGGCTCCAGAGAACACCAGCCCTCAGCTTCCAGGTGGTCTGCACAAGCTTCCTTCTCCCCAGACCCTCCTGCTGGAAATGCTGTCACCACCTCTCCCTTGGCTGCTGTCCCCCAGCCCTGGCCATGCAGCCACAGGCCACCGGCCACGCCGACCTCTCTCACTGGTAAACACCCGGGGGCAGGACTGTGACAATGATCTTGGTGTCCCTGGCCCAGGCCTCCACTGCAGTTCGCTGAGCTGGATGGACGGGCACCCTTGTTTTAAAGAAAAGGGAGGCAAAACCCTGGAAGCAATGCACCGGGCAGTGGCCGCTCTGAGGGAGTCTAGCAACGCCAGTGCCTGCCTGCCTGGCTGAGTCCCTCGGGGCCCCAGCACAGATGGCTGCAGAAACAGCACTGGCTACCCCCTACCAAGCTCCTCCAGTCACACAAGCAACAGCTCCCCATGCAAGAAGAGTCCCCTCTCGCTTGGTTAATGTTACCAGATGGGGAGTTCAGCAGTTACCGAACCCTCATGAGAGGGCACAGGATCAGGAGCTGAAGCCAGGAGGGGCCACAGACCCTCCTCAGAGGTGAGCAGAGTGGTCCTCCTAACTCCAGCCAGGCTCCCAGGGGCCACAAGCAGAAGCATCGCACAGCTCCCTTCTCCCACACACTCTCAGCAAGAAGCTGCACTTCCATGCCTCCCCTAGCCCTGTGCACGAGGATACCAGGCCCAGGGAGAACTCCTGCCGACGGTTAGGAGGGTCTGGGTTTGAGTCCCAGCTCTGCCTCCATGTCTCAGTCCCTCCACTATAAAACGGGGAGCGGCTGGCACCGTGGGCACACATGTTCCAGCTGGCCTTTTGGGGGGCTCACGGTCAGTGCCCTCTTGGGCGCTTGCTCTTCCTTATGAGTAAGAAACAGAAGTTCCTCCTGGGTTCCTAGCCACGAGATGAGTCCACAAATCTCTTCTTGTCTGCCTAGTCTATTATGTCGTCATTGGCAGGAACTAAGAGGTTATTGAAGGTCACCAAAAAGCCGAAAGCCGAGTGAAAATGAGAGTCCTGAGAGCTGTCTGTTGAGGGTTGAGTGACAGCTCTGGCAACCACAATAAGACTGCTCCTGACAAGGCACTGGTTTTCTGGACCTGCTGACATGATGGGGCCAGGGCTGTGGCCTTTGTGGACACTGTGGCTAGTCTATTGATGTGTGTGCACACGGGAGGTCTGGGGCTGGAGCGTCCCCAGTGGCCAGGATGAAACTCCAAGTGTCCCCTACTGCTAGGGAGACACACACTGGGCTCCCCAGTTGGCTAGTTAAGAAGCATGGGGGGAGAGGCCACACCCAGTGACACTCCAGGACTGACACCACGTGCTCTCTTCCCACCTGGTAAAGGGACTCTGTGATCCTCAAGGACCAGTCTCTTCATCTTCTCCCCTGGCTCTCTAGTTGGAAGTCACCAAGTGGGAACAGGGGGCTGGCATGAACTGTGTCACCCTTACCATCCATCCAGGCTGCCTCTCGGTGCAGGCACCAGTGTCCAGGGAGGGTGGGGCTGGCAGGATGCCCCCTGGCCAAGGTAAAGATGGGACCACTGGGCTGCCCACTTCACAGGCATCCTGGGCATAGGCCCAACGCTTGGAGCTCTTTGAAGACATCGCTGCTCTCTAGGGGCATGAGGCCAGGGAGAAGTCGTATACCCAGCTGCACTCTACAGTCCTTGCAAAGCACAAGGGATGCTGGGACAGACAGGCACCTTACCCATACCCAGGACCTTCCTCCCACCGCGCGCTCTCACTACCAAAACTACTGTGTGGCTCCCAGTGCTGCTCACCAGGCCTCCTGTTCGCCCAGGTCTCAGAGGGTGAAGTTTTGTAAATATGGAGCTTTTCAATCTGGAGACGACCAGGCTTTGTGGGCAGGCTCCTTGGGCATCAGGAGCACAGGGCTTCGCCAGCCTTCCCATTCCCAAGGGTGTCTTCTGAGGAAGCCATGGCCCCGGGGGCAGGACCCCAGCCTAGGGCCAGAGCCTGCAGCTCCAGGAACAGCTCAGCTTCCGTCTGAGCCTCAGGCCTGGGTAGCTCTCCTAAACGTCAAACGGGAGTTCAAGCTCAAGTCGCCGGCGGCTGAACCAGTCCCAAGGCAGGTTTTGTTTAGCTCAGTCCGACATTTAAGTTTTTTTTTTAGATCAGGGACTTTTACATAAAAGCCAAATGAGAAAAGAATGCGACCTGGGCCCACATTCCGATAGAGTGAGTCAGCAGGACACCAAGACTGCTCACCAAAGTCCCCACCTCTCCCTACCGTTGACCATGTAGCCTTGGCTGCCACCAGACCTTGGAAGCCAAGGTGATGGGCCGCTGGGCCATGCTGCCCTGCAGAGCCAGCAGTGAAGCCTAAAGTCCCGTCCACAAGCCAGGGGCTGGGTCGGGCCCCTGAGACGCCTCTGCTGCACGGAGTTCTGCTCCAAGAGTTGTCCCGTGGCCAGCATGCGGGTCCCCACCGCCCCCCGGCACTGCAAGGCCCTAGCTTTCGGGAGAGTCTTTCACAACTGGGGCACTTCGGAAGGTTACAAGGGAGGCGCTGGTGGAGAGTGGGGATGGGAGGCAGGACGGGTTGGGGGAGGGATGAGGAATCTGACCAGTGGTGTGTCATAAAGAAATGAAACGCCACAAACAGGAAGCAGCTGACTACGAGGCAACGCTGACCTGACAGTGGAATGTGAACTCCGGGGGCCTGAGTGGAACACACACCCCTCCGCCTCCCTCCCTGCCAGGCCCGGAGAGCAGCCCCCAATGTGCCTCCCCTGGGAATACCCCAACTGGGAGTGTGCCTGCGCTGGAGGAAGGGGAGCCGAGGGGCCCGGCATCCTTTCTCTGCCTGCAGCAGCAGGGCCCCAGCACTGTCTGGGGTGGCCAAGTGCTCCCTGTGTAGCCCCTCCTACCAGGCAACTGCCCTCGGGTGTCCCTCGCCCAGCTCAGGAATCCCAGATGCCTCCTTCCCAAGAGGCTCACACCCGCGAGGGTGGGCATGGGCACAAGGCCCCTATGGAGCTGAGGTCTGCCTGGCTCGTGCACCTTGCATGTTGCCTGGAGCCCAGACAGGGCCACGGTGGGGACTCTGGGGACAAATGACACCCAGTCCGAGGGGACCCAGGAGGCCCCCAGTTAGGCTGAGGGGAGGACTGGGCTTTGTGAGGAGCAGCAGGGAGGGCAGGACCAGAGGAAGCTGGATGCCCAGGGGAGCCCTCTATGGGCTCCAGCCCCAACTTGACCAAGGCCTTAGGGGGTGCAGTCAAACAGGGGGAGCAAAGCATCAGAGAAGCAGGGCCTCTGGTGGCCACCGTCTCCATCCTGGAAGGGCAAATGTCATCTGTGGCCCTCTGGGCTTGGGAAGAGTTTTTTTTTGGTGGTGGTGGGGGGCAGGGCCCCCTAAGCAACTGGTGAGTGGCCAGTGTAGCTGTGACTCTTGCCTCCTGGTGGCAGCCAGGGCCACCACCCCACCCTTAGGAGACTCTCCCCAAGAAGCTATAACCCAGCACTGCCTTGCTCACCTGATCCAAACCTCCCCCTTGTCCCCCATCTCAGAGAATGAACCAGAGTCCCGGGGCTAAACCAAGGTCAGTGACACAATGATGTGAGGTCACGGCAGTGACAGGGGTCACGGTAAAGTTCTTCAGTTGGGCTGCATGTTTGACAATTCTTGCAATACAACACGAGGGGCTGAGAGGAGGCGGATCATGGCGTGTCGACATGAACCCACACCTGAGAACCTCCCATACTGCCAGGCGCCTGTGGCAGGCTGGCTCACTCCCTGGCAGTGAACTCCTGCCAACACAGGCCTGCAACAGCACAGGGAGCTCAAGGTCACCTCAGGGACTGTGCGAGTCCTCCCTATTGGCTCTCTGCCAGGGTGTCAGGCCTCTTCTGCACCGTCCTGCTTCCCAAGTGCCTGTCCTGAGGACCCCACCCAGAGCACACGCTGCGCCCATCTCCGGCTTGCACAGTACCCCCTGCCCCGACAGGCACGGATCCATTAGGTGTACTGCAGACCTCACCCACGCCTGTGAGCCCCACAGCCCAGCACTGAGCACAGATGCAGGCTGAATGAAGGGATGACCACATGGGCTGCAAGGCCGTCTCCCAACAGCAAATATACACTTCTGACCCAGCTGTGGGCTAGTCTTGGAGCCCAGCAGCCACTGCTGGGCTACCGAAGGTGGCAACTCAGATTCCTGGAACCCCCCCAGGTGACTGTGTGCCAGGCCCCGGTGCTCTCTCACCTCTCTTCCTCTAAACCGCCCATTTCAATAATGCTACCCTACACAGAGAGGCCAAGGGGCTTGGCCAGGGTCACCTCCAGGTGGTCAGTGGTGGAAGAGGCACTCAACCCTGACTTTGGCCCTGTTCTGGCTCAGACTCTTGCTGGGACCCAGCCAGGGGCCATGATCCATGATGCCACACGGGCTATGACACTCGTGTAACAGCAAAGCAGGATTGGGAGCCACAGCCAAGAAGCACAGCCTTAGCTCCACTTGTGCCACCTCTGTGTCCTGCCAGGTGCCCCCTGGGCGGGAAGGAGTAACTGCACTTACCAGGGATGTGGATCTTGAACTTGCCACTCTGGCCAAAGGCGCTGTCGATAACCCCCTGCTCCCCAGTGGACAGGTGCACCCTGAGTCCCACGAAGAGCTGAATGTTGGTCTCCTTTTTGAACAGGGAGCGTCCGATCACACTGTAGTCGTCCATTGCCTGTCCCCGCACAACCAGCCAGAGAGAAAGGAAACATTAGTAGGGCACACTGAAAGGGCGGGCCCTGCGCCTGCTGGCTGCTGCACCCTCTGAGAACACTGAGGGGAGCAGGCTGAATGAATGGGAACAGGGCGGAAATCAGACTGGCAACAATCAGTCCTCAAGGCAAGCCCACTTGGAGCAGCTCCCAGGGGTGGCTATCGTAGCTCCCATGCAACTCCGAGAGCTCCACTTCACAGACAAGGAAATGGAGGCACAGCAGTGACATCCGCTGGGCAAGGTCAAGCACTCACAGGACAGAGGAAGCCTGGAACCCAACCTCCACCCAGGGTACCAGCCCAAGATAGCCAGTAGCCTTCTCCTTATTGAAAGTGTTCATGGCCGCTGCGGCCCAAGGAGGTGACATCCACTTCCTAAACCCTCACCCCAGCTCTGGATTCCCCCTAAGAGTCCCTGAGAACCAGCCTCTGCCTGCCCATCTTCACCCGAGACCCATCTTGCCTAAGGCCCAAGTCTGCCTGTGCTGTGTCCTGGCCTGGCCCACTCCTATTCCCCAGCCTGCTGCTCCCCTTCCTGTCCCCTGGCTTCTGGGGGCTGGGACAAGGCTGTGCTGTAGTACTCACATCCCCTGCTGGCCGCTGTGAGCACCCTGCTGTGTCAGCACCCCTTTGCCTCTTTGTGGGTGCCTGGGCTAAGCAGAGGGACACTCAGGAGCATGAAAACATCACCACCAGGAGCTATGTTCACCTGGGCCCTTCTTGCCAGGGCTTGACTGGAGCAGAAGTGTGATTCCCTCCCTCCTCTAGCTGCTCTGGCCTAGGCTGTGCCTTCAGGAAGGGCAGCGAGGCCACATGATCTCCCCTGCCCTGCACAGAGCCTCTCTTTGCCATCCCCACTCTGTATATGTCGCCTCTAACAGCTAACAGACATGTTAAGGTGTACCTACTAGGTTGGCGACTGCTGCTGAAACTACAAACACACCCCTCTGACCCCTCGATACCACATGCAGGAATGCACTCCCCAGATGGGCCTGCCCAGGTGGGCACTACTGAGCCTGCTCACTGCAGCAGTGCTCACAGTGGCAAAAGCGGAATTTTTGTCCCTGGGGACTGCACTGTGACCACAGGGAGGAGCGGGCAGCTCTGTGGGGACACCAGCACCCTGGGGTGTCGTGCTCCATGTTAACATACAGAATGTGTGTAGGGCATGCTGCCATGAGCACAAATGGGAGGTGGGGAGATGATGGAAGCAATCAGAGAAATGGGAAGGGAGCAGGCGCCCAGAGCGCGTCTCACCTGGTACTTTTCCTACCCTTGCTGTGAGAATACACAAATGTGCTTCCTATTCAAAAATAAGCTCACAGAATATGAAACGTCACAGCAAACCAAGAGGTACCTTCTACCCACGTGTCAGGCAGGCCTTCCACTCCTGCATCCTCTCCAGAGACAGGGTTGCCTTGTTTTGTTTGGCCACCTTTTTTTTTTTTTTTTTTTTTTGACAGGCAGAGTTAGACAGTGAGAGAGAGAGACAAAAAGGTATTCTTTCCGTTGGTTCACCCCCCAAATGGCTGCTACGGCCAGAGCTATGCCGAGCCAAAGCCAGGAGCCAGATGCTTCTCCTGGTCTCCCATGCGGGTGCAGGGCCCAAGCACTTGGGCCATCCTCCACTGTCTTCCTGGGCCACAGCAGAGAGCTGGGCTGGAAGAGGGGCAACCGGGACAGAAGCGGTGTCCCAACTGGGACTAGAACCTGGGATGCCAGCGCTGCAGGCAGAGGATTAGCCTAGTGAGCCATGGTGCAGGCCATGGCCACTTCTGATATATCACGGGCAACACCTATAGTCCCCACTCCCACCCATACAGCCCGTCTTGGGTCTCACGGTCTTGGCTGGAGCGCAAATGCTCAGGCCTCTGTACCGTTGTTCACCCCCCAGCCCACCCCAGTTGCCCTCTCTTCCCACTGCCACCTGATGGACTCCAACCCAGCCTCCAAAATCAAAGCCACAGGCACTGTGGGCTCTTTCCTGGTGCAGCTGTGCCCACAGTGATAACCCTGTGCACACGCAGTGGGCGCTCTACAGCACCGGGTCTAGACAAAATTTCTTCAGAGCAGGGGTTGGGTCTGCTTTATCTCCATTCATGAAAAACCTGGATTCACTGACATGTTAGGTAGTCATTTGCGGAGCTCCAGAATGGGGCAGCGGGCATGATGCTTACAACATGGGCTCTGGAGCTGCAACGCCTGGCTTCAGACCTACTAGCCATGTGGCCCTGGGCAAGGTGTGCCTCGCTTTCTCCAGGAGGCAGTGTGAAGAGCAAGGTATGAGGCACTCAAGCACTTGGGAAAGGGGCTGGCATTCAGCTGAGTGAGAGGCATGGGAAGAAAAAGCTGATGCAGACAGAGCCGCTCGTGTGGCAAGGCAAGCTGATGCTCCGCAAGCAAACTCGTCCACCCGTGATGCACCTGACCAGGCAGACTGAGTGCTGTGCACAGAAGCAGGTGCTGGGAGCCCAGGGATCACCGGCCCCCGGCTGCAGCAGTCAGAGGGCATCCCAAAGCCTGCCCTCAGGCAGGACTGAGCTGGTCTTGTGGAGAGAGGACTAGTTCTGGGCAGTGGGGCAGGGATACAGCAGGGCCCCCAGAGGTACTCTGTGTGCAAGGGTACATGTCTACAGAGAGGCCACGCACAGTGAGCACACTCGGCCTTGCAGACGTGCCCACTCAAGCCCCAAATCTTCCTGCAGACCAGGGGAAGCTGTGGGGCCTTTCAGAGGAGCCACGTATCTGACCTGTGGCTTGAAACCGCTCGGGCTGCCTCAGGAGAATGGCTCAGTGGGGGTAGGACCACATGTAAGAGAAGAGGGGACTCAGGCTGGAGAGCACAGGACAGAGTCTGCCAGGTTCCCTGCAGGTGCACCCAAGTGAGCGTCCCCCAGTGGCAGCTGTTACCTGCCCTCCCGAGTCCGGAAGGCTGGGCGGCCAGGGCGGCCATCCACCTATAAAAGGCTGATAGTGAGGGCCATATCCTGGAGGAATGTGAGGGTGGCCGGGCTCAGTTCACAGGGAGAAGGGGCTTGCAAGAGGGCACAGGGCCCCGAGGACCACGCCCGTACCACCCCTCACATGAAAGCCGTCAGGCTTCTGGCCAGAGTGTGCCCGCCCGACTTCAGAAAACTCATACTTCCTGCTTCACAGGAACGTCCGTCCCCGGGTGCACACACACACTGCGTTTACACACAGTTCTCACGAAAGGCAATTCCCACTGCTGCTGTGAACACAAACCAGTCACCACTGGCCACGGACAGCAGGTGGCCGGAGAGGAAACCCAGGAGAACAACGGCATGAAGGCCTCGTCCATTCTGCTCACTGTGGTTTCCCTCCAAGGCCAGAGTCCCTGAGCAGGGAGGGGCTGTGCCTCGGGGGGAAGAAGAAGAACAGGATGCATATGTGCGTGTGTGTGTATACATATGTGTAGACTAGTTGTGCTCCTAGGTGACACCAGAAAGGTTGGCGGAGTCTCTGAGGCTCATGGCTGTTTCCCAGCAGGGCTGCGTCCTGCACACGGGCTAGGCAGAGTCAGCGCCACCTCTGCTGGCACTCAAGGCTCTGGGTGAAGAGCTCCAGGGAGAACCGCAGTGGCCTCCCTGCAGTGGGCCTGTGGCCTGGGTGTGGCCCACGGTGGCAGTGTGGCCTCCACCCAGCTACCCCCTCCTGAGGCTGAGACTCCTGGGGCCCCGCTGGGGCACTGAACGCTCAGCCTCAGAAACATCTCGCTTCTACCCAAGGCGCCACGATTTGGCCAAGGGCCCCAGATGGATTGTTTTGAAAAGCAGAAACTGTCTCATTTACCCTAAAAACCTTTTGGAAAAACAGACCCTCTTCTATTTGATTCATAGCACTAGATAAAAGGTACTTGCATGCCTCCTCTCCCTGGTGATTGATGAATCGGATGCAAATAATGATAAGAATAATAATTTCCACTGGCGCAGCCTTTATAATTCACAAGCTTCGTTCGCACACATGAACTCCCCTCGTCCTTCAGGCCTGGGCTCCAGCGGGACTCCCCCAGGGCTGTCCCTGCCCCCCAGCCTGCTGCTGTCAGGGGTGCCCTGCCTCCCACTGTACTGTGCATCCAGAGAGGTCAGCTGAGGGACCTGAACAGAGGCGCCGCCTCCCACTGCTCAGGGAGGACACGGAGAGCCAGGGCAGGCGGACACCCTGGTCCGCAGTGGCACAGGAGGCCCTGGCTGCGTGCCCAGCCTTTGCCTGCTGCTTTCCAGGTAGAGAAGGACCCGGTGCTCCAGCCTGGCTGGGAGCCTGGGGCAGGGTCCACACCCACCCATGCTCTGCAGTGCAGCCTGGCACAGTGCACATCTGGACATGGCTCCATGCTGCCCGTGACAGGGTGTGCAGTGCTGCCTGGCGTCCCGTCTGCCCTGCAGCCTGGGCTGCCCAGGCATTACTGGGGTCCCCTGGGGCTCTCCCACCACCCTTGTCTGCAAGGGGATTTCATCTTTCCTCAAAGCGGACAGAGCTGAGGCTCAGAGATAGGACCTAGGGGAGCCGAGGTCACGGGTAGGTCAGCAGCATAGCCGGAGTTCAGGTCCAAGCCTGCCAGCCCTTTGCAAAGCCCGTGCTGAGGTGCTCAAGAGCAAGACCAGCGGCTGACTGCATCCAGGGGCCCTTTGGGCTGTAGGAGCTAGCCCCAGGCCTGGGCTAGGCCCTCAGGACAGAGCCCACCGAGACACAAGGCTTGTGATAAAAAAGGCACACAGTCCTTGGACCAAACGCTCTCAGCCACCTTAGCAAAGCACTTTACTGAGAGCAGGACTGGGGCCAGCTGGCTAATCCAGGCCACGGCCCCAGCAGACAAGTTCTCAGCAAGCTGGTATTAACACTTCTCCCCTCTGAGCTATTAGCACCCTGAGGGCTCACCACGTCCCGTGTGTGGCTGCAAACAACCCGAACCCCAGCAGGACATCACAGCTGGCGTTCTCCCTCCAGCCCACAGCCTTTGGACTTCCCAGGGGCAGATGCTCGGGCCCCATCTCTGTGGCTCCCAGCTCCCTGTCCTGGCTCCAGAGTGCGGATTGTGACCTGACCTGCCACATCCTCGTGTCTTCCCTTGTTTACTGCTCCCAAGCCGGACACAAGCTCAGGAAGGTAGAGCTGCGTCCTTGTCTGCCACAGCGGCATTCTCTGCTCGTGACTCAGGGGCTGCTGACGACGCCCTGCATACCTGAGCCAGTGACTGACTGTGCCCACGGGGACACAGGCGCTGCTCACGCAGACCCGTGGCCTTGCGTTTTTTAACAATTACCCGAGACCAGACAGATACACAACAAGGACAATTTACAGTCAGTAACTTGATAGCTCTAGGTATATGTAGGAGGGACCATCAAAAGTACAGGGAAAATGCATCTCTTAACTCCATTCATCCATGCACTTACTTTCTTTTAAAATTTATACTTCTTTATTTTCATTTTATTTGAAAAGTAGACAGTTCTTTCACCCACTGGTTGACTCCCCAGATGCCCACCATAGCCAGGGCTGGGCCAGGCCAAAACCAGGAGCCTGGAACTGCATCTGGGTGTCCATGGTGGGTGGCACTGAGCCAAGCACTTGAACCATCATCCGCTGCCTCCTAGGGTGTGTGTTAGCAGGAGGCTGGAGCAGAAACACCTGGGACTTGAACCCAGGCACTCTGATAGGAGATGCAGGAATGTCGAACAGTGTTTTAAGCACAGCACTGGATGCCCACTTTGCCATGAACTTGCTGATGTGCCCTTGCCCAGACCTACAAAACCATCTCACCACCAACCTACTGCCTACGAAACCATCTACTGCGTGTGTCCATCACTGCTGCGCTCCCTCCTGCCCCTCTGCCAGGCCTGGGAGTTCTGTGAGGAAAGGGTATGTCCACACGTCACGTCTCACATGGCCCAGATTTGGCCACGGTGTACCCACTGAGAGCAGATGGGGACGATGGCACCTGTCCTGTACACAGTATCCCAGGGGAGACTGGCGAGGCAGTGGATCGCTGCAGGTAATAAGTCAAGATGTGTCCTGGGGACCCGGTTCCTTTGAGAATGAACAACAGCCCAGCCTCAGGGGTTCCAGGCCCCATGTGCCGACTGCTGCCTCTCGGGCTATGGCCTGGTACCCAGAGCTTGCCTCCCAGCAGGCCTGTGGGCTGGGCCTCCCGGCACTCAGAGCTAGGGGGTGGCAGGTGTGCTACCTATTCAAAAAGACTTCACTGCATCTTCTCCCCGCCCCACTCCCTTCTCTGGAGTAGAAAATATTCACTTAAAAAAGCTAAATGCCACAAAGACAGCGGAGGATCCATCTCTCCCCAAGCTGGGGTCTCGCGGCGAGGGCAGACTGATTTTATTAACTTCAGGGGAACTTCAAAAAGCTTCAGGGCTTTCCTGGCAGACAGAGTCGACCCCGCAGTTAGCTTAAGTGCTACATAAACACGGGACAGGGCCGGGGGACGCGGGGGCTCCGGGCTCTCGTCTGTGCTGTCCTCTGGCCCAGCGGACGGCGTGTGCTGACCTACACTAGCACAATATTTTTCCAAGCATCTGGGATAAGGTGAGGAGCGGGTGGGCTTTTTTTGACCTCTGATGAGGGGCCTGCGGAGCTCTCTCTGGCTGGCTGTCGCTGAAGTCCCTCTTTCCAGGCTGCAGGGGCAGTTTAGAGAGGATTTCAAGTTCAAAGGGAGTTGTCTCTGTCACCCCTGTCCTCTTGTTTTATGGCTCTAACAAAAGACACAATAGCGCTGAGTGGGTAAAGACGGCCCCTCCCATTAACTCTCAGCTTCAGCTCCATTTGTGGGGTCACGCACGGTGGGGTGGGGGAGCTGGACTTCAGCATGCTGCCAGGAATCCTGTGTGGTCTCCGGAATGCTGCTGTGCCCCCCGGGCCCTGCTGGATTAGCTGGCCTACACAGAAGATGGGGGGGGTATCTCTGCATTGTGCCCATCTCATGGCGGGGGCTGAGGATGACCCAGTCTGGGACTTCGGGGAGGGGAAGCCGGGGCTGCAGAGGGGGCCGGCAGGCAGACTCCATCTCCCTCAGACTCTGCTGGGTGGGCACCCTGCTCTCTACCCCCATCTTGCAACAGCTGAAAGAGGGTCCCAAGTTTCCAGACATGGCATGGTGAGGGCCCCACGGCATTACGCCATCTTGGGAAGAGCTGAAAGACTAAATGACTTGCCCAAAGTCACACAGCCAGCCAGAGTGGCAACACTCCATTCCAACTCAGGGCCTGGCCCTATCTGCCCTGTGCGAGGGCACCCCCTGCTATAGCAGCAGTGAACAGAGGGAAAGGGAAGGGGGTTGGGGGCTTGGCTAGAGGCAAAAGGCAAGAACAGAGCAGAACAGTCACCCCACATGGCTTCCAAAGACTGTACACAAGCAGACACACTTCCCAAGCAGAAAACAGAGAGCTCAGTTTGCAGGGTGTCTGCGAGCCTGGACCCTGGAGCCAGACCACCTGGGTTCAGAGCCAAGGCTGCCAGTGGTCTAACTGCTGTGGGCATGGGCTTCTCCACTGTAATATGGGGAAACTGAATTGTTGCAGGTTTATGTGGACTGCAGGGGAGCACTGGCTGGCCACTCCCATGCGCCCCAGCCTCACTGGCATCTGGCTGGCCTGTGATAGCATTCCTCCCAAGGCTAGCCAGCTTTGCATCGGGCAGGGGTCAGTGTCGGGCTGACTGCAGAAACAAAGCCTCCATGCCAGCCTCAGCGCGCAGCAGCGCCCTGACTGTGGCAGCCTCCTGAGTCGGAAGGGGCAGCCCTGCAAAGCAAGGAGCTAGCCTGATGCACACCTCTGCCTCTCCAAAACCTACCTCCCCGCAGGAGTTCCCAATGTGTGTGCTGGGGTAGGGGGGCACTCAGCAAATGTCTGCTGCAGGAAACTTTGATTCAAAGGCGGGGTGGTTAGGAAGAGCATGGCAGATAGCCCTCCCTGCGGGAGCGCGGGAGCCCTGCACCCCGGAACAACTCAGGCAGACCCAGGTCAGCTGCCGGGGGGTCCTGGAGGTGAGGATCAGGAGACATGGCTCTGCTGGCCCCACTGCTACAGTGAGAGAGAGAGAGAGAAAATGAATGAATGTGTGACGGCTGGGCGCTCCTCCAAACGATGGACTCTTCCAGTTAAAGAAGAGAGACCTCAGCGATGAGACACCCACACAGAGAACACGCGGAGGGCTTCTTTTTGAAATCAATCACTGTGACGTCAGCCAAAGGCGACGCATGTGGGATTTGCTCGGCAGGAACAATGCTGAACCACGGCCAGCACAGTCACAATAGCTCCGAGTGGGGACTTTCGCTGTCTGCATGAGTAATTTGCTTCTTCTCTCAGCCTTTGCTTGCTGGAGGGACTCAGTTCCCAGAGAGCAGTCACTGGTGCACATGTAAGTTCAGGCTCACCTACATGCCAGGCAAGTCCCCATTGTCCCCAGCCTTGGAGCGGGGACTTGGCTGCCACCACACATAATTATGTCATTACATGTGTGTCTCTCTGTTCCAGGACCCGGCTCCCATGATGAAGCTTGGGAAGTGCCCCAGGTCTGGAGCAACGGTTGGAATTCAAATCAGAGAAGTGGCATCATGGAAGGGAAAGCAGCTGTGCAACGGAGCCCCGAGCCAGGCTCTGGGCCTGCCGGGATGGGGACCACATGCGCAGAGGGGAGAGAGGGCTTGGAAGGCCACGTCCCAACTCTAGTCCTTCCTTGGAGGGTCCTGGTGCTGGGAGAGCATCTAAGACTTGGTAGCACACTGGCCACAGGAGGAAAAGGATCTGCATCAGCCAGTGCCACGTGGAGATGCTAAAACAGGCACCACTGGGGGTGGACTCTTTTAAGAGAGTCGGAAGCCACAAGACGCAGTCCCTAATCCGCTAAAGACAGCGAGCAGGCCTCCGCAGCCGGCACCGTGCAGGCCTCTCTAGCTCTCTGCCTCTGCCTGCTAAAATACCTGCCCCCAAGGCCTCTCAGAGGACAGGAACAAGTAGCCTTCTGGTCCAGTGAGGAGTGGGATTCCTGGGTCACGGTTGAGCCCTCATGTATGAGCCACCAACGCCTCCGGTTCATGGGCAAGCCACTGAGACAGTGGACTCCCAAGAGGCCCTGGGTAAGGAGCTCATTCAAGGACCTTCACAGATGGCTGGCCTCTTCCTCCTCTGTACAGGGCATGGGCTGCAATGGTACAAGAAGCAGACTTCCTGCAACATCCCCTAGAATGGGCCAAGCCCCTGGGGGACCTGAGCCAGCCCACTCACTCTACTGTGCCTCAGCACCCTTCCCATAAAACTGAGACAAACGTATGCACCCCCCAGGCTGCTGGGAACATGACAGACTTCTGGCGGGAAAGCCTGCGTGGCTCTGGATCCAAGGAGAGGCGCCCAGGCTTCAGTTCATCTTACAGCATCAAGCACACTCCTGAGGCCCAGGGCAGGCCGCCTGTGCACATCACAGAGGCACCAGGCCTGAGGCCGGCAAGCCTGCCCTGTGGCTCTGAGAGCTGAGAGCTCGCAGGCGACACAGGGTCACCTTCCACAAAATAGGACCTGTCTACCTCACTCTGCCTCACTGAGCCTCCCTCTCAGGTCCCCAAGCAGCTGTCGCCCAGGTAGCAACACAGGGGAAGGTGATAGGGAGGATCCAAGGCACAACCCCCGCAGAGGCAGCTGCATGTTCATGGAGCTAAGAGGAGAGGGGCATTTCACTGAGCACTTACTACAAGCCAGGCCCTGGGCCTGGCCCTCTGCATACGTGGCCTCATGAACTCCCCACCACAGCTGCTCCTAAAGATGACACAGGCTCTGGGAGAGTCCTTGTTCATGTTGGCTGAGCCACGTCCGGCTCAGCCCACATCAAACTGCCCTGTCCCACATCTACAGATGAACAAAACCAGCCATTTGCCAAGGAAGGTGAACAGCGACTTCAGCAGCTGCGTGAGACCCCTAGCTATCAGTCTCTGACACAGGAAGCCAAAGGATGGCTGATGATTTGGGTTAGGGCCAGAATGCAAGGCCAGCCATTAAAAAAACTTTGTTTGGTTTTTTAAATTTACTTTGTCTATTGAGAGGCAGAGAGACCCAAACACACACATCCCCTACATACACACCCACACACACACCCACACACACACCCACAGCTCCTACCCCCTGGTTCACTCCTCAAACTCCTGCAATGGCTGCTGTTAGACCGGGCTGAAGGCAGGAGCCAGGAACTCCATCCAGATCTCTCATGAGGGTGGCAGGGATCCAACCACTTGAGCCATCACCGCTGCCTCCCGGGGTGTGCATTAGTAGGAAGCTGGAATCCAGAGTGGACTTAAACCAGGCACTCTGACAGAAGATGTGGGAGTTCCAACCAGCAGCTTAGACACCAGGCTGATCGCCCACCAGAGGGTCTTCCCCAGGGCAGCAGATCTCCTTAACCTCTGCTTTGGAGAACCTGTTTGCTTGGTGGCCTGGGAGCCCACATGGCTTTCCACCTGCCACAAAGGGGCCCGCAGAAGCGAGTGAGCAGGAGCAGAAGAGGCCAAGCAGCTGGCTATACCAAAGCAGGCTTCCTCCAGGGGTTGGGGGTGCAGCAGCTGACCCACCGGGGGGCCTGTCAAGCCTGCTGGACTGCTCCAGGAGGGCAAGGAGCCTGAGCCCCGCACCCCAGGCTAGCACATTCCCCGGTGTCCTGGGCACACTTAACAAGCCATCAGCAGTAGTGCAGGGCACTGCCAGGAGCCAGAGGCAGCGCCACTTCAGACTTCAAAGCCGCCCAGCGCTCGTGGTGGCGTCTGCGTGTTTACACTTGATTGGGCCGATGCCGCAGGCTCCTGTGGCTCAGCCCTAAGGCAGTCCCTGACTGGCGCCAGCAGGTGCCAGACCCAAAATGGGTGGCACCCTGGCCTGATCCCTCCACAGTGGGGAGAGGGGGTGGGCAGCTTCCACTGCTTCCACTGGGAACCCAGGCATCTGTGCCACGAAGAAAGCCCAAGTCAGTGAACAACATTCACTGTCTGTGCCCAGTGGAGCCCTCGGCATGCATTTCTTCCCTTTCTGTCCACCCGTAAGGCAGGGGGTATGGCCCTCATTATTCTAGTAAGGAATCCATGGAGAAGTGACTTGCCCAAAGCCTTAGCCTGTGGGTGGCCCTGGGCTCCTGGAGCCCCAGCGTGCAGCACCGCTGTACTTGGTGCTCCCTCTGCTGGCTCTCATGGCAGCAGTCTGGCCTGCCCCACGTGCTCCTGCCATGTTTGGGACTCTACTCCCTAGCCAGTTAGCATGCTGTCTTCATCCTGTTGGCAAGGTAGACCTCAGAGAGGGCCGTGGTAAACAATTCAAGTGGGGTGGGGCTGTGCAAGTGGCTGGGAAAGGGAGGCTGCGGTGAGCCGCGGTGAGAAGGTGGGTGTCTGGGGCCAGTGGTGACAGACCACAGGACCCAGCAAGTATTGTAAGCTCCTCCTGTCCTGGGACTGAACCCCCACCTCCCAGCTCACAGCAGTGAGGGAGGTGTGATTTGTCAGACCCTGGACTCTGTGGCTCGCAGGCAAACCACACAAACCAGGATGCCTGGGAGCCTCCAGGTAAGACTGGGAAGTCTGGAAAGGTTAGAGAGAGAGGCTGAGGCCAGGGCCTGCAGTGACACAGCCTCTCTGCCTCCCAGGCCCCTACCTGCAGCACTTCCCCTGCTCCAGGATCCAGGCCTGGTTTGGAGGGTTTTCCTTGCCTACCTCTTGCACACATTGCCCCTGCTCCTTGGCTGCCAGCTGTCTTCTGCTGAGGGCCCCTTTCCCATACGGTCAGGCTCCCCCCACCTCCCATGTCCAGGGAAGCTTCCAGGCCTTCAAAGCACAGCTCAAAGGTCACTACCTCCTTGTGCTTTTCCCTGCCCAGCCCACTTCCTCCCCCTAAGGCAGAATTCCTTACTCCCCTCCCTGCCCCTACAGTCTGAGGAGCAGCTGGTCTCAACATGAAGGTGGCTGCGGTGCAGCTGACCTCTTGGAGACACAGCCCGGTGGGTCTAGACTTCACCCTGCGCCATTTTTTTTTGCCATCATTTGGCATACCTGTACTGTTAGTCACCTGACATTTTCTTTCCATTTGCCTAAAAGGCAGCTTACGGAGCAAACAAGAGTCACTAGTCACACGCAGAGGAGGCTGATGGAAACAGCCGACACATCCTGTTGCTGCTGGCCCTGTGCTCTGTTGCTAGAAGGTGGTTAGCGAGTCACAGGGGCAGGCGGTGCTAAACACACCTTTCAGCAAGCCTGAGACCTCTATGATGGAGCAGAGGACAGAAAGAAAACCGAAGAGTAGAAAGTTACTAGTAAGAGGTTAAAATCCTATAATAAACAGCAGAAGAATGGCCGTAAGTGAAGAGCAGTTTACTGCTGGTCAATGTCAAGTGGAAAACACACACACACATGAGAACAATGAACACACACACAAGCACACACACACGTGCGATGTCCTTACCAATCCACATAGTTCTATGTACAATCTTTCTAATTTTAATGCTTCATACTTTCTGTACTTTACAATCCATTAGGATTTTTCCTCTGTGGTCACAAGTGTAACTACAGTCTCTCTCTTAAAATAGCACATAATATATATTCCACAACTATTGTTTTGAATGGTTATTGATGAATAGTCAGCTTTTGTAAATGTTCCAGAGACATGCAAAAAATGACTGTTCTCTGAGGAATGGAGGCATTTACCTTCCTCTGAAATCATGCTTACTGATGGTCTCATGCCTCTTTGTCCTTAGCTGCTGTCTAATGGGCTGTTTGATTCTGAAATACGTATGCTGAAATGGCCCTCAATAATTATAAATCTACTTTCAAAATCAAGCTCTTCCTGGATTTCTAATAGGTTTTGTCTTCCTATGTTTACTCCATATAGTTTGTAACCTTATCTTTATCATCACATGACGTCCTCTTTATCTTGGTAGGGATTGTCAATCTTAAAAATGACCTTGTCTGATTTTAGTGTCACCACTCATGGTTTCCTTATGTTTGCAGGCACCTGATATCTTCTGGTCCATCCTTTTAGTCTTCATCTTTGTTTACCACTTTAAGTGTGCTTTTTATTCACAGTATATAACTAGATTTTGCATTTTAACCCAATCTATCAGTTTCCATATTTAGAATTCTTTTACATATTTTATTTATTTTTATTTACTTGAAAGGGGGGGGGGAGATCTCAAGACCTTCTATCCAAATGCAATATCAGAGGCGAGGCCAGGCCCAAGCCAGGAACTGGGAACTCAGTCTGGGTCTCCCACTATCTGAGACAGCACTGCTGTCTCCCAGCATATGCATTAATAGGAACTGGTCTCAGAAGCAGAGCCGGCACTAACTCCAGCACTATGATATGGGATGTGGGTGTTTCAAGCAGTGTCTTAAATCATTTCCCCAAATGCCTGTCAATAGTCTCTGTATTTAAAGAGGAGAATTTAGCCATTCACATTTAGTGTACTTAATTTTGTTCTGTTTTTATTAATGTTGTTTTTCTTATTTTGTTCAATCAAATTCATTCCAGTCTTCCCTTTGTAAACATGAAAATTCTAATACACGTCCTTGTTTCATTCATCCTTTCTTTCCCTTTCTGTATTTTCTGTATTTTCACCTACTACAGGATATCAGTGATTTCCATCACCACCATGTGCTCTGGCTCCCTTCTCCACATTCCTTCCCAGGACGCATGCTGTAGGCCACCAGGCTGTATCTGGCAACTCAGGCTCCCTCTCCCACGTGCCCGATCCTCAGCACTGGTCCAAGAGTGCGTTCACTGCAGATGATGATTTGAGCTTTCCCTCCAGGATGCTCACCTTATTGCAAGAAGACTACCACTTAGATCAAAGGTCAGCAAACAATAGCCAGAAGGTCAAATTCTGCCTGTTACCTGTTGTTACATGGCCCGAGAGCCAAGAATGACTTTCACGTTTTCAAATGGGTTGAAAAACATCAAAGGAAGAATATTTGGTGATCTATGAAAACTATATGAAATCCAAGTTTCAGTGTTTCTTAAAAATGTTTATATTCATTTGTATGTTGTCTGTGGCTGCTTCTGTGGCAAAGCAGCAGAGCTAAGACAGCACCTGTGAGGTGCTTAGTGAGCTACAAATCCTAACAGCAGCAACAGCAACTCACCTAACCACAGCATTCCACTTATTTTTATTACCAGTACCTATCCATCAAGTCGAAATGAGAAAGTAAAAATAGACTTCAGGGGCCAGTGTGGTGGCGCACTACATTAATCCTCCACCTGCAGCGCCGGCATCCCATATGGGCGCCGGATTCTGTCCTGGTTACCCCTCTTCCAGTCCAGCTCTCTGCTATGGCCCGGGAGGGCAGTGGAGGATGGGCCAAGTGCTTGAGCCCCTGTACCCACATGGGAGACCAGGAGGAAGCACCTGGCTCCTGGCTTCGGATCAGCGTAGCTCCAGCTGTGGAGGTCATTTGGGGAGCGAACCAATGGAAGACCTTTCTCTCTGTCTCTCTCTCAATGTCTGTAACTCTACCTGTCAAATAAATAAATAAATAAAAATCTTTTAAAAAAAAATAACTTCAAATGTCACAGTTTTAAGACTTAGTGGGGGACTGGCACCATGGCTCACTAGGCTAATCCTCTGCCTGTGGTGCCGGCACCCCAGGTTCTAGTCTCGGTTGGGGCGCCGGATTCTGTCCCGGTTGCTTCTCTTCCAGTCCAGCTCTCTGCTGTGGCCCGGGAGGACAGTGGAGGATGGCCCAAGTGCTTGGGCCCTGCACCTGCATGGGAGACCAGGAGGAAGCACCTGGCTTCTGGCTTTGGATCAGCGCTGGTCGTAGCAGCCATTTGGGGGGTAAACCAACAGAAGGAAGACTTTTCTCTCTGACTCTTTCTCTCTCACTGTCTAACTCTGCTTGTCAAAAAAAAAAAAAAAAAAAAAGACTTAGTGGGGAACTGTGGCACAGTGGGTAAAGCCACTGCCTGCAGTGCCGGCATCCCATGTGGGTGTCGGTTCTAGTCCTGGCTGCTCCTCTTCTTCCAATCCAGCTCCCTGCTATGGCCTGGGAAAGCAATGGAAGATGGCCCAAGTCCTTGGGCCCCTGCATCCATGTGGAAGACCCAGAAGAAGCTCCTGGTTCCTGGCTTCGGATTGGCACAGCTCCAGCCATTGTGGCCAACTGGGGAGTGAACCAGCGGATGAAAGACCTCTCTCTCTCTGCCTCTAACTTTCAAATTAATAACTCTGACTTTCAAATTAATTAATAAATCTTTAAAAACAACAGTTGGAAAAATGAGAACATTTAAAACAGTCCATCTCATCAACTGACCCGTGCACGCACACATACAAACACACAAAAATAGTAATGAAGCTACAATCAAAATAAGTTTCCAAATGGTTCATTTGTTAACCAGTGAGGAAGACCATTTGCCAATGGTAAATTAATTAAGTTGTGTCTGATCACAGAGCTGAGAAAAAGGATGTAGAGAAAATGATCTTGCTTTAAGATGATTATACTTTAGGCAAGGAGAGTTGCTCAGGCTTGGCCTTCAGGCCACGGTTTGCTCTATGCAGTACCACGAGGTGGACACCTGCTGGGGTACCTGACCAACCTCACGGGGGGCAAGGGAAGCAGGAAACAGAGGCAGAGTGAGCAGCTTCCGTGTGCCAAGCAGTGTTCACATCACTTTGTTGTTTTCCTCTTACACCCTAGTATTTATGGTCAGCTTCCCCAGTGAGGACGAGAAGGCCGCATCTCTTGTACCCCAGGGCCTGGCACACACTGACGACAGGAATCACTGATGCCTTTCACAGGCGGTGGGCTCGGGAGCCCTCTGTGCCTTAGCCGCTGGCTGGCAGACAGGTAGGCCTTCTTTCCTGAGAACCTGGGGCAGCTCAGGGGTCCAAGCCGAGCTTCCCAAAGCTGACTGTGCTTGGGGAACAGAGGTGTGGAGCTCGCCCACTGTCTCAGAGGGAGGAGAGCCAGTGGCTGTGGTGGGGCAGGTCCCACCCAGATCATGTTATACCTTTTCACCATGCCCTGACTGCCCCTCTGGACGGAGGCACAGGAAGTTCAGGGTGGCTGTGATGCACTCAGGAAGCATGGCCACATGGCCAGCGAAGACCTCTGTCTCTCCTCCTCTCTCTGTAACTCTGCCTTTAAAAGAAATCTTTCAGAAAAATTAAAAATAGGGGCTGGTGCTGTGGCACGGCCAATAAAGGTGCAGCCTGCAGTGCCGCAACATATACAGGTGCTGGTTCGAGTCCTGGCTGCTCTACTTCCAAACCACCTCTCTGCTATGGCCTAGAAAAACAGTGCTTGGGCCCCTGCACCTGCATGGGAGACCTGAAAGAAGCTCCTGGCTCCTGGCTTCGGTTCAGCCCAGCCCTGGTTGTTGCAGCTATTTGGGGGAGAGTCTTGCACCAGATGGAAGACTTCTCTTCCTCTTTGCCTCTCTCTAACTCTGCCTTTCAAATAAATAAATATATCTTTAAAAAATATGTGAAGTGGTGATAAATTTAAAAAAAATTTAAAAACATTAATAATAAAACCATAAGCAGGAAGCAGGTGCCAAGCACTGGTCTTGGAAGCCTCTGAGTGATGTCTGGTTTCACCTGCCACTGGCCCCATCGTGCAGAGCTGTGAAATCCCACTGGACAGGAAAGAAGACCCAGGTGAGGACAAAGGCCCAGGACCCGCCCAGGTTTCCAGCCTGGGGAGGTGGGGACACTGAGGAAAGCCCAGGTCTGCATACTTCCCAGTCTGTACAGAGCCTCACCTGAGCTGAAGAATGCATGGGCCACCTGGGGTCTGCTCACCACAGCAGGGCTGCCACTCAGAACACAGCCAGGCTGCTATCCTGAGTGCACAGGGAGGCTGCCTGTGCTTCCTGTGAGTGAGAGTCAGCTCTAAACAACTCTGAGAGCTTGAGACTGTCTGCCTCCGCACGAACGAACAAATGGAGACAGTTACTACAGGGCCAGAAGAGTCTGTGTCAGGCCCAGTGCCTTACCAAGTGCTCCAGGGAGAAAGTCTCCAGACACACCAGGCACAAGCCTCTCCAGTACAGTGGAAAGATCCCAGCCCCATGCTGGCCTGCCCTGGGTTCGAATCCTGACTTTATAGGCATGTGACCTTGGGCAAGTCACTTCCCATCCCTCAAGCTGGTTCAGTCTGGCTGCCCATGCTGGGGAGGAGCCTGCTGGCCTGGGTTCAGAATAGGAAGAAAATTGTCTCTAAGTCACTTTTGGATCTATCCAGATTTTTCTTGACAAGTACATAAATAGTTACATGTGATTTAGGAGGTGTTAAGTGATCTACTTAATTATAAAAAACACATCAAAACAAAAATAATCAGCACCACTCAGAGTCATTTGAAGGCTTCAGAATAATGGAGGCATCTAGTGAAGGCACACAGTAGATGCAGCAGTTGGGTGGGGAAGGGGTGGAGGGAAGCAGGCTTATTCCTGCCCCTAGGCCCAGGGGGAGCAAGTGTCATGGCGACTCAGTCTGCAGTCAGCCCTTGTTGTTGGGACGGGTACCCGTTCAGTGACAGCCTTGAGGAGCTGGGAGTGGTGGGGGCTGATCCCAGCCTGGGCACCCAGCTCCTTTCCTTCTTGCAGAGGCTTTGGGAAAACCCTCTCCAAAAGCCTTGGCTCCCAGGACCCCTCCACACACCCACAGTCCCTCCATGAAGCTGGCGGCAGGAAGACTATGACGACTCAGGGTCGTGCAGCTGGGGTTTGGACTCAGACTTGCGTGGACTGTAAGTCTAGGGAGCTTGTGGCTCCATTTCCAGCCTCCCTGGACTGAGCAGGCTAAGGCAGGTGGCCTGAGGACACTGCACATGTCTGTGGCCCCTCCCTGCTGCCCTGCAGAGGCCTGAGTCACTGTGCCAGTTTGCTACTTGCTGCTCACAGCTCACTCAGGGTCACGGGAAGTGAAGGCTGCGCCACAGTGGACGGGCCTGTGAGGGAGCCATCAGAGGTAGCGGCCATACCAGGCGGGCAGACATTTTACTTCAGAATAATTATACTCCATAATGCTACTAATAAATCAAGCCAGACAAACGAGCGACACACACTCTATCACCTTCAGCTCCAATCAGCATCCCAGGCTGGATGCAGGCTGCGGGAGCCCCTGAGCAGGCCCCAAGGCCTCACAAGGCCCAGGACCCTGTGATCTGGGTGTGGGAGAGGGCAATGAAGGGAACGAAGGGGCAGCTTCTCATGTCCCCGGCTGAGGGCGGGTTTGGGACCGGGGACAGGAGAGGCACGGGGACAGGAGGTGAGCACTAGGACGAGTCCCGGAGTGGAGGAGGGGGGCAAGAGTATGCAATGATGGTGCGTTCCAGAGGAGAAACTTTCTGAGTCTGGAAGAAGGGAGGGTGAGCCATGGAAACCGACGCAGCCTGCCACCCTGATTCTGCCCCCACAGCACCCACTCCACGCGGCCACACGCTGTGCTGACGTCTACTCCAAGACTGGGGCCAGGGGATGGCATGGCTGCTGCCATGCTGCTGTGAGGAACTGCGGCACTGGCTCAAAGCCTCAGCACAGACCCTGCTAGCGGCCTGGCCCCGACCCTGGGCTCTCCAGTGCCCCATGCTCAGTCAGGTAAAGCCCAGGCAAGGGCCACCAGAGCCACATCTGCACACCTGACAGGTTTGAGAGCAAACCCAGGGGCCAGCCGTGAGGGACAGTGAGGTCTGGCTGCCCATCTAGCCAGCCTTCAAGGCCCAGTGGCCGTGGGTTTCTGCTCACAGCGGCACGGACGGACAGTATGGGCAGATGTCATATGCGAGGTGATTCCAGGACTTGGCGGCAGACCTGCAAGTTCTGTCCACTCTAGTGATAGGCACATCAGTTAAGCTGGCCTAGCCATGGGTCGAAGGTCTATGCCCAGTGACAATGAACTTGAGGCACCCGACAAGGTCAGTGGCTGGACCCTCCCATCCCCAGTGTCATTTCCTGTGCTTTCCCTCTTCTACCTCCACGAGTCCCTTTTCCTACCCTGCAAGGTAGAACAGACCTGGCCTGATCTGAACCAATGGACACTGCTCCTTTCTAGACACGGAAAGCCTGGGGTGGACACAGGCAGCCACTTAGTCTGATGAAGGCGCACTGCCCACTGAGGGCAGGAGAGCCAGGGCCCGGTTGAGTGAGGGGTGACAGGACTCAGGAGGCCAGTACTAATGCTGCTGTCTGACGCTGGCACGGAGGAGCCAGGTCTGCTGGGATCTACCGGGGTGACTTGCACCATATGAATGAGTAGAAGGCTGGGGCCCTGGTTGTGACTGGCTGGCCCACAGAACTTGGGCTCCTTCCTTGTCTAGATACCAGAGGCGGGGCCCAAATGTCTCTGAGGGCCACCAGGGAGCAAGGGGCAATGGCAGGGGGCAAGATGCTCACCCGCTCCACGAGGCCGTGCTTGTGCTTCAGCTTGAATACCTTCAGCGTGGGCAGGAAGCTCTCGGCATAGTCCTTGGCCTCCAGCCCGTGCAGCAGGGTGCCGTGGAAGGCCAGCCGGCATGTGTTGGCGTGAATGTCCGTATCGAGCCTGGAGCCGATCACAAGGCACAGCCGGGGACAGGTGACGGGCTTCTCAAACTCCACGAGGGCCCACTGCTGCCGAGGGCAGCGGCCCTCTGCGGCCGGGCCTTCCTTCTTGTCGGCCTCCTCCCTGTCCGTCATGGGACCTGCTGAATCCTTGCAAAGGTACTGCTCCTGGAAGAGGTATTCCCGGGAGAAGTCGAAGGAGTCCAGCACAGGCTCGTTGTCAAAAGCATCAGGGGCAGGGCTGAAGAACATCAGGCGGCCCATGACTGTCTCGTGGCCCACTGTGATGTGGAACTTGGCCTTGGTCTGCAGAGCCCCCCGGAAATACGGGATCTTTTCCACGGAGATGATGGCCGCGTGGACAGTGTGCAGGGACTCAGGGGCACACACCAGCCCACGCTCCAGCAGTTTAGGGTCAAACTGCGTGACACAGATGCCCAGCCGGTCTCCCTGCATGGCTGAGGTCACGGGCATGTGGAACATCTGCATGGACTTCACCTTCTTCACCACCTGATCAGGAGCAAGAGAGAGAGCACATGAGACCAACACACATCGAGGGGCGAGAAGGGGCCCCAGCCAGAGAAACCCCTGCCCTGGGCTCACTAACACCTGCTGTGCTCTGGCAGACAGGACCAGCCAGGGCAGGTTCTGCTGGACCAGGGAAGGCACCCCTCTGTGAACTGGGTGCCCAGAGCTGCCAGGCAAAGCCAGGCCAGGCCTCACTCTCTGAGTCTTTTCCATTCCAAGACCGAGGGCAGGAGTCCCGGCAGCCGACTCCGGGGCCACCGCAGTTGCTTCTGCCGGAGGCTGTGTCCTCCCAGGTTACTCCCGTCTCATCAACCACCCCGGTACTTCCAGCTCTCTAGAAAGGCTTGCCCTCGGCCTCTACCTGCTGTGGCCCACTTCCTCAGACTGCCATGCCATGCCCATCTGCCCTTCAAATCCCAGGCCAGGCACCATGGCTCTGGAAAGTTTGCCCAGATCCCGGGTGGGCAGGCTTGTCCCTGACTCTGTGGTGACACTCCGGTCTCCGAGCTGTCCCAGCCCACTGCCTGTCACTATCTACCCTGTCCTTGTCTACCTACTGAGGGCCTTCTCCATGGCAGGGCCTCTCTTTAGCCAGCTGACGTACAGTTCCTGAGTACCTACTGTGTGCCAGGCTTTATTCGGGGTTGGGGGGGAGCAATAGGGTAAGTTGTGTTTTCAAAGAGTTTGATATCTAGAAGCAACACCACAATTATATATACTGGGAAATTCTACATAATATTATGTCCTAATATTAACTCAAGTTATATATCCATATAAATGAAATTAACACACAGAATGACATGCATGCAAATACATAATCTAATAGAATGAGTCACCTGTGGTGACTGGGGCAGGCAGTCAGGGAAGGTGCCCCTGCAGAGGCGCCTGAGTGCAGACCCCAGCACAGAGGCAGAGCCCAAGGCCTGTAGACAGAAGCAGCTTGGAGAGCCTGAGTTGGAGAAATAAACAAAGAGGCAGGAGGGCTTGCTGCAGGGGAGGGCAGGGAGAAAGGGCAGGGGAGCGAGGTCAGGGCTTGGCCCCATGCAATGTCGTGCAGGGCCCGGAAGTCACCCCAGGAGCTGAGCTACAGGAGTAACCCGATCTTATCTCGGCTTCTGAAGGCTCACACGGACTCCTGCACGGGCGGATTTCTGCTTCCACAGTTTGTAAATCAGGAACAGACATAGACAGGTCCTACTAACGTTCACGACCTGGACAAACGTTCCTACTGTGATCACTGAGATGAGATGAGATCGTGCTCACGGCTTTCCCTTTAATGAAACAGAAACGTACAAGGCTTTTCAGAAAGCTGCTGCCAGAAACTGCGAACTGCAGAGGTTCTGACAGTGAGGGGCCGGCGTCCCCGTCCTTCTCCCGGGACAGAGGGCAAATGCTGTGCTCACAGCACACGAGCCCGGGACCCTTCCTGGAGAGCCCTCATGGCAAGTGTTTGTTTAAAGATCATTAACTACCTAACCAAGGGGTCAGCGGGCAGAGAAAGTGAGAAGGCCGGTGTCAAAAGCCACAGCCAAGATCAATCAAAAAGAAACATAAAACATCACTGAAACTGTCTGCAAGGCAATGGGAAAATAAGATGTCCAGGAACGTGACTGAGAGAAAGTGGAGACGATCAGCTTACACGAGGCACTGTCTACAGCACAGTCGGGTCCGAGTCGCCAGCCTGCCTTCCTAGCTGCCCGCAGCAGCCCGGGGAGCTGGCGTGTTGCCACTACCCACCCCCAGCCGCCTCCCTCCTCCAGGGCAGCTCGGTACAATGCACGTCTAATGATGCATGTCGTTGTCACCAACTTCCATACAGGCTCCTATCTTCCACCTCGTGACACTCACCCCCTCCAGTCACAGCTGCTGTGAGCTGTGAGGCTGCCTTCTGGCTCGCCCCCTGCTGCCCCAGCAAGTGCTCTGCTGAAAAGCCCCCAGCTGAAGTCCCACTCCCAGGCCAGGCCTTCAGAACAGCATAGAACTTTCTGTCCCACATGCTCACTGACCACCAGCAGTGGACGCACACCCAGTGGCTCCGATCACCTCCTTCTGTGTCCTGGGGGCTCCTCCCTGGGATTCCTCCCATCTGGCAAATCCCGTTCATCCTTTACCTGATGTTCGAGGAAGGACTTCCCGGGCTGCTCCAGACAGCACTGGCCAGCCCACCTCTGCCTCCGTGTAGGAGGGTTTTAAACTGGAGCGTGAGAAGCAATCAAGAGCCCAGCACCCACTCGCTTACCACGCGTGCCTGCCCAGCGCTCCTGGCGCAGAGCTCCCCTGCCAGCCCAGGGGCAGGGAGCCACGACCTTGAACGCAGCATGCTGTGTTCTCTTTCTAGAAACACATACATGTGGGTGACTGCAGAGGCCTACTCCACAGACTGTACACTTACCTCATCAATGATTTACTCCACTATGTGAGTCTCTGAACCCAACGGAAGGAGCACACCACCAGTTCTGATGCTAAAAATCCATGCACACGGGGCCTGCCCAGGCTCACCCACTACTGGTGGTGTCCACACAGTGCACTGAGCACACCTCGAGCACCTAGCAGTGAGCACCCGGGAGTCTGCAGCTTTTGCTGAAAAATACTTTGATCAATTCCTTGTCTCAACAGAGTCCTGCCTGGGCCCACGTGCCAGGAGCTCTGCAGGATGCAGGCTCCAGAGAAAAAACTACAGACTCAGAGGGGGAGTGAGCGCTCAACTTTGCTAGCCGAATCAGTGAACTCTCACCAACAGCAAGTAAGACACCTAAGGGACGCACGTCTTCCCCGCCGTTCGGCATTAGCAGGTTCCTTAACTTCTGTCACTAGATTTGCGTCTCTCGCCTGGGGAATCCAGAGGGCCCCTGCCTCCCACAGTACCCACACGCTTGGCACAGGGGCTGCTGAGGAACCCTGTGTAGGATGGGCCCAGTTAATGCCGGCCCACGGGAAGAGAATGACCGCATCAGATTCGGGAGAGAAAAGCCCCTCCTGGCAAAGCACCAAGGCAAGGTTCCAGACCTGGCGGGGCCTGAGCCACGTCTCCGGTTTATGAGCCCGGCTATGGCGGGGCGGCCGGCACGGCGGACGCTAGGCCGGCTTGATTCCAAGCGTGTTCTCTTTTCAGTGGGGCCTGTGTTCTCAGGGCTGAGAGCACCAAGGCCACCTCGTGAGGGCACTGGCAGAGCAGAAAGACAAATAACTGTGCAAATCGAGATTTTAAGGGCCTAGACAGGAAATTGTGAAGCAGATAGAGAAGGGCACAGGGCGCATGCAGGCGGTGACGCCACAGCCACACTCCACAAGGGCCGCTCGGAGAAGAGAACAGCAGAAACACAGAGAAGCGGATCATCCTGCCCACCTAAGAACTGGCAGACAGGCTTTCTCTGTGGCCATTCTTTTTCTTTCCTTTTATTTCTGACAGGCAGAGTGGACAGTGAGAGAGACAGACAGAGAGAAAGGTCTTCCTTTACCATTGGTTCACCCTCCAATGGCCGCTGTGGCCGGCGCATCGCGCTGATCCGAAGCCAGGAGCCAGGTGCTTCTCCTGGTCTCCCATGCAGGTGCAGGGCCCAAGCACTTGGGCCATCCTCCACTGCCTTCCTGGGCCACAGCAGAGAGCTGGACTGGAAGAGCACCAACCGGGACAGAATCCGGCACCCCGACCAGGACTAGAACTCGGTGTGCCAGCACCGCAGGCAGAGGATTAGCCTATTGAGCTGTGGCGCCAGCCAGCCATTCATTTTCTAGGCAACTCTGAGAGGCCTCTATCCACCTCTTCAACAACTTACCTCAACAGTTTCTCCCAGCCACACAAACAGGCTGAGCCTGTGCACCTGCAGCTGCTCAGAACGAACTCATCAACCTTCTGTCATGCATTAGTTCCAGCCCCGGAATGACATGGGGACATGCAGAATTTTTTTTTTTTTTTTTTTTTTTTTTTTTTTACTTGACAGGTAGAGCTACAGACAGTGAGAAAGAGAGACAGAGAGAAAGGTCTTCCTTCCATTGGTTCACTCACCAAATGGCCACTATGGCCAGCACTGTGCCAATCTGAAGCCAGGAGCCAGGTGTTTCTTCCTGGTCTCCCATGCGGGTGTAGGGTCCCAAGCACTTGGGCCATCCTCCATTGCCTTCCTGGGCCACAGCAGAGAGCTGGACTAGAAGAGGAGCAACCGGGACTAGAACCCAGAGTCCACGTGGGATGCCGGCACCAGAGGCGGAGAATTAACCAAGTGAGCCACGGCACTGGCCCCCAAATTGAAAAGTCTTATTCCTGTCGCTTAGTTCTGAGCCAGATACTATGAACTCATCAAGTAGGAAACAGAGAATTAGAAAATCATGGGGAGGTGGGAGGGGAAGACCGGGGTGTTATGACTGAATGGCTAGGGCACCCAATTCATGCTGGGTGGTCAGGAAGGACTTCCCTGAGGATGTGACATTGGATCTGAGACCGCAGGGTGAGGACAAAGCACCACAGGTTCTAGGCAGAGGAGAGAGCCGAGCCCAAGGCCCTAAGTGGGGCCAGAACCAGGGCCTGGCTGGGATGGGGCAGAGAGGGGAAGGTGTGATGTCAGCTGCACACCCAGGCCAGCCACCTTCACCATAGCAAGGGGCTGAGCAGAGCCAACACCTCCCCGGCTGGCTTTTTTATAAGAAAACTTGGGCTACAGCATGAACAGAGGGAAACTGGAGGGGTGGTGCCCACATCCCACACCTGAGTGCTTGCTCCAGCCTCAGCTCCTCTGCTTCTGATCCAGCTCCCTGCTAATGTGCCTGGGAAGCAGGAGGTGACGGCTCGGTCTTCAGATGGCAACACTGGGTTTCCAGATGCTCGGGTGGGGGGCCTGGGCTCCTCCAAGCTCTGCTGTCGTCATATCCCAGGCCCCAGGAGACCTACTCGGCTTCACCGTCCAAACAGGCCGGGGTCTGACCCTTCCTGTTTCTCCCTCCCCTTCAGACACAGACAATACACCACTGTTCCTCCAGTGCCTGCAAAGCCTCCCACTGCACCTTATAAAAGCAAAATTCTCACCCGGACTCACAGGCATGACGATCGCTCCCACTTTATTAGTTGTGACTGGCCCTTGCCACTCGAGTCCTGCAGGTACCTTCCTGCCTCCTGGCCACAACATGCTCTACCTCAGGGCCTTTGCACTGGCCTGGTCCTCCCAGGGGGAGGATCTTCCCTCAGAAGCCTGCAGGTCTCTGCTCCATGACACCTCACCAGGGGCCGTCCCCATCCCCAGTAAAGAAGCACTGCATGTCCCCCTCTCCTCCTTGTCGCCCTGGTCTCACCTGCTCCTCTCAGCACTCGCCACTCCTGCCTGTCTCCTGAACGGGAATGCAACCTCTCTGTGAGGGCGGGGCTTTGCTTACTTCTACCTCCAGTGCCCAGCACAAGCCTGGTGTACAAGAGTCCTCAACAACATCTGTGCAGTAAGCGGAAGGATCCATGAGTGATCCATGCTGTCCGTCTCCTCAGGGAGGTCCAGCCTGGGCCTGGAGACACTGACGTAGCTGCAGAGCTGGGGCTACTGGGTGAGGGTGCCTTCGGGTCCCCTGGCGGGGTGAGTAGTGAGGCGGCACTGCCAAGTGCTGAGTGGAGCCTGCGGGGAGGCCCCTTCCTGGAGCTGGGCTTGCCTCCTGGCCTCCCCATGGCTCCAGCACCAGGCGCTGCTGGGGAACAGAGGGGGAAGGAATACATCAAGCAAGCAAACACTTTTTAAAGCTCAAGTTCATGCTTGCTAAGCAGTTTAGTCCTTTCTGACTAACAAAGAAGCTTTACCATCATCTGGGTCAGTTATTCTTCATAAAAACCCTACGAGGCGGGTCAATATTTTTACATTCAATTTTATGGATGAAGAAACAGAGGTTTTTGATGTCTCCAAGGTCACAAAGCAAACAGGCTGAGACTTGGGACAATAAATGCTGGGACTGCCAGGCAGGCCTGACTTTCCACAGCCTTGTCCCCGGCCAGCTGAGCACAAACCATGCCCTAGGCTGGCTGCAGCTGGGTACAGGCCACCTGCTCTGCCCAGCCCCAGGAGCTCGTGTGGTCCAGGCACTGCCTACAAATCACCACGGGTCCCGGGCATCTGACAATGTGGTGCTCACAGCACAAGCCCGGCAAGAGGGCTCCAGAGGACTCCACAGTACCCTGGTGACTTCTCATACCAATGCTGGGGACCAAGTGTAATGAGCTCCCTTTCTCAGGTGAGGAGCTGAAGCCCAGGAAAGTCGGGCTGGCCTCGAGACTCCAGTGCTGCAGAGGCCAGATGAGCCAGAGGCTATCTCCCTCTGAAGCCCAGGCCCCTGGGCTGCCCCGACATAGCACAGAAACCACCTCCTGCTGGCCATGCACACGGACAGTTTTACACCTGATTTCCCGCTGTGTGGCTCCCTCCCAGCACTGCTGCATTCTGGTTTTGGGTAGCACAGATGTCCGGTTTGCTGATGCAGACAGTGAGTGAACACTGCCCTCTGATTACTCCTAGGCCTGCCACACTCAGACACCCTAGTCTTTCAAGTGACTGCCATGGTCTCTTGGTGCTCTGAGGACTGTGTGATGCTCTGTCCACAGCAGTGGGGTGTCTCTTCGATGTGTGATTTATTTTTTGAAAAGATCGATCTATTTACTTGAAAGGCATTGTTACAGAGAGAGACAAGGAGACAGAGAGCTTTCATCTGTTGGTTCACTCTCCAAACGGCCACAATGGCCAGGGCTGGTCCAGGCTGAAGTGGGGGCTGGTCCAGGCTGAAATGGAGCCTGGAACTCCATCCGGGTCTCCCATATGGGTGGCAGGGACCCAAGCACTTTGGCCAGTACCTGCTGCCCTTCCAGACACACTAGACAGGTGGACCTGAAGTCGAGTCGCCAGGACTTGAACCAGTGGTCATATGGGATGCTGGCATGGCGGGTGGCAGCATAACCCACTGTACTACAACACCAGCCCCAATGTGTGCTTTCTGAGGCTACTGACAACGTCCAGCGGGAGTGGCCTGAAGGGAGAAACACCTTGCATTCAGCTCCGCTCTCCACGGTCCCTAGCGATTGTGAACTGGTTGGCACCCAAATGATGTTTTACTGTGGGGGCAGTACAGAAGGTCAAGGAAAGAGGAACCCAGCACTCCTTGGGAGCCTGCGATGGGGGAAGTGCCACACAGCTGACTGCATCCCACCCTCAGCACAGCTTTTAAGGAGCCCAGTGAGGATCCATTGCACACACAAGGAGAGCAAGACCCCAGGAGAGAAGACATTTATCCAAGGCATTGAGACCCGATGCCACTAGGCACATATTCCTTTACTCCAGCATGGACGTCCATGGTGAAACACAGTGAACGCATGGACTGCACGGATGTGCAGCAAGTTCAGTGTCAGCCTTCCCTCTGTTGGATGCGAAACAGAAAGCCCAGCTCCATCACGACCAACTGTCAAGGACAGCAGCAGTGGTCAGGGCCTGCTCAAAAAATGCTGGATCGCAGAAGGCAGTGGCCTTGTGCTCCGCAGGCTTCCTAATGGTGGCACCGGCCGCCATGAGACTGCACTGCCACGATCCACTTTTGTTCCACTGATGAGGCTAGAAGCTCCTGGCTGTGCCAAAGGCCAGGGTGGGGACCTTGCAACTTGATCATTGCTTAATAAAATGTAAATCGGAGAGGAAAAGAAACACACGACGTTTGACACTAATAAGCTTACAGCAGATCAGTTACTTCAATTCAAAGAGGTTCAGACTGGAAGGGAAAAAATGAAATAAGCTTTTAAAGCTCAGTCTAGGTTTGGCTCCATCAGACCTAACCAATTTTGTTTAATGAGGTTTCAATTTGGCTGCTCTTACTTCTCCCTCTTTGAGTGAGGCCGTGTACAGATAAGACATTTCCCCGGCCTAATGCATTTAATCGCATCTCATCCACAAAAAGTCAGGCCCAGGGCTCTGCACCAGGAGATACATGTGGGCCCAGGGGCTGCCAGTGCCTCCCTGCTGGGTCAGGCCTGCAGGAGGGAAGTGCGCATCAGTCTTGGGGACTCAATGCCACCTGCTTTCAGAGAAATGAAAACCATCCAGAAAGGTACACAGAATCAATTAAATAATAACCACCTGTGCCCCATCACCGGGAACTGATGCAGATATTGTCACACGTACTTCAAGTCTTGACATGGCACTGAAGACCCGAAACCCTATGCCCCGTGCTTGACCCCCTGGGGCCCTTTCTTCAGCGGCCCTTCACGTGTTCTGCTGTTTCATCACGTTACACCCATGGGCAGATCCCCAGATGGTATACATACTGGCTGGCATACACTATGGTGCCACGGTCATGTTTAATTCCATACCTGTCTCCTTCCTTCCATGTCGTACTTCTCACGTCTATTCATGTGGGGATGTATATGAGGATTTAGATGGACCCAGACACATACACCTGCTTGTGAAACTAGGTTATCTATTTTTGGCTACCTATAGTAATTCTTTATATGAAAACTCCACCTGTCACTCATCCATGTCGTTATTGATGGGCTTAACTGCTGCCTGCCACTGTAGACAATGTGGTAGTGACCACCTGTACATAGCACCTCACAGAACACAGTGCAGGTGCGGGATGGGAGACAGAGTGCTGGGGCCATGGCTTTCCCACTGTGGCAGCCTGAGGGATCGGGCGAAGCAGCCGGTTGCTGCTGCCTTAACCTGTGTCCTGATTACCGGGGACAAGGCCTCTTGGGAGGGCTCTCTGGAGCCCCTGTGGCCCCCGGTCTGCTGCATCCCAGTTCCTACAGCGACAAGGCGTATGCACCTCACCTACTTTGGGAGCACATTCGGTGGGCACATTCCTGAGCTGCACACAGCTCTTGTGGGAGGGGCCATACACTAAGGAAAGGGCAGGGATGTAGTAGGGGAGGTCTGGGCAGCTCTCCATCGCCCGGCTCTCCTCCTGGACCCAGCTACCCCTGGGCACCATGCCTGGGAACAGGTTCCTGGTAGCCCTGGAGACTCAGACCCCGCAACTGCCCTGGTGCCCCTTCTCCTTGGCCACTCCCTGGAGTGGGGAGCCATGTGGACTTCCCAGGAGGGGTTTGTCCTATGACCAATTCCAACAGGCCTCAGACAAAAGGCCATCTGTCTGGTGGAGAGAACCAGGGACCCCAATCCTCAGGAACCCCGGCAGAGACATAAGATCGGAGATGGGGAGGAGCTCTGTCTGTCCCTTTGCCCCCTGCCTCCCACCTCCCACTTGACAAGGTGAGCACAGTCAGTGCTTGGACACAGCACAGCTGTTATTACTCCAGGGCTCCCTGCAAACTCCACTTCCTGCCTGGCTCTAGCCCCCTGTAACCCAGCTAAATCCTGCTTGCTCTTGGATCTCCAGGGTCCCCAGAGCACTCAGCAGTATTCATCCCATCGTCTTCCTGCTTTCCAGTATGTGTCTATGTGTTCAGCTGCCTCCTGGGGTCTCCCACAGTGGGGAAGCCCCAGGGGCAGGCTGCGTGGATTCTGCTCACCACTGAGGCCCAGCACAGTGCCTGTCATAGGGTAGGTACTTGGGCTGGGTTCCTACGGGCTTTTGGTGAAGGCCTCTGTCCCTCCATGGTGACCTCATGAACAGACCCCCAGAGACTGGAGACCCGTAAAAGTGACAGAGCCTGCCAGGAAGCTTTATGCCCCCTCCCAACCACCCGGCAGGCATTTGTCATCCCATAAAACTGTAACTTGAATTACACCAATGCTGGATTCTTCTGGTCTCCATACACGGGGCTTTCATTGTTTTTAACGATGGCTCTAGGCCTTCTGCAGGGTAGGGACTCCTTGGGAGGCAAGCCAAGGGAGCCGGCGTGTCCTCAGAGCTGGGCCCAGAAAAGCTGTCCTAGTGGAGCAGTAAACATGGCCATGCCTGCAGATAGGGGCCTCAGTAAGGGACCCAGGAGAGTCTAAAACCCAAGGGGATGGGGCCTGGTGGGCACAAAGGTCCCCACACTTCTGGGGCTACCCTTATCTGAGACAGGCCTGTCACCCTCCTGCGCAAAGCTCCTTCCCCCTTGCCCCAGGCCCTCAGTGCAGGCTTCTCAGTGGGCACTCGAGACCTTTTGCCATCTGGTCAGCTCCAAAGCACTCACATCACTGTCCCCAGCACCCACACTCTGCCACACAGAGGCACAGCCAGGCCTGTTGTCCTCACTCCACACATCTTCCTCATCCTTTAAGCCTTACTCCTGGGCACTCACCGTCCCTGCCACTCGACCCTCAGCCCCAGCATGGACACACGCTGTGGAGCCCTCCCTTCAGCCCCAGCCTCCCTGTGTAGACAGAGGCAGAGGCTGGTGGGGGTGGGGAACTCCCTTTTGTCTCTGCAAGGGGGAAGCGCCCATTAGTGTCCTACAGATTCAGCTTTGGGCCCCCCACCTCCAGTCCAGCAGGACAGGGCCAGTCCCCTCTGTGGTCATACCCTACAGCTGTCAGCAAACTGCAGCTGCGGCACCTGGGCCCCAGCAAAGCTGCACAAGGCAGAGACGGGAGCCCCCAGTGGTTTCCGGCAGCTGCACCCAAGCTTCCCTCTGCCTCTGTGGGCCCTCGAGAGGCAATGGTAAAGGGCACGGGGGTCACGCTCCTAAGAACAACAAGCAGGAGGAGGAGGACGAGAACCTGGTGAGCATGGTGGTGAGAGAAGAAACGCGGGGCTGGAGACGAGCTCCCACGATGGGTCAGAATGGGCCCCCAAGGAGGGGCTGCTGCTTGGGGCTTCTAAGATACACAGTCACCGGCTCAGGGCCAAGTCCCAGGGATGGGGCTTCCGGGGAAGGAGATTCACAGGTTGAGGGTGCAGTTTCAAATTCAGCAGTTCCTTGAGGTGGATCAGAGACAGTGCCATCTCCATGGCTGACCCCTGTGAGACTGGGGGTGGGGGCGCTACCTTCCTGGCAAAGAGCGGTGGCCATGATGCGCTGATGGACACCCAGCCTTGGTGGGCCTCCGTCACCCCCACAGGCAGCTCCCCATGTGACACCAATGTGGTCCTGAACTCATTTGCATTTAGACGGATGGGAAGCAAGGGCATCGTGAGAACTGACTCTCCCCACAGGCTCATTCTCTTACACTCAGAATTCCTACTTACTACCACCATGCCTGGCAACCAAAAATGGAAACGTCTCATGACACCCTGCTGCTCCTCATACAGCCTGCTGGAGTGGCACACAGCCCAGGGCGCAGCAGGCTACCTGACTGTCACCCCTCCTCACCCCCACTGCTGCTGGGACCTTGTGCCTCTGCATCCTGCCATCTGGGCAGTATGGTGGCTTGAAGCTCAGGCTCTTTCCCTGCCACAGCACGGCTCTCAGCCATGGCAATGACCAGCCTTGCTCCCACTCCAGCCCTGCCCCACTCCTGTGAGCCCCATTGGTCTATGTGCTGAACGCAGAAGACTTGGGCCAGACCCACTGGGGTTAGAACAGTGGCTCTAGCTCTGAGCTTTGGCGAGTTCCAGAACTTTCCCAAGCCTCAGTGCCCTCACTGGGAGAATGGGAAGCCTAGGACCCAGTCACAGGAATTCTGTGAAGATTTAGGGAGGCAGCATGTTCTAGCATCTCACTCAGCCTTGTGAATGGCAGGTCCCCAGTAAACCTGGTAGCTCTGTTAGTCCCCACTTCGGGTCTAAATCTCAGCCTTTGGTGCCCAGCCCAGCAGCCAGACAGAAGAAGGGGCAGCAGCCCCAGGCCAGGTACACGAGACCGAAAGATTCCCAAATGTCTGTTACTGACTAGACCAACCCTAACCCCACAAAGGAGCCCAATGGCACGTGTGGGTTCCTCACTGCACTCAACAAGGCCAAAGACAAAACCCCATTCCTCGCCCCTCCACACACACTTTACCTCCCACCCCACCTCAAGGTCACACTGGTCCAACTTTTCCAGAAAGCTCTCATCATTTCCGCCCCTATGCCCGGAATCCCACATCGAGGAAACGCTCCAAGAGGCAAGTATAGGTCACAGCAGTGCTCACCTGGCAGTTACCTATGACAGCCAAGAAATGAGACAAGCCCACGGCCCAACAGCAGAGGGATGGTCAAGTAGAATGGTGGGCGAGGAGTCATGTGGTAAAATACATGAAGCTATTGCATCCGCAAGGAAAATTCTTTCCCTGCTATAGTGAACAAGTTCAAGGCATAAACGTGTATTTAAAATAAAACCCTGCTACATAGAGTAGCACCTACAGGTGATAGGCTTCTTGGTGAGTTTTGTTTGTTTGAAGATTTATTCATTTACTTGCAAGGCAGAAGGAATCTATATGCTGGTTCACTCCCCAAATGGTCATAATGGCTACCTAGGCCTAGGCCAAAGCCAGAAGCTAGGATCTCCATCCAGGTCTCTCCCAAGGTTGACAGGGGCCCAAATACTTGGGCCATCTTCTACTGCCTTCTCAAGTGCATTAACAGGAAGCTGCATCAGGAGTGGAACAGCCAGAGCTTGAACTGGTACTCAGATAGGGATGCTGGTGTCGCAAGTGGCAGCTTAACCCACTGAGCCAGAATATCAGCCCCTTCTTACTGAGTTTTGTCTTTCCACTTTCTTTATAGTTCATGAAAATTTCTAAGCTAATCATGTATTTTGTTTTCAAATATGGGAGAATGGTTAAAAAAAAAAAAACTATTCTGAGGCCGATGTTGTGGTGTAGTGGGCAAAGCTACTGCCTGCATTGCTGGCATTCTATATGGGCGCTGATTTGAGTCTCAGCTGCTACACGTCCGACCCAGTTCTCTACTAATGTACCTGGGAAAGCAGTGGAAGATGTTCCAAGCGCCTGGGCCCCTGTATCCATGTGGTGGACCCAGAAGAAGCTCCTGGCTCCTGGCTTCAGCCTGGGCTCAGCCCTGGTCATTGTGGCCATTTGGGGAGTCAGTCAGCTGATGGAAGACCTCTCCCTCTGTCTCTTTTTCTGCCTTTAAAATTTTTTTAAAAATATTAAAAGTATAAAAAAATTCTAAATTAAAAGAAAAAGACTACCCCAATCAGGCTGCAGCAGTGCACGGTCCCTGTCCCTTCAGGATCCTTCTCCAGTCTCTGCCCTTTCCAGGGAGCCTGCTGTGGGCCAGGCACTCCTGCAAGCTGCCCAGGGGCCAGTACCCTCCCCGCCACTGCACAGATAAGGACATTAGAGTCAGGACCTGGAGCAAGGCCACTGGGCTGGTGGATGGTGACACTCAGACTCAAGGCTGACCAGGCCAGCTGCGAAGTCAGAGCTGAGTCATGAAAGCACTGGCTGTGGCAGAGGCGCAGGGCACAGCTTGAAGTCTACAGTGCAGTGAGGAGGCTGGCACCACACTGCTTGGATGTCATTCGCAGGGCTCACAATTTCTGGCCCCAGAAGAGAGAAAAGGGGTAGGCCTTCCTGTTCTGTCCTCCCAGGACCAAAAGGCCGATGGGTCTACAAAGATTGAGGAGGGGGCCCAGTGCAGGGCTGCAGAATCCTGTCTCTGGGCAGAGAGGGACCAGTGAGTAGGAGCAGGGGGCTCACCCTGCCTATGGGAAGAGCAAATGCATCTGACTGGCTTCTATCTCTGTTAAGAAGCTTCTTTATTTTTTTTTTTTTAAAGATTTACTTATTTATTTGAAAGTCTGAGTTACACACACACACACACACACACACAGAGAGAGAGAGAGAGAGAGAGAGAGAGAGAGAGAGAGAGAGAGAGGTCTTCCATCTGCTGGTTCACTCCCCAGTTGGCCACAACAGGTGGAGCTGCACCAATCTGAAGCCAGGAGTCAGGAGCTTCTTCCAGGTCTCCCCCGCAGGTACAGAGGCCCAAGGACTTGGGCCATCTTCTACTGCTTTTGCAGGCCACAGCAGAGAGCTGGATCGGAAGAGGAGCAACTGGGACTAGAACTGGCGCCCATATGGGATGCCAGTGCTTCAGGCCATAGCGTTAACCCACTGTGCCACAGGGCTGGCCCAAAGAAGCTTCTTTCTGATGGTAAAATAGAAATCAAAGCAATGTCTGTCCAGGGAGGAGAGGCAGCCTTTGGTCTGAGTTCTTGAAACAGCAATGGAAAGGGCAGGGGGTGTTATGGATTGCTTTATTCTTCTGTTTTTTTTTTTTTTTTTTTTTGACAGGCAGAGTGGACAGTGAGAGAGAGAGAGACAGACAGAAAGGTCTTCCTTTTGCCGTTGGTTCACCCTCCAATGGCCGCCGCTGACGGCGTGCTGCGGCCGGCGCACTGCGCTCGTCTGATGGCAGGAGCCAGGAGCCAGGTGCTTTTCCTGGTCTCCCCATGGGGTGCAGGGCCCAAGCACCTGGGCCATCCTCCACTGCACTCCCGGGCCACAGCAGAGGGCTGGCCTGGAAGAGGGGCAACCGGGACAGAATCCGGCGCCCCGACCGGGACTAGAACCCGGTGTGCCGGCGCCGCAAGGCGGAGGATTAGCCTGTTGAGCCACGGCGCCGGCCTATTCTTCTGTATTTTACAGGTTTAACTTTTAGTATTCACACTTCAGTATGAAAAAAACAAAGAAATTAAAAAGACACTATTCAGGGTATCAACACTAAACTCAATACATTCTACCAACAAGGATCAAGGGCCTACTATGTGCCCTTTAAGCCCGGGGGCCTACTGTGGGCAGTGCTGGGCAGGCAGGGGGCTGGGAGCAGAATGGGAGCGGTGGGAAGGTGGGTCTCAGAAAACACATGGGAGACCTAGATTGAGTTCCTGGCTCCAGGCTTCAGCCTGGTTCACCTTCAGCCATTGTAGGTATCTGGGAACTGCAGTACTGCACAGGCCCCTGCACGTGCTCACTCTCTCAAATAAATAATTTTAAAAATATAGCAGTGGCCCCATGGGAGAGGAATTAAATGCACTGTCCTGTTCCACCACTTCCCACAGCTTTGTGGGGAAGAATTAAAAGCAATGTAAGGTTATGGGGAGAATCAGAAGCAATATAAAAGAATTAAAAGGTCGAGTACAGCACCTAATGCTCGGGGACTGATTGTTTTTATGACTGCGGGGAAATCACTGCCTTAGGGTAGCCGGGGAAGGCGCCCAAGCTCAGCGGGATCTGACCCTCAAGAAGCCCACATGGAGAAGATGCCAGGAACCCAGGTGACCAGATGCCCTCAGGAGGAGCTCAGCCCCTGCCTGTACTTTCCATGTCCACATGTGAGGGAGCTCCCCAAAGACACAGGCAAGGCTTAGGGCTATCTGGAGAAGCTTAGCTAACGTGCGCTATCTCTAGGTGCAGACAACCAACACACACCTTTAATGTGGGGCTGAGGGACACTCTTCCCAAAAGTTGTCTCCAATCTGTAAGTCATTACCCCAATATACCAGGTTGGCACGCCAATATCAAATATTATCTTAGGGCTGGGAGTTGTTACAGAGGATTCAGTCATCACTTGGGACACCTGTGTCTTATATCTGAATGCCCGTGTGAGTTCTGGCTGCTCTGCTTCTGAGCCATCTCTTGGTTAACGCACCGGGAAGCAGCAGATGACGGCACCCGTGTGAGAGACTTGAAAGGAGCTCCTGGCTTTGGCCTAGCCCAGTGCCGGCAGTTGTGGCCATTTGGAGAGTGAACCAGCAAGATCTTTCTTTCTCTTTTCCTCTCTCTGTCACTCTCCATCTCTCTGCAACTCTGTCTTTCAAGTAAAGAAAGAAATAAATCTTTAAAAATTATCTAAAAGTTGAAGAGTAGTTAAGGCTAGGAGAAACTGCTTCAGTCATGTTAAGCAAGGACTCTGGGAAGGAACAGGTAGAAAGGCAGCCCCCCATCAGCCTGGGGGGCTACATGCTTCCCTTCCCTTCCAAGACACAGCTGGAGGCCTTTCAAGGCAGGAATGGCAGATGGTCAGCGCAGGCAAAGTACCCTGCCAGCTCCTGCCGCCCCTACACCCTGGCACATCCTGCCCTGGCTCCAAGTCCTTAAATGGGCCTGGTAAAATCCACTATTTTTTTATTTTAAAATATTTATTTTTATATGAAGGGGAAGGGAGAGAGAGAGAGGGAGAGGGAGAAATATGAATCTTCCATCTACTCATTCATTACCCAAATGATTATAATGGTTGGGGCTGGGCCAGGCAAAAGCCAGGAGCCTAGAACTCCATCCAAGTCTCCCACATGGGTGGCAGGGACCAAAGTATCTGGGACTTTTTCCACTGCTTTCTCAGGCACATTAGCAGGGAGTTGGATGAGAAGTGGAGCACCCAGGACTTGAACTAGTGCTTCAATATGGGATGCAGGCATTGCAGGTGGCCACTGTATCACAATGCTGCTACCAAGAGCCACCCTTGAATCTGGGGCTGGTCAGCTTGGCTGTTGTCTGTGTTTGAATGGTGCATGAGCTGCATACATCCTGGGTTAGCAATGGGGCCGCTGGCCATGCTGGGCCCACTCAGGCCACTGATGTCCGAAGCTGACGAGTACTCTTAGTGTCGTCAGGTTCCCCAGGCCCAGGAGCAGAACCTCTTGACCCCATGAGGCTGTCAGCCTTGCTTCCTGTGCGGGCAATGCCTCCCTTACAGGCAGCTGGTGACGACAACCGTGATGTCAGCTGCAATGACTACAGCAGCAGCAACACTCCCTGGGTCCAGCGCTGAGCTGAGGAGTTCCTACGCAGAACACAGTCCTCTCTTTCCCAGGATGGAAAGCAGGTGTTGCGGCCACACTGGCTGCCTCCCATCACCCAGCCGGCAAGGGTACAGAGGACATCTGAACCTGCACTGGCCATCATCATGGCTGTCAGGGCACTGAACCAGGACAGAGGAATGTGAGCTCCTTGACACATGTGCCCGAAGCTGGACCACAGGGACTCCTAACTGAAAGGGAAGTAGCTCCTGTTCATGGTGGGGTCCCAGCCTGGACAAAGGAGAAGCAGCAGAGTGCTAGCCAATCCAGGGGGACGCAGGAGGCAGCACAGTGAGAGTGGGAGCTGGGGTGCCTGCTCCTCTCTCCCTGCCAGCTCTTACGACTCCCCACCTCTCCTGCAAAGGGACCTGTGCTCTCTCACGGACCTCTCCACCTTGGTACCTCTCACCATTTGCAGTCACAGGAATTGACCCAGGACGTGCTGTTTGTTACAGGGCGTCTCCTGCCTGGTGGCGGACATTCCACCGGGCAGCACAGTGGTCACCAAGGACTGAATGGAATCAATGTTGCAAGGCCCTTGCTGGGCGGAGTGTGGACAGGGGAACAGAGCAGGCAGGGACATAAGCCCCGGGCTGGTACTGCAGGCCAGCAGCCTGGAACCTTGGCAGTGTGGCTGCAGGGGCACCTGCAGGGGCAGGCTGAAGTGCTGTGGACTGCGCAGGCCACAGGGGCTACAAGGAGGACAGTGTAAGGAGCACTGTGTCCTGACGAGCAGGATGCGCTCGCAGTGAGTCAGCCAGAGATGCCCCAGGGGAGGGAAGAAGGGACAGGTCACCCAGTCCTCACTGGGCTCTTCCCTCTCCACCTGCCATGGCTGCCTACTGCCACCTCACGGAGGCAGAACTTGGCAGTACCTAAGGCAGCTCGGCTTCCGTCTCAGAGCAAGGGTGTGGGCACACGGCAGCAACTGTCACGCCAGAAATCCACAGGGGAGGCCAGTCCCAAGCCGCAGTGCCAGCACAGCTCCCCAGCCTACCCTGCCCCAGAGGCCTACCTCTGCCTGACCACTCCCTCCTCCCCCAGGCTCCGGGCTCTGCCTGGTCACTCCCATGACTCTCATACTCCACTGAAGCTCGACTGCCTCTGGGCAGCCTTCCAAGCCTGGCTGTCGCTCCCGGGGCCTCCTGTCCCTGTTTCTGTCATCATCACGACTGCACCGCCCCAGCCCTGCCCGGCTCCTGCTGCTGCTATTATTCCCAGGCAGCGCTCTAACGAGCTCACACAAATCCACTACTCAACTCACACAAAAACCCTAAGAGGTAAGTGCCATTACGGTCCACTGTGCAGGTGGCCACTCTGGGCCTGGCTCACAAGTGCAGATTGCCAGAGGCCCTGGGCCAAGACATGGAAGGCAGAGCGGTTGCTGCCCGGCTTGCCCGTCCCACAGGGACCTTCTCCAGGTGAGCCACCTGGCTCACCGTGCTATCTGCTGCACCTGGAAGGGGCCTGGCACATTCCTGGGTGCAAATAACTCAACAGATGAGCAAGCAACTGATGGCAAGTGACTGCTCTCCTTTGAACACAGTGTTAAGAAAACAGGTTCTGCAGTTAGGCTTCCTGGGTTGAGCTTGTATGTATTAGCTTTGTGACTGTGAGCAAGGAATTTTGCTTAAGTTTCCAGACATGGAAAATATACCTACCTCACTGAGCATCTGTGAGGTTATGAGATAATCCACATAAAACCCTTCGTGTGGCATCTTAAGAAATAGAAATTCTTTAATAAAGATTAGCAATTAAAACTACTACTGTGAATATTTTCTCTTGGATTAAAAAGGAGATGAGCACCCCAGCTTCATCAGGATGTAGTAACCATGGAATCAAAGAGGGAAGACACGTGGGGCAGCCAGCTCGACGCTCAGCAGGAGGGACGGACAGGAAGGAGTGGCCTGAATGAGGGCACTTGGTCCGGGTGCCCTTAAAGCCTATGGACAGGGGGTGGTGAGCTCCCCAACAGACGGCGCTGTCAGGAGCCTACTTACAGCCGTGCAGCCCAGGGGTACAACTACACGACTCCATCATCGCAGCACTACATTCACAAAGACACCTGGCAGGCTGTACTCGGCTCACTCCTGCTGCACGAAGAGGCCCTGCAACAGAGACTCTGGCCTGCACAACACACACAGGCAGCCAGACACACACAGGCCCGACCTAGTGGCAGGGCTGGGCCAGTGCTGCTGGGTGCTGCCCACACCCAGGCGGCGGTGGCAGAGCTGGTCCCTCACTCCGCAGCCACTTTCTAGGCACCTACCATGTTCTAGGCATGCAGGCCAGACTGCGATACCACTGCTGCAGCTGAGGGGACGACGGCATGTCGGGGAAGATGGGGCAGAATGTGGTGTCAATCCTGATGCAGTCTCCTCATCTGTAACCTGGGCCTGAGAATAATGTCCACTTCCTGTACGACAGGCCGGCAGCGTGAGGGAGCTGGGCCGGTGGCTGGTGTGCTTATTATTCCAACCCGTCTCCCGGGAAGCAGGAGAGGGCAATCCACTTGAGATGACTTTCAGAAGCTTAAGGGCACAGGCTTTGTGCAAAGTCTGTTTGGGGTAGGATGCGTAGCACACAGGCCAACGTGAGTCATGCTGTATCGCAAATAAAAATCGGCCCATGAATATACATAATCCCCAGGTAATTCTCCCAATCTTGGAGCAGTAATGGAGCCACCCTCGCTCACTGAGGCATGAATATTTACCGTCCTCTGGCTTTACTGCTCTCGATCTGGGTTCAATTTTGCAAATTAAAATGAGGGCCGTGTGGATAGAGAGATTACAGGAGAGCCTCCGAGCCTGCTGTCCCCGGCAAGGCGGCTGGGCTGTATAAGCTGGCTCTTGCCCACTGGCCTGGTCTCTCTGCCTTCAGAGTCGGGAGCCACAGGAAATAGGACAAGGGGTCACAGGGGGGTCAGGACCTCGGAAACCACACAAGAAGAAAGATGAATGGCATTAACACAGAAATGTGCTCCAGGCAGGAACGTGTGGAACCCCAGGGCAGCTTCTGAGCAGCCAGAAGAGTGGGCACTTTATACTCAGACATGCTGGTTCTGGCCTCGTCTGGGACTTGAACTGGGGGGCGTGTCACTGCTTCTTCATCCCTAGGATAGGGATAAATACTGATGTGAGAATACAGGGGATGCTGTACATGCAAGTGCCTGGCCCAGGGTATGCCATTGGCAGTGGTGATGACCTATCACCCAGCTCTCATCCATACACCAATCATCTGCTACCTGGCCATACATGCACCATGCAGGAAGGGGGATGGGACACAACCTGTGACCACAGGCAGAGATCAAAGAGGTCTGCAGGGGCAGTGATGCAGGCCAGGGGGTTATGTTGACTCACAGAAAGGGAGCCGCTCTGGGACGGCAGCTGCAGTCAGGTTGCACTCAAGTGTGCCCAAGGTAAGGTACAGGAGGGCTTGACATTTCTAACTGGATCTCTGCTGGCAAGGAGTGAGAACCAAGTGCCCTGTCCCTTCTTCCAACCTGGGTGGGAGGAGGAGCGGAGGAAAAAATCAAGTGCAGAGCATGTCCAGGGCACTCTGACAGGTAGCTTCCAGCAGACCTGCACATCTGTCTGCCCACATGCAATCCAGCTCCTGAAGCGGGAGGAGCTCCTGCAGCAGCTAAACCAGCCGGAGCAAAGCCACAGGAAACCTGGGCCAGCACACCTTTGCAGAGGGTAGCATCGGCCACCTGTGGAGCAATGATTGTGTCCCAGGCCTCTGCTGAGGCCCTTCCCGAGGCTGACCTGCACCCACATGGCTCCCTGTGGGAGACGTCCATGTGGGCCTCACCATGGCAAAGCCTAAGGCTCAGCTGCGTGGCCTCAAGTGCAGGGGCCAGGCTGGCTGGATGCACAGCCTGGCTTTCTGTCCTCTGCTCCACAAAGCCTGTTGTGTGCCCTGCCTTAAGCCATATCTAGGGAGACAAGAGGAGTTGGACATCCTTGCACCCCAACCGGCCTGGAGCTTCCAGCTACCTAACAACACGGTTCTGTGCACGCGGAGGCAAGGCTGTCCCTCTGTGGCGATGGAGGTGGTTGGGGGAGCCTGGAGGAAGGAGCCACAGCTAGCACGCGTCAGAAGAGGTGGCTTCTGTGCTGGGCTTGCAGAGAGGACAGCTCGTGCAGCATGCAGGAGAGGAGCAGAGGCCCAGGGGCTTGGGGAGGGCAGGGAGCACAGGTCAAATGTCCACAGCTGAGGCTGAAGTCAGAGGTGAAGCTCTCCCCTGCTGGCAGGCAGAAGGCCACCCATCAGTGGGGTATGATGAGGTGCCCAAGTCAGAGCGACCTTTTGCCTGGCTGGGAAAAGGGACTGCAGGTGAGCAGAGCCAACGGGAGAACAGAGCAGTGGGCAGCCGGCTCTGGAGGGCAGGGCCCTCACACCACTGTGGAGTCAACAGGCAGTTCCCACGCAGGTACCAGGACAATGATGAGGGACGGGGGCCTCATGAAGCTCGGAGCACAAGTCTAGGGGAGCCAACTGCACTAGGGCACATGGTGTGTCCAGACAGGAGATGCAGTGTTTCTCCTGCCTGGCTGGGGTGCCTGGCCCGTGTCCGGGAGCCTGCTGGGCTCGCGCTGCACCAGTGAGGCCTGGTACCAAAGGGTTACTGGCTGTGCGCAGAAAGCCCTAACCCCAGCCTGACGAAACGTCTCCTATTTTTCTTTCTGCTTTCTTTAAGACCCCAGATGTGTTCTTGCACATCAAAAGAGAGCAACTTATAAAGTTAAACTAAATCAAGGGCTTTTGTTCTGAGGCATCGTTGCTGAACTAATTATTCCTGTATGTTGTTTAATGAAATAGTGGTGCCATATATTAAACCAGTTAACAGGATGAGCACATGAGTTACAAGGAAGGTCGGGGCTGGGATTATAAATTTAACTTTTTCTTAAGAAGAGATGAAACAAACCACTCAACTCCCCGCTGTCGTATGTCATGGGAGGGGAAAATGATGGCACCGAGCAGCACGGAGGGAGGGCTGGGTCCCGGTGCTCGGATGCTGGCGGCACCGAGCGGACATGGGCCCCAGCCTGCTGGCTCCCTGCCCTGGGCCCTTTGTGCCCAGGCCCCAGGCAGGCCCAGGCCTCGCTCCATAGCCCCTGCAGGCCCTCAGTCCCCAGACCTCCAGACCCACAGGAGAGCCCTTCTGAAAGTCAGACCTGGGGCTAAACTGTGCTGCAAGGCAGGACCACTGGGCGGGAGCTTCCCACGGCCTGTGTGTCTGTCACCAGGGGCTGGGGCAACAGAAGACAGGGGAGTGCCAGCTGGAGGTATCCACCGGTGAAGACTTGAAAATACCAACACAACAGTGTGTACAGGAGAAGCCATTGTGTTGCTTTACTCCTAAATGTGTGTGTGAGTTCACATGTTGGATTTATATACATTAAACAATATTCTGCAAGGAAATGTAGCATACCCCTAATACCAGCTCTCTCTAGGGAGAATTTTAGGCAGCTTTAACTTTTTAAAAAAAAATTTATTGCAAGGCAGAGTTATGGAGAGAGAAGGAGAGACAGAAAGAGATCTATCCACTGGTTCACTCTGCAAATGGCCAGAATGGCTGGGAGTAGGATAGGCCAAAGCCAGGAGCTGGGATTTTCATCCGTTCTCATATGTGGGTGCAGGGACCCAAGCACTTGGGCCATCCTCCACTGCTTTCTCACATACATTAACAGGGAGCTGGACTGGAAGTGGAGCAGCTGAAACTTGAACCGGCACCCATGTGGATGTCGGCATTGTAGGCAATGACTTAACCAGCTGTGCCACAGGAACTTTAACTTTCACCTTTAGGTAATAGCATATTAAATTTTCACAAGCATGCATTTCTGTTACACTTGAATGAAGTGATAATAATAGCATAGTCTTGGGGGGGGGGGCACAATCAGCATTAGCACATGCCAGAAACTAAAAGTAGGACAGTGGTCAGGAAGAACTTGACTTTTCCTGGCAATGCATGAAGTAGTACAATGTAAATGTAATTCACCTATTACTTGCATGGTTACAATTGAGAAAATTTTAATAAATAAAATATTTAACATAAAGATAATATGCGACCAACTAAATGGCAACTAGCTTGGAGCTGTAAAAGGTAAGAGGACACGTGAAACAGTGGCACTAGGATCTCTTGGAAACAGTGAAGTGACACTAATGACGATGACATACAGTGATCTCCACTATGAGGGAACGCACAGAGTTACAACAGAGAGGAATAAGAGAGAGCCACAGAAAAGCAGCCATTAGAACCAAAGTTAATCTGCCCACAAATCCTCTCCTGGATTTTCCCCATGAGGGGGGTATGCAGGGCTCTCACAATCAGAAAAGATACCAAGAAGGAAGAAGGAAAGTCTGAAAAGGTATGTCCATCTCAGCCCACAAGTGCAGGCCCCTGGCTGTGGCAGAAGACTGGGCTGCAAAGGGCCCTGGCGGGGGGAGATCCGGTTTGGGGTAACCCTGCCAACCCCCTGACAAGTGTGCAGGTTTCCAGACATGGAGCCCCACCCTCCACACAGGGACCTGGAGGGCTCTGACAAATGATTTACTGGCTGCAACACACAGTGCCACCCGCAGACTGACTCCTTGCCTCTCTTCTTCTCATCCTCCCCAGCAGCCCAGCTCCTGCTTTCTGCACGCACAAAGGCGGAGGGTGGCAGCAGCCTGGGCGCAGCCTTCATGCTCAGCCTCTGCTCCTCCTGGAGCTATGAGCAGGCGCGTTCTCTCCAAGCCTCCATTTCCCGAGTGTAAAAGCGATGAAGATCCCTACGCCCACAAATGCAGGCAGATTTAAGTGCAAATCATCAGTTAAAAGCTCCCAGCACACAGGGGGAGCTCACAGCCACTCTCTTTTTCTGTTAATAACAGTGCTGACACAAAGCAAGTACCTGGCCCTGTGCTAAGTGCTTTACCTCCACTTAACTCAATCCCCATAGTCAACAAGTAGGAACAATTATAATGCTCATTTTACAGCTAAGAAAGATGAGTCCCAGGAGAAGTACTTTTTTAAAAAAAAATTTATTTACTTGAAAGGCAGAGAGGCAGAGGCAGAGTAAGAGAGCGAGAGAGTGAGAGTCTTCCATCCACTAGTTCACTCCCTAAATGGCCGCAATGGCCAGAGCTGAGCCAGTCCAAAGCCAGGAGCCAGGAGCTTCTTTCAAGACTCACACACTGTTACAGGGGCCTAAGGACTTAGGCTGTCCTCCACTGCTTTCCCAGGCCATAGCAAAGAGCTGGATCAGAAGTGTAGCAGTGGAGACTTGAACTGGCGACCATGTGGGATGCCAGCACTGCAGGTGGCAGCTTTACCTGCTATACCACAGTGCTGGCCACAGAAGTAGGTATTTTGCCCCAACTCCACAGCTAGGAAGTGTGGGCAATGAGAAGTCTGGCTTCATGACTTCTCCACTGTACTCCACATTACACTGCCTTGTGCTTCTGTGATGTGACTGTGTGTGTGTGTGTGTGTTCCTAGCCTTGCAAAGCCACCCTGGGGAGCAGTCCCTGAAGGGCACATGGTGTAGGTGGCCTGACCCCTGTTCTTCTAGCTGCAGGTTTGTCCAAAACAGAATCCCAGTGCCGAGCATTGGTGCCCCTCCCTACCCAGCTCTTCCAAATCTCACCAGAACCAGAGTCCTCAGCCTGGCCTGATTTGTCTCTGGTTCTGGGGAAACATGGCAATGTCTGGACCTGGACATGTTTCTGTTTGTTATGGGGGTGGAGGTGGGGGTAGAAGGTGCTTCTGACAACCAGTATGGCCAGGGGTGCTCCTGAACATCCAACAACCTCAGGGCAGCTCTCACCACAAAGAACAGGAACACAATTTCTATGGTGGGGCTGGCGTTGTGGCACAGCAGATAAAGCGACTGCCTGTGATGCCGGCATCCCATTTGGGCACCAGTTCGAGTCCTGGTTGCTCCACTTCCGATCCAGCTCTCTGTTTATGTGCCTGGGAAAGCAGCGGAGGATGGCCAAAGTGCTTGGGCCTCTGCACCCGCATGGGAGACCCAGAAGAAACTCCTGGCTCCTGGCTCCTGGCTTTGGATTGGCTCAGCTCTGGCCATTGCGGTCACTTGGGGAGCAAACCAGCAGATGGAAGACCTTTCTGTCTCTCTCTATAACTCTGCCTCTGAAGTAAAGAAGTAAATATTTTTAAAAATACATAAAAATAAAGTATAATAGACTCTAACATAGATTTGTTTAGAGGCTGGCCTCATTGTAGGGCCAGGAGCCCTGCTTCAGCTGAGGGATTTAAACTACACTGTAGAAAATTAGGCGCCACCACTATGAGGCCCGTGATCTTAAATGACATGGAATGAAGCTCCTGGCTCCTAGTTGCAGATCAGCCCACTGGGAAATTAACCAACAGAGGGAAAATTCTCTTTTTCTTTCTCTCTCTTTCTCTGTAACTTTGCCTTCCAAATAAATAAAAATCTTTTTAAAAAACTTCTCTCAGGGATCTTGAGCCACAGAAATCTCAAGGCAGACAGGATACACACAACAGCTGGCTGAGAATAACTGAACACCAACTGTACCCTAACAAGAGAGGCAGAATGGTGTGTCCTTGCAGTCAATTCCTATGTGGTGGGTGAAGGGATGGGACATGCAACAGCTTCAAATCCAGACTGGAAGGTGACTGAAGGCATGAAACGCTGGAGAAACTGAGCAGAGAGAGGCACAAGCTTGCACCTGCACTCATGGACGTCTCTAGGAGACACCCCCACAGTGGAGACCACAGGCATCTGGAGAGAACGATAGGGACCCAGGGGGAGGGGACAGGAGAGTTACTCTAAACACTGCAGACTCTGGGAACTCCTGCACTCTGGACCATCGACCCCTTTACCTTTCCAAAACAAAAAGATGCAGGACACTGGTGAGGGTCTATGCCAGGGGCTTATATGCGTGAGCTGGAACAACTCCTGTGCTTCCCAGGTTAAAAAGGCTCCCTGAGGGGCCGGTGCTGCGGCACAGTAGGTTAATCCTCTGCCTGCGGTGCTGGCATCCCATATGGGTGCCGGTTCTAGTCCCAGTTGCTCCTCTTGCCAACCCGCTCTCTGCAATGGCCTGCAGAAGCAGTGGAAGATGGTCCAAGTCCTTGGGCCCCTGTACCCACGTGGGAGACCAGGAGGAAGCTCCTGGCTCCTGACTGGCGCAGCTCCGGCCGTTGCAGCCATTTGGGGAGTGAACCAGCAGACGGAAGACCTTTCTCTCTGTCTCTACCTCTCACTGTCTGGAACTCTACCTCTCAAATAAATAAATCTTAAATTAAAAAAAAAAAGAAAGAAAGGCTCCGTGAAAAACAGAGACCCCAAAGCTGACTCACCAAGGCCCTGCTTCCTGACAGTGGTGAAGTCAGGGTTCCGAAGCAGACCTGGGACGCTCCTGGGACGCAAGGGGGCCTACAGGGGCTTTGGGTGCAGCGTGCCTCTGTGCCCGGGCTGGTCTGTTGACGAGCAGCTTAGATGGTGAGAAGGAACGTGGGCCCTGGAGGCACAGCCAGTCCCCTGAGTGCAGCACACCCCTCAGGCTCCTGAGTGTGTGGGAAGGAAGTTGCAAAGCCCAAAACTGTCTTCTGTACCTTTATGCCCCATGCCCGGGGACCAAACCCTCCCCCGAATCTCTGCTCTCACCTCATCCTTCACTTCTACCAGGTGGACCACTGCCCTCAGACTGCCTTGTCCCAGGACTCCTGCACGTGGGTAGTGACAAAAGACACCACCCTGCCTATGTCACCACGGCAGGCAACTTTTCCCAAGAGCAAGCAGGCAAATGAGAACATAGCTCTGATCCAGATCCTACAGTGTGCCAGGAGCTTGCATGGTGATCCTCACAGCAAGGCCGTGACAGGGACGTCTTCCCAGAGAAGCGGATAAGGCACATAGAGGCTACAAGCCTGGGCCAAGCGCGCAGGGCTAAGGAATGGTAACCCAGAGATTTCCACCTGGGTTGTGCTGAGTGCAGACCTAATGCTCACGCCCCAGCCAGGCCACCTCCCTGGGAGCTATCACTTTGCAGAGATGTGTAGAATTTTCTGTACGTGGTAGCCAAGGAAAACCATCTTCCAGGGGGCTCTTCTACAACTAAACAGTAAGGAGAGAAGAGGGGAGAGCAGAGAAAATGTAAGCAGCCTTCTACGCCGCTGCAGCACGGATCACCGGGCTGGTACCTCTGCCGTGCGAGCTGGCCAGAGGGAGCCATCCTGCTCCAGCCTCGCCTGTCACCTGCGCGTCGACAAGCAGGTCAGGACGCCAGGCCTGCCACAAGGAGGGTGGCCTAGCTGTCTCTCAACTGCTTCTCATTAGCTGGAACATTCCACCTTTCAACAACCAAGGACGCCTCCTTGGAGAGTGAGGGCGGACCCTCTCCTGAACACTGCTGGGTGCTCACACCAGACAAAGGCCCCCTGTCCCAGTGCAGTCTGGTGACACAGAGGCAGCGGCAGCCCTGCACGCCATCCTGGGTATGTGGAAGTGGCCAGTAGACAGACAAGGCCAGGAGTCCCGAGAAAAGGGAGCTGGCCTAGGTCCAGGGGCCCAGGGGCAGTGAGGTGGGTGCCTGTTTGTCTGAGTCCAGTGATGCCCACTGCTGAGGTGGAATGTGGGTGCTCCAGTCCTTCATCTCGGGGAGATCTCAACAGCACCTACTTCACACAGCCGTCTAGGGATAAGTCCGTATCTGTCTCAGAACCTTCTCCACAGCACAGCCAACGCGGCAGAGTGGGAGTGGATGGCACCTTTCTGCACCACACCTGTGAATTCTTCCAGGGCAAATGAACATGATGTGCGTGGGCTGCGGGGCCAGCATCACGTGGGTGCTGCAGCTTCCAAGACAGAGACTTCAGCAGCATGAAGTGAAGCAGGATGTGGAACAAGGCTCAATGGATCCGCAGCACAGACCCAGCCCCAGGACAGAAGGGGAGAACTGGGTCTGGAGGAAGAACAGTGTTTCCACATCCAGCATCCCAAGAAAAGCCACCCCACTCCAGAGCACCTGCTCCAGGCATGCCAACGATCAGCTTAATCTCAGAACCACTGGAAAAGGGGAAGGAAGCACAGAAACAGGAAGTCCTTATGCCAAGGTGTCACCAAAGTCCAGAGGAACGTGGTAGCCGCTAGACAGGGAACCAGGTTAGCTCCACTGCCTGGACCTTCCTCCCATGCAGGGCTTGGAGTGCGACAAGCTGCCAGCTCTAGAGCTTCAGGCTGTGTCCTGAGGGTCCCAGCACCAGCGTGGGGCTGTGAGCAGGCCATGGCGGGCTTGCTGCAGTAGCTGGTGCTCCCAGCATGGCTGTGGAGAAAGAGCATGGCTCTTTCCTGGCCCTGCAAGAGCCTGGCTGCCCACCCCCTGACATGTGCACGCCCTCCTGACTACCCTTTCTGTTCTCCACACTGTGGCAAAACAGCAGACCCTGAGCAGGTGAAGCAGCAGAGGTTATATTGCCTATGGGTCCACTTCTGAAAACTGCACGAAGGCCACAATTTCTGTAGAAATAACTACTTTTCCAACAAACTCAGGGACCGTGCAATTAGAGGAATCGCCTGGCTGATCCTTTCTAAAACACACCATCACCTCTCATGAGTCTCTGGTCTGAACCCAGGCTTTAATTCCGTATTTTTCTTAGAGGACTACCTCTCGCACTAGCAACATTCTCCTGTCGCCTGATTTCTGCCGTGGGCTCCCAGCACTATGCAGTTGCTTTCTTACCCAGACTCCTTCAAAGACAAAAGAGATTTATCAAGGGGGCTTCCCGCACAGATGGGGCTTCCGCAGGAGGTCTCTTGCTACCCTACAGTGTCACTGTCACACAGAGCAGGCACTGCCGAGGCCACAGAGGGGGCAGAAGCCTCCAGCCCTGCGTACTGGGGACAGGGACAGGTAGCAGGAGCACAGAGGCTGCCCCTCAGCCCGGGCTCTCCCACAGTCTCTAGCGAGCTGACAGTCCAGTGGGCCCAAACCAAGTGTCTTGCTTTTATGTGAAAGGTGACAGGAGACATTGAACAGAGGTCAGAGAAGTCAGGAGGTGGAAATGCTGTGTTGTGAAGTCTGTCTCTGAGGGGCTGCATGCCAAGTCATGGTGCAAATCTGCGTCTCCTGTGGGTTACAGGGGAAGGTTGGAGCGGCGCTGTGTGTGCTTACAGAGAAAACAGCGGTGGGGGGAGAAAACAGGGGAGCTGGGGTTGGGGCGAGGCCATTGGCAGGAGCCTGCTCAGAGGACTCTGACCTCGTACACGCATAGCAACTCCCAAGCAGTCACAGTACAAGGCTGAGTGGAAGCCACAACCCCCAGAGTCCAGTCAGAGGGGTGGCAGCAGCCAGGTCCACGCCCTACCTCTCCAAGTACACGTCGGGGCCACGGATCGACGCAGCCCCTCTCCCATGGGGGAAGGGACGGAGAGCAGGAAGCCCCGTGGCTTCTTCCCAGCTTCTTTAAACAGACGACCAAGCTGAGCTCCAGTTTCCTCCCCTTGCCGGCTGGCTCAGCACAGGCTAGGCCACAGGAATACCCCTGGCCGTGCCTTGGAGGTCTACAAAAGCTGGCCAGAGGAGGTGCAGGTGATAAAGTGCCACTTGCTTTTCTCCTTGAAACACAGACATGCGCCTGCCTTTAGTTCCATTAGACCTTCATTAATGGCACAGGTGTGAGACGGGAAAAACAATCGATTTGCAAGCTATTTTTCGATCTCCCTCTCTAAATGTGTCTATTTTAAATAGGTCAATGGGTGTCAAAGCCAGGGAAAGACGACATGTAAGATCCCAGAATGTGGCATTTTATATCCCAGAATGTGGTATCTTATATCTTGGTACGCCCAGCCAGGAGAGGCGGGAAGAGGAGGGAACTGGGACTGAGACCAGCGGTGGATGGCGTGGGGGGCTCCCCACCTGGACGAGGAGGGCTTCTCTGGCTGGGGGCAGGCTCTCAGGTGGTTCTCATTTGTACCTCACAGCTCAGGCAACTAACCTTTCCAGGTGTCTGTCAGGCCCTGGCCTGGGTTCCTCTAACTGGAACACCACAGCTAAAATCACGAAAACTTAGGATCTTTTGGCAGCTTTTAAAATGCAGGTTTGAATCCCGCTTCTGCCACTTACTAGATGTATAATCCCGGGCACGTTTCTGTGAATTTCAGTTTCCCCATCTGAAAAACGGAAGCAATAGGTTGGCCAGACAGCTGCGTGGACGCGGGAGGCTCTAGGCTGAGGGCAGGGAGTGCCCTCCTCTTGCTCCTCTCCCTACCCTCTGGGTTGGCCCCTCTCCTCTCCCAAGGTCCTTGTCCTGGTCTTCTTGCCTCGGCAACTCTAACATGCTCCTCTCCACTCCAGGTTCCAGCTGGGCTCTTGCCAACTCTGGCCCCTGCCTGCCTGTTTCCTAACTGCTCAGGCCCCACCAGGCACAGAGCTCTGTCATGTCAGCTCTTCTCCAGTTCTACCCCTTGGAATTCAGGCTCTTTCCACGCCTTGTGCCGCCACTACCTTGAGTGTAACGACCACTGCTCCACCATCCTCTCAGGGTAAGTCCAGGAATGGAGTAAACAAATGCTCACTGCCAGGTTCTGGCTCGCAGGCAGAGGCGCTCTGGCCACATGAACCCAGGTGTGCGGGCCATGAGCTGACTACCTGGCCGCCAGGAGGTCCTCAAACACTGCTAACTGGAACATCTCAGTTTCTAGCTCAAGCCAACACAACAGAAACCTCACGCCTCACTGACCCCCAGCAGCCCAGAAGCCAGTCATCAACAGGACCGTTTTACAGACTGGTTCTGTGCACCTGCAGATAGCAGGGCCCTGTCCCAGCCCCTCCCACACACAGCCCTGGGGCACAGGAACACCATTTCCACGCTGGATTCTGGGGAGCCCTGTGTTCCGGGAGACGAGGGCTGGAAAAGTGGGGCCCAGGCCTCACTCGCACTTCACCTGGACTGGCTCCCCTCTCACAGGCTGCTTGCTTTTCTGTTTACAATTTCATCTGATAGTCATTGGCTTCAGCTAAAAATGAGTGAAAAGCTTTGGCAACATTGAGACTCTGGTTTCCCCCTGCTCTGACACCTGAGGATGGCAGATTAGAATGCAAACAGCCTAGCTCAGCACGTGGCACACAGTAGGCACTCACAAAAAGCTCTTCTTCTGGTTCAGCCTGGCTCACACACCACGCCCAGTGGGAATGCTGTCCTGTGAAGGACCGAGGTCACAGTCTGGCCTCCTCCAGGATGGCCTGGCGAAAACTGAGAACCCTGGGCACCACGCAACAAGAGCAGAGCTGCGCCAAGCAGGGAATCTCACCCTCTTCTCTTAGGCCAGCATCAGTCTTCGCAGGCAGAGACCTGGGCTCACTGCTGAGAGCGCCACTCTTCAACTGTGCTTATCCACAGGTACAGAGCGAGCTGCTAGCTGCTACAAATTCAAACTACTTGGCCCACTCAACCTAAGCCACATGGCTCAATTGGTGCACTCAGGGTACCTCTGAGCCACACTCTGTCCCAGCCTGGGGACTGACAAAACTGCTAGTCTCACAAACTCTGTACTCCTCCCTACCACATAGCTCAGGAGATGTGTGCAGGCAGAGGGTGAAATGGGAACCTCCTTCCTCATCGCTGAAAACAGAACAAGTGCAAGGACCAGCCCCACCCTCAGCCCCACTTCTGCTTACTAAGAAGACCCCCAAGAGACCATGTGAGGGCCTCGCTCACACAGCTGAGATGGTGCCTTTTCTAAATGCCACCGCCAGGTGCCCCAGCGCCCAGTCTAAACACTCCTCCCTGCCCTTGTGGCATAGCAGGCAGGTGAGCAACTCCTTGCCTAGGTCACGCAGCCAACAGCCACTACATGCCTGCAGGGAGCAGGCTCTGTGGTGACCAAGTGGACAGAGGCTCTCCCTGAAGACATGGGAAAGGCCCATCGGCATCACCCAGGCCTACGAGTCCAGCTGTGAGCCCCAGGAGCTTTTCATCTCAGCTGCCCCCACCCTGAGTCTCTCCCTCTTGCTGACACCCTGAAACATGACCATCACAAGGAGAGGGTCCCAGAAAATCCCCAGTTAATCTCCATCCCACTCTACCACGAACCAAGCTGGTTTCTCCACATTCAACTCGAGGTCTTGCCCCAGGAGCCGTGGCCTCTGGGCTGGGTGGCCTTTTTCTCCAAGTCTCTGGCTCCATCTGCTGTCTCTGAACGTCACAGAGTTGAGGTTGGAAACCATGTCCAGAAGGTGCCCGTGAGCCCGCAGGGGAGCTTGGGCAGGGCAGGGCAGGCCCCGTGTGTGTGTGTGGCCGGCCCCCACACCCACAGCAAAGCAGCCCTCCACTCTGGGGGGGAGATGAGGAGGGGTGGGCGGTGCTCACCAGCAGACTGTTTGCTTGACCCCTGAGCCCACTGCAGCCTGGTTCCAATTAAGTACAAAAATGAGCCTAGTTACCAGGTTACCCTACTTGCCACAACTCGTCCTGAAAGCCAGAAATCATTTCACGCAGAGTGACCTGGGGCTTCATCCAGGGGGTGAGAGCTGCTGTAGGAGCTAAGTAGAAAGAATAAGGATTTGGGAATTAGAAAGCCCTGGATTAGGGATCAATCACAGCTCAACCAATTACAGTGTCAATTGTGTGATCTTAGAGAAGTCACCTTCCTCAGCTGTAGTTTTCTCGTCTGTCAAATGGAATACAAACGGCCTTGAAAGGACAGCACTGTGTACATTAAGTGCGATAATGTGCGCAGAGTGAGCGACACAAATCCTGTCTTCTCCAGCACTCATGTTACAGATGGGCAGATGGAGTTTTGTGGGACTTTAACAATTCATTTGAGTTTAAACAAAGCTACTGTGTACTGCAAACAAGAGCTGGTCTCAAACAGGATGACTCGGAAAGGTGAAAAATAAAAAAGGGTAACGATTAGTATGTCAACAAAAGAAAACTGATTGCCAAAATTAAGCCTAACAAGCTGAATTCTAGGCAGAGGAGGACACACAAGTTGCAGGGCCACGAGTGACGGATGAAGGCTTCATTCCCAGCGAGGACGTGAGCAGTGAATGTCTGCATGCCAGCAAGCAGAGCCACAGAACACGGGGCACCAGGCCAGGCAAACACAATGCACAGAACACGAGTCCTCCGTGTTCAAGACGGGCGTGTGCGTCTCAGACTTCACGTCCTCACGACAGAGGCTCCTCGAGGACCCTCTGCAACAATGACAGATTCATATATTAGGCCATGAAGGCAAACTCCAGCAACGCCACACGACTGATATAGCACAGACTGCACCGTTCGGTAACAACTCCTAGAGCATAACAAAACTAGGAGGAAAAACCCAGCAACTCGGCAATGAGGATTTTCTCAGCAAACAACTTGAGTCAAAGAAGGATGCAAAGTGGAAGCTGCCGACTATCTGGAAAGTGACAATACACCGTGGACTGTCACCGACCGCTGCTCGGAGGATGCAGACAACCTTAGGCTATCCGGTAACTGTGTATAGTTAACTGTACAACAATGTATTTAGTCTCAGCGTCAGGAAGCCTCGCATCATCAGAATTACCCAATGAAGAAAATACACGTACAAAAAGCAGATTACTGAATTAGAAAATAATAGAACTGATACATAATAATAAAGCACAAACACACAAAGTTAGAAATGCATAGGAAATCGCTAAATTTCCTGAAAAATTTAAGCTTACTTTGCAAGACTCAATGCGGATAAATTTTAAAATGTGACTTAACAGGGGTGGGCTTTCGGCCTGGTGGTGAAGATGTTCGCTTCCCATAATGAAACACCTGGGCTTCAGCCGTAGCTCTGATCCCAATTCCAACTTCCTGCTAACATGCACACGTGAGACTTGGATTCAGCTCCTGGTTCCTGACTTCAGGTTAACCCCACCTGAGACCTCGCAGGCATTTGGGGAATGAATCAGAGGACAGGGTAGTGTTTTCCCTATCTTTCTGTTTCTCATAAAAAATGTTAAAAACAAATCTTAATGACTTAGTAGACAGTTTTCTACGAAAGTGTAACCCAAAATGTTCCTAGCAGAGACCAAAATTAAAAAAAAAAAAAAACTAATACAAAGAAAAAAAATTGAGTTTTCAAGTGTTACCCTCTCCCAAAATACCAAGTCCTTTCAATCTTCTAATGAATACATAACTAACTATTTAAAAGAATAAAGGAAAACTTCCAATTTCCTTCTGTGAAGGTAGCATATTACTATCAAGATGACATGACAAGACACTACAATGATGAACATTATAATACATAAAAATCTTAGCTAAGATATTTACAATTATGATTAAGCAGTATATTAAAATAACATGGGGCTGGTGCTATGGCGCAGCGGGTTGAAGCCCCGGCCTGAAGCGCTGGCATCTCATATGGGCACCAGTTCAAGTTCCAGCCACTCCTCTTCCAATCCAGCTCTCTGCTGTGGCCTGGGAAAGCAGCAGCAGAAGGCCCAAGTCCTTGGGCCCCTGCACCCATGTGGGAGACCAGGAGGAGTTTCCTGGCTCCTGGCTTTGGATTGGCTCAGCTTCGGCTGTTTGTGGTCATCTGGGGAGTGAACCAGTGGATGGAAGACTCCCTCCCTCCCTCTCTGTAATCCATCTTTCAAAAAAATAAAAAGATAAAAAAATAAAAGAATAACATACAACTAAGTATAATATGCTCAGAATTTAATAGAACATCCATTAATATAACACAGCATACTAACAGGTAAAAGACAAAAACCATAAATTACTCCAAAAGATGCTAGCTAAAATTCATTAGAAAGGAATTTTTGAATCTTAAAAAAGATTTATTTATTTACTTGAAAGTCAGAGAGAGAGAGAGAGAGATATCTTCCATCCACTGGTTCATTACTCAAATGACTGCAATGGTAGGGCTGGCCAGGCCAAAGCCAAGAGCCAGGAACTCCATCCAGGTCTTACGTGGGTGGTAGGGGCCGAGGTATTTGAATCATCTTCTGCTGCCTTCCCAGGTGCATTAGCAGGAATCTGGGTCAGAAGTGGAGCAGCTAGAACTTGAACTGGTCCTTATATGGGATGCTGGCATTGTAGGCAGCTGTGCCACAATGCTGGCCCCATCAGCAATAATTGATGTAAAAAAATTAGGAATGGGGTAGGGGTTTGGAGCAATAGTCAATATGTCGCTTGGGATGCCCACATCCTAGGTTGGAGAGCTTGTGTTCAAGTCCCAGTGCCGCTCCTGATTCCAGTTTCCTCCAGTGGGCATCCGAGGAGGCAGTAGGTGATGCCCCCTCCACTCACGAGAGACCCAGATGGAGTTCCTGGTTCCTGGCTTCAGCCTGGACCAGTCCACACTGTGGCAGGCATCTGGGGAGTGAATGAGAGGATGGGAAGTTTCTCCTCCCATCCCCACTCCTCCCTGACTTTCAAGTAAATAAAAGCAAACAACAAAAAAATTAATGCCCTTTAAAAAATAGGAATAAATGGATATTTCCTTATTCTGACCAAAAAAAGATAAATAAGCCCAAAAGCTAGTATCTTGCTTAATGCAAACCATTCACCACATACTCATTAAAATGACAACAACAAAAAGATGCCTGCCATTTAACCCCATCCTAAGCTGCTATGCAATGTAATAAGACAAGAGAAATAAACTAGAGGTCTAAATAATTAAAAAGATGAACGGAATCATCGCTGATTCAAAAGATGTAATTATATAACTAGAAAACGCAAGGGAATCAATGGGAAGACATTAGAAATAACACTGAGGCCTGCTTTGGTTGGGGGCAAGTTAAAAAACTGAAATTTAAAATCAACAATTTTTTACACAAAGATAAATTTTAAAAATTTAAACCCCATTTATGATAGCAACCAGAATACGAAATGCTTATGGGAAATGCTTCTGAAGAGACTTAAAAAACTCTATGTAGGCCGGCGCCGTGGCTCAACAGGCTAATCCTCCGCCTTGCGGCGCCGGCACACCGGGTTCTAGTCCCGGTCGGGGCGCCGGATTCTGTCCCGGTTGCCCCTCTTCCAGGCCAGCCCTCTGCTGTGGCCCAGGAGTGCAGTGGAGGATGGCCCAAGTGCTTGGGCCCTGCACCCCATGGGAGACCAGGATAAGCACCTAGCACCTGGCTCCTGCCATCGGATGAGCGCGGTGCGCCGGCCGCAGCGCGCTGTCCGTGGCAGCCATTGGAGGGTGAACCAACGGCAAAGGAAGACCTTTCTCTCTGTCTCTCTCTCTCACTGTCCACTCTGCCTGTCAAAAAAAAAAAAAAAAAAAAAACTCTATGTAAACAGAAACATATACAATGCTTTCAAATAGGAAGACTAGGAATTATAAACAATGTACAGCCTCTTTGAATTAATCTATATTCAAATCAATGATAATAATAAAATTACTTTATGGCAATTGAAGATTATTATTAAAGTTCATCTGAAAAATAAAAATGCAAAAATGCTTCCAAAGATACTAAAAAACAGAGATATGGTGGAAATGAAGGGTAAAGGAGAGGCAGGGATGAGCATTTTCAAAAAATAAACAAATAAGTAATAAAAATAACATTATGAAGCTATAACATCAAAAAGAAAATAAAAGAAACAGTTTGGTATGAGGGGGTAAAATCAACAGATCAGTAACGCAACAATAACAAAAAAGCTCAGAGATGGACTGACATCGCTCATTAAGAAGGTATCGGGGTAAAAGGAACATTATCAGCAAATTAGCTAACTTATGGAAAAATAAAGTGAGATACTTTTCTCTTCATGCCAAAATAAAGAGAAAGACTAAATGCCAGTCAGAGAATGAAAAACATTACAGAAGGAATCCTAAGTGAATTTGTAATCTTGGAGGCCATATCGGGCAGGACAGAAAACACAGAAGTCACACCAGACTGACAACCAGACTACACAGTATCCAAACTTCTAGACCAAGTCCCAAGAATACTGAGAAAAGGGACAGTAGTTACTTACGACTCAACCGACACATTTCCTCACTTTATGGCTTCATACTAATTAATGAGAAAGAGACAACCTGGTACAAAAATGAACAAAGGCTATAAACAGGTAATTTACAGACAACGGGACACAAATAGCCAATAAACATATGTAAAGATAAGCTCATTCATAAATTAAAGAAAGGCCAATGGAACAGCAAGGAAATACTCCCTTGTTTTAACCGTCAAAGTCAGGTAAAAATGGAAATGACTGATAATATATTTAACTTCAGCAGAAGTCTGGGGACGGGGTAACCTGACATGTTCCCATAGGAACGGCACTTGATGCCACCTTTCTGGAGGGAAATCAGGCAGTATTTATGAAAACTAGCAGTGCAGAGCCATTGGACTCTGCAATCACATTGCTAGCAGGGATGCGCTCACACGAGTCCATCAAGACATGAAATAAGATGTTTATGCAGCATCAACTCTAACTTAAAAAGGGCCACAATCCATCAGCAGCTCTTGGGTTAAAGAATACAGCACGACTACATAACAGGGAGTCAGGAACCAGCTGATGTGATGACGCATGCCGATCAACAGCTCTCCAATTATACTGCCTAAAAAGCCCTCTGAGTACTATGTTAGAGGATTTTCCATATATACACCATCTTATATGTACAAACATGCTGGCATTGTGCTTCTCGCACAACTCAGAACACTCTATGTGGTTAGAAGGAAAGGGGATGGGGTGGAAGAAGCTTTCTCATTTTTAAATTCCTAACTTTGCTGCGTGAATTTTCTAATGATGTACATGATTTAGTGCTATAACTCACCCATTGGGGCCAGTGCTGTGGCAGAGTGGGCTAAAGCTATGGCCTGTAGTACCAGCTCCCAAATGGGTGCCGGTTCAAATTCTGGCTGCTCCACTTCCAATCCAGCTCTCTGCTGTGGCCTGGGAAAGCAGTGGAAGATGGCCCAAGTCCTTGTGCCCCTGCACCGGTGTGGGAGACTTGGAAGAAGCGCCTGGCTCCTGGCTTCAGATCAGCTCAGCTCTGGCGTTGTGCCCAACTGGGGAGTGAACCAGCAGATGGAAGACTTCTCTCTCTTCTCTCTCTGCCTCTCCTTTCTGTGTGTGACTCTGACTTTCAAATAAATAAATAAACATTTTTAAAAAATTTTAAAATGTTTTTGATATAATGTGGTGGAATGAGAAGGCCATGCCAAGATAGCCACTGGCAATGGAAACCGCCTAGCAACAAGCTGTGATTGGATGGCTTCAGAAACCACATGACAACGGAGCCTGACTGGCAACAGGCTGTGATTGGTTAGGGCATAGACTGCCCCTTGACCGGATTGGCTGCCTTGGCTATTCAAGCTGCTGTACCAACCGAAATAAACGAGTCTGCAGGCTGCTTGCCTCTGGCGTGCTTTCATCCAACTCCCGGGGTCTGTGGTGACTCCACACCTCTTGCCCCTACCACGTTCCTCCTCTCAGAACGAATCCGCAGCAACAATATTTTGCTTATAAGCCCAACATTTTTCCAAAAACTAGTTATTTTAGGGTATGCATGTTTCCCACGGAACCTAGGCTGGAAATCAGGGCACTGATTTTAGTCAGTCTGCCTGTGGGGTCTACCATCCCTCTGATCAGAATCCCCAGGCACGGGGCCATGACCCAGGGCCCCTCCACCCACCTTCAGGAACACGGCCACAGCTTTTGTCCTGCTCTGAACCCAGGCATGCAGGTACAGCTGAGTGCACACTAAGCTGCAGGTGGTAATAAGAATTCTTATTAAATTTTTAAAAAACCGTCTTTCTGTCACAAAGGGAGCAGGGCCCTATCACCCTGCCTGTTACCTTCCTGCCCTCTTCTGCCCCTCCCCCCACCTTTGCACCAGGATGATAAATGTCATGCCAAGAAAGTTATCATTATAAGCAATCCAGTAGGAAGTAGAGGGAAAATGATTTAATTTTGACAACTAAATGAGCTTTGACAAATGACTTAACTAATGCTCTAACCAACTTGCCCTGATAATAATCAGGCAGTTTTTCTACTTCGATGAGAAAAATTCATCTTTGCTCTTTTCCATGAATACCAGCAGCTACCCAGGTCCCTATGGACGCTGACCACACAGTCTGCGGGCAACACCCCATGGGCCTCCTGCCCCCAGTCCTGGCCTTTCTTCCAGGGGCCACTGTGGTCTGTTTGCTCACCCCCTCCTCATTAAACAACTGAACAACTCCAAGTCCCTTTGGGTACTAGTGCCTCCTCCTGCCCAGTTCCCACCTCACTGAGCCCTTCTCCCCTCTGTGGAGAAGGCTAGGATGTCACTGCCTTGAGGGACCTGTAGGGATGCAGAGCGGTGACAGGGGCCTGAAGAGCGCACAGGCCAGGTGTGGGAGAGCATGGTGGAGGGAGGCTCTGACAGCAGGGTCATCAGGCCCGAGGCCCAACAGCTACCTCTCTCCAGCCCCACCTTCCAAAGGCCAGGGCCAGGACTTGGATTCCCATGCCTTGTAAGAGTGACGTCCTGCCCAATCCTTCACCTCACATCTCAGTTATGCACTGACCCCAAGGTCTAGGAGAAGCTCTCAGCCTAGGTGGGATCAGACTTCTGGGAAGTGAAAGGAGCCCCAATCCCTCTCCAGGCAGAGGGGAGACAAGAGACAGGTGTGCACACCTGAGGACCAGTGCATGCACAGGTGCATCTAGGAGCCAGGGCACGTGACAGAGACGTGAGGTGGGGACTGCCCAGCTCACACCCTTTCACCTGGCTTCCCTGGCTGCTGTAACTAGGGAAAGTCTCTCTGGACACCACACTTGCCACATCCCCCAGCCTGGGCCACAGGGTGGTAAGCAAGCACGCTGCCACCCATGTTGAAAGAACCTTGTACTTCTCCATCCATGAAGTCAGTCTGAAGGAACCAAATACATGAGTTTACATTGATACATATTTAACCATAACAATCAAGTGCAAAACCCTGAAATCAGCTTAAATATCTAACAGGAGAAAACACTTTATAGTGCCTGTAATAAGTAAAGGGGAAAAAAGCCCAGGTGCAGAGCAGTAAGTATAGTATAGTCCTACTTGTTTTTTAAGAATTATATATCTATTTGTTTATATATGCATAGGACATTCCTGGAATAGCAAAATTTCAAATCATCAAACTTCTTGGAAAAAGGTACTGAGAGGGGCTTTTTACTTTTCATGTGGTATTAGGATTATTTTTTCAGTGCACACAGCCTGTACATGTGTATGTGTTTTTGCTTTTCTAAAGATTTTCATTTACTTATTTTATTTGAGAGGCAGAGAGAAAGACAGGCAGACAGAACTCCCACCCACCATCCATTGGTCCTCCTCCAAGATACCCACAATGGCCAGGGCTAGGGCCAACAGGAACTCAATCCAGGTGTCCCTTACTGTGTGACTGGGACCCAACCACTGGAGCCACCACCTGTTGCTTCCCAGAGTCTACATATGCAGGCGGCTGGAATTTAGAACCAGTACACCAGCACAGATACTATAATATGGGATGTGGGCATCAAGTGGCATCTCAACAGCTACACCAGCTAAATCAGTGGAACCAAAACCTTAGTGTTCATTTATTACAGAAATGGCAACAGGAAGCTAACGTGACTGCCATTAACAACATAGAAACAGGAGCCAGCATTGTGGCACAGTGGGTTAAGCCACTGCTTGCAACACTAGCTCCCATATCAGAGTGCCAGTTTGCGTCCTGGCTATTTTGCTTCTGATGCAGCTTCCTGCTGAAGTGCCTGGGGAGGCAGGTGCAAATGGCCCAAGCACTTGGGCCCTTGCTATCCAAGTGGGAGGCCTGGATGGAGTTCCTGGCTCCTGGCCTCAGTCTGGTCCAGATCTGGTTGTTAAAGTCATCTGGGGGCCAGCGCCGGAGCTCAATAGGCTAATCCTCCGCCTGTGGCCAGTGTGTTGCAGCCAGTGCGCTGCGCTGATCCGAAACCAGGAACCAGGTGCTTCCTCCTGGTCTCCCATGTGGGTGCAGGGCCCAAGCACCTGGGCCATCCTCCACTGCCTTCCCGGGCCACAGCAGAGAGCTGGACTGGAAGAGGAGCAGCTGGGACAGAATTCAGCACCCTGACCAGGACTAGAACCTGGGGTGCCAGCGCCACAGGTGGAGGATTAGCCTATTGAGCCATGGTGCCAGCTTTCCCTTATTTACTCTTAACAGAAAGGAATGCAGCTGCTTTCTAAACCCCTAGGTCTCTGGAGGCCCTCCCTTGTGTGATGCAGGGGAACCCCAATCAGCTTTCATGACGATTAGCACTGGAGAGGTTCCAATTCCCCTATCCTACTCCAAGGTCACAGCCATTTAACCAACACCCGGGGACTCTCCCATACACACTGACAGAGCGCTACCTGTACGCCAGGCCTGCAGCAGCAGAAACAACTCCACCCCTTTCTCTCAGGCCCACTTAGGGGGCACAAAGTGTCATGGAGAATCACAGCCAGGTAGTAATGGCTGTCAGATGCCAGAGGTGTGTGGGTCAGAGGGGGCAGTAAGGTCAAATAAGGAAGTGGGTCTGGGGCTGCTGGCTGAGGGCCTGCATGGAGGCACAGGCCCCAGAGGCCAGGTGTGGCTGGGAAAGCAGATAGGTGCTTTGCTCTGAAGTGTCCACAAGGTCTGCAAGGCTGCACTTTGTGGACAGGGAGAGGTGACAAGGAGGGTCAGTGGACAGGCAGGATGGGGGTGGGTCAGAGTGCACATGGTGGTACTGGCTATACGGGACAGTCAATTCAGGCTCCTTCCTTCCCTGCCTCCACCCCACCTTCCTCCCTGCTGTCCTGCAGAGTAGATTCTGAGATCTTAGGTAGATGACATTCTCCAGGGGAGAGGGTAGGCCCAGCACATTACACCCCAGTGTGACCTGCTAGGCCCGGACTCCGAGTGATGACAGCTCAGGTTCTGCCAGGGCTCTCCCACCAAAGGCAGCCAGGCAGCCCTAGGTGCCAGGATCAGCATCATCTCTTGCTTGCTCCTTCCTCTTCTTCGGCTAAAGGGGTGATTTCTGGACACGGCAGTGGGGTGCTCCGGCAGCGGAAAGGCCAAGCTCCTGCAGGGAAGACACTCCTCTGGCTGCTACTCACACTTGCCACCTGCTGTGGGGACTCTAGGCAGAAGGATGGCTGAGCTGAGACCTTGTTGGGTTCCCACACGCTACTGAGACCCTAAATTAAGTGGGAGTAGGATCTGGGGACAAGCTTCCACTGAACCATGGTTCCCGCCACATGCAGAGCATCTGGCTCTCCAGCTGACTGCTGGGTCAGCTGCACAGATTCTGCCAGGAAGCTGGCATGGGACCATGAGACTTCTCCCAAGCCTGGGTCCCTCTCCATTTTTTTTTTTTTTTTTTAAGGAGTAGCAACTGTTGGAAGACAATATTATGCAGTTTGGAACTGTTTATTTTGTAAACAAACCAATGGCAATAAATTATGCTGAACTTTTAATAAGACACACATCATATTAGGCCTGTATTTTTGCCAGAAACAAACAAAAGAAGGTAGGGGAAGTAGAGAGAGAAAAATGCCTTGAAGTAAAGATCACAAAAGGGGTTTCCTGTTATGAGATACGGATGCGATTCCTTGACCAAAAACAGACTGATCAAAATGCCAAATCAGAAATTAGGAAAACTACAAACACGTGGCAGATTTGAACTTGCTTTCTTCGCTGCCTAGACCTCAGGAGGCAGCTGGGGTCCACCCCTATGGCTGGCCATGACCAAGGGCAGCATGGATGGGGATGGCACTGCCACCAGTGCTGGGTAGAGAGTGTCCAGGGGTGCCGTCTGGATCGGCACCTCTGTGTCACTGGCATCTGGATAACCAGAGAGCCCCAGGTGAGCACACTCACACACTGGACAAACAATATGCACAGCAAAGCCAGCCAAATCCCCTGTGCCGGTCTGGCTGGCACAAAACACTGCCATTCTCCTGGGCACACTGGGGACAGCATTTTCAGAGACTGTGGGGTACACGCAAGGGGCTGATTCTTCATCAAAGATGGCAACATGGGGCTGACACTGTGGTGTAGCGGGTTAAGCCACTGCCTGCAAGGCTGGCATCAGGTATGGGTCCAGTAAGCGTCCTGGCCCCTCCACTGCTGAGCTGGCTCTCTGCTAATGTGCCTGGGAAAGCAGCAGAAGATGCCCAAGTGCTTGGGCCCCTGCCATCCTCATCAGAGACCAGGATGGAGCTCCTGGCTTTGGCCTGGCCCAGTCCTGACTGTTGTGGCCATTTGGAGAGTGAACCAGTAGATGGTTCGTCTCTCCCTCTCTAACTCTGTCTTTCAAATAAATATAAAATAAATCTTTTTAAAAAATGAGAACACATATTGAAGGGATCTCATGCTTCTGTTTCTGTTTTATAAAAATTATGATTCAATCAACAAGGCCAAATATCTCAGAGCAGTCTTTGCTATGCCATTCTTTTGGGGCTTTGCACATGTTTTTCGCTGTGATGGGACCGCCCTTCCTTCAGCTTTCTCACTGACAAACTGCTTTTGGGCTTTGAACGTGGTATGTATCCACGCTTGTTCCTGTTGTGGGTCCCACTCCACTCCACCTGCTCACAGCTACAGGTGCTCAAGTCCTTACTTCTCTCTCCCACAGATGCTGAGCTCTGATGGCAGAGCCGGTGTCTGACTTAGCTCTAGGTCCCTGGCATTCGGTCCAGGGGAACTCAGCATGACTGCTGAAGAGTTGATGTCATTTCTAGAGGCCCAACAATGGACATTTTAAAAACCTGGCTTAATTCACTTTTCCCCTCTGAGATTCCCTTCCCGGAACAAAGGTCCAGGAAGACGCAGGTGCTCCTGTGTGCACTTCAAATGTCAGCCCCTGCAAGGGACAGAAAACTCCATTCCCAGCGATCACAGGTGTGGGAGGGACAGAAGGTCCTCTTGCCTGGCCCTGGGGACCCCACAGGAAGGAGGACTGTCAGGTGCCTGGGCTGAGGCTCCCATCCATGCCACCCCTGTGAGACGACAGCACACCGATCCACAGAAGCCCTGGCTCTGGACTGCCACCATCTGTGGACCCTAGCAGTCAAGGGCACAGCCTCCTCACCACCAGCAGAGCAAGTGCCCCAGACTCCCACCCGGATGGGAGAAGCAGCTACTTGTATGTATAAACTTTTCTAGATTCTCTGCATACTACAACTGTTAAAAAGAATCTGCGATTCATAAAGCCAAGAACTGTGAAAGGCACAGTTTCTCTAAGGGAAGGTACTCCCATCACCTTTTTTGAAAAATTAATGAGGATCAGACAGGCGAAGCCACCTGCTCAAGCAGCACGGGTGGTTTTCTAAGCTCACGGTGTGCTCCTACGCCCCAGTTGTTAAGGCGACCCTGTAGCAGAGGGAGCAAATGCAGGTGTCCAGAAGCAGGTGGACACAGACTCAGAGGAGGAACTTGCAGGAAGCATCTCCAGTCTGAACTGGTTCTCTATGGACCCACAGCTCCTCTCCCCTAAGCCACCAAGACCTGTGAGCTCCTGAGGACCTCATCCCACAGAGTCATCCCACTGATCTATGTACTTCGGCCAAAATCCACAGGCTGGACCGTGAAACAATTATCAACAAACTTCAGAGCACTGAAACCACAAAAAGTATATTCTCTGACCACAGCAGAATGAAAGTATAAATCAACAACAAAAAATTAGCTAGAAAATCCTCAAATGATTATAAGCAAAGCAACACATTTATAAATGGGCCAAAGAAGGAACTATAATAAAATTTTTGAAATAGTTTAATCAAATTATAAGAAAAAAATACAACACATCAAGGGGATGAAGCCAAAGCAGTAGAGAGAAGGGAGAGTAAATGCACAATAGAAAAATACCAAAAAGCCCAAAACCAGTTATTTGGAAAGATAAATAAAGCTGATAAACACCTAATAAGACTAATCGAAAAAGTGAATATACCATTTACCAGTATTAGAAAATAGTGACATCACTACAGATTTTTTTTACAAAAATAAAGAGTATAGTGTGATTAATTTTATGCCACAAAATAGGTAAAATAGACTAATTCCTTATACAAACACAACAAAACAGATAGAAACCAGAATCTGAATAAACACACACACACACAAATGTAATTAAATTTGTCATTAAATGCTTCCTCATGAAGGAAACTACAGGCTCTCATAGACTCACTGGTAAATTACTAGAAATTTTTTTTTTGACAGGCAGAGTGGACAGTGAGAGAGAGAGACAGAGAGAAAGGTCTTCCTTTGCCATTGGTTCACCCTCCAACGGCTGCCGCGGCTGGTGCACTGGCGCACCGTACAGATCCAAAGGCAGGAGCTAGATGCTTATCCTGGTCTTGGGCCATCCTCCACTGCACTCCCGGGCCACAGCAGAGAGCTGGCCTGGAAGAGGGGCAACCAGGACAGAATCCGGCGCCCCGACCGGGACTAGAACCCAGTGTGGTGGCGCCACAGGCGGAGGATTAGCATATTGAGCCGCGGCGCTGGCCACTAGAAACTTTTAAACAAGAAACTATATCAACCTTATAGAATTCTTCCAGAGAATAAAAAAGAGAAGAAACTTCTCAACTCTTTTTGTAAGGCCACAGTGATGGAGATGCTAAAATACGGCACAGATGTCCTAAGAAAGGGCAACTGGAGAGCAATCTACTTCCTTAATGCAGACATGAAAACGCGAACTCAACATTAACTAACACAACCCAGCAACTATAAACAGGGCAATATTTCCCAACCAAAACAAGGATTAATCCTAGAAATGCAAGGGAGGTCTGACATTCAAAAATAAATGAAACTCACCATATGACAGAATAAAGGAGATAAAATATATGATCATTTTAATAGAGACAAAAGAAGCATTTCACAAAACTCAACACCCATTTATGATTAAAAAAAAAGCAGAAATATAAAGGAACTTCCTCAACCTGAAAAAGAATAAGCACGAAAAACCCACAACTAACATAATATTCAATGATGAAAAGGTAAACGCGTTCCTTCTCACGTAAGGGATACAGCCAAGGTATCTGTTCCTGCCACTTCTATTGGATGCTATAATGGAGTTCCTAGCAAGCAAATTAAAGCAAGGGGAAAAAGGCAGAAAGGGTCGAAAGAGTTTTTCTTTCCAAATGACATGAATGTTTAAAGAAAATGTAAAGAATCCACACAATCACAACTAGATCTAGTAAGTAGTTTTAGCCAGGTTGCAGGATGTGGTTCTGAGTCCATATTGTGCTGCCGTAACAGAAGACCTCAGACTGGGTAAGGAATAGAAATGTATTGACTTCAAGTTCTCCAGGCCGGGAAGTTCAATATGAAGATGCCAGCATCCGGTACTCTTGCTGTACTGTAACAGGGCAGGAGGAAAAAGAGACAGAGAGTGGGAGAGAGAGAGACTGTGCAAGAGGGGGGTGAAGCCAATCCTCGATAAGAATTTACTCCCATAGCAGCTTCATTCATTCATTCATGAGGGTAGAGTTGTCATGATCTAAACAACTCTTTGTTTTTAAAAATTTTTTATTTATTTAAAGTCAGAATTGGGGGGGGGGGGAGGATCTTCCATCTGCTGTTTAATTCCCCAAATGGCTGCAACAACCAGGGCTGGGCCAGTCCAAAGCCAGGAGGCAGGAGCTTCATCTGGGTCTCCCACATGGGTCCAGGGGCCCAACACTTGGTCCATCTTTTGCTGCTTTCTCAGGTGCATTAGCAGGGAAAGAAGGAGATCAGAAGTAGAGCAGCTAGGACTTAAACCAGCACTGCAGATGGCAACTTAAATTCCTACGCCATAGCACCAGTCCCTCTAAACACCTTTTAAAGGTCCTACCTCTTCCTACAGTTCTAATGGCAACTAAATATAAACATTTGTGTGGATGAGACGAATATTCAAACCAGAGCAAAACAAAATTAAAATAGATAATTGTATTCTATACACTAGCAACAAATAACTAGAAAATATTTCCAATAATATCAAACAATAAAATGCTTTTAAATGTAATTAGTGATGTACTCAAAATCACAAAACTATACTTAGAACTACAAAAACTACTGAGAGAAACTAAAAATCTAAATCATTGGAAAGATACACCATGCTCATGGATTGCAATACTCAACACTGGTTAGATATCAATTATCCCCAAAATGTCCTACAAATTCCACATAATGCCAATCAAATCTGAACACCTTTTTGAGGAAAGAAGTTGATTTCAAAATTCCAACACCATTTTAAGAAAAGAAGTTAAGCTGATTGGGAAATTTTTATGTATGCCAAGACAATAGAAGAGCCAAGATAACATCTAAAAACAGTGAACAAAGTACTTCATTTCCACATTTACTATACAGCAACAGTAATCAACACAGCATGTGATTAGATAAAAGTAGACAGAGTCTAGAAATAAACCTTCACATATTCAGTCCCTTGAGTTTTTTCTTAGAAAGACACTAGGGCAATTCAAAGGGGAAGGGAAAAATCTTTTCAATAAAATGTACTGAAACAATTGCAAAAATAAATAAAAAGCATTCAATTCTTTCTTAATAGTATAAAAAATTTAGTTTGGTACAAGACACAGATCTAGACATAAAGGCTAAAGTTTAGTTTCCAGAAGAAACACAGGAGAAAATCTTAACAACCCCAGGGTAAACAAAGGCAAAGATTTCTTTTTTTCTTTTTTCTTTTTTTTTAATTTGACAGGTAGAATTATAGACAGTGAACAGACAGTGTGAGAGACAGAGAGAAAGGTCTTCCTTCCGTTGGTTCACCCCTCAAATGGCTGCTACAGCCAGCGCGCTGCACCAATCAGAAGCCAGGAGCCAGGTGCTTCTTCCTGGTCTCCCACGCAGGTGCAGAGCCCAAGCACTTGAGCCATCCTCCACTGCCTTCCCAGGCCACACTAGAGAGCTGGACTGGAAGAGGAGCAACCAGGACAGAATCCAGCGCCCCGACCGGGACTAGAACCTGGGGTGCCGGCGCCGTAGGTGGAGGATTAGCCAAGTGAGCTGCGGTGCCAGTCTCTCTCTCTCTCTCGCTTAAAGATTTATTTTATTTATTTGAGACAGAGTTACAGAGAGCGAGGTAGAGATGGAGAGAGGTCTTCCATCTGCTGGTTCACTCCCCAAATGGCTGTGACGGTTGTAGCCGAGCTGATCCAAAGCCAGGAACTTCTTCCAGGTCTCCCACATGGGTGCAGGTACCCAAGCACTTGGGCCAACCTCCGAGGCTTTCCCAAGTGCATTAGCAGGGAGCTGGATTGGAAGTAGAGCAGCTGTGACTCAAACAGGCACCCATATGGGACTGCTGGTGCTGCAGCAATCCACAGTGCTGGCCCCTGAAAGATCTTTCTGAGTCTCTCCCTCTTTGTTTTCCAAATATATAAATAAATTTTTTTAAACATTAAAAACATTTACATTTAAAAGATACCATAAAGAAAATGAAAAGGCAAACTGCAGGCTGGGAGAAATAATCTCAACAAATATTATCTGACAAAGGACTTGTGCCCTAGTTATTCTTACAAATCAACAATAAGACATTGACCCAAAATAAAAATGTTTAAAAGAAGTGAGCCATCATTTCAAAACACAGATCACTGCAGGACAAGCAGCACATTAAAAGATGGGCATCCTGCTCCCACCCTGCCACACTGGCAGCCCCTGAAGGGGAGAGCAGCTTGTAGCTCTGTCCAGAGGAACCCCCCCACCTCCCAAACAGGACAGGAAGCCCCTGGAGAAAGAAGGCTGGCGGGGTGGTGTCAAGAGTTGAGCAAAGGTCGCAAAGGCGGCCCAAGTTGTTACAAAAAGCCTTGAGCCTGGCTTACAAAATGGGACATTTCACTAGAAACCAGATTTCCAGGTGTTTCTTCACAAGGGCTCGCTCTGGCTATGCCAGCTCTGGCACCTTGGGCCTCACTCACACAGTGCATGGCGGAGCCATTCTTGCTCTGTGCTGCTTCCTTCCATCTGCTCCACCAGATCCAGGGCCTCCGAGTTTGTGATCCAGCCCCACAGCCTGCACCTCGGAAGGCAGCCTCCACGTCTCTTCAAGCTGGTTCTGGGGGTGGGGGAACATCGGGATTCAGAATTGCCTTGAGGGTGGCATTTAGGCTGCTGGGAGAAGTTCGGTGGAGCTGAGAGAAAATGGCTGCACTGCTGCCCTAGGAGTGAGAGGTGGGACAGGAACCGAGGAGCATCTGTCTCACACTGGTGAAGATACCGGCTGGATCCCGTGCTGCTGCCCAGTGCCAATGCTGACCAAGGACAGTCTCTCCTCCGAGCCTTAGGTCATTGTCCCTGAGGGCCACACAACAAAGCACAAATGAATCCAGAAGGAGATGCATGTGTTTTCAAGTGTATTTCCTTGGAGAGAAAGCAACGTACTCAGCTCTGGACAGCGCAGAGGCTATTGGCATTCAAGCTGCCCTTGTCCAGGAGTGCTGCCTAAACTACATGAAGTGACACAATCCTTCTACCAGGAGATTTCCTGGTGGTGACAAAACATGCTCACGGGAGCAGCAGGAAGCACAGCCTCCACTCCAACCCCAAGGCCCCAGCAGATCACCAGGTCCCAGGGGCCACAGTGGCTATGAAGCCCCAGGCCTGGAGCGCAACCCTACACAGAGGTCTCAGAGCTGAGTCACGTCAATGACAACCCCACCCACAGCCCCCCCCCCCCCCCCCCCCGTTCAGGAAAGGCAGGTACACAGTCTTGCCCTGGCATCTGTGACGTGCATGTGAATTTACATGTGGATTAGGAGATCCTGATCCAAGTTCCCATTTGGTACCTCTATGACCTTGAGCAAAACCAATGACTCATCAGAGTCTTAATTTTTCTTTGGAGCATTTGCCAAACCCACTTCTGTGGGATCCTGTTAAAGTGTTCTGAAAACCAGAAAGCAGTCACTCAAAACAAGTGAAAGAAGCACCTGTACCATACGTTACTCTGTGAGACAAGACACAGAGAAGTTAAGAACAGATTGGACGGCTGGCGCTGTGGCATAGTGGGTAAGGCCTGTGGGAGTGGGGTGTGGGTGCAGGGAGCTAAGGCAGGAGACAACATGTATTATGGTATCATTCATATGAGGTAAGACAGGCTAGGTGTGTAAGAACATAGACAGCCTGATGCGCATAGACCACTGCTGGAGAGAAACCAGCAATGGTACTAGGGTGGGAAGCACACTTTATATCCTTCCTATCATTTGGACTGCTTCTCCTATCATGAAAATGCATTTTTTACCAGTTAAAAATTAAAGTTACAGTTACATGCTGTAGTGGCTGTGACCCAGGAGGAAACTTGTTCTCGCTGCCTTTGATGCCGCGAGCCCATGGCTTTCCCAGAGAGCCGAAGCCCAGGGGAGCGGGCCTCTGGGGTTTTCTCACACTACAGCTCAGCATTCCTCCTCTTTTTGTCCAGGGCTAGCCCTGCTTTCCCAGTTAGCAATCCCAGGACTGGGGTGCATTAAGCCATTGCTTAGGACACTCACATCCCATATCGGAGTACCTGGGATCAAGAGCTCCTCCACTTCTGATCCAGCTTCCTGCTAGTGCACCTGAGAGGCAGGAGTACTTGGGTCCCTGCCACCCGTGTGGGAGACAGAAAAGGAGTTCTTGGTTCTGGGCTTCAGCCTGGCTGAGCCCCAGCTGTTTTGGGCATTTGGGGAGTGAATCAGTGGATAGAAGATCTCTTGATCTCTCTCTCTCTTTCTCACTCTCCCTCCCCCTTCTCTTTTTTCAAATAATTAAGTAGAACTTAATTTTTTTTTAAATTCCAGTGCATGTTGAGAGCTTGCACCGAGGCTGGTAGGAAGAGAGGTGTAGCTGATAAGTAACTTCTACCCTGCCCTAGACTCCTCATCTGATTAGTGCAATTCGTTACTCTAGGACCCTGCTTCCCAGATTCCATTTCTGATCTTCCTTTCTCATCTGCGCACTGTTCCAGGCACCCTTCCCCAGAAGCACAGGCTGCCCAAGTCCACCTGCCCCCATGAGTGGCATCAGTCTGAGCCCATTTCCTCCTCAGTCTGCTGGCAGAAGGGTCACCAATTCACACTCCAAGGCCAAGGGGGACATCAAATCATTTATGTTGCCAGATGAGCTCTCTGGGTTCACTTTTCCAAATGTCTGAATGGCAATGTTACTGATCCCAGAGACTAGGGGCTCTGGAACCTGCAGGCAGCCACAGTCAGCAACAGCCCCTGAGGGCAAGGTTAGCAACGCTCTAACAGTTGTAAGTAAATGGTTGGTGGTAACAGGAGCCAAGCTTCTCACTACTGGAGGGGAGGTCCCAGACAGACGAGGAGGGAAGACTAGAATGAGCCCTGTGGCATCGGGTTACAGTCAGACATCAGTATGAACCATGTTCAGCTTGATATACATGCAGATGAGAAGACATAACTATTCTGCAGTTATACATGCACCTATGGGTTACTGTACGTGTGTACATTTCCTAGCTCCATCTGCTAACAAGGCCTGGAAATAATGATGCCAGCCACAAGGGGCATCTGCAGTGCCCCTCTCTTGGTTTCTGTCACCATTCTTCAGTAAAAGGAACCAGGCTGCTTGGAGAAATGGCTGATTCCAGATCTGGTGTGGGGGAAAATACAAGCCGAGCCTGGAGCTCCTTGTTTTGCCAGAAATCAGGAAGTGCTCACAAACACAAGGATGTGCAGGAGCCAGCGCTGTGGCATAGCGTGTATAAGGCTGCTGCTTCTGACACCACCATATGGGCACCAGTGTGAGTCCCAGCTGCTTCATTTCTGATCCAGTTCCCTGTTAACGTGCTGGGAAAGCAGCGGAAGATGGTGCAAGTCCTTGGACCCCTGCACCCATGTAGGAGACTTGGATGAAGCTCCTGCCCTCAGCCTGGCTCAATCCTTGCCATTGTGGCACTTAGGGAGTAGACTAGCAACTGGAAGATCTCTCTCTGTCTCTCCCTCTCTCTTTGTAAATCTTTCAAGTAAATAAATAAATCTTAAAACACACACACACACACACACGCTGAAGGATGGGCAATGCCAAGGCACACAGGAAGTGGCCTGAGAACAGTGATGTGAGGCTGGAACCATCTGAGTGGCAAAGTAATGCAGTATTGGATTATAAACCAAGTATAAAACACATGGCCATGGTCCACACTAATAAAAATATATGACTGCATTCATAAATGAGGAATCTCCCATGGGGAAGAATTCAAATAATTTACATAGAAGCTCCTCCCTCAAGGAAATGGGGCTTAAACCAACCCCACCTCCCCATCAAGCTCTACCTGCAAAGGGATTCCAGGGTCCAGCAGGGGCAGACATGGAACAGATGACAGTGTGTGTGCAGGAGCCACAGACAGAACAGCTAAAACGCCCTGGGAATGCCCACCAAGAAAGAAATGGACAAATGAATCCCAGGTGGCGCACAGAATGGAGCACCACACAGCAGTGAAAACCCAGAGACTAAGTCTCCACACAGCAGCAACGATGCCCTGAATTCACAGTGCTGAGCTGGGGAGCACTGAGCTTGGAGGGGCACACACTCAGACAGCGAGTGCTGCCATTCACACACAGCACTGAACATATTAAACAACGTGCTATGTATTTATGACCACAAACACATGTGGCAGAAGTATTTATATCACATTCCAGATAAAAAAAAATGTAACTAGCAGAGCAAAACCATGAGTTCACAGATATTATCAAGTTCTACTCCCAAAGAAATCTAAAACTCTAGGGAGGAATATTGGTGAAAAGCTTCCTATGAAGTACACAACAGTACAGGTAATGCATGGAAGTGCTGCCCAGACTCTGGCACAGCCAGGAAAGGCCGGCACGCAAATGCACGCCAGCCCCTCCAGCCCCAAGGCCCACAGGAGCAGGGTGAGGGATGCATGCTGGAAAAGCTGGATCAGTGGCCCCAGTAGTAGTGCAAGAAAGGAATCTATGGCCAAAACTGGGCCATGGGAAAGAGCGGATAAGCAAGGGGGTGAGGAGAGGGCATCCCCAGTGCAGCTGACCTTGCGGGCTGCAACAGAGGAAGTGGACACAGCATGGTTGGAGATGAGGAGGAGGAACACGGCGGCACCAGGACCTGTTCCCCTCCCTGTCCTCGGCCTCTCTGGCCAACCCTCTTGCACAGGTGTGTCCTCCTCTGCCCAGCTATTCTGTGCTGTAGCTCCTCAAACAGCAAGACCGTCTTGACTCTTCAACCCTCCAGCTGGGGTGTGGGGCCCCATGTCAGTGACCAAGTGCTGAGACGACTGGCTGTGGATATGCCGGAGCAGTGGCCTCTCCATCCACACCTAAGGCCCTGTGACACAGCCGCTACCACACCACGGTCCTCCTGTGCCTGTCATCATCTCATCACCAGCACCATTCCCCTCCAACCTCCCCCAGGTCCATATGTCACAAAGCCTCAGGCATCTCTCTCTAGGCCAACTGCCTCTTCCCTCCCAACTTCACCCCAGACCAAACCATCATCAGCCCTTCGCCTGGACCAGCCAGCTGCCCACACCCAGGTGAGCCCCCTCCAACCAGGCCTGCACTTAGCCAGGGACCCAGACTCCCTACCCTCTTCCCAACTGAACTTCGTTGGTCTCTTGCTGTCAGGCAGGAGGCAAGTGGGGAGGGGCTTCCCTCTTCACCAGAAAACCCTACTAGAACCCCAGAGCCCCAAAGCCCATGCGGGCCCTCTACTCACATCCTGGCCTCTTGCATACCTCGGGAAGGGGCTCAATGGTCTGCACAGTACCCGGACGCCCCCGACTGGGGGGCCACCAAGCCCTCCAAGGCAGTCTGCATGGAGCCCTGAATGGAGGAGCAGACACATCACACGTCTCCACAGCTCCACTCCCATCAACACGAGCTTAGTCATCAAGAAGAGACGAAATTCTATGCAGCATCCTAGGAAGAACTACAGCGTTTGAGGAAATGGGGGAGTACAAAATGCATTTTAGAAAGATGCCCAAACGCAGATAAAACAGGGTGACTTTTGTGCTTCGCAGCTGGCTTCCTGATCACATAACCTCTCCTTGCTGGAGAGGAAAGACGTCCAGGAGGTGGGGGTGCAGTGTCACTGGCTGCATGGGGCAGCCCTCCGAGGCCATGCTGACGTGATCACTGGAGCTGCAGGAGTTGGTGTGGGGGGAGCTGGCACCCGGCTCCTGCTCTCCAGGGGCAAGCGTGGCTGTAGGACTTTATACATGCTTTTCAGTAGGGGTGAAATTTTAGTGATAAGCATTGTTTTCAAAATCTGATAACAATGTTTACATGTGAGTGTCCCTTTTCCATGTGGGGTGGGGGAACAGGTGAAGTGTCCCTCAAGTCTCCCAGTGCAAGCAGCTTTCTTTATTGGTCCATGACTGGAAATGGAATAGGGGTTCCTCTTATAGGTGCGCATCACATGACTGTGCAAGGTCACACAGATGTCACCAGGCACAAGGGAGCCCAGTGCTGCCAAGGTGCAGACTGCCCATGTGATCCAGCACAGCCCACGCGTGCCAGTGGGCCAGGCCTCTGAGGTGGCACTGGACTCCTGGGGGAGACGGTGCCGGACGTGCCCCGGCCAACTGCACCCAGCACAAGACTGCATCCCAGCACTTCTGCAGCATCACTGGGCAGGAGGAGCTGAACGGAGCCAGAGAAGGCTGGTCTCGAGCTGCCTGGGGTTGCCTGGGGTGTGGCCACACAAGAGGAAGTTAAGTCATGGACAGCACTGAGTCCAACAGCCTCCAGTCCCTGCTCGAAGCAGGTGTACCCTGACTTCTCAGTGACAGAAGCACACAAATTCCCTCTTTGTTTATGCCCACCTGACTCAGTTTCTTGCACTCATCATCGGCACCAGGCAGTTAGCACAGCATCCCTCTGGGTTCAGAGCTCCCTGCCCAGTGAGAGCCGGGCTGAATCTGAGCCTCAAGCTTCCTGCTGGAAAGGCCGCAGAAAAAAGAGGCCCAGCCTTAGCTACCAGTTTCACAGGGGAACCAGCAAGAGTTAGCTCCAGGCAGGGCTCCTTGAGCAGCTGCTTGCACAGCAGTCCTGGTGGAGAGAGAGGGGTTTTCAGAAGAAAGCCACTGCAGGTCTCCTGGCAGGGAGCACCCAGTCATGACCCCAAGAAAAGGCCACTTACTTAAAAGGGAGGCCCAGCTGTATGGAGCCCAGCGTTCCACTCCAAAGCCCTGGGCTGACTTCCGGCTAGCCCTGTTCCCAAAGGCTGTCAGCCCCAGCCTAGCACGGTGCTCAGAGAAGGAGGCCTAGGCGCAAAGAAGGCGGGGAGCAGGGGCAGCCCAGATAGCCAGGATGTCTCTGCTCAGAGACTGCAGGCCCTAGTGCCCCCTCACCTGAAATTCTGCCACCACCTAGAGGATGAAGAGTTCAAGCTTCAAGTCTCCAGTGCAAGAGAGACTACCCCAAGCCTATGCCTAAGCCAGGCACATGCTGGGGCTCTGGCCTACTCTCCCACACATTCTGCGCGTGAGCGTGTGTGCGTGTGCCTTGGCGAGCAGCTCCAGTGCGTGTCAACATGTGGGTCTGCTTTCAATTGCGCTGGAACAATTCTACCTGATAAACAAAAACAGATCCAAAATAACCTTTGGCAAGCAGCATATTTTTAAAAGAAAGAGAAGGTCTGAATGCACTGGCAAGAGTAATGCTTAAGCAAACAAACTTGGTCAGGCCAAACATCCATGGTGCACATCAAAAAGGCCTCAAAGGGCTGCCTGTGACCCGCAGCCGGCAGCGGGAAGGACGCTGGAGCTCATGCACTCCGGGCCTGGAACGGATGGGCCACCCGCTTCCCGTCACTGGCCACTGGCGTTTCATGTGGGTCACAGGGTCAGACTACAACTTGGGTCCGGGAGGAGAGGGCAGTGGCACAGTGGGCACAGGCACAGCAGCCCAGGGCAGCCAGAGTTGCCAGGGCGCACGGAGCAGCCTCAGCTTCTCTTAGCAGAAGTCCATCCGGGGCAGGCGTTTGGCGCAACAGTTAATACACCGCTTGGGATGCCTACATCCCTTAGCAGAGTGCCTGGGTTCATGTCCTAGCTCCATTCCTGATCCAGCTTCCTGCTCATTTGCACCCTGGCAGACAGCAGATGATGGCTCAAGTATTTAGGTCTCTGCTACCTACATGGGAGACTGAGTTCTGACCCCGGGCTTCTACCTGACCCAACCCAACCTGCTGCAGGCATTTGGAGAATGAACCAGCATATAGGCAATCTCTCTGTATCTCTCCCTGCCTTTCAAATAAAATAAAATAAATAAATAAAGTCCATTCAGGCTTCAGGGTCAGCACAGAATTGGGAACACAATCACCTGCTTTGAATCCCATTGCCACTGTCGCTAGCCAATTAACTCACAGCTTTGCACCTACCCTGAATGACAAAACAGCTAAGGAACTGACAGCCAAAGTCAATGGCCCAATGGCCAGAAATAACACACAAGGCCTTGGCCAGTAGCCCACGGGGGACACCTACTTGCCTGGCCCAGTGGCTATGCACCTGTCCCGGGAGCACAGCTTTCCAGCCTCTGTGGAGCTCCAGAGCACGGGGCTCTTGGTCACTGACCAGAACAGGCTCCTGTCTGCCTTTCCCAGTCCATTTAGGAAGACACAGTCAGAGCCACTCCAATACCCCTGTCCATCACAGAATGTCCACAGCAGAACTCCCTAAGGGCTTTCTGCTGTGAGGTCCAAACTCCTTTCTGCCTGGCTGCCAGGGGTCAGAGCCTCTGAGAGGCCAGTCTCTTCACTTCTCATGTCCCCACTGGTGCCACTCCTAACACGTGCAGCCAGGTTTCTGGAACATAGTGTTACCTGGAGTGGGTGGGAGGTACCTGCACCACACAGACTCCTCTACTCTCAAGGGCCAAAGTCTTGCTAAGATAGAGGGGAACCATGGGGGCTAACGGAACCCAGGGCCAGGCACTCCGGCAGGGCAGGGTCTTTCCCAGGAGCCCTGAAGTGCTGGAGATGAAGGGGGCTCCGAGGAGACTATAAACCATCACACATTCACAGGAGAGGCCCAAGGACGGGTCAGTCACACAAGTGTTGGAGCCAGATCCATGTTTAAAACAAGTGACTTAACTTCGCTAGGCCTTGGTGTCCCCTCACCTGCTAAATGGGGTTGTGAGGAAGTGAGCAAGAAGAACAGGGCATGGTGCTGGGGACGCCATGCTTCTGATGAACAGCAGCTTCCCACTGCCACCCCCACAGCAGACCCACCTGCCCAGGCAGAGGCAGTGATGTCAGCAAAGACAGCAGCCTCTATCCAAGGGACAAAAATATTTGCTGATGCTCATGTGCAGGCAGCATGGGCAGTGGGGAACAGACCACCAAGCAGGGGAGCCCTGTGCCTCTCGGAGGAAGAGAGAGGAGGGAGACGGGAGAGGGCACAGAGAGAAAGGGTTGGAAGCTGGAGAGAAAGCAGTGAGAACTGCTAGAACGAATGGAGGCAGCACCACAGGGGTTGGGGAAGGGGGAAGGCCCGTGTACACAGCCTCCTTCCCCAAACTGGCCCCAGCACAGCGGTAGGGACAGTAGGGATGGCCACGTTCAGGTGGGCACAGTCAAGGGGTGGCGAGCAGCGGTGTTGAGGCCCACCCCTCAGCAGGAGGTGGCCTGCATGCAGCGCCAGGCCCTCCCCAGCCGAGAAGGCTTTCCAGGACCAACACTGGGTGAGGGCACCAGGGAGGCGAGGGCACAGCACTGGGGATGAGAACAAAAGTCACTCTTTCTCTGGTTCTTCATGTTTTTTCTTTTGTAAGAGCCACACAAGAAACAAGTAAATACCAGCTCGTTACAGAAGATCTCAACATCAATTACATAGACTCAAACATGAAAGCTCCCTTTCAGCCCCCTAAATTCCACTGTCTCTTACTCCCCCAAGATGTAGCCACTGTTCAGATTGCTGTCTCGTTCCAGAACTTTTTGGACGCACTTACTCACAAAGAGATGTATGTAGGTACAGTTTTCCTATATAAGTGGGCCCAGCTCACATTGTTGTTCTGAGACTTGCTTCTGTACTTGGCTTTGTATCTATTCTGGTTACTCAGAAAATGTTTCATAGGGCCTAGGAGCAAGACCGGAAAAGCATTTGCCGGCATGGATCTGAGGCTGCCAGCAGCGCCTCCCCACACAGATCTGTGTTGCGTCTGTGATGAGTATGAGGGTGCAGTGTTTATCACAGCAGCCCCTGCTGCTGGACCCTGGGCTTGCTGTCTCTGCTGGCACACAACAGGAACAACTCTGTGCTGACCATCCCTGTGCACGTGTCCTTGGGCTGTGCTCTCTGAGTAGGCAGGGGAAAAAGGACGTAGTAATCAGTCCCCAGGATGCAAGCAACGAGTAGGCTCTGCTGGGGAGCACAGAGGAGGAGTGGGGAGCAATGCTGAACCTGAGTTCTGGCTCCCAGTGCCCCCAAATCTTGGCTGCCCTCTCTCCAATGGCTGCCAGTGGCACGAGCAGCTGACCCATATGACCCACACATGCATAGGCCTGGGCAACACTCCTCCCAAGGGCCGGGCCCAGGCAAAGCTGCAGTTTGGGAAGACACTTGCTCTAGGCCACTGGTTCTCCACCGGGATCATTCACCGCACAGACATGAAGAGTGTCTGGAGACGGTCTGGGTCAGTGCTACAGTGGGGAGCGGCAAGGGTGCTGTCACGTCATCCTGCAGTGCCCAGGGCAGAGGTGCGGGGCCTAAACAGCAGTGTGCTGAGCTGGGGAGGCCCCGCTGGCGGCTCAGCAGCTGAAGGGTTAAGTGGCTATACTGCCCAGGCCGCCTTCCTGCCCGGCGGCCCGCAAGGACTGCATTAAGCCCGGCCAGGAGATGGGCCGCTGCCGCCGTCCGCCCGCCGCCCGTATGGTTCACATTAGCGGCGCTCTGCTTGGCACCGTTCCCTCTGGCGGCCTGCCTTCCCTCCCTGCCCCACCACTCTCCGCCCCAACTCAAAGAAAATACCAGGATCCACATATAAAACCAGTGCACTCCCCTCCTGTCTCTTACCCCAGTCTTGAATCAAACAAGCTCTTAAACTCCTGACCTTCCGCCCAGTCACCCCGGTTTGTTTCTCGGCTGCAGCAGCAGCAGCGGCAGCGGCAACAGCACCAGTGGGGAGGCTGGGGGAGTGAGGTGCTGCCCTCTCCATTACCCGGAGGATCCGCAGCCCGGCACTGGCCCCCGGAAGGCCAGGACAGCTTCTCACAATGTCTCCAGAGACATTCTCCTCTCCCTGCTAAGATGCCAAAGCCCAAGCCACTCAGCCCCTCACCTCCCAGAACTAGGAAGACTCCCAGGACAAGAACAAAGAGAGGGTACGGGATTTTAGCATCAGAAGCATGGCCTTCCATGGAACTGCTGAGCCTTGCTTTTTCACTTAGCTTCTCTAGCTAGAAGTCCCAACTGCTAAGGCTGGATCCGTCAACAGCCGCAAAGCAATGTCTCACCCCAAATGGCCTAGAGCTTCTGAGCCTTAATCAGTTTACCTCCGAGATCTTTCCAAGTGGAGGTCTCTAACACTGCCAATGTATTAAAAGCCAAGCCACTGTGTAGCGCTACAGTGTAGAAGGTTAAGCCACCACCTGCAGTGCTGGTATCCCGTACGGGCACTGTTTTGAGTCCTGGTTGCTCCACTTCCGATCAAGCTTCCAGCTAATGTGCCTGGGAAAACAGTGGAAGACAGCCTAAGTCCTTCAACCCCTGTGCCCCTGTGGAAGACCTAAAAGCTCCTGGCTTTAGCCTGGCCCATCGCTGGCTATTAGGCTATTTGGGGAGAGAACTAGCGAATGGAAAGCTCCATCTCTGTAACTATGCTTTCAAATAAATAAATTAATCTTAAAAAAAAAAAAAAAAAAAAAGGCCACGCCGTGCTCTGGCTTCCGTGTTTCCCTCACTTCCAGATCTTGCAAGGTCCCCTCTGAGCCACGGCCGCACACCTGGCCTATTACTCAAAAGATCTGGGATCATCTGTGGCATGCCTCTCCCCTTCACCATCCTCCTGCCCCCAGCCCATCACCAAGCCTTTCTCACTAAGTATCCCCAAAGCCTTCTGGATTGTCACCAGCTTGGTCTAAGCTGCCTCAATCTGCCTGGACCACTGCACAATCTCCCCCAGGAGTTTCAAGGAAGGGATAAGCTCCCTTTGAATCTATTCTTCACACCACCTATCTGTCCCACAAACACACAGATAAACCCACGTGGCACCCTGCAAAGCCATCTGCATTATTATTATTATTATTATTTTTTTGACAGGCAGAGTGGACAGTGAGAGAGAGAGAGAAAGGTCTTCCTCTGCCGTTGGTTCACCCTCCAATGGCCGCCGTGGCCGGCGTGCTGCAGCTGGCGCACTGCACTGATCCGAAGGCAGGAGCCAGGTGCTTCTCCTGATCTCCCATGGGGTGCAGGGCCCAAGCACTTGGGCCATCCTCCACTGCACTCCCTGGACACAGCAGAGAGCTGGACTGGAAGAGGGGCAACCGGGACAGAATCCGGCATCCCGACCGGGACTAGAACCCAGTGTGCCGGCACCGCAAGGTGGAGGATTAGCCTAGTGAGCTGCGGCGCAGGCCAAGCCATCTGCATTATTAGAACAGACTGAACTCCAACTGTGGGAACTTCCAACTGCCCAGAAGGCCTGGCATAGTCTGGGTCCTCCTTCTCCTACGGCACCTCTCACCCTAGCTCAATGTTTAGGCTCCAGACAAGGTGCCCGTCTTTCAGGTCTTCAGCCTCACTCAGCTACCTCCCACCACAGGGCCTCTGCACATGCCTGAAACACCCTGACCCACGTCTCAGGTCATATTCTCCTAGGAAGTTCCTTTCCTCTCAGACCACCGAAGCCTGCTCCAACTGCAGCCTAGGTGGAGAAGCAGCAGGCCAGGCAGCAAGACGCAAGGACAAGGGCTGAGGACCTGACCTCATCAGAGCTCCCCTGTCTGATGTCCCAAGCACAGGAGGCGTCCGTGCTGCCGGGCGGGGTGTGGGGCTGCAGCTGGGTCCTACAGACAGCTCGGTGTCGTGTAAAAGCTGGCTCAGACTCTGAACTACCCTTGCCTAAAATCATCTCATTTAAATGCTTTTGAAAAGACCAACACCACCACCAAAACTCTGAATGGCTGGAATTTATTTTCAAACAAGGACATGTTATAATGAAGCATTTCAGCAAAACTTCAAACAAAAGCAGGCAAGTGTCTTTATTTTAATAAGGCATCTCACTTGCCTTTCCCTGTGATTATTACAAGCCAAAGCCTGTGAACAATTAAAGCAATGTTTATGGTATTTTTATTATTGTTTTATTTCTTAAAAGAAAGAATTATAAATATTCGGTTTAAGTGGTGTGTCGGTTTTACACACATTCAGGAAACACTCAGCTTTCCTTTAACAAGAAAAGCCGAAACAAAGAGGTCACGGCAGAGATCCAGAACCAAGCCAGAGCAGCGAGAGCTGGCACAGGCTGCAGGTGTGGCCCTGCCTCTCTTGGAGGTGCCAGGGGCTGGGCGACGTCCAGCCAGCGGGCACAGCTTCCTTAAGGCAAGCGTAAATCACAGCCTGTGTTCAGTCCAAGTCGATGCCTGGTCTGGCCAAACATGCCCAGTTTGCCCCAGGCTTTCTCCCTCCAGATCTCTGAATAGTTGGATTTTTTTTTCCTTTAATATTTGTAATCTCACATCAGAACTCCTTATTCTCAATCACTTTACCATAGGGGAAACACAGCAATTTATTTCTTCAGCCCCTACTATGAGAAGGTAAGTTCTGCAGGAACAGCAAGGTGGCCTGGCTGGAGGCTTGCACACAGTAGGTGGTCGCAGTATATGCTCAAGGAATATGCTGCACCTTTTATGCAAATCTGCTATTTCCTTTCACTTCCCACAGTAACCCTGCAAAGCAGGCACTGTTATTAACATTTCCTCATTGTGCAGGTGATGCTGCTGAGGCTCAGAGAGGTCAAGTCACCAAGGCCACACAGCAAGAGGCCAATCAGGGCTGTCCAACTCCAGAGCTCAAGAATCCGTGGGGATGATCTGCCTGTTACAGCATTAACTCCCTGGTTCCTGCTGACTGGAATTCAGGGGCTGGGGTGGGACCAAGAATTCTAACAAGCCTCCTGAGTGATTCTCACCAACCCACTCAACCCTGGCTGAGGGTAAGACACAACGGGCTGGACCCTGAATCCCACCATCAAGGGGAAGAAGGCCAGGTGCTGCAGCTGCCTGTAGGACTCACGTACCCACTGGGTAAGGACAGGGACCCGAGCCTGAGAAGTGGACCTGAGGGTGTGCAGAACCAAGACGGGAGCTGGAGAAAGGCTGGGGCAACAGGGGGCAGGACAGTTGGACCCATGGGCTGGCCAGGCACAGGCAGCAAGCAAGGGGCTGCGCTGTCTGGAAACTCAAGACCCCGTGCGACCCCTGAAAGAGCTCTCTTCCAGGCCTGGGGTACTGCAGCGGCTCCCCAACAGGAGGAAGCCTGCTTCCAGGGTTCAGAGGACGTGGCCTAAAGGATGGACTGCCCTTCCATCCCCATAACACTGTCCTTCTGCAGGCCCCCAAAACCACTTACCGGCCACCCGCTTCCTGGACTCCACTGGCAGAAGCTTTGTGTTTCCACACATATCCCAGCCATTCCCTTCCCTCTGGACTGTAGCTCCTGCTGTCAACACCCTTGTCTAAGAAGCAGGGCTGGGTGTGCGCTTGGGGGCTCCCATAGAAGTATTCTCAGCCAGCACCTTGCACACAGGAGAGGAGGGAGGGGCAGCTGCTGTCTGCTCTCCCCAGCCCTGCTGCAGGCTCTATAATCCCCAGTATGAGCCGTGGGGAAGCTATAGGCAGGCTGGCTTGCTGGTACATGCCCTGAGTGGCCACACAGGCCCCACGGTCACATTTCCCATTTGAATCAGAGCTTGACTCTGATGAACAAAGGCAGCCACGGACAGCAGATAGGGTCAAAGCCTAATGCCCCTTTGTGGAGCCAAGTGGCACCCACACTTGCATTGGGCACAGCCTAGCACCAGTCAACTGCCTGCCAATGGGGCATCTGCTGTACCAAGGCCACTTCACCCTGGTCAGGCGCCCACTTCCTGACAGAGGAACCTCCATCAGCTCACGTTCTCCAGACTGCTCCACAGCATGCGTGTCACATTCCAAAGGGAGGAAATGACAGCACTCCCCAGGTATCGACGTTTTGGTAAGACTTGCATTCATTTCACCCGCGCCGCACAGAACCGACAATGCCATGGGACCTGAGTCAGTTTCCCCTCGAACCTTCCCTGAACACTGAAGGGAAATGAGGCTTTAAAGCAAATTCCCTTGGGAGGAACACTCCTACCTGAAGATTGTTCCCAATTAGTCATGGAGGTAGCTTGGCTGGACACGGGGGTGGGGCTTGCGATGGTCACACAGCAAGGCGTGCACACCTGGGACCCCAAACCCTGTGCTCCTGCAGGGAATGGAGGACAGCAACCTTCCGGCACGGTGCCCAGGGCATGTCATAGAGTTCCATCAAGGTTACTGTGAAGCAAATCACCGCCTCACCCTAGAAACTGTAACGTGGCTTTACTTCCATTCAAAAGCTTTCCTGAGTTGGAGGGGTTTTCATACAAAGACTTGCAGAGTGTTAGTTACTCTGGGAATCCTGTGAGGTTATCCGTGCCAGAACCTGACCCAGGTCACCCCAGTGTGCGGCTTTCACAGGGGACGTCTGGAAGCCGGCCACACTCCCCACCTGCCCCAGCCCTGCCACTTCTGTGTCTGCTCTCCGTCCAGCAATCTCCGGGAGCTGACTGCCAGGGCTCCACCTCTCCAGCTCTCGGGAGAAGAGTCGGGTTAGGCTGGGGCAGGGCTTTATTTGAGGTCTGAGCACTAGAGCCCCATAAAAGGGATGGAGGTGCTGCAGTGAACTTGGACCAAGGGGGACTCCTGAAGCCCACACAGGGTGGGGCCCAAGGCTTGATCACAAGTCAGAGCTGGCAGAAGCTCGCTTCTGCAGTGGGGGCTGCACTGCTTCTGTCCCCCTGAAGAAGACACAGTGCAGTCACCATGTCTCCCACAATCTGACCCTGTCTGGGCCATCCAGGAACACCCCTGCGGAGGGAGGGCTGTGTGAAAGGCTGAGGTCCTGCGCCTGGACCACTGTCACAGGTACAGGCCTCTGTCAGCCCAGAACAGCCAGCCACAGGCGCCACCAGAGCATCATGACCGGCCAGCCTCTTAATGACGCTCTGTGAAGCCATGAAGGACAGAGCAGAATAAAGCAGCAGCTCTAAAAACAGCTCCCGTGCCTTCATGTCTCAGGGGACCTGCACGCCCACAGCAGCTTCATGCCATGTGAGGGGCAGGCCCTGGGGGCCCAGCGGTTTGCTCACACCTCAGACTCCTGCTGCCCCACACGGAGTTCAGGGTCCTTCACTAATTAGCTTGGGTCTCAGCTTCATCCCCCTGTGACACAAGGGACAGAGTGCCCTCTCAGAGAGTTGCTGAAAGCCCAGAGTGATGACATATATGGATCACAGAACAGGATCTGCACAAAGTAGGCACCATAAACAAATTTCAAACAAAAACCCTCAGCCATTACCCACTCCTGGGCTCTGTCCCCAGGCCATGCCAATCCCTTGCTCCAGTTCAGAATTCCTTGCCTCTAGAAGGCACAGAACATTAAGCTAAGAGAGAACGAGAGCCCACAAGGCTGGCCATGCCTCTTCACCCGCCCAGCTGTGTCTGAGCACTCGGGCCACGCAGGTTCCACATGTGTCCCGGTGTCACTGCCATCTCTGTAGCTGCACACAGCAGCATAGAAAGCCAGCCTCAGAAACAAACGGGGACCCACTCGGCAAGAACTAAGGGAAGCAGGTCTTCTGGAAGCATGAGCTGGCACACGCAGGTCCAGTGGCAGCAGGCTCCCAGGGGACTGATACAAAAGGGCATGACACTAGTTTGGGGTCGAGGGGTGAGAACAAGGAATTCCACAGGAAGATCTGGGCAGAAGCAGCATCCTGCGATCTGCTAGGTCTTCAGCACACTGAACACGATCTCTGACAGCAGCACCTACGGGAGAAGCCTTCCCGAGCGCCTGCCTCCTCTGAAATCAATCTTCCATCCTCACCTGTCGACTGTCCTTCCTTCGAAGTGCAGGTTAGGGAGACAACAGGATATTACACCTCAGCTGCAGATGTGACTCACATCCTCAAGTCAGAAGAAGGACAAGACAGAGGCAAGGGTCTGCAGAGCCACAGGGGTCCGGGTGTGCAGGGCATGCAAGACGCAGCCACTCCATGCCCCAGCTGCCGCACTCCACTGGCCAAGTAGAAAGGCACACGCAGTGGGGAAAGGACAGATACGCAGAGCTGGAAGTTATGACGACGAAGGCAAGGCAGCCACACAGACAGCCCCTACTGCCCGCACATTCTATGGGGCGCGTCAAATCCTCATGGCTACCCCAGGAAGAAACTAAGAAGAGACTGCCCCAGCGAGCAAGTGACGGACAGGGACTCCACTTCAGCCCGTCTGTGTTCAGGACCTGAGCCATGCAGGCATGGGCACTCAAGGGCAGAACGCATGTGCACACCCTTCCCATTTGCCTGCCCCACATCTCTGCATCTTGTGGTGACGGCAACTAGACTCCCATGCCCAGTCCACCAGCTCCAGGGGTGGATGTGTAACACAGCCTGGCCAACAGCAGCTCCTGCTGAGTCAGGTCAAGCAGATCCCACTCCTGCACTGAGTTCACAGTAAGTGGGAAGAGAAGCCTTTCAACTGTATTATTTATGATGCCTTGGCTGCAGGTAGCAGTGGCCCTGACAGAGATGTTACATAAAGAGTCGCTCCTCAAACACAAAGATCCGAGCTGCAGCAGATCCTGCAGTGGCCCTTGTTGCTCGGGTTCTTCTCTGTGCCACTGTCCTCTCACTCCTCCTGCCCTGGCAACAGATGGCTGCTCACCACCGCCACTGCTGCCACCACCCCACATCCAGGCGGGATCCTTCCTCAGAAATATTCAGTGGAGGACAAAGGTTGTCTCTTCCTGCCTTAAACCCCTAGAAGCAGGAAAACCTTCCTGCAAACCTCCAGAGGACTTCCTTCACACCTCGCTGCCAGACCTGGGTGACCAGTCACTGCTGGGAAGGTGTTCCCACTGACTGCATCCATCTTCGGGGACACAGTGATGTTTGGAGTTAACCACGAGGAGTGCCGACTACTTCTTGGAGTTGAAGTGGAGAAAACAGAACGCCAGAGCTGTGGGGACTGCCGAGGACAGTGAAGACACAAAACAGGGCCCAGTTTCTGTGGAGATGACACCCCTGAGCCTCCGGCCTCCATTTTAAGTTGGGTTTCTGTCGCTTGCAACCAGAGTGACACACTGAGAGTAGCAGGTGCTGTGTTGGGGCTCTGGGACAGGTGACAAAGAAGAGCTCAGGACCTGCTTCTGCGCCATACAAAGCACTCTTGACTTTATTCTGGGGACAATGAGGATCTGCACACAAATGCACAGGACGGCTGCAGGGATACAACCAGGTCTACAAGGCTGTCTGTCAGCTGCACTGGGCAGGCTGGACTCAGGTAGACACTGCAGGCAGGGACAGGAGCAGGATCCTGAGACAGTGATCCTTGTGGGGACCTGAGATGCCTGACCCCAAGCAGTGGCCACGGGGCTTGGAGTAGAAGGGCCTGGCATGAGGTGCCCCTCCTGAAACCAGCAGCCAAGGGAGGGCTGATCTGCTCCAAGGGCCCCACCACGACTCCCCAAATATCCCTGACTTTCTCCACTGCCCTCCCTAACTCCCTTCTTCCCCTCAGCTCTGTGGGCTCCACCCAAGCTTGGGCATCAGGCAGCAAGAACAGACTCCCCTGAGTTTCTACTGGCACAGGCCCAAGAACCATAAAAACACTGAAATCACAAAAATCCTACTTTCCTGCAAGTGTCTTAAAGCTGGAAAGAGTTAAGGCTGAAGGTCACTCCACATTTTCAATGAAAAGAAAAACTCACAGAAGAAGAGGAACTCGGAGAGCTGAATTCCACGGGTAGCTTGGAAGCCAGCTCTGGAGCCCTGGCACCTGATTTACATCACTACTCCCAGAACAAGGCTGTACTGTGACAGACAGTACACCTCCACTACTGCTCACCGGTGACACAGACACAACCCCAAAAAGGGGGCAGGCCTCAGCAGGACGCAGTAAAACACCCAGCACTGGGTTTCTGTAGCTGGGCTCAAGGTGGGCAACTGCTCCCAACACAGCCCTCCAACGTCACGCACCCATTTCCAGTCTAAATCCTTCTAAACAGCAAGTTGTTTATTTGCTTCATTGACTTCCTTCTATTCTACTCATCAAATATTGTCTGGGGCCCACCCTGGGCAAAGCCCCAAGATGCATAACGACAACACACAGATGGCCAGGTGGGAGATGCGGCAGCAGGCCAGTGTGCCTGTGGCAGCCAGGGCGAGCACAGAATCGAGTGAGCAGTCCTCTCTGATAGGCAGGGAGACCTGTGCAGAGTCCGGAAGGTGTAAAGAAGTGCTCAGGGAAAGAGCATGCTGCAGGTGCAGGGCAAGGCTCTGGGTGAGACCACGCAGCGTGCCTCTGGGAAGGGCAGCCGAGGAGGGTTCCAGAACAGGAGGAAGCGCAGGTCTGGAAGAGGCTCCACTGCTGGACTCTTTCCAGATGGAACAAGCTTATCTCACTCTCGTGATCAGCTTCCAGGAGCAGAGGCAGTGGGAAAATCAACAGCACTCAGCAGTCTTAGGATTTTCTGTTTTCCTTTCCTAGGCATTTTCGATACAGAAGAAAATAAATCTGAATACAAGCTCAATTTGGAGGTATATGCTAATAAATTCTGAACATGTCTCTAAATGTTGTCATCAATTAAGTATCCACATACATCTACAAACGACGTCATTGTCTTTGCAACTGGATATTGACTGAAGTCACGGTGGCACTCAGGGGCTGCAGGGTGTATTTCCATTTCAGTAACTCATGTGGCAGCCCTGGAATGAGCTGTTTCCTTACACACAGGAAGTCCCTTCCATTTCCTCCTTCTGCAGCCCACAAGAATTGCACATGAATAATCCTGAATGGCAACAATAAAGATGGTAAGGGACCAGCTAAGACTCACTGCATATCTCCCAGGTGTTGGCGGCTGGACATTCACCCTCCCTCGCTCACACCATGCCTGCCTTCTAGAGCACCCCTATCCTCGAGCCAAGCACACAGGGGCTGTTCTACATTTGTGCTGAATTAGTTAGGCACAGACAGGCTGAGTGATTTGCCAGTGCCCACAGAGCTCACAAATGCCCGACTTGGGTCCCTTGAATTCCTGGCCCTGCTGTCTTTCTCTGTAGACCGTGACTTTGACAGTTTCCGCTATCACAGCCCTTACAGCCAAGCAGCCCTAGGAACATCACCAGCCTGAAAGTCCACAGTCAAACCTTATGAAGGGGCTTCCCAGACCAAAGATCAAGAGAGCCAAAGAGCCTGAGCCAAAGCTGGTGGGTCTCAGGGTACTTAGCAGTGAAGCCATTCTGGGGTCTAAATGTTTTTTTTCCCTCTTTTATTCCCTACTCCCCAACATTTCCTCACTCAGCTAATCGGCCCCAGCTGGGAACGGACGTGGGCAGGAGAAACAGGGGCCAGGGCATGGCAGGCTCAGGCAGGCCAGCCGGGCTGGGAGGGGAATGCGACTGTTTATTTGGAATGGCTATGCCCTGGCGCAGAGGGAGTTCAAGCGGTCACACGTGTCCAAGTCTATTAGTGCAATCTGACAGGGATGTCACCGTGTTTGGGAAGAGGGCCAGGGCCTGCAATGTCCCAGTGCCCGATAGGCACCAGCCACCAATCATGGCTAGCAGAGGGCAGGGGCGAGAGGAGGTCAGGAGTTCTGTACCTCGGGCTCTTCCGAAAAGGGCTGGGGAAGAGGGGAGGAAACACTGCTGAGAGACCCCTCCCTGCAGGGGCTTCTGAGGCAGCAGGGTGCAGTGGACACGGCCCCGCCTTTGGAGCTGGACGCCTGACTTCGAATCCTGACTCTGCTGTCTGGCTGCTTGTCGCCGGAGCCCAGGTTCCCTCACCTGCTGGGTAAGAATAACAGGAAAGAAAGGAAAGAGCAGAGCTGGCCATGGTTGGATGCTAACGTTCAGGCCCCTCCTGTTAGAAAATCAAAGCCAGTGGGGCTACAAGACTTGCTTCAGGACACAGAGGACTCAAGCAGGTTTTGGAATCCAGCCCTTCCCATGGGAACTCCATAGTGGCAGGGCCAGCACTGTGGCGTAGCGGGTTAAGTCACTGCCTACGGCTCTAGCATCTGTATGGACACCGGTTCCGGTTCCAGCTGTTCCGCTCCTATCCAGCTCCCCGCTAACATGCCTGGGAAAGCAGTGTGGATAAATGTGTACAGACTGGTAACAGAAATTAGGAAGTATAACAGCAAATACCCTTGTGGGGGGCCCGAAGTCTTCAACACAAGAATTAAAAGGTGAAAGGAATAAAATACAACAATCGATATACTTGACTAAATTCTTGACTCAGATCTTAAATAATAATTCAATTAAGAGGTTACAAATAAATTAGGAGGTAACAGAAATCGGGATTGTTATCCCTGGAGATAGAGTACTGATTGAGAATCTTCTGGAACAATGTTCTGTGGCTTGATTTGTGTGGAAGATGGCCCAAGTGCTTGGGTCCCTGCACCCACATGGAGACCTACATGAAGTTTCTGGCTCCTGGTTCTGACCTGGCCCAATCCTGCCTATTGTAGGTATGTGGGGAATGAACCAGAGGATGGGTGATATCTCTCTCTTTCTCCCTGCCTCTCTCTCTAATTCTGCCTTTCAAACAAATAAATAAAAACAAACAAAAAAATCTCCATATTGGCTTCCTAGGGCTGCTATTCTGTGGGCCACAAACCTGGCAGCTGAAAGCAGAAGAGACTTCTGGAAGCCCAGCAACCTGGAGCAGGGCTGCTTCCCCGGGAGGCCCTGCAGGAGAATCTGTTCCACGCCTCCCTCCTGGCCTCTTGTGTGTGCCATCACCCCGGTGCTCCTGGGCGGGGCTGCACAGCTCCATCTTGGACTCCACATGTACCACCTTCTAGTGAACCTTGGTGCCGTCTGCCTGTCAGTCTCTTATGAGAACACTTGCTATTGGATGTAGTGGCCTTCCTGTATCAAGAGGCCTTGTCATGAGATCTTCACAGTAATCACACCTGCAAAGGCCCTTACTCCACAAAGGTCATAAGCTGAGGTAGTGGAGGTCACAGTTCAACACTGTACAGTCCACTCTCTGATCTCCAAAACTTCACGTCCATCCCACGTGCAAAATATATTCATCCCATCCCAACATTCCACCAAATATCACCCCATGAAGTCATTAATTCTAAGCCCCAAATCTCATCTAAATACATACCATGAGCTCACAAAGCCATGAGCATCATCCTCTATGTCACCTAATCAGAGTGGGTGATGCTGGGTAGGACCCATCCTGGGGCAAACTGCTTCTCCATCAGTTGACCTGCTCTGTAATGCAGTGGTGAGGCAGGCATAGGACAGACATTCCATCCTAACAAGCAGAAATGGAAGGAATGCAGGGGCCACTGGTGCTGAGCAAGTCTGAAACCCAGCAGGGCAAATTCCATTAGGTTTCAAGACCTGAGACTGACTCTCTGTAGCCTGATCCTCGCCCTCTGGCCACTTCTCTGGCCTCTGCTTCTGTGTCCACAGCTCTGCCTGGTTCCATTCTCCTTGTTTTGGAAGGGCATCACGAGCTTGTGGCTGAGTAGTTCCATTAGCTCACCACCACAATCGCAGAAGTCCAACAGCTTTTTTCTTTTTCTTTTTTTCCCATCGTTTCGAGTCTCTCTATCCCTTTTAGTCTAGGGTTTTTGCTGCCATAATATTATCAAAAACCTTGCTATCCTCAGATATTTCAAGAACAAGAGACTAAGTAAGTCCCTCTCCACTGCTCGCCTCTGCTAAAATGCGAGATTGGGCACATGGATCACATACCTGACTTCCCCAACGAAACGGTATCCAGTCTCACCCTCGGCACTCTCTCCAGAGCTCGCCTTCTCAACAGTCAGTTTCCTAACCTTAGCAACCTTCCCAATCTGGAGGGAGCCAGAACGGCCCCCCGCTCCCCTCCACAAACCATCATCAAGCGCTGGCTCCTCCCCACTAGCATCCCTTCCTCCATCCATCCTTCCTTTCCCTCACATTTTACTGGGAGCAGCAAAGGAGAAACAAAGTCACATTTTCCACACTTGGCCTGGAAACCTCTTCAGCCAAATATCCAAGGCTAAGTGAATTTTTGCCTACAAGTTCTGCTTTTCCTGCTAATAAATCAGAGAGTAAGGGGTAGGTTCCTTGACACAGTGGGTTAAACCACCACTTGTGAAGTTGGCCTCCCACACTGGAGGGCTGGTTCAAGTCCTCGCTACTCTGCTTCCAATTCAGCTAACTGCTAACGCACCTGGGAGGCAGCAGATGACAGCCCAAGTACTCGGGCCCCTGACACTCATATGGGAGACCAGGATGGAGTTCCTGGCTCCTAGCTTGGGTCCAATCCAGCTACTGCACCCATTTGGTGAGTAAACTAGTAGATGGAAGGTCCCTCTCCCCTCTCCCCCTCCTTCTCTTTCTTTGTCTTTCAAATACATACATTTAAAAAAAAATAAATTTGAGAATTAGATAGTAGATAACGAGAGGGCTGAAAAGTATGCTAGGGAAAAAAGGTACACGATCAAAATGGAGTCACTGTGACAACCTGGCAAAGATAAATGAATGAGGCAGGGATCTTATGAAAGCAGGGTTCTTATACATGGTTGACTGCAAGTAACCTCACAAAGGTCCACCAGAACCACAACCTTACACAGGGGCCACTTCTGCAGGACATCTGCCCAACTGCCAATTCATCCTCAGACTGACAGCCACCTCGGTATTAAAGATACTGTTTCGAAATATCTGACCTGATTTTCACCTTTGCCTTTGAAAGTGGCCCTTGCTGCAACCTCCATAAGCAGACCCAGAGTTTCCTATGGCAATGCTCTGTGGCCCCCACTGTAACACTATTCCCAAACAAAACTCCATTTTGCTGATTTTAATGGCTTTCTGTTTTTCTCAGTGGACAAAGAATAAAATTTGTATCTGCCACACACCTGCCATGATCAAGAAGTGGGTTCCTAACAGGCAAGTTCCACCTTTACAAGGATGAAAAGGGTGGTCAAAGACCTCAGAATCCGCCCCTACTTAAACAGCCCTGCCTGCTGACCATGGCTGACACGCTCTGCCTCGCCGCCCCCCCCACCGCCCCGCAGCGGCACAGCCACTGGCCCTGATAGCAACACTTTTTCCTCCCTCAAAGCCTCAGACCCCAAATTCTCAGTCTCCCCCGACAGAGCCTTCTCCTGACACCTCTCCTACTCCCAGCTCATCTCTGCCCTAGCTGCAAATGTCTTTTTCCAGGGCGGAAGGGAGGCCTTGGGAGCACAGGGACTGGGAAGAAATTTCGTGTTGCTATACTTGCTATTCCAGCTAAGAATTGCATTCTCAAGTTTGTTAGATCACTGAGTTTATTCTCATAGTTTTAGGCTTTGTTTTCTAAGGTTGGGTCTCTTAGTGCCTAGGTTAAAGTGGATTTGAGGTAAGTGGTCTGTCACTGGAACTAGGGATTTTTAAAGGAGGCTCTACAAGAGCAGGCAGAAGAGAGAACATTGTGCACTGTGTCCAGGGGAGGTCATAACACCCAGGGAAGGCCAGGGCCTTGTCTGACTCCCACATCCAAATGCAAGGTACTCTGGGACCTGGCCAGAGCCAATACCACCCTTTTGGTTTTTCCTCCCTGGACAGGAGAATCTCCCCTAAAACCTCGAGTCCTAGGAAGAATTAACAGTCACACCAACTCAAAATGTAACCTGGGGTGGGCCAGTGCTGAGGCATACTAGGTAAAGCTGCCGCATGCAATGCCAACATCCCATATGGGCGCTGGTTCAAGTCCCAGCTACTCCACTTTTGATCCAGCTCTCTGCTATGGCCTGGGAAAGCAGTAGCCAAGTCCTTGGACCCCTGCACCCACATGGGAGACCCAGAAGAAGCTCCTGGCTCCTGGCTGTAGCCATTACAGCCAACTGGGGAGTGAACCACTGTATGGAACTCCCCCCCACCCCACCCCCCGCACGCCTCTCCATCTCTCTGTGTTACTCTGGCTTTCAAATAATTAAATACATCTTTTAAAAAATGTAACTCTGGATTTCCTTCCCCTGGGGGTGCTCTGCACATTCCTGCCCCCATGCAACTCCCCTTCCCTAAGTCCCACCATGCTGCCAGGTGCAGCACACGAGGCGTGGGTACCAGAGCACCCCTTCTCTCCCTTCACTTGGGGCAAGAGTCACTACCGTGGTTCTTTTTACCTGGTGACAAGGGGCTTTTTATGTGTCAATTTGGCTGCACTGTGATGGCCAGATACATGCCAAACACTGTTCTGGAGATTTCTGCGAAAGTGTATTTGGCCGAGACTCCTGTTTGCAGACTGCTCCACACTACGGTGGGTCTCATGGGATCAGTGGGAGGCAGGAGGAGAACAGAGAGGCTGAGTGAGCAGCAGGCGGCCTTTGAGCCGCACTCTCCCGTAGCCACCTAGACTTGGGACTCGCCAGGCTTTACACTCACGTGAGCCAATTCCTTAAAATACACATTATCTACACACGTGTGTAAGTACACTGGTCCTCAGAGAACCCTGGTACCACTGGTGAGCCAGCTTCACTGCTGTGCCTGGGCACGGCACTCCAGGAAGTCACTCCCAATAAGCATGCAAACAGAATCCATTCGCCCAGGGCTGGAGTGCATCCAAGCCTCTCATGCAGCCAGCTGAAGCCACAGGGCTGAGTGGGCGCCTCTGCTTCCCTGCACCCTGGACGCCTCTGAGGACCGGAGAACGGCCTTGGCCCCAGCATCCCTGGAAGGCCGTCAGCTGGTTCTCACCAGCCCTTGCTTTTCACCATTAATCCGGCTGCAAGGAAACAGCAGTCCTCGAGGATGTAAGGTTGTCTTGTCCAGGAAAGTAGAACTCCAAGAAATGCCCTCTGAACAGAGGGAATGTCAAGGCCACTGGGCAGCTCTGGAGTCAGAGCCAGGCCATAGTATCAGCAGGTGGGAGACACGGGGGGACCCCAGGTCTTCAAGGGGTAATACAGCACCTGCCAGTGCCCACCACAAGCATGAAACCAGCCCGGTTTTCTACCAGATTATGGCTCTGAGCACCACAAGATTCAAATTGTGCTCAATTTAAAATTCTTGGATTCTTGGGGATAAGACCAAAGTCCCTAGAAACAGCCCCACACATCTTTGCTGTCCTGAGGCAGCAAAGGCTCGGAGAAAGGCAGGGTCTGTGGCCCTCACTTGCTGACCGCATGATCTCATGCCCACCTGACCTTCAAGGTCCAAATTTTCTATATTTACAAAGAACAACTACCTGGGATCCCCTCATCCCGGGCCTTCATGGGCACCAAGAAGCAGGTGCTGCCCTGAGGACTGGGAGAGCAGCAGCTCTAGAATGTGAGGGGAGGGCATCGTGGAGCCGGGCAGGGCAGCAGCAGGGCCAGCCCGGGCAGCAGGAGGAACAGGAGGCAGGCCCGGTGGGCTCAGCAGCTGTGCAGCACAGGGACCACCCCTCTTGCTGCTAGACAGGGAAGCCAAAAGGAAGGACAAGAGAGACTGACCTTGAGGGCAGGAATCTCCACACTGTCGCCGAGGCTGATGGAGCCTGAGAGGATGGTCCCCGTCATCACAGTGCCTTGGCCTTTGATGGAGAAGCAGTGGTCCACGGACATGAGGAACGGCCCCGAGGGGTCTCTTGTTGGAATGGAAATCTGGGATGTCAGGAGCTAGAAAAGAGACGCTGCTGCCACAGCCTGTCGTACAAGGGCAGATGGGGCAGGGCAGGGGAGGGCAAGGGCGAGGCCGGCCAGTGCTCAGGGGGGCTAACAAAGCAAGACAGAGCTGAAAGACCCGGGCCGCAAGTTCAGATGGCCAACTCCCAGACTGCACTGTAAGCTACTGAGGAAAAGGGCCCGTGGAGAAGCCTGCTCCAGCCTCTTGTAGGATGACCTCGTGGTCTCTGCAGAGGCAGCTGCTGGGGAACACCCGGACCTCACCGCTTCCCCAGGCTTGGGGTTTAAGGTTCCTCATCCTCCAGCCCCGGGAGCCACCGCATCTCGTCTCGCCTTGCCTCGGCGCTAGCGCTGGCAGGCCTGGGCTCTCGGCGGGCTCAGCCTCACCTGTGGAAGGGCTTTACTCCCCCAGTCACCACAGCTAACACACTGTTGTGATCATCTGTTTATCTGTCCCCCCACGGGGAGTGGGGACTACCAAGTGTCTCATGCAGCTGGCATGGCGCCTGAGAGAGTGACAAGTGAATGAAGCAAACACAAAGGGGATGTAGGGAGGGGTGAGGAGCAGGGCTGCTCCCAGGGCAGCTACCAGGGTGTGGCACGGGCAGTCCAGGGATGGGAAGCCCGGGACAGGAGATGCACAGAGCAACGCAGAGCCTTTCAGGCCCGGCCCAGGGCTGCCCCAGGCGAGTGGGCCCCCACGGCCTGCCTACTGCTCCTCATTTCCGCTGGCCCTCGCCACACTTCACCCTCAGCAGCCCACGTTCCCCATGCCATCCATGTGCTTGGAGATGTTGTCACAGCTAATCACCAATAAACAAATGAAAATAAAGCCTGTATTATTCCTTTTCTTAGGCTATTTTCTGATTTCATAAGGGAACAGGCTGTCAAAAAAGTATTTGGTAGTACATGTTCCAAAGCCCAAGTCTTGGGACAATAATTCTTTTGGAAAAGGACGAGAGATTCAAACCAGGCTTGGTGGGAGACTTATGTGGAAGCCTCTTAAAGGCATATACAAACATCCTTCATAGCCACATTTTTGTGGATTTTGCTTTAACAAAAACAACTGTCCCAGGCTCCCTGACCAGACTCACTAGAGTGGATGGAAAAGTAACAAAGCCTCACTCAGAAAGCGTTTCTGTGTGAAGTCAGCGAGATCAGCCCAGTGTGAATCGCAGACACAGAGGGAGTGCCCACACTCCAACTTGATCTGTGCTCTGTAGGCATGGGGGGACCCAATGCCAAACCCAAAGACCACGGTGGGTCTGAATCCCGGCTGTGAGACCATTGGCAAGTAACTCGGCCTCTCAGAATCTCAGACTTCTCCTTCATAAGATGGGATCTTAAACCTCCCAGGTTGTTGTGAATGCTAATCATCATATATGTGACGCACTGAGCACAGTGCGTGGTACATAAAATTCAACAGCATGGTCATGTCAAGCACCAGTGTAGTACTGTTTTGAGCATATTAACCAATCATTTAGCCCTCACAGCAACTGCACATGGCAAGTGCCAGAAAGAGGCAAGAGATGATGTCACCTGGCTATGGGGGCAGCATAGTGGAGGGGCCAATGCTGGGTCAAGGCACTCCGCCACGCCACCCATGAGCTGCTCCGCATGTTCCACAGGGGAACCCTGCAGGCCCCACTCTCAGCACTGTCTGCCTTGGGACCCTCCCACCACACACACGACCCTCCTCACCTGCTGCCCTGAGCACCCTGCTGGTGCTCCCTCCCTCTGTCCACTACCACTAAGTGTGGAGAACGGCCTGGGCCTCAGGCCCATGGCTCGAAAGGTGAAGGCCTCCATCTCTTGGGACAGAGCTGTGCTGCCCGTGCTGTTGGCACCATCTCCTTCACCCGTCTGCATGGTGCCTGGTTCAGGGTGGGAGACACTGAAGGGACTCGTGCAACTGGAAGGAGTGGAACAGGTGACATGGCCCAGGGTTCCAGACGGGCAGGTGCTGCTTCACCTGAGTGGAACGTATAAGAGGGAAGAAGAGGCCATGAAGCACAGGTACTCTGCCGGGCCCTGGGCCAGAGGGAAGGCCATGTGGAGGCCGGAGGGGTCAGAGTCTGTCTTTCTGAGAGCAGAAGGGACACAAGGGGGCCTGCCTGAGCAGGACAGGGTCTGCAGGACAACCTGGATCAAGCCAACAGTACCTCAATGAGCTCTGAGATGCCCTGTGGAGCTTCAGTTTCAGGGGCCTCTGGTCCCCCAGGCTTGGCGGCCACAGGTATAATGGGTGCCCCTCGGAACCTGAGATGGAAAAACAAGCAGCACCGTTAGAGACCGTGAGTGTGACGTGAGGTGTATTCCTGGAGCAGCTGGCCAGGGATCTCCTGTCCCTCCCTCAACACAGGAGGCAGGACAACAGGGGCCCCAAGGGGACATGCCTCGTGTGGGCCATCAGAATTAAGAAGGGCCCTCCTAGGTTTCACTCCAGCTTTAGAACCCTCCCTGAGGAGGCAGCAGTGGCCCCATGGCTCCCGGGGCCTCTGAATCAAAGAGCCCTTGAAGAAGATGATGAACACCCGGCCTCCTGGAGACTCAGGCAACGCGGTGACCAGGAGCCTCAGGAGCCCCACCTCGGCAGCCCAAGGCCTAATGGGGAGGGGGAGTGTCCCGCCAGGACCCTGCCAGAAAAGCCCTGCCCGCTTCAGGTGAATCTACCTGTTCTACTAAAAACACAAAGCACCAAACACTGTCAGAAAAAAGGGGAAAAGAAAATAAACAGGCCGTCGCCGTGGCTCAACAGGCTAATCCTCCGCCTTGAGGCGCCGGCACACCAGGTTCTAGTCCCGGTCGGGGCGCCGGATTCTGTCCCGGTTGCCCCTCTTCCAGGCCAGCTCTCTGCTGTAGCCCAGGAGTGCAGTGGAGGATGGCCCAAGTGCTTGGGCCCTGCACCCCATGGGAGACCAGGATAAAGCACCTAGCACCTGGCTCCTGCCATCGGATGAGCGCGGTGCGCCGGCCGCAGCGCGCCAACCGCAGCAGCCATTGGAGGGTGAACCAACGGCAAAGGAAGACCTTTCTCTCTGTCTCTCTCTCTCACTGTCCACTCTGCCTGTCAAAATAAAAAAAAAAAAAGAAAGAAAAAAAAAAAAGAAAATAAACAGCCCATGATCCCATCGTTGTGATGTATTTTCTTCTAACCCCATGTTTTGCCAAGGGAAATTTTCTCACATTTCAGTTATCGTACGCATGTAATTTCCCATCCTGTTTGTACATGAACCACTATATCATCAGAATTTTCTGTTGAGTGACAGCAACATCAAAGACAGTAACTCTCTGGGCTGAGTCAAGTTTTCAACAGAGATGCGTTTACTTAAACCTCACAAAACCACTGTGGACTTGTCACCATCTTATAATAGATAAGAAAATGAGACTTAGAGAAGTGAATTAATTTGCTCCAAGTCATTGGTAATAAAACCTCAGAAACAAACTCACACGTAGCCCATCTGAGCCTGGCACCAGAGCTTACAACCTCTCTGTCACGGGCCCCCTCTTCATTGTCATAGCTGCATAAAAGAGCAAGCACGATTTACATGCTTGTTCCTCCAGACACTTGTTCACAACATTTCAAATCTTCTGCTCTTATAAATAACATGGTGATAAACATGTCGGTGGGCACGACTAATATTTCAAGGGTTTTTGTTGCTTTGGCTTTGGGATACTTACAAGGTGTAAATCTAAGGCTGAACCTACATAGGAAGATCACCGAAAATGGTGGAGTAAGAATATCCTCGAACTCCTCCTCCATAAAAACAAGAACACTGGCAAAAACTGTCACAATCAACTTTTTCAAAATTCTGGATATCAGGCAAAGGATTGAGCAATCTTTGGAGTGTTGATTCAAGACAAAATGGCTCAGGGCTGGCACTATGGTGCAGCGGATTAAGCTGCCACATATAACACCAGCATCCCATATGAGTGCTGATTCTAGTTGTGGCTGCTACATTTCCAAGCCAACTCCCAGCTAATGCACCTGGGAAAGCAGCACAGGACAGCCCTAGTACTTGGGCCCCTGCCACTCAAGTGGGAGATCCAGATGGAATTTCAGGCCCCTGGCTTTGTCCTGGCCCGGTCCCAGCTGATTTGGCCACTGGGGGAGTAAACCAGTAGATGAAAGATTTCTCTGTTTCTCCCTCTCTCGGTAATTCTGGCTGAGTCTTGGTAAGAACAAGTGGGACTTGTGACATTTGAATGTACCCTATTTCCATCTACCGCTCCAAAACTTGGAGATAGCCTTGAAAACCAATTGTCGCAACCACGTAAACATCCAGTAACCTGTCCAGCACTAACAGGGACAGCATGAGTTTCAGCCCCTTCACAGCCCCTGGCCCAGAGAACTGCCATTATTTTTCTGGCTCTTGATTCTATAAAGATCCCAACAGCAAGACAGCTTTATTTGGCCTGCTTTGGAGCTTCCCCAGTGCAAACAGCTCTTTTCTCTGGGGGTATTTGTAGAAAATAATCATACACAATTGTTTAACATCACAGCTACCTATGGCAGAAGGTAACCACTTAGGCAAACATTAGGCTGACAAAAAGTAAGAAGCAAAATCTCCACAGGGAACTTGGAAAAGCTCTGGGAATCTAAAAGGACCACTCTGAGGCACAGAAGTGTGAGTGTACCCAAGGCTCTGCATATGCTCATGAAAAATCTGAGACACTCTCACCTCTGGCTGACCTTGAGGTTCTGTGCAAGCAAAGAAGTGAAGGCTAAGGCAGAGCTGTCAGCTTCCAGACCAAGCACTGAAAGCATGGCCCAACACGCATGGAGCTCCTTGGCAAAGACGGGAGACTGAATGAGTCCAGGCATTTGGGGGAATCTCTGTCTAGTTATGAGCTGCCCACTAAGCTAACTGAACAGAGACAACAACGGTCAGTCACATATGACAAGGAATACATAGAATTAGCTCAGAAAAGTCAATACAATAACTCTAATAACAAACTATGGGGAGCAAAAATCTGATTTCCAGAATTCTCATTTCATATTGTTCCAGATGTTTAGTTTTCAATAAAAATTTACAATGTATGCAAACAAACAAGAGTATGATCTATACACAACAAGAAAAAGTCAAGAGAAACTGTTCTTGAGAACACTCTCTTGCAAGGACTTTAAATCAATTATTGTAAGATTATTCAAACATATACAGGAAATTAAGACAAAAAAAAAAAAAAAACTAAAGGAGAGGCCTGGTGCTGTGGCTCAGCGGATAAAGCTGCTGCCTACAGTGCCAGTATCCCAGAAGACTGCTGGTTCAAGTCCCAGCTGCTCCACTTCTGATCCAGCTCTCTGCTATGGCCCTAGTCCTTGGGCCCCTGCATCCGCATGGGAAGAAGCTCCTGGCTCTTGGCTTTGGATTGGCGCAGCTCTGGCCATTGTGGCCATCTGGAGAGTGAACCAGTGGATGGAGGACCTGTCTCTGTCTCTGTCTCTGTCTCTCTCTGCCTCTCCTCTCTCTGTGTAACTCTGACTTTCAAATAAATAAATAAATCTTTTTTAAAAAAAAAAAAGCTAAATAAGAAAAATAAAGCTAGAAATCAGTCTTAAAGAAAAAAAAACAAGCAAATTCTAAACTTGAAAAGTACAGTAACTGAAATGAAAAATCTGCCAAAGGAGTTCAACAGCAGATTTGAACAGGAAGAAAAAAAGGAATGAACAAGCTTGAAAAATGAGATTATTCAGTCTGAGGAGAAGGAAGAAAAGACAGCACAGCCTTCAAACCAATTTTAAAAAACTAAGAATGACATGTTTAAAGAGAGGCAGAGGGCTGGTGCCGTGGCCCAATAGGCTAATCCTCCGCATGAGGAGGGTTCTAGTCCCGGTCGGGGTGCCGGATTCTGTCCTGGTTGCTCCTCTTCCAGTCCAGCTCTCTGCTGTGGCCCGGGAGTGCAGTGGAGGATGGCCCAGGTCCTTGGGCCCTGCACCCGCCTGGGAGACCAGGAGAAGCACCTGGCTCCTGGCTTCGGATCAGCGTGGTGTGCCGGCTGCAGCAGCCACTGGGGGGTGAACCAACGGAATAAGGAAGACCTTTCTGTCTGTCTGTCTGTCTCTCTCTCACTGTCCACTCTGTCAAAAAAAAAAAAGATAAAGAGAGGGAGAAAAAGAAAAACCACAGCCTCAGAGACATGTGAGATACTGTCAGCATAAAAACAAATACCTCATGGGAGTTTCTGAAAGAAAGGAGCGACAGAGACAGAAAAGATGTCTGAAGAAATAAAACGTCCCAAATCTGATGAAAAATACTAATCTGTATTTCCAAAAGAAGCTCAGCAAATTCCCAGTAGGATAGAGACCCACACTTCGACACATTATAAACTGTAAAAAACAAGGACAAGGGGAGGATTTTGAAAGCACCAAGAGGGAATTGACTCATTAGTGTACAGGGGTCTCCAATAAGATCAACAGTTGGCTTCTCAGGAGAAACTAGGAGCCAGAAGGCAGCAGGATGACATACTCAAGGAGCTGAGGACTAGGGGGGCAAAATCTGGTACCCAAGAGTCCTATATCCAGCAAGAAATACGCTTCAAATATAAAGAACACAGAATCACCGCTTGATTAGCAATTCCACTCTTAGATATATACCCAAAATACTGAAAACAGTACTTAAATACATACATGTCCAAGCATGTTCATAGCAGCACTATTTGTGATGGACAAAAAGTAGAAACAGTTCGAGTGTTCATCAACTGATGAGTAGAAACACAGATTGTGGTATATACACACAACGGACTAGTATTCAGTCATAAAAAGGAATAAAGTAAAAGCAGATGTGTAAGTGTAGATGAAACTCAAAAACATGATGAGGGAAAGAAGCCTGACACAAAAGTACACACAGTGTGTGACTCCACTCACAGGAAACACGCAGGGTTGGTAAACCCACAGAGGCAGAAAGCAGATGGCAGCTCCCAGACCGTTTGCTAGGGAGAATGGAGAGGTGCTGGGTTGATGATACAGGGTTTTCTGTTGGGATAATGAAAATGTTTTGAAATTAAATGACGGAGACAGCAAGTACTTTTTTTTAAAAAGATTTTATTTATTTATTTCAGAGGCAGAGTTACACAGAGAGAGAGAGAGAGACAAAGAGAGAGGTCTTGCAACCACTAGTTCACTCCCCAAATGGCCCTGAAGGCAAGAGCTGGGCTGATCTGAAACCAGGAGCCAGGAGTTTTTTCTGGGTTTCCCATTTGGGTGCAGGGGCCCAGGCACTTGGGTCATCTTCTACTGCTTTATCAGGCTATCAGCAGCGAGCAGGATCAGAAGTAGAGCACCCAGGACTCAAACCAGTGCCCACATGGGATGCCGGCACTGCAGGCAGATGCTTAACCTACTCTGCCACAGCGCCGGCCCTCAGCAGGTACATCTTTACATACTGAAAAGATGACTCTTATGTATGTGAATTACATCTTCATTAAGAGGAAAAAACGTAGATTGAAAGATTTAATGCCATGAACATCTGAGATGACTATTTCACTGTACAATACCAAAACAGGTAATTACTTTTTTTGTTATTTTTTATATATTTTATTTTCATTTGTATTTCCTTAATAAGCCACATAATGTTACACCACTTCTGTTTATTTATTAAATGCATTTTCAGGAGACATTTCTTTACCGCTTAAATTATTTCTTAATTTATTCATTTATTGTGAGAAGTTAATGGACAGAGAGAGAGACAGAGAGAGAGAGAGAGAGAGATTGATCTTCCTTCCACTGGTTCACTCCCAAAATGGCCACAACAACCAGGGCTGAGCCAAGGCCACAGCTGGGAACCAGGAACTCCATCCAGGAGACAGGAATCCAATGACTTAAGCTATCACCACTGCATCAGACATTTTCCAGTGTCTGCATTATCAAGACGCTGGAGTCAGCCAGGTATCAAACCCAAGGACTCCGATGGGGGATGCAGGCATCTTAACTTGTCTCCTAACCCATGGCCCCTTCGGTACCACTTCTACTCCTGGACTTTGCTTCCTCCACCAAGCACCACCCTTAGCGTCTCAACTCTAAAACCTGCTAGTCGGGCCTTTCTGCATGCATGTAGTCTAGTGCTCAACACGGCGGGAGTGAGCAAAGGAGTCCTTCACAGAACACCTGCAGTTCCAGCAATGACCTGCAGGGCTGTCACTTATCCCCAGCCCCGCTACGCTGTTACTCCTCCTGCCCCATTTGATAGAACTGCGTCCTGAAGTCTGGCCAGGTCACACAGCCAACAGAGTTCCCTACCACTCTGAGAAGGTCCCAACAATGATGCTCCAGGTAGCTTGGGCAGATAGGTGTGCGTCTCAAGTCCACAGAAGATTCGCAACATGGCTGATTTCCAAACACCAGGGAACATAGTTAGTCCTGTTACCAAGACTGAACGCATTAACAAAACCCTTGCCTTCTAGTAGTTTTAGTTCTCAAACCAGTGACAGAATTATATGATAACTGTAATTACAGCAGCCAATATTCTGACAGTTTGTTATCACTTTCAAATTACAGTCATAAATTTGCAAGATCTTTAACAACTCTATGAGATAGGAAGAACTGTCATTATCATTCCCAGGTTCAGAATCATTCATTTGTTCACAAGTAACAGTGGCGCACACACCATACACACGGCACCTGGCTAGATTCTTGCATTCATAGTACCTATGTAATCCTTACAACGTGTGACTGATTACATCACGATTTCAGAGATGAGGAACAGTGAGGCTGAGTGACTACTATGGGGTTATCCTGGAAGCAGATGACAGAAGCCAGGAGAAGCCTCAAGTCTGGTGCTCGGGTCTCAAAAGCCGGGTCCTTCCTACTATGCTGGACTCCCCAGGACCCAGGGATGCCTGCCCCGCTGTCAGATGGTACCTCTGGTCTTCCCACACAGAAGACCAGAAGATGGAGCCCAGGGCCACCCCCAGCCCTCGGCCCTGGCACAAGGAGGGGAGAAGAGCATCATGGCTGTCCTGCTCCCTGTATCCCTGCTCCTCTGTGCTCAGGCCACTGGTCCCAACCTGAGCTACTACTGCCTCTTGTTTTTTCTTTAAAAGAATTCATGCTCTTAAAAGGGGGGGGGGGCTGCCGTAGCTCACTGGATTAATCCTCCACCTGCGGTGCCAGCATCCCATATGAGCGCCGGGTTCTAGTCCCGGTCGCCCCTCTTCCAGTCCATCTCTCTGCTGTGGCCTGGGAAGGCAGTGGAGGATGGCCCAAGTGCTTGGGTGCCTACACTCGTGTCGGAGACCTGGAGGAAGCTCCTAGCCCCTGGCTTCAGATCGGCATAGCTCTGGCAGGGCGGCCATTTTGGGGGTGAACCAACGGAAGGAAGACCTTTCTCTCAGTCTCTTTCTCTCACTAACTCAAAAAAAAATTCATGTTCTCACTTAAATATATTTCTTCTAAAAGGCAATGTTATATCACCATCTAACTGGGAAAACCAATCATTCGCCACAAATAAAAAACAGAGGAGAAGCCCTCCCACACCTGCCACTGCTAGGGCATCCTTGGCCAATGAACTCCATTCCCTGTGCCAAACCGGAGCCTGGTGCCTGGCACAAGGAATGTCCACTGAGGAGACAGCCTTAGGCTTAAGGCCACACTTGAGAGGACAGTATTATTATACCTCTGACCCCACCAGCTGACCCTGAAGCTGAACAACAGACATTCTGGTTATGTCCTAAACCTGGTAATGCCAGGTACTGTGTTACTGTAAGAACATAATTTAACTCAGTGTCATGAAACAACAGCATGGTAACAGCTATTTCTTAAACTGAATGCTCTGAAAAGATGTGTTAGGGAAGATCTCTTTAAAATGTGGTGTTAAGGTAGGTGTATATTCAAAAAACAGAGAGGACATGAGGAGAGGTTATGGAAAAGTTCTGCACTCACACTGCTTTGCAATTCTTGCTTCACCTTAAAGAATCCGACAGTATGTTAGGCAGTGGCTTAGAGATGAAAGGCATCTTGGAGTACCAGCCAGCGGGCTCATCCTGGGAGAAAAGACAGGCTGGGCGGAATGTCTGCCAGCAAGTGCCAGAACAGTCAGGGAGACCCTGGGAAGGGCACCAGGACAACAAAAAGTGAAAAATCCCACAACGGGCGTGGTCATTTACTGAGATTTTCTCCAGAAAGTCACTGTGGTAAACATCTCTACAACATGGTTAAAGTGCAGGACTTAGCCAGGAGAAACAACTGCACACAAAGGAAAGAGTGCACACAGTAGAAAAACAGCCAGGGGCCAGCACTGTGGCACTAGGGGAGTTAAGCCACCGCCTGCAATGCTGGCATCCCATATGGGTTCCAGTTCAAGTGTCGACTACTCCATTTCTGACCCAGCTCCCTGCTAATGTGCCTAGGAAAGCAGTGGCAGATATCCCAGGTATTTGGGCCCCTGTCACAGGTGTTCAGAGCCAGATGCAATTTCTGCTTCTTAGCTTCAGAGCCACATTGGAGAGAGAGAGCGAGAGCTCTTCCATCCACTGGTTCACTCCCCAAATGACCACAATATCCAGGGCTGGGCCAGGCCACAGTCAGGAGCCAGGAACTCCATCTGGGTCTCCCATGTGAGTGGTAGAGGTCCAAGTACTTGGGCCATCTTCTACTGCTTTCCCAGGCACATTAGCAGGAAAATAGATTGGAAATGGAGCATTCTCCATTCTCCATGGAGAAATGGGATGCTGAGGCTTCAGGAGCCAGCTTAACCTGCTACACCACAACACTGGCCCCATAAATAAGTCTTAAAAATAAAAAAAGAGCCAGATGCTAACAGTGGCAGCCTGCAACAACTACGGAACCACAAACCACAACATTTCATTATTGCAAATAACAAACCCTAGAACTTCTGAAAATGTAAATTCTAACCAAGCAAAAAAAAAATATAAAATGTAGTTGACTTTCTAGAATTCAGATGAATTAAAAGAAAATGTATAGATTATAAGTGAGCATTTTTTGGAAAAGTTGAATCCATAAATGATGCAGAAATACAACCACCCCAAAGAAACAAAAAGAAGAGCAGATGGACGTAACTCAGGACACCTAACTGCTCACCTGGCTGAGCTGCCCCAGATCAACCTGGACCGACAACCAATACTGGGAAGCTGATGGAGATAAGTGCAATGTGTAAATGTGGTATTTCCTCTGTGCCAACACACATAGTTGGTTTTTCAAAGAAATATGCATATAGATGTTTTAAGTTAAAATAGCACAGTTAAGGTATGAATGTCACTTTATGATTCCTTGGGTTTTTTTTTAAGGATTTATTTATTTATTTGAAAGTCAGAGCTACACAGAGAGGAGAGGCAGACAGAAAGAGAGAGAAAGAGGTCTTCCATCCGATGGTTCACTCCCCATTTGGCCGCAATAGCCAGAGCTGCACCGATCCTAAGCCAGGAGCCAGGAGCCTCCTCCTGGTCTCCCACGTGGGTGCAGGGGCCCAAGGACTTGGGCCATCTTCTCCTGCTTTCCCAGGCCATAACCAAGAGCTGGATTGGAAGAGAAGCAGCCGGTACTAGAACCGGCGCCCATATGGGATGCCGATGCTCAGGCCAGTGCTTTAACCCACTGTGCCACAGCGCAGGCTGTGATTCCCTGTTTTAAGGCACTTTTTTTGAATAACCAAAATCCAATCTCAGGGGACAAGAAATCTTCTACTGTAGCTACAAAAGTAAACACAAAGAAAACAAAACAGAGGTATAAATCCTGGCTAGATACAATTGCCTACTGAAGCCACTGAGCCTGGTCAAAATGCTGGGGAAATCTTGAAGACACTATGCACAATTGGAGACAGTCGTCTGAACTTAACAAAAAAGACTGAAAGATCACTGAAAAAAGAATTAGCTTCCTCCCACAGCTCGCTGCTCTTGTGCCACAGCTGAGTCCAGACCCAGACACACATCGCCTGCCATGCGTGTGAGGCCTGTGCTCTGGGTAACACCTGGCCCCAGGCCTGTCGGTTCATTCCCCAACGGTGCTGCCCCAAGGGAAGCAGAGGGAGAAGCCAGCCTTGGGGGAGGCAACTGAACCAGAAGGAGTGTGACAAGGAATGCCCTGCACCAGGGCCACTAGGACAGCCACAGGACGCTTCCTGGAGTCCCCTCTGACCCACGCCACCCCTAGGCGACCTTAAGACGCCCCTTCCAGGCTCTTCTCCATACTGGTGCCTGCTGCCTTTTATTGGTCCCAGATTTCTCCGTAGGGAGAAAGTGACCCTCACAGCAGCCCGCCTCTTTCCTTTTACACTTAATTTCTCTTTCGAGTCACATTTCAAAACAAACACAGCACCTGCTTACTCACTACAGCATAAGTATGATTTTCTTACAACATCATCTCTGACTTCTTCCTTTCAAGCCAGGGACATGTACTACGCACTCCTCTGTGCCAGGCTCGGTGGAGAGTGGACACCAATCAACAAAGCCTGGAGCAGCGGGGTGCGGGTCTGGGGCACGGATGGAGCTATCGACTCTGTGACAGGGCTGGAGGCCGGGGCAGTGATCAAGGTATGGACCCTATGTGATGGGGTGGGGACTGCAGCACAGAACCAAGTTCCAGCAGCTCCCCAGCAGTCAAGGTCCCCAAGCTCTTCCCTCAGACTCGCTTCCCTCTGTGACTTCTAACTCAGATCCCAGCCATCCAGCCGTCTCCACAGCCCCTCACCCACAACCCCAAACCCTCACTCCCTTGGTTGACGACACCTGGCCTCTTCCCCTCAGGAGCTCCTTGCGCCCTGACAGCCTGAGCCACAGCTCCACTGTGGACAATCCCCAAGTCTGTGCCTCAATCTAGTCCCACCCAGCTGTATGCCACCAAGCTGCTTCCTGGATTCTGACCTCGGATGGCGGTGCCCTGCTGTCTGAGTTCTGCATCTTTCAGAAGTCACTGCAACAGGTCACTACTTCCTCTTATGGTTCCAGCCATCCACTGATTTCACTCTTACCCAGTTCCAACTTGGGGCAGATCCTTACCACCCTGGCCACCAGACTGCTTTTTTTTTTTTTTTTTTTTTTTTTTTTACAGGTAGAGTTACAAACAGTGAGAGAGAGACAGAGAGAAAGGTCTTCCTTCTGTTGGTTCACTCCCCAAATGGCCGAAACGGCCAGAGCTACACAGATCCAAAGCCAGGAGCCAGGTGTTTCTCCTAGTCTGCCATGCGGGTGCAGGACCCAAGCACTCGGGTCATCCTCTACTGCCTTCCCAGGGCACAGCAGAGAGCTGGACCAGAAGAGGAGCAACCAGGACTAGAACCGGAGCCCATATGGGATGCCAACACCGCAGGCAGAGGATTAACCCAGTGCACCACGGCGCCAACTACTCTTAAAAGTCTGTGTGCGTTCTTATACCAGGCACCAGCTGTACTGGGAGCACCATCTGGAGGCATGAGCCTCCCCCTCCCTACTCTCAGAGGCTCTGGGGTCAGCCCAAGATAGAGCCTGGACCCTGGGCTGGTGCACAAGGCCGTCTGTGATGTGCCCCAGCCCCTGCACAGTGACTCACTCAGCCCAACCTCTGCATAATGGGTAAAAATCTCTAGCCTGGCTCAGTGCCAACCCCAGGTCACACTGCATCCACACCTCCTGCCCTTCTGCTGTGGAGGCAACGGGCAGCCTGGGGCAGGAACCAGGCACTGGTTTTCCATCTACAACTGGCTACAGTGAGCTCTCCTTACTCAGCCTCCATTTCCTTGTCTACCAGTTAATGGCCTGGCCTGTGCTACAGGCCATCTCCCAGGACAGAGGAGTTAGTGTGCATAAGGTGCCAGGAGGACCAGGGCTGCCACCAGCACCTGCACCAGAACATGGTGGTGGGTGCCCTGGCCTGACCTTCGCCCCTGCTTAGTTACCACTTGCCTTTCCAGAATGGGTTCAAATCCTCCTTTCTCAGAAGCTCCCCACTGCTCAGAAGAGCCACTTCAGCTCAGGTTCCTGTCTTTAGCATCCACTCTTTTTTCTGCCCAACTAGACAGCAAGCTCTTTGGCAGGGAGGAGCTTCACTGGGTTGTCTGATCCTCACCACAGCCCTGGCCTTCATGGGAGCAAACCCTTAAATAAAATCAGCTTTTTTGCTGTTGTTGTTGTTTAAGATGAAAACAGGCTGGAGCCACAGCTCAATAGGCTAATCCTCCGCCTGCGGCACCGGCACACCAGGTTCTAGTCCCAGTCGGGGCACCGGATTCTGTCCCGGTTGCCCCTCTTCCAGACCAGCTCTCTGCTGTGGCCCGGGAGTGCAGTGGAGGATGGCCCAAGTACTTGGGCCCTGCACCCCATGGGAGACCAAGAGAAGCACCTGGCTCCTGCCTTCGGATCAGCGCAGTGTGCCGGCTGCAGCGCGCCAGCCGCGGCAGCCATTGGAGGGTGAACCAATGGCAAAGGAAGACCTTTCTTTCTGTCTCTCTCTCTCTCACTGTCCACTCTGCCTATAAAAGAAAAAAAAAAAAAAAGATGAAAAGAACCTGGAGTTCCCTACAGAGCAACTTAAGCAATCTCAGGAGCCACCAGGGGCCCCAATGGTGAGTGTGACAAGGCGACGTCCATTCAGGACAGCAGCGCTCGAGGGGACCTGAGACTCGCTCGCCTACCAATCCCAGGACAGCTCAGACAGGCCCTGTTGCCCCGCAGAGAGGAGTTGCCTCCAGAAGGCAGTGCCAGACGGAGACAGGAACGTGATGGGAGGGCAGAGGCAAGGAAAAAGAATCTTAAAAAAGAAGTGAGAAGATGGAAGGGAAGAATGGAAACAAGCAGGAAGGGAGGCAGGAAAGGAGAAACACAAGGGAAAAGCCAGGAACTGGCAGGCACCGAGTGGGCACATCTCCCAGGCCTGCTCTGTGCTGGGCCCTGGGCCAAGCACACCCATGACCGCAGCATCCAACGAGTGGGGCTCACGTGGCCATTCCAGGGAAGCCAGAGACTGGCCCAGGATGCAGGGGGCCCAGGGAGAAAGTGGCCGGGCTGCAGCAGCCCAGAGTCCAGGCCTCTCTGGTGGGAGGAGGCGAGGGCTGAGAGGAAGAGCTGTCGGCAGAGCCTGAGCCAGGACCCAGCCCACGTGCACTGGCTGCTTCCACGCCCTGAGTCTGAGGCCCAGAGGGACCGAGAGGGTAAGAACCTGCACGGAGAATTCCAGCGATTAACCATAAAGCTTTCGGAAATTCAATTATTTTTATCCAAACCCTTTTGGGCAACGTATTATAACAAAACATAAAGTCACGTTGGGCCAGCTGTCTGGCCCTTTCCCAGGCTCAAGAGAAGCTGGCCTTGCTGGTTTCCTGAATGTGTTGCGCACTGGGGCACCCTGGTTTCTGGCTGCAGAAGGCAGACCTGGTCCCACAAAGCCCCCAAAAAGAGAGCCCAGACATCCCTGGGCAGGTGTTGAGTTCTGGGAGCACGAAAGGCTCCAGCCCGAGACAGCAGCTCAGAGCTAAGGCGGCACGGCAGGGGCTAACCTGGAGCACACCCAGTGCGCCTCCTGCCTGCCCACTACCGCCTCGCAGCTGCAGAGCATCATGGGGGCTGGGCCCAGATGTGCTGACTGTGCATGCAGGCTGACCTTTGCCAGCACTCAAAAATTAGTCTCAGAGGAGTAAAAATAAGATATTTATGTGTGTATAATCATACATACACACACACATGGAAATGTATCACCCATATAAAACAAATACAAACAAATAAAATACAAGTTTTGGGTTTGATACAGAATTTATATCGCCAACATTTCACAAGTCTATTTTAGTCAGCAGTCAAACCAGAAGCAAAACCTACCTCTGGCCTAACTGTGAAGATCTTAGTCAACAAGCTGTGTGTGGGAAATCCCTAGCACAGGGCTAAGTACACAGTGGGCACCTCATCCATTACAGCTGTGACGCCAGGCTCCATGTCAAACACTCCCTCACCATGAAGCACATCAGCATTTACAGAGAACAAACAGCAACTCAGAGAGCTTAAGTGACTTGCCCAAGACCACACAGCTAGCACCGATGGAATGCATGCCTTTAAAACTTTGCACATGATGGGGCCAGTGCTGTGGTGTAGCCAGTAAAGCCACTGCATGGAGCGCCAGCATCCCACACGGGTGCTGGTTCAAGTCCCAGCTACTCCCCCTCCAATCCAGCTCTCTGCTATGACCTGGGAAAGCAGTAGAAAATGGCCCAAATCCTTGGGCCCCTGCACCTACATGGGAGATTTGGAAGAAGATCCTGGCTCCTGGCTATGGATCAGCCCAGCTCCAGCTGTTGTGGCCATTTGGGGAATGAACCAGCGGATTGAAGACCTCTCTCTCTCTCTCTCTCTCTCTCTCTCTTTGCCACTTCCTCTTTATAACTCTGCCTTTAAAATAAATAAATAAATCTTTTTTTTTTTTTTTTTACAGGCAGAGTGGACAGTGAGAGAGAGAGACAGAGAGAAAGGTCTTCCTTTTGCCGTTGGTTCACCCTCCAATGGCCGCCGCGGACGGCGCGCTGCGGACGGCGCACCGCGCTCGTCCAATGGCAGGAGCCAGGAGCCAGGTGCTTTTCCTGGTCTCCCATGGGGTGCAGGGCCCAAGCACCTGGGCCATCCTCCACTGCACTCCCGGGCCACAGCAGAGGGCTGGCCTGGAAGAGGGGCAACCGGGACAGAATCCGGTGCCCCAACCGGGACTAGAACCTGGTGTGCCGGCACCGCAAGGCGGAGGATTAGCCTGTTGAGCCACGGCGCCGGCCATAAATAAATCTAAAAAAAAAAAAAAAAAAAAAAAAAAGTCTGCACAGAGGCAGACAAATCCCTTGAGACTGGCATTTACTCCAAGACCAGGCAGGGAAGCAGGACCAGTGGAGCCCCAGGTGGGCTCTCAGCAGAGGGCCTGGGCTAAAACAGAAAGAAAGAAATAAAAAGTATTCATGGAGCAGGAGAAACACAGCAGGAGTCTAGGGGAAAGATATATCAAGGATGCTGTCAGATGATAACATTTAGTGGAGAAATAAACAGAAAAGCCTAGAACACAGAACAGTGTCAATGTTGTGATAACAACTCCCTCAAATTATGTACAGGTGGGAAAGACTGACAGGGATCCTGCGGAAAAAACACTTTAATTTGATGCATTGGGAAGATTGTGGGTACATTTTTATCTTCTATTTTTATTTCTGTTAGCATTGATAAATGCTTATGCAACAGTAATTTTAAATGCTTTCAGAGATAAAGAAATCACAAAGAAAACAATCAAAGAGTTTGACTACATAAAAATTAGAAACGTCTGCATGTCAAAAAAGAAACTAAAATGGAAAGACAAATGCTGATGACTTATTTGAAGCAAATGTAATAGGCAAAGAGTTAACAGCAATATCTTTTTTAATATTAAACATGCTTGAAAATCAGGAAGAAAGCATTAAAATCACAAGAGGCAAACAGACAAAAAACATGAGCATAACTCACATACATATAAGCACAACTGCTTAATACACTTAAGGAAAAAAGCTCAATTTCATCAGTAATTAAATACCCCATATTAAAAAAACAGTAAAATATCATTTCTAGCCAACCATGTTTCAAATGTATTTCAAAACAATAATAAATATAATATTTTGAAATAATAAATTAATGTTAGCTATTGACACCTGTGTAAAATGGTAGACCACTTTTGGGAAAAAACACAGCAATGTATAACAAAACGTTTCAAACATTTGTGCCCTTCGATCCAGTAATCACAAAGCTGGGAATTTATTAGGGCTAAGAAACTGAAGGGGTGTGTGTGTGTGTGTGTGTGTGTGTGTGTGTGTGTGTGTGTATGGCTGTGGTGCAGCCTGTTAAAGCCCTGACCTGAAGTGCTGGTATCCCATTTGGGTGTCAGTTCTATTTCCGGCTACTCCTCTTCTGATCTATCTCTCTACTATGGCCTGGGAAGGCAGTGTAAGATGGCCCAAGTCCTGGGGTCCCTGCACCCATGTAGGAGACCCAGAAGAAGCTCCTGGCTCCTGGCTTCGGATGGGCACAGCTCTGGCCACTGTGGCCATCTGGGGAGCGAACCATCGGATGGAAGACCTCTCTCTCTGTCTCCACCTCTCTCTCTAACTCTCTTTCAAATAAATAAAATAGATCTTAAAAAAGATATGCCTTAGCTAAGGCATATCCTAGGAACTAGCTGAGTCCCTGCCACCCACACGGGAGACCCAGGCTGAGTCCCCAGCTCCATCTTTGTACTGATCTGCCCATGCTATTGCAGGCATTTAAGTGAGTGAGCAAGAGGATACAAGATTTCTTGTTCTGCCTGCCTGCCTATACCTGTCTCGGCATCTCAAATTAATAAAAGTTTTAAAAAGAATGACATCGAATTCTTATACCATACACAAAAATTAACTCAAAGTGGATCAAAGACCTAAACTTAAGAACTAAAACTATAAAATTCTGAGATAAAACATTGGGGCAAATCTTTCTGACAATGGATCTGAAAATGATTTCATGCATGTAACTCTTAAAGCACAGGGAACAAAAGAAAACTAAATTAGATTTCAACAAAATTAAGAGCTTTTTCACCAAAGGACACTATCAAGAAAGCAAAACAAAACAAAACAAAAACAACCTACAGAATAGGAGAAAATATTTGCAAATCACATCTCTGTCAAAGCATTAATGTTCAGAATATACGAAGAGGGGCTGGTGTCACGGCAAAGAGTTAAGCAACTGCTTCCAATGCCAGCATCCCGTATCAGAGCTGCAGTTCAAGTCCTGGCTACTTCACTTCTGATCCAGCTTCCTGCTAATGCACCTGGGGAGGCAGTGAAAGATGGCCCACTCTCTGCCACCCAAGTGGGAGACCAGGACACAGTTCCGGGCTCATGGCTTCAGCCTAGCCCACACCTGGCTGTGGCAGCCATTTGGAGAATGAACTAGTGAACAGAACATCTCCCTTATACACACACTCTCTCTCCCTCACTCTGCTTTTTAAATAAATAAATCTTTAGTGTATATATATATATATATACATATATACATACCATTCTTCCAACTCAACAACAAAAGTAACCCAATTAAAGAAGGAGCAAAGGATCTGAATAAATAATTTTTCAAACAAATGGTCAATAAACATATGGAAAGATGATTCAGCATCACTAGTCATTAGGCAAATACAAATAAAAAATCACAATGAGATACCACTTCACACCTACTATAATGGCTGTGGGAAAATAACAAGTGTTGGTGAGAATGGAGAGACTGGAATCCTCAAGTACTGCTTCTGGGAATTTAAAGTGGTGTAGCCACTGTGGAAAACAGACTGGCAATTCTTTAAAAGTTAAACACAGAAGTATCATTACAAACCAACAATATAGGAGTAGATATTCAATGGAATTGAAAGCAGTGCTTTGGACAGATACCTCACATCCTACATCAGAGTGTCTGGATTGAGTCCTGGATACTCCAGCTTTCTTCAAGAGCACCTAAGAGGCAATGGATGGTGGCCCAAGCACTTGAGTTCCTGCCACCCATGTAGGAGACCAGGAAGGAGCTCAATACTAGTGGCATCAGCCTGGCCCAGCCCTGGCTACTGCATACATTTGGGAAGTGAATCAGTAGATGGAACATTTCTTCCCCTTCCCCTTACCCCTGCCCCCATCTCTCTCTCTTCCTCTGTCAATATCCCATTCAAATAAACAAATCTTTAAGAAGAAGAAGAAAAAAAAACTTTTCTCTGTTTTCTACATTTTCATTCAACTACTCTTTGGATGAAAAAAGAAATTTATGTTTTAAACCCTTTTCAGGGGTCAAGATGTACATGGTCCATCAGTACAAATGTTTCCTCTCTAGGTGGGAAGTTTTGTGCCTTTGGACCAGCACTGACAAAGGATTTACTCACCAAGAGCTCCTTGGTGAAAAGATCACTTACAATGATTTAAAGAAGTTCTCTGCCACCCAGCAAAGCTGACGCTCTCTACCAGGCAAGCCAGCCTAGCTTGCCAGAGGCCCACAGACCACAGCCCTTCTGAGCGACAACCTCTCCTTCTCTGCCAGTCCTCTGGATGCTGGATGAGCAGGGGCCCCTCCAAGGTACAACTTCCTCTGGATGTGTGAGAAAGCCCCCAATTTGACCTTCGACCAACAAATTAAAATAGGAATAGCAACTCAGACATGCTAGTGAGAATTTTCCTTCAATTTAATTAATCAAAACTGTTACTATGAATTTACCCTCACAAGTACCCTAAGAGCTCCCCACAGGGTCCAGTCTGCTTGGTGAATAACACTGACACTGAATTGGGTTTTTAAGCAGGACCCAAAAGACCTGTTCTCCCCTTCCTGACAAGTAAATAAAACGGCAGGGAGATCAAATAACTCACTAAAAAGAAGATATAATTTTTTATCTTCCTTTTTACAGTCTCATATCCACTTCCGTTGGGAATAACAAAGTCTGAATTCTTATGCAACACTTATCTAAATGTGTCGATTTTATCGGATTGATGAATTTTGCTAACAAAAGGCTGTGCCAGGAAATCTTTTATGACATATTTGGCCCATTCACAGGGCTGGAGCTTTAATTTAACCAACTTGAGAATTCTGAGGGAGAGCTGCAGGTGTTAGATCTGAAAAAAGAAATCATAAATGGGAAGGCATATCAATCTTTATGACAGGGAAACAAAAACACTCTCCACTCGCTTGCCCTCCACAGGCAGGAGAAGGAGAGGTGGAAGGAGCAGGATATTGTCTCGGGCTGCATAGCAAAGAGGAAGCAGCCCCGTCTCCCAGTGACCGCTGTTTAGTATTGATCAAAAGGGACCAGCCCAGAGAGGAAGAGAGAAATTGATAAAACAATGAGGTTTGCCAACACCGTGTGCTCAACAAGCACATTTTCTCATTTTCTTGACTGCATCAGAATTAGTCATTCCTGCGCCAGGTGCCTTTTGGTCCCACAGGCCCCCTGCCTCCCACTCCTCCCAACCGCCCAGGAGCACCTCTGCCCTTCAGCCTCCTGCTCCCCGACTAATCAGAGCAGCCTGCTTGACAAGGTGTATGCACTCTCCTGTTAGAGATCTCTCCTGGCAGCCCTCCCTCCTGCACTGCCTCAACTCAGCCACACCTTCTCTTCCTGGGAGACCACCACAGCCCATCTCCTCCTCCTCCCCCTCTCTCACCTTTCTCCCCCCTCCTTCCCTTCCCCTCCTCCATTTTCCTGCTATCTCCTGGGCCCTTGACTGCCAAGCCAGCCTTCCACCTGCAGCCAGTGGTCTCCTGATTGGAAAGCTCACTCAGCCTGGCACAAAAATTTGTCAATGACTTCCTACTCCGTCAGACAAAAATCATAGCCTGCAGAGACCCCCTGTGCTGTGGCACTCCCCCAGCTGGCCTCCAGCCACCACCCACTCTGCGGCAGACATTTCCCCTCCACCCTCAACTTCTCACCCTAAGAAATGAGCTACAACTTCCCTTATGCTCCTGTATTTTTCAGCCTCTTTTCATACAGCACCTCAGCCTTCACCTGGTGTAACACAAGTCTGATGACTGATGCTGAGCAAGCGTCAGGTGAGAGTCGGCTCCCTGGGATGGAAGCAGACACTTGCCAGCCCCATCCAGGCCCCAGAGCCTTCAGCTTACATAAGCGTCCCTCCGTTAGCAAACCTACTTGGTGTTCTCTAGGGTTTTCTGCATCTTCTTGGTCATTTTGTCAATCGCTGCCTGTCTCTTCCCCTCTGCCAAGAGGTCTATCTTGTTGAGCACCACGACCAGCTTGTGGCAGGCGATCTGGCCAATGACCAGGCATTCTGCTGACTGGGTCTGCATTCCCTTGGTCACGTCGATGACCAGCATCATCAGATCAATGATCTGGGCCCCTGAGGGGAGAGAACACACAGTCAGAAAGGGGAAATAGGTGTTAAGGCCCCAGGTCTGGCAAAACATTGTGCTAAAATGGGCAAAGTGGAAGGAATGGTGACCCCACACTTCCTGGCTCCAACCTGTGCAAGGTGCTTACACACGCAAGATCTCACCGACACCTCAGAACCACCTTGAGAGACAAAGCGGAAAGCAAAGCCCACAAAACGCAGAGCTCGTCCAAGGGTGCGCAGCTGACATGTGCAGCAAGGCTGAGATTAGGGGAAGGCTGGTCTGACTCTGAAGCACTAATCCTATACTTTCATTCCAACGACACAGGTAGAAATGTCCCAGCAAGAAAAGCTCCCACTTTGTGCTGGTCTGCAAATGTTGAGATGGGCACTCACTAAGCACGAGGAGAGACAGACAGAGAAAGTAAGGGGAAGAGGGACTGAACAGTGTCTTCTTGCAATACTGTGGTTCACTTAAGATCATGCCATGCATGGCGAGTGCTATCTACTCACTTCCTATTCTGTTTGGGAGGCTCTAGTTCCTTCTGGAAGTCAAGGGATACTCACAGCTCAGCTACATAACATCTGAGCAGAATGCACGTGCACACACATATGCACATGGCTGAAAGCATCACCTTCATGGAAGGTACCCAGAGCCAAACAGCAGCAGGAGGAAAAATTACAGAGCCATCAATGAGGGGGCACTGCCAGAAGCCAATGAGACCGTGCCCTTTATAATGGGAGATGGAGTCGTTTCCAAAAACAAACATATAGGCCGGCGACATGGCTCACTTGGCTAATCCCCGGATTCTAGTCCTGTTTGGGGCACTGGGTACTAGTCCCAATTGCTCCTTTTCCAGTCCAGTTCTCTGCTGTGGCCTGGGAGTGCAGTGGAGGATGGCCCAAGTGCTTGGGTCCTGCATCCCATGGGAGACCAGGAGGAAGCACCTGGCTCCTGGCTTCGGATCGGCGTAGTGCCGGCCGTAGCGGCCATTAGGGGAATGAACCAATGGAAGGAAGACCTTTCTCTCTGTCTCTCTCTCTCTCTAACTAGTTCTGCATGGCCAAAAAAAAAAAAAAAAAAAATTATATACACACCAGTGTGCTTCTGCAAAAGCAGAAAAAGACAAATATTTTCTACATTGAAGCAAATGGTGACTCCATTTCGAGTCTACGAGAGAGTGCCCATCAGGTTATTTTCAGGACCAAATGACAGGGAGGAGAGGAAGACAGCTATGTGCACAACCCTGGTGCCCCAGCCCTGCTGGGGCTGAGGAGAGGAGCTGGTGTGTCTGTGGGCATAGTGACGACAGGTACCACTGCCGCTCCCTCCCTCCATCAGCCTGCTGTCCTCAGATGCAGAAAGGGAGACTCAGAGACAGGAGGTCACCTGCTCTGGATCACACAGCAACTGGAAACAAAGGGCGCTAAAAACTGGGGTCCTGGTGCCACTACTGCAGAATTCTCCCCTGCTGGCCCTCTGGCCTCCCCAAGGAGACACAGTGTGTGTCTCTGACTCCAGGCAGGCCTATGGACACCCCAACTCTCTTCCCTCCCCGGTCTCACGTCCCACCTCATCTTGTCAGCCAGGGACATGGTACCCAAGGGTCAGCAGGGCAGCCAGGCTGAGCACACAAAACAGCAGTGGCAGCATCTGCCCAGTCCAAGCACTGGGTGGGGGAGCCCAGGTCTCAGCTAGAGACTGGGGATCACTGCCTTCATCATCCACTATGAACATGACAAATTACATACCCAGATGAGACTTTTCTTTCTTTATTTCTTCTTTTTTTTTTTAAAGAATTGAGGCCTACACGACCTCACCATCTGGCAGAATCCTTCTTGTATCTTCTGAATCACCAACTCGCCTCTGTCCCAGCTCCAGCCCCCAAAAGCCACACGAGGCTCGGCTGTTCCCTAACTGGTTGCTTCACTTCCAACTTGTTCCACTAAAATCCATGCTCCTAATAACCTCCCCAATGGAATTTTCTAAAAATACGAAACTGAATCATACACTGTTGGGGGAGGGGGAGTTAAAACTGGAAGCCTTCTATGAAGTCCAACCTGGAAGCAGCTACCAAAGTGCACTGCATCTTGCACAGAACCCAGCTGGGTACATGTGAAATGTCCCTGTACGTGTTTGCAGGAAAGCACATCGACAACCCTGAAGGGAGGACAGGTCAGCAAAACAAATGATGCTACTCTCAGGCAAAAGAATACTACACACTCCTTAAAAAGAATGAGGAAGCCCCTCCTGGACTACCATGGAACGATCCCCAGGGCAGAGAGAGAGGGAAAAGCAAGGGGCGCAACAGTGCGGAGTGCTAAAAACAGGGAAAAGGGCGGGGATGCGTGCGTGCATGCGTGTGCGCATGTGTGTCTGCTGAGTACAAAACCTCTCTGAAGGAATATAAAGAAACCAACGCCTTTGCTGTCCAATGGGGACAGAGAGAAAATGGGGCAGGAAGAGAATTCTCCCCTGCACATTCTTCTTTTCACTTTAAACAGAGCTATGCAGAATCCATTTTGATAACCATACAATGATCATTTAAGTGCAGAAATAAATAACTAAGAAAATAAAGCACAGACCTGGTCATGCCGTTCTCCTGCCAAGTCCTCTGAATAAAATCACCCTGACCCTGGCTCCAGAGTTCCTTGCCTGTTAACTACGTGCTGGTTCACATCTGTGCCGGGCACAATGCCGTGGGCTGCATAAAACCCCCTTTCCCAGCGCCCCATGACACTCGCACTTCCCCCCCATTGAGGTGAGACTGAGGACACCCTACCCCAACAATGCATCCAACCACCTCCCTGTTCCTCCCAGCCACCGGCCACCCTGGGGACTGGTCACAGGGCTACGAAGCGGGCTCTGGAGGATGGATGGGATGAAGCATGCGGGTTCACCTGGGGACCCCAGGCTGCTTGCTGTTCTCTGTGAAGACTTGACAGCCATCTTTTGCAAAAGGCTCCCAGCACCTGGTGCAGTGGGCCTCCAGCTCTGGTAGGCAGAGCAGTGTCCTCAGAGCTAAGGTTACCTCACAAGCTTCTGGAGGGCTTTTCAGGAGTCACCAGATGACCAGCTGCCCAGTCCCTCATTACAGATGAGGGGCTCACAGCTTTGGAGATGTGAGGTGCTTGCCCATGGTTACACAGCACATAGGAGGCAGAGAAGAGAGCTGATCTCCAGCCCGTCCTTCCCAGTGGGGACCCCAGCTGTGTGCCAGCCTTGTCCCCCTGCTCCACTTCCCACCACACAGCCCTCCCCGCCTGGCCTGGCTCCTGCTCCACCTGGAACATCTGCTCAAGCTTCACTCTCCCCTGGCCTCTGCCCCTCCAACCACTTGACTCTTGAGAGCTCAGAACCAAGCCTCAGTTTGCAATCTGTATTCACAGCACAGGGCCCAGCCTGAGCCCAGCTTAATAAATCTTTGTTGGGCTGAAATGAGCAAATGTTAGCTCTCCCCGCCTCCTCCACTTTATTTACCAGGAGCCTGTTCCTTTTCTTCAAGATTCAATTTCCTATTGGTATATACACCCTTGAGGGGTGCCTCGCCTCGCCTCGCCTCACCCCGCTGGCAGCAGGGGAAGCACTCCCGTGTCAGGCCCTCTCGCCTTGCATGCCTGTCGGGATCGTGGGGATGGGAAATGAAACTGACCACCAGAGCCGACTGTGGACAGAACCCACACACCCGGCTACAAGCCGCCTTTGTTCCAGTGAGCACACAGCGCTGCTCTAAAGCCAGGCTCTTGAGGAGACCCCTCTGCGGCGCGGCCAGCGCCAGGGACTTGTAAGGAGACCAGAGGTCACGGCAGCTTGACTGGCCGTGCTGAGAAGCAGGGCACCGCCGCAAAGCGGGGTCAGCACCAGGCAGGGGCTGCCGCCCGGCAGCAACTCTCAATTCCTCTCATTTCTCCATCAAACTTTTGATCAGACGGCAGGAAGTGACACAACTGGCCTGTCCTGTCTTTTCAAAATCCCTGGTATTGCCACAGAATGAATCAAACAGTGTCCCTCCCGATTCCCACGGACCCAGGGTAGGAAATCATTGTGAGACCAGAGGGACAGAGTGAGCGAGTGGGTGGGAAACACAAGACAAAAAACTGGAGCCTTACAAATGGCCCTCTATACTGCCCAGTCTGTCAGAGCTTTTCATCCGGCTGCGCCGACTGCGGGCCCCTGAAAGGTCTGCAGAGTAATTATTACAGGGTGAAACTTGCTCCTACTCTAAAAAGTGACAATCTCCAACTCTGTAGATTATAGATCTGAATCATCTCAAAACTAAAAATAATGAAAAGCTTACAAAGGTCAGCATTTAGCAAAGTATAAATTCTCTGCAAAGTCATTTTCCTTAAGCAAAAACTCTTCAGAAAAACATTTCAGTGGAGAAATTGAATATCAAATTGTAAGCATTTTTCTAGCAATTTAAAAATCAGATTTTTTAAAAATCAAAAGCTGTGGTCATTATAAGAAGAAAAAATAACATTAAAGGAAAATTTGTTTTCAACTGGTGGTTGTTTTTTAAAAAAGATTTGTTTATATGAAAGGTAAAGTGAGAGAAAGAGAGAGAGAGAGAGAGAGAGAGAGAGAGAGAACAAACAGAGAGATCTTCCATTGCTGGTTCATTCCCCAAATTGCCATAACGGCCAGGGCTATGCCAAGTTGAAGCCAGGAGCTTCTTCTGGTTTGCCACATGGGTGCAGGGGCCCAGGGACTTGGGCCATCTTCCATTGCTTTCCCAGAAGCAATAGCAGGGAGCTGGATAGGAAGTGGAGTAGACATGACTTGAAGCAGTATTCATATGAGATGCTGGCACTGTATGCTGACGTTTAATCTGCTGTACCACAGCACCGGCCCCTCAACCGGTGACTTTTTAAATATCCAATGAACATTGTAAATACAAGAATACTTTGAAATGTTCATAGAAAACGAATGAAAAGTATGAGTCTAGGGGATGGCACTGTGGCGTAGTGGGTAAAGCCACCGCCTGAGGTGCTGGCATCCCATGAGTGCTGGTTCTAGTCCCGGCTACTCCATTTCTGATGTAGCTCTCTGCTATGGACTGGGAAAGCAGTGAACAATGGCCCAAGTCCTTGGGTCCCTGTACCAGCATGGGAGACCCGGAAGAGGCTCCTGGCTCCTGCCTTCAGATCAGCACAGCTCTGGCCACTGTGGCCAAGTAGGGCATGCACCAGTGGATGGAAGACCTCTTTCTCTCAGCCTCTGCCTCTCTGCAATTCTGCCTTTCAGGCAAATAAATTAATCTTTTTAAAAAGTATGACTTTATTTTGATACAAAAATTTTTCAAAATTCATGCAGTCTTTTCATAACAAGCATTTCCATGTATTATGAAAAAAATTCAGGACCAAAATAAGTTCATAATTTAAAATTTTTAAAAATGTGTATTTATTTGAGAGGCAGAGAGAGGTTGATTCACTTCTCAAAAGCCTGAGGGGGAGGGGAGGGAGGCACACAAAGCCGAGTCAGGAACTCAATCCAGGTCTGTCTCGTGCGTGGCAGGGATTGGATTAGTGGAGCCCGTACTGTTGCCTCCCAGGGTCTCCATTAGAAAGCTTGGATGTGGACACCCTAAGCACTGTCTTAACCACTACACCAAACACCTGCCCCATAAATTCATCCTTTCAATTCTATTTTTGCAAGAACTTTTTGAAGTATCTGTGCACACTGTTGTAGCTCCTTTGCTGCAGCAGCAATTTACCATGTGCCAAATCCATGAGATCTCCCTGGGCCTCAGCCTCCTTGCCGAGGGAATCAGGGGAACCCAATGCCACCTCCCAGGACTGCAGTGAGGTGAGGGGAGATGGACACAGGTGAGACCAGGTTTGGAGCAGCACCCGCACGTGAGGACTCCTCGACGCTGGCCGCTGCCATGGCTTTACTTGACTGCTGCTCCTGTGACACGCGGTGTGCGGATCTACACCTCTACAGCTCCTTGGAGCGGCCTCTCAGCCCCAGCGTGGCTCCACAGGGGAGTAACAGCAGCAAGGACTAAGAGAGGTTTGAGCTCGGCCCACAGAGCTGTCTGTACGACAGTACCCTGCATTCCTGAGCAGCCAGACCTTATGTCTAGATAAATTTGTGGCTCTACATGGGCAGGGTGCAGGGGCACGAAGCCCCTGTGGTGCTCTAGGACAGAGGAGGCAGATTTCAGCTCCTCAGAGCCCAGGGTGGGAGGAGGTGTCCTGGCCCGACAATTCTAGGGCGTGACCATCACTGCTGCTATTTGGATTATTTTTCAATGTATTACCTGTCTCTCCACTTACAGACAAGAAGACTAAGGCATCAACAACCCCATCTCTGTTTTTTTACCATAATGGCCGTTCTGGGGAAGAACAGGAGGCAACAGAGAAGCCCACCCGAAGCAGGCATGCTTCAGTGAGAGGGAGGCCAGGAGGCAGAGGGGAAGCAGCACCCACCCATCCCCTCCCCCACCCACTCCTACCCCTGCCAGCTGAGTAGCCTCAGGCAATCTAAGTCTTGACCTCTTGGAGCCCAAGACTCCTCCTTTGTAGAGTGGGGATGCCAGAGACAAGAGCTTCAGGCGCAGGAGGGTGCCTAGGCCAGCACTTGCCGCATGCTCAGTGCAGCGTTGATTTTTGTATTACAAAGCCCAGCATAGTAAGAGCTCAAGAAGTAGCCAGCGCCTTCCCTTAAGACTCATGTGTGCATAGAAGGCCCTGTGCACTCCAAGGAGGAGAGGAAGAGAACAACAGTGCAGTTGATACCTCCACCCCCAGCAGCACCAGCAACAGGCCCTCATGAGGGTTGGAGGTGAGCCCCTGCCAACAGCCTGGAGCACCATGTTCACCACGGGGCAGGAAAGCTTTACTGCTGGAATTGATCCGCGAAGCTGGGCTACCCCACAAACATCCTGTTGGGACCACCAGACCAGCAGGTAGACAGACTCCCAGTATGGAAAAGTGGGGCGGCCGGGGCTGCCCATGTCCCCTAAGTCTTCAGGTCCCCAGCTTCCTGTTCTCTAGGTAAGGATGCACCATACGACATGGACCACAAGAACAAGTATCAGGCGTCCCAAGTCCTGGAAGTAAGAGGTGGGAGCAGGGCACCAGGTCTGACCCACAAGCAACCCGAAAGGAGTGGCCATCGCCTAAAGCACAGCCCCTGCAGACTGAGAGCTGGACGGGAGCCCAGCCCTCAGCTCAGGACTTCACACCACTGGCTGTAAACTGACAACCTGAAGACGCACCAGGCTCTGGAATGAGCCTTTTCTAGCCTATCTAGCACTTGCGGGAATACGAATGCATCGCCAACAGTTGCAGTCTGAGAGACATCACATGAAAATCCACAGATGAGCAGATGTGGAGAGGCTGCGCCTGTGTCCGGTATGGCTGAGGATCAGCTGTCCCTCTGAGAACAGCTGTTTACTCCTGGTTCTGCCCTGGTCCCCTCAACTCCTTGTTGCCTCATACCCCACCGACACAGCCAGACCTTGGGCCGTGACTTCTGCATTAGCTCAGAGCCCCACCACAGCCCCAGGAGAAGAAGATGCTCTCATTTTCAGAAGGAGCGATCTGAGGGCTGTTCACACAACAGTCGACAGCAGGGCAGGGCTAGGACCATGGGCCGTCTGACTCCAGAAGTTCTGCTTCTTCTGTTGCCAGCTGCCTCTTGGCCAGAGTCCCGCATTCCTGAGTCCTCTGGGAAGCCCCAGGCATCCCGAAGAGCAGGTGGGCAAGGCCTTGTGGGTGGAGGCAAAGGCAGGGCGGCCCACGTGCGCAGGCAGCCTGCCAGGGTCCTCCAGGACACACACGCCACCTGAGGCTGGCGCTGCAGGAGGGAGCGGGAGCAGACATTCATCACCACCTCAGGAGCCTCGGAGGAGAACAATGAGAGCCATGTCAGCGGTGGAGGAACAGGAGAAGCAACAAAGAGAGGCCGTGTAAGAGATCAAGGGGAAAAATAAACAGCCGCAGACAAGATAGCAGACAAATAGAGGTGCTGGATTCCTGCCAAAAGGAAGGAAAGCCAAAAAAACAATAAATGCTGGAGACCGCGGCCAAACACCCAGAGAGCTGCAACAGGGCAGCGCGCAGGCTGCAAGCACATTTGCTGCCATGAAATCATGGGTGTGTCGCTCTCCCTCTCTGAGTCTCACAGTGCACATCTCCAAAGGGGGACAACCATGCTTGGGACATGGGGACGATGAGTAGCCATCTAGGTAACAGTGAAACAGTGCACCCAAATAAATCCCCAATGGAGCAAAGTTTCTACATAAAACCAAAAAGCACTGGAAGAAAACATGTAAACATCTTTTCAATAATCTTTTTTTTTTTGACAGGCAGAATAGACAGTGAGAAAGAGAGACAGAGAGAAAGGTCTTCCCTTTTTTACCGTTGGTTCACCCTCCAATGGCCGCTGCGGCCGGTGCAACGCGCTGATCCAAAGACAGGAGCCAGGTGCTTCTCCTGGTCTCCCATGCAGGTGCTGGGCCCAAGGACTTGGGCCATTCCCCGCTACACTCCCGGGCCACAGCAGAGAGCTGGCCTGGAAGAGGGGCAACTGGGACAGAATCCGGCGCCCCGACTGGGACTAGAACCCAGTGTACCGGCGCCGCAGGCAGAGGATTAGCCTATTGAGCCATGGTGCCAGCCATCAATAATCTTTAAAGTAAAAAATATTTAGGTGACATACGAAATTCAAAAACATGAAAGAGGGGCTGGTTCTGTGGCGCAGTAGGTTAATCCTCCACCTACAGCACCGGCATCCCATACGGGCACCGGTTCTAGTCCCGGCTGCTCCTCTTCCAATCCAGCTCTCTGCTGTGGCCTTGGAAAGAGGTGGAGGATGGCCCAAGTGCTTGGGCCCCTGCACCGATGTGGGAGACCGGGAAGAAGCACCTGGCTCCTGGCTTCAGATCTGTGTAGCTCCAGCTGCTGGGGACATTTGGGGAGTGAACCAGCAGAGAGAAGACCTTTCTCTCTGTCTCTTCCTCTGTCTGTAACTCTACCTCTTAAATAAATAAATAGTTTTTAAAAAATAAAAGAAACAAAGCAAAGATTGACAGATTCAGCAACACAAAAATCAAACATTTCTACATGGAAAAAATATGACAAAGTCCAAAAGACTACTCTTCTGACTATGTCACACTAATAACAAAACCAGCAAGAATCCGCTCAGAAATGAAAGCGTGATCGACAGCTAGCAGTGCATTCACTGAGCATGCCCACGTGCTGGGCCCAGGGCTGGTGCCTGAGGGTCAGCCAGCCAGCCCAAGCCAGGGCCAGTGCTAGACAGAGGAAGTGAAGTCACAGTGAGAGACAGAGCAGAAGCAGGCTCGGGAACGTCCAGGAGTGGCCTCGGGGGAGAGGAGGCGAGACGTCTGCCGAAGTCCCAGCAGTGTTCTTGTATCTCTCCTTCAAGTTTCACATGATCTCCAAACAAAAAGTTTAAAAATCGGTGGGAAACGGCCGGCGCCACGGCTCACTAGGCTAATCCTCCACCTTGTGGCGCCGGCACACCGAGTTCTGAAGCACCTGGCTCCTGCCATCGGATCAGCGCGGTGTACCGGCCGCAGCGCACTGGCCACGGCGGCCATTGGAGGGTGAACCAACGGCAAAGGAAGACTTTTCTCTCTGTCTCTCTCACTGTCCACTCTGCCTGTCAAAAAAAAAAAAAAAAATCGGTGGGAAAAAAGAGAGATGACTCCAGATCAGGGAGCCGAGAAAGGAGGAAAGAGAACTCACACTTACTGAATACCATCCTGTGCAAGTACCAAGCACAGTAATCTAATTCATTTTCACAGCATCCCACCAAGTACTTACTATTTACCTTACAGTCAAACAAACTGACACATGGAGAGATGTGAAGAGACTTGCCTACAGTCACAGGGCTAGCGAACTGGAGGAGGGGTTTCAAAGGGAGATCTGTGAGTAAGCACAGCCTACCCTCTGGCGCCCTCGGGCCTGCGAGCACACCACGAGGATGAGGGAAGGAGTTGAGGTCAAGGTCAGAGGTTAGGACCAGATGTTCCCCACCTAAACAAAGCATGAGAGGAAGTGATCCTCCATGGAAGCGTGAAGGCGCAAGGGGTATCTCTAGGGGAACTTCCTCAGAGGAGGGGCTGCCGGAGACACGGATGAACGCAGGGGACAGGATTAAGGCACTCTGGCTGGCAGTCTTCAGGTGCTGCGGGAATAAACCCAGGGCTCCCAGTCCACACGCCACTTCCATGATTCCTGCTGTGTCCGTGGGTACTAGCTCTACTATGATGTACTTCTGTGTGTTTAAATCATCATTTTTTGAATTCAATTGTGTTTATACTAAAATGCTTACATGATAATACATGCAATATCAAAAGCTTGCCACAAGCAGAAATTAACGTACACATAAGTAGAACAGAAAAACAAAGCAATGTGACTAAACGTTAGATGCTTCCTGGAGGGTATGAGCAGGTGAAAAACCTGGAGCTCAGGGCCACCTCTCTGTAAATAGGGGTCAGCGTGAGCCACAGAAAGGCACGCTGGCCTAGAGGGAATGGGACAAACTGCAGCAGGCATGACCTTCCCAGGGGGTCACAGCTATGCCAGGGTCACCGCATCCCAGCTCCTGGTGGCCTGCAGTGAGGGACTCACTCTCCAGGGGCAGTGTAGTGGCTGCCGCCTCTCACCGCTCCCTTTTCTGAGGGCCAGAGGCAGAGTCATATCACGTACACGGAGCAGAGTCTTCCAAGCTCCCGTCGGGGCTGGAGTGGGTGACAGTCGCTGACACTTCCTTCCCAGAAGGAAACAGACACGCGGGCTCTGCGGGGCCGCGGTGCTCCCAGCCTCGCCAGGGCGTTTGCCTTTCTGCCTCTCTAAGCTACTGTGTCATCGTCTATCTGGGGTAATCTTTTTAGCTGACTTTGCACAACAGTACAACTCCTGTTCAAGAGCAGTGAAAAGGAGCAGAAAATGGAATTTGAAATGTAGAAATAAAATAATTGTGGGCCCTGAGCTATAATTTGATTTCATGCTTTACAAGGAAATGAAAGAAGGCTTCCTTAAAATGTAGGGTTTCTGCTCTCTCTCCCCCCTCTTGAGCCCCCCCCTCCCTTTAACCATTTTAGGATTTCCTCTAGCACCGAAGAGAAAATAGGATTGTGGAAAATGTTCAGTTCTCAAGTGTCACCACCACTCAGGGCAAGCTCGATTCTGATGTGAACTTCCCATTCTGGGTAAGAGGAAATTCTTCAATTAATAAACCGGGTGTGCGGAGGCCAGTCTTTTAGGGTTAATCAATTTCATCTGTACTTAGGATAAAAAGACTGACTATTCTACTTTTTTCCTCGTTTTCCTTCTTTAAAAAAATAATAAAATGAATGTTTTATTTTAAATTCTTTGAGGTTCGTATCTCCTGTTTCAGGAAATATTGTCTATTTCATGCAGCGAGTATGAAAACTACCCCCCCCCCGCACCCCGACACACACTTTTTTTTTTTTTTAACTTCTGCTTCAGCTAAGAATCTTTATTCAAAAATAACTAAATTATCCTCTGCCCTCATATACTATAACAGCTTGGGAGATGATACAAATTGTACAGGATTTTGGCAGGCACCTTGAGAGGCTGGGGGAAGGGAGGGAAACAGACAAATTGCCAAATATGGATGCAAGAACTACTTCTGGACAAAACAGCAAGAGGTGCACGCATGGGAATGGGAAGAAAACCTATGCTGGACAGCCCGAGCAAATGAGTGGTGCTGCAGACCCCAACACACACCCTGTGTCACTGTGTCACGCAAGGGGCTGCCCCAGCAGGGAGTTCTCCCTGTGGTACTGAACAGCCACACTGAATACTGACCAGCCAGGAGCCTCAGGACCTATAGGGGACAGAGAGTCCCTGAGCCTCTGTTCCTTGGTCATTGCACTCGCTGAATCTTCCTCAGGTCCTGTGGTAGGAGTTGTGGCCAGGCCCTGCAGTGGAGAGCTGAGCACACAGCTCGGGGGGGGGGGGGGGGTCACTGCAAGCAAGTCCAAATGCCTGTCCCATTTGGCAGCTGTGTGCTTTTTCACAAAATGCCTAAAAACCCTGGGCTGTTTCTTCACTATAAGATGGAGACAAGACCATGACTAACCTTTTGGGGAGCTACATAATGCACTTAGCAACAGTGCTTGGGAAAAAAAAGGCACCTGTCCCACAGGAAAAGAGGGTCCAGAGCTGGGGAGACTGCACCATTCACTGTGACCTCCTGACTTCCCACGCCTTCAGCAAGGCTGGGGGTGTCTGTTCTTTTTTTAGTCATTATTTTTCATGGAAATTCTAACTCTGTGGTCTTGTCCTTGTGATTTCCACTGTGAAAACGAGAAAATCTCATGACTTTTTTAAAAAAATTTATTTGACAGAGTTATAGACAGTGAGAGAGACAGAGAGAAAGGTCTTCCTTCCATTGGTTCACTCCCCTAACGGCCGCTACTGCGCTGATCTGAAGCCAGGAGCCAGGTGCTTCCTCCTGGTCTCCCATGCGGGTGCAGGGACCCAAGCACTTGGGCCATCCTCCACTGCACTCCCGGGCCACAGCAGATAGCCGGACTGGAAGAGGAGCGACAAGGACTACAACCTGGTGCCCACAGGGGATGCCGGCACCGCAGGCAGAGGATTAACCAAGTGAACTATGGCGCCGGCCCCAGTCTCATCACTCTTAACAGAAGCTACCAACAATCGAGGTTGCCACAGGGCCAGGCAAGAACACATCAGGTACCAGAATCTGAGGCTCAGAAAAGCTGGAAACAGCTCAGCACACAGTAAGTGCTAATCACTAGGTGAGGGGGAGGAGGGCAAGCAGAAGGGGAGAGAGGGAAGAAGGGAGTGAGAGGAGGGGCTAGAGCAGTCTTACAGCTGCAGTGTGGTGTAGCCAGCAGTCAAACCCAGCTCTGCCTGATCCAAGGCCCATTCAAATCCACCAGTCAACTCCTCAGAGTGCCACCAAAGGCGATTTATCTTGAAGGCAGCACCCTGTGACACTCAAGCGACATGGAAGGAAATTCCACGCAGTGTCCAGGGTGTACCTGCAGATGTGCAGCCACCATGAGAGAGGGGGGCGGGGTGGAGGTGGGGGAGACGGGCTTTGAAGGAACATGCTGGATTTCACTTCAGCTTCCCCTTTTGGCACGCCCAGTGACAACTGTCCAAGGGCTTTTATCTCTCTGAGCCTCAGTTTGCCCCATGTGCAAAATGGGGATCTCCAGGGTGTGAGGCTGACACAGAGCCTGAAGGCCTCATCCAGGGCCTGAGTCCTCTGACAAGTTCTAACATAAAAAACACCTGTCTTGAAGCAAAACAGAAGCAGTAGTTCCAAATATGAAGAGGCTCTGTATTAGCTATTCCTAAAAAAGTTTTATCTATTTGAAAGGTAGAGTAACAGAAAGAACAGAAAGAGAGATATTTCATCTGCTGGTTCATTCCTCAAATGCCCACCAACAGCCAGGGCTATGCCAGGCCAAAGCCAGGAGCTCTATTCAGATCTCCCACATGCACAGAGCCCAAGCATTTCGGCCATTGCCTGCTGTCTCCCAGGCAGGTAAGCAGGAAGATGGACTGGAAGCAGAGGCGGAACCTGACCCCAGGCACTCTGACATGAGATGCGGTGTCCCACGTGGTGACTTAACCCATTCTGCTACAGTACCCATATCTGCATTATCTTTTAATTCCATTTTCCATGGACTTCTATAAGCCCCCTCATAAAAGTCTCCTGGGGCTAGCATTGTGGTGCAGTGACTTAAGCCACTGACTGTGAGGCCAGCATCCCAAATAGGAGTGCCATCTGAATCTGAGCTGCTCTGCTTCCAATCCAGCTCCCTGCTAATGAGCATCCTGGGAAGCATGAGGTGATGGTCCAAGTACTTGGGTGCCTGCTATCCATGAGGGGGATCTCGATGTAGTTCCCAGATCCTGGCGTTCGCCTGGTCCAGCAGCCATGGCTGTTGCAGCCTTCAGGGGAGTGAACCAGCTGATGGAAAATTCTCTCTCTCTCTCTCTCTCTGTCTCTCTCTCTCTCTCCATCTCTCTGTCTATTTCACTCTCTTCCTCTCTCACTGATACTCTTTCAAACAAACAAATAAATCTTAAAAAATAAAAGCCCTCCAGGGCTGCTAGGCGCCTCACATGAGCAATGTGGCTGAGCATCAGTTAAAGTGTGAGCCTACAGGACAGGGAGACCTCCCTCACCCCATCCTGGAGTAGAAGGAGGAGGGGACAGTCTTTCCTGAGGTTCAGCCCATCACGGTCAGACAGGAATGTAGGCCTGGAGTTGCCAGATCTTCTGATTTTTCAAGAGAAGCCAAAAATCTGGACTATTGTATGAAATTTGCCAATTTTTAAATGTTGACAACCAATTCAGAAAAATGTTTAAACTGTATGGCCCAAACAAAACATGTCCACGAGCCAAGCCTGGCCTTCAGCTCCCCAGTGTGAGATCTCTGCAGTGAGTTTTCTCTAGAAAGGAAAGTTGGAAGAAAAGGAATAAACACTCAGCTTCTTTGGTCTGTACCTATTTCAGAAAAGCACTCAAGAATCTCTGCTGAGCCCAGAGCAAGGCAGCTGGCAGCCTTGCCAGCCCAACCCTTCCTGCTCCTAGGAGCCACATCTTGTCCTTAATGGGGGTGGGCCTGAACTGGCGGGAAAGAGCAGTGCACTCTTTGGCATCACAGGCTTGGGGGTGGGCATCACAGCTCAGACCTCGGCCCCTCCAGCTGGGCCCTCTTCCCTTCCTGGCCTCAGCTTCATCCGAGGCTGATGAGGAGGCAGTGCTAGGCTACCCACCACGATCACTCTACTCTCTGTGCATCCTGACACTCTGGGCCAAGGCCCCACAGCCAGCATGATAACATCATATAAAAACAGGGACGATCAAAGCAGTGCCTCCCTCACAGGGTTCTCACAGGGAGTGACGGGGTTAACCACGTGGAGCTCCTACTGGGGTCTGACACTTCTCTCTGGTGAGTTTTTCTTCATGGATTTTCATACAGAGTCTCAGTCTAACCCTGGTAGGTGGAACATCCAAGGCGATGATTTTCCTGGTTGAATGAAGCAGGAAAACCTCAGAGACAGCAGCCTGGATGCCCTCCAGGACAGAAGCCGTCCACACCAAGTCTGTGCTATCAGCCTCTTCCATGAGAAAGCAGAGCTGATGGTGTAGCTGACACATAACGAACGTGGTGCTCACTGCAAGCTAGGCACCATTCTACACTCCTTGTAGGAATTAGCTCATTTAATGCAGTCTTAGGCCAAGGGTACTATTGACAATACCCCCATTTTGCAGATGAGTACATCAAGGCACAGGGAGGTTACATCACTTGCCCAAAGTCAAAGAGCTAGTAATTGGCAGGGAAGGTGCAGGACTGAACCCTAGGACTCTTAGCCCAGAGCCCTGGTTTCTAAAAGCACTATGTCATCCTCTTTGGAGAAGGGAGTGAAGACCAAAGCAGGACAAGGTCAGGGCTCCCCCTACTGCCCACAGCTGCATACCCCAGCCTCACGCCCAGCACTCACGATCTCTGCAGACTCTTATCCGGGGGAGCTAAGCTCCTCTGAGCTGTTTACTCAGCCACACTTACGATCACCCCAGGACCTTAGCATGGGCACAAGAGCCTGAGACAATCCTCCACCTTCTCCCCTCTCCTTTGGCCTTCACACCACAGCTGAGACATCACCTCCCCAGTCTTTTCCAGGCTTTTTCTTCGGGGTCCCACAGCCCTGACAATGCCCTGACAGTCCTGTGGTATTCCCAGGGTCCCTCATAGCCTCACAGGCTGGCACAGAGAGGTCCCAAAGAATCTCTAACACCCAACAGCACACAGTAGGTGCTCAACAAATATTTATGGGGTCAATGAGAAGCACAGAGGGGCTGGAGAAGGTGGGCCTTTCACTGACAAGAACACGTCATCATGGCGGCGATCACAGAGCGCACTTGCTCACACCCGCACAGTGTCACCCACTGCATACCCAGGCCAGGCATAATCTTATGGGACTATAGAGTGCTTAGCATGTCCCCTCCAGTAGAGATTATTTAGTTCCTCTCTCCCTCAGGGGTGCCATACTAGTAATGTTTCAAAAACGTATGCACTCTTGTTTAGAAACAGAAATAAAGGAGAAGTGCCGAGCCCTGAGGCGGACAGGCCAGGGACAGGATCATGCACTGGAAGACCAGGGGGCCCAGGTTTGTAGAGAGAGGACCCAGGGGCCGCTGAGGGCTGCACCCACCTCCAAAGACCCCAAGTGAACCTGAATGAGGGCAAGGATGGGTCCTTACATGTCACCTTTACAGAGGAAGAAAGTGAGACTCCGAGCAGTCAGGAACCTCTCACCCAGGCCACACTGCCGGCCAAGACGGAGCCAGGACTCAGGCTCAGTCTCAACTCATCCCCATACCGACTCCTGTCCCGCCTCGTGGAAGCAGGGTTCACCCTCCTCGACTCTCACACTCCTCTAAGGAACAACAGTTGTCACTGTGGCCTCAACATAAACCAGCCCCAGAGAGCCCCTATCTGAAGCAGAGAAACCAAGGCAGCACATTCGTGATGGAGCCCAGGCCAAAGAGGCTGGCAGGGCAAGGCCTAACGCACACCCATCAGGAGCTCCGCCGAGCAGAGCGTCCTCGGGGTGCAGGGTCACAATACCAGAGGCAGTGGACCTGAGACAGTGGACCTCAGAAGCTGCTTGCTGGGAGAACAGGAGACAAAAAAAGGGAGGGGGCCCTTCCATAAAAAGTCAGTAAAATCAGCAGAATTCCTTCATGAAAAGGGTGGAATTAGCATATGGCCTCAGCTGCCAAGTGAGACCATTGAAGCAAGCAATGTAAATGAGTTCAAGACACAATTAGACATTTTTCTGGACGGAGACACAGGGACTGAAGAAGGCATGGCAGGTCACATTTCAGAAGGAGCAGCAGGAGCACATTTCACTGGGAAGCCGTCTGCAGAGCCCACCACGTCCTGAGAGCCCTGAGCATCAACCAGAGACAGGATGGCATCAGAATGGTGCCAGGAGCAGGCAGACTACCTGGAGGAGACAGGCGGCCCAGCATGGTGTCCCAGGCAAGCATCCCCACCTCGGAGTACTGTCCCTTCCCACTGTTAATTTCCCAGGATGCCTCATATGGTCCCTGCCAACCATCTTGCGAGGGACCAGACTGGCATCAGGCACTGACCTTAGTCTGTTCTGCTCCGTGCCACTCAGATGCACTGGGTGCCAGACTGCAGAGACAAATGACGACCAGTCCCTACCCCTCAAGGGGTTCACAGCGCACTGGGGAAGGGACCTACACAGACAGTATCCACACGGTAAGGCGAGTAAATGCAAGCTGAGAAGTTTCTGTCACACAAGCCCAGCCATGGGGATTTAGTGAGTGGAAGGAGAGAGGAGACCAGAAAGCCGAGGAAAGAGGCCGTTCCGGGTGGGGGACACAGCAGGAGGCTACGGAAGCCCCAGCTGCCAGCAGCGCGCTGGGGATGCTGAGCCTGCAATTCCCCAGGATCTTTGGGTAGACGGCCAGATCACCTCGAGCTTTGAGAAAAAAGGACGGAATGACCAGAGGCGCCAACCGCGGGCCCGTGGGCCAGATATGACTCAACAGCAACAAGCCGGGCCAGCTGTTCCCAATCTTCTCGAGAGCGCAGCACATGTGGCCCACCCAAGGAACAGAAACGCGGGGCCTTGGGACGGACACATTTATTAGGCCCTCTCGAACCCAATTGGTTCTGATGTCCTCCTTTGTGTGGCTCACTACAGGGGCTGTCTGGCTTCGTCAAGCCCCTGGGCCCTGGGCCTCTCCCTGAAACACTCATCTCCTTCAAGGTGAAGGCAATGTTTACTTCCAGTGCCTCTAAAAGGACCGCAAACATTTCCTTTGTGTTCTCAGCACACTCGCTGGCAATGGGCATTCCCACGGCCCAGGAGCCCACCCTGATCTGAGCAGGGCTCCAACCGCCTGCCTGTCCTGGGTCAGAGGCATCTTCTGCATCCATACACCAATTGTCTATACCAGCAACTAGAAAACACTGCTGGCGTCTGAGGAGATGAGACACATTACCCTATACCAGCACCTGGGTCTCCAATGCGGCCTCAAACTAGCCCTGTGCCCTGAGTGACGCCATGACGTGGCCATGTGAAAGAGGCTCCTTCCTACTTCTCGCAAAGCCTGCAGGCACTCAGAGATGCCACCCCCAGCTCAGAAGCCACCTTGTGAAGTCTGGATGCCCGGCCTCCCTGCAGGGAAAAAGGGAGGGATGTGGAAGACAGGGAGGGTGGCCAGTGATTTCTGACCTCAGGGCTCTGTCCTCCTCCCAGGCAGAGAAAGGATACCAAGCTTGCTCTGTTGACAGCCACGTATGTGGGCACTGTGCTGACGATGCTCAAACTCGTGGTCACAGTATCTCTGCAACCTCCTGGAAGGGAAGCAGTGTAGTTCCGCCCTCTGAATGTGGGAGAATGTGGAACTGAATGTGGAACTCAGTCAGAGAGGTCAGTTCACAGGCCCAAAACACACAGCAAAGGCTGGGAAGGGCTGAGATCCCAAAGACCACACGTGCCCCTCCCTGACCCTTCCAAACCCCCTGTATCCAGGGATCTTCATTTTAGGAGGCCTTGCCACTGTCCCTGTCCCTGAAGAGTGTCCTAAAGAATACACACAAAACCAACGAAGAAACCACACTGGCCCCGGCCACTGGCCTTGCCCTGCATGACCTCCAGCTTAGTGTTCAAGACAAGTGCCTTCTATGCTGGCTCTGCAGGCCCTGCTCATCCTGCCATGTGCCTCTTGAAGTCTCCACACCTACACTTGTGGGGGGAAGCTCTAGGCTCAGGGCAGACGCTTCACCCTGTGCAGCTAAGAATGCTCAGGCAGCTGGGCGTCGTGCCCAGAACACGGCCTCTCTACAGGAGGCATGGTCTCTAATCCCAGCACCGGAGTCTGACCTGAGGAAGCCGTTACTTCTCTGAGTGTGGGGGTTCTCGCTGATATTAAGAACTAGGAAAATGTGTTCTCACATCCCTTGGTGTAGGGAACTGGGCAGTCCCGTGTGAAGGAACATTCTCATGAAAATTCTGAACATGCGTGGAGTAATCAATACTAAGAAATGATGATAACAATGACATTGACTTGTGCAAGAAAATGCTTGCTTATGTTTGAAATTGTTTCATCAAAATAAACACAGCTCTCCACAAAGACTGATCTAACGACAAAGAGGTGAATCCAACTATGAACCTGGGAACGAGGAAGCATGCCCCAAAAGATCTGAAGGGATGGCAGAAACCACTGAAATTCATAATTATGAAACTGCCACTGTGGCACAGTGGGTAAAGCTACCACCTGCGGTGCCACATGGGTGCCGGTTCAAATCCCAGCTGCTCCACTTCTGAGATCCAGCTCCTTGCTAATGAGATTGGGAAGGCAATGTATTTAAAAAATACAGATTTAAACCCAAAGAAGGTGATATTTATTCTTTCATTAAAGTATATGCTTCTTGGGGCCAGTGCTGTAGCACAGTGAGTTAAAGCCTGGCCTACTATGCCCATATGGGTGCAGGTTGGAGTCCGAGCTAGAGTCTCGGCTGCCCCACTTTCAATCCAGGTTCCTGCTAATGTACCTGGAAAGGCGGCAGAGGATGGCCCAAGTCCTTAGGCCCCTGTGCTCACGTGGGAGACCCAGAAGAAGCTCCTGGCTTCAGATCGGTTCAGCTCCGGCCATTGTGGCCATCTGGGGAGTGAACCAGCGGGTGGAAGACTTCTCTCTCTGTCTCTGTCTGTCTACCTCTCCCCCTGCCTCTCTGTAATTCTGACTTTCAAATAAATAAATAAAACTTAAAAAAAAAAAGAATATGAGTGAGAGAAGATACTATAGAAAAATAACAATGAATAGATCAAGGAAGCATCAAGAACATTTTTAAAGCATTGACCATAATGCCAAAAGGCTAAATATATAATAATAAATATAAAAGGGAAAAACAAACCTATTAAAATAATGAGGCTTTCAAAATATCAAATATAATGCTATTCTGGTCTTATTTCATTTCAAGCAATTTCTTCTTTCTCTTAGCTGTATGTTCTGATTTTCCCACAATGTTTACAGAGTGTACACAGAGTGACATTTCATGACTGCTTTCTGTGGACCAGGGGCCTGCCTAAGCACTTTATAAAGACAATCACTCAGCAATCCTGTGTTACTGTTATTAAATCTTCCCTTTCATAGAGGAGGAAACCAAGGCCCACAGAGGTCCTGGCTACTTAACTAATAAATGCGTAACTTCATATGTAAACTGTACCAGTAATATGTATCACAAATTGTGGGGGCCAATGCCATGGCTCACTTGGTTAATCCTCCGCCTGTGATGCCGGCATCCCACTTGGCACCGGTTCCAGTCCTAGTTGCTCCTCTTCTATCCCAGCTCTCTGCTGTGGCCAGGGAGGGCAGTGGAAGATGGCCCAAGTGCTTAGGTTCCTGTACCCACATCAGAGACCAAGAGGAAGCACCTGGCTCCTGGCTTCAGATCGGCACAGCGCCATCTGTTGCAGCCATTTGGGGGGTGAACCAACAGAAGGAAGACCTTTCTCTCTCTCAGTCTATAACTGTCAAAAAAAAAAAAAAAAAAGAACAAATTGTGTACTGTAACTAACTTTGAATTTAACCACCTGGAGTTTGCGTCAGACTCTCGAAGTTAAAGAGTACAATCCCCAGCAAGACTGCTTTCAATTCAGACACCAGTCACAAGTTCAGGGGTCCTCGGGCCACCTGCACTTTTTTTTTTTTTTTGACAGGCAGAGTGGACAGTGAGAGAGAGAGAGAGAGAGAGACAGAGAGAAAGGTCTTCCTTTTGCCATTGGTTCACCCTCCAATGGCTGCCGCGGCCACGCTGGCCAGCGCACGACACTGATCCGAAGGCAGGAGCCAGGTGCTTCTCCTGGTCTCCCATGGGGTGCAGGGCCCAAGCACTTGGGCCATCCTCCACTGCACTCCTGGGCCATAGCAGGGAGCTGGCCGGGAAGAGGGGCAACCGGGATAGAATCTGGTGCCCCGATCGGGACTAGAACCCGGTGTGGCAGCGCCACAGGTGGAAGATTAGCCTATTGAGCCGCGGTGCCAGCCTACCTGCACTTTTCATCAGATGGCTGTAAACAGGGGGTGGTGGCAGGGGTTCCACAACCTCCATAGGTTAAATAATTCACCAGAACAACTCACTGAAAGCTCTATACTTAGGATTTCAGTTTTACTATAAAGATACAAATCAGGACCAGCCAAATGAAGAGACACATGGGGAGAGGCCTGAGAAGGTCCTGGCTACAGAGCTCCTGTGCCTTCTCAGCATGGAGTCATGGTGTGTCACTCTCTGGTCACACGGACACCTGCACCGATCAGGAAGCTTACCAGCCATGAGACTGAATTCAATCTCCAACTCCTTCCCCTCCCCAGAGGCCAAGGGTAGGCTGGTACCACATTGCCTAAAAGCTCAACTTTGTAATCACTGATCAGTCTTCTAGGCGTGCCAGCTCCCATGCTGAGTCATGTCCTCAGCAGAGACTCAGGTATGCTCCAAGACCCACCATGAACAACAGGGACATTCCTGTCACTAAGGAAATTCCTAAAGATTTAGAAGTTCTATCCTGGAACACACAAGGCAAAGACTAGACAAATTCTTCACCACGTAATAATCAGGCTAAAATATGCTCACATACCCCATCCCCTCAAAATAAAAATGCCCATCCATCAATGAAGCCATCTCATTTCTGGTGATCCGCTCTAAGGAATAATCCGAAATGCAAACAGATGCTCATCACACTGCTATTCCAGTCAGCAATACTGAATGCAGTGCACATATTCAGCAAGAGGAACAGATAAACCAAGTATGGCAGAGCAAGACAATGGAGGACTCTGGAGCCACCACGTTCCCAAGGAATACTCAACGATGATACAGAATAAGGCTCACGGTTCAAAGTTTCTTTAAATCAAGACCTACAATTTTGTATCTAGTAGAATCTGTATTAGAAAAAAAACGGTCAAAATGTTAAGAGCTACCCTCAGTAACAGGCTGATAGATTATTTTTTTCTTCGTAGTTTCCTCTATTTCCCGGGTTTTCAATACATACAAATTACTTTCAAAACCAGAATAAAAACATTTTTTAAATAACACACAATGAATAAAAACTACTTAAACTAGTTCCCACTAAGCATTAATGAGATAATTGATCTGAAAGTATATGATGAATATGATCATGGCTGGATTTTTAATATCTAGAACTTCTTCTGGGGTCTTTTTCAAATTGACTTATTATTTTTCATAATGTCTTCATCTCCCTATAGTTTTTATTCATTTGTTTTTCAAACATTATTTTAAAGTTCCTTTCAGATGTTCTTATGGTTTCCAGAATGAGCCAGTACTCACCTCACGCCCCTAGGGAGTGGAAAGTGGTCAGACTCACCTCTGCAAGGGACACTGTGCTATTTTCTGCTTCCTGGGCTCTCTGAGGAGCCCCTTCAAGTGACAATGAAGACATGTTCTCTAGGGCTGCTGGGATTCTGGCATCGGTGACAGCACTGTCCACATTCACCAGCCACACACACAGAGGACTTGCTAGCGGGAAGTAACTGCTACTATTCCCATTTCCACCAGAAATGTCCTCGGCAGGAACTCGGCACCTGTGCTTGAGGATCCATACTCTGCAGCCAGAATGCCGGGAGTCTAATCTCAGCTCCCCCACCTATCAAGCTGATGACTTTATTAAGTTATTATCCTCTCTGTCCCTCAGTTTCCACCATGGTCAGAAAGCCATGTTACCATACTCAAGTGCATGGAGGAGAGCTGTCCCAGTAAGTGCTAAGTAAGTACTACACATATCCTGCCTAGTTGTGCTAGTTAGCAATAATACTACAGCCCCTGCACACAACTAAAGGTACTACTGGCCAATTTTTTCACTAACTGACTTCAGAAGCGGGGCAGTGCAGGGCCCCAGGAACACACCAAGAGGGCACGCCTTCAAGGCTCACTAAGTCAGTAAAACTTCAGAGAGTGCTACGTGCCAAACACTACTCTTACGGAAGGCAGCAGTTTAGCAAAACAAACCAGGCCCCGTCCTCTTGGAATCAACATTTCAGTATGAGCTATGTAACAAATACTTCCTGCAAACAGGCCTATGGGACAGAATGGCAGGGTGCCATGGGGATATTATTCTTAAAAGGGTAGTCAGGAAGGTTCCCTTGGAAGATCAAAGAGAAGAGTGTGCTAAACAGAGGGACCAGCAGATGAGCAGCCTAGCAAGAAATGAAGTCCAAGGCAGAGCAGGAAGGTAGCATGGCGGGACAGTCAGCCCAGGGGCCAGTGGGGCCAGGTCACAGGGAGCCTCGTAGGCCCAGTGGGGAGCATGGATCACACTCTCCTGGGAACACAGGGCCACAGTGGCAATGCTAAGCAGGGGAGTGATGTAATACCATGACGCATGGTTTTTAAAGGTCACTCTGGTCACTGTGTAGACCATGGGTTTTGGAAAGCAAGAACACAAACACAGAGGTCACTTGGGAAGTTGCTGCCATTGTCTCATTGTGAGAGGATGGTGGCTGGGGTTAGGAGACAGTGGGGAGATGGTACGTGCCAGTATGAACCAGCGTGGCCACAGAGGGTGACAAAGGCCATCAGCCCTCCCCTTGCTTGTACCCTGGCACAGAACCTCGGCTCCTCCATCACACCTCAGCTCAGTCCTCTCTCGCCTCCAGACTCTCTGGGCTGGGAGGTTCCCGACAGTAGGCATGGGCATTACTCGCACAGCAGAGCGCTTCCCAAGTGTTTCTGAACAGTTGAAGGAAAGCCCAACTACAACCGAAGGAGGAGATGGGAAGAAAAGAGCTCTTCTGTGCAGCAGTCTACCGAGAATATCTAGACCAGAAAGAAGCTCAAGAAACAGGTTTTAAAGGGTATATTAAAACAGTCCAAAGGTTACCTCTGGGGCAGGGAGAGCCAATGTTCCCATTACTTTCTCTCGTGTGGCTTCTCCACGGGAGTCTAAGTTCCTGCTCGCCCTCTGCATTAGCCCAGTGCCTGGCACACAGTACACATCCTCTTCACTGAAACAGTGAAGGCACAAAGGAACAAGTGAATACCCTGCCCAGGGTCACCCCTGTAAGGTCCAAACCCAAGCCTCTGGAAACGCACCAAAACAATGCCTAGAGCACATCTAGAGCAGGAATGAGTGCTGAATCAAGGGAGCCGCACCGCTCACAGAGCCCCCTCTAAGACACAGCATCTGCTTAAAGCAACTAAAACAAAAAATGTTTTAAGTTACAGCTGGTGTCTGGGCCACTTTATCAAGCACTTAAGATATAGAGCTGATTATTTTTCTGGCAACGTAGAAAAAAGAGAGGCTGAGAGGACGGTGTCCTGTTACCAGCTGTTTCCGGAGTGGATCCTGCAATCCCCGTCTGTGGCAGGGCCAGAGCCAGCCAGAGAGCTCTGCACAGGCAGCTTGTTGTGGTTTGTGCTTTTTTCCTTTCAATTCTCCCCATGCGTTTCACTGACTAGAATCACAAAGAGTACAAGCCCTTGGAGAGCATTGCTGTGTGCTCTCAATGCTATTTCCAAAAAGCCCCTTAAAAGGGGACTCAAAACACTGAGAAAAGAAACATGTGTCTACCGTGGTCTCCAGCGCTTGGCCTTAGTCCATGTACTTGGATCTGGATTCCCACACAGGCTCTACTGCCCTGCCACATGGCCTAGAGCAAACCCCTCCACCCGCTGACAAACTGAGCTGATCAAACACACCTGAGAGAGTTGCTGGTCTAGAGAAGACGACTTTTGCAGCGTGCAAACACAGAAGGTGTTCAATGAAACAGGCCAATGGTTCTCATCATCACACCACCCCTCTCTCTACGCAGCTGAGGTTCCGCCAAGGGCAGTCTCGAGGACAATGATCACAGCGAGAGTGATTAAGCCCAGAGCCCAAGCGACATGTGCACGTGCGGTGGGGAAGAAGGAGTGGGCACTGTGCCACTTCCCCCAGACTCTCAGGTAGTCATGTAACTGAAACATCTCCACGGCCCTGGAGCCAGAAGGGAGTCCCAGGGTGCCACGGCCAAGGACCTCAGAGGCAAGGTTCAAGTGTCAATGTTACAGGCTCTCACTAGACAAGCCTCCAGCCCCTTGCTGGGAGGGGATGGGAGGCAAGATGTTATCTTTTGATATATGGCAGCCTTGGATGAGGGAGAGGACACCAATGCCACCCAGCTCTACTTTACTCTGGGATACTGGACAGGACCCAGGTAGCACATGGTTGACCCTTGGACAACACATAAGCCGGGCAATAGGTGTACTTTCACACCCCTGACCCACTACCATCACAGACCTGACTGCTGGTCCCCAGCAGAGATGGGCATGACTGTAGCGTTCCCCACTCTAAGAAAGTCCTACAAACTTTGTTAACAGAGGCAGCTGGAGGAATAAAAGCTACAAAAGCATCAGCCACTGTCAACAACATCCGTGGAGGTGGGATTGTGGGAAACTTCCATTTTCTCCTTTCTATGTTAATTTCCAATTGAATGAGATAGGAAAGTTACTTTGTGACCAATATAAGTGTTTTATAATAGAAAGACTTGGACCCCATCTCTTTGAGCCCATCCCAGGATGCAAGGGACATCCGTGGTCCAAGGTAGGCCTCAGAACACAGTTCTCAGGAGCATACCAAAGATAATGAGCAAAGACTACCCTTGCCTGCCTTCCTTTCCTGGAGGACACTGTATTCCAGTGTCCCCACTGCTCTCAGTCAGTAACAACCACATTGGGTCTTCCCAAAAGCAGCTTACTCAGAAACTAGCCAGTAACGTATATGATCCCTGGGAGAAGTGCCCACGAGGTTCCCCAGGAATTAATGTTATGGTTAATTCCCATGAGGTGGGGCCAGAGAGCGGGACACTGCAGCAAAGTGCAGGCATCAGTAGATCCGTCATGGGGTGGGGGGCAGGTGGGTGGGCCTCACAGGGACAGCACTGTGGCTGCCTGGTTTCGCCAGCCACCTGCTCCAACTTGGGCTTAAGAGTGCTCAGCTCAAGTACAGCTCTGCCTCTCCCAAACAAATCCTTTGATGAGAGCTGCCTTGAGCAAGTTTCTGCTTCCTACAACCAATGGAGCCCAAACTAAAACTGCTCTGGACCTGTGAGAGGACACCAAACCACCCCAGTGGAAACTGAGCTTGGTGGCTGGCCAAGCTTTGAAGTTCCTCCATTCCACAACTGGCCAGAGCCGAAGACTTGTTTATTTTTCCTGTATAACTTTTGCAATGTTTCAACTAAACAGGACAGTTTTTATCAACAATTTCCAAGGCAAGAAAAATTGCAGAACGCTTGCTTTTTAATGAAGACTGGTGGATGTGCTCGGCTACATGGTGACCAAGAACAGCTCCTGTATACAGGGATGTGGAAACCTGTGTATGAACTCCATGTTCCTGCTGTTATGCACATCCAGAGCCCCTCCCCTGATCTCAGAGCTTCTCTTCTCCATTGGGATCACCTCTTCCCCCTTCTCTGTCCCTAATGTTGAAGGGGTAGGAATTCTAATCCCAGCTCCATCACTGTCACAATCAACATCACTGCATCCAAAGTCATGCAGGTAGGAGGTCGTGGAGCCAGGATCCAAACACAGGTCCTCTGAATCCAACACCCCTGGCCTTTGCCCCAAGGAAGGCCATGCTGTCTTTGTGCGCTCCATCTCACCCGAAGCACAGGCAGAGACCCAAAAGAAGCACATGCCTCAGCCCTAACATCCAAGTGCTTGTGATTGCTTGAAATGAGACGTGTCCATGACCCAGTTAGGGACGCTGAAAAACCACAGTATACTTGAGATTCCAAGTGTGTGGTCTGGGAACCATTCACATTGCAGAAAAAATGGGGAGGCAGAGACTACATTTCAGAGCTGAATGTTGGCATATCATCTCAGCAACATGGTCACAACCACAATAAGGAAACGGCACTTCTAATTCAGTTCTTTGCCAGCCACCTCCATCTCCAACAAAGGTTTCTGTGTGGTGTGGTTCTTCTGCTACACACTCCTCCCAGGCTGCAGAAGCAGGACCTGCCCATCTGTATGCTAGGAGGAACACAGATCACAGCCATCAACCACTGCCTACCACCTTCTTCAAAAGTGCCTTAATTAGAGCTTTCAGCTGGCACAGACAGAGATAATTTCCAGTTTCCCTCCTGGAAATAGAGATCCAGGGTAATTCTATAATCCTACATTACATCATTAATATTCTAGTGTTAACTGATGGCCTCTGGGTCTGTACTAGGTCATTTTCTATTGAATAAGTGTCTTTACTGGTGGCTGCAAATACAGGTACTGAATGAAATCTGCCTCAATGATTGAGACAAAATTTTTAATTTAGCCATCTCATTTTATATAACTGAATTTTTTTATCTCATATCATATTTTCTAACCAACTTACATTATATTAGTGATGTGTCATTGAATGATTTTTCTTAAGTCGAAATTTTTTCTTATCAAATTATAATATAATATTAAAGATATGTCCTAGAAATGAAAAGTCAGCAAAGATCCCAAAAGGAATAGAAGGGAAGTCTCACAGAACAGTGGATCTCAAATGTCAGTCCTTACTGTGCGACCATAATGAAATAGCTCAAAGAGCAGAGTAATGAACTCGGCGTGCTCCCCACCACCTGCTCCCAAGGACGATGGGTGTGCCATATTTGTGTGCACCATCCCATGTGCATGCTCTCTCCACATATGTGCACATTTACTCACACATAATAGTGTTATATGTACGTGGGTCCCAAGCCATTCTCAAGTGGGCTGCAGACACGATGACACCTGAGCCCTTCACCTCTGTCACCTCAGAAACAGGACTTTCTCCTCACCCATGAAATTTAACAGGGACACCGAGTTAACAGTGTCACCGAGGTCTCCCCCAGGGGTCCCCATTACATCTTTCAGACTCGCTCCTCCTCTTTTCCAGATCTGGTCTCTTCAGTTTCCTTTAATCCAGCAGTGGCACCTGCCCTTTGTGGTTGGGGGTGGTGGCAAGGAGCTTCTTTCAGGACTCTGACATTCCAAAAGAGTTTTGCCTGGTTTATTATTTACTTAGATTTTTAAAAATTTGACATGCTGCCAGCAGGCACTGGCACAGCAGTTAAGATGCTACTTTTTGGGACACTCACATTCCGTACCACAGTGCTTGATTCCACGTTCCTGCTAAGTGTACCCTGGGAGGCAGCAGATGATGGCTCAAGTGCTTGGGTTCCTGCCACCCATCCAGGAGACCTGGATTAAGTTCTTGGCTCCTTGTTTTGGCCTGACCTAGCCCCACCTACTGGGGGCCTCCAGGGAGTGAACCAGTAGATGAGAACTCTCTATGTCTGTCTCTTGGCTTTTCAAATACATGAAAATAAACTAGAAACTTAAAAATAAAAAATAAAATTAACACACTTTGCCATACTGAAAAAGGAAATGAAGTCAGAAAGAAAGCAAAAGTTTCTGTAAAAATTACAGGTATGACAGAATTTTGGGTGACACTGGCCAAGCAGGGTGAATGGGAGATGGAAGGCTCTAGAATCCCAGACATGATACGTGACAGTCAATTTGGTTACTTGGCTTTTTTTCTTCAATACAATTGAATACAATTTGGAGGTAAAGTCTCTACTCTTTCTGAGATAGCAGAATCCAGGTTGGAACCTTGAAATGTAAGTGTCTGTCTGCTGATCCTCGTAGCATGATCTGGACAGCACTGTTGAGAAGCGACCTTAGCCCAGCCCTGGGCCTCAGCCTGGCTCCTTACCTGGAAGAATCTCTGCCCACCAGACCCACAGCTCCTGGCATGTTACAGGTGAGGTATCTGGAAATGAGGCAGCTGCACAGCCTGTAGTTAACAGAGTGGCTATCATCGCTCAAGTCTCAGACTCCATCTCCTGCTCACCCTGCCCAGCCAGGGTTCTCATGGGAGAAACACCATCTGGGGGCAATGAAGTGTGACGAGCAGCCAAAGCCCTCCTCAGGGTCAGTGACTGCTTACCAGAATGGCAATGGTATTCCAGATGCATGCTACCCTGGCTCTCGAAGGGACAACGGCCCTGTGAACAGCTGGCTAACGTGGCAGCACCAGCCCACTGCTGAGAGGGACAGCTGATAGCCAGAGAGTGTCAACACTCCTTCCATTCATGCCTCTTCCATTTCATTCTGATCGCTTTGGCTTTAAGTTCACAGAATCATCTAAACCTAGATTCTGCTATCTTAGAAAGAGTAGAGACTTTACCTCCAAATCAGCTTCTTGTCTTCTCACAAGTCACTTCCAAAACATAGACCCGAGGTTGAAGCAGAAGCCCTCGGCTTGTAAACCAGATCTGTGTCCATGTCAACCCAGCTCTGAACCAACCAACGCGCTTAGGAGGATGTGATTGCTCCAACAGCTACAACTCCTTCTCCCAGGAGGCCCTCATGGCATTACTGCACACACTCATACCACGAGTGGGACCACAGGCCAAGGCTTCAGGTACAACAAGAGCCCTCAAAGTCCTTCTCACTGGGTGCTCCTGTAGCCACAGACCCATGACTCACGAGCCGAGCTGCAGGCACGGCGTTGGTCTCTGACCATAGGTGCAGAACTGGAAGGAACAAGTGCATGCAACTGACTCCAGTATGGAAGGACAGTGGCAGGACACCTCAGATGAAGTCAGGGTCAGCCTACTGACACCTCCTGGGTCTTCCACAGCCTCAGACAAGGTCACAGATATCTTTCGAAGTCCCACTCCCCACCAACATTCTCTGTGTGGAAAGAAGCAAGTGTATTTCTTTCTGATCAAAGTTTTACCTGCTGTATTGCCAAGTAACAGAGCATTAGCTTGCATGCTTCCTGTTAGTAGCCTCCCCACATGTCTGTGAACTGGGAAATCACCTACTACAAGGAAATTCACACATGACTGCTGTTGCCCCTAGCACACATCAGTCCCTAAGCCAGCTCTCTACATGCATGATCTGTGACGCTCCCAAGCACTCTGCAGAATGGGTACTACTAGCCTTGGTTTGCAAATGACAATGGAGAGACTCAAGTAAGAGCCACTGCCCAGGCTTGCAGCCAATGAGGGACAGAGGCCGACTGACTGCCACACTCTGGCTTCGCCCTATGCTCCTTTCCAGGCCATGTGGCAGCTGGCGGAGTCCCTCTAGCAGATTGGCAGGTCCCTGTCATTCCTGCCACTTACAAAAAGCAGACAGAAAAGGGCAGAAACAATGCCAGTGCCACCCCGCTGGCCTGAGGCCTGAGCTTCAGGACTCCAGCACCAAGGACCTTCTTCCCAGAAGACAAAGGTCAGCAAGCAGCTCCTCCACACCAAGATGCCCAGTGTCACGACACAGACGAATAAATGCTTCACTCCAGGGGGAATATACACGAATTGGAGGTTTTAAAGCTAGCTTTCTCCAAAAAATTCCAAGATGTAACTGGGAAAGTAGGAGACAGCTTAAAATAAACATTACTGATTTCTGGGCATCTACTCTGAATCAGAGCTAACCCAGGTACTCTATCCCCCAGTAATAAGGCTCCCACTAGTCCTGGGACTCCCAGCCTCACCTGGGGCCACTACGACTACCCAGGGGACCAAGCCATCTGTGGAAACCCCTCTCCAGCTACTGTGCTCAGATTCTACTAAAGAACCAAACAGTTCTCCCTCCCAAGTTATGGACACACACATCTCCAAAGCTCAGAGCTCTGCATTTTCCCCCTGGTCTTCTTTAGCCTTCCTGCCTCCCATCTTGGCCACTCCAAACCGCTGTCTGTGAAACTGCACAGACTGGCTCTAAGGTACCGATAGTGCCCCTGCCTAAAAATTCTCATTTTGCCCAGAGCAATGTTTTCAAAGTGGATGATAATCTTGGTGGCACACCAGTCTGGCATTAAACTGCAAGATGGTTATTAATTTTTTGGTTCTCTTTCAATCTCTCTGACTGAACAATGAGTATGGCTCAATTGGAGGAAAAATCTACTTTATACGTCTCTAAAATGTTCTAATTTCCCTTTAGAACAAAGGCAGATCATAGCCCAAATTCACAGCATGTTGGAGGCTAGAATTTGACAACTGTTCAGCTCTCAGTGTGTGTGTGTGTGCATGAATGTGTGTTTATTCACCTTACAAAAAATAAGTTTTCCATTTGCCTCAATGAGACAAAATTTCTCAGTGAGAAAAATATTTTGTACTATCTTTATTTCTTAGTGAGAAAAATAAATGGGTTTTCCATTTGCCTTAGCAAGACAAAATTTCCATACAAATATCTGAAACTTTAAAAGATCATGCAGATGGCTTAAAAGAGACTGCAGTTTGAGAAAGGTGCGACTACTCATCTGAACCAGCACCCAAAGTGCTTCTCAAAAGTTGGCCTGCACCTTCCAAGTCCTTTCTACTGCCCTTCCCGCCAACACCCCTCCACCCACACACCCAAACCTACTTTCCTAAGTCAGCCACACTTTTCTAGCCTTCGTGCCTCTGTACATGCTGGCTGCTGTGCTAAATCAGGTCTCCAAGACAAGTGTCAGAAATGCAAACACTAGAGCCTGCTCTGTAAGATGCGTAACACCTAACCAGCATTTCACAAATAACTGACCCTCATCTATCCCTATGATGTATATTAACACCCTGGAACAAACATTCTACAAAGTATGCTTGGGAAACACTGGCCTAGAGTATTCTCCCCTTCCGAGTGGGATCGAATTCCACTCCTAGCTTATACGTCAAGAACTTACTTACTTAAATGCTTTTGCTTTGAGAGTGGTCCCTGCACAGAATCAGCTGTTCTCGTTCATCTGTTTTCCCTTGAGACTTTACGCAGTGACATCACACCTGCATTTAACTTACAGGAACCCAAATGTAAGCAAAGGAGAGAGAGAAAAGTATGGCTGCCCACTACCCCATTTCACAAGCTCATGTGCCAAGGTGACTCCTGAACTCTCTCAGTGCGCGTGTTCTCCCACGCAGGTGAGCTGTAATTCTAACGTCTCAAATAGAGACACTTGCCACACAGCACGGCTCCTCAACATCAGCCAACTGCTCTCTTGTGCTCCACCAGACCTAAGAAGACAGCAGATACTAGGGAAAACCCCCCCTCCCTCTGGAGCTAAGTGGAAATGGGAAGTTCCCCTGCAACAAGCCTCTCACAGAGGATTCTCCAGGGTAAGTCGGATGCTCCTTGGGCACTAACACTAGACCTCAATGCTCTCAGTTGCAGGTGTGCTCCCAGACCCCTTCCTGGATATAGGCAGTCAGCAGCTGCCTGGTTCCCTCCCTCTGGACTGTGAGTCCCATAAAAGCAGAACACCTTTGCCATCCTGTGTGTCCCTGACTCAGAGTCGGCATCGAGTATCTATGAGATGACGGACAAAGGGAAGAGAAACTGTGAAGCTCAGGTGACTTTGGCTTCAATCGGAGTGGAATCTGCAACAGGCCCTGATTGCTAAAGGCTGCCGTCCAACCACGTGGCTACAGGCCAAGTGGCTTCTAGCCTTTGCTGGAGATTCTCTGAAGTAAGCTCCCCTCCCCCACCACAATGGCCATCCATTCCACCGAAAGGACATCCTTATTTGGACTGAGCCAAAATCCAGCTGCCTGCAGTTCCCCAGTGGTGTCCACTCGGGCTCCCAGGACACAAAGCCTCCCTAGAGTGGGGACAAGACATCTGGCATTCACCACAAGGACAAACAATCTTGCCAGGTGATTCCAATACTACCCCCAGCCTGGCACCCCTTGTCAGGACTGACGTCTGCAGGTGCCAGAAACAATAAGCCCTGAAGTCTGCGGCCCAGAAGTTTACTTGGCAGCCAGATGAACAGGGACGCTCCCTTCAGTACCTTTCAGAAATACCCAGGAGAGGTTAGTGATTACGGACATCTTCTCACCCAGAGTTTTATTAAGCTCTCCACTCACTATCAGTTCCAGATCAGTCAACTCTAAGTGCAAATTCTTTTTTTTTTTTTAAGAGCAACGCTATTTTTTAAAGATTTATTTGAAAGGCAGAGAGACAGAGACAACCACTGGTTCACTCTTCAAATGGCTGCAATAGCCAGGTCTGTGCCAGGCCAAAACCAGAATCCAGGAACCATCTGGGTTTCCCACACGGGTGGCAGGGGCCCAAGGACCTGGTCCATCTTCCACTACATTCCCAGGCGCATCAGCAGGAAGTTGGATAGAAAGCAGAACAACCAGGGCTCAAACCTGCAGCTGGGACTCAAAACGCCAGTGTCAAAAGTGAAAGCTTAACCCACTGAGCAACAACACTGCTCCCTAAATGTAAATTCTTAACAACAAAGGGGGAAAACTGTCAGACAGCATCTTGCGTTCTAATGTCAAGTGCCAACATGGAGCTCAATGCGGCAATGAAAACACAGTGAGTCAAGAGAAAGGCCCAATTTATCTTTATTTTGCTGAAACTAGGGCGAGTCTGTGCATGTGCATGTGTGTGGACAGGATGTGTCTGAGGGAGAGGGAGAAGGCTGTAGAAAGGATGCCATGGGATTGTGACCCAATTTTTCAGATCTCCAAAGTGGACCAAAAGTGTCCCAGTCTCCCTGGCAATTTATAAACATCTGAATGTTAAAAACAAACAAGACTGCCCCTCTTCCTAGTTGACAGTTCAAACAAATCTACAGTTGGGGGGGGGGGGGGTGTGTACAAAGGCAGCACCCTCCAGAGAGCTGCTTCCAAAGAAACAAGGGGAAGTGAAGTCAGAGGACAAATGGGAGCGAGATGGGGGCACGAACACAGGGAGGGAGGGGCCAGACTGTTTTATGATACTCTTACCCAAGTGAAACTAAATTTGATGCTTTAAAATGAAGGAGCCCTGAATCACAGCAGTAAATGTTCTCCTTTCTAATATTTAAAGATGCAATTTTCTGGGACCAGAGCTTTGGAGGGTCTACTTCTCTGGGCCTGGAGAGCAAAGCCCCTGCTTGATGCAAGCTCCCAGTCGTGTACCCACCGCCCTCCTCTGCCCTCAGCTGCTCCCCACTACTGCTGGGCTTAGTCTGTCTCCTGGCTGCCATGAGAAGTCAGCTGTGCAGCACAAAGTAACATGGAGTCCCTGTCCCAACTTTGGACTCTCTGTGCCTCAATGTCCTCAGACAGAGACAAGACCACCTACCTTACAGGTCAATGTGAGGATAAGAAATAATGTATGTTGAGCAATCAACTTTAGTGGACAAACAAAGGTGATAGCTGTATCTCTCTTCTCATAATAAAAAGTTTCTCTTGGCAACAGACAACGGGCCAGGAAGAGAAACTACAGACAGCAGCCTGTTTCACACAGCTGTTTAAGTGCCACACCTGCACCATCCTTTCCAGGTGGGTCCAGTTTACGAAACCGATGTGCACTCATGCAGACAGCAGTGACTGCTTTGCTCCAAGCCAAGTTAATTCCTACAGCAGAGATGGAACCCTTCCCCATCACCCTTTCTAGTGCTTGGATTCAAGTTCAAAAACGTGCCTGATAAAGACATTGACACTAATGGCTGGCCAAATGCCTCCAAGCAAGCCAACCACAATGAGAAATGCCTGCCTCCTCCTGGACACCTAGGAGAATTCTAACATAGAGTTGTTTTCAAAGAAAGAAGAGAGACCCTGCCTAAAGCCAAGGAACCTATGCTCTCTGGACAGTCTCCTCCCAGCAAGGTATTCCTAACTGCATGGACCTCCCACAATCCAGCTCCACTCACTGCAGTCATTCACAGTTCCACATCCCTACAGGAACACAGGACACAAAACAAAATACCAGGGCGATTTACAGACTGCACTTTCTCCCCTGATTTTAGCAGAGGTTCTGAAACCAACACTACAGTGCACTGGAAGATAAAGAATCATGCGTTCACTTGAAAGAGGAGGACAAAGATGGAATCCCTACGAATTGGAACACTTGGGACACCCCATTCCCAGAATGGTACACTGTCAACGGCTCTTTACAACAAGAGTCACTTTTAACAAGCATATAATTAGAATGCACCCAAGAATTCCTCAGCAGGCCGGGGCCTCCTGAAGTTATCTAGCCCATCTCGCGGCTCCAGGAAAACCCTCCCTTCCAGACAGTTACCCAGCCACGAAAAGCAAGCCAGATCTGTGGGATGAGGGTTTAGGATAAATTAGGTCAAAAAATAAGCCTCTGGAAAAGCAAGAGTTTTCATAAAAATGGGAAGTGTATGCTTAGCCTTCTCAGGCATTAGTAAATGTGGGAGAGAAGGCAACCTAATGGTCTCATAAAATGTTTACAGGGCGAAGGATTCTTACAAATACTGCCTGAGATCAGCAAACCCTCGGCTAGGGTTGGGAGACCTTTGTGTACGCAGACTCCACTGTGATGGCAGTAAACGTGCCGCAGGATGGCACCACTACCCTCCTGACCCAGGCAATCCCTCCTCCAGCGCCAGCCCCCGCCCTGCCCTGCCCCCAAGCAGGAATCCAGTCTGAGCTCCACTTGACACACTCCTTCCCTTGCATTTCTGCCCTGCTCAGTGGCAATGGAAAGAGGCATCTGTGTCTGTCTCCTCACTAGACCGGGGCATCCAGAGGACAGAGTCTTGCTGAAGATATCTGAGTCCCCAGGCTCAGGGCAGCACTTGTGTGGCCCAGAGGAAGGTGAAGAGAAGAGCAAGCAAGCCAATGAACAACTCAACAGATGACCAAACAAGAGGACAAGGAGTGACATTCCTCATTTTAATATGTTTTAACTTGTTTCTTCTACTCACACTTGTAAGTGCTGACTCTGTACCGTGGCCTACAGAATTAGTAAACAATAAACCCAGTCTGACAATCTACAGGTTCAAGCTGAAAAACCTTCTGGTGAAGTCCATCACTAAGCACACAAAAATCCCTAATGCAGAAGTACGGCAACTGTGGGTTCTTTTCTTTTCATTATCACCAGATTAATAAGTCTTTTATAATTAAGTCTTGATTTATTACCAGATCAGGCAAAACAGGACTGGGTGCATTTCTCACTGAGCCTGGCGGGGAGCTAGCACACACCCTGCCACCGCTACCCTGGTGGTGGGCAGCCCTACTTTGAAAGCACGCACCACCACACAGATGCTCCCAAGGGGGAGCGAAGGGGCAATGTGTTTGCTAACAGCAGATGCTGAGTCACAGGAGTACCCCAGGCAAGCCACGTGACCCAGAGCAGTGAGGTGCTGTGACAAACCACAACTGCAGAGGTCTTGGCCACCTCAGACATGGACAGGAGAAGAATACCCAGCTTAGATAAACCAGGCAGTTCTGCCAAAAATTGACAGCTAAGTATCATAATTATACTCACTGCAAATAATTGGTCATCATAATAATAGTACAGTATTTACTGAGAGTTGACTGTTTACCAGACCTCATTTCAAGCACTCAACATGTTAAGTCATTAATCCTCACATTCTAAGTACATGCACTATGATTATTCCTATTTTACAGGTGAGCAAATCTGGGCATAAGGTGGTTAAGTCACCAGTGCAACATCACAAAACAAACAAGTGACGGAGCCACACTTCAGAGCCTGGCTGTATGGTGCTAAAGTGACTTCTCCTAATATTCCTGCTCTACTACATTGTCCAGAATCTTCTATGTTCTTTCCTTATAAAAGTTAATCACAATCTGTGAAGGACTTCTTGCTTTATAATCCATCACTTAATTTTATAATATGGAAGTCACTGAGAAAATAAGTCTCTCTTCACAGATCTGTCTTGCAACCTATTTAGAGAACCCTACCTCTAAATCAACATGCCCACAAATAATTCTGATGTTTCACTTACATTTGTTAAATGTATTTCATGCTAAGGACTCCTGGGATTACTAATGTATTCTTAAAAAAAAAAAAAATGTTTCCAATCTCTGTGAGGGAGATTTCGGTGCAAAGAAGGGGCCATCAAAGAAGGAGGTACCTTTCTCTGAAGGGAGGAGAGAACTTCCACTTTGATTATGGTCTTGTCTAAATAAGGGCAGAGTTTGTGAACTCAAGAGGCTTCCATAGCCTTGGTAGCTCATGACAAGAGCCTTGGGTGATTACTGGACGTCATAAATAAGAGTGTAAATTGTTAAATCAACAATAGGAGTCACTGTGCACTTGCTCCCCATGTAGGACCTCTGTTCTTAATGTGTTTTACTGTGAGAATTAACAGTAAAACTATTCTTCAAACAGTACTTTATACTTTGTGTGTCTGTGTGGGTGCAAATTGTTGAAATCTTTACTCAGTATAGAATTGATCTTCTGTATATAGAGATAATTAAAAATGAATCTTAATGAAAAATGGGATGGGAGAGGGAGTAGGAGATGGGATGGTTTGCGAGTGGGAGGGTGGTTATGGGGGGAAAGTACCGCTATAATCCAAAAGTTATCTTTTAGAAATTTATATTTATTAAATAAAAGTTTTCTATTAAAAAACACAACATGTTTTCCTACCTAATAGTTCACCAAGCCTGACATTCAACAGGTCAAGTACAACAGTATCAACTCATAGACTAACCTGGAACTTCTATTATAGTTTTATTCCTAAAGCTGAAAGAGTCACTTGGGGACAGGTGTTGTGGCACAGCAGATTAAGTCACTGCTTGGGGCACCTACATCCCATATCTGAATGCCTGGGAATGAGTTCCGCCTCCACTTCCAATTCCAGCTTCCTGCTGATATGCCTGGGAGGCAGCACAGGACAGCCCAAATGCTTGGGTTCCTGCCAAAATGTGAGAAACCTGGTTGAAGTTCTTGGCTCCTGGCTTTCGCCTGGCCCTGCCCCAGCTGTTCTGGGCATTTGGGGAGTAAGCCAGCAGATGGAACTCTTTCTGTCTTCCCCCCTCCCACTTCAAATAAACAAATCTTAAAAAAAAAAAAAAAAAAGGCTCATTTCTAAATTCACATTTTCTCAGATTAGAGGATACAAAGTACACTATACATGGGGAAAGTCCACCAGCTTTGGAGACTGCTGACCCTGGGCTCCAAGACTGTTTCTATCACCACTTATGTCACCTAAGCAGATAATTCAATTCTTACAGCTGCCCCAACACACAGGCTTTTGAAAGGATTACATTTAAAAAGGTATAAAGATTAGAAAGGCAAAGGCAAATGAAAAACCATCTTTATTCACATGTAACATGATTATTTATGTAAAAAAATCCTATAAAACAACCATTAGACTAATAAGAGAGTTTAGTGAGGTTATAAGATACATGGTTAATATACATAAATTGTTAATATATTAACAATAAATAAAAATATCATTTATAACAGCATCAAAGTCATACCACTTAGGAATACATTTAACAAACCAGGTACAAGATTTCTGTACTAAAAACTATAAAATACTGCTTAAAGAAGACATAAGTAAGTGAGGAACAGATACACCAAGTTCAAAGATTGAAAAACTCAGTATTGCTGAAAGTAATTCCTCCCCAGATTGTGCTACAGATTTAATGAAATCCCAATCGTTATCACAAGTTTTAGTTTTCTTTTTTGGTAGAAATTGAACACTGTGTCTAATATTTATATGAAAATGTAAAGTGGGGGAGTTACACTACTTGACTTCAAAGCTTACTTTATAATGTTTTTTAATACACAATTGATATTGGTCTAATAATGGACAAACATATCAATGAAATAAAATGGAGTCCAAAAATAGATCACATGGTTATATGATTTTCAACAAAAGTAATAAAACAATGCAATGGACAAAGGACAGACTTTCTCACAAATGATGACCTGGAACAACTGGCTAGCCATATGGGGAAAAAAAAATCAACTCTGACCCCCATTTCAAACCATATACAAAAATTAATTCAATATGGATCACAGATCAAAACAGTAGAATAGCCTTATGACTCAGTGGCAGACATCAAAAGTGAAACCAAAATATAAAAATAAAAATTACTAGACTTCATCAAATTTAAAGTCATTTCCTATCAAAAGATACCATCAAGAGAGCAAATGGGTAAGCCAGAAATTGTGAGGAAATATTTGGAAAATACACATCTGACAAAGGGCTGGTAAACAGGTGAAAGGACTCCTATAATTCAACGGTAAAATAATTTTTTAAACCAAGTAAAAAATGAGCAAAAGATCTGAAATATAAAAGGAGGATAAACAGAAAGCCCATAAACACATTAAAAAGTATTCAACATTATTAGTCATCTCGGAAATGCAAATTAAAAATCACAATGAGATACTACCACATACTTACCAGAATTTTAAATGTCAAAACATCATATATTGCCAAGGATATGTTGCAACAGGAACTCTCCTACATGCTGGCAGGAGTGTAAAATGTGAAAACACTTGGGGGAAAAGTCTAGTAGTGTTTCATAAATCTAAGCACACACCTACCCTACAACCCAGCAAATCCACTCCTAGGAATTTACCCAAGAGAGATGAAAACACATGTCTGCAAAAAGACAAGCACAGGAATGTGCACAGCTTTACTGAAACACCAGCACAAGCTGGAACAACCAGGTGTCAATCAGAGGGAGGACGCCTAAATAAACCGTGGCATATTCCTACTGGCATGAATGACACATGCAACTACAGAAAAATCTCACACAGAGCCAAAGAAGCCTTACACCAGAGTGCATCCTGTCTGACTGCACTCCTACAAAGTCCTAGAATAAGAAAAGCCCACCCACGTGGGTAAAAAAATCCTAACAGGGACTATTCCTGGGAGACCAGGAGTGGGGTAGGGACATGGAGGCACTTTGTGAAGCAGTGGTTTCCAGACTTGTCTGCAGGTTAGAATCATCTAGGAAGCTTTTTAAAAGTGCCACGCAGAAGCCCAAAGTCCCAGGCATAGCAACCAGACCAAAGAGATCATCTTGAGGTGAGACTTTGTTGCCAGTCTTTTCAGAAGCTCCCCAGCTGACCCAGGGTTGCAGATAGTTTTAGGAAGCTCTTTGAGCTGACAATGTTTCACAGCATGGCAGATTTTGGGTTACACAGGAAGGAGTTTGTCAAAACTCAACCAGTTATACAGTTAAGATCTGTATGCTTCATTCTATTTACATTTTATGTACAGTAAAACCTCAAAAGAAAAAACACAGAAGAAAATAAAAGGCATCTCCCATCCCTGGCCCACATCTGCCAGAATGTGGCTCCCAGCCCGGGGACAGAAAGCGGGGACAAAGCAATTATAGCAACTTGGTGTCATCCAAAGAGCAGGGCACAGCCCATCATATCTTAGGGGCACACACATTTTTCACTGCAGTGGTTTTATATTTATTTTAATATGCGCTGTGAGAAAACGGAACACGAAGTTTAAGAAAACCCGTAACTTCAAGAATATTACTCAGGAGAAGTTGAAATACAAGAAATGAGTTCATTTAAGTATGGATAAGATGAAATCACAACAGTGGGCCGTGACCAACTCCAGTCCGGGATCATCACCAGCACAGATCACCAGCAGGTAATGGAATGAGCAGCAGCAAACTGTCCTACCCCAAGGCTGTGAGCGACTTTTAACTTCTCTCATCACTGAGCCTTCCACTCGACCCAACAGTGCCATGTTCACCCAAGTGACCACACTTGTCCTGAAAAAGACATTCCAGTGGACAGCCTAGGTGATATAAAGACCAGGACCCTGAAGGCCAAGAACAAAGGTTTATCCCTCAGCAGTGACAGGGTTGTTCTGTAGGAAACCTGCATTAAAGGCATTTTTGCACGATTGCATGCATCGGACTTAATTCTCCTCCAGTTCTAAGATGCTTTCTCCATCTGCCTAAGGCATGCTGGGAAGCTGGAAAAGCACGGACACAAAGAGTCATGTTAGAGTTCAGAGAGAGAACATTTCCCTTTTTTTAATCACAAAATTGGAGGTCTGGTACACGGTAGGCACACAAAAAATGTAAATGATGAATGATAGCTGACCAACATTAAGGCTGAGTTTTTCAAATTCATCTTTGCAAACCCAAATGTATAAGATGGCATGTCAGGGCACAGAGTCATAGAATAAATGTAGTCCGGTATTTTAGAAAATGCTTTAATTTTCACGGATGGTAACTCACTTAAAATGTGATTTTTATTTTTATTTATTTATTTTTTTTTATTTTTGACAGGCAGAGTGGACAGTGAGAGAGAGACAGACAGAAAGGTCTTCCTTTTGCCGTTGGTTCACCCTCCAATGGCCGCCGCGGCCGGCCGGCGCGCTGCGGCCGGCGCACCGCGCTCGTCTGATGGCAGGAGCCAGGAGCCAGGTGCTTTTCCTGGTCTCCCCATGGGGTGCAGGGCCCAAGCACCTGGGCCATCCTCCACTGCACTCCCGGGCCACAGCAGAGGGCTGGCCTGGAAGAGGGGCAACCGGGACAGAATCCGGCGCCCCGACCGGGACTAGAACCCGGTGTGCCGGCGCCGCAAGGCGGAGGATTAGCCTGTTGAGCCACGGCGCCGGCCCAAAATGTGATTTTTATAAAACAAATATAGTCAGTGTGACTTTTTGGCAGAGGGGTTATTTGGCAATATCTATTCAAATGCAGCTGCACCAACAACTGCCACTTATAAGACACAAACTCCCAGGAAACATTTTCAACAAGGTGCAAAGACATGTGTTCACCTAGCAAAAGACCAAAGATACCCAAAATGTCACCTACTAAAACACTGGCCAAACGGTACATGGACACAAGGGAATATCCTGCAGCTTCTAAATGTACATGAATTTGAACTCTGAACTACGTCACAAGTTCTGCAAGACACTGTTAAGTGGAAGGAAAACAAAGGGCAATACAGCAGGTGCAGTACAGGCCCCACTGTGAATTTTCTAAACAAATATTAAAATGAAAATGCTAATGCATTGACATAAGTGCAAATATAAGTGTATACAAAGTCAGATGAATACATACCAACCCGCCTGTCAAACCCACTGTAAAGAAGTGGGAAGCCTCTTGGTTTTTCTGAAAGCATTTTTGAAATGCTGGAATGGTACGGGAAATTTGAAACTGAGGGTGTTCCATGTAAAAACACACACATTAAAACAAAACAAAACAAAAGACACAAGAAAACATCTCCTTCCCATGGGCCTGGCCTGCAGACCTGGACCTCCATCCGCTCAGGTTATGGACCCACTCAGCCAGCACCGTGGGCCCCTGGAGAAAAGTGCCAGCAGCACTCAGAGAATAAAGAGCAGCTCCATTTGTCAGCAGGGAGCCTTCTTTGGGCAGGAATGTCACCTGTATACCTGCAAGGGAGAGAACAGCAGCCCATGCTCCCTGTCGGGGTTCATGGCTCCGTCTCTGGTTTTCACGTCCAACTTTCTAGTCAGCGCTTGTAGAAGACACTGCAGACCCAAGTGCACTGCCAGAAGGTGTCCTGTCTGAGTGGGAAGACCCTTCTGCGTTTTGAACTTCCTGGCTGTATTTTAAGGAACTCAGAGCTATTACTAAAGATTCTTTCTTGGGATTTTTGCTTTTTATTTATTTTATATACATAATTCAACCACAAGAACCTTTTCCTGAAAGGAAATGGTAAGAGGCCACTGGAAGACATGAGCTGTATCACGACCAAGCAGCTCAGAGGCAGAGCCTGTCTACCAAATTTGAAAATGGGAAGAGAATGGAGTGGAGACACTCCTCTCCAGAGCTATGTAAAAACAAATAGTTTTTGCAAAGTCAAAATGATTGCTGCAGGCAAGGAGAGCTGGCCTCTGGTTTTCTCCTTCCCTCTCATCCGCATCCTCCCCCCTTTGCCTACCCTGAAATAACATGGCTCAGGGCTACAACCATCTGTAGCTGCCAGGGAAAGGCACAATACATTCAGAAACTCTTGGACCCACATATCCTGGAGCTCAGAACTGCACAAACAAAAGGTTAGGGGAAGGGGGATGGGGAAAAGGGAATAAAGGCTTAAAGATTAAAGTCACAGGCAGAGACAGACGGCTCCGTTTTTTAATAACTGAAAACACGAGTTGGGTCTGAATGTGTCCATTGTTTAGCGGAGGGGGCAGTCTATGCAGGCAGGACTGGCTGGCGACAGAACTGCCTTCCCATCAGAAATAAGATTTACCAAAAGGGGGGAAGGCTGAGGCAGACCTCAGCCGTGAGCTCCGCTTACTGGTGATGACGTCGAGCCCCAGCAGCCAGGTGAGAATGTGATCGCTGCTGCCCTGGGAAGCCAGGGCGGGAAGCAGAGCTGCAGAGGGAAACGCTTACTCACATGGACATCAAGAAGTAGGTGACACTGGTTCCCTCTCGGACAGCTACTGCCAGGATTGTAGCCTGCGGAACCTCTGAGAAGCACTCTGGCTGGGCGAGGTCAGAGGCATGAAAACACATAGGCCCCCTGGCCCTGTAATTCCACTTCCAGGATTCTAGCCCTGGGAAATAATCCAGCCCAGGAGAGACCTTGATGCACAAAGATATTCCACGCAGCATTATTTACAATAGCAAAGAATCGGAAGTAACCCAAATGTCCAATTCTAGGGGGAAGAGTTAGTGTTTATTTATTTATCATCTGCCTTACTGCAAAAAGGATGTAAAGCAGCTTACAAAAATACACAGAACAAAGAGGGGAAAGGCGAGAGAAGGAGTCAGAGCAGCGGGAGGGACAATAAAAAGTATTCATTTAAAAAACAAGGCTACAGCGGGGCTGCAAATTCTTAAGACAGTGTGAGCGCCCAAACTCTCTGTAGAGGGGCCCCGAGATAAGACGGCCGCTGCTGCTAGCAGTAACAGCAGCAGCTACTATCTGCAGAGTACGTGCTCCTCCCTGTGCGAGGTTCTGGGGGGTCTCAGGAACCTGACCAGTTATTACACAAAGACACCTCTGCTCCAGAGACCCCTCCCAGCCACTGAGTGACAGAAGCAGGTTTGGAACACAGCTTATATGCTTTCCACGCCACTGCATGCTTAAACAAATTGTGTAATCTTACAATGGAACCCCTGTAGGCATAAAAAAGATCCTGTTTACTAAAGTGAAAAACGCTCACAGTTTTACAGCGTTAAAATTTAAAAGCAGCAGAAAAAAATTACATGAAATGTATAATTTCAACTATACAAACCAGATGATTATTATGTTCTTCCTTATAGTTTTGCTTACTACTGAACATTTCCAAAATAGTCTCTATTAGGTTTATAATCAGAAAAAAAAAAAAAAGACTCTGTATTTTAAAAACACAAAACTGGTTACTGTGCTCCTATATCACAACACACGTCCCCCCAAACGCACAACAGTTCATTTTAGTTTAAAGTCTAACAAAAGTTGTAGAACCACAAAACAAACCAACCAAGACTCGAGCAAAGAGAAGCCTTGTGCTTACGTCCATTATCCTGTTGATCAGAAATGAACGATCTCATTCGGTAGAACCTTGTCTTTATAGTTATTTGGGGCAACATGTGACAAAAAAAAAAAACTATTATAGATAAGTTTCTTTCTTTTTTCATTTTTCTCCTCAGACATAAACACACACAAACAAAAAAAGTGGAGAGTCACAGATGTACGTTCTCAGGCCAGCCTCCTGGTTAAGCACACTCCCATCTGCAGGCCCCACGGAGCCACAATGAGGGCAAGCCCCACCAGGTCACTCACTGCCAAGTCTAGCCAGGCCACACTTCTCCTGGGCAAGCAGGGCTTCGCCTGAGTCAACCAGCCCCTGAACAAGCTATGCACTTTCTGCTGGGAGAAGGGCCAGGTTTGCCCAACCTCTCAAGGGCTCTCTAACCACTAATCTAGACACGCGAGTCTCAGCCTTACCAGGACATGTGGGACAAATCCCTTGGCTTCCCATCTTGATCCCATGCTCAATCTGCAGCCTATCTTCCAAAGACCCCGGGAAGGTTTGGTAACAGAGAGCCAACCCAGGGAAATGCTGACTCGGTGCAATGTGGGAATGGAGGTGCTGCTGGCCCCCCCGGTGGAGATGGGAGAACAAGGTGCAGAAGAGCTGGCACAGCCAGGATCCACCAAGGTCTCTGAGCTCCTGCACACCCTTCCAGTTGGCTTTGGAGTGCTCTTGTTTCTATGGGTCACCGAATACCATGCTCAGCTCCAAGACACAGGTTTGATTTTCTATTATGAGGCAAAAGAGCAACACTTGCCCTAGAGTTATTTAATGACTTCTTTAAAACTGGCTCTCTCCATGACCATGGAGTTAATTACACACATTGGGAGCTGGCAAATGGAAAGTTAGCTACATTTGCGTTATCTAAAAGAAGGGAAAAAACATATTTTAAATGCCTTAATATTTAAACAAATAGAAGGAAGCCACAGAACAGCCTGACACCTAAGCTTTAAAACGCATTTAGGTTAAAGGAAGTATCTCAAATTGCCAAGAGATGTGGGGCAGAGTGTGCAGCCATTCATCACAACACCACTGCCAGTCCTGCCCCAGCGCCGCGGGCAGGGCTGCGAGGGAGAGGAGGAGCTGCAGGGCCAGTGGCTGCTCCCGCTCACTTCTGGGAAGAGGACTGCCGGCCAGAGCTACGTTTGGATTTTTATGTGAGCACGGTCGGTGGCTATTACACTAACAATGCTCATTGTAGAAATGCTGGAAAATAACACTGGGAAAAATAACTAAAAAAAAAAAAAAAAAAAAAAGGCCCAGCCACTGTTAACATCTGGTGTCTGTCTTTGCAGTCTCTTTCTCAAGCTGGTGTATTTTTGAACATTACTGGATTAAGCTGAGATGGAATTCTGTGCTTTTTCACCAAGCATTATACTTAATGTGACTTTTCATGTTTTCAAGATTTTTTTCATAAATGCCATTTTAAGGAAGGACTGCACAGAGTATCTGAATTTGCATTATATTTAGGTGGCTCTCAATTTTTTGCTTGTCTAAGAAAGGCATGAAGAACATCTTCGTGCATAAAGCTCTGGCTCACTGCAGATTAGTTCCTAGGAGAGGAATTATGAAATAACTAAGTAGGACTTATTTAAGGATCCAGATACATTTTCCACAATTAGTCACTGAAGGACCGGGCCAAACCCAAGCTTTCTAATACACTTATTGTTTAAACAAACACCTCATTCCTCCCCAGCCACCGCTGGCCCTGCAACTCTAAGGGTATTTGACCCGCCTCGGCCTTTTCTGTCCTGGGCCGGCAAAGTGAACAGCAGCCCTGGACCAGGCAAACTCCAACCCAGCGGGAGTCAGCACTGGGCCACTGGGGAGGTGGTGATGTCCCAGTTCTTGAGGAAGTCCCAAGAGGCTCAGCCACTGCAGGCCTGGTTTCTGTTTCCACTAGCAACACATGAGGATGCCCTGCGTATTTTGCAAACTGGAAAGATTCCTCATCCCAAGAAGGAAGAGAAGGGGAAGGGGGTGCGATACAAGAGCGCTATACCAGGAAGAATGCATGGGAGCAGCCACTGTGGTGGCCCCAGCCTGCTGTGTTGTTTGTGGTTGGCTTTTCTCCTCTTCTAAAAGCCCTTTCCAAGAGCAGATTCCACTTGTCTAGAAAGCAGCTACTCGGTATTCACGGCTCATTCTCACTTGGTCTCTTCCCCTCTGTCCTCCCATCCCAGAGGAGAAACTTATCTGCTTGGCACTAAATCTCTTCGTCCTTTGGACAAGGGGAGGCCAAGAGAAATGGCTTTAGAGGTGGACAAGCTGTGTCCAAATTCTGCCTGGCAGTGAGCATGGGACCTGCAGCAGGGGGTGAGCATGTGACCCTTACAACATCAGGGTGGGGCTCTTGGGAGGCACTACTGTCACACACATAGGGATGCTCAGTGGCTGGTGGCACGGAACAAAGTGAATTCATTTTTTAATATTTTAAAATCCTTATTATCACCTAAATGCCAGGCAAATGATCATCGGAGCAGAGGGAAATGGCATAAGTGAATAAATGAATGAACACAAGGAAGAGACTTGTGACAACAGCCTGACCAGGGACAGAGAGTGCAGGCCACCCCACCTCCCGACACAGCACCAGCCCCAGAAACCCACTCCAAATCGGCCCAAGACCAGCACCTTTCAGACACCCCTGCCAGCAAAGGGAACTGCACCGCTCGCCTGTCTGCTTGTCTTTGGAGGCTGACCTGGAGGAGCTTGCTCTCTAGGGGGTTTGTGGTGGCAGGCTCCATGCTGGGCCTCACTAGCGCTGGGCACCACGATGCCCCTGCAGACTGACAGGAAGACACCAGTAACCACCTGAGTGAGGTCTGGGGACACACACGATCACTGGCAGCCAGCGAAGGCACCCTGAGGAACCCCATCCTGCCAGTCTCTTCACAGGAGCCACCTACTTCAACCTTCACCTCGGCACTGAGAGCCGCAGTGCCACTCCCACGTCGTGGAAGATTATGGCGCTGGTAAGTGATGATGCCTATTTTTCTACAATGTTGTGTGAATCCCTCAAATGAAGCAAGCCGGGCTCCCAGCCCTATAGTGTGGTTGGCCTCTAAAAAAAATCTTTGTTAGAGTCCATTATAAATTATTTTTTATGTATTTTTTAAAACATTTATTTACCTGAGGGGCAGAGTTATAGACAGAGAGAGAGAGAATCAGAGAGGTCTTGCATCTGCTGGTTCACTCCCCAATGGCTGCAATGGCCAGAGCTGGGCTGATTTAAAGCCAGGAGCCAGGAGCTTCTTCTGGGTCTCCCACGTGGTTGCAGGGACCCAAGCACTTGGACCATCTTCCACAGCTCTCCCAGGCACATTAGCAGGGAGCTGAATCAGAAGTAGAGCAGCCGGGACTCAAAGTGGTGCCCAAATGGGATGCCGGCACTGCAGGCAATGGCTTCATCTGATATGCCAGTGTCGGCCCCAGTCCATTATAAATTATTGCTACATCTACCATTCCGAGGATTTCTTTTTTTTTTTTTTTTTTTTTTTTTGGTCACGCAGAGTTAGACAGTGAGAGAGAGAGAGAGAGAGAGAGAGAGAGAGAGAGAAAGGTCTTGCTTTTTCCATTGGTTCAGCCACCAAGTGGCCACTATGGCCAGCACATTGTGGCCAGTGCGCTGCACCGATCCGAAGCCATGAGCCAGGTGCTTCCTCCCGGTCTCCCATGCAGGTGCAGGGCTCAAGCACCTGGGCCATCCTCCACTGCACTCCCAGGCCACAGCAGAGAGCTGGACTGGAAGAGGAGCAACCGGGACAGAATCCAGTGCCCTGACCGGGACTAGAACCTGGGATGCTGGCACCACAGGTGGAGGATTAGCCTAGTCAGCCGCGGCGCTGGCGGATTTCTTTTTTTCTACACAGGATGGGATGTGTCTTCTACATTTTATGTGAGCCCCTCTGCAAGAACACACACTCCTCCCAAAATCCAAGGTACACAATAAATAATGTGGAAAGAGTTACTCAATTAATTAAATAAGAGTCAAAAGATACAGGAGGAGCAGCATTGTGGGGTGTAATAAGTTAAGATGCCTCTTATGATGCCGGCATCCCAGATCAGAGTCCTGGTTCGAGGCCCAGCTGCTCCACTTCCCATCCAGCTCCCTGCTAATGCTGCTGGGAAGGCAGCAGATGATGACCCAAGTGCTTGGACTCCTGCCCAAGATTCAGGTGGAGTTCCAGGTTCCTGGCTTCAGCCTGGCCCAGTTCTGGCTGTCAGGGGAATAAACCAGCTGATGGAATATCTCTCTTGGTCTCTCCCTCTCTCCGTCACTCTGCTTTGTAAATACATGAATCATTTTTTTTTTTTTAAGATAAAGGAATAAGAAAACAAGAGACAGATAAAATTGGCACTAGGGTCCAGGGCTATAAATGTACCTGTTAGGTCCAAGGAGACCCCTGACTTTCAGAGTCTGCTCCAGGAGGGAGAGGTGAAGGGGGTGGGGTGCGACTGGGGGCGGCTTGGGCTGCAGAGTCAAGAACACCACAGGCACATCCTTGACTGAGCTCAAGGAGAGCAGGCTCAGGCCACTGCAGCAGCCACAGTCTCCAACAGGGCAGGAATCAGGTACATGGCACCCACAGCGAGAACCTCCTCACTCACAGCAACCCACAGAGAAATGAGGCAGCAGCCGCATTTCACAGAGGACCCACCGGCACCAGGGGGTGAGGTGATGGCCCAGGGCCTCACAGGCAATAGCTACAATTCAGCCAGGCTGGTTAGACATCGTACTCCAGCAGTCACTCCAAGGCCAGTTCCATCATTTCTGTTCTATCACGATGTCACTCTCATTGTTGCTTAAGATTTTGCTTTAAAAAACTAATTTTGCCTTGTTCTTTAAAACCATGTTTTTCCCTATAAGAAAAATTTATACACTTTATCCAGCAATCCACCACTGGGTACATACCTAAAGAAATTGAAAATGTGGACTTGAACAGACAACTTGTATGGCAGTTCAAAAAAGCATCATTTACAACAGGCAAAAGGATGGGAACAACCCAAGTGTCCATCAAGTCAGGAATGGATAAACAAAAGGTGATCTAGCCATACCTCTACCAGAACCTAATTCAGCCAAAAAAAGGAAGGAAATTCTTACATGTGGTACAACAGGGATGAACTTTAAGGAAATAACACTGAAGTAAGTCCACTGCAAAAGGACAAGCAGTATATGATTCCACTTACATGAGGTCCCTACAAGTATCAAACTCATACAGATTGAAAGTATCAGCAAGTGTGAGGCAGAGTGGTTAGGACGCCAGTTGGGACACCTGCACCAGTGAACATCTGGGTCTGAGTCCTGGCTCCACTCCTGATTCCAGCTTCCTGCTGATGGGAACTCTGAGAGGCGAGAAGCGATGGCTCAGGTGGGAGATTTGGATTGAGTTCCTGGATCCTGGCTTTGGAATGACCCAACCCCAGCCATTTTGGGCATCTGGCAACTGAGTCTACAGATGGGAGCTCTGTCTTTCTCTGCCTCCCAAATTGAAAAAAATTTTTAAAAATTAAAAAAAAAAAAAAAAAGGAGAAGAAGAAAGTAGAGGTAAGTGGTGTAGTGGTTAAGGACTCCTCTTGAAATGTCTGCGTCCTGTACCATTAGCTGGGTCTTGCCATCCAGATGAGAGACTCAGAGTTCCTGGCTGCAGGCTAATAATCCTGACTGCTATGGGAATTTGGGGAATAAACCAACAAATGGAAGATTTCTGTCTTTCAAACCAAATGAAATATATGTTTAAAAGAATAAAAAAGAAAGCAAAATGCTGGATTCTAGGGGCTGAGGGGGCAATTGGGCTTATTGACTACAGAGTTTAAGATTGGGGTGATGGAAAAATTTTAGAAAAAATGATGATAGTTGCTAAGCAACGTGAACAGACTTAATGCCACTGAATTGTACACTTAAACATGGTAAAAATGGTAAATTCTATGTTCGATATATTTTACCACAATAAAAAAATCCCAAAGGAAACTGTATACAGCTGCCACAAATGAAACTATGGTATGCCAAAATTGGAAGGCGCCCAGAGAAATGACAAAGCAACCCTGGCAGCTCCACCTTCTGTGAGGTGCCCGCCCTAGCCAAGGAGGGAGGTAAGCAATGCTCAGGGCATCAGCACTCCCAAGGCTCTCTCCTTGCATGGTCACACTGACCACAGAGGACTGAGAAGGGAAGGACTTGCTGAGTAAGTGACTCAGTGTCACCTGGCCTGGCACCCCCTAAAACTAGCACCTGCCTCACCGTGGCAGGGGTATCCAACTTTGGAAGCCCCCTAGCCCCAAGGCAAGGCTCTGGGCTCCATCTTGCCTATGAGGCTCACTCCACCTGCTGAGCCTCCTAGAGGTCCCTGCTGAGAGAAAGGGCAGTCCTAGGGCTGAGCCATGTCTTGCACTCAATAGCCCCTCTAAGGAACTCCGGGGTGAGGAGAACCAGATGGAAAGCAGGTGAGCAGGCTGGGAGAGGGCCCCAGCACGAGCCACAGGGCTCCCAGGAGCTCTGGGAAAGGGTGGTGTCAGCAGACTCTGCGGATGAGGCAGGCCCAGCAAAGCCGAGCTGCTGGCACCCACCTTGCTAGTGCAGGCAAGACGTACAAGGACATTTAGAAACACTCAATTAGACGTGATACTGTGGAATAATAATACCAAAGGTCCCGAGTGGAACACATTAGCTATGCATTCCAAATACCTGATTCCAGGGCCCGTTCTGCAAGGCAGATACTTCCCCCATCTAGTACAAAGGGTCAACAATACCAAGGCCGTCAAACTGCTGCCTGGGGCAGCATGGCAGCTGGCCAGGAATCCAAAAGCTGCACCTGATTGGCATAAAACAAAGTCGAATGGAGCCCCTTTCATCTACCCCACAAAAGAGGGGCCCGGAGGCTGCTGGCCTGCCTGCCCTCCCCTGCCCTGCCTGCCTGCCTGCCAGGCCTCACTGTGATGGCGATCTGCTGGCAGCAGAGACCCTGCCCATCTCCACATACCCACACCTCACAGAACTGTCTCAGCATCCTTTCTCCTCCCTCTGTCCTGCAATGGCGGCTCCCGGTTTGGTCAGTGTATTTGGATTCCCTACTTCCTTCCTTTCCATCCCTCCCTTGGCACCCTGCCCTCAGATGCCAGTCCCCCAAATGGTCTCCTGGCCTCTCTTCCCTTCACCCCACTGAGGTATGAAACCACAGATCTTCACCTCTCTGCTTAAAGGCCTTCAAAGGAACAAGTACTTGAGAACAAAGTCTAATAACTGTCTGGGCCCGCGATGCAGGTCTTTCTCCACCTGCTCCTAACCTGCTGCACGACTCATCACTGGCTGCTCACAGTGGATGCTTCTTGGGGCATCCTAAGCCACTGACGTCTTTCACACAACTGAGCCTCTGTGTAGACAGGGCCCATTTCCTGAAGCTCACAATCCCTCATATGCCACCAGGCAGACTCCAATTCACCCACCAGGTCCCCAGACAAATGCTATCGCCTCTGTGAAGGCTTCCCTGTCTCCCACTTCTGAACCCCTATGATGCATTTTATGGTCCTTGACTAGGGCAAATCTATCTAGTGTTCAGCACTTTGCCTTATAAGTCTACCGTCTGCCCTCCAACTCAGTGAACAGGGAATCCTATGGGGGCAGAGCCACCTGCTGGGTGTCAGGTGATCTTGGTACTTAGCACTCAGAATACCTGCACAGGTGCTAGGTGCATATTTCTCAGGGGTAAAAAAAAAAGAAAAATAAAAAAAAAAGAAAGAAAGAAAGAAAGAAAGAAAGAAAGAAAGAAAGAAAGAAAGAAAGAAAGACAGACAGACAGACATTTCTCTATCACCATGTGGACCTGTTCACTAATGGATAGATTTATTTTTCTTCTCACAAGCAACAGAAACGAACTTCAGCAAAAAGGAGACCTCCCAGGAAGGATCTGGAGTACTTCACAGACGCTTTGGGAAAGTCCTGAGCAGCACAGCTCTTGGGACCTCAGCAGCCTCGCCTCTGGTCTCCCACACCATTTCTATCAACACGCCAAATTCTGAGACTCCCCACTTCTCTACCTTTTCTTGCTAGGCTTCAAGTTCCCAGGGTAAAACATCTCCGACCTTCCCAGCTGGTTTCTCCAGCATCTCATATTCAGGCTTTGGATGCTAAAGGTAATGGCATGGTTGTGCTGAGACACAGTGCTCATGCTCCTACCATGCCTGTGGGCACGAGCTCCAGCGCCACCCGCCAGCTCCCTTGGGTGAGCCCTGGAGCTGGCAGGTACGACAGGCAGGGCAGGTGTGTTCAGTGGTGTCTGAGGAACCAGAGCAACAGTGCCCTCCCCAGGGCTCAGGAGCAGTCTACTGTTACAACCTAGCGCCTGAAACTCTGGGGCTAACATGTTCCAGAATTGTTTAACATGTGATTCAGATAAATCCATGGAACAGAACTCAAAGATGGGAAGGAGACTCTCAGATTTGCAGTCTATCTGATTTCTGACAGGACTTCCAAGACAGACCAATGGAGGAAAGAACAAGCTTTTCAACACACCCTGCTAGGCCAGCCAGATGTCTACAAACAAAGGAATTAGGCTAGACATCTACCTCACACTATGTATGAAAATTAACTCTAAATAGATCAAAGACCTAAATGTCAGAGATGAAACTATGAAACTCTTAGAATAAAACAGGCATAAATCTTCATGACCTTTGATATGGAACGGCTTCTCCACTTTTGGTTACTATAACACAGTGCCTGAGGCAACGAATATGTATAGAGAAAAGGTTTACAGAGCTCACAGTTCTGAAGGCTCACAGTCCAAGATCACGCAGGCCCAGGAGTTCAGCTTCTGGTGATGGTATCTTTGCTGGCTGAGTCCTGAAGTGACAGAGCATCACATGGCAAGACAGAGAGTATGCATGTCTGTCAATGCCAGCGTGGTCTCTGATGAAGTCATCAGGACATCATCACGGGGTGCCACCCTAAAAACTCAATCCAACCTAATGCCTTGCCAAGGGTCCCACCTCTAAACACCTTCTTACATCATTAACATAAGACTTTGCAGATAAAAGCCTCAAGTTTAGATGGACAAATATTCAAATCACGGCAGACACTAAAGGCAAAAACAAGAGCAAGTGTTAAACCTAGCTGTTAAGATGTCTGTGCTCCACATCAGAGGGCCTAGGTGCAGGGGCTGACTTAGCTCCTGACTCCAGCTTCCAGCAAAACAGACCCTGGGAAGCAGTGAGGATGGCTCAAGTAACTGGGTTCCTACCACCAACATGGGAGACTTGGATTCAACTCCAAACTCTGGGCTCCTGGCCCAGCCTTAACCATCATGGGCATCTGGGGAGTGAACCAGTGGAGGGAACTTCTCTCTTCCTCTCTCTCTTTGGGTCTATCTGTGTGTGTGTGTCTCAAATAAAACAATAACAACAACAATAGCACAAGCTAAAAAAGAAAAAACTAGACTTCCTGAAATTAAAAACGTTTGTGCTTCTAAGGATATTATCAAGGATTTTTTTAAAAAGGGGTGCTGGCACTGTGGCTCAGCAGGTTATCGCCCTGGCCTGAAGCACTGGCATCCCATATGGGCGACGGTTCAAGACCTGGCTGCTCCACTTCCAATCTAGCTCTCTGCTATGGCCTGGGACAGCAGAAGATGGCCCAAGTCCTTGGCCCCCTGAATCCACTTGGGAGACCCGGAAGAAGCTCCTGGCTCCTGGCTTCGGATCAGCACAGCTCCAGCCGTTGCAACCATCTGGGGAGTGAACCAGCAGATAGAAGATCTCTCTCTCTCTCTCTCTACCTCTACCTCTACCTCTACCTCTACCTCTACCTATAACTCTGTTTTTCAAATAAATAGAATAAATCTTCAAAAAAGAAAAAAAATAGATTTTTTTTTTTTACGAAAAAAAGAAATTATTTCATTTGCAGCAACAAGGATGAGCTGAAAGAACCTTATGTTAAGTGAAATAAGACAGGCATGGACTGACAAATACATGTTCTCACTTACATGTGGGAGTTAAAAGGTTGTTTTCACAGAAGGCAGTTACCAGCAGCTAGGGGTTGGGTGAGGGGGATTAAGAGAGGCTGGTTATATGTTTAAGGTGATGGACACGCCAAATACTCTAATCTGATCAGTACACATTGTATACATGTATCAAATATCACACATTAACCCCAAAATATAATTATTATATTCAATGTAAAGAAGGTGCTTTTTAAATTTCTTTTGCTATTTTTAATTTTTTAAAAGGTGCTTTCATGTTTAAAAACAAACAAAATGAAAAACAACTCACAGATGCCCACATCCCACATCACAGCACCCAGGTTTGAGTCCTGGCTTTGCTTCCAACTTCCTGCTAGTGTGCACACTGGAAGGCAGCAGATAATGGCTACAGTACTTGGGTCCTTGAGACCCACATGAGAGATCCAGATTTAGTTCCAGCCTCTTAGCTTAAGCCTGGCCCAGATCTGACTATTGTATGCTTTTTGAAATCAATCAGTAGGTGGAAGAATTCTCTCTTTTTCAAATAAAAATGAATGTTTTTTAAAAACTACAAAATAGGAGAAAATATTTTCAAGTAATGTACTGATAAGGGACTATTTATACCATATTTTAAACTCTTACATTTCAACAGTAAAGAGACAAATTTAAAATCTTTTAAATGTGCAGAGAGCTCAATAGGCATTTCCCCAGAGAAGATACACTAACAAGAACAGGCATATGGCACAGTAGGTTAAGCACCACTTGGGACACCTGCATCCCGTATCAAGTCCCAGCTACTCTGCACTTCCAATCAAGCTTTCTGCTAATGCACATAGGAAGACATCAGTGATGACCCAAGTACTTGGGTCCCTGCCACCCACATGGGAGACCCGGATGGAGTACCTGGCTTCTGGCTTCAGCTTGACCCAGCCGCCACTACTGTCGGCATAAACCAGTGAATGGAAGATACCTCTTTCTTTCTCTCTCTGTCTTTCAAATAAATAAATATCTTTAAAAATACATTAATAGCCACATGAAAAGATACTCAATATCACTAGCCCTCAGAGAAATAAATGCAAATCAAAATCAAAGTGAGATAGCACCTCACACCTACTAGAATGGGTGTAATCAAAACTACAGACAACAATATATGTTTGTGGGGCCGGCACTGTGGCATAGCAGGTCGAACCAAAGACTGCAGTGCCGGCATCTGACATAGGTGCTGGTTCAAGTCTTGGCTGCTCCACTTCTGATCTAGCTCTCTATTATGGCCTGGAAAAGCAGTGGAAGATGACCTAAGTCCTTGGGCCCCTGCACCCACATGGGACACCTGGAAGAAGCTCCTGGATCCTGGCTTCGGATTGGCACAGCTCTGGCCATTGCAGCCATTTGGGGAATGAACCAGCACATGGAAGACATTCTCTCTCTCTCTCTCTGTGTCCGTCCCTCCCTCCCACCCTCCCTCCCTCTCTGTCTCTCTCTCTCTCTCTCTCTTTGTGCCTCTCTGTAACTCTGCCTTTCAAATAAATAAAGACATCTTTTTTTATATCTATATAGATATAAAGATATAGATATGTTTGCAAGCATGTGAAGTAACTAGAACTTTTACACATTGTTGATGGGCATATAAAACTGTGCAACTGTTCTGGAAAACAGTTCGGCAGTACTCACAAAGTAAACAGACTTGCTCTATGACCCAGCAATTCCACCATAGGAAGAAAATCAGGAGAACTGAAAACACAGTCACACAAAAACATATATACAACTGTTCACAGCATTATTCATAACAGTCAAAAACTGGAAAGCATCCAAATGTTATCAACCGATAAATGGATTTTCATTGTGTATATACATTCAGTGGAATATCATTCAGCCTTAAAAAGGAATGAAATACAGGGGCCGTACTTGTTGTGCCACACCAGGTGAAGCTGCCACTTGCAAGGCCGGCATCCCGTATGGGTGCCAGTTCGTACCCTGGCTGTTCTACTTCCCATCCAGCTCCCTGCTCCCTGGGAAAAACAGCAGCAGATGGCCCAAGTGTTTGGGCCCCTGCCACCTGGATGAAGTTCCTGGCTCCAGCTCTGGCTGTTGCAGCCATCTGAGGAGTGAACCAGCAGATGAAAGATTTTCTCTCTCTCTCTCTCTGACTTCCAAAGTAAATAAATAAAAACCTTTTTTTTTTTTCAAAAAAAAAAAAAGGGATAAAATACAGACTGATGCTACAATACTGATGAAGCTTGATGAAAACACTATGCTAAATAAATAAAACCAAGTATAATAGGACATTTATTGAATACAATTCTATTCATATGAAATGTCTAGAACTGGCAAATCTCTAGAGACTGAGAGGAGACTAGAGGTTGCCTTGGGCAAGTGAAAAGGAGAAGATGGGGAGTGACTACTATCAAGTTTGGGGTTTTCTTTTGGAGTAATGAAAGTATTCTAAAATTATTGATTATGGGGATGGTTGTACAGCTCTATGAAAATACTAAAAGCCAATGAACTAACACTTTATATGGGTGAACTGTATAGTATGTGACTTATATCTCAATAAAATAGTTATATAAAGTTTTCTAAGAATATGATGCAGTGGGGCAGGCATTGTGGTACAGTGGGTTAAGCTGATGCTTGGAATGTCCACATCCCATACTGAAGTGCCCATTCAAGTCTTGGCTACTCCACTTCCAATGGACCTAGGAATCAGCAGATGATGGCCCAAGTAGCTGGGCTCTGGCCACCCATGTGAGAGACCCAGATGGAGTTCCTGGTTCCTGCCTTCTACCTGGCCCAGCCCTGGCTATTGTGGACATTTGGGGAATAAATCAGTGAATAGAAGATCTCTCTCTCCCTCTCCCTCTCCCTCTCTGTTATTCTGCCTTTCAAGTAAATAAATAAGACTTCTAAAAAATCTTGGAAGAATAAATATATACATACACACAAAAAATGGAATATTAGACTTAAAAATAAATGAAATGTACATGCTTCAACTTGGATGAACTTGAGGACACTATGCAAAGTGAAAGAAGCCAGACACAGAAATTAAAAGAGATAGAAAGCAGAAAGGTGACTGCCAGGGACTGGGAGGGAGGGATGGGAATTTGTTGTTTAACAGGGGCAGTTTTAGTTTAGGAAGATGAGAAAGTTCTGAGATGGTGGAGATGATTGCAAAACCATGTGAATGTACTTAAAGCCAATGAGGCTGGCACCGCGGCTCAATAAGCTAATCCTCCGCCTGCGGCACCGGCACCCCGGGTTCTAATCTCAGTCGGGGCGCCGGATTCTGTTCCGGTTGCCCCTCTTCCAGGCCAGCTCTCTTCTGTGGCCCAGGAGTGCAGTGGAGGATGGCCCAAGTGCTTGGGCCCTGCACCCCATGGGAGACCAGGAGAAACACCTGGCTCCTGCCTTCGGATCAGCGCGGTGCGCTGGCCACAGTGCGCCAGCCGCGGCAGCCATTGGAGGGTGAACCAATGGCAAAGGAAGACCTTTCTCTCTTTCTCTCTCTCTCACTGTCCACTCTGCCTGTCAAAAAAATAAATAAATAAATAAAGCCAATGAACTGTGCACCTAAAAAGAAAATTTTATGTTAAGTATATTTTACCACAGTTTTTTCTAAAAGTTATATTTCTGGGACAGGTGTTTGGTGCAGCGGTTATGACACGACTTGGGGGGCTGGTGCTGTAGCGTAACGGGTTAAGCCGCCATCTGCAGTGCCGGTGTCCCATACGCCATCCTCCACTGCTTTCCCAGGCATCCTAGCAGGGAGCTGGATCAGAAGCAGAGCAGCTGGGTCTCATAGTGGTGCTCCAAGAGGGATGCTGGTGTTGCAAGTGACAGCTTAACCCCTGTGCCACGAGGCCAGTCCCACGGACCCAAGTTTTTTAGATTTCAAGTCATGTAGATGAGAAGAACAGGAAGCTTTGACTCGTTAGGAACGTATCAGGAGTAAATGGGATAATGCAGGTTATAGGATTTCAGATGGTGCCTGACTCAGTCGAAGTTCAATAACCCTAACTACTAGAAGAATGAGCAATAGCACTGTACTTATTCTACATTCTCAGACGCCTTTGACAAGTAGGCATAATGAGTACCATTTTTACCTAGGATAAGATTGAAGTTCAGACAGGTTCACAAGTTACCTAACATCACTCAGCTAATAGAAAATGGTAGAACAAGAATTCAAGTCTAGGTCAATGATATTCCAAAGAAGAACAATATCATGGAGTGCACAAAGAGGGTAAATTTTTTTTATTTATTTATTTTTTATTTTTGACAGGCAGAGTGGACAGTGAGAGAGAGAGACAGAGAGAAAGGTCTTCCTTTTGCCGTTGGTTCACCCTCCAATGGCCGCCGCAGTCGGCACCGCGCTCATCTGATGGCAGGAGCCAAGTGCCCGGTGCTTTTCCTGGTCTCCCATGGGGTGCAGGGCCCAAGCACTTGGGCCATCCTCCACTGCACTCCCGGGCCACAGCAGAGAGCTGGCCTGGAAGAGGGGCAACCGGGACAGAATCCGGCGCCCCGACCGGGACTAGAACCCAGTGTACCGACCGGCGCCGCAAGGCGGAGGATTAGCCTGTTGAGCCACGGCGCCGACCAAAGAGGGTAAATTTAAACGAAACACTCTTCTTCCTTCTTCTCTCCAGCAACCTCACTCAGCCAAGACCATCCCCACCTCAGTGGCTGGCTGGAAGCAGGCCAAGAGCCAAAGCAATTGTCACCAGGTCTAGTGGGAGCCCTCCTGCCTCTCTAGGCAGGGACAACAACACTGATCTCGACTGAGAAGAGAGGCCAACAGTGCCTGCACAGGCCTGGCAGTGAGGGCAGTCAGGCTCCAGGGCGCTCTGTCTCCAGGAGCTGACTTGACAATGTACGCAGACAACTACAAAGAAAGAATAACCACGCCCTTCCAAGCCACAGTGTTGAGTGGGAAAAGGCACAGGATTATCCCAAGGGGGTGGAATAGTATGATGTCATTAAAAAGAATGAGGTGGGGCATCCCACATTGGAGGGCTGGTTCATCGTAGCTTCACTGTGCTTCTGATTCAGCTTCCTGCTGATATACCTGGGAAGGCGGCAAAAGATGGCCTAAACACGTTGGCCCCACCACCCATGTGGGAGACCCAGATAGAGTTCCTGGTTCCTGGTTTCAGCCTGGTCTAGCCCCAGCTGTTGCAGACATTTGGGGGAGCGAACTAGCACATGCAATCCATCAATCTCTCTCTCTGTCTCTGTATCTGTCTCTGTCTCTGTCTCTCTCTCTTCCCCCCTCCCTCCCTCTCTCTATCACTCTTTCAAAATAAATAAATCGATCTTTTTTTTTTTAAATGAGGTGAAGCTATTATACACCGAAAGAAACCCCTCTCCAAAATACATTCATAACTCCAAGCTGATATACAATGTCGGCAGTGAGGAGAATTAGCAGTCAAGGGGACAAAGACAGGAGGAAGACATACTTCTCCCAACATATTCCCTAGTACAAGGGTACACTGTGGAAAACAAAATGAAAAATACCTATTAAAAAGACTATGAATGGGGCTGGCGCTGTGGCGCAACAGGTTAATACCCTGGCCTGAAGCGCCGGCATCCATATAGGCGCCAGTTCGAGTCCTGGCTGCTCCTCTTCCAGTCCAGCTCTCTGCTAATGGTCTGGGAAAGCAGTAGAAGATGGCCCAAGTCCTTGGAGAGACCTGGAGGAAGCTCCTGGCTTCGGATTGGCACAGTTCCAGCCGTTGCAGCCAACTGGGGAGTGAACCATCGGATGGAAGAGTCTCTCTCTCTCTCTCTCTCTCTCTCTCTCTCTCTCTGCCTCTCCTCTCTTTGTGTAACTCTGACTTTCAAGTAAAATAAATAAATCTTTAAAAAAAAAAAAGACTATGCACAGATACAAAAAAAAAAACTTTACACCAAGACAGATTTATGTTTTAATAACAATATTCGCACGCATTTTTGAAGTACCCTCATAAGATTTGAATTTTCTACCATAGATGAATGCATGGTGAGTACAGATGTATAAAATCTAATAAAAAATAATACTTTTTAAAAGAAGTCTAGTTTGATCATCTTTATACTGTAGAGTGAGTTTTGGGCAGTTATTTAACCCGTATAAGTCATTTTTTCTTCATTTATTCAAAAAACAAAAACCAAATTCTCCTCCAGACTTCTTGGAGGGTTTAAATAAAATGATACAGAGTAACAGGCAGCTAAACACAGAGCTTTCTTAGTCTTAGCTGCCATCCACAGTCTTCATATGGATCCCTTCTCCCATTAAGGTGAGGGGGTAGATTTAACAACAGTAACCGTGCCTTGCTCCTATCTCCTGTCTTACTCCTCAGCACAATTCTGAAGCAGAAGACCCCAGCCCAAGTGTGACAAGGAGCCCACCCCATGAGTTTGGCTGGGGCACCCGCAAGGCCAAGTACTTCTCCAACAAGAAACACATTTCAGAGGAAAGACATTTCAAACTCCTTATCTCCATTGCCACTCGTCGCTGCCAAGTTCTACTTCCATTTTCTACTGAGATTTCTTTTTTGCTGTTGTTTTTTTCTAAATCTGGAATCAGGATGGAGGCTGGCAGCATCCCTTGAGAACTAAGGACCATAGCAGAAAACACACAGAAGTGCTCAGAATGCCCGCCCGTTTGCCAGGCGCATGTGATCTGCCGGGAAGAATGCCGGCCCTGGCTGTGGGTCTTGATGGGAGGATGGTAAACAGACTGACACGCTCAGAATGCTGTCCACACACAGAGAAGGACTGCGGAATGGGAACAATGAAAGTTATTCTTCCAAGCATTTTATCCTTCATCTAAAATAGAAAGGCTGCCACACTGCATGGAGAAGGCGGGGCCCTAGGAAACCCTGGAGGCCCTTCACCAGGGAGCCAGCCACCCTCCCACGCACACCCAGGCAGAGTCTCCATGTCACCTGCCACAGGACCCAGTCAGTTGGCCACGGGTTCCCAGGCCATGTCCTGGGGTGCCCCTGAAGCAGCCCATGCCCTGGCAAAAGGGCAGCCTGCTTCACAGAGGTGATCTCCTCCCGAGTGATTGAGGCCCCCAAATTTCAAAAAATCAGACAGATGAGCGATTCAAAGCATCTAGAAGGACAGAGTCGGCAGAGAAGACACAGAAATAAAGGCCTTCGCCACGCCAGCTGCTGCTCTTGTAGTTTTCATTTGGAGTCACATCTGATTTTCAAAGTCTAAGCTCTCCTGCTGTGCCAGGGAGTCCCGTCTCCTGAAATAAAGCCACAATTCCCAGGTCTCAGCAGTGTGGTGCTCCCCAGCCCCTGCAGCTCCTCTCTGCTGGCCCCACCACAGCCTGGTGTCCCCACTCACTGACAGCACAGGAAGTAGCTCTAGCTCTCCCGGCACTCACAACTGTTACTGGGCTCCACTTTCTACAGCTGCTGTCTCACTCTGTACCCACAACTCTTTAAGACCAGCCGGCCTGCCTTTGCTCATTTTTAAGAAGAAATAGCGCCAAGCACTCCCCCGTCCCAGAGGGGGGACTCATGCAAAGCTGAGTGTCACACAATAAAAATGCGAGGGTACCTCAAAGTGTTCATGGAAAATGGAATGGAAAGATAGGTAGATTCACTCTGGCACAAAAATGTTTGAAAATCATACATATGAGAGGTCTTCAAAACATGTATTGTGGAAAAAAAAAAAAAAACCTGCATGGATCTCAGAATGCTTCTGCACCACAATAAACTTATCTTTTTCTTCAGTCTTCCACAGACTTCTTCGGCCCACTCGTACATGTCACGCCTCCAAATGCTGCCTGCCAGGTAGGAGAAATAACAGGTGTAGAAGGTTCCTGCCAGGTCCCTGCGGTCTGCATACCACACAGCACTTCAGATGGAGCCTGTCGGGGGGGGGGGGGTACAGGACACACGAGGGTCTGGCCATGTATCGCAGCCCTGTTCAGCTTTGTCTTTTTAAGTACTCAATCTGACGGGACAAAAACAACTTCACGTGCTTCGATCGGTTCGGTGAATTATTTTCTCAACAAAGAAAAATGAAATTTTCTCCCAACCTACACGAGCAAGAAAGAAATGGGGAAAAAAAAAAAAAACATGACGAAAGAAGCTGCAGTCTCCTCTATGCCGAGCAAAACGCAAGTAACAGACCCAAGTTTTTTTTAAAAAAATGCAATTATACTCTTGTGTGTTTTGGTGGTTAAATCTGGCAATTTGGGGGTATTCATTCTCAAACACGTATCTCAAACAATGGGTTTTTATCTACCTCCAAAAAGTATGGATCTCGAGGTAAGAATTTTTTTTTACTCTGATAAGACAATAATCTCCTACCTTGCTGACTCAAATGTACTTGCATATTAATTGCTTCAGACCCCAAAATCCCTGCTGAACTAGCTAAACTGTGGGCCAAATTCAATAATCTAGCAACCTCCCATTCAATGCCTCACCAAGATAACTTTGCATGTTTAATTTAAAAGTACCGATCGCTTTTCAATGAAATGCTAACGCAAGCCCCCGTGCCAGCCCACGCCAAGGCTGCATCTCTGACGGACAAGCTCCAAATCAGAGAGCGAGCTGAGACTCCAGTTAGAGCCGCGTCTGGACAATGAGGTAAACGCCACTTGCCATCTTTCTCCCAAATGGCATCTGTGTCCCCAAACGAAACTTTACAAATGTGTTCCTTTAGGTTAACTTCCCTGATATAGAGGCAATGAGATAGAGTTGCAGATACTCAAATATTATCTGTCCCAATTGTATCTGATTAGCAAGAAATACATAACCCTCTGGCCGAAGTGAATGCCTGCGCTATTCTAGCTGAACTGACCTAAGGCATTTTTTCCTTTCTCTTTTGCAACTGTGTTCCATGTTTGACCCCTCAAATTTATTTTAAGTAGTTTTGCAAACAGCTTCCTCTCCCCCTTACTCCCCCATGCAGCCTGCATCTCACATTTCTTGCACACAGAACATGTTTTGTCCACCTAGGGAAGTGGCACTTGGGGGGGAACGGAGAGACGGCTTCGGTACAATCGGAATCAGAAATAGGTCCCATTCATTCAAGAGCTTTAAACAGTATCAAGGGCTAATTTTTATTTTAACACAACAAGGTGGAACTAAAGCTGTAATTCCCAAGTGTTCAAATTCACAGCAAACTTCCCAGCTAGAAGTATCTTACTCCTCGCCATCACAGTATAAATGCCCTAGAAATACATGCATAAAGTCTCTGCTCAGTCACACACGCCCTCATCACCGGGACCAAAACACTTGACTGAATCGTTTTCAACCTAGACAGCTAAAGCTTGTTTGATAACAGTAGCAGCAATGATTATTACAAGAAAAATAACAATTACCATAATAATACCAACAGGAATTTGGAGATTAACAAACTAAGGGACAGCCAACGGTGAGAAGCTTTCTGTCTGCGGTAAAGTGGAAGGGTTTTTATCGACCGTACAGGAAAAGAGCAGTATGGCAACCTGAATTCACTGAAATTTGTGGGCTTCTGGAATCACAGATGTCCCCTTGTAAAGTTTCAGTATGAATTTTTGAGATGAGCTCAACAGGAAAAAAAAAAAGTGCCATTTTGACTTTGGATTTTAAGTCTGACTCCTACCACTTTGCCTGCTCAAAAGGGAACCGAGCTTTTAGGAAGTTTCCTTTAGACATCTTGTTGCTAAAATGAGTCTGAATCACAATACAGTGCCAGCAACGTTGGGTGACGGCTGCAAAACAGCCACGTGGGGTTCTGTCTGGGTGCTGCTGACCCCAGGAAGAGCAGCCTCCTGGGGCAGCATTTGCCAGTGTTTCTCCTCGGTCACCCAGTGCAAGTTACTTTATCAAAACTACTTCCAGTTTCACTTTATATGCTGGACATGTTCGTGAGAAAAAAAAAAAAAAAGAGAGAGACATTTAAACAGTTCATGTAAAATAAGACGATCTTCATTTCTCTAATCTACCCGAAGAAAGTGCTCTGGGACAATTAAAAAGACCTGGTTCCAAAACAACAGAACCTTTTTTGAAACAAAGAGGAGCTCGACTCCGAGCTAGGATGTGTTGCCATACCTGCACTGATGATGCTATCCCACTTCGCCGTGCGTTTCCACACGGGTGCCAATGCGCACGTAAGTTAATCAATGCCCTCACGTTCACCTTGGAGTCCAGTGTGTTTGTGTCAGTTGGCATATTTCCAGAACCAGATTTACGTAAAAAACGTCTCCCCATTCTTCAGGGCTGTGATTCTTCCAATCAGACGCTAATGTGTTATCTCTTGTCTGTTACTCTTCACTCATCGCTTTGCAGCTCAATTTTCCCATTCACAAAAACAAATTTGAGCCCACTCTTCCAAGACAAATTTGACAAAAATGAGTATATCTACATTAAAAAAAATTGCTCAATTTCCCACTTGGTTTAAGCAATGTAGGCTGCAGTAAAAGAGAAAATGAAAGGAGGTGGGAGGTTCTTTGGAGTTCAATGAACTCCTGATGCGAAGCTCTTGACCATCCCTAGACAGACACGTCTTCCGGATCTGCTAGAAATGTCAGGTTTCCAGAAATTTGCCCCTGAAGTGTGGAGAAACTGAATGTCATCAAGACTTGTTAAAGCTGCTATAAAAGTCTACTGATTTATTGACAGTATTAAAACTTGAAAATATGTCATATATATTCGATGTATTTGGAAATTGGCGTTGCCTAAAATATAAACAGTGAGTTCAGGGGCAAAAATTATTTCCCCAAGTGAAAGGAAGACACTCCCAACAAGTCTTCAGAAACAGTGGAATTCTCTGAACGTGTACCTCTCCAGGCCTCCCCAGCCTCTGAAAACATGAAGCTATCATGGGCTTTTTTAGTCCGGGTTTTTAAATAAGGAATCAACAAAAAAGACCTTTCCAAAACGTAGTCCCATAAATTCATTTATAAGCCTCCCCAGGACGCTGAGTGAACGACGGAACGCGTTCACTTACACTGCAGGGAGAGTGAGCACTTCGGGGAAGCCTGCGTTTATAGCTGGCCAGGCCGAGCCGCGAGAGGCTGGAGCCTTTATTATCAGTAGTAAAAGCAGTGGTAATAACAGTAACGATGTTTATTAAATGCTTATCATGTACCAGATATATTTCTTCTAATCCTTAAAACGTTCCTTCTGACTCCGCAGACCAGGAAGTTGAGGCCCCAAAAGGTTAAATAATCTACCCAAGATAATACAGCTCACAAATTCTGAAGCTACGACTCAAATTCAGCTTCTCAGACTCTAAACCCCAAGCCTTTTCAATTGCATCGTGTTTGCATTTATGCTGTTTTGTGGGTTTTTTCTTTAATACTAATGCTTAAATTGGCTCAGGAAAAGTTAAGTTCCTTTCATCCCTTATTCTTGGGTACATTTGCACTTGGCAGTGATTGGCACCTACTGGCTCCCAAACACACACAAAACAGTCCATGCTTCCTGCAGAATGATCTCTCCTGGTAGACAAAACACGTGGCTTTCTGATATACCATCCACATTTCTCTTGTGCTTTATGGCCTTATGCTTAAGTCGCTTTTTTTTCCTGTCATGGCCTTCCTCTTCTCAGCTTCGACGGAACTACAATTTCATAGCCAGAGTGACACGATTCAGCACTTACACTCTGACGTCTCCAACTGTGTTAATTTAGCTGCTCCCCAACTAAACTATCAACAATTTAAAATCAGAGGCGACAATCTTATATTACATATTGTTATCTGATACCATCTATGTAGCCTGCTCTTCCAATCAAAAACAGGGAAAGTGATTTTCTGACAAATGATTCATTTTTATGTAAACAACATTATAAAGATTAAAAAATTAAATCACAATGATGACACCAATAGCTAATGCCCATTGCTGAGCACTTTACAGGTCCCACTCACTGAGATGAGCACTATATACATAGTTTATCTCACGGAGTCTTACACAAAATTTGCAAGACTGTTCTCCCATTCTGAAGATGAGAAAACTGAGTCTCAGAGCAGTGCATCCTCACCAGCTAATCACAGTACAGCTCAAACTTAGGGCAGCGGGCTAAGCTCTAGTTCTTTCCATGACTCCTTGTGACAAAGCACAGCTACGAGTATAACACACTGGTGTCAGAGAGAGGGCAGGACGCAGACCCAGGCTTAACTGCATACCTAGCGGGCAGCTCGCCACCGAACCCACACTCCCCCTCCTCAAACACAGGCCTGAGAAGCTTCTCCCGCACTGAGCACTGCCCTCAGCAGAGAGCGTATCCTTTTCATTCAGGCTTCCCTAAGCTAGCACTCTGTTAGGCTAGCATGGCACAGGAACCTGGGACTCATTAATGGTGAAGTGATGTGGAAGTTTATCAGCCACTCCCAGAGAACTTCCCCCAGCTTCTCCAGGCTGCTGCGGCCAGGAAACCCAGGCCAGCTTTCCCCAGAGGGCAGTCCGCCTCATTCCATCACAGCCCCTGCTCCCTCCTAAGTCACCGGTCACCGGCCCATCCCGGCTGTGGAACACTTGGGCCCCATGAGGGCACACTGAGAGAACTGAACAGAGGTCCTCACAGGCCCAACTAGCCACAGCATCAGCTCCTGGCACCTCCCTCTGAAACAACAGGAAATGCTGGAGAAGAGACCAAAGACCACAAAAGAACTAACTCCTGGCTTCAGATCATCTCCAGAGCATCACATTTAATCCTAGGCTCAGGACCTGGCATGGACTTGGAGAAAAGGGGAGTTTCGTTGTAATACTAGCAGGAGGAGGAGGGGGAGAGCAAGGGGGAGGTGGAAAAAGAGAAAGAAGAGAAAAAAGGAGGAGGAGATGGGGGGAGGAGAAAAAGAAGAGAAAGAAAGAATGCCGATGATGACATTAGACAGGAGAGAGGCCAGCTTTGTCCTGCATCGGTTGAATAGCCAAGTAAAACAATGAATCTATTTTTCCCCTCCTCTTCTTTGCCTTACAAAAATTCAAGAATTTCATTTTCTTCTTTGAAACATAGTTCTTGCATAATTTCATTGCTTCCCTGCTGTCCGCAAAGCTGAGAGAAGAAGACATTTGAATGCTTCAAGAAGCTCAGAAGCGGACACATGCCAGTGCCCAGCCCTGTAACACATCAGTCCGCAGGCGACCTTGGCATGGAGGGCCACTTCTCTTTCCTGGGCATCTCCCACACAGCCAGAGTGACTACACGACTGCTCACTCTAACAGCAAACTGGGAGGTAGGCACTACTCCAGAGTGTGTGTGTGTGTGTGTGTGTGTGTGTGCGCGTGTGTCTCTTTCTCTCTCTCTCTCTCTCCCCTTTTGTTAAACAAGCAAAGAAACCGAGGATCAGGTTGGCGACATGTCCACAGTCACCCAGGAAGCAGCAGAAGAGCCAAGATTCCTTCTCAAACCTCCCTGACTCTGCAGCCCGGGACCCCTGCACTGCAGCTTCCTAGCTCTCTGGGCAGTTCTACGCAGCCAAGTCTGAACCTCCTCTGCTGTTCCCAGAGGCAGCTGTTAATTAGGCACGACAAGCAAAGCACCAAAGCTTACAGAGTGTTTGCAAACATAAAAACATTTTACTGGCTCCAAAATACAAATAGAAAACTGCAGAAACAGATTACTCCAAGTTGAACTGAATGCCTACGAACACGGGAGAGAATGCCACCTCGTACCCTGGGAGCCAACTCTGAAGTAAGCATCAAAAACTGTGTCTCGTGGGGCAGGGTAGCACATTCTATCACTGTAGTCTGCTTTCCAGCCCGCGGGGTGGGGCCTCAGGCCCACTAAGGCCTCAAACCAGTCTGATTTCACCAGCCCTTGTCACCAAAGGGCACCGCCCTCGGCCACGGCCACCAGCAAGTCAGCCAGAACCTACAGAAATGGGGCAGGCAGGTCGGAGAGCGGCAGGCAGAACGAGTGTTCACAAGGGCGGCAGGAAGAGCTTTCCCAGCCCTGAGCCCAGGAGATCGCCCACGGTTCCCCACATCCACCTGGGAGAGACTGAAAAGAAAGCTGGAACCAAGCAGGCAGGCTGTCCAGACGGCCTCTGTGGCCTTACATGACCACTCCCTACCCTCTTCATTTGGGGACACCGTTCTCAGTGATGTTCCTCCATGCCCAACATTTCCCTAGTATTGGTAAATATTGATAATTACCTCCAAATGTAAAGGCGAGGCAGCAGCCTGTGTTTTGAAATGCGGATCATAATTCAAACTGGAAGCTGACACTAATCATTTGATGTTCACTTGAAAAGACCAGATAGGCTATGCAGGAACATTTCAGTAGAGAGGCCGATAAGGAGAAGGGAAATAAAAATTATTGGTATTTACTTAGCCCGCAATGCTTGTGGAAGGAAACTCTTTTAAAAGGGGAGCACTTCAGAATGGTTATTCAATCTGAATTTTACAGATAGCAGGGGAAATGTTTTCTCACAGAATGCACTCTATCTCTGCCATCATATCTCACCGGTGCGCCGCTCACGTCCTTCATTGCAGGAATTCTCACTCAATTTTGCTCCATTATGAGCCGACGGTGACCCAGAGTATACAAGGCATTCAAGAATCTGACTGGAAATTACTACCAGTGAGCACTGGGCCCATTCCCCGCTTCTCAGCCCTGCCTTAGGGAGGATGGAAAAGGACCCAGCATCCACTCACAGACACAACTTTTCATCCTGCTCACAAATTAGGCTCCTCTGCAAATGGAGGGTTCCGGTATTTTTCAGAAATTATGTTCTTGGAAAAACGTGGCATAAGCTTCTCTCGAAAGCCTGAAGCTCAAAAGTCTTCCTTTCCTACGCAGACCCTTCTAATAAAATCCAGGACAGGCGCTGCAGGGGGAAGCAAGCCAGAAGGCCACCCAGGTCTCCCCTCACGCAGTGCTGTTGAAGGCGAACGCTGTATTAAATGCCACTGATCAATTCAAAGACCAGGGGTGTCCCGCATCCTGATGGACTCCACAGCTCAGGTGGCATCTATCGCACAGACACACCCCTTTGGCAGATTCGTGTTGTGATTCCTGAAGATCAGGAGACGACATCTGATTTCATACAGGGCTCAGCCTCAGGACGGCTTTTCTCGATGGCTATCAGAGGATCCAGGCGGCAGCCTGGCTCCTTCCACCTAGATTTTACCATGCTCTGCTGCGAGGCTCAGAAAGCCCAAGCAATGGCCATGCTCAATGTATCAATGAAACGAGCAATCTAGAAAGAACTGGTTTGTCTCTAGTCACCAATCAGTGTCTTGTATCTCTAGCCTCACATCCAACAGCAACCTACTACCTCATATGCTTATAATCAGTCAAGGACCAGGGGGACCATCACAATGGCCACTCCCTGCTCTGTGCAGCCACCCAGACAGGTAATCACCTGTACTTGAGGTGAGCAGCGGCCAGGTAGCACTGCCACTGGAATGCCAAAGCGAAGCCAGACCCTTCCCACACATGGGTTCCTTCAATCTCACCAGCACACCCCCCTCTAGCAGATCCTCAGTGTGCTGGGCCTCGCTACTGCTATCATTTTCTGGTAAACTCTCCTGTGTGCTGATGTCCTGGAGTCACGTGAAATCAGCAGTTCCAGGCTACCAGGGAGGGAATCTGAGATCCTAAGTCTGGCACAGGCTAGAGTCCGGTGGGACAAGAGCTGCATACTAATATGTGTCTTTCGAGTAGATCTCTATGGGAAAATGCCACAGCAGGGTTGAAAACAGGTAATTCCCCATACATTAGCAGATACAGGCACAGGCATTTAGCCTAGCAGTTTAAAAGCTCACATCCCACATCAGAGTATCAGATTCCATTCCCAGTGCTAGCTCCTGACTCCAGTGTCCTGCTAATGTGCCCTAGAAAGCAACAATAATGGCTCAAGTTTGGGTTTCTGCCATACAAGTAGGAGACTTGGATTGAGCTCCTGGCTTTGGCCTCAACCCAGCCCTAGCTGTTACAGACATTTGGGGCATGAACCAGATGATAGGAGCTCTCTCCCTCTCTCTTCCCCCCAGCCTTTTTGTGTCTCTCCAAAAGACAGACATTGCCTATTCCAAAGAGAACACTGTGCCTCTGAAACACAGAGAGATCACTTTTTTTCTTCCTTCTGGAAATTCCCTGCTTTCGGTTAATACCATGAACTTGCATAAAAAGAAAACTGAGTGTAGAAGAGTCGATGACTGAAGCCCACATCTTCAACTGCTTTAAAAGTTAAGTCACATAATCTTTACATTGATGTGAAAGGGGGAGAACATACATTTGACCCCTTGCTTCAAACGAAAACCTTTCCATCTGGTTTTTAATTAGAAAGCAGTTGTTTTGCTTTTGCAACACTTTTTAACCTCTGCCATTGTAGGTACAAGCCTGCAAACCTTATTTTCATTGATTAAAAAAAATTAAAAATAAACGTTGAAAGAAACAATATTTTTCTTTTTAAGGGAAAAAGATAGCAAGCAGTAATGTTTTCAGAGAGGTCAGGCACTTAAGGGCATATGCGGGAAGCCATCATGGCCACGGCTTTACAGTTTATTTTGTCTTAAAAAAGTCCGAGGTCATTTTAACTATGCTGACCTGTGGACCTCCACACTAATCATCCCGATCCAAGACTGTAAGCAAACACTGCCCTCTTGTGCACTGAGCGGTTCTGGAGCCGGCACGGAGCTGGTCTCCCCCTCCGCCCTGTGGCCGGCCTGTGAAGGTACAGCTGGGTCTCCAGGCCTACAGACGTGTCAGGGGAGGATGACACACATCTGTTACCAGAGTGCTCGCTGAAGTGTCCCCAGATTGCCTTCAGAGACTGATCTGGAGATAAGACTCAGGGAGAAGATTCACTTGAAGAAATCAGACCAAACATAACTGACTCTTATCTTTCCTAGAAAATATTCATTCCTCGAAAAGACATTTTATTGGTTGTCATGGGAAGTTTTCTTGTTATGGTCTTTTAAAAACTTTCAGAAACGATTAATGGACCCACAATAATGAGAAAGTAGTACATCTTTTTATCCAGAAAACTTCTGCCAGGAAAACACTCGCTCGACTTAACTCTGAAGGAAGCCAACGTCAGGAGGCGGAGGACCAGAGTCTGTTTCTCAGACACATCCCCTACAGCCTGGCCACAGGCTCTTCCCCTCCTGAGGGCGCGAGGGGACTTAAAAACGTCCCTAACCTGCAGCCAGGGTTCTGCCCGAAGAAGACCACACTGGCATCTCAGGAAAGCCTTAAAGGCCCAGCGCTGGCCATTGAGGTCATTTGGGGAGTGAACCAGCAGATGGGAAGACCTCTGTCTCTCCCTCTGTGTCTGCCTTTCAAATAAATAACTTTTTAAAGATTATTTATTTATTTATTTATTTGATAGGTAGAGTTACAGACAGTGAGAGGCAGAGACAGAGAGAGAGGTCTTCCATCCGCTAGTTCACTCCCCAAATGGCCACAATGGCCAGAGCTGCGCTGATCCAAAGCCAGGAACCAGGAGCTTCCTCCTAGTCTCCCACGCAGGTGCAGGGGCCCATGGACTTGGGCCACCTTCTACTGCTTTCCCAGGCCATTGCAGAGAGCTGGATGGGAAGATGAGCAGCTGGGACTAGAACTGGACCATATGGGATTCTGGCATCACAGGAGGAGGATTAACTCACTGCGCTACAGCGCCAGCCCCTCAAATAAATAATGTTTAGAAAGATCTCCACAGTCGAAGGCCAGGCCGGGGCTGTTCAGCAGGAATCTCTGAAATGATTCCAGTCTGGTCCTGAGGCACAGTCACCCATTCCTTTACCCTCCTAGCACAACCAAGGACTGACCCAAATGCAGCGGGAGACAGAGAAGGCAAAAATCTGTGTACGGTGCATCTCCTCCAACCCAGGGGGAGCCCAGAAGGAAAGGGGCTTACGGAGGGGACTGCTGAGAAGCATGCGCCCCGCTGGCTGGGCAGGGAAAGCTCTGAGCAGGAGTCATTCCAGCCACCGTTCCACTCATCAGACCCCTCACTCAACACCTCTGCCCAACTGCAGCTTCGCTGGCTCAGGGATGTTTCCTTAAGCTCCACGTGGCCTGTGAAGCTAAGTAGCCAGTGGGCCACTGTCTGGCAGCCAAACATAATCAGACAGCAGTGGAAAACGTGTAACTCACTTGACTCTGGGAATACCTGCCAACCCCTATATTCCTACGTCAGAAGACGGGGCTACAGACAGCACCAAGGACACTGACGGCCATGGCCAAGATGATGAGGCTGAGGCCAGACACCTCAGAAGGCCACAAGACCTGTCATCATTTGTGTTCCGACCAAGGCAGGGACTGACAACAAATCTAGACTTGGGTTTTGTCTCAATAAACCTATAAGAGCCCAATTCCAGGTCTCTTTTGTGGAAACTGGCTCTACGGGTCCCAAGGTACCTCCTGCCCCAGGGCCCTCACAAGTGCTTCTCCTTCTGGCTGGAACACCCTCCCCTCCCCAGCATCCCCATGCCTGGGCCCTGGTCCTCCTTCAGACTTTAGCTTCAATTTCACTGCCCCAAAAAGGTCTCTCTGGACATCTTGTATTGTCCTTCCTGGCACTTAGCACAATCTTAATTTTATATCTTTTTGTTTACTTCGACAGCATCTGCCTCCACTTTAGAAAGTGAGCTGCAAGAAAACAGGAGTCAGCTCCGCCTTGCTAGCCACTGGAGATCCAACCTCGGCACGCGGCACGTGGCTCAGGGTTTGTGGAATGGATTACAGTAATGGCCTCCTTTCCTTCTACACTGGGCTTAAGGAACAAGGTCACCATGCCAAATCTTAGGACACTACAAATCCTAGTGAGGGAGTGGACATTCAGCCTAGTAGTTAAAACACCCACATCCCAACTCAACCTTCTTGAGTTTGATAACTGGTTCTAGCTCCTGACGTCAGCTTCCCACCAATGCAGAAGTTTGGGGGCAATGATGATGGTTCAAGTAATTGGGTTCCTACTACCCACATGGATTCTGTCCCTGGCTCCTGGCTTCAGCCCCAGCACATTCCTAATCAACGCAGGCATTTGGGGAGTGAACCAGCAGATGAAAGCGCGCGCTCTCTCTCTCTCATGCGCGCTTTCTCTCTTTCTCTCTTTCTGTGTGTCCCTCAAAGAAATAAACTAAACTTGGAGTGGGCACTGTGGTGTGGTGGGTAAAGCTGCCATCTGCAGTGCTGACATCGAGACCCAGCTGCTCCACTTCCGATGCAGCTCTCTGCTGTGGCCTAGGAAAACAGTAGAAGATGGCCCAAGTCCTTGGACCCCTGTACCTGTGTGGAGACCCAGAAGAAGCTCCTGGCTTCGGATTGGTGCAGCTCTGGCAGTTGTGGCCAACTGGGAAGTGAACCAGTGGATAGAAGACCGACCGACCGACAGACCTCTCTCTCTCTCTCTCTCTCTGCCTCTCCTTCTTTCTCTTTCAAATAAATAAATAAATCTTTTAAAAAAATTAAAAATGCTAGGGGAAAAAAGAATGAAAGCCAAGGAATTAGGCCAGGTACTCTTCTTTCAAATGTTTATTTTATCTATTTATAAGTCAATTACAGAGAGAGAATATCTTCCATCCCTGGTCCACTCCCCAAATAGCTGCCATGGCCGGCTGGGGCTGAGCTGGGTTTAAGTCAGGAGCCAGGAGCTCCCACGTGGTTGTAGGGGCCCAAGCACTGCTTTGCCAGGCAAATTAGCAAGCAGTTGGATCAGAAGCAGAGCAGGTGCCCATGAGATGCTGGTCCTGCAGCACCACAGCGGCTTAACCCACTGTGCCACAGCGCTGTAGGCCAGGTACCTAACTAGTCCCCAACTGGCCTTACACAGCAGGAGAGCAAACAGTGAGGCGCTGCCTGGAAAGATCCTGGAATCCCAGGCTCAAACACCTGTGACATCAGCCCCCAAGCCTGTGAGGGCCTGTGATAGTGACATCAAACACAGGTACGTGTTTCTGGGCTTCCTCCCAGAAAACCCAGGAGGAACTCAAGAGAGAACTGAGGCATGTCAGAGGGGCACTCACCCAGGAAGTCTCCGGGCAGGGCCAAGACAGCAGCAGCAAGGCTCCCTCCCTCTGCCTCAAGGAGCCTTCCTCAGGAAGCTCTGTAAGGGCACGAAGCCCCCAAGTTCACCTCCAGCCCCCAGGTTTCTAAAGAACTGTGCTCCAGGACTTCTGCATTCAGGAGGAACTCTGGAGGCCCCTTCTGGTCACCTTGTCCAACCAGACACAGGGAGAGCTGAGGTCCCCGCTGGACACCTGGGCTGCAGGATCTGCCTTTGGAAGGGTCCCCTCGCCCTTCACCTTCACAGACTATTTGCAGAACAATCACTGGCATCAGCCACAGGCTTGCATTATGCTCATTTCCCCATCCCCAAGCTCTGGGGCAAGTTTAAAAGTCCTCGTCCTGTCTCGGAATCAGGTCTGAATTAATACCCTTCCTCCAAAGAACTCCAGTAGCAAAGTGAAAACAGACGTACTAGACAATGCCCTTTGAAAGCCCCAGCAGGGACAACTGGTGACAATGCAGCCCCTGGCTCTGAAAGAAACCTTAAGGTTAAAGGTTCACAGAGGCAGAAGAATTACCAAAGTACAAGTTTGTTCAAATTTCCTCCGGCAGATTTAAACAGCCAGGGTCAAGCTGAAGATTGCCGGCAAAAACCTGTGAGACAACTCAGCCCCTTTGAACTGTGTGAAGAAAGGAAAATATACGGTCTGGGAGGGATCTACGTTATAGTTTTTAAAAACGCTCTTGAAAGGGTCACCACTGTTACCTCCAGATCAGCCTGCTGAACGATGTTTGGATACTGCTGCTCTACAACAACAGGGCCGCCGGGCCCTCACCGTGTGCGGTGGGCTGCGCTGAGGTCGCCGTGTTCCCGGCATTAGTGTGCTGACCCTCTGTAGCCCATGAAATTAACCATCAGCACGGCAGAAATCTGCTATGAGTTAAACTACTTTGCTACGCAAAGTGGCCTGAAAATGAAATATGAGGATTGAATTTCCATTGGAAGATTAACTTGTCTAACCTCAAGGCAGGCTTCCTCCAGTGCTGAACTCTGCATTTGGCCAGTTGTTTACAGCACCACAAGACGGTAGGTAATTGGTGCAAGCAGTGGGAAATGACCTCTTCATTCACACACTCAATCATTCATTCATTCAGGCTCAAGTGGTTCCTCTGTGTCAAGCCCTGTCCTGCACCAGAGGAAGTTGAATAAGAACAGGTTCTGGCCTCTAAGAAGATCTTCTCCCCAGTGGAGACTGGCCTCTAGAGGGTCAACAGGAGGCAGCCCTGGGTGAGGAGAAAAGCAGATCCCAGGGACACAGATAGGATGTTCTAGGCCCTCAAGGGACAGCCACCTAATCCAGACCAGGGAGCATGGGCCATGAAGCCTCCCAGGTAGCAGGTGCAGCCAGAAGAGGCAGTGTGAGAGAGCCTGGTCCGTCTGTCAGGGACCTGCAGGCAGGCAGGCCCGGAGTCCTGAGACAGAAAGGGGGACCAAGCCATCAGGAAGAGCCTCATGAGCCAATGAAGAGCAACTGAAGACTCTGAAACAGAGAAGTAAAATAACCATACCAGCAACGTAAAAGGTGATCTCGGACACAGCAGAGGCTGGATCGGGGGTGTGTATGAGGGAATGTCTACTCGTCTGGTCAAGAGCTAAGGGAGTCAGCACAGTGGCAGAAGCAGAAGGGATGAGGCTTGGGGGCCATGTCACACCGAGGGAAAGGCAGAGGCCAGGCTGATCATCGGGAAAAGGAAGGAGAGGAAGTGAGAGAGGGCCTCACAGGCGTCCTACAGGGCCCTGTCTCAGGGACCACACGGGTCACTAGCACGGAACCAATTCTAGGGAAGGCCAGGAACCCCAGGCCAGGACTTCTCAGGAAGACTTCATTCAGCTCCAACCTGAGTTCACAGTAGGAAGCAGGATCCAGCCCTTAGTCCATTCAGTTCTACACCATCAAACAGGACAGCTAAATAGTGCTTATTTGAGTTTAAATTAGTCACAATTAAATCAAATGAAAATTCTGGTTATTCTGGTGCACTAGCCAGGACACAAGGATGCAAGTGCTCAAACTGCCGCAGGAGGACCCTGGCTACAACTGGACCTGCAGCTACAGAACGTGCCCATCACTGTGGAAACTGCCCTTGGGAAGGGCTCATCAACTGTCCCCACCCCCAGAGGTCCTTAGTCTATGTGCCTCTGCCCTTCCTCCCCAGAGCTGAACACGGTGCCAAACACCTTGGGCTCCCCTCTCCCAACTGCCTGTGGGTGGTTCCCCTGCAGTCTTTGTTCTTCAGAACCAGAGTGCGGGAGACCACCCCAGGTCGCCATTTTAAAGAGACAGTGCTGAGAACACACACAGGACAGTCTGCCCAGGCAAAAGTTCCTGAAATTCATCCGGAAATGACAACATTTTTTAAAGTGCCACACTGCAACCTAACTGTCAGATGACCAAGGACAAGCCATTGACCCTGCCGGGGCTTTGAGCAACCCAAATCAATCTATGGTAAAGGATGAAACCACAAGGCCACGTAAGGCAGGTTCGCAAGGCCAGGCAGGGCAATGCTAGCAAATTCCAAGCACTAATTTTAAAAGAAAAAAAGTCAGGTTTATCTGTAGGTAGCACCTGTGCATGCCACCAAATAAATATCCTCAGGAAGTAGGTTAGAGACAAAGGAAATTATTTTAGTCTTCCTGACGGCCCCAAGACAAGAGAGGCATCATCACAACACAAGAGATATGGAAAGAGGGAAAGTCAACTTCTCTCTCAACAGCAAAAGTTGTTTTTTCTCCTGCCAAGACAGGATCACCCACATTAACTGAGTCCCCCCTACCCACGTGACAGAGGCCACTTCAAAGCAGCAGGAGCCTAATCGCACAGCACAAGGAAATAAAAGACCCAATTAACAAAAATAAAACTCCAATAATCCAGAAGACAATGGAAGCTGAAATCTCTATTTTTGACAATTTGATCCACTATGTACACAAACTGCTCCCCAGGAGCTGCAATTTTCTCCCAGGTCTGAGAGCAGCTCCCGTGCAAAGCCAGGGCCACTGAAACCAGAGGCTGAGTCAAAGCCCCAGCATTTGCCCAGCAAACTGCATGGCCTGCAGCAAGCTGCCCTCCCCCCCCCCCCCCCCCCCCCGCCGTGCTGGCAGCCTCCCTCTCATAAGCTGCACAGTGTAAAGGAAACGCCTGCCTTCCAGACTGGCTGCCAGGACAGAGAGCGAGCCCAGCAGCCACGGCCTCCCTCTGTCCTCTGCGAGGCAGAATGCTCCTTAGCTCCGCTCAGCACCCCGACATGTGCATCTCCTACTTTCCCTCCTGCTGAAATGTGGTGTTCCTCTTCCATCTGGGTCACACAGTTGCGGCCACTGTCCCAGGCCCTCAACTAGACTCGGGGGCACTCACTGAAAGCCGCCAGCAGGGTCTCCCAGCTTCAAACCTCTTGGCTTACCTTCCTGTGCTCTCATCTGGCAGCCTCGGCGGCTCAGCCTCACACCCTGCGCCACACCCTCTGTGAACTTCACCCTGCAGCCCTGCCTCAGTCTCTGTCTTTGTCCACTCAGGGCCCCTGCCTGCGATGCCTCCAATCTTCTCCACAAGCACATTCTCAACCATCCTTCAAAATCCCAGCAAGACAGCCCCATATCCAAGAAGCCTACCTGGTGAGCCTGTGACCTCACCAGCCCAGCCTCACCTCCTTTCATTTCCCACGTGTCCAAGTGCCAGCCACCCTGACCAGGCCCTCCTCCAGCCAGGGCCACACTCACACCTCTGGACTCTGCTGAGGCTCCTTCCTGGCTCCGCTCTGCCAGCAATCTCCAGGACTTGGGTCAGGCGCAGCCTCACAGCCCCTCAGTGGGATACCCTTCCTGCCTGGTTCAGGCAGGCATTCACGTCCCTGGACTCCTCCACATCAACAGCCCTTACCATTCCTCACCCTATCTTACCTGGCTGTCAACGTGAGCCCCTGGAAGACAGGCATGGCCGCCTACCTGCCGCTAGGTTGAGAAGCCCATGCAGCACGTGTAGAACCTCTAAGCAAGTGAAAACACCAGGCAGCAGCCCCCTCTGATCCTTTCCCACCAAACAGGCTGCCTTCAAAACACAGGCCCAGGTGTCTCCACGAGCCAGGCATCTAACAGAGAGAAGGGGCAACCTGCAGCACACACACCACTGCACTGTACACTACACACACACATGGTTAAGATGCTAAATCCTGGGTCCTGGCATCGTGGCCCAGAGAGCTAAGCCTGCAGTGCTGGCAGCCACCATTGTGGACATCTGGAGAGTGAACCAGTGGATGGAAGATGTCTCTCTCTCGCCTTGAAATAAATAAAACTCTTTTAAAAAGATGCTAAATCCTATATGTATTTTATCACAATTAGAAATAAAGATTGTTAAAAAGATTTATTTATTTGAAAGGCACAGTTACAGAAAGAAAGAGAGACAGAGAGAGAGAGCGAGAGCGAGAGAGGCCTTCCATCCACTGATTCACTCCCCAAATAGCCACAATGGCCGGAGCTGCGCCCATACAAAGCCAGGAGCCAGGAGCTTCCTCTAGGTCTCCCATGCTGTTGCAGGGGCCCAAGGACTTGGGCCACCTTCTACTGCTTTCGCAGGCCATAGCAGAGAGCTGGATTGGAAGTGGAGCAGCCAGGACTCGAACCAGTACCCATATGGGATGCCAGTGCTGCAGTGGGCGGCTTTACCTGCTACACCATAGCACAAAGACAAGATCAATTTTTTTAAAAGCAAAAAGGAATGAAATGTAGGTTCATGTAGTAATGTGGATGAACTTTAAAAGCATATGCTAAGTAAAAGAAGCCAGACACAAAAGGTCATGGAGCCAGCTTTGTGACACAAAGTTCCCACTTTACTTCTAATTCAGTTTCCTTCTAAGGCATACCCTGGGAGCAGCAGGCACCTACTAGCCTTGTGGGAGCCCAGATGCAGTTCTAGGCTCCTGGCTTCAGCCTTGCCTGATTCCAGCTGTTACGGGTATTTGGGAAATAAATCAGCAGATGGAAGATCTATATCTCTCTATGTTGCTCTGCCTTTCAAATCAACAACAACAAAAATCAAAAAATTTTATTTATGATGCCATTTATATGAAATGTTCAGAAACGGCAAATCTATAGGGATACTTGGTAGATTAGTGGGATTAGTGGTTACTTGGGCCTGCAGTTGAGGGGCTGGGGAGAGACAGGGTCTCTTTACAGAAATGACAAAAATGTTCTGAACTTAGATGGCGGCAACTCTAGGAACATACTGAAAACCACTGAGTGTACAGCTGAAATGATACATTTTATGGTATGTGAATTATATGTCAAATAAAAATGCTTTAAAATATTGGCTACTGTATGCCAGGCAGCAGGCTGGCCCTGGAGTTACTGAGACGGTTCAGACATTGTCTCCAACCATGATACCTCCAGGTGTAGGGAAAACAGAGACGTGGACACAGTCATTACAGCAGGGTGATACTCTAACAACATGCAAGCCAAGGCCAGACCCTACAAGGAAGGCTCATTCTCCTGCTCCCTGTCCCCCCATGAGGCTGCCTCAGAAATGCCTGGCTTCTGGCACCATGGCTCAACAGGCTAATCCTCCGCCTATGGCGCCGGCACCCCTGGTTCTAGTCTCGGTCAGGGCACCAGATTCTGTCCCGGTTGCTGCTTTTCCAGTCCAGCTCTCTGCTGTGGCCTGGGAGTGCAGTGGAGGATGGCCCAGGTCCTTGGGCCCTGCACCCCCATGGGAGACCCGGAGGAATCACCTGGCTGCTGGCTTTGGATCAGCACAGCGTGCCAGCTGCAATGCACTGGCTGTAGCGGCCACTTGGGGGGGGGGGTGAACCAACGGAAAAAAGAAGACCTTTCTCTCTGCTCTCTCTCTCTCTCACTGTCTAACTCTGCCTGTCAAAAATAAATAAATAAATAAATAAATAAATAAGAAATGCCCGGCTTCATGCTCCCCAGGACTGGGGCCTGTGGGATACCCAGGAAAAAGAGAGAAGGCCTGGCTGGGGCCTCTCCCAGCAAAAGAACAGAGAGGAGAATATGTCTTAGGGCTTAATTTACAGGTTGTTTCCTGGGATGCCTGCCCAAATCTTATTCCACCCCGGACAGAGTGATTTTGAAGAATAACCTGAGACATGCTGATAGAAAACAAAGGAGATGCTTAGTGAAAAGCTTAAAAGCAAGTGATTTTAAATGATTACAGCTTTACCAAAGCCATGGCTGTGAATTCCTTCTGACTTTGATTATGACCTTCTAGCAAAATATTTGCCTCAAGAAGGCAAAGTCTTTGCATTATTTTCTATTCCTAGCATGACTACAAAAATATTCTTTGATTTAACATTTGATATGTTTTGTTCTCAAGGGCAAGCCCCATGAGAAGAAAAATGTACCCCAACAGAATGAAATATGACTACCTGCTTCCATTTTTCTTTCCTGTTGGTTCCTGCTCAAATATTCTGCATTAATTTAAACTCAACGCTGTGTCTCTGATGTTGTGCTGCCCCACACTGTCACCCATACCAAAGCAAAGTCACCCGCTGTCCAGCACCAAGAGCAAGTGCTGCAGACAAAGCTCAACTTGAGAGTCTCCTGCAGACAGTGAAAGGCACTCCAGCTTGGAAGGAGACCAGGTCAGAGTGCGATAAGGTACCAGGCAAAACAGAAAAACCTGGGCTGGAATAGAACACACTTTGTACTCAGGGAGGCAGACTTCCTAGTGGACAGGAGGCTTTGAAGCCAGAGAGGGCAGGGACTGCAGCATCAGCCTCAGCTTCCCTGCAGAAGCAGCACTGGAGGATGAGCTCTCCCAGGTGCGTGTGGCTCTCTGAATGAAGAACAGAGCTGTCGCTGCGGGGGCACAAAGGAACAGGGAACCAAGGACTGACAGCTACCGGGAGCTCAAGACATTAAGGAGAAAGCGTTTCCACTTAAAACCGCTCCTTTAAATATGCTTCAATATTTTAGGACAAACATAACTGCCACAATTTAGCTAAATAAATTCCTCTGTGGAATCCTTAAAAACACTAAATTTAGGGGCAAAGAAAATCAAAAGAGGTTCTTTGTTTGGTTACACAGTAGAATAACACCCAAATTCCTTGTGGCTGCCAAGGCCTGCATGGCCAAGCCCCCAGTTTGTTATCTCTGCTTGTACCATGCTGCTTTCTGGGCGTACGTGCAGATGCCTGAAGGCTAACATAAAAATCGAGTTGAAAACACACATTCATTCACAGCCATGAGCCCCCTGCTTCATTCATGAACCCAAGGAGAGCAGCATGTCAGACCAAGCGCAGGACGAGTGGATGCACACTTGACGAAAACAAAGCAAAGGCACGGGAGCTTGCTCCCCATCGGCACCAAGAGCACAGAAAGCTGGAAAAACAGAAAAGGCAAAGCGGCTGCAGAGACAAAACTCTCCCAGACTTACTTGTTGACAGCAACCTGAGTGGGACTTACAAGACCCTGCTGCTGTCATTAGCACTGGGCAGGGAGGACCCAGGACAGCCCGAACCACCAGGAGGTGCCACTTAAACAGTGGGTACAGGAGGCCAGGATCGAGGCGGCAAGTCCTGGCAGAGGAGCTGCTGTTCATTAACCACCCGCACAAAAGACCAGGAGACAATACACTGTTAATCCTCGCAGCCACCAGAGGACTATAAATTGCCAAGCCGGGATACCCGCATTTTTCAGCCCTCCTCTTCTCTGCCAGAGAGAGATTGAGGATGAGGCCAAGTCCCTCACCCCCACCCAAGTCTTTAAAACATACATTACTGAATCTTTCTGAAGTTCAGACCCGGAAAGATATATACTCTGAAATGGATTTGAAAAAACACTACCCTGAAACACTACCACGAGGGCCCGGAGTGGCCGGGTGCATTTCTCCACTCACATGGAGAGCGCCAGAGCCCGGAGTGGCCGGGTGCATTTCTCCACTCACATGGAGAGCGCCAGAGCCCGGAGTGGCCGGGTGCATTTCTCCACTCACATGGAGAGCGCCAGAGCCTGGGCTGCAAAGTCAGATCAACACCGGTTCAGACCCGGCTCTGACCTCTCTCAGCCACAAGGTTTTCACCTATACAGTCGCAATGCCTGCTCTTCCCTGCCAGGACTGCAGAGAGGGCTGATGGACGGGAAACAACAACAAACCAGCCTAAGGACCAAACTCAATGGACACCAAGCACCACTGTCCCTACTAAACTGCTCTGCGTCCCTTAGTGCATGGGTCAGAGGACATAAACCCCAATTTTCTCCAAGTTAGGAAAGAATTTGCGTGTGTGCCTATGTGTGTATGTGAAAGTACTTTGGAAGGAGCAGTGGAATTAGGGAAAACCAGCTTTAAAACATATTAAACTTCAAAGATACATTCAAAGAATGTAATTCAGACAATCACTCTAATTTTCTTTTCTTGGAGACACCACATTTTACAAGGGGCCTAAATCAATCACCTAAGCCAAGAGTTTTAACAGGAGCCCAGTCCCCCAGGATCCCAGGTGCAGGTGCATCTAGAGAAAATTACACCTGCTGCCACAGGGCGTCCCGACCCAGCAATCTTACATTTTCCTACCTAACAGTCTATCCACAATTGCATCACAACTTGATTTAAAAGCCTCCCAAGAGGCTGGTGTTATGGCACAGTGGGTTAAGCCATGGCTTATGACGCTGGCAACTTGTAAGTGAATGCTAGCTCAAGTCCTGCTTGTTCTGCTTCTTATTTGGCTTTCAGCTAACATGCCTGGGGAAACAGTGGAAGATGGCCCAAGTACTTGGGGCCCTGGCACCCATGTCGGAGACCAGGATGTAGTTCCTGGCTCCTGGCTTTGGGCCTGAGCCAGACCTCACTGCTGTACTGTTGTGTGTTGTGGATGGATAGATGGCTGTTGTGGGTAATACTGTGGGAAGATCCCCCTCCCCCGTGTGTGTGACCCGCTCTGTCACTCTGCCTTTCAAGCAAATAAATCTTTAAATAAATAAATGCCTTCCAAGGTGCTCCCAGGCCCTTAGAGGAAACCTAAACTAAGGACCACTATCTGGGGTTCTGGCCCCACCAACCCTCTACCTTCATCTTGGGCACACCTCCGGCTCACCTCCTGATGCCCAGGGTGCCTCAATGTTGGCGGTTGGCTCTGACGTAGATACAATGCTGCATCTCTGTATCACAGCTCTCCCTGGGTAGCTCCCTCTCCTAGGAAAGCTCTTCTTCCCTTTGTACCCTATACTCCACCCCACAGCAAAGTGAGTCATTCCTGTTTGTATACTGTCTGCAAAGGATGCCAGGAGGTCACCTTACACACAGTCCAGTATCCTTTCCTGGGTTCTGCTGTAGGCCCCTGGGAAAAAGGGAAGAGAACCAGCATACATGATGTACCTCCAGCAGGCCAGGCCATATGCTAATCGCCTTCTGTTTACTAACCCACAAAGAAGGTTCTCTGCTCACTATAACTGTGGGTGAACCTGTGCCTGGCTGGGAGACTGCCTGCCTAGCCCATGCAACAGGTTAGCAGGGCGTGGCACACCATGCCTCCCAGGATGGCCTGACTGCTGGCAGCTGCTCCCTGTTGAAGGGTCTTGTAGTTGCCAATCACGTAAACAACTCCGATGTGGCCCAGACCCATCAGGACCACCTAGAAAGCTACTAGGCTACGTGACCTCCAAGCTGATTGGAAAAGCACAGTGGCGCCAATATTGGCTTTACCCCATAGAATTATTGTTGCCCTGACTTAGCTACGTCTCCTCAGCCTGCCCTTTAGAAGGTGTGCTTGATTGTTAATAAACAGACATGTTCACCAAAACTTGTCCCCGGTCCTTCCTGTCGAAGAGCGCCGTCACCCAACCATCCTACAGTGCGTGGGCCTCCCAGGACGAGCCCGCCTATCACCAGCAGACAGTAACGAGAACACAGGCTTCAGCCTATCATACTGCTCTTGCCTGAGCACTGAGAGCACACTAGGGAATCTGGCAGACAAGGCTCCTGCTCTGTTGCACTGGGCTCACAGTCTAGCAGAGCAAAGACAACTGGCAAACACATCAAGACAGTCCAAGGGAAAAGGGTGACCATGGATATTAAACGCAGACATGAGAAATTATGATATGAGGGGGCGAGGTTGGAAACAAAACTTCAGAGAGGTAAGTCAGAGGAGGAGGTAACATCTAAGCAGCGACCTAAACACTAAGGAGTCAGACACACCACACAGAGGCGACAGCAGGTGCAGTGATCCTGAGGGAGCAGCAGCGCGGCGCACTCAAGGAGGAGAAACGAGGCCAGTGTGACTGACGGCCAGGAGCCATGGGCGGGTCTGAGACTGAGGGTCCTGAGGGATGTAATGAGGCTGGGTTCTACTCCAATGGAAAGCCGCTGGAAGGCCCTGAAGCCTGGCGTGACCTGATGAACAGCTGTAAAAGCAGTGGACTGCCTACTGTGCAGAGAGTGAATCAGAGGGAGGAGGAAGGCTGGTGGGTAGGGTCCAGAATTGAAGGGGTCCAGGACTTGGCTGCAGGAGTCATTTCAAGAAGACGAAAGGGGCCGGCACTGTAGCATAGACGGTAGGAAAGCTGCCAGCTGCAGTGCCAGCATTCCATATGTGTGCCAGTTTGAATCTCAGCTGCTCCACTTCCGACCCAGCTCTCTGCTATAGTAGAAGATGGCCCCAGTCCTTGGGTCCCTGCACCCACATGGGAGACCCAGAAGCTCCTGGATCCTGGCTTCAGATCAGCGCAGTTCTGGCCGTTGCAGCCACTTGGGGAGTGAACCAGCGGATGGAAGACCTCTCTCTCTCTCTCTGCCTCTCCTCTCTCTGTGTAACTCTGACTTTCAAATAAATAAATCTTAAAAAAAAATAATAATAGGCCGGCGCCGTGGCTCAACAGGCTAATCCTCCGCCTTGCGGCACCGGCACACCGGGTTCTAGTCCCGGTCGGGGCGCCGGATTCTGTCCCGGTTGCCCCTCTTCCAGGCCAGCTCTCTGCTGTGGCCCAGGAGTGCAGTGGAGGATGGCCCAGGTGCTTGGGCCCTGCACCCCATGGGGAGACCAGGAAAAGCACCTGGCTCCTGGATCCTGCCATCGGACAAGCGCGGTGCGCCGGCCGCAGTGCGCCGACCGCGGCGGCCATTGGAGGGTGAACCAACGGCAAAAGGAAGACCTTTCTCTCTGTCTCTCTCTCTCACTGTCCACTCTGCCTGTAAAAAAAAAAAAATAAAAAAAAAAAAAATAATAATCAAATCAAACAGAAAAAAAATTTTAAAATACAGTCAGTAATTATTTTCTCCAAAAATGCAGCTGTTATCCAAAATTTAAAATAAAATCAACCACTGGTTTCTAGCATTTGCGTACACAAATCCCCCTCTCCCCTCCCTTCCCCTCCCTTCCCCTCCCTTTCCCTCCCTGCTCCTCCCCTCCCCTCCCCTCCTCTCCTCTCCTCTCTCTCTGCCTCCGTGCCCCTCTGTAACTCTGCCTTTCCATGAAATGACAAGGATGCCATGGATCATGAGAATATAGGAAAGGTATATGCCTGGGTTAGGGGCAGCAGAATCAGGTTCCACAACCAGCCCACAGCACTTTGCTGACTAAGCTTGAGTTTCCCCACCTGAAAAACAAACACTCCCACCACACCGAGATGGTGCATGGATCCAAGTCTGGCAATGGGCCTGGGTCAGAGCATGCATTTATATGGCAGCAGCCTTCTCATCAAAAGAAAAAAAAAAAGTCTACTCTTCTCATTTCCCTGAAAAGGGAGACTCTAATCTGTTCAAGGAGAATGGTAGCAGCCTGAAAATCACCACTCCAATGTGCTCAGGCCACATTTTACCACCCAGGAGGTGAAAGGGAAGAACAACGGTGCACATACAAGAGTAGAAAAACCCCTGTTCTGCTGGGATTTTGTCATCGACACCAAGGATTTGCCAAATTCTTTGGGACATGAGGATTTGGTTACAGAGGATCAGGCTAGTGCTGAAATTTTTTGGGTCATATGAAGAGTTTTTCTATAAATGTATATACTAGAAGGGAGTAGGGAGAGGATCAGTGGCCTTGAAAGCATGGGGAGGACCCTGGCTGTGGAGTTAGGCCAACCTGGACTGGACCACAACCTAGCTGCCTCCCAACTGATAAATGGTAACCACCACATTCCCAGCAGGGTATGTGGGAAAGCAGCAAATATGCAAGAAAAACCAAGCCAATGAGCAGCTATGCAGTTACCATTATTTGCCAACATGTGCAAAGTTCAGAACTAGGTTCAAAGGTCACATTGCTAGTGAGAGAGAAAGCCAGGTTCCATGCTCAGATCTTATAACTCCAAACCCACATCCTCCACCACTCACCTACACTACAAATGCTCCTCAGCTTAAAACTGAGTGTACCACCCTGATAAGTCCATCGTAACCTGAACACTTCCTAAGTAGAAAAAGCCTTCAACCCACCTCCCCGCCGAGCGTCACAGCTCAGCCGCAAGCACACTGCAGGGTGCCGCTATCTGCCCTTGTGGCTGTGGGGCTGCCTGGCAGCTGCACACACTGCCAGAGACGTACTCGTAGTATTATTGTATCATCACTCTCTAACAGAAAAGCAAGTTTTAAAGCCCTGTCCACAGCTTTAAGAGTTACCTGGGTTTGGAAAAGTAGCCACGAGGTTGGCACAGGGTAAGCATCCCTAACCTGAAAACACAGAATCCAAACTGCTCCAAAGCAAGAAATGTTTTGAGCACTAGCACGGCACCCGAAGTGCAAAATTCCACACCTGGCGTATTGTGACAGGTTGCAGTCAGAACACAAGCACACTAAAAACACTATAAAATTATCGTCAGGCTACCTGTATGACTTGTGTACGAAATATAAATAAATTTCATGTTTAGACTTGGGACCTATCCCCAAGATATCCCATTAGGCATATGCAAATATTCCAAATCGCTAAAAAAAAAAAAATCTGCAGCACTTCTGTCCTCAAGCATTTTGGAAAAATGATATTCAATGTGCAGTAGTGGTTTCAACTCGAGAGATGGGAGGGGCCCAGAACTGAGAACAGGGCTTAAGTGTACGGACTTTCTCCTCACTCATGAAGTTCTATTTGTTCACAAGTGACATACATTCATGCACTATCTGTAAAATTAAAATTAATCAAAGGGACAGCACTGTGGCATAGTGGGTAAAGCTGATGCCTTCAATGCTGGCATCCCACATGGGCACTGGTTTGTGTCTCGGCTGCTCCACTTCCAATCCAGCTCCATGTAGATGGCCTGCGAAAGCAAGAGAGGACGGCCCAAGTACTTGGGCCCCTGCCACCCACCTTGAAGAACTGCATGAAGGTGGCCGTTGCAGAAAATTGGGGAGCGAACCAGTGGATGCAGGGTCTCTCTCCCTCTTCCTAAGTAACTCTGACTTTCAAACAAATCATTAAATAAATCTTTTCTAAAACTTAATCAAGTGAGACAACATCTTGGGAGGGCATTTCGGAGGTACCTGTCATGACTGAAAACTCACAGCGCCAACTCAGGTCTAGGCGCTTACCCTAAGGTTTTACTAACACACATTTCCAAGACGCATGTTCTAGAATATTCATTCCAGTGTGGTTAGGAAACACTGCAAACAACATAAAGGTCCATCGTTAAGAGACCAGTTAGGAAAATGTTGGTCTGTGTGAGCCTGGAACAGAATCGGGCTTTAAAGGGACAAATACAGAGCGCTCTGCAGCCAGTGTGGAGTGAAACCGCGCGTCAACACGGGCCATTTGCATATACAAAGATATGCTTGTATTTCTGAGGGATTTTTCTGAAATGACACTGGAAACAGTGGCTGACTCTCAGAGTGGGAACCGGGGGGGCCACAGGGTAAGGCAAGTAGAGTCCTTTCTGGGGGGAGGGGAGGAATTTGTTGCATAGGCCCTTTTCCTAGCTTGCTCGTGTATTGCGGGCACATTTTATGGCGGGAAAACGGAAAGCACCCTGCCGCTCAGGTGTGTGGGACGGGAAAGCGTCCGCCTCAGCTGGCCGCGAGTTCGAGTCCCGAGGCCTCCCATCACGTGCTGCGGCGCTGGGGGCGTCACGCACGCCTCTGGGCCGCAGGGACCCCTGAGGGAAGTGGGGCGCTCTCCCTTCGGCCCCCGAGCCCGTCCGGTCCGCCCAGCGTCCCCGAGCCCGACGCTCGCCCCGGCCCGCGCTCACCGCCAATGATGGTCCGGATGAGGGAGGCGTGCCCGGGGCAGTCGACCAGCGTGACCTGAAGCAGCGGCTCGCCGGGCTCGGACCCGGGCCCGGGCGCCGGCAGTGCCGGGCGCAGGCGCGGCGGCAGCGGCACCGAGAAGCACGAGAAGCCCAGGTCGAGCGTGATGCCGCGCTCGCGGCTCTGCGGCTGCTTGTCGAAGGCTGCGGTGGAGGCCGTGGTGCTCAGCGCCCTGGCCAGCGCCGTCTTGCCGCTGTCGATGTGGCCCAGCACGCCTACGTTCACGTTCACCCGCTGCCCTGCCATACCGCCGCCGCCGGCTCGGACACTCGCCCGGCCCGCCCCTCACCTCGCTCGGGGGCCGCTGCGGTCCGGCCCGTTAAGCTGCCCCCCCGCAACCCGCGCGCCGGGCGCGCCCGTTCCGGCCCCGAAGCTTCCGCCCGCCTGGAGCCCGAGGGTTCGGTCCCGCTCCGTGCGCCAAGTGGGCGCCCCAGGGACGGGGCTTGACCTTGGCCACCGACTTCAGGGCTGCTCGCTCGCCTGGTTGTTCCCACCTGAAGCCCTGGGGAGTCTGAGATTGGGGATCTTAACATCTAATTATTTTTTCATTTCCGTAAGTTCTTATTAAGTGCCTACTGGATACTGGGCACTGTCTGTTCCTGGCACTGGGATGCAGTGTCCCCTGTCGGACAACACACAGGTGAACTAGTGATTGGAGCAGATCATTACAAAGAGTGAGAAAGCCTCTATGGAAAGTAAAAGCAGCGATGAAACGAGGAATAGCTTCCGAATAATGGGTCGGAGGAAAGAGCTCCCAGAGCTGCTGTGTGCTGAGGTTGAGAAGGAGCCATGGGAAAATCTGGGAAAGTCTTAGAAGACGGGAGAAGGTGATGTTATTGCTGAGTCAGGAATGCTCACCCCGGGGTCTGTAGCCTGGCCCTAGGAGGAACCACGAAACTCCCAGTCCTGGTGAGATGCATAATGGATGTGCGTGTGCATGAGAGTCCAGTGGTTAGAACCCCAAAATCATCGCTCACCACAGTCAACCAGGGGCCACAAACCTGAGTATCTGCTGTGACCAAGCAGATTCCTCAAAGGAGAGACATTAACCGGGAGTGGTGAGACCGTGGAACTGAAGAGCACTGGTGCTGTGTAAGGAGGAAAGCCTTGGAGAAAAAAAAGAAGAGGAGGAGGAGGAAGAAGAGGAAGGGAGGGGGAGGGGGATGGAGGGAAGTGGAGGAGGAAATTAAAATGCAGTGACTTTGAACAGCCTTGTCTCGACTGTTGAGGACCAGTTTTGTTTTTGTGTGTGTGCAAATTGTTGAACTCTACTCAGTATAGAGTTGGTCTTCTTTGTGTAAAGTTAATTGAAAATGGATCTTAGTGGAGAATGGGACTGGGAATGGGAGAGGGAGGAGAAGGGAGGAGAGGTGGGAGGACAAGTATGGTGGTAAGAATCACTATATGCCTAAAGTTGCACTTATAAAATGCATGAAGTTTGAATTCTTTAAGTAAAAGTTTTCTTTCGGAGGAAAAAAAAATAAGAGGAAATCTTGGCTCAGCCTCAGCCAGTGGGTACCAGCCAGCAGTGCTGCTACCCCAGGAGCCCCGCCCCCGCCCCGCCCCCGCCCCGTCTTTCCATTTCTCAAGAGAAGAGAGGATTTCTGCATGAAATCTGACTTTTACACACCAGCAACTAATTTAGCTCAGAATTTTAAGACTGCGTGGCCAAGCACAAAATCCACTGGAGGCTACGCGGAAGCCGATCTGTGCTCTGTGCCGAGCTGTGCCATGCACAGGTGTATCACTGCCCTTCCAGAAAGTGCTACCTGATGCCTTCTGCACTCCCGACTCTGCATCAGAAAATGGTCCTGGCTGTGGGCTGAATGTTGTCCATCCTTCCCAGGTTCCCTCCCCTTCACCAAAGTCATGTGATGAAGCCCTAACTCCCAGTGTAATGGGAGTGGGAGATGGGGCCTCTGGGAGGTAATTAGGGTGAGGTGAGGCCATGAGAGTGGGGGCCTTATGGTGGGATTAGTGCCCTCTTACTAAGAGACCAGTTTGTCTTCATTTTCCCATCCTGCAAATAGGGAGCATGAAAAATTTGTCTTCCATTTTTAAAAACACAATGGTAAAAGCAACATTTTTAAAGGAGAGTCTTAATAAATAGGTAGTAATAATTTGGAGGCTCTTGCGTGCCTGTGAAGACTATTTCAATGAACAAAATGTTCTGAACAGGGACTGGCTTCAAATAATCCCTCTTTCTTGCCTCTGCTCTTCACAGAATGCTGACAAATGGCAATGAAATGAGAAGTGTTCTGTTCTGTAACTTTAATGTTGTGGTATTGGCCTCACAGACTTCATAATGGTGTGTTGATTTCAAAAATATGATTGAAACTTGGAACAATGTTGGGCTGCAAGAGACGCAATTTGCACCCTGGAGATGCTAACAGGACTGCAGGGAGGTGCTGGTTTTGAGTGGGAGTGAGCTGTGAGCACGGATGACATGCCATCCAAAAGGTAGGTGGAAGGTCTGTCTCTCTACCTCTCAAATAAGTAAATTTTTAGATTTATGTATTTCACAAGCAGAGTAACAGAGAAAGAGGGAGAAACACAGAGAAAGGTCTGTCATCCGCTGGTTCACTCCTCAAATCGCCACGTCATTGGGGTCTGGGCCAGGCCACAGCCAGGAGCCAGAAATTCTTTTTTTTTTTTTTTTTTTTTTTTTTGTGACAGGCAGAGTGGACAGTGAGAGAGAGAGACAGAGAGAAAGGTCTTCCTTTGCCATTGGTTCACCCTCCAATGGCTGCCGCAGATGGCGCGCTGCGGCCGGCGCACCGCGCTCATCTGATAGCAGGAGCCAGGTGCTAGGTGCTTTTTCCTGGTCTCCCATGGGGTGCAGGGCCCAAGCACTTGGGCCATCCTCCACTGCACTCCCGGGCCACAGCAGAGGGCTGGCCTGGAAGGGGGCAACCGGGACAGAATCCGGCGCCCCGACCGGGACTAGAACCCGGTGTGCCGGCGCCGCAAGGCGGAGGATTAGCCCGTTGAGCCACGGCGCTGGCCAGGAGCCAGAAATTCTATCGGAGTCTTCCATGTGGCTGGCAGGGCCCCAACTACATAGGCCATCCTCTGCTGCCTTCCTAAACACATTATCAGGAAGCTGGATTAGAAGTGGAGCACGTGGTCCGCGCTGTGGCGTAGCAGGTAAAGCCACTGCCTATAGTGCCAGCGTCCCATATGGGTACCAGTTCGGGTCCCAGCTGCTACAGTTCCAATCCAGCTCTCTGCTATGGGCTGGGAAAGCAGTGGAGGATGGCTTGAGTCCGTGGGCCCCTGCACCCACGTGAGAGACCCAGAGGAAGCTACTGGCTCCTGGCTTTGTATCGGCCCAGCTCCGGTCATTGCAGCCATTTGGGGGGTGAACCAGTGGATGGAAGGCCTCCCCCCCCCCCCCTCTCTCTCTCTGCCTCTGCCTCTCTGTAAATCTGCCTTTCAAATAAATTAATTTAAAAAAGAAGAAAAAAAAAAGAAGTGGAGCACCTGGAACTCATACTGGTACTCTGACATGGGATGGCAGTGTTGCAAACAGCTTAACCCACAGCACCAGAATGCTGGCCCCTGCATAAAAAAATAATTCCCTTATGTTATTATTCATTTTTGCTTCCCCTCAACTGTTTGCACTTGGGCTAATTCTGTATCCCAAGAGTCTAGCACAGCGTCTGTGGGTGGTGTGCAAAAAATGATGTCTCCAGGGAGGAAGAATTGTTTGATTTTAGGAGAGACAGAAATTTTACTCGAAACACATTGATAATTTTTGAATTTTAAATCACATTTTTCTAATCATTCAAAACAAAGCTCTAAAGACAACAGTGGAACTAGGAGTCTTTGGTTTGCAGTCCCCACTGGGAAGAGAGGTAAGAAATTTATCTCTGTGGTCTGTGAACAGACTGTCACCCCAGCCCACCTCTCTCCTCTCTCTTGCGCTTCCTACTCTTGGGGATCTGGAACCTGCGAGTCTATGCCACTCTAACACACTTTCCTACAGCTGGTTCCTTTGCCTGGCACTCTTTCTGGAAGCATCATCTGCCCTCTTGGGCCTGGATGGGCTACCTCCATGTCATGTCTTGCACAGTCACAGCTTTTGAGGGCAAGTGACAGAAACTCTCCATGAAACTGAGAGGAGCCAAAAGGGGATGCACTGAGCCGTGGTGTGGTGGCAGCAAAGACGCTGGTGGCCACCTGTTAGTGTTCAAACCCTGCCTCCACCAGCTGAGAGCTGTGAGCCTCGGGCAAGTTCCAAACTGTTTTGAGCCTCCGTTTCTTCATCTGTAAAGTGGGAGAATAAAATAGTTCCGAATTTACAGAATTCTGAGTTGGTATTTCCATAACCGATTTGGTGTTCCTATAGCACTTAGAGCAATACCTAATGCATTATGAGCACTAAATCAGTATTTGTTAAGTTAGATAAATAAACTGAAAAGTCTAGAGAGCTCGTTTCATCCACACTCAGAGAATGGCTTGAAGGCACCAACCTTACTCCTCTCTCTGTACCTCTTTCCTCTGAGTTTCCTCCCTTCCCAGGCAGGCTCTCTCCTCCTAGGGAGAAGACGGCTGCTATCAGTTCCAAACGTAGGGGCTCTCACAAGATCCCCAGCTTGAGTCTCCGTTCCCTGTGAAGCTGTGTGCCTCTGCACCGAGAGGGAAACACAAGGACAGTGCCCGTACAGTGGGAAACGCAGAGCTGCCCTTAGCCAGATGTAAGATGTTCCATGCCTCCTGCTATGTCCCTCGTCTCTGTCCCAGCACCTCTCACTGTGAATGTGGTTAGCGTGAGACCAGGCCAGTGCTCTGGTGCTCTCCCCCACCCTAGCCTGTCGAGGGTGACTTGAGAGCGGGGCCCTCACCTTCCACATCTTTGATTGCCTGGGGCCTGACACATGCTACTGCTCCATTGCTGCTTCTTGAATGGACTCACCCTTAAAACCCGTAGCCCAGGAAGACATCCCCCGCTCTGGCAGACTCCCTGGGTTCCGTGCAGTTCCGCTGGTTGGGCACAGTCCCTGGGAAAATAATTGATGGGACACAGCCTGCAGAACCGTGATTATTTGGGATTTGTTCTTAATGTTAATGTGATGCTGGTTCCTTTCTGTTTCTTTAATGCCATTTTGTACTAAGGTAGTTCAAACTTCTTTTCAAACAGCCAGTAATTAATTCAACTTCATTAAGGCCAATTAATCCAGGATTAATTATAAATTTGCCCAGAAGAAGTTATTATACTTTGCTCTTTGATTTGAGTTTTGGCTTTAAAGATTCTTTCAGGAGTGAAATGGAAATTTCTCTTTTCTTGAGGGTATCTGCCTTGCCAGGGATTATGTTAACCATGCGCTTTGCAATAGGTCCTGTACTAAGCTCAGAGGACGCTGCTACCCAGGCCACCAACTTAGCTACCTGGCATTCCCAGCACTAAATAGATGGGCCAATACCACATTTAGAGGAGGTCAAGGGAGCAGGGACTCATCCCAAGTGGGCTCCACTTCATGGCAGCTATGTGGCACCACCATTTTTCCACGATATTTAAAAAATCACTGTGGTCTGCAGTGGTCACCACCTAGTCCCTCTTCTGTAAGAGCACCTCGGCTCTCCTTGGAGGCTCTTCATCTTCTTTCCCCCAGGTCACTGCAGGGCCGACCACACCCCAGCTCCAAAGGTGGGCTTGAGATTTCTAGTCTAAGCAGTCAGCATACCTCATCCCACTGGCCATGGCCATGAGTTTGGTGGTGATCATGTGATCCAAGCTGGCCCCATTAGGAGCAAATCCTGAAATTAAAAGTGTGCTGCTGCTGCTGGACCAAGACCTGGGGAGTGCAGGTTTGGGCTGTGATGGACCCCAGGAGGGGAGCCTGGCTATGACAGGTGTATTAATTGGATTTTTATTACTACAACTAGAATAACTCAAAGCAACTCAACAAAGGAAGAAGGTTTATTTCAACCCATGGTTTTGGAGGTTCACAGGGCATGGTTGGGTGTGCCCCACGGAACTGGAGTCCGGTGAAGGTGGAAGATGGCAGAACATGTGTAGAGAGAAGAGCACATGGTGATCCAGGAAGCAGAGAGAGGGAGCGTCCTCTTCTATGTGGTCTCTCCTTTGAAAGCTACCATACTTTGGGGCAGCGCTGTGGCACAGCAGGTTCACGCCCTGGCCTGAAGTGCTGGCATCCCATATGGGCGCTGGTTTGAGTCCCAGCTGCTCCACTTCTGAACCAGCTCTCTGCTATGGCCTGGGAAAGCAGTTAAAGATGGTCCAAGTCTTTGGGCCACTGCTCCCATGTGGGAGACTCGGAAGAAGCTCCTGGCTTCAGATCCATGCAGCTCTGGCTGATTGCGGCCATTAGGGGAGTGAACCAACAGAAACCTTTCTCTCTGTCTCTCCCTCTCACTGTCTATAACTCTACCTCTCAAATAAATAAAAAACAATCTTAAAAAGAAAAGAAAAAGACCTGGTGTGCCGGCGCCGCAAGGCAAAGGATTAGCCTATTGAGCCGTGGCGCCGGCCAAGATTTATTTATTTCAAAGTCAGTTTTACAAAGACAGTGAGGGAAAGACAATGATCTTCCATCTGTTGGTTTACTCCCTAGATGGTTGCAGTGGTCAGGGTTGGGCCAGGCTGAAGCCAGGAGCCAGGAGCCAGGAGCTCCTTCTGGGTTTTCCACGTGCATGCAGGGGTTCAAGTACTTGGCCCATTCTCTGCTGCTTTCCCAGGACATTAGCAGGCAGCCGGATTGGAAGTGAAGCAGCCAGGACATGAACTGGTGCTCATAGGGGATGCTGGCATCACACACAGCAGCTTTACCTGCTATACCACAATACCAGCCCTGCATTTCTCACTCGTATGCTCATTCTTCGTGGTGTCATATAAGATGTCTACCTTCCAGCAACAACACAAAGACTCAACACAAAGAGCAGACTTCTGGGGCCGGTACTGTGGCGCAGTGGGTTAACGCCCTGGCCTGAAGCACCATCATCCCATATAGGCGCCGGTTCTAGTCCTGGCTGCTCCTCTTCCGATCCAGCTCTCTGCTATGGCCTGGAATAGCAGTAGAAGATGACCCAAGTCCTTGAGCCCCTGCACCCACATGGGACACCCGGAGGAGGTTCCTGGCTCCTGGCTTCAGATTGGTGAAGCTCCAGCCTTTGCGGATATCTGGGGAGTGAACCAGCGGATGGAAGACCTCTCTTTCTGTAACTCTGTCTTTCAAATTAATAAAATAAATCTTTAAAAAAAAAAAAAAAGCAGATGTTCTTTTGAATGTTGTAGACAGTTGCTTGCCAGCAAAGATCAGTTTTGGCTGATCAAGAGGAATCCCTTCCTGATCTTGGATCTCAGCCTGTGAATTTTCTATTATAGGGGAGGATTCAACCCTGAGAACAAGGGCCTTTCCCATAAGGGTCTTCATGAAAACCTGCACGTTGCCAGTGGCACTACAGAGGCAGATTGGAAAGGTTTTAAAATCCACTGTGAGTTAACTCCTGTATTTGACGTAATGTAAGGGTTCAACTTTATTCTTTTGTAGACAGATACCCAATTATCCCAGCAGCATTTGTTGGACAGGCTGCCTCTTCCCTCAATGAATGGGTTTAACACCCTGTCAGTAATAAGCATGATTGTATATGTGAAGGCATATTTGTGGATTCGCTCTGCTATCCTGCTGGTCTATGTCTGTCTTTATGCAAACATCAAACATTTGGATTGTAGGTATGCACTAAGTTTTGAAGTCAGGAATTGTGTCTTCCAACTTCATTCTTATTTTTCAAGAATTTTTTTTTGGCTATTTGGGGTCCCTTACAATTTCATATGCATTTTAGGATGGGCTTTTCTGTTTCTTCAAAGTCTTATGACACTTAGATATTGACAGGAAGTATTCAGTCTTTTGGTTTCTATAGATAGTATTATCATCTTAACAATATTAAGTCTTTTAATCCATGAATCTAGAATGTCTTTATATTTGCAGTATGTAAGTCTTTAATTTCCTTGGACAATGTTTTGTTTGTATTTCCTTTGGTGTAGAAGCATTGAATCCCTTTAAATTTATTCCTATTTTATTCTTTTTGATATTATTATAATTATTTCCAGTATATAGAAATACAACTGATTTTTGTGTGGTTTTTTATCTTCAATTTTGCTGAATTTATTAGATGTCTCTGTGTGTGATTCTTTGGAGTTTCTATATATACATGTAGGATTATGTCAGATCAGAGTGGAGGTACTTTTATTTCTTCCTTTCCAATTTTCCAGACTTTCATTTTTTTTCTTACCTAACTGCTCTGTGTAGAAATTCCAATACTGTGTTGAATAGAAGTGGAAAAAGTGGGCACACTTGTTTATTCTGGATCTCAGGGGAACGTTTCAGTAGTTTAGAATTGAGTAGCACACTAAGCTGTAGGGTTCTAAAATATGAAGATAACTTTAAAATTTTGTGGAAGACACAGACATAGTCTAAAGATAAAAGCCACCACAGCAAAAAACAAAACAAAAAAAAAAAAAAGAAGAAGAAACAAATGAGTATTTCCACAAATGCTGAATAATAAATGCACCAATTCAAGAAACAAGAATAAGGAACACAATATGATGCCCCCAAAAGAATACAACACTTCAACAGTAGATTGTGAAGATGAAGAGTTTGAAGAAATGCCAGAAATAGAATTCAAAAAATTGATCATAAGAATACATAGAAGTAATCAGAAGCAAATGCATGAACTAATGAAATCCATACATGACATGAAAGAAAATTTCATCCTCAAAATTGAGACCTTAAAGAGAAAGCAAAATGAAATCTTGGAATGAAGAATTCAATAGAACAAGTTAAAAAATGCAGTGGAAAGCCTTAACAATAGAATTGTGAAGCAGAAGAAATACCTGACTTAGAAGACAAATCGCAGGAAATTATGTAGTCAGACAAAAACAAGAAGAGGAAAGTAGAAAACGAAAAACACTATTGGGAATCTACAGGATACTATCAAATGATCCAACAAATGGGTTCTGGGAGTTTCTGAAGGCATGGAAAGAGAAAAGATTAGAAGGCTGTTTTTAGTGAAGTAGTAACAGAAAACTCCCCTAACTTGGAGAAAGAAAGGGACATCGAACTCCTAATAGACATGACCAGAAAAGATTTTCACCATGACACATTTTCAAACTCTCCACAGTAAAACATAAAGAAAATATTCTAAAATGTGCACAGAGAAATGACAGAGGATCTCCAATTAGACTCACACCTGACTTCTCATCAAAAACCCTACAGGCTAGGAGAGAATGGCAAGATATATTTTAAGTATTACGAGAAAAAAAAACTGTCAACCCAGAATACTGTACCCAGCAAAGCTCTCATTTATGAATGAAGGTGAAATAAGGACTTTCCACAAAAAACAGAAATTCAAAGAATTTGTCACCACCCATCCAGCCCTGCAGAAGATGTTTAAGGATGTGCTACACACTGAAACACAGAAATACGGCCATCACTATAAAAGGTGGTAAAGGAAGAAAATCTCCCAATAAAAGTACAAAGGAAATCCAAAGTAAAAAGTAAAAATATTTATGGAAAAATGGAAGGGCAAAGTCATTACTTATCAATAGTCACCTTGAATGTAGATGACCTCAACTCTCCAGTTAAAAAACACAGACTGGCTGAATGGATTAAAAAACAAAACCCATCTATTTGCTGCGTACAAGAAACATATCTCACCAACAAAGATGCACACAGACTGAGAGTGAAACAATGGAAAAAGATATGCCATGATAATAGAAACCAAAGAACAGCTGATGTAGCGATCCTAATGTCAGGCAAAATAGACTTTAACACAAAAGCTGTAAAAAGAGACCAAGAAGGGCACTATGTAATGGTTAAGGGATCAATTCAACAGGAAGATGTCAGTATTATAAACATATATGCATCTAATTACAGGGCACCTGACTATTTAAAAAAAGTTAGGGGATCTAAAGGGAGACATAGACTCCAATACAATAGCAATGGGAGACTTTTATTATACTCGTAGCTGTGCTTTGTCACAAGGAGTCATGGAAAGAACTAGAGCTTAGCCCGCTGCCCTAAGTTTGAGCTGTATCCCTGTGATTAGCTGGTGAGGATGCACTGCTCTGAGACTCAGTTTTCTCATCTTCAGAATGGGAGAACAGTCTTGTTCTGAGATTTTGTGTGAGACTCTGTGAGATAAACTATGTATATAGTGCTCATCTCAGTGAGTGGGACCTGTAAAGTGCTCAGCAATGGGCATTAGCTATTGGCATCATCATTAAGTGTGATTTAATTTTTAATCTTTTTTTTTATTTGACAGAGTTACAGACAGTGAGAGAGAGAGACAGAGAGACAGAGAGAAAGAGAGAAAGGTCTTCCGTCCGTTGGTGCACTCCCCATATGGCCACCACGGTCAGCACTGAGCTGATCCGAAGCCAGGAGCCAGGTGCTTCTTCCTGGTCTCCTATGCGGGTGCAGGAGCCCAAGCACTTGGGCCATCCTCCACTGCCCTCCCAGGCCACAGCAGAGAGCTGGCCTGGAAGAGGAAGAACCGGGACTAGAACCCGGCGCCCATATGGGATGCTGGCACCACAGAAGGAGGATTAAGCAAGTAAGCCACGGCGCCGGCCCCAATTTTTTAATCTTTATAATGCTATTTACATAAAAATGAATCATTTATCAGAAATTCACTTTCCCTGTTTTTGGTTGGAAAAGCAGGCTACATGGATGGTATCAGATAACCATCTGTAATATATAATTGTTGCCTTAATTCCTAAACCTGAAAAAGATACAACAGAAAAAAGAACTACAGACCAAACTCCCTCATGAACACAGATGCAAAAATCCTCAACAAGATACTAACGAATCGAATCCAACAACATATTAGAAAGATCACTGACCCAGACCAAGTGGGATTTATCCCTGGTATGTAGGGATGGTTCACTATTTGCAAATCAATCAATGTGATACATCACGTTAACAAACTGAACTGTGAGAGTGGGTGGGAGGGCAGGTATGGTGGAAAGAATCACTATATTCCTAATGTTGTACTTATGAAATTCATGAAGTCTGTATTCCTTAAATAAAAGGTTTCTTTGGAGGGGCGATAAATAAAACTTTTTTAAAAGTTTGTGGAAATAAAAAAATAAATAAAAATAAAAAAGTTTGTGGAAATAGAAATAAATTTTACTGTGATGCAATCTTTTGTTTAAATCCATGCATTCAAGAGGTCTTCAAAAACTTTAAAGCAGGCCAGCGCTGTGGCTCAACAGGCTAATCCTCCGCCTTGCGGCGCTGACACACCGGGTTCTAGTCCCGGTCGGGGCACTGGATTCTGTCCTGGTTGCCCCTCTTCCAGGCCAGCTCTCTGCTGTGGCCCAGGAAGGCAGTGGAGGATGGCCCAAGTGCTTGGGCCCTGCACCCCATGGGAGACCAGGAAAAGCACCTGGCACCTGGCTCCTGCCATCAGATGAGTGTGGTGCGCCGGCCGCAGCGCGCTGGCCGCGGCGGTCACTGGAGGGTGAACCAACGGGCGAAGGAAGACCTTTCTCTCTGTCTCTGTCTCTGTCTCTCTCTCTCACTGTCCTCTCTGCCTGTCAAAAAAAAAAAAAAAAACTTTAAAGGAAAATGCATACTATGAAGAAACCATGCACGGATTTGTACCAAAAGAAACACCTTTTAAATACATTATTCCTGTTAAACTTTAATCACCCATTAAACATGAACTACCCATTCTTCCCCCACCCCGTCTCTGGCAATCCCATTCCAGTTTCGTTCTTTTTTTTTTAAAGATCCCATTGCACTTTTTATCTCTGTGAATTTGACTGCTCTAGGAACCGCATATAAGTGAAATCAAGCAGTGTTTATGTTTTTGGTGACTGGTTCATTGTATTTACCATAAAGTCTCAAGGTCCATCCATATTGCCATGCGTGAGAATCTCCTTCTTTATAAAGGCTGGGTTTTATGTATACAGACACCCCATATTTAAAAAAATTCATTCATCTATCAATATATCAATAGGCATTTGTGTTGCATCTACCTCTTGGCTACTGTGAATAATGCTAAACTCCATTCTAATTTCTTTCTTTCTTTCTTTTTTTTTTTTTTTTTTTTTTTTTTGTGACAGGCAGAGTGGACAGTGAGAGAGAGAGACAGAGAGAAAGGTCTTCCTTTTGCCGCTGGTTCACCCTCCAATGGCTGCTGCGGATGGCGCGCTGCGGCCAGCGCACCGCGCACCTCCAATGGCAGGAACCAGGTGCTAGGTGCTTTTCCCTGGTCTCCCATGGGGTGCAGGGCCCAAGCACTTGGGCCATCCTCCACTGCACTCCCGGGCCACAGCAGAGGACTGGCCTGGAAGAGGGGCAACCGGGACAGAATCCGGCGCCCCGACTGGGACTAGAACCCGGTGTGCCGGCGCCGCAAGGCGGAGGATTAGCCTGTTGAGCCACGGCGCCGGCCACTCCATTCTAATTTCTACTGTTTCCTTCCTTTTGTTAGTTTTGGATTTAGTCTGCTCTTTTTTCCTGGTCCCTTAAGATGTACACTTAGGACATTAATTGGAGTTCTCTTTTTATTATTGTAGGTGTTCACACCTATATATTTTCTTTTTAACACAACTTATATTGCATCTCTTAAGTTTTGGCATGTTGTATTTTTGCTTTTATGCATCTCAAGGTATTTTCTTATTTATCTTGTGATTTCTTCTTTGACCAATTGTTTGAGTGTATTATTTAATTTCTACACTTTTTTTTGATAGGTGGAGTTAGTGAGAGAGACAGAGAAAGACAGAGAGAAAGGTCTTCCTTCCGTTGGTTCACTCCCCCAAATGGTCACTATGGCCAGCGCGCTGCACCGATCTGAAAGCAGGAGCCAGTCTCCCATGCGTTGCAGGGTCCAAGGACTTGGGCCATTCTCCACTACCTTCCCGGGCCACAGTAGAGAGCTGGACTGGAAGAGGAGCAACCGGGACAGAATCCTGTGCCCCGACTGGGACTAGAAACTGGGGTGCTGGCGCCGCAGGGGGAGGATTAGCCTAGTGAGCTGCGCGCTGGCCTCCACACATTTTAAAATTTTTCTTCCCAAGCATTGTCCCCATGAAGTGGCAAACACCAGCCTGAAAACCAACAACCCAAGTTCTTTCCTGTAAATTGTCAGGAGTGTCACTGTATGGATGAACTAATCACAATGTCTTGAAGGATGAACTATTGATAGGCCAGGTCAGGCCAAGGTCACGTGCTCACCACTGAAACAAAGCTAGGGGTTAGGGTCAGTTGACTCAACCACTTGGATGCTAAAAGATCAGGGTAAAGGAAATCAGACCGATGGTGGCCAGAAGTGGTAGGAATGCTGAGCAGGCAGAAATAGCTCACGTCCTCCACTGTGGGACTCACCTGTCCTATTTTCACCTTGTATATCTAGGACTCTGGCCCACCATATCATCCTCTGGTGACGTGAAAAGAACAGCCTGACTCTAAAACTAGGCCTGGCATCTGTTCACAATGGCCCTGTGCCAGGCATTTGCTCAGTTTGTAACCTTGGCCAGATCCTCTCCTCTCCTCTGGCCTGTTTCCTCATCTCTAATATGAAAATGCTACGATGGATCAGTGACTTTTGACCAGGTCATTAGCATAAACAAAACAAAGCAGCTCTGGTGGAAGCAAGGAGTAGGGGCTGGGGTATAATGGAGGTAGTGTCCTAAATTCTCAGCCTTCCCCTTCACTACCCATTCTGGCCACAAAATGATTCTATAACTCCAAGTGGTCCAGGGGATTCCTCTGAGCCCTAAAAACCTCTGCATCCTCCCCTTCTTTTGGCTGCCAGGAAAGTCTTCTCTTTGCTCAGTGCCAAAAGAGAGAAGAGTTTGAGGGCTTAAAATAATAAATGTAAAACCGGTGTTTCCTCCCCATTGGACAACACCCACAGGTAGTTGCTATAGAGCACCTCACTTTGATATTCGCTGGTGGAAAGCCTTCCTTCCACACCCTGAAAGGAACTGTTCTTTATGCAACACTTATGACCAGGCCTGAGTCAATGATATGCTGAGCATCTCTGGGTGTCCTGAGGGGGTGTCTTTAGGGCTGAGTAATCATACACTACCACTAACAACTTTAGCCTCCCAAGACCTGGCCCCTGTCCTTTGGGGCTCTGTAGAATGTCAGAAGAGTCCATCCAGGTGGTGCTGAATCCACTACGCAGCCGACAGGAGAGGACGGTCTTTTCTGAGGTGCTGGGAAGGTCTGAGGGCTCTGCAGCTGCCTCCTCTAGGGTTTCCCGTTTCAGCGCAGGTCACTGGACCTTTTTTCATGAGCCTTTTTATCTGCGTTAGGCATTACAGGACTGTGCAATGCTATTCCCAGGCAACTTCAGCAAAGGAGGAGGGTGCAGGAGAGAAGCAGAGAAGCCAATTCCACGGAGGATTCTGAGCGCAGCAGCGTTGGGAGTGGCTGGCTGAGCGGGACCTCCGCAGGGACGTGCCAACGCTTTGGGAAACTTCGGGGTAACCAACCCAAAGTCAACGCTGAAGCTCGCCTCAGTTCCTGCATGTCCAAACTGAGGCCATAACCTGAGCTCCGCGGAAAGGCGTGATGTTTAACTATGATAATGGATTAGATGGAACGATTGAAATCCAGATTTGAGGCACCACCTCCACCCTCGCACCGCGGCTTACCTTTCTGCCTTCCCGCCACCGGCCGGGGCAGGAAGCGGCGGCCCGGGGGAAACTCAACCCAGTGACACAGCCGGAAGTACATGGGCGGGGTTCCACCGGCAACCGCGATGGACGCGGCCTTAAACCAATGGGAAACGGAGGCGTTTCCGCTTCCGCCAATAGAGCAAGGACCTAGGCGGGCCCTTGCAGACCGCCGTGGTAACAGCCGCATGGTTACCCGGGCGCCAGGCGCGCAGTTGTAGGTTCTGATTTTCCACGTTGGTTTTGGCTCCCGGCGCCTGCAAAAATGAAAATTGAGGAGGTGAAGAGCACCACGAAGACGCAGCGCATCGCCTCCCACAGCCACGTGAAGGGGCTGGGGCTGGACGAGAGCGGCTTGGCCAAGCAGGCGGCCTCAGGGCTCGTGGGCCAGGAGAACGCGCGCGAGGTGTGGCGGGCGGGCCGGGGAGCTGGGGGCTCCGGCTGGGCCGCTGCGGCGCCACAGCCGCTGAAGCGGGGGCCGGGGGTCTGCCCCGCGTTTCCGCAGGGCAGGGTGGGGGTGGGAGAAGGGCGACGGGCCGCGCGCGGGGAGCAGGGGGCGGTTTGTGCCAGTTCACCGACAGGTGTTGATGGCGCTCCCGGCTGCGTGCCAGGCCTCGGCTGGCGACGCCGGGATGCGGCGGGGAACTGGATAGAAAAGGCCCCTGCTTTCCCGGCGCTTACATTTGCGTGCGGTGAGCTGCGAGGATAAACGTGTAGGCCGATACATTGACTGTGTCCTGGGAGGGGTCCGCTGTGCAGGGCTTTGTCGGCATGGCAGGGAAACTGTAGGAGTTTGAAAGCTCGCTCTGGTTCCCAGGCCCGGGAGCTGTGAGAGGAGTGATCTGATCGACCCACTCCTGCAAGCATCTTTCTTGGTCGCTCCGGTCCTGATTTTGTTAAAGGGACAGGGATGCCAAGTCCGTTCCCCTACAGTATTGTTTTGTCCGTGAAAAAATTAAGGATGGGAGAGGCCGCTTGTCCACTTGCCACTGTAGTTTAGTAAGGGTAAAACTGGCATTTGCACGTCCCTGTGTTTCTGCCGCCCTCTCTCAGCCCCCTGCGCTCCAGGCTAGGAGCCCCTAGAGGCTAAACAGCTGCAAAAACCTGCACTTTATATGAAGTGAAGCCATGCCTCTCAGCCCGATGCTGCTAATGGAAAGGGCCAAAGAGAAGCCTCTGGTTTCTGTTTTGAGCATCATCTTTCCAATAGGGAAACATCTGACCCTGACTCAACAAAGCACCTGTTACTGCACGTAGCTAGCATGGATTGGGCCAAGCACCATGCTAAGCAGCTTTGTTCCCACTGTCTTGTTATTCACTTCCAGTCGAATAATTTTGCTGTCCCACTTTAGTACAATATTCCTCAAACATAAGAAATGTTGGCTCGTTCAGTAGATATCTGCCCAAAAATCTACAATTAATATTTTTGCCATTGCTTTGTCACGCATCTGTTCATCTAGCTGCCAGTCCACTTTGACATCTCAGAGTAGATGGTAAACATCCATAGAGCTCACCCCTAAACCCTTTAGGGCCAATGAGGAGGTTATGTGGGCTCAGGTCCCTGTGCTGGTGGGTGGTAGAGCCAGGAGTTAAACTCAAGTCTGTGTGGCTGCAGAATCCACGCTCCGAACTCTGATGCTGTGTTTCTCAGGCCCACCTTTGCTGCCAGGTTCTTGTATGGGCTGGTGGTGTCGGCAGCCTCTCTGGCGCTCAGTGTGCTCGTCTGAGAGCCAACATGGACTCGAAGGCCTGTTCAGTTCTTTTTCGATGTTAGGGTTCACCATGTGTCTCACTGCAGGGAAGCTGGAGGGTAGACTGAAGGAGAATACATGGAAGAGGTTCTGTCTGTAAGGCCAAAGTTTGGAAAGCCTTCTCTGCCTTATTTTGAGTTTCCCAGAGAGCTCCAGTGCTGAGGATCAAATGAAGAGTATATGGGAGACCACAGCAAGTCTCTATTCTTTTTAGCAGTACAACATCTGGAAAATACCTAATAGGCTCTGTATCGGGCACTCTGCTCACTGAAGCAGCAGTGAATCTAGCACGTGCACACGCAGTCCTTGCACACACGTTTTGGGGGCTGCTATAGTGTGTGACAGGTACTTCACAGTCCACAAGGAACAGAGAGAGCAAACGAGTTCACAAGATCTTGTCAGTAGGGAACAGTATGATCACTGCCTTCCTTCGGGCAAGGAGAAGGTACCTTTTAGGTTTTGTATCAGTTATGAATTCAAGGGAACAAAGCTTATATTATGTGGTCCTGGGATGTAGGTCCTCAGTACTGTGACTTTCTCGGCCTTACACCTTTGTGTCAAATATTCTATAGTATCTGAGGCCGGTAACCCATTTGTGTGTATGTGTGTGTGTGTGTGTGTGTGTGTGTAGAATACACCAGCAGGTAATTGGATAATTTAATCTTGGGGATTCGAAGGCATCAGTGGATCTAGTGGTGCCACAGATTTACCCTCACGTCCAGTGTTGGCTTTGCACAGTTCATTGATGGCCATCTAGTAGCTGGTATCAGGGACTGTTTTTGTTTTTTAAGATTTATTGGGCCGGCGCCGTGGCTCAACAGGCTAATCCTCCGCCTTGCGGCGCTGGCACACCGGGTTCTAGTCCCGGTCGGGGCGCCGTAGTCTGTCCCGGTTGCCCCTCTTCCAGGCCAGCCCTCTGCTGTGGCCCGGGAGTGCAGGAGTGCAGTGGAGGATGGCCCAGGTGCTTGGGCCCTGCACCCCATGGGGAGACCAGGAAAAGCACCTGGCTCCTGGCTCCTGCCATTGGACGAGCGCGGTGCGCCGGGCGCAGCGCGCCGTCCGCGGCGGCCATTGGAGGGTGAACCAACGGCAAAAGGAAGACCTTTCTCTCTGTCTCTCTCTCTCTCACTGTCCACTCTGCCTGTCAAAAATAAAAAAAAAAAAAAAGATTTATTGTATTTATTGGAAAAAGAGATCTTCCATCCACTGGTTCACTCCCCAAATATCCACAATGGCCAGAGCTGAGCTGATCCAAAGCCAGGAGCCGGGAACTTGTTCAAAGTCTCCCACGTGGGTGCAGGGGCCCAAGGACTTGAGCCATCTTCTGCTGCTTTCCGAGGCACATTAGCAGGGAGCAGGATCAGAAGTCAAGCAGCTGGGACTCAAACTGGTACCTATATGAGATACCAGCGCTGCAGGCCAGGGCTTTAATCTGCTGTGCCACAGCACCGGCCCCAGTATTACTGATTCTTAACCTTTAGTGGGTTAAGTTGGGAATCTGATGAGAGCTATTAATCTCCATCTTGAAAACAATGTACGTAAGGACATATAGATAGAATTTTGTTTCTCATTTCAGGTGCTGTGTGGGCCCCTGGAGTTTATCTCTGTATTCTAGGCTAAAAATCACTGCTCCCACTTGTCTTCCTACTGTGCATTCACACAGTAGCCTGCATGATCTTTTTTTTTTTTTGAAACCATTTATTTATTTATTTATTTGCTTACTTACTTGAGAGGCAGAGTTATAGACAGAAGAGAGAGGGGAGATACAGAGAAAAAAAGTCTTCTATCTGCTGGTTCACTCCCGAAATGGCCACAACGGCTGGAGCTGGGCTGATCAGGAGCCTGGAGCTAAAAGTTCATCCTGTGGCCTAGTAGGCTAAGCCTTGCCTGCATCGTCGGCATCCCATAGGGGCGCTGGTTTGTGTCCTGGCCGTTCCTCTTCTGATCCAGCTCTCTGCTTATGGGAAAGCAGTGGAAGATGGCCCAGGTGCTTGGGTCCCTGCACCCACGTGGGAGACCTGGAGGAAGCTCATGGCTCCTGCTGTTGTCGCTGTTTGGGGAGTGAACCAGCAGATGGAAGATCTCTCTGCCTCTGCCTCTCTTTAACCCTGCCTTTCAAATAAAAAATAAAAATAAAAGCAAATCATAACATGACACATAGTTCCAATAAAATCCAAGCCCCTGGTTCCTGTTCTTTGTTCTGCCCCGCCCCTCTCCCCCCATGCTCCTTTCTTCGATCATTGCAGCCTTTCTGCCCCTGGACACGCCAGGCTCATTTCTGCTTTGGATGTTTTGAATTTGCTGTTCCCCTTGCACTGACTTGTGCTCTGCCCGGAGTGTCTGATAGCAGGTACAGCGTCAGCAGGGTGACCTTGGTGGATGGCTCTCCCCGGCCACTCATGCTCTCATTACCTTTTTCCCTCACATTAGCAACCTTGTGCACAGCTTGTGTTTGCTCCTTGAACTTGAGTTCCAGGAGCACGAGGGTTTTCTGTACCGCCCCGGGACTTGGGACGGTGTCTACAGCCTGCTGGCACACGGGGTTAGCTGGATGAGTACATGAGTTGTGTGGACTAGGGACTGAATTTTTTTTCCTCCCTGTGAAACATTTTAATACTGATTTATTATTTCTTTCCATTGTGGTGTGTAGGCATGCGGCGTCATAGTAGAATTAATCAAAAGCAAGAAAATGGCTGGAAGAGCTGTCTTGTTGGCAGGACCTCCTGGAACTGGCAAGGTACTCATTTTCTCTCATTTTTAAAGCTACCCAAGAGAATGATTCGAATGTCTAGGCCAAATTGAATTTATGTCTTTACTCGTCTTTGTTTAGCTAAATTGGTTATGTGTATCTTTTAAAAGCTAATGTGCAGTAATACAATTGAGTATCTAAAATCCATGCTTCTAAATTTAAAATCATCCTGGCCTAACTCCAGAGAAGAAAGAATGAAGTCCTCAGAGGGGCCTTATTGTCACTAGAATTTGTCCTTTATCTCTTTCAAGTCTCCTTTGCTATGGAAATACGTTTCTGTTGGCCCATGGCTTCATAAAAATCTTTGGAGAGACAACGTATTTGAGGCGGAAAGAAAATGAGTCAGCAAGCATTTTCTAGATGTTTGCTTTAACCCGTCACTGTTTTGGTTCTGTGAGAAATGAAAAAAAAAATATCAAGGAAAGAATTCGATTAGATGCATGATTTTTATCTTCCAGGGGTTTACGGTCCCCACAGGGCAGGGAGGCGGGAAACCATGACAGCACAAGATGAGTCAGATGAGCGCTGGGCCTCCAGCTCTTGACTGATCTCAAATGCAGCTGGAGTTTGAGCAGGAGGCTCTGCTGAGGCCTGGTGCAGCTGGCAGGCTGGAGATTTGACGTTTGCCCTTCCTTCACAGTTGGGAAAAGGACCTGACTTTGCAGGGAAGAAGAGGCCTTCTGGGCAGAGCCCATGGCGTGGAGCTTCGGGCTTTGTGAGGGGCCTGGCCAATGCTTGAAACTCAGCAAGGTTTCAAACTTGAGCCTTGCTTATCCACAGGGCTGCTTAGTGCCACCGAGTAGGAGCCTGGGGCTGTGCAAAGAGACTGGCTTTAAATCCCACCTCTACACGTGCCTTACCTGTTTCAGGCACTTAGGAAACTAATCCCTTGTGAAATGAGGGCTTTTATGGTAATTTTGAAATCCACTTATTGAGCTGATGGGGTGTCTTGTTTTGGTGTCTCGCCCCGGAGGAGGAAGCGCTGTGTTTGTGAGAAGTTGGTTTGCACTGGGAAGGGCCATGCCACCATGAGCCGTGTCCAGCAAGGTCCTCTTTGCCTACCACTCCTCATATGTAGACTTCCTTCTCCCTGTTTTCCTTCTTCATGAAGTACGTCGTTTTAGAGTTTCTTCCACAGGTTGTTGCCGGGAAAGCCTTAGGCTTGTATGTATGCTGTTGCATTAGTTTTGAACGGTAGTGGTGCTGAATACGTGATGTGCTGGACAGACGCTTTCCTCAGTGTTATTTTTCTGTATGCATTTGTTACTTTTGGATTCTGTTGTTCACCTTGAAGAAGGCAGATTCTGAGGGTTCTAACTTGTTTCTGGATGTTTTGAGATATTTTTGGTTTTAATGTTCTACTGTGATACATCAAAGAGTGGATTTGTTTTTATTTATCCTGCTTAATGTTACTTGTGTTTCCTGAATCTGAGTATTATGTCTCTCATCGGTTGTGGGGATAATCTTACCCTAGTCTCTACTCCACTGAAATGAGGCTAGGACTGTAGTGGGTCTCATCCTGGGACAGTGTTGCCCTGGCCCTCCCATGGGACGTTTGGCCCTGTCTGCTGACATTTTTGGTTGTCGTGACTTAGTAGGGGGTCTTCCTGGTCCCTGCTTCTTGAGGCTAGGCATGCTGCTGTACATCCTAGAGTGCGCAGGGCAGCCCCCAGAATCAGCTCCTTTCTGGCTCCAAGTGTCAGTAGAGCCGAAACTGAGAAACCTGGGACCTAGAGCTCCTTATTTTGACCTTTTTGTCTTTCTTGGCAACCTCTCATTCATCTTTTCTTTTTAAGTTTTATTTATTTGAAAAGGAGAGTTACAGAGAGAGATAACCTAGAGACCATCTATCCACTGGTCCACTCCCCAGGTGGCCACCACAGCCAGGGCTGGATTGGGCTGAAGCCAGGAGCTCCTTCCGGGTCTTCCATGTAGGTGCAGGGGCCCAAAGGCCTGAGCCGTCTTCCAGTGCTTTTGCAGGCGCATTATCAGGGATTGGAAGTGGAGCAGCCCTTATGGGGTGCTGGGGCTGCAGGCCATGGCTTAACTTGCACAGTGCTGGTTCCATCTCCTTCATGTTTTCTTTTTTTGACTCTGCTGCCTTCTGAATAACTTCTTTTAGACTTCGGTTCCAGTCTCAGTGTTCCTTAAGCTGTGATTAAATTGCTGATTAATTCAATGCACGAGTAGTTTTCCATCCACTGGAAATAGATGGAAATGTCTGCAATAGCTGGGGTTGGGCCAGGCTGAAGTCAGGAGCCCAGGACTCAACCCAGGTCTCTCAGATGAGTGCAGTGACCCAAGTGTTTGAGCCAGCACCTGTGGCCTCTGAGGGTGCACATTAACAGGAAATGGGGATCGGAAGGGAGTCAGGAGGAGCCCAGGCACTCCCATGTGGGATGCAGGCATCTCAAGTGGTACCATCTGCCCCTCCTATTTTCCTCCTTTTCATTCTGGAAAGTCTGAAGCCTACTGACGTTGAAAGAATAGGATGAGGAGCCTCTCTGTCCTCTGCACGTAGAAAGCTAATTGCAGATGTTTTGTGGCTTTGCTTTTTCTCTGTTTTATTTTTGAACTGTCAGAAAGTAAGCTGCAAAGACACGGCTGTGACACCATCATCACACCCACCAAATTTAATGTTGCTGCCGTAGTAGCTAGTGTGTAGTTGGTGCTAGAATTTCTCATACTTTTTGTTAACGAGAAAAGCAGTACTTTTTAAAAAATTCGGAGCAGAGCCAGTGTCATGTCTTGGGAGCCGAGGAAGGAGGATTGTGATGAAGGAGCCTGTCAGTTCTCTTGGTACACAACTGCATGATCAGCTAGCTGGTGTCTTCCAAACGTAGCAAGGTTAAATTTTTTAATAAAAAAAAAGATGGTAGACATTTTTTAAAAAGTCTCCAGATGTTCCCATTTTGGCTGCTTTAAAATTTTTTTAAAATTCAGGATACAATCAAAGATCACCCACTGTTCATTGCTATGTCTGCTTAGTCTCTCTCTAGCAAGAAGGCTTGTCCTTCCCAGCATTTGGTTTTTGTTTTCTCTTATGCTGTTGACATTTATTTCGTATTCTGTACTTTGTTTATGGACTTGAGTTTGACTGATCAAATCTTTGAGGCTCCTTTAATCCCCTCAAGTCAGGGATGAGTGCCTCCTGAGAGAATTTGTGAGGGGCCCCACCATGCCAGTCCAGGGCTCCCTGGCAGGAACTTGGTAATATAGCTTTCTGGACCATCAGGGAAGTTAAACTCTGAGCCTCAGTCTGTCTGAGAGCGTGCCAGGGAGGGATTTTCTTGCTAGAGCCATGACAGGCCCCGCAGGTTCCGCCTTGTACCCCAGGCAACTTCTTTTTAGAGTCCGCCTTTTCTACTGATGTGTGGTCCTTGAAGGTCCTGTTTCCATTCAGGAGTTTCTGTCTTCCTCCTGTACCTTGTTGGAGTGTCGGTATCTACATGTGCCAGACCTTCACGACTATAGTAGTTTACTGCCATGGATTGTCTGTCTATCTGTCTATTTATTTCTAGGTGTTAAGTAGCAGGAGGGGTTTTCAGTGGATGTAACATGATCTATAGCTGAAAGCATGCATCCCTTTGGGGTATTATACCGTTTTCCTCCCAGGACACAGTGGAAGTTCTCAGCACTGTGGTATCGCCTTCAAGTTTCTCCAGTCCCCTCTGGTGTGCATGAAGCCGTATGGGCCTCTCCTGCTGTCTAGTGTGCTGAGGGCCCCAAGTCTGGCTCCTTCCTTGAGTGCTGGGCAGTGATCCCATGCTCGCTTCCCAGCTGCAGGTATGTTGTTTCCATGGTGCTCCCCTCTGAGGACCTCTCACTGTTGACAGTGGGCTTGGTGTTTGGGTTTTAGGTAAAGGAGATGTTCAGATGAGCTTGCAAACAGAGTAGATTTTCTTCATCTGTGAGCAGCAGCCTCCTTGTGGTGTTACTTGGCGTTCTTCTGGCAGGTGGGCACAAAGTATCCATGGTTGTAGAGACTGGCATGTGCGTCCTGGCTCTGCTGCTTGCTAACCCTTTGACCTGGGTGGGTTGGTAACCTTTGCATTTCAGTTTCTGAATCTGTAAAATATAGACTAGATTACCAAGTGCATGGGCTAGGTGGGAGAATTCGTTGAGATCTATATAGCACTATCTAGTGGGTGTAGGTATACTGGCTGTATCATATACCTTCTGAGATCCTTAGGAAGAAACTAGACATGGGAAGCATTTCTTAATCAGCTGTCGTATCTTATTATTCTTACATTTTTATTTATTTTCATTTTACTTGAAAGGCAGAGAGGTAATAGGCTCTTTGATCTGCTGGTTCACTCCCACAAGTGCTTGCAACAGCCAGGCTGGACCAGGCCAAAGCCAGGAGCCCAGAACTCAGTCTGAGTCTTTCATGGCTGGCAGGGACCCAAACACTTGAACTATCGTCTGCTGCCTCCCTGGATGCACATTAGCATGAAGCTGATTAGAAGCAAGGAGCGGGACTCGAACCAGGCACTCTAGTATGGGACGTGAGCATCCCAAGCGACTACTTAAGCCACTATACTAAATGCCTGTGTTTATCATATTTTTTTAAATAAGGATTTATGTTATTTATTTGAAAGGCAGAGTTAGGAGAGAGAGAGAAAGAGAGAGCAAAAGACCCTTCCACCCACTAGTTCATTCCCCAAATGGCCACAGTGGCAGGTGCTGGGCCAATCTGAAGCCAGCAGCCAGGAGCTTCTTTCAGGTCGCCCACCTGGGTTCAAGGGCCCATGGACCTGGGCTATCTTCTGCTGCTTTCCTGGGTGTGTTAGCAGGGAGCTGGGTTGGAAGTGGAGCAACCGAGACTCAAACTGGTGCACATACGGGATGCCAGCATTGCAGGTGACAGCTTGACCCATTATGCCATGGTGCCAGCCCCTATACGTTAATGGAAGCATACTGATCATCTCTCCTGTCTTAAGTAGAAGGAGCAGAGATAGGACTGAATCAGATGTGGTCACTGAATATGAAAGTTGAAACTGACTGTAGGGAATTGGGGCCTATAGAAATACAGGGAAAGGAAAGAAGAGTGACTGGGGCGATGTTGAGTCTGCATAAAAGGTGGACATCGCCAGCCTGTGACCCCCTATTGGGAGTCCTGGTGTAGGACGCCATTCCTCTCATTGTGTCTTGTTGTGTTCCAGAGATTTTTCCTTCACTCTTAGATATAGTTTTAGAGGGATCGGCCGTGGGACTCCACCCAGAAGCCTAGGAACCGGGCAGTGGGCCTGAGTGAAGAAGCTGGGTACAGGCCTGCAGGTGTAGTGGGGCTGTGTGGGGCTGGAGCGGGCACACCTTCACGAGAGCAGGCAGCTGCTGCCACGTGGTACCGAGGGCCCATGGTGGCCGGACCTTCTGGGTTTGAGAGGCATGAAACAGTTGGATTTTATATGAAACTTTCCAGAATTTATAAACTGGTACTATATTGAGTTAAAAACTCAGATGAGACTATGCAGCTCAGACAGAACCACTCAGCGGGTTACTAGTTTGCTACCTTTGATCTAATCTAACGGTTTAATACTTCCATTTGACAGATGAGGAAATTGGGCACCAGAGATTTGCCCTGTGTCTGTGGTCACGCCGAAAATTAATGGCAGAAGCAGGACTGAAACCTAGTGTCTGCCCCTGGGTTAGTGCTCTGCTGCAGGATGATTGTCCCACTGGATGTTGCCATCTCAAAACGGTCTCCAGAGAGGCCTTGGAAAGGAAATCGGAGAGGAACCTTTACCAGGCCCATTTGAAAACAGCGTCTCAGACTTTGTTGCTCAGCAGTGAGCTTGTTTTCTTCCTTAGCCCTGACGTGGCAACTGACTCATGGTTCGAAGTTAGGAAAGATGAAAATGGCATTGAAAGGCCTTGGCGTTCCCCAGCCCTGTGCCAACTCTAAAGCATCTGCTTTTATACTTGGTATTTGACCATCGTTTGTTCCGTTTAGCATCTGCCAACTGTAGGTATCATTCCAGAATCAGTTTGTTTGCCACAGGGCACGTCCAGGTGTATCTTGTTAAGACCAGTTCAGAGCATCACAGTTCCAGCTGATGTATCATTCCTCACTGTTTGTGGGCCCTTCACATTAAATGGCATCAAGCAATTCATTTCTTCTTCAGTGATTTCTGGCGTGCTGTGGATGGGTGTTTTTCTGTGGCTGTACAAGCAGAAAGCAGTAGCTCAGAGATGCAGAGGTGTTCTGAGCAGTAAGGGCAGGGTCCTGCTTTGATACTGAGGAACAGTTCTGGAAGCTGTACTGACGGCAGTGGTGATATGATCCCTGGAATCCTGCCAGAGTTTAAATCTCCACTCTGCCTCTCTGTGAATGATGGTACCTAGGGTGTGTTTTTTAATCTCTCCTCTGTAATGTGGAGAGTAGTCATGTCGGCTTCATGGGGCAAGTGTGAAAGTCCTGGGAAGCACTTAGGGTTGGGCGTGTGCCCGGTGAGTCTCAGGGAATGATAATTTGTAATTATGGAGATGATTAAAGGTGCCATTCGTGATGCAAATTGTGAACAAAAGTCATCAAACATTCGTTATGTGAGACATGCCAAATGATGGGAAAACCAAAAGGACTAGAGATACTCAGTCATTCTAGGTTAATAATTTTTTTTGTTTTAGCGTGAAATGTTCCTGAGTCATCCTGTTTTCAAGGCTGTAAACGAATGTGTTTCCACTTTCTCCTTCTGCAGACGGCTCTGGCCCTGGCTATTGCTCAGGAGCTGGGTAGTAAGGTCCCTTTCTGCCCCATGGTGGGCAGTGAAGTTTACTCGACGGAGATCAAGAAGACCGAGGTGCTGATGGAGAACTTCCGCAGGGCCATTGGTGAGTGGCGCGTGTGTGGGAGGGGTGGAGCCTCTTCATCATGGACGTGTCCTTGGACTTGCCCTGCTGCATTTCTTTCGACAGCATTCTCAGTATCTTGGCCAACGAAGCAAAAGCCAACAGCCCAGCTGTAGTGTTGAAGCGCGTTAGCCATCAGAGCAAAGGTGGACCTGGTGACTGGAGGGAGAGTCTTCATGTAACAGAATAGATGTGGCTATAACGTTAAAAAAAAAAAAACAAAAAAAAAAAACTCAGATTTTCCTGGCAGCCTTATTTTGCTTTTAGGGGTGCCTGAGAGCGGAAAAGGATTTGAACTTAAGCCAAATTGTGGTGCACCGTGCTGCCAGAATGCCCCTGGTCCTGCAGCCAGGAGAGCCGGGAGTGAGGAAACCGCATGGGGCTAGCAGAGCTCTGAGGCTCGCGCAACCTTCGTGGGGCCTGGGGTTACCATACTGAGTGCCTTTACCAGGCCAGGTCTCTCACTCTCCCAAGAAGAGTCTGTATGAATAAACCGCCCCAGGAAGTTAAATAATTTGCTGGTGGCCCAGCTAACAGGCCGCAGAGCCACAGTTTGGACTGCCGTCTGCCTGATCTCTAAAGCCTGCGCTCTGAAGAGTTCCTGTGAGGAGAAAATGGCCTCTGCGGGAGGTTTCCCTCTGGCCAGGTGGCTTCCAGGCCAGTCTTCTGGCTCCATGTCTCCTGGCCTAGTACTGGGCAAATCCTAGATCCCTCATATCCACTTACACAACCAGCTTCTTCCTTGTCATTGTCACAGAGCAGTGCCTTTACCAAGCCATTTCTGCCTTTTTGGCATTTAGGCTGCCAGACATAGCCCTGTCCATGTCTCTGCGCTTGTAGGAGTTTATCTTTAGAGTAGTGAGCTATGGATGCTAGTTTGTCCCTTTGTTTGTCATAGGAAGCTAACTTCCTGAGAAGGAGATTTGCTAGAGAACTCTGAGGAGATGGTGGAAGTCTAAGACTCATGTAAGTTTTAGTTTAAGGATCAGATCATGTAGGGTCCTGGGCTTTAGATTTTGTGCTGAACAAAAGAAGCATTCGGAGAATGCCACATGTCTGTGGGCTCTGGTTTTGGTTTTACAGGATTTTCCAGGCTGGGTGTAGACAGAAGACGGTGAAAAGCATAAGCACAGAAGAGGGAGGTGAGCAAGAAGTCTGGGCAGGTGTAGGGGTGGCGTGGACCTGAGCGGCAGAGGCAGATGCCAGGTTAGATCCTGGGTGTATTTGTATGGTGGAGCTTACAGGATTTCCTCATGGAGGCAGTGTAGGCACTGAAAGAAAACGTCGGAGATGATGCCCAGGATTGGCTGCTTCTGGGATGGGAAGGTACGAGAAGGAGCACGTTGGGTGTGTTTATTTAAAAGTTTATTTGAAAGGCAGAGTGACAGAGAAGGGGCGGTCTTCTGTCCACTGGTTCACTCCCCAAATGCCTGCAACAGCTGGGGCTGGGCCAGGCCGAATCCAAGAACCTGGAGCTCCATCCAGGTCTCCCATGTGGGAGACAGGGATCCATGTCTTTTAGCCATCGCCTGCTGCCTCCCCAAAATATGCAGTAGCAGGAAGGGGGGTTGGAAGCCAAGGCGAGACTTGATCCCAGGCATTTGATACCGGATGCAACCTTCCCGAGCAACAACTTAACCCACTGTGCTGTGATATCTGCTCCAGGTTGGGTGTTTATTCAGTGTCTCTAGGGATACAGTGCACAGTGTTCACGTTTGTAGCACCAGCTCCTGGCCTATAGTGGGTACTCAGTAAGGTTTTTCTGAATGAATGAGAGAAACAGATAGACTTTGCAGCAGATAGAAAAATCTTTAACTAAAGAATATATTGTTTGGTTTATATATTTTTTCTTATGAATTTGGAATTAGTTTCCAGGATGGTCTTTCCTTGATATCCTCAGGGACTTGGTTCTAGAACCCTTCTGGATACCAAAACCCGCAGATGCCCAAGTCCTTTCTATAAAAATGGCGTAGCATTTGTATATAACCTGTGCACGTCTTCCTATATAACTTTAATCATCTCTAGATTATTTGTAATAGCTGATACAATGTCAATGCGAGGTCAATAGTTATTATACTGTATTGGGGAACAATGACAAGGAAAAAAATCTGTACAAATGCAATTTTTAAAAAAATAATCAGATATTCTACAGATACAGAATCCACAGATATGGAGGGCTTTCCTTTTTAGGAAAGGAGAGATGTCATAAACTCCTACTTTCTTTTTTTTTAATTTAATTTATTTAAAAGGCAGAGAGTTTACTCCCCAGAGGTCTGCAACAGCTGAGGGGGAACTGAGAACTCAATCCTTGTCTTTCATTTCGGGGCAGGGACTCTACTACTTGAACCATCATCAGTACTACCCAGGGTGCTCATCTACAGGAAGCTGGAACTCCAGGCCCTCCACCCTGAGACGGGATGTGGGTGTCACAGGTGGCGTGTTAACTGCTAGGTCAGACACTGCTGGATCCATTCCCACGTGGAGCAGCAGGCGGAGCTGAGTAAGCACCGCCCTTTCGGAGCGGCTTGCCCTCCCATCCGCTGCAGCCTCCACTGCACTCACTGCCTCCTCTTTCTGACCAGGCCTCTGTCAGCATCAGAGTTTGTGACTCTTGTTCCACTCCAGAGATTGTGAATTATGTCCAGAGGCTGAACTTTTGTGTTACTCTCAGTATGTACTTCTTTTTTTCAATTTTTTTTTAAAATTTATTTGGCAAGTAGAGTTATAGACAGAGAGAGAGACAGAGAGAAAGGTCTTCCCTCCATTGGTTTACTCCCCAAATGGCCACTACAGCCGGTGCTGTGCCGATCCGAAGCCAGGAGCCAGGTGCTTCCTCCTGGTCTCCCATGTGGGTACAGGAGCCCAAGCACCTGGGCCATCCTCCACTGCCTTCCTGGGCCACAGCAGAGAGCTGGACTGGAAGAGGAGCAACTGGGACTAGAACCTGGCGCCATAGGTGGAGGATTAACCAAGTGAGCCACGACGCCAGCCCCAGTATGTGCTTCTTAAAACTGCAAAATACTTCTTAAGTTGAAATATTTTTACCATGAAATATTGGAATTTTTAGGTACCCCCTTTTTTTTTTTTTAAGTTTTATTTATTTGTCTGGGCCAAGCTGAAGCCAGGACAAGGAGCTTCATCTGGATTTCCCATGTGGTTACCGGGGCCCAAGTACTTGGTTTATCTTCCACTCGTTCCCAAATATATTAGCAGGGAGCCGGATTGGAAGTGGGGCATCTGAGACTAGAACTGGTGCCCATGTGGGATGCCAGCACTGCAGACTGTGGCTTATCCCGCTGTGGCGTGGCACCGGCTCCTTTGGTACCATTTTAAAGTAGAATATGACGTCTATAGAGAAAAGTGTGTACAACACAAATTAATTATAAGTGCTTCTGCAGCTCAAGGCACAGAGCGAACCAGCATCTCAAATGCCACATGCCTCCTGCCCATCAGTGTCTTCTCTGTTGGGCGGAACCCACGATGTGTGATGTGTGTGGAAAGACACGTGCTCTCATAACCTAGTGTCCCTAAACAGTGTGGCTTAACTTTCTAGTCTATCTATGTGAGATCATACTTCCTGTGTTTTGTGTCTGGCTCTTGTAGCTAATCATTTATGTTTGTAAGGTTGAGCCCACATTGTAACAGGTAGTGGCCTCCTTGGAGTTTTGACTCACAGAGGACTCCCATCAGCTGGACCCTCAAATATCCACAACAGTCAGGGCTGGGCCAGGCTGAAGCTGCTGCCTCCCAGAGTTCACGTCAGCAGGAAGCCAGATTGGAAGCAGAGGCACCAGAACTTGAACCCAGGCACACTTGATATAGGATGTGGGCATGCAAGCAGTGACTTAAAACTGCTGTGCCTACACGTTACTCTGGTCTTTTTTTTTTTAAGATTTATTTATTTATTTGAGAGGCAGAGTCACAGAGAGTCAGAGGCAGAGAGACAGAGGTCTTTCATCCACTGGCTCACTCCCCAGATGGCCACAATGGCTGGAGCTGCGCTGGTCCGAAGCCAGGAGCTTCTTCTGGGACTCCCATGAGAGTGCAGGGGCCCAAGGACTTGGGCCATCTTCCACTGCTTTTCCAGGTCATAGGAGAGAGCTGGATTGGAAGTAGGGCAGCCAGGACTAGAACCGGTGCCCATATGGAATGCTGGCACGGCAGGCAGCAGCTTTTACCCACTACACCACAGTGCCGGCCCTACCCCTTACCATGTACTTTTTGTTTAAACATTGTATTTAATTCAACTAATGAGATAGATAATATTTAAAAAGGTTTATTGGTTTACTTATTTATTTATTTGAAAGCCAGAATGATAGAGGGAGAGGGAGAGACAGAGAGCTCCATCTGCAGGTTCAGTCTCCAGGTGGCCACAACAGCTAGGCCAGGCTGACGCTAGGGCCAGGTACTCAGAGTGGCATGCTGGTGCCACCAGAGGCCACTTAGCCTGCTGCACCACAGCATTGGCCCCTAAAACATTTTTCTGACATTGATGAAGTCTGATAAAACTGCCTTCACATAGGTGGGGTGCATATGTTCGGCTTGCTTCATGGTAACTTAAATACAATTAGAACAGAGAGAAGTTACCTTGGCATTTGTTGTATGATTACATTTTTGAGGAGAGGAAGCAGTACCTTTCTTTTGATGGCTGTAAAGTGAAGAGAAATTTCTTGATCCTACCATCAAAAAAGACAGACCATTGACTGTCCTAAAAAGGAGCCCGGCCCATCTTCCTCCGCCTTTGAATTCCTGTGCAGTTGGCAGGGGGTGGGGAGGAAGTGGGAAGCCGACCAGAAATAAAAAGCAAGGAGTCTGTGCTGTTTCCTTGATGTGATGAAGGTCCCTGTCAGGGATTTAGAAACCTGAGCCAGCAGATGAAACCTGTGTCATTTGTGTTGTCGTTGCCAGAGATAGCGCCAGCTCAGCCCCTTTCCTGGCGAACAGCCGGTTTCATTGTCCGTCAGCCACATCCCCTGCCCGCTTGTCAGCACAAAGCAACTTCTAAATAAATACGGGCACTAGTGAGAGATGGGAATGCCTTTCTTCCCCTGCTCAAGGAATTTCATGTCACAGCCATCCAACAGTAAATATAGGTAAGCATTCCATCTGAAGGAATTATCTCTGTGGAGTAGAAAAGGTTTCATTAAAAAAAAGTTGAAGTTGAATTTTCCAGGTTTATAGCAGTTTTCTGATACATTCATGTTGTTTGGAAAGTCTTGTTTTGACGTTCAGGAAACAGGAATTTGATAGGGCAAAAATGAAGTACGTCCTCTCTTTTGGGGCTATTCCAACACTTCCATTTATAGGCTATCAAATGGAATGAAGGTAGAGTAAAGCTGTAACTTCACTCTCTGAGAGTCTTTGTCCTGATTGGGTTTCTGGGAGAAAAAGGCAGCTGACCCAGTGATAAGATAATGACCACGTTTGGAAGTGGGAAGTGATTGAGAGAACACCTGACACCATTGGCAATTTGTCTGTGCCATGGGGATATTTCCATATCAGAACAGAGGTAGCTTAACAGCAGGGAGGCCAAATTCATATCTGGGCTCCCTGCCATCAGAAGTACTTTATGTCTCTGGATTTGTGGGTTCTTCAGCAGATGGAAGATCTCTCTCTTCTCTGTTACTCTGCCTCTCAAATAAGTAAATAAATCTTTAAAAGAGAAGAGAGTTTTGAACTTATTCTTTAAATAAGAGGTTCTCAACTGTGGTTGCACTTTGGGATCATCCAGGCAACTTGTCTAATAATAACTGCATAGCCATAGCCCCGAGACTGGAGGTGAATGGTTTGGGCGGGGCGAGGGCAGGAGGACAGCAGAAGCCCCTCAGATGAGTGTTAGGGTTGAGAACCCTGACCGCACACTCCAGTGGAGCATTAGGGCCCTGTTCACTGGTCTTAAGCCATAAATGTTCTCGTGTTACCAGCCCCCACCAATATTATTCACTTAAATATTTGTTTCTAAAATGTCTGGGTGATTTTATGCCTTCTGGGTGTGATTCGTCCTTGTTGCTGTGTGGCTGTGCCGTGGTTTGGTGCTCTCTCCATGTCTGGTGATCACGTGTGATGCTATGGTCATTGCAGTCTGTGTCACTTAGTGTACACACGCACAGTTCCCATTGGGCATATACCTAGGAACTGAATTGCAAGATCTTAGAAAATACATGTGTTCAACTTTAGCTGATAATACCATGTTGTACCTGAAGTATTTATACCGATTTACATTCCCACCAGTTGTATAAGTCTTCCTGTTTTTCTGTGGCTTCCCCCAATTCTTAGTAGTGTCAGTTTTTAAAAAAAATTACAGCAATTCTCAAGGCTAAAGAATAGTATTTCATATTTTATTGTTTTTTTAAACGTTTATTATGGAGAATGTCATATATATAAGTTACCGAGTGGTATGATGTGTCTGTCCTGTTACCTGCTTCTGCTTGTGGTTCATTTTGGTTGGTATCATAGACCCCCTCATTCCCCCTGCAAATTATTTTGAAGCAAATTGCAGACCTGCTTTTTAATTCATAAATATTTTTCTGTAAATATTTCAATATATGTCTCAAAAACGAGAACTTAAAAAGATATCATACCTACACTAGTGTTACACCTAGAAAAAATGAACAATTTGTTAGTATTGTCCAATGTATAGTTTTCAGGTTTCGAGTTGTTTCATAAATGTCATGATGTGTTTTTCTTTTATAGTCTCATTGTTTGAATAAGGATACAGGTAAGGGTGTATATATCACATTGGTTGGGGCAGGCATTTAGCATAGCAGCTAAGATGCACTTGGGACACCCACATTGCATATCAAAGTTAATGGGCTTGAGTCCTGGCTCCACTCCTAATTCCATTTTCTTGGTATTTGCATCCTGAGAGGACTCAAGTAGTTGGGTCCCTCCATGGCTTCCATCTTTGTCCTTGACCCCGCCCTGGCTGCTGTCAGCATTTGGAGACTGAAGCAGTGGATGGGAGATCTTTCTCTCTCTCTCTCTCTCTCTCTCTTTCTCTGCCTTTTGAATAAAATTGGTAAAAATTCTAAATCCTGTCATTATAATACATTGGTTGATATTTGTCTTCCATATTTTATTTATTTTGTTTAAGAGGTAGAGAGACAGAGCGTGAGCTCCCATCCACTAAGTTCTCAAAGTGCTGGGCCCCTGCTGTCTAGGTGGGAGACCCAAATGGAGTTCCTGGCTCCCGGCTTTAGCCTGGCCCAGGCCTGGCTGTTGCAGCCATTTGGGGAGTGAACCAGTGGGTGGAAGATCTCTCTTTATGTCTTTCCCTCTCTCTCTGTCGCTCTGCCTTTCAAATAGATAAATGAATTTTAAAAGGGAAAGTGGCTTCCCATCTGTAAGGTGGAGATAGAGTGTTCATCCTGGCTGTGCACATTGCTGAGTGTGAGCGCGATGTGGCAGGGCTTCCTGTTACGTTTTCTGTGCAGTGGGGTGACGACCGGATGAGGGTCAGTGATGGGAAGGCCTCCTGTTTGTTAGGAGGAGGGTGCAGAGGCCACTGCCTGCAGGAATGCATGGTTTATTACAGGTGCTGTGGTCTGCCAGCTTTCCCTTGACTTTGGGACCGCTGCTGAGCGCATCTTCAACCAGCTGGCCCAAGAATGTTTCCACCTCATCTTTGAATTAATGGCAGACACAGCAACCCAGAATGTCTTTCTTGTTGATGTTTCTAGAATCCTCTGAAAACAGATTGAATAGCTGTTGACTTACTGATGGCATGGTTTCATTTCAGAGAAGCCACCTAGATACCTTGACCTAGACTTTGAAAACTAGGAGTGAATTTGTGTGTGGGTACAAAAGAATGTTTGAGAATGTATACCAGGGGTCTTCAAAAAATCCATGGCAAACACAGATGATAAAAATCCTGTGCATAGATATAAAAAATTTTTACATCAAATAGAACTTTTTTAAAAAAAAGATTTATTTATTTTCTTGAAAGTCAGAGTTACACAGAGAGAGAGAGAGAGAGAGAGAGAGAGAGAGAAATCTTCCATCTGCTGGTTCACTCCCCGAATGGCCAGGAACCAAAAGCTTCTTCCAGGTTTCCCATGCAGGTGCAGGGGCTCAAGGTCTTGGGCCATCTTCTACTGCTTTTCTGGTCCATAGCAAAGAGCTGGATCGGAGTGGAGCAGCTAGGACTCAAATCAGTGCCCATATGGGATGCCCGCATTGCAGGTGGCGGCTTTACCTGCTACACCACAGCGCTGGCCCCTCAAATAGACTTTTAATTCTATTTTTTGCAAATATTTGGAAGTACCCTGTATATGTGGTGCTTGGATGTATGTTACTTATGTTTTCAGAGAAGCAGCATTCAGTGCTGTATGTGTGTGTACACGTGTGTGTGTGTGTGTTTGTCTTCCAGATTAAGAAAACATTCACCTTGCTAATAATTGTCTTTGCTTTGTTGGTAAACCCTATTCCCTTTTACCCTCATTTTATTGGAAATGTTATTGAGTCTAACATATATGCATACAGAAAAGAGCATGAATCATAGGGTATAGCTTGATGAGTGCTATAGGGGCTGGTGCAGACACTAAACAGCTAATGTGGGTAATGTTTAGAAGTAGGAGAAAAATTTACCTTCACTTGCAACATTCTAATGTAAGAACTAAGTGCTTTTATCTTAGGAAACAGGTGCTTTGCAGGTTGGCTCTGTTGTTGTAGCCCTGGAATATTTGTAGAGCAGCCCAATGCAGATAGCAAAGGACATCTTGACATTTCTTCTTGTGGTGTGCAGAGACCCAGAACAGCTGGGAGGCCTATCTCCTGCTGTTGGCAGTGACACCTTATTACATTATAAGACCTGATGGTATCAGAAGATCTGTAGTAAGTTATTCCATTGGTTCGAAAACTTCTTTTAAGAAAAAAATGCAAGAAACATGCACAAGAGTATGAACAGTCAGTGCCCTATGGAGTGGACTGGTGTGGGTTCAGAGGCTGGATTAGGAATGATAGCTGAATTTCCCTGCCTCGAAAGAGCAGCAGGTGTCTGAAGTAGTTTTGAGAATTATAGCGTGTGTGTCTAATTCTGAATTTGACCCTAGGAAGTCCCCTTAAAAAGCTGACAGAAAGGACTGTTTGGCATTTCTGAGTAGCACCTCTGGTTGCACTTGTGTTTGTGTTGCCTCCCCCATACGTGATGACACCTCTGAACGTGCGTCGTTAAGGCTGATAACGTTGGTTCTTGTGACATGGGCGATTTGGGCTAAACAGGCTGTTAAAGAGTAAGCGGGGTTCTGGGTTGTGGGAGAGGATTCTGCTTCTCCCCCTGGCCCATCTGCCATCTCTTCCAGGGCTGCGGATAAAGGAGACCAAGGAAGTGTATGAAGGTGAAGTTACAGAACTGACTCCGTGTGAGACAGAGAACCCCATGGGGGGGTATGGCAAAACCATTAGCCACGTGATCATAGGACTCAAAACAGCCAAAGGAACCAAACAGTTGAAGGTGAGTATGTGTCTATGGGCCCTTTTGAATTTCATGTCTGTGTAGCTTTGGGCAGATGGTATACCCCAGCTGTGACCCAGTTCCTTCATCTGTGCATTGTGGGCACTGATGCCACACGGGAGGGAGTATTTCCACGGTATTATGTGTAAACAGCTGTAGCTAGTGTAGGGCTATAGTGGGAGCACTCAGGGGAGGTAGTTCTTACTCTTCTTGCTTACTGCAAGGAAACGTTGTGTGTTGACGTGTGAGCTGTAGTTAAGGCACTGCTCCATCCCGTGTCACACTGTGACTGTGTGTTGAAGACCCTGGGCATCGCTCCTGCCAGTTAGCAGTGCTTGTGCCCAGAAGGCCGCGGCACTGAGTCGTCTGGTAAGAGTTGTGTACGGGTGATGGGGGACTTCCTCGGGGCCAGGCGCTGGATCCTGACTGCAGCTTCATGTTGGTCACGGGCAGGAAACCTGCAGTTATTCCAGTGGGTGGTCATGCTCAGGCCAGGGCTCTGTAACTGCCATAGCAGCCCGTGAGGCTGGACACAACTCTGGGAGCTCCTCCTCAGACACCTGTCCTGCAGACCTCCAGGGTGCTGCAGCAGGGCACCTCTGGCAAGAACAGGAATTTGGGAGTCCAATCCTGAGGGGTCCTGACTGCTGCTTGCCGCTGCATGGCATGAGGCAGGTGACTTGATGTCTGAGGAATTGTTTCTTTGTAATTTTTAAAATGTATTTATTTATTTGAAAGAGTTATACACACAGAGAGAGACAGACAGAGGCAGAGGCAAAGAGAGAGAAAGAGAGAGAGGTCTTCTATCCATTGGTTCACTCCCCACTTGTCTGCAATGGCCAGAGCTATGTCAATCTGAAGCCAGCAGCCAGGAGCCAGGAGCTTCTTCCAGGTCTCCCTTGTGGGTGCAGGGGCCGAAGGACTTGGGCCATCTTCTGCTGCTTTCCCAGGCCACAGCAGAGAGCTGGATCAGAAGTGGAGCAGTCAGGCCAGTAACTGGTGCCCAAGTGGGATGCCGCCGGCTGGCCCGGCTTTGTATGTTAAGTAGGGATGATAATGACCTGTCTCGCAGAGTTCCTCATGAAACTTGCAGCTTTGGGCCCCCTGCCTAGTCCCCTGAGTGGTAGCTGCGAGTGTCATCCTGGGAGTCTTCAGTTAGAAAAATGGGGAGGTGTGCTTTGTGTGCTTTGCCTTCTTGTTGTTAATGATAAGAAGATTGCTACCATCACTCTCGCTTTTCATATGCACCAAACCTGGGCTAAGCGCTTCATCAAATATTTCACTTACAGTTTTATGTATGTATGTTTGTGTATGTATGTGCTTTGTGATTTTACAGATGAAAGAAGGAAGCACAAACAAGAGATGAGCATTTACTCTGGGGTCATAGACTGAGTGGAGGGCAGGGCAGACTCTGAAGCACCTCTCTGTCTGCCCCCCGCTTGCTGTGTGGCCCCCAGAAGTCAGCTGAGCTCTCTGGGACTCAGCTTTCTCGTCTAGAAGCTGCAGTAGATGAGCCATGTAATTTCTCCATCTTTACTCTGTTCTACAAGTTTATGGTTCTTTGATTCTGTAAGGTTGTTTCTTGGTCACCGCTTTATGGAGATCGTAAAAATGTCACTTCTGCAAAGGGCCGTTTTTCTTTTTCCTAACAAGGTTTCCATCTCAGGAGCTTGCCTCTGCAAATATCTTTTATATCTATCCCTCATCCCTTCTGTTCTGTATTAATTAGATTTCATACCAGGATATGCCACCTTTCCAGTAATTACGTCTTCAGTCAATTCATTGGGAAATCAGCCGGCATAAAAATGCTTGAGGCAAAAAAAAAAAAAAAAGATACTCTCCAAAGTAGGATAGAAAAAATAAGGCTGCTGTGCGTAGGTTCTTTAAGAAAATAACATAAAGAAGAGGAAGTTTTCTTCCAGAATGAATACTTCTTAAATTCTTTTAGTGTATGTATGAGATGTTTGGATAGAAGTTGCTTAAGTACTCGATGGACATTGGAGTATGAGAGTCGATGCACCTGGCAAGGAGAGTACCATTGGCATTAAGTACTTGCTCTCCCTCCTAGCAGGCTGCGCTTCAGGGGCTTGCCCACTGTGGGGCTCCTGCTCACAGCAGTATGGCCAGGAGGCCATTATTCCTATTCTGCCAGCGAGAAGTAGTCTTGGGTTTACTGCTGTGATGGTTGTTTTTTTTTTTTTAACAGCTTTGCTGAGATATATATTTTTATTATTATTTTTGTTTGACAGGTAGAGTTATAGACAATGAGAGAGAGACAGAGAAAAGGTCTTCCTTCTGTTGGTTCACTCCCCTAATGGCTGCCATGGCTGGCGCAGCGCCGATCTGAAGCCAGAAGCCAGGTGCCTCCTCTCGGTCTCCCGTGCGGGCTCAGGGACCCAAGCACTCGGGCCGTCTTCCACTGCCCTCCCGGGCCATAGCAGAGAGCTGGACTGGAAGAGGAGCAACCGGGACTAGAACCCGGGGTGCTGGCGCTTCAGGCAGAGGATTAGCCAAGTGAGCCATGGCGTCGGCCCTGAGATATAATTTTCAATAAAATTCGCTCATTTCAGTAACTCAAGGAATTTTAATGTATTTACAGTTGTGTAACCATCACCACAATCTAATGTTAGAACAATTGCATCATCCAAAAAAGAAACCTTATGTCCATTTATCATCTCTTCCCATTTCCACCATACCCCTGAGCAACCACTGATCTACTTTCTGTTTCTATAGAGTTGCCTTTTGGGGGGAACATTTCATATAAATAGAATCATATAATATGTGTCCTTTTGTGTCTGACTTCTTTCTACCACAACCACATTAAATACTGTAGCTCTTTCTGAAGTTCAACCTGGTATCTAATAACTCAGTCCTTATAATTCTAGAATATTGACCATTCAGAGTAGTCTGCATCCAGAAGATGAAAAGAAAAGCAGCAGTTCCCAAAGTGTGTTCATTCCCACTGCTGGAGGTGGAAGCAGGCAGAACCCTGCTGTACACACCCAGAATTTCCAGCAAAAGGCTTGGGACAGATCCTTTCTTATGCTGCCCTTGAATTTCCTGTGTGCGTGATGGAAACAGACTCAGTGAGCGCTGTCTAGAATCACAGCCCTGCCACATGCTAACTTTGAGACAAGGCAGCAGGTGCTGGCAGGTGCTTCAGTGCAGAAAGTCCTGCCATCCAGCCAAGGTCAGGAGAACATGAGAGCAAATCAAGAAGGAAATCTCAGGATGCCCAGTGATGTGGTCTCATGGGCAGTGTAGGCCTCATCTGAACGCAGCCGGAGCCATCCTCATAAACACCTGCTGCCATTGTACAGCCGCTGGAGTCAAGTGACAAGGGAGAGAGTAGGTACTCCCTGTGCCCCTCACATGCCTTACCTTTCTACTGTCTCCCCGGTACACTCATTCCCTGAGTCCAGTCTCATGCCACACTCGCACATTCCCATTCCTGCATGTCCTAATGCACCTATGCACACACACACAGCTCTCTTCATGCAGTCAGGGTGTCAGAAATAAACAGAGTATGCTTTACAGCTCTGATTCACCATTTCTTTATTTTTCAGCTGGACCCCAGCATTTTTGAAAGTTTGCAGAAAGAGCGAGTGGAGGCTGGGGATGTGATTTACATCGAAGCCAACAGTGGGGCTGTAAAGGTAACACTTCCTTGAGACAAAGCTCAATCCCTGGTTTGTTTGCCACGCAGAGTCCGAGGCTACAGGGTGTGGGGAGGGCTGGCGCCTGGTGCCATGCTGGTGCAAGGTCAGCAGCTGTCCCTTTGTATATAATAACGTTTGTTTTCCCTTTATCTTCATTCTTTAGCATTCTCATGATTAAAACAGACAGTGTGTTAGAAAAATACTAAAGCCTGTTCAGAGGGGGAGTGCAGGGTGAGAAACCAAAACAACTTTAGTCATTTTCAAATTGAAATGTGCAGTGTATTTAATCTTCCTTTTATCTCTTTGGTATTTTCTTCCCAAGATATATGCATGTGGGAAGGAATGCTACATTAGTTGGCATTCTTTTTATATCTGATTTTCAGTGTCCTGTACAGTGTTCCTCACTGTTTAATGGATGAGCATAATACTTCATATCATCCAATAAATCACCCACCTACAAAAGAGTCTGAACAGCTCTCTCCGTCTCCAGTTAATCTACTGGATTTGCCCTTTATCGGGAGTGCATACAGTTAAAAGAAAAAGCGCGGGGGTGGGGTGGGCATTCTTGGAGAAAGTATCAGGTGTTTTTCAGCTGAGTTTTTGGAGCCCAGTGATGAGCAGATAGGCTCCCTCTCTTGGCAGCCGAGGAGTGGGCATATTTGGAGTTTCTCAAGTAGGCTGAGAACTTTATCTCACTTAGCACCATGCCATTTGGGGACTTGGCAGTGAAAACTCACCAGGCACTCATGTTTCTCTCTTTGTGCAGAGGCAAGGCAGATGTGATACCTATGCCACAGAATTCGACCTTGAAGCTGAAGAGTATGTCCCGTTGCCAAAGGGGGATGTGCATAAGAAGAAGGAGATCATCCAGGATGTGACCTTGCACGACTTGGATGTGGCTAATGCTCGGCCCCAGGTATCGCCTCAGCGCTGGATGACCTGACACAACAGTCAGGGAGTGAAGTGCACACTAGTCTGCGTGTGTACAGGGAACTCGGGGTGAATTGCACACTAGTCAGTGTGTGCATGGAGTTCTGGCAGTGAATCACACATTGGTCTCTGGGGGTGAAGTGCACACTAGCCTCTTTGCATGCAGGAGCCTGTGGGGATGTACACACTAGTCTCTGAGCAGGGGGATCTGGGGGTGAAGTGCACACTAGTCTGCATGTGTACAGGGAACTTGGGGTGAATTATACCCTACTCTGTCTGCAGGAGTCTCTGAAGATGAATTTCACAGAGTCTGTGTGCACAGGGTTCTGGGTTGAAGTGTGCACTAGTCTGTATGTATACAGGGAACTTGGGGTGAATTGCACACTAGTCTGTGTGTGCAGGAGGCTGTGGGAATGAATTGCACACTAGTCTGTGTGTGCAGGAGGCTCTGGACGTGACTGTATGCTAGTCTGTGTTTGCAGGAGGCTCTGGGCATGAAATGCACACTAGTTTGTGTACGGCGCTCTGGAGATGATTTGCACACTAGTTTGTGTACAGGAAGCTTGCACACTAGTCAGTGCTTAGAGCTCTGGGGGTGAATTTCACCCTAGTCTGTGTGCATGGGGTTCTGGGGTTGCAGCGCGCACTAGTCTGTGTGTGTACAGGAAACTCAGGGTGAATTGCACACTAGTCTGCAGGGAGCTCTGGGTGTAATTTGCATCCTAACCTCTGTTTGTGCATGGAGCTCTAGTGTAGTTGTTAGAGTGTTGCCACTGATTCTTGAAGTAGCAGGGCCTTTTCTGTCTATAATATTCAGCAATTAACATTGACATGCTTAGAGGGACTCCTTTGTTCCAATTCAAATGCCCTCTTCACAGATGATTTCAGATGTATTGTGTCTTATCCCAGCCAAGCCTCTGGCCCTGAGCTAGCCAGCTTCCTCCGTGGCTGCTCTCCAGCAGTGGCTCACGCCTGAGATTCTGTGAGTGGAAATGGCAGGAGGGCAGGAGTGTTCTGAGCCCTTCACAGCACTTCAGAAAGCTGGACAAAGCTGTGTCTTCCCTCTTGCTTAGCAAAGTCTCCGGTTTTGCGGCTTTGAACTGCCACTGTGTGCTGTCCCTTGTGCTGGGTAGAAGGTGATTACTTAGAGCTTGACTGATACTGTGTAGGGAAGTCCCTGGCTGCTTTGTGATGTTTCTGGGAAATGTGTGTTTCAAAGAAACAAAACGGAACTGTTCTCCAAGGGTGGTCTTGCAGTTTGGTTGGTCTTTGTCCTTAAGGGGGTCACCTCTTCAATAGCAGGGAATAATGGGTTTTCTGACTTGAAAGTTGATCCTCTGGTATTCTGTCCCTTACAGCTTTGGTCAAGATGTTACCGGAGAAATTTGCAGGGTTCTTGTCTTTCGCGCAAGAAAGAATTCAGGCGTGAAACAGAGAATAGTGGGAGGTAAAATAGCAAAGTTTATTAGGGAAGGGACATCCGTAAGGACAGATGAGCACCTCTCCAGACAGAACCTGAGAGACTTGCGGGGGGGGGCAGTAGAGAGAGAGTACACCTGACCAGGTCAGGCGGGCTGCTCAGCAGACAGGCAGAGGGCTGAGTGCGCAGTCTGGTTGAGGCAGGGGGTTTTTAAGGAGATGGGTCTTGCTTCCGCACCTCTGCTCCTCTTGGAACAAAGGGCTTTTTGGATGTAAATAGAAAAACTTCTATCTGAGTTTTTCCCTGAAGGTATTAGACAGGAGGAAGGCTAGCTGGCGCAATCCTGAGTTTGGAGGAAGGGTGAGCAAGACCCCCTGGAGAATGGGGATCCGGAGCAGGGTGTTTGAAGTGCAGATACTGGGCTACATCTGGGAGAAGGGGTGGGGACCCCCACCAGGCAGGTTATCAGGTAGAAGGGGGCAGGGCAGGATGGGAAGGCTGGGCTGCCCCTGGAATGTTGTCAGGATGACTCTGAGGTGCAGATGCATATGCTGGACATAGATGTCTTTTCTTTAGGTCTTTATGTCACACACACATAAGCTCATAACTAACTTCCTACCTAACAAAGAGACTGCTTGTGCCTTGTACCAGCATTCCGCTTGGCTCGCGGTGGAATGGCTGTCCCCAGCCTGACTCCCCAAGAGCTTCGACTTGGCGCAGTGCTGGGTTAGGGCCCACAATCAGGGGCCCTCCTGCTTTGTCACTAATGAGTGACTGGTATCACTTTGGGTTCTCTGTGTTTCACAGCTCTCTGATTTTGAGTTTTTACTTCTTGACAGGGAGAATCAGACATGGGAAATACTTAGGAAACAATTGCCTACCTATAGCTGTTCAGTATTTAGTAGTGAGCATCTCTCTCCCAGGGTCTGGAAACCCACAGGGTTACTCAGAGATGAGTGAATGACAAAGCATTGATCTCTGGTTGATTGCACTGCTGTGGTAAACCTGGCAGCAGGTCTGCCCTTCCATAGGGACGGTCTCCCTGGCCTGTCAGGGACCAGGCTGATAGAGCCCTGTGGCCAAATTGAGCAACTGGAGACATGGAAACGTAACTGTCCCAAAGGAGCAGGCAGCAGCAGGAGGAGGTCGTGATCCTGGTGAGGATGAGACACCCCACAGAGGGTATTTGGGTGATTGGGAACTTCCCAGGAAAGGGAGTGGCATTCCTGGCAGATGGACTGCAGTATGGAAAGCACTGAGTCGTAAAAGAGCTTGAGTATATTCAGGGAAGGGTTTGCAGTCTTGTGGCTAATGATGGAATCTGCGATTGGGAAAAGACAGAGCTGAAGATGGAGACAAGGCATAGAGTTTATGCTGACCATGAAAGGATTTTGTTTGATTTTCCTTTTTTTTTAAGATTTATTTTATTTATGTGAAAGGCAGTTAGAAAGATCCTCCATCCACTGGCCCAAATCCCCAAATGGCCACACTGGCCTGGGCCAAGCCAGGCCGAAGCCAGGAGCCTCATCCTGGTCTCCCATGTGGTGTAGGCGCCTAACACTCAGGCCTTCATCTTTTGCATCAGCAGGGAGCTGATTTGGCAGTGGAGCAGCTGGGACTTGAACTGGTGCCCATGTGGGGTACGGGCTCCACAGGCTGCTGCTCAGCCTGCTGAGCCACAGCTGTGGCCCCTTGTTTGATTCTTACAGGTTGGGGGAACCTCTAGAAATTCCTGTGTGTTCAGAAGCTTCTCAAGCTTTCCAGAGGAGGCGTGTGGGGCCTTCACCCCTCAAGACCCCGTGTGTGCCATTAGGGACCAGTAGGATGGGGGGTGACGCGTTCGCAGCTGCCTTGGAAACAGGGCTGACCGTAGCTGTTCTCTTGTGCAGGGAGGACAAGATATTCTGTCCATGATGGGCCAGTTGATGAAACCAAAGAAGACAGAGATCACAGGTAAGGGAAACAGCAAGACCCAGGAGGAGGGCCCTGAACTTGGACGTGCTCTGGGAGGCCCTGGGAGGACTCCTAAGCAGAGCGAACGCCTTGGAGCAGATTCCTTCCTCCTCTTAGTTCAGAGCCTAATTCTGTCCCGTGTCTCTGGCTACTTTTAGACAGCCATACAGCTTACTGTGCGCTCTCTGGCCCCACACTGGCGGTGGGGGTCACAATTTCTGGTCTTTTCGGGGTCTCAGAAATGTGAATTTCTGGGCTCCTGCTCTGGGCCCAGGCTTCGATGCTGTGGCTGTCCCCAGCTTCTGGACACTTCCCGGGGCTCCTCAGGGATCGCTGCTGCTCCCATGTGGACCTTTGTTTTTTCCCAGCTTCTCTTTCCAACCTTTATGTCCCCTTTTTCCTAATTGCCACCTATGCTAGTTAATCCTTAAAGTAATTGTTACCTTTATAGTGTTTCAGCCAGTGGAACAATCTGATATCTTTGTGTTAGAGTCATCTTGAGCAGTGACTTTTACAACACAGTTTTGACTGTGCATCCCCCTTTGACATTCCCTGCCCACTAGCTCTGGAAGAAGCTGCATAAACCTTCCTGTCTGTCTTTGCGAGCAGCTCCTCCTGGTAGCGGCCTGAAGCTGTTTGGAAAGTGAGAGCCGCGGCCTTAGATGTGTTTGTGACTTCTCTGAGACTGGACTTTTCTTCAGAGCCTCCTTCCTCTGCAGGTCTCCTCCCACTGAGGATTCTAAATGCACCCCTTTCCTTAGTCCAGGCACTTGATTGAAAGTTAATTAACCTAAGCATTGTCACAGGGCCAAAAGAAAGGGACATTTTCTGAGTACAGAACAGGAACATTTGCATATGAAAGCTCATTTCACCCAGGGCCAGTGTCTCAGGGATCAGGCGTGGAGCGAGATTGGGTAGGTGTGAGATAAGGCAGGTGGGGAATGTGCCTGCCTCTGAGTGCATGCCCCCTGTAGGCATTCCCCTGCAAAACTGTGTCAAAGCTATTCTCCAAACTGAAACCACACACGGCTTCAGGGGAAGCTGCCAATTTTGTTTGATTGTCTCTGTTTTCAGATGATGACACTGAAGCCCGGAGTGGGGCATGCTCTGCCTGGGGTGACATAGCTAACAGGAAAACCAGGCTTCTTGCTTGGATTTGGATTGAATTCTGTGTGTGTGTGTGTGTGTGTGTGTGTGAGAGAGACAGAGACAGAGACAAGGGTCATCCTTTCCCAGGCTGGTGCTGACCTTGCCTGCCCATCCTTGCCATCTCCTAGACAAACTTCGAGGGGAGATTAACAAGGTGGTGAACAAGTACATCGACCAGGGGATCGCGGAGCTGGTCCCAGGTGTTCTGTTTGTTGACGAGGTTCACATGCTGGACATTGAGTGCTTCACGTACCTGCACCGGGCCCTGGAATCTTCTATCGCCCCCATCGTCATCTTCGCGTCCAACCGAGGCAACTGTGTCATCAGGTACGATGCAGCTTTCCCACCTTCCAGCTGAGCGCACTTACTCCTCAGCATCTCTAAACGCATCACGCAGTGAGCCAGGGTAAGACTGAAGGTGTCACGTTCCTTTTGAGAGAAAACATGCCCAGCGGGCCTGCCTTCAGCCTTGCAGTCGCCAAAGGTCCCAGCTGCCTTCTTATTGACTGGGAGCTCGCCCTTCGGTCTCAGGTGTTAGGTGTTAGCATTTAGTCTTCCAGTTGGTATATTAATCAGCTTTCTGTTACCGAAGTGAAATAACTGGGGCAGCCTCACTTATTAAGGAAAAGTGTTAATTTTGGTTCATGTTTCTAGAGGTATTAGTTGAAGATCAGGGAGGCACCACTGGTTTGGCCTCTGGTGATGGCTTTCTTGTTGGCAGTCTTGAGGTAGTGCAGAGCATCATGTGGCAAGAGACAGAAGGCGTATGTCTTTATCGCTCCTTAGAAGCCGTCAGGTTTCAGCCATGGGTACCCCACCTTAATGACCTAATCCAATTGAGTTGCTTCACAGAGACCCTGTGTTCAAACATCATGATAGAATGCAGTTTTAGCCCTCTTAATACTGTTAACTAAGACTTTGGGCACTAACCAAATTGTAGGAGCTCAAGAACCAAACTATGTTTACACCATAGCAATGGGATTGTACAAAGCTAAGGTCATCTTGGGCTGGTGTTTGGTGACATTACTTATGTTAACTCCTTAGATCCTCATGCAAGCTGGTTTTTCAGTTGAAGAAATTGAGTGGTATATTATGACTTGTTCCTTTTCATAAAGGTGAGATACAAACCAGGTCCTTCTGGTTTAAAAAAAATCAGCATTTTCTTTCTATCCCTGACCTTCGGTGAGCCACGTGGATGCTTACATGTCTCCTCACTCCTACCTATACCTTAAGCCTGCCTTTGAGAAGGTTGGATGCTAACCCCCCTGGAAGAGAATGCAGATGGACCCAGAGCTGGGATGGGGGGACTTTCCTGGGGTTCCTTTTTCTCCTCAGTACTTGGTAGGCTTGTGAACCCCAGGAAACATCTCTCAAACCCAGTGTTAGCATTCCTAGTGTTTGGTGGTTTATTGCTCTCTTGGTTCTCTGTGGTTCTGTTTGGATTTTAAAGCCTGGTGTCTGTAGTGATGGGGGAACGATGAGGAGCCTGTTTTCCAGCCTGTAGCAGGGTGGCATGGAGCAGAGCCCACAGCAGCCAGGGTGCTGGAAATTGCAGAGAGACCCTCTGGTCCGCGAGTATCAAGAGACAGAGCTGGAGCCAAACTGCGTTTGAAACCCAAACTACTGATTTGCCAGGACTCAGCTCCCCATGATGGTGGGCCATTTCTAAGACCTCAGCTGGCTCTTAGTAGAGCAGCTCAGACTCTTGTTAAGGTTGTCTAAAACCCCATGATTCTAGCACGCGTGGGGAGGTGCTTGGTGCCGTGAGCACTGCAGTGTAACCGCAGCACGTTCCTCAGCCACTTCAGCTGGTTTCTGCCTTGCAGTTAGGGTTGGAATACGTGATTCAGGCTCATGGGGCAGCACCCTGGAGCCACTCCGAATCCTTGTGATGCCTTCTGGACAAGGCCACAATCACAAGCTCTTCCCTCAGTCTTGGAGAGAAGTCCAGCTCTGGGCGAGAGGAGCATGGCTCCCGGGGCTGCACCTGCAGATCACGTACATGTTGGCCTTGTCCCTGGGGAGCTTGGCATCCCTGTGCACAGAACCTCAGGCTTACGGGACTCGCAAGGCTTTGAAAGGCCTGGTTTCTGTGTGACAGCTCAGCCTGGACAGATGGTGCCCCCTGCTGGGGAGCTCTGCTAACAGGCTTCCTCCCTTCCCTGTGCTAACAGCCCAGCACAGGCCAACCGAGGCTGGCAGCTCCTCTGATCCCAGGAGCAAGGTCTCTTGGTTCTGTCCTTCCCAGTGAAAGGTGCACAGGAAGATGACTTTGACCTCAGAACCTGCCCTGTGGGTACAAAGCTAAAGTCAGCCTGAAACCTGGGAGAGTTGACCAGCTGTATCCAGGCTGATTTGATCAAGGGGTACCAGGCTTCTGCGGGTTTGTTGCCAGAGAGCAGTTGCCCAAGTAGAGGGAAGATTGACAGTGTCGGCTCACTCTTCCAGAGCTAGGTTGCTCTAAAAGGAGACTTTGGTGCTGAGTCCTGGTGGAAATGTGTTATCGTGGTGATAATAATGTCAATGTAACCATGATGAAAATACCAGCTAGCTGTACTGAAGAGCTGTTCTGTGACCCAGGCACACTGATGTTCTCACCCAACCATAATGAGGCAGGGCCTGATGTTCTCATTGTTGAGAGAATGCCCAGCTCAGACATGAGGCTGGGACTTGAAGCTTGGACTTGGACTTCGAGTCTGTGCCCCCAGCCACGTTGGTTAGCGTGCACAGTGGTGAGGTGTTGGGCATGTCTGCAGTTAGCCACAATCTGACGTGCTGCCTGTCAGGTTAAGTTGCTGTGGAATTTCCTTACTCCCCAGACTCAAACTTGACCTCCAGAGCTCAAAGGGAGGAGAAGGAGAGGGGAAGTGACGTCAACGGAAGGCTTCCTCTGTGTCATAACTGTTCAGAGCTGTCTGGACATCTCATCGATTGCAGGAAGCCCTGATGACTCGGTGGGCAGGCGAAGTTATCGCCGGTCTCATGCAGGAGCTGTCCTGCTCAGACCCCAAGCTGGGCAGTGTGGCTGCCGGAACCAGAGCCCTGAGGCTCTGCCCTTCTGGCCCTCTTGCCCCACTGCCCAGTGGCCCTCAGCTGCCAGTGGGGAAGCAGCTTTGTGCAGGGCCAGCATCAAGTCTCTGTCAAGGGAATGTTGGGCACTGCAGCTGTTGTGGTATTTCCCTTTCCAGGTCGAGTGCTAGCCTTCCTGGACTCTTGCCATCTCACCAGCTTCTGTCCAAATGATCTCTGTGGATTGTATCTTCTGACGAGCCCACCTTGATGTCCCCTGTATTTCTGGGGTGTGAATTCTTTTTTTTTTTTTGACAGGCAGAGTGGACAGTGAGAGAGAGAGAGAGATAGAGAGAAAGGTCTTCCTTTGCTGTTGGTTCAACCTCCAATGGCGGCTGTGGCCGGTGCACCGTGCTGTTCCAAAGACAGGAGCCAGGTGCTTCTCCTGGTCTCCCATGGGGTGCAGGGCCCAAGCACTTCGGCCATCCTCCACTGTACTCCCAGGCCACAGCAGAGAGCTGGCCTGGAAGAGGGGCAGCAGGGACAGAATCTGGCACCCCGACCTAGACTAGAACCCAGTGTGCCGGCACCGCAAGGCGGAGGATTAGCCTGTTGAGCTGCGGTGCCGGCCCTGGAATGTGAATTCTTACATGAGCCCAGTTCCCACGTGGAAGAATTAGAGGCACTGGAGTCATAGGGAAAGTCATGACCTTGGGTGAATCTTACTGTCCTTGTCAGTGGCTGGGAATATCAGCATCTTGCAGAATTATGGGAAGGGAAGATCTGAAATGATGAATGTGAAGTCATCACCCAGGCAGGGCCTAAAGTATTGTACTCCTGGGGTCTGACCTCATGTCACTGCCTGGTATTGCCCGGTAAGTTTTGCAGTCTCCTTAGCGACGATTTTGATCTTGTCTAGTCCTGAAGTCCTCCAGGTCACATTTATTTTCTTTCTTTCTTTCTTTCTTTCTTTCTTTCTTTCTTTCTTTCTTTCTTTCTTTCTTTCTTTCTTTCTTTCTTTCTTTCTTTCGTTTTATTTATTTATTTGAAAGGCAGAGCTACAGAGAGGCAGAGAGAGGTGAGAGAGAGAGGGAGAGAAAGAGAGAGGGAGACAGTGACAGGTCCTCCATCCGCTGGTTCACTTTCCAGATGGCTGCAACGGTCAGAGCTGAGCCGATCTGGAGCCAGGAGCTTCTTCCCAGTCTCCCATGTGGTGTAGGAGCCCACATGGATGGAGCCATCTTTTACTGCTTTCCCAGGCTATAGCAGAGAGCTGGATCAGAAGTGGAACAGCCTGGACTCAAACTGGTATCCATGTGGGATGCTGGCACTGCATGTGGTGGTTTTGCCTGCTACACCACACTGCTGGCCCCAGGCCACATTTTCACATGGACAGTGGGGTGTGGCACAATTCCAGGAGGACCATCTCTAGGTCTCTTGCCTCTTTTTTTTTATTTGAAAATCAGAGTTATAGAGAAAGAGGGGAGATCTTTCACCCACTGGTTTACTCCCTAGGGAGCCACAAAGGCCAGGGCTAGGCTAAGCCTGAGCCAGGAGTCAGGAGCTTCATCGGGTCTCCCACATGGGCAGCAGGGTCCTAAACACTTGGGCCGTTTTCTGTTGCTTTCCCAGGCCATGAGCAGGGAGCTAGATGAGAAGTGGAACAGTTGGAACAAAAACTAGCACCCATATGGGATGCCAGCATCACAGCTGGTGGCTTTTACGTGCCATGCCACAGCGCTGGCCCACCTCTAGGCTTCTTAAGGCTGTGGGCTCCTCCTGGGAAAGACACATCTGGGGTGTCCCAGGAGATGAGGCTCTGCTGCACTCCCGCTCTGGCTGCGCCTTAACTTGCTGCCTTAAGAAGCCTCTTTGTGGGGGCCAGCGCTGTGGCATAGCAGGTAAAACTGCTGCCTGCAATGTTGGCATCCCATATGGCTGGCGGTTCGAGTCCCAGCTGCTCCACTTCCAATCCAGCTCTCTGCTATGGCCTGGAAAAGCAGTAGAAGTTGGCCCATATCCTTAGTCCCCTTACCCTACATGGGAGACCTGGAAGAAGCTCCTGGCTCCAACTTTGGATCGGCCCAGCTTCGGCAGTTGCGGCTACTTCAGGAGTGAAGCAGCAGGTGGAAGACCTCTTTCTCCCGCTCTGTTTCTGCCTCTCTGTAACTCTGCTTCAAATAAATAAATAAATATTTTAAAAAAAAAGTGCTTTCCCTTTTAGACTCAGGATCCCTAACTGTTAGCTGAGAGCCTGCACTGAGGTAGCTCTAATACTGGGAGGTTTTCTTTTCCTGTTGAGGTATAGCTCCTGGGTAGTAGGGTTTTCTTGTTTGCAGGAGTTTCTCACTAAAAGTCATTGTGTTGTACCTAAGTTTTGACAGTTAAGAAACAGGTTTGTTGGCCGGCACCGTGGCTCTCTAGGCTAATCCTCCGCCTGCGGCACTGGCACACCAGGTTCTAGTCCCGGTTGGGGCGCCGTATTCTGTCCCAGTTGCCCCTCTTCCAGGCCAGCTCTCTGCTGTGGCCCGGGAGTGCAGTGGAGGATGGCCCAAGTCCTTGGGCCCTGCACCCGCATGGGAGACCAGGAGAAGCACCTGTCTTCTGGCTTCAGATCAGCGTGGTGTGCCGGCTGCGGTGCGCCGGCCGCAGCGGCCATTGAGGGGTGAACCAATGGAAAAGGAAGACCTTTCTCTCTGTCTCTCTTTCTCACTGTCCACTCTACCTGTCAAAAAAAAAAAAAAAAAAGAAAGAAAGAAAGAAAGATACAGGTTTGTTATAACCCCATGGTGAACACCCAAGTGGTGCTTTAACACACACACACACACACACACAAAAGTGTTATTGAGATATGATTCATACATTAATGGAATTTTTCAGTGATTTTTTTTTTGTATATTCACAGAGTTGTGTAGCCATCACTGCAACTGGTTTGAGAAACTTTCATCAACCTGTACCCAATAACAGTTAGCATCCTCCCTTCCCTCCTACCAAAGCCCCTTCCCCCCCAGCCTCTAGAAACTGTTAATCTACTTTCTGTCTATAGATTTGCCTTTTCTGAACGTTTTATGTAAGTGGCACCAAGTAAACATCTTTTGTGACTGGCTTCTTTCACTCAGCATGGCAGTTTCAGATCATCCAGGTGGTAGCATACAATTATTTCTGTTCATAGCTGAGTAGTATTCCATGAAGTATTTAGTAGCATGTTCATCAGTTGTGGAGCTTGGGTTGTTGTGTTGTTGGGCTGCTATAATAATTTGACTATGAAAATTTGTGTTCAGTATTCTACAGACATAGCTTTCTGTTTCTTTTTGATATATACCTAAGGATGGAATTGATTGGTCAAATGATAACTGTGTTTAATCTTTCAAGAACTGGAGTTTGTTTTACAAAGCTGCTTTGACCTTTTACATTCCCACCTGCAACATATGAGGGTTCCAGTTTCTCCATATTCTTCTTTTTCTTCTTCTTTTTTCCCCCCAGAAACCTTTTATTTAAGGCATAAAAACTTCATCCATTTCATAAATGCAACTTTAGGAACATGGTGATTCTTCCTACCCTACCTACTCCCTCTCCCACTCTTCCCCCTCCCTCTCTTGTTCTCATTTTTATTTTTTACTAAGATCTATTTTCAATTAACTTTATAGATGTAATGTTGACTCTCTACTAATTAAAGAATTCAGCAAATAATATGAAAAAAAGAAAACTTCCTCAACAGTTGAGATAAGGGCTGTTCATAGTCTTTGCATCACAAAGTGTCCATCTCTCTTCTATAGATTACCTTTTAGGTGCTGTGTTAGTTACCACAGATCACTGAGAACAAGAGGCATTTGTCCTTTTGGGACTGGCGTATTTCAGCAACAGTAACTTTTTCTAGTTGCATCCATTTTGTTTCAAATGACAGGAATTCATTAATTTTTTTTTTTTACTGCTGTGTAGTATTCTATGGTGTATATATCCCATAATTTCTTTATCCAGTCTTAAGTTGATAGACATTTGGATTGATTCCATGTTAGCTATTGTGAATTAAGCTGCAATAAACATGGGAGTAGAGATAATTCTTTCATATGCCGATTTCATTTCCCTTGGGTAAATTCCTAGGAGTGGGATAACTGGGTCATGTGGTAGGTCTATATTCAGATTCCTGAGGTATCTTTATACTGTCATCCACAGTGATTTTTCTAGTTTACATTCCCACCAGCAGTGGAGTAGGGTTCCTTTTTCCCCACATTTTTGCCAGCATGTGTTGTTTGCTGATTTCTGTATGAAAGCCATTCTGATGGGGGTGAGGTGAAACCTCATTGTGGCTTTGATTTGCATTTCCCTGACAGCTAGTGATCCTGAGCATTTTTTCATGTGTCTTTTGGCCATTTGGATTTCCTCTTTTGAAAAATGCCTGTTTAAGTCCTTTGCCCATTTCTTAACTGAGTTGTTTGTTTTGTTGTTCATTTTTTTTTAGAATCTCTTTATATATTCTGGATAGTAATCCTTTATCAGTTGCATAGTTTGCAAATAATTTCTCCCATTCTGTTGATTACCTCTTCACTTTATTGAGTGTTTCTTTTGCAGTACAGAAGCTTCTCAATTTGATGTAATCCCATTTGTCAATTTTGGCTGTGATTGCCTGTGCCTCTGGGGTCTTTCCCAAGAACTCTTTGCTATGCCAATGTCTTAGAGTTTCCCAAATGTTCTCTGATAATTTGATGGTATTGGGTTATAGACTGAGGTCTTTAATACATTGTGAATGCATTTTTGTGTAAGGTAGGAGTCCTGCTTCATACTTCTTCATGTGGACATCCAGATTTCTCAGCACCATTTGTTGAAGAGACTGTCCTTGCTCCAGGGATTGGTTTTAGCTCCTTTGTCAAAGATAAGTTGGTTGTAGATGCATGGGTTGATTTCTGGAGTTTCTGTTCTGTTCCTTTGGATCTATTAATCTGTTTCTGTACCAGGCTGATTTGATTATAACTGCCTTGGAGTATGTCTTGAAATCTGGTATTGTGATGCCTCCAGCTTTGTTTTTGTTGTGTAAGATTGCTTTAGCTATTCAGGGTCTCCTTTGTTTCTATATGAATTTCAACATCCTTTTTTTCTAGATCTGAGAAAAATGTCCTTGGTATTTTGAATGGTATCTCATTGAGTCTGTAAGTTACTTTCAGTAGTATGGACATTTTGATGATATTGATTCTTTCAATCCATGAACATGGAAGATTTTTCCATTTTTGTGTGTGTGTATTCTGTGTCTTTCTTTAATGTTTTATAATTCTCATTATAGAGCTCTTTGATGTCCTTGGTTAAATTTATTCCAAGTTATTTGATTTTTTTTTTATTTTTTTTTTTTTTTGCAGCCTGGACACGAATTGACACCCTTATGGAATGCTGGTATCATAGGCATGGGCTTTACCTACTATACCACAACACCTGCCCCTCTTTTAATTGTTTGTTTATTTATTTTCATCTACTTGAAAAAACAGAGCGATAGACAAAGTCAGAGACAGAGATCTTTCCTCTGCTGGTTCACTGTCCGAGTGCCCAAAGTAGACAGGCTAAAGCCAGGAGCCTGGAACTCCATCCAGGTCTTCCATGTGGGTGGCAGGGGCCCAGGCACATGAGCTATCATCTGCTGCCTCCCAGGATGCATTAGCAGGAAGATGGATCAGAAGCTGAGTAGCCCATACTCGGGTCAGGCATTTTGGTATGGGATTTGGATGCTACAAGCAGTGGCTTAACCCACTGTGCTGTAACACCTGTCTACCCCAAATTTTTCTTTGATTTCTGAAAATGCATAGCAGTCCTCAGTAGCCTTCCAATAGACTTTTTGTTTAAATTCTTGTTTTTATGGACTCAAAACTGTAAGAAATTTTCTTAATATATTCCTATAAAATATTTTTTAAGATTTATTTCTTTGAAAGGCCGAATTACAGAGAGAGTCAGAGAGAAAGAGAGGTCTTCCATCTGCTGGTTTACTCCCAAAATGGCCACAACAGGCCAGAGCTGGGCCGATCCGAAGCCAAGAGCCAGGAGCTTCTTCCAGATCTCCCACGTGGGTGCAGGGCCCCAAGGACTTGGGCCATCTTCCACTGCTTTCCCAGGCCATAGCAGAGAGCTGGTTTGGAAGTAGAGCAGCTGGGACTAGAACCGATGCCTGTATGGGATGCCAGCACTGCGGGCAGTGACTTTACCTGCTATGCCATAGTGCCAACCCCAAACGTGTTCTTGAGGTAGACTACTTCATTTTCCCTAACTCTTTTGTCATTATTTTTTTTATATATTTTTTATCATGTCTCAAGTGAAGATGATTTATTATAGTGTTGTAGGATTTTGGATGTTTTTGTCCTTGGGATATTTTAATATGACATAATAGAGATTTTAAGATTTCTTCTGAATTCCCAATAAGTCTTAAAAAAAAAAACAAACTTACAGCCTGAATGGAATCAAGTAACTAAAGGATAAATGTACTTTTTAAAGGTGATTTTGCTTAACATGAATCTTGTAAGCATACCAAATACTGGTATTTTGAGTGGTAGAATTTAATCTTTATAATTCTTCTTGTTAATATTTTTAAAAATGTTTACTGCTGGTTTAGTAAAGTTAACTTTATATTTGTACTTACTGTTAGCATGGTTTCCTATTTATTTTTTTAAGGTGTATTTATTATTTGAAAGGTAGAGTTAGAGAGAGAGATATCTTTCATGTGCTGTTTCACTCTCTAATGGCCAAAGCCAAGAGCCTGGTACTCCATCTGAGTCTTCCATGTGGGTGCAGGGGCCTAAGTACTTGGGCTATCATCTGCTCCTTTCCCAGCGGCATTGGCATTAAGCTGGATCGGAAGTGGAGTATCCAGGATTTGAACTAGCGCCCATATGGGATGCCAGCATTATAGGCATTGACTTAATCCCTATTTATTTTGAAAGATCTAAACTTTTATTTTATGTTACATGTACCAATGATTCATCAACATAGCATTTTTAAAAAAACTTATTGTGGTAAAATGAGTATAACAAAAAATGTGATATTTAACCATTTTTAAGTATACAATTCATTGGCATTAATTACATTCGCAATGTTGTACAGCTGTCATCTCCATTTCCAAAACTTTTTCGTCTCCTCACCACCAGAAACTCTGTGACTGATAAGCGTTAACTTCCATCTCCCTCTTCTCTAGATCCTGGTAACTTCTGGTCTGCTGCCTGTGTCTGGATTTGCCAACCATAGATATTCCTGCAGTAGAAACATACAGCATGGCCTTTGAAGTCTAGCTACCCTTACTTAGCATGTTGTCAAGGTTCATGCTGTGCCTATTATGTATTTTATTAGCATTTTGTACTAATGTACATTTATATTTCAGCTCGGGATAGGATTTCAACAGGGGTGTTTTTTTGTTCGATTTTAATAAAGTTACATTTTTAGAATGTTACTTGTATTTGGAACCAAATCTTGTGAAATTAGCAACGAAGTCCAATGGTATGCCTTGTTGTTGTGATTAGCTATGCCCAAGGCTCTGTGTCTTGAGTAAGTTTAGGAATGCCAGAAATGACCCTGACAGATCTCTTGCCCCTGTGGCTCCCAAAAGCTAAGGTGGGAGTGCACAGCACGCTGGGCGTTCCGCGCTGTCCCTGCATCCTGGTTTGTGCGCCACCAGTGTTAGCCCAGCACCCATCCTTCAGGCATTTGGTGCTTGGTGTCTGGTGGGTTGGCAAGGCTCTGCTCCTTTGCTGTTTGTCCTGTGACTTGGCTAAGAGTTCTGGAGGAAAATAAGCAGAAGATGAGATTGAACAGCTTTCAAAGAGAAGTAAAATAAAGGATATGCGAGAAAGCATTCAGATGCCTCATTAGTAATCAGAGGAATGCAGATTTGAGCATGTTTCCCTTCTGTATTTTTCTAAACAATTGGAATAGCAAAATATTGGGCCTGTGCCATAGCTTACTTGATTAGCCCTCTGCCTGTGGCGCCAGCATCCCCTATGGGCACTGGGTTCTAGTCCCAGCTGCTCCTCTTCCTGTCTAGCTCTCTGCTGTGGCCCGGGAGGGCAGTGGAGGATGGCCCAAGTGCTTGGGCCCTGCACCCGCATGGGAGACCAGGAAGAGGCACCTGGCTCCTGGCTTTGGATCGTCGTAGCGCTGGCCGTAGCAGCCATCTGTGGGGTGAACCAACGGAAGGAAGATCTTTCTCTCTCTCTCTCACTATCTAACTCTGCATGGCAAATAAATTTAAAAAATAATTTAAAAAAATAGCAAAATTTTGAGAATGTGCGGTTCTGTGAGATTAGATCATCCTAGTATAGCCATGTAAATTAGGACATTCACTCAAATAGGTAGTCATTGAAGAAGGCACTCCACTAGTTGCTGAGGGAATGTTCATGACTGCATAGATCATAGAAACATGAGGAATAGTAACAGCAACTGTTGAAAACTCACTGAAGGCTCAGTAGTGTGGATTAATTTAGAATATTTGGTGCATTTTAAGATAAATAACATGAATAAAAGCAAAAAAAGTGAACATTTGTATAATGCATAGAAATGTGTATATCAAAGTTTGACAGATATCTAGATTGTTTTTTAGTTTGATTTCATGTAACCTTTTTTTCTCTGAGGTTTCCCATGGTATCAATAATTACTAAGAATGAAGTTGGTTATGTGTTAATTTGAGACGCACAAAGCTCCCGTCTGCTGGCTTATTCCCCAGATGTCCATAATGACTGGGGCTGGGCCAAAACCAGGGCTGGGCCCTCAATCCAGATTATGTGACGTTAGTGGCAGAGACTCAGCTACCTGAGTCAGCACTCGCTGCCTCCCAGGGTGTGCATCAGCAGGAAGCTGGTTAGGGGTGGAGCCAGGATTGGAGCCCAGGCACTCGGATACAGGCTGTGGTGGCCCAGCCGGTAGCGTGACTGCTGGGGCAAGTGCCTGCCCCGGGTACGTTGTTCTGTCTGTGAGGCCGCCTGAGTGTTCGTGCTCTGATCCTCTGAGGACACTAACTACTCTGTGGTTGTGGGTGCCATGGCCTGCGTGTCCCTGTCCTCTTTCCCGTCTGAGAGAAGCTGAGTGATGGCGTTGGTTTTGGCTGTTGCAGAGGCACCGAGGACATTACCTCTCCTCACGGCATCCCTCTCGACCTCCTGGACCGAGTGATGATCATCCGGACCATGCTGTACACCCCGCAGGAAATGAAGCAGGTGAGCCTCCCTTCTTCCCTCCTGTTCCCTTCTCCCATTGTTCCTCGCTTCACTGAGGGCCTTGTAGACAGATCCCATGGACTGGACCATCCCACTGCTTAGCAGCTGGCCCTGGACAGATCCTGGGGCTGCTGAGTCTGAAAGAGGAGTTGAGCTGCATAGGTGTTGCTTCAAGTGTCCAGGCATCAGCTCCCTGTGTCATGGTTGTTTCCCCTTCTACAAGTTCCCTCGGTAAACTTTAGGAACAGGATAATGAGAAAGTGGACTCGATGACACCATTAGGGAGGCCATCAGCCCTAAAAAGAGGCGGGAATAAAATGTCATTTCATGAAAATGAAAGCCTTTTGGTACCCAGGGCAGACCCTGCCTGTTGCTTTTTCTGCTCAGGGGATAAGGTGAGGCGCTTGGTGCTGCAGAACCACTGGCAGGCCAGCCCTGGGGGAGTGTGAACACCGCTCCCTGGCCTGCAGGGACCAGCACTTGTGGCCTACCAGAGCTTGTGTGCTGTGAGCAGTGCAAGTAGTGCTAGCCTCTTGGGGACTTTGGTGGTAGAGGGGCAGGCCTGTGGCTGCTGCAGAGTTCTTGAGGACTGCTACCAAGTCCACAGCGGTGATGGGGAGGTGGTGTCACACAGCTGAGAAGAGCACCTGGAGGTAGAATTAATGAAGTGGGCTCTGGAGGCCTCCGTGAAGTACACCTGCAAGTAGCCAGCTCAGGGCTTGCCACGTGGTGCATGCAGAGGTCCACTGGAGCAGTGGCATGAGGCTTGGCTGGAAGGAAGAGCGGCGTGTATGAGGCTGGGCCTATCCCAAGGGCACAGTCCCAGATATCCCTGCAGGAATTGGCTTCTTGCTTGACTTGGAGCTTGTGTAGCAACTGCGCGTAAGCATTGCCTAGCACTCTGCACTTATCATTGCTAGTCCCCTGCCTCTGTTTCCAGGTAGTTGTTACCATCACTGCCTAGTTTATTTTTTATGGCAGGGTCAGTGAGCAGCAAGTCCAGGATGCAGACGAGGCCGTGCCCTGTGGAGCCCAGGGCATCTGCTCAGTGGTGGGCCAGGCCCTGGTTTGCCGCCCTGTTGTGGTGGATGTGCTGTGCCCTTTGCTCTGCCTGCCCTTGCCCCGAGGTGGTGTCTTCCTGGGGCTGGTGTGTGGCCAGGGCGGGGGCCGTTTATGAGCCAGGGCCATGCTGATGCGTGGATGCACTCTGCCTGCACCCTCTCTGCTCACAGAGCACAGCATTCTTGCTGGGCACGATGCTGGTGCTGAGCCCATGGGCGTGCCTGCTGGTGTGATTGCATTTGATCTCTCGTAACCTGGAAGGTGGGAGAACTGTTATCATCTTCACTCTTGGAGGATACTGAGACGCGTAGGCCAGCTGATTTGCCCAAACTTATCATGCTGGTCACTAGCTAGTGGGTGACAGGAAAGGCTGGAATCCCGACTGACTTTAAAAAAAAAAAAAAAAAAAAGATTATTTGAGGTAGAGTTAGAGTTAGAGTTAGAGTTAGAGTTAGAGAGAGAGAGGTCTTCCATCCTCTGGTTACTCCCCAAATGGCTGCAATGGCTGGAGCTGGGCCAATCTGAAGCCAGGAGTCAGGAGCTTCTTCCAGGTCTCTCATGTGGGTGCAGGGACCCAAGCACTTGGACCATCTTCTGCTAGATGATAGCAGGCCATAGCAGAGAGCTGGATTTGAAGAGAGCATCCAAGACACAAACTGGCACCCATATGGGATGCCGCACTTCAGGTGGAGGTTTAGCATACTATGTCTCACAGCTGGCCAGTAGGCCATCTGATTCTAAAACCTATGCTAATCACAAACCTCTCTCCTAGAAATATCTCTCCTCCTAGAAATGGGTGTAGCTTCCTTTGGGTAGTTTGTTGAGTAGAATCTTCCCTTTGAAGCTGTCAGGGCCTCTCCTGAGTCTACCCCACACCTGGGCCTGCCAACATTCTTAGGACAGCACCCAAAAGGGCCGTGCATACAACGAGTGAGTCAGCATGGACAGAATACCGAAGCAGTTATAGTTCATCACAACAATTGCATATATGATTTAGGACATGGTACTGATGGCTGAGGGTCACCTACTATTGGTTGAATGCCAGATTGAAGCCAAGACATTCATGGAATAGAAGCAGAAGCAAAACAAAGGGCTTCAAGTGGTTATTGGAAACCGTCCCCATCCTTATTGCTACCATGAGGCATCTACTATTTGGGACCAAAGCACCCATGAAAGGCAAAGTGGCTGTAGCCAGGGCCAGGTATCCTTGGAGCACTTGTTGACTTCTGTTTGCCTGCTGAATGGCTGGAGTAGTTTGGTGCACTTCTCTGGGCCTCTGCCGCCTCCTCTGTTCATTTGAGAGACTGTCGGACTGTGTGAGAGAGTGGCAGGAGCGCACCGCTCACCATCCCTTCCACTGCACTGAAAGCTTTGTGTGCTTCATGGACACCCTCTGGAGCCCTTCACAACAGCTTTGCGATAACCACAGTTGAAGGCTCAAGGAACGAGGGTTTCATGATCCTGCAGAGAGTAAGAACGTGAACCCCACACTTGCAGCCAGGTGAACCTGGCTGCCCCCATTTGACTCCAGCACCTGCAATGAGTTCTCCTGGAATGTTCTGCACAGTAGCTCCAATGGCAGCCAGCTCCACTGACTCCATCTTGGCCCATCCAGGACAGCCTCCTCTTGGGTTTTCCCTTGGCTTAGCAGAGGACGGACTGACTGCTGGGAATCACAGGACTTTGTTCTTGCTGGCCAAGGGGTAACCTTGGCATTTTGACTGCAGCCTGGGGTAGGGTTTTAAACAAACGAACTCAGAGTAACTTGTGGACTCTGCCACCAGTGCCGACACTCTCATAAACTATCCCTGAAGGTTATTAAATGATTAAAGATCTCATTTATGAGCTGTCCATTTTCGAGCAGTCTGAGACAGTGCTCCTGTGATTGCTCTGGCCTGCGAGAGAGAGAGAGAAAGAGAGAGAGAGAGAGAAAGAGAAGAGGGTCCCTGACGTCCTGAGAGAGAGAGAGAGAAGAGCGTCCCTGACGTCCTGAGAGAGAGAGAGAGAAGAGCGTCCCTGACGTCCTGAAGCTGAGCCTTGGGTTCTGTGCAGCCCCTCCAGGGAAGACTCTAGGCCGCCGCTCTCGTTTGGCCAGGCTCCGGGCTCAGGGTCTGCATCTCTCCGGGGTTTCAGCAGGTCCCCACAAGATGTGCTTGGCAGCACCTGGAGCTTTCCTCAGTCTGCGGCTGTCAGCAAGAAGCCCTTTTACATGGAAGCTGTGTTCCTGGGGCGGGGGCAGCAGCCACCTCACTGTAGCTGCTTCTGGCTTTGGACTTCAGGCAGTGCAGCCCCTTCCATCCAAGCTACGATTCTTTCGGCAGAGCTCACACCCTGGCCTCCTACTGAGGAGTTGCTGTGGCCTGTGCACTGTTTATGAAATGTGTGAATAAGTTCCCAATATTTAGAAAGCAGGACACTTGACACAGAAATCTAAGCTCCCGCCCTGTTTTGACAGAAGGGAAGACATTGCTAGCAGCACCTTACGGCTGTGGGGGTGGAGTGCAGGGACTGCCTCCCTGGGTGCCATCTGGCCTGTCCACTCACTTCACCCCATCAGGCCTGCTGGGCTTGATAGGACCTTTCCCATCTGTGACCCACAGGCGAGGCTGGCCCTGGCCAAGGTCCTCACAGACGATAGAAGGCCCGTCCTGCCTTGGGGTCCCAGCCTGGAGACGACAGGCCAGCCTCGATCAGGACTGCCCTGGTGAACCTCTGCCTCTCCTTTCCCCTCCTCCAGGACTGTAGCTGAGACTCAGTCTTTCCAGTTCCTGTGCCTCCACCCTGGGGGTGTTTTTATGGCTTTAATTTAAACAAGGGCTTCTTGATATCTTGTTTACGAAGCTGCCAAAGTGAAAAATTCCTGTATTATATGAGGCTCGAAGTCCTCGAGTTATCTCAGCTGCACAACACACAACATCATTATCCTGCTGCCCCTTATCACTCAGCGCTGGTGCGCCTGCAGGATCCCGGTGCCACTGTGTCACATTGTCCCCGCCGCTAGCCTGCTTCCTCCTCCGACTTCACCCAGATCTTCCACTGCAACACGCGTCAGGTGCTTCTTGATAGATTAGATATCTCCTGGTGATGTTATGAGGCCTGGTAAATCTTAAAAGTAACTTTTTTGATTTATTTAACCATCGTATTTATCAAGCAAATAAGAAATGTCTCTTCTGGCCTGAGTGCTCGTAGGTAGTGGTGCCCATGCTAGGGAGGAAGGTGGAGCCCTTGAGGGAGCCCAGGGCAGTTTGGAAGAGGCCTGGGCTGTCTGTGCTGGGACAGCACAGAGATGGCGGGGGCAGGCAGGAGCCATCCTCTGGAAGGACACAACACCCTGCCAGGGTGCCTTGCATGCAGACTGTGGTGTGTTCCATGCTGCCTGGTGGGGGCGGGGGTGGGCAAGGCCGGCAGTGTTGGGCCTGCAGGATGAGAAACACCTGTCAAGGTTGTTTTTGAAGCACTTTATCATTGGACACTTGAGGTTGCTCACTGGACACTTGAGGTTGCTCACTGACGGTATGGTTTCTTTCTTCCATAAAGATCATTAAAATCCGAGCCCAGACAGAGGGAATCAACATCAGTGAGGAGGCACTGAACCACCTGGGGGAGATCGGTACCAAGACCACTCTGAGGTGAGCTGGCAGCCCTGGCAGTGCTGGGGCCTTCCCAGGGTCGGGCTGAATCTGCTCGTCCCGCTGTGCCTGTTCCTTCTTCGGGGCCCTGCAGTTGGAGTGCAGAGTATCTGGATGGCAGCTCTGAGCAAGCTGCAGTAACAGCTGAAATCCCCTTGGGGAGATCCTGCACCAGTCCCCTTGGCGGAGGAGACGGACAGAGGGCAGGCCCGAGGCAGGCAGCTTTCACCGACGATCACTGATTTTTGTGCCTTGGATGGGACACGTCATACTTGTCACATCCAAGTACTTCCACTTGGCTGTGTGTTCATTTCCCTGCCATGTTAAATACCCCATTGGTACTTGGCATTACCTGCTGGGCACCTGTATACATCTGAGTTTATAGTCTCTCTCAGATAGCAGTGGAGTTACCTCCTCTCAGAACTTCTAGATGGTGAGAAAGATGTGGAGAGTCGCACACGCCACGTTGGTGGTTTCTGGCCCCTCTCGTGGGGCCATGACTGCAGCTCTCTGCTGTGTCCATGACAAATAGTACGAGCCTAGGGTCCGTGCTGCCTGCTGATGTGGGGGGAGGGGCTCCTTTCCGTGGCCCCAGTGTCACTCCTGTCACTCCTTTGTCCACTCCAGGTACTCAGTGCAGCTGCTGACCCCGGCCAACTTACTGGCCAAAATCAATGGGAAGGACAGCATCGAGAAGGAGCACGTCGAGGAGATCAGTGAGCTTTTCTATGATGCTAAATCCTCGGCCAAAATCCTGGCTGACCAGCAGGACAAGTACATGAAGTGACGTGGCCAAGGTGCTCTCCGAGCCGAGGCTCCCAGGCCTTCCCTGGCCTGGGCAGGGCCTGTGGGCAGGAGCGCAGCCTGTCCTCCGCAACGTGTGCTTGCAGTGTTACCAGTTCAGTGTGGAAAGCATTTCATTTTAAATTATCAAAACTTTTCCTGGGGTTGCTCTGAAGGAGCCCTCTACACTCCCGCTCCCCCTCATGTTTTCTAATAAATCCTTATAGTTATTTTCATGACATCTCTCTCTTTAAACTAAAAATAAGAAAAAAAATTTATTTCAGAATAGTTTTAGATGTACAGTTTGGTTATTGTTGACACCTTACAGCAATATGACATGTCACAATGAATGACGTATTGCCATCTTCTCCACTTTACCTGACGTCCTTTTTCTGTCCCGGGACCCCATCGGGGACACCACGTTACATTTAGCCATCTCCTTAAGGTCTTCTTGCCTGTGACAGTTTCAGACTTTCCTTCTTTTTGATGACCTTGACAGTTGTGAGGAGGACCAGCCAGGATTTCTATCAGATGTGACTTAGTTAGGGTTTATATGTTTTCCCCATGGTTAGACTGGGTTGTAGTTTTGGGAGGAAAACCCCAGAGGTAATGTACCCTTCTCCCTGCATCCCATCAGGGCACATGCCATCAACGTCCCCTATCACTGGTGATGTTGACCTTGGCCACTTGGCTGAGGTCATACTGATCAGGTTTCTTGTTTCTGTGCTGTGCTGTTCAGAAGAAAGCTACCCGCTGCAGCCCACATGTGAGGGGTGGGAGTCCTGCTCCTCCTCCTTGGGAGCTGAGGATTTGCCTAAACTAATTGGAAGTCTTAGGCACAGGAGATTGTCTCTTCTTTCCTATGCCATATATATCAGTGTGGATGAGTGAATATTCGTTAGTTATTAATATTACTTATTTTGTTGCTTAAACTTGTCCAGCTTTGGCCATTGCAAGCTCTTTCTGCTGGCTGTTGTTCCCTTCCACAAGTTCCTCTCAGTCAGTGACCGCATCTCTAGGTAAACTAGGCTTGTCATCCTTGTTGGGCAAAGCAGCGTGGTTCTCCGTGAGTGATGTCTCTTGCAGGCATGCCTAGGAGACAGCAGGCAGGAGGAGCTGATACTGCTGGAGATTCCCCAGCCCTTGCAGGGGCCAGAGTGAATCTCCCAAGGCCTGACCTGAGAGAGTTCCCAGCATGGTGGAGCGGGTGATGATGGGACCTTCTGAAGTAGGGCAATGTTCTGGCCTGGCCTGCCTGCCTGCCTGTGAGATTGTGCCTATGTCCTTGGTTCCCAGCTCAAGCCATGTTAGAAAAAGAACTGTACTTTGTGTGTGCTGGGGACTGTGCTAAAGCTTTCCATTTCATTTTGTCTTCACAGCGGCTCTCTGAGATTGCCAGGGTGTGTTAGCCCACTTTCCTAATGAGGAAGATGAAGTGCAAGTCAAGTCCATTGCCCAGCTAGTAAGAGGTGGAACCAGGATTTGAAGTGAGACTGGCTGAGTCTGTAAACAGCTCCCATGGCTGCAGCGCCTTCTTCAGTATGTAGAGTTGTCCAGTTGTTGGTCGTTGTGGCCTTCAAGATCTGGTCCCCTTACCAGGCAGGCGAGGCAAGCCGGGACACGTGTGAGGAAAATGACCTTTTGGTCATATCCAGAGGACAAGAACTAGCCTGCTGTCCCAACTGAGCCTCTCGCTTTGGCCCACACCTTTCACAGGAGATGCGTAGAATGGGAGCAGCGGACACCAAGTTGCAGGGTGGGACCGAATCCTCAGCTCTCAGGGCCACCCTGATATCCAGAGCAGCTGAGTGTGGAAGGGTGGGCTAATCTCCCTCCCCTAGCCGCAGCCCCCTGATTCCTGTTCCTTGGGGGTCCTGTCTGAGGCGGGCCCAGGGATGGCCCAGCTTGCTCGACTCTGCTCCGAAGTGAGGGAGATGGTTCTGGATAGGTAGGAAGGTTGGGTTATTTTAATTTTCCTCCTGTTTTTTCTCCAGCAAGGCCTGAGATTATTACATTAATCTTCCAGGAGAAGTTTTTACGACCAATCCCTCGCCGACTATGAGAAGTTTCTCCATCCATTACCACTAGGGAAACAGACCCTGGTGGGAGGAAAATATTTGTTACATCTTATCAGGCTGACACGCAATCTAACAACAATTACAGCAGCCCCATTTTTTGCACTATTTCAGCTCCAGCGTGAAAAATTGTTGTAATATTAAAGTGAGGCAGGGTGGGGGTGGCTGTGAGAAGCAGTTGAATATTCCAAGCCCTGATCCAGGCTCTCAGGGTGCCTCCCAGCGAGCGAGTGGGTGGCTCAGGAGAAGGCATCTTTGCACATAAATCCCAGCTCCCCGTCTCGTGTGCTAATGGCCCAGAAATGCGGTGGGAGTGGGAAAGGCTCTTGGATGACGGGTCCCCGGCCCTGGCTGGAAAATCCCTGTCCCGGCTTGGTTTTTCTCAGTGTGAAAAGCTCCTTGCTCACCACACCTCTTAGAGTTGCACCCTCAGATTGCTCTGTAGGCTGTATGTTTTTAGGATTAACAGACCATGTTCTCATACCACAAAGTGACTTCTTGGTCAGCAAGTCTTAGCCGTTTCTCCAGTTGGATGGAGGTGCCCAAGGAGGTGGAGAGTTGTACTCCCCGTGGACATCCCTCTCTCACCCCAGGGCCAGCCTTGGGCTGGGCAGCTGGACCCACCTGAGATGGCCCTGTTCTCAAGGGCTCCACACAGTGGCGACAGGTAGGAGAGGAGAGCACAGGTTCTGGGGCGTGGTGCTGTGTGAGTGAGATAGATTCTGTTTGTGCTATTGATTTCTTTTTCTTTTCTTTTTTTAAAGATTTATTTTTACTTGAAAGTCACAGAGAGAGAGAGGTCTTCCATCCACTGGTTCACTCCCCAATTGGCTGCAACAGCCAGAGCTGGGCCGATTCAAAGCCAGGAGCTTCTTCTGGGTCTCCTATGCTGGTGCAGAGGTCCAAGGACTTGGGCCACATTCTGGTTTCCCAGGCTATAGCACAGAGTTGGATTGGAAGTGGAGCAGCTGAGACTAGAACTGGTGCCCATGTGGGATGCTGGCACTGCAGGTGGCGGCTTTACGTGCTGTGCCACAGCGCCAGCCCCTGTGGTATTGATTTCATTTGCCTCTTCTCTGGCCTTGGTCCTGACAGAGCCAAGTCCTTCCGTGAGCCTTGTTTTCCTCATCTGTAGGATGGGGTGTCATATTCCATAGACTGGATGTATGGACTTGGTGAGGTGCTGTGGCTGCATCAGCCACCCAGGACACGGAGAGACTGTGACGAGCTCCCGACCTCTTTCCCTCTGGGGAGAAGAGATCCATTTGTCAGAGCCAGAAGCCTGCTGGGCTCTGTCCCTCCCCATCCCTGTGCTGGAGCCTGGGAGGACTTTAGCATCCAGCCAGGTTTGGAGAGAGTCCTGAAGCCCAGGGTCCCAGCTCTAGAGCACAGAGCATGGGAAGGGTAAAGGCAAGGACTTGCCCTTAGTGTCCTTGACTTCCAGAAACCTGCACCACCACCACCACCCCCCCCCCACTGGGACCCTCCAGGGCTAGAGTAGCGGGAGGGGAGAAATGGCAGCCCCTTGTCCCAGCCATGCCCTGTGGTCTCTGGGAAGCAGGCCCCCTGGAGGTACAGCAGCATCCACTCTGTCCCTTGCCCAGGCTCCTCCACTGTGAGGCCACTCCCCCTCAAATTTGTGCCAGGGACAGCAGGGCCCAGGAGTAAGCCTGGTCGGTGACTGGGAAGCTCGGGGCGCTGGAGCGCCCTGCTGTGGGGAAGGGGTGGGCCGGCTGCGAGGGCTGGCTGTCGCCCCCGCTGGCCCTGTCGCCGCTCCTCGTCACTCGGCGGCAGGCACAGTGATTAATGACCAGGCCATGCCGCCCGTGCAGCCATCAGCGCGCGTCTCGGTGGCGATGGATGCGGCTGTCAGGCCGGCCCGGCCCGCGCTGACCCCCGGCCCCGGCCCGGCGCGATCAATGGGCGGCGCGAGGCGGGCGGCGGCTGGGCCGGCGCGATAAGATGGGCCGATGAGCGCCCGCCGATTGCCCGCTCCGTCACCCGCCGTCACCGTCACCGTCACGCCGCCCGCGAGCAGATCGGGGCCGTCAGCGCCGCGTGATTAATGGGGACGCCGTAGCCGCGGGGAGGGCGCGGGCGGACGCACCGCTCACGGCACCCTGCACCTTCGCAATGGGGACACGGAGTGTGTGGGGGGCACGGTCCCTGGGAGGGGGGACGATCAGCAGAACCTGGGACGGGGGTGGAGAGAGGCGGCCAGCAGCTAACGCAACCTCGCCCACCCAGCCCCCTTCTGTGGCCCAGGCTTCCGCCGCCCTGTAAAGACCCTCGCCCAGTGCAGACCCAGCCACCCTTGAACACCGGTACCTGACCCGTGCGGAGGTCTCAGGACCCGCGGCGTAAATCGCAAATCAGTCGTCCCGCGGCCCCTCCCAGGGAGGCAGGCTTCCGGCCAGGACCGGCCCGGCCAGTCGGTGCCTGGCGTGGGGCGCATGCTCTGGCCACCAGCCGCTGCTCGGGCGCTCACGCATCCCAAGGGGGCAGGCCCTCCTCACTTTGTCCCTAGTCGGGTCACACTGATGGAGGGCCCTGAGCGCTCTCAGCGCACCCTGTTGGCCCTGCTCTTGCCCCACAGGCGACAGTAGGGAAGAGCCAGCGGGGTCCCTCCAGAGATGGACTGGGGGCCTGGGGAAAGGAGCGAGAGGCCAGCCTTGGAGAGCGCTCTGCCGGCCTGGCAGGGAGGCGCCGCTGCTGGGTGCCAGGAGCACGGGAGGCCGGCCACCCTGCGCAGGGCACAGCGGGGTAGCTACATCGTGGGCGGTATCATTCCCCTGGCGGCTCCGAGCCTGGCTCGGGATTGCGAGGCCACAGCGCCCCGGCGTGGGCTGACGCCCACACACCGCCTGCCCCAGCCCAGCCCGGGCCATCCCCTGTGTCCCCCGCCGCTCTGCCCCAGATCCCTGGGGCGGACCCAGCACCTATGCAGCCTGCTTGCCCACAGTGGGGGCCGAAGCTCGCTGGGCAGACAGCCCTCGCGCACGTGGGAGAGCAGCAGCCCTGGGGAAGCTTCAACTGACCTGGACTTTGAGTGAGAAATTCTTTATTTACAACTTAACAACTTTTAATTATTTTCCATAAACTTTTTTTTGAAGTACCCTTGAACACATTTAATTATTTGAATGGATAATTTTGAGCACAGTTCAGAATTTTAGGAAATCCCAAAAGGATATCCAGTTTAGGGGGAGGACCTCCAACACCTGTGTCCTGATCCCTCTTTGGACGCCGCCTGCTTTAGACCACTGGGTCCTACTGGAGGTGACCTGTGCCCATGCACCCTAGGACACACAAAGCAGTCAAAAGGAAGACACCGTTCTCCAGGTACCACTCAACCTCCTACCCAGCCCCATCTGTCAGTCTCTGCCTTCCAGTCCTCTCCGCATTTCTAAGCGAGTGGCAGACACAGTGTGCACTTTATCTTGAAATGCTTTGGCACACAGGTCATTATCCCGAGTTGTGTTTGCTTAGGGTTTTGTTTTGCTAACGTTAACCCTACAGAGTGAAATTCACGTGTACCATCTTCTTAGTTCTGGCCGGGAAACACACCTTGATCCTACAATGTTTCTGGCACCCCAGAAAGTTCCTGTGCCTCTCCCCAGACAATCCCCACTCCATGAGAAGCAACTACTGTCAGGATGTTTTCTGCCCCAGATAGCCTTGCCTGCTCCAGGATTTTGTATGAATGGGACCATTCATCGTGTGTGTGCTCGTCTGTGTTTTCACTGAGAATGCTTTTGAGGTTCATGGACATTGTGGTATGGACCAGCAGTTTAAGATGTCATTATATGGACGTGCCATAGCTTCCTAATCCATTCACCTGTTGATGGCTCCAGTTGTCAGCTGTTGTGAATATTCCCTTGTTCAAGTCTGTGTAGGTCTGTATTTTTCTCTTGGGTCAGTGCCCAAGTGGGATAGCTGACTACAAGGTAGGAATATGCGTGGTGTTATGAAAAGCTGCTGGGCTTTTTCCTGGTGCAATCTATTTTTTCAACTCCCTGCCTATTTAAAAAAAAAAAAGTTTCATCATTTCATCATTTATTGTGTGTGTGTGTATGAACCACTGGTTCACTCCCCAAATGCCTGTAATAGCCAGAGTTGGTTGGGCTAGGCCACAGCCAGGAAATAGAAACTCAATCCTGGTCTCCCATTTGGGTGATAAAGACAAAACTGCTTCAGCCCTCGCCTGCTGCCTCCCAGGGTGTGTATTAGCAGAATGTGGAACCAGGACTTGAACCCTGCTGTGGGATATTGGTGACTCCTGGAGAGTGTTCTCAGTATATGAAGAACAGTCCCACAGGGCTGGGGAAACTTTTTTCTGCCAAGGACCATTTGTGTTGAGGTGGATTAGTTTCCGAGAGGAAGAGTGTGGTGGGGGCAAGACATCGGTCATGAGCCGTACAAAATCAGCAGCTTAAAAACTAGACTGCTATAGATTTACTGAATTTCAAGTTACACTTGTGGTTGCCTTGGCAGGCCCAGACCAAGTGATTCCGTGGGCCTTATGTGGCCGGCCGGGGCGACATCTCCCACCCTCGTATGGAGATCTCTCCAGGGGGAGGTGTTGTTGGTTTATTCAGGCCCCTTCTGTTGGGCATTTAGTTGGTCTTAGCCTTACTGAGCTGGGCTTTGAAGGTTAAACTGGATGTCCAGCAGACAGAGGGGCAGGCCACCCAGGCGGCAGACCCTGCAGCACCCCTACTGTCGAGGAGTGGGCTTGCTGAGGGCAGAGGCCTCTGTTGCATCTGCCCAGGGGTTTCCTAATGCTTGCTAACTGGGAAGCCTGACGACCCAGGTTTGAGGCAGGGAGTGAAGTGGGCACTGCTCTAGTTAGGAGCGCCCCGGGACTCTCCAGATCCAGATGTTGGAAGCTCAGGCTGGCTCCCAGATGATCCTGGAACAGTGCTACATGCCTTTGTCTGGAAGCCATGCTCCCCCCTTGGCCATGGGCCGTGCCTCGGGGGCTGAGAAGGGAGGCAAAGGTGTGGGGCCACAGGCTCCCTCTGCCACGGGCTAGGGGCGCTGCCTCTGGAGCCCTCGGTCCCCACAGGACAGCAGTGGGCACTCTGCCTTCCCAGGAGAGCCCGGTAGCAGCTGCGTGGCTGCACCAGCCCTCCAGCTTTGGCAGATCAGTCCCTGTGTGTTTCACTTCACCACGAAGTGTGAACACGAGGCTGTCATCACCACCAGGCACAAATGTTCCTGGCCAAATGCCTCTGAGGAGGAAATTTCCACCTGGTGGAGGGAAGACCCATGGAAATGTGCCGTCTGACACACCCAAAGGTCTAAGCCTTGTGCTGTTACTGGGAATACAACCTAATTCAAAAAGAGAACATGACCAAGTAGCTTGTAAAAAGTTGGCTTTATTTGTCACTTATTCACCGTATCTCAGTTAAGCCATTTTGGCATCCACAGTGACAGTCCCCTGGAAGCAGGGGTCAGCCCCTGCCCACCCACACACTGAACATCAACCAGAGGGCGCGAGCCCGGGCCGCACACGGCCCAGCTGGATGGTTACAGCAGCAGGCAGGATGGCGGGGGCTCCTCCTGAGGCCTGGCGCCCACGGTTGTGCTACCCCCTCGCCAGAGCCCGCGGCACCCCCAGGGCTGGGCTGGGAGGGGCCTGCTGCTCTGAAGCAGCCACAGAGGGCAGGAGTGGGAGGACCCTGCAAATGGCGGGCGCCAGGTCTTAAGAGCTCCCGGCTGCTCAGGACTGGGTCTAGACAAGGCCACGTGTGGTATGGTGTTGAGTCCTGGGCTGTGGTTGAGTCCACTTTGTTGTGCCACTGACTTGCCAGGTGGCTTTAGGCCAGTCTGCTTCCTGGTCAGCACTCCAGTGAGGTCTCCTGGGAAGCCCCAACCCGACCCAGACAGGTAAAAAGTTTGTGACCTCTACTGAATCATGACGGGGCTGCGTGCTGCTGGTGGGGCGTCTCCTCCATGGCTCCCTTCTTAGAAGGGGCATCCTCCACGAGAACACCCTTGGTCCCCCAGTATCTAAGGCTCACTCAGCTTCTGGGTCCCTCAGGATCTTTGTCCCCAGCCTGCTGCCCTCACCAGGCAGCACTCGGCTCCCATGAAGGGCCTCCGTAAAAGCCAAGACCTGGGTCCCCAGCTGTCACTGACTGCAGACCGAAGTGCCAGTCTGTAGGTGGAAGCCGGGACAACGTGAGAACCCGAGCTCTCGGAACCTGACTTCCCCAGTGAGGAGCCGCCTGTGCGCTCCCGTCTCTGCCAAGTCCGCGGACCTGGAGAGGGGCTCTGGCTTCTCCTGACAGGCTTGCGTTTGGTCCCGAGCACCGGAAGACAATTCTAGAATAACGGGAGGGGCCCTGTGTAGAGAAGGAGGCAGCCCAAGAACTGTTGCTTTCCTTTGGTGCCTGCCTGCTGCCACGGCCTGACCCCTAGAAAGGGGACAGTGGGTACCAGTAGTGTAGCCACGAGGAGACAATTCCTGGACAACTGGCAGATGCTGGCCGGACGGATGCACATCGCTGCAAGGGCCCTCCACACAGACATGTGACTCGCCTGGCCAAGCTCCACTTGGTACAGCTGCCGAACCCTGACCTGGCTCCAGCAGAGGTGACATGAGCTGACCAGAGATGGTGCAAACAAGCAGCCTGCTCTCAGCCTCAAGGCTGGAGGAGCCAACAGCACACACATGGGAAACCAATGGATGACCCAGTGTCCTCTGGGAAACGTGTCCGTCTTTTGGAAGAAGCTCTGTGCTTAAAAAACCGTGTAAAAGGGACAACAATGGTGTCTTACAGAGAACAGTCTGAAGCCAGATATTCCGGTCCCTGACTGAAGGAGACCCGGCTGTGAGGTTCCCCACATTTACATCCTCAGCAACACTTGATCCCCCACTTCCACTCTACTGCCAAAATGAAACGCTGACATTTCAGGGTTTGTGCTTCCAACCAGAACCAGCAATTCCCTTTGTGGGGGAGCGGCACTGAGAAGGTGCCAAGGCTAATGCAAACGTTCCTGGACGCTTGGGGACAGTCATTCACCACTCCCATCTCTGGCTGAAGGAAAACTCACTTCTACAGCTCGTTTTGCCAATGCCAGAATAAAAAAGCAAAATTTCAAATTGGAGAATGTCTAGCACTTTACACAGTGGAATGAAGGAATATGAAATTAAAAAACATTAATAAACAAAGTCCAAATGCCACAGCGGTGCTCTCCTGTGAGAAGAGCGCCCGTCTCTAGGCAGTTCCGGAGCACGTGGCCTCAGCCTCTCCCGGTCCCTGAGGAGACGTGGCTCAGAAGAGAAGGGCCCCCATGCTGCCGACCTCACTCTGCTCCTTGACGAAGATCTCAAAGTACTGGTAGATGATTGTCACCGCGAGCAGGATTCCTGTTCCAGAACCAATGGCGCCCAGGAAGTCGGCCAGGACTGAGAGGGCCCCGATGCACAGCCCCCCGAAGGCTGCAGCTGTGGGGATGTACCTGGGGGAGCGGGAGATGGTGAGTGAGGCCCCCAGCTGATCTACCCCTAATCTGAGATGCAGAAAAGGGCTGGATGGCCCAACAGGTTCACTTGTGGTTAGGAGCCCCAGAGGCCACCCTGCTGTCTCCTTGAAACTTCATTTGCTGTCCCACCAGCTGGCCTCGCTGGCCCCATGTGGCTAATGGTCCTGAGCGAGATGAACATGTCTACTAGAGATTTTTAAAATTTATAAATGTGACTTGTATTATTTCTAATGAACAGTGCTAGAACTCTAGAGGCTTGCTGCTAGGAGAATGGATGCAATGGACTGCTGTCCCTGCGAGGGATGTGAACGCACGATTGGGGCTTTTCGTGTGGTTGCTTCTTCAGCAGAGAGGCCAGCAAGCTATGACCCACGGGACAAATTGCCTGACACCCGATTCTGCCAATAGTTTTGTCTTTGATTTCAAGTGACAATGGATAAGCAGTGATAGCCACTATGTGGCTGGAAAAGCCAGCAACACTCACAGTTGCCACCCCCCTGCCCAAGGAGCAGCTCCATTCCCTGTGACAAAGGCAGCCAACGGACTGCTGGGAAGGGAGCACCCCTCCTCAGCTCGCTGCTCTCCCTCGTGTGGCCACCACCCTCCATCTCTGGCTCCTGCCTCTCTCATCTGGCAGCCTAACCTCCCTCCCCGCTTCAAGGGCATCAGCCTCTTCTAGGCCCAGCTTCTGCAATCTCAGCCCCTCACTTGTGCTCAGGCCAGGACCCGGCTACTCCCTTCAGCATCCCACGGGGATGAAGAGGTGAGGGCCCACTACAGCCTGCACCGCACTCAGGGCCCTGCCATACTGTCCCGTACCCGCCTCTGGCCACAAGCTCCCATCTCGCCACCCTCAGAGGGGGCCTCTGCGGCTTCACTTTACTGTGTTCAGCAGTGTCTGGCACTTAGCAATTTCCCAAGTGTTTCTTTCCACAGGGACCTTACTGTTCAGTAACCGAGGATGAGACCCAGCCATGTAAGAAAACCGCACCGGTGCAATAATGGAACGTCAGGGACTGGGCTGCACTCACCGATTGAGCTCGTGGACCATAGACGTCTCCCGGTGGCCTCTCATCACCATCTGCTGCTCCTTCAGCTGCTTTGCAACCTGCAGGGCACCAACCAGAGGCGTGCAGGCAGTCACGTGACACTATACAGGGCAGATCTCCTTCCCTAGCCCTAAGAGTATCTACAGAGAATGTGAGGGCTGCCACGAGGAAGTCACGTGACAAAACCCAGCGCTCATCGGCTGCTGGGCTCCGGCTGCTGGCCCTGCCTGCTTCTGAGCTGGCTCTCACAAGAGGAGGTCAGAGTCAGTACCACTCATGCTAGCAACAACCGAATCTCGGACATCAGTACTTCTACTTACATCTTTGGCAGAAGAACCCGAGACTTCAATCCACGTTTTGGAGAAGAAGGCGCAAGAGCCCAGCATGAAGACGATGTACACCACGGCATGGACGGGGTCCTCCAGCACAGAGCCGAAGGACTCGGGAGGAGACAGGTAATAGCAAAGGCCACCCACAGGGTAAGCGCGTGCTGGGCCCCCAGAGCTGGTGTCCTGCAAAGCACCAAAATGCCTGTGAAGGCTGTTTCTTGCTTTAAATATACACAGACTTATACTTATTCATTCATTTTATTTGAAAGGCAGAGAGAGAAAGAGACAGATGGAGAGGTATCTTCCATCCACTGATTCACCCCAAAATGGCTGGAGCTGCGCCAGCTAAAGCCAAGAGCTGGGAACTCCGTCTGGTTTCCCATGTAAAGGGCAAGTACGCAGACCACCACCTGCTACCTCCCCGGAGCATTAGCAGGCAGATGGGGTGGACGCAGAGCAGCTGGGACGCAAGCCTGGCCCTCTGTTGGGGAGGCGGGCGCCTCGGGTGGCACCTCAACGGCTGCACCACATCTCTGCCCTGTGGACATTGTTTCACTGAACTTTAGTGCCAGCACAGAAAGACAGTTCTGAGCAAACCAAAGAATACGTTTTAGTCAAGCAATTTCCTTGCTAAAAACAACTGGTAGTATGCTGAATTTGTAAAAGGCACAATTAGAAAATATCTCTGGGTAATATGATCTGGTCACAAGCAAGAACCACTGCTGAAAATAATTCTGTGTAAAAAGAGTGTACTCACAGACCAGGTGCCCAGCAGGCTAACCAGCAGGTTGCCGCTAAAGCGAGCGGACAGCATCTGGGAGATGACGTACAGGTTGGACACGAGGGCGGACTGCAGGATGATGGGGATGTTGGAGGTGTAGAAGAGCTTGATGGGGTAGGTGTTGTACTGGCCGCGGTAACGGGCTGACTTGATTGGCAGGTCCACTCGGAAGCCCTGAGAAACCAAAGAGAACAAAAACGCTGGTCACTGCTCAGTGCTGCCAGTGCTCAGAGAAAGATGGGGTGGGGATGCTCAGGTCAGCCAGGAGGGAGGTGGTCCTGGGAGAGCATCTGGGAGCTCATGCCCTTTCACTGCCCACCACTACCAGCACTGTTACATGGGCACATATGCAGGGCAGTCCCAGAAAGCCTGGGTTAAAAATGGGCTAAAACGTAGCATAGTGGTATGACCCCACTTTTATTAAAAACCAAGTTACCACATGATAGCCACACCCATGTGAATACACAGAGAAGCCCGAAAAGGCACACACCCAAAGCCTAAGAGTGCGTCTCCAGGCCCTGGGCCAGGACCACTACATCAGCCTCATGCCACCAAACAGGCCCTGGGGTTTGATCCTGAAGAGGAAAGTCTAATGTGCCATGAAAGCAACCCCTGTCTCTGAGATGTCCAGGAACACTCCTTTTTAGCATTTTTATAACTCTCGGTACCTAAGAGGGCGCGGCCTCAGAGCACTCCAGTAACAAGTTCTTAATGCTCCGACTGCCACACCTGCCAAGCCCCCGACGAGTCTGCTTGTGATTCAGACACCTGACTCAGTCCTAGTAGCGCGAACAGGTTGATTATTTGGTCAAGTAAAAGCATGTGGTCGCTACAATGACCTCCTCACAAATGCCACACTGCTTTGCCGTGTCTCCTCCTTTCTCAATAAAGACACATGGCGTGGACAATCACAGAGTACAAAAGGCAAGCCAGTGCACAGCCTAGCAACTACCCGATCAGGTGTCTTATCCAGAAGTCAGGGAGACTGACCATTTTCACCTTCCTCGCAAGAGGAAGAGCCTTCTGGATGAATACACTGGCTACAAACATCCTGTGACTACGCTGGCGAAGCAGCAGGTGTTTCAGAGCTTGCACCTTTTCACTTCTCCTGAACTAAGAACTCAGAAACAGCCAGCCCTCTGGGTCTGTGGGTTCTGCATCTGTGGATTCAAGCAACCACGGATGGAAAATACTAGAAGAAAATCGTCTGTACCAGATAGGCAGACTTTCTTATTTGTTAAACAATACAATCTAAAATATTTAAATCACACTTATATCAGGTATCATATATAAATGGGAGGATTTCATGCACACAAGGGGATAACTGTAGTTAAATGCAAATACTATGTTATTTTCTACACGACACTTGAGCAACTGTGGGCTTTGGGGATCCTGAAATCCGTCCCCCGTTAATAATGAGGGACAGCTGTACATCTGTTGGCAGGCCAGCCAAGGGAACGTGATTTCAGAAATGCAAATTCTGCTTAGTTGGCTCAAGTTCCCATGATGCAGTGAATACACTGTGTGTGGCTTGAGTGGAAACTTGCCCCCTTCAAGTGCCACCTCCACATCTCCATATTGTGATGACATGGCAACCCCCAACATAGGGGGTGCACAGAGGCAGGCACCCAGAAACGCAAACCTAGACCCCCACGACTGCCCGCGGCCAGTTCTGACGCACCTGGAAATAGATGACCACTGCAAAGACAAAGATGGTGGCGATGAGGTTCATGAGGTTGGGCAGGTTCTGGCGGTAGAACGCCTCTCGGAGTGCTCGCACCTTGTCTGTGCGTGTGGCCAGCAGGTGGAAGAGGGCGATGATGGCACCTTCAAATTCCATTCCTGTTTGTGAAGCGGGGGACAAATGTGGTGAAGGAACAAACAGCATCGCCTCACAGTGCAAATTCTGCTGTTCCAGGTTGGCACAGCTCTACTCCCATGAAGGCTGGCCACATGTGCCCTTTGTCCTGGCAGGAAGTGGATGCCATTTCCAGAGACCCAGCTCTGTGGGCGGGGCAGGCAATGGTATCGGGACTGTGAGGAGCATGAGGTGCACCCTGGGATGTTTTCCTCAAGTTTCTAACAGATGACAGCTGGATCCACCTGCTGCCTCTGCCTGGACCACTCAGAGACGGAATCAGGTAGACACCTAATCAGCACCACTGCTGACCACCGCAGCCATGGGAGGTGGCCAAGCTGAGGGAGCACTGTCTCAACTGTCCCGGCTTCCTCACCTCACTTGTGGTGATCTTCTCTAAGGCCTCACCCGCCCCACCTTGTAGCCTATGGGACAGCACTGGCCTGTCTCCCTGACTGGCAGGTTACAGGGAAGGTAGCGCTGGGGAAGGAAGAAGGAAACTATCCATGTCCCACTCCCCCAATTCTGATCTCACCTGTTCATTCTGCTCTGGCTACAGATGCTGATCCTGGAACCCACCAGGTGCATTTCTACCTCAGGGCCTTTGCTCCTGCTGTGTCCCTCCCTCATCTCTCAGAACTTTACTCCACTGTCAGTGAGGCCGTCCCTGCCTACCCAAACTAACAGCAACTTCCCCGGGAGTTCCACCTTCTTCCTCTGCTTTGTTTTGCTCCAGGGTCCCTATGGCAGCACCTGACACACAACATGTGTTTTATTTGCTCTGTCTCCCCAGTGTCTACAGCTAACAGCAGTGCCAGGGTTAGGCCATAACTCTTCCAACTTCTATCTTCTAATTTTTTAATTATTTCCCAAATTCACTACCTGCTGAGCCTCTGGGAGAAGAGTCTCTAGGTGCCTGAGGGACTCCAGGAGCAAGGCTGTGCTGTGCTGAGCTGTCCCTGCTGATTCCCTGTATGAGACGCTTCTCAATGTCCAGGGAAAAGCAACGGAGGGTCCACTCAGCAGCCCCTACCTGTGTGTCAGGCCAAGGGCAGCTCAGCTCCAGGCACAGCTGGAGGCCAGCATTTCCCTGCGGCCCTGCACACCTACCCGCCCTTCCCTGGAGTGGGTCCTGGTGACTCCACTGTCCTCCCTGCTGCTCTGCAGCCAGCACAGTGCTCCCTCCAGCGCCACGGACCACCCACACACAGGAACCTGGGCAACCTCCTCCCCAAATGCACCTCTGCTCAGCCACCTCCCAATGGCCGATGGACCTGTGGCTCACAGCCCTGAATGTGCCCCCTCGTCCCATCTCTTGCTTGTTCTCTTGGTGCCCTCACTCCATGCTTCTGCCAGGCTGGCTGGCCAAGACCAGAGCAGTGCTACATTTACTGGACCACCGTCTGCGCCAACCTTCCAGTATGGAGCAAATCGTTCCTTCCAACCGCTACTCCTGTCACTCAGTGCCCTGTTCCAGGACGGCGTGTGACCCTTTGTCCAGCTGCTGCCAGTCTCCTGGGCCTTCCCTGACTGCTCTTGGCTTCCACTCCAATATCACTTCCTTCTAGCTCAGGTTTCCCCCAGGGCCAGGGACAACCAGGGTTATCACTGAACACCTGGATTCCGATTGCATCTCGATCGTCCTGCCTTCTCATATTCGACTCTGCCAAAACCATGCCTTCGGTTCCTTAGCTTCTCCCAATTTGCCTTGGATTTCCTAAAATACTAGGAAATGCTCAAGGCAGTAAACTCTGATCGCATTCATTCTAAGGCTTCCCGAGCGTCTCCCCACTCAGGTGTACTCACTTCTCTGGAAGGCACAAGTGGCCTTCACTTGTCCTGGGACTCATTTTTGGTCTCAGTGAAGAGAGGATATGGTCTCTGGAAGCCAGGGGACAATTTCCAGCATTCAATTCCAAGAAAACACTCAAACGTACACAAACATTTCTCATGGGACTCCTCTGAGTAACATATTTAGCAACAAAAACTGCCTGCTCTCCTTTTCTATCAAGTCTTGGTCTAAGGCTTCCTTTATGTGTTTAGAAACCTTTTTATTACAAACACCCCCATCACAAGACTTCTCAGTGGCATTCTCCGTGGATACAATGGAGCATACCAATATCTGATCCAATTCACTGTTAGGTATTATGTAAATGGAAAAATTCAGCATCGTACAATTTCATCTTGTTGCTCATTTTTGCTGGTGCCCGAGGCTCCATAGGGGAGGAATATGCCCAAAGCCACACATAACTAACAGGAACAGCCAGGATTTGAACCCAGGCGGTGAACAAACCCGAATGCAGGCTGCTCTCACAAGGTTGTCCCTACATGCATGACTGGGTGCTCGGGATTAGTAACAGCATTTTCTGAAACGGAATTTGCTGGGGGTGACTGTAAAGGATGTTCAACGTTAACAAGTCAAAAAACCCACCAAGTACTTAAATAACTGGTTAAAGTAAGTATGACTTCATCCTTCCATTACCAGTTCACGCTAAGAAAAATCACACAGAATTACATATTCTAGCACACCAAATGCCCATGAAATACTCTTAATAGAAAAAAATGCAAGTTAGGCAGCATCAAGTGTATGAAGCCATCTGTGTTTACGAATATGGTGCAGGTGCACACAGAAAGAGCGAGAGGTGCAGCTCCAATGGGACTGTGGGATGGGGAACCTCCGCCTTCTGCCTGGTCCACGTCAGTACTCGTGATAGCACTGTGTCGTGTCACCAGGGCAGCCGAGGGCTCTTACCTCGGCCAGTGTTGACAGTCGTGGGGCTGAATGCCTTCCATACGATGGTCTCACAGATGTTAGTTGCAATGAAGAGGGAGATACCAGAGCCTAGGCCATACCCTTTTTGCAGGAGTTCATCCAAAAGCAAGACAATTAAGCCAGCAACAAAGAGCTGCAAAATTTAAAAAGTCACAAAGGTAAAGAATCTCAGACACTGTGTACCTGCCCCCTAAGGACACAGTCCCCCTCTTCAGCCCGTGGGTCCTCTGACAGACACGCTGAAGGCAGGGTTGGAGCTCGCCCTCAGCTGCGCAGAGCAGTTGCAGAGCCCCCGCCTCTGCTGGATCCAGGCGGGCAACCCCGGGGTACCTGGCTTCCTCTCAGTTTGCTGTTTGAGAGCTGTTAGTCAGGAGGGGATGTTAACATCAAAATTACCTGAATGGTGATTAACAGGCAGATTCCAGCCCCCATCTCAGAAGGGTCCCCGTACATTCCTGTCATCACATACACGATAGACTGGCCAATGGTGATGATCATGCCAAACACTAGAAACCAAAGGAAAACCGTGTTGGCAGAGTGGGACGTCACCCGGCAGCACAGCAAAGTCTGCACGCTCCTCAGCGCCAGGCGGAGGAGGGACCAGAGGTGGAAGCACTGATGCCCCCCAAGGGGCGTGGGTGGGGAAACGTCAAACAGCCACACTGTCACATCTCAACTGTCCCTAAATTGACTTTCCTTCTAGAAGCAGGAGGAGTAAGAGAGGTGAAGCATGGCAAACTTGGCTGTTACGCAAGGCAGATGAGGGAACAAAATCAGCTCAAGGTGACAGCAGAGACAACCAAGTGGTCACCATGAGCAGTAGCACATTCGGTGTCAGGTCACTCGGGAGCCGAGTGGTTCTTAAGGGAACGGACTACGCTGCGGCTGACCACGTGGGACCAAGACTGAGCCTAGAGTAGAGTGTTACCTCCATGACAGAGCAAACCTTTCATCTGCACCCACAAAACCATCAGCTTGGTTTCCAGTCCCACTGACTCTTTTTCCAAGCACCTTTGGCCTAAGAAAACATTCATTTTTTGTGGACTGTCTTCCTGCTGTATTTCACTGCCAGGCACATTGAGGTTCACACATTTTATTGGGTTCTTCAGTAAGGTTTGGACTTCAGGTGAAGCTTTTCTGCTTAGTCTGACACATAAACTAAATTTTACTTCAGGGGCTGGCACTGTGGTGTAGTAGGTTAAGCCTCCACCTGCAGCGCCAGCATCCCATATAGGCGCCAGTTTGAATCCTGGCTACTCCACTTCTGATCCAGCTCCCTGCTAATGGCCTAGGAAAGTAGTGGAAGATGGCCCCAGTCTTTGGGCCCCTGCACCCACGTGGCAGACCTGGAAGAAGCTTCTGGCTCTTGCCTTTGGATCAACCCAGCTTCGGCTACTGTGGCCATTTGGGGAGTGAACCACTGGATGGGAAATGTCTCTCCCTCTGTCTGTAATTCTGCCTCTCAAGTAATTAAATAAATCTTAAAATTTTTTTTTCTTTACTTCAAAGTGCTCATCAAATACAGTCCCAATTGGAGTTTTTCCAAAGTGCTCAGTAACAATGAATTCTTAAGAACCTGTATGTGCAAAGAGAAAGAAACTAATTTGTGCTTTTGAAAAAAAAAAAAAAACTGCATGTATATTTGAAATTCTGATTTGTGTCTGAAACAGGCAAATTCAAATGAGCTGAAGTTCTCAATTACTTGCCACACTAACTTTAGATATCTATAAAACATGCTGAGGTAGAACTGTGAATATCATTTCCAATTAACATAGTTAACTGAGGCTGACCATGGTTAATTCTGATGACTGTCACTGTGAACAGCGACACTGTTGTCACTCCTCCTATTTACAGATGAAGAAACGGGGACTGCAGGGCTCTCGTCTCGCCTTCCCCGTATCACAGAGCTAGCAAGTAGCAGAGCTGAACTGTGAGGATCACCCTTCCCCTCAGTTAAATCCTTTTAAAAGCCCGGAAAAGAGAAAACAGTAACCGCTATGTGGTGCTGAGCACTGTGACAGCAAGTACTCAACTCCATCCTTACAGTCCTGAAGGCGCCAAGTGGCAAGGACATTGTGGCTCTAGAGGGGAGACCTCCAACCCCCACTCCTTCCACTTCAGTGTGCAGCCCTGGAGGCATCCCAGAACCTCTGCCCTGCCCTGCCCTGCCCAGCACACACGCAGCCCTGGCCCCTCTGCTCTCTGAGGAGTGCTCTCTTGTGTTAACACACACCAGAGAGCGGTGCAAGGTTGGTGGGCCAGGAGGTCACAGCTCCCGGGGCAAAAGTGTTTTGACGCCCCAAACTCTGTAGCAAATTCAAGTTCTCCGTTATAGATACCAGAACATTATTACAGTCTTTCTTACACTTCTGGGCTCCGTTGAAGAGAGCTCTGTCTTTTGGAGTATCACCAACTTCGATGATCTTAGCACCAGCCAGAAGCTGCATGATAAGGCCGGAGGTCACGATGGGAGAGATACCCAGCTCCATGAGCGTGCCTTCAGGGAAAGCGAGCACAACACAGCCAACATTAGCTTGCCACAGTAGACATTATTTGGGGGAAAGGAAAGCGAATGGGCAAAATGTGACAGGGCATGGCTTAGACAAGTTCCGTGTCATGCAGTGTGCTAGCAGCATTTCACGTAGACAATAACTCTGAGCGTCAGTGAACAGGGTGTCACGCACTTCACTCTGTGCAGCCTGTCAGGCAGCGTCTTACTCTGCCAAGGAAGTCACATGGCAGCTACAGATCGCTGCATTTAAATTCACCATAAACAGCTTCGTTCTGGTTTTACAGAGATAAGAAAGGTTTGTCCCTTCATCAGTTAATAAAGTATCTGGATAACATTCAAATAATTTCCAGAGTCTGCAAAGGGGGCCTGTACAATTCTATCTTGCTGTGAATAAACGTCTACTTCACATTATGCTAAAGTGAGCTATATTTCCAACTGATTTGGAATTTAATTTGAACTCATTGTAAAAGAGTTAATCAAATGCAGTATCAACAGACTCATTCACAATCCTCCTCACTGCCCACAGGTGCCTGGTTGGAGCAGACAAAACACGGTTTTACATTTTTTGACAGATACACGGAACCTATAGATATAAAGATGCGGCTGAGAAACAAATTACGCAGTCTACAGAATGTTATCAATGAAAACGGCATCATCCCAGGTATTCATAAAATATTGTTTCCACCAGGCTGTTTTATTCTCTGCAACGTAGACTTATCTTGTTATTACAGGTTTTGTGTAGCATTCAAACCCAATCCAGACACAACAACGCCTTGGTGCTGAACTCGGCATGTAATGAGGCTATTCAACATGGCACAGGAATGCTCCACGCTATTTTCTGAGCCACGTGTTTTCATACTCTCGGAGCTCTAGGTAAAGCCAAGCCCTATAACTGAACTGAGACTAGTCACGACCACGCTGCGTCAAGAAAAGGCAGAGAAAGGGGCCTACCTCTGTTCGAGGCCAGAATCACTCTCATCCAATAGAAAGGGTCGGCAGAATCGGAAGACATGATGCCAAACAGGGGAATCTGCAGGCAACGAGAACCAAGTCGGCAAACTTGTTCCGGCCACGCAGACTCCCCGCCCCAGGTGGCCATGCGGGGCCGAGGTTTACCTGGCAGCACACTAGGAAGATGAAGAGGGTGATGGCTGTCCATAGCACCTTCTCCTTGAACTGGATCTAGAGAACAGAATGCATTGCAGCCAGCAGTTAGTTTCACGAGCAGATTCCCACAAATGGACTCTCATCAGGCCCCTGTCTTTGATCACCAAAGACAAACCCGGAACCAAACCTAGGCACCGCGCGTATCACGTGCTTCCCGTGCACAAGGCAGGGGGCAGAGCTCTGCCCGGGCATCACGTCAGCCTCCACGCCACATGGCGCTGACATCTTCTCACAGAGAGAAAAACGAATCCTAGGAAGGGTAAGTGACTTGTTTCGAATCCCACAGCTGAAGTGAACACTACACTAACAGTTCAGGCCCAGGAGCAAAGAAATGCCACATCCTAGGTGCCAAACTGACAAACCTTTAAACACACGGGCAACCTTTCATTTCAGGGAACAAAATCGTGTTCTGCTGTCAACTGAATGACATTTGGGATTGTTCAAGTGTAGTTTCCATGACTTAAGGGTCAAACAATCTAATAAACTATACTGGGAGAGGGCAGGGAGAGTTACATACTTCATGTCCTCACCAACTTCCACTGAAATCTGATTACGAAGTTTCCCATCTTCTCAGCTGTGTCAGCCAGAGCCAGACCAGAACCACTGTACGGCAGGCGTCGTGGCACAGCGGATTAAGCTGCCCGTGGAATGCCCACATCCACTCAAACCAGAGTGCCTGGTTGAGTCCTGGCTGCTCTGCGCTTCTGTTTCAGCTTTCTGCTAGTGCTCACCCTGGGAGGAGGGTGATGCTCAAGTACATGGGATCCTGCCTTCAGCCTGGCCCAGAACTCGCTGCTGTGGGAATCTCGCGGGTGAATCAGCCGATGGAAGACTTCTGTGTACTCTCTCTCCTGCTGTTACTCTGCCTTTCAAATAACTAAGTCTTTAAAATTTTTTTTTACCTGACTACTAAGTATTAGAAAAGTGTGAGTCCCCACCCCTGGGGCGTCTCCCTCCGCCCAGTGGGAACTGGGAGTCTTTGCCTCTCTGCGACTGCTGCTGCCTACACCCCAAGAACGGCTTCAGAGGGCGCCACACGATAGCTGTGCAGCCTGGGGATTGTGAGATGGAAACTGACAGTCTTCAGTGAACAAAACTGCAGCGTGAACACATGAGAGGAGGAGACGTTTACATGGGCACCGAGTCAGTGTCCTGGCGCCCTGCTCGCAAGTCACAGGCCTCTCTGTACCAGTCCACAGCAGGCAGGTCAGGGACGACGCGCACACAGCGGCGGCGGGCATTTCACACCCGGCACTCCACACGGAGCTGGGGGAGTCACAGGACTCCCGTCTTCCCCTGAGGAAGCTCTTTCCCAGCTGTTGTCCCCACCACACTAGAGAAATCAGAAGTCAGCCAAGGGACCCAACACCATTTTAGACAGACCAGTGAAATCACTCGTTATGGGGGAAAAAAAAAAAAAAAGCTTTGTCAAGACTGCAGGATACAACCACATCTCACAAAACATGAGTCTCTCCACCCATGTCTGGCCTCTCTGCCTCTTAAGGAGCTGCTAAATCCAGCCAAGCCCAGCCCCAGTGCTCCCCCTCCAAGGGACAGTCCCCACACCACTCTAATCCTGCCCCTCCCTTTTCACTGATCTCCCAGGGCTCCCCACCTACCCTCTACACTGTCACCATGAACTACACCTAACACCTCCCCTCCAAATACACCAGTCTGGCAAACTCTCAGTCGATAATTTCTTTTGCCTGCAATTCCTTTCCACTCCCTCAGGGAAACTGTCCTTCTAAGCCACCATCACACAGCCCCTCTTCCAGAATTAACCCCCTCCTAAGCCACTGGTACCTGCACCTGGCCCATTTCCCTTGTTCCACTTGCACTCAGTAACAAGGCCAAGGTCAGATGGTTATAAAGAGGCCGTAATAAAGGGTGGGGTGGATACCTGCCTGGTTCTTCCACTAATACCATTCCCCTCATTGGGGGGGGGGGGGCGAGGGAGTAGGGCCTTGCCAATCAACCCATCACAGGTAATATACATACAGGCATTTACATAAAACCATTGTAACCGAAAAAGTAGGCTCCAAGAGCCCACTCCATGTGGATATCAATTACAGATGAACATATGTGAGTGTATTAGGAACAGTCTGAGGAGAATGTGGGCACAAAATACTATTCATACTCCAACATATGGACCTAATGAAACTTTTCCTCCTTGTGTGACAGCTTTACTTTCATAGGCCCCTCTCTCTCTCTCTTGGCTGCAGCTGTGCAGAAATTCGGATAGCGACTCATCAGGGCTCTACATTTCTTACTTGAATGTGCCTGCTCCGAGAAGCCCTACACTCCACAAAACGCCTCTATCCTCGGTACTGTGACCACCTACACAAAAGGCACAGACCCGTGTGTACAGGCTGAAGGGACCGCTTTCTGCTTCCGCAGCCGGACACAAAGGGCATTTCCCAGGGGGGAAAAAAAACCCAAGCCAGTCTCGCTCCTGCCGGAGGTAGAGAGGGGAGGGCACCGCAAGCCGAGTGTCCTCACTGAGGCCTTATTCATTCACACCCGGATCCATTTTGGGGACAGGGCACACCGGGGGCTTTGTTCACCGAGAATATCCAACTGAGGGCCTGGGAACAAAGCGGGCCGATGTCGGTGGCGCCGGCCCACCCCAGGACACACGGCCACTGTCCCGGGGGAAGCGAAAGGAGTCTCCCCATCCGGCGTGTCGAGGCCATCTTTAATTGTGCCCCAAACTTCCAGCGCCCGGGTGCAAGAAGCCTGCGGCTCGGAAGGCGACTTAGGCACTCACCTTCCTCTCTGGCTTCTGAATTTCCGGCAGGATGACACAGAAGGGCTTGATGACTTCCAGAAATTTGACTTGGATGGGAGAAAAACAAAAGAGGAGGAGTTAGGGCGCAGAGAAACCTCCCGCGCTGTGCAGGGAAGCCGCCTGTCCCGGGACCAGCGGGGGCCGGCGGCGCCACGGGAGCAGGTGCGGCACGCGGGACCCCCGACGAGCGCCGAGAGTACCGGCTGCGCTCCGCCGGGGCCCGAAAGGCCCGGGCGAGGGGTCCCGAACACGCGAGGGACGGGATCGGGGGGAACCCATCTCCCGGGACTGCCCCTCGGAGGACTCACTCGCCATGGCGGCGGCTGCTCCGGCTCGGCGTCCCGCCTGGGCTCCGCTCCGTTCCGAGTGAGGCGGCGCTGACCGCGGCCCAGCCTGCTCCGGGGCGCAGCGCCTTCGCTGAGAGACACGTCAGTGCTAGTCCCACGGCGAGCGGCGCGGCGCGGGGCGGGCGGGGCCGGGGGCGGGCCGCGGGCCGCTTCCGCTTCCTGCCACGCTCGCCGGCCGGCCGGCCGCCGCGCCGTCTCCGCCGCGACCACAACTCCCGGCGTGCAGCGGGGCGGCCGCGGCCTGTCGGGAAGAGGATGCGTAGCGCGGGGCACGCCGGGATGCGAAGTGTGCGGCTGCGCAGACTTGGCAGCGGTGAGCGCGCGGGGAAGGGCTCGTCACACCTCAGTGGGCTGGGGCGGCGCGGACTCGCGGAGGAACGGAGGGAAGCGCCAGGCGCTGTGTGCGTGAGGCGCTCTGCCAGCCGGCGGAGGCCCGGGGGCTCCGGCCCAGTCAAGTTAGCGAGCACCCGGTAGGCGCCGACCGGGGCGCCGGTACGTGTGGAGAATCATTGTGTGCTGGACGGGACGCACGCAGGGGGCACCGACGGAACAGCGCCGTTTGTTGGGTCATTCAGCAAACCCGAGACCTGTGCCGGGCCTTGGGCCCCTGCCACCCAAGGACGAAGGGGCTGGGTTCCTGAAGAGACCTTAGGCCAGAGGAGGACGCAGGCAGCTCGGGAAGTCGCGCGGCCTGCTGGAGTCCAGGGAGGCTTCCCGGAGGAGGAGCTGGCCGCTTCCGGCGACGAGGAACTGGGGGGAGGTGCTGCGGGTCGGGCCTGGCGTTGGCTGCCCAGAGGCCGTGGGGGAAAGCCCTGTGGGGCCGAAGCGAGGCCGTGTGTAGAGGGACGGGTGGGGGTGGGATGTCTAGTTACAGAGGATGTGGTAAGTAAGCCGAAAGAGAGACTTTTCCCGCCGGGAGCCTTAGGAGGAGAAGCTGGTAGATGTGTAGTGATACAGGATGAAGGTCCCGTTGGGAACTGGCCCGACATCCTGAGAGCCTGGCCGGGGTCGCTCGAGGGGTTGTGGCCAAGTTGCATGTGTTGACAAACTAATTGCTTTAGGAGAATCACTAGCTTAGGACACTTTTGTGTCTTTAGCAGATTGTAATTCTTTGGAAAGTAGGTGTGCAGTGTTTTTATATTTATGCATTTAGGACTTTTATTATATAGAAACCTAGAATTAGAGATGATAAAATCTGGGTTAAATTTTTGAACTTTAGCCGGCGCCGTGGCTCAACAGGCTAATCCTCCGCCTTGCGGCGCTGGCACACCGGGTTCTAGTCCCGGTCGGGGCGCCGGAGTCTGTCCCGGTTGCCCCTCTTCCAGGCCAGCCCTCTGCTGTGGCCCAGGAGTGCAGTGGAGGATGGCCCAAGTGCTTGGGCCCTGCACCCCATGGGAGACCAGGAGAAGCACCTAGCACCTGGCTCCTGCCATTGGATGAGCGCGGTGCGCCGGCCGCAGCGCGCCGGCCGCGGCAGCCATTGGAGGGTGAACCAACGGCAAAGGAAGACCTTTCTCTCTTTTTCTCTCTCTCACTGTCCACTCTGCCTGTCAAAAAAAAAAAATTTTTTTTTGAACTTTAAATATAATAAATATGAATCTTGTTGACCTGCAGCAGCACAATGGAGAAATCATTATAGTACTCCAAGCCTGAAACTGATAGTGTGCAAAAATCAAAAATAAATAAAATGTTCATTATACAAAATCTAGAGCTCTGGAATGAAGAATAACTTGATTTTCTTTTCTTTTTTTTTTTTCAAGATTTATGTCTTTACTTGAAGGCAGAATGACATGGAGAGCACACACACAGAAATTTTCCGTTCTGTGGTTCAATCCCCAAAAGGCTGCAACAGCCAGGGCTGGAGCCAGGAGGAAGCCGGGAAATCCATGTGGGTCTCCCAGATGGGTGACAGGAACCCAAGTACTTGAGTGTCTTCTGCTCTCCTCCCAGGTGCGTTAACAGGAAGCTGGGTTAGAAGCGGAGTAGCCGGGACTCAAAGCGGCACTGATGAGGGATGCTGGCGTCACAAGCAGTGGCTCGGCTTGCTGTACTGCAGTGCTGACACCACTGTTTTTTCAACCAAGAACTTGACTTGTTAGAAATGTTGGCTGAAAACAGTGCTCAGAAGTTCTGTCATTAAGAGATGGGGGTAGGAATTGTTCTGCATGTTAACCCTCCACTTGAGACACCATGTTCCATATGGCGTGTCTGGGACTGAGTCCCGCCTCTACTTCCAGTCCAGCTTCCTGCTTGTGCACCTGGGAGACAGCAAATGATGGCCCAAGCAGTTGAGTTCCTGGCTCCTGGCTCTATCCTGGCTCAGGCCTGGCAGTTAGAGCATTTAGGGAGTTAGCCAGCAGATGGAGGGTATCTCTCCTGCGCTCTGCCATTGGAATAAATAAAGGAAGGAAGGACAAAAATGAGAAGGGAAGGGGAGCAGAAGGAAGAAGAAGGTAGGCATCTGGCCTAGCAGCTAAGAGAGAGATCATCCATGGCTGGTTCACCCCCTAGATGGCTGCAACACAGAGCTGGGCCGCTGGTTCACTCTCCAGATGGCTGCAACACCCAGAGCTGGGCCGCTGGTTCACTCCCCAGATGGCTGCAACACCCAGAGCTGGGCCGCTGGTTCACTCCCCAGATGGCTGCAACACCCAGAGCCGGGCCAGGCTGAAGCCAGGAGTCTGAGCACTAGGGCTGTCATCTGCTGCTTTCCCGGGTGCATCGTTAGCAGGAAACTGCATTGAAAGCAGAGCAGCCAGGACTCAAGGTGGCACTCAGTAGCTTAACCCACTGTACCACAACACCAGTCTCCCCTCATTTCTTTTTTTAAAACCTTCCCAACCTTCATCTCCGAAATACAAAAATGTTTACCAAAACCCTGGAGCTGAGAATATAACCAGCTGTCTTGTTCACTGTACTTCGCCTCCAGAAAGGAGACAAAAACATAAACAGTCTGGAGTATATTTTATCTCTTCCAAATAACTTAAAGGAAGTACAGCAGTTGTGAAGTGTGGTTTGTTTGGAACTACGTGGTTTATTTACTCAGTAGGTGTCTTTGAAGGACCTTCCCAAAGTTTGTGCACACAGCTTCTGGTTAGGTGAGGATTTAGTCTAAATCACACATGACTGCAAGGTGGGCTGGGGCACTACTTAGAGCCGGGATGTGACTTGTCCGCCAAGGGTTTGTGTACAAAGGTGCATACTTTTCCTGTGGCAGAATTAGGAAGGGGTGCAAGGTAACTCATGGGGCATTGCGTTTGGCAGGGATTAATGTAGGTCTCAGTGGGTTGGTTCTCGTGAAAGAGTGATGATAAAACAGCTCTTGGCCTGGCCTCCTGGCTGGCTGCATAACCCCTTCTGCATAGGTTCCTGCTGTTCTGAAGCCATCGTCCTGACCAGCGATGTCTCTGCCATGCTCCTGCATCTCCAGAGCTGTGAATTAGACTTCATAAAGTACCCAGCCTCAGGTGCTGTGTTACAGCCACAGAAAATGGACTAGCAGGCAGCTGTGATGGTGCAGGGGTTAAGCTGCTGCTTGGGAGGCCTGCGTCCCAGCTCTGCTTCTGATCCAGCTTCCTGCTAGTGTGCATCCTGGGAGGCAGCAGATGATGGCTCGAGCACTTGAGGCTCTGCCACCCATCTGTGAGACCCAGATGGAGTTCCAGGCTCCTGACTTGAGACTGGTCCAGCTCCAGCTGTTGTGGGCATTTTGGAGAATGAACCTGAGCATGGAAGGTCTCTCTGTGTTTCTCCCTTTGTCTCTGCCTTTCTAATTAAGAAAGAAACACATTAAAAATCAAAATGGACTGACACAGGGACATACTGCTTACGCTGAATTATGTAATGTGAGGATGCTTGTACTGCTTGGTCAGTGTGCATGTACGTGCATACCTGGGTAACCACACCAGGCTCAAGACACAGAAGCACCTTCTGTGTCCCAGTAGGCTTCCTTGCGTTGGCTCCTGGTTGTGAGACATCCCCCAGGTAACCACTACCCTGACCTCTATCACCATTGGCTACCTACTGTACCAATCCTAGAGATGTCAATGCATTGAAACATTTGGATGGAATCCTTTGTGTCTGGATCGATTCACTGGGCCTTATGTCTGAGATTCACCCACGTTACTGCATATAGCACTACTTAGTTCTTTTTAATCACTCTAGCATTCCACCCCTATTCATCCATTCACTTGTTAGTGCAGACTTGTGTATCAGGTTTTTGGCCAGCTTTTAAAAATAAAGCTGCCATAAACATTCTTGTGCACGTCTTTGGATTTATGTGAGGATGCATCAAAAAGGTCATGGAAAAATGGAATTTAAAGTTTATTTTGGTGCATAAAAATTTTGAAATCCATACCTAGTGTTTTTTTTTTTTCATAATTTATATTTTCCATGAACTTTTTGAACAACCCTTGTATGTTTGTCATTCTCTTGGGTATTTACCTAGAGGTAGAATGGCTGAGTCGTTATTCCAGATAGTCATGTGTTTGACTGAAGTGCATATTCTATTAGTATGGAAGAAATGGGGAAGAAATACTGGGGGCTGACTAGGAATTCTGTGATGTCTCCTTGTCCACACTAGGGTCAAGACCCACAGCTCGGCTGGCGCCACGGCTCACTAGGCTAATCCTCCGCCTGTGGCACCGGCACACTGGGTTCTAGTCCCGGTTGGGGTGCTGGATTCTGTCCCGGTTGCTCCTCTTCCAGACCAGCTATCTGCTGTGGCCTGGGAGTGCATTGGAGGATGGCCCAAGTCCTTAGGTCCTGCACCCACACAGGAGACCAGGAGAAGCCCCTGGCTCCTGGCTTTGGATCAGCACGGTGCGTCGGCTGCAGCGGCCATTGGAGGGCGAACCAATGGAAAAGGAAGACCTTTCTCTCTGTCTCTCTCTCTCTCTCATTGTCCACTCTCCCTGTCAAAAAAATTAAAAAAAAAAAAAAAAGACCCATAGCTCTCCACTGATGTGTACTGCACTCCCTCACTCTACTCTTTCCCTCTCCCAGTTGCTCCAGATGCTGTCTCGCCCCTGGGTCTTTCTTCCTCCTCCATGCCTCCCAACCTTGCCTCACTCACACAAATCACACTCATCCTTGGAGCTCAGCACACGTGTTGCCACCTCCTCGCAGTCTCCCCCACTCCTCCAAGCTGGGACCAGTTTCATCGTGCTATCTGCTGCTGTGGCGTGCTGTGCCTTGGCAGGTGCATACAGCACATTTGCTTTTATAATTATCTCACAGCGTCCCAAACTTTATAATGTCAGGACCTCAGAAGTCCAGAAAGCCATGCAGGAACTCAACTTCCCCACTCCCTAGATGGCGGGTTCTGCATCTCATTGGGATTTCCAGGCCTCCATGTCTCCTGTCAGTCTCTCTAATGCACTTCCCTCCTTGGTGTACTATCTTTGCACTTCTGTGTTTCAGAGCACATTTCTGGCAAAATCCCATGATGCTGAACATAACTGGGGAAGTTATGTAGATTCCACTGTAAATTCACCCCAGCTCAGAGGGCCCCTGCCACTGCCCAGAATGTCTACCTGTCTTTACTTGGTCACTTTGCACTTCTGTCTGTAGTGACCATATTTTTCTCTTTATTATATTAAAGCCTAATTTAATTCATTAAAATTTATCTCTTGGGGTAGGCATTTAGCCTAGTGATTAAGATTCTGGTTAAGACACCTGTGTCTCAGATTGGATGGAGTACCAGGGTTTACCCCCAGGTCTGAGTCAAATAACTTTTTTTTTTTTTTTTTAAGATTTATTTATTTGAAAGAGTTACAGAGAGAGGTAGAGAGAGAGAGAGAGGTCTTCCATCCACTGGTTCACTCCCCAGATGGCTGCAACGGCCAGAGTTGTGCCAATCTGAAGCCAGGAACCAGGAGCTTCTTCTGGGTCTCCCATGTGGGTGCAGGGGCCTAAGGGCTTGGGCCATCTTCTGCTATCCCAGGCCATAGCAGACTGCTGGATCAGAAGAGGAGCAGCTGAGACTGGAACCAGTGCCCATATGGGATGCCAGCGCCTCAGTCTGGAGCTCTAACCCATTGTGCCACAGCACTGGCCCCAAATAACTTATTTAAAGGTAGTTATTCTAATATGGTCACTCCTTGTGGTTTTAAATTTTATTTTTCTAATGATTAATGATGTTGAATATCTTTTCATGTGCTTATTTTCCCTATTTAAAAAATTGGTTTTGGGGGTTGGCACCAGTAGGTTAAGCCACTGCCTGCAGCCCATACGGGTGCTGTTTGAGTCCCAGCTGCTCTACTTCAATTCAGCTCCCTAGCTCCCTACCAGTGTGTCTCAGAAAGCAGCAGCAGATGGCCTAAATGCTTGGGCCCCTGCCACCCACCTGGAGACCCGGATGAAGCTCCTGGCTTTGGCCTGGCTCAGCCCTGGCTGTCACAGCCATTTGGGGAATGAACCAGGAGACGGAAGATCGATCTCTTTCTTTGTAACTTTGCCTTTCGAGTAAATAAATATTTTTTAAAAATAGATTTTTAAAAAGTACTGAGTTTCGAGAGTTTTAAAAATATGTTACAGGGCTGGCACTGTGGTGTAGTAGGTTAATCCTCTGCCTGTGGCGCTGGCTTCCCATATGGGTGTCGGTTCTAGTCCTGGCTGCTCCTCTTCCACACCAGCTCTCTGCTGTGGCCTAGGAAAGCAGTGGAAGATGGCCCAAGTGCTTGGGCCCCTGCACCCACATGGGAGATGAGAAAGAAGCTCCTGGCTTCGGATCGGTGCAGCTCCGGCCGTTTTGGCCACTTGGGGAGTGAACCAGCGGAAGTGGGACCTTTCTCTCTCTTTCCCTTTCACTATCTGTAACTCTCCCTCTCAAATAAAAAATTAAAACCTTAAAAAAAAGTTTCAGATTCACTGTCAAATATATAATGTAATTGTGTAAATGGAGATAGGGAGAGAGAGAGAGAAATTGATAGTTTCTATCTGCTGGTTCAGTCCCCAAATGGCCGCAACAGCGAGACAGCTTGCCCACCACTGTTGAGAAGTCTGAAGCCATTCTGCTTGGTCTGGGAGTGAAGTGAGACTGGAGCTCAGCTTTCATGCTCGCCCTCTCTCCCAGCACTGCCCTCTCTGGCTGGGCCGGCGTGCCCCATCCAGGTCCCTGGTTCATTCCTCCAGGTGTAAGATTTCCTGCTGATAAATCGTGGGCGCCCCAGTTGAATTCACATTTCAGATAAGCAACTTAATGCTTTCTAGCCAGTGTAAGGGTCCCTTGCACCATGTGGGACATACTTAATAATGAATTGTTGCCCAGCTGAAATTCAATTTTAGTTGGACATCTAGGTTTTTTATTTTTAGTTTGCTGAATCTGGCAACTCTATCCAGATGGAGACCTCGTTTCCCTGCTAGGGAGGGTCAACCACCCAGTGAGAGAGCTGGGGGAGGCATCTATGTTTAACTATTAGAGCGACTTTGATTTTCAACCCAGATTTCTATATAGCAACCAAACTGTCACACAAGCCTGAAAGAAGAACAGAGACATTGTGGTCAGGCAAGAGCTTACAGCCCCACTCCTTTTGATGTTAAGCTCTGCCCACATGTGTGTGCCTCCAATTCCTGACCTTCCTCCTCCCTGCACTGCATCTCTTGTAAACAGTTGACAGAGGGAATCAAAATCACCCCCTCTTCATCTGTTTTCCAACTTTGGAAGTTCCTTGGTCATGTTTCACCTTTTATTGTCTCTTCCCTTTTCTCTTAGGGCCTTGTGGTCTTGTACTGTGAATTCTCATTGGTGTCTTTAGGTAGCAGAGAGAATGTTATTTTGGTAATCTTTTGTTAAAAAAAAGACATAAAGAAAAGTGTCCCAATCATGAGTCATAGTTCAGAGTTTTTTGAAGTGAACACAACCACACAAGCAGCGCACAGATGGAGAAAGGAGCTCACCAGCACCCCAGTGCTTTCAGGAACTGCCCACCTCTTGAAGGATAACTACTGCCCTGCTGGCTAGGATTTTTTTTTTTTTTTTAAATACTTATTTATTTGAAGGGCAAAGTTACAGAGAGAGAGAGCGAGCGAGCGAGCTTCCATCTGCTGGTTCACTCCCCAAATGGCTGCAACAGCTGGAGCTGGGCCAGACTTAAGACAGGAGCTTCCTCTGGGTCTCCCTTGTGGGTGCAGGGGCCCAGCCATCTTCCACCGCTTTCCCAGGTACATCAGCAGGGACCTGGGGACTCAAACCCACTCCACCACAGCCCTGGCTTCTAGAAAATTTTTTGAACAAGGGCCACTGTTTGTTGAGGCCATGGCTGTCTTGCAGCTCCTCAGCGCTGCTCCTTCAGCATGAAACCACCCGTAGACAACAATAAATGAGGGGCATGCAAGCTTGTGTTCTGGTAGACCTTTATTTGCAAAGAAAGGCACAGGGAGGATTGGTCTGCAGGCCTGCAGTGTTAACTTTCTTATGTATTCCACCTTGTCCCCTACCTCCAGCTGTGTGTTGCAAAGATTAAAGTTTAGGGAAGTGTGGCTGAGAGGTTGAGGCCTGTCTTCTGCCTACATCCTGTGTGTAGAGCAGAAACTAATGCAGGCATGGCACATTGGAATTAGTAAGGTTTCTACCACCATTGCCCTCGCTTATTTATAGGGAAGAGGTCCTTCCCCAGGAGAGGCCAGCTGGGTAGAGCAGAGGCTCCTGTCTCTAGGCGGGGTGTCATTCTGAGACAAGCGGATGACTGCTCCCACCTCTGGTTTCTGAGAAGCTCTGAGCAAGAGGAAGACTCAAGTTCAGAGAGCTGCAAAGCTCTCCACAAAAGGAGCTGACTGTACTTTTCATGGAAGGTAGGAAAGTTCAAACCTGAGGGCTCTCAAAAGTAGGGGAAATTTTTGTGGTGAGAAATTAAGAGGAGGGGCCGGCACTGTGCACTGTGGCGTAGTAGGTTAGGCATCCGCCTGCAGTGCCGGCACCCCTTTTGAGCATCCATTTGAGCCCTGGCTGCTCCACTTCCAATCCAGCTCCCTGCTTATGTCCTGGGATAGCAGTGGAAGATGGCCCAAGTGCCTGGGCCCCTGCACCTGTGTGTGAAACCCGGAGCAGCTTCTGGCTCCTGGCTTCAAATCTTTACAGCTCTGGCTGGCCGTTGAGACCATTCAGGGAGTGAACCAGTGGATGGAAGATCTTTCTTTCTCCCTTTCTTTGTAATATGCTGTGAAGAAAATAAATAAATCTGAAAAAAAAATTAAGAGGAGGCTGGTAACTCTATGAGCACTTAGAGAAGCCACAGACCAGCCAGTGGACTGAAGAGCAGCAGGGAAGGAGATAGGTAGGAAGATCTGTCTTTGCATCATAAGAAAAAGGCTGGACTTGGGCTGCTGCTGTAAAGTGACCCATGTGTAACTGGATCAAACTGTAGTATGGTATATGTCCCAATGCTTTATGTAAAACAATACAGTGATTAGCAATTAATGGGGGTCAACGTGATACTGATGCAAAGCTACCTGGGAAGGGAGCTGTCAAAGAGAGCCCAGCGGAAGCCATCATCATCTCAGAGTGACCGTGGGTGGGTCCGAGGCTGCGGCCCTGAGGAGCAAGGTTAGCGCTTACACACCAAGGGGGAAACAGTTGTCACCAAAATCACCCAGCCAAGTACTAAACCAAAAAACAAGTATGCTGCAACAGAGCTCTTGGAGGGAGGCTGGGGATCAGTATGCAGAGTTGGTATATGTACCCCAAGCTTTCTAAAAAAAAAAAAAGCAAGCTATGAGACGTGAGAAGGAAAAGGAAGGTGGGACCCACACACAGGAAAAATAAAGCAGACACCTGAAGCCACCTGTAGAGGGCCAGATGTCAGATCTTGAAGTAGCTTTTATAAATATGGTACAAGACTAGAACCATGCTTAAAGAAGCGAAGGAAGGCATGAGCACGATGCTCCATGAGATAGAAAATATCAATAAAAGGATAGAAACTGTGAAAAAGTAGAAATTCTGGAGTTGAAAAGTACAGTAACAGAAATGAATTCAGCAGAGGGGCTCAAGAATAGATCTGAGCTGGCAGAAGAAGGAATTGGTGAATGTGAAACTGAAGACTGACAGATGATAAAATCCGAAGAAGAATGTATGAACCAGGAAGTACGCCAAAGCATGTGTAATAGGCCTATGAAAAGGAGAGGAGAGAGAGAAACAGTTGTTAAAACCTTCCCAGACTTGATACCATTAGTATATGAACCCAAGAAGTTCCATGAGCTCCCAAGATAATCACAGATATCTGCACCCAGACACAGCTCAGTAAAACTGCAGGAAGACGAAAACAAAGAGGGGAGCAGCAAGAGGAAAATGACTCTGCACGCAAGGGAACCACAATGAGCAAGTGACTGCTCAGAAAAAAATGGAAGTCAGGAGGCAGTAGGACCCAGTGCCGAGAGAAAAAGGTATTGACCAAGAATCTCACACACAGTAAGATGAAGGCAAAATAAAGACATTTCCAGATAAACAAAACTGGAAGGCTTTGTTGCCAACAGGCTGCCCTGCAAGGAATCCTGAAGAAAGTTCTTGGGGAGGAAGGCAAGTGACCCCAGACAGTAAATTGAAAACACATTAAAAAAAGAGAAGAATGAAGGAAATTCTGTAATTATAAAAGTTTAAATGCATGTTTTTTTTCCATTCATCTCTTAATCGACTTAAAGAGCAATATATAAAGCAATAAGTATATCATTATTTTGTGGAACATATACTGTATAGAGACATAATTATTTCAAATAATAGTATAAGCTACTAGAGTAAGGAAATGACTCCAGATAGTAAATCAAATCCACAGGAAGAAATGAAGAGAACCAGAAGTGACAAATAAGATGGTTAATATAGCAAACTTGGTAAATATTTGCCCTCCTTTCTTCTCTCAGATGTGTAATTACATACATGCATTATAATTATATAAAATAGCAAGATTATCATTTTAGCTGTTAAAGATTTAGAGAGTAGGGGCCGGCGCCGCTGGTCAATAGGCTAATCCTTTGCCTGTGGCGCTGGCACCCCGGGTTCTAGTCCCGGTTGGGGTGCCGGATTCTGTCCTGGTTGCCCTTCTTCCAGTCCAGCTCTCTGCTGTGGCCCGGGAGTGCATTGGAGGATGGCCCAAGTCCTTGGGCCCTGCACCCACATGGGAGACCAGGAGAAGCACCTGGCTCCTGGCTTTGGATCGGTGCAGTGTGCTGGCTGCAGCGGCCATTGGAGGGTGAACCAACGGTAAAGGAAGACTCTGTCTCTCACTGTCCACTCTGTCTCTCACTGTCCACTCTGCCTGTCAAAAAGAAAAAAAGCACCATGAGGGGCCAGGGCATCTTGGTGTCTTGAACATGTAGATGCGGTGGGTACCACAACATTAGCATGCCAGTGGGGAGAGGGAATAGAACTACACAGAAGTAACATTTCTATACCTCACTGGAATTATTTGCCTAAGTCTAAGGTACACATATTCTGATAAGTTGTGATGCATTATAGCGAGTCCTAGAGAAAGCACCAAGAAAATAACTTTTTAAAATATAGTGAAAAAAAGTAATTAAATGACTTAAAATGTTTGCTGGTTTTTAGATATGATTTGACCTCAAAGTTTCACATACGGGAGCTGGGTCCCCAGGGTGGTGGTGAGGTTCAGTGCAGAGTAATTGGGTCCTGGAGGCACCAGCCTCATGAGTGGATTAATACCATCTGACAGGAGTGGGTTCCTGTAAAGCTAGGCCGTCCCATCCACTTGGCCTTTCTGTGAGTAACTGCTTCCCTTTCTGCTTCTCCATCATGTTGTGACATAGCTGGGGGACCATTGCTTGGATGCTAGCGCCGTTGTATTGGACATTCCAGCTACCACAAACAGGAGCCAAATACATGTTCTTTATACAGTGCACAGCCTTTGGTATTTTGCTGGAACACACAAAATGAGCTAGGATGATGTTATACCAGGAAAGATTCACTTAATGCAAGAGAAAGTGATAGAAATGTAGAAACAAGGGGCTGGTGCCGTGGCTTACTTGGCTAATCCTAAATATGGGCCCCGGGTTCTAGTCCCGGTTGCTCCTCTTCCAGTCCAGTTCTTTGGTGTGGCCCGGGAAGGCAGTGGAGGATGGCCCAAGTGCTTGGGCCCTGCACTCGCATGGGAGACCAGAAGGAAGCACCTGGCTCCTGGTTTTGGATCAGTGCAGTGCGCCAGCTGTGGCGGCCATTTGGGGGGTGAACCAATGGAAGGAAGACCTTTCTCTCTGTCTCTCCCTCTCACTGTCTGTAACTCTACCTGTTAAATAAATTAATTAATTAATTAAAAAAAAAAAGAAATGTAGAAACGAAAAGATGTGAAACATACAGGGGGAAAAATAAGATAGCAGATGTAAGTTCGCCTACGTCAATGATGACATTAGGTGCAAATGGATTAAACTTTCCAAACAAAAGGCAAAGATTGGATGACAATTGAGATCCAAATGCAAGGGTATTTCAAAAAGTTCACAGCAAAATGTATATTTTGAAAAAAAGCCAAGTATGATTTTCAAATTTTCTTGTTGGAAAATTTACCTTTTAGTTCCATTTTCCTTGAACTTTTTGAAGTGCCCTCATATCTGCAGTCCACAGAGAGATAGGATTCAAACACACAGAGAAGCTGAAACTAAAAAACTTCTGGGCTCACTGAGGTGAAGCGGGTACAGCCACTTCATGTGATACCACCATCCCATTCGTACGCTGGTTCGTGTCCCAGATTCTCCACTTTTGATCAGCTTTACCCGCTACGCCACAGCTCCAGCCCCCACAGGTGTCTTTTACCCATTATTTCCTTATATTCTTGGGATTCTTTTATCACTCCACTTAAAAAAAAATGTACTTGCAAGAGTGACAGGGAGGAGGAGACTGATATTGTCTATCTTCTGGTTCACTCCCTAAATGGCTGCAACAGCTTGGGGCTGTGCCAGGCTGAAGCCAGGAGCCAGGGACTCCATCTGGGTTTCCTACATGGGTTGCAGAGGCTCAAGTACTTGGAGCAACTTCTGCTATTGAAGGTGCATCAGCAGGGAGCCTGATCAGAACCAGAGCAGCGAGGACTTGAACTGGCACTCTGATAAGGGATGCCAGTATCGCGTGTGGTGGCTTAACCTGCTGCTCCACAACACCAGCCCCCATCACTCCACGTCCTAGGGTGGTAATGGTGATGGTCACACAGTTCCGTATAAGCACCATCAAATTGGTGACACTCAAATGGGTGAAATGTGTCACGATAGAGCACATGCTTGCTCACTGATGTCCTCTGTTAGTGTGGCAGGCTAGAGGTCCAGTTGGGATTCTCCTGACAGCCCGAGTCCTTGCCTGGCAGAGAGTGTGGTAGCCCAGATGTGACTCCAGTCTCAGTCCCAAGTCTGGCCATCCCGTTACTGCTCACGTGTATAAGCTGGTGCCCCTGCCGCCCTCGTAACCAGAGTGTGATGACAGAGGTGGATGGGTGGAATTGCAAGTGGACTGTCTTGTCCTTGCATTGGCCCAGGTTTTGAGATGGAATACAGTGCCAGGGTCTGTGGTGAGCTGAAGAACAGGGCACTGGGTGTTTGCTCAGAGGAGAGGGCTGAGGTATAGTGCCTTCCCCGGGGTTAACAGAGGCTGTGACCACATCCCCACTCTGTCTCTTTGTGTCTCAGACGCTTCTGTCATGAGCGGGGAGGGAGTCAGGCAGAGGTGTGAGGTGACCAGGCCTGGTTAGTCATGGCCCAGGTGATTCACACACAGTGCACCTGCTGAGGCTCCCTGGGCACTGCACAGCACACCCCGACCTAGCCCAGCTGCTGTGGTCAGGGACAAGCCTCTGAGTGTTTCTCAAAGCAGGCTCCCTGGGCAGGGGGAGTTGTGTGGGGGTAAGGTAGAGGGAGAGAACGCCACACCCAGGAAATGCATGTTCCCAGGCCTGACCTACAACCCTGTCCACAGTTCCTGGGGGTGGGGCCTAGGAATCTGCACTGTTGCAGCTGTGCCCAGGTGATTTCTGCCAAATGATGGACTTTGGTGCAAGGATGGCATTTTAAAAAGATTGAACCTCTAAAACAAAAGCCAACGAAGAATATGCCACAGAGACCACAGGCCTGGCACAGCCTGAAATATTTGCTGCCTGGCCCCTTGCAGATTTGCCCACGCTGCTAGAAACACTGAGATTGGGAAACCAGGAAGTGCACTCCGTGCTTGAGATCTGGCCACCCCCGGCCACCTGTCCTCTCCCTGTCCTCCTGTTCCTCCTCTTTGGGCGAGCCCCTCGGCCTGAGCTCCTTACAGAGCCCCTCCTTTCACCCGGAGTTTCCCACAGCTCACCCTTGGCGTGCCACCCCCTGGTTTCTGCCACATCGACAAACCCTCTGAATCGCTTCAGGGTGTTCGGTTTCTGTTTCACTTTCGGTCGATTTTCACATTCACCAGTGTATGTCAGAAGGAACTGGTATGGTTTCAGTGGAAAACCAGCAACTAAGGGCACCAACCACAAACACCAGGCAGGCCGACTTCGGCCATGGCCTGTGGTCTTTCAGTTAGAGAGAGAGTTGCATGTTGGGATCTTGCTCAGACTTGGTCAGACCCTGTGGACACCCATCCTTGACACAAAAGAAGGGGCTTTTGGGGACCTGAAATGGAAGCAGCTCTGTCATGAGAACAGTCGTGGACTTTACCTGGGCTGCCACCTACTGTAGTCACCTGGCCTCAGGAGGGATTGCCCCCCATGCTGGGGACTCTGGCTTAGCACCTGCCTGGCCCCCATCCTGATTTAGGGCTGAGTGAACCAGCCTCCGTCTCCCAGTGTTTGCCCATCACCTTGCTGGACACGTAGCAGGCACACAAGATGATTTTTTTTTCTCAACTATGACTTCTTCCTTTCTCTGGTTTAATGGGAGAGATCTCACTGTTTTCCTTGTGTAGACAAAGAAACAAGATTCAGGTAGGCTGAGTGGTAGGCCAGGGTCGTTCACCTGGGGGGTGGGCAGTGGGGAATGAGGGGGTTTTGTGTAGATTCCAACCCAAGCAAGTGTGTACAAGCATATTGCACAATTATCAAATATATTTTATTTTAAAAACATTTTCATTTTACTTAAAAGGCAGAGAGGGAGAGAGAGATGGATCTTCCATCTGCTGGTTCACTTCCCAAATATCTGCCAGGTTTTCCTGGCTCGGGCCAGGCCAAAGCCAGGAGTCAGGAACTGTATCCAGGTCTTCCATGCGGGTGGCAGAGACCCACCTGCTGGGGCCATCACCTGCTGCCTCCTGGGGTGTCAGTTAGCAAGCAGTGCGAATCAGAAGCAAAGGAGTCAGGACTTGAACCAGGCACTTCCCTATGGGATGCAGGTGTCCCAAGCAGGTCTTCATTGCTGTGCCAGTCACCTGTAGAGGATAAAACTCATGCCCCAGGCTTGATGTTTTGTCATACCCAGCTCCGAATCATTCAAGCAAGTGAGACATTTCAGATGCAGCTGAAGCTGCACTGGGCCCTCTTCCCTTTCTCTCCCTCCCTGCAGGTGCATCTTTGCCATCCCTGTTGTCATTCTTTTGTTATGCGCAGATACATCTCTAAATCATGTCTAATGCATTTTGCATGTTTTAAGCTTTGTATAAGCAGTGTCTTATTGCATCTATGATTCTGTGACTTGCTAGTTTTTTCTTTTTTTTTCTTCCTAAATATTTGTCTTCCATTTATTTGAAAGGCAGAGTTACAGAGAGGAGGAGGAGGAGGAGGAGGAGAGAGAGGTCTTCCTTCTGCTGGTTCACTCCCCAAATGGCAGCAACAGCCAGAGCTGGGTCGATCTGAAACCAGGAGCCAGGAGCTTCTTTTAGGTCTCCCACATGGGTGCAGGAGCCCAAGGATTTGGGATATCTTCCATTGCTTTCCCAGGTGCATTAGTAGAGAGCTGGATAGAAAGTGGAGCAACCTGGTCTTGAACCAGTGCCCATATGGGATACCAGTGTCACAGGCAGAAGCTTAACCTTGTGCGCCACAACACCGACACTGACTTGCTAGTTTTCATGTACTATTATGTTTCTGAGATTCCTCTATGTGGCTGTGGTGCTCTGGGTTGTTCAGCCACTCTCCTGTTGAGGAACACCCACTGCCCCGCCCCAAAGAGTGCTGTGAAGAACCTTGTGTGCCCCAGGGCATGGGATTCTCTGGGTCTGCACCTGCGGAGGGGAGGCAGGGCATCTGCTCCTTAAGCTTTACATATATGTGTGTGTGTATGTGTATTTAGTTGAGTGACAGAGGGTTCCTATCCACTGGTTCACTCCCCCAAATGCCTGCCATGGCTGAGCTGAAGCTGGGAGCCTGAAACTCAGTTCAGGTCTACCATGGGGGTGGCAGAGCCCCAATTACTTGTGCCATCTCCACTTGCTTCCAGGGCTGTGCGTTAGCACAAAGTGGAATCCGGAGTCAGAGCTGGGAGTTGAACCCAGCCTTCCAATCTGGGATGCAGGCATCTTTATCGCTAGGCTACACCTTGCTCCCTGCACCTTCAGCCTTACCAAGCAGTGCTAACCTGTTTTCCGAGGTGTTTGTGCCAGAGTGCGCCCAATGGCAGTGGGTGGGTCAGGCCATCAGTGTTTGCTGGTGAAGTGGTATTGCATTGTGATTGGAATTCGTTCCTCCCTGAATCCTTTCAGGTTGAGCATCTTTTCATCTGTTTATTGGCCATTCAAGGTTCCCTTTCTGGGAACCCAGTGTTTCCTACATTTTTTTCCTGATCTTCTCTGTGCACACTATGTCGGGACAGTTGTTGCTCACTTTCTTGTTTCTTGTGACATCGGCTGTCCAGGTTCTGTCACCAGTCTGCTCTGCACCTGCCAGGTGGCCTGGCTGGCTCTGAGGCGCGCAGCCTTCTCCTGGTTGTCAGGGCCTGTTCCTGTTGCCTCAGTGCAGTGTCCTGTCTGGCCACCAGGGGGAGTAACTGCTCCATTTACTGCTGTGTCTTGCCCTCAAGCTGGGGTCAGCTCAGGTTGGGAAACCACAGAGGGAGGCGGGGCTGGGCAGGTGTCAGAAGGAGGAGGGGGGCTGGACAGTGTCTTTTGGCACCAGGGGAAAAAAAAGGGGGGTTATATGATTACTGCTTGATCAGCATAAGACCCCCAGATGGCGATGGGGGAGGGATGGCCCTCGCTTTCTGGGGTTGTCTTCAGCCTGCCCAAGCTGACAAAGCAGGCAGTCCATCTTGTAGGGGTGCAATGTTCTCACGTATTCATGAGGACAAGAATTCTTCAGCTGCCCACAGGCCAGGGCTGGGGCTGCAGGCCAATGCCAGGTCCACTCCACGTCTCTGCCTCCTGTTGGGTTTTCCTGCTCACTGCACTGCTGTCATTCTTTATCCTTCTTGGTTTTAAATGAACCACAGAGTGCTCCTGGCAGCCTGAGCCCTCTCCTCCTGCAGGGATCCTGCTGTAATTAGTGTTCTTTGGCTCTGGAGTCCCGGCTGCACTCAATTTTCACTCAATTTAGCTTCCTGTCGGAGCTACAGCTGCTACAGGGCTGGACTTGGGCTGGTGCCTGGCATTGGGAGCAGGGGATGGGGCAGAGAGCAGCTGAGTTGGAACCCAGACAGTGCAGCTTGTGTGGCATGGCTCTGAACGAGGTCAGGGCTTGGGGTTGAGAGGTGAAGATGTCCCAGGAGCCAGTGGAGGACGTGGATGGGCTCCTGCTCATTGGGACTCCAGAATTCGTGGACAGTGGGCTTGTGGTTGGTGCAGGGCTCTGTGCTTGGGCAGATCTGAGTGCGAGTTCTGGCCCTAGTGTGCTTCCAGCCTTGTTTGACCTCAGGCCAGTGGATGGGAACGATAATGGTATGGACCTCCTTGTAGGGTTGGGCAGCAGTGCTGGGGGCTACCTGGAGGGTGACGTGTGATGAGGGCGAGTCGGGGGCACTTTGCCTGGAGCTGGGCTGGCAGAGTTCACAGAGAAAAGCCTCCAGAAGACCCTGCAAAGGGGCTGGAAGGATTCATTTTCCCCACAATGTGCATGTGCTGAATTCCACTGCTATGTAGGGGATGCAGACCTCTAGTCCCCTTCCCAGCCCCAACTGCAGTTCCCAGCCCCCTAGTCCTGAGGGTATGCAGGCTTTAAAAAAAACTTCACTGAGGATGATTTGCATGTCACATAAACTTACCCCTTCTATTTATGTATTATTTACTTATTTTTATTTGAAATAGAGATTGATCTTCCATCAGCTGGTTCACTCCCCAAATGCCCACAATAGCTAGAACTGGGCCAGCTTGAAGGTAGGGACCTGTCACTCCATCCAGGTCTCCCGTTTGGGTGACAGGGACCCATGCACTTGAGTCATCTCCACTGCCTCCCAGCAGAGGCATAGCTGGGACTTGAACCCAGGCACGCCAATACAGGAGGCAGGCATCCCAAACGCGTCTTGCTATACCACACAGCTGTCCTCTGCAGACTTCCTAGGAATCTTGCCACCACTAAAGACACATACACACCCGCCCATAGGCACGCATAGACACACTCACCCCTGACTCTCCCCCTGCTGTTGTTCAGGACTCAGACCGTGAAGGGACTGGCTGGGAACCCCCAGCCTCTCCGGCCCTCAGAGCAGGCTGGAGGAGAGAGCACTGGCCAGGACAGCTGAGCGGGGCTGTGTGGGGCTGCACCAGAGCCGTTTCCCTCCTGGGCTTGTGCTGCATGGAGCCGGGCCCCCAGCTCTGCCCTCCGCATCCCCGCATCATAAAGGACTTTAGCACCTGGGCTTCACACAGCTTTGTGGTGCTCCGTTACTACAGAGTGGCCCAACAGCATGCCTGCAGCCAATCAATGGGATCAATGCCTATTTAGGTTGGAGAAATTCTACAGGTAGCTCAGCAACTAGAGGAGGTTATTAATAATTAGAGAAACGTGGATAAAGATATCCAAGAGGTGTCATTGGACAACCAGCCTCTTGACAAACCCCCAACAGGTGGATAAGGCCAGAAATGGGAAGGGCACGAGTCAGGGAGCCCTCAGGTCCTGCTGGGAGTGTGGCTGGCACAGCAGGCCCAGGAGCTGGCTGCCAATGAGGGCCAGGTGCATGGGTGGGCGCCCCCTCCTGGGCGGAAAAGGATGATCACACTGGTAAGAGGGACCCCAGTAAGGAGGCCACTGTGGCACTGTTTCGGGGCTCCCGGGACCACGTGAGCAGGATCTTGAGCACCTGAGCTGCCCCTCACCCTGTTCTGTGAGTGTCGAATACACACTAGATTTCCAGGACTTAGTGCAAAAAAAAGTCAAGTATCCCACTGTATTTATCACATATGTGATTATAGATGTTTATATTCATTGTGTTCACATGACAATACTTGATATTGAGTTCTATAAAATTATTTGATATCATGTCATAGGGCATATGTATTAAAATGAAAATTAAATATGTTATTAACATTTCACCAATCTCCTTTGTAGAAAGCGGCTCTTAGGTGGCGTGGCTCTCGGCACCTGGAGACTCTCCTGCACCTGGCGACAGGCGGCTCAGCCACGTGCGAAGGCAGTGACGTCAGCAGGATGGTGGCAGGACCGCCTTCCCCGGAAAGGCCGAAGGGACCGGGGGTCAGCCTAGTGGCGCAGGTGGAAGGTAGGCTGGCCGGGGGAGAGGGAAGCGGGGGAAGTGCAGGGTTAAGTCCTGAGTCACAAGCCGAGAGGGGCAAGGCCGGGCCCTGTGGCCGTGGAGGGCAATGGGGGGGAAGGTTCCAGAAGAATGGCACAGGTGTGCGGGGGAGAGGGGGCAATGAGAGGGGCGAGGGCAGGTGAGGCCCTGGATGGCTGGCGCCTTGCTGGGGCCTGCGCCCTCTCCCGCTGCAGGAGCGTGGTCCGCAGAGGCGGGGAGAGTTGGGACCAGAGGCCAGCGGAGATCCAGGTATGCGCAGAGATGGGAGCGAGGCCCGGGTCCAGGGCTGCAGGTGGCTCTCGCGGTGGGGTCAACTGACTGCAGACCAGAAATGCTTGTTTACAAAGAGTCCCCTTGGGATGGGTGCAGCTGCTGGACCTCCGCACCCCCTTCCCGCCAGTGTGCCCCCTGCCAACTCGGGTGCTTGGGTCCTGCTGCCCAGGTGGGAGGCCAGGGTGGAGCTCCTGGCTTTGGCTGTGGCCCAGCCCGAGCTGCTGTGGGCCTCTGGGGAGTGAACCAGTAGATGGACCTTTCGCTGTTTTCTTGTTCTTATTCCCTAAGCGATGCAGCCTGTTTCCTGGGCATTTACGTTGCATTACCTGTGCTAAGTCATCTAGGGATGATTTCAAGTGTACGGGAGGGGTGCTCGCCTCGGCAGCACAGAGACTAAGGTGTGCGGGAGGATGTGTGGAGGGTACAGGCCGGTACCTTGCCATTTTACATGTAAGGGGCTTGGGCACCTGCAGGTTTGGGTATCCTGGGGGAGCCTGGGACCAGTCCATCCTCATGGATACTGGGGGGAGTTTGTGTTTTGTTTTGTTGATTGAGGGTGGGTATTTGGTGAGGGGACCCCCAGTTTTCCTTCAAGGAAGGACTGGTGTCCCGGCTGTCAGCCAGCTTCCTCCAGAGGTCAGGGTGGGCCTTGGCTGGGGCCCTGAGGCGAGCAGCTGGCATCCTGCACCCAGAGCTGTGAGGGCTTGCTGCTCAGCTGGCCCCAGCCTCAGCTCACTGCTGCCAGCTCCCCAGCTGACCCCACTTGCGCCCCAGCCCTTCCATGAGCTCTCTGCACACCCAGCTCCAGCTCAGCCTGGGCTCCTGGAGGACCCGCCCACACTCTGACAGGCAGGAGGTGGAGCCTTAGTGGTAGATGGGGTCAGGGTGACCTTTGACTGGAGCAGTTGGTGGCCAGAGTTGCCCTCAGCTGAGCCATGTGAGGGCTGCTCCTCCGACACCCCCCACCCCGGCTGCCAGCACACGTGTATTGGCCGCCAGCATCCTTCCTCCACCTTCCTGTTGATCACAGATGCTGGGGATGGTGAATCTGGGAGTGGGGGCAGGCATGCCACAGTCCACCAGCAGATGCGGGCTGCTTTCTCCGTGTGGTTTGTCTGTTCCTTTGTGTGAAAAGGTGAAACCGTAGGGCAGAGAGCTGCCGGTCCCTCTGTCCCGTCCTACTCTTTGGGCCTTGCTTCTCCAAGACTGATGGTCACCGGGAGGCGGCCCCATCCCAGCAAATGACCTCTGACTGCAGTGAGAGCCTCACTGCCGTACCCCAGGCAGGGCGGAGGCAGCCTGGCTGCTGTCCGTGACCCCTGCTCCGGTCGTCATGTCTCCGTGCCTGCCAGCCTGCTCCCTCTGCCGGCTCTCTGTCCAGGAAGGGGCACCGACCTCTCCTCCCCCCATTCTGACCTTGCAGAGGCCACAGGCTGGCATTTTGCACAGGGACTGTGGTGAGAAGGCCACTCGTTTGGTCTGCGTTGTATGAAATTTAAATTAGTTACTCCGTACTTGCAGATAGGAGTATTTGCCATGGGCAGTGACACCTTTGGGGTGGAAACCCCAGACAAACAGAGCTGCCTGGGACGGGCCCTGGTGTGACTGACCTTGACATTGGCAGTGGTGAGCTCACCTGTCCCAGCTGTTGCACTGGGTGCTCTGAGTCCTCACGGTAGCCCGAGGCAGAGGCTCCTGCACCAGTGAGGAAGCCGAGGAACAGAGAGTTAATTCACCGGCCTGGGGTCTTCCACATCCCCAACCGCGTGCCCTGCACCCCTCTGACTGTGACGATGTCCAACAGGGCACCACTTCCCCATGGGGTGCCCTAGGCAGCCACGAGAAAGCTGGTGACCAGGGGCAGGTGCCCAGTGTCATATAGAGGTTGCGCTTCACACTCCTGTTGTATTGAAAACTCAAATGTACACAAAGGCGGAGGCTGCGCAAGAGGTTACCAGGTTCCCATCACCCAGCTCCAGAAGTCATCCTTAAAACCCCCACGTCCGTCCACAGAGGATTTTGAAACAAATACCAGACACCCTGTCATTTCATCTGCAAATACTTCATTGTATGTCCATAAAAGATAGGAAATCTTAAGAAAAAAAAATAGCAAATCAGGGGCTGGCATGGTGACGTACTGTGTAAAGTCGCCACCTGTGACGACTGGTTTATGTCCTGGCACCTCCACTTCCCATCTGACTCCTTGATGGCCTTGGAAAAGCAGGGAGGATGGCCTAAGTGTTTGGGTCCCTGCCAGCCATCTGGGGGACCTGGATCATGCTCCCTTCTCCCACCACTGGCCATTGCGGCCATTTGGGTAGTGAACAAATGGATGGAAGATCTCTGTCTCTCTCTTTCCCTCCTCTCTCACCCTCTCTTCCCCTCCCTCCCCTCTCTCCCCTCCTTTCTTTCTGTAACTCTGACTTTGAAAATAAATAAGTAAATCTTTTAAAAAATACTTAATAAATCAGCATTGTATTAAAACAATATTTATAATATGTTGTTAATCTTAGCATACATCTAGATCATGTTTATCTTTCCTCGTGTCTTAAAATTGTTTTTCCCAGTTTGAAAGTGAGAAGCCAGTGTGTCTGAGGCCTGTGACTTGGTTGCGGTCTCTGTCTCTGTCTTAACTTAGGTTGGTGAGGTTTAATTTATTTAAAAATGGGCCTTACTCATGTAAGTAAATAGTTGAAGACGAGTTGGGTCTACGGCCATAGCACCCTGAACGTGTCCGATCTCGTCTGATCTTGGAAGATGAGTTGGCACCAGCAGAAGCACAGAGCCGCTTCAGTACCCCGAGAAGCCTGTCAAGTCCCATGGAGGCCAGTAATCCCACCCTGTGCCTGGACTTGTCAACCGCTGGTCACCTCTGCCCGTCGTGGAGTAGCGTGTGGAGAGGAGGGCACAGAATGTACTCGTGTGTTTTTGTTTTATTCAGTGTGGTGTTTCGAGGATGCAGTAATGCTGTGAACACACGATGAGATTTTCCTTTTTTATTACCCTTATGTGGCTATGCTGCAAAAGTCTAACCATTCGCCTCCTGATGGATACTAGGTTGCTTTTCAGGATTTGGTTGTTAGACCTAAAGCTGTTGTGAACATTTGGAGAGAGGCATTCATTGCTCATTGAAATACTTGGGAATGTTCTTTCTGGGACATATGGTTAATTTTTTAAAAGTCAGAATTGGACCATCCAGTCTCCACCCACTGGGTCACTTTCCAGATGGCTGCAGTGGCCAGGTCTGGGCCAGGCTGAATCCAGGAGCCAGGAGTTTGTTCCAGGTCTCCCATGTGGGTGCAGGAGACCAGGAATTTGGGCCATCTTCTGTTGCTTTTCCAGGTGCATTACCAGGGAGCTGGATCAGAAGTGGAGCAGCTGGGACTTGAACTGACTGCCATAAGGGATGTTGGTGCCGGAGGTGGCAGCTTCACTCTTTACACCACAGCACCAGCCCCTGTGGGTGGTTTATAAGAAACTGCAGGACTGTTTTCCAGAGCAGTTGCAGGACACTTTTAAAAAATTTATTTATTCTTTCAAGGAGATGCAGATGGCTTTAACATCTGGGGCTCGAGCAGGGCTCAAGCCAGGAACTCAGTGCAGGCCTTCCACATGGGTCGCAGGAGCCCAGAGATTTGAGCCATCATCATTGCCTCCAAGAGTCTGCATTAGCAGGAAGCTGGAGTCAGGAGCCAGACCTTCAGATTGAACCTGGGCACTTTGAAATGGGACGTGGATGTCTTAACTCATAGGCCCAGTGCCCACCTGTCCTTTTAACTCCAACCAGCAATTTCTGAGGGTTCTGGTGAAGTCTATCTTATCAACAGTTTCTATGACCTGTCTTTTAAGTTCTATCCATTTTAGTGGGTTTATAGTACCACCGTGATGGTATTTTTGTGCTTGATAAAGGCTGATGACATGCCCATAGTTCAAGTGTTGACGCCTGTCCATACATGTAATTCTCGCTCCATTCAAGACAGTGCTCATCCTTCACTTCCCAGAGTCTGCCTATGGCTCATATTGCTGCTGCCTCCAGCCCCTTCCCCTCCCATCCTGAGAGCCCCAAGACCACTGCCGATGTGCTCATTCAGCGTGTACTGCCTTTGACTCAGCCTCTTCACACCACATAATTATTTTGAGGTCCATCCATGTCATATCAATAATTCATTTTTTTTATTGCTGTGTAGTATTTCAGTAGTTGGATACACACTGTTTGTCCGTTCACCTGAGATGGACATTTGGGGTTTTTCCACTTTGGGGCTCTTGCACATAAAGCTGCTATGAACATTCGAAGCTCTACGGCCTTTGTGTAGATGCACAATGTCATTCTGCTTGGGTAACTGCTTAGTTGTGAGATGGATGTGACACATGGTAGGAGTCCATGCCGTGACTTGAGAAACTGCCACTAGGCAGCTATTGTGGGTTAAGCCAGCACTTGGCACCCTGGCATCCCCATCTGAGTGCTGATCTGAGCGGCGCTTTACTTCCGATCCAGCTCCCTGCTGATGTAGCTGGGAAGCAGCAGATGACGGCTCCGGTGCTTGATTTCTTGGCACCAGTGTGGGAGACCTGGGTGAAGTCCCTGGTTCCTGGCTCCCGCCTGTCCCAGCCCCGGCTGATGCAGCCATTTGAGAAGTGAAGCAGCACCTGGAAGATCTCTTGTTCTGTGCCTCTCTTTTACTCTGCTTTTCAAGTAGAGAAATAAATCTTAGGAAACATGTAACGAAAGAAACTGCCAGACTTTCCCAAAGTGGATATGCCATTTCACATCACCATCGTGAGTGCAGGTTCCAGTTATTCTGTATCCTCACCAAGGGTTCCAGTAGATGTGAAGTAGTAGTGGTTTTTTTTTTTTTTTTTAGGATTTATTTATTTATTTGAAAGTGATAGAGGCAGAGACAGAAATCTTCCGTTTGCTGGTTCATTCCCCAAATGAGTACAACAGCCAGGGTTGGACCAAGCTGAAGCCAGGAGCTTCTTCTGGGTCTCCTACATGGGTAGCAGGGGCCCAAGCACTTGGGCCATCCTCTGCTGCTTTCTCAGGTGCTTTAGCAGGGAGCTGGATCTGAAGTGGAGCAGTGGAGACACGAATGGATGCCCATGTGGGCTGCTGGCATGGCAGGTGGCTGCCTCACCTGCTACGCCACAATGCTGGCCCCTTGGTGTAGCTTGAATTTGCATTTTCCTAATGGCTAATGATGTTGAGCATCTGTCATGTGCTTATTTAACACCCACATGTCTTCTATGGCAAACATCTGTTTGTGACTTGTGCCCGTTTTTATTGCTTGTATTTTTTATAAAGTTTTTAGAGACAGAGAGTGTGCTCCTATTCACTTCGTTTATTCCCTAAATGCACACAACAGCTGGGCTGGATCAGGCCAAAGCTGGGAGCCAGGAACTCAGTCCAGGCTGTGTGGGTGGCAGGAACCCAACTCCTTGGGCCATCAGCTGCTGCCTCCCATTAACAAGAAGCTGGAATTGGGAGCAGAGCTTGGACTCAAACTCAGGCCCTCTGACACCAGAGTCTTAACTGCAGGCCAAGTGCCTACTCCCTGATTGCCCGTGTTCTTTTTATTGTGAATGTTCTTTGTATGTTCCAGATACAAGTTCTTATACAGCTTCTGTATGTATAAGCAGTGTTTTCTTCCAATCTGTGTCTTACGCTTTCATTTTCTTAACAGTATGTTATGAAGAGCAGGAATTTTTAATTTTATTGACACCCAGTTGGTTGATTTTTTTTTTTAACACAAGTTTTCTGTTCTAAGCTTAGTATCTTAAATATCACGTTCTGGTGGATTTCTAGTTTTACCTTCATGTTCATGTAAGTTATTTTGCTGTATGTGAGAGGTTGAGGGTCAAGGTTGACTTGTTCTCTTGCTGCAGCCCTCGCAGCCACCTGCTGAGAAGTCTGTCTTTGCATATTGGATTACCTGGGGAGTTTGGTAATAAACAGCCATCGTGTGTGTGTGTGTGTGTGTGTGTGTGTGTGTGTGTGTCCATCTGTCCGACTGTCCGTCTCTGGGCCCTCTGTTCTGCCCCAGTGACCTCCTGTCTAGCATTGTGCCTTTGCACACAGTGCACGTTGTAGTCGCGTTGTGAGAGCCCTTGAGGTCGGGAAGTGTGTTCCACAGGCTTTGCTCTTTTTTTTTTTTTTTAAATGTCTGGACTACTTAAGTTTCTTTGAATTCTCTAGTTTAAGAACTAGCTTGTTGGGTTTTACAAGTAAGCTGTGGGTTTCTCACTGAGTTCTCATTGAATTTTTTGGGCCAGTGTGGGAGAATTGTTTTATACATGGTCGATCTCTACGTTGGTTTAGGCCTTTAGAAATCACTCTCAGGAATACACTGCAGTTTTCAGTGGGTAGGGTGAGCTCAGAGTATATTAAATTTATCCTTATTCTATGGTCTGTTTTTTGAAAATCTAAAGGGCATAATCTTTAAATTCCATTTACCAATTTGTTATTTCTGGTTTATAAAATATTTTTTGTAGGTAGAACTTCTATCTTAGGACATTTATAAATGTATGACCCAGTTTTACTAATTTGTTACTAATTTGTTCAAATATAAACATTTAGCTTGGTAAATTATACTGTAAACCATGAATTAGCTACATGTAATACATTTTGTATGCTGTATTTTATTTTCATTGAGTTGAAATATTTCCTAATTTCTCCTACCATCTTCTTTGACCTTAGGTAACTAAAAGTGTTTGTTCAATTTCCAAATGTTTGAATATTTAAAAGCACAAAATTGTTACAAATTTACAATTTATTTTTAACTGTGTTTTTAGTTAGAGAATATATTCCCTATTCTTTTAACTTAAAAAAAAAGAGAGAGAGAGATTGGGCCAGTGCTGTGATGTAGAGGGTAAAGCCACTGCCTGCAGTGCTGGCATCCCATATGGGCACCAGTTTGAGAGCTTTCAAATAATAAATAAATCTTTTTTTTTAAAGATTTATGCATTTATTTGAAAGTCAGAGTTACACAGAGAGAAAAGGAGAGGCAGAGAGAGAGAGAGAGAGAGAGAGAGAGGGAGGGAGAGAGGGAGGTTTTCTATCCTCTGGTTTACTCCCCAGTTGGCTGCAACTGCTGGAGCTGTGCCAATCTGAAGCCAGGAGCCAGGAGCTTCCTCTGGGTCTCCAACGCGGGTGCAGGGGCCCAAGGATTTGGGCCATCTTGTACTGCTTTCCCAGGCTGTAGCAGAGAGATGGATCAGAACTGGAGTAGCCGGCGCTTGAACTGTGGCCAATATGGGATGCCCCCTGCACCACAGTGCCAGCCCTATAAATAAATCTTAAAAAGAGAGAGAGAGAGAGAGAGAGAGAGAGAAAGAGAGAGAGAGAGAGAGAGAGATATCTCTATCCATTGGTTTACTCCACAAATGCCTGCAATAGGTGGGCTGACCCAGGGGGAAGCCAGGAATGTGGAGCTCTGTGCACGTCTCCCATGTAGATGGCAGGGACTCAGGGACTTGAGCCATTACCCTCTGCCTCCTAAGGTCTGCGTTAACAGGAAGCTGGAGTCAGGAGTTAGAGCCAGGTGTCCAACCCAGGTACTCTGATGTGGGACACAGGTATCTCAACCAGCATCTTTTTTTTTTTTTTTTTTTTAACAGAGAGAGAAAGGTCTTCCCTGTGCCGATCTGAAGCTAGGAGCCAGGTGCTTCCTCCTGGTCTCCCATGCAGGTGCAGGGCCCAAGTACTTGGGCCATCCTCCACTGCAGTCCCGGGCCACAGCAGGGAGCTGGACTGGAAGAGGAGCAACCGGGACAGAATCTGGCGCCCCGTCTGGGACTAGAACCCGGGGTGCCAGCGCCACAGGCTGAGGATTAGCCTGTTGAGCTGTGGCGCTGGCATTAACCAGCATCTTAACTACTGGGCTAGACACCTGTCCCATGGGTTGCCTATATTTTTATCAGACAAAATAACTATACACACTAAATTTATATTAGAATTGATTAGTGCTTGTCCTTTTGTGGTTTATCTGTCTCCATGTTCACACTAAATTTCGCATAGATAGTATATCAACAAGGCTCGCTTTATCATCTAATGTGATCGTTTTTTATTTGTGTACCTAGGTTATTTATATTTAATGTAGGTTTTCAAACGTTCGTGTTTGCACCCTTCTGTTCTTGGCTCGCTTTTATTCTTTTCCTGTCTTCTTTGCATTAATTCATGTTTAGTATCTCCCTCATCTTCATTATTGTTAGCTGTACCTTTTCATTCTCTCTGTTCTGTTGTGGTTGCTCTAGGGTTTGCGATATGCACCTCTAAGTGATGGCAGTGTACGTTCAAATAATATTGCACTTGTTCACATATATGTAACACAGAACTCTTGCAAAGGTTTTCATATTTACTGATGCCTCTCTCGTTTCCGTAAATTTCCATCCTTTCATTTAGCTCCAGGATTTTTATCTGGAATCATTTATCTTTGGCTCGAAGAACTGCTTCCAGCGCTTTATGTGTTGCTGTTGCCTGCGGGTGACAGACTCCCTCAGCTTTGGCTTGCTTGAGCACCAGCCTGTCTGCAGTCGTCGTCTTTGGTTGCAGGGTGTGGATTTGTAGGGTCTCCGAGTCTCCTTCCAGGTGTTTCCTTGTCTGCTGGCTTGCCGAGTTTTCCGTGAGACTCTTCTCTGCCCCCCCATCCTTGCTTCTCAGGTTTGGGTCAGGATGTGCTGCTGCAGGCTGTCTTCTGTTTGCGATGCTCAGGTATGGCTGGTGGGGCTCCTGGGAAGCGGGAAGGAAGCAGGTAGCAGATGTTCAGCCAGACCTGTGAAAGGTGGAGGCGGAGCAGGCTTCGACAGTGACTTAGAACTTGAGTCAGGCCTCATGAACTCTCCCATCTGGCAGGGGCTCTGGAGCAGGACCTGCAGGTTGAACATCCCTGCCCGGAGCCACGTGGCTGGCTGCCCTATTCCCCCAGGTTCAGTCACCGGATGCCTGTCTTGCTGGCTGGCCAAGTGTGGCCTTGAACCACGGAGTGGCTCTGTCTGCAAGATGAGGCTGTCCTGGAGGAGTGGTCAGCAGAGGGCGCTCTGCAGCCTGCATTCCCCTGTGGGAACTCTGGCTGCTCAGCTTTCTGTTTCCCGTGCGGGGTCACTGCGTTCCCTGGAGATGTGCATTGATGATTTTCTTCAGGTTTAGAATGTTGTTATCTAAACTTCTCAGCCCCTCCTGGTATCCCCACTGTACACACATCGCTTCAGATTGTCCCACTTCCAGAAGGCCTATTAGAGTGTTTTTTAAAAAATGTATTGTCACAGATAGACATAGACATATATACATCTCCCCGTCTATCTATCTAGAGAGCCCATTGGCTGGATCACTCCCCAAAGTGCCCACTTGGACGGGGCTGGGTTGTAGTTTAAGCTGGGAGCCAAGAAGCCAGTCTCGGGGTGTGACATGAGTGACAAAGCTGTCACCATTGCCTCCCGGGGTCCACATGAGCAGGAGGCTGGAATCAGGAGCTGGAGCCGGGTATTGAGCCCAGGTCCTGTACTGGCATTGGAACCAGCATCTTACCTGCTGGACCACCTGGCTGTCCAGACCATTTTGTAGCTCTCATATCTTTATTGATTATGTTTGCATTTTCTTTAAATTCTTGGGCACATTTTTTAAAAAGATTTATTTATTTACTTGAAAGAGAGAGGTTTTCCATCCGTGGTTCACTTCCCAGTTGGCCACAACGGCCGGAGCTGTGCTGATCCGAAGCCAGGAGCCAGGAGCTTCTTCAGGGTCTCACATGTGGGTGCAAGGGCCCAAGGACTTGTGCCATCCTCCACTGCCTTCCCAGGCCATAACAGTGAGCTAGATTGGAAGTGGAGCAGCTGGTACTCGAACCAGTGTCCATATGGGATGCTGGCACTGCAGATGGTGGCTTTACCTGCTACGCCACAGTGCCAGTCCCAACAGGTGTTTTCTAGTGGCTCACAGTGGAAGCAAATACTAGTCTGGTTAGTCTCATGTGGCTGGAAGGACTTTGTATATTTGAAAAAAATTGTGTTGGGCCAGTGCTGTGACTCACTTGGTTAATCCTCCGCCTTGTGGTGCTGGCATCCCATATGGGCACCGAGTTCTAGTCCCAGTTGCTCATCTTCCAGTCCAGCTCTCTGCTGTGGCCTGGGAGGGCAGTGGAGGATGACCCAAGTGCTTGGGCCCCTGCACCCGCATGGTAGACCGGGAGGAAGCACCTGGCTCCTGGCTTCAGATCTGCACAGGGCGCTGGCCATGGTGGTCATTTGGGGAGTGAACCATTGGAAAGAAGACTTTTCTCTCTGTCTCTCTTTCTCACTGTCTATGACTCTGCCTGTCAAAAAAATTATATTAAGGAAGAATCTGTATTTTCCTGTTTTATTAAGAGTTTTAAAAATTGAGAAGGTATGTTGAGTTCTCCAAATCTCTTTTTGTCATCAACTGGATGGTCTCATGATTTTTTTCAGAATTTGAGTGGGGGACTTAATCACAGCTCCTCTTCCCCCCATTGCCTGTCTCATCAACATCTCCCTTGTTTGCTCTACATTACCGTCCTTAGCCCGGCGTTGGTCCAGGGATTGGAGGAGAGGTTGCCGTTTCTCACTGAGAGGAGAGGAGGTGGCTACACCAGGGCTGGCAGTGGACAAGCGGCAGGGCCAGCAGCATGGGGGTGCAGACAGCTTACTCGAGGGCTGCACCCACCCCTTCTGGCGTCCCTGAGCAGCCTCTGTGGCCAGCCATGGGGGTGTGGGTGTCCTGACCTTGGGTGGGACTGCGTCTCATTCTCACAGAACTGGGAACGGGAGGCTTCCGATTTGGAGTTTGTTCAACACCCAGAGAAGGAAGCCCGCTCTGTGCAGTGCCCTCCTGTGGGCTGAACAGAGCCTGCGGCTGGTCCTGGGTGGAAAGGGAGGTGTTTGTGGGGCTTCTAGCTGTTTCCAGCTCGGCAGTGGCCACTGGGGAGGCGTGCGGGTGCAGTCACAGCTGGCCTCTCTCTCTCTCTCTCAAATGGGAGAACCCAGCCCAATGTGGAAGATCATTATGGCTGAGTGAGCCAACCTGTAGAGATGGCACCTCCAAAATCCTGCTTGCCACCTGTGGAAGGTGGGTGCCAACTCGTTTAAAGAGGGAAGGGTCTGGGTCTCTCCCTTCTTCCAGGGCTCCTCCCCCTCCACAGCCCCCAACCGCTGGTGGACCTCTCCTATCAGTTGCCTGTGCCCAGTGCTGGATTAAGCGGGTGCAGACGTGTCGACGCCACAGTGTCAACATGGAGCCACAGCCCTGTCCAGCTCGTCTTTGGCCGACGCGTTCTGGGCCGCGAAGCTGATCCATGTGATGTGCTGAGGGCCCATGGCAGTCTAGCCACCCTGCCTTGCTTTAGGGCTGCAGACTGCCTAGGGTGGGTTCCTGGGGACCTGAGGCCTCAGCAGGGGCCACGGGTCTTGGGGGGCTCTGGGGCCGGAGGGGCTCCTCCTCCTTGGAACCTGCGTCTGAGAGAGACAGCTTCCCTGGTGCAGAGTTCATAGCCGCTTTCCAGAACCTCTCTGTAAATGTAGCAAATATGTTACTGTGGTAAAATAAATAGAGCATAGAATCGACCATTTTAACCACCTTAAACACACAGTTCAGTGGCTTCGAGCGCATTCACCCTATTGTACGATTATCAACACCATCCGCCTCTGAGCTTCGTCGTCTTCCCAAACCCAAACTCTGTCCTTTTCCAAAGTATCTGCCGGTTCCTGCTCCTCCGCCCCAGCACCGCCATCCCTTCTCCCATCTCTAAGATTCTCACTACCCCAGGGACCCTGTGTGAGTGGAACTGGGCAGTATTTGTCCTCCTGTGTCGGGTCATCCCTGCTGTGGCGCGTCACAGCCTCCTTCGCCTTGGAGGCTGAATGACATTCCCTCGTCTGTGTGGACCACGTTTTGTTTATCTGTTGGGAGGCGCCTGGGTCGCTTCTACCTGTTGGCTCTCGCGAGTGACACTGCTGTGAATATTGGTGTACAAATCTGTTTGAGTCCCCGTTTTTTTTTTCCCCCCAAGTCTTTTGGGAATATACCCAGAAGTGAAATTACTGGGACATATGGTGATGCTAATTTAGTTTTCTGACAAACAGCCAGACTGTTTCCCCCTGCGGCTGCACCATTGATTGCCACCAGCAGTGCGCATGTGCTCTGGTCTCCGGGCAGGCAGGAATCCTTGCCCGGCACCGATTCCTGGGTATTTTATGCACATGCAAAAAGAGCCAAACAGTTTGAATGGATACTCGCTGAGAAGTAAGTTCTCTTCTACCCCATTTGTAGTCTTCTAGTATCTTGTGTCTTCTGCATCATTCTAGAATGTTCTATGTGTGCATACATGTTCATTTCTATATGTGTCTTCCACTTTTTTTTATGCAAACAGTGGTTTCCTACACCTGCTTTCCTTTATCTTATTTCCTGGACTTAGCCGCACCTGGAGTTTATGCCACAGCCCTACTTGTCAGCTTCATTCCCTTTAATGACTCCATAGCAGTCCCAGTGTAGATCCGCCATCAGGTGTGGACAGCACCCGCTGAGCCTGTTTCCTGCCTTAACTGGGCTGTTCTGATGATGTCTTTGTGTTTCGGGTAGTCGGGGGCCTCTGTAGAGACAAAGCTGCTGGGCATAGGGTGGAAGTATTTCAAATGCATCCTGTTGTCAAATCATTCTCCAAAAAGGTGCCACCATTCTTACTGCACCCTGGATGGCTGGGAGGGCCTGTTGGCCACCTCCTGGCCCTGCCTCCTGCACTCTTAGCCCCTCTGTCACAGGCCTTGCCTGGATTCCAGTGCCAGCCTGGTGCCGAGAGGAGGCAAGGAATGTCAGTGAATAACTAAAAGTGATGTTTAGCCCATGGGAAAAAGTGACCCCTGGGGCCAAGTCAGTCCCAGGTTTAAAAACACACAGCAAGGGAGGCTTCAGGTTTTGCCAGAGACTCTTGGGTTTCCTGGGAGAAGCCATTCGTAGGGCCTGGCACAGGGAGAAGTCCTTTGTCCCCACTCCCTACAAGTGGGCCTGGCCCTCAGGGAGCAGAGCCAGGAGTGGGGCAGCCCTGGGCCGAGGGGCAAGCTGGGCTGTCTGTTCCCTGTGCAACGACGCATTTGAGGATAGGTCACTTCCTGGCCACTTGATGCTGCTGCTGCTTTTTCTTTGGCCTTTGGCCTTTCCATCCTCCTGGGGCTGTCTGGACAAATATCGGGGTGATCAGAGGCTGCTCTTTGACTGCACACAGGTGCAGCTGGCTCAGCTGAGGCCGCTCTCACACCAGAGGCCTCTGTCACCTCCCCACCCCAAGTGTCTGTGGGGACCTCTCTGGCCCAGGGAGTCCATTATGACGGGGACCTCAAGACCCTCAGTCCCTCCTTTATTTTAAACATTAAAGCATTTAGCACTTTATGCATTAGTACATGTATAGAAAAATTTCTAAAAGCCGATAATTACATGAGGAACCCCGACCCCTGTTCCTGTCTGCAGGCCCACTCCTTAGAGGCAGTCCCAGAGGTCTTCAAGGAAGTGTTCTTGTTGCTGTGGTCACCCAGTGATTTTAAGTAATAAGGTTATGCTGCAGCTTCCTGGTTTATCAGCCCCACACACTGTGAATTGCTTAGCTGAATGCTTAGCCTCTTACACACACCTCTGCACCCAAATGGTTATTTTTCTTTTTTCGATTATGTGGCACTTAGATATTATGACTGTGTGAGAGTGTTCCTTTCAGACCCAGGCGGTTCCCTGTATTTACAAGTACTTTTTTAGTTTCTTTATTAGAGTAATAACTATTAAAGGTTTTTACTGGTGCAGTTCCCTCCATTTTTTTTTTTATTATTTATTTACTTGAAAGTTGGAGTTAAATAGAGAAGGAGAGGAAGAGGTAGCGAGAGAGGTCTTCTGTCTGCTGGTTCACTCTCCAATTGGACGCAACGGCCAGAGCTGCGCCGATCCGAAGCCAGGAGCTTCCTCTGGGTCTTCCATATCGGGTGCAGGGACCCAAGGACTTGGGGCCATCTTCTGCTATCCCAGGAAGTGCAGCAGCCAGGACTTGAACCAGTGCCCATATGGGATGCCAGCAATGCAGGGAGCAGTTTTACCTGCTATACCACAGTGCCAGCCCCATTCCTCCATTTATACAGTTGATTCTTTCTCCACGTTCTGCCATTGAGCTGGTTTTTGTTTTTATGCTGGAACTCTTTCCGGCAGTTCTTTCTCCTTCTCCCACCTCGGGGGAGAGCTCCCTGGTCCACAGCACATTGTTTCCTGCTCCATGTCCCTGGTTTATTCCTTTGTTCTACTGAGTGCACCCTAGAGGAGTCTTTGAGGAAGTGCATGGCAGAGATGGAGGTTCTACAGGGTGGTGCACGTTCTTTGGTTCTCCTGTCATGGAGAGAGAGGTTTAGTTCCTTCCCCCGGAGTCTGAGACTTGTGGCTGCATGAACTAATAAAGTGTGGTAGGAGTGACGCTGAGAAACCTGTGGTAGGCTGTGTCACTGCTGGCCTTGCTGCAGAGTGGGGTGTGGACCTGTGGTGGCTGTGGAGCCTCAGTTGGAGCCTGGCCTCACAGCTGTCCTTGCCATCTCCCAGGCCTATGCACCAGGCCAGGCCCGAGAACTGCGAAGAGTAGAGAAGTGACTAGCCGAGTCGTGCCGGGGTTCCTGGTCCATGGTCGTGGGATGTGACAAGTTTGGCTGTAGTTTGTTACACAACAGTAGACGACTGGATCAAAATGTTTTCTGAATTTTCACCTGTCCAAAAGTGTCTGTGCTGAGTTTTTGCTTGATGAGTGGTAAAGCTAGGAATGGGGATACAGGTTGGAAACAGAGCTGAAAGTCGATCATAGGTACTCCAATATGGGATGCAGGTGTCTTAGCCACAGGCCAGATGCCCGCCCCTCCCTCCCTTCATTGTGTCTGTCTTTCTTGCTTGATTGCTGTTGGGTCTTTCTTGGCTGTTTAAGTTACCCACAGTCCTAGAACTGGTGAGTTGAGGGGCTTGGTAGAGAACCCAGGTGCCAAGAGCCCAACTCTGAGCCACTGGGCTCCTGCCAAGCTGGCTCCCTGTAGTCTGGAGTCTCTCTTGTGTAATTAAACTTGTTATTTGGAGATAATTGCAGATCCACATGCAGTTATAAGGAATGGAGAGCCTGTATGGCCTTGGCCCAGTTTTTCAGGAAGGGCATCTTCCGTCTCTGATTTTTCATGGCCAGGTCACAGAGGGCTCCCCTCTGCCTTCAAGGCCTTAGTGGAGCTCTCATAGGACAGAGACGATGAGGTCCCATGAGGCACGCTCCAGCATCTGGAGTCCGGCCCACAGGCCCCTAGCATTTAAGTGCCATGTGCACTGGGCCCCACCCCCAGCTCAGCCAGCGTTTGCACAACCACGGAAGCTTCTGAGCCTGGGTCATGACCTTGTGGCTCCCTGCTCCCACTTCCTGCACTGCTCTCCAGATGTCTTGGTGTGTGTCCACGGGGTTGTGATGTGCTGGCTCTGAAAAGGCAGAGGTGGGACTGGCTTAATCAGGGGCACCGTAACGCTGTCACTGACCCAGTTCTTTATGCCAGCATTTCCCCTTCTGTGGCGTGGACTTCATCCGTGCCTGACCCCTTGTGGGCGCAAGCTGGGTGCCAGGCAGTTCCAGGCCGGATGTCTCCTCCATCCAGAGCCTCGCCGCATGTCCTTCCTGGTCATGGACATCCCTAGGCTGCATGCTTTCAATGACCTGTGTCTGTGTACCCCCTGACTTCCCTGTGTGCGTGACGTCCTGTAAACACTGTACACACATCAGTGTGCATTGCACTGATTCCACGGGCCTGGGGGCTGTGATAGGCAGAATACTCGTTTCCCTAACACATCCACATCTTAATCCCAGAGCTACCGTGTATGTGATGTCACATGGCAGAGGGCAGTTAAGGCTGCACATGGCCTCAGGTTGGTAATCAGCTGACCTTAACTGGGTAGGGTCTCCTGCACTGTCCACACGGGCCCCTGCAGGCAGTAGAAACGGGTGAGGGCCTGGTGGCTGGTGGCTTTGACGTTGGAGGGAGGGCCACAAGCTGAGAGATGGCAGTGGATTCTAAAGGTGGAAAAAACCAGGACCTCGGCTCTCCTCTGAGCCTCTAGAGGGAATATAGCCCTTTGGGAACCTTGACTTTAGCTCACTGGGAGCCTTAGGGGGCTTCTGTACTACTGGGGTGTAAGAGAATGGATTCGTGCGGTTCTAAGCTGCCGTGTGGTGGTCAGTTATGGCAGTGGTGGGGAGCTGTGGTGAGGAAGCCTGGGCTCCATGGTGTATTTGCCTGCTGCGCTGGGTTGCGCGCTCACTCCTTGGAGGAGGGAACTTCACTCACACACGTAGCTCCTTTGTTCTGCAGGACCTGAGCCGGAGTCGGACGTTTTGTCAGGAGTCTGCCCGGCACTGTGCCTGAGCAGGGGCCAGACGTCATGGCATGAGTCTGCCCAGCACCGTGCCTGGTGCACACAGGGCTTTGCCATCTTGTCACACTTGCCTTCCCTTGGCGCCGATCCTCAGGGCGAGGGTGCCCCCTGCACTACTTCTGGTATCCCCGGAGCACCTTGTTCAGTGCTGAGCACCCACAGGTGCTAAGCAGAGATAAAGGGCAGAGAGTGGCTTTTGTCTGGTACCGTGGGAACCCTTTCTGCCCCTGGCTTACGCTCACCGTGGCGCACCCCTTGGATACGGCAGCCCCAGCACTGGCACGGGACCCCTTGCGGATGTCACCCTAAAGACACAGAGCATGGGGAGGGCAGCAAAGCGAGGCGGCAGGGAGGCTGTTGGCTCTTGACGCTGCCTGCATCTGATGGAGGTGCCCTGCATGGCTGCCCATGGACCGGAAGTGCTACTTGCTCTTCCCGCATGTGGGTCACTACCCTGCTCCACAGCCAGTGGCCGTCAGCGACTCCTAGATGAATGTGGCATCCAGGGATGCTGTGACATCTGCCCACTGCCTCCTGGGGTTCTTGTTCTGCACAGCTGAGGCCAGCCCTCATGTGAGACCCATCTGTTTCTAGCATGGATGCTACCTGCAGTGTCTAAGAGCCCCAGTGCCCTGAAGCAGCTTGAGGTCTCTCTCAGCACAGCCAGGCAGCCTCCCACATCTATCCCTGGTGCTCCTGACCTTCCACAAAAATCTAGGTATGGTTGATGGGGCTGGCCTTGTGGTGCAGTGGGTTAACCTGCTGCCTGTGATGCCAGTGTTCCATGTGAGTACCTTTTGGAGTCCCAGCTGCTCCACTTCTGAGCCAGCTCCCTGCTAATGTGCCTGGAAAGGCAGCGGATGATGGCCCAAGTGCTTGGGCACCTGCACCCACTTGGGAGACCCAGAAGAAGCTCCTGGTTTTGGCTGGCCTAGCCCTGGCTGTTGCAGGCCATCTGGGGAGAGAACCAGCAGATGGAATCAATCTCTCTCTCTCTCTCTTCTCCCCCCCTCCTTTTTAAGATTTATTTATCATCCTCCTCTCCGTCTCCTTTTCTGTTTTCATAATTCTGACTTTGAAATAAATCTTAAGGAGAGAGGGAGGGAGGGAGACAGCAGGCAGCTCTGTGTGTTCCGTATGGAACACAATCTATAAAAATACATCATTGAGGCTGGCGCCACAGCTCACTAGGCTAATCCTCTGCCTGTGGCACCGGTACTCTAGGTTCTAGTACCGGTTGGGGTGCCGATTCTGTCCTGGTTGCTCCTCTTCCAGGCCAGCTCTCTGCTGTGGCCCGGGAAGGCAGTGGAGGATGGCCCAGGTGTTTGGGCCCTGCACCCACATGGGAGACCAGGAGGAAGCCCTGGCTCCTGGCTTCAGATTGGCGCAGCGTGCTGGCTGTGGCAGCCATTTGGGAAGTGAACCAGCGGAAAGACTTTGCTCTCTGTCTCTCCCTCTCACTGTCGAACTCTGCCTGTCAAAAATAAATAAATAAATAAATAAATAAATAAATAAAAACATCATTGAGTGAAAGAATGGATCCATACCATGTTAAATGTGTCAACAGAGGGAGAGTATGCATATACAGGGGTGTTTCAGAGAGTTTATTGAATATGGAATTAAACATTAAGCTTATTTTGATGCAAAAATGTTGAAATCCATGCTTATGAGGAATCTTGAGAAAGTCCCTAGAAATGAACTGTGAAGCCCCCTCATTACATCCATTTGCTTAGCTCAGAACTTGTCTTCAAGGTAATTGGGTAGGGGGCACGGGAAGTCAGCAAACCTTCTCTGCAAGGGCCGCGGGCTGTGCCAGAAGCAGCTGCAGATGACACACAATGCATGGGGATGGCTGGGTTCCAGGAAAACACTGTCTGCCAAAGCAGGTGATGGTGGGATTTGCAGTAAATGAAAATGCTGAAGATCTGAGAGGAATAGCTAAGTGACTGGACATAGTAAGCACTTGCAGGCTGGGCAGGATTTACCCTGTAGCACTTGTCCCCTGACCTCTGATGGACCCGGGACTGTGAGTCCTCCCCTTTGGCTGGAGTAACAGATGTTGTCCTAACAGAGGGTGGCCTTGGGGAGGGCGGGTGAAGTATCTGTTAGGACGTCTGGGGTAGTACGTAGCTAGCTCCAGGTGACCTGAACGGCAGTGAACGCTTGTTAGACCAATGGCCCCTGGCCGGGGAGTTGAGTGGCTTCACAGCATCCAGGATCCTGGTTCTCAGAGCGGTGGACTGCAGTAGTGTCTGACCGCCCCCTACTGGCTGCAGGGCAGTCGCAGTGTTCCAGGGACCAGGTCAACTTAGAGAGCCTCAGCAGAGAATAGCCTCTCCGTGGTCCACTCTCTTCCTCTACGTCTCTCTTAAAGAGTGAGAAAAATTTTCCGAGCCCCTCTGCACAGCTCTGTGATGTCTCTGGCCAGCATGGTGCCGTGGGCCATGTTACACAAAGCACCAGAAGGAAAATGCTGCACAGGGCCCTTGTCTGTGTGCTGGGGGGGCGGCCGTAGAGCTCACCTGACTATGTCTGCAAGGGCTAGCCAAGAAGTGGAGTGACTTGACCTTATGTCGCAGGGCCTCTCCTGGCTCTCGGTGAGCCCACTCGGCCTGGGGGGAGGAGCCAAAGCCGTGAGGGTGGCCATTCCCTAAGGAGCCCTGGTGGAGGCGGGGGCTCCCTCGTAGGTCTCCTGGTCTCTGGTTTTGGCTGTCTGGTCAAACCCGTGGCACCTCCATGCTCTCTCAATCTGCCAGCACGTGCTGGCGCCCCCTACCCCAGGCCCCATGGGACTCAGCCGCAGTCCTCAGCGCACTGCTCCTGGGTCAGGTCAGGCTCCCTGACACCAGCCCTGCGGTGCTTCCTGCTGGCTACAGGGAGGGGCCTGCAGAGTGAGGCTCCTGCATGGACACCCGACTGCCGGGTGTGGCCCTCGGGGTCGTCTGTGGTCAGCTTTGGCTGCTTTTCCTGGCACCCTTCTGTGCTTCAGCCTCCCTGGGAGTGGCGCCACCTGCTGCCCCTGCCCCAAACTGGCATTGACTTGCAATCTGAAAACCAAGGTGAAAGCTCTGTCTTTTGTTCACAGAGATTTATGTTGTAAGTTCACATTTAAAGCCTTCGCTCGTTAGGAAGTCAGTCTGAGAACAATGGTGCCGTGCTGTTGAACACAAACCGGGCTGGGTATGGTGACAGCTGCGGTCTCTGTCTGCCTCAGCAGCCAAATTCCCTCCCGACGTGTGTCCCTGCCCAGCGCCTGGAAGTCCTGTGTCACCGTGCTGAGAACCGGCAACCAGGGGAGGTTTGGAAAGAGCCAAGAGAGCCATGAGATGTTGGGACAGCCTTGGGTTACAGTGAAGGAAGGAGTGAGAGGAAAACATCTCACATCTCTGACACTGTTTAACGGCAAGGGGGCAAGGGCCCATGGTTTTTCATTACAAATAAGAAAAGCACCTAGGGCTTCCACTGAGCACAGAAACGAGCCTGTTACGTAAAGACAAATGACGGCCAGCCGGATGGCTGCTCCCCGTGACGTCGTACGCCCCTTTGGCAGAACCAGTTTGAGACATTCTGCTTCTTGATGGGAGCTCACTCTCCAGGGTGAAACCAGCCCAGGGCCCTGAGCACCCCGGCTCCAGGCCGAGGTCGTCTGTCCTCTGTGCTCTCTTGAAACTCCCTGAAGAGCTTTGGACGCAGTGACCCCACGACACCTTTCATGGCACAGCGGTGGCTGCTTTACCCCTGCCCTCCAGGAAGGCAACCATCTGAGAGGCATCAGGGCCTCCCTTGCTTGCTTCTCAGCCCCTGGAGGAGCCGAGTGGCTGGGTCTGGGCAGTCAGGAGCCGTCTCTGGTCACTGGTGTGTCTTTCCACGGCAGGGGTCCCTTACAGTACTGGATTCCTCCTGGCACACCTTGCTCTGGGAAATGCTGAAGGCAGTGATACTGATGACGACACTGATGGCAGCTAATGCATATTTATTATTTAACAGGTATTTTGCTCAGCATTTTCTTATATATAAAGCATGTAGCATTTTCTTTTCCATTTTGCACATGAGCAAAAAAAGGACTTTAGAAAGATTATCCTGTGTAAGGTTGCACGGCTGCTAGCCAAGTTGAGGTGGAACTCGAGCCCAAAGCATCTGGATCAGCAATGACACGCTGACAAGGCCTCCCTAGATTCAGGGAACAGGCAGCTTATAGAATGTTCCAGTAGGTGGAGCAGGCACAGTGATTCTGTGAAGAGGAACTTGGGACTGGAGACCCTCAGCCGTGGCTACCAGCAGCTGACATAGCCAACTCAGAACTGCTCTGTCTTTGCAGCAAGGAGAAGAACCCACAGATTATGACCCTTCCCCAGGAGAGAAATGAGCTCACTTTAACCCAGATGCCCAGCTGTGCTCAGAGATGCCTCCCTAACTTGACACTCTAAGATCCACCTTAGGCCATGTCCTTGCAGTTGCAAGGAGGTAGACAGGGCCCCTGCCCTCCTAGAGTCTAGTCTACTCCAGAACACACAGGGCTGGGTACCCCTCCTTCTTCGGGGCAGCAGAAGTCGGTTTCTAGGTGGCTCCTGTTCCTTTGGACCTGCCTCTGCTCCCTGGGTGATCAGCTGGAGCTGGGGACACAAAGCTCTGTGCCACAGAGCAGTGGTCTTGGGAGGGTCTGTCTTTCTCTCTGGGAAAACCGTAGGGAATTCACTGATCTCTCCTGCTTAAAAAAGCACCTCGTGCCCCATGACCTTTTGAAATGCAGTTGAAAAGCAGCCATCAAAATACGTTCTTAGAGTTGATGGTGCTTCCAGAAATACAGATGGATGGTAGGAAAATGGGTGGCTTTTCTATGTATCACTTAAATAGTGTCCCTGGGCTAAAGCCAGTGGCTCTGTCCTCACCCCAACATTGGGGACCGTATTTAAGGGCTGAGGCTAAGAAGGCAGCAGATGGCCAGGCCAGAGAGGCTGTTTCCTTTCCCCTCACTCCGAAGCCAGTGCTGGCCCGGGGTTGGGGCCAGTTCTCCTCACCTGGCGCCAGCCTGCAGAGAGGCTGTGTATGTTTGAGAGCAGATGAGGGCAGCCTGGGCAAGCCTCATCCCGGATCCTCAGTACCAACCCCAGAGTGGCTCAGGACCGTAGAATCCTGCACCTCTGTGTGCACACACGCTCCGCCCAGGGCAGACATGTCTGTTCATGGTGGTTTGTTGGAAAGGGGCCACAGCCAGCCCAGCTCGGGGCCATGTTGCTGCAGTGCAGTTTGTAAGACTGAAGACAGGACAGAGCCCAGAGAGAAGCCTGCCTTTCACATCCCTACCCAAGATACCCTGCTGCGCAGTGACCAGGTCCACGCTGCTGGTCCTTTCAGCTGGCCATCAGTTAGATCCACCTACTTTTCCTAACCTTAGCAGTGAACCCTATGCCCTAGGCAACCTGGCCCCCTGGAGGCTTTGCCAGCACAGGGCCTCTGCTTGGCCATTTCTGTGACCTGACCATCAGCTGCACCTGTGAGGTCGTGGCCAGGTAAGAGGCCACTGCTGACTGAGATGCCTCCATCTCCTGCGCTCCCGGGGCTCTTCCTGTGGCCATTCCAGCTGCTTCGCCCCTGGTGTCTCATCTACTGTGTCCCCAAGGGCAGACTGCGTCCACCCCTCCTGGCGGCACCAGCGCACTCTGCCCAGGGGCCGCTACGCATGCAGTGCTGTGTCAGTGATGGCTGGGTGCCCAGGCACGGCAGGAGGGCCTCCGTGCTAACTGTCCTCGTCCACCAGGTCTGTGGGTGGGGGGATGAGGTCTCGGGGGTTCATCCTGGCCACCAGGCAGACGTCATAGCTGTCGTGCATGAGCACGTTGACGGCGACCACATTCCACTGGTTTTCCCAGGGGTCCAGCTCCAGGATTTCTTTGGATATGACTTCATGGCGATCTGAAAAACAGCAGAGGAGGACGACAAAGCATCATGGGGCTGTGAAATCCAGAACCCCCCGTCACTGAACGAGCTGACTTCGTCTCAAGGGCATGAAGCTCCAAGAATCAGTTAACAGCCAACTGAGCAGACACGCTTTGAGCAGAAGTAGCATTCTCCACGCTTAAGAAACCTGAGTCCCAGCTGTAAGGCGTCCAGGGCTGTGCTGATGACTCATTAGGGATGGGAGCAAGGTGAAGCTGCCTTGCCCATGAGGGGGGCACGGCTGGAGTCCAGGACCCCATGCGAGTGCTGCCAACCCTGAACTTGTGCTTCGGGTCAGGTGCTAATGCTCAGGCATCTTCCAGTGTCTACTACCATACATTTTCTTTGGCATACTGCTTTTAGAAAATTGCTAGTGTGGTTCAAATTTCTTCATGGTTTTTTACTTTCAGGAACCCAAGATTTGTTTAGAAAAAGGTTTAAAAATTTCCAGTTGAGTGTGTATAAGTGTGTATGTGTGTGCAGGCTGTCCTTTCATTGTGAATTTGTAATTTGCTTGTATTATGGACAGGATGTGTAGGTCCTATAATTTCTACTTTGGGAAATATATTGACATTTTCTTTTGCCTTAGTTTATGGTTACTTAATGTATATCAGAAGTGTTTAAGAGCAGTGTCTTTTTTTTGCGTGCTTGGTATAGGGCTCTGTATTTCTAGAAAATTAAGCTTACTGTGCTGTTTAAATACTTCAGACACATGGATTGAGGGAAACGCCCTGTAGGGTACACATCTGATGCAGCAGTCACTGGGCACGTGTGGAACGCTGTCATCCAAAATGACCGACTGTTAGATTCTATCTAATTTGAATAGCTTAAATTAAAATTCAAATGGACATGTGACTGCCACTGATTTATGGCCCGTCCATTTCTGAGCCATGTGTCCAGAATTCCATGCAGTCTTTGGGGTTATCCATTTATCTTAGTATCTCTAGCAGTTTCTCCTGAATGTATTTCAAAGCTGTGTTGTTGGGGTCAAGCCTGTTGTACTCGAGCTCATGGGAGCACCGACAGAAACCACTGGGGGCTGGGGTTAGTGACACGGGGGTCAGTGAGCAGGGAGGCAGCTTACCCAGGAGAACCGGGGGCTGGGCCATGGGCCCAGTAAGGCCAGGGTTCTGCAGTGCGCCTCCCACTGCCCACTGCAGCTGGGCATGGCTGCTGTGCCCTTCTGAGACTCAGAGGGAAAGGCTGAGTGGCTCACTGTGGGACTCTGCTTAGGTGGGTGCGGAAGGCCCCAGCCTCCCAGTGGGAGTAGACAGTAAGCCTAACAGGAAGGTGAGAGGGCTGTCGGCGGTGGGTGGCTGAAAACACCTCAGCAGCACTGTCACATCTTCGTGGTTGCTCCTCCTGTGGAGGTGAACAGCATCTTCTGCCATAGCCATACCTGGGTTCTGTCCTGTTTGAGCTGGATGAAGGCTTCCAGTGTCCTCGTTCAAACTGTCGCAGGCTGGACCTTCTACAGCGTCGGCACAGTCAGACTTTCTGTGCGCTCAAGTCAGTATTTGTGGAGGAGATCTTGGTAAAACCATGTGTGCCTCTCTGGCAATCTCTCACGTTAATTACCTGGAGTGAAAATTACTGGTCTAATGGTAAAATGAAGAAGGCAGTCAAGCGCTTTTTTAACCTTGACAGAGTGTTCTAGATTACAGACCTGTATGACTCCGGAGTCCTGATCTCTCAGAACAACACAGACTTGCCAAGATTTCCCCCATGAATAACCCGACAACTTGGTGTGCCTTCTTGGGGTCACTTGTTTTGCTCTCCTATGTCTTGACCCAACAGAGCTCCTAAAGCAGTGAAAACTGTGTGGCGTTTCTACCTACCTACATAGGTGGGTTTGGGTTCTTAGAACTGTATCACACTCATATGGAAAAGAGACGGGGCTGGACTGCATGTCTGTTATTCTCAAGCCAGCGAGTGGCATCCTGCTCATCGTGGGATGGTGGGAACCGTACACCCTTTTCCTCCTCCACGGGAAAACAGGAGTAGAGAAAACACTCTCGCGGTTTTTAGGTGGGTAAGTGGGTGTCACAGACTTTTCCTGCGTGTGGTCGCCACCCTGGGCTGTACCCCTCGAGCTTGCAGGGGGCCCCCTCTGCTGCTGGGAGGGGTACGGGGGGAGACTTGAGAAGTGCTGAATTGTCAGAATTTCACGGTGTATCACGTCAGAGCATCAGGAAACTGGAACAGGATGTGTCTGGGCCCCTGGCAGAATCGCTTCTTTCTGACTTGCTCTAAATGCTCGCTTCGTTCTTATTGATCATCCGACTTCGGCCACTCCCCTCCATGTGTCTCTGAGAAGACTTCTCTCATGTTTAAGAGATGGGAGTCTTCTAAGCTGCGTGTTTTTTTTTTTTTCTGCCTTAAGGACAGTGCAGATCCAGAACAGGGTATGCTCTCCTCCATACTCCGGCCTCTCACAAGATCCAACAGAGATTGGCACGAATAGCATGAGTTGACTGACCCAGGTAACTGCTCTTGAGGGCTGCTTCCTGCCCTCTGGTGGTGGACAGGGCTCCTGCCAGTGACAGGGGCAGGTTAAAGAAGGGCGTCGTGAGTGTCACATGTAGGCTGATGGCAGGTGATGGCCTTGGCCAGTCGAGGAGGCTGATGTCCATTCAGACATGCAAAAAAGAAAGAAACGAATGGCTGAGTGTATGTGGTTGCTTGTCAGTGGAGGGGGACGCTGTGGAAGATGGTTTGTGTCAGCAGATAACCGAGCCCGCGAGGCAGCTGCCTCCCATGGGCTGTGTTTCCGTTTTCAGAGGCTTTGCTGTGCTCTTTGGATCTGTTCCATGTGTGCATCACCCAGTGCTAGGCTGGGGCTCAGCAGGAGTTTGCCTCGCCGATCGGTTCCTCAGTGAGGTCCGAGTTGTGCGTGAGCATCTTGAGGTGAGCCCCGGCATTCATATCCCATGTTGTGGGGCTGCTTCCTCGAGTTCCTCCCATCTGCAGTCTTCCTCACACTTTCCTGGTCCCAGGAGCCCCCTAGCCTTCTTCCTGGTCTTCTAGCTGAAAAAGCACTGGGCTTTGGCTTCTCTGCTGCACACTCTGCCGGATCGTGGGTGCTCCATGGTGGATCAAGAAAGGAAAGTGGTAGGGACTCTCCTTGCAGTCTTGGGACCCAGTTTCCCTGGTCAGAGAGGAGGGGGCCAGCCCGGCCCCTGCTGCAGCCCCGTCTTGGGATTTTCCGAGAGCTGGGTCTGCCATAGAGAATGAAAAGGAAAAAGGAAAAAACCCAGTTCCTGCCACCCTGTCTGCCACGTGGGGATCCTCTCCCCTGCTCCTGGGGAAGGAGGGGCTGCTTCTGTCCATGCGTGGCACGAAGCCCTAGGTGTCTGCTGGCTTTGAGTCTAGCCCGAGATACTGAGGGAGGAAAAATCTAGGACACTTTGGGCTCATTTGTTGCTCAGTTCCGATTTCCTTCCCCAATCTGCCCCCATCATTCACTGTTCAGGGTCCTCCCTTAGCTACCACCCACGTTCTGTGCATCCAGTGGGACAGCCAGGGGAGCGTGCTCACTGGAGCCCAGCGCTGCAGTGTGCCGACGAGGGAGCGTGCTCTCTGGAGCCCTGCATTGCAGTGTGCCGACAGGGGAGCGTGCTCACTGGAACCCAGTGCTTCAGTGTGCCGACAGGGGAGCGTGCTCACTAGAGCCCAGCGCTGCAGTCTGCACATAGCACAGGACCTGGCCTGGGTTTTGGCCCAAAGAGATGGTGGGGCATTGCTCCGACCAAGGACCTGGATCAGAGTTCCTGTGGTCCGTGCACACATGCAGCACTGTCTACCTCTGCACACAAGCAAGGTCACCTCTACAGCTTGACAGGGAGGAATTTTCTGGAAACACCGTCAAGCAAAAAAAGCAAAATGCAGGTTTGAAAGGCTCTCCTCTCTGTTGCAGAGGAAAAAATAGTAACTTCACAGCGGTGAAATCAGGCAGTATTTCAGCCAGGTAATGAAAACTAACACTGCTGGTGAGCGACAGGGTTGGCTTCCACAGCTGTATATGAATTATGTGAGATTCCAGCCAGGAATATGGGACCTGAATTTATTCTAAGGGAAACCATAGACTTAAAAAAAAAAACCCATGAATATTAAAGAGAGAAAATTGTTTTACTTTAAAATGTCACTATTGGAAAAAGGCAAGCAAGCGTACATAGAAACCCAGTACATTGGGGCCGGTGCTGTGGCTCAGCAGGTTAACGCCCTGGCCTGAAGCACCGATATCCCATATGGACGCCGGTTCTAGTCCTGGCTGCTCCTCTTCCTTTCCAGCTGTCTGCTGTGGCCTGGGATAGCAGCAGAGGATGGCCCAAGTCCTTGGGCCCCTGTACCCTTGTGAGAGACCCGGAAGAAGCTCCTGGCTCCTGGCTTCAGATTGGCGCAGTTCCAGCTGTTGCGGCCAACTGGGGAGTGAACCATCGGATGGAAGACTTTTCTCTCTCTGCCTGTCCTCTCGCTCTGAAACTCTGACTTTCAAATAAATAAATAAAAAGATTTTTATTTATTTATTTATTATTATTATTTTTTGACAGGCAGAGTGGACAGTGAGAGAGAGAGACAGAGAGAAAGGTCTTCCTTTTTGCCGTTGGTTCACCCGCCAATGGCCACCGTGGCCGGCGCGCTGCGGCCAGCGCACCGCACTGATCCGATGGCAGGAACCAGGTGCTTCTCCTGGTCTCCCATGGGGTGCAGGGCCCAAGCACTTGGGCCGTCCTCCACTGCACTCCCTGGCCACAGCAGAGAGCTGGCCTGGAAGAGGGGCAACCGGGACAGAATCCGGTGCCCCGACCTGGACTAGAACCCGATGTGCTGGCAACGCAAGGTGGAGGATTAGCCTATTGAGCCGTGGCGTCGGCCAATAAATCTTTTTTTTTAAAAAAAAGAAAGAAACCCAGTACATTATCATTATCAGGCCAACTGAAAATTGGAATACTAAGAATAGAATAAATAAAGATGTGGAATCAATGTTAAAATTCCCGAAACTGTTGGCTCTCGGTGCTTATATAAGACGATAATCTGACCTGGTGCACTGGTGCGCTGAGTCTTCAGGCATCCAGGGTGGAATGCATGTGAGTTACTCGCACGCAGTAGGAACTACACCTCTGTTGGCAAGTGTGTGCACACGCTCACAGGTAGACGCAGCGGCTGCACCAGCACTGAATAATGCAAATGAGGCAAAATGTTTACAAGAGGTAAAGGTGGGTGCTGGTGACAGCATTTTTATCTCTGCAACTCTTCTGTAAGTTTGAAGTCATTTCCAATGAGAGTTTAAACAAAAAGTGCTCCCCACAGTTCTTTCACAAGGTCAGTGGGTGTTGGCTTTCTGTGCTGTCTGAAGCCCAGCCGGTCGCTGACTTCCTTCGCCTCTCCTAGCTTGCTGCAGATTGGGGAGAAAATTCTGTTGCATGCTGAGCAATCGCTGCCAGTTTTCCAAGTCTGCAGAATCCTACACAGCTGTAAAGGATCTGTGCATCGGCCCTCGAGATCCGGCTGTTGGCTCAGTGCGGGTTTCTGTGCTTGCACGCATTCCAGGAAACCAGTGATTCCCTGGTAAGAAGCAGCAGCTGCAGTCTGCTGCCTCCACTGGAGCTGAGTCTGTCTCCGCTAACCCACAGCGCCTTCCTGATGTCCTGTGTGATTCGGGGTTAAGAGCAGTCAACCTGTGAACCACTGTTTGGGGGCGGGTGGTTTGGATGACGTAGAAACAATAAGAAATATCCGCTGGTGCATCAGCTGCCAGCCGTGTCTCCTGTGCGATGGCCATTCCAGAACAGGCTGGCTGTGTCCATCTGCTGATGTTTGCCTAGGATTTTCTCCCTGCTCACACAGGGCAAATGGGAAGAATCAAGAAGCAAGTCTGAGGATAAATAGCTTGGAGTCCTCCTGCTTGGGGTGGGGCAAGTCTGGGTTTGCCAATGGGACTGAGCCCCAGTGGCCGCAGCAGGAAGCTGTCAGGTGAGCCCCCTTCCTGTCTCATCCTCTTCCCCCTGCTGGGGCCTCCTGGGAAGCTGCTCTCACCCCAGTCTTGGTTTCAGGGCTTGTGGAGGAGCCCAAACGGAGACAGATGATTATTTTTATTCTTTGGAAACCTATTTAGAAAATGAAGTCAAGTGTGATGGTGGGGAGAGGGGAAGAATGGGTTGGATGATGTGGACGGGGAGCTAGTCCCTGCCGGACTTCTGGGATGTCACCTTCCTGATGGCCCACAGCTGACCAGCCCCGGCCACTGCTGTCCACAGAAAGCCAGGTCTGAAGGCTGCAGCGTGACAGCGCAGGGTGCAGTGGGTGCCCTGTGTCTTGGAGGGCCCCTGAGAAGAGTATAGATGGATAAGAGGGGCGAGCAGGAGGCAGACCTGGGACGAGAGGCAGGCGGAGCAGAGATCCGGGTGCCTCCCACAACCACAGCCTCAGAGCCCTCTCTTTCTTCCTGGGCCTTGGTGGCTCGGAAAATGAGCTGAATTCTGGAAATTGTTCTTAGCTTAGGCTCCTGATATAACCACTCCCTGCACTTACTGCTCAGCATGTTTTTAGTGCTGTTGTATTTATGCCTTTTCATTAAGTTGTCTCCATTCTTTTTGGACATAGAAATGGTATATATAGTGTATTATATATATATATATATATATATATATATATATATATATATATATATATATTTTGGGGTAAAAGCCATTTTGAAATCTGTACTTACAAAGATGTTCTGAAAGTTATGGAAAATATATTACGTAAAAACCATGCATGGATTTCAAACTTTGTTTTTGCACCAAAATAAGCCCATCTTTTACTTCCATTTTCCACCAACCTTTTGGCAGACAGTCTATATTGTGATGTGTACATGACACTGGAAATAAAAGTAGCAGGTCTCCCCTGGGGCATCCCAGAGCCAGTGTGATGCTGCCTGGGGGGGGGGGTGGTGGTGTGGTGAGTGACATCACGCTGGGAAATCGCAAATGAATGGCAAAGGGGAGACAGTACAGTGCAGCCTGATGCCTCTGCAGGTGAATTGAGTATTAGTTAACGTTTGCCACATTTGCTCCCCCCTACCCCATGTGCACGTGCATGCATACACACAACACACACACAGCGCACATGCACACACACAGCACGCATGCACACACACAGCGTGCACGTACACACACACTATACACACACACAGCATGCATGCACACACACAACATGCACGTACACACACAGTGCACATGCACACACACAGCACACATGCACACACACAACATGCACGTACACACACACACTGTGCACACACACACAGCATGCATGCACACACACAAACGTGCATGTACACACACATACACACTTTTTCTAGAACCCTAAAGAACACCTGCAGAAAGTTTACACCTGAATTCTCAGCAGGCTTTTTCTAAGAACAAGGATATCCCTTCTCATAACTACAAAGCTGTTAGCATACCTCAGAAAGGGCAACATTAACTCTATAGTAGTTACTGATAATCTCAACAGCCAGGTTTCTCATTTCCCCATCGTCCCCAAATTGCCTAATATAGCTGCTGTTTCAAACCTGGAGCCAAATGTCACTCATTGTATTTGTTGCTCTATTCTGCTGGTCTCCTTTCCCTCAGGATGGCTGCCGTCTTGGGGTTTTTCCTCCATGACTTGGATCTTTTATTATGTCCAAGCTGGTTTTCTTGTAGAATGTCTCACGTTCAGAATTTATTTTTTTCTCACAGGGTCACCTACCTTGTTCCTCTTCTACTTCTTATAAGCTGGAGTGAAGTGCAGAGGTTTGATTAGAAACAAGCTCAGTGCTTTGCAGGCACAGGGACAAGGAGACTGCACATCATACCCCCTAGAGTCTGGGCTCTCAGTGATGATGGCTTGGTTACAGCAGTGACCACCCGGCTTCTCCATTCTGAAAATGTTCATTGTCCTCACTGTGGTGCGCGTGGGACCTGCAGGGGAGTGCTTTGGTGCCGTCTGAGTATCTGGTTCTATAGAACCTTTCAGCCAGTGCTTTCAGCATCCATTTATGGCTTTTGCTTGAACCAGTTAGTCAGTTGGGGTTACACAGTGATCTTATCTGTCCTTCTACCAGACTTTCTACATTGATCAGCAGGCTTTTCATTCAAACCGTTTGAGTGAATTACTGTTAGCTATGACTTGGATGTCCATGTGACTCTGTTTGGCCAGTGACTGGCCTGTTGGGCTGGCTTCTCGTCTCCCGACTCCCCTAAGTCTTTGAGCCGGGCTTGCTCTCTGGGATGATGAGATGTCCATGCTCCAGACCTGGAATCGGCTGCTCCCTAGGGAGCACAGCTGTGTTCTAAGAAGCTGGCGAGCTCCGTTATTCCACTAATATAGATACTTCCTCATTTTTCCCTCAATTAGCTCTTTCAGGACTAGAACAAAACACATTTGGGGCCGGCGCCGCGGCTCAACAGGCTAATCCTCCTCCTTGTGTTGCCGGCACACCGGGTTCTAGTCCCGGTCGGGGTGCCAGATTCTGTCCCAGTTGTCCCTCTTCCAGGCCAGCTCTCTGCTGTGGCCAGGGAGTGCAGTGGAAGATGGCTGAAGTGCTTGGGCCCTGCACCCCATGGGAGACCAGGAGAAGCACCTGGCTCCTGCCATCAGATCAGCACGATGCGCTGGCCATGGTGTGCCGGCCACAGTGGCCATTGGAGGGTGAACCAATGGCAAAGGAAGAATACCTTTCTCTCTGTCTCTCTCACTGTCCACTCTGCCTGTCAAAAGAAACAAAAAACAAAACAAAAAACAAAACACATTTGGATCTGTATTCTGGGAATTTACTTGGGCTCATTACCTAGAAGGCATTTGATAAAGGTCTGTTGAATGCATGGAAACCAACAGACATCAGCTAGGGAATCAGCCCCAGTTGCAAATTAGAATAGTCTGAAACTGCTGTAAATATAGATAGATAGATGTCCAGACCTCATACCCAAATATTTCAAGTTGATGGGTATGGACAGAGAGTTTAGCCCATTGGGTAACAATCTAGACTTTGGGGCCAGAGTATCTAGATGTGATTCCCAGATTCAACATTTACCCTCATGTGACCTTGCTAGGTGGTCCCAGTGTCTGTTCTTAGAAAACAGGGATAGTATATCATTCCATCCTGCAGATACTTGTGAGGACGAGGTAAGTGCTCAGAACAGTACCTAGCACAGAACCACTGCCGGGTGACTGACAGCTGTCAATTTTACTTTTCATTTGTTAGTGAGGGAATTCATTTTGGAAATAGCTTCCGCTGCATGTTTCTGATAATTCAGATTTGTCTTCTGCAGCCTTTCCACCATTAAGAGAAGACTGGAGAAGACAGAGAGGGTGATTTGAGGGAAGGTTTGCTGCGTAGAGGAGGCCGAGCTCTTTGCTGTTCTGTGTGCAGGAGGGACAGATTTGGAAGGGACCTGAGACAAAGGTGAAAACATTGCCTGGGTCCCTTATACGTCAGCCAGGCATGATGGGGAAAATGGCTCGGATGGGTTGAAAGCAGCAAGGACTTGGTCTGTACTTGGGGTGGAAACCCCACAGCCCAGATCCTGGCTGTGCTTAGGCAGTGGTCGTGGCATTCAGATGGAGATGGGGCAGGCCTCCCTGCTGCTCTGGCCTGCTCTCCTGCAATGGGGAGGGGTAGTTGTAGCTCGCAAGTATGCATGTGTGCCAGCAGCATGCCGGCTAGACTGTGTGCCGCCTGCCCTGGAGCTGGGGAAAGCAGACTAAACCGAGGGCCTGGAAGGAAGCTGCAGCTGCACCCCAAAGAGCCGGAGCAGGGATGTGTCAGCAGGGAGCCCCCCAAGCCCTCTGTGAGCAGCGCTGCTCTGTGGGACATGCAGAATCCAGGGGTGCGGGTGAGCTGGAGGGGCTTTGGTGTTCATCATAGGTGACCTGTGGTGCCACTGCTCAAGCCCATGCCATCCCTGGAAGGCAGGGTGTCGGTGTGCACATTCTTGGGTCACAGTACCATGGGTCTCACTGGGTCTCCAGATTCGGCCACTTCTAGACTGGCCCCACACCCTCTCCCTGCGGGCGAGTCAACTCCACTCCCCTGGTCCTGGAGGACAGCAGGGGAAGAGCTCTCTTTCCCTTTAACACAGCCTTTTGGCGATGTAATCAATGCCTCATAAACTTTTAAATGTATATAATTCAGGGAATTTTAGCTCTGCAGCCACCGCCACTGTATGGTGTCAGAACCTGTTAATCACCACAATGAACCCTGCACCCATGGTCACCCCTTCCCTTCTCCCAGGCTCCGACTGCCAGAAGCCTGCTTTCCGTCCCTGGCTTATGCCTCTTCTGGGTGTTTCCCAGACTCCAAGCCCACAACTGTGGCCTTTCAAGACTGCCTTCTTTGACCTGGCCTGACATTTTCAAGGTTCATTTATATTGCAGCATATGAATTAGCGCTTCATTTCCTTTTCCTCTCGAATAAACAGCATTCCCCCATGTGAATGGACCGTGCTTACCCATTCTTCAGTGGGTCAACACGCAGTTCTTTCCACATGTTGGTGGTTAGGAATACTGCTGCGAAGAACATCCATGTACCAGCGTGGGGCGTTTTACTCTCTCATGGGTTCACACGAGTCTGTGTTCAGCCTCCTGAGGAGCTGCCAGGGCCATTGTCCACAGCAGTGCCACTTGTCTCATCCTCCGCAGAGTCTGAGGTTCCGAACTCTCTCATCCTTGTCATGCTTGTTATTATCTGCCCTCTTTGTACGGTCATCCTACTAGTGGCTAGGAAGCATTGGTTCATGCACTGGATTTGCTTTTCTTTAATGGCTGACCATTTGTCTCTGTTCATTGAAGAAATGTCTGTTCAGCTCCTTGGTCAGTTTAAAAAATAGGTCATTTGTCTTATTACGATTTCTGCGTACATTTTAGATGCAAGTCTCTTACCGGACACATAATTTGCAAATATTTTCTTTTATCCTGTGGGTTGTCTTTTCATTTTCTTTATACTACCTTTTGAAGCTCAAAAGTGTTAAACTCTGAAATGCGATTTATCTACTTAGTGTGTTAAAGATTTAAGCACATGTTTTCTTCTAATATTTTTATTGTTCTCACGCTCATGTTTGGGTTTTTGATCCATTTTTTTGCATGGTATAAAGTAGGGTTTCCAAGTCACTCCATTGCGCCTGGATTTCCAGTTATTCACCATTGGCTGCCACAAGGATCCTTTGCCTATTAAGTGGTCCTGGAAGCCTTGTTGCAAATCAGCCAACTGTAAATAGGGAGGATTGTTTCTGGACTCCCCAGTCTGTTCCACTGATCTATACGTCTTTTATTGGGCCAGTACCACATGCTCTTGATTATTGTAGCATTGATATATGTTTCGAATTAGGAAGTATGAGTCTTCCAATTTTTTTCTTCATCTGCAAGGTGGTTATGGATTTCTGGGTATCTTGAATTTTCTTTTTAAAGACTTTACTTATTTAAGAGGTAGATTTGCAGACAGAGAGAGGAAGAGACAGGTCTTCTGTCCGCTTTGTTCACTCCCCAAATGGCTGCAACAGCTGGAGCTAGGCTGATCTGAAGCCAGGAACCAGGAGCTTCTTCCAGGTCTCCCACATGGGTGCAGGAGCCCGAGCACTTGAGTCATCTTCCACTGCTCTCCCAGGCCATAGAAGAGAGCTGGATGTGAAGAGGAACAGCTGGGACACAAACCAGAGCCCATGTGGGATGCTGATGCTACATTTGGAGGCTTAGCCCACTATGCCACAGTGCTGGCCCCTCTTGAATTTCTGTACTAATTTTAGGATGAGCTCATCAGTTTTTGTATATGTGATATTTATTTAGATTTTCAATTTCTTTTAATGATTTAAATTTTTCAGTGTACACATTTTTATTAAATTTAATTCTAAGTGTTTTATTCTTTCTGTTGCTATTATAGATGGAATTGTTTTCTTGTTTTCACTTTTGAATTGTTCTTGCAAGTATGCAAACATGCAATTGCTTTCAGTATATTGATCCTGTGTCTTGAAACCTTGCTGAACTTGCTTATTGGATGAGTTTTTTCTTTGGCTACAGTAATTCCTTACGAGTCTCTAAGCAGAAGATCATGTCGTATACAATAGTTATTATTTTCTAACGTCGGTGCCCGGTATTTCTCCTAACTGTTTGGTTGGAACCTCCAGTACAACACTGAGTAGACGTGGCAACAGTGGACGACCTCATGTTGTTCCTCCTTTTAGGGGAAACGCTTTCCGTCTGTGACCATGAACTGTGATGCAGGCTGTAGATTTTCCACAGATGCCCTTTATCAGGTTGAGGAAGTCACCTGCTGTTTCTTGTTGGTTAAGTATTTCTGTCATGGCGGGTATTGGATTTTGTCTGACCCCTTTTCTGCATCTGTTGAGAGGTTCATCCTGTCACTGTCCCCCATTCTGTTAATGTGGTATAGCCCTTAGGTAATTTGCAGATGGTGAGCCAACTTTGAGTTTTTGGGATAAATCTGTCGTCACGATATATAATTATTTTTCTGTGTTCCTGGATTCACTTTGCTAGTGTTGCATTGGGGATTTTTGCATCCATATTCATAAATAATGTTGACCTACAGTTTTCTAGAAACATCTTTGTCTGGTTTTGGATAATATGGCCTCACAGAATGAGTTGGGAAGTGTTCCCTCTTCTGTGTGTTGTGAGAGTTTGTGAAGGGTTGGCACTAGGAGCTCTGAGCTTCTGGGAGCACAGCACCGTCTCCCTTGTCCTGTGTTGTCAGTAGAGAACAGAGCCCTCGTGGGGAGTGCCAGCACCCTGTCAAGCTCTGTGAAGGCTCTGCAATTTCCTCAGCTCGCTCTCGGGGTGCTGACAGAAGATATGGGACTCCCAGCTCAGGGCTGAAGGACATTGTCAACATGGCAATAGCATAGCTGGGCTACCAGCATTTTTTAAAAAAGATTTATTTACATATTTGAGATAGAGTTATAGATATATATAGAGAGAGGTCTTCCATCCGCTGATTCATTCCCCAAATGGCTGCAATGGCCAGAGCTGGGCTGATCCAAAGTCAAGAGCCAGGAGCTTCTTCTGGGTCTCCAACGTGGGTGCAGGGGTCCAAGGACTTGGGCTATCTTCTGTTGCTCTCTGAGGCCATAGTAAAGAGCTGGATCAGAAGTGGAGCAGCCGGAATACAAACTGTTTCCCATGTGGGATACTGGCACTGCAGGCAGAGGCTTAGCCCACTGTACCACAGCGCAGGCCCTGGGGCACCAGCATTTTAAACATCAGTTATTTGAGCCCCCATTCCCACAGGGCAACAGGAAGGACGCTGGCTGATACCTGCGCAGTGGCCTGCATTGCTGGAGACAAGGCCTGAGCTTAGGGACCTGAATCTTGTGAGGACTGGCAAGTGTGCCTGCCCTTTGCTTTGGAGGGAGACACCGTGTCCTGCAAGGCTGTGTGCTGTATAAGGGTGTTTGCACAGTCTAGAACAGAGGCAGCCAATGTCCACTCAGAGGACACGTAGAAACACCCGAGAGCCGTGGAGAACTGTCTCCCTGCTCCTGTTCTCTTAACACCCTCCTTATTACTCCTCTGTGATACGCATTTTGAATTCAGCTTTTGCTTTTATCAGCTGCACATTCACATGATTTAAAAAGTTAGATATGGGGGCGGCACTGTGGCATACTGGGTAAAGCTGCCGCCTGCGGTGCTGGCATCTCATATGGGTGCCAGTTCAAGTCCCAGCTGCTCCACTTGCCATCCAGCTCCATGTTAATGTACCTGGGAAAGCAGCAGAAGATGGCCCAAATGCCTGGGCTCCTGCACCCATGTGGGAGACCCGAAGAAGCTCTTGGCTCTTGGCTTCGGATTGCTGCAATTTAGGGAGTGAACCAGCAGATGGAAGACTTTTCTCTCTCTGACTCTCTGTAACTCTGGCTTTCAAATAAATAAATCTTAAAGGAAAAAAAAAGGCAAATAGCTCTCTAAGTCTTAGCTGTTACAAGTAGCTGTCTCTCCCCCACTGCTCATCTTTCTCCTTTCCACGGTGGCTGATGCTCTTGGCCTTGAAGGACATAGCTAGTGTTCCTTGCTGCTGCCGCTTCTGGATTTCTCAGATGAAGGTGTCAAAGGCTCTGGGCTCCCACCAGAGCCTGGGTGTGGCTTCCTCTCACATCCCTGCCTTATCTGCCTACTCTCTGTTTCCTGTTTTCCCAGTACACTTAAGACATGGTTCTGGTTAGCTCAGAATTGAGTGTATACTTGATTATGAAACTGTTATTATAACGTGCTGCATGGCCTGCTTTTTCTGTCCTACACAGCTTACAGTTGGTTTATTCTGAAGTTGTTTCTTGTTTGTTACTTTCCATTGCTCTTCTTCACATGTCCAAATATTTAAGTCTCCTTTGCTAATAATGAGATTTCATCCTTTTTCTCTTCTTGGTGGCCCCTCCCACAGATCCCCTTGTCCAGCTCCATCACCCGGCTGTACTCTGGGCCCACCATGTGGCCGCCACTCCTGGGCCTTCGCTCACTCCCCTTCCAGGGGTTTCCTGGTCTCTGTGCTATGTTTAATTTGACCTCTAGATCTCATGTATGCTCATCCTTGGTTTATATATTCATTTAAAAAAACTCATTTGTTTGAAAGGCACAGTGACAGAGAGGGAGAGACAGAGAAGTACCCGTCTGCTGGTTCACTCCCCAGATGCCCACAGCAGGCTGAAGCCAGGAGCCAGGAACTCCATCTGGGTCTCCCACGTGGGTGGCAGGAACTCAAGTACCTTAGCCATCATGTGCTGCCTGCTGGGTGTACTAGTAGGAAGCTGGATGGGAAGCAGAGGTAGGAATTGAACCCAGGCACTTTGATAAGGGATGCAGGTGGCCCACGTGCTGGGTTAACAAGCACAACATTTGATCCTGCAGATTCTGCTGAAGCATATTCTGATGAAAGGGCACATGGTAGAAAAACTTTTTGATCATTACAAGTCTGAAAATGAGCCCTTACACTTAATAGTGCAGCAGGCATAGAAGTACAGGTGAGGAGTTGGCATTGTGGTTTAGCAGGTTAAGCTACTGCCTGCGATGCTGGCATTGCATAGGGCACTGGTTCAAGACCCCGCTGCTCTGCTTCTGATCCAGCTCCCTGCCTGGGAAAGCAGCAGAAGACAGCCCAAGTGCTTGGGACCCAGAAGAAACTTGAGGTTCCTGGCTTTGGCTTGGCTCAGCCCTGGCTGTTGGAGCCATTTGGGAAGCGAACCAGTGGATGGAAGATTGCTCTCTCTCTCTCTCTGTGTGTGTGTGTGTGTGTGTGTGTGTGTGTGTCTCCCTGTCTCTGTAACTCTATAAAAAGAAGTATAGGTGAAAAATCATTTTCCCATGAAAGTTTTGAAGGCATTTGCTTACTTTTCTTCCAGCTTTCAGTGTCATAGTCAGAGCCTGTTTCTTGGCAGTGCATTTGAAACTGTTTTTGTTCTCCCTAGAAACTTGGGGACTCTGGCATCACTCTGCTGAGTTTGGTTTGGGAACATTTTCCTTCACTGTCCTGGGGTTCAGCGTGTCCGTCAGTCTGATGACTTCAGCTCTGGCGTGGTCCTTAAATTTACTTCCCAGGGGATTTGTTGCTCTTGCTCCACTCTATCCTGTCGGAGCTCCTGTTATGCCAGCGTTGGCCTCCTGGACCTCACTTCTCATTTTCCACGCACACGCTCTGCCTTCCAGGCGGTTTCCCCACTGTCCCCTCCGTGTTTTCCGCTGTGGCTTCCATGTCTGCTGTTGTATTTTTGGTTTCTAAGAAATTTTTAAAGCCCCTTCCCCATTCTGTTGATGCTGCATTTTCTCTTCTCCTTGAGGCACAGCCTCTTGTTCCCCCTACGTGGTTTTTCTTTGTTTTGCTTTCCATCTTTGGTGGACATGCTTTGCTGCAACGCTGGTGATCCTTGGCTGTTTGGTCCACTTTAAGAACGAGCGCTGCTGGGCCAGTGCCGTGGCTCACTTGGTTAATCCTTTTCCTGCGGCGCCGGCATCCCATGTAGGTGCCGGGTTCTAGTCCCGGTTGCTCCTCTTCCAGTCCAGCTCTCTGTTGTGGCCTGAGAGGGTGGTGGAGGATGGCCTGGGTGCTTGGGCCCCTGCACCCACATGGGAGACCAGGAGGAAGCACCTGGCTCCTGGCTTTGGATCAGAGCAGCGCGCCGACTGTGGCGGCCATTTGGGGAGTGAACCAATGGAAGGAAGACCTTTCTCTCTGTCTCTCACTGTCTGTAACTCTACCCTGTCAAATTTAAAAAAAAAAAAAAAAGTATAAATGGGCATTGCTGTGCTTTGGGTGTGTTCCCCAAGACCCATGTGTGGGAAGCTTGGTCTTCAGTGTGGCCGTGGCTAAAGATGAAGCCTGGTGGGACGTCCTTCAGCCATTGGGGTACTGCCTTGAGATGAGGCGCAGGGAGCTCTTGGGGGACCCCGACTTCTTGAGAAAGTTGTTGTAGCAGTGTGAGCCCGACCCCAACTGCTCTTGGCTTCTTGTCTGGTGATGTACCAGCTCCCTCCTGGATGCTGCCCTGCACGGCGCCCTCCCCAAAGACCAGGGCCTCCAGCCACTGGAGCTCAGCGACCTTTTTCATCAGGGTAGCTGCCCCGGTTCGCTCCCATAGCTGTAGAGCAGGGTAACGGGCTCATCCGGGTCCCGTGGGAGGCTCTGTGAGATTTCCCACAGGGCTGGCTGGCTTTGCCTTTCTGGGGCTGATGAGATCCTCAAGGGAGAACCTTCTCATCTTGCTGCCCACATGCTGGGAGCCCACGAGGGAGGCAGCGGGGAGGTCATGCTCACTGCATCCCGTTTCCAGCACCGGCAGCCTGACCTGGCCTCCTGGGCTCCACTCCAGCGTCCGAGGGGGCGAAGGCAGGATGGGGGCACAGAGAACCGAGCAGTGCTGAGAGGTCTCTGTCTCCTGCGCCTCCTGCCCTTCCTCTTCCAGACTCTGAGATGCCCTGGGGGTCTGCGGCACAAATCCGGGTTTTTCTTTGCTTTTCCCGTTGCCAGGGTGGGACTGCACTTCCTCAGATCCGGCTGGTGATTGCTCATTCATCTGCTTTGCAGCTTCCCAAACTGTGGCGCCACTGTCCTCCCTCCTCTCCCTGTCTAACTGTGCTTGTTCGTCTGCTGTCCCTGCAGTGGGCGTGGCGAGGAAACAGAGGTGTTCAGCCTGCTACTGTTTTAAGCAGAACCAAATCGCTCCATGTGTAACACAAGTATGAGTCTGTGTTCATCAGATGGCGAGCATCTCGAGATTGTATCCCAGATGCCTGTTCAAGATATGTTTCAATCAGATATTTTAATTGACAAAATGCGTTACCGGAGATTAATTTCTTTCTGAATTAATAAGTGGGACAAGTCGGTGTGTGTCACATGGGGAGAGAAAATTCAGTGTCTGCTCTTGGTCTGATGATGATGGGGTCGGCTTGATCACAATGGGCTGTTATGTAATTGTTCTGTTTTGCATAAAGTCCCAGCGACAGTTCATTCAGCTAATCCCAGACAGTCTACCATTTTAGAACCAAATAATTAAAGTGGACTTGGAGAGCTCATGGAGTGAATCCCTCTCCCTCTGGCTGCAAATTAGCCCGTTAGAGCACCACGAACGAGGTCGGCTCACAGCGTGCATTTGGCAAGTTTAGGAAAAAAAAAAAAAGGTTCTCTAGCTCAGGCTTCTGCCAAGGAAGATAAGATAAAGGAAGAAGAACAGAAAGCCTTCCAGGACCTCAGAAGCTAATTGCCTTCACCCTTGCTTCCCCTGGCATGCTCTGTCCATCTTTTCTGTCTGGAGAAAGCAGAAGACCAGGGGCTGGGGAGGAGCTCGCCGGATGGGCCAGGAGCCTACCAGGCGCAGACCCAGAGCCTCCCCCAGGCCGGCCAGGAGCCTGCGAAGGCACGTGCCAGAAGCCTCCCCCTGGCCGGCCGGGAGGGAGCGCTCGGTGCCCTGGCTCCCTGTGCCTGGGCTTTGGTTCCTGTCCCCACAGCTCCCTAATCACAGGCAGAGCTTGAGCCGGGTACTTCTCAGGCCTCCTTGCTGGGCCAGGTTTCTTGCTGCTCGGACAGGTTCCAAACTTTACCCGAGCATGGCGTGTGGCGTTTAATGTGAAAAAAACAAAACAGACAGAATACTGCCTACAAAGTCCTTGGAAGAGTGGATGGAGAAAGGCAAAGTAAAATCCCACATCTTCAGGTGGACGGAAGTGAAGCAGTCAAAGCGACAGCGAGCCCATGCTGCAGCAGCTCCCACCCTCTGCCCGCAGGCTCCGATCTGTTCTCGTCCCTGCTCCTGGCTTAGGAATATGTGCTGCAGTAGATGAGAGCAGATGCCAAGAGTGCATCATTTTCACTCAGAAATACTTCTGCATGGTCTCGGATTGACCCAAACTTCTTTCCTCCTGTCTTTTGTGTAAAACTACAGCAGTGTGGTCATCTCAAAGGAAATTAGTAATTCCTTAATATCTACCATTTAACATGCTGGTCCATGTGCAGATTTCCCAGGTTACCTGAAACATAGTTTTCGTACAGAAGATGTGTTTGAGTGAAGACTCGAGTAAGACAAGACCCACCTGTTGCATTTCGTTCTTGTATTTCTAGTCTCGTAATTCATAAAGAGAACCGTGTTCCTTAACTTGCTTGTCACTATGTGCTCATAAAAGGAAGGGGACTTAGAAAAGTCCCCTTGCTGCAGCGTCAGCTCTGTTCTCATCTAGAATTCTTACAACTCTGTGTACCCTGAGGCCTCTGTTCTGTGGGCACTGCTGGCCCGTGCGTCCACTAGTGGCTAAGAATTCAGCAGTCATGGAAAATAGACATCTGCCTACCAGATTGATGTACGTTTCAAAGTCTCCCTCTTACATCAAAAACTTGTGACTCCTTGCTGTAGAACACAGTGATGGTACTATTGGATTCCTGGAAACCAAGTTCAGCAATGGGGATTATTCTAGGAATGCAGGCAGACGAGTCTTGTGGGTCTCAGTTGATGACGACAGAGATGCAACCCCATGCGTCTGGTCAATTCTCTTCTGTCTGTTCTTCCTGTGCTTCACTGTCTCCATGAGACCTGCTAGCAGGCATCAGTCTACCTCTCCACTCCTCCTCTCACCACACTCTACGCACCCAGTACATACAGAGTGTCTGCTGCACGCCAGATGCATTATAAGCCGGATCCCATGGAATCGTGCAACAGCTGTGGACATCGTGGCTGCATTTGGTAGATAAGGAAACCCATGTCCAGAGGCTGGGTGAGTTGTTCTGGCTCCCTGAGCTCCCAAGCCAGGCCCTCAGCGCACGCAGGCTCTGAGCAGCATGCACCAGTGATCGGGTCAGGAAGGGGAGGTCAAGAGCAGCATCAGAGGAGGTAACAGAACACTGCAACCTGGCCCGGTACCTGCTCCGTGGAATCCCCCGCAGACATACAGCTTCCCGTCCACCGCTCCTGCGTTGGTAGAATTGGTTCGCAGTGAGAGGAGGGGACTCGGCATGGGTGGGCCCTCGCGCCAGAAGTCCCCATCTGGGTTGTAGATTTCCACCACGTCAAGGCATTTCCGAACCTGGCCTTTATCTCGACCAACGCAGCCAATTCCACCTGCAGAGAATCACGCCCAGAAGTTAGATAAGAATGGATACCCCCCAACGGACAGCACCCTTGCCCCATGGGTCTGTGTCACAGACCTGTGGGCCTTTGTTCTCTGTCTTGCTTGGTGCTACTTCTAAGCAAATTTCTCAGCAATAGCAACGTATACTGCACAGTCCGTGGTCAAGATGCAGTGTCAGTTTTATTCAGGGTGCTCCCTGTTTGTGCCTGTGCACAAGACTGATTCTGCTGCAGGCCTGCGCTTCCCCAGAGCCCAGTGCTGGCACCCAGGAACATCCCCTTTACCGTTGAACCTCAGGGTTGAGGGTGGGGCTGACTGACTTGGACACCTGCTTCACTGTGGGCTGTTCGCAGAGACCTCCTGACTGAGCTGGGGAGGTGTCCTTCCCCTCCCTCACCATCGCAGGCTGGTATCTCGCTTAGGGTCAGGGTAGGGTCAGGGTCAGGGTTAGAGTTAGGGTCAGGGTCATCCTCGGGTTTACAGTCCATTCAGTGGCTGTTCATTCAATGCCTTTGCAATGAAAGCAATGAGCGAAGTGACATGAGTTTAAAAAGACCAGTGAGGCAGGTCTTAAGAAGTTAATGAGGTGGAAGGGGTCACGTGTACGAATAAACGGAACAGTGGGCATCTCAGCAGGTGTCTGAAAAAAGATAGAAATTGGGTTCTAAAGTCAGAGGAGCTGACGAGTGACAGAAGCACAAGGTGACGTTCAGCACCACCCCCATGGGAGAAGCAGCCGTGTAAGAGCTCCCAGCCCATCGGAACGGGAGGCACACGTTTGTGAGCAATTCTTTGTGGTGTTTTTCCCTCCGGGGTCCCGCGGTGACAGGTCCAATAGTCTGGACTGCACTCCCTGGCTTGGAGGGTAGAAGGTGAGTTCCCTGTGGCGGAGCTGTCATCAGTGACCTTGTTCGCCCAGACTCCTGCCCAACCCGCATGGCCAACCAAAGATCCGTGCTGTGCCAGCCTGGGCTAAGCCAGCTCTTTACCATAGATGGGGCCCTCGAGTGGCCATCACTCATGTCGGATGGGGACTGGCTGAGGAGGTGATGTTGACCTCACTGTGGTGGCCAAAACCAAGAACTGCCCCCATCTCCCAAGAAATCAGCCATGCATCGTCTCAGGCCCGTTCCTCTCCCCACTGTTTAGTAGCCTTCACCCTGCCCAGTGGCAACCGGACAGTGTCCCCACGTCGCCTGCACGCCTGTATTGCTCACTGACTGTGGTCCTGAGCCTCGCGGCCCCAGAACCCAGCACGACGCCTGGCACAACAAGACCATTGCCTCTGCCTCTGCCGTCCCAGCTGTCCAGTGGGACAGCTCTGTGTCCACCAAGGGCAAAGGCCATGCTTTGTGCCCCCAAGAAGACTGACGGGCACAGTCGACTTTGACCACCATAAACGATGTTGGGAAGGGACTTTGGAGGAAAAGTCTCCCCCACTCCTGCTTTGCAGATGGAGCTTGGCCCGTCTCTGTCTCAGTATCCAGGGAGTGAGGCTCTAAGGAAGCTTTTAGCTGCTTTCTCTCTTACCCGACTGGATAAATAATTCAGCCAGTCATAGTGCCAAGTGTGAGGCAGGAGCTGTCACGGAGGGGTTGGGGGTGCACGGGCCTGGGTGAGTGGCAGGCTCTGTGGCCCACGGGCCCCTGGTCACGGGGGTGCTGCTGTGGCGAGGGGTGTCTGGGCCTGACAGAGTGGGATTTCCTGTTGGTGGGGCAGGAGCCCTTAAAGAAGGTTTATCCACAGCAGATGAGCCCAGCACAGACCCCTGAGGTAGGAGTAAGATGGCCCGGTTATTTGGGGAAGACCTGGGAGGACTTGCACCCAGGTGCTCACGCCCCAGCCGCTCTAGGGGACCAGTGAGTGGAAGCAAACAGGTTGATGGCTTGTCGCTGGGGCTCAGGCTGGGGCCCGGGGAGCAGCCACCCTCCGGAGCGTAATGTGGAAGTTCCGCCTAGAGGCCGGTTGGGAGCTGTGCGGCACAGAGCATGCAGGGCGGGCTTCCTCCCCTTGCTCTTTGGGAGGGTTAGAGTGCTGCCCTGCTGCTGAGCATCCTTGGCTAATGTTCAGCTCCAGCTCTGCCAGAACTGACCTCGTGAGTCGGTGGCATCCTTTCTCTGTGGCTGACGGTCCGTCCACAGGCTGTGCTCCAGAGTGACAGGGACCACGGGGGGCTCTGCCTGGACACCACTCGGTGTCACCTGGCTGTAATTCCACCAGCAGCTACACTCTGCAAGCAGCAGGCTTAATGAGCTTAAGCTGAAGGTGAATCTTGATTAGATAAATAATCAAATAAAAGCGTGGTCTTTATTAATAAGTCAGCACCAGCGCGACAAGAGCCATCTTTTGAAGAGAGGAGTCCTAGGGTAGGATCGGCACTTCTGTAGAATTTCAATGAGAGACCTCGGGATCTTTAATTCATATGCTACCACAACCTCTGAGCATCACTTCTCTTTGTTCAAAAGCAGACAGATGAGTAGAAATCTTCCTTGCAAGTCCGACCCAAGTGGCCCTCAATGCAGATTCTATGCCGTGGTTTTGCGGTGATCGACAAGCAGTGCCTCCCTCCCCTCTCATTTCTGCCGAGGTAGATACTCCCTCTTCTTGTGCTCTTGTATTCTAGATTGGGAGAAAACCTCCTCCCCCACAGAGCCTGGCAGGGGGCCGACTGAGGGCAGAGGGGGGTGGTTCTTCTCTGGTCCGATCCAAGGGTCTGCATCCAAGTTGCCCTTGAACATGGTGGTGCAGGCTCCCGATGCCAGGGAGCCTCAAGGTGACGGCTGATGCTGTGCTTCCGGGGCTGGATCCAGAACAGGAGGGGGCTGTGCCGTAGCTCTGCTAAGCTCCAGAGCAGTTGCCAAAGGAGCCCCGGGGCAGAACATACACTTTGTCACTGCCATGGGCACCCGTGAGCTGCGGGAAATAGACTCTGCTTCCTGTTCCCACCAGCTGGACAGAGTTGGTCAGTTTAATCTCTCGAAGTTTCAACTTTCTTACCTGTGTATTGAGGACAATATCAGTTTCACAAATTGTTGTGAAGATTCAGTTCTTAGATTACTCTCCGAAAGGGGTAAAAGGGTGAGGAGGAACGTGGAGTCATTGCGTCCCTGGTGTGGCCACGAGACCTTTCTTTTTATAGACTTTGGTGCACTGCGGGTAGTGGGTGGCAAGATCCCCAAGGGTTAATTCTCGTTCTCGTTCCTGTCTCAGAAGGTTGCACAAGTAAACTAGTATTTGCCGAAGTTGCTGAAATCTACGTTGGATTATCCTCAGTTTAATTATTGCCATGTCTCTGATGGTTTTCTGGCTCAGTGGTCAAGTTAGATGTTTCTTTTGAGGCTGAAAGAACCAGGAGGGCAAAAGGCTAAGAAATAAGCAGAGCTAGACTTTCAGGTGCAGGGAGACACACTCTGGCGTGACTTCCAGTAACTGGTTTGGTCATAAACATTGGCAAGAGCGAGCCAGCGGAGACAGAGCTGTCAGTGGGCATCGCTCAGGACAGAAGAGGGTCTCGCGATGTGCAGGTCTCTGTGGGCACTGCTGGCCCACGTGCTGGAGTGGAGGGGCTGCTTCCAGACCTGGGTGTCAAATACAATCTCCTCAGCTAACACAGTGCTGGCGACAGTTTAGCTCATTGTCACCTGAGTTACGGCTCCCACATTCTTTCGCACCTTCATTTTAGAATTCCAAATTTGGAGAAAACAGCAGGCCTGCTTCTTGTCACTTTCTCAAGTGTAACACAGGGGTGTCTTAGAACGCCCTGCAGGCCGGGTGGAGAGCCGGCTGACCTGCCTTTCCGCTCCCTGGGATGCGCCAGTGCTCGGCACTGTCATGGAGCACGGGTGCAGCCCCCAGCCGTTCTCCCATTTGCTGACCCTGCGCTCAGTCCCTTGCCAGTGATTCTCCATCAGACTAAGTGAAGACAGTCATGTGTCTCTGTATTAATTGTGATGCCATGAAAATTCTCAGCATTTTGGACACTGGGTCCAGAGAGGCAACAAATAAGCACTGAACTGAACGCATGAGGGCATCAGTGCCTACGCTCATCCCTGTGCCGTTTTCTTAAAACAGAAAGTGGGCTGGCGTGGTGGTGCAGTGAGTTAAGCCACAGTCTATGGCACCGGCATCCCATGTGGGCACTGGTTTGAGTTCCAACTGCTCCAGTTCTGATCTACCTCTCTGCTCACATGTCCAGGGAAGCAGCAGAAGGTAGCCCAAGTCCTTGGGTCCCTGCACCCACGTGGGAGACCTGGAAGAAGCTCCTGGCGTCATTCTGGCCCAGCTCTGGCCATTGTGGCCATTTGGGAAGCGAACCAGCAGATGGAAGACCTCTTTTTCTGTAATTCTACCTTTCGTATAAATAAATCAATAAATCTTGGGGGTGTGTGGAAAAGGGAATCTAAAGATAAAGTTCTATTTGGATGTAAAAAAAATTAAAAGGAAAATCAGCAGTGGCTAGCTTTCTACAGCATAGCAAGTCCTGAGTCATTGCCTGGTTTGCAGTCATCTCCTTGAGGGTACAGGCACCTCCACCCAGAGGCTGAGAGAGAAATCGGGGTTGGGCTTGTTCTCTTCACCCAGGGCTGCTGACTTAATGGACCATTGGCCTGGCCTAACAGGGCACGGGCCAGCTTCGTACTTGTGCTTCTATGAGGAGGCCTTGCAGAGACCTGGCGATGGGATGCATTCTGCTACCACACAGGGAGGCAGACACAGGACATGGGCCCTGTGGGGCCAGGCACACACCTTTGTATTCCCCGGGGGGCCGGGCATGCTGTGTGACTTCGGAGGGGTGCTAGGCACTGGCTCTTTCATAAAAAATTAAAGGAAAAAGATCCTGGTAAGTCTTTGCTATATTTATCTCTGTCTAAATAAAGTTACCTGCAGAAAGGGATCATTTGTGCTTATTTCCTCATTACCTGAAGAACTGATAAAGGGAGTAATTAGCAGTTTATCATATATGAATTAGGATAAACAAATTGAAGAAAATACATTCTAATCAAGATGACAGGATTGTTTGGTAATTAATATTTCTTCTTTAAAGCCTGGAAATTTTTGTTTCAGTTCCTTATGATTTTTTTTTTTATTGAAAGGCAGAGTTTATAGAGAATGGGAGAGGTCTTCCATCGCTGGTTCACTCCCCAAATGGCTGCAACGGCTGGAGCTGGGCAGATATGAAGCCAGGAGCTTCCTCTGGGTCCAAGCACTTGGGCCATCTTCCACTGTTTCCCCAGGCCATAGCAAAGAGCTGGGCCAGAAGTGGAGCAGCCGGGTCTTGAACCAGTGTCCATATGGGATGCCGGTGCTGCAGATGGAGGATTAAACTGCTGTGCTACAGCGCCAGGCTCTCTTTATAATGTTTTGAAACATCTGTTAAATTCTTTTCTGTTCCGATGAGTTGAAGATAACTTCACATTTTCTTGCAAATTAGGCAGTAACATAGGATCTTCTGTCATCACACTCCTTACCTACAGAGAGCTTGATGCATTGAGTTGTGTGGAATCATACCCAAGACTTGCTTTCTTGAGGCATTGCAGGCTATTGGCGTGGCTTTTTAGCAGGTTTTCGGCTTTTTCATAAGAGCAGAGCACGGCCTGTGTGATTGTGCTGCTCCGCCTGTGTAACTGTTTTCCTGTAGGCACACACAACAGCTACACCCGGGCTGTGCAGAATTCTCCTGGTTTGCTTCTCGTCTGTTCCCAGCACTGCCTGCTGAGGCTTTCCCAGGATAGAGATTTCCAGACATTCTGACTTCAAAATCAGAAGTGCTTCCAACTTCTAGTTAGCTTTAACATAAAAGTATAATTTGTGGATAGCCACTTCATGTTTGCACTAGGTGTCAGAGTTTAAGGTGTTGCTTTGTTTTGTCCGTAAGACGCTCAGAGTCTGCTGGGAAATCAGAGCCGAACATGAAACCATATGTCATGCAGCAGTGGTGTTAGACACGGTTTCTCTCTCACTGTCGTGATGAAATGCTGAATGCTGGCTGGCTGAACTTTGGGGATACTGATGATAAAAAAAAAAAAATAGTACAGTTAACTTGTAATTTGGGAGTCAGAGGCAAACTTTGGTCACTTGGAGTGAATATTTCTGAGTATCCCACTGAGGGCGTCAGGTGATGGAGGGCTTCAGCACTTCATATTCTTAACTGGAAATACGTTTTCCAGGTGCTTTAAGCCAAAGCGTGGTTCAAGGCTTCTGTAGCTGCTGCACCTCCAAGTCCAGCTTTTCTCAGTACAAGGAGGCACTGGGTGCCCTCACGCCTGTTCTCAGTCACGCGTGTTTCTCTCCTGACTCAGCAAGACCTTGGGAAAGGTGTATCCAAGCCTGGAAAGCTCATGTGATCAGACTGGGATGTGCCGGTTGCGGCGCTCCGAGAGCTGCTTTGTGCCTGGATGCTTTGACCAAATAACCGTACCCAACCGCCTAGAACATGGGGGTACGTGGCACCGTCCTGCACATCTCCGTGAGTCTTCCGACAGAGCCTGGTGTGCGGAACGCGTGCCTGGGGAATAGTGTGAGCACAGGGTGTCTCATCATCAGCCTGGCCTCACCACTTCCCTCACAGGGTCTGCGGGTCCTAAGCTGCAGCCCGGCGGCGGCGTTCACACCAGCATTGCCTGAAAGATGTGAACCAGGCTCCCGGCACCGTTTCACACCTTGGGACTCACCAGGCAGCAAGGTCCAGGCGGCAGCCATCCTCATCAGCAGTCTCCGTGATGTGAGAAACACTTGGGTTTTTAAAGATTGCTTTGAATCTTAGCAAAGTTTCAACAGAAAAGGCCAGATCTGGCCCCCGGGGAGCTCGGTCCTCTCATCTCATGAAACAATTCACCAGGAAAGTGAGCTTTGAGATGCATTTCCTGTAATCACCCAGGCTTTTACCTCCCGACTCCCTCCCTCGCTCTTAATGGCGTTCAAGCTGAGAGGCAAACGCAGGCAGTACTGTTGGGTTTTCTGTCAGCCAGCGAGGCACAGAATGGTTTCCTGCAGAGAACAGCGCTGGCAGTGTGGGGCTTGAGCCATGTGGACACAGTGGCCCCGGCTGGCTGGCGGGGCCACCACAGCCCCTGAGCTCCAGGCATGGTGCACGCCCCATGACCAGTGACCCTGGTGGCTTTTCACACGGTTGCAGGAGCAGGACAGGCTGCAGGGAGGAGGCGGTTCAGTTCCATGCACACGTGTTCCCCATGCATCCGTCACCTGAAGCCAGGCCCAGGGCTGGCTTTTAACCAAGGCAAAGGTCAGGGAGGCCAGGTGTCTTCCTGGGGACGTGTGAGCTTAGTGTGACTGAGACAGGGACAGGTTGAGCATTGTGTGGCACAGCCCAGGCAGGGTCACATGAGCTGTGACGGTGAGGAGACGGGATTTGTAAGATGTGTAGGAGCCTGCCAGCGCCATGCATGGTGGGAGGGTAGACAGAGGCCAGGGAGGCAGGTGTGTTCAGGAAGCCACCAGGGTCCTTGTGGCTGGAGGGCAAGTGGTATGGGGTTGGAGGGAGCTGAGGCTGGAGGCAAGCAGGGCTGGTTTGCACACTCTGGGCCTCACTTTTTTTTGAAAGATTTTTTTTTTTTTTTAACTTGGAAGACTTCATGAGAGAGAAGAAAAGACCAAAATATTTTCCATCTGCTGGTTCGCTCCCCAAACAGCCCCAACAGCCAGGACTGGGTCAGGCCGAAGCCAGAAGCTTCATCTGGGTGCAGGGGCCCATATGGGTGTAAGGACCGAAGCACTTGGGTCATCTTCTGTTGCTTTCCCAGGTACGTCAGTAGCGAGCTAAATCAGAAGTGGAGCAGCCGGGACTAGAACCAGCGCCCATGTGGGATGCTGGCACTGTAGGCAGTGGCTTAACCTGCTACACCACAGCACCAGCTTCTGCAGCCCACTTTCTACATTTGATTTTGCCTGACCCATCAAGTGGATGCAACTCCTGAATATGCTATTTATTTATTTAGACAGGCAGAGTTAGACAGTGAGAGAGAGAGAGAGAGAGAAAGGTCTTCCTTTTCCATTGGTTCACCCCCGAAAATGGCTGCTACGGTTGGCGTGCTGCGCTGATCCGAAGCCAGAAGCCAGGTGCTTCCTCCTGGTCTCTCATGGGGTGCAGGGCCCAAGCACTTGGGCCATCCTCCACTGCCTTCCCGGGCCACAGCAGAGAGCTGGACTGGAAGAGCAGCAGCCGGGACAGAATCCGGCGCCCTGACCAGGACTAGAGGCTGGGGTGCCAGCACCACAGGCAAAGGATTAGCCTATTGAGCCACGGCGCCAGCCCTGAATATGCTTTTTAAGAATGCCTGATGGAAAGCAAAAGCAGTTTTATGAGCACATATTTTCATTTTAGAAGTAAGCATACTTTACTTAAAAGCATAACCAAAGCTGGCATGGTGGCACAGAGGGTTAATCCTCCATGTGATGCTGTCATCACCTATCAGAGCGCTGGTTCAAGCCCTGGCTGTTCTGCTTCTGTGCCTGGGAAAGCAGTGGGTGGTGCTGCTGGTACTCAGGCCCCTGCACTCATGTGAGAGTCCTGGATAGGGTTCCAGGCTTCCTGGCTTCAGCCTGGCCCAGCCCAGGCTGTTGAGGCCTTTTGGAGAGTGAACCAGCAGATGGAAGATTTATTTCTGTCTCTCCCCTGTCATTGCACCTTTCAAATAAATTTTTAAAATGTTTTTTAAAAAATTCAAAAGCACAACCAATACTATGAGATCTAAAATGCTGGCTAGTTTTATCTGACACAGGAATGATTTCTGAGCCAGTGTCTCTAACAGAGGCCTCAGTAAGCACTCACAGTGAGCTGTTAACGAAGTGGAGCCAGGATGTCCCCTCACTTTCTTTTTAATTGTTCATAAAAATAGGATTTAAAGACTGGGAAGCAGGCCGGTGCCGTGGCTCACTAGGCTAATCCTCTGCCTGCAGCACTGGCATACCAGGTTCTAGTCCCTGTCGGAGTACCGGATTCTGCGCTTTCCTCCTGTGAGCCTGTGTTTCTTGTTTGCTGGCGAAGGAGCAGGACCATCCTAACTTGACAGCTCGGTTCTCCCCGACATCTGGAGATGGTTACACCAGTGTTACTGCTGAGATCGTACACAAGTGAGAAACAGGGCCGGCACTGACAGCGGGAGACAAAAACATCCACGAGACCACAGACAAGACGCCTGCAGAACCCGGAGCGAGCCCATGGTTCTTCCTGTGTGGAGAACAGATTCTTTGATGCCAGCCAGTCTGTTAGATCCTCCAAGTGGGTGACAGCCCCACACCCCCATGGGACCCTGACCTCTGAGAACCCACAAGGAGGTGCCCGTAAACCCTGGAGGGCAGATTCCAAAGGGTACAGTCCCAGAAGTGGGGGTCGTTCTACCTTGGGCTAATACAGAGAATGGTAGAGCCCGGGCCTTGGGGCACAGCAACCCAGCTTCACCTCCTCTAGTTATCGTCCAGGTGGTTCTGGATGACGGCGCAGCGCGGGTTTTCTCTTGCTGACCGGAGGCCCTGCTATTGCCAGTGTCCCTGCCATTGGTGATGAACCTGTGTCAGCACCCTGGATGAGGCAAAGCAACTTCTGTCCAAGCCAAGCGAAAAGGCAAACCAACCATTAAGGAAGACTCAGTGTTGTTCTCGTGGTGAAACCTGGGAAATCTAGATCTTTCCATCCGACTGCCCTCTAACTCTGCTCGTAAACTTTGTTCACCTTGTTTGTTGCACAGCTTGCTGTGTTTACCCAGTCTTACATCTACACGGCCGTGTTCCTAACACATTCCCGAAGGACAAGAGCAGGTGAACTCAGGCCGACAGACACGTGAACTGAGCACCAGACCCATGCAGGCAGCAGCGACGAGTATCGGGACAGTTCTTCCTAGTCTCTCCTGCGGCTTTAGCGGACAGAAGATCAAACTGGGCAGTGGGGATAGACCAGAGCCCCTCATTCCGAGGAAAAGCCCACTTGTTCCTCGGCCACCATCCCGAGTCAGAGTCAGAACTGGTTTCCAGCCTGGTGAATCACTCCGTGACATCCTGCTGCAGTCAGCACACATCTGGAGGTGGAGACGGACTCGCCCTCCAACAGGGGGCCCCTTGGTGGCTGACTGACCCTGCAAAGCCGCTCCGCAGGCTGACTTGGGCCGCTCCCGCCTCGGTAGTGAGCGTGACCACACTGCTGTGTGACAGTGGCCCATTCCCACCTGTGTCACCAGCAGTAATCCCAGCAAACTCCCGCCCACGGGGCTGCGTGAGACCAGCTTGCTTGATGGGCATGTCATGTTCAACTTTTTGGATTTCAGATGCTGAACGGTGGTCGGCCCTTTAACTGTAATCAGTAATTGCCACTTAACTGACTAAACACTTGCTCCTGAATCTTGGCTATGACAACTTAATCTTTGTGTACCAGTGTTCTGACTTACATTGTTGTTGGTGCCAAGTGTACTTCTGTCTTTTTCTTGATTCCTCCCCGTGGATTGGGTTAGCTGGTGCTCCACTGTGTCCCTTAGGTCCGCCCTTCCCTGCATGCACAGCCCTGTGTCGTCCTAGTCTGCCAGGCCCCCTGGGCCCGGAGTCTGTCCTCTCTGGGTGCTCATCTCCCAGCCCAGGGTGTGGCTTGTTCTTTGCCCTAGCACGTATTTGTTTAATGAAATTATAGCATAATAAGAAAATTCAGTATCTCTCCGGTGGAAATTGCTGGTCTCCCTGGCACTAATGCTGCTCAATTGAATTTCACTGGCTACTTAGAAAGGCTTTCTTTCCATTCAGTTATCTCTTCCCTCCATTCTGGGGATGGGGGGTCAGACTTCATTCGCTCATGCAGCTCCCAAGGACTGTTTGTTTCTAAGTCTCTGGATTCCTCCTCATTAGCCTGGTGCCCTGCTATTCTCTTCCTGCTCCCCTCACTGCAATCATTTTGAATTTAGAAACCATTTTTTCTTTTCCTAGTATGTGCTTTTCCCCCCCTCCTTTTACTTCTTTCTTACATGGCATATTTTGTGTTTTTTCATAAATGTTGCAAAATTAATACTCTATTATGTTCAGAGGATAATGAACAAAATTCTAAAACTTAAAATGTCAAGGATATCACATTACAATCTTATCTTAACCTAGTGGATCAAACTCTAAAGCTAACTCTTAAACTTTCATATTAAAAGAAAACAAAACACAGATAATAAAAATATACCTTCTATCGAAGCTATACTTCAGCTATTGCCCTGGAAAACCATTTGTAAGAGCATGGAGTCAGAGGGCACAATTACCTAGTTTGATTTCCTTTTTTTCTGGCTCACCACCTGGCTGACAGACAGACGGTGTTGTATTTAAATACAGGTATAGGGGCCGACGCTGTGGCGTAGCAGGTAAAGCTACCACCTGTAGCACTGGCATCCTATATGGGTGCCAGTTCAAGTCCCAGCTGCTCCTCTTCTGATCCAGCTCTCTGCTATGGCCTGGCAAAGCAGTAGAAGATGGCCCAAGTGCTTGGGCCCCTCCACCCACTTGGCAGACCCAGGGGAAGCTCCTGGCTCTTGGCTTTAGATCGATGCATCTCCAGCCATTGCAGCCACCTGGGGTGTGAACCAGCAGATGAAAGACCTCTCTCTCTCTCATTCTCTCTCTCTGCCTCTGCCTCTCTGTAACTCTGCCTTTCAAATAAATAAATCTTATTAAAAATTAAGTGCAGGTATAGCAAAGAGCAGAGATCTCACTTGGATTAGACTCTAGAAAGCGAGAATTTCTAGAACTTTGAGTTTTGAGCCATCTGTTTCTCAGCCTGGCTGTTGTGACTTGGGCTGCTGGGGTTGGAATTATTGCCCATCTGGCCACTCACGAGTGCTGTTTATGGCAGAGGGCAGTGGGTAGACCCCAGACAGTCACAGTATCCATGTGAAAATGTCCACACAGGCAAAGCCTTTCAATGTCGTGCGAATGTGTGCAGGTAGAATGGAGGGGCCTGGTTCTCGAAAAGCACCATGCCACTGTGACTTTACTGTTGGAATTCTCCAGGGGCTCGCCACCGTGCAGGGGCAGGGTTTGAGTTCCAGCGTGCGGCCTGTGGCCACTGTGACTTTACTGTTGGAATTCTCCAGGGGCTCGCCACCGTGCAGGGACAGGGTTTGAGTTCCAGTGTGCGGCCTGTGGCCACTGTGACTGTACTGTTGGAATTCTCCAGGGGCTCGCCACCGTGCAGGGACAGGGTTTGAGTTCTAGCGTGCGTTCTGTGAAGCTGTCCTCCTCTGCAGGTTCATCTGCCATTGGTGCATCCTGCAGTTGGTTCCTGAACCACAGGTGGGTAACAGACACCCCTTGCTGTGGGACATCTCTGGCCAAGGTGTTCCCTCTCTCTGCTTGTCGGCTGATCTTTCAAGGGTGAGCTCAGGGTCAGCCTTCTGAATCCCAAGGTTTGTGGAAGTTTCTAAACATAGCAGTCGGTGCACTGGGTTCCGTCCGTCTGGTACATCTTCTACACCAGGTTTCTCCAGTTGGTGTGAACCTCTGGCATCTCCAGTAGTTAGGTTTTTGTGGAATGGCCACCCAGTGAACAGATGATGCTTGCAAGTGAGTTGGGGGAACTGGTCCCTAGCAGGGTGCTCTCAAAAATATTTGCTGAGTCCTGACTGTGTGCCAGACCGGCATTAAGCTAGAATGTTTCAACTTCAGGAGATGTTAGCTTATTCTGCAGCTAGAAACTGGCTTCCTTCCTGCCTTGACGCTTTCACTGTCTTTGCTTGTTTTGTGCAACTAAATCCCAATTTGGGATCAAACCATTTCACGAGATGATCCCAGGAGCGTGGATCTAGCACAAGTGGCTGATCGTGCCTGCTCCCCAGGCGGAGGAAGTCACTTGGTGATGAGCCTTGGGGCTAATCCAGACAGGGAGGCCCTAGCTCCACAGGGCCAGCGTGCTTGGAGAGGCCCTGGTTTGGAAGGAGCATTTACGGGTGAGATGTTGACCTTGGCTGGGATGTGTGAGTCTGTGGCTTATTCCACACTTCCAGTTATGGGAAAACATTCTAGAATTTATATTCATCCGTGGTGGTAAACCATTTCCCTCAGTCAGCCCCTATGGAGAGAGTCTAGTTTATGATCTTTGGCAAGAGATAAGACAATGCTGGAATTCTGAAGGCCAGAGCACCAGAGAGCATGGGGCCAGCATTCACCAACATACAACTCAACAGTTACTGCGCTGCCTCAGTGCACTGAGGGTACAGACAGAACCAGGTGTTTCCCCAAGGGCCCAACCCCTTAGGATGGCTACGGACACAGGCACAGTGGAACGGCAGCCTGGGCATGAGCCTATGGTGGGTCAGAGCCCTGCCCTCAGATGCCTGGTCCTAATTACTGTGTGCATTTCACAGCCGTGCCTGGATAAAGTACTGGTCCCTCTGAGAGTCCATTCTCTTCCTTCGTTCCCTTCATAAAATTGTGAAGCAAATATACAGGAAGAAATGTGTGTGTGAAACTGAGGATGTCTGTGGTGTGGATAGTAACCATTTTCTCGCCTCTTGGTGTTGCAGCCAGCCAGCAATCATCGTGCAATTAGAAAAAACGCCTAAATGGGCAGAGTGCATTTTAAGAGGCATGGGAGGGGCATGGAAACAGGACAAGGAGAGCTGGATTGCAGCCAGGGGAGAGCCCGTCCTAGATGGTCTTCTGCCCTCTGGCACTGGTTAATTCTGGTCTAGCTGGCACACAGGGAGGACTCCAGGGAGGGGAAGAGAAAGCAGGGGAGCCTGTGGTGGTTGCGTGGGTTTTGGGTGACAGACTGGAAGCCGAAGGAGCCGCACACGGGGACCTGCAGCGCGTGGCTGGTTTTCTGCTGTACGTGCGGATGAATGGAGCAGCCTGCGATTCTGGGCCAGACACTTCGGGCGGTCATGGAAATCGCTCACACCGACGTGCTAAGGACGAGAGCAAGTCTGGCCAAGGGGAGGGAGCCCTTGCCATTAGCACGGGAGCAAGTGGTCTCCTGGGAGATGCCTGCCAAGGAGGCTGAGAGCTGAGGAACGAGCAGGAATGAGCTAAGTGCTGCCCGTGATTCAGGATGGAAGAGACGGCGTGCTGCAGGGCTTGCAGTCCCGAGGACGGGAGGGCCGTGCCTGAGGAACGTGGGCAAGTTGCAGGTGGACTGGGGCCGCCTGAGGCTGGGACAAGGCCCTGGTGCAGCTTCATCCCTGATGACGTGGCAGGACCCAGTCCCTCGCTCCCTGTGTCTCTGAGGCGAAGGATAGCATCAGGAGCCTGTGTTCTGTCCCATAGCTCAGCATGCAGTGAAAAGTTACCGGGCACACTGGTAGCTTTGGGATCTGCAAGGAGGGAAGGCCTATACTTCCGGGAATGGAGAGGCCTCCTTCTGGGGAAGAAAGTCCTTGTCAAGGTCCCTGTGGGTGCCTAAAGGTCAACCAATGAGGATCAGACCCACCTCAACCTTTAACCCCCAGACCCTGAATCTATAAAAGGAGCTCTCCCAATCTCTGACGCGTGACTTCCCCTGTTGCTCTGTTGGGACCGGGAAACCTCGTCCGGGAGCGGAACCCCAATAAAAGCCTGTGAATTAATCGATTTGTCTGCCTGGGAAGATCTGTTACACGCCGGACACCTTGCACACACGGACAGTGGGGATATACGGCTGATACAAGAGGAAACTTGCTGGAAGTAGACTCATGAAATATGCACATAGTGGAATTAGCAGACGAATAACATAGCTGATTAATAAGATGAAAAGATGGAGAAAAGGATAAGAAGTTCACTCGGGCATTGGAATCTGTGAAAGAGAATGAGGTGGATATTCTAGAACTGAAAACTAGGAAAATAAGAGCTCATTGGATGGGTTAATAGCAAACTGGACACATTAGATGGACAGTGATTCTGAAGATGGTACAAAGGAAAACAAGGAAATAGGAAAGAGAATTCAGATAAAATCTGAGATAGATGGTGCATAGATCTAAAGGTCTAGCATAGTGCTAATTGGAGTCTCACAAGGCAAGAAGAAGAGAGAATAAAAGAGAAGCAGTGTTTAAAAGGCAGGAGCAGAGGACTTCCCCAACACGGATGAGAGCTTCAGGCTATAAATTATAGATGAACCCCGCGCAGCCTGAAAACAAAGGAACCACACTTAGGTGAAACTGCTGAAAACAGGCAGAGAGAAAACTTTAGAGGGAGAACGGCCGCATTTCCTTCAAGGGAGCCACGTTAGCTTTTTAAATACAAACCATGAAAGCCAAGAGAAGGAGACTGACACATTAGAAGTGTTGAAAGAAAAATATACTGCGAGTCTGTAATTCTGTTTACCAGCAAGATGGGCTTCAAAAAACGAAGACAAAACATGTATGCAGAGAACCAACGCCAGGAGAATCAGTGTCCAGCAGTCCCGGGCTGGCAGGACTGTGGGAGGGACAGTGTCAGGGTGAGCGTGAGTTCTCCCTGCTGGGAGGAGTACCGGAAAGGGTAATTTCATGAAGAAGTGTAAAGCGTTGTTTGTTGTATTTATTAGTATGTAGGACCTCCAGCCAGAGCGGCGGGGGAGGGGGGGCTTCCAAGAGAGGAAAACCCCACGTGCTCTGGTGGCAGTCGGCTTGAAGTACAAAAAACTTGACAATCAGAGTGGCATTCAGTTACCAGGTGGGGACAAAAAACAGCAAAAGACCTCGTTTACAGTTCTCCGTCCAGTCTGGCCAGCTAAACAACTTGTTTCCACAATGAGCTGTGTGAGCTCGGCGAGCTCCCCTGCTGTTCTCATGGTAAACTGGGAGATTCTGAAGGAAGGAGGGCGGCCTGTGGGGAAGGACGCACATATTTTACACCCCAAATTCCGTAGGGATCCCCATCCAATGCCTCACATTCCCTCAAGAGTTGTTTAAACCACAACGTGAGGGTATGTTAAAAAAAAGATGAGGTGCCAAAAGGTTCTTGGAAAATGGAATTAAAAGATCAGTTTACTTTGGTGCGCAAAATCTTGAAATCCTTGCATCATTTTTTTCATAATATGTGCTTTCCGTGAGCTTGGTGAAGAGCTCTGGTTGACTATGACCCCAAAAGTACAGAGGGTTGAAGGGATGGAGTCAGATTCTTGTCTGTTCTGAGACATGGTAGAAGGCAGACTGTGAGGAGTTAGGGATGCACACTGAAGTAGCCAGGGCAACTAATGGAAATAACATGCACATAAAATTTTAAAAGTGGAATAAAAATAATGCAAATGGAGGGAGGAAAAGAGGAATAAAGAAACATAGAACAAAAGCATAGCAAGGTAGCAGGCATGGTCCAAACCCGCCAGTCAGGGCTAGATTGTTTGTAAAAAGTGACACTTAAAGTGCACCTTATGTTTTATGTTTTGGATTCAGGTCTCCCTCAGTGTAGACTACTGCCCATGAACAGTAGAAGGTGGAATTGGGCTCTCATTTTCCCTCCGAACATGTACCCACGTGTCCCAGCACCATATACCGGAAAGTTCACCTTTCCCCTGACTGATCTTCAAAGCCACGTCTGTGATGTCAAGTGTCCATGTATGTGTGGGTTTTCTCTGGGGTTTCCACTCCAGTTAAACATTTGTCTATCTTTATGGAAGTGCCATGATGCTATAAGTGTGACCACTTTAATATATATATATATATATATATATATATATATATATATATATATGTCTAACCAGACTATCCTACTGTGTTCTTCTTCAAGTATATCTTACCTATTGTTGTCTCTTTACACATAAACATTTTAGAATGAGCCTGTCAAGGTAAAAGAAAATATTCAGAGTTTGGGACTGTCCTGGATTCTGGGGAAAAATGAACATATTTACAATGCTAGGCTTTTCTACTCTTTAATGGCCTCAGTAATGTTTCATAATTTTTTCCAAAGTGTTGTGCAACTTTTGTTAGGCTGATATTCCTGAACCCTTAACATTTGTATGTTTTTGTATATGGTGTCTTTTTCCTAATTTTAATTTGCATCTCACTAATGGCGAATGATGTTGAATATTTTATCAAGTGTTTATTTTCCCATCTTTATATCCTTACTAGGTAAAGGATCTTTTCATGTCTTTTGCTTATTTTTTGTTGCTGAGTTTGGAGAACTCTTCGTACATTCTGGAAAAAGCTCTTTGTCAGATTTGATTTGCAGATGTTTTTTTCCAAGTCTGTGGTTGCTGTTCATTTTCTCAGCCGTGTTTGACATAGCACAAGTTACCAGTTGTGAGGAAGTACTGTTTATCACTGTTAGTTCTTATACATGGATTGTTTGTTCTCATGTCCAAGAACTCTTTGCCTAGCTTAAGGTCACAGGACTTCCTTGTGTTATCCTCTGCAAATTTTAAATTCATATATTTTACATTTACCTCTATGTTCCATTTTGAGTTAATTTTTGCATAAGGTGTGAGGTTTAAGCTAAGGGTCTCTCTCTGTCTCATATGTATATATAGCTGACTAATTGATTTGTCTCAGTTGTATCTGTGGGATTTTAGTTTACAGACGTGACTGAGGGATGGCACAGAGAAGTGAATGCCTTTGAGAAAATAATTAACCACTTAGAGTCCCCGAGACAGGGGTGCCCAGCAGGGTCACCCAGGGAAGAACCAGGGGAGAGAACCACTGTGAGATCCAGCAACCCTTCTTTGGCAGGGGTCCCCAGAGGAAAGGAAGCCACTTCCCCAGAGGGACACCTGCGCCCCCCAGTCCTTGCTGCACTGCTCACAGCAGCCACCATGTGGAAATGACCGAAGTGAGTGCCAGAGGATGACCGGATACAGACATGGAGTGTTAGTCAGCCTCCAGAGAGCAGATCCTGCCACTTGGAACATGGATGAACTAGAGGACACTGGGATCGTTAATGAATGACTCAGATACAGAAAGAAAAATACTGTATGATCTCACTATGGGTGGGGCCTGAGCGAGTCAAGTCCACAGAAGCAGAGAGCCAACTGTGGTTGTCAGAGGCAGGGAGAAGGGGAAGATTGTGGTCACAGGGTACAAAGCTGCAGTTCTGCATGAATTAGAGATCAGACATATGGTGTGATGTACACAGTGAATACTGCCCATGTAGTTAACATAGGGACGTTTACTAAGATCTCAGATGCTCACCGCGCACACACACAGAGTGACCAAATGAGGAGATATGGTGATTAGTTTGAATGTAATCATTCATTAGGTACTCAAATTTGTTATATCAAAACATGTATACCTTCAATACATATAATTTTTATTAAAGAGGAAATAAGAATGACCTTCTGTATTCTTTGACCACACTAAGTTGATGAGTTTTCAGAATTTCAGTAATTGATCTTTTGAGATTTTCTATGTAGATAATCATGTCACCTGAAACAGGGACAGTTTTATCTCTTCCCTTGCAGTGGCACAGACGACATGCCTCCTGTTGCAGTGTGAACAGTTAGCAGCACGAGTGACATCCTTGCCCTGCTCATGAACTCAGGGGAAAAGCATTCCATTTTGCCATTTTACTGGGAAGTTTTCTTAGGTGACCCCTGTCAGGTGGAAAAAGTGAAAAAATTCTTTTATTTTCCTAGTTTCTTGAGAATGCTGTAGCATGAATGGAGGTTATTTTTTCTTCTCAAGTGATTTTTTTTTTTTTTTTTTGCCTCAGCTGATGGGATCATGTGGCTTTGCTTTTCTAGACTGTTAACTTAGATTCTGACTGCTTTCTAAATATTGACCTAAACTTGCATTCCCTGGATGAAGCATATTTGTCATGGTTCCTCTTTTTATATGTTGCTTTATTGAACTTGCTATTATGCTTCTGAGGATGTTTGTGTCTGTTCATGAGGGATGTCAGTCTGTGTACAGTTTTTCTGTAAAATCTTTTGACAGCTTTGGTATGTGCTAATGCTGTTGAGGACTGTACCTCCCTCTTCTGTGTTCTGAAGGAAGTTGCAGAACTGGTGTTACTCATATTTATTTGTAAATGCTTGGTTCAGTTCACCAGTGAAACCAATTGGGCCTGGAAATTTGTCTCTTGGAATGTTTTCAATTAAGAATATAATTTATTTAATAGGAGGGCACTTCAAAAAGTTTATGGAAAAATGGAATTAAAATATATTTATTTTGGAGCAAAAGTTTTTGAAATTCAAGCACAATGTCTCATAACATGCCATTTTCATGAACTTTTTGAAGACTTCTTATGTGGACGGATTTCAATTTTTGTTGTATCAAAATAAATTTACCTTCTAATCCTATATTTCATGAACTTTTTGAACTACGCTCATAGTTTTGAGTTATCTGTTTAATCTTGGGTGGTTTTTAGTAGTTTACGGTTGTCACAAAATTGGAGCATTTCATCCAAGTCAGCAGAGATGTGTGTGTCGAGGGGATTGTGGAATGCCCATTATCCTTTCAAGTCTACAGGGGCTGCAGCCGCTTTCACATTCCTGATGTTGATCATTCGTCCCTTGTTTTCTTTTTTAATTGGTTAGTCTTGCTAGAGGTTTACTAACTGGATGAATATTTTCTTTCCTTTTTAAATATATATTTTTTTAATTTATTTGAGAGGTAGAGTTACAATGAGAGGGAGAGAAAGGTCTTCTTTCTGTTGGTTCACTCCCCAAATGGCTGCAACAGCCAGAGCTGCATTATTCTGGAGCCAGGAGCTTCCGCTGAGTCTCCCACACAGGTGTGGGGGCCCAAGCACTTGGGCCATCCTCCGCTGCTTTCCCAGGCCACAGCAGAGAGCTGGATCGGAAGAGGAACAGCCAGGACTAGAACCAGTGCCCATATGGGATGCCAGGGCCACAGGCAGAGGATTAACTTCCTGTAGCTCGGAGCCGGCCTCTGGCTTGATATCTTCAAAGAAACAGCATGGTTTCACTGATTTTCTCTCTTTTCAGCTTCTGGTTCTGTTGTTTTCTGCTATTATCTTTATTATCTACTTCTTTATGTTTGATTTGGGTTTATATTGGTCTTATTTTTCTAGTTCCTTAAGCTAGATGCTTGGACTATAGATCTGAGGATGTGTTTTTTCTAATATAAGCACTTAATGCTATAAATTTCCTTTTGAGCACTGCTTAAGCTGCACTCTGCGTTGCTGTGTTACACTTTCATTTCCATTCAACCCAACGCATTTCCTAACTTCTCTTGGATTCCTCTTTGACCCATGAATTCTTAAATGTGCTGCACAGTTCTCAAGACTTTGCTGTATGTTCCTGCTTTCCAGTGTAATCCCACTGTGCTGGAGCAGATGACTTGTATGAGTTTGTTTTATAACTAGGGACCCAGTCTATTCTGGGGAGTGTCCCATGTGCTCTGTTGGGGAGGGACAGGCAGTACATTTCAGCTGGACCGAGTTGATTGCTAGTGTTGTGAGTTCTAGATAGTTGCTGGTTTGCTGTCTACTGATCCTACGTATCACGGAGAGCAATGCTGAAATCTTCAGCTGTGACTGCAGGTTGACCGTTTGTTTCAGTTCTGTCAGTTCTCGCTGTTTTTGAAGCTCTCTTAGCTGAATGCACATTTAGTGTTGTTAGGTCTTTGTGAATCAGTCACTTTATCATTATGTAAAATCCTTCTGTGCTGGTGATTTTCTCTCGGCCAAAGTGTACTTTGTCTGATGATGGCCTCACCTTTCTATCAGTTAGACTGTGGCTGGTTTATGTTTTCTGTTCTTGCACTTTTAACCTGCAGCGTTCTGACTGAGATGGGTTTTTTATAGAAAATATTGTTAGGTTATTATATTTGTAATGCAGTCTGGCAGTTTCTGTCTTCTAAGTCGTCATTATGTCATAAACATAACATGATTATGTTCATGGCCAGACTTAGGTCTGCCACTGTGTTATTTGTTTTTTGTTTGTTCTCTCTGCTGTTCTGTTTTACCTGCTCAGCTCTCTTTTGGATTATTATTTTTTTAAAATGATTTATTTATTTTATTCGAAAGGCAGAGTTACAGAGAGGCTGAAGCAGAGAGACAGAGAGAGGTCTTCTATCTGCTGGTTCACTCCCCAGATGGCCATAACAGCCACATCTGCACCCATCTGAAGCAAAGAGTTTCCTCTGGGTCTCCCATGCAGGGAGGGCCCAAGGACTTGGGCCATCTTCCACGGCTTTCCCAGGCCATAGCAGAGAGCTAGATTGTAAGTGGAGCAGCTGGGACTCAAACCGGTGCCCATATGGGATGCTGGCACTGCAGGCAGTGGCTTTAATTGCTATGCCACAATACCAGCTTGTTTTGGATTATGTGAACATTTTGAAAATTTTATAGTCTTACATCTTAGTGTATTTATTGTAATTTTAACTATATCTCTTTGATTAGCCTTTCTTTGGGGATTACAAAATGTGACTCTAACACTGAAGTTTACTGAGAATCAGGATTTTACCACCATAATAGAATGTTGGAACCTCCCAGCTGTCAGGTCCCCTTTTATGCTGTATAAAATATGTCCCATAGATTACATCTGCATGCATTGGAAACCATGTAAAATGTAATAATTTACCCTTTCAGTCATCAAAAAAAAACTCAAAAGCAGAATAATATTCTGCTTTATTTGCCCAGATATCGATAATTCCTGTTGACCTTATTTCACTCCTGACTTGTGAGCTCCCCTTTGGCATCCTCCCCTTTCTGTCTGGGGAGTTATTTCGCTACCCTTTTGCAGCAGACCTACTTTGCATGCATTCCCTCAGTTTTCCTTTGTCCTTGAATACACTGTTTTCACCTCCATTCCTGAAGGATATTTTCATGGGATATGGAACTTGGGGTTGACAATTCTTTTTCCTTAGCGTTTTAGAAATTAAAAACGTTTACACTTCCTTCTAGCTCTCATGCTTTTTTAATTTTAAAAAATGTATTTATTTTAGAGCAAGAGAGCTCCCTGATCTGCTGGTTCACTTCCCAGATTCTGGGCTGAACTCAGTCCAGGACTCCCTACAAGGGCAGCAGGAAGCTAGTTACTGGAGCCATCCTGCTGTCTCCCAGCATCTGCATTAGCAGGAAGGTGGGAGTCAAGCAGGGTACTGCATCCAGGTCCTGTGAGATGAGACGCAGGTGTCTAACCTTTGGGCTACCCACTAGCCTCTGCCCGTGGTCTCTGCTGAGGAATTTCTAGTCACTCAAACTGTTGTTCCCTGGGTAAGGCAAATGTTTTTGTCTGGCTACTTTTAGGATTCCTTTTTTTGCCTTTATTTTTCGGCTATTTGTGATGTGTCTGGGCATGGATTTGGTTGATTGATTCTATTTGTGGTCTGCTCAGCATCTTGAAAATGGAAGCTTACGTCTTGTACTTGGAAGGGTTTAAGTCATTATCTCTGCAAGCCTCTTTCTCACCCCCGCGTTCTTGCTCCTTGAATTCCGGGATTGCAGTCACCTGAGCAGGAGAGCGTCTGGAATTGTTGCGCAGCTTCCTTAGGTTTTATTCCGTCCCTTTCAGCACTTTCTGTCACCTAGACTGTGTTGTTTCGTTTCTGTCGGTCCCCCTTTACATCCCCTGCCTGTCTCCTGTGCCGCCTCCAGCCAGCTTGAGTGGATCTGAAACATCTTTTATTTTGGTGATGGTATTTTCAGTTCTGAATTCTCCATTTGTTTCTTCTATTTCTTTGTTGAGACTTTCAACTTTAGCATTTATTTCAAGTATGTTCACAATAGATTTTAAAAATATTTGTAGGACAGTTGCTTTAAAGCCTTTGAAAAAGAGAACTGTAGCACATTTTCATGGCTAATTGTTTTTTTTTTTCCTAGTGAGTTAAGAGTTTTAAGACCCTTTGTATGATGAGTGATTTGGGATCGAACCCTAGACATTCTGATTATTACGAGACTCTAGGTCTTATTAAATCCTAGACAGTCTCTCCCTTCCTTCCCCTCCCCCTCCTACTGCTCCCTTTCCCGTGATTCTTTCTCTGTTTCACCCACTGAAGTCTTAGAGGCCCTGTAAGATTTACCTGTTTTCATTCGTTCCATGGATGTATGTTAATGCCACAAAGTGCAACCTAATAGACTCCAGGGTGCCTTTCCCTGAATGATTTACCAAACAAGATATTATCATTTTTATTGCAGATCTAGCTTAGGTTTGGTGCCGTATTATGGGAAATCTCATTCTGGTTCACTTGGTGACATCACTTTTAGGCCACCTCCCACTGTAATACAAGAGATGGCCCTCGACCCCCTTGAGTTATATGTTTCTCCTAGGCAACCTATCAGAACTTAGGGCTTATCTCTTCTGGGCCTATGACAGGGCAAACAGTTATAATGAAGTAAGAGAAAAAAACTTAATTATCATAAGTGACTTCCATAACTGAGGCAGTCATACATTATACTGCGTAATGTTCTTGTTCTTAAAATCCTGAGACAATGATTAATACTTAAGTACTTGAATTATTTTGCTTCATGCTGTGCAAACAGCCAAGGGATAATGGCCTCTCTTTAGTAAAAAAAAAAAAAAAAATCATTTCTATTCAATCGCTGACTTGGTTTGCTTTCGTCCCTGACTTCCTGTTTTTCCTTTGCTAGCTCTTTACTGCCCCCCCCCTTTTTGCCTGTCAGCCATCAGTGCAGATGGGATGAAATAAGGAAGTGGCATAGTTATCATTTTACCAGTCAGCCTCCTGTCCCCCATTGCAGGGTTGGGGGGAGGGGAACAGAGATGGATCAGACCTAGAGGAGCAAAGGACTTAATGAACAAAGAACCCGAGGAGTAAAGGCGCGCGCGTGGTGGGGGTGGGGAAGGTTGGGGGGCAGGGGATGTTCTGGAGTTGTTTATGCCCAGTTTGCTGGAACCAAATCGAGGTCTTTGTTAAATCCCTGCTGATTAGTATAACACCGCATTTATTCAAGAGATAAGGAAGACATACATGGCGCAGGAAGGGGTTAAACCACCTGGGACCCACACACCATACTGGAGCACCTGATTGAGTCCTGGGTGCTCCACTTCCAATCCAGCTTCCTGCTAATGGGCCTGGGAAGCATGATGGCCCAAGTACTTAGGCTGCTGCCATGCACACGACAGACCTGGATCGAATTCCTGGCCCAGCCCTGGCTGTTGCAGGCATTTGGGTGGTGAACCAACAGATGAGGACCCGTGTGACCTGCAGGGTGCTCCCACCCCTGGTGTTCCCTCCTACCAGCAAAGACAGTCACAGTCGGCTCTGGAGCCCATGTATTACTGACTGGCGGTGGCCAAGGGCTCTTGTTCCCACCCAGGTGTATCTGCGCAGTACTACCTGTGTGCAGGTGGATCACTACCATCACTTCATGCCAAGGCACCTGAAAATGCCCTAGCAGTAACTGCTCTCAGTAAGAAGTCAGAGTTTCATTCAGTCTTATTTGAGCTCTAGAAAAGAAATGAAAGCCAGCGTTTGGCCAGCCGTGCGTATATCTGAGCTGGGATAGAAGAGGAGGGGAGACTGTAGGGGAGAATGCCAGTTGGTCTCGTCTTACCCAACACGTAGAGCTCGCCGTTGACCACAGCCGTGCTGAAGCGGTACTTGGAGTAGCGCATGGGCGCCCGCTCTCGCCACTGGTCCTGGCTGGGGTCGTACTGCAGGAGTTTGTTGCTTAGTCGATCGGGTTCTTCATCAGGAAGATCCATCTGAAGGAGACACGGCAGCCCCTTAGCTGTGTGAGCATCAGAGCGGCCACCAGGGCTCTCAGCGCCAGAGGCGGGGCTGCAGGGACCTGGCCAGTGTCAGGGGAGGTCTGCTCTGTAAGCTCGGGGTTAAGGCATCTGGTGAGAGCCGACAGCCCTATAACCTTAGCAGTGAGACAGTTGCCTTTTTTTTTTTTTTTTTTTAAATAATGCATTTGTAAAGTCTCAAAAAATGAAACCCAGTTCTCTTGACCAGTATTTAAACTATAATTTGATTTCACCACTCTTGATAGTTGGGGATTTTAGTATGAGAAACTAACTTTAATCACTTATAAGCAATTTTTCTTTTTCTTTTTTTTAATTCATATGGAATGAACTTGCAAAAACATTTTAGTGTTTTAGTAATTATTTTTACACCATAATGATCTATCAATGGTCTCAATTCTGTTTTCAAGATATATGAATTAATATAATTTATTTGAAGTTATTTCATATACTTCTTAAGTATTTTTTGATTTAGAGACAGAACAAATGAGTAACTTTATTCTTACACAAAAACAAGTGGTTTCTCCTACTCATAAACTTCAGGTTAAATAATGTTTTTTGCATAAAGTGTGCCTGGAACTTTATTTGACTTCAAGCTAAGGATTAAGAGTTCATAGTTTCTCTTTTTTGAGGATGTGAATGTTCAAGTGAGGAACAGTTATGAGGGGCAGGCCTTGGCTTTGTGGTTGATGCTATTCGCAGCGCCCTCATCCCGTGCTGTCGTGCGTGGGTGCCAGTCCTGGCGCTGCCTCTGATTCCGGCCTCCTGGTCATGCCCTCCCTGAGGGACAGTGGATGATGATTCAGACAGCGGGGTTCCTGCCAGTCACGTGGGAGACCAGGACTGAGTTCAAGATTCCTGCCTCTCGGCTGGCCCACCCCTGTTACTGTGCGCATTCAGGGCGTGGGTGACCCAGTGCACAGGACAGCTGAGTTGTTCAAGTAAATAAAAGTAACTGATTAATTAACTTGAAAAGTCAGAGATAAATAATTATGAACATTGCATACAGTTAATTTTAGGTTACTTTAAATGCGCCAGGTTATCACTCTGGTCTGCTCACAGCACTGTGCTATCTTCCACTCAGTGTGTTGTATCAGCACTCAGATCAGCAGCAAAAGCTCTTATTAGGCTCTAAGTGTTGACATGCTATCAATTAACAAATATTTACCTTATGGTTTCAGTTTTCCATTCTTTTAATTTAAGCAATTCTTATTTTAGTAAAAAAAAAAAAAACACAAAGCTTATAAATTGTCTTTGGAACTTACTCTTGCAAAACTAACTAAATAATGGTCTTGAAAAAATTTAATTACAGAGAATTTGCCAAGTTTCTGTACTAGCTGTGGTGAAATCCACACCTTTTTTGGATAGGTATCACAAATAAAAAAATCTATTTGAATTCTGAGTTTTTAAAACAGATAGGATATATTCTCCGTGGCAAAATTCTGAGTTTTTTTTTTTTGACAAGCAGAGCGGACAGTGAGAGAGAGATAGAAAGGTCTTCCTTTTGCCATTGGTTCACCCTCCAATGGCCACCGCGGCCGGCGCACCGTGCTGATCCGAAGGCAGGAGCCCGGTGCTTCTCCTGGTCTGCCATGCGGGTGCAGGGCCCAAGCACCTGGGCCATCCTCCACTGCACTCCCGGGCCACAGCAGAGGGCTGGCCTGGAAGAGGGGCAACCGGGACAGAATCCAGCGCCCCGACCGGGTCTAGAACCGGTGCAAGGCGGAGGATTAGCCTGTTGAGCCGCGGCACCGGCCAGAATTCTGAGTTTTTAAAAACAGATGTGATACGCTCTCAGCAGCAAAGCCGAGCTTATGAATGAATAAGAAAGTATTAGTATTATCATGAAGCAAATCTGAAGAAAGGAGATAATATAGGCAAAAAAGACACTGTAAATTCACCATGTGTTAGGTCAGGTCAGGTTCATGTGCACTGCGGAGCCTGGACGGCCGGCGCAGTGAGCGGGGCCGGCCGCGCGGGGGCGTCCGGGAGCAGAGGCCGCGTGGGCTCCGCGGACGCCATGTTCCGGGCTCCTCTCTGCCGACGCCTGCGCTTCGTGGGGTCAGTTTTCGGGTTTCCTACCCAGGGGTAGGATTTTGAATGTGTGGAAGACCCGAGAGTGGCTTGTGCCTGGTCGCACAGCTGCTGAAGTGGAGCCGGCGTCCCGCCTGCCCCGCAGCCTGCTCCCCGCACACCCTGCACACGCCCGACCCGCAGCAACCCCTTAGAGCCTCCGGCCACTCGGACGGCCCGCAGCCCCGCAGCCCGCGTCCCGCAGCCGCTTCACCTGCGGGGTCCAGCCGCCGAGCACGTACAGCTTCTCCTTCAGGGCCACCGCGGCGTGACACGCCAGCCCCAGGGGCAGGGGAGCCACCCTCCTCCAGGCGGCGCGCTCCGCCGAGTACTTATCAACGCAGTTGCTGATCAGATACTGGTTTTTAATTTTCATCTGCCCTCCTATGACATACAGGTCGTTGCCGACGCTGCCCAGGGCATAGAGCTCTCGAAATTCGGCTGTGCACAGCTTTTCCCAAAACTGGTTTCCTCTGTCATGATACCTGTAAGAGAGAGAGAGAGAGAAACTGGCATTAGCATCGACCCCAGAAATACATAGGCTTTTGATGCAACACAGTGGTATAAGTTTGCCTTTCTCTCTCTCTCTCTCTCTCAGACTGAAGAACAAAATATAATGTACTTAAAAATGGTTAACCACACCTATCCGAAGAATGCTAGAAAAATTGTTAGGTAGGAAGTCAGATATGAGCTTATGTGTGTGTGACAAAGCCAGCATCTGCATCCTAAAGTCATCTCCGTAACGTTTCAGGGGCAGCCCGGTATTTGCATCCTGCCCTGCCCCCTCCTACCAGATAACCTGCCAGGTGGGGGTCCCTACCCCTTCTGCCTGAGAATCTTCCAGATGCAGCCCAGTATCTGCATCTCAAATACCCTGCTTCTCAAATACCAGGCTTCCTTCTGTCTGATACCTTCAGGGGGAAAACTCAGGAGTTTTTTAGTATTTACATCCATAAAGTCTTTTGTTTCAGGAGGAGATGTATGAATACAAAGACCTATCTCCTTAAAACCCGCCCTGGCCTCAACCAGGCTGCATGCCCAGCCCTTTGCCTCTCTGCTGAGCCGCCCACCTGGCCTGCCCAGGTGTAGTCTCTCCTCTTTACCATGTAACCCCGCTCTCCCCCAGTACGAGTGACTGGGCACTCTCTCTCAGGTTCTGTCTGGAGAGGTGCCCATCCATTCTTACGGATGTCCCTTCCCTAATAAACTTTGCTATTTTACTTTCCACTACTCTCTTCTCACGCCTGAATTCTTTCTTGCGCGAAGATGAAGACGAGAACTGTGCCATTCACCAGTAACAAAATCACACATGGAAAAAGTAAACATTATCCAAGACTAGCATTTGTTTGCTAGTTCTGCAAAAACCAAGAGCACACAGTAAAGATTTTAAGCAAATCATCTACAGTTTTACCATGAAAGGAGAATGAATTTGAACAATTTTCCATTGCCTTATTCTGTGTGCAAGAGATGTATCATCACTTTAATACTGCAGTAAAAAAAATAGCTTTAGGGCCGGGAACCTGAAAGTCTTTCCAGTTCAGAATTTCTAACTGGATAATGTACGAGATGCAGAGTTTTAAGATTGTTGTAATTCTTACTGGCTTAAAACTGGGTCAAGAACACTATAAAAACTCACTTGTAGATGCCTACTGGCCATTTAACGCCTATTGTAATCGAATAGATATGGTAATTTTGGTAATTTATTTCATGAATAGTTATATAGTCTAAGAAGACCCTTGGGAGGTAGGGCCGCCAGGGTGTCTGTTCTTGCAGTGTGCGCTGGAGCCCAGCACACTAACTGATGGTCTGTGTGTGGTGGTGGTGTTGGGGGTGGGGTAGTAGGACATGACACCGTCTCTGCACCTGTGAGTAGGACATGGCACAGTCCTTGCATCTGTGAGTAGGACATGACACAGTCCTTGCATCTGTGAGTAGGACATGGCACAGTCCTTGTACCTGTGAATTGGTGGCTTTCGGTTGTCCTGACTCAATGATGAGTGTGAGACGAAGTGAAGTGCTCACTGGGACAGTGGGATAGAAGTCCTGAAGTTAAGATGTCCCAGAAAGTATACCTGAACTCAAAACTAACAAAGCACAGACATCAGGAAAACATGGCCAGTAAGAAAAAAAAGTTCCTCTGTTTGGAAACAAATGAAGGCATTTTGATATAGGGATTTGTACGGAATGAATTAAGTGTAGACTACTTATCTTGCGCTAATTGTGTGACAGTTAATCATGTTACAGGAGTGCTCCCCACCCCCCACCCCATTCCAGGCCAAGCCTGCATTCTTCATGAGGTGGGATTTTACCCCAGGCTTGGCAGCAAAGTGGGAAGGTGTGCTCTCCTCCTCCGGGCCATGCCTGGGTCGTCCCATGTGCATGCAGAATTCTATCCAGATTTATGATGGCTGCCTTCTATGTAATTCTAGACAGCAAACCAAGTCCTGGAATCACGGGTGATATTTTACCACCATTGTTTATTTACTTAATTATTTGAGAGGGAAGGACAGAGGGAGAGGAAGAGATAGAGATAGAGATAGCGAGAGAGAGATTCCACTGGGTCACTCCCCAGAAGCCTGAGACAGCCAGGCTGGGCTGGGCTGGGCTGGGCTGGGAGCTGGGAATGCAAACCAAGTCTCCCATGTGGGTGGCAGGCACTACCTTGAGCCATCACTGCTGCCTCCTGCAGTCCACATTATCAGGAAGCTGGAAACAAAAGCTAGAGCCGGGTACTCTGGTTGGGACACTGGTGTCTTAACTGGGAGGCTAAATGCCCACTCCCTTCACCAGTGTTTTTAATTGTATGGATTATAGAAGAGAAGGGCTGATTGGTTGCCATTTGTGGGGGCTCATGAAATAAAGCCAACTGAATGAATGTATATAAATAGAACTAAATAATGGGTTTTGGTTTTCTGAGCCGCAGTTTAAGAAAATAGGCTAAGACCGAAATACATTCTGTGAAGGCTGGGGAGTATAGGTTTGCTGGGTGACTTGCCAGGCTGATTTTGGTTTTAAATTTAGAACTGAAATGGGGGAGAGAAAACGCTCAGATAAAACTAAAAAACTTATTGTTAAGAAAAGTGGATTTCACATAACAGGGAGCCACAGTGACAGGAACGTTCGGTGTTAACAGAGGTCGGCAGTTCAAAGACAGTCCCTGCATCCTCAGCTGCTCATGTGCCATCGAGCGGCAGGTGAACAAAGCAGAGGGAAAGGTACAGTATGGCGAAAAGACACGGCCCAGCGGACTTGTAGTCTCCTTCAGCTTTCAAGTCAAGAAGAAAGTCACATACACAAAAGTGTGTGGCAAATGGAATGAAAAGATAGTCTTGTGTTGTCGCAAAAAAAATGTTGACATCCATGCAGAGGACGCATCTCCAAAAAGTATGTGAAAAATGTGCATCATCAAGAAACCATGCATGGACTTTACAGTTTTTGTACCAAAACAAACATGTTTTACTTTTTATTTAAACATTTATTGGAGAGGCAGAGAGAGAGAGAGAGGTAGGTAGGTAGGTAGACAGCCAACCAACAGAGATCTTCCATCTGGTGACTCACTCCTCCAAGGCCTCTAATGCTTAGGGTTGGGTTGGGCCGGGCCGAAGTCAGGAACTAGACCTCAATCCAGGTCTCCCAGGTGGATTCCGGGAACCCAGTTACTTGAGCTTTCTGCTGCCTTCCAGGGTCCACATTAGCAGGAAGCTAGAATCAGGCACCAGAGCTGGGACTTGAATCCAGGTAGTCCACGTGGGACATAGGCATCCTAACTGCGAGGCTAAACACCTGCTCCCTAAACTTACCTTTTAGGAATGCGTTTCTCTACCACTTCTTTGAAGTGCACTCATGTAGAATGCACCTCAGGATTATACATAATCCTCATACATTTCACAAAACTGGCAATGAAGTGACTGTGGTGTTGGGAGATTTTAACTCTCTAGACATCAGGCAGAAATCTCATTAAGCCCAAGGCAATGCTTGCAATAACTTCATCACTTGCCTTGCTGACAGTTTCATTAGTGGAGGAGATAGTGGGATGACTGCATCCTTGGACCCTGGTTCTGACCATTGTGGAGCAGCTGGTTGGTGAAGAGAGCCTGGCTGAGTGCCAGATGAATGAGAAGGGAAACATGGGACAAATGGTTGGACACAGGACACAAGCAAGGAGAGAAGGTCTTCAGAACGGTCAAAAAGTAGATGTTTAAGGATCAAAGACTTTTGACATGGCTGGATTTCATGTTTGACAAGTGTTCTGATGGTTTAATCATGTGCTATCCTGATGAGGAAGCCAAAGAGCTACCCAAAGAATCTGAGGGCCTTGGCCAGGAAGCCCTGGTGTGGGAAGAAGGCACCTAACCAAGTGCAGGGATCCCACAAGAGGCACAGGCCCGGAGGAGGCCACGGTGTCCTCGTCCTGTACAGATCCCATGTCCTGGCTCTGCAGTCTACCCCTGACAGTCCTGCATGGATGCTACCCCTGTGGCTCAGGGCCAGCTGCAGCCACTGCGGGCCTGGGGTCATCCGGGGCTCCGCATTCTCCATACTCGCTACCAAGGGAGGTCAGACACATCTTCGAGGTATGGGTGTGAGAAAGGGACTCACTTGTCCCTGGATACATACCTGTAGATTTCAATGTTCTTGTTCCTTTGTCTAGAGAGTCTGGAGGCACTCGCTTCTCCAGCCACAATGATCGTGTTATTCTCTAGGACGACACCCGCACACACGGTGCCTAAACCCTCCCCATACTTGGGAGAGGAGATGAAATAGGTCTTCCGAGACACTGGATCATAACAGAAACTGGCGTCGCCATAGCTCCTGTGTCTTGATCTGATCCCTGAGGAATTGTTGCCAATGCAAAGCAGAAGGCTGGTGGTCTCCATGCCGTAGCGGAGGTTTAGCGCGTGCTGCTGGGGCGTCTTGATGACTTTAAACGCATTCTGAATGATGTCAATACAACCTGCATCACATAGGAGCATTGTATTCCTCTTAAGGGCCTGTCTTAAAAAAGAAGGATTTACAAGTTCTAGTCTGACTTGCTTCAAAAGCTCAACGAGGTGCTCCGTGCGCAGTTCCCGGTTATGATTTACCCATCTCAGAACCAAATCCAGAATGCTCTCCTCTCTGGATATGTTAAGGTCATCTGATTTGATGAGCGTCAGAAACTGGTGCACTTCGACGTCCAGTATTTCTTCGTGTAAGCTCACCTCGGCAAAGTGCTGATACAGGTATCTCTTTGACTGATCGGATAACTCCTCAGCTCCGATCTGCTTTGCAAAATAATAGATACCTACACAGTTGGAGGCATCCATGTGGTCCATCATGTACCTCTGACACACGCTGAAGACTTCCTCCATCTGCATGAAGTAGGCAGCCATGGCTACCGTCTGCACGTTGGCATGGTTGATCTCCAGGGCCGCGCTGTACATGTAGTTCAGTATCACCGACACGCTTTCTGCCGTGATGTCATAGAGGACCACTTCCCGCTGAGTGCATTCAAGTAGTCCGCAGGTGAACATCGCTTTGAAGTAAGGACTGAAGGCAGCCAGGACCAGCCTGTGGCAAGGGAATTTCTCCTCTTCCGCTATGAGCACGACGTCAATCATTTCTTCTAATTCCTTCATGCTCTGGATTTTGTTCAGGAGGCTCAGGCTGTGCTGCTGTTTTTCTTTTCCCTCAGTCTTGCGCTCCATCATGCACTCTCTGAGCTTTCTCAGTCTGTCGTCTGTAAGTTCAGCTTGAGTCCGGAGGGGCTCCGAGCATGTCTGATCACTCACAAAATGGCACAGATGCCAGGGGACGTTCCTGAGGGAAAGAAAAGAAGCAGTGTTCTAGAAAAAATCCTCTATAATCTAAATATGCAGCGGTAGTTCTAACAAGTATTCATAACTACACATTCATTCCAAACAAAACACTTGAAGGCAACCACCTTTGAAAATGAGGTGTTTGGTCATGTAAATAGTAAATTATTAACTGCCAACACGATGTTTTCCTAATTAGTAGCACAGATTTTCGAAGGCTGGGAATTCATACCTCCCAGTGGGAAGGAAGAGAGAAAAGATGGGTGCGGTGCGCGGTTCCATTTTCAGTGGGGTGTGGCTGATGGCAGGCGGAGGGTGCAGGGCACCCATCACCAATCTCTCCCAGGAGACGTGCATCGCCCTAAAGGATTTGTGCGTATCCTCCAACAATGCACCCAAATATTAGGGTGGCCAGTCCACAGATGCGTGATGGGGACCATTCAGGGGAGGTGGGAAGATTGAGGGCAAGAAAACCCTGCCCAAACTGAGCAGCACGCCAAGATCATCTCCCCTGAGCTTTGGGAGGCAAAACCAGATGTCTTCTGACCTAAGACTTGACGACATTTGCCCTGCAACTGCATCCTCAGCTCAGGAGACGCACAGGGCCAGTGTCTTGCTCTTTCCCCCTTGCTCAGCTTTCCTTGGCTCCCTTCATCACAGTGGCACAGACCCAGTCCCTTCTTGCTCTAAGACGCCCTGGTCTAATTTGGTCTCTAGAGCTAGCTGTGGCATCCTCATCTTCCTGGGGGTTGGAGGCAGGGGGCTTTCAAGGAAGATAATCAGCTGCTCTGATTGAAAGCAGGACTTTGCCAGATGTGAGGGGAGGATCTCAAGTCTCTGCCACTTTTCTTGCTCTTGCGTGGTTCTAAGGTGCCTGCAAGAAGAAGGAGCACGGATGGAGCAGGTGTTTAGCCCAGTGGCTGAGATGCTGAGTTTGAGTCCCAGCTCTGGCTTCTGAGTGCAGCTCCTGTTACGTAGTTGGCTCATGGCTAGGCTCCTGCCACCCACTCCTGTGGGAAACCTGGATTGAGTTGCTGGCTCCCAGCTGCAGCCCCCTGGTCATTGTGGGCATTTGAGGAGTAAACCAGCAGGTGGGATCTCTTGTTCTCTCTATCATCCTCTTCTCAAATAAGTAAACAATAAATTGATGGAAGAAATGTTGGTATTGGGAGTTGAAAAAGGAGAGCTTAGGGAAGGCTCTGTGGCACAACAGGTCGAGCTGCCTCTGGGACATACACTGTATACACATACTTGACCCATGTACTATATTGAGTGCCAGTTCCAGTTCTGGCTGCTCTGCTTCCAATCCAGGTTCCTCATCATGCACCTTGGGGGACTGTGGATGATGGCCCAGTAATTGGGGTCCTTGCCACCCATGGGGGAGAACCAGATTGCGGTTAGGGCTCCTGGCTTCAGCGTGGCCCAGTCCCAGCTATTACAGTCATTGGAGGAGTGAACCAGCAGGTGGAAGACTCTACCTTTCTCTCTTTCTCTCTCTCTTCCCCTCCCCCAACTCTGCCTTTCAAGTAAACAAGTATAAACATTTTTAAAGGAGAGATAAGTCCAATAACATGAGCACAAAGTTTGTCAGTTATAAAAGTTAGAAATTTTCTAAATTTCTGTAACCCAGCAAAGAATTAGACATCTCTTGAGAAATGGCACTTTTCTGAGTGTTGAATTAAAGTTCGTTCCAAGCAGCAAATGTTATGCATGATAGGAATGTTTAATTATATAATGGCATTGTAAGACACAAAAAGCACTGTGCTGAAATTTGCAGAATGATATAATAACTAGTCAGTGCTAGAAGTCATATGCTTGAAACAGGAGCCCAGCCCTCTTTCTGTATTTCCTTGCATTAATGGCTCAGTCTTATTTCACTGATAGCTTAAGACTTTGTTGGTGAGGGCTTATTGGTTAAAAATGAACATTTGCATTTATGTATTTCCATTTGTCCAAAGGCGATCCAGTCTTGGGTAATGAAGAGATCGTTGTGTTTCTGAACTCTGCTATAAAGCACTAGGAGCACTAGGAGCAGCCCCAGTCAGGTGACGGAGGCTTCATTATATGCTGACATATCAGTCAGCATCACACGTGACAGCTGCTACTCAGAGACAAAAAGCCTGATGCCTTCTTGTAAGGAAATATTCGAAGATCTCGCCCATTCCGTTTGTCCTGATAGACAAGAACCCAAGAGGACACCGGTTCTCACAGTGCTTGATGACCACGCGTGCCCTCCAGACGGGCCCGGCATGCTGCTGCTGATTCCAGCTCATCAGCTCCCCAAGTTCTGATGCTGGGTGGCTGGGGGCAGCTAAGATGTGGGGACCCGGTGTTCGGCCCGTAGCATGTCTGTGAAGGAAGAGCCAAGCCACCTTGTTGGGCTATCTGGTGTTGAGGTCATTTTTAATAAAAACACAGGCAGCATTTATTCAGGGACGATGAAGGAACAAGCGAACCATGTGGTTGTTTTCTTCATAAGCACACGATGGGTAGCATCTTACAAACAGTTCTCCAGGGGACAGCGGCAGGATTCCCTTGGTGTCCACTTGTCTTCCCCTGTGCACCTGGGGTGGGACCGACTCCCTCGTTGCTCCCCTGGATTCCAGGGACAGGCAGGAGAGCTGAGATCAACCAATGAGAGTGTAGCTCAGGGCTGTGCACCTGTTGTCCAGATGGGAGGTCTGAATGGCTGCAGCCCTGTTTTGAAAGCCAGCAAGGGCAGGAAGGAGGGGAGGTGGAGTTTGAAGTTCGCCTTCTATCTGTATCACTCAGCTTTGGGAGAGGAACTGCTCCGTTTGCTGTGTAAACTTGTTCATACTGGAGTGGGGGGTGGTAATGAAGAACGCTCACTCAGGGCAGGTGTTGAGCCTGGAGGTCACGACGCTTGCATTTTCCTGGCTGCAGCTCCCATGCCAGCTTCCTGCTCATGCAGACCTGGCAGGCAGTGGTGAAGGCTCCAGTAATGGGGTTCCTGCCGCTTGGTTGGGAGACCTGCATTGCATTCCCAGCTCTGGGCTTTGCAGGCTCCTGGGGAGTACACCTGTGGATGGGAGCATTGTCTGTGTCTCTCTATTCCTTTCAGATTAAAAAAAATTTTTTTGGCCGGCGCCGTGGCTCAACAGGCTAATCCTCCGCCTTGCGGCGCTGGCACACCGGGTTCCAGTCCCGGTCGGGGCGCCGGATTCTGTCCCGGTTGCCTCTCTTCCAGGCCAGCTCTCTGCTGTGGCCCAGGAGTGCAGTGGAGGATGGCCCAAGTGCTTGGGCCCTGCACCCCATGGGAGACCAGGAAAAAGCACCTAGCACCTGGCTCCTGCCATCGCATGAGCGCGGTGCACCGGTCATCCGCGGCAGCCATTGGAGGGTGAACCAACGGCAAAAGGAAGACCTTTCTCTCTCTCTCTCTCTCACTGTCCACTCTGCCTGTCAAAAAAAAAAAAAATTTTTTTTAATCCTTACTTGTGGAAGTGGTATATGCAGGGAAATTGAGAAGAGTTGCCTAAGTTAATTATAATTACATGAGGGTCCTTCAAAAAGTTTGTGGAAACAGTGAAATTAAAAGGTGTGTTTATTTCGGTGCAAAAATTTTTTTTGAAATCTATGCATAGTTTTCTCTTACATTTTCCACGAGATTTCTAAAGATGTTTAATGCGATATCATTTTTGTGAAACTCTTAGATTTCTATTATTACACTGTCAAGTAGGAGAGCCATAGAAGCCTCAACTTATCCTCATTTCTCCTTGGTAAAAGGTAACAGTCACATTCGTTTGTCTTCTGAGTTTCTCTTCTCCTTAAATGGCTTTTACAGGTGACGGAACTCAGTCTTGAACCCGATGCCGTTTGACTCAAGGTCGGCCCTGGCAACCACTTGCTGAAGTGCAAGGGCAGGAAACCATAAATCTTGCAGGCTCTGTGCCGTGTAGTCCCTGCCGCCACCACCCAACACTGCTGTCACACACGCAACATGTAAACAAAGAGGCCTGGCTATGTTCCAGTCAGATGTGTGTGGGTGTTGAGACTCACCATTTCAGGTCTCTTCACATGTCAGAGGCTCACGTGTCAGAAAAGACAACTCCTGATTTTAAAAGCCACTTGCCATTACAAAAGCCATTCTTGGGTCATCGACTATACAAGAATAGCAGGTTGCCAGCTCCTGCTCTAATGTCATACATAAATCCATCTTCTACATCACGAGTGGGACAGCATCCTATGTGGGCGCTGGATCTCCGCCTCTGCCAAAATCCAGGTGGAGAGTTCGGAGAGGAGAATGGTGCTGGTTCACTGAGGGCATCTGGTTGTCTGCAGATCTGCAGATCAATTTCTTGAATAAATACTTTGATGCATTTTCTCTGTTTCTCTCTCTCTTTCTGAAACATTGACTTCGATAAGCAACAAAAAGTAGAACTAAAAAATAATTCATTCTCACGATTATTTATTAAATAATTTTAGTGGCACAAACGCTTAACTAAGTATGTTTTTCTTCCAGTGGCCTTTTGTACAACCCCCAAAGCTACTCTAATTGCTACAGAGCAGAGGGATCTGTTGATGAAAGTCCTGAGAAAACATCCAGGCACTGAAGCGAGCACCACACTGAAAAACCACTTGCAGCACTGTTTCTTGTAGTGTAAGGTGCACGGAAGATGCTGGCCTGGCAGCTGGGGATTTTGCAGGGACCTAGCCCTGGGTTTGAATTCCGGGTCAGCCACTTACTTACTGTAATCTTAAAATTATATAACCTTTCTCAACCTTGGTTTATTCATCTATAAAATGGAAACAACATATGTAAATAATGAGACTAGTCCTTGGTATCCACATGCGCAATAAATAAATAATAGTTTACAGGTCTGTAGCACAGGGTAGCTCCAAGGATTGGAAACATGGACTTTGGGTTGGGTTGCTGAGTATCTGGCAATATGAACAACTTTCTTAACCTCTTTAACTTCTGCTGTCCTCATCTGGGATTCATTTTCTAAAATTAGCTATTTAAGTTGAAAGGCAGAGAGAGACGTGTGTGTGTGTGTGTGAGGGGGGCGGATGTGTTGCATCTTCTGCTGGTTCACTCCCGAAATGCCCAAAACAGCCAGGGCTGGACCAGGCCGAAGCCTGGGGCCCAGAACTCAGTCCAGGTCTCCCACGTGGGTGGCAGCGATACAGCTACTGGAGCTGTCACTGTCTTCCTGGGTGTGCATTAGCAGGAAGCTGGGACTTGAACCAGGCGCTCAGTATGGGGTATAGGCGTCCCAAGCCTATACCCCATACTGCAAGCATCTCTGCTGCTATGCCTGGGATTCATTTTGAGGCTTACGTGAGAAGAACTGGCAGAATTAAATAAGGCCATGCAGGTACAATATGCAGTTTTCTCGGTAGAGCTGAAGCAGCCCGTCACCTGTACGAACACGTGTCATGTAAAAATATTTCAGTACATACACAAATCACCGGCTGCAGACACAGCTCGGAGATGAAGAAAGCTGACAACTGTTTTTCTTGCAATGAGGCTGGGAGTACTTTCTACTTTCATCAGCAAAACAAAATGTATAAATGTTCTCAGTGCTATCAATGGGAAGTGATTCTCTGCTCCAATTTATACAAGACTGAACTGGTGCCTTCATAATATCAGGACCCATAATAATGAAGAAAAATGAGTAGCAGGGATAAATATAAATCATGAGAATAAAGCCCAATTACTTTGCAAATCCCAAGTGCGGTTGGACCCATGTCCATGATACTCAGCTTTGAGAAATGAACTTCTATGCATTTTATTGTGCAAAAATTTCAGTTTCCTTAAACCACTCATGTTTTGCTTTGATGATGTTTAATTTTATTGTCTTAATCTGGCCACTTTTTCTAGACAATGACTGACACAGGAACATGCTTTTTCATAAAAACTGTTTCATTAGTTTGAATTCATAGCACTATAATAGAAAAAATTTGGAAATAACCTCAATATCTATTAATGGGAGGACAAACAGACTGTGGCATGTTTGTGTGCCCAAGAGCCCAGGGCACAGCAGAACTGAATGGAAACTGTTTCAACATGAGTGGGTCCCACAGACAGGACGTGTGGTAGACTAGACACAGGCGGTGCGATACAGAGTGAGCAGCTGATCCACTCTGACAATGCAGATAGAAACCCTTGGGCAGTCTGGCAGAGGGATGGGGGAGCTTTTGTTAGGTTGGGGATTATATTTTAATAAATTTAAAAAATGATTTGTTAAGAATGCATACCTTGGTGGAGGACTATGAAGAGAAGTGGCAGGGGTAGACCTCATCTTTGGGATGACAGTGGCCTTAGGGGATGGGAGGGGGCAGCATGCAAGCTGGTGGGTGACAAGGGGCTTCACCTGTGTGACACAGGAGTCCGGCACATTCTGTCTCACTCCTTATGCCTGGGTGCATGTCTTAAATATTGCACAAAGTGAGCTAAAAGTAGGAGACCATATTAACACTAAAGTCTTTCAAAGTTTTTGAATACCTAACTCACATTGAAAACCATGTCTGTGCATTACCTAACAGGCATATCAGATATATATATATATATATATATATATATATATATATGCCAATGAATATATAGCCAATGAATAAAACATGTATCTGATATATATAATATATGAATAATATATAATGCATATATTCCAATGACTAAAAGATATCTCTGATAGAGGTATCTGTTTATCTGTCTATGCATGGAGAGAGAAAGAGAGAACATGCATTCCGAATTTGTGTTTTAGCACGCTGTAGTGTCGGCAGCCCACGTGATGAGTGACGGGATGATACAGAGACTTCCATCCCCTTATTCAGTGTGCAGGGGAGCTGCCTTGGAGACCCTCGCTCATCCGTAATTTCCCTGGCATCAGCGTGTGTGAGGGGAGGCAGGCGCTGTTCCTGCCCCTGTTTGGGTGGGAGAAGGAGTTTCTGGATCCCTGACGGGCGTGTACTTGCTCCCACAGAGGTGAGCGGTGTGGGGACGGGGGTCACCGTGGTGATGGAGCGGATCCACACCACAGCCTTGGTTTCTATTGGGAAAAACCAAAGACTGGAGAACTGGGGCAGGACTCCAAAATTCCACTGACTTTGCCTAGCAAGCCAAGGACCGTGAACATTCTAGATCAGACAGTGTCCTAGCCAGAGAACAAAGCCCCCCTATAAGCTGGTGACTGCCGCGGGCCACGTGATTACTCCACGTTTTGAAAAACATTGTGCCTCTCTTCAACCCTCTACCCAGACTCCGCGAGACTGCATCATCCGGCACCTCTGCCCTCTCCTGTCTCCTCTCCCGCCCTGTCTGTTTTCAGCTGGGCCACTAGTGAATCTGATGCCCATCCACCTGCTGTTCTCTGTCAGGAATGTCCCTCTTCCCCATGCATGTGGAAACCACAACTTGGCCTATCATTCTGCCGTCCTGGTCTGATAAGAATGGTACCTGCGGGTGCGTGCTGTGGCACAGAGGGTTTGCTAAGACGTGAGACACCTGCATCCCATCTAAGAATGCCTGTTTGAGTTCCTGATACTCTGCACTTGCAATCCAGCTTCCTGCTAGTGTGCTGGGGTGGGGTGGGGGGCAGTAGGTGATGGCCCAAGCACTTGGGTCCCTGCCCCCCACATGGGAGACCCAGATGGAGCTCCTGGCTTCCTCCTGGCCTAGTCTCAGCTACTGAGGACATTTAGGGAATGAATCAGTAGATGGAAGATCAATCTTTCTCTTTCTCCTTCACTTTCCATCAACTGCCTTTTAAATAAGTAACTTTTTTTTTTAAAGCGTGATACCTGGCACATAAGAGATGCTCAGTATGGTTTGTTCAATTATATTAAGGCTTTGTTTAGTCCTAAATTACAAATTCATAGCTTTTTTCCCCATGTTGGTCTTACATAAACTTAATAAAGCAGTATCCTGAAGATTATTCTTCTGCATAGGAAAATGATGTTTAATGCTCCAAGTTGCTCATCTTTGGTCCAAGTCTAATGAATCATCCCGAGTCATTCCTTTGATTCCGTTGCCTGCAGCTGGGTGCAGTAGGATACACCCACCGCCTCTTCCGCCCTGCAGAGGAACTCCCAGACCTCAGCCCTCCCTGCTGTCAGGGAGCACGGGAAGCCACGGCCTGTTTCTGCTTCCCTCACGCCAGAGCTCCCGAGCTGGCTGCCCTGATGGTTCTTTCTTTTCTTTTTATATTTTTAAGTATTTGAAAGGCAGAGTTACAGAGACAGGGAGGAAGAGAGAGATCTTCCATCCTCTGGTTCACTCCCCAAATGGCTGCAATGGCCCAGGGGGGAGCCAGGAGCCGGGAGCTTCACACAGGTCTCCCACATGGGTGCAGGGGTCAAGGACCTGAGCTGTCTTCTGCTGCTTTCCCAGGCCCATTAAGCAGGGAGTTGGATGGGAAGTGGAGCAGCTGGGACTCCCACCACTGCCTGTGTGGGATGCTGGTGCTGCAGGCTTAACCTATTACCTGTGCCACAGCAAAGGCCCCAGAGGGTTTTTTTCTCCTTTTTCTTTTCTGGTCAGCTGTTTGTCACTACTGCAAAGCTGAAACATTCCAGCATTTGTGATTCATAAGCTGTTGTTTCTCCCACCCCTACCCCCTGCAGGTGAGTTTCCAAGTCCTCCCTGACCCCCTGCAGCCCACCCTCAGCAGGTTCCAGCGTCTTCATCCTGCTCCAGTCATGTCTTTGCAGATGCTGGTAGGAGATGGCTCTGCAGACAGGACGCCCCCCTCCCCCGCCCCAGGTAGCCCCCAGGTTTTCCCCTGGGGTGGCAGACTGCGGAAGCACGCGCCCAGGCTAGCAGTCCTCCTCGCTCCCCCCCCTCCCTTCAAGCTCACGATGTTTTGCATTCTCGCAGGCTTTCCACTTTGAAAGTGCTCCGAGACGCCTTACAGCTCATTAGTTCCTCTCCACATCCTGCGGGGAACTGCAGGGCAATTATGTTCCCGGCTTTACAGTGGAGAGTTGCCCAGGGAGACGTCCCATGTTTACTGAACTTAAAGGAACCGATTTTTCAACTGCCAGGCCCCCTTGCGGGTTCCAGGAAGACGCCAGGAACAGGAAGGCAGCAGTGTCTCCACCTTTGAGAGGGGCCAGGTGTCTGGAGCTTGTCACAGGGAGGAGGGGTCCCGAGGGAGGGAGGCAGCTCCTCTGAGGCCCGCGGCCTCCCCAGGGGGAGGCGCCTTTGGATGCCAGGGACAGGAGGTGGCCTGGGCAAGGGCTTGGGGCTGGGAGGGCGCAGGTATTGGCCCGGGCCCCTACTTACAGTGCTGCCGCCCCGGCTTGAGGCACGGCCCCACTCGCTCCACAGGGCTGCCCACGATGGCGCCGCCGGGCGCTCTAGGCCAGGTAGGGTGCAGGCCTGCTGACCACACTGCCCAATATGGGCCTGCGCCGGCCGAGCGATATAAATAGACTGCGGGGAGGGCTGAGGCCGCGGCTGGCCGGGAGGGAGGGCGCCACCATGGCCCCGCGCAGGCGACAGGTGCACCCCCCGGCCTGGACAGCACCGCTGGTTCCCACGGCAGCTCAGCTATTCTGCGCTGGCCCAGTTCCTCCGGCTGGACATGCTGCTAGAGAAAATTTGGAAACTTGATTTTGAAAACAACAAGTTGCCCATGTATTGTTGTTATTTTTGATTGCAGACACAGCCAAAATCATACTGTGCATGTGGCCCCGTGGAATGTGGCCCTCGGGTGGGATTGTCGGATAAACAGGGGTGCTTGGCTGGGTGCAGGTTTGAGTGGGTGTGGGACCAGTGTTTGTGAGTCCAAGTGTGTCGCTCGGTGATTGGGCGATGAGCTCCAGGCTTCACGCTGTTCTGGCTTTATCTGGCTTTTTTATTTAGGGCACTGGCCACCCCTGGCAACCCCATAGGAGCCCTCAATTTGGGGTTTTGCCCCAGGCCTCTGCAGAGTTAGGTAAGCTAGTTGAAAGCAGAACAAAACCAAATTGGCTTCAGTGCCAGGGGCACACGTATTATGTTAACACCTCTGCAGGTCTGAATGGAGAATGCGCCAGGCTGGATTATGTGCAGGTGTGAGCAGGGCAGCTTCTCCCGGGGTTCAGCTCCCGGATGTCATTCTTCAGCTGCGGCCCCTTCCTCCATCCTCGGAACCAGGACCCCAGTGCTGTCCCTCCCACAGCGCCACTAACCTCTGCCCCCACTTCCTTTTTATTACTGTTAATGGTGGTCAAGTATACGTAGCATGAAATCCAGCATTAATCATCTTGGAGCATCCAGTGCAATGCCTTTATTAACAATGCTGTGCGGCCATCTCCGCGATCCAGGCCCCATAGTTTTTCCTTATCCCAGAAAGAATCCCACACCCATTAAACAAGGGCTTCCTGGCCCTTCCTCCTGCCAGCATCCGGGAACCTGGGCTCCACCCTGTTTCTAAGTGTGCTGACTCCAGGCACCTTATGAAGGCAGAACACGTGGTTCTGGTCCCTCTGTGAGCACCAGGTCCTCGGGGTTCACTCGTATTGTAGCAGGCGTCAGAACTGCCTTCCTCTTTGAAGGCTGAATGTGTTCACATGTACACATATATAACATAGGAAGCCATCTGTGCTTTTTCCATGATGCGTGTTTTCCATGAACTTCTTGAAGACCCCCCTCATGTGCATGAATTTCACAATTTTTAAATTGTTTTATTTATTTGAGAGGCAAAGAGAGAGGCTGGTTCACTTCCTGAGTAGCTACAATGGCTGGAGCTCAGATGATTCCAGTGCAGGAGCTTCTTCTGGGTCTCCTACGTGGGTGCAGGGCCCCAAGGACTTGGGTCATCTTCCACTGCTTTCCCAGGCCATTGGCAGAGAGCTGGATCTGAAGAGGAGCAGCTTGAACTCGAACCAGCACCCATATAGGATGCTAGTACATTAGGCAGAGACTTAGGCTACTATACCATAGCAGCGGCCCCGAATTTCACAATTTTTGTACCAAAATAAACGTCTTCCAGTTCCATTTTCCATGTACTTTTGAAAGTACCCTTATATATCAATATATGTGTGATTCCATATGTGTGTGCCCTGTATGGATGTGCATAGCGCATTGGAAGCAGCGAATCCCACTTTGGAAAGCGGGGCCCCCTTGGCTGTTGGAAGTTTGCGCGTCAGTGAGGCACCCTCCCAGTGTTTGTATTCACGCACAGGCACTGAGGTGAGTGCTGTCTCCATTTCCACAGCCGTGCCTTGCTCTGCACCCGTTTAGATCCCTCTACTGTTTCCCAGAGTCTGTGGGAAGCTAAGGAGTGTTTTCAGCCTGCCCGCAAGGCCCCGCCCCATTTCCTGTTTGGCGGCTTCATTTCACCTTTCTCCTTTGCATCAAGAGGAAGCGGGAAGACAAGAGCCAGGGCGTGGAGTCCTGACACTAATTTACATCCTGGGCTTGGTCACTGTGTGACTTGCGTTAATTATTAAAATATCCAGTTGCCAAGTGATTAATGAAGTATTGCTCTTCATCAAAGAGAATTCTTCGGTGGAAAGTGGGACTAGGGGGCTTGACCTTGACTTCCAAAAATGGGTTGGCAGGCCTGATGCATTTGTCTATGTGTGTGTGTGTGTGTGTGTGTGTGAGAGAGAGAGAGAAGGATCAGATTCAGCAAATGTGAGCCCCTGTGGGAGGTGGGACTTGTAGCAGCCACCACAACCTGCTTTCCCTCCTTGCTGGCGGCTTTGGTCTGAAGGGCTCAGAGCCTTGTTGCTGGTGCCATCTCCTGGTGCTCACCTGGGAAGCCCCTCTCACTGCCCTCTGCGGATACCTGTCATGTTTCCCTTCCACGTCTCTGGGGCCCACTCGTGTGCCTAGCTCAGGTCCCCAGGAGAAGAGATGGCGAGGGAATGCTAAGGGAAGTGGGGGGGTCTCGAGGCTGAGCAGGTGCGTGACAAGGACGGGGCGGGGGAGGGGGGCAGGGCAGCAGGTGTCCTGGCCTAGCTTTGCTCCCTGAGGCCTGGGGGCCTGGAGTGGAACAGGCAGGTGGTAATGGGTCTCTTTTGCATGCAAGTTATTAAGAGGATGGAGTTAACGCGTGGAGGTGCTTTTGTGAACCAGAGAGGAGCACCAAGTCATTTTCTTCTGACAGCACATTTGTCACTAAATGGGAACTCCTTTCCCCAAAGATCCTGAAAATGGGGCAGAAAGCCATCCCCTACTGCCAGTCTCTACTTCCTACAGTCGGTCGTGAGACAAGATATGGGCCTTTGGAGGCTCCTCCCTGTGAGAATCCATCTCAGGAAGCGTGGAGGATGGAGTTACCTGTCTGCCAAGGCACTCGGTTCTCCCTTCCCTGGTGATGAGCCACGCTCAGCCAGCCATCCTGAGGGTATTCGAGGCTGCACACAACTTCATCCAGTAGGTAGGGAGTTCTTTAAAAGTCGAGAAGCCTGCAGGAAGCCTGATGGCTCTGAACATTTCAAGATTATTTCATTTTCCTCAGCAAATGAATCACTCAAACCCTAAGCATATGAATATTCAAAACTGATTTAAAGAATTTTAAATTAATTTATTATTCTATTTTATGTATTTGAAAGGAAGAGAGAAATCTTCAATTCCCTGGGTCACTCCCCAAATGCCTGCGGCAGCTGTGGCTGGCTCAGGTGGAAGCCAGGAGCTGGAAACTCAGGCAGGTGGCAAGGACCGAAGTACTTCAGCCATCACCCTCTGCCTCCCAGGATGCGCGTTAGCAGGAAGCTACTACCTGGAGTGGAGCCAGGACTTGCACTCCAGTGTGGGATGCAGGTGCCAGTTCCCATCCCTCAGGTAGGAGTCCACACAGTTTCTTAACTCAGGCCTGACTGATCGCTATTGTTTGTTGCATAATTAAGCCATGCCCAGTGATCTTATGTGTGAGTTAAGCAACATAAGCTTGGCTGCTCTAACAGAGAATTAGAATGAGAGTTTCCTAACCCAGAGGGCGGTGACTTTTCTCTTGCACAACTGCAGGACTGGGAGCATTCCAAGGCTCCTTCTAAGGTGGCTCCGGTATCACCGGCCCAGACTCCTTCCCTGTTCTTGTCCACCCCGTGTGTTCTTGTCGCTGGGTGTTACCCTTGCCCACATGCTCCAAGATGGCTCCCCACTGCCTTCAGCCAGGGGGAAGGGGGAAGGAAAAGACAGACCCTTTCCTTTAAGGGCACACTGTAGGTCCCCCGCATTGCTCCTGCTCGTAGACCGTTGCCTGTAACTGAGTCACATGGCCAAACCTTGCTATAAAGCTGTGGGGCTGGGACATGGAGTCTCTCTTGGGTGACCAGTGTTGTTGTATTCAGAAAAGGGGAGCAGGATGTTACGACATAGCTAGCGATCTTTGGCACATGCATTCTCTGTAGATTGATTTATCTCACCTTTCAGAAAGCCTTGCACGTCCTTATAGCCCTTGGCCAGGTTTAGAGTTGCATGGGTTCATGGCACTGCGTGCACAAAAGCACTTCTCTTAAGCTGCACACGTTGGGAGGGCGGGGACTGTGTCTGCTCACCAGAGTCTAGGATGGTGCCTGACACATAGTAGGTGTTCAATGAATTGTTCTAGAGTAAATGAATGAGCATCATCAGGGAGCTTCCCATTTTATTCCAAATCCAGCTCCACCGTCACCTCTTCTTTCTGCCTTTTGGGAGCAGGTCTCCAGCAGAATTATTGCAGCTGCTTGCTGTGTTCCCGCAGCCCTCCTGCTCAGCCCATTGCATTACAGAGGTTTAGGGTCTCCTGCCTGGCTGGATGGTGAGCTTCCCCAGGGCAGAGAGCGGTCTCACTCATCCTGCACCTCCAGGGATCAGCACACAGGAGAGCTGTTATGGTTCCAATGTCTCTTGGGAAAGCTTCATGTCGAAATTTAATTGCCACTGTGACAGTGTTGGGAAGTGGGACCCTTCAGAGGTGACAGGATGGGGAAAGCACTGCCCTCGTGGATGCCTTGATGATAATGGGAAGGGTTAGTTATCCCAGGAGTGCGCTCCTGGGTTCAGTCTACCCGTCTGCCATTCTGCCCTGTTATGAAGCAGCAGGAAGGCCCTCACCAGGTGCAGGCCCTCGATCCTGGGTGTCCCAGCCTCCAAACCATGAGAAATAATTTCTTTTGTTTATTATCACCCAGTCTAGGCTGTCTTGTTGTAGCAGCAGCAAACAGACTTAGATGGGGCCACCCAATGAATGCAGTTGTGTTTGAGAGCAAAGGGTTTTGGTGCGGAATCAGTGGGAGCTTCTGCTTCCCCATCATGTGCTCTTGCCCACCGCTGCTTGTCACAGCTCCTCTCCCAGAGTGCTTTGCTGCTGTCCTGCCCCCAGCTAGTTCCTTGCACCTTCGAGAGCTCAGTGCTAGCAGAGACCCTCACACTGTATCGAGTAAGAGAGGTTATGGGCCGGCGCCGCGGCTCAACAGGTTAATCCTCCGCCTTGCAGTGCCGGCACACCGGGTTCTAGTCCCGGTCGGGGCACCGGATTCTGTCCCGGTTGCCCCTCTTCCAGGCCAGCTCTCTGCTGTGGCCCGGGAGTGCAGTGGAGGATGCCCAAGTCCTTGGGCCCTGTACCCCATGGGAGACCAGGAGAAGCACCTGGCTCCTGCCTTCAGATCAGCGCGGTGCACCGGCTGCAGTGCGCCAGCCGTGGCGGCCATTGGAGGGTGAACCAATGGCAAAGGAAGACTTTTCTCTCTGTCTCTTTCTCTCACTGTCCACTCTGCCTGTCAAGAAAAAAAAAAAAAAAAAAGAGGTTGTGGCAACAAAGCACACGGCCCACCAGTGCAACCGTGTGACCCTGTTTCTCCCTGAACACCCACTTGAACTCTGGTTTTGTCCTTTCCCATTACCAGACTCCCTTCGCATTGGCATCGGGAGGGCAGTGCTTCCCTCTCCATCTATTCATTCCTCTAGTTACTCAACAGCTGTCTACTGGGCATCTATTCTGTCCCGGGAACAGCTAGACAGTGGTGACAACAGCTGTGTATCAAGTGGATGAGGTCCCTTGGAGGATACCGTTCGGCAAGGGGACAGAGGATCAGTCCCTAATTCTCGTTTGTTGCAGATATAGAAACATTTTCCTGGCCTTAAGAAAATCTCAAAGACCTTCCAGTTCCCTCGGCTGCTCAAGCAGTGACTTACTCTCCTCATTTCTCTTCACTGCCAAAATTTAAGGCACGTAACGTGTGCACAGTGTGGTCAGTCTCCTGACCACCCATGCCCTCTCTGCCCCTGCACTTACCACTCTGTAAAAATTGCTCTTGGTGGCTACAAATGGCCCAGCCAAACCAGTGCCCTCTTCTCAAGCTTGTTAACCAGAGGTCCTCCTTTCCCTCTTACAGCTGTTACATTGCTTATCTGACAGTGAGGTCAGGTTATACCCTTAGCCTGGATGATTTGAGAGATTTATTCTTTTCCTCAAAAAAAAAAAGCCTGTAAAATAAATGTGGATGTGAAGCAATATTTTAAAACTTTTTAAACTGCAAAATAAATAATGTAACTGATAAAAATCCATGCCATTCAAAAGCATGTACAATGAAGAGTGTACTTCAATTCGACAAGCTCCCAGTTCCTCATCTCCAGAGGGATTCTGGTTGGTTTCTTGGGTCTCCTTCTAGAAGCAGTCTATGGAATTCATGCTTTGAGGTCATACGATGCTTTGTATTGTACTGAGAAGGGGAACAGGACAATCAGCAATTTATTTTGGAGCTCCGTGGTGCAGTGTTGGGATAGAGTCAAAGGTGCACAAGGAGACATCTTTCAGAGACAAAGAAGACATCGCACGGATCAGACCTGGATGACAGAAGAGGGTAGAGATCAAAGACAGCTACAGGGTCATCAATCTTCAACCAGGGAGCCTGGAAGAATAAAGGTATCAGTGATGGACATAGGCCCGAGGCAGAGCTCCTGTTTTAGACTTTGTGAGTCTGAGATGATGTAGGATGATTGGGCAGTGGAAGCAACCTGACACAGAGGCAGAACACCTGTCTGAAGTCTGAACCCCTTCCTGAACTACCTGACTTGGAGTAGAAGCAGCTTTGGCCTTAGTTCCTTCTACAAAGTCCTATTGAATGTCTGCTTTGCATCAAGCACTGCCCTAGGTACCAGTGATACAGCAGCAGAAGAAATCTTGTGCCCTGTGGAGCTTGTGTTCTAGTGGAAGAGAAGCTGCAAACGAGATTATAATGTATGCCCAAGCAGCAGCAGTGCTTCGGAGAATAACGACACAGGACGAGGGGCCAGGTGGGGCGATAGCATAGCGGAGGCAATCAGAGAAGGCCTCTCTGTGGAGGGAAGCTGATGGACAGGAGGGACTTACAGGGTCCCAAAGGACTATTACAGCCACTTCTGCTGTTTGGCCTGTGATTCTAAGTGAAGAAATGCCTTAGCAACTTGAAAATAAAGTTCTGGGGAACAGGGGTAAGGCCAGAAGAGGTACTGAGATTTGACAAGCTGCCATCATCCTGGAGCGCTGAATGACTGCGTGGATGAGAGGCTAGAAGCTGTGAGATGAGAGGTGAAGCTGTGTTAGGAGAACCAGGATCAACACAGACGGTGGATGGAGGCGCTTGGAAAGCTGGGGAGAAGGAGCAGCAAGAGAAAGCAGAGACCGTGAGAATATTCTCCTGCCTGTGGACGACAGACAGAGACTGGCCGTGGTGGCAGATACCCAGAGGGGAGGAAGAGGTGGTGGTGGAGAGGGTCCGGTCTCTCGGAGAGGCTAAGCAATGGGACAAAGCCCCAGGATGTGACTCAAAACTCGCTGATTAGGGGTCATCTCAGTGGCGAGGTTGGGACTGGAGGGTGAATCTCAGGGAGCAGAGAAGAAAGGCAGTGTAGACTTAGGCCACGGAATAAACAAGCCTCAACGTTGCATGGCTTCACAAGCTGACATTTAATCTTACTGAGGCACCAGCCTCAGGCAGGCGTTCAGCTCCTCCAGGAAGTCCCTTCAGAGGCCCTGATGTCCCTGCCAAGGTCCCCTGGCCAGCCAGTGAGAGGGTTGTGTGGGTCAGGCATAGATGAGATGTGGACACCTCCTTCCACTGGCCACACCTAGCTGCAAGGAAGGCTGGATTTTGGTGGAGACAGGATGCCAGCACCTGTGGAGGTGGGACCTTCAGCCCTTGCGATGTTTGGAGAAAGGAGTCCTGAGTTAGAGCAATTTGGGAAATGCCTCATTCCACATCCCTTGTTGCAGGATCAGGAGGCGGCAGTAAAGGTCCTGGTGAATCGCACAGTTAATGCTCACGGTTAAAATAGGCCCACACTGCTCCATGCTGGAGACCAGAGTGGCTGCCAGGGAACAGTTGTGTTCCAGAGGCCGGCATTCTTGGGCACAAGGTGGACTTCAGCAGTCTCACCAGCGCTTTCCCCAATCTGCAAGTGAGCAGGACCCTTAAAGGAGACAGGGCCATCGGGGGAGGTTAGGGAAGGCCGGCAGCCGGGTTTCTTGGTTGGTTCTGGAAGTCATCCTGATGCCACTTTGTCGGGATTTCTTTGATACACGGCCTTGGCTATTAGGGACGGGTAGTCATGTATTCCTTCCTCATCTGAGGTTAGCCCCTGAAATTCTTAGGCCACCACCCATCGAACAAACCTCGTGCTCCGTCGCAGGAGCAGCAGTTGGCTGTCCTTAAGCAGAAGGTGAAAGGAAAGGAAGATGCACTTTGTTTGCAGGTGTGGGATTGTGCCCCCCGGCAGGGCGCAAGGTCAGAACGTGCAGGGGAAGAGGGAGCTGATGCAATACAGTTGCCAAGAGAGACGAAGCGTTTCCTAGATGTTCTGGACTTTGGGGGCCGTCCGTTTCTGATGTGACGGTGGATCTCACGCAGACTGCGATCCTGGGGGCACACCCGGGAAAGCCCGTGAGGCCACGTTAGGACAGAAGGCTTACATCCATCTGAAGATGGAAACCATGACAGCCATGGCAAGGGCGAGATTCCCAACCCTGGAGGAGAACAGAGCAAGCAATGCCAGCTGTCTTCACTGGCCTGCGGGGAAGGGGAGATGGAGCGAAATAAAGGGGTTTGTGAGGACCGCGTTAGCTGGTGGGGCGGGGGTAGGAGGAGAATCTCTCGGATGACTGTCTCCTCCCTCAGCTCGTCTGAAGAACAGGAAACGGGTGGAAATCTCCTGAAGATGTTTTATAAATGAGCTCTCAATGAGATCAGTGAATTAGTAAATCCCCGTGTCCCCGACCTGATCAACACAGCTGCAAAAGACAGGGCGGCTTGGATGGGTATGGCATCCCACCCAGCAGGGGGCCGCGCCTGTGATTAGTGGCTCACGTGGGGCTCCTGGTTTGCATAATGCCTTTGCTCCTGCTCTCATTCACTTCTCACCCTACTCTGGAGGAGGCCAGGCCTCGGGATGGTGCATGGGGAATGGCAGCAGGGCACCAGCCCAGCACCTGGCCGCCCTCGCCTGTGCTGTCTCCTGCCTCTTGATGCACTCCCTAGACGGGCTCTGTGTGGCCTCCATCACACTCTGCTTCCCGGAGGGGGCTGTCTTGCCTCCTGCTAGGACCCGCCCAGGTGAGGGCTGGCTTGTGTTTCCCCAGATCCAGACATTGAGCCCTAAGCCCTAAGCCCTCAGCCCTCATTGGAATTGTGCAGCTGCGATTGAGCCAAAATGGAAGCATTGTGAGTAGTGGCGCTACAGAAAGGGGAAATTGGAGACCGGCACACAGCTAGGAAGAACGCCAGCCAGGGAGACCTGGTCCCCGTCACTGTCCTCAGAGGGAGCCGTCCCTGCGCACTCCTTGACCTTGGGCTCAGCCTGCAGAGCTGTGAGACATCCGTTTCTGTTAAGTCACCCAGCCCAGTTTGTGGTCCTTTGTTAGGGCAGCAAGGCAAAGCAAGACACCACCGCCCTCAAGTCTGCACTCGCACGATCTGATCCAGGAGGACGAAAAGAGCAACCCACTCAGCAACTTGGCTACATCAGGGTTCTTTGGGCTGATGGTCACTTGTCACGTAGCTTAGGAAATAAGGTTAGTTTGGCCTTATTTGCATGCATTTATTTATGTATTGTAGGGTGATTCATATTGACCTGTAGAGAGCTTCACGTTTTTTTCCCTATCCATTCCTTTAGGTATACATTCTGGAAATTTCCCAGGATCAATCTCAAGTTTACCAATCTGTAGTAATCCTAATCTGTGTTTTATACATTGCAACAGTTGCCCACCTGGAGCCCATGTTGTTACTGAATGAGGTGGAGTCACCGTCCGACGCGTGTGAAGACAGATCTGGGACATGGGTGTTTTGAGATGATTGAGCAGTGAACGAGACAGGAAGGTGACCCAGATCTGTCTCCCCACTTTGGGACCTGGGGAAAGATTTGTGCATGATGTAGGGGAAGCTGGTGCGCAGAAAGCTAGGCGAGGCAAGGTCTGACCGGAGTGGCTGGGAACCAGGCTGTTTGTGGTACGGTTTAGCAAGTGGGGTTCCAGCGCCAGTGACCTTGGCCAGTGGATCCCTCACTGCCGAGAGGCCTCCAGCATCTGATCTCCTCGGTTCTGCTCTTAGGCCTCTCCTTCCACGCATGCCCGGGTGACGGCTTGCCGTGCAGGGCTCCGGCTTCCCTGTGCACATGCATGACCTAAGCTTCCCTAAGTAAACAGGGGCCCCAAGACATGATCAGACCTATTGTTGGAGCATAAGATGGGGGGCTTTCAGGGGAGTGGTGGGGGCCTACAACAAGAGGCCTTTGAGATTCAGAGGCCAAGCAGAGATATGCGGTAGAGCCTCAGGCCGTCAGCGTGTTCAGCCCTGAGTCCCATCAGCGTGGCTAAGTGATCTGCCCGAGGGGTTGCCCGTTCTGGGATGTGTGTCTCTCCTTTCACTTGAAGGAATTTCCAGCCACAAAAAGCTGTAAACTATCCCTGAAGTCTCCCACATACCTTTTGTCTAGGTTGACTCATAGAGCACGCCTGGCTCTCCACGAGGTGTTCTGTGACAAAATTTTGGCCTCTCTTGCCCACTTAGTCCCACCTGTTTTTCTCTGTTGAAGATAACTGCTTACAGCATGGTTCTATGGAAGCTCAGGGCTCTGGCTGGGTGTGGTTTGAGGCTATCCCCTGAATCGTGGTCCTCAGCACAGCCGTGTTGACGTTGCGGGGAGGGCCTGGTGGGAGCCCGTTGGGTCACGTGCTGCCCTTGGGAAGCCTGAGAGCAGGTTGTTCTCAAAAGCATGGCCTGGCCCCTGGCTTCCTGTCCCACACAGGTCCCTTCCATGCACGCCCACTGTGGAGAAGCCATCTGCCCTGGAGGTCTTTATCAGAGGCCAAACAGGTGGGTTTTTCAGCCTCCAAAACTCTGAACTCAGTGAACTGATTTTCTCTACAAGTATCCAGCCTCAGGTTTTGAATTACGGCAGCAGAAAATGAACTCATACACATGGTAATCACACTGTGAACACAGAGGACAGAGGCAGTGACAGGAACAAAACCCTTTCGGCAGGGCTGGCTTTGGGGAGCCAACCTGTGCAGCACACCCACCTGGATCACTGCACCTGCCGCCCCCGACAGGGACCCACAATGCCTCTGGAACATGGCGTGACGGCACCTCCACTTACAACGGCTCTTCACGTCCATCACCGTGGATCATAACTTCTGGGGCCTGCATGGATCTGAGCAGAGGAAACCAGAACTCACTCAGCTGTGTCTCACAGCTGGCCATTTGTTTTAGCAACCTGAACCATTACTGTGACGTGATGCTGGCACGTGCAGCTTTCTGAGAGAGTCTCAGGAATGGGGTCTCCTTGGTGGAAAGTGTGTGTCACGTCCATTGCCATCTCTTCCCCCAGTGGCCTGCACCGCAGGCTTGGGGAGTATTCGCCATCCTGCATCTTGGCCGACACCTGTTCATGGTCTTCTTCACCTGTGCTGTTCTGTTAGGCAAGAAATAGTACTTTTTTTTTCCCCACTGCTTATCGTTCCAGCAGTTGAACCTCTTTTAATATGGCTGTTCCTTCCGTGCCTGTGTGCGCCGTCTTCCTGTGGGTCTGTTGCTCCGCCTCAGGGGCATCGTGCTACGATTCTTACAGCTTTATCTCAGCATAAACACACACCCGGGGCAGTTTCTAATCTGTTTCAAAAGTTTCCCGGCTATCCTTAGCTATTTTTTGACTTCAGTTTTAGAATCGTTTAGTCTCATTCTGTAGTTTCATCTCGAATTGTGGATAAGTAACGTATTCCTATCAGTTTGGAAGAACAGAATACTTGTCCGACATTGAGAGTCCGTCTGTGGTCCAGACCACGCCTCTCCACTTGGGAGCCTGTCCCTTGCTGGTTTGGTTTTTGCTTTGTGCCCTCTTGAGCGCTGCTTGCTCAGTGCGTGTTTCAGAGTTGTGTACTGTCAGGAGGTGCTCTTCTCTCCCACTGTATTTTCTCACTGGCTAAGCACTGACTCGTTCACAGGGCTTGGTGCACACTGTAAGGTGGGCTGCCCTCATTGGCCCTGCTCTTGGACAAGGCCTTCTGAAGGTACAGGTTCCTATAACCAGGCTTGCTGTGTGTCACATGCGTGTGCCTTATTGCTTGAACGGGAATCTTACTTCACATGTGGGTGCCTGATTCCTTGTGTGAGAATACCTACCATGGTGCTTAAGACGAGTGCCTCCTGTGCGCCATCGCAGGGCCGTGCGCTGGGAGCAGGCAGCACAGCAGACACAGCCCTATGTCCTGCACCGTGGAGGACATTTCACTGCTGAGGCCTCCGTGGAGCTGTCTTGGCACTTGGCCCATGTGGGTACAAGGTCATGCCTCTGGAGGGCCACTTGGGCTGGAGGCATTTTTCTTTTGTTTTTGCTTGTCATGTAATAACTCTAAATTAAGCAGGGTGCAATTGGGAACAACCGAAGGGATCATTTGGTATCATTTCTTCCCCGGTATTCATGTATTCTGGTGCTGTGTGGTTGGCTATGCTTAGTTCAGTGGTTCTCCTCAAGTTTACCGGGAACTCACTGTGACCCTGACTCCTAAGGACAGGTGCGCTCTGCCATTTCGCACCTGTTTCACTCCACGTGAATATACAAGCAGCCTCTGTGTTGATCAGGCCGTGAGATGTGAGAACAGCTCCTCACCAAGAAGGGTTAAAGGGAGCGGAGTCCCAGCAGCCAGTGCCAAGACCCAGCGTGCTTGGAACCATTCAGAACACGGCCATTAGTGTGGGCCCCGTTACCAGGTTCTGGTGGTCAAAGACCCAGTATGTGGGTGAATAGTGAGATACCCACGGGTTCTTTTATGGACTTGTGAGACCCGGTGCCGCCAAAGAAGTGTTTCCACTGCACTGATTTCTGACTTGTTTGGTGGCTGTCCACCACCCACCGCTTCCTGCCCTCAGCCTCATTGGATGCCCACAAGAGTGTGGCACCATCAAAAGGGTGACCAACCACCGGGCAGTCAGCGTCGGACCAGGAAGGTGGGATTTTAAGTACAACTGTGCAACTGACAGAATGATTCATTGCCTTGTAGGTCAGTGGAAAAGATCAGAGTTTGTCCAGCTGCGTTCCACGGGCTGATAGGAATCATACAAATGTCCCCGGCTCAGAAAGTTCTCAGGGCTCCAGGGCCAAATTGGCTTAGGAACTGCTGCATGCTAATTCCCCCTCTGAGAGCCGTACAATGTACATTAGCATATTAAAAGTTGTGAGAAGTACAGCAGCTAAGAGTCCAGTTTTAATTCTGCGAGTGATTAAGCGAGTTTATTAGTGTAAGGGACAAGTTTCTTTTAGGCCAAGCCGGTTCCCTTAACAGCAGTTCTGGAAGGGCTAGACGAGGCTTCTGGGCATTTTACCTCTGCTTTGGTCAAGGGCTCCCAGCAGCCCAGTAAAACGTGTGTCAGTCTTGAATTATTAGCGCTAGATCTAAAATGGGATGCAATCAAACTAAAATGGTGGTGAGATATAATTTTGTTGATTTGTTCAAAAGGCCATTTGGTGTATCTAAATGCATTTATTTAATGTGTATTTAAATAGAACAAATGGCCTACCTTTGAATTCCTGGGGGCCCTTTGTCACTTTTAGAAAAAGACCTCCTAATGCCTTCATTTGTGAATTTTTTCAAATAACAGGTATTAACGAACTCCCGCATCCACAGCTCTGCGCTCAGTGTGAGAGGAAACAGGGTAGATTTCAAAGTCTGGGAGTGAGAAAGAAAAGGAGAACTTGGAGAACAAGAAAAGGCCACACGCTCACGTGGCTCCTGGCCACCTGTGGGCAGAATTCCTCGCGTGGCTGTGGAGAAGTCCCAGCCTGAGCCGGTGAGGGCAGTGTCCCCACCAGGAAGTGCCATCTTGCCACCGCCCCCCCATGATTTAGCCACAGACACTGATATTCACAAGCCGAGAGGCCGTACCCAGTGTCAGCAGTGCCGCTGTGTAAAAACCACTTCAAAATGCAAGTATGGAAAACGCCGTGCCTGGCTGCTGCAGGGTTGGCTGGGGTTCCTCCGGCCCGGACCCCGACGGCCGACGCTGCTTCAGGCTGCAGATCCCGCTGAGCTGGGAAGCCTTTGCTCCCTGGACCAGTGGACTCACCGGGAACGTTCTCATGGAAATGGCCGCTGCGGCGATGGTTGATGTAACCATGCGAGGCCTCTCCAGCCTCTGCCTGCTGCTCATCTGCTCGTGTCTCAGGGACCAGAGCACATCCAGGGCCAGGGAGGCATAACCTCCGGACTGGGTGGGAGTTACACAGCCCGGGTGTGTGTCTGCTCCTGCAGCTACGGAGCCGGCCCACTCGGGAATACGGCGTGCAGGACGGTGCTGCAGAGGTGGGAGCCCCTCCAGGAGGTCTGGGCAGTTACTGGCTGTGAGGAAGTTCTTTCTGGACCCAGTGAGACCATCAAAAGAACAGCCCGGACATGGCACTCAATTTTATGTGTTAACTTGACCGGGCTACGGGATGCCCAGAAGGCTGGGGATGTGTTGTGTCTGGGCGTGACTGTGAGGGAGCTTCGGTGAGGGGGGGAGGTCAGGATCTGAGGTGCTGGACTGAGCAGAGAAGACCCACGCTTCCCAGTGCTGCTGAGCTGGAACCCGCCTGTCACAGGTCCCGATGAAGCAGAAGGGCAGAGGAAGGGCAGGTTTGCTCCTTTCCACCTGGGCCGTGCATCTTCTCCTGCCCTTGGATATCCGCATGCCTTTGAACTTGTCCGGGAGTGGCATCCGTGGCTCCCCTGGTTCTTGGGCCCTCGGACTGTGACTTGCTGCTACTGGCAGCTTTCCTGGTTCTCCAGGTGCAGGTGGTAGCGTTTCTCTGCTTCTGCAGTGCTGTGAGCCAGCCCCCATAATGTGCTCTGTCACCTCTGTATCTGTCTCCCATTGGTTCTATTTCTCTGCAGAGCCTTCATGCCCCAGGAGTCCCCTGCCCCCCGCTGGAGCCACAGACTCTGTGTCCGACTCAGAGACAGCTGAAAGGCAGGACTGCGGCTGGTCCTGACATTGCCTTCGTGTAAACAGGAAGGCAGGGTTCCCTCCCGCCACCGCCGCCCCAGAGGATGAACTCTGACCCAGAGGTAATGGGAACCCTCAGAAGAGGGCTGAATGCTGAGTACATCTGAGGACAAACCTGAAACAAAAGCAAAGAAGGGGAAAGATGGACGGAATGAAGCGTGGAATGGACTCTCCTTAACCCATCTCCCACGCTGACGCCGGCCTTGGCCAGGGGCTTGCTTGGCCAATGGAACAGTAGGAGAAGCCGTGCAAGCAGAGACTTGAAACGGGCCCGGGAGTGGGGGACTTGCCCTCTCTCGCTGCAGCCTGTGTGTGAACAAGCCCAGGCTGGCCAGCCGGGAGACGGAGACCCAGGCTTTGTGCCTCAGCTGACATGGACCTGGACCCTGCAGAGAGAAGTCTCCCAGGAGCAGCCCTTCGCGGACTCCGTGACCCCCACGTGGCCGCTCGCCCAGACCAGCAGCCCCTGCGGGAGATGAGGATGGGTCACTGCTTGAAGCCATTACAGTTGTGAGTGTTTTGTTAAACACAGGAAGACGCCTCACACGCAACGTCCGTGTTTCTGTCCTGGGAGGGACAGATGTGGATTGCCGCATTGTTAGTACTGACAGATCGTGTTCTCCTTGCGAAGGAAGAGGTAAAGCACAAATAGTACTGGGGACTAAAATTGGGGGGTGACAGAGGGGATGGGTATTGGGAGAGATAAAGCCTGTTCTCGGAAGGAAGCAGTGCGTGTTGGCCGAAGGAGGCAAAGATCCCAGGATGTAGGTACTTAAAGATGGCCAGTAGAGCAGGGTGCAGGTCCTCCTCCACAGGCGAACTGCACCAGGAACTAAGGAGGACACGTCACACGCGTGTGTATGTCCAGGTAAAGACTGATCGCTTCAGTCATAGCATCGCTGTCATTTTAGTCATTGTACAGGAGAACGCCATGTAGACAATTAGGCAGTGATTCAGCATCCACGGTAAGGCACACCTTGATTTCCGAGGTGTGAAAATGTGAAAGAAGTACAGTACCCAAGAAAAAGAAAGCGTACAAGCCAGGATAGAACTAGGACCAGCACTTACGCCACGCTGACAAATGTGAGTAGAACTCACTCGTCAGAAGGAAAAGATTTTCAGATTGAATCACCGAATAGAGTCGAAAAGCTGGAAGTAAAAAGATGGATGAAGATATGCCTGCAACAAGGCAGTGTGTGTGTGTGCACACGTGTGTGCGTGTAGGGAACAGGATCTTAGTATTACACAAGATAAAATTCAGGCCAAAACCTGCCGCCTTATATTGCCAGAGGATACAAGCCACCATACAAATGGAGTAGGTGTAAGTGTCTGCACTTACACCTTGATTAGGCCTGTGTTCAGGGGGTGAAGGAAGACTTGCAGTGGTTAAGGTGCCCACTTCCCATATGGGAGTCCCTGGGTCTGAGTCCTGGCTCCGTCACAGTTCCAGCTTCCTGCGCATCTGCACCCTGGGGAGCAGCGGGTGATGGCAGGAGTTCCTGGGCCCCTGCCGCCCATGTGGGAGACCTGGAATGAGTTCTGGGCTCCTGGCTTTCGCCCAGCCAGTCCCGGTGGTGCATGGAAGGTGTCCCTCTCTCTCTCTCTGCCTTTCAAATAAATTTTTTGAAAAAAAGATGTAAAGAGAAACAGACAAAACACACTGATAATGTGAGAGGCTTTCAGAAAGATCATGGAAGCTGTGTATTATGAAAAACTATGGATTTCCTTTTTTTTTTTTTGCACCAAAATAGTTTCATTTTCCAGTAATCTTGACATATCTTTATAGACCTTAATTTGTCCATTTTAATATAGATAAAAAGTATTATGTCAACTCTATTAAGTATTTTATGGCTATCACAAATGAAGATCGTGGAGTTCTAAGGGAATAGTGTGTAACAAAGGCCACACACTGTGACTGCGTGTCTGCTGATATCCACGCGAGATATGGGTTCACAGGTGCATGAAGAGGGGAAGGGCCCTAGGAAATAAGGAAGAGTTGTTTCAGCATAAAGCGTAGGGAGTCTGTGGGTTTTAGCCTTTTAAGAAAGATGCTAGATGCTGGAGCTGTGGCATAGCAGGTAAAGCCACGGCCTACAGTGCCAGCATCCCATACCGGTGCCGGTTCGAGACTCGGCTGCTCTATTTCTGATCCAGTGCTCTGCTGTGGCCTGGGAAAGCAGCAGAGGATGGCCCAAGTGCCTAGAAGAAGCTCCTGGCTCCTCGCTTCTGACCGGCTCAGCTCCAGCGCTTGTGGCCATTAGGGGAGTGAACCAGTGTTGGAAGACCTGTCTCTCTCTCTGCTTCTTTGTAACTCTGCCTTTCAAGTAAATAAATAAATAAGTAAATATTTTAAGGTGCTAATCAATGCTTTCTCATCAGCCTAAGTGTTCCTGCAGAGCACCCTCACAGCACATGGGCTGGTGTGTGGATCCGTCAAGGGGCATCCACGCGTCAAAGCCATTCATAAATTCATTCCTCAGGTGTCTAACCTCAGACTAAAGATCTAATGACAGGCCGGCGCTGTGGCTCACTAAGCTAATCCTCCGCCTGCGGCGCCAGTACTCCGGGTTCTAGTCCCAGTTGGGGTGCCGGTTCTGTCCTGGTTACTCCTCTTCCAGTCCAGCTCTCTGCTGTGGTCCGGGAAGGCAGTGGAGGATGGCCCAAGTGCTTGGGCCCTGCACCCGCATGGGAGACCAGGAGGAAGCACCTGGCTTCTGGCTTTAGATCGGCACAGTGTGCCAGCCATAGCGGCCATTTTGGGGGTGAACCAACGGAAGGAAGCCCTTTCTCTCTGTCTCTCTCTCTCTCACTGTCTAATTCTTCCTGTCAAAAAAAAAAAAAAAAATACTAATGACAGTGAGGCAGTGGCCTGGACACTGGGGGCTGTGTTTGCCAGTTGTTTTCTATACATCAGCCTTGACCAGGGAGAGCTGTTTCTGACCGTTCTTTCCTCGCTGTCTGTGGCTAAAAGAATGGCAGTATCGGAACCAAATACATTAAGTTGCCTGGGAGTTACATTCTGGGCAGTGGTGGGGAGGGACAAAAATAACCAATTTCCGGGTCATTGTTTGGTTTCAGATGAGGGGATTGAGCCCCAGGTTGTCCATGATGAACCTGTGGTCACAGAACTGGGCAGGAGCAGCCCTGAGACGGGAACAGACATTACTGCTGTCTAGGAAGAAAAAGGTCCCATTGCTTCCGGCACCATTAACATGAGCATTCCCCAACCTCGCAGCCAAGCGGAGTTTAGGGAAAATTTCCCAACCAACACATTTGATAGCTGTGCATCTATGAAGTGCTAGCCGTAAATTTATAATTTTATGGGCCTGTAAGAGGCACCTCGTGGGAGTCATGACCTTTAGCGTTTTCTAAGTGATGGTTCTGCAGCATCATGTTCAGATGGAAGCAGACTCTCACTGGTTCTGCACCCTGGCCATAGGCCCCCTTTGCATTCACGGTTGCAGCTGTTTCACTGACCTCACTTCCTCCCTGGGAATGCGCCCAGTCAGCTGTGGACAGCAGAACCCCGAGACACAAATTCTTACAGTTGCACACATTTATTTAAGGAGAACAATGCATGCAGGGCTTCTTATGTTAAAAATCTCCCATACACATGTTTCAAGGCCAGAGTGCAGCAAATTTCCCAAATGAAGCTTGTGGAAACATCCGCAGGCGTGCGTGGACTCCCTAAGCGGGCGGTCCCCAAGCCAGATGTGAAGTTAAAGCGCAGCATGGTCTTCCAAGTTAAACACATTCTCAAAAGCAGGAACCATGGCAGCTGAATCAGATCCCCGGCCCAGGAAAGAACCAGGGTGGCGCCTAAGCCGGGGCTACACGTGGAGGTCTGTTTGGATAAATGCGGCGAGATCTGGGTTATGTACGCTTGTTAACAAATATTTTCAGGCACCTGCAGTGTGCCCTGTACTTCCTTCTTGTACGATGGATTGTTAACATTGTTTATTGTCTCTTTCTTTTTCATAGATCTTTTTTTGTGATAAGCCTTAAATCCTAATCTTGGCCAAATACAGAATGTTCTTGGAACCCTCCTGACTGCCTACCTGGAACATGGCTTCTTATTTTTATTTGTAACCCCTGCTGGAGAGGAGGAGAGGAAGGTAAGAGACTAATCTCTCTACAGAATCTGTGTGTCGGGGCTTGTCGTCGTCACTCCTGCTGGTGAGTAACGCGCTCTTAACTAGGACGTGGTGTCAGGATTGTCAAAGTACAAGCAAACATCAGATCTCTGATGTTTTGCATGTTTGATCTTTTATGAAGTGCCCGCCTATGTTTAGATGCGTCACCCCGGTTTTCATTTTATTATGTAATGGTTGCATATTCGGAGATACTTTCGAGCTTTTTCTGTCGCATTTCCCTTTCCTCGTGGCAATGGCCATTTTGTGATTCCTGTGCCTGAGGAAGGGCACAGAATGAGAATGGTGGGTGAACTGAGCGGCATCAGCCTCTCTGGGACCGTGAGACCCTGGCTGGTGGGAAGGAGGAGTAGGAGCCCGCACTACGGGACCTGCAGAGCTACAACATGGCCCAGCAGGAGACGGGCAGTAATTGGGAGTGTGTTTTTAAAGATTTATTTTATATATTTGAAAGGCAGAGTTAGAAAAAGGAGAGAGAGAGAGAGAGAGAGAGGTCTTCCATTTGCTGGTTCACTCCCTAAGTAGCTGCAAGGGCCGGGGCTGGGCCAGGCTGAAGCCAGGAGCCTGGAGCTTCATCTGGGTCTCCTGTGTGGTTTCAGGGACCCAAGGACTTGGGCCATCTTCCGCTGCTTTTCCCAAGCCATTAGCAAGGAGCTGGATCAGAACTGGAATAGCCAGGACTCACATGGGCATCCAGTTGAGATGCTGGTGCTGCAGGCGGTGGCTTAACGCAGCCTGGGAACCATCACCTCTACTTCTATGAGGTCCGCCTTTCTGGAATCCCTGCGCAGGTGACATGGGACAACATTTCTCTCTCCATGGTGATCCATGTGCCAGTGAACTCAGTTGAACTTTGCCTGGGTGCACACAGGGACCCCCATGTCACACGGGACCCCACACAGCACGCAGTTAGGACTTTTCTTCATGAGAGCATTTGCAGAAGCCTCAAGAAGATGAAAAAATTCAAGCAGCTCAGCTCGAGGGCCTGCTCTTGACCTTCCCCTCGTGAGACCGCAGGAGACCACCTTTCAGCGGCAGACACCAGGGCCGGGTGCTGGGGCCGGCAGGATGCAGCAGGCCTGCACGAGGAACCTGCGGACCCTCCTGCTGGGCCCTGCCAGCCGTGGCTCTCCTCCCGGGCAGTGGCTGGGGCCCCAGCTTCCTGGGGCTCACTCGCTGCAACATCTTCTGGCTCTGTGTGGTCCCCACCGCTCCTGGCACTGGGGGTCGCTGGGGAGGCCACAGGGACTAGTTCGGGGGCTGGGCTGGGACTAGGGCCCTGTAACTCCTTCAGCTGGCCAGGTAGGGGAGAGTCAAGTGTGGGGACTCCATGGGGGGCTCCTGGAGGCCCTGCAGCAGCAGGGGCTGGGCAGCGGGAGGGGAAGACTTGTGCGAGACCTTTCTGGAGTTGGGGGTGCAGAAGAACTGCACAGCGAGGCTATCATGGGAGGCTGAGGCCTGCAGCATGTTGTTCTCCCAGGAGTGGCTCTCAGCGCTCTGGGAGACCAGCTACAGGATGGGGCTGTGGCTGCGAGGGCCTGGCATCCACTCTGCTCCAGTGCTGGGCAGCAAGCCAAGGCCTGTGAGGTACTGTCTGGTCTCTGGGTCCCAGGGAACACCCAGGAGCCACACAAAGGTGACCTCATTCTTCTTGGCAAGTTCCTGACAGGGTCCTCAGGTGCTGGGCCAGGGGCCTCTCCCAGGCATCCATGGTGAGCAGCCACGCCAGGAGCTCCCTCAGGACTGGCCTGGCTGGACGCAGCAGCACGTAGCACCTGCACAGGACACTGTCCTGCAGCTCGGCTGTGTTCCTCCCACAGAGGGGTGGTGTCGTGGCCTGCATGGCAGACAGGATCACCCCCAGCCTCCAGCTTGTCAGCCTTAAAGACATCATAGTCCTGCTTGAGAAAGACTTTCAGGGTGTAGCACTCCTGGGTCCTGCTTCAGGTTTCCCTGTGCCTCCCGGTGCGTGGGGGGAGCCCCTGCCCTGCCTGATAGGGTCTTGCTGAGCAGGGACCTGGCCTCGGCCTCCAGGCCACCCTGCTCCAAACTGTGTTGCTGCAGAGAGCCCCCGCCCACCAGCTCCGTGGCCAGGAGCTCGTGCTTGGCCGTGCACCTCTCCTCCAGGAGCCGGATAACGATCTTGCACCACAGGAGCCTCGTGAGGGCCACTTCCCACTTCACTGCCCGCAAGTGGAGGGGCTGCAGTGTCGCCCCAGGATCTTCACGGCCACCTGTTGCCCATTGCAAGGTGGCGGGCAAGCCTCACTGGGCTGCAGCAGGCCCAGGCGATGGTGTCCAGGAAGTTTGACCCGTCAAGAGTGTAATGGATGCCTCGGGGCCTCCACTCACCAACTGTCTCTAAACTACTCTTATCTACTCTGTCAGCGAACACTAACTAATCAGCTCCCCTGACTCCAATGCCTAATCACACACACGGATCCCACCGGGACTGGCTGCTGATAAGAGCACTGCACAGCACCAGCTCTACTGTCCACGCCAACAGTGCAAAGCAGAGAGATGCTAAATAACTGACAACAAGGAGGAGGAAAGCTGCAAACATGCTCCTGCTAAGAAGTCTAAAATGGGCAAAAAATACATAGATGGGAAAAAACAACTTAAATGGGGGAAAAGAATAAATAAAATGGACCAAGAAACAAACTAACAAAGCAAGAAACAAACGAACAAAATTCAACAAGCAGGATCCCTAGGTTATATGGGTCCAAGTCACACAGGTCTCTAGAATTGTCTCCCTGGATTAGGCGGGGTCAGCTGGATGTACGCTTTTGGAATTACTTAGCAGTAGTAGCACCTTATGAAGTCAGAGGATGAAACTGATCCAACACAGCCCAACCAGGGAATTGTACATATTTGTAATTTATGATGATCCTTACGAAGTTGGAGCAAGGAATGGACCAATCACAGCTGCAGTTAATCCAAAGGGGTTTTCTCAAGACTCCTCCACCTCAGTACAAGTAGGACCCCAAGAGCTTTTTGCTTAGGTTGGTGGTATTGATTGATGTTTATTTTTTTGAGAAATTAAAACCTGTAGGATGTCTCAATGGTCTTTTCTAGTTTAAACAAGTGATAATAACCTTTGGCTTTTAAAAAGAAACTTTTTTATTTGAAAGAGTTACAGAGGGAAAGGGAAAGTTACAGAGAGAGGAGAGAGAGAGAGATTGATTGATTTTGCCTCTGCTGGTTCACTGCCCAAATGATGGCAGTGGCCAGAGCTGCGCCGATCCAAAGCCAGGAGCCATGAGCTTCCTCCAGATCTCTCACATGGATGCAAAGGCCCAAAGACTTGGGCCGTTTTCTGCTGATTTCCCAGGCGCATTAGCAGGGAGCTGGATGGGAAATGGAACAGCTGGGATTCGAACTGGTGCCCATATGGGATGCAGGCACTGCAGACCATGGATTAACCTGCTGCTCCACAGTGTCGGCTCCCAGCTTTTGGCTTTTGAAGACCTCCAAATGTCTATGCTCAAAGTACCCATTCCTTTCCCTTCAGCCTCTGAATGATGAGTCTCATAACGATGGTACAGCTTTTCTGGCATCATGATACTGTGACAGAATGTTCTGTTGCCCAAGACACCACCAGTGCTACTCTCATCACAGAGCTGAGAGGAAGGTGGCTAACATCATCATTTCTCCCAGGGCCATTGTCAGGTTTCCTGTCAGAAACCTTGGGGGCCAGAAGGCAGTGGGGCTGATATGTAGAGTCTGGGTATGGAAGGAAAGGTAGATCCTCCACAGTTGTCTGTGGAATAGTAGGGAAAAATCAAGGTGTTTCCAGCTGCTTTAAGTTTTTTGGGATTGTAACGAAATACCTTGACCCCAGTCATTGAACAAGAACAGATTTTTTTTTTCCCAAGTGTTCTGGGGGCCAGGCTAAGATGAGGGCACCAGCAACCTGATGTCTGGGAAGAGCTCACCCTACTTCTAAGACGGTGCCTTCTTCACAGGATAAAACAAGGGATCAGCAAGGCCAGTGGCCGGGCAAGGGCATTCGAAGCTAAGTCTATGTGTTGAGAAATCGCCTTGTAGGGGCCGGCGCTGTGGCATAGGGGCACAGCGCCGGCATCCCATATGGGTGTGGGGAACCACAGGCCGGCCACCTGTGGGGACCTCCTCATTGCACTGCCTCATCCTGCAGAGCAGAACAAGGTCAAGGAAGTGCTGAACAAAAGACTTGTAAACAACCTGAACAAAAGACTTGCAAACAACCTGATGGGATGAGATACACCTTGACCTGAGACTATGCATGCCCTTTGATCTGATTGATGGACTACTCGCCCTAGCCCTGGGGGACTGGGAATGGATAAAAGACCATGTTAGGGGCGGGAACGGGGCAGCCACTTCAGTCTCCGTCTTTCTCCCGGCTGCTTCCCGCTCCCTCCTTTCCTTCTATCCCTAAGAGTAAAAGTTCCTCGAGAACCGATCAACAGCGGTCGTGTTGTGACTCCGTGGGTTGGACCTTCGCTGACGAGGGTTCCGACAATGGGCTCTGTGGTTCAAGTCCCCGCTACTTCACTTCCTTTTCGGCTCTCTGCTGTGGTCTGCACCCACGTGGGAGACCCAGAAGAAGCTCCTGGCTCCTGGCATGGGTGTTTGGGGAGTGAACCAGCGGATAGAAGACCTCTCTCTCTCTCTCTCTCTCTCTCTCTCTCTCTCTTGTTCTCGCTCTCCCTCTTTCTGTAACTCTGTCTTTCCAATAAATTTAAAAAAAATTTTTAAAAGAAATTGCATTGTAGCCCTTTAAAAATGTGTAAATACTACATCTTAACCCAAAATTCAAAAATAAATATATAAATAACATAGACAGTGCCTTCTTGGGGTATCCTCTAATGATAGAAGGAAAGAACTCGCCACTTCAAGCCTTGTGGACAGACACCCATCACAGGGCTGGGGGCGTGGTTGGAGTCCTGGCTGCTTCACTTCCAATCCAGCTCCTTGCCCATGTGAAAACAGCAGAGGATGGCCTAAATACCTGGGCCTCTGCCACGCATATAGGAGACCAAGTTCCGGGTTCCTGGCTTTGGTCTGGCCAAGCCATGTTTGTTGTGGATGTTTGGAGGAGCAAACCAGCTACTTCCCCTGTTCAGGAGAAAGGAATCCTGGCTTCATCAGCTCCTGGATTCCCCACTTCTTAATACTGCGGCTTGAGCTTGAAGTTGAACTTGAAGTTTGGGGAGACATGGGCTCGACCTGCTCTCTGTGTGGGCAGCCCTGCAGGCTGAACGCAGGAACCCAGAGCTATAAGGAGTTAGATCTCTGGGGAGGTTACTTGTCTGCCATGCTCAGTTTGCACTGGGTCTGTGTGCTACAATATTGCACTGTGGCCCACCACTCTACAAGAATCACTTGCTAACCCCAATTTAAAAATACTCTTCAATTTTTTCCATCAGTGTTCCATAGTTTTCACTGTAGAGAGCTTTTACCTCTTTGGTTAAATTTATCCCCAGGCATTTTCTTTTTCTTTAGTGTAGCTATTGCCTGTGCGATTGCTTTCTTATTTCTTTTCTCAGTGACTCACCATTGATGTATCACAGTGCTACTGATTTCTGTGTGTTTGCAACTTTGCCGAATTTGTTTATTGGCTTTAGCAACTTTCTGGTGGCGTCTTTGGGGGTTTTCTATATATAAGGTTGTGAAAATGTGACTTCCTCCTTTGCAGTTTGAATGCCCTGTATTTCTTCGTCTTGCCTAATTGCTCTAGTTAGGACTTCCAGCCCTCCGTTGAATAAAATTTGAATAATTAAAAAAAAAAAAAAAGAAGAGTGATGACAGACCACCAGAAGTGACGTTGTCAGAAATGATGGCATCATAGGTAATGACATCTTGAAAGGTCTGACAGGGAAGAGCTCATCAATCTGGAATTCTAAATCCAGTATAAAAGAAAAGCCAGAACAGTGTGTTGCTGGCAGTCCTAGCCAGCAAGAAATTCTAACGGAAATCCTCTAGATTTGCAATGGACTGGAGCTTTGGGTACCTGCACCCCCACCTGTCTGTTGACCCCTGGTCCCCAGTGGGATGGTATTTGGAGGTGAGAGCTTTGGGAGGTGAGATTGGCTCATGAAAGTGAGGTCTTCATGAAGGCACTCATACCCTTACTGAAAAAAAAAGGAACAGACAGGAGATCTCTCAAGTGCCTACTAGCCTGGTACCCTAACCTCCCACCCTAGTCTCTCTATCCCAGAACTGCGAGGCTTGGAGTGTGTGGTACATGAGGGAGCCCGGGCACATGGAGAGGCACCGAAGCCAGGGCAGCCCCACCCACAGCCGCCTGGCGGTGCTGCAGGCCGGAAGCCGCAGGTCAGGGTGTCGGCCGGACTCCTCCTGGGCTTGCGTGTGGCGTCTGCCCTGTGTTTTCACATCAGCTTCGCCTTGTATACAAAGGCAGCAGCCCAACCTGAGGACCTCACGGTAGCGCCAGTGCCTGGCAAGGTTCTGTGTGTAGATGAAGCGAGGTCAGGACTCCACAGTTCAATCCATGAACCCCTGTTGGATGCGTGACCAGTACCACTTTAAGAAACAACTTACTCTGGGGCCTGATCCCGTGTAGCTTGAACTCGTGTGTCACGACGCAGCCCTGACTCCAGCTGATGGTTGGTGACACTCAATACGTAGCTTGCAAATGAATAACGGTCTTTATGCGTGTGCTGGGGCTGACTTTGGAGAGAGAGGAAGTGAGTCTTGGGCAGGAAGTGTGGCAGCCTCTGGGGGCTGGGACTGGCCTCCAGCTTAAAGCCAGCCAAGGAAGTGGGGCCTGAGTCCTACAGGAACCGACCTCTGCCCATGACCCAACCCACTTAGTAGCAGAATCTTCCAGAACCCCCAGATAGGCTCGCGGCGCTGCTGGCACCTGGGTTTTAACCTGGTGAGGTGGGGCCGGACTTCTGAGCTTCATGACTGCCAGGGAGAATGCGTGTGTGTTTAAGCCACCAGTGGATCCCTCATTTGAGAAACACCAAGAGGCTTTCTGCAGTTCTCAGACGGAATGTCACCTTCCCCAAGAGGGCGACAGCTCCACGCCCTCCCCTGATCTGCCATCCTGCCTAGACTGCTCCCCGGCTGGCACCACGCGGCATATTCAGGCTGCCGTCTTGCTTCTCATCTCTTGCCCACAAAGAGTAAGCTTGAATGGTTGGGATGCTTTGTTTTTAATCCCTGGTATGTGTTTAATAAATATCTGTTGAATAGGTGAATATCCTGACCGGGGTGAAGTTTATCAAATGCTTTCTCTATTTAGAGGATCATTTGGACTTTTTATTTCTGTTTCTGGGATTGACTTCACTTGGCCATGATGTGGAATCCTTTTCACACGTTCCTGGATTTGATTTTGCTGATCACTTGTTGGGGGCTTTGGACTTACGTTCCTGGTATGGAGACGACACACCGTTTCCATTGTTTCTGGTAATCTCCTTGTCAGGTGTTGGTGGTGGCTTCACGAAATGAGTTGTGAAGTACCTTCCTCTCTTACCTGAAAAAGTTAGTGTCAGCTTTATGTATATATTTATATATAAAGAAATACATATATATTTCTTTAAAGGATTGATACAATTCACTAAGAAAACCTCTGTGCCTGGGTTTTTCCTTGTGAAAGGTTTTTGTTTACAGATTTAGTTATTTTAACAAGGAAGACATTTAAGGAGTTTTTATTTCCATTAGATTCAAACACTTTGGTTTTGCAGAGCATCTTCTTCATTCCTGGTAAGTTCCTGATATCCCCTTGTACTCCCTTTAACACCATTAGGATCTGCAGCCTCACCTCTCTTGTTCAGCTTGAATAATTTCTGTTTTTTTTTTTTTTTTATCATTGAGTTCCCCTGGTTCTTTCCTGTATTCTGTGGTCCTGCTTGACATGCTGGTTGGTTTTCTTTTTCTTTTCTCTTTCTTTTTTTTTAAAGATTTATTTATTTATTTGAAAGGCAGAGTTACAGAGACGTAGAGGGAAGGAGTGGGGGGAGAGAGAGAGAGAGAAAAAGAAAGAGGAAGTCTTCCATCCACTGGTTCACTCCCCAGATGACTGTGCCAGGAGCCAGGAGCTTCTTTGGGGTCTCCCATATGAGTGCAGGGGCACAAACACTTGGGCCATCTCCTACTGCTTTCCCAGGCCACAGCAGAGAGCTGGATTGGAAGTGGAGTAGCTAGGATTCAGACTGGCACACAAATGGGATGCTGGCACTGCAGGTGGTGGCTTTACCCACTACACCACAGCGCAGCCCCACCCATTGGTTTTCATATTGCTTTCACCCATCATAAAACTGAGAAGGCCCACACTGAGCTGTAGTAAGCTGGGGAGCATCTGTCATGGAGGGACTGGAGGTTGCTAGCCCACCAGACCCAATTTCCACCTCAGCCGTCCACTCGCAGGGGGACCTCGGTGCGTTATCCATCCACATTGAGACTTACTTCTCCCACGTGTGACACGCCGGTGCTGTCGTCAGGAGCTGGAGCTGAGGACTCACAGACAGACGTGCTGATAGGTGAGGAGCCCTCGGCCCACAGCAGACGCTCAGGGAGCGCTAGACCTCAAAACGAGCTGTGAGTGAGTGTCATCAGCTGACCGATCAAAAGGAAGCCTCACGTGCGAATCTACAGCACCCAGCACTGTCCCTGAGGGAAGAGCATCCTCCCAGGGAGATGAGCTCTGCCCTCTCTCAGGCTGCGCCCGAACCGTGACTCTGCAGGTGGGAGCTTGCGGTGGGATTACCTGTGGTGCTGGTGGGCATGGTGGTCACAGGGCGTGCCCCCTCACATATCTCATTCTCTTATTGTAATATGAACTCCATCTTCTAGCTGAGCTTAAGATCTCCCAGGACAGAGACATTTCTTCCCATCCTTTTTTAAAATTTTTTTATTTTTTATTTTTTTTGACAAGCAGAGTGCACAGTGAGAAAGAGAGAAAGACAGAGAGAAAGGTCTTCCTTTGCGTTAATTCACTCTCCAATGGCTGCCGCAGCCAGCGCGCTGTGGCCGGCGCGTCACTGATCCAAAGCCAGGAGCCAGGTGCTTCTCCTGGTCTCCCATGTGGGTGCAGGGCCCAAGCACTTGGGCCATCCTCCACTGCACTCCCTGGCCACAGCAGAGAGCTGGCCTGGAAGAGGAGCAACCGGGACGGAATCTGGCGCCCTGACGGGACTAGAACCCGATGTGCTGGCGCCACAGGCAGAGGATTAGCCTCTTGAGCCACGGTGCCAGCCGTCTTCCCATCTTTCAAGCAGAGAAGAAATGAACAGGAGTATGTAAGGTTTGAGCCACACCACCAGCCACACTTCCAACTACATTGTCAGTCATACCAGCAGCCACACCACCAGCCACAATGCCAGCTATACTGCCAGTCACAGTGCCAGCCATGAAACCAGCCACAGTACCATTCATGCCACCAGCCACACCATCAGCCCCAATGCCAGGTGCACCACCAGCCATACCTCCAACCACATCACCAGCTATGACGCCAGCCACACTACCAGTCAGTCTGATCATATCCAACAACTAACAACAGAACCTGAATTCTTTTCAGATGGATATGGAACACCGCCAAAATAAAGCATGTTTGGGGTCATTTGCAACCCTGTCGGCAGTGAATGAGAGTTCTTGTGGCTCCACATCCTCTCTAGCATTTAGGGTGTCAGTGTTTCAAATTCTGACCATTCTAATGTGTGTGTGTGGTAGCTCTTTCTTGTTTGAACTTGTAGTTCTCCAAGTATTTAGAATATTGAGCAGCTTTTCATGTGATTATTTGCATCTTTATATTTTCTTGGGCGGGGGTGTCCACTCAAGTCTTTTGCCCATTTTTTAACTGGGTTTTTTGTTTTCTTATTGCTAAGTGTTAAGAGTTCTTCATACATTTTGGATGAAAGTCCTTTATCAGATAGATATATGTCCTTTGCGAATAGTTTCTCCAAGTCTGTGGCTTCTTTTTTATATTCTTGTTGGTCTCTTTTGCAGCGAAAAAGTTTTTAATTTTACTATAGCCCTCCTTATCAATTCTTTCTTTAATGAATTCTTTGATGTTGCATGTAAGATGTTATTACCAAATCCAAGGTCGTCTTTTTGCCCATGTCGTCTTCTTAGAATTTTGTATCTTGTGTTTGAGATCCGTGATCCACTTTGAGCTAATTTGTGTGACGAGGGTAAGGCCTCTGGATTCCTCCTCTTCTATTTTTGCATATGGATGTCCAGCTGTTCTACCCCAGTTTTTTCTTAAAGGATTGTGATTTTCCCATTGTATTGCCTTTGCTTCTTTGTCGAAGATTTATATTTAAATACAAGTTCGACCACTAACAGTGCCTACCCACGCTCTACTCACAGCACCCACACAGCAGGCCTTGTAGGTTTGCCACAGCAGTGGGTCTTCGAAAATCTGCTTTAAAAGGGATCCCAGGTGTGAATTCACCCAGTTGTTCTCCGTTGCTGTCTCCCAATCCACAAACCACCCCAAGCACCCAAGTGGCTTAGGAAGCAGCAGCCCTCTGCTTGGTTTGTGAGTCTGAGCTGGTTGGTGACAGGGCTGGGGGTCTGGGAAGCCTCTGTGTCACGTCTGGGCTGGGAAGGTTGACCAGCTGAGGCTCCTTGGCACTTGTCTGTCATCCCTGGGAATGGCCTCGCAGCAGGGCCGTGTCGGGGAGCCCGGCTTCTCCCATGGCATTGGCGGCCTCCACGCACTGGCCATCTGGGAACCCTTTCCTCCTGCTCCTCAGTGTCACCGCATGGGCTGAAAGGAAATTCTAACGTTCAGGTTAACGGCATGTGGTCGAGACCAGAGCAGTCCCGATCTGCGGGATCTGTAGAGCGATTTCAGTGAGGCCGCCGGTATACAAGGCGCAGCTCCTCTTTGAGAGGTATGAGGCTTTTAGGGCGCATAAGCTCCCACTCCCCGAGGGATGAGCCCAGGTCTCTCCCAGCAGGGCTGGATGCAGGTAAAGCTGGCCTCCGGATTTAGGAGCTGATAGCTCACCGGATGGGCGGCCCAGCGGGGTCACAGCTGCCTGAATGTAACTCCTGCCGTGGGCTCTCACACAGGTTTCTCTATCCCTGCTGTGGCCTCGTGCTGCTCCTCCTTTGAGAACTGAGGGTAACACTCACCCTTGTGGCCTTTGTGAACAATGGTTAGCACAGAGTGATGCCCCCCAACCCCGGTGAGTATTATTAACATGCATTTAAACATCTCAGAACTTTTTTTCCCCCATTAACGATAGGATTTCTATTGACAAGGTTTTGGCCCCACGTTCCTAACTCTCAGAAAACGTTGACACATGCGTACGCAAATAGACATTGATAGAGAGACAAATAAAAATGTTCAGCTTGGTTGGACACAGAGACAGTTCTCCTTTCACAACTGTGAGCCTATAAAAAGAATGAGGGCAGCATTGGTCTTCTCCACACATTTCCAAAACAGCTTGGCTCAAGGATAAATTACAGTACAGCCGAGTACTAAGTACCCTGGCCGCTCCTTTGCACAGCCCCAAGGAAGCTTCAGAGCTGAATGTGAGAAAATTGGCCAGGCAGGAGTGTGAAATTTGGAAGTGCCAAGACTGAAACAAAAGCGAACACATCTCTCCATTTTAGGAGGCATCAAGGTTGAGCTCTGCAGCTGTTGTTCTCTATGGAAGAATATACCAGCTCCTGGCGAGAAAAAAAAAAAGAGCATAATTATGTTATGATGAGCTGGGGGAAACTGGCAGAGAAAAATTGTCATGCAAGGCATGATGGATGCTGCTTAGTCGATTGGAGCCGCTGGAATGCAGCCGCAGAGCAAAGAGGCCTAATCACTCTTTCTCTCCCCTGCCAGCATGGCAGAAATGCTGCAAGATGCCACCTCTCTGTGTTTTGTAATTTTTCTTGACATAATCATGTCAGGTTTGGAGCATGGCTCGTAGGATCACCGGTCATAAAAGTGAAGTAGATGTCCATGTTGAGGCCAGAAGCTATAATTCTGTTGAAGAGAGATTTACTGTTGCTTATTTGCATTTTGAGAATTGCATGGTGGTCTTCTCTTGAGATCTCTTACATTATGGCAAACTCTCCTTTTTTCAAATGTAAGAGAGGGAGAGAGTGCGTCCATCTTCTGGTTCACTTCCTGAATATCTGAAATGGCTGGGGCTGAGCCAGGCCAAAGCTAGGAACTGGGGACTCAGGTCATCCATGCAGTTGGCAGGAGGCCAATTACTTGAGCCTGCATTAGCGGGTTGCTGGGGTCAGGAGTTACAGCGAGGTGTCAAACTCGGGTCCTCTGATAAGGATGCAGGTATCTTAACCAGCATCTTAATTAACTGCTAGGCCAAGTGCCTGCCCTGCTCTCTTTGTGTATATGACTTCCAGGTAGGCTAGATTTTATTTACATGGCTTCAGTGCTGTCATATTTTACATCGTGATTGCTGTCACAGCCAGGAACTCTCAGCTCAAAGCATTAATCGAGGAGGTTGAATTTGCTGCTTGTTCCTCTGCAGGAGGTACAGTCTGGTGGCTGGGCTTGGTGGCAAGTGAATGGATATTTTCCATAGAAGTGGAAGGTGCAGTCTGTTTTATGTAAGATTTTGATTTTGTCTGTTTTCAGATGAATACTTTTGTAACTAAATTCAGAATCTGAATAATGATTCAGATATGTTAACAAAATTATTTGAACAGTGTGCTTTTGATTTCAATCAATGGGGATTAATAACTTCTAATTTAGCTGATAACCAAGGATATATGGAGAATATATCAGCCATGCCAGGTTAAAGAAAACCAGTGCTCCAAAGAAAATGCATCTGAACATTTTGTTTTAAGATTTTATTTATTTATTTGGCAGGCAGAGTTACAGACAGTGTGAGAGAGAGACAGAGAGAAAGATCTTCCTTCTGTTGGTTCACTCCCCAAGTGGCTGCAATGGCCGGAGCTGTGCTGATCCAAAGCCAGGAGCCAGGTGCTTCCTCCTGGTCTCCCATGCAGGTGCAGGAGCCCAAGCACTTGGGTCATCCTCCGCTGCTTTCCCAGGCCACAGCAGAGAGCTGGACTGGAAGAGGAGCAACAGGGACAGAATCCAGCAATATATGGGATGCCGGCACCACAGGCGGCGGATTAGCCAAGTGGACCCCAGTGCCGGCCCCCATCTGAACCTTTTTACTGAACAGAAATAGCAAACATACACTGAATGCGTAAATGTATGTTTCAAAGGTAGCTTTGGAGTCCAGGGTGTGAGCTGAGCTGGCAGCTGGAAGACGGCGGCAACAGGACTGAGTTAGGACGTCCCTGCAGTGGTCCCGGCACATACACGTGACCCCAGGCAGCGGGGGTCAGTTGGGAGCAAGGGGACAGACATGGTAGACAGAGATGTCTTGTCGAGTGGATGATGAGCGATGGACTAAGTACTGAAATCGAAGTCTGTTTAGCTCATTTTGCCTAACATGGCAGTCAGACTAAAATTTTGTTTTCAGTATCATTTTTCTTCACTTAAAAATCTAGTCACCATTATCATAGTGCTTTAAGACCCCAAGTGTCTAGTGCCTGTTACCAATACGGTGTTTACTGAGAGCTTTTCTCCCTTTGTGCTGGGTGTACTAGCACTCATTTAGATCTGCAGAATTTTTAGTAAAAAAGAAAAGAAAAGAAAAAGAACAGTCGCATACAGTCATCCATCAGTATCGGTGAGAGATTGAGCGCAGGACCCCCTGCAGGTTCCCAGATGTGTGGATGCTCAGAGACCTTATGCCAAACAGCATGGAATTCGCACAGAACCTGCACATATCCTCCTGTGTACTTAAGATCGTCCCTTGATTACTAACACCATGTAAGTAGTCTGAACTCTGCATTGTTTAGGGAATAAGGACAAGGGGGGAAAGCCTGTACATGTTCAGCACAGACGCAATTTTTAAAACATACGTTTGATCTGCAGTTGCTTGAAACCATGGATACAGAACTCACGGATGCCGAGGACCAACAGTTGTCACCGTTGTATTACTGTTTGCACGTAAATCATTCACATTTCATATGCTTATAAAATGTCTCTTCATATAGAATGGTGCCGAGAGAAGTGTAAGATCTAAAGGAGTAGAGAAATATAGTGAGCTTATGAACGGCAAGAGCTGACATGGTTAAAACATCAGTTCTCCCAAAGTTGACCTACAGATTTAATTGGATCCCAAACAAAAGCCCAGCCAGCAGCGTATTCCAGCAAATACTGCTAAGTGAACTCTAAGCTTCACCAACCACACCAGGAGATGCCGACATCCTTCCTCTCCAGGGAAATGCAGTTTGAAACCACAGTGAGCTCTCTCTAGGCCCAACACAACAGCTCACATTCAAAAGACCAACACCATCCAGTGTTAGCAAGGATGTGGCTAATAAATTCTCATTTATTCCTTGTGATATAGAGTGGTATGGTCACCTTGGAAAACTGATGGTTTCCCATACAGTTAAAAATACATCTACGCAGAAATTCCACTTCTGGGTTTTGCCCAAGTGAAACAAAAACATGTGTTTGCAACCAGGAAAAAAAGAACACAAGTAACCATCAGTAAGGTAATAGGTTACAGCACATCCCACGGCAGAGTACTAATCAGTAATACGAAGGAACAGACCATCAATATATGTTGAAACTAAGACATTGTGATGAGCAGAAGAGGCTAGACATGCAAGACTACACACCGTGACCCCGTGTATTTGAAATTCTGGAACAGGCAAAATCACCGACAGTGCAAAATCAGGGCAGGATGGGGAGTGGAGCGGGTAGGAGGGAACTTTCTGGGACGATGAGGATGTTCTGTGTCCTGACTGGGTGTTGGTTTCATGGGTGTAGCTATTTGTCAAAATCTAATGGACTGCACACTAAAATCTGTGCATTTCACCGCATGCAGATTTGACCTCAATAGAAAAGTGTAAAAATCCCCAGAGGACGACAGTTTTATCTATTTCCACATGAAAGATGTTTAGAAGCCTTCCAGCCTAAATCCCACATCAGTAGTTCAGTAGCGGCAGTAACTGCAAGTCCACGTATAAAACCAAGAAAGGGCAGATGTGACCAACACTGATCCACGGAGAACGTGTGAGTTGAGTTCCCTTTGTGGCTGGATGTCAGTCATCTGGGCCATCACCTGGTCTTCCACGCGGATGCTGAGAAAATGGCAAACTGCTCTCCGCAGCCAGCATTCCCGGTGTTTCCTAAGGCAGACGACTTCGCGTTCCCAGAGCCAGTGCAGCCACAGAGCCAGTGCAGGCTTCCCCTCTGCCAGGTGCCCTGACTCCAGGTTGTGTGAAGCCGGTTCCACTGAAGGTTCTACCAGCATGGTGTGTGGAAGGATCAAAAAGCTCACTCTCATTGGTCATTTTTGCACCTGACACCCAGTGCCCTGCCTTACGGCTGGACGTGCCTTCCTGCATCTAAGCCTCTCCCCTCTCCTTGACTTTCCGCAGCCCCCAAAGCTCCTCCCTGTCTGGTTTCCCTTCTGCCTAGCCCAGGCTGGCTCCTGACATGTCAGTCCGTGGTCCACACAGGTGCTTTGTGGAGATTCCTAGCAGGGGTGCAGAGCTGGCGTATTCCCTCCCTGCACCCTGCTGCCCCAAAAGAGGATACAGAAAATGCCCACAAATACCCTGCAGTTTGAAGAAAAGTGGGTGGAGGTTGTAAATCTGCAGCCTGAGAGAGGGGAAAGGAAACCTTGGAGATCACGTCTCATGGGTCACTTCCAGGCCACAGGAGGGACAGGAAGGGGTGTTTAGGATTCTGGACCAGGAGGAGAAAGTGACTCAAGCCCGTAGGACCGAGGGGCATCCCTGGTCCAGTTACTGAACTTTAAAGACGGAATTCTTAAGGCTTTCAGATGGATAAGCAAATTGTTTATGCAGAAGAAAAATAAGCCATCTCCACAGCAGTGCTGAATGCAGTCAACACTGCAGTGGGGAGTATTAGTAACGTTCCAAGGGGAAGAAGCTGTGATCGCAGGCAATTAGAGCTGCCCCAGAGTTCTCCACGCAGAAGGCAGCTCCTCCACCGTGAAGGAGCCCGGTAGTACTGCAGCTGGCGCTTCCTGTTAAAAACCGACTCTGCGGGGGATCGAACCACTGAAGAACTTCACATTTTTTGGTAATTCAGCAATGGAAAAAATCTTGTTTATGGAAGAAAAAAAGCCAGGGTTGTGTCACCTAAACCTAGAAATGTTTGTCGTATAGGCCGGCGCCGTGGCTCAACAGGCTAATCCTCCCCCTTGCGGCACCAGCACACCGGGTTCTAGTCCCGGTCGGGGCGCCGGATTCTGTCCCAGTTGCCCCTCTTCCAGGCCAGCCCTCTGCTGTGGCCCGGGAGTGCAGTGGAGGATGGCCCAAGTGCTTGGGCCCTGCACCCCATGGGAGACCAGGAAAAAACACCTAGCACCTGGCTCCTGCCATCAGATGAGCATGGTGCGCCGGCCACAGCGCACCGTCTGCGGCAGCCATTGGAGGGTGAACCAACGGCAAAAGAAGACCTTTCTCTCTGTCTCTCTCACTGTCCACTCTGCCTGTCAAAAAAAAAAAAAAAAGAAAAGAAAAGAAAAGAAAAGAAAAGAAATGTTTGTCATATAAACAGGGAAGAAAAAATCAGTCAATGTTAGAATACTTGACAAAGTAAAAAACAAATTAACCTACAGTGAGCAAAATGCTGGAAGAGGAAGTGTGGGAATACAGCCCTGCTCATAGGTCACAGCAGGGAGTCACTAATTATCTCCTGTCCGAGACAGGTGACACATTCAGCTTTCTGATCGTTTTCTAACCTCAGTGGAATCTCCTAGGGCCATCTCACCCTTAGAGACGCTGTGAAGCCGAGCAGTTCCTGCAGCTGCACACAAGCTTTGGCCTTGCTACAGTCATGCAGGGATGCAGTTCACATCTTGAGGTGAATGCGGGGGCTGATGTTCACCCGGTGTTTAACGCCGAGTTTCTTTCCTCCACAGCAGGACTTGGGGAGACTAGGGGAGGTTCTGCTTTCTCCTAAACACTTCCCCATATTTCTTAATGCTTCTCTATGGAGCAGAGATCTCATCTCTTTGGTCTTGAACTTGGGCCAGAAGCCCTGAGGAGAGCAGTGCTCTGGTTCCCAGCAGATGTTCAGTAAAACAGATGAATAAGTACTTGGTAAATAAAATGAATACTTTAAGTGGTATCTAACGTAGCTCTTCAAAGCGAGGTCAGAGGATGACCAGGGAAGCCCATTTTAAACTGGCCCCTCGGAATGGGGGGGGCGATGTTGAGTCATCAGTTAAGATGCTACTGGGGGGGGCGGTGCTGTGACACAGGTGGTCAAGCCAATGCATGTGACCCCAGAATCCCATGAGGACGCTGGCTCAAGTCCCAGCTGCTCCACTTACGAGCCAGCTCCCTGCTATTGTGCCTGGGAAAGCAGTGGAAGACAGTCTAAGTCTTTGGGCCCCTGCGCTCCTGTGGGAGACCCAGATGCAGTTCTGGGCTACTGGCTTCAGCCTGGCCCAGCCCTGGCTATTGTAGCCTTTGGGGAGTGAACCAGTACATGGAAGCTTGTGCTCTCCTCTCTCTCTGTAACTCTGCCTTTCAAGGCACTTAATCAAGTTTTTTTTTTTTTTTTTTGTCCTGGTTTCAAGTCCCAGCTGTGCCCCCTAAATTCTGCCTTCCAGCAGGCGTGCACCCTGGGAGGCACAGGGTAATGGTTCAGATGGTTGGGTCCCTGCTTCCCCGGAGGAACCTTGAGTTCTCATCTCCTAGCTTTGGCTGATTCTGGGGAGTGAACCAGCAAGTGGGAGCTCTCTGGCTGGCTGGCTCTCTTTCTCCCTCTGCTTCCCAAAGAAATAAGCTAAATAAATAAAAATGAGCTGCCTACCCACCCAGAATATCTGGAATTACCTAGGGGAATTCGTATTTCTTACATGCACCAAGTGGGGTTCTTCTGCACGTTAAGATGAAGAACCGCCCTCCTGTGGGTTTCATTTTGCTTCCATTCCAGCCTCATTCTCTTCTCCTGGGTCACACACAGCAGCCACGATTTGCTGTGTTCTGTGTTGTCTTTTTGTTGGAGCCACTTTGCTGTTTGTTTTGTTTCGCTAGAACTCTGCAGGGTAGATGATTCGAACATAGTAGGCGGGCTAATAAACTCTGCATCCTTGTGTTTGTAGAAATGCCTCTCTCTTGCCTTCGCATGGATGTGAGATGTGTGTGGCTCCAGGGTTCCAAGTTCAATTTCTTCACCCCAGGACTTTGAGCATGGCTGCCTGTGGCTGGTGTGGGGCAGCACCAGCCCCTTCCTGCTGGGAGCCCCATTGCAGCCCTTGGAAGATGGCACTTCTGAGCTCTTCTCTCCTCTGTCTTATCTTTGCTGCTCTTATCTCATTCTTTATCACTGAACTTTTACCAGGAAGTCTCTGCCCGAGTTTCCATGAAGACAGGCACTCTGTTTGGCACCGGGCATTCCCTGGGCTTGAAGACCCCTGTCACGAGATCACTGGGTCAACGGGCAGGTTGTGACACCACCACAGCCTTTCGGCCAGTGAGGATTCAGGCCTTGCCAGCCATGCTGCTGGCCAGGGCTTCTCTTGCAGATTGGACCTCGGTGACTGTGGCGAGGGGTGAGCCCAGCTGGCTTCCTGGAGAGTGTCTCTTCTGGTGCCATACCCTGAATATCATGCATCACCAATTATTCTCCTCTTGAGGTTTTCCAGCCCTTAAAGGGCCATTTATGCTTGCCAGTGTTAAGTGAAGGTTACCCAGAGGTCCCTGTTTTGCACTAAGCCCCTGCAGTGGGCCCAGTGAACCAGGCTGAAAACAGAAATGGAGCCACTCATGCTCATGGGGAGCAAACTAACCCTGAGCTGTTTATCTGACCTCCTGAGAAATGAGGGTGAAGAGATAATAGCCGAAATTCCCCTGCGAGCCAACGTCCATTGGCTCCATAGCAGCGTACCCTCCGCTTTAATCCTTACATAAAAGAGGTGGCCTTACATAACCGGGTGTCAGCTGACACCCGATCAGTTATTCCCCTATTGTTCTCTTTCCCGGTGCTCACCTTACAAGAAAAATGATTTTGAAACAACCGATCTGTGTTTGTTGTTGTATTTCTGCTTTCTGTAAGCTCTTTGCTATTCATGAAACCAGCCCCTTCGCTCAGCTCATCAGAGCAGTCAGTTTTCTGGAATGAGGTGTTGTCCAGTGCTAAGATAAAAAATAAAGGAAATGATAGTGGAGTCTTGTCCTCAGATGTGGCTGAAGTGCTGAGTTCAGTCCCCCTTTGTGTTTGCTGCCCCTGCCCCAAGCCTGCAGAGGAAGCTCAGAGCACCTGCCTGCACTCTGAGACGCTCTCTCTGCTGCATCACTTCATCCATCCTGTGTGTCCTTCCCTTCTGCCCTTAACATCCTGTTTCCTAGCTGGAGGTCTCCTGCTTCCAGACTTTCAGGGTTAAGCAAGCTCGATATTGCATACAGGGTTGTTTTGTGAATGTGATTTAGCCCAGTTAAGCCTAGGCACCCCAGTTGTATGGAATTGTATATGCAAATATTTGTAATGAATAAAAGGAGATAGAGACCTGTATGTCTGCTCGTCCTGAGGAATACATGACCGTGTCAGAAGCCCGGCTCCACAGAGTCTGTGTTAGTGATGAAGCGGATGCCGTTAGTGCTGTCAGCCTGAACCACAGGGCAGTGATCAGAGAGACAGCAGATCCCCAAAGGATAAGCATGCCCAGCAGGTGGTGGGAATACACCTGCCTCCTTAACCAGGAGCAACTTCAAAGAGGCTGAGGTTAGGGGAAGCTTTTTTTTTTTTTAAAAAAAAAGGTCTATTTATTTACTTTTCATCTACCTGGAAGGCAGAGATAGATGGAGATGGAGATGGAGAAAGAGAGAGAGAGATCCCCCGTCTGCTGGTTCACTCCCCCAATGCTGGCCACAGCCAGAGCTGGGCCAGGCTGCAGCCCAGAGGCTGGAGCTCCATCTGAGTCTCCCATGTAGTGGAGGGACCCAAGTGCTTGAGCCCCTGTTGCCTCCCAGGATGCACATCAGCAGGAAACTGGGCCAGGAGTGGAGGAGCTGGAACAAGAGCCAGGCACTGCAGTATGGGATGTGGGCTTCCCAAGCATGGAAGCTTACCCCACTGCCACAATGCCCACCCTCCAGGAAAAATTTTTAAAGGCAACAAGGAAGAGGATGGGGGCCAGTATTCTGGTATAGTAGGTTAAAGAGCAGCCTGCAATGCTGACATACCATCTGGCCAAGAGTCCGAGTCCTGGCTACTCTACTTCCTGTCCAGCTCCCTGCTAAGGGCCTGGGAAAAGCAACAGAGGCTGGTCCAAGTGCTTTGGCCCCTGCACCCATGTGCAAGACCCAGATGAAGCTCTTGGGTGCCGGCTTTGGCCTGGCCCCGACTTGGCTGCTGCAGCTGTCTGGGGAGTGAAGCAGCAGATGGAAGACCTCTCTCTGTCTCTCCTTCTCTCGCTCTAACTCCGCCTTTCAAATAAGTAAATAAATCTTTAAAAACCATGAAGAGGATGACATTGGATGTTTTGAAACAATAATATCTGGCCTCAGTGGTTAGTAAGCAGGCTGCCGTTTGTCTGAGGTTGCCCAGCCGCGCCAGGTCCTTGTGGAAACGTTTTCTTTGTCTTTGGGGCTGCGGCAGCCTCTGTGCGGGGCTGTGGTCCGCGTGGAGTTTTTGTAAGCGCTGTGTCAGGCAGTTAGGCCCGAGAGCCCTTCCCTCACCACCTCCACGCATTATTCTTTTGTTTCTGTTCGGGTTGACACAGGCAACTCCGCTGTGGTTCCTTTCCCGGGAGCCCCAGGCTGAGCAGTGGATGCAGTTATTGTTTTAAAGTATTTGTTTCTCCGTCATTGCCGCCTCTCCCTCCTGGACTTGTTACTACTTGAGCACCAAGGCTCTTGGAGCTGTCTCTGTGCCGCTTAGTTTTCTCATGCTGTCCACCTCTGTCTTTCCTCTCTCTGTATCTCAGAAGTTGAATGTCCATAGGCCGGCGCCGTGGCTCAACAGGCTAATCCTCCGCCTTGCGGCGCCGGCACCCCGGGTTCTAGTCCCGGTCGGGGCACCGATTCTATCCCGGTTGCCCCTCTTCCAGGCCAGCCCTCTGCTGTGGCCCAGGAGTGCAGTGGAGGATGGCCCAAGTGCTTGGGCCCTGCACCCCATGGGGAGACCAGGAAAAGCACCTAGCACCTGGCTCCTGCCATCGGACGAGCACGGTGCGCCGGCCACAGCGCGCCGACCGCGGCGGCCATTGGAGGGTGAACCAACGGCAAAAGGAAGACCTTTCTCTCTGTCTCTCTCTCTCACTGTCCACTCTGCCTGCAAAAAAAAAAAAAAAAAAAAAAAAAAAAAAAGAAGTTGAATGTCCAGGCCTCTCACTTGCTGGTCTCCCGGCCCGTCCTGTTCCAGTGAGCATATTCTAATTGCTTAGAAATTGTGGGTTTGGACAATTACCTTCACACAGTGGAAATAGTGCCATGCATGCTAATTAGATTATATCATTAATGGGTCTCTCTTGTGGTCAAGGTGTTTTTTGTTTTGTTTTAAAGCACTACTACAAACAGTAGCTCTTTTAGGTATTTTTGTGGATACCTACCGCACTGTTTATGGAGGACATCCTACATTGGCTGGAATTTGCTGTGCGGTGATGTGAGGCCAGGAGTGACTGGGGCTCTGCAGAGAGCAGCAAGGCCACTGGGTCGGTGATTGCTGAAGTCAGGGGTGGGTGAGTGGGGTCCATTGCAGAATCTCTCTACTTAGAGAAATCCTTAAAAAAGCAGAGTTGGAGCAGGCCTTTGGCCTAGTGGTTAAGACACATTCTGTCTTAGAGTGCCTGGGTTCAAGTCCTGTCTTCCCTGCTAACTGCAGACCCTGGAGGCAGCAGGTACTTGGATGTGAGCACAGGGCTCCGCCCCATGACCTTGATCACTGCCAAAGGCCCCGCCTCCCAGATTCAGTCTCCGCCCTCTGGATACCCCTCAGGGGGAATTAACTCTCAGTACATGAAGTCTTGGGCACACTCCAGCCTTATCCAAATACAGCTGGGTGTATACTTACTAGGATGGGTTGGGTTCCCCTCTTCCCGAGTCAGATGTTGAAATCCTAATTCCCGTCTCCGAATGTGGCCATATTTGAGATTGGGTCACTACAGAGATAATCAGGTGAATAGGGTGGGACGCATCCAGGCAGAGTCTGAGCCAGTGGAGGAGCCTCAAAGAGCTCCGGCCCTTCCCCCCGTGACCTTGGCCTTCAGCCTCCAAGCCGCTCCTTTGTCATGGCAGTGCCAGCAAACTCATACATGCAACATGCTGTGACGTGTTCCGTGTGAGGCAGGAAGGAAGATAATGCAGGTTTGCTTTTCTTTTGAATTATTTAAGACCTTTATTAACTGATACATGTGATTTGTTAAATATTTTGAAAAAAAATCAAGTCATAAACTTGTATTATAAAGTGAAGTTCTTAAAAAAAAAACTCACCATGAGGAGATATGTAACAATTTAAAAACCTTTAAAGCTGTATCGAGAAAAACCCAGCTCTTTAAAATGAATAAACGTGTTTTTCCTTACCACAAAGAGACATCTCGAGGTAGAAATAATAACAAGCCCAGGCTGCACAGAGAACGCGGCCGTCCAGGGATCTGGTCAGCGGGCAGAAAGCAGCCCTGGGGTCTTTAGCTGCCGTCTCCTGTCCGCTTCTCATCGCTGCATTTCCCAGTCCTTTCTTCTTGTTGGGGGACTAAGCCCGACGATGGCAGAGATGCTGAGCCAGGGTTTGCCCGGCCCCGCCGGCTCAGCCAGGGGAGCAGACGCATCAGGCGTCCCCCTGGTGCATCAGCCATTCCCCTGGTGCATTAGCCGTCCCTGTCCCTGCCGGCTTGTGGTTTAGAGTCGTCTGGACATCTGCATCGTTACCGACGCCGAGGCAGCTGCTGGCCTTGACCTCACCTCCTTGGTTTTCCGCATCCTCTTCATGGCCGTCCCCTCCAGCCCGTCCTTGGTGAGGAAGACCTCTGCGGAATGGTGGTCTGTGACCCCCGACACGTATTCCGTCTTGCTGATCTGCCTTGCTCTCCTGCACGCTCCCATCCCCTCTGCCTGCGCGGCAGCCTGCGAATTCTGTGGTTGGTACCCATGAGGGCTCCATGTGTAGTGAGGTGGGAGCCTTCACCTGTGGTCGGGCCGGCATGGTTGGGCTGGCCTTGGGAGCGCTCTCCGATCCCTCCTTCTTTCCCTCAGTCTCATGGTTCTGGCATCGTGGACCCCTTTGTTGTGACCAGCTTCTTGCGCCCCGGCAGGTGCTGCCGAGGTGAGGCTGCCTGTTTTGGTGGTCTGGCGGGAGGGAAGGTGGATGGCAAGTGGATGCTGGGTCTCAGCCTCAGCGCTCGTGGTTGTGGTGTGTGGTTGCGGTTGACGGTGCCTGGGGCTGGCTGTGGCAGCTGCGGCTCCTCCTGGGGTGCGATGGTAACCAGGCCAGCGGCAGTGATGGGGCTGCTCAGGACTCTGGGGTCCGCTCTGGCTCTCTCTGCCATCGGACTAGCACAGTTTTTCTTATCTGCTTGTGATTGCTCAGGGGACTAACACGGGCTCAGCCACGGGGCGAGGAGGAGTGAAGCTGAGACGTCTCAGCGTATCTCTGCTTCTTTGTGCTTCCTGACTCATGCACGGGCAAGGCAGGTTTGCGAAATCAGACATTGAGTACGGGACGTGTGTTGTTGACTGGCGGTGTCCTGAGCAGTCTCTGGCTCCTTGCAGGGGTGGTGGCCCTTCCTGCTTCTCCTGGTCCCTCTCTTCCTCGTCGTTGGTTTCCCTGCGGCGTCCGGGGCGTGATGGCTGTCGTGTGTGCACACTCAGGAGGGGCATTCCCGCTGCCGTGACCCTCCTGTTCCTGTTTACCCAGATCCTCTGGTGCCAGGTTCTGTGTGAACCCAGGTGGCCAGCGTCGCTTGCAGGGTGCACTGCAGGGAGCCTGCGGGGCACGTGTTAGGGACGCCTCGCCGTCATGATTGCTGCCTCTCATCAGGACCTGGGTGCGAGTGCTCGTTGTGTTCATGGAAGAAGGCTGACAGGGCCTTAGGGTCACATCCCGGTCAGAGTCAAGCAGTAGGCACGGGGGAAACTGACCCAGGTGTCCCAGCGGAGAGCGACTGAACAGAGGCGATTCTTTCCCATATGGAGGGCTGGGGAAGGGGGTGGTGGCAGGGTGGGACAGCGGAGGCTGGCGATGCCCAGTGGCCAGGCAGTAAATGAAGCGGCCCCAGGCCCTGGGGTGTCATCTTAGGGCCAGCACCCCCAATCCCTCCCAGCTGAGCCCCCTCTGCTGCTGCTGCAGGGGGCTGAGAAGCAGTTACCTGCCTCAGACGCCTGGCGTGGAGCCTGCTCCCGTGGGAAGCACAGCTGGAATTCGGACAGGGGGTGTGGACGGGGCAGATTCTGGCTTCCAGCCCCTGCAGGGGAATGGAAGAGAGGGGGATGATGACAGAAGACCGTGACAGCCTCTTCCCTGCCTTTATTGCAGTGTGCAGACGCACGGAGCTGCCCGTTCAGACCCCCTGACCACAGAACTCCACAGCCAACCCCCTGGGAACAGCCACACTATGTGACAATGTGACACTGGGTGACAGCAAGGCCCAGCGGTGTGGGTGCTGTTGGGGGTCCAGCAGGTCACCTGGCAGCCAGGCAGCCTGGCTCAGTCCCTGCCTCTCAGCAGCCTTGCCCTCGGGTGCCTCAGTTTCCCCCTGCCGTAGTGACAGCCGTCACACAGTATAGGGCACGATGTAGGGCTGTCGTGAGCATAACCAAGTTAATGCCTGTGTGGTGCTTAGGACAACGCCCAGAACGTTGGTTCTTCTGGCTGCTTTATGGGCCACAGGGCATTCAGAGACGTGGTCCTGTTTCTGGAACTTTCTTTTCTCATTTGGTGGGTCTTGTTTCACAGGGGATAACTCGATGCCCTCTGTGGGCAGATTCGTGTCTCTAAAAGCCATATCCTGCTGGTACGTCTCTTCCTCACAGAAAGCCATGAGGTATGCAGCGGTGTGATTGAATTATACCGAGACTTTAACCTGTAGGTATCTGAGTTACTGTTTTTCCTGAGACAGCTTTTCTTATCAAAACCTATACAATAACAGAAATGTTCAAAATGTGTAAGTTTTTTCAGATACGTTTCTCTCAAGCAATGTGAAACACTGTTGATTAAAAAAAAAAAAAAGGCCACAGTGTTTAAGGTTTTATGATAGCTCACGTGCGGTATCTCAGAATGGACCTTGAACCTGGGTTTGGGGAGCTGGGATTTGAGTCTCAGCTCGCCTTTTGCTGATGGCCTGACCTTAATACGTCACTGAGACGGGATTCGGTTTATCTTCTCTCAGCCCACAGGGAGGACAGGGGGGCCAAGTGATTGGTACAGAGCGTCAGCTTGGTCGGGGGGCGGCCTGGTCAGCTGACGCTTGCAGAGATTTGGCCGCTTCAGTCGAGATGCGACTACAAGCAAGTTGCCCACTGAGGAAATACAGACACATTCAAGGCTGGGATCCTGGCGTGAGCCTCACTGTCCCTGATGGGAAAACACTCTGTGCCAAACAAGGCCCCGCCTCCTACGGTGGGAGCTTGGAGGCTGAGGGCTCTGTGGACATGGTTGGTTTTGTTGTTACTAAGCTTCGTGGTTTTTTTTTTTTAAGTAACTCATTTAAAAAAATTTTTTTTTACTTGTTTAAGAAATCAAGGGAGAGAGAGAGAGTGAGAGCCAGCTTCCATCTGCTGGTTAATCCCCCAAATTCCCACAATGACTGAGGCTGGGAAAAGCCAGGAGCCAGGAACGCAATCCAGGTCTCCCAGGTGGGTGCTGGGGACACAGTGACTTGATCCATCACTGCTGCCTCCCAGGGTCTGCATGAGCAGGAAACAAGAGTCAGCAGCCAGAGCCAAGAGACTAGGTTCTCTGATACAGAGATGGGTGTCAGCCAGTAGGCCAGCCATCCGCCCCCGCAGGGTGTCTGCGGCCGCACCCCCCTGAATACGCTGAGGGAGCTGGGTGTCTGTGGCTGCACCCCCTGAACGCGCTGCATCTCGTCTGATCTTGGAAGCTGAGCAGGGTCGGGCCAGGCTGCTACTTGGTTGGGAGGAAGCAGGGTACAGGACATATGAGGTGTCTTCCTGAAGTTCATAGAAAATGTGTTTTAGGAAACTATTATGTGTGTGCATGAAATTTCTTTGCATCAAAATAAAAATTTCCTTGTCCATGAACATCCTGCTGTTCCCTCAAAATTTTCTCTCTAAAAATTGAAAAAGTGGGATGTCTGCCACACTGTTTGTAAAATTTCAGAGTCTTCCTCGGCACTTTCAGCTGAGACACAGCGTGACTTACCTGCAGCTTTCCCGGCTAGCTGGGGAGCCCTGCCACTCCGAGAGTGGATTCAGTCCCCGGAACATGCGTGGAAGGGACAAGGGAGAAGACGAGGCAGGGGGCTGGCAGGGGAGCTCACTCAGGCGTCCAGGGCCATCTCTCAGCACCCTGGATGGACCACATTTGGGGATTGTTGGTTTTTAAAGTTTTTTATTTATTTATTTTCATTGTATTTGAGAGAAGAGAGAGAGGTAGAGAAGGATCTTCTACTTACTGTGTTGGTTCTCTTCTCACATGCCTGCACCAGCCCAGGCTGGGCCAGTTGGAAGCCAGGAGCCCAGAACTCAATGCAGGTCTCCCTGATGGGTCACAGGGACCCAAGTTCTCGAGCCATCACCTGATGCTTCCCAGAGTCGTGCGTTGTCAGGACTATGGAACCAGGTGCGACGGGATGCAGGCGTCCCTGGTGGTGATGCAAGTGCTGCACCAGATGCCCCAGCAGACCATGTCTTAACCTCGCCCGAACTGGGCAGCAGAGGTGCGATCAGATGTGTAATTTTATCATTGAACTTCATAGTTCATTGAGGTTGCCAAGACTAAAAACTGTGTTGTTGAATTTCATGGGAGGAAGTATGTGATTTTAATTTTCTTTCACCCTAATTTTTTTTTGAAAGTGAGAGTTTGCTTTATTTTAAGATGGTAACTAAATTGAAGTTCTAGCCAAAATTCAATACTAATACAAATATCAGTTTCTTGGGAGGTCAAAATATGTCAGGCGAATTTTCTTAACTTCTTTGAAGGTAGAAATTTTAAACAATATAAAACGATTAGAAACAGTGCAAGAATGTGTAAAATAAGCCACAGTTTAAATTTAAGTTGAATAACCAAACCATGTAAATTACCCCAATTCTTATTAGTATTTAAGGAGAACAACATTCGTGTTTTCAGTGCCTTAGAACTGAATGCCTATTCTTCCAATTTCTTACTCCTCCCAGCAAGCATAACCGGGTTTTTTTTTGTTGTTGTTAGTTTTACTAGATTTAATAATGGAAATAATTAATCATAGTAGGAGATTCTGGCACTAACTATAGCTGAGTTTATCAGAAATCGAAGATTATGAGAACTTTGCGTTGTCTGCAAACAGAGCTGCAAGAGGTGGCCTTGTACACACATCTCACTGAACACAGTGCATGGGAGGAATCCTAGAAGTGATCATGGTGGCAAAAGCTGTCGAATTCGGCTACATATCTCCAAATTCTCCTTCCTGGGGGTTGCCACCCGCTGTGTTCAGGAAAGCAGTGTCTGAATGACTGTCCCCACCCCAGCCTCACCAGCAGAACACCTGGTGTTCAGTGCAGTTTTCACAGGCACGTCTCACGTGATCAAGGTTGACGTTCAGACCCTTGTCCTTGTGGCTCTGGGGAGCACTTCAGGTTGAACGGGAAGTTTTATTTGCTCTAAGGGGACCTTGGCCTAGTGCGGCAGCGTGCAGGGGGGAGTGCTGTGCTCGGCGTGCACGTGCACCACACTTGGGATGGCGGACAGTTGTAGATAATGATGGTTTTGCTCATGCCGCCCTTTAGGAAGTGAGCTGGAGTTCTTCGGCTTTTCCTTCCTGTCTCATCACAGACAAATCTTCAAGGTTCTTTGAGGCACAGCTCATCCGTCGCTCCTGCTGCTAAAGCTGCCCTGTCACCCCTCTTTGCAGCTGCCACAAAGCCTTTTACCTTGACCCCTGTCGGCACCTTCCATCTTCCCTGTGGAACCTTCTTTCCTGAACACCTTCTGCTCCACTGGCCATGTGGGGCAGGTGCATCCTGCACCGGCTCAGATGCCCCAGGCCTCGCAGTGAGGCGACACTCAGACTGTGGATCGGGGACTGCAGGTGTGCGTGGGAGTGGGGGCAGGGCTGAAGGGCCATCCCAGAGCTGTGAGAATATCCCCAGAAAAAGCCTATCAGTAATTCTCCGGAAGCAAGCAGAAAGCCACCTGCTGGGAACATTGCACAGCCCAGTGTTGAGGGGAATAGGTGTGGTCAGGAACACAGGACTGGCTCTGTGTGGAGAATAGCAGCTCATTAGCACGTGTCAAGGACAAACAGGAAGGGGGCCCTTGTCAGCTCTGCTGAGTGTCTGGCCTTGGCCTTGGCCTTGGCTTTCAGGCCCAGCTGTGTGGCGCTGCCTGCCTCCCAGCCTCCCCACCCTCGCCTCCGTCTCACGCATGCATCTTCAGATGCCTTTTCTTTAGAGCCTATGTTCTGTAGGAGCGTCACTTTTTACTGTTTCCCAAGCATGCATCCATGCTGGGGAGAAACTTTGGCAACGATTGACATGAATCTTGCAGTAGAGTTAGCAATGTTTTTTTGACAGGCAGAGTGGACGGTGAGAGAGAGAGACAGAGAGAAAGGTCTTCCTTTTTTTTTTTCTGTTGGTTTACCCCCCATTGGCTGCTGTGGCCAGCGCACCGCGCTGATCCAATGGCAGGAGCCAGGTGCTTCCTCATGGTCTCCCATGCGGGTGCAGGGCCCAAGGGCCTGGGCCATCCTCCACTGCACTCCCGGGCCACAGCAGAGAGCTGGACTGGAAGAGGAGCAACCAGGACAGAATCCAGCACCCCAACCGGGACTAGAACACGGTGTGCCGGCGCCGCAAGGCGGAGGATTAGTCTATTGAGCCGTGGCGACGGCCGTTGTTTTTGTTTTAATACTGCTTTTTTTTTTTTTCTTTTGTCAGCTGTGGAAATAATGCATGCTTATCATAGAAACTCGGGAAGTATTAAAAAGTAGAAAAGAAGAAATAACTGTCCCAGATTTCACCTGCCAGGACACCCACTGTTGACATTTTAGTGGATTTCTGTGTGTATTTGTGTTGTTGGATTCACTTCCTAGGCACACTCAAGCATTTTTTGCTTAAAGCTGTGACAGGAGCTTGAGCCTATCCGGACAACCATTCTGGAGACACACTGTCTTGTTGGCTTTTTCCAGAGATTCTTGATAAACCTGCGTCATGTCAAAAGTGCGTATTTTTCCATTCACAGCAGCAACAGACTCATTGTAACAAAAATGCAAAGATGACAAGAGTGTGTGAATCAGAGAGTTCCTTGCTCTCCCTCCCCTCAGATCCAGTCACCAATATTTGCTAGGCTTTTCTATTCATTGATGTTCAGTTAACATTTTTCTATTCCTTAACCCTTGTGCTGTGCCGCCCGCTGAGGAGGTAGCTGAGTCCACCGTGTAAAACGTGAACAGCTCCCAGCCCTGCAGCCCCAGCCTCCCTCCCTCCCTCGAGGTCATTGCAATAAAGGTCTTGGAATGCGTTTTTCCAGTTCTGTCCTTAAGCCTTTTAAGTTCAAGGGTGCTGCAGAGTTCATGGGAACATGGAATTGAAATTGTAAATTTATCTTGGTGCAAATTTCAAGATCCATGCACACAGGGAAAGTTCATGAAGTTCGTGAAAAATGTGTATTATCAAAAAAACTATGCATGGATTTCAAAATTACTTGCATCAGAATAAGTTTATCTTTTAATTCCTTTAGGGAGAGAGAGTTATCTCCCATCCACTGGTTCACTCCCCAGTGCCCACACAGCCGGGGTTGGGGCAGGTGGAAGCCGAGAGCCAGAAACTCCATCTAGGTCTCCTACCTGGTGAGGGACCCGAACCACTTGAGGTACTGCCTGCTGCCTCCCAGGGTGCGCTAGAGCAGGAAGCTGGAAGCATGCACCCTTTGTTGCTAGTGTCTGTTGTGTTTAGGACGGCTGCTCTGTGCTACATTACCAGGACCACGCATGTGCCAAAGAGCGAATGGCAAGAAAACACAGCAGCGTTGTTCTAAGTCCCTGGGAGTCCATCGTTTTGCAGCATAGAAAATGAACCCAGATGGGTCGTGCCTTGTAGGCGTTTCCTGTGTGGCTCTTACTCGCAAGTGGCCGGGCCTGTGCTGGGTCTCCCCATTGCCTGTTGTCAGGGCTTTCCATCCTGCCATGGCGCATTGACCACCAGAGAGACAGGGTTTTCTCAATCGCTCAAGCAAGCAACAGATCCGTGCATGTGTGCATCTTTGTGCGCCTGGCTCAATACCTCTTGAGCACTGACTACTGAGGTTACAGTTTCTGGTTCTGGGAGCTTGTGTGTCAGATGCTGCAAAGTTGCCCTGCAGAGAGGCTGCACAGAGCTGAGGCAGAGGCACTGCTCACAGGGAAGACAGCGGGGCAGCCTGCAGGCCTCTCTCTTGAGTGGGCTTTGCCACTTGGGATTCTCTGGAAAGCCACAGAGTCCCCAGGGTTTGCTGATGGACCTAGAGGACGGCAAGAAGTTTGCAGAGGGGGTCCTTTTCTCTGAGGCTCCTAGCATCACTCTCAAGTCTACCCCAGATCTGTAGCCTAGGCATTAATTCTGACCCTATGCAGGCCAGTGTTGTGGTATAGCGGGTAAAGCCCCCAGCCATGACACTGGCATCCCACATGGATGGCGGTTCATGTCCCAGCTGCTCCACTTCTGATCTGGCTCCCTGCCTATGGCCTGGGAAAGCAGTGGAAGATTGCCCAAGTGCTTGGTCCCCTGCACCTGCATGGGAGACCCAGAGGATGCATCTGGATTCATCCTGGCCCAGCCCAGCCATTGCGACCATCTGGGGAATGAACTGGCGGATGGAAGATCTCCCTCTGCCCCTCCCTCTCCCCATCCCCTCCCCCTGTAATTCTGCTTTCAGTCACAGTCTGGGCTGTGACTCTAACGCAGTGTCCACCTGCTGCTCTAGAGAGGCAAGTCTTCCTCACGCCCTGCCCGCTCCTGGATCAGTCTGTTTTTCATACCCGCCCTGATGACAGAGAACCCAGCTCGAGAGTGGGGGGTCCAGGTCAAATGGCCTGGCAGAGGCAGCAACCAAAAGGAGTGGGAGGGGCTTCTGGGGGGGTGGAGGAGTCAGGGTCCCCAGGAGGTGTGAGGACGGAAGCAAAGGTGCATGCACAGAGGGAGGGCGTTGGACATGCAAACCGCTGGCCACGAGGGAGGGAGGAGGCTGGGAGCCTAGGAATGCCCGTGACACGGCAGGCTGCAGAAGAGCAGAAGCCCCCCTCCAGAAAGGAGGCCACCGGTGACACCTGGATATTAGCACAGGGACAGCCATTTCGGGTGTGTGACCTGCAGAACTGTGAGGGCGTACCCTGTGCCGTTGAAGTCACTGACTTTGTGGCTGCTTTCAGTTGCAGTGATGGGAAACTAACACCTAACACCGATGCCCGTTCTGTTCTTCTGATCCTTCATCCTTCCTCTGTTTCTGGAAGCTTCTAGTATCTTCTCTGTGGGACAGTTGGTGGCTTCTCATCTCCTGGTGGAAGCTGTCGGACCCTGCCTTGCCTGTCCCCACCACGTGGGCTTCCTCGGTTTCCCTTTTCCAAAACTCCTGTTATTTGAGCACCAAGCCTCATGGACCATCCTTTCCGTTTCTTCATCTTTCTCCTTTATTCCCCAACTCTGGGGCCGGCGCTGTGGCACAGCGGGTTAATGCCCTGGCCTGAAGTGCTGGCATCCCATATGGGTGCCGGTTCTAGTCCTGGCTGCTCCAACTCTCTGCTGTGGCCTGGGAAAGCAGTGGAGGATAACCTGAGTCCTTGGGCTCCTGCACCCATGTAGGGGACAGGAGTGAAGCTCCTGGCCTCTGGCTTCAGATTGGTGCAGCTCCAGCTGTAGTGGCCATTTGGGGAGTGAACCAGCGATGGAAGACCTTTCTCTCTGTTTCTGCTTCTTACTGTCTGTAACTAACTCTCAAATAAATAAAATCTTTGAAAAAAAAAAAAAAGCTATTCCCCAACTCTTTGTGTCTGCTCAGATTCTTGTCCTTAACCTTCCAAGTCTTCTATGGAGTCTTTCATTCCAGCCGACATAGTTTTGTCTTTTTATAAATATTTAGTTAGTTTATTTGCAAGGCAGAATCTCTCTCTCACACACGCACACACACACACACACAGAGAGAGAGAGAGAGAAAGAGAGAGAGAGAGAGCGCACTTCCATAAGCCAGGTCTCCCACATGGGCGGTAGGGGTCCGAGTACTTAGACCATCATTGCTGCCTTCCCAGGCAGTTAGCAGGGAGCTGGATTGGAAGTGGAGCAGCCAGGACTCAAACTGGTGCTCTAATATGGGATTCTGGCATCACAAGCAGTAGCCTTACCCACTGCCCCACAAAACCAGCTCCCAGCCATCAGGATTTTAATTTCTAAGAATGCTCGTCTGTTCTTTTGAATGTTTACTTTCAGTACGTTCTGCTGAGTTGCACGACTGCCATACCGTCTTTTGTCTGTGTGACGCTACCCATGGCCTTTAAAGCAAGTAGCTTTCTTCTTGGAGCAATTCCTCTGCCGTCTGATGACCCCAGCCGGTCTCGGCACATTCAGGAGTGGGATCCCACGAAGCCCAGTGCGTGAGTGGGCCCTGCTGCCTTCAGCCGTAACTGTAGGGTGCTGTGGTGGGCCACTACGTTGAAAAGGTCCCTGGGTCATCCTTCCCATTCCATCGGGAAAGATCCTCAGTCCCCTGTCTTAGGTGAAGACTTCTGGAAACATGGGAAGAGACAGGGATTTCAGCATCCAAAGTACACACAGTTTCGTGTCTCTCTTGTGTGACAGTGTGGACCTCAACTGAGGCTGGTGTCCCCCGGGCCAAAAGACTCAGCTTTTTCATTTTTGTTTTTTGATTTGTTCTTTTAACAAGTTTATTTAATTTTAACTGACACATACAAATTATACACTTTTGATTAATTAATTGCTTTTTATTTGCAAGGTAGAGAGAGAGCTTTTCCATCCACTGGAAGGTTCACTTCCTAAATGCCTACAACAGCCAGGGCTGGGCCAGGCCAAAGCCAGGAGCCTGGAAGTTCATCTGGGTCCCCTACAGGGGAGGCAGGAACCCAGGTATCTGGGCTGTCACCTGCTGCCTCCCATGGTGCACATTTGCAGGAAGCTGGATCAGAAGGGGAGCAGCTGAGACTTGAGCCAGGCACTCTGCTTTGGTACACAGGCATCCCAAGCAGTGGCTCATCTGTTACGCCACAATGGCTGCCCAAAATTATACATTTTCTGGGGTTCCATGTGCTGTTATGATAGATGCACACATTCTGTAATGTCCAGTCAGGGTCAGCGTATCTGACTCCTCGAGATGTAGTATTTCGTCATCCTCTGTGGTTGCCCTGCTGTGTGACAGAGCACAAGAACTTCTCACTCCCGTCTGACTGTACCTGTCACCTGTCCATCAGCCGTCTCCAGCCCTCCCTCTTTGCCTGCTTTCCCCAGCTCTGGTAACCACTGTTCTGCTCTGAGCATCTGCAGCATCCACTTCTTGGTGCTCCACACCAGCGTGGGGGCCCGCCGTGCTGGTCTCTCGGAGCCTGCCGTGCTACCCTTGCCACAGCGGCCTGCAGATCCGCCCAGGCTGTTGCCAACGACAAGGTTCCATCCTGTGTCACAGCGAGTGGCAGTGTAGTGTGCCTCTGCACCACCGTTCCTCCGTGGATGGATGCTTAGATAAGTTGCCTTATTTCTTGGCTGCTGTGGCTACTGCTGCAACAAACAAGGGCAGGGACCGAGTGATGTAATTACCTTTGGCTGCATACCGAGTGCTGTTACTGCTGTTTTCCGTGGTAGTTCCACTTTTAGTTTTTGAGGTGTCTCCTTACAGTTACACACAACCGTGGAGCAAACTTACATTCCCTTCAGCACTGTGCACTTCCCTCCGCATGCACCTGTTACCTTGTGGCTTTTTTGATAAAAGACCAGTCCAACTGGAGTGAGGTGATATTTCACTGTGGTTTTATTTTTTTTAATTTGTGGGGCAAAAAAGAGAGAAGTAGGAGAGAGAAATCTATTGCTCACTGACTATTCCCCAAATGCCTGCAACAACTGGACTTAGTTAGGCTGGACTCAATGCAGGTCTCCCGTGTGGGCGGCAGGGACCCAAGTGATTGAGACTGCTGGCTCCCAGAGTGCTGGCATTGGGGGTGGAGCTGGGACTTGGTCTTAAAGATTGATTTATTTGCTCATTTGAAAGATAGAGTGATGGGATGGTGTGGGATGGGCGTGGGGCAGAGCTTCCATCCACTGCTTCTCTCCTCAAAGGGGCTCAACAGTCAGGTGGAGGCCAGGCCAGTGCCAGGAACCAGGAACTCCATCCTGGTCTCCCACCTGGGTAGCTGGGGCCCGGTTACCTGGGCCGTCTTCTGCTTCCTACCCTGTCACATTAGCAGGGAGCTGGATCAGGAGCAGAGCAGCTGGGACAGGAACCGGCACTGCGGTACAGGATGCCGATGCCGCTCACGGAGGCTTCGCCTGCTGCGCCACCCTGCCGATCCCCCACTGTGGTTGTGATCTGTGTTTCCTGTCGGTTCGCGATATTGAGCAGGTTTTCTTGTACCTGTCGGCTGCCTGTATGTCTTCCTTCGAGAAATATCTATTCAGATCTGTGGCCTGTCTTTACATCGGATCATTTGGGTCTGCTTGCTGTTGAGTCCCTAGCCCTAGGTCAGATGTGTGACTGACAGAGAGTTCTGCGCTCTTTGTCCGGTGTTTTCTCCACTCCACTCGTCGCTGCCTTTGTGAATTCCCATTTGTCTATTTTTGCTTTTGTTTCCTCTGCTTTTGAATCTAATAAGAAAAGAAAACAAACCCTAGTGTATTTCAATGTCTTGAAGATTTCTTTTTTTAAATCCTCCTTCCAAAGCTGGGAGAAGGGCAGTCACTGGCCATGCTGACGTCACCCACCCGGTCACGGGAAGCCACCTGCTGAGGCTGGCGTCACAGCTGGGGAAAGAATCCACCAGCATGGAGAGTGAGCAGAGCTCGAGTTGTTGAACACCCTGCAGGGAAGCAGCGGGCAGGTAGGGGCTGAGCCCGCCCATGTCCCGGTAGTCCGAGGGGTGCACCTGCAGTGGCAGTGCTGCTGTTGGTCGCCAGGCGCTTCAAGGGAGCCACATGCAGATTGCAATCCAAGAGGCATCCTTGCAACTGCACCCTTTCCTCAGTGAGCCCGGGCTTTCTGTGGTCCAACAGGTTTGCCCAGGTCGGGGATTTGCATCTCTGGGTGGACTTGGGGAGCCTGCACCACCTTCAGCTTAGGGGATCCTACCACGTGCCCTGGGGTGGCCCTCCACACTCCCCACCGCCACGCTTGGCACTCCTGCAACCAGGGCTGTTGAGTACCTCTGAGTCTGGGGCTGCCCAGGGTTCTTCAGGGAACATGCGGCTGAGCCTCCTCTTTGTCCACTGGCAGCTCCAGCCTCACCCGGAGTGTCAGCCGGTGCGCTCTCTCCACGCCACAGCTTGCAAAGCAGGGCTCCCTGCCGCTCTCTCCTCTCCTCTAAAGCCAGGCTTCTGTAGACGCCACGGGAGGGGCCAGGAGGGAGCACATCCATGCCCCTGCTGCTCTGCCCCTCCACCCAGTGTCCCAACACAGGACTCCCCTAAAGAGAACCACGTCTCAACACCTTCCGCCTCCACACACCAGAATTCTCTTCAGCAATTATCATGAAATAATAGGAATAAAAAAAAAGTCTACAAGAGAAATGCTGCACACATTTTCTTTCATTAAACTTTGTTGAGATAATGCCAGTGTGTGTGCACACCCACACACAAAGGGAAAAGGCAATGGATTAGTATTTTAATCACATGAATTTTTCAAGGAGGGATTTGTACTGCCATTCACACTCTGTTTCACCTTTTAGGTTTTTTTTTCTTAAGAAGAAGAATTTTTTTTTTTTAATTTGGGAGAGACAGAGAGCAACTATCCACCGGTTCACTCCCCAGATGCCCACAGTGGCTGGGCTGAGCTCTGAGAACTCCATCCAGGTCTCCCATGTGAGTGGCAGGGACCCAGCTACTGGGTCCAGGGGTTATGATGGGGCACATGGGCGGCGTAGCCACCCGGCTGCGCAGCGACTCCCGCTGTGTGGTCGGGGTAAATGTTTGTGCTTGAGTCCTCTCCTGGATCAGTGTTATGGCACCTGCAGCTGAGCCTCCTCCCGTAGTGCCCGGGTCACTGGGTCATCAGCTGCAGGAGGTGGGAAAGGAAGCCCGCGGCTGGCTGAGTCCCCCAGAGCTCGTGTGTTGCTGCCTCCGCCGCTGCTCCCTTCGCTGCAGTCGCCTGGCTAATCCCGAGCACGTGTCCTCAGGCTCAGCCTTGTCCTGGGCAGCGGGCCGGCTCTGATCTCCAGTGTGCGGACACGTGCGGGTGTGACCACGCTGCCCCCGCTTTCTGCTCAGCTTCTGCACTGCCTTTCACACGTTGTCACTAGGGAGGAAGCTGATGAGGGCTCAGAGCGCAGGGCCAGCCCCCCCCCCCAGGTCCACCACCCACTGCTCAGCCCTTGCTCTCTTCATTTTTTAAAAATGTAAATAGACGATAAACGATTTGTTTTCTGCATTGTCCCTGGTAGAAGCAGCAGAGCAGCCGGACCCAGCGTGGTCTGGAAAGCGCCGCGCCGCCTCTTCAGTGCCACTCAGCCTCCTTGCTTTCCTGACATCACATTTTGCTCTTCCAACTTTGATCTTGACAAAGTTTCAAATCCATCATAAGAGTGAAAAGAATACTACAATAACACTAAAGAAGCATTCCCCGAGGCCGGTGCTGTGGTGCAGTGGGCTAAGCCTCTGCATCCCATGTAGGTGCCGGTTCAAGTCCCGGCTGCTCCTCTTCTGATCTTGCTCTCTGCTATGGCCTGGGAAAGCAGTGGGAGATGGCCCACGTGTTTGGACCTCTACCCCCAGGTGGGAGACCCGGAACAAGCTCCTGGTTCCTGGATTTGGATCGGCCCAGGTTTGGCTGTTGCAGCCATTTGGGGAGTGAACCAGTGGATGGACGACCTCTCTCTCTGTCTCTCAAATAAATAAATAAAATCTTACAAAAAAAATAAATAATAAGGAGTGTTCCTCCTTGTAACAGTCGGCTCTGTGTGTCTGTGGGTTCTGCACACACGGGTTCAGCTGGTGACAGATCGGTAATATTCAGAAGACGTGGGTCACACATGCAGAAGGCACACAAGCTTCCTGTCTCTTCATTGTTCCCACACAGCACGGTTCAGCCAGAGTTCCCAGCAGCTCCGTGGGTGTCGGAGAGCAAGCCCAGCCGGAGCTGCTGCAAAGCATTCGGGAGAGGGGGCCGCAGCTGGGCCGTGCTGGCCGGTGTCACAGGAGGAATCTGAGCATCCATGGATTTTGGTATCCGTGGGGGCTCCTGGAACCCATCCCTGAGAGTGCCAGGGACACCCGCGTCCCACAGTGGCCTCCGTCGGCAGGTCTAACATCCACACGCATTGTTTAATATATAGGTGACCATCAAATTGCCTGCATTGTTCTCACAATGACCTTTATAGGGTTTCTTCAATTGGGACTTAATCTAAGATTGCAATTATTTATGCTTCTCATCTCCTTTAGACTAAAACAGTTCCCCTTCCTCTGTGCGCAGGCACGTGTGTGAGTGTGTGTTTCATCGAACAATGTTATTAGAGTCCAGGCCAGTGGCAGAACACTCCTCGATTTCAATGTGTCTGTTTCTTCATGATGAAAGTCAGGTCCCGCGTTTTTGGGAGGTGTAAAGTGCTGTCCTGTTCCCTGGTGCAGCCTGGCAGGTGGCACACTGTGTCATTGTGTCGCTGTGGTGATCATGGAGTTGATACCGATGAAGGTGGTAGTGTCCCTCTCTTGTTGTCAGAAACCAGACTTTGAGTCCTCTCCTGGGCAGTGATTCCTCCCCAGGTGCTAGGCACGTGGTGACTGGGCAGTGACTGCCATGCAAGCGCTGTGCTCAGGGGAGCCTGGAATCTGTGTTGTGAATCAGAAGAAAGCAGACGAGTGCTGGTGTCCCTGTCTTGGCCGCACACAGCGTCTCATTTAATTCTGACAACTCAACAGTCGTCATTGTCCCCATTTTATGGAGGGGGAAACTGAAGCCAAGGAACATCAAGCAATGAGGCTGGCATTGTGATGCCTGCATCCCATGTAAGTGCAGGTTCAAGCCCTGGTTGTTCCACTTCCAACCCAGCTCCCTGCTAATGCATCTGGGAAGGCTGCAGAAGATGGCCCAAGTGCTTGGGCCCCTGGACCTTTGTAGGAGACCCAGGTGGAGTTCCAGGCTCTTGGCTTTGGCCTGACCAAGCTCTGGTTATTGCAGGCATCTGGGGAGTGACCAGTGGATGGAAGATATTCTCTCTCTCTCTCTGTCCTCCCCCCCCCCCCCCCCGTAACTCTGCCTTCTAAATAAGAAAATATAAATCTTAAAAAAAGAAAAGCTCAAGTGGCACCTACAGGGGAACATGCCCTGGGATTCGGACACAAGGCGGTATGAGATCCACTGTCTGCTTCCTGTGACTGCGAGAAGTCTCTTCCCGTTTCTTGCCGTGGGGCAATGGAGATGATGCCCAAGCTTACTTTTGTGAACTTGGGCAACCGAAGGCAATGGGGATTGGGACCCCACGCCATCCTGCTGTTCAGGAAAGTGTCTTTAAAATAAAGTCAGAACCCCTACTTTCAAAGCGCACGTGTCTGGGCCAGCACCCACTTCTTCCTTGCCAACGTTGAGTCATCGCTTACATCCTGAAGATTCTACTTCTGTGAAATCAAAGAGTTGTGGATGGAGACGCGGTCGAGGTGGATGTGGCAGGCTCTTGGCTTCAGGCGTGGCAGGGGTGAGTCATCTCCACCGTGTGGATAAGGGCTGAGCTCCCAGGGTAGCTGGGCACCCAGACACGAGCAGTCAGTGTCTCTGTAGCTGGGAACCCACCTGCTAGCCCTGGACAGCCCATAGCCACACTATTATGTACGAAAAATAAACATCTATATTTTAAAAGCCACTCTGATTTGGGGACGTTTTTTCTTTAAAGATAGTTGAGCCCACTTTTTTTTTTTTTTTTAAGATTTTATTTATTTTATTTGAGAGTTAAGAGTTACAGTGAGTGGGAGAGACAGAGAGAAAGGTCTTCCTTCTGTTGTTTCACTCCCTAAATGGCCGCAACAGCTGGAGCTGCGCCTATCCAAAGCCAGGAGCCAGGCGCTTCTTCCTGGTCTCCCACATGGATGCAGGGGCCCAAGGACTTGGGCCATCTTCTACTGCTTTCTCAGGCCATTGCAGAGAGTTGGATTGGAAGAGGGGCAGCCAGGACTAGAACTGGTGCCCATATGGAATGCTGGCGCTGCAAGCAGAGGATTAACCCACTGCGCCATGGCGCCAGCCGCAAGCCCGCTTTCAAGCTAATGCCCAAGGCCATGCTCACCTTTGTCTCACCCCCACTTTCCTTCCTCCTTGTACACGCTGTTCTCTCAGCACAGCCTGCACGTCCACGAGGGGTTTCTGCTGATGAGTTCTGTAGGTGCTAGGTCCTCAGCCTGAACACCATCCCCTCCTCTCCTCTGCCTGGTGAACTCCTGCTGTACCTTCAGTACCCTATAAACATCCACTCCTCCAGGAGCCCCCTCACCAAGGAGGACTCCTCCTGTCCTCTTCGAGCTCCTGTTGCAGTTTCCAGCAGTCTGTTAGCACTTCCAGTGGGGAGTCCTGATCATTTGCTTCTAAGTTGCTGTCTGAGACTAGGCTGTGGTTTTCTTGCTATCAGGGACCCTGTCTTCACTTTTAAACCCGGCCAGTGGCTTTGCAGAAGGCGCTAATGGATCCGGAGCGGCTGCATGAATGAGCACAGCTAATGTAGTCACAGGTGCACCCTTACAAATAATCCACATTCTGTATAAAAGTACTTCCTCCTGTGCTGACGCCCACTCCCCCTGCAGACACTCAGAGAGCACAGGTTTACTCTTATGTAACTTGTAAGCCAGGGGACTGATTATACACTGCCTGCAAAGCCGCATTATGGATTTGTCAGGTCTCCTTTGCTCAATAGTCCAGTAAGTGGGCTCCCCCACCCCGGTACTGCAGCCACTGCAGAATTTTAAATCAAAGGCTCTGCTCAGTCTGCTTCCGTCTCCTTGCAGCGCCAAGCAGGCAGCCTGGGCTGCAGGACTAGAGGTTTCCAGAATGCTCAGGCATGCTCACAGCTGACAAAGGCAGGGAACGTGTTCCCACACTGTAACACGGTAGAGTTCAAGAGTTTTTAGGCCTGTGTGTTCTGTTCCAGGGGGTGTCACCCTTTGCTTTCATTCTGTCCTAAGTGTCACACTAGCTCTAGCCACTCTGCAGGTGCATGTTTTACTGATGCTAATTCTGGTGTGAAAAATTGCCTCTTTCCTCCCTGGAAGTATAATGTTAGCCTCTCCTGGTTTTTGACATGCCACTCATGTGCAGTTCTGGGAGCCATTCCACCGCCGTGGCGCTCAGGTGGGGAGCCCTCTGGGGCTGGAGTCTGTGCCCGCTCCAAATGCTCCTTTTAGTTGGTGGCCTCTGTTTTCACGTGTCTGCCTGGATCTCAGTTTTTTGTAGACATTTTTCTGAACTAGTCTTTATTTGTAAAATATGTATAATTCCTCCGTGCAACTTCATCCTTCAAACTGTAAACTCTGAGAATCAGTGGAGAGCAGAATTTCCTCTGAGCATGCAGTGACAGAAGGCCAAGAACATGCACATGGGGGCCGGCACTGTGGTGTAGTGGGTAAAGCCACCATCTGCAGCTCTGACATCCCATATGGGCACCGGTTCAAGTCCCAGGTGAGCCACTTCCGATCCATCTCCCTGTTAATGCACCTGAAGAGCAGCAGCATATGACCCAAGTGCTCGGGTCCCTGCTCCCACATAGGAGACCCAGAAGAAGCTCCTGGCTTCGGGTGGGCTCAGCTCCGGCCATTGCGGCCATTTGGGGAGTGAACCGGCAGATGGAGGACTTCTCTCTCTTTGTCTCTGCATGTCCTCTCTGTAACTCCGCCTTTCAAATAAATAATCCTTAAAAAAAAAAAAACTCATGTTCCACGTGGGTGTGCTCAGGACATGTGTGTGTCACACGTATTTGCCCAGGCTGCCCCCCTCCCTCTCCCCCACCCCTGGCTAGACCCGAAGGTCTTTTGCTCTTGTATATGCCCAGCATGGGGCTCGTTATCTCTGTGGCATGGAACAGTGGCTTGTGGCTCCTTTTGTGGCTGCATTTGCTGCATCTGCTGGTTGCCCTGTTGCCCCGTTGCCCCGTTGCCCCGGTAGGCGTGCCCAGACAAAGCGGGACACAGGGGCTTGTTTGCAGTGCTAGTTACCTTTGCTGTCTTTGCTCCCCATCCCTGTCTTTGTTCTGGCTCTCAGAGCTTTGCCTTCTCAGTGCCATGTGTGCCATCTCCCCTACGGTGCATAATCTGTGCCCCCCCCCCCACTGCTTTCTTCCAAGCATCCTTTTGGGTGCATTACATTAACCAATTCGTTCACAAAATGTGACACTTAAAATGCAATAGCTATATTGGTTATTTTCAGAAGAGAGGGACAAATATGTGTTTTAATATCTGTTCAAAAGGAGTTAAATCAGGACAGGTCTTGGGCAAGCACAAAGAGGACCGGCGTTGTGGTGCACCGGGTTGAGCCAACGCCTGCGACGCCGGCATCCCATATCCAAGTGCCAGTTCGAGGGAGTTCCTGGCTCCTGACTTCAGCCTGGCCCAGCCTGGGCTGCTGTGGCCACCTGGGGACTGAACCGGTGGATGGAAAAATCTCTCTTTTTATCTCCCTCTATTGCTCCACCTTTCATAAACAAAACGAAAAATAAAATTTGTTTTGTCTTTAAAAAGCAAGCAAGCAGTCAAGATTGGGTGTGAGCTCCTTGTGTTTCAGCGACATTGGAGGCTGAGTTAGGAGAGAGGAAGAGGGGAGAGTGCGTATCACCAAACACTCAGCAAACACTTCGCCCCTTCTACAGCTGTGTGCTAAGCCCGTGCTGGTGCCAGGACAGGATACACAGGGTCCCCGTTCTCACAGGCCATCCCTGCCAGTCACCACGGTGCCCTGGGCATTAACGCAAAGCAGACATAGCAGCCGCGTGTAGAAGTGGGACTGTTCTGTAGACATGTTCACAAAGCACAAATGAAGTAACTGGAATAAATATTCACAAGTTGTGGTTAACCCCAGATGGCTAAAATAGTCTCACTCCAACATGGCCTCGATCTAAAAATTCTTGGAATTCTCTGCATTCTGCGTTTATGCCAAGTTTGCAAAAACCCAGGAGGTGCCCATGGGGGGGCTTAAGTGTGCTCGAGACTCCCTTGTGGATTGGAGCCATTCTAGGCAAGAAACAGGCCAAGAAAGACACAGTGCACAGTAAATACATACTGCGGGGGTACTGAGTACCGGGAGACTGTTAGGAAGGAATGGAACCCAGGGTGAGAGGTGGGCAGAAGGTGAGGGCGCCGTCGGCCTGGCGGGTCCGAGCAGGCTCTGCGTGGGGCTGACGCTTGGGCAGAGACCGTGGGGAATGAGGGACAGAACCAGGCCCAGGCTGGAGGCAGAGCGAGGTCCCAGGGCAGGGGGCAGAGGAAAGGCCCTGTGTCAGGATGCAATGCAGAGTGTTCAAGCCACAGGAAGACTGTGGATGTTGCCGGCACGGTGGGTGGGGCTGGTATGCTGGGTGTGGCTGGCACAGTGGGTGTGGCCGGCATGGTGGGTGGGGCTGGTATGCTGGGTGTGGCTGGCACAGTGGGTGTGGCCACCATGGTGGGTGTGGCTGAGGGTGGGGAAGGCAGCCTGTGGCACTGTCAGCTCTGTGGCCCCATGGGGCTTCGGGAGTCAGGCACGGAGTCGTGTCTTCTGAGGACGAGAGCCCAAGCTCACGTCCCCTGGAGTCCTGCTTTCTTCTGTGTTGAGGGGTAGGAAGTCTGAATGCCTTTGCTGGTGTCTGTCACTTGGCGGTTTGCCAGCATGTCCTTCCAGCGTCCCCAGCGGTTGCCCTGTCACCCCGAGTGCCACGAGTCCACTGCGCTCTGGGCGTGCAGACCCCATGTGAGGCTGGGGGACACTGCATGAGCTCCCAGCCCTCTCTGGACTCAGACAGCTGCAGGGAGCCTGCATTAGCCAGATGGGCTGCCTTGCTGCTACTCAGGGACACGGTGGTCTCTGTTCCTTCATTCCCCAGCACGGGGACCAGCAGAAGCACCCCCAAGGCTGGCTTTCTCAAGCAGCCCCGCTGCTTCCTTCTGTGGACTTATGCGTCCCACCATAGATACATCTCAGAAAGCCCCCCTCCCCTGCCGACCCCCTCCCCCAAGCCCCTTTCTTTCAGTGCCCTTCCCCCTTTCAACCCCATATGCCCAGAGCTTCCTCTGCAGTCTTCTGGGGCTGGGAGGCCACTTCCCGCTGTCCCAGGAAGCTCTGGTCTGTGCTCAGGGAACCGGCCAGGTCATGACCCTCACTTCTGAGTTATCTGCAGCTGCTCCCCCAGGGCTCCTGTGTCAATAATTAGGAGTTTGCTGGCTACGTGAAAACACCTTGTTTTAGCTCTAGAGAAAGAAGGTCCCAGTGTCACTGCCCCGGTACCAGCTCCGCCTGTCTCCCTGTCTCCCTGACTCCCTGTGATCCGATTCGGTCCAGCGACTTTCTTACTGCATTGTTTTTACAACTGTAACAATATTCTCTTCCTTCTGGTCTGATCCCAAAATAAACGTGGGAGAGTTTTAACTTCGAGGTAGAGCTGCGCGTCATTTCCGGCATTCGTGAACTTGGTCCCTGTGACCCACTCTGGCTGCCAGCACTCTGTGTCTCCCAGTGTTTTGTTTTCCTCGGTCTCATGCCCAGGCCCTCCCACAAGAGTCCTCAGGTGGATTGGTCCCTGTGGATCTACTCAGCTTAAACTTGGCCCGCTCCAGCGTCGGCATGTCACGCATATCCTGAGACAGGAAAGAACAAGAAGATTCTAAAGCGTTGAAAGGATTTTCTGTGGCAGCAGTAGCCGTTCAGATATTGTATGAGAGCAAGTAGGGCTGGCTGCTGTCACAGACCAGACCCAGATCACAGGGGCTTAACCCATTCCGAGGCCGGTTCTCACTCGCTCTACTGCCTGGTGCATGTTGGCAGGGGGATTCCTCTGCTCTACGCTGTCATTCAGGGACCCAGGCTCTTCCGACCACACAACCACGTGCCATGTTCCAGAATCCCCCACTCTTCACGTGGCTGACGGGCAGGAGAAGAGGGAGGAGTCCCAGGTCAGGCCTGGCCGTGACATGTTGTCAGGTGCCTCCTGCACATCTGTGGGCCGGAACTCAGCCACGTGAGCCCACTGGGCTGCAGGGGTGTCTGGGAAATGGGCTCTAGCCAACTATGTCTGGGCGGGGGGCTGTAGCTATGTATCCCTGGGCCAGGGGGAGCATGGGAGGTCTTGACTTTCCTGCATCACATAAGTGACAGCTTTGCTCCATGCTGCACAGGGAGGGAAACAGGGCGTCTGCTCTTAGTGAGGCGTTTGGCCTTAGTTACTTTGCCAAAGAAGTATTTAAATCCCAGCCCTCGAGGGTCTAGGGGGTCCAGAACACCAAGAACACCAGAACACGAAGTCGTGTGGTCACCTTTTGTATACCTAGGTATCGGATGCATTTGGAATGCATTTGGAATGGATGGTTTTGGACCTGCTGTTAACTCTTTCCCCACCTGGTGTGAATGACTGCGGGTTAAAAACTCTGACTTTGCCCCAGTCGATCTGAGGTGCCCCCTCCACCAGATACTACATTTCTCTGTGTGCTTGGGTCATGTGTTGCCGCTGGCCTGCTGGTCGGTCTCCGTGCTGGTCCCATGCTGCTTGGGTGTCTGGAAAGGCGTTCTCTCCTCCCAGAAACGGAATGCTCCTGCTGCATTTTTAAAAATAAGAGCTTTGGTAGCAATTATCTAGTTCCACAAAGAAGCTTGTTGCTATTTTTACTGCGCTTGTTTCAAATTTATAAATTAATTTAAGGAGAACTGGCATCTCTCTGATACTGTCAGCCTATCTAAGAATAAGCAATATCTTTCCATTAATTCTTATTTTTTACAACTGTGTCTTTCAGGCGTGTTTAAGATGAGTTTTGCGTCTTTCTCGTTAAGTTTTTATTCCTAAATGTTTTATTCCTAAATATTATTCCTAAATCTTGCTTTTTGATTTTGGAAAAAGGATTTTCCTTACCTTCTATCTTAGAAGGTTTTTGTTTTCTATATGCTAATTTTGTATCTTCCTATCTTACTGGCATTTAGCTTTTGAACAGCTGTGTTTCAGTCTGTGGCGTTCCCGAGAGATGTGTGGGGAGTGTATGACAGACACACACACACAGCTACCCTGCTCCCCAGCGCCGTGGCCACAGAGTGTCAGGGAAGGGAGAGTGGTGGAGCTGGGCTCGTGTGGTCAGAACCCATGGACCAGAGACTGGGCTGAGCATTTGGCTCAGCAGTTACAACGCAGCTTGCAATGCCTGCATCCCGTATCTGAGTTCCTGGATTCCAGCACTGGCTCTGCTTCCGATCCCAGCTTCCTGCTAACCCTGGGAGGCAGCAGGTGACGGCGCTAGTCACTGGTTCCCTATGACCCGCCTGAGAGGCCTGGGTGGAGTTCCCAGCTCCTGGCCTCGACCTGACTCAGCCCCAGGCAATACAGGCATTGCGGAACGAACCAATGGATGGAAAGTCTTTATCTCTGTTTCTCTCTTCTGCTCTGCCTTTCAAATAGACTGAAAAAAATAAAAATAAATATAGCCCCTCAATTAAAGTCCAGAATGTGAGCAATGAGTCCATGAGCCAGAGAGTGGGCCAGGGCTCGGCCATGGGTTCACAGCCCCCGGAGTGACTGTGACACTCCAAGGAGATGGGGGGCACCTCTGAGCACAGAAGCAGGAGACCTGGACTAGGTGGAGGCACCAGAGCAGAGGCCCCCAGCAGAGCTGAGTGCTAGGAACACAAGGCCAGTCCACACCCTGCACCCACATGCTGGGGAGAGGTGTGGACCTAAGTGGAAGGCCTGGGGGATGAGGGCTGTGGCGCCGGAGTCCAGAGTTTGGCGGCTCATGGGTTCGCCTGTTCGTTTCTGCACTGCAGGTGAAGAAGGCTAGTCAGTCATCTTCTGCTACCCTCCCAGGCACATGAGCAGGGAGCTGGGTTGGAACCAGAGCAAGCAAGCCTCAAACCAGCACTCCGACACGGGTGCCAGCATTTCAGGCTGTGACAGACGTAACCCACTATGCCACAACGCCGGCCTGGGTGCTTACATTTTTAGGTGGAGTTGTGTTGTAGATCTCATTCTTTGTCTCTGTAAGCTGTCCGGGTGCTTTGGGCACAGGTGGCCATGGCCTCAAATTCTTCTTGGCATCCTGTGTGTCCTGCATATACCGCCCCATCCACTGCCACAGGGCTGGTTGCACAGGATACACGGACATCCATCCACCAAGGACACACTGCCCCCTCCAGCACTGCCTGAGAGCTGGGATGGGAGCTGGTGGCCGTCGGGCGCGTGCAGTGCCTGCAGGCAATGCATTAGTATTATTACTACAGTGCATTATTAGTATAGTATTATTATTGCAGAGCATTAGTATTATTAGCTGTCGTGCAGGGCCCTGAGTGGGGCCTTCCTCAGGGCTCCCAGCCCTGCGCACACTCCCCTCTCTCAGCTTTCTAGTCTACGGTGTCGTGTGGGCCAGCCTCAGAGAGTGCACCAGCGTCCTTGGGTTGTGCCTTCCTCTGCTTGCTAAGGGTCTCTCCTTCCTGCTCCCATGAGCTGCTGGACGCTCTGTCTGCTTGTGTCCCCTGCCCACTTCCCCTCCCGGGGACAGTCACCCTTTCCTTGCCGGTGTTCAGGAGGACCCGGAACCCTTTAGAAACCACTTTCTAATTCATCTTCGGCAAAGGCCTTGCGCTTTTCCTTGCCTTACCCGATCTGCACGGGGTGTGTGTTGTTGAAAATGAATCCTTCATTTTGATGTAGGCAAATTCTGTGTCTTATTCTGCCTTACGGTTTGTGTTTTAAAATGTTTTAAAATTCAGTTTTCACTGACAAATGATGTATGTGTTTATGGAGCGTAATGTGGTGATGTGACCCAAGTACGTTGTACAGGCTAATTAACATATCCGTCACCTGTCATCCCTTATCATTTTTTTGCAGCACAAATGTGAAAAACTGTTCTTTGAGTAATTTTGAACCCTACAATGCCTCGTTGTTATTAAGTGTGGTCAGCACGCAGTGCAGTGGATCAGGGCATCACTAAGCAGTCCCGCCGGTCCAGCCCAGACACCCCAACCCCCATACCCCGGCCCAGCCTCTTGTGATCCCCTCTCCACCCTCTGTCCTATGAGATCACCTGTTGGGTCCCACAGATAAATACCAATGGCGTACGGCAGGTGTCCCGCTGAACGAGCAGGAGAAAAAGTAAACAAATACGGTTGCCAGGCTGACCCTGACGCCGAATGGGCTTCAGGTTTTACGGCTCCCCTTGAAAGAGCCCTTGGAAGTGGCCACTCCCACTTTCCCCTTTTCCTGTTTTCTGTGTCTGTCTAAGGGCGCCATCTTCTCTGCCCACCTGGGGACCTCTGCCTGATTCTCCCCTGCTGAGCCTTCTCTCAGCCACTCCAAGGACACCCTGGGGTTTTGCCCTCCCCTCCCTTTTGCACTGCAGGGCCACGTTCCCCGATGCCTCCAGCCAGCTCTGTGCCTGCCAGGAGCCTGCTCATCGCTCCGAGAGCTTGAGCAAACAGGCTAAACCAGGGCCGTTCCAACCTGGCTGGCTTAGGCTGAAAGGGTTTTGCGGAGGACTGCGGCGGCTCCCCAGACGGACCCGAGACTGAGCGGCCAGGCTTGGAATCAGCACATCAGGACCTGGCACCTAGACCTGCCTCAGGGGTGCTGCAGCGGGAACCCAGCTCCCTCAGCGCGAAAGCAAGGGAGGCCACCCACACCCATGACACACTGCTCCAGGGCCACCAGGCAGAGACCTGGCCGGCCTCCCTGGGCCCTGGCAACTGTGATTGGCAGTGGTCCCCAGAAGACACACAGTGGTGCAGAGCTCCTTAAAAGGGAATACAGCCGTCCCTCAGTGTCCACAGGGTGTCGTTTGCAGGAGTGCCCAAGGACACTATGATCCGTGGGTACCCAAGTCCTTTCCATAGAGTGGTGTGGACCCTGCATAATCCCCCAGCATCTTTAGCCAGGGGCAGGGGACGTCCCACCTGCAGGCTGTGCAGGTTCACAGAATCACCTGATCCGGCTCTGCCAAGGCTGCCGCAGGTGGGACTTGAAATTCGGTACATCTGCGGTACATCTGGACTCATTCGTAAGGTGATCGTGTCGTATGATAAATATTCAGATGGCTCCTGACAGAAAAAAAATTCTCCACCCCTGCCTTAAATCATCTTGAGACATCGAGACATCGTAGGCCACCTAACTCTATGTCAGTGCTGTGAAAGTGGTTTTCAAACTGTCCTATTTAGAGACTAGTGACCAGCGCCGAAGTCAGAGAGAGAGGGAGAGGGAGAGAGAGAGGGAGAGGGAGAGAGAGAGCTTTCATCTGCTCTTTCCTCCCTAAATGTGTCCCATAGCCAGGGCTGGGCCAGGCCAAAGCCAGGAGCCAGGAACTCCATCTGGGTCTCCCATGTGGGTGGCCAGGATCCAGCTACTTCAGCCATCATCTGCTACAGTCCAGCAGGGAGCTGGATTGGAAGCAGAGTAGCCAGGATTCGAACCAGGCGCTCTGATACGGCTACAAGTTAGATGTGAGCAGCATTGCACCTGCTGGGCCACAGCACTTGCTCCAGAAACAATTGTCGAAAAGAGCTCCAGGCTGTCAGTTCTTTACCGAGATGCCAGCTTGGTCCACTAGGTGCGTCCATTACACGTGGCTAGCTTACTACTAAAAAAAAAAAATCCATCACAGTTGGTGGCCCCTGTACCCACACGGGAGACCTGGAAGAGGTTCTGGGCTCCTGGCTTCAACCTTGCCCAGCCTTAGCCATTTGGGGGTGTGAACCATTTGCAGTCATTTGGTGGAATGAACCAGCAGACAGAAGATCTCTCTCTGTCTCCCCCTCTTTCTCAGTAACTCTGCCTTTCATATAATTTTATTTATTTATTTATTTGACATATAGAGTTAGTCAGTGAGAGAGAGAGAGAGACAAAGAGAAAGGTCTTCCCCCTGTTGGTTCACCCCCCAAATGGTCACTACAGCCGGAGCTACGTCAATCCGAAGCCAGGAGCCAGGTGCTTCCTCCTGGTCTCCCATGCAGGTGCAGGACCCAAGCACTTGGGCCATCCCCCCACTGCCCTCCAGGGCCACAGCAGAGAGCTGGACTGGAAGAGGAGCAACCGGGACTAGAACCCGGTGCCCATGTGGGATGCCGGTGCCACAGGCAGAGGATTAACCAAGTGAGCCACGGCGCTGGCTCCCATCAAATAATTTTTTTTAAAAATAAGGAAGAAAGAAAGAAAGCAGAAAAGCCTGCTATTGTGCAGAGACTCTTTCCAGCTGGCTTCCCTCCCCGCTCGCCGGTGCCTGCTTCTCTGGAAACCTCCGTGCGCCTGTGTGGTTTCTGCAGCCGCTCAGCCGTTCACTGGGCCCTGTTCAAACTTCGCATCTGCCTCCCAAGGCACACTTTGGTATCAGGTTCCCAGCATCTGTTTCCAAAGAAGTCTAGAAAAGTTTATTTTCGAAAGTGACATAGGCAGAGACACCTGAGGGGCTCACCGTTGTTCCTCGTGCCGGTGCTGACCCTGGATGGCATTCTCTCGGCGCGTCCAGCTTCTGCCAGCTCACTGGCTGTGTTAGCAGGGGTGGGAATCTCCCCCCTTCACTGCAGAGACCAAATCTAACCTGCTGTGGGGACAGCTGCCGTTCTGGATTGGCTGAATGCATGTAAAGAAAGTGGCAGGGGGGTGGGAACCTGCACTTTAATCTTGGTGGTCAGGACTGTGCTTAATGGCTTTTCCCAGTGCCTGGCTTCTGTGCTTAAATATATAGCAAAATATAGCAGCCATTTATAGAATGACTTTCTGAGGGATGGGAGGACCGTTGGAGACCATCTGGGCCAACCCTTAATTTTTTTTTTTTTTTTAATTTGAGAGGCAGAGGCGGGGTGCGGGGGCAGGCATCTTCCATCTGCTAGTTCATTCCCCAAATGCCTGCAACAGCCAGGGACGTGCCAGGCTGAGCCCAGGAGCCCAGAACTCCATCCAGGTCTCCCAGGTGGGTGGCAGGGACTCAGCTGCTTGTGTCCTTGCCGCTCCCTGCCTGGGTCTACGGTGGAAGGAAGCTGGAATTGGGAGTGCAGGACTGGAACCCGGGTTCTCTGATATGGGGTGTTGGTATCCCGAGAAGAGTGTTAACTGGCAGGCCAAGTGCCCGCCCCTGGGCCGGCCTAACTTTGATGGGCAGGAAAGAGCACTCAGAGGCAGTGCAGAGGCCACACCCAGCCCTCCCACCTGCACCCTTTCCTGTGTGTCCCTGGCCTTGGTCACAGTCGCACTACTAACCTGAGGCTCTACTGTATCCGTGTCCCATGAGCTTCGTTACTTCCTTAATATCTTTCTCTACATGAACCCATACTTTGAAGAGAAGTATATAACTTTTAAAAAAAAGTTTTTTTAATACAAAATACACACTCGCTACAAATAAGGCAACCTTACCAAGAAAATCAGTGACAAGAACACAACAGCACTGTTAATTTCCGGCTGCACACGGCTGCGCGCGAGCCTCAGCGAACCCAAGCAGGCCTGTGCCTCTGTGTTATCAGAAAGGACCCGGAACAGGGATGAGGGCAGTTTTCAGAGTGGAGGCCAGCGTCATCTGATGCCCTGGACGTGCAGCACCTGTGCCTGCCTCCTCGTCCCACAGGACGAAGGGGAGAACCAGGGGCCGGCCGCTCTGCCCCTTGCCCAACACGGCGTTGGGAAAGCAAGGGAGCCGCTCTGCAATGGTGTCCTCCACTGTACAGTCCCGTGCCAGCACCAGCCTGGCAGGGCCAGCTGCAGAGATGGGGCAACACTGGTGCCCACACCTCTTCACTTCTCTCCCTCCTGGGAGTCCAGCTGATTCACTGCCCCCAGGAGCCACACTCAGGGACTCAGAACTCCTTGTTTGGTTCTTCCTGCCTGATGGGGCGTGGTTCTGACCGCCACACCTGCCCTTCTAGGCTGTGGCTTCAGTGAGGACACAGAAGCTGGAGGCAAGTCAGCCCCCAGGGACCTTCAGGAGGTGCAAAATGACCTAGGCTGCCACACGTTCTCATTTAATACTCCCCAAAGCTTCCGTGCTGAAAGAATTTATGAAGAAGGAACCTAAGAGCGTATGGGGGAAGCTGGGAGAGGGAAGCGAGGGAGAAGCGACTTGCAGGACAGCTTTGTGCTTGCTCCAGTTAAGACCAAATTCTTGATTTTTATGACATTTTTAAATTTAGAACTGCTGAGTCCCGCCTCCCAGCCCCACTCAAGTGTGCAAGATAGCAAGGCAACGGGTGACCTGTTACACCAGCTAACTGCTGCTACTGAACAAGCCACCCCACAACGTAGGGGCTTAAACCAGCCACCTCTTATTTGTTTATTTAAATATGTATGTATTTATTTATTTGAAAGACAGCGTGATAAATCTGTTCACTCCCCAAATGGCCACACCAGCCAGAGCCAGACCAGGCTAAAGCCAGGAACCTGGAACCCCATCCATGTCTCCCATGTGGGTGGCAGGGGCCCAAGCGCTTGGGCCATTGTCAGCTGTGCGTTCTTCTGAGGTGCATTAGCAAGGAGCTGGATCGGAAGCAGAGCAGCTGGGATTCAAATGGGAGCCCCAGGATAAGATGCCAGCATCAGAAGCAGCGGCTTACCCTGCTGCGCCACAATACCAGCCCCAGCCACCACTTACCAGCTCGTAATCCTTGGGACAGCAACTTGGGCTGAGCTCGGCCCAGTGGTTCCTTTGCTCGATGCCAGCAGGGAAGTTTAGTAGGACGGATCTGGTCTGGGAAGTGGGTGCCTGCCTGCGGGAGAGGCTCAGCTGTCCTGTGCGGGGATCGCTGCTCCATCTAGCTGGCCCAGGCTGGTTCCCAGGGCAGAGGTAGGGCGTGGCAGGGAGAGAGGACGAGAGCACGAGGGCGCACAAGGCCTCTTCACGCCCAGCCTGGGAACTGGCAGGGTGCCACTTCCAACACATCCTGCTGGCCAGAGCAGCTCAGAGGCGAGGGCAGATCCAGGGTCTGGATGGGAAGAGCTTCAAGTCAGTGCAAAGAACAGGAACATGGAGACCCCTCCTCGTGGCCACTGATGCAACAGATGTCCACAGCTGCTGTGGAGGTGTGTCTCAAGGTCTGTCCTTAATTCCCAGGCTCACCTGTTTGTGTCCTGCTGCCTGGCCATGTGGCATCACGAGGAATCCAGTTGGTCCCCCCTCCCGCAATGCCCTCACCGTCCACGGCCTCCTGGCCCCTCACAGGTACTTCTGGCAGGTCCCACCTGACTCAAACCTTCAGAGCCTCTCTGCAAGGCCAGGCCACACAGAACCTGGGGACAGGAAGCAGGACCATGCACTGTTTTACTTCCTTATGCATTTATTTTGGTTCTCATCTGAATTTCTAACACGTGCATCTGGAATCCACACATGATTATAAGGAAATTGCACTGTACCCTGCTCACTGGTGCTGGGTGTTGTGCTGAGTACACGGCCTGCGTCCTCCCCTTCAGCCCCCAGAACAGGTGGGGATTTCCGTTATCCTGTATCCTAGATGTGTGTATAGAGAGAATGTCGCCTGCCACAGGTTCCGTCATCAGCAGTCAGCAGGGCAGAGGTGCAGATCCAGGTCCCACTTGATCTGCTGTCTCCACTTATTTCCCAGTCCCTCTTTAGGGCGGCACAGGCTGGCATCTACCCTGGTCACTCTGGGACCTGGTTCTCTCCACGGGCACTAGTAGCCCCGTCACCGGTCACCTGCACATTTCCTGGCCCTTCTTCCACCTGACTCCTGGGTGGTGTTAGACTGGGTCGGCTGCGTCTTCCTTCTTGGAGCCTCTGAAATGTCTTGTCCTGGGTGACCCTCCTGGGCCTCCCTCCCCACTGCAGACCCCAGCCCTCTCCTTCTCCAGGGACCTCTTGGACCCGCCTGGCCTCCCAACCTGCATCCCCTGCGCAATCTGACCATAAGGGGCTGATGACGTACAAACCTCACCTCAGTCCTGTGCTTCCTCCTGGACTTCCTGCCCTCTTTGCATGGCCATCCCACAGAGCTCTCAGCATCCATGATGAATGTGACACCACACCCCCCACCCCCAGACCTCCTCCCCTTCCTGCGTACCCCACAGATTCAGGAAAGCAGTTCCTCTCCTTGAATCAAACCAGGAACCCCAGGGCTCTCTTTCCCGGAAGCAGCAGCAGCAGAGGGTGGGCCCCCATGAGCACTGCCCAGAGGTGGCCCTGGGAGCCTGCATCTCTATGTGCAATGGTTCAAGGACTGTAAAGTGTCATGCATGGGCCCCACCTCCAGCCGAGCAGGTGCAGCGTGAGGGCTGTGACGTCTCCCCTCTGCCTGCCCACTCTGCCTGGTGAATACATGCTCTCCCATTTCTGTGCCAATCTCCACTTCTCTGTCTCCAGCCGGACCTCTGCCTCCAGCTGCAGGCCCACAGGTCCAGCGACCCCTACCGGCACGTGAGGGAAGACATCCAGTGCCACGGCCCAGTGTAAGCATTTCCTTCCTTCTGTGCTTGAGAGAGTGGGGAATCTCCATCTGCACGTGAACCCGATTCTTAGAGTTCACAGAAAGAGCAAACCTCAGATGGAAAAGTGCTTTTCCTCGGCTCACCCGCCGCTTGGTTTAGTGCAAGCACCATGCAGACTGCCTCACAGGTGCCATCTCCGTGGATCTTGGCCAAGGTCACCTTTGAATCCCAGTGTTACAGGCGGGGAGGGGGCGTAAGCCAGGTAAAGCAACTCACCAGGAAGTAACACAGCTGAGGCTGTGGGCTTAGGTCTGCAGCTCATTTTCCCGTAGGTCTGACAATACACAGGCTCACTTCCTCTCCATGGTTGACTTTCAGTGCCAGTTCTGTTCCACATCTCCACCTGTCCCCCACCAGGAGTGAGTTGTAATTGACGTACACAGCAACCGGATCCTTGCGACTGTAGAAGGCTGTATTCACATACTCCTGAAGTTGCTAAACCCAGACAAACTCCCGGTTCTCTTACTGGCTCCGAGCTTCCTTGTTCCGCCTTCCTCCTCACGGGATCCCTCTCATGCTCCATGCTCCTCAGACCTTGGAGCATCTCCCACAGCCACACCAGATGCAGAAGGACATCACTGTGCCTTTTTCCCCTGGGCTGTAGGGATAGCACTATTTCCAGGGTGACCTTGACCTAAAGATTTCAGTGCCACGTGGGGTGGGCAGGTGGGGCGCTGCTGCCCCAGGGACTTCCCTCCAACTGAGAAAGCGAGATGCAGTACTTCTGCATTTGCAAGGGAGGAGTACATGTGTTTTTCCCTACTCCTCCTGCTAAGTTCAGCTGAAAAACACAGATGCTACATAGAAAACAACCAGAAGAAAGGTGGGAAGGACAGGCAGACGACGTAGAGAACCTTGGGCCCCGGGGACAGCATAATGGTGATTCCTTGGGTACTGGTTTTGCCTCATGCAACCCACACTTGGAACCCAGTGTCCCAGAAATGTCATTGGCACAGATCAAAGAAAGACCCCCAGAAGTCTGCTCTTGGGGTGGGCGTTTGGCACAGCAGTCAAGATGCTGCTTGGGACGCCCACGTCCCACATCAGAGTGCCTGGCCTTCGGTCCCAGCTCCTCTCCCCTGAAGTTGCCAGCCATTGCAGACCGTGGAAGGAGGCAGGTGAGGGCCCAAGTGTTATGTCCCTGTCACTCATGTGGGAGACCTGGATTGAGTTCCCGGCTCCAGGCTTTGCCCGGGCCAGCATCAGCAGCTGGAGGCATGTGGGGAGTGAATCAACAGATGGAAGAGCACTCTCTGTCTCTCTTCCTCTGCTTTTCAAACAATCATTTTCAAAAGCCTTCTCACTCTAGCCCAACATCCAAGATAAGGAAAGTGAAACAAGACAGGAAACTTTGAGAAGAGGACTGCTCTGTCCCAGTGAACTACCTCAGGAAACACCTTGGTCTACTTCCACATGCACAGAGACTGGGAAACCTGGATTTGCCTCTGTCAGGGGCCATAGGCTGGTGTTCCCCTGCCCACCTTTTGCACCAGGGAAAATAGAATAAGATCCAAAATCTGATGGTATTAAAAAAAAAAAAAAAGGTTTCAAAGAAACATTACTTATCAAGAACCAGAAAGATTTGACACTGCGTGATCAAAGACAATCAACAGATGCAACAGAAGTATATATATACACACACACACACACACACACACACCCCAGAGAGGTCTTAAAGTGGCCACGATGAAAATCTCCAGGAAGCAATTATGAACCACCTGAAAGAAATGAAAAATAGAAAACCTCAGTAAAGGGATAAAAGATGTAAAGAACCAGACGAAGTTCTAGAGCTGAAAAATACCATAATTGGAATAAAAAGCTTGATGGATGGACTCAAAGGCAGAACGGCGGGGACAGACGAAAGAATCACTGAGCTGGAACATAGAACAAGATAGCAAAGGAGAAAGTAAACTGAGGAAAAACAAAGAGAGACCCAGAGACGAGTGGCACTACAAGAGTGCACACTCGCATCATCAGAGTCCCAGAAGAGGAGAGAAAGGGGCTGAAATTGAAGTTTAAGAAATGACGGCTGCAGGGTCTCAAATGTGGCAGGAGGCAACCACCTCAGGTTGTTCATAGTCAAACCAAATGAACCCTAAGATATCTGCACCAAATCGCATCACAGTCAAACTTGTAAAACATGAAGACAGAACTCTGAAAGGAGTGAGAGAAAATGGCATGTCACCTGTATGAGGAAAGAGAATTCATGCCAGTGGATATTTCATCAGATGGCACCAAGGCCACAAAGAAAGTTCCTGGCTCCTGGCCACTGTGGCCAGTTTTGGAGTGAGCCAGCTGATAGAAGATCTCTCTCTCCCTCTCTTTATAACTCTGCCTTTCAAATAATTGAAGGAGGAGGAGGAAGAAAGAAAATGATAATAGAAGGGAAACTTGGAATACAAGAAGAAGGAACAGACTGAACAACAATAAGGGCAAACATTATATAAATTCAATAAATTCTATTTGATAGTTGAAGCAAACATTGTAAGATGATCTGATGTGGTGCTCAGCGTGCGTAGAGGAAACAGTACGGGTGAGTGGAGGGACTGTAGGGGATGTTAAGTGTCTGTAATTCTCCAGAACTGGTAAAATGACCAGAGACACTGATCGGAGGTTGCTGTCTGCACAAGAAAGAATTCAGACGTTAGGCAGACAACAGCAGGAAGCTTGCCAGCCAAGCTTAATGAAGAGCAAACACTGGCAGACGAGGCAGGCACCTCTGGAAAGAACGGAGAGCCGGGTCTGCAGACTTCTGTGTGGCTGTGCCCCGCCCCCACCTCCTGTGTTTCTCCTCCCTTCCTCTCTCTTCTGGGAAATAGCTGGGTGGAAGCCTTTCTGGATGTGGAATTCCTGAAAACCTTCCCAGGGCTTTATCAAAACAGCGGTAGGTATGGGATCTAACAACTCTCTCCTCAGTGCAGGGCGGGGAGAAGAGCGGAGAAGCCGCCCCCCAAGGAGATGGCTGGGATCCACCTAACGAGGTAATGCCGGTCTTCTCCCAAGACGTCTTTCCTTGTTCCATCACACAAAAATTCCCCTTCTCTTTGACCTCTTTTACACACACAGGCTGACAACACCACTGAACTGTGATACATGAAATGCAATGCATAGAGGAACCACTAAGAAGTCTATACAAAGAAATAAACAAAAATGGAACTAAAAATCGATCAAATAACCCACAGGAAGTCAAAAGAGAAAACAGGAAACAGAAAAGTAGGGAAGAAAATGGCAAACTGTAGCCCTACCTTGACAGCCATTACGTTGACTATAAAGGGTCTAAAAAACCAATTAAAAAACAGACATTGGCAGAATATTTTTAAAATGATCCAACTTTATCTTGTTTACAAGAAACTCACTCCAAATAGGGTGATTGTTAATGCGGAAAATACCAAGGGAGCTACAAGCTGAACCAACCCAAACCCTCCTGTATCCATATCTGGTGAGCTCGGGCCAGTGTCATCGGAGACTGCCAGTCAGAGGTCCCTGTCTGTACAAGAAGGAATTGGTACCTGGAAGCCTGCTAAGCAAGGTTAATGAAGGGAGGACCCCCGACAGAGGAGGTGGGCATCTGAGGATGTGGATTCAGACTGAAGTTTTTACAGGATTGGGTGTGGGCCTCTTTACCCTACCCTCTTGCTGGGACATTACTGGGTGGAGGGTTTTCTAGATGTGGAATTCATCAAACTCCCCACAGGACTTCATAATGAACCTAACAGCCCCCTTGGAGTAGGATGGGGAAGGTTCCCCTGAACTGGCCCTGGGAGAGGCCTGGGACCCACTCACCCCACCCAACAACGTTGTCCAACAAGCATGAGACTTTTGGTGTGTAAATGCTGCTCTGCTCCTGGCTTCCATACTTTTCCCTCCTTGAACCATACAAAAATTGTTCCCCCCAAATTCCCATTTTCTTTGGCATCTTGAACATACATAGGCCAATGTCCACCTAGTTACCTTAGCAATAGATACAACAGCAGCATACAAAAATCAAATATGTTTCCATATATTGGGATTAACAAGAAATTAACAGGTGGAAACATTAAAAATATGTAACATTTATAATTGCTTTAAACAAAGTGTAAATCTGATAAAACATTGTATGCTGAGAATGATACAGCCAAGGAGAGTTGAATAAACAGAGATATATCATGTTCATGGATTGGGAGATGGATCATAAAAATTGGTATCCATGTGTAATGCAATACCTATCAAGATTATTCTAAAATTTATATGGAAAGAACTAGAATAGTTAAAGCAATCTCGACAAGAAAAACAAGATGCTAGGAACCAGCCTACCTATTTTCAAGATTATGTAGCATAAAACACCTATAGCATTAGTGGCAGAGGGACAGCCACAGATCAATGAAACAGAACAGAGAATCCCAAAACAGACCCATGCAGTAGCTCAACTGGATTTTAACAAAGACACAGGAGCAATTCCAGGGAGGAAAGGCAGCCACTGCTGGAGCCGTTGCACATTCATAGACAAATGAACCCTGATCGAAATCAAACACTTGTACAAACATCAGCCTAGAACAAGCTACAAACTGAGACACAGATCTACACAACTTTTAGAGGAAAGCATAGGAGAGGATCTTCAGAGAGAAGCCTAAGGAAAGAGTTCTTAGATCTGGCACCAAAAGTGTGATCCACAAAGGGGAATGCTGCTCAGATGTGTTCGGTCCAAACGGGCATGTGAGGATTCTGTTACGCGGGAGGATGGAGGGCGAGCCGCCAAGGGGAAGAGGGCTTTGCACGTCACACATCTGACGCAAGCTTCGTGTCCAGAACTCTTCAAACACAACAGCAAAAACAACAAACAGTTCGAAAATGGTCAAAAGACAAGGGAGAGGCATTTCGCTGAACATGTACAGTGACAGACGAACTACTTGAGAAATTAAGTCAATGCACAAGAAAACCACAGTGAGAGCTGGCTGGGTGGCTGGGCGCTTCCCAGAAAGGTTAAAAACAACTGATAACACTGAATACCTACAAGAATGCTGGCAAACTGGATTGTTCAGTGCGCTGCTGGGGGACTGTGAGAGGGCGCAGCCACTGCTGGGAGATATTTTGGCAATGTCTTCAGAAAGGAAGCATGAAATTTCCATACAATGCAGCCCCCCCCCCCCCCCCCGCATTTCATCTCAGAGAAACAATGTTACGCTTATGTGCCCCACCCCTCCACCAAACCTGTGCATTAGTGTCTATGATGGCTTCACTAGCACCCCAGATGTCCATGAGCAGGTGGCTCGTCACACCGTGGAGCACCTGCACGCAAACAATGACTCCTACAAGGTCACGAGCCCATCACAGAACATTCTTGAAATGGCAAAATTATCAAAGTGGAGAGCAGACGAGTGGCCGCCAGGGCTTCTTGGGGTAGTGAAGATGAGCCAGAGTGGAAGTGGCTGCAGTTCTGGGGTGGGTACTGAGTAAAGGGGACGCAGCCTGTTTTATTTTTTTGCAGCTGTTTGTGAATCTACAATTATCCCCCAGATAAAAAGTTCAGTAAAAAGAAAGGGCAGATCCATCCAGAGGGCAGTCCCCATGTAGTGTGTGTGCTGTCTCTGTGTGTGGCAGACTCTGCCTGCTGCTCAGACGGAACGAAGCCTTGTTTCAAACCCCTGTTCCCTGACCCGGGCAGGCTCAACCCCGACTCTCGCTCTACTCCCCCTAAAATAAAGTCTTCAGTCACCTCTTCTCTCTCTCTGTCTCTCTCTCTGGTTAAGATAGGTTTGTTTGTTTGTTTCAGAGGCAGATTTACAGACAGGGAGAGGGAGAGACAAAGAGACATCTTCCATCTACTGGTTCACTTCCCAAATGGCTGCAGCATCCAGGACTGGGTCAGGCAGGAGCCAGGAGCCAGGAGCTGCTTCTGGGTCTCCCACGTGGGTGCAAGGGCCCAAGGATTTTGGCCATTTTCCACTGCTTTCCCAGGAGCATTAGCAGGGAGCTAGAAGGGAAGTAGAGCAGCCAGGACTCGAACCGGCACTCACCGGGGATGCCAGCATCACAGGTGGCAGCTTTACCCACTGTGCCACAGTGCCAGCCCCCTCCTCTCCCTTCTTTGAACCCTAAAATCCTAAAACCTAACACCAGCCACCCTTCCTTTCCATACATCACAATCCAAGGATAATCCAGGTGAATTTAGCACAGCCCCCAGCTCCCCACCCCTGCATTGCTGTCCCTAACCCTCTACCAGTGTGACTCAGGAACCACGCCCTTTCTGTCGAGCCCCGGGGGGACCTGCCTGAGGCCAGAGACGGAGCCAAGTCACTCATCAGTGCACGCCACCCGGCTGCTCACCGGGCTGTTTCCAAGTCTAGAGGAAGGCTCTGCTCCGGCCTGGGCCTCCTGTGATCCAAGGCTGTGACGCGGAGAGACAGCAGCTTGGCAATGCTGCGGTGGAAAGTGATTGGCCACAGAAGGAAGGACCCAGAGGCCACTCGAGGTCAGTGTGAGTCAGGGGCACTTCTCAAACTCTGGGGCCGGCACTCAGGTGAGGAGACCAAGGTGCAGATGGTTGGGCTCTCAGTCGAGTGGCTGTTCCTGTCCCCTCCACGGTCACATGACCACTTGTACTGGACACAGTGCAGACTTTGTGCCAGCCTGTGTGTGATACTGTGTTTGGAGATCTGGCTCCTGCGGTGGTGGGAGGATGGCTGGAGACGGAGGGTATTTGTGGGCTCTAAGCCTGCCTCTCCCCTATGTCCTGGGGGTGTGTGCAGGGGTCCCTCTCTGAGCTGTGGCTGTGTGTGTGTACGTGTGTGTGTGTGTGTGTGTGTGTATTCCTGGATTGTCTCCGTGTCTGTGTTACCTAATATGTGTGTCTAAGTCCCCGTGTGAGCTTCTGTGGATGTCATGTGTGTGAGCATGTAGTGTGCATATGTGTATGCATGTGTGGCTATGCTGGGAGCATGTGTGGCTGTGCTGGGAGCATGTGCGCTCTCTGCCGAGCATCACTGTGTGCAGCAATGCCTGCGCCAGGGACCCTGTGTGCACATGCGATGTCTGTGTGCCCCTGTGCAGAGTCTGCGGCAGGGCTGGCATCTCTGTGCACACATGAGGGTGTCTGTGTGTTCCCGTGCACGTGCTGTCTTGGGGACGGCTCTGTGCGCGCGCCGGTGCGCGGTGCGCCCTTTCGCACGGAGGCCCTGGAGAGCCTAGCTCCGCTCAGGGCCCCCTGACAGTCCCCAGGCCGCCACCCCGGGGCGCGGCCGCCTGCGAGGCCGGCGGGGAGGAGCGCGTGGCCGGGTTCGCGGGCGGCGCCCCCGCTCCTCCCCGCGGGCCGGGCACACGTGGGCCCCGGGGCGCCGCCTCCCCGCGCCGCCCGCCGGTCCCGCGCGTCCCCACCCACCTCGGGCCGCCCCCGCCGCCGAGCCGGCCCGGGGATAAAGTGGCGGCGCAGACGCCGCGCCCTGTCGCCGCGGAGCCGGCCGCGCGCAGCTCGTCCCTGCCCTGGCCCGCCGCAGACTCGGACTCGCGGCGCTCGGGGAACGCGATTGCGGTGCTCGTGGCCCCGGTAACTGCTCCCCCGGCCCCCGCCCCAGCCCGCCAGTGCCGCCGCCGCCAGGGGCGAGGCCGGCATCGGGGTCCCCGGCGCGCTCGGCGAGCCCGCGCCCCCCGCGTGCGTGTGTCTGGCGCGCGTGGCGGTGCGCGTGGCAGTGCGCGCGCGCGTGTGTGTATGCGGGCACGCGCGCCGCCTGCTGCCTCGCGCCAGCCCCCAAACCAACTTGTCCCCGGCAGCCGCATCTCGCAGCCGCTGGGGCGCGGACCGCGGGCCGAACCCCTGGGGGTGCCGGTGGCGTTTGCGGGCACGACCGCGGGGCTCCCTTCCCCGCGCGGTCGGGGACAAGCAGGAAGCAAAGTTTGCCGAGGAGCCCCGGGGGCACGTCGTCCCGGGGGGCGCCTGTGTGCGGGTGCGGGGGGGGGCCCTCGTGTGCGCGCAGCCCCTCCTTCCGCGGCCCCTCCCGCGGGTTGTTTAGGAAAAGTGATGCCACCAACTAGCAGCCGGGGCTCCAGGCGCCGGGTCCCGCCCCGGGGAGCGAGGAGCGGGGCGCAGGCTCCCGACTCGGCACCCACGGCCCCGCGGGCAGGACCGCGCGGCGGGCGCGGGTGGGTTCGGCTCGGCTCGCCGGGCGCGGACGCTCGAGGCTGCCGCGGGCGTGGGACGCGAAAGCCGGGGCGGAATGGAAACAGGTCTGTGACCGCGGCTTGGGGGTTCGAGCGGCGAGGAGGGGAGCGGGGCGCCCTGCGCCTCGTGCCCGTGCCCCCTGGAAACTGTTCCTGGGAGGTTTTGTGATAGAAGGGGCTTCTCGCAGCTGGGTCTTTGTACCCAGCGAGCTGACTGTAATTTCCCCTTGATTACAGCTAAAATAGCCCTTAAGATGAAGTTTCCTGAAATGATTTAAAATAAACACAGATGGGAAGGGGTGGAGGTAGGGGGGTGGGGGGTGAACCGTAAGGAGGCACTTAAAAAATAAAGTGAACATTTTCTTAAGGACAAATGGAATTTTTTTTTCAGTCTTGGAGAGGTTTGCAAGAAATAGATGTATTTTTAAAAATCTCTGAGATGAAGTGTTTTTTGCTGGCTCTGGGCAGGGCTTTCCCCCAGTGCTCCTGACTTTGGAATATATCCCCCTTCTTTTCAAGGGCTTGAAGACCCCTCCAGAATGCCGGAGGAGAGTTCCCCCCGGCGGACCCCGCAGAGCCTGCCGTACCAGGACCTCCCTCACCTGGTCAATGCTGATGGACAGTACCTCTTCTGCAGGTACTGGAAACCCACGGGCACACCCAAGTAAGTCCCCCGCCACCCAGGGGCCCGCGCTGCACCTGCTGCCCGCTGGCTTTGGTCTCCTCTCCCCCCTGGGGCCACTTTCTCCATGACCTACTTGCCATGCCTTATGAGCATCAGGCATGGCTGTGTTGACACAACTGAGTTACTGACTTAAAAAAAAAAGAAGAAGAAGAAGCAAGAGCTTGCTTTTTCATTATAGCTGGGATACAGCTTCTGCCATTTGGCAGTTTGCAGAAATTCCACATGACTTTTTGTTTGGGGCTGGAGTTGATCTCTTGTTGGATGGACATTTGTTGCAAAGCAGCCGTAGCTGTCGAAGGTAATGCCTGCAAACGGCTGAGCAAGCCCACACCGTGTCCGTAGCTCAGTCTCCGTGTTCTTTCCCTGTTGGTCCCCAGCTCCCGACACTGACACACGCGTGCGATCGGGAAGAAGGGGGCCAGGGTGGGTGGGTGGTCTTTCCTCCCTGTTCTCGCCAGCTCGATTCCTTGGTGCGTTTCTCCGTCAAGGGTTTGTCTTGCTGTTAGAAGCAAGCGCTGGAACTCTGCACCACCAGACAGCTGGCTTCCTGCTGCGAGCCTTCTCTTGGATGGAGCAGGAAAACCCTGCTGGTTTGTGTTATTCAGGGAAAGAAATTGTATTTGTGGCAACCAGTTGGCCTGATGACAGGCGGACATTTTCCTGCTCTGGGGACAGTTCACCTGTCTCCTGTGGGTCGCGGTGGGGTACGGGTTGTGTGTCTCCCAAATCACCCGGCCCTAGGACAGCCATGCGGCAAGGTGTGCATGCAGTACAGCTGGAGGTGGGTTAGAAGTGCAGACAGAGACCTGTAGAGACCTGGCTTAAAATCCTGGCTGCAGGAAAGCTGTGCCAACTTGCTGTGACGTTGTCTCTGGTGTGCCTCCACCATGGGTGAGGGGCTAAGAGTTCCTACGAGTTCTGGCAATTATCTTTTTCTGAGATTTCCTATAGGTCTGTAAGTGCCTGGGTGTTGAGGGAGGGAGGAGAGAAGGAGGAGAGAGAGGGTTGTCAAGTATTATGATGCTAATTAATCATTAATTCTCTACCCTGACTCTCCTGGCTGCCGAACTGCATATTCTTGGTTTAACTTCTAACGAATTAGTCCACAGCGAGTTATTTGATCACTGCACTGAAAGAGGACAAGGGACTTTTTCCTGTCCCGTCTCGGGCTCCCAGGGCCTCTGTTGGTGGGGCTGTGAGCTTGCCCTAGTTTGCGGTCAGTACAAGAAGGAGAGCCTGCAGTCCCAGCCAGGGCAGGGCGCTGGGGGAGTGGGTTGGGAATGGCCGAGTTGGCCGCCCTCCCCTTGGCCGTGGGTGGTTTGCTGAAGTTGCATGGTAGGCGGCTCTCTGCTGCGTTGCTTTTGCTCTAGATAGAGGTGGCAGCTCAACACGGTTGGGGCTGAGCCGTGGTCTCTGGCAGTCAGCATGTGCCCTGGGTGGCCGCCGATCGGAGCCAGAGTGGGACCGGGGAGGCAGTAGCACCCTAGGATTTGGAAGAAACATGGGGGTCCGGACCAAGTTAAGGGCAGAAGCAACAGAACCACTAGTGCCTGTGGCTCCGTGAACCCTGCCCATCATGCTACCCTCATCTCAGAGAAGGAGCCGGTGAGGTCAGGGGCCCTGCCCGGGTCGCATGGCTAGGCCAGGTGCATTACCCCCCTGGAGATGACACAGACCCGTGAACTCCCTTTTGGGGTTGGGGCAATCCATCTGTCAGGGGCAAGCTTTGAAACATTTCATAACCAGCCTGGAGCAGGTAGCACGGAGCAGGCTCCTGACAACAGCCTGCCTTACGTGTTAACCCTGTGGTTGCTGGATCTCGGGGAGGTCTGCGGGTCGTGGAGGAGCCCTCACGGCAGACAGAGCAGTGGGGAGGGGTAGGGGCTGGGACAGAGGTTTGTGCTGACTGGGCTGCATGCGTACCTGATACCAGCCACTCTGCACCCTGCCGTCTTGCAGCAGTAGCTGAATAGCACCGTCCTGTCTGTTTTTCTGAGAGAGGGGGCCCTCGGGTGGCCTGGGCCTGGGCCTCCACCTACCCCGACCCCACACCTCCCAGGGCCCTTTGGGCTTCATCAGGGTTGGCTTCTTCTCTCACTTAGTCATGAGCTCTCCCAGCTCGGAAGACAGAGGAGAGGAGAGAAAGACGAGACTGAACTCTCTGGGCCTCCTCTACTGACCGCGGGAAAATGTCGGTCACATGTCCCTTCTCTGCACCCGCTGCTGTGTCCTCTCTCTCACAGAGGCCCTGGGGCCCCCCGGAGCCATCTGGCGTCCGTGGACCACCTTTCCTGGGAGGCCCATGCCTGCTTTCCTTAGTTGGCTCTCGTTTGGGTTGGGTTCTGGTCAACAAGTTGGCTCCTGCTCCTCGGAGCACTTGCTGGATGCAGCAACCCAGAGCTGCAGCCTGTGGCTGGTGTCAGCGGCGAGTCGGCAAACTGGCCCAACCTGCTCCGTGGAAGCAGGCTGTGCCCAAGCTCTCAGGGCACGGGGAAGGGAAGAAGCCCTGCTAGGGGTAGCCCCGACGATCTGCGGGAGCAAACACAATGCTGGTTTGAATAGAGCAGGCCTGAGTCTCAAGTCCGCTCACCACAGATGAGAGAGGCCGCCCCTCCACCTGGCAAGCTCATGGCCTTGCAGTAAGAGTCCATGGTCATAACAGATAGCATACTTCAGGTACGGCTGAGTTGCTTCCTCCAAATTGAGCACCAGGGACCTGTTCTGGGGTCTGGAACCATCGATCTCATTTTATTACACCTGTGTGAGAGACAGGACTGTTGCTATTCCTGTTTCCCCATGAGGAAGTGCAGGTTCAAAGTTGGAATGCTTGGCCCCAGATGGCCCCACTCGGATTTGGTGGCTGGGTTTGGCCCAGACCCCGCCACTCCCAGGCACTTGCTCTTCCCAACAACCCCGCCCCCCCAAAGGAGGTCTGGTTTTGTTTTCACAGATGGGGGTTTCATTTGGGGTTAGGGCAGAGATCACATCCCAGGGTAAAGAGAATCTGAGTAATTAATTTGCCTCAATCGCTTCCTTGTAACGTGGTGAAAGTGGGATGTAGATCAAAGTTCTGCCTCCATTGGGAAGAACAGAACAGAGGAATCTTATTAAGCCCGGGCTGGCGGCTGACTTGCCCAGATGCAGCTGGAATGCCAGCAGTTCTGCTTCTCTCCCAGATTTCCACGGACCCGTGGGGCCTGTCCTTGGGGGTTGGGCTGCCAGGATGGTCACGCTGCTCTTGTGCCCTGGAGGAATACCTGTAGCACCAGTTAGCTCAGCCTTTGTCAGGCTGCAACACGTGTGGTCAGCAAACCCTTCTTTACTGCCGGTTGCATGGCCCAGGTGTTGTGCTGGGTACCAGGGGACGGGGAGGGTGGCAAAGCCTCTTCTGTCTGAGAAAGGGGCAGAGATGGGCAAACGCGTGGAAGGTGACAACAGGATGTGGCAGGGACCCGGGGCAGGCCTACTGCTCAGCCATGCAGAGCCTTGTGCAGGGCAGGGAAAGGAGCCCCCCGGGCAGCTGCAGCCCCTGGCTTGTGAGCAGAGCCCCCATTCACCTTTTCATCCCATGTCCTTTAACAGAGGGGATGGGGAGCAAACCGAACAGTGTGAGGAGCAGGGTGGCGTCAGGAGCCACAGGTCTATGTCTTGGACAACCCGCAGGTGGAAGTGTTTGTGGGAATCCAGGTGGGAGGCCAGGAGGACCCAGCTGAGGCATAGACCCCGCTCTAGGAGGTAGCAGCAGGTGGAGCAGGTGGTGGACCGAGCCTGGGGCGGCGCAGGGAGGCAGCCGAAGACTGCCAGCGTTCTGTCCAGCGACAGGGAGGGGCAGGTGCCCACACAGGGAGGATTCTCTTTAGCCTCCTGGGGTTGTCTCTGGCAGGGTGCACATGCGGGTGCCCCAAACGGGGCGTGACAGCCAAGGGGCACTGGCCCAGCGAACGGCACCGCGCTCCAAACGCCGCCAGGCAAACGTGGGTCCACGTCGGTCCCCAGTGGCTTTCGTGAAGGTTAGCAAAGAATCCTGACTCACTGTCTCCCCACCATGGGGGTCACAGGCTGGAAATCTGGTGCTTGGTGACGTGTCCCCCGACACGCAGGAAACGTGCCCTGCCCCACTCCTCCGAGTCGTGATGTCATTTTTAACCAGCTTACTGCCTTTCAGTAGCACCTCTGTATTCTTTTACTTATTTTAATTATTTTTAGAAGTTTCTTCCTCTCGTATGGAGCTGTTATTTCTCTTGCTGCTGTCTCTGCCTTTGTAATACCATAGAAAACGGTCTTATGATTAAATAGGGCACTGCTACTGGGCTTTTTCTTTTCTTTCTTTCTTTCTTTCTTTCTTTCTTTCTTTCTTTCTTTCTTTCTTTCTTTTTTTTTTTTTTGAAGTCTTGGAGAAGCAAAGATCTTTTGATGGCAGGAGAGGAAGGGCCACTGCTATTCTTGCGGTTGATTTTTCCAACAGCTTCGTTAAGGGCTAATTTCTCCCAGTTGCTCTAAGAATGTTCTGCAGATACAGATCTGGCTTTGTTTTGCAGTGGAGTCTAAGAAAAAAACTCGCAAAATAAGCTGCCTCGTGAATGGCAGTCGTTGTCCACTGTTGTCCATTTATCCAGTTCCCGGCACCTTTTGGGTTTAGATCTTCAGGCCAGATGCACTTTGTCCGCGAATGCAAACCAAACTGCCAGCCTTTGTGTGAATGGAGGAAATGGGCTTCCGCCGTGCAGATTTTTACAGCTGAGATTACAAGATGACCCTTGTCCCATATTTTCGGGTCACCCAGGGTTCTTCTTGGTAGGAGGTTCTGTTCATTGCGCACAGCCTCGCTCCTTAGGGTGTGGGTGTGGGGCTGCCCTGGCGGTCATTGGGTGACACTGGGGTGACTTTGTTCTCTGTGCATCTGAGGGCTACAAGAAGAGCCGCGTGCCACAGGTCACTGCCCGTGCAGCTTCCCCGAGGTGACATCCCTAGCCAGGCTGCCTCCGGGCCACTGCTGGCCACTTGTTCTGATTCTTGGTATGCGGGCAGGAGATGTCTGCCAGGTCAGAGCTCTATCTGCCTTCCAGATGGAGGGCAGGTGGGAAGGAGTGAGGAAGTAAGGAAGAGGATGAGAGAAGTGGGGGAAAAGGAAGGAGGAAAGGGGGCTGGAGAAACAGCAGGCTTTGGGCGCTGGGCAGCCTGAGAGAGAGAGAGACCTGCAGAGGCTCCCTGCTGCTGTGTGGGGTTAGACCTAGGTGAGTGCGTGTAGCTTCCTGGAAAGGAAGAGGGACCATAGAATGTGTCGGGCTCTCCACTAGGAGACCACGCTCTGGGCCAGCCTCCTCTTTTTTTTTTTTTTTTTAATTTTTATTTATTTTTAACCCAAGAACAAATCCATTGTTTGTTTATTTGCTTTTCAATAGCTTAAACCCTTGTGAGGTGCAGCATCACCCAGTGGGCTCCGCGGGAAAGTTGCTCCGGCATCGGGCACAAACCCTGTTTCCGAGAGCACGAGTCCCCTCTGCCCAGGTCGCCCAGGTTTTGCTGGGTTTGCCGCCAGCAGTCACTGGGCTGTCTTAGGCACGTTTCTTGGCTAAGTAGAATTCTGCTGCTTCCCTGGCACAAAGACCTGCAGTTTTGAGAAGTGCGGTTTGCTCTCTTTGGTTCCGGAGACGACGCTGATGGCCAGCAAAAGCGGCCTCACACCACCGTCTCCCAGACCTGGTTCCTTCTAGAAGTCCTGTACGCAGCAGGCCTCCACCAGCTCCAAGATGGCAAGACCGAGGCCCAGAGGGTGAAGAGGATTCTCAGGCCACTCCCGGGGGCTGGTGTTTCTTCTGTGCCGAGTTTTGTCTCGGGCACTGCTGCTGTGCCACCAGCCCGTTTGGAGAGATGCGAGCTGAGGCCCAGCTTGGGGCAGCTCCCTGTCTCCCCTCTGAGTCTGCTGGCTGGACCACGTCTCCAGCCAAGTGGTTCTGTGGTCCGTGGGCTCCCACATGTGGGCAGTTCAGTGGTTCTCCGGGAGGCTGGGCAGGTGGACTTCACAGATGGTGGAGACGTTCTTGGAGACCCCATGCAAGGGAGTGGGCAGGAGGGGAGACGTGGAAGACAGAGAGCCCTGGAGACCTCTGGGAAAGTGAGAGTCTGGGCCTGGGGCTGTGGGTAAGAGGACCCTCGAGTAGAGAGGAAAGTGGGAGGGACAAAAGACCGGAAAGGGGGAAAGCTGGAAGCAAATGAGAAAACTGCCATGGGCCCTGCGTGGCCTCTGCTTGGTGTCTGCTTGTCAGAGAGTTGGGCTCCCCAGGGCATTGGCAGCTTGCTGGATGGGAGATGAGAACCTTCTAGTTAGGAAATCGCTGCGTATGGACGTCTGAGAGGTCTCACCTGTGGGTCCTGTTGACACCTCCTTTATAAACTAGTTTCTGGGGAGTGGAGGAGAGCTCAGCTCCCAAGGCAGGGCCAAGAGCAGACCCTGGACGCTGTGGAGAAATCTCCCGATCATGTCCACATCAGTTTTTCTCTTCTTTCAAATGAGGGGTGGCAGCCCCTTCCCCAGGGGCTGGTTGGGCAGGCTTTGGGCGAAGTGCTGGGACCGCGCCTCGCACACAGGGAATGAGACGCGGCAGTAACACTCCCTAGTCTGAACTCTGGCCGCCTCCGCCTTCCTCCCCCTGGTGGGCAGTGGGGACCACGTGCTGGGCGTGTCTGTGGCTCACCACTGTCCTTGGCTCCCTCCACCCTGCGGCAGGCATCTGTCAGAGGAGACCCGGAGTGAAAGCCCTGGTGATTTCTACATGTCCCGCCATGGCTGCGCTCCCCGGAGTTGCCTGGCTTTCCGTCGCCAGGCCGTTTGTTTCCCCCCCCAGCAGTCAAATCACAGCTCTGATTCATGGACACTGCGGACTCCTCCATAAACTAAGACAAGGCTGGCTGCTTTGTTTATAGAGCAAAGGCAGCGAAGCCACAGGGAAGTCAGTCGGCAGCGGTGAAATTCTTTCTGCGTGAACGCATAGCGTAATGAGACGCTTTCCTGCACGGCCGACTCCCAACACTGGGCGGAGGGCTGGACAGCCTTTCACTCTGTTGGCCAGGATCCACTCCACAAGGCTTCACGGAACCACCCGTCCCCACTCAGTGGCCCGTGTCTGAAGCTGTGTTGTTCTCCTGTGGTCCTGCATATGTGTTGGGGGATCTATGGAAATATCTGTGGTGCCAGGAAGGAGACCGTAGCTAGGGTGCCTTCCCGCCATTCCCTGACAGAGCTGTCTGGGGTGCTCGAGTTACCCATCAGCTGTTACTGAATCTGATTCTATGCTGGGCTCCGCGGGGCAGGTCTTCTGCTGCTCCTGGCGGGGCTCTGACTTGATCTGTGGGCGCCAGCAGGCCAGTGAGGCGCTTGCTGATCTTGAACGGTGTTGCCCAAGGGTCTGGCATGAGGCTGTTGGTGGGATCACCTCCGTTCTGCATGTGCTCTCTGTTCCTTGATCAGATCAGCCCAGGTCGGAAGCAGCATAGCAGCAAATGCTAGAAGTGCTTTGGAAGTCTCTGCTTGTGTCCAGTGTGTCAATACTGGGGGTCACAGTGAGTCTGGAGGGGCCGCTGTGTGGCATGCTGGGTAAAGCTGCCCCCTGCAAGGCCAGCATCCTATGTGGGCACCACTTTGGGTCCCGGCTGCTCCACTTCCAATCTAGTATCCTGCAATGGCCTGGAAAAAAGCAGTGGAAGATGGCTCAAGTGTTTGGACCCCTTCCACCTACATGGGAGACACAGATAAAACTCCTGGCTCCTGGCTTCAGCCTGGCCCAGCACCAGCCATTGCAGCCATCTGAGAAGTGAACCAGTGGATGGAAGATCTTGCTGTCTCTCTCTCTATTGCCTTTGCCTCTACCTCTCTCTCTCTCTGTAACCCTGACTTTCAAATAAATAAATCAATCTTAAAAGGAAAAAAAAAGAAAGAAAGCAAGTCTAGAGGCCCACAGCCTGTGGGCCCAAGAGCAAGGCGTGGCAAATACTTTGTTGCTATTTATGGTGTCTTCCAAGGGGCAAAAAGCTCTTGGAACTAAGAGTTCAGATCACAGATAAAACCTTATTCCTGCCTCTGCCTGAACTACTTTAGACCAGTTTCCAACTCTTAGACCTTCCAGAGAGTTCCCGGAGCTCTTTTACATTTTTGTGACTCCAGGATGGGTTGCATCTCTGAGCTGCTTTGGGGGCAGAATTCCCATTTAGGTTTTGTTCTGTCTCCTCCAGGGCTTTCCTCTTGCAGAGTGGCAGGCCTGGCCCAAAATAAGGAACCGCAGATACATCTGTCTCTACAGGTGATCCCTTGAGGTTCTAGGGGGTTCTGTGTCTCAGCCAATTTAACTTGGAGGTGAAACTGCACGGGCACGCACACGGGTGGCGTGGGCGCCACACCTTAGGTGCTTTCCATCTTAGCAGAGGGATCAGGGTGGGTGCCAGAATCTGGAGGGTGGGGACGGCTCCGCAAGCGTGAAATGAGCTCTGGGTGTGACCTCAGCTTGTGCTGCTCAGCAGCGGAGGTGCACACGCTCCCTGCACCCTCCTGCCCATGTGCGTTCTGACCCGCCCGTCGCACGGGCTCGCTCCGAGCACCCCCGTATGTGCCGGGTTTGCTTCCAGTTTGGTGACAGAGGAACAAAGTGGCTCTGTCCCTGCCTTTGAAGATGTCAGCGAACATTTGTCAGGGAGGCGGTGCCAAGCGCCGTGGGCGTTCCTCGCGAGGGCCGTGGGTTCTGTGTTGGGGTTTCAGAGAGAAGTTGAAGCTGAGTCTTGGGGGCGGAAGGGGCTTTCCAAGCAGCGAGCTGGGAAAGGGAGCCTGGTACGCGCTGAGCATGGCAGGGATTCTTTGAAACTGGAGTCTGAGGAACATGGTGACCCCCGAGCGTCCTCACTCTGTGCTGCTGGTTCCGTGCATGACAGCCAGGTGTGACCTGTGGAGGGATCACGGCCTCTGTGCACAGTTGCATTCGGGGTCACACGGGGCTGGGCATTGGTCACAGCCTGCCACATTCAAAACGAGCAGTCACATGTCGCAAGGCTGCCCGGGGCTGACTCTGTAAAGCCTGCCTTTGCACACCCGTGCCTCCCTGTGGTCTCACGGTGGACGTCGCAGCCAGCTGTGAGCTGGCCGGGAGTTCATCCTGTGCCTTGATGCCTTGCGTCTAAGGCCACCCAGGCTCAGAATCCCCCACTGGGCAGCTGGCAGCAGATGCAGATGGGTGCATGCCAGGAATAGACTGTGCACAGAGGCTGAGCCTGGTGCAGGCCCAGGAGTTACCCTCTCTCTGGGGCCACCCCCTTCTCTCCTGCTAGCGTCTGTCCCCAGGTTATGACTCACGATCAGCTTCCCTTTCTCTTTTAGTATCGTTTGCAGCCAGGACTGGCCACAGAACCTGGTGGTGGCTAACGAGATGGAAGTTTCTGGAGTATTCCAGGATTTTAGCTCCACCCTGAAAGGCAAGAGAGCGAGTTGCGGGGCGTCTCTTTCTCTGCCCCGTTCCACTCACCCCCTACTTCCTGCTCGGGGGTGCGGGCAGCACATGGGTGTAGCTTGCATTCCTGAGAGGACAAGGCCACGAGCACAGAGAGCAGAGGACACAGTCAGGGACGTCTGAGTCTTGGTGGAACAGCTGAACCGACCTTGAGTTGGCCTGCAGATAGGCGTCCGCTGACGTGAGAAAGATCCATGCCTGTGTTCTGAAGCTTTAAGCCTTCAGCCAGATGCATATCTGAATGATGGTGGGGGTGGGTGGTGAGTGCTTGGACTGAGCCCCAGAGCGGGCCAGGAGCACATGGGAGCAGGAGGAGGAGAGGCATCCTAGGCAGGGGGACCAGCCAAGCAAAGGCACTGGGGATGCTGGAGAACCGTGGGGCCTGAGCAGGCCTTGGTCCCAGTCTAGCCGGGTGCCGGGCAGAGCCTGTCTCACTTTCCCTCCCCCACCACAGCTGCGGCGTGAGTCACGGGTCAGGAAGTGTTCCCCAGGGCCCTGTGGCGGGAGGCCAGCACCCTGCTCCTCGGAGGGGGCTCTGCCGGGGGACCCCTGGACAGCCACCTGGAGACCCCCAGGGGAAAGCCTGACAGAGATCCGCACTCAGAGCTCACAGGTGGAGAGGGAACCCAGGGACTGGTGACATAGCCTGGACCCCTCAGAGCAAACCTCGCAGGACCGAGCCCCACGGCACACCAGCCCGCGAGCGTGGGCGGTGCGCTCCGTCACGGCTGAGAAGCATTGTGGGTCTGGAAACAGTCACATTGGAGATGGGAGGTAATTTTTTTTTTTTTTTGGTAAGACCGGAGGAGAGGGAAAAAAAGCCATTTTCACAGGCTGTATAAGAGCTGGGGCTGGAGTTACTGACCCATTCTTGGGTTCAGGGTCCAAGAGAGACCTCCCGGCTGTCCTCACCCTGTGTCTGCCTCCCAGCGGGTCCCGAGTTGCAAACGTCTGTCCACTTCAGGGCACAGGCAAGAGAAGAGAAAGTTAAGCCTGAAGCGAGCAGAAGGAAGGAACTCACGAAGATGACGGCAGAACTTTGCGAGGAATAATAGAGCAAAGAAACCTGGAAGTCCATGCTTTGAAAATGTCAACAAAACTGGCAAATCTTTAGCCAGAGTAATCAAGAAAAAAATAAATAATTTGGATCAGGCATAAAATGAGACCTTACTATAAACTTTTCAGAAATAAGAAGAATCGGACAAGGCATGCTATGAACAACGGGATGCCAGTACGCTGGATAATTTAGGTGGAATGGACAAAATTATAGAAAGATGCAAACTATCAAAACTGACGCAAGAAGAAATGGAAAACCTGATCAGACTTAGAACGAGACCTCGAATTAAGCAAAAAACCGCCCACAGAGTATAGTCCTTCTACAGGCTGGAGAATGGGATCAGCGAAATGCCCGCCGGGCCCTCACACTTCCAGCCACCTGTCCTCTGAGCTCAGGAACAAGACAAGCACATCCATCTCGCGGCCTGTGTCCAGCATCACCCTGGAGGCCTGGGACCTCCAGCCGCGGTGCACTGCCATCTCGGACTTGTGGTGTCGTGTGGGTGGTTTTACGCTGCCCTGCTGTGTTTCCAGCGTGTTCTAAAAGGAGCGGTTGTGTCAAAGGCACTGGAGGTCCCTGAGCCAGGGTCCCCCGGGATGACGGGATCTGGGCAGAAAAAGGAAACATGTTGCGGACTGGCCAGCATCCGAAGGCCCGCAGGGGCTGCGGCTGGAGAGGGCCTTGTGTGCCATGTTTGGCCTTTCCCGTGAGGGCAGAGGGAGGGTGCTGGCATTAACACAGGGAAGAGAGCAGAGACTTCCTTCCCTGGCTGAGGGTGCAGAAGTAGAAGGTGCAGAGGAGTGGTCCCTGGGAACGGACGCTGTGAAGACCACGGGGCTACAGGCTCCCTGGGCCAGCAGCTGCCTGGGAGTCTCCTCCTGGCCCTCACTTGGGTGGTGTCAGCTAAAAGCAGGGGTGTGGGGAGAAGGTGGCTGTGAGGATGGTTTCATGACAGCCTTCCCAGGATGCATCAGGGACTCCCTTAAGAGAGAAGCGTGCTGGGTGTTGAGGGGCCTCTGGCTCCCAAGCTTCCAGGTCCTAGCAAGAGAGGCCCAGGGGGTTCTGCAGCATCTGCAGGGAGGAGACGAATGCACAGCGGTGAACACTCCTCTCTCCTTCCTTCCACCCACCCGTCTGTCCATCCTGTCTACCTTCCACACATCTGCCACGATCCACGCAGCCGTGCACCCAGCCATCTGTCCACCCATCCCCTCATCAGCCCATCATTGCATGCATTCCATGCACCTGCCCACAGGCCGTTCATCCACCTGTCCACCCATCCACCCGTCTTCCTTACATCTGCTTCATTCAACACGTATCTGCTGTTCACCAACCCTACCGACCTGGAGGGGTGGAGACATCATTAAGACCCCATAGTCCCTGACTTCCAAGGGCTCGCAGCACAAGGAGAAACACAGGCAGGCATGTGCTGGGGTTTGGGGCTTTGACCTTGTACTTTGCCTGGAGCAACTGGAAAGCTTCCCGGAGGAGGGACCCTCGCAGTCCTGTGCTCATGCGCTGCCTGGGCTTTTGGTGCATTCAGAAATCCGAACACGACACCAGCGATGGGCGTTGTTTGGCTGCAGCACCACTGAGGCACCAGGCTTAGCTGGCGAGGAGGCCTGGCTGATGTCCCTGGCTCAGCCCCAGAGGACTGCAGAGAGGTGCAAGTCTTGAATTCCTGCCCTTCTGAACTGCTGCTGCACCCAGTTTCTCAGTCAGCTTACACTGCCTTTGGAAAGGGAGACGGAAACCAGGCTTCAGGAAGGCCCAAGCCCACGCCTGCCCTGTTGCGTCCCTTCCCTGAGTCGCGTGAAAGTGGCCAGCGTGAGAATCAGAGTCTCGCGCGGGTAAGAAAGCCACATGCTAAAAGGCGGCAGAGCCAGGACTGGAACTCAGATCTGCTTGCTTTGAAAGCACCATTGTCCCCAATGCCCAGCTCTGCCTCGTGGAAACATCCAGAACACCGTGCCTGTAACCAGCCACGTGCACAGATGACTCTTGGCACATAGCCGCCCTGGGAGGTAGGCATGGGAGCCCCGTTTCACAGATGAGAAGACTGAGGTGCCACAAGGCTGGGTGAAGGAAGAACAGCCGTGGTCCGGGAGCCTGTGGCCTCACCGGTGTCCCAGTCCAGCACCTGCTCTGATGATGCCGGCCTGGCCACAGCTGCCCTTCCCAGCATCAGGGAGCTCCGAGGCCCAGCCGCGTCATTCAGATTGGGGCAGTTGGCCTTGTACTCATCACTCCACCCGCCCCAGCGCCCCTGCGTTCTCAGTCCGTTCCTGGTCGTTCACTGCCATCCACTTGGCATTTCACCACCCAGAAGAACTTGGAGCCATCTGCAGGCCCGGGAAGTTCAGGCTGTTCTTCCAGGAAAAAAACGTGTTACATAAGACGGAGCCCAGCTGCCTGCAGAAGCGCCTGCGGCTTCCCCCGTGGCGTGGCGTGGGGCCTTCTGCCCAGCAGCGCCTCCTGGGGGGCCCAGGGGAGGGGCTTTCCCCAGGGCCCTCTGCGCACCTCCCTCCCGGCAGAGTCTGGGCTGCCTGCCTTGCGCCTGGGGAACACACGGGGGTGGTTTCCAGGGTCTGGGGCATCTGCAGAGCCCCCGGGGACCCTCGCCCTCTTTCTCCTGGTGCCTCACAAGCCTGGCCCTGCTGTGGCCGTTTCTCCCTCATGCAAAGGGCCTGACCTTCCTTTGCTCATCTGAAGTTAGTCTGTTTGGGTGTTGCCAAGGAGATCGGCTGTGTGTATGTGTGTGTGTGAGAGAGAAACTAAACAGCACGAGTGACCACCCCAGGACTAACTACTGCTCTGGGCACCGCAGAGCTCATCTAGTGCAGTCCCTGGACTCAACAGTGAGGAAACTGAGGTGCAGCAGCCCCGGGCCCCCACACTCCCTGCTGCAGGCCTTGCTGGCCGTGGGAGGAACTGCGGACCAAGTGGGATGAGTGGGGTAGGGGTGGTCAGCTGACTCCCGGGGTGGCCAGGAGGGCTTGGAGCAGGGGGACACGAAAGCCGGGTCTGGACAGGAGCCTGCTGGCTGGCGACGGGCTGAGGCCTGGGACTGTGTCTCCTCGGGCTCCACGGCGTGCTGCTGGCCACACTGGCGCTCAGCTCTGCGTCTCTTTCCCCAAAGCCTGGGCGTCCACGTGCCGTGCTTCTGTCTGGGGCTGTTGTAAGTGCCTCACAGTTTTAGTTTGAATCAACCCACTTTCTCTCTCTTTCTTCTTCTTTTTTTTCACCTTAGATCTATTTAAAGGAGAAACTTGATTCTAACACAGGAAATGGAAAGCCAGTCTCCCGGCAGGTGCCGTAAATGGAAGGTGATCACGAGACAGAAACAGAACGCCCGTTCTGAATCCCAGCTGTCCGTAGGGCCTTACCAAAGAGCCCTGAGCTGGGAGGCCTCTCACAGGCCTGGAAATGCAGATGAGCCGGTGGTGGAGAGGTCGGCAGCAGCCTGCCACGCTCACACGTCCTCACGTCCTCACGGGCGTGGCAAGGGCTGAGCCGGGAACAGACAGCCTCCTCCTGTGCCCCTTGGGGGTTATTTAATGTGCTGACCCCACACCTCTGCTGGGTGTCCTGCACCCCCGGGGTTTTGTCACGCCTGCTCCTAAGTGTTGAGCCTTTCTATCCTTCCTCCCAGGGACTGGTAGTCTAGCTCCTTGCCGTTACGTAGATAGTAGCACCTGCGGCCCGAGCCCGCGGGCGTTGCGTTGGCCCCTGGGACAATTTCAGGGCAAGAGCTGTAGGTCAGAGCACCCCCTTTCCTTTGCTCTCTCAGGTGGCCTGGCCGTGGGCACCTGCTGTTTGGAACAAGAGCCACTGATGTAGGGAAAGAGGGACTTGGGCCTGGGAGAGAGAGAGCTCAGCGTTCTCTGTCCCACCGCCCATCGGGGCCCCTTGGGTGTTATTTCCCGGAACCGCGGGACAGCTGTGAAGCCCTTCATTAATGGCCCGTCCTACAAGTGCCCTCCATGGCCCATTCCTGATTTCCCAGAAGGCCAACTGCACACACTGCTCCGGACACAGTCCCCAGGGAGCCCTTGGTGTCCGAGTCTCCTCGGAACTGGCCAGGGTCCTGCCGTCCAGAGGCCAGCGCGCATGCTAATGCAGGACGTCAGCGCCCCGCCCCCTGCAGAACCGCTTTTCGATTAAAAATAGATCATTCCTGGAGGTTGCATCCCCGAAGTGGAGGGACTGGTTTTGAGGCAGCAGCTCTCTGGTGCTAGAGGAGTAATAATTTCCATCTGAGTTGCTAACCTAGCTGATGTAAGGCAATTATCCATCTCATTTCACCGCAGCTGACATGTTTTCTGCACCTCGAGGAGGTTGCTAGAGGAAGGGAAAATGTGGGAGAGGATAATTAAGCTTAATTAGGGAATCCGGGATGTCGGTTGTGCTGGTTACCGCATTTCAGGCCTGGGGTTGTCGGGCTGCTAAGAGAAGCAGCGGCCTTGCGCTCGGGTCCTGTTTGCATCTCATTCGCAGCGACCAAGGCTTGCAGCTGCGTGAGGGCATGCCCCCCGCCTCCCCCACCTCCCTGACCTCACGGGCTGAAAAGCGAGTCGGCGTGCTGCGGGCGGGCCAGAGCGTCCCTCCACCCCCCGGCCTTGGCGTATTTTTCTCTGCAGGCTTCCGTTTGCCAGTTCTGCTCATGTGCTGCTAGACTGGGATCGCCTTAAAGGTAGGAACTTCATGTAACCCCGATGGGTGCCCGGAGCCTGAGCTGGCTCCGGGCCCAGACAAGCACCCAGGGACTGTGTTCTTGAAGGAGCGAGAGGCTGGTGGCCATGCGGGCCTGGGGCCGGCTTCCTCCTGCTCATCCCAGCTGTCAGCGCAGTGGACTTCCCGCCGCTGTGCTGAGCATCAGTTTCTGCAGGAAAAGCAATGTTGCTATTAAGTCTTGTAAAAGTTGTGAATCTTGGAAATACAATGTGTTTACTGTAAAAATTCTGAAAAATAGCTTAGGTGTTTCTTTTTAGAGCAAGTGAAGGTGTTAGGATACCTGGCATGGTCTGTACTTGGTTCTGAAACCTTAGCCCTTTGCATTGGGAAACATTGCTCTTCTTTTCTCTGTTGACTTTTTTTTTTTTTTTTTAAGACTTATTTATTTGAAAGGCAGAGTTCTACAGAAAGAGAGAGCAGAGACAGAGAGGTTTTCCTTCCACTGGTCACTCCCCAAATGGCCACAATAGTTGGAGCTAGGCTAGCCTGAAGCCAGGAGATTCTTCGAGGTCTCCATGTGGATGCAGGGGCCCGAGCCCTTGGATCACCTTCCACCGCTTTCCCAGGTGTATTAGCAGGGAGCTGAATCAGTGGAGCAGCTGGGACTGGAGACGGCGCCCACGTGGGACGCGTTTACTGCAGACAGCAGCAGCTCCTGCTGACGCCTCCGTTCTGGAGTGAGCAGCGCACTGGGGGGCGGGGCTGGTGCCTGGGGAGCCCCGCGGACTCTGAGCTCAGGAGATGCCCCTGAACGCCTCTCCTGGCCTGTGCCCAGGCCCGCCCGTGTGGGTGGCGCTTCCTGCCACACTTGTTAGAGATTGTTGGGCTAACATGGATGTGATGACAGAGAGATGACTTGTGGCAGGAAGACATGCAACCAACCACACGGGAGACCAACATCAGAGCTGCTTCCTGTGCTCCAGGGTGAGTGACACACGGTAGCCAGCTGGGGCTGTGGCTGCTGGGAGATGGGAGATGAGTTGGAGATGGCCCTGGCTGGCCTCGCGTGGGCCTCTGTGTCGTTCCACTCTCACTGCGGGTCTTGCTGCTGCCCCGTGAAGAGATGAAGTTCCCGGAGCTGGCCCAGAGTCCCAGGATTCGGGAGCCACAGGTGCTGGAATCACACCCAGGCCAGCTGGCTGCTCCCTCTGTGAGCAATCACATTAACGAATGGGCTGTAATCGAGCAGGTGCAGGCTGACCGTCCTAACAGACCTCAACACCTAGTGCCTTCCAGAAGACAGAGGTCTGTTTCTCTCTGAGAAGTCTAGAGATGAGCAGTGCAAGTTCTAGGTCTGCTGTGTTGTTCCATGCAGTCACTGGGGACCCAGGCATCTTCTTGCTCCACCTCCTCTCAGGGTATGGTCCAGTGACCAGAGCTCATCACAGCCTGTGCTGTGATCCAGGCCACGGAAAGAAGAAAGAGGGCAAGTCTAGGGCAAACGGACTGTTTGAAGTAGCTGTCATAGAACTCATGTTCCAGTGGCGTGACGTAATCATGCGGCCATACAAGCTGCAAGGGAGGCTGGGAAGGTGTTCTCTATCTGGGCAGCCACATGTCGACCTAAAACTGTGTGTCTGTGGCGGCGGGGGTGGGGGACCAGGGTTGGGGGAAGGAATGGGATTTGCAGGAATGTGCAGCCTCACGACATGGTTTTTTAGGGAATATTAATGCTAGCCCATGACAATGGTGGGAAGCCGGATTCCCTCCCCTGGCTGTGGCAGAGCTGGGAGATGAGACGGCAGCTGTGAAGCAGCTCTGTGGACTGAAAGGGGACTTGGGGATTGCGTTCATTTGTTCAACTTTGTCGATTGGCACCCCCCACCCCAAGGAAGGGCTGGAGGCAGTGCACTCGCAGTGAGACCTAGCAGGCCGAAGGCTCTTCTGCATGATGTCTCAGCTAATGCACATGCACACACACATATGTGTGTGCCCAGAGAGGCAGGGCGGGCTGGGGAAGCTGCCCGAGCACCAGGGATCCCAGCGCATGATAGAGCCAGGATTCAGAGCCTGTGTCTCTGTCGGTGGGGCGGGGCGGGTACGATGCCCAGTCTAAGCCCTGTGGATCCAAGTTCAGGCCCTGGGCTTTGTGACTGCTGGCAATTGGCCTGCCTGTCAGTGCCTCGGGCTGCTCACGGGAGGCCGGGTGCTGGGGCTGCAGACGTCAACGGCTCCGCGAGCCTCTCCTGAGATCAGGCTTGGTCTTGTTCTCCCAATGTGACTGTGCTTCCCTCCTGGCCATTTCCAAGCTCTTGGTCCCTGACAATTCCCATGGCTTGTTTGCGCCTGGAATTCAGGAGAATGGGGAGTTGATAGACTTGGGGAGCTGGCCAGGTGGCCCTGCCTGTCTCGCTGGTGTGAGGGACTGCCAAGTGCACAGTCGGCTCACTGCACACCTCCTGGCCGCCTGCACTCTCCAGGGCGCCCCAGTGGCCAGGGCGTTGTGGGAAGGCTGCAGGGCAGAGCTCCCTGTGGGTAGAGCAGGTGTGCGGGGTGGAGAGGCTGTGCCGGGTGCAGGATGAGGAGGAGGTGGACGTGCCAGCAGGGCCGCTGGCGACTTTGGCTGTGAGCACCGTGGAAAGATGGAGCCTGTGGGAGCACAGATTGGAGTGGGAGAGGCTGGAGGCAGGGCGTCGGGCTGGAGGCTGTTGCACTCGTTCGGGTCTGGGGTAATAAGGGCCGGGGGTGGGAACAGCGGGAGTGGAAAGAACAAATGCAGGAGAGGTGAAGAGCCGTGGGGGGAGGAGGTGCAGGGGTGGGAGCCGGCAGCAAAGGGGTCCCAGCTGTGCACAAGGGGCCCAGGAGACCTGGTGCTTCAGGCTCAGAGCCTAGGGCTGGAGACCACTGGTGGGAGCCCCCAGAGACATGGCCTGTTGGGTGGCACCCCAAGAACTGACTCCCTATGCCAGTCAGAGGCGCAGACAATTGGCAAGGTGTCCACACCTGTCCTCCTGTCCAAACCCCAACTCTTTTTTCCACCTAAGTGAGTCTATGCTGGAAACAATAAGCTTTTCTCCAAACCTGATGCAGCGCATCCAGGAACACACGGAGCAGCCGCTGTGTTGCCAGGGAACTGAGGGCAAAGGAGGGCGACTCCTGGGCTGGCAGAACAAGGGAGCAGATCCCCCCAGCCCAGAGGCACCACGGACGTTCTGGCAGGGAGAACCGGGTGGGGGCGGGGTGATGTCGCCCCCAGGGTCCCTGGTGAGCAGGAGCCCACCAGGCAGAGAGGAGGGCAGGGGGCTTCAAGATGTCAGCATTCACGGTGGTGCGGGACAGCACAGCCTGGAAGGCTCAGTCCCGAGTCCCTCAGTGAGAACCCAGGACTGGGAGCTGGGACTGGGGTGGGATGCCGTTTCATGCCTGTTCATCCGCATAGCTGAGGGTCTGGTATTACCAGGCCCTCAAGTACTAGGAGACACATGCCCAACCAGAAACAACCAGAGTGGCCCTCGGTGGGAGGTGGGGAGGTAAGTTAGAGAATACCCTTACCGCGGAGTAGGACGCGGGAGTGAGCAGTATGCTACCAAGAGCCCCAGCGGTGCAGACGAGTCCCCAGAGCATAGGAGAAAAACCCACGAAAGGGCCGGCGCCGTGGCTCAACAGGCTAATCCTCCGCCTTGCGGCGCCGGCACACCGGGTTCTAGTCCCGGTCGGGGCACCGGATTCTGTCCCGGTTGCCCCTCTTCCAGGCCAGCCCTCTGCTGTGGCCCAGGAGTGCAGTGGAGGATGGCCCAGGTGCTTGGGCCCTGCACCCCATGGGGAGACCAGGAAAAGCACCTGGCTCCTGGCTCCTGCCATCGGACGAGCGCAGTGCGCCGGCCGCGGCAGCAATTGGAGGGTGAACCAATGGCAAAGGAAGACCTTTCTCTCTGTCTCTCTCTCTCACTGTCCACTCTGCCTGTCAAAAATAAAAGAAAAAACCATGAAAGCACCACGGTGAGTCTGTTGACATGGTAGCTCAAGTGTGGGTGTCAGCCAACAGGTTGTTACCTTGCTGCACACAGGGGTGGTTAAGCTACAAAGAGAAGCAGAGATGACAAAACTGGGGACCATTGGTTCCTCCCTGGGGGCCGAGAAAGCCCACAGCACGTTGGTGACACTGGAATGTTGGTGACCTGTGTCTTCAGCAGGTGGGAGGTTCAGGGTGGCCCCTCTGTTAAAATCAGTTAACCTGTGTGGATAAATTGTTGCCGCTTCTCGATGCGTGTGCATCTCACAAGGAGAGAGGGCACAGCCCTGGCGATCTGGCTGGCACTGACCTGACTGTAGTTAGAAATGAGGGTTTGGGGCACTTGGGAAAAGCTCTGCCATTCTACATGAAGAGTTTTGTGTTGCTCTTCGGATTTGCAAGCCTGGAGGATGTTAGTGTTGTTTGGATGCTCAACCTCAGTGAGAACCCAGGGCTGGGAGCTGGGACTGTGGTGGGAAGTTCAAACACAAGTCAACTTCCATGTCCACAACAAAACCCTAAGCAGTTAAGTCAGGGGCCACAGATGACCGCCATCCATCGATGGTGTGTGGCTACCATCCTTGGGTCCCGGGGTTCCTGTTTTTGGGGGTCTTGCAGCCCAGAAAATAGCTGTATGCAGAGCAAGACTGGATTGAGTCTGCAGAGGTCCAGGGGAAACTCTGCTTTGCGATGTGATACTATTGTTGACCGGGGGCCATTGTTGTGTGCCTGCACAAAGCCAGCTAGGGCATCTTCCCGGGAATAACCGCAAGGACTGGAGGAGTGGGAGGAGCCCACCCCGGAGCAGTGGCTCAGCAGAGGTGGGGTGCAGAGTGGAGCACGGTCCTGGCACGTGGGCTCTGCAGGGAGGCTAGGAGGACGACGGTGGGAGTGAGTGGGGGCAGGGGGATACTGTTGACAGGGCCAGGCTGCCACGGGGGAGAGGCACTGCCCTTCTGCACCGGGGACTGCGGGCTGCATGCTCTGCTCCTCCCCCGTCTCTGCCTGCAGGCACACTAGTTGATTGCAAGCCTCTGCAGAGCGGGAGGGCTGGGGGCTTCTCAGCCCCTGGGCCCAGCTGGCTGGATAAGGCAGGCTCTGCAGTGACCCCAGGGGAGTGAGGTAAGTGCCCAAAGAGAGATGTTGGCAGTGTGATAGATGAGGTGTTAAAATGCATCCCCCCACGTTTCAGGCCGGTTAATGCTGGATTTCCTTCTGCACATTTATATGGAAATACATCTTCCGCTGGGCTTGTCATTATCCAGTTGGATAACTTCAGGCTAGGCCCATTCTGCAATCTAATTAGCCTTGCGCTGGGAGAGCGTTGGGAGGCCTGCTGCTAGGGAGGGTGAGCCATTCCAAACCGGCTCCAAGGGCCAAACCGGGGTGATTTCTCGAGGGTTGGGTGATGGCATCCTTGTCTCGATGGCTCAGTTAAGGTGGACTGGCTTGGCCGCTTACCGTGCAGTGGGGAGCCTTCTTACCTGCTGGACTTGGACCTGGTGATCCTGAAGCTGGACTTGGATTTCAGCATCCCCAGCGCACCTGCTCTGTGGTGCCATTTTTACTGAAGGCCCAAGTTGAATACGAAGAAGCTCCAGCTGCAGATCGGTTGCGTGCCAGAGACTCCGTGTTCGGAGTAGCGGTGCAGAGTCCTGGGCGGAAGTCATCAGTTGAACCTTTCTGGAACCCATGGTTTCAAAGCCAGGGCACGGCAGTGCTCTCTGAAAGGAGCTTGGTGTGGGGCCGGTGCAGTGGCTCACTTGGATGTTGGCGCCGCAGGTGGAGGATTAACCGTTATGGGTGCCAGGTTCTAGTCCCTGTTGCTCCTCTTCCAGTCCAGCTCTCTGCTGTGGCCCAGGAAGGCAGTGGAGGATGGCCCAGGTCCTTGGGCCCCTATACCCATGTGGGAGACCAGGAGGAAGCTCCTGGCTTCGGATCAACGCGGTGCACCAGCTGTGGTAGCAATTTGGGGGGTGAACCAATGGAAGGAAGACCTTTTTCTCTGTCTCGCTCACTATCTAACTCTGCCTGTCAAAAGGGGGGAGGGGCTTGGCACATTTAGTGGAAGAGGAAGCTGTGATTGACAATGTTTGCTCTGGGTTCAGGAGTGGGGAAGGTGGCTGGAGTGCGAGGCAGTGTCTGTATTCTGTTTCCTAGATTGCTTTGGGGGCCTCGTGCTGCATTGGGGGCTCTCTAATGTCCTTCTGTTTCGGCTGTGAGTTCGTAGCCTGTCTCCTCTGTTCTGTGGCCCCTTTATGTTAGAGCCTCTCTGGAGAGAGGCGGTGGTACTCTTCCAGTGGGGAAATGCACATGGCACAGTGTTGGGAAAATCAAAAGTGGGATCCAAAGTGAAGCACACGGTGTGATTATTGTAAGTTCTAATGATAAGTTCATAATTGACTTAAAGATAATTCCAACATGATCTTAGGATCTGTGGAAAGGGTGAACCTGGAAGTTAGTTCTTGGGTGGTTAGCACGGGGCGGGAGGGTTGTGGATGGATTTTTTTTGTGTGTGTGTCAGCTTTTTCTATTTTTCTGTAATAACCCACATTGTCTGTTCTGGCACACGTACGCTATGTGCGTGTGGGTCGGTGTGTGCATTTTTAAATACTGCCTGCTTGGAGGCTGGGTGGCTGTTCCACTCCTTCAACTTGACGAGTTCACAAGGCACGAGCAGATGAGGAATCGTACCTAGAGGGATTTTTGACCCACCAGCCTGTGCCATTCTGCCCTGGTGAGCTCTGCTCTGCCTGCCCCCAGACCCAGGCAGGTGCAGACAGAGACCTGGGTGGGTGGTGAGTGTTGTGGAGCCGGCTGAGGCCCAGGGCACTGCTGTGGTGCTGCGAGCCTGGCTCCAGCCTGGTTGCCGGAGCTCTTCTGGGAAAGCCGCTGCCGTCAGCGAGTTGGAGCTGGGAAGGGTTCCATCTGGCGGGCGGCCAAGGAGGATGGCGCATTCCTGCAGACGCAGGTAGTCCGGCCGCCGCTACAGTGCTCCCAGGGAGCAGTATTTCATAGCCCCGGGTGGCATTGGGCTCAGTCAGCTTTTGGCCCACGTTGCCTGCTGCTTGTGAGCCAGGTACAGAAACCCAGGCCCAGAAAACCAGGGCATGCAGGCCACCTGGAGCAGCCTGGCCAGGTGCAGGGGCCCTTTGGCCGTGCTCGGCATCTTGATGTAAGAGGCCCTGACGCACAGAGGGAAGGGACCCAGCTCGCAGCAGCGGACTCATAGTTAGCACCTTCTATACTCCTGCAAGGCGGGATTATCACTTCTGTCTTGCAGCTGAGGCACCTGGGGCTGTGAATGACTTGCTGCAATGCCAGTGGTCATGTTCAAACCCAGGTGGAGCTGAGTTCTGAAGCTTGCTTGTCCCCTGTTGCTCTAGTTTCTGTCTAGGTCCTTTATGTTGGATTTTTTTAAGATTGAGAGTTAAAAGATCGATCGCTGTTCTCTTCTCCAATTCTATCTTTACGTGTGCTGGTTCACTCTTCAGCGGGCTGCAGTGGCCAGTGCAGAATGAAGCCAGGAGCTTGATTCAGGTCTGCTGCATGGATAGCAGGGGCTTCTCCCAGGCTACGAGCAGGGAGCTGGATCGGAAGTAGAGCAGCCAGGACTCAAACTGGCAACCATAGGGATGCTGGCATCTGAGGTGGCAGCTTAACCCACTCTGCTGGGATGCCACCCCTCCGTTGGATCATAGGCACACTTCGATGGACCACAGCAGTGGGTTTTTTCCTATGGTAATATTGGTCTGCGAGAGGAATGAAAAAATGGATTGAGGACAGACCTGTTAAAGACTTGTACCTCGAGATGGTAGATAGATTTCTGTAGGGAGCGCTGGAGAAACACAAATTGGGACTGTATTGGGGCTAGCCTCATGGTTGATCAACAAGAAGGATCCATGCTCCTTGCCTCTGTGTGCAGAATGAAAGCAAAGGGAGCTGCTGGCAGCCTGGAGAGTCTCGGTCCAAGGCGGGGAAGAGATGCCTGCCCTGGGACGGCCCGGTTGGGATGCTTAGTGCACATGGGTGTTCGTGTGTCCAGAGAGGAGGCCAGGGTGTGAGAAGCAAGGAGTTGGTGATGCATGGAGAGCGCCTGGCTCCATCAAGAAGCACTTCTGAACTGTAGTGCATAGGGGTGGCTGGAGACGCATACACCCTTCAGATACAAGCCTGGTAATAGCTGAGCTGACCACAGCAGTGCCGAATAACCGGGATGTGATACGGGAGCCATGGCTTGGCCTTGATCCTGGAGGCTGCAGATCCTTCCAGGGGTGTCTATAAAGCACAGTGGCTCCCAGAGGAAAGGAGAGGATGGGGAAGGAGGAGGCAGGTGACTCACCGGGGACGAGGGTGGGGGGTGGGGGACAGGGTGAGCTGTCAAGGCTCTGTAGGACTCTGATCTTCGAGGATGCAGAGAACACAGAACCAGAGGTGTGGGTATGGGACTGGGTGCTTTTCACTTGAACTTGACCTCTGCTCCTGAGAGCCTTGGGTAGGGAGGTGAGGCATGTGCAGCACAGGGAGAAAGAGGGTGATGGGCCTCACCCTACAGGCACCGAGACTGTGCAGAGTGCGGGGCTGCTTGGAGGGCCAGGGTCCTCTAACCCTGCAGCCAACATCAGAGCAGGCCATAGAGGGAGTGGCCAGGGAAGTAGCGTGTAGGGGGAGGAGCTGACTGCCAGGTGATGTGCTTCAGGAAGTGGGTGGGCTGGGTTGAATAGGACCAGAAAGCCAGGGTGCGCAGGAAGTTGTAGGATGGGCAGACTGCTGGGGAGGGGGCAGCAGGGAGGTGGAGCTGATGGGAAATAGGACAGTCAGAAAAACCGTTTGCGCTGGCGCCGTGGCTCATTAGGCTAATCCTCTGCCTGTGGCGCCCGCACCCCTGGTTCTAGTCCCCGTTGGGGCGCCAGATTCTGTCCTGGTTGCCCCTCTTCCAGTCCAGCTCTCTGCTGTGGCCCGGGAGGGCAGTGGAGGATGGCCCAAGTACTTGGGCCCTGCACCCGCATGGGAGACCAGGAGAAGCTCCTGGCTCCTGGCTTCGGATTAGCACGGTACGCCGGCCACAGTGGCCGTTGGTGGGGGGTGAACCAATGGAAAAAGAAGACTTTTCTCTCTGTATATCTCTCACTGTCCACTCTGCCTGTCAAAAAAACTGTTTGCAACGAGACCTCACGAAGGGCGGTGGAGGTCCTTGGACGTCTGGAAATGAATGACTGAATGACTTGTTTCCAGATGGGATGGTAGAAGCAGGATGGGGGTCACTATTGGGTCCTCTGAAAATCCCCCTGAGAACAGAGCTGTTGAGGGTCCACCACCCCCAGCACACAAGGCGCCCTCCTTCCGGTTCCTCGCAGGAGATGGTGGCGAGGCTGAGCTGGCCATGGAGAGAGTACTGGTTAAAAAAGTAGATCTCCACGTCAGTTTCCAGCCCTGGCACGTGGCACAGGTGCGTTTTGGCTAAACGCAGTACGATCGAGTTGCTAACTGTGCGCCCAGGGAGGTGGTGTCATGAGCTCACCTGGACAGAACGGGTGCTGGGCTGGTGGTGCTTAAGTGGCCAGTGCTTGATAAAGCCTCAGGAAGGTGGGTGCTGTTGTGAATCCGTCTCTTACCGAAGAGACAGAGAGGACTCGTCACGTGTCCACAGCCAGGAGGGGCAGACCAAGGGGTGTGACCGGAGCAGGGCCACGGGGAGCTGCTGCCTTCTCTGCCTGGCAGTGGGCAGTGCCTTTGGGGTACAGTGCTGCATGCAGAGCTGTTTCGCATCTTGAGTTGGGTCTGTTTCGAAAGATGGATCGAGTGAAAGAATTACTCGGGGACACGGGCTTCGGTTGCATTCGGGGCTGTAATTCCATCCTTTCCTTCAGCTGACAAAGCTGAGGTCCTGCTGCCTTGTCACATGCTCACCGGAGCCACCCAGGGACAGAGCCAGGGCTGCTTTCCCCCGGGGGCCTCTGCCTCTGGCTCCCCCCACTGCGGCACTGTGCTCCCATTCCTACCAGGTCTGTTGGTGGCCACCCACATTCCTTGGGGGTCTCATGAGCACCCACACCTCACCTTGCCCCTTGCTCACCTTCAACACCCTCTGCAGAGATCCTTGTCCCCAGTGGCCTCTGCCATCCACCCTCCCCATGGAAGCATCAGCAGGCTCAGTGGCAGGTAACAGAGCTCCCTTCTCTGAGCCATGCATTCATTCATTCATTCACTGATGGAGCATTTCTGGAGCAGAGGCAGGCTGGCTGCTGGGGACAGGCCCACAGAACAAATGAGAAAGCTGGGGCCTCGTCCTCCACCAGCACCTGGTCGACCTACGCCAGCTTCAGGTGGATGCTGGCTAAGAGATGCGGGATGGAGGGTTACTGGGCCAAGTCCCTGAGGCACAGACAGGGCAGGGCGAGGAAGGAGCGGAGCGATCTGGGGACAGGACTGAGCACGTGCAGGCTGTAATGGCATCCCAGGTGTCTCCCACTCCCACAGTGGACAGGAGTGGCCTCGGCAGGCAGCCTGGCTGGGGGCAAGTCCTCCTGGCTGTGTGGCCGCAGGCTGGCTGTCGATTCTTTCTGGGTCTCACTTGCGCATCTATAAAGTGGCAGAGATGATGGTACACTCCCCCACCCCCCGCCCCCGCCGTCGTGAGGGTTAAATGAGTTAACACATAATAACGTATTTAGGCTGATATCTGGCCAAAGCAGCCGTCAGCTGTTAGCACCAGCTGTTATCTAATGCCAGCTCTGGGTGATTTTCCATCCACTCTCCCAGCCCTGCGTGATGGGCAGCAGCGATCTGTTCACCACGGCACATGTCTGCCGCTGGCCTCTGCGGGGAAGTCGTAGACCCTGGCCCTGGCTGGGTTTTGTTCTATTTCTGTGTCTCGCCCCACCCTCATCTCCCCCCAAGCCTTGTGCCAGAGACAGGCAGGGACCCAGTCCTCCTGGAATCCTTGTAGAGGAGGGGACAGAGTTAAATTTGGATTTCCACTGAGCCCAGCCCGCTGCTGCTTCAGCTACCAGAAAGGGATCCAAGTCGCACTCACAATCCCACACGCGGGCCCGGGCACAGACGCGCCTCGCACATGGGCGAAAGTCGCACAGTTTTGGCAGGAACGCGTTGGGCGGATGTGGGTGATGGAGCGGGTGTCCCAGCGGGAGGGGGTGGTTTCCAGAGATGGCCAAGAACCGAGCCTGCGCAGCGCCCACGAGGGGCAGCAGAGGCCCTGCTGCTCCTGCACTGAAAGTCATGGTGGCCCGGGTTTGAGTTGGGTGTCGGCCGCACCCGTGTTGCTGCCTGGTGGCAGACAGGCACTGCGTTCCTTGGCGTTTGCTGTGACGCTGGGATCCCCACCCTGCAGACGAGTCCAGACACGTCCAAAGGTGGGGGGCTTCTCGGTGGAGGGCATCCTTTTCTGTGCTGGTCTTGGGCTGCTGGCCTGTTGCCTGTCTTTCCAGGCAAGCTGCCCAGGCCTCCTGCACCGAAGGACTGGCAGTGGCTGATGGGAATGTGTCTTGTCCATGGCCTGATTGCACTTTACCCCATCGTCCAGGGACTGAGCCAGGTGGAGAGGGCGGCTGTGGAGGCAGGGACCGTCCCCTGTCCCCTGCAGAGCCTCTGCGCATCTTTTCACCTCCACTACAAAGAGGCACCTGTGTCTCCATTTCACCGGTGGGGAAACTGAGGGCCAGCCTTTGCGAAAGTGGGCGCTTAAACCAGCAAAGGCATCGGGGCAAATGGCTCTGTGCACACAGCTGCAGAGGGCTCTCCCTGGGCCGAGTCAGGGTGGAGTAGGGTTGGGGTGGCGTTCTCTGATCCCTTGCTAGCCTGGCTGAGGTCTGTGGGGTCAGGCCCCTCTCTAGTTTCCAGGTGAGTAGACTGAGACCGGGTTAAGTGAGGTCACCGAAATCCTCCACTACCACAGGACTTGCTGCCTGACGGGGAGGAAGAGCCGCATCCTCGAAGAGGCTGTGGCTCACCGGCCCCAGCTTGGGAGCTGCAGGGCTGCAGTGCCTTCGCGGGAGCTGCCCCGCCTCCCGAGGCTGGCTGCCAGGAGGGCCATCTGCTTGTGGGGCTGGGCTCCCCCTCCCGCAGCCCCTGCCTTCCCCCGACTGGCTACAGCCGTTGAAGTTCCAGGAAAAAGATCTTAGCCAGCCTCTTCTGCAAGCTCACTGCGGCGGCCGCTGCATAAATGGCTCGCCTCGGGTCTGGCCGCCACTGGGGAATGCCAGGGGACGAAGGAAGGGAAGCAGCTACTTACTTCCCCAGCACCTGCTATGGGCCCCGCTGTGTCAGCTCCTTGATACCTCTGGCTCCTGGCTCTGTTCTTCACAGAGCTGAAGTCACGTCAGGTCACGGCCATGCCAGGCACCATCCTCTGCACGGAGAGCACCCTCCGGCTCCCCAGGGCTGCCTGCAGGGCCCACGGGCACCTGTCCCCCGGAGCTCGGCTCCCTCTCTGCTACCGAGCAGCATTGTGAACGCCCGGCCTTCCATCTGTGGCCAGACAGGCTCCTGCCCGCAGACGGTTCTGGCTGTGCCTGGGTCTGCTTCTCCATAAGAAGCTTGGAGGCCTCTGCCGGCCTCCCCTGTCTGCCCCGCTTGGTGTGCACTGTGCTCTCTGTGCACGTCTGTAAGCTGTGTGTGGGCAGGGACTCTGTGCTGGGGCCTGGCATGTTACACACCCTGGATCATCTGTCTGCACTTCGTTAGTGGTTGCCACCCGCTGAGGCGGGGCAGCTTCCTTTCTCAGGCTGGGTGCCTTGCCAGGGGTCACGTGTGCTTCCCTGGGGTCTCGGTGTCCACAGCCTCCCACAACATCTTAGTTTCTTGGCGCCCGCTCAGCCACGTGTGTTCTCACAGCAGAGATGAATCGTGGTGTATTGTGAAATCCCCATGATATGTCCAACATGTACCCTGGGGAAGTCCCATGGGAAAGCCTGGAGCTGGGGGCTGCCCCTTCCCCAGAGGGACAGCTGTAACACGGGGCTCAGGGTGCGGCTGGGTGTGTGCAAGGCAGCCCAGGCCCGGAAAAGGCTGGGACCTGGGCTGCAAGGGAGTGGGGGGAGGGGTGACTGGCTCCGCCCACGGCAGTTGTGTAGGGGAAGATGAGGGGAGACCTGCCCCCTCTGAGTACACGGGGGTCGGGGGTGGAGGAGACAAAGCAGTGGAAAGTCTCGATGCCAGCCCCCACTCAGAAATGCAGCCGAGGGCCGGGCTTTGGGTTTGGAGCCTGGGGCTGCAGCGGGCACAGGGATGGAAGCCCCGGAGCTGGTTGCGTATGGGGGAGGCAACAGGGGTCTTGCAGTCAATTAAGTAGTCTTTGCTCTGCTCCTGCTTTGCCCTGCTGTGTTTCCCAGCTAGGAATGTGGTAGAAGATCAGGCGGATGAGACCCCTGCCCCTTGCTGGACTTCACATCTCGGGAGATAAATAACGGTCTTTTCTCCCAAGGGTCCCTGAGAGACCCACATGGCAGAGAAAGCGGGGCATCCCAGCAGGGGCTTCAGCTGGGCGCCTCTCCTCGTGGCCTCGTGTGAGTGACATCCCTCCAAGACTTGAGATCGGCCTCCTGGAGACTGACATATGCCATGCACTGGAACTCCCCCACCCCACCCCGCCCCCAGCTGCTGAGTTTTAGCAGCGCACCCAGGATGGGCTTATCTGGGCACAGAAGTCAGTGTCAGATCGCAACGGTGGGGATAAAGGGGAAGAGCTGGGTAGCGGAGGCTGTGGCTCTGCTCTGGTGTCTGCTCTGGCTGTCGTGGGAGGGTCCAGGCAGGAGAGGAACCTGGTTAGACTCACCGGGTAAGACAGGTTCCACCAAGCAGACTCAGCCTGGGGGATGGGAAAGGAGGTGGATTGGACAGAATCGGGGCCCAGGCAAGACCTGAATCTGGGAACTGAGGGAAAACCCCACTTGGCGCAGGAGGACTTAAGATCGGAATGCAGCCTGATGTGGGAGTGTGGTCTGAGGGTACCAGGCAGGGCAGGGGCTGGTCAAGGCCAAGTCTGCTGGTGCTGCCAAGGTTTCTTCCCAATGGGGTGGCAACTACAAGCTGTACAGCCGCCACAGATCCATCCCAGCCGCCCCGGGGACATCCGTGGCTCCACCCCGGCTGCCTTCTCGCCGCTACTCCATCTCTGTGTCCTCGGAGCGGTGTCCTATACTCCCTGATCAGAGCAGGTGCGGCTCAGTCTCCGCTGCACAGCACAGTCACTGGGGAGCTCACCCAGGGGACTGGTGGGGCACCAGGGCAGCCAGGCCTCCATAGTTCTGAAAGCCCCCTCCTCCCAGTCTGGTTCCAATGTGTACCCAAAGGTTAGAACCTCTCATTTAGAAATGGTTGCTGTAAGACAGAGGAATCTAGCATCTTCCATACCCTGCCGTGGGCAAAGATTGTATTGACAGGCAGTTCTGGGAGAGTGACCGAGATGTAGGCCCTTCGTCTGGTCCCCAAATGACACCCTGAAGCCCTCATGAGAGCCTGACTGTTCTCTCCAGCTCCTCCGTCTGCATTGAGATAGCAGCTGGCGCATTGCAAAGGCGCCGACACAGCCCCTGGGGACAGTGGAGGAGGAGGAGTGGTGAAGAGATTCTGGCCATGAACCTCTGGGTGCTGAGGGAAGGGGAACCCCTTCCCCTCAGCCAAACGCAGAAGGGACAGGTGGGAGGGAAGGGGGCGAAGGGCTCCTCCCTGTGCTGGGGAGCAGGATGCGCAGTGTGCTCTGACTTGGCTCGGCCGGGAGGAAACGTGCACCAGGGTGCAAAGCGGTCACTTAGGTGGTGCAGACGCTGGGGCTGGGGCTGCATCCTCAGAGCTGAGCCCGAGGTGGAAGGGAGCCAGGGGCCGACCACCAGGGAGTGACTGGAGCCGTTGCCCCTGGGGTGTGTGTCGAGGGCTAGTGTGGGTGAGGATGCCCTGGGGCTACGGGCACCTCTCCGGGCAGAGGTGACATCTGCCCAGGGCCCTGTAAGCCCAGTGGGGATGGACACTGGTGGGACCTGGTTGGTGTCCTGGCTTCTCCAAGTGTCAGCCTCACACAGGGACTAGAGGAGCAGATGTCTCATACATGGAGTCAGCAGAGGAGCTGGTGTGTAGGAGATGCTCAGTAACAGGGCAGTGGTTCCCTCCTCCTCCTCTTAAGGCAGGGATTGGGCGGGGGTCCCTTAGGCCATTGTCCCCTCGTCCAGGGGGGACTCCAGCTCTCTGCAGGACTCCTACGCAGGTTGTGCATCGGGAAGATCGGATGCTTGAGGAGCTAAATGCCCGTGCCTGGCCCCTGGGGAGGCAACGGGCCCTGATGGAGGGGCTGCACGTGTCAGTGCTCTGCCTCCTGTGTCCTGTGCCCCCCACACCCCAAGGTCACCACTGTCTTACAAGGAGGGAGTAGGCTATCGCGGGACAGGCACTGTGCACTGCATCCCCTGGGACAGGGGAGCTGAGCGTCCTGCTGGTGGTGGATGATGGGTTTGGTGTGAGCTTCGGTGTCGGGCTACGTGGAAGCAGCTCGAGCTAGGCGTTCCTGACCATCCCTTCCTCCTCTGCAGGGCGCTGGTCTTCGTGTCCCATGGAGCCGGGGAGCACTGCGGCCGCTACGAGGAGCTCGCTCAGATGCTGGTGGGGCTGCAGCTGCTGGTGTTCGCCCATGACCATGGTGAGTGCCCCAGAGCACCGTGCGGCGGGTGCCTGGCAGACCGGATGTTGCTGAGTTCCTGTCGAGTCTGAGGTCGGATGGGGGCCGCCAGGAGGCTGGAGGAGGCCATCTCTGGACGTGCTTGTGGGAGGCCTTGGCCTGGGCCAGGGAGTGCCTGCCCCAAGTGTGCAAAGCACTTGCTCTCAAAGTGGGCCCTTGTCTTGTCCCAGGGGACTTCAAATGGACGTGGTGTAGTCAGTTCAAGCATAGGTCAAACTCCAGGATAACCACAAGGGGCCCACCAGATGTTTCAAACCAGAGGAGTTGGAAAAGTCCGAGTAGGCTATATCAATCTGAACAAAACCCCAGAGGCACACACACGTGCGTGCATAGACACATATGTCAACATGTGCACGCATACATACCCATGCAAGCTCAAATACGTGTATATGCATATAGATGTATGTAGGCAGATATGCACATAAACAGAGGCATGCACAACATACACAAGGGTACGCACATAGAATGCATGTGTATACACATGCACACAGACACGTCCCCATGCTGAGTCATGGTTCTCTGTCGTGTAGCAACATCCACCGAAGCCATCGGAAGGCAGTGTTCATTGCTGAGTCAGCAGCTTCTCCATCATTTTTTGTGGCATCCTCCACGGCATGGATGTCTACCGATGCTAGTTCTTTGGATTTCCAAAGTGACAGAAAACACGGCTTCAGTGGAAAATTCTGTCACCCCAGCCCGTACCCAGGCATGTGCTTGTTGTGTCTCATTGGCAAACAGGTGATGAGGCGATGGCACTGGGGAGGGGGCAGGGCAGTCAGGACAGGGCTCTGCGTGTCCCTGGCCATGGAGGGTAATCGGTGCGTGTCGGGACAGGAGCCCCCAGAGATGGGCTGGCTGGGGCATCTCGTGCAGCAAAACCTATGGCTCTGATCTGCCAGGGGCCCTTTCCGAGCCCGTCACGTGCCAGTGTCCTTGAACGCCTTGTCTGCCGCGAGAGTCGGGACGTGCACCTGTGCTTCACCAACTGCCCCAGTGTCATGTTTGTAAGACATTGGAAACCGGATTTGACCAACAGGGGCTGAGTTGTCGTCCGCTTCGCACTCCTTGTCCTGCGTGCGGCACAAGATGCTTGGCCTCCAGCCCCTGCCTCCCTGGAGATGGGTGACCAGCATTTCGCCGTGGCGTAAGGACACCCGGAGAGCAGCAGTGCAGACCATGTGGCTGGGATTCCCAGAGTCGGTTTTGTAGCTCAGCCTCAGGTGCGCTGTTGAGTACAGGTGGCCCCAACTGTGGTGGTAGACTGAATGCTGGGCCTCATTGATTTTTGTCCCCCTTGGCCCTTTGAAGAACAACTGTGAAAGGTTCCCTTTTGCCAGTAGAGGGAGGGGAAAAACAGAAGCAGAACACCAGTGCACCTCGTGGTGTTTCCAGAATAATACCTGAGGTCAAGGCAGAGGCTTGTGAGATTGCAAATATAGCGTGAGAGTGAGCTCGTGTCACCAGGTGCCCAAATGACTCACTGGGAGGCTCCTAGAAGCCTGAGGGTGGTGTTTTATCCGAGAGAAGCCCCACTGAGTGTGTGTGTGTGTGTGTGTGTGTGTGGCTTTTGTCACCTGTCACAAGGAAGTGCCTGTGGCTTGCCTCAGTGGAAGAAAGCCAGGCAGGTGGGCTGCCGAGGCGGGTCTCGTGCAGGCTGCAGAAGGGGGTGTCGGGGGCTACTGGTCTTTGCCGTGTCTCTGTCTTGTTGACAAGAGCCACAGGAAGTGATGGGGAAGGAGGGGCATCTGGCAGGCTCCCCAGCACACAGTGCCAGCGCTTGTAGGCATGGACATCCCCAGAGGCACAGGAGAATGAAGCTGAGATCTGGACGTCTGGGTGATGGTTGTGCCAATGAGAGGCAAGGTCTGAACGTCACAGAGCAGTGCTCGCTGCTGGGGTCGGGGCGGCCCCCAGTGCTCAGACGCTGCAGGCTTCACCCTGGTCCAAGCCCCCACCCTGCCGTGGGTCTCGGCTGTGTGGTCTCGGCCCCTCTTGGACCACCTCCTCTACCACTGGGCAAGGTGATGTTGCTTCTGCCCAGAGGCCGTCGGGAGAAGTGCCCTTGGGGCCCTGAGGGCCCTCCGTGGTGCCTTCTTCCCTTGGTCTGGGCCCCGTGCTGCTGCAGCGTTGACCAGCTGCTGTGCTCTCTTCCGGCTGTGACCCATGACTGAGCAGGGCACACAGAGCAGAGTCACGAGGGCAGGGCTCTTGTCTCTGGCTATAAGAGTCACTGGGAAGATAAATTAAGCAATGGTCAGGATGACACTTGGTGAAGTAGGTGGAGGTACCCACATGGTCCCCCTGCTGAGTTCTATGGCACAACCTGTACAAACAGGGGTTCCTGCCCATTTGGTGTTGGCCAGTCATAATACGGTGTTGGTGGATTCCTATAGCATTGCTCAGACCCTGAGATGCCGAGGCGTGGCTACCTGGGATGTGGGTGTGCAGAGCCCATGTGCCCTGTGTGCCTTGTAGGGCTCCAGGTTCCTTTTCTTAAGATTTATTTATTTATTTGAAGGGCAGAGTTAGAGGAGGGGAGAGGGAGTCTTCAATCCACTGGTTCACTCCACAGATGGGTGCAACGGCCAGAGCTGGGCCAGTCTGAATCCAGGAGCTTCTTCTAGCAGGTGCGAGGGGCCCAAGGACTTGGGCCATCTTCGACTGCTTCCCCAGGCCACAGCAGAGAGCTGGATGAGAACTGGAGCAGCCAGGACTTGAACCGGCACCCATATGGGATGTCAGCACTGCAGGCAACGGCTTTACCTACTACACCAGTGTTCCCATCCCTCCTCGCCCCCGGTTCTATTTTAATTGTAGAATTTTCCCATTTGCCCTCATGGGTTTGCAGGGTTCACCAGCAGTGGAACGGGTTCCTGCCCCTCACTGCCGGGCCCTGTGTGTGTGTTGCCCCTGATTGCTTGGGCCAATCAGCACACCGTTTTTGGAGGTGAGGAAGCTGAGGCGCAGTCACCCTGGATGTCATTTTCTTTTTTTTTTTTTTTTTTTTTACAGGCAGAGTGGACAGTGAGAGAGAGAGACAGAGAGAAAGGTCTTCCTTTGCCGTTGGTTCACCCTCCAATGGCCGCCGCGGTCGACGCGCTGCGGCCGGCGCACCGCGCTCCTCCGATGGCAGGAGCCAGGTGCCAGGTGCTTTTCCTGGTCTCCCCGTGGGGTGCAGGGCCCAAGCACCTGGGCCATCCTCCACTGCACTCCTGGGCCACAGCAGAGGGCTGGCCTGGAAGAGGGGCAACCGGGACAGAATCCGGTGCCCCGACCGGGACTAGAACCCGGTGTGCCGGCGCCGCAAGGCGGAGGATTAGCCTGTTGAGCCACGGCGCCGGCCCTGGATGTCATTTTCAATGCATGAAAACCCACGTGGTGGTCGGGGAGCAGCGTGGCAATGGGAGGGGGCACCTGAGCCGCCTGACTTGGAGGGGGCTCAGTTGGCCCTCACACCCCTCCAAACCTGAGGCAGAGGCCAGCACTGCCTGATGCCACCCACGGCCAGGGCTCCGTCTGTAACCTTGCATGGCCGTCCTCACTTAGCTTGTGGCTTTTGTCCCAGGTCCCCAGCGGCTTCCGGCCGCATCTCCTTGATGAGTGCTGCATCCCATGGCCCTGGCCAGCTGTAAGCAAGGCAAGGAGATGGACTTTGTTAACCACTGACCCAAGCAGCACAGGGCTCTGGCAGTGGAAAGAAGCAGGGCGTGGCTGTGGCTGGCAGCTGGCCCTCCATGCTGCCCCCCACAAGTCATGTCTGCTGGAAGCGTTCCCCACCCCATCCACCCTGATGTCCCCTCAAAAGGTTTGGAGGTGAAGGCTTGTCTGTCACCCCAATCACACCCTGGCTGCTGGAGAGCTGTGGGAGGAGGAACACGTGGAGTGCTGACCACCATCCAAGTGACAGCGGCATCTCTGCCCCCAGCAGCCCCTCCGTGAGCCCCTTAGGCAGAGAGAGGTGACATGTGCAGTTTGTTGATCGACCCTCAAGAGTTGATGAGCCAGACAAGTTTGGACCATGCATGTATTAAGCAGGACACAAGCGTGGGCCCAGCAGGGTGGCAGCTGCAAAGTTGGGGAACAGAAGAGCATCCAGGCAGTGGCATGGCACCTCGTGGGGCTGGCAGGTGACTGGGTCTTGTTGCCTTGGATGCCAAGAAGTTTCTGGGGCATCTGGACAAATGCTGAGGCCCCGGCTTCCCTGTGCCCAGAGCTTGGGATGCTGTCCCCGTTGTGGGCAGAGCAAGCCAGAGGCAGACATGTTGAGGACTCTGACCATTACTCGGCATCACCTGCCTGTGTCCCAGCTGGACTCTGGTCTGCAAGGACGAAATGCAGGAAGAGTCGCTGGCCTGTGTGACTCAGGGCGGGCCCTGAATCCCTTTAGACAATTGGAGCTAGAGAGGGTGAGGTTGTTGCTGGGAAGGGCTCATGGGCCTGGGGCCGGGAGACTTTTAGGAGCATCCTGAGCCCCCCAGGGGGGAGGGGTGGGCAGCAGAGCAGGAGGCGGCGCTGGCCCCATCTGGGCAGGTAGAAATACCAGCAGCTGGGATTTTCTGAGGCGTTCTAAATATAGCATGGGGAAAATTGGGCCGGGTGTTCTTGTTGTCCCGGGGTCTACCAGCTGCTCGCTCTGACTCACAGGAAACCCCTCAGCCTTCCACGAAGTCTGCTGGGGAGAGGGCATGGGGGAGGGTGAGCCTTCAGCAGCCGCTAACCACAAGTCAGTGTGCTGGGTGCATGGCTGCTTTTTTTTTTTTTTTTTTTTATTTGAAAGGCAGAGTTACAGGGACAGGAAGGGGTCTTGCAACCACTGGTTCACTCCCCAAATAGCCCCCAACAGCCAGGGCAGCTAAGCGGTCCGAAGTCAGGAGCTCCCTCCCAGTCTTCCATGTGGGTGAAGGGGCCCAACCACTTGGGCCATCTTCCCATGCTTTCCCAAGTGCATTAGCAGGGAGCTGGTTGAGAAGTGGAGCAGCCAGGACTTGAACCGATGCCTATATGGGATGCTGGCACTGCGGGCAGTGGCTTTACCCTCTATGCCTCCTTTTGTAAAGGAACCATCCTTGACTGACTGACGGTGAATGACTTCTCTGCTAATAACGGAGAGAAAGTGCGAAAGGGAGGGGGGAGTGGGAGGAGAGGAAGTTTTGAGGGACTGTCCAGGCCCCACCCAGGCAGAAGCGGAGAATTTAGCGAAGAGATGGGTGAGTGTGTGTTACTGTGTGTGTGTATATATATGAGTGTCTGTGTGTTTCCATACAGGGAGACAGATTCCTGGAGGCCCCTGTCTCAGTGTCCTAAAATAGAGCGTCATCAGTAACAAGTAATACATTGTTGCTGGAAGTGTTTGAGAAATGTGCTGACAGTTTCTCTCCGTTAGTAAATATGAGAGTGAAAGTGGCGCTGAGTCACCCTGAGGTGCCTGGAGAGTTCATGGGGCCCCACCCCGAGCGCGGTGACCGTGAACTTGCTGCACACGCACTGGGCGTGGAACCACATGTCCCGTGGAATCCCTGCCGTCCCCTCTTCTCCTGACATTGCCTGTTGACTCTTGGCTGAGGGTTTGGCCACTCAAAGGGAAATCGATCTCTGACATGAGTTTGTATTGGATAAGAGGTTAAGGTGCTTGCCCGAGGTTGTCTGGTTGCCGAGTGGCAGTGTGGGGTCTGAACTTGGGCTCTGGCTCTGGAGCCTGCTTCCCAGGACCGCTGCACCCCCCACCCCCACTACCCTCGAGGAACCGGTCTCCAGACAGATGCCCACGGTTCCCTCGGACACGGCACCAGCACACACTTGCATGGAACCTCCCAGCCTGCACGAGGCTTCCTCACACGGCCTCTCCTGGGAGCTCAGCAGAGACCCCGGAGCAAACAGCCTGGCCTGCTGGCAGGTGTCTGCCCAGCTCATGCTGTGCTGGAATCTTAGGTGGAGTGGCTTTGAAACGGTGAAGCTTCGACGCTCGCCGTCTGCAGGGTGGAGTCGAAGACCCAGGCACTGGCTAAGTCAGAGCCCTGGTTCATAGATAGTGCCTGCCCCCTGTGTGTGCAGAGGGGAGGAGGGCCAGAGTGCTTTCTGGGGCCCCCTTTGCAAGGGCCCCAGTCTGGCGCATGCGGGTTCTGCCCCCATGACCTCATCAACTCTGTCTCCTGACAGCAGCATCCTGGGAGTAGGCTCTCAACATGAGCTTGAGGGGCACAAACCCACCCCCACCCCTCCGCCCCAGAGCATAGAGCATAGGTGTTGGAGGCAGACACAGCAGCTGTCAATCAGCCTGTGTCTCGTGGCTGGGTCAGCTTGAGCAGGCAGCTTCATCCCGCTGCGGCCTCTGCCATCACACCTGTCTCCTGCGGGTGCCGTGGCGGGGGGGGGGGGGGGGTGCTTGGCAGCCCGCTCAGCCTCCCCCTGCCAGCCCTTTGGCAGGAACAGAACAGGCACAGCTTCAGAGACGGGCCTGGCCAGCGACCTTCACCTTCCTTGTCTGTCAGTGTGCAGGTGCCATGACACATGCTTGACTGGGGTGGCGTCTGCCTGCAGCCCGTGGCCTTGGTGGTGCGGGGTGGGGTAGGGGGAGGGAACAGGGGCTCAGGAACCAAGCAGGGCTGGGAAGGCATGCTGGGAGTATCACAGGTGTTCAGTAGGGAGGAGCAGGTTCAGTGCTCGGTGCGGGCCAGGTGCTGAGAATGACGGGCTTGCTTTGTTCCTGCTGTGAAACCTCTCTTGGTTTTTGAGGGACAGTAAGAAAGTTCTAGACTCTGGAGGCCTCATGACCCAGAGCACCGAGTGCTGTGACCCCAGGAAGTTACTGAGCTTAGTGACCGTGGACAGAGCTGTCATTCGCCTCTGCTCTGTCCCAGCACCCAGCACGTGTTTTCTGGCACATTATCTGTTCACTTTCTCAGCTCTGGGTGGGCAGCCAGGCCGGTACCCAGGCCTCAGTGGCTCTTTGAGCAACTGGCCAGGCGGCCTCAGGCAAACCACGCTCCCCTATTCCTTTCTGAAATGAAAGGGGGCTGATGCAGACGGGAGGGCTGCGGGCTGTCCAGGGGAGCCTCTGTCCTGTAAGGGGCCATGGGGAATGTTCCAGAAGCTGGACGTGCTGGTGCTGCGGCCTTCTCCCATCCCACCCCCCGCCCCCAGGGCTGCTCAGCAGACCTGCTGCAGAAGATCCCACATGATTAAAGGATTCTCTTCTAAAAAAATTGCAATACTGCTGGACTGAATAATTCAGGGGGTTTTTTCCACTTAAGAAATTCTCTGATCCTGAATGAGAAGTCAGGTATGAAAGTGCCTCATGCGCCAGGGGACTGAGCAGTTATGGGGGAGGGGTGCTTACCAGCCGGGGGAGGGCAGGGGGCGGGCAGTGTGGGGGCAGGGCCAGTACCATCAGGATGGGCAGTGAGAGCTGCTGATGGGACGGGCACGCGCCAGGCTCCCAGCTGAGCGCTTGCAGGGGCCGTGTTCTGTCCTCGGCAGCCCCCCCTTCCCCGACAGCGGCCAGGGTGGAGGGTGCTGTTCTGCTCTCTGGCCTCTTAGCACGCATTTGCTGGGACCTACCGCACAGCTGCGCTGTCTGGGTGCTGGGCACACAGTGAGCCGACCCCAGGCCGGTCGCAGACTCGCAGAACACAGGAGAGCACGGCTCAGCACACCCTGGACCTGGAGGAGGCCTCCGCTGGACACTGGCTGTGGCAGCAGTGCTGTGGCAGAGCCTCCTTCCCTGACGGGTAGTCTATGAAGCTCTGATGTCCAGCTCTGATGTCCGGGCGGGCAGTTGTATAAAGGGTGCCACGGGGAAGCTTCTGCTCAGAGCATGTTCAGTTGTTCCTGGGCTTTTACTGAGAAACCCCAGGGAGCCATCTGCGCTCAAGGGGCTCCCTGTGTTGCACGTCCTCAGAGACCAAACCGCAGCAGCAGTGGCCGCCCCTGGGGCGACCGCCCCATGCAGACCTGGGAAGGCAGCGTGCTCAGTGAGCACCTGGGGGCCCAGAATCACTGCTTCCTTGCAGCACGGCTGCCACGGGTATGCGGCAGGAGCGTGGGGCCTCCAGGGCCGCCTCTGGCCTGGGTGCAGGTGGGGTGGTGGGGAATGGGTGCCTCGTTGGGAAAGAGTGAGCGCCAGCCGAGGGGGAAGAGAGGCAGGGAGGAGCTGCCGCTGGGAGCGTTCCCGTTACGGAGTCGGCTTGGGAGTGAAGAAGGCCGGGCTCTGGTTCCGAACTGTAGTTCATTTCTGAGACTACAGCCAACAGAACGCAGGCTGCGAACACTCGCCGGGAGCAGAGGCCGGCGGTGGGCTAATGGTGGCTCGGCAAGTCTGCTGCCTGCTGTATCTGTCCTGGGCAACCACCCAGACCATTACCGCCACCATGAGCCCCGTCAAGGCTGGGGAGACACACGGGCTTGGAGAAAGCTTGTCGGGGGCTGCGGAAGACGTGGCTGCGGCGGAGCGTCCCCAGGGACAAGGGGGAAGCGGTCTGCTGCAGGGGGTGGGAGGGGGCGGTCACCAGACGCTCTGCACAGGACCTGAAACTTGGGACCCTGGGCCTTGGGGAGTCGCTGCTTCCCCACTCGCAGCTTGCAGTCGGAATGCCCAGTGAGGGTTAAACGGATGTGGTGGTTAACTGGCGGGTGCTGAGTGGGTATCTGCGCCCTGCCCCCCCACCCCTGTCTGCACCCCTCCCTGGCTCCTGTCTTTGAGTGGAGCTTTTTTTCTTTTGGTTTTGTTTCTCCAAATGAAGTGAGCAGTTCGCATCTTTTCTAGAGGAGTTTGCACAGGGCTCCTGTTCTGTTTACTCTGTCAACAGTTGGGGGAGGGGGCGTGACCTTCCCTGCAGTGTTGCTAAAGCAGCCTGTTTATAAAGAAAAATGTGTTTGAGAATCAGAGGCAGACAGACCTGGAGGATTCCCGACCACAGTTTCCCTCCCGACCACCTGCAGTGACTGAGGAGGACAAGGGGGCGCTGGCTGGCGCTGGGAGCCATCTCCATGGGCCCTGGGTGACCAACCTGCGAGGATGTCTGGAGGGAAGAAAGCAGACAACACTTGGTAGCTCTGCAGAACAGAGAGCTGCTGCGGTGTTGGCACGAGGTGCTAGCTGAAGGGAAAAGGCGCATGGCGCGTGGCCCTGTGTTAGATCTGTAATTCTGGGCAGAGCACCGCAGGGAAGCCGTGGGCCGTGGGTCGGGGGCTGAGAGAAGAGGTGCTGAGCTATAGTGTGTATATAGATTTGTGTTGGGGTGAAGAGCGAAGTGTGGGCACTGCTGGCTGAATGTCTACGTCAGATCAGCCGTGTGCTTGCTGTGTGACCCCCGGCAAGTGACCCAACCTCCCTGAGCGAGTCTCTTCTCAGAGCATCAGTAAGAGGTTTGAAAAGGAATTCGATGAGCTTACCCACAAGGCATGCCTGGCCCACCGGAAGCTCTCCATAAATACTGGCTCCCATTGGCTACCCTTGACAAAGTTGGGTTTGACGCCACTTAGCTAGTGTTGACCCTGGATACACTGAGTTCTTACCTGTGAGATAATACTTGGGTTTAATTAATACTTGTCAATGTTACTTATGCCCCAGCTGTCTTGTTTGGTCCTCACAGCAGGCAGCCTGGAAGTGGGCACAGGGGTTATCCCAGAGGGGCAGGTGCCCACGTCTGCCTAGCCACAGCCAACCCTGGGCACTACACTGGGCCCTGACCATGGGCCAGGGCTTGCCAGACCCTTACCTGCTGGCCTGGGTGTTGGCATGGCTGGCCTGCACAGGCAGTAGGGCTGTCGCGCTGGGAGCCGGAGGCCAGCCAGGGAGCCTTCCACCCACCTCTGCTAGCCCTTGGACCTGACTGGGCAGTATCCATGACACTCTGAGGCCACCGGGCTTCCTGGGGTCCAGGGAACCTGCTGCATGCCTGATGTTCCTGAGGGCCAGCACGTCCTCCTCCCGGGGCCAGTCTATACAAGTCGGGGGGTGGAGGTGGGTGAGGGGTATGGTTAACCCCAGCAGGCAAGTGTGTGTTCTTGGAAGGGCGGCCCCAGGGACTGGAGACCAGTGACCTCTTGGGTGACTTGGAAACCCCAGCAGTAAATGAAGGATGGGTGGGAGGATTGACCCTGGGGATGAGGGGGAAGAGAGAGAGGCTGGATGGAGGGGTGTGGTCTTGGGAGTCCTCACAGCAAAGAGCTGGCCTGCAGGGCAGCAGGGTGTCCTGGGGGGCGGCCCAGAGGCAGGTGCAGGGTCACAGGACAACAGAGTGCAAGCCTTCCCCAGGTACTGCGGGGCCCAGGCTCATGCTGTCTGTGTTAAAGAGTGTTCCCACTCTGAGCTGTGGGAGGCTGGAAGCCGGGCCAAGGTTGCATGCAGGGGAAGTCATCTGCTTCACCATCAGGGACATGTGTGGGCAAGAAGCCACGACCGGAGTAGCCGAGTGTTTGGGCCTGGGGAGTTTGGACCAGACCAGCTGACCCCAGCCTTCTCCCCGGGGGCAGCCCCCAGGGCTCCCAGGGAGGGTTATCTGCCCTCTTGTGAGTCGGCCTCTGGGGTTCTGGTTACCACCTTCAGGCTGCTTAGTGTTACCCAAGGTGGCCAAGGTCCCGGGGACCAGAGAGCACCAGCCCCTCCCAACATACAGCTTGGTGCACCTGCTGAATGGCACTTGAGTTTTCGTTTTTGTTTTGTGTTTACAAGGAGAGCAAGCAAGTGCCTACTTTATCTGCTGGTTCACTCCCCAAAAGCCTGCAGGAGTCAGGACTAGGCCAGAGCCAGGAGCTGGGAGCCCGATCGGGTCTCACACGTGGTTGGCAGGGAACCAAGTACTGGAGCCGTATCCCTGCCTCACAGGGCCTACGTTGGTAGGAGACTGGGGTCAGCAGTGGAGCCAGGCTGTGCAGCCTGGAACATGGGGGTCTTAACCATTAGGCTTGATGCTTGCTCTAGGGGAGGGGAGGTGCTGTCAGGACAGAGGGACATGCCATGGCCAGGCTGTGGCCTTACCGGTAGCCTGACCCCCTCCAAGCCCCGGTGCTGGTCGGCTGCCCTGCAGGCCAGCTCGGATCTTTCTGCGGCTGCCATGGGGCTCCTGTGCGTGTTCTGGGTTCTGCTTGCTTTTTAGATGGCGTGGCTCACACTGTATATTTTTAGTGCTCTGTTTATGCTCCAGCTTCCCTTGCTGGACTCCCAGGGTCTCCTGTGATGGAGCTCTGTTTGTTTCCTGGCTTCCTAGCACACAGCCGAGGGTATGGCCACCAGGCAGGGGGCAGGGACCGTCTGGGACACAGGTAAACCCAGTCGCTCCTCCAGGACTGTCCATCGCCAAGGTGTCCCCCCTCCCCCTCCTGCTCAGCAGGAGGTTCCACCTTGGAGGATGGAGCGTGGTAGCCAGGGGAGAGGGGTGGGGGTTGGGGTGGTGGGGAGGACCTTGGTGGCAGAGCTGGAGTCAGCATGTGCAGGACACGTCCAGGCAGGCCTCTCACTGGAAGTCCCCCAGCTGGGTGGGCAGGGTCTGCTAAGCCCTGGCCGCCACGCCAGGCCCCTCGGGAAGCAGGGGCTACATTTGTGGGCGTGCCTCTGGGCTTGCTGTTTCTGGCCTTTAGTTTGAGGAGCCTGGACTGCTGTTAGGTAGGAACAGTCGGTGGCCAGGCATTTCGCTTTCGGTGTGGCTTCGCTGCGTCCAGGGCATTGATGATTTTAGCTGCATGGTGACACCCGCGGCATGTGTCAGCAGGGGTCTGCTCCCTGGGGCCGGGTACCCCTGCTCCCTACCTGTTGGGACAGCTTGCCACGCCCCCAGAGGCATCAGCATGTGCTAGACAGCAGCAGGCACCACGCGCCAGACACCTCCTAAAGTTAAATCGGCCACATCCAACTTGGGTAACAGGGCTTGGACTGGCTTTCCCCTCCATCTTGAAATAGCGACTGTCCCTAAAAGCATCCGAGGAAAGTGGATGGCGCGTCTGTCCCCAGTCTGCGCGAGCCTCCAGGACATGTGAGATCACAGGCGAGGGGAGAGCAGAGGCTGCCGAGGGTGAGAAGTCAGATTCTCTGTCGAAGTTCAAGTTCAAAACCCTGCTCTTGGACTGTGCAGCTGAAAAGGCACAGGCATGGCCCTGGGCCCTGAGTGACCCCATCTCCTTGTCCATGAGCTGGAGGTGGCAGTAATGGCGCCCAGGCAGGGAGTTCCACCTTTCACAAAAGAGCTGAGACCGGGTGATGGAGATGGGGGCTTACGTGGCTCACAGCTGGGGAGGTCCCTGGCGCGGGCTGTCCCCCTGCAGCAGCACACACCGAAGGTGCCACATGGCGACACAGAGCAAGGCCGCTGACTGGGGTGTTGCTTCCCCTCCCTGCAGAGGCAGGGCCTCCCACCCCAGGAGCTCCTGTGGGTCCACCTCTGGTGGCCATCAACATGTGACTTTGGGGGTGCACTTGTATTTCGGAGAGATGTGGTCCAACCACAGCAAGCTCCCCATCTGTAAAGAGCTCAGAGCCAGAGCTGGCACAATAACCACATGCACCATCATTTCAGCTGCTGACAATGCAGCAGGTGGCCGAGGATCTGTCAGGAAGCCTCCCCACCCGCCCCCCATTCTCATTTTATGGAGATGGGGGACTGTGTGGCAGGTGTGGGCCTGGACCCCACTCAGGCTGTGGCTCGGGAACCAGGTTCCAGGCCTCTCTCCCGATGTGAGTTAATGTTCAGAGCTACTCTGGCTGTAGGTAGACGGGCAGAGGGAGAGCCCTAGAGGGGGGGGCGCTGGCTCTGTGGGGGGTCCCCCAAGGGCTGCTGGGCTGCAGCAGGTGGAGGCCCTGAGTGTGTTTTGTGAAACGGGCGCTCACACAGCATGGGACCAGGAAATGATGAAGCTGCCAAGGACTAAAAATAGCGCCTGTGCTGCTGCTAGGGCCGGCCAGAGAAGGTGGGGGCACAGGCAGCACCCCCGGCCACCTCGGCCTGAAGGCAAGACCGGGTGGGAACACTGGAGGCCCAGGATGCCCCTGCTGGAACCTGGCCTCGCCCTGGTTTCATGCCATTCCTACAGGCAGCTTCCCAGGCAGGCAGAGCCATGGTCGTCTCTGTCCTCCAGAACGGAGAAGGAGCCAGGACTGCACACGCACCAGGAGCAGAACTGCAGGCGGCACCCCTGTGAAGTCGGGCTCTTGGGCCTGGGTTTCTCTGCTCTTGGTGGTATAAAAGGGAAAATAAAAGGCGGGGGGGGGGGGGGGGGGAGGGGGGTCTACCTACCCTTGAACAGGAGGCTGCGGCAGGGCCAGGACTGGCCGGCAGGGCTCACCTGTGCCTGGGCGAGTGCAGTCTGCGTGTGAGGGCAGCATGGATGCTGCAGGGAGACCGGCTGGGCTCCAGACTCTTCTCTGCCTCAGTTTCCCCCTCCGCAGGGCCCTGCAGTAGCCTAGCTACTTATCATAGGACATGGACAGGCACTAAAAGTGCCCCCAATGGAGCTTGCAGTCTGACTCATCTCGAGAGGTGGGTGCAGGGGGCCGTGTTCGGGGTTCTGCTGCTCCCACCCAGATTTGGGAAGCAGCAGAGGGCGGCACTGACCCCTGGAGAAGGAGGAGCCATGGGGAGACCTCTCAGTTGCCACCCCAAACTCAGCCAGTGACCCCAACATGGTGGTCGTTATCACTCAGTGACATGTGAGAGCCGAGAGCCAGGCCCAGGGAGCTGTGGAAGGCAGGGCAGGTGGTCCTCGGCCTCCCGGGGTTCCTGCCCACGTGGCAGCTCCCCCTGGGTGCCCCGGGCCCCAGCTTTGCTGCGTGTGCTCTGAGAACAGCTGATCCCCTTGTCCTGTGCGGTGCCCACACGTCACAGCTGCTCAGTGAGTGCTACTGAGACATAGGCGTTGGAGAGAAACAGTGACTTCTCTGGGTATGCCCAAGTTCAGGGTCATGACCGCTGTATGTGTGGGTGCGGTTTGGCATGCACAATGGACTCTGCTGAAGAAAAAAAAAAATCAAACGATGGTTTCCCAGCCAGGAGAACCCTGTGTCCCCGTGCTGGCCGCCTTCCCAGAGGTCAGCCTGGTGAGAGCAGTGTCTCGAGGCAGGTGGTATCCCTATTGAGGTCAGGTCACTTGTCCGGGGAGATCAGACTCAAACCCCTACTCGTTGACCTTGCTATGATTTTAGCTTCTGGGACACTGCTGAGGGCTGGGGGGCTGGAGGCTCCCTGAGACAAGTGACACCCCCACCACCGTGCTGTGCTGCTAAGCAGCCTGGCTTGGAGCCCCATCCCCAGGCAAGGGGCCCTGGGGTTTCTGTGGCCCCCGGCAGAAGTGCCGCAGTGACATCAGGGGGCAGCTCGTGGCGAGCAGCCTGTCGGGGTGCCTGTGCCGGCTCCCCCGCTTCTGCAAGTCCCTGTTGGGAGGCACCTGAGCCCAGCCGAGGGACAGAGACAGCACCATGGGCTGTGAGCTGCAGAGGGATCAGCGCTGTGCTGGCAGACACTAGCTCAGCCTGGAGCGTTCTGATGCAGGCGTAGGGAGCCTGGCACGCGTTTTGCACCTGTGTAGCCAGAACCTGTCACCTTACCTCTGTGAGCCTCAGTTTACCCATCTGTGTGGTGGGCCCGAAGCCGCCTCCAGAAACACTTGTTCCTGGGACCCAGCACACACTAAACACCCGGCGACTCTGCCTATCGCACTGCTCTGCTTTGGTTGGAAAGTTTGCACTCAGCCGGCAGCCCTGTCTGCCACGCCAGCAGCTGTCCTCTTCAGTGGCCAGGCGAGGCAGGACGGGCCGGCGCAGCGTCAGGGCCGCCCTCTCTCTGCCCCAGAGCCGTGGAGACACCGGGTCATTTAGGCTCCGTGAGGATTGTTGTTGATTTCTCCAGTTCTTGTGCCGCTCCGGGCAGATCAGAGAAAGGACCCTGCGGGTTTATTCCCTGGGAACTTTGACCAAAAAAGGAGAGGAATCCTCCCGGCCTTGTGTTGGTTTTGAGGGCCATGGGGACAGAATCCAAGAGTGAGAGGAGGGGGGCTGAGTGGGGGCGGGGGACCTGGGCCGGTCTCTCCTTCCTCTCTGGCTGGCCCAGGGACCACAGGCCTGTGGGGCCTTGAGGATTGGCAGGCTCAGCGCGTCTCTGTGAGGCTGGGGAGGGGGTGGGAGGCCCTGCCCATCATCCTGTCTGGCCCTGCCAAGGCCAGTGCAGGTTGGACTGGAAACTCGGTACATCCTTACTCTGCAGCAGCACAGAGCAGGAGGAGGTGGACACGCTGGCTTTCAGAGCAAGCCGTGGTGCGCACCGCCAAGAGCAGCGAGGCTGCGAGTTTAGCCCCACGAAGCAAGGCGGGCCGGGCAGCCCTGGCCTAGAGTCTGGCTTGGAACACCCTGCAGCCAGCGACTTCTCTAGTTTCTTCCCATGTATGAGCCTCATTCACAGGCTGCAGTTGATGGAGCACCTGCCACTAAGCCAGGCCTGGTCCTAGGCACGGGAGAGGGTGCAGGTGAGACCAAGGCAGTGGGGAGTCCCTGCCTGTGTGAGAGGTAGCAGAAATGATGGCCGGCAGCGTGTCCCGGGGTGGGGGGGAGGGGGTGTCACAACAGGCCAACTCCCGAGTCTTCCGCTTCACAGTGGTGAGGACGGCGCAGGCGCAGTAGGAACCATGCTTCCAGCCTGCTGCTTTAAGCTTTTGGCTGCTCCGGCGCCGTGCGCTTGCATCCTGTCTTGGCGATGCCAGGCAGCGGCGTCTGCCTTGTGGCCAAGCGTATGTGTGCCTTGCGCTCTGCAGGGCACTGCGGCTCCCGGCTGGCGGACTCCGTAGGTCAGATGGGTTAAGTGAATTTTCAAGTGCAGATTGGTTTCCGTTTGTGGTGGATTTACCGGGATGCCAGTGGGGGTGTATGTGTGCTTGTGGAGATGTGCTGGCTATGGTTTCTAATAAGCCAGTAGCAGTCGGCAGGCAATGAGAAGTCAACAGCGCTGCTTCCTCGTGACGCCGGCACCCCAGGCACTCCGACGTGGGAAGCCGGCGTGCCGACTGGCAGCCGAATAGCCACCCCCGAGGGGATTCTTGGTAGCACGTGGGCAGCTGCTCTCTGTTTGTTTACGTGTGTTCATCGTGTGGGTTGTTGTCGTCGGTTGGAGATTGAGTCTGGCTGCTAGGCACAGACGCGACAGACAGCAGAGGTTTAAACAAGAAAGCTTCTGTTTCAGGCTCGTGTTCTGGAATAAATGCGGATGTTGCTGTTACCCAGCTGTGGGGAGGTGCACACATCAGGAGGCGGCTGTCTGATACCAGGCTCTCAAGACCAGGGGCCGCCTGGGGATGCACCTGTGTCGGCCAGGAGGCAGAGGGCAGAGACGGGCCACGTGGGCGAGAGCTCCACTGTGGTTTCCAGAGGAGGGACTGGACGAGGCAGGGGAGGCTTGGCTACAGGCCTGCTGGTCCTTCCCCGCTGTGATGAGGGCAGGAGAAGGCTGGCCCGAGTGGGGCTGCGGACTCTGGGCTGGGTAGTTTGCAAGTGGAAGCTTGGATGCAAGGCCTTGACAATGTCTAGTAATTGGCCCCAAGGTGAGCAGTTTTTTTTTTTTTTCCAGCTCAATAAGGTCCTAGAAGTTACTGCCGTCTAGGATGACAGCTCTTTTCTGTCATCACAAAACCAACCCATAGTGCCTTCTGTTTTGAGTTTCCTCTTGGTCCAGTGTGGCTGCAAGAGCTCCAGCTCTCCCATCCCTTGTCTATTTCACACATCACAATGATGCCCATTTTCTGGTTAAGAAGCTTTTGTGGAAGTTCCAGCTATCCACTTCATTCCATATCTCAGTGGCTAGAACTTAATCGCATGGCCACACCTGATTGCCAGGGAGGCTGGGAGACAGAGTGCTTTAGCTGGGCACGTTGCCAATCTGAATAAAATGAGATAGAAGTGACCCAGAAGGGAGCGACGGGATGGATACGGCGGAGGCAAATGGCCGTCTCATCCACTTAACCTCTGCGTGCGGGAAGTGCCTGCAGCTTTCCATTAACGAGAGCAATCAACAGTGTCTCGGATGAATACATGGATTGCAGGGAGGAAAAGTGAGGCCCCCTAGCAAAGAAATGCATGAGGGCTGCAGAGCAGGCGCTGGTGACTGGGCTGGGTGCCTCTGACTCGGGCAGAAGGGACCAGGGAGCTGGCGCGTCCACGGGCCACGACCATCTGTCCCGGCTGTGCTGAGTCGCACGCGTGCCGCCCCCCCTCCCACATCCAGCTTCTCCTTCTAGTTGTCATTAAAGGACCCCTGGCCACACACTGGGCGTTCTGTGCCAGTCCCTGTAGGGGAGGCCCAGCAGATTGGGGTGGGCAGCCACCTGAGCCTCTGTAATGCCAGGAGCAAACACAGAAGCCGTCTCCTTCTGGGGAGCCCGCGTCCCCGCACAGGGGACCCTGAGCAGAGCCAGCATGAGCCCAGTTTGGACTTCTGCTGGCCCCGTCCTCGGGCCACAGGGGTGAAGGAGAAGCGAAATCGTCTGAATTGCGGTTCTTCTCATTTTCTCCTCCAGGCTGAGCCCCGTGGAGATGGGACGGGGGTGGGGGACCTCTTCTCACAGCTCCTCCCAGACTGACTGGGGTGGGGGACTTCTCAAGGGAGCGCCCCCAGCCCTGGGAGCAGGCAGGTGTGGCCCCCAGGCAGGAGGACCGCAGTGGGGCAGGCGGCTCTGGGTTCTCGCTCCACCCCCACCCTGATCCTCCAGCCTACAGAGCAAACCTCTGTGTGCCCACTAGGGCCTGGCCTGAGGCGACACCGCCAACCCAGTGGGCTGTGGGTGCTGGCCCAGCTGCCCCTTCACCTCGGTGTACCCACGGGGGGGGGGGGGGCGGCTGTTGGGAGCAAGGTGTGGGCCCTGCATGCACCATGTCGGTGTGGAGCTCCAAGCATTCGAGGAGCTTCCCTCTGCACGCATGTGGTCCGCACTGTACCGACTGCCAGGCAGGGATCCTGGCGTGTGCCGGCGCTCGTCCTGCCGTTGCTCCCCAAGGGGCACAGCATGGCTGTCATCGGCATGGTCGTGGTGTCGGGTGCTGTGAGTCGTCCAGAGACGGTTCACGGGGTACGGAGGCCATGCAGGGCTTTTGTACAAACTCTGCCAGGTGATGGTGGGGCTGTAGCGTCGGAGGATGGGGGTGTCCTGGAGCCTGTGTGGCTTCGCCCTTGTGTTGTCATTCATGGTAATGAAGGTGACAGGGACCGCTTCTGTCAGTAGGAGGGCTATTCTCTTTTTTTTTTTAAGATTAATTTATTTGAAACTTAGGTATAGAGAAAGAGGGAGCGACAGAGAGGGATCTTCCATCTGCTTCCAGCTGCTCCCCAGATGACCATAAAAGCCAGGGCTGGGACAGACCAAAGCCAGAAGCTTCTTCTAGATCTCCCACACGTGAGCCCAAGCATTTGGGTCACTGGGCCATCCTCCACTGCCGTCCCAGGCACGTTAGCAGGGAGCTGGATCAGAAATGGAGCAGCTGGGACTCAAACCAGCGCCCATACAGGATGCCAGCATTGTGGGTGGCAGCTTTACCTGCTGTGCCACAATGCTGGCCTCTATTTTATTAAAGATTTATTTTTGTATTTGAAAGATGGAAGGGGGAGAGTGAGAGGAAGAGACAGATCATCCATCCACCGGTTCACTCCCCAGTTGGCCACAGTGGCCAAACCTGGGCCAGGCTGAAGCCAGAAACCTCTAGGTCTCCCACGTGGGTGTAGGGGTCCAAGCACTTGGACCATTCTCCACTGCTTCTGCAGGCCATTAGCAGGGAGCTGGATCTGAAGTAGAATAGCCAGGACTTGAACCGGCTACCACCGTCTTCCCTCTGAAGTGCTTTGTCAGCCAGGATGTGCACAGGGGCAGCCTTGTCCCAGTGGCTCCTGGGGAGCAGCCCGCAAGCCCATCAGCCAAGGGACAGGCACTCAGGCCGGGCACAGTCAGGCCTCACCATGCTCACAGAGGAGAAGTGAGATGTCTTGTCTGGGCCATGGCTGGGTCTCTAAGACAGCTTGTTGAGGGGCAGTCTGCCAGTCTTGTTGATAGGAAGGAGAGGATGCCCACGCCACACATAGGGGTGGTGTGTGAGCGCGGCTGGGGGTTCACAGCCAGCCGAGGAGCAGGTGCACACGCGCAGCGTATTCAGGGACAGATTTTCAGTCGGGCGATGCAGTGGGTGTCCTCGGTGGCTCTTCACCAGCTCCGGGGCATGAACTTCGTGCCTTGGAAAGCCCCAGACGTCCGTCCCTCACAGGAGAGCCATCCTCTCCGCCAGCGTCTCCTGCTGTGATGTGCAATTGCAATTTAAATCAAGGCAAGCAGCAGGCACTGGCCCTGCGCTGAAGGCACCAGTCCCGGTGGCTGCATCCCACATGGATGTTCTGGGTTTGATTCCTGGCTCCTGCTCCTGACTCCGGCCTCCCACAAATGCAGACCCACCAGGTGGCACTGATGGCTCCAATAAGTGGGTTCCTGCCACCTACCTAAGAGACGTGGATTGAGTTCCTAGTTCCGAGGTTGTTGTTAGCATTTGGTAAATGAACCAACAGACCGGAAGGCAGGCTGTCACTCATTCGCTCACTCGCACTCTCTGCTTTTCAAATACATTTAAATACATAAATCGGGCGGGGGCAACGGCCCATCCGAGGGCTCTTCGGGGTGAGTGTCATTACTTCCCTACCGCCGCCAGCACCCCACACACATTCTCGCTCCTTTCTCCTCCCCCGCCCTCTGGTTTTCACAGGCTCAGCAGCCAGCACCCAGCCAGGCTCTAGCCCGTGGGTGCAGCATGTGAATGCATAGCTCTGATTCCGATCCGATCGTGGCCAGAGAACAGCTCCTGCTGCAGGCTGTTTGCACGGCTGCTCTTGGTGAGCTTTCCGTGTGCAAGTGCAGTTCATTCCTTAGAGGCAGAGGGAGTGAGGGAGCCTGCTCTCATCTGCGGGTTCACGCTCCGAGGGCTGCACTGGGGCTGAAGCCTGGAGCTCAGAGCTCAATTCAGGTTCTCCCACCTGAGCGACAAGGGTGGATTGCTCAATTGCTTGAGTCATCATTGCTGTCGACACTGGTGGGAAGCTGGAGGCAGGAGCCAGATCCAGGAGCCAGTTCCAGATCCCTTCCCAAGTTCTGGTGAAGATCTTCTGTATTTCAGAGTTAGGTACCGGGGTGACGCTTTCCCATCTAAGAGTTGAGAATGAGTAGTGCAGTTAATGTAGCACAACTGGTTCCGGGTCACTGAAAGACCAGAGCTGAGCTGTGAAATTCAGTGCCTGTGTCCCGAAGGCCTGCTGTGCCCTGGGACCGCACCAGCCCTGGGGGTTGGGGGTGGGTTGGTTCCAGGCTCCTGGCTTCAGCCTGGCCCAGCCCTGGCTGCTTTAGGCATTTGGAGAGTGAAGCAGCAGATGAAAGGTTGATCTCTCACTCAATGTGTGTGTCTGCCTTTCGGGTAAATGTTAAGGGGTTTAAAATCAAGCACAACAGTATTTAAATAAGCAAATGAGTGATTGTGTAATCGATCAATCAGTGAATGGATTGGAGTGGCAGTTGGGGATGAAGAGAAGTTTGTGTGCTGTGGACCGGGGGCCCAGGCATGTTGATGTTCTCAGTTCCTGGAGGCTGGCAGGCGGACTCCCCCGAGACTGTGTCCCTGACACACGGGTGGCCATCTCCCTGTGTCTGTGGCTGGTCTGTGCTCCACCCGTGTCTGTGTGCCAGCCACGTCCTCCTATGAGGACAGCGAGCATGTAGGAGTGGGCCCCACCCCCACGACTGCTATTTGATTCACGCACCTCTGTTGCAGCCCTTCCTTCAGGGCCAGGCTCGTGCAGAGGAAGGGGGTCAGGACCTCCCCATGGTAAATGCACTAGGTGAGAGGCGCCGAGGTTCTGGGGGCTGCGTCCCACACTTCGCTGGAACGTTCCCAATCTCTGCCTCTCTGGGGAGTTCACAGGGAAGGAGAAGTCACTCACTCAGATGTCACTTGGGTGGTCTTGGGAACTCCAGATGCCTCTCCAGGGCGCCAAGGGAAAACCAGCTCGGGGCTGTGGGTGGTGGCTGGGGGCGCCTTCATGGGACCTAAGCCGGCCTGTTCTCTGTGGTGTTCCTGAGCATCAGGTGTGATTGCAAGGTGTTCTATGATTGTCTGAGATCACTTGTGACACTCATGGCTTCAAACACTTCAGGATTGCCTTGCTGGGTGCTGCTTGGCTTAACGCCAGGGCCCCGCCCCTCGTGAAATCCCAAGGGAACATGTGGTCAGTTCAGACATCAGGTGCCAGCCCCGTTCCCTAGGTTGTGACTTGGGCACCCTTGAGCATAGGCCCCAGACTCCATGGCCTCCCCAGGGCCTGGCAGGGGGATGGACCGAGGAGCCAGATGAAGCAGCGGGGATCTGTGAGCAGAGGAGGACCCTGTCATCTGCCCGGGGGCGATGCATGGGCTAGAGACTCTTCCAGAACCATGGGGAAGGCGGTGTGCAGAGCCATGCATTGGGAAAACTCGGTGGAGGCTGCTGCGTGGTTTGGTGTATTCTGTCTTGGAAGGAGAGTCCAGAAGCTGTGTTCCCACTGGTCTCGACCTCATCTCAGGGTCCCCAGGGCCCTGCCCACCTCCTCGTCCCTGCTCGGCCCTGCCAGGTTCTTGGTCCTCTCTCGTTTCTGCTCAGGCCGGCACTTTCCCAGACCCCTGGCCATTGCATCCCACGTTCGTCTTGGACTCCTTTTGCTGCCTCTGCTTCAGAAAAGTCACAACTACTTCGGTAGATGCACAGCCGGTCTCGCGAGAGGTTGGTGTGCAGCTGAGCCGCCTCTGTCCTTCCTCCCCTGCACTGTCTGTGCCCGCACACGGGCCTGGCTGCCATGGCAACAGCACAGAGGCTGAGACCAGCTCGGGGTGCAACCAGTGTAGGTGCCTGGCTGTGTCCGAGGGCGGAGGCTATGCTGGGGAGGTTGGACAGACGCCAGGCCGGGGACTTGAGTGTCCAAAAGCAGGCTTTCTCGTTCCTCTCGCTGGTGCTTGCACGAGTGAAATGTAGAGGGTGGAAGAAGGAAGACCAGCATTTATTGAGCGCCTACTGTGTGACTTTTCACTCGCTTTCCCGTTTAACCCTTTCAGCAACCCACTAGGTAAATACAACCTTCCCTGGAGGTGGTCTTCACTGACGGGCAAACCAAGAACAGTAGTGGTGAAATAATTTTCTGAGGTCGCACAGATGATAAAGCAGCATTCCAGGCTGGGATTTGGCATGGCGGCTGAGACGCTGCGGGGGCCGCCCGTGCAGCCCACGTCTGAGTCCCGGCTCTGCTTCTGACCCCAGCTTCCTGCCCGTGTGTGCTCTGAGAGGCGGCAGGTGGTGGCTCAGGTGCCTGAGTCCCTGCCACCCACGTAGGAGACCCAGATGGAGTTCTGGGTTCCTGGTTGCAACCTGACCCGGCCCCAGCTGATGCGGGGCGTTTGGGGTGTGAACCAGCAGGTGAAAGATCTCTTTTGTCTCTGGCTGTTGCTTGACCTCTCAAGTTATAAACAAATGACAATTTACACGTTAAAAACAGGATTTCAACCCAGATCCAACGCTGAAGCTGAGGTTCTTTATTTTCTTGTCCAGAAACTGCCAAGCAGTGAGTTGATGGCATCGAGGCAAAGATAGGAATCCCGATCTCATATTCTCTTTCTCAGAGAGAGGTGAATTTAAGGACTGGGAGAAAGTAATTTAAAATTAAGCATTCTGCAGAACGCTAGACACGGCAGGAGTTTGCCTCATCTGTCATTCCCATGTCTTGAGTTCTAAGTGCACTGAGGGTTTTTGAAAATACACTAAACGTGGTTCGGAAGTTGAGAACTGAAAGCCCTCAGGGGTTGCTTCTCACAGAGCTCTGGTTTGCCTGTAGCCTTGGAGCTGGGAGCAGCGTGTTACTTTGTTATAGACTTCTTAGTCCTTGATCTGTCACTTCCTGGAAGTTGCTGGTGGCAAATGCTTCTCCCCACCCCACAGCTGTCGCTTGTCTAGAAGCCAGAGGCACTTTCTGTGTGTGCAGCTTTCGTGGGAGCCAGCAGAGAGAAAGGTCTTGCTGTTTCTGGATGATTCTGCCCAGCGCAGGATTGCCAAGACCCCTCCCTCCCCTTTCAGGACCGGGGAAGCCTCCAGGGCCCTGACGGCTGGACCCACACAGCCAGCGCCCCCTGGCTTCCTCTGTGCCCACACCGTCACCTGTCGTGGGACAGGGAAGCAGAATCATCCCGTGAGACACCGGGAGCGTCATCCTGACACATCTTACCGTGCTGCTTCCTCGTATTTCTACAGTGGAGAGGAGGATGTTTTCAAATAAATCCTCTAAATAGGAAATCCTGAGAATGCGTTATTTCGAAAATGCGGTACCGTTTGCCTCCTTTTAGCTGCTTACATTATAAGGCATGTTGTCACTGCTTCAAAAAAAAAAAAAAAAAGTGGAAATGTGTCTCCCTAGCCCATATGCTGGGTTCTGGCTTCTCCGTACCTTGTTCAAGCTGTCGTCAATTAGTAAAAAAATTAATTTCTGCCTTTATCGCCTCTGCGAGGCCACGCTGGTGCTCGGGCGCCGTGCGCTGGGTGGAAGGTGGCTCAGGCTGCGGGAGCCGGGAGACACAAACATGTGCTACCCGCATCCGCGGATGGGAGCTTGGACCATCAGCAAACAGATGAGGAGGAAATGGCTTTTGTTGAGGGAAACAAACTGTTTTCCAGGCCAACAAGCTGTGATCCTAGACCTGCTGCCATATGCATGTCTTTGAGAAAGATGGAGAGGGACAGAGCCTCTCTGGGCACGTGCTGGGCTTTGCTGGGTGTGGCCACCGGGCAGGTGGCCTGCAGTGCTCATCTCCCCTGGGTCCCAGGGCCTCCCTGGTCACCTTCAGCCCGAGGCTTGGGGACTGCCTGGGTTCCCACTGTCTGCTGGAGCCTAATAAGGACATTTGTCTAGAGGGTTGGTGGCAGGTGTCGGCGGATGGCCGAACACGTGTTCTCTGGCGACGGTAGATGGACAGGTGGCCTTTCCCCTAAGGGGTCCATTCCTCTTCCTTTTCACTTGTCACCGGTCTTGTTCCCTTCCAGCCTTATAGATGACCGGTGCGTGTGGAATTTCTGCCGTTGGATGGTGCAGGAGCACGGGCCTCCAGACCCGCCTTAGAAAACTGGGCTGGAAACCGTGCTGTCCAAAGTGCTCTGAGCGTAAGCAGCTGGGCCGTGGGGGCTGCCGGCATCCTCTTTCTGATGAAACATTGTGGTTGAGGATCCAAGGACACGGGACAATCACGGGAAATGTGCCGGGGCGGAAGGGCTGCCTCTGGGCAGGTGCTGGCTACTGAGTTGTTTTCCTGTGAACTCTGTTCTGGGAGAGTTTTACGTGGGACTCCGCTACGGCCCGAATGTGTTCGGATCCCGTTGGTCTGTCCTGTGGCTCTCTCCCCACCAGAGGGAAAGGTCACCATGGGAAGAGAAGGAACAGTGCGAGGTCGGTGACCTCAGAGCACAACAGTGGCTCTGTGCAGGGCCTGCACCCCTCGCAGAGAACAGGCGGGATTGGCCGCCTCACGTGTCACACAGTGTTCGAAGGCCCGCCCCTCGGTCCTCTGACAAGGGTGGGGCTGGCCTCACACATTCAACACTTTGCTGGCAGCCAGGAAAGTCGTGAGGTCAGAGAGCCTTGTTGGTTTTCTGGGTGAAGACTGATGAAAATACTCAGTATCTGTGGATGCAGAAACCCCATTTGGGACAGGCGGATCCTGGGGCGCTCGTGCATACCCGTAGGTGTTCGTGTCCGCGTCATTTACGCTAAGGGTCTTGAAGGCCGTCTGGGCCCCACAGCAAGGCATTGTGTCTGCCCCATGGGCTACGATACAGTCTGAAGTCACAAGCACCGATTTTGCAACCCTGTGGGGGAAACAGTCACGGGTCATATGAAGCCCAGAGTGAGCTTGAAATCCCCACTGCTTGGGCAAGACCTGACACACGGGCGTGCTTCAGGGATGTCGGTTCAACGGAAAGTGGCTGCTTTCACGGGCTCTCAGCGGGGAGGTGTGGCCCAGCTGAAGGCCAAACTCCTCCCCACCCATCCCCTGACACATGCCTCTGGCAGCCATGACACAGCAAGATCTGTCCACTTAGTAAGGAGGCAAATACCCTCCCTGGCTGGCCCTGCCAGGAGGTGGGTCTTGGGTCCATGGCCACACTAGTTCCTAACCGTCTCCCCCTTTGGCATGGTGTGCCGGCACAAGCCTGGTGCTGACCCAAACCAGCTCTGCCTTGTCTGGGATGAGAACTGGCAGGGAGGAGCCGAGAGAGGCCGTGCCCCTGGGAGCCCCCACCCTAGTCTTCCCCAGCCCTACTGGGATCGTATTTCAGTTACCAAACGGCAGGTAGCATCTGGGAGTCGCCTGTGTCTAGCCCCATCTTCCCTGGGGTGCACAAGGTTGGGGTGTGTGTGGGGGGAGTCTTCATGTGCACTGCGTGTTTGCACTCTTTCCTTGCCCCTAGTGTCTGGATGCCATTTCTCGGGGTCCCCCAGGGCGTGCTTCCTGTGCTGTGGGGGAGATGAAGGGAGGTCCTAGTTCTTCCTCTCTCTGGGGCGTGGCTGTGCTGAGGCCCCTGGCGCTGAGAGGCTTTCGGCTCTTACCTGGTGTGGTTAAAAGCCCCCAAGTTAGGGCATCAAGCCAGGTGCTGCTGCACTCACACAGGTAGCCGCAGGAGGCTGCCCCTTTGCCAGGGCTGGGACCGGGCGTGGTTCCCTATGTGGACCAGGCCAGTCCAGCCTGAAGGGCACTCACTCCACCGTGGGGGTTTCTGTTCCTTTGGGTCCTGAGTGACCAGATGAAGTGCTTGTCCAGCGCTGTGCCCTTGGAGGACAAGGACGCCCGGGGTCCAGCTCCACCTGTTCCCTCTAGCCCCTCCCTCGGCACCTGCTATCAGTGCCTTCCAGGGCTGTGGCTGCCTGCCCTGCCCTGCCCTGGCGTCCTACAGCAGAAATGCATCTGCCTCCTGCAGAACCAGCACCAAGTGTCTGTGACTCAGGCGCAAGCTGCCTGCTCCGGGGTGCAACCCTGTGGCTGCTACAGAACCCCCTGGGCCCTGTGTGCAATCCTCTTAGACCTCCTCATCTCCACATTGGAGGGCAAGGCTGAAACCACGAACCCTGGCCTATTGGCACTGGGATAGCATGACGTCCACCAAGGGCAAAGGCTTCTGGAGTCCACCACCCTGAGGTCCAGGAGAGGTCGAGTTCACAGACACGGGAAGCGGGGGAGGAGCCCAGGGGCTTGGCCGAGGGGCTGGGGAAGTTTTTGTTTCCAGGGGACAGAGATTGAGTTTGGGGAGAAGGGAAAGGTGGCGAGATGGATGGCCATGATGCTTACACAGTGATATGAACGTACCAGTGGCAGTGAGCCTAAGGGTGGATATGATGATGCTATGTTTTACATTATGCATATTTTACCATAATTAAAAAATGAAAAAAAATATAGAACTGGTAACCTTGACATTGAAAGCTGAAATTTTGGCTTCTCTTGAACACTGCCCTGCAGGCCTGTGTGTGTCCCTCTGCTCCAGGCCTGTCCACCTCGTTGAGTCACCTGCCTGGCCCCACAGGCCCCGAATGGGTTCCCTGCCCATGCAGGGTGACTCACTGCCTGAGACACCCCTGTGAGGAACCCCTGTAGCCACTGCCCCTGGATACTGGCCAGCATGTGGCTGCATGGGGGAGGGGCCAGCTCATCCCTGCAGGGCAGGACACAGGACAGTCCCCAGGGCCTCAGAAGCTCAAAGCAGCAGCACGTTGGTAACCATCACACCTGCAAAGCCCCCCGGCCTCTGAGGGTCACCATCCAAATCCCAGGCCCTCTGTAAGGTCACGGCCATGGCCAGCTTCAAGTGTGACCTTCCGGGGCCTTCTCTGTTTTTCAGTATGTGTTTAGACAACTCCCAGGGAAGAGAGCGAGATCTGGTGTGTGTTAAAAGCAGAAGTGGGGAGTTTGACGGGTGTCCTGGGGCAGCTTGCATTTTTCCCGTGCGCGTGTCCTCTCCGAGGCTGTCCCGGGTTCCTCTCGTTCCAGTTGCCCGGGTGCTGGAATGAGATTGAACTGGCTGGTAAGGGCAGGAGCGGTTTCTCAGTTGTCACTTTCACAACTGACACACCCTGCATCTTCACTTAGCCACTCGGCCCTGGTCAGTGCCACTGCCATAGCAGAAGACCTGGGAAGGAGCCACGCTGATGTGGCCCATGCATTCGCGACGTGCACGTGGAGAGCCGGGAAGCAGGGCCAGAGAGGCTGGGCCCAGTGCAGCTTTGATAACCACCCCTCCTGTGAGAAGGACTCTCCCCACCCCGAGGGCGTGCCTCTCCCACCAGCTCCGCCTCCTAACACCCTGGTAGGACTCCGGCCCTCTTGGGGCCGGTGTTGTGGCACAGCTGCTGGCCACACCAGCATCCTGCATCAGAGCACTGGCTTGTGTCCCGTCCACTCTGCTTCTGATCATCTCCCTGCTAATTCACCTGGGAAAACAGCAGAGGATGGCCTGGGTGCTTGGGCTCCTGCCATCCACGTGGGAGACCTGCAAGAAGCTCCAGGCTCCTAGCTTTGGCCTGGCCCAGCCCCAGCCATTGCAGTCACTGGGAGGGTAAACCAGTGAATGGAAAAGTGCATTCTCTCTCTCTCTCTGTCTCTATTTCTATCTCTGTGTGTGTGTGTCTCTGTCTCTATTTCTCTGTCTCTATTTCTCTCTGTCTCTGTCACTCTGTCTTTCAAGTAAGTCAAAGAAGTTTGGACCCTCTTGGAACTGTTAACTTTGAGGCATACAGGCTTGGCAAACTTGAGAGAGCTCGCTGCAGCAGGGGCCGGCCTGGCAGCCACAGGACCGTGCTCCCGCCCTCGGTGCTGAAGCTGAGCCGTGTGTGCAGATGGTGAGGGTGGGCAGGGACGCCAGATGGCCTGGCGCTAACCTCATGAGGCCGGAGGGGTTGGAGCTGAGGCTGTAGGGGGCCCCCAGTCCCAGCAGGTGGCGTCTGCCTGAGGTCCTCCCTTTGCCTTGTCCGTTACTCTGCCTGCAGCATACCCACCACCTGGGACTGAGTTCCAGTACCCAATCTGCACCCCTGCTGGACCCCTTGCCTGGCCAGACTCCTTAGGAGGGAGGGGTTGGGAGTCAAGACCTCCTGGGGTGGGCTCATTCCCGAGTTTGCCTGAGGAATCAACAGGAAAGAGCTGGGTTGTGCCCCGCTTCCAGGGGTCCCAGCCCCCAGCCTCTGTCCCGACTTCGCTGTGTCTTGTGCTGTCCTGAGCCTTTTTTTTTTTTTTTTTTTTTTTTGGACAGGCAGAATGGATAGAGACAGAAAGGTCTTCCTTTGCCGTTGGTTCACCCTCCAATGGCCGCTGCTACTAGCACCCTGCGGCCAGCACACCGCGCTGATCCGATGGCAGGAGCCAGGTGCTTCCTCCTGGTCTCTCATGGGGTGTAGGGCCTAAGCACTTGAGCTGTCCTCCACTGCACTCCTGGGCCACAGCAGAGAGCTGGCCTGGAAGAGGGGCAACCGGGACTGAATCCGGCATCCCGACCAGGACTAGAACCCGGTGTACTGGTGCCGCAAGGCGGACGATTAGCCTATTGAGCCTCGGCGCCAGCCTGTCCTGAGCCTTTATATAGGAGTTTTCCAGACGTTCACAGGAAATGCATGTTGGGAAAAATGGCAAGGTTTTCTGTTCCTCACCGTGCTCCTTGGGGAGAGGGTGATGAACGGCAGCCGTGAGGCGCAGCGGATGGTCCCACTGCATCCTGCCGGTGGCTGGTCACGCCCTGGGACTGGCACCGATCTGAGCAGACAACACAGGGCTGCTTGGGGGCCCAGCCCCCTCTCCCTGGTCACCCTTGCATGACGGCGAACGTTTCAGTGGGCACTTCTGGCCCACGCTCATAAATCCTCACGGCGCCTCGGGTGCAGGTAGCGCACAGAGCGTCAGGAGGCCATCACCTGCCCAAGGCCGCTCGGCCCCTGTGCTCTGTTTCCTGTCCACCTCTGGCTTCGGCCTCCTTGCTCTCTGGTAGGATGGTGGCTCCTGCCTCTCAGCTTGGAGGAGCAGCAGGTCTAACAGCTTGGCCTAGGCCCGGGTATACAGCAGGTGCTCGACAAATGACTCTGGTTCCTTTTTGCCTTCATAACATCTCAGCCAATTCTGAATCTGCAGCAGCCTTCATTCGTTCCTTCGTTCAGGGGGTGCACGTGGGCAGGGCCTTCCCTGACACCAGGGCAGCGCTGGGCGTGAGGGCACAGAGCTGTTCCCTTTTCTGGATGCAGGTCAAACTGTGCAGGACGGGAGGAGGGGGACGTAACTCATATGGGATCCATGAGAGTCCCCACTCCTGCCTTTACTAGAAGCCCTGAAAGTGCTGAACTTGAGTTTTTCTCATCTCCCTTTTGATTGGTTTTTTTGTTTTGTTTTGTTTTTGACAGGTAGAGTTACAAACGATGAGAGACAGAAAGGTCTTCCTTCCATTGGTTCACTCCCCAAATGGCCTCTACAGCCGGAGCTGTGCTGATCTGAAGCCAGGAGCCAGGTGCTTCTTCCTGGTCTCCCAAGGGGTGCAGGGCCCAAGCACTTGGGCCATCCTCCACTGCCTTCCCAGGCCAGAGCAGAGAGCTGGACTGGAAGAGGAACAACCAGGACTAGAACGGGCGCCCATATGGGATACGGGCACCGAAGGTAGAGGATTAACCAAGTGAGCCATGGCACTGGCCTCTCCCTTTTGTTTTTTTAAAGCAACATTCTTCACAGATCCCTGTAATTAAACTTGCGACACCAGGTGTTGGTATTTTTGTCCCATTTTACCAACCTGGAGCTCAAAACAGCTTGGGTGGGCCCTGGCCGGGAACTTCTGAACTTGATGGTTGGCATGGCAGACCTGGCTTCGTGTTTCTCGAGGGAGGCACAGGGCCATTGGGTGTTCAGAGGAAAGCGAGCCGGGAGACCCCGCCCACAAGGGGATCCTGATGGTAACCGAGGACCGGGGTGGGCCGGCTCTAACAGGCGAGACAGCTGAACCCCAAGACCCCGTGTGAATTCGTGCATTGTTTGCTCTGAAGACGGAGCTGGCAAGGCTGAGGTCTGCCGCCTGCCAGCTGTGGGGCTGTGGCGATGTTGCATTTATTTGCCCAATGACTTTTTGCAAAGAGCTTTCCTCGGTTTATAGATAAGGAAGTAGCCGCAGGTAGCTGCTGTCTTGAAGTTTGCGTTTCATTCCCTTGCTTTTGTATGTTTGGATCACATAGGCGTGGATTTCTAAAAATAGGTGTTCTCTGCTCTTGGTGTATTTTTTTAAAGATTTTATTTATTTTGTATGAGAAGCCGAGTGAGAGAGAGATCTAGAAATTTTCCACCTGCCGGTTAAATCCTACATGGATGCCTCAGGGCCCACGTCCTAGAGCCACTTAACCCGATGCACCACAGCGCCCACGCTGTTATCTGTTCTCTTGATGGCCTGGGGAAGCGGAGTCCAGCTCTGTGGAGCCTTGGCTCCCACCCCCTCAAGCTGTCTCCTCGCTCTCTGGAGAACAGAGCCCACTGGGGATCCACACAGAGCCAGGATGAGAGCCCTTTTTCAAAATGAGCTGCTGCATCTTCTGGTGGAGTGGGTTGGTTTGGTAGGCTGAGCAGATCATACTGGGCCGGCTGAGTGGCCGCTTGGGAGGGTCAGGGACACACTGTCCAGTTGGCATATGCCCAGGCATGGAGGGGGGAGAGGAGCAGTGATTTCCATTTGTACAGCAGCCCCAGCGGGCTCAGGGCTAGGGAAACTAAAGCCAGCCCCCTGCAGGGGGGCACTCACGATGATGCCTCCCAGGTGACAGTGGCGACGTGGGGAGCTTGGCACCCTGGTGCCACCTGGGCTCACGTTGCTCATGCTCTCTGGAGCAGGTGCAGGAGCCCACCAGGGAGCTCTGTGTGGGGTCAGCGCCTCCACTAAGGGCCTCTGACTGCAGGAGGGAGACACCACGGGGGCAGGAGGGACAGAACCCCTCCTGTGCCACCGCTGGGTGCTCAGGGTTCAGCCGGCAGGCTCCAGATGAGATTCTCAGATCAAATCTGGCTCCCGGCAGGGCGGCCTCCTACACAGTCCTGTGTCTCTGGGCTCCAGTCTCCTCACCTGTGAGGTGCGAGCTGCAGGTGTTAAGTCCAGAGGTGAGGCCCAGCAGGGTGTGGGGCTGCCCTCTGCACAGGGGTCAGGGCCAGCGGGAGCCGTCTCCTCTGACTCTGCCCCTCTGCCTTTGGGCACTGATGCAACCTGTGAGCGCCTGGAGCCCCAGCGTGGAGGGTCCTTTCTCCCTGGGGCTGTGTGGATGGAGTTGGTGACCAGACATTTCCATAATGGCCCCATGGAGAAACGACAGCCCAAGGCCAAGGCCACTGTCCCTGCTGCAGTCTCCGGCCACCTCCTCCCATAGTACATCACATCCCTCCCCTCTCTTCCCTGCACCTGAAACGCCCTTGCCCTGACGCACCCCTACACACACACACACACACACACACACACACACACACACCCCGCCATGGCCATGCCTCCCAGCCAGCAAGGCCGTTGAATCTCCCCAGACCCAGCCGTGGTGTCTGGAAAGTTCTGGTGCGCGAGCACCGCTGGGCTGGGCGCATGTTCTCTGGTGGACGCTCGGTGCTGTCGTCGGTGCCAGGGGCAGCGTGTGCCCAGCCAACTGTTCCCATCATGCCCACTCTCAAAAACGTGTGAAGTCTCCCAAAGGATGTTTCCTGGGGCCCCAGGCACAGCGCCGTGGCCAGGGCCTGGGAGGGCAGAAGCCGGCTGGGGGCTTTCACAGCAGGTCCTGTTTCCTACAAAGTAGGTCCTGATGCTTTGTCCTGAGCCGGGACAGCAAAGCCACCGCTTCCAAGTCCCCACACAGGGCACTAAGTGGCGGGGGCTGAGCTCCCCCGTTGATCACTTCCGGGAGACGGGGAACAGACTAGTAAGGTTGTCGTGAAATCAGCCGTGGGCAGAGGGCTCCGTGGGTGACGCCAACCTCGGGCTGTGATGGCCGCGCTGACGTCAGGTGACTGCTCCGTCCCCGTCTCCTCACTCGGGGGGGGGGGGGGTTGCCCTGGCTTTTCCTTCTGTGGGAACGTGATTCAGGAGGGCTGGTACCCTAGGCAAACCGGAGTGGGAGGCCCAAGGCTGCCCGTGCTGACCCGAGCCACACCGTCAGCTTGCTGGCTGCTTCCCCCTGAAATCCTCTTTGAGCACATGGTAGCCGCCTGGAAAATTACTTTCGGGTAGGAAGATGCTGTGTAAGAAGGAGACTGTGTCTGTTTAATTATTCAACAAAGAACAGGGACGTGCTTGCTTTGCATCGCATGCAGTGCCCGGGGTTGGCTTTAATCAGGTGTGGGCAGAGGGGCAGAATGACTGGCAGGAGGGAGGAGGGTTATTGGGCCCACAGTCCCCAGGAAGAGCCAGGGCAGCAGGGCTGGGTTGCAATGCACACACAAGCGAGGGAGCGAGTTTGCCCTGGGAGCAGGCGGGGTGGGGTGAGTGGGCGTGGGGTTCCTGTGAACCAGGTCAGGGCTCTGGACGGGGGTGTCCCTGGCTGTCTGGTCCTGTGCCCCCACAGCGAGTCAGGCAGCTGAGAGTGGCTGATGGGGTTTGGCCCCTGCCTGTTCATTGTATAGTAGAAGGAGCGTTTGTAGGTGAAGTCTGGTCCTGTCTCTGGGAAGTAGCTAACGCCAGGACACGCAGGGCCTGAGATGTCGAGCATCCAATGATGGAACATCAAAGGCATAGTTAATATATTCAGAAATCAGAACGAGCAAAAACTATGGACAATCTGTGGAGCAGGATTTTTTCAAGGAAAAAAGGAGAAAAAGAATTTGCCTTGCGTCTGCAGAACGGCTCGGTGACCCGTGCTTTCCTGGTGGGAAAGGAATGTTATGCATCAGCGGTCACTGGGGTGCAGGAGCCAAAGCTCTGGTGAGCAGCCATGGTGCAGGCTCTGCCTACAGACCGCCTCAGCCCACGTGCACAGGCACCTGCCGTCTGCTAGGCCAGTGTAGGGAGCCCTGAGGAGCAGGCAGAGGAGTGTAGCAGGACCCTGCCCTCGAGGGCAGCTCTGGCAAACACACACCCCGAGCCTCTTCCCCAAGTCCGTGCAAACCTCATGCCCACGGCGCTCTCCTGCCCAGTCCTGCTAGACTCGCTGGCGCGGTGCAGGGGGCAGCCTCTGCCCACCAGCCAGAGCTAGTCATCTCCCCACCTGTCAGGGCCTGTGGACAGAGGGAGGGCTCCGACCAGCTCCTGTGGCTGTGAAAGGACCACAGTGGCGCCTGCAGGCAGGGCAGCAGGCGCCAAGGAGTGGGGTGATGTGAGGCTGTCCCTGGACGACTGTGGGCCTGGTGCAGAGGTGCAGACGTCGCAGCAGAGGGCCTGTCGGGTCAGAGGCATGGGCGGGAGGGTGGGAGAGTGCTGCAGGGACCCACGGGGAGGCAGGGGTGCGTGGGGCGTGGAATGTGCAGCAGAAGGAGCCTGTAGATCGGGCTGCAAGTGCTAGGCTGGAATGTGTGGGTGTGCTTGGAACAGCATGGGCAGTCTGGGTGCTGCAGGTCAGGAAGAGGAGGCGGATCCCATACAGGCTGGCTTGGAACGGGGAGAGCTCGGGGCTCGGGTGACAAAGCCGTTGTAAATTAAAGGGCGTAGGGGACAGAAGAGGGCAAAGAAGGAGACCAAGGAATCTAGGAATCCCAAAGGTTGGCGTCAGGACAGCATCGAGAGCAAAGACGGTGGCCCTGGTGTGAGCCTGGCACAGTTTGGAAGGATCCTGGGGCCACGTGAAGTGGAACCCAGAAGAGGAGCTGATCTTGGAGGAGTCATGGCACAGAAGGGGCGCAGCGGGGGCGGGGGGACTTCCTGCCTGGCCGGCAGCTCTGGAAAGCAGACCCGGAGGATGCCTGTGTTAGGGCGCCAGTGGAAGCCTGGGAGTGGTGCACACAGCAGCCTAGCTTCTGCACGTAGCTGCACGTGGGCAGCCCCGTGTTGCAGGAGCAGTGTGGGCCTGGTTTAGGACTGAGCCAGCCAGGGGAACTGGGTGGAAATCCATAAACAGGTGACACTCCAGGAAAGAGAATTTTAACATTGGGCCACAGTGGCAGGGCACTGTGGCAGAGGGACAGAGGACGTCCCTGCTGGGATGAGCAGGAAGGATCCCCGCATGTGACAAGACCACGTGTGTGCTGGATGCCACTGAACTATGCGCAATGTGGCTGATGTCCTGTGACCTCTGCTGGAGGAAAAAAAAACAGACATGGAACCGGAAAGAGATCCCTGCCTCACACCCTGTACCTAGACAGGAAGCGCCGGGTCCAGGACGAAACACACAGCCAGGAAACCAGGCCTGGAGCTGGATGGTGGCGAGGGGCACAGCAGCGTGGATCCGCGTACTGTGCAGAACGGCTCGCTTGAACACACGCACGTGCACGTCAGCGTACTGCTCTGTGCGTGTTACCACAGATGGAGACAGCGCGTCCCAAAGGACTCAGGGAAAACGAGGCCCAGTTCGTGTAGAACCCTGCAGTGGGGGAGGCCGTCAGGATGAGGCAGGTCCCAGGGTCTGCTACCTGTAAGCAGGAGACGAAAATCCCCGCGCAGGAGGGGACCCGCAGCAGGTGGAGGGGAGGGTGGCAGAGTGGGTGGGTAACGCAGTGAGGAGATGCACAGACAGGGAGCTTTATTATTTTTACAGGAAGAAATGCTTCTAGGAAAACCCAGAAAATAATTCCAGTGATTAACCATAGGGAACAAAGCAGGGAGGGAGAGGAGACGGGGGTAGAAGGCAGGTTGCACTGGGGAATCTTCTTGAAGACTCTGACTGCTAGACTAAGTAGCTGTTGACATGTTGGGAAAAGCAAATCCAATTGAGAAGCCAAAAGGCAAAACTTAACATCCGAAATACAGTTAATTTGAAATTGATGGATCTAATTGCCCATCTAATTAGTAACATGTGCATACAGAGAAAAGAATTACCACCTATTTATAAGAACTTGAACTTTGGACACAACACTGTGGCCACAACTGAACTGTATTTGAAGGATAAAAATAAATACAAAAGCATCTGCGGCTTCGGCTTCTCTCGGTGTTAACAGTGGCGATGGGATTGTAGGTATGAAGCCGTGCTGTGCAGTGAGGGTCCCACAGGTAGGTGAACCCACTCCTGCTATTGGGAAGCAAAAACTTCAGTGTTGAGAAAAAGATAAAATATGAAAGCAAAGAAGGAAGGAAAAACCGTAGAATATGGCTCGTAAAGTTTTTTAAAAGTTCTTACTTACTGGAAAGGCAGAGAGAGGCAGACAGGTCTTGCAACCCCTGGTTCGCTCCTGAAATGTTCCAGCAGCTGCAGCTGCGCCGTGTTGAAGCCAGGAGCCTAGAACTCAGTTCGGGTCTTAGATGGGGGTGGCAGGAACCCAAGTGCCTGAGCCACGTCTGCTGCCTCTCAGGATGTGCATAGTAAGAAGCTGGGATTAGGAGTGGGGCCAGGACTCAAACCCTGGCTCTCAAGTAGACAGTGCAGGAACCCTGCACTGTACCTTACCTTGGCCCCAAACCCTAGAACTTTTTTTTTTTTGACAGGCAGAGTTAGAGAGAAAGGTCTTCGTTCCGTTGGTTCACCCACCAAATGGCTGCTATGGCCGGCACACCGCACTGATCCGAAGCCAGGAGCCAGGTGCTTCTCTTGGTCTCCCATGTGGGTGCAGGGCCCAAGGACCTGGGCCATCCTCCATTGCACTCCCAGGCCACAGCAGAGAGCTGGACTGGAAGAGGGGCAGCTAGGACAGAATCCAGTGCCCCAACCAGGACTAGAACCTGGGGTGCCAGCGCCGCAGAGGATTAGCCTATTGAGCCACGGCTCTGGCCTTTTTTTTTTTTTTTTTTTTTTTAAGATTTATTTACTTGAAAGAGTTTGATAGGTGAAGGCAGAGAGAGAGAGGTGTCTTCCATCTCCTGGTTCACTCCCCAGATGGCCACAACAGCAGGATCTGGGCTGATCCAGAGCCAGGAGCTTCTTCCATGTCTCACTTAGGTGCAGGGGCCCAAGGACTTGAGCCATCTTCAGCTGCTTTCCCATGGCATAGCAGAGAGCTGGATCGGAAGCGGAGCAGCCAGGACTTGAACTGTTGCCTGTATGGGATGCTAGCACTGCAGGCAGTGGCTTTACCTACTATACCACAGCGCTGGTACCAACCCTGTGTATCATGGAAATTTTCCAATTGTTGAAATCCACAGCTTCCTTTTGAATGACAGATATACATCCAATAAAGTGGTAACAGTCATCGATTAAAGATAGTAGGGCGTTTACAGGGACCTCCTCCACTTCAGATCCAGTGGCCTGCTAATGCACCTGGGAAAGCAGCGGAGGATGGCCCAAGTGCTTGGGCCTCCGTGCTCATGTGGGAGACCTGGAAGAAGCTCCTGGATTTGGCCTGGCCCAGCCCCCATCATTGCAGCCATTTGGGGAGCGAACCAGCAGACGGAGGACTTCTCTCTTTGTCTGTGTCTCTACTTCTCTCCGAAACTCTGCCTTTCAAATAAATAAAAATAAATCTTAAAAAAAAAAAAAAATAGTGTGAAAACCAGAGTTAAAGAGCACCAAGGTACACCATCAGGTGAACTTGGCAGGCAAGGTACCTGTCAGGGAGCCTCAAAAAGTTCTTGGAAAGTGGAATTAAAAGATGAGCTTAATTTGGTTCAAAAGTCTTTTGAAATCTACGCATAATTTTTTCATAATACACATTTTTTTCTGGGAACTTTTAAGACCCCCTCCTGGCCGGCACCACGGCTCACTAAGCTAATCCTCCACCTGTGGCGCTGGAACTCCAGGTTCTAGTCCTGGTTGGGGCACCAGATTCTGTCCCTGTTGCTCCTCTTCCAGTCCAGCTCTCTGCTGTGGCCTGGGAGTGCAGTGGAGCATGGCCCAGGTCCTTGGGCCCTGCACCCGCATGGGAGACCAGGAGGAAGCACCTGGCTTCTGGCTTTGGATCAGCACAGAGCACTGGCCATAGCAGCACTTGGGGGGTGAACCAACAGAAAAAGGAAGACCTTTATCTCTGTCTCTCTGACTATGCCTGTCCAAAAAAAAAAAAGACCCCCTCCCGCTTATGTGTGGACTTGTCTTTATTTAGTCAAGGTACAATTGTCCTACAATTCCATTTCCCAGGTACTCTCGAAGTGCTTTGTGTGTTCCATTGTGTTGACAGGGGCGGGGATTGGGGTGCATGTTTGTGTGGAAAGAGCTGAGCAGTAAAGAGCGGAATTCAGGGGCAGGCGGGGATGGGGACGGGACAGAGGCTGCTCAGGTGCCCCTTGATAACGCCGCTGGGATGTTTCAACCGTGTGTGTGGGTTGTCTGTAAAAATGCAGTTTTTAAAAGGATGAATGAATGGGGCCGGCGCCGTGGCTCAACAGGCTAATTCTCTGCCTTGCTGCACCGGCACACCGGGTTCTGTCCCGGTTGCCCCTCTTCCAGGCCAACTCTCTGCTATGGCCCGGGATGCCCCAAGTCCTTGGGCCCTGCACCCGCATGGGAGACCAGGAGAAGCACCTGGCTCCTGGCTTCGGATCAGTGCGATGCGCCGGCCACAGCACGCTGGCCGCGGCGGCCATTGGAGGGTGAACCAACGGCAAAAGGAGGACCTTTCTCTCTCTCTCACTGTCCACTCTGCCTTTTAAAAAAAAAAAAGGATGAATGAAGTGCAGAAGGAATCCACCAGGCGAAGGCAACAGAGCAAGCCTGGCGAGGAGCCCCTATACACGGGCACCCCTCTCCCAGGGGCCGCTCAGGGAGCCGCGTGCAATGAGCCGAGAGCCAAGGGGGTGGAGGTGGAGAAAAGCTCCTTGGATTTGCCCATTGGGCAGCTGTGGGGACCAAGCAGAGGAAGGGGTATCACCTTTCTAGGTTGGGAGGCTGGTGGGGGGTGTGGGTGACCCTTTGAAGGGAGAGAGAGGACAGAGTGACAGAATGAAGGAGAGCCGGAAGGGTGAGCTGGCCAGGGGTGGCCAGGATCAGGCAGAGGGACCATGCAGTGTCGGGAGCCTGCCCAGAGCCTGTGGCCCGGGAAGTCCTGGAGGTGTGGGCAGGAGGTTGAGGAGGGTGTGGGGTTGAACTTTGGGGGGGGGGGGGTAGGGACTGCTGGAAAGCAAGCCAGCACGGCCACTCTGTAAAGGAGGAGGCTGGGGTAGCCCACAGAGCCTGATGCTGGGAAGTTCAAGGTGAGGTGGCCACGCTGGCAGAAGCCTTGTGCTGGGACGTGCGTGGTAGAAAGAGCAGGAGGGCCTGTGGTGTGCGAGGCAGACAGGGTGCTGAGCCAGCCTTGTGCCAGAGGCTGCAGCCCCCTCCTGATCCTGCGACCTTGGCCGCCACATGTCATCGTGGGTTTGGGCAGGGACACCAGAGCAGGAGCAAAGCAGGGCGAACAGGCCAGAGCTTGCCTGGCATTGCTGGTCACGCAGCCCGCAGCAGGTGGCGCGGAGAGGGCCAGCTACAGGCCGTGAATGTTCCAGGGGCAGACTGGGCCGCCCCTCAGAAATCCAGCACAGGATTGCCGCGCTGTCCCGCATCCGCTTCTGGGTGCTTGTTCCCCAGAATGGAAGACGCGGCCCCTGGGGAGGTGCACGGCCATGGTCCTAGCATCACTGCTCATGAGCAGGCAGGAGGGGGAACCACCCACTGTCTGAGCTGTGGACGAGTGGATGAACACGACGTGGTGTATTTGCAGAGCAGAATATTACTGGGCGTTAAACAGGAAATCAGACCTAACACGTGCCTCAGGAATGGAGCGCAAGGAAGGCGCCGCCTAACCCTCCTGGGGCTGGGCGAGCAGGCTCTGGGGAGTTCAGGTTTAATTACCGTGCCGTGGCTACTGTAACTAGCTCCAGAGACCCGGTGGCTGAAGCGACAGCAGCGCCAGTGTCTCCAGCTTCCAGAGCTGCAGCCAGGGTGTGGCAGGGCCAGTTTTTTCAGGGTGGTACCAGTGGCTGTCTTCTCGCTGTGTGCTCACGTGGCCTGCTCTGTATCCAGCTTGGATCAACGCCCACTACTAGGCCTTTATTGAACGCCATCGCCTCTTTGAAGAGCCTGGTTGCAACCACAGTGACCTCCCGTGATCCTCAGGGCGGGGACTTCGGTGCCTGGATTCGGGGAGGGCGCCATCCAGTTGCAGCAGTGGCTGTGCAGCTTCGGTTCAGGAAGACCGTGGTGAGGAGTGCACACTGCCATGGACGTGCTCAGTGCCGCTGGAAGAGCCCACTTGGGATACCCACATCCCATCGTTGGAGGGCTTGGGCTCAGCGGCCAGCTCGGCTCCCAATTCCAACTTCCTGCTAACGCGCACCCTGGGAGGCAGCAGGTGATGGCTCAAGTACCCACCCCCCACCTAGATTGAGTTCCGGGGTCCTAGCTTCAGCCTGGGTGGATGGGAGCTCGCAAGAGAAACAAGGGTGGTATTGTTGATGGTGGACCTGCCGGGCCGCTCAGGGGGACGGCCGGCCCAGGGGCCAGAGCAGGCCAGAAAGACGTCTCGAGGCTGACCACAAGGAGCGGTTCTGAGTGGGGGTCTGGGCAGTGGTCAGTTCCAGGCCGTGACAGATAGTGATGACCGTGGCTGCTGTCCCAGCCCCCTGGCAGGAGAGCAGGAGGCTCAGAGGGTGAGGCCTCTGGCTCCCAGCAGGGAGGGCCTGGGCAGGTCCTCTACGCTGTGGGGGCCCCAGTCCCCCCACCATCTCATCAGGCTGCCCCTAGCTATTTCTATAGCGACCGCCGACCTCCAGCTGAGGGAAGAGTGAGGCAGCCTAAGGGAAGAACAGAGGGGAGGTGCACAGCTCTGGCACTGACGGATAAAACGCCCAGCGGGAGCAGAGGGTGACCCAGTTTTGCGGCTGCTCCGTTGGAAAGACTTCAGGCAACCATGCTGGAGTTGATCTTAATCCAGCTCTGTCGTGTAACCTTCACCTCCCGCTGCCAAGCGAGGTGACAGCATACAGCAGGGTGCCCGCCGAAGGCTGATGCCGACACCTGGCTGGGAGGGTCCAGCCTGGGGCGGACCCAGGGGAACTCGGAGCCTCACTGGTGTCCTCCGGGCCACCCTGCGGGGTGGCGGCCAGGCTGAGGCTGGCTGCACACCTGCGCTTTCTTGATTCCCGGGGACCTGGGTGGCTGAGCTTTGTGGTGTCCACCCTGTGGTGTAGTGGCCCCTGCCTGTGTGACCTTGGGCAAGTTCCATAACCACTCATGGCCTTTGTTTCATAATCCGTGAGATGGGAGAGGGGTCCCAACGTTCACATGAGGTCAGATAGATTGATGGAGCGGCTGTCGTCACTGGGAGGGGGCCGCTGGGCCTGGCACGGGGTGACCTCGCAGTAACAGTGCACCCCTCTCTCTTCCGTTCCCTTCCAGTTGGCCATGGGCAGAGCCAAGGGGAGAGGATGGTGGTGTCCGACTTCCACGTGTTCGTCAGAGACGTGCTCCAGCACGTGGACCTCGTGCAGAAGGACCACCCCGGCATCCCCGTCTTCCTCCTGGGCCACTCCATGGTAAGCAGCCCCAGCTCGTGCCACGCCTGGGGGCGGGTAGGGCCCTGTCCCCCCACCTGCTGGCTCCGCCCCCTTGGCAGGCTCCGCCCTTGCAGCCCAGGCGCTGCCCCCTCGTTACAGGTCGGGGCTGCAGGCTGGGCCGGGACGCGGCAGCCAGTGCTGCAGAGGCCTCTTGGGAAGCTGATCCTTTTCCCAGATTCCTGTGGTCCCCTGGTGCTGTTCCCTAGGGAAGCCACCAAGAGCCACTGCTCAGGGAGGGGCTGGCTCACGAAGGGCCCCAGACCCCCCATGCGCTCGTGTCAGAGTTGAGCAGCTCAAGCTGGGGTCAGAGGTCCCCATGGACGCTACCCTTCAGGATCATTCAGAATCCTGCTTGCCTTGGCACACATCAGAGCCCCTTGGTATCAGCCAGGGCTCATCTTCAGGGCAGGGGTGCTCACACTGGCTGCCCCCGGGCGGGACAGGTTGGCTAGGAGAGGGTCTGGGGGACCTGTCATGAGGACGGGGCTTCTGCCCCCTTTCCCAGTGCCTGGCTCCACCCTGCATTTCTTAGCTGCCTGGGCCCAGGGAGCATTTGAAATGGCGACAGCACTTGGCTTAAATGACCTCTGAACCCCAGGGGACAGGCAAGGCCTCCCTCCTTCCTCCTCCATTCTCAAAGTGTTTTCCTTAGACCCTCACTGGACCTTCACTGAACCAGGAAAAAAGTGTTAACGATCTATGATTATGATCGGATTGCTTCCCCCACACCAATAATGTAAATAAATAAATAAACCCGAAGCACAAACACGCACGCGTTGCCTCATCAGCCTGCGGGGCAGCCGGATCCTGGGTCTGCCAGCTTTGGGCTTGAAACACGGCAGAATTGTGGTGCTGACACAGCCTGGAGCCCCTCCTTCTGTCTCCTTGAAGTGCTTGCTCTTGGGAAACCCCAGGGGGGTAAAAACACATGTGGTGGATTGGTCGCAGATCGGGTTTATCCATGGCCAGATGCTGTGTGTTGGAGGGGAGTCCCCCGCGGGGCCCGGCCACAGCTCAGCTGGGGAGCGCTTCCTCCATCACGTGTGTGAGAGACGCATGCCCTGGCCAGTGTTGGACCGCGGCAGCCTTGCCCCTTCTGCTTGCAGGGCGGTGCCATCGCCATCCTGACCGCCGCAGAGAGGCCAGCCCACTTCTCCGGCATGGTCCTGATCTCGCCTCTGGTTCTCGCCAGTCCGGAGTCGGCAACAACGTTCAAGGTACAAGATCCTTTCCGCCTGTGCAGTCCCTGCCGGCTCCCTGGCCGTGGTTCACCCATCTGGAGCCGGAGCCTGACGCAGAGGGCCCAGGTCTGTCCTTAGGCTTCTGGCGCCGTTGGGTAGCAGTCTGGACAAACGCCAAGCCTCGCTGTCTCGTCCACATTCTGTACACTCTGAAGTCGGTGGTCTCCTTCCCCAAAGACACGGAGCAAAGTGCCTTCCTGTTAACTCATGGCTTGTTGGTTGGGTTTCAGAGCAAGGGAGGTTACTGGGTTGGGAGCCCTGCAGGGCGCTGTTGGCTCACCAGGTGAGCAGTGGGCAGATTCCTGGCCGCCCCTGGCTGTTAAGCGGAGTTGTCTTCCCTCGGCCCTTTGCTGGGCACGTGCAGCCTGACCCAGCGAATCCACCGTTGGCTCTTTCCGGTGATGATGGCACTTGGTGTCAGTGCGGGGGCTCTGGGCTCCACCCAGTTGGGTGGTGAGGCCCACCCGGCCAGGTCAGCCCTGAGAGTGGAGGCCTCAGCACAGATCAGGATGGGGGGAGTCCCCAACCCCAGGGGAGTGAGGGTGGGTCCCAGGGCCGGGGCAGCCGGGCAGCTGTCACCTGACAGGAATGCCTCTTGGTCTTGGCTTCAGATGACAGCAGGACCATTTAAACAGTGGCCTCTAGGCCCCTGATTATCCCCAGACCCAAACAGTGGAACTCAGGGAGCTGACTTCCGGGGGTGTGGCTCTCAGTGCTGGGTGGGTCAGCAGGTGGGGCTTGTCAGGGAACAGCCCAGGGCCCTGGGTGCCACCCGTGCTGTGTGGGTGGGCCACTTTGTCATCTCCGTGTGCAAGGGGAGGCGTGGCTCCATGATCACTATGATTGTGTCCTGTGAGGCCAAGGGATTCGCGTTTCTCATGTGAGAACAGAGTGAGCCAGGCCAGGGTCACAGAGCAAGGGGAGGCCCCACTGGGTGCCAGGCACCTCGTGGGCATCTGGAAGCCCCGTGGGTGACATGCAGGTGCTCTGACATCCACCGCCTGTACTTTGGAGAGTTGTGTTATGTTGTAGGTTATGTTTTATTGTTCATTGGTTTGAAAGGCAGAGAGAGAGAGCACACTCCCCTATCCTCTGGTTTACTCCCCAGGTGCCTGCAGTGAAGCCAGGAACTCAGTCCAGGTCCCCCATGGGTGGCAGGGGCCCAGCGACTTGAGCCATCACTGCTTCCCCCCAGGGTCTGCATCAGCAGGAAGCTGGAGTCGGGAGGCAGAGCCGGGTGTGGCACCCAGGCACCCTGCCGCGGGATGCTGCCTTGGCTGCCAGGCTGAACGCCTGGCCGGTGACCAGTGTTCTGTGGCTGGCAAGGCTTAGGGAGCATGAGAGACTTGCAGACATGACAGGACCGAAGCCGGGGCTGTCACTCCCTGTCTGCCGCGTGTTCTCGTGGAGGAAAGTGGACACTGATACCAAGGATATTTTTCCTTAGAGAAGAGCCAGGGACGTGGGGGCTTTTTAGGTTAAGTGCACAGGGGTGGGGGTCGATGGCAGCTGGGCCTGGCGGTGGGGCCAGCAGGGGTCCTCCCAGAGTCCCCTGGGACTCCTGAGCTGGCTGGAGGGGGCAGCACTTCTGGGCAAGGCCACCCTGGGTGACCTCGTGCTCATAGATCACCATGTCACATCAGGGGCCGGCTGTCCCTGGAGAACGCAGTCCCCTCTTGTTAACCAAGACAGATGAGGTTCTGGGGTGGCCCCCTTCTCACCCTGAACTCTTGCTGGGCTGAGTCTGGGATGCGCTGAGTCTGGGATGGGTCATCAGAACCAAAGCCCACGTCTACACCCGCCGGCCTGAGTCTGATTTCTCCATGGCGTCGCCAGCCCCTTCCCTCTGCCCCACGAGACTTGGCTGCTCTGCACATCTTCTGCATGTCTGACGACCCTGCTGAGAGTCTCACGTTTCAAAAAAAATTAAACAATTTTTGAAAGATTTATGGATTTGACAGAGTGACAGGGGCAGGGAAAGACATATCTTGCGTCTGCTGGTTCACTTGCCAAATGGCCACAGTAGCCAGCCTGAGGCCTGGCTGAAGCCAGGAGCCAGGAACTCTATCCGGGTCTCCCGCATGGGTGCAGGGGCCCAAACACTGGAGCGTTTTCTGCCACTTTCCCTGGTGCCTTAGCAGAGAGCTGGACGGGAACCAGGGCTGCGGGGACTCAAATCGGCACTCAGATGGGAGATGCCAGCGTCACACGCAGTGTGGCTGCCTAACTGGCTGCGGCGCAATGCTGGTCCCTAATTTACACTTTAAATTGGTTTGTGGTTGGGGGCTGCCACCGGCCACAGCACCTGTCCTGCGTGTGCCGCCTTGGCACTCCGTGGCAGCGCCTGCTGTGCGCGTTGGCAATGTCACTTGTTGGCTCTGGCCCTTTGCGTGGTGTTGCTTTGTCTCTGCGAGTCTCGTCTCTAGTGGCCCCTCGCGACACCCCTTGCTCATCGGGGTCCCCCTGCGAGGCCGGGTTCTGGCTTGGGAAGAGCAGGTGAGGTTTGCTCTTGGGACCCTCCGAGTTGGAAGATTCCGGAGTCTGCCTCTTCTCCATGTGTTCTGGACGAGAACGCCAGGCCGTGGTCTGGGGGCTTCCCCACGTTGTACTGTGTGCAGCCACAGAGCAGAGCCCCCTCCGGGCCTCAGGGTGCCCCATCCGGGGCTCTGCTCACGAAAGCCCTCCGATGTAGCCTCCTGGCACCAAGGCCCTCCGAGGGCAGGCCCCCCCGTTGTTCAGCCCCCGCTCCCCCCAGGGTGATGCCAAGTCTCAGAACAGACAGGCAAGCGAGGAGGACCAGCCCCCACCCCTGAGATGGGAGAAGGCTGGGTCAGTGGCACCCTCCAAAATCCCACTGCCATCTGGTTCTCTGCCCGGCATTCATCTTCCCCAGGCTGAGATATATTTAGCCCGGAGAAGAGACAGCGAGGACAGCGGCTGGGGCCCCGGACGTCGCTGTGCTGAGAGAATGGTTCCCCAGGAAAGTGGCAGCAGCAGCAGTTCAGAAACAAAACCCCAGGGCATCACAAGACCGCGCTGGCTCTGAGCTCCTGGCGTGGGGGTGGACTTGGTCCGTCTCGTGCCCCGGGGACAGAGGCTCCTCACTGCTGCTTACCTGGGGCAACCATCAGGAACCAGGGCCCCCTCCCCCTGGGAACCTCAGGGAAGGCACAGAAATCCCCCTGAAGCTGCCTGCCTGCAGGCTCATCACCCCAAACCTCCCCTGCCTGCTGCCTGGGCCTGGTACTAGTACACCAACTTTGACCCAGAAACAGGCCTGGGGTCAGCCTGTAGCTGGCCCGTAGCCACTTCCCTCTGACTGTCACGCATCTGCTGTCAGTCTTGAGAATCCAGAAGGTCTCAGGGCAGCTGGGGTGAGGGTGGCAGGGGGTTGGGTGGAGTGTGGCTGATTAACCATGCTTTCAGCTCCAGCGAATTCAGACCCAGGAGCAGGGAACTCAGCCCTGGCCTTGACGTGGCCCACTTGGCTGTAGCCAGGAGCTGGTGGGAGTTGGTTGACCTGTGTCCTGCAGGCAGCAGCTCTCTCTCTGAGCTGGGGGCCCAGATTTCTGGACAAAGTGAATTGGAGGAAATAGCCATTGTCCCTGCCAGTCTCCCGCAGCCCAGCTCTAGGGAGCAAGTGCTGGGTCCTGCCCAGCGAAGGTCACCGGAGAAGGCACAGGGGGCCTTCAGGTGCATGACTGCCTTAGGGTGTGTTTTCCCTCCTAAGGAAGCCTGGGCTGGCCCCAAGGGCCCTTGTGCTGCCTCACGGGTGTGGCTGTCCCGTGACCCTTGTCCTGCTTGGTCCCTTCGGAAGGTGTGGAGCCCTGAGCTCCTTGCGCACAGGGCGGCTGGTTGGACCCACGTTGGGAGAAAGTGGTAATGACCTTTCCCACGGCGAGTCCCTCTCTGGCCGCGGCTCAGATGTGAAGGCAGGGAGCTGGTGACCTTTGCAATCAATCAGGGTGTTGGTGTGTGTCGCCGGCACTTAGGGTCTCATGGGGGTATTGGCCTCGGTTCTTCTTGTCTGTAGGAGACATACACTTTCCCCGAGTCTGTTTTGCATGCGATTTGCTCTGGTATTCTGTTCTCCCAGGGGTACATCTCCGGCTTCTCCTAGGGGCTGGAAGCTGGAAGGGGGAGCTGGTCTCCTGTTGTACTCTGAGCGATCCTCGGAGGTGGGTTCCATGGTCCCCAGATTGCAGAAGGGGACACTGAGGGTCCCAGACTGTCACCAGAACCAAAGCCCACATCTACACCCGCCGGCTGAGTCTGAGTTCTCCATGGCATCGCCAGCCCCTTCCCGGGAGGAGTGGGGTTCACTGTGAGGTTTGGCTCCCAGTTGCCCTCGGGGCGGGTCTGGGTTGAGTCAGTGCCTTTGGGTGCTTTGTGGTCGTACAGATCTGCTGCCTCCTGCCCATGTGGTGGGCGGAGCCAGGTTCCGCCTCACAGAGGGGTCCTATCCAGGGACTCCCCTCTCCTGAGCCAGGTCCAAGTTCTCTGCCGACTCCCACAGGATTATCCAAAGATGTCCAAAGTCTCAGTCGAAAAGACAGAAGGAGCAGTGATGGTTTGCACCCCATTTCATTTAGGGGTGAGCAGCTCCCCTCCCCCTAGACAGCCTCTGCCTTCCTGGCTATGGTGCAGAGCGCCCGCCGCTGCGAGCCCAAGGAGCAGCAGCCGGCTGGTCGACTACGTCAGTGCTGGCCTGCTCGGGTGTGGGCTCTGCGGAGACCCTTTGCTTTCTTGCGCTTCCTCACCGGGTAGCTGCAGACCCCCTCTCAACCCTGCAGTCTCCCTGCGACCACCATCAGCCCCTCCCTCTGCTTAGGTCTTCCTCCTCCCCCAGGACCCTGGCCTCTGGCGTGAGCCATCAGCCTCCTGAAACTGACAAACCTTAAAGACAGCGGAGAGTGAGAGTCTGTGCAGCGCTGGCTCCCAGTATCCTGCCCCAGGATTGCTTCCCCTGTTCCATGGCATGTTTGTGGGGAGAGAAGCTAAGCAAGCACCTGTTTTTTTTTTGGGGGGGGGGCTTGTTTGTTTTTTTTTAAGCTATGATGTCATTGTGATCAGAAGATCTGCCTTGACCCAATGGAGTCCTGTTGGAACTGGCTGCACAGGGTTAGAGAGCTGGAGGTCAGGGCTGCCCCAGCGTGTCGTGGGAGCTCCTTCAGGGGGCAACTTGGCCTGCAGAGACACCTGCCCTGTCCCCAGCTGTGTAGGTCGGTATCACTTGTGCGCTGGCTGCACCCTGCAGTCACCGAGGGAGCTCTTAAAGAGACACAGATGCTGGGACCCACCGTGGGCCTGGCACCCAGCCACCAGCTGGGGTCTCGTGAAGGTGCAGATCCTGACCTGTGAGCCCAGCGTTGCAGGGGCTGCTGGTCTCAGGACCACACTGGGAGCAGGGAAGCCGTAGACTGGCTGTGGAGAGCAGCACACGACAGGCTTCCTGAGAACTCGGGGCCGTGGGTCTAGATGTCACCTTAGTGGTTCCATCTGCCTGTGCCTGCCCTGTGTTGGCATGTCTGTCTGGGCCTCTCCCCCTGCCTCCCCATGCACTCGCACCCAGGGCCTCGGCAGCCATCTACGGCCTGCAGCCTTGCTGTTCTCAGGGTGGCCTCCCTCGGGACTCAGCACTGGGACGCAGAGGCTATGATACGTGCACATGGCGTTCCTGGAGGGGGTGAGCCCTCGTCTGCATTTGCAATTGGACCACCAGTCCCGTTGCTAGGACACCAACATCTTGGTTCACGCTGTGGGCCACTGCAGCCTCACCAGCTCCTCTAGGAGGTGCCAGGACGATCGCACAGCCGGTAGTGAGGAGGAGGCAGCCAGTCCAGCAGTAGTGTCACCATGGTGAACAGCGGCAGGGGACACGCCACCCCACCTGTGCACAGCGGGCTGTGTGCCCATCAGCATGGTAGTGTGTCCACGCATTCATCATCACGGAGGTTGAGTTGTTGTTTTAGAGGGGACTCCATCTACTCTGGAACAAGAGAGTCAATTGTAAAACAGCGTGCCGTCTGCATGGGTGGCGGCTCACATACCTCACGGTTACCGCCGCGGACTGCAATTGGCCTTCGCCATCCAGTCACCGTGAGTCCCTCTAGGGTGTTTGTGCCGTCTCGTACGCACCTCCTGACGCATTGCTCTGAATGTAGCCTGTTGAGTAGCCGCATGCGACTGTATCCAGATCCCAGTGGGCAGATCCCAGGATCTGAGGCCCTCCCCATGTTTGTCCATGGAGCTGGTCCACTCTCCATTGGCCGTATGGAGTGCAGGATAGGTTCATGCTTGGGGGCTTCTTGCTCTGCCTGACTACTAGTGGAGGGGACGACGGTAGGGTGAGGCTGCCTCGCGCCCGTGCAGGCCTAGGCAACAGGATGGCCCCAGGTCTGCAGAGGGTACAGTGAGAGTGTGCCCAGGACCCGTGAGCACGGCCACGTGCTCAGATCCCTCCACAGCATCCACGAGGAAAGAGACAGGGCCAGCCCACGAGGCACGAAGGGAAGGGCAGCCCCATCCCGGCCCTTGCCCATTGGCCGCAGGTGCTGAGCCCCGCCGCAGTCTTGCCTGTGGAATGAGGATCACCGCTCCGCCCCCACCTGGGATTTTTGTGATGCTTGAAGACCCGGGACCCCGTGCCGTGCCCAACATGCCAGAAGCTGGTCCTCCAGGGACCGTCGGTGTCCCCGCCCCAGCTCCCTGCCCACCACTTTCTCGTGGTTCTAATTCCGGCTGTGGTTTCGAGGCTCGCTTTTGAAATAGCACCCCCCACACCTCCCTCAAGTGTCTGCACACGCTGTAGAAATGAAAACAGCCCATTTCTGAAGGGAGACACGTACGTGTGAGATCCGGGCTCTGTGTCTCCCCGGAAAATGTGTGATGCAGAAGGAGACGTGGGGGAGGGCGGGAAGGTCTGAACAGCATCGGATTCGAGTTCAGCACCCACGTGCTCAGCATCCCCCGCATGCCAGGGCCTTTGCCCAGGGCATCACGAACTGTCCCCAGGGTCCTCCGGGGAAGCGCCGAGGTCCCCCATGGTGGCCAAGGACACAGAGGCTCAGCCATTCCCCAGGAGACAGAGCCCAGTGTCAAATCCAAGCCTCTTCCGTCCGCCACGCTCTCCTGGTCAGTCTGCTGACTCTGCCTGTTGTCAAGGCAACCTGCACCCCTGGGCCAGGCACCCTGCATCCCTGGGCCAGGCACCCTGCCCTGCTGTGTGTTTTCAGTAGCCCCAGCGTTGGGTTCAGGATAAGGTCATAGCTAGGGTTAGGGTGAGGGCGGCTGTTAGGGTTTTGGTTAGCATTAGGGCTAGGGCTAGGGAAGAGGTTAGAGCTAGGGACAGGTTTAGGTTTAGCTCCTGGGTCCTAGAGCTAGGCTTAGAAGCTCCTGCACATGAGTGGAAATGACTTCCAGTGAGTGGTCACAGGACGGGCATGCACACCTCCAGAGCAGGTGAGGAACAGATACAGGGCGTATCTCCCCCGCCCAGCCCTGGGAAGCCGAGCCAGACAGGGGAGGCTGAGTCAGAAGGGAGCCTCCCTGGGTGCCGGGTCTGGGAGAGGAGCCCGGCTGACTGTCAGCTGGGGCGCCACTCTGCCCACCTTCCCACAGCTGCTGGGTGGACCCACAACTCTCTTTTTCGCTTCCTGGCTAGGTCCTTGCAGCGAAAGTGCTCAACCTCGTGCTGCCAAACCTGTCCCTGGGGCCCATCGACTCCAGCGTGCTCTCCCGGAACAAGACGGAGGTGAGAGTCTGCCTGGAACCCTGGGCATGTCGGGGGAGGCGGGCTGGGGAGGGCAGCAGCCTCGGGGAGAAACCAGAGCCTGAGCTCTGTCCTGTGTGTTCTGTCCATTTTCTGAGGCTGTGGGACATGGTGGCAGTACAGGGAAGGCACAGACAGCGCCAGGTTCGGGTTGGGTGCGGAGATGGTCGTGGGGCATGAACTGTGTCCCTGGCATGCAGAGCTGCTAACCAGAGGAAGCTGTGTCAGCCCCGACTCTAGGGCTTGTAAGTGACAGAAACTCAAGTCAGAGCAGCTGAAGCAAAAGGAGGAGGGATTTACTAGTAACCAAAACAGGAGGCCTGTGGGGGCCAAAACAGGGGGTCTGTGTCCTGCTCACCACCCGTCTTTGCCAGCTCCCACGTGGGCTTGCTTTGTTTCATTCCTATGCAGGCTTTCCCCAGCCGGAGGCAAAGGCACCAGCCCCCTGCCTGAGCAGCCTGTTTGCAACAGGAAATCTCAGAGCGCTGCTTACTGGTTGCTAGTCTAGACCTGGGTTATCTGCCTCGGAAAGGGGGTGGCATCGGCCTCACTGGGACTCAGACTTGGGGGGGGATTCCTTTGGGATAGTGGTATTAGAGGAAAAAGGCCCATACTGCAGAGGAGCAAACTGCCCCAGAGTGGGAGAGGACTTGCCTGGGGTTCTCCTGGCGTGGTCTCCAGCCCTACTCTGTGGGTGGGCCAGGGTCCCCGCAGGCTTGCAGCTCGTGGCTGGAAGGCAACCCTGGGCACATGGAAGACGCCAGAATCATCCTAAATTCAATCAGTTTGCACACCCTTCTGCCTCGGTTCCCCCTCTTGTCTCAGAAGGCAGAAATCACTAAGACAACAGGAGGTGGAGTGGCTCAGGCAGCCCGGGCCGTTCCTGGCTTTCTGTGCCCTGTGGGACTCTGGCTGCATCTTGAAATTGGGCCGCCTGGCCCCTGCGGCCGCTTAGCCGAGGGGGCACGGAGGAAGGAGGCTCTGTGGGTCAGGGTCTCTAGGTCTCCAAGGGACACAGCTGAGGATTGGCAGGCAGGGGAGTCCAGGAGCACTGGGCCTGTGGGGAGCCAGAGAGCGGGTGTGAAGGAGGTAGACACAGAGAGATGGCTCTTGCCCTGGAGGCTGGGGGTGCCAGGTCTCCCATGTGGGCGGCAGGGACCCAAGTACTTGAGCCACGGCTACTGCCTTCCTGTGTGTGCACTGCCGGGTGGAACAGCCCAGTGGGAGTCCAGCTCGCCGCCTTGTGCCTCCTTATGCATTTGGAAGTGACAGGTGGTCTTGCTGGTCCTCGAGTCTTCAGTGTGTGTGTGCGGGGTGGGGGGCGTGCTGGTGGATGGGAGCTGTGAGATGGGGCTTGTTTAAGGGGGGCTGGGCGCTGGTCAGCAGCAGCAGGGGGAAGGGCTTTGCCTGGGCCCTGCAGAAGGGCAGAGGTTCTGGGGAGCCAGCGATGCCAGCAGCACGGAGGGAAGAGGGGGTGGTCACCAGGAGGAGGACCCTGGGAGGGTAGGGCGGGAGAGACTCCACAGGCAGCCGAGGCAGGGCTGTACAGGCCGAGGGGCATCTGGGCCAGAGGAGCAGGGCGAAGGGGTGGGAGGTGCGTTCATGGCTTACTCGGGGCCTCCTAGGGCCTGGCCGGGAGCAGGACCGACAGACTGCGGGAGACAGACGTGCTGACCAGCCTTGGGACTCTGGGGGTAGGGGAGTCCTCCCCTCCTCCTCTCAAGTCCCAGCTGGGAACTGAAAGAGGAGCAGGCGCCATGAATTAGAATGGGAGCAAAGGGTCTGAAGAGCCCCCGGAGGTGGGAAACGAAGCCCTCATGCGTAAGGGGGCATCTCCTGCTTTTCCAGACAAAGGGTCCCAGGGGTTTCTGGGTTTCACAGGTGTCAGTGGGTGGAGCCATGCCTGCTGCCAGAGGCGGCGTCCAGTTTCCCTGTGTTGGAAGCGGCTGGGTTAAGAGAGATCTAAACAGCAGAGGAGGGAGGTGGGGTCCTGGGGGGCCATGCAGCCAGGGTGGAAGAGGGGCAGGGGAACCCAAGTGAGGGGCACCACAGGATGTGAGATGGCTGGGGCTCGGTGAGGGTGCAGTCAGGGAGCACACGGGTCTCTGTGCCCAGACGGGCTCCCGGGCCCCCCTGTGGCTGGCTGTGAAGGGTGGTGGACTCTGGCACGCCCCCCAGGTCCTCTGAAAGGCCCATGGAGACACCTGCCAGGCCCATGCCCATCTTCTGTGGTGAGCACTGAGGCCCTGCTCTCTGGGCAGAACGCAGTACAATAGGGCTAGGGTCCTCGCAGAGCAGCTGGCCCACGTCGGTCCTCATGGTGGCTGTGGGCCTGGCCTGCTGTGTGAGGTGGGGTCAGTCCCCTCCCACCCCATGGAGAGCAGTGTTGGCAGCAACAGGGCTCACATCAGACTTCCTGAGAAGGTTAAAGGGGACGTGGGCAAGGAGGTGGAGCTCCGGGCTCAGCGGGCAGTTCGTTAGCACGACTAACGACCAGGTGGCCTTGCATCTCTGCCTGGAGCAGGTTTTTGAAAATCGGCAGGTCAGGGAGGTGAATGGGACAGGCCGTGCCTGGCCTTGGCTCAGCCAGCAGTTTGGGAGTTGAGTCTGAGGGCAGCGTTTGACACACGGAAGCCCCGGCTGGCGTGTGGGGCCCTGACTGTCAAGAGCAGCCTCGCCGAGAGCCCCGGACGGCAGGGGCCGTGCCAGTGAGTTGCTAATGCACACGTGGGGCCGGGACGGGAGTCACAGGTTGTGCAGCTGGAAACCCAAGAGGGGCCTTGGTGGTCTCCTCCGTGGGGAAACTGAGGCCCAGGAAGCCGCAGGGTGGAACAAGACTCCACGTTCCCCAGACTCCAGTTACCCAGAGCAAGGACGCGGTCACTTCCGGATGATTGGCCGGGCTGCTGCCTGCGGCTACGTCCCCCACGGGCTCTGTTCTCGGTGGGAGACTGGTGGTCCAGACGAGATGGGGGAGACACTGGGGTCCCTGCTCCTGACTTTTTGTTAGCTCTGTGTGTGGGGTCATCTTGGCTCATGTGCAGCTGAGGGGAATAACGTGGAGAGTGCCTGTGTATCCCGAGACCTGGTTCCCCCAGCAGTCAAGTCTCGCATGGCTGTAGGATGGTATCCCAGCCAGGGTCCGGCCATCGACTCAGGCCACGGAGCACTTCCCTCCCTGGAGGACCCCTCGTGGTGCCATGCATGCTCGTCACCCCCTCCTCTCTCACCCCCTCCTCTCTCACCCCCTCCTCTCTCACCCCCTCCTCTCACCCCCTCCTCTCACCCCCTCCTCTCACCCCCTCCTCTCTCACCCCCTCCTCTCTCACCCCCTCCTCTCACCCCCTCCTCTCTCACCCCCTCCTCTCACCCCCTCCTCTCTCACCCCCTCCTCTCTCACCCCCTCCTCTCTCACCCCCTCCTCTCTCACCCCCTCCTCTCTCACCCCCTCCTCTCTCACCCCCTCCTCTCTCACCCCCTCCTCTCTCACCCCCTCCTCTCTCACCCCCTCCTCTCTCACCCCCCTCCTCTCTCACCCCCCTCCTCTCTCACCCCCCTCCTCTCTCACCCCCCTCCTCTCTCACCCCCCTCCTCTCTCACCCCCCTCCTCTCTCACCCCCCTCCTCTCTCACCCCCCTCCTCTCTCACCCACGTTGCCTCCCTAGTCCTGGCAACCGCAGGTGGGTTCATTTCTGTGTGAACCGAGGTCAGCTTTGGGGACTGATTTCCGGATCTGTGGCTTTGAGCAGGCTCACTTTGCTGGCCATTGGTCTGGCTTAGGCTTGGTCTGGGAGGCGCCAGCAGAGCAGGACACATTCCTGGGGCTGTGGGTGCTTGGGAAACAGTGGCTGCTCTGTGGACAAGAGCTGAAGGGCGAGCGTGGGCCCTCGGGAGTGTGCGTTTGCCCACGTGGTCCCCTCTTCCTTCCTGCCCCCGCCTCCCCGTGGCTTGCATCAGGGACCTGCTCTTTGCTCCACACATCTGCTGGCTCCTTCCCCGGGCCCAGAATAGACCACTGTGTAAACAGGACCTGCGTGATGGGGACGTGGAGAACGAGGCCAAGAGCCGGAAGCTGCTGGGCCGCCAGAGCAGTTAAACCCCAGTGCAGAGTCCCCGAGGGGCCGGGCTGCCTGGGGCGTTGGGGTCAGCCGGGCAGAGCTTCTGGCCGCTCCAGGAAGGAGGTGGTTACAGCGCACAGCCGCAGGGCCTGCCCCTGGGTGTGCAGTCTCCCGGGAGCCTTGGGGGAGACAGGGCGCCGTTGGCCCCGGGAATCAGCCAGCCTGCTGGGACTGAGCCCTACACAGCAGCCTAAACAATTACAGGGCTTCGCCTTCTGGCTGGCAGTTCTTAGATCAGAGCAACAGTGATCCGGTGAGACCCCTGCCCAAGTGGCCCAGCTCATAATCTAACAGAGGGGAGGGGAAAAGCCCCTGACCCACAGTGATCACTTCTGAATGGCCAGATGTGATCATGTAACTGCAGGTAGATGCAAGGAAGGCTGGGAAATGTAGTCTTTATTCTCAGTGGTGAAGCACTCCAGTAAACATCCAGAGTTCTACAGGGGGAAACAAGAAGTTGGGGTGACCAGTGACGGCTCGTTCTGCCTCTCCATGCCTCAGCCTCCTCACCTGGGCGAGGGCAGGGGGACAAGGTTGGTGGGCTGTGACACAGAAAGCGCTCCGTGCTGTGCATGTAGGAAGGGCGTAGGAAAGCTCGCTGTCCTTGCCTGGGTTCCTCAGGGGGCCCCGGGCCCGGTGCTGGCAGAGGGAGTGAGCCTGGAGATGGTGTTGCCGCGCTGTTGGTATCCAGACTCGGCCCGCCCCCGGTCCCTGGCCGGCTGGCCCTGGACTGCCCACACACTGCCCTGGCAGTGTCGTGTCCTCAGCCCGCCGGACAGATGGCCTGGCCCTGCGGTTCACGCCAGCTCAGCTGCAGGAAGTGGCTAATCCGCCTCGTGGGGCTTTCACAAATGCTCTGGTCGGTAGAGCTCCGTCCCTTGCCTGGGAAGGAGTCCAGGGATGGCAGGGGTGGCTGCAGGACAGCCTGTCTCCTGCCAGCGGGGATCTGGAATGTTCTGGGAGGCTCTGCAGGGGGAGCCCCTGCCTTGGGAGGATCTGAGTCAGTCCAGTGGACGCCATGATTCCTGCTGTACGCAGGCCTTCCCCGAAAACCCTCGGGCAAGGGGGAGGGATGTGCCCATAAGGGCCTGAGAGCTGTCTAGTAATGTCTTAGCATTCTGTGGGCTATGCAGCTCAGCCACAGGAGGCGGGAGGAGGGAGGCCCAAGGAAGCCGTGACCGGGTGCCGGGGTGGCTCTGAGGAAGGCAGGGCCAGGTTCAAAGGTGGGGGTTGGCGTTGAAGGCCCAGCCTCAGGGTCCACCCCCCGACCACAGCTTCTGCACGGTCCAGGCCGGCCCTTGACTTGAATCCCAGCAGACAGGTCCCGGCTGGGCCCCGGTGATTTCTCACTGTCTTCCCCCAGGCAGACAGGGGAAGGAGTAGGGGGCCCTTCAGCTCCTGGGAGTCCCTGTCCTCCAGTGGCAGCAACTGACCACACACGGGGGGAGGTGACTTGTGTTCTGAACGTGCACCTTGGTCCTTGTCACCAGTCCCCAGGTGACACAGTCGAGCAACCCCATACCCCACATTTACCTGGAATGCGGCGTTACAAGTCGTCCCGACGCTATTGGGGGATGCAGGAGGAAACATGGGTTCCATGGGACGCGAGCATCCCCAGGAGCATGAGGTCCTCATGGGGCAGGTGAGTGAGGCAGAGCTCCCGCGGGGTGGGGATGGGGCACTGACAGGACACTCGCCCTCCCCCTCCCCTGCAGGTGGACCTGTACAACGCGGATCCGCTCATCTGCCGTGCTGGCCTCAAAGTGTGCTTCGGCATCCAGCTGCTCAATGCCGTGTCGCGGGTGGAGCGGGCCCTGCCCAAGCTGACCCTGCCCTTCCTGCTGCTCCAGGGCTCCGCCGACCGCCTGTGTGACAGCAAAGGGGCCTACCTGCTCATGGAGTCGGCCAAGAGCCAGGACAAGACTCTCAAGGTGAGCGGCCGCACGGCCCCCCATGGCCACCGGCCAGGTGACAGATAAGCAGGGGTCTGGGGCATCAGCCTATTCTGAGCGCGCTAGAGCCGTTCGGTGAGGGCTTCACAGGTGTGAGTCCAGAGAGAAGGAAGACGGTCAAGGAAAGGACCCACCATGGGGCCCTGAGCAGAGGAAAGCTCCGGGGAACGGGCCTGGCCGAGCTACCTCTCACCTGCGGGGCCTGGCAGAGCCTCCTGGGCCAGGCGATCTGCAGGTGCTCACCCTCAGTCCAGGGCCTTGGGCAGGGGGTCAGGACTGGGCCTTGGGGTCGGTAGAGGCAGCAAGGGACACAATCGGGGGGCCCCTGAGATCGCTGACGCGGTCTGGGATCCAGAGGGACGTGCCTTGTTGGATGGACTCTGCATCCTCTGCCACGAGCCGCACACAAGCCCCGTGCACCCTTGCACCCCCACCCGCTGCCCCTCCCAGAGCCATCCCCTGGCCCCTCAGTCATTCTCGCTGCCACTCAGCCACTGCTTGTGTAAGTCAGGTACTCAGTGGGCTTTCACTTTGTGCCAAGGCCTCCCTTCCCCCGATCCTAGTGGGCTGGACAGGAAAGAAAGAAAGGAGTGGATGGCTTAGGGTGAACGAATTTGAGCAGAAGGGAGGGACCAAGGGGACACGGGGCCTGAGAGGTGACAGTGGACGAGCACTCCTTTCCCGGGGCAGGACCCGAGGCCGGGTCCATCTTAGCATCGAAGAGCAGCCCACAGAGGCCGGGGCCTGGGCCCCCAGTGGGAGCTGGGGGGCCGGGGTGGAGGCTGGTGTCCGCACCAAGGCCAAGAGCACAGGCCTGGCCTGGAGGGAGATGAAGGTGGGATCAGAGCGAGGGAGGATGAGCCTGGGGGTCCGAGGCAGCTCCCCCTGGGCAGGGGAGCAGAGCTGCAGCAGCCTGAGGGCTCTGTGCTCAGTGGCCCCTGGGGGCGCAGCAGGGTCCCAGAGTCCTCCGGACAAGGCAAGGTGACAGGGAGTGAGGAGGAGAGAAGGCCGTGGCTGAGCGCTCGGTGCAGGCCGGCCACGGAGGTTTGGGGGCACTGTGCACTTGTGCTGAGGGGAGTGCCTGGCCACAGAACTCCCGTTTCCAAGAGGTGGGACTGAGCTGGGAGGAGAGAGGCCGAGAAGTGCGAACCTGAGAGCTCCAGGGGCCCCTGCTGGGGCACTTGGAGCTCATGGAGACCCTGCCACAGTCTCCGTGGACCGCAGGGAGGGACAGTGGCTTGGGATGGGCTGAGCCCCCCATGGAAGACTAGGAAAGTAACATCCCTACGAGACTGCTCTGGAGCCGGAAGCCCAGGGACGGCTGGTGTCTGGCCGGAGATGAGGGGTCCAGGGAGGTTCTGGAACATGCCGGAACACTGTGGTTCGTTCAAACCTCAGCTGATAAAGGCTGTGGGGCTCACGTGATGTCGGCCTTGGGGTGTGGGAGCGGTGCTGGGGCCCCCACCTGCCCATTTTCAGATGGGGGGACACTGATTGCCTGTGTCTCCTCTAACTGCAGATTTACGAAGGTGCCTACCATGTTCTCCACAAAGAGCTTCCTGAAGTCACCAGCTCCGTCTTCCACGAAATAAACATGTGGGTCTCTCAAAGGACAGCTGCGGCTGGGACCGGCTCCGCGCCCTGAGCGCCCTGGCCAGGTGACCGGCTCACGGTCTGGGGGGGCAGGCGGAGGGAGGGCAGAGCTGGCTTTTCAGATGTGGCTTCCACACACACTCACACAGAACACAACCACCACCAATTGGAGGAATCACTAGCTCAATTGGATTTTTTTTTAACCAAGAAATATGTTTCTGTCACCCTAAGGCTGCCAGGGGGCAGGCACTTTATGCAAAAAAGAGAAGGGGTCCCAGCCCACGTGGCCGAGGGGATGGCTGAACCATGAGCCTCAGCCCCGCCTCTCTCAGTCCCACCGCCTTCCCTGGGATTCTGGGATGGCAGGCTTGGCTGCAACTGAAGAGTCGGCCCTGCCCCCTCCCAGCTCCTACCCAGACTGGCCTGGCCCCGTGGCCTGCTTGTGGCCATGTGACAAGGTGGCCACCATTTGCATCCAGGCCAGCTCCCCCAGGTGCCTGTGTGCCCCTGGAGGCCGCACTTCTGGAGATGAGCACGAAACAGTGGGCTCTCGGAGCCTGAAGCCCCGCTTTGGGGCTGGGGGTGAGGTTCAGCCCAGAGATGGAGGCAGGCAGGAAGCCTGGCACCCCCTCCCCCAGCCCTTGCACTCCTGTGGGGGACTTGGGCTGCCCACGTTGCACTGCGTAACTAACCCAGCACCGGCGTGACTAACCACCCCTGCTGCTGGGGGACTGCACCGCGCCTGATACAGAATGTATATTCAGAAGCAGATACTGCTTTGGTGGGCCCCCGGGGGTGGGAGCAAGGGGAACTGGAAGGGAGCCCCTGAGCCTGGGGGGACTTGAGAGCAGGGGCAGTCACAGCCCCGCAGGACAGTGCCCAGGGTCTCAGTGCTGGCAGCACAGCTCCCTCTAGTGGCAAGAGGAGGGAATCGTCCATCCCAGTGGCCGCCCAGGCAGCACTGAGCACTTGCAGGGACCCAGCCCATCCCTGGCCACAGCAGGATGTGCCGAGCGGTCCTCGCCCAAGACCGTGGCTGGCATTGGCCAGCCTTTGCCAGATAAGGCCCCTGCCTGACCTGCCCTACTCAGGTGCCGGCCCTGCCCTGGCCCCGCCCTTGGCCTCACTTAGCGCCAGCAATAAACGGGGCCCACGGCTCAGTCCAGGCCCACCTCCACCTTTCCAAGGGGCCTTGCTGTTACCTCAGGAGCCTCATGAGAGCGCAAATGTGGCCCTGGCTGGGGGTGGGGGGTGGCTGCTGGGTGCTGGCAAACCCCACGGCCCATGACGCAACCAGGGGGCCCAACCCTGCCGCGGAGGCTGGGCGTTGGGCGCTTGGATTCTGTCCCCTCCATGGCCTGCTCTTGTCCGGACTGGGTCTGGGTGCCCAGAGAAGGCAGAGACTGGGGTCAGGAGCTGGCCCGCCTGCCGGAGGCCATGCATGTGGGTTCCCTTGTCACTGTTCCTCACAAAAGGCCAGCCCTGCATGGCACAGAGAGGCCCAGGTGCTGGCCAAGCCCTGGCCCCCGCAGGGAGCAGCTCCCCAGCCCCCAGCCCTACCTCGTACCTCCGGCTTCTTGGGAAGACAGAGCTATGAGAATGTGGGGAGTCCCACCGTGCCAGGCCTCCACAGGGATGTGCCTGCTCTTGGCGGCGGAGAATCGGGACCCCACCACGGACCCCGAGGGGCCCCTGCAGTCAGATCTGCCACCCCTACCCCCAGCTGGGACAGTGCGGGCCACCCCTGGTCCCCGTGCCGCCTCCCCAGAAGCACAGGACAGCAACAGCTGTTCCTACACTGGACATTGTGCACTAGGGCAGGACAGCCCTTAAAGATGTGCAGAACCTGTCACAGCGATCGATGCGTGTACTTGAAGAGCCCCAGTAGAAAACCCCACAGTCTGAACCCAGAGCGGCTGCCTTCCTCTGTAGGTGGGCAGGGGGCTGGGGGTGGCATGCCTCAGGCAGGGCCCCCGGAGCTATGCCCCGCACCCTGTCCTGAGCAAACCGTGAGCGCCCTGAATCCAGCCTTCGGGACCGGGAGGGCCCCGTGCTGGCCTCAGAGCCGCTGAGCAGCTGGGGTTCTGAAGGGAATACGGCCGTAGACGGCTCAGCTTCTGGATGGGAGTGGACGGCGGAGGCCCTCCCTACCTGGGTCACCAGGCCAAAGCCCTGATGTGAACACGGCACCTTCCCTAGCACCCCAGAGGCACTGTGGACCCACAGAGGGGACTGGGGAGAGATGCTGCCTGCATCAGCGGGGGCACGACCCCCCCAGGCCCCCGGCCGGGTTGGGGATGAGCAGATGGCCACCTCCCTCCTGGCACGACCCCAGGCTCTGCCTCAGTTCCTGGCTGGCGCTGGGGCTCGGAGAGCGAGTGCTAGGGGACACTCGGTGAATCCACTGGCCTGGGCCTCCCCATGCGCCTCCCGGCTCCCACCAGCTCCTGTCTTCCCGATCGCCAGCGTAAACCTGTTAGATGACCGTGATCTTCCGAGCTGTCCGCCACTCTGTCACTGTCACCGCAGCACAGTCCCGCCTCCATGTGTACGCCATAGGCGGGGAATGTGTTACCAGCTTCGAGCTGTTCCGAGCACCCACGTACGCCACAGCTTATCGTAATAAACAGGTGTTTTCTGAAGTGGTGCGTCTGCCTGTCTGTCTCACGGCCTCCAATGGCAGCGACTCCTCTCCGGGGCAGCACCGAGCGTCGGACGCGCCAGCACTCCGTCCAGGCCTGGGTCGGCGCGTGCGGGGTCTCTTGTTTGTTCATTTATGTGCATTTATTTGAGAGGCAGAGCAACAGAGAAACGCAAAGTTCCATCTGCTGTTCACTCCCCTAGTCTTCAGCAACCAGAGCTGGACCCGGCTGAAGCCAGAACTGAGTCTCCTAGCAGGGTGACAGGACCCCCAGCCTTTGAGCCCTCGCCGGCTGCCCCCCATGGCACAGTTTCTCTGCTGTCCACACTGGGGCTTGTGTGCCCGGCAAGTGGGTTCATCTGTGCACCGAATCACAGGCTGCTGTGCCCGGCCTCCGTGGCTACCAGCTTCCTCTATCGTCCCACCTGGCTGCCTGAAGTCGTCGGACCCCTCCGCGGCCTTGCTCCACGCCTGCCTCAGCGGCTCCGCCCGCACGGCATCTCCAGTCCCGGGGCTCCTGCAGGACAGCGGTCGCGCCTCCCTTCGGCCAGGGCTGCTGAAACGTGAGTCGGACGGGGCCGCGCCGACTGCACTGTTCCTGGGGCTCCCAGCGCACTGTGACGCCCACCCCCTCCTCTGTCCACACGGCACCCTCGCGAAGCCTTCCCCACCCTGGTCCCTTCCCTGCCTGTCTCCAGCCCTCCCTGCACCTCTCCCTGCCTCCAGAGGGGCCTCCAAAGTGTGTCCAGCAGGGCACGGGCTGAGGGACCGAGCGACCGGGTATGGGACTGAGTGGGGGTGGGGGAGGTGTGGACAGTGAGGGAGGAAGCAGCCACTGCAGGGGCCTACAGCCCACACCAGGGGCCGGGCTGGTATCGGGGTGCAGGCCCTGCGCGCCCAGGAACAGTGACAACCGAGAGGTGGCAGGGAGTGAGGCAGGGCCCTGAACGGGCCATGGCAGTGGGGACATGGAAGGGAGAGGGGCAACAGGTCCGGACGAGGCAGCCTCGGCAAGGCGTGGTGACCAGGTAGGGGTGAGGGCAGAGGGGTGTGGAGAAAAGAGACGCAGAATGGGGTCTGGGGCCCCACGCGGGGCTCGGGCTGGCTCCCCGTCCTGCTGGGAGCTTCCTCTGGGTCACCCGTTTCAGCCTCACACGAGTTGGAGTGGTGGGCAGTGCGCCCCGCCTCAAACGGGGACTCGGCCATTTCTAAGGTCAGCATGAGAGGCGGAGCCCAAGCCGGGGTTGAGCAACCTCACAGCACGGCCTGATGGTGGCTCCAGAGGCCACTTCCTTCCCATGCCAGCCCAACCCCCCCTCCCCCAGCAGAGGAGAGAGATGGAAAGTTCCTGACCTCTCGCCAAGGCCCCACGCAGGGCAAGGACAGCAGAGACAGCAGCCCCGAGACCCTGCAGCCCCCACCGTGGCCCCTCCGCTCCCAAGGGCTGCCTACAGTGACAAAAAATACAGTTTGACACGATCGAAGAGGAAGACCAAAGAGCAAGGCCCCGGACTGAACATGGGGACCACTGACTCCCGCGGCCAGGCGCGTGCCCGCCGGCAGCCGGGGGCTAGGTCAGGATCAGGATCAACAGTGGAGCGCGTTCAAGATAGGCTTGCTTTCCGCCTGTTCATCATCCAGTGCAGCGTCCACTGGCACGGGGCCCACCTCCGGGTTACACCCAACTGCCCCAGCAGCTACGCACGATCCACTGAGTGTCGGACTGCAGCCCGTTCAGTGCAGTGGCCTGGCTCCTGCCTAGGCCTCCCCGCTCCACGCAGCAAGGCCGCGTCGTGGCCAAGTTCGAGGAGGTGGAGAGGCTGGGAGAAGGTGAGCGCCATGGGCAGAGAGAACGCGGCAGGAAGCCCTCAGGTCTGACTTCAGCGGGAGCACCCCCTGGGCATCAGGGCAGCTCTGATGCCCTTCCTGTGACCCCTCATCTGGGCCTGAGCACCCCTGCCCCTGCCCGTGTGAGGCTGACACTCAGACGGGAGCCACAGTGAGTTCAAGCTTTATTGGCACGCCAGGCTCTCCTGGCCTGGCCCCGTGTGCATGAACAGCCAGCCTGAGCAGCAGGCCAGGCCAGGACCGGGGGTGGGGGGGCAGGGAGGCACTGAGTGACCAATGCCCACCCCCCCACCCCAGGTGTCCCTGAGTGGTGCCAGTCCCAGGGCCCCGCGAGGAAGGGGCTCATCCCCCGGAGCCCCTGAGCGTGCCAGGCAAAGGAAGCACAGCTGTACACACCTCACACACGCGCACACACGTGCCTGCCTTGGGGGCCGCCCGGGCGGGGGCTCAGCAGTCCAGGCCGATGGCCACAAGCAGCTCTTCGAGCGCCCGCAGCCGCTGCTGGGCCTCCTCGATGGCGCTGTAGGTCTGCACGGTGCTGGCCACGTGGAAGCGGATGTCGTCCACCAGGGGGATGGAGTCGGTCTCCTGGCGCTCGGCCACGGCTGCGGCCTCCTCCCTCACCGCCTCCACGAAGTCCTCGCGCTCCACCAGCTGTGCCGGGACAGACCGGCTCAGCGCGGTCACGGCCCCCCATCCCCACCCCCCCATCCCCACTACGCACCTTCTCGATGACCTTGGCCATGTACTCCGTGCACTGGTCCTCCAGCCGCGCCAGACGGAAGAGCTTGGCCACGCGCCACACGCCCACCACGCTGTCTTCGTCCAGCAGCTGCGCCAGGCTGCGGCCACACAGCCTCTTCAGGCCGGGCAGCAGGTACATGTCGGCCACGCTGAGCACGTCGTAGGCCGCCTCGGGGGGCAGCTGCAGGGAGAGGGGAAGGAGGGGGACTCTGAGCTCCTGGGGGCCACGGGAGGAGCAGCAGCTCCTGGCCACGCCCCTGGTGTCCAACCCAGAGTCCCCCAGAAGACGGGGGGGGGGTTCCCATGCCTCAGGGTGGAAGGCAGGGGCCCCCTGGCACGCCACTTGCTGCTGTCCTGTCTGTGAGGTGCCCCCAAGGCTGCTGGGTAAGTGAAAGAAAGGCAGAGCCTGTGCAGGCTCGGGGCCTCTCCTCCCACGCGCTGGTGGCGGGAGTGGCGTCACTGTTCCTGCTGTCGCCCCTCCGGGTTTACAGCGCTTAGTGCACAGTCCCAGGCAGAGGCTGAGAAGGGCTCGGGTCTCCACGGGACAGCTCACTTCTGCCAGCACGTGCCTGTGCTTACTGTGTGCAAGGTGCCCCGGCCCTTACTTGGCCTGCAGGACACACGCTTCTGCACAAAACCTTAGGAAGGAAGGGCTCCTGCCCTCCCCATTTCAGGAAGGGAAAACAGGCACAACAGCTGGCTCCCGCGAGGCTGACCCAACGCCAGCCCAGGCCTCGACCCAGTGTGCCTGCAGGTCCTGGGAACAGCCAAGCTCCGTCGGGGGGAGCTTTCCAGGCAGCACCGGCCCAGGGCTGCATCCCCAGAGGCGGCCGTGCGCTTAGGGCAGAAGGCGCTCAAGTCCCCAAGAGGCCTTTCGCCGCCTTACAGTTGGCCAAGAGTGGATGCAGTGGGGGGTGGGGCATTGCCGCTTCCCCCTGCCCATTCTCTAGTTGCTAGCACCCCCCCCCCCGGACTGTGCCCCAGGCAGGGTCGGGCAATGGCAGTCCGCCCCCCCCCCCTGTTTACCTCTAGAGAAAGTTTGTGGGCAGAGCCCCCGAGGGAAGGGAAAGCCCCTGCCCTCTGGACATAGCCTGGTAGCCCCCTATCTGGGGTCTGCGTCCCCACAGAGTGACCCAGGTGCCTGGGGTGGGGCTCCCTGTGGGAACTCCGAGGTTACTGTCCCCAGCCCCGTCCCTATCGAGAGGCGGAGACTCTGACACTCCTTCCTGAACTGGAACCTCCCCAGGTCCTTGCAGTCTGAAACAAAAATGCAAAAAGGGTAGGGTAGGGTGGGGTGGGGTGGGGCAGAACTGTAGCTGGTAAAGCCACCGCCTACGGTGCCCGTATTCCAGATGAGCACCCGTGTGAGACCCAGCTGCTCCTCTTCCGATCCAGCTTGCTGCTGTGGCCTGGGATAGCAGATGGCCCAAGTCCTTGGGCCCTTGCACCCACGTAGGCAACCCACAAGAAGCTCCTGGGAGGAGCCCCAGCTGTTGTGGCCAACTGGGGAGTGAACTAGCAGACGGAAGACGTCTCTCCTCCTGTGTAACTCTCCCTTTCAAAAAATAATAAATCTCTTTTAAAAAAAAAAAATACAAGGAGCGCCTCCAGCCTCTCTCTCCAGGACCAGGTCAAGCTACGGCCTAGACTAGGAGCAGGCCATGCAGTTAGAGCGCAGGTTCAAGTCCTGGCTGCTGCACTTCCACCTCTGCCCTATGATGGCAGTGGAAGATGGCCAAGTGCACGGGCCCAAACGCCCCGATGGCGTTCCAAGCTCGGGGCTTCAGCCTGGCCACACCCTGCTCCTTGAGGCCAGCTCAGGAATGAACAAGCAGATAGGAAAATCTCTTCTAACTAATCTAACTTTGCCTATTAAGCAAATGAAACTCCCTGCCCAGGGGGAGAGCGGCGCTGCCCCTGCCCCCGCCCGCGGCGTACCTCGGTGTGATCACTGTACACGTAGTAGAGCACGTGGGTGAAGGTGTCGGGCGAGACGCCGTGCAGCGTGACCACCGCAGGGCTCCCGGGGGCCACCGGCTCCTCGCTCTCTCGAAAGTGGTCGTCCAGCAGGGCCCGGAAGTAGTCACTGCGGCCGCAGAAGAAGGCCTGGGGGAGCCTGGGGTTCGTGAAGGGCCCGGGGCTCAGGGCAGGGGCTGGGGGACAGGAGAGACAGGCCTGGCACCTTGTGGCAGAGGAAGCTGCAGTCGGCCACGCGGAAGCACACGTCCGGGCAGCTGTTGAAGCGGTCGGGGCAGGGGAAGGGCAGCTCCCCGAGATCGCCCTGGGTAAAGGAGAGGCGTCAGAGCGCAGCTGCTCACAGAGGGCAAGGGCCTGGCCTGGGGTCACACAAGGAACCGACCCTGAGTACGGGAGGGCTTTCTACCGCACCCCCCGCCCCAGCCCCGCACTTACTCTCAGCTCAGGGGGCAGGGCACAGTCGGCCAGCAGGGCCAGGTCCTCCCGCAGCCGCGGGTCTGCTGGGGGCGGCTCGATGGTCAGCACCTTCACACACGTGCCGGGCTTGGACGCCACTGCAGGGAGGGCGCAGCTTCAGGGAGCCAGGCCAGCCCCGCCCGTGCCCAGTGGAGTGCCTGCAGCCCCAAAGCCTGACCCACCGAACTCGGACACCTTTTCACACTTGGCCTCCAGGTCACTGAGCAGGTCCCACAGCTGGCACTGCTTGGCCAGGCGCTCGCAGTCGCTGACGTGTTCCACGCCGATGTCCAGGCGGCCTGGGTACCGAGTGAGTGGGGGCAGGGCGTGAGGGCCCCCCCCAGGCTCCCACCACCCAACCCTGGAGGCGGCCGGCTGCACCCTGCCATGGGCACTATCCAGTGTCCAGCTGTCCAGGGCCAGCTCAGCGCCACCTAGACCCCCAGAAAGGCAGCCTGCCCCCCCCCCCGAGCCTGGGCACAGGCGCTCACCTGTATACAGGTACTGCAGCAGGGCGCCGAATGCCACGGGGTTGATCTGTGGGCAGAGACAGCCAGGAGGGCGGGTCAGGGGCAGGTGCCTAGCACCAGCCCCGGCAGCCGTGGGCGGGCCGCCACTCCCCAGCACCCCGAGGACCGCACCAGCGGGTGCCTGAGGACCACGACGCTCTTGCCCTTCCACTTGGTGTCCAGCATGTTGGCGAAGTAGGCGCTGCGGGCCCCCAGGACACAGCGGTGCACCCTGAAGGACTTCCCGTGCACCACGAAGACCACGTCGCTGTGGATGCCCTGCTCCAGGAGCCTGGGGACGGGAAAGCAGTGGGTAGGGACCACGTTCCCCCGCTGGGGCTTGTGCTCAGCCCCGCCCCGGCTGCTCACCGTTGCAAGAAGTCGTCATAGTAATCCCGGCGCCTGCAGGAGGCGGTGACCTGCTTGTAGTCACGCAGAGCCCGGCGGATGGCGTCGCTCAGCGCCCCGTAGAGGCAGCGCTCCCCGTCGAAGGTGTTGGCCTCACAGCGGGCTCCTGGGGGGGCAGGGAAGACCTGAATCCCCTTGAGCCCCCTCCACACACACGGAAACCCCTCCCCAAACCACCCTGGGCCCAGCGTGACCCCAGCATCCTCCATGGCAAGGCCTAGACACTCAGAGTCCACATACACTCACACCTGTACACACTCTGCACGTGCTACAGCCCACGTGGAGCCGAGCCAGGGCCCCCCACCCGCCAGCCTGGCTCTGTCGGCAGGGGTGGCTGCCTTCAGAGGGTGCTGATGCAGGCAGGGAGGCCTACTGAGGAAAACAGCCGGGGGAACGGCGACCGGGCTGCTGGCTGTCACTCGGGAGGTCATGGAAGGTCACCGTGGAGGTGACAGAGTGCAGACGCAAAAGAAGTGAGCATGCAGCACTGCAGACTTGGGGAACAGCAGCGGGGGCAGGACAAAGGCCCTGGGGCAGGCCCAGGACCACCAGAGGCGGCCAGTGGGGCCGTATGAGCAGCTGGGAGAGCCCAGGGAGATCCAACCGCAGTGGGGAGGAGTGTGTGTTGGGGGTGGGGTGGGGGGATGACACAGCCTGGCAAAGCCTCTGGCTTAATCCTAAGTGCTAATGAGATCCTACTGACTCCAGTACCGAGAATTCACTGCAGGTGGGGCAAGAGGAGCAGCCGGAAGACCTAAGGGTAAAGCGCCGAGGCCAGGGCCGGGGAAGTAGGCAGAGGAACCGGCAGGGTGTGAAAGTACTTGCGGATCACACGTCAGGGTGTCTGCACACCTATGCCAGGCCCCCGGACACACACAGAGGCCCGGGCACAGATACGGGCCATGCCCCAGACCTCTCCTCACCGTTGGCCAGGAGGTAGAGAACCAGCTCTTCATGCCCACACAGGCAGGCGTAGTACCTGGGGAGGCAGGACCGGCAGGCAGCCGTCAGCCGCGAAGCGCCCCCTGCCCACCCTGCCCACCCGCTGCCGGGCACTCACAGGGGCGTGCTGTCCCACTTGTCCCGCACGTTCACCTCCACGTCTCGCTGTTCCAGCAGGTACCTGGGCAGGAAGGAATGCAGAGCCCAGGTCAGAGCCCTGCGTGGGGCTGGGCTGGGGAGGAACCCCCTCCTAGCTTGGGAGCTCCCGGGTGAGGGAGGCCCCAGCAGGAAGGGTGTCTGCGGCACAGGGCACACGGGGGTGCAGCTGGACAGCCAGGCCCACACGGAAAAGCAGTGTGGACAACAGCGAGTCAGCGCGGTGATGGGCTCCGGAGCCGGGGTGGGGCAGGGCTGGGCAGAGGCATTCCAGAGAGGTGCCGGGGCTCCTCCTGCCTGGCTGCTGGGCCAAAAGCTGGCCCTGCTGTGGGCACCTCGGGGTGTGGACGGCACCAGAAGAGGGGGAGGCACTCTAGAAGCTACAGGTCACAGGATGAAGCAGCCGACGCGACGCGCAAGGTGAGACGCCGGGCAGCGGCGCAGGGGCTGGGGCCGTGGCTGGTGTGGGGGCAGCCAGGAGTGCGGGGGTTGGGGGTTGGGGCCAAACTGAGCTAGCAAGGGAGGCGGGGTGGGAGTCTTCCCCCCAACTCTTGGGAGGCACCTGACACTGAGGAGCAGCCGAGAGGCTTCCTGGGGGTAAGGACCAGGGAATGGGAGCCGAAGAGTTAGGAAGTCAGAGGGGAGCCAAGCAAGAGGCGCCCCAGGCCCCAGCTGGGCGGGCCCAGGCCATGGAGACCGGTGCCCCTGGCCAGTTCCCCCGGGCGCACCAGGAGTTCCCGAGCCTCGGGGGATCGGGCAATGCTGCGCTCCGGGTCGGAGGAGCAACGCCGGAGCCCAAGGCCGGCGCCCGGGGCCGGCCCGCCTCGCCATCCCAGCAGCTGCTCCTCTCCCCGCCCACCTCTGCGGGGCTCTGCGGGGCGGCCTCCGCCTCCAGGGGCTCCGCCGCCCCGCGCCCCCGAGCTCGCTCCCGCTCCGGCGGGTGGTCCCCGGCAGCCGCGGCCCGGCGCGCGGCCGCCGGCCCCCCACCCCGCGGCTGCGCAGCCGAGGCACTCAGGGGGCGGCCCCCGCCCGCTCGCGCCCCCGCCCCGCGGGGCTCTCACCGCACTCGGCCCACATCCCCCTTCCTGCAGCTGGCGAACAGGTCGCTGGTATCCATGGCTCTGGAGGCTCGGAGCGGCGGCGACGCGAGCTCCAGCCGGATGTAAACACTCGCGGCCGGCCCGCCCCGCTCGCTCGGCAGCGGCGCCTGGCGCCCGGAGGACCGCCCGCCCCGCCCGCCCCGCCCGGCCGCGCCCCCACCCCGGAAGGAAGAACGAGTCGGGCAGGCGGAGGGCTGGCCCCGGCGGGTCTCCGGGAGGGTTTAATGGAGTCCCGGGGCGCGGGGAGCGCCGGCCCCGCCGCCCGCGGTGCCGGGGCTCACGGGGCCGGGAAGCGGAGCCGCTGCGAGCGGCTGCCGCAGGGGGCCGGGGGCCGGGTCCGAGACCCCTTCCTGGGGCGGGAGGTGGGGTGAGCTGTGCCAAGAGTGCTGGGTGAAGTCGGGGAGGCGAGGAGAAGCCCCGCGCCGACAGCCAGGCTGGGGCCGCAGGGCGGCTGCGGTCCACTTCCGAGTCCGCCCCACGCGGCCACGCTCACAGGTGCGTGTCCTCCTCGAACACGTCCGAGTCCTCGGGGTCCCGCTTGCCCCCCATGAGCGCGCTCCAGCTGCCCGGGCCGTTGACGGTGGCGCCACCGTTGAGGCTGGGCGGCTTCTCCTGCATCTCCGACTGGCTGTCGCTGGCCACGTCCAGCGTGGGGTTGTCGTGGCAGCCGCTCTCCACGAAGCGCAGCTCCTCGCCGTGCGACTGCGGCGTGGGGAGAGGCTGCTGGGGACGGCCGCGGGCCTGGGTAGGCCCTGGTGTCCTCCCAGCTTGGCCGGCCCCGTGCGCAGACAGCCCTCTGGCGTCCCTAGCATCACCGGCTCCCTCCCAGCAACCCGTTCCAGACGCTGAGAACCAAGACCGAGATGGGGGGTGCGGCCCGCGTCCCCGCCCTCTCCAGCCGCCAGGCTGCCGGGCCGCTTCTCAATCCCCGCACCAACCAGCCCCGCCCGGGGCGCTCCCAGACCTCCGGCACTGCCCGGCTGGCCCTGACGACCCCACACAGCTGAGCAGCATCTCCAAGAACTGGCCGGCTCTCCCGGCTCCCTGGCCTCCCGCCCCCTCCGGCAGCGCGCGCAGACGCTCACCACGTGCTTGAGCTTGGGCAGGCGGCGCTGCCAGCAGTTGTAGAGCAGCCCCAGCGCGATGATGAGGAGGCAGATGGCGCCGATGACCACCAGCACCACAAACAGCGTCCCGTAGTCACTGCGCACCTGGCTGGCCCGTGCCTGGCAGCTGCTCGTGGTGGAGTAGTTCTGGATGCCAATCTGGGGGTGCGAGGGGCCCGGTGTCGCAGCTGAGGCTTTGGGAAGCCGCTGGCACGCTCCGGGCGCCCGTGCTCACCAGGGCTTGCAGTCTGAGGTTCCATGCCCAGCCTCCCCTCCCCACACACACGGCTCGGCCTGCGGCACGGTGCTCACCTCAGGTGTGGGCATGGTCATGGCCACGGGGCGCCGGCCAGCCCCTCATCGCCAGGGAAGGTGCAGGGAGGCTGGTGCAGCCCATTTCAGGGGCCGCACCTGGCTCCCCACTTCCTCCCTCCCCCAGGAGCCGGGCAGCCCTCCCACACCGCCCTCCCCACAGGGTCCCAGGCTGCAGCTCTCGCGCCATCTCCATGAAATGCCTGCTGGCTCCCAGGACGTTTCCCGCAGGATGCCGAGTTAGCAGACATCCGTCTTCACAGCTGGACTCGCCCGCTGGCCTGACTGCAGTGCCCAGGGCGGGCAGGTCTGTGTGCCAAGGGCAAGGCCAGCAGCCCCGCCCCTCCCCCGCGCCCAGGAACCCAGAATCTCAGACCTGGAAGGGCTCGCAGCGGCCCTCCAGGAAGCACAGAAGCTAGTGGGACGCCCAGGCTCCCACTCGGGCCTGCCCCAAAGCCCGGCTCTGCAGCCCACGAGCTGTGCGGCCTCCGGCGGCCACCTAACCACTCTGGGTCAGCTCTCACCGGAAGCGGGAGCACCAGTGTTACGTAGGAAGACAGAAGTGAGCCCGTGTGTGAGAGCGGCCGAAGGAAACAAAGCGTCCATGGAGAGGAGTGAAGCAGCTCTCAGCAAAGTCCTGCCTGGACCCTGACAGCTTCACAGGGGGTCCCGGCCTTCCCCAGGGAGGCCCGGCGCCCGGCGGGCTACCAGTCGGGTAACTGGGCAATTAAACCTGAGAAGCAGTTTTACCTGTTTCATAGCCAAGCAATCCCTTCATGGAACACCTGGCCCCCACTCCACTCCCTCACTAGCCCGAGTCCTCCCCGAGCCACTGGCCGGGGCTCTCAGCTGTGTGCCAGCTCTCCTGTCTGCATAGGTGCCCACTTGCCTGCCAGGTGTGTTCTCTCCATTAAACCCTAACCTTGCCACCCAGTCTGCTTGTGGGACTCCACCTGGACAGGTGCCCAGCCTTGCTCACGCCACTGTCTCCCACCCAAGCTCTGCCTTGCGTGAGAAGACCCCTGCCCCAGCCAGCTCCGCAGACCCCCGCAGTGCTTGGCAGGCGGCTTCTTTAGCCCTCGGGCCCCAGCGGGTGGCGGCCAGGACTATGCGAGAGAACTGAGCGTCGAGTAGACAGGAAAACACACGGCGCCCCTGGGTGGCACAGATAAGGAGGCGGCCCGCAGTGACACACACAGATCCTGCCCGTCAAATACCGCAGAGCCCTCCTGAGTGACGGGGACAGACAGCAAGGCACCGGGCTGTTTCGGGGGAGGTGCAGAAGGTTCTGCCCTCCAGGGAAGGTGGGATCTGAGCAGGAAGACCGGGCCTCCGCCCCTCCCCGCCAAGCCTGTGAGCCGCCTCAGGGGGGTGCCCAGCTGTCTCCTAGCTGGCCTGGACCTGCAGACTGCCGTCTGCGCAGGTCGCCGGGCCTGGAGTGCTCTCGTGTTGCTGTCCCCCACTGTCCACCAGCCAACTCCCACCCCCCCTCACGCCCCTGCAGCTGCCCCCTCCTGACCCCTCCCCTCACGGCTGCCACACGCGCTGCACCATCGGGGAACTGTCCGCGTGTTCCCTGCGCTCCAGGCAGCGTCTCCGGAAGGCCGGCAGTGAGCCTGCCCAGAGCAGGGCCCCGGCTTTTGCTCTTGAACTGCCCGCGTGGGCAGCCGCGTCCCCAGGGAGGCCGTGCTGTCCCCCAGGCAGAGAGGGGCGGGGCAGCAGTACGGGGCCGAGTCCCTGCGTCCTTACCTCCTCCAGCCTCCTGCGGATGTCGCCCAGCATGGAAAGGACATCTTGCGTGGGCACCACCCCTGAGGGCAAGGAACGCCGCCATCAGCCCCGGCCGCCTCTCCCGCAGCTGGCCTGGGTCGCATTTGCCACGCTTCGCGGATGATCACACACATCCTCGTGGCACCGCGACCTGCTTCCCACGGAACCGACTGCTCACCGGGACAGGCCCCCTCCCGTCACGGTGGCAGGGCCTGCGTGTGGCACACCGTGCTGGAACCACCTAGCCCCTGCCCCTCTCCTCAGGGCCCACACTCGCTGGTACGCCTTGAACCCTAACCCAGAGAGGCCTGCCAGCCTGGGGACCCAGTCTCCAGGCCCCGTTGGCGACGCCCCCTGTGGCCAGCAGGCAGCTGTGCGGCGCCGCCTCCCGCCCGCCGGCCCTCGCTCACCCTGCTCGCCCACCAGCGTCATCAGAAGGTGCTGCTCCTTCTCGCTGGGCTTGCTCAGGGAGATGTGCCAGTCCCCGTGGTGGCCGCTGCCGTGGCGTGGCAGCACCTCCTCCACCAGGGCCAGGAGCTGCAGGCCCCGGTGCTGCCGGAACACCTCCTACAGGTTCAGAAAGAGCCCCCAGTTCAGGCCCAGCCCCGCTCCACTCGCCGGAGGCCCAGGCAGGCGGCTCTGGCCACCCCTGGGGCCTGCCGGAGAGCTGTGAGCTTGGCCGGGGGGGGGGGGGGGGGCGGCAGGGACACGAAGACACACCCCCCACAGTCCCCTCCGCCTCCAGCAGAGTGTCCACAGCTGAAGAGTGAGGATTCGGAGCTGGGCCTGCACAGTGTGAGGTTCACAGAGGACCGGACAGCAAGCACACCATGGAGGGGCTGCCCCGGGGGGCGGGCGGCAGGTTGAAGAGGGACACTGCCCCAGGACAGTGGCCAGAATCCGGGCCGAGGTGGGAGGATCACCGGCCCCACGCGGATGGACGGCGAGAGCCGCCCGAGAACTGACAGAGGTGGCGAGATGGTGCTGGGAATGGGGACCCGGGGACGGACACTTGCTTCTCAGGCGATGCTCTCACCGCTCAGATTCCCGACCGTGCTGACACGCAGTGACGTAAATTAAGACAAAAGCAAGAGCCTGCCCTCAGCCAGGACGCAGCGAGGGGCGGGGCCCAGGCTCAGAGGCGCCCAGCTGTGGTTGCCGAGTCCTGCCGAGGAAGAGCCCCACCTGTGCCCCGTGGCCCCCGTCCCCGTGGACTCCTCTCCAGCAGGCCGTCCCCCTCCCGTGAGTGTACGACTCCTCTCCCACCCCCAGCCTCCAAAGCGCTCAGCCAGACACGGCTCTCCCGGCTGCTCAGCTCTCTCAGGCGCCCTGCTACGGAGCTGAGAGCCAGGCCACCCCTGTGGGGCCCCTGCTGTTCCTAATCTCTCTCCTGCAGGAGCCCCAGCAAGTGAGCTGTGCCCTGATTGTCGTGCCAACCTGAAGGCCACCAGGAGACTGACGCGCTAGCCTCTGTTTCCTGTCACCGGCCTAGCAGCCGCCGCAGCTCAGGATCTGGGAGCAGCCGGCACCTGGAGCAGCCGCCCGCAGGCAGGAGAGCCCTGGCCCTGCAGTGGTCCTAACCTTCCCTGCATGCCCGTACCTGCCTGGGCGAAGGAGCGCACTGGCCCCGCGGCCCCACTGCTTACAAAGCACGCATGCCCGTCGAGTGCAGTGTCTGTCCGCCTGCCCGTGCCCCACGTCCTCCCGGCACAGGCCCACACACCCACCGTGTCAGTTCTGGAAGGGCCTAATGGCCACAGCCTTCATACCGGCCATGATGCAGACGGGAAAACTCAGCGTCCGTGGCAAGGACGACAAGCCCTGGCTTCGGAATCAAGTTAATCTGGGTTCAAATCCTGATTCTGCCCTGTGGCGGCTCTGCAGCCTTGAATAAAGTACTCTACCTCCCTGAGCCTCAGTTTCCCATCTGCGAAGGTAAGCAACGGTCCTGACTTCCTGTGAGGATGAAAAGTGCTTATTCAAACTCGGTGCTGGGACAACTGGTTAACCCAGGGGAGCAGGAGAGGGAGGTGAGACCCGTGCCTCACACCAGCCACCAAAATCATGCCAGGTGCACTGCGGAGCTAAGGCTCAGCCATGAGCACAGAGGATCCGGCCAGCGACAACATGCTGGGGCTGGGGGCCCTGAGCGCCTAGTTTAACAGCATGTGTACATGTGCACTTGTACCTATTACGTAGGGATCTGTGTGTATCAGCTCTTCTAAAAGGAGCTGCCAGGGGGCCAGCCCTGTGGCGTCGTGGGCTAAGCCTCTGCCTGCAGTGCCGGCATCCCATATGGACACCAGTTCAAGTCCCGGCTACTCCTCTTCCAACCGAACTACCCCCGCAGCCACATAGGAGACCCAGAAGAAGCTCCTGGCTCCTGGCTTCGGATCTGCCCGGCTCCAGTCATTGTGGCCATTTGGGGAGTGAACCACGGATCAAAGACCTCCCTCTCCCTTTCCCTCTCTCCCCCTCTGTCTGTAACTCCACCTCCCAAATAATAAATAAAATCTTTAAAAAAGGGAGAGGGCTGCAGCAGTGACAGCCCCACAGCCAGGAGCACACCTGCCGCTCAGATCTTGGTTTCTAGACCCCTTTCCTCATTAAACAAGACCTTGGGCTCCTCAGAGAAATGCTGAGTTAGGTTTCCTGTGCACACCCCCTTTGTACTTTCCCTGGGGTGGGGCAAGTGCAAAGCAGCCTGGGACACCCAGGGGGAGAGGGTGCATCACGCGCCCAGCGCTCCCCACTCCGGGCCGCTCTGCTTCCCCTTCCGGGCCTCAGCAGCCCAGTGCTTTGCGCTGCAGCCCTCCCTCTCTCAGCATCTTCCTCCCGCTCGTCTTTGCACCGGGACTGGGCTCGGTGGGCTGGGCACAGGATTGGAACCTCACGCCTCCGCAGCAGGGACTGGGAGATGACACTCGCCACGAGCACCTGACCCTCCCGCCGTGGTCGTCCTGGGGGACACTTTCTAGCTTCCTCCGAGAGCTCCGGAACACGGGCAGAAGCTGCTCAGCGTCGTTCTTCTCCACCTTGAGGACGGAAGGGCCGGACTGCAGCTCGAGCAGCAAACGCCTTTCCGGGCGCGTGCTGCCGCTCCCCTCCCTGTCTGCTTCTGACGACGTGGGCTCCGGGGACCCCCTCACTTTTGGTACACGCGCTCCTGTGGCTCTTCCACTACGCGAAGCGCATTAAATACCCAGGAGGGCGGCGGAACCGCTCCGGCTCGAAGCAGGCCCCGGGGCGCGACAGCCAACACAACGCGGACGCTGGGTCACGTCCTGCATGAGGGCAAAGGAAACCACAAACGAAGTTACGGGCGCCGCCGCTGAAGTCCAGGAGGGCAGCCGGCGAGCACAGTTCTGTGCCTATTCTAATTCCCCGGTTCTGATCACCGTATCAGAGTTAACTAAAGAAAAAAAAAATTGTTTAAAAAAAAAAACACAACTAAGGGATTTACAGGTAGGGGCGAAACTTCTTCACGAGCGATTTGAGACACTGCTGCACAAGTAGTAACACCGACCGAAGGGCTCCGGGGAGTTCCTCCTTCTTGCCGCAAGTCTGCGATTGCGTCAGAACACGAAATTACAAAAAGCATGAAGACGAGCGACATGGCACGCAAGGCACTGACGGAGGCCCCTCGGGAAGAAGGACCTGGAGCCGGATGGGGGGGGCGGTGAGGGGCCACAGAGCTAGAGAGCATGCTGCGAATTCGCCGATGAAGCCCAAGAAGCACTGGGTGCACTCGGCCCAGCAGTTAGGTCGCCCCTTGGGACCCCTACAGCTGGTACCGGAGGGCCTGGGCTCGAGCCCCGGCTCTGCCTCCAGCGCAAGCTCCCTGCGAACTGCACCCTGGGAGGCAGCAGGTGACCGCTCAAGTACTTGGGTCCCTGCCGTCCACGCAGCAGACTCGGATCCAATCCCAGGCTCCTGCCTTCAGCCCGATCCAGCCCCAGCTGTGTGGGCAGTGGGGGATGACCCAGCAGACGGGAGACCTCTGTCTGCCTCTCTGCCTTTCAACCGCAGCGAACGCTAGGAAGTGGAGTCAGCACGGACGGGAATAACAATGATCCATGCTCAGCCTCACACTCAGCAGCTGACCACAGGGAGATGTGACCTCTCACCTGTCGGGACGGCCACTGCACACAAACGACGACAGACAAGAACCAGTGTTGGCGAAGACGCGGAGCAACCGCGACCCTGGCGCTACGCAGTGCAGCCACTGAGGAAGACAGGAGGGAGTCTCAAAAATGAAAAGCAGAACGACCTAACCACACCGCCTCTGGGTCTAGACTCAAATGCCCTGCAAGCAGGGTCTCCAAGAGAGAACAGACGCAAGACAGAAGCAGCCCCGGTGTCCACGGACGGAGGGACGGAGGAGCCCGCTGTGCCCTCTGCACAGGCTGGCGGGCTCTGCAGCCTCCAAGGGGAAGGAAACTCTGACACGTCACAGCGCAGGTGAACCGGACGACTTTAGACCGAGGGAAGTAAGCCAGACAGAAGGACAGACAGCGCTGACTGCACAGATGTGCGGTCACCTAGCGCAGTCAGACTCACAGACAGGAGGTGGAAGGTGGGTGCCAGGGCCTGGGCGTGGGGGAGTGGGAAGCTGCTTAACAGCTACAGGATTTCAGTTTTGAAAATGGGAACTTTGGGGCTGGCGCTGTGGCACAGTAGGTTAATCCTCCACCTGTGGCACCGGCATCCCATGTGGCCGCCAGTTCGAGTCCCGGTTGCTCTGCTTCTGATCCAGCAGAAGATGGCCCAGGTGCGTGGGCCCTGCACCCACGTGGGAGACCCGGAAAAAGATCAAAGGGATCAGCTCAGCTCTGGCCATCACAGCCATTTGGAGGGGAAAACAGAGCATAGAAGACGTTTCTCTCTGCCTCTCACTATCTGTAACTCTACCTCTCAAAATAAATAAATAAAATCTTAAAAAAAAAAAAAGGAAAAAAGAAAATGGAAGCTTCAAGAGATCGGTTTGGCAACAACGTGAATGCACTTGACACTGCTGACCTTAGAAATGGTCAATGCTAGGTTTTATGTTCTGTGTTTTATATCACAATACAAAATCCACCCTAAAAATAAGCCAAGTAGAATAAAAGCAATTCAGTATCTAGGCACTGTGTGGAAACAGAGACACACACTTGGGCCGTGACTGCTCAACATGTGTCCCAAAGCTTTCAGAGAGCCCCGTGTGCACACCGTGGCGGCCAGGAGCCATCGCCCACGCCGAGGACTCAGGGCTCCCGAGTGCAGCACCGACTCCCGCCTGGGGCAGGGACACGAGGCAGGGGTCCTGCCGCACCACGAGGCGAGAAGACCAAGGAGGCAGGGGCCAGCGCGCAGAGGACCTCGCTGGCCACAGGCGAGGGATCGAGCACCAGCAAGAGGAAGGAACGCACGCGTTCTGGGAAGCCCACAGCTTCCACTGACGCTGCGGGGAGGATACGAGCTTCTGGCTGTTGCTCGTGTAGATGCCCGTCCTGCCCCTCCCTCAACCCACTGAGCACGAGCCGAGGGTTCAGGGTCTCAAACCGCCAAGGCCAGCACCAGGCCAAACCCAAGAGGCGACAGGAGCCACAGAACGTGGACCCTGGAAGTGGAGGGATGACACGCCGTGAAGAGCTGCACCCTAAGCCCAAACGGGGAGAACCGTGCAGCAGTGAGCTGTGCACCCGGGAGCAGCAGCACCGAGCTCCGGTCCCCTCTGCGGGAGGGCACGAACGCCACGCTGGGTCTGCGTGGGCAGCCGCTGGATCCCAGCCCCCTCCCAGGGCTGCACGGCCGACCAGCGGCCCTCGTCCCTGGATGAAGACTGCAAGAGACGCTTTCTAACCTGAAGGCGCTGGCCCGGCTGTGGGGGTGGGGGGCCGTTCATATTCACATTGATGCACACGGCTTCACCCTGTCCTCTGCCCCACCCTGGCTCCTGGAAACAGGACAGCCAGGGGGACACAAGCGCCTTGCAAAGACCATGACCATGCCAGGAGGAAGGGCGGTGCTGCATGGGGCGGCCCCACGCCCCAGCTTGCAGCTCCTGGCCAGGTTCCGTCACCTAACTCAGAGACGCACGAACGGCGAGTGCGTAAATCAAACAGCGGAGACCAGAGCAAAGGTGGAAACCACCCAGGCAGGGAGCAGACACCTTGCAGGAAGTCCCGCACTGTCAGAGCGAGAAGACGCTGCGCAAGGTACGAAACAACCGCTCTCGGGGCTCACGGCAGGCAGGCCGGTTCTCGCTAGGAGAGCACGCCTCTTCCGTAGGCAGGGAGTGCGGGCGGCCCTCCTACCCAAGGACTAAGCCCCGCCCCGGCCCGCTCCTGCTGACAGAGCCTGGCCCGGGACTCACGCAGTCTACGTTCTCCGTCATGTTCAGGATGATGTAGCTCTTCCCAGCCAGATTGCTCCAGTCCTTGCAGATCACCTGTCCAACAAGACAGAAGGAAGGGCAACGGTGAGGGGGGCAGCAGGAGGGTCGTCGGGGAGAGCGCCCTGGGCGGAAGCCAGCGCAGGCTCGCGGTGCCGAGCGGGGCCGCCCGCGTCTGCAGGGGCCGGCCCGAGCCGGGAGTGAGAGAAGGCAGAGGGGCCTGCGCCAAGCAGCTGCCTGCAGAGGGCGCCCGGCAGCAGGACTTCAACAGCCAGCTGCTTTCGGACGCTCTGTGGGCCATACACGGGCTGAGCGCCTGGGACACCTTTCCCTCCCTCGCGCTGTCCGGGGGTGCGCGTGCTGGGGAGAAACGGGGTCCGCAGGGAACAAACGGAAACCGGGCCAGACCCGCCCCCCGGCTCAGCCACGGTCTCCGTGTGTGAGTGGGGCGGGGGCAGCGAGGGCCGGGGCTCCTTGGCCGGCAGGTGCTGCCGCCTCGCCACGCTGGCCCGTGCACATCTGGGCTGCACCTGTGCTTACCTGAGTGGAGTCCCAGGGTATTCTGGATGGAGCTTCCACCGCCTGCCCCGGCTGCGGCTGCGGCCGCGGGCTGAGATCTTCTCGGCCCGAGGAAGCAGAGGAGGGCGTGGGTTCCACATCTCGGGGCGCCAGTGGGAGAGAGGCTGAGGTCCTGGGGTGAGGGTGACCTTCATCGAGGGCCTCAGCCCCACTGGGAGCTCCGGTGTGAGGGAACGGCGCCGAGTCCAGCTCCGCCCCTGGCCTGCCAGCCCTCCCAGCTGCCCCCACAGTGGCCTCCTCGGCGGCTTCTGGGGGAGCCTCAAACTCCACCCCAAGCCCCGCAGCTGGCAGCATCGTGGGCCCTGCCTCCTGGCTGGTGAAGTCCCGATCCCCCAGGGTCAGTGAACTCGGGGTCACGGAGGGTGGTGACAGGCTGGCTTCCACGCTGTTCTCCACCTCCACGCCTGACGAGGCCTGGTCCCCGGGGCCTTCGGGCCTGGGTGTGGTGGCCCCGGGTGTCTCGCTGGTGGGAGGAGTGTCATGGGCAGGAGCCTTGGCTTCTTGGGAGCCACTCACGGGGAGCAGCTCCTCCTCCTCCTCCTCCTCCTTCTCCACCTCTTCCTTCTCCCTCTCCTCCTCCTCCTCCTCCTCCCCTTCCTCCTCCTCCTCCTCCTCCTCCTCCTCCTCCTCCTCCTCCTCAGGAGGCATACTCCAGGGGGGCTCAACGAGATTCATCTTGGGCAAGCCCGAGGGGAGGCTCGGTAGCTCTTGGGCCTGGCCGGCGTCTTCTACGGAACCTGCCTTCTCGGTGAGGTCTGGGAAAACATAATCTAGGGACAGAGAAGACAGCGTTCACTGATTCCTCCTGGGCTGAGTCAGAATTCACTGAGCACGTAACGCACGCACGGGGCGGGGGGACGTCAGACAGTGATGGCTGCGCAGGCAGAGCGGGGCAGGCAGGGGGGCTGGGCACAGGGCAAAGACCGTGCAGGAACCCCAGGGCCGGCCAGCCTTCAGCTTCCTTAGGCTAACAAGTGATGCGGTCGTCCCCCAAATCAGTGAGCGCGGGCATGTAAAGGGGGCTGCACGCCTCAGAGCAGCCGGCTGCAGCTCCAGAATCGCCATCTCCCAGGAGGACCCCTGCAGCACCCGTCAGGGGCTCCCGGGCCCCCCGCCCAGGGTGCTGCTGAGGGTCTTCCCAGTGAGCCCCTGGAGGAGGCCTGAGGAGCCTCTCACCACAGCCACAGGGCAGGCCACAGGGTCCGACCACCCTCCCCACACTACAGGCCCAGTGAAAGGGGAGCCTCAGAGGGGCCTGGGGCTGCGCCCGGAGGTTTGCAGGCCCCTGCCGGCTGCGGCAGAGCGGCTTCCTCCCCCGCTGTGCCGGGAGCCACATGAGGAGCCAGAGCGCGCGGAGGCCTCCTGGTTTGCACGGGGACCCCGCTCTCCCCCAGGGTGGCCACGGACCGGTCTTCTGGAAATACACTCAAAACATCAGAAGCCCAATCTGGGCAGCAGCTTTTCCTGGTGCCGCTTTGGTCCAAAACAGTAACTACCGAAGTCAGGCGTGAGGCGACCTTCCAGAAAGGAGAGCAGTCGACTCACCTCCCCTTCCTCCCAGACAGCTATCACGTGCCAGGAAAAGCATTTAACTGGCAGCATGAAGGTACAACGCTTTCTTTTTTTTTAATTGGAGGATGAGCTAGGCATCTGAGCGCTCATTTAAAAAAAAAAAATTACGACTTTGACATACGGGGAGACCGGGATCTCACATCCACCAGTTCACGTTCCAATGAACCCAGGAGCTAAGAACTCAGCCACACAGGTGCAGACACAGCCGCCGTGTCGACACCTGCCGCCTCCCAGGTGCAGATCAGCGGGAAGCTGGGCTCAGGCGGAGGTGGGACTCAGGCACAGGTACTCCAGCCCGCGAGGGGGCACCCCACTGCCCAAGCACGCGAGGGGGCACCCCCACTGCCCGAGCACGCGAGGGGGCACCCCACTGCCCGAGCACGCGAGGGGGCACCCCACTGCCCGAGCACGCGAGGGGGCACCGCACTGCCCGAGCACGCGAGGGGGCATCCCACTGCCCGAGCACGCGAGGGGGCATCCCACTGCCCGAGCACGCGAGGGGGCATCCCACTGCCCGAGCACGCGAGGGGGCATCCCCACTGCCCGAGCACGCGAGGGGGCACCCCCACTGCCCGAGCACGCGAGGGGGCACCCCCACTGCCCGAGCACGCGAGGGGGCATCCCCACTGCCCGAGCACGCGAGGGGGCATCCCACTGCCCGAGCACGCGAGGGGGCATCCCCACTGCCCGAGCACGCGAGGGGGCACCCCACTGCCCGAGCACGCGAGGGGGCATCCCCACTGCCCGAGCACGCGAGGGGGCACCCCACTGCCCGAGCACGCGAGGGGGCACCCCACTGCCCGAGCACGCGAGGGGCACCCCACTGCCCGAGCACGCGAGGGGGCATCCCCACTGCCTGATCACACGAGGGGGCATCCCCACTGTCTGAGCACACGAGGGGTACCCCACTGCCCGAGCACGCGAGGGGGTACCCCACTGCCTGATCACACGAGGAGGCATCCCAACTGTCTGAGCACACGAGGGGTACCCCACTGCCCGAGCACACGAGGGGGCACCCCACTGCCCGAGCACACGAGGGGCCACCCCACTGCCCCAGCACGCGAGGGGGCACCCCACTGCCTGAGCACTGCCCCAGGGAAACCTGCAGCTGCGTCTCCGGGGCGTGGAAAGCAGAGGGGGGGAACAGATCATCTCTGGGCCAAAGGCAGCAATGGGGGACGCACAACCGCCGAAGTGCCAAGGACACAGGACGTGGAAAACGCGAAGCAGACGCAGACTTTAAAATCCTAATTATCCTGCTTGGAAGCACGGAAAACCAGTGCAGCCTGGGGGGGCAGTCATCTTCCGAAAAGGCAGAGTTCTTGGGCCTCGAACTTCCATTGCTGGAATTTTGAAATTCCACAGATAGAAAACTCAGTGTTTCCAATGGCTGGAAGACAACGTCAGGGAAAAGCCTCCAGGACCAAAGCAAAACGAGAAAGAAGCTGAGAGAGAAAGACAGCCGACAGGGAGGGTCCCAACGTCGAACCAGCACGGAGGAACCAAAGCTCCTCCCAGGACAGGCCGGGTGAAGGTCCCCAGAGTGCTCACGTCCAACCCTACTCTCGGGACACGGCGCTGCTCTGAGAACAAGAGAAGCTGGCAAACAGCTGGGGAAAGGGGAGAGCGCCCACAGAGACCAGCCAGGGATCCGGCCGCTGCGCGCCTCACCACACCCCGCAACGCAGCGCGGCTTCCAGTCCTGCTGCTCTGTTCACTGCTTCCTCCCTCCCCCCCCCCTTTTTTTTTTTTTTAACATTTATTTATATATTTGAAAGACAGAGTTACAGAGAGAGAGAATCTTCCACCCACTGGTTCACTCCCCAGATGGCTGCAGCAGCCAGAGTCGAGCCAGGATCAAGTCCAGACCCAGGTCTCCCACGTGGGTGGGGGGCCCAAGCACTTGAGCCGTCCTCCACTGCTTTCCCAGATGCATCAGCAGGGACCTGGATTGGAAGTGGAACAGCCAGGACTTCAGTCAGAGCTCATGTGGGACGCTGGTGCCACAGGCAGTAGCTTAACCAAGTAAGCCCCAGTATCAGCCCCATGCTGCTTCTAATCCAGCTTCCTGCTAACGTGCCTGGGAAGACAGTGGAGGATGGCCTAAGTGCTTGGGCTCCTGCACCCACGTGTGAGACCAGGATGTAGCTCCTGGCTCCTGGCTTTGGCCTGACCCAGCCCTGGCTGCTGCAGCCATCTGGGGAGTGAACCACCAAATGGAAGCTAGCTGGCTGTCTGTCTGTCTGTCTGTCTCTCTCTCTCTCTCTCTCTGTATTAATCTTCCTTCCAAAGAAAAACAAATCCTTTTTTCAGAAAAATAAACCATCAAATTATCAAGCTTCTACTAACCCTAGACTGCAGGAAGAAAATTGAAAATGCAATAAAAATCCTAAAGGGTATTTATTCTGAACCACAGGGTTTCATACCCGACTAAACCATTATTCCAGTGATGGCAGAAGTCAGGTATTTTCATACACACAAGGACTTGACAGTCTCGCTATCTACAGATTCTGAGTGACTTAAGGATGTTGTCCAGGAAGTCCAAAACAGCAGACACAGAAAACCAAGAAACAGAGCAATGTCCTACGACCGCATCTCAAGCTGCAGAGCAGGCCTGGGGGGCGGCTGGCTCAGATCTGAGCAGGGACCCAGCGAGCTCTGGGAACGAGCGGATTCCCTGCGACAGGAGGCATGACGGGGAAGCCGAACAAGCCCTGGCACGGCCCACAGCCCACTACCACATCCAACTGAATAATCAGAACGCCTTGTGAATCACCCCTTCTGAGGGGCAGAGACTGCAAGGAGACCCTCTGCTCCAGCCCTGCACACGCTCTGCAGGGAAGCTCAGGGCTCCCCAGGCACAACAGTCGCCTACAGTGACACAGCGACCTCACTGCTGGGGACACCCAGGCCCCCAGTACTGCCACGTCGAGTGTCACCTTTATGAACACGGAGGGACGCTCGAGACCCACGGGACACTTGCGGGAGCCCGGCCTCACAGCAGCTGACCTCTGAGACAGAACAGATCCGAAACAAGAGACCTCGGAAAAACTTCTTCCTATCCGCAGAGAGAGTCAGGAAGACACTGCAGCCATCGAGCAAGCACTTGAATATTCTGCGTCAACAGCAGTAAGATCGTCCTAACAGCCAGATCTGTGCCTAATTAAAAGGCAGGCCATAAGCCCACCGCCGAGACGGGCTGAGGCCCACGCAGCGGGAACGCTGGGTCCCACACGAACAGTCGGATGAGGGCTGTGCAGATACAGCATGGGAAATGCCTTGCACGCCCAAGATGTCATCACTAGGAAATCAGCCTGGCAGCGACGTGCAGGAACTAGACGCAGGGGTGGCTTACTGAACGCAGCGCCGAGAACAGGCACTTGTGCAGCTGCTCGGGACAGACAGGCCAGGCGAGGACTCCGTAAGGGACGGGAAGGGGCGGCTGCGAGGCAGGACCCTGAGGGAGCGCTGACCCAGCTTCGAGGGGAGAGGGAGGAAGTTAGTCCTGGCCAGGGGTGGGCGTGGCCATGCCAAGAACAGGGCAGGTGAAGCTGAGAGGAAAAGCATCCTGGGAGCTCCCAGAGGCACTTGGGGCGGCCGTGGATCCAGTCAGGCCGGGACTGGCAGAGAGGGTGGAGGGCGATGCCCTCCCGGCAGAATCCCACTGGGGACTGGGGGGGGTTCCCAAGAGGGCAGGCCCACCACACCGCGCGGGCCAGCGCAGCGGGACGCGGACTTGGCAAAGCCGGGGTCCCGGCATCTCCAGAGAGCGGCCGCTGCCCAGAGACGCCCTGGCCCGCCCCAGCGCTTCCCTTATCTTCAGCTTCAGTCTCCCACCATCAGCAGTGGCTCAGACAGGATGTGGAGGACAAACAATTCACACAGCTACAATAATTTCTGCCACAGTGTACTGCTGTCAGTATCCCACCTTATTAGCCATGACTGTTGAATCTTACTGTGCCCACCTATCATCTAAGCTTCACCTGACATGTATGTTCTCCCAGGGTCTGGTACTACCTGCAAGGCTGTTTCTGGCACCCCTGGGAGCCCTAGGTGCTGCCTGGGGGAAGGGGAGGTGACCCACCATCTCCTCAAGACAGCACCGCTGTGGGCCACGCCGCTGGCCACGGACCCAGGGTTCGGGAGGCTCCGCCCAGCTTACCTGCAGGTCCCGGGCTCCGGTTTTCACTGGAGGGCGTGGCTAGGTAGGACTGACTACTCAGAACCGTGCCGGCACCGGAACTGTAAACTCTGCAGCCAGTTTCTGAGAACAGGCCTGACACTATTAACTGCAACTCCACCGCCGCACGCGGGAACAGGACAAGATTCACCGGCTGGCACACCCTGGCCGCCAAGCAACCCGGCACCCAGCACCAGGACCAGGGGTCCTCAGGAGCCCGACTCCTGCCTGCTGCCTCCCGAGCCCAGGGCCTGTGCCTCACGGGGAGAACGGGGCCTCTGACCACACACACGCTCCTCCTGCGGCATGTGCAGCAGCTCCTCGCCGGTCTCCCCGACGAGACAACCGCTCCCAGGGTCCGGCCTGCACTTCCGCCCCCTTCCTCGGCAAGTTCTCATCCCCAGGACCCTCTGCTGTCTCCACGAAAAATCCGCACCTCATCCAAGAGCTGCCCTTGCCCCAGCCCCTAAGTGACACTGGGCCCTGGGCTCCGCCGCAGCCCCTGCCCACGGCTTCAGGCTCCCACGGTGCCCCTTCTTTCCACCGCGTGACCTCAGCTCCTCTGTGGACACGTTACCCGACCTCCCCGTGTCTGTACACCACAGACGGCGGCCCTCGGGGTCACAGCCCACAGCACTGTAGTTGCCCCTCCACCTCCTCCTCTCACTAGCGATACTGTCATTCAAGGAATCGCAGCTGTAAATCCTTAGGTTGTACAGCCCTGCTCTGCGAGTCCTCTCGACAGGGCGGCCGCAGGAAAAGTCCTGGAGACGCGGGGGCAGAGGGCGGGCAGGGCAGGAGCAGCGGTGCAGCGGATCACGCAACACTCGGGACGCCGGTCTGCAACGTCAGACTGCTTCTCCCACACCTCCGAGCCAGGTTCCTGCTAACACACCTGGGAGGCGGCAGACTATGGCCCGCGCACTGGGTCCCCGTCGCCCACGAGGGAGACCCAGACAGAGCTCCTGGCTACTGCAGGCACTTGGGGAGCAAACCAGAGGATGGAAGATCTCTCTGTCAGTTACTTTTCTTTTCAAATAAATAAATAAAGCTCAAAAGAAAGAAAAAGTACAGGAAACAATGGAGCCTCTATGGACAAGGCCAGACATGACCTGAATTCTACAAACGTCTCCTACACCAAAATCGAGAATTCCACGCGGAAGCCCAAGACAGACACTCCACTACGAACCAGCAGTGTGACCGAGTGTGCCACGGGCAGCACAGGGACAGGACAGGGCCCCGAGAGTGGCTGGTGAGCCCGGAGCCCAGAGGGAAGCAGGCTTTGTCCAAGCATAGACCTGACCCCTGCTCCGAACAACTGAGAAAGACACATCGCTCTGTCACCCCTGCCCTAAGTGCACAACCTGACTTTAACCTCGGGGAAATACGGGATGAACCTAAATTCAGGGACAGTCCACAACATAACTGACCCATATGAGGGGCTTCAAAGAGCTCACGAAGCTGGCATGTTATGGAAAAACTATGCATGGATCTAAAAAATGTCTGTACTAATATAAACTCATCTTTTAAATCCATTTCACACAGAACAATAAAACCAAAGGGACCAACTGTTAACAATGTGCATGGGAATCCTTGCTGCAGCTCTGAAGTTTTGTTCTCAGCCTGAGGGGTTACAGGCTTGAGAGAGAATCACCCTCCCAATGGTAGTGAATGGCCTTGAGCCACCAGAAAGGACGGGCCGGGGCCAGCGCCAGCCGGCCTGCCGCCAAAGCTCGGACCTCCAGGAGGTGGGACAGAGCTGCCCTGAGACAGGCGCACCACCTCAGCAGACAGGGGTAGAACTGCCCCCCACGGCAGCCCGAGCAGTGAAGAGTGGTTTGCAGGGATCTAGTGGTGAGGGGCGGGCATGCCCAGCAGGCAAAGGAGAGCCAACTGGCACTGGAGGATGAGAAACAAAGACGTGCCACCGAGCATGAGAGAGACGGAGACGAAGGAGACTGGAGAGAGGGAGAGGCAGGGAGAAGGGACGCACCACGGACTCCCCAGGCCTCTCCCGGCCTGGCTCAGCGAGGCAGCCATGCCGTGTGTAGGGCTGCAGCTCCAAACAGGGAGGCCCGTGCACCCGCAGCTCCAGGCTCTGCCTTCCTCCTGGGCTCAGCAGAGACCCTCCAAGCAGCTCCTTTGGTTTCCAGCCAAACTCCAAAAGCCTCTTGGACCAGGACCTGAGCACTCCCAGGGCCCACACCTGCACATGGGTGCGAGCAAGCGCAGCCCACGGGGGACATGCTGCAGACAGCACCGAGCCCTGTCCAAGGGCTGGCTCCGTGGAAGCAAAGGGCCCTCCACCACTCAAGTGCCCAGGGAGGGGCTCGAGACAAGGAACAGAGCAGCTGCCAGGAACCACACGGTCCCCTAGGCTCTGTCACTTCGCTCCCATTACCGCTGGGGACGGCGCTGTGAAATGACAGTCCCCTGGTGGCTTTAATTGGAAACTACATCTTCCCTGGGGCCCTGGAAGCAAGTCTCTAAACCCCAGACTCAGGGCCCAGGTGGGTAACAGAGGGCCGCCTCCCGCCCTCTACAGACAGGCACAGCATGGAAGTGAGGCTGTAAATCTCTTAGACACGTGGTAGCTACAGCCGGTGTCTTGACACTTCCTGCCGTGGGACCCCGAGCGAGGGGCACGAGCTGACAAGCAGCGTCACAGCCCCTCCCCAGTCCCTCTGTGTCTCCGTGACCACAGATCTCTCTGAAGCTGGGCTTGGATCCAAGAGTGGTTAACAGTGAGGAGCCCAGGATGCGCTTCACAGCTGCATGGGCAGGGAGTGGTTGGAATTCAGGGTTCTCTTGGCTTTGGCAAAAGGACGGGCCCCTGTCCCCAACATCGGACACCAACGCTGTGGCCTGATGACCAGATAATGCACGTGACATGCCCCTCCCCGCGCCCCGGGAAGGCACGCTGCGTGTCTGCTCTTTAAGCACCTGCACGGTCCTGCCACACACGAAGCCTCAGAGGCCCACCTGATGGACACCCCAGCCTCTGGCAGGGACTAAGCCTAGCAAACACGGGCCGGCAACCACGAACACGTCCCGGCCTCCTTCGAGGGGCACGTCTGCATTGCTGGCTCCACTCCCAGCAGGAACACCTGCTAAAATTATCAAGGCCACACTGGGCTTTACCTCTGTCTGGGCAGCCATAATCTTAGGGATGACCTTTGGTCTCAGCTGAAATATTAATGAACTGATTCTTGTGTTCAAAATTAAAAACAGGCCTGGGGCCCAAGCCCTTGAAAGACCACTTTAAATGTCCTCTTAGGTTAATGTCAAGTGACTGAAATGGCCCCTGAGGAGAGTTCTCAGGCCAGTTACTCGACCAAGTGCTCATGCATAACCACTGGAAGTTCAAAATGGGTTTGTCCTCAACAGAGGTGCGGAGGAAGACGCTGTTAGTGGTCTTTTACCCTTAGTAGTCATCAAAGAGACCTAAACAAATACCACAATGTTTACACAGGGGCATGGTGGGTAAAGCCACCACCTGCAGTGCCAGCATCCCATGGAGTCCTGGCTGCTCCATTCTGATCCAGCCCTGGGCTATGGCCTGGGAAAGCAGTAGAAGATGGCCCAAGTACTTGGGCCCCTGCACCGGCATGGGAGACTGGGAAGAAGCTCCTGGCTCCTGGCTCCGGATCAGCCCGGTTCTGGCCGTTGCCGCCATATGGGGAGTGAACCAGCAGATCTCTCTCTGCCTCTGCCTCTCTAACAAACAAATCTTTAAAAAAAAAAAAAAAAAGTCTGACTACCACCTTCACAAACACGCATGTGTCTCACATATAGAAGCAGACTCTGGTGCTGGGTGGAGCAGGGACAGGACTCGAACCACTGGGAGATGGAACCAGGACATAAGCCTCAGCGTTCTCGCTCGCTGCCCAAAACAAAGACAAACATGGGGACATATTCCTTGCTCTTGAATCTCACGTGGGTCTCACGCCCTACCCTGCACTCTCTTCCAGGTTCCCAAGGCCCCGCCCAGTTCCAGGAATTCCCCACCCCACCCCTCCTTATAAAAAGGCCTGGCCCCTGGGGGTCCCGGCCTTCAGCCACGCCACGCGTTCCATCAGTGAGCATGCAGGCAGCTGGTCACCCACCTCTACGAACTTTCTCTGCAGAAATTTGGTCTGGCTGTAAATTCGTACACTGCCTCCTCTCTGTTCTGCGCATCTTTTCCTAAAAGTTTGGTGCCGCGTGTGAGGAGGCACCAATCTACAACTCTTCCTAACAACCAATGGGAACAGAAACGGGGCTACGCTTGGGGAGGGCCACTGGGCAGTATGAGTGAAAAGCTCAAGAAACAAACATTCTCAACAGAAACTGCCACTCAGGAATGTGCCCTCGCGATACCACCGAGGTGCTCCCGCGGCCCGGCTTCAGGTCTCCCACCACGGTTCTCTTACCAAAAGCCTGACTGTGCACCTCAAAGAAAAACCACTCTTAGACACGCCTACTGTTAGGAAAAGAGGCGCAGAATAGAGGGGTGTCCTTATTCCACCCCCTGTGACTACAGATTTCTAGTTAGCCCACCAGAGATGAGGGACGGAGCACCCCCTCACAGGTCCCCTCTGGTCTGCTCTAACAAAAACCAGGAGGGAGAGGACGCTAGGCTGCAGAAGCAATGGAAGGAGGTGGCAGGCCAATCAGTGGCTGCTCTGCTCAGTGATCTGCCATCAGGGAGACGCACAGGCCAGGCCACTGCAGTGGTTTTCGATGTGGAAAGCCAGGGCTGCAGCAGAAGTCAGCTTATCGAGAGCCCTGGCAGCTCTGCCGGCCAGGAGCTGGGTCACTGCAAACAGACCTGCCCTGGAGTCCAAGGGCTCCCGTCAGAGCCACAGACCTTGTTAGCTCCGAGCTGAAGAGCCCTTCACTGGGCCCAGCTTCCGAAGTAACCACCGCTGTGGAGGGGATGGCCAAGCAGGGTCCGCAAGGTCGCAGGCAGAACTATTAACTGATACATGTTTGCTGAGCCAGCTCTCCTCCCAGGCCAGCCAGGTGACGGAAGGCAGCAGGGTGCCTCCCGAGTATACAGGTCTGAGCCTCAGAGCTGGCAAGGCCTTGAGGCCCACCTGATGATTTTCCAGCCTGTGTCAGTTGCTATTTACCTCTCAATGAAAAAGCTAGCTCGCGGTGTAGGCACCTCTCTTAGGGCCTCCAACAAGGACTCTATCCTCGGTTTTAGATCCTAGGTGGCCATGCACAAGACCCCTCCGATGGAAGCCGTTTCTGCAGCTGGCACTGCACCCCCCCCCCGAGAAGCCCCCTCCTGCTGCACCCCTGCCTTGTCCCCCCTCCCAGCAAGCAGCAGCCAGAGCGGTCATGGCCCAGTCCCCCTAACAGAGAGGGTTTCAATCCTGGGGAGGTGGGACTGGAAGGAGTCAAGTGGGTAACAGGTCAGGGGATCCCTACGGAATTTGGGGTGTAAAATATGCGCTTCCTTCTCCCACAGCTTTATCTTCCTCAAGAACAAACAGGCCGCCCTCCTTCCTTCAGAATCTCCCAGTTTACCATGAGAACAGCAAGGGAGCTCCGCCCACTCCGCCCACCCCACCCTCTGGATGGTTTTTGTTTTACCAGGAGCAGCCAGACAGGATGGAACACTGTAAGCCAGGCCTTTTGATGGGCTTTGTCCTGCCCGGGAACCTAATGCCAGTCTGATTGTCAGCTTTTTCTCCTTTGAAATTATACTTAAAACCCCACTACCACCAGCCCCTTTGGGATTCTTCCTCTCTCGGAAGCCCCCTCCCGGAGCAGCCGGCCCCCACCCTGCTGGGACTGCCACAGAATTGGCAGGCCTGCCCCTGCTGAGCCACACTGTCAGGCTCCCAGTCCCCGGCCCCAGGCTGTAGAGGAGCTTGCTGGCTGAGTCAAACAGCTGCACCCAGCCCGCGTGTGGTGGAAGTCTGTTTCATGCATTTCCTACCAGGGGAAATGCTGATGGGATTGTGACGATTTTTATTTTCTTAACTTATTGGCATTTTTACATTTTCTTATGCTGACGCTATTCTATATCTCTGTTCCATACTGTTCCTGACCAGGGGGCAAGTCTCAGGGAGAGGGTGATCCAGGGCTCTGGGTGCGACCCCGCAGGCGTCAGCCCGCCCTCCCGAGCTCACTTGCTGCAGACACAGTCACTGAACAGAGAGCATTTCAGGTCCCGGCAGACAGCTGCTTTGATGATCGGGCTCCTCCCAAATTCATTACAGGCACTGATAATTAAAGCATTCCAATATGAACGACTTCCTGCCGAGAGGGAGCAGCATCTCCAAGCAGAAATCGGAGATTTAGCTCTGCCACTTAAATTAGCCATGGGAGTCAGTGCCACTCTTACATCTCTAACCCAGTTTCCTTAGCTGTAAAGCAGAGAGACTAATCACGCATGCTTTTATAGATTTTATCGTACATGCAGACGCGTACAAAGCTTCGGCACTTCTGTGCAGGTGCGTCGCGCTCCACACACTCCTGGTCTCAGTCGGCCAAGGGCTCCTCGGTTCTTTGGGAGAGTCTCCACCTCTCCTTGTGGTTCAGGACTGGGGGCCCTGCCCCGGCGTCTGGGGTGGCTCAACACAGTCGTGGGCAGTCCATACCCACAACCGGTGAAGGGGTTACCGGGGCTCCCCAAGCCTGCACACAGGAACAGCCTGTCTGTCCGAGGGTGAAGCCGGCGGGGAGGCAGGGCAATAGTGAGCAAGGTGGGCTCTGCCACGCGGGGCTCAGCCCTCTAGGACGGGGCCTGCTGGAGCTGGACACCTATCCCACAGGAAAAACCTACCTGGGGTGGGCCCTAGGACTTTTCTCGCAGAACACAACAATCTGCTTGCTCACCAGGAAAATCAAAACTGCACGCCAAGATGACTTTAAGGAACCTGACAAAGGAGACGTGTGGAGGCGCGTGGGGATGGCCCTGGGACGCACAGCCGGGAGCCCATTCGTAAGCACCAGCAGTGGTCCATGAGCCCCTGATGCAGTTCACGGCTGGCTGGGGGGCAGTGCGCCCCACTCCTGACTCGGGCTGAGCCTGCTCTTGTTAGGAAAATGGCGCAGTTTTATCTGTGGCGCGATCTACACCCTGATGTACATCCTATTCCCTGGTTCTCTGCTGGAAGCCAGGTGGCCACATGGCCCAACCACTGGTGTCAAGCTCCACCCCCATCCTAATGGGATTCGCTGCTCCTGCTTCCCTGGCCGCCCCCTGGCCAAGTTTTAAAAGGGCCTCTTCCTGAACACATGGCTCTTGGCTCCTCTCCCCTGCTCTCTTCTATGCGCTCTCCTCCTCTCCTCCCTGTCTCTCTCTCTCTTACAGTCTCCTTCTCTCCCTTTCCTCCCTTCTTTGCCCCACCCCTCCGGTCTGCTGCAGTTTCCCCAAAAACCCCTTCCCTCACTCCGGTGTTTGGTGTTTCGTGACGGCCTAACAGCTCTTTCCACCTAAAATGGCCCAGAAGCCCCGTGTGTGGAAGTTGAAAGAGACCTCAGTGTATTATTAGCCGGTCTCATTACACACTGAAGCCGTATAGAAAAGACCCCCCACCCAGTCCCCAGCCCAGCAGGACATTTCACGGAAAATGTCTTGTAAAAGAACCATGCAAGGATTTCAAGTTCCTTACATCAACACAAACTTATCTTTCCACTTTGTTTTCCACAATCTCTCTGAGGTGTCCCCAAAGAGCAGAAGCTCTGGGGTCTGACAACCTGGTTCTGAGCTTAAGAGCTGGGCTGCTGCCCCCACGCTAAGCCTGTCTGTTCACTGCTCAAATGGGAGTAAAAATATAAACCCGTTTCTTCAGCACACAGCCGGGGTTCAGGGTGTGGCAGGCAGCTTGGCTGGTGATGAGCTGATGGAGAGGGACTTTTCCAAGGGGAACGACTCAAAGAGCTACTGATTGGCAATTGGACCCGCCCGCAGCCAGGTGTTCGGCTGTGTCCCCAGTGGAATGCACTTGGCAGAATCTGGAATCTGCACGGATTCCCCCTGGATGGGCTCCCAGCGGTCCCTTCTGACCTGAAGAGCAAGGGCGGTACACCCTCCCCCCAGAGACGTCCCAGGCGGCTGGGACCCAGGCTGTGTTCGAGGAGAGCAGAGAGCCGCAGGAGTGGCGCACGGCTTCCTCTGGCTCGTCGGTGAGCCAGCTACCACCTTCCACCGCAGCACTTGCCCGCCTCTGCCACGCCCTCATCCAACACCACCGAGGTGCTGGGACGGCCTGCTCGGTTAAGGTTACTGCCAGCACTTAGGGACGTCCCCTTTGCGGGGTGAGTTAGGAAAGGGCACTCCTCCCACCCAGCCAGGCCTGGTGCATGGGTGGTCCCGACTGAGCAAGTGCCCTGGGTACAGCACCACCTACGTAACCACCTACAGTGGCCCTGCTCACTCAGGCCTCTGGCTACGGGCGGGCTGGAGAAGAGCTCCCTAAGCAGGTGGGCTGCCAGGAAGGAAGGCACTGTACGTTCAGGGAACGGCCTGGGCTGTCAGGAGCAGACACCCAGTCTAGACCCGGCTTCACTGCACACAGCTGTGCACCCTCGGGCAGGGCGCTCAGCTTCCAGGGCGTCAGTTCAAGTCTGCCAGCATCAGGGACAAAGCTGCTGATGAAATGAGCTAATCGGATGGACAGAGACAGGGGAGGGAGAGGAGGCTCGGGGAAGGCTGGGGCCACACCATGCAGAGCATTTCTGAGATGCTAAGAAGTTTAACCTTTACTCCTTGGGCGCTGGGGTTCCAGAAGGTGTTCAAGAAGATGGGGGGGGGCAGCATTCAGCTAAGCAGTTAAGACACCTGCATCCCCCATCAGCGTGCCTGGGGTCCACACCCGCTCCTGCTCCAGCTTCCTGCCAATGTAGCCCGAGAGGCAGTGGTGCTGGCTCAAGTGATCAGGATCTTGTCACCCACGCAGGAGACCTGGACTGCACTCCCGGCTCATTGCTCAGCCCTGGCCACTGGGGGCATTTGGGGAATGAACTGGCAGATGGGAATTCACTCTGTGTGTTTCTCTAATAAAAAAAAAAAAATGAATGGATGGGCATCTGTAGTTGTTTCAACACCAGGTGGTACGGAGCAGGGCCTGGCCGAGGGGCAGGAAGGCCTGCGGCCGAGGGCCCACAGAGAAGACGAGCAGTGAGATGAGGACAGCAGGGCCCGGGAGCCTGCCCCACACTTGGATGCGCAGGTGGAAGGGCCACGTGCAGCCGTGGTGAAGACCGCAGAGGACGGGGGGGTGGGGGTGGGGGGGTGAATGACAGCTAGTCCCCAGAGACCTGGAGAAGCCAAGGGACGGGACAGGAGCCAGGGAATGGGAGGAGGGACAGCTGTCTGACCGGTCAGCGCCCAGGAGCACCCGCTGCTCCTGCACAGGCCCAGGGCACATCTGCTGCCTTCTCCACAGGGACTCTCGGGCTCTCCGGGACGAGACCCGACCGAGAACACAGAGCCGGCCGGTGCAAGGCAGAGGGGGCGCTGCTCTCAAACAGCAAAGGGAGGATTGATCAGTGAACGCCACTGCGGCCGTCAGGGGTCTTCACCGTGAAAACCAAACGGGATTCCTGCCTTACACCACACTCCCAGCTACAACCGCCACAGTCCCACGTGAAGATCCAGAGAGAGGAGGGAATAAAGGTGCACAGATCTCGGGGAGGGGCAGAAGTCTCCAAACACAAAGCAAACGAGAAGACGTAAAAACATCTGACTCATTTCAGCACAAAGTATAAGCTGACAAAATATTGAATTTCTGTACGCTGAAAATTACTACAGTAAGATTAAAAAATGACAAACGGAAAAGGTGTGTGGGGGTGGGTGTTGTGGCACAGCAGGTTTAGCTGCGCCTTCGACAGGCTGGCTTCCCCTAAGAGAGCAGCAGTTTGAGTCCTGGCTGCTCCACTTCCGATCCAGCTCCCTGTTAATGCACCTGGGAAGGCAGCGGAAGAAGCCACCCTGCATGGGGAAACCCCAGTGGAGCTCCTGGTTCCTGGCTTCAGCCTGGCCCAGCCCAGGCTGTCATAACCATTCAGGGGAGTGAATCAGTGGATGGAAGCTCTCTCTTTCTCTAACTCTGCCTTTCAAATAAACAAGCCTTTAAGAGAGGTATTTTCTGTATATGTCAGAGACAAGTGAGTATCCACTCCATATGAAGATCTGAGCATGGGGCCGGCGCCGTGGCTCACTTGGTTAATCCTCTGCCTGCAGCATCGGCAACCCATATGGATGCCGGTTCTAATCCCGGTTGCTCCTCTTCCAGTCCAGCTCTCTGCTGTGGCCCGGGAATGCAGTGGAGGATGGCCCAAGTGCTTGGGCCCCTGCACCCGCACGGAAGACCAGGAGTTCCTGGCTTCGGATCAGCACAGTTTCGGCCATAGCGGCCATTTGGGGGGTGAACAAGCAGGAAGACCTTTCTCTCTGTCTATAACTCCACCAGTCCAAAAAAAAAAAAAAAAAAAATTGTGTGCAGTGATAAGAGCACGTTGACACCTGCAGGGACACAAATGGGAAGCATTAAGAACTAACACCTGGGGCCAGTGCTGTGGCTTAGTAGGCTAAGTCTCTGCTGGCGGCACCAGCATCCCAGATGGGTGCCAGTTCGAGTCCCAGCTGCTCCACTTCCCATCCACTCCCTGTTCATGGCCTGGGAAAACAGTGGAAGAGGGTCCAAGGGCATGGACTCCTGCCCCCATGTGGGAGACCCGCAAAACGCTCCTGGCTTCAGATCCGCCCAGCTCTGACCACTGTGGCCAACTGGGGCGTGAACGAGCAGAGGGAAGGCCTCTCTTTGTATCTTGGCCTCTCAATAAAATAAATAAATAAATAAATCTGGGGAAAAAAATAAAACCAAACGAATACCCACAAAGTGCTTCATGCGTGCCAAGCAGCACACTAGGCTTCCTGCACTGGGAACCCGCAGCCCTGCGGACAGGCGCTATTACCTGCAAGGCAGAACCTCCTGCCAAGACGCATCCCAGCACTGCAACTGTGGAACCGCCCGACTGCAAAGCTTGTTCCTTTAACTACACTACGCTTCAAACCAAAAAGAACCATAAATAGTTATTATTTCTATACAAAAATGCATTATTCAGACAGATTATTCAAATATATTTTATCAGGAATCTTCAAAAACATCATGGAAAATACATATTATGAAAAAAAACTATGCAAAGATTTCTAAATTTTTTTGCCCCCAAATGAACAGTTTTCATCCTATTTTTCCATGAACTTTGTGAAACTCTTGTATGTTACATATGATGAATATTATACTATTTATTATATTCATCATATTGACAGAATACATATTTTTAAAGACTTATTTACTTATTCAAAAGGCAGGGAAACAGAGACTGATCCTTCGTCTGTTGGTTCACTTTCCCAATGGCTGCAATAGCCAGGCCAGGGTCAGGCGAAAGCCAAGAGCCAAGAACTCCACGCTCCTCTCCCACGTGGATGGCAGGGCCCAAGCACCTGGTCCCTCATCCGCTACTTTCCTAGGCACAGGGGCAAGATGCTGGCTCTGACGAGGCGCAGCCAGGGCTGGAACTGGCACTCGGTGTGGGACACTGGTGTTGGAAGCAGCTGCTTGAAGCGCTGGGCCACAACGCCAGCCCCAGGAGGTGGCTTCAGCGGCCACTCCCAACACTGGCACCCACACCACAGTGCTCCTCGCCGGAGCCAGCACCTGGCTAGTGTCCTCTGAAGAATACATATATTCTATGAACGCTTACTTACATCATGAGTAGGATACAACGTATTCACAATCAAAGCCATGATAATTTCTCCTATCGAGCTGAGAAAGGTTTCTCAATGACAAAACTCTGTAGGGAAGGATTCACAGCACTGACGCCCGGCCCACGTGTGCCGAGTTGCACAGGGACGGACCTGCAGCAGGGTCACCAGGAAACAGTTCACTGTGGCCTTTGCACAGAGCAGCGTGTTTGCTGTCCAGGTCTACTTTCCCACATCCACGGATCCTGGCCCTGGTCGGGAAGCCGGTGGACCACGGCCACAGGATCCCATGCCCTGGCTTCCTGCGACTGTGGGGGTCTGCTCTCCTGGTCTCCTCCCCACAGAGCCACCCGCTCTCACGTCTCTCCCTGTAGGCCCCTTTCACCGGCCACTCCTTGTCCCTTGGGGCTCAGACGTGGTGACCGCTCAGCTGCTGCTGCTCCTGGATCCTCTGGGTTTCTGTCCCCATAACGTTCTAAGCAAGCCCGCCGTGGACCATCTCGATCGGATGGCGTCACCTTAGACTGGAAGGGACTCTGACTGACCCACCTTCTGACCTAGCAATTTTACTCTACAAATGTACCCTAAGGAATCAACCAGCAAAGTGTGACGATTAAGCCTGGACACAGCTTCTGTGTCGACAGGGAACTGGTGTCATCACTCGATGACCCACGACATAACATACCACGTAGTCATTAAAAATCAGGCTACACAAACGGGCGGCCACTGGTGTGGAATGAAAGTGTCCCTTACGACTCCAGCTCTGCACACAGTGGTGATCGGAAGGACAGAGCCCAAACCGTGAGTGGTGATGATCCTCCAGCTGCAGGATTCTGGATCGTTTTTTTCTTCTATGTATTGCTTTTGTATTTCTGAGATTTTCTACAAGGTTTATGTGGTTCTTTGCAACTTGACAGACTACCCCCAATCAACACTATCTATATTGAGCATGAATATTATGGCTAAAATTTGCCACACTCCAGCCCCACGCACACGTACACACACGCACACACACACCAGGTCCTCGTTTAGAAAGGCCCTCCGCCTGCTGAGCGCCGCCCCCATCTGGGGCCCAGGGCCACACTCGTTCCTGGTCAGAGTCCCGGGACGCCAACGTTCACAGAAACGCTCTCTGACCCAGCCACTGGCTCTGATGCCCCCAGAGGGAGGCAACCGGAGCCTCTCGACTGGATGCAAACAGACCCAGAAGGACACAGATGCGCTGGTCTCACGGGAACCCAAGACAGAGCACCGAGGCGGGGAGACGCGACCCCCACACCTCTGAACACGACTGCTGCGCGGCCGCCCAGCCTCGGGCGAGCTGTCCCCTCTCCAAGCCTCCATTTCCCTTGTCCGGAATGCAGACACGCTCCTTGTCGCCCAGGTAACGAGCGTTATATAAATTAAGAACAAAGTAACAGCAGTTAAAGTTAAGGACAAAGGGGTGTCCTGGGCCAGCCAGACACTCGAGTCCCAGGGACCATGCCCCAACGTCAGGTAGACGGCAGCACCGTCAGAAGTGGTGGGGAGAGGCTGGCGCTGCAGCTCATTTGGCTAATTCTCTGCCTGCGGCGCCAGCACCCCGGGTTCTAGTCCCAGTCAGGGTGCCAGATTCTGTCCGGGTTGCTCCTCTTCCAGGCCAGCTCTCTGCTGTGGCCCGGGAGTGCAGTGGAGGATGGCCCAAGTGCTTGGGCCCTGCACCCCATGGGAGACCAGGAGAAGCACCTGGCTCTTGGCTTTGACCCAGTGTACCGGCCGTAGCGGCCATTTCGGGGGTGAACCAACGGAAAGAAGACCTTTCTCTTTGTCTCTCTCTCTTACTGTCTAACTCTGCCTGTCAAAAAAAAAAAAAAAAAAGTGATGGGGAGAGGGAGGACAGGGCAGCGGGGCAGGGGCACGGTCATGTGGCTCACTCTGGCATGCATGTGGTACACTCTCTCCAGGGAAGAGGGGCTACCTGCGGTGGGACCCAGGTCCAGGCTGGAGTCGTTCAGCTCCTCCTCTTCCTCCCAGAAGTACTGCGGGGGCTGCAGGATCCGAGACTCTTCACTCTCTTCGCTGGGGAAGCCCGAGCCAGGGGCTCCCAGGCCGGCTCCCAGGCCCATGGCCTCACTGGGCTCCTCTGAGTCCAGGGGCTCCAGGCCAGTGGGCAGCAGGAGGTCCAGCAAGGAGGTGGAGGTGAGGCCCTCTGGGCCGGGCTCATCAGACCCAGCTGCACAGGCACCCAGGGACGCTCCTGAAGGGACACAAAGGCAGACAGTTAGGAGAGGCGGCAGAGGGCAGGGGAGGGCGTGTCCCACCACAAAGAGCCCAGGGCTGGGGTCCTCCACGGCCCCTCCGACACCCAGAGGCTGTGGGGGTTCTGAGATGCTGTCTTCATTCTGAAAAGGCCAAACGCTGAGCAAGGGGAAGACAGAGGCGATGGGTGGGGAGAGCGAGGAACCAACACTCCTGTCAGCAGCGGTGCAGGGGCCGGGGCACAAGCCTAGTGGGACCCCAGCTGCCCCTGTGGACACTCTTCACCAGCCTTGCCCTGGGCTCAGATTCTCCCCAGTCTGCACCAAGGCAGCACGGTATCCCAGACACGGCCTTTCACCAACCACACGAGGCCACAGGCGAGACTCACGCCGGGCTGGTGATCTGACACAGGGCTCAGAACCCTGAATCTCCCTCCTAAATCAGAAAACAAACAGATGCACGAAGCAGCACCAGATTAAAGAGAGGCCCTCCTCCCCTCCCGTTCAGTGAAAACGAGGACTGCAGCCCCACTCGCCGTGTCTTGGCTCAACAGCGGGCATGTGGCACTGGCCCTTGGCCTCCTGCAAGTGGCTTCCGGCCTCTGGTCTTGGTCCCCTCCAAGAGGCGAGGCAGCGGGCAGGAGTGACCTCCAGACTCTTTTTCCAGTGCTGTCAGAAGGCGAGCTCCAGGGTCTGCCTCCTGCCCGGGGCAGGACGTGCGCTGCGGCCCGGCCTCACAGCAGCACAGGTGGTGCTGTTTATGACACAGGTAACAGCTGGCATCACTGGTGCCACGTGCTCGCTGCCTCGCCAGCAGCCTCTGAATGGTAACCTCCGCAAGCCCCTGACGACGCAGCAGCCTGAAGCGAGGTACGTGCCAAGCCAGCGACGGGACCCGGAGAAAGGGAGAATGCTTCCGACTGTTCTGGGAGAAACAGAGGGGACATTGGGCTGTGCGGGAGGCTCCGCGCACGATGCAGCCGCCGGAAAACGCAGGACGGGGAACGCCGGGCGCGGCCACAAGGGAGGCATTCTGGGGCAGCGTGAATGGGGAGGAAGAGAGACCGGCAGAGGATAAATGGGCCTTGAAATCGAGACAGAAGGATGCTCTGGAGGCCAGAGCCGGGTGCCAGCAAAGCAGGTTTGTGTTCCTGGCTTGCTGGCTGAGCCCCCGCGTGCACAACGAGGCCAGCGATTCCTGCAGCCCCTGCGGGGGAGGGGCCTCAGATGAGCTCGCCCCCGGCAGCGTGTGTGCGCCGCTCTCCACAGAGCTGCACAGACCAGAGTATTCTGCAAACCTGTGATCATCCCAAAGAAAGAACAGACCCGGCAGCCCGTGGCCTAGAAAAGGGGATTTTTAAAGGAGACTGTTGTCGGCCGGCATCTTCAAATACGCCCAAGGACAGGCTGCCGTGATAATGGAGATCAGAGGCGTTCTCCGTGCCTTCCAACAAAATGCTAGGGAGAGCGGGGCGGGGAGGGCTGGGGCGGACACGGGCAGGCAGACCCCGCGACCTCAGCCTCCCCCCAGAGCTGGTAGGGACTGTGGTCACGTCCACTCTGAGACTCTGCGAAACCGTCTCCCATGAGCTCTGGAGGGCAGGCCCCAAGGCGCTGCGCCGCTCCAGGACAGCTCGGTCACCAGCAGCCCCGGGGAATTCCTGGCTCGCAGCAGACGGCTCTCTGCTAAATGCAGACCGGGACGTCAGCACCTCTCCTCCAGACCCAAGGCCCTGGCTCCACGAAGCTACGCCATGATCCTCGAGCCCGTGACTGCGTCCCCCGCACCAACGAGGCCACAGGACCCTCACGCTCTGCAGTTGCTAAGAGACGAGATACTTGGAGGCCAGGAAAGCCAAGCCCATCAGCCCAGGGTCCACTTCCCTTCTGTCCAGGAGAGGGGGGTTAGGGATGTTGGGTTCTGTGCAGCTCACGCCTTCCCACAGCCCCTTCCGTCAGTTCTTCCCATCAGGGAGGGCAGGGGACAGTAAACTACTCATGGTTTTTTCCTAGCCCTGTTACTATGAAGGAAAACTGTTTCCGCGCTGTAATACATGCATGACAAAGAGACAGGGTGACGTGTCCAACCATGAAAAACTATCTTCTTAAGGTTCCTCCCTGTGGTCGATGGACGGTCCACCGAGGCCAGTCAACAACCTCCGAGCCACGGGTCCTCACCATACAACTGCGACGCTCCCCCTGACCAGAGCCGACAGCTAACTGCCCACTCCTCGCATCTGAGCTGCTCTCGTGTGAGTTCCAACAGCCAAGAGAAGGCAGAGAAGTGGTGACGCCGTGCCATTTCCAAGGCAAGGCCCCGAGACGCCGGCCCTGCCCCCATCCTCTGTGAACTCCCCTGTCCACACCAGCCCGGGTCGGCCAGCTGCCCACGAGGAGGACAACCACGTCAGCTCCGCGTGCCAGCTGATATCTCAACGGGACAGAGCCAGCCAAGAGCAGCAGGGTGACTGGCAGCTGACAGCAAACCTGAAGACGTCCAGCTGAGACCAGAAAAACCGCGCAGCTGACCCCAGCCTAATGGCCATCGCATGGAATCATGAACTAAATAATTTAAGCCATACTTGTCAGACTTTAGCCAGCCCAGCTCAGCAGGATGGACAACACCGCAAGTCCACGGGCCGCGCTTCGAGTAACAAAGCTCAGGGAACCCCGCGTGGATACAGAAGTGCCTGTCACTCCTGTCACCAAGACAGAGGGCCAGCAGCAGAGGAGGAGCCTCCTCCACGGCCACCTTCCGCCCCCTTCCACGCTCCAGGTCACCCACTCCTCACTCACATCGACGCCTCAGGCAAACCACACTTCCAGCAATTTCCAGAACACGATGACCTCTTGGGCCGTCTGGGTCTCTGTACCTGCTAACCCTTCGGCCTGAGCACCCATTTCTCTCCATCTCACCCCTGCCAAACCGTCCGCCAGCTTAGTCCCCTACACCACAGCGCCGGCCCCTCCAACACCTTCTTAATTCTGGTAAAAGACACATAGCACAGGGCCGAAGCTGTGGTGTAGCGGGTAAAGCCGCTGCCTGCAGTGCAGGCATCCCATATGGGTGCTGGTCCGAGTCCTGGCTGCTCCACTTCCCATCCAGCTCTCTGCTATGGCCTGGGAAAGCAGTGGAATATGGCCCGAGTGCTTGGGTCCCTGCACCCACGTGGGAGACCTGGAAGAAGCTCCTGGCTCCTGGCTTCAGATCAGCACAGCTCCGGCCACTGCGGCCATCTGGGGAGTGAACCAGCGAATAGAAGACCTCCCTCTCTCTCTCTGCCTATCCTTTCTCTGTTTAACTCTTTCAAGTAAATAAATCAATATTTTTTTAAAAAGTACACATAGCACAAGATTTACCACCTGAACTGCTTTCTGATGTTATGGGCGGTGGCTTTACCTGTATGGTTAAATGTTATTCAGTGTGGGGCTGATAAAGCCACCACCTGCAACATCAGCATCCCACACAAGCACCAGTTCAGGTCCCGGCTGCTCCATTTCTGACCCAGCTCCCTGCCAATGCACCTGGGAAAGCAGTGGAACATGGCCCAAGTGCTTGGGCCCTGCACCTATGTGGAAGACCCAGAGGAAGCTCTTGGCTCCTAGCTCCTGGCTTCAGTCTGGCCTGGCCCCGGCTGTTGTGGCCATTTGGGGCGTGAACCAGCAGATGGAAAATCTCTCTCCTTTCTGCAACTCTGACTTTCAAATACATAATCTTAAAAAAATAAAAAAAAAAATTGGCCGGCACCGCGGCTCAATAGGCTAATCCTCTGCCTGCAGCGCCAGCACACCAGATTCTAGTCCTGGTTGGGGCACCGGATTCTGTCCCAGTCACTCTTCTTCCAGGCAGCTCTCTGCTGTGGCCCGAGAGTGCAGTGGAGGATGGCCCAAGTGCTTGGGCCCTGCACCCCATGGGAGACCAGGAGAAGCACCTGGCTCCTGGCTTTGGATCAGCGCAGTGCACCAGCCGCACACAGCACACTGGCCACAGCAGCCATTGGAGGGTGAACCAACGGTAAAGGAAGACCTTTCTGTCTCTCACTGTCCACTCTGCCTGTCAAAAATTTTTTAAAAAAATTATTTACTTAAAAGGCAGAGTCAGAGAGTGACCGAAAGAGAGAAAGCCATCTTTTGTCCACTGGTTCATTTCCCAAATGGCCTCAACAGCTGGGGCTGGGCCACACTGAAGCCAGGAGCCAGAACTCCACTGCGTGTCCCACCTGGGTGCAGGGGCCCAAGGCCTTGGTCCATTTTCCACTACCAGCCCAGGCCATTAGCAGAGCGCTGGACTGGAAGCAGAGCAGCCAGGACTTCAGCTGGTGTTCTGAAGAGGGAGGCAGGTCACAGGCTGTGGCTTAACCTGCTGCGCTACACTGACCCCGGTCTCAGTTTCCGAGACACCTTCGATGCCCACCACCAGCCTGGACAAGGTGCACCTCCTCCCTATCATACAGCCTTCTGCACAGATTCTTGTCGTCACACTTCCTCACCTGAGACCCCCGTACAACCTCCTTTATAAACAAGGAGCACTGAGACCGGCGCTGTGGCACAACAGGTTAAACCACTGCCTGCAGTATCTGGCATCCCACGTGGACGCCAGTTCAAGTCCCGGCTGCTCCACTTCCAATCCAGCTCCCTCCTAGTCTACCTGGGAAAGCAACAGAAGATGGCCCGAGTCCTTGGACCCCTGCACCCGTGTAGGAGACCTGGAGGAAGCAGCCCCTAGCTTCAGCCTGGCCAGCCTCGGCCTATGCAGCTATTTGGAGAGTGAACCAGCAAATCACAGATCTCTCTCTGTCTCTTCCCCTCTGTTAACTCTGCCTTCCAAATAAATCTTATAAATAAATAAATGAGGAGTGCTTAGTCAATGTGCCCCTTAATTCCATGGCCTCCTGGTCTCTGACACACAATAGGGGCTCAGTAAACCCTTGAATAAACAAAAAAGGATCCGGCTCAACCCCCTGTTTCACACATGATATACGTAAGCCGTCGTGGGATTCGGGCCAAACAGCAAGTGAACGGAAGAGCTGTCATTAGCTGTCCCCTCTCAACAGAAAGGTCTAGAAGCTCTATGTAGAAGGGACAAGGAGCTGCCACTTGCTGAGCTGGGTCCCCTCCCTCCACAGTGTACAGAAAGGACGACCAGACCCCAGACTGCTTAAATATGTCACAGGGATTCGGGGCCAAAGAAAAAGCCACCAGCCATAGGAGTGCTGGTCCCAGCCCCCGCTGCTCCACTTCCGATCCGGCTCCCTGCTATTGTCCCTGGGAAAGCAACAGAAGATGGCCCAGGTACTGGGTCCCTGCCACCTGTGGGGAGACCAGAAAGGAGTTCTGGGCTCCTGGCTTTGGACTGGCTCAGCCCTGACCATTGTAGCCAGCTGAGGAGCAAACCAGTGGATGGAACAACTTCCTGTATCTCTCTGTAACTCTGCCTTTCGAATCACGCATGCATGCATACACACAATTAAAGCAGATTGCGAGGGAAAGACCCTGTCACTAAAGACCAAGGCAGTGAAGGTTCCCCGAGCTTCCACCACCATGAACCTCCTTGTCTTATTCCACAGTGGCCCTGTATCTGGAAGTATTTCATCCACACCCTGTACTTACTTCACAGTTATTTCCTGATTTTTAGGAGGTGGATCAGAGTCACAAGACACTGCCCCTGAGACAGGGAGCAGGTCAGAGTCCGGCTCTGGCTTCAGGCTGGCTGTGCTGTCTTGGCAGAGGTAACATTTGTGTTGGGCTGTTGGTTACCCAGAAAACCTGCTCACTGCTCAGCTCCCGCCTGCACCAAGAGATGCGCCAGGCGCTCCCTGGAGACAGCCTCCCTCGGGGAGGGGCCACCTCTACACTTCAGAGCCCTGCCCTGCAGAACCAGCATCCCCTGGGATGGGAAGCGCGACTGGCACGGAGCCAGGACAGGAGCAATTAATCTGGAAATCTCATTCGTGCATCCCAGGAAGACAAAGCGCCAACTGATGGGAAATGCTTCCAATTATCACCCAACCGCTCCTGTCCGGGTCCCAGGGCACTCGAGCGGCTGCGCAGAGGGCCCTGAGCTGGGGCCCTCCCTCCCGGGCCAAGGGCAAGGTGATGTCCCTGGGGAAGCCTGAAGCTCCCCCTCTGCCCCCAAGAGGCAGACGTGCAGGGCCTCAGACCTCGGCGACAAGCCCCTGCCTCCTCGGCCTCGCTCTGGTGCCCCAGAACCCTCGGACCTCGGGAAAGCCGCCTGTGCCCTCGCGAGATGAGTCCGAGCAGGGGAGCCTGCTGACTGCCCACCTGTGGGGCAAGACAGGCGTTGGCCAGTCACGCGGCCTGGGCAGGGGACGGCGGTCCCGAACATTCACTGCTCTGTCCCTTGCCCTGTCCACAGCTCGGGCGAGGTCCCCCGTTCTCTGAACCTCTCCCTGCCGGTCACCTGGGGCAGCCACAGGCCCCCTCCAACATCGCTCTTTTTCCTCTTTGTCTTCCTTTATTAACAAAGATTTTGAAAATCCTGCTGAGAAAAAGAGGAGGAATCCAGTGTTTCCTGGTTTTCACTCCTGCCCTGGTAAGCAGTCCCACTGCCTTGACCTTGTTTTTCCTTGTGGTGACTGTTGTTGACCTATAGCACTTGCTAATTTCCTTTATTTTTTTAGTTATTTGAAAGGCAGAGTTAGAGCAGGAGAACAGAGATCCTCCAGCCGCTGGCCCACTCCCCAAATGGCCACAACGGTCAGGGCTGGGCCAGGCAGGAGCCAGGAGCCTCCCCCGGGTCTCCCATGCCGGTGCAGGGGCCCAAGCACTTGGGCCATCCTCCACTGCTTTCCTGGGCCACAGCAAAGAGCTGGATCGCAAGTGGAGCAGGCGGGACTCGAACCGGCGCCAATATGGGATGCTGGTGCTGCAGGCGGGAGCTTCACCCGCTGTGCCACAACGTAGGCCCCGGCATCTGCTACTCTCAACAGCCTTGGCAGACAACTGTTTTGGTAATTAGGAGACCTTATTTTCAAAGCTGTCCTCCGTAAGATGGCACCAGAATGGCGCCAGAGGCCTACCCAGTCTGGGTCCAGTCACTGTTTCGCTTCCTAATTAATCTGCCGTACTTGAGAGCCCACGTGGCTTCAAACTGCAGATTTCCACTCGCTGTGTGATGGATTTCCTTTTTTCTTTTCTCCCCCTTCTGGCACCTATAATTTTCTGTCACTTCATCACTCCTAACAGAGACGGGGTGGCGCGGGCGAGGAGAGAGAGAGGCGTGCACACACACACAGTGAACACAAGAAAAGAATTCAGGGATCAGCCTCATAGAAAACCTGACCCAAATCCACTCAGCGACGCACGCTGACGGCCCTGGGGCGGAAGCTGTGTTTACCTCGGGCTCCACGTCAGCCCCTGCGTCAGCCCCTCCCCTGTCCACCACCAGCCCAGGGCCACCTCTCTCCCCATCAGCCTCAGCAGACACAGCACCACACGCATGTGCCCGTGGGCGTCGAAGAGCCTTCGGGGAAGGATCCACGCCAAGCTGGCCAAGGGCGCCAGACACTCGCCCGCACCCTCCACACTGCGGGAGAAGACGGCCACGGGGGGTGGGGGCCAGGGTTGCACAGAAGCTGGGGCAGCAGCCTGGGGCCAATCGCGCAGGGACGTAGCCCCACGTCTCCGCTGGCCAGCTCTGGTGTGGCCGTCACACAAAGGATCAGCCGCACGTGGTCCAGAGAGGAGTTAAGGTACGCGGGATTCAGGCAGGTGTGTGCGACCGACGGACATTTTCCTCTGGACACGGCCTTTAGGGCCTCTGTCCATCCTCGGTGGCCTCACGGATCCCAGCGAAGGGCCGCTGTCCCCTCCCGGCCTGTCACCTGTGAGCCCATCTGGCGGCCCCACCAAGCAGACGGCCCCTCCCCTCCCACACACCTGCGCACAAGCCCGTGAAGCAGCACGGAGGCACGCACACTGCTCCCAACAGACGCACGCGTGACTCAGGAACGAAGCCAGGCCAGGCTACCTGCCAGCCACGCACACACACGCACACGCGGGGGCCAGCAGCGCTCTCCACGGCACACGCCACACCGGGGCGTGCGACCACAACTCAGTCCCCTCTGCTGTGCCAGCCGCGCCAAGTCCTCACGTAACCCCCCTCTCGGGCTGTCACACCCCCTGCACACGCACGCACGCCCCTCGGGAGCGCTTTCTCCCACACCGCGCGAGCCGCTGCGCACCTGCACACATCCCGCGCGCGCGGACACACACACGCATGTGTGACAGCTGCTTGGGAGCGTCCGGCCGCGTCGCCGTCGCAAGCAGAGCCCTCCCCATGGCTGGGACACTCCCTTTTGTGTGTGTCCGCTCCTAACAGAGTGGCCCCGGGCGCGCACCCATCGACACCTCCACGCGGCGCAGCTGTGTGCGGGGCCCGCACGCCTGCGGTCCCTGCCTCCCCGAGCCCCTGTCACGCAGGCTGCTCCTCCCCGCCGAGCGCGCGCGACCCTGCGCACCTGCCGCGTCCCGGGCGGAGCCCCCGCGATGGCGGCGCGCGTTCGCACCCCTGCCCCGCTCCCGCGCGTCTGGTGTGTCGGGACACACGGCCTCAGGTGTCGCCGCGCTCGGGGGGCACTCGCCACCATCCCCACGCCGCCGGCCAGCAGGCGGGCGGGTCGGCGGCCCGCGCGCTCTCGCGCCGCGCCACACGAGCCCGCCCCTTTGTTGGCGGCCCGGGGAGCTGTCCAGCACGGCGCCCGCGCCCGCTGCCGCGCGCACTCACCCCCGGCCAGCAGCAGCAGCAGCAGAAGCGGCGGTGGCGGCGGCGACAGCCGCAGCAGCCGGGAAGCCCGCAGCAGCCGGCCCATGGTGCAGCCGTCGCCGCCCGCAGCCGCAGCGGCGCGGCGCCCGGGCCCGCGTCAGGGGCCGCGCGGCGGCGGCGGCGGCGCGCGCCCGCCCCATTGGCTCGCGCGGCCGTCACTCACGCCAGCTCCCGCCCGGCCTCGTGCCGCGGGAGCGCGGCCGGCCGCCCCTCCGCCGCAGCCCCAGCCCCCGGCCGGCCAATCAGCGCCGCGGACACCCCGAGGAGGGCGGGTCCCGAGCTGCCCGCGGGCCTTGGCCTCGCACCTCTGGCGGCACCTGCGCTCTGGGGTCTTGGCAGAGGTCAGCGCGCGGGTCAGCTGGCCGCCCGCCGGAGAGGGGGAGCCCGAGGAGGCGAGGACCACCAGGTCCACCTCGGCTTGGGTGCGCTCTGTGGACGAGGGCTTCGGCCACGCAGCTGACTCACGACTCCCCACCCGGTTCCCAGAGGCCACGCGCTGTCCAAGCTCGGCAGGTGCAGGCACTTCCCACCCCACCGCCCACCTGTATCAGTGCGCAGGTGGTGCTGTCGCTGAACCGTTAGCAAGCGCAGGTGCAGCGAGACTGGCGGGCAGGGGAAGCCGCAGACACGGAGCAGCCGCCCTTGGGAGGGGCGTGGGGCGGGACGCAAACACCTGTTGGCGATTCCCCGGCTGGAGAGGCGCCAGACCCTTTGAGAATGACTGCAACTTAAAACAGGTTCTGTGGGCGCTTTCCTTATAGGCGGTGTATTAGGAAAACAATGGATTTTTCTATGGAGTCTGTTTTGCCGAACAATAGCTTCTCCCCCGTGCGGGGTGTAGCACTGAGTGTGATCTCACACGGTTCTTCCAGGAAAAAACAGCATTAGGAGCCTGGGTGGATTTCATGGTAAGACAGGGGCAGAAGACGGGCAAACGGCTTCAGCTAAACACCTCAATGAGTTTTTGGTTGTGTCCTTGCATGCGTATTCCATGAAGAACTTAAGCCCAAGCAGGGGCTAATCTAAGAATGTAGCAGAAAGCAGTCATGTCAGGTTAGACCTTAGTAAAGGCTTTTGTTTCGTTCACAGATCCACCCCATGTCTCAGTTTATGGCCAACTTAAACTTCAACTTCATGGCCTTTTTTTTTTTTTTTTAAAGATTTATTTATTTGAGAGGCAAAGACAGATCTTTCATGTGCTGGTTCATTCCCCAAGTGGCCACAACTACCGGAGCCGGGCCACGCCAAAGCCAAGAGCTTCTTTCGCATCTCCCATGTGGGTGCAGAGGCCCAAGCACCTGGGCCATCTTCCACTGCTTGCCCAGGCCATTAGCATGGAGCTGGATTGGAAGAGGAGCAGCCAGGACTCCTATCAGCACCCACATGGGATGCCAGTGCTGCAAGCCGAGGCTTAGCCTACTAGGCCACAGCGCCGGCCGCCGTAGCCCGTTTTATTGGTGGAGTATCAGAGGTACTGGGTAGTAAGGGGTCTTGAATGTGAGGATACATTCGCCCTCCATCCTGTAAGAACCTCCTTTCTTATCAGGTATTATGGTGTGACTGGGTCTTTGTTTTAGATGACTCTGACGGCCACCTGGGAGGAAGGCCTGATAGAAGGTAGAGCTAAGGGCTAATGAAGACTTGCAGGGGTCCTGGTGGCCAGGGGTGAGGTCTGACCTGGGGCTGCCGTAGCAGGGTTAGAGCAGAGCAGACTCTCCCGAGGTACAAGTCAGAGCACACAGAGAATGACAGTGCTGAGCCGTGTCGCCTCTGCTGGTCTCCATCCAAGCAGCAGCTCCGGGCCAAGCTACTCCCCTCCCCAGCCAAAGGGAGGCCGGGGTCATTGCTACAGAGTGTAAAGCAGTTTTGAACTTTAAAATGTCCCTGTGCCCCACAGGCCAGGTTCCTCCTATTGAGCTCATCATCACATCACTGAACTCCTTTTGAGAACTTTCCAAGGGGACGGGCGCTGTGGTGGAGCAGGTTAGGCCGCTGCCTGCGGTGCCAGCATCCCACAGGGCACCAGTTCGAATCCTGGCTGCCCCACTTTTGATCCAGCTCTCTGCTAATGCGCCTGAGAAAGCAGCCGGTGACCCAAATGCTTGGGCCCTGGAGAGAACTGGAGAGACCCAGATGAAGCTCCTGGATTCAGTCTGGCCCGGCCCTGGCTGTTGCGCCCATTCGGGGATGAACCACTGGATGGAAGATTTCCCATCTCTTCCTCTCTCTCCATACTTCTTTCCAATAAATAAGTCTTTAGACCCACACACACAAACAAGAGCAAAAACTGGGGGAGGTAAGGTCTGCCTTCCATCCTGTTCAGTTCCTAGGGATGACAGGAAGGCAAACACACGTGGAAAACAGCACTGGGAAACCCCAGGGCGCAGTGGCGGATCCAAGAGGCCGAAGAACCTCTTGAAAGACGCAAAGTAAATGAGCGTTAATTGACAAAGCAAACCGCAGTCCAAAGTCCGCGCGCCTCCAAATGACTCCTGGGTTGCGGAAGCCTTCACAACTGAAATGGGAGTCCGTTCAGAAATCAACAACGTGAGAACTCCGTCCATCAAAATCCAAGGGATGTGGCCAAGTCAACCGGCGTTTTATAGCCACAAATACACTCACTTTTAAAAAAGACATTAAAAATAAATGCACTAAGCATTCAATTTAGGGAGCTTTAAAAACACAAACACACACCATAGCCAATCAATAAATTTCTACGGTTGTGGAAGTAAAAACAAAAAACAAGTAGAACCGACTGCTGAGAACGTGTTATTGGATAAGATGAATAAAGCAGCGTTAAGAAAGGAAAAGGCGTAAGTAGATGTCAGGGAATGAAAGAGGGAACAAAGGCACAAATAAGATTGAAAAACTACAAGCCATCACCTATCAAAAAATTTAAAATCTAAAATTTTGAAATTCAGACATGCATTTTCTATGAACTTTTTAAAGACGTCTCATGATTTTCAAATTTCATTACATAAAAACTTCAATTTTAATTACATTTTCCTGAGTTTTTAAAAAACATCCTCATAAATCTAATTTTTAAAAGATTTATTTATTTACTTTAAAGGCAGAATAACAGAGGGAGAGACAGAGACAGAGACAGAGACAGAGACAGAGAGAGAGAGAGAGAGGTCTTCCATCCGCTGGTTCACTCCCCGAATGGCTGCAGCAGCAAAAGCTGGGCCAAACCGCAGTTAAGAGCCAGGAGTTTCATCCAGGGCTCCCACGTGGGTACAGGGCCCAAGGACTTTCCCAGGCACATTAGCAGGGAGCTGGATGGGAAGTGGAGCAGCCAGGACTCGAACCAGCACCCATACGGGATGCCAGCGCTGCAGATGGCGGTTTAACCAGCTACCCCACACTGCCAGTCCTACGAATATCTAATTTAGAAAGCACAAAACTTACTCTGAAAACACAAACACTGTTGAAAGACATAAAAGACTCACTAAATGGGGACATTCCAGCTTCTTGGATGAGAAGACCTAACAGTGAGCAGCAGTCCCAACAGTGAACCCAGTCAATGCATTCCCCCTGTGAAATTCTTGCTGGCTTCTTTGCACAAGTTGACAAGCTGACCCTAAAACTCACACAAAAATCCAATGCATTGAAAATATTCAGAACTTGAAAAACAAATTGGTACTAACACATGGGTAGAGATATCCTTGAAAAAGAACTCGGAGCCCATTAATAAACTCTCATCGTCACCAGTCAATTGTCAATGCAGAAGCAATGATTTCTTCAGGAAATGATGCTGAGCCGACTGTATACACACACAAGAGAAAGAGGGTTGGGTGCTTCTGCCTCATACAAAACATACCTCCAAATGGATCTGAGACCTAAGAGCTAACACCATGAAAACAAAACTATTAGAAGAAAATACGCAGGGCTGGCACTGTGCTGTAGTGGGTAAAGTTGCCGCCTGCAGTGCTGGCATCCCATATGGGCACTGGTTCGAGTCCCACCTGCTTCACTTCCAGTCCAGCTCTCTGCTATAGCCTGGGAAAGCAGTGGAAGATGGGCCAAGTCCTTGGGCTCCTGCACCTATGCGGGAGACCTGGAAGAAGCTCCTGGCTCTGGATCCGTGCAGCTCCAGTCACTGTGGCCAACTGGGGAATGAACCAGTGGATGGAAGACCTCTCTCTCTTTCTGTTTAACTCTTTCAAATAAATAAATAAATAAATACATACATAAAGTGACTAGGAAACACAGGGAAATGGGAGATGCTCCGAGTGCTCATGAGAATTAAAAGGTGGAAACAACACTGACCAACGGACAAGACGCAGCTGCCCATCCACACCACAGCACTACCTAGCCAGAGAGCAAAATGAAGCCTGGGCGCGTTCAAAGGACACAGCAGGCACAGTCGACGACCCCAGGCCTGTGAAGCGTGTGATGAGGCAAACCCCCAGAGACAGACAGATTACTGGCTGCCCAGGGCTGGTATGGGGTTTTACACCAGGGCCAGAGTGGGGGGAGGGATGGGAGAGTGTTAAAATTCATTGTGATGATGCCCAACTCTGAATATGAAAAACCATTAAATTATAGGATATGCAAATTATCTCAATAAACCTCTTAGAAAAAGTGATTCACATACATTTTATATATATATATAAAACATATGTGCACACCCATGCATGCACACATACAAACATGTAGTGTTAGTCTATTTTAAAAATACACATATCTGGAGGCTGGCGTCATGGAGGTTAAGCAGCTGTAACGCTAGCCTCCCATATGGACGCTGGTTCCAGTTCCAGTTGCTCCACTTCTGATCCAGCTCCCTGCTAAAGCACCTGGGACAGCAGCAGATAGCCCACGTCCCTGGGCCCCTGTACCCACGTGGGAGACCCTGAAGAAGCTCCTGGCTCCTGGCTTTAGCCTGGCCCAGCCCCAGCCATTGCAGCCATTTGAGGAATGAACCAGAAGATGGAAATCTGTCTTTAACTCTTCCTTTCAAATAAATACTCGAGTCCCGGCTACTCTGCTTCTGACTGCAGCTTCCCGCTAATGCACTGTGGAAGTGGAGTGGCAGCGGATACGGCACCTAGTTAGGTGCCTGCATCACATGAGATGACACTGGAGTTCCAGACTCCTGGCCTGGCATTTGAGAAGCGAACCAGAGAATGGGGATCTGTTTGTCTCTCTCTGTTGATCTACCTTTCAAGTAAATAAAGTTTTTTAAAGAGTACTTGGGTTCCTGATACCCACCCACATGGGAGACCCAGACTAAGTTCCAGTCTCCCAGCTTCAGCCTGGCCCAGTCCTGGCTGTTGTGGGCATTTTGGGGAGTGAACCAGTGCTTGGGAGATCTTTCTTGGCCTTTCAAATAAAAATGAAATTAATTTCCTGAAAGTTAATGAAAAGTTAATGCATATGGTATCACATTTTTTGACTTTTAAAAAAATTAATCTGCTAAACTACGGCAAGAACAAGCAACTGAACTGCCTAGTCCTACGATGAACAGCAACGGAAAAGCTTCTGCTGCACACAGTCAGCTGCCCCCCGCCCCGCTCCCCGCAGCGCCGGACCGCTCAGCCTTCTCGTTTCCTTCCCTCCATTTACCCCACTCACACTCCAACCCGACTTCCACCAGGAAGCAGGAAAACGCTTGTCAAGGTCCCCTCCACGCGACCACAAACGCCGAGTTTCAGAGACGCATGCACATCGGGACGCCTGAGCCATGTCTGCGCAGGATACCGGTGACAGCACAGCCGCATCTCACGTCGCCGCGACAGGTCTGTCACTACCTGCTCTTTCAGACACTCGGGCCAGCTGGCCTCCACCCTGTGAACCGGTTGCTTCTGGCCTGTCAACACCCTTCTCCCTGCCGCCTACCGCACTGAGGCCTGCTACAGCCTAGTTTACCGCCCAGCTCTGCGCCTCGGCCCCTCGCTCTAGTGGCCGGCCCCTTCTCCATCCTTCCAGAAACCTCCTTCAAAAGGGTCCCTGCTCAGCAACCCACTCCCCACCACCTCTGCCAACGGAGCTTCCCACTGCTGCTGCTTCCTCTCGCGGCACAGCACCACTTAGACTCTTCCTGACCTGTGCCGACTCCCCGTGCCCTGCGTGTGCTGCAGGCCGGGCGAGGAAAGGAAACCACGTGCGGTCTGTGGCCACCTAGGGACCGTGGTGCTTAGCAGGCTCTCACGCAAATACTTGTGTTGGGAAGCAATGAGAGACCCAGACACTCACTTTCCCTCCAACAGATGCACTTGGAAAGTCCCGGGGGGGCAGCTGGACAAGGCAGGAGGAGCAAGGAGACACCTCAGCCCCACCCGGACCATGCCCTCCAGCAGCTCAGCCCTCCAGCGCCTCTGGTGTGGAAGCCAGCGACACCGCGGAAAAGGACCATGCCGCCGCACTCCCCCGGTCCCGCCACACACACGCCTGCTCCTGGATCCCCACGGATGCCACTCAGACGTCACAGACAGCACCAAGACCGAGCTCCCGAGGGAGGTCCATGTGGTTTCTTACTCTGTCACATTCACAAAGCTGCTTTCCTAACCTGCCCTACTTCCTACAAAACCCAAAGGCCAACGATGGAAAGGGCCTTTGCAGGAAGCCCAGGGAAGCTCACGTTGGGATACTACGCAGAACTGAGGTCAACGAATATATCCAGTGCTTGGATTTCTTTATTAAAAATTAAAACTATAGAAACAGACCTGCATGTACAAACAGAACGAGGAAACAGATGAGCACAGCGATGCTGACAGTCGTGGCTAATGGAAACACCTCATGGTCCAATCCGACTCCCGCAAGTGCCCCAGCCTGGGGAAGTAAGCCCCACCACACCCGCGGCGCACAGGTGCCCCGCAGGCAAGTGCTGGCGGGCGGTGCTCTCCTACCACGGGACAGAGCTGTGCAAAAGAACACAGAGACGTCTACACTGCTCTGTGGCCAAAGGTGGCAGAAGCAGTGTGGACATAAAACCCATGGCAAAAGGGCACAGCTCTCCAGACATCCGTGCAAGGACGGTCATTCCCCTAAAGCATACCCTGGTGGCGCAAGGTGCTATATGGAGTCAACTACTGGTGTGGGCGCAGCCTACTGAGCTTCTGCAGAAAACACACTGGCAGAGTCTGCCCACCCAGAAGGTGAGAGAAGCAGGAAGCGAAGCCCAAGAAATAAATACCCTCCCTCCGAGACACAACCTGAGCCCAGGAGACCGGGGTGGGAACCAGCCGTCCGGCTGCACACTGAGGCCTCAGCACGCTCTGAGTGCCAGTGGCTTCAGCTAAAGTCCGTAAAACAGCGCCTGGCCTGACTTCCCAGGCCCAGAACCCCAGGGCCTCAGAACTGCTGAAGGATCATCTTGCGCTTCAGGTCATGGCTGAACTTGTTCATCCTGAAGAGCTCACTGTCGTAGAAGGCGGACAGGTTGTGGATGTTGATCTGCCGAGCCTGCGAAGAGCAAACACGGAGTGAGCCGGGCCGTGTCCCCCAGAGCCGTCCTCATCCGCGTAGAGCAGGGGAACCTGGAGGGTCAGCTAAAGGGCCAGAGCCGGGAGCAGTCTTCCAATCTTAGCTCCACCGCGGCAGTGGAGCTTGGACAAGTTCCCTGGTGGCCCTGTGCCTTTCTCTACCTCTAGGAAATGAGACAAGACCAAGATGACACACACGTGGAACTGTGAAAACTCAACAAACGGCTATCATCAGAGGCCGGTCCGCTCCATGACCCCAAGATGTCCTCGAAGTCGACAGCTCCCAAAGCAGCACAGCCCGACCTCCACCTCCCACCCACGCGCATACCTTGTCCACCAGGTCCTTCTCGGGCACCTCGATAGTGTCCTGCTGGGCCCCGAAGCGATTCCGCTGGTAAGTCACCTGCTCTGCCACCAGCTGCTTCAGTATGAAGAGCAGCAGCTCGTTGTTATCCCGCCGGAACGACAGGTAGCGAGCGAAAGTCTGCAGGACACAGCACAGTCACACGCCGCTCCCCACGCCTCTCGGCGGCCAGGTCATGGAGCCGCCAGGCTGCTGGGGCGCAGGCCATCCGTGGCTTCCCGAGCCAGGCTGGCCCGAGGGGCCACGCCCCCTTCACACCCACCTTCCGCATGCTGCGCGTGACGCTGAACTTCTGTGTGTCGATGAAGCTCTCCAGCATCACGCGGATGGCCATGTTCACGTCGTCCTCGATCACGTAGTCCCGCAGGTGGATGCGCGCGTGGGCCTCAGCCATGCGGATCATGGACTCGATGTGCCTCACCGTGATGGGGATGCTGCCCGTCGCCTGCGGGGGAGCACAGCGTCAGTGTCTCTGGGGGGGCGGGGGGGGGAGGCAAGGACAGGCAGAGGGGGGGCACTCTGGGCGGCCAGAACCCAGGCTTATCTCACAGAGAGAAGGTGCCAGGCAAACTCACGCTCACGCTCCCAGGTCTGTCTTAATTTTTGTTTAAAGATTTATTTATTTGAAAGGCAGAGGCAAACAAAGAGAAAGACAGAGAAATCTTCCTTCCGCTGGTTCACTCCCCTAACAGCCACAACGGCCAATCCGAAGCCAGGAGCTTCTTCTGGGTCTCCCATGCAGGTGCAGGGGCCCAAGGACTTGAGTCACTTTCTACTGCTTTCCCAGGCCACAGCAGAGCTGGATCAGAAGTGGAGCAGCCAGGACTCAAACCGGTAACCATATGGGATGCTGGTGCTACAGGCGACGGCTTTACCAGCTATGCCACAGCACCGGCCCTTTCTGGGTCTTTCTTAAAACATGAAGGTGTGCAGTGCAAGTTGGCCGCTCACATCTGCACGAGGTTGCTCCCCCATCCGACCTCTACACAGCTCAGAGCTGGTCATAGCTGTGGCCAGCTGTAAAACCTACTGTCACATACGAAATACCGCATAATCCAGTGAAATGTAAGAGAAAAAAAAGTAGTTTCTAAGAAAACTGAGTCGAATGTTCTTAAAGACATAGTAAAATTAAAAGGCAAAAACAAAAAGACGTTGCTGCCTTGAGTAGCTGTGGGTAGAAGAGCCACCCACGAGGATTCTGCATCCCAGCTGCTTACGAGCTACCCTGAAATTCTTCCTCCCAGGGTGGACGTCTGGCACAGTGGTTCAGACACCACTTGGGACACCCACGTCCCATGTCAGAGTGACAGCATTCGAGTCCTGGCTCCACTTCTAATTCCAATTTCCTGTACATGAGCACCATGGGAGGCAGCAGGTGATGGTTCAAGTACATGGGGCCCTGCCACCCAGGTGGGAGACCTGGACTGAGATCTGGGCTCCTGGCTTTGGCCTGGTCCAGCCCCAGTGGTTGTGGGCTTCTGCGAGGTAAACCAGGAGACGGAGGAGCTCTGTGTGGCTCTCTACGTTTCAAATAAAATAAAGTAGTAAATAAACAAAAATTAAAAAACAAAAAGAATTTAGAATGAAAGCAATGAGGGAAATAGAAAAATTCCTGCTCCGTTCATTATGAGCCAAAACGAAGTCTGGAACTCAGATATCAAGTTAATTTTGGTGAGATATATGCAAAGCCGACGTGGAATTTAACCAGAGAAGGTCAGAGTTTTGTGGCCGACTTAGGATGACGGTTGGTCAATCCATAGACCTTGGCCCTACCACGAGGCAGGCGTATGCCATGGTTTGGCGTAATACCAGGAAGGGGTGCCTTTGGCAGAGCAGTGAGCCAGCGGGAGGGATTGACGAGGGCCAGCAGGTTCCTGCAAGGCTCTCCGGCTCCCCTCCCGCTAAGTGACCTCTCACCCTTCCGCCTGCTGTCTCCCAAGCTCCCGTCTCGGGTCCTGTTACAGAGAAGGGACAGACAGACCAAGAGCACAGAGACGTGCCGCTTTCTGCACCGCCTTCCTGCCCCGGGCTCTGGGGCCCGAGCACACAGGCCACAGCCCGCACCCCTCACCATGGACTCCTTCCGCAGGTCGCTGTACATCTTGGCCACCTTGTCCTGGTCCATCTGGTTGAGCTTGGGGTGGACCTTCTCCTTGGCGTAGATGATGTACTTCCTGAGGACCTCCTGCGGCAGCGGCTCCACGCCGTACGTGTTGGGCAGGGCAGGCTCCGCGGCGCTGCCGTTGGCCAGCCCCTCCTCCTTGTTGCTGGGGTGGTGTCTGACGTGGCTGCCGACCACAAAGCGCGCCAGCATCTCATCCTACGGCGGGGGGAGGGGGAGGGTCAGCCCGAGTGGCGTGTGCGAGGAGAGCGATGGCCTCTCACCAATGCACGCGTCACACCCTCTTGGTGCAGACTCGGGAGCCCGTGGGAAATGTCACAGAGCTGGGAGGAGGTGAGGAGTTCCCAACTTTCAGGACAGAGAGTTATATGTGCCAGGAAGAGAGACAGGAAGCAGGCGGATACAAGCGGAGGCAGGGAGCAGAGAGAGCAGTGTGTCACCAGCCGGCGACAGCCCAGATTTCACAGGGTCCGGCAGGAGAGGGGTGGCCACGGCTTCTCATCACAGTGGAAAGCCACAAGCTGGCCGATAAGCAACTTACACTCTCAGGCCTAAGGGCAGAGCCTCACTGGAAGGTTGAGGATTAGGCTGGGAGGGCAGCCAGGGAGTGGCCGGTGGAAGAAAGAGAAGTCAGGACTTTTGGACATGACACAGACCGAGAGAACAACACTGGACAGCGGGCCACGCCGCGCAGTGCCCATTTCCCTGCACCAGGCACACTGCACGGCCCTAAGCCTCACGTGAGGGCCCCAGAACCCCAGCAGAGATGGCTGTACCTGGACTGGGTCCACCGTGTCCCTCACCACGCACAGGACGTCAAAGCGGGAAATGATGGGCTCCGTGAGGTCCACGTTCTCAGAGAAGGTCAGTGAGGGGTCGTAGCGTCCTCCTGAAACACAGGGTACCCTGCATCACAGCGAGTGCCCCCAGCCTCTATCGGGGTGGAGGGGACGAGGGCACTGGAAGGAAGGAGGACACGGAATGGCCACGCAGCACCTGCTGTCCATCAGGCGAAGTGCTCTCCCCACAAGCAATGCCTGGAACAGCCTGAAGAGCAACTTAACAGGCTCAGACCCAACTCTGCCCCAGCTGGGACGATGCCCCTCTCCCGAGGACATCCAAGGTGGGTCCAAGACGCTGGCTCTACAGAAACACCCGTGCCTCCAGTCTGACCTCCTCCCTTCTCCAATGAGACACGCAGAAGGAACCTCGTGTTGCCCAGTGCCCCACGCCCAGCGGCTGCCCCGCGGGTACCTATGGGATTGGCGGCAGCGATGACGGTGCAGCGGGCCTGCAGGGAGGTGACGATGCCGGCCTTGGAGATGGAGATACTCTGCTGCTCCATGGCCTCGTGGATGCTGGTTCTGTCCTGGTCGTTCATCTGCCAGAGTCAAGTGCCCAACCGTTAGCAAGGCCCAGCCCCCACCGCCGGTCTCAGGAGGGCCCAAGCCGAGTGCCGAGCCCCACGCCACCCAGGGACCCACCTTGTCAAACTCGTCGATGAGACACACTCCTCGGTCAGCCAGAACCAGCGCCCCGGCCTCTAAGGTCCACTCCCTGCTGACGGGGTGCCGCTGCACATAGGCTGTGAGGCCCACAGCTGACGCGCCCTGGCCGGTGGTGAAGATGGCCCGGCTGGACACCTTCTCAACGTATTTCAGGAACTGAGACTTCGCTGTGCCAGGGTCTCCACACAACAGCACGTTGATGTCCCCCCGCACCTTGTGCTTGCCACCTGGAAGAGGCACGGAGCGGGGCAAGATGGGTGCACCCCACCCACCCTTCAACCTGCTCATTAGCAAAGGCAGAGGCGCGGCCCCCTGACGGGGGTGGGGGGCACCCCAGCCGTCTTTCCGCTCTGAGCATTTAGCCCTGAGGAACACATCGAGGACGCAGCCTGCACAAGGCATCCTTTGTGAATGGGAATGTGAAGAGCAGTGAGTGAGTAAATGTACAACCGAACTAAGCAAACCCTGCTACACAGACCGGGATGCGGAGACCTAAGGATGAGCCTGCTCTGCGGGCTGCAGCGGGGGAGGTCAGCTGGGTGCTTCAGGGGTGGGCAGGGCACGGGGCACACGCACAGGGAAGCCTGTGTTTGCAAATATCAATGCGCACATATGTCAGGAAGCCCCTTGTTCACTGCACACGTCGGTTAACAGTCCCACAAGGGCCTGGAACACACACACCAACCTGACTGGGAGTGACCTACGGCAGGGAGGGAACCGGGATGAGAAACAGCAGTCTGGGGCGGGCGGTGTGGTGCAGCGGGCTAAAGCCCCAGCCGGCAGTGCCGGCATCCCGTATGGGCCAACTGGGGAGTGAACCAGAGGAAGGAAGACCTCTCTGTCTCTACCTCTCTCTGTAACGCTTTCAAATAAACACATCTATCAAAAAGAAAAAAAGGGCAGTGTGTGCTGATCTTTTATCAAAATGTAAAATAAAGATTTCTATGCTACGGTTGTAGCTAAAGCTTAAAAAATAAGAGAGAAGCAAAGACCAGTTTGTTCCAAGCACAAAGGCAGGCAGCCATGGAGTTGGATCCCCGGCAGCCTGAGGAGCAGTGGCCAGGGGCTGTCCTCCCTCCTGGTGAGCGGGTCACACACACAGCCTGACCCACTCTCTCTACCCAGCACGTGACCTTGCCTGTTACCACAGTGTTGGCTCCCCAAGACACTGGTGGAGCAAAAGCTGCTAACGCCCTGGAGAGGAAGGGGTGGTCCCAGAGCCACTCACCTGGGTTTTTGGGCTCCCCTCCAAACAAAGCCAAGGCCAGGCCTCTCTTGATGTCTTCATGGCCATAGATGGAAGGAGCTATACTGGCAAAGATCTGAGAACAGGGAGGGACACTGATGTGAGCGCTCGCATCAGGTCACACACATGCTCTGGCCCCTGCTCTCAGGCACCCGGCCCACCAGGCTCTGCCCCGACTCGGGGCCTTCCCATCAGTTCTACCAGACAACCACAGAACCGTGAGTCAAAGACCCCTCGACTCTCTTACGCCAGGAAGCAATTTCCCAAGATCACAGATCAAGAGTGGAGATGAGGCGAGAGCCGCATCTGAAGCAGGGCACCGTGTGGCGGAAGTGTAGCCCATAACAGACACGGGGCCGGGGGTCTTTGCCACGCTGCCCTGCCCCAGCCTGTGCCATCACGTGGCAGAGAGACAGGCAAGTGCCTGGCTCAGGGCTGGGCCAGGGTGTATGCGGGACAGAGACCGCAAATCTGCATGAATTTTAAAGACAGAATTAGAGGCATCGAAATTCTTGCTTGGAGGAGCTGCATAGCTGAACCTTGACCTTCGGTGCCACCTCCCCACGCCCACCCCGGCCAGCAGGAGCAGCACGGAATCCCCACACGTCCCTCCTTCCAGGACAAAGCAAGGAGGAGCTCAGAGGGCACCAGGGCCCCAGGGAGGAGGGCACTGAAGGAGAAAACGGGCAGTGACGGCGGAAGAGGAGGCCCGGCCCACCTGCCAGCCGCCTTCACGCCGAGTCAGACGTTCCCGAACGCTGCTTCCCACTGAAAGACTTCCCGCTGCTCGGAGAAGCGGCCGACACCGGGTCTGAGCAGGAAAGGTGCAAGAGCAGCCTACAGTGTCTTCTGCCAGAAAGGCAGACAACCAGGGTGGGGTCGGCAGGACTCTTAGAATCCAACACGACAAACACGGGCCCCCCTGAGCTCGGTGAAGATGACAACCACAAGACAGACCACAGCGACACTCAGTAACAGCACGCCGGTCACGTCGTATGAAGCTGCAGAACCAACTCACATTCTGAAAACTGGCCAATCAAAGAGGAACGAGCGAGCACTCGTCCTGCGCTTCCTCCCGGGGCTTGACCTGGTGCTAAACACAGCTCACCAAGAAGCTCCTCCTTGCCAAGACTTCCCGGCAAGTGAGCCTCATCTGGCAACTCCTAACGACCCAATGGACCTGGCCAAGGATCGCCAAGGTCCCTGGTGGACACACACATCAGAAGCAAGTCCGCCCGTGAGAGCCAGGGCCCCCACACAAAAAGAATTAAAACCAAACAGAGCCTGAGTCAGCTTCTCTAACTGACGCCAGTACTGATGCACAGGTGACCGGGGCGTATGTGCAGCGAGCACAGATCAGCAACATCTGGACTCTGGGAGACTCAGCAGGGGAGACGACCCAGTTTCTCCCAAACAACTGAAGGGGGATAGGGAGAAAGAAGCAACCTGAAGATGACGAGATTCAGAGATGAGCCCTAGAATCAGTCAGTCATCATCGTGGGCCCTTTTTGGAAGCTGGCTCCAAGAAGCCACTAACATCTAACAAACATTTGAAGGATTTATGTATTTGAAAGGCAGAGTGCTGGGGGGATTAGGAGGTGGACACAGAGCACACAGAGAGAGAAATCTTATATCCACTGTCACTCCCCTGACAGCTGCAAGAGCCAGGGTGGACCAGCTGCAGACAGGAGCCAGGTATCTCCCGTGGTGGCAGGAGCCCAAGCACGTGGGCATGATCCGCTGCCTCCCAGGCCCAGGGCAGGAAGGTGGACTGGAAGCAGAACAGCCAGGACTCAACCACCACACTGAGAAGGGACGCCAGGGCTGCGAGCTGCGGCTTAGCCCGCCTGTCACAGGGCCAGCCCCCAACCACAGATTGTTAAAGGCCAGACAATCAGAGGCATCCAACACAGACTCAATCATTCAACGTTAAGGCATCTGCTTCTCGAGTGTGATGACCGCAGCGTGGCTGGGTAAGGCCTCGTGGCCAGGCTGCCTCCCCCCACACTGCAGTCCCAAGGTCCCATGCCCGGCCCTGGCTCCAGCTCTGTGCTGCTGCAGACCCTGGGAGGCAGCAGGTGGCGGCTCAGGCAGCTGGGTTCCTGCCACTCCTGTGGACTGGACTGAGTTCCTGACTCCTGGCCTTAGCCACTGCAGGCACAGGGGGGCGGGGAGGGGCAGGGGGACTGAACCAGCATGCGGATTCATCAGCAAAACGGGCCCAGAGGACACCTCGAGCACTTGTCACTATGTGGAAACCACGTCGACCATTCCACGCAAATACCGAGTACACAGTTCTCTTGTTAGACGCTCACTGTGCGGAGACTCACACCCCTGCCGGGCGTGCTAAGACTTCAAGCCTTGACCTCTCTCCCCTGGACACCGCCCGCTGTCGTTTTGGCAGTGGGCAACCCTGCAGGATGAGGTAACGTCTCCCTCAGTACCAAGGGCAGCAGGCATCCTGCTTACCATGCGGTAAGAGTCCCCAAGCCCAGGCCAATCCTGTACACACTGCGGCGGTGCCAGGCAGGCCTTCCCGGAGGCCAGGAGAGCAGACATGCGAATGCCCACACTGCCCGTGTGCCCTCTGCCACTGACCCGGTTAGCCAGGAGACGGACAGCCTCACTGAATAGCAGGTGAGTGGCACAGAATCAAATCTTGGATGCGCCAAGGAGTCACAGTGTTGCAGTTACCCATAGGCAGGGACTTTACAAATACTGATTCAGGCTAGTTCTGTTCTTCTGTGTGGGCCAGGCTGAAATGAGGAGCCCAGAACTCCATCTAGGACTCCCAGAAGAGTGGCAAGGGCCCAAGTTCTCGAACCATCATCTGCTGCTTCCCGGGTGCCTTAGCGGAAGGACGGGAAGTGGAGCAGATGGGGCTTCAAACCACAGACTCCAAAACAGGGTACGGGTGTCCCAAGTGGCAGCTTAACCCACTGCACCGCACCGCCTGCCCCTTGCTTGGTCCTGTAACAACTCTAGTAGGTCCTCTCACCCTCTAACTTACACACGAGGGCAGCTCATCTGGTAGGACGAAGGATTAGGCCAAAATCCACATGAAGTCTGGCTGTACACTGTGTGGCTCTCCTGTCACATCTGTGTCCAGTGTGCCACGTACCTCTTTAATACTTGACCCCATCCAGTGCCCAGGGCCCTCAAAATTAAATGCCCCCCAGAAGGCAACCTGAGTCTCAAAACAGAGCTCACCAGGCTGGACAGAACTCCAGAGGGGGGACAGAACATGCTGGAAGGCACTCGCCCTGCCGCATGGCCCTAGTCAACGTTGCCAGAGAGGAACAGGGACCAGTAATCAGAGACTAAGACTTCGAAAAACCCAGACGCCCAGATTCTCATGTGACACGAACATCAAAGCAAACTAGGGTGGGTGTCCGCCACAGAGCCACGTGACCACGTGGGACGCCTGCATCCCTACCGGGGCACCAGTCCGAGTCCAGGCTATTCCTCTTCCAATCCAGCTTCCTGCTGGTGCATCCGGGATACAGGCGATGGCTCGAGTACCTGGTTCCCTGTCATTCACCTGGGAGATTCTGGAGTAAGTCCCAGGCTCCAGGCTTCAGCCTCACCCCCACATGGCCTGACCCTGGCTGTCACCCTAGCCATCTGTGGAGCTGCGTGAGAGCAGGGGCCATGTCTGCCTTAGGCGGGGGCAGACTGGCACTCACAGCAGCCTTCCCACGGCACTTCCGCCATGACAGCAACACACAACGAAACAAGCAGCCTCCTCTGTGGTCCATCGCTAAGGCATGATTCTCTCCTTCACCTTCGGACTAAAAGACCGAATCAGGGACAACCAGGGGTGGGAGATGGGATGAGGGGAGGAAGAACAGAACCGACATGCCAACTTCTTTCTGGGAAGAACCCGGAAAACTCCCGATCGCCTAGCCCACACCGACAAGGCCTGCAGACACCAGCTGCCTCATCCTTGCCAGGTTTACCGCTGGGTGACAGAGCAGTTTCTCGCGTGGACTCAGAGCCACTGAACACTCCGGGGATAGGACGTGGGACACGAAGCTATTCTGCTAACTGGCAGAAGACACACTGACAAGCAGACACAGGCATGGAAAGATGAGGGGGACCAGAAGGGACAGGCACGGCTGTGCAGAGAGGGCTCACGGGCTCCTAGGCCAAGTGGACAGAGAAAGATGACCGAGGACACAGCTTGGCCGCCTGGACACAGCTCCGTCCCATTCATTCATACTCGCCGTGCTGTCTCCAGCCAGCCTCTAGGGACGGGGTGGCCCTTGTCTCTGCGAAGATCACACACGCAAAGGAGATGAGCCCACGCACTAAGCCAGCCCACAGGAAGTGCAGTGGACGCGGCCCTCAGCACAGGACAGAGCCGCTCTGCACTGAAACCCCGCAGGAGGAGGGGCTGAGGTCGAGCACAGAGCGGGAAGCCACCACGCGCAACACTGCCGTGCCCTGTCCCGTACTGGAGTGCCGGGCACCTCAGTCCCTCTGCTTCTGATAGGGCTTCCTGCTAACCACCTGGGAAGATGCCCAGTGACCGCGCAAGTGCTTGGGCCCCTGCCTCCCACGTGGGAGGCTAGGATGGAGTTCCTGTCTCCTGGCTGTCGCAGCCATCTGGGGAGAGAGCCAGTAGATGGAAGGTCTCTGTCACTCTGCCTTCCGAGTACATAAACAAATGTTTAAAAAAGCACACAAAATCCAACACCATCAACAAAACCAGCAAGAAACTGAGCTGAGGAAGACAGAGGGAGAATGGCAGCTTCAGAACAAGTAGGCACCAGGAAGCAGGTGAGTCCAGACAGGAGACATGGCAGAGGAGTTTGAAAGAAAAATCTAACACCCACTTTAAACCCTCATCTCCCCAACCTCCAGTGAGGGGAAAAAAAAAAAAAGAAACCACCACAAAGCCACAGCGGGGGAGCCTTCCTCCTGGAGAAACTGCTGTGGGTTAGGGACGGCTGCCAGGATACCCTGTAAGCCGGCAGTTACCCCAAGGCTCTGCCTTGGCTCCAGAGTCAGGCCTGGGCAGGGCACATGAGGCCAAAGGGGAAAGAAACCTACCCAATGGTCAGCCCAATCCTGTCCTAACCAGAGACGCTCCTCCCTGTCTCACGGGAGGAGGTACAGGCTCAGAAGCCACCAGGCCACTCAGCTGGCATGTGGCAGAGCAGGAGCTGGGGTGGCCCATCCCTGGAACCCACATCCAGGCTCCTCCCCAGGGTGACAGGGCCTCCCATGGAGGCGATGACTGAGCTCCAGGTTGGAGCTAAGTAAGAAGGGCGCCTGGTTTCTAAGATCAGGGAATCGCAACCAAGGTTCCAGTGGCATCATGGCCAAACAGCCTCCGTCCCCAGCCCCCAGCCCGCCTGCCACCTGCCTTCTCCCCGATCTGCTGGTCCTTGGACAGGCTGGTGATCATCTTCACATCCTCGTCCGTCAGCTCCCCCACGGCCACCTTGTTGTCCTTCTTGGCCACGTGGTTGGCCAGGATGACGGTGGCAAAGACAGGGAAGCCGTTGGCGGTGTTGAGGGAGCCGTCATAGTTGTTGTGGTAGATGCCGGTCAGCTCCTAGGGACAGCAGAGGCCAGCCGGTCAGAGGGCCGGAGCCAGGCGCCAAGCGGGAGCTGCGTCCACCTCCAGGCTGCCTTGACCCAGCTTTCTCCCACGGCCAGTTGTCCACACCACACTTGTAGACACCAGAGTAGCTCAGCAAAACCAAAGGAACACTGCTTCTAATCCCAGCACCTGGCTGAGCGTCACAAGGAGGAGACGCTCTTTGCCCAGCTGACTCAAGAACCAACCTCAGGCAGGCTCCCCGGCTACCACCAGCCCCACCCCAGCCGTGACCGTGCCCGCCAGCTCGCGCCCCCAACCCAAGGACTCACGATCTCGTCTCCCGGCTTGCAACTGTCCACCAGATCAGCCAGCAGAATGGCGTCCTTGGAGCGGGGCAGCCGGCCAGCCGCCACTTTGCCCGGGCTCTCCTGAATGCGGATGCGCTGGTAGTTCTGATAGACAGTCTGGAGGGACAGACAGCAGGTCAGGGCAGCCCCGCCCTGAGCGACACACTTCGTGTCCTCCTGAAAGCAACAGCTTCCCAGGCCACCTGACCTCGACCCCAGTCCCACGAAAAGAAGGAGCAGTAAGAAAGAGCAAAGATGGCAGGAGGGAGCCCACATGCCCCAGCACATTGGCAGGTGGTCCCCACCCTGGCCAACCTGGCACATCTCATACAGGCTGAGCCACCATGAGCCTCGCTGCCCGAGTTCAAATCCTGCCTCCGTTCTCCTGGGCAAGTGACTTACAGGGACGCCGATGCTCTAACTGCAACCTCACAATACGGATGAATCAGTCCCATGGACACAGCACCGAGGGGCTGCCCTCGTGGCACAGCGGGTCAAGCTGCCGCTTGTTAAACTGGCATCCCATACTGGAGTCCCACCTGCTCTGCTTCTGATCCAGCTTCCTGCTAACGTGCCCAGGAAGGCAGAAGGTGGCCCAAGTGCTTGGGCCCATGGCACCCACGTGGGAGACCAGGAAGGAGGTCCTAGCTCCTGGGTTTGGCCTGACTCAGCTCCGGCTGGCGCAGCCATTTGGGGAGGAAGACAGCAAATGATTAGAGTTCTCTGTTACTCTGATGGGCTGTCCCAGCCTATCTGCTGTCCATTATTTCACTATTGTCTCAAAGAGAGAACGATGTAGCACTTAAAAGTACATACTCTGGACCAAAATGCCCCGGTTATGGGGCTGGTGTCGTGGCATAGCAGGTAAAGCCGCTGCCTGCAGCACTGCCATCCCACAGGGCACTGGTTCAAGTCCCAGCAGCTCCACTTACGATCCAGCTCCCTAATGGCCTGGGAACCTCCCTCCCTGTTACTTTTTTTTTTTTCTGACAGGCAGAGTGGACAGTAAGAGAGAGACAGAGAGAAAGGTCTTCCTTTGCCGTTGGTTCACCCTCCAATGGCCACCGCGGCCGGCGCACTGTGGCCAGCACACCGCACTGATCCGATGGCAGGAGCCAGGTGCTTCTCCTGGTCTCCCATGCAGGTGCAGGGCCCAAGGACCTGGGCCATCCTCCACTGCACTCCCGGGTCACAGCAGAGAGCTGGCCTGGAAGAGGGGCAACCGGGACAGAATCCAGCGCCCCGACCGGGACTAGAACCCGGTGTGCCGGCGCCACAGACGGAGGATTAGCCTAGTGAGCCGCGGCGCCGGCCCTAACTTTCAAAATAAACAATACCTTAATAAAAGAAAAAAGAAGAAGGCTGAGTTCTGGTCCTTTGGGCCACTTCCTACTACTGGGCAAGGTCACTTCCCTGACCTTTTACTTCTTGTCCAGCAAACCAAGGTCAACAGCGACCCGCCCCCAGAAGGCGCAATCGAGACTGTTAGTGTCACCCACCATCCGGCACAGGTAAGCACTCCACGTTTCCGCAGCAACCATGACTCCTTTCCTAGTCGCCGTCTCACATTCCCTAGGAGCAGGGCCAGACACTGCTCTTGTGCAAGAAACCTACAGAGGGGCCACTGTGGTGCAGTGGGTTCAAGCTGCCACCTACAGTGCCAGCATCCCATATGGACGCCGGTTCAGGTCCCAGCTGCTCCACTTTCGATCCAGCTCTCTGCTGTGGCCTGGGAAAGCAGTAGAAGATGGCCCAATGCCAGCGCTGTGGCTCAACAGGCTAATCCTCCGCCTTGCAGCACCGGCACAGCGGGTTCTAGTCCCGGCCGGGGCGCCGGATTCTGTCACAGCTGTCTGTTGTGGCCCAGGAGTGCAGTGAGGATGGCCCAAGTGTTTGGGCCCTGCACCCCATTGGAGACCAGGATAAGCACCTGGCTCCTGCCATTGGATCGGTGCAGTGGTCACTGGAGGTTGAACCAACGGCAAAGGAAGACCTTTCTCTCTGTCTCTCTCTTACTGTCCACTCTGCCTGTCAAAAATTTTTAAAAAAAAATTTAAAAAAAGAAAGAAAAAAAAAAAAGATGGCCGAAGTCCTTGGGCCCCTGCACCCATGTGGGAGACCTAGAAGCTCCGCCTCCTGGCTTTGGATCAGCTCAGCTCTGGCTGTTGCAGTCACTTAGGGAATGAACCAGTGGAACGGAAGACCTCCCTCTCTCTTTTCTCTCTGGCTCTACTTCTCTGTGCAACTCTGTCTTTCGAAATAAAAAAAAAAAAAAAAGAAAGAAACCTACAGAGGGGCCCTGTGAAGAACAGAGGAAGCCACACAGGCTGAGCAGCACCCTGGCCAGGTGGGCGCAGACCCTCACTTCGGTTAGCTTTGGACTGTGGGTTCACACACACACGGGGGCTCTCGGACAGGTCCCGACAAGGCAGCCCCACTACGTACAGTAACGTGCAGAACGGCAGTGGTGCCAAGCAAGCAGCCAGGCAGCAGAGGGGAGCTGGACGCGCGCCACAGGGACCACGGTGACAGTGCAAAGGCACCCGTGACACAGCTCAGTCCTTAAGGTCCATGGGCCTAAGCAAGGTCTCCCGCACGTGGCACAGCAGGGTCTGAGGTGGTTCTAATCCAGGGCCCCACGAGCCGGGCAGGCGCCAGGATAGAGTCCATACAGGACGGGGGCTGTGCATGTGAGTGACAGCCCTGCAGAGCCAGCTCAGAAGGGGGCCAGTTCGCCAGGAGAAGCTGTCAACTTGGACACTTCAGACAAAACTACCAGGCTGGCAGCGCGACGGGGCAGCTTTGGCCGCCACCTGCGAAGCTGGCATTCCACATGAGTGCTGGTTCAAGTCCTGGCGACTCCACTTCTGATCCAGCTCCCTGCTAATGCACCTAGGAAGGCAGCAGAAGATGGCCCAAGTGCTCGGGCCCCTCCACCAACAGGGGAGACCTGGACTGCACTGTGAGGCTCTGGCTTCAGCCTGGCCCAGCCCTAACCACTGTGACCACCTGGGGAGTGAACAGCAGAGGGAAGACCCCTCTCTCTCTCCCTCTCTCTGGAACTCTGCCTTTGGAATAAACATCGCAGTTCTTTAAGGTGTGGCAAATACACAAGTCCATCTTGCTCTCTGCTGTCCATCTTCACGAGCCTGAGGTGGGTCAGGCCCCGCGTTTGGGGACCCACTGAAACAGGACAGCAGCCAGCAGCAGGACCCGTGTGCTCTCTCACCTCTTCCATGTTGACTTCGAAGGGGCCAGCCGACTGGCACTCGGGACAGGAGCCTGGCTTCACCTCCTGGTTCTGGGACTGGCAGAAGGGGCCCAGGACGAAGTTGCACTTGTTACAGTTGTACTTGACCATGCTGAGCTGGGGCAGGACCCCCGTGCAGCTGGTCACCACCCCACTGGTGCGGATCAGCTGGTTCAAGTGCAGCTGTCTGTGGAGGACGAGGACACATCAGAAGCCGGGAGCCAGGCTGCTCTGACCACACAAGGCCAGGATTGCCCAGGAGGACACACAGTGCCCACCCATCAAACCCACCCCATAGCGCTCCCACACAACCACAATCCACCTGGGATGAGGGCTCTTCCTGGCCACACCCTGCCCCACCCACAGCACTGCCACTCTGCAGCAGTGTCTAGACCACAAGGACCCTTGGTTCTCACCTGCCCGCAGCTCACCTGAGCGACCGCAGCTCCTCCACCAGAGGAAGGTGGGAGATGCGCACGTGGATGTGGCTGGCGATGCGGTCGTACTTGGGGTACATGGCCAGCACCACCTCCAGCGCAGCCTCGTCAAAGATCTGCAGCAGCTCTGCCGGCGCCTCGGGCAGGAAGTAGGCCAGGACGTGCTCCCGGGCCGCCAGGTCCTCGTAGTTCACCACCAGGCTCTCACGGTTCTCTGAGAGTGGGCGAGAGGGAACGGGACTGAGCAGAGGCCAGCTTGGGCCCAGGGAGGTGCCCTCTGCCTCCCGACAGGGGGTGCACGAGGAGGAAGACGATGACTGGCCCAACCCTGGGGCCCTGAGATTTTACTGTGCTTTACCTACGTGCCTTAGACAAGCGACACATCCTGAGCCTCAACTCCCCGTTCTGCAAAATGGGCCACCCCACAGTGTGGAGTTGCTAGACGGAACATGAACAGGACACCCGCAAAGCTACAAATGCAAAGTCCCTTCAAGGACCAGGAAGGAACTGATGGGTAAACTGCCCGGGACAGGGAGCGGAGGGGACTGCACACCCTTTTAAAGTCAGCTCCCCACACACAGCAATGTGATGCCACTTTGTGACCACGCAGTGGTCCAGATTTCTATACAAAACCTGGCCATTTCAAAACACATCCAAAAAAGCACTTTGGTGGGGCTGGCGTTGTGGTGCGGCAGGCTAAGCCACCTCTTGTGACTCCGGCATGCTCTCCGTGAGTTGCCAGTTCGAGTCCCCAGCGGCTCTGCTTCCATTCCAGCTCCCTGCGAATGGGCCTGGGGAAAGCAGCAGAGGATGGGCCAAGGGCCTGGGCCCCGCCACTCACAGGTGGATTCCAATGGAGCTCCAGCCTCCTGGCTTCTGGCTTCTGCTTGGCCTGGCCACAGCCACTATGGCCACCTGGGAAGTGACCCAGCAGATGGAAGCTCTCTGTCACTGTTCCTTTCAAATAAGTAAATATTTTGTGGGGGTGGGGGAGGAAGCCAGGTTGGTGGTCCCTGCACAGCCAGGACAGTCCAAGTGCAGACACTCAATACACTGTGGTTCTCTGAAGGACGGATGCCTTGTGTTTCTGGTGCCAGCCCCATCCGGCCTGGGACTTGTAGCCGGACACTGCCCACACCTCACACGTGCTAACTGTGCACCAGCAAGGCCAACGTGAAGGACCCTTTGAGGGGGCAGGGTGCAGGGAGCCACACCTTTGCACATGTCGCTGATGCGCTCCTTGAAGACGTTGTGGCCGTGGCCGTCCACGTGGGTGCGCAGGAAGTTCTTGAAGCGGTGGTGGATCTCCAGCCGCGGGCCCGCCATGCTCACCCACTCGCGCACCGTGTGGCCCTTGAGGTCCTCCAGGTTCTCGATGCTCTCGATCATCTCCTCGTCCTCCTCGCCGTCCTCCGTGGCCCGCTCCACCTGGCGCCGCTTGCGGGTGGGTCGCTCCTCGTCCTCCTCGTCACTGTCTGGGGAGGCGAGGGGCACCCACGCGTCGAGTCTTGCCCAGCACCTCGCACCGCTTCCCTGGTATGCCCTTCCAGCCCCCTGGGGCTCTGGAAGCCAGGACCGGCCTCTCCGGCCAGCACGCATCTGAACCCACCGTACAGGAGCCCACGGCGCATGCGGCCCAGGCCCCGGCCAGCCTCCCGGTCGCGCTGCCTCATGACCCGCTCGGCCGCCTCTCTCTGGCTGGCAGTCAGCTCCTCCACGTCCTCGTCGTCCAGAGCCAGGCCCTCCGCCTCATAGGTGTCCAGTTCCGGGATGGCGCGGTAGTCCCTGAGATAGCCCCAGAGTGAACACGGTGAACGCCGCGGAGAGAATTCCACCCAGGACGTGGGCCCGCTCCCGAAGGCCCAGGAGCCCCAGCCCGGGCAGGCCAGGAACATGGCAGGCTCAGAAGGCCTGCACATTTCATATCCCTTAACCATGCAGGTAAAGCCGCCACCTCTAACGCCTGCAGAGACTGAAGTAGTAAATTTCTTATGTATTTTACAAAATAAAAAAAGGTGTTTGAGGGGCCGGCACTATGATGTAGTGGATTAAGCCACTGCCAGCAGTGCCTCCATCCCATATGGGTGTGGGTTCGAGTCCTGGCTGCTCCACACCCATCCACCTGCCTGCTAACGGCCTGGGAAAAGCAGCAGAGGATGGCCAAAGTATTTAGGCCGCTGCCACCCACGTGGGAGACCAGGAAGAAGCTCCTGGCTCCTGGCTTTGGTCTGCCCCAGCCTCAGCCATGGAAGCCATCTGGGGAATGAACCAGCAGGTGGAAGATATCTCTCTCTCTCTCTCTCTCTCTCTCTCTCCTCTAACTCTGATTTTCAAAATAAAAAAATATTTAAAAAAAAAAAAAAAAAAAACCCACGGAAAGGTGCCCAGCATCACCAGCCACCGGGGAAATGCCAGTCAAGCCACAGGGACGTGTGCCGTCACAGCAGCCAGAGAATCGGAACCCCTAAGCCTCGCTTCTGAGAACGTGGAAGGCGGGGCCAGCACTGTGGCACGGCGGGTTGAGTTGCTGCCTGTGGTGTCCTCGGCACCCCATATCAGAGCCGGCTCGAGTCCCAGCTGCTCCCTGTAATGCACCTGGGAAGGCAGAGGAAGACGGCCCAAGTGCTTGAGCCCCTGCCACCCATGTGGGAGACCCAGATGGAGCTCCAGGCTCCTGGCTTTAGCCACGACCACGACGGCCATCACAGCTATGTGGGGAGTAAACCAGCAGATGAAGGGTCTCTCCGGCACACAGATGAACCCAAAAAAAAGTCTTATGGCCTGGCCCGCATGCCTAGAAACATACCAAGAGAACCGAAAACACACTCTCACACAAAGTTGTATGTCAACGCCCACAGCTGCACTGAGGGCTGGCGCTGTCTGTGGAGCCGGCATCTGATTCAGGCAACTGTTCAAGTCTCAGCTGCCCCACTTTTTTTTTTTTTTTTAAAGATTTGCCTCTTTATTTGAAACACAGTTTTACAGAGGCAGAAGCAGAGAAAGAGCGAGAGAGGTCTTCCAGCCACTGGTTCACTCCCCAAATAGCCACAACAGTTGGAGATGCGCCGATCTGAAACCAGGAGCAGGAGCTTCTTCCACGTCTCCCACACAGGTGCAGGGACCCAAGGACTTGGGCCATCCTCTACTGCTTTCCCAGGCCATAGCAGAGAGGGGGATTGGAAGTGGAGCAGCCAGGACTCGAACTGGTGCCCATGTGGGATGCCGGCACTTTACCCACTACACCACAGCAAAGCCCCTCGGCTGTCCCCTTTCTGACCCAGCTCCCTGATAATGTACTGAGAAAGCAGCGGAAGATGGCCACGTCCTTGTGCCCCTGCATCCACATGGCAGGTCCAGATGAAGCTCCTGGCTTTGGCCTGGCCCACTCCCAGCCATTGTAACCATTTGGAGAGCAACCAGAGCATAGATCTCTCTGCCTTTGCCTCTCCCTTCCTCTCTACAACTATTTTAAATAGAATAGATCCATCTCTCTGTGCTCATGCTTCTTCTCCAGCCTACAGACCCCTGCGTCCCCTGGGAGCGACTCTCAAGGAGCTGGGCCCACCCAGGCCTCGGGACCTGGCCCTTCTAGCTTGGATACCGCAAGTTAAGCTGACCTAAGCTGTGCTGTGTCTCCCCCAGACCCTGAGCCACGCTGTGCTCACAGGCAAGGATGCTGTCCAATTCACCTGCGCCCCAGCCCCCGAGGCCGAGATGCCTACGCCTGGGCACTCTGCACAGCCGTGCCTGGGGCCCCGAAGGAAAGTACCTCTCCATGCCATCTCCAATAAGCTCCTCTCCGTCCTCTTCTTCCTCCAGGGGCCCCTCTGTACCCAGCAGCCCCTCGGACTCATCCTCAAAGGGAGGAAGGTCACGGCCAGGGCTGGAGGTCAGGGCGTCGGTGCGCCGGGAGCTTCGGCCGGGGCTGGAGGTGAGAGGATCATTGTTTCGGCGACGCCGAGCCGGGCTGGACGCCACGGTAAAGGACTCGGATGACTCCTGCAAGAGAGAAGCAGCCGCGGTCAAACACTGGGGCACCGGGGGTGGGGGGCGACTCAGCTTCCTGGTGGTCCCACGGGGGTCTTTCCTCCTGACTCTCTGACCACCACAGCAGTCCTCAAACACCCCAGCCCCTTCCAGCCTCGTGTCCTTCGCACTTGAGGTTCCCTCTGCCTGGAACGCTCTCGGCTGAGCATAGAGCCACTCACAGCACCCTGCGTCTTCTCCATGCAACCCAGGGGTTACGGCTCTTTGCTCCCCCTGCAGCAGGAATTCCACCCATCGGAGCACCCCCAAGGCACCCAGCCCTGTGCCAGGAAATGAGGTAGAGGCACCAAACCAGAAGCGGGCTGGAGCCTCGGGTGGAGGAGCGCACAGCAAGCAAGACAAAGGAACGGGAAAACACAGCAGGAAGCGGCGGAGGAGGACCCAGGCCCCGGCGTGCCGGGCGCGCGCCCCCGGCAGGCTTACAGATGGCGCCCTAAACAGCACGTGCAGGGTGAACAATGCCAGGGGCGCGCTCGGCTTGGGGTGCCCGGCGACCCCAGGCTGCAGCGGCCAGAGGGATCGCCAGGCGGACTCAACCCCCCCGGGCCTCCCAGCCCCCGGCCCGCCGGCCCCAACACGGAGTCCCGCCCGCGGCCCCGAGAACCTGAGGCGCGGCGGCCGCGACGCCTCGGCCCCCGCCAGCGCCCCGCGCGCCCCGCACGCCGAGCTCACCGCCATCGCCGCGCCGCTTTTTCCGCTCAAGCTCCTCCAGCAACAACCAGTTTTCGCGCGAAAACCGGCTCACGTGACGCACCAAAGCCCGGGAAGCGCCCGGAGGAAGACGACGTCATGACGTCGGCGTCTGTTTGCGGGCGGGGGCGCGGGGGCGGGCCAGGGTCTGGCCCCGCCCACGCCGCTCGGCCCCGCGCTCCCCGGAGAAGACCAGAGAGCCTGGGACGCGGCGGGGCTGGGCTGCGGGGGCGGGTCGCACGGGTCCCACTCCACTCGCTGGCTGCGTGGGTTTAGTGGCGCTCCGGCCATCTTACAGACGGGGCCGATGAGGCTCAGAGCCGTGTTTCCTGGTGCCTCGTTTGTGAATGGGCAGTGTCCACTCTTCCAAAAGCTACAAGCATCCAAAGAGCTCCAGGATTTTGTGGGCATTCACAGGCGAGGTTCTCGGTGCAAATCCCCCTCACCCAGGGGAGCCTAGCTGCGGGGAGCGTGTTCCAGTCACAGCTGCAGAGAGCCGGGCTCGGTGGGAATGTTTCAGGCCTGCACCTGCTGTCACGAAATAGATGATCCCAGGGTCCGGCTAGCTGCACCTCGCTCTTGGGGCTGGTCTACTTCCAAGCTCCGGGATTCAGCGCCTCACAGGCAGCAGGAGAGAAGTGAGTGGGTGTGCTTGACCTTGACCTACCCCGCAGACCGCTCACTTGCAGGGGAGCCACCCACAGGGAGAAGCTGCAGTTCCCGGCTAACAGTCCCCGTTGGAGTTGTACTGGACACAGAGCAGCAGGCATCTCCACCTGCTGCTTCCGCCATCAGGTGCGCTCAGCTGTCCCACCTCCAGACGCTGCGTGTGGCCCATAGGATGAGTCAGCTCCCCTGTGATCCAGAGCAGTCTTTTCCTCCATAAATAGGACCAGGCTGTCAGCCATGGTGGTGCCTGAGCCGCCACTGTGTTAGTGACGACGGGTGACACAGGCCTGCAGCTCTGGGCCCATCTGGATCTCCAGTCTAGTGGGCTCTGGCCTCCTGGTCACTGGATGTCCCCGTGTCATTGCTGGCCAGGGCCCAGCAGCCTGCGCTGGGTGCCCTGGCCTTGCTCCAGCTCCCCTAGGGGCTGCTTCGTGGTTTTGCTTCCAGGGTTTGCCAGCAAACTCCTTGCGGTGTCTTCCCCACCCCCTATGCCTCTAATGTCCCTGTGGGTCCCGTGGCCTCGGGGACAGCTCTGAATGCAGATGGTTTCCTGCCACCTGGGGTCGCCGAGGCCGGTGACACCAGCTCAGCAGCTGCCCTTGGGACTTCTTGGTTGAGTGTGCTACAAGGCACGCCCACCCTCTGTACTGTTTTTTTAAGGCCAGATGGGTGAATCAGAGCCCAATCCTGCCCCAGGTGCTGCAGGTCTCCCGAGGTGGCACTGGCCTCAGCGATGGGGGGGGGGGGGGGGTTCAAGGGCTTTAACTGAATGTTTAAAAAAAAAAAACAATTGATTTATTTGAAAGTAAGAGCAACAGAGGAAAAGGGAGAGAAGGGGAAGGAGAGAGAGAGAGAATATCTTCTGTCTACTGGTTCACTACCCAAATGCCTGCAACAGCCAAGTCTGGGCCAGGTCAAAGCCAGAAGCCAGGAGCTCCATCCTGGTGTCCCACATGCATAGTGGGGACCCAAGCACCTGGGCCACCTTCTGCTGCTTTCCCACGCACATCTGCACGAAGCTAGATTGGAAGTGGAGCAACGGGGACCCAAACCAGCACGCCCTATATGGGACATCTGCACAGCAAATGGGAACCCTGGGCCACAACACTGGCCCCACCCACACCTCACCTCCTCACCACGACAACCCTGGCACCACAGAGCAGGAGGCAGCCCCAGGAATACGCGGAACCTTCCCGGCCACTCCTTCCACCCGGGAGTCGCAGGACTTGCGGATGACATCTAAGCACTGCCACCCGGCTCCGTTGCTCTGGGGTCGCTATCATCCCCACTGCTGTCCGGGAGCCCGTTCCGAAGCAGCATGTCCACACGGCCAGACGTGGCCTGGGGAGGGTGGGATGAGGGCCACCTCCTGTGAGCCGCATCTGCACGTCAAGCTACTGTTGATCTGGGCAGAAGCAGCACACGTCCTGTGTGCCCCTGGGGATACGGCACACTGCCTCCTCCCCCGGGGTCCCTGCGGTTCCTCCACAAAGACAGTAAAACCACTCAGAGACTCACCGATGGGGCCCGAAAGTCAAGAGCACAGAATGCGGGATCGTGGGTGGTGGCGGTGACAGAAAACTCGCTCGCCTCCCACCCCCACCTCCGCCTGTGTCTCAGCATGGCGAGAATGAGGGTCGTCCTTAGGCCTGGTCGGAGGTGCCCTGGACGCCTGGTTCCTGGCACATGGCAAGGATGCAGTGTCTTGCCCCCTGGACGCTAGCAGCAGCCAAGGACGCGCTGCTGCCGGTTCAACATGAGGAGGAATGAACCGGCGGGAGCTGCAGGAGCTGCGGGTCGTGGTCCCTGGTGATCCAGGCAGTGGGTAGCTCCCAGCAAACACAGACACTGACGCTTAAGCTGTGCACACCGTGGCCACAGCCCAGGGTGGGAAAGTTCCAGAAAAACCAAGTCCCAAATGGTTCCAAGGTTGTCTCTGCCCAACCGCCTCTCGGTTTGGAACAAGGAATGGGGCCCACCCTCATTGCAGCCCAGCTGTGCTGTCACGGGTGTGTATTTTGGGGCGACTGTAATAACGGGGTGCCTACCATTTGCGTCAGGCACTGAGTCAGCCTCGGGATGCTACAGAGCAGACGCCCGCAGACACTGATGCGGGGTGGGGGGGGAGCAGCAGCCCAATACAAATCATGTGAGGGAGGGATGGTGCTTTGAAGGGAATAAAAGAGCATTATGGGCTGGCGACTGGACGGCTGCTCCTGTGAGGGCACCGGAAAGCTGCCTTGAGCAGGTGATGCGACCAGGGGCCAGCCAGGAGTCAGGGCGGGGAGAGGGGTGGAGGACCCGAACCAGGCGAGGGGAATGAGGAGGGGGCGGGCAGGAGAGGAGGCCCCCGCGGGCACGTGGGGCCCCATCTCGCACAGCTGAGTGAGCCTGTAGTGAACAGAGCGATGAGGCCCGCAGGGACAGGAGTCCTGGGGGGTGGGGGCAGCCAGGGAGGGCTTTCCGGAGGAAGCCGCCTGATGGCAACGAGAGGGGAACAGCTCGGGGTGAGACGCTGCTTTCGCGGAGACCGTCCCGTCCCGGCTGCGAGGCTTCCTGGACAAGTGCGTGCTTCCGAGGGTGGGCCTTCCCTGGCTTCCTCCCAGGCCCGGGTGACCCAGAGTCACCACTGCCAGCTGCCCCCAGGCGGCGGCCCGCGAGGGGACGGTCCCTGGCCATAGGCTGAGCACCCGTCTGCGGGCTCTGGCCAGTCGCCAGCTGCTGACACCTGGAAGGCGAGGAGGGCAAGAGGTGGAGCGTCTGTGGCCCTCGAGTGCGCGGAACTGGCCCTCTTCCCGGTGAGAAACCCAGCGGCTTCTTCCGCACGCAGTGCAGCTGTGCTATCTCTTTAAGAGGTCAGTGGTTCGCCCCGCCCCCTGGAAACCTGATTGGCCTCTTCTGCGCCTTTCGGGGGAAGTCCGTTCCTATAGGATACTGCGGCTTCGGGGGCCGGACCTAGGTGCCACAAGTAGGGACGGTGGTTGTTTTCGCAGCTTTGGCTGGACGGAAGAGACGGTGCTATCTTGCGGGTCGCCGCTGCCGGGGAGGACAGTGCGGTGTCTCGGGGGCCCGCGGGCCCGCGGCGCTCCCCGAGTCTTGTCTTTCCTGCCTCCCGCCCATTTCCGCGGAGTCAGCCGTCCGCGGCTTTTGAACGACGCTCCCCGGCCTGGGCTACCGTCGGCCGGCCCTGGAGGCCCGGGTCCCGCGGCCTGTGCGGTGGGGTTCACGCACCCAGCGGCGGCTGATGGGCGGCCCTGGGGGCCGGGCCTGAGCGCGGCCAGGACCTCAGGTAAGGAGGGGGACTCTGTCCCTTTCCCTCGCCGCGCCGGAAAGCCCAATCGCTGCCCTGGCCCTATCCCCAGGGACCGGGGCCTGTCCCTGTCCCCGCTCCCCTATCCTGGGTGACCCCTGCCCACTGAGGGCGCAGCCTCAGGAGGCAGCCTTGGGCAGGTCTGGGGGCGGGCAGGGGCCCTGAAGTGTGCAGGCTCAGCGGAAGGGGCCGCGCGGTACGTGGGGGTCCCCTCGGGAATGGGGTCGGGGCACGGCCCAGAGAGGGGAGAATGGCCCCGGACCGCCCACAAGCAGGAGGGCTTCTGCACCTGACTTCAGGCCGGGCAGGAAGAGATCTGGGCTTCAGAGCGCCCCCCACCCCCAACCCGGTGCAGGCCCTCCCTGCAGCTTCCAGGCACAGGGAGCTGTTGTCCTCAGCTGGGGCCGCAGCCCTGCCCTGGGCTTTGCGGTTCTGTCAGGGGCCCTCGTGGGGGCCCAGGGACCAGACTTCCACCAGTCTTGGGGAATGAGGGTGGGGTCCCCTTTCCCCACTCCCAGAGGGGCCCAGCTGCCTTGAGCAGTGTTCTGGTGTTGGGTGTGGGTCCTGACATGCAGAGGCTGTGTGAACACACAGCTAGGGCCGCCTCACGCAGAATTCAAGTGCAGCAAGGAAACCACAGGAGGGCTTCTAGGAGGAGGTGACAGGACAGCTGGGCCCTGAGTGAGGAGGCAGAGACAGGGCTACAGCAAGCACAGAGGCCCCTGAGGTTAAGACTCAGCTTGGTGTGCAGGAGGACCAAACTGAAAGCCAGCAGCTGGCCGGGGTGGGGGGAGGGACTGAGGCAGAGCGGGGCAGGGGTCAGCTCAGACTGGGCCTTGGAGGCCTAGGGAAGCAGGGCTGGCTCCCCTTGCTCCCTGGGGGCTCCTGCCAAAGCTGCTGCCGCTGTTTCATAAGGTTTTGTGCATTTGAAAGGTAGATGCACGCACACGCACACACACACACACACACACAGACCTTCCACCTGCTGGTTCCCTCCCCACACGCTCCCAATAGCCAAGGCTGGGCTAGCCCAAAGCCAGCACCCAGGACTCCATCAGGGTCTCCCACTGGGGTGGGGCCTGAGCACTTGAGCCACCTGCTGTTGCCTTCCCAGGTGCACCAGCGGGAGGCGGGACTGGAATCTGGGGAGCCGGCATCCCAAGTGTGGCGTCACCCGCTATGCCACAACGCTCAGCCCTGCGTCTCGGCTGCTGGCCGGCTTGGCCTCTCTAGGAAGTGCCCACCCCACCCCCACCCCCGGCACAGAAGGGCGACGGGGGCGTGGCAAAGGAACCTGGCATCGGTGGTCCGGAGTCCTCCCTACCCCGCTGAGGGCCCAGCGTTTGAGAGCTCAACACCCTGCTAGGGTAGGGAGCCCTGGGCACCATCGCAGCCCCCTCTGCTCTGCTCAGGGGTTCCCCTTGCGCAGATCATGGACGGGAGAGCCCAGAGAAGGAGGTGCTTGCCCAGGGGCACACAGCAGGTCCCCATGACCTGTGACATCCTGCCCCGCCGGCTGCTGGCAGCAGAGGGTGGGAGGAGAGGTGGCAGGGGAAGGTTAACGAGGCCGGGAGGCTCCCTCCCAGCCTGCCCCAGTTTCTCTGGTCCTGAGGCCTGGGGTTGCCCCCGGGTTCTCTATTTCCTGCAGGCTTCTCTGAGAAGCCCCTCTCCCCTCTTGCACCGGGGGCCCACCCTATCCTCAGCCGGCCATCCTGCCTTCTCCTTGTCCAGGAGCCAGCCTGGGCTGTGTCCCCAAGGCCGGGAACCCATCTGAGGGCAACGCCATGAGCATCAGGGAGTGTGTCTGGGGAGACTGTGGGTGTTCTGGGCCACCTCTCAGGACTCGGGGCAGAGAAGGCCAAGGCCACGCCTCTGCATTCCTCTCTGTGCAATGGGGGCCAGTACTGAGGTTGTTGACTCTTAGACACTGGCATGGGGACACGTTACCACTCAGCACCTAGTCTGCACGTGGGAGGTGTGCGCTGTTGTTATTTTAAAACCATGACGTCAGTGGGTTTATAAGCATTGACACATACCAGCGACAGCCGCAGGATGCCAGCTTGGTGGAGCGTCACCATGTTAGCAGGGTGCTCGCTGCCCTCCCAGAACCTGCGTGGCGACCCGCATGCCTGTGATTCCTGCAGACGCTCAGGGCTGAGAAGCACGGCTCTGGAGAGGGCCTGTGCCCTGGACCCACGGCTGCAGGAACCGAGAGATGGAGCCGGGCACCTGCCGTGGGGGTGGCTGGGGGCTGGGCTCCGGCAGCTGCCAGCCTGGACTGCAGGCCCAGCAGGTGGCTGTCCGGCAGGGACAGTGAGGGTCCCGCTCCCCGCTGCAGGGGCTGGGAGGGCTCAGGGCTTGCTCTCTGATTGTCTCTCTTGCAGTGGGAGCAGCCCCCGTAACACTGGGGGCTCTTAGCCCCTGGAACCGCCCTCTTCCCCTTCATCCTCCCCAGGGTCCCTCCCTGGTGAGCCGTGTCAGCGTCACTTTCACAAACATTCACTTCTCCTGTTTGGTTTGCTCTCGCCAGCAAGCTTGTGAGGTAGGTATTGCCGTCCCAGTGACATTCAGAGAGCGGAAGTGACTCAGCCAAGGTCACCCAGCAAGCACGGGGCAGAGCCAGGAGTACAGCGCAGGCCTGCCTAACTCCATGACCTGTGTTGGCTGGAAGACTTTCCTTTGCAAAGCCAAGAAATCAGACACAAATGGGCCCGTGCAGAGAAGGGAACTCACTGGGTTTTAGAGCCAGAGCGTGTGAGGCCAAATCCAGGGGCTCAGGCAGCTCTTGCGATGTGACTGCTCCTGTCTCTCAGCTTGGTGCAGTCCTGTGTCGGTTTCTCTACTGGGGCAGGGGTCCCCAGTTATGGGACCATAGCCCCCACTCACTGATCTCAGCAGACTGTTTCCTGGAAATCAGAGCAAAAGTCTCAGGGCACAGTCACATTGGCCAGGGTGATAGGCCACCCTGATTGGCCAGGCTTAGCTCACGTGCACATTACTGCACATTACCGGAAGTTGGGAAGGGGTGGAGTCAGGCAGAAGGAAGCCTCCCAGAGAGCAGGGGTACTGGGAGTCCCCTCCCCTGGCCCTCGCCAAATCCCTCCTCTGCACTGCACTGCCGCCACCAGGTGGAGCCACTGTGCTCTCTTGCCAGGACGGCTGCAGTAGCGCCTCAGGGTCCACCATCCCAAGGCGTTCCGCCTTCATCCAGCCACAGCCATCCGGTGCGTGTGAAGCCAGGCCCCAACACCTCCCTTCCTAGCACCCTGCTGGCTGCACGTGCAGTGAACCCCCGTTGCACGTGGGCCCCGTCGTCCCCTCTGACCTGGCCCCGTGAGCTTCCCTGATCTCGTTTCCTGCCGCGCCGGCCTGCGTCTTGCCCTGTGGCTGCCTGGGCCCAGCCTGCTTGGACGTCAGGGGCCTTGCATTTGCTGTTCTCCCCCTGGAATGCCCCTCACTCAGGCTGCTGCCTGGCTGGCTCCTCCTCAGTTGCTTAGGCCTCAGCTCAGGGGTCACCTTGTCTCACCACGCCATCCAAAGCAGCAGGATTCGGGCTGCCTTCCGTCTGCTGCGGGACACTCTGGGTGCCAGCCGCCCGGGACACACCTGCAGGCCCCACTGTCGCCAGGACCTGCAGGGCCTCGTCTGTGTGTCCCATCATCGTGTCCCAGCCCGCTCTGAGCCCGCCCTTGTGCCTGGCGCACAGCAGGTGCTTGGTGAGGGCTGTGAGGCAGGTGCAGGAGCGGGTGGGCTTCTTTGTTCACATCCCCCATCAGCAGGCATCATGGGGGGAGCCGGCACCTTTCAATGATCAGCTCCCGGTCACCTTGGAGGTCGCTGCTAGGTCTCCGTGTCACAGATCCCAGTGGCAGTGCGGCCCCAGCACCAGTGGAGAGGAGGGGGGCCCGAGACACACTCTTCCCACTCACTCTGGGATCTTCTCTCCTTTTGGCCCCGTTAGGTTCTGCTCATGCTCACGCCCTCCTGGCTCATCCTGCCCCAGACTCTCCTGTAGCCTCTGCAGAAGTCCCTGCTGTCATGTCCCAGAGGCCCCTGACCTGGGAGTCTTAGTCTCCCAGCCACTGTCCCCCAGGCTGGACTGCCTGCCATCCAGACACTGGGCCTCTGGGCCCACCCCTGCCCCCTTGGCCTTGGGATTCCCTCTGCAGGGTCTCCACCTGGGGGCCTGTGTGTCTCCCAGCCACAGCTCAGCGCCCCCCAGAGGGAGACTGGGCTCGAGGGTCCCACTCAGGAGTATGTGATGGCCGGCCGTGACCCTCCGCAGCTTCGTGGCCTCTGTGCCAGCTCTGCAGGGTGGGGCCACGGTTACCACGTGCAGGCCCTGGTGCGGGCGCCTCACGAGGAGGCACTGGGGGGGGGGGCGGGGATACTGAGGCACAGAACAGACAAGGAGGCTGGGGTGGGGCTGGGCTGGGCTTTGCTCCCCGGCTCCGTCCTCAGGCCCCACAGAGATGCTCCGTTAACGTCACCGCTTGGTGGTCACAAGATGGAGCCGGACACACCGACAGATGGACAGACGGACAGGGCCTGGGCGTGACACTTGCACAAGTCCCTTACGTCGTCCAGGCCATCAGGCCTGGGGCTGAGCTCCCGGTCGGGGGCGGAGCGGCCCCAGCACCCTGTGCAGCCCCTCTGACCCCACCCCCACCCCGTGCTGGGCCCCCTAACGCCTCTAACCCCGGCGGCTCTCCCTCCCGCAGGGCCCCTGCTGGCAGGATGGGCACCCTGGAGGAGGCGACCGGGGCTGACGCCGGCACAGCGTCGCCCGCGCCCGTGGCCCCGAACATCAGCGTGCCCCACCGCTGCCTGCTGCTGCTCTATGAAGACATCGGCACCTCCAGGTGCGGCCCCGAGGGGCGGGGCAGCCGGGAGTGGGCGGGAGCGGGAGCGGGAGGCGCGGCCTCACCGGGGGCTGGCTTCTCCCCTGTCCACCAGGGTCCGGTACTGGGACCTGCTGCTGCTCATCCCCAACGTGCTCTTCTTCATCTTCCTGCTCTGGAAGCTTCCGCTGGCACGGGCCAAGATCCGCATCGCCCCCAGCCCTATCTTCATCACCTTCTACATCCTGGTGAGTTTACTCCAGTTGCTGACAGAAACCCCGACTCCAAATGGCTCAAGGGAGGAAGGGAATTAGCCGCTGCTGTAATGAGACACAGGCTTCAGGTATGGCTGGGTCCAGGGATTAGATGATGTCATCGGGACTCTCCATGCCCCCACCCCACGAGCCCTGCTGGGGGCGTCGTGTCCTCATCCCCTGGAGAGAGGGGTGTTGGGGCCGAGAGCCCCCCCCAGGTGTAGGCTGTCCTTGCTGTCCTCCAGGGCCCTCTCCCCTGCCCTGAAGGGAACCCCTGCTCCCTGGAGTCCTCCCCAGCCGTCACTCTCAGCCACTGCCCCTGTGGGCTGAGCCTTGGGCCCCTCTTTGTGGTCCGGTTCAGAACTTCCCCATCAGGGGAGCGGGCAGGAGGGAGGCAGGCGAGGGGCCTGGGTGCCAGGCAGGTGCCTTTTCTGGGAGAGCAGACAGGGAGAAGGGATCCAGGGCTGATATTCTAGAACATACAGCAGGGCTGGGGCAGCCTGTTTACTCGGGAACTTTGTCCCACGGGGCTCTAGAGGCAGTGGCGAGAGTGGACTTGGATGGGTGGGTCCCGGGCCCTGACCGTGCAGCTGGGTGACCTGGGGCCTCCTTGGTAACACGTGTGCGCTCTGCCTTAGCTTGTGGCCTTCCCGGGAGCACCAGCAGGGCAGCTGCAGCCCGCCCTGCCTAGTGCACCTGCCCGAGGCTTAGGCAAAGCCACAGCATGGCCACACCTTAGCTCTAGGGCGTCAGAAAACCCAGGGAAGTCGCTGACTGGGAAACTGAGATGCTGGATCAGGCTCGACCAGATTCAGGGGCTCCGCAGTGCTGCTGGGGCGCTGTGTCCCTGCCACAGCACCGCAGAAGCCCCCAGCACTCACAGCTGATGTCCTGGGTCTGACCTCCATGAGGCTGTCTTGGGTCCCAAGCCCATCGCCAGGCCAGCCCCGAATCCCGGGAAAGGCCAGCCTGGGGTCGCAGGCCCGTCCCTGCAGCAGGAGGGGCGGGCTCACCCTCACCGGGAACCACACTGGGGGGAGGGGAGAGAACGAGGGCTGCAGCTGTGAGCCCAGGCACTTTGGCAAAACACAGGAAACTGTGGCCCGAGAGGAGAGGCTGTGCTGAGGTCACAGCCCGGCCCCTGGGGTCTCCCCCGCTGCCCTGCCCCAGCCTCCGCCCCACCCCCTCCTTGCCTTCTTCGGCATCCCAGTCCCCTGCAGGTGTGGGGTGGGCAGGCCGTCCTGCCCCTCCCCCTCGAGGCCCCGTTCCTGACCCCACCCCTCCCTGCCCACCAGGTGTTCGTGGTGGCACTGGTGGGCATCGCCCGCGCTGTGGTGTCCATGACCGTGAGCGCCTCGGATGCCGCGACAGTGGCTGACAAGGTGTGGCCGAGGCCGCGGCGGGTGGGCTGGGGAGGCCAGGCTCGGGGGGCAGTGCGGGGCGCCCAGGCCGACACTCTGCCCGCTCTGTGCCCAGATCCTGTGGGAGATCACCCGCTTCTTCCTGTTGGCCATCGAGCTGAGTGTGGTCATCCTGGGCCTGGCCTTCGGTGCGTGCGCTGCTGGGGCTCCGGGGCCTGGGTGGCCGCCTCCCTGCCCCCACCCCTGCCTGGCGGGGGGCCTGTCCTGATGGCTTCCGCTGAGCGGCCCGCACCTGTCCCCCAGGTCACCTGGAGAGCAAGTCAAGCATCAGACGGGTGCTGGCCATCACCACCGTGCTGTCCCTGGCCTACTCCGTCACCCAGGTGAGTGGGGCTGGGGGCGCCAGGCTGGGCCCTGCGGCCTCCTGGTCTGGATCTGGATCCAGGTTTTCCACGCACAGCACGGGCAGAACACCTCGGAACACCTGGGGTGCTTGCTCCCCCCAGGCAGGCCCTGAGCTGCCTCTAAGGTTCCCTGTCCCCTGTCCGACGGGCAGGAGGCTCAGAGCCCCAGGAGGGGGAAAGCAGGCGTGACGGCCACCCTGAGACCAGTGTCCAGAGCCCCCGCTTAGGCTGGGGCCGGGGCCAGGCCTCTGACAGCCCGGGTCCTGCAGGGAGCAGGCGCGGGGGGGGGGGGGGGCAGCCCCTGGGCAGTCAGACAGCTGGTGGGCGGGCAGGTGTGGTGATGAGCGCATGCGGCTTCGCATCCAGGGAAAGCGGGCCGGGCAGGGCCGGAGCCTGAGCCTGGCCTGCGCCATCGCTCCCGCAGGGCACCCTGGAGATCCTGTACCCCGACGCCCACCTCTCGGCCGAGGACTTCAACATCTACGGGCACGGGGGCCGCCAGTTCTGGCTGGTCAGCTCGTGCTGCTTCCTCCTGGTGAGCCTGCGGCCGGCCGGGGTGCTCGGTGTTCAGGCTGAGGGCTGCAGGCTTGAGCCCGGCGCCTCCAACCTTCTCCCCGGCAGGTCTACTCCCTGGTGGTCCTCCTGCCCAAGACGCCGCTGAAGGATCGCATCTCCCTGCCTTGTGAGCGGCTGGAGGCGGGCTGGGAGTGGGGGGGGAGTGAGTGGGGGGCGGGTCCCAAGCGTCACAGAGCCTCACGCCCCTGCCCTCCCGCAGCGCGGAGGAGTTTCTACGTGTACGCGGCCATCCTGGCGCTGCTCAACCTGCTGCAGGGGCTGGGGAGCGCGCTGCTCTGCGCCGACATCATCGAGGGGCTGTGGTACGGGCACGTGGGGGGATGGGGGAAGGTGGGGGGGGGCGGCTGGGGGCCCCCAGGACCCGCCCTGACCTGCGCGTCTCGCTCCAGCTGTGTGGACGCCACCACCTTCCTCTACTTCAGCTTCTTCGCGCCGCTCATCTACGTGGCCTTCCTCCGGGGCTTCTTCGGGTGAGTCCAGCCGGCCGGCCTGTGTGCACGGGCCTCCGGCGCCCCCACGTGGCTGCCGGCGGAACCGTGCGCGTGCGCGTGCCGTGGCGCGGCGTGTGCTGTGCGCGCGCGCACGTGGGCTCTGTTCCCTCCCCGGAAGAGCGCGGCTGCATGCATTGTCCCGCATGGCTATTTTCCGCTTAGAGGATCTCAGCGCACCCCTTCCCCGAGCGTTTGCAAGCGCGTGCGTTTGGAGACGTGTCCGGCCGAGGGCGTGCTGCAGGCACCGACCCCGGCCATCAGGCACCTGTTGGTAGCTCCCCTTCCGCATCCCATGGCCTCAGTGCCCAAGGCAGCCGGGGAGCCGCTTCTGACCCTGTCTCCTGCCCAGCAGCTCGGAGCCCAAGATCCTCTTCTCCTACAAATGCCAAGTGGACGAGACGGAGGAGCCCGACATGCACCTACCCCAGCCCTACGCCGTGGCCCGGCGCGAGGGCCTGGAGGCCGCAGGGGCGGCCGGGGCCTCCGCCGCCTGCTACTCCAGCACGCAGTTCGACTCGGCTGGCGTTGCCTACCTGGACGACGTGGCCTCCATGCCCTGCCACGCGGGCAGCATCAACAGCACAGACAGCGAGCGCTGGAGGGTCATCAACGCCTGAGCACGGCTGCCCCGGGCCGCGGCAGGGACTGGCCCTGGGGGACCCGGGGCCGAGGCCGGGCACAGCAGGGCGAGGTGGCAGGGCCAGGCCGAGGGCCTCTTCCTGTCCCCCCGGGGCTCCCAGTCCCCCGGGACCCCCTTCCGCCTGCCCTGAGCTTCACCGCCCAGGGCAGGCTGGCAGCGGGCAGCTCCCTCGCCCTGCTGCCCCGTCCCCACGGCACTCTGGCCCCCTCCAAGCCCACTAGGGTGGGTGGACTGAAGCGTGTATATTTTCGTGATCTATTTTTTAATAAAAAGGAAAAGCGGCAGATGGGGCTGCAATGCCTGGGGCCATCCCTTTCTGGAACCCCAAGGGCTGGGGGCTCCCCAGGCCTCATGCTCCCTCAGCCAAGACACACAGACCAGCACCCAGGCCTGGGGCTGGCCACAGCAAGATGGAGACACAGACATGACCAGGGTCGTCACCAGCCGGGGAAGTCGCGGCCTCTCCTGTGCGGTTTCCGGCGGTCCTTCCTCTGCCCCTTGCACGGCCATCCCGGGCCAGACCTGCCCTGCCCTGCTCAGCTCCACTTCTGTCGTCTGGGTAGCGGGGACGAGAAGGCTGCGTGCAGAGATGGCCACAGCCACGCCCCAGGGCAGAACAATCGGACAGGAACGGGCAGAGAATAATCATGGGCAAGGCCAGGCAGGGTCCCGCATGAGAACCTCAGACCGGCTTTTGCCAGCTCTGCTGGAGTGGGGAGGTTGGGGCTCCCAGCTCCGTGCTGCGACAGCAGTGTAGACTCTCGGCATTGATACCCCCACTTGACAGATGGGGACCCCCGGGCGGTGCACATGTGGCTGGGTTAGATGGCATCCCGGCAGTGAGGCTCGGAGACCAGGCCTCTGACCACTGTGCCACACAGTCACAGCCGGCAAAAACGCCTTCCACACAGAGCGGGCTCTGAGCCTGGTTCTCAGGCGGCCGTGCCACGGCGTGGCACCCGCAGCATGCATAGCCAGTTGGAGGGGTGCAAAGGAGACCCCCCCAGAATTGCCAGGGTGCTTATGGCGGAGCTGGGTCCAGACATGCCCGTTTCCCCACCTGTACTGCAGCGCTGGTCACGGCTCCTGGGCAGTGTCGCCCTCCAGTGACCAGGGAGCAAACGCAGATCCCGGCAGCTGCTGTGAACAATGCTGGCAGCTGGGCTCCAGCCCGGGGCTCCCAGGGACACAGAAGCAGTTCCCGCTGGCCAGAGACAAAGGGCTCGCAGGAGTGGAAGGGGCTGATGCATGGGGAAGATGGGAGAGCCCCCAGGGCCTGCCCCCTCCCGCCACATGCTGGGACGTGGGCTCTGCCCGCCGACCCCTGCAGCCCGGGAATTCCGCAGCCATGAGGCGGAGCGGGCACCAAGGCTCTCATAGCTTCGGCCTTCCTGAAGGTTCCTGCTCTTGTTCTGGTTTCAGAGGAGACCCCTCCTCCTTTGTGCGCTGCCACAAAGTTCGGAAAAAAAAAAAAAGGGTTCTCAGAATTCCAGTTTTCTGGGGCTTCATGCACGTGTCCGATCGTCAGCTGCTGATCCGGGGCTTCCCCAGAACGGAAGGCAACGCGGGTTTCTGTGTCACGGTGGACTCCACCCCCACGCCCGGGAGGTGGCAGCCGTCCCTCCTCCTCCTCCTCCTCCTCCTCCTCCTCCTCCTCCTCCTGCATTGCTGAAATCCCATTACCGGGCAGCAGGGGGAGACAGGCAAGCAGGCTCCACCTCCACGAGGCCAAGAGCCGGACAGGGTCAGAGAGGAAGCAGACGCAGGCAGGGGCACGTGGCTCAGGAGCGGACAGCGGCTCCACATGGCCAGAGCGAGGGGCTGCGAGTGGACATGACCTGGCCAGGAGGGGCTTCTGGTGGTGAGGTCCAGGCGCAGGTGGGGCCCCGTGACATCACCCCATCTGAGCTGTGTGTGGTCCCTCTCCATGTGACCTCTGCTGTCCTCAGCCTCCTGGGCACAGCAGGGCGGCTGTGGCTTCAGCTGTCCAGTCCCACCTCACTCCGCACTGCAGTCGGCCATCACGCCTTCTGGTGGAGGAACTTTCCCACGAGCGGTGCTTCCTGGCCTCCATTTCTACTTCATCAGCTGTGGCTGCCGTGGCAGGGACGCTGTGAAATGCAGTGTTTCCCTGTGTGGGGGGTGTGGAGGGGTGCTGTGCACATGCTGTCCCCAGTCAGTAAGACACAAAGAAAAGACATTGGAGCGAAGCTGGTGGTCTCCGCTCGGAGTACTGGGGAGTCGTCGACGGGGCTCCCCATGTCCCCACAGCCACCCACAGCCATTTCAAAATCATGTGATGAACTACGGCGTCATTGATGCAATGAAACCCCTCTCTGTCCCCTCACCTGACCCCCATGCAGCAGTTTCTGTATCCACAGGAAACAGGAGGTCTGGTCTCACGTGCTCTGAAATTCAGAGGATGGCGCCGATGGCTTTCTCTGACAGCTTGCTGTGCCCTCCCGTTTCGTTTTGGGGGGCTTCTCTACGTTGACACCTGCAGCGATTCTTTAATATTCTGTTCATCAACGAGGCAGTATGTTAGTCGTCAGTTCTCCTGGTGATCCGGGATGTTAGCAAACTTTGACAGCAAATGAGGTTCAAGTTTCGTGCGACTTTATCAGGAGCCCTTGGGGGGGGTCATCTTCCTGGATGAAACTGCTGGGGTCATGGGCGCACACGGCCCCAACGCCACTCCTGCTGCAGCCAAGTTTTCTTTCCACTGATAGCTATCCTGGCTCACTCCCCAACTGCAGGCAACAGCTGGGGCTGGGCCAGGCTGAAGCCCGGAGCCTGGAACTCATTTCGAGTAGAGTGGCAGGGATGCCGCCTCCCAGAGTGCGCATGAGCAGGGACCTGGGTTGGAAGTGGAGCCGGGACTCCAGCCCAGGCACTATGATAGGGGATGCAGGCGACCCCAGCAACGTCCTAACAGCTGCCCCGGATGCCCACCCCTCATGCTAAGTTTTAGGAGGGTAAAGGAGTTCTGAGGGCCAAGAACTGCAGCTCTGCCAAGGGACAGACCCTGTGTCGAGACCTCAAAGGCTGGGCCACGTGACGGGCAATCCACAGCGAAGTGGCATCTGGCTGCTGCAGCCATGTGGCTCCGCCTGCTCCACTCCTCGGATGCCTAGGGCAAGGTGATCTGAGAACAGGCTGGCCGGTGGGGACACGCCCATGTTGGCTAGCTGCCCTGCCACACGCCTCTCGGGAGACAGCTCCGGCTACTGGCCCACCGGACTCACTCCTCACAATCTTGGCACCTCTCAAAGTGATGGCAGCCCAGCCCAGCCAGGGACCGGGGCTGCCAAAGGGTGTGGGCAACACAGCATCTTTGACTCCATTCCCATTGGGGGAACTGAGTCACCTGGAGTGGAAAGTCCTTGTCCAGCCAGGGGACACCTCCACTGTCAGAGGGACCCCTGCCTTCCCTTCCCAGGGTACCACTTCTCTGTCCTGACTGTATTCTTCCTGTGCGGAGGAACCAGCACATGGAAGGTTCTGGAGAAATCTGGCTTCCCCAGAATTGTCTGAGAACGTGGCTTAGGTGGCACTATCTTCGTGTGTCATGGTGACCGGGTCCCACCCCAGGCCGAGCAACCATGGGCTCAGGTGACACCTGCTTCCTGGGGCTGAGTCAGCGCTCCACCCACAGGCCAGGCGGGGGTCCGAGCGGCTGCACCTTGGCTTGTTCCCAGGGGAGGGTCCCAGCAGCAGGAAGTGAGACCGCGGGGGAAGGGATCTCCGCACAACAGTCACGTCCAAGGGGAAGAATCAGCTCTGCCCCAGAACCGGGCCGGGCCTGAACTTTGCCTCCCGGGCAGCGGCACTTTCTCCCCTCCTGCCCCCACCAGCAGCCCCCTCGCTCTGCCAGCTTCTCACGCCGGGTGCACAGCAGCGGCCAGACCACATGAACGCCCCTGCCCGTGAGTCAGAGGCGGGACCCTGCCCTGACCTGCGCGTCCTGCCTCTCGCGTCTTCCCCAGTCTGGAACATTCCTCGGTCTTTGACTTTGAGACCTGGATGCTGTAGGTCACCCTCCTGTGTTCTCCACGGGAAGTCCTGCGGCTTGGGTTTGAGGGATGGACCCTGGTGCCGAGACACAGGTTACGCGCTCAGGGGGACGGCAAGGAAGCGACTCTCGTTCTCCTCCATGCACCTGCCAGGGGCCCCAAGGCCAGGCTGTCACCTGATCGTGGAAGGAGGGTCCTGCGGACTTCTGCCCTGGGAATGCAGCCCCACCCCTCCACTCCGGGAGCCTGGGTGTGCACCCTATTTGCCACCTTGAAGCTGCACCGTAGCCTGACTTCTGATTCTTCCCCAACGGTCAGCCATGTGACGAGTTTGCAGCGACACTGTCCCCGTTCACAGGTTACTCGTCCGCACAGAGTGCCACCTCCTCTCCCTGCAGCCGCTCACCTCACTGATGATCCACGTACTCTAGGGGTCATTCAGAGGAGAACACGGGTACTTTTAAGAGTGTGTGTGGGGGGGGGGGAGTTGTCTTGTGGCGTAATGGGCTAAGTCTCTGCCTGTGGTACCAGCATCCCATACAGGTGCCAGTTTGAGTCCTGGCTGCTCCACTTCTGATCCAGATCCCTGCTAATGGCCTAGGCAAACAGCAGATGAAGGCCCAAGTACTTGGGCCCCTGCACCCACATGGAGGACCCGGAAGAAGCTCCTGGCTTCAGATCGGCACAGCTCCGGCCATTGCAGCCATCTGGGGGAGTGAACCAGTACATGGTAGACCTTTCTCTATGTCTCTTTCCCTAATTCTGCCTCTCAAAGAAATCTTAAAAATAGAATGATGGGGCAATACATCCTCAGGACTGTCCCCAGCAAAGTGCCCTGGCAGGTGCACCCGGCTACGACCTCCCTCAGCCCCACCCCTGCCCGGCTGACTTCCTGCTAAGGAGAACCTGCTTCCACCCCCCCCCCCCCCCAGGGGCCCCTCTCCACCTAGTTCCAGGATCCAGGCCTCAGAAGTCCCCTGACATCTCCCCTCAGCTCAGCGCCACCCCACGTCCCCATTCTGTCAACAAGAACTGTGCGTTTGATTTCTAAAACGCAGCTCTGTTTCTCTCCACTGGCACCAGCCTGCTCCGTGCTACTGCCCCTCCGCCCTGCCCCAAATCTTTGCACAACACAGCTCTGCCCCGAGCCCTGGCTGTCCCTTAGCCCCCTTCCACTGCGGATGCCTGGGTCCTCAGGGCCCACCCCCCCCCCCAGGCCCCTCCTCACCTGGGGCTCCACTCCCAGCCCCAATCTGAGTTTTCATACCCTAACAGTCCCCTTGCCAGCAGGTGTCTACCCTCTGCATTTTCACGCTGAAAAATCACCTTTTCACAACCACCCAGAGATGTACAGGAGCGCAGATTACACAAGAACACGATCCTGGCATCTGTCATAAATGTAATTCAGAACTGGTGACGTTATCCTGTAGCCTCCCCACCTGCCACTAGAGGGCTCTCTGTAGCAGCTACACAGGGAGGCCACACACTTGTCATTTGCTGTCCCCGCCACTCCTCATCAGTGGTGACCAAGAACCCAGGGAGCTGACCGTGAGAAAAAGTGTTTGTGTTTACTTGAAAGGCAGAGATAGAAAGAAAGAAAAATAGAAAGATAGAAACAGATGCCATTTGCTAGTCTGTTCCTCAAATGCCTCCAACAGTTGGAGCTGTGCCAGGCTGAAGCCAGGAGCTAGGAACTCCATCTGGTCTCCCACGTGGGTGGCAGGGACCCAGGTACTTGAGCCACCACACCTGCTCCCAGGACGCGCGTTACGGGGAAGCTGGACGCGGGAGCAGAGCAGGACTTGAACCCAGGTGCCGTCACATGTGCCATCGTGTCCTAAGCGGCATTTTAACCAGACATCTGCCCCCGAAAGAGAATCTGGACCGGAGGCTGTGCTTAGCGATTTTGAGCACGAAACCGGATATATTGGTCTATTTAAAAAAGCCACATTCATAGAAGCCAATTCAAGCTTCATTTGCATATTTGAAGGTATTGTATTTGGAAATTTAATTCCTCTCCAAAGTGCAGTATATTCTTCAAACACTGGGGAATGTCACGTTCTCACCACGCGTCACGTGGGCGCTCTCACTCCCCTTCCTGCTTCTCCTCGGTCAGCTGTTATAGGCAGCGGGTCGGGGTGTCCGGAGCGAGCACCTGTGGCTCCCTCCGCTTGCAATTTCCCTCTCCCCCTCCCACGATTAACTCCTCATCTTTCAACCTCCCCGGACCACACGAGCAACCAGTGGCCCCCATGACACGCACTGCCCGGAAGGGTTCTGTTGCACAGCCACGTGTGGAGCGCCTGCCCAGAGCCAAGCCCCGCACAAGACCCTCTGCCTCTGAGCAGAAGACCTGGCCAGGTACCGTGCAGGTTCCCATTTTGCAGATGATAAAACTGAGGCTGGGAGGGGCTGAGGATTCGGCCGAGCTCAGCCGGCCGGTAACCGGTGGAGCTGTGAGGAGCCCCAGGCAGGCTGGCTCAGGGACCACGCTCCCCGCTGCTGCCCTGGGCTGGCCGCCTGCACACGAGCCCCCTCCAGTGCTGGCGTTGCTCCCACACGCATGATTTTGATCTCCGTGGGGGCACCCAGTACAAGCCTTGGTATTGGCAAGTGCTATCTCTCCCTATATATGTTATGCAAACAAATGAATAAAAACAAGTACTGGTCCGTTTCATGATCAACTTCGTGGGAACAGCAGAGGGTTCCTCGCAGATGGCCATGGGCCAACCCCAGCAAACTCCCAGCTGCCGTCTGGGCCAGCAGGCAAAAGCAGGGGGAGGGGTTGGGGGACAGGGGCCTGCGCTGCGTGCAGCCGTCTCCGCCGTCACACCCCAGGGCCCACTGAGTCAGCCGGCACCGAGGAACCGGAAGCGATGGCCAGGCGAGCCCTCTGCACACACTGCTTTCCCCACCTCCATCCGCCTGGGCCGCAGCCCTGCACCGCGGGCTGACACCGCACCTGCCCCCATGGCTGCAGTGACCTCCCCGAGCTCAGGAAACAGGAGGTGTGAGGAAGCCCCCTCCACCCTGGATGCACAACCACGGGGCAGATGTGTGCGGGCCGGCAGGCTCAGCGCCACACAACACATCACACGCAGACACGCATTTCCAACGCGCCGCCGCAAAGAACAGGTGCACGCCCTTGGGAAACTGCGCCGCCGGACGCTGTGCCGGGTGCGCGCCGGGGCCCAGCTTCCAGCAACTTCTCCGCAGTGCTGCTCTGTCAGAGCACAGCGCGGGCAACCGTCTGGCCCCCAGGCGAGGGGTTCAGGGTGCGGTCTGGGCGGAGGCGGCGTGCGCGCTATCCCGTCCCGCAGAGCGCACGCATGGCGAGCGCCGCTTACTATGGAGCGAAATCAACAGCGCAGCCCATGCTGTGGTCTGAGCGCTAGGAGCCCACCTGGGAAAGGCGGGGGTCAGCGCCAGCGTGGAAGAGGGGCCCTGAGATCTGCCGGGGGTGTACCCACGGGCGAGTCCGAGCTACGAGACGGCGGCACTCCCTCTCCGCTCAGTTTAGAAAAGAAACGTGAACTCGGCGCGCACGTGTGAAAATCACGGATAAAGGCGCGAGGCTGGACCGAACCTCAATTCTGGCCACAGGAGAGCCACAGAGAAGCGGAGGTGGAGTCCTCCCAGGGTGCGGCCCGCGGGTGTTCGAGAACGAGAGCGGTCCAGATGAGCCGTGGTGAGGGAGCGTCTGCAAGGCGTATGAGGTGGACCGGAACAAAACAACAGTGTTGACAGCACGCCGAGGGTTCTATGCAGACAGTTTTCCGCGTGCGCACACACACACCTCTGGAAGGAGCCCCAGGAAACCAGTAGTAGTGTTTATTCCCAAGGCAAGGAACCGTGGGCGATGACCATGGTGGAGCTACTCCTAACTGCTAATCTGTTTATAGCTTGACTTTCAAACTTTTTTTTTTTTTTTGCATGATTAGCATGTGTTTGTTTCCTATGTGAAAGACTAAAAACAAAGGAGAAGAAAGCCCAGCCACGCTTAGGGAAGCGCCAGGCAGAGATGCAGCCAGAAACAGCTGCTCCACCCAGCGGCCCCTGCACCCCGGCTTCCCAGGATTCTGCCCTCTGCCTTCTGTGAGTTCTGCCCCATGGGGTGAGGTGTGGGGGTGGAGCAGGGGCGTGGGGCTGTAGCACTCTGGCCTCTTTAACTCCCTGCAGCTGAATCGCCAATTTTCTGCTAGGCTGGACTAGCTGCTGCAGAATCACTTAGCAAACTGCCCCGGAGAGCGAGGCCATTAGGCTATTAGACAGCTTTGCCTGGAACTTACAGCCCTGCCTCTACTCCCCAGCACGGAGGAGGGGCGGGTCTCAAGGGCAGGAGGCTGGGTGGGGGCTGCTCAGGGCAGTCTCCAGGGGTGGGCGCGGGCAGCCATGTCCTGGTTTGTCCCTCCGTGCTACCATCGGCAGCATTCATTCATTTGTGTGTTTGTTGAACGACTATTATGTGACAGGCGCCGATCTAGGTGTCGGGATCCAGCAGAGAATGCAAGACAGCCCTCTCCCTTGGGCCTTTTGCTGTACCAGGGACACAGAAGATCAAACACATAAGCACAGAAGGTGGGGGGTGGGGGGGGTGAGGCAGTTACCATCCTGATAAGGAGGACAGCTTTTCATAGAGAGGCCACAGCAGGTGCAAAGGCCCTGGGGTATATCTGGGTTTGGTTACCATGGACAAGACCAAAGAGTAAAGTGGCTACAGCGTGGAGTCACAGCAGAGCATGGGCAGCCCTGCCCTTGTGGAGCTCAAAGAAAACTCCTGGAGGAGGACGTGCTGCCTACGACCCCGGGAAGGAGGGCTGGGCCTGAACTTCCCAGCGGGGCGGCGTGGCAGTAGGACTGCTCAACTGCAACGGCAGTCCAGGTGCCTGGTCAGGGGCCCACGGGGCCCAGCTCAGGGCACGGAGCAACCCGGCCCCGAGGGCAGAGCGGCCCCTGTCCTGAGCCTGATGAGGGGCTTCTGGACCCAACTGTCAGACCGGGGGTGGGGGGGACAACTGCAGCCAAAGCTACACAGCCGGCTCAGAGCGTGTTCAGGCGGGGCGGGGATATTCCAGCTGCTGGTCCTAGAGCATCTCGGGGGTTCTGGGCCTGCCGCCTTGTAGGCACGGGCTGCTTCCCTGGTCTGACGGTCAGCGGCGGGTTATCTTAGTGCCCAGACCTTGCACCAGACTCGAAAACCCCCAATTCTGCATGTGGCAAAGACAGAGAAAATGCACCATCCCAGAGCGTCCACAGTGCAAGGTGGGTTCCCCTCCAGCCCCCTCCCAGGAGAAAGTCCCTCCCACGCACACACGCACACTGTAGCATTCTATATATACTCCTGGTCTGGCTTCTTCCTCCTCATCAGAGCCATCTACATTATATAAACATTTTAAATTTGTGACTAGAAAATAGATCCTCGGCCGGCGCCGTGGCTCAACAAGCTAATCCTCCGCCTTGTGGCGCCGGCACACCGGGTTCTAGTCCCGGTCGGGGCGCCGGATTCTGTCCCGGTTGCCCCTCTTCCAGGCCAGCCCTCTGCTGTGACCCGGGAGTGCAGTGGAGGATGGCCCAGGTGCTTGGGCCCTGCACCCCATGGGGAGACCAGGAAAAGCACCTGGCTCCTGGCTCCTGCCATCGGAGGAGCGCGGTGCGCCAGCCGCAGCGCGCCGTCCGCGGCGGCCATTGGAGGGTGAACCAACGGCAAAGGAAGACCTTTCTCTCTGTCTCTCTCTCTCACTGTCCACTCTGCCTGTCCAAAAAAAAAAAAAAAAAAAAAAAAAAGATAAAAAAAAAAAAAAAGAAAATAGATCCTCATGGGGCTTGGCCACACCCCTGGTCGTGGCTAAGAATCTCTGTCGTCTCTGCTGCTGGCACCGTGCTGGGCAGCCACCACCTGTGGCCTCCTGGCGGGCTCCTTCCCACAGTCACCAGCACCCACGGGCACCCTTTCGTCCTGGAGAGCTTCAAGTTGGCCATGGTGGGCAGGCACTCTGCCTGGCGGTGAAGACGCCCTATCCCACGCTGCAGTGCCTGGGTTCAAGGTCAGGCTCCTCGCTCAGGCACAACCAGGGGGCAGCAGGTGATGGCTCAGACAGTTGGGTCCCCGCCCTCCATGAGGGAGGCCTGCACTGGGCTCCGCCCCAGCCGCGGTGCGCATCCTGAGCGAGACACAGCAGCTGGGAACTTGTTCCTCTGTGTTTGATTTACCCCAGTGCCAAAAACAAATGGCCAAGCAGGGAGACTGCAACAAAACCCACTAGAAACTTGCAGAATTCGCACTCAAGCTCTTCCCGCCCAGACTACAACGGCCCTGAGAGACGAAGGCTGCGAGCCCGGGGTGGACACGCGAGGTCAGCTCGGCCAGAACAGCGCTGCCCGGACTGGGCCTGCCACTCCCGCTGGGTGACCTCGGCCACGGCCCCCTGTGAAGCACGCTCCGCACCTGGGAGGGGCCGTCCACGGCCACAGGACGAGCACGAAGTGGGCGAGCACTGCGCAGGGCTCCCCAAGTCCGGCCTCGGGGGTGGGGCTCCCCGGACTCAGCAGCGGGCGCGATGCTCGGCGCGGCCAGTAGGGGGCGTCCGGGCTGCACAGTGCCCTCTGCACCGTTCGCTCCCTGGGTCCAGCGCCACAGCAGAGCTCCGAGCCACGCCCACCCCGTGAGGCTCACAGGCTCAGACCCCGCCCCCAGACCCTGCCCTGGGACTCCACTCCCAAATCTAGCACAAGCCCCCCGTCTCTGAGACCCCATCCCATCCTCCAGCTCGGGTCCTGCCCCCGGATCTTGCTCTGTGGACCCCCCACCCCACTCTGCACCCCGTGCCCCCTGCCCACCCCCTAGCTCAGGCTATAGCCCGGATATTGCGGTCCATGCCCAGCCCTCCCTGCCTGATTAACGCCCCAGGTTCTCCCTTGGGCTTTAGCTGCCTGGAGCTGTGGGCTTGATGCCGGACTCGGGTTGAGCCGAGCCTGCCCCTGGCCTCATTTTAAACCAGCAAGGCCACCTCCAGGGGCTCCTGTCACCTTCAAATAGACTCCCAGTACCCGTGCCCGACACCCTCCTTCCTCTGGGCAGATCCCTCCCTCCCCCCTCCTCCTCAGTGCTGATGCACATGGCAGAGTCTCGGTGACACGACAGCTGGCCTCCGTGCCACGGCCTGGGACACTGGCACGTTGGCCATGACCAGGGCCTGACCCCTGGGGAAGAGGACCCGGGTCAGCTCCCGACCCCCTGCTCTGCCTTACACAGGCTGAGCTGCAACCACGGGCCCGATGCCGTTCTCAACTCCTCTCATGGGGTCTCACTGTTAACCTCATGCCCCGACTTCCACTTCGTGGGTGGAACCGCCTGCCCAAGGTCACGCAGCTGCAAGTGGGGGAGGCTGACTTTGAATCGACAGAGACCCATGACGCGAAACGCCTCCAACACTGCTCCCTGGGGGGGGGTCACTGTGGCAGATGGGGAAACTGAGGCTTGCCACCCAGGTCCCGTGCTCCAGGAGCGGCTGGGACCAGTTTCCCCTCGGGGGATGGCTCCATTGTGCGCCGACAGTGAGGGCCTCTGAAATCCTTCGCATCTTGAAGGCGGGATTTGGGGGTCCTTTGCCAGCTCAGCAGGGGGCAGCCCGGCCGAAGGTGCAACCCCAGTTTTCACCAGCAGGGGAAGTCACCCAGGAGGGGCGACACCACGCGTGGCGCAGCAGGAGGGGGCTGTTCTGGCAGCACTCACCCCACCTCCGCCACGTGAAGGGGGAGTTGCAGCCCACCAAGCGGGCCGGGGGCAGCCCCAGACTGGTTATCCCGGGGATGCCGGCAAGCCACAAGACACCCAACTTCTAGCTGTGGGCAATCGAGGGAACGTTCAAAAACTCAGCAGGTCAAGCACAAGGGTTCTGGGGGCTCCGGCTCCGATCCGGGTCTGGGTACCGTAGCTTTGGCTTCCCGATCCATGAAGCGAGGATCGTGTGTGCAAATAATAGCAGAAGGCCATGTGGGTGGGTGGCATCGCCGGCCACAGAGGCTGTGGTGCACACCAGGCTCGGGTCTGTCCCTCTGGGGTCCTGGGCTTGCACTGCAAACTTCCTGCCACACAGACAAAGCCATGGCTGGTCGGACACCTGCCAAGACCCCCAGCCGCCTCTGTCCACTCCTCTCTTTGACCATTCGGCTCCGCGATCCCTCAACATCTCCCAAGGGGCTGGCCTTGTGACATGCAGCGAGGTAAGCCTCCATTTGCGAGGCTGGATTCCCATATTTGAGTGCGGTTCGAGTCTTGGCTGCTCCACTTCGGACCGAGCTCACCGCTAATGCTCCCAGGAAGGCAATGGAAGCTGACCCAAGTCCTTGGACCCCTGCCACCCACTAGGAGACCTGGAAGAAGCTCCTGGCTCCTGGCTTTGGCCTGGTTTTCATGAGCCACTGTTGTGGTCATCTGGGGAGTGAACCAACAGATGGAAGATCTGTCTCTCCCCATCACTCTACATTTTGAATAAATACATCTTACACACACACACACACACACACACACACACACATACACCAGCTCCCCAAGTACCAGCAGATCTCCTGGATTTTGTGCTTACAGGGGCCTGAGCTGGGAGTATGTGCCAGGGTCCAGCTTCCCCGTCACCTCCCAGCAGAAGCACAACCCCCCGACACGGGCTCGCTGCACCCCATGGAGCTCTCTGCCTTCCACACACGGCCTCCGAGCCCTCCACCAGCAGGCCCGAGTTCATCTGCGCGGCACTGCAGGCACGTGGCAGGGTCTCCCTGAACCCGTGAATGAATGGCTGGATGCATGGGTGCACGGAGGGGCTGGCGGCTGCTCCCTTCCCCGGGGATCCAATTAGCCGGCAGTCCCCGCGTGCCTGCTGCACGGCAGCCCAGTCCCAGCTGGAGGCTTTGTGTCAGGCCGCTGAACACGGCTGCTCAGCTGCGCCGCCACAGTGGACACGGCTCTGCTGAGGGCTGTGGCCCTGTCACAGACAAGCGTGGAACCAGGACTGGCAGGCCCCATGGGCAGAGCGCTTCGGCCAAGCCTCGGAGAAAGGAGCAGAGTGAACACAACAGCAGGGACAGGCTGCCACTCCCTGCCGGCCCACGTCACCTCGCCTGCCGGAGCACTGGTCCCTGTGTCTCCCCCAGGCTGGGCGGGGAGCTGTCTCCAGCCTGGGCTATCCCTCGGCCATGTCTTTGTCTCAGGGTCCCTGGGGCTCTGCGCACGCTGCGCACTGCTGGGAGGGGCTTCAGGCTGGACAGAGAGGCTGATGGATTGGACACTCTCCAAAGACTGCAACTTGAGAGCCACTTGCTCCTCTGTCTGCCTGGGCTCACTTGATTTATTTATTACCCCATTGTGAGCCTGGTGGCTGGGGCCCACTCCCCCCTTCAGGATTACGGCTACAATGGGGCACTGGCTCCCTGCCCCGCCTCCTCCCCACCAAAAAGAAAAAAAGATGCCCCATGAACACATGCGTGATTGTGGAAACTGCGCTGTTCTGAAGCTGATAACCCAGAGGGGCTCCCCAACACTTCCTGCCCCCACACCCCACACCCAGTCTGCCAAGGAACCCGGCCAAGACACCTAGCTGCCTCTTCCTTTTGGATTATCGCAGCTGCCCCCTACCGAGCCTCCCTGCTTCTGCCCTGGCGCCCGGCAAGTAGAAGGACCCCATACACCCTGTGCAGGTGCCCTGGTCCCCCTCAGCCTCGGGGTCTACCTGTCCAGCTGCTCACTTCCATCACACTTAAGCAGGCCCCAGGGCCTTGGCTCCTGATGCTGGAGTGCTCTCCCAGATTGCTGCTTGGCTCCTTCCCTTCCTGTCCCCCCAGTCTCCTAGAGGTCTTCCCTGACCTGTCTCTGTCCCCTTTCCTGGTGGTGGCCTCCTGTGCGTGGACGTGAGTGACACAGGGCAGGCCTCTGAGCCTGTTACCTGTTACAATAGCCCAGACCCCAGGCCGCACGTGGCACACTAGCTGCTTGAGCAATACTTACCGAGTGGGTAAATCAACACACCTGGTGTGCAGAAGCCGGAGATGCCAGCTCCCTGCCAGTTTCCTGCCGTAGCCCCGACCCCACGTCACCTCTGGGCGTGGCTAGCATCGGCCACGTCCCCTGTGTTGGGCCAGCTTGTGCTTAACCTCTACCTTGCAGCAAGAGGCTTGGCCTGGCAGAGCTGCATTTCGGGCCGCCCTTGGTGACAGCTGCGGCTGCTGCTGTCCCCAGCCGCGTGGAGTGGGCTTGTCACAATATTTGTCTAACAGGCAGCGGCTCGCTAAGCCAGCCTGCAAACACGGCACTGCCAAGAGGGAGCCTCCTGTGCCGCGGCGCTGGGGACACGGCTGTCCCTTTTGGCCATCTGGCCTGACTGCCTGGTGGGGGGGTGGGAGTGGGGGGCCAGCCTAGCCTGGCCAGCGGTGACCCTCCCAGCCCTGTGGCTCCATCTGCCTTCCAGCCCAGCGCAGCCCACTCCTGCTCCCGCATCCCTGTGCTTGGGCCCCTTTGCCCTTCGGTCCTCTCCACCTGGCTCCCGAGGCCTGCAGAGCACGCCGGGTTCTTCCCCTGGAACTCTCGGCTTCAGAAGGCGTCGAGGCCGACAGCCTGCCACACAGGCCCTTAGGGACTGGACCCGGCTTAGGGACACCCAGGCTTCCCGCCTCTCGGAGCGGGACAAGGGGAGCTAGGACCTACTCCGGCCGGAGCTCCTGCACTGCCAGGAGCTGGGAGCCCAGGTGTCTATCTGAACGTCTCTTGCCTCTCTGCCTGCCTGGATGTCCCAGGATTCCAAACCTCGTGCTGCACCTGCCCCTGGACTCTCCAATTGGGCTCCCGTGACCCCATTTCACAGACGTGGCCTACTGTTGACCCTGTCCAGTCCTGGGACACCCCCCCCACTGCCGTGGGTGCCCGCCTTCCTCACTGCCCTGCTCCTGCCCCAGCTCTGCCACTGCCTCGCTGGGACCCCCCAGCCATCCCCCAGGCTCCCACAGAGGCCCCAGCCCCCAGCCATGGCAGCCTGCCGTCAAACCCCCAGCTCACACTCCCGCAACCCAGCCAGTCTGAAACACGCAATTTAGCGCTTAATGACACACTCTGCTCACTAATTATTCTGTGTCTTATTTCTTCAGCTTGCATGAGCGCGCCTCCAGGCACAGCCGTGCTCTGGCTCTGGCTGGGCCTCCTGCTGCGCCTGCCTGCCGCCCTGGCTGGGCGTGGCCCCCGCAGCCCCAGGCACCACGTAGAGGCCGTCCACTCACTTGGCAAACACACCTGCAGGTGCAGGGAGCAGCGGGATTCACAAGGCCACACGCCCCTGTTCCCTGGAGCTCACGGGCGCCGGGGGAGATGGGCAGAGACCAATAGGCCGCCAGGACATCTGGAGCCGTCACCAGGGCCGGGGCAGAAGCATCCTTGTCCCACCTGGCCTCTTCTCACTTCTTCAAAGCCCAAAGCCCAAAGCCAGGCCGGCAGTCTGGCCCCTGGACTCTGACTCCAAAGTGTCAAGAATCACCCGGGAGCGCCAGCTCCATGGCCATCACCCTGGTGCCATCGCCAGCTGCCCTCTGTCCCCTGGACCACAGCAGCCTCCTTGCCGACCTCTGCCTTATCCAGGCCTCTCGTGGTCGACTGCCCACCTGGCAGCCAGAGGAAGTGCCACCTCGCTCCCACACCTGCCCACAATCACCAAGTGTCACTCAGCACCCTTCAGGGGGCCCCACACGGCTGGGCCCTCTGCACCACCACGCCTGGCTGCTCGGGCCTCTTCCCGGAGCACGTCACACCCCAGCCATTCCCGAGTCCTAACCAGCCATGCCCCCACGTGTCTGTGTCCTCAGACTGGGAGCCACGGTTCTCTGGAGATGGATCAGTAGGGAAGGGGTGGTGTATCTCTCTTTCAAGTTAAAAAAAAAAAACTTAACCATCCTAATTAAAATAGTACTCATGGGAAATACTCAGACACGCCACCCCCTGGGACTCATTAATAAGGGGCTCGCCCACTCCTGAGGCCACACCCGCTCCCTACGAGGGACTGACCGGCTCTTCCCCAACCTGGGACAGTGGTGAATGGCCATCTGCCTTCAGATGCCCAGGCACTGGCCTGAGTCACCTCCTTGCAGGGTCAGTTCCTGCTGGCTGCTCCGCTTCCGGCCCAACCTCCCTGCTAATGCACCTGGGACAGCGGTAGGCAATGGCTCACGTACCTGGGCCCCTGCCACCCATGCGCAATGCCTGCCTGGAGTCCTGGCTGCAGCCAGGCCCAGCCCTGGCTTTTGTAGCCATTTGGAAAATAAATTAGCAGATGGAGGAGAGCTCTGTCTCTCCCCTCTAGCCTTGCAAACAAACAGAACGAGTCCCGGTATCACAAACTGCTCCGCCTTCCCTAGCTCGCCTCTTCCTTCTCTCTCTGCAGATCCCAGAGGCCCCCTCCCCTTAACTCCTGCCGGCCGTGGACACCGAGCCACTCAGAGGAGAAGCGATGGCTTCTGGGTAGCGTGAGTGGCTGGGAGCGCAAATGGAACTAATACCAGGTTCACCCTCACGGGGTGGAGGACTTTTGCTGACAGTGCAGAGACATGGGGCAAGGTTGCTGTTGGGAATGGAGTGTCCAGTGGGGGAAACTGGGGCTGGAACAAGGTCATGGATTGGACCAACCCGGCACGGTGCTGGGGGCGCAGGGGAGAGGCAGCACCTGGGCAGAGCGTGTTTCCACGGCCCCTCACCCTCCACACTGCTCCCATGCCTTGGGCCTTTTTGCAGTGTGGCCACATTGTGAGGGAATGGGCTGAGAGGATCCACAGACTCTGCCTGCTCCCTCGACCGCTGGTTTTCAGGACGCTCCTCTGGGAGCCCAGTGGCCACGCTGCATGAGGCCGACATGCGCACCTGCTCCGCCCCACCCCCTTCACATGGTGCAGTGATGCAGCCCCCAGTAGTATGAGCCCCCCAGCTACCCCTAGCATTCCCACGGAGGCCTCAAGTGTGTGGGGGCACAGCAGGTTAAGCCACAGCCTGCAGCACCAGCACCCGATATGGACACCTATTCGAGTCCTTGCTGCTCCACTTCCAATCCAGTTCCCTGCTAATTCGCCTGGGCCCCTGCACCGCGAAAAACTCCTGGCTTCGGATCAGCCCAGCTCTGGCTGTTATAGCCATTTGGAGAGTGAACCACCAGATAGAAGATCTCTGACTTCCAAAATCAATAAATATATATATATTTTTTAAAAGAAGGCCACCTCACCTCTGAAGCCCCTTGTTCAGGAAACAAAGTTGCACCCAGGAACAGCAGTGAAAGTCATCTTGCAAGGTGCAGTGGCTCACGAATCAGCTCTCGGTGGCCGGCTTACAGCCAGCTATTTACCTCCTAGCACGCGGGTCCCTCCCCCGGCTCCTCACTGGCCGAATAGCTGCAGGGTCACCATCTGCAGCTGTTCCGGCCACGAGCCCGCTGTTTGCCTGAGAACTTGCAGGTGGGCCTAACCTGGCTGTTCCGCTAGCTAGCTGCGGCCTCTCAGCTAAACACCCTACTGTGAAAATGGACCAAATACTCACTTCGCACACCTGAAAGCCCACAGCTCCAGCACAATCGTAACGCAGCATGGGGCAAAGCTCCACGGAGAGACTTCCCGTGAAATAACCGGCCGTGTCCAGGCCAGGGGAGTGGCTGGGTCAGGGGAGATGGAGGAACACGGATTGGAGTGGGGGCAGGGAGGCTGTTTCCTGGAACAGAAAAATACATCAGTGGGAAAGTGGGGGCCACGTGCACCTCTGCGACCGACCAGTGCACCCCGCAGGTGCTAACCCTGGCAGGAGCTGGGGGCAGAGAGGGCCGTGGGCGGGGAACCCCACCCTCTTTGTAACTCTTCAGTAAATCTCCCAGTTTTTAGAATACAAAGTTAAACCCCGGGTGCTTAAGCGTTCTCATTTGTGTTTCTCATTGTAACTCAAATCCGTGGTCATCTGGATCAGCCGAGTCCCAGTGCCAAGCTCCCACTCAGGGGGCGGCCAGAGTGCGGGTGGCTTTTATCTTCACACTAACATACATTACGTATTCCTGCCATTGCCCGGAGTGCAGTATGAGGCACAGTCTGTCCTGCCCCTGCTTCATGCCCTGGGACCTCTCCCAGATCAGACCAGCCTTCAAATTCTTGTGCCTGCCCTGCCGTCACGGCCAGTGAGACCCCCTATTTACCGGGGTACCGCACTCTGCAAGGGTCTCCCTCCAGGAGGGGAGGAGAGCGCGGCGTGACCAGCTTGCGTGTAAGCCCCTGCTTCCGCGAGGTGCGATCCGGCTTTCCTTTGCACAGAGCGTCTTAAGCCACTTGCTCATTTTGTTAGGGTTTGTTTAATTAAAATCAGAAACCCTAATCCACAAATCCACTTCCCCGGGCGCTGTGCAGCCAGGGAAGGAGCCTGGGCCAGCCCCTCTGTTCCTCAGGGGAGGAACGTGGCTGCTCTGCACGGGCCCGTGGCACCCTGCACGTGTGCATGACTACAGCGGACTCTCCCTCCTAGAGAAACACACGAACGGAACTGGAGGTCTGTTTTTTTCTTTTCAGGTCCCTGTGCTATGCAGAGAAGTTCCAGCTTATTCTTTTTTTTTTGAAAGTCAGAGACAGAGAAAAGAGAGAAAGAGATAGATTGTTGATTCACTCGTTCACTCCCAAGATGGCTGCAACAGCCAGGGCCGGGCCAGGCTGGAGCCAGGAGCTTCATCTGGGTCTCCCATGTGAGTGCAGAGCCTCAAGCTCTTGGCCCATCTTCTACTGCTTTCCCAGGCTACAGCAGAGAGCTGGACTGGAAGTGGAGCAGCTGGGACCCGACCCATTGCCCATATGGGATGCCGGCATTCTGAATGTGGCTTCACCTGCTATGCCACAGCGCTGGCCCCTCCAGTGCTGCACCGGGTTGGCCTATGGGCGTGAACGGTCCTGCTGAGGTCTTGGCGGCTGAGATCCCTGGCCCCTTGGCTTCTCACACTGAGCCCAGCCCTGTGCCAGGGAGCGCCGGTGATACACGCGGGAAGAACGGATGAAGTTCAGATTGGTTCAGAACATGGAAGGGGCAGGCCCGTTCCTCCCTCCCCTCCTCCACACCCCACCTGGCCCTGCACCTGCCCGTCTCAGATCTGCCTCTTCTCTCTGACCCCATAGGGGTCCCCCACACAGACCCAGGCCACCTTCACCCACCGTCTGAATGCCATGGCCTCTGCCTTCCTGGCTTCCTCTCCAGACCCAATCCTGAGCCCTCAGAGCTTGGGGCACCCCCTGCTTAGAACACTTCCATGCTAACTCCTGCCCAGGCACCAGGCTCCCCACCTTCCCTGGCTGGCTGCTCCCATACCCCTGGTCCTCAGGCCCTGTGTGCATGCCTGGGACGCTCCACATCTCTGTGATCTCTCGGGGCTCCCCTGCTGTTTCAGGGATGAGGGGCTCGTCTTCCCAGGGCTGTCCTCACCGGCCTCCAGCTGGGCAGGCATCTAGGCTCAGGAAGCTCACCCGGTGGGCATACAGCTGTGGGCACCGCAGGACGTGGCTTACCACGGGTGTCCCATTTTCCCGCCGGGGATCCCCTGGGGGTGTCTCTGGCCCTGGCAGCATCGTGGTGGCTCCTTCCCTGCCTTGGGCGTGCTCCCGTGTGCAGGTGAGAGCGGCGTCTGGGGTGCAGCTTTGTGCTTGTGTGTCTTTGTGCACGTGGTTGTTATGTGGGCACCGCAGGACGTGGCTTACCACGGGTGTCCCATTTTCCCGCCGGGGATCCCCTGGGGGTGTCTCTGGCCCTGGCAGCATCATGGTGGCTCCTTCCCTGCCTTGGGCGTGCTCCCGTGTGCAGGTGAGAGCGGCGTCTGGGGTGCAGCTTTGTGCTTGTGTGTCTTTGTGCACGTGGTTGTTTGGTGGGCTGTGCAGTGTGTGAGTGTGTGAGCCCCTCTGCAGGGTGTGGCTGTGTCCTCCGTGTCGTGTCTGTGGGGCTGCGTGTTCCACGGGAGCTTGCGGGACCCCAGGACCCGCTCTGCACCCCATTCTTCCCCCCTCCCAGTTCCTATCACCTAGCAACCAAGGGACTGCAGCGCTGGAGCCTCTGCAGACAAAGGAGGTGCCTGTGGGGGGGAGGAGCTTGGAGGGCGGCAGGAGAGGGCGGGGCGGGGCGTGGCAGGGAGGGGCAGGGCCTTGTCCCTGGCCTAGGGGCAGCTGCACATCCTGCATCCCTGGACGGGGCGCTCTCTGGGTCCCCACTGGCCCTGCCTCCTCCCTCTCTTGGCCCTGCAGGACCTGGGGCTCCTGCAGCTGCTGCCCTCACCCACCAGGGAGGGAGTCCTTCCAAGCTTCACTGCCCTTTCCTTTATCCACCTTGCTCTGTCACCTCCAGCCCAGCTGCCCAGCGTAGCCCCGCCCCGCCCTGCCCCGCCCCCGGCACCCCTCGGCTGCTGGCTTTTTCCTGTTCACTAATCCTTCTGTAACATGATCTTGTTTGCTCCCAGACTTCTCGACCCCCTGTCTCATCCACTCGAACAGAAGCTCTGCCATCCAATAATAGCCAGATTTACTCAGTACTTACTACGGGCCAAGCCCCCTGGTGCATGCTAAGTGGTGCTGCCCTCGGCACAAGTGTAGGATGCGGGAGCTGCTGTTGGCTCCAGGTCACACACAGGGCCCTGAGGCCGAGAGAGGCTGAGTGTGTGGTGCTGTTTGCTGCTCTGTCCCCAGCGCCTGGCACATTGAAGCGGCCCTAGACTCTTTCTAGAAAGAACAGAAGGGAGCAGAGACCCTCCCCAGCACCGGAGTGGGGGTCTGGCTGCCGCGGAGCACAGCCCGAGGGTCGTGGGTCCAGCTGATGCCCAGGCTGGGCACGGTGGCAGCCAGAGTCTCAAGGGGCTGCTTCGGGGACTCAGTGTGGCCAGGGAGACACCGTGCGAAACCTCTGGCTTCAGCGACAAGACTGCAGACGGCAGGCAGCCTCCCGCTCTGGCCGCTCTGGTAAGTTTGATCCTGGGGGCTGCTTTTGCTCTTGGGTTTGAGGTAAACGATCTGGCCAGCTTCCACGCTGGCGAGCTCCAAGCGGCCACCCTCAGGGGGCTGACGGTCGTGCAAGGGCAGAGGGTGAGTTGGTCATTTGGACGAGCAGAGAGTCTTTCCACCACGGGTAGGCACATCCCACAGAGCCAGAATCCAGGTGTGGGAGTCCCCCTGCTCGGATGAGGGCGGTCTGTCGCCACCTGGCGGCCAGAACGGGAACACCCAGCAGAGCTGTGCCAGGACATCTAAGGTTTGTGGTGCCCAGGAGCTGGCGACTGACCGGGCTTTAAGACACCCACATCCGACACCAGAGTCCCCGGGTTCTATTCCTGGCTCCTGCTCCTGACTCCAGCTTCCTGCCAGTGCAGGTCCTGCCCTCCCAGTGCTCTGCTCCCTTCCTGCACTCCCCAGCACGTGAACTTCAACCGTTGTCTCTGGGTTGAAGGGCAGACGAACAGGCTTCCTAGCAGACGGGGAAGTGGGGACAGGCAAGGCGGGAGCAGAGCAGCAGCAGAGGGGACACAGGGAGTGCTGGGAGCCAGGACTGGACAGCGCTGGGGGTCCCTGAGCTCCTGGCTGGAGAGCTGCGGGCAAACAGGGGCCGCTCTGGGCCCCAGGCATCAGGAGTGGCATGACGGGCTTGGCGCTGTCAGGGGCATCCCACACAGGTGCACGGTGTGCACACAAGAGGTTAGGAGCTCACAAGCGGCCTGTGGTGGGAACGGGGATTTCAGCTTTCAGAGGAGGGGGGAGGTGCTGCTCTGCCTCAGTTCCCCCAGCTCAGGAAACTGCTGAAAACTGCTGAAGAGGTGGGTTATTAGAAAGAAGGCAAGGGGCCAGCGCTGTAGCGCAGTGGGCTAACGCCCTGGCCTGAAGCGCCGGCATTCCATATGGGCACTGGTTCTAGTCCCAGCTGCTCCACTTCCTGTCCAGCTCTCTGCTATGGCCTGGGAAAGCAGTATAAGATCGCCCAAGTCCTTGGGCCCCTGCACCCACGTGGGAGACCGGGAAGAAGCTCCTGGCTTCGGATCGGCACAGCTCCAGCCGTTGCGGCCATCTGGGGAGTGAACCATCGGATGGAAGACCTCTCTCTCTCTTTCTCTCTCTGCCTCTCCTCTCTGTGTAACTCTTTCAAATAAATAAATAATTTTTTTTAAAAAAAGAAAGAAGGCAAAATAACCAACAACATGTTCACCATCAACTCCTTAAAAAAAATCCTGACCACAAATCTCTGGATTTACCAGGCCGTTATCCTCAGGAATGCCACGCAGGCGGTCACAGGAGGGAACAGAACTTTGCATTCTAAACTTCGCTTAAATTTTAACTCGGAAAACCTTTGAGATTTTTTCAGGAAGCTGCAGAGGAAGTGCAGAGAGGTCCCGACGCGGCCTCAGGGATCCCTGCGACACAGCACCGAGCAGCGCACTGAGGAGGCGGTGCCTCTGCCTGCTGGTCCCGTGGGAGATCCCCGTCACCACGCCTGCTGTCACTCACAGAACTGCCCCCCCCGCCCCGGCCGTCACACGGCCCTGACAACCATTACTACCTGCTCTCAGCTCTCTCGCTGGATGACTTCAACGTTTATTGGCTGATTAGAGAGGTAGATATAGACACACACACACACACACACACACGTCTCCCATCCACCTGCTGGTTCACTCTGCTGGTGCTCACAGTAACCAGGGCTAAGGCAGAGGCCAAAGCCACAGCTGGGAACTCAGTCCAAAAGGGACACAAGGACTCGGGCCATCAGCTGTGGCCTCCCCAGGGTGCACAGCAGCCAGAGCCGGGGACTGAACCCAAGACTGTGCTATGGGACGCCGACGCCTTAGCTGGCTTCCTAACTGGGACTTTTATGTAAATGCAGCGGGGGGGGGGACACTGGCCCACTGGCTGTATGAGAGCCCTGCAGTGTTTGCTCTAGCCTAGCCATGATAACTACAGGCAGGGCTCAAAATTCAGTGAATAATTTTTAGGCCGGTCATTGTGTGTGCTCTGCAGACGATGTTACAGATATCTAAAGGGACCTCGGCAGGAAAAAGGCACCCTGTGTGACTTCTCCCACCCAAACTGTTGCACCATCACGTTTGTCCCTTCTGTTACTGGCATGGCTGTGCCACCATCAGCGTGAACATTGACCCTCCACACCAGCAGGAATAAATGCGGGTTCCTGTAGCTCTGAGCCCTCGCCAGCAGGTGGCGCAGTCGCCACCCTCTCCCAGCCTTTGACTTCTAGCCAACCCACAGCGCGGGTTTTGAAGTGACTTAGTGACAGGGCTGGGTTGGGCGCTGTCCACTCATGGGCATGTCACACTATTTGCACGCATCTTAGCCCATATGTGTGGCAAAAATGCCCCAGTGAAGCCCCTGTGGGCTCCGGGTGGTGGTAGCGGTGGCAGCTGGCTCACAGAGTCCCTTCCCGCTGGAAGGGACAAGCAGCTCTCCCCCCCTTCTGCAAGGACACCCCCCTTCGGGGCCGGGAGGTTCCCACCTCAGGCCCCAGCTCCCTCTCACAGGCACCCCCAGTGCCACCGTAACGTTTCATGCAATCGTCGCTATGCTGGGGTCCAAGGCTGATTTCACGCTTTCTCTTCCATTTGTTCCTCCTTTTTTAGTCTTCCTGCATTCCGTGTCCTGACTCCCATGAATATCAGAACCTTTAGAAACATTCCACCCGGGGACCCCGCGCCGCGGCATGGCAGGCTCAGCTGCTACCTGCGATGCCAGCGTGCTGTTTGCAGATCTGCCCTCTGCGAGGCTGAGCCCCTGTGGAACTTGGAGTTTGGTTATCTAACTCTCGGCTCTAACTCCCCGTCGGGAGCAGAGCAGTGGATCAGAAGAGGAGCAGGCGGGACTCGAACCGGCGCCCACATTGGATGCCGGAGCTGCAGGCAGAGGATTAACCTACTGTGCCACGGGGGCGCTGGCCCATCTTTCTGATAGCACAAACTGAAGTCACACTCGTCACTTCCCCTCTCGCTTCCGTGGCCAGCACTTGGATGCCGGGATTCCATGTGGGGACCTGGGTGCTCAGCGAGGACACAGGGTCATTCTGGGAGAGCGAATTTGAGACTGGACATTGAGGGTCACAAACACGATTCCTTCATCTTCGACACCTGTAAGGGGCACTCGCTGCACGCTGTGTGCTGCTGGCATCCAGGACACGTGGGACACCAGCCAATGAGAAGCTGGGCTGGAGCTGGTGGGCGGGGCCTTCAGCCAACGAGAGGCCGGTGGGCTGGTGCAGCGGGTGGGCGGGGCCTCAGGAGTGGTGGGCCGCGCACGTGGAGACAGCGGGCACGGGGCCCAGACGTTTCCCACTGCAATAAACTGATCTTTGGTTTCAACTTTTCCTGGAATTCCATTTAGTATCTTCGGATATTTAAGTGGGGACTGCACAGAAACGTCAGCGAGGGGAAAAGCAAGATCCACCGGGTCCTGGGCCAGGGCTGGCTTCCTTCCTGAGGTGTGCTTATTTATTTGAGAGGCAGAGTTACAGAGAAGGAGGGCCAAAGACACGGAGGGAGACAAAGATCCTCCATCCGCTGGTTCAATCCCCAAATGGCCGCAACAGCCAGCGCTGGGCCAGGTCGAAACCAGGAGCCAGGAGCTTCTTCCGTATCTCCCACAGGGGTGCAGGGCCCCAGGCACTTGGCTCTTCCTCTCTACTTTCCCCGGTCATTAGCAGGAAGCTGGATCAGAAGCAGAGCAGCAGGGAGTGGAACTGGTGCCCATATGGGCATCTCAGCTGGTGGCCGCTACACCACAATGCCAGCCCCTCAAAACAGTTTTTAATAAGTTGTTCATTTGCATGAGATATGAAATATAGAGAGCGATCTAGAATCAAACTCAAAATCTCCCACCTGTTGGGTCACTCCCGCACATGCCCACCCTGGCTGCATCTGGCCCAGGCCAAGCCAGGAGCCCAGAACTCAACCTGGGTGTGAGCCATCACCTGCTGCTTCCCGGGGTGCACAGGGGCTGGAGCGAGCAGCAGAGCCAAGGTCTGGGCTCAGCTCTCTGACGCGGGCTGCAGGCTTCTCCCATGGCGTCATTGGCAGCTGTATCAAGGGCCTGCTTCTCAATCTCCCCTTCTCACGAGGACTCCCCTCATTTGTTGGTCAGGACCCTAAGGGTCTCATTGTCACGTGATCAGGTCTAGAACACCGTCTGCGTGAAGTCACGTTCTAGACGCAGGGGTTCGGACTTTGGCCCACGGGATGGGGACACAGGTTGTCCCTGAAACTGAGACAGCAGAGAGGCCAGGGTCCTGCAGCTGATTTATTTATACATTTTTTGGATCTCCATGTATTAAAACATGAAGGTAAAGGGGCCGGCGCTGTGGTGCAGCAGGTTAAGCCACCATCTGGGTGCCAGTTTGAGCCCTGGCTGCTCCACTTCCGATCCAGCTCTCTGCTAATGTGCCTGGGAAAGCAGAGCAAGATAGCCCAAGTGCCTAGGCCCCTGCCCCAGAGGAAGCTCCTGGCTTCTGGCTTTGACCTGGCCCAGAGCTGGCTGTTGCGGCCATGTGGGAAGTGAACCAGTGATTGGAAGATCTCTCTGTCCTTCCTCTCTCTCTCTAACTCTGCCTTTCAAGTAAATAAGTACGTCTTTAAAAAGATAAAATGCCAGTCTATATTTTAAGTGGCCACTTTACCAAGTTAGCATTTCAAGAGAACTGCACACGATGCTTCCCCACAGTGCTGACAGCATCCAGGGGACCAGAGATTTTTAACCGATGCTCAGAGCCTTACAGGTGCCCGGGGCAGCCATGGACACAGCTCCCTAAGTTCTTACCTGGCATCTCCATGTCAGGGATGCGGTGGGCTAAACCCCCTGGCCCTTGGTGCCCGGCACTGCACCCCTCAACTCCTCCCCTGCAGTGGGCAAAGCCTCTGCCTGGGCACGCACGGCCGGAGCGGCTCTGCAGAGTGGGCGGGGAGCCAGGCCCTGCTTGGGTAGCATTGCCATGGCAACCTCTCCCCACTCTGCTCCTCGCTGAGACCCGGGCATCTGTGGCCATGGCGACCGGTGCCGCCACTCGAGCATCTGCATAGCAACCAGAGAGGGTGCCGGGTGCAGCTGGGCTCTGCTTGGGGAGAGCAGGTACGCTGAGAGCTTTTATAAATCATTAAGGAGAAGACGGGTACCTCGATGGGAGAGCGGACAAAGGACCTGAAACCACAAGTGGTTAATCAATCCATGACAAGTGCCGAATATTTCCAGCGATCATAGAAATGCAAATGCAAACAACAATAAGACACTTTAAAAAAGAAAAAAAAAAAGCCCAGTTCAATTGGCAAGAGATGAAGAAAACAAAAAGATCAGACCCAGCGTTGGGGGTGGGTAGGGAAACAGGAACACGCCCACCCTGCTGGTCTGAGAGCACATTCATGGAACATTCTGGAAGGGCAATTTGGCAATATGCATCAAAGCCTTTAAAATGCACATACCTTTTGAACCGGCAATTCCAGTTCTAGTAGTTTATGCCAAGGTAATGATTAAGGGAGTAAAGGTGCCGCTGCAAGTGTGTTCCCTGTAGGGGCAGTCAGAAGAGCACAAAGTCTCCAACAACTGCAGTCTGAGAACTGACTTAATCCCCTGCTTGGCACTCGGACCCGGGAATGCTGGGCGCCATTAAGAAACGTGATCGCAGAACGGCTTTCACAGTGCCCTGAGTGGGGTAAAAGCAAAACAGGTGTGCAGAGCGCGTGGCAGCCTGGGGAGCAGGAGGCTGCTCAGGGCCCGGCCCCTGCTCCTCCAGGGCTCGGCGCCTCTTTGTGTCCAGAGTAGAGATGGCAAGGCTCAGGGGGACGCTCCTTGCCATGTGACCCGTTTACTAAGTCCCAAACAGACACACAGGGCAGCCGGTTTCCGTGCGTCGTCGCCCCCCGGCGGTCTGTGCGCCTCCTTTCCAAACTCTCACACTGAACTGCACGCGTGCACTTGCTGCTCGTGCAACACGACTCTTGCTTCGGAGCACATTGGCCCTTGAGAAGGAAGCTCTTCACAAGGCCCACGTCCAAGGCCAGCGCCTCGGGAAGCGTCCTTCTCTGGCGAGATTCCTCCAAGCAGAACGAAGGCCTAGAAGCTGATATCCAACACGAGGCTGGAGGCAGCGCAAACTCATCACCAACCCAGAAGCAGGGGCTCTGCTGACTCTTTCACTTCACTTTTTGGGGAAACTGTTGCAAAGGCTTTAGAGAAACTGTGCACCAGCTGGGAGAGAATCAGTTCTTTTAATCCTTGCTCGCTCTTCACTTTTTGTCTGGTCTGGTGACTTTGTCCTTGATATAAGAATGGTTTTGTTTCACAAAAGCCATCAGGTGCATTTTCCCAAGGCAGTGCTTGGTGCTACAAGATTAAGATAAAATCCTGGCCCTGAGGCCGGTGCTGTGGCACAGTGGGTTAAAGCCCTGGCCTGAAGCGCCCCTTATGGGCGCCGGTTCTAGTTCTGGCTACTCTTTTTCTGATCCATCTCTCTGCTCTGGCCTGGAAAAGCAGTGGAAGATGGCCCAAGTCCTTGGGCCCCTGCACCCACATAGGAGACCTAGAAGAAGCTCCTGGCTTCAGATCAGCTCAGCTCCTGCCATTATGGCCATTTAGGGAATGAACCAGTGGATGGAAGACTCTTTTTCTGTCTCTACCTCTCTCTGTACCTCCTTCAAATAAATCAAATATTTTTAAAAAGTTACAAAATATAATTCCACACTTGAATATTAAAAAAAAAAGATAGAATCCTGACCTGAGTTTTGGCAAAGAAGGTGGAGGAAGGTGGATCCCACCGGGGACGCGATTCTGCTGTGGTGTGTGAGCTGTCCGTGGTAGCCACGTCCGGTGCTTCTCCTGATCCTTCACCTTGTGATCGTCCTGAGCTCCCGTGGGGCACCTGGAATCCAGGTGTCAGGTCAAGGTCTTTCTCTGATGCTGTCGGCTTAGCTGCGGGCTGTCGGCATTCAGCTGCTGGCTGGCTGGCTGGAGAGTCCTGGTCGTGGGCCCTCTTTTCTGTCCCTCACGTGCTCTGCATGGCTTGTCTCCACTTACTGCCTTTCGCCATGCCTCGACCTACAGGAAGATCAGGACAACACGGTGTCTGACAGCTGTTTTCCCGCCATGTAACTTACTGCCTTTTCCTGTTCTAAGGAAATTGTTGCGGTGGATCCGGCACCCTGGGGTGGCAGAGGATTCTTCCAGAAACACAGCACGTGGGCAGGTTGGCAAGTGCCTTGTGCAGAGACCCCTGCGGTGAGACGCAGTCAGCAAAGAGCCCAGCTTATCTGGAGCTTAGCGGAGGCTTCCAGGGGAGTCTGAAAGGTGGCTTGCAGAGAGCCGCCTGGGGTTCTCTCCCTACTGGAGCAGGGGGCGGGGTCTCTCCTCACAGCCCTGCGCTGCTCCGGTGCTGGCCACAGGGACATCATCTGGACTTATGAGCCGTGCAGCCACTTCCAGGGCTGTCCCTGGGGCAAGGGACACCCTTGTAGTCCTCAGGGGGCCCCTCCCACTTCATCTTCAGCCAGATGGGAGGGGAGGTGACTCACGTTTCAGATAATTCTCTTTGCTTTGGGATGGATTCCAGTTGGATTTTTAAAACACAATGAGGGGCTGGCACTGTGGCGTAGCAGGTAAAACTGTTGCCTGCAGTGCCAGCATCCCACATGGGTGTCGGCTCAAGTCCCAGCTGTTCCATGTCCGATCCAGCTCTCTGATATGGCCTGGGAAAGCCACAGATGGCTCAAATGCTTGGACCCCTGCACCCATGTGGGAGACCTGGAAGAAGCTCCTGGCTCCTGGCTTTGGATCGGCTCAGCTCTGGCCATTGCGGCCACCTGGGGAGTGAACCAGTAGATGGAAGACCTCTCTTTCTCTTTATCTCTCTGCCTTTCTGTAACTCTGCTTTTCAATGAAATAAATCTTTTTTAAAATGAAAATTAAAAAGTTAAAAAACCACATTATTTTTAATATGATTCCACTGTGATTAAAAAAAAAAAACTATTACAATGAGGGACACTGAAATGCTGACCATGGTTATCCCCTGGTGTGGGGTCCACGTGATTTTATTGTCTTCCTTTTGGTTTCTCCATTTTTAGATGCTCTACAGTCAGTGCATGACTTCTGGAGAAAGTAAAAGGAGAAAGATATTTAAGAAGGGTACAACCCATAAATCAGGGGGCAACCATTCACTTCAGGAGAGAAATTCGTAGGTTTCAAAGGGGTTCACAGTTCTGTGAATGAAGCAGGCACTCGATAAATATTTGCTGAATCAATTAATAACCGAGCTCGCTCTGGGGTTTCTGTAAGTGGCAGGCTCCCCAGTGCATTGGAAATGAAATCCATTTACCAAGCCGTGATCTGCGTCTTTCTCCCAAACGTATCCATTGTGTAAGACGGAAGCAGGGCGGGGAGAGAATGCTCCACTCCTGCTCTCTCTGAACACAGCCACAGCCCCTGGCCCCAGTGTCCTTAGCTGGGAGAGGGGAGCGTGGCCAGCCGCCACGCTGGGCCTTCAGTGCTGGGGAGAGTGCGAGCGCTGAGTCTACATGAACGTGACTATGAATGGGGGCATGGGCAGAGACACAAGTGCTCCCCTTAGCATCTTCCCTGGGGGTTGTGAGGGAAGACACTCACCAGCATCACCCCGGAACGAGCAGCCCAGTGAGCTACCACAAGGTGGATGCCCATGGAGCCACTGACCTGGTCGTGGAACCCTGCAAGCACCCCATAGACACCCCCCCCCGCCCTCCAGTAACTGCCGCCCCGGCTTGGATCTTGATGGAGTCTCCTCTTTACTTGACTGTTTGATCACTGCACTAAGCACGTGTTCCTAACACATGATTTTTGTGTCTTGTTTGTATTTTAAGAGTCCCCTTGAAACTGCATGGAAAACAGAATGAAAGCACCAGTTCATTTTGATGCAAAACATTCTAAAATCCACGTGCAGCGTTTCCATCATGCGCATTTTCCATGTGCTTTTTGAAGACACTTCACATATTCACGAACGGAATCAGGTGGCCAGCCTGTTTCTCTGACTTGGCGGTGTTACTCGGTGTGCTCTGAGGTTTATCCTGCCCTGTGTGTTAGCACACTTGGCTGCTTGCTTTGCCGTTGTGAGGCATTTCTCTGGATAACGTTCCACAATTTCTGCTTCTCTTTTCTTACTGGTGGACATGTGGCTTGCTTCTAGCTAGGAGCTATTATGAATGATGCACAAGGACCATTTGGAGGTTTTTTTTTTTTTAAGATTTATTTATGGGCCAGCACTGTGGCATAGTGGGTAAAACCACTGGTTCACTCCCTAACTGACCATAACGGCTAGAGCTGTGCCAATCTGAAACTAGGAGCCAGGAGCTTCTTCTGTTTCTCCCAAGAACTTGAGCCATCTTCCACCGCTTTCGCAGGCCATAGCAGAGAGCAGGATCAGAAGTGGAACAGCCGGGTCTCAAACTGGTGCCCATACGGGATGCCGGCATGCAGTCAGTGCCTTCACCCGCTATGCCATAGCACCAGCCCCTCCATTATTAATTTCATCCCAACAGTGGCCAGAGAACACACTCCGTATTACTTTCATTCTTCCAAATTTGCTGAGGTTTATTTTACAAGCAAGCAGATGGTTGATCTTGGAGAATGTTCTGCGTGCACTTGAGAAGGATTCATATTCTGTTGCTGTTGAGTAGTGTCTGGAGATGCTTATTAGTCCAGTTGGTTTACAGTGTTGTTTGGGTCTAATATTACAGTGTAGATCCTCATCTAGTCTTCATTCATTTAGATTTCAAAGGCAGAGCTACAGAGAAGGGCAAAGAAAAAGAGAGGGAGGGGAGGAGACAGGAACAGGGGGAGAGGGAGAGGGAGAGGGAGAGGGAGAGGGAGAGGGAGGGAGAGAGAGAGAGAGAGAGAGAGAGAGAGAGAGAGAGAGAGAATATCTTCCTTCCATTGATGGCTCCCTTCCTAAATGGCTGCAACAGTTGCGGCTGGGCCAGGAGGAAGCCAGGAGCCCAAACTCCATCCAATCTCCCACATGCCTGGCGGGGATCTAGACACTTGGGGCTTCTGCCACTGCCTTCCCCAGGAGCACCAGCAGGGAGCTGGACCAGAAGCAGAGTAGCTGGGATTTGTACCTGTTCTCTGCAAGTGGCGGCTCGAGCTGCTGCACCACAGCGCCAGCCCTTCCATCAAGTCTCTGTTACTCAAAGTGGATGGTGAAGTGTTCAACTACTAGTGCCGAAAGGTCTAGTTCTCCCTTGTGTGCAGCAGTTTCACTTTGTGTATTTTGGTGCTACTACGGAGTACATGCTGACTCCTGTAGTCTCCTGACTGGCTGACCCTCTCATCACGCACCAGTGTTCTGTCTGCAGGTCTGTTTTGTCTGATGTTACCAGAGCCACTCTGGACGTGCTGTGGTTGCTGTTTGCATATTTCCTCCCATACTTTTACATTTAGTTTGTTTGTATCTTTGTTGTTGTTGCTGTTGTTGTTTTTTTGACAGGCAGAGTGGACAGTGAGAGAGAGACAGAGAGAAAGGTCTTCCTTTGCCGTTGGTTCACCCTCCAATGGCCACCGCGGCCGGCGTTCCGCACTGATCCGAAGGCAGGAGCCAGGTGCTTCTCCTGGTCTCCCATGGGGTGCAGTGCCCAAGCACTTGGGCCATCCTCCACTGCACTCCCGGGCCACAGCAGAGAACTGGCCTGGAAGAGGAGCAACCGGGACAGAATCCAGCGCCCTGACTGGGACTAGAACCTGGTGTGCCGGCGCTGCAAGGTGGAGGATTAGCCTAGTGAGCCACGGTGCCAGCCGTGTTTGTATCTTTGAATCTGATCTTGTCCACCTGTGCTCAGAATATAGTTGTATCATATTTTTAAATTTAGCTCAACAAGCTATTCCATTTTATTTGAAAGACAGAGCTCTGCTTCCATGCTCTGGCTCACTCCCCAAATGCCTGCAACAGCCAGAACTCCACCTGGCTCTCCCACGCGGGTAGCAGCGACCCTAACCCTTGGGCCATCACCTGCTGCTGCCCGGGATGCACATTAGCAGGAAGCTGAATTAGAAGTGAACGCACTGGGATTCAGAGCAGGCCCTCGGCCAGGGAATGTGGGAGTCTCAGCGGCACCTGAACTGCTGTTCCAATCGCCTGCCCTTGCGTCACTGGCATGGTCACCATCAGGTCATTACCGGTACAGCTGACAGGCTGCTCCGCGTCACGTTTCTGTGTCTGACGTCACTGTTCCCTCTGTTTTCCTCTCCTGCTTTCCTTTGCTTTGACTGTTTTCTAAACAGCATTTTGATATCCTTAATTATTTTTCTCACCTTACCTTTGCTCTTGGGTTTCTCACATACTTTTTAGAATTACCTTCAGATTTATATAGGCTTAATGGTTATGACATGTGGAAGCATTATTTTTAAATGTTTATTATTATTTGTGTGATAGAAATAGAGAAAAAGGAAGGAGAAACTCAGACAGAGGGAAGACTCTCCATCCACTGGGTCACTCCCCAAATGCCTGTAACAGCCAGGGCTGTGTCAGCCAAAGGCCAGGAGCCGGAGCTCCATGCAGGTCTCCCACATGGGTGGCAGGGACCCAAGTACTCGCTCCATCATCTACTGTTTCTCAGGGCGCACACAGCAGCAAGTTGGAATTGGAGGCAGAGCTGGGCAGGAACTCAGGCACTCGGAGGCGGGATATGGGTATCCCAAGCGGCACCTTAATTGCTTCACCTAAAGCCCACCCCTGGAAGCATGGTTTCTATATAGCCTTATTCCCTTCCTCCATTGTTCATGCTCTTATTGTCATGCAGATTCTACCTATTAATGTTACATCTATCACCACCTCCTTAGTCCAACACAGCTCTGCTCTTACCTGCCTCTACCCTGCTACTGCTGACAAATACATTATTATGCATACTACGTTCTTCTGTGTCACAAGATGAACATTACATTATAAACATTTTATACAATTGCTTTTAAAATCAGTTATGACAAAAAGATGAAAAATGCATTTATGCTGATTTTTATAATCATATAGTTACCTTTCATGGTGTTCTTTATTTGAGTTCAAATTATCATCTGAGGTTATCTGCTTTCAGTATTTCCTGCAAATTCTCATTTTTTATTTGTTTATCTGGGAAAGTATTGCATTTTCATTTATAAAGACAGCTTTGCTGGGTGCAGGCTCGGCGGTCAGTTTGTGCTGTGAGTACTTTAATGTCTCTTCCCACTGCATTCTTGCCTGTATTGTCCCTGTTCAGGATCCAGCTATTATTTTTAACAGGATTCCTTTGTCAGCCAGAGTTTGTTTTCTCTTGCTGGCTTCAAATTTTCTCCTTGTCTGAGACTTGCAGCATTTTTCCTATGTTGTAACTGTGAATCTCTGCATTTACCCTTTCGAGGACCTTACGGTGTCAGTAATTGTTTTCTAAACACACGTGAGGAGCTTGTCCCCATTATTTCTTTGGAAATTCTTGGTGCTCTCTTTCTCTCCCATCCTTGCCCTCCCGTTATGCTTCTGTCTTTGAGGCTCATTTTTCTTCATTATTTTTCTCTCTCTGTTCTTTGGCTTGCATAATTCCTATTGATCTATCTTCAAGTTCATTAATTCTTCTGTTTGTTCCAATCTACTGCTGAGCTCCTCTAGTGAGTTCTTAATTTCAGTTATTACACTTTTCAACTCCAGCATTTCCACTGGGTTCTCTCCTAAAGCCACTCTGTCTCTGTATTGATATTCTCTCTTGGATGCAACATTGTAATCATACCTTTCTTTACTTCTTCAAACTTTACCTTATTTCTGTGAGTATGTTGATGACTGCTACTTTGAAGTCTCTGCTAAATCCAACATTTGATCACTCTCACAACTGGTGTTGCTTTTTCTAAGAGTATGGTTGGAGTTAGTGTGGTGGCATTTCTGGTTAACCCATGCTCCTGATCCAGCTGCCTGCTGATGTGCCTGGGACGCAGTAGACATGGTTCTGGTTCTTGAGTTCCTACCATATGAGGGACCTTGATGCAGTTTCTGGCTTCTGGCTTCCTCCTGGTCCAGTCCTGGCTGTTGTGGCCATTTGGGGAATGAATCATCGAATGAAAGATCTCACTCTCTGTCTCTGTCAATAAATCTTTATAAAAAGATTTATCTACTTATTTGAGAGGTAGAGTTACAGAGGTCTTCCAACCACTGGTCCACTCCCCAATTGGATGCAACAGCCAGAGTTGGCCAAATCCAAAGCCAGGAACCAGGAGCTTCTTCCAGGTCTCCCATGTGGCTGCAGAAGACCAAGGACTTGGGCCATCTTGCACTGCTTTCCCAGGCCATAGCAGAGAGCTGGGTCAGAAAATGAGCAGCTGTAACTCAAACCAGTGTCCAAATGGGATATTGGCATTGCAGGCAGAGGCAGTGCCAGCCCCCTAAAAATTTTTTTTAAAAATTTACTTTCACTTTATTTGAAAATTAGAAACAGACACCACACACACACATACACAGAGAGAGAGAGGGAGAGAGGGAGAGAGAGAGAGGGAGGGAGAGAGGGAGGGAGAGAGGGAGGGAGTCTTCCATCTGCTAGTTCACTCCCCAAATGCCTATGACATTCAGGGCTGCACCAAGCCAAAGGCAGGAGGTCAAAACTCAGTCTGGGCCTCCCACGAGAGTGGCACAAACCCAAGCACCTGTACCCTCTCCTGCTGCCTCCCAGGGTGCAGGCCCAGCAGCAGGAAGCTGGAGGGGAATCAGAGCCAGGACTCCGGCACTCTGCGAGTGGATCTGTCTCAGCTGCTGCACCACGTATCTGCTCCCAAGAGTGAATCGGGGCAGCATTTTAGAACAAATACAGCCCTAAAACCAGAAACTCTCCACTTAGTTCCCCTGCACTGTTCTGGTGGTCACAGGGGGCTGGGACCTCGCTCTGTGCACAGTCACACGATGCTTCACAACAGAGGTGTGGTCAGCTGAGTCCACCATTGTGTGGACAGCAGAGACTGCACTTACACAAGCCTGGACAGCCTAGCCCATCGCACACCACAGCTACATACGTGTGGGACAGCCTTCAACATGAAGTTAACGCAAGGGAGAGTGAACGCACGCGCGTGAGGCTGTGTGGATGTGACGGGCACACCGTTTGATGGATGGGAAACTTTCATTCATAGAAACAGCACTGTTAGGTAGTGCTGAGAAGAAACTGTAGCGACCATGCAAAGCAGAGGCACAGTGGTTACTGTGTCACCCAGCATGATGTCCCTCGCTGTCCTGCTGTGCTTTTACAGGGCTGGTGGGGCAGGGCTCTGCACCAGTGACCCCACCCAGGCGAGCAAGGCCTTGTGCGCTGTCACCATGCAACAGCCATTTCCCAGCCCCGTGGGCATTGGATGGGTTCAGCATGGAATACAACACGGGGGACATAAAGGCTGTATGTGGCACAGGAGTGCCTGTCCCGAGCAGGACAGATGAAGCTGCTGTCAGCTGTCACGTGGGAAGGGTGGCATGGATGCAGCTACGAGGGAGTCAGAGTGTCCAGGGGGTGCAGGTCCAGCCAAGGGGTACATGGGTAGGACCCTCACATTCAGGCCTCAGCAATGCCAGAGGACACAGCCACCATGGAACACGGAGTGGTCTGTTGCCACAGGTCTTTTAAAAAGATGTATTTATTTATTTGAAAGGCAGTTATGCAGACAGAGGGAGAACGGGGGGCAGGGGAAGTCTTCCATCTACTGGTTCGTTCCCCAGATGGCCACAATGGCCAGGATCGAGCCAGGGCAAAGCCAAGAGCTTCCTGTGGGTCTCCCATGTAGGTAGTAGGGGCTCAAACCCTTGGCCCACCTTCCACTGCTCTTCCCAGGCCATTAGCAGGGAGCAGGATCGGAAGTGGAACAGCGGAACTTGAACCAGTTCCCAGCTCTACTTGCTATGCCACAACACCAACCTCACCTGCGCCTCCTTGCTCAGAAATAAGGTTCACCAGGGAGGAAAGAGAAGAAACAGAGGGAGGGTGGAAGCCATCCAAGAGGGAGTGAACAGCGTGAACAAAAGGCACAGGAGGCCAGTGCTGGGGGCTTCCTGTGTCCCTAAGCTCTAACAAGCCTGAGAGTCCCAGCTGTGAGATGGGCTCAGGAGGCTACTCCATGTGCTCAAGGTCTCTGAGAGACCTTGACCTCTAACCTTGACCTCTAACCTTGACCTGCTGACTCTTGGTGCCCCAAGGAGCAGCGCGTGCAGGGCTTTGAGTCTCCAGTTCTGCAGGTGCCTGGGTGACAGGGGCAGCGCAGGCTGTGGGCGCCACCTCCCTGCCTCCGGCCTCGGTGCCGCAGAGTCTCTAGTTTTAACGGCCTGTCTCCATTTAAAAAATTAAAGAGCCTCGAATGGAAGACGGAAAGACCTTCACTTTCACACTGGGTCCTGATGAGATTTGCAGGAGGCTTTTCCGTTTTATTGGTTTCTTTTCAAAGAGCCGGCTCTGGTTTTTATTTATTATTTCCACGGCTTTCATGTTCTCTAGTTTATTTATTTACTTTTATCTTTATGATTTCCTTTCCCCCTGTTTTCCTCTGGGCTTGTTCTTTTCTTAAAAAAGCCTAAAGCTCCGTCTGCTCCTCACGCTCTCCTTGAGGACGCAGGAGGGTTCGACGATAAAGGCACCTAAAGTTAGGGGGGGTGTCTCTGAGGCCTGCGTGCGCACGAGGTTTCGATTCGAGCGACATCATTTCCATTGTCTTCTGTGCCGTCCGTTGTGCGTGCAGTTTCCTCCCTGACCCAGATGCTGTTTAGCAGAGTGGCTGTCACTCTCCGGGCTTCTATTTTTAGGAAGCCCTTATTTTGGGTTTTACGACACTGAGTCAAGACGCTTAAACTTAACCGAAAGACTGCGCGAAGTGATCTCCCTCCTCACTCACACAGTCCCTATCCACTGCTTATTTTGTTGTTGTTGTTGTTTACTTAATATTGCATCCTGTTAGAGAATTAAAAATGCTCTCCCATTATAAAATTTCCTTCTCTCGGTTTATTTTTGAAGGTTGGATGTTGGGTCCAGTAAAGACACCACTTGGGGTGCCTGAATCCCATACCGGAGAGTCTAAGTGCCAGTCGCAGCTCTCCTCCCAACTCTAGCTTCCTGTTAATGCACCTCCTGGGAGGCAGCCGCTGATGGCTCAAGTGGTTGGGTCCCTGTCACCCTCGGGAGAGACCCAGATTGAGTTCTTGGCTCCTGGCTTGGGCCTGGCCCAGTCCCTGATCATGGTGGGCATCTGGGGAGTGAACCAGTGGATGAAAGAGATCACTCTTTCACATCACATCACATTCACATCAATAAAAAACAAATTAAGAAAACGGTGATCTGGCTGGTGTTCGCCCCATGAGGCTGCCGTGAGAGGGGTCGAGCACGGCTTTGACATCCGCTGGGTGCCTGGTTCCCGGAAGTGTCCGGTGAGTGCCGGCACCGGTGTGGCCGTTACTGCTGCTGCAACACAAGGGCCACTGCACCGTGTTCGTTTGACACTTGACGACACTTACTGTGCTGGCTTTGTCTGACATTCGTGCTGCCAGCCCTGCTTCTCCTGTTCAGGTCGGACACACAGACACACCACGCATGCACCCACGTGTGCCTGTGCACACGCGCCCAGGGGCCTTACTGCCGCCTCCCCTGCTCTTTCTTCCCCCTTCCCATTCTCTGTCCACCTGACGCGCAGGCCTGTCTCGCGTTCTTCTGCGTGAGGTCCCTCCCAGGACCTTACTCTACCTTCTAAACAAGCGGATGGGGCTCAGAGACCTGGTCGCCAGGCGGCTCGCAGCTCTGCCCAGTCCCGATGTGCCATGGCCACCCCGGGCGCCTCTGCTTTCATTTGCCGGCCTGAAAGGGCCGCGCTGAGCCAGTGCGCTTCATCTTCCCTGGGAAGTCGTGCTGCTCCGGAGCGGTCCATCTCTTGCCAACGCGTCAGAACGCTTCCCTCTTAGCCAGAGTCTGATCAAAGCACGCAGCCCTTTCCAGATCCCTGATCTTTGCTTGAGAAGCTTCCCCAGGGCTGACAGCGCTCCTGCTGGATGCACACAGCCTGCTGGCTTCCTGTTTGCCTGGGCTGCCAGGGGCGTTCGAGCCGGCATCAAGCCCCCTCCCCCATGCCTCTCCTCCCTGGTCCCCCCCCCCCGCCACTCCCCACCTTTCTTCTACCCGCCTTGCTTTCCCCTGCCCTCCCTCTTCCTTTCTCTGGCAGAGGCTCAGTGTCAGGCTCTGCTCTGGGCACGCAGATGCAGAACAAGTGCAAGCAGGTGCGGTCCGCGAGTGCCCAGTACCCGCAGAGCAGGATGGCTGTTATGACAGCGGCCCCAGGGAGCCCGGCACACACAGGAAGACTTCCCACCCCGTCGCGGCCCGCTGCTGGCTGCAGCTGAGCACTCTCTCATCCTCTGCCCCAGCAACTCCAGGCCCGAGTCCACAGGAAAGTCTATGGGCATTGACCAAAGTCACACACAAGCGTGTCCCTGGGAGAGACACTCATCAAACCCCAAACAGAGACGATGCCCAGGTGCTTCGGCAGGAAACTGGGGAGAGGAATTTTGGGGTACCCATGCCACAGAACGTCATCACCCAGCAGGGAGGAATTGGGGCTCTGCTGTCACCCTCAGCAACATACTTGCATCTCGCCGGCGCAGGAAGTACTGACGGCAGCAGAAGGAGGCTGCGGGAGGTCTGGGGGGTGGGGGCACTGAGGGCAAGCCACGAGCAGTCACCGTCACAGGGCTGCATTCTGTTTCCCCATCAGGTACCGCGTACCCAAGTGGCACTCACGGTGGAAACTGCACAAACTGCACAGTTAGGGCTCGTGTGTCTCTAACGATACTGAGCACCAGTAAAACGAAATAAAGCACAAGGCAGACGAGTGCCCCTGCTGTCTTGGCGCTGACCGTTCACTGGGTGGGGGCAGACGTCGAGGGGGGACTGGGGGCCTGGTGACGGCAGGCTGGGCTCTACCCCAGCAGCAGGGGACGGGGCTGGAAGGAGGATGGCTGGACTTCCTGGGAGTGGTGAGGCAGGTGCTTGGCGGGGTGGAGAGGAAGGCACATCCCAGCATCCTCTCATGGGTCTGGGTTTGAGGCCAGCGTACCCAGGGTGGATCCAGGGGTGGGGTGGGGCTGCAGTCGCAGGAGGGACTCAGGGAAGGCTCCTGTCTTTCTTAGAAGGCCAAGGGAAGCTCCGAGATACTTCACAGGGCAGGGTCTTGTGTGTGTGCGTGTGCATGCGGGCTTGTGTGTATGCGTCCTGGGGCCCCGGGCGTGGACTGCAATCCCCAGACCCCTCTGCCTGCCCCGCTCTGTGGGTCCTTGCAGGTCGCTCCCCAGCTTCCTAAGGAGCCTGGGTCGCAGGCTGTGCAGCCCAGCCGTGGGGCACTTACTCTCCCACAGAGGGAATCAGGTTCCCTCCAGTGGACATGCCTCCTCACAGGCTGGCCCCAACATGCCTCTGGCAGGCTCTGGCAGCGGGGACCTGGCTCAGTCCCTCACCCATCTCCCGTGGCCCCCCGCCTCTCCTGCCGGCCCCGTCTCCCCAGAGCAGCCAGGCAGCACGGCTGGAGGTCCTCCCCAGTCACTCCCGCTGCTTCCTTCTCTGCCTCCAGGTCCCAGGCAAACATCTGCTACCATTTTACACAAACTTTCTCGAAAGTCAAAACATAAACAGTGAGGGGCTGGCATGGTGCCGGAGCGGTTTGAACTGCCACCTGCGATGCCAGCATCCCGTATGGGCACCAGTTCACGTCCTGGCTGCTCCACTTCAGATCCTGCTCCCTGCAAACGGCCTGGCAAAAGCAGTGGAGGACAGCCCAAGTGCTCGGGCCCCTGCCACTGACATGGGAGACCTGGAAGAAGCCCCTGGATCCTGGCTTTGGCCTGGCCAGGCCCAGCCCCGGGTCCTGGTCTTCCACTTCTCCAGACCACGCCCCTATGGCCAGCTCTCAGCACCGCCCATACCTCCTGGCCCTACCACACCTCCACCTGCCCCTGTCTGCGCCCTGCCATCAATCCTCCAGCCTGCCAATGGCCTTCCAGCCTTGGCGTGTGTCCCTCCCTCTGCTGGGCATTCTCTTCTGTGTCCTGATGGCCCCCTTCTCCAGGGATCCCAGGCTTTCCTGAAGGGCTTCTTCCAGCTCCCACAGGAGCTGCCCAGAGGGGCCGGTGACCACTTCCCTCTCAAGACCCCACACAGTGCCGCATTCTGGGGACAGGATCTGTGTGTATGTGTGGCTGGCAGGGGAGCTGCTTGGTAGAAGAGGCAGAGCGGAGCAGAGAGGCCGTGCTCACGCAGTCTGCTCACTGGAGAGCAGCCGCTCCTGTCTGTCCACCCTTGCCCACCTCCAGGGCCCTGGCCTGCAGGCTGGGCGAGTCCGGCCCCCAGGTGTCCCAGGATTGCAGCTGCAGGCAGACTTTGGGGGGGCCGGGCCTCTGCCCTCAGCACCCCCACCCTGGCTGGGAGGCTGGGCGACCCTCATTCTGATGCCAACCAGCTCTGCCCCCACCCCCTGCCTAATTAGCGCCCGGAGCAGCCGGCTGTCTTCTCGCTCCATCTCATCGCCGACATTTCCCACGTCTAATGCACCGAGGAGATCTCCTCCTGAAGGCTTTGAAGTCTCCGGCGCCCGAATGAAGATGTCACCCTGGCACACCGCGCGCTTCTTAATGAGCATGGGTCTGATGTGGGAGCCGCGGGCCAGGCGGGAAGCAACCCCCACCCCTAACCACGCCAGCCTGCACCTTCCCTTCTGCCCTGGGGCCCGCCTGTAGCCGGTGTGGGGGGTGGGGAGGCCCGAGTACTGCACCCAAGTGCCCAGAGTCCCAGGTGGGGGTGCAGGAAGGTAGGGGAGGGGGGAGCTGCAGGGGGTAGGGGCCTGGGGGGCCTGTGGGGTGGAGTCCTGGGTCCCCAGTGCAGCTCACATGGCCCCTGCTGCCCGACGCCCTTGGCCTCTGTCTGAAGACGGGGTGAAGGCGCCAACTGTGGCACAGATGGGAGACCCTGCCCACAGGGCTGGCTAGGGGACTGGGAACACCGGACTCCCAGTGACTGTCCTTGGGGAAAGAAGGGATAGCGGATGCTGAGCCTGCTTCGGGGTCTCACCCACTCCCTGGCCTGGCCATACTCTTGGGTTGGGCTCTGTGGGCTCCGCCCTGTCACTGGCTGTGTTATAGGTGCCATGATGTCCCCTCTGAACGGGGCAGGGAGCCTGGGGACACCCCACCCCTCGGGCCCTGCAGCCAGACCAACCGTTCCTTTCAGCTTCCTGTGAGCACTTAGTGCACGCCCAGGCCCTCTGTGTGGGCGAACGTCCTTGCATTTTAACAGCAGAGAAGATAGGCGCTGTCATTAGCCCCATTTCACAGATGGCAAAAGCGAGGCCAGAGGGATGAGGAAAGGGTCTGAGGCCATGGGGCAACTGACCACGCTCTGGCCAATGAGGGTGTCAGCTGGACACTGGGATTCCAGTCCCCTGCCCCAGGGTAAGCCTGTGCTGAAGACAGCCAACTGCAGGGCTGTGCCCACTCATGTGTGTGCAGACTCCTTCCCAGGAGCGGCTGCTGCTGCCTGGGCTGGTGTGAACTGCCGGCCTCTGTCTTTGTGGGGTCCTAAGCAGCCTCAGAGCTCAAGGGGAAAGCCCTGCCTTCCTGAGTCAGCGCCCAGGTAGTTTGAAGGGGTCCAGGGGCCCCAAAGGAAGGTCGTGTGCATGGGCCAGGGGCACACAGCCAGCAGGGCAGACTCACAGTGTGTGTGTGGGGGCTGAACGCACCTGCAGGGCAGGCAGTGGCCAGACCACGGGGGCGTGCAAAGGTGGGGTGCAGGTGGGCCCTGGGGGGATTCAGAGAGGTCGGGAGACTGGGCTGAGCCTGCCCTTCCTTGTCTCACTCCCTGGGGGCTGTCTCCCTGTGCTCCCTGGCTCACCTCCGAATACGGCTTTGAGGGGCGATCCCTCAGGATCTGGCTCCCGGGGCCATACTCCCGACACTGAGCTCAGGCACCAACCATCAGGAGGCCCTGCCCAGCTCTCCATGAGGCTGGCGTTGATTCAAGCAAGAGCTAACCCTTCTGTCCCAGAGAACCTGAGAGCCGCGTCTGGTCCCATGGCCCCAGTTCAGCCTGCAGCCTGTGTGCTGGAGCTGTTGTTCTGGGGCATGGGAGAAGGAATTATTAAGCTCTTACTGTATGCGGGGAGCACACCCCTCCTCTGATCATCAGGGAGTGAGTCAGGGGTGATTCCTTCTGACTGATACCTATGGAGCGATGGGGAGACCTCTGGGCTGGGGCCTTCAGCAGGCTCTGCCTGCCCACTGCAGAGTTCATTCTATTCTGGCAGGCTCCTGCCCCCTAAGACACTGGACTCAAAGAAGCCGAAGGAAGCAGGCAAGGCTGTTCACCCTCTCTGCAGACGCTCTGGCCACCTCTGCTCCCCCACTTCCTCGGAGGAAGCCATCCCTGCTCTGTGAGTGGTTCCCAGCCCCGCTCAGCGAGTACAGGATCTGCACAAGGGCTCAGGCTGACCTGCGGGCCTCCAGGGTCCTTTGCCAAACTCCCTCTCTCAAGCCCACAAACTCTTGCAGCGCCCGTGCCATCCCCCGCTGCACACTCGTCCCCTGCTGCCCTTTGTCTCCAACATTGCAGGGGCCTCTCCTTGGCCTGGCACTCAAGGCCTCCCTGATTTAGGCTATGCCCACCCACACTGTCTCGCATCTTGATTTCTCCCTGCTCTATGTCCGCAACACCAAACCCCTTCTCATTTCCAGCAAACACCCTGCTGCCCTCTACCACCCCTTCTTGGCACACGCTTCTAGCTCTCTGGGAAGCTGGACCTGGCTGTCTCAGGACTTGTCAAAGGATTTTCCCCTGTGCTACTCAACTCTGCATTGACTGGCGCTGGGCGGGAGCCAGCACCTGCCGGCTTCTAGCGAGTGCCTGGGCCACACCTTAATGCAAAAGCAGAAGGGCAAGCAGGCAGCTGGGGAGGACGCGTACGCCAGGGCCTCAGTGCCAACTGCTCTGCAGTCACTGATCCAGGGCTCGAGGCTGTGCGCGAGCTCACTCCATGGAGAACCAACCCAGTCCTGGGAGCCGGGCATTTCTCTCCATGATCTCTTCAAGTTCCCACCCCCTCAACACTGTCACACTGGGGCTCAATCGCGACACAGGGCCCAGCAGGTGGCCTGGCCCTTAGGATGCCTGGGTCCCAGGCTTCCGAGTTCAGCTAATGCAGACCGTGGGAAACAGCGAGGTGGCTCTAGTGACTGGGTTCCTGCCTGGCACGTGGGAGACCTGGACTGCATTGCAGGCTTCTGGCTTCAGCCTGGCCCAGCCCTGGGACGTTGCAGGCATCCGGGGAGTCAACCAGTGGATGAGAACTCTGACTTTCTATACATCTCTGTCTCTCTGCTTTCCTAAATAATTCAACAAAATTTTAGGGGCCAACCTTGTGGCATAGTGGGTAAAGCTGCTGCTTATGATGCCGGTATCCCATATGGGTGCTGGTTTGAGTCTCAGCTGCTCCACTTCTGATCCAGCTCTTGCTAATGCCCTAGGAAAAACAGTGGAAGATGGCCCAAGCGCCTATGCTCCTGCACCCACATGGGAGACCCAGAAGCAGCTCCTGGCTTTGGATCAGCTCAGCTCTGGCCATTGTTGCAATTTGGGGAGTGAATCAGCAGATGTTAAGACCTCTCTCTTTAGCTGGCGCCATGGCTCACTTGGCTAATCCTCTGCCTGTGGCGCCGGCATCCCGGGTTCTAGTCCTGGTTGGGGCACCAGGTACTAGTCCTGGTTGCTCCTTTTCCAGTCCGCTCTCTGCTGTGGCCTGGGAGTGCAGTGGAGGATGGCCCAAATGCTTGGGTCCCTGCATCCGCATGGGAGACCAGGAGGAAGTACCCGGCTCCTGGCTTCGGATCAGCGCAACACCAGCCATAGCGGCCATTAGGGGAGTGAACCAATGGAAGGAAGACCTTTCTCTCTGTCTCTGTCTCTCTCTCACTGTCCATAACTCTCTCTTTCTCTCTCTCTCTCACTGTCTAACTCTGCCTGGCAAAAAGTTAAAAAAAAAAAAAAAGACCTCTCTCTCTCTCTCTCTCTCTCTCCCTTCCTCCCTCCTTCCCCCCTCCCATAGTTCTGACTTTCAATAAATAAATCTTTAAAAAAATTTCAGCCTAAGTTTTGGAAGGAGTGAACCATATTTCAACTTAGCAAATATATGTACCATTTATATGAAGATACAAAATTACATGTTTCTATGTCATACACATACATACACATATGTCAGTTAAGAATAACACGATAACATGAGAAGCTACTCAAAGTGTCTGTACCTCTGAGGGTTTGCCGACTTTGGTGGACATAGGGAACTTCACCTTACCTGCAATGCTCTCATTGTCCAAAGAGTGTACTTACTTGTTGGGTGGTTACTTCATTTTAAAAGAGAAGTTGAGCCAGGAGAGTTCGGTCCCGCCTTGGGGGTCTGGCCATGGGGCTGGCTAGGGTGGGCACAGCCCCACCATCTTTCCCGGAGCACTGTGCAGCCTGAAAAAGAATTTCTGTGTCACAGAATAATTTAACATCCAGAAAGAGAGAGGAAATCAGCTCGTTGTAATAGGAACAACAGGACGCAGCGCTAAACAAACTCCTCTGGACAATTGGGGCTTGGATCGAAAAACACAGACTATAGGGCTGGCTTCGAGCGCAGCAGGAGGCGTGCGTCACGTGGCCCCAACTCTGCGGAATGCAATGTCCTCGTCCTCTGCTTTCAGTGTGGCCAGAGGGGAAGTGAGCTGCCCGGAACACACAGCTGGAGAAAGAGGCACGGGAACTCCAAGGCGGGCTGTGGGACCCCCAAGTCTGTGCTGGGGGTATATTATTACTATTATTATCATTATGATTTCACAACAACCGGCAGAGCTCACTTCACTGAACACGGTCAGTGTGCACAGGACCTTCTGTGCGCACCATACAAATCCTGCAACAGCCCCCAGGCAGGTCACGGGAGAATGACACAGAAACAGCCCGTTCCGAGTTCTTCTCCACACCCCTGCACCTCTGCTGTGTAAGGCAGAGCCTCACAAGGAGGGGCGGAGTCCCTGGCTCCACCCTTTGTCCCGGGGCTGGCCTGTGACCTGCTTTGGCCAGTCAACTGTGACCAAACGACACTGCTGGTTCCCAGCCTGGCCTCAGAGGCCCGGTCCATGTCCACACTTGCTCTTGGAACTAGCCAGCTGCCTTGCCAACAGCCCCGGCTCACCTGCTGGAAGGCGAGACTCCACGGCAGAGCCTCCACCAGTCAGGGGACTGAGCCACACATCAGGCTGGGCTGAGAGCTGATGGCAGAAGCATGGGTCATGCACAGCTCTGGGTTTGGAGCAGCTGCTTGGACAACACTGCTTGTGAGTATAGATGGCTGGTGCAATATGGCATCGCCCTCTGAAGCTGAGAAAGGCCGAGTAGTGCTGAGGTGGCCTGGCTGGGCTCCAACCCCAGCCAGGATGGCCACACTTGGAACCACCGAGTGGCCTGGGGACAGAGGAGGCTCCTCCTCCGCTGTCAGCTTGGCTGCCTGCGGCCAGCAGCCAGCTCTGTGTCCGGCCTACTTCTCCTGCTCTATGTCAAGCCTCCAAGGTGGATGCAACTGTGAAGAGGCTCCAGCGAGGCCCTGATGCCCTTGGTGGGGGAGAGGCTCTGCTTGGTTTGGTCCTGCAGGTCAGGCCGGCCCCAGGAAATCGGGCTGGGGAGAATCCGGGACTTCACTGAGTAATTATAGGATTAGGCTTCCCCCTAGAAATTAAATGCTACCTCTTTACCTTCCAGAGAAGAATCCCACCCCCCACCTGCTACTATGTAATTATCTGGCGAATTACTCTACGGAGGTCTCCTGGTAATTACGCGAGGAGTCAAAAGCCAGCAATTCTTCCAGTCATTACAACCAAGGAATTAGCTTTCATTGTGTGAGCCTGCCGTGCCGCAGCGGCGAGCCAGGGCCAGGGCGCGCAGGCCTACGCAGCAGGGCCGCGCCCCACACCTGCCTCCTTGCCTGCCCCAGAAAGGGCTCCGCGCACCACAAGGGAGCCGCGGTCGCGGCTCGGAGGCCCTCCCGACCCTCCAGGGCTGTCATGGTGCTGACCCCTGGCCCTGGCAGGTGTTTGTTCATCTCGGTGGCACTGTGAGGGCAGGGGTTATGTCAGATCCACTGCTGCACCCCAGCGGGCCTGGCACGGAGTGGGCCCCAGCAAATGCTGCTCTGACAAGGAATAGTGAGCGTGAATGAACTCCCATGCGCCTGCGAAGGGACACGACGACTGGCGGCCATTCTCCCAAGCGTGTCCAGATTGACATGCTGACATGTCACTGAGGGACAGCAGGGGGTCAGGAACATGGGGGCCTCAGTTTACCTCTCTGCATTACGGGGTGGGCGTCAGGATTAAAGGAACGAAGAGAGGTTGGGGGCTCCCGCCAGCATCTGGCAGAGTGAACACCAGGAAGGGGCCGTTTCTCAGAGGATGGTGGGCTTCATGGGGAGACAAAGGGGTCTCTGTCAGGGCTGGGCGAGACATCCTGGGTGGTGCTGGGAGACAGTGACGAGGGGATAGGAGGAGAAATGGGGTGCATGCTGGTGCTGGCCGGCCCTTCCTCCGAAGGGGGCCTGTCTCCAGTTGCACAGGACCTCCCTAGACTGCCCCATTTCTCAGCAGACCCAGGGCTGAGACCCCCAGTGTCGAAGAACATGGGTAGGGCTTGATCTGCAAGAGGGGCAGCTCTCCCTGGCCCTACACCAGATGGTACTGGTAAAGGTCAAAGGTGACAGCTGGAGGGGGCTGGGAGGATCGAGAGGGAGCATGGGAGGTGGGCGGAGAACAGGTGGCAGACACAACACGGCTCACCCCCAGTGTTGGCAAACCCGAGCTGGAGCCCAAACATGCGTCCCCTGGTGGCCTCAGGCAAGCGGCTTTGTCTCTCTGAGCTCTGTGGGGAAGAGCCATAGTGCTCCCCTCCCAGGGCTGCTAACGAGCACGACGTGCCCGCAGAGAAAATGCTCCATGATGCCTCGGAGAAAGCAGCACAGGCAGGCAGCTCCTGCCCGCTCCCCCGCGGCCTCGTCTGACTCACCGACCGCTCTCACGCTCCCTCCCCCGCGGACGCGTGCTCTGTGTCTGCAGTGGAGATCGGCTGGGGGGCACCCCGTGCCCCATGTCCTCCAGCAGGGAGGAGGGTGTGCCCGGCAGAACTGAGCTGTGCATGGGTTCCCAGAACCGGGTTTCTCTTTGTCCCTTTGGTTACAGCCCGCCTCAGCCCCATAAGTGGTGATGAGTGTGCAGTCCAGCGGCAGCCTGTGGCTTGCTGTGCTACGGGGCTCTGTGGTCGGCACCTGGACAGGGTCCTGCATGCGGGGGTCGGGGTGGGGCAGGACAGGACAGGAGAGGAGAGCACTGCTTTGTGTCTCAACCTCCTGCAGCCCTGGGTCTCCCCCTCCCCCACCTCCTCACCTGTCAATCTTGTTCCTCTTCTCTCCACTCTGCGCTCTCCTGTGGTCTGCGCAGGGCAGTCTCAGGCTCCCTGCTGAGTCTCGTTCCTTTTCAATCCACTCTCCCTTCTGCTGCTTCATCATTGTAGTCGGGCCGGCACAGGGGCTGAGTGGGCAGCCGTTCCATCCAAGCCTGGTACAAAGAGAGTATTTTGATGTTTTCATTTCTTTCTAGTTCAATAATTTGAGGAAACACATAGGTTGGGTGCTGGTTCCAGCAGCCTCTTTAACTACTTTTAAAAACTTTGCTGGTTAAAAAGTATCTACCAGGTGGGGTGAGGATGACAGTGGGGCCCTGGGGGCTGGATTATCTCAGAACGGAGACCCCTCCTCTCTTTGTTCCTCTCTCCATCCAGGGAACATTCAGTCTGCAGAGGCTGGTCCAGGCCAGAGCTCAGGACTGGCTGTCGGTGTAACAAAAACTGAACCAGAGACCCTGCTGCAGGCAGCCCCGGCGGCCATGGAGCTCTCCGTGGTCCTGATAGAGCCCCATGTCTCCATCCCTCCCCACCGGGGAAGCAGGGTGTCCCAGGCTGTCCCAGGTACCGGTTTTCACTGTTTTGTTTCGTTGCTGGAGACTGAGGTCCTAGTACTGACTTCTTTGTGCTGGTTACCTGGGACTCATCCTGGAAACAGCGAGTTGAAGCCCCTGCCTTCCAAGAGTGCACAGCCCTGGCGTGGGCGTCCACTCATCCTAGCACAGCAAGGGGAGGTTCTAACGGATACGTGACTGGGAAGAATGCCTAGCACTGAAGTGGGAAGTCAGAGAAGGCTTCCTGGAGGAGGTGACAGCTCAGTCTATAACCAGTGGAGATTGGGATTTAGCCAAATGAAGACAGAAACTAAGGAGAGTACCAAGCAGAGAACAGTGTGCCCAAAGGCATCAGCAAAGGTGGGGCACAGGGTTTACGAGCGCAGGCGCAGGGACCATTTGTGCCACTGACTCGCCATCTGACCATAAGCAAGGACTTTCCTGTGTCTCTGTCTTCCTCCTACGAAACATAAGCCAAGAATATTCCACTCTTTCAGAGGGTGGGTCTGAAGAGCGAGTGCTCTCAGCGCATGCCCAGTGCTGAGCACAGTGACTAGAACACCGCAGAGAGCAAGCTGGCTCCGACAGGCGCACAGGCTCCGAGTGGAGCGCACCTCGGCTGGGAGCTTGGGCACGGGGCGGTGCGCACAGAGGGGTGGGGGCAGGCAGGCCCAAGGCTGCAGAGATGGGTGGGGCCGGTGAGGAAGCCATGCGAGGCCACGTTGGGAGCGTGGTCTCACTTTGGGGGGGAGGGGAGCCTTCAGAAGTTTAGTGTGCAGACAGGGGGCCTGGGAGAGCCCTAAGACTACGGTGTGTGCACGAAGGGGGTGTGGTCAGAGGCCACCATCCAGTTAGAAGGCGCCAGGGCTGAGCAGGCAGGACCCAGCCGCCTGCGCCCAGCTTTGGTGTGGGCGGCTGTGAGCTCAGGCACAACCAGGACTATGCATCTCTAAGGGCAGTCTCGATACTCATGTCCCCTCCCCCACAGAGGGTTTTAATGAAGCAAAAACCCATGTTAACAACCTGGCGCGCACTGTTCTACGCGTCCCTCTGTGTTAATGAAATCCTACACAGGCACACACAGATGCACACACACACTCACCAAGTATTTGGTTCATTGTTTTATAAAAATGGGATCGTATGTTACATACTTATCTCCAAATTGCTTTTCTCACTCAACAATACCTCACAGAAATCCCTTTAAGTCCATTGGCAGAGAGTTAATTAAATTTTTTATAGGTTGCATAACGTTCTGCTGTGTGCCTGTCCCTTCCGCCTGCCTTTCCCGTCTCGTGGCCCCCTACCCTCTGGGTCATGGCCACCTCCTCCTGGTCACACCTCGGCCCCTCCAGAACACACCTCCTCACCCTCGTGTGGCCTGTTCCCACCCCCAGCCTGACATACATGGCCAACTCCCACTCCTACTCTCCCAGGGGAGCCTGCCTGTGGGACAGCCCAGAGTAGGGGAGTGGGCAGAGCAGCACGGATGGAGATGAGTAATAGCTAATGTGGGTGTGGCTTCAGAGGCCAGGGGACAATTTGGTTTCTCTCCTGGAGCGACACGGTCTTGTGTAAGGAAGCCTAGCAGCTGGCTGGGGACCCTGAGCCTTGTGAGCCCCCGTCTGTGAGTCAGGGGGTCCCAGGCCCCTCTGCTTCTTCCTAGATTCCCTCCCCCCAGTCCACGCTCTCCCTTGAAGCCCACAGCCACTGTCTTCTCCTGCGGCACTGCGGTGGTCCTAGCTAACCTGACCCCTCCAGCGTTAGCATGGCCTCCGGCCCACTGCCTGCCCCCGCCCCCTCCAGGCGTCTGGTTTCAGGCTACAGGAAGTCAGTCTTTGGGCTCTGGCTCCTGGTTTCCTCTCTGGCCACCTCTGATGCCTCCTGGGGTGGGGAGCCCCCTCTCTGCCCCCGGCCACCAGGACTCCTGCTCCCAGGGCAGGGCAGCAGTGCCCACAGCTGGACAGGGACATGGGCAAGCAGCTGGCTCCAAATTCCCAGAGTCCCTGACGGCACTCCGAGGCCCCCTGCAAAGGTCTGGTTGGGCTCATCCCCACCCTGAGGTCAGAGGTCATTATCCAGAAAGGCTGGGGGGAGACAAGGATGAGGGTCTCCAACTCGGCTCACGTGGAGGAGGAACGGGGCAGCCTTTCACTGCGACAGCCTTGTTTCACTGCCAAGGTTACCTGGCTTTTATGGCACAAGGTGCACCCTTCTCCAGTGAGGCATTTCAGGGGGGGGAAGGCTCAAGGAAGGCCCACCTGATGCCCTCGAGGGAGGGGCGCCTGCTGCCCGAGGCAGGACACGCTGGGGCACTGGCCTGTGGGGCAGCCCTCACCCCCACCCCAGTGTTTTGAGAAAGCTATGGATCTGGACGATCCCATAAAATCCTGAATTTTCTGGCTTTACAAAAATCCCAGAGTCAGCAAAGTTGGGCTGGGAGCGGCATCCCACCCGGCCAGCCACGCCCACGCCACCCTTGGCGCTCCTCCCTGCTCTCTGCGAGGGTTCCTGACTTGCCTTGGGTTCGAGCATCTGCGTCCTGCCCAGGTGACTGTGGCCTGGCTGGGAGGGTGCGAAGGACGCTGGGCCCAGGCAGCGACACCTACACAGGACGCTTGGAACCGGAGGCTCCCCTGGGTCCCCGACAGCAAGCTGACACCACCCAGGCGATGCGGAGCGCCCTCTGCGGCCTGACCCTCTACGGGCGGCAGGGGGCGCTCCCAGCCCACGGACACCGGCTGCGGGCGCAGGACAAAGGCTGGAGGCGCGGCGCGGAGGGCTGGGACCTGTGGCCGAGTCCCGGAGCCCGGGAGCCCGGACTGCGCCCGCCGCTGCCCAGCTCAGTCCCTGGCGCTTTCTGCGGTCCCAGGGCGCTCGCCTTTGCAGCCTTCCCTTACCCCCCGCCGGCCACTGCAGGCTCCTCGGGGCTCCTGTTTTGCACCTGCCCGCTGTCCTGGGAACTGCGGGTCTCCTCTCTCACCGCATCACCTGCCTGCCTCTTGTCCACCTCTCGGACTCGATAGAGGTGGCCCTGTCTCTGTTCCACGGGTCTCCGCGGCGCCTCTGTCGTTCCGAGCCCCAGACCTCAGCAGGGGTGACCGGCACCCCACCCCTGGCCGTGGGCCCGGCCGCCCTGGGGCTGCCTACAGGCAGTCTCCATGGCAAGCCCAAGTCTAATGTGGGTTCCCTTCACCAAGTCTCCAGAATTGTCTGGGACAAGCATGGCCCACTCAGAGAGGACCCCAACACCCTGGGCACCGGCGGCAGAAAGTAAAGTTGTTGCTGGTCTCAGCGGAAGCCAGTCCCAGGCTCTGAGCTGGGCCAAAGGACCCCCTGAGCTAAGCCCTTCCCCTCCCTACCTCCAGCTCCCCTCCAGAGTGAGGGAGGAGTAGGGAGCCATGACATTTCCTGACTGTGATCAACCGCTGCGTTCTAGAAGTGGCCCTAAAACAGCACGCTGCTGCTAACCTGACCTTGAAAGCAACTGTTTTACCCACTTCTGGATACAGCACCGTGGTGGTGGGGGGTGGAAAAAAACCTATCAGCACGCCCATTTTACACAGGAGGAAGACTGAGGCCTGCAGGGACACCCTGCTGTCTGGGCTCAGCCTGGGCACACCCCCTGGCCCCAGGGTGCCATGCCTGCAGAAGCCAGAGGGCTCAGGATTCAGCCGGCAGAGGAACACTACTTCTGGGGCCACAGCAGCACAGAGGGGCTCCTCCCGCTTGCCAGGCCCCACATGGTTCCCGACCCGAGAAGTCTTCCTTGCAATCTGAGTGACAAGTGATGCACCCTGCCTGTTAGGGCCCCTGAAGAGCACACGCCGAAACGATGGCGCTACAAGTATGAGGGAGAGGGGACCCCAGTGCCGGTCAGGGGCTTCTTAAGAGAGAGGGAGGGAAGGCAGGCAGGCAGCTCGGGACGAAGAGCCTTGGCCTGGGGCAAGGCTCCGAGGTCTTACCCAGGGCCGGGGACATCTGCTGTGGGTCGAGCAGGGATCACCAAGCCCAGACACGGCAGCCACACGTGGTTCTGGGCGAGCAGGGTCTCATGGCAGACTCTGAAGTCGCGGTGGCCGCTGGTTTCAGCACTGGGGCCCTCGGCGAGGCTGCGCAGGTCACACGTGGCATCAGGAACCAGCCAGACCTGCTGCCTGGAGGCCCAGTGGTCCTTGGAGCCTTGCTGCACCCTCCAGGGAGATGGTCACGCAGATGGGCTGAGGATCTGACGCCTGCAGGTGGTGCCTGGCTGAGGCGAGGGGGCAGACGCTTCAAAGATGTGGCTGGTTTCGGATAATTTGTAGCTGAAGGGTTTGCATATCCTCCTGCACCCTTCCTCCGAGAGAGCCGGGGAGCCCCATGTCTGGTTTTCAGCTCTGGGCCCTTCTCTGGAACATGGGGCCGCCAACGGCGTCTTCTCTCGCTGTCTTCCGCAAGAGAACCGGAAATGACCTTCCAGCCTGCTTGCTCTTAGTTCACAGGCTCTCCGCTCCAGTCCTGAGCTGTCGTCCTGATTGCGTGTTAATTGTCCTTGCTCTCCACGAGGGCTTGGCCTTGGCAGAGCCGTTCGCACCTGTGCCCCGGAGCCAGGCTGCAGCCCCCTGTGGGTTGCCAGATTGAATGGGTTTGCCTAGAGCAGGATGTGGCGTCCCACCCTCCAGGTCTCCCAGTTTGGGGGCACCTGACATGGACTGGCTGTCGGCATGTTCTCTATCAGAGCTGTGCACAGAGGGTTTGGGCTGGGTCTGGGCGGGGACAGAGGCAGAGACTGACTTTCCCTGCTGGAGCTAGGCAGAGGTTGCTGGGGCACTGTGCACTGGCCAGCGGTGGACCTACAGGGACCACTAAGGATGGGGCACACACCCCTTTTTTTCTTTAAATGTACTTATTTAAGAGGCTCAAGCTGGGAGCTTGGAACTCAACCCAAGTCTCCCCCGTGGGTGGCAAGTACCAGCTCATGGAATCCTCACAGCTGCCTTCGAGGGTCTGGATTCGGGGCTGGAGCTGGAAGTGAGCCCAGGTGTGCTGATACCGGCGTGAGTGTCCTAACCAGCTTCTAACCACTGTGCCGGGTGCCCAGCCCGTTGCAGGCAGGCAGGGCCACATCCACGGCTGAACCAGGCTCTGGGGCCCCCGTTTCATCCGTGCTGGTCTAACTCCTGGATTCCTTTTTTGGGGAAGGGGCGGGAGCCGCAAGGAGAGCTCCACCCTGGGCAGGCACACGGGGCTCTGCTCTTCAGATGCCTTGACCCACTCTGTGGGATCAAGACCTTTGGGCATACGGTCAGGTGCAGAGTCCGACCAGAGAGCATCTGCAGCTGCCCAGGGCTGCCCAGCGAGGGACAGATCGCGAGGATCTCAACTGGGGCTGCCAAGTTCAGAAATAACACTCCAGCCACCTCAGGGCGGTGCCCAAACAGTGCTCCGGGGCTCTCCTCCAAGTCCCTTGCCTTGCCTTAGTGAGAGAGGCTGCAGGCGCCCACCCAGCTGCGTCCTTCAGGCTGTTCTGGGCGTCTTTGCCCTGCAGACGGCTGCTCAGTGCGGCTGTGCCCACGTTCTGCTTTCCGAGGGCCTGCGCCCCAGCCTCAGAGGAGGGTCTCCCCAGGCCTCTTGTCCTGGACAAGGCTCCCTGGCAGGCAGTGCTTGCAAACACAGCAGCCCCGCAGGGCGGGCAGGAGCCCAGATGGCCCGCGCGCTGATACGCGAAAGGGAGGCATGGCTTTTGTTCCCGAACAAGCAGCTGCTGCACCAAGGCGCCCACAGGCACAGCTCAGCCTGGTCCCGCTGCCTGAGCCCCGAGGACCATCAGCAGTCTCAGCACCTCTCTGAGCCCTGGCTTCTTCATCTGTGGCACGGGGGCAGGGCTCGGCTGCACGAGCTGAGCCGAGCCCGTGGCTTCGGCATTTGAAGCTGACCGTGCCCCTTGCCGGTTTCATCGGTTCTCTTGAATACACAAGTCTGGCTTCCTGTTGCTACCAGATCAGAGCGAAATTAGCATCATTTGGCAATTAATGTGTTTTTTCTCCCAAGACCCAACTCTTAAACAAAGTTCTGAGTGTTTGACTTTCATTTTAAATAGGTGGCTGTCAGGAGGAATTCCGTGGCTCCTAAAGAAACACAAACGCTGTAATTAAAGAGATGCCAATCTTGACAGGTAGGAGAGGGGAGGGGATACGACCATGAGAATGGAGACGGGGAGGGGTCTCTGAGCGCCGGAGTGGAGAGCTTGGTGTTGGCACTAGCACCGAGGGGACCACTGCTCACGAAAGCGCCATGCAGTGAGGCTGGGTGTCTCGGGCTGGGCAAGGCTCGCTCCTGACCCTGACTCTTAGGGTCCCGCAGCAGGCAGATTTCACTCATCTCACTTCACAGATGGAAAACTAAGACCAGGGGGCCAATGCTGTGGCAAAGCCGGTTAAGCTGCTGTCTGCAGTGCCAGCATCCCATCTGGATGCAGGTTCGAGTCCCAGCTGCTCCACTTCCTATCTAGCTCTCTGCTAATGCACCTAGGAAACCAGTGGAAGATGGCCCAATTGCTTGGGCCCCTGCACCCACATGGGAGACCTGGAAGCTCCTGGTTTCGGCCTTGGGTGTTGCAGCCATTTGGGCAGTGAACAAGTGGATGAAAGACCTCTCTCCCCATCTCTCTCTCCCTGTCTCTCTGTAACTCTTTCACATAAATAAATATTTAAAAACTAAGACAAATGATCTTTCAAGTGCTGCAGTGTTCTGCTTGAATCCCAGGCTGAGCCCCACCCCAGGTGCCAGCTGCGCTGCACTGCCCGGAGCCCAGGCTAGCCTAGGGAGGCCACAAATGCATTCCACTGCATGGAAGCTGGAGGGACTCAAGAGAGGGGATGGCTGAAGCAGAGCCCTCCCCTGCTGGGGACCAGGGGTAGGGAGGAAGAGGTTCCGAGTGGAGCCTAGGAGAACCCTGTACCATCTGCCCTGTGTCCAAGGAGCGGCTGCAGTCTCTGGCTTCAAGGTGCTGTGGGCGCCCCCTTGTGGATGGGTCAGTGTGTCCAGGCAGGGTGGGAGTGCTGCTCCTTTCCATGGCCACAGGCTGTGCCTATCCCCTGGGTGGCTCTGGCACCTGCCCCAGGTCCCTGGGGGACTGTGCTGAGTGGCCAGCCAGGACTGGACTGTCCCTGGGGACTTGGGCAGGTGCCTCAAGCCTCCCTCACCTGCACCTCCCAGGCCATTGGGTGGAGGTGCTGAGATCACAGGGAGGAGGGGCTCGGGCCCAGCAGGTGCTGAGCAAGGGCCGCCTCCCTCCCGCACCCCCCCAGCGCTGGCCAGCCCTCCCTTCTCCCCTGCCCACCAGGGCTCCCCCTCTGACAGGCACCTCATTAGCAGAATCTCTGTAAATAACGCCAGCGAGTCAGAGCTACAACAAGGTAGCTCATTAAAGGCCCTACGCTCGTCTCACTTCCCTGCTAGTGTTTCTGCAGGGGCAGCTGCCAGGCCTCTGTGTGACAGGGCACCCCAGGCACGTCGCGGGCCCCAGGAAGCCAGATCACCTGAGGGGCTGGCAGGGGCAGTTCCATGTGAGGCTACAGAGGCAGGAAGCAGCCCTCTCCCCATGGCTCCAGCCTAGTGGCCCTGGGCAGTTGGCCTTGGAGCAGACAAGGGAGCACGCGGGCTTCAGGGGCTCCGCTGCTGGGGGCACAGGAAAAGTGGACCTGACCGGGGGTGTTCTGCCTGGAGCATCTGTGCCCCTCCCCGGATCCTGGCCTGTGTGTGGTGCCTTTCTCTCCAGCGCTCTCGGCTCTGGAATCGCACTCCAGGTTGCTCCATCAAAATGCGCCTGTCCTGTGGTCCCTCATCTTAGCGCCTTTGACAGGTGACCACGAGAATTCCCTCTGTGGCTTCTGGGGACGACGGTCTTCCCCTGTGCTGGAGCCACCGTGACAGTGGAGAAGGGGAGGATGGCAGAGGGGCTGGGCTGGTGCCACCCCCAGGCCTCGCCCACCAGGCTGAAGCTTGTATCCACCTTCTACACACGATGAGACCGATGGGACTGGCCCAGAGAGCTTCAGCCACTTGCTCCAGGTGACACAGCTGTCGGCACCAATGCAGGGCCTGGGAGCTGGGTTCTGGCGAGGTGAGGGCTGCTTCGCCCTGCTAGCAGGTTCAGGGGTCTGGAGAGTAAGCCAGCCCCTCGCACCCAGGGGTCCCCTGCCTGACCACACTTTGTTTCTACTTTGGGTCTGCACTTTCGTCTTTCACTTTGGGAAGGAAACCGTTCCCAATGTCTCTCCTTCTTGCTGAATCAATAGCTTAGCTGGGCAAGGCAGAAAATGAAATTTACATTCAATGGTTTCCATGACAACCACAGTGCTGGACCAGTTTCTCCTGCTCTTGGGGGCACAGCCTTCTGAGACGAACCAGGTACCAAAACCTCAGCTCCCTGCGAATGTGGCAAGGATTTTCAACAGAACTAGAAAGGTCCCCTTGACCAGCAGGGTTTTTAAGATTTATTTATTTATTGGAAAGAGTTATATATAGAGAGGGAGAGACAGAGAGCTCTTCCATCTGCTGGTTCACTCCCCAAATGGCCAGGGCCAGGCCAAGCTGAAGCAAGCCAGGAGCTTCATCTGGATCTCCCACGAGGTGCAGGGGCCCAGGGACTTGAGCCATTGTCCCTGTCCTCGAAGGCACATTAACAGGGAGCTGGATTAGAAGTGGAGAAGCCAGGACTCGAACCCATATGGGATGTGCGTGTTGCAGGCAGTGGCTTTATGGGCTACGCCACAGCACACAGCCCTACTGGGAGGCCACGGAGGGACTCAAAGCCAGCTCTGACCTCCATCCTGTTCCTTCCGCAGCCACCCCCAGCCACAGCTGAGAACCCCTCACACTTCTGCCTGCTAGGCCCTAAAGGCTGGTGCTGTCTTTGGCCGTTTTCTCTCTTTATAAACCACACATCCCAAGCCTAGGACGCTGAGAAGCCGCAGCCCCGTCCCACCGACCTCCCTGGAGCTCATATGAGCATCCTCCTAGTATCTTGCAGGAGAGAGTGATTCCTATAGCTGCTAGCTGCATACTGTACATTAAGTCATCTTTTTTTTTTTTTTTTTTTTTTTAGGATTTTATTTGAGAGATAGAGTTACACACAGTGAGAGGGAAGGACACACACAGAGAGAGGTCTTTCATCTGCTGGTTCACTCCCCAAATGGCCGCAATGGCTGGAACTGCGCCGATCCGAAGCCAGGAGCCAGGAGCTTTCTCCCGGTCTCCCATGTGGGTGCAGGGGCCCAAGGATTTAGGCCATCTTCCATTGCTTTCCCAGGCCATAGCAGAGAGATCAGCAGTGAAACCAGGACTCAAACTGGTGCCCGTATGGGATGCCGGCACTGCAGGCGGAGGATTAATCTACTGTGCCGTGGCACCGGCCCCCATGAAGTCATCTTCTAAGGGTGTTTCCTAACGTATTCTTTCTCTTCTCTTTTTTTCTTTCTGTTATGAATGTCCACCTCTGGGTCACTTTTAAGGTGAATACGGGCTTTTGACCAGGTCCCCTGGCTGCTCCTGTTAACGCAGGGACTTAGGGACAGCGTGGCCACCATTTGCCTGCCCATCTCTGCCTCCCACCCTATGCTATAGCAGAGGCAGTGGGAAGGGGAGGGGCAGGGGACAAGCTCATTCCACCACACCGGGTCCCTGACTGTGGGGAAGCTCCATGCAAGGCGTCACTTGGGGCCTGAGGACCAGACAAGGGCAGCTGCTCCACAAGGTGACCCACAGAGCCAGGTGAGGCCTGGGAATCTGCCTCAGTGCTGTGTGGTGCTGGCGGCAGGTCATCACCTGGGACCAGGGCAGTGGCCAAGGGCCCTGTGTTCCCATGATCTAGGTGCAAAGACCCCTGGGGGTGCCCGCTTGCTGAGGGCCTGCTGTGCACAGGGTGCCCAGCTCCCCTCGGGCACATAACCCACGTAGGTAGGGCAGGTGGGCAGTGTGCCTGGTGGGCAGAGGATGGCGATTCCCTGCTCCAGCCGACCAATGCATGGGACGATCCTGGTGCCCGTGGTTCGGATGTGGACTTCCCAGGAGAACTGAGATGTCTGGATTTTACATGTACCGTCTTCCGTTTCTCCTGCTGTTTGCGACTGTGTTTCCTGTTGCTGTAGCGGAATGCTGCAGTCTGGGTGGTTCATAAAACACAGGTGCTCACCTGGCTCGAGGTTCCGCAGGCTGGTGTGAGAGCACCGGGCTCTGCACCTGGTGAGGGCCTCCTGGCAGAGGGCATCCCTGGGGGCGGGGCCCGTGCGCCATCTTGATCCCTCCTCTTTTTCATACAGATCCACCAGCACCACTGCTGGTTACCTCCCCCAGGCGCCGCTTTCCAATGCCCAACATTCAAATCTGGGGATTAAGATTCTAACACGTGAACTGTCAGGGGGGACGCTAAAACCACGGCGACGGCCAAATCCAGCTTCCTCTTGACTTGTGTACTGGATTACAGCTCCGCAGAGAAGAGTCCCCATCCCGCGTGCCCCGAGCCTGCTTCTCCGTCCCTGCACCCGCTTGCTCCACAAGGGCTGGGCCATACTTCCTTGCTGCACCCAGTAACACGTCCTGGAGCCCTGTCCCTGGAGGTGCCCGAGACCTCCCTCTGCCCCGCCCCTCCCTGCTGCCTGGTGCCCTAACCTGGGCACGCACCATGGTTTGCTGAACCTAGGGGTTCTCATTCAGGGGCGATTTGGCTTTGCCTTTAAATTAATTTAATTATTTAAAATGCAAAGAGAGAGAGGGAGACAGCCAGAAAGAGCTCCCGTCTGTTGGTTCGCTCTCAAATGCCTGTAATTTCCCCCAGGCTGATGCTGAAGCCAGGAGCCGGGAACTCCATCCAGGTCTTCTACATGAGTGGCCGGGAACCGAGAAGTTCAAGCACCAGGGACCATGTGAGTAGGAAGTGGAGTTAGGACTGAGAGGTGGGTATTGAACTTGGACACTCTGATATCGGATGCAGATGTCTGCACTGGTTGGTGACATAACTGCTAGACCGAACAGCTGCCTCTGGGGGAGAATTTGCCCTGACAACATCGGGAAACGTTTTTAACTGTAGACAGAAGCCAAGGGTGTCACCGAATCCCCTATCAAATGGAGGACAACCTGTGTGCCAGCGATTTAACCTGGCCAAAACGTCAGTGTACTGATGCCGAGAACCCCGATGGAACCCACCTAGGGTTGCCACGTTAGGAACAAGATGGCTGCATATCCTGCAAGGACGTGCACACTGCCCGAAGTCACCATTTGCTGTCATCAGAAATTCACGTTTACGTGGACATCCTGTGCTCTACGCAGCACCCTGAATGGAGACAGAAGCTATTGGCCACCTCCTGCTATCACAGACAGTGTCAACAGTGCAGTCACTGCCCACCCGTCTCGCTTTCTTCCTGGGCGAGGTCTGCAGTGTAAATCCTCAGAGTGCAACTGTCAGTTCACGGTGTGTGATTCTGCTGGAGGCAACCGAATTTCCCTCCTCGAGGGTGCAGTTTCCTCACTGCTTTGCCAAGAGTGTATTATCAGACTTTGGGATTTTTGCCATTTGGATGGGTGAGAAAGGTGCATAGAAAAACTTTCAAAATGTTGTGCAGTAAATTCCAGTGGCAGATGCATCATAAGCAAACGTGGCCAGATGCCGCTTGTGGTGAGCTCACCTTCACTGACCTGCACTCCAGTGGGGTAGAGGGAGCCTCCAGCCCAGAGAGACTGAGCCACCTGCCCGAGGTTAAATGGCTGGTGGGTGCTGCAGACCTCATCTGACTGACCCCCAAGTCTGGAGTGGGCCACGGCCCCCAGCTCGCATCCCCTGTCCGCCCGAAACTCCCAGCTGTCACGTTATCGATCATCTGCTAAGCTCGGCTCCGTGTTTCGCGCACATGCCATTAGCTGCGCTCTGGCGTAAGAGTTGAGCGTGGAGGGTCTTGTTGAAGGCTGGACAGACGTGTTTGACGCAGCTAATTGCTTAAATAGATTCTTCTACATGTGCAGCGTGGGGCTTTCTGCTTCGATAAGGCATAATATTAATTTTAATTAAATCTCCGAAGGCTTGGCCAAATATTTCCATTTTCTGAACATGTCCCTTTATCACGGAGTTTATGTTCCCCTGAGACAGGGCCTCAGTGAAGAGCTGCCCTTCCCTGAGGTTCTGTCCCTGCCCTGATGGCTGGGGACGCGCTGGGGGTGCTGTGGGGAAGGGGTGGCCTGGCGCCCCAGATCAGTGTGCCTGGAGAGTCTGTGGACTCAGGACCTGCTGTGTGCCAGGCACTGCATGTGGGACTTTACACTCAATGCTCAACTTCATGAACAAAATGGGGGGTGATTAAAAATGGAATGTTTAAGTCCCTGTTTTGAGTTGTCAGACTGGATCTGCAGATTAAGAAATCTGTTGGGGGGTGAGCGGAGCTGTGGCACAGTGCGTTAAAGCCCTCGCCTGCAGCGCTGGCATCCCATATGGGCACCACTTCAAGTCAGGTGAAAAGGACCTTACAGTCCGCTGACCACCTCAGATCCAGCTCCCTGTCCCCTGGCCCTCGCTGTGACACTTTGGCTGGGTTGTGGGCCTGGTAGCTGGTTGTCCCTGCCACCTTTGGGCCTGGGCTCCCTGCCCATGTGATGGGAGTCACCTCGTCCTGGAGTTGCTACAAGACCTGGACTTCAACTTGGCCTTGAACCCAGCCCAAACCCAGGAAGTGTCCAGTGACCATGGCCTGACGTGACCCCTCACACTCACCCATGGCCCCTGCAGACTCACGTGTGTGTGGATCTGGAGGCCGGGCTGGTGGTTGCGAGTGATGGTGTTTGCTCCTGGTGCTGAGACTCCTGCTTGCAGACAATCTTTCTGAGCTTCTGGAATTTTCTATCATGAGCATACAGGACCTTTGTGAATAGGGAAAACACAGTCATCTGAAATGGTTCAAAATGAGCTGCAAGTGTAAAAATTATGAAGAGAAAATGTAAAAAAAAAAAAAAAAAACCTACAAAACTTCACACAATACAACCGATACTCTCCCGGAGAGAGAACCAGGGTACCCAGCATCTCGCAGGCCGTCCAACACAGGATGGAATTAATTGTTATAATTTTTGCCAATCTAATGGGCAAAACCTGGAATTAGATTGTTTTGTTTTGTTTGAATTCAGGCTTTCCTGATTAGTGAGCTGGGAGCTGCTTTTCATATGTTTATGGGCTGTTTGTTTGTCTCCTTCTGAATTTCCTGTTTATATTCTTTGCCATTGTTTCTGCTCAGTTGTTTGTCTTTTGATTATTACTGTTCCCAGCTCTTTATCTCCTTGGGATGTTTGCCCTTTTCCTGAATAAACGTTGAGTATTTTCTCCCAGTGGCTTTTCTGCATAGGACGTCCCATCTGGTGTTGCTAAGGGGCCTCTCTGTCCTCAGTGCTGTGCAGGGAGGCCTTTCCCGTGCCACATGGGAACAGCCTGTCCTGCATCTTACACTCGCACTTGCATGGAGCTGCCGCGTGCCCAGTCTGGACCTTTCTGAAACCCATCACGGGGTGTGCTGTGAAAGTGAATGCCACTTTGCCCACATCGTCAACCAACTGTCTGAGTGCTCCTGTCGTTGGCTTGTCGCAGCTCCTTCTCATGCTTCTGCTCTGGGCTGTTCTGGTACCTTCCACGTGAACTTAAGGAACTGGCTTCTCAAGGTCTTCCGAAAAATTCCGGGTTTTTAATTGCTGCTACACTGAACAAAGGTGCTAATGATTGTATTTATTTACGGAACACCAAAAGGCCAACAGTGAATTACTGCTTTTCTTTTTTAAAAGTTTCACTTATTTTTATTTGAAAGGGAAGAGAGAGAGAGAGAAAGAAAGAAAGAGAATGAATGAATGAATATCTTGCATCTGCTGGTTCACTCCCCATTGCCTGCAACACCTAAGGCTGAGAGCTTGGCTGAGGTCTCCCATGTGGGTGCAGGGACCCACCCACGAGAGCCATCGCCTGCTGCCTCCTAGGGTGCACCTTAGCAGGAAGCCGGATTGGAAAGGAATAGCTGGGACTCAGCCCAGGCATTTCAGTATTCGACGCGGGCGTTCCAGGTGACTTCACCACTGTGCCACACCCCACCTCATTACTGCTCTTTCCACAGCTCATTGCCGTAGTCCACACAGTGCCTTCTCATTTTTCTAAGAAGTATTTCCCTCCCCCATTTTCCTCTGATTCCCATTCCTTCTAAGGCACCTACTGATTTGTTTGGAAAGTGTCTTTGGATAGTTATTAACCCCTATAAAATATTTAGTATGGTTTTGTGTCCAGCACTACAGATCTTTGCAGCCCTGTTTTACACTGTGTCTAGTTGCTGGGTAGAGATCACATTTGTTGCTTCGGGCAGGTGCACAGCATTCTCAGGCAGCTTCCCTGACAGTTTTCTTAAACAGTCCCCAAGCAATGGGTGCCAAGGATGCCTCCAGCCCCCTGGTGACTTCAGCGATGTTTGCATCAACAGCTTTGGACTTGTTCTGTGCATCTCAGCTCACATTTCCTAAAAGCCCGCGGCCAGGGAGGGTTGGCTGCATCACTTAATTTTCACTAACTGCTGTCCGATTGCTCTTCAGAAAGCCTGCATCCAACCTTACTCCCCCACAATGCATGCATCTCCCTCATTCCCTCTATCCTTGCAATGCAGGTTTTTTTTTTTTTTTCCTGATTTCCCAATTTTTGTCACTATGATGGAGTAACTGTTTTAATGTGCATTTTTCTGATTGCAAATGAAGTTAAGCATCTCTCCATGTACTCACATGAACTATTTGGGTTTTCCCAGCCCTGAGTTGCCTAATCACATCCCTCATCCTTTTGCTTTTGGGTTATTTTGTTGATAATTTACAGAGGATCCCTGCATCTCTTGGGGGTAGGTACTGCAGATAGCTTCTCCGGTCCCTCTCTGGTTGTGTCCCTGACTATACACCTGTAGTGAACAAAAGGCTTCATGTTTATATGGTCAAATTCATCTATTTTTCACTTTAGGACTTGTGCTTTTCTATCTTGTTTAAGAAGTCTTTCTCTACCCTGAGTTCAAAAATATATTCTCTAAGATTTTATTTATTTGAGAGGCAGAGTTACACAGAGAGAGGTCTCCCATCTGCTGGTCCACTCCCCAAATGGCCGCAATGGCTGGAGCTGGGCCAGGCTGAAGCCAGGAGCCAGGAGCTTCCTCTGGCCATTATCTGCTGCTTTTCCATGCTTTTAGCAGAGAACTGAATCAGATGTGGAGCTGCCAAGACTCAAACAGGAACCCATATGGGATGCTGGCACTGTAGGCGGAGGCTTAACCTACTATGCCACAGCACTGGCCCCTCGACCTTATTATTATTATTTAAAGATTTATTTACTTGAGAGGCATAGATACAGACAGAGGGAGAGACAGACACACACACACACACACACAGAGAGAGAGAGAGAGAGAGCGAGAGAGCGAGAGAGAGCGAGCGAGCTTGCATCTGCTAGTTCACTCCCCAAATGGCTACAATGGCCGGAGCCACAAGCTTCTTCCAGGTCTCCCACACAGGTGCGGAGACCCAAGCACTTGGGCCATCTTCCTCTGTTTTCCCAGGCCACCAGCAGGGAGCTGGATCAGAAGTGGAGCAGCTGAGACTCAAACCAGCACCCAATTTGAGGTGGGTGCTTAGCCTACCACACCACAGCACTGGTGCCTCAACCCCAACTTTATTTTGACATGCGGAATGAACTCAGTTCCCTGTTCCTGACTCTCGTAGTACACTGAGCAGAAGGGCACAACTGATTTCTGACCTCGAAGAGAACACACCTAGCTTAGATGAAGGCCAATGGCCTACGCGTTTGGGTGCAAAGCCTTGTAAACTCAAAGAAGGTTCCTTTGATGACTACTCTTCCTGGAGTCCTTATCATGCGTCCTCGGGTACTGGACATTAATGAATGCCATTTCTGTGTCCACGGAGAGCATCATGTGACTTTTCCCTTAGGTTATTAATTGGTGGGTGCCATTGAGATTTTCTAATATTAAACGATCCTTCCATTTCTTGCATAAATCCTATTAGACAGAAGGAAAGGCTCACTGAAGTGTGACTGGCACACAGAGGAGCGATGAGATGAGGAGGGAAGAGGAACAGAACCGAGCACCTCCTGGGAGTCCCCGCTTCCCTCCCAGGGCTTGCCCGCCAGCAGCCGCCACCCCCTGCTTCTGATACTCCGATGACTTTTGCCCAAATAGAACCATGCAATGTATGGTGTTGTAGGCTACACTGTTGGGTTTGATTAGCAAATACTAGACCTCGAGGCTTAGCGTCTAAGCTCACAACCAGCACGACTTGGTGGTTTTCTTTCGGCTTCTGTCTTCTTCCCACTTTGGGATCAGCATTATTCTAGCCTTGTGAAATAACTAGGGCAGCTTTCTCTCTTTTCTTAGTTTCTGGAACAGCTCAACTATTATTGGGATCTTTTCTTTGAATGTTTGGTTGAACTCACTTGTAAAATGATTTTGGCCTGCAGTGTCTGGAGAGCTGGATGTTTGATTACTATTTTGACTTCTTTAATGGTTATTGATCTCTTCAATTTTCTGTTGCTTCTTGCTCCAATTTTGACATTTTACGCTTTATCAGAAATTTACCTATTTTGTTCAGGTTTTCAAATTTGTAGGCTTACGGTCGTCGATGACCCTCGTTTGCTTTGGACATCTTTCTTCTGTCCGTAGCTATCTTCTTCTTCTTCCACATTTTGCTTATTTACAATTTCCTCCCTTTTCAGACATGCGAGGATTTTTGAAAGAACTCACTGATTTTATGCTGTTCTACTATGGTGGGAGAATGGGGTTGGAGCTATTGATTTCTTTTTAATTTAAGGAGACGTCGTCTGTGCTGTAACACATGGCTGGTTGGGGAAGTTTCCGTGTGTGCTCGGCGACAGCACCTCTTCCCCCGGCTGGGTAGACAGCTTCGTGTGTGGAAATGCAGGGCGCAGAGGCTTTGTCTGTTGGGTTGACCGGCTGGTTCTTAGGAGAGATGGGTTAACATCTTCAACCACAGTTTTCTGAGTTATCCGCAGCTCTCCCTAATTATTTCACTCATTATTTTGTATATGTTGAGGATGTGTTTGGGATGAACATATGTTCATTATTAGCGTTACAGATTCTCACTCATTATTTTTCTAACAAAGTAAAACATCCCTCGCGGTGTCAGTGTTTCTGCCTTGGATCTTGTGTTTTCCTCCCTTCTGATATTAAAGTTGCCGTGCCTTCATGTGTTCCCTATGTGCCTGGTTTTTTTTATTTCTTTTATTTTTATCTCTTTATGTGTCTTGTAGAAGCCCAGTGACTGGATTCTTTTTTTCTTTTAATGTCTCTAAGATGCTGCGTCTTCCATCCATTTCACTTACCCCATTTATACTGTGTTTAATCTTAGTTGTTTTAGATCTACTCCTCCTCAAGCCTTGTTTGTTTCCTGTCCACTAGGTTTTATTGTTTCCATTTTGCCATATTTCAACAGCCAGGCTGCGTTTTCTGCCCCAGATCTGGAAGTCGAGCTTCCTCCTGCATCTCACAGTTGTCGTGGCGCCCCGAGGCGTTCCTGCACGAACACTTCCGTCACAGGTGAACTCCAGAGTGGGGCCAGGCAGTGTCCTGGGACCCTGGGGACCGTGCACGGCATCAGAGGGGGCTGGCCCTGCGCCTGGGTTCGGAATCCTTTGCCCTGCAGCATGGCTGGCTGTGGTGACTCCCCTTGGGCAAGAGAGGAAGTTGGGGGGGGACATCGTGGGGCAGCTTCTGTGAAAACCCTGTGCTCTCAGGAATCGCACGCTATGGTGTCACCTCTTGGATCTGCCATGCTGCAGCACACCCCGCCACGGGGAGGCCGCGTTCAGGCACAGTGACCAGCTGCCTGGTCATCCTCTAAGCCAGCGGCCAGCACAAAGTGCCAGTGTGGGTGTGAGCCACTCGGATGTCCTGCCGGGCAGCAGTGGCCCCAGCCCTGCCTGTGCTCAGACCCCACTGAGAGCTGCTCGGCCGAGCCCCGTCACCCCCCGGAGCTGGCAGCACACTGCTCTTCAAGGCACTGAGTTACAGGGTGGTTTGCAGTGCAGAGGCAGAGATGAGACCGAGGGCCATGAAAACCCAGCCACAGAACGCTAGCTCGTGCCCTGCAGGGAAGGGGCACAGGGAGGGGTGTTCATTATGCAGCTGGCAAAGGTCACTGCCCCTAGAGGGTACTGGGCAGCAAGAGGGACCTAGCCAGAAAGCACTCCTCTCCCCCCGGCCCACTTCCACTCCTGCCCTGTCCCTAGACACACACACACATGTATGCACACACACACACACACACGTACAGAACACAGCCACCTGCTGTGTCAGCCCTGTGCTAGCTTCTCAGCTCCCCGGCCCCCCTTTCCCTGCTGCAGTGTCTCCAGCGCTGGCTTACGGGCAGGGAGCCAAGCATCCGTGATTGGGCTCTTGTTTGGCCTGGATTTATAGACTCCTTAGGGGGAGAATTGATCCTTTTGTGTCCAAGCACGCAGTGTGTGTCTCTGCTCACTCCAGGCTTTGTTTCTGTTAAGTCTGTTCCTTTCTTTCATACGGATCTTGCTTCATTTATTACTGATGATGTCTTTTGAAAAATATTTATTTATTCATTTTTATCTACTTGCAAAGCTGAGCAACAGAGAAAAATAAAGAGGCAGGGGGAGAGAGAGCTTCCATCCATTGGTTCACTCCCCAAATGGCTGCAGTTGCTGGGGCTGGGTCAGGCTAAATCCACAAGCCAGGAGCTTCATCCAGGTCCCCCACATGGCAGCAGGGGCCCAAGCACTCGGGCTGTCTTCTGCTGCTTTCCAGGCACATCAGCAGGGAGCTGGATGGGAAGTGGAGCAGCTGGGACTGGAACCAGCCCTCCCCTCTGAGAAGTGGGTGTCCCAGGAAGAGGCTGCACCACAGCGCCCATGTGGGGCTGGGGTGTTGCAGGTGACAGGTTAACCCGCTGCACCGCTGCACCGCTGCGCCGGCCCCAGGCATTCTGTTTTATTCCTGACCCTGATGCGAACGCTTCGGAAGTTTCCCCGTTAAGGGTCCAGTTTGCAAAACTCTCTAACACACGCTCTTTATCAAGCTAAGAGATTTCCTGTCTCCACCTCATTACTGACACCATCACAAGTCAAACATGAACCTCCAATTTCATAAGCTGCTCCCTCAGGGAATTCCTGAAAATAACCTCGTGATTTTCTTTTTTTAATCCATGAATGTCAGATAGGGTGTCTCCGGCGGCGTGGGAGACAGTGCCGTGGCAGGTGGGAGACCCGCATGGGCAGCAGTCATGGAGGACGCCGCCCCCCAGGGGTCTGAACTGTCCGAGACACCTGTCAGTTCTGAGGTGCATTCGCCTCTGGGGCACAGGAAGCAGCGGGGCGGGCATGCAGAGGGGGAACAGGACAGCCCCCGCCCCCGTCTTCCCAAAGGATCTGAACTACACAGCCAGCTGCAGTTGTGCCAAACACAGAGCCCATTGCCTGCGCCCCAGCCCACGGCTCCAGGGGCAGCTTCCCAAGCTGGCATTGCCTGCCTGCCATCCAGAGCCCGCCCAGTGCCCTGGCCCCAAGCTTGGAGTGGCGCCGGGGAGACAGGAGCTGCTGCGGGGTCTTGCTCGTACCCAGGCAGGGCCCAGCTTTCCAGGAGAATCTGCAGGCTTCCCTCGCAGGCTCTGGGGCTGCCCTGCATGGAGATGCTGTTGCAGAAGGCAGTCGGGCTCCCCTGGAGGGCTCAGCCCAGCCTGGTGCTGGTTTGGGAAGCTGCTGCCAACGTGCCTGCTAGGCCGGGGTGACACGGCCTCGCAGGGTGGCCTTTTGCCGGCTGCTGAGAGCTCCTGACCCTCAGGCCATGGTTTTGGGCTCCCAGATCATCTTTTAAATTTCTGAGGTTTCGTGGTTTAACTTCAACATCTTTAGCTCTTGGAAGCAGACAGGGACATAGAAAACTTCCGTGGGGGAACAACAGTCTCATCAGCATGTGCCAGGAAGACTCCCAGGGGACCAGCACTATCACCCACGCTCCCAGAGAAAGGCTGTGGCCTTCACGCTAGCCACAGGTGTGGGTGTGGGTGTGGGTGGGGTGGGGCGGGGAGCTGCTGCTCCTGAGCCAGTGCCAAGAAGCCTGGGAAAACGCTGGGGTAGCTGAACAGGCCGCTGTGACAGTAAGCCCGTTCTCTCTCTCTCTCTCTCTCTCTCTCTCTCTCACACACACACACACACAAACTGGATAACATGCATAACGCTGGGCCATCCAATTCCTGGATTACGTCCCATTTCATGATGTCCTATTGGTCCTTTGATCATACTGTGGATACAATGTATTGATATTTTTATGTAAGATTTTGGAAAAATTTTAATATGTGCTATAAATCTGTATAGTCCCATATTTTTCTTTTTAATAAAAAAGGTTTATTTATTTATTTGAAAGTCAGAGTTACAGCAAGAGAGGGGGAGACAGAGAGAGAACTTCCTTCTGCTGGTTCCCTCCCCAGATGGCTACAGCAACCAACTCTGGGGCAGGCTCAAGCCAGGAGCTTCATCCAGGTCTCCCACACGGGTGGCAGGGGCCCAAACCCTTGGGCCATCTTTTGTTGCTTTCCCAGGCCATTAGCAGGGAGCTGGCTTGGAAGAGGAGCAGCCAGGACACAAACTGTCACCCCAATGAGATGCCGGCGTCTATAAATAAATAGAAAATATGCTGGAAATAAAATGGCTGAAAATAAGGAAGAATTAGCTAAGAGTTCTCTAAGACAGACTATAAAAGTGTATTGCAAACTTTTATTTTTATTTCATTGAAAGGTAAACAGTCACAGAGAGGCTGGCACTGCGGCTCACTAGGCTAATCCTCCGCCTTGCAGGGCCAGCACACGGGGTTCTAGTCCCGATGCACACGGGGTTCTAGTCCCGATCGGGGCACCGGATTCTGTCCCGGTTGCCCCTCTTCCAGGCCAGCTCTCTGCTGTGGCCAGAGAGTGCAGTGGAGGATGGCCCAAGTGCTTGGGCCCTGCACCCCATGGGAGACCAGGAAAAGCACCTGGCTCCTGCCATCAGATCAGCACAGTGCGCCGGCTGCAGCGCGCTGGCTGCGGCCATTGGAGGGTGAACTAACGGCAAAGGAAGACCTTTCTCTCTGTCTCTCTCTCTCTCACTGTCCACTCTGCCTGTCAAAAAAAAAGAAAAAAAAAGAGTCACAGAGAGCATCAGAGATGGATAGAGACAGAGATCTTCCCTGGTTGGTTCATTCTGCAAATGCCAGCAGCAGCCAGGGCTGGCCCAGGCCAAAGCCAGGAGCCCGGAACTCAACTCCAGACTCCCACCTGGATGGGAATCCCAGTACTTCAGCCATCCCCTGCTCCTATCCCCCACCCCCACAAGGGTGACGTTAGCGGGAAGCTGGGATGAAAAACAGAGCTTTCCCAGGCACCTGAGCTTGAACTCAGGTACTCCAATGTGAGATGCAGTGTCCCGAGTGGCATCTTAACCATTGTGCCAACACCTGCCCCAAAAGTGATTTTTTAAACTCTAGGATGATCACAGTTGCCCCTGGGTATCCATACAGGGATGATTCCATGACCCAGAGATCCCAACATCTGAGAACACTCAAGTCCCTTATGAAAAATGACATCATGGGGCCGGTGCTGTGGCACAGCAGTTAAAGCAACCACCTGCAGTGCCGGCATCCTGCATGGGCACCGGTTTGAGACCCGGCTGCTCTACATCTGATACAGCTCTCTGCTATGCCCTGGGAAAGCAGCAGAGGATGGCCCAAGTCCTTGGGCCTCTGCATTGCATGGGAGACCTGGAAGAAGCTCCTGGCTCCTGGCTTCGGATCAGTGCAGCTCCGGCCATTGTGGTCATCTTGGGAGTGAACCAGCAGCTGGAAGCCCTCTCTCTCTGTCTCTCTGCCTTTCAAATAAAATAAATTTAAAAAAATCTTTAAAAGATATCGTGTTTGCATAAAGGCCCCCACCTGTACTCTTAGCATCATTTTTAAATGATTAAATAATTATTAGATCATTTATAACCTAAAACCTGTGTCTAATAGAATGTAAATGCCACGTAGTTTTATGCTGTACTGTTTAGAGAAGAATGACAAGAAAAGGTCTGTGGTTCAATGCAGAAGCTATTTTTTTCCCCTATTACTTTTAATCTGCAGTTGGCTGAATGTGTGGCTGTGGCACCTGCCAACCGTATATTCAGATTTAACAAACAGGACTAAGAAACACACCGCGCGCTGTCCTGAGAGGTGAGCGCTAAGAAATGGGAGAAAGATGTCGGCAAGGATGAGCACTTACGCCCAGGAAAATGTCCACGGACTCCTAGTCTTGGCTGCTTTACGGGAGAATATATTTTCATTTTACTTTTGATTTTAAAATCAATTTTTTTAAAAAAATTAAAGCGATCATCTCAGCCGTATTTTCCAAACACAATGCAAGTAAACCTGGAGATACAGGGTAAGAGGCTAGCCTCTCCGAGTCTCTCCACTTGGACACTGAACAGCCAATCTAAATAAAGTGAATTAAACAATCAATGGGAACTGAAGGACCAACTCTTCAGAAACGAAGGCCAGCACAGGCAGGGCACAGGAAACCCCAGGGACGCTGCCAGGCCGGGTGTACTGAGGAGAAAATGAACAGCCTTAAACGCAGTCATTAAAAAAGAAAGAGGAATGATTGAAAACAGACGACGCGTTTACCTCAGCAAGCCAGCAAACGGCCGTCAGAACAAATCCGAGGATGGCAGAAAGAAGCAATTAATAAAGCAAAGGAACAGCAGCTAATGAAATCGGATCAAACAACCGCAGACTCCAGCCATCAGAACGAGAGAACTCTTTCAAAAAACCCATCAGTGAAACTGGTAGGTCTGATCAAGCAAGCGGGCACCAGAGCCACAGCAATGGCCGTGAGTCGTCAGCGGTGCAGGTGTGTTGAAGCACGGCAAAACCTCTGCCAACACGTTGCTCACCATGGCGGCAACAGGAACTGCCTGGGAGAAAAGTGTGTGTCAGCCGCGCCCTGGCTCACCCATTCCACCCCGTCCCTTCCCACCTGGCCCGGGGAGCTAAAGACTCCATTTCCCAGGTGCCCCTGCAACCAGAGATGAGAGAAGGTGACCTGGACGAGCCGAAGAGGTGCACCCACAGGGACTCTAGGAATGCAGGGACGACAAGTGCGCAGGGCCCAGGTCTGCTGGCCGAGGCATGGGGTCCCAGCCAGCGCAGCTGTGCCGGGGTGGCCGCCCAGTGACGGGCAGTGGAGGCAGGGAGGTTTCCTGCTGGGACGTCTCTCCCAGGGGTCAGGAGTTGCTCCTCTCTCACAAACTAAGGAAGCTTTCTCAGCCAGGAGTGCACCACACTCTGCCTTCATGAACCAGCTGTGGCCCACAACCAGGAAAGACAGCAGTGAGCACAACAGACACCTGCGGCACAGTGGTGACTGGGGAGGCATTCCTGGCAGAGGGAACAGCCAGTGCAAAGGCCCTGGGGCTGCAGTGTATCTGTCACATTTAAAGAGCAGCTGTGAGGCCGGGGTGGCTAGAGTGAGGTGATAGGTAGGGGGTGGCAACAAGTCAGAGAAGGGCCAGAGCTGAGGGTGTGAGAGAGGCCCCTGGAGGGCTGTGATAGCAGACCAGGCCTGGCGTGGGCTTGAAGGCTTCTCCAGGCACTGTGATGAGAAGAGGCTGTGGGGGTCAAGGTCGGGGCAGAGCTGGTGTCCTCATCCTGATGCAGGGACTCAGGGCAGGTGGTGGCGGGGTGGGGTGGGACGAGGTCTTGCATAGAAGTGCTCATGGGTGGGACTGGGAGGGTTGGCTGTGGGGTCCAGAGAGACAGCAATCGAGCCCCAAAGCATGTGCCCTGGTCCTGTGGGGAGCTTGGAGGCTCTCTGCTCTCAGAGGCCACAGGGTCTGGGCGAGAGGGGCCAGTGTGTGTGTGTTCACAGGCGTGCACACGTGCATACATGTGCTTGTGGAGGGGAGCCATGGGCAGCAGCCCCGGGGCCGCCCCGGCCCCTGCCTGCATTTTTAGCACGTCTCGCCCCTCCCTGCTAGGAAGCGCAGCTTCGCTGCTGTTGAAACACAGTGCCCCTCCTCTCGTCCGTCTCTCTGCGTTAATTGTGTACGCTGGCTCTGCGCCTCCGGGCTGGCCGGCTGCGAGAGTTGTAATTCCAGGCTGACACCATAGTAACCACTTAGTTTGATTCAAGATGCCGGTGTCATCCCTGGCTGCGCTCGAATAGGATGCGGAGGGGAGGGGTAGGCGAGGGGGCGGCACAAGACAGCTCCCAGGGCTGCAGCGATTATCCCAGTTTGCTAGAAAACGTCAACTGGGGTCCGCTCTGGCTGGCCTTCTTAAGTTTCCTCCCTTTGTGGCGACAGGTCGAGCGGGGGCCGTTGGGTCTGTTATTTCACCCCCCTACAGGAGCTCCCCGCCTCAGCTGGGGACAGACATGGGGCTGGGCACTCAGCATAACGCCCATCGGGGCCCTTGCCACCGCTGCACATGCACACAGAGCCTGCCTGGCATCCCCAACAGTCCTGTTCCAGCACTGTCCCCGTCCTAGCCTGCCTGGCTCCTGGGCTGGGAGTAGTCCGGCACTCTGTGGAAGCCAGGGAGCAGCCAGCTGCCTGCCCAGAGGTCAGCCCCTCCAAGTCCCTGAGCTTGCAGCGGCCTGCGAAGGTGGGGTTCTACAGCCTGCCCGCGGCATCATGAGTGCGGTGCTGCCCCTCCTCGTCCCTGCCTGCAGCCCCAGGACCACTGTGCACGCTGCACCTCCTGCTGAAAGACAGGTCTCGATTTTCTGACTTGTGTACGAGCAGAGTGGAGGAGGCCTGGGGCAGACAAGGGCTCTGCTGCCCTGGCCGCTGCCCGTCCTACCAGCTGCCTATCCAGGGCGGCTACTCCCTCCAGATCCTGCTGGTGTCCTCTCATCCATTCGCAGCCTCTCTGGTTCCTGGTCGTTAATGGTCCTGGGCTCTCTCTGAGCTCTGGGTGATACCTTGCCCTTGGGGACACCCCTGGGAGGGCGGGGAGAGCTCTGCCAGGCTGAGTCAGCTCTAGGGCCACTGTGGGCCCATGCATCCCCATCACCTCCTGAGAGGCAGCTGGGTTTCCAAATATTCCCTCAGCTCGCCAGCCCACTCCCCACCGAGGAGCCCCCAGCACACAGCACCCCCCCACAGGCTCAGCGGGCCAGCAGTGACAGTAAGGACCTGTCCTCTCCCCTGCCGGGTGCTGTGGACAGCAAGGACACCATCTCAGACTTTGCCAGCTTCCTGGACACGGCCACTGTACAGACGGCAAAGCTGACGCTCGAGAGACCAGACCTCACAGCTGGCAGAGCCACGGCGCGCATCCACATGCGCAGTTTCTGGACCAAGCCTGACACCACCACAGGGTGCCGTGGGGCTGGGTGTGCACAAGTGTCCAGCCCAGCAGTGGTGCCCTTCTGCCTCCCAACCTCCAGCCCTGGCTCCGGCCCCCGGAAACACGTCCTGGGGCTCCAGGTGGGCTCAGGGAGAAGTAAACCCCAGGTCTGCAGCAGCAGCAATTACCGAAAGCGACTGCCTGCGCTGCCTGCTGTGTCTGGTGATTGTGGCCAGCTTCTGGGGAGCAGGCACTTTAAGATTCTGTTTGCAGCAACTGCCACGACTTGAACAAATGTGCATAATGAGCACCGCCCTGGCCGAGACACAGGCTCCCCTGAATGCTTCCCTCATTTGCAAGTAGCCGCTATAAACTGCAAGCACAGGGGCCTGCGCTGGGTCTACTTCCTGCACAGCTGCTCCGCCTGGGCTGCGTGGGGTGTGGGAGGGGCCTCCCAGCTGCTCCTCTGCCCTGCCCCACCGACCCCCACAGCCAGGCTGAAGGGGCTGCAGCTCCTGCCCTGCCACCAGGCCTCCAACCACTCCAGCAGGAGCAGGCGGCCAGAGCACACGCTCACGCCCACCCACGCCCTGGGCCTCGGGTGGCCCTCAGTCCAGACATGGGCACAGCAACATCCTCTCTGCTGCCACTTGGCCCATGGCAGGATGTCCAACTGAGTGTGGGGGCTCCTCTCAGGGTGACCATACTTGCTTCCTGGGCAGTGCTGAACCCCACGCGGCTCTGCCTGTCACCAGCTAGTCTGAATGGTGTGGCTAGGGACCCTGAGTGCCAGGGAGGGAGGAAGGCGGTGCTGTGGCCAGATCTGAGTAGATGTGTGCATATGTGGTGTGTGGGGGGAGCCTCCCTCCTCCTCCTGCACTGCCCCCCTTCCTGGCCCACCTCAGCTCCCTGACAAGCGTTAACGCCACCCGCGGGGAGGGAGTTTATCTGCTTGGCTGCGTCCTGCTGCCAGCCACGGAGGACCATGGCGCCTTCAATTACACCGGCTGCAGATTCATTTCACCCAGATCCGTGGGACTGGGCTGCGGCGGGCTGTGCTCCGGCTTTATTGCAAAACGCATTATTTTCCCTCCTCTCTCAAAAATATTTATCTATGCTAATTTAGCACGGGAGCCAGCTAAGTTCTGCATGGGGAATTGCCCTATTAATTCTGCTGCCTCGCCAGCTGCGGGGATGGCTCTGCGTCTCCACGGCTGGGCAGTCTGCAGCTTCTGGGGGATCCCAGAAGGGGAGCGGCCTGCCCGCCTGGCCGTGTGCACAGGTGCTGGGCGCCCGGGGCTCACGCACAGCGCTTTGTGCATGAACAGCCAGGAAAGGCCCAGAGTCTTCAGGCCACGGACACCGGCCCTGCTGGGCAACCTTGGGTGAAGGCCCCAGCTTCCCGGAGCCTCCCTTCACGGGTCTGTCGGATGAAATAAACAGGTGGTCTTGCGGGCAGCCCCAGCAGGGGCGTCCGACAGTGCTGGGTGCGAACCATGGGGTCTGGTGGGGGCTGCGCCGTGATCACCTGTGACTCAGGTGTTTCCTTCCTCGCCTTACAGATGCAGAAGCAGCCCACCTGCCCTCCCCAAGTGATGGCTCAGTGACCGCTGGACTCAAAAGCCCCATGAGCAGAGTTCCTGATGGCTCCCACCTGTCAAACACACAGCTTCTGTCCTCTGCCCAGCCATGCACACGAGAGCCTCCAAGGCTGTCCTAGCCACTCAACCCCCAGCCTGCAGCCACTGTCCCCTCCCCACTCCCATTTCTCCTGCCCTCCTGGGGACTGCCCGCCGAGTTGATCCTCTCTCGGGCTACTGGGACCTGGCATGTACCTTGCAGACTCCCCACGTGCCCTGCCCCGCCCTGCTCACCAGGGCCATTGTGGGCCGACTTCCTGGCTGTACTCTTAGTATGCTAGGATTCGTCCCAACATTGGATCTGGATTCCCGGCCTGGCTACCGGGAGACAGGCTGTCCCTTTGTCACCTCACCATGGTCTTTCTGCCAAAGTGCTTCTGTCCACTGACAGTGGGGTGCATGGACCCCCTCCAGCATGCTCCCAGCCCTGGGGAGTCTCCGTGGGTCTCAGCCAATCCTGGCAGCTCCATTCCCCTCGCCAAGGGCAGCCAGCGAGACGCGCGTAGGCTCTGGCGGGAAAGGCTGTGCTCACGTTTCCTTTCTGTGTAAGAGTATAAAAGCGTGCACATAGACGCAGCCTTTGTAGTGCGCATCTCTGCGGGTTTTGGCAAAAGCAGCCCACGGTGGGGCCCGGGATGCTGCAGCTGCTAAGTGCTGGCTGCCTGAATGGGTGGAGGCCAGGCCCAGACATTCTCACTCCGAGAACGAGTTGGGCTGCCATTGAGCGCGAAGCCCCAGGGAGAGAGAGCCAGAATACTTCAGGATATGTTAGTGAGAGGGCGAGGACCGCTGGGCTGCAGGGAGGAGACCCCAGAATCTCATTCACGAACGGCCTGGCTTTGCCGTCGCGTCTCGGGCTTGAAGTACAGAAGCGGGAAAGAAGGGAAAGGAGCCTGCTGGGACCAGGGAGAGTAGGGGCGGATCTGGGAGCGCCCACTGGGGATGGGACGCTCACTCTTCCCTTTGTGGGAATGGCAGCCCGCGAGCCTCATTCGCAGTCTGCAACAAGGACGGAGAGAGCGTGGAACGCTCACACGTTGCTGTGCGACAGTGCTCTCGGCCTAGAAGCCCTCTCTCCTGCAGTGAGAGGAGCTGGCCCTCCACGACACCTCCGCCACCCTTCGGCCCCTACCAGCCCACCTGCAGCAGCTGCCCGCTGAGCCCGAAGTGTGTATGCTGGGGTGGCAGCGGCTTGTCACCACCCTCTGTGCCTCCCCTCCACCGACAGCACACGAGTCACACCGCGATGCAGTGTTCGGGGTTCCAATCCTGGCTCTGCTGCATACTGGCTGTGGTCACATCTGTTAGCCTCTCTGGGCCTCTTCCCTCACCCACAAGCAGGGCAATCACACCAGTCCCCACCCTGATGCTGCGTGAGGACGGAGCCATGCCTGAGACCCTGGTGCTGGGCTGCCCCTCTCCCAGGCAGATGCAACGGGACCCTGGGTGTTTGCACAAGGTAGGGTGGGCGACTCCAGACAGCGACCAGGAGTGAGTCCCACAGAGGGTTCAGGGCCCAGAATCCACATAGTCCCTGCACTGAAGCTTGAGGGTCGGCAAAAGCTATGGGGACACCCCCTTGCTGACCCTCGAGGGGCGACAGGCACTCTGACAAATGTGGGCTGGCGGGAAGGAGGTATGCATTTCGGTGTGACTGCAGGAGGAGGAGCAGCCGTAGGTGCACCCAGAGGCACTGTGGTGCCAGGGAAGCAGCCGGGCAGGGCCCCAGAGAAGGAGCAGCAGGCCTGGCCTTGGTGGGAGAGGCAGGGAAATGGCCTCCCAGATGACACAGCGGTGAGGCTGATCCTAAGGACGCCTCAGGCGTATGTCTGATGCCTTTCCCACGGCTCCACTGGAGTTGTGGTTTGGACAGGAAGACCCAGAGGTAACCCAGCCTTCTGTCCCATCCTGTCAGGCCCTGCCGACCACGTGACCTATCAGTGGTGAGGACATTGACCCTGAGTGCCTGGTGGAGGTCGTGCCTGGGCAGTCCCCAGGAGGGACCGAGGCTGAAGTATCCTGAGTATCCCGGGGCAGGTGTTGGGTCAGGCTGCTGTAGGCCGGTGCTCACTCCTGATCCAAGCAGCATGGTTGTCCCATGCGGGGCCCGTGTTAGGAGTGAGTGGGGGCAGGGTGCAGAGACAGGGTAGCTGCAGAGGGCTGGCCCCTGGGGAGGCCACCCAGGCTGTCTATACAACAGGCCCTCTGGGACACAATTGGCTACGTCAGTCAGGCAGGGCCTGGATGGTCTCCTAGTTCCACCTGCCACTGTTTCCCACGTGCACATCTCCCTCCGCCACTGTATTCCACACCGGAGCATCACTGTTCTTCCCTACGGCACCAGGGGAGCCCCCGGCCCTGGAGGTCTACAGCCATCCCCAGCTCGCCTTGGTGGGGCTCCCCGGGAGGTCTCAGTGGCATCTTGGGTCCCCTGGTTCTTCAGTCTCCCTCCTTTGCTGCAGGCTCCCCAGGGTGTGCAGCTGTCACCAGGAGAGAACCAACTGAGCAAGGTCTCCAAGGCCCCTCGGGGACTTTGCCGCCTTCACAGAAAGTTTTCGGGGAACTCACTCCTGTCTGCCTGCTGCACTTCCCAGGAGTCCGTGTGGCTCTGCCCTGGGTCGCTGCAGAGGCTGTGGGAACCTCAGGGCTTCCGCCGCTGCCCCAAGGCAGCCTGGCCTGGGGACAGTAAAGCCCAGGGTCTGGGGGCCAGGGCAGCCGAGTGGGCACCGACTGTCTGCCTCACTTGACCCTGACACGAGCCCACAAAGGCAGCAGGTGCATCCCTGTTGTCCTCCTGTGAGAGGACGGTGGGTCTGAGCGCAGGTGGCACCACGGATCAGAGGCGCGTCTTCCTCTCCTTGCCCCTCCTAGCTTGGTGGGTGATGGGGCTGGGTCCCTGTTCCTTAGTGGTGTGGCTGGGCTAGATCCGTCCATGTCAGGACCCTGTCTCCCAGACACCGCCCTAGGACTGAGGAGCCGAGGGGATTTAATACAGGGAACTCGTTATCGAAGAGCAAGGCAAAGATCTGCTGTTGCTGTCCAGAGAGAGAAGTGGAGTCACTGTGGCCAAGAGACCAGGTCACCTGGCTGTGTCCAGGGCCCGAGCAGGGGGTTTCCTGGTGAGAGCTGGGACCGCTCAAGGGGCTTCAGCTTAGTGGACGCTAGGGCTGTGCAGGAGCCCACACTGCCGGAGATGCTGCCCACAGCAGACTGAGCGCTGGGGAGGTGCCCTGGCTCTACTCCTCCTCCTGCCCACCAGCCTCCACCAGCGCCATCTGGGGAACAAACCTCCAGGCCACTGAGGCCCCCAGGGTACAGAACAGGAAGGGAAGGGAAGGCTTAGGGTGTGGAAGAGGCACACCTCGGACACGGCGTCCAGCATCCTCGTGACCAAGCACAGCCCAGGCTCAGCCGGGAGTCAGAGCCAACTCAGGGTTGGCAGATCCCACACCCGTGACCTAGGCCCTGTTGACTCTTATTTTTGTTTTCTTTTTTTTGACAGGCAGAGTTAGACAGTGAGAGTGAGAGTGAGAGTGAGAGTGAGAGAGAGAGAGAGAGAGAGAGAGAGAGAGAGAGAAAGGTCTTCCTTCCGTTGGTTCACCACCCCAAGTGGCTGCTACGGCCGGCACACTGCGCCGATCTGAAGCCAGGAGCCGGGTGCTTCCTCCTGGTCTCCCATGTGGGTGCAGGGCCCAAGCACTTGGGCCATCCTCCACCGCCTTCCCAGGCCACAGCAGAGAGCTAGACTGGAAGAGCAGCAACCGGGACAGAACCAGCGCCCCAACCGAGACTAGACCCCAGAGGCGGAGGATTAGCCTAGTGAGCCGAGGCACTGGCCCTGTTGACTCTTGAGTTGTGTGGCAGTCAGAAAGATGCAGGGATAGGAAGTCGACCCAGGAAAGCCCATTGTGGGCTGATAGCACACACACACACACACACACACACACACTGTGTGGCCTTCACTGTCACAAGGCAACCAACCGCCGCGAGCTTCAGTGGTTCAGGTCTCTTCCACGGGAATGCCACAGCCGCCAAGGCAATGCTTGTGGAAGGAACTGGAAGAAGCCGTGTCCGGGCACTGACCTGCCCTTCCTCCAGCCACTGGCTGCTAGCTTGGTGCCAGCCCAGCGGAGCCCGCAGGCTCAGAAGATCAAAAACGTGGCAGCTCCACCTGCATCCAGCCCTGCCCTCGGGATCAGGGGCAGCTGCAGGCCCCATCTGTCAGAGCCCTCGAGGTGGAGGGAGGGGTGTGCCAGGCGGGGCGCCGAGACAAAGGCAGGGGGAGCAAGGACAGAGGGCTCCGTTGCTGGAAGCCAGCTCCCCTGCGCCAGTGCTGACCGGGGAAGTCCCCAGGCCACTGTTCAGGCACAGCGAGGTCTGTCTGAACAGGCTGCCTGGGGGTTAGGGCTTGCTGGGGTAGGAAGGGAGGCCATAGAGGAGCAGGAATGGGTGGTGGTGGGGCATGGAGACCACGATCTCAGAGAGACGGAGGGGACAACAACCGCCCCTCTGGGTCTGCCCGGGCCTTTGCAGCCGAGCTGGCCAGGGGGTTAAGCGACTTTCCCTTCTAGTGCTGGTTCTTGGGTCACTCAGTGACTGAGTCCAGAACCAGAAGGCAGACTCTGTCCCAAGTCCCTCCCTCCTATCACGGAAGAGATTCCCCCAGCCAGGCTTCCAGCGCCCCCTGCCTCTGTGAAGCCCACGGCAGTCACCAGCTAGAGTCCTGGTCACCCCGTCCTGGGGCCACCTGAGGAGGCTCAATAACCACCATCCCATTGGCTGGACCTGGACGCCTACGGCCCCCTCCCTTGCCCACCTGATGCCCCCTCAGCGGGGGCAGTCAAGGAGGGGTGCACTGGACCGAAGGGGCTGCTGGTGTAGCCTCTGTTGTCATGGCAACCCCGGGCACTGTCTGCTCCCGTCAATCATACCCACTGGAGCGCTGCAGTCCGGGGGGCCCTGGAGTCCCACAGACCCTCCCACTCCAAGTACAGTCTGCAGGCGCCCCCTCTTCTCCTCACGTCCTCCAAGTTCAGGATGGCGCCTGCCCAGCTCCCCAGGCACCCGCTCCTGTGGATGCTGGCAGTGGTCATGTTGGTCGGCAGCAGCCCTCCCTCCATCACCACAGTGGCCTCCCGGCGCACCGGTCAGCTTCCTGCCCCTTGAAAGCGAGTCCCTTCCCACTGGGCGTCACTCCAGTCCAGTCTGGCTCTCCCGCTATGGCCTCCGACACTGGCAGGGGATCTTAGGTCCAAGCCCACTCCTGAGCAGGCACTGGATCACCTCCAAAGGCTGCTCGCAGGGTCACAGGGGACCACAGCTCCATGTCCAGCGCCCAGGCCAGAACCTTGGCCTCCTCTCCCACCCCGGCTCCAGCCTTACGGCAGACGCTGACCCACAGCCAAGCACTCGGAACGTGTGAGCTTGGCGACTGAGGGAGGGGTGCAGGAGCGAGCCCTTTCATCTGATCATTCTCTCCGGGGCCTGATGGAGCCAGTGTTCTTGGTTTGGTCCCCTAAAATGCAGAGCTGCCTCTGATTTCAGAGTAGATGCTATTTTTTGAAAAACCAAGGTTTTGGACGCTACACAGGGATGGTGGTTGGGGAGGTTCCCCTGGCAGGGCGGCTTGTGGGGAGTAGGGAGCAGCAGCTGGCTCAGGGGAGAGGAGACCTGCTGAGGAGAGGGAAGGGCCAGGCCAGGCCAGCAGAGAACCGGAGGCCAGCTAATATGCACGCAAGGGCTGGCCAAGAGGCCCGGCTTGGTGCCGCCTCCTGGGACACCCCTGGGGGCTGGGAGCCAACACCGCGGCAGACCTGGAAGTAGGCCTCTGTCCAGCCCACACCCAGCAGCAGGTGTGCGGTGAGCATTCCACCTGCAGCGGTCAGCTCCTCCAGGGCCAGCCTCACTCAGGGTCGTGTGAGGGCTGAAAGCCCAGTCCTTCCATAGACTTGGGCGCTGAGGGCAGCCCCCTCTCTGGAGCGCCCCTCCGGGTTGGCTGAGATGCAGTTCAATTTCCCCCTCTGACCAATCCTGCTCCCTCTCCCCTTCTTGTCCCAGGCTGTTCAGGAAAAACTTGCAGAATGATGAAATCCAACAACGAATGGGACAAATCCAGGTTACACCGAGTGTGACCACCAGGGGCTTGCGAACAGAAGCAAATCTTAGGTGGCGGCAAGGTAAGAGCGCCCCCTGCAGCTCGAGGCAGGAGAGAACGGGTCCAGGCGCTAAGACACAGGCAGCCCACGGCCAGCCGGAAAGTACCGGCCTTTACAAAGATACACTAACAAGTGGGGCCAGCATTGTGGTGTAGCGGGTAAGGCGATGGTTCATGTCCTAACAGCTCCACTTCCAATGCAGCTAATGGCCTCGGGAAAAGCCACAGAGGATGACTCAAGTGTATGGGGCCCCGCTACCCATGTGGGAGACCCAGAAGAGGCTCCTGGCTCCTGGCTCCGGCTTCGCCCAGCCCTCGCCATCGTGGTCATCAGGGAAGTGAACCAGCGGACAGAAAATCTCTCTCCCCTCTAACTCTGAATTTAAATTTTTTTTTTTTGACAGGCAGAGTTAGACAATGTGTGAGAGAGAGAGAGACAGAGAGAGAGAGAGAGAGAAAGGTCTTCCTTCCGTTGGTTCACCACCCCAAATGGCCGCTACGGCCGGCACGCTGTGCCGATCTAAAGCCAGGAGCCGGGTGCTTATCCTGGTCTCTCATGCGGGTGCAGGGCCCAAGCACTTGGGCCATCCTCCACCACCTTCCTGGGCCACAGCAGAGAGCTAGACTGGAAGAGGAGCAACCGGGACAGAACCAGCGCCCCAACTGGGACTAGAACCCGGGGTGCCGGTGCCACAGGCGGAGGTTTAGCCAAGTGAGCTGTGGCACTGGCAATCTAACTCTGAATTTGAAATAAATAAATAAATAAATATATTTTTTAGAAAGATACACTAACTTTTAAGAGGCACCGCAGGTGTCACCTAAGAGTGCTCTGCGCTAGTGGGGTCTGGTGTGGATCCCTTGACAAGCCCAGCTCCTCTGGAGGGCACCGAATGGCTCTCAGGGACCAGTCGTAATCGCGGCACCCACTGATGCAGGGAGAGAGCCCAGGGGAAACCAGGGCTCCGCTTCTGGGAACAGCAGCACCTCGAGTGTGGACCAGGGCTGCTCTGAGCACTTCCGGTGCGGTACCTCCTGCCAGGGGGCCACGCCCTGTCCTCCTCTGGTCAGATTCTGGGTAAGGAGCCCTCTGCACACGTCACACAGAGGGTGTGGGCCAGAACCCAGGCCGAGCAGCCTGCCTGGGGCAGTGGCACTGTTAGTAACCAACGCCAGCAGTGCGGCCAGGAGAGGGGCTGGGGTGCCACCCAGGCAGGCACAGGAGGCCACCACCGCTCCGCCTTCCCGGAGCTGCCCCCATCCCCGAGCTGCCGCCTGGGCTCCTGGGTCCTGCTGGACGCCACAGGGACCCCCACAAGACGCCTCCCTCTCCTTCGGGCACCTCGGCACTGCCTCTCTGGGGATCTTGACAGTAGATGAAGTGACAAGTCTTGGTGCTTAATTAAGACGCATTGTCCCACCAATTGGGAAGCGGGAAATGGCTGGGCTGTTTTACAAATAGAAACAATTCTTGTTCATTATTCCTTAATTGAGGCAACAAAGGGCTCTGGAAACATCCATCAGGAAACACATGCACGGACATTATTCGAGAGGACTGGGTTGAGCGCCACACAAAAGGAACAGCAATGCTCCAATCAGGAGCTGCCCAGACAAAGGGAAACAAAGGCCCAGCACAGACGCAGAATTAGCCCAATTACACAGCCCACGTGGCGGCGAGCGGTTTCCTGGCCGCTGGCCAGCGCTTCTCCTCGCCTCTTTTTAACGCTTTCTGCTCCCCGGGCGTCAGAGGGGGCGTGGCAAGAAGGGAGCCCTCGGACCCCCAACCCCCTGCGCACCGAGCCCTGCGGGGCGTCTGAGCGCCACCTCCCTCACCCGGTCGCTCCACTCCCTGTGATGCAGCCGACACTCGGTCTCCGGACGGCTACAGCCCCGCACCCCTCCTGGACGCCATCCTTTGTCACCCCGGCTCCTCCCATCGCACAGCAAACTGGCGTTTTCATTCATCTTTGCTTGTCCCAGCCCGTTAGTCAAGGCACTGGCCAGACAAGGACGTGGCCCCCCGCCCCGCCCCGGGACCGCCACCCAAGGTGCACCTGGAGGCGAACCTGCAGGTTCCCCCCGCGCTGAGATCAACAGAAAGCAGCAAGCTTCAAGGGAGGAGGAGGTTTCATTTCTGCCGACAGGTTAGAGAACGACCGGCCCTGGCGCGCAGCGTGATGAGCCCGAGGTCCACCGAGGCAGAAGCAAAGAGATCAACTTCCAGGCACAATTCTGTCCATCTCCTTCCCGTCCTCTGCCCGGCGCATTTTCCCACGCAGCACATGACCTATGACCTCACCTGAGAAGATTGTTCACTTGAGTTCTCCACGCGCGTAGAGCTCTCCAGCCAGCTCCTCGCGACGCCGCCACGTTCCGCCCCGTGGGCGAGTCCTCGCTGCGGGGACCCCACGGGGGTCTCTGCCCCGACCCCTGGTCCTCCGGGTGACGTCCCCAGGCAGAGGCCGGGGAGTGAAGCTCCGCCGCGGGTGTCGGCCCACGTCGCTGACCTGCTCTGAGAAAACGCTAGTGGCCATGGACGACCACTTCGTAGCGCTGGCCACCTGGCTGTGCATGCGCATGCGCCTGTCCGTGCGCATGCGTGTGCGTGCGCATTCCTGAGTGCGTGCGCATGCGCGTGCGCCTCTAGCCCAGAGTGGCCGCCACGTTTCACTCATTCATCTTGCTTTAGGGGAAGGGGAGAATCCCCACACCCCTGTCCCCTCAGTGGGGAGCTGACAGCAGGCCCTCCGCAGCCAGTCCTGCATGACCCCCATCCTGTCCGCACTGCTCAGCCATCTGCATAACCGAGGCCCGAACCTCAGCCCCTCACCTGTGACCGACCGGGCAGCTCTCCCTCCCCGGCCTCTGCCCGACTCCTAGGAGCCGAGCCTCCGGCTCCGCGACACCTATCCGTGTTCAATCTCTCCCCTGCTGACTGCCTGTGTGACCTGGGCAAGCTGTGTCACCTGCGCGGAGCCCCGGCTTCCCCATCTGTAAATGGGAGCAAACTCTGCGCGCGCCTCCCCGGGCCGCCGCGAGAACTCACTCAGGCGAAGCGCTCAGCACACAGGCGTGCCCATCTGTGCGGCCCCTCTGCTCCCAGCGCGGCCCGGGCACCCGCGCTGAAGGCCTGGGCCGGCGCGGCTTCTGCTCCCCGGCTGCCTTGCAGGGGCGCAGCCAGCAGCAGGCCCTGTGTCCCCTGGGGCCGCCTTGAGGCCACCCCGCAGGCTCTCTGCTGCCCCCCGCCCGGCAGACCCTGGGAAGCCGCGGGCAGAGGAAGGCTGGCGGGCTTCCGGCAGCGAGTGGCCGCGTTCCCAGGGGAGGCTCCCGGCGTGCTCACGGGGCAGCTCAGGGAAGGGGTCCTGGGCGCTCCCGGCTAGGAAGCCAGTGGAGGTTGTCCGGAGCCTTGGGGAGAGTGGCCAGGCCAGCAGGGGTGGACAGCAGGGGCTGTGGCTCTCCCGTGCTCCCTGCCTCATGCCGGAGCCTACGAGCGGCTGAACCACAAGCCCGCTCACACCTCTCACACCTGCGCTGCCCACGTGCCGGCCTCTGCGGCATGGGGGCGTGGCCATGGTGCTTCCCCAGGAGCCGTCGCCTTGCCATCACGGTGCTCCGAGTGTTGCCTGGACCCGAATGCGGCGTGCTGTGGCACAGCCCAGCAGCACGGGCCCACGGGGGTCGGGTGGAGCGGAGGCAGACCCCAGGAGGGCTCGCTACCAAGACAGGCTGTCCCTCGGTGACATTAGGAGGACATGGTTCTCTATTTTTGTGCATTTCCCCCCGAGCCAGGTCCCTCTAACTTCCAAGCACCAGTGCTCTTAAAAAATATTTCTTCCAAATACAGACGGTGCCATCCCCCAGAGGGATTCTGGGAATGAGAAGGTTTTCCATCTCATTACAGGTGTAATTGCTCTTTCTTCTGTTTGCAAGACACAGAAACTTGCGCAGTCTGGCTGAGGCGAGGGAAGGTGTTGGGGCTCATAAAACTGTGAAGTCCATGCAGACTTCAGGCATGGTTGGATCCAGGTGCTGCAATGGTGCCATCAGCTTTCCCCTTTGTCTCCGACCATGTGCACAGCTTTCCTCATGAGGACGCTCTCAGAGCCATCGGACCCTCTCCATTTCTCTTTGGCTAGATTGACCTCTGCAGCCACAGAAAATACCCCCTTTCCAGCTTAGGTCAGTATTCCCACGTCTATCGTGTGTTGGCCAGGCCCAGATCACACACCCGCCTCTGACAGTGACAGCACTTGTAAGGAAAATGATGGCAAGGGGCTGTAGCCACGTGCACAGCCCCCATCGTCTCTGTCACAGTCGCCCAACCGCCTGACCTGCTCACGGAATCTGTCCATGGTGCTTACTCCTCTGTGATGCACCAGGGGGTGGCACCTGCCTCCTGAGTATGGTGGGATGGGGCCCCCATGAGGCTCCGGAGACATGCATCCTCGCCCCCTCAGCACACCTGTCCTCCAGGACAGCTGGTGCCACTGGGGTAGACACTGCTGGTGACCACCTGGGGCTGGCCTGGCTCCCCTGGGGGCCTCCCGACCCAGCATGGCCCTGTGCGCCCACTGCTTCCCTGGACTTGTTTTCAGTGCACAGTCCTGGCAGCCCAGTGCAGCAAGCGTCCTGTGAGCTCTGCTGCTGGGTGGGGATTAGAAAAACAGGGCTTCTCGCTCTCCAGCCCTCCTGCCAGCAGTCAGAATGCTCTAAGGACCTGCCACCTTCCCAGGCGGGAGGCCCTCCCAGCCCCTCCACTGCTTGGTCACAGGCCAGTTCCTAGGCCTGAGGTGATTGGATCTGGACCTCTAGAGTCAGACCTGGGACACAGATCGATTGCTCTCATTTCCCTAATCCTCGCTGCCACCGGGCCTTTGCATGTGCCTGACTCCCTTGCCACTTGCCCGCCCCCTTCTGGGTGTGGCATTTACTCCTGTATGCTGGGAACCACACTTTCCTGACCCCGTGTCCCTCTCTCAATGGTGCAGCTCAGTTTCTATTGCTCGTTGACAAACATCCTCAACAGACGGAGCCGGGAGCACTGAACTGGATGGTGCCGGCTCGTTGTCTCACGTGGCCGACATTAGATGGAGAAGCAAGGACAGGAGAGGCCTGGCTCAGTCTCTCAGGGTCCGAGCTAGCTGGGCTTGCTCTCAGCATGGCGGCCTCAGGCAGATGCACTGTCCCCGGGGTGGCTCAGGACTTCAGAGCCCTGCATTCCAGGAGTAGATGCCATGGCACATTTTTTCTCCTCCATTTTATTTGAAAGGCAGAGACAGAGAGATCTTCCATCTGCTGGTTCACTCCCCAAAGGCCTGCAGTAGCCAGGGCTAGGCCAGGCCGGGGCAGGAGCCTGGAACGCTCTCTGGGTCTCCCTCGTGGGTGGCAGGAACCCAAGCACTTGAGCCATCATCTGCTTCCTCCCAGGGTGTGAAGAGCAGGGAGCTGGATCGGAAGCTGAGGACCTGGGACTCAAATCGGGTACTCCGATATGGGAAGCGGGTGTCCCCAGCGGCGACCTAGCCACTGCGCCAAATGCTGCCCCTCTGATCCCGCCGTGGAGGTAGCATGGCCTCACTTCCACTCACTGCTCTTGGTTCAAACAGCTGCAACTACAGCCATTTGTAGGCAGAGCAGGTGGGACGGGAGAGCACATAGTAGCTGTCTCGCAGGGAGGGTGAGACCGATGTCTACACGGACAGGAAGGGCACCATTAGCCCAGGGCAGGCCCAGCCATGCCCAAGGAATTCTCCCCACTATCCCCCACCAGGGTCCAGGTGCCTTCTCAGACCCCTCCCCATGGTGCCGTGGCCCCTGTGGGTCCAGTTCTCTGTGGTCCCGGGCACCTCGCCTCCCTCTCGCAGCATCGCTCCAGTCATGCGGCTACTGCCGCTCCCAGGTCCTGGGAGAGTCCTGCGGGCCTGAGCCTGCGTGGGCCGGGTGTGGCGCTCGGCCCCATGGCCTTGGAGCTGGGAGATCTCGACTCGCAGTTGAACCTGAGTCTCCGTCCTTGCCCTTTGCAGCACGGAGATAATAATCCTCCCGGAGCGGAGCCCGTGGCCACGAGGCCAGGATCGATGGGAACGTGCAGGGGCCCTTCTCACCAGGCGCCCCTCCTGCCTGACCACCTGACGCAGGGCTTAATGAGAGCCGGCTGCTCCCTGGGATCTTTAATTAATTGTCCCGGCCCCACAGCCCCGGTGCCAGCAGATTAAACCCAGCCGTGGCGGCAGGAAGTAGGCTTTGGACCACTCTGGATGCAAATACCTGAAGCTGACGGGGCGGTTTTAGAGCAGCTGTGTCCTGGGGCTGTCCCCGGGGACGCCAGGCTCTGCACCCTCAGCAGAACTGGCACAGCCGGAAGTAGCTTGGTCCCTCCTGCCTCATCGCAGGCTTGTGGGGGTGGATTTCAGGTGGGGTGCCAGCCCTGGGCCCAGTGGGAGGTGCCAGCTTGCTTCCACAGTGGGCCAGGCCAGACCCTCCCCTGCTAGGCCAGCAACCAGAGCCCCCTCCGGGTACCGGGTACCCCTCCTTCAGGTGTCCCCCTGGTGCCCTCCAGGCCCCCGGCTGCTTTGGTGCAGAGCCTGACTCCCACCCGAGACTGTCGGTCCCCCTCCCCAGGGCCCTGACCTTTGCTCCTTCTCCATCAGGTGCCGTCACGGCAAGGCCGTCTCCTGCGCAGCCTCTAGGGCTCCATTTGAGTGCCTTCTCCTCCAGGGAGCCCTCCTAGACTGTCCCACCACAGCTCTCAGCACAGCCCGGGACAATTTCCTTCGCTTGCTGTCTCGCAGACGTCACTAATTGTCACCCGGTGGGGTACAGCAGTGAGTGCTGGGAAGAGCCTGCAGGGGCTCATGCAGGCTGTGGCAGGGAGGAGTGGGTGCTCAGTGCAGCCCCTTGCACTGGACCCTTGGCCGAAGCAGGTCCCAGGGCCCCAGGCGCAGAGAGGACCCCCTTGCTCCTTGGAGACAAAATGCAAAGCAAGGGATGAGCATCTGGGACAGAAGCCTTTGTGACCATCTTCCCCCCTGGAGAGGATGCTGAGGGAGACCTTCCGGGGTCTGAGAGGGAGCTCGGCGAGGTGTCCTCTCCTGGCAGGAGCCGAGCAGGCGGGGGTGAGAGAAAGCTGCAGAGGGACCACCAATGGCTAACCCCCGAGAGAAGCGGCACTGATGAGCGGTGACTCCCCAGTCCCCCAGCCCCTGGCAACCACCAAGCGAGTTCCTGTCTCCGTGGATTCGCTGTTCTGCAACCTTGCTATCAGTAGGATTGATCTCCTGCAGTTTGCAGCCTGCATGTCCAGCTTTCCCAGCCTGGCATACACCTGCTGCACACTTGAGCTCACAGCAGCACTTAATTCCTTTTCAGTGTTGAGTAATATTCCACCTTGTGTGCCCACCACCCTTTCCACTGAAGCATCTTCGTACGAGTTTGGATGCTGCTTTGCCTGGCATTTCCCCTAATGCTTCAAATTTGGCACAGTCACGGATACATAACGATGCTTTCTAAATGGAATCTTTTCTGAGCAAGTTCCTCAAGTCAGGTGCACAAGGTCTTGCACAGCTATTGCCTCGCCCACTCGGGCACCAGGTGACTATAGACAGTGTGTGTGTGTGAGGGGGAAGGTCTTCCCTGACGCCCTGCCCAGCTCTCTGCCAGCTCCTGGCTGTGCAGTCTGCGTTGAGGACACAGCGGCCTGCAAACAGCGCCCCCTGGCTGCTTCTTTGGGAAGAGAAGGCCCTGCCAGGCGACAAGCTCACCTGTGCTTCCAGTATCAGGGACTGAGACCACAGAGCTGGCGAGAGGCCGAGCTGCGAGGCCTGTGCAGGGCTGCCTTAGGGACGTCACACTGCTTGGGGCTGCCTCTGCAGAGCCGGACAGCAGGCAGGGTTACAAGCCATCAGCTCATTAGCATCCATCAGCTAATTCATGTCTCTCATCTTCTACACCCCCTCACCGCAGGGGACTCAGGCAATAAAAAGTTTAGCTTACAAAGTAAAACTCACCCGGGCCAGGGACTGGAATCCTGGCTGGGAAGGTCAAGGGCTTGGGCATGCGCATAACTGCTGCCCTCATGGGCAGCTGAGAGCTAAAGCCACCTGAGACAGAGGCAGCAGACGTGTGCCGGGCATCACCACCCTGTCGATTCTGCATAGGTGACAATTCCAGGTCACAGGCACAGTCGTCCCCACTGGAGCCTTCTTTGCAAGTCAGCTCTTGTGTTAGGACCGTGGGTCCCCAGAGGCCAGCAGTGACTCAGTGGGCTCGAAAGAGCTGGGGAAAGTTCACCAAGCCCCCAGGACTTGGACTCCCAGGCCAGTGCTCCCAGGAGCAGCTCTCCATGGCGTTCAGCTGTGGCTGACTCGGTCCAGGCTTCGTGCGGCATTTGCCAGGGGGTGGGCCAGAGTTCCGGGAGGCAGAGACGCAGCTGTGGCTGCCCAAGAAGTGGCGCTGCTTCCGGGGAGTCGGGCAGGTGGGCCCATAGCAGCTAGAGGGGCTGCCCTCCTCAGAGCCCAGCGCTGAGACCAAGGAGGCGGCCAAGGCACCATCTCCAGACTTACATTCTAGTTCCACTCTTTACTCTGGCCACTGGGAAGTGGATGGCCCAAACTCTGCAGCTCTCACAGTTGAAATATTTCCCCTCTTCCTTTTGTCAGTCCTGATTTTCTATTTCGATCTTATTCTATACAGATCCTACATGATCAGCTGTTGTAATGTATTTTTACACAAGAATATAAAAGGAAAGGATACAGATGGCAGATTCAGGCCCCCCCAGTTCTGCTCCAAAGCCCTGGAAGTGACAGAAAATATCCTTCCTCTCCTTCTCTGCCTCCCTCTGTCTCGTGAATCTAGACCGGTTCTAGAAAGGCAGTGGTTCGAAGGGCATCTCCAGCCACGTGGGGCGTCTGAGGAGTTCCTGAGGGTCTGAGCGAATGCCGAGGGGTTGCACTGGCCAAGAATCCCAAACACAGGCTGCCTGGGGCTGCCCCAAGGACGCTGGAGGCCTGAACTGCAGGCGAGGCCTGGGCACAGCTGTGCGGATCACCAGGAGCAGCATCCCACTCCGGCAATCGCCAGGAGCTCTGCCCTGCCCTTGGCGTGTTCTGAGACCAAGAGCTTCGCCTTCAGGCTGAGGCTGTGGTGTGGTCATTTGAGAGTCCTCGTTCACAAAGCTTTGGAGAAACCCAGCAAGACAAGAAACCCTGCTCTCCCCAGTGCGGTCACTGCCGACAGCAGCTGCGCCTACCACGTCCGGAATCTCAAGCGCCGACCTGAGCGTCCGCTCCCCGACGGCTGGAGAGCTGCCATCCACGGGGGCAGACAGCTGGAACCGCTGTGTTCTGGGAGACGGACGTGCACCTCAGCGCTCTGCAGATCTCAGAAATGAAACCCTGAAGTCAAAATCCAGCGGAGAGGCTGACCGGCGAGGGGCGTGCCCGCAGTTCTGGAAGGTGGGCTGAGAACCGTCGCCGTGCAGCTCTGAGGGTGGCACGGATCAGGGCAGCTCCTGCACCTGTCTGCTCCCAGAGGGCACGGGCAGCACTGCACAGGCTGAGAGGAGGAGGGGCCAGGCTTGCGACGGATCAGGTGTGGATCACGCCTAGCACATCCTCGGAGGAATGACATCGGGGGTTCCGAGGGACTTCGGGTGGCCCCTTGGGGGAGATGTATTAGTCGTGATTGTAACAAAACACCACGGACGGCTGTTCATAAAGGAGGGAGGTTTGTTTTTGCTCATGGTTCTGCAGGGTCAAGTCCAGGGACGGGCGGTCCCCACAGTCTGGTCTCTGTGAGGGCGGAGGCCAGCAGAGGCAGGGTGCAGGCACACGGCGAGCCAGGAAGCAGAGGCACACCTGCCCTGGCTTTTATAACCACCCTCTCCTGAGAGCACCACCCCGGGCACTGACCCCAGGGCCGCCCACAAGGCTCCTCCTGGACCCCATTATTGAGTTAACTCTCCACCCTGTTGGCACGGTTAACCGGTGATGGTGGGGCTTAAGTCCTGCCTCAATTCCAGGCCAAATCACATTCAGACTGCAGCACACGGGCAGTGCGTTTGGGATTTCTGTGGGAGGAAGGGAGACTTCAAGAAAGGGCGAGTTTGGAGGTTTTGTGCCTGGTGAGGAGCATGTGTCTGTCCTTTGAGACGCCGCGGGCTGGGCTGTAGTCGGCCGGAGCTGCTCTGTTCTGGGCGTCTATACACACACTCACATATCATGCATATGCACTCACCAACATATGAACACAGTTACACACACACGCGCACACTCACACATACACACACACTGTCACTGGGATGGTCACAGGATCCCGGCTGGAGTTCCAGTGACAACCTGCTCGCGTCGGGCCTGACCGGGATGCAACTTCAGGAGGATGAAGGCCAGTTCCTACTACAAAGGAGATCTGAACACGGAGAAGCAGCGCCTCTCCTGCAGGGACTGCAGGTCTGGGGCTGCCAGTGGCCTTCGCGTGGACGGCTTATCAAAGATTTGTCCAAAAAATAGAGGCAGACAGAGATGCGAACGGACAGAAAAATCCAAAGATGTTTTGCTCTCACTGGAGGCCGGAGCTAGCTGTGCTCAAGCTAGACCCATCCACGGCTGTCCAGTTAATGATCAAAACAAACACCGGAAAACCCAAACCTGAGCATTCTGCTGTAAACCACTCTTGACCAGTATCAACCTGATCAGCCCGACTTGCACAGGAGTTTTCTGTGTATTAACATCCTAACCATCCTATCTTCTTGAATGCTTCACATTTTCTAGGCAGATATTTATATGAGTTGCAAACGCTTGTTTTACCTTTTCCTTTCAGATATACACACCTCATGTCTTTCCTGTTTGATTATCCATAGTCCTCAGGTAACGCGGAGCAGTCGGGCTGACAGTGGGCCTTTTGGATCCGCGTCTGCACACTCATTCACTCAATGCTGGGTCAGCACTTGCGGCGCGGCAGGGACCGCTGGCACCTGCAGGTGCAAACACAGGGTCCATCCAGAAGTGCTGAAGATGCGCGCCAGTCTAACCAAGGCCATTCGGACCTGCTTGACCCTGGAGAACAGGACGTCCTCCCTGAAGAAACGGTGTCCACGTGTAAGGCCCTGCGCTTCTATCCTGAGATGCGATCTCCGCTATGTGGCTTCTGGAACTATTTACCAAAGGAAAGAATGCATCTTTGTCTACTTTGCTTACTGAGAGCCTCACAACGAATGCTGGATATTATTAAATTCCTTTTTAGCAGCTACGCACATGATCAGGGCATTTTCTTGTTTGTTTGCCTATAAATGTGAACACCACCAAGAGATCATCCAACATTGAACCAGCCTTGCATTCCTCCATCCGTGCACCAGAGCGGCACAACATTCTCTCCCTGGACTACTGTGCTCATTCTGCCAGTATTTTATTCAGGACTTCTGCATCTTTTCCTAAGTCAAAATGCACACCTGGTGTGTGTTTTGTCACGTTTTATGGAGGAGCTTGGGACGATTCCGCTGTTTCTAGCTCTGAAATTGGGAAGGTGACCTGGGTGCCGCCAGGATGTTAGCTTTGAAGTCCCGTCCTTGGAGAGAGAGTTCCAGTTCTCTCCAGGCTGCCTGGGTGTCTCGGGGGAGGCGGTGCACAGTTTCCCACCTCATTCTGAGCCGGGTGCTCTGCTGCGACTTAAATAGTTGCACGTGAAGGTTGTCTCCCCGCAGCCATCTGGGCTGTCTCCGCTCTGCCTCCGTGGGCTCTGCGGTGCGGCACTCTTTCCTCCCGACACCAGGCAGGAGGCGTGGATCCAGGGGCACGCATCGGCACATCTCCTGGCACAGATCCCTGAGCCAAACGTGAGACTCCTCTGTCTCCCCCGCAAAGAACCCTGGTGGCGTTGCTCACCCTGCCTTCCCACAGACTGATGAGAGGGAGGCCAGCGCAGCGGTCTCTGGCTTGTGCTCGCTCCCCCTGCTTCCCAGCGACCCCTTCCAGCATCCCAGGGCCCTGGGGCAGTTTCTCAGCTTTGCTGGGCCCCCTGCTACTTCCTCAGTGAGCGCCTCAATGCCTGGGCAGAGTCCTGGGAGGGGGGACTGCTGGCTCAGATGGTTGGCACATGACTTCAGCACACGCCTCTCATGTCCACTTTCCAAAGCACTTGTGCCAATTTGCTCTCCCACCAGCAACATAAAGGGCACCCCAGCATTTTCCACACATGGCGTTTTCCCTGGAACCCTCCCGAGGGGTGTGAGGCCGCCGCCCTGGGGGTGAGAGGCATCGTGGCTCTGATGATGACGGAAGTCAGGCCGCTTCCCGTGTGCTGCGCGGTCACAGATGCACCTGCTCCTCCGAGCTCTGGCCCCGCGGCGCCCGCTTCCCGGCTGGGGGCTGCGGCCGTCTCTCCTCGCCGTGCAGCTCCTCCTGTGACTCTGGGTGCTGTGAGTCCTTTGACAGATGCCTCTCCCACGCCACAGCTCGTGTCTCCAGCTCTCTCCTCTGACGTCGCCTGGCTGCCCACTTGGGCTCGCTGTGGGCGCAGCTGCTCTGCGCCCTGGTCAAGCCCCAGGTAGCAGGGCGACTCGCCCACGTCCTCTTCCCCCTGGTACTTCTATTCATGCAGTCTCTGTTCAAATGCCACCTCCGCCCAGAGGCCTTCTCAGACTGCCATTCCCAGCTTCTTAGGGGTTGAATTTATCACCATGTATCAAGTTGTTATTTCTTTGTTGTTCAGCCTCCTGCACCAAAAACTGAACCGAGGACAGTGGCAAGAGTCCCATGGTTGTTCACTGCTTTGGTCCCAGTGCCCAGGACAGCACGTGGCACCCCGTAGGCACTTACACTCCACTCACTACACTAATGAAGAAATGACCTCATTTTGTCCTAACCGATGCCCTGGGAGGAAACCCCGGTCATCGATGTCCCTTTGAGTCCAGACACACCCCTCTTAAAAATGCCAAATCTCATCAGTCATTCACACTTTAGTATAAATACTTTGTTGTTGTTTTTTGCTCCCTGCCCGCCGCCATCATGGGTCGCATGCACGCTCCCGGGAAGGGCCTGTCCCAGTCGGCTCTGCCCTATCGCCGCAGCGTGCCCACCTGGCTGAAGCTGACGTCCGACGACGTGAAGGAGCAGATTTACAAACTGGCCAAAAAGGGCCTGACTCCCTCGCAGATCGGTGTGATCCTGAGGGACTCCCACGGCGTGGCGCAGGTGCGCTTCGTGACCGGCAATAAAATCTTGAGGATCCTGAAGTCCAAAGGACTCGCTCCTGACCTTCCCGAGGATCTCTATCATTTAATTAAGAAAGCTGTCGCTGTTCGCAAGCACCTGGAGAGGAACAGAAAGGACAAAGATGCCAAATTCCGCCTGATTCTGATAGAGAGCCGAATTCACCGGTTGGCTCGATACTACAAAACCAAGCGGGTCCTCCCCCCCAATTGGAAATATGAGTCATCCACAGCCTCTGCCCTGGTGGCGTAAATTTGTTTATGTGCTCAAGCAATAAAATCATTGTTTAACTAAAAAAAAAAAAAAATACTTTGTTGTTGTTGTTGCTAAGCTGTGCTTTCCTTCGGTGACGTTTTGCAGGTGAGGACACTGAGACTCGAGAGTATTTGTGGAGCTTGCTTTCTGTGTCTTGACTGGATCTGGAGGGACACAGAGGGGCAAGGCAATGGCTCCTGGAACTCATTGTAGGGCTGGCGGGAGAATCAGCAGGGAACCAGCGTGTCTGACTGCAAAGCGCCCCCTTTTCCCCAGATGTGCAGGAGGGGACGGAGCAGCCTCTGGGGCTGCTGTGGTCGGATGTGGTTTCAGTGTCTCCCCGGCCTCCGTGGCGTGGCATCTTGGACCCTTGAGTGGTGCCACTGGGAGTGGTGGCGCTTTCATGGGAGCGGCCTAATGGGAGGTCCCCGGGAGCCTGGCCTGCAGGAGGGGTTAGCACAGAGGCTGTTAGGAGCGGAGCGAACCTGCTCTCTCTGCTCCCAGCCTTGCCCACCCTCCTACCCCCCACCACCTGCCGCGGGGCCTTCGCCACGGCCTGTGCTGTGCTGCGTGGACTCAGCCTCCAAGCCCGGGAGCGCAGGAAGCCTCTTCCAACAACGAAGTCGGCCGCCCCAGGTCCCTCGCTGTGCTCACTAGCTGCTGCACGCAGTGGCAGTGTGGGTGTGTTCGCAGGCTGTGGGCAGTGCTCGTGGTGGAGAGGGGAGGCCCCAAGGGCTGCCCCTCCTCGGATGCCTCCTGGGCCCTCCTGCACCCCAAGCCGTCCAGGACCGGTGTCCAGGCTGACCTAACCCCAGCGCGCCTGTCCCCAGCGCCACAAGGCTCTTTCCCACATCAAATTTCCTTTTCGGCTTGAGCATTCCCTTGGAGAGAGCCGGGCACAAGCTCACCCACGCCAGAGCACAGGTGACTCACCAGATGGCGTTCACTGTCCTTGGCAAGGATTCACATTTCTCAGAAGCAGCCTGAACGGGCAACCCCAGGACGCGCTGGGGACGGGGCTCCATGAGCGTGTGAATTCCGGCCTGCAGAGGAAGTGAGACCCAGGGGACTTCCTGATGCCCTCAAAGGGACAGGGACCAGAGCTGAGCCTCCCTCCACCCTGACTCCACTCGGGAAGTCCTGCTCCCAGGCCCTTGGCGATGAGCGCTGGTGGGGCAGGGGCCAGGAGAGAATTCTTGCCCCCCCGTTGTCCCACCAGCAGGGGCACCTCCTCCAGCTTGGCCCTGGGGTTCAGGGTGAGGGGAGAAGGAAGGGGTGGCCCTGGGGGACCTGCAGGAGGAGGCGGCCTTGCTGCGGGAGCTGAGGCAGCCGTCTGGGTTGGAGCGAGCCTCCCAGCTCCTGCTGGCCCGTGCCAGGAGGCCCGTGAGCCATGTGGCTCCTCCAAGCCAGGGGTGATGCGGCACTGGTCCCCCGCAGTGAGTTTGCTCTGGTCTCCTCCTGCCCCCCAGGGTGAGAGCCTGGCGCTGAAACAGCCTGGGGTGTACACAGGAGCATCCCAGGGTGGAGAGCTGGGTGGAGCTGCGCTGCAGCCGCTGCCAAGACTCGTGCAGCCCGCGTCTCTGTGACCGTGACCTTGAGCATGAGCCTGAGTGTCCCCCTTAGCCTCTGTGGGAGGAGACGACTGGTGCCCCCCAGAGCAGGGGCTGGGGGAGGGTCCCAGGCCAGTTCTGCACATGGAAGGCTATGCGTGTTGCTCTCCTGCTAAGCCCTCCTGGGCTCCCCAGGGCCCTGGACGCCCACCCACAGGCCCACACAGCCCGCCCAGCCGACCCTGCCTCTTCCCTCAGGCCTCAGCCTCCGCACCTCCTTGGGCTTCCTGCGTAGCCATTTCCCACCGAGGAGCTCCTGCCTCTGCTGGCTCCTTGGTCAACCCCCGTGTGACTTCTGCAACGCAACTCAAAGAGATTTCTTAGATGAGGGCTTTGCTCCATCTGAGTCAGAGCACTTTCGTGTCACAGCAGCCACGACTGAGTTTATTGCTTGTGTAACTAAAGCGCAGGAGTTCTGGGCTTGGCTGCTGGCCCCGCAATCCTAGGCTCCTCCCCTCTTGCTCAATGCTTCTCAACATGTGGTGTAACCTCCTCACATACACAATAAAGTTGCTCCAGCTCCAGTCACTGCATCTCCATTCCAGTGAGAAGGGACAGAAAGCAAGGAGACTCCCCTCTCTAACTACAAGGCACTTCTAAGGAAGTTTTTGGGTCTGAATGTCTGTTGAAACCTGCAGCAGAACTGGGAGGCGACTGCTTCATGAGGATGGAACGCTCATGCATGCGGTCAGTGCCCTTATAAAAGGGGCCGGGGGCAGGGTATGAGGACCCCCGGGTGGCAGCCACCATCAAGGAGGAGGGGACTCTCAGCAGACACCACACTCACCCAGCCTCCAGACGGTGAGCAACTCCTCTGCTGTCTGTGAGCATTCCAGTGCACGGGGTGTTGTTCCTGCCGCCCAGACAAACGCCGGCTCACTTCCGCCTGTACCCTGTGGGTAGGAGCCCATCACGGGGCCAGGCCTGGCTGCAGAGGAGGCTGGGAAGTGCGTGTGACGACCGGGAGTCTGGCTGGAGGGGAAGGAGAGCCGAGAGGCTGGGCGCCAGTGGGCTCTGCTTCTTGCCTGCGCAGTCTGTGGCCGCAGCTTCCCGGCGCGGTGACCTGACTCTTCGACATCTCTCCCCACTAAGTCATAGCTGCCCAGAGCAAGGAGCCCGTGCCCTGCGCCCAGGGAAGGCGGAGCCTGGCCTGTGTCCCCAGGTACAGGCCAAGGAGCTCAGGCGGTATCCGCCAAGCAGGTGGATGTCAGGGACTCTTTGTTCTCCTCGGTTCAGGCCTTAGTGACCAGCCCCTTCCTCCATGCCAGGCCCCTGGGGGCTGCCAGCTTTCCACTGCTCACCGATTGGGCAGGGCACCCGCCCCTCTCCCTCCCCCTGCTGCGGGATTAGAGCGCGGGGTTTGATGTGCAGATGCGGGCAGAGGGGAGGCGCTAGGAATGGGAACGGACAGATTCCAGCGCCAGCCCGCCGAGGCCCTGCAACGCGCGTGCAGCCTAATTGGCAGGGCGCACGCCCGCGCTTCCCGGCCGTGAATCACCTGGGGAACTTGTTAAAAACACAGAACTTCTGAGTCAGGAGGTTTCAGGTGGTAGATTTGGTTGCAAGTGACAGAACGCCAAGGAGTTTAGGCAAAAAGGGGACTGACACGAGGGCACGGGCTTCTCCTGTCTCAGCGAGAAGGCAGGGGGGGGGGGGGGGCGCCAGGATGGCCTGACTGAGGACACAGCCAGGGGGCGCTGCCCCCGCCTCTGCTCTCCCAGCTCTGTGCTCTGGAGAGCGGGCCCCACGCCTGCCCCACGGCTTCCTCCCTGGAGGGGGTGACCCCTCTCGCTCTGGGGCTCCCGCCTAGAAATTCCTGCAGGAGGGACCCTGCTGGTCCCGGCCCAGGGATGGCCCAGGAGGGCTGGGTTCTGTGCCAGGCCCTGCTGGGACCCCTGAGGACAAGGAGCCCCAGAACTGGGCAGTTCCCAGAGGGCGGGGCGGCCCCCGCTGGCCGGCACCTCCCAGGCACACCACAAAGCAGACTCACCCTTGCAGACAGAGGCAGGGCCCCCGTGGGTTGTTCTAGGCCGTGGCTGGCGAAGGTAGCGAGGGGATCCACACAGTCCCTCGTGGAGGTCGATTGCCGGCTTCCTGCGAGTCCCCCGTGGCTCGCGTGGCCTCCTCCTGCAGGGGGGCACCAAGCAACCAGGCGTCAATATGTTTCCCGTAGACTCAGCAGCGTGGGGCCAGACGGGCAGGACACAGCACCACCTGCGGCACTGTCGTCCTGGCGAGTCTGCCGCTCACCTCTCAGGCACCCCGGCGGGGGACGAGGGCACACACAGCTGCCCTGGGGGCTGCACCACCTGCGGGGCTGCGGCGGTATTCCCCAGCTGGCCACGCTCCAGCCCAGCTGAGCTCCTTTCGAGAAACTGCTGGTTCCCTGCAGGCCTCACAGGGGCACCCCCTGCTGGTGGCTCTGGCTCCTGCGCCTCACAATCACTGGCCGCCCACAGCCGATTGGGCCCGTGGATGTCTCACTGGCTCCGCAGAGTGCTTTGACAACAGAATTGGTTACCAGCATCTACGGTGTCAAGGGTCGGCACTGAAAATCCACATTTCCAGATCCTTCTGAAAGCGAGGCAGAGGATGCCAGTGCAGGCCTGCCTGGCCAGACTCCCTGGTGCTCCCCACCCTCCCTGAGGCTGGCCCCATGGGCTCCGAGTGTGCAACCCCAGCCCGTGTCTGACCCCATCTCAAGTGGCAAGGAGTGATGAGTTTCTGTTCCTTGTCATTGCTGTCACTCTCATTGGCGCCCCAAGGACGCCCTGCAACAGTCTCTCTGGGCAGGGGCTGTTTGCCCATTGTATGGATGAGGAAACTGAGGCTCAGAGTGACCACTACGTGACTGTCTTGTGCTGGTCCGTGGCCAGTGGTGTGGGGACCTGGCGCTGCCTTTGCCTTCTGACCTCCGGCTTCCCCGTTTCTACCTCTGGCCTTCTCCCTGCCCTCCTGTGCTCAGATGCACACCAGCAGAGCAGAGCCAGGGGCTCTTGGGCAGAAGTGGGGTCAAGTGCAGAGGTCAAGGGCATGAGAAGAGATCCAGGGCAGGGGGCAGACCTGCTGGCAGAGGGGGCTCCCCCTAGTGGCTGCTGCTGAGCATGGGGCTGCCCTGCGTGCCCAAGCACTGACCCCGGGCCTCACCCCACTGGAGAGCCCCCAGGGTCTCCCCATGCTTCAAGGGTGCCTCTGGGCCTCCCTCCCCTGTGGGCTGCTGGGGCACCTGCAGTCCCATCGTGACTCCCAGCATCCTGAGCATCCAAACCCCTGCCCCGTTAGGAAGGAAAAGTGTGGTCACTGCGGGGACCCATCGCCTTCCCAGGTCCTGAGAAGCCTGAGAGAACTGTGACAATGGCTGGAGAGGCAGGGGTAGGTGGGAGGAAGGAGGGGCCCCAGGTGGAGGCAAGGGGCTGCTAGGTACCCTCATCAAGCAGAGGGGAGGGGGAAGGAGGCAGACAGGTGCCTGCAACCCTGCCTCCAACCCCCATCCCCCGCCGCCCAGGCACCTTGGCCTCCTTCGCTTTGTCTCTCTCTGCATCCATCCCCCTGCCTGGTGCCCATCCCCGGCTCTCTTCTCTGTCTCTTCCCTTTGTCTCCCTGGATCTGCTCTGCCTGAGCCTGTCTCTGCCACTTGGGTCTCTCTTTCTCCCTCTCTCTCTCTGCTCACCCCAGTCAGCATCTCTGAGCCCCCGTGTCGCTGCCTCTGTGGGTGTCTCTGTCTTTGTGTGCCAGATCTCGCTCCCCTTCTCACTCTGTCTCTGCAGCTGAGTCTTCCCCCAGAGGGCGGACGTCTGTTTGTCCGTCCGCCGGGCACACACAACTGAAAACACCCCCTGCTCCCCATTTGATGAGCGGTTTTGAGATTCCCTTTGAATATTGCAGCCACGAGTTGACGGTTGCCAAGGGAACAGGTCAGGAGAAACGGGGGGACCGAGGGGGGAGCCAGGAACCAGGCGGGGGGTGTGGGGACGCTTTTCTGTTTTCATCTTCTTTGGCGTTTTCCTTTTGCAAAGCATAGAAAAGGGGCGACAATTTAAAATGATTTCTCAAGAATCAACACGACAGAAATAATGGGTCCTAATTGTGTTGGACTAAAAGCCAGGCGGCGAGAGTGGCAGCTCCCCCTCCTGTGCCTGGAGGGGGTTAATGGCCAGATTCTGGGAGTGGGGTGAAGAGATAGACTAGGAGCCACTTTGCCAGGCACCCAGGGCCGGCATCCCCCGCGGCCAGCTCCCCCCTCACCCCCCAGCCCCCTCCCCTGGGTTCCATGCAGAAGGAGGTGCCTTGGCCACACACGGACGCACCGAGCAGCCTGTGCACCTTTCAGCTGGGCCGAGGGCAAGAGGTGGGCAGAAGAGGCCAGGCTCTGCCCTTTCCCAGGCGCGCGGCCCAGTTCTCCCCAGGCAGTTTCGCAAAAGCATCCTCCACTCTCCTCTGCCCAGCCTGGTTGGCTGCCATGGGGACTGAAGGGAGAGGATGCCAGCTAGCAGCACAGCACCCAGCACGGTGCCCACGCTGGCCTGGCTGCCTGCATGCCAGCCTCCGCTGGCCAAGCCTCCGAATCCCGAGAACTGGACCTGGACTCGAGCCACCTGCTGCTGGGGTCGCCCTGGGGGTTGCAGGAGCATCTACTTCTTCACGTGCCAGCATCTCTCGGGACCGAGGCTGGGGCTTGTGCCATCACAGGGAACCCTGATCAGTCAGCACCGTGGCCAGCGTTTGCCAGGGCTTCCTGTGGGTCAGGCCCTTGGCTGAGCCCTTTGTGCCCACTTAATCCTCATAGCAAGCAGGTGCAGTGAGGACGTGGTTTTACAGGTCGGGAACACAGCTCAGCGACAACACAGGGAAACAGAAGCTGCCTGCATGCAAGCTGCGGGGCGCAGGGAATGGGGCGGGGCCTCCAAGCTGCCATCCGAGCAGTCATGCAGGGTGCGCAAGAGTCTGCTGGGTGGGCTGTGGCCGTGTGGCATGGAGCTGAGGCTCTGGGCATGCCTGGGGCAGAGTAGGCAGGGCCTGGGACAAAGGAAAGACTATATGGAGGGCTCCGGGGAGCTCCTGGGAGGATAAGCAGGGAGGGCCTGGAGCACTCACACCCCCGCTCCACCCCACCTGCCACCAGTGGGAGAACCCAGCTGCCTCTGGATGTCCCCACCTTGGAGACTGCTGGCCCCGCCCCAGCTGTCAGCCTCTGCAGGATCCAGGACTCTGTGCAGTCCCCCCAGGCAGCCTGACTCCTCCCTGACCTGGTCATCCTACCTCCCACAAGCTCGCTGAGTTCTGGAGTCTGCCTCTGGTTGCCAAGTCTCACCGCCTCTCTTCTCAGCATCCCAGGTGCCGGCAAAGCCACCGGGGGCCTGCCTGGTACCTGCCCAGTATGTACCCCACAGCACACCAGGATCGGCCACTGTGCAGGCTGCCTCACGGGAGAGGTGCTCTTGACCCTAAAGCTCATGGTCTGGGGCAGGATGTGACCCAGGGGTGGCCTCAGGTCAGTGGGAAGCCTGGGAAGGGTGGATAGAAGGGGGCGCTGAGCAGCCAGGACCCAGTACCAAGGGAACTGAGGCTGACACAGTCATGGCCTGTGTTGGCAAGTGGCCTCTCCCACGCTCGCATCCTGCCCAGTACCAGGTGGTAGCCTGCCCTCGGACACACCCTGTGCTCCAGTGACAGTGACCACAGGTGGCTGTGACCGCTGGACTGCTGCCCTGCCGGCCAGGGGGCGCCCTGGGCTTCAGTGCCTGCGTCGATGCTTTGATGTCTCCATCCTTGATCTCTTTGCTGTCTCGGACCTTGCTGCCCCTGGAGGGACCGCCCCTCCTGCCGTGGGCCAGTTCAAAGGGGGCAGGAAATGTACCTCCATCAGCTCGCCTTTTGTGCCAACCAATCGGGTGTCCACACCCTCAACCCCTCCTCTGCGAGGCTCTCACAGGAGAGGCCCTGGTGTTTCCCAGGGCGGGAGCTCCCTGTGGGAACTGTCTCCCTCCTTTCACTGGCAGTCCGCTGTTGATGGGCTGGCCTCACCCTGGAGCAGCAGTAATCCTGCCTCTGAGAGCAGTCTCCTGCCCTGTGCTGGGCTTCTCCCCAGGCCCCGCACCGCCTCGGCCGCCTTCTTGCCTGTACTGTGCCCTGGGGTCCCGGCCTTGGGGGAGGGCGCCCGGGCGCCTGCAGCTGCTTTCCTCGGGCTTCCAGTTGGCTTCGGGGGCCCCTCTCCCACAGGAGTCCCTTCTCTGAGCTTTGGAACTTGCTTCTCTTCTTGTCCCGTGGGCTCAGGCATGGTAAGAGCTTCCTGCTGGCCCCAAGAGCTCGCCATCGCCCACCCGGGGTCCCTCGGTGAAGTGCTGCCCCATGGCCCCTTGGAGGGCGCAGGTCCAGCCCATGCCGAATGGCAGGGATGCTAGTGGTGGGGCCGGGGAGAGGGGCGGGCTATGGGCTTTGTCAGGGTGCCTCTGCCTTTTGTTTTTGGCAGGTCTCCCCACTGATAGTCCAATGAAAGTATCCCAAGAGAAACCAGCGAAATGCTAAGTGATGTGGATCCGACAGGAGACAACAGACACGCCCACTCACCTGCTTCTGCACTGTTCTGTTTTTGGAGAGGGCTGTAACTGGGCCTGAGCGTTTTTCAAACGTGTTTGTTCTTACGCCACCCCCACGACTTTTCTCAATACCTGCACGCCACCTGTATGATTGTTTATCTGGTAATTCTCTTTCACGCGGGCTCAGGCTTTAGAAAAGTCAGGTGTATATGATTTACATAATTGGAGATCTAATTTACATACAGTAAAAGCGAGCCCCTCCTTCTCAGAGCACAGATCATGAGTTTTGACAAATGCCTGCAGTCAGGATGCAGCACGTGGCCTCACCCCAGCATTTCCCTGGTCAGCCTGCCTGCCCCCCTCCAGCCCTGGCAAGCCCTGGTTTCACGCCTCTTCCCACAGTCTTGCCTTTCCTGGAACGTCCTATAATTGGGATCATGCAGTGTGTGGCCTGAGTGTGCTTGACGTCTTCCTGCTTAGCATAACGCTGCCCGTTTCAAAAAAAAAAAATTTAAAAAAAGAAACAAAACACCAAGCTTAACCCAAGCCCAGGACGGACTCCTGTTCAGATGCAGCAGTCCGGCTTTTCTATACTGGGCTGAGTGCTGCCACCCAACAGCCTCCGTCTTTCTTGCCCGGTTTTTGCACAAGTCGGATGAGTGGAGGTCTGCTGCGTGTACTGTAGAATTCTCCTCGCAGTGCGCAGGTCTGTGAGTTCTCACAAGTGCATGCGCTCCCGTAACCACGTGACAACCAAGACCCGCACGGGGCTCTCTCCCCCAAACCCTTCCTCTGTGCCTCCTCCTGGTCAGTCACGTCGCCCACCCCCAACTCACCCGCTGCGACCCCCCGGGCTGGGTTCTGTCCCCGGGGTTTCATCTTCGCCAGGATTTCCTTTCCACTCTGTTTCTGAACCTGTGGGCTCCATCCGCAGGGTCGCACGTTTTCACATCTGCCCCCTGTTTGTGGTTGAGTGGCGATTGTGGCGCCGCTGCGCTGGCGTCTCTTAAGAGCATGCACCAGGGCTACTCACTGGGCTGGCTTTGGAGAGAGCCTGTTCCAAACCCAGCTGCTGCGAGAGTTTGCAGGCACGGGACTCTGCCCCTGCACTGTCCCTTCTCCCGCTGGGGCCCATGGAGGTGGGTGGGGCTTCCTAAGAGGCCGCCCACTGTTTTGCAACAAGGCTGTTCTTGGGGGAGGGGGAAAAGGTTTCCTTCCCGGGGGCCTGAGGGTCCCGGGCCTGCTGCCTCTCTGCTGTGTCAGCACGCACACTTGTGCTTTTGCGTTTTGCCTCTGCCAGTAGATGTGGGGCAGCAGCTCTTTGTGAGATGAATGAACTTCACTTAAGATGCTTATTTCCATCGGTATCTCCCCTTTGGTGACGTCTCCATGTAACCCCTTTGCCCACGTGTCCTGGGTCGTTTGTTGTCTTCGTGAGCTGTGAGCGTTTTAGAGATCAGCCTTTAGCTGGACTTCTGACAACACTTTGAAAAGTTCGTGGAAAACTGGAATGCAGACATGAGACACATTTTCCAGGAACCTTTGCAAGACCCCCTTGTACTTCCCCCTCCCCCATCCTTGGATGCTTTTTTCATTTTTCTCAACAGTGTCTTTTAAACAGAAAGGGCATTTAATTTTAACGAAGTCTTCGACTCACTTCTAAAATTTAAGAAATGTTGCTTTACAGCTTTCCATGGGAATGCAGACACGCGTACGCACCATCTGGGGAAATATTGTAGAAATGCTTTTGCTGGAAAGTAACAGAAGCTCAGCTTTGAAGAGCTTCAGGAACTGTCCGGACAGGCACGTGACTGTCTCAGGGCCTCCCACCTCCGGCTCCTCCTAGTGCAGCAGTCCTCGGTCCTGTTGCCTCGCGTGACCAGACAGCTGCCTAGCTCCTGGCATCACACCCATGGTTCACAGCAGGAAGAAAAGCCAAGAGTATGTGCTCCTGGTCAGCAGCACCAGCAATCTGATGGCCCTGAATCTGGCACCCTGGGCACCTCTCCTAGAAGCTCTCCCTGCAGACTTCTGTGTGTCTCAGGGTTTGAGCTCAGGCCATAGGTGTGGCCATTCCTGAACGAAAGGCAGGCTGGGAGGGGGCCGTGAAGGCTGCATCTTCTGTGTGGTTAGGGGGCAAACACAATGTGGGCATCAAAAGAGCACACCTGAGGACACTGTTTTGAGGCTGCTGGCCTTGCTAACTGCCGAAACCCGTTTGGTCCTGGATGCGTTTGAGGTTGTGACTCTTGTGAAAAGCCACGGACGTCATGGAATTGCAATGACCAAAACAGTCTTGGAGAGAACAAAGTTGGAGGGCTTTCTTTTGCATGGTGAGCATTACGGCTGAGTGACAGTGTGGCACTGCCTAGGTGTCAACCCATGACTCGGGATAGAACTGACAGCCCAGCAAGCATCTACGGTCATTCAGTGCCACTTGAGATTTGGTAAGGGTGTCAACATTACTCACTGTGAAAATAACGGATGGTGCTAGAGGGTCTGAATATCGACATACAACAGATGGATCTGGGCCCCCACCTCACACCACACAAAGATGAACTCAGAGCTACAGCTGTAACTACAGACTTACAACTGTAAAACTCTTAAAAGCAAAGAAATCTGCATGACCTTGCATTAGGCAATAAAGTTCTTAGCCACAACACCAGAAACATCAGCAAAGAAAAAAGAGCTAAATTGGATTTCATCAAAAGTAGAAACCTGTGTATGATAAGATGCTATCAAAGCCGGCACTGCGGCTCACTAGGCTAATCCTCCGCCTGTGGCACCGGCACACTGGGTTCTTGTCCCGGTTGCACCTCTTCCAGGCCAGCTCTCTGCTGTGGCCCAGGAGTGCAGTGGAGGATGGCCCGAGTGTTTAGGTCCTGCACCCCATGGGAGACCAGGAGAAGCACCTGGCTCCTGGCTTTGGATCAGCGCGGTGCGCCGGCCGCAGCAGCCATTGGAGAGTGAACCAAAGGTAAAGAAGACCTTTCTCTCTGTCTCTCTCACTGCCTGTCCAAAAAAAAAAAAAAAAAAAAAAAAGACGCTATCAAGAGAGTGCAGAAAGCACCCACAGAATGGCCGGAAATAGTCAAGTCGCACTCCTCATAAAGACCAATGCTCTTCAAACTCAAAAAGATGATTCATCTAATTTAAAAACAGCCAAGTTATCTGAATGGTCATTTCTCCAAAGATCTACAAGCAGCCAATAAGGGCATGAGAGATGCTCAGTGTGGCTGATCGTTTGCTGAGGCAAATCCGTAACATGGCAGGACTGCACACCCACCAGGCTGCGGTGACAGCAGAAAGTGGAGCCACCCAGACACAGCAGACCATGCCCTGGAGCATTACTCAGCCACGGAAAGGGAAGGAGAACTTGTCCCAAGTACTGAGCCCTGAGTCAGTCACAAAGACCATGGGTTCTGTGATTCCACTTATGTGAAGCACACAATAAATAGAGCAGATTAGCGGTTAGTATAAATAAATAAAACAGGTTAGGGATCAGGGGCTGGGGATAGGCAGGAAAGGGAGAGGAACTTATAAGGGACAGGGATTTCTTTGGAGGTCATTAAAATAAAAAGTGGTGGGGGCCAGCACTGTGGTGTGGCAGTTAAGGCCGCTGCTTACAGTGCCAGCATCCCATGTGGGTGCCGGTTGGCATCCCGGCTGCTCTGCTATGGCTTGGGAAAGCAGTAGAAGATGGCCCCCTGCACCCAAGTGGGAGACCTGGATGAAGCTCCTGGCTCTTGGCTTTGGCCTGGCCCAGCTCTGGCCATTGCAGTCATCTGGGGAGTGAACCAGTGGATGGAAGATCTTTCTCTCTCCCTCTCCCTCTCTCTGTAACTTTGCCTTTCAAATAAATAAATAAATAAATCTTAAAAAGAAAAAAAGATAGTGGCAATGGTTACACAATAGAACAAACATACCCAGAAGCTATCAAGTATGCATTTTTAAAAAGTGAATTTTATGTGAATTATATCTCAGTTACAAAAAGAACTGAAGACTCGTGTGCCTGGCGAGTGGCAGACTGGGAGCTGTGGAGGGAGGCCACTCTGCGTCTCCTTCCCCGTGGAGGAGCCCACAGTAGAGCCGGTCTGAGGCAGGGCAGGCACTCGTGGCGTCCAGCACCAGAGAGGCCCACGCTGGTCCCTGCCAGCTGCTGCGGTCTCCAGCATGGGGCTGGGCTCCGCCACCACCAAGAGCAACCCCACCTGGGGAAGTTCCAAGCCTCTTGGTGTAGGCTGCTCTCCCCACGTGTGCACGGTGCGTGGGAGACACCTGGGGTGCCAACTTCTGGGCCGCCCGAGAGACAGACAACCTGCCGCCTCGCCTCCCTGTGTTTGCGCAGCCTGGCTTCATTAGTGGGGAGGTGATGATCTAATTCCCTCGGAACAAATGTTTGGGCTGCGGTGCCTGCCGGCAACAATGAGCATGGCAGACGGTGAGAAATCTGCTTGCACCTTCTGGGCTCGGGGGGGTGGTTCCCCAGGGGAGCCTGCAGCACAGTGGGCCCTGGCGGCCTTGGCCCAGGCCTCTAGTGGGCAGGCTGTCTGGGGCGCCTCCAGGAGCTCCTCTATCAGCTTGGAGTCAGGGAGGCTGGAATTTGCTGCAGCTGGTAAGTCACATGGGCAAGACACTGACTTCTGGGAAGAGAACATTGAGACAGCTCAGCAAGCCGGATGCTCATGAAGGGGACCCTGGAGACCAGGCCTGCAGGAGGGAGGGAGGGAGGGAGCAGGAACTGTGCTGCAGTCAGGTGCAATGGCAGCCTCCATGACCCTCATAGTCTCAGAGCTGTCCTGAGCTGGGGAGGTGGCCAGGCCTTGACAGGCCTGATGGAGTCAGCCCTGGGATCAGTGAGTCTGCTTCTGGGGTGACGCCCCTGCTGGCCTGGGGGAGCTTGCCCTTCATTTCCAAAAAGGGTGACATCTACCACACGGGTCTCAAGCGTCAGGCTGGCGCTCAGAGGGGCCAGGAAGAAGCTTCAAAGCCCTGCACTTCGGATCAGCCCTCCTGGGTGGCTGTGGCAAGGAGAGAGTGGCAGAGGCTCGCTCTGCAGGGGCCTTTTGCTACGTCCCTGGTCCGCCAGGCACTCTGTCCCCTTGGCCGGCTGCCCCTTCCCTGCGCTGTTTCACAGACTGGAAACAGATCCTCAGAACCGACTGGCCTCCACGTCCCTGGGGTTGCCTGGCGTGCCGTGTGTCCAGGACCTGCGGGCACCTTCGGTCTCCGGTTCCCCTGCTGCCTCCCTCGCGGTCACACGGCTGCCTCGCAGGAACTTCCTCCTTGCCCGGCGCCCTGCTATGGCAGGGGTGCCAGCTGCAACTTGTGGGCGCTTTTCTTGACTTTTTCCTTTCACAGTTACTGGTCTGGCCTTCATAAAGCACGTGCACAACGATACAGAAATGCAGTAGACATTGAAGAGTTGCCGATGTAGCCACAGGAGCACTGGGGTGTCCTTTGCTCACCTTTGTATCGACTTTGAGTTCTGACTTGGTGCTCTGGGCACTGGCCATGGGCATCTGGCCCCACAGCCCCACGTGGTCCTCACCGGTCTCTTGATCACACTCATGACCTCAACACCAGTACCATCTCGTGCGAGTAGCAAAGGCAGGGATGGGAAGTCTAGAGGGACGCTGTGTGGAGGCCTGGGCTGGCAGTGCAGCCAGAGCTTCAGGAGCCCCACCCCGGGACTCCCCTCCCGCAGCAGCCCAGCCCTCGCCCTGGCACCACTGCAGCCACAGGAGGAAGAGAACGCAGGTCTTTCCCAGCAGCCAAACACGGCCTGGGCCCGATAGTGGGGTGCGGGTGGGGTGTATGAGGGGTTCCTGAAGGCAAATCAGGGGGAGATGAATTGAGCTGGGCAGAAAACACACCAGGACCCTGCCCGCTACATGTCCCTGCGTGCACACCATAACCTGCTTGCGTTCCCGTTAGCCCGTGGCCAGCGTAAAGGCCGCCATATCCGGGAAGCCGTCCTATGCGCCCCCTGCTCTCCCAGCTTGCCCAGGCACGGAGCTGGATTCTCCGGAGACACCCGGGGCTGGGGCCTGGGCGAGACACGGCCTCTGCAGTGTCACTGAAGATGGCCACGTGGCTGCATCTCCCCTCTTCTCAAAAGGGGATGGCACGCTGCAGGGTGGGAACGCAGCACCCAGGTGCCATGGCTGACTCCAGGGATGGCGCATGCCGTCGCCTCAGCCCAGCAGGCTCTGGGATGGCGCCTCCCGCGTCAACTGCCCCCATCCCCACCTCCCACATGGCTGTGCTGCCTGCTCCAGCGCCTGCTTGCTCACTGTCTGCCCTTCACAGAAGGCGGCGTCCCCGGGAAGTCTGTCTGGAGGAGCCCAGGGATGGGAAGGGGCGAAGTGGTGGGGACAGACGGGACTTGACTTGAACAGTTACTGAAGGAGGCCATCAGGGCGATGTCGAAGATTACGAGAGAGAGCACGGAGGCATTCCCAAGCTGCGGGGCTGCTGAGGCAAACTTCCAGGAGCTGCGTCTCCACATCTCACTTCTCAGCTCATCTCAGACTGCACTGCACTCTCACCACCCCTCCCACCCAGGGCCCCAGCAACTTCGGGGGCTGACACTAGTGGCTCACTATCTCAGAAGCATCAGTTCTACGGCAGGTAACAAGAAACCCAGCATAAGACAGGGCTGGCCTGAGGAAGACTGCACAGGCAGCTCAGGGCGGACACAGCAGCTCCAACGTCAACAGAAACTCGGACACCATGCCTTGCTCTTTTTTTCAGACAAGCAGCTTTTAAACCCTGTGGCTTAACGTGGCTGCAACAGCACCAGTCATCATGCCCACAGTTCAGCACATGGAGAGGAGAAAGAGGACAGAGCTGTTCCAAGAAGTTGGGCAGACTACTTCCTACTTACATCCCATTGATCAAACTTTGTCCGTGGCAAGGAGGTTGGGGAATGAGTCCATTCTGGGCAGTCGTGTTCTCGAAAAAGGTGGGGATCCTGGTACCACAGTTACTGGGTGACACGAGCCCCTCTCACTTTTGGTCTCTATGACATTGGCCCTTCTAGTCCTTGTCTGTGGCGGCTGCTTGTGGCAGGTGAGTGGGGACAGGACAGGTGGCGAGCGCAGGGGGTGCGGCTGGGAAGTGATCAGAGAAGGCTGTTCGGCAGTGCGTCACCCAGCAGGGCCAGAACAACGATCAACAAGGCATGTGGACAGTCTAGGACGGGAACAGGAAGTGGGTCTTACTGTGTTCTAGGGTCGGGAAGGCTGCAAGGTGGGGTGGGGTGAGGGCAGACAGGGCTTGGGCTGCGCCTCTAGGAATGGTGTGACTGTGGGGGAGAGGGGTGACAAGCTGGACAAATTCCAGGCCTCTGGGAGATGCAGTGAGGGAGAGAGGGCCAGGGAGCAGCAAACCAAGTGAAGGAATGCAGCGATTCGAGTTAAAGCAGGGTGCTGGGGGGAGAGAAGGAGGGCAGCTACCGAGGTCAGGGAAGGCTCCCTGGAGGAGGTGGCGTGGAAGGAGAATTGTCCACATGGAGGGCTGGAGGCAAGGCGTGCTGTGCACAGGCAAGGGCACCTTCAGCCTGGGGTGCTCTAAGGACTGACAGCAGGTGACTGGGGACAGAGGCAGGGGAGGCTGCAGCTGTGCCTGAGGGCCAGATGGTGCTGCACCCGACAGTGGGGCTCAGGGGTTCCCAGCCTTCCTCTCTGAGCAGTGTGACCTGTGCGTGTGCCCAAGCCCACACACGCTGCCCGCACGTTACTCTCGCCGAGGTGCCCCTACCAAGTCCCTCTGACATCTGACATTCGGCTCCCTTTCTTTCTTTTGCAAATTCTACTTGTATAATAAGCTTCTGTAACGGACACTTGCACAGGCGTCTCTGAGCAAGCGTACGTGTAAGACACACTCTTAGAACCTGAGTCGCCAGGGGAAAGCTTGGAAGAGCACAATGGCGTCAGCTGTCACCAACTGACCCTACAGGAAGCCGTCTTCCTCCATCTCCCGGGAGCGCCTTTCCAACAAGGACGACTGCATGTTTCCCATCTTTGCGGTAATGGAGTTAGCGCGTGTTTCTCTCATGAATGGGGAGACTGGCTTTCTTTGCATTTGTCTGTTTTGGGGAGGGGGCGTTTGGCCTGCGTGATAAATGGCCTGTCCACACACTCAGTCCGTTTTTCTATTGTGTTGCTATTCCTCCCAGCCCCGCCCCCTGCAGTGATTAGTGAGCCTATTTTGTGTATTGGGAAATGCGACCTTGTTCTTGCTTCTGGATGGCAAATAATTTTTCCCAGGGTGTCTTCCCGTCTTTTGAAATGAGTATTTTTGTGAATTAATACTATAACTAGTACTCCAACAGTATTTTTCACTTTGTGTTGCTATGTGAGGGCAAACTGTTGAAATCTTTACTTAATATATAGTAAACTGATCTTCTGTATATAAAGAGAATTGAAAATGAATCTTGATGTGAAGCAAGGGGAGAGGGAGTGGGAAAGGGGAGGGTTGCGGGTGGGGGGAAAGTTATGGGGGGGGAAGCCATTGTAATCTATAAGCTGTATTTTGGAAATTTATATTCTTTAAATAAAAGCATTATAAAAAAAAAAAAAAAAAAAAAAAAAAAAAGAAATGAGTATTTTGCTGAATTGAAGTCTTACAGTTTTACATAGTCAAATCTGTCAGTCTTTTCTAAGCTGGCTTCTGGGTTTTATGTCATGCTTAGAAAGATTTTTCTCACACCAAGATAAAAAAAAATCACCCACGTTTTCTTCTCTTACATTTTTAGATTCATTTTTTGACATTTGAATTCTAATGCTTTTGAATTTTTTTTTTTGGTATAAGAAAATAGAGTTCCAGCTTTTTTTTTCCCCAAATGGCTATCCATCTAGCCCAACACCATTTATTACACAATCCATCATTTCCCCAATTTTCATGCCACTTTTATCAGCTATTAAATGCTCCTATAGTCACGGTCCTATTTCTGACTTTTCTGTTCTCCTCCACTGATATATCTGTTCATATTTTGAATACTTTTGTCAAATTCAATTGAGATTTTTTTGTCAAAAAATACAATTGGGGTTTTGACGGCGAGGACTGACACCTTTACAACGTGAGCTTCCTTTTCAACCAGAAGCGAGGGCTCTCTCCTTCCTCTCTTCTGGCTCTTAGTCAGACTCCAGCTTTCTCTCGTGCAAGGCGTTCACACGTCTTACAGGATTTTTTCCCCCAGGAATTTTAATATTTTCAGTTGCTACTTAGAACGAGCCTTTCCTTCCCTTATGTTGTTAGCTGTTCGTGCTTCATATAAAGAAGGACATTGGTTTTGATTCGTTATTTTGATACCTAACTACCAGGGCTGGTTCTCTTCCAGTGCTGTGTGTCTCTGGTCAGTGACAGTGTGTCCCCTCCCTTCCAGTCTGCACATATGTCATGCTGTTCACCTGTGGAACTGAGTCACCCTTGGTGTTGAACTTTGTGCTCCATCCCCTAGGGACAGGAGTGGAGGCAAACCAGAGACTTTCTTCTTCAGTGGAGACACGAGCAGACCTTTCTCTTTTCTCTCCCCACTCTGGCTGTGGACGGGTGGTTCCAGACCGTACTGCTGCCCGATAGGGTCGCTATGAGCCAAACCTGGCTATCTAAATTTACGTGGAAGCTACGTACAGTGAATTCAGTTACAACCCTGTTCGAGTTGATTTGCCATGTGCCAAGGGCAGCCCATCCCATGTGGCCTGTAGCTCCCTTCTGGCACAGGACAGATGTGGACTTTTCCAGGACATCAGAAGCACCCCCTTCATGGCTCTCCACTGACTCCTGCCTGGATGAGCACTCACGCTGCCTCAGGGCTTCCACACTACTACCTGTGTCCAGGGAGAGAAATTCTTCGAGCTCTTAAAAATGCATCCCGTGTGGCTGGCATCTCCCAGGCCCCAGAGCCGCCCTCGCCTTCAGCTATCCAACTGGACAGTGCTTGTGAGCTGCTTTCCCGAGCGTTTCATTCCCTTCTCATCTTCCTAGTTCTTCTTCTCATTACAGTTATTTGTAAGGCAGAGTCACACACACACACACACACACACACACACACACACACACAGAGAGAGAGAGAGAGAGAGAGAGAGAGTCTTCCATCTGCTGTTTCACTCCCCGAATGGCTGTGACAGTCAGGACTGGCTGGGTCTCTCACATGGGTGGCGGGTCCAAATACTTGGGCAACTTCTTGCTTGCCCAAGCACATTAGTAGGAAGCAGGACTGGAAGGGGAGCAGCTGGGACTTGAACTGGCGCTCCGATACGGGATGCTGATGTTGCAGGCGGTGACTTCCCGTGCTCTGTCACACGATGGCCTCCCATTTTTCCAGTTCTATTCTTGTCTCCTGGGAAGCGGGTAGTGGGGCCCCAACAGCATTTCCTGTCCCACTCATTCCTTAAGAGCTTTATCCCTGTTCCATCATGGGGACCCCTTCTGCGCCTCCCTTATAACCAATGGGATATGGCAGAAGTGATACCACACGGCCCAAGACTGGATCCTAGAAACCATGTAGCTCCTGCCTCAGGCAGCCAGACTGCCCGGGGGTGGCCATGCTGTGCAGAAGCCTAGCCCGGTCTGCTTGGGGACCATATCCCATTGGTTATAAGGGAGGCACAGAGGGGTCCCCATGATGGGACAGGGATAAAGCTCTTAAGGAATGAGGGACAGGAAATGCTGTTGGGGCCACACTACCCTCCTCCCGGGAGACAAGAATAGAGCTGGTGAAGAGAGAGGCCCAGCCTGCCCCGACTGCTCCTGACACCAACCACTACAGCAGCAGGATCCGGAACCATTTGGTCAAGCCCGTCGTGAATTCTGGTCCATGCAAGCCTGAGCGAGAGAGAGCATGCACTGGTGGTTGTTGGTTTCAGTCACTAAATCTGAGGTTCTGGAGCGGCAGGGAGACGGAGTGGGTGTGGCGTCACGTGGGGGTGGGAGCTGCCTACCCTTCTTCCAGGTTTCAGCTTTTGCACCATGTGGTGTGAGGCGGATCTGTCTGCGCTCATGAACTTGACTTTGGTACTGCTCCTGCTGGAACAACAGCCAAGGTGCCTTTGTGTGGGGGAGCCTCGGGCTCAGTTCTGGGCTGGCTGGGGTCTGGCTCCTTCCTGTCGCCATAGCAGCAGTGATTGGCACTGCCTTTGCCATGGGGAAGGGAAGCAGGCCCGAGAAGATTTTCTCTGATCCCCAAATCTCTCCTCATCTCAGTCACTCTTAGCTGCTAGAAGTCATGTGTCTGCACCGTTCCTTTCAGGATTGAAAGAAGAAAATCCCCTGGCTCCTTTACCTGGACCAGTTGCATTGATACCAAAATCACATCTGATTTGAATTTAGCTGCCAAGGGCTTTGTTGAGGGAGACCCTTCTCTGTGGCCTCCTGTACAGTCGCAGTGGAAGGCTGGCACTTCAGTGTGTCCCACAAGCCTCTTGGGGGGATCTTCACGGAGGCAGCCTGGCCTCCTGGGCTGGGCCTCTCTTCCCGTCACTCAGCGCTGTGACCAGGACCTTGGCAGTGAGGGTGCACACGCTGAAGAGCAAAGTTCCATCCTGGAAATTCACAAGAACCTTGGGAGCAACAGAGAACGGTGAGTACCAAACACTGGCTGTCGTTTGGCACAGCCATTAAGATACACACGTCACAGTGCCTGGGTTCAAGTCCTGGCTCCACTTCTGATTCCAGCCTCCTGCTGATGTGCACCCTGGGAGGCAGCAGGTGATAGCTCAAGAACTTGGCTTCCTGCCATCCATGTGGGAGACCTGGATGGAGTTCCCAGCTCTAGGTTTTGGCCTGGCACAGCCTTGGCTATTGCAGACATTTGGGGACTGAATCAGCAGAAGAAGACCTCTGTCTCTCTCTGCCTTTCAAATAAATAAAAAGGAGGGAAGAAGAGAGGAACTGCGGGTCTGGGTTGTCAGAGAGAAAGAACCAGCAGGATGCGTGTCTGGATGCAGCAAAGGGCACTTGCAAGGAATTGCTAGGGAACTGATCGTGGTGGCTGAGGAGTGCCCAGACCAGCCATCTGCACAGGTCCAGCGATGCTGAGGCTCTGACCCTGAGTTCAAGGCTGGCTCACTCTCCAAATGGCTGCAACAGCCAAGTTTGGGCCAGGCTGAAGCCAGCAGCCAGGAACTCCTTCCTGATCTGCCGTGTGGGTGGCAGGGATCCAAGCACCCGGGCCATCTTCTGCTGCTTCCCCGGGTGCGTCAGCAGGGAACTAGGCTGGGAGATGTGTGTGTCACCAGCGGTGGGTCACCCAGTGGCACCAGGATGCTGGCCCCGCAGTTCTCAACTTTAGAGGCCCTGACCAAGCATACCTGCACTCCTCCCCTCACTGCTGCTTTGATGGACACAGATCTCCTGACCAGCAGTGGGTTTCCCAGGAGAGTTGCAGATACTCTCCGCTGTCCTCCAGCTTCCAGGGCTGTCCACTGTGGCAAAGTGGGTGCAAACAAGATCCGTGACTCTGCCTGAGTTCACCATTCATCCCGCCTTCTGCTGTCTCTCTGGACATTTCTGGGTCATCTCTGTTTCCAGTGCACTGCAGATTCACGTGGATCCCTCCATCTGGAATCTCACCCACCCTGTGAGTTTCTTGCTCTGGCAAGTTCTTCCCTGTTGTCTCTGTGCCCTCTGGAATCCCAGCTGTTCCAGAGTGAAGCTTCTGACGTTGACGTGGCCCTCTTGTGCTTCCTGCTCGAACTCGACGGCTTTCCTGAACTATATCCCACACTCCCTTTTAAAGTTGTCTGTTTCTGCCATCCTGTTTCAAGTTTCCAAGAGCCCTTTTAATAGTGCTCTGTTCAAGTTTCACGGCCACAATGTCATTTCTTATGTCTCCATGTGCATTCATGATCGTTTTGAAGGTGTTTTTCCCCCTCTGCTAAATCCCTGTTCCCTTTAAGTTGCCTTTTTCCACTTATTTGTTTGTTTTAAACTGCGCTTCTCACATCACGGACTTCCTCAGATGTCTGACACTCTTTGATTGTCTCCTCATACTTAAAAGTAGGACACTAAACACCGACGGGAGGTTCTGTGCATGTGCGTGTGCGCACGTGTCTGCGTGCACACGTGTGTGTGTGTGTGTGGGTGTGGGTGTGTGGTGGGGAGGGCTGGCTGTTGCAGCGGGATCTGCTTACACGGTTTCCCTGGCAGTCCCCAGGGTCTTTCTCTCGACCTAGTCAGACTCCCCTGGGCATCTCAGGTTCTTCCTGTGAAGACGCCTGGTGCCAGTGTTCTGGGTGTTGGCAGGCAAGAGGGCTGCAGGCTTTGGCATTCAGTCTGTCAAGTTCTTTCGTTTCCCGTCATTCTTCTGGCCTTACCTGTGGCCAGGTCAGAGACGCTGCTGGACATTTCTAGCGAGTTCGCCTCAGTCCCCTGCTGGGATGTGGCCGGGCAGTGCAGCGAGGGTGTCAGGGATGTAACTACTGTGGAAAAGCTTTCTGGCGGCTGTTCTGTGGCTGCCTTCAGCCATGCTGCAGGTGCACCTTGTGCCTCCCACGCCCAGCACGTGCCGAGCATGCCCCAGGCTTCCCGCTTGCTCAGGTTGGCTGGTCCAGCATTCACCGGCCCATCTCCTTTTCGGAGCCTAACACTCACAACTGTTCTCTCCTCGCCTGTTCTCTTGGTCTTCGTGAGGTTATGCCCCACCCCCACTTTCAAATTCGTTCAGTGCCATTTAGTGGGAATTGGGGATGGAACAGAGATTAGTACCCATTTTCAATCAGCCACATTGAAGCAGAATTCAGGACCTAATCCCAAGTGCCCCACAGGCAGAGGGAGGGGCCCTGCCCCTTCACGGTGACATCTCCACCCTCCACACCTACAGTTGGCAGCCACCTCTCAGGGAAGGTTCCAGTAGAAGGAATGTGTAACTGACAACTGTCCCTTTCGTGTTAACTTCTACAAAGCTCCAAGGCAAACTGCATCCCAAAATTTGTGGTAGCAAGTCTTTATATATGGTTTTAGGCCTTGCTTTTGGTTCTGTCTTTCCTGCACACTTGTTTATCTATTTGGTAACACGTTGCAAGGATGCTTTTGTCGTGTCAATCATGTGTACGCCACATCGCATAGTTCCTTTTGCAACAACCCCCTCCCCCCCCAGCAACCCAGTAACCGACTCCAGTGAGGATCAGTGGTGAAGGCAGCTACTATGAGGTGAACATCTGTTTGGGACCTGGGGAGCCACAGGGTCTAAAGGTGACTTTTCTCTAAAAGGGGGAAAAAGTACTTTGTACAAGGAAGGCTTACAGACACCACCTTAACACAGCAGTGACACTCAGCATCCCCCGTGCTGGGGCGGATGGACACTGCGTGTCAGCTCAGGTGAGACGGCAGGGAGTCCCTCCAGTCACCTGTGGAGTGCCTCTGCCCAGGCACCTAACCTGGATCCAAGGATGAGCACTTAGCTTTGTCTACAAGGCCTGGACACTTTAAAATGCTTCCGTATCAGGAAAGAACATCCAAAGAAATGTTCTAGACTGAAAGACACTGAAAAAACCAGTCTCACGTCATGCAAGGACCTTGATTAGATCTCTGGTCAAGAAACATGTGCAGGAAGATTTGAGTGGCACTGGCCAATTCAAACATTCTTGGGTGTGATCATGGCACGGAAGCTTTCACCTGGCTTCATGCCCACAGAGCTACATAGCTTTGACTTCATGTATGTCAAAGGATGAAGTATGCCCCCCCCCCCCAATTCTTATGTCGAAGCTCTAACTCCCTCAGAACGTGCTGCATTTGGGGTAATCATGACAAAAAGAGGCTGTCAAGGTGGGCTCTAACCCCATGTGACTGGTGTCACATCAGAAGGGGATACTGGGACAGAGAGAAGACCAGGTGAGGGCAGAGCAAGAAGGCGGCCATCCTCAATCCAAGGAGAGGCTCCGCGAGAATCAGACCTGCTGACGCTGTGCCTTCAGTCTGGAGGCCCAAGGGCATGGGGTCAGCATTGTCTAGGCTCTGGGGAGGCCCCAATGGCAGACAGCATCACAGTGGCAGGAGCATGCGTGAGAGGGAGAAGTCACGTGGCCAAGAGGAAGCCCGTGGGACTGCGCTCCCACAAGAGCCAAGGTAATCCCTTCCAAGGGCACACCCTCAGTGGCCTAAGGATCCTCCACTAGGTCCTGCCTCCTCAAGGGTCCACTACCACTCCAACGTCACACTTAGAACCAAGCTTCCATTACACAAACCCCTGGGGGACAAACACATCCCAACAGAAGTCAGAACCATTCACAATGGGGCCCACAGCCTGCCTGGCCCTCAACGTCTCCGCCACCATCCACCAGAACCATTCCCAGCATGGCCCATAGCCAGCCCTCACCCACTGCAGCCTGGTTGGCCAGGGAAGGCCGGCGATGCCAGAAGAACCTGGGAAATCAGCTCCTGGGCCTCCAGACGTCCTGGGCAGGAACCGAAGGACTTGGGGCACAGATGGTGTTTTTTATCTTGTATTCCAATTGGCGGCGAAGGCTTTGGAAGAGAAAGGAGCATATGGGAATTGAACAGCTGGCTAAGTAGATGCAATCGAAGAGCAAGATTTGATTTTCTGGACCGTGGCTTAAGATGGGTTCTTGGCTAGGACCTAGTATTAACAGTCTTAATATTGCGAGTGTGCACAGCATTTAACTGTTTGGAAGTCACTTTTGTTGATGTGTTGCTTCTGTTCCACCTTACATCAATTGGGGTGGAGAGAGAACTGATTCTCACCCCATTTTATGATGGGGTGAGGAGGGAAGGGGCCCTGCCTGGATCCGAGGGCTGGGAAGTGGGAGGGCAGCTCGGCTCCAGCTCTGTCCCACCCTAGTAGGCCCTTTCTGTATTGCACAGTCTCCCAGCGGCAATGGTGGTGAGCAGTGCTTCCCCCACCTTCTGTGACCCATGGAAATAATTTACATTGAGACTCACAACCTGTATGCATGTAGCGTGTGTGTGGGTGTGTAGTATGTGTGTGGATATGCAGGGATAGCATATTGTGCATATGAATGAGTGAGGGTATATGCATAGTGTGTGGGCAGTATCTGTGGGGGTATGTTGTATATATATGTAGTATATATGTGCAGTGTGTACGTATAAAGGTGTGGAGAGCATGTGTGCACGAGGTGTATATGGTATGTATGTATAGCGTATATGTGTAGTGTGTGTAGAGGTGTGCATAGCTTGTGTGTGGTGTGTATTTGGTGTGTGTGTAGTGTACATGTGTAGTGTGTGTGTATAAGGGTGTGGACAGCGTGTGTGGTGTATATGTTTGGTGTGTGTGTAGTGCACATGCACAGTGCATGTGTATAAAGGTGTGGATAGCGTGTGGGGGTGTGTGTGCAGAGTGTCTATGGTATTTATGTAGAAGCAGCTTAGAAGGCAGTCACCAGGAAGAGGGCTCCTGCCCGCTGAGCATCTGCGCACAAAGGCTGGAGAACGGGGAGTCGCCCTGAGTGTCTCAGCCTTCCTGTGACCGCCTGCTATGGCCACCAGCCAGCGCAGGGGCGAAGCCTGCACTCCCAGGAGGACTGCGCTGAGCCTTGCTTCCTCTCCACCTTCCTGACTGGCCCCTGGCTACAGTCTCCCTGGCCCACCCACCCGTGCCCTCGGGACCACTGTGAAGGGGAAGGCTGCTGTGCTGGGCTTCAGCTCCCACCCCTCTCCCCTGCTGCTCCCTCACTGATTTCAGGCTCACTCATGGCTGAGCTCCGCTGTGCGGGCAGTGGGAAACGGCCCCAGCTAGGCCTGGCTTCCTCAGCACCACAGGGAGGGATGCGACCCAGGGGAAGGTGTGAGTAGGCTGGCCAATCAGGGCACCTGATTCCCCTGGACAGAGCTGTGTGCACTGCAGGCTGAGCGAATTACTCCCTGACCTGAGCCTGTCCTCTGAGCTCCTCTGGGTATGTCCTCCTGTCTGGGCCACCCTTGCCCGCGCCCCCACTCCCAGATGAGGGACACACCTGTCTTGTTCCTGGTACCAGCTGACCCGTTAGCTCCAGAAAGAGGAGAGGAACAGGCCTGTGACGAGCAGGGGGGCTTCCTGGGAGCTCTGTGATGCGGTCACTGCCCACCCCCACAGAGCTCTTGGAGGTCCCTCCTCCTGCAACGTCAGGGGTTAACTGCTGTGATCCTTCCAGTGGGTGTCAGGCTGGTCCACCTGCTCTGGCTGGGCAGTGTGTCTGGTCCCCCACCCTGCACAGCTCGGTCTCTGGACTGTGCCTGAGCCACACCCCCATGGTGACCTGGCCCTCCCCCACCTCCCCAGTTATTCCAGAGCATGTGGGAGTGAGCAGGCGAAGGTGCACCTCTGGTAGAGACCCTGCTTGGCCCTGGCATGTCCCTGGTGTCCCCCCAAAGCCTGGTGGGACTCAGCAGATGTACTGGCAGGCTCCCTGAGCCCACACTGAATGTTATCAAGCTCCACAGTGAGGAAGTTACTTCCCTACAAATGATCTCTCTCATCTTCTAATGGCTTCAAAGAGAATGCCTTGATTTGGTGCTAGATGCTTTAACACCTTTCTAATACTTGCAAATCTCCCTTGTTGTAACAAAGAGGGGTAGGCCTGAGCTTGGAGTCTTGCAGCAGCAGCAGCAGCAGCAGCAGCAGCAAATTAGGGTTTAATAACTTGATTTTGACTTCATTGTGCTTTCTCGTACTTGGAAGCTGGAAAACACGACTCTATTTATGAAGTGATGTAAGGTTTCCTGTTAGGTATGCACCAAATATAAAGAACTTAGAAACATAAAAATAAAAATGTAGGTGCAAATTAAAACATTTCTAATATCTGAGAAAACGTCGCTTGGAGAAGGTCTGAAATCCGAGGGAAGAAGTGAGGGGAAGAGCTGAAACAGCACCGGGTAGGTAGGTGTGCCCCATCCAGACGGTGTGATGGCTGTGGGGCAACAGGCTGCCACTCCCTGCTGCAGGAGAGATGGTGGGCCTGGCCTCCCAGGCCTGCCATGCCATCTCATCCATGCTTCCCAGCCCGGCCCTTCCTCCGCCACCACACTCCTGGAGCAGGACACCTGTCAGCTGCAGGGTCAAGGCAAGGCCACTGGCTGCTGAGACCTCAGAGCTGCATCCCAGAGACAGAGCGGCAGGGACCACGGAGGCGTTGCCACCCATGACCACCTGCTGCACTCTGGCAGACTTGTCTCTCCTTGGAAGCTCGGGTGCTGGCAGTGCTCCTGGCACACTCTGCAGCCCGCCCCGCAGCCTGACTCTTGATAATGATAGCGAACTGCCCATTGCACTCAGAAATGCAGACTCTGTCCTGTCTCCTCCACTGTTGTGCCTCATGATCTTTTAGAAGTTTAGACCAAGGTGCTGGGGCAGCTGATATCAGGACAGAGTGGACCTGGTGATCACTCAAAGCCGCCCTTCTATGATTCTTGTATTTCTCTCTGGGTGTATACACTGCTCCTAGAGGTCCCAGGAAGGAGTGGGTGGATCTTAACAAGTCTACAACAATCAATGTGATTCCATTTCCCTAGCCAATGACTGGCTTAGGGAGAAGCAGGTGACTCTATTTTGGCCCCTGAGAGGAGAGGTTCCCTCTGTGACACCTGGAGCCTTGGCAGCTATCTTGAGATCACAAGGAACATTAGACTGAAAGAAATGTGTTGAGAACAACAAAGACAAGCCAAGTTCTGGGTCCCAGGGCTTGTTAGTGTGTGGATGTCTTAATGCATTTTCTGTTGCTATGGCTGAGTATCACAGCCTGGGCAGTTTATAAGGAACAGAATGTTTAGCTCACGGTTCTGGTGGCCAGGAAGGCCAGGAGCATGGTGGCGGCATCTGTTCAACCTCTGGTGAGAGCCTTCTTGCTGTCACGACACAGAGGAGGGCATCACACATGGGGCCAGAGCAGGCGAGCCAGCCAGCCTGCTTTCCTAACAAGGCCATCTGAGACAACCCATTAACCCACAAGCAGCGTAATCCATTTCTCATAACCCAATCACCTGCAAAAGTGTCCACTCCTCGAACACTGTTAATGTTTGACTTTGGGAACTAAGTCTCCAACACGTGAATTTTGGGAAACACGTTCAAGTCACGGCAGTGGGAGAGAAACGCTACTTCTAGTTGGGTGCTCTGCCACTTTCAGTCAAAAAGCAGCACTCAGGGCAGTGGGGACAGGGCTCTGAGGGACCAGGGACCCAACACCCCAGCTCTCTGTCTCAGCTCTCCTCTGTGGCTTTTCATTTCTCTTTCCTCTGAGAGGTCACATGTCTTCTTCTGTCTCCCCTTCTGTAGCCCAGGGCAAGGAAGGTGGTTATGGGAGGTGTGTGTGGTCTACTCCATCTCCTGGGATTCCATGGAGCATCGGGATGTGGCCAGTCTTTTCTGGGGTGTGGACGCCCCAAGTCCCACTTGACTCGGCTGCACTGATCTTCACCAAGGGCAGCTGGGCAGGACTTGCCCCAGGCAGCAACGCCCCAGCTCTGAGCGCCACCCGCCATTTCACTCTCTGCTCCAATAAGCTCTTCTTTCTTAGATTCCATCTATATGGGGGATGGGGGGTGGGGGGTCATCGGTATTTATCTTCCTGTGCCTGACTTGGGATGCCAGTGTCACAGGCGGCAGTTTAACCTACCATGCCACAATGTCAGCCCCTCAGAAGCTTTTTTAAAAAATATTTTTATTTCTTTATTTGTCAGGTAGAGTTACAGACAGTGAGAGAAAGAGAGACAGAGAGAGAGGTCTTCCTTCTGTTGGTTCACTCCCCAAATGGCCACAATGGCTGGAGCTACGCAGACCCGAAGCCAGGAGCCAGGTGCCTCCTCCTGCTGTCCCATGCAGGTGCAGGGGCCCAAGCACTCAGGCCATCCTCCACTGCCCTCCCAGGCCACAGCAGAGAGCTGGACTGGAAGAGGAGCAACTGGGACTAGAACCTGATGCTCACATGGGATGGCAGCGCCACAGATGGAGGATTAACCTAGTGCGCCACAGCGCTGGCCCCATGAAAGCATTTTAATTTGGTGCTTTTCCCTCTTTCTGCTTTTGTTGCCTATGAATTTGGTGTCATATTCAAGAATTTATCATCCAAACCAATGTCAAAGAAGCTCTCTGCCCTGGGGCTGCTGCTATGGCATAGCGGATAAAGCTGCCACCTGCAGTGCCAGTATCCCATCTGGGCACTGGTTCAAGTCCCGGCTGTTCCACCTTTAATCCACCTCTCTACTATGGCCTGGAAAAGCAGTGAAAGATGGTCCAAGTGCTCAGGCCCCTGAACCCACGTGGGATACACAGAAGCTCCTGGCTCTTGGCTTCAGATCAGTCCACCTCTGACCACTGTGGCCATTTGGATAGTGAACCACTGGAAGGAAAACCTTTCTTTCTCTCTCTGTAATTCTACCTCTCAAATAAATAATTTTTAAAGGAAGCTTTCCCCCTTAATTTCTTTCTAGTAGCTTTACAGTTTCAGGTCTTAGGTTTAAGTTTTTAAGTCTTTGATTTTTTTTGGTATATGGTGTGAAGTAGGGGTCTGATTGCATTCTTCTGCACACGAATATCCCAGTTTTCTCACAGTATTTATGGACTAAATGGCCCTTTCCTCATTTGGATGTTTTGGCAGCTTTGTCAAAGGTCAGTGGACCACAAATGTAAGGGTTTGTGTTAGTGCTCTGTGTTCTGTTCTGTTTCCATGCCAGTATGGCTGTTTCAATCACTAGAGCTGTGCGGTATATTGTGACATCGATAGTGCCTTCAGCTTTGTTCTTTTTGCTCGACTGCTTTGACTATTTAGGATATTTTGTGGTTCCGTATGAATTTCAGTGCTGTATTTTCTATGTCTGTGGAATTCTTATGGGGATATTACTAAGTCTGTAGTTTGCTTGGGTAGTATGGACATTTTAACAATGTTAATTCTTCCAGTTCATGAATATAGGACAGTTGTCTATGTTCTCATGTCTTCAATTTCTTCCCTCAAACGACTGTAGAAATATTTAAACTCCTTGGTTAAATTTATCCCTACATATTTTATTATTGGTGACACTATTGTAAATTAAGTTTTCTTTATTTCTTTTTCAAACAGTTTATACTTAGTGTATAGAAATGTTAACTGTATATCTATTTTGTATCCTGCAATTTTACTGAATTTTATTCTGGCAGTTTTGTGTATATGGAGTCTTAGGGGTTTCTGCACATTATATCTTTTCATTTGGAAACAATTTAAGCTTTTCTAAAAAGTTTGTTGGTTTATTCATTTATTTATTTACAGGAGAGAGAGAGAGAGAGGAGAGAGAGAGAGAAAGAGAGAGAGAGAGAGAGAGAGAGAGAGAGAGAGAGAGAGAGAGAATGAATGAATGCACTCCCATCTGCTGGTTTACTCTCCAAATGCCTGCAATAGCCAGGCCTGGGTCAGGCTGAAGCCAGGAGCCAGAAATTCAATCCAGGTGTCCCACACGGGTGGCAGGACCTCAATGTGCTGCCTTCCAGGTCTTCCTTAGCAGGAAGCAGCAGTTGGGAAACAGCCCTAACAGACCCGGGCATTTCCAATCGCTGTCTTGACTGCTAATGCAAACACCCACACAACAATTTAACATCTTCTTTTCTGATTTAGTCATGCTTTATTACTTTCTATTTCCTAATTATTGTAGCTAAGACTTCCATGTCATGTCAAAGAAAAGCGGCAAGAGTAGACATCCTTATATTGGTCTTGAACTTAGAAAACTTTTAGCTTTTTGCCCCTGAGTCTGATGTTAGCTACAGGCTTCTTGACTTGGTGGTATTATTATGTTGCAGTATATGTTTTTTTGTACATATTTCTTGGAAATTTATAATCATGAAAAAGATGTTGAATTGTATCAAACACTTTTTAAGGTATTGATTGAGATGATCATAAGAGGAGCACTTCGGAAAGTTCATGGAAACACACCTCTTTTAATTCATCTTCCACTCCCGTTTCCAAGCCCTCCATGGGATTCTTATCCTTCATTCTGTTGATGTGCTGTGGCATATTTATTAGTTTATGTACACTGAACAATCCTTGTGCCCCAGGGACAAAGCCCACTTGATCATGGTTTAGGATCTCTTTAATGTGCTGTGGAATTCAGTTTGCTAGTATTTGGTCAATGATTTTTGAGTCTATGTTCACTGGAGATATTGACTTCTCATCATATTTTCTTGTAACATTCCTATTGGCTTTGAACTGAGAGTACTGCTGGCCTCCTAAAATGAATTTGGAAATGTTCCTGCTCTTCTAAATTTTTGGAAGAGTTTGAGGATTGGCATTACTTTCTCCTTAAATGGTTAGTACAATTCACCCATGAAGCCATCTGGTCCTGGACATTTCTTTGTTGGGAAATTTTGGATTACTGATTCTATATCCTTACAGGTTTATTGATCTGATTTTCTATTTCTTTATGATTCAATTTTGGTAGGTAGTGTGTTTCTAGGATTTCATTCATTTCTAAGTTATCAAATTTGTTCTAAGTTATCAAATCTGTTGGCATATCATTGTCATAGTCTCTCTCTCCTTTTCAAAGATGTACTTATTTATTTAAAAGGCAGAATTACACAGAGAGAGGATGGTGAGGAAGAGGAGAAAGAGCTCTATCTTCCATCCACTGATTCACTCCCAAACGGCTGCAACAGCCAGGGCTAGACCAGGCCAAAGCCAGGAGCCAGGAGCTCCTTCCGGCGATCTCACTTGAGTGCAGGGGCCTACGGACTTCAGCCATCTTTGGCTGCTTTCCTAGCCACTTTAGCAGGGAACTGGATTAGAAGTGGAGCAGCCAGGCCTCAAATCAGGGCTCTTATGGGATGGTGGTGGCTTAATCTGCTGCACCATAGCCTCAGCCCCTGTTATGGTCTCTTACAATCTTTCCATCTAAACTGCATCAATTGCAACATCTCTCATTTGTAACTGGTTTATCTAATTATTTTTCTTGGTTAGTCTAGCTAAAGCCTTGTCAATTCTGTTTATCTTTTTCTGAAAAACCACCTCCTAGTTGCTGTGAACTTTTCTATTATCTTTCTAATCCCAAATTCATTTCCAATCTTTATTATTTCTATCTTTTTACTTTGGGTTTATTTTTTTCCCTTTTGTAGTTCCATGAGATGCTTGTTTATTTCACTTTTCTTAATTTAGGCATTTATTGCTATAAACTTTTCTCTTAGAAATATTTTTGCTGCATGTTGTAAGTTTTGGTATGTTGAGTTTCCATTTTCATGTGTCTTAAGATTTTTTTGATTTCCTTTTTATTCCTGCCATTATATTTCTCAGAGTATTTTCTATTGGATCTTTTTAATGGTTTGTATTTCTTTACTAAATTTCGTATTTCATCAATGCATTTTTCCCAAATGTCATTCATTTTCTATGGCTTCTTGCACCTCACAGCACTTCTTTATGATGATGAATTTCATTTTGTTCCCAGGCAACTCACAGGTCTCCATTGCTTTGGGGTCAGTTACTGGAGCTTTATTAGTTGCCTTGGGTAGTGTTGTGTTTGCTCTATTCTTTGTTCTCTGTGTAGCCTTGTGTATACTGGTTTTGGCAGGAGAACGCTTCCTTCTAGGACCCTGGCCCTGCTGGAAGTGTTTCTGAGCATGATCGAGCCAGGTGCTGGGTGCTCACTGGGATCTGAATTTGGTGGCTCTATTACCAAGGGCCTGAACAGGGTCATTGGGTTGACTGCTTCTAAGACCCTGGTCAGCAGGGCAGAAGTGGGTCTGTTTCAGCGTCTTTTATCAGCTGTGTGGGTGGGAGTGGTTTCCTCCAGATACCTGGGAGGGCTCCCACTGGGTCACAGGGCAGGCTTCTGGGCAGGCAGTACTGGCTTCAGATCACAGCCGAGCTGGGATGGAACTGAATTACAGGGTTTCTTTGGTGTGAACAGCTGAGAGCAAATCTGCAGTTATCTCTGGAGGCACAGATAAGCAGGCTTCTCTACAGGTTTTAGGATGAAAGGACTGGTCTTGGGCCGTAGTGGAGAGGGGCTGGAGCTGAGTTCAGGGCTGCTTCAGGATCAGCAGTGGGACTCAAATCAGTGGCTACCGACAGAGGCATGAATTGGTAGGAGTGACTTACAGTGTGAGGTTTTTCTATGTTCTTACAGGTTGCTGCTCATTGCTTTCCATTGTTTCTATTTTCCTCCTTTGATTTTACTATTTGTATTTGTTCCACTTGGTCTTGGAGTAGGAGGTGGTGTGCTCCTGCTCCATTTACCACCCTCACACCAATTTCAGCCTGGCCAGCTCCTGTGGGCCCCCTTCCTAAGCAAGCCACTGTGTCACAAACCCCATGAGGAACGGAACCTATCTCAAGCAGAGGTCTCCGTCTTCCACCCTTTCCCAGCTTCGCCTCTGAGAGGTGAGTCATGTGGAGGCTGCTGTCTCCTCGCTAGAACCAGGCCTGCCTCACGAGGTGCAGGCAGTGTGTACTCATGCATCAGACCACTTCACCACACACCCTGTGCTCACGAACGCAGGACTCTGAGTCATCCGACTGTGTTCCTATCACAAAACAAAGTAGGATTCGCTGTGCACAGTTCAGCATAAACTCTTGCTATGTTTTTTTTTTTTTTTAAAAAAAGCAGGTACAGTTATAGACAGAGAGAGAGAGAGAAAGAGAGAGAGAGAGAGAGAAAGGTCTTCTCTCTGTTGGTTCACTTCCCAAATGGCCATTATGGCCGGCACTGCACTGATCCAAAGCCAGGAGCCAGGTGCTTCCTCCTGGTCTCCCATGCAGATGCTGGGCCCAAGCACTTGGGCCATCCTTCACTGCCTTCCTGGGCCACAGCAGAGAGCTGGACTGGAAGAGGAGCAACTGGGACAGAATCCAGCGCCCATATGGGATGCCGGTGCCACAGGCAGAGGATTAACTAAGTGAGCCAAAGTGATGGCCCCTCTTGCTATGTTTTTAAAAATAAAGGTTATTTATAAGGAATAGCTTAGTCAAGAGACCAAGCAGGGTTTTCAGAGTCAGAAAAACCTGAGTTTGAATCCCAGGTCTGTTTTTCGCTCACCATGACTGTAAGCATTCAGCAGATTCTTAATTAAGGAGAAGAACATGGACAGGTTCTGTCATCCTCCAAGCCCTGGGTGCTTTCTCTAGAGAATGGGGACAGGGATGGTTCTCTGTCGGCTGCTGTGAGGGGGATTAGAAGAGATCATGCATGTGAAGTGTCTCACATAAGGCTTGGCTTTTAACAGAGTCAGGGACAGTTGTCACCATTTAGAGCAAACTTTAAAGAAATGCAGCCTTCATGCACACTTACACTCATCACTCATTAATTTACAGTGATTTTCAAGATTGTTGCCTTGACTAGATATTATTTTCTCATAGGTCAAAGCAAAATCAACATACTAAGATATGTGTGCCAAATTTGTAGCTGCTCATTTATGACGGCTGCTGTGTCAGCAACTGCGAATCCCGTCTACTTCCAGCTCAACACATTTAAAAGTAAGTTCCCTGATACCTTCCTCCCAGGAGAGACACGGGATTCCCTGTGTCCAATCACCCTGCTCCATCAGCACTACCCTCATTCCCCCAGTTTCCCGCCCTACAAAACACAGTGCACACTTTCTTTCCCCATACCCACCGTAATCCTACACTCGGTGCGCACAACCAGACCGGTGCTTCTTTCTCAGGGGCATGCACTGTGCCTCCCACATGTGACTGGAACATAGAGTCCAGGTCTTTTCTCTTGATTCCCCAGGGCTGTGGCCCAGTGCTGGACATGTTGTGGGTGCTCAAGAACTGCTTACTGAGTCCACTGGAGGCTTGTGTGGACCTGAACCCTGGCAGGTCCTCGGGTGGACTAGGCTGCCTTTATACCCTAGAGAGAAGGGATGACCCCTCACGCTCCATCCTCTCACTCTGGCCACCTCCTTCATAGTGCTCGTTACTACTTGCTGTGGAAGAGTTACCATTTGTTTGCTGAAGGCCTATTTCATCCAAGAGAATGGAACCCCCCCAAGGGGCAGCAGCGCCACCTGGTTTTATTCTCTGCTCTGTCTCGATCACATGTAAGTTTCATTTAACACACAGTAGGTTTTTCAGTATGTGCGAAATGAACAAAATTCCCAGACCTCACCACTGTGGCAAGTTGGTGACTCATTGCAAATTGAATTCTGACACAATCTCCAGTAACTCTCACGTGTGAATGCACACACTTTATTAAATGAAGTGGGGACTGAAGGAGAAAGGGAGACAGGTGAAAGAGAGAGACAGAGAGACAAGGAGTATGAGTATGTGTGTGTGTGTGTGAGTGTGTGTGTGTGCGCGCGCATGCACACAGAACTGCACTGGTTAATTGTATCTGGTGACAAGTCACTGGGAGTCGGCTCAATACCTTTTTACCTGTCTGATGGCCTAATCAAAGTCTGCCTTCCTTAATCCCATTTGCCATCCCTCACATTGATCCCAAACCAGAGAAGAGAGCCAAGCCCAGGCCTGGGGCAAAGAGAATGCAATTAACAGCCCCGTGGCTTCATTTCAAAGCTGTCACCCAGCAGTTCACCCTAATGCTGCAGATTTTTTCCCCACTCTGGGCTATTTCTCTTCTCACCTTTCTTTCCTGCAAATCATGTTTTGAACAGCAACCAGGCCAAAAACTTGGGAATAAGAAACTGGGATTACAACAGGGATTCCCAAACTTTTGGAAGTCATGGAATATTGTGTGTGTGTGTCTGAGTTCACAGCAGATGGAGATTTTGCAGTTATTAACTAGAGGCAGAAAATATTTATCGGACACTTTACTCACAGCAATACTTTCAGATTCGGAGAGGTAAAGACCATCGCTAAAGGTCACACAGCTATGTGGTGGAGCTGGGATTTGAACCCAAGTCTTGGGTCCAGGCATCTCACACTCGGAAGTCCTTTAGGCCATGGGTGGGAAGGCCTATGCAAGGCCAGCACCTCCCACATGTGAGTGTGTCCAGGATTCCCAAGGGATGGGTGGCAAAGGTGGAACAGGCAGGGCATCCCGACTCAGACATCCTTCCTGGGCAGTCCAGAGGGACCCCAGTGCCTTTCAGATTCAACTTAGAAGGTCACAACTACTGTGGAGCAGCGATGGAGCTTGACTCAGAGGGGCTGAGGAGCAGCACTACCCAGACTGGATGCTCAGATTCTACATCCAATTTCACGGCAGATCTGGACGGGCCAGGGGATCTAGAGATGGGTTCTGTGCATGGCAGAGAACGGAGCTGACAGTGATCCCAGACTCTTTAGTCAATGGGAAGAGTTGGGGGTGGGGGGAGTCAAAAAAAGAGGAAGGAGGCCGGACCTTGCACTAAGATACCACACGTGGTCAGGTAAGATGCATGGTGGGAGGGGCTGGGTGAAACCCAGGGCAGTAAGATAAGTACTGGGGATGGACTCTTTTTGAGAGCCAATGAGGAGCCAGCAATGCCCCCTAGATCTGCGGCTTGGGCTTCTCAGCCAAGATCCCAGGATGAGCTCTGAGTTGGGTGGGGGTGGGGGTAGGGTCCTTCCCGCTGCAGCTGGTCAAGGTTCTGTGATGCTCCTGGCCAGCTGGGCTCCTGCACAGAGGACTGTGGTTGAGCCAGTGACAGCAGGAGTGGCAGATGAGTGCACATGGATGGCTGAGGGGTGCTGTGGCCACACACCTTTCCCCCTCAGAAGAGTTGTCTGGCTTCAGCCAGAGAGAGTTTGTGGGGCCGAGGGTGAGCAGGATGGCATGTCCTCACAGATGTGCTGCAAGGACCTTGGGTAAAGTTTGAAAATGTCTTGCTCTTCCTGGAGAGTGGGTTTACAGCCTCTTTAGGTCCCACCAGCCCATCAGCAGGTCGTGGCACCAGGGTAGGAAGCTAAGGGAAGAAGCCAACACAGCTGTCAGGGTGTGCACTCTAGATCAGTAAGTATAACCTGTGTGTGTTCACAGCAAGGGCGGAGGCCAAAAGCCAGGGCAAGGAGGTCCCCCTGAAACAGCTAGCTGCGCTCCTTCCCTCGGGCCAGGAGCCATGCCATTGGGTAAATGACTCTGAGGATCCTCCTCTTATGAGGTGAGTCTGTTTTCCCACCTCTTGAGCCTAGACTTTGCTAGAATGGAACAGAAGCCACAGTGGCCAGCTCTGAGCTAGATTTCAAGAGGCCACACACTCTCCACTTGCTCTGGGACATCTGTGTCTGATGCATGGCCATCCCTGGGACAGCCTGCCCCATGGCAAACCACCCAGTTGGTAGAAGAGAGGCCACCCCAGACCCTGCCTCTTTCTGTTGCCCACAGACATGGACAGGAGCCCCACTGAATTCAGTCTGACCCAGCCCAGACCACATGGGTTTCCCAGCCAATGTCAAAACCCAATGGTGACTGTTTTAAGCAGTTAAATTTGGGGAGAGTCTGTACCCTAGCAGAAGCTGAGGACACAGCTGGGAACAGTTTTCCATGTGTGTGGCCTTCGCCAGTGGTGGGCGGGGCAAGTGGAAATGGAAGGCTGGGGGCACAGAAGACTGTCCCCAGCTGGTGAGGCATGTGGAGGAACTCGGATCCAAGACAGGCACTGAGGCGGACAGTGGGGAAGAGAAAAGGGTGCCCAGCAGACTCCGAACATCATCTTCCAGTTACAGAAGAAACAAATCAAGATGCTGTCTTTTAAGGCAATCAAAAGATTCTAGATAAATTCCCTTCGCCAAATATCTAGTGCACTCCTGAAGCGGTTGCTCTTACACAGTTGATGGGGATCTTTCAGACTGGCCCAAACACTCTTTCCAGGATACAGGCAGAACTGAGTTTGACGTTGAGATTGTTGCACGACGTGCTATCAAGTGACTACAGAACGCCCCGCGTGGCTGTTCCCCAGCCGGGGGACGCCACAGCTTCCAGCATCCTGGGACACTGCCTCCTGATGCACCGGCTGACTGTGGTCCTCTGAGTCTGTGCCCAGAAGTGGAGTTGCAGGGCCTGCGGCTGAGCGTGACCCATTTCCTTCAACCGCGACAGCACACGATGTTATCAAACTAATTTCTGCCAATTACGTGAGTGAATAAAATGATATGTGGTGGCTGATTTAATTTGCATTTCCTGGATTACTGCAAGGCTGACCATCTTTTCGTGTGTCCGTTGGCCTATCTATTTCCTCTTCAGTGAACTCATATCCGCGGGCCATTTTCCTACTGGGTTGCTTATCTTTTCTTATTAATGTGATCTGATGCTTGTGTATTCTCCACACTCCAGGATGGATTTCTCTGTGGAGGGTAGCATGTTGGAGGCCTGCTAGACCAGTTAATGGGATTTGCTGAGTGAGGCTGCAGGCTTGTCTCTTAATCAGAGCCTGTGTGGTCTCTTTGATTGACAGCTGCACTTCTCCACCGAGCAGTGGGCACTGTGCACATCATGGTCAAAGTGAAGACCGGGATGTAGAAGACCCTTAGGAGGCAAACAGTCATTTCCTGTTTTCAGTCCCACTGCAGATGGGGAGAAACATCAATTCCAGGGAAGTCTCAGTCAGCCTCTGGTTCCACACTGGGAAGACTCAGTGCAGGGGATCAGCTTGGGCCCTCACTAGCCCAGGAAGAAGGGGCAGCCACACAGTCTAAGCAGACAATTGTGTTGAATACAGTGCATGGGAACAGAGTGAGGAAACACTTAAGACTGAATCATGGTGCCCCTCCCCCCGTAGTCCCAAAGGGGCTACTTTCTTGTCGTGGAAGGGGCACGAGGAGTGTGGGAGAATTCTGACAGGGATGTGCCCTCCTCTGCTCAGAGCTCTGCTCTGCCTTGGGCTCGCCAGGAGCCAGACTCAGGTGGAAATGTGCATGGCTATGCTCTGGTTTGCTTTTAGGGGCTGCACCTGTGGCGGGGGTGCAGGGAGGGACCTGGAGAACTGGGCAGAGAGAGGCGTTGGCTGCATGACGGTCTTGTGGAGCTCTGGAGCCGGACAGGGTTAGGATTTGGTGCACATGAGGTGAGGTGGCTGGGCCGTTTCTCCCCTGGGCTGCTAAGTCTGGTGGGGACCACACACCCGGGAATGGGGACTCTTGGCTGAGGCAGCTCCCTCAGCTGAGAGCAATGCCTAGGGATGGCCCAGCTGCACTCAGCAGCAGAAGGCGATCCTGCCAGCCAGGACTGACTGCCCTCTTGGAAGGAGACACGACCCAGCATCCACCCGTTCCAACAGCCTCCATATCACTCAGAACAAAGCCAACTCCGACTGCAACCCCTGTCTCGGCCACCTCATTCAGTCTAAACTGACCTCACCCTGCTGCTCCTAGAGTGCATCAGAGACACTCCTGCTTCACACTCGCACCGGCATGCCCCTCCTTCCACCTGCTCTGTAGCAGCAGGGCCTCATCCCCCCACACTCCATCTTCTCTCCTCCTTGTTGAGATGCTGCTTTCTCCAGAGATGTCCCCTAACTACCCTACTTAAGTTGGAAGCCGCCCTCCCAGAATGCTCTGTCCTGCACACCTTGCTCTGTGCTTCTCCACAGCATTGATCCCTCAGACAGCTCACATTCATTTTGTAGCTTCTCTCCCCCCAGGAACAGAGGAACCTGGTGAAAGCAGGCATTGCTGTCTCCCCTGGCCACAGCCCAGCCTGTAGTTCCTGGCTCCTGGTAACAGGTTGGTGGTGCTTGTGGGATGACTGAATGAAGAAAGAATGGAGAGCGCATCAGGCAGTGGACAGATCCAGGCTCCCACAGCTTATCAACTTGCTGCATCATATACCGCAAATGTAAAGGTCATCATGCCACTGAGGCAGGCAGGTCTTTCTGTGATGAGGATGGGCTAAGGACAGAGTCTGCATCCTCAGATTGGTGGGCAAGACACGGCCACAAGAATAAAAGGCCAAGCTAACAGTAAGCTGGAATTGGAAATGAGTGTACTGGCCCGAGAGCTGCACCAAACATCCAGAAAGTGGTGGTCAGGTGAAGCTGTTCAGCAGGTTTGATGAGGGAGGAAGATGGGGCTGGTCACACTCCCTAGTCCCCCCTTCAGGCTACTGCTGCTGAGACTGGCCTCACTGAGCTTCCAGCACACCCAGCTGAGGAGCAAAGAGACCCACGGGAGACTCGAATCACCTGAGGGGGACAGCAGCTGGGGCAGGTGCCTTCTCACATCCAGGACCCAGTTATTTGGTCCAATGCTAATCCAGGTGCTGTGAGGAAGGTGTGTGGCAGATGTGGTTAGCATTTACAGCCAGCTGACTTTATGTAACAGAGTTATCCAGGACAAGCTGAGTGGGCCTGATCTAATCAGCTGTACAGCCTTGAGAGCTGGGGGCCCCCCAAGAAGGAGAAATTCTACCACGCACAGCAGCTCCCGCTCCTCCCCAAGAGCTGCCAGGCTGCCCTTGCTGATGCTGACAGCCTGCCCTGCAGGCCTCAACTTGCCTGCTCATTCCCCACAACCAGCTAAGCTGATCCCTTTCAATAAATATCTTAGTGTCAATAATCTCCTAATAATATACATACAATATAGCCTAATATTTCCCTATATTAATAAATCTATCTCTTTATCTCCTAATTGTTGCATTTTTCTGGGGGGTATTTGACTAATACTTACAAATGACCAGAGAACAATGAACTTGAAGAAGGGGCTGTGAACACATTTTTTCACCAGTCAGTACAGACAATTTTTCAAGGCCTAATTTGTCAGGACATAGTCACCCAGGGCCTAATCAGACTTAGTGTCTGTGGCAGGAGCACAGATGGCCAAGGTCACAGGTTTTGATAGCACAATGAGTGTAAGAGTTGTCCAGAAGAAAACTAACCAGGATATGAGGGATTTAGGACACAGTGCAGAGGACAAAAATGGACAATTGTCCAGGACGCAGCTGGCCAAGGAGACAGTCACAGAGGAGTGTATATGGATTCCAGGACCTGAATGGCCAGCCCACTGACATAAGGATAAAGCCAGAGAGAATTTGCTGTCTGAAACACCATGACCAGGAATATAGTCCTGGAGGAAAAAGCCAGGGTAGATAGGACATCAATGGCCAAGAACACCATCCTTGAGGACAAAATCAGCGTTGGCAGTGTAGAACAAGTCTTAAGGACACACAGTCAAGGCCAGCACTGTAGACAGCTGCACAAAACGATCATGGTCATGCACGCCCTCGGGGGGACGTTGTCCTTGAGATAAGCACCATGTGCACTTATGCTGGAGTTAGGCTGTGGTTTATTTTTTTCATTTATCCAAGAAGCTATTTTTGTTCATTAAAACCTAGTTACTTGCTGTATCTAGCCAGGATCCTGGAGTGCTCGCTTGGTTAATTTAAGCAAGCAGAGCTTTGACGAAGTAATTTTATTGTCCTCTGGGATTGGCCAGCTTATGCCAAACCTCACTCTTTCTGTTGAAATGGAGTTAATTTTCACTGAAATTGCTTCTTAGCAGACAAACACATTCCCCATCATTTGAGTGCTTATGCTTCTCCAGGTCTATTATTCCTTAATTTACACACCCAGGCAGCACAGGACCCAGGCCCAAGACAGATAGAGATTCCCCTGAAGGGTGCATGGAGACAGAGAGGACTGCTGCTGCTGCTCAGCCACACATACCTGGGCAGAATCAGCCATTAACTGCGAGTCATTAATCGTCCAGTCAGTCTGCACAGCTGGAGGCCCCAGTGTGCCCAGTTCTGTGCCAAGCACAGCGAGAGCATGCAAGGTAGAGGAAACATGACCTTGTCTTAAGAACTCAGATTACATGAGGAGGCAAGATGCAGAAACAAAACAGGGCCATAACAATTTAGATGTTGGCATTGATCCAGGACTCGGGGGAGCGGACCTGGTGTCCTGGTGGACAGCAAAGAGTGGGCAGCCTGAGAAAGAAAGAGCATAGCTCTTGGAGGGTACCTATCATTGAGGAGCCCTATCCTGGTGAACTTCAAGGAGGACTAGAAAGTGGGTGCGGGTGTGATGGATTTGGTGAAGGGGCCCAGGAAGGCCAGAAAAGCAATCAGTGTACTTCAGAGAGGTTGTCATTCCAGAGGATAGGTCAGGACTAGAATCAAGGCTGCGATGATTAACCTAGCTTCTGAGTCACCATCAGTGCTGGCCTCCGAGACACACAGGGCATCAAAGGTGTGATCAAGGCTAAAGATGAGCACTGTGGAGACAAGATCAGCACCACGGAGAGCTCCAGACCAGGAAGCAGGGAGCACCCACAGCCAGGGGCAAGAACATTCAGATCCCAGTCGTGCAAGCAGAAATGCATAGCCCATATTTCTGCATTCATCCTTGGCTATAAAACGAAACTGAAGCAGAAGCTGTGGGCTTTGCTTAGCAGTTAATAAAGAACCTTGAAAAGAATGGGAATCTGTTGACACAGATGCTTTGAGAAGACAAGCGGTAAGCTAGCCGTTACATCTTGTTAGACGGATTAGGAGAACACGGGGGAATATTTGCATACCAATTACCATAAAATTTAAGTTCAATCTATACTTATTTTATGTCTTGCCTTCAGAAAGTTGAGTTTCTGTCTACATCTGTTTGCTAGGAAGATCTATTTTCTTGTAATATTGAAAATTTTGTCATAATAGTTTCAAAAAGTGTTGACTTGTAGTATTGAGATTAAAGACATTTATTAGAGAAAAACTACATTGTTAAAATGTTTGTACTGGAAAAGGATTCATGAAAAGGTGTTTATTCACCTTGATTATAATTAACCCAGTATCTCCCTCACTAATCTAGCAAACTGTAGTCAACTCTCAAGCCATGTAAGAATTCTTTAATGTTACAAATGTAGTAGGATGCATATTTCCATGTATAATGCATCTGCAAGCACAACAAAATGACTCTAATATATTAACTTTAAAATCCAAAATACAATCTTTGTTTATGGAGGGGCAGGTGTGCCTGGTTTCAGATACAGGGGTCACATGTATGACCCTGCCACAAACAGAAGCTGTTTGCTCTCTCTTCTCTCCCCTCCCTCCTCTCTCTCTCTTTGTTAAGCGAAGCCCCACCCCCAACCCCTGCCCTTGCCCCTGTGGTCAGCTGTTCTTCATTTTACTCACATGTGTTAAGTTGTCTCTTTGTGTCTGCCATCAGACAAGTTTCCAGTTTCGCTTTAGAGCTTAGCTGGGCTCTTCAAACTTAACAAAGTACTTAAACTGCATGCTGTCTTAATCTATTCAAGCTGCTATAACAAAATATCTCTGGGTAGTTTACAAACAACAGACACTTATTTCTCACCATGTGGGAAGAGACTGGGAAGTCCATGATCACGGTGCCAGCATTCTGGGGCTCTGGTGAGGACCCTTTCCTCATAGATGTCAACTTCTCTGTGTCCTCACATGGCAGAAAGGACCAACAAGCCCTCTGGGGCACTGAGCCCTTCTGAATGCCCCCATATTGCATTGCAATGGAAATTAAGTTTCAAATCTGGGGCCAGTGTGGTGGTACAGCAGGTAAAGCCACAGCCTGCAATGCCAGCATCCCATATGAGCCTCAGTTCAAGTCCTAACTGCTCCACTTCTCATCCAGCTCCAGGATAATGTGCCTGGGAAAGCAGCAGAAGATGGCCCAACTACTTGGGGGACACAAATATTCAGACCATGGAAGATGCTTCTACGTTTTTGGGGTGCCCATGGGGGAGGCACAATTTGGGACACATGCCTGGTCTGTCATTTTATTTTGGTATCTAAGTTACACTTTCACTCTTGTTGGTTAACTACTTGAGTCTTAGTGAAGACTGGACCCTCAAGATGCCCAGCACAGAGTAAGACTTACTGATGATCTGATGAAGAAACAGATGAATGAATTGAGGAAAACATGGGGTAAAACGGGAAAATGGGCATTTGGACTTTTCTAGGAGAGGAGAATATTCCGGAGGTGAATCCCTGTAGCTGAAGGGCAGGGGGTAGGCTATCTGTTGGGAACAGTTCTGCCAGAGGCTGCCTGGACAATGCTGGCCCTTGGGCTGTCCATTTCCCTCGAGACAGCCCAACTGCTGGATTCCTCCTGGCTTTAGAATCTCGAGGCAGACAGATTAGAGGTGGAGTCTCAGCCCTGCACTACTGGAATCCTGAATCTTGGGCAGTTCACTCAATGCTTAGAGTCTCACCTTCCTTGGCTGTGTAGCAGGCAAGGAAAAAAGGGAGGTGGCCTCTTCAGGGTGCAAGCAAGGCTTGGCGTTTAGCACGCACCTGGCATCACAGAGGGGCTAACGCCAGTACAGCCAGTGCTCCTGTTGCCCACACCAGTGGTCATCCAGAAAGGCAACTCACACAGGCGCTGGATGGGGTGACACTCTACTCACAGAGCATGAGACAGAGGTAGGGAGGTCTACAGCGAGCCTCGGTCCTCCCTGGCCAGTGGGACTCTCCCCACAGCTGAGACAGGAAAAAGGTCTGCAAGCAGCCTCTGAACTGTGGGTGAAGGACCTCATTCAGGTACAGCAGTGGGGTTGTCCAGGTGCCATGAGATGCCCGTGCCTAGGCAGAACAAGGAAACACACCCAAAGACACCACAGGGAACAAGCTCCTCAAGACAGAGAGTGAGCCCAGCAAGGCTGTGTGGGGCCCTTATCTCCACAGAAGGAAAGGCTCCAGCCCCCAGATACAGTTTCATGCAACCATGCAAGGGGTGAGCAGGATGTACGCAGGTGTCTTTCCAGACAAACATCGCTCCTGCCATTATGGTCCTGCTGGCACTCACTTCTTCCTGACCCTGTCTGTTCCTGCTTCTCCCCTGCTCTGCAAGGAAAGATGGGGTGGGCCTTTGGTGCAGCAATTAAGGTACCTTTGGGGACACTGCACCCCATGTCAGTGTCTGGATACAGCTTCCTGGGAGGCAGTGTGATGGCTTCGTGCTTGGGCCCCTGCCACCCATATGGGATGCCCAGATGGAGTTCCAGCTTCATGGCTTTTGCCTGGCCCAGCCCTGACTGTTGTGGGTATTTGTGGGAGTGGAACAGTGGAACAGTATATGGAAGATCTCTTTTTCTTTTTCTCTTTCTCTTTCTCTCTCTCTCCTCTCCCCTCCCCTCCTATCCTCTCTCTCTCTCTCTCTCTCTCTCTCTCTCTCTCCACTCCCTTTTCAAATAAACAAATGAAGATTTGAAGAAAACAACAGAAAAGGTGATTCCTAAAAAACAAAGACAAAGTATCTCTTCTTCAAGGACCTCAGCAGGCCCAGGTCACTTGCGCTGCTCCCTTCACATTTTCCACTTTTTTTTTTTAACTTATGTAATTTTCTGATCACCACCCTGACAAAAAGAGAAAAGTGGAAGGAGTGAGAGCAGCATTGAGGCTCAGCCCATCACTGCCTGGCTTTGCTCACAGCTCCCTGCCTGGCCAAGCAAAGGAGCAAAGAAAGTGAGTTACCAAAACACATCCCAAATGAGTCTCTTATGTTATACATGAAGTGACATAGAAAGGGTTATGATAGCATTATATACATATTCACATAGAATCTCTGGCAAGATTTATTCGAAGACATTGATAGAGAATTCTCCAGGTTGTGCAACTGCAGGTAATTTTTATTTTAATTGTGTACATGTTATAATTCTTACATGGAATATTTATTACTTGGAAACTGCCATTTGGCTTAGCAGTTAAGATACATATATTCCACATTGGAGTCACTGGGTTTGATACCTGGCTCTGCTCCCAATTCCAGCTTCCTGCTAATGTGCACACTGGGAGGCAGCAGGTGCTGCCTCAGGAGCTGGGCCCCTGCCACCCATGCTGGAGACCCAGTTCCTGGCTCCTGAATTCAGCCTGGCCCAACCCTGGCTAACGTGGGCATTTGGAGAGTGAATCAGTTGGGAACTCTCTCAAATAAATAAATAAGCTTTTAAAAAGAATCACTATTACTTTGATTAAAACAAAATTTATTTTAGAGGTCCCTTTCAACACTGGCATAGGGTAACTTATCATTTATTTTCTTCTACTTCTACTTCTTTTATAGATGCACTTTTTTATGCTGAAATCTTTAATCTCCAATTTACTTTGGTGCAAGTTAAGGGTCTAACTTTACTTTTTCAAAGTATTTAGCCAGCATTCTGGTAGCACTTTCTGAACAATCTGGGCTTTCCCTCTGACATCTAAGCCTTTCTTCCTGTTTGCCATGTCCCTCAATAAAAGTCACGGATAAACTGATTGCTCATTTACCCGCGTGGCTATTCTAGCGACAAGACCCCACCATGCTGTCGCAACTTTTAGTTCTTTTGTTACCTGGAAGCACCAGATCACCCTTGTCATTCTACACACATTCTTCTGTGTAAGTTTTGGAACTACTCTCCTGAGTTTGAATGGGATGTTAGAATTTAAGAAGAATTCACATATTTGAACTCTTCAGGTTTTTCCTTCAGGCACATGGATCTTTCTTTACCTGTCAACTTCTAATAATTTTTCCCCCCTTTGACCAGTACTGAAAATCTTCTGAGGGAGAAATAAAGAAAAATAAGACTCTAATTAATTAAAATGAATTTGAACATGGAAGCGAAAACACTGCAAAGTCAAACAAACGGGAACAAGTGAGGCTATAGTCAGAGGAATATTCAAAGGCTTAAGTACATTCAATGTCAAACAAGAAATGAAAATTCAATTTAAAAAGTCTTTTTCTTAAAAAGAGGAGCTAAAGAAAACAGAAGAAATAATAGCATAACAAACAAAATTCAAATAGCCAGAAAGTCAGAACCAATGAATAATCGAAGACCTACTTATTTCATTCCTCACTGTAATGGATTTGTCTGTCCTCTGAATCCTACCAGTTTCTGCTCCATGTTTTTCAAAACTCTGTTGTTAGCTGCACATATGCTCCAGATTCTTGGAGAACTGAATCCCTTACCACTGTGCAGCGCCCTTTTCTACTAATGCTGCTCCTTCTTTGTTCACGTTCAATGCCTGTGCTGTCCTGTGTTCATCTACCACCAGCAGGCTGATTGGCATTTTCATGGAATCCGGGCATTTTCCACCCTTTGTGCTTTCAGCCTCTGTCTTTGTAGTCCACATGGATTTTTCACAGATAGTTTGTGGTTGGGCAAGACTCAGGTTTTTTAAATATACAAGAATAATAATTCAAATCCCTGGCTAAGTGAAACAAAACAACACAAAATTTAAAATAAATTAACAAAAGAATGTCATTGTGCAATCTGAAGAAATATGATTTTGAGAAGACTTCCTTGCTGGTGAAAAGTGGAGTTGGGGGAGCTTAGAGAGTTACAGATTCACAATGCCAGGTTATTTTTTTCTAAAAGAATTTTAATACAAAAGGTATTTAAATAGGTGTGAGTGTATAGTTGTAAATTTTGCTGATACAATTATTTCCTTGATGACTTTTTTTAAGGTTTTTTTTTTTTTTACTTTTATTAAAATTTTTTTGACAGGCAGAGTGGACAGTGAGAGAGAGAGACAGAGAGAAAGGTCTTCTTTACCTTTGGTTCACTCTCCAATGGCCACCACGGCCGGCGCACCGCACTGATCCGAAGGCAGGAGCCAGGTGCTTCTCCTGGTCTCTCATGGGGTGCAGGGCCCAAGCACTTGGGCCATCCTCCACTGCACTCCCTGGCCACAGCAGAGAGCTGGCCTGGAAGAGGGGCAGCTGGGACAGAATCCCGCGCCCTGACCGGGACTAGAACCTGGTGTGCCGGTGCCGCAAGGCGGAGGATTAGCCTATTAAGCCGTGGCGCCGGCCCCCTTGATGGCTTTTTTTTAAAGATTTTTCATTTTTTTTTGAATGGCAGAGTTACAGAGAGGCAGAGGGGGAGAGAGAGAGAGAGAGAGAGAGAGAGAGAGAGAGTCAGTCTTCCATCTGCTGGTTCACTCCCCAAATAGTTTCAATAGCTGGAGCTGGGCAGACCTTAAGCCAGGAGCCAGGAGCTGCTTCTGGGTTCCCACATGGGTGCAGGGGCCCAAGGACTTGGGCCATCTTCCTCTGCTTTCCCAGGCCATAGCAGAGAGCTGGATTGGAAGTGGAGCAGCCGAGACTCAAACCGGCGCTCATATGGGATGCTGGCACTGAAGTAGGATCCTCAGCCCACTACGCCACAGCGCTGGCCTCTTTGGTGGCCTTTGCTCCCAAATTACATCCTTCCTTTCGATCTCACCACTTGTTCTCCTGAAGCACATCTCTTACACATGCTTGTCTCGTTTTATCACTCATTGCTTTGATTTTTAAAAATCACAAAGACATTTATGAAAAAAGTCATCCTGCCTTCCCCCTTATCTCAGGATTTCATGGTCTTTCTAGGTTACACTTTCTAGGCTTTTAATGTCTCCATTACCAATACCATACCTACTTTTTTTGGCTTTTGCACTATCTCTCGCCAGCATACTCTGTTTTTATTTTCATATCTCATTTGTTCACTCTTGCCCCCACCTTAGAACATAAGCTCTGTGAAAGCAGAAATTCTTGTTGGTTGTGTTCACTGGGGGTCTCAAAATTTAAGTCAGTGCCTGTCAGTTGCTTAATCAATACTTGGTAATCACAGAGAAATGAGTTTCTAAGCTATTTCAATGGTGAATAATTCCTGGCTCAGGACTTCAAAAACCCTGGTAACTTCCTGAGTGGTGGGAGTGTATTGGTGTGCCAACCAGACAGCTCCTGGTGGGACCCTGGACAGTCTCAGGGCACAGGCCGGTCAACAGAATTCTGCCCAAGAGCAGGAGGAGAGTTGGGGCTTTCAGCCGCCTAACCTCTGAGGAGGGGAAGTGGGTGGGGCTGGGGGCAGAGCAGAGTTCAGTTTTGTGCCCAGGAGTTAATCAAGCACGCTGGGTAGTAAAGCCTTGATCAGAATCCAGCCCGCGGGTTGGCAGGTGATGTCTGGAGATTCCAAGCAGAGGGGCCACCAAAGCTCTGTGCGCCCAATCCCTGCCTCCACATCAGTTTCTCCTGTGTATCTCTCCATTTGTTGGATTCTGATCTATATGTAGCCTTTTTATAATAAAACTTTAGTAAAAATAGCATTTTTAAATAAAGATTTATTTATTTTTATTTGTTGACAGGCAGAGTGACAGCGAGAGAGAGAGAGAGAGGCGGGAGGGGGAATCTTTCACTTGCTGGCTGACTCCCCAAATGCCTGCAACAGCCAGGGCTGGGCCAGGCCCAAGCCTGGAGCCTGGAACTCCATACAGCTCTCATGTCAGGGTGAAGCCAGAATTCCTACATGGGATGCGGGTGTCCCACATGGCAGCTCAATCCCCTGCACCACAAAGCCCACCCCCGAAAGAAGAGCACTTTCAATGAGTTTGGCGAGCTGTTTTATTCATAGGGAATCTGAAGAAGTGAGGGGAAACTGAATTTGTACATGGTCAGCTAGAAGTGCAGGTGGCCTCAGAGCCTTGGCAGCTGCACGTGCAGTGGGGACTGTCTTGTGGCTGACTCTGAGGGTAACCTGGAGTGTCCAATGCTAACTCAGGGATTGTGTCAGAATTGTACTGCAGTGCACCCTCATGGGGGTAAAAGCAGAGAAAAATTGCTTAGGTGGAAAAAACGTAATTTTGTTTAAAGCAAATACTGAGTATCAGCAGCAGATAGAGGTAAAGGAACGAGAAAACACCAACGAAGCAGCTGTGAGTAGCTCACATTGTGAAGGGCCCTTAGGAGACTTTTTATAAAAGCTTATATTTATTATTTATAAAGAGGAACACGTAAATATGTGTTGGGTCTCCTCCAAAAACCTTGGAATCTCCTGAGTGATGAGAGTGTCTTTCTGTGTGCTAATGAGATGATTGATGGCTGGGGTTCCTGGACAGTCCCTGGATGGAGCGCTGGTGTGAGGGGAACCAAACCTGTGATTAGAGGGTTAGAACTTTCATTCTTATCCCTGAGCTCTGGGAAAGGGATACAGCTAATGGCTGAGCTGATCACCAATCACCAATAATGCCATCAGTCATGCCTACATAAAGTAACTCCAGCAAAATCCAAAAGGACTGGGAGTTCAGAGAACTTTGGGTTGATGAACAAGAAATCCTCTGTGTAGTGAGGCAGGGTAGCGAACCCCAACTCCTCCCAGACAGAAGCTGCTGTGCATGGGACTGTTCTGCACCTTGCTTTTCCTACCATTTCATCTGTACCATTTATTTTATCCATTAAAAACAGGGGTGGTGCTCGGTGCACAGGTTAGGATGGCACTTGGCATCCCGTCAGAATGTCTGGGCTTGAGTTCCAACTCAGCTCCTGACTCCATCTTCCTGCTAATGCACACCCTGAGAGGCATCAGGGTCTCTGCCACTTACGTGGGACACCTGGACTGAATTCCAGGCTCCTGACTTTGGTCTTGTCCAGCCCTGGCTATTGTGGGCATTTGGAGAATGAGCCAGCAGGTAGGAGCACCCTCTGTCTCTCCTTCAGATAAAAAAAATAAGAAAATAAAATATCCTTTGTAGTAAATTGGTAATAATGAATAGAATATTCCCCTAATTTTTGTGAGGATCCCAGCAGTCAGGGGAGGGTCACGGGAACCCCAGTTTCTGGCAGGTTGTCAGAAGCACAAGTCACAAGCTGGGGTTTGCAATTGGCATGTGACGTGAGGGCAGTCTTGCGTGACCAAGCCCTCGACCTGTGGGCTCCGGTGCTGACTCCTGGTCGACAGAGCCAGAACTGAATTGAAATGTAGGACGCCCAGCAGGTGTCCACTAGAGAACTGCTTGGCATGACAGGAAAAACCCACACACATTCCTTGTCAGCAGTGAAGCCCTGAGACTGCTGAATGAGAATATGGTAGGAGAAAAACAGTTTGTTATTTTCTTTACAGACTAGTGATCAATACAGTAAAAACAGAGGTGCCTAATTTATTGGCCACAGCCTGTTAGCAGTAGAGAAAACTAAGGACTGGGAGAAATAATTTTTAATGGAATGAGAGAGTTTTTTTTCCCTACAGAGTGAGGTCATACATGAATATCACTTTCATCTATATGCTTGTATATTTGCAACCTTGAAAAACCAGGAGGTTTCTTAAAAAAAACACAACTGATCGAAATGAACTAGAGAAAAACGCAGAAAGATGGACTACACCAGGAACCATGAACGAATTTGATAAATTTATCCACAAGCAAAAATGACCTTCAACAACAGTGCTGAAATTTTGATGGGTAGATTTCTTCCCCCCAGGTCTGGACAAACGGGTAAATTCTCAGCTCTATAAAAGTCTGGCGAAATCTCTCACTGAGGTCAGCTCCGGGAGTGATTTCTTCCCTCGTTTGGTCTGGATTTATCATCTCCCAGTGTCCAGACTCTATTGATTTTCTTTCTGTCCTATCCAGGGCTGTTCAGCTTCGCTGCCTCTCCCAGCGAGTTTCCCCTTTCTCCAGAGAGAAGCCTGGTGGCTGTCTGCACCCTGCTCAGAACCCAGATGTCTAATTACAGAATCCTTGTAAACTAATTTCTTTTATAAACGTGTAGATTCACAAGGAGTGCACTACCGTTAGACAACAATAAGGGCAGAAACCCACATTAGCACAGTCCCTGGCTCCAGAAACCTGCTGGGCAGCACGGTCCCTGTGGTTAACAACATCGCATTGTACACCGAAAATCTTAGGAGATGAGGTCTCTTGTGATGTGCCCTTACTACGATAATAATAAAAAAGATGATGGGGCCAGCACTGTGTTGTAGCAGGTAAAGATGCCGCCTGCAGTGCTAATATCCCATGTGGGTGCTGGTTCGAGTCCCAGCTGCTCTACTTCTGATCCAGCTCTCTGCAATAGCTGCGAAAGCAGTAGAAGACGGCCCAAGTACTTGGGCCCCAAAACCGTGTAGAAGACCTAGAAGAAGCTCCTGATCCCTAGCTTCAGATCAGCGCAGCTCTGGTCACTGCAGTCATCTGGGGAATGAACCAGCGGATGGAAGATTTCTCTCTCTCTGCCTCTGCCTCTCTGTATCTTTAACTTTCAAATAAATAAATAAGTCTTTTAAAAAAGATGAGTAGAGTTCATTAAATAATTCACAAAAAATAAATAAGCCTTTATTGATTTCACATACTTAAGGAAATTATTAGGGGGAGGGGAGAGTTGTTTTTTTGTTTTGTTTTGTTTTAGATTTATTTGAAAGAGTTACAAAGAGGGAAAGATGGAGATACAGAGTTCTTCCATCTGCTGGTTCACTCCCCAAATGGCTGCAACAGCCAGAGATGAGCCAATCCAAAGCCAAGAGATAAGAGCTTCTTCCAGGTCTCCCACATGGGTGCAGGGGCCCAAGCAGTTGGAACGTCCTCTACTGCTTTCCCAGGCCATTAGCAGGGAGCTGGGTCAGAAGGGGAGCAGCCAGGATGGGGACCATGGCGTCACCACGCCAGCCCCTATTTCCTTTTTGTGTAATTGTGCTCTAGCCGAGTCCGCTTCATTGCGTGTTGCCCGCTTTCCTCTTTGATGCACACAGAACTATAGGGGATTTTGTTTTTTGGAATCCAAGCTATCATAAAGACAGTTTTTGATGAGGTATTGGCTTGGATCCCCTAGAGAAAACATGAGCAGGGACAGAGCAGACCAATACCACCCTCTGTCCAGGAGGTCACCCATAGCCTGGCCCTGGGGGGCCTCCTGGCACCTTGGCTGGGAGTCTGTTGGGGGAAGGGATCCCTGGCATCACCCACTCGGCCCAGCGGGCTGCATTATCTCAGGTCTTTGAACAGTCTCACCTTCCAGAGAGCAGGCTGGAGTCAGCACATGAACTGTCCAGTGTGATATTCAAACGGCACAGCAGAACGGGATATCTCCCCCTCCGCCACCCACCCCTCTGCTCCCACCCCAATCGGACTTGCTCATGCCAGGAGGCCCTACAGCAAAATAGCAGCCACTCAGTGACTCGTTCACTACAAAATGGATTCCAGAGGCTGAGAGCTTGCAATCTGGGTGCTGTGTGGCTGAATTCCAGGAGGGCCCTCATCTAGGTTGCGTTCTACTGATCTCTAAACTGGGACTCTAGATAGTGTCCTGTCTGTGGAAAGAGGGGCTGGAGGGCTCTCCTGGGCTTCTTCCGGGAGGACATTGACCTCCCTCCCAGCTGCTCTACCCTTGCGATCTCATCACCCCTTAAAGAGCCTACTCTGACCTCACCACACTGGGGGCTGGGGTCCCAGTAGATGAATGCAGGGGATGACATTCAGTCCATAGGAGGCAGTGTGCCGGCCTGGGGCACACAGGGAATCCTGGCAATGCCATGGCCACAGAAAGTGCAACTCTGCCTGCTGTCATCCACAACCCCGAGGATCTTAGGGAGCCACAGGACATGTGACAGAGAGAATGCAGGGAGAAGGAGGGAGAAAAAGCCACCCCTATTCCTCTCCCACCAAGAACCTCATTGTGGCAAGAGCAGTAGAAGCAAGCAGTTTCCATTAGCTGAGAGCCTGGAGTTATGAGGGGGATTGGGCAGGATTTTTTTCTACTCCTTAGGGATCAGAAAAGCCAGGAGCCCTGCTCGAGACTTCACAGAAGGAAGGAAGATGTGACATGGCCTGGACAGCTGACCAAGGCAGGAGAGCGAAGCTGCTAGTCACCTGTCCGCACCTCGCAGCCAGGCTCGCGTCACGATGTGAAGTCAAATTTAAAAGGCAGTTCAAGGGAGGGGGCTCCTCCGGCTGCCGGCTGCCTCACGGTGTCCTGCAAAGCAAATGAATCAAAGCACTGGGCTGTGGGAGATGGAAGGCAACTCCAGTCCTGGCGGCCCATCAGATAAGATGCACACACAAATAATAAAGAAAAATTGCTTGTGCACGATTCTCAAGTACAACATTTCTGTGTGCAGCCTTTCAATCTGATTATTGGACAGTGACGACACTTCTGGTCATCTCAGAGAGCTGTCTCCCATTTTCCAAAAACTGGAGCTCGGCATATCTGGGCAGGATTCAACAGTGTCCATGCTGGACTCCTCACCACCGTCCATCTCCTCCAGCCTGGAAAGGAGGCCTGTGGGAAGACCTCTGCCACTTAGGATGCAGCAACACAGAGACGGCCAGTGCAGGTGGTGCCCTCCCTGGCCCTTGGGCTGGTCCTGGGGCCCAGCAGTGTGGCTGAGCCTGGGAAGGGGCAGCTCGAAGTGTATGTGAGGTCACAGCTAGATTTAGACTACCATGAGTTTTTCCATACTTTTTTCATTGCTGACAGTGGCCAGATGTGGTCACGGAGTAGGAAAGGGACACGAGGACCCTCTGGAAACCAGAAGGAAGCCAGGTGCGGATTCCCGGGACAGAGCAGACTCACTACACCACGTGCATGCATGGAAGCTCTCCTTGCATAATGAAGGAACAGGCATCTTGCATTTTACTTGGGATCCTGCATTTTATTTAATACACTGTAAGCATTTCCCATCACAAATAAACCTCCACAGCTTTCCTGCCAATACTTAACTGAGAAATTGAGTATTTGGAAGGATTCTAATGGGCCTGGAAACTCAATCTCAAATCAGTAGCCATCACATTAAACTTTGATAGAAATTAGGAGTAAAATGTGAATATTGGTTTCTATCATTTTTAACATTTTACTGCAGTTTCTAGCTACTTCAATTACAAGTGAGCCAGAAATAAGAGGTGAAGACACAAACTTGTAATTATTTAAAAGCAATATGTTTATATATATATATTTCCCAAGAGTGTCAAAGAAAAAAAATAACTGGAACTAATTAAGAGAACTCAGTCTAAATAGAAGGCAATTTTACTCAAGTGAATGAATTCTCTATATAAGTAACCAGAGCCATAAAAAAAAGATCTATTCACCCAGGAACAGAAAATAAATGCATCAAAAAAAACACTAAAATGTTTCAAGGTAACACTTACCAAGACCTAAAATAATGGGAGTGCTTAAAAGACACAGCCTGAGAGAATTCTCAATGGCTAAAGGTAGAATCTTTGAAGAACAAAGTGGTGGTGTAGCACTGGATTCCAACCTGAAGCATAAAACTCACTTCCTAGAGTCCATACAGATATAAGTGTGTGCAGGGGAATCAACGAGTCTACCACATAGAAAAGTTCCAAGTAATTTAGGTAGATACACTGCCCTCGGGGAGTAGAGCATGCCCCTCTCTCTGGGAGAGCCTTCCTAGGGGCATGGTGGAGAGGGTAAGAACGGCTGCCGGGGTTGGGGGTAGGGCGATCAGGTAACACGACCTCAGGCAGGTGGCCAAGGTCAACATCACAAGCACTGTTGATGATGGGAGCCCTGACAGGATGAGCTGAACGCTTCTCTTTGGTCTTCCTCCCTAAAACATACAACTCCAGCTGAGGCAAGAGGCAAACACCAGACAGATCTCAATTACAGGCCCTTCTATGGAACATCTGACCAGTCCTCCTCAAACTGCCAAGGTCATCAGGAGCAGAGTGACTGTGAGAAACTGTCACAGGCAAGAAGAGCCGAGGGAGACAGAAGGCTAACTAGAATGTGGTGTCCTGGAGCAGAGCAAGAGCACCCAGGAAAAACCAGGAAAATCCGAATCCGGCATGAACTTTGCTAATCGATACTGGTTCATTAGCAGTTGGCATCTGGCCTAGTGGTTAAGGTACTGGTTCAAATGCCCGCGTCCCAGATCAGAGTACCTAAGTTTGAGGCCCAGTTTTGGCTTCTGATTGCAACTTCCTGCTAGTGAAGACCCTGGGAGGCCGTGGCGATGGTTCAAGTAGCCGAGTTCCTGCCTCCAACATGGGAGACAAGGATTGAGTTCTTGGCTCCAGGCTTCAGCCCTCAGCTGTTGCGGCATCTGGGGAGTGAACTGACAGGAGCACTTTTTCTCCCTTCCCCTCTCTGATCAACTAAATTTCAAAATGCTGTTTCATTAATTCTAACAAATATACGGTAATTTTAAGTAATGTAAGAGGTTAGGAACGGGGAACTGGATGTAGGGTATGCAACAACTTTGTGTTTTCTTTGTAAATTTTCTGTAAATTATTAAAAGTATTCTAAAGTCAAAAGTTTATTCAGAAATACATGTCAACTCTTCCTTAACCTATGTATTTTAATGTAATTCAAAATCCCCCAGATTTTTTTTTCCAAAAGGAAAACTGGTTCACAAAATAGTGCAGGTTGTTGTTAAAAGAGGAGGAATAGTTAAGTCAGTTTTAGAAAAGCAAAGTAAGGGAGTGACTTTCTCTGATATGAAAACACATAAAGGAACAACCTTAAAGCACCGGTTCTGATCAGACACGGATTGATGGAACGGAAAGCTTGACCCAGAAACCGGCTCTGGAGAGCACACAAATGTGACCTCTATCAAGGTGGCCGCTCTGGTGCACTGAAAACAGGGAGAGCCACGTTTGCGCCAGATCGGGCACACAGCGCACAAAAGCTCCCTGCTTTATTTGGTTTGAGCTGCAGCTCAGGTGCGGAGGCCGTGGCCTCACTCCTCAGTGCGCAGCCGGCTCTGCGTGGCTCAGCAAGGCGGTGCTTCCTGGCTGCATTGTGTCTCCCTTCAGGCTTCATCCTCACCTCCCTCCCCTGGCGGCACTCAACCCAGTGGGCCTTGCTCCCTCTTCTTGTTCTCCATTCTCCTTGCCCCTCCAATGGATTCCTCACTCGTATCTTCTGTTCCTTACTCCACTGGGATTCCTGCCTTTCTCAGTGATGCCCAGGAATCCCTTATCAGTTCTGGAGTAGCTCCTGTGGCTGACAGCTGTCTTTCTGCCTTCCTGTGGAAACAGCAGGCTGTGGTTTATTCCACAGCAATGCAGGCAGACTGCGGAAACCCCCGAAGTGCCCCTCCCTAACCTCCCCCCTGTGCAGGAAGCCCTGCCCTCTCCCACTTAGGAGACAACCCAGTCTCCCCACCCATTCTCCCGGCTCCCATCCAAGGGGGTTCTCTGTTTGCACTGCTGGCTTGACAAATCCACCCACCTCCCTCTGGCTTTTGGCACGTCTCTGAGGCTATCTTTGGAAGCAGTGGTCCCACGCTAATTTGACATCTTACCTACAGCCAGAAGATAGTGTGCCACATGCCAATTTCACAGGGTAAAAAAGCTAGGAGAAAAACACTGAAGTACTTTTTCTATGTGTATATTGAAAGTATATTAAAGCGTTTTTTAGGGAAAACATATAATTATTGTGTTTGCCACATCTAGCAGCTGAAAACTGCTCTTCTTGTTTTCCCCAAGTCCTTATCATTTTCTTGGTTGGTGGCAGACCAAATTACTACTCAGCAGCCCTTGTGTGATGCCTGAACATTAAACAGAACCTGGTGTCACAGCAACAACTCCATCAGCTTTGCACCATGGGCTGTGGAAGTGACAGATTTAAGTCTCAATGGTTAAGGAACAACCCAAGCTGTATCCCCCATGGGTTGAGTGTCCTGTGGCTCATAATTTTTGTGAAGAAATCCATCAACAAAAAGTGAATCTCATGTCTTCCTGGTGAGATTATTTTTTTCCTTCTGGTCACACTCCATCAGAATTTTGAGGTGGGACCCAGGCATCCACGTTTTATAAAATCTCAGGTATTTTAAGGACAGCCAAGGATGAGAAGTGGTGCTGATTCGGGCTCCTGATTTTTAAACCAAGCTGCACACTGCATTGCCTGGGAAACAAAGATGGAGTCTCTTTCCTTGATCTCACTCACTGAGGTTCTGGTTTCACTGGAATGGAGCGCAGCCTGGGCACTGGGAGTTTTAAACGCTCTTCAAGGGAACCTAATGTGCAGCAAGTACAAGGACCACTGCCCTAGCGAGCTGAGACAGACCCCAGCTCCCACACCCAGCAGGGTCCCCAAAAGCTTATCTCACGGAAGAGAGCCCCTTCCTCCTGGGTATACTCTCTTCATGGCAGTGTGCACCCAGCTACTGTTCCAACAGAGCACAACTCTCACAGGCCACGCTATCATCAGAGCATCCCTCAGGTTTGGATAAGGACAACACTGAGACTACCTGGCCCTTCCATTCCTCCAACTCCTTTAAAAGGACCCCTTAAAAACCTTCTGCTCGGGACTGGCACCATAGCATAGTGGGTTTTAGGGGCTGTCTGTGACGCTGACAATCCATCTGGGCCATTTCAAGTCCTGGCTGCTCCACGTCCCATTCAGCTCTGCTAATGCACCCAGGAAAGCAGCAGAGGATGGCCCAAGTGCTCCGGCCCCTGCATCCATGTGGGAGACCAGAAGAAGCTCCTGGTTTCACTGTGGCTATGTGGGGGCTGAACAAGCGGATGGAATTTTTCTCTCTGTCTCTGTCTTTGTCTCTCTCCTTCTCTCTCTAACTCTGCCTTTCAAATAAATAAAACTTTAAGCAAGTAAACAAAAAAACAAAAACCTCCTGCTCTTGAATTTCTATTTCTGAGATGGCTTCCTGGGAAGACAACCTGAGACACTGGGCTTCATTAAAATGAAAATCTTCTGTTCTTTGACAGATACTGTTCAGGAAACGAAAAGAGAAGTCATAGACTGGGGTAGAACACATCCATCAAACCTCTGGAATCCATAATACATAAAGAACTTTCACAGCTCAATAACACAAAGTCAGCCCAATGATAAAATAGTCTCTCTCTTTTTTTTAAAGATTTATTTATTTAAAAGAGATCTTCCACACACTGGCTCATTCCCCAGATATTTGCAACCAGGCCGAGGCCAGGACGCTAGAACTCCTCTGAGTCTCCCAAGTGGGTGCCGGGATCCAAGCACTTGGGCCATCTTCTGCTGATTTCCCAGGTGCTTTAGCAGGGAGCTGAATGAGTAGTGGAGCAAACAAGGCTTAAACTGACACTTTATCATTGAAGATGGCGGTTTAACCCACTGTGCCACCGCGGTGACCCCCAAATGCTCGAAGTTTTGAACAGGTACTTCATAAAAGATGTGCAGGTGTGGTCAATGAACACATGAAAACCCAGTAAGGATGGAACCAGGTAAAGTGGGCATAGAGCATCTTCTGGTGCCAGGAAGTAAGGAGGTTCTCAAAACAAAACAGCCAGCCATGAGGACTGCGGAGAAGAGTCCCAAGTACCCAGCAGCCACCTGAGACACGGCCCGCAAACAAAGCTGGACCTTTGCACAACAAAATAACGAACTAAATACTTACTTAACTGAACTATTCAATAATAAATAATAAAAATAACTGAAACATTTAACTAAATAACTAAGCAGTTAATCTAACTAAAAATGGGATTATAACCCAAGGGAGAAAACATGTAGCCTTGAGTCCATGCTGACATAAACAAATGCATGGCAGAGAACAGATCTTCCAGACGGAAGCATTCCAAGTACTTTGGGGAGATCCCCTCAAGGGGTTGAAGGGAAGCCCCCCTCTCCCTAGCTTTGGGCTGTGTGTAGCGACCTCCAAGGAGGCAGCAGGGAAAGAAGGGAAAAGATAAATCTAACAGTCTCCTTTGTCAGCTTCTCAAGGTCAGCTCGCCCACCACACCCCAGCAGACACCTGGACAGGGCACGTGGAGAAGGGCGTTTTCCCTCCATCGATTGCTTCACAAAAACATGGAGTCCCAATTCAATCATCAGAAGCACGCCAGACAAATTCCATCATGGAGGACATTCTACAACACGCCCGGCCAGCGCTCAGAACGGTCAAGGTCCTCAAACAAGGGTGGGCTGGGACATCGTCGGCCACTGCAAGGTGCTATCCTGGAATGGATCCTGGACAGAAAAAGTCCACTGGGCACAAGCATGAAAGCTAAATAAACGTGGGAGTTGACAAAAATGGTCGCTGTTGGTTTGTTAATTATAATAAATGTACCCAACTAATGTAAGTTGTCAGCAATGGGCTAACCTGGGTTTTGGGTATATGACAATACCCTACCAGAAATTCTCACTACTCTTCTGTGAGCTGAAAGTTGTTCTAAAATAATTTTTAAAAAACCACCTGTTTAGAAAAACCAACATGCTCGCACATCATTAGCCATGAAGGGGACTAAAATTAGAACCCAAGGAACACCACTCTGCAGACTGAACAGCTGAAATGAGAAGCATCAATAGTAGCTCATGTCAGCAGGGAAGAGCAAGGGTGTGGAGCAACAGAGCTCTCCTCCCAGGCAGGAGGGGGTGTAAAGTCACAAAGCCACTGGGGAGAACAGTTAAACAGCTTATTTTAAAAAGATTGATTGTATCTACTTGAAAGGCAGAGTGACAGAAAAGGGAGAGACAGAGAGAAAGATCTTTCACCTGCTAGTTCACTCCCCAGATGGGCAGAAGCCCACAACGGCATTTGGGTCTCCTATATGGGTGGGGTCCAAGCTCTTGGGCTATCTCCCACTGCTTTCCTAGTACATTAGGGGGGAGCTCGATCATCAGCAGAGCAACAAGGACTTCAATACGGGATGCCGGCGATGCAAGCTGCAGCTTATCCTGCAGTGCCAGTTCTGGTTCCAGTTTGCTAAGTTTTAAATAAAGTTATAAAGTTAAAAGAATACTTGATATTCAACCCAGAAATCCCAAAGTAGATATTTACCAAAGCAAAATGAAACTTAAGTCTGCCCAAAAGTTCATGGCAGTTTTATTCATAACGTCCCAGAACTGGAAATAATCCAATGTCCATCAATTCGTGAAAGGTTAAGCATACTGGGGTATATTGTGTACTCATAAAGAGAATGGATTACTCATGGCTATCACAAAGTGAGTAAGCCTCAACAACATCATGACGAACAAAAGAGCACGCCCTGTATGATTCCATCTATATGAAATCCCGGAACAAGCAAAAAGCAATTGATAGTGATAAAAAGCCAATCACAGGCTGCCTTGGGCAGAGGGTGAGGGAGGGGCTTGACAGCCCAGTGGCCCAGGGACTGTCTGAGGTGAGGAAAATGCTTGCACCATAAATGCAGTGGTGGGGAGACTGTACTAGAGGACTTCAGAAGGTTCAGGGACAAGGGGAATTAACAAGCTACCTTGTTGCAAAAGGATTTTGAAATCAATGCATTTTTTCGTAATATGTATTTCCATGAACTTTGTTAATCAAAATACACTGAGTTGGGTACTTAAAGTGAATGTATTTTGGCTGGGGCCGCAGCTCACTAGGCTAATCCTCCGCCTGTGGCGTCAGCACCCCGGGGTTCTATAGTCCCGGTTGGGGCGCCGGATTCTGTTCCAGTTGCTCCTCTTCCAGTCCAGCTCTCTGCTGTGGCCTGGGAGTGCAGTGGAGGATGGCCCAGGTGCTTGGGCCCTGCACCCCATGGGAGACCAGGAGGAAGCACCTGGCTCCTGGCTTCGGATTGGCACAGAGCACTGGCCATAGCAGCTACTTGGGGGGTGAACCAACGGAGAAAGGAAGACCTTTCTCTCTGTCTCTCTCTCTCTCACTGTCTAACTCTGCCTGTCAAAAAAGATAATAAAAAATAATAAAATTTAAAAATGTATTTTATTGTGTACAAATGATACCTCAATCAAGTTGATTTTTCACAAAGGAAAACTGCACTGTTCAGGTGCTCATTGTAGAAGGCTTCAGACACCACCATGGGTTCCCGTCCTGTGTCCTGGCTCATCTCCACATTCCTCTCTTGGACACTGCTTCTTCTGTGCCCAGCACGTGGCACCTCAGCGGCCTGTGTCTCACACACACGTCTCCTCACCAATCAAAAAGACGCCACTTGATGTCCCCACATGGCCGCTCCAAAGCTCCTTCAACCAGGCTCACAAACCTGCTCAGAGCAGGCGCCTGGTCTGTTCTGACATGAGGGGCCATCAGCGTGGCAGTGTCCTTACCCTTCCTGGCCTCACCACACCATCACCAACTTTGGTTCCTTTGTAAATGTCTCCCCAGCTATGGAAAGCTCCCTTTTACCATCACCTGAGCTTGTCTCCCAAGACCCTGAGTTCAACCTGGGGGCTGCGGCATGCTCCTCCCTCTCTTGACTGGATCTGGGCACCCTCTGTCCTTCGTGTCACAGCCGGGGGGGATGAATCATTGTCCGTTGCCTTACACCTTTCCAGGCTCTCCCTGCCCTCAGAACGAGCCCAGAATCAAGCAGTGTCCCTGGCCCCCACTCCCAAGAGCCCCCTCAGGCTGGCACTGGCCTCCCCTCCATTCCAGAAATGGTCTGGGTTCCCACTCATATCTGGGCTTCAGCCCATGCTCCACTGTAGTGCATCCCCTCCCTGCCCCCACCCGCAACCTGGTTTAAGTCAACTAATTGTTCAAATCTCAGCCCAAATGTCCTTCCACCCACACCTCTAGACCTAATGAGATCTGTCTATTAGTCACTCCCAGGGGACCACACCTCCCTTTCACTAACAGTTAACTAAATCAAAATTATGTATACATTTTCTCCTGTAATGATTTGGTTAATCCATCAACCAACCAACCATTTACACCTATGAACAACTTCATCATGGCAGGGCCCCATCTGACAGGCAGAAGACTAGCCCAGTAGTGATCTTCCCAATTCAAGCCAGCCTACCCTATCATGGCTCCACCTACTCTGGTCCCACCCCTGCTCTCCACTTCTGTCCAATCATGCCTCAAACATAAAGACAATGGGCACCAAGCACAGAGCAGGGCTCCTGAGTGGTCATAGCCTGCTCCGTGCTCCCTCCTTCCTGCCTGGTGGGAGCTACATTGGAAGACTGACATCAGGACCACAGCCCTGATCCTGTGGATATTCTGAGACTCCCAAACCCTCAGGCCTCTCTTCCTTGAAGGATCTCCTTGAAGTGGTTCCTGCTTCTCAGACTTCAAGACCAGCTGCAAAGAACACCACCTCACGGAGATCAGGTACTGGTCTGGGAGTCCCCATGGAGACGGGCAGATGTTGCATTGTCCCTGCGGGGACAGAATCTTGGGGGCCCTGGAAGAGCCAGTAGGACTCTGCTCTCTGGCTGTGTTCCCCCTCCCCCATCTTTTCCTCTTCCTCTAGGGTGGGACTGTTCCTTCACTTGACCAGCATTAATCTCATGTCTCCCATGAGATTACTTATAGGAATGGAAATGAATTAGCCAGCTGAGCTCTAGGCCAGTCCCTTTGTAATATGTCCACCTCTCCTTGTCCTCTGAACCCCACAACCTTCACACAGCCCCCCTCAGCTGTGGTCCACATGCAGCCAGGCTCTTGGAGGGCAGCTAGCATCGGTGCCCACCGTGAGTGGTGCCGTGGGGAGACTGGATCTGTGTGGTGCTTGGTAAATAAGGGTGTGGTTCTGGCCCCAGCTTAATGTGCTTAATCCTTTCTACCCACTCAGATTCCTTATGGAGGAACAAAGGCCGCAGAAACAGCGTTGCTTGTGCTCCATGGCCTGTGATCAAGGTACTGCCAAATGCCTGTCACTTTCTATTTTTTCCTGTCTTTCCCCCTATACTTTCGGTGTTTCCTTGTGTAACACAGAGGTCTGAATACGGCATATTATGAGACACAGCAGTCCCTGCCCTTTCTCATTTTCCCACACCTTAGGGATAATCAGCTTACATCTGAGGAAACCATTTCTTTCTTTCTTTCTTTTTTTTAGAATGAACTTTTGGCTTTATTGATTTTTTTCCAGATTTTTTTTAAGATTTTATTTGAGAGGAAGAATTACAGAGGGAGGGACAGAGAGAGGTCTTCCATTTGATAGGCCACTCCCCATATGGCCACAACTGCCAGAGCTGGGTCAATCTGAAGCCAGGAGCCAGGAGCTTCCTCTGGGTCTCCCACATGGGTGCACAGGCCCAAGGACTTGGGCCATCCTCTGCTGACCTCCCAGGCACATTAGCAGGAAGCTGGACTGGAAGTAGAGCAGCTGGGACTGCAACCAGCGCCCATTTGGGACGCTGAAGCGTTAACCTGTTGTGCCACAGAGCCAGCCCCTAAACGGTTTAACATTAGTTCTCATTCTGGAAATAATCTCTGCACAGTACTGATTTTTGTTTTTCATGTTAGACCGTGTATGGGCTTCCCTGCTGGCTGTAGGAGCAGTCAGCTCCAGTTCATTCATTCCTATTTTCTCACCAGCACCACCAAAGCCCTCTCTATGCCCTGACCCACCCATTCCAGCCCTCTCACACCTTCTGCCCCACCCTACCTCCCAGGAGAACTCAATTGAAAATGTCATGTTTGAAGAATACTAAGATGTCTTTTCCCCTCTCACATAATTTAAATTTTCCATGACTTTGTCTTGGATTATTTTTGCTTGCGGATCAGTAATTCCGTGAAATTCTTCCCAGTTCCTTTCCTTCTCCTTTTAAGTTTCATCCCATTTCCTATAGCTTTTTCTTCTTTGGTTCATTTTTTTTTTTAGAGTAAGTTTTCTAACAGGCTCCCAATAATACATGCATTAAAAGAACAATTGTAAAGGCCTTGCATGTGTGACAAGGATTCGTAGTGGTAGTTTGGTTGGGCATTGAATTTTGGGTGAGAAATGTGTTCCCCGAAATTCTGAAGACATTTTCCACCATCTTCTACATTCTAATGTTGCTTTGGAAATGTCTTAGACATTCTGACTCCCGCTCCTTTCCCCTACTCTCCCTCTGCTCTAGGGTCTTCTGTTTGTTACAGCACTTAGAAATTTTATGGTAATATGCCTTTATTTCTCTTTATATTCTATTACCTTTCTTTTTCAATATTCTGGATTGTTGCTCTTTTCTGGGAGATATTTTCAATTCTGCTTTCATGTCTTCCATGGAGATTTTAATTTCTGTTATCACATTTTAAATTTAAAAGTTCTAGTATTTTTTTTCTAAATGTCCCCTTTTAAAAGTATCTTTACCAGTATAATTGATTCATGGGAAAAGCTTCCTTGCTCCTCTCTCTGGAGAGAATCAATTATAGAGCAGCTTTCACGTATGGCATGAACTGCTTCCTCCCAGTCGGCCTTTATGGTTTGTCTAGGTTCTTCTCTCTCATGGGACAGTCTTCTGCTGTTGGCAGCCTTCTGATCACTGCTCATTTCAAAGCTAAGTGGGAGCTCAGGGCCCATGGCTGGGGTTTGTTGGCCACGGTGCCACGGAATTCATAGGGTTGGTCTGTCAAGTTGGGGGTGCTCAGATGTCTGCTGTTTAGTTTTCTTTTAGGCTGCTCAGGTGTCCCAGGCAAAATCTTCAGTTGCTGTGCAAAGCCAGCTCTGTTACTGGTAAAATTTCTGCAGACGTCTGTCTAGTTTTAGGCATTCTGATGATTCCATCACTTGACCCTTCACCTCTGTGTAAACCTCACACTATTGTTGTCACTGGAGCTGCACACTGCTGATCTGTGAGGAATCAAGCACCCTCACCCTGCTCTTTCTCAGGAAGGTGTGATCACTGGGTAGCTGTTACTAAATTGCTCTCCAAAACCTCTTCACAGGGAACATCCTGGATCTTTTCATCTTTGCCACTTTAACAGATGCATGATAGTGTCTCAGTTTTTTTTTTTAATTTAAATTGTTTTGTTAATATGTGAGGTGTAGCATCTTAGATGTATACAGACCTTTTGTTTTTCTCATTTTGTAGATTGCCTGTGACTGTTCGCTATTTTCTCCTATTGGGTTGCTCCTTGCATATCTGGGGTTTATGGATTCTGGCTTGCTTCAGCTAGTTCAAGGCAGCCTCCCCACCTCCATTTCTGGGGGTGCATCTAGGCCAAGAAAGGGGAGGGGGCTCATACAGTGTTACGCGATTGGGAAGGCTGCCACTCACGCATCTCTGGTTGCACTGGTGTCTGGTGATTGACTCTTGCAGGTCAGATGGAATCCTCAGAGTCCTACCAGCAAGGCCCCCTGCCGGCCCCAGACCCCTTCTAGCTCACCCACGCCTCTGGGTTGCATCACAGCCACAGTGGGCTACAGGACTGAGCAGCGGAGGGTAGATGCAGATGGCTATGAAGTGTCCCTCAAGCAATATTCGACAGGTCAATAAAGCACAGGATTCCCATGTCCTGGGTCTCCCATGATTCTGATTTTTGATGCTCAAACACTCAGACTTTAACCTTTTGTATCTATTATTCTGTCATCTGTCCCTGAATTCTTCCTTCATGCTCCAAACGTGGGCACGACTGTGTCTCTTTCTGATTCTGCCATTCCCTGCATGCAGATATGTTGTCAGAGGAACTGCACACAGGGCTGTTCACAGGCCACAAAACCCCACAGAGCACATGTCTGTCTCAAACCTTGCCCGTCCGGGCTGAGACTGACTAGCTTGTAGAGTGAAGGGAGGCAAGTCATGTGGCTGTGAGTTTTCCTAGCCGAGGACCTGGGCGAGGGCAGGGGCAGGAGGGTGGGCAGGAATGCCCCCCTCAGATGTTGTGTGATCTTGGCTTTTTTTTTTTCCCATGATCACCTGCACCATTTTTTTCTCCCACACTCCCTGCCCTGGAGACTGATTTAGCCCCAGCTCTTGCCCTAGAGCTGTCCTCACAAATTCTCAGGGACAGCCTTCCCCTGGGCAGTTACAATGGCCTCATGACAGACATGCTATGTCCCACCTAGCAGCCCCAGCAGGCTGCTCCCGCCTTGGTTTTCTTCCCCAGGGGGTCCGGATGCCTACTCTTGGTTTTCCTCCCTGGCTTTTCTTTGAATGCTATGTGTGTCCCAAAGGGCCCTCTCACAACCCTGGCTGATCTGTGCCACCAGGGCAGAGCTGACAGGTCTGTGCAGGCAACTCCAGGTCCAGACTGTGTGCCAGACTCACAGGGCTAAGGAGTCCTCAGCATCTCCGTATGACCAATGTGATACTGAGCACCTCTCCGTCACCCACTCCTGCACGCCTCCCTTGATCCCTACCTTGGGGAAATGGCTTCCTGCCCTTCCCTGGTGGTCAGAGGGCAGAGAGTTCCCGCCACACAAATAGCGTCAGGAGATAGACACTGGATGTGGTCTTAGAGTCTCCCCTGCCCAGCAGTCACCAGGCCACAGAGGGCTGCTTTGGGAAGGGGGGGGGGTCCCTGGCTCTTGTCACTTTTCCTCAGGCCCCTCAAATCTCCCGTCCCTGGGCATGCCCACTTCCTGCCTAGTCCCAACATTCACTTTCTGAAGTCCAGCTGTAATGACATCACCTCATTGCTTAAAATCTTTAGTGGCAAAAAAAGAAAAAAATCAACCTTCCAGTAGCCTTGCTTGGGGCCAGAATAGCTTAGCTGAGAAGTGTCTCGAGGGGCTTGCCCCTTCCTGTTATCCATCTTCAGCCATCTTGGCTCTCCTTCCTCCAGCATCCCCTGTACTAAGGTCCTGGCTTATGTTATAAAAACATAAAAGCTGTTTTGTTACAGCAAAACAAGTCTGCCCCCCCACCCACCCACCCATATAGGCTGCAACACACACTTGGGCTAGGCACTCATCTAAGCAGTGCTTGTAATGATTAGGGGTCGGCACACCACGATACCGCTTCAGGACAAAGTGAACCGAGGCGCAGGGAGCTGAAATGATGCATTCTGCACCCAGAGCCACCTCTCTTGTTTTCTCCCAGTTCTGCACTTCCTGACTTGTCGCTTGTGAGCCTCACTGTATGTCTTTGTTGGGTCTCTCATCTTGTCTGCTGAAGTTTACACTAAGTGAGGGCAAGCACCACGTCATTCAACAATCTCTCCAATGTACTCCCAACTCCATTTACTCCTCGGTCACATGCAGGCTGCAATATCCAACAGACAAGGCTGCTGCAGGGACCAAATGGAATCACGGGAAGTGCTGAGCCCTGAATGGGTCCTGGCGGAGCCGACGGCCCACATGCAAGGGCTTGTCTTGTGGCCCTCCCTCTACTTGCAGGGCGTTTCCAGGCCATCCCTTAAGTGCCTTCCTGTTCTCCCTCCCCCAAAGGCTTTTTCCTCTTCTCACTATCTGTTTCTCTCTGTAGGTTCTGCTGCACTTCTGAGGGAGTCAGGCCACTCAGGTGTGCGACAGGAAGACCCCACGGAAGCAGATGGTTCCCCAGGGCCAGCCCAACCCACAAAACCCGTGGCTTATGTGAAACCCATGAGAATTCAGACCCGGGCTTCCGCACGCACAGCTCCTCCTACAGGAAGAGGCCAGAGAGGCAGAGGCCACCCTGCAGGAAGGGGCAGCCTCAGCAGGGCAGGCCCTCCAGAAGGAATAGATTGGTACAGGCAGCTGAACCACACCGAGCCACACCACCCCGTCAGACCAGCAACCAGCCTGGCCCCACTCTTCACTTTTGCTCCTGAAGCTACAGCGCAGGGAGACCACAGCCTCCACCCTGCCCAGGAGCACAGGCCTGCCCTGGAGCGGCCGGTGCCACAGGTCTATCTGTGCATAGGTTTCAGCCCCTTAGCTGGCTCAACCTTGCGTGTCAGGCAGACCGCCTCCGGCACCCACATGTTTGGAGTTCCGGTGTTCTTTACCAATATCTTCCGCTGAGCTGGCTCCTGCCATAGCCTTCTTTTCTCTTCCCCTGGCTCTTGCTAACCAAATCCAAAACCCATTTCTGCCCTGCCCCTCTGACCCATCCTCTAAGTTGTTCTGTCCTAGGGAGTCCCCACTCCTTCCTCCCAGATCCCAACCCAGCCATCCTCTGCTTCCCATGCCCTCCTGTCCCTGCTGCCTGTGCTTTATTAAAGATGCACATGTGCTCGGAACTCAGTGCCTGTGAATGTGAAGTCAACAGTCTCCCCTTGTGCGACCGGACATCTTAGAAAAGGGGACACAATGAAATAGAGAAGGTGCATGCAAGGAAATAAAACTCACAGGGCATTCAGAAGACTTTTTCCAAAGAGTATAATTAATACCCTCAGAGTACTTATATACAAAGTCAGCTAGACACTTGGGGCAAGGGGCAGGACTGTCGGAACAGGAAATTTGTAGTTAGATAGGACTTAGGAGCGAATCAGCAGCAGAGGGAGCCTGCTGGAACAAGGCACAGTGCAGGTGTGACTGCTGAGCCCACCCCAATTAACTCCCACAGTGGGCCACAGAAGAACCTCGACCATGAAGAGTGGATCATTTGGGTCAGAGCAGTAACACTGCCTCATCATTTCTCCCAATGGAAGAGAGACACGACTCCTGGGCAGGGGATAGGAACACACATTCCCTATGTGTGTAGGGAATATGACTAGAAAAATCAAAAAGCTTCTTGAGAGATGCAAAGCAGAGTCAGGCTAGTAGTGCGTGGTGGCATCAGTAAGTATGGGAAAGCAACAGGGCAGCCTCTTCAAAGTTTGCAGAGAGATGATTCTGAATGTAGAATTCTATAACTAGGGGCTGACTCTGTGGTGTAGTGGATAAAGCCGCCGCCTGCAGTGCCAGCATCCCATATGTGCACCAGTTCGAGTCCCGGCTGCTCCACTTTTGATCCAGCTCTCTGCTATGGCTTGGGGAAGCAGTGGAAGATGGCCCAAGTCCTTGGGCCCCTGCACCTGTGTGGGAGACCCGGGAGAAGCTCCTGGCTGCTGGCTTTGGATCAGCACAGCTCTGGCCATTGTGGCCAATTGGGAAGTGAATCAGCAGATGGAAGATTTCTCTCTCTCTCTGCCTCTCCTTCTCTATGTAACTCTTTCAAATAAATAAAGCTTAAAAAAAAATTCTGTAACTAGTGAGAGACATGTTCACAGTGGGGCATGGGGTGGGGGGTAGGAGGTAGGGGCTACAGGCACAAGGGTGAGGTCACATGAAGGCCTGGGGAAAGAGAAAAAGCCGGAAGCCTAACCAAACTGGGCCTGGGGCAGGAACTTGCCCTGAATTTACAGTGTACAACTTATGATCTGCAAGCTGCCCCAGTACCTTGGCTGTTGGTATAACTGGAATGCCATGGATGAGGTCATCCACCTGGCGGTTCTAGCGGCTGAGAAGTCCAAGAGAATGACATCTGGGGACTGAGTTCTTGCTGTATCCGTGCCTACCATGGGGCATCCCACAGGGAGCCACAGCTTTTGTAGCAAAGCCACTCATCTCATCCACCTCAGCAACTCACTCATCCATTCATGACGGTGGAGCCTCGGTGACCCAATCACTACCCAAAGTTCCCACCAGCCAGCACTGCTGCACTGGGGATCAAGTCCTGACACGGAACTGTGGGGATCACGTTCAGACCACTGCGCTGTTCCAGCCACACTGAGCTGCCATCTGCTGTGAAAACAAAGACAATCTTGCCAGCCAGGGAAAACACACAAAGCCCCACGAGGAAGGAGTGAGATGCAAAGACCACTAAGCAAGGCAACAAGAAAACTGCAGGACCAAGTCTGAATAAATGTGATTTGGGAAGAGAGCTGGATAACCAGGGACTCAAAGTCCAAAAGACTGACACAGACATTTGGGGGAATGGGGCAGCCAAAAGTCCCAGGAGTTCTCGTCTAGTTTCTGGAGATGTTAGAGGGGCTGAGTATTGAGCAATGGACACTAGGAACCACTAGATGAGCTGAAACAGGATGTGGAACTTGAAAGCGATCGATGAAAGAGTGGATTAAAAAAATTTGAGGAATCAACAAGCAGGAAAGGTTAAGAGAAACAAGGACGAATTAAACATGCTAAATGAGGAACAAGTCATCTGAGCGCAGCCTCATGGCTTCCTTGGCAGAGTTTTGAGTGTTTTACCATTGAGCAAGAGGTTGACTGTAGGTTTCCCATGGATGTGCTTGGTCCTATTTTTTTAGAGTTGGATTAAAAATGTATTACAAATTGGATTTTGTACTTTATTAAGTAGGCTTTGGACAGTTGATTTTAGGACTCATTTACAAGAGAAAATTTCCAAGAAAAATACAATTTCTCCCAAACAAGAATTTTTTTCCTTGGGCATTCTATTATCCCCTTAAATGACTCCTTCTCTTTTTTTTTTTTTTTTGGTAGTACTACAATTCTTTTCTTAAAACTTCACTAATTGCCAATGTAGGATGTGTTTGCCAAAACCAGGAAAAAAAACGACAACTGAAGGGAAGCATGTGTGCTGCCAGTCTTCTATGGCCATTGTGTCTTTCCCCACAACCACACAACACCCCCACATAGACATGTGCCATGAAAGCATCACTGTGGTGTGCTGTTACAGGCACAGGGCTTGCCGCTCACCAGATGTCAGAGGGAAGTGACTACAGGGTCCAGGCGGGTAATGCAGGTGAGCAAGGTCTCCGTGGAGCCCAGGCCCCTGCTGTGCGGGCAGAGGAGATGTATGTTGGAGGCCAGCATGCACCACAGCAACCATGCCTTCAAAGGGAACTGCTCCCTGGCTTGTGACTGGGGTCTCTGTCTTTCCTAAGTCTGGGAGCTTTCACCCTGGGGTGCCTCTGTTGCCCCCTGCCCACACACCTCCATCTCCTTGCTGAGTCATCTCTCTGTCAGATGCACAAGCTCCAGGTTATGCAGGTAATCATCTGCCAATGGGTCATTTCCAGGGGTTTTCTCCAACCTAAATGCTTTGCTAAACATCTGTACCCAGAGACTTAAGTACTAGTTCTCCCCCTCCTCAACCCCCAACTTCAGAGAATAAACTCTTGACGTGATAGCCCTGTCAAATGGTATGGCCCTATCTATTTTAGCAGATGCTGAGAAATCACATTCCAGTTAGTTTGCATCAATGTCAACTCCCACCAGCAGGGCATGAGGGCACCTCTTCCTGGCAATAAATGTTGGAACTCTGTAATGTTTGCCAATTTCTTGGTTAAAAATATTGATCTCATTACTATTTGAATTTGAATTGGTTGGACTACTAGTAAGGCTTACTATCCTTTTTATTTTTTCTCTTTTAATTCACAATATATCTGCTTGCATGTTTTCTATTTTGCATTTTTTTCCTTATCCATTTGTAGGAACTCATCTAATATGAGACAGCAACACTTTCCTGTATGTGCTGACATGCTGTCCTCATTCCAGCTTCCCGGTTTCAGCTGCATGCCGGCTGCCTCTTTTTTCTTTTCTTGTTTTTTTTTTCTTTTCTTTTCTTTTCTTTCTTTCTTTTTTTTTTTTTTTTTGTGGAAGGCAGAGTGACAGAGGGAAGGAGGGAGGGAGGGAGAGAGAGAGACAGAGAGAGAGAGAGGGAGGCAGGCAAAGGGAGAGAGAGAGAGAAAGAGAGAGAAAGCGAAAGCAATATCGAGATCTTTCAACCACTGATTCACCTCACAAATGGCCACAATGACCTGGGTCAGAAACTCCATACTGATCTCATCTGTGGGTAGTAGGGACCCAAGGACTTGAGTTGTCATCCACTGCTTTCCCAGGCACAGTAGCAGAGAGCTGGATTGAAAGCAGAGCAGCTGGGATTCTGGCACTCTGATATGGAATGCTGATGCTGCAGGTGTGCCCAGGCTCAGCTCAGGGCTGTGTGTCTCCTCTGGCCCTGGCCACACAAGCTGTTCTTCTAATGCCTGCGGGGGCTGCGCTCTCCCACCGAGAGCCAGGGGGTAACATATGCCAGACAAGTGGACCACCTTGCACAGCAGCATGGAAAATATCTTCTCCATCATGCCAAGACTGACACCAGTCATTTGATATGACTGTGGTTCAGAGGAATCTTTACCGAATTGGGGCTTCACTGCTAGTTCAGTTCCTCTTGGGCATTGCTACATTTCTGGAAGTTCTTCCAGTCCCTGGTGACATCACCCTTCCAGAGCCACTACTGAGGGGGAATTTCTCTCTCTCACATCCGCCTGGGTCACCTGGGCCTCCTAGGTGATTCACATCTGCCCAGGAGAACCTGGGTGCTCCCCTGCCCTCAGGCCCTTCAGCCAAGATGCCTCTAACACCCATTTCTTCACTCTTTGCTCAAAGATGATGACAATTCTAGCACACAACCCACTTTTCCTGCTTTTCTAAGATCTTTCCTTTCCCTCCCACATCCACCCATGGAGTGGCCATGAAGTGGTAGGTGCCAGGCCCCTGCTGGGAGCTACCAGCCACCTTCAATGCTCTTGTCTACCTGACTATCCCTCTCCCCGTAATCCTGAGCAGACCGTGGCCCACAGTGGGCATGGATTGCTTGATGCCTCTTCCCTGTGGTAAAGCTTTCTCCCCAGAATTCTTTGGAGCTTTGGATTTTGATTACCCAAAAACAAGGATTTCAGGACTCAACATTTTTCTCTGCTATCGATTTCAAGGGTGTGTTTTGAAAGTCAAAATCAAAAGGCACATATTGGAGCAGCACGGAATCATTTCATTTTTGAATTTAAAATCCTGCAGCAACTCTGTTCCACGGATACACTAAGAGTGTGCAAAGCAATGCTCTTTACGGGGGTGGGATGCAGGAAGGATGACTGGGGTAGCAATGAGGATCAGGTTTAGTGCCTCACCAAATGCACGCCTACTTCTGTCAAGACACCTGTTTTCCACAGGCATTTGGGAGAGCCTTCAGCTGCAGGGATTTCAAAACTTCTTGCACTGAAAACATCTTCTAAAGCCTTTTCCAGGAACTTTTTGGAGGAATCTCTTATTTAGCTGATCCCAAGCATGGTGTATGGTCAATGTAGGAATTTTATCGTTGGATTGCTAAAGTATTCTCTCTAGTGGCTTGCCCTGGTTTATGCCAAGTATTGGGAGTGGGTGTCCCACCACCCCAGGAACAGACTGCACTGGCTTTTTGGCTTATGGTCCCTATATCGTGAGGCAAAGTTAAAAGTCAGAACCTCTGTGTTCTTTCCATTAGAGTAACTCTCCAGGCCCCAGATCTGTGGCCTGTGACTGGCCACAGATTCTGTGCTGTGAGTCCACAAGCCTCTTACTCCAGCTCTCACTTCCTCTCTGCTCTGGTAACTGGTCATGTTCCTTTCTTGCTTGCCTCCAAAGCTGTGCGTGATCCTGCATGGACAGGAGTTAAAGACACAGCCTGTGGGGCCACATTGCATGGGTTCCAATCCCAGTTCCACTGCTTACAATCTGGAAAGCCATGTATAAGTTCCTAACCTGTGTCTCAGCTTTCCTAGCCAGAACATCCACATAAAAGAGTACCAATCTCAAAGACTATCAGATGAGCTACTCAAATATAGGTGTTTGGAATTATTCCTGGAACTTGATGAGCACTCGACAGATATTACTTATTCTTATTTCAAAAACAGCTAGGAGTGCTTCTATCTTACCCCACACCCTAAGTGCTGCTAAGTACTTCCTTTTTGCCTACTACTTAATCTTTTAAGCTTATTCTTTCTGGCATAAACTGTATATGCCAAATTTTCCAGGGCTTCCGATTTATTGTAGGAGTTGGGGTGGGTTACCAAATTGCTTTACTGAAGGAGTGGCATACAAATGTAGAAAGAAGGAAATATGTGGCTATTCCTGTACAGGTGATGGAAAGGATAAAAGTAACGCAAAATTCTGATTACTTAGCTCATTTTCTGCTCTACAGGATGTCAGAGATTGAGTAAATTATAAGCAATAGAGTTTTTTTGGCTCATGGTTCTGGATGCTTCGAAGTCCAAAGTACAGTGCTGGCATCTGGCAAAGGCTTTTGTGCTGTCTCATCTCTTGGCAGAAGATGGATGGGCCAGAGAGATGAGGGCATGCAAGCAGGATGGAGCCAACCTCCCAACCGCTTTTAGCCACCAGCTCTCCAGATAACAGCATTTTATTTATTCATGTGGGCAGAGGCCTCATGGCCTAATCATCTAAGATTCCCACCTCATAATATGATCACCATGGCAAACACACTTCAACATGAGTTCTTCTGGGAACATTCAAACCACGTATGCTGTGTAACTGCTCCAAGGCTGAGTGCTCCAGAACCACCCGGTTACTTCACATGTGATTCTGCAGGGCAAGAATAGAGGAGAGGCTCTGCCGAGCGGTTCACCTCTGATCCCCATGGCAGCAGCTGGGTTGGCCGGGGCTTCTGAAGCAACTCCAAGAAATCATCCTCACTCTCCAGCTACTAAGGGTCAACGATTACAGGTGTACCTATAATCACCAATTTTCATTGCTGTGAAAATATTATCCAGTGTGCGAATATCCTCAGTGTATGTAGTGATTCTTCTGCTGGTGGGCTTTTAGGCTGTTTCCAGTTTCTTTTCCATTATGAGCAATGCTGCCATGACCATTTTTATAGCCGGCTTTTGGGAGACACATCCAAGTTCTTGTCTGGGGTATATACAAAGGTGCTTCAAAAAGTTCATAGAAAACAGAATAAAAGGTAAGTTTATTTTGCAGTAAAAAAATTCAGAAATTCATGTTTTTAATAGTATGTGTTTTATATAAGCTTTAAAAAATACTCTCATGTGTCCAGGAGTAAAGCTGCTGGGTCATAGGGCATGCAAATGCTCAGATTTATGTCTATACCAAAGTGCCTGCCCCAAATAACACTCCCATTGGCCATCTGTGAGATATGTAGTAGACACATATTCTCCTGAATACCCAGCATAATCAGAGTTCTCACATTTTGCCAATAAGTTGGGATCCTGTTGTGGTGTCTGTGTGTACAAATCCCTAGAGTCACTGGTGTCTGCAGGTGTCTTCTTTCTCACGCAGCAGCTGTCTTCCTCTCTCACCCACTGAGATTTTGTTCCCTTTTTCTTACTGATTTGAGGTGTTTTCATCTTCCTGATACCAAATCTTTGTCAGTAATGTTTTGCAAGTATTTTCTCACACACTGACTTACCTTTTTACTTGATTTTGTCTCTTGATTTAGAGAAGTTCTTAATCATAATGTTTTCAAATATATCAGTCTTTTTCTTTTATGTTAACAGTTTTCATACTTTAAGAGAATTTTCCTTATCTTGAGATCAAATATTCTCACCTATATTTTCTTCAGGAAAATTTTGCTTCTGACATTTGCTTTGACATAGTTCTTAATTCATCTGAGTGGGTTTTAGTGGGTAATGTGAGATAGAGACATACTTTAATTTTTTCCATATGGGGAACCAATTATTCCTGGTCTATTTATTGAAAAGTCACTCCCTCCCCACTGGCTTGCCGTTCAATTTGACAATCTGTGTCATGCACAGGTACTCTGTACGTGCAGAGGTACTCTATGTGCACAAGTCTGTTTGAAGAGGCTCTACTGGCTCCACTGGCCAATCTGTTTAATCCTGCTTAATACCACTGTAATCCACCATTAATACCAGCTGTAGTATCCATTACCACAGCTCTAAAATAAATCTAGATATCTAGTAGAGCAAGCTTGCCTTTCTTCTTTAGGATTTTCTTACACATACTTAGTCTTTTGTTCTTCCACTTAAAAAAACTTATTTCCTTTCATTGTATTGGAAAGGCAGAGAGGCAGAGAGTGACAAGCAGAGATCTTCCATCCACTGCTTCGTTCCCCAAATGCCCTCAATAGCCTAGGAGGGGCCAGGCTGAAGCCAGGAGCCAGGAACTTGATATGGGTCTCTTGCGTGAGTGAAAGGGACCCAAGTACTTGAGCTACCATATGCTGCCTCCTGGGGTGCACACAGGCAGGAAGCTGGAACCGAAGTGGAGAAGCCAGGACTTGAACCAGGCCCTCAGATACAGCATACTAGAGTACCAAGCTGAGACTTAACTGCTGCAGCAAGTGCTCCTCCCATCTCCTCTTTAATTCTGGCAATAAATCGTGAAGTTCTGCAAAAGACCCTGTTGAGTTGGGATTGGAGTGGTGTATAGTCATTTCATATGTTTGAGATTATATTATGGTATTAAATCTTATAATTCATAAATATGGGATATCTCTTCATTTCTTGAAGTGTTCTTTAATAGTGTTCAGAATATTTTCAATAATTTCTTCAACCAGATTTTAAAACTTCTGTTAGATTTATTTCCAGCTATATTTGTAGTTTTTGTTGCTACTTAAATGGTAATGACATTTTAAAGATTTCCTTAATGCTGTCTAGAAATTCCACTGACTTTTATATATGGATCTTACATTCAGAAATCTGGCTAAATTCTTCTATTATTTCTTTTAACTTTTTCCAAATTCTCTTTAATTTTCTAAAAAGAAAAATCATATCATCTGCAAAATCAAAAAACCTTCTTTATTTTTCCATTTCAATCCATACATTTTAATTTCCTTTTCATGTCTTATTTCACTGTCTAGAATCTCCAATACAATGTGCAATCAGAGTGGGGTCTTTTGCTGGACTTCAAAGAGGGTGCAAAAACAGAATCCCTCTGCCACCTGGACATTTTCCCAGATGATCTCCTTCCACGCCTCACTTCATGAGGGTAACAATTCCTCCAGCTGCTTACACCCAGCTCCCAAGGCCCCAGAGCCAGGCATCCAACTGACCATCAAGCTCCACCCACACCCACCCCAGTATCACACGGAATCCTCTGTTCACGACATTCAAAGACAGGTGCACTTTTGTCCTCACAAAGCCACTGCAGCACACTCTGGGTCTCAGTTGTGTGATACACAGAGTACTTGGTATTTGACTCCAGTTTCTGACACTGAGCTCCTGAGGTCACACAGTGAATTAATTATAGGTGTTTGTTCCTAGTTCCTAGCCCAGACCTTGATGTTTCCTGAATGACACAGGTGGTAAAAGGGAGGGTCTGGTTTCCAAGAGAACCAACCCTGCGATTAGAAGGTTCAGAACTTTCAGTCTCACCCATGACCTACAGGAAAAGAGCAGGTTGGAGCTGACTCAGTCATAATGTCAATGTAAAGGATCTCAATAAAGATCCCCAAAGAAGGGGCTCAGAGACTGCCTCACATGCTGGGATGGTGGCACGCCCCAAATTCCATAAGGACAGAGGTTCCTGCACACAGGACCTCCTGACCTTACCCTACACATGTCTTCTGGTGTTATTTGTAGACATATGGCATCTTCTGTAACAAACCAGTGATTGTGTTTCCTAGAGTTCCATAAGCCATTCTAGCCAATTACTGACCATGAGGACGGGGTCCCAGGGGCCTCTGATTTGCAGCCAAGTCAGGCATTGGAATGGGCCATTTGCAGTTGACAGAGAGGGCTTGTGAGACTAGCCTCTTCACCCATGTGTCTCACTCTGGACACCCACCGTAACAACTGAATGTTGGCCACTCAGTTGGTGCCCACAGATAGCTGAAGAATTTCTTGGTGTGGAAAAAGCACACATTTGGTGCCATAAATTGTGCGTAGCAAATGTATGTATGGATGCATCAGCATCTTTGCCCACAGAGGGACTGGGAATAGCACTGGGAGTCACAGGTCATAGGTGCCCGCTGACCCCTGCTCAGGAGAGTTCATCGCCCATCCCTTTCCCAGCACACTGTCCTTCTCGCCCCTCATCCACCGACCTCCCTGATTGCCAGCACTGTCAGAGAACCAGCGTGGATTCACGCTTCTGCCAACCTGGACCTAACCCCTTGCTCTGTCCTGGGTGCACACTTCTGTACCCAGAGCCCTCCTGCAATGGCCTGTGGTGGCTGACATCAGGGGAGGAGGCAAGGAGCCCTCCTGTGCCTTCAGTGTCACTTGCACCTGGCTCCAGCTCCTGGAGGCAGAGGCGGCTCTTCTTCCCTACCAGGGTCCACACCTGCCTTCCCGCTGCACGTCTTGGACCCCCTGACACCCACATCCTCGTTTCTTCTCATTCACCAGCCCTCCTGCCTGAGGGCAGTCCCTTCCGTTCTCCCCAGCTTTCTGCTCCTGCGTCGGCTCGTCTGTGGTGAAGTGGGCAGGCTGAGGTTATTAATAGTAATGTTACTAACCCACATTTATTGAACACTTATGACAAACTTGGCACTGTGCTGAACATCTTAAATGCATTATCTCAATTGATCCACATTGGCGCAAGCTGCCAGAGCACTTGTTTGCTTGTAAGAACCTGAGAATCCCCAAGGCTCTGTTTTCACACTTGAGCAAATGGAGTCTCCCCAAGGTCACCTAGCAACTCGACAGCGAGGAATATTCTGTGCAATGGGCACAGCTGCACCTGCTTCCAGACAGAATGCCAGATGTTCCCACCATGCCTTGCAACAAGCTCCACCTAGGGAGAGGCGGAATCCAGGCTCCTTCAGCCAGACTTGGCTCCAGCATTCTGAGAAGGGTCACTGGCTGTGCTGTGTATCACTGGGGTCAGACTGAGCTTGTATCAAGGCCAGGTTCAGCAATGACCAAAATGTGGCTTGATCTAGGGTCAGGGAGAGCACTCAGAGCCTGCCTAGTGCCAGATGTCCGTGTGGCTGGTTAAAGGGCCACTGAGGGCTGAGGTCAAGAATCCGAACATGGCTGCCCGAGGACAGCCTATGTCAGGGTCTATGTAGTTAGGAATAGGGATTAGGACACATCTGGGTTCAGGAGTCCAAGATAGGGTGGTCAGCTACACTCTGGAAGCTGAACTCCTTCCAGAGCCACTGTGTGGCGCAGGAGCTCGCACCCCCTCATCCCTTCTCCTGTGGCTCCAGCTGTGAGCAAAGAGCCTGAAGGGAGCAAAGGAAGAGGAAAATCAAGATCAGCACAGTGGGAGGGAGCCTCCCAGGGAAAACAGTTTGCAGCCTGGCTGTCCTTGAAGTCCCAGGGCTGGCCTGGAGAGGGGGAGGTGCAGCTGGACCAGGCAAAGCCTTTGGTAAAGAGGCAGAAGAGGGGTCTCCAAGGAGCCTCTAAGGCTTCTCCATCCTGCCCCTCTCCTCCCTTGGCCAGCCCTGCCTCACCCTCCCCGCCTGGGCTACAGCTCCAGTCCTGCCCCTCACATCCACAATTCACAGCAGTCTCTGCTGGGAGCTGGGAGAACCAAACCACTGAGCTCAGGCTCCATCCATGGGACGCCTGCTAGTGTGGCTGCAAGCCCCACAGAGCTGTGCTCGCACATCCGTCAAATGCAGCCTCCCCTGGGCCCGAGTCCCTGCTCAGCTCCAAGGAAGTGGCTGCTTTCCTCTCTCGTACACCTCGGCTCTTGGGGGCTCTGCTGCGAGATGCCCCTGCCCTTCTAACCAATGGGCCTTGACTTGGGAATTCTCTGCATTCTGAAGCCTGGGGGGGTCCTCCTCCTGTGGCCCTTCCCCAGCCCTGCTGTATCCTCTGTCAGGATTTGCACTTTCTGGGCACGAGTGTTTTAACATTCACTCAGCGGCAAAGCTAGCAGGTCCCAGACCTCACTCAGTCCCCGTGGATCCCTCTGTAGAACTAAGTTCTTTGCTGTGGCCATCCCAAGGAAGGGCTCAGTGGTTCAATGCTGTCCTTACCACCTCCCTGGTGCTGGGGGCTCGAAATACACTGGAGGAAGTCCCCCCCCCCAACCCTGAGGTCAGCCTGAGGAGCTGCCCCGGCCAGACATTGGCCTGCTGGAGCCGCTTTGTTCCTACTGTGTCTGTGAGGTTTGTAGAGTCCCTCACTATGGCTCTGGACGCTGCTTTTCCGTTAACAATCATCTCCTTTAAAACACCAGGAGAGGCTGGAGTGGGTGCAGCGCAGCAGGTGCTGACCCATCCACTGGACATGTCTGACAGTCCCCGCTGCGCGGCTGCCCCAGGCCGCTTAGCCTGCGGGGGAGCTGCACTCATTAAAAATAATTGCCTGGCCAGAGTCATTAGATCCCCTTAGCACAGCCCTGCTCCTACCGGCTCTCCCTTCCTTGGCAAGTGCCCTCCCCTCTTTGCAGGCCTGACCGCCTGCCATGCAATTCAGAAACCTGGGGTCTCTGGGGACCCTGCACTGGGAGGGAGATCAGAGCCCACTGGATAATGAGGAGCCTTGGCACACAGCCCGGAGCACTCCGCCATGGGCAGAGAACCTTCCGGCACAATTCCATGAGGCAGAAGCAAGCACCCCCCATTTTCCTGAGGGAAAAAGTGAGGCTCAGTGTAGCAAGGAGACATACCTAGTGGACACACAGCCAGTGGGGGTCAGTGTAGTCTTGTCTGGGGGGCCAGGTATCAGTGCCAGCAGGGCCAGCTACTATGTGACTAGGGCAGAAGGCTTGGGGCAGATGTGTTGGGTGGAGAGGCCAGGCACTTGGATCATGACCAGGGCTTTGGGCTGGGTGGAGGAGAGGGCCATGGCCATGTGCAGGCCATTGCTAACAGGAGGCTAGACAGATACTGAGGCAGAGAACTCGAACAGGCAGGCAGCTGAGGTACCCAAAGACCAGACAGACATCAGACCAAAGCCAAGAGGGCCTGATGTCACAGAAGTGACCTCTTGCCTGCCCGGGCCAGGCAGGGTCAACCTCACTGTCTGCTGGCCTCTGCTGCATGGCCAGCATGCATGGACCTGACACCAGTTAGGGAACCATGAACTCCCAGGGCATCTGAGCAGGTTGGTCACCTACCAGGTATGACTCGAGGAATGTCAAACAGGTCATTCTGCACGTGCAGTCATGTGTGCCCCTGACCCCAGCATGGCTGTAGACGGGGTCGGGGAACCAGGGAAGTAATGAAGGGTAAGCCAGGTCATGAGGGCTCAGCGTCCTTATAACAAGAAATGCCAGGGAGCCCCATCTCCCCTCACATGCACACAAGCGAGGCCATGTGAGTGCACAGTGACAAGGTGGCCATCTGCAAGCCAAGAGGAGGACACCATTCCTGCTGGCCCCTGGGTCTTACATGCAGCCTCTAGAAAAGGCGCAGACAGGCTTCTGTTGTTTAAGCCCCTGTTGTGGCAGCCAGAGCGTGCTCACTCTCGCTCGCTCTCTCTCATACACATACACATGCACATGCTGTCAGGGCTTTCCTTTTGTCCCTGTGACATGCATGATGAATAACAGAGCTGAGAAGGCAGAGGAGGGCCACAGCAGATCTAGAGGGGCTGGAACCTGAATCCCAGAAGTGGTCTTCCCTTACAAGCTGGGGGAGGGGGCTTTGGCAACTTACTATGTAGAGTCTAGCCTCGTTATCCAGGAAATGGGGCAGGGGACAATACCGCAAAAAGTGAGGCTCACGTGGGTGACACCTGCACAACGCACAGCCGTGGCAGATCCCATGCAGTGAGCATTGTGACTTACCAAGCCACAAACGTCCTGGCTCTGGCTGTGGCTATGGGGAGGGTGGACACAGCTAAGCTCTAAAGTGACTACAGACATGAAGGTGTTTGGGGCATGGAGAAAGCTCCTCTCAGTGTGGAAATGGAGCAGTCACGGAGGGGTGGGCTGGGATGGGTGTGGGGAGAAGGTGGAGGTAGCGTGGACAGGACCCTTCCTCGTGACTGGAATAGGTTCAGGTAAAAGCTCCAGACACAGGGAGAGTCCAGCTGTTTGGCAATGCCCTGGGGGAAGTGACTTCTCAGGAATGCGGGGCTGACTCTGGCTCTCTTGGCATCCACACTTGGGCAGCTTTGAGAGCACCAGGTCTGAGCTCCACCTCTCAGAAACCTGATGTTCTGTGTGCCTATGCTTATGCACATCACAGTGGACTTTAAGCCCGCAAAGTATTGTCAAGCTTAGCAACCGTCAGTACCTACCAAGCCCAGGAATGAAGCACCAAAAAGGTATCAAACCTTTCCCTTGTATGCACAGAACAACAGAGAAGATAAAACCATGACACATCCAAGGACATTTCTAATTCACCAACAAGGTTACCAAAAGTCAAATGCAAAGAGGGTTGGCCTAAGATTGGCACCAATTTGTTGTGGAAAGACTCTGGCCTCAGAATCAGCCCTTAAGGCATTCAGATCCGGCTAAAAAGCCCATAAGAGCATTTGAGGCATGGAAAACCAAGACACTGTGGCAAAATACGGGCTACATGAAAGATCTCTGTGAGTGAAATCCTGGTGGAAAGAACAGGTCATCAAAGAAGGAGGTACCTTTCTCTGAAGGGAGGAGAGAACTTCCACTTTGATTATGGCCCTGTCTAAATAACGATGGAGTCTGTGGACTCAAAAGGCTTCCATAGCATAGGCAGCTCATGTCAAGAGCCTCAGGTGATCACTGACGTCATAAATAAGACTGTCAATTTTTAAATCAAGGAGTCACTGTGCACTTGCTCCACATGTAGAACCTCTGTCCTTAATGAGTTGTACTATGAGAATTAATGGTAAGATTTGTATTCAAACAGTAATTTATATTTTGTGTGTCTTTGTGGATGCAAACTGTTGAAATCTTCACTTAGTATAGAGTTGCTCTACTGTATGTAAAGATAATTTAAAATGAATCTTTTTTTTTTTTTTGGATAGGCAGAGTTAGACAGTGAGAGACAGAGAGACAGAAAGGTCTTCCTTTCTGTAAAATGAATCTTAATGAAGAATGGGATAGGAGAGGGAGTAGGAGGTGGGACAGGAGTGGGGGTGAAGGGTGGAGGGTAGGTATGGGGGGAAGAACTACTATATTCCTAAAGCTATACCTATGAAATTTATATTTAAATAAAAGCTTTCTAAAGAAAGAAAAAAGAAAAATATGCGCTGAATGTATGAAAATTCCTTTGTCAAACGATGGATGTTAACTGATATAGCCTTTGGGGAAGAACAAATCTATCAAATTAAAACTCATATGGGGTTGGGGCCGGCGCCATGCATTGGTTAATCCTCCGTCTGAAGCACTGGCATCCCATATGGGCGTTGGGTTCTAGTCCCGGCGACCCCTCATCCAGTCCAGCTCTCTGCTGTGGCCCGGGAAGGTGATGGAGGATGACCCAAGTGCTTGGGCCCTGCACCTGCACGGGAGACCAGGAGGAAGCGCCTGATTCCTGGCTTCGGATCGGCGCAGTGCTGGCCGTAGCAGCCATTTGGGGAGTGAACTAACAGAACGAAGACCTTTCTCGCTGTCTTTCTCACTGTCTATAACTCTACCTGTTAAATAATAATAATAATAATAATAAAAATAATAATAACAACTTATATGGGGGCCGGTGCTGTTGCACAGCAGGTAAAGCCACCAACACCTCAGGTTCTGGCATCCCATATGGGTGCCGGTTCTAGTCCTGGCTGCTCCTCTTCAAATCCAGCTCTCTGCTGTGGCCTGGGAAAGTATTAGAAGATGGCCTAAGTCCTTGGGCCCCTGGGCCTATATGGGAGACACAGAACAAGCTCCTGGCTCCTGGCTTTGGACTGATGTAGCTCCAGCCGTGGTGGCCAACTGGGGAGTGAACCATCAGATGGAAGACCTCTCTCTCTCTGCCTCTCCTTCTCTGTGTAACTTTCAAAAAAAAATAAATAAATCTTTTTTTTTTTTAAAAAAAAAAAACCTTATACGGTTTTTGCCCTTTGAGTTCCTCTTCTGTGTGCAGAGCACTCTGTTGACTAAGCAACAGGCTGTGTGGAGGGTGGACAAGTGGGTTGAGGGTTATCTCCCTCTATGGGGGTCTCCAGGAGCAACCGGTCAGGGTGGTCTGAGCTCCAGCACAGCCTCAGCTTCTGGGTCCAGTCTGGCCGGCAAGGTCACACACAGAGAGAGGCCTCATGCTCCAGCCAGTGGCTGCAGGAAGAGAAGTAGAGCTGGAAGGAAAGGGAGGGACAGAGGCTGGTGGTATTTCTGTGTCTGGGACAAGGCTGGCAGGCACAAGGAGTTAGCATTCATCCTGCACCCTAAGGAGAGAGCAGGAAGACAGCACGCATAGCCCTGTCCTGGGGAATGCACACTTCCTGCTGAGAAAGAGAAAGGGCAAGAACCTATCTTCCTGGGCCAGATGCTCCCAGGCACCTGCTTCCCAAGCTGGCCATGCATTCCAGAAATTTCACCAAATCCCTCTCGGCTGCCATCTGCCAGTTCACTTCCCTTGCCTGCCAGCAAGTCCCCTGACGGACCTGGAGCTCCAGACCAAAGGCACAGAAGGCAGGCTTGAGACCATGAGGTGTGGGTGCTGAAGGGGCCTTTCCCAGGACACTGGTGTCCAAGCTGCACGGCCAGGGCCCTGCCCGGACCCCTCACCCTCTGTGCTCTGTACAGCCCATGCACAAGTTGCCCTCTTTTTTTTTTTAATAATTGCATTCCCCCCCCCTCAAATCTCTAATTAGTTCTTTTTCAGAACAGCTAATTCTTGTTTTTACCGTGATATCCTCCCTTCTCTCTGAGGATACTAATTTTCCCACATAATAAAGTAATTCCTGTTCTCATTGCTCTATTAAACCTGGCTCCTCTAGAAAATTCTCACGTGAGTCGAATCTGTTGTTCTGCTCAGTGGCACAGGTGTGTCTTCACTTGGAATGTTCTAGGGCATTCCTACCTAGGGGGTAGTTTCCCACCTTGTTTGGAGCAAGTTCTTCTCTGATTTTCAGGGAACCAGTGCACTTTCTGGCTTGCTGAGTGTTGTCCTTGTTTGGGGAATATGTATTTGTTTGACTCTTCACACTTTAAAAAGTCACTTTGTGGATCTGGTTAGGAAAGGAGATGGTGACATATCCTCAGCCCATCACACAGATTCAGCCATTGCTCTCTGGTCTAAGGTCACTCCTAATGGAGTTTTCCATTTTTGTGTTATACACGTGTCCTTCAGGGTCCAAGGATTCCACATATGTGGATCCAGCCAATCATGGATTGAAAATATCTGAAAGCAAATTGAATTCGTACTGAACGTGGGCATACTTTTTCCTTGTCATTCTCTAAACAATACAGTCCAGCTATTTACATAGCATTTACATTGTATTAGTCACCCAGAGCTGATTGAAGGTATATGGGAGGATGTGCAGGGGTCCTGTGCAAATGCTACATCGTTTCGCAGAAGGGACTTGAACATCCTCAGATTCTGGTATCTGTGGGAGGTCCTGGAACCAATCCCCCTGGATACCAAGAGACAAATGTGTTTCTGCAGCAAATGTAAATGTGATCTTTTTCAAAGATGTCATCTGGCTGGTGATCTGTGTTCTGCAGGGAACCACCGATTTTGACTGTATTTCTATTGTGTGCAGCTCTCAATGAACTGTCAGTATTTTCACTTAATTCTCTGTATGAGGATTAGATTAGGCAGCTTCAAAATGAGGGTTTCTTACTCAAAAGCCAGAAGGAATGGCCCAAAACCATCGCCATGAGCTCCCTGCAGGTCTCGACAGCCCTCCTGCCCTCTATCCACCCTCCAGGCTGTGGCCCTCCTCTTCTCTGTCCAATGCGGGCAGCCATTAAGAAGGCTCTAGGCTGCAGAGCCAAGGAGAAGGGAGGACAAGGAAGTTTCCTGGAAGCTGCTTTGGGTCAAACCCGGCTGCAAGGCAGGGGAAACGGGTTTCCTCCAGATGGTCAGGTGCCCAGTCCAGGTGGCCTGGTGCCCAGTTCAAATGCAAGATGTGGCTGTTAGGGAAGGAGGAGAGAAGGGCTACCAGGAGGCAAGCAGCCGTTCCTGCCTTGATCTCACTGGCAAAAAGCACAGGTTGTGCATCCCTTGTCCGAAATGCTGGGGCCAGAGATGTGTGGGATATTTTCGCATTTTGAAATATTTGCATATTTATAATGAGATAGCTTGGGACTGAAACCCAACTCTAAACACAAAGTGTACTTATGCTTCATATACCCCTCGTACGTACGGCCTGCCCGTTCTTCTCTACAGTATTTTCAATGCTCTCGTCTGGGCTGCAGTCCACCACACGAGGTCAGGTGTGGGGTTTTCACGGCGGTGCTCACAGTGTTTCAGCTTCTGCAGCATTTTAGAATCGGGGTTTGGGGATGAGTGACGCTCGACCTATTGTTATTTCCTCTCCCCAGTTTGAAGACAGCAGGACCTTGTAGATTTGCTGGGGGACATGAGATGATGGCCCCTAAACGATCTCTACTGTCTGTGTCTGGCTCGAGGTGCAGCACGATTACTGCTTCGTCCTCGTCCTCGCCAGAGGGAGGGAACTGGGAGACCAACAGGAGACACAAGTGGGAAAAGGATCAGACAAGACCAGCTGGGTGACAGGGGGGTGAGAGGGAACAGAATGAAGACGAAAAGGCCTGTGCGTGATGGAGAGGCCTTTCTGGAACATCACCAAAGGCAGAGAGCCCCCAAGACGAACCGACATGATGACAAAAAACAACTTAGAAACATCTCTATGCCAAAATCAAAGTCCAAAGAAAAAAACTAGAAACAGAAAAGCAAACGAAAAACAAAGACTACGGATGGCCAAGTCCCAGGAGAAGATTTGCAAGGACCAATAAACATGAAAATCCCGTTAACTTGAAGAGAAACTAGAGAAACTTAAGAGGAAAAAAAACCCAACAATGTGATATTATTTTTCATCTGTCAAACTGGCAGATGAAAGAGTTTAAGAGGTGGGTTTCCAAGACTGTGGGGAAAAATGCATTCACATGCGTGGCTGGGGGCACAAAATTGCTATAACCTTTGGGGAGAGCAATTTGGAAATTGCTTTCAAATTTAAGAAGTCTTTTCTCTCTGGCCCGGCGAATCTGTCTCCACGTCCAAGATGAATTGTTTGCTCCCTGGAAAAGGCAATTTGCGGTACTCAGAAGCTTTTGAGCTGACTCCAATGGGAGGTGCTTTGGTGGCAGGGACTGGGCCATAGAGCTCCACTGGAGGAGAACATAGCAGTGGGTCTGGGGTGCACACAGGCCCTCAGTCCCCCAAGCTCCATGAACAGCCTCTCAAGGGAAGCCTGGCTATGAGAAGAGCCAGGGGCTGGCCTTGAGGGACAGGCCTTGAGGGTTGTCTCATTGTCAAGAGCAAGTGTTCAACTCTCACTAGAGCAAGGCAAGGGTGGAGAAGGGGTACAAGGAAGTGAGGGAATGGATAGGCAGAGAGGTGCAGGCATGCCCTCAATCCAGAATCCAGGAGTCCAGGCTCTCCACCAGCAATGGAGGAAGGAGGAAGAAAAGGAGGTGCCCTGACGAGCCCACCTCGCTCCCATCCAAAGGGGGAGGTGCTGGCTGGTGGGGGTGGGGGCAGGAGGCTGCCGCTGTGAAGTGGATGGGAAGCTGGGATCACAGCCATCTGAGAAGCCAATGTGGCAAGTGGGGCTGTGGAGTTGGGTTTCCCTTTCAGCTTAAAGGCTGTAAGTGGCCCCTGCACACAATGGGGCCGGCGGTTCTGGTATCTGGAATCCCTTCCCCACCTCCTGCACCTCCCCGAGCCCTAGGGAGCTGCACTGTGGCGCTCCGGTGGATGTCTTTTCCAGCCAGGTAGGGAGCTCTCTCCTATGCATGGTGAGCAGAGCAGATCCCTGTGAGGGCTGCCCAGGTGTTCTGCTTCCAGGTCATCAGGAAGGGCACAGCGGGGATGGATTGGGGCAGGAGTAGGCTAGGGTGCTGCAGTCATCGAGCGCCCAGTGGGGTGGGTCCTGTGTTCACTGCAGAGGTCAGGTCGGGGAAGTAGGTCCCTAGGGTGAAAGCTAGGGAGAAATGAGTCAGGTGAGGGCAGGGAACAGTCTGGGCAGAGGCCTGGAGGAAGAAGGCAGCTGGGACCTTGACCATCTGGCTGGCCTGAGCAAGGCAGGGCTGGTGGCCTCCAGCAGGGGCGAGAAGGCTGGGGTGGGGGCAGGCTCAGAGTGGAGCCCCAAGGGCCTGAAGTGGCCAGGGAAGATACTGTAGCTCGAGCTGGGCACAATTCTGCATTTCCCACCCACGTCCTGGGCTGAGGAGAGGGGCTAGGGCAGGAGTACGTGGAGAGCTGCATGGGAGGGAATTCTTGGTTCTCTCTGGCGAGGCTGCTGCTGCCGCTCCTGCTGTAAGAACCCCCACTAGGTGCAGGTTCTAGAGCTCCCTCTCAGTCCTCATGTTTTCATCTGTGCTGTGTTCATGACCTGCCCCCCTCCCATGCTGCCCCAGGCCCTGATGGGTAAAGGTCCTCTTCCCAGGTGTGCAGATGCTCCTTTCCTGGCATACACATCCCCCAAGGGACCAGCCCGCTGCTGAAGCTCCCTGCACACCAGCAGGGGGGAGGCAAGTTCAGCGTCCCTGACGCTCCTAGGGGAACTTGTGCAGGATGGCCCAACCTTCAGGCTGTGTGCAGGCTCTTAAGACCCCTTTGATCCACTCCCTGGCACCACCCCAGCTTCTGCCATCCACACCCAGAAACAGAATAGACAGTGCAAAGCTAGCCCTGACTCTCTAAAACTGTATACTATAGTGATGCCATAATGAATTGCTGGTGAAGCAACAAATTATTAGATAAATAGTCCTGGAAAAGTCAGTTATTTACATGGAAATTTAAAAATTAATTCCCTATGTCATACCATGCACAAGAATAAATTCCAAATGGATTAAGTGTCTAAATTTGAAAAGCAAAATGTTTAATATTAGGGGAAACTATATTTTTGTGACACTGGGGTATGGAAGGACTTTTTTTCTTTTTAAGAGACACAGAGAGAGAAAGAGGGAGGGACGGAGGGAGGGGGAGAGGGGGAGAGAGAGAGAAAGAGAGAAAGAGAGAAAGAGAGAGAGCTCTGAACATCCACTGGTTCAGTACCAAATGCCAGCAGTGTCTGGAACTGTGAGCCAGGAACTCAGTTTGAGTCTCCACGCTGGCAGGGACCCAACTACCCAAGCCATCACTTGTGACTCCCAAGGTGCACAAGACCAGGGAACTCGAATCAGGAGCAGTCCCATGTGGCATCTTAACTGTTGTGCTGAGCACGTGACTCGGGAAGGACTTCTTGAACAAGGCATGCAAAAGATAAGGTTAATTAATTTTCCTATATTAAAATTCAAGCTCTTAGCTGATAAAAGATGTCATCACAAAACCAGAACTGCCACAGCATGAGAAGACAGGGCAATGTATATAACTAACCGAGACTTGGTGTCTGCTCATGAAAAGAACTCTGGCCACTTGATAGTGGACTGAAGGGTGAGTAGAGACTGTGAACAGGAAGTTCATAGGAGAAGAAACCTCACTGACAAGTAGATGTATCAAAACACTGTGACGCTCATTAAAATCAGGAAATGCATATTAAATAAATAGTAAGATGCTGTTCCATACCTATTTCGTTAGCAAATATAACCTGTGGCAACAAACCAGTGTTGGCGCAGGTGTAGTACACTGGGAACTTGGTTCCTGGCTGGTGGGACCATCTGCTGCCACCATCACTGTGGGGGATAATTTAATAGCTTCTAGTGCAAGTTGAAGATGCATATAGCCCATGACCTAGGAGTTTCACTTCTAAGTATCCAGCCTACAGAATCTTTCACTTATGTGCAGGAGGAGAAATAAACAAGGATATTCCCTTTGTACTGATTAATAGTAACAGAGTGCAAACAGCCTAAATGTCCATCAAGCAGATACTGGCTACACAAGTCATAAACAGTGGCATTTCCTTACAGTGGCAAACACAAAAGACCTAATGCTGGTGGGAAAAACAAGTTACAAAACACTCTTTACAGTGTGATAAACAAAATGTTAATGCATGAAGAACAATTATATATATCGATTACAGACATACAGAATTAGTAAAATATAAAACTAAATGGAGAGCTTCCAAGATGGCAAAGTAGGGAGGGAGCATACTGCTCTAGTCTAGGAGAAGATAGTTTAAAAAAAGTGGAGAGAGTGCAGTCTCAGGGAAGAGTTAGGGAGAAAATGGCAGAGGAAACTCTATGCAAATTAGAAGGGCACAGTGGAGCTATGTGGAGGGCAAGGATGCCCACAACTCAGGACCACAGCAGCTAAGAACTTCTGAAGCAGCGCTGGAGGGTGAGGTGAGACCAGATGGCAGCAGCCCAAGCCACTGGCACTAAAGCTGCAGGAAGAGCCTAGAGGGAACCCGGCTTGGAGTCCCGTGAGGGAGAGTGCACTTGCCAAATTAGAGGAGAAAAAAACAAGGAGGGGCACGGCACGTTTCTCTCTCCCCATTCAACCTGCAACAGCATCCTGTAACAAGCTGATAGAGCTGGCGCCATTTTGGGCATATTTAACAGCTGTGCCAGCAACCAGCCAAGTAGATGCCTGACTCTAGAAGGGAGAACTAACAGGGGGCAAGGTGCTCATGACTATGGGAGGCTAGTGTGTCAGGACTGTGAAAAAACCAAGGCTGTGTGGGAGGACTCACGATGGCTGGGACTTCGGGCAGTCATTGTGGGAGACTCCACATGCTCAGGGCTCCCTGGTTACCTGGTGAGGGACCCTGCTGGGGGAATCAGAGCTTAGAATGAGGACTGCACAGATTCTTTGTGTAGTGCTTCGGGGAGAGCAAACAAATAATATACCCACTGGGGCTAGCACTCAGGTCTCCTTTGAGGAGAGCAGCTCAGTTAAGTAGAATAAACTTCCTCTCTGATTAAAAAAAAGAGAGATTTATCACACCAAACCTGGGTGTGTCACCTTAGACAAGCTCTTAATCCTGGAGAACTGAACAGAGCTCCCTGGTCACACCTCCCACACACCTCTAGATATTCACTAAAGGAGACACTCCACTAATCAGAGGAATAGTACAAAAATAAAAGCTGCCATAGTAAAAAAAAAACAAAGAAACCAACAAGTATCTCCACAAATGCTGAATAACAAATGCATCAATTCAAGAAACAAGAATAAAGAAGACAAAATGACGCCCCCAAGAGAACAAAACACTTTAATACTAGATTGTGAAGATGATGAGACTGAAAAAATACCAGAAATGGAATTCAAAAAATTGATCATAAGATTATATAGAAGCAATCAGAAGCAAATGCATAAACTACTGAAATCCATACATGACATGAAAGAAATTGAGATCTTAAAGAGAAATCAAAATGAAATGAAGAATTCAATAAAAAAAAATGCAGTGGAAACCCTTAACAACAGAATTGGTGAAGTGGAAGACAAAGCACAGGAAATTATACTGTCAGGCCAAAAACAAAAAAGAGGAAATTAGAAAACTAAAAAACACTGTTGGTAATCTATAGGACACTACCAAATGGCCCAACATAAGGGTTCTAGGAGTTCCTGAAAACATGAAAAGTGAGAAGGATTAGAAGTCATTTTTAGTGAAATCATAACAGAAAACTTTCCTAATTTGGAGAAAGAAAGGGACATCCAAGTACAGGAAGCACAGAGAACCTCAGACATGACCAGAAAAGATTTTCACCATGACACATTGTAATCAAACTCACCACAGTAAAACAAACAAAAAAGATTCTACAATGCCCACAAGAGAAACACCAGATTACTTTCAGATGGTCTCCAATTAGACTAATAGTGAACCTCTCATCAGAAACCCTATGGGTTAGGAAAGAATGGTGAGATATAGTCCAAGTCTTAAGAGGAAAAAACTGTAAACCCAGAATACTGTATCCTGCAAAGCTCTAATTTATGAATGAAGGTGAAATAAAGACCTTCCATAACAAACAGAAATTCAAAAAACCTGTCACCACCCATTCAGCCCTGCAAAAGGTGCTTAAGGATGTGCAGCGCACAGAAACATTGTCATCACTACGAACCAAAGTAAAGAAAGAAAATCTCCCAGTAGGCAAATCCAAATTTCCCAGTATGGAAATCCAAAGTAAAAAAAATAGGAATATTTTTGGAAAAATGGAAGGGCAAACTTGTTGCTTATCAAGTCACCTTGAATATAAATGACCTCAACTTACCAATTAAAAGACACAGACTGGCTGAATGGATTAAGGAACAAAACCCATCTATTTGCTGCCTATAAGAAACACATCTCACCAACAAAGATGCATGCAGAATGAAAGTGAAAGGATGGAAAAAGGTATTCCATGATAACAGAAACCAAATAAGAGCTGGTGTAGCCATCCTAATATCAGACAAAATAGACTTTAACATGAAGACTGTTAAGAAAGGCACTATGTAATGATTAAGGGATCAATTCAAGAGGAAGATGTCACTATTATAAACATACATGCACCTAATTACAGGACACCTGGTTATTTAAAAGAAATGTTAAGGGATCTAAAGGGAGACATAGACTCCCATACACCTGTAATAGAGGACTTCAATACTTCACTTTCAGCAATGGACAGATCAACCAGATAGAAAATCAGCAAGGAAACAATGGAGTTAATTGACACTGTAGACCAAATGGACCTAACGGATATCTACAGAACTTTTCACCCTACAGTTTCAGAATACACATTCTTCTCTCCAGTGCATGGAAGTATCTCTAGGATTAACCACACAGGAGGCCATAAAGCAAGTCTCAGCAAATTCAAAAAAATCAAAATCATACCATGCATCTTCTTGGACCACAATGGAATGAAGCTGTAAATCAGCAACTCAGGAATCCATAGAACACATGCAAGAACATGGAGACTGAACAACATGCTCCTGAATAAAGAATGGGTCATAGAAGAAATCAACAGAGAAATAAAAAAATTTCTGGAAACAAATGAAGATGACAATGCAACATATTAAAACTTATGAGATATAGCAAAAGCAGCATTAAGAGGAAAGTTTATAGCAACTGGTACCTACATCAAAAAAGTGGAGGAGCCAGCACTGTGGCACAGTAGGCTAATCCTCTGCCTGAGGTGCTGGCATCCCATATGGGCACCGTTTCTGTTCCCAGCTGCTCCTCTTTCAATTCAGCTCTCTGTTAGGGCCTGGGAAAGCAGTAGGAGACGGCCCAAGTCCTTGGTCCCCTGCACATGTGTGGGAGACCCAGAAGAAGCTCCTGGCTCCTGGCTTCAGATTGGCGCAGCTCCAGCCATTGCCAATTGGGGAATGAACCATCAGATGGAAGACCTCTCTCTCTCTCTGCCTCTTCTCTCTCTGTGTAACGCTGACTTTCAAATCAATAAATAAATCTTTAAAAAAGATTAAATGTTAATAAGATCATATAAATAGGATCAAGTGTCTGGAAATAATAATAGAAATAAAAAGAAGAGAATGTTCCAACATGGGAAGCAGTCCACACAGCTGTTTTAAGTAGCACTCTGACCTCAGAATCAGCCTTTAAGGCATCCTGGTCTGGCTGAAAAGCCCCGGTGAGCATTTCAGGCATGGAAAGCCAAGTCTCTGTAACAAAAAGTATCCTACATGAAGGACTTCTGTGGGACCCCAGCGGAAAGAAGTGGCCATCAAAGAATGATGTACATTTCTGTGAAGGGAGGAGAGAACTTCTACTTTGCTTATGGCCTTGTCTACATTCTGATGGAGTTTGTGGATTCAAAAGGCTTCCATACCCTGGGCAGCTCATGTCAAGCTCATGGGGTGGTCACTGACATCATACATTACAGTGTCAATTGTTAAATTAACAACAGGAATCACTGTGCACTAACTTCCCATGCAGGATCTCTGTCCTTAATGAGTTGTATTATGAGTTAATTGTAAAACTTGCTCTCAAGCAGTTTGGGGGGGGGCAAATTGCTGAAATCTTTACTTAGTATAGAGTTGGTCTTCTATGTACAAAGTTAACTGAATGAATCTTAGTGGAAAATGGGACTGGGAAGAGGAAAGGGAGGAGGAGGAGGGACGGGAGTGGGGGTGGGAGGGTGGGCATGGTAGGAAGAATATCTATATTCCTAAAGCTGTACTTATGAAATTTGTATTCATTAAATAAAAGATCTATTTGGGAAATTAAAAAAAAAAAACTAAATGGTAGGGGCCAGTGCTGTGGCATAGGAGGTGAAGCTGTTGCCTGCAGTTCTGGCATCCCATATGGGCACCAGTTCAAGGCCCAGCTACTCCACTTCCAATCCTACTCCCTTCTGTGGCCTGGGAAACAGAAGACGGCCCAAATTCTGAGCCCCTGCACCAGCATGGGAGACCTGGAAGAAGCTCCCAGCTCCTGATTTCAGACAAGCCCAGTTCCAGTATTTGCAGCCACTTGGGGAGTGAACCAGTGGATGGAAAACCTCTTTACCTCTCTCTCTCTGCCTCTGAAACTTTGCCTTTCAAATAAACAAATGAATCTTTAAAAAAAAAAAACTAAATAGCAGACAGTAAAGGATGCAGGGAAGAAAGGAATTTGAAAAGAGTAAAAAGGGAATTTAAACATAACTTTAAAAACCTAAAATAAATCATAGCATCATATTAAATTTATTCAATTTGCCAAATTACAGTGGTGAATATTCATTATCTTGTTCCATCACTTTCCATGGTTTTGAGACATTTCATAACGAAAATGAAAACAGATGAACTAAGTCATGAACACTGAATTCTAGGGAAGGAAAAACAAAAACAGCAAAGAGGGAAAAAAGTGATTGATAAAAGAAGAAATTATGTTTGCATTTTTAAATTTCATCAGTTTATTCATTAAACCCAAAGCTTAACTTTCCACAGACTCATGAAACTGGCCAGAGACAACTGAAAGAGAGAAAGAGAGACAGAATGGGGAGGGAGGGAGAGGCACACAAAACCGTTTCAGGAAAAAAAGGAATTTAACTTTAGGCAAAGAAGGAGAATCTTAAAAATCGTAAGAACATGCCATACACAATTATTGCAACATTTTACTTTTTAAAATTAATTTATTTGAGAGACAGGGAGACAAACAAGAGAGTGAGAAAGAAAGAGGGTGCTCTAGTCTGCTGATTCACTCCCTAAATGACAATGGCTGGAGCAGGGCCAGGCCAAAGCTGGGAGCCAGGAACCCAATCCAGATCTCCTCTGAGGTTGGCAGGCCTCACTTACTTGAACCATCCCCTCTGCCTGCCAGGGTCTGCATTAGCAGGAAGTGGAAGTTAGGAGTTGGAACTGACAATCAAGCCCAGGTACTCCAATCCAGGAAGATGAACCAGCATCTTACCTGCTGGACCAAACGCTTAATATCATGCTTACTGAAAGGCACAACTGTCTAGAAAAATAATAATGAAACTCAGCCCTAGAAAAAGTAGACAAATTGAGGAGCTCAGTGAGCTAAAAATACCCTGAAAATGTACTCAAAGATCTGTGCATAAAATATCACTGGGATGAGATGGGCCAGGGGCGACCTCTACTGAACCATCTCATGTACTTGTCTGGGAGCACGGAGGCCGGCTATGACCACTTCTGCAGATGATGAACCCACTGCTCACACCCATGCCCCCATTCTTGCCTGAATCCACTCCGACAGGCTGAGAAAAACAACCACTCCCTTTCCCAGGCTCCCTTGCAGCTAGAGACAACCTATAACAGATCTGGCCACAGAAACAGGAGCTTCAGGGCAAGCTGTCACCTTGTTGACCCAGAGAGAAGCCATCTAGTCTGTCCCTGTGTGGACAGGGCACTGGTGCTAAGAGAGCCATCTTGCCTTCAGGAGTGAAGGCCAAGAGAACAGAGACAGTGATGGGAATGTGCCTGGAAAACTGGAGGCAGGCCAGCAGCCTAGCCGTGGTCACTGCCACTTGTCACTGATAGTTATTTGTTACCTACAGAGTCATTTCTAAAACAGACAAAGCTGATACAGAACCCGATCCAAAGCACCAGAAGAAAGAGAAATTACAGCCTATCTCATGGAAAAACAGATGGAAATAATCCTAAATAAAATACTGATTAGCAAGTCAAATTCAGCAGCACGTTTAAAAAAATGCCAAGTAGAGATTAGTGCAGGAATGCAAGGATAATTTAATGTTAGAAAAACCATCAATGTCATTCATTTCATTAACAGATTAAAGGGGGGAAAACATACATTCATCTCCACAGATGCTGAAAAAACACTGAGTGAAATTCAAAAGTAATTCATGGTAAACATTCACAGTCCTTCATGTATAGATGCTATCTTCTTTAATTGGACAGCTTTTTTTTTTTTCCCCTGGGAATCTGCGGGAAATGTTTAATAGGGGAAACACAACAAGAATTCCCATTGAAGTGAGAAAATACACAAGACTGTGTGTTCCTGCAGGTGCTACTCAGTATCAGTCTGAGCTGATGCAAGTGAACCAGGAAAAAGAGTAAGCATACGTTTTGGAACAGGAGAGAAATAACTGTCATTATTTATAGGCAATAAAGTCATCTATCTGGAAAACCTAAGAGATGTCTACAAGGAAGCAACCTTGCTGTGGCCTCTTTTTCACACTGTAAATTAGAGATGCTATTAATACACACCCCAGGGTTGCTACAACCGTTAATTAAGTTCATCCATGTAAAGTCTATAGATGGAGCCCACAGTAATCAGGCACAAGATCAACATCCGAAAATCAATAGCATTGCCATCAACCAGGGATGGCCATGCAGAAATTCAAAGAACAAGTTAAAATCCCATCCTCAATGGCAACCAAACCTAGACATGCCTAGAAATAAACCTAGCCAAAGACATGATGTGTGAAGCAGCAGATGACAACATTTACTAAGGGACTGCTCTGGTCTGAATGTTTGTGTCCCACTCCCATAGTCCTACATTGAATTCCAATCACCAAGTGATGGTTTAAAAAGTCGGGCCCTGGGAAGGTGATCAGAGCCCTCATGAATGGGATTCATCTCTTATTAAAAAATTCCAGAGAACTGCCCTGTCCCTTCCACCATGTTGGGACCCAGCCAAAAGGCACCATCTCTGAACCAGAAACGACTTCACCAGACACCAAAACTGAAGCTGCATTGACCTTGGACCTTCCAGCCTCCAGGACCATCAGAAATAAATTTCTGCTGTAGGATGTGGCATTTTGGTATCCAGAGCAGCCCTAAGACAGGGACAACCAAAAGAAGTGACAAAGGAAGATATGACACATGCCTGAGGAAGTCAAGGAAGTCAGGTGCTGGATGCAATTCCAATCCCTACTGCATAAGGACTTTCCCCAGAACTCGTCCAGCTGGTTCTCGGATGTGCATGGGAAGAGTGAAAATCCATGGATGCCCAACAGAGGGAGGCAGCCCCGAGTGTCTCGTCCACTCTGCTTTCCCACTCATGGGTATGTCTTGCCTGTGGAAGCAGAGTTGCTGGTGCATGCACGGTCCAGTTGCCCTTCAGAGAGGATTCACAGATTAATGAGGGCACTAGTGCAGGATGACCCTCCGGCTGTAGCACAGGGAATCATTCCTACTTGTAGCATCTGGCACTGTGATAACATCTCGGGAGCCTGTCTCTGCTTCTCTTGCTTGAGAGGACCTCTATACACAGCTACCTGGGTCTCCTGTACATGCACAAGGGACATCTCCAGCTCCTGCCCTTGGTGAAAACTCAACCTTAACCTCAGCAGCCTTGACACTTTATTGAGGGATGTCTTCAGGTCACTGCCCACTCCAGTCCAGAATCCTGCTCTCTACTCTATACCTTCAGGTTTAACTCTATGTCTTAGCTCTGTCTGCCCTCATATCCAACTGCATGTGCATGCAGGCACCCACCCTCCCCACTCCCCCAACTCACACAGATATACACGTGCATGTGCTAGATTCAAAGGTTTGAGTCTAGCTGGAGTCTGATGGTAGGTTGGCTGAGGAATGAGTAAGGGTTTACCTGGGGCCAAGCAGCTCAGTGGGTGGACCCTGGAGCAGCCAGTGAAGTCACGTCTTGCATGCTGTAGTGCTGACGTGCTGTGAGTATGTCCTCCAAGCATGGACCCCCGTGTGGTGGTTGGTACTGGCCTCTCCCCTTGCTCTAGTCTCTTGTCTGGCCATGTGATCACCTCCTCTCATACACGCTTCCACCAGGATGCCACCCAGCATGAGGTGATGCAGGCAGAGGGGCTTCCGTGAGCCACTGCTGTGTTATTTGGGTTTTCAGCCTCTAAAGCTGGGGGCTAAACAGACTTCTTTGTACATTCTCAGCCTTGGGTATTTTTGTTATCATAACAACAACAACAAAAAAAAACTAATAAAACATACAAAGCCAGTGTCTGCACACCCTGTTCGGTTCCTCATCTTGGCTATACCCTAGGATACTTTTTCTAATCCTTCCCAAACTGGCTCATTGAAAAAAATCTGGTTTTTAAATTAATTAATTTATTTTTGTTTGAGAGGCAGATGGATAGAGAGCAAGTCTCATTCACTGATTTACTCCCTAAATGCTTACAATGGCTGGGGTTGGGCTGAGGCCAAATCTGGGAGCTGGAAACAAAATCCAAGTCTAGAGAGGAACCCAACTACTTGAGCCATCACCACTGTCTCCCATGGTGTGCATTAGCCAGAAGCTGGATTCAGAGCTGGGAATCAAGCCCAGGTACTCTGACGTGGGAGCTGGTGTCTTCACCACTAGACCAAATGCCTCCTCCTTTAAATCAGCCTTGAGATACAATTTATATGCAATAAAATCCATCTTCTTGATGTGTAAAGTTTGTTTTTTAAATATTTATTTATTTTTGGCCGGCGCCGTGGCTCAACAGGCTAATCCTCCACCTTGCGGCGCCGGCACACCGGGTTCTAGTCCCGGTCGGGGCGCCGGATTCTGTCCCGGTTGCCCCTCTTCCAGGCCAGCCCTCTGCTGTGGCCAGGGAGTGCAGTGGAGGATGGCCCAAGTGCGTGGGCCCTGCACCCCATGGGAGACCAGGTAAAAGCACCTAGCACCTGGCTCCTGCCATCGGATGAGCACGGTGCGCCGGCCACAGCGCGCCATCCGCGGCAGCCATTGGAGGGTGACCCAACGGCAAAGGAAGACCTTTCTCTCTGTCTCTCTCACTGTCCACTCTGCCTGTCAAAAAAAAAAATAAAATAAATTAAAAAATTACAAAAAATAAAAAAATAAAAAATAATTATTTATTTTTATTTGAAAGTCAGAGTTACACAGAGAGAGGAGAGGCAGAGAAAGAGAGAGGGTGTTTCATCCAATGGTTTACTCCCCAGTTGGCCGCAACAGCTGGAGCTGCGCCGATCCGAAGCCAGAAGCCAGGCACTTCTTTTAGGTCTCCCACGCAGGTGCAGGGGCTCAAGGACCTGGGCCATCTTCTACTGCCCTCTCAGGCCACAGCAGAGAGCTGTATTGGAAGTGGAACAGCCGGGTCTCAAACCAGCATCCATATGGGATGCCGATGCTTCAAGCCAGGGCGTTAACCCACTGCGCCACAGTGCCAGCCCCAAAGTTTGGGTTTTGAGAAAGAAATACAGCCATCTAACTGGCATCCAGGTCAGGGTGTAGAGTACAAGGATAGTTCAACAAGTTCACAGAAAGAGCATATTATGAAAAAACCATGCATGAATTTCAAAACTTTTTGTCACACTAAACATATCGTTTAGTTCCATTCCCAGTAAATTTTAGAAGTGCCCACATTCCCAAAACCTCAACAGTTTTCTTTCATCCCTGCAGTAGATCCTGCCCTCTCTCTGGACAACAATGACTGCTTCCCCCTCCTTCATGTTTTCCACAGTCCTGAGCTGTAGAATGGGCTGATGGTGTCCACTCCCAAGGTTGCAGAAGTGGCTATGAAATGCACAGAAGCCAAACGAAATCTCACTTGTCTGTTGTGGCCTTGTGTGAAAACAGGCAGAACATTCTCTTCCACTTTGACATGTGCTTAGCAGGCTCTGCCTTAAATCAGTGTCACTCACAGAGCCCAAGAGGGCACCTGGTGAGGAAGGTGCTCTTCATTCTGGGCTGTTCAAACTGCAGCCCCACATAACCTGAGTGGTGCTCTGGAGCAGGGTGGGCACAGCTCTGGCACCGGAGCAGGGAAAGCATGGTTTTGGCAGGAGGGCAGCATGCAGATTTCAGGTCTACGTACAAAGGACTTTCTTTCCTGGAGGAAGGGCCCCAACACTTCCACACACAGTGCTGTGGCTCCCCCTGCCCCGGAGGGAAGGGCATAGCCCAGGGCCAGGGTCACAAAGGGTGAGCACACCTGAGTCCTGAGATCCTAAGCAGACCCAGAAAGTTCTGAGAAAACAGCTCTCCTTAGCACTTCTGAAAGATGAGTGCTAACACAGAACGAGGCCAAGCCATCCACAGAGATGAAGAACAACTGAGTGGTTTCCTGGAGAGAGCGAAGAATAAAGCCCAGGGCGGGTGGAACTATGCTTTCTCCAAATTTTTTCTTCCTGCCCCCTGCTTCTCTTCCGGAGCCCTACTGCAAGACGCACTCATGATTTCTTTTTCGGTGTGATTTTGTGACCAAGCCCCTCTAGGCATATCCATCCCATCACCACTGTGTCCCAGCACCAAGGGCCTGGCACCTCACATGACCTCTATAAACACCTGTGGCAGGAACTTGTTGAACGAACGGCAGCAATGCCCAATAACTGAGAGAAGAGGAAGGTATGGAAGGAGCCAGCTGTTATGAAAACAGCCAGGGTAAGGTCCTGCACCTGTTTCCTGAACCTTCCCAAGAGGGAATTTCCAGGACTAATGTGCACCAGTCAGAGCTCGAGTTACAGCACTTGCAAGCCATGCCCTCAATGCCATAGAGTGACCTTAGGTGTGGCCATGTCCTCCAAAAAGGCCAGCTTGTCTTGAAGGGCCATTGGTTACAGCAGCCCTAGGGTGGGGCAGCCAGTCAGTGCTAAGCAACCAGACAGCCAAGAAACCAGACTCATGGGACAGGAGGAAATGGAAATATTTATATGCATTCATTACATAAATTTAATGCTGAGAGATTTCCAAATCTCAGAGAAATGGAAGGTTGTAAAACAAATGCAATTAAATAAAATTGACTCAAGAAGTGAAGACCTTTGATGAGGCCATAACCATGCAAAAAGCTAATTCCTATCTGAACAACATTCCCCCAAAAGGGCTGGGCCCAAATGGTTTTATGGGGTCTTTCCCACAACTTCACAACAACACACACTCAGTAGCCACGGCATAGGGACCAATGCCCTATTAACTTCTAGGTGTTACTAGGGTCTTCAAAGTATGGCTGGTTCTCAAATAATCAGCATTGGCATCACCAGGGAAATTGCTAGAAAGGCAAGCTCTCAGCCCAACCCCAGACCCACAGAATCAGAAACACTGGGAGTGGGCCCCAGCTCTCTGTGTTGCAGCAAGCTCTCTGGGCCAAATGACCAATCTGAAAACTTGAAGTTAAAGGAATGGCCTCACTCTCCTTACGCAGTTGTCGCTAATTACAAGTCTGTCTTTACAACTACATGCCTAGATCTTTGTGTCCTTGTATTGAGCACATTAGTAATTATATAAAATTTCTAGCCCGTTTATTTGAAATTTCCTCAAGCTCAGATTTTGAAGAACAAGACTCTTAAAAATTTTATTAATATTTTTGACGAGATGAGTAGCCCTTCCTTATCAAAAACATTAAGTTGGGCAGGCTTTTGGCTCTGCCATCCAGACACTGGTTGGGATGCCAGTGTCTTATACTTGCGTGCTTGTGTTCAAGCCTCATGCAGATTGTCAAAGACAAAGTGATGGCTCCATTACCTTGTGTTCTTGTCAGCCAAATGGGAGACCTGGACTGAATTCCCAGCTCCTGGCTTCTTTCTACCCAGCCGTGGCCACTGTGGGTATCTGGGGTATCAACTGGTGGAGGGGAATGCACTCGCTTGCTCTCTCTCTCTTCTTCTCTGCCTCTCAAAGTAAAAGAAAAAAATCCAGGGCCGGCACTGTGGCGCAGCGGGTTAATGCCCTGGCCTGAAGCACTGACATCCCATATGGGTGCCGGTTCTAGTCCCGGCTGCTCCTCTTCTCATTCAGCTCTCTGCTATGGCCTGGGATAGCAGTAGAAAATGGCTCAAGTCCTTGGGCCCCTGCACCCACGTAGGAGACCTGGAAGAAGCTCCTGGCTCCTGGCTTTGGATCGGCGCAACTCTGGCTGTTGTGGCCATATGGGGAGTGAACCAATGCATGGAAGACCTCTCTCTCTGTCTCTACCTCTCTCTGTAACTCTTTCAAATAAATAAAATAAATCTTAAAAAAAATTCCAAATGCACAGATGTACAAAGATACTTCAAAAAGCTCTAGAGAAGTGACATTTAAAAAAAAAACAACTTTATTTTGGTGCAAAAAATGATGCAATCTGTGCATACAATAGACATTTTCCATGAACTTCTTGAAGACCCCTCATGTCAACAAGAAAATTATGATTCCCTGTAATTTTCTCAGAGATAATCTATGTAATCATTTTGGTATGTACACTTCCAGACCCTTTTTTAATGCATAGAGAACATTTCTTTCCATCACACAAAGGCAATCAACTTTATAAACTGTGTGGTAACGTGCCTTTTTCATTTCATGATATATCATGAACAATTTTCTTTGTTAATCAATAAACTTTTATTACATTTTTCTCAAAGCTCTTACTGTATAATTTTCTGAACTAATCTCTCATTGTTAGGACACTTCACATTGATTAAATGAGTTCATATTTGGAAAGTATTGAGGACAGTGCCTGGCACCTGGTAATCACTATATAAATAATTGGCTTCAAAATATGTTAATCAAAAAGCAACAAGAATAGAGGAGACACTGGCAACCCCACAGTCACCATGGAACATTTTTTAACACACACTTTTTGGAAAATCCAGCACATAAAAATGGGGAAAGCTATGGAGACCGGAAAAGTTGAAGCAGGCCCAGGTGTACACATACCTACTAGAGCAGCCTATCCTGTTTGTAGAGTGACTAATTGATTTGAAAGGCAGGATGACAGGGAGAGAGAAAAAAAAAGAGAGCAAAGAGGGAAAAATCTTCTATTTACTGGTTCACTCCCCAAATGCCTACAACAGCCAGTGCTGGGCCAGGCAGAAGCCAGGAACTCCATCTGGGTCTCCCATGTGGGTGGCAGAGGCTCAAGTCCCTCAGCCATCATCTGCTGCCTCCCAAATATATTCACAGGGAGCTGGATTGGAAATGGCATAGCCAGGACTGGAGCCAGGCACTATGATAAAGGATGTATACATCCCAAACAGTGGCTCCTCTGCAGCGTGAGCTCAGTGCTGGACCACAGTGGGCATCTCCATATGCTCGGCAAAGCTGCATCTCCTGGACCATGGTCATTGCTAACCCTAGTGACCTTCACAACTCCTTGCTACTCTTCCCAAATCCTGGCTCTCTAGGTGCAGCAAAGCTCAGCTGCTCTGAAAACACAAACCTGTGCTCACACCCCCAGCCCTATCCTGTTTCTAACCACAAGCAACATGGCTACACCATCCTGGCCCCAGGTCCCTGGAAGGTGGGATCACTTGACTACTCAGACCTGCATCCTCTGTCCTCCAGCTTCTGGGCCTCTGGTCAGGCCATATCTGCCTGAGGCAACCAGGAAGGGGTCTGCCTGCTTCCCTAGGGTCTTGACAGTCTTGAGGCTCAAGACTCGAGGCTCCCACTCCCGGGCTCCTTTACCCAGTGGGGCCAACTCTCACTCCCTTAGGACTCTGCTCCCAGAATCCTTTTCTCTGAGTTGAAAAGACTCAAGGTCAATCACATGCCTTGGCCCTCTCTTGCCAGTACTCAACTCAATTCTGATCACTGCATCAATCCAGCCAGCTTCTCTCCTCTGAATGTCTTGGGGAAGGGGAGCCCTTTGACAGTTTTGTCAGCCCCATGGTCCCCACCCTTTCTCTGAGACACAGCCAGGCAGCCTGGCCCTGCTCGCCTCATGTGACAGAGTTTGGCCCCAGTCCCTGATAAGAGCTCCAGGTGCTGAATCAGCACAGGCTGAAGCAAAGTTGCAGGCTTGGGCTGGTGTGGCAACTGGCTGACCATAGAGTCTGTGAGAAGGCCTGTGCATCTGGGCCAGAGAGCAGCACTGAGCTGGGACTGTGTGCCACCTACAGATAAAAGACTGCGGCATTCTCCTTAGAGAACATTTCAGCACTGAAGAACCACCTCCCAGAGGCTCAGCCGGGAGACAGAGAGCAGCTTTGGGAGGGGTGTGAAGGAGTGAAGTTAGCCAAGTCTAACCTCGTCCTCCCCCATAGCTGGGCTACCTATCAGTCCCTGTATCAGCACGGCCTGCCTCTCCTCTCTTGCGGGCTCTTGATCACTTCAACAAGCCCCTTCCCCAGCGGGCAGCCCACGTACGCCGACACGCTGCTCCTGACAGTCATGTTTCAGGAGCGGATTCGGTCCCTCATGGTGGGAATCTGAGGCTCCTCTATGGAAGGAAGATGGAAGACTGCAGAGACTGGTTAGGAGCCTGTGTCCTCACCCAGCCCCGTCCTGCCTGCAGAACCAGCTCCCAAATCCTTGCCCTGCCCCACCGCACGAGCACCTCGAGAGAGTCCCCTTCTATCAAAGCTCCTCTTCCACACTCAGAATGCCTGGCCGACGCAGAGCAGCAGCTTGCAGGGGTGGAGGTGGGTGTTCACGCTTTGGGCTTTGGCCACCTACTGCCAAACTGCCCGCTAAGAGACTGGGTCACTTTTTGCTTCTGCGAGGAAAGGAGTACAGCAGTTTTAACCACCTTCACCCCGATACTCAATATTATCAGTCTTTCTCATCTTGGCAAATGCAATATTGAAAAACCAAAGCCCTTTCTTTCTGTTGGGCTCTCTTACCAAATCCATTTCAGAAGTGGTCTTACAATCAAATGGCATTACAGAGCAGACAAGAAAAGGACCCACCTCCAGCCCCTTCAACGTAGATTTTGGCAAGGCTGCATCACATCTGACATGTAGCAGATGTTTTAGCAAAGTTAGAGTTGTGAAGGAGATAAGCAATGGATACACTCTGAGGGTGGAGATAAAGCCGGCTGATGTGAAGGCTGCAGGGCATGCCGGAGACAACACAAAGGCATCTGGTCTAAGCATCTCAACGTACAGAGCTTCATCTATAAACACAGCAGTGGTTCTAGGAGAAGCAGGAAAACCCAGAACTCTGTGAGTTTGGAGGTCACATCTTCAGTCAATCAGTTGCTTACAGGCAGCTGGATGTGAGCCTCGAGGGGCCAGAGACGCAAATTCCAGACTCCACAGCATATATACTTTTTTTAAGGTGTTGGAAATAGATGTGATTCCTTAGGAAGTAAGCATCATGAGATGAGGCAGCAGGTCGCAGACTGAGGTCTGAGGTTCTCCAATGGTGAGGCATGGAGAGTATGGGAAGGAACGAGTGAATGAGCAGAGAACCAAGGGTATCAAAGTGTCTCAAGGAGAGCATTACTGTGCCTATGCTGTCAACAGACTAAGCCAAGGGCTAGCTTTGGGTTGGAGATGGTTGAAGTCATATGTGACTTTGATGAGAACAGTTCTGGTGGAGTTACAAGGTCTTATTAGATTCAGTTTGAAAAAGAATGGGTCATATTGGATGTTAACATTGGGGAAAGCTGTGTGAAGGGTACACTGAAATTCTCTGTACTATTTTTGCAACCCTTCTGTAAATCTAAACTTAGCTCAAAAATCTTCTAAAAACTTTAAAAAATAAGTCAAATAAAGGAGAACGGAAGGAGAGGAAGCAGAGACAAGGATTATGCAAATTATTCCAGGAGAATTTTCTAAAAAAGTTTTGGGAAACAAGGAGTAAGACGCTGGAGGGAGAGGAGAGGCCAAGGGAAGGTTGAGCTAGCACAGCGTCCAGGTTGTTTTTACGCTGATGCGCAGCAGCTGGTGGAGTGGGGAGACCTTGACAAAGGACAGGAAGGAAGCATTACAGGGGGTGAAGTCCATTAACAGCTGGGAGAGAGAGTGTGTAGCCAGAGGTATAGATGAGCAGGAAGGTAAACGGACCAGGAAATAGAGTGAGTCTGACCACTTGAGGTCAGTGATCATCACTTAGATGAGACCAGTCAGCACTGCAGTGGGTCTTTCTCCAGCTGCAGGTCTTGGATCCTGCCAAGGTGGGATTTCTCCAAATGAGCTAGAAACAGAGGGAGGGAGATGAAGGACCTGAAGGAGTATTAGAGTGTGCTGGCTCCTGGGATATAAGGGGAGTAATGAAGACCTAAGAAGGTGACAGGGATTCTGAAGAGACGGCAGGTTCAGTAAAGTGGAGTTCTGAATGAGGCAAATAATCACTGGGATGGAAGGTACTAGAAAAAGTAAACTGGAAAGGCAGGATTACTAACTGGAAAAGGGAGTGACCTGGATTCATTTAGGAATGGGTTCAGTTATTGGTTGACGACCCGTCTAGGTTTGGCCACAGGAGTAGGTGGTAGAGGTAGGGAAGAAAAAAAGAAGGATGGCAGGGAGAAGGTAAAGAACCAAATGTGAGGGACGGGAGGCATATCCAACAGGATGTTGAAATCACAGAGAGATAGGGCAGGAGAAGTGGTGAGGGAGCTGCCAGGCCTGCTGCAAATCACCAGGAACAAGGATAATGACCATGCCAAGAGCAGCAGCAGCTTAGTCTCAAGCGACCCGCAAACGGTGGTGGTGTGGAGGACAGTGAGGAACAAGAAGCAAGCAGAACACAGGAGAGAAGCTGGCATCGCTGGCCAGGACCATGGTGCAGTTACCCCTGGGGGAGCCAGGCTTCTGCTTCTGCACAGAGACTCTCTGTAGATGCTGTTCCTCTCGAGGGGCAACTCGGCAACCTTCTGGGGCCTTCCCCATCGATGTGATGTTTGCAGAGTGCTACTGATTTTTCAAGGGCAGGAAGCACAGAAGCTAAATGCTGCACGCAGTGCCAGCCATCCTTCCCAGTGGAGAACTGCCCTTGGATTTCCTGTCCATCCCGTGTCCCATTGGATGCTCAGAGAGGAGAAAACGGCATAGAGCTACTGAAGCCTGGAAGCTAATTCATCTTGCAAATAAACACAAAGGATGTTTGCAGGACTTTAATGTGCAATGAACACGAGTGAATGTGACCTCTATTCTTTGCCCTGTGTTTTTTGCATGGCAATGGCTCTGATCTTATTTCTCAGTCCAAACCCTTTCATAATGGACAAGGTGACATCACATTTTGTAGGATGTCATGCCCAAGCATTCACACCCGATCTCTTCCTTACACAGCAGGCACATATTAGCCTTTAAAAATGTCTAAGTCACAATTTTTTTTTTTTTTTGACAGGCAGAGTGGACAGTGAGAGAGAGACACACAGAGAAAGGTCTTCCTTTTGCTGTTGGTTCACCCTCCAATGGCCGCTGCGGCTGGCACGCTGAGGCCGGCGCACCGCGGCCGGTGCACCATGCTGATCCGATGGCAGGAGCCAGGTGCTTATCCTGGTCTCCTATGGGGTGCAGGGCCCAAGCACTTGGGCCATCCTCCACTGCACTCCTGGGCCACAGCAGAGAGCTGGCCTGGAAGAGGGGCAACCAGGTCAGAATCCGGTGCCCCGACTGGGACTAGAACCCAGTGTGCCGGCGCCACAAGGCAGAGGATTACCCTATTGAGCCGCGGCGCTGGCCACAAATTTTAAAAATTCTGAAATTACTAGTAATAACAGGAGATTGCAAAGATCATACAGAGTGGTTTCAAGTACTTTCACCCATTTTCTCCCAATGGCGACATCTTGCCCTTATACAGTACAGTATCAGACTGGAGCTGAAATCGGCACAATGCATGTGCAAAAGTCTACGATGTTTCATTACCGATCGCATGTGTAGATCTATGCTGTCACCACCACAGTCAGGATAAAGAACCATTTTATCCCTGCAGTGATCCCTGGCTTACAACACCTTTAGAGCCACACCAGCCCCATTCTCCAGCCTTGTCTACCATTCCTAATTCCTGGCAACCATTCATCTGTGCTCCATTATCTACAATTTACTCATTCTGACATTTTACTCATTTTGACATATTCATATAGCACCACATGAGGTTGTTTACATTTAATGTAATTACTCATATGCTGGGAGTTAAACCTTTCATTCTATTATTGCTTTCTTCTGTTTTTCACTTCTCTTTCACTTGTCTTCCCACGGGTTACTGAAATGCTTTTACAATTCCATTTTGATTTGTCTATAGTGTTTGTGAGTGGATCTCTTTGTGTAGTGTTTTAGTGCTTGTTCTAGATCCTATATTTTTTTAAAGTTAACCACCTACTAGTATCAACTTTTACCAGTTTGAGTGCAAAGTAGAAATTAACATTATGCCTTTTATCACCAGTTCAAGTGCATTGTAGAAATCTTATTCTCCCTTGTTAAAATTACAAATGCCTTAAGTATTTCCCATGTTCACTGAACATCACATCCACCTTACACTTGGCACTTCAACTGTCTAACACAATCTAGGAAACTCAAGAGGAGTAAAGCTGACAGCACTTGACATCTTTTCACTCTTCCTTGCTCCTGTTCCACAAACTCTGTGTGCGTCCTATCTTCCCTGTCCAGCCATTCCTTTTCTTCCGCCATTCTCAGGGGATGGATATTCCAGCAACTGATTCTCTTATCTCCTCTATGTAAGAATGTCTTGATTCTCCCTTCCTCTCAGAAGGGTATTCTCACTGGGCATAGGATTCGGGTTGACATTTCTTTTCTTTTCAGCAATTAAGAAAATTATGCCATTTTCTTCCAGGCACCCGGGTTTCTGATGAGAAATTCTAGGTGATAGTGTGATAAAATAGCAAATATATATATTGGCTTCTGTCCCAGCTCTCTGGTTCCTGAAACCTACATAAAGTGATGCTAGGGGAATCTCTAGTATAACATTTGGTATTTCACTCTTGACTACTGTTACAGAGACTCTAAGTATCTCGACATTTCCTGGAAAATAGGAACATTTTTTTGTTCTAAGCAGGCAACTCTTGGTGGCCTCCTGGATAGCTTCAGGATGGGGGCTGGTTGCCAAGGGAACCAATCAGGTGACTAGAGGGTTGGGACTTGAGGCTATGACTTAATCTATTGTACCTATATGATGAAGCCTCCATGAAAATCTCAAAGGTCAGGGGGCTTCTGGGCTGCTGGACACATGGACTTGCCTGGAGAGTAGTGCACCTCCCACATGTCCTGCCCTCTACATCTCTTCATTTGATGCTCATTCACAGCTATTGTGATATCCTAACAAGGTGAATGCAAGTCAAATGTTTTTGATCTGTGCAAGCCATTCCAGCAAATTAATCAAATGCAAGGAGGGGTCAAGGGCATCCCCAATTTTAGCAGGCGAATCAGAAGTATAGGTGACAAGCCACTCCTTTGTGGGACTGAGCCCTCAACCTGGGGGATCTGAAACTACCTCCAAGTAGGCAGAGTCATTAGAACTGAGTTAAATTATAGAACACTTCGTTGGTGTCTGCTGGAGAATTAGCTGTTGGTGGGACAACTTCTCATGAATTTTGATGACTAAGACTGAAATTTTGTATTAAGTGTTGAGAATTTTAAAAAACTGTTTTTCTTTCTCTCAGAACACATCAGGTACATTGTTTCTCTTACTGCTTTCAAGATTTTTTTCTTCATCCTCAATTTTCAGATGATGCTTTTTGGTGTGGATTTGTGTTGATCCCATTTGGGGGGTGCTGAGCTTCTTGAATTTATATTTATGTCTTTTGTAAACTTAAACAATTTCTAGCTCATATCTCTCTGACATCTTTCTCACCTCTACCTTCTTTCTCCTTTTCTGGAATTCTCATGATCCAAATGTTAGACCTTTTGCCACAGACCCCTAGGTTCCTAAGTTTCTATTCATTTTCTTTACTTTTTTTTTTTTCTTTTGACAGGCAGAGTGGACAGTGAGAGAGAGAGACAGAGAGAAAGGTCTTCCTTTTTTGCCGTTGGTTCACCCTCCAATGGCCACCGCGGCCGGCACGTTGTGGCATTGCGCTGATCCAAAGCCAGGAGCCAGATGCTTTTCCTGGTCTCCCATGTGGGTGCAGGGCCCAAGGATTTGGGCCATCCTCCACTGCACTCCCGGGCCATAGCAGAGAGCTGGCCTGGAAGAGGGGCAACCGGGACAGAATCCGGTGCCCCGACCGGGACTAGAACCCAGTGTGCCGGTGCCGCAAGGCGGAGGATTAGCCTATTGAGCCGCGGCACCGGCCCCATTTTCTTTCCTTTAACCATTGTTGAACCTGGGCAGCCTCTATTGCTTTACCTTCAGTTCATTAATTATTTGTTCTGGCCATTTTACTGTTGAACCTATTAAGTTAAAAATTTTCAGTTACTGTTTATTTCAGTTCTAAAATTCCCAAATTCTTCATTATATCTTCTAGTTCTTTGCTGGGGCTATTTGAGTATATCCTTAATTGCTCATTGAGGCATTTTTATGTGGTTGACTCAAAGGCTCAGGTACTCTAAACATCCATGTTAACTCGGTGTTGTTTACTGAATGCAATTTATTATTAGATTGGAATTTTTTGGGGTTTTTGCACAGGTGAATTTCATTTGGACATTTGGGGTATTATGTTACAAGACACTTGTGTTACTTAAGCTTTCTGTTTTAACTGGCCTCCTGACAGCAAATCGATGGTGGAAGGGAGAATCACCTGGTTGCTACAGCCAGGTATAAATGGAAGCCCATCCTCCCCAGCAGGCCTCCCTCATACCAATCTTCTGGGAAGGGTAGGGGTACCTCACTATCACTCCTGGGGTGGGGGTGGGGGCATGGTGTGACTTTGTTTCCCCATCTGTAAAAGGCTACAGTAATACCTACCAAGTAAACTATAATGCTGACTAAGGGACTACTTCACACAAGGTCTTAGTATTGGCACACAGTGAGTGCTCCGTGCATGTCAGCAGCCATAACCGACATGACTATTTGTGCACGGTATGGGTAAAGGAAGGAAAGCCATTCTAGGCAGTGGCAACTGCAGGCAAAGCATGGAGCCAGGGATGAGCAGGTGATCCTGCTGGGAGAGGAAAACCTGGGACAATAGTGGGGCAATGGATACAGAGCTGAGCCTACCTAGTCACGTGGAGCAATGGTCAGAGAGCAGAATCTACAGCCAGGTGCCTGAGGTGGAGGTCAGCTCTGGCACTCCTGGCATAAAGTTTTGGCAGAGGCCTTTGCTTCTTCAGCTGGAAAATGAGGCCCCTGTGCTCCAACTTGTGAGGGTTAAATTTACCATCACAGGGCGGGACCCCAGCTTCTTTTGAGCCGCTGCCAAATTGCCCAACCCAAGCCTAAATTCCCGAATAGTCTCTTTCCAGCACCCACTGGTGAAAAACTCTGTGTCATCACCTTCCCTACACAGGTGCTTCCTATGGGTCTCTAGCTGGAGCTGTTCATGCTCTCCACTTGCTGGGCACGAAGCTGAACCCAGTTGCCCAACTTCCCCCTTCCTAGTGGGACTATTTTTTCTTAACGATTGTATTTATTTTGTTATTTGAGAGGTAGAGTTACAGAGAAAGGGAGAGACAGAGAGAGAAAGGTTCTTCATCCTCTGGTTCACTCCCCAAATGGCTGCAATGGCCGGAGTTAGGCTGTTCCAAAGTCAAGTGCTAGGAACTTCTGAGTTTTCCACACAGGTGCAGGACATCCAAGGACTTTGGCCATCTACTGCTTTCCCAGGCCATAGCAGAGAGCTGAATCAGACATGCAGCATCCAGGACACAAACCAGCGCACATATGGGATGCTGGTGCCATAGGTGGAGGCTTAGCCCACTATACCATAGCACCAGCTCCACCCTGTTGGGACCTTTTCCCACCTCCACAGCCTACACTGCAGTGAATGGTGAATAGCTATGGCCAGGTAGGAGGCAGGAGTTCTGGAAACCACCAAGCTGAGGTGGCCTGCGCCATCGCTTCAGCACAGCATCCTCCTAGGGGATGACTCTGGCACCTCCATGTGGCATAGCCCATCCCAGGAAACAGCCCCCTGCCCCGAGGTCTTATAAACAAAGGAATTTAATTCAGAGAACTGGTGACAGGGGATGGTAAGGGAACTCAGGAGTGCGCAACAGTAGGAAGGGCCAAAGGGAGGACAGGAGGAAGTGATGGCAGCAGAACCCAAAATCTAGGGCTTCAGGAGGGAGCCAGACCACAGCACAGCTTCCCTGGGAAGCCCGAAACTGGATTCTGTGGTGCAGCATGTTAAGCCATTGCTTGGGACACCCCCATTCCATATCAGAATGCTGGTTCAAGTCTTGGCTGCTCATTTTCAATCTAGATTTCTGCTGCTGCGCCTGGGACAATGGGTCATGTGTCTCAGTGCCTGCCACTCACGTGAGAGATCCAGAAGGAATTTTGAGCTACTGTATTTTGCCTGACCCAGCCCTGGCTGTTGCAGGCACTTGAGAACTGAACCTGAGGGTACAAGATCAATCAATCAACCAATCTCTTTCTTTCTCTCTCTCTCTCTGCCTTTCAAGTAGAAGAAAATAAATAAATAATCACACTAAAAAAAAAAAAAAAAGAAAAGAAAGAATGGAGAAAGCTTCTGGCTTCTGATCTTCCTACCAGCTGATCCCTTAGAAGTACTTCCCATTGGCTGAACCTGCCAGGAAGCTGCTGGGCAAGGGGGTCTGGGAAATGTAGTTCACTGGTACAAGAGCAAACGTGTGTGACCAGGCTCCAGGTGCTAGAAGAGGTCTGTCCCCTTCATGTCCTGCCCTTGTGAGTTAACCCTACCCCAGCCTAGGGTGTGTGAGCCCCTCAAAGTGGAGCAGGGCAGCTGCCAGCCAGCAGTGGGCATTTGGCAAAACAGCTTCCCCAGCACTGATCAGCCAATGGGGCCAAGAGGAGCTGCCAAGGGGTCTTGTCTGTGGACTGTCCTTGTGGCTGGGCTCCAAGCTCCAGGGAGATGGAATGTGAGTGGGGAAGCTGAGTTAGAAGCCCGTGCAGAAGGGAAGTAAGTCCAGGGTACCCTGGACTCTTCTACTGCGCTAGGCCCGCTATCTGGGGAAGGCAGCAGCAACCGTATTTTTTATCTCTGCATTGCATGCTGGGCTGACCTGAAACTCCACGTGGGGAACTGGGGCAGCCAGAGTGGGTGCTGCCAAGCCCAAACATTCTAGACCCAGCCTCCACAGGCTCAGGCTCTGTAGCTGTCAGGGCTCAGGGACTCTGTCCTGGTGATATCATCGGAGCAGCCAAGAAGTAACCTTCAACACCTACCAACCTTTCTCCTAAAGCAGCACGACCAGACCTAAGACTAAAACCTTCAGAGGCCAAAGTTTACTCATGGTGTCCTGTTTTCAGTGTATCTAGCTTCACATTCTACGTAGGACAGGGGACACTAGCTGTCCATATGCTTTAGTGATTACAGTTGTTGTAGAATGCATCCTTTGAAACATAGTAACTGCAGAAACAAAGGCTAATTTGAAGTGAAATACCACATACTAGAATGTGGAAACCCTGAAAGATTGGCATAGGAACCCCTAGAGTTTAGAAGTGGGTTAAATGTCTAAATATCCCCTCCCTCCTTGGAAGGTGAGCTCTACAACTTGTCAGGGACGAGAGGCCACTGGGGTGAAGAGATACATAGCTGTGGGCGACAGGCTGAGCCCTAGCCTCGGCTCCACCATTTACACGCATCTACCTTGCAAGGTGTCTGGTGTGTAACAAATCTTCCCAGCCAGATGAATCAATTAATCTGCAAGCTTTTTTTTTTTTTTTTTTTTTTTCTGACAGAAAGAGTGGACAGTGAGAGACAGAGACGGAGAGAAAGGTCTTCCTTTTCCGTTGGTTCACCCTCCAATGGCTGCCGCGGTCAGCACACTGTGCTGATCTGAAGCCAGGAGCCAGGTGCTTCTCCTGGTCTCCCAGGTGGGTGCAGGGCCCAACGACTTGGGCCATCCTCCACTGCACTCCCTGGACACAGCAGAGAGCTGGCCTGGAGGAGGGGCAACCGGGACAGAATCTGGCGCCCCAACCGGAACTAGAACCCGGGTGCTGGTGCCACAGGCAGAGGATTAGCCTATTGAGCCGCGGCGCCGGCCAATCTGCAAGCTTTTATTGGAATTCCACTCCCTGGCGAGGTTCACCGGTCCCAACAGAGCAGGGGCTGGGGAAGTTGCCCGTCAGAGGTTGGAAGGGCTCCTTTTATAGATACAGGGCATGGGGGCTAAAGGTTGAGGTGGGTCTGATCCTCATTGGTTAACTTTTAGTCACCCGTGGGGACCTTGACAAGGACTCTTCGTTCCCGGAAGTGTGGGTAGGGACTCTCCATTCCCGGAAGTGTGGGCCTTCTCTCCTTGCGGATCCCAAAGCTACCACACCTCTGTTTTCAGTTACCGTTTATGTATTTGCTGGTTCACACCCCAAGCATCCACACTATCTAGGGTGGGACTATGCTGAAGCCAGGAGAAAGAAACTTAATTTGGGTCTCTCATGTGGGTTTGAGGAACCAGTTACTTGAGGTATCACTGCTGTCTCCCAAGGGTCCACAATGACAAGGAGCTGGAGCTGGGAATTGAACCCAGGCACTCAGATGTGGGACAGGGGTATTTTAACTGCTAGGCCAAACACCTGCTACTTTTTAGAATTTAATTAATTATTTTCATTTATTTGAGAGGCAGAGAGACACAGAAATTTTCCATCTGCTGGTTTATTCCCTAAATGATGAAACAGCTAGGACTGGGGTGGGCCAGGCTAAATCCAGGAGCCCAGAACACAATGCCAATCTCCCAAGTGTGTTGCAGGGAACCAAGGTCTGGGGCACCAACTGCTGCCTCCCAGGGTGCACATTAGCAGGAGACTGGGCTGGAAGCAGGTGCAGAACACAAACCTGGCACTCCAACAGGAGCTGCTCGCGTGCCACGCGAAGTGCTAACCGCTATGCCAAACGCCTGCCTCCTGTTTCCACTCTGACTTTGGTTTAGTGCTCTTGTTTGGCACAAGGTCTGCTCCCTGCTCCCCACTCTTCTAACCATCCTGAGCCACAGAAATACCAATATACTGTGCTTCTCAAGGGAAGTGGCTCTGGAGGGTGATGTGACCTCTGAAATGCCCCGCTGAGCTCCAACATGAACTCTGAATTTAGACAGAATTCTAAGGCATTCTGCAGGTCTGTGAGCCAGACGTTGCCAGTACAGCTGCTGTAGTTGAATGGTTAGAGTTGCATTTTATCTGTAAGACTATCTCACCAGTTCACCTGGTTCCCTCAATTCCTACTGAGAGTGATACAGATGGGGTTTGGACATATCGTGGAGCCAGAGGTCTGTGAGGGGTATTTGTACCTAGGGCCTGGGGTTCACAAAGGAGGGTCACTCCATGGGTTCCTTCTGTCCACAGGAGGTGGTGGTGGGTGTTGGGTACATGCGGATGGTGATGTGATCAATGGTTTGAGAGGATGAGTCAGTGCCCAAATGCTAAGCCCTGTGCTAAATGCTAGGGAGGACCCTGACCCTGGTCCAGGAAGGTGCTACCTAGCAGGACTCTTGTTCTAACGCCCCAATGGCAGGGTGGGGGAAGCTGTTCTCACAAGGACTTCTCAGCCTGTTAAATGGGTATGCAATCTAGGGGAAAGGCATACCTTTTGGTTTATTACAAAGCAGAGAGAGGAAGAGGGAGGGGGAGAGGGACAAAAAGATAGAGGAAAGAATCAGGAGGGGGATGGAGAGGGAGAGAGGACAGAGACAGAGAGATATATCAGCTGAAATTAGGAAAATATCAATAGAATAAGTCCATGGAAACAAAATGAAAGGGGGAAATCGAGTATTTCACAAAATACATGGGAAAATGGAGTTACAAGTCACAGCTTTTTTTTTTTTTTTTGGTGCAGTTTTGAAATACATGCACATGAGGAGTCTTCCTGGAGTCCATATTAATGGCCATTATGAAGAAGTATGCATGAACATAGTCTGTGCGTGCGTGCCAGGGTCAGGCAAGTGGCAGTGTTCATCTCGCTGCTTGGGATGCTTGCATCTCCTAAAAGGGCACCTGGTCCAAGTTCCAGCGACTTTTCTTCCAATCCAGTTTCCTGCTAATGCACACCCTGGGAAGTAGCAGGTGATGGTGCAAGTACTTGTGTCTCTGCCACCCAAGTCAGAGACATGGACTAAGTTCCTGGCTCTTGCCGTGAGCCCGGCCCAGCCCCAGGTGCTATGGGCATCTGGAGAGTAAATCAGAGGATGGAAGATCTTTCTCCATTTCTATCTGTCTCTCTACCTTTCATATGAAATAAAAATTTAAATATTTTTGCCCCCCAAATAAGCATATCTTTTAACTGTATTTTTCCATGAACTCTGTACAAAGGCTGAAATGCATGAATACAGAATTACAAAATAATGAAGAAGAGTGTTTTAAGAAATCAGATATTATTTCATTGAAAAAAAAAGAGTAAAACACTGGGGAGACTGGTTGAAGAAAATAAGAAAATATACAACTACAAAAAAAATTTCGAGCTACCAATACACAAATAAATTCGATATGTAAAATGATGGTTCACTCAAAACTCCAAAGTGGTCTTATGCACAGTTTCACAGGTGAACATTCCAAACTTGCTTGTAAATATCCTCTACAGAATCTTTTTTAAAAAGCAAAGCTGGGGCTGGTGCCATGGCTCACTTGGTTAATCCTTGGCCGGAGGCACCGGCATCCCATATGTGCGCCGGGTTCTAGTCCCGGTTGCTCCTCTTCCAGTCCAGCTCTCTGCTGTGGCCCAGGGAAGGCAGTGGAGGATGACCCGAGTGCTTGGGCTCCTGCACCTGCATAGGAGGCCAGGAGGAAGCACCTGGCTCCTGGCTTCGGATCGGCCATGGCGGCCATTTGTGGGGTGAACCAACAGAAGGAAGACCTTTCTCTCTGTCTCTCTCTCTCTCACTGTCTGTGTCTCTACCTGTCCAAAAAAAAAAAAAAAAAAAAGGCAAAGCTGTGAAACATATTTTTTTGTGGCTATTATTACCTTGAACTCAAAACTGATAAACACAAGAAAACCTATCCAGGTTATTTTTCTCTCATGTAAAATATCCTAAATAACATCCTGACAAGGCAAATGCAAAATGTATTACAAAGTAAAAAACTGATCAGATTTAGTTTATCTCAGCAAATGCAAGAATGATTCAACAAAATTCAGGACATTATTCGACTATATGAGATAAAAAATGATTAATACAAAATGACAGAAAAGGTATGATAAATTTCTACTCATGTGTAATTTCTAAAACTCTCAAAAAGATAGAAATAATGCTGACCTTGATTAAATCTGTACAACCAACACACATTCTTTAAGTAACTAACAGAGCAGATGAACTAAACATTTTAGTTAAAGACACCAAAGATTTGAACCACATGGTAAATAAACTTGATCAAGTGGACAATTACAGAACTCCTTAATGAACTTGTGTGCTTGAGAGTAAATTTACAAAATTTCTTGGGTTTATAATACCAATAAACATCAAAAAACTATTTTTTTTTTTTTTGTACAGGCAGAGTTAGACAGTGAGAGACAGACAGACAGAAAGGTCTTCCTTTCCATTGGTTCACCCCACAAATGGCCACTACAGCCAGCGTGCTGTGCCAATCCGAAGCCAGGAGCCAGGTGCTCCCTCCTGGTCCCCCACGTGGGTGCAGGGCCCAAGGACCTGGGCCATCCTCCAATGCCTTCCCGGGCCACAGCAGAGAGCTGGACTGGAAGAGGAGTGACCGGGACAGAATCTGGTGCCCTGACCAGACTACAACCTGGAGTGTCGGCGCCGCAGGCGGAGGATTAGCCAAGTGAGCTGCGGTGCTGGCCAAAAAACTAGTCTTACACTTACTGTGTTCTCATGCTATCGAATCAAGTTAAAAGAAATAATTTTTAACAGCAATATAGTGAATGTGTTGGTGAGGGTGTCCATAATTCTTTGAATGTCTTCTGAAAGTTGTTCAAAGTGTGTACATCTGCCTTCTGACCCAGAATTCCACCAGGGGAAAGAAAAATGGAATGAAACGCCGGCACCGTGGCTCAACAGGCTAATCTTCCGCCTTGCGGCGCCGGCACACCGGGTTCTAGTCCCGGTCGGGGCACCGGATTCTGTCCCGGTTGCCCCTCTTCCAGGCCAGCCCTCTGCTGTGGCCCAGGAGTGCAGTGGAGGATGGCCCAGGTGCTTGGGCCCTGCACCCCATGGGGAGACCAGGAAAAGCACCTGGCTCCTGGCTCCTGCCATCGGACGAGCGCGGTGCGCCGGCCGCAGCGCGCCGACCGCGGCGGCCATTGGAGGGTGAACCAACGGCAAAGGAAGACCTTTCTCTCTGTCTCTCTCTCTCACTGTCCACTCTGCCTGTCAAAAAAAAAAAAAAAAATGGAATGAAACGGTACAGAAAAGAGCAAAAATGAGCCAACCTAGCAAAGAGAGCCAGCAAAATATCCTTTATAAAAGAAAACACAATAAAGATATTTCTAGGCAAATAACCAACTGAAAGAATTGTTCACGACTCAAGAGGCTCTGAGGAAAACAACTTCAGGCTGAAGGAAAACGATGCTGGGCACAGAAACCTGGGAAGGAAAGAGGAGCGCTGGAAAGGGAAATGCGTGACACTACGACAGCACCAGACAAACACAGTGACGTCCCGAGTGGCTCCACGCTGAAAACAAGGAACATCTTACAATGTGGGGCACGAGACAGAGCGAGAACTCAGCTCAAATTGGAGGAGGACTCATGCCTGGTTTGAAATTAATAAAAATGCTAATATAAAGTAGGCTATAATCAATGGGAAGGGTACATATTTAATCTCTAAAGCAACAACTGGAATAAAAAGTACTGTGAACATCATAAAAGTTGTCAGGAAAGGAAGAATAGAGGAACAAAGAGCAGGAGGGTAAAAAAAGCCAGAAATTGTGAGAAGATGGACTTTGATACAATGATAGCACTGATTATGTTAAATAGGAATGGAATAAATAATCCAATGAAAAGACAGACTCTCAGACTGGATTTAAAAATAAACATAAACCATCTATCTGCTGTGTAGGAGAGACCTTTGAATGTAAGGAGATAAAGTGATAGAAAAGAAAAGCAAACACCAACCCAAATAAAAGCAGAGTAGGTTATATTATTATCAGACAAAATAGACTTCAATGCAAGAAGTACTGAAAGATATCAAGTAGGACATTTTTAAATATAAGAAACGAAAATCATCAACAAGATTTAATTAATTCTAAACTTGTACACATTTAACATCACAATTTTTCAAATACAAGGCAAAATCAACAGAAATAAAAGGAGAAATAGAATAATTCACAATCATAGTTGGAGATTTTAATTCAACAAATGATGAAATATAACATCTGAAAATCATAATACAGAATGTTTGAACAAAACGATTATTCAACTTGACCTAAATAACATATATAGAACATTATACCCCAAAATCTCTGAATTTTTGAGAACATAGGAACACTTACTAAAATAGACCAAGCTATTCAAAAAGCTAGGATCAACACATTTCAAAAATTAATGTGAGAAGGATCACAGGTCTAACTATGAAAGGGAACAATAAAGCTCAAAGACAAAAATACAGCCTCTACAGCCTTGGAGTGGACAAAGCTATTAAACCAGTCTTCCTAAACATTAACCAGAAGAAAACTCGTTAGTAAATTAAATTTCTGTAAAATTAAGAACTGCTGTTGATCAACAGATACCATTTTTAAAAAAACAAAGAGCTAGCATTGTGGCATAGTAGCCTAAGCTTCAGCCCACACCGCTGGCATCCCGTATGGGCACAGATTCGGGTCCTAACTGCTTCTTTTCCCATCCAGTATTCTGCCTATGGCCAGGGAATGCAGTGGAAGATAGTCCAAGCACATGGGCCCCTGGACCCATTTGAGAGACCAGAAGCAGCTCCTGGATCCTGGCTTTGGATCACCTGGCTCTGGCCATTGCAGCCATTTGGGGAATGAACAAGTGGATGGAAGATCTTTTTCTCTATCTCTGTCTCTGTCTGTAGGTCTACCTCTCAAATAAATAAATAAAATCTAAAAAAATAAAAGTTATAAAGAGATTCAGAAAGAACAGAGGCAATATCTGAATACTGGTATCTGACAAAATACTCATGTACAGAACACTGAAGAATGTTCTGTGAACACTATCACCACTACCACAGCCAATCAAGACAAAGAGTGAAGAAATGCCTGGAGCAGTCACTTCACAAAAATGGGATATACAAATGGACGTGAGATCCATGCTAGTTCAAACAAATATACTGTCAGAGTCACCAGGACTATTTGGATGTGTCCTGGATACTTGGCATTGGGGGATTATTAATCTCATTGGGTGTGATGATGACAAATGGTAATGTCAGAGAATGCTCTTTTCAGATACATGATGGGTGTCAGAAAGCTGTAACTTACTCTGAAATGCTTTAACAGATGGGTAGATAGATTACAGACAGACAGATGGATAGAAAATCCATACGTGCTACACTATGTGTCAGAATATCTGTGTGTGAGTAGAAACAGATTAAATGAATACTGTAAAATATTAATGACTGCTGTATCTAGATGGGGGCATTTATGCGTTAATTCTTTGTATTACTCCTTATGTTCAAAATTTTCAAATAAAATGTGAAGGTGCAATTGTACTCAATAAAACTGGGGAGAAGGTGTGAAAAGAGAGCAAAGCAACGAGTGGAAAGGGCTGCAATTTCTTCACTACCCTCAGGTTGCCTGCCCAGTCATTCTACGGAAGGTCTGTCCCTGTTGTCACGTGGCCTGTGGAGCTTGCTGTGCTCTTCGGGGCTTGGAGGATCTTGGTCTGTGACAGACTTCAGCAAGGGCGAAGGGATGCAACCAATGCTGGTCACTGGGACACAGTAGGAGGTGATGCCTGAGCAGCCCAACATTGTTGGCCACCCCTGCCTCGGGGGCCAGTCATGTGTGCAACTGCCTTCTCCAGTCTCTCAGGTTTGTTCAGACCTTTGCAATCAGCGTGGAAAGAGAAAAGTATCTTGCACAGGTCTTGCTGGCCTGATCCTAGACCATGCAGCCCATGAGAAGTCTCAGGCTATGTAAGAGGTATAGGTAGAACCAGAATCACCTTTACAGAATTCTACCTAGAGAAATATGCATCCAGCACCTGGAACCCAGAACATGATGGAGCGCCAAGTGGATGGATAGTCTCAGGGCTTGAGGAAGAAATCAATTCCCGGGGCAGGTGCTGTGCTACAGCAGGTAAAGCCGCCCCCTGCAATGCCGGCATCCCATATGGGTGCCAGTTCGAGTCCTGGCTGCTCTAGTTCCAATCCAGTTATCTGCTATGGCCTGGGAAAGCAGCAGAAGATGGCCCAAATCCTTGGGCCCCTGCACCCACGTGGGAGACCTAGAAAAAGCTCCTGGCTCCAAGCCTCAGATGGGCACAGCTCTGGCTGTTGTGGCCAACAGGAGAAGTGAACGAGCGAATGAAAGACCTCTCTCTCTGCATCTCCTTTTCTCTCTGTGTAACTCTTTCAAATAAATAAATCAATCTTAAAAAAAAAAAAAGTAAGAAATCAGTTCCCAGATCAAGGACAGGGTGCCCAGCAGGTGAGCAGCAAGCCGAGCCCCATGTGGCTCCTCAGCAGGAGCTCTCTCCCAGGCCCTGCTCATCTAAGCACAACTTCGGCTGTGGCTGCTTCTCCTCTGCAGCCCCTCTGAGAGCTCACACGGACACTGGCATCCTCCCCAACACCTGCCATCCTAGGCTGAGTTTTCCAGCCACCTTTGTAAACTGTAACCTGGGTTTCTTTAGAGTTAATTCAACCTTCTAACAGATCAATTATTTCAAATTCTGCAGTTATCCCAGGAAACTTGGGAATTTTTTTATTCCCTTCAAAGTGTGTTTTTAATTATCTCTCTTGACCAGTGTTATGGAGGTTATTGCTATTTAAGAGATTCAAGTGTTGTTCAAAGTGTTCCTTGATGAATCTAGTTTTTAATGTAGTGCATGTATTATTGGTATATGAACTTTAGATATGAACAAGTTTCATACTAATGACCTATTCATGCTATATAAACATGATTTCAGTTTTCATTTGTAGCCCATTTTAACAGCAATTGTAATTGGACTATTATGGAGAGAAATCTGTATGAGGCCCTTTTTCCTAAACTACAAAGATCATTTTGATTGTCAAGCTCCAAGAAGACAAACAAAATTACTTGATTTTCCCTTAATGGTGATTGTTTAAAGACACAGAAATAAAAATAGCATGTATCATAACTATAGGATGCAGTTATAGTAGTATATTTAGAGAGAGCTTTATGGCATTAAAAATTTATAATGGAAAAGAATCAAGGCTAAAAATGAATTGAGTAAATGTCATCTTTAAGAAGTTTCAAAACAAATAAGCTCATATTGAATAATGAAGATATAAGGAGACACTGCAAAAGGTACAGGAAAGAATCAGAGTCAAAAGCAGATTCTAAATAGACAAATTCAGAATAAGATTTTCCTTTCTTCCTTTAATGCATTCGACATCAGAAAAAAAAGAGGATGTAGCAGATAATAGAAATAGTAGGAAATAGCAGCATGAAAAACTTGATGCTAACAGTTTTGAAAACATGAAATGTATCACACACACACATATAGAGACAGCTTGCTCATTTTGTCTTTTAAATTACTATTTTAAGTGTACATATTTTGGGGGTGCACTGTGATAGCTCCATACATGTATTTGATGTGTGATGATCAAATTATGTTAGAATTTCCATCTCTTTCAATTTTTTAAAACATTTTTGATTGCCATGATAATTGTATACATGTATGTGGTACAATACGATATTTCAGGAAAGGTATACAATGTGTATTGATCGAGATAATCAACATTTTTCTATGCTCATCACTACCCTGCAACTGAAGCCTTGAGGATCTCCTCCCGGATTTATTCATAAAATATATAATGTGTCACTGTGAACTGTTGTCATCCCACCATGTCACACTGGCGCTAACCCCTCTTTACCTATCTGTGTGCTCGTGCCTCTCATCCAACCTCCCCTCTCCTCCCACCTCCACCTTTCCCAACTTGCAGCAATCACTACTGTACATTCACATCAATATTTCTTTTTGATTTCCACGTGTGAGACAGAACATGACTTTCTCAGTCTGAAGTATTTCACTTAACATAATGCCCTCTGCTTCCATCCATTTGGCTGCAAATGATAGTTTATTCTTTTTTATGGGTGGATAATGTTCCATTATGAAGGCTAGGACTTCAAATGTACTAACGAATAAAAATAATAAAAATATCATTGATGACATAATATCATTAACTTAACCCCTGGTCCATGTTCAAGAGCTTTGGTAACTCTGTTGCAGAAACCACAGCAAGCGCTCGATGGGTTCCATGGTTTGCTAAGTGCTCCAGGGTGCAGCTACATGGAGGGCACATCAGCCAGGCAGGATGCCTGTGTATGTGAGCACCAGCAGCCAACACATGAGCACTGCTTAGGACAGGGGCTGGGAGAAGACAGGGACCCAGGGTGAGGGTGGAATGATTTCTCCCTGCCTCCCTCTGCGCAGCTCACAGAAAACAAAGACTAAGGACACAGATGACCAGCGCCCTGCAGTGAAGACACCTGTCCCTCTACCTGACCCTGAGCTCCCAGAAAGGCGGACAAGAGGAAAGCCAGGACCTGCTGAGGAAGTCTGACATGCCCACAGTCCCCAGTGGCAGAGAGGATCCTTCTTCCTCAATTGCCCAACACCAAGCTGAGGGTGGCAAGTAAGTTCAGGCCCAGGAAAACATGTAACATTCTGTGTGCATGAACTTGTAGCTTGGGCTATGTATGCCACCTGTACCTTTTGCAAGTTCAGAGCATCCTCTATGGAATGAACATCCATTAATTTATAGGTGGTTTACAAAAACAGTATTATACAATGGAGAAAAACATCTGTGCATGATACCAAGCATAGCAAAATACAGGAAGATAGAACTGGCTATTTAAGAGTTAAGTATCAGGGCCAGCGCTGTGGCATAGCAGGTAAAGCTGCTGCTGCAATGCCGGAATCCCATATGGGTGCCGGTTTGAGTCCCGGCTGCTCCACTTCCAATATAGCTCTCTGCTATGGCCTGGGAAAGCAGAAGATGGCCGAAGCCCTTGGGCCCCTGGCCCCGCATGGGAAACCTGGAGGAAGCTCCTGGTTCCTGGCTTCAGATCAGTCCTGCTCTGGCTATTGTGGCCATCTGGGGAGTGAAGCAGCAGATGGAAAGCCTCTCTCTCTTTGTCTCTGCCTCTCTGTAACTGCCTTTAAAATAAGCAAATAAATAAATCTTTTTAAAAAGAAAAAAAATTAAGTGTTTGGGAAGCAGGCATTGAGCACAGTGAACTAAGCTGCCGCTTGGGACAGCTACATCCCATTCAAGTCCCAACTATTCTGCTTCTGCTCTAAGTTCCTACTGGTGCCTCCTGGGAGGCATCAAATGATGGCTCAGGTACTGGCAGCCCTGTAATCCACAGAGAAACCCAGAGGGAGTTGTGGGCTCCTGACTTCAGCCTACTCCAGTCCCAGCTTTTGTGGGTTTGGGAGGTGGACTAGAGGATGCAAGCACTCGTGTTCTTGTTTTCTCTCTCTCTCTCTCTCTCTCTCTCTCTCTCTCTCTCTCTCTCTCTCTCTCCCACTCTGCCTTTTAAGTAGATAAAAAAATAAAAATAAAAATAAAATAGGAGCTGGCGTTTCGACATAGTGGGTTAAGCAGCCACCTGTGACGCCAACATCCCCTAGACGCCAGCACAGATCCTGGCTGCTCCACTTCTGACCCAGCTCCCTGATAATGGCCTGAGAAAGCACTGGATGATGACCCAAGTGCTTTGGCCTCTGCCACTCAAGTGGCAAACCAGGACCAAGTTCCTGGCTCCAGCTCAGCCCCAGCTATTGTGGCCAACTGGGAGTGACACAGCAGATGGAAGATCTGTCTTTCCCTCTCTCTCTCTGAAACCCCACCTTATAAATAAATAGATCAGTAATAATCATTAAAAACATTAGTAAACATTAAAAAACCTAAGTATCTGGTTAAAAAATAAAAATATCAAATTACCATGTCCAAAATACCTAACCCAGAAACATAACATACTCCACAGGAAGGAAAGGACTCATCAACAAAAGCAGGCTAAGGCCATAAGCCAGCTACAAGGTGAGCCAGCGCTGATCACTACAGATGGCAGCTGACTTACAATGGGTGGTGGCATAGCAAGCTTCTCCTAAGTTCAAGGTATGTAAAATACGCATTTAATACACTTAAGTTTCTTCTTCTTCTTCTTCTTCTTCTTTTTTTTTTTTTTTTTTGACAGGCAGAGTGGACAGTGAGAGAGAGAGAGACAGAGAGAAAGGTCTTCCTTTTGCCGATGGTTCACCCTCCAACGGCCGCCGCAGCTGGAGTGCTGCGGCCGACGCACCGCGCTGATCCGAAGGCAGGAGCCAGGTGCTTCTCCTGGTCTCCCATGGGGTGCAGGGCCCAAGCACCTGGGCCATCCTCCACTGTACTCCCGGACCACAGCAGAGAGCTGGCCTGGAAGAGGAGCAACCGGGACAGAATCTGGCACCCTGACCAGGACTACACCCCGGTGTGCTGGCGCCGCAGGCGGAGGATTAGCCTAGTGAGCCGTGGCGCTGGCCTTAAGCATCTTTTTAAAAAATATTTATTTGAAAGGCAGAGCAATATACAAATATATATATATAAATTGATACACACACACACATATATATATATATATAGAGAGAGAGAGAGAGAGATGGAGAGACAGAGAGAGAGAAAGAGATGTTCTGTCCTTGGTTTACTCTCCAAATGGCTACAATAGCCAGGGCTGGACCAGGCCAAAGTCAGGAGCCAGGAGCTCCACCCGGTCTCCCTGGCACTCTAATATGCTGTAATACACTTGAACATCACAGCTGAGCCACACAGCACACTGTGGAACATTGGCTATTTGCCTTGCTGATCTCATATCATCACTGCATATCTACTTTGAGAGAAATGCACAATTTAAATTACTACAGTTTCTACTGAGTTTCTATTGCTTTAGCTCTATGGCAAAGCTGAAATATCCAAAGTGGAACTATAGTAAATCTGAGACTGTCTATATGTAAAAATGGTCCACTTCACTCATACGTTTCAAAACATCAGATATTAAAAAGAATGGAACTGTGACTTCCTACATTAATTTGCTGAAGAAAGGCTTTTACCACTAGCATTTCAAAGGCTGTAGATAAAACCAGAGCTGACCTTGCTGTTGGAAGAGTCAACTGCTCATCCATCGTGGCTCCATTCAACAAAACCCCATTCCCTCCTTGCTTATAAGACCACACAGGGCGTCAGGTTGCCTTTATCTAGGACTTTAGGACTCCTGGGGCATGTCTGGAGGAAAAATTCTTAGGACACTGTCCCCAGAGCAGAATCTACAAGTCGACCTAGAGGACACTGCCGTGGGGATCTCCCTAAACATCCAGGCCTAGCCCTCCTTGCGGGGGGAGAGCTGTCAGTCCTCAGGGAAAGAGGAGCATCCTTGCCTCCAGGAGCGGGTGGAGCCCACGGCCAAGGGGCACACATTGCAGAGGACGCAGAGTAGACTTCTCTAGGTTGAACTGCTGAGAAAGGGGCAGGGGGAGAGGGGAGAAAGGGACATAACAGGGGAGGGGAGACAGAGGGCAGCATCAGGGAGCAGCTGGCAGGCTCTGGCCCAACCAACACAGGCACTCCTGTGCACCCTGCTGGTCCCATCCACTCAAGTTGTTCTTCCTGCCTCACACATTCGGTTTTCCAGCCAAGTCCCTGGGATGCATGAGGTGTTGGCAACAGCCGCTAAAATGCTCTCTTAAGAGATGTCAGGGTGCTCTAGGTCACTGCAGTCCCAGTCCAGCCACGCTGTCCCCAGATGCACAGCAGTCCTGCCACAGAGCACCAGCAGCCACTCACGGGCAATGCCGTTTCCAGAAACAGATGCTGCAGAGTGCTGATGTCCCTTGTAAGAACTTGCAACATGGCAGCCTGGCTCTGACAGCACAGAATCCAGGAGTGGAGATGCTGGTAGGACTGACTGGATCCTTTGTTTATCCCCCAAATTGAGGAGTCATGACATTGTTAAAGGCTAAGGCAAAGAGCGAGCAGAAGTCTGTCATCATGGTATGCTAGAAACACAAAGCGTTCCTGGAGCCGGGGCTTAGAGCTAAATCTGACCATTTATGGCCTCAGCCAGCAAACATGGGTGAGAGATGGTCCACAGGCTTAGAGAGGAGTGGACACCAGTGAGGAGGGAGCAGCAAAATAGAGAGGAAGCTAGAGCAGAGAGGCTGCACCTGCTGGGGCCTTGTGGATGGGCCAAAGATGCTGGTCTTGTCTCTGGAGCAAGAAAGCAGTTTGGCAGCTCTGACTCTGACACACAACTGGGCCACCTCTTAGGAAGAAAATTCAGCATTCTCAATGTGTGTGAACTGTTGGGCATAATCATGTGGTACCGGCCTAGTGACCCTTATAAGCTCACTCTGTTCTGGGCACTGCTAGAGTGTTTACTGCACTGATCACCCTGTGAGAGCCACATTAACACAATCCATGAAAGCCAGAAACTTCACCTGTGTAACTTGTGGAACCCCACTTTTGGGTGGAATTGATACGAACCCCCCAAGATCACAAGAAGTCCCTAAATCAACAGTAAAATGTCTACCTGATTGTCCTAAATGGTGATCAGCAGCCACTTCTGGTAAACATTTAGAAGGTAACATTCTGACCATCTGTCTGTATTGTTGAGATGAGGGTTGGACAGAGGATAGAGTTGGTCCCCCATTGCACCCTATTAGGGTTTGTGCTAACCCTGGGCTGGGTGTGTGCTACTGTCCCCACTTTACAAACGAGGATATCTACCCAATGCTGCGAAGCTACGGAGGGGTACAGAATTTGCACTAACGTCTTTTGCACTAATTCCCACTCTCCTACTCATAGCACCATGCTACTGTGTGCGTGTGAAAACTTAAAGCCAAATTTTATGTGTATTACTCAAATCATTCATATGGTGAACCCAAGGCCACAGGTGCAAGCATCCTGCAGCAGGCCTCGGCTCCCCCTGGGTACTGACAACAGCTCGCCTTCCCTGACCTTTCCGGGCCAGAAATGGCAGTGGCTCCCCATTGCCTACAGTCCCTGGGGGCTTTGCCATTCCTTCTGGGCCGCCTCTTTCCTGAGCCTCTGAAAATAGTTCATTCAATACATGTTTAATATTCTTTTATTAGTCATGTGAATGTTTCACACCAGAACCTTGACTGACATACTTTTCATTCTTCAGAAGGGTTTCTGCTTAATTATGGGCTGAATTACAATACACACTTTTTGTTTAGCTTTTGGTATTGCTGTATTTATCTTTCAATAAATAATCTTACTCCATTCATCTTGGCTCACCTTAAATTAGTAAATCAACAGCTATATTCCATCTCCAAGGAAACAAGATTCTTTGCACCATTCTTAAATTATCCTCTCACATATCCCTAACATCCTATCCTGATGTTTGGAATCTTAGCACTTTTTTTGAAGACATACTTATTCATATTTAACAATAACTTTCACCAGTGACTCAGTTCACAGTTGTTTCAACTTATATAATTTTTATTATTTTTTAAAATTTATTTTAATTTTATTTTAAAGGCAGAGAAACACATGGACACACAGAGATCTTTGATCCACTGATTCACTCCCCAAATGCCCACAATAGCTAGGGACAGGACAGGCCAAAGCAAGGAGGCTAGAACTTCATTTGGGTTTCCCCCATGTGTGGCAGGGACCCAAATGCTTGAGCCATCACCTGCTGCCTCCTAGGGTGCACTTTAGTAAGAAGCTGAAAAAGCAGAGGAGCAGGGCCAGCAGAGCACAGAAAGTTAAGCCTCCACCTACAGCGTCAGTATCCCACGTGCATGTTGGTTAAAGTCCTCTCTACTCTACTTCTGATCCACCTCTTTGCTAATATGCCTGGGAAAGCAGTAAAAGATGGCCCAGGTACTTGGGCCCCTGCATCCACATTGGAGACCTGGGTGAAGCTCCCGGCTCCTGGCTTCAAGCTGGCCTCACCCAGCCATTGCAGCCATCTGGGGAGTGAATCAGCAGATAGAAGATTGATCGATCAATCAATCAATCTCTCTCTCCCTCTCCCGGTATCTCTTTCTACCTTTCAAATAAATAAATAAATCTTAAAAAAAGAAGCAGAACCAAGACTCAAACCTGGCACTTCAATATGGAATGGCGTACATGCCAAGCAACGACTTACCTAATGCCCAACTTACATAAATTCTTTCTGGGTTCATTTCCTTAAAAGTTTTTATTCTATAATTCTGCAATTTCTTTTGTTATTCATTCTATAAGTATGTATGCATGGGAAAATTTAGAAGGTTTTATAAAACTTATTTATAACTTGATTGATAGTTTGGCTGGGTATAGAATTTTAGATTCAGAATTACTTGGTCTTAGCACTTTGAAAATTTTGTTTAATTTTCCTCTTGCCTCTACTTTTGCTGCTAAGAACTGTGATTTGTATTTGGATCTGTTTGCTCATAAACAGTCCTTTTTATCTCTTGATAAATAATAGTATTTTTTCGCTCTTTCATATTTTGACATGTCACTAGAATGTAATTATGATTTGTTATTGTTCCATGGTAGTTTGTTCTGCTACACACTTGGTGTGACCTATCAATTTGAAGAGTAACTCCTTCACATTTAACATCTTTAACATTCACTGTGTTGCTCAATGAACTACTGACACACCAGGATTAAGACAGAAATATCAAAGACAATCTCACAGAATAAAGTTGAAAAATTTATGCCACAAGATTTTAAGAATCACTATAACAAATAACTCAGTATGTTATTTATGCAAGAGTAAGCAAAAAGGTTAATGAAGCAAAGCAGAGTCCATAAACAGACTCCCTATGATTGTCAATAAAAGGTCCAGAGACTCAATATGCAAACATGCTTTTCAGTAAGTGTTACTGCAGCTCTGAGGCTGTCCAGTGGAGCTGGGTATCTGTTGGCTGTTCAGACATTGGTAGAGTGTCTTATGCAAGCAGGCTGCAAACAGTGACTGGGAGGTTTGCTCTAAGACTTATTGTCACCTCTCCCTACTGTTAACATCCTGTTCTGTATATGAGTCTGTAGTTTTGATGACATCTTCAAGCTAGTTACAATCTTCCACCCAAAACTAGCAGCAGGGGGCCTGGGTCCACCAAAGAGGAAGCTGGCTCTTAGCAAATCCCATTCAGGCTATCTCCAAGAGACCCCCGCTATGTCCATGAGCCCCAGGCCAATGAGCATACATCATGTGAAATCCCCATCTAATAGGTGCCCCCACAGAAGGACCCCATACAAAGACAGCAAGACTTTAAAAACCGGGTACACTTTCTGAAAACCAGTGTCCTATCTAGGGCACTCTTTCTCAGCTACTCTGGGCCAATAACGTTTTTTCTGTCGCTTTGCAAAACAGAAACTAAAAGTATCTGCTTCTTTGTAATTTGTTTCCCAGATTCTTATTTCTATATTAACCCAAGAAGAATCCAGGAAATTGGCTCCAGTATCCACCCTCCCCTCTTCCACTGGTGACAAGCACAGGGATATTTACACACATACACACACATACACACACACACACACACACATACACACACACAAACAACAGCTAAGAGGCTCCTGCATCATATCATAAACAAAGTTAATTTGAAATGGGTCAAAGATGTAATTTCTAAAACAAAACAATGATTGTTTCCTACTTTGATCACCATACTATAGTTTTGTAAGGTATTAAAATTAGGGGAAGCTACACGAGTATATATAAATTCCCTGTACTATTTTTGCGACTTTTATGTAAATATAATACTACTTTTACATAAAATAAGCATGCCATAACTTCATAATTTTGAAATAGGCAAAAATTACTTAAATAATAAACAAAAATTGCTGACCATAAAAGAAAAGATTGATAAATTTGATTCCATTAAAACTAAGAGCTGCTCACCAGAATATCCACAAAGAAAATGAAGACAGGCTATCGACTGGAGGAAGGTGTTTTTAATCCTATAGGTAAGCAAGGATACATACACAGAATATATAAAGTACCCCCACAAATCAATAAGAGAAAAAATACAACTAAGTTTAGAAATAGGTTTGACATCATAAAATAGAAAATAATTGGCCAATATGTGTATGACCATCATGTGCTCAGCATCATTAGTCATCAGGGAAATGACTAAAACAGCACGAGATCTCACTACACACCCACTGGAGTGGCTAACATCAAGAAGAGTGACATTACCCAGTGCTGAGAAGCATGTGCAAGAACTGAAACCCCACGAAGTTAACACTGGAACTTCAATGGGGTTAGTTCTTAGTTCTTTGGAAGACTGTTTGGCAGGACCTTGTACTCCAAAAACAAAAACAAAACAAAAAAAACCTTGATTATCTAGACAAATAGATAAGAAATAGATAGACAAGAATGCTCATAGTAGCTTTATTCATAAAAGGTAAAATTGGAAAAGCTCAAATATCCATCAACAAATTGTGACATATTCACATAACAGCATGGCAAATGCCCAAAACGCAAAGCTGGACCAACTGAAAATAAATTAATGTAAGAGTGTTGTTCCTTGACTTATATAATAATGGTGTTACATCCCAATAAACCCATCCTAAGTTGAAAATATTCCAATTTGAAATGCACTGAATATACCTAACCTGCCAAACACAGCAGAGTGTCGGTTGTTCACCCTTGTGAGTCAGTGGCTGACTGGGCGCTATACTTGCTCACTGCCCAGGAGCACAAGATGGATGGTACCACATACTGATAGCCTGAGAAAAGATCAAGATTCCAAGGGCTGTTTCTACTGAATGTGTATTGCTTTTGCATCATCACAAAGTTGAAAAATTTTAAGTCGGGGGCAATCTGTATATAGCAAATCCTAGGGAATCCGACAAGACAAAACCAGAAAACTTTATCAGCATGAATAAGTGAGCTCAGTAAAACTGCAGGACACAAATCAATATAAAAAATCTATTGCATTTCTAACACTATCAATAAACAATGAAAAATGAAATTAACAGTCAATTCCATATGCAATACCATCAAAGGAATAAAATATGTAAGAATAAATTTCACAAAGTAAGTATAAGATTTGCAACTAAAGGCTACAGAATATTTCTGAAAGACATTAAAGATCAAAATAAATGGAAAGATGCCCAGGTTCACAGATTAGAGGCTGTAATACTGTTAAGACGGCAATGCTTCTCAATTTGACCCACAGATTCAATGCAATCCCTATCAGAATCTCAGGATTGTTGCTTAAATAGATGAGCTGATCCTAAAATTCATACAGGGATGGAAGAGACCCAGAATACACAAAATCATGTTTAAAAAGAACAGATTAGGGGACTCACTGAACAATTTAAAAACTTACTGCAAAGCCACAGTAACCAACACTGTGTGATGCTGACATGGAGAGAATATAGAGATCAATGGAAAAGAATTTCAAATCCAGAAATCAATCCATATACTTATGGTCAATTGTTTTTCTGAAAGGGTGCCAAGACCACTCAACGGGAGAAAGTGCATTCTCTTCCACAAATGATGATGGGACAACTGGATGCTAACACACAAAATAATAAAGCTGAATCCTAATTTTAAGCCAAGCTCAGAAAAATTCGCTCATAATGGATTAAATACCTAAATGTAAAAACTAAAATTAAAAAAACCCTAAAATTATAAAACTATTATAAGGATATACAGATGCAAATTTTCATGACCTTAGATTAGTCAATAGTTTCTTAGATTTTATACCTAAAGCACACACACATACACACATACACACATACACACACGCAAAAGAAAAAACAGATACACTGGACTTTACTAGACTAAATTTCTGTGTGTGTGTGTGCAAGACATTATCAAGAAAATGATCAAGATCTACAGAATGAGGCCGGCGCCGTGGCTCAACAGGCTAATCCTCCGCCTTGCGGCGCTGGCACACCGGGTTCTAGTCCCGGTTGGGGCGCCAGATTCTGTCCCGGTTGCCCCTCTTCCAGGCCAGCTCTCTGCTGTGGCCCGGGAGTGCAGTGGAGGATGGCCCAAGTGCTTGGGCCCTGCACCCCCTAGGAGACCAGGAAAAGCACCTGACACCTGGCTCCTGCCATCGGATGAGCGCGGTGCGCTGGCCGCAGTGCGCCGACCGCGGCAGCCATTGGAGAGTGAACCAACGGCAAAGGAAGACCTTTCTCTCTGTCTCTCTCTCTCACTGTCCACTCTGCCTGTCAAAAAAAAAAAAAAAAAAAGATCTACAGAATGAAAGGATGTTTTTATAAATCATATATCCTACACAAGACTTATATCTAGAATATATACATAGAGTTTTAAAATATAGAACGCTTCATGAATTTGTGTATCATCCTTACACAGGGGCCATGCTAATCTTCTCTGTATCATTCCAAGTTTAGTGTATGTGCTGCAGAGGCAGGCACTGAAATGTATTTTTAAAATTCATACAACTCAACAATAAAAGAAAAACAATCCAATTTAATAATGAGTAAAGGATCTGAACAGACGTTTCTCCAAAGATGGCCAATAGGCACATGAAAAGATGCTCAACATAATTAATCCTTAGGGAACTGCAAATCAAAACCACAATGAGTCACCACATCACATCTACTTTGGATGGATGTAATTTTTAAAAAGACAATTAACCAGTGCTGTCAAGGATGTGTAGAAGGTGGCCCCTCATGCACTGCTCAGGAATGTAAAGTGAGCAGCTGCTAACAAAACAAAGTTTGATATTTCCTCAAAATTTACATGCAAAGTCATCTCATGACATGGCAATTGGACTTCCAGTTCTATATCCAAGAGCAATGAAACGTTTGCCTACACACAAACTTATAAGAGAATGTTTAGAATGGCATCAGTCATAGCAATTGAAAAGTGAACGCAATTCAAATGTGCACAAGCCAACAAAATGTGGTATGTCCATACAATGGTACACTATGTCACCATTCAAAAGAATGAGCTCTGACATAGGCTATAACTTGGAAAATCCTTGAAAATGCTATGCTAAGTCAAAGAAGCCATGCACTACTATGAAGCATCCACAATGGATGCACAGAAATAGAAAGCAGGTTGGTGGCTGTGGAGGCTGTGGGGAAAGGGAAGTGGAGAGTGATAACTGATGCTTAAGGGGTTTCTCTTGAATGAGGAAAACGTTCTGGAATTAGTGGTTATGGTCGTACAAGCTTGTGATTCTACTAAAAGCTACTGAACTGGATGCTTTTCAAGAGTGAATTTTCTCAAGAGGAAACATGAACTGAGCTGTGCACATAAGATGAACACAGTTGATACATCACCCTGCTATAGGTAAAAAGAGGAAAGCATTGAAATCAATCCAAATTAAAAGAGAATCAAGAATATCTATTTCTTTTTTAAAATGAGTCAGCTGTCATATCAACTATAATGCATCATTATTGATTAGTCCTAGTTTTTAAAAGATACGTAAGAAATATTCTAAGGATATTTATATCAACCTGAGTAGAGAAGAGTGAGTACTGGATGATATGGAACTGACCATTTTCACAGCTAAGATAATGGTAAATGTGGAAGACCATCCTTATATTTTGGAGATATCACAATAATTATTCTTCAGTTTAGCAGTGTCATGGGAGATGAGAAAGACAAAGTAAATACAGCAAAATGTTAATAGCAGTTGAATCTGGACAACAAATGAAGGCATGGATGTGCTTTGTACTCTTTTCCTCATTTTCAAAGTTTTTCATAATCAAATTGCTATAAAGAAAGAGAAGAGAAAATGCAATGTGAGCACTTAATTGCATTCTCTCCATTATCTGGCCCCACCAAGGGGCCCATCCCACTTGCCAGTATGAGGTGGGTTCCAGGCTAAATGCTGGGTATTCTCCATCTTGATTGTGTCTGGTGGCACTGAGGCTACTGGAGCAACCCTGTGGAGGGCTTGGGAGACCTTGTGCAACTAGGCTTCAGCGTGGTCACTGGGGAATGGGTAGTAAGTGATGGCCAGGCTGTCATCCAACCTGAAGCAGGAGTGAACAGCTTTTTGAAGGGTCTTTGGCTTTTGTTCAAACGAGGACAGTTGGTTGGAAGCTGAGCTGGTAAAAGGAAATGCAGTTTTCTATAACCTTGCAGCTGTCTCCCAGGAGAAGGGAAGAGTCCGTACCAAGCTGGGAGTCTGTTCAGGAGTTATCTACCAAATTGGAGCCATTGTTAGGGAACACCACCCTAGAAAAAAAAATCTCCACAGCAAAAGGCACTTGGAAGAAAATTAGGAACAGCTGATGAGAGGAACTAAGCCTTGGGAGGAGGAGGAATTACCTTCCCAAGAAGGAGCAGTGAGAAGAGGTGCAAATACTTGCACAGTGGAGAGAAGGGAGGAACACCAAGGTTAGCCAGACCTGCACAGGTGGCCAAGGGCCAGGACACCACAAGCATCTCTTCTTCCCTGGGAAGCACTGGCCTGGGGCCATCCTCACCATGGCACCCCACCAATGAATGTTTCCCCTTGAAAGAAGCACTGTGCTCTCCCGCTATTCAGACTTCCTGTGCAGGGGTGGGGGGGGGCAGTTGGGAACCCCCCTGCCCTCTGCAACCTCCTTAGAGAGCACCTAAAGGCCGAGCTGAGCATCCCTGTATGGGTTGTCCTTCTGCCTTCACACCTTGAACATGGAGGCCAACTGCATTGAGTGCTGGCAAGGAGAGAGCAAGGGCATGTGACTGACCTGGCGCTCTCAATTCAGGGAAATATTACCTGAAGAACAAGATTTGAAGGGAGTGGGAGTCAACCTCACTGGGTGAGGGGTAGGGGACTGGGGTTCCAAGGGCAAAGGAAAGCCCAGTTGCCAAGGTCCCAGGGAGGAAGAAGACCCTCCCCTTCCAGGTGTCCACAGGACAGCATGGCTAGAGCTGGAAACCAGGGGGCTGGGCAGATGGAGCTGGACCAGCAGGCTGCTGACATGTGGGAGCCCTTGCTGCTGGGAGATGAGGCTGGCAGAGGCTAGGAGCCAGTTTCCCTGGCCCTCTGTGTGAACTTGGGTGGGCACTGCGGTTCTGTCTCACAACACCTCCACGCCCACTTTATAGACAGGATTACGCCCTCAGGCTCTGACTGCCCTCTCTGAGGCTCTAGTCCACACTGTGCACACATGCAAAGACTGATGTGATAATCAAGACTTTGGGTTGTATTCTTTGAACCCTTTCATCCTTTCTCACTTGTTTTTCTACACCATCTGGCCCTTTCTGAGAGGGCTGCCTTATTAAATCTCCCATATTTCTGTCAGGCTTTCATTTACATATTTTGAAGCTGCTTTTTTAGGCCAATAGAGGTGACCTATTCGTGGTGGAATATGCCTTTGATCACAACTAAGTACGCTTCTTTGTCCTTTTTAATATTTTTACCCTCAATTATAATTTCCTGCATAATTTTGTTGCAACTTTATTTTTATCAACATTTGTCTACTGTATCTTTTCTATTACTGTCAATTTCCCCATTTCTCTTTTATTGCACTTTAGGTGCTTGTCTTGTAAATAAAGCATGACTGGATTTTGTGTTTTAATCCAATTTGGGAGTTTATCTTTTAATAGATGAATATAATCCATTGCGGATTTGTTCCTCATAATTTTTTTACTGTCTTTTTCTCTCTGCCTTTCATTTGTTCTATTGTTCTATTGACCCCCTCTTTTTTTAAAAAAAAAAAAAAAGAGATTTATTTATTTATTTTAGAGACAGAGTCATAGACTGAGGGAGAGACAGAGAGAGGTCGTCCACCCGCTGGTTCATCCCCCAGTGGCTGCAAGGCCAGAGCTGAGACTATCCTAAGCCAGGAGCCAGGAGCTTCTTCCAGGTCTCCCACATGGGTGCAGGGGCCCAAGCACATGGGCCATCTTCCCCTGCTTTCCCAGGCCATCAGCAGGGTGGGATCAGAAGTGGGCAGCCAGGACACAAACCAGCACCCACATGGGATGCTAGCACTTCAGGCGCAAGCTTAACCTTCTATGCCACAGTGCTGGCCCCAATTTAAATTTTTTTTAAGTTATGCCTTTATGTTCCTCTAGTTGTTATCTTCCAATTGTAAATGTACACATATTTAAAAAATCTTAATGTCAACTAACATCTATATTCTTTTTCCTCAAATATAAAATTATTCTGAATCCTTTCATTTACTAAGTGACTCGACCAACACCAAAGTTACTGAAAACCTGAATTCCATATAGTTATTAACACTTGCTGTATTGTTTTACTTGGTACTCACTAGACTGTATCATGAAGGCTTTTTATATTCTCACCATTTCTATGTGATCTGCTTGTGAAAGATATGTAGATTTTCCATTTTTCCTCACAGCACTTTTTTTTTTTTTTTGCTTTATATATTTTGAAATCTGTCCTTTCACACACTGAGGGTGCCTGCTCCGTTTTCTTGGTGAGTGCTCCCTTTATCAGAATGAGATGCACAAGAATATCCACTTTTCTTGCCAGGTGCACCTTGTCTGTCCTGTTCGGTGCTCCAGAAGCTGATCTCAATGGACTGCACCCCCCAAACCCCTGCCCTCTCTGGTTTTCAGGAAACCAGAGGCTAAGAGAAGAGTGACCTTAGCTCCCAACCACCCACTCCCTCCCTGCAGGGCTGTGGCTGCCCCTCTCCTACAGCTGCAGCTATACCTGGGTCTCCGGAACATCACCCTCTTCCCTCTGCAGACCTAGGCTGGTCCCTAGGGACCTCAGCATCTCCTGTTGATTTCTTCCCCCTGCCAATATCTCCAAGAAGAGAAATTTCATTCATCCATCTCCTCTCAACCCTTCAAGTGCTGCCTTCCAGGCCTTGACTAACCCACTGCTTCTGACGCTCAGGAGTGGTTTCTGCCCTGAATTCTACTTTGCCCTGGGCTACTACTACTATATTCTCCTTCCTTAGTATTTACCCGTCAGTATTTATCTTCTCATAGATATATTTAATCCACTCACATTTGCTATCCTTAATTGAGTGAATCAATACCGTTATTCTTCCTCAATGGAGACTGGCTTCTTGGCATCACTTTACCTCTGTCTGCACTTCTCACACATCCCAAGACTACTTTTAATCAATAATTCTGTAAACTTTAATATCTTTAATGTATATCTCTGCTTGTCACTAGTTCTTATCTTCCACAGCTTCCCCCTGGACTTTCTGTGATTAATGCAGTACCTCTTCTATTAATTTTTCCAGTAGGGCTGGTAAACTTTTTGGGAATGCTTTTATAAACAAAAGCTCCACCTCATTATCCTTCTTTGTTGACAGTGTGGCTAGGTATAGAATTCTAGGTCTACAGTTACTCTGCTTCAGCACCTCAAACACACGGTTTCTTTATCTTCTTGCTTTTACTTTTGCTGATTTCATCTGAATTTCATTCTCTACAGATAATCCATGTTGTTTTCTGGTAACTATTTGGGATGATTCTTTTTGATGTAATGAAATTTTATCAAAATATATTGTTTTGTTTTAGGGTGATTTCATCTTTAATATTCTCAGTGCATTGTTTTAATTTGATGGCTATGTTTTCCTCCAGAGGTCTGCAGTCTTACTGGGGGGGGGGGGGGGGGGATACTGCTTCTGCCATGTCCTTGTTTCCTCCCGTTCTGGAACCCCCACCTGACGATCACCAAACTATCCTGAAACTTCAACACTTCCTTTTATTTCATGCCTTCCATCTAGTCACTCCTTTGTGCTGCACTGTTCGGCAATGTGTGAAATTGTTCATCTTTTGCCTGATACATTATGCATTTCATTTCCACAATCTATATTTGATTCTTTCTCATAACTCATCTTTGTTCATGGATAAAATAATAGTATTTATCTCTCTGAGGATATTAGTGATAATAGCTCTTAGGGGGCTGATGTTGTGTCATAGCAGGTAAAGCTGCCACTGACGATGCTGGCATCCCATGCGAGCACTGGTTCCAGTCCTGGCTGCTCCACTTCTGATCTAGCTCCCTGCTAATGTGCCTGGGAAAGCAGCAGAGGATGGCCCAGGTGCTTGTGCCTCTGCACCCACACAGGGGACCCATATGAAGCTCTTGGCTCCTGGCTTCAGACCGGTCCAGCTCCAGCTACTTGCAGCCATTTGGGGAGCGAACCAGCAGACAAAAGTTTCTATTCTCTCCTTCTCTCTCTCTGTAATTCTGCCTTTCAGATAAATAAATAAATCTTTTTCAAGATTTATTTAAGATTCCCAGGCCAGAGCAGAGAGCAGCCAGAACTTGAACTGGCACCCATATGGGATGCTGGCACTTGAACTGGCACATCCCCATATGGGATGCAGAAGGCAGCTTTACCTGCTACGTCACAGTGCCAACTACAATAAATCTTTTTTTTTAAAAAAAAAAAAACAGCTCTTAAACACTCCTGAAGATTCATAAATAAACTCTCATTGCGGGGGCCCTTGCTTTTGTTGCAGACTGCAATGGCATTTCTAAACACCTGGTGACCCCAACCTGTGTTCCTGTGCTGTGCTAAAGACCCTCCTACTTTGTCAGATAGCTGTTTTTTTTTTCCTTCTGTTTAATCCCATCAACTCCATGCATTTGGGGATTCCTCAAAGTTTCAGGTCCACCAGGATGTCCCTCCTTATTTGCGAGTGAAATGGTGCTTTTTCTTTAAATTATCTTTTAAAAATACTTAAAATATTTTCACTGCTGGTAAAAGGCGTCAAGCATGTCACAGGTTAAGGGCTTAGTGCAGTAATGGGTTTTAGCACAAGTCAGGGTTCTCCAAACAAACAGAACCAACAGAGTAAGATAGGTGGAGAGATGGGCAGATTGACAGACAAAGAGGGGATTTACTATGGGAGTTAATGCACACAATCATGGAGGCTCAAAAGCCCCACAACATGCCATCTATACGCTGAAGAGCCACGGAAGCCGGTGCTATGACTCAGTGCGAGAGAATGCATAAACTTGCCTACCTTGTGCTGTCTTGTTCAGTTCAGGCCGTCAGCATGCTGGAGGATGCCCACTCGCACGGGCAAGGGTGGGTCTTCCTTACTCAGTCCACTGCTGCCAATGCCAAGCTCCTCTGGAAACACCTTCATAAACACACCCAGGAAGTACACTTTCTCTGTGAGCTGGGCACTGCAGAGTGACTCCAACATCTGGTAGTCCATTGTCCAAAATCAGGACACTCTCTCCTGCTTTTTTCTTTATGAAAATCCCATGACATCTGATTAGATTTCTGTTGTTACTGTCAACAGGCCATTTTTCCATAGCATTACTGTTTTATGTTGGGTTTTCCAGGAAGCTGACCCTGGGGATCAATACCATGTAAGGCAAGGAAGGGAAGGAAGTACGACTAGACAGAGAGAAGTCAGGAGTCGCGCAGGCCTCATGAACTTAGCGTGACCCCACGAGGAGCCTGGAGCTAGAGCCGTCTGTTAGAGTTGTCCAGTTGAGCTTGATCCTGTCCTCCCTCGGTCACTGGAGATACACTCTCTTCGGAAAAATGTGTCCTCCATCAAATAGGATCTCTGCCAGTGAGCCCAGCCCCAAACGGGCTGGCACCTGAAGGCTATGCTGCCCACACCCCCAGCACACAGAGCAACACGGAGAGGCAGCAGGCAGCACACGTCTGTCAGTCACAGTCTTCTAACTGGAAGCTTCTATGAATATTTATCTTCCATTTAGCTACCTACAGAAGCCCCTTAACTGTGGCTAATTTTCCACTTATTCACCAGGATGTAAATGCACCCAAGCTACCGAATGACAGATTTGTCTGTTCACAACAGTTCTGCCCCCATTTTAGTTTCTTGGATTACCGCATTAGGCACAATTCACTCACAAGAGAAATGTCACTACCGACGGCCCTTATTTGGCTCATGAATGCCCACGAGAACCTTGCGTGAAAGTAACATGACTCGGAAATCTCTTCCCTTCCCATGACAGCCACGCAGAAGTGCAGGAAGCGGACGCTGTATGCAGCGCGCGGCCCTGCTTTGCTCTCCTGGTGTTTATTTGATTACCATCCGCTGTGGCCAAGGATCCCGGCTTCCCACTGAGTTGTTCCTCAATGTGGCTCCGGCAGCTCCTGGTGGTCGGGCTTCTTCGGCATCGAACTGCGCCTCCCGCCGTGCATTCTAGAATTCTTCCTGGGGCTGACAGCTTCATGTTCAGGGAGTCCCAGCGCCTCCGATGCACCCTTTGATAGAGGACGGCGTCTTTCGTCTGCTCCCGTCCAGGCAGCGCCTGTGGCACAGGCTGGGAAGGTTCCAACAGCCACCGGTGCTGGGAGTGCCCGCGCCCAGGGACCCACCCTGAGGACCGGAAATTCTGGGGTCGGGCTGCTTTGCTTATCACAGCGGGGTCCTTCTCCGTGACCCTGTAGGAGGGCAGTGCCCGCTGAGGTGCGGAGAACCAGAGCAGGAGCAGGCCCGCCAAGGCCGGACCGCACCCAGCTGCCGCGGGGTCAGGCCCGCGGGGGAGCGGAAGGAGCCGGAGCTGCCGGGACCCTCTTTCCATTCCCGTCTCCTGCTCTCCCCTTTTCAGAGGATCTCCAGTCGTCATGTGTCCACCCTGCGTCAAGCCACGTCTCCCCAGCATCTCACACACACACCGCTTCTCCTCCCGCTATGATGCTGGAGAGGTTCATGGCGGACTAGAGACGCTCCGGCCGGCCGTAAATCGAGCGACACGTCGCGCGAGGACGTAAAACCTGGCCTCCTTCCCCGCCCCCGCGGCGGACGGCGCGGGCAGCTGCACCTGACACGTGGTGCTCTCGTGTTTGAACGAGCGCGCCAGGCAGGCGGCCCAGCTCCTTGGCAGGTTGGGCCTGCTGGCTGGGAGGGAGGCTGCGTGGGCGTTCATTGTGTTTGTTCACAGTTACCTTCTAGTGATGGCAGCTGGCGCTGGCTTTCTAGGCTTTGTCGGGATCCCGAGCTCCGTTTGTTTAGGTTTTTAAAAGGGAACCATTGAAGAAAACATACGAAATAAATAATAGGCTGGCGCTACGACGCCATGACAGCAGCAGGAGGCATGGAGGTTCGGGGACCCTGGGGGACGTAGGCTGTCATCCAGGCAGGCCCCACCCTGCTTTGCCTCCCCATGTCCCCTCCATGGCCCCCAGCAGCTCAGGAACAGCGAGCCTCTAACATGGGCGTCCCCTTCTGCAGATCCTTATACCTTCATCAACAGCCAGGCTGGTCCACCACGCCAGCTTGTTGGCCAAGCAGCAATCCTGGCTCCCAGAGATGCCTGTTGAGCCGCAGATCTCTGCTCTCCCTCTCTGGGAGGCTCGTCTGCCCACACACACACACACACACACACACTCTACCTCATTCTAGAACTTTCCACGGCAGTCGGAGGCTGGGTCATATTCTGAGGCGTGTTCTGACAGAGCAGGGCCTCACCTCCTTCTCTCACTCCCCTGCAGGTCACCAAGTCAGGCTGGGCATGAATGGACAGGCAGGTTTGTTGATCACCTGCTCCATGTGCCCTGTGCGTGATGACCATGCTGCACCAGTGGGCAGTGTGCGTCTAAGTAACAGAAGACTCTGATTTGTTGAGGCTGAAGCCCATAGGGGTTTACTGTTGATCTGCAGTCAGGGGTCCAGGGGCATGCAGGTGCCGGCTCTGTCTCTGCTCTTAGCTGATTGGCTCTGGTCCCCACCCTTGTGGCCTCAGACAGCACTTGAAGATCAAAGTGATACACGGGAATACCCAGTATTGATCTTGGTCTTGATGTCCCAGCACCCCAGAAGACCCAGTGTGTGTGCTATTGGCCGACTAGGGTCCCATGTCCACCCCCAGTTACAAAGGAGCCTGGGCAAAGGGTCGTTCTTCCCCAAGCTGAGGGAACTGCTGCTTCTTCCCTAAGTAATGTCCTGTTATCACGGAAGAAAAGGATAGATACCAAAGAGACAAATAAGGGGAGCTTGTATCCATTTCCCAGATGAGAACGCTGAGGTGGAGAAATGGCAAGGATCTCACAGGGAGGTGGAATTTCAATGGTAGCTGCCAAAAGCCAAGATGGGCAACTTCCTAGTGCATCATTCCCCTTCATCTTAAAGTCTTGAGCCCAAAGACACCCAGAGAGAACTCATATCACTCATGGATTCACCAAGGAAACCTGGCTCACCCCCAGGAACCTGCTTACGCTGGACAGGGGAGACATGTTGGTCAGTGCAGCCAGGTTCTTTCCTTCCTCACACTTCCCATCCAGAGGGTGAGCTGGACGGGGCTGCCCCAACCCAACACTATGTGCCCTGTCGGTCACACAAGGCCCAGGACAGCAGAGACAGGAATGGCTGAGAGGAGGGCATCTCGGTGACAAGTGCAGAGACAGCTGACATCCTGGGCTTGGACTCCAGGGCTCTGTGTATATAACTCACCCACCTTACCATCAAAAGAACCCTGATTCCCATCCTTCCATGTACAGACGGAGAAACGGAGGCAGAGAGGCTGAGAACCAGGTCGATGTTGCACAGCTAAGCAGTGTGCCCCTGGCTCCTCCACCTCCCTTCCTGGCCTGCCTGGGGCAGAAAGGCCGGAGATGGTGAGCTACAAGTCACAAGCAGCATGCAAGCAGATGGCCCTGCATCAGGGATGCCATGTCCCGGGCAAGAGAGCGACCCGCGGACGTGTGATGCTGGCAGCAGGGGGCGGCTGCAGGGCTGCCACGGCACTGGGTGTGCAACCCCTTTCACAGACACACGGGGCGATGTTTTATGTCTTAATTAAGCAGAGAGGAGTTATTGATGAGCAGCCTGCTGGACGCTGCAGCTTCCTGGCTCCCTACCCCAATGACTCATGCACGCGGCAGCCCCAGATGCCGGGAGCAGGCTAATAGATTTGCAACGCTGATCGCTGCTCCAGACCCACTTAGCGAGGCTCCGGGAAGCCTCTTGCCACCCTGGGATTGAATTGAATTGCTTTTCATTTCGAGCAGCGTCGCATAAATCCCTCACACATCAGCCCACCCCGCTGAGGAGCCACCAAGCTCAGGGCTCTCTCCACTACAGCACGGATAGCAGCAGGGTGGGAGAGCCAGGCTGAACAGGTGTGTCTGCACCTCTGTGACCCACGCGTGGCATCGGCCTCGGGGCAGGACAGTGTCATTCGTGTTTTTCTCACCCACTCCTCCCCTGGCTCCTGGGAGGGGCTGCTCTTTCTTGTCCTAGGTGAGCAGGCTGGCTCCCACACAGGGTAGCTAACCTGGGCAAGGCCACCCTCCTAGCTTGTGGAGGCACCAGCTCAGGAGTGTCCACAGCTCCGAAGCCACAGCCCCTGGCACGTTCGCTCACCTGGGACCAGTGACTCTCCTGCTTCTGCTTTCCCACTGAAAATTACATGAGGGGGCTCCCCACCTCCGCGGGGTCAGGGTTTAAAGCACTGCGGATTCCGCCATTGGGCATGGAAGCGTGCTTGGGTCTGGCAGAGAAGCAACGGCAGTTACGACACCTGCAGCCCACATCTGAGAGCCTGGATTCAGCACCTGCTTCAGGCTGCACCTCCTGCCTCCAGCTTGCTGCTAATGCAGACCCCAGGAGGCAGCTGCAATGCCTCGAGTCACTGGATCTCCACCTGGGAGAGCTGGATTGAATGTCCAGCTCCTGGCTTCGACCTGGCCCAGACCCAGCCACTGATGCATCTGAGGAGTGAACCAGCAGAAGGTCTGTCTTTCCCTGTGTGCTCCCCTCTCCTCCTCCCTCACTCTGCTATCTGCCTCTCAACTACAAACTTTGTTTTGTTTTTTTTATTTTGACAGGCAGAGTTAGACAGTGAGAGACAGAGAGACAGAGAGAAAGGTCTTCCTTTTGCCATTGGTTCACCCCCCCCCCAAGTGGCCACTACGGCCGGCACGTTGCAGCTGGTGTGCTGTGCCGATCCGAAGCCAGGAGCCAGGTGCTTATCCTGGTCTCCCATGCAGGTGCAGGGCCCAAGGACCTGGGCCTTCCTCCACTGCACTCCTGGGCTACAGCAGAGAGCTGGACTGGAAGAGGAGCAACCGGAACAGAATCCGGCACCCTGACCGGGACTAGAACCGGGGGTGCCAGTGCCTATTGAGCCATGGCGCCGGCCTCAACTACAAACTTTAAAAGAAACGTTGGAAGAACCTGCTCTGTGCCCAGTGTATTTTAGGAGCTGAGACGGAACTTGTGAACAAAGCAAAGTCTCCACACTCTTGGAGGTAACAGGAGAGGGAGATGGTAAACAAAAACTTCTAGCGAACCATGGGAGGCTGCGCTAAGTGTTATAGAGACAGCCAGGGCCGAGGGGCTGTGGGGCTTGGGTCCTTTAGAAGGAGTGGCAGAGAAGCCCCTGGAGAGGGGAGATGGGGGCTGAAACCTGAAGGAGGAGCCAGAGCCCACAGGGACCCATGGGTGTGTGGCAAGGGGAAGAGCAGGTGCAAATTCTCTGAGTGGTCCAGCAGAGAGAGACCAGTGTCTCTGCAGCATCGTGGGCGGGGCAGCCTCAGATGGCTGAGGTTGAAGGGGGCGGGGTAGGAGGGAGGTCACTGAGGAAGGCATCTTGTTTCACTGTAAATGCCAGCAGACAGAAGCCCCCCCCCCCCCCCCGAGAGGCCCCCTGGGTTCCCAAGGGTCACTGTAGGGTTCCTCTTCCTCCCCAGAGTCTCCATTCCCCATCCTCTGGCTCTGCCCTTCCTTCTGGCCACCCCCTCCCACCACTTGCTCATCCAGGGCCCCTATCCCCAGTGTCCTGCTTCAAGGTCCTCTGGCTCCTCCTCTCCAAGTTCTCTTTGTCGTCCACAGCCCAGTCCTCAGCATAAGGCTCCAGGAAACCCTCCTTCCCCAACTCCCGAGCCTCCCACAAAAGTCCCTCCAGGTGGGTGCCCGGCATCTTCCTGCCATGCAGCTTGCAGTCTGTCACCTCCCTGCAGGCAGAGGGCGAGAGCAGAGCCCCTTCTCCAAGGCTCTGGTGTCCTAGCGGCCCTGACACAGCCCCAAGGCCCTTCTTCCATGCTACAACCTGCAGAGACATCACTGTGGCCACCAACATCTCCTATAAGTAGGGTGGGCACAGGGACATGCAGGCTTCAGGTGGACACGTCCTCCTGGCCTGGCATGCTCCTTCTCCACCTGACGCCACCAGCCCCAGCATCAGCACCCAAGGGGAGGGCTGGGGACTCGAACAGGCCATTTGGTGAGGGAGATGCAGCTCCAAGGGGCTGCTCACACTCTCTCCAGAGAAGAGCCCACTGGGAAGGATGTGGCCGCCTGGGACACCTGGCTCCTGAGCCAACTTCCTGCAGAGACTGAGCATGCAGCGTGGCTGGTGGGGGCTCCTCTGAGGGCAGTCAGCTGGGAGGCTGCCCACTGTGTGTAGGCAAGACTCTCTGGGAGCTCCGCCTCCAGTGCCTTCCTCTCTCAGGAGTCACTCCCGCGTGTGGTCTCATGCTCTGCCCACCTGCCTTTGTTCCATTCAGTATATCTCACAGCCTCATTCCATCTTGGTGTCTGCTTCTCGGAGGACTGGGACTCACATGCCGATGGCCCCAGCTGGCAAGTTGGCTTCCCTGGCTCTGACCTCCCAATCTGTGCCTTGCGGCCCCACCCCTGCTGTCTGGGAGGGACATTCAGCCTGCTCTCTGCCCCTGCCCGGTGCCAGCCACAGTGACTGCCACACGCTAGAGGCCCTCCTTGGCCAAGTGCCTGTGTTCCTGGGCCTGTGAGCCAGAAGGTGATCTCATCCCTAGGCGGTAACCATGGAAACAGGGCCGTGAGCAGCTGGGACTCAAGTGGGGATAAGTGCCTCTGTGCCCCTCACCTGAGCTGAGACCAGGCTCTGCAGCCTGGCAAGGGAGTCCTCCTCGGGATGTCCCCAGTGCTACCAACTGGGATGACAATTAACTGTAGCCTGGAGGAGAGGCCCTCACTCCCAAATCTGCTCAAATCCCAGGCTTGGTTCTCCCAGGGACAGTCTCAAAATCACAAAGCACAAGCTTGTGCTGAGCACCTATTAAGGGCAGGCATGGCACACATGTCAATCAGTTATATGATCTCTCTGAGCCTCCGAGAGGCTGGGGGGACCTGTCCAGACTCACACACAGGAAATCAGACCCGAGCTCTCTCCCTCCAGGTCCAAGGCCTTGAGGGTGGGGCGGGGAGGTGAGGGACTCACCTGGAGTCTGAGACCCCTGGCTGCCAGGTCCCTGGGCACTCTCAGAAGCAACAGTAACCAAAGGAGGGCGTGACACTGGAACACAAAAGGAGAACTAGGCTGGGAAAAAGAATTGAGAGCTCCGTGGTGCAGTCAATCATTCACATGTCATCAGGACCAAAGGACATTGAAGGAGAAAATAATTCACCAAATAATACTGATATCTGGAGATCAGTGTTGAGGAAAAAAAGTCTGTGCTTTGCGCCACTGTCCCAGTTAGAGTTAAGAGGAGAACTAAGAATCTGACTATAAGCAATCTGAGCAGAATACCCAAGGGAAATAGATGATGTTTGGGTGATATTTGGAAACATTTTTAAAAATTAATTATTCACTTGAAAGGGAGGGAGGGAGGGAGAGAGAGAAACTCCCATCCTCTGGTTCACTTCCCAAATGCCCAGAAGGGCCAGGCCAAAGCCCAGAGACAGGAACTCAATCCTGGTCTCCTAGTGAATGGCAGGAACCCAATTACTTGAGCTCCCACCGTCGCCTCCCAGGTTCTGCGCTAGTGGGAAGCTGGAGTGAGGAGCTGGTGCTGGAGATGGACCCCAAGCACTCAAATATGATACACGGGCCTCTTCCCCAGAGCCCTCCCTGCTAGGCTGAAGGCCCGGCCTGACGTTTGGAAATATTAATGCCTGCCTTGGACTCAAAGGAAGACAAGACATTGTTCACAATGCAAACACAAAAGCTGTCTGGCCACTGGACACTGAAAAATGGGAGAGGGCAGAGGGTCCCTGTCCTCAGCAGGTTGTACACAGACCCGGAGATGAGTGTGGGCGGGGCCTAGCTGCGATCAGGCAGCCAGCGTCTCCCCCTCCCCCACCCCCTGCACACACCCCAACTCCCACCCCCGCAGCCGCCCTTGTAATCAAAGAGCTGGAAATGAGATCATGAAAACAATGACAATTTTATACCGCTGAATTAGTGAAAGTTGGAAATGGAAATAAGTGCCGGCCAGGCCGCCCAGCAGGGGCTCCAGGTGCCCTGTGCTCACAGCGGCATAAATCTACACTGTCCTCTCAAAGAGCAGCCTGAGGGCGCATGTCCAGAGCCAGGGGATAGAAAGCACTGAAGCCCCTGGATCCGGTAATCCCTCCCCTGGGAATTCAACCTCAGGGAACAATGCGAAAGGAGGAAAAGAAGCCCGGCACGAGAATATATTGGTTGAAGTGCTTTTTTTTTTTTTTTTTAAAGCGTTTTCTTACGGAAAATGTCAAATCTACACAAAAGTGGAGAGAAAAGCATATTGAACACATGCCTGGGCCCCTTTCGACTTCAGCAGTGATCAGATCCCAGCCAACGTTAGCAAGCCCCCCTCCCCTACATACACACTTTTTTAAAAGTATTTTTATAGCAAATCCCAGATGTCACCACATCATTTTACCCATAAATACTTCAATTTGTGTCTCCAGCAGATAAGGACTTTAAAATCTAATCACAGTATCATCACACCCAACCAAATTAATAATTCTCTAATATCTTAATTCTCAGCCTATGTTCAAATGTTCCCAGATGTCTTTAGCTATCTTTCTGCATTGGGTTTGTTGGAATTAGAATGCAAACAGGGTCGATGCCTTGCATTTGGTTGCTATATTTCTTGAAAGTCTCTGTTGTTTTATAACAGCTTCCCTTTCCCTTTCTTTTTCTTAATTGAAACATTTTTAAACAACGTCCTCAAAGCGGAAAACAATCCGCATGCCCAATGCCAGGACCACTTAGGCAGCGTATGGTGCCTTGGCCTGGGGTGCCCCTGTGCCCTGCTGTCCCCGGCAGTGGGAGCTAAATTTAACCCAGAAGCAGCTGGCCATTGGCTGCCCTGGAACTGCTCCTGCCCAGCCTGGCTGCCCACTCTCCCAGCTCTGCCGCCCACAGTGACTTGGCTCCTTGACTTGGCGGTGCCCTCAGCCGCCCCTCCCCCCCGAATCTGCAGCCCTGGCACAGCATTCACTCACGGCATGCTAGACCTGGCCCAGTTTCTGGACTTGTCTCCCTCGGCTGTGGCCAGCCTGTTGTACTCAACAGCTGTAGGAGAGCCCACCCTTCTCCCTCTGTGATAGAACTCCACCTGTACAAACCAGCATCTGAGAGATCACCGAGCCCAAGGAAGATGTCTCAGCGGGGTGTAGGTCAAGGTCACTACCCACCCCTGCCCACAGCCCCATGCTAATAACTTGGGTACATTGAGGATGTAGTGGCAGAAAATGGAAATTCCACTCAGCAAATACAAAGATCAGTCCTGGAGATAAGACAATAGTCATTGTGTCACAGATCGGAGAATGTGAGATATCTACCATTTCTCCTGAAAGGCTTTTTGATGTAGATATAAGTAGAGCAATCCATTTTTTCTAGCTAAGAGAAATGACCCAGTCATTCCCTCTCTATCCTTCTATTCTCAGCTGAGTCCACCTGTTGGAGATGGGGATTGGCTATTGTCACTCACTCTGTTGCCATAGTAACACTCTCTCAACAGAGAAATGGACAGGTGCAGGTGGGAGGGGATGGACAGACTCAACCCCACCAGCATGGGCTTTCTCGTTCAGCCTGGAAAGCCAAAGGAGGCAGCCAGTTGGTGGAGGGACACACCCTTCCCTGGCTCAAATATCCAGAGTATCTTGATCTCAATGCTTTAAAATGGAGATTACTCAGGTATGATGAGGCCAGTGGATCTGGAGACAACTGCCTTTGGAAATAGTTTGTTGCTCATAGACCCCAGGAGCAGGTGCACACTAAATACCACAAGGGGCAACAGGGAGAAGTACTAGGGCTGGTCGGGCCAAGGAAGAGGGGAGGCTGGGCAAGAGATTTTATTGCAGTTTCCAAGGGAAAGAACAGTGAGGTGGAGCAAGCAGGTTTCGGATTATTTCCTTGGAATAGTTCCAGCGTGTTCTGGGGTACTGAGATACTCTTTGCATAGCTTGGGTGAAGATGTGGGCTCTGAGTTAAGTAGTTTGCATACAAAAGGGGGGGCCCTGCTCCTGGGTGAGTTATTTACACTCTCTAGCATTTGACTAATCTGAAAAGGGTCAGCAAGGCCCCAGATGTAAATGCACCAGGAAAGAAAAGGCATAGTTAATAACAATGACTCACACCAGAACCTTGGGCATTTTTCGCAACGTCTTTCCATCCCTCCTCCCCATCTGTTCAACTACAAAATTTTGCTGCTGCTGCCTCCCACACATCTTTCTATTTCATCTGCTTCTCCTTCTTGCCAGTACCACTGACCAGTGCCCAGCACCCCTGATCTCCCCACCTGCTCTCTGCCTCCCACCTCTGCACCTGCATCCCCATACTGCCACCTACCTCCCCATTACCTCTCCATCCACTCACCCCTACCCCTTGTGCTCATCTTCAGGGTGACTGTGCCACCCCTGACCCCACCCATGAAGAGCACAGTCTATTACCTTCTGGAATTTAGGTGCCCCTCATCAACAGCTTTGACTGATAAAATTTGGCAGAAATGATGCTGCGCCAGTTCTGGTTGCAGCTCTTACCCTGCCTAAATGCCTTCATTTCTTCTGTGTAGGAAGTTGACTCCCCTAGGCCCACCAACTAACCTGGAGGATGAGACATTGCCTGGAGGGGAGAGAGGCCAAGGAGCACCAAGGCCCTGGCTGGTAGAGGAGCTGGATCCCAGTCTCAGCTCCCCCACTGATACCATGTGGAGCCAAGAAGAACCACACAGGTTAGGCTTCCCCCAAATGCCTGACTCACAAGATTGTGAGCAAACTGAAACGGCCTTTCTAAGCCCCTAGATTTTAGAGCTCTGTATATATAGCAGTGGACAACTGGAACATGACCCAACAGCCAGCAAAAGCTTTTAAAAATGGAAGCCAAATGATGCCCCTCCCCAACCTCAACTTCTCCAGTGGCTTCTTATTGTGGAATCTGCACCGCCCACTGTGGTCTACGCGGCTCTAACCATTCTAGCCTCTGTCCCTCTCTCCAACCCGCTTCCAGCTCTTCCCACTGCCTCTCTGGCTCCATCCATCCTCTGCCTGCAACACCCCCTTTCCTTCTCATCTCCTGTCCTCTGCTCAGATGCTGGCTCCATTACCTTGAGCCCTTTAGGACAGCTGCTACCAAAAACCAAAACAAATCAAAAAATAACAAATGTTGGTGAGGATGTGAAGAAATGTGAGCCCTTGTAGAAATGTAAAATAGGGCAGCCACTGTGGACAACACTATGGCAGTTCCTCAAAAAACTAAACAGAGTAATTGTATGGCCTGGAACTACTTCTAGATATACAGCCAAAGATTTCTAGAGAAACTCAGAGATACAGTTGCACATCTGTGTTGAGGGCAGCTTTGTTCACAATAGCTATAAGGCAGAGAGGGGCAAGTGTTTGGTGTAGCAGTAAACGCAAGGGTTAGGACACTCACATCCCACATCAGAGTACCTGGGTTCAAGTCTTAGCTTTGCTCCCAGTTGTAGCTTCTTGGTCTGGTGATGGTTCAAGAACTTGGATTCCTGCCAATACAGGAGACCTAGATTGAATTCCTAGTTCCTGGCTTCAGCCTGGCCCAAGCCCCACCATCTGGGGCACTTGGGGAGTAAACCAATGAATGGGAGCTCTCTCTACTTCTCCCCTCCCCATAATTGCTCTCAAATTAATTGTTTTAAAAAGTAGAGATAATTCAAGTGTCCATCAGCTGATGGAAATATAAATAAAATGTGGTTCATATGTACAAGGGTACTTGGGGAAGTTCACAGAATAAGGAACTAAATGATAAGCTTATTCTGGTACAAAATTTTTTTAAAAATCTATGCAGAAAGTTCAACCAGTTCACGAAAAATCATTATAAACACTAGTTGGAAGGAGTTTGTTCAAAGTTGTATATCTCTGGAGCTGCTGCTCTGCACCTGGCCCTTCACCTTTCTTATTTTACCCTGGAAGCCCCAGGGTTTTGGAGAAGATCCACATTACAGATAACAAAGCAGACTCAGAGTGACCCGCCTGTGATCACAGAGGTAGGAAGGGACAGAGATGGGGCCCATGCTAACCCAGATGCCCAGGCAAGAAGCAGGACCATTCTTACCCTGAAACAGGGTCAGTACTGCCCCCATGACATCATCCACAAAGGATAAGATCCCTTCTGTCTCACCCTACTGTCCACTAGCACTCAAAGCAGTGTGTAAATTCCTAACAAAAAGAAACAGCTGAGGGGCAGATCACCCCCCTGAACCCCGCTGTATTCAAGACCCTCCCAGTCCTGCTGAAAGACCATCGTGTTGACCCCACCAGCCTGCAGCAAGCTTCCCGTCCTCCACCTTCTCCCACACCTGCCATCCAGGCCACACAATTTACTGCTCTAATTACAGGCTGTCTTCCCAAGGTTTCCTTTGCCAAAGCCTTCCCTTCTCCAGGGAGAGGAGCATGTCCGTCTGATGAGTTGCCTCTCATCTTCTGCGGTCATGAGCCTGCTACCAGAAATAGGGCCAGGTCTAGGCATTGACTTATTGGCAGGGTGAGGGCATCCCTGAGGGTTCTGGGACCACCCAGCTTGGCAGAGGCTGAAACTGCAGGCTTTGCATATGCCTGCCTGACTGCACCTTGGGTTTCCTTTCAGCACCTCGGAATGGACAGCTCCATGGCCACCATCACCTTTCCCCATCCCCATGCCAGGCCCTTGCTGGGGTCCAAGGGTTCCTTAGACAGAATGAGTCAGGCCCACCAGGAAGGGAAATACAAGACAAAGAAAATCCAACCTAACAATCCACCCTCGAAACAGTTCTGTTCAGTAGAAACATAATTTTCTGGTAGCCACATTTAAAAAATGTAAAATGGAACAAGTGAGATTCATTTCAACATGTAACATAAAAATTACTAATGAGCTATTCTACATTTTTGTACTAATCTTCAAATGTGGTAATTATTTGATAGTCACAGCACTTGATACATTGGAGAATAAAATTTAAAGTCTCACGTAGCTTATGTTCTGGTTGGAGGGCAGGGAGAGACTCTACACAAAGTAATAGAGTCAGGTATTGGTAGAGACACAGATGTGGGGATAATCTTAGCTATGAAGGAACATTGTCAGGAGTGGCAGTATGGAGGTAGGTTTGGAACCAGGATTTAAGGGGCATGAAAACATTTGGAGAGGACATTCCTGAAGAGGGGACAGCAGGTGCCAAGACCCTGAGGCAGAACAGTACATGGTGTGTCTAAGATGGCTGGTGTGGCAAGCAGAGTGGGCAAGAGATGAAACAGTGGAGTCAGTAGAATCAGGTCCTGTGGGGTCTTATAAACCAGGAAGAGACTTTGGGCCCATTTTGAAATCAACTGGGAGCCATTGGACATTTTTGACCAAAGTCAAGATGTCATTTGGTTTACGTTTTGGGGCAGACACTGGGGCTACTGAGGGGAGAGACTGATGGGGACAAGGATGGTCCCTTTACAGCCAAGAGACTGTGGATGTCTGGGTGCTTTCACGAGGAGCCATGAGGTTTTCTGTTGGGCTGGAAACAGCGTGTGCAGGAATGAGCAAAAGTGGTCCCGAGAGCTGTAGCCCAGGCCGAGCAGGAAGGGTGCAGCTGTTGGTAGCTGTGGACAGGCTGAGAGGAGCAGGCTTGGTGGAGGCGGTGGCACCAGCAGAAGCTCAGGATGGTATGCTGGGCTCTAGATGCCTCCCGGACACCCAAGCGAGGTTACAGGCTTGTCCCCCTGAAGGTCAGGGCAGCTCCAAGAGTTGGAGGAGCACTTATTGGAGTCACCAGGTTAGCGGTGGTGGTGGAACTCTGAGGCTTCTTCCGAGTACATCTCTGCGTTTATCCTAGTCCCCACTAGAAGAGAAGTTCCAGGAGAGTGCACAAGTCCCGCACAGCGGCGATGCCTCTGCACCCCTGCCCCCAGAGAGCTCTGGAGCAAACACGGCAGTCAGACTTCCCACTGGGCTGCGATGGCCTCGATGCCCTCCTCATCAGTGGCTGCCCTGCAAAGGTCAAGGCCTCCATCCAAGTGGCTCCCTACAGTTGAGGCAGACCCTGCAAGAGCTGACTGCAGCCCCTGCAACCAGGCAGAAAGGCCATCCTCAAAGGGGAAGGGGCTGCTGGCCACTGAGCCATGCCTTGGGCAGAAATGAGTCCTCTTTGCAGGTGGGGACACAGCACAGGGAGGCCCAGGGACGTGTGCACCCACCCAGGACAGCACTGTCCTCAGCTGCAGGGCCCAGCGCTGTGGGCTTGGGAAGTCCAGTGGTGTTCATGCCAAGCAGCAGCCATCCTGGGCTTGGCATTTGGCGCTGGGCAGCAAAAAGGAGTTCTGGGGAACCCAAGAGGATGGAACTTTGTTGGCTTTCAAATAACTGGATGCCTTTTGATAGTTAGTGTGCACACTGGCTAAGCATTCAGAGCAGGGGCAATTATTATTATGGCTCGTTTTGTTCAGGAAGCAGCTAAGCACTTTACCCAGGTGATTTCAGGCCGTCCTCGGAACAGCCCCAGGAGCGCGGGTGGGGGAGGTGCAGATGCTTGCCTGGGGCCCTAGAACTCGGCAGGCAGCCTGCACACAGCCTGCTCTCCACACCCAGGAGCACAGTGGACAGATGTCTGCCTGCATCCCTGCCCTGCAGACAGTCCCCTCCCTCTGCAGAGACCGCAGAGCCGCTGGCCTCCCGGGGACCCCTCCAGAGGCACCTGGAGGGTATCCAGGATCCACATCCCTCTTTGCTTTGGGCTTTGTCTCCCACAAGGGGAGCACAAGGCTCACAACAATCCACCCTTTCTCCCTTTACCAGCACATGGCACCCCTGTTTCATACGAAAACCGGGGTTCAGAGAGTAAGGGTCCCGACTCAGGAACCCAGAGCAAAGGCTGAGGCTGGACTCCTGCAGCCAAGCTGCCCGCCTGCCCCAGGTCCCCAGGCTGGCAGCAGACAGACCAGGCCCCGCCACCCTCCCCCACCAGCCAGCTGCAGCCTCCCAGCCCCGCCCCCACCCCTTCCCCAGTTCATTCTTCCCTTTTAGGACATTAAGCACAGAAGTATTAAAAGGGATTGTTCAGGCCGGTTAATTAGCTTGGAAGAGGCCTCCGCGGCAGCCCAGGTCATGGCCATCCACCTCTCTTTATTAGCCGAATTGATGGAGACAGCAGGGCCCAGATGGGAATAAATTGAATCCGATGGCAAAGAGGCTCTTGCGCGAGCTATTAACAGGAGAGAGCGGGCCTCACACTTTACTCACAGCTTTTTATATCCTCTTTCCCCTGCTCTTGCCAGACGTTCCCAGACACCCACTCAGTGAGGCTCCCTGGGGGGAGCAGCCAGTCCCAGGAGAGCTCCCACGTGTGCCAGGGTGGCCAGCCCATGGGCCACAGCCCTGACTGCAGAGGGCTGTGCTGACCCAGTGAGAAGGGGGCTGCTCCATAAGGCCAGAGCTCCTGGTCCCTACCCCTAACCAAGGCGTCAAAGGCTCCGGAGCCCAGGGAGCTAGAATTCCACTCCTGGGTGGGGGGGCTCCCTTTCCTCATCTGACCCCCCAGCACCACCCAGGAGGCCTGGCTGTCCCCACTTCTGTGACAAACATCAAAAATGGGGCTCAGAGGGGACCAGAGACATTTCTTAGTCCCACAGCCAGTAGCTTCAGACATGTGTTGTGTAAGCCTACTATGTGCCTGGCTTTCCAAGAAGCAGGCATTGACTGCTGTCCCTGTGCTACACAGGAGAAAGTTACAGAACAACTGGGGGACCTGCCTGGGGTCCCTCAGCGGCAGGGGGTGGAGCACAGTCCCCAGTCTGGCCTCCCTGCTGACCACTCAGCACCCTGGACAGGGCTCAGGGAGGCTGGGTAACCACCAAGCCTTGGTTGAAACTTGACCTAATTAATAATCACAGCCTCACAGAGGAGAGCTATGCCTGCCCCCACCCCCACCCCCACCACTGCCACCTGTCCACTTCCTCCATGCTCCTGGAACATGCAAGCACGCTCCTGTCTCACTTCCTCCATGCTCCTGGGACACACAGGCGTGTTGCTGCCTCAGGGCCTTTGCTCTGCCATGTCCTCCTCCTGAGCTGCTTTGCCCCAGAGCTTCTTTGTTCTGGGTCTTCCTTGTCACTCAGGTCTCAGTCCTTGGTCACCCCTCCCCACAGGGGAGCCCTTCCCTCCTGTCCTGCCTGCCCCAGCTGGTGGCACACTGTCCTACTGACTGGCCACAGCTGTCCCTGGGATGGTCTCACTGCTCATGGAAGCATCAGCTCCAGGAGGCCCGGGACTTTGTCTGTGTGGTTCTCAGTGGTGTGCCCGTGTGCACCCTAGGGCACAGTGAGTGTTGGGTAACCACGGCTGGGATGTGAAGCCCTTGGTCCTACGTGTGCCACACCCGACGTGTGCCACACCTTTCCTTTCCTGCTCTCAGCCCCTGAACCCATGCATGACATCAGGAAAGCAGCCCGGTCCCATCCACGTTGCTGGCAGGAGAGCAAGGGCTCAGCAAGGGGAGGCCACAACCAGAAAGACTCCAGCTGCCAGAACCTGAACCTGAACCTCTGCCCTTCCTCCCCCTCCCCCGTTGTGATGTGCTCAAGGTTGGGGATAGGCAGGAGCTTTCAGGTAGGACTAATGCTCAAAGAGGTCTTGGAGACTTCTGGGCGATGGCCCAAAAGGACTTTCTGGAGATCCCAGAAAGCTGTAAGGCCAACTGAGTGGTCCTGGGACCACTGGGAAAAGCGGATGTGTCACAGTGACTCACAACAAGGAATACATGTCCCTGGAGAATCCCAACCTGACCCCAATCTCTCTCTTCCCCTGGACCCCACCTGCCAACACACTCTGATCCCCAGTTCTTTGTTGTTATCAGAAAAAAATCTTGCTCATCCATGTGCTGTCCCCTAGCCTGCACTGCCCTCCCCTTGCTTGTAGGTGAACTCCTATGCAAACTGCAAGGCCCAGCTCTGCCTGACCTCAGACCTCACTCCCCTTCTTCCCTGAAGGCAGAGGCTACCTTCTTACCAGCAAGGCTCTGGCTGCAAGATACAAAAATCTATGTGCTGAAGAGTCATTGGCACTCACGCGTTTACTACCAAAGCACTATTCAAAACAGCCAAGGCATGGAACCAGCCTGGATGTCTGTGGCTGGCTGGCTAGACAAGGAGTACGTGGTATGTTTACACAATGGAACATTATTCAGCCAGAAATAACGGCGGGGCTCTGTCATTTGCAGGAGTGCGGATGGAACTGGAGGGCATTCTATTAAATGAAACAAGTCAGGCGCAGAAAGACAGGAGAGAGGACTGTGTGTGCTCCCTTCAACATGCAAACAGGAAAGCTGACCTCAAAGCAGTAGGGACCAGAACAGGGGTCGCTAGAGCCTGGGCACAGGTGCGGGGCAGGAGGAGAGGGAGGGCGGCCAATAGGTACAGACAGGGGTGCGGCTTTGTGGGAGGAGAAACTTCTAAAGTTCTACATCCCAGTGGGGTTGCTGTGGTTGAGGGGAATTAATTGGATATTTCAAAATAGCTACTAGAGAGGATTTTCAATGTTGCCAACACAAAGAAACAATAAATGTCTGATGTGATAGATTTGCCAATTATCCTGATCTGATTATTACACACTGCTTACATGGACTGAAATGTGACACCGCGCCCCATATGTGTGTACAACTACTAGGTGTCAGTTAGAAACATATATTAATATATTATAGATATATATTAATGCCAGATACTCGTGCCCTCCCTGGCAGCTGATGGGGGCGCGCGACCATTCTGCAGAGTAAGGGGACCTAGTGAGGGTTTTCCTATCCAGTAACAAAAGAGCCCCATGAGAGAGGGTAGCTGCTGCCCGAGATTCTTTGCGGCATAGATGTGTATGAACGCTGGGCTGAAATGGCTGTCTGTCACCGCGGTGATTACAAAGTGTGTCACCCACACACGTCAGCGTGAGCTGCCCACCCTGCACCGGGTCAACCCCCGCTCCCGCCCCCAGCCCCAGTGGTGGAGACTTCAGAGGATGCCCTTCCATGACCCTGTGATCTTGACAACCACTAGGAATCCAGAGCCAGGAGAACTTGGGAGCGTTGTCAGAGGTGGGGGGTGGAGCACCCTTTTTGGTCCCCTGCTGCTCCCAACCCAGCCCTCCCTACCCATCCCTGCCTGACACTCTCCCCCTGCCCAGGTGAGAGAGCACAGAGGCCATCACAGCAGGGACCCCGGCCTTCTCCAGGGAGGTGTGGAGCAGGAGGCACCGGGCTGCTCCTCTGGCTTCAGGCCAGCAGGGTTAATTGCCCATACAATTGCAGCTTGCACAGGGGTCTCATTCATTACTGAGAAGCGTTTCCTTGGGAGCATTCACAAACCACCTGGAAAACCAGCAACAAAGAACCAATTCCCCACCATTTTCTGACCCGCTTCCCTTAGAAAACAGCCACGATTTGAGGGCAGGTGGAGCCCAGAGTGGACACAGGCATGGGAAAGGTTTCTGTCCCATAAGAGGGCTGAGCCTGGGCAACCCGAAATTCTCCCTGGGGGCTGCGTTCTGGGCAGAAAATGCAGCGTCCCTGCCTCAGAGGCGAGGGAGGTGCAGAGGCGGATCCTGGGGAAAAGTCTTAGGGTAGAGGGGTGGGGGTCGCTGAGGGGGACAGGATGTCCTGTTGGGCTCCGCCCCTACCCCCCCCCCCCCTGCCCTGCACAGTCTGCTCTGATGCCACCCAGCAAGTTCATCAACACATCTGCCTCCACCTTAGCAGGGAACATGGGTGGTGTGCAGGGGAGGCCAGGAGAGGACAGAAAGCAGCAGGGGGTCTCAGCCACTGAGGGCCACACATTGAAGCATGGTTGACACGCCTACCCCGGGACCCTGCAACCCACTTCCAAGCCCGGAGAAGTAGGCTCCTTGGGAAAGGGACCAGCGATGCCCAGGAAGCATTGCTCTTCAATGGATCAACCTGCCCTGGAAGGCACCCGGTGTCCCCTCAGCACAAAAGGGACTGTTGGAGTGGGATGGCCCACAGTGGGACTCCACACGACCCTCAGAAACAATGCTGCTGTCGGGAATCAAAAAACACACAGGTCTGCTTCATTTACGTGAAGTGTCAAAAAACCCAGACAGCCTAAACCCTGAGTTGTCCAGGACCCTCAGGGTGGCATGGCAGGGAGGGAGGCATGCAGACCTCGTGGAGCCGCTGCCCACAGGGACAGGCAGCATGCGCCAGGCTGCGGGGCCTGGGATGTGCCTCTGCTCCTCGCCAGGCCATTTGTCACCGCTAGCAGCTGAGCACCTCGCACACTGCACATGCGACACAGCCCCCCACCCCCACCCTGCAAGACTTTCTAAATGAGGAAAAAATGTAAAAGCCGGGGGCATCGAGAGAAGAGTCAGTGACAGAGAGGAGAGAGAAGGAGCCCAGGAGCTGGGAGGGAGACACACATGCTCACACACACACACAAGGTCCAGCATGAACCCCGAGCGGCTGAGCTGGCCTGGCTGGTCTTCTCAGTGCCTGCTGCCACCTGACCCCATAGGTAGCCATGACAAGAACTGCCAGCTTGCCCACCACCTCCCAGGCTGCCCTGACCCAGCCGGGGTCATCACACGCTGGGGAAGACTGCTCAGGTCGGGGTGGGACAGGCTGCGGGCAGAGCCTGTTTAGGCTGTTGCTGTGCCCTACAGCTCCTCCTGTATAGAAGCCTTGGCTCTGGCTCCCACGATGCTCTGCCCAGCAGCCCTGTCCAGGCCAGCTCACCAGAGTCTGCAGAATGCCTTCGTGCAGTCCTCAGGAGGGCAAAGTGACCCCCATGGACAATGCACCTGAGCAGGTGGGGTGGAGCCGCCACTGCATCCGAAACTCGGCAAGGACGGGAAACAGGGTCTTCAGGAGGCCAGGCCTGGCACAGGGAGTGGGCGCCTACCCCAGCTGGTGGCACGCAACAGGGCAAGGGACCCCCACCCAGACCCTGCACCCCCCCAACGCTGGAGACTTGGGTGGCAGGCCCAGGGCGTGGACTATTCTGGGGACCTTGGCAGTGTAGGCGTGGGCTGAGCAGACTCCGGTGACAACCTCCAGGCCACAGGTGGCCCAGGGAGGGGCCAGGAGGAGCAGCCGATGTTTCTAAACCTGCGAGTAATTTACTATGTTTATTAAGTGGTTATTGTAGGTTAAATAACCAACACCGGCTTATTAAGAAACCCTTCGCAATGCTAATCACCCAGCCTTCCGCCTGCAGCCAGCAGCCGGCAGCTCGCTGTCCTGCTGGGAGCGAGGCTCCGTAATGAGCCAGCGCGGGGCAGCACGCACCGAGTGACTTTCGGAATCCTGTCTCCGTTTCCTCTGACAGCTTTATGCTCCATAAATACCGCGAGATTATTAAAAACATATTTATTTAAGATGAACGGCTCTCCCGCAGATACAAATCTAAGCCGATAAGGCTCATAAGCCCACTTACAATAATCAATGATGGTGTTTAAACACCCGAAGAGCTTTGCTTAAACTCCCAGGCCCCAGGCTCCTCAGAGGGGAGCTGGGCAGGGTTCCCGCCTGCCAGGGAGGCCATGGCCACGACCATGGGTCACCTGGGGGCCAGGGCTCCTGGGGAGTTCTGAGAGACCTCCTTCCTTTGCCTCTTCTATGGACCGGCTCATCCTCAGGCCTCAGTGTTCCCAGGTCGTTCTGAATGAGTTCGTTCCAATCCAGAGCAGCAGCCGTGGAAGGAACGGCCGCCTCACAGAACAGCCCAGGGTTAAGTGAGCACACGGAGGATCCACCCCTCGAGTTCCTTCTGCCCACTCCCCAAGCAAGCTGGTGGAGGACCAGCTCCCAGTGCACTCTCCTCCCTGAAACACCCTCGCCCTCCTCTGGCGTAGGCTACTCATCCTTCAGCACGCACCACCCCTTCCGGGCAGCCTTCCATGATCTCCTCACCCTTTCTCACCATAGCTCACAGCAGCCTTGCTCCCCAGCACCGGGCTCAGGGCCGGGGCAGAGCCAGTGCTCAGCCAACACTCGCTGCATGGACAGACAGCAGAGGCACCACACTCACAGAACAGCAGCTCCATCCACCTACCCAGGCACGACCCTGCACCAGGCCTGGGACTATTTTACGACCCACATGCATGCCCCTGGCTTTGCAGGATGTGTGACGATTCGTTAGGGCGACTCGGTCCTCTTGCTCAGCTTTTCCAAATCCAGCTTCGTGATTTCAGCAATTTTGCTCTTATTTGTGATAGATGTTAGAGTAAGTGTATTAGGTTCACTTCTGAAATCCTCCACTTTTGATTGACTGCTGTGTGTGTATGTGTGTGCATGCATGTCTGCACATATGTGCGTGTCTGCGTGTGCATGCATGCATGTGTGGACCCCAGGTGTGGAATACTGCGTTAATCACACTCCTCAATTTACAGGCGGTCAGCATCAGAGTCCCTGAAAGCCTCCTCTCTCATTGGTTATTAATCATCGTCTCTCTTCCCATTCCCCTTGCTACGCCCCAGAGGTGACCAGCCTGTGTGTCCTGAGCATGTGTCATCGTCGGTGCCCTTCTGCCACGGAGCTGTGCCGTGGTGAGGATTTTCAATCTGCGTGGACAGCCTTGTGGCAGCCTCGGGCTGAGTCTTCTTTCCTTTTCTGCACTGTTTGTGGGATTGCTCTGTGTTGTGAGGGTCAGCTTGTGCCAGCTTCCTCAGCTTCCCCACCCTGTGCGCCCTCCATGGGTGCTGCCCTGTGCTCCTGCACGCAGGAGCACACAGGAGCACTTGCTGTATGTCTGCACCTGCTGAGAGCTGTCAGATCTCTCTCCCAGGCAGCTTCGCTCACCTGCATTCCCGCCTGAGGTCCTTGGGGCCCTCTTGCCAGTCTAGCAGGTGTAGGTGGCCTCCTGCCGTGCATTCCTCTGACTGGTAGCAAGCTGGAGCCTGTGTGTGTCTGGGCTTCTCTTTTGTAACCCCTGTCAGATCTGCTTCCTCAGTGGCTCCTGTTGGTTTGTGAGAGCCCCCTATAGAGTTTAGAGTCTCTCTCTGAGTAGATACAGGGTCATCTACTCTCCAAACCAGCCATCTGTCTAGTAACTTCCTTCCATGTTCTTCAACGGATAGAAATCCTTAATGCCGATGTCAACACAATCGATTTCTTTTTCCATCTTACAATTTGTGTTTTTGACATCGTGTCAGAGCAGCTCTCTGCTGGCCCTCTATCACCAAATACGCACCTAGATGGCTTTCAGGGTGTCACTGTGGGGATAAGTGACACCTTTCCAATATTAAGTGATCCCATCCATGCCTGAAGCACAGAAAAGGAGAGTGGTGTTTTCAGTTGAAGACATGGAAAGAATCCATGATCCTGCACTACCCTGAGGCCACAGGATCTGTCCATGCTCTGCCCCGGGCAGTCCAGGTGAGGTCAGGAGACTGTGGCCCTATCCCTTTAGTAGCACCTCACAGCATTGCCCAAAGAGTATTTCCTTGGTGCCTGCCTCAGAGAAGGCCAGGTGTCCCCAGGGTGACGGGGACATGGGAGGGACAGGGTCAGACAGTGTATAAAAGTAACACGGAGCATGTGATTCCAAGGTGCACTCTCTGGCTGGACCTGGACACACCCAGAAGTCCACAGGTGTAAAATGTCCCAGAGTTGTATGCTTAAAGTCTATTTTCTGTATATTATTTGTATGCATATGTATATTATATGTGTGCATAATACCTCCACAAGCCAGTTGAGGAACAAAAACAAGCCCCCTACTCTTGTTCCTCCTCTCTGTGGTGTGAAGACACAGAGACAAGGAAGGCAGGCAGGGAGGCAGCAGGCGAGGATGGTGTGGGTTCCAAAGGATGACAGTGAAGAGATGGCATGGGCAGACTCACCCATAAGGAACCCCCGTGGGTAAGGGCCAGTCTGCGTGTCATGGACAGGGGGATGGTGGGCCCTTTGTGGAGACAGGAAAGGGAAATGTGAGAGCAGACCAGGCCCTCGGGGAGGGGCAGGGCAGGTGGTGAGGTCCCTGTGAGCCTTCCAGATGCCAGGAAGTGCCCCCTCTCCACACACACCTGACACGGGGGACCGGCCACCTCTGTGGTTTCCGCATCCTGGCTCATGGGATGAACTATAGGACATTCTCATCCGGGAAGGGGGGAGAGCCCCGGATGTCCTCGTGCCTCCTCAGCACAGTGTGAGGGCTCTCAGGCACCACAAGGACCTGGGGCTGGCAGCAGACACTCTCTGTGGGGCCAGGTGTGCCGAAGCAACTCCATCTCAGTCCATCTCCCTCTCTACCCCTTCCTCCATATCCTCCTCTTCCTCCTCCCTCACCTCTTCTTCCTATCCTCTTCCTCTTCCTCTTCCCCTAGGAAGAGGTTGGCATCAGGGAAGATAAGTCAGCAGAGACCTTCTTGAAGAGGATAGAACAAGAAACTCCCAGGTACCAGATCCAGAGATGGCCCCAGAAGGTCTTAGGCTCCCTTTCTACCCACAGGCAGCTGATGGGTAGGGGAGAGGCTTGGCCCAGAAGTCAGGAACACCTGAACCCCACCCCACCCCACCTCTACCATTTGTGAGTGGTGAGATCTTAGGGACACTGCATAGCCTCTGCAACCACACAGTGGGCCAGTGTCAACTCCAGCTGGGTCATCATGAGCAACTAAGCTAAGAGATTCCTTGGATGGAACAGGATGTCTTAAACCCTGATAATTCTGCCATGGGGAGCCTTTCATCATTATTCCTTCAACCCCTATCTCCAGGAACCCTGCCAGACCACTCAGAGCCAGCTCATGGGCAGGACAAAGGCATTAAGAAGCATGAGACGTGGGCCTCATCCACACAGGGAGTGTCTGATAAAGTCTGATCTTTCCCTCTCCAGAAGTGGCCTCCGTAAATGCACAGATCTCACAGAAAGGTCTCAAACTCAGTTGTCACCCAGGCCAAGTGTGACTGGACTGAGCTTGGGGACTGTGGGGAGCTGGACCACACACTGCCCACCCCTCAACAGAGACAGAACCCTTGCACCAGACCTGGATGATGAGAAGCTGCCGAGAACAAGTGAATTACCCTTCTTTCACAAGTAGCTGGAAGCTTGATGTGAAATCCCCCTATTTAAACATTTTGGCAAGCACTGGAATCATTTACAATACAGTGTAAGCCAAACAAAGCCTGTATCTGGGCTTCTATACTGGCCAGGCTGAAGTGTCTCCACTGCTCCCACATTACAGGGGAAATGCAGAAAGGCTGGTCATCTGGGCCAACGTTACACTGGGAGTAAGTAGGTCACTGAGACCTGGGAGCTAGCCATCCATTCCTCCAACCATCCATTATCCATCCACCCACCCATCCATCTATCCATCCACCCACCCATCTATCCCTTCAACCATCCATCCATTTATCCATCTACCCATCCATCCATCCATCCACCCACCCATCCATCTCCATCCATCTATCCATCCACCCATCTACCCACCCATCCATCTACCCATCCATCCATCTACCCATCCATCTATCCATCCAACCATCTATCCATCCATCTACCCATGCATCCATCCATCCCTTCAATCATCCATCCATCCATCCATCCACTCACTCAGCATTTATTTATTGAGCACGAACTGTGTGCTAGGCCCTATGTTATAGGTACAGGGGACACAATGATCAACAAATAGATGCCATTCCTTCTTCTCATGGATCCCAAGGAAAGTTGACAGACTAAATTGTCATGGCACAGAGTGTGTCAGGAGGCAATCGTGCTGTGGAGAAAACTAAAGCAGGCAAGAGGGGTGAGTGTGCAGCATTGTGGCTGCTACTTCAACTGGGTGGCCAAGAAAGGCTTTGAGAAGGTGGCATTGGAGGAAGTGGAGGAAAGAGGTGCTGGGCTGGGGAGCTGCAAAGCCTGGAGGTGCACTGTGGGGAAGTGATGAGGAGCATGGGAGAAGAGAATGGAGTGAGTGCCTGTGAAGGCAGAGGGGTCTTGGCTTACAGAGCAGGAGGCGAGGCTTGCTCTGGCTAAGGTGTGGTGAGGACTTAGCCTTGGAAAACAGAGCTGGAAGGAAGTGAGTCAGGTGAGACACCCAAGGAGGAGCTGAGAGATGGAGGAACAAGGAAGACTGCTTGGGGAGTCAGAGTCCAGATACACCTTGAAAAGGAATCTGGCCCTGTGTAGGGAGGAGAGAAGGGCAGGCATCAAGGGTGGCACTGAGTCTCAGGCCCAAGCACCTTGGTATGTGCAACCTGCAGCCCATGTGGGGTGGTGCAAGGAGTCTAAGGAAAAGCCATGTATGTCAGGGCTCTGGGGTCCCTGGGCTAGCAGGCAGATGAGTTGAATCCAGCTGTCCCCCTGCAGACCACGGCTCCAGCTTGCCCTTCTTCGGTGGGCCCCAGGGTCAGCCTCCCTCAGTGTCCCCACCCCATCCCAGGAAGCACTTTGCTGGAGGCGCCAGCCCAGGTAGAAGCACTCACCGCCTCCCCCCTTCCCCAGTGACCAGACCCAGCAAATCCAAACCCGGTGCAATTTCAATTCCCGATCAACAGCAGATAACCAGATGGGATGCACTATCACTTATAACATGGCTTTTCATGTCTCTCACAGTCAGTCGGATTTCCTATTGCAACCTTTATTTCCTCAGCACTCAAGGGTGGAAGGAGAAGGGAGGACGGTTCCGCAGAGCCAGGAGACCAAGGGGACCCAGGATGAGATGGGCTGAGACACCTGCTGGAGGGTGCAGTGGCAAAGCACAGTGAGAGGTAGGACAGAGAAGGGCATCCCATCAGAGATGTACCTAGGTGCCAGGCTCATGTGCCAGTCTCATGGAGTGCACCATCGAGTCCTTCAAGGATGCTGCGGGGAAATATCTGTCCCCTCCCTTAACGACAAGGAGGTGGTGCCTCAGAGGGGACTGAGATCTTTGAGGATGCACAGCAGGAGAGGAACAGGACTGATAGCAGACGCAGGGAACCTGGCTCCAAAGTTCAGGTCCTTTGAGCTGAGTCTGGGCCCTGACATGGGAGCCTCTCACCCAGCGTCGGAGATGAGGGGACATCTGACAGAGCAGACAAGACACAGGCTCAGTGGGGGCTGCTGGGAGTCAGCACAAGGGCAGGTCAGCAAGGGTGGGGAGCCAGCAGGTAGAGACCGGGATGCCACCCTGGAGGAGCCACCTGGACCCCAGATTTTTCTCTCGTAGATTCCATCAACATGTAGATGAAAGTGTATTCAAAGCTGAAATCAACCCCCCTCAACTTCCATAATCCTGCATGATCTGTATGGGAGGTGGGAAAACAGCTCTGGGTCTCACTCCTCTTTCTATGCACGTCCTTAGCAAGGAGCTTTTGCAGCTCTTTCCCTTTAACTAATAGAATATACCAGAAACAACACGGTATCCGCTCTGCACCAAAGCTGCAAGAACTTGGCCTGCTTCTGTTCCTGCTCATGGGTCCCTGCGACCAGAGTATGAGCAAGCCCTGGGTAGCTTGCTGAATGGTGGGAGACCCCGTGGAGAAAGTCCCTACCCTCCCACACACACATGGGGGACAATGAAGCCCACCCAGCCCAAACTGCCAGTCCACAGGATGATGCACTAGATGAGTGGCTGCTGTGTTAAGCCATGACAGCTTTGGGCTGATTTGTCATGCAGCGAAAGCTGGCAGGTACAGCTTCCGCCTCCTCTCTGCCTCTCAGGTTCAAACTTCAGGCTTCTCTTTGATCAAAAGCGCCTCAACTCCACCTCTCTGCTACCAGGCCTTTCCTTCCCACCCCAGGAGACTGCAGGCTTCCTTGTCCTGGGCCAGCCTGATCACCCACGGCTGCTGAGGATGGAGAAGTGGGAGAGGCAGGTGCTCAGGCTCAGAGCCCGGCGCCTTGATTTCCATACCTGAAAAATGGGAGTATAATAACCCCATTGTCAGAGAGCTGATCGTAAGGATTAAGCAAACTCTCAAAGCAATGTCTGGCATAAAGCAAGTCCATTTGGCACCTCTAAATGGTGATGCACAGGGCCTCATCCAAAGTTACTCAGTCAGTGGCTGATCCAGCCTCCCCCAAAGCCCTGAAATTTAGGTCGATCCCACTTTTGAACCCCAGCTGTTCGATCCTGGGTCAGGTCTCTCAGTCCCTACTCCTCTCTCTGCAGGGCTGCACCCTTGCGTCCTCCCTGCCCACCGTCAGGTCTGGGGGTCCTTCTCTGCCTATGCTCCCCACACTGTCAGCTCCCCTCTAACATCTGCCCCTCCCCACCTCCCGTTCTCACCTCCTCCTGGGAAATGTCACTGCAACAACATTGATAAATATTTATAAAGGCAGCCGAGGAGATAGCGTACAAACAAGCCAAATAAATAAGCACATTTTAGAACACTCTGCTTGACAGTTGACTTCCCCAAGTGAGTCTGTGGGAGCCTATGCATGCATGTGTGTGTGTATGTGTGTGCGCGTATATCCACACACAGGCTCGTGTTACCTGTCTGCACACATCAAATCACAGAACATCAGCAGCCTCGGAGCTGCTCGTTACACAGAAGGGAAAACTGAGACCCAGCCCAGAGAGGGCCAGGGCCAGGGCTTGCCCAGGATCACCCAGCTGGACAGTGGCAGGCGGGCACCCATGCCCAGGTTCCCTGCCTAGCATAGCCAAGGTTGCTGCTTGGCCTGGCATCTATAAACAGAGAACAGCTGTTAGCAAATGCATTAAAGGATTCCATGTTTGCTCTGCTCTTATCTGCGTCAATAACTGCGGGTTTTGGGGAGATAGCTGAGGTCTGTTACACAGGAGAGCCGGCTCGGCAGGGAGCCGGCCCTGGCAGCGCCAGGCCCCGAGCTGCCTGCGGCCTCCTGGCACTCTATTTCCAGGGAAGGACAGTTCCCAGCAGGGCTGAAGAGCAGATTATCCTTCTCAAGGGAAGTGACAACAGGCTGCCCTGTGCTGGAGCAGAAGCCAGGGGCCTTGCACAAAGCCTTCTGCCCGGGCCTCAGGTTCCTCCCTGGCCCAAGTACGTGACTGGGCACTCTGGATGCTAAGCCCCTCCCCAAACTAACATGCTCAATGTTGATTTCCTAATTATCACTCTACCCTACAGGAAGAGGAAGTCCATGCCCTACCGCTATAGTTTGGATAACAGTCTGGGTGTCCCCAAAAGTCCCACAGACTGGGTGGGGTTTGCTCCCCAAAGTCTCATACTAGGGCAAGTGGATTAAGAGTGGATACTTGACCTGATGGTGACATCTGGGGGCCCAGTGGGAGGGCTTTAGGCCCTTGGGGACTTGCCCTGAGGAAGTCCGTTCTGGGGAGAGCATTGGCTGGGTTCAGCCCAGCTGTTTCTTCTCTACTTCCTGGCTTGCCCTGGGATCCTCTCTCTGCAGGCAGTACCCTCATCAGACACCTGAGCCAGGAGGCCACCCAGTCACTCAAAACTAACTTCCCTGGGGCAAATCCCCAAGGGCCTAAAGTCCTCCCACTGGGCTCCCAGATGCCCCATCAGATCAAGTGTCCACTCTTAATCCACTTGCCTTAGCATGAGACTTTGGGGACCAAACCCCAGTCTTACAATGTGAACCTCCAAAACAGTAAGCTGAAATAAACTTTTTCCTTTGGGTGTTAACTCCCCTCATGCATTTTAAAGTAATGGTAAGTTACACATGCACCAATCTGTATCTCATTTGCATAACACTATAGAATGCCCCCACCCATGGCTCAGCCCAAGACCCCCATAGAGGCTCATGGGAGAGGCCAGGCAGGGGAAGGAGGGGTTCCACAGCAGCTTCCTGGACATCTCCTATTCCCCAAGAGCTAATGACTTGAGTTCCCCAGATGTGTAAGTGAGCAAACCAGGGACTCGAGGGGGCTCCTCAGGGGCCCAAGGTTGCAGCTAGTGTGGCGGAGCCGGCTTTCTCAGCACCAGCCAGCACTGCAGCCCCGTAGGCAGGGAGCCCGTCCGAGCGCCACGCTGGGCACAGCGGTGCTGTTGTGAAGCTACTCCACTTTGCAGAAGGACACACTGAGGCCCGAGGAGAGCAGGCCCTGGATCTGTCACACAGAGCTGGGGAACACTGGGGCTGTCACACCAGGCCTGATGGCCCCCAAATGGAGTGTCCCAAGGCAGGAGCAGCCACCCCGGCCAAGGAATCAGGGGGAGACCAGGACGGTGAGGCAAGACCAGGGGCCTCTGTTCTGCCTGGCCACCCTGAGCCCCCAGCGCCCTGAGGAGAGGAGCAGGGCAGGGCGGGGAGGGGAGGCCAGGGCTGCAGCCCGCACAGGTCACTTCCAGGACACTCAGCCCCGGGGAACACGCTCCGCACCGTCCTCACGGCTCTGCCCCACACAGGGGCTCAGCGGTCGCTTCATCATCTCCTTAGCTCCCACAGTGCCCACCCCTCTTCCTCATGGCTGCTTCCCTGGACACCCAGCTCCCAGAGGACTGGAGCCCCCCCATGCCCGGCTCCCAGCTCCTTACTGCTCACTTACCACACGAGCTCCCTTCCACCAGGGCACTGCACAGATGAGGAAACCGAGTCTCAGGGAAGTGGAGCGACGTGGCCTCGGCCTGCAGCCTGGGCCAGAGGCACCCTGACGCTCTGCCGTGGCCTGCGAGCCAGCGGAGTCCCCGTCCAAGGAAGGCCCCCCAGCCCACCTGGGGACCCCACCTGCCTCGGGGACATCTGCCCCTCTACAGAGTTTCTTTTTCTTTCTTCCTCTTAAATTCCTGATCCGAGAAATGATTTCTTTTTAAAGATTTACTTAAAAGTCAGAGACAGGACAGAAAGAGAGAGAATCTTCCACGCACTATGAAGAGTGAAGAGAAATCTTCACTCCCCAAACGGCTGCAATGGCTGGGGCTGGGCCAGGCTGAAGCCAGGAGCCCTGAACTCCATCTGGGCCCAAGCACTTAGGCCGGCTTCCGCTGTTTTCCCAGCAGGGAGCTGGGACTGGAAGTGGGGCATCCAGGACTTGAACCGGTGCCCTGATTATGAGATGCCACTGCACCGCAATGCCAGCCCATGATTTTTATTTTTTAATAATGAAGTTATTTTGAGAGCCCCTTGGCAGCCTCGTTACTGGGTTTGCACCACACAGGCCCTCCCCACTCCCCAACTTCCACTCTGCTCCAACGACAAAGGCAGCCCTCCCCCACACTGCCTCCAGTCCTGGTTTGTGCCTGCAGCCCTGTGATTGCCTCTCTGTGTCTGTCTCTGTGTGTGTCTGTTTCTCTCTCTCTCTCTCCCTCTCTCCACACACACACACACACATACACACACAGGCTCGGTGCTTTACAAGTGAGCCTTGCTCACCTTTGGTCGGGGCGGGGGACAGAGCTTCCTCTACCTCTGGTTCCCTCCCCTTCCCCACCCTCCTTCCCCAATTAGCCCAGGAAACAGGGGCTGCTGCAACAGCCAATTCAGCCTGGGCCTGGGGCACGCCCGGAGCTAAGAAGCACCTGTCACTTCCAGGATCCCTCTCAGCTCGGCTGACGTCTCCCGCCCCTGCAGAGTGCGGCAGCCTGGCAACTTTGACGATGCTGGTGGGGCCAGAGCTGCCTGGAAGGGTGGCAGGGGGTGCAGGCTGTGGAGGGCCCCTCTCAACATTCCTCAGCCTGCAGCCCTCCAGACCCCACTCCACTGTGCATACTGAGCAACAGCTCCCGGGTGCCTGCTGTGTGATGGGCACCTGCCAGGCTCTGGGGACATGATGGGAAGCAGGAGCCAGGCCAGCCTCACTGAGCTGAGGGGAGACAGGTAACGCATCAGGTCATTACCACTGCTGAGGAGATCACAGGGTGATGAGCTGGTAAAGAGGAGCTAGGGACACCAGCAGGCTGGCACTCAGCACCCACGTGCCTGTCAGTCAAAGTTCATACCACATGGTGTCAGGATTTAGGAAAGCAAAAAACTCCCTGGTCATCAGTCAGCCAGTGGCCAGATGAGGCTGTGGGGAACCCATGGCCGTGCTGGGGCAGACAGCAGTGGGTCCACGGCAGGTGGAAGAGCACAGTGCCTACCTGGGGTCACCATCCAAGACTAGCGCGAGGCAGGCAAGCCCAGCAGGAGCTGTGTAGGGGATAGAGTGTGGGCTTCTGAGCACCAGGAGGGGCTGTGAGAGGCGTGGCAGAGAGAGCTTGCTGCTGCGATTCCCTAGCAGCTTCCCAAGTGTCTGGTGCCGATGGGCAGAGCCCATCCTGCAGATCCGAGGGGCCGAGACTCGCTGCCTGTCAGCTAGGCCTTGAGCAGCGCTGCTTGCGCAGGGCTGGCCAGCCTGGGGGAGCTGTGCAACAGCCAGGGCTCCGCCTGCCTTTGGGAAGGAGCAGAGGTATCTGCAGGGCCCTGCGGGGGCGTCACCGGCTCACTGGCACAGATGACATGCGCCCACTCGCATGCAGCCCAGCAAAGCATCCCAGGATGTGATGCTTTACGACAGCTACTTCTATTTACGACCCCATCCTGTGGGGCAGCTGGGTGCTGGCCTCATCCAGGTCTGCAGGGCTCTGCCAGTCATCTGCGGCTGGCAGAGTTCTACAAAGGATCCCTCCCATGTCTGTCATCAGCAGTTCTGCTGGCCATGGCCTTTTGGGTCCCCACTTGGCATCTCATCCCACAGCAGCAGCTGAGCCGGACTCATCCCCAAGGCAGTCTCCCGGCAAGACAGCGAGTGCCGACACCATATTTGGCAATGCAAGTCACGTGACAAATCCATCGCAAAGGTGAGGAGCAGATGCCTTCTGGTGGGAGGAGCCGCGGAGTCCCAGGCGAGGGGCATGTACACAGGAGGAGGAGCGACTTGAGGCTGTTGTGACTGTCCTTCCGTGGGGAAAATGAGATGGGCCCTTTAGCACCTTCCAGGGGCGGCAGCTGGTGATGTGTGTGGGGTGCCGTCCCAGGCGGCCCGTGGTAGAGCGGTGCAGGCTGAGGCCCATGTGACGAGGCAGCGCTAGAACGGAGCACTGGGCCCTCATGACAAAGCACCTACCAATCTGAGGCACCCAGCCCTGAGGAGGAAGTCATGAAATGGGGCATTTCGTGGAAGCTGGCAGATACTACAGAGCACCCAGGGCTCCTGCCATGTGGTCAGTGCTCTCGTGGCCAGCTGGCCCCGTCGGGCACAGGTGGCTCCTGGGTCAGCTCCAGAGCCAGGCACTGTGCCCTGAGCCCTGTTTCTCATCAAGCATGAAGCCCACGCAGACCCCAATCAGCCTGGGCAGGGACCTCAGGTGCAGAGTGTGCCCAAGTGCTGTGCTGGGCAGCACGTGTCCTCTAAGGACAGCTGGCCAGGAGCATCCTCCACCCAAGGGGACAGCCCCCTCCCCAGCTCTAGGAAAGCACGGGCGGCCACAGTGCCACAGTGCTGGGTGGGAACTGCGGCCCAGAGAAACTCCTGGAGAAGCCGCAGCAACTTGGGAGCACGCGACAGAGCGGAAATTAGGTCAGCCTGCCGGGGAGGGGGCCGAGGCCGCGTGATGGCAGAGGGGCTGCTGCCGAGGCAGCGGGTAATGGGAAAACTTTCTCCAATTATGTGAAGAAGAGCGAGCGCGTGTCAGCCGGCAACCGTCAGCGCCGATAACAGATGACTGGGAGAGGCAGCCGCTTAATGGGTTTTTCCCGGCGATCAGTTAACCCGAGCCAGTGGCCCTGGTGACAGCGTAGGGCGGGAGAGGGCGCCAGCCTCCAGAGCCCCCTGCGCTGGCTGTTTTCCAACCCTGTGCCCGAGGACACGGATTTCAGTGACAGCCACAGGGCGATGGGCCTTCTCCTTCCTCAGTCTGACCTTGAGGGGCTGCCCACACCACCCACAGGGCTCAGTGGGATGGGGTGTGTGGCCTACACACCCCTCCCATGGGCATGCTTGGGTGAGGCAGATGGGCAAGGACACAAGGGGACCTGTGCACCTGCCTGTAGCCACCCGTGGGCATGTAGATGTGACCACTCACATATGGGGCACACAAGGACCACACAGCTGGACACACGGACTCCTGTTTGCCCCCATGCTTACTCATGGACGGACAGACAGATACACACACACACACACACACACACACACATATTTCTACGAGCTCAGAGACACCTGGGCCCAGACAGCCACAGTGACAGGTCACTCTAAGACACCCACACACCCACACACTTGCTCACAAAACACAGCCAGACACACTCATGTATAGTTAGGCGTATGCCATAGACTCATAGTCAAATGCACACAACAGATGTTCACATAGGCACTTAAATATATAGGGGCAGACACAGGCACATAAATCTTCCCCCCAGATACACGCTCTTGGAAGGTCACGTTCACACACCAGTGCACAGAGTGACCAGAGGCTCCTCCTCATGAGCATGTCCATGCAGGCACACGCGTGCACCTGGCTCAGACACGCAGCCTGGGCAAGCTCAGACCCACAGTAGCTCAGGCCCACTTCCCGGGGCCAGCTCCTACCCCCTCGTCCCCAGCTCTCTCCCTCCAGTCTCCCCCCACCCCCACCTGAGCTAAGGCCCAGCTCTGCAGGCCCATCCCCCTCCTTGGACCTCCAGGAGGACAAAGCTGTGCCAGGGCAGCCTTCCCCTGGGAGGCACCTACTGCCCTGAGGCCCAGCCACTCCCTTTTCTCATCACTGGTTCAGCTGAGCACTTGTCATATCCCAGGACTGTGCTCCCCCGGGACAGGCAGGCCTGAGCCTCGTGAGATTTGTGTGCAGGGGGAAGAGGAACAGGGAGTGCCGACCTGTAAGAGGATGGGGAACTGGGAGGGAACAGAACGCTGGAGAAAGGCAAACCCAGAGCAGGCCAAGGGAGAGGAGGCCCCTGCAGGTGGGGGGCCGGAGGAGGGAGCTGCGGTTCATTGAGGGTATTCAGAGCCATAGCCAGGCCTCCAGGCAGAGGGAGTACAGCGAGGGAGGAGGAAGGAGCAAAGGAATAAGGTCAGAAAGGCGAACCGGCCGCCCTGAGGGTCTGGCTTTGATCTGAGCAATATAGCAGCCTGAGAGCTGAGAGCCCACTGGAGTGACAGTGCCAGTCCAGGCAAGGGCTAGCAGGGCGGTGGGAGAGCCGGCCAGGTAAGAGAGAGCTGAGCGACCACATGGAGGGATTGGTGAGGGTGCATGGGGGTGGGGCAGAGCTGGCTGCTGTGGGATACAAGAAGCGCTGGCTGTTCGTGCACCTGCTCATCTCCTATCACCCAACACTGGCCTACCCATGACTCGCAGCACTGCTCACAGACTCACCCAGAAAGCCCAGCAGCATAGGAGGGGCAGGCATCCAAGCACGTCACGGCCAAGACACACCTGCTCAGCACCGAAGAAGGGTGTCAGTCCCAGACTTGGGGACCCTGTCTTGTTGGAAGCCGATACACGCTGGATTTGGCACTAAGGGAGCCAGCGCACTCCCCTTGGAACAAAGGCAGTGTCAGCTGGGATTTGCGTCTCTTGCAACTAAAAACACTGCAGTGGTGTCTCCAACAGGAGGACTCCAAAAGAGGCAGTGGTTTGCTCTTGAGTCTGGCAGCTAGGAAAGTAAGACCTGAAGAATCTATCTGAAAAGCTGCGATTAGTCAAGTTAATTCCAAAACACATGGACTTTCCAAAACCTTGAAGTACATAAAAGGCCAATAAAATGGCAATAGAATGTTAACGGGCAACGAGTGGGAACCAGAAAGGAAGATGCCAGAACTGAGCCTGGAATTATTAATTTCAACAATAAGTGTTTAACTTGTTGTTTTACAGTAAGCATAAAGCAAAGCCTATTAAAAAGTCAACCTTTTCATAGTGAGGAAAACAAATCAAACTAAATACCATTCATAAGAGACACTTGTAAGGCAAAGGTATAAACGCTAAGAATATTCGAGGATATGAAATCAGAAGGAGAGCGCAGGTCAAATATTCTTTTCAGATTCAGTCGCACGTAAGACAAGAAACATTTTATGGGGCAAGGAGAACCAAACCGTCATGAAATTTTATGCACCAAGTTCCACTGCATTTAAATATAGAAAGCAAAAAACTCTTTGAAATATGAGAAAGCAGGGTGAAAATACTCCACTAACTGAGGACTATGATTTCTCAAACTCTTATATACCAAGTAGGGAACAGAAGGCAATGAAGATTCTGAATACACAAATATTATTAAAAATTGTGTGCGTGTGTGTGTGTGTGCACATGTGCCTGTCTGGAGAAAGAGAGGAGATATGTGTGTACATGTACATACATATCCATGTAACCATATCCATATATATAGAACCTTGCGGTTTACAAATAAAAAATACAATTTCCTTTGCAACATCCTTGGAAGAACGAGGTCAAATAATCAAAATATCTCAATAAGGTCTACCGACAAAAACAAAAGCAGAAAGAGGGACTGCACGTGCCACATTTTCTGACTCAGTGTAACTCAACTAAAAACAGGAAATGCTTTCATTTGTATCTACAAAAGTTTCCAGGAAGATCTTTCAGAAACGTGTGATGACGACTTGAGTAAACAGAGACAGATACCCTAGTCCCGCAAGACATCATCTGATTATGATATTCACAAAAATTCAGCCCAAAATAGCTTCACAGGACGATATGATTCACTTCCAGATCATTTCAACCTGAGTTAAATACTACAGAACTGACCAGGCAGATTTATTTTGTGAATGGACAGGGAGATATTGAAAAGACATCAACTGAGGAGACACCTGCCCTCCCAGATCCTAAAGTGTGTTAGGAAGCCATCGTGTACTGCCATGGCTGTTGACGGCTACATGACCAGGCCATCCCTGGAACAGAATCCAGCAGACAGAGACCCTCCTGGGTCAAGAGGGTATAGTAGGAGCCAGTGCTGTGGCACAGTAGGCTAAGCCTCCATCTGCGGTGCCAGCATCCCATACGGGCACCAGTTTGAGTCCTGGCTGCTCCACTTCCAATCCAGCCTCTTGCTAATGGCCTGGGAAAGCAGTGGAAGATTGTCCAAGTCCTTAGGCCCCTGCACCCAAGTGGGAGACCCGGAAGAAGCTCCTGGCTCCTAGCTTTGGATTGACCCAGTTTCAACCATTGCAGCCATTTGGAGAGTGGACCAGTGCACGGAAGACCTTTCTTCTCTTTGTTCTCTCTCTCTCTCAAGTAATTAAATAAAATCTTTAAAGAAAAAAAAAGAGGGCACAGTAAATGATGGTGAGGAGGGTGGTTGTGTTTGATGATGTTATCTGATCAAAAGGAAATAAATCCCAGGAGGCGGGGGGAGAAAAAATTAACCTTAAAAAATGCATATAACTGTTTATATATATAATATTTATATATATTTATTTAATTATATATAATTTTATATAATTTAATTTATTTATTTATTTATTTATTTAACTGAAAGCCAGACTGACTCAGAGAGAAAGAGAGAGAGAGAGAGAATCTTCCACTGATTCACTCCCCAAATTCCTGTGACAGCTTGGGGCCAGCCAGGTTGAAGCCAAGAGCCTGGAATTCCACCAGGCAGGTGTAGGTGGCAGGAAGCACTTGAGTCATCAGCTGCTGCCTCCCAGGCGTATCAGCAGCTACGGGCTTACCCGCTGTGCCACAACACCCTCCTAAAGAGGACAGATAGATACATAGATACACACATCCTATAGAATACAGATGAGCGTACAGAAATCTCAGCATGGAAAAGCGTTTCCTATGCACACAACAACAGCAAAACCCACACAAAGAAAAGAGCAACAGATGTGACAGGTCCACATCTTCAACATCTGTAGGTTTAAACAGATGAAATAGAGACAATGAAAAGGATGATGACGAATGTGGGGAAAATAATTGCAGTATACATAGCCAGGTAAAGGGCTACTATGCATAACACACAAACAGGCAAGGAAATGTTAACATACAGATAGAAGCATGAGCAAATTGCTTGAAAAGACAATTTTCAATAGAAAAAATACAAATACCAAAAGGCATTTGAAAGAAATGTTCAGTATTCAAGTACACGCAAATTAAAGCGACAAGCTACCATTTTTCACCTATAAAACTGGCTCTTTATTTTGATTATTGCATACAGCACAAGCAGGAATATGAGAAGACAGGCATTTTTTCTCCCTTGTTGGAAACATAAAGAGGAATCACTTCTCAGAGGGCAATTTCATTTTCCATCTCCATCTTACATACGTTTTGGCCCACTCACTCTTCTGGTACAAATTTGTCTTTAAAAAAAAGAATTAACTTCAAGGCTGTTTATTGCCTTGGTTTTCGTAGGGACAAAAAATAAGAAAGAAACTTAAATGCCAACTAACGGGCAATCACTAGACATATAAATCCAGTGTTCTCATGCAATGGCATTCTTTACAGCCATCATCAACGGTGCTATACAAATATGTATATCAACAGTGTATTGTTAAGAGAAAAGAGAAGTGATAAAAATAAGAAAATACTCACACTGATTATTTGCGGCTGGTGAGGTCATGGATGATTTCTACTTCCTATATTGTGGCTCTTTCCATTTAAAATTTTTCTAGATGGGTGAGTGTGTGGCACCCAGATTAAGATATTGTTTGGGGAATCCCTGCGTCCCACACTGCAGGCCCTGGGTTCTAGTCCCAGCTCTGCTTCTGATTCACTTCCTGCTAGTGTGCACCCTGGCAGGCAGCGCAAGTATTCTGATCCCTGCCACTCATGTAGGAGACCCAGCCTGAGTTCTAAGATCCAGGCTTTGGCCTGGCTCAGCTCTCTGGCTATTGAAGCAGAAGATGAAGATTCCTGTCTGCCTCTGTCACTCTGCCTGAAAAAAAATTCTACAATAAACTTACATCAATTGTGTAATAAAAATAAGTGTTTTAAAAAGTGATCAGGGATTGAGTAAATCACAATCAAGAGCTAGTAAAATTTGTGTTGTAGAATTATATTTGTTGATATGGAAAAATGGTCATCACACATCATTAAATGAAAATAGTACATTACTAAACAGTATGTGCACCATAATCTCTTTTTATTCAAAAACAGAAAATATATCTATTTATATGCATAGAAAAGAAGATTATAAAATGAAGTATTAGGAACAGTTATCTCCGGAGGGTGCCATGGGGTGATTTTTTTCCTTTGTGCATTTCTGCATTGCCCGTGTTTTCTGCAGCTTTAATGCATTAATTTTCTAATTGGACGGTACAATCATTTTTAAGAAAGTGTTCACACCCTTGCATCCCACAATTCCACTTCCAAGGTCTTTGTCCTCAGGAAATAGCTCCTCCCCACACCTGCTTCCTGAACCCAGCAGCTCCTACTCAGGAGGACCTGGTCCCCAGGGGAACTGGCAGCGCCTGGGACGTTTCTGATGGTCAAGCAGGCTATGGACGCGCTCCTGGCACTCAGTGGGGGAGCCCGGGATGCTGCTCCACATTCTACACGTACAGGGCAGCCCCACAACAGAGAAGATGGAGCCCCGCAAGCCAGCAGCGCTGAGCTGGGTGACCACGCTGAAGCCTTCATTTCCTCTTCCACTGCCCCTGTCTCATGCAGCACAGCTTAGAAGCTGAAGGGACCTAGAGCAGATGGCCACACTTGACCTCCACCCGCAAGGAACCATCGTGGGCCCTGGGTCCCCGCCCAGAGACGCTTCTCAGAGCCACCACCCCTCGCACCCTCCAGCAGGGCCCACACCCTCCCTGGTGGTTCCCTCTAGCTCTCAGCCTAAGGGCTTCCCCACTATGGTCTCTGACTCTACCCCTTCCTCCTCATGCTCCAGAGCCTGCATCACACACAAGGAGTGGGGAAGCCAAGACAAACCTGTTCATAATCTGAGTGCCCGTGGTACCTCCTGTGAGTGCCAGATAAAATGACTATCTGGGTACACACACTCATGACATCTAATGAATAAGAAAGAAATCAAGCATTGCCTGTGTTCACTCTATGAAGTGGCTTTAGCACATGCACATAATGTAGATGTACATATTTGAGGGTGCTAGGCTTAAAAAAAATTTTTTGCTGAGGTAAGCAACATGAATCACTTGAAGATGCTTGGCTTGGGGGAGCTGAGGAAGATGAGCTATTTGGGAGCAGAATGGGACAGGAGGCAAGAGTGCACAATAACTCCTGCCCCCATCCCAACCTGATTCCAACGCTCATGTTGAAAAGTCTGCTACCAGAGTCCACTCTACCCAGTTTGTCATAAGAAAGCTCTCTCTTCTTGTCCCTAAGTCTCCCTGGAACTGAGCCTATCGTATTTTTCATTTTCAGTTCTGGCCTGCAACGTGTCTCTGTCCTAGAATGTGTATAGGAATAGGAGCAAGTGGCTTTTGAATGTAAAGATCGCCAAATCCATTTTTTGCTTATCACTTTATCCTTTAATGCCCAACACTGTAAATGGCACTTAAGCATTAAACACATATTTGTTTATTGGATGGATGGGTGGTTGGAAGGAGAGGTAGAGGAAGGGATGAATGGATGATAAAACAAATGGTTTGGAAGAAGTATGAACAAATTAATGGATAGATGAGTGAACGTAAGTGTGGAAGGAGGGATGCATGGATGGGTGGATAGATGGTTTGACAGAAGTGTGGATGGATGGGTAGGAAGATGGATGGAAGTTTGGATGGATGGATGAGTGGATGGATGGGTGGGTGGATGGATGAATAGCAGGATGGATGAGTAGATGGATGGATGGATGGATAGGTGGTTTGACAGAAGGATAGATGGACAGATGGGTGGATAAATGGAAGGATGGATGGATGGATGAAGGGTGGTATGTAGAAGGATGGCAGATGGCAGTGGCAGAGCCTACCCTACCTAAAGGTAGGTTCTGTCCTTTAAGCAGTGGAAGAGGAAATGAAGGTTTCAGCGTGGTCACACAGCTCAGCGCTGCTGGCTTGTGGGGCTCCATCTTCTCTGTTGTGGGGCTGCCCTGTACGTGTAGAATGTGGAGCAGCATCCCGGGCTCCCCCACTGAGTGCCAGGAGCGCGTCCATAGCCTGCTTGACCATCAGAAACGTCCCAGGCGCTGCCAGTTCCCCTGGGGACCAGGTCCTCCTGAGTAGGAGCTGCTGGGTTCAGGAAGCAGGTGTGGGGAGGAGCTATTTCCTGAGGACAAAGATCTTGGAAGTGGACTTGGTAATTAGCATACTCACAACAGTTGGGCAAGGAATCAGAGTATGAGGTTGAACACACTGGAAACTTAGACCTCTGACTTTGAGCATCAGTCTCCTTCTCTGTAAAATGGGAATAATAATGCTATTTCTAGGACTGGCTGTGAGCAATTTAGTGATATAAGTGCTTGGCACTTGTTATACATAGTATGTAGGCCCACAACGAAAGCTACCTAGAAGGATGATGGACTGCAAAAATACACAAGGGTCTTCAGAAAGTTTATGAAAAATGCATTTTATGAGAAGACAACAACGTTTTCAAAACCGTTTGTACCAAATAATTAGTTCCACTTTTCCAGGAGCTTTCTGAAGCACCCGTATAGAGGAGGCCCCCGATTCAGCCACAGGGGAGGGTGAGGGACACTTGGAGGAGGTGATGCCTGGAGTACGAGTTACGTTCCCCAGGAGACTGGGGTGGGAGAAAAGGTGTGCAGGGAGGAAAAGGTGGCATGATCAGGGGCACCAGCAAGGTTGTGGGGGCACGGAAGGCCAGGGGTACACAGGAAGTGGCTGGATTCCCATTTATTCCATCCTGCCGAGCAATGGAACCCAACCATGATTCCCATTCCTTTGCCACTGACTGACTTGGAACGGAACATGACCCAGATCTGACCAACAGGACTTGAAAACTGTGGGAGCTGGAAGCACTGCTCTCTCCTACAGTCACAGATCTAAGAAATGGCCTGGGCACAATGCCTAGAACTGCAGCAGTCCCCCTGGGCGATGGGAAGAGCCATCTGAGGGAAGGCAGGGCAGACGAAGGAGGACCTGAGTCCCCCATGCATCAGTGTGTGCTGTCCTAACTGGTGCAAGCCACTCTGGCCCTGCAACTTCCCCTTGTGACAAACTCCAAGTTTCCATGTTGCTTAACCACAGGAGGCTGGAGTCCCAGTATCTGGAGTCTCACACACAGCCGATGCCCCAGAAGCAGGACTGGAGACTGCAGGTGACAGAAACCCCAGGGTACGCCAGGGTCAGATAAAGCCAGCCACTTGGAAGGATTCTAAAGGCCCCGAGCTAGCTCCGCTGCAGGGGGAAGACTGGTTATCTCCAGCCCCTGCGGATTCTCCAGCATTCCTGAGACACATCTGCCTTGGCCTAGGGCCAGTGGCGGGCGGCTTCAGACTCAGAGGCCTCGCTGCCTCTGTTGCAAACATTCTTCCCTTCCTCTGCCTGCTGGAGTCCCACTCACCCTTCAAGACCCAACTGCCCCCTTCTTCCAGGAAGCCTGCCTCAGTCTGCCCTCCATGCAGGCTCCGGTCATGTGGGAGAGGACCAGGACACCTCCATTTGTACACAGATAGTCGCAACACAGGAAGTTGAAAACGTGGTGCTGTCATTTTTGTTTCTACATGGAAGTGTTAATAAAGCTAAAAGGGTGGGAATGAATGGTGGAGAAGCAAAGAGGTGGGCTGCGCTGGTGATGTCTAAGAAACCATCAGTCCTGCTCCGGCCTTCCCAGCTCTCCTCCGTGTGGCCGTGAGCTATGTTTCCCCTTAGGACAGAGTCCAGCAGGCAGAGGCAGCAGTGACCAAGGCAGACACAGGACACAGGCCTGTCTTTCCCACGGATGAAGTCTGATAGGGCAAGGAATCTACTTTTCATGACTGCGTTCTCCTCCTCGCCTCCACCTCCTCTCCGCTGCCCCCCCCCCAACTCCTCACACCATGCAAGCCCATCCTTTAGAAGCCACCTTGAAATACATAGGTAATTGGGGCCGGCGCTGTGGTGTATAGGCTAAGCCTACACCCGTGCTGCTGGCATCCCACATGGGCACCATTCACGTCTCAGCTGCTCCTCTTCCCATCCAGCTCCCTGCTGATGGCCTGGGAAGGCAGTGGAAGATGTCCCAAGTGCCTGGGTCCCTGCACCTGCATGGGAAACCCAAAAGAAGCTCCTGATTCCTGGCTTTGCATCAGAGCAGCTCTGGCTGTTGTGGCCATTTGGGGAGTGAACCAGCAAATGGAAAACTTTTTTCTCTCTCCCTTTCTCTGGAACTCTCTCAAATAAATAAAATCTTTAGAACTAGATAGGTAATCAGTGCAGAAGGCTGCATGCTTTGTTTATGGGACTGTAGACTGCTATGCGGCTCTAAAGGGTGTTTCTGGCAGTGTCTGCTAAAATACTGCATCTCCATTCCCTCTGGCTCAGCAGTTCCACTTCCAGGAAGTTTTCCTCCTTGCACGTGCACACAGGAGGCATGCGCAGGCGTGCTCACCAAAGCCAGACCTTAGCATACACCTGTTCCACCTGTTCCAATCTCACCATCCTGCTAAAGGAGCTCTACCGAGTTATGGTCTGTGGCAGTTGGCAGCCCACAGGAAATTTGAGATACCTAGAAACCTGTCCTAGTCTGTCTGCTGCTGTAACAAAATCACCAAGACAATCATTTTTCTTTTTTTTTTTTTTTTTTACAGGCAGAGTGGACAGTGAGAGAGAGAGACAGAGAGAAAGGTCTTCCTTTGCTGTTGGTTCACCCTCCAATGGCCACCGCGGCCGACGCGCTGCGGCCGGCGCACCGCGCTTGTCCGATGGCAGGAGCCAGGAGCCAGGTGCTTTTCCTGGTCTCCCCATGGGGTGCAGGGCCCAAGCACCTGGGCCATCCTCCACTGCACTCCCGGGCCACAGCAGAGGGCTGGCCTGGAAGAGGGGCAACCGGGACAGAATCCGGCGCCCCGACCGGGACTAGAACCCGGTGTGCCGGCGCCGCAAGGCGGAGGATTAGCCTGTTGAGCCACGGCGCCGGCCAAGACAATCATTTTTCAAGAAAAAGATTTATGTATTTGAAAGACAGAGTGACAGAGAGAGAGACAGGAAGGTTTTTCCATCTGCTGGTTCACTCCTGAAATCCCCACAATGGCCAGGGCTGGGCCAGGCTGAAGCCAGAAGCCAGGAGCTTCTTCAGACTCTCCCATGTGGGTGGCAGGGACCCAAGGACTTGGGCCATCCTCTGCTGCTTTCCCAGGGCACCGTATCAGAAGCAGAGTAGCAGAGACTCCAACTTGCATTCATATAGGATGCCTGCCTCACAGGAGGGGTTGGCTTAACCCTCTGTGCCACAATGCTGGCCCTGACTAATGTGTAAAGAATAGAAGTCTCCTTGGCTCTGGAAAGCTCAAGAGCATGTCGCTGGCATCTGCTCAGCTTCCAGCAAGAGCTTCCTCACCGAGTCCCAGTGCGACAGACAGCACCACTGTGAGACATCACCTTGGAGGGGCCCTTCTGGCTTCTACAAAGCCACAGATGCCACCAGGCCCCGACCTCAGGCCCTCATCCAACCCCAATCACTGTCCAAAGGCCTCAGCTCCCATCCCAGGAATATGACTTTGGGGACGAGGTTTCCAGCATGTGGACATCTGGGGAGCACAGTGAAACCACCATGGTGCAGCACACCGGGAATCAGCTGGGAGGGGGTTGCAAGGATTGTTCCCCAAAACAGTCAAAGTTCACCTGAGTCCTTGTAATGGCCGGAAACCTCTGCTACCCCAGGACTGGGCGGGCAGTGGAAGAAGTTAGGTGTCAGGGCCCCGAGCGAGGAGTCTGCACCTCCTGGACTTGCTGTTGCTACCATGGTAATGCCCATCACTGCAGAACCCATTGCCACTGTGTCAGAATCGTTTGGCCTTAGCTGTGGCCCAGAAGCCCATGTCTTCAGTCAACACCATCCTTGTGCCACCCACCCAGCCGCTGCCCTGATTTCCACAGCTGCTTCCATTCCATTCTCCTTCTGGAAAGTTCTATTTGCTGAAACCAACAAGGAGCCAGCTCACAAGAGGCCCAGGAAACATGGCTTGCAAGCTTCCAGCCTCCCAGCTTCGTAAGGGCCAAGTGCACTGTGTCCATCTCCCTCTTCACGCTGTCTCACACTTTCGTGAGAAAACACCATCACCTTTACAGTTCTCCCGTGTACAGATGAAGACCTTCTCAGTCTCTCCCAAAAGGGATCATACACCCCATTCCAGAAATATTAACCCCCTTCCATGCCGGGTCCAGTCCTAGATGTGACATAGGGTCAAACTGTACCACTCAACGCCATGAAAACCCCCTATATGAACAGGCAGGGTACAGAGAAAGCATTCACAAACATATGTCAGCAAGCACATTTCAAGCAAGGGGGAAATCACACGACTGTCCCCAAGTCAGTACTGATCATGCGGCTGGAGTTAATTTGCATCTCTCTTCTGCACCTCTCCATCTCAAGTTTCCTTTTTCTGCCTTTAACCCCCCAGCTGCAGCTCCTTACGGATAAAGCAGCTCAGGCTTCCTGGAGGGGCTGCTTGCTCAGGGGCCCGACTTCACAGGCTCGCTCTAGTTTGCCATTAACTCTCATGGCTGGACATAGAAATGCAAAGAGGACCCCCAGAGACTTCTCTGGATCCCAAACACAATCTTCTCTCTCCTTATATGCAGAGGCTTATCTATTTCCCGTTGGTAAACAGGATCACCATGGGTAGGAAAATCCTCCTCTCTGCCTGTTGACTCAGAAGCAGAGAGCGCCCCTGGTTGCCAAGCGCTGGTCTCAATTTCAAGTTCAAAGGGTCTACTGCTGTGGTCCCTGTGGGAAGCAATTCCCCCTGGGGAAGAGTGGTATCTAAGCCTGCCTAAAGCTGCAGGGGACGAGAGCAGTGGTTTTACAAAGCACCAAGAGGCACAGAGGAGCTACTCCCACTTCTGTCCTTGATTCCTGGACCCGTGATTCTTGGCGATGGAAAAAAGTCCCCATTTGTTAGTCACAGGTTCAAAACACGTACCACAACCAGACAACACCTGACCTTGCAAGGTGTATTTCCCTTGTTGGATCCACAGAGTCTTCAACAGGCAATTCCAGCTCCACATCAGGAGCTGGCAAGCAATGGCCCATGGGCCAATTCTGCTCTGTTGTCTGTTTTTGTAAATACAGTTTTACTGACACACAGGAAGCCCATTTATTTCCACATTATCACTGCCTGCTTTCACCCTACAACAGTAAAGTGAATACGATAGATTATGTGGCCTATTGAACTTGCATTGCTAACTTTTACTGTCTAGCTCTCACCAGAAAAAGTCTGCAAACCTACGAGCTTAAGAACCAGGGAAGTAACCAAGCTCATCTTGGAGAGCCACATTTACTTTGTTGAGAATTCCAAGCAAAACAGGTTCAAACCAGCCATAGTCACTGGAAAACAAACGGATTATACACGGCTGGTTGCTGGATGAACTTTCAACTTTTAGGGCCAAAATCTCTCCCCACCTACTTCCTGGCAAGTATGCTAAGACCCCCCACCCCTTTTTTAACATGCTATGGAGAAGAGGCTCCTAACTGTCCCACATGAAGTACTCCCCTTTCACAGGTAGCCAGTTAGCTCCCAGGCTGTTACTGCCTCCTTCCCGATCAACACGTTTTGCCAAAGCTGTGCAGGGAATCAGTTTTGAGCATTTCTTAACTGCTTGCCTGGCTGCCATGTAATAACCATTCTCTCTGAAAAAGACCACAGTTTGGGTGTTTGGCCTCCTGATGTGCAAGGGAAAGTGGACCCACCTTGATTTGCTAATGACTTTGCTGACCCTTGATCTACCTACAGTCTCAGCTGATGCAGGCTGACAATGCAGGTAGTGAGCCGACTGGTGAAAAATCTATAGGTGCAAGCCCATTGCTACCCATGTTTTGCACAAAGTTAAGTCCCTTGCACAGACCTCAACACTGCTTTTTGCTGTTGACAGATTGAGCATTTAATAGTAGCAATAGCTGGATCAGCATCAGTGAGGCAAAGTCTGTTATTTGGCCTGCATATCGCTTCCTGCTCTAGGGCTTTGTTGAGAAAGATCCAGAGTCTGCCGAAAGAGATCAGCTGACAGTCACAGAATAGGCCCTGTTCCTGATGACAAGGATCCCCTTCTTTAGTGGGCACCTTTCAGTGAACAACCACATGGGATATAAAAATATCCCCCCACACTCTGCGCCTGTTCTGAGAAGCCTGCCCACATAACTCTTCCCCCAACTTCCTTGTCACCAGTCCTAGAGTCTTCTTTCCAAGTCCCAAAGCGCTAGCTGTCACCCATGAGGAAGTGCAGGTCCAGACTTCTCACCACCTCTCTCTCCAGTCAGATGAACAGTTTCCCTGGAGTGCTGTGCCCCTCGGTTCTGGGGGTGCCACTGTCTCACGCAGAAATCTTTATAAATCAGAACCAAGCTGTCGCTTCCTCCACCAGCTGGTCACAGGAAGACCCCATGAAGGCCTCAGTTACCTTCTCCCGACTTGCTTTCTGGGGCACACGGGGATCTGAGGGCAGTGAGGGCTTGGAGGGAGAAGTCTTGACAAGCAGTTGTCTCCTACAAAACCAAATCCTGTGAGCTCATTATGGGATTTTTTTAAAAGGGGAGAGGGCAGGAAGAGAAAGTTGGTTTTCAGACTCCCCCGAGTTCAATACAATACCCTCCTCCAATTCTCAGGGTTCCCCTGCCTTCTGATCAGTGCCCCAGTGTTTATACAACAGATCTGTCATGGCTAGGAATTCAATTTGGGTTGTCATTTTGCAACCCCATGATCAAATTGCAGTCTCATTTTTAGCTGTATCAGCCCTGTAGCTACAAAGGCAAAGAGATTGTTTTAAAGATGTCATAAAAGTGCTAATTCTTTGCCTCGGGTCCTGAGATGAGATTGTACAAAGCCTGAGTTGGTCATGTTCTTTCTGTAAACCTCTCTGTGCTGTTGGAAGCACACAGTCAGCTGCAGAATCCTGAGTCGGCACTCTCCTGCCTGGCCAGTCTCAACAGCAATTTCGTCTCCGAAGCTTTGCTTTCGGTTGGAAATTTATGTCAGGAAACCACATGCATTATCTGAAGGTTACTCGATGACTCATTTGCTTATTTATGAATTGCTTTCCCCACTCCAACAGACTGTAAGTTCCATGACAACCAGGACCCTGCCTCTGATGTCCAGATTCAAATAGTGCCAGGTATATGGTAGGCATTACATAAATGTAGATTTATTGCATAAATAAACCCCACCCTAAGCCAGCTTTCAGAGGGATGAAAACGTCTTTGCCTGCATGACCTGGAGGACAGAGGAGCCAGCCTCACGTGCAGCTGGACGCAGGGACTGGGAAGCACACAGGGCTCCTTTGGACACACCCCCACCTTTGCTGCTGACACAGGTGGGAGACAGGCCCGCGGGCAGCTGCATGGTCCCTCCTGATGTGGGGCAGGGATTGGGGAAAGACCATTTAAGAGGAGACTGACTGGCCTCGTGACCCTCCTAAGTCCACCCTGATGTGGTACATTGTGCCATGCTCAGATCACAAGCCCACCACCTCTGAGGCCAGGTCCCAGGTGCCACAGAGCATGCTCATATGCACATGTACATGCATGCATACATGATGCACACAACACGGACACTGTGTGCACGCACATACAACACATGTGTACAGTTCAGCACACATGTGTGCATGATACAAGTATGCACTGTGCATATGTGTGCGCGTATGTGTGCAGCACACGGTACCCATTTGCATGTGTACATGACATGCATTGTGCATGTGTGTGCACAATACAGTGCATGTGACAAACATGTGCAAACACGTGTGCACAGTGTAGTGCATATACACACAACACACATATGCAGATACAAGCACAGTATAACACATACATGCACACAACATAGATACATGCATACAGAGGCACATAAATGCACACACAACAATACAACACACAAAGAAATATATATATATATATATATATTTCACCAAAAAAAAGACTCCAAAGTAATTTGACCCTGTCAATTATGGAATTTTTAGGAAATGACTGGTTTTAAGAAGAATGTGATCAAGATAAATTGAGATGAAGAAAGATTTTAGAAGTATCTTATCAACTGAAACAAATGAGAGTATAGGACGACAGCACAATGTGCTCCCATCTATTTCTTAAACTACAATTACGTATGTATATGTATGTGCATTTCAAAAAAGGTCAGGACAAAAACAGAGATCTTTTTTTGAAAAAAAGAAAAAAGATTAACTCAGAGAGGAGATTTCAAAATGGCAGAGGGGGGATTAAGAGGACTTTGGGTTTTATTCTAAAACATCTCCTTGCTTGACTTGGCACAGCGAGCAAGGGCCCGGCGTGGAGTTCAGACCCACGGTGATCCTGCACCTCGCCTTCCCAGCCCGGCCCCCGTAATCCCTGCCCTGCCCCATCCCGGTGAGCCGGCACCAGGGAGCAGATGGATTTACCTTCGCTGTGCCACTGCTCTGACGGCACAGAGGTCTGGTCTGCTGCCCTACCTGCTGAAAGCGACAGCTGGGCCTTGAGCCAGCGCCTGGGTCACCAGAAGACGGGGGTGTGGCTTTGGCCTGGTGTGGCCCCTGAGGAGGCGCCCACCCCCTCCCTGGCTTTTCTGGACCCTTGAGCAATCGTAACCTTTCCAGCCTGGCTGAAGCAGTGGCCACCAGGGCTGTGGGCAGCCACCCCCTCCAGGAAGGGGCCTGCGAGGGGCTGCGCCTTCTGAGGCCTGGCCACCAGCTGCCAGCTCCAGGGACGGGAGGAAGGGGCCAGGGCTGACCTGCACAGTAGCTGAGAGGCAGGGGTTGCAGGGGCCATCCGTAACCTGAAAAGACACAGGATCGGAGGACTGGGGAGGCAGGAGCAGTGGCCCAGGACACAGGCAGATGCACGAGACACCCAGCAGAGCCCAGCACCCCCGGTCTCAAAGCCCTGCACTTTTACACTGCCCCCATGCTCAGGCTTCTCCCTGTCCTGCACCCCACTCTCCAGCCACAAGGGCCTCCTCAAACAACTGCTGTTGCCACCTGGGACCCCGCCCAGGAACCCTCCCGCCCTGGCCACCTGACTTGCATCCCTGCCCTGCCCTATGCCGCAGCTCTGCTGTACTGTGTCCACTGCGCTTCCTGCTCTGGCACAGCTTCTTATGTAGCCAAGTGCAGGTAACAGGCTGGCTCCCCACCAGGATGGCTCCCTGCAGGCAGAGCCCAAACCTGTCCTCTTTACCACTCCATTTCCTGCCCTGAGACAGGCGTCTGTCTGTGGCCTGTGAATGGGCTGAACCCACTGCTGCTACCACCCAGGACTAAGGGTGCCACTGAGCAAGCTCGGACTGGAGGGCTGGGCCCCAGCCTTGCTGTTCTTCGTACAACTGAGAAAGCTGCTGCTCCCCCAAGGCCCTGACTCCCAGAGCTGTCAACAAACCCTCAAGTAGTCCCAGCAGTGCGACTCTGAACTTGGGCTCCAGAGTGAGGCTCAAGTCTGTCTCTTGTTGTCCATGCAACCTCCAGAAACTCACTCAACTTCTCCATCTAGCCCTTGCCTCGGAGGGTTGATGTGAATAGGGTTGATCCAACAGCCCTCCCTTATCTGAAAGGGGTACAAGCCAAGACCTCCAGGGAATGCCTGAACCCAAAGATAATCCCAAATCCCATAATCTAATGCTTTTTTTTCCATCTTGACTAAGCACTTATCGCACATGGTAGCTGTGACTTTTGCAGTATGAGGCAGGTGAGCAAAACCAGCACACATTTCGTTTTCCTGCCTTGCAGGTCCACAGACAGAAGATCCATCGGTCCCTGCCACAGGCCTGTGCAATCCCAGCATAGGGTTTTCTTTTTCTTTCCCTTAGGAAGCCAAGAACATTCACCTTCTCACTTCACGCCTCCTCCTTGGCATCTGCAAATCGCCAGCATCCTTGACCCATTTTGCTTTCACTGTTGCATCACAAGGGATTCTCCCAGGGACCATGACCTGCTGGGGTGTGCATATATTTACAAAAACAAAACAAACAGACCCACTCACTGGGATATAAGGTAGCAATCACAGACTGAAGACTTTGCTTGTTAGGTGCCCTGATTCCCAAAGTTGGTTACAGTGGGTCTTGTTTCTGTGACAGAAGGATCTATTCAGACCGCTGTACTCTTCATTTGATGTAACAAAATGCTATTAATCTAAATATTTGTAAATAAATACCTGTATCTAGATTAAAAAAAAACGATGTTTGGGCGCGGTTATTAGGTAAAACCAGGGTTACTTGCGACAGCCCTGTGAGGCTGAGGCAGTCGACCTGGCGGCCGTGCCAGCTACTGAGTGACTAACCGGAAGGTAGCGGATACACGGGACAGAGGGACGATTCCCAGAGCAGGATGGCATGGGACTTCTTCATGCTACTCAGAACAGCATGCAACTGCAAAGCTATGAACTGCTTATTTCTACAACTTCCCATCTTGTATTTTCAGACCAAGGTTGGCCAAGGAAACTGAAACCACAGATAAGGGGGACCCTGGACCTGAGAGGTGTGTGGACTGCACCTGTACGCAGGGTGCACTGTGTCAGGGCTGGCGGCCGTCACTGCTGCCGCTTATCCTGTGCACAGCGGCCGGGTCAGACTGGAACCTGGGTTTCACCCTAAGGTCTTCCCCTTCTCTTCTGCCCATCAGCTTGTACAGGTGGAAGGAAACACGGGCCCAGTGTGGAGATGTGCATAGCTGGGGGAAGCCTCTCGTAGAGGGGTTAATAAGCAAGGAGACCAAAGGCAGGGCCCTGGCCAGGTCTCAGCTCACCTTTATCCTGCAGGCAGGTGGTGGTTATGGGCAGCCGCCAAAGAGATTTAAGCTGGGAGCACAGATATTTGCTTCTGACAGATTCTTAAGGGGACAAACTCGGGGACACCCTGGAGGCAAGGGGTACAGACCTACAGCCTGGTTCCCCAGATCCCATGAAAATCCCTTCCTAGCCCTCCCTAACAGTCTCCTGAGTGTTCTCCTGCAGGTACCAGCCTAGACCTTGGCCTGCCTGTCTTCCCGCCTCAGCTGGCAGGGACATAACACAAGGACAAAATCAAGTCGTCCAGGTGCCCAGAAACGGACACCTGTTATGTTTGGCATTCTCCTTCTGCTGGGACCACACCCTTGGGGAATCCCCTTCCCCACTCTCAGCCCAGAGGTTCAGGTAGAGCTGACAATCCCTGGGACCAGACTTAGCTTCTGTCCTCATGGTCATGAGACTTGGCTTAAGGATGGGTACATAATTAAATACATCCCCCAAGAATGTTCCTCCATGGCTGGCACAGGAGAAGCACTCCTCCTGTCCTGGCCTGAGCCTGGCGCTGCCAGCAGCCACCCTGGCTGTGACACAGGGAGAGCTGAGCCATGGGAGCCAGAAGACCAGAGACATCTTCTGAGCACCAAGACAGTTTTGCAACCTAAAGTCTGATGCAATCTACCCTTGGATTTTGTAAGAAACTCACACAAGTAAAAAAATAAATCTCTCTTCTTAAGTGCGTTTCAGTTGGATTGTTGTCTCTTGCCACACACTGTGTTGGACTGCCATCACTCCAAAGTGGTTATCCTGGGACAGTACAGAAATTCCAGAATGTCAACGTCAGTCTTCGTGGCCCTAAGGATGCTGTTCCTCCAGTTTTCCCAGAATGCTTAGGAAAATGGGAGAAATCCCTGGGCTGTCGACATCCAGGCCTTTGGGTGGGGAGTTCCCTGCAGCTCAGGGGCTCCATGTGGGACTGGCTGCCGCCAGCCATCTGCAAGCAAGCTTGGGGGACCAGGCCTTAGGGGAAGAGCAAGGAGGCCAGCAGAGCAGAGGGTATGAAGGAGCAAGAGTGTATCTGGGCTCCTGACCAATCCAGCCCAGAGCTGGGCCAAGCTGGGCAGAACCTCCAAACACAGGATCCCAGCATGGCAGGCACCCCTCTAGCCATTGCTCTTTCTGGGCCTCCTAGGGGACATGGGAGACCCGCATTTCATCCAAAGCCCCTTTATGGTTAGATGAGAACAGCTGGGCTCCAAGAGAGGAGACGGACCTTCCCAAGTCACACAGCCAGTGAGCATCAGAGCTGGGGCCAGAGCTGGGTCTGACCCCACACAACTCTACCTCCCCACATGCTACGTTTCCCAGCCATGTTCCTCATGATCCCCCACACCAAGCCCCCGCCCCTGGAGCCAAAGGCTCTCCTTTCTACTGTAGCCACCCCAAAACTCGCACTGAAGATCCACACACCCACAACAACTCCTCCGTGCACCCCAGCACCGACCTGGGGTTAAGCTGCTCTGTGTCAGACCTGGCCCCAGGGTGCACCTGGCACAGCACCAGATCTGGGATACAAGAGGCCGTGGGTTGCAAACTTAGTTGCCTTGGGGGCAGTGACCAGACAGGCAGGGACCCCCAGTTGGTTATCTTTGCTGTGTAATAACCCAGTCCAACACTTACTGCCTCCAAACAGGGACTGTGTATTTAGCTCCTAAGTCAGCAGTTTGGGCTAGGCTCACTGGGGATCCTCGGATTGGGGCTGGGCTCAGCTGGCTTTGGTCGCATTTGTTCACGCTTCTGCAGTCAGCCGAGAGCAGTGTGACTCCGGATGACCTTGGTGCCACAATCTGTCTCTGTTCCATGTGTCCCTTACCCTCCAATGGGCAGGCCCCCCAGTCTTGTTCCCACAGCAGCTGGGCAGTTCCAAGAGCGAGAGTGGAGATGAGCAAGTCCTCTGGAGGCCTAGGCTGGGAGCCAGCACGTTCCACTGGCCAAAGCAGGTCACGGGTCGGCCCAGAGCCAGAGGGTGGGGACAGGGACCCGGCCCTTAAGAGGGGGTGCCGTGTGGCCCAGCAGAGGAGTCAGGATGTGGGAGTGGGAGTAACTGTGGATACTTCTGCAAGTAATCTACTGCAAATGCTAAATACCTGATGAACACAGAGGACATTCTCCATACAAAGCATTTGCATCAGAACTTTAACAAACCGCTTTCAGTTTCATCTTGAACAAAAACATGACTGAGGGCCAGATCCCACTCAGGGCTGCCAGCTTGAGCCCTCTGCAAGACACAGTTAATGAATGTTTTTGAGGGGAGAATGAATAAAAGTGCTTCCCAATTTAAAAGACGCTTGGAGACTTCTGGTACCAGCAACTTGGCGGAGTAGATAACCTGAAAATCCCCTGCTGCAAACACACAGAATAGAAGATAAAATATAACAAATATTGCTTTAAAGGCAGGGAACTGATTAAAAAAAAATGAGGGGGAGTGTCAAGATCTAGAAACCAAAGGAAAACAGAAAACCCGCATGACAAAGGAGCAGACCCTGCAAAGACACAGGCAGGCAGGGAAGGGCAGGTTTGGAGGTTGGAGGCTCAGGGCAAAAACCTTGGTCCTGTACAACACCTTGGAGAACAAGACCCCCGCCAGGCGAGAGGCTGAATCTAGAAATGGACGATGGCCAGAGTAAAAGAAGCAGAGCTCGGACCCAAGACCGCCAGCAGCCATCCCAAGAAGCCACTCATCACCTACAGTCACCAGCCAGGGACACCGGCTGCTCTCTGCAAGCCACACTCAGACAGCAGGTTCTCCAGCAACCAGTCCAGGAAGCCCTGTAATCACCATCATCCCCAAACGGCATGACTTGGTGACCCTCTGAGAGCTTTCCTAAGTTCTGTCCCGATGTCCAGCTTTGGACTAGCCAAAGAAATCCAGATATGCACCTGACCCATCCGTAGGGTACCTGTTTCCAGGTAGCCACTCCAGCTTCCCTAAGCCGCAGGCTCCAAGCAGGGCACACCTGGAGTCCCTGGGAAGCTTCCCCTGCTCCGCCTGCCTCTGAGTCTCCATCACCCTTGCAAGCACCAGTGCTGGCTCCCTGCCATGGCCAGCTCCACACAGCCTTGCTTCTTCTCGGGTTGCTCTTCACTTCCACAGAAGAAAAACCCTCCGCAGAGGCTGGCCCAACCCCAGATATTTACCTCCAAACATGTGATCAAAATCAGTCTTCCAGGAATGCAAAGCTGTTTATCTTAGAAACAGCTATTGACATATTTGTCCTCAATAGAATAAGCTGAAGGAAAATCCATAAGATAGTCTAAATAAACTCAGAATAATCACTTAGTATGATTGAAGGTCCATTTGTGACAAAAACTCTTAACAAAACAGGAATAAAGCGGAACTCCTTAGCATAATACAAACTGTGAATGAGATACCTACTACCAAGTCATGGCTAGTGATGAAAATACAGGAAGTATTCTGCTAAAAGTCAGAAACACGACAAGGACGCCAACCATCACCACATCTGTCTCACGCCATACAAAAAGTCTTAGCTTGTGCGGTAAGGGAAGAAAAAGAAACTCAATACATATGAACTAGAAAGAAGGAAAAAAGTTCTTTATCTACAAATTATGAGATTTCACACTGAAAATGTTTGACAATCTGTAAATAATCAAATGCAACCTTTTCAAGAGTTGAACAAATGTGCTGGACAGCAGATCAGGATACAAAAAAAAAAGGTGTGTTTCTCGACTACAGCAACAGATCATCAGAATTTTACTTTTAAAAAGATGCCAACAAGGGGCCGGCGCCATGGCACAGTGGGTTAATCCTCTGCCTGCAGCACTGGCATCCCATATGGGCACCGGTTCTAGTCCCAGCTGCTCCTCTTCCAATCCAGCTCTCTGCTATGACATGGGAAAACAGTAGAAGATGGCCCAAGTCCTTAGGCCTTGGGCTCCTGCACCCACGTGGGAGACCCGGAAGAAGCTCCTGGCTCCTGGCTTTGGACTGGCATAGATCAAGCCGTTGCAGCCAACTGGGGAGTGAACTATCAGATGGAAGACCTCTCTCTCTCTCTCCCCCTCTCCCTCTCACTGTCTGTAACTACCTCTCAAGTAAATAAATAAAATTTAAAAAAAATATATAATAATAATAGTAGCAACAAATTTATAGGATTGGGGAGGCATCTAACAAAAGATGCGTATAATCTTTGCACTGAAAATTCTGACTATTAAAAACCATAAAAAGAGACAGATATGCCATGTTCATATGGGAAGAGGCTCAATAACATAAAAATGACAATTTTCTCAAATTTATCTATAAATTAAATTTAATAAATCCCTATAGGAAACTTTAAAGAACCTGACAAATTAATCCTAAAATATACGTGGAGGAATGAAGGGCTGAGGAAAGCTGCAGCTCTTCTGAACAAAATGGCGGGAGGACCAGCACAAAATGGCCACCAAGACCAACAACAGAGCTTCAGGAACTGAGGCAGTGAGGTGTTGGCACACTAGAAAATAAACCAAAGGGACAAAGAAGCCAGACGCTGACTCAGACACCAAAAGACAGAACTAGCACTTTGGATCAGTAGGGAGTTGGGAGGGAAAACAAAAATGTTTATCCCCACAGAAAAAAATAAAATCCTTAATTCATATCACACAATATTAAAAAAAAAAAAAGCCAGGTACATTATAGAATTAAATGGTCAAGAAAAACCTTGAGACATATATAAAAAAAAAAAAAAACAGAGAAATCTCTTTTCGTCTTCAGGTGGGAAATGATTTATTGAGTAAGACACAAAATCAGAAACTATAAAGAAAAAGACTGAACAATGAATACATTAAAATTTAAAACTTCTGTAAGACAAAAGACACAACAGTCGAAATGAAAACAACAAGCTGCAAACTGGGAAAGAGATTTGCCATGCACATAACTGACAAAAGATTATTATTCAGAATATGTAAAGAACAAGAACGGAGTGCCTGCAACTCAACCAAAGTGGGGGGCAGGATACAGAAGCAGTCCCAAGGAGAGGAGGGGGAGGGCTTCTTAACAGGTAGAGAGGTGCTCTGCATCCCTGGTAGGAGATGGGGACAGAAACAGTGAATTTCACTCAGTGCGAACTTGATCAGTACCTATAGGATCAGGCATTTTTCTGCCATTCCAAAGTCTGGGAACATCCAACGTCAGTGACAAGGCAGAGAGATTGGAACCCCTGTAATGCAGATCAGAAGATGGATTTTGGCAGCATGTAGGTCAGTCTAGTGGTTGTTACACCTGCCCTGTGACCCAACAATTCTACTCCTAACTCCCACATAAGCGACAGGGAAATATGCACCAAAACTGCCAGTGTAGCTTTGTTTACAAAAGAGGAAAACGAGAAGCAATCTAAACATCCATCAACAAGACAACAGAGCACAAATTGTGGTCTGTTCACTCAATGGAATATCATGCAGAACGTACAATGAATGAACCGTAATTAAATCTGAAAAACATGTTGAGTGAAAAAAGCGAGTTGCAGAATTTTGCATATAGTATATTATCATTATGAAATTTCAAAGCATGCAAGACAATACTATATGTTATTTAGGGAAACAAAAACACACCATAGTAAAAGAATAAAAATATGTATGGAAATGAGAAACACCAAATTCTAGACAGCAGTTTCTGCTAAGGAGGAGGGAGGGGTTGTAGGACGGGGAACATTAATGATATTGGTGATGTTTTTCTTTCTTAAATGACACGCACATACACAAAAATAACTCTGACACACACACACACACACACACACAGAGGCAAAACGCTGACAAAGCTGTGTTATTTACATGTCTCCCATTTTATTCCCAACGCTTTCCTGTATGCTTGCAATATTTTATAACGTGTAACGCAGTAAGTTGCTCTGAGTGTGTAGGAGACCTCACAGGTAGAGTGCTGGGCACCAGCAAGGTGTGTCAAAGCACCTGCCTCTGTACTCAGTCCATGACATGGGACCATCCAACTGGGAGACTGAGTCACCACTAGGACAAAAGGGAGCGGAGTCATACGACCAAATGGGGTCATCAGACGTGGGACTTTCCTTTCTGCAGGACATCTCAGAGCCTTTCCTGTAGAAGATGACCCTCCAAGAAAAGGAGTCTTTTGCATAGCTTTAACTCAGAGCCCACTTCCTTCAGGACAGTGCAGGCGTGGCCTCACAACTCCCAGACGCCCAGCCCAGAGCTTTCAGCGTGTGTAGGAGTACTTGGAAGCTGGCAATCACAAATCCCGGAGCTGTCAGGTTTCTAGGCTTGCCCTTCGCCATTCTGACTGTGTACAAACATTCTCAGCAAACCCAGACACTATCAGCAGGTGACTGGGTAGACACTCCAGGAAACAGCCAGCCATCAAGAGGCATTAACCCCAGAGACCCGGGGCATGCCTCAGCCTCCAAGTCATCACAGGAAAGGGAAGAGCCACACAAAAACAGAGGACACAGTGTGTGCTTTCGCACTGCCTGGAGAATGTGGAAGAGGTGGAAGGAAGATGGTGCAGCGGCAGGGTGGACCGAAACTTCGGTTTCAGTCATCGATCATGGATCGTTGATCTGTCATTGATCTGCTTTAGCCTGAATTTTCCAAAATGCTGTGTAAGTGGAAGCACACACTATGTACTCTATGTTTTCCGGCTCTTTCATTTGATACAATGCCTTTGAGGTTGACCCAGGCCCTGTGTATCAGGGCTAATGCCTTTATAAAGATTTATTTATTAACTTGTTTGAAAGTCAGAATTACAGAAAGAAAGGGAGAGACACAGACAGAGAGAGACATCTCCCAACCACTAGTTCACTTCCCAAATGGATGCAATAGCTAGGGCTGGGCCAGACTGAAGCCAGCAGCCAGGAGCTTCTTCCAGGTCTCCCACATGACTGCAGAGGTCCAAGAACTTGGGCCTTCTTCTGCTGCTTTCCCAGGTACACTAGCAGGAGCTGGATCAGAAGTGGAGCAGCCAGGACTCAAACTGACTCCCATATGGGATACTGACATCACGGGCTGTGGATTAACCCAGTGAGCCACAGCACTGGCCCCATGGGAATTATTTCCCCCTGACCTTGGGCTCCAGACTCTCCCCACTGGAAGGCAGAGAAAGTTAAGGCCCAGAGTTAACACTCAGATTCAGGCTGGGCGGTGACAGCAGCTTTACTCCCATCCAAGGTGCTGTCCACTAAGCTTGATCTTCTGAGACTTCCCCTCTAGGCTCCGCCCCCTGTGTCACCTCTGACCTGCCCATCGCTGACTCCGACTTCCCCCTCCTCCCAGCGCCTCCTGAAGGGGAGTACTCAGGAGTGCACTCAGACCCCCACCACTCCCACAGGGCAGCCTCGGGGCACGGGGCACTTCCCAGACCCCACCTGTCCACAGGCAGTGCTCCCGCCTCACAGGTGGGGGAAGTGGAACCTGGAGGCAGAGCCCCACCCCCATCTAGGTCTCTGCATGTGAGGAGACGGGTCTCCCTCTAGATTCAGCACCCAGCACTCCCAGCACCGGGCAAGCTGGCACCCTTCCAGGGCCCGCACCAGGTAGGGACAGATGAGCCTGGGCCAGCTGCGTGGCTGCTGGTGGCAAATTCAGTCTTTCCTAATGGACTGATATCCTTAGGGAACCAAGAGCAGGATGCGCTTAATAAAGTCATTATTCTGCCACCCAGCTGTGCAGGGCGGGAGGCTGACAGGGAGAAACAGGGCGAAACAGGGCGCTCTGCAGTGAGGCCCCGCCAGCAGGGACAGGAAGCCGAGCCGGCTAATTGCCACGGCCCCAGACTCCTCAGACCTGGAGGGGTGGGCAGAAGACGGGCCTCGTTAACTGTAGCAGGTACAGAAACGCCCGCCCAGTGCCACTGGAGTCCCATCTGGACCCTGAAATGGGTGTTCCTGGCCCCAGAGAGGTGGCAAGGAGGAGCTGTGGGGGTGCCCCCGCACTCTCCTTCCAGCTGGCTGCGGCTCAGCCCTGAGCACGGGAAACTGAAGCACACACGGCTGTATGTAGGGGAAGAGTCAGAATCAGTCGGGGAGGTGACATCAGCAAAAATGGCTGAGTAAGGACCTCCAGAAATGCTCTCCTCCGAAAAGCACTGAGAACCCTGGCAAAAATTGTCAGAATCAACATTTCAGAACTCTGGAAATTAACCAAAGGCTTGCAGCAATCTGAAATGCTTAATCAAGAAAAAAGGCTGATTCTCAGCAAGAAGAGCCAGCTCCGTGGCATTTTAACATATCCTATCCCACCCTCCCTCCCTGCAGCGCCACGTACCTCAAAATTCAACAAGCATGGGGAAAACCAGGAATCTGGCCGTCGGGCTGGGTTAGAGCTCCCGCAAAACCCCTTCCCAGAGAACTGTCAGTCTTTCTCCTGTCGGGTTTTTCCCTGAAAGACCCCACCCACCCCAGCAACACTGTTTTTATTTGAACTGACTCTGTGCTCACTCAGTGCAAACCGCCTGTCTCCTGCCTGAACTGCTTGTCAAAAACCATCAGTGGCGACGGTTAAACATCGCGGGTGCCCGAGGCAGTCGATAACGGCTGAGGCAAACAACAGGTTAACTAGAAAAGCAGAAAAGGAAAAGTCGGGACAGGAGCCCTCCATGGGGACATGGCCGCTGACTGCCTATTCCTGGAAACCCGCAAGGTCATGCAGGCGTGTGGGCTGGGTGCACGCCCAGGAAAGACCTGCAAGGGCTTGTGCTCACCTCTGGCTTTGAGGCTCAGCACAGCGTCCAGAGAAGGCTAAGGCAGGGTAGCGAGCCACCTGATGGAGCACTGAAGGGATGCCTTCCACACACCCGAAAAGACGGGGAGGATGCCTGTTGCTTCCAGGAACTTCAAGAGTCTCTGCCCAAACATGAGCTGACCAGTAAGCTTAAAACCAGAGAATTCTGTAAACGTAGGTGACACATTTATTATGTGCACGGTGCTGAATTCAAGGGAGTAGAGGGAGATTATCCATATCACAGCAAGGCAGGCAGTTTCACACTAACTATTGGACATCCCTGGTCTAGAAAGGACAGAGGGTGTGGTCATTGTTCCCAATGTTTATCTGTTTCTGCTTCCATTCAACTCTACCAGCGTCCTGGGGTCTGCCTCAGACTTCAACACTCTCTCCTGATGGAAGGAAAGAAAAATATAATTCTTGTTCTAGCCCTTTACATTCTTAGCTGGGACAGATACCTGTTAACAAAAGGCAGATGAACAAGAGAAAAAGACAAGCAAGTTTATTGCCAGTACAGTACACATCACATGGGCAAGAGCCACACTGTCTCAGCTGAGTGGTTAAGAAGACACAGGTGAACAGGATTTTAGCAAAGAGCAGTATGGCTTTTTTCTTTCTTTTTTCATAGAAAGTTTTTATTTAATAAATATAAATTTCATAACTTTTGAATTATAGTGGTTCTTTCCCCCAAACCCGCCCTCCCACTCCCAAACTATCCCACCTCTCACTCCCTCTCCCATACCATTCGTCATTAAGATTCATTTTTAATTATCTTTATATATAGAAGAGCAACTCTATACTAAGTGAAGATTTCAACAGTTTGCACCCACACAGACACACAAAGTAGAAAGTACTGTTTGAAGACTAGTTTTACCATTAATTCTCATAGTACAACTCATTAAGGACAGAGGTCCTACATGGGGAGTAAGTGCACAGAAAGTCCTGTTGTTGATTTAACAACTGACACTTTTATTTCTGACAGCAGTGATCTCCCGAGGCTCTTGTCATGAGCTGCCAAGGCTATGGAAGCCTCTTGAGAACACAAACTCTCTCATTATTTAGACAGGGCCATAATCAAAGTGGACGTTCTCTCCTCTCTTTAGAGAAAGGTACCTCTTTATTTGATGGCCCCTTCTCTCCACCAGGATCTCACAGAGATCTTTCATGTAGCCCATTTTTTGCCACAGTGTCTTGGTTTGCCATGCCCGAAATGCTCTCATGGGCTTTTTAGCCAGATCTGAATGCCTTAAGGGCTGATTCTGAGGCCAGAGTGCTGTTTAGGGCATTTGTCATTCTATGAGTCTGCTGTGTGTCCAGAGCAGTATGTCTTAGAGTGACAACACAAAGGAGCAAGAAGGTTCAGGCTTCACGAGAGGGAAAACTACGGGAGGGCGGGAGGTCCGGGGGATCTGCAGGTGTCCCCTCTGGGCTGCTAAGGGGCTGGCTCCCACAGGGGGCTTCTCCTGCTGGTTACAGGCTGGAAGAGGGGCTAGAAAGATCTTTTACCAGTGTGAATCCTGACATGAGGCAAACAAAGGAAAAGGCAGACACTTCCCACTTCTAAGCTGCCTTTAGCTCAACAATCTCTGTATTTGAGGGAGAAATGTCTTGGTTTCACTGATAACTCTTTTTTACAAAAATTATTTTTATTTGAAAGAGAGACAATGGCAGAGGCAGAGAGAGAAAGAGAGAGACAGAGTCCTTCCATCTGCTGGTTTACTCCCCAAATGGCTGCAACGGCTGGAGCTTGGCAGACCTAAAGCCAGGAGCCAGGAGCTTCTTCTGGGTTTCCCATGCAAGCACAGGGCCATCCTCTACTGCCTTCCCAGGCCATAGCAGGGAGCTGGATTAGAAGTGGAGCAGCTGAGACTCGAACCGGCACCCATATGGGATGCCAGGCTACGGGCTGGGGCTTTAATCCCTTGTGCCACAGTGCCAACCCCCACGGATAACTCTTTGCAGCAAGAATTGTGACAACTTGGAGCACCAGCATCCCCTATCAGAGCCCTGACTTGAGTCCCCACTGCTCTGCTTCAATCCATCTCCCTGCTAATAGTCCTGGGAAGGCAGCCGAAGACGGCCCAAGTCCCTGGGCCCCTGCATCCACACGGGATGGATTTCCCAGCTCCTGGCTCCAGGTTTTGGCCCGGCCCAGCCCTGGCTTTTGCAGCCATTTGGGAAATGAACAGCAGATGAAAGATCTCTCTCTCTCTCTCTCTCTCCCCACCTTTCAAATAAATAAGTCTTAAAAAAAAAAAAAAAGAACTGTGACAACCTTCTAACTCAGACACCAGGACTCACGCACAAGGGCTGACTACAGAGGAAGTTCTAGAAAGGGAAGGTCCAGACACACCCCAGTGGCCAAGTCCTGCTACTGGCTGCTCCGTCCGTCCCAGGAAACCAGTGAGACACCTGGGACAGTGACACCAGCGCCCCTCACCTCACTCTCAATGTCAGAAATGGTCACGGATACCGTTTTCCTCCAGGTGAAAACCACCAGCAAGCAACCACAAAATCCAACACCAAACGCCTCTCCTGAAAGGCAGTGTTGCCCGCACCTGCCCAGATCGTCCTGTCTTTCTCGGGCTCTCACGCTAGGGGCTCTGTCTGCCCTCAGGGCCCCAGAGTCCTGTGAACCTCACTTTCCAAAGTGTGCACCTGCTTCATGCAGATCCAAGCAGAATTTTGGCTAAAATTCAACTTTGGTCCAGGAATTCAGGATGCTTCCATATTAAAATTAACAATATCACATGAATAATTCAGAGAATATAAAATTCACACACTCATCTAGATAAAGGGTTGGGAAATTTGCTCTATAAAGAGCTTGATAATAAATATTTTAGGCTTTACGGGGCACATACAACATTTGTTGCGTTCTGTGAGTTTTTGCAGAACAATCCTTTGGGAGTACAAGAATCCCTTCTAGGGGCAGGAATTCCGTCTACTGATTCAGATACTGCTTGGGACGCCTGCATCTCATGCACACCCTGGAAGGCAGCAGTGACGGCTCAGGTAGTTAAGTTCATGCCACCCACATGCGAGGTTCAGATTGAATTCCTAGCTCCTGGCTTCAAGCTGATCTAGGTTGTTACAGGCATTTGGACAGTAAACCAGCGGATCAGAGCTCTCTCTCTGTGTCTGCATCTCTCTCTCTCTCCCTCTCAAATAAATTAAATAAATAAAACAAATTCTTTGAAAGAATCACTTTAATTTACAGGTAGTATGGAACAGAATACCTGGTTAGCCCGTTTTGTCAACTCCTGATCTAGATAGATATGCAAAAGGCACATCTAAAATCCGAGAGGTCCACACCGGTGTGCAGTAGGTTATTTCTCTGGCTGAGGCGCTGGCATCCCATATGGGCGCCAGTTCTAGTCCCAGCTGCTCCTCTTCCAATCTGGCTCTCTGCTATGGCCTGGGAAAGCCGAAGATGGCCCAAGTCCTTGGGCCCCTACACGTATGTGGGAGACCGGGAAGAAGCACCTGGCTCCTGACTTCGGATCGGCACAGCTCTGGCCGTTGCGGCCATCTGGGGAATGAACCAGCAGATGGAAGACATTTCTCTGTCTCTCCTCTCACTATCTGCAACTCTACCTCTCAACTAAATAAATAAAATCTTTAAACAAATAAAATAAAATCAAATATCCACTCCCAACAGAGCCGTGGACAAGCTAGAAATAAGGCAATAAGACAAAAGCTTCATTTTTAAGTGATAAGACTAAGATTTACCCATCTGAAATTAAAAGCAAAGTCAATCTTAATGTAGAAACACTACTAGAGGCATTTGCACTGAATTTGGAAGTGAGACAAAGATATCAGTCACTGATAATTTTCTTTTAAATGTCTCTGGAAGCTCTAGTCTATGCAGCAAGACAAGAAAAATAAGTCTTGACAATTGTAAATGACTGAATTTTTTTAGTAAAATCAACTTAATAAGTGCTGTAGTGTATTTTACTACGATAGTCATACAAAACAAATATAAACATAATAATATTATTTATATATTTCTAACATAATGTATAAATGTTATAAATATATATTATATATAAATATATAGAGAACATAAATAAATATATGTTAGAAATATATTTCTAACATAATAAAGTTAGAAACTATATTTGAAAATAGTCCCTAAACTACAAAATCTCAAGGAATAATCTTCTCAGGAACTGTACATGAACCATATGAAAAAAACTCACAGATCCATAATGAGCGTATAAAAGATGGCACTCAATATCCCAGGATGGAAGGGATAATAGATGCTATAGGAGCCAGTTTCCCACAGATTAATTTACAGATTAAATCTGGTTTTAATCAATATGATGCTTTAAAATAAAGCGATCGTCAAGTTTACCTTTTTCGAATAAATAAACTAGAAAAGCCAGATTATTTTGGGTAAAAATTATAGTGAGGGGATATGTGTTATGAATGGCACTGAAGAATGTGGCATCTATAAAGACAGAAAAGTCAAAGGAACAAGATGACAATCCGGAAAGGGCCCTTGTTAAGTATAATCTTTACTATATGCTAAAGGTGACAGCTGAACGCCAGGGAAGAGGAAATTACTGGGTACATGGTATGGGACACAGCAGTTAGCAGTCTGAGAAAGAGATGCACTTGTTGACCTCATACTAGACACCAAAGTACAGTTCAAAACGGGCAGCTGCTGTCATCCCGCCTCCTTCTTCCCTCAGAGGTCTCTGTGGATGTGAGACCATGGAATCCGGACCCATAGCTGCCAACATCCGACTCTGCTGTGAACCAGGAACAGCCTCTCAGAGCGCCACCTTCCCGGATCCGCTGCTCCCTGCTTTCCTCCGGGAAGCACAGCTCCTGCCGCCACGGCAAAGGGTCCCCCCGCCTCGCACACTGGCCGCCTCTCCTGAGCCTGGTGTACAAGCCCCACCCCGGGCCCAGGCTCTGGTTCCAGCCAATCCCTGTGTGTTTATTCCCCATGTTCTGCCACGCAGACCCTGCAGGAACGCGACACTTGATCCAAGTTAAGTCTCGCTCTGCTATCCAAACGTCTTCCTGTTTTTCTGCCTCTAAGCCTTGGCTCACAAAACACAATCCGTTCCACTTGGAACATTCTCCTCCTTTCCACTGGCTACCACAATACTGCCTGTCTTCCTGCTCCAATGCCACCTTTCCTGACAGGTCTCTTCTGGGCCTCACGCTTGAGGAAAGCACCCCCACCCCACCCCACCCCCACGGCACTAGCGTTCAACAGGATCCTTTACGGTGTCAGCAACAAAACCTTGGCTCAAACCGGCTGCAGCCAAACAAGGAATGTATTGGTCCAAGAAGCTGAAAACTCCGGGCCTGGCTTCATCCGGGTGTTAGAACATCACAGAGAATTCACAGTCCCTTTTCTGAGTTGGCAGCACACTCAGGCAAGCTCTCCACCGAAAGCCGACAGGTGTGGTCTCCCCTAGCACCACGTTCCCACAACGAACAGAGAACTTCTCTCTCCTGATGTTTCCAACAAATGTCCCAGAGCTGTACCCCTTGGGCCTAGCCTAAGTCCTGCTTCCATCCTTGAGCCCATCACCATGGGAATGGGGGGGGGGGAGCATTCTGATTGGCTCATTCCATGTGATGATCTACACTGGCAGGGTAGAGACTGCCCCAACTGTACCACAAGGACCGACAGCTAAGAGCAGGTGACTCTCTAGGAAAATCAAGATGCCATGACCAAGAAGGAAAGAAGACTCATCCTGGACAGGAAAAACAAGATAACATGGCCCAGCACATCCAGCACAGGGCCTTCGCCCTCTCTCCCTCTCTCCCTCCTCCTCCCCCTTCCTCTCTCATCTCTCCAGGTTCTAAGTTTTTTGGTTTTTTTTTTTTTAACTTTTTTTCTTTTTTTAATTTTTGACAGACAGAGTGGACAGTGAGAGAGAGAGACAGAGAGAAAGGTCTTTCTTTTGCCGTTGGTTCACCCTCCAATGGCTGCCCTGGCTGGCGCGCTGTGGCCGGTGCATCATGCTGATCCAAAGCCAGGAGCCAGGTGCTTCTCCTGGTCTCCCATGCAGGTTCAGGACCCAAGCACTTGGGCCATCCTCCACTGCCCTCCCGGGCCACAGGAGAGAGCTGGCCTGAAAGAGGGGCAACCGGGACAGAATCCGGCTCCCCGACCGGGACTAGAACCTGGTGCGCCGGCGCCGCAAGGCGGAGGATTAGCCTATTGAGCCGTGGCACCAGCCTCCAGGTTCTATGTTTTTAAAGTCTCAGTTCCATCACTCCCCCAGGCTGGGAATGCCGGGCCCTTCAGTGTTAGCTGTGGTCCAGCAGAGGTTCTGTGGGGGGAAATGATCAGTGAAAGGAGAGTGGAAGACACCAGATGAGACCACATCAGAACAGACTAGACCAGAACACACAAGCTCACATCAGACCAGATCAGACTAGAACAGACAAGACTGCACTCAACCAGACTAGACCAGACAAGACGACATCCAACCAGATAGACCAGAACAGATGAGAATAGACCATACAAGAGCCCCTTCCACTCAACCCTCCTGGCCTGTGGTGGGGGCAAAGTCTCAAGGGCTCAGTTCCTTCATTAACAATACCCAGAGGTCAGAATCCATACTTCAAAGTCCCAAATGGAGCCAACCCACACTATCACTATCACCATCACTACCACCACCATCACCATCAGGGAACTATCAGTGATATTTGGAAGTTAAACCCACAAGTCTGGCCTCTAGCTGGAAAAACTGAGAGCGCCCTTCCCCTCAATGCACAGCGGCTTGCTGCCCAGCGCCCACTGCTCCCTGGGAACCAGCTTCACAGCTATGTCTCAGCCCCTGTGGGTGTGTGAGACGCTGCTTCCTCTGAAATCAGATGAATGAGGCACCTTGTGGCTCTGCGTGTGTCTGCTCCACACTTCAAGCCCCCTCTGGGAAATGCTTCTTTTCCCACTGAGAAGCACGCACCAATCTGGGTGGAGCAAAATGAGGTATGAGCAAAGGTGCCAGTCGCAGAGGGAGTCTGAGCCCAGAATTCTGGATCAAAGGCACCCAGAAAAGGCTCCGGAGCCGGGGATGGCCCAGGGCTGTCAGTCCACTTGCCCCTGCTCAGCTGCGTCTCTTGGGAACACCTTCACCCACCTCTAAGTCACAAGGCCAAGGTCATTCCCAAGCAGGGGAAGGAGGTTTTCCCACCTATCCCGCCCTTTACTCCTTTCTACCTCTGCCGCACACGGCTGGGGAGAGGGAGATGAAATGAGGCTTCCTGCAGAAGACGTGGGCGGACAGCTGTCATTCAACAAACGCCTCCCACCTCTCCTCTCACTGAGCTGGGGCCAAGTTCTCCGATAAACAGGCCCTGCTCACCCAAGGGCCAGGCACAGCCATGGTCTCTATTAAAAGATGTGAGAACGGCACCTCTGAGAAAGGGGCACCTGCTTCCCCAAGTAGCACACACGGGCCCACCTGGGGGCTGCCCATGACCCCAGGCCACGTGGCCCCTGAGGGTGCAAACCACGGCCTTGGCTTTGCTCAGGAGATGAATTCCTTCATTCATGCAAGCACTGATCACCTGACCCACGCAGCCCCACAGAAATGTAAGGAGAGCCCTGTGCATAATTCAAGGTGTGCCGCTAGTTGTACTTGCAAAAAGCTGAAAGCAGAAACATCCAGCATTTCATCTCCCTGACTACATCTGAAACAGCATCAGTTCCTGCGCAGTCGGCACAGGAACTATTAATGAGATACTTGACATTCTTCTTGTCGGACTCTGTCTTAGAGACCCCGTGTGCTCTGAGCATTCAGCACGTCCCAGTTCTCGCTGCCCGCATTTCCACCACTCAGACACTTGCCACACGTGGCTGGTGGCAGAGCCAGATCCCATCCCACATCCAGCAGGTCCTGGAGGGGCTCCCCACTCCCAGGAGGTGAACTGGCTGGGGCCTGCTCCAGTGGGGACATAGTGGACACTTAGTGAAGAGGGCTCCTCCCTCCTTTGCTAAGGTTCTGCTGTGACACTCACTCCCCCAGGACCTGCTCCATCTGAGACGCTGGGATCTGGCACTGTCTTTGACGAGTGGCTTTTGCTCACCCTTTTCCCCCAGGAATGCCCCCCCCCCCCACACACACACAGCAGGTGCATAGCTTGGGCTGCGCACCCACCTAGGTTTCAGCTTCCCCGCTCTGCCTTGAGCTGACAGGAGCTGTTCCTTTTTCATACAGGAGCGATCAGAGTTCCTCGTTCTGAACACTTGAAATGATGGCAGCGCTGCGTTCTGGTAAAAGGACAGGGATTTATGGGGTGGCTGCGCAAGGGCCCCAGAATTTCGAGCACCCTGGTCTTTCATTTCTAAACCTCAGTGTCAAGAGATCAAGGCCTCCAGGCCTGACACTGAGCCGAGAGCTAGGCTGGGTGCAGGAGCTCAGGCCTGGGGCTCAGGCCTGGGGCTCGGCCCGGCCCTGAGCAACTGCCTGCAGCCAAGGTCAAGGACAAGGGACTTGTGCCCAGATGCAGCAGCGAGGCCTCACGGGATGGAGGGTCAGCCAGAAAGGCCAGGCCAGTTCACCCACTCGCAGATGGGGATGCTGAGCTCCAGGCCCTGACCCTGAGGCCTCTCCGCAGCCGGAACTCCATGTGCGCCACCTGTGTTCCTCAGGCTCTGTCCTCCAGCCCCGGTCACAGAGCAGGGCTCCTCACTCTTCCTCTCCATTTACCTGGAGATGTCCTTGGGAATGAAAGCCCGGAAGTCCTAATCACGGCGTGCACGCCTTGGTGACCGACGTCTGTGACCCTAAAGGTGTCTCTACTGGGATGGGAGATGCTCCTCATCCTCGCCTGGAAACCACGCCCTGTGTACCTGGGATGGCGCACACTGCTGTGAGCAGCCAGCGGCGGGGCGGGGGGCTCCCAGTTGTGAGACAGAGGACCCTGGGGCCCACTCTCCTTGGAGGGCGATGTCACCTCCCCACCAGTCCCACTTGGCCCAGCTTCAGGCCTTGCTCACCAAACTGAACGCCTCTCCAGTTCTACCCAGCTCCTCTGGAACCCAGAGCTCCTAACATGGCCCCCTGCCTGCTGCCTACTCCCTTCCCCAGCCCAACCCCCCAGGGTTTCCTGGAAGTGGGCCCTGAGGGCAGACTCAGGGGCACATATCTACCAGGGGGACGCTCAGGAGATACCCAGTGGGGGCAGGAGCCGCCCCTGAGGGAGCTGCTGTCTCTGCTGGAGGAGCCACAGCCCAGGGCCTCTCCTCCCACGAGGGCCACCTGCATTACCGGCCTTCAGGCTGCGGAGGGGTGAAGGCTGCCGTCCCTAGGCCCAGGGCCAGCCTCCTGCAAAGGGGGCTGCTCTGAGTTCAGGGCCAACTCAGTGAATTCAGTGCCTGCAAACTGCCTCCTTGCCTGATGCTAAGTGGCGCCCCCACCAGGTGACTCCAGCAGCTGCACCTCTCCCTGGACCTGTCCTTTGTCTGCCTCCATCCCTCACACAATCCTTGACCCTGTCCTGACTTGGGACATGTGGAACACAGATCCCTGCCTCACACCCAGTCTATTCCATGCAAAAGGACCTGAGAATGGCAGCTGGCCTCCACTGGTCAGCAGTTACTGCAGTAATGGGATCAGTGGTTACCCAGGGGGCCCCGTAGCACTGCCTGGGGATAATATATGTCAGCAGAAAGCTGACATCTCAGGGGGAGACCTGAGATGGCTGTGGAGGTCCAGCAAGGGGTTCCCTGGCACTGAGGGTTGCTAAGGGAGGGCAGGGCGGCTCCAACCTGCCTGAGAGCACGTGGCCGATGACACTGTGACCTGGTGGCGAGCACAGTCCCCTGCCCCCCACGCATTCACAGGGAGATGCCTGCACAGATCTGGCTGCTGTTCGGAGGTCCAGGGCAAAGCCACACCCCCACCAAGGTGAAGGAACAAACGGTGAACCCACCCACCAGGCAGTGATGGCCAGCTGAGTTTTGTGGGGAGAAAGAGTCTTTCCTTGCGCATTGGTGCATGTATGTGTTTCAACGCTGTTCTGTGTCCTAGTCCAAGTTGCCCAAAAACAAAAGCCATGGCGATCCAAGTGATTGGTGTCATCTTGTTTGCGAGTGACAAAACCTCTACTTGAACTTGCTTAGGGAAAAAGGATCACTATTCACTGGAGAACATTATGCTGAGTGCAGTCGGCCAGGCACAAAAGGGCCAGCATGGTCTGATTCCACTGCGGGGAGGATCTTGGAGCAGTCAGATCCACAGGGGCAGAGAGCAGAAGGGTGGGTGTCCAGGGCTACAGGCAGGGTGTCCGCGTTTCCTGGGGAGAGAGTTCCCATTTGGGAAGGTGACGAGGTTCTAAGGTGGGTGTGGTGACGGCTGCACAGCACCGCCAGTGTGCACACTGCCACTGAGCCTGGTGTTTAAAAACGGCCAAAGACGGTAAACAGCACATTTGGCATGTTGTGTCAAAATTTTTCAAAACAAGGATAATTTTGAACCAAAAGGCACAGTTATTAGCAAAATCCAGGTACAGGTATCTCGTGAGAGGCAGGATGGGGAGCCATGGGGCCCAGGACAGCAGCTGCCACCAGGACCCTGAGCCTGTCCCCAGCTGGCCCCCTCTCTGAGGGCTGGCTTTGCTCCACCTTGTTGCAGGCCAGCTCCTGCCACACTGCCAGGAGGGGCAGGTATGCTGAGGGCTCCCACAGCTCCTGCTTAGCTCCAGGGAAGCCCTGCGGTTGACAGGCTCAAGCCAGTTCCCCCCAGCACTGCCTCCACCATGGCCAGCATGGTGGGGTCCACGACACCAGGGCCTCTGCCCTCTGCCTCCCCGAGTGCCCAGCTCCCAGTGAGTCACTGCCCCTCTCTGGGCCTCACATATAAAAAGACAGGAGCAGCCCGGCTGGTTCCCATACACCCCCACCCACAGCTAGGAATCACTGTGACTCTGGGAGAAACGGTCAGGACAGCGCATTTGAAACCCACTGCACTGGACCGCCCTGCATGGCAGTCACTCACAGGTCACTTCCTCAAGGCGGTCACCTGGGAACAGGTCATCACCTGGCTTCTTTAGCCTGGCGGGGCCCCTCCAGGGTCTGCAGCTCTCTATTTTCTCTGTGACTCCAGGGGCCAACCCGAGGCCTCTTACGTGATCCTAAATTCTAGCCCCAGTACTGGCTTTGGCCTCCCTCCTGGCCCTCCACAGCTCCCTGCAGACTCCACCTGCTCCCCGTCCCCATCACCCTCAGCTGCCAGTGAAAATTCTGGCTGAAACAGCCATCTGCCACCTGGTTCGGACAGGCTTGGCCTGCACCCACCCCCTCCTGCCAGGTAAATGCTCACCCGCACACCTGCTCGGGCCCGGCCGGTGCCATGTCCTCCACTGCCCTTGGCCCCCTCCGACTTCCCACAGCCTGACAGCAGCTGCCGGGGCTGCACCAGGGGGCTCAGGGCTTAGCCGGCACGGGGGAGGCAAAGGCTCAGGGAGGCAGGTGAGCAGGGGAGCGGAGCCAGCAGGAAGAGCAGACTCCATGGCAAGGCAAGGGTCCAGCAGGGCAGCCGCAGGGAGGGCAGGACCGGGCTGAGGCCAGCAGTAGGCCGGACGGGCCTGCAGGGCACACTGCCACCTGTGCCTGCCAGGTCTCCTCCCACTAAAGGGGGCTTCCTCTGGGGAAGCTGCCCACCCCCACGCTCAGTGATCGTGCCAGGTGCAGCGCAGCCAGTGCCACTTCCTGATCGGGGCCAGGCCGGTCTGGCTGCCCCCCGTCCTGACCACAGCGGTAGACGGATGGTTTCTCGAGCTCCCCTGCAGCTCCTGGGGACAGGACAATTTCTTTCTAGCAGGCGGCTATCAGCCTGCGGTCATCAGTGGCCTCAGGCCAAAGTCTGCTTGAGGAAACCAGAGCCAAGGACTGCAGAGACATCATGGCAGCACCTGGATTCAGCCATGCCTGAAGCCAGTCATCATCCTGGACTTCTAGTTCCCTGAGCCAATAGGTTCCCAGTTTCACTTGAGTTGGAATTCTGTTGTGATCGAAATAGTTCTGGAAAACGCAGCCGCCCTAGAAGCTGGTCCTGACCCATCCACAGCCGGCTGTGTCCTGGCCTCAGTGACTCTGCAGGACCATCACATCACAGTGAGAGAAACTCTGGCAGGGGACGACCCTGACGCATTCACGGCCCAAGCATCCAGCTAACGGCAGAGTTGTCCCCTGGCCTGGACCAGGCCTGGCAAGCTTGCTTCGCGGAGGGCCAGGGAGTGAATATCCAGGATCACAGGCCAGGCAGCCTCCACCCCAAGTGCCGCACTCCACAGCTGCAGTGTGAACGCTGCCACCAAGGGCACCTAAGCAAACAGGTGTGCCCCGTTCCAGTGAAACAGCAGCATTCGGGTTTGGCCAACTGGTCAAACAGGTCAGCCCCACCTGCTGGTTGAGGTCTGCATGGCTGAGGGTCAGAACATGCCAAGGCAGCTGCTCCTGCTGCCCACTCCATCGGGGACTCAGACCACACAACCGGGCTCCAGGCACAGCCAACCTCCCAGCTCCCACCGAGCCTCGGGGTTGCAGCCAGATGCACCGACCAGGAACCTCCACCACACCTCACGGTGGCTGTGTGACCTTGGACAAGTGATTTTCCCTCTCTGTGCTCCACAGAGCAGGAATCGGGACCTGGACATCACTGCCATGTGTGATGGACACCTGTCACTCGTGGCTGTCTCAAGTCCCTGAGGATGCAGCCATTAGCACCATGGGGGGGGGGGGGGCCCCGAGCCACAGGCAGGGCCTGGCTCCAGCACCAGTAAGGAGAGCATTATAAAAAGCACCAAGGAAAGGGAGTCCCAGCACAAGAACGTGCCCACGCAGATGGGAACCACGGCCAGCGGCGGGCCCGAGGGCGACAGCCACGATGGGAGGAGGCTGGGGCGAGACAGCGCTTCTTGTGGGGGAGGCGCACCCCAGGAAGCAGAGCAAAGCAAGACCTCGTCCCCACCATCAAAGAGAAGAGAAGAGCAGGCAGCTTAGCTGCCGGGAGCTGACACCCGCCTCCTATAATCAAAACAGGATTTACAACAAAGTTTGGGTGACCTCGGACAAGGCTCGGTGTGGCGCAGTGAGTTAGCAAAGCTGAACCTTTGATCACAAAGTGGGGATTTTCTGCAGACAACACGGGGACGGGATAAATGAGAGGCCTGGTGACTTGCGGGCGACTCTCGGTCTGAGGTACAAAGTCTGCCCCTCTGGCTGCTGCTGGGGAGAATGGCTCCCCTGCCTGGGTCTGCGCTGGCCCCCAGGCCTGCTGGGCTGGCAGTGGCCACCAGTGGGGATCCCAGTCCCTCCACAGATCTAGAGCCTCCACACTGCCCTCCGGGAGCTCATACTCCACGTGAGACGGTGGTCAGGATGCCCAAGTCCCATGGCTGGGCCCCACGCAGCCCGTGCCTTCCATAGAGCCAGTGACATAGGCTCTGCTGCTGTCCCTGCCAGGCCCTGCCTCACAAGGAAAATAGGCCAAGCTCTAGGGAACATCAGACACCACCTGCAGTCCATGCCACCTGTGTCCCCAGCACGAGAAAAGGAGATTCCCAACCCCCAACTCTCAAGACTGTCGTCTGGAAACGCTGTGGCTAGAGGTGGCCTGTCCCACACCAGCTGCTGTCCGTCTCCTCCAGCAACCAGAGAAGGCGATGGACCAGCACCCGTTGCTCTGAACCAAGGGGAGAGCCCGGGGAGAGGGGATGTTGGTTCACAGGCACCGTCCAGGTGGGTGTTCCACCCCCAGAAAGTGAGGGCAGCCATGCCAACGGCCACGGTGCTGCACCTGCCCCACCCCCTCCTCACTCGGGCATCCGCCTGGCGGTCAGTGACACAGCCCTCTAGGCAGCCCAGACAGCCACACCCAAGCCAGCACCATGTGGATACAGCTCTCTCTGAGCAGACGGAGCACCTGTCGCAGCCTCCTCCGGGCACACTGGCCTGGCACTGAGGACACGAGGTCTGTCCCCAACCTCACGGCGAGGGGACCCCTCCCCACAGCACCCTGGCCCACCTTGCAGGTCTCCACACAGACAAGGCACGACCTTAACAAGACCCCAGCACTGCAGGAAGCCCCTGTGAACATGGGAAGCCAGCTGGCACTGAGGGGAGCCATCCGAGGCCTCATTCCCCCCAGGAACCCCCATTTCCGGCCGTGGAGACCCTAGGGCCCCTTCCCGTGGGTTCAGCATCAGATGACAGAACTGCCTGGCTGTGGTTGAGAGCCCCTCCCCACTGTCGCCGGCCTTCCGCGTCCTGCTGGTAGACTAGGGACACGGGGCTGACGCCAGGCTGGTCCTGCCTGTGCTGTTGTGGAAGTGACCAGTGGAATCCTTGTGAGCTCACTGTGTCCTTCCAGCTGCACCTATGGAAGCAGACAAACCACTGCACAGCTATCATGGAGTTCAGGGGCTTCTCAGTGCCTCCACACCCCCTGAGCCCAGAGTCCAGGGGGCCCTCACCTAGAGCTGCCTCTTGCATTCTCCTACGTGGGGCAGAGCACTTGTTGGTTGTCCCAGGAGCCCCACTCCCTGCAGCAGGTCAGGGATCACACACACACACACACACACACATGCACACATGGGTGCATGCACACACCCTGTCTGTGCATTCTCACACTGACCTGTGGAAGCGTGTGCACGAAAACCACCTGGGCTGTCAGCCATGCAAGGAGGCAGAACGCCACAACCCACGCAGTAGCAGAGAGGGAGGCAGTGAGGCTCAGGCAGAAGCCCAGAGCAGCAGGCGTGCGCCACATCTATTTGGGGCAGCTCTGTGTACCCTGGGGCTCAGGGCAGGGCAGGGACAGAGAGTGACGGAGAGGGGAGGAAGGGCTGGAGGGCTGGGGGGCGGGGGCAGGACAGGTTCTGTGGCTGCTGTAGAGTACACACGTGCTCGGGCTCCCAAACACTCTCCAGACGCCACTGGCCTGCAGGGGGAGTCTAGCTGGCATCCTGGGCCAGGCTGACCCTGCAGTGGCCCCCAGTAAGAAGGCTGGGCCTGCCTGCTTGCATGCAGAAGTGCTCAAAGGGCAGGCACCTGCCCAGCTCCTGATGGGCTGGGCCAGCAGCCCAGGCCTGGCTCAAAGCTGCTTCCACAAGTGCTTTGTGGGGCCTGGGGCAGGGACTTGGCACCAGGCAGTCCTGGGTCCGATCCCAGTAGGGCTACCGACAGCCACGATCCGGGACAGGCACTCAACCCCCATGACTCCGTCTCCTCCCTTCCAGCATGCAAGGATGTAACAAGGGCCTATGAGGATAGCCGTGCTGACCAACGGCTACGGATCTGTACGGCAGCTAATTCTGAGGTCTTAGGACCTGCTAGCTTCTTTAAAAACACTGGCAATCGCTGTTATCGAAAGAATAAAACAAGCCAACCCCAAACGCTTACTTGGTACCAGGTGTCAAAAGCAGACCCCCAGACAAGGACTCGCCATTTTGTTGGGAAAAGATCCAAGCAGGGAGGTGGGAAAGATAAGAAGAGCGGGCCGGGCTGGTGCTGCAGATCACTAGACTAATCCTCTGCCTGTGGCACCGGCACACTGGGTTCTAGTCCCGGTCGGGGCGCCAGATTCTGTCCCAGTTGCTCCTCTTCCAGTCCAGCTCTCTGCTGTGGCCCAGGAAGGCAGTGGAGGATGGCCCAAGTGCTTGGGCCCTGCACCCGCATGGGAGACCAGGAGAAGCACCTGGCTCCTGGCTTCAGATCAGTGCAGCGCACCTGCCACAGTGGCCATTGGGGGGTGAACCAATGGAAAAGGAAGACCTTTCTCTCTGTCTCTCTCTCTCTCACTGTCCACTCTGCCTGTCAAAAAAAAAAAAAAAAAAAGGCAAACTGTGTTCACGAGGTTCCCATGGGGAGTCCCCTAGGATTCTGTGGGGCCACACCCATCATGTGAACAAACCCTGGGCTATATGGCCAAGGCTTTTCAACAAAAAGGGTGCCAAGGCCACTTGGTAGTGCCAAGCCAATCTTTTCACCAAACATTGCCAGCTCCACTTGCCGAGGATTGAGCTGGGGCCCTCAGTTTACACCACGCCCAACAAGTAACTGCCCAGAGAAGAAAGAGCTGAACTGGAGAGCTAGATCTGTAACTCCCCCCAGGAGGAGAAAACGCAGGGGTGAAGTTTCACGATGTCGGACTTGGCAATGACTTCTCGGATAGGACCTCAAAAGTAGAGGCTAAGAAAGCGCAAATAAAAATAGATGAACTGGACTCCATTAAGCTGTAAACAGCCATGCCCCAAAGCAACAGAATCAGAAGGCAACCTTTGCAAGGCAAAAAAATATTAGCAAACCGCATATCTTGTCAGGGATTAATAGCCATGATATATGAGGAACCCTTACTAATGCAACAAGAGCAAATGACTCTATCCAAAAACAGGCAGAGAAATAAACAGCTCTCCCAAGGAGACATACAGATGGCTACAAAGCATACAGAGAGAGGCTCCACGTCACTCGTTAGTAAAGAAGTGGAACTCAAAACCACCATGAAACCGCTGCACCACCATTAGCATGGCCAGAAAGTCACACGCACTGGGGAGAACGCAGAGACATCCTGGAGTCCTCGTGCACCATCGGCGGGGAAGTGACGTGGTTTTACCACCATGGGAAACGGTGCAGTGGCTCCTCCGAAAATCCAAAATCTGACTCCCATCTGACGAGACCCTTCACTGAGATCGCCAGAGGCAAGCAAGCGGGAATTGTCTGTGCACAGATGTTTGTACACAATAGGAGAGAGAGAGAGAGAGAGAGAGAGAATCTTCCATCTGCTGGTTCACATGCCTGCCACAGGTGGGAGGCTGGGCCAGGCCAAAGCCAGGAGCGTGCAACTCGGTCCAGGCCTCCCACGTGGGCGGCAAGAACCCAAGTCCTTGAGTCACCACACATTGCCTGCCAGGGTGCCCATCAGCAGGAGCCAGGGCTTGGGCCCAAGGTCAGGCAGTCACACCCCAGGCCACGCACCCAGATGCTGGCTCCAGGTCTGCTCTCCCTGCTTCTGCGCAATGCAGCCTGGGGGGTGAGGACTCAGGCTTTAGGGCAAAGGGCCTGGAGTTCTTCCCCCACCCACCCTGGCTTCTGGTATCACTGGGGCCTCAGTCTCCCGGTGGGGCCTTGCTGGCACGGCTCCGGGCCAAAGACAAAGAGGAGGTAGATTCCCCGGCTTGCGGAGCTCCAGTCTGCCTGTGTGCAGAGTGAAGCTGAGTACAGTCCAGCTGAGTGCTGCAGAGGCACGCAGCCCACCCGCGGAGGGCAGCGGGCGACCACGTGGCACGTGGCGGCCCGGCCAGCGCAGCTCTGCTCGCCGCAGGAGGCAGACAGCTGAGCGTGGCCTCCTCCCAGCAGCTCCCGGTCTTTAATTAAAGCGTGCCAAGCCTGGGCTGGGGCTGGGGAGGGGGCCGGTGTGGGAGGCTCCGGGCTGGGCTGCAATTCAGTCTTTGTCCTGCTGCCCCTTCAGGCTCTGTGAAACCAGCGAGAGCCACAGAGCAGCGCGAGGAAGGGTCCTGGGCTTGCCCAGAGCTGGGCGGTGGCGTGAGGGCCTGCAGGTGCCAGAAGGGCCAGCCTTGTCCAGCAGCTGCTGTCCCTTGGGGGTGGCAGGGGTCAGATCATTCCATGGCCCCATCTGACCCAGAGCTCAGACTAACACAGAGGCTGACTTGGCCGCAGACTTGGGCTAAGGAGGGGTGGCGAGTGGCCACTGCAGAGGACCGTCAGCTGGGCTGGGAGCTGAGGGTCTGCTCGAAGGGCACAAGGAACCCACATCCCTCAGCTTCATCGTCAAGTGCTTACAGCGGGTGATCGCTGTCGTGCCTAGCAAGCCCCTTCAATGAGGACCCCTTAGCCTCACCCTGCAGCTGTGCCTCCTCAGTCCGGTGGAGCCAGAACCCCTAAGACTGGGACCACAGCTCCCCCCATGATTCTGCTGGCCAACCCCAAGTTCCTGTCCTGCAGCCCCAGCTAGGATAAGACTTCCTGCCTTCCTTTTGTCCTGAGAAGCCTTGTGCACAGATTTTTTTTTCAGTTCATTCTATACACACACACACACACACACACACATATACACACACACATGCTGTTGGCCCCAGGGCCTTTGCGCATTCAGTATCTCTGCCTGGAAGTCTTTCTCCTGACACGTTGTCTCAGATCTCTGCTAAAATCGTGACTTCCTTAAGGAAATCTTCCTTGATCATCCTACCCTAAGTCCAGTGTCCCCTTTAGTAATCTAACAGGATCTGAAATCACTTTTTTCTGCACGCACTAATAAATAACAATAATAGCAACCACTTGTTAAGTACTTGCTGCGTACCAGCCATCAAGCTCGTGATGAAGATCTCTGAAGTGATCAGCTGTTTCCAGTGACTGTAGGGAAGGACACGTCACCGGGTCAGACTGCGTCTTCCAAAGCCTGGCCCACCAGGGAGCCCATCTCAGGACAAGACTCGGCAGGGACCTATAGAACCACTGAGGTGCGGACTGACAGAGTGATGAACAAAGTGTCTTCCACAGCCAGTCTTCAGGTGCTCACCCTTGGGGCCAGCTACTCTGCTTGGTGGAGGTCTGGGCCAGACCGGGAGGCGCCTGCAGGAGCTCCAGCCACCAGCCCTCGACCCGCAGCCACCTATCACATGTCCCAGCCAAGCCCCAGGCACTGTGGCCCAGAGACTGTGCTCTGTCCATCTGAATCCCTGACCACAGGGAGCATGAGGGACAATCGGCGGTAACGTAAGCCCTGCGCTGGGGCCGACTTCACACCACGCCTACACCTGCTGAGAGGCTCAGCGTACACACGAGGAAGCCATAGCCCTGGGACATGCAGCTGCGTGGGCAGGGGGTACACTAGCTTCTGTTCTTCAAGTGTCACCCCCATCCCCATGAGCATGCCTGTGTGACCTGCATGGACACGGGGAGCCTGGACAGAGGGGCTGCGCATGAGTTCCAACCACAGGCTTGAACACCCAGAATCTACCATGTGCACTGCCCCCGGGAGTGATCTGAACTCAGCACACCAAGCCCCCCATCCTGAGGCCCTGGCTGCTCACCACTGTGGCAGGGCCAACCCCCGAGACGTCCCGACCTCCATGTGAGCCCCCCGGGGTGGGGCTTTGGTGGGGCTGCGCACTGCCACGTCCCAGACTTGGCCCAGCACCTGGCACCCCGTGGGTGCTCACACAGCACTCTGCCTCCAGGGAGCACCTACTCTGGGGGCCGGTGGAGACAGGTGGGAGAGGTCTGAGCAGAAGGCGGGGAGCTGCCTGGAGGGAGCAGGGGTCCCTGGGGAGACTTCTCAGGTGGAGAAAGGGGCAGGATCGTGGCCAAGGACCCAGCAAAGCCAAGGCGTGGATGCTGAGGAGGGCACAGGGTGAGCTATGGAGAGGAGAGGAGCATAGGAGTGGGGGAGGGGCTGGAGTTTGGGTCCCAGGCTGAAAGCCGGTGGTGGCGGCTGCTGGGGCTGCGTGTGGGTACCGCCACAGCGCGGTCTAGTCTAAGGCTGACCGGAAGGCTTCTGTTGGGATGGTGCATTCTGAACGGGACTCTAACCTTCAATATCTGGAGCACTCATGATGGAATGTCAGGCATCCAGGTGTAAGCATGTGGGCAGGGAGTTTGCCAAGACTCCTAGAAACCGCACAAAGACTCCTTCGCCCAGAAGCGCCGCCCATGCACGTCCTCCTGTTCCCGAGCCCTCTTTCAAATAAATAAATCTTTAAAACAACAATAAAAAAGGAAAAGAGGAAAAGGGACTGCCTCCCCACGGGCCATGCCCAGCCTTGGCCCAGCTCATACCTTCCCCATTCACACCCGAACCCATCTCCTGGGCATCTGCCAGTGCCACCCCTGGATCTCATCCCTCTCCTACCAGGCACAGCCTTCAAGACCCCGCCCAGATACCCCCTCCTCTGGGAAGCCTTCTGGCTCTGCATCCTGGGCCTGGTGCTTCCTGGTGCTCCATAAACCCCGGTCTTCCTACCGTGCAGCAAAGACCCCATCCCCCTGAGTTCTAATTACGTGTGCAGGTGTGTGTCTCCTCCCACCCAGCTCCACCCCGCGAGCTGGGACTTCCTTGAGGACAAGGGTGGAAATCAGTGTCCCCAGCCCCACCTGGAGTGTTGGCACAGGTCCCAGTGGACCCCTGGCCAGACGCTGCCCCCAGATCTCAGCAGAAAAGAAACCGCAACACGGATGTGGATGGCAGGACTCGCAGAGGTGTAATGGGACTGAGACGGGAGCAAAGGGCAAACGATGCCCCCACCAGGCAAAGGGCAGAGATGGGGCATCAGGGTGGAGCTGCCGGGCTGCGGGAGGTCCAGGGAGCCTGGGCAGGGTCTGGGGGAGCAGTGCAGAGCTCTGTGCAGTGCAGAGCAGGGTGGAAGGAAGGCTGAGGAAGCAGGGGGCAAGGCCAGCCTGGGGGTCCTAAGCGGGGGCCTCACGTCCCCAGGGCCCGCGTCTCAGGCCTGATCATCTTGGGGCCAGGAGCTCCGAGAAGCCCAGGGGAGCTGTGGCCCAGACACAGCTGCTCCTGCTCTCAGGACACAGACTCGGGAGGACAAACACGCAGGCGACACGAGTGAGTGTCGAGGCCACCCCTGGGCCAGCGCCTCACTGCCCTTCCAGGAAGCAAAACTTTGATTTCCCAAGTCCTTGCCCTTGGCCCAGCTCTGGGCTGGCCACTCCGTGGGGCATAGGACCGACAGATCAGGAAAAATGAGACACGTGGCCAGGGTCTGTCACTTCTCCCATCCACGTGAGTTCTGGTGCTTCCCTGCCACCGTCCCCTCTCCACGGACAGCTACGTTGCTCCTCACTGTCCACGCTCCTGAATGACACAGTTCATGTAATACCATGTGGTATTAATAATACGGTATGTATTAGCTTTGCATGGAAAGTTACGTATTTCAACAGTCCAAAGATTACACAACAGGCTATAGAAGAGACAGTTCCTCTCCCCAATCCCTATGTCATTAGCAGAATTGGGGTTTCCTCCAGGAGACTTCGCACCTGCACACAGACACGTGTGTGCTGACCCACGTGCCGTGCTCCCCATGAGTGGCAGCCCACAGCCTGCTTTGTTCAGTTCCCATTGCCCCCCACCAGGAGTGCTCCGCACAGGTGCACACAGGTGGATCCTTCTCCACAGGACACTGCATCCGAGGGGACCACAGTGACCGTGGTGGGCGGCTACTTCTGCTCTCACCTGAGGGGACTGCAGTGACCATGGTGGGCGGCTACTCTCAATCTCTGGAAAAAAGGAGCAGAGGCTCCGGGATGCACCCTTTGCTGATTTCTGTGGTATAAATAATCCTGCTGTGGTCGTGCAATCTATGAAGAATTTAGCCACTGTCAGGCAAATTTTCCTGAATATTTAGCAATAAATGGTCTCTCCACAGCAAGAATGAGCAGGCTCTGGCATTATGAATGAGCTTTTTGGTGTTAGAAAATTATTGTGAGGCTGGCGCTGTGTCATAGTGGGTAAAGCTGCCACCTGCAGTGCCAGTATCCCATATGGGTGCTGGTTTGAATCCCGGCTGGTCCATTTCTGATCCAGCTCTCTGCTGTGGCCTGGGAAAGCAGAAGAAGATGGTCCAAGTCCTTGGGCCCCTACACCCATGTGGGAGACCCGGAAGAAGCTCCTGGCTCCTGGCTTTGGATCAGCACAGCTCTGGCCATTGTGGCCATGTGGGTAGTGAACCAGTGGATGGAAGACTTTGCTCTCTCTCTCTGCCTCTGCCTCTCTGTAACTCTACCTTTCAAATAAATAGATACATATTTTTTTTAAAAAAATGAAAATTATTGCCTTGTCATTGACCCCAGATATGGGAATCTGGGCACCGAGGTGTTGGTTCCTTCACTCAATCATCCCCAGAAAGCCTCAGCAGTTCGCATGCCCAGCCATGCCAGAGCGTGTCCGTGGCTCACAGCCATTCTCCCTGGGCGTGCTCTGGTTCATGATGTTTGCTGAGGGAGGGGAAATATCAGGGGAGGCTGTGACTCCCAGCTCCCCCCACCCAGGCAGGCGGCTGTGTCCTCCCCAAAGCCCCGCCATCTTCCCCAGGCCAGGCTGTCCAGGGCTGGGTCAGTGCCTGTCCCGATTCCTCTCCAGCAAGTATGGCAGCAGCAAGGAGAGAGCAGCCCCGTGAGGAGACCCTGCAGGGAGGAAGGGAGGCCTGGCAGGAGGCGGGGTGTGGAGGTGGACAGTGAAGAGGCCCCCAACCTGCACAGCCAGGGGCTCTGCATAGCAGCCCCTGCATGTGGGACGAATCCCAGTCGTGCATACAGAAGCGATCAGCATGGAAGAACGTGCCACCCCGGTCAGCAGCGTGCAAGCTGAGAAGCCAAGAGGAGCAGTGGTGAGGAGAGTCCAGAGCCCGGGGCCCAAGAGCTGTTGGAAGGGAGGCCGTGGGTACTGGGGGCAGAGCTGGCAGGGGCTCACTGGGAGGGCCTGGCCCAGGCCTGTGGCAGGGTAAGGGGGCAGGAGAGGGCAGAGGGGAATGCCAGGACAGCCAGGTGACCCCTGGGGTCTGGGGCTGCAGGAGTCTGGAGCTGCTCCATCTGGAACAGTGGCTGGCATCACAGCAACTACAGGGGGGCAGTCACAGCACAGGGGCTGCTCCTTGGTGGGGGGCAGGGGGTAACCTACCCTTCAATGGAGGAGGGTCCAGGGCTCGGCCCTGTGTCTGTCTCTTGCCTCTCTTTAGGGTTGGGGTGCCTGGACAGTACCCCCAGACATGGAGGTGCCACTCTAGGGTTCCCAGGTGTTCAGCACCCCGAGCCATGGGCGACCCCGGTCCTCGCTTCCACATACGCTGCTGGTGTCTCCTGCAGAACCACCGGGTCTGTCTTTGCCACCAGCTCTCCAGGGACCCTCAGGCCCTTGTGGTTCAGGCTCAGCCTTGCGGCAGGACTGGGGCTCAGAGCCAGGGCCCCTCGCCCTGAGTGTGCCTCCTACCTCTCCAGGGGATAACAAGAGTACCTGCTTCCCAGTTGTTTGCTGCCACACCTGTTCTGGCTGCCCAGAGTCCAGGCTCATCAATGGTCACACATTGGGACTCTGTCCCAGTCCTGGCCTTCCAATGCTGGTCCTCTCTGGCCAACAAGCACCATACACAGCCATCCCAAGCCTCACAACCCAAGCTCATTCTCTCTCTCTGGCTCTGTCCTGTTTGGACTCCTTTACCAAGGTCCTGCTCTGGCTGTGGCTGTGCTGCCCCCCTGGGAAGCTCCATCAGCATCACCCACTTGGCCAGGGTCCCTGCAGGCCCCAGCTGGGCACGGGAGATGCTGGACAGGGTGGGCCCTGATCTGAGCTTCAGATGGGAGGACAGACTGGCCGAGGACAGCTGCCATGGGCCCGTCGCTAAGGACACATTGGCTAAGAATTTCTAGTGCAGTCTGCTCAAGGGGCTTGGGATCAGCTGAGAGAGGGCCCCAGAGAGAAGCCAGGGGAAGAGGAGGACGGGGCATGAGGACATCCTTGCCCTACCAGCAGGGCAGGCTGCCCCATGGGGTAACAGCAGCTGTGGCCAGCGCGGGGCAGAGCCAGCACCCAGGGTGGCCCCCGAGCCAGCCTCTTACTGATGCATGACGCTGGGGAGAGACTGAGCCTCTGGGAGCCCCTTTGTCCTCACACCCCTTGCTGGATGCAGTGAGGACTGAAGGACCAGGAAAGGGCTTCAAGCAGTGCCCGTGCGTGATGTCACTAGGGTCCCTTCCAAGCCCTTGCTGCACCCAAGCACAGTGCTAAGGACGTGGGAGCTGCTGGGTCATCAACAGCTCCCTGTGACGGACATGTCAAGTCAAAGTGAGTAATGCAACCTATGCACACACACACATGCTCAGCCATGCACTGCACGCACAACACACAAACACATACAACATATATGCATGACATGCACAACATGCATGTGTGTTCCTGTATGTGGCACCTGTGCACGCAGACCCCACAAAACCTATGCAGGGGGGCTTGGCATCCCCACTTTAGAGATGAGGGAGCGAATGAAAGTGCTGGCCCATGATGCGGGCAGAGAGATGGGGGCAGACCCCCGTGGGAAGCTGACAGGAAGAAGGAAGGGCAGGAACATAACCCAGGCCCAGCCTGGCGAGACACGAGCCCACGCTCGCATGACAGCTCATGAAGCTGGGGGCCTGGCCCAGGCTGCCACAGGTGAGGTGGGAGCCAGACTCCCACTCCCACCTCCAGGCTCAAAGCTCCTCCCGCTCCACCATGCTGACCCTGCACCGCAGACAGCCCAGGGCACATCCCACTACTGGGATCTGGGGCATCCAAGAGGAGCGCCAGCCTCAGCAGTGGCTCAGTGGCCTTGCCAGGACCCCACTTACCATGTCAACCGCCCTCCTGTCCGTCAGCCTCAGCCTTCAGCCCAGCTTCTCATGGCCGCTGAGATGGCCACTAACCGTCCCAGGCCCACTGTCTGCCAGCAGTGCTCATGGGAACAGGGCACCTGCCAGCCCCTTCTTAGAACTCTTCATTTACGTATTTCACCCTTAATGTTAATTAGTTTGTTCTTACTTTTATTTGAAAGGCAGAGAGACAAACAGAGAGAGAGCTTCTATCCTCTAGTCTACTCCCCATATGTTCACAACACTCAGGGTTGGGCCAGGTCAAAGCCAGAAGCTCAGAGCTCAATCCAGGTCTCCCGTGTGGTGGCAGGGACCCAGGTACGTGAACCATCACCTGCTGCCTCCCAGGGTGTATGTTAGCAGGAAGCTGCAACCAGGAGTAGAACTGGGACTCCACCCCAGGCACTCCCATAAGGCACCTGAGCGGCGTCTCAGCCGCTGGTCCCCACGCCCTCCCTAGAATTCTGCTGCCCATCTCTGAGCTGGTCACTATGACCAGGAAGGCCTCACGTTATAACTCACGACTGGAGTCACGCCTGTGCCCAGAGAGCAGGCCCAGCAGGTGTCAGGCAGACAGGGCTGACCCTGGGTGGCCTCCCCACTCAAGGGTGACCTCCTGGCTCCTGGCTTTGGATCAGCTCAGCTCCAGCTGTTGCAGCCACCTGGGGAGTGAACCAATGGATGGAAGACCTCTCTCTCTCTCTGTTTTTCCCTCTCCCTGTCTCTAACTCTGCCTCTCAATAAAAATACATTTAAAAAAAACTTTAAAAAAAAAAATGACTGCTGAGCACTCGTGGCGTAGCCAATATGGCTGAGGACCCATGGGTTTTATTTCTTGAATTTGAAATACTTTAAATTCAACAAAACAAACCACCACCAGGTGATGCCAGCCTGGGTCCTGTGCTGGGTTAGCTCTCAGCAGCCCAGGGTGTGTGTGGGTGGCACTGCTGGGTTTCCTGCTGCCCCCTCTCCCCCAGGAGAGGTCCCCAGCTACCCCACCTGCACTCTGGCCACCCTCAACCTCTGCCAAGGACACCTGGTGAACCCCACCTGACACTGGCCAGGCCAGACTCTCCTGGGGTGGCGGTGGGGTGGGGGTAGACACTAGGGGGCCAGAAGCCCCTTAACAAGCACACCAGCCTTGAGCCAGCTCCCTCCCCTCTCTGGGCCTCAGTTTCCCTATATGTAAAATGGGAGGGAAAAGACAATACCCTTGAAGTTTCTTCCCAGACCCACTGCTCGGGAGGGCAAGAGAGCTGCCGCTGGGCTCAATTGTTCCTTGGGGACAAGTGGCAGAGGCCCAGCCTGGCTCGGACTCGAGAAGAGCAGGGTAAGCGTCGGTGTGGCTGTGCCCCCTCCCGCCAGGGGTGTCGGAGCCCATCTCCCTCTCTCCAGCCTCTCAAGGTGGGCTTGCATTTGGCCCCCTGGCCTGGCCGCTTCTGGCTTAAGCTTTCACCCTGTGCTCGCTGACAGGCTCCCCTGGGGTTACCTGTCCACTCATCTGCCAATCAGCATCCCCCCAGGGAGTAGGATGCTCTGCAAGGCCAGCCTGTTCTCGTGACCTGATGGACAAGCCCGCTGCGGTGAAAGAACCGCTCCTGCTGGTTGCGGGACGCAGGAAGAGAGCTCGCAGATGGTATGTGGGGTACCTGCAACCTGAGGATCCCTCCTCGCCAGCCAGCCCTGCTACCCACAGGACAGCTGAGCCCGGGAACCACCTGCACTCCACTCCGGTGCTCACGGGCCTACACACTGCACAACCAGACACCCATGTGGAGCTTCCTGCTCCACAGCAGCCGCCCAGACCTCGGCCTCCCAGGGCCTGCACTAAAGAGATTATGGGCCTGTCTTTCAGAAGAAACTCCGGGCCTCTGGGCTGGCTCGGCTAATCCCGACAAAGGATTACAGGCCCCTAATTAATTCTCCGAATCTGATGGCAGTGAGAACGCCAGCCCGTCCACCCGCCTTAATGAGTTTAATCGACTGGACTTGATGATTTTATTCGAAACCTAGGGCCTCAAATTAAGCTCTTAAAAATGTACTTGAACTTGATTGGCAGCGGTAATCCCAACAAAGTCTGTTTAATCCTTGGGCTGCCCAGGCAGGGGCGGCCTGTGCAAGGCCCTGGGCACACGCGCACCTGCAGCAGGATCGCCTGGCTCCCCTCGCACCTCCCTCTGGGGCTGGGACTCCTTGGCCTCCGGTCTTCAGGCCAAGAGGTGGTAGGACCCCTGCCCTGCCCCAGTGCCCACCAGAAAACTCCTATACTCCCTTGAAACCCCACTCCAAGCCTCTCCCTGAGATGCAAATGTGCTCCCACCGCTGGTGTCTGCATCTGTGCCGCCCCACCCATCCTGATCCACGGATGCTCCAAGCGCAGCACCCACTTGCTACTATCCCTGCATTTGCTCAGTGTTGGTGTGGCCAGCTTCGCTCAGATGGCCCCATGGACTCCTGTCCTCCTAGAGAAATGGAATCGCAACATTGGCTGGAATGCCACCCTTCTTGTTGCCACACCCTTGGCCACGGGACCACACAGTACCTCCCACCCAGGGTGAAGTCCATACCCTTTCCTGCTGACCTGGGATCACTTTGGCTGGAAGAGTGGGAGGAGGGACATCATGCCAGCACCAAACCTGCACCTGACTCTCCCACAGCACCCTGCCTGTGTCTGGTCACAATCCCCAGGCTGGTACTGGAGAACAGGAGAACCCACAGAACACCACCAGGGGGTCACCACAGAGGCCATCCTAGACCAGCCAACCCCAGGGACCCGATAAGGACTCCTAGTCCCTGAGCAGGCACAGCCCAGACCAGCTGAGCTCCTCTGGCCCAGCCCAGGTGCCCCAGACATTCGAGCGCATTCTGGACAGAGGAACAAGACTGAGACCACCAGGGCAGTTTGCCGATCCTTAGCAGTATGGTTTGATACTGGTTTAGAGGTGGCTGGAAGATGGCCCGAGGCAACAGCACACCTCCCTGAGTGGTGCAGCTCTCTGCGCAGCTATAGTGGGCTCTGCCTTCAGCCCCCAAGGCCTCAGCACACTTAGAAGCACCAGCCCCTCCCCCTGAGCAAAGCCGACCCAGAACCCCCAGGCTCAGTGGAACCCGTGCACCCCCAGCTCTGCTGACTGGCAGTCGCATTTGGCTCACTGCTCTTGCTAACCTCCTGTCGTCATGCCCACCAGCCAGGTCTCCCTAGCGTCAGGTCCTGGGAGCAGGGCCCAAAGGAAGCATCCCCCTCCCAGAAGGCACTGGGCTCTGGGCTCAGACAGAGCTACCTCCTTCCCAGGGACTGGCTCTGCAGATCCAGCAATGGTCAGAGGCATCGAATAAGACAGGCTCACACACATCCACATGCATGCAAACACACATGTGCATGCATTTTCACATATTTATGTGTACATGCACATAGCACCACATACATGCATACATGTGCATATCTGCACACTTTCACATGTCCATATATGCATCTACACACACCTGTGCAGTGCACACACACACTTTCATATGCCTGCTCACATGCATACACAAGTAAGCTCTGGTCAAGGACAGCTTAGCCTGCAATTGTTGGCTGAGAAAGTCAGAGAGGACAAAGAAAGCCAGAAGGCTATTTCACCATCAGACTGCCCAAGCTCCAGGTGTTTCCAGTGTGCTGTGCTGGCAAGACCACGGGGAAGCCAGGACTCCTTTCTTGCCATAGGGAGGGTCCCATGGAGCGCCCTCCAGAGACGCAATGCGGCAAGGGCCTACAAAGTGACCCAGACTTCTCCCTGTAGCCTTGCAATCCCCCTGTAGAATGTCACCCAGCAGAAGCACCCCCACCACGCCCAGGTGCAAAGTGGCTCCAGGCAAGGAGAGACACACCACAGTGCTAGGACTGGGCCATTTACCTGTGCAAATGCAGTGCCTGTTATTCAAAAAGGGCAGTAACAAAGCTGCAGAGACAAAGGGAATGACATTCCTGGCTGAGCAACAGGACGATCACGGTTGCCAGGACGGTGAAGGGGGTCCCACCCCACCTGCTGCACCCCTCACGCCTGCCTGTCCTTCCTGTGGGGGTCACCATCTCCCTGCCCGGAGAAGCTGACCCTTCACCTTCTCTGCGCACAGAGGGGTGACACCAGCCCCCCACCCCCTCCTCACCCTCGGCCCTGCCACCACCCATAGCCGTGTTTGGGGCTGCCAAGGAGCAGGGTGTTCTGCACCCCTGGGCTCCCGACTCCTGTGAGCCAAGGAGGCAGGAGGCTTTGATGAAATTTTCAAACTGCATGCATCTTTCAGGAGGCCAGTGTGGAAGGAGTCAGGCATGGAGAGCGAAGCTCCCCAGATGCCGGCATGCCAGGTCTGCGCCCGGAGGCCAGGGAAGGGCAGGGGCTCTGATCAGTCAAGGCAGAGCAGCAGGCCCCAGCCCCCAACACTCCACATGGGGTGAACAAGCCTGGGAAGGCAGCAGGAGACTTGTTCAATCCCTGTCCTTCAGTGGTCCTAACATCAGCCAAAAATGGACACAGGGTCAGCTCCCACATCCCTAGGTCCTGGCAGGCCAGTGGGGTCAGGCTCTGCCCTCCCTGGCCACATGGGTACCCGCCTGGTTGAGCCTCCATTTCTCTGGCTGGGAAGGTGCAGTACACCCACCTGGCGAGTCTGCCCAAGTGAGGTGACCCTGCCCACCAAGATGCTCAAGACTCCCTCTGTCCATTCTTCCTCCACTGTCTTCGTCAGCTTGAGATAGGCCCGTGCTGATCACTCCTTGCCTCTGTGCTCTGCGGGTCTCCAGGGCATGGCTGGAGGCCCATAAACAGGTATGTGATCCAACAGGAGGAGGGGTTCCCAGTGCCCAGGCTGGGTCCCTGGCTTTTTGGGGCATTCTGCACCACTGGAGCAAGTGAGGACGGAGGAGCCCCTACTGGCTCAGGGGCACAGTGGGCTACGTGGCAGGGACCCAGCTCCTCACACCTGCCCAGTGTCCCAGTTTGAGCTTCTGCAGGGTTAGACAAGAATCCAAGTGTGCCTGGGGGATGTGCATGGGGGCTTTGCCCAGGAGTACAGTGGGAAAATGAAAAGGGCAAGGCAGGCTGTACAACAGGCTGCCACTGAGGGCGGCTGCAGGGAACCCCAGAGACCCATGGGATACCCACAGCGTCTATGGCACCACCAGCCTGCCAGGTAGCTATAAGCCCAGAGCAGAGGTGACAGACACAGCTCTGATGTCATCTGTTCCACCCGCCTCGAACGTGTCAAGTCAGTGTCACTGCCTCCCCCACTGAGAACCTGCCACGGCTCCTGGTGTCCCTGGGAAGGCACAGTGAAGGGAAAGGACGGGGGACAGCCCAGCCCCGGCCCCACCCAGAGACCACTTCCCCCATTCTACCACCTGCCCCTGGCTGTCTCCCTGGCCCTACCCCCATCCATACCCTCCCGCCAGGGTCTGCTAAGCCCAAGCCAGGTGGCAAATGGGTACAGGTGGTCTTGCATGTGTCACTGGGCAAATGCTTCTGGGTCGGGCCATGCCATGGCACAGGTTAGTCCTGCACGCTCTCCTGTCTTTACAGATGGGGAAACTGAGGCCCAAGGGGATCACAGCGACTTGCCCACATCTCCCAGCTAGAAGAACGAAGCTGGGGTTGAAACCCAGGCCTGTCTAACACCAGACACCACCCAAAGGACAGACAAGGACTCGGGTTCTGTGTGGCTGCCCCTGGACCCCTAGGGAGTCTGGCTGACACCCACATCCTCTGGAATGACAGAGCTGCATGCTGGGGACTCCTCTGCCCCCACCACATCTGGGCACCTCCACCCAGCCCCGGTCCTCCGGGTTCACCCACTCCTTTCTCTGCAGAGCTACTGCCAGTCCCCATCTTCTCTCTGCTCGGGTCAAGGGCTCCGGGATGTCATTCCCGGGCTACTTTGTAGAGCAATATATTCTGCTACAGACCAGGTCACCTCTGTGTGCCCCCGTGCCCCCTTGCCCTCCCCGTCACCCCACCAGGCCACAGGGTCTGCCCTGCTGACCCTCCCACAAGTGGTCACCATCAGCTGCCTGGGTCCCACACTTTAGCTTGCTGCTCTGTCTGCCGGAAGCACCTTCCCCAGCGCATTGCCTGGGTGACCCCTGTATCCTCCAGGGCCCTGAGGCTCCACACAAGCAGTCCCACCCCTGAGCCCACCCTGCTGTGAGGCAGCCCAGGCCACGTGGAGGGGCCACTCACTGCCTAACTGGCAGCCCTGGCACCACATATGCATGAGAGTAAGCCCCACCCCACGCTTCCCCAGTCACCCCAGACAAAGCCAGCACCTGCTGAGCCCTTCCCAAATCCTGCCCACACAGTTTGTGGGTTCAACAAAGGCATTCTCTGTGATGCGCTGAGTTAGGGTGGAGCCACGCATTCCCACGCCTCCTGGCTGCACCGGGAGAACCCTGGAGGGCAGGCCCGACCTGTGCAGGAGCAGGGCCAGGACAGATCTTTGGCTTCAGCAAACCATTCGCTGGGTCTTTTAAGGCCATGCCCAGCTTTCCCACAGACAGGGCACGCTGAGAGCCAGGAGTCCACACTCCTGACTCACTCTCTCTCACTCTTACTCTCTCTCTCTCTCTCTGTCCTAGGACAGGACAGGGTAAATGGGAGCCCTAGGCTTAGCTAAGGGGTCGCTCAGGCCAAGGGCGAGGGGCCCACAGCATGGAAGAAGCAGGAAGGACATTGGCTTCATGGCACAGCAGGGTACAGGCAGTCCCACTTGTTGCTGGCTTCAACACCCCCTTTCCTGAGTAGCAACCCCCAGGACTCTCAAAGTGTGGGCCAGGCCAGCCGCGTCCATGTCACCTGTAATTTGTCAGAGCCCAGCCTGGCCTCGCCAGGTCCCTGCGATGGAGCAAGGCTTTACACACCTCCGGGCGGTCCTGATAGCAGCTCCTAGTTAGAGCCTCTGCCCCCCTCACCACCTCCCTGCCCATCCTGTAACCAGGGCAGAGTTCCACTTCTGGGCGCAGGGCACACTAACCCCACACAGGTGGACAGACACAGGTCCCAAGGCCCAGCCGCCTGGAAGGGTCTGATGGTTTCTGGAAGGTCCCCCATGGGGGCTGGGATTTGTGATTTTGGAAGCGGGGAGATGGGATTTTATTTGGGCCTTCTTAGCTTACTACCTTCATGTCCCTTTATTGATTCGCACCACATAACTGTCCTTGAAGCTATCTCCTTTCACATTTCCCGTCCATATCCCCGACTTCTCCGGTGGGGACGGATGGCTTAGCACCTCTCTTCAAATGCTGTCTCTTGTCGGCTTCCCCTGCACCTTTACTCCCAACTCCTCAGCCCCTCATTCTCATTTTCAACCCCTGCTTCATCCACGCCATGCCCTGCCTCCTGGACGTCAGTTTCACCCTTGTCCCTTGCTCCGATGTGGGCCCAGTCTTCTGCTCGGCAGCTCACTGCTTTCTTGACGTTTATCACTAGACCCTTAAACTTATTTCTGACTTTTTACTGTACCATTTCCCCTTACAATCGAAAGTCCTCTTTGATGGGTCCCTTTACGTCTCTTGTTTCTAAACCTTGTGTCATACGCTGTGACAGTATTAATCCTTTCGCTGTTCTGAACCTTGGCTGAGCTTCCCTGTACGAGTTCCCCTCATTTGCATCTCGCTGCTCCTTCCCTGCATCCCCGTCCACAGGGCTTTGCACACCTGCAGCTTTGGGAGCTATGCCGGGCTCACCTGCCCAGAACACCATCCCTAGGAAGAAGTCCCCCGTGTCACATTCAGAGTGCACACGGAAGCAGCTGTCCTGGCACTTGTGGATGCCAGCCTGGCCTTCAGAGGGCACTGTGGGGCAGGAGCCATGGTGGTGAACCTGCCGACCCCACATGGACAGGGGCCTCTGCCCACAGGACGCCAACTACCACCGCCAGCCCCGACCTGTATCTGGCTCTTATTTCAAAGCCTCAGAGCAAGATTTTCTCCAAACAACACATCCTTGGCCTGCATATTCAAAGTATTCAGAACAATAAACGAGAAAGGGGGGGAGCAGGAGATGGCACTGTGGCAGAGCAGGTTAAGCTGCTGTTTGCACCGCCAGCATCCATATGGGCACAGGTTTGAGTCCCGGCTGCTCCACTCCTGATCCAGCTCCCTGCTAATGCACATGGGAGAGGAATGGAAGATGGCCCAAGTTCTTGGGTCCCCACCACCCACGTGGGAGACCCAGAGGAAGCTCCTGCTGGCTCCTGGCTTCAGCCTCGCCCAGCCCTGGCCATTGCAGTCATTTGGGGAGTGAACCAGTGGATGGAAGACTCTCTGTCTCTCCTTGTCTCTGTGTAACTCTTCCAAATAAATAAATAAATTTTTAAAAAATAAATAAAAGAAAGAAGAGGAGTTGAATTCTATCACAAGGTAGATACTTCCCAAAGGATGCCACAGTGAGGCTGCTCATCTGTTTCCTGTGGAGAGACAGCTCAGATGCACAGGACAACAAGATGTACAATAGTGATTATGTGGTGTGTGACCCATTTATGTAAAAAAGAGGAGGAAATTGGTGTGTGTGTATGTGCGCACGCGTGTGCAAGAAAAGGGACAGAAAAGGCCACATCAAACTAGGAACACTTGAATCTCTGGGCAAGTCGAGGATATTCCTGTGCTTTATTCTCATTTATTTGTTTTTGATTTATTTGAAAGGGAGAGAGAAGAAGAGGGAGAGGAAAGGGAGGGAGAAAAAGGGAGGGTAGGCAGGAGAGATCTTCCCTTCACTGGTTCACCCTCCAAATTCCCGCAAGAACCAGGCTGGGCGGGGCCCAAGGGAGGAACCTGGAACTCCACATGGGTCTTGGACGCAGCACCTGCTGCCTGCCCGGTGCAGGTTAGCAGGAAGCTGGAAGCGGAAGCTGAGCTGGGACGCAGACCCAGGCACGCGGGATGGGAGGCAGTGTTTCAACTCTGCACCAAGTGCCTGTCCCAGTTTTATCCTGCATACCCTACAACGAGCATGTACACATTATTATGTGCAATTTAAATTTTGATTCTAAATAAGATGTCAAAGACAAGGTCTTCCAAACAGTTTCTCAGGGCCCCTTCACAGGTGGCCCCCACTCACCTGGCAGGAAGCCGGGGCCTGGGATGAGTCAGAATTCTCGGATGGAAGTGACTGGAAATGCAACCCATTCCAGATATTGCAATAACGTAGTCCTGACAGAGTCATGCGCCAAGCCCCTAGGAAAAACAAGCAGGGACCTTGGTCAAGGTGAGGCCCTGGACACCCACCCCTTCCTACAGGGGCACGTTCCAGCACCAAGGGGCCCAACCGCCAAGCCCGGCCACACCTACTTGTGAGCCAACCACATGCAGGGGCACACGTGGCCCACGCTGGCTCTGCCCCCACTGGCTCTGCCCCCACACCCTGAAAGGGCACTGAGGTTCTCGGACCGGCGAGAACGGGAAGCAGGCTCGGGGTGGGGGTGCAGTTGTCAGCGGCTGCATCTGCTGCACAGCTCCTCAGAGCCTGTGAACGCTCTAGGGTTTGGGGGTAAATGCTCCTTGGTCCAGAGAAAGCAGTGGGGAGTTTCAGAAGCAAGCTAACTTCCTGGGGCAATCTCATCACACCCGCCCAGGAGGCCACAACCCAAACCTAAGGGTGGGGGTCAGTTTGCAGCATCCAGTGCCACTCTCTGAGCCACACACCCCAGTCCTCCCCAGCCGCTAATGCTGGCATCTTGCTCCCGCGTGGCTGCCTGCCCTGCGCCCTGGGCCCTCTGCTCTGGTCACGGTGTTTCAGCGTCCTCTGCGGTCAGCCTAGGCAAGTGGGCGGAACTCCACGCTGGATGTCCCTGGGCCAATCAGAGCCTGTGGCACACTGAGTCTGAGTGTGACAGGGCCCAGTCTGCAGGTGGAGAAGCAGGGGACGGGGACATGGGGCCACGAGAGCAGGTGCACCGTGGGGACAGAGTTCTAGCACGGAACACAGGGTCAGGTCTAGGCAGGCGCCACCATGCCTGGCTGTGTGACCGCGGGCAAGTTGCTTGGTTCCTCTGTGCTCTCAGCCTCCTCCCATGTCAGACAGGATGGCGAGACCCACGTCAGCACAGACGGGCACACATGGTCGCCATCCCAGCACGTGCCACCACGCTCGCTGTTTCTCTGAGGGACCAAGGAGCGGCCCAAGGAGTGGCCAGTGCTCTGTGACACCCGCTCCCAATCCGCTTCCTCAGCGGCGTCCCGAGGGGCTGGACAGCCGCCCACCGGCTCCACTGTGCTGAGCGGGGCGGCGTGGTCCAGACCGTGAACACGAGGCCCACGCTGACAAGGTTCTCCGCTGGCTTACGGGAGGGGGGAACGGACGGTGACGGACTAAACGGCGGGAAGCGCGGGCCTCAGAGAGGACCAGGCCAGGTAAGGCGCACGTTCCGGGGAGATTAGGCTTCCTGCCCCTCAGGCCACAGTGGACTGAGAGACCCACTGAGCGATGCCCTCTCCCCGCGAGGGGCGGGGCCCGGAAGTGGCTTCTCGATTTCCAGTGTCGACCTTGAGATGCCGCCTCAAGGGGACGGTGGCTCTGTAAAAGGATCCACCTACCCAGAAAGCACACCTCCTCCAGTCTCTGGAACAGCAGGGGGGAAAAGGCGGCCGGCCCACCCAGCCCAAGTAAGGCAGAAGGTGCACTAATGCCCACCAACCAGGGGCCTCAGTCTCCTCCAGGAGGCGGGGATAACCGCGGCGGAGCAGGAAGCTCTAGACAATGTCCTCCCCGTGGAAACCACAACAGTAGAGGATAAACGTTCCTACATAACACTGTGGCCCTCTGATCAAGATTCTCATTCCAGAGAATTTGTCCAAGCCCAGCTTGGTCATGAACCTGTCTTGGTCGAAAAGTCCCCAAATAGAAACCTCCAGAGAAAGGAATAGATGGTGGGCAAAGCCAGCAAATGGCTCCCAAGCCTTCCAGCTCAGGGCTTATGCCTAAGAAACCCAGAGCCCAGTTGGAGCCCTAAATTGCCAAAAAAAAAAAAAAAAAAAGAAGAATGGGAAATCCTTTTCCCTAATGGAGGGTTCGTGTGACACAAGAATCAGGAAGACTCAACACTTCCTGTGAGGAAGCTTCCACTGGGATAGTCTGGAAGCCTCATTTAGCCAGCCGTGGTGGGATGGAAGTGGGGGCTTAGGAAGCTCTGAGTCTCCACAGTGGAGACCACTTGGGTTTGGGTATCACCCTTGCTTCCTCCTGGGGGTTTGACCTTGAGCAAGTCATGGCCTTTGTGAGCCTCATTTCCCCATCTGTGAATGGGCTAGAACCCACACTCTGCAAACTCTCTAGGGATTGTCCAAGAGCTTCTGTTTAAGACTCCAAGAATAGGGTCATAGAAAACCCCGTATGGGTTCCCTCCTTCTCCTCACTCCTAGAGCCAGCCTCAACACCTAGGCAGCCCTCTGGCGTGGGTTGTAGTTTTCTGTGTTCCTAGCAAATGAGCACATGTTTGGTGACTAAAGCGTCACCCACTTATTTTCTGACAGTTCCTGCAGGTCAGGTGTCCAGCACAGCTGAACTGGCTCCTGTGTTCAGGGTCCCTCCGGGTTGAAATCAAACTGTCAGCCAGAGCTGGGAGCAACCTCTCTGCTCCCTGGCACAATACAGTTCATTGTGGTTGTAGGACTGCCATCCGCTATTTCTTACTGATGGTCTGGGGTTGGGGGGGCAGTCACTCACCTTCCAGTGGCTGCCCCCACGTTCTGACCACATGGCCCTCTTGCAACATGGCAGCTCACTTCCTTGGAGTGGGAGGAGACTCACTCCTTGGGCTGCTGTGATGAAGTCTCATGAAAGGTCACTCATTCACAGGCAGGAATACCCCACTGCCTTGGCCTACCACAGACTGTGGCTAATCCAGGGAGTGGCCATCCCATCATCCACTTGCAGGGCAGCCTGCACACTCAGAATCCTGTCCACTCTAGCCTGTGCACGCCTCAGCAATCCCGAGGGCCTCTGATCAAGAAGAGCCCTGACTCTTCATCAATGATGAATCTTGCCTAGCAACTATTGCCAGGCAACAGCTCTTCAGAAGGAGACCTTCAAAGCATGTGGTGGATGCCCCTTGGTTTGGGATGAGGGAATATATAGGTCAGCACGTGCTGAGCCCAGGCCTATGTGCAGGACAACCCCATCCTGGCCATGCTGGGTGTCAGGGAGCCTGGTTGGTCCACTGACCAACTGTGGGGCCTTGAGAAAGTCCCATTATCTATCCTTCTGTGCGTCTGTCAAACTGGGATCACACCTGAGCTGTCTTCTTTGCAAGGTTGCAGGGAATCCAGGATGGGAACAAAGGTGAGCGAGATGCTTCTAGAATCAATGGTTGCATAAAGGCAGGACTCTGGGGGTTTCCCCGAATTGCAACAAGAGAACGGCTTGGTCCTGGCATTGCCATTGTAGTTTCACCCAGCGCTCTCAGCATCTGCGTTCTGCTCTCCCCTGTGTGGGGTCTTGGGCCCCAGTTGGTCTGTCACTCTCATTTATCATTCACCCATGGATGGATCTCTGTTGAGCGCCTCCCGCAGGCCAGGCGCTGAGGTCGGAGGGCGCTCTGTGGTGTGTGTCAGGTGACGAAGGTTGAGTGGAAAGCGATGAAGACAGCAAGAGGACGAGGCAGCGGTCTGAGGGTGGGGTCTGCACTTCTAGAGTGGTCAGAGACGGTCACGCTCAAAGAGGGAACTTTGAGGAAAGACCAAAAAGAGGTGAGGGAGCAGAACGCCAGGCAGATGGGGGCCGGGGGGCCAGCAGGGGCAGAGGCCCTGAGGCACGGCGTGTGCTCCACCAGAAAGAGCCAGAGCCCTGCCAGGGAGGTGGGCACGCTGATGGCATCACTGTATACAAGCGTACGTGGATGACTCTGCAAAAGGCCACAGGAACCCCCAAAGGGAAGGATGGGACTACGCGAGGGAGAGTCAGCAGGCCAGCCTGCCACTGCTGGTGTGGTGGCATCGGTCTGGCACCCATCACTCCAGCCCTCTCCAGCCTGTGCCACAGAGCGGCAAGAATGACCTCCGTGGGCCACTTCTGCATCCTGTCCCCCGTGTTCCCTAAGGGAGACCACAAACTGCTTCCCCCAAGGCCTCCGAAGCCTGCTCCCAGCCCTGCCTTGGAACACCATGTCCTGTGTCACATGGCAGGACACAGTGCAGCAACACCATGCACAGCCATTCCCCTAGAACACCCCATATCCTGGGAAACCCTTCGATCCCAGGCAAGTGTGAGCAGTTCCTAAAGGAACCGCAGCCAGTCAGCAGTGCCCATCAATTTCAGAACCTGCCATGAAGCAAATCCCAGAAAACAAGCCAAAGCCAGGTCCCATCTACACCAACGCAGCAACGCGTAGGACAAAGCAAGAGGGCGCCGAGGGATAAAGCACCGATGGCAGCCAACAGATGCCTGGCCCAGATGACAGCAGAGGGGTCCCCTTGGGCCAAGCCAGACACCCAGCAGCAGCTGAGAGATGATCGCATCACCTCCGTTAGCCTGAGATGGCCACACAGGTGCTTGTTACCTTTCTAGAAGTGCATTCGTACACACACGTTCTATACGCACTCTGATGAGTGGAACGCATTGCATGATTTTATACAATTATTTTAAGGAAGATTGTTTGGTGCTTTTCTATATAGTTTTTGAGAAGCGATATTTTCCAATGACCCAAAAATGCACGGTGAAAGTCAGGAGTGACAAACAGATGAGGAAGACACACGAGACATGTTAGGAAGCCTCAGAGAGGAGCCGGCGCTGCAATGCCGGCATCCCATATGGGCACCTGTTCCAGTCCCAGCTGCCCCACTCAGTGCAGCTCCCTGGCACAGCAGCTGAAAGCAGTCCTAGTACTTGAGTACCTGCACCCGTATGGGAGACCCAGATGAAGTTCCAGGCTCCCAACTACGGCCTGGCCTTGCCCTGGCTGCCGCAGCCATCTGGGGAGTGAACCAGCGGATGGAGGATCTCTCTGGCTTTCCCTCTCTCTTGCTGTAACTCTATCAAATAAATAAAAAATTTTTCTTAAAAAAAAAAAAAAGAAAGCCTTGGAGAGTATATATATGCTGAACATAGATCAAAAAGGACAAAAGGATCAAGGAGGCACTCAATATTCATGACATGCTAAATATGCATGAGTCAAGTGCAACTCTGAATATTTATGATACAAGAGGCTCTTAATCTTTCTGAGGTCTTAAGCTGGTCACTCGCTGGTGACATCTATTGGGTCCCTCTTACCTCTTCCAGACAACACCTGTGACTGGTGAGCTGCTATGGGGGGAGGGGTAATTACCAGCAGAAAAAGTCCCAGGCACTGGAGCTCTGTCTCTGGGGTGCCCGGTCCACCCAAGGGAGGCACCAGGCATGGGGAGCCAGCCTGTGCATTACGCTGCAGCGCTCATGGCATACGGGCCTCTGCCCCTGCACCTCTCCTAGGGCCATCACCCCCATCTGTTGTCCTTTACCTCTTGCTGTGTGTGTGTTTAATAATCTGTGTGCTTTGGGCATCTCAAGTAGCCCACAAGCCTCCAGTGGGTGAGCCTGGGGAAGCAGGCTGCGTCCTGTAGACAATGCAGCCCCAATGTAGGGAGACGGGGCTGGGGCGCGAGGTGCTGAATAAAATGTCCAACACCCTCAGCGAGTCTGGCGAGGAAGGGGAGAGCCTTTGCAGTCCCAGGGAACAGAGTCAGCTGCCAGGGACGGGTTGAGAAAGAAGACCCCCAGGGGACATGGAGAAGGTAGGGCCAAGCCCTTGAGGGTCCCAGGAGGCAGGGAGGAGAGCCCAAGATGATCCATTTATAAACGACAGGACCCAAACAGGAAGCAAAGTAGCTTTAAGAATCCCACTGAACCCTCCACCTGCGGCACTGGCATCCCATATGGGCGCCAGTTCTGTCCCGTTACCCCTCTTCCAGGCCAGCTCTCTGCTGTGGCCCGGGAGTGCAGTGGAGGATGGCCCAGGTCCTTGGGCCCTGCACCCCATGGGAGACCAGGAGGAAGCACTTGGCTCCTGGCCTCAGATTGCCGTAACTCCAGCCATGGCAGCCATTTGGAGAGTGAACCAACAGAAGGAAGACCTTTCTCTCTGTCTTTCTCTCTCACTGTAACTCTACCTGTCAAATAAATAAATAAGTAAATCCTTAAAAAAAAAAAAAAAAAGAACACCAGTGCAAGAAAGACAAAACCCTATCCAGTCACGGAAAGAGGACGAGGTTTCCATTTGTTAATTCTCTGCTTCACACGGAAACTCAGACAGAGCTAAGTTCAGACAGAGGCCCGGCTGGGGCGAGCCTGAGCAATAAGGCAGCAACATGCAGGCATTACCTTGTCATCGCTTGTGTACACACAGCCCTTCCATGGCCACGGGCAGCCCAGCTGCTCCCAGCGTCCACTGCAGACGTCCATGCTACGTGCCCCTCTTGGAAGACAAGGCTGGGAGGGTGAGGAACTCTTCTGGGACCTGCTGTGCACCCAGGGCTGCGTGAGAGGGAGTGAACAAATTGAGAAGTGAAGGGAAAACCAAGCCAGGTACAATTGTGTTAAAAATTGAGTGCATTGACATATTTATGCAAACACATATTTAATAAGTAGTACATATGTGTACATATATGATCTGCAGTGCAAATATATAAATATTACATATATATGATATGTAATACATACATCCTACATATTAGATCATGCATGATTCATATTATATATAATGCTAATACAGAAAAGGATGTAATCATCACACACATACTAACAGTAAAGATTAGAGACCCTCCAAGGGTTTATTAACAGGAGCATAGTCACAGACATGAAGAGCCTTCCTGGCTATGAAACACTACACGGCTGTTTCAAAGGGTGACAGGCATTGTGTGCTGACCTAGGAAGGTGCCCCCGGCAAATGGTAACTGAAGCTAATCAGGATCAGAAGTGGGCGCCCTCTGGGAGCAGGGCCACAGCCATTGGGAGGCGGCTATAACCCAAGAAAGAAAGGGGCAGGAGCACCAGGCAGGGGGGAGCCCCCCAGGAGTGGGCAGGTCCAGAGCCATCCTCTTGTTCCATTACAGCTGGGGCTGTCCCCAAAAAAACCTAGACCTTGTCTTAGAACCAGAGGTAAACCCACCGCTAGGGGACCTGGCCCGGGTGTGTCCCACTGGCCACACCCCTCAGCTGGGGAGCAGGCAGGGCCCTCCCCTCCTCCCTGTGAGGAGCATGGCTCCCAGGCTGCCACTCACTGTGAGAGTCCAGCATACACAGACACTTGAAGGGAGAGGCACCTGACAGTTAACATGGTGACCTCTGGGGAACGGACGGAAAAGTGGCAGAAGATGGTGGGAAATTGTCACTTGTGTTTATTTATCTTACATGCTCCTATATTGTTTTTAAAAATTTTATTTATGTAAAAGGCAGAGTTGGGAATGGCACAGTGGTGTAGTGGGCAAAGCCGCCACTTGGCATGCTGGCATCCCATATGGGCACTGGTTCAGGTCCTGGCTGCTGCACTTCTGATCCAGCTCCCTGCTAATGTGCCTGAGAAAGCAGCAGAAGATGGCCCAAGTGCTTGGGTCCCTGCACTCCTCTGGGAGACCTGGATGAAGTTCCTGGCTTCTGGCTTAGACCTGGCCCAGCCCTGACTGTTGTGGCCATTTGGGGAGTGAACCAGCAGATGGAAGATCTCTCCCTCTCTCCCTCTCCCTCCCTCTCTCTCTCTTACTCCTTCAAATAAATAAAGAAATATTTTAAATGAACACATATTAAATACAAAAATAAAAGGCAGAGTGACAGAAAGAATGTCCTGCTCACTAGTTCACTCCCCCAAAATGGCTGCATGTCCAGAGCTAGTCCTGGCCAAAGCCAGGAGACAGAAACTCCATCTGGGTCTCCCAAGTGGGTGCAGGGGCCTAAGCACTTGGGCCATCTTTTGCTGCTTTCCCAGGCACATTAGCAGGGAGCTGGATTGCAAGGGGAGCAGCAGGACTTGCGCTGGTTCTCCAGTAGGGGATGCTGGTGTTACAAGCTGTACCACAATGAAGGGATGAGTTAAACGTGATGGATTGAGCATGAGGTTCTCTCTGCTCCTACCTAAGGCTGGCCTAAATGAACTAAGATATTTAAAGATTACAAACCCACAGAGGCACAGGAGACACAGATGGAACATAGACACACTGACCGCACAGGTCAGGGGAGCCCCTGCATGCAGGTGAGCAGAGGGAGGCGCTGGTGAGAAGTGAGCGCATGCTCCCTGCAGCAGCCCAGGCGGCCTGGCTCCAGCTCCTGCCAACAAGGACAGGGACGAAGATGCAGAACAGGCTGTGCTTGCCCCACCCACGCCTCAACACCACGCCCAGCGCCAGGCCCAGCAGGACACCACAGCCTTATTCTGTAAGGGATGGAGCGTGAGAGCTGGGGGAGACTTGGGGATGCAATCCAGTGCCCTTCCTCAGCAGGAAGGGGCTGCTGACCCACCGGCCCCTTCAGGCACTCACCCGGTCAAGTTGCCACCCCTGCCCGCGATCGACCAAAACCAAGAGCACCCACCCAGCTCTCCCTTCGTGAATGAAGAGCCACGGATGGCCACACAGAGGCAGAAAACATGAGACTACAGGCAAAAATAAACACTGACAGGGAAATGGAAGAAACTCTAAGGAAGGAAGGAAACTTTACCAAAAATGCTAACTGGTATTCTTATGGAGATGAAAGACATGTTAGAGCTACAACTCAACACTGTGCTAATGAAAAAACAGCGCACTCAATGCTGGCAAGGATGTGTAGCAAAACAAACTCATCCGTTGCTGGTGGGAATGCAAAATGGCACAGTGACTGGAGAGCTGGCAGTTTTTGACAAAGCTAAACATAGGTTCGCCATCTGACCCGGCAATCACACTGCTAGGTATTTACGCAATGAGCTGAAAACTTATGTCCATACAAAAAACATCTACTGCTGTGTTTATAGCATCTTCATTCACAGTTGCCCGAAACTGGAGGCATCGGAGGTGTCAGCAGGTGATCGGATAAACAAGTCAGCTCGTCCATACCATAGAAGATTATTCAGTGCTGAGAAAAAAAAAAAGCGATCAATCACGCCACAAAAACGCATGGTGGAATGTTAAATGCATACAATTACGTGGAAGCAGCCGGTGTGAGAAGGCTGCACGCTCTGTGATCCCAACTCCATGGCATTCTGCGAAAGGCAGAATTATCAACACAGTGAAAAGATCAACAGTTGCTAAAGCACAGGCCATTTTAAGCAGGGAAGATTGTATATGGTGCTACATTGAAGGGTGCACACTATTGCTGTCAAGCCCATGGAACTGTGGGTACATAATGACAACAACGGATTTTCGATACAATATATCAACTGGCTCATTCCTTGTCCCCAGAGTACCTCACGAATCCAATACATCAACCATATGCGAAGCTATGTGAAAGTTCAGGGGTCAGATGAGGACTCTCTATGAGCTGCTTAATTCTGTAAATCTAAAACTGTTCTCAAATAGTCTACTAACTGGTTGTTAGAGGCTGGCATTGTGGCACATGGAGGGAAGCCACTTCTTGCAAAGCTGCCACCCCATATCGGAGCACCTGTTTGAGTCCTGGCTGCTCCACTCCTGATCCAGCTCCCAGCAAATACACCAGGGAAGGCACAAGTGATGGCCCAAATACCTGGGCCCCTGCCACCGATGTGGGAGACCCAGGTGGAGTTCTTGGCTCCTGCCTTTGGCGGGGCTCAGACCTGCCTGCTGCATTACAAACTTTCAGGGGGAAAAAATACAAGAAAAATCTTCAGGATCTAGGGCTGAGCGGAGTTCTTTGACTTGACATCAAAAGTGTGATACACGCCAGGAAAAATAAACTTCATCAAAATTTAAAGCTTGCTTGCAAAAGATCTATAAACAGATGAAAAGACAAGCTACAACCTAGGAGAAATATTTGGGATCCACAGAGGCAAAAAAGCACTAGTGTCCAGAATATAAAGATCATGGAAGGGCCGGTGCTGTGACACAGCTGGTAAAGCCGCCATCAGCAGTGCCAGCATCGCCTATGGGCGCCGGTTCAAGTCCCAACTGCTCCTCTTCCCATCCAGCTCTCTGCCATGGCCTGGGAAAGCAGCAGCAGATGGCCCAAGTGGTTGGGTCCCTGCACCCACTTGGGAAACCCAAAAGAAGCTCCTGGCTTCGGATCGGCACAGCTCTGGCCATTGCAGCCAACTGGGGAGTGAACCAGCAGATGGAAGACCCCCTCCCTCTCTGCCTCCTTCTCTCTCTCTCTCTCTCTCTCTCTCTCTCTCTGTCTTGCCTTCTCTCTGTGTGTAACTGACTTTCAAATAAAATAAATAATTTTTTTAAAAAATGGAAAACCTGGCAGTAAAGAAATGATCAATCCAATTAGGAAGTGGGCAAGACATGAATGGATACTTCACCAAAGAAAACACAGAGATGGAAAACAAACATATAAAAAGCTGTGCCCCACGGACCTCCAGACAGGAAATTCATGTTATATCCAAACTAAAAACAGGGGCAGCACCAAATGCTGGTGAGAAGCCACTCAGGGTTGCACATATGTTGCTGAAAGGAATGCAAAATGGTACAACTGGTTTGGAAAACAGTTGGGCGGTTTCTTACAAAATCAAACACACAACCACCAAAGAGCCCAGCAATTGCATTCTGGAGCGGTTACCCCAAGAAATGAAAATGTACATTCCTGCAACAGCCTGGACACAAGAACCCCATCAGCCTGCTTCGTAACAGCCCAAATCTGTAAACAACCCCGATATCCTGCCAGAGGGGATAGGCAAACAAACCGCAGGAAGGCGTGCCATGGAGTGTTCTATCTCCAGAGATTAGATGGAGTGAAAAAACAAATCCCCAAAGGTTAGATACCAAACGATTCCATCTATGCAGCACGTGGAAATGCCAAACAAAAGAACTGAAGAACAGATACCAGGCGTTGCCAGAGCTCAGGGAAAGAGGGAGCTGGGGAGAGGGGGGTGTGGCTGTGAGGGGGCAGCAGGGGGGAGGGTGTAGGAGGATACGATGTAGCCATGTCGCCATAGAGACTGCCACATCCGGGGTGTTTCAGTGTTACCATCCTGGTTGTAACCTTGTCCTTTAGTTGTTCAACGGTGGGGAAACGCTGCATGTGAACAGAATCATGTCTGAAATCGCGGTGCGCCGGCCGCAGCGCTCCAGCCCTGGCGGCCATTGGAGGGTGAACCAGCGGCAAAGGAAGACCTTTCTCTCTGTCTCTCTCCCACTGTCCACTCTGCCTGTCAACAACAACAAAAAGGAAAGAAAATATAAAAATGCAATGGCTGATGTTTCAAAATCTGCCTGAATAAGGAGCTCTCGGGAAGTAAACTTGCAGAGCCCGACTAGAAATCACAACAGAAGGGGAAGGAGATGCTGACCATGACAGGGGGAGAAGTCTCAGTGAAATTAGTCCGATGGCCCCTCACTGACTGACAGGAGGCCCAGAAAGCTCTAACAGAAAACACACGGGAATACGGGTTGCAGAACCAACACCAGACGTGCAGGTGCTGAATCCACGAGGCCAGAGCGAGGGGAAACCACTGGAGAGGCTCTGCTCCTGGACACTCGCAAGCTCTCTCTTGGGCAACATTTGCATCAAAGAAGAAATCCAACTCCACACTGGAAAGATCCAGAAACAGTGAAAATGCTCCCACGCTGGGAGTGCATGTTCCCCAGAGGAAAATTCATAGCCTTAAACATTCATATTAATAAACAAGAAGCAATGAAAAAGACTAAATTCAGCATCCAGCTCAAAGCACCAGAAGAACCACCACACAACCTCAGTTGGCCTTTCTGGCTGTCCTCTCTGTGAGCAGAGCCCCGCCCAGGGCCAGCGTGGGGAGTGGAAGAGGGGCAACCGAAGACCTGCCTGGGCCAGCGGCTTCATGGTGGGGGCGGGGCCCACGTGAGTGACAGGCTGTCGGCCACTCACATGGCGACTTCAAAGTAGCCACTCCTCGTTAGCCAGCACTGAGTGTTCCAAAGGAAGAAAGACTGAGTGACATCAGCCACACACTCCCAAGCATTGCACGCCCCAGTGTGGATGCAACACCAGGGATCAGGGACCATCTGGATGGGCACACGCGACAGGATTCCAGTCCCCATGTTGGTGTGGACCCTTGGGGCTCAGGAGCTGGGTCGGGGCCAGATGCAAAGACTATGGGTTTCCAGGTGGGCAAGTGCAGGCAAGGAGGAGAGCAATGGGACAGGTTTTGTTTGCTGGCGCAGCTGAGCCATCTTGGGAGCCGCAGGCCAGGGCGCTGGGGCTGGAGGAGCACAGCTTGGGGACAACATGCTCGGAGGGGAACTGGGCAGGCAGTAGATGGGGACAAACGTGGGAGCCATTGTTTTTCCATCTGGGAATGTGTGCGACTCTTCCCCTACTCCTGGCCGTGCCTCATCCAACAACAGGGATGATGCCTCCCGTGGCCAAGGGACATCCCAGCCAGCTGGCCAGGCCTCAGTCTGACCACAGGGCCCATGCGACCTTGAAACCGCCAAGGGACTTAACTGTGCATGACAGTAACTACAAGGGTGCGCGTGCTCAAGGCTGGCAAGGGGGCTCTCCAGGGAGCTGCAGGCAGGCTCACAGCCAAGGCAAGGCTGCAAGTGCAGGCTGCCAGGGTCATGGGTGCCCCCGTGGCACAGCCACATCACAATCAAGGAGCCCCCAAAACGTGTGGCCCTCAGTAGAGTCACACTGTGGGCACTGGGTGGCATCCTGGCTGCGGAGGAGGTCAAACCTTTCGAGCTCTCGAACAGAAAGCTTAGAACCTGGGGATGCTAGGGAGGCGTTCAGATCCCAGGCAGCCAGGAGAGGAGTCATGCGCACTGCAGGTCCCGAGGGACAGCAGCAGGCGCGGGAAGAGCGCCAGGCCCTTGGCCCTGGGACAGACCCCGGGGCTGACAGGGAACCTGAGCCACCAGCAGCCCTTCCGTTCCCACCCATCTGCCCCTGCGCCTGGTGACCCTGCCGGGCAGGGGGGCCCTGCAGTCGCTGGGAGCCCCTGGGAGTTCTCTCCTCCCCATGCTCTCTCTGGGAAGCCAGATGCAAGCAGACAAGTAAACACGGCTTTTGGACATCAGCTCAACAGGAGTGAAGACAGCCTCCTTGTCTTACCAGCTTGGAGCTGGCTTGGCAGGGCAGGGCCGGGGCGGCACAGCGCTGTCTACCGGCAGGAACTGGGAGTGACAAAGGCACATGCCCCCTTCGGCAAGCCCCAGCCCAGCCCTGACTGTGGGGGTCCAGGGAGGAGGGGTGGGGGGTGGGGAGTAGGCTCTGCTTCTCCCAAATGGGACAGCACAGCTGGGCAGGGACTGAGGGCGCCCCTGCTGGTCACTTGGGCTACTGCTGTTTAACTGGGCTTCGCACAGGACGTCAGCAGAGCATAATTTTTTTTTTATCTGAAAATTGAATTTAACTGTAGGAGGATACTCTGAAATATCTGTTGAAAATGCATTTTCTTGGAAGAAAAAAACTGCATGATTTCAAGCATTTTTAGGACCCAAATAAACTTATCTTTTCATTTTTTCCCAGATGGTTTGCAGTGTTCTGTGTTTAATCTGGAAGCCTGTCTCTGGCTGCCCCAAGTCCACGGGTCAGCCACTTGGTTTTCTGGCCAAGGCTCTGTCTCACGCTTGGGGTCAGGCAGGGCTCAGAGGAGCTTGGCCAATGCCCTTGACCTCTGCTCCACGTGGTCTCTCATGATCCAAGGGAAAGTGAGTGCTGCAGGGCCTTCATGGGCTGGGCCTCAGGGCTCCTCCAACACTTCTGCCACCCCCTATGGCTCAGCACAGGGCAGACAGCAGACCCTGTGTCTGCGTGGGAGGGGCAGCATCACACGGAACAGGGACAAGTTTGGTGATCCATCTGCCCCAGAGCCAGGGGCCAGAGCCCACCATGCTCCACATGGGCAAGGCAGAGCCGAGGCCATAGACACGGGGCGAAACGAAGCTTGGGCAGGCACAGGCCTTCTGGTTGGGATGGGAGGAGTTACTGATTCTAACCAATCGCAGGGTCCTGGGACTAGCTTATCCTGCTAGGAAGGCTGTCCACAGCTGGAGGATAATGGTGACAGCGTCACACACCCGCCTGGCCAGGGGTCCTTATGGAGGACCTACTGTGTGTCAGGCCCTGTCCCGGGGCAGCAGATGCAGCCGGGACCTAAACAGAGAAGACCCTGGCCCTCCCAGGTCAGGACACGAGATCAGCAGGGCCACGCCCATTGCCACGGAGGAAACTGAGAGCCGTGGACTGTCATGGGAACGGCCATCTCGAATGGGGCACACTGCAGTCATCAGAGGAAGACGTCAGAGCAGCAAACCCCGCAACTGCTAGGCCTGGGGTTTCAGCAGCTTCTGGAACCCGGTGGTCCTACCTGGGACCCACCCCCAGGATTTCTGAGCACCCATCCTCGCACCTGGCCAGGCCCGGCACTCCCTGAGCAGAACAGGAAGGGGTTCCTTCTCCAAACTCTGACGAACTCCGACCCACCCTGCCCCTGCGTGCCTGCGTGCCTGCGTGCGTGCGTGCGTGCACCAGGCATTTGGAGAGGCAGTTGCTATGGGGAGCTTGTCAATTGGCAGGCATTCCAAAGTTAAGAACGCCTGCCTGTCCACCCTCAAGGGCCTCCACCTGGGAGACTTAATGGGCCTTTCTCGGGCGTGCCGGGAACTCGCCCCGGGACTCGAGGTTCTGCAGCTGTTGCCACTTCCTAATCCAGGATTCGCCACGAGGCGTGAGCCACGGCTTCGGCCCTGTGTCTAGCTGGCCAAGAGAGCCCCTCCACACCTCTGTGGGTGGGAGTGAAAGCAGCAGTCGTGACTGCCCAGCAGGGGTGCTAAGAATTCTCCAATCTCCTACCTGCTGGGGACCATGGCAGCTCTGGGTGCAAGTGCAAGGGGCCCAGGCACAGTGTCCAGGGCTGCAGACCACCGGTGGCTCCCACCAGTGAACGTGACCTTGAAAACTGTTGCAAACAAGCCCCTGCTTTGATGAAGGCAGCGAGGAGTCCGGTCAGCTTGTGAGTCCCGGTGGAATGTGGGCCAGAGGCTGCGACCATGGCACTTCCTGACGTCACCCCATGCCCTGGTTCTGATCACCAGCAGAGAGCATCCTGACCCAGCCGGGTGCCCGGGCTCCAAGGTGGGCCTAAAGGCAGGGAGGGGTCTTTGCCTCCCCCATATACTCTGGTCCTGCTGGGAGCTTGGTAGGAGCAAGAGGAGGCAGGAACTGGCAACACCTGGTGTGGGAAGCAGGCCCCACCCCCACCTCGCACTGCCTGGGAAGTGCAAACCCCACCCCCAAGACCCTTGTAAAGGCGCCTGGGCGGAAACTCAGCTCGCTGTGCCACGAAGGAGGTTCTTTGTTGCAGGGGGTCCACATGACGAGGCCCCATCACCTGGACCCTGCACGCCCGTCTCCCTCCTGCAGGTCCCGGCAGAGGCTGCTGGTTCATCGTGCTCTTCCACTTGGCCTTGGAGGCTGCTCCAAATCCCAGCAGCCCTCGCCAGGCCAGGGTTCCCGCCAGCACTGCCTGCACCTCCCCCCCAACCTTGTGTTTCCAGAGGAATTTCTGGCTTGAAAACTATTTTGAAAATAAACTGTTCCGGTGAGAGCCAAGAGGACTTCTGGCTCTTTCCTGGGCTGAGAGCCGTCTGAGCAGGTGCCCCTCCTGGGCTCAGGCCCTGCAGATATGCAGAGAACGACAGGAATGTCCCACACCTGCCCTGCTGAGTTGGCAGAGGGACCAGTCCAAGGCACAGCCCGGCTCAGACGCCCAGGAGGTGGGGAGTGCCCCTGAGAGGTGCAGCGGGGCGCACAGCGCTCCCCCTGTGGGAAAACCGAGCCTGGGGCCGGACCAGCTTCAGACCCAGCTGGTGGCTTGTGGCTGGAAGGGAACAAAGGGACCGGCCAACTGCCCGAACCCAAACCACCATACCTAACCTGCGGGACGCGTGAGCAGCCCCCTTGGCCAGAGTGGCTATAAGACAGGAGGGGGCTGCCCCAGGTGGAGACGCAGGAGACAGAGCCCCAGGGCTCACCTGGGTGTCCTCAGGAATGACACACTGGTCTTCATCCGTGGGGAAGAATTTAAAAAGTCTCCTCCTCAACAAAAGTGGGAGCACTGAAAAAATCTGGGTTTCCAGACAGTTGCCTGGAGTCAATGAGGTCGGTAGGTGAGAGGTTTGGAAGGCGGAGCCCGAGACACAGGGCAGGGACTTGGAGAGGAAAGGGGATGCCCTGGGGTCGCAGGTGCCACCGACAGACTCGTGCTGTCTGGGGCTGGCGGACAAGAACTTCCCGAGAGCCTTCTCTGGCCTGGCCTGAGTGGAGTGGAGGAACGTGGAGCTGGCCCTGGGCAGGGCTTGTGTGCAGCCCTGGCTCAGCTGGGACAGAGCCCACACACAGCACAGTGTCCAGGGAGCCTGAGGGGGCAGCCTCGTGGGGCAGGAGCTTCCCGGGGGGGGGTTCCACTTGGTCAGCACCTGCTGCTGGCCCCCCCCGCCCCCCCCCCCCCTTGGTGCACTTTTGGCCGTCCCTGCCGAGTCCAGGATGCTTCTCCTCAGCTGTCACCGTGGCTGGCTCGCAGCACTGGCTGCTCGGGGCTCCAGCCCTCCGGCCCTCCCCTGTCCACCTGGCTGGGGAGGGCACTGGCTCACAGCACTGCCCTCATGTGCTATGAGTGTTTCTTTCCTGGCACCTGCACCCGCCTTGGTATGTAGGTATTGTAATTATTATTGTGAAAAGATTTTACTTGGAAGGCAGAGTGATCGTAGAGGTAGAGAGGAGAGAGACCAGGGGTGGGGGTGGGGAGGAGAGGTTGGGAGAGAGGGGGGAGGGAGGGAGGGAGGGAGGGGGGGAGGGGGAGAGAGAGAGAGAGAGAGAGAGAGAGAGAGTGTCTTCCATCTGCTGGGTCCCTCCCCAAGTGGCCGCAACTACCAGGGCTGAGCCAGGCCAAAACCAGGAGCCTGGAACTCCATCAGGGTCTCCCGCGTGGAAGGCAGGGGCCCTTGCGCTTAGGCCATCTTCCACAACTTTCCTAGCGGAGCCTCTAGGACTTGAACCTGTGCGCTGCTGCTGGTGTCACGGGCAGCAGCTTAACTCACCCTGGTGTTGACGCAGCCTGGACTCTCATCCTCCTCCTGTTCCCAGGCTGTTTCGTCCTCTGCCCGGTGCGGCGCCCGCTCTGGAACCAGGTGAGACGTTCGATTGTGCAGCCGGCCGCAGCCCTGCAGACCCCGCCCCCCAGGCCGTGCTCAGAGTATCGACAGCCGATGCTCTCGATGCCCTCGCCCAGCCGACGCGCACGGCAATCAGACAGAAGGCGCCTGCCTCCTGCATAATTAGGCTTCATCACCTCGGCGCGGGGAGCGCTGATTGCCCCGAGACGGCCGCCTGATTTCGGGCTGGTGGGGCCGGAGCCCTCGGAGGCCTAACGAGGGTAGTGGAGGCAGGGCTGATTGTGCCGGGAAGCTGAAGGGGACCGAGGCGTGAGAACGGCAACGTCACACCCTGAACGGGATCGCGGTCGCTAAATTTGTTTCCGATGCAATTTCATGGTGATTACACTGATTTCTTTTTGGTAATTGGGCCGGCGCCGAGCTCGACGCGCTGCAGCCCCGGCTGTCAGGAACGGGCCTGCTGGGAGCGCGAGCTACTGATGATGATGTATGGGCCACTGTCAGCGCCCTCGCAGGGACACAGTGCGGCAGGCGGGGCACCGCCTGGGCCCTCTGGGGCTGCGACCCCTCCCGGTGCCTCCTGGCCTGCGAAAGCCCGGCTCTGCTGCGTGTCACCACGTGACCCTGGGCATGCCTTGCCACACGGCTCGAGGCTGCCCTTGCTTGCCACTTGGGGACAACCCCGACCCCTCTGGATGGGGTCAGCAGGGATGCCTTGGCGGTGGCTGAAGGTCACCAGCCACGTCCTTAGCCCTGGCCAGTCCCGCCTGGGTGCGCTGGCAGCTGCAGGAACACCGTGGCATGCCTGTGCAGCATTGCAGCTCAGTTTGCTCTGAGCCAGGGGCTCCAGGGCGAACCCTCTGGGGAGCATCTACAGAGCACCACTGCTGGAGCCCCAGGCTCAGGTGAGGGCTGCATTGTCCCCAGAGCTCTCTGCCTGGGGTGCTTAAGGTCACTTGGGGTTCGGCCAGACAGGCGGCCGGGACTGCACCTCCACACTGCCACCCCTGCGGAGGCACTGAGCAGTCCTGTGGGCAGGGTCCCAGCGGCACCTCAACTCCGCCGGGAGACACCGTGCTTGCTCCCCTGCCTCCCGGCCATGAGACCCCAGCCCCACACACCTGCCAGCAAGAAAACCCAGAGCCAGGAGCTTTTAGCAAAAATGTTTAATCTCTCCTTAATGTGTGTGTTTATTTACAAGTACTAAATCTGAAGAACAGTAAAATAGGAAATAGCCGTATATTTACACATCTGCGGTCCGAGCGCCGGGTGGCTCCACGGCTTCCGCGAGAAGCCACGGCCAAGGTCGGCTCAGACCGTCCAAGTGGTCACTCTTCTTTTGGGTGGGGGCATTAAAGGACATTAAAGGACAGCTAATTGTGGGCTTCGTCTTAAAAATATCTTTCTCTCTCTAAATATATCTACTCTAGCTCGTGTAGCACCAACGACGGCAGCCGTCACGTCCCGAGCTGGGGTGCACCCAGGGTGGAGGCTCTCGGCAAGATCGAACCGGAAGGGCGGGGCACAAGTCTGGTCTGGGTCCCTGGGAGGAACTCAATGCAGGGTTCCTGGGGCCCCCCTCTCCCATAGCCCCCGGCCCCTCAGGCCCAGGGAGAGGCAGGCCTGGGGTCCAGCAGCCCTGGGCTGGGAGTTCAGGGCCAGCTCGAGGTATATCAAGAAGCCAGGCTCCCAGGCCCAGGAGGGAATCAGCCCGAGCACCCTTGAGCTCAGGTGTGGGGCAGGGAGAGCGACGCTGTGGGAAGCAGGTGGCCAGAGCAGGGTGGCGACAGCAGTGTCTGAGCCAGTGGGAGTGTCACTGTGGGGACTCTGGGACTGCAGGGGCAGGGCCTGGGAGCGCCTTCACCGCCCATCCCTGCTCCACTGGGGGCCCTGCCTCCAGACCAGCGCCAGGGCTTGGAGTCACGGTCCCCACCGCAGGACACTGGGGAGTGACAGGGGGCCCGGGGCCCAGCTCTTAGGGCACTGCAGAGTCAGGAGGACCGTGGGAACTAGTGGTAAATACAAGTCGGAGCCTAACTCCATGACCTGGGGCCCAGCGGAGACGCTCAGTCCTGCTGTCCTGGGTGCAGTGCGCTTAGAATCGGCTTGACCAACGCGTATGTAAACAGATACTGCTAAAGTGCTTGTGGCTGGACACCATGGGCTCTGCAGCTGTCACTCCAGGCGGGCACGCCCTCCTGCCGCTGCCCATCCCCACAACCTACTGGACCACGCAAGTGGACACAGCAGCCTGGTGGGCCCAGCTCTCTGTTGGAGCCAGGAGGAGGCCTACAGACGGGCAGCAGTTGGAGGTGGATTCTGGCAAAGGTGGCAGAGGGGATGCGGAGCCCCTGCCAGGCCAGGCAGGACTGGAAGAACTGGGGGCTTCAATGTGAAGCCAGAGGCCAGGGAAGACTTCAGGGGCGACAGGCTCCCACCCAGGCACGGGCAGGCAGCAGCAGGAGAGAGGCGGGGGTGGGGCTGGCTCAGGGGTGGGAACCCCGGCCAACACTGGGAGCGACCAACTCATCACAAACTACACTGCCAGGCGCTGGCTCTGTCCCAGCCCTGCTGCAGCGCCCGTGGGGCCAAGAGCTCCCTGAGGCAGAAGTTCACCGATTCCACACCCACCCCCACCCCGCCCCCCAGCCCAGTGGAGGGACACCTCCGCGGTGTCCACCTGTGCGGCGTCCACTCTGGCTCAGGCTGCCTAGGGAGGAAGGGACGCCAGGGCCGGCGTGGGGCAGGGCCCAGGGCACTGAGGCTGGGGCTGGCCGCAGTTAGCTGTCCCTTAACGTCCATGAGAATCCTTTAGTACCATCGAAAAAGTGAACTGGAAACGGGGCCAGGCCGCTTGTTCGCTTTTACAAGTGACTGATTAATTAAAAAACATAAAAAAAGGGGTCTAACAACCTCTACTATTCAACACTTGCAGTTTTAAAAAGATCAACTCAGACTAAACGCTAGCACGATCATGCATAATCCACGGGCCCTGGGCACCCTGGCAGCGCTGGGGGGGTGCGGCAGGAGCCGACCCCAAGGTCTTGGGCCGCGGGCCGGGGCTGCTCTGCCGTGGGCAAGCTACGGGCACATCCCCGGGCCCTCTGGTAGCGCGTTCCCGCCGCCTGCTTCTCGGTTTGCTGGATCTTATTTAAAATGCCTTCTCCTTCAGTCACCTATGCAGCACCCCACTGGGGCTGGAGACTGAGGCCAGAGCCACACTTATATACACACACACATATATATATATGTACAGGTGTGTTTCTATTAAAAACGTGTTCTCTCTCGCTCGGTGAGGGCAAGGGGACACCACCCGTTGCTCGCGGCCCCAAGGTCCAGGCCGGCGGGGTGGCTGCGGGGGCCATGTCACAGCCCCAGCCACCCAGCCTGCACCCCAATCGCTTGCTCCCCTTTGCAAAGAACACCAGTCCCCAGCCGTCTCTCTGCTCTGGAGGGGCCGGGACGCTGCTGAGATGCCAAACTGGAAGCCACTGGGGGGATGCTGGGGTCAGGGGAGACGGGGAGGGGGTGGTGTGGCCAGGGCTGCCCGCGATAGCTCCATGGTGGGCAGAGCTCGGCCCACCCTTGCGGGCAGCTGCCGAGAGCCGTGCGTGGAGGGAGAATAAATAACGGACGCGTGCTCTGTGACCCGGAGCCCCAGCCCACTGGGCTCCAACAGGCACAGCCCTGAGGACAGAGAGGGAGCTGCCTGGTCCGTCGGGAGTCCCTCGGGAGCTGTGGGCAGTGCCGTACGCCGCCCCTCCATAGGAGGGGGTGGGGCCTCTCTCCGGTGGCCTTGGCCGCGCAGAGCACGCGGTGAATCTGAGGATGGCGGTGCGGCGAGCATGAGGATGCTGGACGGGGAAGATGAGCGGCGCTCGGCCCGGCCTTCGCTTCGTCTCGGACGGCCCTGGTCCTCCCGCCTCTCCCTCCGGCTGCCAGCCAGCCCCTCGGGCTCCGCAAATGCCGCAGCTCAGGAAGCTGGGAACTGCGCCCCGGCTCCTCGTCCTGGCCTCAACGACACTGACCAGGCCGGCTTCCCCTCACTCTGGAGGGGCCCAGCCTCACCCTCTGCTCCTCGGAGGCTGCCCCCTTCTCCCATGAAGGCCACTGGGCCGCAGCAAAGGTCCTGGGCCAGTCTGGGCACAGAGCCGGTGCAGCAGGCACCACGCATCCACGCCGGGTGGGAAGGGAAGGGAAGGCCCAGAGGACGCTGGACCTCACGCCCGACCCCGAGCACCGCCCGGGCACTCTGCACAGCTGGGGCGGGGGCTGCCCTCTGGCTCCGCCTCCCACTGGGCGGTCACCGGCCGGGGCTCAGCTGCTCAGGGCCATCGTGTCCACCACCTGCTCCAGCTTGCTCCGCAGCCGCTGCCGCCGGGCCTGCTCATCCTTCTCCAGGGCAGCCAGGATCTGCAGGGCCGGGGAGGGGCGCCGTGAGCCAGGCCTGCTGCCCACTTGTGCGGACGGGTCACGGCCTCCGCACGGCTCATGGGGCCCTATGGGGGGGGCCCTACCCCACGCACTGCCCATGGCCTGGCAGCGCCTAGCGGGGACCGTGGCGCAGATGCCCAGGGCTCACTCCTGGTTCCAGCTGAGCACCTTCAGTTTTGAGGCCAAGCCCCAGGAACTTGGGCCAGGGTCATCCTGGGTCGTCACCCCCACTCGGCCCCCACGCCCGTGGGCTTAGGTTCCTTGGCCCCTCTGTCCACAGCAGTGCCCCTGCCCCGCCCTGCCTGTCTCCCCTCCGCCCACAGCAGGCCACCTCTCCCACCCCTCACCCTCCCCAGCATCTCTGTGACCTTTATAGTCCCCCCAGATGACCTCACTCCCCTGCCCACTCCCACCAAGCCCTGGGCCGTGGGCTTTTACCCCACCCCTCCGACCCACTGCCATCAGCCACACCACTGCTCCTTCTTCCTGTTTCAGGCCACCTGCCCAGGGACTCCCGCTCCCGCCTCGACCTCTGCTCTGTGCTCTGGCCCTGCCTGCCCACTGCCTCCTCGCCTCAGCTGCCCACAGGCATGAGTCACTGGCACCCACCTCCACGAGAGTGCAAAGCTGGGCTCCTGACCCCAGGCCCGTGACTGTGGCGGCTTTTCCCACCTCCAGTCAGGGATAAGTGCGTCCTCTGCATGCATACCCAGAGCCCACAGTCAGCCCCCGCTTTCCCCCGGCACACCCAGAGCCCACAGTCAGCCCCCGCTTCCCCTCCGCACACCCAGAGCCCACAGTCAGCCCCCGCTTTCCCCCTGCACACCCAGAGCCCACAGTCAGCCCCCGCTTTCGCCCTGCACATCCAGAGCCCACAGTCAGCCCCCGCTTCCCCCCTGCACACAGAGCCCACAGTCAGCCCCCGCTTTCCCCCTGCACACCCAGAGCCCACAGTCAGCCCCTGCTTCCCCTCCGCACACCCAGAGCCCACAGTCAGCCCCCGCTTCCCCCCTGCACACCCAGAGCCCACAGTCAGCCCCCGCTTCCCCTCCGCACACCCAGAGCCCACAGTCAGCCCCCGCTTCCCCTCCGCACACCCAGAGCCCACAGTCAGCCCCCGCTTCCCCTCCGCACACCCAGAGCCCACAGTCAGCCCCCGCTTTCTGGCTGAGACCTCCCACACCCCTGTCCGAGGGAAGCCGCATGCAGCCTGCACCCTCCTCCCCAGGACGGCCCTGCTGCAGCCCTCAGTGCCTTGGCACTGGCCACACCCATCCTGCCCCCCAGGATCACGCAGCCTGAGGCAGCCTGTCACAGTCGGGCAGGACTGAGCCCTCCCTGCTGCACACGCACGCAGTCCGAGCTCTGTGTGCCCAGCCCTGGGGACGTCCACCCAGGTCAATGACCCTGTAACAGGTCCCTCAGGGGACAGTCACAACCCCACCCTGATCTCCACTGTGCAAAGAACACTGTCACCTCACCCCACCCTAAGCAAGACCGCTGGTCACGGTGGGCTCAGCCAGCTGCTCAGCCCGGTAGGCTCCCCGCCCTGCCCCAGGACCTAGGCAGCCGTCAGGTGCACAGGGCCAAGGCAGCCTTGAGCTGCCTGCTGGGGTGGGGGAGGGGCAGCAAGTGCTGGCTCAGAGCTGACCAGGGAGCAGGCAGGGCGGGGGCTCCGGCGGAGGCTAGGGACCCCTCTGTCGCTGCACACGGCGACTGGCCATGCCCACCTCGTCCTTGTACTTGGTGATGTAGGAGTAGATCTCGTGCAAGGCGCTCATGCTGTTGAACTGGCTCAGGTGCAGCCGGGACTGCTCGGCCAGGTAGGCGCTCATGTCCTGGTCGCTGATGGCGGGCATCTTGGCGATGTCGGCGTAGTACCTGTCGGTGGGCGGCCAGGGGTGGGTGTGTGAGCGGGAGCGCAGGCCTCCTGGCCACCCGTCCCCTCTCCTCGCCTCTGGCCACCCACCTCTCCACCCAGCTCTTGTAGTTGGGGATGTCCTTGGCATAGAGCAGCTTGTTGGAGGGCGAGTCCTTGCCCAGTTTGTGCTCCGACGTGGAGCAGGAGTCCATGAAGGTCTGGGCCACCACCGACAGGCAGGCATCCGTGATGCTGTTCTTGTGGATGTCGAACACGAACTGCGGGTTCTTGATCACGTTCACCCAGAAGCGCAGGGGCAGGCTGCAGGCAAGCGGACCAGGCACACGGTCAGCCGGCTCCCCTTCTGCACAGCCCCCTCCCCACCGGGCCAGGCCTGGCAGAGCCGCAGCTGCGACCCGTGTGGCTGCGCACAGCGGCCTTGGCAATGACACAGCTCTGTGCCCAGGAGCTGTCTGGCCCAGCCCTCAGCTGCAAGCCCTCGCTCCAGGGAGTACCCGGAGCCTGCACTGGGCCTTCGTCGCTGCTATCAGCCCCTTCTCACATATGGCGGCCCACACAGGCATGTCTCCGCACAGCATGGAGGATCAGGACCTGCCCTCCCCGCCCCCACCCCGCATGCACGTGGCTCCCACTGCCCCAGGGGCCTCCCTGAAAGTGGAGGGAAGAGGATGTGTGCAAACCCAGGGTCAGGGAGGCGGTGGGATGGACAAATGGTGATGGCCCCATCACAGCCTGCAGGAGCTCAGCCCCAGAGCCGGCCCACCTGGCTCGGGCTCCTGGCGCCCCCGGCTGCGCCAGCCCTCGGCGGGATGCCCCAGAGCACCCCAGCGCGTGGTTACCAGTTGCTCTTCCATGTGTGCCGCACGTCGGCGTCGTGGATCTGGTGCTTGTCGGCCTGCTCGTCCAGGAAGTCGAACATGTACTTGATGGCCAGCGGCAGGGCCGAGCCCCGGTGCGCCGTGCTGAAGATGGTCTCAAACAGGTCGTCCACGAACTTCTGTAGCGTGCCCTGTGGGTGGCCGGGGACACGGAGCTGCACGGCCCTGCCAGGCTGCCCGTGCGAGCCGCCTGCTGCTTCTGAACTTGGCCGTCACCCCCGTACCCCCCAGGCAAGGGCCCCACCTTGGTGGCCAGCAGCCGCGTCAGGTAGATCTCTGAGACCATCTTGCTGCCCCGGTCGCCCTCGCGCTGGTCCAGGTGGTCGTGGTTCTTCACCAGGTGCCACAACTTGGTACCGCTCTCCAGGTCCGGCGTGATCATGGGCGTGCGCGAGCGCAGGCTGTCGGGGCTGCTGGCCGTGCGTAGCATGCTCTCTGCAGGCACCAGGCCGTCAGTGGGCAGGGCCCCTGCACCCCCACCCCCACCTCTGGGCACGCAGAGCCCCTGCCCAAGCCTCCCTGGGTTGCTGGGGACAGCCCGGGCCACCGGCAGGGCGGGGTGTGAGTGAGCTGGGGCGCACACTGTCGGGAGAGGCACGGCCTGCAGCATCAGAGACGGGTGTGCTGGCCCGACCCTCACCGTATCTGCTGAGGGACTTGGTGAAGGTGGAGGAGTTGGAGATGTTGTAGGCTGACGTCTGCTTGGGGACCAGCGCCACCGACGACCCGTCTGTCACCTGTGTGCAGAGGGCCAGGGACTCCGTGATGCCCCTGATGCTACCACAATGCCGACTGCCCGCCCACCCCGTCAGGGGCCTGGGCCACACCACGGCGTCTGCGCCGGGAGTGCCTCCCCACTCTGGGCCTCGGTGCTCTGTGTGGGGCAGCTCCAGGGCTGCGGGGACAGTGCCCAGGGCCAGCGTGAGAACCGGGTGGTCCCACGGCCTCTGCCCCCTTTCCTCCCGATGGCCATAGCCTGCCACCGACCTGGCTGTCCTCTAGGTTCTGGACCCCAACACGCACTGCCGCCGAGCCCCGGGGAGGCGAGACTCGCACTGCGGCCAGAGCGCAAGGCCGGGCGCACCTGGTAGTGAGCCAGCGTGTTCAGCCTCTTCCAGTCGTTGTCGATCTTGGTGGTAACATCTTCGTCCTGCAGGATGATGCGCGCCATGCGGCCCTGGCGCCACTCTGCGGGGAGCAGGGCGCTGAGAGATGCCGTGGGGCTGCCCCGCCCCGATTCCCGCCTCCTATTTCCTCATGTCCGGGGAGGGTGCGCGGGGCACGAGTGAAGGGCCTTGAGAGCCGAGTAAGGAGGGGCAGGCCCCACCCTCTGTCCAGGCAGCTCCTCCCACTGGCACAGGAGGAGGGGCCTGTTCTCCACTGCAGCCCCTGTACCTTCTGTGGGGACCTAGCCCTGGGGGCTGCCCCCTGCCTTCCTGGGCTCCGGGTCCCGCCACACCTGCTGCAGACCCCAGAGCCCTGCCCCTCACCTGCCCATCCCACAAGGCACAGCCCCTGGCTCCACAGGCCCAGCTCTGGCCTCTCACCCCACTTCTGCCCCTCTGGTTTCCAGTCAGCAGGGAGGGGGCCATTTTGACCCCCCCCAATCCTACTCCTCTGCCCAGGGCCCAGTCTGCCCCAGCCACTCACCCAGGTCCATGTCCCCGGCCTTGGGCCGCTGGGAGTAGGGGACGCCCTTGTACACGGCGTCCAGCAGCTTCTCCTTGACCTGTGTCACCGTGTCACAGTTCAGCCCCTTCACCGGCACCTCGGGGGCGTTCTCGTTCTCGGGGATCACACAGTTCAGCGTCTGCGGGGAGTGGGGGGCTGTGTGACGGAGGGTGCGGGGGGGGGGGACGGGGTGGGGCAGAGGGGGGCGCGACGGCAGCTGTGCTCACCAGCGTCTTGTAGTCGATCTGCTGCCGGATGAGCTTGTCCTCGCTCAGGGAGTAGCGCGCCTCGCCCGTGATGGCATCGATGGGCCCCTTCTCCATCTGCTGCTTGATGGCGCAGTACAGCATGAACAACGGCTCCCCCGCACACTCCTGAGGCCGGGCGGAGAATGAGGTTGCGCCCAGGACCCGGGCTCCACGCACCCGCCCCGCCCCTCAGTCCTTCCAGTGCCAGCCACGCTGCTCCCGGGCCAGCATGGCTCCCAAGCTCTTTCTAGGAGGCTGCTCTGTCCCTGGTCCCGAAGTCCAAGGACATGCTGGGAGATACAGAGGCCCCGCCTCTGGCACCCTTGTGATACCTGAGCAGGGAGGGAGAACGTGGCAGTAAGGCCCAGCGGGATTTAGGCGGAGACAGACCAAGGCTGGCCGATTCCAGCCTGGCGTCCTCCCCCAGGACCCACACACTGAACCTGACTGTGGTGGCAGGGGCCAGGGCGGAGACAGCAACGCGCGCTCTAAGCGACTGAGAGCTGATGCTACCTGTTCCCAAGAACTCGCCCCGCAGAGGCTCCGCAGCCCCGGGCCAGCAGGGCTGCAGTCTGGCAGGGCAAATGCCCGACCCCGGCCCCCCATTCGGCGGCCTCGAGGACTGCCTCCTGCCCCCGTCTCGCAGCCTCTGCAGCTGCTGTTCCCACAGCCAGAACTCTCTCCCCGGCCTTCACAGGTGCTCTGGACTCTACCCAGCACCCCTTTCACACGAGTGCTCCCCACACCCACCCCCAACGCTGCAGCCCCACCCTGCGTCACCTGCGGAAGTGACCTCGCTCCCACTGGGGATGGGGGCTGCCCGAGGGCCCGGGTATGTCTGCCTCATTCACATCCTATCCCTGGCACCCAGTGCACAGCCTGGGAGGGGCTGCCGGCACCTCGGGCAGGAACTGAACCAATGAAACTGCGTCTAGGGTAAAGGTTCATGTTGCCATGGCAAAGTGAAACCGCTGACTGGACACCAGGGCCTGGGTTGAGGGTCCGCTGCAGTCGCGGCCATCTGACAGGGTTCAGAAGGTCTGAGTGTGCCCCTGGCGGGCAGCAGGCTCGGGCAGCCCCCAACCGGGCCCTTGGCAAACAAACAGTGGCTCTACCCAGTCACCAGATGCTCCGGGCACCTCGTTAGCATCTGCGGTAATTAAAGAGACAGCTGCTAAGGAGCCGCGGCAAGCATGGATCATCCCGAGACCTTGCGACAACACGCCTGTCTTTGAAATTATGTTTCATTTGCAAACTTGGCTTCATTAAGTGGGCTGGGAAGGGGAGCAGGGCTGGACCAGGGGCTGCTGACAGCTGCCTCTCTTCCTGGGTATGCCATCTGATGGGAGGGGCTGCCCAGGGCTCCCCAGGACCAGGACCTCGCAGAGGGTGAACGGAGCACAGCTACAGCCTCTGGAGGTCAGAGCAAGAACTTATCAACCTGAGGTCACACAGCAAACAGCTGGAGAATCCAGGATTCAAATCCAGACCCAGCGGGCCCCAAAGCACCTGCTCTTTAAAAACCAGGTATCCTCAGAGAAGGCTCAGGCAGGGCCACGCCTCTCTCTCCGACCTAGGCAGCAACCTTGCCCGCGCCGGCCCTGACCACTTCCCTTAGAGTCCGTGCAACGGAGCAATCAGAGCGGTAAGAAGCCGGGAGAGAGCAAAGTCCAGACTCAGCCCCAGCCACGAATGCGGAGCAACCGCCCAGCGAGAAGCGGCACCTTCACAGCGAAAGCCGACCCGGGCAGCCTGGTAAGGGCACAAGCAGATGCTTATCCATCGGGGTGGGGGGGAGTCAAGCTGCACCCCGACCTCACACCACACACCAACAAGAGTTGTACCTCAGTGCAACACGGCAGCTACAAACGACGAGCGTGCTTTTAAAAATTCCTGTCGCCTCCGAAAAGAAGTAATTCTACAAAAATGACCAAAGGCTACACACAGACATTTGCAAACTTGGCTTCAAAGAAAAGTTAAAAGTGGCCGATCAAACACAGACACGGCGCTCAGCTCGCGAGAGGAATGCCAACTAAGGGACCAGGTCTCAGTGTGCACCCAGCAAACCAGCGGCGACCAGACTGCTAAGCCCGGTGTTCCCCCAGGGGAGGAGCCTCAGACAAGGAACTGGCGCGGCTTTTTACAGGACAACGTGGCAGCATTTCTGACGACTAAAACAGAGCGCGCCCGATTGCCTACACTCGCTCTGCTAGAAATCCACTTAAACCTTAGCTCAGCAAACCAAGACAAAGGCGCTACTAGCCGCGGGGCAGAGGATCCAAACGTTCCTACACGCTTTGGCAGTGAACATGCAATGAAGGGCGCAGGAGCCACACTGTGGAACATCACACAGTCGTTAACGCAGAACAGGGCTAACACCTGTGTCCCTACCTGCAAAGGTGGGCCGGGCACACTGCCCACGGCGGGGGGAGAGGGAGGAGAAGTGCAGTACGTGCAGGCGACACGAGTGCCACCACTCCAAAGAAGGAAACTTCCCAATGAAGAGAAGGGGCCACCCGAAAGTTTCTCCTTAACGTGAAAAACACCCTCTATTATAGGCATTTGCTTCAGTTCAAAAGCCAGCCTGGGAAGACAGGCAGCAGAACACGGACGACATCGCCCTCAGAACATCAGAGGGCCGGCGCGCACCCCTTCCTACTCACATCCATGTGCTCACGAGCCCGGATGGCTTTCTACTTGTTTCTAGGGACTGGCGCTGTGGCGCAGTGGGTTTAAGCTGCTGCCTGCGATGCCGGCAACCCGTATGGGCACCAGTTTGTGTCCCGGCTGCTCTACTTCTGATCCAGCTCCCTGCTAATGGCCTGGGAAAAGCAGCTCAAGCTGGCCCAAGTGCTTGGGCCCCAGCCACCCACATGGGACATGAGGATGAAGCTCCCAGCTTCTGGTTTCAGCCTGGCTCAGCCCTGGCCATTCTGACCATCCAGGGAAAAACCAGCAGGTGGGAAGGTCCCTCTGTCTCTCTGTAACTTCGACTTCCAGGTAAATAAATACATCTTTTTTAAAAGTTTTTTTTTCTAAAGACAGCAAGGGATGAAAAGGATCTGGGTTGTTTAAAAACCATGTGTTCTCTCCAAGTCCATCTGCATGTCGCATGTGCCAGGGTTCCCCTCCTCTTTAGGGCTGCGTGGTACTCCGCCGTGCGGACAGTCCCTCTTTCCTCTAAGATGCTAGGTGGATGCCCAGAACCTCAGATGGGACCGAATCCTACATACACCGTGTTCTATTCCCAGACTGTCCAAACCTATGCCTAACCCGTGACCCACCACCACTTGCAGTGAACGGCTGTTTCCGGGGTGCCCTGCTGGAGAGTCTGTGTAGGCTCAGCGCTGGGCTTCCTGCCCCAGGACCCGCCTTCTGCCGCGCGTTCCACCCACAGCCACCACGCTGTCCCCATCTGAGTAAGCACTTGTCACGCACCAGTCATCTGCGGTCTGAGGTATGAGGACCTCCCTTCGCTCCCGGGCCACGGACGCGGGACTGCTCTCTCCCGCTGCTGCGGCGCCCGTGGCACGCCCCTCCCCTTGCCTCCTGAGAACGCTCACCGGCTCACAGGCTCGCCGCCCCGCCAGGAAGCACTTCCTGCCTGCTACGGCCAGCAGCACGCCTCCTGAGGTCAGGCCATGGTGAAGTGGACTGAACGGTCCCTGCCCTCAAGCGCTGCTGCTAAGAAACCGCTAAGGGATGGCGCGGACACGCAGGACAGCGGGGGGATTTCTGTCCGGGCAGGACGGAGGGGCCGGCATGAGGTGCCAGCATGCAACTTAAAACCGAGCGGTCGCTCACTTCTGCAGCTTCTCAGGGGCGTTTTCAGATCATGGGGGACCCTGGGAGGTGAAGCTCTGGGGAAAGGGGTGCTGTACACCCACATCTTGCACAGCCACTCCTCCGCTGATGGACACGTGGTCGCGTCCACGCTACTTTAGTGAAAGCATCCAACCACAAAAGGACAGATACTCGGACTGTGCTGACACCAGGGGCCGCAGAGACAGAGCAGAACAGGGGCTGCTGGGGCAGGGCGGGGGGAGAGAAGTGGGGAGGGGTCCCAGCTTGGGAGAAGGCACTGCTGGGCACGGGCGGGGGTGACGGCTGGGCCACATTATCAGCGTGCAGTCAGCCTTCCACATCTGTGGATTCCATGTCCGTGGAAGCAGAAGGAAAACACCGGGTGGGGGCTGAGCGCAGACTCTCGCTCGTCATTGCTGCCGCACACAGGAGGGCAGCTGTTTGCACAGGGCTCCCCCGTGTGAGGGGTCCCTGGCTGTCCAGAGTAAGTGGGAGCAGGGGCGGGGCAAGCCTGCTCAGTGCGAACCCTGCACCACCTCACAGAAGGGACCGGAGCATCCGTGCACTGTCTGTCCCTCACGGACGCCGAGGGGCCGCTGTCTCTGAAGCTGCCGAACCTGCACCCTGCAGAATGGTCAGAGGGCAGGTTTCACGCCGCGTGTATTCTACCACAGTCAGAACAGTTAGAGGAATCTGTAGCGTGCCCAAAAGTAATGAGCTGCCAAGCCACGGAAAAACACGTGGGAACCTCAAATGCACGTGACCAGGTGAAATATAACAATCAGGCGAGGCTGCGCATGGTACGATTCTGACTCGATGACATTCGGAAAAGGCAAACCCAGGGGGACGACAGGAAGGTCGGGGTTCCCGGGGGTCAGGAGAGGAATGGGTGGACAGGCAGGGCACAGAACGCCACTCTGCAGGACGCTGCAACAGCACACACACAACAGCGCACGCCCACCAAAGCCGACAGGGCGTGCGATGCCAAAGGTGAACCCGGCGTCTCCCGGGGACGTCACCGTGGGCAGTGACACAGCTGCGGAGGGCAGGGATTGCGACAAGTGTTCATCTGGGTGGTGGTGGCGGTGCCCGGGGCCGGGCAGACAGTGTGGACGCCCCTCGACTGAGGATGAGAGCGTTCCATCCCGGTGAACCCCTGGGAGACGGAACGCCCTCTAAGTCCATAGCGCACTTCAATGCCCTCTTCCCACCGCACGGCTGTCCTGCCCAGCCCACCCCGAATGCTGAGAACGCCCAGGGCCTCGCTGGTAACCAGCTGTGCAGCAGCTCGCGCCCAAACAAAAGACATGGGCAACGCAGTGCACTACATAGCGGGCTGTCGCGTGGCCGTGGGGCTCCCCAGGAGCTACTGCCACGGGCGCTGCCCACCGCGGTCAGAGAGGGTCAGAACCCATGTCAAAGGCCCAGGAAAAGCACAAAACTCAAGTTTGAAACATGGCTGCTATGCCGTACATGTGAAACACCCCAAGAGGAGGGACCGTGTTGGGGCTGGGCTGCGTGTGGGGCCATCTTGGCACCGTATTTCACTGCAAGCCTGGGGCTGCTTGAGGTCAGGCAGGGGGACCCCATGTAGTGGCTGTCTCGGGTCCCCAGCTTTACGCTCAGGCAGCCCTGGGAGGCCCTCGTGGCTCTAGGAGTTGGGTTCCCAGCTCTTGGCTTCGGGCCGCCCGGGCCCAGCGGTTGAGGGCATCTGGAGTGAACCAATGGAGCTCTCTGCCACTATCTATGTCTCTGTCTCTCTGCCTCTCGGATGAACAATAAAGTTTATCTTAAAATCACAAAACCCAAAGCCGTCGAAAGTAGCCAGTGGTCAGCAGCACAGACATAGTCAGCCTCAGGCCTCTCTCCTGGGGCGGGGACTCAACCCCTTCCTGGAGAAGCCAGGTCCTGGTCATGGGCCATGATCTGTATCCAGCATCAGTCTCCCTCTCTGCACCGGAAGGGGTCGCCCAGGAGTGGGGTGACCCAGCAGCTTTGAGAGCTCCCTCACCCGGCTGCACCCCTTTGCTGGGACCACACTGCAGACGAGGGTGGGCTCGGGGTCAGCACGGCCCATGATGCTCCTGCGTGCAGCCCTCTCCTCGCCTGCTCCCACCTCCCTTCCTAGCCTCCCTGGCCGTCCACCACCCCGAGACACAGCCTTTCCCCCAGGACGTAGCCCTGCAGGCTTTGCACTGTGCAGTGCTCCTGCAAAAATGCACGGTGCTCCAGCCCTGTGGCCAGCCCGGCAGGAAACAGAGTCCACAGCTGACCCAGGTTCTCAGGCGGGGCTTGTGCTGAGCCTGCCTGTCTGGGCGTGACAGCTGCCTGCAGGTGCACCTCTCAGGTGCACCTCTGAGCCGCGGCCCTGGCTGGACGGAGCTCAACTCCGTGAGCATGAAAACCAGCGGCAGATGTAACAGGCGGCACTTTTGCAGGAAATGCCCGACTCGGTGTTAGCTGTCGCCACTTCAGCGTGCAATGACGATATGATTAGGCTGGGTACTGCTGTGCGCACAGGAACCTGTCACCTCCAGCAATGGCCACGAGGCCCACCCCCTCGCCTTCCTGGGTCCTTTCTCTCTCACAGCCTCACTGCTCCCTCCCTGCGGGCTGTCTGCCTTCACTGCAGGGACCTCAGACCCCTGCCCTGTCTCAACCCCCACCCCCTACCCCCCATCCTGCCTCCTGTGTGTCCTGAGCTGCACACGATGCAGACTCTGCTCTGGGCACCAACACCTCTGAGCTGAGCTGGGCAGAGCAGCGTCCTGCAGAGTGGCAGCTGAGCCGGCAGGGGCACAGGCCATCCCAGGATTCCATGAAGTAAACGAGGCTTTGAATCCAGGCAGTTGGTCGGCACCAGCCCCCACCCTCGACTGCTAGGCCACAGAGCTGGTCACCGGCACGTGGACAGCACGCAGGGCACACGCTTAATGCACACACATGGCTCGACACGGGGATCCTGCTGCTCCCAGCCTCTGACAACGTGCACCACACTGCCAGCCAGGTGACACTCGATCCATATGACGGCTCCGCACCTGCAGCGCGGGCAACTGACTCCACAAATGACAGCCACAACACAGGCTCGGGGACCACGGCCAGCTCCCGTCTCTACCTTCCGCGCTCCTCAGCCTGGTGACCCAGCTCCGGACACTGGCAGTGTGGTGTCTGGGCCTGTGTCCAGAGCCAGCTCAGCCGCTCGCTGCCCAGCTGGGACACCTATGTGGGCTACCTTGTGGGCTAGGCAAGGGCCAGGCACCTGAGAGGAAGGGAGGCAGGCGAGGGCCAAGGGCTGTGTGTGCCCAGGCACCCGAGGCCGGTCCCCGCACCCCGAGCTGGCTTCTACTGCCTTTTCTCTGGCCGCAGCCCCCAGCCCCTGGGCCCGCCCCTCCCGCCGTGGCTCTGCTCGGACGCCTGTCTCCAGCCTACCTTGAGGAACTTGTACAAAAGGAAGGTGAACCAGTTGGTCAGCATCTTCTCGGCCACCGACTCCGTTCTAGGGAGTGGAGAAAGCAGACAAGGCCAGCTGGCGTCACGGCCACTGTGGACAGCACGGGCCCCGCAGCCCCTCCCCCTTCCAGGCCTCCCAGAGGCACCCGCTCCACAGGGCACCAGGTGGCTGTGAGATCTGCCACGGAGAGCCCAGGCCCTGGCGCTGGCAGCCCCACAGGGTGCCGGCACGCCTGGGGCCTTGCCTGGATATGGCGAGGCTGAGGCTCAGGGGTCCGGTGATCGCCCCCACCCCCGCCCAGGGCTCACCGCCGCAGCAGCAGCTTGGGGTGGTTCTTGCTCTCCAGGTTCTTCTCGATGAGGTCGGACAGCAGCTGCTTGAGCACGCCCGTGGCGTACTCCATCTCGCCCTGCAGGGCCGTCATGATGAGCGAGGCCACGTTGCCGCGGTCGCGCATGGAGAAGCTGCGCTGGGCCTCCAGCGTGCGGATGAAGGTGAGCAGGAAGTGCTTCTTGGTCAGCAGCTGCCCAAACAGCGTCAGCGACTTCTCCACGTTGGCCTGCACCTGTGGGCACACCCAGGGTCGGCACGTCACCCTGACTCCCCAGCCTCGACCAGCCTTCTGGGCAGAAAGGATATGACCCGGAAGCTGCCACCATGGCCCGATGCCATCAGGACAGCCTTTGGCACAGGTCCCCTGCTCCGCGGCCCGGGAAGCCCACTGCAGGCAGGGACCGGATGTGGGCACCGCTGGTGCTGCCGGGAGTGCACACTCTGGGTGGGGGAGGCAGCTCCGCCACCCCTGCACAGCCAGGCCCTCGGACCGGATCTCCCCTCGCCTGGCACGAACGAGTTCAGAGGAAGCCCAGAGCCCTGGTGTCATCCGCAGGGGGTGGGGCACACGTCCTGGTCTCATTCCGCCTTCAGATAAGCAATGCAAACCCAGCACTGTGCCTGCCTCATGGACAAGGACACCCAAGTCCAGAGACAGGAGGAGGCCTGACTGGGATCACAGAGCATGGAGGTGGGGGGAGGGGTGCAGTGCAGGCACAGCCCGCTCCAGGGCTCTAAGGCTTGTCACGGCAGGTTTCCTACCAGGCTGTGCCCAGAGGTCACCAGGGACACCTGGCTCCTGGTCCAGGCAGACGACAGGCACTGGGCAGAACACACACAGTCCCAGCTGAGAGATAGTCAGACAGATGACAGCGGGAGGGGTTCTATGGGGAGCTTCGGCATGGCAGCAGCCTGGGGTGGAAGGCCATGAGCAGAGCCGCCGGGAACCACCCAGGACTGCAGGTGAGCAAGCGGCCAGCGGGCCCCTCGGAGGCAGCCCCTGAGAAAGGGCCGAGCGCGCAGGCATAAGGGCAGTGTGCTGTGAGGAGGCCCGGCTTCCCCCCGTGCTCCTGGGCCCTCTCCTTCCTGCCCTCCAGAGCCACCCTGGCCAGTGCCCTGGCCCAGCCTGGACATGGGGCTCACTGCCTGGCCCACTCTTGGATCTGCCTGGGTCCTGAGCCCAGCAGGACTGGGCTGCCCTGAGAACTCCCGGCTGCTGAGGTCATCCGGCTTGCCTCACACCCAGGGGCCTTGCAGGCAGCATGTGGCGGCGGCCTCTGCTTGCCGGCCGCGAGGCTGGTGCTCCTACCTCCATCTCCTTGAGCACAGGGTGGTCCTCAATCCCAGGGAACAACACACGCATGGCGTACGTGCGGTAGTCCAGGAACGGGATGCCGGCTCCATCCAGGTCGTTGGTCAGCTCGTGGATGTCGGTCTGCAGCTCTGCAAAGGCTGTGTGTGGCAGGACACGTCATCAGCAGGGGCACCTCCTGCCGGCCCCACCCTCCCACTGCCCTGTCACTCCAGGGCTTCGCGACCACTGCGTCTCCCGGTGCCTGGCTCCCTAGCCCTACCAGGGACCCAACTCCTCTCCCTCCCAGGCTGCCACAGGATGAACCCAGATGAGAGCAGAGATGGCTGCGGCACCAGGGCTGGGCTGGGCAGGGCCCCAGGGTCGCAGATGCTGACAATGGGGGGTGGAGCCTCCTTCTACCACCCAGGAAGGGACAGGGTACCCAAGTATGGGAGGTGGGGGGTAGCAGAGACCCAGGGCCAACTGGCTGCACGCTGTGCCCCAACCCCCACGCCCCACCCTCCAACAATTCCCCACGCATACCTCAGGCACACAGGGGCCCTCAGCGCAGCCCGACCCCCCTCCGGGCCAGCTCTGCCTCCTCAGGAACAAAGGCAGGCAGGGCAGTGCAGCAGCCTCACAGAACATTCCAGAGCTGTGAGGTGTCCGCTGCAGCTGCCTGAGGGATGCGCTATCTGATCGTGAGCCAGAGGAGCGCCAGGCAGGCTGGGGCTGGGGCAGGGGGCTGCGTCTGGCGGGTTTAGTTAAGAGCCAGGGCCTTCACGTCCTGGGCCCACTGTCAGGCTCACCTGCACCTGGCCGGCCATAGAGCCGCCACCATGTTCCACAGGCCATCCCCAGGGAGGCCCAGGCCACCCGCCTCCTGTCCACCAAGCCTGCCCTCCGGGTGAGCCCCAGCAGACCCAGGCATTAGGTTTACCAGGGTCTGAGGGCCCCTGGGACGCGGGACTTTCTATGTATGACATCAGAGCCCCTGGGGATTTAGTAACCACCCCACCTCGAGCCGGAGCGGCTTCGATGCCCGGCCCTGCCACAGGAATGCCCCAGGCTCTGCACCACGCCTGGCACTTGACAAGCTCGCCGCCAATGCCAGCTACTAGCAAGGCCGTTCCCACCACACCCCCACACGGAGGACCACACAGTCTCCGACAGGCTCACGGCAGGCCTGGAGCCCCGGGAAGGTGGGGCTGCACCAGGCTGGCTGGTGGCCTGGGGAGTCCCCAGCGGCACCGCTGACCGCTCAACCTGAGAAAACGGCCGGTTCCAAGTCAGCTACCCAGGGCCAGGAGCTGAAGGTAAAACCCAGCAGCCGGCCCCACCCCCGCCAGCTGGCCCCCACGCAGCCCAGGGCCTCTGCCCCAGACCACGAGGGCTCCCTCCGGGCGGCGGCCTTGGTGGCCACCTCCTGGCTTCCAGCATTGAACTCTCCCCACCCCCATGCAGTCACTCAGATCCCCAGGTGCAGGGGATCTGCAAACACCTGCAAGGTCAGGGCCGGCTCGGCAAGGGATGAGCCTGCGACGCTAGGCAGGGCTGCTCTGAGGCATGTGGGCAGGGCCGGCGGCCCCGGACCCCGCGGCATACCAGGGGAGGTCTCTGCGCTGGCTGGGACACAGTCCCGCCCTTCCCATTGATGCTCACAGCTGCTGCTCACCCACCTTCCTCCCGGTCCCAGCCAGCCCATCTGTAGCCGCTGCCTGCCCAGAATCCACCCCACCTGGTCTTAGGGTTTCAAGGGGTGCAGGCCAAGCGAGGCAGAGCTCGAGGCCCAGTGTGACCATCAGGGACAGCTCCACAGCTTGAGACCCTTTGGACAGCTGACTTGTCCACTGTGGTTGTGTTGTTCCCAAAGACAAGAGCATGCCTGAGACATAGAGGGCAGTGGGCACTGGAGAGGGAGGAGCCCCAAGCCAGACTGATTCCTGGATGCAGGGCTGATGGCCTGAATCAGCTACGCAGGCAGGCACCAGCTGCACCCTGGCCCTGCCCCACAGAGGAGCCCCAGGCTGCTACCGCCACTCACAGCCACAGGGGTGCCAACAGCCGCATGTCCCTTCTGGGGGGATGCCATAACCTGAGCCCCTTGAGGACAAAGGCCAGCCCAGGCTGAGATGTGTGCGAGCCCCATGGGCTGATGACAGACTCCGGGGAGTAAAGGCTGCACACCCCACACAGACAGGACCACCTTTTGCAGCAATGCCCAGCCAAGCGGGTGCTGTTACTGTGCCCATTCTGCAGATAAGGGGAGAGAGGCACAAGAGGACAGGGGCCCATTCCTAGTGTGGCAGTTTCTCCAGCAGCAGCCCACAGAGGCAATACCTGCTCCAGCAGCCCAGAAGCCCCAGCCGGGCACCCGGGCCAGGCATCTGTCCAGGGCCAAGCCCACGCAAGGCCGTAGCAACACTGCAAATGGAGCCAACGTCAGCAGGTGGGAAGGCACTGGCTCAGAGATGGCAGCTGTGCCAGCAGGCCCCGAGCCCCACCCCACAGCACACCTTCCTTGCACTCCAGGGCCACGCGGGACTCCAGGTTGTCCATCTGCAGCTGCAGCCGCTTGAGGGTGCGGTCGGCGTCGCGAGACTTGCGCTTGTACGCGATGAGCACGGCCACGATGACGAGCAGCAGCAGGCCCCCGCCGCCGCCGATGCCCACGATGGCGGGCAGCGTCAGCAGGCTGTCCGAGTACACCTGCAGCGTGCCTGGCGAGAACTCGAAGCCGCCCGCTCGCACCTGTCGGCCGGGAGGAGAGCCACTCGAGGGGTGCTCCCACCCCTCCTGCCTGGTGGCCATGGGGCCCCCCACACACTGCCTTAGGGTGGCGCTCCACTGATGATCTGGGGGTGGGTGGGGTGGAGCGGGGATCAGCACCAGGGCAAGGCAAGGGCTTAGGACAAGGGGCAGGTGGGGCCTCGATTAGGTAGAAGCAGCCTCAGGGCGGTGGTGGGGGCGGGGCCTGCACAGTTGGCAAGGGTCTCTCACTGGGCTGGGGCAAGTCTCGAGCTGGCTCACGGAGCAGGGATGGCCCTGCTGCCTGGGGCCCAGGAGACCCGAGCTGGGGCCAGGAGACCAGGGCTGGGGCCGGGGCATGGCTCTCTAGGTTCCTCCTCCCAAGTGGACGGGCCAGCCGGGACACGCACCGTGACCTTGTGCTGCCCGGTGAGGTTGGGCGACTCGCACAACAGCTGCGTCTCCGACACGGTGAGGATGCAGGGCGTGGAGCCGATGAGCACCGTGTAGTTGAGCCGGGAATTGCCAGGCGCGGGGGGCAGGAGGTTCCGGCCCTGCACGGGGGAGAGTTGAGCCGGGGGGCTCGGGGGGGGGGGTCCCCTGAACTCCACCCCCACCCTGTGCCAAGACCCACCTTGAGGATGAGGGGGGAGCTGGGCTTGAGCTCCAGCAGGCCGGTGGGGCTGAGCGGCTCCAGCACGGGGTCGGGGTAGTAGACGAAAGACGAGGAGTTGAGCACCAGCAGGGCGCGCACGTTGTCCATGACAAAGCCTAGCTCGTCCGGCCGCTCTCCCAGCTCAGGCGGGCTGCGCGTCGGGTTGTCCACGGACGGCGCCCGGCACACCATGGTGGTGTCGTTGTACACCATGCAGCTCTGGGGACGCGGGGCACCGGGAGGCTGGGTCACCACATCCCATGGGCCGAACACCCAATGCACCAAGGCTCCTTGGAACACCCACCCTGGAGGGTCCAAAGCCAGGGCCCCTCCCACCCACCAGGCAAGCTCACGTCCCTTCCCCAGGGTCTCCCAAAACAGCCAAGGATGGCCCAAGCCAGTTGGGGAGGGGGGGCAGCAGGGACGGTAGGACTTGGGCAGAGATAACAGAGAGAAGGGACTTACATTCTCCCTCTCAACGCCGCCATACTTGGCTCGGATTCGAGGTTCGCGCACCGTGGCCAGATTGGTGCCTGTGACTGTTAGGAGGGTCCCACCACTAGAAAATGCAGGATGGGCAACTGTCAGACAATGCTGGGGGGGCAGACCCAGGGCCCCTCCCCTTGGCGGCGGCCAACACGTGCAGTGTTCCCAGCACAGGGTGCTTCCTGGTGGGACCACCCACAGCGCTCGGAGGAAGCTCCAGGCACCGCCCCCACCTGTTGATGCTCCACTCGGGGTCGATCCTCAGGATGGTGGGGTCCTCGGTGTAGTTGTACTTCACCTCGGGGTTGCTGAGCTGCGCGCGGTTGATGTTGATGACGATGGGGGCGCTGCCGGGGTTCTGCCCGGGGGGCGTCAGGCAGCGGATCTCTCGGGAGTTCCTCCTGGGGGGCCCAAGGTGGATGGTGAGGTGGCAATCGGTGCGCCGGGCGGAGCTCACCCGCAGGGAGAGCCGAGCACCAGGCTCCAGTGTGGTCATGACCACGGGCAGACAGCAGGCCTGCCTCCGGGTGGCCATTCCTGCAAACGTTCCTTTACCCTCCAGGCATCATGCGTTCCAGTCCCGCCCTGGGGCCCGGTCTAGCCACTGAGCGTCTGCTGGGCCTCTGACCTGCATGCCTGCTTATAACTCAGGGCCTCCATGCCCAGCAGGGCGGGCCCTATCCTCTGCACCCACCCCGGCCACAGGGGCCCAGCTCCACACCCGCGGGGCCTATGCCCCCTCCGCAACTTCGGGCAGCAAACCCACCCATCCTGCTGGGAAGTGGGCGCACAGCCTTGACCATCACTGAGCAGGGCCAGAGACCAAGGTCACGACCCCACCCTCTCGCACCTGTTCAGGAACCGCCCATCCTGCACCTGCGGCTCCAGAGGCCTCAGAGTTCAGGGCCAACTCCCACACCTGGCTGGGACAGACACCTTCCCTCCCTGTGCCTCGTCTGAGAAACGGGCCTTCCTCCCCCAGTCCCTGGACCGCCAGGGGACAAGTGAGCCTCCTGGGGCGACGGTCACCCGTCAGCGGTCATCCCCTGGGCAGTGAGGCTCACTCAGGGTCCCCTCGGCTCCTTCCCCACAGGGAGGAAGCCCCACAGCCACCAGGCTCCCTGGCTGCAAACACCAGTGATGAGCCTGATAAACGCAGGGCCGCGCCATCATCATCCCTAATCTAAAATTATCCACTTCAAGCCTCAGGGCTTTTGTTAAGATTTCTGTTTTCTCTCTTAAAATTTTTTCTTAAACACGGCTTATTTTGTTCCCAAGGGAATCCCCGGCTCCCAGGGAAGGCCCAGGGTGGTGGCAGCCAGGTAGCACCCGCCTCTCGGAAGCCAGGCCCCGCCCACCCACTGCCCCCTCCCTCCTTCCCTCTTCCCACTGTGGAGGTAGCCGCTGTCTCCATGGTAACCTTCTCCCGCCTCTGGGTTTCCATAGCGATCACCCCAGCCAGCACTCCATACCCCCGTTTCCCAGGCAACAGGAGGGGGCGCACAGCCATCTGAACCAGGAGGTACAGCCCTGGCCCCCAACCACCAGCAGCAGAGGGCAGGCAGTGCCCCAGCCCCCCACTCCCACCCGCATTCCGTACCAGGAGAAGGAGCAGGGCCGGCCGCCGACAGACACGGCCACGTCACTGCCCGCATTCAGATGGCTGCCCTCGATGCCAATCCAGGTGCCCCCCGACAGAGGCCCGCGGGAGGGGCTCACGCGGTAGAAGGTTGGTGTCTGCAGGAAGAGGGGCTTGTCGGCGCTCCCGGGCCACAGCGGTCAGGCCTGCTCTGCCCGCCTGCACTGCCCTCTGTGTTGCCAGACCAGGAGCTGCCCACATACTCCAGGGCCCGGTGCGGTGGGGAAGGGAGGGCGGGGGGGGTAGCCCTGGAATAGGCACAGTGCAGACCGCAGAAGAGTCCACCATGCCTGCACATGGGGACCCCAGGCCAGCCCTGCGCCCAGGCGGGGCCTGAGCGGCCTCCAGCACACTTACCACAAAGGTGAAGCGCTTGGGCGACAGGGCCCGGTAGTGCGGAGAGCAGTCCCGCACACACACCTCCACCAGGGCATCGTGGGACCGCACCGTGCTGGCATCCCCAATCTCGCAGACGATCCTGCAGGCAGGGGGCGACCTCAGTGACTGCGCAGGGCAAGCCCAGCTGGCTCCTCTGCCCCCCCCCCCCAATGTACTCACTGCTCTGCGCTGATGTACTCGCTCTCCACAGGGCTGCACAGCACCTTGCCCACTCGCACGCCCAGACGCACGTCCTCGAACCGCAGGCCCAGGTTCTCCCCGGTGATGGTGAGCCGCGTCCCTCCCTGCCTCGGGCCCGTCTCTGGGGACAGCTACGGCAGGCAGAGCGGGCGGGCTGAGCGGGGTAGGGACCAGGCAGAGTCCAGCGGGGGTCCCGCTGTGGGCAGGGCCTACCTTGAGGATCTTGGGGTCCGTGCAGCGGCTGCTGCCATGGCGGGCGTGCATCCAGGCGGCGGGCGAGTCAGCCGGGCAGTGGTGGCGCAGGGAGCAGCGGCGCTCGGCCACGCACCAGCCGCACTCGAAGCGGGGGTCGGCCTTGAGGCAGAGGCCACAGCTCTCTCGCAGGGCCGGGCACTTGTACAGGTGAGCTGCAGGGAGTGGGGAGCGGGGTACGGTCAGCCTGGCCTGGCCCGGCCCACCACCCCACCCTCACCGCGGCAGGGCCGGCCGGCCCCTGCTCACCCTGGATGTTCTGAGGGTTGTCGATGACGAAGTTGCCATTCCACACGACAGACAGGTTCACAGGCAGGTCGCTGATGTCGTTGCCCTCGTAGGAGTACTGCGGGCAGTAAGCATGCGGGCAGGTCAGGCTGGGGCCGCGACTGCCCGCTCCCGGCTGCGGCAGGGGGTCAGCGACGCTGGCGCTGGGAGGCTCGGGAGGGCCCAGCACCCAGGCTCCCGGCGAGACTGGCGTTTCCTGCTGAGAGCCCAACTCCCACAGCAGCCCCCCGCACCTGGCCCCGTCTCTTTGGGTCCCATGGTGCCCCAACCCGCAGCCGGCATGTCCCCAGCAGCCACGCAAGGCCCTCTCCAGGGCGACTTCCCTGCTTCCCAAGGTGGGCTCCTTGGGGACCCCCTCTAACCACCGGGAGTGCTCAGTCCCACAATTACCTGCAGGCAGCCCCCCTAGGAGCCAGGACTCCCCGCTGGGCTCCTGGGGAACAGATCGGGGTGCTCTGTGAACCTCTGTACCTTCAGCTCCTGAATGGGCCAGGCAGCCCCACCTCCGGCCCCTCCCCAGGCGCCCCCACTGTGCTCTACTTTCCGCAGGTGAGGACCTCAGCGGTGCCCCTGCCTGGGGCCGGGGCAGGGAGCCCAGCCTCTCCAAGGGCCAGGCTGGCAATTCATCCTGGGCTTATCGCAGGCATTTAATTGGATCCCATCAAAGTCCCTGATACTCCCTCTTCCCTTTAACTGCGGCTGACGGAAAGACAAATGTGAAGCTGGAGGGAAGGGGGAGGGGCCAGCAGAGGTGCCGGCTGGGGAGCCACAGGGGAGGCGGAGACAGGCAGCTGGCGAGACATGCGGGGAGGAAGGGGCCGTGGAGACCGAGCGAGCAGAGAAGAGAGGTGACAGAGAAAGCCCGGGACGGGGCGGGGGGAAGAGAGGGGAGCTCCAGGACACAGGCAGAGATGATCCTCAACCCACCCTGACCCCAGGAAGCTGGCGCCACCCCCCAGATCCCACCCCACCCCTCTAGGATGGACCAGAGTCAGCTTCGAGGCCGCAGGAGTCCGCCCTCTGACCTCATCGGGATCCCGCCCCTGGGACTCCACAGGGTGGGGGGCGAGCAAGGCCACGCTGACAACTCGGGCCAGCGTGACAGCACACGGCCAGCCACCCCGCCAATCAGGGCCCAAGAAAACCCCAGGAGATCCTCTCTCCTGACTGCAGCCTTCCTGCACTGGTGGGGACAGTGAGGCCAGCCGGCAGTCTCAGCGCCGCCCCCGACCCCCTGCACCCCCCAGGAGAGGGCGCAGCCCTGTGGATCATCCATCATGACACTCAGAGCGTTCCTAACGTCACCGTATTGCATTGGAAACCCGAGTGTGGCATGTCCTTGGTGCTCGGGCAACGCCCATCCACTAACAGACAAATGCAGACTGACAGTAGCAGTTCCTGCATTTGGCCACAGCACACGGGAGTGGATGGGCTCTGGCACCCTGACCTCGGCTCTCCTGGAGTCGGGTGACAATGGCCGGCAGGCACTGGGTCGCTTCTGCACAGAGTGGCCCGTGGTCCATGGAAGGGCCAGGCCATCCCATCAGGGCTTGCTACACTTGCCCTCTTCCCCATGGGACCAGACACCAGGGAGCTCTCGACAGCTCCAAGGAACCGGGCAGCCCCCTCACCTGCCCAGCCCAGCACACGGGAGGCAGTGCCTTCTCTCATCCAAACACACCCGCCCCTGTGCCCCGGCCCGCTCCAGCGCGTGCGGCCCCCACCAGTCCCCGCCTGCTCCCGCCCGCCTCACCGAGGAGTTCTGGCACTGCAGGCTGGAGCTGTTGAAGCGCAGGGCCGTGACGCGGGCCGGGCTGCCTGGGATGTGGAAGAGGCACTCGTAGCCACGCTGGCCTGACTGTGGCTGCGGCAGGTTCCGGGCAGCCAGGGTGATGGGCTTCACCACGCCCACGGGCACGTAGATCTGGGTGGAGGGCAGGATCTGCGGGCAGTCCTGCAGGCAAGAGAGTGCGGCTGAGCCCGGGCTGGCGGCTGGACAGACCCTACTGCATCCGGACTGCAGTCTGCACAGAGCCCACTGCCCATTTACCCACGGGCAACCTGAGGGGCACACGGTCGGGAGGGCAGGGGCAGGAGGCCCAGCTTCTGCTCCCCGGCAGGCTGCAGCTGCCCAATGACCAGCCAGGGCAGGCCCTCTTTCCTCCGGCCCCACGGTGCTTGACCTATGCTTTGGGACCCACCACCATCCTACTGACCGACAGGCCCCAGCTGGCCCACAGCTGGCAAGGCTCTGGAGGCGAAAGCAGCCAGGAGTGGGGCAGTGGGGCCACAGGCTCTCCACTGAGGGCCCCAGGGCATGTAAAAATAGCCGGAGCCCGGCAGAAAAACAGCTGGGCCCCCGGGGCTGGTGTTTCGGCAACAATAACTGATGCAATGGCCCGACTTCCTTGCAGCACGGCTGCGGCAGCCGCGGGAGAGCCGGCCCCTCGGGAGCCGGAGTGCCGGAGCCAGGCTTTAAATAGGGATGCTGAAAACAGCCTGCAGTCCCCAGCTCTCCAGCAGCTCCCAGGGCGGTACGCGCCGGGGCCCAGCTCTGCAGCGACTGCTGTGGCCCCAGGAGGGGCATGGACTCCGCGTCGGCTCCTCAGGGGATCTAGGGAGCAGAGCTAGCCCGGCCCAGCTGAGCACCACTGCTGGGTGGGCAGCGATGCTCTGGTGTCCCATGGCCCCTGGCTCCAACCCGGGGCTGCACTTGCAATGGCCGTAGCAAGCATACAGCGGCACGTACAGGGCCCCGGCCTGCAGGGCACCCAGTGAGACGCAGGCTGGAGTCTCCCATGACAGGGCCTACCCTGCACCTGAGGACCGTGGGTCACGGATTCCTTTCTAGTTGAGGCCCAGGCTTCCCCAGGAGCCCCCAGGAGCAGCTGAGCTGCTGCTCACTGCCCATTCTAGCCAGGGAACACTGACGACCCCAGCTGGCCCATCCTGCAGGAAGCCAGAGGGTGACTGTGGCAAGGCCTGGCTCTCCTTAGTGTCCAAGAGTCCAAGAAACCTCTGGGCTGGAGGCAGGAGCCCCAGCGCTGGCTCACCGGCAGGAGGTCCCAGCTAGGGCTCAGCCCAGGAACCTGGTCCCCCGCCCACATCACCCCCCACCTCCAGGTGCAAACGCAGCAACCAAGGGCAGACACGCCCAGCTGGAGCCCAGCCAACACGGAGCTGCCTGCCTCCTGCCCAGGTCTGTTCCTCACCACGGCCAGCCCCCAGGCTGACCACCACGCTCGGGGCGGCAGTCCCGCCTGGGCCCTGCCGCTGCCCCTCCCGTCTTGTTCCCACCACCCGGGTCTTCGCCTCCTCCCTGGCACCCTGCACAGTGTTATCTTCCAGTCGTGCATTCCAGCACTCGGGAAGCAAGCACGGACAGGCCGGCGGGGGCACCGCTGTGAGGGGGAGGGCAGCTTGCACTCTCTCTCAAGAGCGCTTCCCCTCCCAGCTCCTGCGGCCACGGGGCCACGGGGACAGCGAGTCAGCGCAGGGCCCGTGCCCAGCAGTTCCCAAAGCTGTGCCTCCTTCCCCCAAGGTGGCACAGAGACCCCAGTAAGAAGCCAGTGGCTCCGGGGAAGGCGGGCAGGGGGACTGGTGTGCGTGTGGGGCCCGGCACCGGGGGCCTTCCTCAAGGGGGCCAGGCGAGGGGTCCTAGGGGAGTCAAACAGCTGGAGTCCTAGGACTGACAGATCAGGTAAGGACTCCCGACCTCAATCCGCCCACGAGCACTGCTAGAAACTCTCATCGCCCCAAACCCGAGGTCCCAGGCCTGGCAGTGGGGACAGGGCCACTGCGGGAGGAGGCACAGGGCTGACCTCCCTGGCTCTGCCGAGGGCACAGGGCACTGGACCTCAACGGTCTCAACAGAGGCTGGGCAAGGAAACCTGGAGTAGGCCGAGGCGGGCTCCCGTGACAGGAGGTCAGCCAGGAGCCCCCGGGAGCCTCCAGGGAGGAGGGGGCCTGAGGAGCAGGGGCCCACATTATGCAATGGAGGTGTCCTCGGCGTCACCGGCTGTGTCGCTGTTTGTATCCCTGTCACACACGAAAACCCCGGACTACACTAAGGAGAAGCGTGAGTCTGTATGGAAGGAATTCATCCTGCCCCCCCACACACGCAGACTCCTCAGAGGGGTTCTGCTCCTGGCCCCCCTGCCCAGCCCTCCAAGGTCCCCAGGGGCCACTTCCTCCTGTTCTGAGAGTGCTGAGCTGGTGGCCTGGACAGGGCCAGGGGCAGAGACAGCTGTCCCTCAGGAGCAGGGCCACCCCTGCTGGACTCTGGCCCTGCCTCACTAGGCCACTCTGCTGCCAGGGGCTCCATCCAGGACCAGCCACACCCGCAGTGACTTCACGTCCACTCATCACCAGCCGGTCAGGCTCCTACCTGCCCCAGCATGCCTTGCTCAGGCTCAGTGGACAGGCTGCCCTCCCAAGTGTCCCGGCGTTTCCCACCACCTGCTGGCATGAGCCCCATCGTCCCAGTGCCCCACTCGGCCAGCTGCCAGGCCTCCCTCTGCTGCCATCTCGTCCCCTAACGTGGCAACACGCTGGGGAGCAGAAGCACCAGCAGAGAGGGACGGTGGAGGTGGCCAGGCGAGGCCTCTGTGCAGAGGGGATCCAGGGGACGAAGGGGACCACAGCATCAAGGGGGCCTGCCACTCACTCTCACTCCCTCTGCTCCAGGCCCCTCTGGGGAACTCAAATCAGCTGCAACTCTAGGTGTCCTGAGAGGGTCAGACCTGGGACCTGTCCCCCCTCCCCTGTTCAGCCCTGGCTCTACACCCAGAAGCTGGACAGGGGCCTCACAGACCGGGGCCTCAGCCTCCCACCGCGGCGTGCCTGGCAAGCCCCAGGCTGCCCCATTGCTGGTTCTGAGAATAGCAGGTTCCAGAAGGAACCGCCTGCTGCTCCGAAGTCAAGCCAGCGCCTTGCCCAGGTTCCAGAGTAATTACTACATAATTACAGGCAATTGCCACACAGCACTTCACACGGCTCCAGCAGCCCACAGGCGCTCCACACGTTAACCTGGTCAAGCCCCTCGCGCCCGCGCGGGTTGTGGGTCTTGGACAAGCGCCTTCCTCATAGGCCCCTCCAGGTCGCCCTTTAGCCTGCAGCCCCCCAGATGAGGGGGGCTCAGACTCCCAAGGGCCACAGGAGAGCTTGGGGACCAATGGCTGTCCAGGGTAACGTCTCTGACCCCCAACACCATTGGGCCCAGAGTGCAGCCTCCTCCCACAGTGACCAGCCTGGCCACTGCTTGTGAGATGTGGACAACGTGCTGACGTCACAGCCCAGTCCTCAGTCCACACCCCTGCAGGGCAGTCCACCTCCAAAGCCCCGAGCCCCAGCCGCGGCTGGCCTTACCTCGGACATGTTGACACGGCCCTCCAGGAAGGCGCAGTCAGCGGCGTTGTGCGTGCACACGTGGCGGTATTTACACCAGTGACAGGGAAAGGAGCCGTTGACACATGACAGGCAGCTGCGGGGGAATGGGGCAGGGGGTGAGGCCTGGGGAGCCGGCCCGCGCTGCCCCCGTGGCCACCTCAGGGCCTTTGCACTGTCCGCCCCAGGCCTGCAGTGCTCCCTTCAATCTGCACACTGCTGCGCCCGGGCCTCCTCAGAGCACCCCCGTCCAGTGCTGCCCCCTCTCGGCCGCTCTCTTCTGCGCGGTCTTTGCGACCACGGGACGTCCTCTCCCAGCTCTGCCTGCCACGGTGCCACATGTGGCTGTTAGCACCACAGATGCCTCTGTGTGACAACGGTGCTGCACTGGGTTTCATCTACAGAATCGAGATCTGGGCACAGGCAGCAAAGGGCTCCCCAGCCCCGAGCAGCAGGGCCGTGGTACGTGTCTCCTCCCGGGCCAGGAGCTCTCTACTGCCCTCTGGCCCGGCCACGAGGTCCTCAGCCCACTGGGCCGACCTCAACTCAGCCTCCAGGACGCTGCCGCCACCTGGCCCCCAGGATTTCCCAGCTGCTCCGGCCGCCCTGCCCCTCTCCTTCTAGGCCCCTGCAGTCCTCTACCAGTGCAGTCTCCTGCCCCTGGTGGTCTCCTCACCACCCAGGACCAAAGAAGCTGCACCCTGGAGATAAAAGTCCTGCCTTGTCCCAGCAGGGGCTCTGTCCAGAGCTCTGCAGGCATCTATCTGACAGTCAACAATAAAAGGCAAAGCTGAGAAACCAGGCAGCTCCCACCTCCAACCCCCTGCCTGCTGGGGGCTCCCTGCCAGCCGCCCGCCTCACCCCAGGCCCAAGGCAGGGGCAGAGCTCAGAGATCCCCCTGTAGACCCACTGCCTGGCTCACAGTGGGGCCCTCAGTAGGCCCGCAGCCTCTCCTGTCTTCCGCTGGGAGTAGGGGTGTTCCCAGCCAAACCACAGCCAAGGCCCAACCCTGCTCTGCAGGCCGCAGCCAGGGGCCCTGAGACAGGCCAGCATGAACGCGGGAGACCCGGGGACGCTGCTGTCCAGCAGCTGGCACCGGGCCCAGGAGCACCAGACACTTGGCGGCTGTGCCTGGGCCCCTGCACCAGCCCTGGCCCACGAGACATCACACGTGTGAGTGGGTGCACGTCACACTCCTGCCCAGGGCTCCAGAGCCACCCAGAGTCCACGCCCATGCCCGAGGGCACGCCCGCCGCTCCTAGGGGGTGGCTCTGCCGTGGACACGCGTACCCCAGCCTTAGCCCCCACCTCCCCAGCCCCCGCAGCCCTGCCCTTGCTGGTGCTCCCACCAGGCAGGCTGCTCCCATGGCAGTCCCTCCTCCCTCCCTGACCACCTGGCTGCAGGAGCCCTGGACAGACGCCAGCCACAAGAGGGCAACGTGACCCCTGGGGCAGGGCAGGGGGCCCGGGGACACTCACGACTGGTGGACGCTGCAGTTGTAGAAGACGAAGTCCACGGACGCGAACTTCTTCCCCGTCTCCTTGGACTTCAGGTACAGCTTCACCACACGCTGGTCTCCTGCAGAAGCAGCAGGCAGAGATCTCTCATGACGGGGGGGGGGGGGGGGGGGGGCTTGCCCTGCTGCCCCACTGAGTGCAAGGCTAGGACCCCTCAGGCCCTCCGGGGACGAGGGGCCTGGGACCTCCACCCCCTGTGCTGGCTTCCTGCTCAGTGGCAGGAAGAGGTGGGGATAGTGTGGCTCCCAACCCCCAGGCTACTTGGGAGGGGTCCTGTGCTCCACCAGCCCGTCCCACGCACTTGACCTACGACCTCACACAGCTGCCTCTACTCTGCAGGCCTGAGCGGCCTCCAGCTTTGCCCCACTGCCCGCTGGGCTCATGACACGACACCCATCCACTGTCCCCCAGGACCGTCCACCCATGGCATGGGAGCCTCATCGGCTCCAAGAGGAAGAGCAAACCCCTCAGACGAAGGGTGTCAGTTTGCATAAAACACGTGTTTGGGGTCAGACAGGGGGGTGCTCGGCGTGTCGAGTGACCGAATCCTCCCTCCTGCCCCAAGGCTGTCCAGGCACGGACAGGGTGCTCACCCTGGCCCCGAGTAATGGGCGCCACCTCCCGGGCAGAGGGCGAGCGGCAGTGGATGCGGCCGTCCTCCAGGAGGCCCTCGGACTCAGTGAAGTCCTCGAAGGAGCAGTTGACGCCGGCAGAGAGGTCGGGCACGTTCCAGGCCTGCAGCACGAGCTGCACCCCACAGACAGGATGTGTGGGTGAGCAGGGCGCTCCCAGCCCACCCCACCCCCACCCTCCCAGTCGCCGGGGGCAGCGGGGCTCACCGGGACCTGGGACATGGTGACAGACACGTTGCGTGGCTGCACGGTCAGCTGCACGCACTGCAGCAGGTCCGAGGCGAAGCGCTGGGGCTCGTCGGCCCGCTCACAGGCGTCCTGCCTTGAGCAGCTGCGGGCACAGGGTGCTGAGGCTGGGGCCGAGGGAGACCCCAGGCCGGGGCGGCAAGGACGGTGCCATGCCCGCAGCACCCCTCCCCGCCGTGACGTCCCTACGTCTGGTCTGGCTGAGAACCAGAAGTACTCAGAGGGGGCCGTGACCACCTGGGAGGCACAGCTGTGGCCCCCCTCCCCGCAGCCTGCCCACCCCTACTCACACGCTGTGCAGGACACACCAGCCGCAGTGGGGGTCCCGTGACCCCAGGCACAGCTCGCAGGACGTGTACTGCACGCAGCTCTCCACGGGCACCCGAGTCACCTGGAGCAGGGCCACAGGGTCAGGCCTCTCCAGGCCACCTCCCCTCTCCCCATGTTCTGCATGCTCCAGGACCCTGCCCCGAACAAGTACAGGCGAGCCCTGAGCGTTAAGGTGGGCCCAGATGGCATTCCCAGGCAGGCTGGGCTCCGGGCATTGGATCGCGCTTGCTCAGCTCGGCTTCCCAGCGTCCACAGAGGCCCAGGGAGCACCGGGGAGGCCCGGGGACAGCAGAGCCCCCTGAGCTCAGGACAAGCCAGAGAGAAACAAGCGTGGCTAAAAGGGAAGGCAGGCCTGGCACTACCTGGACTGGTGCCTGTGCCGACCCACCCTCCACATGGTACAGCAGAGGGCAGAGGCAGCTCCACACGGGCCAGTCCCTAAGGCCATGGCCACGGCTCCCACTGGACAAAGAGCCCGGGCCTTAGCCCCAGCATCCTGGCTCCAGGCCTGAGAACCTGGGTGCCCCAAGTCCATGGCCCAAACCCTGCAGGACTGCCACGCTCTGAAGCGCTATGGTCTCTACTGTCAGGAGCCTGGGCCAGGCGGATCTGGAGGCAGCATCAGGGATGGGGGCATCCGCTCCCCCAGGCCAGGCCTGTGGAGCCCAGGCTGTCGCTGACCCCGGAGCTCTCACACTGCCCACCTGCACATGGAGACCCATACCAACCAGTTCTGCCAGGCCGCAGTGGGCACCCTTTTAGAGAAGTCAGTCACAACCCAGGGCCCACCCCTCCGCCAGCTCCCCAGTGACCACACCCCGTGGCCACAGTGGCACCCACCTGCTTCTCCGTCATGGCGTAGAGGTACTGCCGGTTGGGGCTGAGGACGAGGTCGCGCAGGATGGGGCTGCCCTCCTGGGCCACCACACTCTCGTAGGCCAGAGCCGGCCGGCCGCCAGGGTTCGAGAGGTCCACCAGGATCTGTGGCGGCAGGGGTCCCGAGTGGCACTACGTCACTGTCTTTGCTGCCCCAGCCCTTCCTGCGCTACATTCATTGGCCCAACACCAGCCCCAGGCTTTTAGCAGTCTGCAGAGGCCAGAACCTAGGGCAGGGGCCTCCGCGGGGTGGAGGTCAGCACCCACCACGGAGCCACGTGGCTGTTTGAGGGCAAAGGCTGCAGGAGCCCCAAGCGGGTACCCCGCCTTTCCTGGGGCCCAGCTGGGCTTCCAGAGGAGCGGACACTTGGGGTGGGGCACAGCAGAGGCCCGGGGCCTGCTGGGAATGCGGGGAGAAGCCTCCAGGCTGTCCTGGAAGTGGGGACAGCCCCCAGGGGTAGGCGGAGGGCAGGCGTCTTATTGGCATGGAAATATATTCCTGGTCCCAAACAGACTGGGCGTTAATTGGCCAGCCTTCTCCGCTGCAGCCTGCTAGGCTGCAAGTATTTTTAGTTGCTTTTACCAAACAAATGTATTTAATTAACAGAGAGACCCAGGGGGCTTTCCAGAGATGGGGCTCCTGGGGCGCGGCGGCCCTGCTCCGGCTCTGGCTCTGCTTCACTGGTCCCAGGCAGGACAGGTTCTCCCTCGCACCAGGCCTGAGGCCTGCGCCCACCCCCCTCTCCTCCACCTCCACCGTCGCCACCTCGCACAGGACCCCTCCTGGAAGCCCCCCGCAGTGACAGGACAGGGTAGGTCTGCTGGTGTCAGGGCCAGAGCCGGCTCAGCCTGGGCCGGGCGGGCCGAGGGCGGCCAGCCAGGGTGGGGCGCTGTGTCTCCGGGCCAGAGGCTTTGGGCTGTGGGAGAGGGGGAGGGCCGCATTCCTGAGAGCTCAGGGCCACCCCCCACATCCGCTCAGCTGCCTCCCCACCAAGCAGACTTAAGTCAAACCAGACCCGGAAGAGGGAGCCGAGCAGGGCAGGGGAGGAGGCCCCAGGCCGGCCGGCTGGGACGCCTGCAGGGGCTGGGCCACAGTTGCCAGGTTACCTCAGCCTGCGGCCTCTGGGACCACTGGGAGGCAGCATGGGGGCCAGCCCCGCAACCGGCCCACCCACCCCGCCCGCGTCCACCCTGGCCTGCGGCTGTGTGGCCCATCCTCCGTGACCACTGCAGACGCTGAGGGGTCAGCTCCACAGACCCCTTGCCCTGCAGCTGTGACAGGCACTGCTCACAGGGGCTGGGTCAGACGCAGTGAGCACCGAGACCCCATGACTCCAGGTGGGCGCGGAGCCTCTCTCTGCCTCTGTTTCCCTAGCTGTGGATGGGGATGACGGACACCCCTTCCTGGGGGAGGGCAATTCTGAGTCACAAGGAGGGGGAGAGGGAGGGCGGCACACAGGGGCCCCAGGGCCCCACAGTCGTCACACACCCCGGAGGAGCTGGAGGTGAGAGCAGGACACAGCCTGGGCAAGGGCAGGGCATGGAGACCCAGTTTCCAATCCAGAAGCCCCCTGGGACTCCCCCTCTCTCACCCCGTCTCCCCGATCCTGCAGATGCCCCCCACAGCGGCCCAGGCCTGACCGTCTCACTCAGCACCAGGGCTATGGACCCATCCCAAGCCTCGCCCCTCCCCCAGCATGCGGGACCGGACCCCGGGAGGCACCCCAAAAGGGGCACAGTGTAAGAGCTCTCAACTTCCTGCCACCCTGCCCACCACCAGCGGCCACGTGACGCTGGCCCAAGCACTGGCCAGTCTGTTAGCCCCCTCCCCACGGGTCACCCCGAGGGGCACTCCCATGCAGCAGGGGATAGAGAGAATGCAGTAAGGTCAGGGCAGAGCAGCGCCAAGGCCTAGAGGGTGGGCGGGGCTGGGTGACGAGCAGGCTTCCTCCCCCAGCCTACAGGAGAAGGAAGATGCAACTTGAGCCCTGGCTCCGGAATGCCCCCCTTCCCCAGGCAGAGTGCCGACTGGGACAGGTGGCACCCGACAGCTGCAGCTGGGGGCACGCGTATCCAGCTGTCCGTCGCCGCACACCCATCTGCCCGCCCACCTGCCTTGCACTGCACCACCCCCTCCCCTACAGAGGCAAAGGCAGACAGGACCCCGGCAGGGGCCAACTCTTGGGGAGGGGCCACTGATGGCCACAGGGCATTTCTGGGGCACAGAGCGGGCTGGCATCGGGGAAGCAGCCTGCTGGCCTGGAGGGTGCGTGTGCCACAGGCGACGGCCCCATGCACAGTGCCGAGCGGCCACCGGCTGGGCTGTCTGTGTGCACACACTTGTTACGGAGGCCCTGTGTACACACCATATGGGGAGGGTGTGACTGGACAAGCTCGCCGTGTCCCGGCTACAGGGCCAGGAAGTAAACCAAGGCTCCCACAGCTGCACCTGGGGGGCAGAGTCTATGCCAGAAGCGGGAGGAGAGCCAGCACCCTGCCAGGAGGGCATTCCAGGAGAGAGGCAGCGCAGGGCAGGCACAGGGCCAGCAGGGCACACGCCGGCTGGCTGGGAGCGTGCGTGCCGACGTCTACACCCCCAGCCCCCAGCTGTCCATTCTAGGGCCACCCACCTGGGTGCAGCCCACCCTCGAAGCAGCTGGGTCCAGCAGGCTCCTCCCTGGAGCAGCTGGGCAGCTGGCAGAGCAAGTGAGGGGTGCACGCTTCGAGCCAGGCTGGGCCACGCCCAGGTACCCTGCCCGCCCCCAGCTGTCTGCCGCCTCCTGGGTCTGCACATCGCCCAGGCTGGTGGCCCCAACAGCCCTCTGGCCCCTCTCACGCAGCACCCTTGGACTTGGCCTTGTTCACAGAGTCCTGCTCCCTGAGCCGTGGCCTGCTAAGGACCCGCCCTTCCCACAGACGGCCTCCCGGGGACGCCCAGCAGCCTGTGCTGGCCCTGGGCACCCATCCACCTTCAGCTCAGGGTCTCTGCTTGGCTCTTCCAGCCCTTGGGTCCCTCTGTCCCATCTCTACACTGGGGACTTGATTCTGGATTCTGAGCTGAGGGTCAGGGGCAACCAGCCTCTCCAGGGAGCAGCCAGGTCCCACTGACTTCTCAGGGACAGTGCCAGCCCAGGCAATGAGCTTAGCAGGAACTGAGCACCTGTCCCCACGTGGGGGCCGTTCCCCACCCGCGGCTAAAGGGAAGCAGCCACTGGTCAAGGGAGGCCCCGGTCCTAGGGACCGAAGTCCCAGGCTGGTCCAGCCGGCTGCCCAGCTCCCATCACTGCCACGGTCTTGGCCAACTGCTGCGGGCAGCGGGCAGCTGACGGCCTGGCCAGGTCAGCTGTCCATCCAGTCCAGAGCCAACAAAGGGCCCATTCTCTGGGCTGAGGGCAGGCGGGGGCGCCGAGGAGGATGTCTGGGCCGTCCAGGCTGAGTGCCAAGGTCGGCACGCGCCCTAGCCGCCCGGAGGCAGGGGGCTGCCCAGCTTGGCCCCGACCTAGGAGGGAGAAGCCCTCTGCTCTGCCCACTCCTTGATGGCAGCCAGGGAGCTTGGCCCACGATGCACCCCTACCCCTTCCAGCCATGCCATGAAGTGGGGTGCACTGCCCGAGCTGATTGTCCCCAGGGGTGGAGGCACAGGCAGGCAGCAGCCGGGGTCTCACGGCCCTCCTGGCCCTTTGTGTAAATGCAACTGCCAAGCCACCCCCAGCCCAAGGTGGTTCCTGAGCCCTTCCTCCCTTCTCCCCTTCAATGAGCTCCCCCTCCTTGGGCTGGGGCCAGTCCAGGCCCCCTTCCTGGGTCCCCCCACCCATCCCCGTTTTCAGAAAGGCCAGGAGGAATTTGATACTGGAAAAGCAATTAGTGATTTCCTCTCGGCAGTAATTGGGTAATTAAAACATGATTTGCAGGAGGCCTGATGGCTGTAATTGGGCCAGACACACCTGGCAAGGGGGGGGGGTCCCAGGAATCCCGTCTTTCCTATCCCCAACCCCCAGCACACAAAGGAGAGCTGGCGGCATCGAGGTCAGGGTCCTGCAGGTGGCAGGAGCCAGGCTGCCAGACGGGCTGCGCGTGGCTCTGGCAGAGACCCTTCTCCTCCTCTGCGGCACAGGTTTGGGGGAGAACTCGGGAGCTGGGAGGCAGAACTGCTTAGAGACAGGGCTGCCCTCGCTGCAGCAGAGGCCACGAGCCGGGGCGGTTGGCACAGCTTCCACCCACATCACTGAGACTTTGCCCTAACCTAGGACTTGCTGGGGCCCCCACGGCAAGCCAGGATTCAACCAGCTCGGGGTCCCAGTGGGGTATGCTGAGCCAGCACCGCTGGCCCTCCCACCCACCTCTCACCCCGCAGCACTGACCCTCAGCGTCATTCACAGCAGACAGAAGCTCCATCCACACTCTGCGGCTCCCAGCCGCCACCAGGCAGACCACCATGGGGTCGCCAGCAAACTGACCCACCACACACAGACCAGGTGCCTAGAGTAGCACCCAAGGCCCCGACACCCCAGCCAGGGCATGGCTTGGTTCCCAGCATGCACTCAGGCACCTCTGAGTTAGAAAACCCTGCCTAGCAGACTGCCCCACCCACCCACGGGACAGTGACAGCTGGGTCCTCGCCACTCCCCATCAATGACCACAGTGGGTGGATATAAACAGACCTGCCAGGCATGGCCAGAGGGCCTCCTCCAGTCCTCCAAGGGGGTCAGGCTAGAAGGGTGATGGAGACCCAGGTGGAAAAACAACAGGGATTCACGCCTGCCTTCACCGGGTCCACGCACACGGTGGCAGGAAATGGCACCATGTCCATCCAGAGTGAAGGGACGCCCTGGACAGGTGCAGATCACAGCTACCAACAGCACGAGGGGCAAGGCTGAGCCAAGGAGGACTCGGCCTAGAGGAAGGCACAAACACACAGCAGCCCCAGAGGTGGCGGCTGCGCCCCGAGCTATTCCCTGCAACACCCGCTCATCTGTGCACACTCACACGTGGGTCAGAACCGCCCAGAGGAGCTGAAAGCATGCAGGGTTCCGGCCAGCACAGGCCCAAGGCAGCACCCAGCAGGTGCTCTGCAGACACGAGCAGGAGGAGCAGATAGAGCCGCCTGTGGGGCGCAGGAGGGGCCGGGCAGAGGGAGCTGCAGACACGCAGCTGGGCAGCGGCCTCACTTCTCCAGCCCCAGGCCCCACGTGTGCTCCGTGGAGCTGTGCCTGCCACCAGCCACGGTCCCCAATGCTCTGGGGACGACACAACTAATGCTATGGGGCTCCTGGGCCCTCGGGACGCAGACATTACAGGGCCCGCCTCCCTGAGTGCCCTCAGGATGCCACAGACACAGGGGCTTGGGCACGGTGTACGCAGCAGGCAGCTTGGGGGCCAGGTGCCACCCTGCAGCACAAAGGCCCACGTGCGTGGGACAGCAGCCCAGCCAGGATCAGAGCACAGCAGCAATGGCTTGTCACAGGCCCGTATGAGGAGGGACAGTCAACCCATGCCTGCCTCCCAGCAGCCCCCAGACAGGCCCACCGCAGGCCGGGCTCCCTGAGAGTCCTGTGCCCAGCCGCTAAATGCTACGGGATAGGTCCCGGCTACAAACCGGGGGCCCACAGGCACGCTGGAGTTGGCCTAAAACACTCTCCCAGAACACAGAACTGCAAAACTGGACACCGGGGCAGCCGGGCCTAGGCTCCTGCCCTGCACAGCCACCAAAGCAGGCCCCGCTGGCCTCTGCGGGGACCACAGGAGCAGTGGGCACTGCTGTGAGGCTGGCCCGGGGCAGGGCCTCTCCCCACCTGTGCTCCAGCAGGGCTGGGGGAGGGGACTCGCCCTGCGGGAGTCTGGGGTCTGCTCTCTTCCTCCGAGAGACCTGGGATGCCTCGAAAGGCTCAGAGCAGGGACTGCCCTTGGGAACTCAAGCTGGGGCTGGGGTCCCTGGAGGACGAGGGGCAGGGCTGGGTCTCTGGGGTGCAGAAGTGCTGGGAGAGGCGGGGGAAGGAGAGGCGCCTCGGTGGAGGGAGGGCAGGTGGCAGGCAAGGCTCTCGGGAAGGGAGGGGGAGGCAGGGGCACCCCCAGCCAGCCCCGAGCAGCTGAAGTTGGCAGGTCTTAAATTAATCGGCTACAATTTTACACAACAACACGTTTGGCAGGGCCTGGCCGGGGGCCAGCCAAGTCCCTGGAGCTCCCCAGGAGCTTTTTAAAGCCGGGAAGGAGCAGGCCGGGAAAGAGGGGGAGCGGCCAGCCCAGCAGGCCCCGCTCCCTCGGGCTGCGGCTGGGGTTCCCAGGGAGCCCAGAGAGCCGGCAGAAGGTGGGGTGTCCACACCCACTGGGCTAGGCAGGTGGGGCGGGCGGGCGCGGGGGGTGGGGGGGAGCCGGAGGCCTGGCTCCTCCCCAAGACCCAGAGATCGAGACGCAGAGGGACAGCAGGACGGGTGCAGGCCCCCTGTCACCCAGTGTCCCCTGGGTTGGTCAGGACAACACAGGGCAGACGGGAGAGGGCGGAATCTCCTGCCAGGCCCCAGCCTGCGCTGCTGCCGGGGGCAGTGTCCCTTGCTGTGGGGGCAGGGCAGGGCCTAGGTTGGCACCTGCAGGAGGCTACAGGCCAGGGCAGGCGTGGGAACCAACGAGGGGGAGAGGCCCGGAGGGCTCCACAGGGCAGCCTGCACTGCAGCAGCCAGACCCCCGCCAGGGCAGCAGCTGCCGAGGGCCTGGGGCAGGGGAAAGGCAGGCCCCAGAGGTCAGCAGGGGTGGGGGAGCATGGGGGAGGGTCTCCCGGAGGAGCAGCTGGGCTCGCTCAGAGCGGGATGGGGTCACGGAAGCGCGCCCCCCACCCCGAGAACTCTGCCAGGCCCCAAGCGCCTTCCTGCCAGGACCTACACAGAGGGAGGGACGGCGAGGACCCTGGAGCCAGCGGCCCTGGGCACTGCCGGGTCCTCCCGGGCCACGGTCCCCTCATCCGTCAAGCCGGGGAAGGGGTCAGTGGGAGGCTGCCTCGCGGTGCCAGAGGTTGCAAGCCAGCGAGGGGAGAGCTTGTGCGAGATCTGCCACAGACACAAGGCAGCTACCCGACAGCGCCACAGACCCTCACAACGGCAGCAGGGCCCCCGGGGAAAGGGGAGCAGGCCTGGAGGTGGGCCTGCAAACACATGGTGCTCACAGAGCCCACCGTCCTCCACCTGCCAACAGCCTGCGCACCCCATCAAGGGGGCTGAGCCCTCACAAGCCCACATGGGTCTATGGGTAGAAGAAGCTGTCGCCACACCTGGGACTTAGGCGGCAGGGATCGGGACTTGAGCCTCGGAGAGCACCAGGCTTTGTGGGGAAGGGGCCCACCAGGGTCACGCAGCCTGAACCAGCAACGCCGGGCCCTCGGGGGAGCTCACACTTGACCTCCCCAGCTGGACTCCCCAGCAGCTGCCCAAACAAGTCAGCAAGGGGCCTGCAGGGGCAGAAGACAGACCCTCCCCAGCTGCCCGGCCACTGCCCTCCTCAGGCCTGGAGGGGGAAGGGGGCAGAGCGGGGGAGGGAAGCATGGAGGGACCTCTTTCATGACCAATACACGGTTCCTTGTTCAGGCCTCAGTTTCCCTTCTGTGGGCCGGGGGTGGGGAGGCAGCAGAACGACGGCGAGCAGGGATTTAGGGAACCCTGGGGCTCCTCCAGCCGAAGCTGCCAGGCAAAGGAGTGCCCGGGCACAGGAGCACAGGGGAGTCAGGACTGGAGGAACCCGTCCTCCCAGCCTCACCGGGGAGCCTCACCGGGCAGCCTGCGGGCGGCACCGGGCCTGTCTGCCCCCCTCCCCCGCCAGCCCACCCACCATCAAAGGGGACGCTCCCAGTCCTGGGAGCTGAGTGGAGGTGCCCGTGGGAACACCTCCAAGCTGACAGCACCCCAGCTTCTACCCCAGGCACAGCTGTCTGCCAGGCACCGGGCACCAGGCACCAACACGCACGGCGGGGGAGCCACAGGCCCCTGGGCGGCTCTGCAGCCTGTGTGTGTGTCTCTCTTGTGTGCCAAGCAGGCGTGCCCACTGGACAGCGGGGAAAGGCCCTCACGCCACAGACACGGGACCCGGCTGAGGGCACAGGACAGTGCTGAACCCACCAGGGTGACCCAGCCCCTGGCCGCTCAGCCTAGATTACGGACATCTGGGTTCATTTCACAGACTGGGAAACTAGGTGTGGGAGTGGGGGGGTTCCCTTCCCAGAGAGCGGCGGGACCTGACTCCCGGGGCGACCTCCACGGCAGAGGCGGAGAGGCCAGGAGGCCCTGGCTGGCGGCAGGCCCGGCCCCACCCACGGGTGCACGCCGAGCTGCGTCAGCGCCAGCCTCAGCGGCTGTTATTTCATCCCCGGGCCCGCCCCTGCTCGCTGAGCCCTGCTGCGCCCGGCACCCCCGCCCTTCCGTCCCCCTGCGGAGCCTCCTCTAGTGGCTGGGCCTGCCCTAAAGCCGAGTCCCCACCAGGTACCACATGCCAGGGGGCCCGGGCAGCTCTCCTCTGCCCACACTCTCCAGGAAGCCCTCCTGGCCCGGCCCTCGGCCCAGCTCAGCACAGGCATGCTGCTCTGGAGAGAGAACTCAAGGAGACACACAAGCCACCCCCAGTCCCCTCGCCTTGAGGGGCCCTGAGCAGGGCCTTTGGTCCCTCCAGTGCCCGGCTACGTCACTCCCCTGGCAGCGGCCCGGGGCAGGGTGGGGGCAGGTGCATAGCCTTACCCTGCCCTTGGCCTTGCCGCCTCGCGCAAGGCAGAGGCTCCTGCAGGGCAGTGCTGCCTCAGCAGACACTGGATCCACCAGGGCTCGGGAGCTGGGGCCCAAGGGGAGGGGGCTGCGCGGGCCGCCCTGCCCCCTCCCCTACTCAGCCTCCCTGGAGCTCACGGAGCACTGTGGAGGCCACAGCATGCCCGACTCCAGGTTGCTACACAGGCGGGCTACAGGGCCCTGAAGGGTTCTCGCTCAGCGGGACCGAGGCCTGCACAGGGCACCTCCCAGGGAGGCTTGGCTCCTGCAAGACCCTGGTGAGCCGAGCCCCTGGAGGTCCCTGGGCCCAGCCTTGGGCACTGGGCAGACCTCGCGCCCTCCCCAGACCCCGGCTTCCCAGGTCACAGAGCGAGGCTGCCCCTCCACACGGGGAGCCCCACCCACCCCCACGACGCGCCGCAAGCCCGCCCAGGCCTGACCTTGCGGATGCGGCCGCTGCGAGTCCCGGCAAACACCACAGTACGGCCACGGTAGTCGTAGGCAGCCACGGCGGTCAGGCCATCCTCCTTGTCCACGAACAGGGGTGTGCCCTCGATGGTGACCGTGCCCCCCAGCGGCTGGTTGAAGTCCTGCCCGCAGAAGTCGTCATCAATCTGCAGGGGCTGGGAGCGGACACGGGGTGAGCGTCACAACTACACCGCAAACACCTCCCCCAGGACCGGGGCCTCCCGACGCACCAGGCCAACTCCACCAGCTGGCGGAGAGGCAAGCACGCAGCCGCAGCCACAGCCAGTGCAGTTCAGTGGAGCACGGATTCCTGGGCCCATGCGACATGGAGAAGCCAAGGCTCAGGCAAGCAGCCCCAGGCCGGGGCCTATCTCTTCCGCTCCCACCCACCCAATCTGGCCCTCTGTGGAACACAGCCTGGGGAGCAATCGGCCCCCAAACCATGGGACCTGGGGGGAGGACACTGCACTAGGGACCCTGACACCCACAGTGACAATCAGACAGGAAGGAACGGCCTTGAGTCGGGGTAGGCTGTGAGCTCGCTCCTCGCCCCAGAGAGGTTGGCTCAGAGAAGGGACGGCTGCAACCACAGAGGGCCCAGGCCTGGCCTTGGGGGGGCCTTTGGATCCTGATCAAGTCCCGCGCCCCCTCGGAGCCTAGGGTCTTCCTTGGGAAGACAGTGGTTCCTGCTGCCTGGGAGGGTGGAGGAGACCCTCCCCCCGCGGTGGCTGGTACCAGACCCACCCTTGGGCGGCACCTGGAGACAGGGGGTGGGTGGCTGTGGCTGTGGCTCAGCAGCCCCAGTTGGGGCCGCCAACTGTGAAGGGCACAGACCACAGCCTGCACACGCCTGTCATCGACTCTCACTGCTACAAGGGCGGCAGAGCCCAAGGAAACCCAAGGAAGGAACCAGTGCGACGCAGAGATGGTGTCTGGGGCCCGCCCAATAGGGTCTGGCCCCAGGTCTGCCCCTACTGGCTGCGTGACCCTATGCAAGTCCCCCCACCTCTCTATGTTGTAGACCAGAGACAAGCCAGAATGGGTGGGCCAGTGGCGCAGCGGGTTTAGCTCTGCCTGCAATGCCGGCATCCCCCATGAGTCCCCACTGCTCATTCAGACCCAGCTCCCTGCTAACACACACAGGAAAGCAGCAGAAGATGGCCCCAGCACGTGGGCCCCTGCACCCACGTGGGAGACCCAGATGAAGCTCCTGGTTCCTGGCTGTGGCCTGGTACAGCCCGGGCTGTTGCAGCCATTTGGGGAGTGAACCAGCAGATGGACAATCTCTCTCTCTTTCTGCTTCTCTCTCTCTCTCTCTCTGCAATGCTGCCTTTCAAATAAATAAATCTTTAAAAAAAACTAAAACAGCTGAAGTGGCAGGCACCCAGCGAAGCCCGTTCCGAGGGAGGCAGAGGAGGAGCAGCCCTGTTTTGCGGGGCCATGGTGGAATCAGGGCCTGGCACACAACAGGCGCCCCTGGGCGCGCGGCCCGCGGACGGCGAGGCTCACCGAGTTGATGCAGCCCAGCTCCTTGTTCAGCAGCCAGGGCAGCGAGAGCTTGCCCTCGCCGCGGTAGCACGACTGGATGCGCTCCTTGATCTTCTCCTTGATGGCTCGGAGCGTGAAGAGGCACAGCGCTGACTCCTTGGGTGGCTTTACGCGGTTCTTCTGGCCCTGGGCGAACACGGTGAACAGCACGTCCTCGTCCTCGGCCAGGCCCAGCTGGCGGGCCAGGGCGCGGCCGGGCCGGCTCAGGTAGGCGTCCTGCACCAGGCGGTACTCGACGCCCGCCTGCTCGCAGCCGATGGGGAACTCCACGTACGAGTAGAACTTGGGGTCGTCCACGCAGAGGCGCACGATCTTGGAGGTGAAGAAGTGCTCGCCGGCCGCGTCGGGGGAGGTGAGCTGCGTGTCCAGCTGCAGGGTGAGGTAGTACACGAACTGCTCGCTGCGGAAGCTGTACACGTAGTAGATGTCGAAGGCCGGGAACTTGGACAGCGTGTCCGACGGGATCTTGAGCTGCGAGGACACGAACTCGTCCTGGTACACGAAGCCGAACATGTCGGCGTCCTCCTCGTTGGCCATGAGGCGGCGGCTGGACAGCGTGGGGAAGTACTCGGACTTGCCGTCGATGGGCGTGCCCACAAAGAGCTTGGCCTGGCCCTGGCCCGGCGGCCCGGCGATGAGCACGCCCGCCATGCTGCCCGCCTCGCGCACGCTGGACAGGTAGTGCTCCTTGCGGTGGTGCGGCTCGCCCAGCTTGAAGAGGTCGTCGAGCCGCAGGAACTGGCAGATGCCCTGGGAGGCGCTGCCGCAGGCCAGCAGGCGGTTGGCGGCGTAATCCAGCAGCAGCAGCTTGTTGACGTTGTCGGTGCTGCCCAGGCCGTGCGGGCACGACTGCACGCTGGGGGGCGGGTAGCACTTCTCGTTGTCCTCCACGGGGCCCGTCACGTGCGCCCGCAGCAGCGTCAGGTTCCCCGACAGCTTGTAGATGCGGTTCACCGCGCCCACGTACACCTCGCCCGTCTGCTCGTGGACCACCAGGTGGGTGAGGCCCCAATCATTGGCCGCAAAGGTGCGGAAGGCGGGCTGAGGACCCCCGCCCGGCCTGGGCGTGCCCGCTGCCACCTGCACGGCCCCCAGGAGCAGCGGCGGCAGCAGCAGCAGCACCGGGAGCACGCACGGGCTCAGAGGTGGCAGCGGCATGGCGGGCAGGGGCCTCGGGCCTCGGCGCTCCAATCCTGCAGGGGCGGGCATCATGGGGCCGGGAGCCTGAGCCCTGGGGAAGGAAAGGGGCAGGACAGGGTGAGTGAGTGCGGGCACGGCCCCCACGCCCACACAGGTGCACACACCCACCATCCGTGCCTCACCTATGTTAGCCACCCCTGCTCCACCTCCAGAGGTGGGATCTCACCCAGGGGAGGAGCCAGAGGCGAAGCGAGGGCAACTCCTTGGCCAGGGGCCCTGCAATCGGCAAGGGAGCACCACGTGTGGCCAAGACCAAGCCGTGGCTACTGCAGCCGTCGCCGGCAGACAGACTGCTCTGAGATCAGGGAGACGGGAAGAATGGCCTGATGTTTTGACTGGGACCCCGGGGAAATCTCGACCTCGAGAGCATCATCCACGCCCTAGGAGCAAGCCCCTCCAAGCCCCTCATGCCCGAGGCTACCGGGGGCACACACCCCCTCCATCACCCCACACGCTGAGCACTCATCACTGCCCCCACACTCCTGCCACTCAAGTCTGGGGCTAGCCTGGGCAGGAGGCTAGCTGCACGTGGGCATACACAGTTGTGGGTACACATGGGAGCTCGGCCCTCCTCTGTCACTAGCACCAGCTCGGGACCCACTGGGCCCATCTCCTACTCATACCCAAGCCCTCCCCTGTGCACCCCAGACAGCCCCCAGCACAGGCTCCACACCCCTCTCGGTGAGGGTCGCAACAAGGCCACAGATGGGCAGCGGCTCTCTGTGAGGCTGGGCTCAGTCTGAGTCACTCTGGGATTCTAGACCGAAACGATGGTCCAAAAGCCACAATTTGCACCTCCTACCCATGTCCCCACCCTAGCTAACAGTACCCCCCAGGTGACACGCAAGCTCCAGCCCCCCGCCCCCCCTAACCTCACCCCTCCTGCCACGGGCCCGACACCCAGCTCCTAGGAGAGAACCCTCCCGGGGTGGACGGTGAAAGCTGCCCCAAGCCCAGCCCTCAGCAGCAACCTTCTTTTCCTGGCTTGGCATCTCCACCCTACGAGGACCTCAGGCCCGACCAGACCCATGTGCCCCCTTGGCCCAGAGGCTCACTGCCCTCACACCCCAGCACTGGCCACGCCTCAGCGGCAGGCATCTCCCAGGAAAGCCATGCCCCCAAAATAGCTTCCTCACCTAAACTGCTCACCCAGCCCCTGCCCTGGAAGCCATGGCATGGCCACACCCTCCCCCCAACCCACAGTCAGGTCTCCAACAGCACTGTGGGCCACTTCACTGACCTGCATGCAAGGTCACCTGCCCCCAAACCTGCCCGTGGAAAGTGCCACCTCCCCCTCCCCCCACTGGCTGCAGTTGGCCAAGTGAAGGGTTAACGCCAGATTCTTTTCCTAGTCTGCAAGGACGATGATGGCAGCTCCTCTCGCGGATGACAAGAGGAAGGCTGCAGCGTGCCCACGGCGTGCTGCCCTGGAGATGGACAGAGCAGTGCTGATCCCAGGCCAGGCAGGAGCCAGCTGGGGCTGCCCACACTCTGCCCTGTACTTCCAGACCACGCCTCTCCTGGGGCCACGCAGCCCCGTTTCACAGGTGGAGAAGCTGAGGCCTGAAGAGGGAGCCTTCTGCCAGGTCCAGGCAGGGAGCTGGCTGCTGGCCATGGTGCCGTGGGCCTCTGCCTGCGGATCTACCCCTAGCCAGCAGGCTGCTGCGCCGGGCCCCACCCCCAGCCTCTGATCAGGTGTCTGCTCTCCCTTTCTACCGGATGTGCTAATGGTCTCTGTTGCTACTGTGACCAGATCTCCTCCACCAGGACGGTGGCTGCGAGACAGTGGGTGCTGCTGGCTCTGCACAGCTGGCCTCTCTGTCTTCTAGGCCAAGCCCGGGACTCAATAAACACTCGTGAACGGACAAATGGGCACGTGGAGTGGCCAGCCACTCCTGGGCAGAGCTGCACCTGCCCTCACTCCTCCCTCCCCACAAACCTACCCAGCCACAGCCCAGGGACGAGTTGGAGATGAGAAGGGAGGAGCTTTAGACAGTAGGTCACCAGCCTTGGGGGACCCCCTCCTGCAGGCTGTCAGCTGCCTCCAAACACGGTCAGGAGAGGAATCCCCCAAGCTCCGCCCCTGCCCCCCACCCCGGAGCCTGAGCACAGGCTCCTAGGGGTGGCAGCGGGGCCTGGGCTAAAGGCAGAGCACATGTGAACGCCAAAGAAAACATGAATCACTCACCGGTTATCAGCCCAAAGCAGGCCTGTAATTACCAGGGGCTGGGCGGCCCCTCCTCTGGGATAATTACACCCGGCTTAATGCTATTACGGGCCCCACTTTTTATATTAAACAGGAGGGACCCGGCTGAAGAAGCCACCATCCGAACTCCAGCCTGGCCTTCAGCCCACACCCCCAACGGAGGCTGCCGGGATGGGACTGACCCTGGGACGGGCTGGGGGCCCTCGGCCAGGGAAGCGGGGGTCCTGAGCTCTGAGCTGGGTCCCTCACGCCCAGCATCTAGCAAAGCCAATGACGATGCTTGGATCACTTTCTCTACCTTAGTGACGGAGGACTCAGGGCTGAGACAGACCCAAGGTCACCCCGCTAGTCCCAACAGGGCAGGGACCCCTTGCCAGGCTTCCACAGGGAGCAGCCAACCTGTTCAGGCTCAGCTCCTCTAGGCCTCGTCCGCCCTGGAGAAAAATGCATTCACCCGGAAGCTGTGCCTGGCTGCCAGGGGCCCGGGCTGGGTGCCCCGACAGATGCTGAGTTCCAGGGTAAAGGGCGCAGCGCTGTCCGCTGAGACCGACAGAGCCTCCCCAGGCGCCTTTCCACCTGTTCCGGAAGAACCAGGCGCACTGGGCACAGGTGGGGGAGCGCGCTGGGTGGCAGCACAGCAGGAGCAAGGGCCTGGGGAGACTGCTGGATGCACAGAGAGCAGCAAGGATGGCCGCAGCTCCCGGCACTGACAGCGGGCTGGGCTGCCCAGGCTGAGCCCAGAGGGGAGGGGGAGCTGGGCTGGCGCTGAGTATGCTAAACAGGGAGAGGCAGGCTGCAGGCAGGTGAGGGGGACAGGAGGGCATCCCTGTGTGATGGACCTGACACGAAGCAGCAGCCCTGTCCCTCTCCCAGCCCCGGACACACAGGGATCCTTCTTGCTCTCGGCCACAAAGCCCCCCCCCCCAGCCCTCTTCACAGCAGGACCACCTGCCCACCTCCCAGGCCCAGGATTTTCCCCAGGGGTCCTCATGGGTCGGGGTCCTGCCCCCTTGCCTGTGGTTTCCACCGGCAACCCGGGAAGAGGGCTGCCCCCAGACACTCCCACCTTTCCCTAGCGAGAGGCCGGGAGGTGGCCGAAGCACCGCTGTCCACCAGTCCCAAAAGGCCTTGGAGTCTGGCTCCTCAAAAGTGTGTGCAACACGCGGGGCCTGCCTCAGGGTGCCGGCACGGTTCGGCTCTGCCAGGACAGCTGCTCTAGCAGGGATGGTCCTAGGGACACAAAACATGCGGACGACCACCTGGGGGCCCAGGAGTCCGGCAAAGAGCCATCTGCTTTGTCCTCGGGAACCTATTCATGCCCCGCTCTCAGAGCTCACACCTCAGGCACACACAGGCCCTCCGGGGCCCCCAGCCTGCTGCACAAACCCAGACGTCCGGACCCTGCTGCCCAACAAACCCCGTTCCGGGGCCGGCAGAGCCCCCTCGGGCTGACCGCAAGCCTGGCCCTGAAGCGCCATCGCTGCTTTTCAGGTTTGCTCCTCAAGGGCTGGGCAGACTCTTGGGGAGCCCAATGCATATTCCCACCTCTCCTGCACACCTCGAATGGGTGCAGAGCCCCGGGAACCTGGCGTGAGCTGCCCAGGGACCAAGGCACAAGGGCTGATCCCCCCTTTGCATCCACGGGAGCAGGGGGAGCAGCCGGCCAGGAGGTGCCCAAGCCGCAGGAGCAGCGGTTGAGGGGGCAGAGGCTCGACCAAGTCCCCTCCCCCCCATGCACACCCCTTTCTTTCAAGGGGCGTGGCCCCAGCACCCCACAGACAAGCCTGGGGCTGCTCCCAGGTGGAGGCAGCCCCTCGGAACCCCCTCCCTCTCTTCCCAGGCTGCACCTAGGGTCGCCCAGCAGGCAGAGGGGCCTCCCTGGAGTCTCCCCTGCCCCTTCCCAAGCAGCCCAGGATCAGCCCAACGCCGCAACCGGCTACGTTGCTCGCCAGGCCCGGGACAGTCCAGGAAGCGATCGGAAGCCTCGGAGGGAAGACGTCTGACCCCTGAGAGGAGGCCCTGCGAGGGGGAGGCCGAGGAGGCCCGAGTGGGGCGGCCTGCGGGCGGCACCCGCACCGCCCCCTCCCAGCCCGGCGGCGGCCCTGCGGCCCTGGGCTGGACCCGGAGCCCAGCTCCGGGCGCCCCGGGCCAGAGGGGGCGGGGGCGGGCAGCGGTCCCCGGGAGGCGGCTCCAAGTCCCCCCCACCAGCGCCCGGCGGCCGGCCCAAGGCACAGACCCCCCAAGACCTCCTCCCGGTTCCCGCGGCCCTGCCCAGGCGGCCGCCGAGCCCTGCCCGGGCCTGCCCAGCTCGGTCCTAGCCGGCCGCCGGAGGTCCGAGCCTGGGGTCCGGCGGCCGGGTTCGGCCTGGGCACCCGCAGGGCCCTGCCGGCGGGGCCGCCGCAAACTTTCTCTCTGCTTTTGAGGAGGGGGCAGCACACGCCCCCGCCGCGCCGCCCCAGGGAGATGTCCCGCGGAGCCTTGCGGGCCGGGCCGGGCCCGGCCAGGAGAGGCCGGCGGCTCTGGGCCTGGGGCCGCGGTCCGATCCTGGCCGGGCGGGGACGCGGCAGCTCAGCGCCGGCGCCGCGGCCGCGGCCGCGCCCGGACACAGGCGGGCGCCCGGGCCAGAGACGCAGGGACACGCGGAGCGCGGACACGCGCGCCGCAGTCCCCCGCGCACACCCCCTGCCCGCCCGGCCGCACCGAGGCGCCCTCGCGGAGACCACCCCCCGACCGGCGCCGAGCGCCCACCGCCGGGGCGCCCCCCGGGACAGGGACCTCGGACCGGCCCCGTGACCCCCGCTAGCCCTGGCCCGGCTCCCCGCCCACCGCCCCGCGCAGCGCCGCGGGGAAAGTTGCGCCCCTACTCACCGGCTGCCCCGGGGCGCGCCCCGCCGCCGGCCATCGCCGAGCCCCGCCGCCCGCGCCGCCGCCGCCGCCCGCCCCACCGCGGGGCCGCCGAAGCCGCGCAGGCCGCCCAGGCCGAGGCCGCCGCCGCCGCGCCCGGGCTCCGCTGCGTGGCCGCGCTGCCGCTGCCCAGCATGAATGGGGCGCCGAGCGCCGCGCGGCTGCGGACCGGCCTCGCTTTCGCCGCCCGCGGAGCGCTGCGCCGTGCGCATGCGCCGCTGGGGGCCGGAGGCGGGGCGGGCGGGGGCGGGGCAGGGGGCGGGGCCGGCAGCGGCCTCCAGGGGGCGCTCTGCCCCGCGCTGCGCGCACACTGGGTCCCACCGCAAGCCTTCAAAGGGCGATGGTGCCGCCCGCCTTAAATCCTTGCTCAGCAAAGGGGGCATGGTGAGGCCTCCCGACGCCCCCCACCCCTCCCCGCTCCAGCGCAGGCTGGCCCGAGGCCGCACTCCAAGGGAGCTGGCCTCGGCTTCTGTGCGTCCGGTCTAGGAGCACCGCCTCCATCCCCGCAACCCTAAATCTGTCCCGACGAGACAATCGCCCTGGCCCGGGTCTTCTGTCCCCGCGGGTGTCCCATTCCTGAGATGGGACGGGCACGTGCACGGATGAGCAGCGGGCGCCCTCTGCGGGCCGGGCCGCACGACCTCCTGCGGGCCCCGAGATGGGCGGTGCTGGCCAAGGAAAGTCCCTGGCCCAGGGTCCTGCGACAGGGGTGTGGCAGCACAGGAATCTGGAATCTCTGCTGTCTGGAGAATGTGGCCTGGGGCCCTGGGCACCGAAGCCAGGAAGCGTGCGGAGCCTGGGGCTGGGGTAGCAGGGGTCAGACATAGTGGGACCCGTGCCGTCCCTGCACCCAGCACTCAAGCCCCGTTGGGGGTGGGGCAGATACCCATCACCCTGTGACAGCACGGGCACAGAGGGCCTGGCGTCCGGCTGGAAGGCACCTGGGCCAAGGTGAGGTGAGGCCACTGGGATCCTAACAAAGGGAACAGAGAGGACCAGAAAACCTTGCAGTGGCACAGTGGGGCACTGAGCGGGGACAGCGCCTCCACCCGCAGGCTGGAAGGTGCCGGGTTTGCTGTGTGTGGACCAGGTCATCAGGTTAAGAAAGGGAGGGGGACGAGAGCCTTGGGCAGGGCCGAGGTGTTCCCTCGCCTTTTTCCCCGGAGGCGGCCACAGCTCACACCTCGGTCCTGCTGTGGGCAGACCCTTTGACGTCTGTCTCCCAGAAGGCCATGTTGTTTCGCGCGGCTTCGTTTGGGACATGATAGAAATGGGAGGGCAGCGTGTCTGCTTCCCCGCCTGGAGCACTGTCCTGCTGCTGGTAGGCAGTCTGTCCCCTGACTTCTAGAGGTTCCCACCACATCACGCCCCTGCTCCCCCATTCTCCTGCGCGCTGCGGGGGGCTGTTGCCCACTTGGGACCTGTAATGAGACCTTGTGCATGTTTAGACCCATGTGCCGGCGGGGTCCCGGGCTAGCCGTGTGTTTGGCTTTAGTAGCCGCTGCAGAACAGGGCTCCCAAGCTCTGGGAACTTCCGGTGGTCTTAGGGCAGGTTCCAGCTGCCCCGCCTCCCCACCCACACCGGGCACTCACCGCCCTCTCTGGTCCTTGCCATTCCAGTGGTAGGAACTGGTCTACCACCATGGCTTTATTCTGCAAGTCCTGATGTCTTTAACGAGCACTGATACAGAGCTGCCTCTGTACAAGGCTCTGCTACATTTTACAGATGGGTAAACCGAGGCTGCAGAGGTGGAGGGACTTGCCCAAGTGCCCCCAGCTGGTCCCAACTCCACCACTCTGCTACACTGCCCTTCTCTTCCCTGGACAGCGAGACCAGAGGTCCTTCCTTCCTGGGGTGCGGGCAGGCGGGGATGTGTAGTGTAGGTCACTACACTAGGTCAGTGTTATCTGAGCCTCACTTTCCCCATCTGTGAATGGCCACAGGCAACCTGCTGGCAGAGCTGCTGAGGGGAGACAGGGAGTTTGGAAAGGCCACAGCTGGCCTCGCTGAGTGTTCATGCAGGTCTTCCCTGAGTCTCCTCTGCACCAGCTCCAGGGGCTGTCTCCAGCTCTCCGCCTGCTCCCACCCTGCAGGGCTGCTGAGGCAGACGGTGCCCTAAGAGAACCGAACCGCAGCCTCCTGTCTGAGGTCCGGGCCTCATCTCCAGCTGTCTCTCAGAGGCGCTCAGGCGGGTCGCAGCACTCAGGGTGGCCAGGACCAAGCTCCAGGTTAACCTGGTGCACCTGCCCCGCCCCACCCCTGCCTCCTGCAGCTGCCCAACCAGGAACTCAGCACCCTCCTGGGCGCCACCATCTCCGTCCCTGAATGACCCCCACCCCACCCCCTGCCCCCTATCCCCCAAAACTCATCCCAGATTTCTCCACTTCTCTCCATCCCCAGTCTGACAGCACCTCCTGTCATCCAGCTCCCCCCACTGGTGACGCCTCTTTGTCCACCTCCCCAGGCAGCAGCAGCTTGCAAATGAAAAGTTTGCTTATAGAATCCATTCCTGAAAACCTTCTAGGAATCCCTACCTCACACCACTCACAGCCCTCCGAGCATGGGAAAGAAAACCGGAAGACTTTCAGTAGGAAACACAGCAGACTGTCTTGTGACCTCAGGCGTGGGATGGGTGATTTAAGCAAGATGTAAAGAAAATGTATAAAGGAAAGAAGTATCATTCGACTACATTAACACTGATTAGTTTTGTTGCAGTTAACAGAACAAAAAGTAACGGGACAAGCCAAGATCTAGAGAGTGATCTCGTAACAGATACAATTGGTTAAATATGTGTATCCAGAAGCTACGGAAAACTCCCAGGAACCAAAGAGGAAGAGGCTGCAACCCAGCAGGAAGATGGGGAGAACGTGGGAGGGCAAGTGGCAGATGCCTGTGGCTGCTGCTGGGCCCCAAGCTCCCGCAGCGCTTGGGCTGAGTCGCCGGCACCCTGCTCCGGGGCGGCTCTGACGGCTCAGGCTCTGGCTCCTCAGGCGTCCATTCCCCCCCCCCCCCCCCCACGTACATGGAGAACTGGCAGGCATGCGACCACAGCAGGGCTGCAACTGGAACGTGGGTCTGCGGTCTTGGGGCTCCAGACCCCACATCACACAGAGGGGAAGTGAGTCAGCTGGCGGGGCACCTCCTCGCCCTACCATCTTCCCACTTCCTGTGAATCTGAAATCGGCGAGGAGGGAATTGTTTCGAGAGAGAAGGTCTGTACAATACCTTAGCTGCTGCATCGACACCAGGCCCAGCTCTGCGGCTGCCGCTGCCCCCAGGAGCCTCCCGCTCAGCAGAGGGATGGGGGCACGGCCACCTGAGCTTACCTCTGCCTTCTCTGTTTTAGAACAGCCGTGCCTCGCTCCTTCGCCCTGCCTGGGGCCTGGGGTGGGGTAAGGGTGGGATTTCCACCCCACAGCTGGGTCTCCGTCACAAAGAGGAACTCACGTGGGCTCGTCAGAGAAGCCCCTGATTCCCTGCTGTCCGCAGCAGCCTGCTCGAATCCCCACTCCCCTGGGGTCTTGTCGTCTCTCTCCTCCTTTGTTTCCCATCACAGCAAAAGGGAAGCTCCCGAATCCAGGGAAGAGTTCACGGGGCAGAGTGTGCACCGGGGCGGGGAAAGGATGCTGTGTGCCCGCGGGGTCCAGGGGTCCCAGCGCTCTCCTGCTCAGTGCTAGGCCTGGACGATTTCCTGGGGCGGGGGCTCCCGTGCTCCTCTCTGTCTCTTTCCACATGACTTCCCCAGCGCTGCGGCTTCAGGGCAGCAGGACTTCTCACGTGTCAGCTCAGAGCTGCCAAAGGCCTAGCGAGAGGAAGTGGGGAGAGGGGTACAGGGGCCTGGAAGGCAGGCATGATATCCTGTAGCCCACTGGGCTGCAGGGTACAGGTGGTTGGGGGAGCAGCAGCCAGCCCTGCCCCACGCCAGAGCTCCAAGCACAGCCCCAGGCTCCATCGTGATGCAAGGTGCAGGACAGGACAGGCTCTGCACTGGCCAGGGGTTCTTGGGCAGATACAGGCTACACCAGCCTCGGACCCCACATCTGCCTGGCCATTGGCACAGGGGTCTCTGGGAACCCCTTCCCTGTGCCCGTCTCCCCGAGGCCACCTGGCGCTGCACTGTGGATTCAGTTAGGGCTCGAGTGAGGAAGTGGAGATGATAAAGGGAAGTCCGAGTTTCTGGAGGAGGGGCGGGGGCCGGGGTCTCTAATGGCCTGCATCCCCTTCTCCATCACCCTTCTCAGGGGGTGGGGTTGTCCACCCGCAGGCAGCTGGAATCTCCCTCCAAAGAGGGCAGTTTCAGAGGCAGAAACGTGGGCCCCAGCATTTCCTGCGCTCCCCTCCGGACTCCCCCCGCCTTTCCCCCCAGCGCCTTTTGGGAATCACAAGGCAAATCATGCGGCGCTGGGGTCATGGTGAGGTCCAAGGCCTGGCCTTGTGCTAAGCTAAGCTCTCTCCCCCAGGCACCTTCGTCAACATTCCCCACCATGGGCAGTGAGTAGGGGAGGGGCTGCCACTGCCCCCTTATCACAGATGAGCAAACTGAGGCCTGAAGGGACCACCCCGGGGACCGGCTGGGCTGCACCCGTTGGACGGTGATGGTACCCTCCAAGGAAGCCTGGGAGGCGGGCCAGGCACCCTCGCGCCCACCCACACCAGCCTCTTTCTGCCCATTTTTGCACAGGGGGTCTTGGTGACTTCTCTAATTTACTGGGAGTTTTGCACAGGGGTGGGGGGCTTGCACTCCCTCTCCTGAGGCCCCCCTGCTGATCTTCGCTCAGTTCCAGAGCCCCCTTCCCTCTTTTGGGAAGTCATCCTGAAGCATGTGCCCACCCCACCTGGGCCAGGCACAGCTGGGCTCCTGTTGCCACCTGGTCAGAAGCTAAAGTGGCAGGGCCCTGGTGTCGCCGCCCACTATGGACTGGGCTCCGCGTCGGGGAATATGTGAGGGGTGGAAGCTCCCCACAGCCACGCAGCCAGGAGTTCTGGGCACCTGCTGTGCACCCCAGCACAGTGCCCAAAGGAGGAGGGAGCAAAAGGCTTGGGACTAGGACCTGCACACACACCACCTGGCCCCAAGCCTCTTGTAGGGAAACCCTCTCATGGGCAGGTAGAGCGTCTGTGGATGAAGGAACAAACAGCAAGATGGCATGCAGAATATTGAACAGGCAGTCAGTGTGGATGGCGGGCATACGCAGTGGGCACGACAGCACAGGTGCAGGCTGGCTGAGACCCACCCAGGGCAAAATCAGGCTTCGCTGTATCTTTTACTGACTCACTTCTCTAAGAGGTACAAGAACATCTGGCTTCAGGCATGGCCGGATCCAGGAGCTTCATTCAGCGTCTCCGAGATGTCGCCAGGCATCTATTTCTTGGCTTCACCTCTCAGCTGTGCTCTCTCTGCCTGCTTGTTGGCCGAGATGGCCCCGGGCAGCACACTGGGCCGCCTGGGCGCTTGCAGCCTTTCCCAGCCTGGAACGAATTATAGAAGCTGCCTGCTAACTCTCACCAGCTGCACACACCTCTCAAGTGCACTCCGTACGGCAGGAGCAGCGAAGGGCCAAGTGCTCGGCTGTCACAGCTGCTGGGAGTCCAGAACCCTTGACCCTTGGTGTTGTCTGGTCTTTTTTTTTTTTTAAACAGATGTTTCAGATTTTAAAATATATGGTCACGGTTCAAAAAAAAAAAAAAAAGTGCAGCAAAGGCTACTCGAGACACAGTCCGTCTCCCTGCAGCCCCTGTCCCTCTCCGCTCCCCCACCCCCCCCGCGCCAGCTCACCAGAGTGAAAACCGAGAGCCAGGTCGTCTGTGTCCTTGCAGAGATGTGATGACTGTGACAAACGTCCAGACGCCCAAGGGCATGCCAAGGACATCTCGCCTCTCTGTTTTCTCAAAAGATACAAACTATACACGCTGCTCCCTCTTGCCAAGAGATGTTTGGAAGTCATTCTGCAGCGGCCACCCTGCGTCTCTCCGTTCTGCCTGCCTCCCTCTCTTCCCTGCCTGCTCCCTTCTTCCTTCCTGTCCCTTTCATTTTCTTCCTCCCTTCCGCTCTCTCCCTCCTTCTTCCTCTTTTTAAAAAAGATTTATTTGAAAAGGAGAGAGAGATCGATCTTCCATCTGCTAACTCACCCCCCCAAATGGCAGCAGCAGCCAGGTCTGGTCCAAGCCGAAGCTCCATCGGGTCTCCCATGTACGTGACAGGGGCTCAAGTTCTTAGGGCCTCTCCCAGGCGCAACAGCAGGGAGCTGGATTGGAAGCAGAGGAGCAAGGCCAGGAACAGGGATGCTGGCTTCGCGGGCGGCGACTTGGGTCATTCCGCCACACGGCTGCCCCCTCCCATTCTTTGTCCTGTTTCTTACTCACACAATGACATTCGACCCCTAAACACACAGCTCAGTAGCCCAATGCATTTTTACCCTCATATACCAAGGTACGTAAAAAAAAAAAATTTCACAGTAGCATGAAATTAAAAGATGCTTATTTTTGGGCAAAAGATTTTGAAACCTATGCATAGTTTTTTCCCAACATCCATTTTTGTGAGCTTTTTGAAGAATCTTCCTATGCACGGATTTCAAAAATTCTTGCACCAAGATAAACTTATCTTTTCATCCCACCCTTTGAAGCCTTCTACTACCTATCTGAGCAGCCACTGTGAAAATGAAGGGTCCCTCCCATCCTGTCCCCACCCCCACTGCCATCCTGACTCCTGTGGCTGTGGATTAGTTTTGGCCATCTTGGGTCCTTGAACTTCATACAAACGGAGTCACCAGCAGTGTGGCAGACGCCCTGGGCTGCCCCCATGAGTCATAACGCTGTAAATCCCCTTAAGTGTGTGGTTTGCTTCGAAGTCGGGCAGAGGTGAAGGGACGGGCCTCTCACGATGACCTTATGTCATCCAAGGGACGCCCTTGCTGGCTTTGAAGAAGTGGCTTCCATGTGACAGGAGGGCTGGGCTGGTGGCCTGCAGGAGGTCAGCAAAAAGACAGCCCCTCTGGCCCACAGCCACCGGGAATGAATTCTGCCAGCAGCCAGATGAGCGAGGAAGAGCAGCCGGAGCTCCTGGCTCGGCCACACCTTGACCGTGGCCTCACGAGACCCCGAGTGGAGCACTTTGCTAAGCTATGGCAGAGCGCTCACCCATGCATGTGCGAGGGCACAGGCGTGTTGCAGCCCACAGGGAGCCCCTGGTCACCTGGTAGGGAGCAATGGAAAGATGATACAGCCGTGAATTCCTCTGTCCGGCTTCTCTCCTGCCCCAGGATGTCTGTGCGATCCGTGCACGTTGCTAGGGAGGGCTCTGGGGTATTTGGCGCTGCTATGGACGTGAGAATCCCTGCAGCATCACTGGAGGAAGAAACTACCCCTTAACCATTCTACCTTCGCTGGGCACCCGGCTGTTCCAACCCGGGGCAGGGTTAGCAACAGAGGAGCCTGCACATTCTGTGTGCTCCATGTGGAGAACATACGTGTGCATCCTCTCCCGTGTCAGCCTCAGAGTCAGTCTGCTGTATCACAGTGTAGGTGGAGGCCTCCTGGCTTCACAAAGAAACTGCCGAGTCATTTTCCAAGGTGGTGTGAACTATTCTGCCCTCCCGACAGAGCCCGGCTCGGGCTCATCAGCGCTCGGTCTGCTTTCCTTTCCGCATGGGGTCGGTGCGCAGCCGTATTTCTCGGTGCTCTGACTTAGTACTTCCTTGCTAAGTCATCTTGATGTGGAAATCTCATTAGCTCAGCAGTGGGTTTTTTTGTTTATTTGCTTTTATTTCCCCTTAAGCCTCTGAACTGGAACTGACAAAGAGGAACTCTCTTTCCAAGGTGAGAACTGCTGCAGCTCCCAGAGCGGGGTCCGAAGGCGAGAGCTCAAGTCCCAAGAACCACGGAGAAGCGCCCAGATCCAGCGGTGCCTGAAGCGAACTTTGGGACTTGCCAGTCAATAGCCGGCTGCAGGGGTCTGTCTCACTGACTCTCGCGGGTACAGACGTTCCAGAGGCCCACCGAGCTCTGGAGGGGAAGAGGGTCAGGGAGCAGACAGCTTCCAAATCCCAGGCTCTTCCTCCATCCCTCCCAGCTCTCCGTCTGCACCCGACCCTGCTGCCGAGTGTGTTCTGAGGCTGAATAACCATGTAATTGGATCACTCGATCCATGGTCAAACTTTGGCAAATATGTTTTTTATAATTAGTTGATGTTTATTTAATGGGAATAACCAGCCCATTAAATTTAATGAGGCAGGTTATCAGGACGAGGTGAAAGTGTTTTTCCTTAAGAGATCTGGGTTTGGTCACGTTGGTCCACAGCTGGGGAGATGTGGGCGGCTTGCCTGTGTCTGGGCGTGGGAACCCTTGGGGAGAAGGGTGCATGCAGGAGACCATGGGGTCTCCGACCCCTGACTCCAGGGCCTTCCCCTCTTGCTCACCAGGTCATCCTGTGTTACTTATCTCTATCCATCTGGTCTGTCTCCCATGCTGATCTCTAAGCTGGGATAGAACAAGGTTCCCCTTGGTTATGCTCACTGCTCTATGTCCAGGATGGGGACTGCCCATAGCAGGCCTTCAGCGTGGACATCCCATGGAGCCGCCTGACCCCGAGGGCGTGCCCTGGTGAGGTGCTCCCAGCAGCCGGGCCTTTCCTGGAGGGAGGACCGAGAGTCCAGGGCTACCTGCTGGCAGTGCCCCAGCAGAATCCCCAGGGGATGGCGATGGGGGTCCCTTGTACTACTGCTGAGCGCTCAGCCTGGCCACAGCCACCATCGCAACCCCCATAGGAAGGGATACCTGAGTGCTCCCATTCTCCAGATGAGCAAACAGGCTCCCAGGTCCAGGAACGGCTCACGGCCACACAGCAGGGCTGAGCCAGGACAGTGTCCAGTGCCCCAGCTCCGAGACTGCATTCTCCAGCTGCAGGCACTCCCTCTGTTGAACAAGGGGAGGAGAGGAAGGAGCGGAGGCCAGGACACACGCCAGCACCGGCCCCAGTTTCTCAGGCATTCCCACACTCCCAGTGCCAGCTGTGGACTTGACCCTGACTTCTGTTCTGCCAAGTTCGCTGCACGCATTCTGGAGCCCCTGTGATGGGTGCGCACATGCTTGCTTCAGGGTTCCCAACCTTCCCCTTGGATGCTCCCAGCACCGCTCTGTTTGCAATCAACGCAACCGCTCCAGCTTCGAGTTTGCAGGTGGGTCTTTTCTGTTCTTCCGTTCTTTTCTTGGGTCCTCCTCAGCGAGGTGCTGCCTTGCAAACAGCAGACGGAGCGACGTGATGCGGCTTTGCTCGTCCGCTTGCTCTTTGTCCGTCTGCACACTTTTTTGCATGTCACCAGTTATTTTCTCTGGCCGCTCTGCTCCTTTCTGGGTGCTCCTGCCCCCCCGGGTGCCCCTGGCCATATATCTGCACCTCATGGGAGCACTAGGTGGTGACATGTGGCTGAGGCGGGGCTGGGCTTTCCCACCTCGTGGGGTGCCACTCCAGGTCTCAGAGCCACCCTGCTCACGACAGCAGCTCAGACACAGATCTGGTGTCGCTGGACCCTTGCTGGGCAGTAACACTGTGGGAAGAAATGAACTGCTGTTACTCTGCCTAGGGCCACCTCTAGCTAAGGAGCCAGGCAAGGGGAGAGGGTGGCGCGAGTGACCCCCAGCTGGGACCCTAGAGCAGGGATGCCCCTGAACCCCTCTGCCAACAGCAGGTGCAGCATCAGCTTGGGCGCTGAGCACAGCCCAGCCCTGGCTCTTTCACAGTGTAATCTTGGGAAAGTCACAAACACACTCTGCTGTGCCAGTTTCCTTGTCTATAAAATAAGGGCAATGATAGCAGGAAGTAACCGTCCGGTCATGTGAGACTTCGAACAGGCACATATTCATAAAGGCCACGGATGGTACCCAGCACAGGCTTGGTCACAGGCACCGTTCCCTGTGAGCTGTCTGCTAGCTGCAGATACAAGGGGCAAACACACAGCTGTATGCACACATGAGCCATCACAGCCGTCATCCATACCCATGTAAGCACAGGCGCACACAACACACACACGTGAACACGAGCAGTCACTCATGGCTGCTCCCCCACCCCCCACGCCACTAGGAGCCTCCTGGGGCCATTTCCTCAGATCCACTTCTCCAGAGCAGGGGTGACAGTGGCGGTGGCTTTCAGGCTGCCTGGCCCTGGGAGGCACTGATGAAAGCTGCAGGCGGCTCTTCCTTCCCCCCACAGTCAGCCCTCTCGTGACAGCTGCGTCTCCTCGGGGGCCCCGGGTTCCCTGAGCAAGGCCCTGCAGGCCGGCTTGCGCTGGGTGAGCCTGCCTGTTCTGTGCGCGCCAGCCCTGGGGGGGTGGGCAGGAGTACCCACGACTGCAGCTTCTGGCTCCATCACCTCATGCCACGGGGCCTTCAGCTTCCACACCCTGTGATGATCAACCCCTTGCCCTCCATCTTCAGAAAGAAGGGTGCTCTCTGTCCTCTCGGTCCACCCTGAACGCCACAGCAGACTCCATCACACCACCCTGGACGCCGCAGCTGACTCCATCACACCTAACCCCCAGTGAGCAGGAAGGACGGATGCTCACACGGCCCCTTGCAATGCACGAGTGCCCCACCCCCAACACACCAGGTGTCTGCAAGCAGGTGAACTCCCCGCTCCCATCATCCCACCTGTGCAATGTTCTCTCAGACCCTGTGGAGGTCCTGGAGGCGCAGGTGCACACGTAAGCAGGCCATGGACACAGGCACCCACACACATTCACATCCCAACACAGTGGTGCTGATGGCTCTGGGCACACACACCTCTGCCCAGCATGGGAGGGGCCAAGGTCCGGAAATGGGAGCTTGAAGTCGAGGTGGGGGAGCCTTGGACCATAAGTGGTGCCCAGCACTGCGAGCTGGCTGCGTGAGCACACAAGTCCACATTACAGACACATGCGTGCGTGCACACACACCCACACACATGCTCAAGGTGCACACGCATACATTTGTATATGCACACACTTGGTCACACTGACAGCATATTCCAATGCACATATAGTTGCACACCTGTGCATGCTGACCTGTGCACATGGCTTTTGCACAGAGCTGGGAGAAGCCGCACATGTTGCGTGCAATCTTTCCCCAGCTCCTTCCCTTGCCCCAGTGCAAAGCCCCCCGAGGACCATCAGGGAGACTCCACGAACATGTCCCAGAGCTCCGCGGACAGCCTGACCCTTGAATTGTGGGGCACAGAGAGCAGGCGCTCCTGGGCATGCAGTGGGATCTGGAAGCAGGGATGGGGGGTGGGGTGGTGGGCAGCGACGCGGGCCAGGGGGCTGGCCAGGGGAGGGCTACGTCTTCACAGGACCACATGGCAGTTTAGGAAGACCCTGTGAGATCCCTGGACAGTGGTGTGGGTCTGAGGCTGTGAGGAGGCCCAGGCCTGAGGGCACCGTTTAATCAGGCTTACAGAGGGCCATTGTTTCGGCTTCCTGCATGAGGCCCCGCAGTCCACACTGGAGCGGAATGGAGTCACTCGTGCTACATGCTGCCTCATCAGACTGAACTCTTCCAACAGACTCGTTCTCCAAAAAAGCAGGACACTTGGAGCATCCAGTCGAAGGGGCCTGGCTTGCCGGAGCTGGCACACTGAGAGCGCCCCGTTTTACCCCTGGAAGGACAACTGAGATGGCCAGTCTGCTTTCCATTCTCTGATCCTGCTCTCCTCTGCCTTTTTCTAACAAATCAGCCTCCTCGCTCAGCTCCTCAGAACACTCATTCTACTTTACACAGCGAGGTGTTGCCCAACTGGAGTCACAAATGTAAACTAATTAAAATCTTTAAACTGAATCTGTTGTAATTCTGCCTCCTGACAGCACTACGTAGGAGGTGGGGCTGGAGTAGGCCTGGCAACTGGGGGTTGAGGCCCAGAGACAGCCACGGGCCGAGTGTACACAGGCAAGGGGAGTCCAGAGAGGGGCAATAGGTTCTGAGTCCCTGCAGGGCGGCACCGGCCCCTGCCCACACCTTCCTCTTCCTCCCACCCCAAGAGCGCTGGAGAAGGCCCCAAGACCCCCGTCAGCTCTTGGGTGTGTGCCAACTGTGCAGCCACCTGCAGGCAGCACTGTGCCCCAGGAGGCTGCTCCTGCAGCCCCCACTCCTGGCTGCCGCTCCAGACAGGCCCTCCCAAAGCCGGGAGATGGCTGCCGCCAGCCCCGTTCCGCTGCGTTCCGAAGCAGAGCACAGCTGCGACCTTACCAAGACTCCGGCTACCCGGGGACAAAGAGCGGAAAGGCTGCAGGCAGAGCACGAGCAGGCACTTGTGCACGGGGCTCGCTCTCGCGGGCTGCGCTGGAACTGGACACCAGCTGGAGGAGACTGGTGGCCCGGCCAGCTGCTGGACATGAGGGAGGCCATCCAGAATCATCTGTCTACTGGCTGACCTGCCACAACGCACAGCCCCATGGGAAAGCCCAGCAGAGAGGCCGAGGGGACCTAGACTCAAGCTCTCCCCAGCAGAATCAGGTACCGCATCAAATGGGTGTTGTTTTCAGCCATGGGATCTGGAGGCTGATTTTCACCCAACAGAGAGCACTGGTTCAGGCCTGTGCACAGCGTCCAGTCCGAGGTGCACGTGCACCCGGTGGTCTCTGCTTCCCACCAAGACCCCCGGCTGACGTGCGGAGAGGAGAGGAGGATGGGACTCTGCAAGTTGCTCCCGAGAGACCCGTGAGTTGGAAAAAGCCCCAGAGCCAGAGCCTTGGAGGCCATCTCAAAGGGCCTCGTAGCTTCTGGCTGGGGGGTGGTTCTGATGTCACTTAACAAGGCCATTGGACCAGGTGACCTCTGAGTTCTCCTTCCTCCCCAGCCCCCAGCGGGCTCGGGCCAGGGCCCCCTTCGCCTCCTCCAGGCTGATTCTGCTCCAAGTTTCCTGAACATCCCTTTGCGGTTTGATAGGCTGACACAGAACTTCCAGAAAGGCGGACTCCCAGAGCTGGGTTCCTCTTAGCCGACGCACAGCCTGGCTGAATAGAGCTGTTTTGTGCACCTGCCCAGACAACCAGGCACTCCCCAGCCTCCATGCTCCCCTGAGCACAGTGTGTGAGAACGTGGGGCGGAGCAGAGATGTTTACGCTGCGAAGGCCCAGCCAAGATTGCAGCTCTCAGCTCCAGATGGTGTGGGGACTCCCCAGGCAAACTTCAACAGGAAGCCAAGGTCACCGGCAGAGTGGCTAGAGGACCACAAGCTCCGCCCACACCCCTTCTGCTCCTGCACGTGCAAGCTGATGTCAGAGTGCTGGCCGAGGGGTGACCAGCGCCTTGGCTTGGGATGTGGCGAGGGTCACGGACGGAAGGGCAGAGGCTGGGCACGCAGAAGCCCAGCACCCCCCAGGCCCAGCTCGTGACCTGCCTCCTCCACGTGCCCATCAGCGGACTCACCCGTCAGAGACCTGGAGGCCAGCCCTGACTCTCCCCCGGCCCGATCACACTCAGAGTCCTGCCAGTGTGGCTTCTCCACCCACCCTGTCTGAGCCCCTGCACCTGCTGGCCCCAGCACCGACCCCTGCCTTCAGCCCATCTCATGCCTGGGAGCTGGGCGACATCACTCGGAGATCTGCCAGTGCTGCCCCTGCCTGCCCCAGGACTCGCCGCCCCTCAGCCTGGCCCTGCTGCCTTTGCAGCTCCGCCCCCTCCCCTCCTGCCCCCCCGTAGCTCTCCTCAGACAGCTGCAGCAGCCCCAGCGTGGGGCCGCACCGCCCTCCCTGCATCCGGGGCTCCAGTCTCTGGCCGGCCCCTTGCTCACTCATCTGTTCTACTTCTGTGTCTGCGTACACGGAACCTTCCCTGGGAAGCGGCCTGTCTCCCCCCGCTCCATCCCCAACACAGCTGCCTGCCCCTCGGTGCACCGTACCTGCTTCCGCTGCCGCAGTGTGACTACAGGTTTCCGGACGTCTCCCCTGCCGGGCCGGGCTCCCCCGAGAGGAGCAGCCTGTCTCACAGGGCTCTGACTGCCAATGTCCGACAGCGGGCCGGACACAGAGCAGGCAGCAGGGACTGTTTGCTGGGGAGCGAATGACTGCAAACAAAGACATCTGCTTTATTCGCTTTCGGACACGAGAACATACTCTGTTTCCTAAGCGCAGGGCAGCCCCAAGCTCAGAGGCATATGTGGATGCCCCAGCAGGACATGGCAGGGCACGGCGGCTGTGGCCCAGGCTCTGCGGACTGTGGTCCCACGAGCAGGCCCGTCGTCAGGGCTCCAAGTCACCGCCAGGGCCAGGAGTGATGGCTGCTCCTCAACCCTGCAAGCAGAAGGGGTCAGAGTTCAGTTCCAGCTCTTCCTGGAGTCGTCTCAGGTGGTGATGCTTCACTGCACTGTGAGTTGGGCTCCCTTGTCATCCCTTGAGACCTGGTCACACATCTGAGACTTACAGCCAGGCGGGGGACAGGCCCTCCTTTGACACGCGCTCGTGGTTACAGGAGCTAGCACCATGCCTTCCGCTCCTCTGTGCTCTGGAACCTGCACATCGGGTGCAGACCTTGGCATGGAACAGCCTCAACCCACTTCCGCTCTGCCGCACCAAGGGCTGCCTCTGCTCGCTCATTCAGCAACTCTCAGGATTTTCTAAGCAGCACACAGAGTGTACGCTGGCACCCCAGAGTGCGCACAGTCAGGTCCCTGCTGCTGAAATGCCGTGGTGACTGTGGCTCTGAGGTCTGGGCCTGGAAGGCACTGCACGGGTGTCCACGCTGCCTCTGGGAGCTCAGGGTGGTGGCCTGAGCCTTGAGCGGGAGAGAGTGCTGTACCCTTCCCAGCCCCCACACCTGGTGGGCTTCATCCCCGCCACCTGGCTGTTTCTGGAAGCAGGTTCCTCTGAAGGACCCCTCACTCCCCCATCCCTGGCTCTGCCAGGAGCCTTCTGAGGTGGAGGCTAGCAGAGTGTGTGTCAGAGCTCAGACACAGGGTGCCCTCCCTCCTGCTGGCACTGGCTCTGAGGGAGGTCAAACTCACTCTCCCAGAATGCACCCATGCATGCTGCGAACGCCTCCCAGGGGGAGCCTGGCTGGCCTCTGCTGTGGCCCATTACTCAGTCTCCAATTCGCTCTTTCACAGTGTGAGGAGTGGGGCTGGGAAGGAGGAGCTGGGCCTGGCAGGGTCCCAGGGCCTCCCTCAGGTGTGCTGGAGCTACCACCACACACTGGGGCTTAACGCTGTCTTCCTTGGTGTGATATACTGCTGAGCTGCGCTTGAGGACGATGTTCTTGTGGGGGCTGACAACAGCCCAGACACACAGTCAGATGGAGAGAGGAGGCACAGGTCCAGGCCTGGGGAGCGGGGGCCGGGCTCTGCCAGCAGGACCCAGGGCCTCCCGCTAGTGACAGGTCGGGTGTGTGACGAGCAGGGACTTGGAGCCCCCATCACTCGGGTGGGGGACAGGATCTGTGGGCAGGTTTCCATCTTGCTGAGAAGCAGCATGAAGGGCCCATGCCACGGGGTCCTGTCTGCCAGTGCCTCGCTCCCCGCGTGCACGGCTGTGGGGACAGCTCACGCCATCTCTGCGCTCTGCTGAAATCAGGCAAGCAGCTTGCCACGCTCCACGACCCAGGAGAAAACCTCTTTTCCTCCTCAGGCACCTGGCCCATGACCAGCATCCGCTGGCCGCTAAAGGACAGTGAGAGCCGGGTTGTGCGGCGCCTTGGCAGGCAGGCGTGAGCGGAGCAGGGCGGTGGCCTGAGTGCTCACAGGGCCCCCGGGGACACGGCTCAGTGGGATGGGAGGGGGCTCCCTGCAGACCCGGCAGGGGGACACACAGCCTCGCACCGCAGCCACCTTCATCGCAGATGCCTGGGACAGCTTTCCTACGTGGGAAAAGGCTTTTCTGTGGGCGAGGAGACCCCATCCTGCGGCCTTTCCTGTGCCTTTTAACACACAAGCCAACGAAGGGCCTGCCAGTGCTGGAGCGGCCTGGCTGCATCAGGAGGCACTGCTGCAGTTGGGCCTGGGACACAGGTGGACTCGGCCAGAGAGGGCAGCGCAGCTGGGCACGTGGGAGGCCAGAAGCTGGGCCAGCTCCGGGAGTGGCCTCAGGTTTTAGGACAGCTGCAGCCGCTGGCTGAGCCCTGGAGAGCACAGTGCCAGGCCTGCTTGCCAGGGAGCCTGGGCCACTGCTCACTTCAGACTGCGCGGAGGCTGTGCTGTGGGGGCCACGTCCCTGCCCTTACCACAACTCCCCCCTGTACTCTGGGCCTCCTCCACGCTCCCCGGCCCCGGGTGTGAAGAGCTGAAGAGTTGGGGCACAGGTGTGCCCTTAACTAGGTACTGCCCGTGGAGGTGGGGCCTGGATGCCCAGCACTGCTCCTGGCTCAGCCCAATGGCAGGCAAAGCACACAGGGACTGCGTCCCCTGGGCCAGATGTCCAAGGCCCTCATGGGAGCATTGGCATGGGGAGGGGACTGAGGACACCCTAATCCTAAGAACCCGCCCGTGGCGAATTCTCCAGGTAGAATGTCTGACTATGGCAAACAAGGTTGGCACAGGGGTCTCCCACGCTCCAGGCCCCCGCGTCTCCAGCTTCCCGTGCCCTGGGAGGCGGGCGAGGCCTTACCTTGTGAGCGGTGCTCACGCAGTGCTGGTACGTCTTGACCAGGTCTGAGCACAGCAGTGCCTCGTGCAGGTTGTCACGGTAGCAGCGCAGGATCTGGGCCTGCAGGCTCGAGCACACCGGCTCCACCCTGCGGGGCCTGCGGGAGGAAAAGAGCAGGCAGGCCTGGGGCGCAGGTGCAGGTGAGGCCAGGCCTCTCCCCAGAGGGCAGGGAGGGAAACGATGCACAAACACTCAACAGCATAGAGCGGGGCAGTGGCCATGACCTTGATGTCCAAGAGGGCAGGCAAGGTGCCTCCAGCTCCCTGTCCCACAAGGGAGGGAAGCCAGCTCCCGAGTGGAGCTCACACCGCTGGCGGGGGGTGGGCAGCCCAGGGTCATTCACGTGGTGTGGGTCTCGCTGTTTGCATGGCTCTGCTTTTTGAATGGGTTGCCAGGCCGGGTTCAGAGAGGGGCCGCCAGTCCTTCACCTGGAAGTCTTTCAGCATTCAGCACCACTCACGGTGGAGGGCGTCAAAGGGAGTTATAAAAACGCAGAACACCATTCCTAGGGCTTCCTAGCCGTAAAAAGGACTGCGATTATGCACGCTCTGCTCCAGACACAGGGACGGGAGACTTGTAGGTCGATCATCGTCCTGCCCCATCTCCATATTTAAAACGCCAAGCCATGCAGCAGCTGGGAGAGCAGAGCAACACCATTAGTGTTTCAAGATAACTCAACCAAGCCGACTCATCTGTCAGCACGGTGAGCAGATCCTCGGCGCGCAGGACACGAGCTCCCCTGTGCTGAAGCCTCTCACTCTGTCTGGAGGGGACACTTCTGGGTTTGTGTGCAGCCCGGCGCCGCCACCCAGGCCCTGTGCCGTGCGGAGGCCGCTGTCCCCTGCACGGCCCAGCTTGAGGCAGCGGGAGGAGCAGCCTGTGCTGTCTCACTGGATCAGGCAGAGCGACCCTTCCCTGGGAAACCTCACTCCCGGCTTTCTCCTTGCCCCACGGGCAGGAGCGGAGTCACCCGCCAGCCCTGAAACAACCCCACAGAAAGATCTGTCCTTGGGGGAGGAGCGAGATGGTTTGCAAACCAGATGGGCAGGAGGGAGGAGGGAAGCTGGGGTGGGGCTGTGATTTGTATGTGAAGGATGTGACGGGGAGGGGAAACGGGGAGAGGGGTCAGAGGGAAGAGCTGGGAGGGGCAGGCTGGTTCAATGCTGATCTGGACAAGGTCTTCAATCCTATGCCTGTCCAGTCCCTGCGGTCACCAATCTGATTCGTGTCTACACTGAACGGAACAAGTCTTAAAGAGCCTTCTTTTACATACATACATACATACCTATCTATCTATCTAATCCTTCCTTTTATGTGAAAGGTAGAAAGACAGCAAGACAGAGACAGACAGACACACAGAGAGATCTGCCAGCCACTCACTAGTTCATTTCCCATGCCCACAACAGCCAGGCAGAAGCTGGGAGCCAGGAACATCTTCTGAGTCTCTGGGTGGGGGGCGGCCAGGGCCTAAGCACTAGAAGCCATCATTTGCTGCCTCCCAGGATGTACATGAACAGGAAGCTGGATCAGAGGCTGAGGATGCGAGACTTGAACCAGTGACTCTGATGTGAGACGAAGACATCCCAAGTGGTGACGTAAGCAGTGCGTCAAGCACTGGCCTGAGCCTTATTTCATAAGGGGGACAAGTGCGCTCTTTTCTCTGCAGATTCTCTGTCCTTCCTCACATTCAAAAACGGACGAGCCCTCTCCTCTCGGGCCTCTGCAGGCCCCCTTTGCTGGCTTCCACTGTGAGGGCTGTGGGCCAAGGTGTGTCTAGCTGTGGCCTCGGGAAGCTGCTTTGCCCCTGGAGGCCAGCTGCCCCATACAGCATCTCGTCTCAGGGGGTCCCCGACTGTGGCTGCCTCGGTCCCCTCGGCTCTGAGGTTCCCTCTGGGAGCACCCTGAGTCAGACTCAACCTTGGCCCTCTGCCCTCCACCCTAGGCTGTGCACTGTGGGAAGTCATAGTGCATTGTCCTACCAGCCTGCGGTGTGGTGCCTGGGAGGCACTGCCAGGCTCCCTGGGCCTCTCCTGTCACTCGCAGTGCTGTCCTTCTGCTCCGGCCTCTCCTCTGTGGCTCTTCACCACGCTGGCCCTGTAGTGCCTGAGCCCCTTATCATGGGGCCTCTGAGCAGGACTCAGGGCTGGATCACAGTGGTGGTGGCCACAGGCATGCAGCAGACTCTGGGTAGGAGGGACAGGCTCGGGGAAGCTCCAGGTTCAGAAGAGCTGAGTAGTACTGGCGTGGAAAACATGCCCGGGGAGGCATGGGTGGAGGCAGAGCAGCATGGGCCTGAGCCATCGGCCTCACTCCCTGTTACGGACGACAGAGATGTGGACACTTATTCTGCGAGACTGTACGTGAGCAGAACAGTGGCTTGGTAACCTGCCCTTTCCCCACAGCCAAGCAGGAGCTCTGTCCTCTCTGGCTTCTCCCCCTGTGGTTTTGGGGCCCCAGGCTGGCCCTCTGTGAGACCAGAGGGCAAACTTCCGAGAACGCCCAGCAGACTCGGTCCAGCAGAAACTGGGCCGTGGTGAAATCCATCCCTTGCACAGCACTGTCACCTCGGGGACTACGGAGGCCTCTCCTCTGGGGTTTATCAGGAACAATACGAGGAGACAGAATGGTTGGCAAATGTCAACTGGAAGAAATTTCACCCATCTGTCCCCAAAGAGGTTCTGAACGGGCTAAGACAGGGAGAGGAGAGCTGATGAAATGGAGGCTTTCTCTGGAGCCCGGTGGGGCCAGGCCTGGGGGCAAACCATTCAGGAAAGGAGGTGTAAGAGATCTCAGCTCACCCCACCCAGCCCTGGCCACCCTGTCCTGCGATACTTACACAACAGCACAAAGTGTCACAAACGTGGGAATAGGCGTTCCTCAAGTGCACAAAGAAAGGGATTCACAGTGTGGGGTGAGATCTCTGGAGACAGAAGCAAGTCCTGGACCTGACCCGGGGAGCGCCCACTGCAGCAAGGACGCCCTTCTAGGAGCGTGGCTCTGAAGGGGCTTGCTCCACCCACGTCAGGGGGGGCTCTCAAAAGGCAATGCTGGGGAAGCCCATCCGCCCTCACTGGTGCTCACCTCCCTCACCTTCACCACGGGGAGGGCAACACCACCTTCCCCAGAGGTTGAAGACCAGGTGCAGCAGGTGTGAAAGTGCCAATGTGAGGTACGGCTCCTGTTGACAATTGCCGTTTGTCGGAAACCGAAGCAGGGACAGGACTCAGGGTGGGGAGGGGGGCACCTGAGGGAGCCCGGGGTCCTGGCCTTGCTTGGTGGGGAAGGGCTGACACAGGCAGCACTGGGGAGTGGGACACTCCAGATGTCAGGCCTGGCAGGGCGGCCTTCCTTCAACACGTCATTCAAGGCCCGGTTCGGACCCCGGCCGTCCAGCAGCGCCCCCTCCCCAGGCATCTTCAGGCAGTCACTTATGTGCACAATCCCTTCACCAAGGAGCCAGCAGACACTGGGGGAGGGGGAGGCCTAGGCCCAGCAGAAAGAACACACGTTTTGGGGTCACACAGACCCTGGGGAAGGCTCTGGCTTTGCTACTTCTTGCTCTGTGGTCAGCAGGTCAGGCCTGGAGGAGGGACCTGGCCGGCAGAGCTGTCAGAAGATTCACGCGCCCGAGACAGCTCCATGCGTCATGGGCACTGTCTTCCCCCAGCCCTCGGGGCTGTGAGGGCCATGGATAAGGCGGTGAGTCCCTGTGCCCAGTGACTGGGCCACAGAGGGCCACCGGAATCCTGGCCACCCTGGCCACTCGGGCCACAGGCTCAGCCTTGTGGCGACTCCAGCTCGGTGCTGGCACCCACACTGCCCCCTCCTACTGGCCTGTCACTCCTCTGCCTTCACCATTCCACTTGCTCGAATCAAAACACACCCATTTCTCAAAACACCTAGAAGCATTCAAATCAAACAGCATTTGCCTCATTTCTCACTCAGGCCACAGCTGCTTCTCTTTCCCAAAGGGGCTGCCCTGGGCTCCCCTTTCACCCTCTCCCCTGGTCCCCAGGCTGGCCTCATCAAGCTCTTCTTACGCAAGGCACCTCCGCCTGCCTCCCTGCACGGCCAAACAGCACCGCCATCCTGAGGCTCGGAGGCCCTAGCCTCTACGTCCTCGGCTCTCACTGCCTCTGTGGCCCAGTGGCCTGGCTCTCCTCCACTCGCCCTCTGCCTCGGCTCAGGCACATGCTGCATCTGTGGCCCCTGTCTTGTTCCCAGTGTCCAGCTCATGCCACAAGGGAAGCCTGGTAGCATCCACAAGCCCACAGGGACCAGCGGGCCTGGCTCCGAGCCCAGCATCTCCTCCCCCTGTACTTCTTACCTTGCTCAGCTACTGCACACCTCAGAGCCCCCGACTTCTCCCCACCCACACGGAGTTGCCAAGTTTTGTTTGAGGACAGCTGCTAGTCCATGCCCTCATCTCTACTGTCATTACAAAAGCCTCTTCAATGGTCCTTATCGCCGGCCCACTGGTAATGTTCTGAGAACAGCATGCAGGCCACAGATTGCTAAAATGCCAAGCCAGGTTTAAAAAACTCACGTTTGGCGATCACAGCACCCTGGGATAAGCATATCTCATTTAACCCCAGGAGAACCCTGTAAGGTAGCAGGTGTTCTTTTCATTAATGCAGAAACAATGGCTCAGCAGTTTGCTCAAGGCCGTGGCAGGAGAAGCAGGGCCAGGACTCAGCCCCCTCTAGACTGGCTGGCCCACTGTGGCTCCCACAGCCCCACACCGGCCCCATGCACCCTTGCACCGGAACCCGTCCTCATTCTGGCTGTGCCGTTGACATCATCTGCTGCTACACTGAATGCTCTCTCCAGGAGGGCGGGTGCTGCCTGCACCACCAGCCTCCCCATGCGCAGCGCGCCGCCCCTCACTGCAGAGCCCAGGGCGGGATGGGGCGCCTCCCTTCTGCTTCTGCTCCTTCTCACCCCCTCCACAGCAGTCTTCCCTGACAGTGCAAACCCCCTGGGTCCAGGGCAGTGCTTCTACACCCTCATGGGCAGGCACAACAGTGGCTGCTGACACATTTGCCTTTCTGTCTCCGTAGAGGGCTTGGAAGCTCCCGGGCGGGCTCAGGTTTGCCCTGTGGTCCCCTTGGCTCAGAGCTGGCAGCAGGGCCTGCTTGCTCAGAGGATGTGACCGGATACACCCGAGACTGCCAGGAAGGGCAGCAGGAGGGAAGGAAACTCACTTTTACAAAACAGCAACTGTGCCCACATGGCCGCACCTTCAGATAAGACGGTGTGCCCTCTGCAGCTCCACCGTCTCCCCTGCACTCCCTGTCTGGGGAACAGGGGCTTGGGCGGCACAACCCAGACTGAGCTGGCACGGTCCCACTCACAGGTCTGGAGCTGAAACTGACCCTCCAGAAGGTCATTCAACCGGATCTCCAATAGCCGTCACCAGTCACCCCGAGAAACAGGCCCTCAAAGCTAGGACCTGTCTTTAGCTTTCCTGTGCTACGAGCCCAGACACTCCACATCCAGCTTAAGTTCATGTCTGTCACTGCCAACCGAACATGGTGCCAGGAGAAGACAACCTGGTGGGGTGGCAGGTTCCTGGGGCTCCAGACCCCCCCCACACACACACACACAAAGGTCGGCAGCGTGGAGAGTGTCCCCGGATCCACGCCTGATACAGAAACAGGGTGGCTGTAGACGTGACTACTCTAGATGAGTTCACACCGGATTGGGCTGGGCCCCTGATAACAGCAACAGGAATCCAACTCATATCCTCTTATGAGGAAGACACGAGCATGGAGACAGCCACAGGAGAAGGCCGTGTGCAGGCAGGGGAGACCCTGCAGGGACGCGGCCACAGAGCGCCGAGGGCGGCCAGCGACACCGGAAGCTGGGGAAAGGCATGAGACACATTCCCCAGAGGCTCCAGAGGCTGGGCCCGCAACACCCAGCCTTTGGACTTGGCTTCTGGAGTTGTGAGAATAAGTGCCTGCTGTTTAAAGGTACGTAGTCTGGGGTACTTTGCTGGGCAGCCCTGGGGACCCCTTGAGTCATTCATGCAGAAAAGCATTTGGACAGTCCTGCAGAGGCTGGGTGGGGAGCGGGGGGGGGGGCACAAACGCCACCTTCCACGGGGAGCGGCAGGCGCTGTAGCCACTGTGCGCAGGCTCTGGGCAGCGTCTGCGCATGGCCTCTCAGCTCCTTGCCGCTCCCTGTGAGGCTTCGTCTCCATTTAGAGAAGAGCTGACCGCCATAATGGACATGGGGATGCACTGAAATTCACGGCTGTCTGCGCACTCCTGCTCCCAGGAAGACTTGCGTGGTGGGAGAGATCTGGGTGAGGGCCAGGCTACGGGAAAGGAGAGAGCAAGGGGCTTGTTTCTATCTAGGGAAGCAGCATAGGTGGTGGTGAACCCGGGCTCTTTGGAGAGTGTATCTAAGTGGGTCTGTGGGCCTGGCCATCCCGAGAGCCTACCAAGTGCTGGGTGTTGAGAATACCACGACAACCTGGCGAACAAGGCATTATTGTTCCATTCTGCAGAGGGGGACAAAGTCTCAGCGAGGTTATGTGGCTTGCCCAACGTCATACAGCAGAGACCCAGGATGGGAGAGCCTGGGGTGTTAGCCTGTACAGCCCTTTCTCTCCACACTGTATCACGTAAGCTCCACTCTGCCTTTGGGAAACTCCAAACGGCTTTGAAAGAGGAAGAGACACCAGGGGCGTCAAGCAGGAACAGACAGTCTCCCACTCCTCTAGTCACGCAGGCTTCCTGGCAGGGGCAGAAGCTCGTCAGCGCCACGTGGGGAGCCCAGGAGGCTCACGGGTGCACATCTACAGCAGAAGGTGAGGAGCCGGTGGGGAGACCTGGCCGCCTGGAGGTGACAGGGACAGGACAGACCGGGGAGAAAGGAAAGGAAACGAAACCGGCCCCAGTGAGGCGGGCCTGAGTCAGAGCAGGGTCGCCGCCCTCCTGTGCTGGGCACTGCTGCCCAGGCCGGCCAGGCGCTCCCACCACGGCCTCTGGCTCCTGGGCGGGCGGGGACAGTGTTGGGTGAACCAACCCAGGGTGTCTTCCTCTCTCCGTCCAGCTGATGCTCACGCCTGAGCGCACCCAGTGCCTGCTCGCATGTGCGCTCCCCAACTCCCTGCGTGCTCTCTTTACTTTATTTAATAAATGGAATCTCATCAACTTATCCTTCTTCTATTATCACTGCTGACATCAATCTGATAATATTGGCCTGGTGTGGAATTGGGCTATTATATGTCCTCCTGATATTTAATTTCAGAGAAACATCAGCAGGAGGGGGTGCATATGTGGGGCAGGCTTTTTATTACCGGCAGCAGTAAGGAGATTCCAAGTGAATCAGACATTCATCTTCGTCAGGGCCCAGCCCTGTTCAGGGAGACTCCTGCCTTCACCGTGGCCGGGCTGAGCTGCTGCTGAGTCCAGCTGGTCACTCAGGACTTGAACAGCGGGCAGTTACCAACAGTGTACCACTCAGCCTGGGCAAGGGGACGCCAGAGATCCCGCCTCTGACCCACCGGCCTCATGGGATCACGGTCAGTTGCTGGAGGCTGGCCTCCGCCGGCCCCATGCCTCAGGCAGGAGAGGCCGGGGACTGGCCTGGGCTTGGGGCAGCTCTGTGTGCCCAAGAGGACAGGAGATGTGAACAGGCCCCTGGCCTCTGCCTCTCAGTCTGTGCAGGAGAGGCTGCCCATGGCAGGAGTCCCTGTGCCCATTCCTTCCCACGCAACCCCACCTCTGTTCCTTGGTGGGGATCCATACGGAAGGACACACCTGTCATCCTGGGAGGCGCCCACCACCAGATGCAGGGCAGGGCTCCTGTCCTGGCACTTTCCAGCCTTTGGCGATGGGGAAGGCAGGAGTAACGTTGAAATGGTCGTTGGCATTGGGCAATGAAGATGCTAAGACTGCCCGTGGTGGACGAGTTTGCTGGTGCTGCTTCTGCCAGGGACACCTGCCGTGGCGATCCCTCGCAGCTCCGGCCACTGAGGCCTGCTGGAGGTTCTCAGGTACTCAGATGCTGACGCCCCAGCGCCAGCTCTCGAACCGGCGACTGACCTGGTCTCCCACACTCCGCCCCATCCCTCACTGGGGCCTTGCTGTCTCTACCTGCACCATCTCCGTCAGCACCCAGCTGATGGGTGCCTGCCCCCCAGCCCTGCTCTCTACTGACACCAACTCCAGGGAGCTTCCTGATGTGGGATGCCCCGCTCTGGGCCCTGGGCCCTGCCGTCCCCACCTAGAGAGCTCCTAGAATCCGAGGCCTGGCCGGCTCTACCCAAACCCACCTGACAACTACCAGGCTTCCCTGGGAGCCAGAGTCCACTGGGGAGAGCCTGGTGCGTGGCTGCCTTCCGGCTGTCCCCCGCTGCAGAGGCTCCTCTCGCAAAGCCTTTCCGGGGAGAAGCCCTGCGGTGTGGGCCTACAGCCCACTCTGTGCCTGCTTAGGGTAAGTCAGTGGGGCTTACTTCCTCTACGTGACAACACTTCCTGCACGCCTCATGCCCTGGGGACCGCTCTGAGGAGGGGCCCTCTCACAGCCCACCTGCCCACAAGGCGCAGAGGCAGGGCCAGCTCCCCAGCATGGCCTCCAGGCCCTCCCACACCACAGCCCTGAGAGGCTGCCGTCTCCTGACTGGAAACCCCAGGGAAGTCACTTTCCAGGGGATGCCAGACCACACGGAGGCCTCGGCACCTCTCAGTTTCCACATGAGCAACCGTCCTCAAAGCCAGGGCGACCAGAAGACCGTGGGAGGCAGCAGAGGAACTGTCCTGTGGCAGGGCCTGGGACTCCTCTGTGGGAAGAGTGCGCTGGGTCTGCTGACATGACCAGAAAGCAGCGGCCCTGCCGTCGCTGGTAGCCAACCCCTGTGACCAAGGCTGACTGCTGACGCTGCTACTGAGGCCGGCTCCCTGAGCTGCAGGGGCAGGGGCCGGTGGTCAGTGCCACTGATCGCCAGAAAACGAGTGACCATAGCCACTGAAAGAGGTGGTGGTCATCTCCGCTGGCCACCAAGATGTCCCTGGGCCTGGGGTGGTTTATTGGTTTAAGCAAAAAGACTCCCCATCTAGTGACAAAGCAGTTGACTGGATTCACCGTAACGGGAAACAGACAACAGTACAAGCCTGCCCCCGGTTTCCAGAGCTGAGCCTCTTCCCAGAGAATTCTAGGTTACAGAGAGAGGAGAGAGGAGAGAGGAGAGAGGAGAGAGGAGAGAGGAGAGAGGAGAGAGGAGAGAGGAGACAGGTGAGGGGAGAGGGGAGAGGGAAAAGAGGGAGAAAGGGAGAAAGAGAGAGAGAGAGAGAGAGAGAGAGAGAGAGAGATCTTCCATCCACTGACTCACTGACTCCCAGAAGGCTGTGCCAGCTGGGCTGGTCCAGGATGAAGCCAGGAAGCAGGAACCCAGGTCTTCCACATGGGTGGCAGGGGCCCGAGTACCTGGGCCATCCTCTGCTGCCATGCAAGGCAAATTCACAGGGAGCTGGATTGTAAGTGGAGCAGCCAGGACTCAAACCAGCACCCAGATGGGATGTTGGCATTGCAGCTGGCAGAAAGCTCACTGTGCCACAACACTGGCCCTGCAGAGTGGCTTCTGTTTCCCGATCCAGCAGGAAATGGCACCGACCCCTCTCTCCAGGCCCCGGCCTCCCAGCCCTCTCCATCACTGTTGTTGTCCATCCTTGCTGGCTGCACTTGGCACCTGCCTGGCTGCACTGCCGTCCCAGTACTGTTTTTCTCACAGTTCTTGCCTTCACGTGACTGTGTCTCTCTGTTCACCCACCCATTCTCGTCCACATTCCAGTGATTACTGGAGCCAGGCTCAGTAAGGGGCAGTGGAGGACCCCAGGTGAACAAAGCCCGGCCCCAGCCTCAGCATCTGCCCAGAGCCTCTGACACGGGGGAGGGAGCGATAAGAGCCTGATCGAGCATCCACACACATGCACGTAGGATTAGGAACCGCAGTGGGTGCAGTGGAAGGAAGACATCCAGCTCCCTGACAGGCCTGGCCCCAGGGCTGCCCCACAGAGGAGACCATGGGACAAAGAGCTTCCTGGGGGCCCACAAAATGGAGCTGGCATCCTGTGTCTGGCTCCTTGTCTCTCAGGAATCTGGCCTCACGTCCCCGATTCACACTCCCTCGGGCCTCCCACACGTCAGCCCCGGTTTCCTAAGGCTCCCCATGCCTGTTCTAGTCCACTCGCCACTCTGCCAGCAGCAGCGGGACTATGGGTGATCGGGTTCTAAGAGTCCGCGCTGGCATTCCTCGGCCTTCCATGGCCCCTACTGGGGGATGCAGTGTTCTTCAAACTGACCCCATTTCCATCTTCTGAAAGTCCCCGGTCCCGCACCCAGAGAGAGGTGCTGCTGTGCTGGGAGGGGCAATTCTACAAGTACTCCTGAGGGCCTACTGTGTGTACTGTGTGTCCACACCAGGCCAGCAGCCATGCCAGCCAGAGCCTGCACGTGAGCTCTGCCGTAGGCGCAGCTCTCACGGGCCATTCTCTGCCTCTACTCGCCTACAGATGCCTCTGGTGGCTCATTTGTCCCCAGCCTTGCAAGTGCTGCACACAGCAGTGGCTAAACAGGTGAGCAGAGAGAGAAGCACCCCAGGCGTCCTCTCCACACGCCCTGTGCTTTCCTGGGTCTACACCTTGGCTCCCATTCTTTCTTCTCTGGAACATTCCCTCCACCCTTTGCCCACCCTCCAAGACAGCACAGAAGCCCATACAAGCTTCTGCAGAGATCCTGGCCCAGCAGCTCGTTCTCACTTTGCACAGGTGGTCCCAAGTGAGCGTGCTGCCAGCCCCATGCCTCTCCTGTCCACTCACCCTGGAGAAGGCACTACCGACTCAGTGTTGCTGCTCTGTGCCTCTCCCTGGCCTGCTCACCTGTGTGTGTGTGTGGGGGGGGGGTCCCATGCCCTGATCACCACCCATCAGAGCACCAAGCACGCTGCAGGCCGGTCATGGGGGAGCCATCTCCCTATTAGAGAGGAGTGCCCGGAAGGCAGGAGCCAGTGTACTTACTCCCCCCGTTTCCACAAGTCTGCACAGAATACTGAGTAGGGAGCAGATATTCCACAAATTCAGGTAGGGCACCAGTAGTTGAGTCACCAGGGCTCTACCTTCTCACAGCTTCTAGGAGGAAGAGACTCTGTCCCACTCATGCCCTGGATATTGGTGAGGTCGGGCTTGTGGATTTGGCAACCTGGCAGGCCCAGTGCTGGGCCAAATACCCAGCCCACATTAAATGGTGTCTGTCCTGGGCCATACTGCACCCCACCTTCCTACCTTCTCACCTTTCCTGCTCCCAAACACAGCTCCCCTTGCTAGCCTACCCCCAGCCCAGCCTGGGCCAGGCCACCTTCCCTCACCACTGCCATCTGTGACTCATTCGTACTCCCTGCAGTCAGGGAAAGCCTCATGAGGGCTGCAGTCCCATGGGTGGCACCTGCCGGATTCTGGGAGACCTTAAAGGCAGCCAGGTGCTCCATGCGGACTGCTGATGGAGGAGTCAAGGTGCCTGTCAGGGGCTGGACTCAAGCACACACCGTCCCTCCTGCTGGGTGAGGCCGTGGCTGCTTTCCACAGCCAGCAGCAAAACTGGTGCGACCATCTGGGCTGTGCCTAGACCCTAACCAAGGCACGAGAATGCTGGGCACTGTCCCCTTGCATCAGCCACCTGAGTACAAGGAGGTGTGCTGTGCTCTGGTGAGGAGCCAGTCATTGACATGACGCAGCACAGGGAGGGAAGAACTGGATCCAGACCATTCAGGGGTTGTGGTGCTGCCTTAACGCGAGGCCTGGGTTAGAGGGCCAGCCACACCTGCTCCTCCCTGGGGGCCTCCCCTCAGGTGCCCCCTCAGCTTATCCCTGACCCATTTCTCACCTCGGACTTCCTAGAGCCTCTCTGTGCAGTAAAACTCAAATCTGAGCCCCCACGCCCAAGATGCCCCAGTATGCTTCCGGAGTCCTCCCTGCCATCAACCCCTCCATGCCCAGACAATGGGGCCAGTACCTCAGGGCACTCTGGGCTCCATTCCCAGCCTCGTCCTCACATCCAGCCTGGACAGACCACATCCCACCCTGGCACCACCTGGGAGGCTCCTCCTTCCTACACTCAAGTCTGTCTGCCGAGGCGAGGCTATGCCATCGCTCTTCCCAGGCATCCTGCTAGACGGGAACCCCACAGGACCCCACCAGACCTCGGGGTAAATGGTAACTCTCTAATCTTATCTCCTTCACCCAGCCTCACTGCTTTTTCAAGGAAGTCCAACTTATCAGTTCTTTTCATGAATCTTATTTTTTGGTGTTCTATCTAAAAGTCATCCCCAAACGCAAGGTCAACGAGATTTTTCGACTATGTTATCATCTGGGAGCTTTACAGGTTTATGTTTTACATTTGGGCTCCATGTTGAGTTAATTTTTGTGATGCTCACTGTTTTTTAAATTGCAGCAACGCTTTATCAGCTGACATCTCACACGCCATCTCAATGAATAAACAGATCAGACAAATCCTCTGCCTCTCTCCGAGCTCTGCCCTGAGCACATTTAGAAACTGTAGCTCGTGGAACGCCAAGGCTGACGCTGGCTCTGCTGAAGGGGAGCCCCCCACTGCTGGGCCTGTGTTACGTGATGGCAGAAGGACAACAGCCCCACCCCCCCATCCCGTGTGAGTCACACCAGAGGAGGCAAGGGGGTCCTCTGGGACCCCAGCTTTCCCTGGCCCTCAGATGTCAGCCAGGGCACGAGGAGGACTGCTGGCCACATGTTCTTAGTGCAGAAAGCACCCAGAATGCTGGCCTCATCCTCTGCTGCCACACCTTGGCACTGAACCAGAACTGGCTTCCCTTAGCACAATCGCAGGGTCAGCCGACGGCTACTGGGCTGAGCCCAGCAAGGCGGAGGGATTGAGCCACATTCCACAGCAGTACAATGGGGAGAGTCGGGCTTGGCCTCCCTTTCCTAACTCCTGTCCGCCGGAAGTTGCTCAAGGACTCTGAGGGGTTTTCAGAAAGCAAACGATAGAAGTCTTTTCTATCAGCCTGCCCTGGTAAGGACGGGAGCCCACGGAGGCGGTCGCAGTGGCTTGAGGGGTTGTAGAGCTGGCAGTGGCTGTGACATTGTTCACACTGAGCATAAAAGTTCACAGGGGCCGGGTCTCCACTCTGAGAAGGGATTTCTAAATATGGAAAAGAAAAGGCTACCAAGGACCCTTGGGTCTTGGTACTGCAAGTGTCAGTACGCACCTGGGAATTTTTAAATGCACACAGATGTGGAAATCCTTACGGGCGCAGGCACCGTGTGTATACCGACGTTACACGTCCATGTCTATGCATGGTGTGTATTTTCTACCCCGCCCACAAGCAACGGCACCTCAGCAGCAATGAGGACACACAGAGACCTGACCTTGGTTTCTAAAACCACTCTGCAATGGAAGAACAGGGCTCCTTGGAGAAATGGCTGATTCCAGGACTGGGACAGAGAAAGAACAAGATAACCCTGGAACAGCCTGTGCCACAAGGTAGAGACGTGCCCAGGGAAAGAAAAGGCACGCTGAAAGCACAGAGGAGCCTGAAGACATAATCTGGGACATTCTGAATATCAAACTAAGTGACGGTTTCTATTCCAACCCAGTGAATAAATGTGATACCCGAGTCCTTACCGACATAACCAGATAAACGAATAGAAAGCCATGTGGAGAAAAAGTACAACTCTCCGTTCTCAAGTGTAGGAGGAACGCTGGACGTGAATAACCACCCTGTGATGACCATCACAGGGACTGACTCTGGTGAGACTTGTCCACGGACGTCAAGCTGATGGGCAGAGGTCTGAGCGGGTAATGCTGGAGCCTCTCGCCACAGCACACTAACCAGACGCTGGAGGAACGTGAGCACGTCGCGGCAGAGAGACCAAGGCTAGGTCAACACTGCTAGTGGGAGGTGGAGCGAGCTCCTGAGCCTCCCGCTGGGACGTACTAGGAAGAGCGTAGCCCCAGTTTGGGGTTCTTCCTGGCCATGAGGAAACGTGAGGTGGAGGCAGGGCGAGGGCCCCCCTGCAGAGCAAAAGCTCATGCTTTCCTGAAGACCCAGGGTCACGACAGACAAGAGAGACTCGGGACATGACCGAGACGCATGACAACTAACAGCAGAGCAGATCTCTTAGGGACCACAGAGGGAAAAAGATGCTGTTGGGGGAGCAGACAAAACGCCGTGTGTGGGCTGATGGCCTTGTTGAGTCAGTGTTGGTTTCCTACTTGGAAGGGAAAACAGCAGACGCTGGGCTGTGTGCTTCACACGAGTTCCTGCTCCCATTCTGTGCAGGCGTGTGCCTGGGCTCTGACCACAGTGTGACGTCACCAAACAGAAGCAGGAAGGGGCCTGGGATTTTTCTTTAAAACTTTCTTTATATTTTTCTGTGTTGTAGTTTTACTAAAATAATATTCATATATCCTATTTATAATGAGAAAACTGTAATTCTGAAAAACGTTGAAGAGCTATATACATATTCAAGTGAATGTTTTGGATCGCTCATCATTTTAAGATGCTGCAGTCCATGGCAAATCGACCAATGTGTGAATGACAAGTCTACATACTACTAGGTGTAAAGTACTGAGCACAGTATCTCGATGGACTTGAAAGGTCCGCTTCTTAAAGTTACTACACACACACAGCGTCTGCAAGGAATTTTAGAAAGCAGAGGGGGCCGGCACCACGGCTCAATAGGCTAATCCTCCGCCTTGCGGCGCTGGCACACCGGGTTCTAGTCCCAGTCAGGGTGCCAGATTCTGTCCTGGTTGTCCCTCTTCCAGTCCAGCTCTCTGCTGTGGCCAGGGAGTGCAGTGGAGGATGGCCCAACTGCTTGGGCCCTGCACCCGCATGGGAGACCAGGAGAAGCAGCTGGCTCCTGGCTTCGGATAAGTGCAAGGCGCCACAGTGCGCCAGTCGCAGCGGCCATTGGAGGGTGAACCAACGGCAAAAGGAAGACCTTTCTCTCTGTCTCTCTCTCTTTCTCACTGTCCACTCTGCCTGTCAAAAAAAAAAAAAAAGCAAGCAGAGGGATGCATGGAATGCAGAGTAAAGCAGTACTTGCGCAAGAAATATATGTTGAATTATAAGGGGCAAATACAGGATGCACTTATCTCTGAAATTCAAGAGAGAGAGTTCCAAATCGATTTGCTCAGAGTCAATTGAGTGTGTGGAAATTCTGGCATCTTTGTTAAAAGAGCAGTCGTGTTATTTTGGCATCCTCATCTTGTTCCATCACTGCCAGGTATGTGAGAGATAAAATTCCTGCTTTCCACATTGTCACAAGTCACAGCTGTCACGAGCCAGTGGTCTCATGGCAGGAAGCCACTCCAAGGCATTCTTCTCTCCTCCGGGCGTATCGTGCTCCCCCACGCCCCATACTCCTGCATGCGTGTGCACACACACACAGGCACACGCATACATTGACAGAGACAGGCTAGAACAATAGTCTTTCTGAAACCAGCATGAAAAAAGACACAGACAAATATAATGTCCTGAAGTCAGACACAGGCAAAGATAATGTCCTGAACTTGAGCTTGAAAAAGATCCACTCAGGGGAAGGCGCTGGGGCACAGTGTGTTGGATTACCACCCGGGATGCCTGCATCACATCTCAGAGGCCTGGCTGCTCTGCTTCCCATTCAGCTTCCTGCTAATGTGCCTGGGAAGCAGCAGATGATGGCTCAAGTGCTTGGGTCCCTGCCACACATGTGGGAGACCTCAGTGGAGTTCCAGCTCCTAATTTCAGCCTGGCCCAGACCTGGCTGTTGCAGGGATTTTGTGGAGTGCACTAGTGGATGGAAAATTCTCCCTGTCTCTCTACCTTTCAAGTAGATTAAAACAAATATATGTAAACATTGAAAAAAATAATCAAGCGCATAAGGATAGCAGAGTTGTAGCCCAACAGACTTAATCTACTCCTTTTAGAGTTATCTTCCTAAGACACACATCTGATGCCATTTCAAAGCTCAATTTTGTAGTTTCCCAAGGCATCAAAATAAAACCCAACCCCCTGGCACTCAAAATTCTCCCATTTGCTCCTGTCCTGACTGTGTTTCCCAGCCACACCTCCTCTGCATGGGAGCCTCTGGAGACAGTAGATTAGACGCCGACTCTCCTGTTCATTAGCTCTGTGACTTTGGGCAAGCCCATTCATTTTGCAGTCTCCCAATTTTATTGTCTATAAAGTAGGCATAATAAGTAGAATAATATAATCAAAGCACCTCACAGTTTGCCTGGACCATAGCACGGGTCTGATACATACAGCCTCTCTTCCTCTCTGTCCGGAGAAACACTGACGGGGCAAGACATGTGCAGGTAACAGCAACAGCTTCTGCGCATTAGAGGCCCTCTCAGCCTGGGATTTATGGGTGGAGCTTCAGGGGACCCCTGCAAAGGGACGGCTAAGGCTAAGGCTACACGGCGGTCGGTCCTGAGGGAGGGGACCCTGAGGAGCCCACAGAGGAGCCGGCAGGGATGACCCTGCCTTTTGTGCCTGGCTGGGGTTTCTGACGAAAGCATTCTCACAGCAACATCTCGGTGAGTGGGACTTTATCGCTTATTATGAGAGCCATTTCATTTTAAGGTCTTATTGGCACTGGTCCTTTAATGTGACTGACGGCACAAAAAGCCCTGAAATTTGGAAGAGTCTGAAGCAGAGGCTGGATTCTAACGGCGTCAGCCGCAGTCATAAATGAGAAGAGCCACCATTTACTGAGTGCCCGTGACGTGCCAGGTGCTCTGCGAACGGCTTTATTCACACTCACGCTGGCTCGCTGCCCGCGTTCTCTTAGCCCCATTTTACAGAACAGCACACAGTGTCTGGCCCTCGACTCCTGTGCTGCGTGTGCAGGCTGCCGCTGGCTCTGGTGACCAGGACGACGTGGCTGCTGTGCTGAGCACCTTCCCATGCCCCTGGCCCACAGTCACAGCTAATGGCCCCTTGCCAGTTCTCCCTGATGGAAATGGATTCTGGCCTGGACTGGTCTTGTACAAATCAGGAGAGTGAGACTACAGTGACCTGGATAAGAGGAGCTGTTTCTCAGGATTCCTGGGGTCATGACTTGCTGCTGGCTGTCTGTGCAGCAAGATAACTTGTAGTCTCTCTTCCATGCATACAGTGGGAAGCCCTTGTTTTCTCAGGTGAAAGGCTGAGATGAGACACCCTTGGGATTCCTCACCAGTCCCTAGCCATCCCCACAGTGGCTGAAAGAGTCTTGTAATGCTGTCACCCTACGCACACCCTCCGAAACCTTCAAGCCTACATGCATCAAATTCTGCCTACATTCCTGATTAAAAAAAAATATTTGAAGGGCAGAGTAACAGATAGGGGGTTGGGGAGAGATGTACTATCTACTGGTTCACTCCCTGAATAGCCACATCTGGGGCTTGGGCCAAGCCAAAGCCAGGAACCTGGAACTCCATGGGGGTCTTTCATGCTGGTGGCAGGGGCCCAAGTACTTGAGCCATCTTCTGCTGCCTTCCCAGGTGCATTAGCAGGGAGCTAGACTGGAAGCAGAGCAGCTGGGACTCCAACAGGTGCCCACATGAATGCTGGTGGTGCAGGCGGCTTAACCTGCTGTGCCACTACACTGGCCCTGAATTCTGCCTGAATTCTACCAATACGTGTCTGCTGTCATCAGACTTAGAACGAGAAGTATAGAGAGCCACAACCAGGCTTTGTGGCCGACTGTGATGAGGAGCTACTGACTCTCAGAACAATCCATGCAGCAATCTCGCGCTCTGAGTGAGGGAGGCAGAGGGCTGAGCCCACTGAGTACCTGCAGGCTATGATTCAACCTTCAGAGGACCACTGCAAAGAAACACACTCAGTTAACACGGGAAGGCCCTGAGGTCAAAGCAGATACAGCATTTTCCCAGGTTGCCCCATCAGACTCCAAAGCCATGTGCTCGCCAAGACCAGTCCATATGGTGTTATCTTTCCCCAGCCTGCTCTGAGGCTGGCCACACACGCACCAGGGTCAGCTCCCAACAACTGCTCACCGTTTTGTATCCAAATATAAGCCTACATTCCACTGCCTAGACTGCTTCTCTCTGGTCCTCAGAAGCTCTCCAATTAAGCATGGAGGTTAAGCTAAGAGCTAGTGTAGCCTTCGCCACCACACAGCCAGTAAAGGAAGTGGCTGAATGATGGGGTGGAAATCTCAGTGGCCTGGAGCCAGAGCCCTCGCTTTAGGTCTCTGCTCAACTGCTAACTGGCTCCCGACCTTGGCAAAGGTTCTTACTTCACTATGGCCCCTCATGTTTAAAACGGGAAAGGAGAGGGTGTTCTGTAACAATGCTGCTCCCAGCTCTTCACCCGTGCCATCTGCAGCAAGTGCCTCAGCTTCCAGAACTGTCCAACAGGGACACAGGCCACCCCCATGTCAGGCTTCAGGCAGAATTCGGGGCCAGCGTTTTGGTGCAGCAGGTTAAGCTGGGGATGCCAGGAAGGGAGGAGGCTGGTAAAGGAAGAAGGAAGACAGGGACTAACGTCGCTGTCCAGCAGAAACCAATACAAACCATATGTCGAATTTCAAAATCTATAGTAGTCACAATAAAAAAAAAAAGTTCCCAAGGGGGGTGAGGGTTGTGGTGCAGTGGGTTAAGACACTACCTGGGACACCAGCATCCCATGTTCAAGTGCCAGTTCAAGTCTGGCTAGTCCACTTCCGATTCAGCTTCCTGCTAATCAACACTTCGGGGGGCAGCAGGTGATGGCTTAAATACCTGGGCTCCTGCCACTCAAGATGGAGTTCTGGGCTTCTGGCTCCAGCCTGGCCCAGCCCTGTGTGTGCTAAGCACTGGGGTGTGGAACAGTGATGGATAACATCCACCTCCCCACCCTCTGTCTTTCTCTCTCTCTCTGTCACTCTTTCAAGTAGATGAAAATACATAAACACCATGCTAATACATACTCAGCTATGTGTTATACATACATAAAATACATAGCTCCGTGCTAATGCACCAGGGAAGGTAGCAGAAGATGGTCCAAGCGCTTAGGCCCCTGCCATCTACATGAGAAAGCCGGATGGAGTTCCAGACTCCTGGCTTCAGCCTGGTCCAGCCCTGGCTACTGCAGCCATTTGGAGAGTGAACCAGTAGATGGAAGATACTTTAGTCTCTTTCTCTATCACTGTGCCTTTTAAATAAATAAATATTTAATAAAACCAAGTAAAGTTAATTTAATTTTATTTTTTGACAGGCAGAGTTAGTGAGAGAGAGAGAGAGAGAGACAGAGACAGAGACAGAGACAGAGATAAAGGTCTTCCTTTTCTGTTGATTCACCCCCCAGATGGCCGCTACAGCTGGCGTGTTGTGCTGATCTGAAATCAGGAGCCAGGTGCTTCTTCCTGGTCTCCTGTGCAGGTGCAGGGCTCAAGGACCTGGGCCATCCTCCACTCAACTCCTGGGCCACAGCAGAGAGCTGGACTGGAAGAGGAGCAACCAGGACAGAATCCGACACCCCAACTGGGACTAGAACCCGGTGTGCCGGCACCGCAGGTGGAGGATTAGCCTAGCGAGCTGTGGCGCCAGCCAGTAAAGTTAATTTTAATAATGTATTTTAACAAAACATTATCATTCCAACACGTAGGCAACATGAAAAAATTCTGAGATATTTTATATAGTCTTTGTACTCTCTCTGAAATCCACGGTACATTATGCACTTACAGCATGTCCCAGTTTCAAAGAGCCACATCCCCACAGCCACGTGCAGTGGGTGGTGACAGTGCCTGGACAGCCAGGACCAACCTGTGTTTCAGCCAAGCTCTTACCCTCCCACTCTGGCTGCAAGGGCAGAATTACCACCCCTCCACAGGCACAGGTGAGAAAACAAGCTCTTGAGGGCTTGAGCCAGCTGTTCCAGGACCCAGAGTGGGATGCCACAGGGAGAAGAGGTGACCCCATGGTCACCTGGCTGCGGGGCTGCAGGGGTGGGGAATGATGTGGAATTCTGTTCCCAGAGGACAGGAGAGGGTGATCCAGGCTGAGAGCCACAGGGCATGAGCTGGGTTCCCACAGGCAGGTAGGAGGCAACTGTTAGCTTCGGGGGTGTCCTGTAAAATCCATTTGCCTGGGTCAAGTGTATGTATACACTCGACAGCAGCAGCCAGGGCCTTTTCCAGCTATAAATTTTCTGGGTCATGAACTAGCAGCTTCCTGCCACATCAGCCCCAAGCCAAAGCAGCAGCCCGGTTTTCCCTCCCTAAACCCAGCATTGTTCTTTACTTTCCAAAACGCACGTTCACACTGGCGTTTTATCTCCCGAACAATTCCGTTTAATCCATGTCAGAGATTTGCTACGCTGGATAATCACCTTTTCATAATTTTTCTTAATTCTCTAAGATGCATTTCCGCTACTTTTGATCAAATAAACGCAGTTTCATTATTCATTTTTTTTTTTTACTATATGGAAAGTGTTATAAATTTTACATCTAGGACTCGCTGCAAGCTTTGTATAATGAACAACCTATTTTCCCCTTTCTATCATCAAACAGACTTTTGGCCTTTGCTTAAACAGGCATTTAGACTACGCGGCACAAGGTTTTGAGCTGATGTAGCAAGAATCTGTTCAGTAACAAAACCTGAATGCAAAGCACCTTTTTGTCACAATTGTTAGCACTGCCTTGCACTCTTCCTCTGCAGAACTCTTTTGTGCCTTATCCACGCAAAGCTGTCCTCATGTCGGGATCGTCAGCCTGGGACCCGGACTCATTACCGCGAGGCTTGCTCTGCTGAGGAGGGGCCGCATCCTCAGGCATGGTGGTTCAGGACGGATGCAGCCCATGCTGCACTCTCAAAGGGGGAGAGGTGTGGACGAGGGCGCCCCATGGGAAACGGCCTGACCCCCCCGCTTCACGCCGACGCTGCCATCCTGCTTACTGCAGCATCAAAATTCAGGGCAAAACATTGCCAAAGGCACTGACTGCGCATCTGTGTGCCAGGCGAGCAGGTGATCTGTGCTCGCAAGCGCATCTCGGAGCTGCAAGGCAGGATGCATGCTCTCTCCAAAAGGATTCGCAAATCTGACCAGATATGTCTTGGAAAAAAAAAAAAGGAACTGTTTTTATAATGACAGAATCGATGTGGCTGTTTCCTCAGTCTCCTTTAAGTTTAAAAACCCATGCTTCTAATCCATATTTAGGAATTAATTTACCTGCCTCAAGCAGATAAAAGATAAAGGGGCGGGGCAACGTGACCGGTGTTCCCAGCTCCAACTTCCAGCGGAGCCTAACGTCGCGCTTCATGACAGTGACACAGTGCCCGGAACACTGCCAGCGCTGCCTGTCAGGACTAATGACCCCGGAGGCAACTGTCATTAGCCAATTCACTAATTAGGGGCCTGTTTGTAGAGCTAATGGGAAGGGTAATCATTTGTTAGCTTAAGTAAAACTCCCGGGCATTCCTGACAACTGTCATCACAGAAAAGTCTGGAAGGCAATTCATCTATCCCTGTGAAATCCAAGGAATCTTGAAAGCCAGAGTCATCGCCGACAAAACAGAAGTGAACAGTCTGCTGGTGGGAACTTCCCGCCTCTGGCTCCTGGCAGCAAACACACCGTGTGTGCACATACCTGGGCACACGCCACACCTGCGTTCCAGCAGCCGCATCTCCCCAGTGCAACGCCATTTCTCTCCGCGAACCCAGGGAGAGCTACTGCTGATGCTACCGACAGGGTGACACAGAATGGGTGGCGACCTGGGTGTGGGCTGAGTGAGTGAGTGAGTGAGCGAGTGTGGTTAGGCGAGCACACGGCAGCGTGTGAGAGTGGGCTGCCTCCCAGCCCAGCTTCCTGCTCTAGGACCTGGTCCCTGACACCCATGTGGGAGACTTGGATTGAGAGCCACACCCCGGCTTCAGTCGGAAGCCCCAGTCCTGGGCTTCTGGGGAGTGAACCAGCAAGTGGAAGATCTCTGCCTGTCTCTCTACCTTTCAGATACATAAAAATAAATACAACTTTTTTAAAGAAAGACAAGTGAGAGCAGCCAAGTTTTCTAAAGGAAGGATTTTCATCCATTCTTAAAGTTTTAAAAAACATGAATTATGAATAAAGGATATTCTTGTTGTTACTGCTGGGAAGTGTTTTATAGATGTGCTAAGCCAATGTCTGAGATTTAGGGATTTTTCTTTTTACTCACAATGTGGTACCACGAAGAATTAAGTCTTCTTAATTGTTATCACCACTGGGATAAAATTTAATTTGCCACCTAAAGCTCCCTGAGCCCTTCACCTCACTCCTGAAAGTGGTAGGGAATGGAGGCTGGGGCCCTGCCCACCCCTGCAGAAGCCCACCACACGAGCCCAGGGAAGAAACGGCCCTGCTGTGCGCGCATGCAGAGGCTGCGGCTGACCGGGAGGGCAGGAACGGGGCCTAGAGGAGTGGTCTGGGCTCATGGTCCAGGGAGGCCAAGGGATCCTGTGGTGCACCTGTGTCATGGTCACATAAGGGGCCATGGCCCAGCGTGGAAAGTGACCCTGCTCTCCTGAGGTTCCCTGGCCTGAGACCCTGGCTCCCTGGCTGTCACCCAGATCTTGACTCCAGTCTACAAGGACTGCACTCGAATGAGCTATGCAGACCTCTCAGAGGGCAGGAGCCCAGTGCCATGTCTACTGCTAAGCCAACGTCCAGAGGATCAGCCATCACGTTTGCCTGCACTAGGCCTGCGCAGCAAGTGAGTAAGCGGTCTGGAGGGCCTTTCTGCACCCTGACCCCGCGCATGCCCACGTGTGGCAGCCGCTCTGGCCTGGCCATGGGGCACGCCTGCTGCTCTGCAGTGAAAGGCAGCAGGAAGGCGTGTGGCAGCCTGAGGAGCCTGTGCCAGTGTGGGCCTGCAGGCTGTAAGCAGTGCTGCCTGTCCCAGGAAGGGCTCAGCGCTCCGCTGGGCTGGCCACCTCCGCCCAGGAGGACACATTCTCTGTGCCCTGACTCCAGTTAGGAGCCAAGGTGCCGGGAGAACTCCTTACTCCAGGAAAAGCCAGAAGTTTCCTCCAACCTCCGGGGCCCGTTCAAGGCAAATCGGAAGTCAGGACAGATTTAGTGGCTTTCCCTGGGGGGATTTTCTAGGGAAGTGATTAATTTGTTGGCTGGAAGACATTCACTTTGGCAGCTGACCTAAACGCCAGGGCTCACAGAAATCACTTGGGAGCTTGTTTACGACACAGATGCCAAGGCCCCCAGTGTGGGGCGGAGCCCTGAACTCTGCATTCCATGTGAATCAGAGGCGCGTGGTCTATGGGCCGCCACAAAACCGCATTATGGCACATGCGGGGCTGAGGAGCGCTATGACATCAAGGGGCCTATGGGCAGGAGGGCAAGTAAAGCCCTAACGACGACAACTGTGACACATGCATCTCTCCCGAACCTCAGGATCCTCTAAGCGTCCACTTCAGTGATCCCAAGCTTTGGGTGATGGCAGGGAGAAGTCTAACCATCCATGCTGTGGACAAGAAAGGCTAGGTCCAGCATCCATGTCTTTGTCTCCCTGCCTAACAACCTCGGGCAGCTTGATTTAGCTGAGCCTCTGTATCCTAATCATAAAAATGGGGTAAGAGCAGCCCCCATCCTGTGTGAGTTTAAGCGCCGAGGATGGATTCAGTCCGTCCCTGTGCTGTGGGTAGCCTGGCCCACCTCTACTTTCCGGGTGTCGAGAGGACCAGGAGCTTGTCAGCTGGGAACCTTAGGGTAAACGTTAGGTGACTTAGGCCCCTTCTCCCCTGGGAATCAGCTCAGAGCAGACAGTTGCAGGGCTCTGAAAGTAGGTATTTGGGGTCTATGTGTGTCATTAAGGAGAAAGTGGAGGACGGGCAGGGCTAACTGGGGTCAAACCAGCTGAAGTCAAAGCTCACCAGTTCCTTAACCTGTCAGTCACAAGGGCCACACAGTGAGGAGCACACAGTCCTTGTGTCTGAACAGCATGGTGACAATGAGCAGGCCTCCATCCATCAGCCTCACCGAGACCACACGGATTGGAGGGGCTGGGGCCGCTCTGAGGAACCACCCTGAAGCTGTGCTGGGCTCAGGATGGAATTGATGGGCACCTCTGAAGCTCCACTTTCACGCACAGAATCCCAACTGAACTTGCTTTGGCAGAAAGGGCATTTAACGCCCCAGTCACTGGGAAATCCAAGGAGTCTTCACAAAGGACCTTGGCTGTCTTTCCATGCGGAGGGTAGAGGGGCCCACGGGGTGAAGCCAGGCTGGGCTTTGGGTGCTGCATGGAGCAAGAAAGAGCCTGCCCCCTGCTTCCTGACACAAGGAAGCAGTCTGGACACACACGACAATCAGACAGCACAAGGGCTGCAGGGGGACAGGGGGACTTCATTCAAGACTCTGTAAGCTGCGGGGCTCCGGGGGCAGGAATAGGAGGGAGAAGGTGCCCTGCAGGTGGACTGCGGTGACAGACACAGTACATCTGGTTTGATTCCAAAGGAGAGGGAGCTCTGGACTGCAAAGGGCAAAGGGAAGCAGCAGGGATGGACAAAGGTTTCCCTGCTCAGCTCTCACGATAGCCTTGTGAGCAGAGAGAATGGTCACCCGTTATACAGAGGAGAAAACCGAGAGCTACAGAGGAGCTGCTGGGCATGCTTCACACAAATGAGAGGCACAACCAGAATGTGACTGAGTCTTCCGTTTCAAGGCCACAGTCTTCCCTTCAGCAGCTGCCCGCTCCCAGAGACAGAACAAATGCTAGGGAGGAAGCCAGGTGGCCCTCACCAGTGGGAAGATGAATAGAGAGGACCAAGCTCCTCTCCGTGACTGTCACCCTTCTCACGCGCTGGACGGGGTCCAGGAACACCAAGGGGACATACGGCTGGCCTGCCAAACAACGGTCAGTCAGCTCTGCAGAATCCCTGAGAACAAGAAGCACCAGAAACGGGAAGGGAAGATTGCAATGTCAGGATTTCCATAAGGGTGCACCCATACGATGTAGAAAGATGAGATTCTAGAATGGCTTGAAAACAGGCTTTTTGTTAGAAACACATCATCCCACTCCCTCCTCTTCCCTTCTGACAGGGATCCTGGTTAGGGGGCCAGGGCCATGCAATGGCTCCTGTGGCCATTATTGGACAAGGTCTTTCAACACCCAGCCTGCTGGGAGAGGAGGGGAACCTAAGCTGCACGGCCAGTGAAATATGCCAGCAATCAGCAGAGTCACAGCACCCGCATGGATGAGACCAAAGATCATTTATTAATTCTCAAAATTTACTTTCATGTGGTTTTAAAGGAAGAGACAGATCTTCCATCCACTGGTTCGCTCCCCAAATGCTCACAACAGCCGGGACTGGACCAAGAGGCTGAGACTCAATCCAGGTCTCCCACAAAGGTGGCAGGGACCCAGGTACCTGAGCCATCACCTGCTGCCTCCCAGTGTACACATTAGCAAGAAAACGGACTTGGAAGCAGAACACTCTGATGGGGGTGCAGGTGTCCCAAGAGGCATTTTAACCAAGGAACCTCTTACCCACTGTGCCATGTGCCTGCTCCAAAGCCAACTTGAGTGGAGGTGTTCAGTCTTGTACAACTGAACATGCTCATCCCTGACTGACTTGAAAAGGGGAAGGAACACTTAGCAAGCTGATGGACGACTGAGCTGGGAAGGCAAACAGAGCCTGCAGACCCAAGTACCTGAGCACTGGCAGGACACTGCATCGATGCAGAATGAAGCTTATTGGGAATGAAAATGGATGCTCCTCTAGTTCTGGCGGGGCTAACCTCTGATCATCTCTCTGCAAACCGAAAAGATTTCAAGTCAAAAATGCACTGACTTCACCTAACCTACCGAACAGCACAGCCTAGCAACACAGCACACAGCATGGCATCCACTGTTGCCCTCATGGAGCTGCCCGAGACCAGTGCTTGCTGGCACAGCCCAGCCTCACACGAGAGGGTCACACTGTGTATCGCTAGGCCAGGGAAGACCAAAATTCATAATTCCAAGTACAGTTTCTACTGCATGCACATCACTTTCACACCCGCGTGAAACTGAAAAATCGTCAGTTGAACCAATAGAAGCAGGGACTGTTTGTATGGGTTCCCAAATCCAAGGCCAAACAGGGCACTTGGTAGCCATACATGGAGATGCATTTGTGGGAAGCATTACAGGACTGGTGGTGGGGTCCTGCTAAGGAGATGGTGGGCGCCCAGCTAACACTGTGGACGCATGCCTAACACAGTGCTGAGCCCCAGGGGTGCTGCTGATCGAGCCCAGGTTCCAGACCACGGAGGTGAAGCCTGCTCTGCCTTTCTGGCTGGTCACTTGCACTGGCACCTGGCGCAGAGAGAGAGGGGTGATGGGGACTCCAAGGGAGGCGTGTGCCTTGTTGGGTCAATTAGGGAAGGGTAAAGCTGAACGAAAAAAGAGGCAGAAGGAGACATAAAAGTTCCTTCTGGTATCTAGGGCTGCAGGCAGAGGCTTTTTTTTTTTCACTCAGGAAAGTCCCAGGGGAAAGAATTAGGTAGCTCCCGAGAGCCAGCCCTGAGCAGCCTCGATCAGAAAAGCGCTCTCCTCTGACAGTCAGGTCCATGCAGAAGCAGGTGGCGAGAGGGCAGACATCAGCGACTGCACTTGTTCCAGCAGAGGGGGAATCTCCCAGGCTGAGGCCCCAGGAGCAACTCAGACCCGCGTGTGGAGCTGGGCCTGAGGGCCGCCTGGCCACGGGAGTCTGCAGCTTCAGGGGTGCCTTAGGCAGAGTGACTCGCAGCCTCACCTCATGTGTGTATGTAGGGGTGGTGACCGTGGTGGGAATGACGATACTGGAACACTTCAGAGCATCCCCAGCTCAGTATGGATCCCCTCGCCCTCCCCGAGGCACTGGAATTCACAGACAAGTCTCAGAGCCGTGGATCTTGGCTCACTCAGATCTGGCTCTACCAGAAACAAAACAGCTTCCTGCACAATAAAACAAGCAGCCAAGACGCAGGGGCAAGCAGGGGCTCTCGGGGTCTACTCAAGCCTAGGGCTGCACCCTTGGGGTAGGCATCAGTAAAGTAGCAAGGGTCACATGTGGGCACAACCTCCCCAGTGGTGAACACGGTGGGCAGCTCTTCCTGGCTGGCAGATGCAAACGCAAAGGAGCTCTTGGATGGTAGAGGATGGTTATCAAGACCATGCCATGACCTGGGCCTTCTTCCTGTCGTCTACAGACTGAGCATCCCGAAACAGGATCCCCGAGAGCAAGTCTCCAAACCTCTAAGCTTCAAGGTGTGTTAGATAAAGATGCCTTTACAGAATGCTGCAGAGGTGAGCAACCTTCCTGCAGGATCCACCCTGCTCCTTTGAGAACCAGAGACCAGGAGCCAGGTCTCACCAGTGTCCACTGTGGTAGGTCCTCCTGGTGGCCTCCAGGGAAGAGGGCAGAGTCCAGAGGCCCTGTAGCTTGCCACAGGATGAGCAGTATGGTCAGCTGCAGCCAGAACTGAGGCGAATTCTTTGGCATCGGGACCATTTTACCACTTCCCTCCCTCCCCCGGCTGGGGCTACCTTTGCAGGAGGAAGGGCGTGCACAGGCCCACGTGTGGCATGCATGGGGCTGCACCAGCACGGCCTGGCCAGATGCGGAGGCGTGCGCACTGCCTCTCACCTGGTCCTGCTCCTCCCAAGCCAGAGATGACCAGCAGAAACCTAAGCAAAGCTTTCTTTCAAGAATGCGAACAGAGAGGAAACAGCACTAGGGAAAATAAATCTAATAGCAATGATGCTAAGCAGTAACCTCTCCACTGATTAAAAAGAAGAAAAAAAAAAAAAAGATTCCTTGACTGTAATAACATTTAATCCCCAGCAGCTAATCTAAATGTAGCACTCAAAAGAAAACAAAAGTGGCACAAAGGAAAAGAGCCCCAGCCACTGCCTTTAGGGACGCTGGCTTTATTCCCAAAGTGAGTCCATTAATAGAGCTGGGAATGAAATGCCATTTTCATCTTTGTCGAGGGGACAGGATTAACAAATTGTCATCTCTAAGCCTAGTTTTTTGAGTCATGGATCTCTGAGCACTAAGAAAGCACCAAGCTGAGGCTGGCCGCCCAGTGAGGCTGTCCCTTCCCCGTAAGCCCGAGGCTGTCATGTCAGAACCTACAGGGTGGGGAGTCAGCAGGATGATGATGACTTCTGCATGGGCTCCAGGGACTTTGCTCCCTACAGGACGATGCGGAGCCACTACTCAACCAGGGCAGGTTCCTCTGCCCCTGCTCACTCAGGGAACCTCAACCCCACCCTTGGCACCGGAGATGGGTGCTGGACGAACCCCCATGGCCTGCTCACCTCCTGCCCTCACACAGAAGCATCTCTGCTTCCCAGGGCTTGCTGGCTCCCTCACCTGCCTCCCACAGGACCAGCCCTCCTCCCTGGGCTGCAGCTTAGAGGCCAGTCTCTGGGATCAGATGGGCTGCTCCCCTGTGCCAGTGTCTGCCCAGCTCCTCCCTCTGGCTCACTGTACCTTGCATCTCACAGCGCCTCCCGGATCTGCAGGGTCCCGCCAGGATTCCACCGTGTGATCTAGTTCGGTCTCCTGCACAGCACTTGCTTTAACCCTCTTGTTTCACTGCTGACTCTCCGGGTCCCTTTCCAGCTGCACCCTGCCACGGTGCCTGGGCAGGAGGCGCTCAGTCCCTGTCTGCACAATGGGTACAGCAGGCCTGGCTGGGAGCGTTGCAGCGAGCCCCTCTGCTCTCAGCACCACCACTGCTGCCTTCTCCCAAATGTTTCCAGTTATCTGTCTAAAACACAAACCTGATTGTATCAATTCCCCACTCAAAAGCTTTTTTTCTTTTCTTTTTCTTTTTTTTTTACCACTCACTACTGCCCACAGGATGAATTCTAAATTCGTCAGTACGCTCTGAAGGCGCTCCACGTCTGGGACCAGCCTGTCCTCCCAGCCTCATCTGGGCCTTATCTCTATCCCCCCTTCAGCTCAGTGCTCCTCAGCCAACCGCAGCCCCCCATCTGCCTCCCACCCTCAAGTATCCTAAGCCCCACCCCGCGCATCTCTCCACACACCGATCCTGCCTGCACAGCTGCCATCCCTGCAGCTTCCCCGTGGCTCTGCACCGCTCGTGGCTCCACTATCTCCACTTCGGGGCTGCTTCACTTGTACACTGCTGTGGCACTTATCATCCACTACAGTGGGTTTCTGCATCCATTAAGCAGTTCCCGAATGCTTATGTGCTGAACCCCGGGGATACAAAGATGAACAAACCCAAGGCTCCTGCCTGCCGGAAGCGTGGAGTCCAGCGGAATGTGATGCTGTGCTCAGGGTGGCAGGGGGTGTCCCAGGACCCTGAAGGTTCTGCGGGGACAGCAAGGAGGGTGGAGCCAGCTCGTTCCTGGGTGAGCAGTGGGGATGTTAAAGAGCCTTTTGTAGAGGACAGGCCTGAGATGAGAGGCACACGCAGGTGCTGCCTGGGAGGTGGATCACTGCAAGCAGGGGCAGCCAGGTGTGCCTGTGCTCTCTGTGGGACGCAAGGACCATATCCGGTCCATGCTGTTACAGATCCTGTCTGGACCACGCCCACCCTCAAGCCAGCCTTAGTTAGAGTGACTGGACTGTTCTAGATCACCATCATTTAATCCTCTCCTTGAGGAGAGGGAAGTGAGGCCATGCAAACACCCCCCAGGCCCTCCTCGACTGCAGCTGGAGCAGGGGCACAGGAAAGAGCTCCGAGCCCCAGGAAGGCCTCCCTGCTCTAAGTAGGATCCAACAGCACACCACCAGGAGGCTCTTCCTGGGAGAATGTGGGGGCGGCTGCCTGCCAGCCAGGGGAGCCGGGAGACGGGACGGGCTGCGGATGCAGAGGAAGTGGCCCTTCTGGCGTTTGTGATCTGGTGGCGAGGGCACAGAACACTGCTGCTCTGCCTCGCCCACTCCCGGAGGAAGGTGCAGTCTGGGGAGCTTCCCGTGGATTGCCTCAGCGTCTCTCACTGCACATCAGGAAGTCCTCCGCCAGATCTAACCCGAGTGTTCAGAGCTGTAGCTCAGGCTCTGCCCTGAAGCTATTCAGAGGACATGTCCTTCCTGGAGAAGACAAGCCCACCCTCCGGTCAGTCTTTTACCTTCCCGGTTGGCACAAAGCACGCATTTCCATCTGCAACCCTTTTTCACGCCGGCCCTTCTCTCCCGTCTCTTTCCCACGTGTCTGCTCAGCACAGCCCCAAACAAGGCATCAGGCATAGAGCACTGATTATTTCTGGTGCCAGAGCAGGGTGGGAACAGAAAACCACAGGCTGCTTCTTAAGTTTCATCTGCTACAACAAAGTGCTGCCCTCCTTCCTGACAGGACCTTCGATACACCTGACAGCAGAAAGCTACGCTGCTTCCAGCCTTATCTCTCATTATTTCTCTAAGAATACCAAAGACGGACAAGGCCCAGCCAGCAGCTCCCAGATGAGTGAGTGGGCTGGGCTCTAACCAAAGCGCTGGGGGCCCGGCAGGAAAGGAGCCTTCTGGCTTCTAGGTGCTGGGCTTCTGACCCAAGGTCTGTGGAGGAGAGGCCCTCGGGACGTGGCCACTCTGGCTCCACCCAGAATGACAGCTCATCGGTTCACAAGTTCATATGAAATTTCTTTTGAGAACAAGCTACAGGTAGAGGACATTTTAAAACCATAGATCAAGTTTATGGAAGGAAAAGAGATTGCCCCAGGACACCAGAGCCCATCAGAGGTCAAACCTTGGTAACAAAGCAACACAGTCTCCCTCCCTCCCTCTCTCTCTCTCTTTCTCTCTCTCTCACACACACACTCTCATGCAACCGAATACAGTTCTGAGATCAGCTCCTATTCGTCGCGTTGTCATTGTCAGCTTGGGCATCTGACACCCCAGTATTCTCCCATGGACCTCTGGAAGTACCCTCACATGGACGTCAATCGTACACACACAGAGTAAATGACAACTTGCTTTTTCACCCAGAAACAGTGTCTCCAGCATCTTCCCACGTTGGTGTGCACTCTCTGCCTGCTTTCTGTCGGCCCACAGTCGGGGGGAGTCTGCTTATCCGCTGCCCTATCCATGGGCAGTGAGGCCATGTCCACTTTCTCACACCTGGAAGCAGAGCTGCAGTATCCCTCCTGCCTGCGGCAGCTTGGGCACACACGAGGGTCCCTCTAGGGCACGCCCCCCCAGGGTGAGCTGTTGGGTCTCCTTCCTTCATGGCTGCTGAGTTACTGGATGCACCCAGGCCCTCTGGGCTGCACCCTCTTTGGGCTGCTGTATTTCTAAAGCATGAATTCCCACCTGCCTGTACCCGCCATTTACTGAGTGCTTCCTAGAGGTCAGATGCCTGTGCCAACCACAATCCCAAACGCCATAATCCTGAGTGTTGAAATTCCAAAAGATCAAAATCCCTAAAACCTAAGATCCCCTGGATCACAATGTCAGAAGACTGAAATCCTGAAAGTCACAATTCCCACTGAAAAAAGGCTACGTGAGAGGGTAGAAAGCCCCACGGGACAGGGAGGAGGTGGTCTGGTCGTCCACCGGGCACGTGGACCATGCAGAATCCCGTGAAGCGTTCATTTGGGTGAGCCTGTGAGGGTGCCCAGAGCACATCAGGGCATCCATCGGAGCGGTCCAGCTGAGGAAGGTCTGCTCCAATGTGGGTGGGACCTTGAGATTCTAGACCTTAGGGCTTGTGGTCTCACAGGGTCGCAACATTAGGGATTATGCTCGGACCCGCTGGACACTTTCCTCATGACTTAACAAATTGTCTCATGATGCGCTCAAAACAAACTTCTGAAGTAAAGGACGTGTGTCTCAGAGCTGCAACGTCACCTGGCCCAAGGCACAAGTCAGGTAGAACAGCTATGGTCTGTGCACTCACCTGCTGGACCTCAAAGTCCCTGTGCAAGGCCCAGTGCCGCCTGAGGTCCTGCTGCAGGGCAGAGGCTTGAATAGCCAACTGCTTCCAAATCCCGCCTCTCACTTGTGCACAATGGGCATTAGCTCATCCACCTAACTGATACTCCCTCAGCGAGCATCTATTATAGATAAGTCCTGGCCTGGACAGTGGGGATGCAGAGATAAATACGATATTGGATTGGCCTCTGGGTAAAACAAACAGTAAGCAGAAAAGATGCTTAAGTTGGATTTTGAAAAGTGAGCATAATCTGTAAGGGAAAAAGAGGGAGGACATTCTAGCCGGAAAATAGGATATGCAAAGATCAACAACTCAATAGATTCTTTGTCCTGAAATCAGGAACTAAGTGCAGAGTCTCAGAACTGAAAACCCTGTCTTTAGAACTCATCTGGTCTAGGGAGGGCAAATAGGTTTCACCTTGAATGTCAACCCTGTGTGGTTGACATCAGGCGCTAGAGTGTGGTGCTGAGAAAGGGTCTTGCGTTCACACACAGGTTCAGCAGAAGAGTGCTGGGATCCATTTGTGATGTCTGCCAAGGGCACATGATGGAGCGCAGACAAGAAGCCGGTTTCTTCACCTCAACCACAGAAGCCCTGTAGAGGTGGCCCACTCCTCCTAACTCACAGTGCCAGCCCAGGTTTGGTCCTGAGAGAACACTGTCACCCAGCAGCCTCTGATTTCTACTCCCACGTGCTACACAGATACTTCCCTCTGCTGATGAACTCTGCCGCACATCTTCATTCCCACTGTCACAAAAGAAGCAGAATTCTGCCAGCACGGGAGTGAGAGGGAGAAAATGCCTTCAGAGGGCCTCCCAGGTGAGAAACACACGTGCATGTACACACACACATACACTCACATTCACACTCACACACGCATGCGTGGTGTGCTGAAGTATAAGGAAAACAGCAGGGAAGGGCACACGCAGCACCAGCAGTCAGTCAGCCAGTAAGCAGCTTAAGCCCCTGTCCTGTATGTTTCTGAGACAACTAATTACCCCAGTTTGGTGGAACAGAGCAAATGTAGACTCCTAGACTTGGGTTCAGATCCCACCCTGCTACTCCTTGGTGTGCGTCCTTGGGCAAGAATGTGGATTATCACATCTGATCTTCCAAAGAACCCAACAGAAGTACGGAGCATCGCTGTCCCTGTCTTATGGTCTGGAAAACTGAGTCCGAGAGGTACCAGTTTGCTGTCACTTCTGCATCTGCAAACAGGGTAACACCTGCCACCTGAGGTTCTGTCATGAGCGTCTCACAAGGTAGTCGCACACGGTGGTGCACAGGAGACTTTAAAAAATACATGAACTGGGTCAGCACCACAGCTCACTAGGCTAATCCTATGTATGCGGCACTGGTACCCTGGGTTCTAGTTCTGGTTGGGGTGCCGGATTCTGTCCCGGTTGCCCCTCTTTCAGTCCAGCTCTCTGCAGTGGCCCAGGAGTGCAGTGGAGGATGGCCCAAGTCCTTGGGCCCTGCACCCCATGGGAGACCAGGAGAAGTACCTGGCTCCTGGTTTCAGATCAGTGCGGTGTGCCGGCTGCAGCGGCCATTTGGGGGTGAACCAACAGAAAAAGGAAGACCTTTCTCTCTGTCTCTCTCTCTCACTGTCCACTCTGCCTGTCAGAAAAAAAAAAAATTAACTGGATTTTGATTTGTTAAATGAACTTGCAAAATGGATTTTGATTTGAGAAGATAACAATATGTTTAAAGCATATATTTTGGTACATTTTGAATAGCTTCTTTTTAAAATGTTATGTAAGGTTATCTAAACAGGGAAGTGAGACATGGTAACATCTTCTGGATTCAGACTCCATTGAATGTTATCTGGGCTAAAGAATGTTTAGAATGTCATTTTATTTGGGGTTGAAATAATTGACCATTGTTTTCATAGGTAATCTGTGCCTAGTTCAATAAATAGACGCAAACCGAGGACGCTCAAGCACTGGGGAGGAGTGACTTTCTCAGGTGCGCCCCAACACCTCCCCACTGTTTGTTCAGGAAGCACTGCCTTCCAGGTGAGGGCGAAAGCACGCCACAGCAGCCCAGCTCCCGCAAGCTCCCAGTCGGCCGTGTCCACGTCAATCAGACCTCTTTGGATCAAAGTCTTCAGAGCACAATGACTCAGTTTCAGGAAATAGTTAATAACCTTCTTCCTTCAACTCAATTGTTCTAACCTCTTTGAGGGCTGGATCTTTGTGGGGCCAGGGAGGACTGTACAAGTTTCCTGACAATGAGAAGCCAAGGCGGGCTCTGAATGAATCCCACGGGAAGAGGGCTGAAGGTTGTCATAAAAAATAGATGTGACACAATAAATGCAGGATGTTCCCTGGGGTCTTAATCTCTTCCTTCAGAAAATCTGAACAATTCCGCCTGCCGTGCTGCCGTGAGGGGCTGTGAGTGTGTATGTGTGTGTGTAGAAGTGGATACTCGGGATATCCATCTCTTTCCCAACAAAAGGATTCTTCCAAAACAAGAGTCTCCAAACTGTCAGTTTCGCCAACGACACGAGTTCTCTGAGATCCTGACACATGCAGGGCTAGGCCTAGGCCCCAGCAAAGCCTGGTGGTTGGAAGGGTGCCCCTTGCCTCTGGCACCTAATGCTGCTAACATAACATGGTTGACCCTGCTTTAGCCCCTGCCGTGCCCTCTACCCAAAATGCACCTCTTCTGCTTGGAACTCCCATCGTTCCTCAAAAGCTACGTCAGGATCCCGGCTTCCAGCTAGAATGGAGTAACTTGTGCAAGATCAATACTCTTCCCTGAAGGGGGTGGGGAGGATGAAGTCGGACCAAAAAAGTCTGTTTTAAGACATTTAAGGACCAAGGCAGCTAGAACTGGAGGATCTAGATCACGAAGAGCAGGGAACTGCAGAGAGGAAAGTGTCTGTTCTCGGAGCTGCTTCCTCAAAGTTCCTGCTCATTCTTGGTGCAGGAAGACAGGCTGAGCACCAGGCAGATGCGGCTACAAGGCAGAGAGCACAGTGGGGCTCCGGGCAACCCACAGGGCTCCGGAGGGAAAGGATTCCAGCCTTTGGAGTTTGAGACTACCTAAGCAGCTAGAACCTGACCGATCAGGGTACCGGAGAGCCCGGAACTGCAGACGTGGGAGCCGACACTTGGTGCTTTTCTCCTCTGAAAACAACGGGTCAAATTCACGAACTTCCCAAGGTAAGAAGCTAAGTTAACTACACAGTCATGCAAAGGCAAAGTGGAATTTCCCTTAAGTCTCACAGAGCTGAGGAGGCAAAAATAATGGCTTGGAGCTCACCAGGAAAAAGGAGCCCCGGAAAGCCATATCCTAGGGACAGGGATGCATCAGGAGGCCACCGGGCTTTACAAACCTGCGAGCAAGCCTCCAGTCAGCTGAGTCCCTGATGGGAGTAAGGTGATCTGCAGCCATTCAGGCAGCCAGCAAGCAACAGGACAGAGCACCTCTGGGGGAAAATAGTGTCTATGCCCCAGAGCCTCCGTGACACCACTGTTCAACGTATGACATCTAACCAAGAATTACAGGCACGGAGTGGGCATCCAATAGTGGTGAGGACATCAGCATCCCACATCAGAACCCTGGATTAGCTTCCCAGCTCCAGTTCCTGGCTGCAGCTTCCTGCCAATGCAGACCCTGGGAGGCAGCAGCGCTGGTTCAAGTACTGGGGCTTCTGCCCCACAGGGAAAACCTGGACTGTGTTCCTGGCCCGGGTCCCCTCCTAATCCCAGCCATTGCAGGCATTTGGAGAGCAAACCCACAGATGGGATTTCTCTGTCTGCATGTTGGCCTATCTTTCTGCCTTTCCAATAAATTAAGGAAATTAAAAAAAAAAAAATCAACTACCAGACATACAAAGGAATGAGACCAAGAGAAAGAGAAAAAAAGCAACAGATACAGAACTGAAGAGAACTCTGAATTAACTGTTCATGAGAAATATGTAACAAAAAGCAGAATATTTCAAGAGACTGAGACTTCTAAGAAAAAAAAGGAAAGAAAAAGGAACTTTTAGAATAGAAAAAAATGCAATAACTGAAATGGAGAATTCAATCAATAAGTTTAAGGCAAACTTGATACAATAAAGGAGGATCAGTGACGAGAAGGATCAAAAGAATCAACTCAGCACACAGCATGAAGACTTTAGAATTGATGAGAACCAGAAAAGAAGGCACAAGAAATGAGACAGTAATACCTGGAACTGAAACCCAGAGAAGAGCAAAGATAAAATAGGGGAGAGTATTATTTGAGGAGATAATGACTGAGAAATTTCTAAAATTGACAAAAGGATGTCAAACCCCAAGATATGAAACCCAAGAAAATACAGAGAAAGAAAATCTACCTAGGCACACCTTAGTAAAACTGCTAAAAAACCAAAACCAGAGAAAATCCTAAAAGCAGACAGAGAAAAAAGGAAAACACCTCAAATGAGCAACAGCAAAATCAACAGCTGCCTTCTCGGGAGAAAAACAGGTATCAAGTGAAAAATATCAATCTCTCTTCAGTGAACTGCAAAGATAGAACTGCTCCAGCTTCACACATGAAGGTGAAAAAAAGGATCTTCATACAACTAAACCAGAGTTGTTAAACAGCAAAGTTACATGAACAGAAATACTAAAAGAAGTTCTACAGTCAGAAGGAAAGGAATCCCAGGGAGATGGAGCAAAGCTGTACATCAGTAATGACTCAGAGACCTTGACCACGAGTGACCAACTTGACCTACCTGGCAAGCGCAGAGCACCAGCTCCAGCGACAGAATCTGCACTCATTGTCAGTGCACGTGGACGCTTTACCAAAACGCATCATTTACTGGGTCATAAATCAAGTTGAAAAAAGTGTTCAAAGACCTTAGAGTACGTTCTCTAATCACAGCAGAATTAAACTAGAAGTCAATTATTTTAAAACGTTACGTATAAAATTCCCACATGTTTAGAAATTAAGCGATATACTTTCAGATAACCTACAAGAGAAAGAATGAAAATTAGAAAAATTTGAACTGAATTATAATGAAAACATACAGGAAAACTTCAAAAGTTGTGGAAAATATAATTAAAAGGTATGTTTTTACGTATTTGTTTGAAAGGCAGAGAGAGAGAGAGAGACAGAGACAGAGAGACAGAGAGACAGAGAAAGAGATTTTCCATCCATGGGTTCATGCCCCAAGTGGCCACAAAGGCTGAGGCAGGGCCCAGATCAAAACCAGGAGCCTGGACTTCCATCTGGGTCTTCCACGCAGATGGCAGCCTAGGCCATCTCTGCTGCTTTCCCAGGTGCGTTAGCAGGGAGTTGGACTGGAAGCAGAGCAGCTGCTACTCTGACACAGAGTGCTGGGGTCGCATGCGGGCAGCTTAATTTACTGAGCTAAAACACCAGCCTCAGGGTAATTGTGATGCAGGAAATTTTGAAATACAAACATAAGAAATACCTTTAAAAAGTTCATAAAAATGTGTACTATGAAAAATGAACCGGCCGGCGCCGTGGCTCAACAGGCTAATCCTCCGCCTTGCGGCGCCAGCATACCAGGTTCTAGTCCCGGTTGGGGCGCCGGATTCTGTCCCGATTGCCCCTCTTCCAGGCCAGCCCTCTGCTGTGGCCAGGGAGTGCAGTGGAGGATGGCCCAAGTGCTTGGGCCCTGCACCCCATGGGAGACCAGGAGAAGCACCTGGCACCTGGCTCCTGCCATCGGATGAGCACGGTGCACCGGCCGCAGCGCGCCGACCGCAGTGGCCATTGGAGGGTGAGCCAACGGCAAAGGAAGACCTTTCTCTCTGTCTCTCTCTCTCACTGTCCACTCTGCCTGTCAAAAATAAAAAAAAAAAAAGAAAAAAGAAAAATGAACCAATTTCAAATTTGCTACACCAAAATAACCTTTTAATTTTTCCACAGACTTTTTTTTGAAGTACTCTTATATTATCAAAACATGTAGGGGGGCCAGTCCTGTGTCACAGCAGATAAAGCTACCACTTGCAGTGCCAGCATCCCATATGGGCTCAGGTTCGAGTCCCGGCTGCTTCACTTATGATCCAGCTCTCTGCTATGGCCTAGGAAAGCAGTAAAAGACTGCCCAAGTCCTTGGGCCCCTGCACCCACGTGGGAGACCCAGAAGAATCTCCTGGCTTTGGATTGGCGCAGCTCCAGCCATTGTGGCCATCTCCGGAGTGAACTAGTGGATGGAAGATTCTCCCTCCCCTCCGCCTCTCTGTAACTCCGCCTTTCAAATAAAAAATAAATTTTGAAAAAGAAACCAAGTAGGATATAACTAAAGTTGTGTTTATAGAGAAATTTGTAGACTTAAATGAATACACTAGAAAAGAAATAAGGAAACAATAATTGACTTCTGTTAGCATAAAATTCACTCTAATAGGATACAAAGTCCAGCATGGTCTGGCTCCTGGTGACTTTGCAAAGCTCCATCTGTGTTTCTCTCCTTGCACTCATTACTCTCCAGGCATCCTACTTCTCTTAGCTCCTTAAGCATCCTGGATTCTTGCCTCATGTAGTTGGCATGTGCTGAGCCCGCCGGAGTCCGTTTAAATGTTACTTCCTTGGCAGAGCCTTCTCCAGGGCCCAAGTCTAGGTTAGACTCCTGGACACATACTCTTAAGTTCAAGCTCTTTCTTTCATAGCACTCATTACCGTCATCAATAAATACTGTGTAATTAATTTAAAAATACTGTTTATCATCCCCCCAATCTCTTGCTGGCAAGGATGGGAGCTGTCTTGTTCATCACTGTAGCCTTAGGATGTAGCACAGTGCCTAGTAAATAGTAGGTGCTTCATGGATGCCTGTTTAATGAATGAAAGAACGAATGAAGGGGCATCTAGCTTATCACTTAAGAACTCATTCAGTTTATTCAAAGCTGTTAAAAGATACTCCACTATCGCAGAAGAAAACTCCTCAATATTCCATGCTGTCAGCTGCTGGCATTTGTTTCCATGGCATTTATGATGCAATTTACAACCATTTGTTAATCCAAGAAATCTCCCGAAGATTTTTTCCCCTTGATATTCAAGATAAATAATTTCTAACGTTATACTCTTTCCTGTGTACTCCATTTGGGAAAAGACAAAGTGTTTTGTAAACCCGATTTACTTACTAAATCTGTTCTACTCTATACCAGGCGAGGTGCTGCAAAAGTGACTCCAATGATTGCCACTATTAATAACAGTGTATTAGGCTGTTCGGGCTGCTGCAATAGAGGAATGCAGCCTGGGTGGCTTATGAATTGCAGACATTTCTGTCTCAGAGCTCTGAGGCCAGGGAGCCCGAGATCAAGGCGCTGGCATGTTTGGCGTCCAGTGAGGTCTTGCTTCTTGGTTCATGGGTGGTGCCTGCTCTCTGCATCCTCACAGGTGAAGGGACAGTGGAGCTCTCTCGGGTCCTTTTACAGAGACACTAATCCCATTCTCCAGGGCTCCACCCCTCCTAACATGATTGCACTGGGGATTAGGCTTCAACATAAGAGTTTCGGAGGGGCACAAACAGCCCATAACAAACTGTGACAAGAGGGACATCCCAGGTCCCCTTCCTACAGAGGATCTGGCTTCATCACTACTCAGGGCATTACAGGGGGTATCCTGTTTTGCAGCTGAGAAAATCAAGGCACCCCGAGGTGAAGCGTCTTGCCCAAGAGCACAGAACCAGGAAGCGGCAGGGCCAAGGTCGAGCCTTGGTCTGACTCCAAAGCCCAGGCAGGTTCTCAGCACTCGGCCCTGCCCATCTCTCACTTAGAGAGGACTTTCAGGGGACAGCCATGGTGCAAAATCAAACAAGGTGTGTGTGTGTGCCAGGGGGACTGGTGCTGCCGCCGCGTGCGACACCAGCAGTCCAAATTGAAGCATGAATCTGAGTCCTGGCTGCTCTGCTTCTGACTCAGCCCCCGGCCGATGCGCCTTGGAGAAGCAGCAGATGATGGCCCGAGCACTTGGGTCCCTGCCGCCCACATGGGAAAACCAGATGGAATTCTAGGCTCCAGGCTTTGGCCTGGCCCAGCACTGGCCACTGGAAACCATTTGGTGTGTGAACCAGAGAATGGGAAATCTCTCTCTGCCTTTTAAATAAATAAATCGTTTAAAACAGAGAGAAGGAGAGAAATAAAGGCAGCATGTGGCCCCTACATATTCTGAGCTGAGCTTGAAGCCAAGCCGTACCACATAGCCAGCTGTGACTGACACCTCTCCAGCCTGGGCTCTTCCTCGCAAGATGGGACTGAGGAGAGGACGTGGCAGGCTGCAGCACAGGGGCCTGCAGAGGACCCACCACTCAGTCACATGCCCAGCAAATGGTGGCAATCATTGTCACGGGATGTTGTAAGCAAACAAAAACCCCTCTATTTCCTGGGAATTAGAAATGCACTCACATCCACCTCCACCAGGCCTTCCGAGGACATGCAAGAGAGAAGAGCTGACAGCGAAGTCAACTTCACTAAAGCAGGTGACAAAGCTCCATGGTCACTGACAGTAAAGGCGTCTGATCATCCCCCCCAACACACACAAGCTTCTTCCCCTTGGCAGGTGGTGCCCGACTCCAGGTGGAAGACAGGGCCGGTGAAGGAGGGGCAGAAGCTGTGGGCCCCTGGTGGGACCCTCAGGAACAGCCTGCCCACGTGTCTGCGTGCGGGGCGACACACACACCTGCAGGGTGGCAGCAGCACCTGCGTTCTGCGGGGTCCGTGCAGCATCCAGGCTCTGTGAGGTGCCAACACCTCCAGGGCTGCATCTTCCTTGTCTCTGTGCATCCTCTGGAAAAGCCCCTCCCCCAAGGTTCCTAGCACCACTCTAGCACTCGACGTTGCCAGACAATTGTTCACCCTTCCTCAAAGCCAAGTTCTGCCACCGGCTAGCAGTATCCCCCAGTTGCAGGTGTTGTAGGCTCACGAGTGAAATCTGCGCAGCTGCTTCCTCTGCTCTGCACCTGCAGTGCCCTAAGAGCACACGCCACCCCACTGCGTCTTGATGCCTCCCACGAGTCTCCACAGGGGTCACCGTCACAAGTATCCTGTCATGTCCTAGTTGCTCAAAGCTCTGTCCGGCATTTTCTTCTCATGGTGCCAGATCCGGCATTCGCTAGGATGGATCTGCCTGGTGGATTACCCTGACTCACTCTCGGGAGGGAGAGACTCACTGAGGGAGTGGGGGGAGTTGGTGGGAGCCCCCTTGGCTAATTCACGAAGATCTTTCAGGGCACACAGATCGTCTCTACCCAAAGCATTCCCAAGGCTCAGCTCCCCTTTCCCCGGACTCTCCCCTGACCTCGAGGGAGCTGAGCAGAGCTGCACCTGTGAGGGACACACCCCATGGGGCTTTCGGCACGGTGTCCTTCTCGGACAGCACAGGAGCATGACAGACAGAGGGAAGAACGCGGACACGTACAGCTGTGTCCTCTGGGCGAGCCATCAGTCTCTCTGGGCCTCAGCTGCTCTGGGAGTCAGGCGTAGGCCACTCTCAGCATTGCACACAAGGGGTGTGCCGCATGTACCAGGCACACAGGAGGCCCCTGAGAACCCCTCCACAACCGGAGAGGAGGAGGCCCATGCAGCACCCTGCCCTGACTCCCTCTGGGGCCTGATTGCCAGCTCCTCGCCTAACAAGGCCATGAAGAGCGCCCCTGCTCAGCAGACAGCGGGCGTGGAAAACACCGGGAGTCCGCTTCAGCCCCACTCCAATCTGCCAAGGAGCTCGGGAAGCACTGAGTGTTAATTTGGCCAATTACAGATGACCAATGGCTACCTCAGATCCAGGTGAGAGAGCTAAGGAACAGATGGTTGTCTGTGTTATTAGAGAAATTTGAAATTAGGCAGGTGGTGTCAGGTTTCGAGCCACATGTGGGAATTTTTACAAACGCGGGCCAAGTTTACGGAAAAGAACGAGCAAATTCTTACTTTATCGTGCTCTCTGCTTTCGAAGCCGCCTCATGGAATTGCTGCGAAGAGAGTTTATACATCTCCGCGTTCTACAAAGAGGAAAACAGAATTGGTTACCAAAGATTGAAATTTCCCTCTGGCTCCCTCACGGGATGCAACCACATTAGAAATTGACAGATGCTAATTTCTTGACCAGCATCAAAGCAGGCTGGTGATTAATCCACAGCTTGGGTTCCAGCTCCCACCATGGACCGACTGCTGCTACAGAATCCTAGAATAGCAAAGGCTGGAAGAACGCTAAGCAATCCTCAAGTTCAGGGGCTGGCAAACACAGCCCATGAGCAAGATCTGCTCTGTAACTAAAGTCTTCTGGAACCTGGCCATGCTCACTTCTATATGTGTTACCTAACTGTGACGATGGCAGTTAGGTAGACGTGGCACAGACTGTATGGGCTACAAAGTCTAAAATATGCATTATCTTTGAATTGAAAACTTGCAGAGAATTCATTCTGGTACAAACCCTAGTTCATACATGAACTTGCTGCCCACAGAGGTGAGGTGACGTGCCCAAGTGTCACAGCAAGGGGCAATACCAGGATTCCAACACATCCTGCTGCCCAGTGCAACCACCCTGTCCATCACACAGCAAAGTGCCACAGGGAGCGTGCAAAGGCACGCACTGCATTCTTCTCGAGACGACCTATTTCACGAACATCTGCAGAGTGGGGCTTACAGGGAAAGAGAGCCCTGGTGTGAGAACCGGAGAGCTGGATTCAAACCTCGGCACTACCCCTGCATCACTCTGGGTAACTCATGTAACCCTTTGTGCCCCAGAGGCTCAGACCTAGCCCTCTCCTCTCCCTGCAAAGTCGCAGTGTTTCACCGGCTTCCGGAGGAGACAGATACGAACACACCTGCCTGCTGCCTGCTGCGGCACTCCAGCTGGGAGGACTGCAAGGCCCACAAATGGCTAGGCAGCGAGGTGGCAGGGAGCTGAGCCTGGGAGCTGACTCTTGCAGGAAGCACTTTCGAGAAGCAGCAGCCCGAGACAGGGTCAGGCCAGGGGTCCCTGTGCAGCGCAGGTCCGGCCTCTCCAGTGAAGGTGAGGAATCGTGTAGTTTGCCCGAGGCTAGATCCTTCGCAGACCCAACCACATTTGTTCCTCAAAGCCCCACACAGGAGGGCTGATTATCCCTGTTTTACAGATGAGCACAGGAAAGCCTCCGGCCGCAGTGCCTGCCGTGCCAGCATGGCTCAGCGAGTCCCTGCAGCAAGCCTGCGAGGTGGGGAAGGGATTGGGAGGCCATACAGCTGCCTTCCCTTGCATAGCATCAGGCTCAAGCCTGGATTTCTCTCCATCCGCTCTGCACACAGAGAGCTTGGCCAGACCCGAACAAGAGGAGCACACCAGGCCTCAGACAGGAAGAAGTGACAAGCGCTCAGAAGCAGAGCCACACAGGGAACACGTGTCACGGGTGCTCTGGAGCCCCACCCGCCCTCAGGAGGGAAAGGAACTAAGTGTGGGAATCTCTCTTCAGGAAACACAGGGCACCTAAGTCAGGTCTGGACTGGAACCGGGCCCCACCCCAAACCCAGGATGTTGCCATGGCACCGGAGCCCCAGGGAAGGGCCAACTGGGAGACGCCTGTGGAAGGGGCAGCCCCTGAGGGACAGCACCTGGGGCACATGGTGAGGAAGCCCAGCAGGTGCAGGGATTCTGCTCTGGGCTGGGCCAGGAGACCAGGGAGGCCTGGAATCCATGCCTGTGCCTTGCACTCTCTTCTGCTGCCAGTGAGCCTGGGCAATCACCTCATCTGTCCTCACTCGAGACAAACCATGTCTCCCGCAACAGCTCTAAGTGAGGAGCACCAGCTGGGACGTGCCACTGCTCCCAGCATGCAGCAGGCAGGAGGCAAACAGGGGTTCTCCTGCTGCCCCACAGCCAGGCCTGCCCTGACAGCTGCTGGTCTGCACTGACTCCAGGATGCCTGACACGGGTTCCAGTTTCCTCTCTGGAACCCTCACGTTCAAACCAAGAGATCACGTGGTTCACTACTCTCCAGCATCAACTGTCCTGGACAAGGGGCTAAGGGACACAGAGACTAACCAAGCCCAGCCTCCCCTCCTCCATGCGGTGACCCTGGGGGACACCCCTGACAGGGATCTCTCTGGCTTTGCTGAGCCTCCCACTCATGGGCCTTTCACCAGGAAACAGCAGGAACCATACACTCACATCTGAATTTTCACTTTGGCACATGCTGGCTGTGGTCTTTGGGTATGGCCTATGCTTGAGCTAAGCCCTACTGCCTTTTTAAAATATTTATTCACTTATTTTGATAATGGAAAAAGAAGCAGAGACAGAGGGATCTTCCATCTGCTGGCTCAGAGCTCTGACAACCACAATGGCCATGGTTGGGCCAGGCCAAAGCCAGGAGTTTCATCCAGAACTCCCACATGGGTGGCAGGGGCCAGACACTTGGGCCATCTTCTGCTTTTCCCAGTCCATTAGCAGGCAGCTGGATCAGAAGAGGAGCAGCCAGGACATGAATCGGCATCCATACAGGATGCTGGCATTGCAGGTGGTAGCTTTACCTTCTATGCTACAGTGCCAGCCTCCTTATTGTCTTACTCCAAGACAGGGCATCACCTACCAATGGCCACTATGATTGCCCCACTGAGATTTCTGAAGCTAAAATATGCCTTATTCTAAGCTCCCCACACTATCCTTGTCTGTTTCCTTTCCCATAAGACAACCACATGGCACACACCTGTCCTTTGGACCAAACTTCTCTCTTCCTGTAGCTGTGCCCACAGGGCTCCTCAGTGCCTTCTAGGTATAACCACCCGTTGATGTCCTTCAAAGGGAGACTCCATGGCCAGACGGGCCAGCATGCTGCTGGTTGCAAGGAGCCTTGGCTCTGGATCCTGCACCACCAAACACAGCCTGGCCCGGGGTGAACGTGGTGAGCAACTGAGGTAGAGTTGGGCTCAGAACAAAGATGTGGTCAGCTAGATTTGTCACAGGAAGTAGCCACAGGCCAAGCAGTGGTTGACATTACCCCACTGTGGCTTCCTCTATTGTTTCTCGGAATGACTCAGTGAAATTCTGGGCCCATCCTGATCGCCCACCCTCTGTGTCATCTGCCTGAGCAGACCCTCTAGGACAGATGTCGCCACGACCACTGCTCCCTCGGCACATGAAGGTCAGCACAACCTGGTCCCAGGCTACAATCTGGGCGTGCCAAGCCCGCTTCCTGGGTTCACAAGCCCTCTCAACAACTCCTCCCCCTTCAGGGAAGAGGGCACTCTGAGGACTCCTCAATGAAACCATCACCAAGGGGCTTCTAGAAGGATCAGGCACCACCAACATTCACAGTGAGAACCCACGAAGTGTCAGGGGATGCCAAGATCAATGCAGCCTGCTCTGTGGCCTCATAGAGCACTCTGATGACATGACGTCACGGTGACAATGGACACCCAGCAGTCAGTGTTAGGAACACCTAAAGACAGGCTGGCAGGAGCTGTGGTCAGACGGACTTCTTGGTAGCTGATACCTGTACCAAGGCCTAACGTTTTTCTTTAACATAACACAATATCCTTGAAAAATTAATACTTAGGTATTTTCTTTTAAAGCAGAGAAAGGACAGAGAACATTTGGAGAACGTCTGGGCCTGGCCCTCCCCCTCCTGCTCTGTGTGCACCTGTTAGCCTGGGTGTGAGCTCACATGCACGCCCCCTACTTCCTGCCCCTTGCAGACACAATGTCCTGCGCTTCATCGCTGCCCAAGCTCCTCAGACACCTCCTCTGTTTTTCCACTCAGCAGTGTTCCGTTGTGCAGATGAACACCCTGTGACTCACACAGTGCTTTATCAACACACACTGGGCTGTTCTCAATCTTGGGCTATTATAAACAATGCTGAGAGGAACATCTTAGCATCCCGAACCTTGTACATGAGTGAGTACATCTGTAGAGAACATTCTGGAAGTGAAATTTTTGGATCAAAGGGTGTAACAATTTTAATGACTTTCAAAAGATGACCAGAATGAGTCTAATGAGAGGCAGGCCTTGTCAAGAGAGGCAGCAGCAGGTGGCAGTCTGAGGGGCACAGCCGGCTGAGTGAAAGAGCCACAGTTGCTGCTGCAGTAGAAGCTCAGGGACAGGGCCACAGGAAGGGGGCAGTGGGCTACAGAGGGCCCCAGCTGCAGCTCAAAGCCCAGACCTTCATTTTTTCTTTTGACAGGCAGAGTGGACAGTGAGAGAGAGAGAGACAGAGAGAAAGGTCTTCCTTTTGCCATTGGTTCACCCTTTAATAGCCGCCGCGGCCAGCGCACCGCACTGATCCGAAGCCAGGAGCCAGGTGCTTCTCCTGGTCTCCCATGGGGTGCAGGGCCCAAACACTTGGGCCATCCTCCACTGCACTCCCGGGCCACAGCAGAGAGCTGGCCTGGAAGAGGAGCAACCGGGACAGAATCCGGCGCCCCGACCAGGACTAGAACTGGGTGTGCCAGCGCTGCAGGCAGAGGATTAGCCTATTGAGCCACAGTGCCAGCCTAGACCTTCATTTTTAAGCAAGGGAATGGTACATAGATTTATGGGTTTTTTTTATTTATTTATTTATTTGCAAGTTAGATGGACAGAAACACAGAGACAGAGCTCCCATCCACTGGTTCCTTCCCCAAATGCCTCCAACAGCTTGGGCTATTCCAAAGCCAGAAGCTGGAAACTCAATCCAGGACTCTCGCATGGGTATAAGGAACTCAACCCTGCTTACTTGAGAGATCACTGCTGCCTCCCAGGGTCCACATCAGCAGGAAGGTGGAATGAGGTATGGGGTCAGAGATCCAAGCCAGGTTCTGGAAATGAGATGCAGGTGTCCCAGGTACACAGAAATGGGACAAAGGGGCCCTACCTAACCAGAACCTTAACAAGTCCAAAAACCTGCCGTAGGCTTATGTTTTAAAAAGAACATTCTGGAAGCTGTGTGGACAATGGAGTCCAGTTCTCCCCAGCTAGGCCATTAGTACTGGAACCCTACACCTTGGGGCCTGGGGAAGTGTGGTCTTGTACCCATGGAGGAGCCAGGTTACCCATCTCTAAGATGCTGGAAAGTCTTTCTGAAGCCAACTGTACTTAATCCACACACATTAATTAGCACCCAATGATCGTGAGTTATATTTCTGGGTGATTTTCCTTCCTATTAGACACTTCGGCTTCCCAATTCTGAAGTCTCTTTCTATGCCCTATAAACAGCTGTCCCTCCCCCACCTCCTCCAGCTGCTCCGCATCTGAAAGCAGAAGACCTGATCTCCATTAATTAAATCTGCCATTAAAAATTAAATAACGTGAGTAAGAAGGTGTGAGTGTTATCTCTATGGGTTTCAAAAGTCACAGTGTTTCTTCAATTACTTCCCGAGCAGTTTTCATATTTCATACCGTCTGATTTCTCCAAGGGCCTGGATTTGCGAGATCAAAAGAGAGTGTGAGGGTGAGGGAAGACGGTGAGGAGGCTGGGAGGGGAGGACGGCGAAACGTGCTGCGGGCAGAAGAAACGGTCCTGCTGCTCCCTCGCAGGGCTGGGATCGAGAATGCAGAGTGGATGGGGGGCCCTGGGGAACTGCGGAGGGCTGTGTCGAATGAGGCGGGGCCCGCACCCGCAGGTGCAGCCCCTGGTGTAGACAAGAGGGTTTAATCCGGAGGCTGGGAAGACAGCACCTTTGGGGCCGCAGCCCTGAAAGACACAGCCGAGTAAAGGGCCCTCGTTAGCAGTCTCCATGTGAACAGGCCTGATAAAGAGGGGGATAAAGAGGCTAAAAGGGACTGATGTCTAACAGAGAAGACAGAACTGAAGTCCAAGGAGCACCCACGAACAATGGAGAGGAACGCAGGGCAGAGGGGAGGCATGCAGGGTGCAGCTTTGATCTGTCTGCCTTGGAGTGGGACCTGCCCCGCCCCCCCGCCCCAGGGTGTAATAAGCGGCAAGGGTTGAGACCTGTGTATGTGTCCTCGGCTGCCTATCTGTACAGCGAGAATAATGACAGACCCTCCTCTGCACAGTTCTGTGGGGACGGAATGAGATGAGGTGTGTAAAACGCTTAGAGCAGTGCCTGACACAGAGTAAACACTCAGTACATGTTTGAAGAACTTAACAAACATTGGCTCACATGCGTATTAACCAACAAGGTATTCTATGGATTTGGAAGAGATCTGAGGGTACTGGGAGAGTGAAGGCAGGCCGCTACGGGATGTGAATTCCACAGAGGTGGGGCTTCTGCCCTCTTTTGTTCACTGATCTGTCCCCAGAGCCTGTAAGAGCACATGGCACCGAGCAGGCCTTCATGGAAAGTTGTTTGAGTAAATGGAACTGGAGGTCCGAGCCACTAGAGAAGTTCCGGAGAGAATGATTAGGATGTAGCCATTTGCTTAATCAATGGAGAAAGTTTGCTGGGCTCCTGCCCGGGGCCAGGCCCTACACTGGGGAAGCTGGATAGAATCCAGCTGGAGGCAGCCCGGGGTGTGCCAGGGCAGAGACTGACGACAGGGCTCAAAGAGGCTGCAGGGATTCAGTGAGTCAGTAACTGGGAGCCTTTTACCACCTGCTTCAGGAAGACGCGGGAGCACAGCCAGGACACGGACTGCTCGGTGCCCTGTGGGAGCGTGTTTGAAACAGGAAGCCGACGAGGAAACATCCACTCCTGGGGTTCAACTGCCCTCCTCAGGCCAGACTTCCCGGCAGGCCGACCCCTGGAATGCTGGAGCAACCTTTCCCCTATAACTGATGAACAAACTGAGGTTCTCATGCAGGGAGTCACAACTTCAAACAACAGAGCAGACCTCAAAGCCAGGCCTCTCAGTTTCCACCCCACGCCGGCCTTTAACTCCCTCAGAACTGCAGCTGTGTGGACTGGGCACAGTATGGATGCAGGGCTGCATGTGAGCAAACGGGTTCCTGGGGCAGGGGAGAGTCCCAGCAAAATGAGTGCAGCTGGAGGGGGGCCCAGGCTGAGGGATCAAGCAAATCCCAGGAATCTGAGCGGAACAGATTGAAGACAGGAGACCCTGTGCCAAGGTGCTGTCAGCGTGGCCCAGTGCTGGTCACTGGGAGACTGGAACTCACCAGCCTAATTATCCAAAGCCTCTCAAAGCTCACAGGAACACTGAATTGTAAGGGAAGTGGAGAAAATGACCATATTCAGGATTTGGAGTCTCCGATGTGAAAACAGCAAAAACACAAATGAGAAAGGAACGTTAAGTCTTCAAAAGGTCCAAGTCGTGAGTATAAAGAACTGGGAGCTCAGGACGCCTAGTCAGCGAGTGGCACAGCCAACAAGTGAACGAAAAGTGTGGTTCTGTTGAGTGGCAACGCGGCTGGTTCTTGGCAAACTTGGGAAACTCGCCAGTTATGTCTACTCCACTGCAGTCCCAGGAGAGGGACCGCTTTATCCTGTCCTGCTCTTCAGTTACCCAAAAATAGGGTGCAAAGACTAAATTCACCAGGGACCCCCTTCCCCCCAGGATGACACCCTCCTCTGAGTCACATGGCACCTGATGCCTGCTTTTCTCCTTTCCCCTTTCCCACATTCTGCTTCCCTGGTTTCAGCTCCTGGCTCTGCAGAGACCTCCTGATCTTAGCCCCTTGCTAGTCTTCTGTGCAGCCCTTTGGCACAGTGGTTAAGGAGCACCTCCTACTGGAGCACCTGGGCTCGAGTTCCAGTCCTGCTTCCAACCCCAGCGTCCTGTCAATGTGCACCCCAGAAGGCAGCAGGGCATGATTCAAATGCTGGGGTCCATGCCAGGATGCAGTCCCAGTCTCCTGGCTTCAGGCTGGCCCAGGCCCAATATTGCAAGCATTTGTGGAATAAGCCAGATGATGGAAGATTCATTCTCTCTCTCTCTCTCTCTCTCTCTCTCTCTCTCTCTCTCTGACAGGCAGAGTGGACAATGAGAGAGAAAGAGACAGGAGAGACAGAGAGAAAGGTCTTCCATTGCTGTTGGTTCACGCTCCAATGGCTGCCGCAGCCAGCGTGCTGTGGCCGGTGCTCTGTGCTGATCTGAAGCCAGGAGCCAGGCGCTTCTCCTGGTCTCCCATGGGGTGCAGGGCGCAAACACTTGGGCCATCCTCCACTGCACTCCCTGGCCACAGCAGAGAGCTGGCCTGGAAGAGGGGCAACCAGGACAGAATCCGGTGCCCTGACCAGGACTAGAACCTGGTGTGCCAGCGCTGCAAGGCGGAGGATTAGCCTACTGAGCCACAGTGCCAGCTGACTCTCTCTCTCTTTTTGAAATACTTCTTTTTGTATAGTATGAGCCCTACCTTGGGCCCCTCTCTGGCCAGACCTAAAGTTCTCCCCACCAGGGCACTGGTACAACTGCCACCTGAACCTCCAAAATGCAGACTACACAGATATCCTGCCTTCTCTTGGGGCTTCTGGTATAGGAGCTGACAGAGACAGTCCAGGATCTGCCCTCACCAGACCCCAGGGCAGCCAGGAGCAAACTCAGGCTCCTGGCTCAGCTCAGTCATCCATGCCGCTTAGAATCTTGCAACTCAAGGCTGGCTTCCTTGTCCATCCTCTCTGTGAGCTATCCCACTCTTTACCTGTTGCCTGTCTAGAATTCCGCTGCCAGCAGTTGACTGTGTCCTGCTTGAGAGACAACAGAGGCCTCCACTGGGCATGCACACTCACAGCGTTTTTCTCCAGTACCACCTGTGCCTCTGCCTACACCCATGACCCTTACAACCCTGGGAAGGGATGCCCACCATCCACCTGGGCTCCAGATCCACCTGTGACTGTGAGAGGGACGATGACTCCCTCTCCCAGCTGTGTGTCTTCACTGGCCCAGTGGGAAAAGCCCTAAGGGGCGCTCTAAGGATGCAATACATAATGGCCACCAACATGCTGAGATGCTGCCCGGCACAGCACTGTTCACTGGGCTCTTTCCTTCAGTCCACAGGTGTCTCCTGAGTGCTTGTGGTCTACCAAGCCCTATTCCACAAGCAGTGACCCAGGTGGTAAACACGTGAAGCCCCTGCCTTCGCAGGGCTAACAGTCTGGATAGGAAAAAGCAAGAGAATGACCATCTTTTTTTTCTTTCTTTTTTTGACAGACAGAGTGGACAGTGAGAGAGAGAAAGGTCTTCCTTTGCCGTTGGCTCACCCCCCAATGGCTCCTGCAGCTGGCGCGCTGCGGCTGGCGCACCACGCTGATCTGAAGCCAGGAGCCAGGTGCTTCCTCCTGGTCTCCCATGTGGGTGCAGGGCCCAAGCGCTTGGGCCATCCTCCACTGCACTCCCTGACCACAGCAGAGAGCTGGCCTGGAAGAGGGGCAACCGGGACAGAATCCGGCACCCCGACCGGGACTAGAACCCAGGATGCCAGCACCACAGGCAGAGGATTAGCCTATTGAGCCACGGCGCTGGCCAAGAATGACCATCTGACTCAGAAATAAGTGCTGTGAAGGAACACAGCAGCTCAAGGAGATAAAGAGCTACAAGACTGTATTTCACAGGGGGCTGTATTTTAAGTACATCATCAGGGGAGGCCACTCTGCTGGGGTGACACTGGGCAGAGACCTGACAGTGAGGAAGAGAACCAAGTGAAGACTGGGGTAGGTCCAGAGGTGGAATGGCAACAGGAGGACACGTGGCAGCTGTCCAAGGAGGAAAGCAGACACCGCACCTGACTGAACCCAGGCACAGCCTGTTCCAGGCATTGTAGGAAGCTACCAGGGGTCTGAGCGGGCAAATGACATCATCTGGTTTCCATCGTGGAAGGGTCGCTAGCTGCTGTGTAAGAGTCTACCGGGAGGAGGGAGCAGATGCCACCTGGCTATCTGGAGGCTACAACATCACCTAGGTGACAGATGACCAGGTCATTTACTGGACTCCCATGGAGGAGAACCACACCAATACCTCATTCTTGGTCCTACAGAGTGAGAGCTGTGTAGGAGGCCATGGGCAGCAGAGTTATGAAGGCTGCTGGGGATGTGAGTGAGGGGCTCACGCGTCTCAGACACATGATTCACAGCTTCTGCCCCAGCAGCTATTCAGTCAGTCTCAGCTGAATGTGGAAACCACCCCTGGCCCTCAGTGACCGTGCTCCATCAAGGACTGGATCCCAGTCCCATTTCCTCATTGCCTCTGCCAGATACTCTCTTTCTAGAACTTTCCTTCTCTTACAAGTCCTCATCTTCTGGTCCTTTCATTATGTCTCTGCTTCTTGCAGTTCCCGTGCTGGTGAATAAAATCACTGCTCATCCAACTCCTGGACAGTTACCTGTCAATTATCATTGCTTCCTGCCCCACAGGCCCCGTATCAAACCGGCAACCAAATGTGGAGAACTCTGCCTCCTGCTCGTCTCCTGACTCCTTCCCTTTCTCCCTACCATCCCTACTCTCACTCTGTCGATCTTCATTATCGCACTGGGGGGTGATTTCAGAGACACACTCACACACATCCCATCATGGTCCCCTTGCTGCTGCTTCTTTGGTGTTATCTTCCACACTGCTGTCAGAGCAATCCTTCAACACAGCTCTCAGCTGAAAACTTTCAAAGTTCCCACTGCCTGCAGAGGAGCACTCAGGATGCTCCCTTTGAACTCTGGCCCTTCTAGTAAGTGACCTTGCATTGTCCCGGGAGGCTCTGCATTTACCTGCCAATGCCTTGCCATTTTCCAAGCTTCCATAATGTCTTATTTATGTTTTTAAAGATTTATTTATTTATTAGAAAGTCAAAGTTATAAAGAGAGAGAGAAGGAGAGGCAGAGAGAGAGGTCTTTCATCCGCTGGGTCACTCCCCAAATGACCGAAATGGCTGGAGCTGGGCTGATCCGAAGCCAGGAGCCAGGAGCTTCCCCTGGGTCTCCCATGCGGGTGCAGGGGCCAAAGGACTTGGACCATTTTCTGCTGCTTTTCCAGGCCACAGCAGAGAGCTGGATGGGAAGTGGAGCAGCTGGGACTTGAACTGGTGCCCATGTGTGATGCTGGCACTGCAGGTGGCAGCTTTACTCACTACATCACAGTGCCAGCTCCCATAATGTTTTATTTTTTAATATGTATTACAGAGAGAGAGAGAGAGAGAGAGAGAGAGAGAGAGAGAGAGAAGAGGGACAGAGAGATTGATATTCCATCCATTGGTTCACTCCCTAAATGGATGCAACAGCCAGGACTGGGCCAAAGTCAGGAGCCTGAAACTCCATCTGGACCAAGCACATGAGTGGCATGGGCCTGAGTACTTGGACCATCTGCGGCTGCTTTCCCAGGTGGCTTAGTAGGGAGCTGGGTCAGAAGTGCAGTAGCTGGGATCCAAGCTGGTGCTCAAGTGGGCGGCTGGCACTTTCAGGCAGTTTAACCTGAGCACCACAACACCAGCCTCTCCTGAACGTCTTAGATATGGCTTCTCTGCTAATTCTCCCTGCTCTCCTGAGAAAATCCTGTTCGTGCTCTGAAGAGCCCACAGCAACATCCTGTCTACTGGACAGCGTCACTCCTCTTCCAGGAAGCGCTCCTCAGGCCCCTCCTGGCACTCTGGACTGGGACACACTTTCGGCAGCAGTGCCACAGTCATCTGTGATCATATGCTCAAACGCCTGTACCCCCGGCTTAGACTGGGAACTGCTGGCGCTCAGTGTCAGTTGTATGCCTGCCTCAGGAGTGCCTGGGCAAATCCTAGATTTGATCGACACACACTTGAAGAATGAATTTAGGCTCTGTGACTTCACTCACTCCAGATCTGACACATTTTTGGACTGGCCTAAGGTGGTCTGTATTCCTTACCTGGTGTGTCACCATCCTTGATCCAGACTCCTTGAATGTGCAGGAGCAGCCTCAAACATGCCTGATTGCGCCCTGCTCAGCTCACGCCCTTCCCCCCCACCTCCCAGGGCATCCCATCCTTCCGGTTCCAGGCTCCCCTTATCCACAATAGGTCCTATTTATGTGTTTTAAACAATTTTTGTTTATTTTCATTTTACTTGAAAGGCAGAGACAGAAGAGCGGGGGAGGGAAGGATAAAGGGAGGGAGGGGGAAAAGGGATGGGGAGAGTGAGAGAGAGAGCCCTCCCATCTGCTGGTTCACTTCCCAAATGCCCACTACAGCCAAGGCCGGGCCAGGCTGAAGCCAGGAACCAGGAACTCCATCTAGGTCGCCTATGTACTTGAGCCATCATCCCAGGATGCATTAGTAGGAAGCTGGATCAGAAGCAAAGGAGCCAGAACTTGAACCAGGCACCCCAATATAGAACGTGGGTGACCAAAGCAGCATCTTAACCGGTGTGCCAGACACTCAGCCCTGTCTGTCCTATTTCTTAACACACCTGTTGGTTGCTATCTAAACCTTACTAAGGTGTGAACTGCTAATTAAGGTGTTAGAGACAGTGGCCTTAGGTGTGACCCTCCTACAAGTGTGTGCATTTGTGAAAAGGCAGAGATGAGAGACCCCTCTGGGCCACTCTCTCTGTCTCGGTGGCATGATGAAGAGTGTCAGGCTTGGGGCTGAGTGTTCTGAACCACACCCCTTTGGGATTTTGGCTGGGTCTCCTAGCAATTCTGTCACTTCTGAGTTTGTCTATGGCAGGGATCTATTCTTCTCTCCTTACAGAGAAGTGAAAAAAAGAGAGTCTTGGGGGCATATCTGCATGCATACATACATACATACATGTGTGTGTGTGTGTGTGTGTGTGTGTGCCCAAACATACTTTGCATATAGCAGAAGCAAGAGATAAGTCAAAGCTGTGTTAATTAGTTAACAGCCACAGTTAAAATTTTGATTTACACTGAATACTGAACATTCACCATCAGTCTTTGGGAGAGTGCTGATTTTCACCCTAAAGCTGCTTCTCCTTGTGTCTGAGACATGCGCCTGGGTAATAAAGGGCCTTGGGGCCAGCATGGAGCGTAGCAGGTTAAATTGCCACCCACAACACAGGCATCTATGTGAGTGCTGGTTCGTGTCCCGGCTGCTCCACTTCCGACCCAGCTCCCTGCTAACGTGCCTGGGAAAGCAGTGGAAGATGGCCACCAACTTGGAAGACCCAGAAAGAAGCTCCTGGCTTTGGCCTGGCCGAGCCCTGGCCATTGTACCCATTTGGGGAGTAAACCAGTGGATGGAAGATCTGTTTGTGTGTGTGTGTGTGTGTGTGTGTGTGTGTGTGTGTGTAATTCTCCCTCTCTCTTTGTAACTCTGCCTTTCAAATAAATAACTAATACATCATTTTTAAATAACTTGAGAGGGAACCTTTAAAAAAAGATTTGTTTATAATTTTTTAAAATTTATTTGAAAGGCAGAATTACAGAGAGAGAGAGAGAGAGAAATGGAGAGAGAGATCTTCCATCTGCTGGTTCACTCCCCAAATGGCTACAATGGCCAGGGTTGAGCCAGGCCAGAGCCAGGAGCCATGAGTTCCATCCAGGTGTCTCACATGGGTGCTGGTACCCAAGGACTTGGGCCATCTTCTACTGCCTTCCCAGGTGTGTTAGCAGGGAACTGGATTGGAAGTGGAATAGCTGGGACTCAAACTGGTACCTATACGGGATGCCACTGTATGTTACAATGCTGGTTGCTAAGTAAATCTTTAAAAAAAAAAAAGGCTATGCCTTTGTTGTCCTTGGGCAATATACTGGGGTGCCCTGGGTTACAAAGGACTGACAACACATGACACAAGGACACACACATAGGATGCTGTAGCCTGTGGTTTCCTGGAAAGGACACACAGCCACGAGAGCCTACTGAGGCAGCGCAAGGCTGACAGAACACGCGGCTCCCCACACAAGCCGAGTGTTTGCAAGAGAAGGGACGGATCAGGGTGCAAGGGCAGCTCCGTGGCACCGTCCTCGTGGGAGAGTCTAGTGCCTGAGGGAAGGGCTAGTGTTTCAGTGTGTCGAGGAAGGCGCTAGAAAAAGTGAACTCACATGAGTGGGATTATTCAACAAAACTTCACAGAAGAAGTACTTGATGAACAGATAAGGGCAAAAAGATCAAAGTCCCATTGAAAATATCCTATGGTCTGTGAAGGGTCAATCTTACCTGACCCAGACTCAGGGCCTGCAGAATGGGATGGAACTCCTAGGAACCAGCCTGGGGCCAGGGAGGAGGTGTTAGGGCAGAAAGGAAACCAAGACCAGCATTTAGCCCAGACGCATGGAGCCACATGAGGGTAGGCAGAAAGGGCATGCAAGGGTTTGCTTCCAGGAAATGGGACCGACCAGGGCGTCTGCCACCATAACCCTTCCCCTGGCAGGCTGTGGAAGGCGGCAGGACCATCCTGCCGGGAGCAGAGCCACACCCATGGCTGGGTGGCCAGCCATGCCTTGTTGTTGCTGGTTAGTTGTTTTTTACACTTGTAAAAACATACTTGGCTAAATAAAGAGCTTGGAAACAAAATGCACACACAGCATACCTGAAAATAAAAATTTAAAAAATCAAGAGACATGAATTTCAATCTAACTTCTGCTACTTAATGGTGATGGGACCCTGAGTAAAATTACACAGTTTTGATGCTGTGACTTGCTCTGATCCTCCACTTCAGATTAGAAGAGTGAAGGATCTCAGGGACACTCCAGAGAGAGAGAGAGGCAGGGAGGGAGGGAGGGAGGGAGGGAGGGAGGGAGGGAGGGAGGAAGAGTGAGGGGGTTCTGGGGACTGGTGCAGCAATCAGAACCCCGGGCTCGTGCATTTGGGCCGCAGGCATTCACAAGAGGGTTCCTGTGTGTGTGCTGACCCTAGAGGTCCCACTCATAGATGGACTGCAGAGGTAAGGCTGGACGGGGCGGCACACACAGTGCCTCTCAGCGCTACCCTGTGACCAGGTCAGTCACACTCCTGAGAGCAGGCCCTTGTGCCTAGAAAGAGGACTTCCACAAGAAGGTCGCACCCTCCCCTCCCCCTACCCCCCGGGGCAGGCAGCTGCAAGCGTGGTCCCCTGACCTCTTCACAGGAGAAGCTGAGGGCCAGCTTTCCACTCGGCCGCCACCTGGTCAGTCTTGGGCTGCATGCAGCCTTCTCAAAGGAGGGCTCATGAGCCAGCAGCAGCTCGTTAGAAACACAGAGTCCCTGGGGCCCAGCCCACACCTGCCCTTTCCATGCTTGCAGGCAGTCCACGTGCACGTGAAGCCGGAGAAGCACAGGTGTGCAGAAGATAGGCCCCTGGGGTCTTGGTCTCCAGAGCATCATCCTGTGTTTTCAGAAATCTCAGTGCCCTTGGTTGGGTCCTGCTCTCCGGTCCAGCACAGCCCTCGCATGTCCCTGCGGCTTCATCCCTGCAACTTCGTGTAACTGAAATCCCCACTGGGCTCCAGAAGGCAGCAGTGCTGTGGCCCTTGGCTCAGTGTTTACAGTCAAGGCCAGCTCACTGACAGCACACTGGAATCACCTGAGCCACAGTCACAAGCCTCGCCTGAGCCACTCCCCAGAGACTCTCATGAATGCTCTAAGGTGGGCCCTGGGCACTGGTACTTTAAATCTGCAAGGCGTTTACATGCACAGCTACGGTGGATAATCACCGTTCTGAAGTCAGGCAAGGTGAGCTGGAGACCAGGGTTTAAATCCTGGTTCTCCATTTACTAGTTTTGTGTCTTGAGGCAAGTGACGTAATCTCTCTGTACTTCAATCTCCTCACCTATTAAAGGAGGAGAACGGAGCAGGCATTTAGCCTAGCAGCTAAGAAACTATGTTCCATATCAGAGTGCCTGGGTTCAGTTCTCAACTCCAGCTCCTGCTAATGCAGACCCTGCGAACCAGCACATGATGGCTCAAGGAGTTGGGCCCTTGCCTCCACGTAGGAGACCTGGATTGAGTTCCTGGCTTCGGTCTGGCTTAGCCCTGATCACTGCAGACATTCAGGGAATGAACTAGCAGATGGGAGTTCTGTTTCTCTATCTGCCTCTCACTTTAAAAAATAAACAAATAATTAAGTAAGGAGAATAAAAGTAACCACCTAGTAAGTCTGATCCTTCCCTCCAAGGAATGGGGTAAGGGATTCAGGGAGGCAACACAGGTGGAAAACCCAGCACAAGGCCTGGCAATGTCATGGGCTCTCAGTGGATGACAGCAGCTGCTGGCACCACTTTGACCTGTGTGGTCACACAGAAGAACCGCGACCCTCCAACTGTCATGATGCAAAGTGAATCTTCACTCACCAGCACCCAGCCCCTCCTCACACGGCATGATTTCAAACGTTCCCCAATCCTGCTTGCATGCTTCGGAAAGAGCCTCAGCTGGAACCTACTTCTAGCAGAACTAGACTGTACCCACAGGAACGTGATGTTAGGGTGCACTGACTGACTCAGGACTGCTTCATCTGAGTCAATCCACTGCTTTTCTCCCTCTCACAGTCCCCATGTTCCCTTGGGGGAATCCATGTGGTTCCAGGGAAGCAGATTGCAACTCCAGGTCCAGAGGTGGCAGAGTGTGCCTGAACCCAGCCATGGTGCCCCAAGGCCCTGGCCATGGACTGCTAAGTCAGGATGCTGGAAATTCTGAGACACAGAAAGTAGCTCCTGTTCTAGACAGGAGGGCAAAACCAAGAGAATCAAAGAGAAACAGGCATCGAGGTGTGGGGGTGAAACCCTCGACCTGCTTTCTGGTCTCCCCAGTCCAACTGCAGCAACATGCAAGAAGCCACGTGCCACTCCCACACCTGCGTGCTTGGTTCTATCCTGGCCAGGGCTTGTCCCCAGCCTGGAGGAGAGTCCCCTCTCTCTTTAGAGGTTCCTCTAATCTACCCTAGCAGATCTGATTCCAATCCCCCCTGTCAGAGGGAGCTGAGCTTTTGGTGGGCCCCTAGCAATATATTTTTTTTTGACAGGCAGAGTTAGACAGTGAGAGAGAGAGAGACAGGGAGAAAGGTCTTCCTTTTCCGTTGGTTCACCCCCAAAATGGCCGCTACGGCCGGCACGCTGCGCCAATCTGAAGCCAGGAGCCAAGTGCTTCCTCCTGGTCTCCCATGCGGATGCAGGGCCCAAGTGCTTGTACCATCCTCCACTGCCTTCCCAGGCCACAGCAGAGAAATGGACTGGAAGAGGAGCAACCGGGAAAGAATCCGACGCCCCAACTGGGACTAGAACCCGGGGTCCTGGCGCCACAGGTGGAGGATTAGCCAAGTGAGCCACAGCGCCAGCCAAGCCCTAGCGATATTTCTATCCTTGTGTGTCCCATCTTTCTGCAGGAGCTCAGCTCACCCAGGCTGCCCTTCCTGAAGATAGCGCCCTGCTCAGGAGGCTGTCTCAGGATGGCTGCTCATTAGACCCCGGGGCAGGAACAGGGCCTGGAGGAGACAGGTTAGTTTGTAAAGGAGAAAAACAGACAGCATCAATCGGGACCAGCACCAAACAGAGCACAAAAGGGCCAAAGAGCAAAACAAGAGAGCAGCAGGGTCGTGAGGAGCTGAGGTCTCTTCTTGTGCTCGGGCTATGGGTAGTCTTCGGGCTGCCTGAGCACAGCTGCGTATCTGACAGAGGACACCGGACACTCCTTGTTGTGAGTTGCAATGAATGCCAGCCCCAAGTCAGTATTTGACCTTGGGAAACAAGGTCACTGCACCTGTACTCAGTCAAGATGAAGTTGTACCGAAGAAGAGGGGGCCCCAATCCAACAGGATTGGTCTCTTACATGCAGATTACAGTTGGACATAGAGACACATAGGATGGGTATTCAAAGAGCTCATGAAAAATGTCCATTATCTTTTAATTCCATTTTTCCATGAGGTATAAGGTTTGTTTAATTTAGAGAGAGAGAGAGAGCCTGCCTATCTGCTGGTTCACAATGGCCAGGACAGATGCAGGATGAACTTGAGAGCTGGGAACTGAATCCAGGTCACCTACTTGGGTGGCAGGAACTCAGCCACTTGAACCATCCCTGCTGCCTCTTATGGTCATCTGATTTCAGGGTCTGAAATCAGGAGCCAGAACCAGGTATCAAACCCAGGAACTCAAATACGTGACACGGGCGTCTTAACCAGTTTCTTAACCACGAGGCTCAACACCAGCCCTGGGTGAACTTTCTGAAGCTTCCTTGTATACCAAGAGAACGCAGTGTAGAGACTGCAGCTTGGCTACCACAGCCAAAGACCTCCCAGAAGCGGAGAAAGGCCTGGTGAGGAGCCTTCCCTGGTGCTTGGAGAGGGAGCATGGTTCTACTGATTTCTGATGTTTGGCCTCAGGAATTGTGAGACAATACACTTCTGTCATTTAAGCTGCTCGTTTTTATGGCAGCCCCAGAAAGTGAGCATACGTCGCGCTGTCATCAGTGGCAGCACCTATCCATCCGTCAACAGAGATTTGTTAAGCACTTCCTACGTGCCAGTCATGGGCCCAGGCACTACAGCCATGGCAGAGGCCACAACAGGCAGAGCCCCACTCGGAGGGGGTCGTGGGCCAGTGTGGAGACAGGCAGGACAGCAAGCAGGGCGACTGCGGGGGCCTTCCAGAAATCGACAAGGCAGCGTAAGGGGAGTAAGCCAGAGCAAATCACAGCACCTCCTGGGGGCAGGAAACCATCTCTGGGGAGCTCAGCTGTACTTGTGACTAAAATGCCCAAGAAAAGAAGAAAGGAAAAAAGGAAGAAAAGATGCAGGCGAACACCGTCCCAGGCAGAGGAACCAGCGAGCATAAAGGCCCTGCAGGGCACCTGTGAGGTGGGAAGGAAGCAGGGGCTGCAGAGGCTTTCTTGGGAGAGGTAGGTCAGCAGCAGGAGCACTGGGCCTGCGGCAGGGGAGCAGGCAAGGCCTCCTACCTGCGAGGGGACGCTGCGGGAGTGACACCAGAGGGCTACACCGCTGCGAGTCAAGGGACTGTAGGGGAGGGGATGCAGGGAGGAGCTCGGAGGCCGATGCAGGGGCCAGACGGTGATGGCAGTGATGGTCCTTTCCTTCTTCTACCCAAGGCGGTGCTCAGAACCAGCAGCCAAGAAACTGGCCAAAGAATGAAGGAAGGGACTCCGTAAAGGAGGTGACCAGGAGTGCCCACTGGTATCCGACATTCCCCAGGCAGAGCCTTGTCAGTCTTAGGAAGGATTTGCTAGAGGGCAGCAGTCCCCTCCCCTCCCCGGTTTACAAACTCAGGATTCAGCTGGCTGTCCTGGGTGTCCAGAGGCCCCTGCGCGGCCCCTGTTCTGCGACTCCTTTTGCAGCTCAGGGTGTTGCTCCTCACTCTGTGCCTCTGCCCAGCGCCAGTGCTCTCCATGAGGCACGGGCACAGCTGCCACGTTCCCAGAGTTTCTGTTTCTCTCATCCTTTCTGGCTCAGGACAGTTTTTCCTCGTCTTCAAACTTCTGAGGGAGAAAACTGTCGCAAGTCCAGTCAGGGGCTCTGCTTTTATTGAGCTGGCAAACAGCAGGACGGCTCCAGGGCCTGTCACCATTAGATTCTGCCTGTCTGCATCTTTGTGATCTATGGTGGCAGCAGGAGGACAATCTTATCTGAAGCAAAATAAGTACATCCCTGAATGAGGCATTTTAGAATCCACCAGGAGAGGAAAGGAATGGGCCTTGTTTCTGAACAAGGAGTGGCTTAGCTGTGGATAAAGTCCACAAGACGTGACCACAACTCCACGATGCTAACGCCCTGGGGAAGGCAGAGATGGGCTCAGCCACCGTGGCAGTCACCTGCTGCTCTGGCACTCAGCACCTACCGACTTTTTCCTCTCAGCAGCGGCCCCCTCCCCACCCAGCTCTGGAACTTGAGCCAGTGATACCAGTGACTGAGCCTGACAGGGACGGCCTTCCTCCCCTTGGCCACGGGGGTGGGACAGGGAAGGCCATGTGCTCTCACTCAGGGCAGCCAGGGCCACACAGCTCCATTATCGGACTTTGCTTCCATTGCTGGGAAAGTGGGTTCAGTCTTCTGGGGACTGCACTGATAGGGGCTGAAGCTGCCAGGGACCAGCCCAGGGAACCTGGGAATGCAGCCATCCGGGGAAGCAGAGCTGAGAGGACGATGTCTCAATCTCAGAGAAGACCGGAGTCAGAACTGCCCAAGCCAGGTCTGTTCCTGGATTTCCTTGGTTGTATGAGCCAGAAAGCCAGCCTCTCTCTCCCTCAGCATTGGCTTGTGTTTTTTTGTCACTTGCAACTTGTCCTCAGGGATGCGGCCTCTTTCTACAAAAGGGACTACAATGAGGAATAACGTTCTTGCCAAAGAACAGGCAGCTGTGGAACCCAGGGAGAAGCTCGAAACAACTTGCGCTGTGCCAGCGGTCACAGAGGGTGAGAGTTCCCACCACAGCTGGCGCGACTCCGCAGGGCAGGGCTCAGGGCAAGGGTGCTGGAGCCGGAGCAAGCCGGCGTCCTTACAACGGCAGGTACAGCCCACAGGACAGCACCTGCCGGTGCACACAGGAGCTCCCTCCGCCTAACGCAGTATGCCTGAGGGCACTACATGCACCAGTCCAAGAGAAGCCGTGAGGGCTGAGAAGGAGGCAGCTGGCCTGAGTTCAGAGCTATCTTCTGCAAGCACGGCAAGAGCTCCAGGAGCAATGTTCTACACAGCCAAGACGTCGTCCCAGTGCTGGCAGAGGTGAGGGTACGACAGGCTGCACCGAATCCTGAGGAATGGCCACTCTTGTTGCTTTCCAGATGCACTGCTTCTGGGAGAGACAAAGGCCCAGGAGCTGGCCAGGGCTGGCAACCACTGTGGGAAGCACCATCTTGGTAAGAGGTGCCTCCGGTTGTGGGGCAGTAGCTCTGGGGCTGTGCAGGGAGCATTCCTGCATGCACGGGTGGGACACGCAGGAATCTGCTCTGTGCTGCGGGGCCTGTGCTCTGTTTCAAGATAGTCCTTTCTGCTCTTAACTTCGAAGGGGAGCACACATGTGCTCACGGGCTAACAGCAATGCGTGGACCCTTCCTGTGCTCAGGATTTCACAAACACGTCAATGGAGGACTTTTCTAGTTACATGACTAAGATCCCGTTCCTGCCCGGAAGCAGCTGACATTGCAGGAGAGGAGACGTGCTGCATTAAGTAAAGACTCTGAACACGAGGCAGAGAACGGCAACTTCCAGAAGCATCACACAGGCATTGGCCAACGCTTAGTTCAAAGGATGGCAACATGGGGTTGAGGAGGCAGTGGAGTAATTGGTAGCTCAGCAGGGCGTCTCAGCCAAGCAATCACGCCGTGCACCTCATTGGAAACCAGCTCAGCATCTTTGCTCACCACTGACTACCTGCATGGCCACACACAAGGAACAGGGCTTCTGCACAGCAGCGTGGGGCGGTGAGGACTGAGTCAGGGACCACACGTCCCGCACGGTGCCTGGCACACATCATGTGCTTGGTCAGCAAGCGACCCATGCCTGTGACCTGCTAACCGCTCAGTTAAGGCAACAGAGACATCTCATGATGGCTAAGCAAGCAGCGGAACAAAACCAACCAAACTTTCACATTTGTAAAATTTCAGTTTTCCTGAGGAAGAGTTAGGAGGCCACCACTCCCACACTGACTTGGGAAGGGCAGTCCACGGGAGTGTGTGCTGGGCCGGTGGCTGGGCGGTGATCTGGTACGGGTGCTACAAAGCTTGGGGTCACAGCCTGGGGCAACTCTAATAAAGGAGGTCGCTGCCAACCAGCAAAGCCCAGGTCTGAGAGAGACACTCCTGCAGGGAGTCCTCCACATACCATACTCGGTCCTGACCACAACCCTGGGAGACGGTTTCATGTTCCCCATTCCACAGACAAAGAGACTGAGGTTCAACAACTCCTCCAGGGCCGCAGTTCTACCCAGTAGAAAACCAGCACGTTCCATGCAAATCAGTTCTCTCGTGCTGGAAGGTTCAGTGCAGCCGTCAGACAGGGGAAGCAAAGGCAGGGGTGGGATTTCAGGCAGAGCAGACGGCAGGTCAGAGGCCCTAGAGGGACGAACTAAAAAAAGATCAGAATGGCTACAGGTTCTCAATGTCAACTGCAAGCGATCTCATTAAATTCCATCAACCAGAGAAGCCCGGAACATCAGATCCTTTTTATGAGAAAACAGATTGAGAGACATGAAGACAAAGAGCCAGTGGGCAGTAGGGGCAAGACTTAAACCCAGGTCTATCTGACCCCCCAAACCAGAAGCCACCTTCAAGTTCTCCATCAGACAACAGAGAATAAAAAAGGCCTTCAGTAAAAAACCAGTGGAAGAGATGAACGGGATAAAATCAGATGAAAAAGCAGGTTTGCTCTGTTAATAATGTCCTAGTTAAAAGGGTAACACCCTATCTCCACCACATTAACCCACGGTGTCACCACTATATTAATCCAAAAGAAGAAAAATATTCCTGAGTTGTTATCTACTGATGCCATGACATGCTTGTGAAGGGAACCTTGTCCATGGTCATAGTACTTAGAGATACAAAGAGGATTAATGGCTCCTGAAACACAGCCAGCCTCGGTGAATAGAGAGGCTCACTCTGCTAGAACACTGTGTCCATGGGACTGCGGTGGGTGCGCTGCCTGGGCCAGCCCTGCTAGCACCACTTTCCCCCCCCCCCCCAGCCGTCACACGGCGGGGCCATCCCACACCCACACCGATGCTCTGTCCCCCCCGCCCCCTCCTTCAGCTACCATCTGACTCTCTATGATCTGTCCACACTGGAAGCCTGCGCAGATCAACTCCACACAGGGAGCTACAGCTCTGCAGAGCTAGTTCAGCCACAGTGGGAGGCAGGTGCTCATTCATTCACACCGCAGCTTGCTGATAGGGAAATCTGGGGAAAGCGAGAGAGTCTGGGAAAGAAGTTTCATGAGATGAGACTTGCTACGGAGGTGAGATGCCTGAAAAAAGACAAACTGGCCAACTGCTTCCCGTCCTGGAGTCCCCACTTCTCTGTGCCACAGCTGGTAGGATGGAAGCAGTATGCACTAGTTCATATCCCCTCCCAGGGCCAAGCATCCCACTCCCACAGTACCCCTCTAAGTGGTGTTTAGGGGGCATCATGTCTGGCATGTGGGGCCCCTGAAATCTTCCCTTCAGCTGATCTGATGGAAGGGCGGCCTACTCTTAGCCTGGCCAGAGATCAAATGCCAGCAGATGAAGTGGGCCAATCAGATTTCTCCCGAGAAATAAACAGAGAAGCCAGTGGCCAGCTGGCAATGGTGGTAACACAGGAGGGAGGCATTAGGGTGGTTCGGGGCCAAGGCACACCAAAGCCATGCGAAGAAGTTCCTAGGAACTAGAGAAAACACAGAGCAGGGCATCTGGAAGCCAGGCGGCCGGAAGTGAACATGGCCTAGCACAGGGGGCAGCAGAGACCCTGGCCCGTAGCTGCCTCAGGCCCTCCGACTTCCTGGTTTGAGGCTGCAGACATCCTTAGCTACAGTTCCATTTTCTTGAGAAAACTACCCCAATCAAACTAAAGCACTTTCCAACAAAGTCCCAAAGAGCAGAGGAGACAGAACACGTGCCCTCCGGGGTCTAGGGGGTGAGGCTTGAAGTTGCCTGAGGCAAGGAAGAATAAAATTGCTTTGAAATTGCCTGTTTTATCTTGAAAAGTAACTGGAATTTTCCGTGCCATTCCATAATATCAGTGTTTGCTTTAATATAAAAATAGCATTTCTCCCCTCAAAGCTTCATGTAAAATTGATGTTCCAAGAAGATGTGCCCTTTTTAGTCTGTGGTTTCCTGCCCTACATCTTGGTGAGTGAGTGGGCAATCCTGGGGGGCACACATTCTACCCCCGGGATGGGGGCAAGACATGCCAGAAGGAGGAGGTCTACATTTCGTGGGTGGGGTGAGCTGGGCTTCTCAACCTCTAAGGACCCTACAGCTCCCTCTTGTAGACTCAGCCAAAAGGCTCGGGGCACATGGATTCCCCGATTCTTGGGTACACCAGAGACAAGAGGCCCGTTTTCTGATCAATTACACAGCCGTATTCAGTCTCTTGGTGGTCCTACAGAGGGCCTTCACTCACTCCGCACACCTCCTACATCGTGTGTAGGATTCCAGAGGCCGTGGGCAGAGTGGGAGATGGGGTCAGTAAATACAGCCAAGGAACAAGTTTGGGGCCCACAGGGATCACCCCCTCCTGTCACCAATCTCTGTCTGAAGAACTGCAAAAAGAACACACCAAAAAATCCAGTAACTTCTAGCAAAACACTTGATCTCCAAATAATAGGCAGCCTGTTCTGTTAATCAAGACAGGTGGCCTCTCATTGCAACTTGAACACACATTGCTCCTGGCCCGAGTGACATTCCCACTTGGATGTCTGTGAACTTGACTCCAGCGTGTGCAGAGGGCTATCATTTCCTCTCTGCAGCTCTCCCTCCTCCAAACAGCCCAGGATGATGGATGTAGATGATGATGCTGATGAAAAGCAGCCGGCCAGAAATGGTCATTCCTATCTGTCATCCCCAGTACCTAGCCCTCAGGAAGCCCTCCCTTCTAAATAGCTCTCGGAGGAATCCTTTCCTTGCGCTAACTCACTGTGCCCTCCAGCAAGTCACCTCACCTCTCCAGGTTCTGGCAAAATGAGGCAATTAGATCACAGTGATTTGAAGGTTCTATCCAACTTGAAGAATCTATGATTTTAGCTATGCAACCGTTAACAAGAATGAGAAAGGTTTATATATACCGTCAGAGAGAACTGCAAGATATATTATTAAAGTGAAAAAAGCAAGCTGTGGAACAATATAGTATGATTCCATTTGGGTAAAATATATGCTTGAACATGCATAAAAATTACTTGAAAGGGTACACAAGGAAATGGTAACAGTGGCTACTCTGGCAAGTGGGATAAGAGGTGGGCAGAAAAGAGGGGTTCAATTTTACCTCGACTTAGATGCTGGACCCTGCACATACATGACTTACAAAATTAACAAAATAAATCAATGAAGAGCAAGCCCCTACTGTCGGCAGCACCTCCAGATCTCCGATCGCTGTGGCTCACAACGGAAGGACAACTGCAGCTGCGTCCCTGCCACGGGCCTCCTGAGAGACAAGCAGAAGCCCCTGCCCAGTCACTGGTCTCTGGAGGTCTCTCCAGACCTCCTCTATGTGGTGGGCACTCCTGCTTCTCCAGCCTGCCACTCCGGGTGGTGGCAGCCTCCCACCCCAACAGGCATGCGCAGACATTGGCCGGGTGCGGAAGCGCAGCTCATATTCCTCCCGTTCCCTCACACAACATCGCTCCTGAACTTCCTGCCCCTTTTCTCCCTGAGTTTGCTGTCCCTTGTCTTAGGAAGACTTGAGCCATTCACAGATATTGAGTGGCGCCAAAGAGCACAGAGGTGCTTTCAGTAAAGACCATGGACTTCACTTCCATGGACCCCTGCTGCCCTAGAAGACTTCTGGGCTCCTAGGAAAGGCCAGTCGCTGAGGGTAGCCACTTCACTTCTTTGGGCTTTCCCCAGAAGTCCTAGTTTGTGCCCAAGGAAAACATATGGCCTCAACTATGCACTGAGAAAAGCAGAGCCATAGGGTAGCTGGGGGGGATCTTAGGAGAAAAGTATTTGAAGTATGATCATGGCACGGTTACTTCCAAGGCAGAAGCAGTACAATTAAAAAAAAAATGTAACTGAGCACAGTCCCCATATCCCCATCAGCTCCTCTGGGCACCACCCAGGGAGGGGAATTCATGGCCCCCCTTGGTGGCAGAACACTGAGTGCCCCAGGGAGAGGCCATCCCATAGTCCAGCTGCCTTCTCTTCTGTGAGCCACCACTCCCTCCACACTCAGGAACATTCCCCCAGGAGTTGGTGGCTTCTCCCACAACTTGAAGGCACCCATTTTGGGGTGGCCTCCCCCTCCCCCAGCCTAGAAGCAAGGCTGCAAGGAATGCCCAGGGCAGTCACCACATCTTCACTCTGTTGAAGGGGTCCAGTAGGGTCATCCACTCTCCACCAAGCCAAGCTTTAAACCATCCCCCCTGATGGAGTTCAGTGCCTATCCCCAGACTGATCTGGCTCTGGGGTTCCTTTCAGCACAGTTCCTTACAGACTTCAGCCCTGTTATCCTTGCACTGGCATGATTTTTATTTTTTGTAATAATGATAAAGAACCAGGACTCACTGGACTAACAGCATTTAGAGCAATTCCTGTGCAAGACTTAGGAACTATCAGGCATGCTCAATGTCTGTTGTGACCTCATCCGAGGTATGCTGGAGCACTGGAAGTCGACTCACCGGTTCCCACAGGGTGAGACAAGGCAGAGAATATGAATGAGTTACTCAGGGCTGCGAGACACCTGCATGACAGAGTAGCGGCAGAAAGCCTCCCATACCCAGGAATCCAGATGATTATATACTGCTCTATTCAAAGCTTAGCGATCACTCAATTAAAAATGAATCAGCTGAAGTGACTTTCAGGAAATAAGAGCTATCTGCGAAAAGGAAAATCACTTCCAATCAGCACTACTTTCACCTGAGACTGGCACAAGGGAAGGCAGAAGTGTTGGGGCAAGGGATGGAAACTGCATTACAGGGAGGACCTGGGCTCATTTTCGAGTCTTGAATCTAAGAGGTGCTAAGTGTAATGACTTTTGAGGAAGGTGGTAACCAGGATCGTGAAGTTTCCCTAACTCATGTCTCATGGAAACGAGAGAAGGGACTGGAGCCTGGGGAGAAAGGGCATATGGAAAGAAGGGAGGGGGCACAAATGCCACCATCAATGTTTTGAAGACTGGACGTGGTCTGGGGGATAGGCCCTGTGCCTACAGAGGCCAGAGCCAGAACCAGTTAGCAGGATTTCCAAGGATGCCTGACACAGAGAAAGCTCCAGCTAGCAGAGCTGTAAAGAAATGAAATACATTCTTTCATTGTAAGCAGTGGTGCAAAGGGTCAAGGCCAGGGACTGCCTGTTGGGGATGCTATGGAAGAATGTTCCGGATAGAGTTAGAAGCTGAGCTGGATGACATCTATGAATCAGAAGCTCAGCATGGCTTTGACATCTCTGTGGATTTTGTACCAGGTTTCACAGTCCTTTTAAGACTCTGCATCCCGGGGCCAGTGCTGCGGCATAGCGGGTAAAGCTGTCACCTGCAGTGCCAGCATCCCATATGGGTGCAGGTTCCAGGCCTGGTTGCTCCACTTCTGATCCAGCTCCCTGCTATGGCCTGGGAAAGCAGCAGAGAATGGGCCAAGTCCTTGGGCCCCTGCACTCATATGGGAGGCCCGGAAGAGGCTCTTGGCTCCTGGCTTTGGATCAGCGCAGCTCTGGCCACTGTGGCCATCTGGGGAGTGAACCAGTGGATGGAAGACCTCTCTCCCTCTGTCTCTCTGCCTCTGCCTCTCTGTAACTCTGCCTTTCAAAAAAAAATTGCAAAATCACCAGCTAACTTTGAGACTTGCAGACCCACACAATCACAGGGCCCAGTGTTGGGTCTGAGCTCATCCAGGCCAGCACTGAACAGGTCACGATGGCAGCTCCTCCAGGGACGGGAGAAGCTGTGACTGGCAGAGAGAATCCTCAGAGATTTCCTGCCCGCTCTCACCCTGTGTCTGGCTCAGAGCACAGGCTTTGGGCCCACATGACAGAAACAGACCGCCATGCTGTGAGACTTGGTAGACCATGTGGGCCTGGGCAAAGGCCCTGGAATGTCTGAGCCACAAGGCTTCCCAAGATGTTTTTTACAGGCGCCCCATACAGCTGCAAGCCCAGATGCTGCCCAAGTGCCCTGCGCCTTGGAGTCCAATGCCCCAGAACACAGTTCACCATGGCAGCACTGGAGGGTGGCTGCTCCGGAACAGGACCTAGCCTGACTTCCAGCCTTCCTCTTCTCCATGTACCCAGCAGTTCAAGGAAGGGTCTGAAGCCACTCAAACCTAACTCATCTCCCTAGCCCGCCCCTTATTCTAACCCCAAATACATTCCCAGTCGAACCGCTTCTCACAATCCCACTCCCTCAACCCAGCCCCAGCCACCTCTACACACCCCTGGGGCCCTAAGCAGTAGTCTCCTAGCGGACCTCCCCTGCTTCCAGACTTGCCCTGCCAGCTCATCCTCCCCAGGGCAGCCACTGCCATCATCCCAAAGTGCAGTCACTTCTGCTCGAAGCGCTCTGGTTGCCTCCCGTCCCTTCAGAGTAACACACAAACGCTTTCCTATCACCCACAGGGCCTTCTGAACAGGCCCCTGCCCTAAGCCAGCCTCATTCTCCTGACCTTGCTCTCCGGCATACTGGCCGTCTTCTGCCCTGAGGCCAGGCAAGTTCATTTCCACCCTAAGCTCTTCCTTAGGATCAAAGATTCTTCCAGAGCTCACATCCACATTTACTCCCCAGACCTTTCCAAGGCTGAGACCCAGATCCACCCCACAGACCCCTCCCTGACTACCCCTCCTCAGTCAAGTCTCAACTCAAGGGGACACTCTTGGGAGAGAGCTATAGTGTGGTGGAACCACTCCAGGGACACTACAGCCCTGTCCCAAGAGAGGCCGCTTGAATTTTCTCCCTTCCTAAAGGAAGGCACACAGACCTCTACAGCACAAGGGTGCTCAACCATCCTCAGAAGCCCCAGCACCACCGGAATCACCTTCCAGAGACTGCTCGTTACTGTCTGTCTCCTGCCAGGACACAGGTGTCCCAGGGAAGGGGCCACTGTCTTTCGTCCTGCTGACTCTCCAGCACCCACAGACATGGCAGCTGCTCAATAAATCCACTCCCTTCCATTCTTCCTCCTACCCAGCACTTCCCAGAAATCTGGGGATGCAGAGAAGGGGCATCTGCTTGTTCACATGGCTCTCTCGGGACCCCCGGGACCCCCACGGAGGCCAGGCCAATGGGGAAGGACCACAGTCGTGAGGCGGGTCAGGGATGGAAACAAAGGGAGCGCATCACTGGAGAAATCAAGTCAGCACAGGAGACGTAACTAAGCTACCCAAGTGACTAAGCAGACAGAGTGATGTTGATTTAGAAGAGTTCTTAGCAAACAGCTGGCCCAGAAGCTTTCAAACTTCGGCTAAAGAGCAGTGTTGACACTCTTACTCAGAAAGCTGAGCGCTCCCAAGTGCAAGGGTGCTGCTGCATAGGAACTGAAGGGAAGGACTCAGAGCCTCACTCCACTGCCCTCGGAGCCCCAGGGAGTCCCAGGGCTGCACTGGCACGGCTCCATCAGCTAGGCTGACCTAACTCGACAGACCTGCTTGGAGCTGGGATGCTACATCCCTCCACCAACAACCTTGCCTTGGCACCCTGTGCGTCTATGCCACCCAGCCCTGGAGACCACCGCAGCCAGCAAGGAGAGCCAGAGCTAGCCTTGGAAGGCACAGGACAGCCTGGGACGTGGCTGAGCCTCCGGCCACTGCTCAGCTATTTGTTATTAGCCTGTGGGCGCAGGACTTCTCTCGGTCACACAGGAAATCCAGCTACTTTCCAAGCCGCTGGCACATGAACCACAAGAGCCCCAGCAGCAAGCTGGAGTGCTCTGGGGCCTCGACAAAGACCCCAGCACTGACCCTCTCCACACAGCTGAGCAGGCTGCAGGGGGCACAGGGGCAGCCCCGGCGAGCCTCAATCCTGGGCAGACAAGCAGCCGCAGCTGGCAGCTGCCTGGAGAGCTGTCCACACGGGGCACTTCCACCCGCATGGCCAGCAAACCACACAGGCAGAAGCAGGGCCCAGCCGGCTCCTGCCCCTCCACCTTCCCCTCCCCCAGCGAGTGCTTTCTGTGGACCCAGTTGGAGGCTGCAGACCAGCACCAGGCCAACCGCTGGGGTTGCTGTGGCAACAGGCTCCTTCACATAAATGATGCTCCTGACACTCGGCGAGTCCTCGGCTCTGGAGAATCTGCGGGAAGGCACGGTGGAGAGGAGAGAGGAAGGCAGGCTGCAGGGATGTGGCACAGGAACACCCTGCTGCAGGGACCCCTGCCGCTACGGACCACGTGGGCCAAGGACAGCCAGCAGTGTGCAGCCCCGAGGGCGTGTGCCTCCATGTGCAGAGGCAGGTGTGCCAGGTACTCTCTGCTCCGGCGAGCCCTCAAGGCAAGGACTCGGCAGGAGCTGGTGGAGTCATGGTCAAGGCCAACCTGCACTGGCAGGCTTGGGTTTCAAGGGCAACAAGTTTTTCAACTGCCAAAACCCAAAGCAGGTCACCCCCTCGAGACAGAGGACAACGTGGCAGCAACTGGCGCCTGGGCCCTGCAGCACCTCGTCCTTGGACAGCACACCTGTAGGCCACTTCCAGCTTGCTCCTTCCTAACCACGCATGCCTCCTGCAGCCCTGCTCGACCCTGCCTCACCCACCAGACCCCCAGGCTGAAGTCCAGCCCCTCCCTCCCCACACCACATCTTCCACCTGGACTCTCTTCCCCGTGTCCTCAGCAAGGCTAATTCCTAGCCCTTATCTATGGCCTGCTGCAACACCAACAGAGCCAGCTGGCCACCCTGGGCTCTTTGCGTCCACGTGCTGCTTACTTGGTGGAGCTTCCTTCCACAGCTGGGAGTGCCTGGCAAGTGGAGGGAACCACTGCATCTGTCTCCACACCCTGTGCCCAGCAGCCCCGAAGGCCTGTGCTCCCATGACAGGGGCAGCAGTGCATAGGGACAGGCAATGCCTTGCCCACCTCCTTCCCAGAGGGGAAGACCTACGGGCTCCACACAGTCAGCTAGATGCAGTGCCTCCGGTTCCTCTATGTGAAAAAAATCTAGGCGGCCCAAACGGCGTTGCTGCTAACTTCCAGGACGCCTTCTCTCAGGAAAGGAGAAAGGCCCAGCCCCAGGGTCTTCCCCAGAGAACTTCTTTACGGTTCCCCTTGCCATGCTTTTGGCCATTCTGATTCCTCTAAAACGTGTGTGCACGGAAGCAACTGAGGCCAAGGGCAGGACGGTGCTGAGAACCCAGCATGCTAAGAGCCTCTCCTGTGGGATTACTGAAGCACACCTGTCCCCATCACACACCCCGCCCCCAGGCTCCTCTGCCATCACCGGCCCCTCCCAATGCTGAGCTCCCCAGCACTGCCTAGACAGGGCTGCACTTCCTCCTCGGCCAGAGGAACCAGGGCCAGGACTGCCTCTCTGCCAGGCTCCGCCTCCTGCAGGTGGCCCTATCACCTATCTAGGCACCCTGCAGGAAGTCTCATCACACATGGGCAGGGCAGCTCCTCAGAACCTGGCAGGCGGCGGCATGGGGCGCGGTGGCAGGAATGTTTCTACTCCTTTGAGCAATATTAACTGGAACACAGCCATTGGCACAGCCCCGCGTCCGTGAGAGTAACTCAGCGTCTGCTGAATGAGAAGTGGTTAAATGGATAAATACGATTAGGTCCAGCAGAAGGGGATTCTTAACTGTGCCATAGCTCAGACGTTAGATAACAGAATACGTTTCAAGGGGCTCTCTATCAGTGAGGATTACATTCAGCTGCAGCTAACAGCAAGCGTGACTGAAACCACATGGAAGTCCTTTGCTCTCTCTGGGGACAGAAGCCGAGGTGCAGGCAGCAATGGCGGCACGGTACTCGCACAGGCCGGAGGGCCTCTGGCTCTGTCTTCCTGCTCTACCTCCCTTGGGGAGAGTCCACCACCTCAAGGCTCCCTCTCCTTAAGGAGACTTGCACTTCAGTCAGCTGCAGAGAGCCAGTGCCGGGCCTCCCCAAGAGCCTCTGCTCACGTGTGCTTGGCCAGGACAAGGTCCCATAGCCGCCCCCTGGCTGGAGAGGCTAGGAAATGGCTGTTAGCAGGATTCTTTGCCACCCCAGCCAAACTGAAATTCTCGCATCAGTGAATTCTGACCAGCTGCTCTCTCCTGTGCTCTGTGTCTGGGATACTCCTTCAGCAACGAGGATGCCCCGGCTGGGTATGCAACCCAGGATGCCCGGCTGCCTGCTCTGGGTGGTCGCTACACAATGGCTGATCCAAAATGGTTCCCTGCTGTGTTTCCAGTGAGGGCATGAGATCAGCATCCAGAGTCCCATGCAGTCCAGAAACCAGGACGGATGGGAGTGAACGGCAGAGGTCAGAAGACTTGGGCTTCGGGCTCTGGGCCAGCTCCAGACCCCGGGCCCCTCACTGGGCTTTCCTGTGCTTCCACAAGGGGTGGCGGCACTACTGCCAGAACCCCCTTCTACGGACGCCACACACTAGCTGACACTGGGACAACTTCCAGACTGCCCAGTGGCTAACAGATACACTGGCCTTCAATTCGAGAGGCAGAGAAATCCCTAGGTGAGAGCCAAGAGAAGAATAACAACAATGATGGTTTATTTTTTAAGCATATATTATGCTCTAGGTGTTAATTCATTTTTCTAAAAATTTTTTGATAGATTTACAGAGACAGGAAAGACAGAGAAAGAGACCTTCCAACCGCAGCTTCACTCCTCAGAAGACTGCAACGGCCAGACTGAAGCCACAAGCCAGGAGCTTCATCAGGGCCCCCATGCAGGTAGCAGGGGCCCAGACACATGGGCCATCTTACGCTGCTTTTCCCATGCCATTAGTAGGGAGCTGGATTGGAAGCAGCCGGGACTCAACAGTGCTCATACGGGATGCTGACGTGGCAGGTAGCAGCTTCACCCGCTACATCACAGTACCAGCCGCGGTAATTAATCCTTGTAGCTACATCACGGGTAGGAATTAACAGTCCTGCTCTGAAGATGGAACAAAGAATGATACGCAAAAAGAAGCAGGCTGCCCAAGGCTACACAGTCATCACAGCAGCCCTGCAGATTTTCACCCAGGACACTTGATTCCAAAGGGGCAGGGTTTCCATTCTACCATGCTGGTTCACAGCAAAAACGTCAGGCATGAACACACACTCAGATCAACAGCACAGATTCCAAATGTGAGTGGATCTAGTGGCTCTAGTAGGTTTCACAGAACTTTGTGATTAGGAGCAAGAACTAGTTCTAGGTCACAACCTATAAACCACAGAGCAACCAATTAGGTAGAAAAGCAACTACGGAGCCAGTGCTGTGGCATAGCAGGTAAAGCCATCGTCTGCAGTGCTGGTACCCCATAGGGGCGCCGGTTCAAGTCCTGGCAGCTTCACTTCTGATTTAGCTCTCTGCTATGGCCTGGGAAGGCAGTAGAAGATGGCCCAAGTGCTTGGGCACCTACGCCTGCATGGGAGACCCAGAAGAAACTCTTGGCTCCTGGCTTCAGATTGGCACAGCTCCGGCCGTTGCGGCTATCTCTCTCTCTCTCTTTCTCTCTCTGCCTCTGGCTCTCTGTAACTCTGCCTTCCAAGTAAATAAAATAAATCTAAAAAGAAAATGTGGAGGAGAGGAAGGTCAGGGAGGGAAGCTGTGGCTTCTCACAGGGTTGGGACATGCAACGCTCCTTCAGCCTTCAAACGGAAGTCAGGTCCCCTCTGGCCAGGGCGCCGCCTGGATTCCAAGTGTAGGCTTAGGAAGAATTCTGAGGCTGGGAGGCTTTGCATTTCTCTCTGCTGGTGGTGAGCTGCAGGGCAGGACCTCGGTCTCACTGATCACTGCACCTGCAGCACCAGTGTAGCACCTGCACCTGGAGGGCAGGCCACAGAGACTGATGGGCTCAGGGCATTTGCAGCCATCTGGTCCTCCATTCAGGGGCAGGCCAGTGTGCGTGCTGCTGCTTCCGCATCTGGAGCCAAAGGTGCTGAAGCCCAGCAAGGTTCCGGACAGAAGCAAGGAGCTACCCAGCTTGGAAGTGGGCAGACGGTGGGAGACACACAGGGCCACTCCTCCCATGTGCTCCCCTGGTATGAGGCTGTCCCGCAGCACACTGCTGTGCTCTGGGCTCAAGCGTGAACCCCCAGTCCTGCCAGCCCAGGCCTCATCTGTTGGTGCAGCAGAAGCACGGTCAGACGCGCACACTGACCAGTGACTGTCATTCACAAAGCTGGCTCCATGCAGTGAGGAGCTGAGAGTCTTGCTTTGCTACTCATGAGAATTAAAAGACAGATTTTGGGCTCCCAGTTTTAGCCTGGCCCTGTCCCACCCGCTGCAGGTGTTTGGGGAGTGAATCCAGCAGATGCGCTCTCTATCTGTCTCTGCTTTTCAAATAAAAAGAAAAAAATGTTTAAAGGTGCACTAAAGTGGGGAGGGGGTCATTCTCCAGTGTTTGAATATGAGAACAGCAAATTTCTCCCAGGAACAGCCCCTAAGTGCACTTGTCTGAAAGTCCAGCGTGGTTGTGAGGCAACTTGTCACAGAGGCAGGGCTAACATGCCCCTTGCTGGAATACAGCTTGGTTTATTTCCAGAAATGTTGTTGGTAAAGGGACTTTATTTTCAAAACAGAATGGGCCTTGGCCATACTGTTTAAGCCTGGGTGTTTTGATATTTGATAAATACACTTAAACAGTGTTCCTACAGCAAGCTTTTAAGGAAATCAATACCATCTAGCTGTCTTTCCCGACCTTAATGTCTGCCGCTCACATCTAGACTCTGGCTTTATTATTGCCACGGCGTAAAGTGCTTCTCTCCACTCACGCCCGTTCTGGCTCAGACGCGGACCCCCTGTGGGGCTTCAGCACCACCCATCCCGGCAGCAAGAGCCCTCCTGCTCCTCACCGTGGCAAGCCTCTCTCTTCCATATCTCCTGTTCACATCCTCCTCCTAGGTCTGCTTCCCTGAGGTCCCACCTTCTCATGTGGAGTAGCCACTGAGAGGAACGGCGGCAAGGAACAGAGGACATGCGAGATCCCATCTGTTTTATGTGGAGTCACAGGACAGAAACTCTGTTCAGCCCAAAGGAGAGGGATGATCTTCGAGGCTGCTGAGAACAGACGAGGTGCTGCTGGGACTTAAACTGAGCATCTGCGCCTCGGCTATGCACTGCCTTCCTAAAACTTCAAACGACCTCACACTGCTCTCCAGTGCAGCTCCTAGTCCTACTGCAAACAATCACATTTTGAACAAGAGTTTTTACACAAAATATTTTTCAAACTGTGATTCAACTGATTGGGAAAACATCTTTTTAAATTAATTCCCACTGAGGTGCTGGGTTCTTCAAAGGAGCCCAAACCAATGGCAGCTCTCGTGAATCTCAGCCAACGGAGCCGTCAGTTCTCTCTGACGACAAAAGGAAGAAGCCAGGAAGAAGGCAAGTTGGGATAGGACAGAATTCAAAGGAAGAAAACACCAGGGTTCCCCAGATCATCAAGTCTCAGCTCTGATCCCAGAACCACTTCTCGAAGGAGAAAAGGCAGATGCTTGTCACCTTGCAGCACAGCGATCCAAGCCACTACAACAAGTAGCAGAGTCGGGCCCGACTGCCGTGGAAACTGCTCGCTCTCTGCCATCACAAGGCCTCTGCCTCCAGGTGCAGAGTCACCGGGGTGAGGGGACCCGGCATGTCTCAGAACTGGCTTTCTACATACTTGCCCTGCGACACCAGGCAAGCTAAGTCCTAAACCCACCTCAAAGTCAGCAGCAACAGGTGCTTACGAAGATGCTGCCTGACTCCACCAAGGGATCAGAGACACACAGGACACGCAGGTGGCCCTAGGAAGCTCCACAGGAGCACCAGGGCCCAGCAAGAGTACTAGATAAACCAGTTCCCAACTGCCTGCCAGGGCCAGATGCATGGCCCCAGGGTTCACTACTTTCTGAATAATCTGACTTTGCTATTTCTAAATTTGGAATGACAGTGGGACACTACAATTGAGTCTTTCAAGTTTCCCAGCTGTGTGCTATTTTATAGTTTGAACCTTTGTAAAAAAGGAAAACCAAAGGAGTTTAGAAGGATTTACCAAAGACAAAGAAAAAAACCTGTTAGATGCAACTTCTCTGATCATCCACTTCTTCCCCACCTGCTTGGTGGACCCTCTTCACTATCCTAAATAATCTGAGACGAGTTCCATTCCTATTGTCAATTCCCACTGAAAACTGCAAACCTACTTTTGTTTCTCTTTCCCTTCGCAAAGATGAATTTTCTTCATGGTTTGTCAACTCCTGTGAATTCCGATTTCTAATTTTAGAACAGTTTCAAAATGTTGGTAGATAGTTGGATTTGTGGGGATAATACAGTTCAGAGTAGATGCAGTATAAATTATTACCTGAGTTAAAAATAATTCCCTCCTTTATTGCCCAAATTACCAATAATAAGTACATAAAAGGTTCTGGAGGAATGTTTACTAAAGGTTGTAAAAGATTCTCCTGGACCAGATTTCATGTTTGCAGTATGCTACAGCACCCACAGGAAAAGGAATTTGCCTGTTATGAGCACCGACTGTATACTTTATTCATACAGTCTATATGGCTTGCCCAACAAAACACGGGGCCACAGCGGGTCCTTCTCCCTCAGAGAATTTTCTTGAAAACTTGATACAAAGAAAAGTAATAGGTTCAAGTAATTATTTTTGCATCTCTAAAGAACGAATGCCCAGATGAGCTAAGACACGAACCAGAGAAAAGGGAACAGAAAGAAAATAAATCTGTAACCCATCAGTGTGTATTTGCTCTCCAAGCTGTGCAAATGCAAACAGGAAATGTCACAGCACTGGAAAACCTGCAGGTTTTAACATAAGCCTAATGTTTGGGGGGCTTTAAAAGGGTATTTTACAAAAGGTTCTATTTTCATATCTACAAGTACAGGCCAACATACGCAGAGACAGCTACCAAGCATTAAAAGCAGCATGGAGTTAGAAGCCCCAGCCCCCGCGTGGTGCTGGGGGACACTCGGCAAGGGGCACAAGGGTGGCCAGAGCTGGCAGCGGAAGGCAGCAGTGGCGGCCACGGTTGGCACACCTGTCCGAGAAGCTCCAAGAACACCTCAGGAAACCGGCTGTACCCACAACCCGGACAGGGGAAGGCAGCGCGCTGCACGGAGGGGGCTGACAGCCCAAGTCTTCCACCGCAGGGGGCCTTCTCAGGTGAGCCCTGACCCTGGCCTCACCTGTAGTTCATTTTCCTCTGGTGCTTAAGAGGCAATGTTTTGGCAAATCAGTTATTGGTAATGATAGCCTTGACAGCTGCCGCTCGCTGAGCACCTGCACTGCCGGATCCTATCCTGGACGCATACCAGGTACGAGATCTTACTCGTCTCGGCGATCCTGAGGGAGGGAAGTCCCCTCCAGTTCACACTAAGAACCGCCGGAGTCTACAGAGCACCCGCCTCTTGCTGAAACATTTGGCGGCATGCTCTCAGTCCATCCTGACAGAGCTCTGGGAGGCAGGCGTCTCCAGCATGAACTCCAGGCAGAGAGAGGCATCATGTGCACGTTCCCCTCCCCTACACACACAGCACCAGCTCATAGGAGGTGAGGCCGGCAGGGAGTACCGGGTTGAAGCATATATGCGTACTCTTGCCACTGTCCAATGCCACCTCTTGGCTTGGGACAGGGGCCACGTCACAGCACTTCCTGCTAACCTCACACACCACAGTGGGAGGTCGGGGCTCTGAGGGGCACCAGGACAAAGGGCCCGGGGGAGGTGGCTGTGCAAGCAGGACTCTGATGCTCTGGCACCTTCTTCCCTGTGGGGTGGACCAGCGGCCAACTGCAGGTAGTGGGGCATCTGGGGACACAAGAGGCAGCAGAGACCCCAAACATAGGTGCTGCAGAGCCATCAATGGCACCCTGCACCATTCAGGATTAGAGCTCCAGCTCCTGTCACTCTCACGGCTCTTGGGGATCTGGCCTCGGTCTAGCCTCGGGTTCCACTGCTTCCTTCAGGCATCCAGCAGCCAGTCAATCCAGACGGCCCTTCCAGAAGGGGCCCTGCTATTCGCACCTCCCCACTCTACACGGGCGGCTCCTTCTTGGAGAAGCTGCCCCGTGTTTCCTCCAAACCCAGCCACGTAGCCTGCTGAACTGGCCTCAGAGACAAATGACCAATAAACTCAGGAACAGGCTCTCAGTACTACCATTCGTCAGAAAACCCACAGAAGACCCAAGATGTGTTTTGCCTCTCCGACTGGCAAAGATAAAAGTGTTGCTGTGCCGAGTACAGGCCTCTCCCACTGTCAGGGCGCCTGCGAATCGATGCAATCTTTCTAGAGGGCAAGTCGGCGATGTGGATCAGCATTTTAAATAAGCGTATCTTGTCACAAGGAAGCAGATAGGGATATGGAGATGGAGATTAAAGGGTTTTTACTACCGTGTTATTTATAATCGCAAAATGCTGCTAATCATCAGTAAGGGAGTAGTTAAACAAATTATGGTACAGCCAAAGAACACCATGCAGATTTTTTAAAAAGTAAGATAGATCATTACACACTGCCAAGAAAAGATGTCCATGACATATTCTGAAGTCAAAATATCTAGCTGTAAAACATCTGCTGCTATTTACATTAAAGTAGGTGACTATACACTCAGATAAATATAGAGAGAGAGTCTGGTGAAACACACACTGAGAAGCAAACACGAGCTGCCTCTGTGGCCAGGCATCTCCTCCAGGAAGTCTTCTTGGATTGTTCCAGATGGTCTGGTGCTTCTTCCCCCCCCCCCCCCCCGACTTCTCAACTCACTGCATTGCTGAGTGACGTAACAGGCCCCTCCTCAGACTCTGGGTGGCCAATCAGAGCAGGTACATTTCTAATCTTGTTCAGTATGGTATCGCTAGTGCCCAGCACACAGCCCTGGGACACGAGAGGAGAGGGAGGATAGATGGGAGGGATAAAAGGAAAAGAGACTGCCCAAATCAGAGCCTCGCTTTAGGTAAGCCCTGGCCAGGCCTCTTAGCGCCGTCTGTGGACCTGCAACGTCCGGCTAGGGATTTCTGTCAGGAGATGGGGTGCTGGCTCTCTGTCGAGAGGCACAGCTACTTCCTCACTCAGGCCAGAAATAGCCAGGCCTCCCTCACCTCAGAGAGTCCCACGGGGCCCATTGGCACTGACAGCTCAGGCAGTGAGGCGGCAGATATTTATGTCTGGGTGTGCCAGAGGCCTGAAGTCTCAGCTCGAGCAGCCTCACTCAGCAAGCAGGCCCTGAGCCAGCTGGAGCCGCAGGCAGGCAGAGGCTGGGAGCAGGGTATGCAGCCGGCATCCAAGCACCCATCCCATGACCTCATCAAGTGACCAATTTCCCGCTCTTTGTAAGAACCATCTGAAGGCACTTCAGCCACTAAGCTTTTCCAACTTTGATCAGAGTGGCCACGATGAAGAATTCAAAGCAAGATTCTTTTCAGGTATGGGGAGGGGCTCAGAGATTGGAAGTGAGCTTGGGGTGCACACAAGGACCCACAATCTAGTCAGAAAGGTTGGCCGAGAGCTGTGGACAGAGCGCTGAAGCCTGGGCCCTCCCGAGGGTAGTGAAGGGCAACGTCTCTCTTGCGCCAGCTCCTGCCTAGGAGATGGCAATTGCAGGAAGGGATGGAGGGGCTGCCGTGAGCATCATTCCCCTTGGCATGGCCTGCTCTCCTTCTCTGGGTCTCCTTGCCTCCTTCGACCTGGCTGCCTCAACTCTCCACGGGTTCCTGCCTTTGTCTAAGTCACCCAACAAGTTCATGAACCTGCCAAGCATCCCCTCTGCTGCTGGATGTTCAGGGCTGCCCACCTATAACCAAGATGCCTGCTTCAAACGCAGATCCCATTTCTAACCAATCCTGGACTGCATTCACCTGACTCATCTCTCTGATGGATTTTTGTGGGCTTTTTTTTTATAATTTTAAAAATTAGTTATTTTCATTTTAACTTGAAAAGCAGAGAGAAAGAGAGAGAGAGAGATTGTTTTTATCTACTGGTTCAATCCTCAAATGTTCAGAACAGTCAGAACTGGGCCAGGTTAAAGCCAGGAGTTTGGAACTCAGCCTAGGTCTCCTTCATGCATGGCCGGGACCCAAGTCCTTAAGTCATCCCTTACTGCTTCCTGGAGCACATGTTAGCAGGAAACTGGAATTGAAAGCAGAGCTGGCACTCAAACCTGGGCACTCTGATATGGGTAAGCAGCCTCTTACCAATGGACCAAACACCCGCCCTTCCCATGATTCTCCCCTCTAGGCAATGTTTCTCAGTGGGGCTGGTCCTGCTGCTCCTGCCTCACAGTAACATACTAAGGAGTAGGATCTGTCATCAGAGGGCCACTTAGCTCACCAGAACCCTGAAAGACTGCAGCGGCAGTTAGGAGGCCTAGGTGGGGAGGAGGAATAGGGCCTGGGTTCTGCAGAGACTCCAGCAGCACCTGCCAGGGCGGGCAGGAGACCCAGCCACCTTCAGACCTTAGCCCAGGCTTCTATCTGACCTCATTCTTTCTTCTGTTAGAGTAGTCATCTATTAAACAGGCAAGCTAGTTTTAATTTCTTTTTTAAAAGATTTATTTATGTATTTGAAAGTTAGAGCTACAGAGAAAGAGAGAGATAGACAGAGATCTGCCATCCACTGGTTCAATCCCCAGATGGCTGCAACAGCCAAGAATGGGAGAGGGTAAATCCAGGAACCAGGGCTTCATCCGGGTCTCCCACATGGGTGGCAGCGGCCCAAGTACTTGGGTCATCTTCCGCTGTTTTACCACGGCTGTTGGCAGGGAGCTGGACTGGAAGTAGAGCAGCCATGACATGAACAGGCTGTGGCTTTACTCACTATGGCAAAACACCAGCCCCTTAATTTCAATCAAAGAAACACTTTAATCAAAGAAGGCATGTGCACAGTTCAAAATGTTAAGTGCAGGAAGACACAACAAAACATAGCAGTACCCTGCGTGCCGTCCGACACCCCCCAACTCCTCGGAGCACCCCCTTCCAGTGCCCTCAGCACTTGCTGCAGCTCTCTCAATCCCACCTTTTAATAGTAGTTTTGTGGTTCATCAATGCTGTGTCAGTGATTGATCTCTTACGATGCATGAGCAATGAGAGACTAGCTTTCTTAGACCTCTTCCCACCGAAGTTTTGCTATAAATTTCTATTAAATCAATATTCACTATTGTGACAGTGCAAACCCCCGGTTGAGTCACTTGGTATGCCCTAGTTTCATTTCCCTTCCGGAAAAAAATAAGGTTTTCTCACAATAAAGAACCCTCCCCCACTTAAAAATGTCCTTTGGGGCCGGGATTTGGGATAGCAGTCAAGATGCCACTTGTGGACACCAGCATCCCATACTGGACGCCGGCTCTGTCCCATTCCAGCTTCCTGGAAGGCTGCAGGTGATGACTCAAGGACTTGGGTCCCTGCCATCCACACAGCAGAGCTGGATGCAGTTCCAGGCTTTGGCCTGGTCCAGCCCTGGCCGTTGTGGGCATTTGGGAAGTAAAGCAGTGGACAGAAGATCTGTGTGTGTGTGTGTGTGTGTGTGTGTGTCTGCCTTTCAAATAAAGTAAGCAATTTTTTTTAATTGAGAAAAGACTCTATTTTCCCCATAACCATCTCTGACTCTGCAGCTCTCAATGTTGTTCTGCGGCTGCTGACTCACGCCAGCCCAGCCCTTGGCACTTCTGCCCCGCGCTGCACAGGGGCTCCCCCAACCCTACCCCTACCCCTTCCGGCCACAGCCATGGTTCTAGGTGGGCTCCTTATTGTTTTCCTGGGTCGAAGCTCCTTGTCCTGGATCCCATTTTCCCATTTTCTTATTTGGCTCTGCACAGCCTCTTGTGGTCTCCTAAGAACGGGTACACTAGAATACTATTTTGAGATTTTTGAAGTCTGAAAGTTAACCGGACACTTAATTAACAACGTGGCTGCATGCAGAATCTGAGACTGAAAACCACAGTCAGATAATGGAAAGTGTTTCAGCTCTTCAGGCTTCTTCCGCTTTATATCCCCAATCCTTTTCTTACAACCCCCAGATGTGGCCCCTCGGGGTCTTTTCTCAGAGGTCCTCACTAGAGGGGTCATCTGCCTGCCTGGATCAAAGCAGCAGGGAGCAAAGTGTACCCCATTCAGGATGTGAACTTTGTATCCCATGTGAGGGTACGGGGGTGTCAACCACTGCTGGGGTTCAAACTGCTCCTTGTCCAGATTTTGTTTTTTATTTGACAGATAGTTAGACAGTGAGAGAGAGAGAGAGAGAGAGAGAGAGAGAAAGGTCTTCCTTCCGTTGGTTCACTCCCCAAATGGCCGCTACGGCCGGAACTCGCTGATCTGAAGTCAGGAGCCAGGTGCTTCCTCCTGGTCTTCCATGCGGGTACAGGGCCCAAGGACCTGGGCCATCCCCCACTGCACTCCCGGGCCACAGCAGAGAGCTGGCCTGGAAGAGGAGCAACCAGGACTAGAACCCAGCGCCCATATGGGATGCCAGTGCTGTAGGCGGAGGATTAACCTAGTGAGCCACGACGCCAGACCCATTGTCCAGACTTTGAGCAATCCCTCTGCTTCCAGCTCTCGTGCTACACCTGCTTGCTGTGAGGCCCTCAATCTGGTGGTCGTCCCGGGCCCCGCATGGCAATGTGGCTCACGTCTCATCGGAAGCCCTCAAAGCCATCGGTTCCCTGTGTTGGGTTTTTGTATCTCGGTGTTCTTGTTTTGATCTGATTTTCAGGAAGAGAAGTGACAAACAGTTCTCCCCATCCCATGCTCTCCGTGCCAGTCCTCATCTCACCGGTGTGAATCTGCCACACCAGCTGGGCTCTGCTCCTCTGCCCACCCCTCCAAGCCGTCCCAGTCAGGCTCCTCACTGCCGCACCCCACATTTGTGTGTCTGCCATGCTGCTCCCTTCCAGCTTCCAGCTGGGCTACCTGTACGCCCACCCCCTGCCCACCCACATCGGTGGTCCAGGGGACAGAAGGCGGTGGGCAGTGTGGTCGGTGACAGTGGGGCAGAGTTTTCTCTGTTAATGGGGCTTAGCCCTCCCGTGTGGGCTCCTCAGCCTCCTTACAGACCATTTTACCTCTCAGTTACTCCTCTAACAAAATTGCCACCAAGTGGGTGGGTTAAAAACACAGTCCTCTTATGTTACAGCTCTTAAGCCAGCTGTCACGGGTCTCACTGAGCTCAAATCAGAGTGTCCGCAGGTTCAAGGGGAGCCAGGCTCCAGGGAGAATCTGCTCCCTGCCCTTCGCCAGCTTCTGTGAGCTGCCTGCGCTCCTTGGCTTGTGGTCTCTTCAAAGCCATCTTCAAAGTCAGCAGTGACAGGCCAGTTCCTGTCATGTCCCATCACTTTCACCCTTCTGCCTTTTTTTATTTCTAACAACTATCCAGATAATCCAGGATCATTCCATCTGCAAACTAAATGCCTCTTTGCCACAGAAAACAACGTTCACAGGTACAGAGGGCTATAACATGGGTATCTTTGAGGGCTGTTACTCTGCCTGACCACAGAGACAAAGATGCTTTTATGGCTTTGAGGTTAAAACCAAAGCCCATCTCCTCTCCTTCGTCATAAACACTTACTTGGACCCTTAGCTTTTTGGAAAACACAAAACAAGAAAGAAAAGTTTTAAAGTGTAATATGGTGGGAGGGGGAGGGGGGCACTGTGGCATAGTAGGCTAAGCCTCTGCCTGCGGCACCGGCATGGGTGCTGGTTCCTGTCCTGGCTGCTGCTCTTCCAATCCAGTTCTATGCTTGTGGCCTGGGAAGGCAGTGGAAGATAGTCCAAGAGCTTGGGCCCATGTACTCACATGGGAGACCTGGAAGAAGCTCCCAGCTCCTGGCTTCAGGTCAGCCTAGCTTCGGCTGTGTAGCCATCTGCAGAGTAAACCAGCAGATGGGAGACCTTGCTCTCTGTAACTCTACCTCTCAAATAAATAAAACCTGGAAAAAAAGGCAATATGGCGGAGACAGGCCACACAAAGCACTTCCATGAAGAGCCCATAGCATTCAAGTCTGCCCGTGACACTGGGCCCAGCTTGATGGCAAGGTTGAAGGTGGGCAGAGGGGTGGACGGGTAAAAGAAGTCACATTCAAGAATGCCCAGTGCAGGGTCCTGTGGGCAAGCAGGAGAAAGGATAAAGCACTCGGGCTCCAAGAGAGGTATGACGAGGGCTGCTCCGAGGAAGCCGGGAGCTGCTCCCTGCCTGGGGCCAGGAGGAAGGAAACAGGCTCTCCTGCTGCCTTCAGCTTCAGGAGCATCTGCACAGAGCAAGCCCAGGAGGCCTTCAGGGGCAGCTGGAAAGTGCAAACAAGCCCGAGGCAGACGGCCCCACACCTGGGCTCCGCTGCGGTTGCCTTCCTCTTGAGCAATGTTCCCAGCCACTCACTGTGCATTGCAGGAGTGGCTTCCCCACCCACACTCTAGTCTTTGTTTATACAAAACATGTGATATTGCAGTGCCAGCGTTGTGGCACAGCAGGTTAAGGCACTACCTGCAACGCCGGAATCCCATAGGAACACCATTTTGAGTCTTGGCTGCTCCACTTCCCATCCACCTCCCTGCTAAGGAGCCTGGTCAAGTGCTTGGATCCCATGCCACTCATCTGGAAGACCTGGCTTCCGCTTGGACCACCCAGTTGGGGCCCAGGCTTCTGGTGGCCATTTGGGGCCTGAACCAGTGAATGGAGATGCATATGTGTGTCCCTCTCTCTCTGTATGTCTTCCTTTCAAATAAATAAATGTTAAAAACAACAACAGCATCACATGGGATTGTGTAACTTGGCTACTTCCTCTCTGAGTTTTCGTCATAGAAAAGTTACTGTCAGGGGCCGGAACTGTGGCACAGTGGCACGGCCCCGGCTTGCAGTGCCCACATCCCATATGGGCACTGGTTGGAGTCCTGGCTGCTCCATTTCTGATCCAGCTCCCTGCTAATGCACCTGGGAAAGCAGCAGGAGATGGCCCAAGTCGTTGGGTCCCTGCCCCTGCATGGAAGATCTGGAAGAAGCTCCTGGCTCCTGGCTTCACATCAGCTCAGTTCCAGCTGATGGGGATATCTGGGGAGTGACCCAGTAGATGGAAGACCTTTGTCTCTACCTCCACCTGTAACTCTGCCTTTCAAATAAATAAATCTTTAAAAAATCTTTTTAAATAAAGGGAAAAAAGTGGTGGGCCCATACTGTCATTCTCCTCTGACCCTGTGTGCAAGCACACCTACTACATTATCTCCTGTGGAGAGAAATCTTCTTGATCAGAGAGCAGAACTGATGGCTGGTTTTCTGTGCACTTACATCCTTTGGGTTCCTTCACCTCCTCCCAGAAATCTTATTTCTGCTACTTATGGGGAGAGGTTGGGTACAAGCTTACCTCATCCTTATGCTTCTATTTTGAGCATTTTCAGACTTACAAATAGTATGACAAATGCATAGTAGTACAATAATTGCCCATATACATTTCACCTAAACTAGGCACTTGTTAGCATTTTGCCTCCGTCTCTCACGCATACACACACACGCACAGGCACATACTCATTCTTTTTGAAATTATTTGAGAGCTAATTGCAGTCTTTATGACACTTCACCCCTAAATAATTCAGCTGTTTCTCTGGAGAATACGGACAGATAAACACAAAACAATTGTGACACTTCACATATTTCACATCAATACAATGCCTTTCCAATATGTAGTCCGTATTTGATGTTTTTCCAATTATCCTAATAACAACATTTTCTCCGCAAAGCCAGGATCCAATCAAGGACCACACATTGTATGCAGCTGAATGTCTCTTCATTCTCCTTTAATCGAAACCAATACTAGTCTTTCTTTAGTCCTTTATGATACTGATATCTTTGAAGATTCCAGGGCAGTGTTTCTGAGAACATCCTTCAATTTGGATATGAACCATTGCTTCCCTATGATTAGGTGCTCGTTAAAAATTTTTGGTAGAAAATTGATGAAGGTAATCTTATAGTGCTCTTCTCAGTGTCCCACAATTGCTACTACAGAATCACAGTGGCGACTCTGAGACTTCTCCATTATAAAGATCCCAAACAGATATTTCCCAGTGTGGTCATAGCAATGCCACCTCACCCACAATGCTCTGATTTTAATGTGACAGGACACTTCTCCAACTCTGGTGACACCCATAGTCCCTCCCCCAGACCTTGGGTAGAACTTTGTGAGTTCTTCAATCAATGGCATATGGCAAGAGTGATATTACATGGCTTCTGGTTAAAGCATAAAATACCTCCTACTTCTACCTTGCTCTTTCATATCCTGTTCTTAGAACCCACTGCCATGCTAAGCAGAAGCCTAAGAGAGCCCACACCAAAAGACCACAAGTAGGTATTCTGGCCAACAGCCCTACTAAGGTCTCAACTGGCGGCTGGCACCAACTTCCAGACATGTGATAAAGACAGTTCCAGGAGATTCTAGCCCCAAGCCATCAAGTATTCCTAGAGGAGGCCTAGGACACTGGGAAGCAGAGTCAGGCTGTTCTTGCTGTGTCCTGCCTGTACTTCTGACTCACAGCAACCACACTGTAATCCAATGCTTGAGGCCACTGTGTTTGGAAATAGTTATGCATGAATAGATAAACATCAACCATATCCTTTCCTCCTGTATAACTAATAAATAATCCAGTGGGTAACGTGTGATCATCTTCTTTCTCAACAGTCTTTCTTCTAATAGTTTTAGAACAAGTCATAAGCTTTGCCTGAATTTATTATTACAGTGGCAAAACAGTGACTGTGGGTCATTCTAGAATCAATTGCCATTCTTTTGTAAAAAGTTTTGTTTAACCTTATTTTATTTCTACACATTTTCATATCTGGACAAATTTGATTCTTTCCTTTAAAAAAAAAATCAGTGTATTACAATCCACTTCTCTCCTTATTCATTTTGTTGCTCAAACCAGGTGTCCCCACCCGGCCTTCCAGCAAGTGCTCTTCCAGGCTGGCTCCACGGCCCTCTGCAGTCACTCGCCCCTGCTGGTTCTTGAAAAGGCCTCACTTTTTTATAATAAAGGAGATGTCCCAGGCTCACCTTGTCTATTTCCTGCTACACCCTCGGAACCAGTTTTCAAGGAGCACTGGTTTCTTCCACTTAGGAGGGACTGATCATTTAGAAACCAAGATCCAGGTAAACGGAGTGCTCATTCTTGCTGACGTGTCTTCATTTTTGGTGTTCTTTCAGTGAGCAGAACTAGGAAAATATAGTTCTCAAAATTCCAAGTTCAGATCAGCTCCTCTAACTCTAAACCAATACCACTGGGCTCTGCGCCTTCTTCCTCCATTCCAAACTTGCACCTCTCTTCTCCCAATGACATCAACAGTCATTTGCTGTATCACACCAATTCTACTGCTGTACACAAATCAACTAAGTGATGTTCAAGATTTCTTTTCTTCCTTATAATACACTCCATGGAGGATGTACAGGAAATTATGCCCAGAAGTTACCTAATCTATGTTTAAATTAAATGTTTTGAGATAACTGTAGTTTTACTCCTAATTTAATGGTTAAGATAAAGTCAGGAATGGGTGTTTATTTTCATCAAATACTTTTTATATATTAACTAATATGATCAAATGATCTTTTTCTTTAGCCTTATTGATATGACAGATTACACTAATTGAATTTCAAATGCTGAACCAGCTTTGCATACCTGGAATAAGCCCCACTCTATATATGCATACACATACGTGGTGCATATACATATGATCTGTAATTCCTTTCATATACTGCTGGATTTGGTTTGCATGTTTGGTCAGCACTTCTGTCTCTAAGTTCAGAAGAGAAACTGGTCTACCATTTCACTGGTTTTTGTCTGGTTCTGATATCAGGGTAACGCTGGCCTCATAAAATGAGTTTCGGAAGTGTTCCTTCAGGCCTCATTTTCTGGGAGAGACTGTGTAAACCTTGTTTTAATTCTTGAAAAGTTTGATAGAATTTTCCACAGAAACCATTTTAGACCGGGGTATTTCTTTTTCTGGCATTTTAGAATCATGAAGTAAATTTCTTTAGTGGTTACAGGACTGTTTAGGTTATCCATTTCCTCTTGGTTGAGTTTTAGTATTGTGTATTTTTAAGAAACTGGTCCATTTCTTCTATGTTGTCAAATTTAGGAGCATAAAATTACTGATAGCATTACCTTGTTATCTTTCAATGTTTGTGGAATCTACAATAACAAAGCCTGTTTCATGTCTGATACTGGTGATTTGTGTCCTCTCTATCTTTGTCACTCTGACTAGTTTATTAATTTTGGCAAATTTTTTTCCATGAATGAGCTTCTTGTTACATTAGTATTCTCTGCTGCTTTCCTGTTTTCAAATTACATGAATTTGTGTTCCTTTTTTTTTTTTTCATGGAGGTGGGGTGTGTGGAAATGGCTCTTCACATCTTTATCTATTTATTAGAGAGAGGGAGAGAGACAGAGAGAGCGCATCTACAATGGGTGGAAGATTGGCCAGTCTGAGGCAATCTGAGGCGCCAGGAAGTTTCCCTGCTGGTACCAGCAGGCCACTGCTGTCTCCAAGAGGAGGAAGAATCCTCTGGTCCAAAGGACAAAGAACACTTCCCAGGTCAGTGCTTCCTAGCCACCTGGGGTCACATGAGGCCAGGTCACTGTTGAGCCTCAAGGGAGGGAAAAGGAATCTTTGTCTCCCAGGGAGGAAGAGAACCTCCCCGGGGCCACCTACTGTCAGCGAGGCCCCCACTGGATTCCCCTTGCTGGTGCTGCTGGAGCCACCTAATATTTCTGGGAGAGCAGTGAGTCTGGGTGGGCTGTCAATACCCTGGGGTGGGGACACCAGGTTTGGGTAACGGAGCCCTGAGACACCTGTGCTGCAGTGTTGCACCTGCGTCCTTCAGTTTCCAGCCAGGCTGCTTCCTCTTCCTAACTTCAGAGCTCTCCATCGGGTGCCTCTCGAGTCTTTCCAGGGCCCATGATTGTGCTTAGTGGGAAGAGCTGGGAGAGACGAGTCCAGCCGTCTTGCTCAGAGCAGAAGTTCACTTAAACGTCTCCTTCTGTGTGGCTGTGGTAGCTATCTGGTACAGTCATGCACTGCATACAACGTTCTAGTCAAGGACGGGCAGCTCGTACAACGGTGGTCCCGTAGATTATACCACTCAGTGGTGTCATAGCATGTAAGTACACCCAGTGATGTCCGCACAGTGACAGAACTGCCTAATGAGGCACTTCTCAGAATGTATCTTTGTTGTTAATCAACGCACATCTGTACAAGGGTACTTGACACTGCTCATGGAAAATGGAAATAAAAGATAAAGTTGTTCGGGTACAAAAAAATTGTGACATCCACGCATATTAGGGGGTCTTCAAAAAGTTCAAGGAAAACACATATTATGAAAAAATTTCATGATTTAAAAAACTTTTGCACAAAACCAAAGTTAGATTTTAACTCCATTTCCATGAACTTTTTCAAATTCCCTGTAGTCTTTCTCATTTTAGTGGAGGCCTGTTTTGGCCTCAGAATACCAGCAGTTGATAATTCAAAGGCCAGTGACTTAGAATCTTCATTATCTGAGTCTCTCTTCCATCAAAACTCCTTCCGACGCCTCTCTGATTACATTTAAGCCCATTCCCTCCATTCTGTGCACTTTCCTCAATCTGTTGAGCCATTTGGCTGCTTTCCCTCTTTAAATTTTATTGACACAGTTTTCTTTTTGAGACTTCTCTCATAATTCTTATTCTTCCTTCAATCATTAACATATGTGAGAGTCAGTCTAAAAGAAACAAAAGGTCTGTTTAGCTTAATGGAATAAATGTATTCTATTAGACTCAGCTATAAAATGAGTTTCTGGGACATAAAACCCATTTTCCAGTGAAGGGCATCCCAGTCCAATAAAGGAGAAGTGGTCACAGCATATAATAACACTGCATTTAAAAGTGCTGCCTATGTTTTTAAAATCACATGCTCGTGAGGGAAGTGAGATATTTTTAATAAAACACTGCTGACAAAACATAAAATGTTAACAATTATATTTAACCACACTTTAAAAAATATCACAAAATAGAAATACCAAAAATGACAGCACAACACTGTCACAGTTCTGGCAGGCTGATATGTTACCTCGTACACAGTTCCCACGTACAGCAAACAGCCTCCGAGTTTTGGCAACTGGCTCCGTTTCTTCTCGCTCGACTCAAACAACCTTCACACCAACACTTCTCCCAAACACCTACTGCTGCCTTTGTATCATTCGAACACACCAGGTCCCTTTCCAAGTACCCTCCCTGCCACACACCTGTGACGTTTGCTTCTGGACGCTGGTGGAAACTTGGTGAGCAAGTGGGATTCTGCAGTGAGCTCACTTGCTCACTTGTTCATCTAACATTTCTTGAACGCGTACAAAGTAGCAGCTACACAAGCCAATACTCACAAAGTGCTCAGCACGTGTCTGGCACACAGTAAGGATCCCGTAAGCATTAGCCCTTACTCTCGGATAGGCAGAGTCACTGGATAATACCCAACAATCACCAGCAAGTTAGCACGTCTACCACATATTCTATTTATTTTACCAAAGTTAGTGTTATCATTTGATGCTATCAAAACATCAAAAATATTTTCTGGGGGGATTTGATCCAGCAGTTAAGATGCTGCTTGGTGGGGCCAGCGCTGTGGCTCACTTGGTTAATCTTCCACCCGCAGTGCCGGCATCCCATAGGAGCGCCGGGTTCTAGTCCCGGTTGCTCCTCTTCCAGTCCAGCTCTCTGCTGTGGCCCGGGAGGGCAGTGGAGGATGGCCCAAGTACTTGGGCCCCTGCACTTGCATGGGAGACCAGGAAGAAGCACCTGGTTCCTGGCTTCGGATCAGCATAGCTCCGGCTGTAGCGGCCATTTGCGGGGTGAACCAACAGAAGGAAGACCTTTCTCTCTGTCTCTCTCTCTCTCTCATTGTCTACAACTCTACCTATCAAAAAAAAAAAAAATATGCTGCTTGGCAAGCCTGCATCCCCTATCAGAGTGCCTGGGTTCAGGTCTTGGCTCTGCTCCTGATGCCAGCTTCATGCTAACGCCATGGGTAGCAGCAGGTGATGCCTCAAGTTCTCGGTCCCTGCCTCCATCTGGGAGACACAGACTCAGTTCCCAGGCCTCAACCCTGGCTGCTGTGGGCATTTGGGGAGTGAGGCAGCAGGGGCGCGCTGGGGGTGGGGGGTTGATTCTCTAACACAATACATAAATAAATAATTTTACATGTTTTCTGAGACTGACCATTTTAACAAGAGACAACAAAACAACCCATGTTCCTCCTGGAAGCCAGCAGGAAGCACTTGCCTACAGGTTTTCACGGGAAGGTTCCTTTGGGAAAATCTGTGACAGTGAATGAATTTCTAATATTTCAAACCATTTCAAAAAATATTACATTGTTTTTTTAGAGGCTTTTTCATGCCTGCTGTAACTTGGATAGGTAGCCTACCCTCCTCGGGTTTAAGGCTAATATCTGGGATTGGATGATTCTAAGAATAGTGAAACACTTCTAAACTGATTTTGGTTTCATTAAAATTGCATGAAACAGGATGTTATCAAGAACCCTCACCAGAAGCCCTGGAGATCTTTAACTAAACTACTATAAATTTGAACCCACTTTTATCAAGCCCTCTCCTCCACCAAGGGGAAGGCTCTCCTGTAGCTTTCAGGTGCCACCGTGTCCCTGTGCATGTGCAGGATGTCTGTACCCAGCTGAAGGCTGCACACACCGCTGTCTGCAGCTCCCTTGACATCCTCAGCCAGCCAGTGGTGCACCTCCGCAGCTGCTCATCAGGAGGCAGCTACCCCTCCCCCGCGTACGGCCTGTGGGGACCACACCCTGCGGGGCAGCCCGCAGCCCAGCAGGCTTGCCAGGCCCTACACTGGGAAGGAAGGTGCTTCTCCACAGAGTGTCCTTCTCCTCCCCTTTTTTCCCAGCTTTGGATTCTGCTGTGACCAACAAGAATCACTTCCTGATCTGGAGTTCAGAACAGGGCAAGAGACAGATCAATCCCTGGACGCAGCAGCTAGCACAGAGGCTAGGAGACAAAGAGCTCTCCAATTGGATTGAAGAGGCCTTCTGGAGGAGGCAAGGACTGGGCTACGGCATAAAGGATGTGTAGACTGTGACCAGGACAGGGTGGGAAAATACGTTTCAGACAGGCCTTGGAAGGAAGAGAGAGATCTGAAGGAACACCAAGCATACCCCAGAGCAGAAGCAGATCTGCTAGTGGGTGAGTGTGAGACACGGCTGCAGGACACGATGAGCAGACAGACAGGAGCGGCGGTGTCCAGACCAGGACAGACAGACCACCAGATGGGAATCATCCTTTTCAGATGCAACTGGCAGACTCAGTTTGTGGCCAGGGTATCTGCAGTCTCAGGCCTGGGACCAGAGGCCAGAGGGCCATGAAGGGCCAGGTAACGTGACGAGGCAGCAGGGTGGGGGCGGTTTTTAGATATCTGGAAAGCACAGGGATGGAATGAATGTAGGGACAGGGAAAGAAAGAGCCCAGCAGACCTTGAAAACACTTTCTGGGGACCAGCGTTGTGGCGTAGTGGGTAAAATCTGCCACCTGCAACGCAGCCATCCCATATGGGTGTCGGTTCCTGTCCAGTGGCTCCGCCTCCCATTCAGCTCCCTGTTAGTGGCCTGGGAAAAGCAGCAGAAGATGGCCCAAATGCTTGGATGCTTGCCAACAAGCCCTGGAAGAAGTGTCTGGCTCCTGGCTTTGGCCTGGCCCTCTCCGGACCATTGCAGCCATCTGGGCAGTGAACCAGCAGATGGAGGCACTCTCTCTCTGTCTCTCACTCTTTCTGTAACTCTGACTTTAAAACAAATAAATAAATATTTAAAGAAAGAAAGGAAGGGAGGAAGGAAGGACGGACGGACTTTGTGACAGGCAGGGAGAGGGCCATTCACTGGCTACTCCCAGGAGTAGCTGATGGTTGGTGCGGGGCACATGCACCCTCAGGCGACAGAAGCCTTCCGGATGGAGTCACCTCCATGTGGCCTTGTACAGCTACACACATGCATCCTGAGCAGACATGGCTGCCTGAGCCCCTGGGCCCTGGACAGCTTCTAGTCTGGCCTGGCCTCCTGACACACTGGCACATGCTCCTGACCCCTGACTCTGGGACGTTTTCCCTCTCAATCCAACAGCTCCATTCTTATTCCTCAGGCTCCTTTCAAGCTGGACTTCACTGTGAACACTTTAATTGATCTTGAGAGCAGGAACAGAGCTGTAGGTAAACACTTTTTAAGTACTTAGTGTTATACCAACAGCGAGCGATAATGCAAACAGAAGAGCTAAATTCCACAGGCTGCCAGGAGAAAAGGGACAGTCCTGAGGAGCTGCGAGCTCTTGGGACAAGAACGTGCTAAGGGACACAGGAGCAGACTGTCTAGAGGCCACAGATCTGGCCAGGGGTCTGGAACAATCAGAGTAATGAACCTGACTCTACCAGGCTGGGGGCCATTTGCATTTCTGAAGGCAAATCTTCAGTTCCTTTACAAAGATAAATCACAGCTTCAACAGTGGGAGGTAAGAGTAAAGATTCTGAAAGCAGCCAGTCCTGGGTTGAAAGCTCACTTCTATCACTTGTCGGCTGTGTGGTCTTATGCAGGCCACACAGACTTCTCCAGGCCCCCAGGTCCCATTTGTACAATGGGAGCCCCTGCATCTACTCAGAAGACCTGTGTGTGCCTGGAGATACTGCCCCTGGAGAAGTGCCTGGCCCTTAGGCACTCAACAAACAGCAGCCATGGGTAATGCACTGGCAAAACGGTGTAAGAGGATGGCAAGGCCACAGACTTTGGGGAGAAGCCATGCGACCCACACAGTGCTTAGACCTGGCAGGACTGCGGAGGCCACAGGAACAACATGGACAACCAGAGGTCTTATCACTGCGGTCCAGCCAGCTCCAGCTCTGTAGATTAGGCCCCTTTGGCTAACCAACCCGAACCAACCTTTAGCCAAACTGGCATCACGCAGCCCTAAACCAGCAGCTGCAGGGGAAGACAGGAAACTAAAGGCACTTGGGGTATTCCTGACCTCAGACAATGAAGTCCCCCCCCTCAGCTCTCATACTGCCAAGACCACTGCTGCTCTCCGTGAAGCATGCAATGAATAACGGGCTTGAAAGAACGCACAAATGAAGCCAAGCAGGGAGAGAGCTTCAAGAGCAGAGAGGGAAAAAAGACAAACCTTACACCGAATGCACCTGAGCAATCACCAGGTCTCATCAGGCAACCCAGGAAGGGCAAACTGTCCCGCGGTCTTTCCCAGCTCCAACGCCGTTTCTCAACTGGAGAGGAAGACAGGGTTCACGCAGCCTCCATTTACTCCTTGAATGCCCCAAGTTGCTTTGCATCCTCTAACGTCTGGCAGTGGCGATGTTCAAATGATGGAAAATGGAGACTGGAAATACACAGAGCGTCCATGGAACTGTGGACGCCAATGACCAGCTGCGCCCAAGCAAGCAGCAGTGACCGCTGTCCTGGGATTGCGGACTGCCCCCTTAGTTCTGACCACAGAAGGACAAGGACCACAAACAAAACAAGGAAAACAAAGGCCTGTCCTGAGACTCTGCAACATGCAGAAGCACAACCTGCTGTCGACCACGAGAGAGAGGAAGTGAGGTGGAGAACGGTGGGAAATCCAGAGTCCCTGCCTTGGGCACTGTGCAGGGCCCGGGGAGGAGGCTGCTGGGAGGTCTCAACCGTGACCCACCTGAGGAACGGCTCCTTGGCACCGTGGTTCTAACAGCTGTAATGAGCAGCTGGGCTCCCTAAATAAACAAGGTGCCGGACCCCAGCCTGGCCCCGGGGAGGACGCAAGCTCGGACCTCAGCTTCGCAGGCAGCTCCGGGCGGCAAGAGCCTAAGCCTGGGAGTGCTGGGAACCCTCAGACCAGGAAGACAGACAGGTCTCAGAGAATTCAGCTCTTACCTAAGACTCAGAAACACTGCTCTTCAAACACAGTCTACGAGCCACCTGTGCACATTTTACCTTGTGTGCTTGTTCAAAGGCTGATTCTTGGGCCCCGAGGTGGACCAGAACTCCCCAGAGGAAATTCGCAGTTTTCAACAAACAGCTCAGGGGGAATGAGGCACACGGGAGCTGCTCTCCAACAGGGCCTCTTTGCCTCAGCACAACTGACTTGCGCTAGATAATTCCTTGTTTGAGGGACTGTCCTGCGCCCTGTAGGGTGGACAGTGACATCTCTGGTCTTCCCAAGAGAAGTCAAGAGCAACCTCCTCCCATCCATGGCAGCCAAAATGTCTCTAGGTGTGGCCAAATGTCCCCTAACCACCACCATGTCAGAGAGGACATGAAAGAGGAGTGCTTAAGCTCAGACGCCTAAGAGACACCATGACTATCTGACTAAGGGGAAAGGATGTGTGCAGGCTGCCACATTCCCTAGGTGCCTAAACATCTTACCACGCATGGGGTTGGGGTGGGGTGGAGTGCAGGGCCCCCCAGGAGGGGCACATCAGATCTTGCCTGGAGGGGGAAGGGGTGCCGTTTGAAGACAGAGGTGATTTCTACCGTGTGCTTCCAGGATAGCCCTGGGAATCCTGACCTCAGAGGCTTTGTAGGGCTGTGGAAGGAGTTTTCCCAGAAGCACCCATGTCTCACAGCGGCCAGGAGGGCACAGACCAACCCTGAGCATTAAGGAGTAGCCCAGGGCAGCAAGAACAGCGTCAGGAGAGCAGGAGCCCAGGCAAGCTGAGCCTTTTGGAAAATGCTAAAGACAAAAAAAAAAAAAAAAAAAAAGGCAGCTTTTAAATTTGGATTAGGAACGACTGGAACAAGAAGGGATAGGCCCATATTGGGGTGAAAGGTGTTAAGTTAACAGATGATAGAGAGGAAAAACTACTAAAGTCCTATTTTCTATCAAGGAGAATCATCTTCAGGCTGAAAGGGGCGAATCCAACGCTGATAGGAGGGAATTGAAACGCAGTCCGAAGGAGATTGGGAGAGGATATGCGCTCGCACTGAGCGGATTCAAATCTGATCCACACGAATTACAGCTCAGCTCAGATTCACTCAGCAGAGACGGACACTCCCGGGAATTCAGAGAAAATGGGAAGATGCCCAAGACAAGACAATGTCTAATTTAGCAAAAGGACGAGAAGATAGATTTTTGCAAACTCCAGACTGATGAGCTGGATGCGGATCCCTGGCAGAACCCTGTGGTCTCAGTGCTGAGAAACGAAAGTGCTGCTACCAGCAGCCCGCGTGGCCCAGACTGAGGCGGAATGGGTCAGCAGACCCCTTCCCCATCTTTGTCTCTGTCCCTTCCCCTGAATTGGAAATTAATAGGGACCTGGAGCAAGCCCTGTGCTAGCAGCTAGACAGGAGAAAGGGGCTTCCCAGCAGTGCACACAACAGTCCATGGGAGTCAAGACTGAGAGGGGCGAAGCTGCCAAACCGCCCCAGGGAGGAGGCCCCAGCCCAGCTCCACCGACCCCTCCAATCCCCAGCCCCAGGAAGGACAGGGACAAACCCAAAGGATTACTTCCTATGAGGGACGTCTGAAAGAACAGGGGATGATGGCTTAGGGGACGAGAATGCAAAGAGTTAGCCTTCAACCCTCTGACATGCCGTGTAGCTGAAGCAGCAGGCGTGTTCTGTGTGGCTCTGTGGCAACAGCTGTTACTCTGTAGGCTGAGAGTACAAGCAACGGGTCATAATTACATACAGCAAGACAGTTTAATTCAACATAAAGAACAACTGTAATTGTCCACTAAAGGAATGAACTACCCTGGGAGGAAGAGGAAGGAAAATGATTGCATATCTACATACATCCTAATAAGTATGTTCACATATTAATTATCTCATTTAACACTAGCAACAATCCAGGGAGGGAGTTTTTATTATTCCCTTAAGAATGAGAAATCTAGGCTCAGAAAAGTTAACTAATTTACCTAGTCTTACAATTAGCAAGAGTTAAGGAGTCAAACTCGCATGTGAATCCACTTTTTCTAATATGCATATTTCCAGTCAATGGCTAAATGGCCCCGGCAGGGCGGACATAGGAAAACATGCTGCATCAGGTGAGCCCCTTCAAACCCGAGATTCCTACAGCGGTCACAAAGGATGGAATAGGATTTCCAAAGCAGTGAATATGACCATCTTATTAGTGATAAGTAAATACAAATTCAAAATGCCATTTTTTGCTCATAAAAATGACAAATTTCAAAACAAATGAAAATGGAAGAGGGAACATTTAAATCTATCATAAAATACACATATGTTAAAGCTCTAAGTGCCAAAACACAATATCTGCAAAGTTAAAATAAGCAGACCAGAAAAACGGGTTTATAATAAACATAATAATTAGCAGTTAATATCCCTACAGAAGTCCTATAAATCACGTAAAAAGGCCAAGTGCCTGGTAAGAAAATGGGGAAATGATATGATGAGGCAATTCTCAAAGACAGAAACACAGGGGGTCAAAACACTAATGAAAAGATGCTCAATCACATTAAAAATTTTTTAAATGCCAACTTTTTAGGGAGGATAATATGCTGTGAGGGTTCAGGTACAGGGCAAGGAATGCTAAAACTCTTTGTTGGTTTATATTTTTGAAGAGAAATTAATAGTGAAAGATTGAAAGTAACCTTAAAAGTCCACCAATGGGAAAACTATGGAATGAATGAAGGCGGTTCCCATCACGTAGTCACCAACAGGAGCAAGGCAGGCTGGTGTGCGAGGAGACGCACTAAACAAAGCCATCTAAAACGTGCTGCCATGTACGAGTTACGAAGACACCTTACAAAATAGTAAACCAAGACCCTATTTGTAAAATACGAACCATGTGGGTATGATTTACACAACGAAGGTCACTACTCACAGAGAAAATGTCCAGAGAAACACACCAGCGGTGGCTTCTGGGGATGCAGGTTCACATTCCGCACGCCTGCACAGTGTTTGGATGTTTTTGCAAACATGCATTTTGTCACTGATTTAAAAAGTGAAAAGGAAAATACCCAATGTTGATGAAAGTGCAGGAGATGGGCGCTGTCATATACCACTGGTGAGGCGTGAGCTTCCGCAGCCCAAACCACCTGGCAACGTGGTAATGGAAAACCCCACGGCCCATAGACACACGGAATCAGAAGTGCCCGGTAATTGTCATTTCAAATATTCTTCCTGAGAAAATAGTGCAGGAAGCTATAGAGTCAGAATAACTTGTTTTTTCCTTTGTCACAGGAAAGGCCTAAAGCAACTAAACAGTGCAGTGATAGGAACCGGGAAACTGCGGCACATGCAGCAGCAGCAGCCGCGCACAACTAACCAAGTGTAGGAAGAGATTGGATGTGGGAAGAGGGCTCACAGTAGGTGGAGTTGTTAAAAGATTAGCCAGCGGCGGCTATGGGGGCAATCCCATTTTTGCAAACAATATAAAATTATAAATATCAGCGAAATAGAAGCCAACCTGGGCATGTGTACACTAAGACGTTAACAACGGTTACATCTCTCAGGGCTGGGCTGATTTGGCCAGTTTCATCTTATTCTTTGGGCTTATCTGAATTTTCTGAGTATTTTTTCCCCATTGTAAACATGTATGACTTAGGAAATAAGTGTAAGTAAGGTAAAAAAAACAAAAAACAAAAAACAAAAACAGTGCTGCTCCAGAGCGGGATGAGCTCCTAGCAAATGGTCGGGTCGGGTAACTGCCACCACACCAAGTACAAAGGCAGAGGTTCTAGGGCTGGGAGGGCACAGAGAAGCACCTCCACCCACCTCCACCCACCTCAGCCCTGACTCTGCTACTGGCTGGTCTATGCTGCAGACTGTCCCGACTGCAGAGCTGTCACACGCTTGTCAGTGTCGACCAGACACTGAGCTGGACTCCAGAGACAAAACCATGAGCTGGATTATGAACAGAGGCGCCAGGAGGTGGACAGCCAGGAAGAGCTTCCAGGACAGGCAGTACTTGCCAGGGGACCCTCCTGTCAGAGGAAAAGGCCGGGCAGCTGGGAGGCACCCCATGGGTGACTGTGAAGGGCCTGGATGTGGAGGCAGGCCTGGACACAGCACCCTCTGGCTCTCTCCTGAATGCAGCAGGAAGCCACTGAGGCACGCATGGATGGACTCCTGCAGCAAGTGGATGCCAGACCACAGGCAGTCAGTGGAAGGGACATCAGTGCAGAGCTGGGGCTCCAGTTCGAGTCACGGACCAGCCAGCGGCCACCACTGTGTAAGGAGGCAGCCTAGGAGGCATGAGCTCAACAGCCTGCGCAGGACGCAGGCACCGGCGAGTGGGGCAGACCAGCTCGGGTAGAAGCCAAGGCTGCTGTCGGGTTGCCCTTCCCCTTCGCAACATCCCATCACCTCCGCAAGCCAAGAGGATTCACCCAGTCAAATCAAGCTGCTAGAGGCTGGGAAGGGGAGAGTGAGAAAGGAAGGCAAGTGAAAGGCCCTAAAGTACCTGTTTAATTAAAGCTGTTTGTTCAACTGAGCGTTTTTCAGCAGGGATGGGTGGGAGCCTGCACCCGTGGTGGACAAGCACTTTGGGCTCTTCAGCCCCTAAGTACCTATTTAGCAGACGTAATGTGCTGGGGCGGGGGGCAAAAGCAACACACAATAACCCTGGAGCAGGAAATGCTGCATTCTAACGCAGCTGGTGCAGGACTGGCGCAGAAACCACTGCGGGAGCGGATACTGCGGGAGCCCATGCTTGGCGAGGCCCGAGCCACAACTCAGCAGCAACGAGCATCCACTTAACCAGGAGATTAGCCCTTGGCCTCACACTGCAGCTTCCCCTCTTCTAACAGGGTATAAATTTGGCTTTCTCTGCAGCATTTACCTTCACTTCTCCGGACCAAGTTCAATGCAATGAAGGAGGAAAAAAAAGGAAATAAGAACTTAAAGAGATTTTGTAAGATGTCGCTGGCATGAAAGACAGGCTGGGGTCTGTTCTTGGTGACAAAAGACTTAATGGCTAAGAACCAGGGGCTACGTAGCAGCTGATGGATCCTGAATTATACCACAAACAAACAAAAATACTGGGCGAAGAAGCTTTTGTGGAAATCAGAGAAATCAATGTCAATTCTCTGAGGCAAGATAACGACATTATAGTTATGTAAGAAAATGTCTACACTTTCCAGAGATGTATATTGAAGTGTGTAGATGGGAAAATGCCACGGTCACTGGGATTTGCTTTAAAGCTCTCAAGCAAAGAAAAAAAGTCAGAAAGCAAGAGAAACAGCAACTGTGGCAAAACTGTTACATCTGGGGGACAGGGAGAGAGGGGCTCATTGTACTAGTGTATTATTCTACTTAGAGTAAATTCCTTTGTAGACTGTTTTAGTACAGATTCAAGCAATCTAGAGCTGCTGGCCCAGTGGGGTCAACTGGTGAATAATGGATTTCCGGAATAAAGCCTACCAGAGCCTAGGAACAGCAGATTCTCACTGCTCGCTGTAATCCCAAATCATTCATGTGACAACTGCTGCAGATTTCCACGCCTGCTTTATCTGTGAAATGGGGGTGTCATAAGTTTGTTTGACTCTGTAACAAATTAGTACACATGACACATGCGAAACACACTGGGCACTTTCACGGCAAGGACTCCAGCGAGGTCAGTCGTTATCATCATCACTTGGCTTACCAGGTCATTGTGACGGTCAAAGAAGGCAAGTGATTTGGAGACAGAGAGGTATACAGTCTGTTAGCAATACTGTCATAACTCGTTTATTTCTCAAAACTAGCTAGGAGATTGGAACTATGATTATTCCTATTATACAGAAGTAGATTCCAAAAGACCTGATTAAATCTTGGGTCTAAGGTTAATAGCTGTGAAACTGTGGACCATCTGTTAACCTCAGTACCCTCATTTTCATTTGTGAAAACCTCCACTGTTGTGAAACCTGACTGACATAACTTGGGTACTGAAACCTAGGAGAAAATAGGCAAGCAGCAGGTTCAGCAGAGCCCTTGGCTCAGACAGCTACCCAGAAAAGCCGCACAGCCCAGGAGGGTCACAGCCTCTCCAATATGCAACAGAGGCTGCACTTTCTGCTCCCCTCACCTCACAGCTTACTGTGAGATAAATGGGAAGATTTCTGCAAAGTATGAGCTGAGACTATAAGGTCCAGAAGCAGCTCTTTAGCAAATATTCCAGAAGCAATGCAGACAGCAGATGTGGAGGTGATGATGGCAGTGGTGATGGCAGTGAAAGCAGCAGGGATAGTGACCATGATGGTGGCAGCAGCAATGAAAGTGGTGGTTTAGGTGGTGGAGGTGGAGGAGGTGAAGGTGGAGGTGAAGGTGGAGGTGGAGGAGGTGGTCATGGTGGAGGAAGGAGTTGGTCGTGCTGGAGGTGGAGGAGGTGAAGGTGGAGATGAAGGTGGAGGTGGAGGAGGTGGTCATGGTGGAGGTGAAGGAGGTGGTCGTGGTGGAGGAGGTGAAGGTGGAGGTGAAGGTGGAGGTGGAGGAGGTGGTCATGGTGGAGGTGAAGGAGGTGGTCGTGGTGGAGGAGGTGAAGGTGGAGATGAAGGTGGAGGCGGAGGAGGTGAAGGTGGAGGTGGAGGAGGTGGTCATGGTGGAGGTGAAGGAGGTGGTCGTGGTGGAGGCGGAGGAAGTGGAGGTGGAGAGGTGGCCATGGTGGAGGCGGAGGAAGTGAAGGTGGAGATGAAGGTGGAGGTGGAGGAGGTGGTCATGGTGGAGGTGAAGGTAGAGGTGGAGGAGGTGAAGGTGGAGGTGGAGGAGGTGGCTATGGTGGAGGTGAAGGAGGAGATCATAGTGGAGGTGGAGGTGGTCATGGTGGAGGTGGAGGAGGTGGCCATGATAGAGGTGAAGGAGGAGATCATGGTGGAGGTGGAGGAGGTGGAGGTGGAGGTGGAGGTGGAGGTGGAGGAGGTGGAAGAGGAAGTCATGGTGGAGGTGGAGGTGGAGGAGGTGGAGGAGGAAGTCATGGTGGAGGTGGAGGAGGTGGAGGAGGTGGAGGAGGAGGTGGCCATGGTAGAGGTGGAAGAGGCAGCCATGATGGAGGTGGAGAGGTGGTCATGTGGAGGTGGAGGAGGTGAAGGTGGAGATGAAGGTGGAGGTGGAGGAGGTCGTCATGGTGGAGATGGAGAGGTGGTCATGTGGAGGTGGGGTAGGAGTGGGGTTGGAGATCACCATCTTTTATTGAGTACCCATTGAGAGCTAGTACTGAAACAATACCTAGTATGAATTATCTCATTTTCCCCCTCATAATGAGTGATCCAAAGAGGTAGATATTTCATACACATAAAGAAAGTCCAGGAAGGAGTAAGTAAATTGGTTGAGATTTCAATGGTGTTGCTACATAAACTGGGAAGCCAAGAATTTAAAGCATCTAATTCCAGAGCCTGTGATCCTAAGTACTCTCCTCGCACAATGGTAGGTGGGGGTGGTGGGTACTGGAATACACTGGATAGGGATGCAAGGATCCAGCATCGTGGCTACAGTATTCCCGGTTGTGTGACTCGGGAGGGATGAGAGCAACAGCAGTTACACTGTTAATTTGGTTGGTAACAGTAACTGCAGTTACCATCATACACAAAGATAATAAGATACCTGAGACAGCCTAACTTGTTTGAAAAAAAAAAAAAAGGTTTATTTGTCTCGGTTTTGGGGATTCATGGGAATGGTGCTGGCATCGACTTAGTTCTGGGAATGCCTTCCTGCTGGCAGAGTCCTGAGGTAGCACAGGGAGTCACGCGGTCAGAGCCGGGGTCAGGCCTGTCTACGTCTGGGGTCTGGGGTCTGGTCTCTGCCCTCTTCTAAAAGTCTCCAGGACTCAATCATGGGCTTTCATCCTCGAGGCCTCAGCTAAACCAGTCACTTACCAAAGGCCTGTCCTCTCAACACCAGTTAGATCAGGCTCCCATGCTCTTAACACCTCTGACACGTGGCTCTGGGAATTAAACCCCTCATGTTTTGGGGGGACAAACCATATTTACACCATAGCAGATGTGTGACAACAGGCTAGGCTCTATGTCAGGTCATTTACTATGCAAACTGAAAATGTGCTTACAGTGTCCTCCCTGTAAACGTGCAGAACCACTAGGCTCAGGGCCTGAGTGACTTGTTTATCCCTCTACAGCCAGTGCACGGGGAAGCTGCCGTTCAAGTTTAGATCTCTCTCCACGCTCACCACTGTGCCAACTGATTCTCAAACCCTGTAACCGCTTTGGGACTGTTTGCTTATCTGTGAAAAGAACTGGATGGGTCAATGGTTCTGAATTTCTTTATCTCTTCCCCTCTCATTGATCATCTTTATCAAAGAACCTGGATTCTGCCAGGACAGGTATAAAATCCCATCTTGCTAAGGAAGGCAGCCATCAATCTCTATGCAGTATGCAGTTCCATTTATTATATTCAACATTCTGTTGAGAACATACAAAATGCTCATTTCTATGGTGGTTCCATTACAGAAAAGGGATACCAGTGGGGTGACTGATGGCATCCTTCTGTAGCTCAACCTGGTGAAGAATTTCTCGATTCAGAATTATTCAAGTCCTCTGAGCTCAGCCCAGGTCACTCAGCAGGTAGAAACGAACAAGTGAATGAATAAATAAATAAATAATCCCCACAACAATCTGGAGGTGGGCTCCCTCCACAGTTGATTTCCTGCTGTTTTGTTTGCAGGTCACTCTGACCTGTCCCTCGTGCCCAGCTCTGGCAGCTTCTCTCTGTAGACCTCACAATGGCAGTCCTTGCTGCCTCCCGGTCTCACCTCAATGGCTAGCGCCGCTCTGAATCTCTAGTGCCAATGCTGGGTCTGACACAGCGGTCCCCCGTACTTAGCACAAGTGCCCACTGGCCATGGTCAAGGGCTGGGAGCTGGTGGTTCTTGCAAGACATCCCTCATTCACTATTCGTGTGGAAGTGCAAATCTTCATGCCCGCTGCCCCAGCCCTACAGAGGGTGGCTCTTCCAAGAACCCTTCTTGGGTAAAGGCCGTCCTCTCATCGCACCCTGCCCCACCTCTGGGCCTGGCCTTCCACTGGCTCCCCTCTCAGAGACGTGGTATGAATCCTCCTCACCATAATCATGCTGCTCCCTCTCCCACTGCCAAGGTCCTCTGTCTAGTGAAACGTCTGAAAGAACAACCTACACTTGTTTGCTCCACTCCCCTCCATCACCGCTACCTGACCCTACACACCCTGGCTTCAGTCTCCACTGCAACCTGAGAAATGCTCCATCAACAGAGCTCACGTGTCCCTGGCACAGCGAAAGAGGCCCCTCCTGGTCCTCCTTGTCTCTGACCACAGTCCCCTTGGAGTTTTTCTCCCTGAGCTGAAGGGGAGGCAGCGTGGTGTGGTGCACGGCACCCTTTGGAGCTCTACAGATCTGCATGCATCTCTCAGCTGCATGGCTCCTGGCAGCCTGTGCAGCTGGATTCCCACTTTTTTCACTTGTAAAACATGTGTAATATCTACCTCGCAGGGTCGCTGCAAGGATTAGTGAGGACTTGTGCAAAAGGGCCAGGCACACAGCAAACACTCACAAAACCAGAGTGACTAGCACCTTGGAGGACTGTCTGACACTTCTCGCTCATCTGCTGGTCATCTCCATCTCCTATGTGCAAGTCCAGAATTAAACCTGTGACCTTCCCCAAGGGTAGGGGCTCACTGAATTGCTCGCTCTCTCTCTCTCTCTCTAATAGCACCGCTATTCTTCTGGGCCCTGCAGCTCAAATCTTGCTCCTGTTCACAGCCCTTCAAGACTCCCTTCATCAGCCTTACGAAGGCAGGCTTGTCAGTTAGGCGGCCAGGCCCTGACAATCTCACGACAGCCTATTTTCACAGCCGCACCGCCCACTGCACTGCCTCCCTTCACAGAGAGCATCTCGGCAGGGGCCGAGCTGTCCACCCAGAAGCCCCAGCTTCCCCGTGACCCACCCAGCATGCTACCCTGACGTCCTGCTCCTTCTCCAAACGCATCTTCCACCAAGAAGCCTTCTCAGCAAAAGCCCCCTCCTTCCTCTCCTGGAACCCCAACTGCGTCACGGCTTCCTGCCTGCGGACACACTCTTTCCTTCCTTTTATTCTTGCAAACATTTACTGAGCACCTATTCTACGCCAGACGCTGCTAGCCCTTGGTGATGAATCACCCGTGATGAATCAGACCAGAGAGGACTCGGCGCTCACAGATATTCACAGTCAGGAAGGGGAATCGGCACAGATGCTAACGAGCACAGGACGGCTGGCAAGGGCGGGAACACACCAAAGGCTCTGGGCCCCAGGGGAGTACACTGTGGGAGTGCTGCTGATTCTCTGCCCAGCCCCGATTCTGGGCCCATACCCCTTGCCTCCCAGAACCTTACACAGTGTTCCAGCAGCTCTTCCAGAGTGAAGACCGTCAGGAAGAGCAGCAGTCAGAAGTGCAGGTGCTCAGGATTACAGGAACTCGGAGGGAGCCAGATCCTAGAGCACCAGGCACACAGAGATCTCTGATTTGCGGCCAGGCCTGCCACAGTCTGGCTCTCTTTCTTTGGGTAGGATACTCAACGTTTCCCTGCTTATCTGCCCTTGAGTCACAGCAAGGAGGAAAAGAAAAAAAATACGTATTAAAGGCCCAGTCGGGGCTGTGATTTCCATGCGCTTTATAAGATGGCCCCAAGGAGAGCCCCACAGGCCAGCAAGGAGATGCCAGAGGGGTGGCAGAGGTCACTGGGCACCTCTTGCTGGCCTGCCTACCTCAGCTGCACCCCACTTTTTGTTGAAGTCACACGCTGTCAAGTACAGAAACTAAGTACCAGCCAGATGAATTCTCAGCAACCAAACACACCTGTAACTCACGCCTGGGGCAGGAAAGGGAACCTTGGCCCACCTGTCCCACTCCAGACACTGCTCCCCACGGAGTAACTACTGGCTCACCTGCTGACGGCATAGATTTGTTCTGCTGTTTTTTCAAACTCTTTGGAAATAAAGCCATACAATCTGCAGGTACTGTTCTCTGCCTGGCCTCCTGCTTTCGAGTGCCTTTGTGGGGTCAGCAGCATCTTTGCACGCAGCCATGGACTGCTCATTGTCACTCCTGTCCGGTGCTCCACTGCTGCTACTGCTGTGAGAGTCACCTACTTGTTGTTCATAGCTTGGAGGGGCCGTGAAAGATGCTGCAAAGAACACCCGCAGCATCTCTGTTGGAGAACCTAAGGGCACACTGTTACTGGATCCAGAACTGTTGGGTCATAGGGGACATGCCGGTTCAGCTCTAATGGACACCAGAGGACCGTTTTCCACAGTGACTACGCCACCCAACGTCTCCATCAGCTGTGTCTGAGAGTCTGGATTGACCTGCATCCTTGTCAGCACTTGGTATTGTCCACCTTTACCACTCTGGCCACTCTACCAAGTGTGCAATGGTATCACACTGTGGTTACAAAGCGACAAGGATGCATGCGCTTGCTGACCAGTGGAAGCCCTTCTCTTGTCAAGTGAATCCCGTAGTTAACACCTCCTACTCCAAACACTAGTGTAGCTTCTGTTTTTCTAAACGTGCTGACTGATACACCAAGGGACAAAGAAGAAACCGTTGTGCCGGGAACATGCAGTGTTTGTTGAGTGCTGTCAGTGAGACGACTGTGCAGGGATGTCGGGATCCAAATGTGGTCTTCCCTTAAGCAACCCCAAGTAGAAGCACAGAGGAAAACGGGGAGAACAGGTGGACTGCTCACAGAGGAAGTGCAAGGAAAAACGTGGGGCTCCGAGAGGGGCAGGAAGAGAGACTGATATTGGGGGGAAACACCAAAATCCACGAACGGACACATGAACTAGTTTCTCCCTTTCTCCCTGGTTCAAACTTTGAGCTGAACCCTACAAACACCTTCTTTACTTGGTGACTGCTAAGTTTGCAAAAGTGAGACAGGCTGGGAGGTCCTCTGACGACAGAGCTTGATCCTTCTTGCCGTTGTCTGACCCGCTGATGTGCCCAACATGCAGCAGACTTAAATCACGTGGAATGAATGAACGGCTCTGCATTGATCAGAGGAAGGGGATGGCTGCTTGCTACAAACTGCCACCTGTCTCCCAAATAACTAGCAGCTTAGTCTTACAAGGCGCATTTCAAAGACAAGGAAACCAAGGCTAAAGAATGGCAACAACCTGCTCAGAATCACAGGCCGTTATACTTCTGAGGCAGAACTAGACAGGTCTGCCAGACCCCAAAACCCACTGATTGCCGCCACCCTTCCCAGCCTCATGGCTGAGTGCAGAAGACAAGGTCTTGGCCAGACAGAAGGGTCAGCTCCATAGGCTGTCAGGAGTATTTCAGAGTCACTCAGCACAGAGGTTTCTGCTAGGACACACGAAAATGTGCTGGCTGTGCAACGGCAGAAATCGCCCACAGCCACAGCACAGCTGAATCTAGCCCTGGTGGGAGTGGACCTCACTCCTGGTTCTTTTGCTTCCCACAGGAAATAACAAAGTGGCAGCTGAGCAAAGGCCCTGGGTATCTAGTGGGAGAGGAGTTACAAAGGCAAGAGGTTCAATAGCCATACTCAGACAGAAGAGGTGGCCAAGGGCTTCACCATCCTGGTTCATGTGATCACCACACCCATTGGGAAGGCAGCCTTGTTCTCCGGCACTGTCAGGCCCACAAGAAATAACTCACTTGTGAGCAGCACACAGTCCTTGGCCTGCTGCAGGGTTTATGACCAATGGGGTACCTTGGCTGGCATCAGAGAAAAGCTGGATAAAGCCCAGAGATGAGGCCTCCCCAGCCCAGAGAGCACGCGATGGGGTTGTGGCACCTTTGATGATAAATTCTCCCCAGCACACACGTAGCACCGTGACATGAAACAGAATTCCCAGTACCACCATGCACTAGGGAATGCAGCCAGCACCCTTGAGGCACCAAGCACACACTGGCACTTTTAGAGACACCACCCTTTAATCCCCCCATTAACTCCCTGCAGAAAGCATTAGCGTCTCCAGGTTACAGATGAAGAAATCAAAATGTAAGGGGGCAGAGTGACTGCACAGGATGGGGACACAGAGCTGTCAGGGAGGGGAGGCAGGCACACTGGACTCTGGTCACTACCTCTGTCAGCCAAACGGCACTGCTGCTGTCTGTGAGCACCACGTCCAGGGGTCTACCTCGGGCCCCCTGGGACCCTTTCATGGCCCCCGGGTTCTTAGCAGTTCGCTGCTCTCCGTGATCAAACAGAAGAAATACTCCTTGCTCGAATCGTGCAGTGTGGCTGTGAAGAACGACTACTCGGAAAGATTATAAAGTAGGGGAGGCCTATAAAAACTGATTTGCACACTCAAGAATAATCATTTGGGGGATAAATACTGCAGCATAAAAGGGTCCAGAAGTCTCCTCCTCCTTGAAAACAAGTGCAGGTTCCGTGCCTGCTTTCCCTCCCTGCTGACACAGCGGGAGGGGGAGGCCCAGCCAGCACCCCAGGACCACATCCCACAGGTGCGAGACCAGCAGGAGCCCAGCCGCAGGCCCCTCTCCAGGGCCCAGGTCCTGCTCCTCTGTCCCAGCTTGGACACACCCTGAGCTGTGCTGGTGCTCAAGGATGATGCAGCAGCTGTTCCAACCTCCCCTGGACAGGATTTCACCACCACTTTCTAAACTTAAAAGGAAGTAGAAACAGGAGGGGAGAAAAAGGAGAGGAGCACGAGGATCGGAAGGGCCTGGAGTCATGTGTATAGACGCTGGAAATGTCAAGGTCTGAGAGGATCCTCCCAGTGCAGGCAGAATTGTATAAAAGCACCAGCTGATAAAAAGATGGTCGGGCGCTGTGTTTTCCATCTTCCCAGCCATTACTGGAATAAAATTATCCACAGAAAAGATCGAAAACCTTTTTCAAAACTAATACAATTAAGCCTTATTATTCTGCTTCTTTTTCTCCCTCTTTCTCCAGCTCCTCTTTAATCCCCTCTATCTCCGGCACCAATCACCATTTCCGGGGACGTTGGAGGTGCTTTCCTCTTTGTATTACCACCAGCAAAATGCTGTGCTTCAGACTCAGAGACCTTGTTTCTACACTTCCTTCTGGAAGCATCTGATAACCGTTCACAACCAGGTAGCAAAGCCTATGTTAAAAGCACAACCCTGCTTCTGCTTCTGCATATATAAGGGGTTTGGACCTCACTTTATGATGAGTGGGGAAGAACAGTTGAGAAAAAGGGGCTCAACCAGGAGAACTGTGTCTCCTTTAGCCAAGCAGAGAACTGGTTTCAAGAAGAAGGAAAGCAAAGAGGAGTGACCAGGGGGAAACAGATTTGGGAGGAAGAAAAATGCTGTGGGGCTATTTCCCTTCCACCCCAAACATACACATGTACACATACTTGTAGCAGCCAAACCCAGGGAGAAAAACATGAGAGGCGCACAGCAGGAGACCAAAGAATTGCACACATAACAAAAAAATCTCTGCCTATGAACATATGGACAATTGTGATAATTAGAGCTATGGCTGTTTTTTTTTTTTTTTAACCCTTTTCCAGGATTTCAAATCACAATCCTTGTCATTTTGAGCTACAGGCAAACCTGTGCGGGTGGCTGTCCCTGGAACATTTGTTTATCAAGGGCCACTCTGAGTGGCTCCGAGGTGCACTGTTGCTCATTCCTGGTGGGATGTCACCACCAGCACTTCATGGTCACCATATGCCAATCCTAGCCACCCCCTAAAAGCCCTGCCGAGGCAGATAGGTGGGTGACCAGGGAGCAGGGAGAACTTTCCTGTGGTCCCCACTGCCTGGAGGTGCGGAAATCCACGCCTCTGCCAGGCTCTACTGTGGTGTGCCACGGGAGAAACCCCCCCTGGAAATCAAGCCCCTCAAGCAAACTGTCAATTTCAAAGCTCCAAACCGTGACAAATGATTCGCGAAGATTCGCCTGCAATGAGCTGATGGCTCAGGTTGCTTGGCGCGTTGTCTCAGGCATGAGGGAGAATCATTTTTTCTTGCCCTCCCAACCATCCCCTCCCACATTTTAAGCTGTTTCTTTGAGAAATCTGTCATGATCAACAAATTAAACCAAGGAAAAAAAAAAGTAAGTTACCAAACGAATTTTCAAGAATCAGTGTACATTTTTTTAAAGGCATGATGATGTGTCTTTAAATCTTATTCGTTTCAAAGGCTTATCCTCAGAAAAGCAGGGAATGCAGTGAGTGTGTAGCAGGAGTGCACTTTGATCTTCCCGACTCCCAGGAGAAAATCAATAATACAACTTTAATGTATTTGTATAGCAAGACCTCACGTTATTATTATTTTTATCCAGTGCCGCTTAACTAAAGTGAAAAAGGTATACTGGTTCTCAGCACCGCCCTGTGGTGAAAGTGGTGTGTTTTTTCTAAAATTGAACTACAGCAGAGTCAGCCGCATTCAACACAAAACGGGCCAATTAAAAACCAATTATCTCTGTGAATGCAACTTGTTGAAAGGCTGGGCTTCTGGTGCTGGATGCGGAACGCTGGCGGGCGTGTCCACAGGGGGGCTGGCCACTGCACGACAGGCACCCTCGCTAGTCCCCAGAGGTGGCCTTTAGGACCTGGCCCCCAGGAAGGCAGCGGAGCAGGAGCCTTACCTTCCTCTCCAGGTGCCCCAGCTGCTCCTTGTAGAAGGTGTCGCGGCGCCTCAGCTCTGCCTCTCTGCTCTCCAGCTCCCGGGCCTAGCGGGAGAGAACAAAGCCCACGTTAGCCAGCAGCGCGAGTGCTGGGCTGGTGCTGTGAGGAGAAGGCGACTGACATCTCTGCTCACAACAGCACTCACAGTGAGAAGAGCAGCAGTGATGGAGGGAGAGCGCTATGATCTGCCAGCTCATTCACATAGACCGCGTTTTAATTTTCACAACAACCCTTCGAGGTGGGAAATTACTGTAACGATCTTGCAGATGATAATCACTAACGTTTATTGAATGCTTACTATCTGCCAAGTACTGTTTTCCGTGCTTCCCACAGACGATTTCCTTTGATCCTTACAACACCGCTGAAAGAGGCAGGATTAGCATGATCCCACATTATAGATGAGGAGACAGACACACACAGAGGGGCTGAGGGCTGCTCAGACACTCATAGCTACGCAGAGGAGCTGAGGTTTGAGCTGAGTGAGCCTAGCTGAGGAGCTGCTACCCTGAGCTGCACAGTCTGGGAGGGCCAGAACTGCTGCTGGCCTCGCAGGTACACTGGGCACATCCCTGTTCTAGAGCCTGAGGTAGAGTGAGGATGCATGCATACGTCCTGCCCCCCATCCACCTGATGGAGACAGGGGATCCCGGTTGGAGCACAGGCCCCGTGCCCACCCTTCAGTTACATTTAAGACAAGGGCTCAGCTAACTACCCTGGAGCCAGCAGCCCTGAGGCTGAACCTAGTCCTGCCCTTAACTGGTGGGGTGACCTTAAATGATATTCTTAACTCAGCCAAGTTCCACCCCCTTTCCCAAAAGTCAGCCTCTGCCCCTCACAAGACTGTTCAGAAGATTAAAGGAAACCCCAACAGAAATGGGCAGGGACTCCCACGCCACAAGAGCCTCTGAGGGACCCTGCAGCCAGAGCCTCTGCCTCCACACACAGCAGGCTCACGGAAAGGCAGCACTGTGGGCTGGAGTGGACGCTTCTGCACTTGCGTGGAAGAATCACCCCTCACTCACCATCTGCCCCGTGATGGAGCTCCGTGTGTCTCTCCCAGTCCCTGGTGGCATTTAATTCTCATCCCCGCCAGGAGCACAGCTAGTCAGAGACTGAGGGGGATCATGAGCCCAAATCCACCCCAAAGTCCTGAGTGGCTTTTTCCCTAACACACTATGGCATCAGCACATGGGTTTGAGTCATTTGAAACTATAGGGTGAAATAAGGAATTGGTGTTTTTGAAAGCTCATTTCCCCGGCAATGCTATTCCTACTGGCACGAAGCCTTCAGGAACCAAGAGCAAGGTGGTCGAGAATGGGAGCTGACCATAGGTGCCTGTAACTGGCCGCTACCAGAGGAAAGGCTCAGGGGGAACACCAGGCCTGAGGGGCTGGGCAGCAGTCTGAGCATCTGAGGGCTGAGTGCTACAACTAGCTCTCCCTACCACGAAGTGGCCCACTGTGAGCCTGAGCAAGCTGCCATCATCCTGGGCCTTCTTCCCTTACCTGGAGAAGGAAGAGGGAGTAGTAACTTGGGCTCCCCAGGCAGCTGTAGAATACCTAAAAATGCCAAGCAGTATTCTGGAATGTGTCTAGAATGCCAACACTCCCGACAAGCTAAACACAAACAGTGATTCTGAGCGCTGGGGATTTCTCGCAGGAATTTTCAAAGCCGAGGCTGGGGCTGTGTCCCAGGAACGCAAGCATGGCTAATCTGTGCTGGGCTGCTCAGCAGCCCAGCACTTAACTGTTAAGGATCCCTGATGCAATCAGAGGAGAAGCTCGTCGGATACAATTAGCAGCCAGCACAGGAACACCTCCCGGGGCTCTGGACCTGCCACTTTCTAGCCAGCAGTCCAGCCAACCAGGAAGATGACATATGAAAGCAAAACCACCATGAGGCCCTTCAACTGCCACTTACAAGGGGCAAGTGGGGCAGCAGAGACAAGGAGTCTCATCCAAAGGCCCACCCACCATCCAACCAACACACCGTGCCACTCCCCTGGGCAGAGGAATCAGGAGTACTCAGCCCACGGCTCTGGGGCCTGGGCCAGCAGTACATCCTTGTCAGGAGTGGGACGCAGAACCAAGACACTGAGCAGCCATCGGCTCTTTGTCAGGTTAGAAGAAGACTAACACGTACCCAAGAAGGAGTCCTGAGGACAAAGGGGCCTCCTGTTCTAGTCACACTGAGACGGAACAAGTAGGAGGCTGGCACTGTGGCGTAGCAGCCTAGTGGCTAAAGCTACCACCTGCAATGCCAGCATCCCATACGGACACCCGTTTATGTCCCGGCTGCTCTACTTCCCATACAGCTCCCGGCTAAGGCACATGGGAAAAGCAGTGGAGGGTGGCCCAAGTGTTTGAGCCCCTGCTACCCATGTGGGAGACCTGGAAGATGCTCCTGGCTCTCGACTTCAGCCTGGCCAAGCCACAGCTGTTCTGGCCATCTGGGGAGTGAACCAGTAGATGGAAGATCTGTCTCTCCCTCTTCCTAACTCCTTCAAATAAATAAATATTTTTTTTCTAGAGCCACAACAAATAGGTAGTCATTAAGTAAAGAAGTGATGAACTGTTTAGAGAGCAGGGAGTCTGTCTCTCCCACTTGCAGGGAAGCTCTGTGGCTTGCACCCTATCTCCAAAGTCTTAGTTTCCATCACAAACCAGCCAGCACAGTGGCTAGCTCCCTGCCTCTGCTTCATCAACTACCAAACACTGCCCACCACCTCTGTTCATCTCGGAGATTGACAGTGAAACCCCAATGACTGACGACAGACAGAAGCTGACCTACAAAGAGGGCTGAGGGAAATGAATGGGATGCAGATGCCTGCATGTCAGCGGCCCTCGATGATATGGTTGTGATGAACGAAGGAGGGCAGACTGGGCACTCTACACAGCTACTCTATGGCCAATGCTTGCTTCCCAACACTCACGAGAGGCCGCACAACACGCAGCTCTCAGCGTGGCACTGGGATTAAGGAGCAGGGCAGGTTTCACTGACTGACTCCATGCTTTATCAGAATGCTGGAGCGCATCTACTCTGTGACAGACACATTGTAAGGGGATCAGGGATACAACAGGAAAACCAAAGAGCGAGTTTCTGCTCTCATGGAGCTTAGATCCCAGTGGGAGAGGCAAATGTGTGAGCAGATAAATAAGATAATTTCAGAGACTGATATGTGCCAGGGAGACCATAAGACAGAATAACTCAGGGGGTAGCAGGCTGCTGTTTGCTCTAAGGAGATTTCCAAGAAAGTCTTCTGGGAAAAAAAAATCAGAATTAAGTATGTTGTCTCTAATACAAAGCTAAAACATCACCACTGTGAAGATGTGCTCAGTGGATGACAGTCTTTAAATAGAGAAGAGAAGGAATCTTCTGTGCCAGAGTCAAGGACCTCCTCCAGCCAAGACGCCCTGGAGAGTGCACATGCTGAGGCATCCAGCCTGCTCCAAACACGTAAGAGCAGAAAGACATGGACAGGCTCAAAAACAAGATGGAAGCAACCAACACAGAGCAGTGCGTAGGGCTGAAGACCAGGCCTGCAGCAGGCCAGGATCTATCTTTATCCCATGGGACCCAAACAAACCATGCTCTACAGAGGGAGAAGAAGGAGTCAGACCGGCTCCCTGCAGGCTAGGGTTCCCCCTACAATACGAAGCTGAGATGAGGCCCTGCCCATCTAGAGCAGCGATTTCCAGTCTACTTAAGCCCAGGCAAGCCAGAAGGCACACAACCAACCCCAGGACCACAAACGAACACAGAGCTCCACTGATGCAGCGCCTGGCTCTGTTGCATCCCCAGTACCACCATGGGGAGGGGCCTCAGAAGGCCACAGACAGCCCAGGCCCTGCGCTGGGGTGCAGGTGTAAGCCAACCACAGAAATGACAGGCTGGGGGAAAAGCCATCGGAAAGTGAGAAAAAAAACTGGGCAACATGACAAAAATTAAGCTTCCACTCAAAACGAGCGTGCAAACCAAATCTCAAATATAAAAAGATACGTAATTCCTAGAGAGGCAACCTATGAAATTTGTGATTCACTCCAGATGAAATCAACCTTATAACAACTTCATGATAAAGCAATGTTTGAGAATTTTTATTACAGAAAAATTTAAACCTTAGACAGAATAGTGTCATAAATCTCCAATGGCTATCACCAAGCTTCTCCAATTAGAAACTAAGGGGTCTTCATGCAACTCTGCTCTCTACCATCTCCTCGACCCAAGGTTCTTACAGCAGACCATTCATTGGTGCATACTTCTAAGACTGCTGTGAAAGCTCAGGTTTTTATTTTCCTAAACAGAACCTTGGTACCACTGTATATTAAAAAAATTAACTCTTAACATCATCAGCTATCTAGCCAGTATTAACATTTTCAGTTGATAAAAGGTGCTGAATACATGTTTATGTTTCTCAGAAGTAAATAGGAGGAATAACTTATTTATAAAAAAGGAATTATGAATTTGAGACAGGTAAACTGGGATCGGCACTGTGGTGTAGCGGGTTAAGCCACCAGCTTGGACACAGGTATCTCATAAGGGCACTGGCTGGAGTTCTAGGTGCTTCACTTCTGATCCAGCTCCCTGCTAACACACCTGGGAAAGCAGCAGAAGATGGCCCAAGTCCCTGGGCCCCTGCACCCATGTGGGAGACCCAGATGGAGTTCCAGGTTCCTGGCTTCAGCCTAGACCAGCACTATTTGGGAAATGAATAAGTGATGGAGGATCAATTGATCTCTCTCTTGCTCTCGCTCTAAGACTTTATTTATTTATTTGAGACAGAGTTACAGACAGAGAGAGGGAAAGCCAGAGAGAGAAGCCTTCCATCTACTGGTTCACTCCCCAAATGGCCACAGCAACTAGAGCTGATCCGAAGCCAGGGGCCAGGAGCTTCTTCTTTGTCTCCCACTGGGGTGCAGGGGCTCAAGCACTTAAGTCACCTTACACTGCTTTTCCAGGCATTCATCAGAGAAATGGATTGGAAGTGGAGCAGCCGGGACACAAACTGGCACCCATATGGGATACTAGTGCTGCAGGCAGAAGCTTAGCCTACTATGCCACAGTGCCAGCCCCCTCACACATACACTCTCTCTCTGTCTCTTTCTCTCTCTCTCTCTCTCCTTCTTTTCCCTCTCCTTCTCCCTCTCCCACTCTCCATACCTCTGCCTTTCAAATAAATATTTTTTTCAAATATTTTTAAAAAGAGAAACAGGAAAATGCCCAAATAGGTTAAATGTTATAAATCTTATATATCCAAAATAAAAAAAAGTAAAATGGATAAGACAAACCCTAAGCTAAGGAAAGTAAGGGGAAAAATAGCAATTTGGAATGTAGCACACTGGTGTGGGCCAAGATGTATCAATGGATAACAAAGAGGAGAAGTGTGAAAGAAGAGACAAGGACCGCAAAGGACAGACCAGTGGGGCCAGCACTTGTCTGTCTGATGGCTGTTCCACAGGAAGCGCAGGGGAGGGGTGGGTAGAGGAGAGAGCAGAGGAGAGCAAGGAAGGCGAAAGAGCAGAGGGCAAGTCAGTGGGGGAGGGGCAAGGTGAAGACAAGGGAGTGGACGAGGGGACAAGATGTGTGGGGAGAAGGAAAAAGGGGCTTGGAAGAAGAGGAGGATGGGGAGAAGGAAGAGAAGAGGGTGGTAAACAAAAAACACCAAATACATTTAGAGAAATAAGTAAATCTGTTACCCAATAAATGTGAGGCAGATGGTCGATGGCCCCTATATATATAAAATATCCAGCTTCCAGCGCTTGTGCCCTGGCGTGATCCCCTCCCCTGGCTGTGGGCTGGACCTCACGACTCACAACTAGTGGAGAGAACACAGCAAAAGTGGTGGGATGTCACTTCTAAGATTTGATTTTCAAAGACGCTGATTTCTGTCTTGCCGGTACTCACTCTCTCTTTCCGTCACCTCCATTGATGAAAAAGGGTCCACTGTGTGAGCTGCCTACAGAGGTGCTCCAGAGTGCCCCCACGACAGAGTGGCCGCAGGGTACCAGCCAGCGAGGACCACAAGCCCTCAAGCCCATGAGCTCTCCAGGAACTGACACCTGTCAACCGTCACCTGAGTAAGCTTGGAGGCAGGGAGGCGGGCCCTCCCCACTGGTGAAACCTTCAGAGGCTACCGGGTTGTGACTGACCGTAGGGCAGAGGCGCCAAGCTCTCTGATCTACAGAAACCCTGAGATGATAAATGTTAACTGCTTTAAGCTACTAAACTTTATAATTTCTTATTTAGCAATAGATAATGAATGCAAAATATGATTTTGTCATTTTTCATCAAAATATAATTAATCTCATCCTTCAAGAAAAAGAATATCACTCTGGAGAAAAGGGAAAAGAAAACTCAACTGTGAGTTTCTTACAAGAGATACAACCCCACACCAGCAGTGAAGGAGGACAAAACAAACTTCACTGGACACAAGTATTGACTGACGTATCTGCTTTGTTTCGTTTACACAAAAAGTTGAAATTTTAAAAATACACAAATACTCACATACATAAAGAGAAAACAATAACCCTCCTTAAAGAGACAAAATACTCAACAGAATGAGACACAGCAACAGGCCCAGATGATGGAATGACCTCAGAAGGACATTAAGGAATTATAACAATACAGGGAAGAATCTAGTGGAAAAAGGCAGACACCATATGTGCAGAGATGGAGAATGTCTAGAGTGATGGAAATCACTGGTCCCCATCACTGATGATCAGAAATCAACTGCTAACCTCACTGAGGATCCCTTGTACCTGACGAGTTGCTGCTCTCTTGCTACTTTCTAGACTGACACTTTGACTTCGACTTCTGATAGCGTGATTGCAACGTGGTCAGCTGTGGCTGTCTTTGAGATTTCCTTATGCACAGCCCTACAAACACACTCGGCCTTTTTGAATCCCAGGAATATGAAGGACTTTTCCACGTCTTCTATAAACAACTCATGCCCTAGCTTCGCTTTTAAGCTTTCTGCTTACCCAGCTGTTTGCCCAAAGTGTTATCTACCTCCTAAGGCAACTGTAATGTTCAACAATTGCCTCTGGTTATTTTTGACAAATGCCCCAGGGAAAAGGCTGTTTGCACTGAGCAACCTCCAAGTCAAGTTAAAAAACAAAACAAAACAAAACAGTCTAGTGAGCGGGGTCTTCCAGGGAACAACGAAAGGAGAAAAATGACAATTCTCTGGTAGTGGGACTTTGCGGCAGCTTGAATCCTTTTCTGCCTAGCCACCCACCCCCAAGCCCCACCAGAGACTGGCAGGTTACAGATCTGCACACACCTGTGGGCTGTTGCTTTCTAGGCTATTGTGGAGCTACAGGGAGAGAGGGATGGAATAAGATGGAATAAAAGCCTTGCTAGTCTTTCTTAGAGTTCTAAAAAAAATAGATTCTAGTTTTGCCTATATTTTCATTAAAGGGAGAATTTTTTTCAGAGGTTCTTACTTCACCATTTTTTTTACTATCTGAAATATCAGGTAACATAAAATAGAGCCAAATGGAAAAGCTATAAATGGATTTCTAGAATGGTATGGTATGAAATCGTGGGTTATTAGCACACTGGACACCACAAAGCAAAGAATCCATGAAGTTGGAAACAAATCATGAGCAATCATCCAAATTAAGGCATAAAGAGGCAGAATGAAAAATAAAATTGGACAGGGCATCCAAGATCTACAAGATAATATAAAACGTATAAAGCATATATTTAATTGGGGTCCTCATAGGAGAAGAGAAAAATGGAGTAAAAAAATGTAGAGATGTAGGCCAAGAGTTCTCCAAAAATTAATTAAAGACTATAAATTTCAGACCTGACAAGATCAGAAAAATCCCAAGCAGGATGCTTTTGTGAAGTTCTTAAATAATTCCTGAAGTGATGGAATATTTTTGAACATGAATGATCATAAGTTAAAAAAATGTAATTTCTGGAGCAATCCTAAAAAGTGACAGAAACAGCTCAGACAAAGCCAGCAGGAGAGTGGGTATGACACTAGTTAGACACCTGCCTCCCCTGCCGGGGTGCCGGGTTCAGTACCCGGCCAGCTCTGGCTCCAGCTCCAACTCCTGACTCCAGATTCCTGCTAATACAGATCCTGGGAGGCAGCAGTGAGGGCTCAAACAACTGGGCTCCAACACCCACAGGGGAGATCTGGACTGAGTTCCCAGCTCCTAGATGCACCCCAGGCTACCTGCAACAACTGTGGGAATTTGAGGAGTCAACCTGAGGTTAGGCACCTTCTCTTTCTCTTTCTGTTGGACTGTCTCTCATATAAATTTAAAAATGAAGTGGAGGAGATCATGAAATTCTAAATATATTGATTTGTTGTCTATACTCCCCAAACAAACCTATAAGAAAAGAGCAAAGAACAAAGAACAACTAGAACAAACAGAAGTGAAACATCAAGAGAGACTTAAATCCAATCATATCAACGTTGGATCACATTAGATGCAAACCAACTTAACTTCCTATGAGTATTAGTTCCCTACTGCTATTGTAAGAAATTACAAAAAAGTTAGTGTTTGAAACAATATACATGTGTTCCCTTAGAACTGTGGAGGCCGGAAGTCTCAAACGGGTCACGATTGGCTGAAATCACGGTGTTGGCAGAGCTGTGTCAGTGTGGAGTTCTAGAGAAGAGCCCACTTCCTCATCACACCTGGCTTCTGGAGGCTGCCCGTGCCCTGTGGCTCATGGCCTCATATCACTTCTGGTAGCTTCATCACATCTCCTCCCTACTTGAGATGACCTTGAACCCATCTGGATAACAAAGGATAATTTCCCCATCATGTACCCTTAATCACACCTGCAAAGTCCCCTTTCCCACACAAGGGAGGTATTCTCAGACTTCAGGGATTAGGTGATATACATCTTTAAGGTGCCATTTTTCTGCCTACCACACTCCCCAGTTAAAAGGCAAAACCCTAGCTGGCCAGTGCCACGACTCAACAGGCTAATCCTCCGCCAGCAGCACGGGCACCCCAGGTTCTAGTCCTGGTCAGGGCACCGGATTCTGTCCTGGTTGCTCCTCTTCCAGTCCAGCTCTCTGCTCTGGCTCAGGAGTACAGTGGAGGATGGCCCAGGTCCTTGGGCCCTGCACCCGCATGGGAGACCTGGCTCCTGGCTTCAGATCAGCGTGGTGCGCTGGCTGCAGCGGCCACTGGGGGGTGAACCAATGGAAAAAAGGAAGACCTTTCTCTCTGTCTCTCTCTCTCTCACTGTCAATTCTGCCTGTCAAAAACAACAACAACAACAAACAAAAAACAAAAAACTAGCTATGCGCCATTGATAAGAAATACATTTTACGGGCCAGTGCTGTGGCATGGTGGGTAAAGCTGCCACCTGCAGTGCTGGCATTCCCATATGGGCTGCTCCACTTCCGATCCAGCTCTCTGCTCTGGCCTGGGAAAGCAGTAGAATACAGCCCAAATCCTTGGGCCCCTGCACCCAAGTAGGAGACCCAGAAGAAGCTCCTGTTTCCTGGCTTTGGATCAGTGCAGCTCTGGCCATGTGGCCATCTTGGGAGTGAACCTCTCTCTCTCTCTCTCTTTCTTCCTCTCTGCTTCTGCCTCTCTTTAAATAAATAAAAATATCTTTTAAGAAAAAGAAATACATTTTAAATATAAAGAGACACAAACAAGTATTAAAAAAGAATGGAAAAATTTGTACCATGCAAATGCTAAGTACCAAGAAATCTGGTGTAGCCATATTACTATCAGATAAATAATTCAAGCCAAAAAGTACTACCAGATATAAAGAGGGACAGTTTGGAATCATAAGAGAAAACTACCCAAGAAATAACAATTCTAAATGTGTATGCAGTCAATAATCTAATGCCTAAATATATAAAGTAAATTTGACAGACTGAAGAGAAATATGAACATTCGTAATCAAGATCAAAGATTTTAATATCCTCTCGCTAAATGTTGATAGAACAAGTAGATTAAAAACCACTGGGGTGGGGGTAGCTGGACAGCAGTTAATGTGCTGCTTGGGGCACTCACGTTCCATATCGGAATGCCTGCTTCCAGCTCTGTCTGCTGCCAATCCCAGCTTCCCGCTAATGCACACGGTGGGCAGCAGGCCATGACTCAAGTACTCGGGTCCCCACCACCTGTATGGGATGGGAGACCCAGACTGAGTCCCTGGCTCCTGGTTTTGTCTTGGCCCAGCCCGGCAGCTGCAGGCATTGAAGGGAGTGAACCAGTGGATGGAAGATGCCTCGCAGGCTGCCTAGGTCTGCCAGCCTTTGAATAAAATGAAAACATAAGAAATTAGTTACTAAAAAGAAAGAGGCTTGGAAATGAAGGAATGATACAATTAGCAGATGAGGACTTTAATACTGCTGCTGTAAATACGCTTAGGGATTTAAAGAAAAATGTGAACATAATTATATACGTAGAAGCTACTCAAAAGGACAAATGGAGTTTGAAGAGCTGACAAGTGTAATTTTTGAAATGAGAGGCTGGGACTACTACCTCAGTGACCTACAGGACTATTTCAACACCAGTCTAACATGCATGAAGTCGAATTCCTGGGGCTGGGTGGTGGGAGTGGGCAAACATTTGAACATTTGATGAGTAATGGATGGAAAAGTTCCAGATGTGTTAAAAAGTGTAGGTCCGAGAAACTCGAATAACAGCCTCACTAATAAATACATGGTGACTGCAATAAGAGAAATATAAGTGTATACCTTATAATTTGAAAGGATAATTTCCTTTGATTTACGAAACAAAATGAAATGAGCACATGCTTTACCCCAAATAACTTTCCAGTCCAAATGCCTTCAATGATTAATTCTTTCAAATATTTAAGGAAGAAATTATACCATTTCTTCACAAATTCTTTTCAGCAAATAGAGAAGGAGGGAGCGCTTCCAATTCATTTTAGGAGGCTGCTATAATTATGATAACGAACCAGACAAGTACATTACAAGAAAAGGAATCTACAAACCAATATCACTCAAGAAAAGAGATGTAAAAATCCTAAACAAAAAAACTGGCAAATCAATTCCATCAAAATGTAAAATAATGCCCCACGATCAACTGAGGTTTATACCAACAGTCCAGAGTACAAGGTCACTTCAATAGACAGAAATCAATCAACATACTACACCACATTAACAAGTAAAAGTAGGACAATCGTCTGTTCATTTCAAAAGATGAAGAAAAAAAAGCATCTGACAAAATACAACATCTCTTTAAATTAAAGAAAAATTCCAATAAGCCAGTAAACAAGAAAGTGTCCTTAACTTGATGAAGATACGCAGCAAAATCCCTACATAGAATATTGTGCTTGCTGCTGAAGTACTGAATGCTTTTCCCATAGGGTGTAGAGAGGCACAGGCGTGTGGTGCAGCAGTTAGGACTGTGCGTGGGACACTCACATCCCCAGTCAGAGCGCACGGCCCCAGGCCTGGCTCCTCTGCTCCTGATTCAGCTTCCCTCTAATGTGCAGCGTCAGAGACAGCAGACGACGGCTTAAGCAGTTGGGTCCCTGTCACCCACGTGGGAAACCCACATGGAGTTCTGGGCTCCTGGCTTTGGGCTGGCCCAGCCTGGCTGTTGTAGGGATTTGGAGAGTGAACCAGCAAATACAGGATCGATTTTCCTTTCTTTCTCTCTCCCATTTCTCCTCTCTTCCTGTCCCTCTTCCTCTGCCCTCTCTTCCTCCCTGCCTTTAAAATAAAACAAAAATAAATAAAATTTTAAAGATAGGAGAAAAGAGGTAATAAGGATTTAGAAGATCTAGTAGACATATTTGTAGAATCCTCGTTTCCAAAAGTGAATACTCCCACTCTTTTAGAGTGGAGTGGAACACCTGCAAAAATTGATCATTCTTTGCAGTGAAAAACACACACTCGCAAATTTCAATGTAATGAAAAAGACAGTTAAAATCAGTTTTGGTAATATGCCCTCCTAAATAACTCATGGGCCAAGAGAAAATAATAGAAAATTTAGTATTATAAAAATGGAAGTTCTCCATTTAAAAATTGTACAATATAACTAACTAATTATCTGAGAGGTAAATTAATGGTTTTAAATAATTTTTTTAAAAAAACAGATTGAGGCTGGCGCCGTGGCTCAACAGGCTAATCCTCCGCCTTGCGGTGCCGGCACACCGGGTTCTAGTCCCAGTTGGGGCGCCGGATTCTGTCCCGGTTGCCCCTCTTCCAGGCCAGCCCTCTGCTGTGGCCCGGGAGTGCAGTGGAGGATGGCCCAAGTGCTTGGGCCCTGCACCCCATGGGAGACCAGGAGAAGCACCTGGCACCTGGCTCCTGCCATCTGATGAGCACAGTGCGCCGGCCACAGTACGCCGTCCGCGGCAGCCATTGGAGGGTGAACCAACGGCAAAGGAAGACCTTTCTCTCTGTCTCTCTCTCTCACTGTCCACTCTGCCTGTCAAAAATTAAAAAAAAAAAAAAAAAACAGATTGAAATAGAAAAAAAATCCTCATTATATATATTAATAAACAAAAACGCAGATGAACTAAGTTGCTGCAGGTCACAAAGATGTAAGGCTAAGAAAACAGGTTCCTGAGTGCCAGGGCACCAGCATCATGACATTTAGGACCATGTCATTCCATCCTGAACTGTGTGTTCTGATAACGTAAAACCATTAGTCAATCACCAAACTGGATACCTACAAGAATATGGATTATAATAGGGCTTCTCAAATGTTTCAAATGCATTTGAATTACTTGGGATTTCTGCTGAAAAGTAGATTCTGTGTTCGTAAGTCCAGAAAAGGCTCAAGATTACACATTTCTAACAAACTCCCAGGTAATGCTATCCTGAGTCACAAGATACTACATCATGCTTATAGAAAGATAAATGATGGTTATAATGGCATCTCAAAAACCCTGCAAGATCCAGGATGGGTCTAAATTATGTTCTTCACAACCCTTACTTTAGATTAATGATAATTTACTCTAATTTTCAAATAACAGAGTAAGGGCTTAAGAGTGCAGGCTTTGCAGTCAGAAAAAAACATTAGATTTGAATACTAGATCTGCCACTTCTTACTTGAGTTTCCATGGTCAAATCAGAACTCATCCGGGCTTCCGTTTCCTAATGCATTCAGCAGGGAGATGGATACCATCTGTATTTCACAAGGGTGTAGAGGAGTTAAGTAAGATCGTGCACATAAAACACTAAACGCAGTCTCTGCTACTCTATAGTTTTTACAAAATAGATGGCAGCCAAGAGTTGTTTTCATGATAATAAAAGAGTTATATTATTAAACATTCATTTAGGAAAGAAAATACACCTACCCACAACCATAATGGATAACAGACTTCTCAAGCACAAAGGCAGATCTCAAAGACACGCATGACTCTAGACAATCTGAGACCATCTCCACTCTGGGACACGTGTCGGCCTCTGCGTCACGGCTCACTCCCTCATTACACCAGGCCGCCCTCCCCCGTGGCACGTCCACCTGTGGTAACTGTAGCACAGTTCTTTTTAAAATGTGTTTTTGGATTGTTTTATTAACATATGATTCATGGATCATAAAACTTACACTTTTAAAACCTGTATTTCAGTGGTTTCTGGTATATCCACAAAGTTGTGCCACCATCAACACCATCGAATTCCAGGATATTTCATCATTCCAAAAATAAACTCTGTGCCCAGTGGCGGTCACTCCCTCTTTTCCCCTACATCCAGCCCCTAAATGTCTATAACCAATTAATGCCTTTTGAAATGTAATATAGCTATACGATGGAGTATTACTCAGCCAGAAAAAGGACTGGAGTTCTGTTACTTGCTGTGATGAACCTTGAAAACATTAAGTGACAGAAGCCAGTTGGAAAAGGCAACATGTCACATGATTCCATTTACATGACATGTCCACATCAGACAACGCCACGGAGAAAGAGAGCAGGCTCAGGGCTGCCAAGGGCGGGGTGGGGGGAGCAGCATGTGGAATGGCTCTATCACGGGTGACAAAAATGCTCTAAACTTAAATTACGATAATGGTCACACAACTTGGCAAATATACTAAAATCCATTAAATTGTATAATTTAAGTTGGTGATTTAAAAAGATTTATTACTATGCTCCTAAATCTGAATATATAAAATACATGAAACTTGTCCACTTTATATAAATTAAAATTATTTTTTAAAAGATTTATTTATTTGAAAGTTAGAGTTACAGAGAGAAGGAAAGACACACAGAGAGAGAAGACAGATCTTCCGCCCGCCTGATTCATTCTCCAAATGGCTACAATGGCTGGAGGCTGGGCCAGGCAGAAGCCACAAGTCAGGGACTTCACCTGCTTCTCTCACATGGGCAGCAGCAGCCCAAGCACTTGGAGCATCTTCCACTGCTTTCCCAGGTGCATTAGCAGGGAGCTGGACTGGAAGCCGAGCAGTGAACCAGCACTCTTATGAGATGCCTGTGTTGCAGGCAGCGGTTTAACCTTCTGTGTCACAATGCTGCCCCTTAATGGCTGATTTTATGGCATATGAATTAAATCTCAATAAAGATGTTAAAAATACAGAGGATTACTAAGGAAGCTGATTTTATTAAAATAAAGTTAATAAAGTACTAAGAGAAAAAAAAAAGGCTTGAGGTCAAGAGATCCGTGAGATGGCTGATGCAGTACCCCAGGATAGAGCCGGTGATGAGGATATGACCTGAGGCCAGGGTGCTGGGGTAACTTAGGTGGATCCAGGGAAGACTAAAAGCATGGGGTTGGGAGGAGTGACTGCCCTCAGGTTTCTCAACTGAAAATGGGCAACTCTACCTAGACCACCATGACGAGGGAGACGAATGCACTGGTACTCACAGCACCTGTCCACAGCCATGTGTGTTCACAGCTACTACAGTATTCAGCACATGCAAATGCTTACATTAGTCCCCACATGACTGCCAGAGGCCCATTTACCGTGTACATGCTCTGGTGTTACAGAGAGAAAACCACGAAGACAACAATGGTGAGCTCACTTGCCTGCTGCCTGGCCCTTTCCTTCCCAGACTGTAAGCGCCCTGAGATGAGGGCCCCAGCTGTGTCTACTGCTTTATTCCCAGAGCCACAGAGAAAATGTTTGCTGAAAGAATAAAATGAATGGTGCTCAGAAGTTGATTTTGACCTGAGAGGGATGTTAATCATTAAAAAGACGGTAGATTGGCCAGTGCCGTGGCTCAACAGGCTAATCCTCTGCCTTGCGGCACCAGAACACCGGGTTCTAGTCCCGGTCGGGGCGCCGGATTCTGTCCCGGTTGCCCCTCTTCCAGGCCAGCTCTCTGCTGTGGCCCTGGAGTGCAGTGGAGGATGGCCCAAGTGCTTGGGCCCTGCACCCCATGGGAGACCAGGATAAGCACCTGGCTCCTGCCATCGGATCAGCATGGTGCACCGGCCGCCATGTGCTGGCCGCAGCGTGCCAGCCGCGGCGGCCATTGGAGGGTGAACCAACGGCAAAAGGAAGACCTTTCTCTCTGTCTCTCTCTCTCACTGTCCAATCTGCCTGTCAAAAATAATAAAAGAGGAAGAAGAAGAAGAAGAAGAAGAAGAAGAAGAAGAAGAAGAAGAAGAAGAAAACGGTATATTGTGTCGGTTAAAAGGCTTGAATTCGAACTCAGATCCTAGCAATCACACCACCAGACAGGATGCTTCATTTCTCTGAGCCTGGGTTTCCCCATCAGACCCCCATCAATGCTTGCTGAGCCTGAACTCTGACCAGAGGTCCTGGGAATGCTTGAGTTTATCTGTTCTGAGTCTGAAGGAGAATAATCCATCTCTCCCTTCTTTCCATAACCCAACTTCGACAGAAGCACACCATTCTGTGGTATCAGCCAGTTCAGCAGGGGGTTGAGCTCACCAAGGGAGTGCATAACTACAGACACCCCTACATCAACTAGCAAGTGGGTCCTGCCGAGGCCAGAGCCCAGGAGAAGAGTGGAGAGTGGCAAAGACGTGCGGGCACTGAGAACCCCAGGAACCAAGGTTCAGCACCTTAGAAGGCACAGAGCAATTGGGAGAGGCCACTACTCTAGGCTCATCTTCCTCAGTTTCCAAAATCCTAGCTGGAGCAGGAAGGGGTGGGTGACTCAGAACTGTGTGGCGGAGAAGGATGCTCGAAACCACGTCCTTGCTCCTCGTTACCCAGCGCGCATTTTCTAAGAGTCACTGAGGCCTTGCAGAAAATTCTGAAAAAACATTCTATTACAAGACCATCTGCTGAAATACTGTCGGCGCTTTCTGCAGCCCCCATTTCCTTTTATTACCAGGGAATGCTGCATGAAAATAGGTCTCATTCGGAAAGCTGCGTCTGCGTCTGCGCATGCTGCCTCGTCCCAGCCTGCAGTGCTGAGACCACTCCCCACCCCATCCGTCCTGTGGACACAACGCCCATGTTGCGAGGATGCGAGGACAGGGGCTTCAGGTGTGGGAGATCACAGGACAGATGGCCTCCTAGGCAACCGGAGCCCGCGCTCCTCCATGTAGCTGAAGGAACAAACAAGACAAGCGGGAAGGAGACAATGGGAGATTCTCCGTGACAGTTAACTCCGTGTGCATCTGACCTATTTTATCCAGCAACCACCACACTCTGTAGTCTTCTCTCCTCTCAGCAACACCTAGATACTGGCCAAGGCAAAACATACACTCCTGATTCTGACGAGAACAAGGATCAGAGGAACCTCATGACACGATCGGGAGCAAGTCAATAAAAGCAGCTATGATCATTTGTTAGCAGTTAATAAAAGTTACTTATACACTCCTTTCATTCATGTAGGAGCCCAGTGAAGTAAACAAGGCATTAAACCCATGTCGAACATAAGAAAGAGGAGACACAGAGTAATCATGCCATCCAGGGCCACACAATCAGGACATGGCGGGGTTAAAATGTTACAGCTATGAGCTTCGTCTCTAGCGTGGCTTAGACCCTACTTGCTATAACTCACCAAGCAAGACCACCTTAGGAAACCATAAGACCACCTCTGTGGTGTTTGTTTTGTTTTTTTTTTTTTTTTGGACAGGCAGATTGGACAGTGAGAGAGAGACAGAGAGAAAGGTCTTCCTTTTTCTGTTGGTTCACCCCACAACGGCCGCTGCAGCCCGCGCACTGCGCTGACCCGAAGCCAGGAGCCAGGTGCTTCTCCTGGTCTCCCATGCGGGTGCAGGGCCCAAGGACAGGACTTGGGCCATCCTCCACTGTACTCCCAGGCCACAGAAGAGAGCTGGACAGGAAGAAGAGCAACCGGGACAGAATCTGGCACCCCGACCGGGACTAGAACCCGGTGTGCCGGCACCACAGGCGGAGGATTAGCCTAGTGAGCAGTGGCGCTGGCCACCTCTGTGGTTTCTAATAAAGCTCCAGGCACCAGAATGATAAGGCTGGAAATGAAACACAGAGCCTCGCTGGCCCACAAGTCCCTTCATGGTGGGCCGGGAGGATCCCCACATTTGCAGAGCAACAATTAACTACGTGTGATGTCCTGCATGGTGAAAGCCCAAAGTGATGGCTGAGCCACCTCAGGAAAGCAGGCAGGTGACCCATCCCCTGGGCTTGCTCCTGTCACCGTCAAAGCATTCAGCATCCAGCATTCTCAGGTGCTGCCTCCCTGGCCCTGTGTCAACAAGAGTCCGGTTCCTCTGGGGCAGAGCAGGCCAGGCCCAGGCAGCCTTGCTGGGCACACACTGCCGGACCAGTCCCTCCACACCCTAGAGATGCCCTCGCTGCCCCCTGCACAGTCTCTGCGTGGCCCTGCACCTCTCCACAGGCAAGGTCCCTAGTACTCTCCCTCTTGTTTGTTCCGTCAATCTGTCAGAGAAAGGTGCTCAGTGCTGTAGGCCCCAGACTGTTCTCAGAGTGTGGGGCACTCGGATGAACGACACACACCAGGAGGGGATGGCTAGGTGGGCCCAAACGGGCATGACAGGCTGTGAAGAGCACAGGGGAGGCCGGAGAGATGGCGGTGAGGACTAATCGATGGGGAAAGACCAGAGAGGGTCCCTCTCAGGAGGTGACATTTGAGCTGAGGGCTGCATGACAGAATAGGGGGGCCACAAAGATCTCAGGGCAGTCCACTCCTGGCAGAGAGGACAAATGCGAAGGCGCCTGAGTGGGAACAAGTGTGCCTCGTTCAAGGGGCAGGAAGAACACAGCCAACACCATCACAGAAGGCTGGGGGTCGCGTCGCGGGGGTGGCGATAGACAGGATGAAAAACGGGCTGTGGCCCGAAGGTGCAGAGCCTCGCAGGCCGAGAGGAGGGGTTGGTGCTGACTTCTGTGAGCCCGTGGAAGCGCTGGAGAGCTCTGAGCAGGAGAGTGATACGATCTGACTTATTCATTTCTTAAATCCAGTTCATAAAAGCCGAACTGGAAGGCTGCTGCCCAGGAGGACAGCCTGATTATCTCTCCTCCCGCACCGTGCACTTGCATGCGCAGGCACACAAAATATCAACTGCGGTTATGACAGCTGTAGCTACACAAAGGCAGCAAGGAAAAACCTTTACAGAGGAAATAATATGCAATTTTCTAGCTGAACACCTTTTAAAAAGTAATGATGGAGAATAAAATCCCTGCCTGTGAGTGAGGCAGGGGCTGTCTTTAGGTACAGGGTAACAACATGCCCCTTGAAATAAGCAAGAGCCGGGCCAAGTGGAGCTTACCCGTGTATCTAAATCTGCAGGCTGAAAAGACAGCCGTGGGGGAGGGAGAAAGGAGCTGGCAATTCAGCTCTGCTGCCTGCTGCTGCTCCCTGCAGCTCGCAGGAGTGAGGGTTCAGAGAAGTTGCTCAAACATAGCTTGTGATGACTATGACTTCTTGCAGAGAACCAGGGCCCATGGACAGCCCAGGCTCCAGGTCAGAGGGACAGTCATGAACTGAGCAGAGGCAGGCAGGTGTGAGCTGGGGCTCTCTCACGACAAATGGCACCCAGGGAGCAAACAAATCCTTCCCCAACCTGACAGCAACTTTAAACCTGAGGGTCCTGGGTACTAAGGTCTTCGGAGCGCCACGAGGTTAAGGGAGTCGCAGAAGCAGCCCCTAACTGACCAGCAAACGGGCTGCCTGGCCTTGGTCACACCCTCAGCCGGCGGGTGGGCAGTTGCTCCCCAGCTGCTGGACACCCTGGGCTCTTCGGGCACTACTGTCCTGCCTCCACTGTTGGCAACCATGACCTGGGCTAGGATGACATCGGAGAACATGAAGCTGCTGGAGTCAGCTTCGTGTCCGTGAAGGTGAGCTGTCCCACCAGGCCTCAGGACCTCCTCCGAGACCTGCTCGAAGTCTCTGTGGACTCATCTGGAATCCTTGCCTGGGCTCCCTTGTGTGGATACCAGAAACTGAAGTAACATCTTCCTTTGACCTAGTCTCATAAAATACTGCCTCGTGCACACTACAGCTCTCACTTCTCCGCAGACACAGGGCCTCCACTGCACTCGCCTCGGGCCCCTACTGTTCCTTGTCAGAACTGCTGCCGTAAATGCCTCTCTTCCTATAGCCTGCCTGCCATCCAGCAAATTCCTCAAGGCTTTGCCCAAATGCTCTGCTATCTTTCAACTGTCCAAGACTCAATCAACCCTCTCTTTTGCACCTTATTTAAAAGACCCCATGTTGGCATCTTGGGGAGGACAGTGTCCTATCTGGGAGGGGGCCAGGTGTGTACATTCTGTTCTGGTCAGGGGTGGGCACCTAACAGTCACCATCCCAGAAAGCTTAATCCTGAATGAATATCGCAGGATGGGAGGACCGATGAAGACGGACTTGATGGGGACTGTGGTGACAGTAGCGCTACAATGAGGACCCAGCTAATACAACCTCAAAACAGGTCTCCCTAGGAGCTCCTTGCTTCCAGCCCATTGCCCAAGCCTGGGCCTCCAACCCCATACTCACAGGTGAGCCCCCAACAACCATCCAATAAATCCTCTTTTTGCTCACAACAGCCAGAGCTGGTTTCTATGGCCACAATAAAATTTTTGACATATTTTCTTCTCTCTCCATCTAAATGGAACTGTGCTCCCATCTGTACTTCGACAGCACTTAATACATTTCATAATTATCCCAATTATTGTTACTCTAAGTGATCTATAGCTATTGATCCCCCTGCAAAAACAGGAGCTTTGTGAGAGAAGCAGCCCCAATGTCAGACACAGTACCTGGTAGATATATGCTGTATCAATGCATGTTGAACTAAAATTGCACTTTCAAATTGCACTAATTATTCCATGCATAGGAAGAAGAGCTACAAAGTAACATTACTGGTAATTTTAACAAAGGCATAACTTAGGCCACCTAATATAATGCTGAAATCTTCAAAAATCTTTGGAGGGCAGGCATTTATTCTCCAACAAATAATGCTCATCACTGCTGTAGCACTATCTGCTGCGTGGAAGCTGAATGAGGGCTCTGAACTCAGCACGGTGATCAGATGGGAAGGCTGATCTGGACTCAGGTCTGTGCGATCACGGAGCCCACATTCTTTCCACTCACCATGCTCTTTCTCAATAGGCCTTTATCACAGAAATACCACATGGAAGGCACTGCACTGTGTAAATTGTTCTAATAAAGCTGCTACTGTCCAAAATATTGTTTAGAAACTATTTTCAGAGTTAATGTGTCTATGCATATCTTTAATCTTGGTAAGTTTTCTCTTTAAGGAAGGTATAGCATTTCTGGAAAAAAAAAAAAAAAACAGATTTCTGTACTCGGGCCACAGGAGACAAGGGGTCCAGGAGGGGACAGAGCCAGCCATAGTAAAGGAAATATGGAGGCTGGCATCGAGGCGTAAAGCTGCTGCCTTCGATGCCACCATCCCATATGGGCTCTGGTTTGAGCCCTGGTTGCTCCACTTCCAATCCAGCTCCCTGCTAATGCACCTGGGAAAGCAGCACAAGATGGCCCAAATGGTTGGGCCTCTGCTCCCATGTGGGTGACCTGGAAGAAGCTCCTGGGTCCTGGCTTTGATCTGGCCCAGCCCTAGCCATTGCAGCCATTTAGAGAGTGAATCAGCAGATGCAAGATCTGTCTTTTTCTTTCTCTGTCTCTCTCTCTGTAACTCTTTCAAGTAAATAATAAAAACAAATATTTAAAAAAAAAAAAAAAAAAGGAAACATGTACTGCAACCCAGGGAGAAAGAGACTTCCTAACATTGTTCCTTAACTGGCAAGTCCTCAGAGTACAGGGTTTTGTCTTGGTGTAGAGCTCTGTAGGGTATGCATGTATGTGTATGTGTACATGTGTGTGAGGAGTGTGCACCCATGTGTATGTGTGCACACACTCACGTGCAGGGAACTGCCCACTTGCCACGGTGCGCCTCAGGCAGCTTCCCGGCTGCATTCCTGTAGTACTGCCGCCTATGTGTCTTTTCTCTTCTAGTAACCTACTTAGCTGCCTTGGGTCCAAAGCGATGGGTAGGAAGAGGATGTGAGCTCCACCCGCACCATTCCACTTTCAGTAGACCTTGGCTGGAGAGGACAGCCGCTCTCATGGTGTCTCTTCTCTCTGAGAAGCAATGTGGTGGCCCTAACTAAGCTGTGTCTGATCATTTCTGGTATCACATCAACCCTCCCCCTTTCTCTGAGTCAAGAAGCCCTGTGGAGTCCTATTCCCAAGGATGCCAAAATGCAGACAAAACAAAGCATACTGAAAGCTGAGTGTGGCAGGGATTCCCATCCCAGTTCTTCCTCTTGGCAAAGACAAGAAAGAGCCCTGCATGGTTTGGCTGGGATTTGTCTCCCCTAAACTCAGGAAGTTTAATCCGCAAAGTCTTACGTTAATGATATTAGGAGGATGGAAACCTCATCCTACTGTTATTAGTGGTGGGGCCTTTGCAAAGTAATTAGCTTGGATTAGGTAGTGGGTGGAGCCATACATGATTGAATTCTAATGGTTTTACAATGAGGGGGAAAGAGATAACACTGACACACAGAGACATGTGTGTTCTTGCTAGGATGCAATGTAGCGAACAGGGACTCTCAGCAAAGCTTGACTTAAGCTCTTTGGACTCTGAACTTCCAAAACCATGAGCCAATAGAAACCTCAGGTATTCTGTTATAGGAGCAAAAACAGACTAATACAAGTACCGTTATTCCTTCCTACAGCGGGCCCTGAGCCCTCTGCAGCTCAGCATGCTGGGTGCTCAAGTGGGAAACAGCAGCACATACTTGCAGGGAGGATTCTATTCCACAAATACTACAAGGCAGCAACTGGACAAGCAGCACTGGGTTTGATTTTACAGAGATGCTAAAGGCCACACACACGGAGCAACTGCAACTGCTGACCCACGGACACGCTGGGGGCACTCCATGTTGGTTGTCAGGCTAACACAGAAGAAAAGGTGGTAAGTGTTTAGAGGCTGTGAAAGACAGAAGATGTCCGCTCAAATGCCTAAAACAGGCGACAGATTAGTAAGTCAGCAGATACGTTAAACGTTCATTACATACTTACAGTCAGAGAGACTTGGTTTTGAATTCCAACTCTTGTGGCCTTGAGAGAGTTGCTTCACCTGTCTGTGCCTTAGTTTCTCTATCTATACTATGCTGAGAACTAACAAAACCAAGTGTAAAAAGCTCCCAGCAACTCATAAGAGCTCAATAACCACTAAGTCCTTTTATTACTCTCTTTATTCTTCCTCTTGAAGCAATATCTGTTGGCCAAATATTTTATATACTCTATCCCTTTCTGCAGAAAGGGCCCCAAATATTTTTTTCACTTTTTAAAAATATTTATTTTATTTATTTAAAAGACAGAATTACAGAGAGAGGCAGAGACAGAGAGAGAAGTCTTCCATCCACTGGTTCACTCCCCAGATAGCCACAACAGTCGGAACTGCACCAATCCAAAGCCAGGAGCCAGGAACTTCTTCCGGGTCTCCCACGTGGATGTAGGGGCCTGAGGACCTGGGCTATCTTCTACTGCTTTCTCAGGCCAGAGCAGAGAGCTGGAAGAGGAGCAGCCAGGACTAGAACCGGTGCCCAAATGGGATGCCGCCGCTTCAGGCCAGGGCTTTAACCCGCTGTGCTACAGCGCCAGCCCAAATGACCCCAAATATTAACAGCTCCAAGATGCAAGACTGAGTCCCCAGCACTCCTGGGCATGCACATAACATGCTCCCTGATCACCTATGATCAATGGCATCTTCTTATCACACACATTCTGCTGCTTTCTGATGGTGAGAGTGGAGCACAGAGATGGCTTAATCTTTCACTTCCTCAGGACTGGTCACAGTCAGCCCTTTCTTGTGTAAGAGTTAGAATGGATCTAAAATATGAACCCATTTCTTAGTTGGGTGGGCACATCTACTGAACTCAACAGTGAACACACATCTTTCACAGCCCTGGAAACCCACCCAGGGCTGGCCACCTAAGGCCATGACAGATCTCTGTTGATTTAAACACATCCTGGTTAGCCCTGCTCGGTAGGAAGTGTTGGGGCACTGAGATCTATGCCTCACTTAAATTGGAGAGATAATGTACTGGAGTGTAATACAGCACTTAAGGTGATTTGTGGAGGTATCTGAGAGGAAATATCACCCAACCCTGCTTAGGTGGATCAAGCAAGGCCCGGAGAGAGGAAGTCACACCTCAGCTCAAGACTGTGGGCCCTGGGAAGACATGGAACACAGCACAGAGCACGTCCCAGTGCATGCAGGAGTGCTGACGTACAGCCGGAGCCCAGAGGCAGCAAGGAGGAGCGACACGGATGAGAGACCAGAGGCAAGTGGGGCCAAAGCCCGGAGGACCTGAACGCCATGTTCAGGGTTCTGGACTCCAGCCTCTAAGTACTGAAGAAGCACCTGGAGTTTTACCGAGCGATATTAATACTCAACGCTGCCTCTCCCTAAGGTCAGTCTCTGTCCATGTTAGGAGTGAACTGAAAGGGGCAAGAGATGAGGGTAACAAGATCACGTGAGAAGAGTATGAATCAGACAAGAGAGGACGAGGGCAGAACCGAAGCCCTGACCACAACGAGGTTCCTCTACGGAGAGGAATTAAAGGACAAGAAGACAGGCGGATGGGGACGCAGGAGGGGCAGTGAGGTGAGGAGGATGGCGAGTTCCAATGTGAGCATGCTGCCCACTCAACACCTGGGGTTGCAGGGAGGCAGCTGGGCTGTGGGTCTGCTGGGGCCACATGTGCATTAGAGTCCCTGAAGCCTGGGGAAGAGGGAAGCCTGGCTGAAACACCTGAATCCCTTCGCCGAATAAGACCCGAAGAAGGTATCAGAGGCCTCCTTCCGGTCTTCACCATCCAGCAGTTCAATGGTCTCTCATGACACAAGATGCCACAACGCCAGTACAGACGGGACAGCCCCTTCCCATACCCCCTTGTCTTGCTCAGGGTGCGACAACAAATACCACAGGCTGTGTGGCTTGAACAACAGTGTTTCCTCACAGTTCTGCAGTCCGAGGTATCCAAGAGCAAACTGCCTGCAACATGGCATCTGGTGAGGGTGCTCTTCCTCGTTTGTGCACAGCACCACCCTCCTATGATCGAGGGAGAGAGAGCTCGAGTCTCTTCTTTTTCTTTTAAGGACAGTAATCCCATCCTGGAGGCCTATCTTCATAACTGCCCCCAGAACCCCCACCTTCATAAATCATCACGTGGAGGCTAGGGCTTCAATATATGAATCTGGGGAAGACACAAACATTCAGCCCATAATACCTCCTGCAGGAAATAAATAACCAATTATGAGCAAAATATTTTCAAACCCTTGGAAAGCCCTGGGAAATGACCAAAAACAAGCAGAAGTTGGAAGGCAGGCAACATGTGGGAGAAAGAAGTGGTACCAGACACAGTCACCATTTCTATGGATTTTCCTTAAGAACAGACCCCATTTGGTACCATCTTGGGAGCCTAGAAAACAGATATCAAACCAGGAATCTGAGACTGGGGCTACTACAGCATCTGAGACTGCCAAAAACTTTCATAAAAACTCCATCCAAATCTCTGGCTCTCTCTCAACTATATACATATGGGGCAAAATGTGTGGAATGCAGGAAAAACAATCATTAGATGAAATGCGACAGCTTTTCAAAAAAGATTTATGTACTTACTTATGTGTGTACATATTTATGTACTTACTTATATGTACATACTTATGTATGTGTGCATGTATGTGTTCAAAATGCAGAGAAACAGAGAGCGAGAGTGAGAGCGATCTTCTATTTGCTGGCTTGAATGGCTGCAGCAGCTAGGGCTGGGCCAGGCCAAAGCCAGGATCCAGGAACTCCACCTCAGTCTATCTCTTGGGTGCAGGACCCCAAGCACCTGGTTCATCTTCTGCTGCCTTCCCAGGTATATTAGCAAGAGACTGGATCAGAAGTGAAGCAGCCGGGGCTAGAATGGACACTCCAATCAGGGTTGCTGGTGTCACAAGCAGTAGCTTAGCTCACTATACCACAACACCAGCCCTACATGACAGCATTAAACCACTATATTAGAAAAGAACATGCCAATATCCATGATCAACATTTCTACTTTAGAAATCCCAAAAAAAGCCAAACCAAACAAACTAATTAAACCCAAATTAAGTAGAAGGAAAGAAGTAACAAAAATAAAAGTGGAAATCAATGAAATAGAAATCAAACAATAGAAAAAAATCAACAAAGTCAAAAGCTAGTTCTCTGGAAAAAAATCAACAAAATTGATAAATTCCTAGCCAGACTGGTGGAGACAAAAAGGAGAACACGATCATCAATACCTGGAACAAAAAGGGGCTGTCGCTGAGGTGCATGACGGTGCAGGCCCTGGGCCTCAGGAGGACACACAGCATGGAGCCACTGACAGGGGCCTTGAGGAAGGCCTCCCCTGAAAGGCCGCCAGGGCCTTGACACGACAGGGACTGGGATAGACACTTAAAATGTTCTGATGCCAGCACCCATTCTCCCTGCCAAACAGAATGCTCCTTCTGCACAGCGTGAACAAGAGCACCTGCAGCCCACGGGAGGGCAATCCTGAGAGGAAGCCCAGATGTGACAGCAGCTGACACACACAGAGCACAGAGCACGGCCACAGGACAGGCCTGCGATGAGGAAGTCCCTGCTTCCCAGATGCCAGAGCAACCTCCGGGCCTGACACACCAGCTGCCCAGGAATTCCAGGAATTCCCAACGTCCTTACCACACACTCCGTTTTAAGTGAGTCAGAGCTGGATCCTTTTGTTTCCAACCAGGACACCAAGGATGTGGGCAGTCCTGGTTAGGATAAGTGGCAGATACCTGGGGGGGGCAGCACAGTGGCCAGTGGGAACAAACAAGCAACTTTCCTGGGAGAAAAGACACCAGAACTTGGGCTGATGTCAGAGGCTGCACCCAACTTTCAGGAACCCTGCAAACAAACCTCAGATCAGTCTGTACCCCTCATCCCTAGCAAGGAGCTGATAGCTGAGGCCTCCATAGAGGTGGTCTGGGCATAAGATTTTGTTGTAGCTGAGAAATAATTAGGAGAGAAGCAGCAGCAATAAGAATTCGCTTGGGGCCAAGAATCACACAGGAAGCTCTGAAATTGAGAATAGGCAATGCTTCCGGGCAATGCTATGTCCTCCAATGAAAGAGTTCAAGACTCAAGAAGGGAGGAATGAGGAAGCAATCCCTCCTCTGGGCCATGGTGCACAGCCCACCTCAGGACATGGTGTTCACCCACGCAAGCCGGGAGACAGAGCCCATCACACCTCCTGGCTCAGCCCCATTGTTCATCAGCTGCTGTTTGCAGGGCACTGTGCTCAGCTCCGTGAATTAGAGTTGAAGCCCTGAGTTCACACAATGCTGTGCTAAGTGTTTGGAAAGCCCTGCCAGCTCACCTCATTAGCTCACCTCCTATCTATCAGGGGCTGAAGGCAAGAGGTGTTCTCCCTGTTTCACAGACTTAAGGGGAGAGGGGAGACAACCTATCTAATGAATTACTTATAAGGGAATAGAAAGGAGGAAGGCAGATTTGACTCCTGGTTAGCATCCATTCACCCTCTCCTGCCATTCATTCCACTGGCATTTCTGAAGCATGTGCTCTGTGCCAGACCCTGAAGCAGAAAACACATTCCCTTCTCTCAAGCTCACAGTTTAGCTAATGAGAATGGCAGATAACTAGCTAACTGCTCATTTAGTCACTCAGGCATCAGATAGGCAGAGTATAACAAGAAGTTCAAACCCAGTCATGAGCACTAGGTGTGTGACCTTAGACAAGTTACATAGCCTATCTCTGACTTGATTTTCCAGAGTGTAACATGAGGAGGCCAGTTGTTACTGTGATGGTTCAAGGCAGTGATAATGATGGACACCTGGCACACAGCAGGTGCTCAATGACGACATCTATTCCCAAGTTCAAGGGCAAAGCCTTAAACTCTTTGTAGAGGCTCCCTCTCCTTTTCTTCACCTTTGAGCCAAGGGACACTAAGCGTAGTAGGATTTCAGTTAGTAAAACTGTTATTATTATTATTATTTACATTGGTTGGGTGGCCCTTAAGTGCTAGGCACTGGGATACACAGTTGAGACTCTGGATACATTCATTCAATGAAAATATATTGGATTGGGGCCAGCGCTGTGGCACAATGGGTTAAAGCCCTGGACTGAAGTGCCAACATCCCATATGGGCACTGGTTCTAGTCCCAGCTGTTCCTCTTCCAATCCATCTCTCTGCTATGGCCTGGGAAGGCAGTAGAAGATGGCCCAAGTCCTTAGGCCCCTGCACCCACGTAGGAGACCTGGAAGAAGCTCCTGGCTCCTGGCTTCGGGTCAGCACAGCTCCAGCAGTTGCAGCCATCTGGGGAGTGAACCAGCGGATGGAAGACTTCTCTCTCTGTTGCTACCTCTCTCTGTAACTCTGTCTTTCAAATAAATTTTAAAAATCTTTAAAACAGGCCGGCGCCGTGGCTCAACAGGCTAATCCTCCGCCTTGCGGCGCCGGCACACCGGGTTCTAGTCCCAGTCGGGGCACCGGATTCTGTCCCGGTTGCCCCTCTTCCAGGCCAGCCCTCTGCTGTGGCCCGGGAGTGCAGTGGAGAATGGCCCAGGTGCTTGGGCCCTGCACCCCATGGGGAGACCAGGAAAAGCACCTAGCTCCTGGCTCCTGCCATCGGACGAGCGCAGTGCGCCGGCCGCAGCGCGCCGACCGCGGCGGCCATTGGAGGGTGAACCAACGGCAAAAGGAAGACCTTTCTGTCTGTCTCTCTCTCTCACTGTCCACTCTGCCTGTAAAAAAAAAAAAAAATCTTTAAAACAAACCCAAAACATATAGGATCTATTTGTGCCAGTCACCATTGTTGGTACTAAGTTAGGGAAAAGGGACCTTTGAGTCAAGAAAAAAAAAAAATCACACACACACACACACACAAACAGCTGTGCTGTTAACTGAGTCTAGAAAGTAAGAGAACAAGTTTTCATCCCAGTAAGGCATGGCAGGGATAGAGCAGGGGGAGGGTGCAAAGAATAACTCAAGCGCTGAGTTTTAGGGACCTGTGGAGCAGCCAAGAGAAGATGCCAGGTGTACCATGGCGCTTCAGGGAGTCTTCAGCTTACAGAGGGTGAACAAAGCCAAGGGGTGAGGTGGCATTTCCAGGGAAAAGAGGCAAGGCCAGGGCTGTAAGCCTGCACAGCTCAACCTTCATGGTGGGAAGTAGGGAAGGATCTACAGACGGGATGGAGAGGGACAAGGCCAAGGACTGGCAGAAGATCCCGAATGACAGCAGCACCTTAGAAGCCAAGTGAGAAGGGAGGTTCTCAATGTCAGAATCCAAAAAAGGTTAAAAAAAGATGGAGTTCCAGGCCCCTAGCCCCAAGCACCACCATGGTGGTACTTCTCACACTACGTTTCCCAAGAGGGGCCCTAGGGCTGTGCTCAGCGCAGGCTGAGAGGGCAGTCAGGTGGGCCCTGCACTTACATTTCAACCACAGCAACCCTGTGAGCATCTTGCCCCCTAAACATCTCCTAAATCACCCTGCATTTATTTCCCTGTCAATCATTCTGGTTCAAGCCACATAAACTGTCTGCTGCATTATTAACAGCAGCCCAGAACTGCTCTCCCTCCCTCCCGTCTTGCTGTGTTGTGGAGCACTCCTCACTCGGCAGCAAGAATAATCTTCCTGGGACACAAATCTGATCGTGTTGTTCACTTCACATAAAGCCCTCAATAGCTGTACAATGCCCATGGATAATTCCGGAACTCCTTAAGACAGCTTTCATAAACCTCAATGACCAGGTTCTTGCTCACCTCTTTGGTCTCATCACGCCCCTTTCCTCCAGCTTCTTGGACATGACAAACTTTTGCTTTCAGCTCCTGGCATATATATGGCTTCTTCCAGGTCAGCTCTTCCCTCCCTCTCAACACCCTCCACCTGTTAACTCCTGTTAGTCTCAGGTCTCGATTCCTCGGGGAATCTTCCCTGGCTCCTCACAGCTATGTGACCGTTCCATGGCCGCCCCAGAACTCTGCACTTCCGCTGCCACTGCAGCCACTGGAGGCGATCACTGTCCTAGTTCTCTGTGACAAATGAGCACGGGGTAGACGTAGAAGCTGGGTCTACTAGTAGCTTACCACAGTCAACAGAATATGGTGACAAACATCCATTTAGGAGTCAGAGGACATGGTTTTGAGACTCCACTTTTTTTTTTTATTTACTAGACATAAGACACTGGAAAATTGACAATCTCTCTGGGTCTTGGTGTCTTCATCTAAACTCAGGTTCTAATGATACCTTCTCCCTGTCACCACAGTGAGGATACAATTACATAACATACATGGAAAACCTAGCAAACTGGCAGACAAATACAAAGCTATGACTGCTAACATCTTACACAAAATGGCAAAGAAGCAGCTGGCCTTCAGGATATGAAAAATATCCCTTTCCCCTACTATCTACTGATGAACTGCCATTTGCCAAGTACTAAGCTAGCAATTTCATTCTGGGTCCTCATCATCCAAATCCTCACGGTCTTATGTGCCTGCATCTGTAGACGACAAAAGTGACAGTCATCGTACAACAGACATGTTTCACTAGGACACTCTCCACTTATGAGCTGGTCTATAATCAGATATTCTAGCCTTCATTCGGCCTTTGTGAACCCTGATTTGTAGAACAGTGCCCATGCAAAGACAAAGTGTTACCAAAAGTTGTTCAAGAGGCCAAAGTCCTCTGGCGCTGGTGTGAGCCTTCAATCACTCAAGTAAAGGCTCTGTCAGGCTGTTTCATCTGGCCACGGGAGAAGTTTCTGTGGACACTGTTTCTTGAGCATTCTTATTAGCAGAGTTCCTGAAAGGTGCAAAGTGTGCAAGGAGATGTCCTGTGGGACAATCAATTACTGCAAAAAATACTGAAGCGAGTTCCAAGAGAAGATAATGATCACAGATGGAAGTGCAGATTATGGGAAGGAAATAAACTGGAGTAGAAAGCGTAGGAGGCTATGTTATCTAGTAACTCACAGGTTGTCATACTGAATGAAAAAGACCAACAGAGATAACGTTTACAAAAGACACAACTTTAAATAAAAAGGACATAAAAAGGTTAAAAGTAAAAGGATAGAAAAAGATACTCCGTGCAAACACTAAAAGATAGCTTAAGTATTTAGATTAACATCAGACAAAGTAGATGCTAAGGAAAGAAGTTTTACTAGTGATAAAGAGATAATTCATGGAGATAAAAAGAATCTTTCAAGTACAAATGGATGTCTGAGGTTTACAGGTATCTAATAATCACTTACATGTTTACTATGTAACATTATTTAAAGTGGAAGTTGAGGTGCTGGCACTGTGGCATAATGGGTACGCCTGTAACAATGGCATCCCATATGGGTGCCAGCTCATGTCCCAGCTGCTCCATTTCCAGTCCAGTTACCTAATAGCCTGGGACAAGCAGCAGAATGGTCTAAATGTTTGGGCCCCTGCTACTCACATGGGAGACCTGAATGAGGCTCCCAGTTCCTAGCTTCAGCCTAGCTCAGCACTGGCCACTGCAGCCATCTGGGGGAGTAAACCAGCATACAGAAGACTGATATTCTCTCTCTCTCTCTCTCTCTCTCTCTCTCTCTCTCTCTCTCCTCCCTCCCTCCCTCCCTCCCTCTTCCTCTCTCTCACTTACTCTTTCAACATAAAAAAACAAAGTGTTTTAAAAAATAAAGTAAACTTGTCAAAACTAAAGGGTGAAATAAACACACAAGCACAACTGGAGACTAGACACTCCCCTCAGTAACTGATAGAAAACAAAGAAAATTTAGTATGGATAAACAGAGGATAAGAACAACACAATTAATCAGTAGACATATGAGTACACAGAACACTACAACCAATGATTGCAAAGATAAATTATTTTCAAGTGCGATGGAACACATCCCAGAACAAACCATATAGTAGACCATAAAACATGTCTCAATAAATTTCATGGATTGAAATCATACCAACTATCTTCCTTGACTACTATGGAGTTAAACTAGAAACTAACAATAGAAAAATAACTAGACAGCTAGAAGAGTCCCCAAATGTTTAGAAACATCACACTTCTAATAATCCACGGTACAATTAAAAAAAAAAACACAATATATGTAGAAAATAGTTTCAGCTACATAACAATGAAAATATGACACCCCAAAATTGAGGAATGAAACAAAAGCTGTGCTTACAGAAGAATGTATAGCTTTAAAAGACTATACTAGAGGGCCGACAACGCGGTGCAGTGGGTTAAAGCCCTGGCCTGCAGGGCCGACATCCCATATGGGCACCGGTTCGAGTCTAGGCTGTTCCACTTATGATTGTAGCTTTCTGCTATGGCCTGGGAAAGCAGTAGAAGATGGTCCAAGTGCCTGGGACCCTGCACCTATGTGGGAGACCCAGAAGAAGCTCCTAGCTCCTGGCTTCAGATCAGCCCAGCTCCGGCCACTGCAGCCATTTGGGCAGTGAACCAGTGGATCAAAGATCTCTTTCTCTGACTCTACCTCTCTCTGTAACTGCCTTTCAAATAAATAAAATAAATCTTATTTAAAAAGGGGGGTGGGGTGGGCAGTGTTGTGGCATAGTGGGTGAGGTTGCCACCTGCAGTGCTAGCATCCCATATGGGCACCAGTTTGAGTTCCAGTTGCTCCACTTCCGATCCAGCTCTCTACTCTCTGCTATGGCCTGGGAAGGCAGTGGAGGATGGCCTAAGTCCTTGGGTCCCTGCACCCACGTGGGAGTCAAGAAGGAGGCTCCTGGCTGCAGATAAGCACAACTCCAGCTGTTATAGCCAATTGGAAGTGAACCATTAGACGGAAGACCTCTCTCTCCCCTCTCCTTCTCCTTCTAATTCTTTCAAATAAATAAATAAATAAATCTTTACAAAAGGCTATACTAGAGAAGAATGGTTTAAAATCAACAAAGAGTCTGTCTTAAGAAGGCAGAACAGGGGATGGTGCTGTGGCGCTGTGGGCCAACCCTCTACCTGCAGTGCTGACATCCCATATGGGAGCCAGTTTGTGTTCTAGTTCTCCTCTTCTGCTCTCTGCTCATGGCCTGGGAAAGCAGTGGAAGATGGCCCAAGTGCCTGGGTCCCTGCGCCCATGTGGGAGACCCGGAAGAAGCTCCTGGCTCCTGGCTCCTGGCTCCTGGCCCAGCTCTGGCCACTGCAGTCACTTGTGGAGTGAACCAGCAGATGAAAGGCCTTTCTCTTTGTCTCTCCCTCTAACTCTGTCTACCTCTCAAATAAGTAAATATTTAAAATAAAAATCAGAATGAGCATTAGTTTTAAAAAACGAAGAAGCAGAACAAGAACAAAATAATCCCAAAAAAGATAGAAATAAAAATTTTAATACAAAATATAAATATATGCAATGGAAAATATACAATTGAGAAAATCAAAGCTGGCTCTTCAAGAAGATTGAAAAAAATGGATACAAATTTAGAAATTTTAGAATAGAAATTTTACAGAGTATCTGCAAAAATCTATAGCTAACATCACATTTTAAGGTAAAATACTGAACCTTCTCCCAAAGTACAGAATTAAAAGAATGCCCGCTATTCAACCTTGTGTTTGAGGTTCAATCAGTGTAACAAGGTAAGGAAATAAATAAATCATAAAAATTCCAAACTTTAGATAGATAGGACATACATGTAACATTGCCATGATGCTGAAATAACGTAATCATCTATATTGAAAAACCCAACAGCTATGCAATATAGATAGTAATGAATCCATCTGTCAAGGTTAAATGATATAAGGTCAACGCTATATAAATTAATTATATCAATGAATAAAAACTAAAGATAAAAACATTAAAAGACAGTACTTTCATTAGCATTCAAAAATAAAATATCCAGGAGTCAATCAAACAAAAAGAACCTAAGAACACTACAAAGAAATATGTAACACTTTGCTGAGATGGTCTAAACCATCTGTGTGTGTTTGTGTGTGTACACATTGTGTGTAATGCACTGGAAAACTTAATAACATTAAGATATCAATTCTTTCAAAATTGACCTATAGATGTTAATCTAAAATATAAAACTCCTATGAAAAAATACAGGGATGAATCTCTATAATCTTGAACTTAGCAATAGATTCTTAGACATGATATCAAAAGCACAAGTAATTAAAGAAAAAGTAAACTGAACTTCATGCTTCAAAAGGACACCATAAAGACAGTGAAAACAACGCAAACAACAGGTGAAGACATCTGTGATCTAATGCTATGGAACTTTTAAGCAAACCTTATAAAGAACCCTTCGAATCAAAATTAAAAAGACAATCTAACATGGGCAAAGATGTGAACAGATATTTCCTCAAAAAAAATTTTAAAAATGACCAATCAGAACATGAAAAGATGCTCAGTGTCGCTCATCATTAGAGAACTACAAGTCAAAGAGATATCAGCTCACATTCAGTGCAATGTTTTAAGCAAAATACCTCACAATAACAAAAGTGGAGGAGAGTATAGAAAGACTGGAACTCTTACACCTTACTGGTGGAAATGTGAAAGGTTAAAGTTAAGAGTTACCACATATGTGAGTAATTCTACTAAGTAAATACCAGGCAAGAAAATTAAAACTATGTATCTAGCAAAACACTTGTTTATAATTGCTCTTAAAAGCGCTAGTCATAATAACCAGACAGGGAAATAACCCAGATGTCTATCAACTAATGAATGGGTAAATAAAATATAGCCTATCCATATGATGAAATATTGTTGAGTCATAAAAAAATTGAAGCACTGTTATAAGCCACAGAATAGACGACTCTTGAAAACATTATGCTTAATGAAAGAAACCAGAAATGAAGGGCTCCAGATTAGGCAAATCCACAGACACAGGAAGCAGGTTAATGGTTTTCATTGGTTAGATCTATGGGGGGGGGGGTAGTTACTGTTACAAGGAATGGGGTTTGGGAGGGTAATATAAAAATCTTCTCCTGTAGTCTCCCACTGGGCTGCCAAGGCTACTGAACTCTAGCTTCTCTGGAGAGTACTCATTTGCAATAAGATGGAGGAATTTGGAAAACATCATTCTGAGTGAATTAAGCCAGTCCCAAAGGGACAAATATCATATGTTCTCCCTGATCGGTGACAACTAATTGAGCACCAAAGGGGAAACCTGTTGAAGTGAAATGGACACTATGAGAAACAGTAACTTGATCAGCTCTTGTGCTGACTGTTGTTGTACAATGTAATACTTTATCCATTTTAGTAATTTTTTTTATTCTAGTACTATTGGTTGAGCTCTGTAATTAACAAACAATTATTCTTAGGTGTTTAAATTTTAAATGAAAAGTGATCCCTGTGAAATATAAGAGTGGGAATAAGAGAGGGAGGAGATGTACAATTTGGGACATGCTCAATCAGAACTGCCCCAAATGATGGAGTTAGAATTGTGCCAGGGGATTCTAATACAATCCCATTAAGGTAGCATGTACCAAGGCCATCTCACTAGTCCAAGTGATCAATTTCAGTTCACAATTGATCACACTGATAGGTCTAAGAGTCAAAGGGATCACACAAACAAGACTAGTGTCTGCTAATACTAACTGATAGAATCAAAAAGGGAGAGAACAATCCATCATGGGAAGCGAGATACACAGCAGACTCATAGAATGGCAGATGTCCTAAATAGCACTCTGGCCTCAGAATCAGCCCTTAAAGCATTCAGATCTGGCTCAAGAGCCCATGAGAATATTCTAGGCATGGAAAGCCAAGACACTCTGGGAAAAAAAGAAGACCTAAATGAAAGATCTCTGTGAGTGAGATCCCAGTGGAACGAATGGGGCCATCAAAGAAGGAGGTACCTTTCTCTGAAGGGAGGAGAGAACCTCCACTTTGACTATGACCCTGTCGGAATAAGATTGAAGTCAGCGAACCCTAAAGGCTTCCATAGCCTTGGCAACTCATGACTAGAGCCTAGGGAGATTACTGAGGCCATAAACAAGAGTGTCAAATTGTTAAATCAACTTCAGGAGTCACTGTGTACTTACGTCTCATGTGGGATCTGTCCTTAATGTGTTGTCCAATGTGAAGTAATGCTATAACTAGCACTGAAACAGTATTTTACACTTTGTGTTTCTGTGTGGGTGCAAACTGATGAAATCTTTACTTAGTATATACTGAATCAATCTTCTGTATATAGATAATTAAAAATGAAAAAAAAAATCTTGGTGTTACATTGGAAATTGCCTAGAAAATTAATCAATTTTTTAAAAAAATATATCATGTAGGATCTCTGTCCTTAATGTGCTATACATTGTGAATTAATACTGTAACTAGTACTCCAACAGTATTTTTCACTTTGTGTTGCTATGTGAGGGCAAACTGTTGAAATCTTTACTTAATATATAGTAAACTGATCTTCTGTATACAAAGAGAATTGAAAATGAATCTTGATGTGAAGCAAGGGGAGAGGGAGTGGGAAAGGGGAGGGTTGCGGGTGGGGGGGAAGTTATAGGGGGGGAAACCATTGTAATCTATAAGCTGTATTTTGGAAATTTATATTCTTTAAATAAAAGCGTTATAAAAAAAAAAAATCTTCTGAATTTAGATAATGGTAACTGACACAGAATTCTCTGAATACACAAAATACAATGAACTGTACACTATTAAAAGTGAATTCTGTGTTATGTGAATGAAATATACATAAAGCTGATCACCTTTTTTGAAACCTACATCTAAAAGTAAACAGTGAACAGTGAGAATATCTTCAAGATCACAGTGTAAGCAAAGATATTCTAAACAGAAAACAAAACACTAAATATAAAAGTTTGACAAATGGTACTCACCAAAAGAGATTATTTATTAAGAGATTAGAGTTAGGCCCCAGGCTGGAAGGAGGTATTTGCTTTATATATATTCAGCAAAAATTCATTCAAAACATATCAAGAACTATAAACTGGTAGAAAAAGATAACCTAATTTTTTAATCAGCAAATGATTTGAACTGATGAGTCACAAGACAGGATATACGAATGGTGAATAAACATTTGAAAAGATGCTCAACCTCAATCATCAACAGGGAAATGCAAATTAAAACCACTACATCACCACCAGCATAGCTGAAATTAAAACAACCGACAGTTAGAAAGATAGTGAGGATGCACAGTAGCTGGAGCTCTCACACAGTCCTGGAGGGTGTAATGTGGTACATCCTCTTCGGAAGACTGTCTCGCAGTATCGACTGGAGCCAAACATGTTCTCTGAGACCCAGCGACGGTACTTCCAGATACTCAACAAAAACAGAGGCTTATGTCCACCAAATCCCAAATACGAAAATGTTCACAATAGTAGTATGCATAATAGCCCCAAACTGGGAATAACCTCAATATCCATCAAGTAGACTGGCTAAATGAACTGTGGTACACTAAGAAAAGGAACTACTGTACAACAATGGGAAACAAGCCACCGCTAAAAGAACAGTAGGGAAGTCCCACAGATCTAGCGTAGCGAGTCAGGAGGGCCAGAGAGAACACTGTCCTGTATGTGTCCATGCACACAAAGCACTAAAGCACGCTAACCGCGCCTGGCAATAAAGGTCAGAGTGGTGGCGGTCTTTGGACAGCACCGATAAGGAGAGGGCCCAAGGCAACCTTCTAGAAATGCTATCTTGATCCAAGTGGTGATTACACCTTTGTATAAATATGTAGAGCTACTGACTTAAGACTTATACACTTACTGCTATACTTCAAGGAAATACATATTAAAATAATATTGTGGCCAACTACTGTGGTCAGGGAGGCCAAAGGAAGAAGATACCCCAGATCTGATTAGACACCAATGCTCAGTGGAGCGGAAGGGCAGTTCCCCTGGGAAGTGGTGGCGACAAGACAAAGCTATCCAACAAAAAACTCCCAGGCTCCTTCAGTCCACTTTCCCTCAAATTTCCTTATTAGCAGTGAATTCTCCTTCAAAGTAAGGTCCCGTAATCACAAGCAGCAGAGCCAGGATTTCAGCCGAGGCATGCTCCACTTTGGTGTTCTTTATTTTTTTAAAGATATATTTATTTACTTGAAAGGCAGAGTTACAGGGAGGTGGCAGGGGTGGGGGGCTTAAGGTGGGGAAGAGGGAAAGAGGGGGAGAGGGAGGGGGAGAGGAAAGGGGAGAGGGAGGGGGGAGAGGGAGGGAGGGAGAGAGAGAGAAAAAGAGAGAGAGAGAGATCTTACATCTGCTGGCTCGCTACCCAAATGGCCCCAATAGCCAGAACTGGGTCCATATGAAGCCAGGAACTTCTTCCAGGTCTCCCACATGAGTACTGGGGCTCAAGGATTTGGGCCTTCTTTTACTGCTTTCCCAGGCCATAGCAGGGAGCTGGATGGGACTTGAACTGGAGCCCATATGGGATGCCAGCACTGCAGGCAGCAGCTTTACTCGCTATGCCACAGCACCAGCTCCATGATGCTCTTTATTTTTTTTTTTTTAAGATTTATTTATTTATTTGAAAGTCAGAGTTACACAGAGAGAGAAGGAGAGGCAGAGAGAGAGAGAGAGACCTTCCATCTGCTGGGTCACTCCCCAGTTGGCCACAAGGGCTAGAGCTGTGCTGATCTGAAGCCAGGAGTTTCTTCCAGGTCTCCCACATGGAGGCAGGGGCCCAAGGACTTGGGCCATCTTCTACTGCTTTCCCAGGCCATAGCAGAGAGCTGGATTGGGAATGGAGCAGCCAGGACTCGAACCAGTGCCCACATGGAATGCCAGCACTGCAGGCAGTGACTTTACCTGCTGTACCACAGTGCCGACTCTTCCATGATGCTCTTTAAATGTCTCTATGGCCTGTGGGTCCAATCTCCCCTCTGTATACATCATCAAAAGTAAATGCTCTCTGCCATGCACCTGGATGTCCATGAGAGACCCATCTGCCAAAAGAGATCTCTCTCAGGTGTGGCCACTTATAATCTCAGTCAACCAGAAATGCTGAGGGCTAAGAGCAGTTTTATGGCCCACTGTGGAGGCAGCTGGCTTCCAGGCCTCCGTGGCAGTCATTGCCTGGCTACAGGCTGTGGCCTGACACTGAGGGATACAGGAGCAGTCAAGCCTGTCATACTGCTGCATGCACAGCCTCATTATGGGGGAGACCTAAGGGGTAAATATGTCTTATTCTTTGGTAAGAATCTTCTAGCCTTGCTAGTTTCCACCAAAGTTGGAACTGCCTTCATGTAGTATCCTGAAGCCGGCTGGTTAAGGAACTCTGATGTTATATGATAGTGGACAAGGAAGCTAAGCTATCCAGGGATAGGTCCCGCCACACCCCATCTGGGATGCTGAGCTAAGAGAACAGCCGCTATGCACTCCCAGGTGGCTGTCAGAATTCAAGCCTATTGTGCTTGTACCTGGTCTCAATGTAGTCTGTTACAAAAAAAAAAAGGGAAAAAAATTAAAACCTGGAGAAAAAGCCAAAAACCAGCAGCTTACAACCCTGCCTTTCCACCATAATGTAGTGTGGCAGGAGCTCAGGGGATAGGCTGGGTTACAGAAAGGGAGGCTAGTGCTGCACTTATAGATTGCACGGGGTGGGAGCAGCCAGTGGACGTAGGGGCTGCATGAGTTACAACAGGGATGCCTGAGCTCACAAGAGCAGCTTCAAGATGACCTGCTAACTTGCACCTTCAGAAACATCTATTCATACGTCTCCAGCCTCCTGCAGGCCAGGAGCAGATGCAGCAGTGTGCGGACCACAGCCCCACGGGCTGTCTCCAGGGCCACCACTCACCGTGGGACTGCTTTGGAGCTGTTAGCGATCCACGAGGCCTAGCTGCAGGAGGGACTGAGTTTTCCCACAGAAGGAACAAGACCACAGGGAGACGCAAAGGACCAGGCTGCCATCTGATGAGGCCCTGCTGTGAAAGGCCCCTGGTAATGAGGCCCACCTCCTCTCGGGGAGAGTCCTGTTGCATGGAGCACTGGGTAATGGTGGCCAATCCGCTCAGCTTCTGTGGGCAGAAGAGTTCATCTTCTTAACTAGAGAAATGTGAAGGCCACCATGTTGCCATGGTGATCTGTATTAGAGAACACTGGGGCCCACACGGATAGGCTATCGCTTCATATGCCTTCATTTACTACCTCTTAAAAAATACGTTTTAATATGGAGTCAAAACCAACGCAGGTAATACATATAACGAGAGGCAGAGAAGCAAGTGGGCTGTCTCTGAGGGATCCAGACACCTCCAGGAGATGGGCTAGAAGTTCTAGGTAGAATGCCCGCACTCTGTGCAAGCATTGAAGGCACACAGAATCCAGGCAAGGGACTGGTTTAAGCATTGTGGCAGATAAAACTCAAATACTACCAAAGCACCTGCACACAGATTTGAAGAGACAAGAGAAGCCCAGATGCAAATAATTTGAATCAAAGTAGAAAGCATCCATTCCCATCTTTAGGGCTACCCAATGCATAAGCACTCAGATGGAAAAAAAGTCATTCCAGTTGGGAAGATGAAGAAAGAACCACATATCAGGAGAGATGGAGGAAAACATTTGTGAATGCCTCGCCCTGCCAGGCTTTGCTCCACACTTGCAGGTCATGCCATTTACCCTAACAAGGCTAGTGGGGCCACCATCCCACTGCATAGGGGCAACCGAAAGGGGACTGAATATCCAAGACAGGACTGGGTGGTGGGCAGATAAGCATGCAAATCTGAGCTTTTCTGACTATTCCAGGCACAGTCCCCCGGTAGACTGCATTTATAATAGGAAATGGGGAAGAAGAAAAAGTAAGAAGGAGGCATTCAGGGCTGGCTGCAAAGAGTACTAAACACAGAGATGGTGCAGCATAGGGCATACAAGCAGTGCAAAGCGCAGGTGGACAGAGGCAGGAAGTCAGAGGGAGAGGAGAGTTTGGATGCAATCATATCTTAAAGGGCCTTGACTGATATCTGTAGAGCTGGAACTGCATCAGGTCCTGCAGAGAGCTCGAGTCAAAACAAGGTCATGAACAAATACAGTGGGAGCGCTGACCAGCCCTCGTGCACTGCTGCCCTGCGGGGCCGGTGTGCGCTGGGGGCCTGTGGGCAGAGGCCAGCGCTTCACCAGGGCAGGCACTTGCAGGCTCAGCCTTCTGTGGACGGCAGCACAGATGTGGGGCAGGGAAACGCGCGGTCAGCTGACAGGGAGAGGAAGCCAGGGTCTTTTTTTGGTAACTATCAATGCCCTAGAAGTGGCTTTCCGACATCTGCCAGGAAAGCTTTTCATTTAAAAAAAAAAAAAAAGGCAAGAGGAAAATCTATCTGGCAAAACCCCAACATACTGTACTGCAAAGAGAAACAATGCATCTGCACTGCTTTCTATAGGGTTCTGCTGCCTTCTGGCTTTCAGTCATTGGAACATCACACAAGAATGCTCTGCTGAGGTTTCGGGTCCTGAGCTCAGAGGCTATAATCCGTCCAGAGAGAGCGAGAGGGGGTTGTCTGAGACACAGAAGCCTCCGCACCCACAGCAGGGCTCCTTTCAACAGCAAGCTCCCCAGTGCCTTGAAGTGAGAGGCCATTCCTGCTCCCACCCCGATAGGTAAATCTACGCACAGGACAGAGCTCAAGAACAAGCTGTCAGGAAGTCCCTCCGTCCCCTGTCGCTACCATGCTTCAGGCAGCCGTCTCTTGGGCCCACACTCAGCATCTTAAGGAAGCCAAGACTCAGAAAGCCAGCTCTTTCCTGAAGGGAGATGAGCTTACAATAGCCGGCTGGCTTGAGAAGTCCACTTCTCAAATGAACACTTCTGCTCTAAGGAAAATGGGGGCTGGGAGAAAGCCAGTTCATCACACCAAAACAGAGCCAAATGATGGCTCCGTGCTCCCGGCAACCACCTGGCCGTTGGCATTTATGTTTAATCATGGCTAACGGGACAAAAGCAACCAGAAGGCACCAGGCATGCCCAGTTCCCCATTATTCCCCCAATCAATCTTTTTAAACCACATGGTTCGCACTGATGCTGGGGGAAATGTTATTTATAGCACAAGTACTCCTCCCAGCCTAAAAGACGCCATGGACATACGAGTGCTCTAAGAGTGCCAAGGCCTGAGAAGTAATGGGTTTGCAGATTAAGGCAGGAGAAGGAAGATAGGGAGGTAGAGGCAGAGGACAGGCAAGAGGAAAAATTGGGAGAGGAGGAGAAGCAGATCAGATCAGAGATGACATCAGTGCTTGGTGTCAACAGACTTCTTTCCCCGGGCAGTGGAAGGGATAAAGTACCTTCAAGGCAGAGGTTAATTCTAAACAAAGCGTAGAGGGATGGAACAACCAAGAGACCTGGAAATGGTGAGGCACCCTCTGTGCCGTCAGCAGGGGAGCAAGGCTCTTCCCTGCGGAAGTTCTGGGCTGTGGCCCACAGAAGACAGCTAAGCACCTTGACTGCTAGGTTACTGAGTCAGGGTCTTGATCACAGAAACGAAGGAAAGCCAGCGCATGGTTCTGACCAAATACGTAACACAATCAGATCTGTGTTTGACAATTCTGGGGGCAGGGAACAAAGACTACCAGTTGAGAGATAAGCTAGGGGCCAAGAGTCCACAGGAGCAACAGCAAGGGGCTAGATAAGAACAGCCATGGAGAAAGAAAAGAGCTGATTTTCAAAGATGTATTTACTTGTTTGAAAGTCGGAGCCACAGAGAGAAATGGAGTAACAGAGAGAGAGAGGGAGAACGAGCTCTCTAGATCTTCCATTTGTTAGTTCACTCCCCAGATGGCGCCGACAGCCAGGGCTGTGACAAGCCAAAGCCAATAGCTTCTTCCAGGTCTCCTACATGGGTAGCAGGGGCCCAAGCACTTGGGCTGTCCTCCACAGCTTCTCTCAGGCCATCAGCAGGAAGCTGGATTGGAAGTGGAGCAGCCGGGACATGAAGCGGCACCCATATGAGATGCAGGTATTGCAAGCTATGGCTTTCACCCACTACACCACAATGCCAGCCCCAAAAGAACTGATGTAAGAGAAAAACCTGCAGGGTTAAATGAGTATGACTGGTTACTAAAACGAAGAGGGAGGATCAGGAATCAAGGCTGTAAACCAGACTTCCAGGTAAGACCCCAAGACAGATGGGTTCTGTGTGAGACTTAGGGAGCACGTGCTGGGAGAACAGCACACTAGAAGTCAAGGCCGAGCTCTGTGGCGAGCACCCAGAAATGCAAAACGAGGAGCCGCTGGGCTACCAAGGAGGGCTGGGAGCAAGGAAGACAGGAGATCAGAAATGTCTAGTGGGGTTAATTCCCTGGGGAGCACCAATAGTTTAGGATCAGGTAGGAAATAATAAGAGAGCTTTGGTGAAAACATAACCTTGCAATAAAAGGGCTGGGGATGCTAACTTGTTTATGTGTTGCCTCCAAAGCTCATCATCACCAAACTGAGAAATATCCCCAAGCCTGGGTTAGATTTGCAAATTCCTTCCTGTCAGAGCATCTGTCACAGCATGACAAACTCCCTTATGCGGGAAATCAGAGGTAGTAACAACGAGCTCCCTCCATCCCTTTGCAAACAAACCCATGTCTTCCCCTCTGTTCTGTCCATAGAGACATCAACCCTACCTATATACTCCCTTCTTACCAACTATTTTTTCAGTAACATAACCTTGAAAAATGTACTTAAAGCCAGAAATACAAAATCAAGTAAAACCAAACATCAATAATCTTGGTGCAAAATTCTAGCAAAATGAGCTGCTTCTACAGCTAGATTAAAACAGTTCCCTCAGGGGAGCTCTGTCTCACAGAAACTGAGTTGGATTTGGATTCCTCCCCAAGTTGGTGTCCTGTGTGGGTGAGTTAAGTAAGACCCAGAACTAACATCTTCCTGGCAGATCCCCTCCACCACAGCAAGCGACGAACTGAGGCTCTGAAAGTCACTGTGGTCAGCACTCTCTAGTCTCCAACATCACCAACTCCACACCACTAAGACTGGCACGGGCACCTGGAATACCACAAGTCAGGAAACAGAGATGAGCACACCCAGGCACCCTGTGTAGATCAGGAGGGCGGGATCTCAGCTCAGCCCTGGGGTTCGTGTCAAGTGCCTGCATCGTAGTGATACCATGGCCTTTGCTTCCTTCACTTCCAAAGATAAAGGCAATGTCTTCCTCTCGGCACACGGGAGATGACTCAAGGAGCTGACGTGGGCAGAGCACTCAGCAGGGCCGCCAGCTCCTAACTGTTTGCAGTCCTTTTTCTCATTGAGGATTGCAACATGTAGGTTACCACTTCAGGAAAACCCCTGGAGGACTATAGCCTTCACATTCCTGAGGTGCCTACTTCAGAAGGTATTTTTCCCCAAAAAAGATTTATTGATTTATTTAAATGGCAGCGTGGGGGCCGGCGCTGTGGCGCAGTGGGTTACAGCCCTGGCCTGAAGCACCGGCATCCTATATGGGTGCCAGTTCTAGTCCCGGCTGCTCCTCTTCCGATCCAGCTCTCTGCTGTGGCCTGGGAAAGCAGTAGAAGATGGCCCAAGTCGTTGGGCCCCTGCACCCCACATGGGAGACCAAGAGGAAGCTCCCAGCTCCTGGCTTCTGATCAGCGCAGCTCCGGCCTTTGTGGCCATCTGGGGAGAGAACCAGCGGATGGAAGACCTCTCTCTCTCTGTCTCTGCTTCTCTCTGTAACTCTTTCAAATAAATAAAATAAAATAATTTTTTAAAAATGGCAGCGTGACAGACAGTCAGACAGAGATCTCCCATGCAATGGTTCACTCGTCAAATGGCTGCAGAGTTGGGGCTGGACCAGGCTGAATCCAGCAACTCCACTGGGTCTCTCATATGAGTGGCAGCAGGGAGCAACTATGACTCTGACACAGAGTAGCCAGGACTCAAATCGGCACTTCGATATGGAATACAGGCCTCACTGCAAGCAGCAGCCTAATCGCTGTTCCACGATGCCCAGTCTAGGTCTTGTCTTCTTAAAAGAGCAGTTAATGGAGTTCCAAGCTCCTGGCTGTGGCAGTGTGATCTCTTGGGGAGTGAACCAATGGATGGACAATCTGTCTCTCCTTCTCTGTCACTCTTTCCATAAATAAATCTAAAAATAAATAAATAAATAGAAATAAAGCCGGGGTCTAAGTATCTTCAAAGATCACAGCAGCATCGTGATTCACTGAGGTTACTTTTGAGCCGCCCTCCCCACAATCTATTTGCTCTTCAATAGGGGTCCATCTGTTTGATCCTTAATCTGACAGTCTCAATAAAGCAGGGATGGCATCCTTTTCAATCATGAGAAAACTGAGGCTCATATCTGAGGTAGGACTTGTCTGGGGTCATGTAGCCGATCAAAGAGGAAAGCAGAGATCTGAACTCAAACATTGCAAATTTTAAGATTCACTGACCTATTGCTTGTTTTCAGTAAGAAATGTCATGCAAAAAATAGCTGATCTAATATTCTGATTCTAAATTCTATATCCTCCCACAACATCATGCTAACTCCCTAAAACACACACACACACACACACTCATCAACTTTCATTTTCACAAGCTTAATCAGATTTATAAAACACAAAACAAGGATTATATACACACAGCCATTTAAGTTCCAAGATGGCCTAGAATTTCTGGGGGAAAACAAGCCACAAACACCAATCCTGCCAGCAGGAAATCTCAGGATATGGAGACAAATCATAATGGACATTCAAAGACATAAACATCCCAAAACACTCATCAACAGGGAAAGGAAGAGTCACCCACAAAAGGCAGCATCATAAAAACTAAACCACGAATTGAGAGGCAACTAACAAGGCATAAACAGGAAAACATTCTTCAGCTATCTTACTTAGCAGCCAGAAAAGGATGCTCTTGCCAATTTTTAATATGAGGTTGAAAACTGATCATGTGAAAAATACTTGTGATGCTTCTTTTCTCCAAATTCAAAGTCATAAAAATACTACAGGCCTCAACCAGGCCGCAAGGAGAGAGGGAAGGTGGGGAACCAGGTGTGCATCTCCAAATCTGCATGTCGGAACCCTCAGGACAGTGGCCAAACACACTCCAGGAAGGCTGGTTATTTGTGATACTTTGTGGAGCACTGATAATCAGCTTCAGCTTGGAAAACAGCCACTGTGATGTCTGTATTTACAAGAAATCTGCAAAAATGCAAGATTGGAAAACTGTAGATCCATGAACTTTGTAATGTGGTTTTAGCTTCTCTCTTCTAATATTAAAAGCTATGTTCTTCCCCCTAGCACCAGGTAGCAGCAGGGTGGAGAAAGACACAAATTGAAAAAAAAAAAAAAAAAAAGGCAATTTGTTTGCAAATACCTGAAAGAAAAACTCACCATGTTGCAGCGTAACTGTATGAAGAGTCCTGCAAGGTTGGATCAATTTTCTAAGATAAAATAACAGGCCTTCAGGTCTTAGAGAGGGCCACACTGTCTCATGTGGCAGGAAATTGGGCCCTGTCCCCCATGACATGGTCATCGAAGACAAGAGACAACCATGAGATAAAGTCCCTTTAAGCAAGAAGCTAAATGTCTGGCAGATTGCATTCAGTTCACATCAGAAAGCCAGTGCCCCATAAACAAGAGTGCCAAATTGTTAAATCCACATCAGGAGTCACTGTGTACTTACGTCTCATGAGGGATCTGTCCTTAATGTGTTGTCCAATGTGAAGTAATGCTATTACTAGTACTGAAACAGTATTTTTACACTTTGTGTTTCTGTGTGGGTGCAAACTGATGAAATCTTTACATAGTATATACTGAATTGATCTTCTGTATATAAAGATAATTGCAAATGATTAAAAAATCTTGGTGTTAAATTGGAAATTGCATAGAAAATTAATCAATTTAAAAAAATATATATATATCATGTAGGATCTCTGTCCTTACCGTGCTATACGTTGTGAATTAATACTATAACTGGTACTCCAACAGTATTTTTCACTTTGTGTTGCTATGTGAGGGCAAACTGTTGAAATCTTTACTTAATATATACTAAACTGACCTTCTGTATATAAAGAGAATTGAAAATGAATCTTGATGTGAACGGAAGGGGAGAGGGAGTGGGAAAGGGGAGGGTTGCGGGTGGGAGGGAAGTTATGGGGGGGAAGCCATTGTAATCTATAAGCTGTATTTTGGAAATTTATATTCTTTAAATAAAAGCGTTATTAAAAAAAAAAAAAAAAGAAAGCCAGTGCCTTCTGGGGCATGGGGATTTAACAAGCAGGACTATGTAGGAGTATGTCCTTGGTCCAGATTTGTCAACAGCTTCATCAAACACTCATTGCCAGTCTGCTGGAGTGGTGGAGATTAAATGTATAGAAAAAAGTTTGGGGCAGGGAAAAGAATGGGAAAGTGGCCACACTCAAAGGAACAAAATAAGATGGAGATAACAAACAAGTGGTTTGCTAGCCACTTTTTTTTCAACAGAAATGTTCGGCTTGGTAATGAAAAATTAAAAATAATTAACTAATCGTCTACCTTTAAAAATTGGGAATTTTCACATAAAACTACAGATTTCTAAGAAAAATAAGAAAATGAGTCAACCATATGCACATGTTCCTATTTGGCACAATCATTTGAGGCTGGAACCATGTCTCTGAGAAGAGCACACACACAGCGCACCGTTCCCTATTGCTTACACACAAGGCCAATTTCATTCAGTTAATTCTGCATGGCTTCCACAGGCTTTTGAGTATGTTAGCTCTTGATTAGAATTATAATATTATTCAGAAGTTCAACAACTAGTCTCATAAAAATTAATGATCAGTATAAAGAACCACAATTAGGAACAAAAATTTCAAGCTATAAAAATGGCACTTTTCCCCCAATGTTTTGGGTATTCATTAGTTCTCTGTCTTAAGTCCTCTTCTCATTTCACACACATTCCATAGACACAGCCCACCTGCTCTAGACCAATTATTCACAGACTAATACCTTCTACTCTTCTCTGACCTGGTAGTCCAGCCCACAGGACATCTGATGTGCCTAGGCACACAGGTCTCTTTGAAGTACCTGTAACTGAGCCAGGCTCCCGCCCTGCTCACCAACCTTCTCTTTTGTATGCCGTAGCTCAGGAAGCACCTGCCATTCACTCAGTAGCCTGAGAGCACCAACACTCAGTCTTCATCTATGACTCTCCCTCTCACCCCCTTACCCTTGCTCTCTCTTTAAAATTCCATTTTGGAAAAGTTTCACAATTACAAAAAAGTTGCAAAGACAATGCATAGATCTTGTATGCATCTCACCCAATTTCCCCTCAAGTTAACATCTTTACATTGCCATGATACCTTTGTCACAACTAAGAAACTCACCTTACTACCATTACGAGGAATTACACTTGACACTATTCAGATTTTACCAGATTGCCCACTACCGTCCTTCTTCTCTTGCAGAACCCAATCCAGGAATCCGCAGTGCATCTAGATCTCATCTTTCCTCAGGTTATTTCCATCCACACAGAATGCACCTAAGGTGCACCGCCACAAACTGTAGTGCCTGCATCTCCTCTCCCCACCTTCCTGCAGACAACCTACATCATTTTGGCTGTTTCTTCAAGTATTTACCCCCATGTTTCTAAATCTGCCGTCTACCAACTTTCTACTGTGAAAGGTGAGGACTTCGCTCTCCTGCACACAACCTCAAAACCCATTTCCTGCCTTCAACATTCCGCTGTGTTTCATCCTAACTTCGCGCAGTTCAATATTTAGTGTTTACTGTATGACTGACAATGTTACTCATGGGCAAGTCACATAAAGTATTACAGTTACATCTGCTTTCTAGTATATTTTGCTTTCTCTGCAATTGAATTGGGGGTGTTTTTGTTTTTGTTTTTGTTTTTGACAGGCAGAGTGGATAGTGAGAGAGAGAGACAGAGAGAAAGGTCTTCCTTTGCCGTTGGTTCACCCTCCAATGGCTGCCGCGGATGGCGCGCTGAGGCCGGCGCACCGCGCTCATCCGATGGCAGGAGCCAGGTGCTAGGTGCTTTTTCCTGGTCTCCCATGGGGTGCAGGGCCCAAGCACTTGGGCCATCCTCCACTGCACTCCCGGGCCAGAGCAGAGGGCTGGCCTGGAAGAGGGGCAACCGGGACAGAATCCGGCGCCCTGACTGGGACTAGAACCTGGTGTGCCGGTGCTGCAAGGTGGAGGATTAGCCTATTGAGCCGCGGTGCCGGCCTGGGGGTGTTTTTAAAAACATTTTAGTCATTGCTGCATTGTCAGATGGCTTCTTGTGTTACTGTTGTAAGAAGGCACTCGGACTCTGCACCCTTCGTGTACAACCTGCTTTCTTTTCCTCTGGAGTTAGGTAGGCTTCCAAGCCAGCTTCCAGTGATCTTATCACCTGGTATTCACACCTGGAATGAAAATTCGTTCTCCTTGTACAGGGGCTGCACTTGGTGACTCGCTTCTAACAAACAGAATATAGCTAAAGTGATCGGTTGCCGCATCCAGGAGTAGGCTTCCAAATGTCGATGGCTTCTGTCTTCACTCTCTCTTCTTCACTCTGATGAAATAAGCTGTCTTGTTATGAACTGCCTTATGGAGAAACCCCAGTGGCTCTCAGCTCAACAGCCCACAAGGAACTGAAACCTGCCAACAACAACCTGGATGGGTGTAGAAGCAGGTCCACTCTCAGTCAAGCCTTCAGATGGTTGTCACCTTCACCAACACCTTGGCTGAAGTCAGACCCAGCTGACACAGCCAAGCCCACACAAACTGTGTTCTAAGCCAAAAGTCAGTTATCTGAAGCCCTGGCCTGGTCGTGTGTTGTAGACAGTCTTCTTGGAACACAGTCATAACCATTCATCATGGATTGTCTGTGGTTGCTTTGTGCTACAACAGTAGAGATGAGTAGCTACGTCAGAGACCATATTGCCCATGGGCCTAAAATATTTACTTTCAGAAAAAGTTTGCCACCTCCTGTTCTAGGTCACTAAGTTTTGCAGTAATGTGCTACACCTCAGATACCAATATATCCCTCTCTCTGGCAAGTTGTAGAATCAGTTTTGGTCCTTTATGTTCTAGAATGCCATGAAGTGCATCCTGGTATAGATCTGTTTTCCAAAGCTAATGGCCCGGGAACAAATGAGCCATTTTCAATCTGAAAGCTCTTGTTCCTTAGTTCTGAGAAATGTTCTGAAATAGTTTCATTAATAATTTCTTCACTTTTCTTTTTCTGGCATTGCTGTTATTTGGATGTTTAACCTCCTGAACTAAGTCTCTAACTTCCTAATGTCTCTCTCACATTTTCTATTACCGTGTTCTAATTTCTGAGAGTTCCTCCATTCAACTTTCTAGCCCTTTTATTGAATTTTCCATTCCTAGCATATTTTTTTATTTCTAAGGGCGCTTTTTTCCTATGCGTTATTTTTTAATAGTTCCCTGTTCTTATTTCATGAATGCAATACTCTTTCTGACCTGATCATTTCTTTAACTTAAAAAAATATTCTCTCTGCTCCCCTGATTGTTTGTTCCCTGTGTTCCTTTTTCACTTTTTTGGGGGGCAGGGGTAGGCACAGAGTCTGAATGCTTTTGCCTTATATTTATATTCTGGTCATGTTAGAGGCAGTTGCCAAATACTGTCTTGATGAGCCATCTCCTTATATTTAAGAATGAGGCACCAACAACTAATTGCAAGATCTGTTCCTATGGGGTCATTTGTCAGTTGGTGGGGTGACCTGACGCAACAGCTTACTGAAGAACTTCCAGTTTTCAGCATTTATGGGGCTCTTCTACGGGCCCTTCAACATCTAAGGAAGGAATCTGGGAGGGCTAACTAAGCCTGTGTTCTTGAAGTCAACTGGAGAAAGAATCCTTGGCAGGACAGAAGGTCTCACCCTATGCTGACCATGAAGCTCCTGTTCCCAGAGATGCCTGCCATCCCAACGCGCAGAATCCTTCCTTTTAGCCTCCCTGGGCAATCACCTGCAGAATAAACCACTGCTCTGTTGGCAGGAAGGAGTGCAACTCCCACAGTCCAGAGGTAGGGAAGGGAACTGGCAGCCGCTTCTACAGATTTTAATCTATTCCTTCCATTCTCTATCCCATCTGAGCTCCATCTCTAGGACTTGCTGGCCTCTCTGATGGTTAGAGCTCTTCAGGGGCCTCTGGACATGGTCCAGCTGCGTCTGTGATTCCACACTGTGGGCCTGAGTTCCAACTGTCTTCTGTCTGCTTAGTTACCCACCAACCATCTACCTCTTTTCTCACTATCACAGTTTTACTGCCACTCTCCTCCTCTCCCAACATCTTTCCTCTTAACTGGCAAAGGTGAACGGTCGTGTTCAATATGGCATTTTAACAAACAGCCCGAACACCCTCAGCTCCCAGAGCCTTTTAATCATTGAGTTCCATAATTCTGTTCAGTAGATATCTTTTTAACCATCTGTTCATCTCCAGGTCGACTGTCATTTCTTCAGGCCGGGCCCTTATCTATCATCAAAGGACAGCCACTTTCCCATTTTCTTTGCCCTCCAGTCACTGCCTCTCACCAAGCCACTCTCCAATGTTGGATTAAAATGCAACTCAGATGTGTCATTCCCCAGCTGAAACGGACTAAACTGTGTTCCCTGAAAATCCCTATGTTGGAGCCCTAACTCCCAGCACCTCAGAATGGGACCTTATTCAAAATCTTGGCATAAATAGTCTACTTAAAAGGACCCCAATCTAATGTGACTAGCATCCTTCTCAGCAGTTACAATTTGAACAGAGACACTGGGAGACAATGGTCAAAGGTTGCCCTAGGGCTACCAGAGGCAAGGAGAGAGGCCAGGAACAGAACCTGCCCCAGCTCCTTCAGACACCATGACTGTAAACTCCTGGATCCAGAACTGTAAGACACTACATCTCTGTTGCTTTCAGCCAGGCGTGGGAAACGTCCAGCCTGCGGGCCACATGAGGCCCACAAAATCCTTTGCTCTGGCCCTGCCAAGGCAACTGCAGACAGATCTTGAAATTCAATCAATCTATAGCCAGCTGATTTTTACAATGATAATTTTATATGGCCCTTGAACAATGTTATAAATTTCCAAATGACTCTTGGCAAAAAAAAAAAAAAAAAGGATACCCCACCCCCACCCCATAAACCATCTGGTTTGAGGTGTAGCAGTATCCCCCACCCACTGGGGGTCTTAGAACACATCCACAGCAGATGAGGGGGCACTGCTTCATGCTGTTACATCAGCTCTAGGAGACAAACACCCCAAGTTAGCATCTTCCTAGTGATCCCTCATGGAGAGTGATCTGCAGTCATCCCTCAGTATCCCCAGGAGGTTGGGTCCATGACTCCCCAGATACCAAAATCCATGGGTGTCCAAGTCCTTTGCAGAAAATGGGACAATATTTGTATATACACCCTCCCATATACTTCAGATCATCTCTAGATTACTTACAGTATCTAATACAATCCAAATACTATGTAAATAGTTGTTATGCTGTATTGTTCAGGGAATACTCACAAGAAAAAAAAGTCCATGCATGTTCAGAATAGATGACTTTTTTTTACAAATTAAAAAAAAAAGTATTTTATTTGAGAGGTAGAAACTCAATCTTGCCACATGGGTGGCAGGAACCCGAACATTTGAGCTACCTCCCAAGGTGTGCATCAGTAGGAAGCTACACTGGGAGCAGACCCCGGACTTGAACTCTGATATGGGATCCGTGTCCTAAGTGGCATCTTAAACACTGCAAAATGCCCACTCCCCAAATATTTTTGATCTAAGGTGGGTTGAATCCATGGATATGGAATACATGGATACAGAGGGCCAATTGTGCTATTCACATTTTAATTGTGCATGATTTGACTGAGCAATGCCATTTTTAGGAATTTATTCTCAGGAAAATAATGGACAAACAAAGCAAACTGTAGATGCAGATCTAGCACAGTTTTAACACTGGAAGTAGGAAACAAGTTAAATGTATAAAAGGAAAACATTAAATGAACTATATAGATGCAGTTAAAATACTATACAATGTTTTAAAAAGATTTATTTACTTATTTGAAAGTCAGAATTCCAGAAAGAAAGGAAGAGACAGAGACAGAGACAGAGAGACCCAGATGGTCACAACGGCTAGGGCTGAGCCACGCTGAAGCCAGAAGCCAGGATCTTCATCATGGTCTCCCACACGGGAAGCAGGGGCCCAAGTACCTAGGCCATCCTTGCTGTCTTTCTCAAGCCACTAGCAGGGAGCTGGATCGGAAGTGGAGCAGTCAGGACATGAACAGACACCCATATAGGATGCTGTCATCACAGGCAGCGACTTTATCTGAAACAGCACAACACCAGGTTCACAGATGTTTTAAATGATGGTGTAGCCCTGTATGCGCTGACATGAAAACTGTCCACAATGTTTTCAATGAAGAAAGATGTTTACCAAACAGCACACAAAGCATGACCTCAGCATTTAGAACAGGCTCGAGAGGACTCGGGCTAAACCTTACAGTCTTCTGTTCTCAAAGCAGTGAAATCTGGCTGTTCACCACCTTCCCCTTGCTCTTCCGTCATCTGCCTTTCTTTGTCAACTGTTGATGCAGGCAGGGAAAGGAGACAAAGTAGATGTCGGGCATCCAGCCAGTGGACTGTAGCTGTGCCCTGATACTGTTGACCCAGAACATGGAGGCACCCACGAAAACGGGGCAACACGAGCTTTAAGCTCTCACTGATCCACAATGCCTCCAATAATGAGTTAGTCCACACCCAGACCCTGGTGGAGAACCGCATCGTGCTTACAGACAGCATGCTGTACCGATAGTGGTACGAGTCCCACTGTGCACTGCCCCTGGGCAGCAGGAAGGGGGCCAAGCTGATTCCTGAGGAGGAAGAGATTTTGAACAAAAAACGATCAAAGAAAATTCAGAAGAAATAGGATGAAAGGAAAAGAGAGTGCCAAAATCAGCAGTCTTCTGAAGGAGCCATTCCAACGGGGCGAGCTTCTCGTGTGCATCGCATCAAGACCTGGCCAGTGTGGCCGAGCAGATGGCTATGTACTAGAAGGCAAGGAGCTCGGGTTCTATTTGAGGAAAATCAAGGCCCAGAAAGGCAAGTAAGTCCTCCATCATGCAAGGGGAGGGAGAAGAGAAGCAGAAGCAGCGGCAGTAGCTGCCGCTCCCACTGAGGATCAGGACAGGTAACTCCCATCCCTGGTCCTGCTACAGACATTTGGACGGTGATTTCTCCACACTTAGCTTCAGTTTGCTCAAGTAAGCTGGCACCATCACAGGAGCGCTTTGAAAATGAATATATAAACACGGGGCAGGACGCTAAGAAACAAGTGGACACTGTGACAAAGGTGTTGAATACAAACGTCAGGGAGCCGAGGCAGCTCCACACCGTCTGCTGGCAGGGTGATGTAACCTGGCCCCCCGGGCTTGCCCTCGCTCTGTCCACGCAGCTCTGTCCTGTCCACACACTTTACAGCCCATTGCGCCCATACCTACCTACTGACTGCAGCTAGAGCAAGACGCCTTCAGTCAGTCAAGGCCTTTTTTGTTTGTTCGTTTTGCAGTGTCCACCAACTTCTTGCTTAAAACCTAGAGATCCAGAGATGGCTACACACAGACCACGGCTTCCAGGAATTCCTGCTCTGGGTAACGGGAAAGACGCGGCAACGTAAACAAAGCAGGAAAGCAGCACCCGGGGCACTGGGAGAATGTGTTCAAGGGGCAGCCAAGCAGCTCTGGGGGAGCCACAGCCTTGAGAAGGGTCCATCTGAGCTGCTCCTGCCTGAAACCTCCGCTGTTAACCAAGGGAAGACAGACAGTAGCGCATCCCCAGAAACGAGAGCAACTGCTAAAGGCACTGAATGACTCCTCAGGAGGTCCAGAGCCTGCTAATCTGGCTGAATCACGCACTGGGCCCATACCGAGTGACGAACAATGCAGGCTACGCTTGAATTCCTGTGTGTGCTCCACAACCGTCTGCTTGCTGGGACTGGGCCGCTGGCATCTGTGACCGTCGGGGGCCCTCCCTGACCGTGCGAGTCCAGCAGGACAAGAAGGTGGCTCAGGCCCAGTGCCTCCCTTCAGGAGCAGCTCCAGGAGAGCAGCAGGGTGTAATGGAGTAATGACGTAACAGAGTAACAGAGTGTGACGCTCTTAGAGAACACGCACACCCTGAGACTGCAGCCTGCTACACGGGAAGGAACAGCAGGGACAAGAGAATGGCATCCACCATAAAGGGCAAGTTTCCCTCCCTGATCAGCTGAGGCAGCTCCTGAAAGCCCAGGGTGCAGGCTGGCAACACAGGCCCAGGTACACTCGGCCGAGCTCAGACTTCGCTGGAGGCACTTTGCACCATTTGAAGAACAGCAAGGTCTCAACAGGCTCCACTCTGTCCCCCTCTGTCTCTAAATAAATGCTCAAAGGATAAAAGCCGCTGTGGGGAGCAGCCTTGTGATGTTCCACTTCAGTGTCTCTGGGGACAAGGCCGGGGCCGCTCCGCCCGGCGCCCCACACACACCTTGGCACGTGAGGCAAGGGAAGCTCGCCGCCCCGAGCCACTCTGCAGCGTCCAGCTCCTGGCGGAACTTCCAGAGCACCTCCTGGTTTCGCCCTCCCCACCCCTCCACTGTAATTCTGTGCTTCAAACTGTGAAGCAAAAATTATAGATAATTTTTTACAGGGAGAGAAAGCTTATTAAATACACATTAGCAGCACACAGCACAAAGCTTGAGAGGGAAAAAAGCTCAGTTGGGCAAAGATTACCCATCTCTTCCCAACATCTGCCTTCACAAAGCTGATGGGCACCACACGCTGCCATGGGGTGCCTGTCCTCTTCCCTCTTCCTTCCCACGCAGCCGCCCTCCCCAGAGAAGCCACGCCCAGCCAGGCACCAACGACGGAGGGACGCAATGTGGCCTGAGTGTCAGAGCTCAGGACTGGACCCTTAGGGGAGCAGACATGCTAAGAAATCCACAATGATTCCTGCTGATCCGATCTCCCAGAGAGACCCCGGGCACGGCGCTGGGGGAGGCGGCGGGAGAAGGGATTCACACTTTTTATTTTTAAACACTTCTGGAGATCTTGAAGTTTTTAATGCACATGTACTGCCTTTTAACAGCAGGTATCATTTCTGTATTTAAAAAATATATCCTCCCCCTCACATACACACCAAAAATGTTCTGAGGTAAGTAACAAAAAACTCCCAGCTGTCACATGGTGGACCCCAAGTCTCAGCTTGCACCCAGTACACTACATTTTCCACCCACAGGTAAGTGGGGACAACAGATTAAAACAGACAGGGACTGGTGCTGTGGCGCAGCGGGTTAACACCATGGCCTGAAGCGCCATATAGGTGCTGGTTCAAGACCCAGCTGTTCCACTTCCGATCCAGCTCTCTGCTATGGCCTGGGAAAGCAGTACAAGATGGCTCAAGTCCTTGGGCCCCTGCACCCACATGGGAGATCCGGAAGAAGCTTCTGGCTCCTGGCTTTGGATCAGCACAGCTCTGGCTGTTGTAGCCAATTGAGGAGTGAACCATCGGATGGAAGACCTCTCTTAAAAAAAAAGAGAGACAGACAAATTGGGGCTGGCGCTGTGGCATAGTGGGTAAAGCCACCACCTGCAGTGCCAGCATCCCACATGGACATCAGTTCGAGTCCCGGCTGCTCCACTTCCAATCCAACTCTCTGCTAAGGCCTAGGAGAGTAGTAGAAGATGGCCCAAGTCCTTGGGCCCCTGCACCCACACGAGAGAACCGGAAGAAGCTCCTGGCTATGGGTCAATGCACTCCGGCCTGTTACAGCCAACTGGGGAGTGAACCAGCAGATGGAAGACCTCTCTTTCTCTCTCTCTCTTTCTCTCTCTCTCTCTACCTCTACCTCTCTTTCTCTCTCTGTTTAACTCTGACTTTCAAATAAATAAATAAATAAACCAGAGATGCAAAGTTTTTTTAGTATTTTAGGGAAACATCGATTTCCTGGAAAATTCAGTGCAAGTATAGGAGGTCTGCTTTCTCGGCCTGCCCTATCCTCTTGGGCAGGAACATTTATTCCTGTGATGTGTCCTCAATCTTCCCCTCCCAGCCATCCCCTCCATGACCACCACCACCACCATCATCATCACCACCACCATCACCACCACCACTATCATCACCACCACCATCATCATAATCACCACCACCATCATCATAATCACCACCACCATCACCACCACCACCATCACCACCACTACCATCACCACCACTACCATCACCACCATCACCACTACCACCACCATCACCACCACCACCACCATCACCACCACCACCTCCACCACCACCAGCACCATCACCATCACCATCACCACCACCACCATCACCACCACCACCACCACCACCATCACGACTACTACCACCACCACCTCCACCACCATCACCATCACCACCACCATCTCCACCACCACCTCCACCACCACCATCACCACCACCATCACCACTACCACCACCACCATCACCACTACCACCACCATCACCACCACCATATCATCACCACCTCCACCATCACCACCACGACCACCACGTCTCCTTAGCGTTCGTGGCAGAGACAGGGAGCACGAGCTCTCCCGTCGCACAGCACATGGCACGCTCCCACACGCCCTCTACCTGACACTTCGTCTCCGCGTATCCCCCAGAGGTGCAACCTGATAGGCCTCGTACCCCCAGGTACAAGGCCAAGACACCGAAGCACCCTCACTCTTCTACCTCCAGGTCTAAGGAGATGGGCTAGTTCATCCTCCTAAGCCCCTAAGAAATGCTAAGACTTGGGTGAGGGCTGGGGAAAGGCAGGGGTAGAAGAGTCACTCGCTGGGAGGGCCCAGAGCTTTCCAGGGAGAGGGACACCCTGTGGCCACACCAGGCACACCTCTTCCTCCTGACTCCTCACACTGCAGGAGTCGGCAGAGATGGAGGCAAACAAACTCTGCCACAGCCAGAGAGGCTGAGGGAGGCCCACGTCAATCAGCTCCCAAGTCCACGCTCAGGAGCTGGAGACCCACACAGAAACCCCACCTGTGGCACCTCCTCCGTGGCGTGCTGATGGCAGAAGGATTCCGACATGGTCCTCATTCAGACAGGACAGAGAGGCCCAGCCCCAGGAGCACAACTGTGACAGAGGCTTTCCCTGGGGAGCACCCAGGTCACCACACAGCCTGTGAGCCCACCCAACACAGACTGTCCCTCCACAGTATGTCAGAGGACTGTGAGTCATTCTCACAAGCCAAAAAGAATCTCAGAAAAATCACCGAACTTGCCCCAATCAAGTTCCCCAAGATGACAAAACACACTGTTAGAAACCTGTGAGAGAACTACCCTGAGGAAGTGAGAGGGAGAAGGCGACAGGCAATGGGGCCGGCAAGGGGAGGAGGGGTGTTTATTTTCATGGCAAGTGGTAGCGCCACCTGCAGACAGAAACCAGGAAGGTGAGGAGGAAGCCACACTTGCACCCTCACGTGAAACCACACCTACCACAAAAATCACCACACACACACACTCTCTCTATCTCAACTCAAAGCAAAAATTCTCCTCTTGACATAAATGGAGGGCTCAATCAAAAGGGTAATTAAACCACGGTGGCTTCCCTCAAGAATGTTCTTGCTGGGTATTGTAATGGAGAAAACAGTCCCGCAGATCAGGAGAGGAGTGGCAGGATCTAACGCACACCAGGCCTGGTTATCACCACTCACTGTGGAAGCTAGGCATCATCACGTATCTCCAGGGACTCGTGTTACCTGATCTATATGATAAAATGACACCAGCACAGGAACTCTAGAGACGGACTGGAAAAGAGCTTTGCTTTCCGAAAAGCCAAGCCAAAAACAACATCCTAAAATCCTGGAATTCCAGAAATCAGTAGGATCTTCAAGGATGAACCACTATCCTCGGCCTCTGTGTTATATTACTCTAGCAAACATTCTGAGAAGCTGGGCCAATTTGATGCCAACTCTTAACTCAGCCAGGAGAGAAACTCTCAACTTTCTAAGAGTGACTTCAAAAGAAAACAAAACAGTCTACTGTGGGGTGGCAGGTTAAGCTGCCTCTCGGGATGCCACATCCCATAGCAGAGTGCCTGGCTGGGGTCCTCTGCTTCCAATCCAGCTTCCAGCAGATGTTGGAGCAAGCGCTTAGGCTCCTGCCACCATTGTTCCAGACCCAGATGGAGTGTGTCCATCTCCTGGGTTTGTCCTGGCCTAGCTCTGACTGTTGCGGGCATTTGGGGAGTGAACAAACCAGATGGAAAATCAATTCTGTATGTGTGTGTGTGTGTGTGTGTGTCTGTCTGTCTGTCTATCAAGTAGATGAACATAAGGAAATAAACTTTGCAATAAAAGGAAAAAGAACCAAAATCCACTAACTGCTGATTACACAGCAAAAGCTTGACATGCCTTCTTGTTGAAAACTTTCCACACCAGCAGGACAAGAATTACTAATCTCCTTTTTGCAGGAGGAAACTGAAGCACACACAGAGTAAGCAGTGCGCTGCAGGGAACGCCCCTTATAAACGATGGACCTGGGAACCACGCCGGGCTCCTCCAGGGCTGCGGCAGCTCGCATGCGTGTCTCTGCCAGGCCGTGGAGAGACACTGGGTGGCTGGTCCAGCAAGAAGTCTGAACACATCTGCAGAACACAACCACAGTCCCCGCCCCTGCAACCCTCAGCCTTTAGGGAGAGGCACACCTCCCTATAGCCAAAAATAATCAGGACGTATTCAGCCAAAAACAATATAAAGAATAAGCAAGACCAGAGGACCAAAGGTATCAACTGATGTGCCTCTCCTGATATGTATCAGTTTCCCCATTTCAATCCAATAGGGCAAGTACTTGCTGAGGTTTACTGTACTGAGCACTGTTCTCACAACTACGTTTAAAAAGATTAATAACATATGATGCACCTGCTTTTAGGACACTGTAGCAGGGACTGCAAAGGTGAATGCAAGCAACATGAGGCATCTTCAAAATGGATAATGCATACTATGAAATAACTTCATGTGGATCTCAGAAATTTATGCACCAAAATACACTTATTTTTAAATTTCATTTCCACAAACTTTTTGAAGTCCCACTGTATAACACAAGGTTTGTTATGAAAATTCCAGTACTAGTAGAAAGGACAAAGAATTTTAAGACCTTATCGGCAAGGCCAGAGACCAGAAGACAGTGGAGAAATATTTTTCATAGTACTGAGTTAAAATCACTTTGCTCTACAAGTTTTATGAATTAGCTGAAAAGTGAAAGATATTTTCAGATGTGAAAGGATAAAGTTTGCAATGTCTAAATTTTCACTCAAAGAATTACTTTAAGAGGCACTCCAAGAAAATAAGTTATGAACCCAACAAAAATTAGAAATGGGAGTCTAAAAAGGTTAATAATCTTTAACGGCTAACGTAAATTTATAAAAGTGTTTATTTTTAGATACTATATATACAAATATCTATACTTGGCCGGCACCACGGCTCACTAGGCTAATTCTCTGCCTGCGGTGCCAGTACCCCAGGTTCTAGTCCCGGTTGGGGCGCCGGTTCTGTCCTAGTTGCTCCTCTTCCAGTCTAGCTCTCTGCTGTGGCCCGGGAAGGCAGTGGAGGATGGCCCAGGTCCTTGGGCCATGCACCCACATGGGAGACCAGGAGGAAGCACCTGGCGCCTGACTTCGGATCGGCGCAGCACACCGGCCGTAGTGGCCATTTGGGGGGTGAACCAATGGAAGGAAGACCTTTCTCTCTGTCTCTTTCTCACTGTCTAACTCTGCCTGTTAAAAAAAAAAAAACAAATATCTATACTTCTACATAGTACATATACATATATAGTATGTAAATTACATATTATTATATATAATATGTATAAATTAATACATGTAAATTACATATATATTGTAATTTTTAAAAGACAGGGGACAGCCTTCCCGGCCCAGGCCTGTGGGCTCAGACGGTGCTGACCCCACGGTAGCAGACACTTCTCTTCCACGTGACACGAGAGGAGGGTGAACACCGAGAGGCTGCCAATGGGGCCTGTGGAAGGCCCGTGTGGGATCTTCTGCCCAGCACCCATTCCCCCTTCTCCGAGGAGCAGGCTGAAGGGGTGGGGGGTACTGTTCCTTCTCCTGTTGTGGGCACTCAGCGAGAGACACTCATCCAAGTGCTGCACCTTCCACTGCCAAGGGTGTGGCTCGGGCAGGAGCCTGAATCAGTTCCGTGTGAAACGACAGACCGGAGACTCTGCAGCAAATTCTCCCAGTGGTGCTGCTGGGCAGGGACTAACTACTTACTGCTGCTTCTGCCCCGGAGCCTGGCTCCAGCCTCTTGCTCAAGGCCCGGTGCCTCTGCGGGCTTCCCGACATCCTTCCAGTAAAGTCATGCTCTTGCCTGAGTTAACCAGAGAAGAGTTTTGTTGCCTCAAGAAAACTTCACAAAAGGCATCATCTGACTGGGATCACGAGTGGCTGGTCCCCCTTCTCTAGAGCATATGACATCAGCCTGGGCTCTACTCACCGTCCATGACCAGTAATGCCAGACAGTCCACATTCAGAAGGCCAGAACAGGCACTACACTCACCAGGGCATGGGCAGCATCCAAGCCTGAGACAGACAGAAGGGCCTGGCATGGCAGAAACGCAAGGGCAAGAACAGAGCACGACAAACAGGCAGCCCCTTCATTATTCAATTACTCACTCTGTAAATCGAGAATTAATGTTCGCGGGTTCTGGTGAGTGACATAATTACAATTTAAAAAGGGCAATTAATCATCGGCTTGTTGTTCACTGCCTTGCTGGGAGCCGCTTGCTTCATGAGCACCGGGAAAGCCACAGAAGCATTAAACACACAAACGAATGTGACCCCCACATTCCAGCTGTCTCTGCCCCCCGCCTCCTTGAAACGCCTCTGCCTCGGCTCAGCCACGGGAGCTCTCTACAGCCGTTTCTCATTCCTCCTGTGACAGTGTTCCACCCTCGCTTCGCCTCTACCTTCTGAGCAGTGCCACTCCCCTTCCGTGCTGGTGAGGACAACAGGGCTTCCCAACATGCTTTGCTACATGAAAAGAAAAAGACCTGGGGCCTCTGGCTCCCAGCTCCACCAGACTAGATCCACAGTGCAAGAAAGGAGTTGAGGGAGCAGGGGAGGAGCGAGACAGAAAGCAGAAGGATGTACTGCGGATGGGGCCATGGACTAGAAGTCAGATCTGTGCACGGGAACACCGGCGTCGGGCTCAGGCCACAGAGCTGCCAAGCAGCGTCTCCTCAGGACCGGCACCTTTCTGTAGACTCAGGTCACCCTTTCTCTGGTGCCAACCCCTTGGCCAAGGCCCCACTGCTCAACCTGACTCCATGGGTCCATGAATCCAAGCAGGAGCCGGGAAGCTCACAGAGGCCCTTCTGTCTTCTCCCAAGCAGGTGGGAACAGAGTGTTCCCCAAAGCAGGCGCTCCGAGGGCCAGGCCCTGTGAAGGAAACACAGCAGGCATCCAGCTGCAACACGTGAACCCCGAGATAAGAACGGGTGACGGGCACTTCCCTGCCACTGCACCTCAGGGCTTCTGGAGCTAGAAATGGTCATGCTAGCCGTAGACCTCGTGGTGCATAGAGATCTGTCTTCAATGTAATGACCCTGTGGTAGACAATAACCACTGGCCATCCAGCAGCCAGTCCCCCCAACCCTGCCACCCCTCCTCATGCCAACAGAGCCCTCGTTTTAAGAGAGGTGAAGTCTCTGAACTCAGGAAGGGCAGCCTCTGCTGGCCAGCCTCAGAGGAAAGCTGGGACTGACTGGAGCGGTAGGGTAATCTCATTCTCCTTTGCCAGTGACTGGCCACCATGTCCCAGTGGCAGCCATTGAGACACGGCTAAGTTGCTGCCTGTCTAGCCTGAGATGATGGTACGAAGGCCAACTGCCCCGTGACTGTGAAGGAAAGACCACAGGAAGTCAGTAAGTGACCCTCTGCTCACACGCAGCCGGGCTAGCACACCCGCGTCGGCAATCACCTGCCTGCAGTCTTCCATACAGGAAGGGAGTATGTGCTCTGGCTAAGCTGGTAGGGCACACCATCCCTTGTAGTTTCAAGTGGCCCTAATCCACATGCACCTGCATGATGCTGGGCTATGTCTCTTTTTTTATTTTTTATTTTATTTTTTTATTTTTGACAGGCAGAGTGGACAGTGAGAGAGACAGACAGAGAGAAAGGTCTTCCTTTGCTGTTGGTTCACCCTCCAATGGCCGCCGCGGCCAGCGTGCTGCGGCCGGTGCACTGCACTGATCCGAAGGCAGGAGCCAGGTGCTTCTCCTGGTCTCCCATGGGGTGTAGGGCCCAAGCACTTGGGCCATCCTCCACTGCACTCCAGGGCCACAGCAGAGAGCTGGCCTGGAAGAGGGGCAATCGGGACAGAATCTGGCGCCCATATGGGATGCCAGAGCCGCAAGCGGAGGATTAACCAAGTGAGCCACGGCACCGGCCCCTGGGCTATGTCTCTCTACACATTCTTCCAATGGATATAGAAGGCCTGAAACATCACCACAGAGGTAGAGACAGTTGAGGATCATGGCAAGTGCACCACCAGGCCACCACAAATCTAGACAGGTTACCCTGGGTCAGGAAGACGACCCTCCAAGGCAAGACAGAATCAGGTGAGGAGCAAGGAGCACCTGCATAAAATGTAGGAAACGACTACACAGCAGTACTTTCATGATGTACATCAACTGCCCTGAATGAACCCGTAACAAATCAACAAGTCTGACCAGAAGCCAGGGAACTGGTGGTGATGAGGCCTTTTTACTGGATATCTTTTGTACTTCTTGACTTTTCAGTCATATCAATGTTGTACTTACTGAAAAATAAAAGTTAAAATGAAGAAAATGAGTAGAAAAATAAAAGATGAAAGAAACGGGGCCCAGCATTGTGGTCAACAGATTAAGCTGCCACTTGGGACACCAGCATCCTACATTAGAACTGCCCGGTTCAAGTCCTGGATGCTCCACTTCTGATCCAGCTGCCTACTAATGCGCACCCTTGAAGGCAGCTCCTGTCGGTTCAAATACCTGGCACCCTGCCACCCATGCGGGAGACCTAGATGGAGTTCTAGGCTCCTGGCCTAGCCCAACCCCAACTATTGCTGGCATTTAGGGAGTGAACCAGTAGATGGAAGCACGCTCTCTCTCTTTCTTTTTCTTTGTTGCTCTGCCTTTCAGATAAATAGATACATGCTAAAAGCAAGCAAGCCTGCTAGCTCTCCCCTAAGTGTTTCCCTGACTTCCATTATCCAAGTGCTAGCTCGTGAGTTTTGCCATTTGGTACTTCACCTTATTTAATACTTTTTTTTTTGGACAGGCAGAGTCGACAGTGAGAGAGACAGATACAGAGAGAAAGGTCTTCCTTTGCCGTTGGTTCACCCTCCAATGGCCACCGCGGCCGGCGCACTGCGGCTGGCACACCGCACTGATCCAATGGCAGGAGCCAGGTACTTCTCCTGGTTTCCCATGGGGTGCAGGGCCCAAGCACTTGGGCCATCCTCCACTGCACTCCTTGGCCACAGCAGAGGGCTGGCCTGGAAGAGGAGCACCTGGGACAGAATCCGGTGCCCCGACCGGGACTAGAACCCGGTGTGCTAGCGCCGCAAGGTGGAGGATTAGCCCAGTGAGCCGTGGCACTGGCCCTTATTTAATACTTTTCTTAAAATCTATTTGTACTTTCTTATTTGAATTGGTTTAAAAGTTTATAAAACTAGCAGAAATGAAAAACTGTTAACACTTGCCATTAATAGCAACTACATGTAAAAACAGATATGACAAAAACAAACCATTCTGAAATGCTAAAAGGTTAGACCCAAGCTCTCAGGCCTGATGGACACCTTCTATTAAAAACAAAGATGAGGGCCCAGCACTGTGGCGTAGTGGGCTAAGCCTCTTCCTGTGGCACCTGCATCCTGTATGGGCGCCGGTTCATATCCCAGCTGCTCCTCTTCCATTCCATCCTTCTGCTACGGCCTGGGAAAGCAGTAGAGGCTGGCCCAAGCCCTTGGGCCCCTGCACCCATAGGAGACACGGATAAAGCTCCTGGCTCCTGGCTTCAGATGGGCCCAGCTCATTGTGGACATCTGGGAAGTGCACCAGTGGATGAAAGACCTTTCTCTCTGTCTCCCCCTCTCTTTGTAACTCTCCCTCTGAAATAAATAAGTAAATCTTAAAAAAGAAAGAAAGAAAGAAGGGAGGGAGGAAGGGAGGGAGGAAGGGAGGGAGGGAAGGAAGGAGGGAAGGAAGGAAGGAAGAAAAAAGAAAGAAGAGTGTTTCAAACATACAAGCACCATACTGAGACTTCATTTTTTAAATAATCAGAAATTAAAATAAAACTACAAAGGCGAATCCTAACCACCATATGTTTCCTTACTACAATATTAGTGATGAGCTCATTGGCCAAATCTGGAACACAATCAATCAGAAGGAATATTCTCCCACATTCTCTATTACTTGCTCTAATTCACTCAGAAATCCAACATATATTAGATACTGAGCTGGATGTTAAAAAAAAGCAAAGACAAATAAGACAGGACTTTTTCTTTCCCTAAAGAGTTTATGACGTTAGTAAGGCAGATAAGAAATATAGAAGTGTTTTCTACTTGTATTTATCTATTGTGATGCTCAGCAAAAAACTAAATATTTTTATATTTGACAACTGTGCCTGGAGACAATTCAATGGGGTAAAGAATATTCTTTCCAACAAATGGTGCTGGGACAACTGGATATTTCAGACTTTAGTCTGAAGAACAGAGTTAGACCTCTGTGTTACGTCATATACAAAAATTAACTGTAAATAGAACACATACTGAAATATAAGAGCTAAACCTATCAAACTCTTAGAAAAACCACAGGTGTAAACTTTTATGACTTCAGATAAGGCAAAATCCTCTCAGAAGTGACATCAAAAATATAAGCAAGAAAGAAAAAATAAGTAAATCAGACTTTACCAAAATTTAACATTTTTGTACTTCAAAGTCACCAATGAGTACATAAAAAGACATTCTAAGGAGTGTGAGAAAATTTTTGCAAAACATATATCCCATTAAGGGATTCCTATCCAGAATACTCAGTGAACTCCTACATCTCAAAAGTAAAACAAGTAACCCAATTAAAAGTGGGCAAAAGACCCTAACAGACATTGCTCCAGAGAAGACACGTAAGCATATGAAGAGATATTCAGCATCATTAGCCAGGAAGAAAATATAAATCAAAGCCATGAGACACCACTTCACACCCACTAGGATGACTGTACTCAAGAAGACACTTGCTGGTGAGGATGTGAAGAAAACGCAGCTCCACACATCGGAGGTGGGATGTACAATGGTTCACGCAGCCAGCCACTCTGGAAAACAGTCTGGGCGTTCCTGGAAAGGCTAAACATGGAATTATCACTTCATCCAGCAACTCCACTTCCAGCTGTATTACACTCAAGAGAAATGAAAACATATTCACAGAGAAACCTGTACACAAATGTTCATACGAGCATTGCTCAGAATAGCTAAAAAGTACAAAAAGCCCAAAGGCACACTGACTGATTAATGAATATATAATATGTGCTCTGCCCATATAATGGAATATTATTTGGCAAGAAAAAGGAATGAAGTATTTCACACGCTACAGGATAGACAAATCTTAAACACAGCATGCTGGGCCAGCATTGTGGCGTAGCGGGTAAAGCCACCGCTTGCGACATCAGCATCCCGGATGGGCACCAGTTTGAGTCCCCGCTGCTCCACTTCCAATCCAGCTCCCTGCTAATAAGCCCGGAAAAGCCACGGAAGATGCAATTTGGGAGTCATGTTGTCCTCAAAAAAGAAAAAATGTTCACCTTAAAGTCCTATCCACTGTGACCAGATGTTCAAACTGTGACAGGAACAGATGACCCAAGACAACCAGGCCACGGCAGATTACGTCTCCCATTCCACATTCACCGTAGGCAACACCTACGGGGAGAACGACAGTAGCCCCTGTGCCCTGGACCCCAGGTCACCCTGAAGTGTTCATAGCACTGCGCAGACCCCTCTTCAGCTTGGCCCAAAGAAGCTTCCACACAAGGAGACACTAGAGGGAACGTGCAAGGACAGAGGAGGAGGACTTGCTCTTGCTCCTGCTTCCTGCTTGCTCGCCCTCCCTGTTCTGAGGACCATCACACCAGCAACGCTCCTTACCTGGGGCAGCAACTAACTCCAGTGCTCAGTTTCTCCAAAGCCTGCAGAACTCACTCGTCACACACACCAGCCAGGCAGTGACCGCGCCTCAGAACTCTGAGCTCCTCTTGGGCCTTCCACCTCATCTCCTGAGTTTCCATAACTGCGACATCTTCCCTTGGATTTCCCAGGCCTACCAGCAGTGGCTGCCTGCTCGGGGCTGTTCCCTCCCTAAGACTCCAGTGTTCCCTTTTCACCCTTTCATTGACCTAGATAGCAACCCTGTACCTAGCTATTGATTCTTGACATCAGATTCCCTGCATGCCAATCACTGTCATGGTTTCCATTCCCTGACTGGACCCTTACCTAATACAGCAGCAGCGTCCCTCTCTCAATTTTCAATTCTGCCCCCCGCCTCCCTCGGAAGACGTGAACAGGCAATTCACGAGAGAGGAAAACATCAGGCCAATAAACACATGAGAAACATCCAACCTCCACTTGAAACCAAAGAAATAAAAGTTAATAATGTGAGACGCCAACTTCTGCCTATCAGATCAGCCAAGATAAAAAAAGGCCGATGATACAGGGTTGGCCACAGGCACTCTCATTCACTGTTGAGAGGGATGTAAACTGGTGTGATTGCTTTATGGAGGGAAGTCTGATGGGACATGTCACAGATATTTAAAATTTATGTCAAAAGATAAGGCACTGCAGAGTAGATTCACTTCTTTTGATTCCTTCTGCGAATATGGCTAAAAAATTCTGGACATTACATACTTAAAACAAACATAAGAAGATTCTGAAGAGTAGAAAGAAGCAGGCAGTCCAGCTGGGGGCCCTGGGACCTGGAGTGACATGGCACTGAGTCCCACTGGCTTTTTTCTTGCCTCATATATCTCAGATGGAGTGCTGGAGGGGACGCCAATGGGAGCAGATCAAAAAGGCCCTGCAGAAATGTCTGCTCTTTCAAGCCAAAGGACTGGGGAAAAAGCAGCCTAGCAAGACAGACAAGTTTTAAACAGCAAAACTTTTCGAAAGTAATTACCCTACCCCAGCAGAACACCACAGGAAAAAAAAAAAAACTACAGGCCCATCCCACAGCAACGGCCGGCTGGGGAGCTGGGACTTGCAGCCCCACAGATCTGTAAGGAGATGCCTGAACCCACCTTCCCTGCCCGAAGGTGACAGAGAAAAGCAAATGGCAGGCAGACCTGTGACCCCCTCAGGAGCAGCGAGCAAACCTTCTGTAGACCTTCCTACTCTCCCACAGGCCTCCACACTCCTCCACTTCGGTCAGCAGAACTTACCCGCAAACTCCCACTGAGACTAACCATGCAAATGCTATTGTCACCTCGCTTAGCTACAGTTTGACTTCCTGGAGTTTCAGTTACCTGTGATCAAGGGTAGTCTGAAAACATGAAATGGAAGGCTCCAGAAGTAAACAAGATATTACATTTTAAATTGTGCACCACTGTGAGTAGTCTGATAAAGCCTCAGGCTATCCTCCTAACGTCCCCACTGGGATATGAGTCATCCCTTTGTCCAGCATATCCACGCAGTATAGGCTACGCTCCCATTAGTCACCCAGTAGACATCTCCGTCATCAGATGGACTGAGAGTTTTCACAGGGCCTGTATGCAGAGCTCAACACAATCCATAGTTCCAGATATCCACTGGCAGTCTTAGAACACATACCTGTGGACTACTGTACTCACTTACTCATCCATCTCGGCAGGGGTCCATTGCGTGAAGTGTTGACAGGGGAACACCTGGGGGCATTTTCCTGCCTGAAAAGATGCACAAGAAAAAACTGCCAAATTCACTGACACTCCTTCCACCAGCAAGTGGGGTGCATGCCCCTTCCTCTGAATTTGGCTGGACTTATGTCGCTTTGACCAATAGAATATGGCAGAAGTGACACTATGTAAAAGGTGATGTCCTAGAAGGTCAGGTAGCTACCACTGCTTCTGTTGGAAAGTACACACTCCAGAAAAATCCCCCTCAAGATGCTCCCTCCCTGGACTGTCTCTGTCTGTCTCTCTCTCTCTCTCTCTCTCCCCACTCCTCACCATGCTGAGAAGCCCAAGCCACATTAAAGACATGTGATGAGCTCTGTCCAATAGCCCTTGCTAAGGCTGGCCTTCTAGTCATCCAAATTCAGTGTGAAATATTTCCATGTGATTGCAGGCCCCAGACATTAGTATTACCATATTCAAATGGCTAGTATAAAACCAAAAAGCAAAAAAGGCATACAAAGAAAAAAGAAAGTATGGTTGACCCATTCAAAGAAACAAATTTAATTGAAAGAAGTTATTTCCAGGAAAGTCCAGACATCTGACCTACTAAGCAAAAATAATTTAAAACTGTCTTATATATGTTCAAAGAGCCAAAGGTAAACCTAAATAACAAAAGGAAATTAGTGAAAGTATATATATATATTAGCAGCAGTTTTAACACTTTTAAGAATAAATTGGTCAGTTCAATTAGATAACTAAAATTGTTAATCTTGGATGTTAAATACAATCTCATTATAAACATAAGAAATTATCTAAACAATATACCTAAAAAGAAATGAGAAGGGAATCAAATTGTCTCATCATACAGAAAAATCAACTACATACAAAAGAAGGCTGTCATGTAAGAAATGAGAAGAAATAATTAAAAAAAGCAGAATGGGAAAAGTCTCTCCTTCTCAGTAATTACTTAAATAAATGGAATAAACACTCCAGTTAAAAGGCAGAAGCCCACAAAAATGATGCAAAACATAACCAGACTGTATGCCACAAGATCATTTTAAATCCAAAAAACACATAGATTGAAACCAAAATATGCTACATGCAAAAAGCATGCAAAAGAGAGCTCGGTGGCAAAGGCAATATGAGTGACGAATAGGGTTTATGAAAAAACTACTCAAAAGAAACATCGAAAAGATACAGCAAGTATTCACATACATGTACCAAACAACAGAGCCTCAAAGCGTAAGAGGCAGACACTGCCAGAATAAAAGGGAGAAGCAGACAGTTCTACAAGACAGTTGGCTACTTCAATACCCTACTTTCAGTAACAGATAGAAAAATTAGACAGATTAATAAGAGGAGACTTGAATAACACTGTAAGACCAATTAGATTTATCAGATAAGTGTAGACCACTCCACATAGACCATATGATGACCAAAAAATAAGTTCCAATAAATTTAAGAAGATTGAAGTCTTAACAAAAATTCAAATATGTGAAAATTAAAGTACATGCTATTAAACAACCAACATGTCAAAGAAGAAAACAGGAGGTAAAGCAGAAAATAGTCTGAGATGAATGAAAACAAAGTCAACACACCAAAATCTTTTGGATGGAGAAAAATCAATGATCAAAGTAGTGTTTGAAGCATAAATGCTTAAATTAGAAAAAAGAAACATCTCAGATCAATAACCTAAGTTTACACCTTGAGGAACCAGAAAAGGAGCAAACTGAGCCCAAAGCTAGAGGAAGAAAGGAAATAATAAAGATCAGAGTACAAATAAGCATAGAACAAAAATAAAAGATAATCAATGAAATCAAAAGTTGTTGTTTCAGGGCGGGAACTGTGGTGTGGCAGGCCTGGGAAAGCAGAAGAAGATGGCCCAAGCCCTTGGGCCCCTGCACTCAAGTAGGAGACCCGGAAGAAGCTCCTGGCTCCTAGCTTCAGTTTGGCACAGCTCTAGCCATTGTAGCCAACTGAGGAGTGGAGCAGCAGATGGAAGATCTCTCTCTCTCTCTCTCTCTCTCTCTCTCTCTCTCTCTCTGCCTCTCTGTAACTCTTTCAAATAAATCTTTTTAAAAAAAAGTTACTAGTTTGAAAATACCAGCAAAACTGACAAATCCTTGCCTAGACTGACAAAGAAAATAAAGAGCAGACACAAATAGCTAAAATAAGAAATGAAGGTGGGAACATTATTAATGATTCTACAAAAATAAAAAAGGATTTTAGAATATTATAAACAATTGTATATCAACAAAATGGCTAAATTTGGGGCTGGCACTGTGGCATAGTAGGCTAAACTGCAACCTTCAGTACCAGCATCCCTTATGGGCACCAGTTCTCGTACCGGCTGCTCCACTCCCAGTCCAGCTCTCTGCTAATGGCCAGTGAAGGCAGCAGAAGATGGAGGGTGGCCTAAATGCCTGGGCCCCTGCACCTAACTGGAGACCCGGATAAGTTCCTGGTTCCTGGCTTCTACCCAGCCCAGCCCCAGCCAGCCGTTGCAACCATTCAGGGAATAGACCAAAGGATGGAAGACCTCTTTATCTGTCTCTCCCTCTCTCTCTGTCACTGTGCCTTTCAAATAGATAAAATAAATCTTTTTAAAAAATGGTATAAGCTTAATTAAATGGGTGAGTTATTAGAAATGCAAAAATTACCTGACTCAGGAATAAATAGAAAACTTCAAAAAAACCTATTCAAATAAAGAGAAACTAAAATCAGTAATCAAAAAAACCTCCCAAAAAAGAGAAGCTCAGAACTAAATGGCTTCAGTAGTGAATTCTACCAAATGTCTAAAAGAAAATTAAAATCAATCGTTCTCAAACTCTTCCAAAAAATTTAAAGGTGTGGGGGATGATTTTTTTTTTTTTTTTAAGATTTATTCATTTACTTGAAAGGCAGAGTTACAGAGAGACACAGGTAGAGAGAGAGAGCAAAGTCTTCCATCCACTGGTTCACTCCAAAATTGGCCACAACGTCTGGAGCTGGACGTTATAAAACCAGGAGCCAGGAGCTTCTTCCAGGTCTCCCATGTGGGTGCAGGGGCCCAAGGACTTGGAACATCTTCTATTGCTTCCCAGGCCATAGCAGAGAGCTGGATTGGAAGTGGAGCAGCCAGGACTCGAACTGGTGCCCATATGGGATGCCAGCACCCACTATGCCACATGCTGGCCCCAGGGATGATGTTTCTAACGCATTCTACGAAGCCAGCATTACTCTGACACCAAAACTAGATAAAGACATCCCAAGAAAATTACAAGACCAATATCGCTTATGAATATGGATACAAAATCCTCAACAAAATTCTAGGAAAGAGGAGCAGGCATTCGGCCTAGAGGTTAAGATCCCTGCAACTGACAATGGAGTGTCTGGGCTTGGTACCCGACTCCTGTTCCTAACTCCAGCTTCCAGCATGCTACTGCAGACCCTCGGAGGCAGAAGTCAGGGTTTAAGACCCACAGATGGGAAACATCTGAGCTGCAGGCCATATAAGGCCCAAGAAATCATTTGGTCTGGCCCAGCAAAGGCAACCAGAGGCAGGACTCACAAGTCAATAAATCTATAGCAGGCTAATTTTTAAGCTGATAATTTTTTATGGCCCATGAATGATGTCAGAAATATCCAAATGGCCCTTTGCAGGGAAAATGCTTCCCACCCTTGGAATGCCGCCTATGTTGGGATCTAGACTGAATTCCCAGCTCTCGGCTTTTGTCTTTGGCCTAGCCAGGGGTCACTGTAGGCCTCACAGGGAGTGAGCCAGCAGATAGGAGCTCGTCTGACTGCTCTCTCTCTTTCTGTCTAATAAAATACAATTTAAAAAAAATACAAGAATATAAAGATAATTAAAAATGAATCTTAATGAAGAACAGGATGGGAGAGGGAATAGGAAGTGGAACAGGAGTGGGGTGGGAGGGCAGGTATGAGGGGGAAGAACCACTATATTCCTAAACTATACCTATGGAATTTGTATTTATTAAATAAAGTCTTTCTAAAAAATACAAGTAAACAAAATCTAACATCATATTATAAAGATTATACATCAAGACCAAGTGGAGTTTATCCTAATAATGTAAGGCTCATGGTTCCACATGAGAAAATCAACCAATATATCATAATAATAGAACAAAAAAAAAAAAAAACCTCGCATAATAATCTCAACTGGCACAGAAAATACATTTGACAAAATCCAACATATTTTTATGATAAAAAAGAAAATTCTAAGAAAACTAGTAATAGAAAGACATTTCTATTCATGGTAAAATGTGAAAAACTCATAACAGAGCCAGACTAAAAGCTTTCCTTCTTAAATCATGAACTAGACAAAGGCGCCTGATTTCACCATTTTATCCAAATTTTCTGAAAGTTCTAGACAGATCAATTAAGTATGAAAAAGAAACATAACACCTCCCAAATTGGTCAGGAATAAATAAAAATATTTTTACCTCATACACAGAAAACCCCAAGGAATTCAGAGAAAACTGTTAGAAATAATAAACAAATTCAACAAGTTTGTTTATTACAGGGTATGAAGTCAACATGCAAAACACAACTGAGGGGCCGGCACTGTGGAATGGCAAGTGAGGCTGCCACCTGTAACTCCAGCATCCCATATGAGTGCTGGCTGGTGTCCCAGCTGTTCCACTTCTGATCCAGCTCCCTGCTGATGGCCTGGGAAAAGCAGCAGAGGACAGTCCGGGTACCAGGCCCCTGGTACCCATGTGAGAGATCTAGGTGGAGCTCCTGGCTCCTGGCTTCAGCCTGGCTCAGCCCTGGCTACTGCGGTCATCTGTGGCGTGAACCAGCAGATGGAAGAGCTAGGTTACTCACTTCCTCACTCTCTCTCTGACTTTCAAGTAAATAAACCTTTAAGAAAAGAAAAACACAACTGAGTTTCTACATAGCAGCAATGAACTATCCAGAGATTTAGGAAAGCAATTACTTTTACAATAAATCTGAAAGAATAAAATACCTAGGATTAAATTTAACCAAGGACATGGTAGATTTACACACTGAAAACTACAAAACATTAGTGAAAGAAATTTAAAAGACCTAAATAAATGGAAAAGTAGCCTGTGTTCATGACAGGAAAAATTTATATTGTTTATATATCAATGCTAACTATACTGAGTTCAGTAGTGTCCTTTCCCCACACTGCATGTCCACCAGAATACACATGACCTTATTTGGAAATAAAGTCCTTGCAGATGTAGTTAAGAGAGGTCATGCACGATTCTAGTGGACTCCAAATCTGATATGACTGGTGTCCTTTCAAGAAGAGGGAAGTTCAAGACACAGACGGCAGTGTGCTGTGCGAAGATGCAGCAGAGACTGGAACGAAATGCCTTCAAGCCGAAGAACACCAGAGACTGCCACGTACCCCTTGAAGTCGAGAGCAAGGCAAGGAGAAGATTCCTCCCTAAGCCTGCAGAGCGAACATGGACCTAACAGTATCTTAATTTTGGATTTCTAACCTCAACAACCATGAAGGAACCATTCTACTCTATGGTTCTTTGACATAGTAGTCCTCAGAAACTAACAAACTACCAAAAGTGATTTGAAGATTCAGTGCAAATTCCATCAAAATTTCAATAGTCATTTTTTAGCCCAAATGGACCTAACGGATATCCACAGAACTTTTCGCCCTGTAGTTGCAGAATACATATTCTGCATATTCACGAGTACATGGAACTTTCTCTAGGATAGACCACAGGCTAGGCCATAAAAGCAAGTTTCAGCAAATTCAAAAAAATCAAAATCATACCATACATCTTTTCTGACCACAATAGAATGAAGCTGGAAATCAACAACTCAAGAATCTCTAGAACATACGCAAACACATGGAGAATGAACAGCATGCTTCTGAATGAACAGTAGGTCATAGAAAAAAATCAAAAGAGAAATCAAAGAACAAAAAAGTTCAGGAACAGTTTTTTTTGCATACTATTTGTTGAACTCTTCACTTAGTATACAGTTAATCTTCTGTGTATAAAGTTATGTGAAAACAGAACTTTAAAAAATAAGAATGGGAATAGGAGAGGGAGGAAAAGGGTGGCAGTGCGGGTAGGAGGGTGGGTATGGTGAGAAGGATCACTATGCGAAATGCATGAAGTTTGTATACCTCAAGTAAAAGGTTTCTGGGAATAAAATAATTGATAGAATGGCTGTAATTTTCAAAGAGAGAAAATGATGCTGGCAAATATATGGAAAAGCTGGAGTCTCCTAAATTTCTGGTAAGAATGTAAAATAAGTATAATTCCTATGGAAAACAGTATGATACTTCCAACTATTAAAAATGGAATTATTGGGTGGAATGGGCATTGTGGTTCAGCTACTGATTAGGATGCCCGTATCCCATGTTAGAGTACTGGTTCAAGTCCAAGCTATACCCCTTCTGATTCAGCTTCCTGACAATCCATTGGCAGGAAAGACGACAGCAAATGATGACTCAACTACTTGTGCCCCCGGGACCCACATGAGAACCTAGATGAAGTTCTGGGATCCTGGCTTCTGCTGGGTCCAGCCTTGGCTGATGCAGCCATTTGGGAAGTGAACGAATGGATGGAAGATACAGTCTGTGTGTGTGTGTGTGTGTGTGTGTGTGTGTGTGTCTTACAAATAAATAAAATTAAGTTAATAAGCACTTAAATAACTACCAGTAGGACCAACAGAATGGGGATTTTAAAAATTACTGGGGTGGGCATGTGGGCTAGTGGTTCAGACACCAGGTGGAACACCTGCTTTCCACATCAGAATGCTTGGGTTCAGGTTCAGGTCTCCAGCTCGAGTCCCAATTCCAGCTTCCTGCTAATGTGTGGCCTGGGAGACAGAAGGTCATGGCTCAAGGAATTAGTTCCCTGGCACCCATATGGGAGACATAGGTTGAGCTCCTGGCCTCCTGGCTCTTAGCTTCAGCCTGGCCCAGCCTCAGAAGTTGCAGCCACGTGGGAAGTAAGCTAACAGATGGGAGCTTTCTCCCTGTCTACCTTCTCTTTCCAATAAATCAATCATTTTTAGGAGTTTTTAAGGTGTTTGGCATAACAGTTACGATACCACTTGGGACACCTGTATCCCATGTTGGAGTGCCTCTGTTCAGGTGTGCACCCTGGGAGATGGCAGGTAATGGCTTCAGTGATTGCGTTCTTGTCACCCAAGTGGGAGACCCAGATGGGGTCCATAGCTCCCAACTCCAGCCTGGCCGAGTCATAGCTGTTTGAGTGTCTGAGGAGTGAGCCAGTGGATAGGAAACCTCTCTGTGCCTTTCAAATAAATAAGTAAATAATGTTTTAATTTTCTAAACAGAATTATTATATGGGCCAGCCATTTCACTTCTGGGTATACACTCAAAGAACTGAAAGCAGGATCTTCAAGAGGTATATGTACACACATGTTCTCAAGTGTTATCCCCTGCAGCCAAAAAGTAAACGTAACCCAAGCCTCGCTCAACAGATTTCTAGCTCAACAAAATGCGGAATGTCCATGCAATGGAATATTATTTAGCTCTAAAAATGAAGGAATTACCAACACTGCTGCAACACGGATGAACCTAGAGGGCATTCTGTTAACTGAAATAAGCCAGTACAATCCCACTTGCATAAGCTGCCTGTAACAGTGAAATTCATGGAGAAAGAGTAGTTATCTGGAGCTAGAGGGAGGATCAATGGAAAGGTACTGTTTAATGAGCACAGAGTTTCAGTTTGGAATGATGAAAAAGTTCTGGAAATGGAGCACAGTGATGTTTTTACAAAACACTGAGTACAATGAATGCCACTCAACTTACACTTTAAAATGATCAAAACGGAAAAGTATATGGTACCTAAATTTGTCCCAAATAAGAATGACTTAAAAAGAGATAGTATTATCAATATCTGGAAAATCACTGGATGGGGGCTGGGCTGTGGTGCAGCAGATGAAGCCAACGCCTGCAGTACTGGCATCGCATATGGGCGCTGTTTCGAGTCCTAGCCACTCCACTTCTAATCCAGCTCTCTGCTGTGGCCTGGGAAGGCGGTGGAGGATGACCCAAGTCCTTGGGCCCCTGCACCCATGTGAGAGACCTGGAAGAGGATCCTGGCTCCCAGCTTCGGATCAGTGCAACTCTGGCCATTGTGGCTATCTGGGGAGTGAACCAGTGGATGGAACACCTGTGTCTGTCTGTCTGTCTCTCTCTCTCTCTCTCTCTCTGCCTATGCCTCTCTATAACTCTGCCATTCAAATAAATAAACAAATATTTAAAAGAGAAAAAAAGAAAATCATTGGATGAAAGATTGGAAATATGACATTCCACAGAGTCTCATGACTCCGCAGATTACTGACTGGTCTCAAAAGAGAAAAAGTATCTTTATAATAGAAAAATCTGGTATACACCACCTTAACCATGTTACTGAATTTAGTGTTTCCAACAGTGAGACAAGCTGCCATCACGTGTCTCCTGGTATGACACACTGAGAAGAACACAAGGGCCCTTAGTAGTCATTTAGACCAAAACACTTCATCTGCATCTGGTCATGAGGTGACAATGAAGTAAATACAAGAGAGGTGGTCTACCAGACCACTGGACTTCTCAGCAATGCCAGTGCCATCAAGGCCTGGGGGTATGTTCCACTGGATTAAAGGACACAGGGAGATATAACCACGTGCAACATGTGTCCTTGATTGAATCTGGAGATGTTAGAAGATGGTTACATAAGACAAGATTGGGACAACTGGAAAACTGAGTGTGGCCTGGATATCAGATACAGACAGTGTGATCACTGTATGATGGTTAAGTAGGAGCATGTTCTTGTTCTTGCAGGATGAGATACGCGGTAAAATATTTATGGAGAAAATGACAGTATCTGCAAGTGACTCTGAAAAGACTCAGTGATAATAACGCTGGTAGTGAGACCGGGAGAACACTGGATTTGGCAGGCAGGAAAGCCCCGAGAGAACTGTTTCAGAAGAGTAATAAAGTTAACTTCCAGGTTACAAAATCTCCACAGATGAGCAGGCAATAAGAGCCATTGGTAGAAGGGGACCAAGAGAAGGTAGTAGAAATTCAAGAGGCCAAAGGGCTGGACAGGTCAGAGGAGGCCGACATCACCACGCCAGCAAACTGAGAGGAAGAGGCCACGGAGAATGAAAAGTTCCCCAGGACATGCAAGAAGCAGGCCAACACAGGGCACCGAAGCTCAGACTTACTCCAGGAAGGGCGTCCACCACTTACGCTCTACTGAAGGTCAATCAAACGGGAATGAGCTTAAGTGACTGCTAAGTGATGTAAGACAGACAGAAGGAAGGACTTCTGGGAAGAATGCACTCAGTCATTGGGCTGACGCGTGGACAGACCATGGGATGGTTTCAAAGCAGTCTCTCCCAGGGGACCTGATAGATGCCAGTCATGCCAGCCCCACTCACCCTGCTCTCACAGTTCAAAAACTACACATGCCCCCATGCTCGCAGACAGACATTAGTAAGTAGTAGCTTAAATACTAAAGCCAATTGCTAAAAACATGTCAGCAATGAACTGGCTTAATTGAGGTACAAAGCCCACATCTTAATTTACAAAAAAAGTCAACTGCTTACAGCAACCGCACATCCACTCCACAAAATCCTTTTCACGGAGGTCGTCATTCTCCCAACTCATTTTCCTCACAAGGTGAAAGCAATCACTCTCCACCATGTCTACCTGCAGACGGAAGGGGAAGCCGACAAGACACAGTGTAACATGCTCTGATGTGCAGGGAGAAATGGGATGCAGTTCAGCACCACTGTGATTTGTAATGCCATTTACATAATTAAACATACAGACAAGTGGCGTGAGGAGGTGGCTATGGTTAATAGAGTTACAGAAGAGCTAGAAATAGACACGGCTACAGACAGGAGGGCACACGGGGGCAGCACCCACCGGGGGGCACTGATGGCCACGGAAAGACTGTCACTCCACCAGGGCTCTTCTCTGTCTAGATGGGGCCTTTTCATCAGACTTCCGAGTTCCCCGTGCACATGAAGCACTGGCGGTGACCTGTTTCACAGATGACAGACTGAAGGGTATCAACTGGGCCACAGAGGGTCGACCCAAGAGTTCACCCCATCCCCAACTCCAGCTCAAAAACCTACCAAACCCCAGCATTCCCCCACCCAAAACACCAGGGGGGAGATTCATCCAAACCAGAGTCTGTAGCTGGGTAGGCTTTGGGACATACGGAGCCTTCAGATTTATTCTGTTTGTGCCACATGGTTTCTTCTTTCTCTTCCTGATCCTTCTCCTCCTCCTTCCTTTTTCAAGTCTGAATTAGTTGCTGACGCCAGAAACTCACAGCTACAGATAAAAGCTGTATCTGCAGTTCGGTCCCCCTGGGCTCATACTCCCGGCGCTGCACAGTCTCTCAGCCTTCGCCGCTACCTGCTGTGTCTTGTTGCCATTTCTCATTTGTCTCTGTGGCCTACTTGTCCCTGGAAGGCATTTAAGCTCCTAAGTTTGATCCAAGCCTTTCTTAAAACTGGCTTAGGCTTCGAGCCTCTACCACCCTGTGGTACCGACCTCAAGCTGTCTATGTACCAGGCAAAAGCAGCATTTCCTGCTCTTCAAGCTTCCAGAAATGTCTCCTAGCACTAGTTAGGGTTCGCTGAAGGAGTCTGCAGAAAAATATATAGCACCTGATCCAGGCCCCAACATAATGTGTGGCCGTACCTACACACACACACACACACATACACACAGCCCTTTTCCACAGTCTTCCCAGAGCAACACTTTCCCTCCTCCCCTTGACCCCACACCACCACCGCACCCCTGCTCGACTGACATTCCTGATCTTTCCCTGGACATTCCCTTGTGCTCCTGAGGCAAGGTCCCCGAGGACAGCCTACAGTTTTATCAAGGAAAGCATAAATATGTACATGATTTCTCAGAATGTTTCCCCATGCTAAAAGAAAAATGGGGCAGAGGTAGAAATCCACAGCCTCAGTAGCTGATGTGCAGGGATACAGGTGCAAACAAGCACACGGGACATGATCCTTGTCTGCATCAACAGGGCACAAACAGATAACCAGGCTAACACGAACAGCCAACACTTGCCTATTTGCTTACGTCAAATCCCTGCACCTGGAACACCTGGAGTAAGGCACTCAAAGCAAAGAGCATTCTGCTGTCCATACCACCTGCCCAGTGCCTGGAACAGAGCATGGAGTGCGGCAAGCACTCAGCAAGCCCCTGATGGATCCACAGAAACGAGTAATTTCCCAACTGCTCCTCAGACCCTGTGAGGCTGCTTGAGGTGGCGTGAGGAAGCTGAGGACGCAGAAGTTCAGCAATGTGCCCAAGGGTATCCAGGACCCCCAGGCTGGGTGTGGGTGTGGCGGGAGCAGAGGGAGACCCAGGTTTCCAAAGGGATGCGATCCTGAGAAACAAGGGGAGACAGGAGCTCCCCCTCCCTGCTGACCCAGGGCACACAGATCAGATCCCAGGAACCCCGGGGCTGCGGTGGAGTGAGGAGGAGACTCAAGCAGATGGCCCAGCTCCTCCTGGATTCGGGTTCTCTAACGGCTGCTGGCTCCCCCAGCAGCTCTTCGGGAGACAAAGGAGAAGCATTTTAATAATGTTCATCTTTCTCCTTTTACAAAAACTATTGATTCTCAATAGTGGGCGTATTTAACAGAATCACCCAAGAGGCTTCTGCAATCTCTATTTCCTCTTCACACTCGCTCCCCCGCCCCAGACTCTACTGAACGGGCAGAGGGGAGAGCTGGGAATCCCAACCACAGTGCAGGTCCATCTGGCTCTCCACCGCCAGCCCCTAGAGACAGACCAGATGCTGCCACTGGGGTTCACCTCCCAGCCCTGCACAGACTTGCTGTGGGGCTTGGGGGACTCAATGGAGGTGATACTGTCCCCATCTAATAGGGGCACCGTGAGGACCAAATGAGAGAAATACGTAAAGCACCTAATCCAGGCCCAAGCATAATGTGTGGCTGTCCACACACACACACACACACACACACACACACACACACAGGCACAGCCATGCACGCACATACAGCAGCACTATGAATACCTGGGCATTTCACAAATAAGATGGTACAAGTAATGGCTTTGCTCCCATTTCATAAATTTTTTTTTTTTTTTTTTTTTTTTTTTTTTTTTTACAGGCAGAGTGGACAGTGAGAGAGAGAGACAGAGAGAAAGGTCTTCCTTTGCCGTTGGTTCACCCTCCAATGGCCGCCGCAGACGGCGCACCGCGCTCGTCCGATGGCAGGAGCCAGGAGCCAGGTGCTTTTCCTGGTCTCCCCATGGGGTGCAGGGCCCAAGCACCTGGGCCATCCTCCACTGCACTCCTGGGCCACAGCAGAGGGCTGGCCAGGAAGAGGGGCAACCGGGACAGAATCCGGTGCCCCGACCGGGACTAGAACCCGGTGTGCCGGCGCCGCAAGGCGGAGGATTAGCCTGTTGAGCCACGGCGCCGGCCCCATTTCATAAATTTAATGACAACAAATTTTGGAACATTGAGTTTATGAATAAAAGGGGCTACTGCTGTTCTTTTTTTAGACTAATGGAATGTTCCATTTTTTTAAGCCACACAAATATGTCTGCATTTAATGAGACAGTTGTGCCTACCTGTCAGGTCTAAATAATCGGGCTGCCAAAAAAACGAGCTACAGTGACTCAAATACAGACATATTGCAGAATCCCCGGGGAGCCCAGTGAATCCACAGGGTTCCAAGAACAACGGGAAAGATACTTCCTGAAGTCTGCTGTGCCACGGGGCTTCAAATGACCCTCCAGGCGGGGGTGTAGACTCTGGGCCCCAACACACATGCCCAGGGACCTGCAGACGTGGGCATTTGCTCAGGCTCTCGGATAGGCCACCTGACTGCACCGAGCCACAGGCTACCCTGGACAGTGGCAGACTGAGCCCAGGGGACTGGGGAGCACTCCCAGTTCTGATGAACTACAGTCGCACATCTCCTCCTTGTTGCCTGCCACCCTGCACAGCCCCCGCCCCCCCCCACACACACACATGCCGCCGCCTGAGAACCTTGAAAAGCATTTTACTTAATTCAAATTTCATTAACCCTTTGTTTGTCCTCCTTACGCTCTTTCCTGGTGTTGTCAGGAACCCCTTCCTTCGCCCTCACTGGAATCATTCTTTCTTTGGCCTTTTCCCTTCCAAGCTATCACTCTTCGCATATGTGGGAAAGTAGGACTCTCTTGGCACTTTCCCAGTTCGCAGGCTTTTAGTATCACCTCCTCCACTGGGAAGGTGCCAGACCCAGGCAGACTGACAGCAGCCTCATTCCTCCTGCTGCTGGTCAGCGTCTTAACCCGAGGACCATCCTAAGAGATGCCCTCCCACAAACATGGACGCCTCCACCCTCTCATCTCCAGGCTCCTAAACACATTCTTCTGGAAGAGCTGGTAGACGGACTCTGTGGTAGCTTAAAACAAAATTCTTGTGGAGGTACGTGATCCCCAAGGAGAGAGACATCAGGGTTCCTAGCAGCAGTTACACAGGCAAAAATCAATCTCCCCCGAAGACCAATTAGGGCGCGCATGCAGGATTTTCACTTTGGCAGCTGAGCTGTGAGAAGCAGGCTGCTTTGGAGAGGAAGCGTCAGGAAGAATGTTCCTGGACAGGCTCGCCTCCTCTCCCTACTTTGCTCCTCTGCCAGCACCAGCGCGGTGCCTTAGAAAGAGCTAAGCTGCGAGGGGTGCCACTGGCGTCCCAGCACAGATGTGCACGTGGCGAGCTGCTCACTCCCGAGGGATGACCGCAGCTAGCCGCTGGCCCCCTCTCCTGGAGGGAGTGACCACTTGCTGAGCTAGACACCGCAAGAGTGTGCACACTGTATCCTTGCAGCAAATCCTGTATGACTGTCCCTTTACTACAGCTGGGCAAACTGACGCCCAGGGACACCTAGCCAGGGCCACACACCTGTTTCCGTGACACACGGGGATGTTCTCTCACTACCTGCTCTGGGGCAGTTCAGACCGTGATTCAGATAACTGCAACTGCTCTATTTTATGGACAGCGCACTTCCTGCAGCCCCCTATAAACCAGAGATCACAGGCCAGAGCCGCAGCCCTATCAGTGCTGCTGTGGGCTCTCCAGGAAGCACGTGAGCAATTCTAATGGGACCCCTCCCTCCACCTGGAACTTGCACATGGCCTTCAAAGGGAAGTCGTTCCTATAAAGGCTCAAGATCCATAACCCCTTTCCTCCCCAGCCCCCGGAGAAGAACGGCAGCTGCTGAGCTCCCGGGGCCGCCCTGCTGGTATCAGTTTTCAGCGGGACTTGGTCTGTGGGCACCAGAGCACTAAGAACCCACTGCCACCCAGACACGTGCTGGCACGCAGTAGCCCACAGAGCAGGAAGCACAAAGCCCACGGTCCCTCTCCTCGCCCACTGCTGTGGCAAGGCAGCCCATGAAGGCTCTGGGCAGTGTGCCCGCGCTACACAGAGAGATGGAGGGTGGGAGTCTGAGACACGAAGAAAAGAGGCAGGAGTGTGCTGGTCGCTATCTGCGATGTGAATGTCAAGGACTCACTAAGGCTGAGACAAACTCTGCTGAGGCCATTCCCACAGGGTTGCGAGCAGCGTCCCCCGGGAACTCCACCCCGTGTTGGCAGCAGCCAATGCTCTGTGAGCCAGAGCTATGGTAGGCATGCAGGCGGGCTGCAGCACGCTCCGGCTCCGGCTTCCGGCTCCCCTCTCCGGAATGTCATCAGAATGATCCGCGCTGGCCAGGAGTGCTTGTGTACCCCTCCTCCTCAGCCTCCAGGGGGGCAAAAGGACAGCGCCGCCCCTGCTGCCAGACAGACCGTGGCTGCTCAGCAGGAATGAGCGAGGACGGCCACATTGGAACGCCAACCCGAGGTTCCCTAAACCCAACAGCTATTCACCCCGGGAAGTTCCCGTCACTGCCATGGTAGCTGATTTCTCTATGTCCCCTCTCTGGGCCTTGAGAAAAAAAATCTCTTTGGCTGCCAAAACCGTGGCATCCATCCGCCCACAACAAAGTCAGAATCTGCCTGTTTTGCAAAAGGGAGCCAGGGACAGGCACTAGAAGGGTACCACCAGCTACTAAGGAAGGGCTTGTGAAGGAATCCTCCAGTCCCCTCCCAGCTGCCAGCCGCAGAAGTCCACAGACTCGCTCCTAACTTGGCCTTAACCTTCGGTATCTGGCAAGGAAAAGCAATGTGCCCTCCCAGGTCTGGGAACAAAACAACCTAGAGTTGAGGAGTGAATGCCCTAGCCCAGCCCAGCATACAGCCCCAACACTTCTCGTTCCTCATCTAATCCCAACTGTTCTTCGCTACATTTTTCTGGAGCCAAGCCAAGCCATCAGCAACTTTCTGGATGAGGAGGAGAAATCGGCAAAGCAAGAAGGGAGCCCTTCCCCCACCGGCAACACTGAAGGGGCTGGAAGAACTGGCTGCAGGGCCCCACTGGGTTACGGATTTGCACAGCCCCCTTCCAGCCACAACAAAGGATGGTCAGACAATCGCAAATGCCTATGTCTCCCAACCAAGGTGAGGACGAGAGGTGCCTGGGGTAAAGGGTCTCCGGCCTTCTCACTTAGAGCCGAGCAGCCTCTAACGTTACACGACAGGGGATGGGGGGGGAGGGGGGCATCCTGTCCACCCTACCCGGGACTTGGGCCGGCACCCACAGCCTCCCACCCAACGAGTAGCCCAAGACTGCCACCTAGTGGGCTCTGCTCAACACACAGGACAAGCTGAAGCCAGAACCCAGAAGAGGCTCCGACCAGAATCCTGCCCAACAGCTCTCTAGGACTTAATTCACAAGGCTCAGTGGGACTCTCTCTCACTGTGGCGACAACCAAAAGTGCTGGGGAGAACAGTTCCCCTGGGACCTGTGAGACAATAAAAGCCAAGAAGGAGTCAGCTGTGTTCTCAGAACCTGGCTTTCCCCCCGCTTTTCCAAAGCCCGGACTAGCAGCTTCCCACAACTATAGCCTGCTCCCATTCAAGCACAGGGAATGCACAGGGCAGGCACGCCAATCCCAAAACACCAGTCCTGGAATACAGCCACTCAAGCATACAGGTTCTTAGAAGAGAAAATACTTTACAGGGTCACCACATGAGCAGATTTCAGTGTGCATGAGGAGGTATCCTTGGGACAGGCAGGGTAAAGGGGCCTTGAGGGGAGCACCTGGTGAGTGGCAGACAGACTGAACTCTGAAGGATCACGACAGTGCCACGAGCTGACAGTGACCGAGCCCTGCTGTGTGCTGAGCACTGCCCTGAGCTGGGCACGCAGTGTCCCAAGGAGTCCTCACAGCAACCCAGGAGTGAGGCACCATCACCACCCCCACTGAACAGAAGGGACAGCAGAGGACTGAGTGGCCCCGAGGACCACAACTTGGAAGTAGGATGTGATCACAGGCGACGTGGCTCCTGCATCCATGGTACACCACTGCCTGCAGCTTGAGTTGCAAGACGTAGCAAATAAATAAATAAACTCCCCATCCTCAGGCCCAGAAGACCCAAGTCTGCTCTGGCCAGAGAGCCCAGCAAAGCAGCAGAATCCTGCTACTCCAGGGGAGCAGAGATGAGAATCAGGTTAGAGCAACGCAGGCAAATTCTTATTAGGAAGAAAAACCAACTGTGTTCAAAGAAGTGCTATCAGAGACCAGCAGGAAAAAAAGAAGAAAGAAAACAGTCCCCCAGAGGCCCTTCCAGGCCTGGATAAGAGATAAAAACACACATTCCCTTTCTCCAGCACTGGTGGCGACTCCAGGGAAAACCGGAGGGCAAGAAAGATGAGAAGCCCTTTCTTCCCCCCCTCTGGAGCCTCTGGAGGTCAAGGGGCCCCGTGAGGGTCAGCACAGAGCACCAACCGCCCTCGGTCAGCTGCGTCTTCCTGCAAAGGAAGAGGGCAAAGGTGGGGCCCACAGCAGCACTGCCAAGTCCCTGGAGGAATTTCATAGATTCCTCATTAGCATGGGAGAGCTGCCTGCCCACCTGTTAGAAGAACTTTCCGTTTATGGTGACAGATGGGGCAGTGCTAATAGGCTGGCTTGAACTGGGATACGGCGGAGTTCAGGCTCATTGCAAAGGGAATTAGCATTAAAACTGGATGGGTCTGCTCACTTACGGGGAGGGCTGGAGAATAAGCTCAGGGCGCTAAGCCAGACCCTCAAATGCCAGTGGTATCCTGGGTCTGAAGACTCAGACCCAGGGGTAGCCAGGCTCAGCCGGGCAGACCCCACACAGAGCCTCTAGCACCAATGGCCAGCCCAGCCTGGACCCTGACCACAGGGTCCCCGTTAGCTCATCCTGATCCAACCTCCAGGAGGGAGTCCCCAGCTCTCGAGGACTTCTCTCTGATTCTATCTGATCTGCTAGAAAATATCATCCCTCTGTGAGGTCTAGCCAGGGCCAAACTGGACAGATGGCTGGGGAAGAGCGTGTGCTGTGCCACGGTCAGCATCTTGACAGATCATCTTCAAAACAACAGAGACACATGTCTGAGATCTTAGTGGAAGCCCCAAGGTCGGCTGCCACTAGGAAGAAAAAGTCAACGACAACTCTGTGCACTGTGCCCCCGTGCTACCGAGCAACGGCCCCACGTGTGCCTGAGTGGATGCTGATTCCTTGACGCCCGCTCTAGAGTCCCTATACTGCAAAGCCGGAGAACAGAGTGTTCCGCGAGAGATGCAAGCACAGGTTTAGGGAGGACACAGACTCTGCACTAGGTGTTCTCAGCTTGAGGTCCCAGGAGAGGTCGCCTGTGCCCACCCGACCAGCACCTAGAAGGGAAATCACGAATGGAGACTGGGCCATGGGTGGGTATGGGAGTCACCAGGGGGAAAAGAGGAGGTAACGGACAAGAGTGGCAGATTTCCAGTTGTGCCCAGTGGCCACTCTTTCCTCCTCCACTGTAAGGAAGCTTCAGCTGGGCACCCAGCTATACTGCATTTCCTAGACAACCTGTGGTGAGCGACAGACATGTGAGTGCCTTCTGCTCCACAACACCTGTCCAGAAACGCCCTACTCCCTTCTGGTCTTGCCCTAAAATCTCCTGGGTAAGGACTCTCTGGATCCCTCCCCCTCCCCCCCTGTCTGGGGACTGGTGAGAGCTCAAGACATCCACTGCTGCTAAGGCTGGCAGAGCCCTCACCAGCTCTGGGCTACCCGTCTACCTCACACGAAAGAGAAAGACATGTTGTTCTTACATCTGCCTCTGTTGTCCGGGGCTTCTCTGTTACAGCAGCTCAGTCTGCACGCTCACTGGTCCAAGGACCTATCGCAGACAATGCATCCATGTGGGAATGGGTAGAAGCAGGGAAGCTGCAGGGGGGGGGGGGTCATTTCCCTAGGCATTCTCGTTTCAGAAAAGGGCATCTGACTCAGGCTAGAAATCCAAGAATCATTCTCAACTCCTCCTTCCTACTCACCCCACACACCCAGACCTCACCACACAAAAGCAATCCTTTCCTCTGGGAATTCTTCCCTCAGACACTGTTACTGTCCTTTGGGTCACCGGAGTCTCTCTCTAGGACTTCTGAGGAACTCCCCATTGATCTCCCACTTCTGTCCTCCCCAATCCCAGCCATTCCTCCCAGAACCTTGTGAGCACCTCCCACAGGCTCCTTGCATCTCGGACTCCGACTCTGCACTGCCTGGGAGACGCTCCCCCTTGTTCTCTCCCTTGCTCACTGGGAACCCTGTTAGCTCACTGAGCTCTCCCCAGCACACACCCCAAAGCCTCTGAGCTCTCCCTTCTGACCGCGGTACTCCACCTGCTCCTTGCTCTCGGTCCAATTCCCTCTCACCCTCCAGGTGCTGGCTCCAGTGTCCGCTCCTCAGAGACGTCTGTGCTGACCTCAGTCTCAACCAGGCACCCACCGTTACCCTCTCTCTAAACACCATGTGCTTCAACAGCATCACACTGGCTTCAGCTTATACGTCAGTGAGAACTCACTTATTTAGCATCTGCTTCTCCAACTGGACCGAGTCACTTCTGAATGTCCAATCCACTGCAGGCAGTGGAGCCCCCCAGCAGACACATGTTGAATGGGGAGACGAGTGGGGAGCAGAGCAGCAAAGCACGAAATTAATGGAAAGAAGAATGTTAAGGAAGAGTAGTCCCTTGGGGTCAAATATCCCGCAGAGGAAAAGTAAGTAAAAAAAAAAAAAAAAAAAGAGGAGGAGGAGGAGAAGAAGAAGAAAGGAGAAGGACAAAGGAAAGGGAAGAAGCAGCTGCTTGGGAAGAGGGCATTGGTCTCAGTGAAGGAAAACAGAGCAGGCTTGGGTAGGGGGTAGTAGGGCAGAGAGCAGAAAGGGTTAGACTTAGGATAGACAGGGCACCTTTGAAGAGGGAAACTTCTTCCTCCCGGATGGCAAGGCAAGGATGAGGAGACCTCTTGGCACTGTGGGGAGTCACAAGTTGCCAGATGGCGTGAAGGGGAGGACAAACCAACACAGCGAGGGTAACGCGAGGTCAAAGAACACGAAGGTGCGCGGGAACCCACCTGCCCACTCCGTCACCTGTCAGGACCATCATGGTCTCCAGTGGTTCCCAGGAGCCAGGCCAGGTGCAAAGAAAGCAGCTGGTGGTGTTTACCCAAGGCTGAAATCCAGCAAGGCAGCTCGGAAGAAGGACCCAGGGTGCTGGCTGTAACTGGCTGTCAGTACAGAGCCTGCAGGACAAGGAGCAGCGTGTGGCCAGCAGACAGGATGGGCTGCGAGGATAGGAGTCATAATGCAAGCCAAGAATGGAGTCAGTGGGAGTAAGAAGGAGGAGTGTGGGGAAAAAGCAGTTAATTTTTGTACTGTCAATTTATTTTATTCATTTGAGAGGCAGGCAGGCAGAGAGAGCAAGCTCCCATCTCCTGGTTCACTCCCCAAATGCCTGGGAGCCAGGAACTCAATCCAGGTCTCACACATGGGTGGCAAGGATCCAACTATGTGGGCCATCACCTGCTGCATCTCTGGGTCTGCATTAACAGAAAACTGGAATCAGGAGCAGAGCCAGGATTCGAACCCAGGTTCTCCACTATGGGATCTGAGTATCCCAAGCAGCATCTTAACCACCTGTGCCAACTGCCAAAAAAGAAAAATACCAGTTATAACAAGGTCAATGTTTGGCCATACTAGTGGGAAGACTGAGAAGCATGACCTGAAAACAGGACCATGACTGCTTTCCAGGTTTAGGCCTAAGGAAATGTTTATCATTTATGCCGAGGGCCTTCTGCAGTCCAGGTATTTTCCTGGACACTAACGTCCATAATAACCCTATGAGCTGCAATATTATCCCCCTTCACAGCTGTAGAAACACAAGGTACAGCAGTGGGGCTCAGCTGCAGACACGAGTCTCTCTTAGAACACCTGCGGGGTCACCAACAATGATACAGACCCTGGCCACCCTGGACCATACCAAGACCGAGACCTTCGGGGACATCTTTCCCCTAGATTTTGGATCCCAGACAAACTGTGACAGCACCCATAGCTCTTAAGGGAAAAGAAGACAAGATAAAGGGGAGAAATGAAAACCTTCCAAAAGATTATGGTGTCATGGAAGAGAAGCCACATACAAACTGACGGAAGCTGGGACCAGGGCAAGAAATCTGGAACCAAATAACTCAGGCTGAGGCGTGGCTCCACACCTAACTGTACCCCTAGACACCCCCCAGCCCACACACTCCTCCCCAAGGGTACCCGGGTCCTCCCAGGCCAGCAGTAGATTCTACTCACACAGCAGTAGATTAAACACAAAATCCTGAGCGGCAAAGCCCACTCCACGAGAGTAAAGATTAAGGAAGCACAGCCAAGAAGGAAGAAGGAGAAAAAAAGAAAAGAAAAGCCGCCACATCCCCAGCCGCCCCGAGTTAACAGTCTTACTCACTTCTCATCAAAAACCTCTTCGGAAGAGGTTAAGCACACAATAGGCTATCGAAGGCGCCAGCCTGCGCAGCTGCTTGAAATTCCGCACGTGTGCGTGGCCATGTATTTCTATTAATGTCCAGTGTGTGTCAGCGCGAAGATAAGGTGCCGACATCATGTCCAACCAGTCAACTAGAGAATGGGCCCCGTGTTCAACATTGTCTGACACTTGGGAGCCCCAAGAACACAGGCTCCAGGGCTGATCCTGCCCTGGATGCACGCGTATACCAGCTGCCAACGCAGCTGGGGTGCAAGGATAGAAAGGAAGGGTGGGGCCCCGAGGCAGAGCAGGGGTGCTGGGGCCTCTGGGGAGGTGGATGACGACCCAAGAAGAGAAAATACCACTGAAGACAGTGTGTGTTAGGGAAGGGTGCGCAGTCCAGAGGGGCAGAGGGGAGTGAGAGAGCAAAAGCATAAATAAGAGGAAGACCAGGAATCGGAGCCCAGGCAGCGCTGGCCACGGAGTTGTGCAAGGCTAATGTGCAGATGCTCACTTCCCCATGGGGAGGGAAGCCGGGACAAGAGGCTTCAAGCAGATCCCACACCTCAGACACCTCCCTGCCCAGTGTGTTCAGAGCCTGTGCCTGGAAAGCCCTGTCACACACTGCTACTCTCCCCAACCACCAAGTCCTAACCAAGAACAGAGCCCCACGACCCTCCAGAGGCATCCTGTTGTCCTGTGGAGACCTCCCAAGGCGAGAGGTGACGCTGTCCAGTGTGGGGCACACAGGCCCCATGAAGAATGTGTACAAATGGGTGGGGCACAGAGCAGCCAGGGACCCTACTCCCCTCAGCCTCACGAGCCCGGGGTTCATGAAAACTCCCCAGTGACAGCATCAGTGGGAACACAGATCAGGAGACAGCAGCCAGGAGAAGCACAAATTAACCCCCGGAGTCGAAGAGAACTGTCGTCGGATCCGACAGGTGGGCTTCAGAGTAAAGGAACAGAGGTCAGGAGGGAGATGTTCAGATGCCGCTCCCGCGTGAGGCAGGCACAGGTGCGGGGCTGGGACGCCAGCAGCCCAGTCCCAGCTCTCATTCCCACCCTCGACAGCACTCTGCTGAGGGCCCCTTCTTTGCCATGACAGAAAATCATATGCACTTCTGCCCTGTAGACCCCTTTCAGTCACCTGGGCAGCTTCCCTCCGTGTGCATTTTGGGGAAGCCTGGCACAGTGCAAAGAAAGGAATTTATTGAGCCCCTTCCATTAGCCAGTGTGCTGGATGCTTTGCTTACAGCCTATTATGACAGAATCTCAACAACTCTAGATGCTTGACATTTAACACGGGAGGAAACTGAGGCTCACAGAAGTTAAATAGCGTGCCCAGGCTCAAAGAGAAAGTGGAAAATCTGAGCCCAGGGTTAACAGGGTCAGAGGCTGGGCTGCTTCCAAGCTGTGGAAGGTGCTCTCAGCCCCCTGCTTTAACAGAAGAATCTTGACGTGTTTGTGTCCAGCTAAGATCGCTCACCATCCTGCCAGTGAGAGTCCCAGGGAAGGGTGTCTCTCCCAGCTAAAAAAACAAAACTGCACTGGGAAAATGCTTTTAGTCACTGGAGACATGGCAAGTCACCCGGCAATCCTGCAGGCAGCCACGCTGAGGATGGCTGATCCAAAGGACAGGAGTCCCTCTTGATTCACCGAGCTACCATAACCCCTGGACTATGTCCCTGGACCTTTTCTTCATGAGATAAACACACCACTGCCATTTAAGCCACTGCCAGCTGGGCTTCTGATACCCACAGCCAAACCCACTTCTAACTGGCACACACACTGGTCGACTAAAAGTGCTCCTCTCGGAGTCCCGACACACGAGATGGGGATCTGGCTCCATCACTGAGTGGACTTAAAGATAAAGGAAAAAAACCTAAGCCTTCTCTCCTGCCCACTTGTTGATGTTTGCCTGCCAAATAACCCCTTTTCAATTCTTTACATTGCCAGTAGCCAGCAGTGGCATCTACCCAAGAGGGCAAACACAATCTGCTTAATTGACAAATCTAAAACATTTTTCCACAAAAAGGAAAAGGCAGAATAGTTGCTCCCCAAAGACTATGGGAATAAATCACATAAATAGACTTAAAATAAACCCTGACCCTCCCCTCTCCTCAGGCCTGCTGGCATCCTGGAGGCACACACAGAAACAGGCAGGTCCCAACCCAATTTCACTGGAGCAGGAAAGCAAAGGAAAATACATGGCTGTCAAAACAGCACAGAGCTGGAGGGTCAGCCCCACTTGTCCCACGTGCACAGAGAAGGTGGCGCGGCGGTGGGCACTGCCACTCAAAGGAAGAGGCCAGGGTGCAGAGCAGGCGCCGCAGCAGGTGCTGGCAGGCGCTGCTTCCTCTGACTGCCCGTGCCTCCTGTGCCAGCACATGCCATCTGACTCGGGCCATGCGGGATGGCCTGGTTCGGAAGTCAGGTGTCCCTAAATGTGAAGCTTATGCATGACTGCATAGAACCTCTGCTCTCAACTCAGCCAGGCCTGGGCTTCTCCTAAAAGCAAAGCGGGACTTCAGCGAGGGTGCCACCTACTGTTTTGTCACCCCCACCACTGGCGGGTTTTTCCAAAGAAGCCTGCAGCTCCATCCCCTGGGAACCTTCTGGGCACACAGAGGCCACGGAGCCTGGCTGAGGTTGGCAGCCTAGTCCCTCAAGAGGCTGAAGGAAAACGCTTCCTCCACAGTTCTCTCCAGATCCCAGCCCCAGCTGTCAGCCTCTTCAGCTCGTCCCTGGTGCTAACAGACATTTTCGTAGACATGCGATCTGCTAATTAGAAGCAATGACACCAGGAATGGAACCGCAATCAGCCATTTGCCTAACAAAGTTAGCAGCTAATGAGGATTTCCCGCTTCTGTCAGCACACAGCAGAGGTCACCTGAGCCAAGCACCATAGCCGGAGAAGGGAAAACTAAAAGCAGACCTGCGATTTGGTGACTGACTCCACAAACTCTTAATGAGCCCAGGCTGTGAATCCTACTTGTAATTCCAGCTTCTTAAATAAACACTACTACAGGCGCATCTTTTACTGTAAAAAAAAAAAAAAAAAAAAAAAAATGCCGGGCTCTCCCTTCCCACGGCAGGGCCATGTGGGACAGTCAAATTCTGAAATCCCCACCCTTGAGTCTGAGCAGTCACCAGGGCAACAGCTTTCTTTAAAGAGGAGGGGTTCACAAGCTGCCCCGTTTCCCACTAGGATTCAAAATCGCTCCAGACTGCCACTCATCTTCTCCTTGCTCAACTGGCACTGTGCTGCCCACAAGAACCCCCTGGCCCAGTCACCTTCCCACTACTACCAGGGTGACCACTACCTGGCTGCAGTTAGAAATGCAGGAAACAGCAGAGGGGAAACAGCACTTCTCCCACCCACGGACACCATCCCATGCACCTGGTGAAGTGGATGGGAACAGGAACCCGAATGTGCTTAGGGGAGATGCCGGGAGCTAAACTCGCAGGTCTCTTGGGGCCACTGGGTCGCAGCCCAGCAGCCTAACAAGTGACTAGCCCAGCAGCAGCTTGACTTTCCCAGCCTTCAGGAAGGCTTCTTTGGGTTTCTGCTATGTGCCTCCAGCACTACACGGACTGCAGCTGCTGCGACAAGGGGTGGAGGCTCCAGGTGCTCAGGCAAGGCAACTTACTGCTGACAGTTCAGGGTGCCACCTGGTGTCACTCAGGCCCACAGCCATCACCTCCCAACTCTTGACAGCAGTGTCTTCGCACCGTCTCTCTAAAACGCTGAGCCCAAACTGCCTGGGTCTCTCACAGGCAGTGGCAACACAGGCGGCAGATTCTCTTCCCTACCTGTCCTCGGCAGAGAAGAGAGCACCTGCTTCTCTTCGGGGTCGGTAAGGCTGACAGAGCCATTCATCTGGTCGGGAGCTGCATCGGGGTGGGGGCAAGACAGGGTCAGGACGTGGTCACAATCACCTGGTATGCTGAGCTTTTTTGTTTTTTTAAGATTTACTTACTTATTTGAAAGGCAGCAAAAGTGAGAAGAAAAGAGAGACAGAGAGAAAGATACAGAAGGTGAGATCTTCTATTCACTGGTTCACTCCCCAAATGGCCCTCACAGTGAGATCTAGACCAGGCAGAAGCCAGGAGCCTGGAACTCCATCTGGGTCTCCTACATGGGTGGCAGAGCCCCCAAGTACTTGAGCATCTGCTGCTGCTTTCCAAGGCACATTAGCATGGAGTTGGATCGGAATCAGGTAGCTGAGACTCAAACTGGCACTCCTGTATGGTATCCTAGCATCACAAGTGACACCTCTACTGGCTATACCACAGTGCTGGCCCCAGTGTGCACTTTTCAAACCAAACAGCCCCCTACCCTGAGGACCACGGCAAGCCATATCCCCGGTGAGAACACCCCACATTCCTCAAGCAGCCGGACTGCAAGAAGCCCAGCAATCAGCAGCTCCCAACTCAGTGCAAGAGCTGGCTCTGGGCTTGCTGCACCAGAACTGCAGAGGGGCTGTTAAAAACACAGATTCCAGGCTTAGGGCATCCGAGAGTCTAATCCAGTAGTTCCTGAAGATCCAATTATCGCTTAACAAAAGGCCATTATAGATACCAGCTTCCCACTATTAACAGTGAGGCACGCAATGAGACCTCAAAAAAAGCTATAGGGCTGGTGGGCAGCAGGCTTCAGACCCTGAGGTGCTGTCCCCAACCTCACACTTGACCTCTGCTGTCCACAAGCTAATTTGTCACAAGCTACGGAGAAGAGCAAAATACTCATGCCAGAGTTGTTACCCTCACGCCTACGATCTGAGGAACAAGACTACAGAAATGCAGGAGAGGATCCGAAGAAAGGCTACAGCTAGAGTAAAACCAAAATAAACCTTCATCTCACTCATAATTTTAGAAAATTGCAGTTCAAAAACGTTGAATCCTGTATTTTTTTAACTCGTGATATTCAGTTCATATAGCTAAAGTGGCAGTTTCTTGAAGCATCTCAACAACAAAGAGAATGGAAGAATATTCAAAAGTCCTCTTCTAGCTGGGGCACAGGACAGCTGCTTCTGTGCTCTGAACCCTCAGGCTGCACAAGGCAGGGCCACAGACCACTTCATTTGCTTACTACCCTCCCTTCTGTGAAAGCATCTGGCCCCAATTTCCAGATATGCCAGTGAAGACTTTCCCAGTGTCAGGAAAAGAAGAGATCTTGGTGTCTTAAGGAGTGAGAAACTACTCTTGGGCCCAGCACTGTGACATAGTAGGTTAAGCCTCCACCTGAGGCGCAGGAATCCCATTTGGACATCAGTTCGTGTCCTGGCTGCTCCTCCTCTGATCCAGCTCTCTGTTTATGGCCTGGGAAAGCAGTAGAAGATGGCCCAAGTGCTTGGGCCCCTGCACCCATGTGGGAGACCCAGAAGAAGCTTTGAGTTGGCCCAGCTCTGCCACTGCAGACATCTGGGGAGTGAACCAGCGAATGGAAGACCTCTGTCTGTGGCTCTGCTCTAAAATAAATAGATGAATCTTAAAAAAAGAAAAGAAAAAGAAAACCATTCCTCATCAGACTTCCAGAACGTCATTCCACAGCCACACTTAGACCAACCATGCTGGCCTCTCAGCCTGCTGCAACACCACTCCCGTGTGCGGCCACGTGCCTCATCCTCTCCGGACACCTGGCCTTCATTCATGGCTTTCCTTTATAACAACCCTTCCACCTCTTCTTTACCCACCAAACTTCTACTCATCTTCCAGGATTCAGTTCACACAGCATTTAAAAAAACAAAAAAGGAACTGACTGATTGATTTAAAAGACAGATTGACAAAAAAAAAAAAAAAAAAACTTCCATCTGCTGGTTCACTCCCCAAATGGCCACAACTCCACCTAGGTACAGCCAGAAGCCAGGAACTTCTTCCTGGTCCCCCATGGGGGTAGCAGGAGCCCAAAGCCTTGGGCCATCATCCACTGCCTTCTCAGGTACATTAGCAGGAATCTAGATTGGAAACAGAGCAGCTGGGAACTCAAACTGGCCTCCATTCAGAGATACTGGCATCACAAATGGCAGCTTAACCTACTGCGCCACAACGCCAGTGCCGCACATCACCTTATCACCGTGCCCACTCCACCAGGAGTCAGATGGTGCCGCCTCCTCGCCCCTCTGCTGTCTCCCGCGCTGCTCGCAGGACGCTCCCAGCACTGCACTGCTGCATCTGAGAATGTTTCACTCTCCTAATGAACCTGTCTTCTCAAGGACAGGAGCTGCGTCTTAGTTATTTCCATTTATTGGAAAACGGAACCAGTGCCTGACATATACAGGATACATAGAGAGTACAGATAGATAGATAGTTCACCCAAAAAGAAAAGAAACCAATATTGTGGCTTTCTACCAGATGTACTGCAATCTCATGAGCCTAATAAGATGTGTCTGGAATCTTAAGTCGTATTCCCCTCTAAGCAAAGTCTCTTCCAGGCCCTGTTACTCCACTCATCGAGTTTTTAAAGCTCTACCCAGCTGAAGACACAGATCAACACACTGCTTTGTTTTTTCTTATTTCTACCCAGAATGTTCTATCTGGACTCCATTTTTCCTCTGCCAGTTCAGAGGGGAGCACACCCCACACAGGCTCCAGCTGAGACTCAAGGCCCTCACCCAGAGCAGCACGGGGGCTTTACCTGTTGGCAAAGGACAGGAAACGCAAATAACACCCAGAAGACAGTCACGGCTGCAAGTGGGTGGGAAACGGTAACACTTTTGTCACCAGAAGTAGGTTATAAAAATTATTACCTTTCCTCGTCATTAGTTTTATGAACTTTTCCCAATAATGAGCTAAATCATTCCCTCATGCAGAAGAGGATTTAAAAATCAATATTGTAAAAGTCAGAGGCAAACAGAGAGGGAAGAAGAGCACATTAAATGTCAAATTGCTCTCAGTGCAGTCAAAAGGGAAATCCTCCCCCATGGGAGGCCAAAGGTTTAAGAATGTGTGGCTCGGGGTCCTGGGTCACAGCCCATTCTGCAAGCGACCACACCAGGCTCACCTCAAGATCCACCCTGGCCCAGCACCCAGGAGGATTGCTGTGATCCGGACACCTCCAGACCTCTGCCCAGCGGGAAGCCAACTAACTGCACCTTTCAGTCCTGGCATGTGGGAGACTTGGATGCGCAGAGAAAAGCCCGATGCTTTTGTTCAGGTCCCTTTCTCCCCCTTTCTCCTCTTCTTTAAACCCTCTGAAGTGGGCCAGCATTGTGGAGCAGCACGTTAACAGCTGCTTGTGACACCAACATCCCGTATGGGAGTGCTGGTCCAGAGCCGGCTGCCCTGCTTACAATCCGGCTTCCTGCTAATGCATCTGGGAAGGCAGAAGACAGCCTAGGTGCTTGGGCTCCTGCCACCTGGCTCCTGGCTCTGGTCTGGCCCAATCACCCTGGCTGTTGCAGAGTGAACTAGAAGATAAAAAATCTCTCTCTCTCTCTCTCTCTCTCTCTGCCTGTTACTGTGTTCTTTGAATGAATGAATGAATGAATGAATGAATCTTTTTTTAAAAATTCTCCAAAGTACAGTAGTAGAATTACCTCTACTTTGTACCTGCCAACCATACAAACCAAAGGGAGCCCCTTCCTGGAAGTGAAGGCCACAGCATCCCGTCAGCATCTAGCTGACTGCCAGTGTCTCTGCTGACGTACAGAGCAGTACCTGACCCCCCCTCTCCCCGATTTGTGCTGAGTACTAAACATGGCTGTATGCCTTCAAAATCACCTCCGAATGCAGCTCCTATAGGACCCAACTCTGGCTAACTTAAGCCAAGGAGAGTTGACTGGCAGGTTATCAGCAGATGATCCAATCTTCAAGAAGGCAAGAGGACCAGACAGAAACCAGTGGTACCCTGGAGGTGTCAGAGGCAACAGAAGACATGATCTCACTGCATAAAGGGCCCACACTGCACTGGGTAACTTCCGGCAGGGCCTCCTTCCCTTCCTCGGAACTCAGGCAAAACTCAAAGTCCCTGGGGACAGGGTCTGAATGGCTAGACTTGGGAGCTGTGCCCGGATCTGGCTTCTCTACAGGAAGCTGGGTATGGTTATTGGAATTACAACTCCACTGAGACTACATAGGGCAGGAAACAGGAGAGTTCCCAAAAGGAAACCAGATACTACTGCACTGAGGAATGCATGCTGGGATGTCAAACACGTGAGAACACCCACAAAAGTAGTTAAGTGTTTCTAAATTGGAGGAAACAACCTGCTTTCTCTGTTCCCTAGAAACTCTGCTTCGGGAAGGCCACTGTCCCTCCAGACATCTGGGGACAGTCAAGAGAGGATGAACCTTCCTCACTCTGAATTGCCCTTCACCTGAAAAACTACAGACCTCTCCCAGAGGTCCCCTAAGTCCCTCCCTCTTCACCAGTCAAAGCCAAGTTCTTCCCCCCAGGGACACTCTGAGGTGGTGGCGCCCAACCTTCTCTTTGCAGGTGGGAGAGAGGGAAGCTGTGAATTCCCTTTCACTGTAATTAACACATTCCAGGTGAGAATGAAGAGATTGCACACCTGTCCGCTATGATGTTCCTTCACTAGATGACTGTCCCAGGTGGCCAGCTTCTCCTGCTCATTCCAAAGTGATTAACCCTTCATCTCCAGGATGAGGGTCCCTATTTGCCTGGTTGTCAGGCTCCCTGCATAGTGGTGACCCCTGCCTGCGCCCCAGAGACTAACTGCAAGAACCTCTGAAGTAGTGTCCTGGCTCATCTCTCCCTGCATCAACAGACTTCACCAGGAAGCCCCAGCATTCCAAAAGCGTGCGTCAGATGGCATCACACCCATCCTTACAAAGTTGTAGGAACCCTCAGCTATTTCAGAATCCCTGTGGGCCATTCTGTAGGCTAACCCCTCACGGCATCCAAAGCCATCTACACTCTGGCTTCAGATCTCTACTCTTCTCTCACTGTGTCCTGTCACCTCCTGGATACTCTCCTCTGCACCCAGCCACTCCCTCAGCCTAGGGGGCTACACATCTTCCAAGGTTGAGGTCAAATGCCATCTCTGACCCAGCAGCTGCTTACACCATGCCCCTGTATTCCCAACCATAACTTCTTCACCCCGTTGAACACTTCAGTGTAACCAATTCAGCCTTTCCAAAGCTCGTCTTCCCCACTAATCTGAAAATCTCCTAGGGGTTAGGATCCTCCACTGTTCGTATCTCTCAGAGGACCCAGTTAAAGCAGCATCTGCTATGTGCCTACTGCATAAATGCTTGAAACATTTGTACAGTCATCAAATTAGTAAGCAAGGGCCCGGACACAGCCAGCATGTCTGCCTTCCCCTGCCAGGAGAGCACAATCCTAAGTGGGGAGCTCACATCATCCTCTATGCACTTCTACAGGGCTCCGTGTGAACCACACTGCCCACCCCAACGCAGGGCAAGGCCGCTCCTGGACTCAAGACCCACAGCCTCTGAAGCAGGTATCATCAGATGCCTCTAAGAGCCATTCCTCCCTCCCTGTCTTCCTGGCCGTCAGTCCTCAATCTGTCTGGATGTGACCCAGATGTGACTACAAGAGCCCTGTCTGCAGTCAGTAGACCATCCCTACTCCCTCTGCCACAGGCTGGCTTAGCCACAGGCACAGGGTGTGACTCAGGCCAGTGTGATGTAAGAGCAAGTAGGCTGGGGGCTTCTGGGAAAGTTGTCCTTGCTGATCGGCATGTGGACCAGGACAGCCTCTCTTCTGCAGTGCTGTCCACCTGCCTATAACCTGTGGGGCATCAGAAGCCATCACCAACTATAGGGCCATTATCCTGGACTGTGGCCGGCTCCTGTCAGCCTGAACACGCACTGGCACAAGGAAGCTGACAGAGTAGAAAGAGGAGAGGCACTGGGTCACTTACCATGCTGGTGAGCCACTGAACTGGTCTATGCTGGGGTGCTTCTAGACTTCTCACGTTGTGAAAGAAACTCTGCACTTAAGAACAACCCTGACTACTAGCCTCCAATCAGCTAAATGTATGAACAATAACACCAATAATATCACACGTTCACAATCTGCTAGACATGCACTAATCCCGGATGGATACGATCTCCCCTGCTCCCCTGGGCAATCCTGGTGTGAACATCAAGAGCCTCACAGACAGCAGGCCCAAGCCAGGAAACAGGGAGCGAGGATTTGCACCCAGACTGTCTAAGTAAAAATGATACTTTCCATTTCATACACTGCATGGCCGCAGCCCCTAGACCTCATCCCCCACACTCTCCTGGCACATATACCACCACAGTCCTTATTCCTGTGATGTCTCAGAGCTGCACGAGACCTGGGAATGATCAAGTCCCCTACTGCACAGCTCTGAGACCCGCCGAGACTGAAAACACATACCAAAGTCAGCAAGGTCAACCGGTGACAGAGCCAGAGGTAGAAGAACCCGAGATCCGGCTTCCTGGAAAGGTCTCCAGCCCACAGAGGTGAGGCTGAGCACATGTGATGGGCAGTCCGAGCCTGGAGGGCTGACTCGGGCAGGCCCTGACCTACCGTGATGCCCAGGGGGCCGGCGTGAGAAGATCTACACTCACCAGCTGGGCCGACTTGTGCTTCTCAGGTTCAGCATTTCCTGTCCCCTGAGGCAGGGGCATCTTGGAGTGCTTCATGTCTGCCTCTCTTTCCCTCTTTGCCACCTGGAACAGCTCATCCTGGACTGTGACCTGCTCCTGTTTGAACCTGTTTCATGGAGAGATGGGAAGAAGCTGACGCAGGTGCCATGACTGGAAGAACACAGCCAAGGAAAGGGGTGTGCTTGCTTCAGATGGCGAAGCAGGACTGCAGCTGTGCGTCGTTAGAACTCCGTGGCCAGCCACTGACCAGCCAGGGAAGGTGAGGGTGTGGTCAAACTACACACTTTGTTGTCTCACTCTCCTGAAGTCAGATATCAGTGACAGAACCCAGGCAAAGGGACAGAGTGACACCTTCAGGCAGGACAACGCAGCTCAGGAACAGAGACCTGGCTACCAGGTGAGGAGTCAGGCAGCCACATGCCCCGGGACAGATTCTCAGGACAAGGACTCCAGCCTGTATGAGCCACTCCTTCAAAGCGGGTGGGCAGCTAGGAAGTTCTGCCTTCCTCTTGCTGCCATTTGAGAGCTTGAAGGTTTTCCACAGCAGAAATTCTTTGAACACTCAACTCTTCATCCTAAGTATTCTCCTACCCTTTAACCTATTTCTGGGCATTCTGCCTATTTCTGGCAGTCTCTCTAATGCTATAGAGAGAAAAAAATTATTAGTACTAAGATGCTCGTTGCAGTACTATCCATGAAAAAAATGCAAGCAGCCCAAATATTGAACAGTCAAGGTCAAGTTAAAATATGGCACAATCCTAAAATGGTATATTATATTGCCTTTAGAAAATACATTCTTTGAGTCTAGTGGTTGAAACTAAAAGTTTAGAATCAGTGGTATAACTAATGGAAAATAATCATAGTACCACATGAAAATATCAAGATGGACAATTATTTATGACTTTAAAAAAATAATAATCCTAAGCTTGGGGAAAGAAGATGTTAACAGTGGTTCTGTATTGAGACAAGGAGTCTACGAAATTTTTTCATTTCACAAGTTTTCTCAATCTTTCGCTAGCATATGTTAATGTTTTATAAAAATGTTTAAGAGTACCTGAAAAAGGACAGTGGGAGAGGTTCAGGTTAGTTGCTCCTACAGAGGCCTCTTAGGACCAGGAAAGATCAGTGCTTACAAAGCGGCTCCGAATGCACACCCCATGGACAGCCCCAGCATGGCTGGCCTCCAGGAAGGGCTAACCTCCAGCCCTGGCTGACACAGGGCCCCCAAGCTAACTCACTGGGTCCTTTGGCCACACAGAGGCCAACTGCCTGAAGGATAATGAAAAAGCCAATCAGTAACAAGCACGGTTACTCGCTAATAAATTCTGTATGGGAGGCACTATACTTACGTGCTTTGTATGTGTTAACACGTGTAATCATGACAGGAGCCCAGTCAGAGAAGTACTCTTCTTAGTCCTGCTCAGATACAGAGATTTTCCAAGGTCACCTCACTAGGAAGTTGCAGAACGAGGTTGCCAAGCTGTGCTCCACGGGACCTTCTGTGCCTCAACCACTTCTCTACAAATCCTTACGGGACAGGAAACAGGTCCTGTTTCGGAGATGTGGCTAGACCTCAGATCACCATCTGTGCTGATGGGTTGTCGCCAACATCCTGGAGCCTGTTCCTCCAGACAAGTGCAGTCGGAATGGGGAGGGCTGCACCTTCTTCCTCTCCCTAAAATCCTGCCTGCCTGTGCTCACATATGCAACATCCAGCCACCCAACTGCTTGGTCCCAAGTTTTAAAATGATTTTTAAGAACAGCAGCAATCACCTCCCCATGCCCCCTGTAGTGTGGACTCATCTTTAAACAGAACAAGAGCCAGCTATACTACTGGGACGTCCTTCAGTGCAAATGAGATAAATGTGTGAGACAAACCCCTCAGGGCAGGGGCAGGGGTCCCTGGAGAGGGGAAAGGTTTCAGAGAGGGCACAGCCAGCCAGGCGTGGGGGGCGCTTGCGCTTACCTCTCGAGAGCCTCCTTCCTTCCTGAGGACTGCTGGCCACCGCTGGCCTCCGATCTCAGTGCTTTGGGTTCTGAGAAGGAAAAAGAAGAAAAGGCCCATCAGCAGCACCCGGGATCCCACAAAGCCATGATGTTCACACCTCCTGGTGAGCATGGTCTTGGGAGACTGGCCAAGAGACGGACAGAGGAGTCCCCAGACAAATATGCCCCGTGGACAGACCAACGCCCCCGCGGGCAGCTGAGGAACACAGCCTTGATTCAACCAGTCTGGAACACCTGACCTGATCACCCTCGGGCCCCTCCCATCCTGAAGGGTCTCCTGCATCAGGCCACTTACAGCAGTGTGCTGGCGGCAGGCAGGGCCATGTGAGTCCGGTGCTCCAAATCCACCCCTCTTCACTCAACAACTATTTGGAATCCAGCTCATCTCCTAAACGCAGGCCTCAGTGGCTGAGAAGAGCCAATGTTTGCCCATGAGGACACCTCCCAGGCTAGGTTTCAGCTTGTTACCCTTAGAACTCCACTCTAGAGTCCCAATCCTGAACGCAGCAAATGCCCATATTAAACCTAATGACATTTTAATCTGTTCTCACTTCTAGCATTACTGCACTCTTTAGATTGTGATGCCTGGTCTACTTCTGATCATCAGGAATTTGGGGATTTCTGAGCCAATCAAATTCATTCTCTTGGGACCGGCACTGTGACAGCCTCTGCCTGTGATGCCGGAATCCTATATGAGCACCAGTTCTAGTCTGGCTGCTCCTCTTCTGATCCAGCTCCCTGCTATGGCCCAGGAAAGCAGTGGATGATGGCCTAAAGATTTGGGCTCCTATACCTGAGTGGGAGACCTAGAAGAAGCTCCTGTCTCCTGGCTTCGGATTGGCCCAGCTCTGGCCGTTGTGGCCATTCGGGGAGTGAACCAGCATATGGAAGACCTTTCTCTCTGTCTCTTCTCGACCTCTCAAATAAATAAATAAAATCTTTTTAAAAAATTGACTCTGTACGCCCTGGTGACAGTGGAGTCTTTGTTTCTACCTCCCTCCCCTCAGGCTCAGTCCTTCCAAAAGCACCTGCTAGCCACAGCTCAGTGCTTTCCCGCGGCCTTGCCTGATGTCCGGCACTTCCAGTGCTGGCGTCTTGAGCAGTACTGGTACAACTTGGGAGCCAGCTGTGTGAGAGAGCACGTGGGCATTTGCTCTTCCAGTCCCACGCCTGTCAAGAAACCCTTCAGGGAGGCTCCTCCAAAAGCAGTCAGCCTGTGACTGGCACCTTCAGCCCGCCTCTCACCTGAGCACAGCACAGGCGGCTCGGTCACACACCAGCTCTCAAGGTGGACTGAAAACCCGGCAGACAGTTCCTGCAGTTTTGTCTCAGTGTGCATACTCCCCACTGGATTTATTTACATACAGCAGATGCAGTGAGCTGCACGTTATCATCTCTATTTGTTCTTGGTAGAGAATTAGGCATTACGCCCACTGCCTGCCTCCATGTATGAACCTGACCACTCTCCTGGTCCCCTTAACGCTCATCATTTAACATGCACGGCTCCAGTTATTAGCGAAGCAGACAGCTTTGTCACGTTTATGGCCATTTGAGCTCATTTTCTACCGAGCTGTCTTTCTTAAGGATCTTTAAGATTCTTTGTATATTAAGATTACTAGCACTTTGTCAAATGTTATATTTTCCCTAGTTTATCATTCATTCATTTTTTATTGTTTCTAATCTCACTCTTCCTACCTTTCTTCTTCGTTTAAGGTTTTTTCACTTGATGAGGTGCTCAGAAAATCTCTTATTATACTTTCACGGCTTCAGTTCTCAGATTTAAGTCTCTTAATTCCTCTAACATTTATTTGGAGGTATGGTGTGAGATAAGGACTTAAATTTAACTTCTTTTTCTAACCTTGTTCCATCACAAAAATAAAAGCAAAAACTAGTTTTACAAGTTAAAAATATCTTAAAATCAGTCAACCTCCAGACGGTGCACTCAGGCTGACTCTCCTCCAGCACTCAGAAACTCAGAGCTCACTCCCATCCCGTAAACTGCAAAGTCTCTGATGAGAACTAGGACCGAATGACAAATGAACCACTATTCCTGCTTTGTAAACCGCTGAGACTTAACAAAACCAAGGCAAATGCTTCTTTTATCTTCCAAAGCTGAAACTGAGGTGTAACCTATTTTGGCAATTTTCACTTTTCCCATCATTTTCTCCCTCTCACCAGGCAATCCAGTTTATTAGAATACCCTGGGTCAAGTTATACCCCTCCTCAAACCCTCACCAGTTGTCCAGAGAGGGGTGATGACCAAGCACCCATGGTAAAGTTCTGTCACTTGTAGATAACCAAAAGATCTCCAGACCCAGCTACTGACAGGCTTCAAGGTGTATGGAAGCCCTGCTGCAGGCAGCACCGGGACAGCAGTCAGAGCACCTGGCACCTGCTCCCTGGCTGGAGGATGAAGCCAGAGCTCTCTGGCTACTGCGTGGAGGTTTCCATGGCCTGGCCCCTAAATAGCACCCCCATGTCTCTCCTTCCCTTAAACTTTACATTCAGAGCAGACCCCTGCACTGGCCTCTGGGCCCCTGGCCCTACTGTTCCCAGCCTGAAATGCCCTTCTACCATATTCTACCTTTCAAAATCCTCCATGAAGTAATGAGCCATTGCCTCCCGTGTGCTACCACCAACCCTGGGCAGCCTTGCACCATGATACACTACCATAACCACTGGGGTACACATCTGGCCCTTGAGCCAAAGCTAAGTTGTGTGTGCCATGGACAGGATACCAGCCTGTCTGTCACTATGTCTTAGCATGGAGGCACGGGACCTAGTCCATGAATAGCATTCAAGAAGTGCTAAGTGGACAGGATATAACTGCTGCCCTCTAAACTCTTATAACCTAACAGGGAAGATGAGGAGAGAACACAACTCCGCTGGGAGGCAACGCGCAAGAAGAACTCTCCAGTGCACGGTTATCCACTGTGGCACAGAATTTATCCTCTGTAGTGGATGGCTACTCCAGATAAACGATGTGTTTTTAAATCAAGTTACAGGCATAGACAGATCCAAATTCCCATAGACGGTACTGGTTGAGCAGAAAAGCAGCAGCTCCAAGGACATTTTTGTTTTGTAGTATCTATTTTTGTAGCTTATAGCCTCTTTTCTTAAAACGGACTTTGCTTCTTTATGTTTGCTATAAGTAGTTATTTGAGGAAAAGAACCAATTTCTTCATTTGTGATGACACAACAGAGTAGAGATTAAGTCAGCTGTGAGCCTGGCTTGGGTGCCAGCTCCACAGGGGGCCAGGGAAGAGGACCCCTCCCGGAGCCCGGGAAAGGACCCCTTGACCTGCGGTTACATTAGAGTTACCGAGGTTGGCACCAAAGTCTTGAGCGAAATTCCTCCTTATCTGGCCCAATTAACCTAAGTCCCTACAGTTCTCTGACTTGAGGGCTGGCTGGATGTCCCACTGAGGCTCTGTAGTGGTTACATTTCTTTTAAGGATCCTTAGAAGCAACTTCTTACCTGAGTTGTCAAACCCAATCCTTCTGCTCTGTTTTCACAGGTGGAGAGACCGAAACAGAGCGAGGGAAAACAGCCTGGCCCTGTTCCCGAAAGCTCTGACTGAACAGTGCTGCTTCACTGCACCAGACAGCATCTGCCATGCGTGGAGAGCCACACGCCCCCGAAGAGTGTCGCTGACATCACCCTGGCACACACGTGAGCCACACAGGCCGCTCACTGTACTCTGACAAGCAGGTGACTGGTTGTACCCTCCACCCTCTTGCTCCACTCTCCCCGGGGTGCAACCCACCCTACCTTTCTGTGGGGCGTTTGCACTGCCTCCTGGAGACCCCAACGCAGACGGCAGAGGGGCTCGCTGCTGGCCTGCTGCAGGCTGGCTGGAATCCTTCATGCGGTTAACCACATTTTCAGACAGCTGCAGGAAGGATCGAGGAATGGGAAAATGGGGACAGGGACAAGTTACATCACAGAAACCTCCAGAAAGGCAGAGTTCCCTGTGTTCACACCCCGGATTTCCTGAACACACTGCTTCCTCCAGACCCACTCAAAAACCTCTCCTGGTACCCAGAGCCCATCAGGCCAAAGCCAAACCTGTCAGGAATGCTGAGCCTTCCACAGTACGTCCCGGACTGGCTCCACAGCTTCATCTCCTACCACTCCCAGACACAAGTCCTGCACTCTGCAAAGCCTGAGTTCTCATTTTCTCACCTCCTCGGGGGCCACATAGGCTGTTCCCTTCGAACCACCACCAGGCCCCACTTCCCACCTGGCACGTCACCACTGCCTACATCTTACTCTCCCATTTAGGGCACCCGAGTGTTCCCTTCTGCAGAGACCTTTCTCCAACAGCACCCACGTGAAGCATCGCTTTCTCCTCCCTTAATCCCCCGCACAAGGAGGCACTGCCCCTCCTGCCCTCCCTCCTGTGGCGGCCCGCGAGGCTCCGTGGGCTAGGGCTGCCCTCACTCATCTCTGTAAACCCTCCGAATCCACACGCAGATCATCAGGACGCTGCTAGTCTCATTTCTCCCTATGCCTTTAATGAAGACTGGATCACCAAAACTCCCCTTCATTCGAGGGAAGTGAAATAGGCATCAGGGGGTCATTGAACAGTTTACTGAGATGAAATGGCAAGCTGGGGATACATCCAGAATAAAAACCCTTAAGAGTTCACTTCAGTAAATATTTATTAATTGCCTAATATGTGTAAGGCATCATAAAGCACAGTTGAGAGAAGACATTAAATATGACTTCAAGACAAAAGACATGATCAGCAATTCCACTTCCAGATATCTAACTGAGAGAAGTACTCCCCTGTGTGCACAGAGGCATGTATAAGACGCTCACTGTGGCACTGGGGGGAGGGGCAGAATTGGCAACATGATAGCATCTAACAACAGGAAATTGGCTAAAGAAATTATGGTGGTGGGGTGGGCATCGTGGCGTCGGGCATCGTGGTGTAACAGGTTAAGCAAGTGCCTACAATACCGGCATCCCATATGGGCACCGGTTCAAGTCTCAGGTACTCTACTTCTGATCCAATTCCTGCTAATGTGCCTAGGAAAGCAGCAGAAGATGGCCCAAGTGCTTAGGCCCCTGCACCCACATGGGAGACTGAGATGAAGCTCTTGGCTCTCAGCTGCAGTCTGGCCCAGCCCTGGCCATTGTGACTATTTGGGGAATGAACCAGAGGGTAGAAAATCTCTCCTTTCCCTAACTCTGCCTTTCAAATACATCTTTTAAAATAAAAGAAATTATGGTGTATATTCCATGAACTATTAAGGAACCATCATGGAAGGGTGTATGCAACACAACTGCTGACTGTTTAAACAGTCAGAGAATCCTTTCTATATCTCAATTTTTGTAAAAAGATACGCACAAGTATAAAATCACAAACTCAGAAATATAGCTAAATGAACAACTGTCTTGGCAACCTGGCCTGAAGTCAAATGATCATAGATATAGAAGTTTATGTCTGAGATGGAGTTCCTCCTGGTTGCTGGCTTCAGCTTGCTCAGCCCCAGCTGTTTGTGGCCATTTGAGGAGTGACTCAGTAGATGGAAAGTAACTTCTCTCCCTCTTGCTCTCATTCTGTCACTCTTTCAATCAGATTCATAAATCTTTTTTAAAATGTACATTTGAGTTTTTACTATTTGCCCAGACACACATACATGGATCTGCACCCAGGGGGAATATACGGGGCTACTACCAACGTGCTCAAAGGATTATACCCTGCAAGCAGGGGCAGGAGCAAGATTTTTACTTTTGGTACTCCTGTGACTTAATTTTTTTTAACATAAGTGTTTAAAGATTATGACAGTAAGAGTTAAGTCTGTCTAGTATGTAAGATATATACCAATCAAATTCCTAATTAGTCACAGAACAAGAGAAGTTCAAACATATCAATGGAAGAGAATACAGAGCACACAAGTAAGCCCTTACATCTACACTCAACTGACTTCCAACGAGGGTGCTAAGGTGACTCAATAGGGGAACAGAGCCTCTGCATCTCTGGAACAGAGCGATGCAACAACTGATATCCCCATGCAAAACAATTAAGTGGGACCTCTACCTCACACCATGTACAAAAACTAATTCAAAATGGATCAGACACCTAAATGTAAGAGCTAAAACAATAAAACTCCCAGAATAAAATATAAGGGCAAATCTTTATGGCCTTAGCTTTGGCAACCAACTGTTAGATATGACACTAAAAGTATTGCAACCAAAAGAAAAAAACAGATATATCAACCTTAAAATTTATCAAAGTAACTTACAAGACAACCTACAGAATGGGAAAAATAGCTGCAAACCATACATCTAATAAGTAATCTGCATCTAGAACATAAAAAGAACTCCCACAACTGAATAATAAAAACAATCCAATATAAAAATGGGCAAAGGATCTGAACAGAAATTTCACCAAAGAAGATACATAAATGGCCAATAAGCACATGAAAAGAAACTCAAGACAATTAGTCATTAGAGAAATGCCACCCTTAGATACCACCTGACACCCAGCATGTGGAGGTCAGAACTCTGTTACACTGCAATGTAAAATAGTACAGCAGCTGGGGAAAAGTCTGGAAGCTCCTTAAAAAGTCGTACATAGAATCACATAACAATTCCACTCAGAGGAATATACAAAAGAGAAATGACAACATATATCCACGTAAAAATTTGTACATGAATGTTCTTAACAGCATTATCCATAATAGCCAAGGAACGGAAACAGTCCAAAATGTCTTCAACTAATAAATGGATTAGTAAAATAAAATATATCTGTACAATGGAATATTAATTAGTCATAAAAGGTAATTAAGTACAGACACATGCTACAACATGAGTAAACCTTAAAAAACAACATGCTAAGTGAAAGAGTCAGGCCACATATTACATGACAGATTATACATATAATGACACAAGTTTACTTCAGCAAGTTCACGGAAAAGGAAATTAAAAAGATAAGCTTATTTTGTGGCAAAAAAGGTTTTGAGTATCATGTGTAGTTTTCCCATAATATACATTTTTCCTTTAACTTTCTGAAACCTTCTTGTATGCGTGGATTCAGTACCTTTTGCATTAAAACAAACTTATCTTGCGACTAGTGCTGTGGCACAGGAAGTTAAGCCACAACTTGGAATACCAGCATCCCATTTTATAATGTAAGCTGAGTCCCAGCTGCTCCCAGATTTGCTCCCAGATTCCTGATAATGACCTGGGAAAGCAGTGAAAAATGATCTGAGTACCTGTCTCTTGGTCACCATGTCAGAGACCAGGGGATGGTGTTCCTAGCTCCTGGCTTCATCCTGACCCAGCTCCAGCTACTGTGGTCATTTGGGGAGTGAACCAGCAGATGGAAAATGTCTGTTCTCTCACTCGCTCTCTCTTTCAAATAAATAAACAAATCTTTTTTAAAAAATAAAGTAAATGTACCTTTTAATTCCATTTACCCATTTATTATTATTATTATTATTATTATTATTATTATTATTATGAGAGGCAAAGAGAGAGAAAAAAAGTTCCCATCAGCTGGTGCACCACCCAAATGCCTAACAATGGTTGGGGCTGGGCTGGGCCAAAGCCAGGGAGCCAGGAATGTAATGCAATCTCCCGCATGCATTTCAGAAACTCAGTTACTTGAGCCATCACCTGCTGCATTGGCAGGAAGCTGGAATCAAGTGCCAGAGCCAGGAACCAAACCCAAGTACTCTGATGTGGGATGTGGGCGTCCTAACCACTAGGCTAAATGCCCGCAGTGCACAAACTTTCTGAAGTACCTCTGTCTGCCCAGAACAGACAAGTCTCCAGAGGCAAAATGTGGATTAGTGCTTGGCTTGGCGAAACGGGGAATCTGGAGGTGACTGCTAAACACCAGGAGTTTTGTTTTGTTCTATTTTTCCCCAGGAGGGGATGATGAGAATGCATCTGGTCACACGTATCTGTGAATATACTAATAACTACTAGATTGTATTTTTAAATTTTCTTTAAAAATTCATCTATTTATTTGAAAGACAGAGTTACAGAGACAGAGGGAGAGGCTGAGAGAGAGCAAGTGCAGTATGTTCCATGTGCTGGTTCACCCCCCCACACATGGCTCCAACAGCCAGGGCTGGGCCAGGCCAAAGTCAAGAGACAGGAGTTTCACCCAGGCTCCCATGTGGGTGCAGGAGCCCAAAACTTGGGCCATCTTCTGCTGCTTTCTCAAGCACATTAGCCCAGAGCTGGATCAGAAATGAAAGAGCCGGAACTCAAGCCAGCACCCATATGGGATGCTGGTGCTGCAGGTGGCTGCTTAACCTGCTGCACCACAGCGCTGGCCCTGAAGTGTATTCTTTAAATGAGTGAATTATATGGCATATCAATCATACCTCAATAAAGCTATAATCTATAAAAACAGAGGGAGAGAACCAAAGACAAAGATCAGCAGCCCAAAGAGGATGATGTCGCTTGGAAACAGCGGAAAACAGACATTCCAGTGGCGAGAAAGGCACAAAGAAGGCACGTGTGCCTGTGTTCCTGAAGCGAGGAGCAGAACTTAGACAGAAGAGAAGCTACAATGCCTTGGCAGGGTGAGGGTGGAGGTGGGGAGGGAATGCTCCAGCACAGGGCAGGTGCTGTACAGGCAAGAGAGATGCGCAGACAGGCAGAGAGGAGAGCGCGTGTCAGCAGCTGCAGGCCCATTCTGGAAGGGACGCCTGGCAAAGCAGGACTCAAGGACACTGGCACAGGAAACGCAGGGGGTCCCAAACAATCGCCGGGGGACTGCGAGCGTCCTGAGCAAGCAAGGCACAGGGACAGTGACTTCTGAAGATGGATCGGCAGTGCGTGAGGCATGCACTGGCTTGGGGAGTGTGCCCCCAGCTGTGAAGTGACAAAGGCTCAGAAATCGGCTGGCTGCCTTGACTGCAAGGAAGCACTGAGAGCACAGAGTCAAAGACTGAAGAGTTTCTCAAGGTAGTGGAAGAGTGACAGGAAAAGGAAAACTAGGAAAAGAAAACCTATTTTGAGAAAGTGGCACATTAGTTTGGTGGTAGGTATGGAAGAAATTCCAGATCATGGGAGGGAAAGAGGGCTTCAAGACTCACAAGTCTGCTCCTGTTTTGCAACTGCAGCCAAGAGCTGTATGCGCCAAAACACCGGGAAGTGAAGCGCAACCGACAGCACGGCCCAAGTCGCTGTTCCTGACTGGAGTCGAGACAGGACGTGTGACAGGGCACGTGTGACAGCAAGGGGAAAGCGGAGTCTCCTTCCAGGTGGGAGGGGACGTGGAGCTGGCACTCCAGAGAACACAGCCCGAACGGAAGGATCTGGGCATCAGAGCAGTATGCTGGAATTGGCCCATGACGCGGGGGGTTTGGATTTTCAGAAATTTTTCTGCGAGCTACTCGCCTTCTTGTTGGCAAATGCTATGCATCAGGGCCCCTCGCATGGCTGGTAGAGAGCCAGTTGTCGGCAATTTATTAGCACCTACCAGACTTCACCCTGCAGCTCAGAGCGCACCCGGGCGGGGTGTGTACCCTGAGCGTGGGCAGCCCCGAGCACTAAGACGCGGGTGGCCCTAGAATGGAGGTGGGTGCAGGTGAGGCATCGACAATGCGTGAGCTGCATGGAAGGGCCAATCACAGCTGGCCAAATCCCCATCCTCACTGCTGGAAACGGCCCCCTGACCAGGAGAACCGGGCCTGACATGTGTGCAGGGGCTACAGCGGTGCAGTCCAGCGGGGACCAACGCGAGCAAAGAGAAAACACACAAGAGTGCCACAACGACAACCGATCTTCCTTCACGTATTTGCTTATTAAGCACCCACAATGTGATAGCAACGTTCTAGAAATAGTCAAGAAAGAAAAAGTCCCTGTATTCCAGAAGCTTATGTTCTAAAGTGACATGGGAGAAAATCAACAAATAAAGTGTCACATATCCTATGTCATCCACACACCACACCATCATTTTATCCAGCCTAATCTAATGAAAGACAAGAAGAAAGCCACTGATGGAATTAGCATTCCACCTATTATATGGCAAACTAATGTCAGAGATGTTGGAACACGTCAGTGAGGAAGTGACAGGTGCTATGCGGGAATAAACACAGCACTAAAGCGGCAGTGGGCAGGAGAGAACAGGAAGCCACATCCCACTTAGGCAAAAAGCCATCTATGTTACGACCCCTGCCCTTGCATGAGGAGCCCCAGCACTTGTATTCCGAGCCACAAGTAGGAGGAAGAATAAACACAGTCTCCCAGAAGTACTGAGTCTGGCATGTCCAAGAGCTGGAGAGAAAGCCAGGGTGACCGACAGCGAGAAGAAGGGGACCATATGGCCAGGCCAAAGGACAAGGAAAGGAAAAACCAGGCAAACCCTCAGGGTCCAAAGGAGGAGGTTCAAACCTGAGCCAAGGGCCTGAGGAGGCCACCGTGGGAGGTCACAGGCACAGGGGAGTCACAGGCTCAGATTTTCCAGTCCAGCCAGGGTAGCATCAACCGAACCACAGTGCTTGGAGAGTGAGGGGTTAAGGAAAACATTGGCAAGATTCTTGTTGGCAGTGAGAGATTTGTAATATTTTTTAATGTTGCTACAAAATACAGCAAGTAATATTTTTAATCAACAAATATACATACACACACAGTAGTCATGCGAGAATAAACACCATCTGGGCAGGGCTCCCTGTACCAACAGAACCAGAACGGAGGCCTACAGAGCCAGACAGGGCTGGGCACTTGGTGCCAGAGCCCACTGGTCACTGTGCCATCTGAGCTGGCCACAGAGGGCCCTCAGTGGTCAAGGGATGGAGGGCTAGGTCCAGAGACGTGCAGGGATGACTGCTCTCCGGCTGTGTGAACTGACCCAGTCCTGTAGCTCCTCTGAGCTTCATTTTCCTCACCTATGAAATGCGACGCTCCTTGAGGCTGGACTGGCTGTGACATAGCTCAGCACTAAGGGCTTTGTTCTCAGATAGGCTTGGATTCGAACTCCACCTAAGCTGCTTCCTAGCTATGTGCCCATGGCAGGCGACCTGTGATCGCTAAGTCAGTTTCTTCATCTGTGAGCTGGAAATAATTAATAGCACAGACCGCAGGGCTGTTGTGAGGACTGAAGGCAGCAACCTACGCAAGGTAGCTGACACACAGTAAACGACTGATATTAGCTATTAAGAGAAATTGCAAAGCACTATGCAGATATTAACTAGAATCCACATCAGATGCATACTGCATGAAAGTCTATGAATGGATTCATAACAACAGTTAAGATTTACCACACACTATAAACTATGCACTATCTAGGTGTTCTCAACCTTGAGCAAGTCTCTTCCCTTCTCATCCATAATCTGAACAGAATTAAACCCAGCAGATTCTTTCTAACATATCTTCCAGGTATGGATCCTGCCCTCACCTGGAGGGACAGGGGATGCAATGGAGATGGGCCTTCTCTCTCTTGCCTGCATAGCACGCTTGGCTGGCACCTCCACAAATCTCCAAAGAGGAGTCCAAGAAGGAACCCTCCCGAGAGCCTTCTCTCCAGCCCACAGCCCTCTTCCACAAGCCCCACAGTCAGGTGTGGGAAGGCACACACAAAAGGGAAAGGCTCAAGGTCAACAAAAGCCAAAGGAAGGCACAAGGAGGGACCAATGCCTCAACCCAAGTCGCACAGGCACAAAGAAACCTCACCAATTCTGTCCTAACAAAGGCATCTGAGAACCCGTAACCCACGAAGGATCAGCATCCTATGACCATAACCAAACGCCACCCTTCCCCAAAGCAACTGAGAAAGTCAGTGGCCAGTTCCCTAAGAGAGGGCCGCAAGTTTCTTTATTAAAGCATGTAGAGCTATGAGTAAGTCATGTGGCTACCCCGTACTTAGAGGGTTTGGGACAGAGGTGCTGCTTTAAGAAACACCAGTGGACGGGGCCAGAGTTGTGGCGTAGCAGGTAAAACCTGCCTGCAATGCTGGCACCCTATGTGGGTGCCAGTTCATGTTCCAGCTGCTCCAGCTCCCTGCTCATGATCTGGCAAAGGCAATGGAGGATGGCCCAGTGTTTGGCCCCTATCACCGACGTGGGAGACCCAAATGAAGCGCATGGCTCCTGGCTTTGTATGGGCCCAGTGCTGGCTGTTGGAGCCATCTGGGGAGTGAACCAGCAGATAGAAGATCTCTCTCTCTCTCCATACCGCCCCCCACCCCATGTGTATGTGCATGTTTCTCCTTCTCTGTATAACTTCAACTTTCAAAACTAATAAATAAATCTTAAAAAAAAAAAAAAAACAACTAGTGGATCTTAACAGAAGAACACAGAAGTGAGCAGTACCTAGCTGAGCCAATGTGACAGAGCAGACCAGAGCCACCATAACTGTAAATTCGAACACCCGAGGCACACTGCCTGCCAGCCAACATTCGTTCAGCACTCACTGTGTGTGGAACAACACAGTACTCCTCACAACAGCACACACGGTTTCCAGCTGAGGAAACCAAGGCACAGAAGGGTTCAAGAACTTGCCTCAGGCCCTGATGCTGGTGGGCGCCAGCCCCACCACTGAACAAGCTGCTAGTTCCAAGGCCCTGGCTCTTGGCGGCTGTGCTGGCCTGCTCTGGGGGCTGCAGGATGCTACCCAACAACAGCAAGCAGGGAAGCGCACTTGCTGAGCAAAGGGAGATGTACCCATGGGCTGGAATGGCTCCAAGAAGAGAAAACCACCTTAGAATCCAAGCAGTCAAAACCCGAGGCGGTCAAGGCCACTAAGAAAAAGCCAGGGAACACCAACAGAACCCAAAGGGGGCTCAAACCTCACGCAGGGCCCCAATACCCTGTCTGAAGTCTCAACCCCATCCCTCCCCTCCCTGGCCAGCACTCTCTCTCCCTTACTCCACCTTGCTTTTCCTCTCAGCAATTCTTACCTCATGACACGATACACACTTGATTACCTGGGTATCGTCACCCCCACAAGATCATCAGCTACACGGGAGCAGGGGCTCCAGTTTGCTCTTGCTACACATTCAGTGCCTAAAAAACTGTCTGACACATTAAAGATGCTCAAATATTTGTTCAACTACATATTTATTAAAGGCCCAAGTTGGGGTCGAGGTTGTGGCATAATAGGTTAAATCTCTGGCTGGTATGCGGGCAACCTATAATGGAACCCGGTTCAAGCCCCTGATGCTCCACTTCCAATCCAGCCCCTTGATAATGCACCTGGGAAAGCAGTGGAGAATGGCGCAGGTGCTTGGGCCCCTGCACTCACATGGGTGACCCAAATGAAGCTCCTGGCTTCAGGCTGGCCCAGTCCCAAATGTTACAGCCATTTGGGGAGTAAACCAGTGGATGGAAGATCTCTCTCTCTCTCCCTCTGTAACTCCATCTTTCAAACAAAAATAAATCTTGAAAAAAAAAAAAAAAAAAAAGAGGTCTGGGTCCCTAACACAGTACTAGTGCAATGGAGTACGTAAAGAACTTCATACTCAAAAAGCACATGACCCAGTGAGGTGCATGAGCCAGGCACACAAACAGAATACAGCCACAAAGCAGTCAGATGAGAGCAGAGCAGCGCAGCCCAACCGCCCCGGGAGTTTCAATAATAGAACCCTGGGTTCCAGCTAGAAGGCAGATGGCCCAAATCCAGCCTGCAGGGATGACTTCAGACAAGGGGTGGGAGGAGAGGGTGGTGTTCCAGAAAATGAAGAGCACAGAAGGGAGAGAGCAGAGAAGTCCTGAGGTTCCACCTGACAGTGAGTGCAGAAACTTGCTGAGGCCTGGGGAGGGTCCTGACTGACAGGTGAAGGAGGACGAATTTAATTCTACAGTCAGTTGGGAGCAGAGACTTGATCGAGATCTTCTCTTTGCACAAGACAGTCTAGCAAAGCAGAAGAGGGACTGAGATCACCAAGGGCCTGGAGGCAGGGGCCATACAATAATGCAAACCAGGAGTAAAAGGGCAGAAAATTTAATAGTTCCAGGAGTGAAGGGGAGGGACTGGATACAAAAGACACTAGGAAGTGAAATTATTTAAGACCTGGCATTGGACTGAACTCCTGGGGCGAGCGGGGGGAAAAAAGCGATTCACAGAATAGTATATACAATATGATCTCATTCGTTCAATAAAAAAGGAAAGAGTAGGCCTGGATATATAGGCTTAGAGAAAGTCTGAAAGGATTCATGAGAAATCGTGAACAGTTGGCATTTAAAAATAAGATGCATTTGCAAGAGGAAAAAGCCATGAAGTAATAGATAAAAGACGACAGCAAGGCTCCGAGCTCGGCTTGCTGCAAAGAGGAAGGTGTCACGGCTGAACTGAGAATCAGCGTGTGCATGCGTGTGTGTAGTGTGTGCGCGCATGTGTGTGTGTGTGGTGTTCTAAGTCCATCCAAATAGCTCTGTTCTGTTCCACAGGCAAAGAGGTTGCAAAGGAAGCTGCAAGGGGTTACATATGAAGAAAGAAATTAGGGAATCCTTAGTATAAGACAACCAAGGGGCAGATGGGAGACAGGATGTAATTTTGCCAGGATCCAGAAGGGGGCAACAAAGCTCAGGGCTGGGGAGGAACTCAAACCTAAGAGGAGGAGGGGCGCCTGCCTAATAAATGCTAATAGTACTCTTCCTTGAGCGCACGTCAGGCGGAGTGCATCCCTGTGAGGTGGGTGCTACTGCTATTGGACAGAGGAAACTAGAATCAGGGATTTGACCAAGCCACCCCCAATCACCAACATCCTAGGTGTGGACAAACTCTCAAATCCAAACCGTGGGACTTTACCAGTGCCACCTGCACAAGTGAACGCAATAACCCAGAGCTAGTGAGGTGGCGAATAACCAATTTCTGAGAAGAGCCAACTCATGGAAAAATGATTTGCAAGTCTCCCCCGCTGATGGTGCTTTAGGGGGCCCCAGAGGATGGAAGGGGAAGCATTGTATATTCATAAAACAACCTACAGCAACCAGTAGACTGTTCACATGAAAACTGCCCTTTTTCAGCCTTGAAATGTTCCTATCTAGGCACATTTGAGAGGCCACAAGGCAAAGGCTCCTTGCTACATCTTGTTCTTTGCAATGAATGCCCACAAGCTGGGTTCAGAGTGAGGCTTAGCTCCCTTCCAGTCAGGAGTGCTGTCATCATCCTCGCTCTAAGGATGGAGAAAGCACAGTGCAGAGAGCAGCAGTTCTGCCTGAGGGTGCAGAGCCAGGACTACCGGGCCACCCATTCCACACACTGCTTTCGGAGGGCCTGCTGGAAGGCCAGGCGCCACGCCAAGCTCTGGGCAGCGAGGAGGAGACGAACTCAGTCCCGGCATGGGCCTGAGCTCCTGCAGACAGGCAGGACGGGGGACAGTCAGGCGAGGAGTCCTGGTCCATCAGCGGCTTCTGGGACCTGGACATCCCAGTCCCCAGAGAGGCGCTGCCCAATCCCGCGATTCTAAAAAGATTCCTCTCCTTGCTTAAGGCTGTTGCCTTGGAGATTTTGTTCCCTGGTCCTTCAGCCTTCTGTGAGCTGAAATTAGACCCACCGGCTGCTCTCCACAGATTTCAATCCCGGAATGTCAGAACAAGAGGAGCCCTGGGAGACCTCCCCCATCAACCGTGGCCCACACGAATGCCCACAGGGGTCAGGCAGGTGATAGAAACAAAGCGAATAGGCCTGGGAGAGAAAATAACAAAGAGCACAAGGATAAAGTGGTGGCAAGAGGGTGAGAGCACACGTCCCGCCTGGAGAGGGCAGCCACCTGGGAATACCATATGGGAAATGCAGGCCAGATTTCCCACGGGGTTTGTTGTTTTGTTTAAAAAAAAAAAAAAAACAGAATTTATATAAAGTCTCGTGATTTTTAAATGGTGGCAATTAATTCAAATCTATTAATACCATAAAGTTTCTGGATTTATGGTTTGGGCCAAGAAAAACTGAGCCGGTGGCTTAAAATGCTACCCAACAAGTGTTTTACCAACTTGTGTCAGGCACTGGGTGAGGTGCTGGGGGCAGAGCCATGAATGAGATATGCACCTGCTCTCTGGACAACCAGGGAGCAGCAGGTCAGGTCGGCCCAGGGCAGCGAGCAGAAGGCTCCATCAGAAGGCAAAACTTGAACTTGGTCCTGAAGATGAAGAGAGATTTAGCCAAAGAGGGAGAGAAAGTACTGCAGAGAACGGGATCAGGGATCACCAGCACAGAAGCACAGGACGGCTCAGAGTACAGCAGGAGCGGGAGTCCCCTCCCGGGATGCACGATGGAGGCAGAAAACGATGCCAGCACACAGGTGGCCTCGGGGGTCAGGCCCAGGAACATGCTTTAACGTAGAGGCATGGGAGGGCGTTTAAGAAGGGGACACCGTTAGCTTCAGCTGGGAACAGTCGCTCTGACACCAGAAGCTGGGAACGGGGCTGCCTCCTGGAGCAGAAGTGATGCAACCGGGCACCAGGGAGATGTGCTGCTTCCCCTACACCCCTCTTTCTTTTTAAACTGTCTGAATCTTATCCCACTTACCTGAAATCTGCTCAAAAGCAATATTTACCTTTTTAAAAAATGATTCTAGAAGCACCAGTAAGTTTAGGTTTATGGGAAGTGAGCCTACTGCGAGAAAGAATGATCTGTGAGTTGGTCAAGGCGAAGATGGGCGGGAGGTGAGAAGACAGAGCGGTAGTAAGGGCACAGAGGGGAGGATACGCCGGAGCAGCTGGGGATGGGGAGGGAGGGTGCCATGCCTGCAGCAGGTCAAGTCCCCGCTCCCAGCGCCGCTTCCAGTCCTGACCACCCCCCTGCCACCCAACTTCCTGCTAATGAGTCTGGAAAGACAGCAGATGATGGCTCAAGTACTTGAATCTCTACCACCAATGTGAAAGACCCCGATGGCATTTCTGACTCTTGGCTTTGGCCTGGCCCAGCCCCGGCTGATGCGGCCATTTGGGGAATGAACCAATGAATGGAAGTTATCTCTCTATTTTTGCCTCTCTGCCTTTCAAACAAACAAATCTAAGAAAAAAAAAAATCAGAAAGTTAGTAAAAAGTAAGCTCAAGATATCATTAAATGCAGAGAAAGAGAAGAATGAGGGCTGACTACCAGTTTTCTGAGTGGGAAGCCTGGTGGTGGAGCCATTCACGTGTAAGAAACAAGGGTCATTTCCAAGGGAGGCAGAGGTGGAATGCAACAAAGTCTCGCTGGACACAGGGAATTAGATGCACTCACAAGACCAGGGCCATGCAAGCGGAAATGACCGAGGAGAACTGGGATAGCTCTGGCTTAGATATTTAGAATCCAGAAGGTATCACTCATTAGAGGATGAAAGAGAACAGAGGCATACAAGAGGAAGAGAGCTGAACCAGGAAACATTGTGAAGCGTCCGCCACACCGAGAAACAGGGCAGAGACGGCGGGTCTGACCCCGGACACGAGCACCACTGTGCAACAGCAGGCAGAGACCCCGCCACGGGGAAGCAGAAATGGCAGTGCCAGAACCTCTTCCAGGGCAGCACTGTCGCTTTCCAAATGCAGGAACTTGCCCGAAACGAAATGGTAGAAATTAAAATTAACAATGATCTTTACATTTATGTTATTTTATACATTTCTCTTTTACATAAAGATCTTGAATACTATACTGAAATATGGTTAAGAACTATGGGGCTGAAATTTTTTCTTACATGAGGTTTATTTTCTAAAGTCAGCAAATAAGGTGGAAATCATGGTAACTTTGCATTGTTTAAATTTTATCATTGGTTACAATGTCATACAGGTTGAGTATTCTTGCTTTGGATTTCAGATTTTTTTGGGTTTTGGAATGTCTGTGTACAAACGGCAAGAGATCCCGGGGATGGGAGGCAAGTCTTTAAATGAAATTCATTTATGTTTCACACACACCCACGCAGGCAGCCTGAATGTCATCTTATACAGTGTTTTCAGTGTGCCTGTTGTTTGACTGCAACCCACATGAGGTCAAGTGTGGAATTATGTCAGTGCCCAAAATTTTCAGGCCAAGCAGGTGCAGTGATGTAGTAGGCTGAGCCTCCAGGTGTGGCACCAGCATCCCATACAGGGGGCCAGTTCATGTCCCAGCTGCTCCTCTTCCGATCCAGCTCTCTGTTAGTGGCCTGGGGAAGCAGTAGAAGATGGCTCAAGTTGGGCCCCTGCACCCGCGTGGGAGACCCAGAAGCAGCTCCTGGTTCCTGGCTTCAGACTGGCTCACCTCCAGCCACTATGGCCACTTGGGGGAATGAATCAGTGGCTGGAAGACTTTTCTCTCTGTCTCTCCCTCTCTGTCTGTAACTCTACCTCTCAAATAAATAAATAAGATAGTTTTTTTAAAAAAGTTCCAGGCCTTGGAGTTTCTCAGATTCCAGATCAGAGTGCTCATTCTGTGCTACTAAGATAAAACTTAAGGGCATGCACTGGAGTAGCAGTTAGGAGCCCCCTTGGACTGCCCACTCTCCGTATCAGACTGCTAGGATTTGGTCCCAACTCTGTTAAATTCCAGCTACCCACTAATGTGCACCCTAGCAGGTAGCAGGTGATGGCTCAAGTAGCTGGGTCCCTGCCCTCCCATGGGAGACCTGGATTGGATTCCCAGGCCCCAGCTTCAGCTGGGCCCAGTCCTGGCTGTTGCTGGCATTTGGCTGGGGATGGGGGGGGAGGGGGTTGGGAGTGGGGACAATTAGAGGGGAGTGTATTACCAGTAGATGGGAGAGCTCTGTGTCTAGCACCTCTCTCTCTTTCTCTACCTTTCAAAAATAAATAATCTAGAAAGAAAATAAGTTGTAAAGGTTGTTAAACCCTTGGGAGTTGCTCAATTTGTCCCTTACACATAGTGTGCCCATGGAGAAAGTCCTCTGTTGTGGTTCTCACACATCGTGAGATGGGGAACCCCTGAGCCAGAAAGACAAAGGGAACACAAGGAAGCCTGCAGGCAGCTGTCTAAGTCTTCACACCATCCTGCTGGAAGAAGAGTCTCCACTCCTCGGCAGCTGGCGTGAAAGGCAGAGAGAAGCAAAGTGCTCTGCCTCCTGCACAGCTGGTTTTACTTCGTGTTCTAACCCCCCAGTGTGTATCACAAAGATGCACAAAGATGGAAACATCAAACCAAGGAGCCTATGGAAGCACCCAGCACAGGGCGGCCCCCTGGTCTGCACTCGAGCAATGTCTGCCAGACTGGAAGCTCAGACAGTGCTCACTGGGAAGTGCTACAGCTTTCCAAGCTGGCATTTCTGGGTGCAGATCCATCACACTGTACTCACTCAAAGGGTCTGCCAGAAAACAGCTTTAAATCTATGAGAAGACTGGAGCAGAACTGTGATCTTGTCCATTCCCAGACCTATGCTTATGGGTCCATGGAGGTGCAACACCGTATTTTTTATCTTGTGCATAAGGAGAAAGAGTTACCTCTCTGAAGTGTCAGAGCCTAAGTCCCAGTCTTTTGAGACCTTCTGTTTACCATACTGTCTTTAAGAAAGTCATCAAGATGAAGGGTGAAAAAAAAGAGCTGACTTTATAGATGGACAGGAGTCTAAGCACAGAACTCAACACCCAGCAAAAACAACAGGAAGACAAAGAACTAACAGGAAAAAGCAATAATGTAAGATATCAAGGCAGGAAGACTTGACATTCATGCAAGAAAGCAAGCTCAGAGGCAAATCCCTGGCAACAACATGGTGGAAAACCGCTGCACGCATTGGGACAAACCTGCATTAAAGCCTCAGAGAATTAAGGCTCTCACACACAGCTGCTCCAAGACTGCCAGCTTGGCCAGATGAAGGATTGTCACTTCATCAATTCAAATATGCGATCCAATACGTATACACCAATGAGCCACACACTGTAATATCAAAAAAACAACAACAACATTTGCCTTCTTAGAGCGTATTAAAAAAAAAAAAAACAGGACTCAACGACAGAGAGGAAGAGAAAACTAAGACCATTGATAAAAAAAAAAAAAATCATCAATCCAATCAAGAGTATCTACAAAAAACCTACAGCTAACATGCTGATGACAGAAAACTGAGTGCTTTTTCCCTAAATTCAGGCACAAGGCAAGGGCCTTTTCTACTCGACACTGTATTGTAAATCCTAGCCAATACAATAAGGCAAGAAAAAGAAAGAGCATCCAAATTGGAAAGGAAGAAGTTAAATTGTCTTTATTCAAAAACAACATGATCCTATCTAAAATATCATAAGGAACCCACCAAAAAACCACCAGCATTAGTAGATGAGTTTTACAAGGTCTGAGACCAACATATAAAAATAAACTATATTTCCACTTCAGTAATGACAAATACAAAAATGAAATTAAGGAAACAATTCTACGCATATTTGTGTCAAAAAGAATCATAGCACTTGAGAATAAATTTAAGAAAGTAAGTATAAGACTTGTAGACTGAAAGTATAAAACATTGCTGAGAAAACTTAAGGATGCTCTCATAAAAATCAAGAGATATTTCATATTCACAAAACTGAAGACTCCATATTGCTAAAAATGGCAATCCCCCCAAAGTGATCTATAGACTCAACATAAATTCTATCAAAATCCCAACAGATTATTTGCAGAAATTGACAAACCAACCCTAAAGTGTTTATAGACACGTAAACAATCAAAACAGCCAAATCAAGCTCAAAAAGGAAGAACAAAGATGGAGGCCTTACACTTCACAATTTTGAAACTCAGCATAAAGCTACATAAACATCACAATGCAGTACTGGCCTAAGGACAGACATAGAGATTAACAGAACAGAACTAAGAATCCAGAACTGAAAGCTACATTTATGCTTAACAGATTTTCACAAAGATCGCAAAGTAATTCAACAAGAAAGAATAGTCTTATCAACAAAGTTCACTGAGATACTCACGCCCCTAAAATCAAAACAAATGATTTAAAACAGAGTTCAGCAAACTCCTGTGTATGAGTCAAATCCAACCTATCACTTCACTTTGTAAACAAATGTCTTACTAGAACACAAGTATATCCATTTATTCACATATTGCCTATGGCTACTCCCACCTACAATGGCAGAAATGAATATTTGCAACAGAGACCTTGCACATGTACAAAGCCTAACGCATTTATTATCTGCTCCTTTACAGAAAATCTTGCCAACAGCCTTATTTCACAACATCCACAAAATTAACTTAAAATGGATCACATTAAAGACCCTACTAGGGGGCCAGCACCTTGGCTCAGTTGGTTAATCCTCCGTCTGCAACGCCAGCATCCCATATGGGAGCCGGTTCTAGTACCAGCTGCTCTTCTTCCAGTCCAGCTCTCTGTTGTGGCCCGAGAGTGCAGTGGAGGATGGCCCAAGTGCTTGGGCCCTGCACCCACATGGGAGACCAGGAGGAAGCACCTGGTTCCTGGCTTCAGGAGCAGTTCCACCGTAGCGCCCTTTTGGCCGGTGAACCAACAGAAGGAAGATCTTTCTCTCTGTCTCTCTCTCTCACTGTCTATAACTCTACCTGTCAAATAAATTTTTTAAAAAGACTCTACTAAAACTAAAAAAAGTTTAGAAGAAAAAATAGACATTACCATGGCCATCGGTTAGGCAAAGATTTCAGAGATACAACACCAAAAGTACAACAAATAAAAGAAAAAAATTGGTAATTAAACTTTATCAAAATTATAAACATTTGGGCTTCAGAAACTATTACGAAATTAGAAGCCCCATATTGAAAACAATTTTACAGGTGCCAGTGTTGTGGCTCACTGGCTGAGCTGCCGCCTGCAACACTGGCATCCTTTATGGGAGCTGATCCAAGTTCTGGCTGTTCCACCTCTGATCGAGCTCTCTGCTAATGCACCTGGGAAAGCAGCAGAAGATGGGCCCAGTCCTTCCAAGTCCTTGGTCTCCCACATGGGAGACCCAGATAGAGTTCCAGGCTCCTGGCTTCAGCCTGGCCCAGCCCTGACCATTGCAGTTATGTGGGGAGTGAAACAGCAGATGGAAGATCTCTCTCTTTCCCTCCTCTCTCTTTAACTCTGCCTTTCAAACAAATAAATCTTAAAAAAAAAAAAAGATAATAATCTTAAATGAACATAGTCACAAAAATCTTTTATAAAAAAATTACAAGCCATGATTTAATAAAAGGTTTATACCCAGCACAAAGAAATCTAATAACACAGTAAGGAGAAGACAAATTACCCAATTATAAACAGACAAAAAGATTTGAACGCACACTTCACCAAAGAAAACACATGGGCAGCCAATAAGCTCATGAAAAGATAGTCAATATCATTAGTTATTAGGGAGATGCAAATTCAAACCACAATGCAATATCACTTCACAACCACTAGAATTGGCCATAATCAAAAAGGCAGACAACAATAAGTATCGGTGAGGACGTGGAGAAGCGAATCCTCATATTCTGTTGGTGAAAATATAAAATCATACCATCACGTTAGAAAACACTTAGGCAGTTTCTTTAAAAGTTAGACTTAATGATGCACCAAATACACAAATCGAACAACCCAGCAAGCCTACTCCTAGGTATTTATCCATGAAGAATGAACACGTGCCCCGCCACACACACACACACACACACAAAACTTGCCCGCGAATGTTCACATCAGCATTACTCATAATAGCCAGGAACTAGAAACTACTAAATGTCAGTCAATAAGGGAGTAAACAAACAAAATGCAGTATATCCATACACAGGACTCTATTCAGTGGTGAAAAGGAATTAACTGCTAATATACACAACATCAGTAAGCCAAAAGCAAAAGCATTGTGCTAGGTGAAGGAAGCCAAACTAAAGACATCGATGTCCAGAAAAGGGAAATTTAGAGGCAGAAGGATTAGTGGATACCTGGGACTAGGAGTGTTAACGACAAGTGACTGCAAATAGACACAAGATAGCTTTTTAGGTCTTGTACATGTTCTAAAATTGAGCTGTAGTGATGGATGCCCAATTCTGTAACTGTACTAAAAAATACTGAGATGAGTGAATTTAATGATATGTAAAATACTTCTCACTAGAGCTGTTTTTAAAAAAAGAGGGGAAAAAAATCAGCATCACCGGATAATAGTTTTCCAGAACACTGCCTCCAGGATAATATCCACAGCCCTGCCTGGCATCCAGGACCGCCCAGGCTGGCCTCCGCGCCTGCCCTACTCTGCCCGACCTCCTAACCCCTGGTGGCTGCCAAGCACAAAGGCTATGGAGTCAGAGGGCCTGAGCTTCCAGGGCTACCACTAGCTCACTCTGTGACCTTGAGTTACTTCATCTCACTGAACCCGCTTCTCACCTCTGAAATGGGGATAATGATTACCTCACAGGACTAGCATGCTGAGCATCTGAAATAACGCCCTGAACATACTTGGCACGCTGCTTAGTGCAGGTTCACTCTTGCCAGAGCGGCTCAGGTCATACCATCCGTGTCACCTCCTCGGGGAGGCATTACCTGATACCCCACCTCAGGCAGATGAGCCCATTTCTCTGTACCCTTTTTTATTCCTTTTTCACATTTCCAGCTGTTTTAATTTTCTTTTTGGCCCATTCCCTTGACTAGGCTATCTGCAGGGTGGAAAGGGCCCTGGCTTTGTTCCTTATTGTCTCTGCAAGGCTAGACCCAGTCCATGAAACATGTTCACAGTGAACATTCGCTGGGGCCAGTGCTATGGCTAAGAGGGTGAAGTCACTGCCTGTGATGCAAGCATCCATATGGGCACCGGGTTCTTCTCTTAGCCACTCCATTTCCAATCCAGTTCCCTGCTGAGGACATGGAAAAAGCAGCAGAAGACGGCCCAAGTGTTTGGGCTCCTGCCATCCACATGGGATACCTGGATGGAGCTCCTGGCTTCGGCCTGGCTCAGCCTTGGCCATTGTGTCCACTTGGGGAGCAAACCAGCAGATGCAAGATCACTAAAATAAAATACATGTTTAAAACGTTTGCTGAGGTGGTACGTGGCAGCTGTGGGTGCAGTGCTCTGGCATGTGGCCTCTTGCCACTGCCACATTTGGGGACTGCCTATTGTGTGGCTGACTATACCTTTCTTGATCTGCCCCTCAACAATGGTCCACAATCGGCCTCATAGGAACAACGAGCATTGGAAAAGTTGTCCAGCATGGAGGTGTACCGAGTCTGGGAACTTGGCAGAAGAAGCAGGCTCCAGAAGGGACTGGAACACTGGGGAGCCAAGAGGCTGGAAAGGGGACGAGGCTGGAGGACAGTGTGGAACTTGGACGTTGACAACCACTGCCAAAGATGGTTGCTTACATGAGATGGGGAAGAGGAAAACCATGTATAGGACATCCCTGTCATATGTGTGTCTTCTCTTATTGGACAATGAGGTTAAATGTATTGGTTGAAAAAAAAAAAAAAAAACTAGGTATTTCATGCATGCTTGATCTGAAAAATAAAGGTGAATACAACTGCAGCACTAATTAAATCTTTTACCTCCCATGGAACTGGGGCTTGAACACACTAGTTAAAACACCAACACAGCACGGCCCCAGTGCTTCATTCTAAGGGGACTAGGGCATTGTCTAGACCCTGCCTCTGGGGGTTGCCTTCACGGAGTCTTTCAGAATAGTTGACTTTCTCTGTAAGAGTGGGGGCAAACCTTCTTCTTCGGCTGCTTCCCCCCATTACATGTGCATTTGTTCATTTTGGTAACTCCTGTGTCACCCTCACCATCGCTTTTACTGATTCTTACTTGCCTGTCTGAAGACAAGGTGAACTCCTCAACATTCAGGTAATCCGCTAACAGGAAAAGCTCCTGCACCAAACATTCCACCACCACCACTGCCTTTCTTCGTTCTTCCTCTTTCCAACCAGGTGCACAAACAGGACAGATGGGACTCTCCTAATGTGGGGCCATGGACCTCTCGGTGCACCTCCAGACGAGTTATGTATTCTGAGTAGTTTGCCTGGGTGGGAAAGGAAGCGATCACCAAAGTCCTAGTTCAAAAGCTCTGAGAAAACTAAATGGGGCACCAGCGTCCCTGTCAGGACAGGTCACAGATTTCCAGGCTGCCATGGGGGTAAGAATGGAACAGTGGGAAAAGGCTGACTTTTCTACCCAAAAGATTTGGATTAAAGTCCCAGAAGTTGGCCAGCACTGCGGCTCAATAGGCTAATCCTCTGCCTGCAGCGCTGGCACCCCAGGGTTCTAGTCCCGGTCAGGGCACTGGATTCTGTCCTGGTTGCCCCTCTTCCAGGCCAGCTCTCTGCTGTGGCCCGGGACTGCAGTGGAGGATGGCCCAAGTGCTTGGGCCCTGCACCCCATGGGAGACCAGGAGAAACACCTGGCTCCTGGCTTACGATTAGTGCGGCGCACTGGCTGCAGGGTGAACCAACAGTAAAGGAAGACCTTTCTCTCTGTGTCTCTCTGTCCACTCTGCCAGTCAAAAAAAAAAAAAAAAATTCCCAGAGTGACTCCAGTAACATCTTGGGCAAATTTCTAAACCTAAGCCTGCAACTTATATAATCCTCAAAGTCACCTCCAAGGCTAGTGCCACGGTTCACTAGGCTAATCCTCCTCTGCTTGTGGTGCCGGCACCCCGGGTTCTAGTCCCGGTCGGGGCGCCAGATTCTGTCCCGGTTGCTCCTCTTCCAATCCAGCTCTCTACTGTGACCCAGGAAGGCAGTGGGCCCTGGACCCACATGGGAGACCAGGAGGAAGCACCTGGCTCCTGGCTTCGGATTGGCGCAGCACGCTGGCCGTGGCAGCCATCTGGGGGGTCAACCAACGGAAGGAATATCTTTCTCTTTGTCTCTCTCTCTCTCTAACTCTGCCTCCCCCCCCCCCAAAAAAAAGTCACCTCCAAAGGTTGAACCTGAACCTTTGAAAACTCCAGGCTAATTTTCCAACATGTCCCAAAATAAGAGACTAAGGGGCACACAGAACAAGGAGGCCTTTCTAAATTCCAATCCAAGTTGTTGCCCCCTTCAGTTCTAGCCATCTCCTCCCTATTTTATCTTTGCCACAGCCAAGTCGACAACACTGTACTACACCTAGACAGCACCCAATGTGCCAAGCCCTCTACTCGGCAAAGAAAAGGCTCTACAAAGATTACACGCTCTCTAAACACCTTCCCATGTCTCCATTTTACCCCACGCAGCTCCTAGGATCATCTCTCACACACCTGCATTGAATCTTTTTTTTAAAACTGGGCAAATGAGGCTCAAAAGCTAAATGGTTCACCCAAGGAAGGTCACACAACTAATGAGCACCTGGGCCTAGAAGTCAGCTCTCTCAATCTTTTTCGGAGCCACTTAATTACTAATCTCACCTATACCAAGCTCCATGCATTCCATTTAAACATGGTCCATTTAACAGGTGCACTCATCTAACTACTTGACCCTTATGTACAAAGTGCCCACTGTGGGCCATGCACAGGCACAGTACGGCATAGTAGCTCAATGAACAGGCCATTTAGTTGGCCTGCTTCAATCCCTGATCTCCCAGTGCCTCAGTTCTCCTCTATATCTATAAAATGGGTGAACATAATTCTACCTTACTAATAAGACTACTGAAAATGAAATGTAATGATATCACTAAAGGTTTGGCCCAACCTGTGGGTCCATTACACACCGAAAATTAAGTTGCTGGGGCTGGCACTGTGGAGCAGCGAGTTAACGCCCTGGCCTGAGGCGCCAGCATCCCATATGGGCGCTGGTTCTAGTCCCGGCTGCTCCACTTCCGATCCAGCTCTCTGTTATGGCCTGGGAAAGCGGTAGAAGATGGCCCAAGTCCTAGGGGCCCTGCACTTGTGTGAGAAACCCAGAGGAGCCTCCTGGCTCCCGACTTCTGATCAGTGCAGCTCTGGCCTTTGCGGCCAATTGTGGAGTGAACCATCAGATGTTAGACCTCCCTCTCTCTGCCTCTCCTCTCTCTGTGTAACTCTTTCAAATAAATAAATAAATCTTTTAAAAAAAAAATGAGTTGCTTTTATCATTCTAGGTTCTGGGGTAGAGGGTGAATCAGACAGGACCCTTCACCTCAAGGAGCTTACATGCTAGAGGGAAACACTAAGAAAAGGTTCAAAGTATGATGAATGCTATGAAACGTATGTGTGACAGCAAGCTGAGACACTTCCTACATACAGTGGTCAAGAAGGCATCTCAAATGACACTTAACTAGAATGACCAGAATTTAACTTAACAACAACGGTCGTGGCCCATAGGGGTAAGCCACAGCCTGCAGTGCCAGCATCCCCTAGAGACACTGGTCCAAGTCCTGACTGCTCCACTTGGGATCCACCTCCCTGCTAAGGTGCCTGACAAAGCAGCTGAGGCTGGCCCAAGTGCCCAAGCTCCAGCCACAGTGGGCAAACAGATGAAGTTCCTGCCTGCTGGCTTCAGGCTGGCCCACGTGGATGCTGCCACGTGGGGAGCAAACCAGAGGGTGGAAGAGCTCTGTTTCTCCTCTGTGTGTAACTCTGCCTTTCAAATAAACAAATCCCCCCCACACACACACACCCCAAAAAACTAGCTGGTGCACAGATCCTGTGCTTAGAACATGCTGGCATGTTCTAGGAAGAACAAGGGGCTAGCCAATAGGCAGCGGTTGGGGAATAGGGAACTAGCCGGGGGTGAGAGAGGTCAGCAGGCCGGGTAAGAAGTGTCTGTATGGTGATGGGCTAGGAATCCCTTGGGGGGGTTGTAAGCAAGGGGTGGGTACGCGATGTGATTCACGATGCTGCAGGTGCCCCCTTTGGGTGCGCTGTGGACAACAGGCAGTCGGGGCAAGAGTGGGAGCTGAGAGCCGCGGTTACAAGGCAGCTGCTGTCGCTCGGAACGGCTGCATCTCCCGCACACAGAACCAGACGCGCGCACCTAGCAAGTGAGGGGAGCGGCGGCGGCGGCGGCGGCCCAACACAAGAAATGTAAAAATGCCCCCGATCGGGGCTGGAATGCGGCTCCAGGCTTCCCTCGTATCCCAGCGGCCTCCCCGTGTGTCCGGCTCCCCATTCCTTCTCCCCCAGGCCAGCGCGGTGAAGCTTGAAGATCGCCAGCCTCCGGTTCGCGTCCAGACGCAGGTTCTTCCTGGAGGGGGCCCCGGGCATCTCCCGAGCTTCACGCCCCCTTCACACGGCGGGAGAACTCCACCAGCGTCCGGCGGCGGCAAACACCCCCGGCAGCGCTCTCGCTCCGCACCGTCCCTCAGGCCGGGCCCACGGCCTCCGCGCCCTCGGGTGCCCTCCGCGCCCGCCCCTGCCCAGGTGGCCGCTCACCCGGATGCCCTGCAGCACCCGGACCCGCTCCTCCTCGTCCATTCCGAAGGACACTCTGCGGCTCTCGCTGCTCTCCGTGCTCCCCATGGCTGGAGGAGGGCAGGAAGCAGGCGGGCGGCCACGCTCCACAGCTCCAGAGCAACCAGGCAGACGCCGCGCGGTGGGCGTCCTGCGCTTCCCAGGACTCAGGCTGTCGCGGGGCGCAAGCCAACAAAACCAAGTTTTATTGGCCGCCGCCCGGGGATCGACCAATCAGATGGCGCGACTGCGCGATGCCTTCTGGGAGTTGTAGTTCTGCCGGTCCGAGGCCTCTTCCGTTTGCAGGGAGCACCATGGGGGCGTGGTGGTCTGACCATAGATGTCCTGTTAGGCTGAGGTAGAGGCTGGGTACTCTCAGGAGAGCCTGGAATGGCGGACTACCGAGCAGAGGAGGCATGGTCAAGGGCCTGCTTTAGAAAAGTCCCTCTTGAAGCGGAGATGAGGTAGGTGTTCTGAAGCAAGAAGACCACCGAGGAGGCTGAGGCGAACTTGGGGCAGTCCATGGCTTCATTTCTTCTGCAAACAGGTACTGAGTGCCCTGTTCCCACAAGTTTACGGTGTGAGAGCCGAAGCAAGCCAAAAAAAAAAAAAAAAAACAAATCCTGTGATAAACAGAAAATGGCGTCATGGTTCCATGAGAGAAGTAACAGGGGTCCCAGGAAGCGCTTGAACTGAGACCTCCGGACAAGGTGGGAGAGGAACTCCCCCGGACACCCACAAGCACCAGGGCCTGGCCGTGGGGACGCGTGAACGAGGCCCACGGCGTGGCTCACAGCAGGAAGGCAGCAGAGGGGAGCCCTGGCCGTGAGGTGGGAGGAGCGGGGAGGGCCCTGGCCGGGGAGGGTCTCATAAGACGGGGTCCGGGTTGGGATGTTACTCTAGATGCCTTGAGAGACAGGGAGCAAATGGCCCTGAATGTCGGAGGGACGTTGTCCAAGGAGCGTAGATAACGCGTGTTGAGTGCGTTGTAGGGAATGTTGAGTTTATGCTTCTCCCCGGGGACCTGTGTGTAGTGGGGGAGGACTGCCACTCGTAGCCACTACCTTAAATGAGGCCCCCTTTCGTTCCTCTCCAGTGCTCAATGGCGTTGATTCGCCAAAGTGAACCTGAGACTCGGTTTGCAGTCTGGGGCTGGGAGACACTAACTTGTTTCCGGAAGCAGGAAGAATTATGAGGAGGCCTCACTCAGGGTACAGCCCCATTTCCTCCTCATCTGCAGGGTTGCATGGGGATTTGCTACGAGTGGTTTGTTCTGGGAGTTCCTCGGGGGAAGAAAGTGAAGAAAGCAGGTCAAGGCCAAGGTGGGGAACGCTGAGGAAAGATGAGCTCCTATCTGGTCTTGGGCTTTCCTGTGCCCGGAGGTTTTCCATAACTGAATCTCCTTAGTCGCTACTAATCTGTTCAAATGTTCTTTCTTGGTGTTTCAGTTTTGCTAAATTGTATATTGCTGGGACTGTGTCCATCTCCTTTAGATTCTCTAGTTTGTTGGTATATAATGGTCCATAGGTAAGACATCTATTATGAGATCCTTTGTATTTCTGTGATATCAGTTATAAAGTCTCCTTTCATTTCTAGTTTTACTTGGTATTCTCTCTTTTTATTCTTGGTCCGTCTAGCTAAAGGCCGTCAGCTCTGTTGATCTTTAAGAAACACAACTCTGAGTTTTGTTATTGTTCATTGTCTTGATTTCTGGAAATTTCAGTTATTTCTGCTCTGATCTTTCTTCCTTCCTTGTTCTGTTTTTGGCTGTTTGTCCTTTCTTTGTTGTTTCTTGAAGTATGAAGTTAGGTTGTTTATTTGAGATCTGTCTTTTTCTTCATGTAGTATTTATCACTATATACTTCCTTCTTAAAACAGTTCCGCTGCATCCTGTAAGTTTTGGTATATTTTGTTTACATTTTTGTTGGTCTCCAGATAAATAAATTCCTCCCTTTTTTGATTCCTTCTTTGTCCCATTGGTGGTTCAGGAATGTGTTGTTTAATTTCCTCACATTTGTGAATTTTCAAAAATTCCTCCTATTGATGATTTCTTTTTTTAAAAAAATTATTTATTTATTTGAAAGTCAGAGTTACACAGAGAGGAGAGAGAGAGAGAGAGAGAGAGAGAGAGAGAGAGAGAGAGAGGTCTTCCATCCAATGGTTCACTACCCAATTGGCCACAGTGGCCGGAGCAGCACCAATCCGAAACCAGGAGCCAGAATTCTCTTCCGGGTCTCCCATGCCAGTGCAGAGGCCCAAGGACTTAGGCCGTCTTCCACTGCTTTCCCAGGCCATAGCAGAGAGCTGGATCAGAAGTGGAGCAGCCAGGACTCACACCAGCACTTGTATGGGATGCTGGTGCTTCAAGCCAGGGTGTTAACCCGCTGCACCACAGCGCCGGCCCCCCTATTGTTGATTTCTAACAACAAACTATCCAGAAAAGAGATTATAGGAGTGGGCTGGCCAGCGCCGCAGCTCACTAGGCTAATTCTGGGTCTGCAGCACCGGCACCCTGGGTTCTAGTCCCGGGTGGGGAACCAATTCTGTCCCGGTTGCTCCTCTTCTAATCCAGCTCTCTGCTGTGGCCCGGGAAGGTGGTGGAGGATGGTCCAGTGCTTGGGCCCTGCACCCACATGGGAGACCAGGAGGAAGCACCTGGCTCCTGGCTTCGGATTGGTGCAGCACGCCGGCCATAGTGGCCATTTAGGGGGTGAACCAATGGAAGGAAGACCTTTCTCTCAGTCTCTCTCTCTCTCACTCTGTATCTCTGCCTGTCAAGAAAAAAAAAAAAAAAAAGGATTGGGCATTGTGGTGCAGCAGGTTGAGCCACTCTGCGCCTTGGGATAGCCACATCCCATTTCAGAGTGTGCCTTTTGGAGTCTTAGCTGCTCTGCATTTCTGATCGAACCTCCTGCTAATGTGCTCAGGCCCTTGCCACCCCCCCCCCCACCCACCCACCCAAGAGTTCCAGGCTCCTGGCTTTGGCCCCTGCTGGAGTGAACCAGCCATGAAGGAATGAAGGATCCATCTCTCTCCCTCTCTCACTCCCCCCCCCCCCCGTCACTTTGCCTTTTAAGTAAACAAATCTTTTTTAAAAAGAAATTTTAAAAATGATACCATTGACAATACCATCACAGAAATAAAATACCTAGGAATAAACCTAACCAAGGAGTTGAAAGATCTATACACTGAAAACCATAAGACGATGAAAGGTGTTGCTGAGGACACTAATAAATGAAACAATATCTCCTGTTCCTGGATTGGAGAAATTAACATTGGTAAAATATCCATACTGCCAAAAGCAATCTACAGATTTAGTGCAATTGTATTCAAAATTCCAATAGTGTTTTTCTCAGAAATTCTTTAAAAATCCTAACATTTCATTATGGAACCACAAACAACCCAAGATAGCCAAAGCAATCATGAAAAAGAACAAATCTGGGAAAATAACATGCCCTGATTTCAAATTATATTACAAACCTATAATAATCAAAACAGTGTGGTACTGGCATAACATATAGACATATAGACCAACAGAACAGTAAAAAGGGCCCAGAGATAACCTCATGCAAATAAAGTCAACTAATCTCTGATGAGAGTGCCACACAGTAGGGGAAAGAAAGTATGCAAAAAGTGAAATTGATCCTTATGCCATATAGAAAAATCAACTCACAGTGGCTTAAAAGCTTAAATGTAAGATCTGAAACTATAAAACTCCTAGAAGGGAAGTTACGGAAACAGTGAATTGACGTTGCTCTTGGCAATGACTTTTTTCAACATTACACCAAAAGCACAGGAAACAAGAGCAAAAATAAATAAATAAATAAATAAATAAATAAATAAATAAAAGTAGGGGCCAGCACTGTGGTGCAGCGGGTTAAAGCCCCAGCCTGCAGCACCAGCATCCCATATGGGTGCCGGTTCTAATCCTAGCCTCTCCACTTCCTATCCAGCTCTCTGCTATGGCCTGCGAAAGCAGTAGAAGATGGCCCCAATTTGGGAAAAGGGGGCTGGCCTTCCATTTCCCACCCCGGGGAACCTGAGGAAGATTCTTCAGAAAAAGGGGCATCTATGAGCTGTCACCTGTCCACACCCACAGCAGCTCGGGGAGGCTCACCAGCTGGCAAACAAAATCCAAGTGAGGCCCTACTGACAGCCACTACCTGTTCCAAATATTTTCAAAAGCTCCTGGATGCCTGCATGGCTTCTACCACTGTGAATGGGATTCGGAACAATTGGAGAAAGGGCTGACATTTTCTTCCGGAGCAGATGATGAAATAGTTAACACCTTGAACTAATTCCACACAATAAAGGCCAGAGCCAAGGGTGGTCATCACACTTGCTGGGCCTCATCTCCACTGTCCTCCACTGTGGGAAGTCCTTTGGGAGTCTTGGAATTCCACAAACTTAGAATGGGGTTACACTGACAGCAGCACAGATGAGCCTCGTGACAGCCCCGTAAGTTCCATCGCCACACTGCACACGTGAGAAAATCAAGGAGAAAATAAGTGAAGATGATATAACATTAGAACCCCACAGTGGAATGCGGATTTGAGTAGAAGCAGTGGCTTAGGAATGCTAAGGAAAGGAGCAGAAGAGGGCCTGCGCTGCGGCTCACTAGGCTAATCCTCCACCTTGTGGTGCCAGCACCCCGGGTTCTAGTCCTGGTCGGGGCACCGGATTCTGTCCCGGTTGCCCCTCTTCCAGGCCAGCTCTCTGCTGTGGCCCAGGAGTGCAGTGGATGGCCCAAGTGCTTGGGCCCTGCACCCCATGGGAGACCAGGAGAAGCACCTGGCTCCTGCCTGCGGATCAGCACGGTGCAGCGGCCATTGGAGGGTGAACCAACGGCAAAAGGAAGACCTTTCTCTCTGTCTCTCTCTCACTATCCACTCTGCCTGTCCAAAAAAAGGAGTGGAGGAGAACTGGCTTTTATTGAGCACCTTCTCGGTACCAGGTGCCATGCTTTCCACAAGGTTAATCTATGACTACTTTATTGAGTCCTCAAAATCCCCCTGACAGTGTTAGCACCCCCATTCTCAGGCCTGGGAAACAGAATTCCCTCCCCTTCGGACATGGCATGGCTAGAAGTAGCTGCACAGCCCCAGCCACCTCCAGGGGCTGAGCAGTGCTTTCTCCCGGGAGTAGCAGGAAAGAGACCGAGAAGTAAGCCCTAGTGCCGTCACAGCTGGCTGCTGAGTGAACAACTCAGTGATCCTGTATTGCTTCCTGAGCAGACCTATCTATGAAAAATATGCTTAGAACAACCAAGAGATTTCCCACACTAAGATAGCACTGAGGGACCACAATCCCAGTGCATTCCTGGGGACAACAGCCAATACGTGTCTTCCGCTGTACAGTAACCATACTCCATGGGTCTTCTGCCTTAGCTAGATGTGTTTCTAGGTGGTAAAATCATCACCCAGTGATGCTGGTGTGCACATGCCTTTGAAGGTAAATGGTTTGCCACGCTGTTCACTTGTCCCCATTTCCATTGCACGGTGCACTGATTAAAATCTTCCTCAGGGCTAACGTTTGGAAACACTGGTGAGGATTGGAGGCCTGGTGGGAAAAAAGGAAGTGGAGTGAGGGATGCCACTGTATAGGCTTGCAAGAGGAGCTCACTGGAAGAGTGGGTGAGCCCACAGTCCAAACCCCAGTGGGGAGAAGGACTTAAAGGAGCAGGTGCGCCAAGCCCTTCCTAGCTCTTTGCTAGTCCTCGCCTTCCTGAACCTGGGGCTCAGCTGTGGGATGGGAGCAGCTTGAGCCCCTTGTTCCCATCCCTCCCCGCAGGCCTGAAGCACTGGAAGCAGCTGAACTGGAGATGTTTGTACACTTGAAATTGCTGAGGTGAGCCATTGAGGCTTTTGCTCAGCTGGGTACAACCTGCACGGATTTTGAGAGGTGGAAGTAGGAAGCAGCAGCAGAGCCAGCTCAGCTGGAGGAGTGGAGTTTGGAGAGAAGGAAGGAGATAAGATAGAAATTTGCTAGTGAGAGAAAATTTGGGAAGAGGGGTTATGGTTGAAAGTGGTAGCGACGGCTTCTGGCATCAAAAGCATGATCCCCCCCACCCCGCCCCAACATCAGTTAGGTAGTTTTTCCTTATCAATTACCATCTCCAGTTCTCAGACATCACCTAGGTGTCTTCCACATCAATTCTCATACTCCCAGGATTAGAGAAGAGCTCACAGATTCAGGGCTCGATTGCTCAAGACTGCCCCTCACTTCAGATGCCGGCCACACATGTGGTGCCCAGACAAGCCGCATTTCCACCCAGCTGACCACCAGTTTGGAGCTTCCCAGCGCCTTCCTGTCTTAGGTTAGGTAACTCTCTAGACTGACTCACAGAACCCACGTAAGTACTATACTTACGCCTTATCACAGGGATATAACTGAACAGCCAGATAGTGTGGTATGTATAGGTCAAGGTCTTGAAGGGTTCCAAGCAGAAGCCTCCACCCCCATGGAGTCAGGCTGTGCCACTCTTCTTGCATGTGAACCTGTTCCCCAACTCAGGAGCTCTCTGAGTCGTGTCCTAGAGCTTTCATTGAACTTAATCTCTAGGCCCCCTTCTGCCCCTCCCAGAAGGTAGGGGGATGGATTGAAAGCCCCCCACCCTCTAATCCCGAATTTGATCTTTCTGGCAACAATTACCCCTATCCTGAGACTATCTAGGAGTCCCACTCTTGAGTCACCGCATTAGCATAAACCCCAGTGTGCCCCAAAGGGGCTCATTATGAATAACAAAATATAGTCTTATCACCCAGGAAATGGAAAGGGTTTTAGAAATTCTGTTCCAGGAACTGAGCAGAAAGACCAAATATCTATTTTTATTATGCCACTGTGGCAGATTAATAGATTTTCTTTTTCACGATGTGACGGATTCTTCTCTTCCATCTCCAGGTTAATCTTCAATAAAAGGCTCGGCTGAGTCATTAGTGCTTTGAGTGGCATTAAATAGTTTCCTGCAAAAGTATTTGGGCCTGCTTCAAACAGCCCAATAGACACCCCCTCCCCCAAATCCATCCTTGGACCCTTGCCAAGAATTCCTTTGTTAGAGAGCAGTGGACTAACAGGTGCTAAGGAGAGGTTGGATGTGGGGGAGCATATGGACATGTCAGGGCCCAGGGTACAAAGAGAATAGGACTTGATGGGGAATTCTAGAAAGTTTGGTTGTTTCGTGAGGATGAAGGCCTTGAATGCCAGGTACAGAGTTCTGCCCCAGAGGCATGCAAAGGAGAATTCTTGACTTTGGGAGCAGGGGAGGGATTTGCTCCGAGCTGTGCTATGAGAAGCCCTCTCTGATGCCACAGTGGAGGGTCTCTGGAGCCGCCCTGGAGATGGTTGGTAATGAGGCTGCCCCTGAAAGCCCACCTGGACCAGATGTGGAGGACCCATGTGGTCTTCATTGGGCCTGCAGTCTTCGGGAGGTCCTACGCCACCCTCATCACTGCCTGGCCCCTAGAAGGGATTGTTGGTTTGGGAAACGCCTTTCTCTGGCTTTCTGTTTCTCACGGCAGGCGTATTTATTAGCATAACAGTCTTGCTCCATCCACACTGTGTGTTTCCAGCAGGAAGTTGGCAGACAACAGGGGCTCCCTCTAACTCCTTCTTTGAGGTCTATCTGCCAGCAGGGAGCACAGGCTCCCCCACGTGGTGGGCAGCGTGGTGAAGGTCTAGGTCCACCCAGGATCAAAGCCCTGCCTGTTGTTGCACACAGCATGGTGAGGACACTCCCCTCCTGGTGCCAGCATGCTGCCTCTGAGCATCGCACCTGCCCACCTGGTCACCACGCTGGGTGGACGTCCCTGCAGAAAGGGACTCTGTCCTCATGTGGCACAAAGGAAATCTCTCCAGGAAGCTACTGCTTGTGACAGCATGACCACCCAGGGGTGACACGCCCACCTCCAGGCCCAGCTCTGCTGAAGGCTGCAGCATAGCTATGGCTGCTTTCGAGCTGCCTGGGCCGAGTGTACGTTCAGTAAACCCAGCTCTGCCCACACCATTGTGGACAGTCCCTTTATTCAAGCCTCCTCCAATACTCCATTGGAGCGGCCATCTGTTCGTGCCAGCACCGGACTGTCAGCAGGATTGCGCGTGTGCAGTGAGTGTGCCGTGTCTGCATCAGGGTGTGTGTTGTGCAGCACATCACAGTGAATGGCTGTGTGTGTGTGTGTGCGTGCATGCATGTGCCTGTGTCACTGCAGAAACAGAAGGGGGAGTCCAGACAACAAAGCCATTCCATCCATTGTTCCACAGCGCTGTGCTCGGGTCCCCACCTGCTCGCCCTCAAATCCAGGAAATTCCCAGTGCGAGACAAAGCCTCCAGATGGAATGAATCAGCTGAAAAGCATAAGTGGCTCAAGCAGAAAGTCGGGATCAGCTTCCTTGGCCCCAATTTCCTCTTCTGCTTTTCAGAGTTTTAAGCTTCAGCCTTAGTCCTGGATTTGACTATTCAGCCGAATGGGTGCTGCCGAACGGGCAGAACAGCCCAGGGTCAGCCAAGATTCTCTGCATCCCTGCAGCCTCCCCTGGGGCTATGCCACAGAGAGGGACACCCCCTTGTCATAGCACCTCTGAGCAAGGTTGGCTGCGGGGTGGGGAGAGGCAGGGAACATGGAGGGCCAAGGTCTTCAGAGTGAAGACAGAGAAGTTGGCTCTGCGAAGCTGAACAGGACACAGAACTCCCAGCGAGGGGGGCTGAGGTTCCTAACAGCAGGGCTGGTGCAGCTCGGATCCCATTTCCTCTGTTTTGCATACACACACACACGCACACACGCACATGCACACATACACACACAAAGCTGTAATCTAAAAGGTAGGCTCAGGCTCAGGCGCAAAATGCTGAGCTTCTCCATTTGTTTCAAGCTAGGGAGGCTCTTGTCCTGCTCCCAGGAGGTGGCTGAAGCCTCCAGCGTGCGCACACGCACACACACACACACACACACTCACACACACACAGCAGTTCCAGGCAGACAAAGCTCTTCAGGCACCAAAGAGCCCCTCCTGGATTTCACAAGTGGCTGGGAAGGGCAGGTGACCCGCTGCTGAACAAGCCAGTGTCCCCAGACCAAGGCAGAAAGGGCAGCAAGAAGAGCTTGGAGGTCCTACCGGCTGCAGGCCCCAGGCTGAGTGCCTGCCAACTGTCCTTGCCCACCCTTCCAGGGCGCTGTTCCTTAGCACCCAGCTCAGCTCAGCAGTCTCCCCAAGGGAGGCCTCCCCCTCCGCTCTCTTTGCTCCTGAAAAAATGACCACGGTCCGACTGCTTGTTGCATATTTTGTCTGTGGTCGCTCAGCCCAGTCCTACATGCATGCATCCTCAAAGAGAGGCACTTCAGAGAAGAGGGACTGGGCTCATTCTGTTCACCTGGTGTGGAGCTGACACAGGCGTGGTGTGGGGGCTGATACAGGCGTGGTGTGGGGCTGGCATAGGCATGGTGTGGGGGCTGACACAGGCATGGTGTGGGGCTGACACAGGTGTGGTGTGGGGCTGGCATAGGTGTGGTGTGGGGGCTGACACAGACGTGGTGTAGGGGCTGATACAGGCGTGGTGTGGGGCTGGCATAGGTGTGGTGTGGAGCTGGCATAGGTATGGTGTGGGGGCTGACACAGACGTGGTGTGGGGGCTGATACAGACGTGGTATGGGGCTGGCACAGGTGTAGTGTGGGGGCTGACACAGGTGTGGTGTGGGGGCTGGCACAGGCGTGGTATGGGGGCTGGCACAGACGTGGTGTGGGGGCTGACAGACGTGGTATGGGGCTGGCACAGGTGTGGTGTGGGGGCTGACACAGGCGTGGTGTGGGGCTGACACAGACGTGGTATGGGGCTGGCACAGGTGTAGTGTGGGGGCTGACACAGACGTGGTGTGGGGGCTGACACAGGCATGGTGTGGGGCTGACACAGGTGTGGTGTGGGGCTGGCATAGGTGTGGTGTGGGGCTGACACAGACGTGGTGTGGGGGCTGATACAGGCGTGGTGTGGGGCTGGCACAGGTGTGTGGGGCTGACACAGGCGTGGTGTGGGGCTGACACAGGTGTGGTGTGGGGCTGGCATAGGTGTGGTGTGGGGGCTGACAGACGTGGTATGGGGCTGGCACAGGTGTGGTGTGGGGGCTGACACAGGCGTGGTGTGGGGCTGACACAGACGTGGTATGGGGCTGGCACAGGTGTAGTGTGGGGGCTGACACAGACGTGGTGTGGGGCTGACACAGGCATGGTGTGGGGCTGGCACAGGTGTGGTGTGGGGGCTGGCACAGGTGTGGTGTGGGGGCTGACACAGGCGTGGTGTGGGGCTGACACAGACGTGGTATGGGGCTGGCACAGGTGTAGTGTGGGGGCTGACACAGACGTGGTGTGGGGGCTGACACAGGCATGGTGTGGGGCTGGCACAGGTGTGGTGTGGGGGCTGACACAGGCGTGCACCAGGAAGCTGTGAGCGACTGAATGGGCAAGTGAGAGGCCGTGTGAATAAATGCGGGCCCCCCAGGGGTTGTCTGCTGCTTGTTTACGGATGCAAGAATATGAATGACTGAGAGTAAGGGTTCTGGGACTTGAGGGCCTGCCTTTTGGTCCCAGCTGTGCAAACTGTGTGCCCAACAAGTTACTTAAACAAGCAAAAACGATGTGCCTCAGTTTCCCCGTCTATACAGCAGGGAGAGTAGCACTACTGCAGGGTTGCTGTGGGTTTTGTGAACTAGTGCTTGTGAAGGACGCAGCCAGACCTGGCAGAGAGAAGAGGCTCCGTTGTCAGCGGTTAGCATCATCACGAGAAATCGGCCAAGCTGGTGTATTTCTCTTTTACGGATGACGAAGCAAACCGAGACTCAGATGTGGATTGTAACTTGCTGGAGGTCACATGGTTAAAGAGGCAAGATTTGGACTTTGGACCCTGGTCCAAGTGGCTCAGAAGGTGGAGCCTGTCTAGGGTCACACCCCTTGGCATCTGGCTGCCCAGCCCTTGGGCACAGACCTTGGAGCTGAGATGAAAGGCACCTGGTTAGGAGCAAACTTGTCTCTGGCACTCAGGGCCGCGTGTTCAAGAAGGGGTGTGGGCATTGGAGGAGAGGGAGAGCAAGGCTTGGCACCCTTGGAGCCCAGGCCCTAAGCCTCAATGGGGAGACTGTCTCAGTCTGGGAGACCTGGGAGAGCCCCTCCCACTCCTGCCCCCAGCTCCCAGCCCTGCAGGCTTCCTTCAACCTGAACAGCTGGAATGTGAAGTTGTAGAGCTATACCTTGCCTCCCCACCCCGAAAGGGACTCCTAGAGTTTGAGTTTCATGAATGTATTAAATGTGCATGCACTTCAAAGGAATATTACACTGTGATAAAAGCTACAAATTGGCACATTTTCTTTGAGATCCCAGTGGTAAGTCTGGATGCCTACTTGGCAAAGTGATTTTTAAGCCTTTTGCAAATATTAGCCAGGAAAGGGAGGGGCCAGATCCTGGGATCCCCTGTGGACTCTGAGCTGCTGTAGGAGCCTCCTAATTGGAACACCCCTGTGGGATGACCAGGATGAGGGGCAGAGACCGGATCACCTTCTCTGTATTTGAGGCTAGACCCTGAGTCTAGCCTCAGAGCAGGGGCCACCCCAGAGCGTGGCTGGAAGTTTTACCCCATCTCCCACAACATCCATCACCCCTTCTCAGGCTGCCAAAACAACACACTCTAAATAGACACCTTGTGTTTGCATTGAAAATAGAGCTAGAAGACTCCTCTACTGTGTCCCAGCGTCCCGGGAGCCACCACGGGGCTGTCACAATGTTGTGCCTGTTTGCAGCTGTAAATGCACTCCTTCCCAAACGTGGCTGTGGAGCCCTCAAACAGAAAGGGAAGGGTAGAGGATCGCAGAGAGATAGGCTAGCTTTCGACAGAGCCCCACGTGTGCGGCAGTGGTGCAGTGCAGTGGGTCATGGAGCTGGGGAAGGGTCTCAGAAGAAATGGCTCCAGAGGACAGAGAGGAGACAGGCTCAGCTGAGCACCGAGGAAGGGCTGCTGGTCAGGAGGTTATCTGACGTTTTCTGGATGGGCCTGAAGCGGAAGTAGGGGGAGGGGAAGTTGACCTGTTAACAGCATCTGAAAGAATCTGGGCGTTCACCTGATTATTCTCCTCTTTTCATGGAGGGTGCAGGCTGAGCTGCCTCGATTGGCTCCCCTCTCTGTCCCTGGTATCCCCGCCGATGAATCTCATCCCCAGTGTTCCTGATGGAGGCCTGGGAAGAAGGGGACAGCTATGGATGAGTTTGCTGTTGCCTTTAATCCTGACGGCAGGCTGGCGGAGTGAGTCTAGGTATCGGTCCCACGTCAGAGTCCATGACCCTGGGGTAGGAGGGAACTAAGCTGCCCACAGCCCGAATTGGCAGGGCCCAGTGCACACCACTCTCCAGGGGGCACTACAGCCTCCTGATGCAGCGGCACAGACCTGGGCCACTACCCCACCCTTCTCACGGATCATTACCACGAAAGTAAACCCTACTGCCACAAACCCTTGTGAGCATATGTCGTTGTGGACATGTGCGTGTGTTTCGGAAGAACAGATTCCTGGAAGTGCGGTTGCTCATTCAAACCACATGCGCTTGTTAAGTTTCCATAGTTACTACTAAGTTACCCTTCAAAGAGGCTGGGTCAATATTCCTGCCTACCAACAACGGATGACATTTTACTTCTCCACACCTTGGCCAACCCTGGCCAACCCTGGGAGTTACTAATATATTTTTTCTCTAGGATGATAGAGAAAAGAGATCCTGTTGTTTTTATTTGTCATTTTAGTTGTGATTCCCTGAATATCATCCCTAAAGTGGAGCATCTTCACATTTACCTGTCATTTATATCTTTTATATGTAAATCACCTTCTAATACAGTTTGCCCACTTAATTTGATTCCTTATTTGTTGACTTGATCTCTTTATTATTGATTTATAGGAACTCTTTGTTCTGGATGTTACTCCTCTGTTTTTTTTTTAGATAGTATAACTCTTTTCTTCTATTTACCACTCCTGTGTGATGATAAAAATAACATTAAAAATTTATCACATTATGACAAACAAGTTTTAAACTGTGGAATTAAGGTCTAAGTCATATTTGTTTGCTTGTGAACTTGATGTATTAATAAGGAAGTTTTTCCTACTGAGATTATAAAATAGTTTATTCTTTATGTTTGTCTTTAAAAGTTATTTGTTATTTATCTTAATTATGCTATGGGATTATTCTGTATAGGATTTTTTCAAATAGATAGCCAAATGCTCCCTCTCCATAATTTATAGAATGTTTTACTATTTTACCACTGAATGTCAAAAGCCAACTTTGTGCTAAAATATTCATCAGTGTGTGCAGGGTCTGATTCTGGGTTTGTTTCTCTACCTTTGGATACTTCTGCGGCAATCACTGATTTTCCTGCTAAAATTTTATATTTGGATTTCTGAAAGGGGAAGTTACCTTTATTTTCTTTGTTTCTTGGTTCTCTCTGGAAGTTTCCAATCCAGGGAAAAGAAATCCCCATTAACAGTCTTACTGAGATTACAAGCGGGAGTCCATTGAAGTTGGAAGAGTTGATTCTCTACGTCTTCTTGAAGGCCACTCAGCCAACTTTGGTGGCTTTCTTTATATACTTCTTAGATATTTCCATTCATTTTCTTGCTAGAATTTTTTGGAATTTGTTGCTTTTAAGAATGAATTCATTGTTCATTTCCTCTTCTAATTGGTTTTTGTTAGTATATAATTAAGCTATTGATTTTTCTATGCTGCTCTTACATCTGGTGGCTGCCAAACTCTCTTGTTGGTTTCTCAGTTGATTTTCTTGAGAGTTTTCCAGGCAGATGATCATCTGATCTGCAAATAATTCCAGTTTGTTCCCCTTTCCCATTATTCGTTCCATTTTCTCTGCTTGTCATGATATTGGCTAGAATCTCCAATAAGATGGTTGATTAGAGCTGTGATCACAGCATTGTTTCATTTTATTTCATCATCAAGCATGATGATTATCATAGCTTTCCAGTGTCCTCTATCATACCAGAAACTTACTTGTTAGACGCTTTGCTGGGTTTTTCTTACGTTTTTAACAAATAGGGGTTTTTAGAGATTTAGGTTCACAGCAAAATTGAGTAGAAAGGACAGAGATTTCCCACCTACTCCCTGCACTATGCACACACTGCCTCCCCTCTATCAGCGTCTTTCACCCCCACCCCCCACATTTAAACATGTGCTGACACGTCATTATCATGCAAAGTCCATGGATTATATTAGGGCTCACCCCTTTTGTTGCACATTCTGTAGATTTTGGTAAACACATAATGACCCTCTTACAAGGTCAATATCCAAATAATTTTGCAACTTACTTCTATGGTCATTGTCCCATTTGTCCTTGAACCAATTTTAAGAACTTATAGTTCACTTAAAAGCTGTCCATTTTGTCTAGGTATTTGAACTTGAGATAAAGTTGTATATGGTTGTCTTATAACCTTAAAAAAAAACTTGTATCTATACTTGTATCTCCCTTTTAGTTTCATTTCTTAGTTATATTAAACTATTGTCTCTTGAAACATCTACTTTTTGCTGATCCATTGCTTTTTTTTTTTATTAATGTCTACTTTAGTGTTAGTCTCATCACCCTATTTTTTTGGAATCAAATAATTTTTAATTATAATTTTTAATGTATTTGAAAGTCAGTGTTACACACACACAGTCACACACACACACACAGAGAGAGAGAGAGAGAGAGAGAAAGACAGACAGAGAGAGAGAGAGATCTTCCATCTGCTGGTTCACTCCCCAAATGGCCACAACAGCTAGGTCTGGGCCAGGCCGAAGCCAGGAGCCAGGAGCTTCATCCAGCTCTCTCACGTAGGTGTAGGTGCCCAAGCATTTGGGTCATCTTCCACTGCTTTCCCAGGCTCAACCTTCTATGCCACGGTACTGGACCCAATATTTTTTTTTCTAACAAAGGCACATAAGCTGTACTTTTTCGTTAAGAGTACTACTGTGGCAGCAAAACACAGATTTTGTGATATGTGATATGGTACTACTATTATCATTCATATAGAATGGTGGAATAGTATATATTTTCTTTTTTTTTTCACTTGATAGCTATCAAATGTTTGTGTTAATCTTTAATTTATTGACTTTCAATCAGAGAATGTGGTTTAAGTAATAGCAGTTTTTGGAGTTTATTAAGGTTTCCTTTATGGCCTAGACTGTGCCCTTGGTGATCAAAGGAAGATATAACCTTTGTTAGTTGAACAGAAAGGGGTGTGTGTGTGTGTGTATGAAAGAGTGATTTATCAAGTTAATTAGGTATTTACTCAAATATTTCTAATTATTTCTGTGAGAGTTTTGTTAAAATTGCTTAAGGATCTGATTTATTCTTGTAATCCTATCAGGCTTCTTCTCTATGTACCTTGATCTATGACTTGAATACAACAAAAAAAGTTTCTGATTTGTTACCTAAAGGTTATTCCTTCTTTCAGTTTGACAGATCCCTCTTTGTGCTATTAAATGCTTTGATTTTTAATCCCATTTCATCAGAATTTGATGTTACTGTTCTTCTGTTTCTATTATTAGCATTTTTATTAGCTAGATTTAATTTTTTTCTGAATTTTTTAAATGTGTCTCACACAGATGGCATATCACTGGAGTTTGTATTTTTGTCCAACCACAGTCTTCTTTTAATTAATGAGTTGAACCCATTCACATCTATTGTAACAATTGGCATTATTAAATTTATCCTTATACTTTTTCCCTATTTTTTATGTTTTTAGTTGTTTCTATCCATTTTTTCTTACATTTTGTTATACTAAACTTGTAAACACTTTTCACTTTTAAAAATGTATACTTAAAGTTTTATTTCAGGGCTGACGCTGTGGCACAGCGGGTTAATCCTCCACCTGTGGTGGCAGCATCCCATTTGGGCACTGGTTCTGGTCCCAGTTGCTCCATTTCTGATCCAGCTCTCTGCTATGGCCTGGGAAAGCAGTGGAAGATAGCGGTCATTTGGGGAGTGAACCAGTGGCTGGAAGACCTTTCTCTCTGTCTCTCCTTCTCACTGTCTGTAGCTCTACCTCTCAAATAAATAAATTAATAAATATTTAATACAAAAAGTTATATTTCAAATGCTATCTATAGTCGTATCACCCCCACAATAAATCAAACAATACACTTTTACTTGCCTTCATTGCATTTACCATTTTTTTTTGTTCTGTGGTTATTTTGTTTTCATTAAAATATAACATGCCCAAGTATAAAGTATACAGCTTAATGAATTTTCCAAGGTGAACATACTCACGTAAACATCACCAGGTCAAGAAACAGAACACCTAGAGCACCCACGCCAAAGACCTTGGTGGAGTCCACTTCCCGTCATTTTCCCTCCAGGTGAACCACAATCCTGATTTCCATCACACAAGTCAGCTGGTCCTGTTTTTCAGCGTTCTGTAGATGGAATCATAACATTTCTTCCTTTGTGTTTGGCTTCATTTGCTCAACATTTAGCCTCTCAAACTCACACACAGCCACATAGCAATAGTATATTATTTCTAAAGGTTTATTTATTATTTATTTGGAAGGCAAAGTACAGAGAAAGAGAGAGGGAGAGAGAACTTACATTCACTGATTCACACCCCTAAATGGCTGCCATTGCCCAGGCTAAGCTGGGCCAAAGATAGGAGCCAGGAGCTCCTTTTGGGTCTCCCACAAGTGGCAGGGGCCCAGGTGTGTGTGCTGTCATCCCCTGCTTTCCCAGGTACGTTAGCAGGAAGGGTGATCAGAAGGCAAACAGCAGGGACTAGAGCTGGCACTCTGATATGGGTTGCCAGTGTTGCAAGCAGCAGCTTAACACACTGTGCCACAATGCTGGTCACAGTATTACCAGACATGAGTGGAGTAGAGGGTCTTGTCTTCACACAAGAAAGAATTGAGGCATGGGACAGACTAGTGGTAAGCAAGGTAGCAAGATTTAATGGGGTAGGGAAGCCATCAGAATGGATGGGCACCACTCCAGATGGAATCCGAGAGTGCCCAGCCATTCAGACTAGGGAAAGCAAGGCTACTTAGTTTAATGGAGAGAATACATCTGGTAAGCCAGGTGGGCATCTCAGCAAAGACCTGGAGCTGATTGCTGAGGGCTGAAACACACCCGACAGAACAGGTGGGCACCCCCTTCAAGAACTGAGAACACCCGATTGAGAGCAGTGCGCCTGATGGGCCAGGTGAGTGTCTCAGGAAAGAGCTGAGCGTGCAGTCAGTACTCACACTGGGGCTTGTATGGGACTGGGGTGCACTTCTAACTGCCATTTCTCCTTCTCCTGGACAAAGGGTTTGCTGGGTGTGAAATTCCTGCCAAGGTCCTATTCCCCGATAGCTCACTTGGCACTGGGCAGAGAGGACTCTCCCGGGTGCCCCCTTGGGAAGAAGGCTGGGCCCACCTATGAAGTTACTGGGGTATGGCAGGACCTTGTCATGTGAAATTCTGGGCTGCTTCCAAGGCGCTGCCCAGGCTGCTGGAGGCTGCTGCCCTCCTTCCCCAGGTGCTTTGTTTTCCTTGGGCCCCTTCGCATCCCCCCAAACTGATTTCTAAGGTTCTACCCAACAACAGCTGTACATTCCTTGTCTTCTGTCCTATTCTACCTTATGACTATTTCACAAGGTATTTTCTTGTGTTTTTTGGCATAAACACCTATGCCTGCCTTTGGGAACAGAATGGTGTGTGTATACAGTCTCCCTTGGTATCCAGAGGGGATTTCTTCAAAGCCCCACCCCTTGGATACCAAAACCCCCAGACTCCCCAGGCCCTCATATAAAATGGGATAGTATTTGCCCACAACCTGCATAACTCCTCCCATATACATATGTCTCTAGACACCTCTAATATAATAGCTAAAACAATGTAAATGCCATGTGAGAGTGTTATACTGAATTTTTTAAGTGAATGGTGACAAGGAAAAAATCTGTTCATGTTGAGGTCACACAGTTTTTTTTCTTTTTCTAAAGATTTTCAGTCCTTGGTTGGTTGAATCCACAGGCTCATGTGTGTATAGCATTTCTGATGCTGTCAGTTTTCCAAGTAGCATACCCACATTCTCATTTAAAGTTTCTTACCCGCAATAGTCACAGCTTACACGCTCTTTACAAATGACTTTTACGGTTTCATTTGATCAGCATTGTTTCTCGAACTCCTTCTCTTTTGCTGTGTGCACGTCGTCATTTTTCCTTCTTGCAGTAGAACACTTCTTACTGTTTATTTTAGAAAGTATATGCAGGTCTTAAGACGTTCGGGTGCTTTCCTGTCTCTCCTTTGCCCTTCTCACGGTGACGGCCGCATCGTAGGCTCAGTGCAGAATCCCAGGTTCCGAGTGACTTGCACTCAGAACACAGAGGCTCTGGCTCTGCGATCCTGGAAGTCTCCTGAGCGGCCCTGTCAATCCCAGCACCCACGCATTTCTTGTAGGTAGAGACAATTTCCTCTGTGACTTCTCGGAACATCCCCTGCCCTCTCTTGTCTCTTCTTACAACTCCCATTTGATGGCGGTTGCAGTTTCTCCACCTCGTCCGGCCCCCGATTTCATCCTGTGCTCTCTGCTCCTTGTGCTCTCGCATCATGTTCTGAGATACGCCTTCAGATCACCAACTCGCTCTTTAGCTGCGTGCATTCCATGTTCAGTCCACCTGTCAAGCTTGTTTTCCCTAACTTAGCAATCAACTTTTCAGTATCCTTTAAAAAAAAAAAAGTCTTCTCTCTGAAGCCACTAATTATACTTATTCAAAGTTCTCAATTCCGATTCTGCTTTCTCTATTAAATCTGATTTCTCAGATACATTTTGTTGATGATTGGATTTGGCGACTGTCTTTCCTAGTGTTGCTATTCAGAGAACATGGTGGAAAGACTTTCTGATTACTCATGCTTAGATTCTCAAATCAGTTCGCAGATTTGCAAACAGGCTGGAGCAGCTAGCAGTACTGGTGCTGCCGTGGAGACGGTTCAGAGGTGCTCATTTTGGTGTGTGTGGTTAGAAATGGCCCCGCACATCTCTCCCCTTCCTCCCTCTTTCCTCTTCCCTCTCCTAGGCCCCCTTTCTGCTCCAGAACCATAAAGCATCCAACCCTCATTTACGGGTTGTTTCGGGGGCCCCTTGGGGGATTCTTTGATGGGTCCTTATGAGTTAAGGCTGGGAGAGGCGTCCTCTCTGGTGGGGACCGGGAAAGAGGGAGAGGAGACCAGGAAATGTCAAATTTTTTTTAATATGCCAAGGGTTGAGCCAAGAAAATAAGATTAACTGACCAATCCGAGGTGCGGAAGTGGTGGAGGAGAGAAAGGAACCATGCCTTGGTGAAGAACCGACAAGGACACAGGTGAGTGTGGCGGGCTGCTGCGTCTGTCCAGGTGGTTTCTGTGGCCATGGCTGACCCCGTGGAACCACTGGGGGATACAGTGTGAACACCTTGGGTTGGTCCAAAGGCTTTGGTGGGACGGATAAAAGCTTCCAGCCCTAACCCCACTCCTGAGGCCGGGAAAGGGGTATCTTGAAATCCCATCGGTCTTCCTTCCCTGCACGGCTTTTCCCGAAAGAAAAGCCTTGTGTCTTTTGATTCCCCAGGACTAGGATAAGAACAGGATAATCCCGGGGTCACAGACTTTGTAAGTCAAACAAATTCCAGATCTGCCTCCAAGCCCATCCTGGATACGTTTGCAATTTAGGATTTCATTCCTGTGTGTGTTATAAACATCTTGTCTGCCAGACCTAAGAAACTCCCCCACTCCCCACTGGTTGATTTTTTCTCTTCAAGCCTGTAGATATCCTTCATGGTAACTTGACAAGAGAGAGGTGCTCTGAGGCCTGTTTTATAGGTTTTCTATTCTACAGGTTTGCTGCCCGTTACCAGCATCTGTCAGATTCATAAAGCAGCAGTATGCACGCTTTCCTGTTGGTTGATTTTATTTAGACACTAATTCTTGTAGCCCTTAAAAAAGAAGAAAGGCTAAGGCATATCTCCTCTCAGAAAATCCTCACCTGCTCCATACATCACAGCTTAAGGAGGAGCTGCAGAAATAATGTTGCACGACAAAGAAAGATGTAAATAAAACCACCCGGAGTTTAATAATCCACAATGACTGCTCTCCAAAAGGACTCCCAATGTCGGCGCTGTTGTCAGACACCGGAACATGCAGAAGCCAGCTGCAGCTCCGGCAACGATGTCTCTGCATCTTTGAGCAGCAGCCGACACCTCTGCCGTGGAGAAATGAAATAGATGCCCCTGGCTGAAATGATTTCCTGCAAGTGAACAGGAACCGAATCCGGGAGGCCAACATACCAGCCCCAGTTTTATGGGGCCATTAGGCAGTCCCTGGGACAGAGGGGAGGGAAGTGACCGCTCGGGAGATGGAACCACGGGTGGGACCCTGCAGCAGCTCAGCCCCCTCTGTCCCCTGCTGGTCCTGTTGCAGAGGTAGCTGCTGCTAGGAAGTCAGGAGCTATGGCGAGCTGCCCATGGCTGGAGAGGCGCCTAGACAGGATGCTGCCTCAACGATACCTTCTATTGCATTTACTCGTCCTGGGAACCCGGGCTGCAACCTGTGTGCACCTCTCCAGCCATTTCCAGGGGACGGTGGGGGGCAGGTAGAGAAAAAGGGGCAGAGACAGAGGCGTTGGGGCAAACCGTATCCCCGAAGGGCACCGAGGCTGACCTCTGCTGCTCCTTTGGTCCCTAAGAGGCTTCTGGTCCCCAGCTGTGGAAGTGGTCTGGCGTTGTCCCTGCAGGCTCCTGGCCTCTCTCGCTCGCTGTATCCCACCCGCCTCCAGCATCTCTCCTCACTTGCATTGCTGCGTCCCTCTTGACCACTTAGACTCCTCCAAGTCCCAATGCGTTGGGCCTCAGTTTCTTTGTCTGTCGAATGGGGATAAGCACAGGCGCCGAGAAGGAATCCGAGGGCCCTGGAGAGGCCTTAGAGAGGGCACAGATGGCAAAGGCTCAGCACAGCTTTGTCACAAGGTCACCTTCTGAGAATGGGGGTAGGGGCACGGAGCGCTCGGCCGGCCGCCGGTTCTCTCGCCGGCAGCAGGGAAGTGCGGAGCAGGCCAGGAACAGGCCCAGCCCTCGCCGCCGTGTCCACGGCGCTTATTTTTCACGCTCCAGCCCCTTTTGTTCCGCGGCGCGTGTTCTCTCGGCCCTGGTCACGGAATCGTCCCCGTCCCCTTTCTGTTCACCAGGAAATCAAGGGGGACCCCGGGCACTGAAACCAGCTCCCCCGGGAGCTTCTTGTGGGCAAGGCTGACCTGCGCGGGTGGCGCCCGGTGCCAGCGGGGAGTCGACCGGCCGTGGCCAGGAGGCGCGTGGCCGCTTCCCGGTCGCGCGCGCGGGTCAGCGGGCGGCCGCGGCCGGGCGCGTGGAAAGGAGACCGCCGCATTGTCTGCTTCCTGAGGGGCGCCGGTGCCACCTCGCGGCCGCCGTGGGGAACGCACGCCGAGGAACCCCGCGTCCTGCCCACGGGGCCGCCTGCCCAGCAAAGCGGCGCCCTCCCAGCGCACCCCTGCTGGGGCCACTCTGCTGAAAGCTTAGGGGCGCATTGAATTCAGCAAGCAGCCTCTGCTGATGCCACACCCTGTGCTCGGCCATGGGAGAGCAGAGAGATAATTAGGGGCTGCAGCAGAGGGGCAGGCTCCCCGCCTTAGCTCTAGGAGATCCCGGGACCGGGTCAGAGCCCCCCCAACCCACCCCGTGCGAGACCGGCTGAACTACCAGCCCCAGTCCGAATGCAAACCGCCGAACCGAGTCACCACGCAGAGAGGCCGGCTGCGCTCGTCTCGGGTTTGGCTTTCTGCCCTGCTTGCTCCAGTTTGAAACATTCTGCCTCCCGAGCTTGCGACCCTGCCAGCCCAAACTGCTCACTGCACCGCTAGGGCTGTGCCCACAGGCATTTCCATCGGGACTGCCCCTCTCTGCAGAGCTTTCTGTAGAACGCAGAGGCCGGGGCTCATTTTCCTGCAGGGAGCCTCAGGGGAGACCACGCAGCCTGCTGCCTGAGAGGGTCAGGTTCCTATAAAAGGGGCTCAGAATCCCCAACCCCTGTTTCCCAGAAGGCGATCGGTCCTGGAGCAGACTGCCGCGGCCGCCTCCTCCTTAGCATTGAACATCAAGGACTCCCTGTCGATAGGGACAGGCATCTCCAGCCAAAGAAAGCCAGGGTCCCTCTGCACCTGTTCTCGAAAACAGCCATGCTGACCTGCCTTCCATTTATATAACTTAAGGAGACTCCAGAGATAATAAGGCAAATCTGTTCCAAGGTGACTTAAGGTCTCCATTTGTAGACAGAGCAGCAGCTGGCATAATTCTAAGTTTCCGCCTGAGCAGGCACTTCCATTACCCTCGGAACCTCCATGGCTGGTTTCTGGAAAGATCAGCTCCAGCGAGGGGGCGGGAAGGTGGCTGCTAGCGAAGCCAGCTCTGGAGCATCCGTGCGAGCCCTCTGCTGCCCCCAGGTGTCGGAGTGGGAGGCCGGATCCCGCCTCCAGCTTTGCTCCGGGGATGAACGCGGTTCCCCGCGGTGGTCTTCTCTGGGCTAGGTGGAGCGCACTGCGACCCCTCCGAGGCTTCTCCGTAGCGAGCGCCGCGGTGTCTGAGACGCACGGGGAGGTGTGCAGTTCTGATCTGGAAAGCGGTCCGTTCGTACCCAGGTCACCCAAGAAGAGAAAAGCAACCTCACATGGGAAGAGACACACTTTTAAAACTCCTTTCTTCTCCGTGGTGCACTGATGACAAAAGTAGCCCCAGTCCTGCAGCGCTGGGTCAGACCCATGGCCTCAGAGATGCGACCATGCAATGTCTCCCATGGAGACGTGGCCTTGTGACTGACTTTGAATGACAGCAGGTGGCGGTTCTGCTTCTGAAGCCAGGCCTCAGAGATCTGGGTGTTGCCTTTCTCTTGGACGTCTGGGCCACCACGGTGCTGTAGCACGGGAGCCGAGGGAGTCGGCCAGCTTCCCGACATGCTCGAGAGCCCAGCTAAATTCGGTCAAGCCACTCACCAAAGTGCAGTCAGCCAGCCACGGGTGACCTGTACCTGTGGCGCTCCGGGTTAGGAAAGCAGTCAGCCAGAGAGGGACCTTTCTGGACCCTGGGAGTGAACAGAAGATGGACCCGGTTTAGTGGACCTGCACCCCAAGGCGTGAGAGGCTGCTCTGCTGAGCACGTAGGGGGCTGCTGGACAACCTCTGTTTTTCTTGGACATTTCCCTCCTTCCTTTGGGGCAGAGGCCTCTCTAGGATTGCTGGCTGTCAGTCAAGGGCTTCCCTTCTCTACCCTCCTAGGACGGACTCGGTCTTTATGGAGCGCCTCCCCTGTGGTGTATCCCCTCATTTTGGTGGAGTAACGTCTTAGGTGACTTCCTGGGCAATGTCGTGCACTAGGTGAACCTGATTCTTTCCACATCTGAAAATGTCTTTTCTTTTTAAATTACTTATTTGAAAGTCAGTTATAGAGAGAGAGAGGGAAAGACACAGAGAGAGATCCTCCACCTGCTGGTTCACTTCCCAGATGGCCGCAGTGACTGGTGCTGGATCAGACTTGAAGCCAAGAGCTTATGTAGGTCTTCTCCATGGACGGCAGAGGCCCAGGTACTTGGACCATCTTTGGCTGTCTTCCCAGGGGCAGAGCAGGGAGCTACACTAACTGCTTTAATCAATGGTGTGGACAACAGGGGTCCTGGCTGGGCCTTGAAAAAACCCACGCAGGAGGCATGAGGTGTACAGGGAAGTGGGTTTTTTTTAAAGGGATAGTGCACTTTCAGCTGTGAGTGCAGGCAAGGTGTCTCCAGGAAGGAAGCCGCTTCCCCCACCATGGCCACCCCTTTATAGGGCGAGGTGCTGCCCTCATTGAATATTCAAATAGGGCAGGGTTTTGGATGGGGCTGCAGTGCCTGATGGGAAGTGAGGCTCAGGTGATTGATGGGGAATGGCTGTGCTGAGTCTGCGGCCACGTGGGAGCAGCCCGGGAGGGGCGGGGCCTGCGTGGTGCTGGCAGTCTCAGCTCCTCCTTGCTCACTGGCTGCCTGCCTGCTCACTGCACGAAGTCCCATGTGCTTCGGTTCTGGGAAACTGCCTTCTGTTATTTCACTGTTTCTGTCCCCCTTTCTCTGTCCTCTACTTTTGGGGCTCCTAGTGTACTTTTGGTACCTGCGTGGCCTAGTTAAGTGTTCACCCCCACCCCAACGCTGTTCTGTTTGGGAGCAGGATGCCTTGTCCTCAACAACTCCCCCTCCAGCTAGATGCAGTACAGCTGCCTGAGCTGCCTTCAGAACTTCACCAGCCTCCTCTCAATGTAATCTCTGTGCTGACACACCCAGCAGTGCCAGGACAGTGACAACCTCAAGAGACCCACAAAGCACAAAAAGAGAGCTCCCAGATTCCAAGAATTCAGCAGACCCAGAAAATTCATGAATGTCCGTCCCCCGATGTGCAGAGTCCGCATAAGCATTGCAGTTGCTCCACCCCGTGACTCAGCCCCCTGCAGGCTGTGGGTTCGGAAGCCCAGCTCCTGCTTCTCCCTCCTTTGTCCCGGACCACAGTGTGTGCTGCTCACCCTCAGCTTAGGATTCGTCACTGGCTTGGATATCGGAGTATGGGGTGACAGTTATATTACCAGGTGCTTATTAATACATTCGCATTATTAATAAGCATCGTGAGTTCTTGCCCAATATTCAGAGAAGAATTCGGGGATAAATGAACGAGGCTGCATGTAAGTTTTAAGTTTTTTATTCAGTGGGAGAAATGCCTAGGAGAGTGAGGACCGTATCTAGGAGAGGGAAATCTGGGTTCATACCGAGTACCAGGAGCCAGCCACGTGGAAGAACGTGCAGGCCAGGAAGCATGGGGCAGGTGGCCCGGATGTTATGTGTTTCTGTTAGGCCGTCACAAAACACACCAAACACCGGAGTGAGGGAAGGGTTTTATTGGGGAAACTGCAGCAGACCGGAGGGGTGGGGCGAAGAAGGGAGGAAAGGGAGAGAAGGAGACTATAAGAAACAGAGAGGAAAGGAGCTAGCAAGGAGAGAAGAAAGATGAGAGGGGGAGAGGAGAGCAGACGAGAGGAGACAAGAGAGCAGCGAATCCCTTTAGGATGGGGGTGGAGCTTGGCACAGCTAGTTGGGCCATGTGGCCACCTGGCTTCCAGCAGGGGAATAGGATGTAAATCAGGGTGCAGATTGCGCCACAGATGGAACTGTGCCAATTTCCTAACACTGGAGGCACAGAGACGAAAGAGGCAAAAGGCAAAAAAAAGGGCCAAAAAGCGCTGGGCCCACCATGTTCCAGGCCTTGAATCCACTTCCAAAGGGGAGTGGTTCATTACCCTGATTGGCAGGTGGGCACACAGGTGTGGCTAGGTGGGGGCATGAGGTCCCAGTGGGGCGTGGTATTCCAGCTCACAAACCTGATCAGTTTTAGCCTGTGTTCCTGCTTGCAACAGCTCTGTGACACCGCAGAGACAGGTCCCACCTGGCACTCATGGATTAATTTTCTGAGTTCCTTCCACATTCTCTACCTTTTCACCTTTCTGTTCCATATTGTGAGATTAAAAAAAAAAAAGATTTATTTATTTATTTGAAATGCAGAGTTACAGAGAGGCAGAGGCAGAGACAGAGGGAGAGAGGTCTTCCATCTGCTGGTTCACTCCACAAATGGCCAGAATGGCCAGAGCTGGGCTAGGTCAAAGCCAGGAGCCAGGAGCTTCTTCCCAGCCTCCCATGCAGGTGCAGGCGCCCAGGCACTTGGGCCATCTTCTACTGCTTTCCCAGGCCATAGGAGAGAGCTGGATTGGAAGTGGAGCAGCTGGGTCTCAAACCGGAGCCCACAAGGGATGCTGGCACTGCAGGTGGCGGCTTTACCTGCTATGCCACAGTGAGATACCTTCAGACACAGACACAAGTACACACATGTGTGATTATAGTTATTTATGTACAAATATAATTTTTCATATATATGTGAATACATTTTGGAAATAATACTTCAAATTCATTCATAAGAGTTTTTCCTGGTTTTATAACTGGCTCTTTTTCATAGCATCCTATTCTTGTTGTACTTATTCAAAATCTTTTTTAACAGCTCCAAGGAATTATTCACTTACCATACCCATGTAAACTGTACAATTCAGTGGCTGTTAGTATATTCAGAGTTGTGCACCAATCACCGCAATTAACTTTAGAACACACTTACCACTCACAGCAATGAGCAATGAGCCCTTAGCCATTACTCCCTAATCCCTCCCCACCCTCCACCCCCACAATGTCCTGTCTACCCCCACAGCCCAAGGCAACCACAAACCTGCTTCTGTGGCAACAGCCTCTGGCTCCAACATACGATTTCTGGAATCTGTCATCAATTAAGAACTTTTAAGGGATAAGAAATTATGAATTAGACTATCTCCTGTCCTAAGAGGTACACATGGAAGAAAAAGATAAACATTGCTGAAAAGAATGAAAAAGATATATATGCAAATATCAACAAAAGCAGGCCACAGGGATACTTGATAAAGATAGAATTTAAGGGTAAAAAGTAGGACAAAGAAGGCATTTCATGGCAAAGACTTAATCCATTAAGAGTATGAGTCATCAATTTCTCTGTGCTTAACAACCTTGGAATGTTTTTATTTGTTAATAACGCTTTTGCTGCAAGTAACAGCAAACACACCTAGAGCTGGCTTAGACAATGAAGGGCAGGCGCCAGCGCTATGCTAAGCCTCCACCTTCCGTGTGGGCACCGGTTCAAGTCCCGGCTGCTCCTCTTCCAATCCAGCTTTCTGCTATGGCCTGGGAAAGCAGTAGAAGATGGCTCAAGTCCTGGGGCCCCTGCACCTGCGTGGGAGACCCAGAAGAAGCTCCTGGCTCCTGGCTTTGGATCAGCATAGTTCTGGCCATTGCTGTTATTTGGGAGTGAGCCAACGGATGAAACCCCTCTCTTTCTTTCTCTCTCTCCCCCTCCCTCTCATATAAAATCTTAAAAAAAAAAAAAAAAAGGGCATTCATTGGACCACCACAGTCCAGAGACTGAGCAGTGTTCAGTGAGGTCTGATCCGGGGGCTCAGTGATGTTCCTGAAGATCCACTTTTTTCTTCCTCCCAACCTTGCTTTCAGCTAATTTGTTTTACTATATGCAATCTCCCCTCGTGATCAAATGCTGGCAATAGCAACTGTAATCAAAGATTTCCTCACTAACAAAGTGTCTCTCCTGGGCTAGATTTTTCACAGACCATCCTACGTCCTGTGACCATGCTTGGACCAGTTGGTGCCATGAGGGAAATGACAGGGACTGGTCGACTTAGATGTGGCTCACGCATAAGACTCTGAAATCAGCTGGAGCAAGGGGAAGGCGTTCCTCAAATACTTGAGATCATCATGACCAGAGAAGCCATATTTTTGGGTCTATAATGCATTTTATTTTATTTTATTTTTAAAAAGATTTATTTATTTACTTGAAAGAGTTACAGAGAGAGAGAAAGAGAAAGAGAGTCTTCTATCTGCTGGTTCACTCCCCAAATGGCCGCAATGGCTGGAGCTGCAGTGATCCGAAGCCAGAAGCCAGGAGCTTCTTCCTGGTCTCCCACGTTGGTGCAGGGGCCCAAGGACTTGGGCCATCTTGTACTGCTTTCTCAGGCCATAGCACAGGGCTGGATCAGAAGTGGAGCACCTGGGACTTGAGCCAGTGCCCATATGGGATGCCAGCACTGCAGGTGTCGGCTTTAGGCACTACACCACCGCGCCGCCCATTATAATGCATTTTAAACTTTGTAGTAAAGGAACAGCACCCACAGCGATAAGAAGTCTTCTCCATTTGGAAATGTTGTATGTCTTGTATATAACTGCAACATTAAAGGGACAGTTGAAACCAATTAAAATTTTAAAATGGGTTTAAAAACGTTTATTAAAAGCTATTTATAAATAAATGACCATGAGAAGTAACATAAAAACTGCGAGGGGAGCCAACGCAGTACAGAGAGGAAAATTCATAGCTGTATAAAGCACTCATCACATGCAAAAAGTATAAAGATGATAAGGTCAGTTCTACTTTCTTCGTGTCCTCAAAATCTACCAAAAGAATGGAGAGTACAGGATTAGTTTTAGCAAAAGTACGACCCCCGCCCCCCCCCCCCGTGTCAGTCCTCCTCCGACTCCGTTTTCTCGCCTGTGGCATGGGGCAGCAGGGCCTTGAAGTTGAGCACAGCCCTAAGGGCGCCGCTGCTTCCCCCGGGGCCGGAGACCACGGGCCAGGGTCCCTCGTGAGGGTACCGCAGCCTCCCAGCGCGGTGGGGAACGGGTCGGGGGGCTGGACACAGCGCAGGGACCTCGTCTGAGAGCTGCACGGCTCTGCCCCGGCGGGACGCAAACTGTCTCCTGGACACGGACAAGTCCCCCCTAAGGAGGCTGGAGGGGCCTGACGACCATCTGGAGTGGAGGGCATCGCGCAGAGGCCACCTCTGGGCGGCGTCACCGGGACCCGGCTGTCAGGATGCGCTCCCTGGCGACCGGCAGGGCGGTTAGCAAGTGGGCGGCCTCTCCCCAGCGCGGCGCGCCAGGGGGCGGGGCGGTGCCGGGGCGGGGCGGAGCCCAGGCGGGTGTGGTTACATGGGCGGGGCGGTGCCAGGGATCGGGGCGGGGTCGTCAGGAGGAGGCGGCACGCGGGGCGGGGGCGGAGCTAGGGGCGGTGCGCCAGGGGTCGGGGCGGTGCCGGGGGCGGGGCGGTGTCGGGGGCGGGGGTGTGGCACGAGGGAGCGGGGTGAGCCGGGCGGTGCCAGGGCGAGGCGGCACGAGGGGGTGGGGGTTCAGGTGCGGGGCGGTGCTAGGGGGTGGGGTAGCACAAGGGGGCGGGGAGCGCCGGTGGCGGGGCGGTGCTAGTGGGCAAGGGGTACCGGGGAGCTGGGAGGAGCCGTGCAGAGGGCGGGGCGGCACCGGGGGAGGAGGTGTGGCGTGAGGGAGCCTGGGGCGCAGCGGCTCGGTAGGCGGGGCGGCGCAAGGGGGCGGGGCGGCTCCTGGTAGGCGGGGCGGCGCAAGGGGGCGGGGAGCGCCGGGGGCGGGACGCGGTAAGGGGGCGGGGAGCGCCGGGGGCGGGGCGTTGCAAAGGGCGGGGTAAGGGGGCGGGGCGGTTCCGGCGCGCGGCTCGTGGCCAGTGCGGGGCGTGGACAGCGTGGGCAGCGATCACGGCCCCTCAGCCGCAGTCCCGGCACCGCGCCTCAGCCACCGCCCTCGCCTCAGCTCGTGAGTAGCCCCGGCCCGGCCGGGAGCGAAGTCGACGCCCTGGAGCCGCCGCCGCCGCCGCCGCCTCCGCCGCCGCCGTCGCGGGCGCTGCCCTCTCCCGGGCCCGGGAGGGTGGGCGTCTCGCCCAACCGCCGCCTGGACAGCGTCCGCGGCAGGCCCACGTCCTCGCCACCGGGGCGCCGCGCCCGCGTGCTGTCCCCCGGCACCAGCCGGCCGTCTTCCGAGGCCCGCGAGGAGCTGCGGCGCCGCCTCCTGGAGCTCATCGAGGGCAACCGGGTGATGATCTTCAGCAAGAGCTACTGCCCGCACAGCGCGCGGGTAGGCGGCCCGGGGCCGGACGGGCCTCCCTGGGCGCCGGGCCCCTCCCTGGGGGCCTCCCTCCCGGGTTCCGGCCCCGGGTTCCCGAGTGCGTGGGGCGGGAACGCGGCGGAGTCCGCCTGCTAGGCCCCTGGACGCGGTCGGGCAGCCCAGGCCCGGCCCGCCGGCTCGCCCCGTCCCTCCTAGCGGCGTGGGCACGGGGTGGAGCGAGAGGCGCCGGCGTCGCTCGCGCCCGGTACGTTCGTACTCGGCTCCTCGGCCGCTGTCCAGGGGCCTTGACGGCGCCCGTCAGCGGCCAGGGAGGTCGTGGGTGACTTCAGGCTCGTTGCACGTTTCCTTGGCCTCTCGGGGCCAGCAGGGGGCCCGGCCTGGTTTGGACAAATGTACTCGGGTTTAAAGACGACACGGTTGGAAGTGAACCTTTGGCAGAGAATCCTGCCTGTAAGGTGGGGACCATCAGTGCTTTGAAATTTGTTTCATGTAATTAGGAAATCTGAGGACAGATACAAACGTTGGGTTAAGCTCAGGAAATTATAGGCTGTAGTTTTCATGTTTGGACTTTACTCTGAAACACGGATTCATGCATGCACGTTTTAATTTTTAAAAGTTTTTTTTATTTATTAGAGTTACAGAGAGAAGGAGATAGAGAGAGGTCTTCCATCTATCCACTGGTTCATCCTCAGTTGGCCACAATGGCCGGAGCTGTGCCCATCCAAAGCCAGGAACTAGGAGCCAGGAGCCGTCTCCTAGTCTCCTATGCAGGTACAGGGACTCAAGGACTTGGGCCATCTTCCACTGCTTTCCCAGGCCATAGCAGAGAGCTGGATTGGAAGTGGAGCAGCTGGAACTCAAACTGGTGCCCATATGGGATGCCAACACTACAGGTGACGGCTTTACCCACTACACCACAGGGGCGGCCCCACCTTCTAGTTGTATTTACAGGAGTCACTGTGCACTTACTCCTCACGTAGGATCTCTGTCCTTAATGTGCTGCACATTGTGATTTAATGCTATAACTAGTACTCAAACAGTATTTTTCACTTTGTGTTTCTGTGTGGGTGCAATCTGTTGAAATCTTTACTTAATATATACTAAATTGATCTTCTGGGGGAAAAAAAAGCTATCCTTTATAGAATTGCCAAGAGATGAGAAGTGTCCATCCACTGAAAAATCACTGTATTAGGCACATACTGTGTTGAATACATAAGTAGTCTTAATCATTCTAGTCGAACCTCTGCTGATAGAGAAAGTCTTAGGACACACGCTCCTCCATCCCGTGTGTGTTAGCACTTCCAGTAACGTAGTCCCATTACATAATTTGACAGCTCTGATGACTGGATCTTTTAAAGACAAACGTTTGCCCTGGGGACTTGTCTTGGAGGCGAGCCTTGTGCCAGCGGGTGGTGGTAGGATCTCTGCCTTCCAGCACCTTCCTGAGTGTTCTTGACTGGCGGGGCAGCCTGCTTTCCTCCACGACCACTCTCTGAGCGGGCTGTGTGGTAGTGTGCCCACTGCTGTGATTTGGATGTGGGTTGAGTGTGTTGCCCGAGGTTGGTTCCCGGTGCAGCAGTGTCGAGATGTGGGGCCTTGGGGGAAGGTGGGTAGGTCCTGGGCACCAGCCTGCACGGGATCAGTGCTGATCTCTGCTGAGAACGAGTGCCATCAAGTGAAGAGAACGGTTGTCTCGGCTTTCTCTCCTGCTTGTCATTTGATCTCCCGCCATTATGGTGCCACCTGTCAGGGGGCTGTCACCAGGAGGCTGTCATGGACTGGTGCTGTGCCCTTCAATCTCTAGACCTGTGAGCTAAATAAACCTTCCCTAATCCGGTACCCAGCCTCAGGTCTACTGGTGTAGCAACACAAATGGAGTCAGACACCCATAATCCTCGGAAATATGTCAGACAACTTAAACAGCACATTCCAGATAGGACCTTACTCTCGCAGACAGAGGGATATTGGGTCTTTGGCTGCTCGCGTCATTCAGCAAGTGTCGTTGGATGCGGAATCTGTCGTGGGGACACAAATGTGAATGAAGCGTGCTCTTGCCTCTTGGGCTCTCATGTGCAGAAAGAAGAGCGTAGGAAAAACCAGCGGGGGAGAGGGATAAAACTGTGGTCTTCATGGAGGATCAGAACCATGTAAGAAAATGATACGTAAGCTGGACTGTGCATCGTTGGATGTATTTGGGTAAGGAAGGGCATCCAGCTAAGGGATTAGTAAATGCAAAGATAGGAGATGATAAAAGGGAGATAGTGTGACTGAACATGGGCTTTGTGGCAGGGGAGCAGGCAAATTCATTGGAAAATGGGTGGAAGTTTAGTCTGGAATTTGAATTGATGATAAATGCAGGCTTAATGATACAGCAAAGAGAAGTCATCTCAGACTTGTGAGCAGGGTCTGACTGGCGATTGAAATCTGAGTGTAGTAGGAGAACAGAGTGAGCGTAGAGGCAGCCGAGGTGGGAAACCACAGGCAAAGCACAGCTAGGAGGTAATGACCCCAACTCAACAGTGAAGACGCACCCCCCAACCAGCTCCTCGCGGCCTCCTGTCCTGTCCCTGGAGACCAGCTTTCTGCTTTCTGTCTGTTGATTTGACAGCGTCAGGTGCCACCTAGCTGCAGAATCATACCACGTTTGCCCTTTGACACCTGCCTTATTTCACTTAGCATAACGTGCTCAAACTCAGGGTGCACCCGTGTTGTAGCATGTGTCAGAATGTTCCTCCCTTTCGAGGCTGAGTCATAGGCCACTGTCTGTACATATAGTTTGGCTTCTCTGTTCATCCATAAAGGGACACTTGGGCTGCTTCCACTTTGGGGGCTATTGTGAATGACGCCACTGTGGACATGGGCATACTGATACCAGTTTGAGTCCTTGCTTCCAGTTACTTTAGGTCTACATCTAGAGAAAGAGTTGCTGGATCACAAGAGATCACAAGAGAATGATGGAGAAGCCATCCTTCTGTTTTCCTTGGTGGCTGCACTGTTTCACCTTCCCATCAGCAGTAGGTGAGGTTTTACCTTCCCATCAGCAGTAGGTGAGGGTCCAGTTTCTCCACATGCTCTCCAACACCTGGCACTGGGATTTTCACAGGGGCTGCTCTGGATCTGTAGGGTTGCTTCCGGAACTGTTGATTCATTACACATACAAAGTCTTCCAGTGCATGAACATGTAACACCTGTTTAATGGAGTCTTTAATTTCTTCCAGCAACATTTTGTCGTTTACAGTGGGAGTCTCACTTCCTTGGTTGTTTATCCTTAATTCTCCTGCTGTTGCCAATGAAATTCTCTTTCTGATTTTCTGTTTGGATTGTTTATTGTTAAGATGTAGAAAAGCAGCTGGTTTTTATGTCTTGATTTGTGTAACCCTGCAACTTTTGCCGAATGTGTTTATTCTAACGGATGGTGTGTGTGTGTGTGTGTGTGTGTGTGTGTGGAATCGTTGGAGTTTTCCACACTGAGGATCACATCGCTGTGGACAGAGTGAATTTTACTGACTTTCCTGCCTTCCTGTTCCGGCGGGGACTCCCAGTCCCGTGTTGAACAGAAGTGCTGGAAGCGGGCCGCCTTGTCTTCTGCCCCATCTCGAGAGAGCGCTTGGCAGTCTTTGACCCTCAGGAACGATGTGAGCTGTGGGCTTTTTCATTTGTGGCTTCAGTATGCTGAGGCAGTGTCCTTCGGTCCCAGTTTGCTGAGTGTTAGGATGTTCGGGCCTCTCTGCTCTCCCTCCTTTGTGGGAGGGAGTGGGGCCCAGGTGGCTGCCTCCTTGATCATGGAGGAGAGAGTAATGTGAGAGTGAGTAAAACCCCCCAAGATTTCTGTTAATTGATTAATTAATTTTTCTTTGATGGGCAGAGAGAGAGGCAAAGGAAGAGCTCTCACCCCTGGATCCCTTCCCAGATGTCGGCAACAGCTGGAGTTAGGTCAGGCCCAAGCCAGCGGCCGGGAGCTCCATCCAGGGCTCCCACATGGGTGTCAGGGGCCCAAGTCCTTGGTCCGTCACCTGCTGCCTCCCAGAGTGAGCATGAACAGGAAACTGGGATTGGAGGTTGGACCAGGGCTTGAGCCAGGCTCTCTGAAGTAGGAGCATCCTGAATGGCATCTTTTTTTTTTTTTCATTTTTCTAATTTTAAATTTCTTTCTGCTAAGGTTTTCTTTTGGATGCTAGGTTGTGTCATACTTCCTTGTTCTCATTCAGCACAGTCTCCTTTAGTTCTGAGCACTTATTAGTGATGGCTACTTTGTTAAGTAGGAAGCCTTCACTCTCAGAGGAGGTTTCTATTCCTGTTTTCCTGGGGATAGGTTACACCTTGTGTTTCTTTGGGCGTGCGTTTTGTTGAAAATCGGGCGTTTTAGGTGATAAATTTTAGTACCTTTGGGTACTGCATTTCTTATGTCCCTACACTGGAAGGGCTGGTTACTTTAGGGAAGCTTAGTTTCTCCCCAAGATGACATCACTCAGGTGCAGCATTGAGTTTGCACAGTGGCCCAGGAGTGGCAGGGGCTCTGGCCAGGCCCTTCCCTGGGTGTGGATGTTGACCGTGTCTCTCCCGGCCCCACATCGGTATCGTAGGCCCCACTAGCTGCAAGCCGATTACTCTGCTATTTCTGGCAATGCCTTGGGTGTAAATTGCCCCACACTGATATACTGAAATCTGAGGCTCTTTGCAGGCTGGTTTCCGAGGGAAGCCAGGGAGGGCTGTGCTATGCTCTTCCCTTGTTTTCTCTGGCAGCCCAGCTATTACTGAAGGGGTCCCCAAGCTGCCTCTGCATTGCTTCCACGGAACCCCGTTATTTTCAGGAATACCTTTAGGCTTGAATGTCCCTTGAACTGACTTAGGGTCTGCTCATTCCTCTGCCCCAAAACTGGAGTGAGGACAGAGACTGCTTCTCTGGGAGTGACACTATGCTTTATGGGAGCAGGGTTCTGGACGGGGACATCGTCTCTTGTCCTGCTGGTTGCCTATCCCAGCCTGGAACCGTATCTTCCAGGTGCGTTGGGGTGAGGTTGATCAGGTTCCCCGTATTTTCCTTGGATCTCTGAGTGGGGGCTGGGTGCGTGAGGAGAGCTGCTGTGTTGCTGGCTATGCTGGACAGGAGTACAGCCATCGTCATCCACGGCTGATGGTGGGGTGTAAGGCTAGGGCATCCATTCACCGGGAGCTCGGGGCTGAGGGCCTGTGTTCAAGGCCACGTTTGTTTGAATTTAGCTCCTGCCAGGCTGATCTGGGGCTGGGGAGGGCGGGGCCAGCCAGGGCCAGTCCTGAGATTTAGTAGACTTTCTTAAATCAATGTTTTTACTTTCCTGAATCCCCTTAGGAAATGTCTGGAGACTGTTAAGTAGTTGTTTATGAATAACTTCCACCAGCTGTGGGTGCTGCGCCAGGGTTCTGTCTTGAGGGCTGAGGGCATTAGTGATGTGATGAAAAGTGGGTTTTAAAAGGCCACTGCGCCTGCAGCTTTCAGAACTGGAGGGGACAAAGCTGCTGCAGAGAGAACTCTGAGGATGTCGCTGAGAACTTCCGGTGGGGAGTGTTGGTGGCTCCAATTAAGATAGTGGAAGCAGGAAGATGAACCCATAATCAGGTGGCTGGGGAATTTGTGTGGGGTGGGTAAGTGTTATCTGAGCGAGAGGCATTGCAATGATGGCTAATCAGAGCTTTGCAAGTTGTTAAAATGCAGAATCTGTGTCTAGTCTGGGTTCCGTGTGCCTGCATGCATCCTGGGAGATGTCTGCCCTACCTTTCCTCGCAGCTGGTGAAGGGGGCTGCCGTTAAACTGTGAATTTGTTTCCCCTCCCGGAGGGCAGAGGTGTGCCTTGTTCATTGGTTCATCTCCATTAGTTAGGACAGCGAGGACCCAGTCTAGGTGTTTGGTGGCTAAAAAGAGGATGAATGATTTAAGGACAGTTGAAAGGAAACATGGAGAAAGAGCAGTGTGCAAAGAGGTGAGCTGCATGTGGGATAGCCAGGTGCCCGTCTTGGGTTCAGACCAGAGACTTGGGTGAATGCTATAGATTTGGGAGTAAAGGGAGACTGATAATGTTTACAAGGTGGGGTGGGGGACACAAGGGAGAGGCTGAGGTTCTTCTGGGGCAACGTGTAGAGCAAAGGAAAAACACCTGAGGGAAGCTTTATTTTGGACATCGCTGTCCCTCTTCCCACATTTCCTAACTGCCGGATCTTTTGTGAGAGTGAAACCTGGGAAATTTTCGTTACAGGTTAAAGAGCTCTTTTCTTCTTTGGGAGTGGACTATAATATCCTGGAACTTGATCAACTCGGTGAGTAGAGCCTTTGGTATGTGCTGTTGGTGGGAAACGCCAGCAAGGACCACTTCGCTTTTCCCTGTCCTGTTCGGGTCGCTCTGGTCTCTTCGGGTTGGAGGAGCCATTTTCGTCTGCTTTCAACCAGGCAGAGAATGAACCCTTATGGCAAAAAATTGACGTAAACTTTCTTGTTTCTGTGTTTCTCATGTTAGAGGGAAGGGAGTGAGAGGAAGATGCACAAGATTCTAACCTGGAAGTACTTGAGGCACTCATGACGTAATGTGCCAGCTTTGTGGCAACATAGACTAAGCCGTAGTAGATGGAGAAGATTCACTCCTGCTGCCTGATTTTGCTACATTAATATCTTTGGGTTTTGAATCCTTGGTACCCAAACATCTAATATTTAGTGTACACTTCACGCATGGTGAATAAAAATGTCTCTCTGCCTTCAGAGAACCTCACTGCTTCATTATTTGTTTTAAGTTTTATTGGTTTATCTTTATTTATCTGAAAGGCACAGTGACAACACATACAGTGCCCTTCCATCTGCTGGTTCACTCTCTCAATGCTCACAATACCCCCCGGCCAGGTCAAAGCCAGGAGCCTGGAACCACACCTAAGTCTTGAGTGACAACTCCCCAAGTACTTGAGCCATCACCTGCTGCCTCCTAAGATGTGAATTAGCAGACACTTGGAAGCAGGATTTGAATCCAGGTACCCCAACATGGGATGTGGGCATCCTAAGGGGTGACTTAACCTCTGTGCAATAATGCCATTTGGGATATGAACCAACAGTTGGAAGATATCTTGGGGCTAGCGTTGTGGTATAGGGGGTGAGGCCACCACCTGTGGTGCCGGCATCCCATAAGGGCACCAGTTCGAGTCCCAGCTGTTCCGCTTCCAATCCAGCTCTCTACTGTGGCCTGGGAAAGCAGTGGAAGATGGCCCAAGGCCTTGGGTCCCTGCACCCACGTGGGAGACCCAGAGGAAGCTCTTGGCTCCTGGCTTCAGATTGGCGCAGCTGTTGCAGCCAACTGGGGAGTGAACCAGCAGATGGAAGACCTCTCTCTCTCTCTCTCTGCCTCTCCTTCTCTCTCTGTGTAACTCTGCCTTGCAACAGCCGGAGCTATACCTATCTGAAGCTGGGAGCCAGGAACTCTATCCAGGTCTCCCACATCCTGGGGGTCCAAGAACTTGGGCCATCTTCTGCTGCTTTCCCGAGCACATTATTGGGGAGTTGGATCAGAAGTGGAGCAGCCGGGACTCGAACTGGTGCCTTCATGGGATTTCGGTGCTGCAGATGGGAGCTTAACCTTCTCCATCACAGCGTCGGCCCCAATTAAGGTCTTCTTAAGTAGTCATGGTTAAGCTTTATTTTAGGGGAGGAAGGTAAGTTTTGGACTTTGATTGATCATACAGAGTTTTTAAAAATAAAATTGCAGAAGTGTTTTCTGGCTTATTACTGTTACAGCAGATTTTATCTTGATATTTGCCCTCAGCTATTTGTCTTGGCACAGTCATTGAGCTGTATATCAAAGTATTCATTTAGGTGGGTTTAATTTTAAAAGGAATAGGTCAGTTTTTCAAAAGTATTTATTTGAAAGGTAGAATGACAGAGACATATCTTCCATCTGTGGGCCTATTCCCCAGATGCTCACAACAGTTAGGGCTGGACTAGGCTGAAGCAAGGAGCCACAACTCCATCCAGATGTCCCACGTGGGTGGCAGAGACCCAAGGACTTGAGTTATCATCTGCTGCCTCCCGGGATGCGATAGCAGGAAGCTAATTGGGAGCAGCATAGCCAGGATTCAAACCTGCACTCCGACAGGGGACATGGGCATCCCTGGTGGTACCTTGGCCCTCTGTGCCACAGCGCCTGCCCGTGTGTATTTGTAAAGTTTCCTTTGAAAGAATGGCTGTTTCCCTTGCTGAGTCATCATTTCATAAAGTTGCATGACTCACTGTGGGTGTGTGCGCGTGTGCATTGGGTCACTGGAACACTTCAGTTCACCTCACAAAGTCTAGAGTCATTTTCAGTGTTTTTGTGTTGATTTTTTTATTCTTCAGACGATGGAGCCAATGTTCAGGAGATGCTGTCAGAGATCACCAATCAGAAGACCGTGCCCAATATTTTTGTAAATAAAGTGCACATGGGTGGGTGTGACCGGACGTTCCAGGTACTGAAAGCATTATCTAATCTGCAGCGGGGTTCACATTGTGCTTTAAGAACTATTGAAAAAGGGGAAGAAAATGGCTTTTAGGAGTCTATTTATTTGTCTTCTCATAGTTACAAAATTTGGAAGTGGATAAAATGGGTGTCAGATAATTTTGGATTACTTAAAGGGAGAGTAATTACTTAAAGGGAAACTTTTCTGCCAACTGAACTTGACAAGCTAAGAGGGAGAACGTTTCCCAGTGGCTGGTGAGAGAGAGCCCAGGAAGGTGCCTCAGTGCACACATTCTTCCCTGGGGGCCTCGCAGTTCCTGCTGGGACTGCTTACCCTCAGGCTCTTTGCAAAGGCCCAGGCCTTCTGATTTTTACTGACTCCTAGAATGCTTTAGGAGCCCTTTAGTTAGGTGGTAACCAGTAACAATGGATATTGATTTTTTAAAAGGCCCTTGTTTTACAATGGTTTTGTTAAAATTCTGTTCTTTTGCATGATTGATTTGTGTACGCAAATGCTAGAAACCAGTGGTTGATTTTATTTTAAATTTTGGATAACAGCTGCATTTTTGGAGAAAATAATTACTGACTGTATTTTTAAAAATTTTTTCTGTTTGATTTATTTTTTTTTAAGATTTATTTATTTGAAAGTCAGAGTTATACAGAGAGAGGAGAGTCAGAGAGAGAGAGAGGTCTTCCATCCGCTGGTTCACTCCCCAGTTGGCTACAACAGCCAGAACTGTGCCGATCTGAAGCCAGGAGCCAGGAGCTTCTTCTGGGTCTCCCACATGGGTGCAGGGGCATAAGAACTTGGGCCATCTTCCACTTCATTCCCAGGCCATAGCAGAGAGCTGGATCAGAAGTAGGGCAGCCAGGACTAGAACTGGTGCCCCAATGGGATGCAGGTGCTTCAGCCCAAGGCGTTAACCCACTGCGCCACAGCGCTGGCCCCAGACCGTATTGTTAATCTGTGGTCGGCATCATTACGTAGTAACTGCTGTGACACAGCTTGCATGGTGCTAAGTATTGTCATGATGGCCCCTGCACACCTGAAGTGCTGGTCTTGCTGATCCTAAGTGGGAAAACACTGTCAGAGACCGCAGGTGGAGATGCCGGCGTCACAGTTCCATTTCGGGCCTGGAAGGTGTTTCCTCGGATGGGGAAGCCTTAGGAATTGTGTTTTCCTGAGCGCACCTGACCGTTGGGAGGCCACAGGAGTCTTTTCCAGAATATTCCAAAAGCCAGCTTGCGCATCTCTTGTGCAGTGGGCCATGTGGCACCTGCGGAGTCCCCGTCCCCACCTGGAACCAGCTGCGCTTCTCAGAAAGGCCTGGTGCAGGCCCGGTGTTTGCAAAGGCAGGGTACTGGGATCGAGCAGCTGACGTGGCATAAAGAAAACTCCTGTGAAATCACACACTGACCTCGTAACCTCATCTCTGATACTCCGGAGCACGCGGAGGGCCCAGCGAAGAGAAAACGCAGTGCAGAGCAGCCCCTGACCATGGCCGCAGGAACCAAGCAGGAGGCCCGCGCTGGGCAGCAGCTCCACCGGGACAGCTCCACAGTTTAGATCAGTGCATGGGAAACTGTGAACCACATTGCTGATGGGGCACAAGGGTTGTTTCCAGATTGAATGAGGAGCTTGAAAAATGATTCTTGGTTGTTTTATTGCTCTTGAGAATAGTCTGTTGACGATTAAACGAAGGGAAATGACCTTGCCTGACAAACACAGTGCCAGGACCCGGTGCATCCCTTTAGCCCAGGCCCAGCCGTCAGGCGATCGCTCAGAATGGACAACACATTCGCGTGTTAGCAGCCATTCCCGTCAGTTGGAGCCGATCTGAGTAGCGTCCAGATGAATGTACAGCTCCAGCTCAGATGGATTATAGATCGTTTCTCAGATTTTTTTTTTTTTCTCAAAGAAATTCGTGCTGATTGCACACAGCATGCAAATAAACAGCTTTAAAACCATAACTCATGCCGGATTCTTCCCTGTTCTCACGACACCGCAGGCGCATCAGAGTGGTTTGTTACAGAAGATCCTCCAGGAGGAATCAGCCTACGAGTACGACCTCATCGTCATCGGCGGAGGCTCGGGCGGCCTCTCGTGTGCCAAGGTACGGCCAGGGACGACTCGCGATCGCTTTCCCGGGGATCACCATGCACATTTTCCCTTGATTTTTCCGGTGATCTGATTTTCCCTTTGATGGAAATAGTTGGTTTAATTCAGGGGAGAGAGGTTGTTATCACACAAAAGTGATCTGTTTTTATTGAGGGGAGAGAAAACCTTGGGGGCCGTCAGGAAAATGGCAGGATCCTCACATCTGTTTTTCTGGTTTTTTGTTTTGTTTTTAGGAAGCCGCCATTTTGGGGAAGAAGGTCATGGTGCTAGATTTCGTGGTGCCCTCCCCTCGGGGCACGTCCTGGGGTAAGTGCCGCTTCCTGGTGGTGGCTCTCATCTGTTTTAGGTCGCCTCGCTTCATCCTCACAGCAGCTGTCCGAGGTGTAGTTAGCCTGGGAGCTCATGCTTAACAAGTGCTGATTCTGGAAAGGTAACATCAAAATAATGAAAGGAGATTTTTCAGAAAGGAAAAAAAAAAAAAGTTTCCCGCCCAGTTGCTGACTAGTGTGTTTTGACAACCAAGTGGAAAGCTTGATTTTTTTAAAGGGTATCTGTCATGTATTCAAAAAATGCTTGTTGGCCGGCGCCATGGCTCAATGGGCTAATCCTCCACCTGCGGCGCTGGCACACCGGGTTCTAGTCCCTGTTGGGGCACCGTATTCTGTCCCGGTTGCCCCTCTTCCAGGCCAGCTCTCTGCTGTGGCCCGGGAGTGCAGTGGAGGATGGCCCAAGTGCTTGGGCCCTGCACCCGCATGGGAGACCAGGAGAAGCACCTGGCTCCTGCCTTCGGATCAATGTGGTGCACTGGCCGCAGCATGCTGGCCAACAGAAAAAGGAAGACCTTTCTCTCTGTCTCTCTCTCTCACTGTCCACTCTGCCTGTCAAAAAAACAAAAACAAAAACAAAAACCAAAAAAAAAAAAACAAAAAAACTCACCTACTTTGATGCCCCTCATGGTAGTCCCAGGGGAGGGGTGTGTGACCCCTGTCCTCTTCCCTCCTCTCCTCCTCTCTTTGGCCCAGTTCTGACCGGAAACGATCCACTTTCTCTAGTGCACCCGGCAGAGACTGCGAGCACAGAGGAAATGTTTGACTTATGCCCTGGGAAGGGACACTCAGGGACGATCTGTTTTGGGTCAGTCAGGATTCACAGGGGATGTCACCAGGCAGCTTGCAGGGAACCGTAGATTGGTTCAGAGGAGGAGCTGGGGTGACAGAGGGTGGCAGGCTAGAAGCCGAGGTTCTGGCCCTGGGTGTGGTATGTGCACATCCAGTGCCTCTAACCTGGGTCTCACCGCTTTGTGGCTCAGGCTCAAGTAGAAGTTTTGGATTCTGTCCCCAGAAAACTCTTCACATGCCCATATTTTTGCCCATCGTTGGGTTTTCTTCATGGCCCTTGGTTAGGGAGTCTGGATTGATCAGTTGTGTATTATTTTCAGGGTAAGAGCTGTCCTCCCCACCACCGTTCCACGTGTTTTAATAACCTTGCACAGGTGTGGGCAGCTGTGCACACCCGCACGTGCCCACCTGCACAGTGAAGCTCAAGTCTTGTTCCCTCTCCCAGGGCTCGGGGGCACTTGTGTGAATGTAGGCTGTATTCCCAAGAAGCTGATGCATCAGGCTGCCCTCCTGGGGCAGGCGTTACGTGACTCTCGGAAGTTTGGCTGGGAGTACAGTCAGCAGGGTGAGTAGTGGGGCAGAAGACGCGGACTGGGGGAGAGGGGAAAGAGGGAGTCTCTGTGATTTGCCGCTCCTGCTTTTATACCGGAGTCTGAAGTTCATGTCATAAACACTCGCTGGGAGCCAGCTGCAGGCCGCTGGGGCTCCGAGGACACAAAGCTGGACCTGCTGTCCGAGAGCCCTGCCTGGTTCAGTTACTGCAATGCCAGCCGCTTAGTAGCATGCGAGAGATAGGATCCCTGTGTTCAGATTTCTTTCAAGTATCAAGAAAACGGAACACTGAGGAGTGTTCTTTTGATTTTAGCTGTTACGATGATAACATTTTCCACTGGCTCAGTGGTGAGATGGATCTTTGGTTAATGAAAGGTAGGAAACAAGCTCCTGCAACAAGCCGTTCCTGCCCGGCTCAATACAGACCGGAGGGCTTCCGAGCTGCTGCTCCCAGCAGGATGTGGTCTGAGGGGGAGACAGGCAGGCAGTCCGCTCAGAGCACTGTGCTGGGGTCCTTCCAAAAGAGTACACAAAGTGCCTGTCACACACTACACAGGGCTGCAATCATTTTGCACCTAAATGAACCTAAATAAAGTATCTTTTAATTGCATTTCCCATAAACTTTTCAAAGTACCCTCATCACTTACTGTGCTGTTTTGAGCATTGCCTTGAGTGCGTCTGATGCAGCTTTGCGAGTGCAGGGAAGGGTCAAGGAAAGCTTTGGGCACAAGGGGACCTGAGAGCTGTGTCTTGAAGGCCACAGAATGGGACGTTTAAGGCTGGAAGAGGACAGAAAACCTGGAGTGTTGGGTGGAGTTGATGAGGGACTGTGGTGAAGAATAGTGGGAGATGGTGGGAGAAAAAATGCTGTTGGAAACATGAGCAGGTCTCCAAGGCCCTCCAGTGCCATTTTTTTTTTTTTTTGACAGGCAGAGTGGACAGTGAGAGAGAGAGAGACAGAGAGAAAGGTCTTCCTTTTGCCATTGGTTCACCCTCCAATGGCCGCCGCAGCCGGCGCACCGCACTGATCCGAAGGCAGAAGCCAGGTGCTTCTCCTGGTCTCCCATGCGGGTACAGGGCCCAAGCACTTGGGCCATCCTCCACTGCACTCCTGGGCCACAGCAGAGAGCTGGCCTGGAAGAGGGGCAACTGGGACAGAATCCAGCGCCCCGACTGGGACTAGAACCTGGTGTGCCGGCGCCGCAGGCGGAGGATTAGCCTATTGAGCCGCGGCACTGGCTGCTATTGATTTTTACACATTTACCTTTCTCGGTTCAATCTCATATATTCCAGCTTTACCATATATGGCCTCCAGTGCCATCTTAAGGAGATAGAGTTTGCCCCCTGCTGAGAGCTGTTGAGTTTAAGCAGGAGAGGAGCAGGCAACCCAGTCTGTATTATTCCAGATCCTCCTGTGGTATCCACCAAGGCACCTAGAAAGCAGAGTAGGGGTCAGGGGAGGGGCATGAGGAATGATGGAGGCCCGTGGGGAGTGGAGCACGCCAGTTGGATTTAGAGAGACTGAAGGGCGTGGCCCTGATGGGACGCGGTACAGCTTGCATGTGGAGTGTGGTTCTCCGTCTTGGCTGTGTGTCATGCGCCATGTGCGGTTTTAAGAAATTCTGAACAGCCAGGCTCTTTGCACAGAGCGTGTACAGGTTTCACTGTCACAGCGGGTTCTGGTGCTCAGGTGATTGTGACAGGCCACCCAGGTGACGGCACGGCAGAGGGTGAGTGGGAGGAAGGCAGAGGGACTGGGTGAAGGGGAGCGGAGCTCCTTGAGGTCGAAGGCAGCAGCAGCTGTGGGTTAGTGGCTGGGCGTGGTTCAGTTGGGGGTCCTGAGTGGAGGCTGGGTGCTTTTTCCTAAGCCCATGGGGTGCTGTAGATCAAACTAGCATCAGTGGGTGTCCATAAAGTGAGGCCTCTCCTTATGGCGTTTAACTCCTGGGTGTCTTTCACAGCCGAGATCCCTGTCTCTGTATTAAGTGAAGAGTTAGACAGGGCTGTGCACCACCACCCCCCGCACCTCCCGCTGATATCTGCGTCTGGCCAGTGCGCGCAAAGGGCAAATAGGTAACAGAAAGTGCATGCATTTGAAAAAAGTGATAAAAAGATTGAAAATTTGTGATGCAAATTATATACAATTATATATGGTAGAGCTGGAATATATGAGATTGAACCGAGAAATTCTAGACTTGAGTTGTTGATTGCTTAGAAGGTAAATGTGTAAAAATCAATAGTGGCCAGTGCCGCGGCTCAATAGGCTAATCCTCCACCTGCGGCACTGGCACCCCGGGTTCTAGTCCCGGTCAGGGCGCTGGATTCTGTCCCAGTTACTCCTCTTCCAGGCCAGCTCTCTGCTGTGGCCCGGGAGTGCAGTGGAGGATGGCCCAAGTGCTTGGGCCCTGCACCCGCATGGGAGACTAGGAGGAAGCACCTGGCTCCTGGCTGCACTTGCGGGGTGAACCAACGGAAAAAGGAAGACCTTTCTGTCTGTCTCTCTCTCACTGTCTAACTCTGCCTGCCAAAAAAAGAAAAAAAAAATCAATAGCAATCTTACATATCAGTGATAATAAGTTAAGATGTATCATGATATTCTTAGACTACCTTGGAATAAATTCAACCAGGAAGGTGTAAGATATATAAGGAAAGAATACAAAGGCATAGCAGGAATCTATGATATTAGAGGAGATATCTTTAGATTGTGGAGATATTTATCTCAAAATTAGTGTGCAGGTTTTATGTAAGTCCTAGAAAAATCTCAGTGATTTTTACTTTTACTGTTTTTACAGTGATTTTTACTTTTTTTACTGTTTACTTGGTGGAGCTCAACTGCTTATGTGATGTGAGAATAGCTAAAGGAGACTTTGCCCCTGAACGTTCAAGAAAGGGCTGTGCGTGTGTCGTGTAGTAATGGGAGTGACAGCTGTAGGTGGCAGCAACTTGGGCGGTCATCGCAGGCTGTTTCAGAGAAAGGGCCACCATCCTTTCCCCTGGCTGTGCTTCCCTGTGCCCAGGGCCGCCTCCTTTCTAGGCCGCTCTCTTCCCTGCCCGGTACCATCCACGTCCCTGCGTGAGTCGGGCCACTTCTTAAGAGTCGCAGTTGGCGTCAGTCTCCAGCTGTGACCCTCACCCTAGGGTTGCTGCCCTGTCATAGGGATCTCGTCCAGTTCCTGGGGAGCCCCAGGCCTGTCTCTGTGTCTTGTGGACTGAGCTGCATGGAGTCCGGTGTGACCTTCAGAATGCACCATTAGTGGCAGACAAAGGCTCTTGATTTTTGAAACAGCAGGGTGTGGCTTGCATGTGTTGCGGATAATTTAACATCACAAGTGCACCGTGCTTACTCCTTCACCCCGTGGTTTCTTTTCAGTGAAGCACAACTGGGAGACCATGACAGAAGCGATTCAGAACCACATTGGCTCTCTGAACTGGGGCTACAGGTTGTCTTTGAGGGAGAGGGGCGTGACCTATGTCAACTCCTACGGAGAATTTGTTGAACATCATACAGTAAAGGTACTGTGTGAATTTCTTGTCCTGTTCTTGCCGTCCCTTACTGTTGCCCGTATTTCCCGTGAACTAGACTTCACATCGCGTCTTATGGACTTTGGCTAAGACGTAAACACACACGCACATACACACAGAGACACAGACACAGAGCAGTACATGCATGTGCGTTTCCCTGTTGTTTGTTGATTCCACATATCTGGGTAAAGAGAAGAAATTGTGTTTTAAAGAACTCCTAAAGTTATTATTTGCCTTTGGTTTCATTATCATCTTAGAGGAAATGTTTCAACAGTCCAAAGCCAAAAAAACCTAAAAGATCAAGGTGTTAGCAGTGAGATTTTTTTAAAAAGTGAAACTTTCCTTAGAACTTCAGCATATACTGTTCATAAAGCATTGATAGAAGCAGTATCAAAATCAGTGTGTTATGAATTCATACTTACAGTATTCATGTACGCTGTGGAAGATGAACACACGAGGAAAATGAGATCTTTTTGATGAACGCAGACATTTTAATCAGCGTTAAGAAGGGCAGGCAGACCTTGGGCTCACTGTCTGCTTTATTTTTATACTTTGCTTTGGGAGCACAGTGAGATAATGTTGATGGATTTGGATTGTTGGGCAGCCAGCTCTCTGAATTTAGAAAGGTGTGAAATGTCCATTTAGAGCTTCCCTTTGGGACCCTTAGATGAGCCAGGTTGCATTCCATTATTCATGTGAAACACAGTAGAAATCCAAGTTACTTACTGTTCCTCAAAGTGCAGTGTGCCTGGCACAGATGGTTGGATAAGCCGATCGTTCCCTGGCCAAACCCGCTGCTGTTTCTGTGGTTCCGCAGCGTCTCCCAGGTGCTGGAGCTGCAAACTTGAGGCTCTTCCACCTCACCCCACAGCACGCGCTTGCTGGTCTGTTACAGGACCTTAGCAGCAGGTCCCTCTGTCGGCACCGCTGCCAGCCGTGCCAGCCCACTTGTTTAAACCCTCTCATGGGCATCTGGATTTGTAAAATGGAGAGACTTCTGCCTCCCTCGTGCAGTTCCAGGTGGTGAACAGTCCTGGCTGGTTTCCCACTGGCTGCATTTTCTGGGTGCCAAGCGAGGAGTTTTACCTCTGGCTCTAGTCTGTCTGTTTCATGTCTCCTTTGCCACAGGCCTGCTCTGCGGTCACTTCCAGCCCCTGACCCCAGTCCCCAGCTCCTCCGGATCCGGGTACTGTGCTGTTCTGTCTCCCAGGTCGCCATCCTTTCCAAATCATTTCTTTTTTTTTCCCCATTTCCCCGTGAAAACCTCCTTGATGCATGTTTTGTCAAGGCCTTTGTTTGCTGCACTATGTGTCTATCACAGCGCACGCCTGCTCACGTGTCCAGGTGTCTGATGCTTTGCAGAGTTTGCTGAATAAGTGAAATTTCATTTTCTTTTTTTCCAGGCAACCAATCGAAAGGGACAGGAAACTTACTACACTTCTGCCACGTTTGTCATAGCAACAGGTGAAAGACCCCGGTATTTAGGGATCCCAGGAGATAAGGAATTCTGTATTACTAGGTAAGATTAAAAAGACCATTTTAACTCTAAGCGATTGCATTGTGTTTCAGTTTCTAATTTCTAATTTGCTCCCTAATCCCACAAAATATTTGCATTGATGACAGATGAAAGAACACACAGTACAAGAAGCTCAGGAGTTTGAAATAGTCATGAAGAAAGAGAAAGTGAGGTTAGAGAAATCATAAGGCCAGTGGTAAAGTTTGTGTATCAGAGTATGCTGTCTGTTTCCAGGAAATATCTGGAAGTGGTCTGCAAAGTTGGCCCTGAATTTCCTGTAGGCCAAAGCAAAGAAGTAAACTCCACGAGCTGTAGGGTTACGTGTGCACCTGATAGAGTGGAGCAGAGGTTCCGGGCATTTTCCCTGGACGGTCACACAGAAGGCACTGTATCATGCACGACAGTGACCTGGAGACCTTTCTGAGCAGACATTGCAAGAATGATATTTTTCTTTTCTTTTTTAAAATATGTATTTATTTGTCTGAAAGGCAGAGTTACAGAGAGGCAGAGGCAGAGAGAGAAGTCTTCCATCCACTGGTTCTCTCCCCAAATGGGTAACATGGAAGGAGCTGGGAGCTTCTTCTGGATCTCCCATGCGAGCACTTCGGCCGTCTTCACTGCTTCTCAGGTTGTAACAGAGCTGTAACAGAAGCGGAGCAGCCAGGACTCGAACCTGCACTCATGTGGGGTGCCAGCACTGCAGGCAGTAGGTTTACCCACTCTGCCACAGCGCCAGCCCCGAGAATGATATTCTTCATTGCACTCTTGTCCAGCTGAACCTGTTTGTCCACACACACACATCCAAAGCAAACAGCCATTTGTCTTATTGCATTTAATGTAGTTCAGTATTTTCTGTTTTAGTCTTTTGTACCCTTTACTTGTGATCTAATTTGATTTTGGAAAACTTAAGGTCTACTTGCTTCGGCCCCTTCTCTCCCCCCTGGACTGAATCACACACTTCAGAAGCTGTTTCTCTGAGGGTTTCTTAAGCTCCCCGATCGCAGTTCAGCTGACGAAAGCCCCTTCTATACTGAAACCCCAAAAACGCATTTCCTGTTTATTGCCTGCAGTTTCTTTTTAAATTTCATTTTTATTTTTCAGTGATGACCTTTTTTCTCTACCTTATTGTCCCGGCAAAACATTGGTAGTGGGCGCCTCTTATGTGGCGCTGGAGTGTGCAGGGTTTCTGGCTGGCCTTGGGTTAGACGTCACGGTCATGGTGCGCTCCATCCTTCTGAGGGGCTTTGATCAAGAAATGGCAGAAAAAGTGGGCTCCTACATGCAGCAGCACGGTGTGAAGTTCTTAAGAAAGTTTGTACCTGTGATGGTAAGTCTGGATGACGCTCACAATTCCTTTTTTATTTGCTTCCTTATTCTCTCTCCGACTTTTTATTTTGCCCCTCCTTACTTCATTTCATCGGTCTGAACTCAATAGTGCTGAAAATAGTGTTTCCACCCCCAGATGTATGAAGCTGGCCTGATGCGCCTCCCATCCCCCCCCAGGTGATAGAGAAGCTGGTGCTGCTGTGTCTCGGGCCGGTGCGGGGAGATTCCCCTCTTCTCTCACCACCTCTCCGCTGTCCTCCGGGGTTGCCTTTCTTTTCTCTTGTTCCCATCAGGATTTCTCCTCTTGAAACCAAGAAGCCTTCCCCGTGCCTCTGGTCCAGTGCTTTCCTGGCTGGGTCTCCATTTTTCTTCTCTTTCCCGTACCCACTCCTGTCTACGTGACTTCCAGCTTCTTGCCTTTCTCCCAGGCTCAAGCCAGTTGTGAGCCTCTTCCACTCCAGCCCTTTCCTGACAATGCTTGTTGGGTTCTTAGCAGGCTCCCTGTTGTCAGAGCCCACGGGCACCTCTCTGTCCTCAGCCTGCTGAGCTTCTCGGCAGCAGGCAGTGGGACCCCCTCTGGCCGCATGCCTGCGGTTCTGCCCCGCCCTTCTCCTCGGCCTCAGCCCCAGCACCTGTTTGTTTCCCCCCTGATCCCTCCTGATTCTCTTGTTCACCTGCGTGAGCCTCTACAGGCCCTCAGTTTCAAGTGCCATCTAAATGCTAATGACGCCGACTTATATCTCCCGTTCAAGCATCTCTCCTGAATTCACACTCATTTATACAACTGCCTACTGGATAGCACCACTTGAATCCCTCATAAGCATTTCAAATTGAACCAGATAAAAATGAAACTCAGCGTTTCTACCTTAATGTATTCCCTGGCTAATCTTCCTGGCCCATCTCAGTCCTCAGCGAAAGCTGCCGTGGTCTGCACAGTTTATTGAGCCCACACCCAGGAAGCTCGCGTTCATCTCCGTTCATGATGCCGCCACTTTCAGCCAATCCGTTAACTATTACTACTTCCACAACATACCTTGGGACTGCCTTTTTTTTTTTTTTTTCTGTTTCTGTCTTGTCACCAAACCTTAAATATAGGCACCACGTATGCATACCCAGGTGTACGTCCACACACTTAGACCCCATTTGAGCCACTTGTGTTCTGTCACCTTTAGAGAGAATCATCCCATGATTTATCCTCGACAGGTTCAACAGTTGGAGAAGGGTTCACCTGGAAAGCTGAAAGTAACGGCTAAGTCTACGGAGGGGCCAGAGACGATTGAAGGAGTGTACAACACGGTGAGTTTTTCTTTTATAAGCAGCAAGTGACTGGACACATGCATCAACTAGCAGCAGTTTAACTTAGTAACATATTTTTTGTTCTTTGTAAGACTATGATAGGTATAGAAGATAGTTGGCCTACTGACATTTGATTTTATAGGATACAAAAAGAATATGGTGAAATATATGTATGTAACAGCATAGCAGAACAAAATCTGGAAGCATATTTATATATCCACCTGTTATTAGTGCTTCTAAAGAATTAGGATTTTATATTTATATGAGTATTTAACAACAATAAACCTGTTTTTCTTTTCAAAAACAAATAATTAAAAAATCTCCCAATAATGTGAACAGCACAAGGGATCTTTTGGATGCCAGTAATTACTTTGTAATTAGTTGTAGTCCTTTTTTATTTATTTATTTATTTATTATTTATTTTTTTTTGACAGGCAGAGTGGACAGTGAGAGAGAGAGAGACAGAGAGAAAGGTCTTCCTTTACCGTTGGTTCACCCTCCAATGGGCACTGTGGCCAGCGCACCGCGCTGATCTGAAGGCAGGAGCCAGGTACTTGTCCTGGTCTCCCATGCGGGTGGAGGGCCCAAGGACCTGGGCCATCCTCCACTGCATTCCTGGGCCAGAGCAGAGAGCTGGACTGGAAGAGGGGCAACTGGGACAGAATCCGGCGCCCCAAATGGGACTAGAACCCGGTGTGCCGGCGCCGCAGGCGGAGGATTACTCTGTTGAGCCGCGGCACTGGCCAGTTGTAGTCCTTTTTTTAAAGATTTTTATTTTTTTTTTAAATTTCATTGAAAGGGAGAGTCACAGACAGGCGGGAGTGGGGGGAGAGGGAGGGAATCAGAGTCAGTTTTCCATGCCCTGGTTCACTCCCCAATTGGCCGCAACAGCTGGAGCTGAGCCGATGCGAAGCCGGGAGCCAGGAGCTTCCTCCAGGTCTCCCATGCGGGTACAAGGGCCCAAGGACTTTGGCCATCCTTTGTTGCTTTCCCAAGTCATAGCAGAGAGCTGGATGGGAAGTGGAGCAGCGGGGACTGAAACCAGTGCCCGCATGAGATGTTGGTGCTGCAGGGGTGGTCCTACCCACCACACCACAGCATGAGCCCAGTTATAGTCTTAAAAGCTATTTTTTGTTTTATATACTCTTTATATACATATTTTGTCAGTTGAAAAAGAAAGCATAGTATATGAGTGGGAAGAATCAGCGTGCTGAAAGGTACATAACAAAACCAAAACACAGCAACAACCTTGTTGAGATCTTAGGACTGCGTTGGATTTATAGATCAGATGGAGACACTTGACCTCTTTGCAGTATTCAGAGTTCTGATCCATGAACATGGTACATCAGTTCATTAATTTAGATCTTCTTTAATGATTAATTCCTGACAGAGTAAATAGATTTCTCCACAGACATTGAGAACATCTGTTAGATTTATTCCTGGGTACTTATGTGTTTATATGTAGTTACAAATGGTATTTTGGAAAAATGTCATTATCTTTACCTGTTGCTGGTCTATAGAAATTCCACTGTTTCTGTGTTTTAGTACTCAGTAATTTTGCTGTATTCTTATTCGAAAATTTATTCATAGGTTATTTTGGATTTCTTGTGTACATGTTCATATTATTTAAGAATTATAACTCTTGTTTCCTTCTTTCTACTGTTTCTCTCTCTGTCTCTTCTTTTTAATTTTCTTTTGCATAAGTGTACTAGCTAGGACTTCCAGTGAAGTGTTGACAAGAAATGACAATAGCAGGAGTTCTTGTCTTGTTCTCAATATAAAATGGGAAGTTTTCAGTGTCTTGGTATTAGAAATATTTTATGTAGGATTTCAATCAAATTAAGGTAATTCTTTTCTGTTATTTTGTTTGTTATGTTTTTTTTTTTTTTTGCCTACTTTACAGTCACTAGTGCATGTTTATTTCTAACAATGTTTCTTTTGCTGGTGTTCATGATGAGTTTTTTTCTTTGATCTGTTAACATAGGTGTGGGGAACATCTGGCCCGTGGGCCATATGAGGTCTGCAAACTCATTTGGTCTGGCCCTGCTAAGGCAACTGCAGGCAGGATTCAAATTTCCATAAATCTATAGCAGGCTAAATTTTAACTTGATAATCTTGAATGGCCTGCAAATGATGTTACAAGTATCCACATGGCCCTTGGCAGGGAAGGGTTTCTCACCCCTGTGTCAATGGGTTAAGTTACATTGATTTTCTAATGTGATATAGATTTTGTGTTCCTGGAATAAACCCAGCTTGGTGGTGTTGGCTGTGGTTAGTTAGATTTTTTGCGTTTATATTAGTGAAAGGTAGATGGCTTATAATTTCCATTCGTATACTGAACTTGTCAAGTATGAGTACAATGGTTATTCTAGGTGAAGGTAGTTTGGGGTATGTTTTCTCTTTTTGTATTCTCTGACAGCGTTTGAGTAATATTAGAATTTTTCTTGGGCGCTGATCCAATTTCTTTAATGGTCAGAAGGCTTTCAAGGCTTTCTGGTTTTGAGTCAGGTTTAATCAGGTTTTTTTTTTTTTTTTGTAAATTAGTTAATCTCATCTAAATGTCCATATATTGGTGTGTAAAGCTGTTCGTACTGTGTGACTTTGTCAGCTCATTGTGTGCTGAGACATAATTTCTAGGTAGTGCACAGGTCTTGGGTATGCAGTGCTGTTTTGACAAACACACACGTTTGTGTAAGGTGCACTCTTTTTTTTTTTTTTTCAAACCCTTGTATCGAGGGCTGACTTTCAATAGATCGCAGCGAGGAAGCTGCTCTGCTACGTACGAAACCCCGACCCAGAAGCAGGTCGTCTACGAATGGTTTAGCACCAGGTTCCCCAAGGGTGCACTCTTTTAAAAGTAATAGAATGCTCCTGTGTTCTGGAAAGCTCTCGGGCCCCTTCCCAGTCCCTGGCCCTGAGCAAACGCCATTCTGGTTGTGTCACTCTGGGTCTGTTTTGCTTATTCTGCGCATCACGTACATGGACCAGTATAGGGCGCGCACTCCTTGCTGCCCCACTTCTTTGGTCAGGTGGATGTCCTTAGCGTTCGTCCACGTTCTGTGTGTCAGTGGTTGGTTCCTTCTGTTGGACTGTGTGAACAGAGCACTGTTTGCTTACTCCTCTTCCTGTGGATGGACACCTGAGCCCCTTTTAGTTTGGGATATTGTGATCACAACTGCCGTGAAGACTTCTGAACTGAAGCCTTCTGTGGACACATATTTCAGTTTCTATTGCATAAATGCCTAGTGGGGAAGTTCCTTGATTGTCAGACAGTTTCTGTGTTTAACCTTTTCAGAAGCGATTGCCAGTTTGTGGATGATGTTGTCAGGGCTGATGTTGTGGTGCAGCAGGTCAAGCCGAGGCCTGCCACGTTGGCATCTCTTATCGGAGTGCTGGTTTGAGACCTGGCTGCTCTACTTCCCATCCAGCCCTGCTAGTGCACCGGGGAAGGCAGCAGAGGATGGCCCAAGTACGTGGACCCCTGCCACCCAATAAGGGAAATCCAGGTGGAGTTCCTGGCTCCTGGCTTCAGCCTGGCCTAGCTCTGCTGTTGTGGCTTTTTGGGGAGTAAATTAACAAGTGGAGGATCTCCCTCTCTCTCACTCTTTCTTCCTTTTCCTTTTCCCGTCTCCCTCTCCCTCTCCCTCTCCCTCTCCCTCTCCCTCTCCCTCTATCACTCTGCCTTTCTTTCTTTTCTTTCTTTCTTTTTTTATTTGACAGGCAGAGTTAGACAGAGAGAAAGGTCTTCCTTCTGTTGGTTCACCCCCCCAAATGGGCACTATGGCTGGCGCTGCGCCGATCCGAAGCCAGGAGCCAGGTGCTTCCTCCTAGTCTCCCATGCGGGTGCAGAGCCCAAGCACTTGGGCCATCCTTCACTGCCTTCCCAGGCCACAGCAGAGCTGGACTGGAAGAGGAGCAACTAGGACAGAATCCGGCACCCCAACTGGGACTAGAACCCAGAGTGCTAGTGCCGCAGGCGGAGGATTAGGCAAGTGAGCCACAGCACCGGCCTCTGCCTTTCAAATAAAAAATAAAATGATGGTATGTATTACTTTATACCCCAGCCAAGCTTGAGGGTTTGGCTGTTCAACATCCTCACCAACCTCTAGTGTTGTCTGGCTTACTCATTTTAGCCATCTTAGTGTATGTGTAGTGGTTATCTTTTTTTTTATTTATTTATTTGAGAGGCAGCAATTCAGAAAGGGAGAGACAGATCTTCCATCTGCTGGTTCATTCCCTAATGGCCAAAATGGCCAGGGCTGGGCCAGGCTGAAGCCGGAAGTCTTGAGCTTCTTCCAGGTCTGCCACCTTGGTGCAGGGCCAAGGACTTGGGCCATCCTCTGCTGCTTTCCCAGGTGCATTAGCAAGGAGCTGGATCAGAAGCAGAGCAGCTGGGAATTAAACCAGCACCTACATGGAAAGCTGGCACTACAGATGGCGGCTTAACCCGCTAACACCATGCACTGGCTCCACCTGTTTAATTTTTAAAGGCTTCTTTTGATGAGCAGTAGTCTTACAGTTTTCGTGACATCAAATTTATCTGTTTTTTCCCTTTATGATTAATGCTTTCCTTGTGCTCTGAGAAGTCATTACTTACCCAAAGATCCTGGAGATGCCCATCCATTCCTCCTGAAGCTTTTGTAAGTTTTGTGTTGGGGTCAAAGTTCTTTTTCTTCCTTGTGGTTACCCAGAAAGACTTCCTTTCTCCACTGAATGGCGTTGGTGCCTTTGTAGGCGTCATTTGGCTGTTTGGCGGGGCTTCTGTTTCTGCATTCTTTATTCTGTGCCTCGGCCAATCTCTCTGTCCTTTCCCCCTTACCGCGTCATTCGCGTTACTGACGTTCTATGACAAGTCTCTGATCAGGCAAAGTAAGTCCTTCTGCTTTGTTTAGGACTTTGCATTTCTATATAAATTGTTAAAAAGCAACTTGTCACTTCCTTTTTACAAATCTTGGGATTTTTGGTTGAGAGTGTATTTATTCTGTGGCTCAGTTTGGAAGAACTGACAGCAATATTGATTTCCCGATGCATGCACTTCATATATCTTTCCAAGTATTTATGCAGACCTTGGTTTCTCGGTGGTGTTTTATAGTGTGCTGTAGAGCTCTTTCACATACTGTGCTAAATTTATGTTTCAGTATTTCATGCTGTCTAATCTAGTGTAAACAGGTTTTTAAAAATTCTAATTTTCAATGGTTTGTTGCTAGTTGTAGGAATACAATGTATTGACCTTGTAGCAGCTTCCTGGGATTCTGGTCTGCAGATGAAAACAGTCGTGTTTTTCCCCTCCCAGTCTGCATGGCTTCATCTTTGCTTTGCCTTCTACTGGTTGAGTCCTCCAGAGCAGCGTTGAGCAGAGATCCTGAGCTGGGCCATGTCTGGTTCCTGATCCTAGGGGTGGAGCATGCGGGCTTTCACCACGGCAGGGCTGTGGCCTCTCGTGCGGTCTTCGGGGAAGTTTTCCTGTATTCTTTGTGTACCAGGGAGAGTGCTGAATTCTGTCAGGTGCTTTCTTTGCATCTCTTGAGATGATTGTTTTCCCCTTTATTTTGTTAATATGAATGCACTCCCATTGGTTTTTGTATGGTAAACCAACTTAATTGTCAGGACAAACTCTATTTGGTCTTGATCAGTTATCCTTTCTGTATGTTGCTGCATCTGATGTGCTAATACTTCATCAAGGATGTTACATCGGTGCTCGGGAGGAGTGAAGGCTTAGGACTTTCTTTTCTTTTAATGCTCTTGCCTGGTGTTGGTGTCAGGTTTATACTGGCCCCCCGTGAAGGGGCGGAGAAACGCTCCTTTCTCTTCCGGAAGAGTTCGTGTCCCCCAGTCGTGTTCTTAGTTCCAGGTTCATAGACTTTATCAGTGTAGCCCTCTGGGCCTGCACTTAGCTAACCGGGAAGCTTACAAACTGTGAGGTCAGTTTCTTAATGGATGTAGGGTGCATCCGTTCAGTAGGCTGCTAAAGTGAAATACTGCAGATAGAGTTAAACAGCAGAAATGTGTTTTCCTACCGTTCTGGAGGCCGGAAGCCCAGGATCAAGGCACTGGCAGGCTGGTGTCTTTCCAGGCCTCTCTCCGTGGCTTGCAGATGGCTGCCCTCTGTGTCTGCATGTGGTCTTCTCTCTCTAAGAGCCAGTGTCCAAGTGGGCACCACTCAGTCCTGTTAGACAAGGGCCCGCCCATATTTTACCCTTCCTACCTCTCTAGAGGCCCTGACTCCAACTCAGTCACACTCTGAGGTCCTTGGGCTTAGGATCGCAGCATGAATTTTGCAGGGACACAGTTCAGCCCGTAGCATAGGCTTATTAGGTCTTTGTGTCTAAGTTTAGTAAATTGCCTCTTACAGAAAATCCACTTCACTTGAGCTGTTCATGAATTACCCTTTGAATGTCTAAATAGCGACGTGCCCTCTCTCATTCCTGATAAGGGCGATTTCTGGTGTTGATCTCTTTGAATACAGGTTCTGTTAGCTATTGGTCGCGACTCCTGTACGAGGAACATAGGCTTGGAGAAGATTGGAGTGAGAATCAACGAGAAGTAAGTACGTGCAGGATCGTTGCCTGACTGCCACGCAGAGCAAAACTCTGCCATGCATCGTCCCTGAAACTCTCACTTAATTACCCAGATGTAAGATCACTTATCTTACAGTAAGTACTGCGCTCCCTCTGTATTGTCAGCGTCTTGATTCATCAATCAGTAACTCTTACCACGTGCCTTGAAGAGCTTCTGCACTAAGTAGTGATTTCAAAAATGGCTGCGCAGATGCATTTGCCTACTCTCTGTGATTTGAGTTTTTATGATCTGGACCAGCGTGGAGAAATGCCAGATCTCTCAGAGTGACTGGGAGAGATTTCTGGAAGTATCCTAGGCATCCAGAAAGCCACAGTTTCCCCAGAGCAATCTTTCCTTTCGGGGCCACGGAAACTCTTGCTACGGGAAGCCATCAGTGCTCTAGACAGTTGACAACCAAGGTGCATGATTTCCGAGAGGGAGCTCTTTTCTCCGGGTAGTTAGTCTTTTGGGGGTAATTTTTGTCACCCAGCAGTGTAATTTGTTTTTGTAAATGTATTTGTTTTCCCTTAAAAATGAATAGAAATGGCAAAATACCGGTCAATGACGTGGAGCAGACCAACGTGCCCTATGTCTATGCCATTGGAGACATTCTGGAAGGCAAACCGGAGCTCACTCCCGTGGCCATCCAGGCAGGCAAGCTGCTGGCTCGAAGGCTCCATGGAGCGTCCTCAGAAAAGGTGAGATTGTCGGGATTATTGTTGCGGTAAGAGCTTGATCAAAACCCTGGTGGAAAATACCAGCACAAAAGACACCCGTGTGTTTGTCTTCCAAGGAGAGTTCCTCAGAGGTAGCATCTGCTGTTGGCTTACTCGTAACTGATTTTAAGTCGATGGTTTCTGAGCACCTCCTCTGTGCAGGTTGCGTTGGGTGTTATACAAGGGATGGGCCACGGTTGCAGCCCCAGATCTTAGCCAGGTGGGCGGGAGTTGTGAGCCAGAGAAGCACAGACTGATCTTCGGAGATGTTTGGGTGCTGGAGTGTTGCAGGCAAATTGCTTTAGGCTCCAGGAAAGGACACTTAGTTCTAACCGCCGGCGTGGGAAGCGGCTCCAGGCGTGGACTGTTGCACTGTGACAGCGTGGCAGGAGCTCTCAACATGGACGGCGATTCTAGGCCTGACTTCAGAGCCTCCCTGTGGGGTGAGCCATCACCTGCAAGGCCAGTGGCGTGGCTCACGTGACCCCCACTTCTCATGTTCTTTGATCAAATATTTGGGAGGGGTTCTGTAGGAAGAGTAATTCAGAGCTGAGGAAGCCAAGGACTTCTGCTGTGGGTGGATGACTCAGGTAGGGGCCCAGGCTCCGCAGCGTGGGTTTGTTCTGAGGTTCTGTGCAGCCTTGTGGGAGTTCGCAACCCGGGAAGCGCTGCTCTGTTCTTTGAGGCGTGCAGTGGCCGTGTGGAGGAGTGGACCGTTGAGGGGCACCTGGGGCGGGGCTCACCTGGCGCGAGCAGGTGGGAGCCTGGAATGCTGAATGCACTGTCCCACACGAAGAGGGGTCCCCTGCACAGTGCGCACACCGTCTGCGGGTGTCTCTAAGCAGAGCAGTTGGTGATCAGAAGTTGTGAGTCAGGCTGGAAAGTGAATTTGGTGCCAGACGTTAGAAATCTCAGACTCCACCCTGAGGAACTGGCAAGGCGTTCTCTAGTGTGAAACTGTTCACGATGTCACCTGCCCCAACTGCTTATTCAGAAACACGTCATACCACGGGGTTGGGAAGGTATCACACGTTTCACTCAGCCCCTCAGGGAGGGACGGTCACCATCTTGGCTCACTCTTTGCTGAACACGTGGGTGCCTAGTACAGATACTTTTTTTTTTTTTTTTGGTGGTGGTGGTGCTCAGGTGGCAGACATCCCTGACGTTTTGCCTTCACTGCTTCTTCCTGTATCTCCTAAGTAGCAGGATGTTCACCTCTACAAACCCATGTGAGAAATTCCAGAGGGGCTGGCACTGTGGTGCAGTAGGTTAAAACCCTGGCCTGAAGCGCCAGCATCCCATATGGGTGCCGGTTCTAGTCCCGGCTGCTCCACTTCTGATCCAGCTCTCTGCTGTGGCCTGGGAGGGCAGTGGAGATGGCCCGAGTGCTTGGGCCCCTGCACCCACATGGGAGACCCGGAAGAAGCTCCTGGCTCCTGGCTTTGGATCGGTGCAGCTCCGACCGTTGTGGCCATCTGGGGTGTGAACCAGCGGATGGAAGACCTTTCTCTCTCTCTCTCTACCTCTCTCTGTAACTCTTTCAAAAAAAAAAAAAAAGAAAAGAAAAGAAAGACAGAAAGAAAGAAAGAGAGAGAGAGAGATTCCAGGGAGAGGCAGGATGTTCAGATTTCCTTGGTTGCCCGTGAAGTGTGTGTATGTGGAGTCACGCAGCTTGGGTAACTCTTGACTGTCATGGTCTGATGAAGTGCCCCTGGCTTTGGCTTTTCCTGACACTGATGTGTTGACGAAGCCACACTACTACTTTTCTTGCAGAATGGCCCATGTTCCAAGTTTCTTTCTTCACAGATTGGTTGATTTGTTTGGAAGGCAGAGTTGGAGGGGGAGGTAGGAAGAGACAGAGAGAGGGAGAGGGAGAAGGAATCTTCCATCCACCGGTTTACTCACCCAGTTGCCAAGTCTGGGCCAGGCTCCAACAGGAGCCCAGGAATCCATCCGGGTCTCCCATGTGGGTGGCAGAGGCTCAGAGTAGACCATTACCCACTGCCTTTCCCGGCACGTTAGCGGAGAGCTGGATCAGCTGGGACTCAGGCAGGTGCTCCGATACCAGATGCTGGCCTCGTCAGAGGCAGTGGCCTAACCCGCCGTGGCACAGTGCCAGCCCCCACAGTCTGAATTTCTCTGATTATTTTCACATGATGCTGTTCTGGTAGAGTATTTTTGGCATGCCTGCTCTGTAAGGAATGTGTGGGCCACTTACTTCATCCCTTAGGTGCTTGGTAAGGTCAGCATGAAGACCTTGTGGACACGTGAGGCTGGTGTGTGAGGGGCTCTGCTAGCATTTATGTGTGGAGGCAGGAATGGCTCCATAGACAAAGCAGATTTATCCCAACCCAAGGGCACATAGCTTTTCTGGGGCTCTGTCAATAGCTCTGTTGCCCGATGCTTTGAGAGGCTAATCATGGTGGCCATGCGGAGAGGAGGTTAGAAGATGGAGTAAGACATGTAGAGGACGAAGAAAAACGTTAAAGGTACAGGACTGAGAGGAAGCCGGATGCCGGGGTGGTGTGAAGTCAAGTTCAGGTGCTGGAGATGGTCTAAGATGTGGAGAAGAATTTTTAGCAGAAACGGAGTGTGTGTGTGGGGGGGGAGTTGAGCAGTTTCCTGTTGAATTTCCTTAATTGACGTGAAACAGGAGCAAAGGCGTCTGTTGAGCATGAGGCCTCCCCTGTCAGCCATGGCACGTGGGGTCCACTCATGGTCAGTAAGTGGACTACTCAGTGAGCAGCACTTGAGGGCCCACGATGTCAGAGAGTGCCGAGGCAGTCCCCATGGGGGGTGATGCTCTCCATCATGCTGGCATGAAGGAAAAAACAATGCTTAGCTTGCCCACGGCTTCTGGGTAGGCAAGCCTGACGTGGTGTCCGAGCATGAGGTTGAAGAGGGGAGGCTAATGGAGAAGGTACTCTGTGTTGCACACACACTCCCTCGTGGATGAGGGCTACCTGGTGCTGATTTCTGTTGTTTCTCTCTGGGGTAACAGAGGAGAAACTGACTCTCCTTAGACAAATGCAGGGAGTTTATTATTGCCATCAGGATTAATTGGTGGCATCGCACAGGGACTTAGAATAAGAACTGTGCTGGCGCTTGGCCTTAATGTGGTCAGAGCGTAGGAGGGTCTGGCACACAGCTGCACAGGTGGAGGTTTTATACAGATGTGCCTTTCACGTAGCCTGTCTCACTACAGCTCCGCAGGCACATTTCGGCCTCTCCTGAAAAAACTCTGGAAAATTCTCTTTGCTTCGAGTTCATTTTCCTGCAGACGGGAAAGTATGGCTGACTCAGCTCCCCTTTTCTGCCATCCCCCAGACTGCTGGCCAGTGCACGCACTGGTTCTCTTGGGGTGAGGTGTCTCCCCGATTCAGTCACTCATAGCTGTCAGCAGGGCCTGGGGGACACACAGTGCTGTGGGCAGTGTTGTCCTTTGAAGCGGGGCAGGCAGTTGCCACGCTGAGTATGCACATGGCTTTCACAGGGTCTTCGCTAACGGACAGGGGTCTCCCTGAGCCATGGTTTTGCTTCCCGTGGTTTCAGTTACCTGCAGTCAGCCACTGCTTGAAAATATTAAATGGAAAGTTCCAGAAATAAACAACCCATCAGTTTTCAATGGCGTGCTCTTCAGAGTAGTGGGAGGAAATCTCACGCCATCTTGCTCTGTCCCACCTGGGGATGAATCGTTCCCTTGTCCAGCCCATCCAGGATGTGTCAGATCCCCAGCCGTTGGTCACCTGTAGCCATGTCAGTCAGCAGAGGAGCTGTGATGGTTCAAGTACAGCAAGGTGCTTATGTCCAGTGACCTTGTTAGAGAGGAAAAGCCCACATTCACATAACTTATTCCAGCATATTGTTGCAGTTGTTCTATTTATTATTAGTTATTGCTGCTGACTTCTCATTCTGCCTAATTTGTAAATTAAGCTTTCTCATAGACATGTAGGAAAAACTCAGTGCACATAGGGTTCAGGACTACCGGTGGGTTCAGCCATCCCCTGAGGGTCTTGGCACCTGTGCTGGATGAGCTGGGACTGCTGTGTTCAGCTGGTCTCGGTTGTCAGAGCGGCCTTCAGGGCTCTCGGGCAGCAGCGCCCCCTGCAGCCACTTGCTTTGGCACAGGTGGATGGATGAGCTGACGGAGGACGGCTGCCTGGCTCGGAGCGCACAGTGCTCCTGCAGTTCTGTTCTCTGGCTCAGTCCGACAAGGGCTAGGAAATGCAGCTCTCTGGAAACGACCACACTCACCTCGCTCCCAGGGTGCAATGTGCCATCTCCCCTCGATGGTCAGGGACCTTCAGGCCAACGCTTTAGAGTCACTTATTTGCTTAAACACCTCTCAGGGGCATAAAGACTATAAAGGGGCCAAGGTCGCAGCTTCCAGGGCAGTAGCACAATCCAAGGACCAATTCCAGCAGACTTAGAGATGTTCTGGGAGAGCAGAGTCCGGAGCCACGGGAACCGGGGAAAGCATCGTGGAGAGAGTGGAACGGCCCAGTGGCCCACTGCCACCTCTTCCTCCTGGTTTGCAGACGTCAAGGTCTGGCCCTGGTAGGTCTTCCCCACTCGTGGGCAGGGGCCCTGGGTATGGTGTCAGGGGCTCGGCTCTTGCCTCCCTTGGTAGAACTGAGAACTTCTCTGGCATTGTTGATGTTGTAAGGATCAGTTAATACTGAACTGGGCTCACTTATTTTCCTTTTATAAATACATGGAATATAGATTTTTTTTTTTTTTTGACAGGCAGAGTGGACAGTGAGAGAGAGAAACAGAGAGAAAGGTCTTCCTTTGCCGTTGGTTCACCCTCCAATGGCTGCCGCGGCCGGCGCGCTGCGGCCGGCGCACCGCGCTGATCCGATGGCAGGAGCCAGGTGCCAGGTGCTTTTTCCTGGTCTCCCATGGGGTGCAGGGCCCAAGCACTTGGGCCATCCTCCACTGCACTCCTGGGCCACAGCAGAGGGCTGGCCTGGAAGAGGGGCAACCGGGACCAGAACCCGGTGTGCCGGCGCCGCAAGGCGGGGAATATAGATTTTTTTAACTGAATAATAAAGCGTCACAAAATAAAAAAATGTAATCTGTTTATCTTTCAGTGTGATTATTTTAGCATTCCAACAACAGTGTTTACTCCTCTGGAATATGGTTGCTGTGGATTATCGGAAGAGAAAGCCACTGAATTATATATGAAAGAGAATCTAGAAGTAAGATTGAGTTTTACTGTTTCCTTTTTAAGAATTTTTAATCAACTGTTGGTCTTGGCGGTCACTTTTTATTTGTGATTTTGCAAGTTACTATAATGCTTATCTTGTTTTGGGAGAATTAGAAATTAAACTCCAGCTCTCCAGCGAGGTAATAAAAAGAGTAAGTCGGGGTGGTGTCCTTGGACCTGCGTTGCTGAGGCCAGCAGCTGGGGGGGTCACATCACTGCAGCTGTGGGAGACTGCCCTGTTGTGGGGCTTAGGGTGGGTATAGTGGGCCGCCCCAAGGTGGTCTGCCTGTTGTGGACTGTTCAGATTCTTTATTTCTGCAACCCACTCACTCCCGAACCTCATTCAGTCCTAACCTTCAAAATGTTCTCGTGCGTTTTATTTTAGTAGGCAGTTAGATTGGCTTTTTTCTTTTCTTTCTTTTTTTTTTTTTTCGTCCACCGTCCCAGTGTAGGAGAGGATAGGGAAGTAAAGAGCTAGAGGATTATTAATGCTTGATATTTTAAGTAAAAGAGAATGGAAGTCTCAGTTCTGTCCCTTGAAGGCATTTTCATTATATGATTTAATTTATTACTAGGAATTTCTTTAAACCACAGCATTGATATTCCTTAGTTAAATGGCCTAAGGACTTGTTGAAATTCATATTTACAATTCTGCTTTTGGGAAAATGTATGATTAAAACTTTATAATGTTATTTCGGATGGTTTTTGAAATTTACATTTTATAATGCATTATTTCATCAGAGTCTTACAATGAACTTCTCATAATAATGAGCCATGTCTTTTGGGTCTTGGAAAATTATTGGTAATAATTGCACACTTATCACTCATTTTGAAACGTCTAAGAGGGGTCAGTGTTGCAGTGTAGCAGGTAAAGCTGCCATCTGCGGCACCAGCATCCTGTATGAGCGCTGGTCAAGTCCCAGCTGCTCCACTTCTGACCCCGTTCCCTGCTAATGCACCTGGGAAGGACACAGAGGATGGCTCAAGAGCTTGGACCTGGCTGGTGCCGCAGCTCACTAGGCTAATCCTCTGCCTGCGGCACTGGCACCCCGGGTTCTAGTCCCGGTCGGGCCGCCGGTCCCTTTTGCTCCTCTTCCAGTCCAGCTCTCTGCTGTGGCCCAGGAAGGCAGTGGAGGGTGGCCCAAGCACCCTGTACCCGCATGGGAGACCAGGAGGAAGCACTTGGCTCCTGGCTTCGAGTCGGCGCAGTGCGCCGGCTGTGGCAGCCATTTGATGGGTGAACCAATGGAAGGAAGACCTTTCTCTCTGTCTCTCTCTCTCTCATGGTCTAACTCTGCCTGTAAAAAAAAAAAAAAAAAAAAAAAACTTGGGCCTGTCTCAGTCCTGGCCATTGTGGCCATTTGGGGAGTGAACCAGTGGATGAAAGATGGATCTCTCTCTCTCTCTTTCTGTCTCTCTCTCTAAACCCCACCACCACCCTCCTAACTGCCTTTCAAATAAATAAATCTTAAAAAAATAAGTTCTGTGATTCATGAGAAGTTCAGGTGGAAAGGCAGGCACACGAGGGAAAGAGTGTGCGTAAGGCCAGACCCCGCATAAAGGGCTTTCTATGAAGGGAGGTCTCCAAGTGCGTGGGATTACTTTGAAGTCTTTTTCCTAAGACTTGTAACACGTTAACCTACCTATTTATTTATCTCATTTTGATAGGACTAAACAGTTCACTTTTGATACTTTTTAAAAGAGTTATTTATTTCTCTGAAAAGCAGAGTTGAGAGAGAAAGGGAGAGACAGACAGACAGAGGTCTTCCATCTGCTTATTCACCCCCCAAAATGGCCACAATAGCCAGAACTAGCTTGATCCAAAGCCAGGAGCCAGGAGCTTCTTCTGAGCCTCCCACATGGGTGGCAGGGGTGCAAACATTTGGGCCATCCTCTGCTTCCTTCCTGTGCACATTATCAGGGAACTAGATCAGAACTGGAGCAGCCAGGACTTGAACTGGTACCATTACGGGATGCTGGTGTCGCAAGCAGCAGCTTTAACCACTACGCCACAGTGCCAGCCCCATTTATTATTATTTTAAAACATTTATGTTACAGGTTTTGAGGAGGCCTCTCAAAGATACATAAATAATAGGGTTTTTTTTTAAATTATTTATTTGAAAGAGTTAGAGAGAGAGGTCTTCCAACAGCAGGTTTATTCCCCTAATGGTTACAATGGCCAGGGCTGGGCTGGGCCGAAGCCAGGAGCCAGGAACTTCATCTGGGTCTCCCACGTAGGTGCAGGGGCCCAAGGACTTGGACCATCCTCCACTATTCCAGACACATTTCTCAGGAAGTGAAGCAGTGGAAACTCGAACCGGCGCCCATATGGGATGCCAGCGCCACAGGTGGTGGCTTTACCCTCTACACCACAGCACCCGCCCCCTATATACAATAGTTTTTGAAGTGAGGAAGCCAAGGTGAAAAGAGAATCAAGGTAAACAATCTAAGATGATGGTGGAAGGAAGGTGAATTTGTTGGTTCACAGTATTCATGCCATAAGGTCCTGCCTTGAGATTTAGATGAAAATTTAATTTAATTCTAAGCTTCCTGCTATGTGACACAAAGAGGGAGAACTGCTAGTTCTTCACGGTATTATGAAAGGGATATTGTGATATGGTGAATAATATCCTTAAAATACCCCTTTGGCAAATACAAAAATGGGTTTTATGGAACTGTTTCTTATTAGGTCCAGAAGTGCCTGTGGCGCTGGCATAGTGTCAGAGTACAGTACAGCTTCGCAAATATCAGACTCCTGAGGGCCAGAGCAGGGCTGCGCTTGATGAGGTGGCTTGACTGGATTAGGATTTTCAGGTATCTGGGAACAAGGTATTAGCCTGATTTCCGTGAATTCCTTTGGGCTTCTGATAAGACCTGGTTTCCTTGGGAGCAGAAACCATGTCCACGGGTCCTCGAGCCTCATGCTGACGTGGCCCTGCCTGTCCGCAGCAGTTAGTCCATCGCCAGGGAGCCCTGGCGGCTGTCCCTCAGCTGTGTCTCCTGTCTGTCTGCTTGCCTCATTTCTGCTCGCGCTGTCCTGTTCAGATCCACTGCTGTCTCTTGTCAGTACCAGTCGGATAGGCTTCCTGGTGTCTGCTTCCGCTGGAACCCACTGCAGTGCAGTCACCACGCAGTATCCAGGGTCATAGCTTAAAGCTCCTTCGTGGTTTCCCAGCGCGCCTACCGCGTGGCCCGGGGCAGGATATTTGTCATTGGAGCGTTCGTGCTGTGTAACTATCCGATTCCTGGCGATCATGCTGCCACACTGTTCTCCGCCCCGGTCTGCTCGGTTTGTTGCAGACACTCAGCAGATTCTTCCCCGTGGCGCAGCCTCTGTGTTGCTGTTTCCTCTGCTTCCTGACTACTGTGGTGGGTGAAAAACAACTCTGACCCACGTAGCTGCGACACCAGGGAGAAGTGACCAGAGGAGACAGGTGAAAATGCACACTGCAGTTTCCTATCTGAGGCTGCGACTTGGGAGAAGAGACGGGGCAGGGAGGAAGGTGCCAGGAGTTCTTGCGAGGGGAGCAGTGCAGGTTTTTCCCCTGTTGCATGGAAGGAGGACGCAGGAGAACTGCGCCCAGGCACTGACGGTTAAGGACAGACTGAGAACCAGGAACGTGTTATCACTGAACCAGCGAACTTGCCGAGTCTCAGACGCACCAGTGAACGTAAAGGTAACGTCATGGAAAAGGTTGAGATAAGTAGGTCTTCATGTGGAAGAAAAGCGTCGCAGAAGGAAGTGGCTATGTACACATATGATCCAGCATAAATATAATTCATCCTCCTTGGTGGAGAACTTGCTGCTGTGGAAGCACAATTCTGAGAACAACAGAAGAAACGTAGCCCCACAACGCAGAGCTGCATCTGAAGATTGAAATAACATCCCTTTCGAGGATAAATCGATGTAGTTTGGTTGACACAAATATGCCCTGATTGAGTTATTGATTCTCAGGAGTCCAGGCCCAGAAGGCCGGTTCACCACTGTGGGTGAAGAATCAGCCTGGCTTCGCTGTTTTGATAGCAGCAGTCACTGGTGAAGACAATGAATCGCGTCTGCAAACTTGGGAAGGAAAAGTTTTAAAAATAAACTCAAGGGTGGTGTGTTCAGACTGCTCTGACAACACAGTAACTAGGTGGCTTATAAACGATGGAAATGTATTTCCCACAGGTCCAGGGACTGGGACGTTCAAGGGAAAGGTGAGGCCCCACTGCGGGTTCATAGACGGCCGTCTTCTCAGTGTGTCTACGCCTGGTGGAAAGGGCAAGGCAGGTCTGAGTCCCCTTACGAAGGCACTGACTGCATTCCTGAGGGCTCTCACCTCATGACCTAGCCACCCCCCAGCGTCCCCACCTGCTGCACCATTGTCTCCCAGGCTAGTGTTTTACCAGGGGAATTCTCAGGGGTCGCAGATGCTCGTCCCATGCGGATGGGGAGGACAGGGAAGGACACAAACGGAGATGCAGACGAGTGGTGCACAGCAGCACGTTAAAGACCTGCTGCAGCAGACACGAGCCAAGTCGACACACGTCAGCGTAGCCAGACGCCCCCAGGTTGCTGGTACCGCGGAGGAGGGAGTGGGCAGACAGGGGCACGGGGCCGACTCAGGGAAAGCCGCTGAAATCCACGTAGGAGACAGCAGGTGTCTGCCTCCACGGCTCTGCAGGGCATTTCCTCACGCTGGCCCATGTCCGGAAGGGGCTTTTCTGGAGAGGATTAAAACCAAGGTCTCTCAACCAGGGGGCACTAGGCACAATAGGACTCATGGGTTCTATTCCAGTGGTCTTTTTTAAAAATTAATTGATGTATTTATTTGAAAGAGTTACAGATAGACAGAGATACATATGGAGAGATCTTCAGTCGGCTGGTTCACTCCCCAGATGGCCACAATGCCCAGCACTGGGCCAGGCCGGAGCCAGGAACTTCTTCCGAGCCTCCCACGTGGGTGGCAGGGGCCTAACCACCTGGGCCATCTTCTGCTGCTTTTCCTGGACCATTAGCAGGGAGCTGGATCAGAAGTGGAGCAGCCAGGACTCAAACCAGCGCCCGTGTGGGATGCTGGCGTCATAGTCAGCGGCTTTACTCACTGCACCACAGCGTGGGCCCCAGTACAGCTTTACATGGAGAAGAAACAGCTCTCCCAACTCTGGCCCATCCCTTCACCCTTGCTCTGGGCAGAGACTGGTTAGAGTTTTGTTCCCAGGGGGCTCTGAAAAACTCTTCAGGGAAAACCTAAATATGCCCAACAGGGGTCCCCAATGGAACCCCCGGTTAGAGTGGGGAGCGCAAAGGTAGTAAGGCCTGAACTCAGAGTGTGCAGACACTCTTTTTCTTTGCAAAATTAAAAAAAAATGAGTTAAAATTTACTTATAGTAAGCTTCATTTTTTTGTTTTACAGTTTAATGGATTCAGAAAACACAGTTGTGAAACTGTCATTAGAATAAAGGTTAAAAAAAAAAAAAGTTCCATCACTCCCAAATCCAAAGATCTTTTTAATTCCCAACATTTAGGGGCCAATGCTGTGGCATAGCAGATTAAATCACCACTTGCATCGCCAGCATCCCACATGGGTGCCAGTTCAAGTCCTGGCTGTACCACTTCCAATCCAGCCCCTTGCTATTGGCAGAAGATGGCCCAAGTACTTGGGCCCCTGTCACCCACGTGGGAGACGAGATGATGCTCCTGGCTCCTGGCTCTGGCTCTGGCCTGGCCTAGTCCCAGAAGCCTGAGACGAAGGTGTCCGCAGGACTGTTTCCTCGTAAGTTCTGAATGGGACAACCTGATCCTTGTCGCTGTAGCTTCTGGTGGTTTGTTGGCAATCTTTGGCCTCCTTGGCTTGCAGATCTCTGCCTTCATCTTCACACATCATTCTGCTTACCAGTGGATCCTCCTCCAAGGATACAGGATGGTCGATTCTATCACAAAGTCGAAAGTTCAGAATCTCCCCTTCTAATCATATTGGATTAGGAGATCCCTCTACTCTAGTATGACCTCACCTTTGTTAATTACATCTGCAGTCACTCCATCCCCCTATCTCCACATCACATACCAAGTCTAGAAATTGAGCATGCGAATTTTGGGATGACACAGTTCATTTCACAACAGTATATAAAGAAATGGGAAACCATTTCCCATTCGTAGGAAAAAAATTTGAGAAAAATTATCCCACATGGGGTCCAAACATTGGAATGTTTTGTGATTTACATTAACCCAACTGTCTTAAATACGTTCATTGAGCCAAAGGAAACTATGGTAACAAACTGAAGGGCACTGGGAAGATGATGTCTGAACAAAATAAGAATATCAATAAAGAAATAGAAATGATGAAAAGCAACCAAGTAGGAGTTCTGAAGCTGAAAAAGTATAGTAACTGAATTGAAAAACTCACTAGAGGGGCTCAGAATCAGATTGGTGCAGGCTGAAAAAGGATTAATGAATTTGGGGTCAGTTGGAATTACCCAACCTGAAGAGCAGAAAGACGAAAAGAATAGAGAAACATGAAGAGAGCTTGAGAGATCCGTGGGAAGAGCTGTCCCTCTTCCCATCCAGCTCTCTGCTGTGGCCTGGGAAAGAGTGGAAGATGCCCCCAAGTCCTTGGGCTCCTGCACCCACGTGGGAGACCAGGCAAAAGCACCTGTCTCCTGGCTTCAGTTCTGGCCATTGTGGCCAATTGAGGAGTGAATCAATGGAAGGAAGACCTTTCTCTCTGTCCCTTCTCTCACTGTCTGTAACTCTGACTCTCAAATAAAATAAATAAAATCTTTTAGAAAAAGGCAATAAGAATTAAAATGGTAATTATAAATATGCTAATGAGCACAGAAGGGAGTTTTTAAATGTCCATGAAAATATAATTATGTTTATTTTGAAATTTTGCAAAAAAAAAGTTTCATCTGCTCATAGTTTTTTCAAAATACACATTTTCTGTGTACTTTTTGAAGCTTCCTCGAACATTATATATAGTTGTAATCTGACAATGATGATATAAAGAGAAGGGACAAAAACGGAGTCAGTATTTAGATTTCTACAAGTTAAGGATGTTAATTGTAATCCCCAAGGTAACCACTGAGAAAAAAACTCTAAATATAATCAGAAAGGGAAAGAAGGGGATAAAAAAAATGGTACAAAAAATGAACTGAATGCTAATGGAGAACTGAGCACCAAAATATACTCATTTTCTCTTTGTTATGATTTGCGTGAATATCATTTTCCCTCTCACTTTCCATATATGTAATCTTTGTTACTACTTGCATGGAATATCATTTTCTGACTTTTTGATTTCCATATTTGTAAATTTGTGTTCCCATGTCTAAAGTGAGTCTCTACGCATGTATAAATGGATCCACAATTTTTTGTTTTTTGTCAAATCTGACCATCTCGGGGCCAGCGGTGCGGCCCAGCTAACTGAGCTTCTGCCTGGAACGCCGACATCCCGTGTGGCAGTGCCCGTGTGAGTCCTTGTTGTTCTGCTTCCCATGCAGCTCCCAGATAACGTGCCTGGGAGGGCAGGAGAGGAGTAGCCAAGCACTTGGGCCCCTGCCAAGCGTGTGAGACATAGATGGCGCTCTGGGCTCCTGGCCTCGGCCTGAACCACACCAGCCCTAGCCAGTTGAGCCGTGAACTAGTGGATCAGGATACTCATCATTCATTCATTCTCTCCCTCCCTTCCTCCCTCCCTCTCTCTCCCCTTCAAGTAAACAGATAAACATTTTAAAAACCATTTTTCACTGCTTAATGGAAGAGCTTTGTCCTTTTACATCTAACCTGATGACTGATAAGAAGGGATTTATCTCATTAAAGAGCCTATCCAGAGTTATTATAACCAGAGGTATTAGAGCTAGATTTTAGCAAATGAATTTTGGTGAGGAAAGGACACAGATGAGCCCTTATTAGAGCTAATAAATGTATTCAAAGGATATAAAGCCAGTACAGAAAATCAGTTGTATTTTTATGTGCCTGCAATGAACTATCCTGAATGAAAACACAACTGCATTTACAATAGCATCACAAAGAATAAAATATTTAGAAATAAATTTAACTAAGAGACGGAAAACGTATACAGTGAAAACCATGAAATATGGCTCAAAGGAATTTTAGAAGACTTAAATAGTTGAAACGGCATCTCATATTCATAGATTAGAAGAAATAATATTATTGAGATAAAGGATTAAGTTAGGGTTAATACACAGAAAATTAAGTCTGCTCAAGCAAAACATCTTTAATCCAATAGAGGATAGGAAATTGTACATGAGAGTAAGATTATCGTAGTTGACCATGTGCCTCTCCTGTGAATGGCCTGGTTTTTAAAGGAATAGCTTTACCGAGTTCATAACTTACATATGTGCCGTATAATTTATTCCTTAAAGCACATCGTCCATTGGATTTTAGTGGATCCTTAGTGTGGTGCCTGCGTGCTCTTGTGGGACCAGCACCCGTTGACTGTAGAACACTTGCATCACCCCACCAAGAATCCCTTCCTGTTTCCCGGCACACCCCTGGCCCTGGGCTCCAGCCAAGCCCTAATCAGCGAGTGGTGTCTGTAGATCCCGAACTGAGATTTCTATTTTTTTTAATTTTTAATTTTTTTTATTTTATTATTTTTTTGACAGGCAGAGTGGACAGTGAGAGAGAGAGAGACAGGGAGAAAGGTTCACCCTCCAATGGCTGGCGCACTGCGCTGATCCGAAGGCAGATGCTTCTCCTGATCTCCCATGTGGGTGCAGGGCCCAAGCACCTGGGCCATCCTTCACGGCACTCCCGGGCCACAGCAGAGAGCTGGTCTGGAAGAGTGGCAATGAGGACAGAATCCAGTGCCCTGACCGGGACTAGAACCCAGTATGCTGGTGCTGCAAGGCAGAGGATTAGCCTGTTGAGCCACGGCGCTGGCCCTGGAACTGAGATTTCATACAGATGGACTCATTCACTCCATCGTCTTTCGGGGCTGACTCCTGTCGCTTAGCGTGATGTCTTCAAGGTTCATGGGTGTGCAGGTGTCAGTATTTAATTTCACTGTACTGCTGGATAATACATAACTGTGTAGACCATATTGTGTTTATCCCTGGGTGAGTTGGGCCGCAGGTGGACGCTGGAGCTGTTTCCACTTTGTGGCTATTGTGTATATTGCTGTTTCGCGTGCTCACGTACAAGGCCTTCTGTGGACGTGTCATTTCTCCTGCGTGTGCACCTAGCCTGGGACTGCTGGATTCCAGGGCAGCTGGGAAAAGCTAGGGAGCTCCCGGAGACACCAGGCGCTAGAGGAGGCCAGGAGGGGTTTTCAAAGCATCGGGAGAGACGGGGCCTTGCTGACACTTGGGCTTCTAATTTCTGACTTCAGAATGGAGAGCCTAAAGTGTATTCTGAGCTACCGTCTTTGTGGAGATGTTTCAGGGCAGCCTAAGCCAACTAATGCAGCCTCCCAGTGACGGCTCCTGGCCGTTTTCATTTCGAGTCTCCTTTTGTGCGCATATTGGCCATTTGTGGGTGTGTTTTTTTTTTTTTTTTTTTTGAAGAAATGTCTGTCTGGATCCTTTATTCCTTCTTGGCTCCCTCGCCTTTCCTCGTGTGATGGGTTAGAAGTGTGCAGTGCCTGTGTGTGTGTTTGCCGTGCAAGTCCCCAGGGCACAGAAAATTTACATTTGTTGTCCTTTTTCTGGAGCTGGTCTTTTCGCATTCTTGATGCTGTCCTTTGAAGCACAAGTCATTAATTCTAATGCAGAACAGTTCATCTAAGAGTTTTAAAAACTGCTTTTAACTCTTGGATTTCAGCGTGTGCGATCCCTTTGAGTCCTGTGAGCGTCTGATAAGAGGTCAGGGGGCAGGTCCACCACCTTTGCTTGTGCCGTCCCACGTGTCTGTGGGTAGCGTTAGTGTGGTGGAGACAACACTGGCGATGTCCTGGAAGAATATCACCATGGGGGGCGGGGAGGGGGGATGGGCGGTGGCCTGGGAAGGAAGCAGAATCCTCATCTCCCAGAGAGCCAAGTGGGTGAAGAAGGCCCAACCCAGAAGTCAGGTGGTAGCCAGCCAGCTGCTCTTTAGGAGCCCAGAGGTACATAGGATGCCTAAAGAATAAAAATGGTGAACGTGGTGTTCTCGGTGCGGATCGAAACAGATGGAACAGCAATCACTGGTCTCAAAACTTAGGTCTAATTGTTGTGTGTAATTTGGTAAGATCTTTTTAAAAAGCACCACGCAATAATGGGAAGACTCCGGATAAGGAGAGGGATGAGGGAAGCCCTAATTAGATACTCGAGTGTGTCACAGAGTCACAGCAGTTACAGGTGTGCCATCGAGGCATACAGGTGTGCCAGAAGGTCAGTGGGACAGAAGACGAGATCCAGGCATGGACGGAAATGCTTACATGAAGTAGCGTGTGCTAGAGGGAGGATTCTGGATCAGTGTGGAAAGATGGGTGACTCCCTAGAAGACGTTGGGATAAGTAGGTAGGTGTTCAGTGGGAAAGCCAAGTTGGATCCAGGCTTCATGCCTGGATCATGAACCAAGGGGTCAGAGACTTAAAGTACAGTTGTCAAAGTGCTAGAAGAAAAAAAAAAAAAACACCTTTAACAAACACTGGGAAAAGAGGACGGGAGATGGGAGGACGTATGGGTGCCCACTTTCTTCTTGTTTATGGCAGGAAGGGATATAATAGGACACGCCAAAAATAGACACTTGCCATTTCTGACGTCGCCTTTAAAGGCTCACAGGTTCTCATCATCTCCTTTGTTAACCTTAGAGGTGTATTTTTAGGAGCGGATCTCCTGAGGTAAAGAGACCTTTATCCCCTGGTCCACAGAGATGACAAAGTGTGTGTTAAGATGAGTGGAAGTCTTTCTCTTCTGTTAAGTACAGTGAAGTCTAATCTTTTTGTTATAAGTAACTGTATGTGATACCTTTGTAGTAAAACATTTTATTTTTACTGCACATGTATCTGCAATCGATGTCAGTGGGATTATTTTATAAATGTCAAGTCAGCCGTTGTGGATTGGAGCTCGCCAAACGTGGCCTCCCGCGTGGGGTGGTTCAGAGGAGCAGCACTGGGCGCAGGGGGCCGCCTTAGGGGACAGGGCCACACTGAAGAGGCTCAGGGGTTCTCTCGAGGCACCGGCCCGCGGCCTTGGGGGCCGGAACCGGGAAGGACGCGAGCCTTGCTCTGAAGCAGCGCAGACGGTGTCCTGCGTCTCTCTGAATCACTGGCCCTGTGTCACTTCTCTTCGTAGGTTTTATTTGAGTAAGGACATCGAAGGCAAGTGGTCAGACTGTCAGAGGCACGGTCTCGGGCTTCAGCCCACACAGCAGCTTTGTGCATTGCTAGGACTCTGTAAACGTTTGAAAATTGAATTCTGTTAATAGATTTTTTTTGTTTCACTCCAGCTGAGCCAAACGGAGGTCAGCCCGTTAGTCAGCTCTTTCCAGGCTGCTGCCAGAAGCCCCCATCACAGGCGTGGAGCTGGGATCACTCATTGCAGATGGAATCTCTGCAAGCTGCTTAGAGCCTGCTGCCTTCAGAGAATTAGAGAGCCTGTCCAGGAGAGCGTTCCATCTCCACCAATCCCGGCCTTCTCCTCTCCCCTCTTCCAGGTGTATCATACTTTGTTTTGGCCTCTTGAGTGGACGGTAGCCGGCAGAGACAACAATACTTGTTACGCAAAGATAATCTGCAACAAACTGGACCAGGTATGTAATCCCTGGAATTTGTAATTGTAGCTTTTATCCCTACTTATTTGGATTTTAATAGTTTCTTAAAAGATAACTCTTCAGGACAAGATAGAAGTCCTCCGCATGGTTTTCTAGTAAATGTATCTGCAGAGGCTGCAGAGGGACGGTTTGTTGAAGTTTACCAGTGCTCTCTCCATGTGCATCACTGGAAGTTGTCACTCTCCAAAGCTGTCTTTTAAAAAAGTGTGATTCATCTATTTTTATTCATCTGAAAGGCAGAGAGACGTAGAGACAGACAGAGAGCCCTGTCTGCTGGTTCACTTCCCCAGATGCCTGTGGCAGCTGAGGCTGGCCAGGCTGAAGCAGGGAGCCCAGAACTCCGTGTGGGTGGCAGCATCCGATTACTTGAGCCATCACCACTGCCTCCCACATCAGGAAGCTGGAACGGGAAGCGGATCTGGGATTTGAATCCACCCGGACAGCTCCCATACAGGACGAGTTCGTCCCAGGCACCGTCGTAACCATTGCACCCAGTGCCTGCCTTGCCTCCGCCATGGGTGTCAAAGCAGCTGGGTGGTTTAGAACTGGGTGATCTGTGAAGATCTTGGTCATGTGAGTGGCATATGTGCCTGAAACATGGGGAAAGAGACCCTGGGACTGGGCCTCAGATGTGGGGCGCACTGCCTACAACCTGGGAGCAGCCACGATCTGTTTCCTGCGGTGGCTCCACCAGCCAAGCCCCAGGCTGTCTCTCTTGCCAGTGGGGCCCAACAGCCATGTACCAGAGCCCATAGAAAGAGATGCTTGGGGCTGGCGCACCTGTGACACCAGCATCCCATATGGGCCCTGGTTCGAGTCCTGGCTGCTCCACTTCTGTTCCAGCTTCCTGCTAATGCACTTGGGAAAGCAGTAAAAAGATGGCCAAGTGCATGGGTCCCTGCACCCATGTGGGAGACCCAGAAAAAGCTCCTGGTTTCAGCGCGGTCCAAGCCCAGGCTGTTGTGGCCATTTGGGGAGTGAATCAACAGATGGAAGACCTCTCTCTCTCTCTCTCTCTCTCTCTCTCTCTCTCTGTAAAGGTGCCTTTCAAATAAATAAAAATAAATCTTACAAAAGGGAAGGGATGCTCACAGCAAGCGAGACTCTTAGGGACTGAGCTGACTGCTGAGGGAGCTTCCCACGAAGGCAGCAGCAAGGGGCAGAGAGGCCGTGGGCAGAAGCTCCCTCCCCTCCTGCTGCAGCTGGCTTGCGACTTGCTGTAGAAAGGAGGCCGGTGGAGACGGCAGTGTTAATGCTCAGCTCGTAAACTGTCTTGGGAGGTAAAACTTCAAAACAGGTCAAGGTGAGCAGCAGGAGGTGACACCGACGTACAGTTCGCCCCGTAGCACAGCCCTTCTGTAGTTTAATTCTCACCTGTCTCTGTGTCTTTGGTCCCCATGCGACTGGAAATGTGTGTCAAAGCCATCACACACTCCATGCCTGCATGGCGAAGCCACTCGGGGCATCAGGACTTCCCCCAACCTGGGCGCAGCTGATGGGTGCAGGGCAGTATAGAGCAGTGAGGGGCGTGTTGGTCCCAGTGGCCCCGATGCTGCTGGGGTGGACAGGTTTGCAGCCGGGCTCCCAGGGCTGATGGTGCTGCTGTCTGATTACATTCTCATTCTCAATGCCAAGTGCGTCCTCTGGAGCTGACACCATGGCTGCGGGGGGCTGCCTTTCCAGAGGAGCGTGGAGAGGGGGTCAGGCCGACTGGCAAGGGAGAGAGAACTTGAGGTCCAGCTGGTGGAGCCACTGCTGCGGGAAGCAGACTGCGCCTGCTCCCAGGCTGCAGGCAGAGGCCCCCAGCCCCAAGGCACGGTCCAGAGTTCCTTCCCCATGTTCCAGCACCTGCCCCTCCTGCCACCTTCCACTCGCACCCTCACCTTGCTGACTGGCCTCTGCTGTCCTCCATCAAAAGGTCCATTTCTGAAGTCTGCCCCTAGTCCTTGTGAAACCGAGACACTGTTTTACTGCAGATAAGGCCGTGTGGCGTCCCTGGCCTGGCATGTGGCGTCCCTGGCCTGGCACGTGCCTTCATTTTCAGGGGTCAGTGGAGGTTTGCCCCCACATCTCCTCCCTTTTCTCTGGGCTGCCTCTCACTTCCGGCCTGCTGTGGCATGCATGACCACGTGGGCCGGGTCAGCAGCCCCTCATGGGGTCCTGGGTACGTCCCTTTGCACCTGTGGCCCAGGAGGCCTCTGCCCACCTCCCTCTTAACAACCTGCTCTTGGAGCTGCGAGTGGGTGCCAGGCAGGCATGTGTGAGGTTGTGTGTTGTGAACAGAGGCTGTGTGTGCAGAATCCACGTGGGAGAAGTTCCACGAGCCTCGGCCTTCGCTGCCCCTTTGAACACTCTCTCTGTTGAAAATCAAACACAGAGTGGTGGAAAGCAGTCGATCAAAGGCCCTCCTCGAATGTGCTGTTACCTTGAAAATGGACCGAGCCCCCGCTCCCGTCCCAGAGGGTCTGCAGATCATGTCCCCGGGTCCCTCCCTGCACGCAGTCCCGGGTGACTGTGCCACACTGGCCACTCCCCGACCTCTGCTCAGGGCTGGCAGCGGGCCTCGCTCCCTGGGCTGGCAGTCTCGTGTATTTCCAGAAAGACCTGCCACCTTAGAAGTGTCCCAGCGTTGGACTTTAATTCAGATTGGTTATGTTGTTGTTTAGCACCATCTCAGCATAATTTGGAAATTTACATCATACTAATGAACTCCTTCATGCGGTGGGTAAATTGCTTGTTCTAGTAAATTTGAGTGCAAATTAACTCTGGATGTGCATTTACTGGCTCATTTAGCAGATTGTTTGAGCGGCTCAGTCCCGCAGCAGTGTTCTCTGCCCAGTTCAACCTGCGAGCTCTTTGTGCTCCACGCTGTCCCTTCCGCCGTGAAGCTGCAGCGAGTGGATGCCGAGGCAGACTGGTAACCTCCCGGGTCCTCTCTGCTTTGTTCCCGTGTTACAGGATCGGGTGATAGGATTCCACATGCTTGGACCCAATGCCGGTGAGATTACCCAGGGGTTTGCAGCTGCCATGAAATGTGGGCTCACGAAGCAGCTCCTGGATGAGACCATTGGGATCCACCCCACCTGCAGCGAGGTAGGAACCAGGAGGGCTCCAGAAATGGCTTTAATTGGTGTCTTTTCAGACACAGAGGAATTTTGAATCGCAACTGCTGTGTGGGTTTTACAGGCTACCTCAGAGGCAGCGTTCCGAGTGTCTTCTTGAAGCATCGCTGGCCTTTAAATCTGCCTGTGTCCTGTTTCCTTCCTTGCGAACAGGTATTCACCACGCTGGAGATCACCAAGTCCTCGGGCCTGGCCGTCACTCAGCAGGGCTGCTGAGGCTAGTGCTGCTGCCGCCGCGTCGTCCTTGTCACGCTCGCCCCTCTCAGCGACCAGCCGCTCTCTCGACCCCAGCGCGAGGTGGGGCGAAGGTGGACAAGGAGACGGGACAGCAGCAGGTGTCGCCAGCCCTACCCTGCCGTCTGGAGAAGCAGCGAGCTGCTGCCTTGACGCCTTGGCTTGGAACCCGCCGTCGGGTGAGCCCCGGCCGACTCTCCTGCAGGTCTGGGTTGAGCTGCCCCTTGAAGGCTCTGGAGTGGTACCGTAACCCAGCTCCCCTTTCTCGTTCCTAGTGTCGTTACTCCCTCGTTGTTAATGTGAAAATATACTACCTGTTAGGAAACTGTGCGGTGGCGACTGTCAGTGTGCGGGCCTGGATGGCGCCCGGGCTTGCTGGGGAGTGGGGTCTGTGGGGGTGTAGGGGCAGAGGACTGGGGTGCCATGGTGGCTAAGGCACCTGCTGCGCTGTGTGTGCTGCTCCACCCTGGCCCGCGTTTCCCGATGGTGATCACCAGACCAAACAGCAGCTCAGGCAAGGAGGAAAATACTCGAATTTCTCATGTGGGTTTTAACAGTGAGATTTACAAAAGCATTCAACGCTTATTAAAGGGGTCTAGTCACAGTCTGTGTGCCGGGAGCCAGGCTCAGTCAGCGAGCAGGTGGTACTAAGAGGCCCCGTTTGATTTACAGCCTGGTCAGTGTTCACGGCCCTTGGAGCCTGCCACACGGGAGCTGGACCCCAGTTTCCAGGAGGCCTTGCTCATCTAGAGCGACACCCTGAGCCCGTCAGCCCAGCGCCACAGGCTTGGCCAGTTCAAGGTCAGAATTTTGAGGCACAAAGTTTTCTTAAAGGTTAAACCAGCAAGCGATTGGGCCACGGCATCCGGAGAGAGGAGCTGTGCCCCTGGTGGCAGGAGGTGGAGCCCAAAGAGAACTGACCAGAGGTTCAGTCACTGGGCAGAGAGAAATCCAGGTCAGAGGTCAGGCAGGGTAATGTGCCGGCTGCCGCTGAGGCCAGAACAGTGTAGTGGGAAATGGGATGGTGCCGGGGAGTGGGGGTGGAGTGGTTGGGGGGGGTTAGTTAAGGACCCCATGATCTGAGCCCAGTGGTGTCACAGACTGAAAGCAGTGGGGAGAGGCTCCGCAAGGTGCTCCCGGAGTGGATTAGACACTGGATACAGTAGGGTCGCTGTGTTGCTGAGCGCCAACCCCCACTCCCAACACACTGGCACAGAGCCACAGTGTTCCAGGATTCCAAAGGAAATGAACCAGAAAGCTCAGAAACCTTGAACTTGGGCAGGCGTGCCCCAGGTGGAGTTCCCTGATGAGAAGCCTGTGTGTAGCGCTGGGACCCAGGCAGGCTCCATCTGAGCGGAAGGGCGAGGGAGAAGGCAGCTGGCCCTGGAGGCGGGCGGCCCAGCAAGAATCCACCCAGGACTCGGGAGCTGCCGGCCCGGCTGCAGAGCGCGGGCAAGGCTGGTGGCCTTCTGCGAGGAGGGGAGGGGCTTGCACACGACGTGCCTCTCACTGCTCCCTCTCAGCCCCTTGTGTTCCTCCTCTGTTCTTTCTCCCTTCCTCCTCTCTGCTCTCCTGGGATAAAGGTGACCGCTGTGTAATGGGCAGAGATTAGTTTTGGCTGGAAGATGAGACTTCTACATCTAATAACGTAACAGCCACTTCCAGACCTTCAAGGACAAAATGACGCCCTTCACTGCGGTGGAGACTTCAGTACACTTGTGTGGTTCACGAGAGCAAACACACACGACCGTGTGCACACACACAGAGACACACTCAGGACCAACTGAGATTTCAGCAGTACAAGGAACAGCTGTGATTGAATGAGCTTAGGAAGATGGTTCGACAGGAAAACATGACTCCTTGCAGTGGCAAATTCACCCTGTACCAGGCCAGGAGGGTTGGCAGATTCCAAAGGCCTGTATCGTCATTCGGTCAGAGGATTGAGCTGCGTGGGCCGTGCTGGGAAGGCCAGAACGCTGAAACTGAGGCAGTACGATGGAAAGTGGACTCTAGGGGTGGCGAGAGATGGGGCTGCCTAGGTTTTGAACCAGGATCCAGTGCACAAGAAGCTGGGAACTGGATCCCAGGCTCTCAAGAATGACCGGCTCACGAAGGTCTGGCCCTGTGCCCTGCTCGCGGTGATGGGATCCGTTGCTTGATTTGGCCGATTCACTTATTAAGGGTGGACGTCATGGTTTCACAGACCTAAAAGAATTGAGCAGCACCAAGTTCCCGGCATTCAGCGCATCAGGGCAGGGCCCGGCTTCTGAGAGGATGAGCCAGGGCCCTTTAAGGGACACCCTTGGAGCCACACAGCACTGTGGCTCGGCAGCAGGAGGAAGAGGCGGCCTCCCAAGCTGGCTCCCCAGCTGCTGGTAGTCGGATTCCCGTGTCCTCCCGTCCCCCATCCACCAAGTTGGCCTGTGGGACGGGAGCGTAGGGCGCGTGATGGTCTGTGCCGTGTACGATCAGGTCGTGAAACGACTGCATCTTCCGATCAGGTCCTGCGCGGGCGCCTTCCCTGTCACATGCCCTGGGGGAAGGCAGCGGTGGTGTCAGGAGGAAGCTCAGGCGCAGAGCCCCACGTGTCAGCAAGAGACAGGCGTGCCGGACCCCTGCCAGTGAACGTGGGGAAAGCAAGACTAAGCCAAGCCCTCCCCGGGCCAGCACGCTGACCACGTCCTTTGAGAAACTTTGAGCTAGAACCTTCCAGTCTGACTGCTCCTAGCTTCCTGGCCCTCAGAAACCAAGAGAATACGCCTTTTTAAATTTAAGCTTCTTTTGTGATAGATGACTAATATGCTTACTAAGTAACATTAAAATTGCTAGTCCAGATCGGCTAAGTAAAGTGCCTTGGGTGACCGTATTCCTAGGACAGACAAAATAAACCTGAACGTAAACTCGGGAGTTCAACAGAGAGGGACTGGTGCTCAGATTGGGGTTGGACTGACCTAGTCGTCACTACAAGGACACCCTAAGCAGGGAAGCCGGCGGGGGGGTTTGGGGGGGGCTCGCTGCAGCACCTTGGAAGCAGAGGCCCCGGGCTGTGCCTAACGTCCCAGGAGCACCTGCACCAGCTTGTGTAGAAGATGACCAGGGAAGCACACGCGTCGCCCGAGGGGCTGTGCTTGTAAAACGTGACACAGTCTGGGTCTCTGATGTGGCAGTGAGGGAGGGTGCTCACAGGGATCTCCGCTAGGGTTGGCCCTTGGGGAAGGGTGGGGATGGAAGTTGTCATAGGGATATGTAAATGAGACTGTCGGTGGCCTTGACCTTCAGAACTGAGAGCCCATGCTGGCGTCCTGCTGCTGTGGTTTCCTCTTGGACCATGAGTCTGTGTGGCCAGGCCCCTCTGTCTGACAAGAAAGCCCAGGGGCTCCCTTTTGGGGGGCCCACTGGGAAGTCAAAACTGGGAGAGCCCCAGCCCTGACCCCTCAACACCGTCAAAGGCCCCAGTCTGCTCTCTTTTCCTTGCTCTCCGTGGCCATCCGTGCACCAGCCTGGGAAGTCCTGCTCTCCCGGAGAGCCTCAGAAGTGGGCAGTGGGTCTGTCCGTGGCCTCCAGGGCGTGCCGGCTCAGCAGTCTCGAACACGGAACCACACTGGGTGCAGGTCCAGCCTGTTGTCTGCGGTGGGTGCAGTAACTGGCACCAACAAGCAGGTGTCTAGGTGACGACTTAGCCCCCGGCGTGGTGAGGGACCGCAGAGGCGTGGAGCTGGCTCTCTGGCCTGGCTCCCCACCTGCTTTGCCTCTGCCAGCGGGCGCAGAATTTGCACCACTGCCTGCTTGTGTTGAATTTCCCGAGTCTGCCGAGCCTCTGCAGAAGATGTAACTGAGCCCCACGGGACATTTTGATAACTGATATTTAGGGAGCGGAGTATGGGATCGGAGAGCTCCGTAAAGTGGTTCCGGTTGCGTGTCTTTGTCCAGGTCTGTCTGTCTGAGATTGAGTGGTACTTGGGCGCTCCAAAAAGTCGATGGAATGAAAGATTTGATTTTGGTGCAAAAACCTTTTGAAATCGATACACATGTGGGGGTCACCAAAAATTCATGGAAAATGCGTGTTGGGCCCGAGATGCAGTCTCAGAATTCGCCCATTCGTAGGCTGTGGTTCCCTGGTTAACCCAGGATGCATCTCAGTAGCACCGACAGCAAGGCTTGAGCCCTGGCCCCAGTGCGGCGCTGTGTCGTGTAGCCAGCATCTAGGCAGGGGTGGCCGGGGCCAGTGTCCCATGCTGCTGGCAGCTTCGTGGTGGTTACTTGAACCCCTGCTTTGGGCTCTTCCCGGTCAGCTCTCGGAACTCTGTCCACCTCCCTCGCAAATTCAGATAGATGCTTGACTGTTGAACCTGGGGGGCAGTGAGTTCCATCCCGCTTGTTGCTTGTTGTACCGCCTGCCAGAGGGGCAGTGGGGAAGTGCATAGTTACTGCCGCTTTCTGGGGAAGGTTCCTGCCTCGAGGTGAGCGCAGGGTGGCTCTGGTGCGCTGGGCGATGTTACTGTTCCGGTGAAGTCTCTGTGGGAGGCGGGGATGCTGTGCACTGGGAGTGGGGTGTGGGGCAGCCCTGGACTTGTTGGGCGCCTGCTCAGGGCAGACCTGCTGCTTCTCCATGGCCCCAGACCATCTTCTCCCAGCACAGAAGACCCCTCCGTGCGCTTCCTCTGCGTGAGGTTAATGGCCACAGACCACTGCGTGCTGCGGTTGCTGGTGACACCCAGGAGGAAGTTGTCCGCACTGTTTCACTGGCTCTCACCACTTTTTAAGCAGCCTGATGACTGTAAAAGGTGGTGCACATGTAATTTTAACTTCGGGTCAAAGTCAGCGAATCCCTTTAATGTCGCTGACTGCCTTAACTAGTCCATGGGCTAAAAGCTTAGCGTGATCAGAGGTCCTTCTGGGTTTTAGAAGTAGTATGGACAATGCCCTGAGCTTTTCTGACCATGGCCAGCAACATGCAGTCGCAGGACTCGAGCTGTTCCCCAGTTGGCGTAAGTGTCCAGGGACCACGCCTGTGGCCCCATCTGCTATGGAATCAGTGCGCACTGCACGTGCTGTTGGGTCCCGTCCGTTCCTCAGGAACTCTGAGACCTCAAACTGTGTCCCTGCCGCTCTCCGCCTGGCTGGCTGGACTACCTGTCCACCTTCTCCCCAGCTAGACTGCCCATGTCTTCAGAGCAGGAAGTAGGACACACATGTACATATCTCAATTTCTAGAAATTGGCACAGTAGGTTAATCCTCTGCCTGCGGCACTGGCATCCCATATGGGCACTGGTTCGAGTCCCAGCTGCTCCACTTGGATCCAGCTCTCTGCAATGCCTGGGAAAGCAGTAGAAGATGGCCCAAGTCCTTGGGTTCCTGCACCCACATGGGAGACCTGGAAGAAGCTCCTGGCTCCTGGCTTCAGACCAGCCTAGCTCCAGCCGTTGCGCCCATTTGGGGAGTGAACCAGCGGATGGAAGACCGACCTCTCTGCCTCTCCTTCTCTGTGTAGCTCTGACTTTCAAATAAATAAATGAATCTTTAAAAAAAGAGAAATGTATGCCAATTTTGAAACATTTTCAAGTGTAACCTCTCCCCATATCTCTTGCATCCATTGCTCTCGTTGGATACCAGAGACGGATCGTCATCGGCTTTTTACGGTCGGACATCCCCCAGGACCCCAGTTGTTTTCTCTGCGTCTCTCAGTTGGCTGTTAACTTGTCTTCAGGTTCACTGATTTCTTCCTCTGCTATAAGCAGTCTGCTGCTGGCCATCCACTCTCCCCACCCCCACCCCCCAGGGCGTTTGCTTCCCAGCTCTCCAACCCTGAGCTGCAGCAGGGGCCAGACATCGGCAGCTCCCAGGCTCTGATCCAGCCCCTTCCCCGTGGGGTGTGTGTGTGTGTGTGTGTGTTCTTCCACCTCCTGCCTCAGGGGAAGCAGCTTGCAGGTCTCAGGGCTGTTTTTGTCTCTGTCTGCATCCTCAGCTCTTTAGGGTACACTTTGCAGCTGAAGCAGAGTGTTCTTTCCCTTGGAGTAGGATGGGTGATTGATGGTGACTTCATTCTGTAGTCACTTGCCAGAAATAACCCATCTCCCGTGTGCTGCTCCACACAGAGCCCCGGATTTGACGGCAGAGCCAGGGCCTTTGGTCTGCTGGCCGTGTGCCGGCCCGGCGGCAGCTCGCCTTGCCGTGGAGTCCCGCCATCTCCCCTCCCGGGAATGCAGGTGCTGAGAATCGCTAGGGGCCGGGCGCTGGGCCTGGTGCTGTCCTAACCCCCCAGGACTCTGCCAGTGACCTGGGCGGGGCTCCTCTGCCCGCGGCCACGGGGAGGAGGACCCAAGAGGAGGTTTCAGTGGAGCCCTGGCTCGGGCCCCACCCTAGGGTAGCAGGACAGTGTTTGAATTTCTAATGCTCTATGTGGGTTCACTGAACACCTGTCGCGATCATCGTTTCTCGTTGGCTTGCGCTCTGCTGCCCCCTAGTGGAGGAGTGTGCAGTGACCTCCCTGTGGGTCGTCTTTCAGTCCGCAGAGACACTGGCTGGGAGGCCGTCAAACAGCGCGGTTTACACAAGGGAGCACTTATCTCCAAGCTGGTGCTCCTCAAGCGAAAGACTATTTCCGTAACTTGGTGGAAACATAGTTTGCGTATTATAAAATTATAAAATTCACCTTGTTTTCCTGTGTACAACTCAATGATCTTAAATACATGAAGTTGGGTAACCGTCACTTCCGCCCAGTGGTGGGACACTTCTATCATCCCCCAAAGAGCCCTCGTGCCCACTGCCAGTTCCTGTTCCCAGCCCGCCCCGGGGGAGCATCAGACTGTTTTCTGTGCATGCAGCTTGCCTGTTCTGGGCATTTCACACAGAGGGAAGCATACACGATGTGGCTCCCTCACTTGGCACCGCGGTTCCCAGGTTTGTCCCACGCCGTGGCACGTGGCACGTGGCACGTGGCAGTGCGTCCTTCCCACCCCTGGCTGAGTAGCGCTGCAGTACGTAGAACATTCCACACACCCCTCACCTGTTGGCTGACGACACTGGGAGCTTTGTACTTTTTGGCTCTCACAAGTAGGATCTGGTAAGATCTTTGTGTACAAGTCTTTGTGTCAGCATATGTTTTAACTTCCCTGCCCTCCCTCCCCCAAAAAAGAGGAAGTAAGGGTCTTTATAGTCGGTTTACGTTTAACTTTTTAAGAAACTTGTAGGGGGCCAATGCTGTGGCATAGCAGGTAAAATCACCACCTGCAGTGCCAGGATCCCATATGGGCACCAGTTCGGGTCCCAGCTGCTCTACTTCCTATTCGGCTCTCTGCTATGGCCTGGGAAGGCAGTAGAAGATGGCCCAAGTGCTTGGGCCCCTGCACCCACATGGGAGACCCAGAAGAAGCTCTTGGCTCCTGGCTTCAGATTGGCACAGCTCTGGCTGTTGTGGCTATTTGGGGAGTGAACCAGTGGATGGAATCAATCTCTCTCTCTCTCTGCCTCTGCCTCTCTGTAACTCTGCCTTTCAAATAAATAAATTCCTTTAAAAAAAAAAGTCTACACTGTTTGACAGGGTAGCCGTACCATTTCGTGTCTCCCCCAGCAGAGAGAGTCTCCCAGTTTGCCCACATCCTCAGCAGTTCCTTATACGAGGCATCTGGTGGGTCTGAAGTACTAATGGAGGTTTTGATTTGAATTTCATTCCATTCCTGGAATGCCTAACAGCATTGAGAATCTCCTATGTGCTGTTAGCCAGTTGCATATATAACTTCTTGGGGGAACTGTCTGTCCAAGTCTTTTTTTTTTTTTTAAGATTTATTTATTTATTTTAAAGAGGGGAGAGAGAGAGAGGTGTTCCACCCATTGGTTCACTTCCCAGTTGGCTGCAATGGCCAGAGCTGGGCCAGTCTGAAGCCAAGAGCTAGGAGCTTTTTCTGGGTCTCCCGTGTGGGTGCAGGGGCCCAAGGACTTGGGCCATCTTCTACTTGCTCTCCCAGACCACAGCAGAGAGCTGGATTGGAACTGAAGCAGCCAGGACTCAAACTGGCGCCCATATAGGATGCCGGCACTGCAGGTGGCGGCTTTACCCACTACGCCACAGCACCAGCCCCTGTCCAAGTCTTCTGTCCAGAATTTAACCGGGCTGTTCTATATTATTGGGAGTTACGAGAGCTTTTCGTATTCCCTGGCTGCCCGCTGCTGCCGGGCTGGTGGCACCTGGCATTGGCCTCTGAAGTCCCCGTGTGTCCCCGGAAGCCTCAGACCGCTCTACTGGAACTCATTCTGGGAGCTTTGGAGTAGTTCATGGCTGGTTCCTGCCAAACTGCTCTCCTTTTTTTTTTTTTTTCTCTTTTAGGAGTGGAATCTCCATGCCTAGCCTTGTCTGGGCACGCAACGCTGGCTAGAGACCTTGGCAGCTGGTGTCTCTAGGAGACGTGACCTGGGCCAGTGGCACCGCCGCAGTGCAGGTGGGGGGCGGGGCTGTCTCGGACCACACAGCTCACAGGTGAACCAGGTGGAAGGACTGGGGTCTCCCAGGGACCTCGCTGAGCTCTGCCCCGACCACTTGCCTGCTCGTCTTCAGAGAGGAGTGGAGGCCGGCAGGCTCTGTGGCCTGGGGCTGTCTGTGACAGCAGCTGAACACTGACCAATACCCCATGTTGCTGTGCTGGCTTGGGGGGAGGTATTAGGCCAACCCCCTGTGTTTAAATGACAGTGGAGCCATCGGCATCTCTTGCTGGTGGGTTGGATGTACTGTAGGCTCCGGCGCCTTCCCTCCGAGGTGGTCCCTGGGTGTGGTCCCTGGCCCTGGCCCCCACACGACTCCTCTGCTATGGGCTTTCTGCCCTGGAGCCAGCAGCTTCTCAGACCACCGGCAGCACGCGAAGCGCACAGCTGGACAGCGGCCGTGCTCAGAAGACAGCCCGCTGGGTCCCAGCCCTGCCGCCCGCCCCTTCCTCTGGGGCGTCGTCTCCTGCAGCTGCCTGTCTCCCTAGCCCAGGCGCTGATCCGCCCCCCCTCCCCCCCCCAGCGATGAGGCCAGGACTCGGGACCAGGGGATGCGGCTGCACTGCTGGCCCCGTGACAGGGCCCGTGCCACGCAGTGCAAACGCAGACTACAAGAAGCCAGTGGTGTCACATGTCCCTGCTCCTACAGTCACAGGGCAAACCCCAGTCGGGTGGGACGCTGGTGTCCGTGGGGTCCCAAATGAACCCCCCACCACAAGCAGCTGTCCATTCTCCAAGGTGAACTGGGTCTCTGTTTAACAACAGGCAATTTGAGTTTTCGCTTTAATGGGATTACAGGTCCGACTAAGTCTGGGGCAGGATTCAAAGTCCCAAGCGTGGGGGTCCCTGTGCCCTCAGCGGCTTGACGCTGACAAGGGGGGAGGGTGCACTAGAATTGTCCGCCCGCTGCTGCTGTTCCCTCTTGCCACCACACGATGGCACCATTCCACTCCATCAGCTCAGAGCGGCTGGAGCGCTTCCTGCAGTCCGAGCTGGCTCGGGCTCCCTGCGGGACACAGCTGTGACCACCGCACCACGCCACGCCTGTTCGTCCCGCGCTCTGAAAGTGGGGCAGAATTCCTTTATACCTGCACCAGGGTACTCCGAAAGGCTCACGGAAAGTGGAATTAAAGGATGAGTTTATTTTAGTGCAAAAGTTTTTGAGATTTATAATGCAAAGTTTTTTTTTCACGAGATGAATTTTTCACGAACGTTTGGAAGACACCGTGTAAGCATGGATTACATTTTTCTTTTTGCATCAAAATAAATTTATTTAATTCCATTTCCCCACACGTTTTTCAAAGACCCTTGTTGTGCCACTGGAAGTTCTGGCCAGAGCAGTTAGGCCAGAAAAAGAAATAAAAGGCCTTCAAAGTGGAAAGGAACAAGTAAAATTATCTCTGCTCACAGGCGACAGGTAGAAAACTCTAAATAATTCTCAAAAATCCTGTTCGTCCTAATCAAAAAGATCAGCGAACTTCCACAGAGAGAGAGGCTAGCAGAGGTGTGGCGCAGGTGCAAGCGGCCACGCCCCTGGCCCCGCCCCTTCCTGCCTGCGCTGCACTTCGTCCCTGGCCTCACCTCGCATGCGTGCAGCCGGGGCTCGGTCACTGCTGGCCACTCAGCACTGCTACAGTTACAGGCGCCTCCTGGCATTTTTGATTGTTTCTCAAGGTAAATTTTTTTTGTTTCTTAAGAAAATTAACTTGAGATGCAGAGAGACCACTCCCAAATGCCGGTTCACTGGGGCTGGGCGAGGCCCAAGCCAGGGCTGAGGGCTCGGTCCAGGTGTCCCACGTGGGAGGCAGGGACTGGGCCCATCTCCTGCTGCCTCCCAGGGTCTGCACTGGAAGCTGGACGCCGCGCCTGCACCTGACCCTGGCACTCCAGTGCGGGAGCCAGGCGCCCCGCGCTGCTCTGACGTCACACACTGGGACTTCTGTGTGCACCCTCCTGGGTCATGGGGTTCCACAGAGACCTCCTAGCCCTGCCCCCACCCACTGCTGTGGTCATCGGCGTTGCTTTGAGTGTGCCAGTGACACCCGCGCTGCACCCCAGACCTCATCCATCTGATTCTCACACCCAGGCATGCAGTTGCCCAAGTGAAGGGACTTCTCAGTTTAGGTGTCTCAAGGGCAGCTCAAGGTCAATTGGACCACGTGGAAGCTGTGGTCTCCCGTGTCTTGGGCCAGCCCCATCTAGCAGCAGCAGAAAAACCTAGGAATCCTCTTTGATGGCTCCTCTGCCCCACATAGCCTCGGCCTCCACGCTGGGTTGATTTTGCCTCCTGCACGACCCTGAGATGCACCTCACCCCCTGTTCTCCGTCAACACCATGGTCCAAGGCACACTGGGACACCACCCTGTGCCCCAAAGACCCCTGGGAAGTTCTCATCTCGGTTCTGCACAGCTGCTGGGCTGAAGGACTCAAACCTTTTAGTGATGACGAAATCAAGGCCCAGAGAGCATCGTCATTTGCCCAGAGCCACACAGCGAGCCGGGAGGAGGCTGTGTCCGCACCCTGCTCCCGCCGCGAGTCTGAACCCCCCTCTACTGAGCAAATGATTGGTGTCCTTGGCCCCAGCCAGTGGTGGGAGGGTCACACCCTTTCTTGCTGTCCATTTCCAGCTGATGTCCGGGAAGCAGGCGGATCCTCTGCCCCATTGAGGAGTCTGGGGCAGACCGAAGGCTCAGGGATGTGGGCCGCCTGCTTGAAGTTCAAGTTCCCGCGCAGTCCTGGTTAGGCCGCCTGAGATATCCCGGGAGTCTCCCCGCCTCTCTGGCCTCTCCTCCAGGCCTCTGCCCGAAGCTCGGCCCCCGTCCCCCCTTGGTCTGTTTCTAACAGCAGCAAGGTGGGCGCCCAGCCAGCCCCACTTTCCTGGGCAGTGGCACTAGGTCCTCGGCAGTCCCACGCTGGTGACACCAGCACCCCCCCCCCCCAAGAGGGACTGCGCTGGGGCAGGAAAGGCAGCCCCACTGCTCAGGTGGGCTCAGCACTGGGCTGCAGTTCCTGCTCCCGAGCCCCACCCGGCCTGGGCTCAGGCGGAAGCCAGGCTCTGCGGAGGCCTGTCCTGCTTCTGTACCCGGAGCCCCAGTGACCATCTCGGGTGCTGCATGCAGGGGCCCTAACCTGGCACAGTATGTTCCTTGTGTCTGCACTCACCCTCAAGGTCAAGGGCCCTGGCCCCCTCCCCGCCTGGGCCTCGATCCAGAGACAGGGAGTGGTCTCGACCTGTCCGAGTCCCCCCAGATCCACTTCCTGCTCCATGCCGTGCGGCCCGGCAGCCCAGCCGTGAGCCACCTCTGTGTGGCCCCAGCACCAGGGGCGCTCTGAGCGTGCGCCGGTCACAGCCACACTTGCCGCCCCCGCAAGCGCCTGTGAGGCGGTGCTAATCCTGTCCCCTTGCAGATGGGACAGAGAGGCTGAGTCACTTGCCCAAGGCCGCAGGAAGGAAGTGGCAGACCGAGCCTGGGAGGTGCCGGAGCCCAAGCCCTCACCCTGGACCACACTGTCCATCCTGGGCTCGAGCCCCCAGCCCGGCGATTCCCAGGGCTGCGGCTGAAGCTGCGGTCAAGGCCAGCCAGCAAAGCAGCTTTTCCGCAGCCAGCATTTCCAGCCATCTCTTCTGCTCACACAGCCTGACGGGGGCAAGACCCTGGCCAAGAAATGGGTCCCTGTGCACACAGAGCTGAAACACCTGCCAGCCGGGGCCCACGGGGCCGGGAAGTGGGGGCGGGGAGGGGGGCTTACAGCTAGAATCTGAGCCCCAGGGGTCCGCGGCTGCCATGTCCCCAATTGTGACCTCAGAGGCTTCTGATGTCGCAATGAGCCCGTGGGCCCTTCCTGACCTGGGGGGGAGGGGGGCCTGGGGCAGCGGCTCCGTGCTGGCAGCCAGGACTATGGCCCGCGTGGGCCTGCCTGCCATCACACAGCACCTGGCACCTGCGGCTGCAGCTCTCACGCTCGGCCTGTTCTGGCTGGAGGATCCTGACAGCCCTCGGGCTCGCGCCCCGCTCTCAGACTGAGGCGGCCCTGCGCAGCTCTGGGGGGGGCCCAGCAGCTCTCCCAGCCCGTGCCTCCCGGGGCAGGAGCAATTCCAGGGCTTTCGACTCCAAGCCCTCGTGGTTGCCGAGGCCAGGATTCTAGGAGAGCTGCCTGGTGAGTTCCGGCCGCCTGTGCTGGGAAGAAGCCTCCAAGGCCATGTGGAGAGCAGCGATCAGATGGGGTAGAGATGATGGGGATGCAGGGGTCAAAGGGTAGAGGTCACAGGGTGCCCTGGGCCCTGCAGTGGCTTCGCTGACCCTGGGGGAAGCAGACTTGGCCAAGTCCATTTACAGAGAGGGCCGTCCCCACGCGTTGGGGGAGGGTGGGTGAGGATGGGGTGACTGAGAGGGGTACCTCTGCCTCCTTTGGTCCCCAGGCCCCCATGTCCTTGGCCCAGGGCTGCCTGAGGCCGAGCAGCCTGACAGTAAGAACACAGCCCACCCACCCTGCACCCACCTCTGTCCTCCTCGTCACCAGGTGCAGGCAGAGCCGCATTCAAACACTGTGTGGTGGCAGGTTGTGCATCAGGTGGAGAAAAGAACGCAAGCTGCTGGACACTGGGCAGACACGGCCCATGCCCCAGAGCCTACACGTGTTGACCGCCCCACTGACCGGCCTGACCCTGGGCCCTCCCTGACTCTTCAGGGAAAAGCCAGTGACCAGCTACGCGGGGTCCGATGGGGGCTGTGGCTGCGGGATTGTGGGTTCAGGCCCAGGGAAGGGACCCTGCTGTGCTCAGAACGGCCAAGGGGTTGGGGCCACAGGCTGCGTGGGCCCTCAGTAGTCTGTGCTGGACGAGAGCTGCAGCCTGGGTGCAGAGCTGCACGTGGACGGCCAGAGCCTCAGGGCCCAGGGCGACCTCCTGGTGGTGCCAAGGGACACGTTGGCGGCACTTCCGGGAAAGCGTAAGGGACTCCTGGGCGGGCCGATCTTCCAGAACTAAGACGGCGGTGGGCATGTTCCAGCCCTCAGAGCCCGTGTCCAGTGCTCCTCTGCCTGGGCCCAGGGCTCGGGGCCTGTCTATACTTGGAGCAGGCAGCATCACAGCTGGTTCTCCCTCCTCCCAGAGGCAGGGACCCCTCTGCCAGTGGTGGAGTTCTTTGTAGTCCCACGTGGGCTGTGCTGACGGCGACGCCATAGCTGGGGCAGTGAAGTTACATTAACACAAGTCAGCAGGCGAGGGACGAGCAATGCGACAGTGAATTTGACCTGCACATTGCACATTGCACACTCATGCACACTCACATGTGGGCACACTTGCCCCTATGCACACTGGCACACAAGAGGTCTAACTGGCTCCCTGGGCCCACTCAGCCCACGACGCGGGGCCACCTCCTGTGTCCACCACGTGGGTGAGGACACTGTGGTCCTGGGGGAAGCCCCACCCTGCTCTCCTGGCCCCTCTGTCTTCCAGCCATGGCTGAGAGCCGGGCCACAGCCTAGCTCGCCCCGGGATGGACTTGAAGGCCCCCAGGAAGCCTCGTCAGCTAAACAAGTCCAGGACCAAGGCCCAGGAGAGATTTGCCAAAAACTTTCCATACAGGTACGAGGGGCCCAGACTCCTAGGCTGAGCCCTGCTTCCCCAGGACCCCTGGGAACATGTTCTGGGGTGCAGGAGTGGGGGGCATCTCTGATCCACAGGGAGCCCCCCAATGCCCCCCTGTTCTCTGTGCCCATCCACCACAGGCTCTCTTGGTTGTCGGAGCCCAGCTCGGAGTCGCAGAAGCCCTGGGAAGCCAAGAACACCCCGCAGAGGGAGAAGCTGCCCCTGCAGAAGAGGCTCGTGCCCACCAGGTCCATCCCGGTGCGAGGGTGAGCTCCCACCCCAGCGGGGCCCTGGCTCGCCTGTGTGCTGCCCGGGCTCCCGCCCCCAGGCTTGGCAAACGGAAGTCCACACCACCTTCCCAGCATGCTCCACTCCAGGCACTTCCGGGCGAGGCACACGGGGCCTGGAAGGCAGCCCTCAGTGGGGCAGGGGGCCAGAGAGGGCCAGGCGGCAGCTTGCAGGCCTCGGGGCAGCCTGGTGGGTCGGGCCACTCTCAGGGCCCCGGCGCTGGTGGGAGTTCCTGCTTTGGACACCCGCAGACTCTTAGCTGCTCTTGTCGAGTGGAATCTGAGACCCGAGCCTTGGCTCAAAGATGGGGGGCAGAGGCGTGAGGATTCAGTGTCCCTGCAGGGGGACACGTGTCACCCCGCACACCAGGGCATCCTCGGGTACATCCCCCAATGGGATGCACCTCAGACAGCGCAGGCTGCTGCTTGTGGGCACGGCACAGGGGTGCCTGGCAGAAGGGACTGTGAGGTCCCAGGGACTCCCGTGGCCTCCTGGTAAAGGCCCCGCCCCCAGCCCTACCCCAGGGCCTTGGCCCCTCCCTCACACTCCGGTTAGTGCTGAAGCTGGCAGGGCCTCAGAACAAAGGGCAGGGTCACAGGGTGCAGTCCACACCCCCTTAGAGAGGCCGTGTAAACACGCATGGACACACACACACACACACACACACACACACGGGCTCGCCCTGTTCATGTGCAGCCCTGCCCCCCCAGGCTTCCTGCCCCTCCCTCTGTGGGCTGCAGGAGCACGGGAGCCCCAGGGGGCTGAGCTGCTGAGGCTGGGGTCTCGGGTGCCACCTGCGTATCGGGGGTGTGGCTGATCGTTAGGGTGGGGGCTGGGGCAGTCCACCTGTGCCGGGGGCCAGGGAGGGAGGCTGAGGTTGGCTGGGAGCAGACCCCCACCCTCGGGAAGGACAGTGTGGAGCCCCACACTGGGCAGGGAGGCCTGGTAGGATGGGGAGGGTCCTTGGGGTGCACCCAAGCGGGGGCTGAGGAATGTGTCTAGTGGTTGTGGGCTGCAGTCAGGGGGGCTGTCGCCAGCCCTACAGGCCTGGCTGTGAGGACAGGAGCTCAGGTAGGGCTGCAGCGGTGGGGTCCCCGCCAAAGAGCAGCAGAACTCGGGTGGGAGGCAGGGGAAGATCCCCACGCCGCCCTCCACCCGACCAGAGTCAGAGAACAGCGCCATCTAGAGGACATGCAGTGCTGCTTCTGGGATGGGCCACCAAGCATGCTACAGGCCCACCTGGTGAAGGGCAGGGCCCCGGGGGCTAGGGCTGGGGTGTTGGGATGGCTGGTGGAGCAGGTGGAGGCGGCTTCCCGGGCCACCGCTGGCTCCGTGTGGGAAAGGCTGGGACGGGTCTGGCCGGGGCCGATGGTGGCTGGAGCCCTCCCAGCTGCGGCCCCGCTCACCCCCTTGGGTCTGCAGCGGCTGCCGCCAGCAGAGCCCCCGAGAGTCAGCTGTGGCTCTGTGGTCTCTCTAGGCTCGGTGCTCCCGACTTCACAGGCCTGCTCGGCTCCTGCCTGCCGCCATCGGCACCATTGCAGCCCCGGCTGTGCAACCTTTGGGAGCTCAAGTTACTCCAGTGTCGCTTCCCCAAACAGCTGTCCCACGAGCTGTGGCTGCTGCGCGCTCGTGCCACACATTCCTGCACCAATGAGGCAGCGGGGCCATCCCCAGGCCTCGCCTAGAGCCCAGCGCCGTGTCCCTCTGGGCCACCTTCTCCTTGGCATGCCCGGGGCAGTGGGCACAGTGGCTTGAGCCCCTTGGCTGTGGCGAACCAGGAACTCCCCTTCTCCCTACAGACAATGCCATGCTAATAAACTTTGCAGGTTCAAATCCCGCTTCCACCCCAACTATCCCTCTGCCTCTCTGAGCCGCCACTGTTTTCCAGTGGTCAGCTGGGCTAATGAGCTTTGACCTGCAGGGTTGCTGGGCCTCAGAGAGGCCGCTCCATAGGGACCGATCTGCGCTCACCTGCAGGGAGTTTTAGGAGGGTGTTCAGGAAGCAGAGTAGAAAAGTGTGTGGAGCGTGCTACCCGCCTTGTCTGGTTCAAAGGGAGTGTGGAGCAGGTAGACAGGCAGCCATTGTCTCTGGGGAGCTTGGGACGGGCAGGGAGGGAGGCCTGCCTTCCTCTGAAGCTGTCACACATGCATGTAACACTGTTAGGGTCTGACGTCGCCCCTATAGTGCCAGTGCCTAACGGGAAGCAGTGCATGATTAAACAGGGCCACCCCTCAAGGCTGGCGTAACCCCCGTGGAGCCCACAGAGCCACTGTGCCAAGCAGCAGCATGCCGCCCCCCCACCACCACCATGCTGCACTCTGGTCTACACAGAGGGGCTGGAGTGCCCCTCCTCCTCGAGCCCGCAGGGAGCAGGGACCCGCCCCCGTCCCCGAGTCCCGCCCTCTTGGGTTGTAGCCAGATCTGTCTCCGTTTGGACCATGTTAGGTCTTCCGGTCTTTGCCAATGTTTAAAGCTGGGTACTATTGGATAGAAGCAAAATCCAGTCACTCGTGTTGAGCCTGTAGCATGACCATGGTGGGCACGTGACCACACCCGATACCCTCCTGAGAGCTCCTTCCCCCACCCCCCGCATCTCCCCTGTGACCACACCTCTCCTCCCACTTTAAATATAATCTCTCGCGATGGGCCTTTGGCGTAGCAGTTAAGATGCTGTATGAGCCTCCCGTCTCCTGTGCGTGGTGCTTACTTGGTAACCCCTCTCCCGGGAGCGTCTGACGCAGACTAGAAAGGCGGGGTGTCCGCCTGTGTGCAGCACCCTCGCAGGAGGACGCACACCCTGCAGGAAGCTGCATATTACAAAATCCCATGCGGAAAAGGGGGAACCAGCGTAAACGTTTGGCAACAGCGGGGTGACTCAGCAAGCCCCTCCCTGCACAATTCCTCTGCAGACGTCAGCAATGGTCTCGCAGCGCCTAAGTGCGTTTGCGTGTCTAAGTGAGGCCGTCCAGCCTTGTCCTCGCCACTGCTGTTGTGCCGGTGTCACAGGTGTGCGCCTTTGTCCTAGTGCGGATGGAACAGCCAGCTCATGTGTCCGGGGCTCTGCTGACCTCTTGGTTTGTCGCACACTTCACTGGAGCAGCTCTGGGCTTGCCCTCGCCCTGGGCCACCCGGCCAGGTGCTGAAATACACAGATGCACACAGCTGAGACTCCAAAACCGACGAAGGCATGAGATGGTGTTGTGGACCGGAAGCAGAGATGGATGTTAGCCCAAGTCTAACCTCCCAGGAAGCTGGGGAGATGACAAAGCCACACAGTAAAAACCAAAATCCACCCCATAACTGCAAAAAAAAAAAAAGGGAAACATTTATTTTGCTGTCAATGAAAGCCATAGAAGCAGGGACCTTTGTGGGCCCGGCCACCAGAGCTGCCCCGTACTGGGATCCAGGAGAGCAGCCGCAGCTCTGAGACAGCGGGAAGCTGGCAAGCGAAGCTGCAAGTGCTACTTGAGTGCCTGATTTGGTCCCTGCGGGATTGGAATACGGTTTGAATAGGTGATCACCTGGGTGCCCCCTTGTCCAGCTTGGCCCAACCGGGAAGGGCCCCTCTTCTGGTGGTCAGCCTGTGATGCATAAGGCCCTGACATTCTGACAGCAGCGGAAGATGAAACAGGTCCGGGGGCAGCCAGAGCAGGTAGAGCCCCCTGAGGACAGCAAGGTGACAAGGAAGAAACCTCCAGAACTGCCCAAGCTCCCTGCAGCCCTCGTGGGCCTGGGCAGGGTTCTCCCCACCCCTACCCACACACAGAGGGCACAGGGCCGTGTGGTGTTGGACACAGGTACGTGCGAGCCATCAGGACCCGACACGGGTGCCCGCGGTGTCAGTGTGAGTGGGGGACATCGGCAGGGGCACGGTGTAGCGGCTGCCCCACCCACTGAGGGAGTCGAGTGTGACAAGTGTCAGAATGTCAAGGCACAGAGGGGAACAGAGCAGAGTAACACTGAATTGTGATCCATCAGGGGCGAGACACTGGCTTTGAACCAACGTGTGTGATGCAAACAGGCTCGCAGCTACTGAGGTCCACGGCCCCCAGCTGCCCGTCACTGTGCTAGATTTCTAAAACCTCCAGCACGTCTTACAAAAATTCTGGCATTTTCCCCATGGAAACTGACATCAGTCACTAAGCGGACATTCAGTTTCTTCCAGGGGACTCCCAGGGCTGGCTGTCTCCCAAAGCCAGCAGGTCAGGTGGCCCTCATCACTTCCTGGCCCAGCACACACACACACGTCCACACACACATCCACACACAGACACACAAATCCTCAGCCCAAGGCGGAGGCCCAGCAGGGCCCAGGCCTGGCTGAGCTGGTTTGGGCTTTAAGCCCTGGCCGCGGTCAGGTTGTCACAGTGCCCCCTCTCTGCATGTAGCCCCTCAGAGCTGTGGGAACCCAGGCTGGGATCATATCTGCTCTTCATAATCACCTGGCTTTTTTTTTCAATATTTTATTTATTTATTTGAGAGGTAGAGTCACAGATAGAGGGAGGGAGAAGTAGAGAGAGAGAGGTCTTCCATCTGCTGGTTCACTCCCCAGATGGCCGCAACTGCCAGAGCTGCGCTGATCTGCAGCCAGGAGCCAGGAGCTTCTTATGGGTTTCTGACATGGATGCAGGGGCCCAAGCAATTGGGCCATCTTCTACTGCTTTCCCAGGCCATTAGCAGGGAGCTGGATCGGAAAAGGAGCAGCTGGGACTCGAACCAGCGCCCATATGGAATGCCGGCACTCCAGGCAGATGCTTAGCCCACTACACCACTGTGCTGGGCCCCACCTGGCTTGCTTACACCAGCTGGTGGTAGGGGGACCTGAGGCTCAGAGACCCAGTGAGTTGCTGGAGATCTGGCGGCCCCAGGACCCCCACACCAAGAGAACCGCACAAGGAAGTGGAGACACACCAAAAATATCAGAAAGTAACAAACCATTTATTTCAAACACATGCCTGTCCCCATCCTATCAGACCTGCCCAGCGCAGCGGCCTGGGCTCTGCTTACACCAGGGAGACCCAGCAGCCTGCCGGTGCAAGCGTGAGCCACGTGGGGAAAGGTGGGCCTGTCCTGTCTGGCACCGTGGAAGGAGGCTCACGCTGGCCCCTGGATGGGAAGAGGGGAGAGTCTCGCCTACAGGACTGGCCCTGCCCTGCATGCAGCCAAGGAGAGGCCAATCTCCTGGCTCAGGACTGTCCTGTCCTGGCGGGGGGGGGGGGGGGGGGGGCGGAGCCCTGGGTGGGCCACAAATCTGCATTCTGTTCCCTGCACAGCAGAGCTGATCCACAAAGTGGCATTTCAGGGCCTTAAAAAAAAAAAGCTCCACCCCGGAGTGCCTAGGGGAGGTGCCCGTCAGCTGGCACAATGCAGAGCTGTATGGCTGCCCGGCTGACCAAAGCAGGTTGCACCCAAACCAGGCATGACCTGTGACCAGGTGGGCTGCCAACCAGCCAAGCGTGGGTGCAGGGCTTCTGCGGGGCGCACCGGCAGCACCAGCGCCTCCCGAGGCGTGATGGGAACGCACTGGGGGGGGGAGGCGGCCCCGAGGGCTAGTGCAGCCGCAGGTAGGCGGGCACAGAATAGTTGAAGAGCAGGAAGTCCATCTTGTAGAGGTCGAAGAGGCGCCGCTGGTAGAAGGGGCTGATGTCCTGGAAGAGGCGCGCCGCGTAATCGCGCGCTGCAGCCGCCGCTCTGGGCCGTGGCGGCGCGGGGAAGTGCAGGCCCGGCGCCCCGGCCAGGCCCAGCACGAAGGCCGCGTCCTCGGCCAGCGTCTCGAACTTGCCCACCACGTCGTAGCGCAGGCGGCACGGGTGGCAGAGCGCGTGCGCGCGCTCCCAGTGCTCATTGAAGGGCTCTCCGCGGCGCGTGCGCGGGTCCAGCAGGTAGGCCAGGAACTCGGCGAAGCGCACGTCGTGGCCACGGACCAGCGCCTCGGGCTGGGCCCCGGGCCGCAGGCGGCGTATGATGCGCGTGCCGAAGCGGCGCTGGAAGGCCTCGCTGTAGGGCCGCGCGAACTTGTTGCGGTAGGCGGACGCCAGGCGCTCGAAGGGCTCGCGCACGAACAGGAAGGCCAGGTAGGTGCGCAGGCGCCGGTTGATCTCGGCCGGGCCGAAGTCGGCCAGCGAGGGCAGGCGGCCGGGCGCGTGCGCCTCGTGCGCGGGGATGGCGTGCGGGTCCCCGCGGGCGCGGCCGCTGAGCGCCAGCAGCACGCGCTTCCAGTTGGTGCAGGCCACCTTGGGCACGTAGCAGTAGAGCAGGCCGTGCGCGTCGTCCACCAGCACGTGCCGCAGGTCCTCGGGCCGCAGCAGGCGCTGGCGGCGCGCGTGGCGGCTGCAGGCGCGGCGCAGCAGGTCGCGCCGCTGCCGGTGCGCCTCGGCCATGGGCGAGCGCGGGCCCTGCGGGCGACAGGGGACAGGGGACGGGACCTTGAGGGCTGTGTTGGCGGCTGGGGTGCCAGCCGTCCCTGCCTCGGAAACGTGGCTTGACCAAAGAGGCTGAAACTGGTCTCAAGACAGCTTTGTTTCTCCTGGCTGGAGAGCGGGGGCCGGCTTCGGAGGCGGGGCCGCCAGCGGGCACAGGCTCTCCTAAGTGCCATCAGACACCCCGCGTCCGTGGCTTGGCAGCCAGCTCGGTGAGACTAACAGGCATCTGATGGGGCACCCTCTGCTCTCTACGGGGCCCACGGCCAGCAAGGCACGGCCTTCCGGCAGGCAACTGAAGGGTGTGACCTCTTGGGCACACCCCCTGCTCTGTCGCTACTGTCTGTCTCCTAAACTTCAGGTCTCAACCTTTCTCAGAGTCTCCCATTCCCCATCTAAACGAGGACCCTCTTGGCTACAGCTCCTGTTACAGCTGTGCGTCTCCCTTTAGCGCATGGTCAGTGTGTGGCAGTGCAGGCGATGATGGGGCGATGGCTCCGCCCACACACACACTACAAGGGACCGCCAGCTCCCTAGGGCAGGAACCCAGCCCATCTGTGGCCCCAGATCTCCTCGGCCTCAGCAGACCGCAGGCAGCAGGTGCCCAGTACACAGTTTGAACAAGCACTTGTGTGTGTGCCTGTGTGCGGGAGCCCAAGGTGTGGGGCTCCCGCTGGAGTATAGCTGGTCCTGGCTGTAGATGCTTTGAGGTGAGCGACGCTCCTGCAGTAGATACCGTACGGGGGTTCTGGGCGTTCTCCCAGGCTGGTGGTGAGCAGTGCGATCCCCTGAGCCCCTGAGCCCCCAAGCCACGAGGAGACACAGGCAGTGTGCAGGGCGGCTGGGGTAGCCGGCATGCTGCGCCGGGCAGGATGATTGCATTTTTTACTTAATGATATTTTCAACATAGATGGGTGATCAGGCCGTCCTTCCATGGTACCGGGAAGATACGGGTTGGGGGGGGGCAGTGTGTGGGCCCTGATCCTCAGCAGACACTGGGTATGGGGCCAGCAATCCGGGGGTGGGAGGTAGGAGGTGCCCTCCACCTTTTCCTGTTGGAGCACGCACTGAAATTCGGAAGGTAATGCGACTGCTGCCCCCGCCCTGGACTGTGCACTCCCCCAGGGCAGGCACGGGGTCTGGTTCACTCGGTCACACTGCGACACGAGGCACAGTGCTGCACGGTGTGGCCTCACACTGCCGTGGGCCGGGCCCAGATGTGCATGCAGGTGGCTGGAGACCCCGGCCCCTTACCTCACCCCTGAGACTTGCCCTTGGTATTGCTCTCTGCACAGAGCCTGCAGCTGGGGAAGCCCCACGGGACCCGTGGCGGCAGGTCAGCACTGGGGCTGTTGGTTCCCGTGGCCAGGGGAGTGGGGCCGTCCCTGGGGTCCCTTGTCCACTTACCTGGTCCAGGTCATGAAGCATCTGCAAGGGACTCCTCCTCCTCCCACTGAGCCAGCCCGAGCCCAGGGGCCTGCTCTCAAATGCTGTGCGGGATGAGAGAGAGGTGTCAGGACAGGATCGGGGGTGGAGCATGGCGCTGGGGACTTGGCCGCCTCCTGGGGCCGAGCCTTCTGTGACCGCCTGGCTCTGAGGGGTTGATGGAGTGGGGAAGGCACTAACAGGGCCTGAGGTCCCAGCACTGGGACCCACCCCTGGACCCCAACCCAGGGGTCTCTGCGGGACCTATGGCTGACTTCTTGGCAGCTGCACAAACCCCAGGAATACGGCTGTCATGAAGCGAGGTGACAGGTGACCTCTGCCATGTCAGGCAGTTCCTCAAAGCACGGCCAGGCCCGGCCTGGGGCCATCTCGGCCACTGCCACCTAAAGACAGCAGCCGTCCCCTCGGCCGGGCCTGCACCACACCACGCTGGGAGGCAGTGCGTCCTGTCTGCCCTTTCGCCCATGAGAAGCAGCTCTCTGGCTCTGCTGCGGGCCAGGGCTGGGGACTGAGAAAATGCCAGTGCCTGTGGACAAGGCCCAGGGGGAGCCGCTGCCCCCACCATGACCCCGAGGCACCCAGCCTTCCGGTAACACCCGCCTTGCCGAGGGCTGCTCCTTCCCTGGCCAGACCACAGCCTGCAAGAACGTGGGCCCCGTAACAGACCCCCTCCCCCCAGGACCTGTGGGCGGAGAGGGAGCGGGAGTGGGCACCAGAGAGGCCCAGAATAGCTGTGGCCAGTGATTACAGGGCCCCGGGCCACCTCTGTCCAGCCGCGCCCTGCCCACTGCACGGGTGGAGGAGCCCTGGGCTCTGCGGGCTGGGCAGGCTGGCCATGGAGGGGAAGACGTGGGGGGAGGAGCGCTGGGAACGAGGCCACCTTGGAGATTCCTGGGCCCAGGACAGCTCAGGGCGGCTGTGGGGGAGCCACATGGCGTCTGCCTGCACAGAGCAGGGGCTGGGGAGAGAAGGCTGTAGAGAACAGTCAGCCGGGCAGAGAACGAGATGGAAGGACAGGGGCTGTGGCTGGGAGAAAGGGAAACTGAGGCAGAGCCAGGGATGCCTGATGAGCAGGCAGAGAGGCTCTGAGAGCCCCCAGCAAGCCAGCCACGGGTGAAGGGGCACAGAGCAGCAGCCACGAGCCGCCAGCAGTCTGGGAGAGCTGGAGGGTGGGCAGCCACACCCGCGGTCTGGCCCCAGCCTCGTAGGCAGGCCACGGTCCCCTGCCCAGGGCGCCAGTGTGAGGGCCACCCCGACACCCTGAGGTGCCCACTGCAGTGTGGGCTGGAAGCTTCTGGGTGAACAAGAGGGATGTAGGAAGTGTCTGTGGCCCTCGGGATTCTGGGTTTGGGGGCAGGCCGATGGGCGGTGCTGTCAGGTGGGCAGCATGGTTCTCCCCATTTCACAGATAGGGAAACCGAGGACAGAGAGGCAGAGCCGCTCGCCCAAGGCCCCACAGCGCATTTGCTGTGCTGGAACGGGATGTGAGCCCAGGTGCCACAGGCCTGCCCGTGTGTGCTTCCTGGCTGTGCCGTCCTGTGCACGGCCCCTGTCCGTCCCCAGCACCCCCAGGACAGTTGTCTCCATTATGGTGCGAGGAGGCCCCTCTGGCCACACGAGGCCCTGGGTGCAGGGCCCGCCCAAGGGACCTCCAGCTGAGGACGGCCTTGTCCCCGCACACCCACTCCCGCCCACAGAAGGACTCATGTCCTCTTCCCAGGGGGGCGGGGCACAGTGACCTCTCTCGGGGACCTTCTGCCGAGCAGAGGCTGTGCCACGCGGTGCCTGGTTAATAAGTTGCCGCTGCTCAGAGCAGACGAAACCATACTGACCCCACGGGGGACCTCCCGCCGGGGTCTGCCCTGCCCCATGCCTGCCCCCACAGGCTCCTGGGGGTGACCTGTGTGCCCCCGACTCAGGGCTGTTCCTTTGGGGGACAGGGAACACAGGGAACAAGCCCTTCACTAGGAAAAACCAGTCCAGGCTATCTGGAATGGAACCTGGTCCGCCCCGGTCATTCTTGGGCGCACTGCCATTGGCTTGGCCCCCACAACGGTCAGGCCCCCGCTCCCACTGGCCCCCACGCAGCCAGCCCTGGGCAGGCCCCATCGGCGATCCCCAGACAGCTGCAGGAGCTTCCCCTGAGTCTCGTGTTCCTGCCCGGCCCACCCAGGCAAGCCCAGGACTCCAGAGGCTCCGCACACACTCCCAGGAATTCCCGGTTCCTCCCCAGGCCCCTCCCCGCATCCTGGCTCACCGACCCAGAGGCCTTCCCGCCAATCACAGAACACAAGGAGCGGGCTCCGTTCTCATGGCCTGTGCACCAGCCACCCCCTTGGCCTGGGGAGCTCTCCTGGGACCAGGAAATGGCGGGGAGGAGGGGGGAGGGGGTAGGTCTCAGCTTCAGCATCCCCCCGGCAGAGAGGGCCCCTGGATCAGCTGCAAACCTACAAACAGGATCTCCCCGCCTCTCCTTTTCCTTGACCCGTGGCACTTGCTCTGGCCAACATGCTGTGGCTTGGGAGGTCAGCTCTATCGGAAGGGGCTAGGGACAACACCCCAACTTCTAGGGTGAGCGCCATCTTATACCACGTCTCCGACTTCCCTCTCCCCCTCCCTCCCAAGGACTCTGCGCTCCACGCACAGCATACTCCGGAACACACCAGCCTATTCCACCCCTCTCTGCTTCCGTCTGTGCCGTTCCTTCTGCCCGTGATTTCCTTTCCATATTTTCCCTGTGGGAAAGCTCCTAGGCAGCCGTTAAAGCCCACCGTAAATGCCCCTGCCCTAGAAAGTGGAAAGAATAAGGAGTTGGTGTTTAGCCTGGGCTCTAAATCCTGGCCCCATGTGTCCTGTCTCTTGATCTTAGTTTCCATTGCCAAAGGTGGGCTCGTGCACACTGCCCCTGCTGGGGCATCCATCCCGCCTGCCTGCCCTCTTCATCTGTAACTGGCTGGCTGTGCCTCCCAGCTCTGGGCACTCCAGCGGGACCTGGAATGGACAGCAGTGTGGGAGTGGCCTCTGACAGCCCCGCCCCCTTCTGCCAACTGCGCTTCCCTGCAGTAGAGGCGCAGTGCGTGTGCTGTGCTCTGTGCTCGGGGTACAGCCCGAGTGTGCACGTCAGAGGCTGGCTTAAGGTGGCCGTGTTGAGGCAGGGCGGGGGATCACGGTGACTCCACCCTCGGGAGGGCCCCTCCAGGGCAGGCTTAGCTCCTGGGGCAGCGGCGCCAGCCTGACCCTCCCCGGTCTCCTCCTTGCCACGTGTGAGCTCTTCCATGGGTGCCGTTTATGCCCCTGTCTGCCTTGCTTTCTATAAAGGACCCAGCCCCTGGGGGATTTTGCTGTGACAATGCAAAACGCGCTAAGACCCATTCAGTCCGTGAGGTTCTGATGGACATCCCCTCGTACGGGCGCTGGCAGAGGGCGTGTGACCCAGGCCTGCCCAATCAGAGCACCACACCCCTCTGCCATAGCAGGTGGTTCAGCGACAGGCACCATGTGACCCAGTCCAGGCCAATGGGCTGTATCCTTGGGACTCTGGTTGCATCAGTAAAGCAGCCCACTGTTCGGGCTGGGGTCGCTGCTGGGGGCATGGCTGGGAGACCAGCACCATAGAGGAACCGCAAGCCTAGGGCCAGGGATGGGCCAAGAGCCCCTGGGAACAGCCAAGCCTGAAGGCAGATATCCCTTTCTGGCTTCGGCGTGTCTGAGGCTGGGTCTGTGCTCGCTGAGATGGCTCCAGATTCTGGTCCCTCCCTTGCAGGCGAGTGAGCCAGGCCCAGGGCTGGGGAAGGAGTCCAGGGCTTACAGCCCAGGGCCCGGGCCCAAGCAGAGCAAGGGGGCAGAGAGGATACCTACTGCTAGGGCCCGCGGGGCATGAGAGAGGGCAGCTGCCGGCGGCCGTCTCCCGGCTCAGGCCTCCTCCAGCGGGCCGGCAGGAACCCAGCCTCTGCACTGGAGGAGTCTGTCGCCACGCCTACCCAGGAACCTCTCGGCTCCAAGGCCAAGTGCCTTGGCCACGGCCACCTGGCTCCCCGGGAGTCACTGTGTTCATTCTGTGTGGAGCCAGAATACCAGTGTCTCATGAAAAGCTGGAGATGCCCACGGAGCTGGTGGTGTCTCCACGATCCTCCCCCACCCCGCTGTCCTCTCTGCCCACTGCAGGGGCGCCAGGCCCGCCCTGGCTCCTGTGCTCAGCCCGCACGGACATCCACAGCTGCTGTGGTGCTGGGGACCAGAGGAGGGAGAGAGAGGGGAGGGCGCTTCCTGGATGCGTCCCTGCACCCCTGCCGACCACCCTTGAACAGAAGCTGGTTTCCAAGGGGGAGAAGGGAGGCAGCAGTCCAACTGGGAAGGTAGGGAGCTGGTGGTCTCTGCGGGGAATGGGCCCTTCCCCCCTCCACACAGCTCCCTTCCCAGCCCCCAACTCTAGCTCCGAGCACCTAGGCTGTGGCTGGGCAGAGGGTACAGAGCTGAGATTTGGGTTTCTGACAATAGCAATTGGGCAGGAGGTTGATAAGTGTCATCGCCTGTCTCCCAGATCCCTGGACCCCTCTCCCAGGTTTTGCAGGGGGTGGGGGGAGGTCAGGGGAATGAAGGCTGGGGGGTGAGCGGCACCCCAGTTTGTTTCTCTTCTCTTGAAGCTAGGTGGAGGAGGTGGCTGGAGGTGTCCCGCAGAGCTGCTGGGACAGCCAGACCCGCAGTGTGTGGACAGTCCCCCGAGCCTGCCCGGTCCTCTGCGGACACTCCCTGCGCTCAGTGAGCCACTGCCTCCTCTCTCTCAGACCCATGAGCCAGGGGGCCCTGCCCTGTGCCTTATGCCCGGGACTGGGTGAACATCCCTCTACAGAACGACTGGGTGGGCAGAGACTGTGCCAGCCGCAGACACTGGGGCCACACACACACCTGGGATTGGGCCAGGGGACATAGCTCAGCTGGGCCACAAGGAGCACCTGCTCACAGCTGGCTCAGGCAGGGGTCGGTGGGGGCTGGAGGAGTGACCCCAGCCCCCTCCTGGGGGCTTCGGGAAGAAGCTCCGACCAAGTCCAAACACTGGGGAAGGGGGGGGGGCAAATCCCCAGCAGGTAGGGCCGGGCAAGCGGCCCTGCATCCAGTAGCCTGCTCACTGCTGGATCCCTCCATGGACTCCCACCACTGCACCGGCTCCCGCTCACCCAGGGGCGTGGTTACTTAGGTGCGAGGACCCGGTCTGTCCTAAGGATGCAAGGGTTATACTTAGCCCACCCTGAGGGTGGAGGAGGGCAGTGGACACCTCCCCCCGCCCCCTTACACACAGGAAGGGCCCCCGCCCAGGCACGCCCTCCCCAAGGGGCTTGTGTAGCCAGCACTCAGCCCTCCACACCAGCCTCTCGCCCGCCCTGGCCTCAGTTTCCTCTGCTGTGAAATGGGACGGGGGAGAGGCTCTGAGGAGGGACAGAGTGAAGACTGAGCGCACGCCGGGTCGGGAGCAGGCAGGAGGCCTGGCAGTCCACTAAGCCGGGAGCGGTGCCAAAGATGGACCCCCTGCGGGGGACCTGGGAGCCTCAAGCCGCCCCTCCCACTCGCGCCTACTTGCAAACCTCGTAGTGAGGGTAGAGAGGCCGTCTTCCCGATTGGCCAAATGGACCCAGCTGCCCACAAGCGACCCTGGTGTCAGGCCTAGGCCACGGTGCCCGAATGGGCACCTCTGCGTTGGGAGACGTCCTGACCGGGAGCAGACCCTTGTGGCTGGGCTGGGGCATCTACAGCCCTCAAGGGTCCTGAGCGCCCCGCACGCCACCGGAAGTCCCCATGCAGAAGGAGGAGCAGGTGTCCCCGCCGTCGGGGCCCAGCCCGCACTCACCTGGGCGCAGGGCGTGGGGCGCCACGCACAGGAGCAGGAGCATGGCGCCCAGGCACGCGGCCGCCAGCATGCGCCGCTGCGGGCAGCGCCGTCCCATGCTGTGCGGGCAGCCAGCGGGGGTGCAGTCCCAGGAGACTGGCCTGGGCGGTGGGGCTGGGCCCCAGGACCCGCCTTGGGGCTGGCTCTGCCCACTCCGTCCCTCCCAGCGAGCGGCTCGTACCAAGGCGCGAGGCGCAGGGGTGGAGACAGGGTGGCCGGGCCCAGTCCCTCAAATCCCTGTAATCCACCCGCCGTGGGCCTGGCCCTCTCACGCCCACGCCCGACAGAGGGGGGCGTGGTCAGGCAGTGCGGGGAGGGGCGATGCCTTGGTGCCTAGGGAGGCGCTGCCCCCTGGAGGCTCCCTGGGTGCATCGTCCACCCAAGGCCAAGAGGCTGGTCACAGATGCCGGCTGGGGGAGCAGACCCCTCCTGGGCAGTGCCCCCTTATGTTCCAGGGGCCCCCAGACTGGTCTGGGGCGAGCCTTGGCACCCAGCAGTGCAGCCCCTGTCTCACCCGGCCCCTTCCCCAGGCCCAAGGGAAACCCCTGCCATTCTCTGGGGCCACTCTGTCACCTGGCTTCCCTCCTGTGCCTCCAGGTCCTGCCCGAGTCCCAGGTCACAGAGGGGGAGGGGTGGGGGTCTCAGGGACACCCCCACCAGGCATCGGGGCTGTTGTCCTGGCTGGTCCCCCACAGTTGCCCCTGGCACCAGGGGAGGACCCAGGACTTGGGGAGAGGGGGCTGGGAGGACTATTGGGGCTGAGCAAAGTCCACCTCAGAAAGATAAACACATCCAGCCAGCCCTGGGCGGGGGAGGGACCACTCAGACCCCAGGGTCTCGCTGCCCGGAAGTCCTACCAGCAGGAAAGGTGTGGGGGGGGGGGGGAGGGGTGACAACGCTTAGCGTGTGTGTGCATTGAACTTGAGTTGTTTTCAAAACTGCTCTGAAAAATCTGGTGACTCCAAACCCTGCCACTGCTGCTCACTGGCAGCATGAGAGGGGGAAGGTCGCCTAACGCCCCTGCGCCAGGTCCCTGCACAGCGGGCCACCTCAGCCTCAGAGGGCTGTGCAGGTGCAGTGGGACAGACATTAGCAACGGGTAAGTATCTCCTATCCTGATTATCTCACGGTTACAGCCCGCAAGTGCTTCTGGTTCCTCTTGCAATGAGGGCCTAAAAATTCCTTACGATTGTATTTATTTAAGTATTAAAAGGTCCACTTAATATCAAGCAAATAATAGTTCTGCTGGCCGAAAAGTGTGACTTTAAATGGTGATGTGGCAAGGGGAAACCGAGCACTCAGGTAGGACGGGAGGGTCCCAGCCGGGCCCGATCATCCACATCCAGTGCCCCGCACTGCAAGACTCATCTAAACCTGAGTTCTTTGGGGCCCCAGGACCTGTCCTGCTTGTCCACAGACCCAGCCCCTGGAGCCCTCAGTCCCTCAGTGTTGGTCCTCTTGTCTGCCACCTGGTGGCCAAAATTGAGTATGGCATCGCAGACCCTCCTCCCCAGAGACCTCCCTGGAACTAGGTGGTGGTCTGGGTACCGGAGAGTGGAGACACCTGCCTCCCAGAGAGGCCTCTGTGTCCTGCTGCCCGCTCACAGGCTCACTCATTGGGCAGACGTGAAATGCCCATTCTGCTAAGGGTCTGGGAGTGGGAGCGAGAATGAGACTGGTGCAACATTTTCCCTGGTGGGGCACAGAAAACAGGAGTGACATGCCACATGACCACGGAGCCACGGAGACACCAGCTGGGGCGGCCTTGCTGGAGTGGCCGCGTGCTGGGGGTGCCTGGGCTCGGCCTTGGTGGCCTCCTGCTCTGGGCAGTGGCCATGCTGTAGCTCCCAGGCTGAGCTACGGCCCAGGCTCCAGCACACCCCAGCTGGGAGGGGAGGGGGGGTGCTCTTGCTTAGTTCAGTTCAACACTGACAGTGACCTAGAGAGTCACGGCCATTGGCTATCAGCAGTCGCTTTGTCCTTCAGCCCCTCCCCAACCCCTACCTTGCCTTGGCCGCACGGGGTGGGGCTGAGTGCCCAGGCGTCTGGTCAGCCAGCCCCCATCCTGACGCTACCTACGAGCTCGGCACGGGCCATCTGCCTAGAACAAAATGTGCTGCTCTCACCCAGGAGGTACTGGGGGACTGAGGGACACAGGCATCGGGGTCAAAGACCACACGTCCCCTAGCAACCTGTGCCGTGGGTCTCTGGAGCCAGGGGCAGAGACTGACACATGAGGGACTTAGAAAAGTCCCTGGAAAATGGAACTAGAGGATAACACACATTGACCAGGAGCACTTGTCCCACCAGGAACCATACCCTCGCCGAGTGTGGTGGCCGTAGGGTGGCTACAGCCGACTTTCAGCCCCCGAGGGTCCAGGTCACAGCCCCGTCTGTGACAGGCTCTCCTGGCCTCAGTGTCCTCATCCATAAAATGGGACCGTGCACTCCTCAGGGCCAATGAGAGGGTGAAGCAGACAGCCTCAGGTGCTGGGCAGAGCTGAGTTTTCTCCTGTTTGTATAGGGTGGCGAGGGGCCCCCAGGCCTCAGGGCTGCTCAGGAGCTGAGCTCAGGCACACCCAGGTGTCGCCTCCCCGGGGCCAAGGATTTGACTGTGGTCCTTTGCTGGCTGTGTGAGTGACACCAGACCTCGCTCTCCCCACTTCGCAGCTTCTGTCCTGGGAGGGCCGAGCTCGGGCAGGTGCATGTGGCTCCACAAATGGTCCAGAGGCTACCCCCACACTGTCCCCCAGGTGCCACATGTGGCAGGGAGGATGGGGGTCCCCCACTGGCTGCAGCAGCTTCCGTGTTGCATGAACCCGGTTCTGGCACTGCACCCTGGTGTGCTGAACACCCCTGCGGGACTGCAGAGCAAACCTCGGAGTCAGAGCCCCAGGCCCCTCCACAACTGTGCCCGCCCAGCCCCAGCCTGTCCTCGCCCCAGGCACACGCCCATCGGCCCGTGTCGCTCTGACCTGCCCCTCCGGCCTGCCTGTGGCTCGTTCTGCACACTCTGGGCCCAATGAGGGAGCAGAAGGGGTGGCCCCAGGGTGGGAGGTCCCTGCCCTGCTGGCCCCTGACTGCTCAGTCTCCTCCTGAGCTCCCCACGGTGTAGACCAACACCTCCATCTCCGGCATGTCCAGTCTCCAGGAGCTGTGCTCCGGCCTGCCCCTGCGGCCTCTCCCGGAGAACCGCGGACGCTGGGCCGGGGTGCCCCATGCACCGGTCAGGACCCCCAACCTCAGCCCTGCAGAGGAGCAGGTAGGAAGTCAGCCCCGTGCTTCCTGGGGCCTTGTGGCCCCCCCTCCATGTAGACCTTCCTCCCCCCGGGCCTCCAGGAGCTTCTGGGGTCAGGGACAGTGGGTACCAGACCCTGCCACACTGGCCATCTCCTGCGGGTGAGCACCCTGGGCTCACCTCCGGCTGTGGGTTTATGGTGTGCCCGTACCCATAAGGAGCCTGAGGTCCAAGGTCACCCAGACAGGAAGTGGTGCCGCTGCGGCCACCTCCAGCGGGAAGGGGCCGCGGGCAGGTGTGAAGTGTTCCAGTCTCCCAGCCAAGTAAACTTGACCCTCGGCCGGCCCTGGCTGGACACCGTGGCTCTAGGCACCGTGCCCCAATAGGTCAGTTCTTGTTGTTTGCACGGGACCTTGCACCTGACCCTGGGTGTGCGTGTGACTGAACCCTGTTGGGGGGCCCGATGATGCTGGTGGCAGCTTGGGGGTCGGCTGCTGGTGGCAGCTTGGGGGTCGGCATCCCCGATCCGATCTCATCTTAGCACGGAGGCCACAGCCTGGCCACCCAACCCGTGTCAGTGCCACCAAGAGCTGTGGAGGAGCCACACTTTCTCCTTTGTAAGCTGGGGCTGACATTCGGGTCAGCGGTGGGTCCCGGGGCTGAAGGTGACAGGTTCTGTTTAGGGAGCTTGCTCCTGTCGTCCTCACTCAGAATGACTCAAGAAGTCTAAGACCGTGGGAAGTGGGCATGGTGGGGGGGGGGGACTGCTGCTCGCCCCGCCCCCATGCAGCCCACAGGGGACAGGCCAGCATGATGCAGCATGATGGTTAATGTTTCCTCCGCTGTCACCTCCCTGCTGGCCGCCAGGGCCTTGACCTTCAGCCCTGCCCCCTGCATGCTGGGCCCTGGCTGTGGGGTGGAGCCCTGGGAGAGGGGGCGACTCCCTCGGGGGTCCGGGGAGCTGAACTGCGGGCAGGAGCAGGGGCAGCGGCTCAGCTGGCCTTCAGATGAGCCCGGGTGCCAGCGGCGGCCCCGTGGGCAGCTGGCTTCGTACTTGGGCTTGTTTTCTGCTGTTCTCGTCTGGAACGTGTTGCTTTGCCTTTTGTAAAATTTCAGAGGTGATTTTACAAGATCTGGTTGGCTGGTCTGAAAGCGTGTACTTCCCCCCTACACACACACATACACGTGTGTCACCGTGAGTGTTAGTGTTTTTGGCCTAGCTGTTTGGACGCATTCTGAGCACCCACGAGATGTCCACGTGTGCTGCTTAAACAGATGAGTGGAAGCATTCTCTGCATGCTCCCCCCTTTTTAAATCATTTTATTTATTTGAAAGACAGTGCTACAGAGAGAGGTAGAGAGAGAGAGAGAGGTCTTCCATCCACTGGTTCACTCCCCTGTTGGCCGCAACGGCTGGAGCTGGCCGATCTGAACCCAGGAGCCAGGAGGTTCTTCTGGGTCTCCCACATGGGCGCAGGGGCCCAAGGACTTGGGTCATCTTCTACTGCTTTCCCAGGCCACAGGAGAGAGCTGGATTGGAAGTGGAGCTGCTGGGACTCGGACTGGTGCCCATATGGGATGCTGGTGTCTTTACCTGCTACGCCACAACGCGAGCCCCTCCAGCACCTGCCTGTTAACCCAGGTTCAGGCTAGAGCTGGTGATGGCCGAAGGGCACAGGGGCAGCTGGACCATGACCATGATTTCTGGGCAAAAACAGTGACTGAAACCCCCAGGCGAGTGAGGTTTCAAAGGGAGCTGCTGCCCCACCAGCTGCGAGCCAGGTTGGGGTGAGAGGTGAGCCGGGGGCTGGATGCACACACACAGCTGTGGGCTGGGGTCGGCTGCCACACGTGGGACAGGCCGGCTGCCGGCAGAGGTGCACAGAGCCTGAGGCTGGATTCCGCTGGCGGCTGGGTCACTTCCTGCGGCTGCTTTAGAAGCCGGCAGCCCTGCACGGTGCAGAGGAGAGCGGCGTTTCTTCTCTCCCAGTTCTGGGGCTCAGAGATCTGAGCGGCGGGGGAGGGCTGGCTGTTGAGCGCAGGGGTCAGGCCTCCTCGGGTCACCTGCATCCTGTATCAGCGCACCTGCGGGACTCGGGGCCCAGCTCTGCCTCGACACCAGCTTCCTGCTCCTGCCACCCTGGGAGGCAGCGGTGATGCTCGGGGACCTGAGCCCTGGCAGCCCACGTGGGAGGCTCAGGTGCAGTTCCAGGCTCCTGGCTTCAGCCTGGCCCAGTCCTGGCTGTTGTGGGCATTTGGGAGCGAACCAGTGGGTGGAAGATCTCTCTCTCTCTCTCTCTCTCTCTCTCTCTCTCTCATGCTATCTCTCAAGTTGAAAGCAAATACATAAGCACTTTTTATGAACGTGGCCAACTCGCCTCCCTGCTCAAGAGGAGGATCCTGTCCTCACCTCCTGCAACTCCCAGAGGCCACTGTGTTCCTTGGCTCCTGGCCCCTCTTCCGCCCAGTGGTGTAGCCTTTGCAAATCTGTGCCCCAATGACATCAGCTCTCGGCCCCCAACCCTGACCCCCTGACCACGTGGGGCGCGTTCGGGTAATCCCGGACGGATGCCTATCCCCAGGTCCTTCATCCATGGCATCTGCAGGGCCCTCTTGCCCCGCAAGGCAACAGTCGCGGGTCCCCAGGACTGGGCAGTGGACGGCTCCGTGTGGGCCGGGGCAGAACTCTGCCCGCTACACCATCAGGTGTCCAGAGCCCTGGGGGCCAGCGCTAAACCTCTGGGCTTGCTTGCTGCTTAGGCCTGTGTCTCTAGGAGCTTCCGTGTGATCTGTATGTCTTGAGTATGTCCAGCTGTTCCCGCAAGAGCTCCCTGGCGACCTGCGTTCTGTGATGAACAGGGCACATCTAACACCCAGGAGAACTCACTTCTCTGGTGTTCACGCTGCAGGGCGTGTCCTCGGGTGTAGACAGAGACTCTGAGAGCCTGGGTGTGAATTTCCCACCCGCTGCCCTGCTGCCCATCCCATGGGTCCCGTGGCTCCTCAGAGAAAACCTAAGACCCTGCAACAGGCGAGCTGCAGAGAGGGGGGCGGGGAAGAGGAAGGGTCGGGAAATGCTCCCCTGGGATCTGGCCTGGAGGCCTTGAAAAGATGACCTGGAGCGGGCAGGGCCCGGCACCTACCGAATGCGCAGCTGAGCCGTCAGTGCTGAGAGCTGGGGAAACTGAGGCAGCCCTCGCCACCCTGGCTTTAGGGGACCTCCAGGCTGGACCCCGCCACAGGGCTCCCTGTGGGCACCATTGCCCCTGCTCACCCCTCCCCCTGTCAAATGCTGATGTCCCCAAGGCCCAGTCCCTGGCTTTTGTCTCTTCTGTCACCTGTCTCCCCATCGGCTTCCTGTGCTGCAGCCCACAGGTCCTTCCTCAAGTGAGGGTGGGTGCTCACTATGCCCACCGCTACCTCTCCCCCCACCTATCCCCACAGCAGCCTCACTGTCCACCTGGGCCTCCTGGGAGGAGGGGCAAGTTCACAGGAAGCTACAAAGCTACCCCCATGGCCGGCGCTGCAGCTCACCTGGCTAATCCTCCACCTGTGGCACCGGCACCCCGGGTTCTAGTCCCAGTTGGGGCGCCACTTCTGTCCTGGCTGCTCCTCTTCCTGTCCAGCTCTCTGCTGTGGCCCGGGAGTGCAGTGGAGGATGGCCCAAGTGCTTGGGCCCTGCACCCGCATGGGACGCCAGGAGGAAGCACCTGGCTCCTGGATTCAGATTGGCACAGCGCCGGCCGTAGCAGCCATTTGGGGGGTGAACCAATGGAAGACCTTTTTCTCTGTCTCTCTTTCTCTCTAACTCTGCCTGTTAGGAAAAAAAAAAAAACACCAAAAAATAAAAAACGAAGCTACCCCTAGCTCGCCTGCCCCATGCCGCCCTCCAGCCTGGGTGCTGGGCGGTGGGGAGCCGGGACGGCTGCCTGGCCTGTGGCCCCCGGCAGGCACACAGGGGCTGAAGTGGAGTAGCAGACGGCAGAGCACCCAACTGGAACAGCCCCGTGAGGAGGCAGGCACAGAGGGGCTGCCAGTGGGCAGCGGCCGTCAAGGACCCCCCTGAGGAGGGGGTTCTGCACCCAAATGGGGGAGAGTGGGGCCCAGGAGGAGCTGGGCTGAGGGCAGAGGGAGATCCCAGGAGTGGGCGGGATCAGGAGAACCTGGGGTCCTGGGCGTTTGAGCTGCTTCCCTGGCTGGACAGAACCCCTCCTGGCCCTGGCCTCTGGCTCCGCCTGGGTCCCAGGTCTGGCAGGAGTCTCACTGCCCGAGGTTGGCCAGCCCCGAGTGCAGCCCACAGGCTGGGCGCCTAGTTGGGGGCGCATCTCTGTGTATGTGCATGGTGCCCGTGGCCTCCCCGAGAACTTACATCCTCTGCTGCAGCTGAAAGTCCCAGGCAGGTCCCTCTGTGGCCCCGTGGCCTGGTGTCCAGGGCCAGAGATGGTCCATGAGGAGCAAGCAGAAGGAGGGACCAATGGTCTGCAGGGTTGTGCGAGCAATCAGGGAGGGCTTCTTGCAGGAGGTGACATTGCAGATGGGCTTGGGGTGAGAGCCGAGCCTACATGGGTGGGTCATTTGGCTGCTTCTGAGCGGAGCAGAAGGAGATGCAGGGAGAGAGGAGGGCCCACCATGCAGGCCTCAGCCCCCAGCCCGGCTGTCTCTCCCGCTCTCCCCCACAGCTGGCGCTGAGGAACGCCCTGCGCTACTTCCCCACGGACGTGCAGGAGCTGCTGGCCGCCGAGTTCGCCCAGGAGCTGCGGCGGTACGGGCACATCTACATGTACCGCTTCTGCCCAGACCTCGAGATGAAGTGAGTGCTGGGGGCGGGGGTGCAGCGTCGGGGCGGGCAGTGTGGGGGGGCACAGCATCTAGGGGATGGGGGACCGAGGGAGGAGGACACTCCAGGCTGGAAGTCAGAACGCCGAGGGGTCAGCAGCGGGCGGATCCGGTCCCTGCACACAGCCAGGACGCAGCGTGTGGTCATCTGCTGGGTCTGGAGCCCCGAGTGTGGCCCGAAGCGGGGGTGCCCGATTGACAGGTGTCTCAGCCCTGCCCCGCCTGGCCCTCGCGACTCTGGAGCACACCTGTAGGCGTGCCTTGCCATCCTGCCGCAGGGGCTCTGCATCCCTGGGGTGGGGTTGGTTTGCCTGTCGCAGTGCACCTGGCGTCCCGGGGGGCCTTGTGGGAGCAGGGGGTGCCGAACCCCACCCTGGCATCCTTGTCCAGCAGCAGCGGGCTCAGGCTTGAGTCTCCGAGGGTTCCCAGATGAGACCGGCACCTGGCGTCGCTCGGAGAGCTGGTACCTGAGCAAACCCAAGGCCGGAGCGGCCTTGCATTATCCCGGTTGTCCCTCCCCCTACAATTCCTGTTCCTGGCACCTGTGGCAGCATTGTCGCCCAGGGCTGTTTGCTGAGTGAAGGAAAGACACGTGAAACAATGCTGCCCCGAGGTAGAACCTTCCAGAAGGCAGACGTCAGCTTTTGCCCAAGTGCAGCTCACTGAGGGGCAGAGAGGGAGGGAGGCTGGGGGAGGGTGGAGCCTGGAAGTGCGCAGGCTCAGGTGTGGCCCAGGGCCTCGGCTGCCTGTCCCTTCCCGCGTGGCCAGGCACCGGGCCGTGAGCAAGGTGGACACTGCCGTAGCAGGAAGGGAGCCTGGTGCCTCGCACCCTCACGCCTGGCGGCTGGACTTCCTCTCGCAGGGCCTACCCCATCGAGCAGTACCCCTGCCGGACGCGAGCGGCCGCGGCCATCATGCACATGATCATGAACAACCTGGACCCCGCCGTGGCCCAGGTAACGGCTGGGCAAAGTCAGGACCGGTACCACGCAGGAGACGTGGAGCCTGAGACGGGCGTGAGATACTCGTACAGTCACGGGACGCTGCACAGCTAGGGCGGGGAGGGCCCCCGCCTGCCCCGGCTTCCCTCGGTGGTTGTGTCCTCTCCATATCACCCATCCAAACTGGCACATCAGTCGGTGTCACTGTAACGGACAGGCAAGGAGAAGTAAGCAAGCAAACAGGCTCAGTGCTGGATTAAGTCCCGAGCCGTCCAGAAAGTTACTGCTCTACCGAGCAATCAGTCTGCACATTGCTGGTGAGATGTTTGTTTTCTCTTTCCATACTGAGTCTTTGCAGGGACCTGGATCAGAAGTGGAGTAGTTGGGACTCGAACTGCTGTCCGTATGGGATGCTGGCACTGTAGGCTGGGCCTTTAACTCACTGTGCCATAGCGCCAGCCCCATACTGAGTCTTTGAAATCAGGCCGATGTTTTACACGGTGGCCGATGGCCGCCACCTTGGATCTAGTCGCCATCTTGGATCTGGCCGCATGGACCTGTCCCAGGCCCCCGTAGGAACCAATGTGTAGATGAATCTCCCGGACTGAGAGAGCGCCAGGAGGGGGATGGGCTGCAGGGATCTGGAGGCTTGTCCAGTAGGGAGAACTGACCCCTATCCTGGTCCCCGTCTGCCCCTGCCTCTGACCCAGGCTGAGTTCCCCGAGTGCCCTCAGCCCTGTCCCAGAGGGGTGCATGCCCCCATGGGCCTGCTGTCCCTGGGCCTCACCCTTCTTCCCATTGAGTGGGGCCCAGCCCAGGGGCAGGGGCCCGTGTGCCCTTCCCAGATCCTGGTCTCTGACGGCGCCCTGTCTCCTACAGTTTCCCCAGGAGCTGGTGACCTATGGAGGAAACGGGCAGGTGTTCAGCAACTGGGCTCAGGTAGGGGGGCTGTGTGGCCCCGCCCCCCCCCCGACAAATCCCAGGCCTCAGCCTCCCCCGTGCGGGACACTGGCCCTGGAGGTTATCTGGGGACCTTCCGGTCATAAGGGTGGGCAGGGGTGGGGTTAGTGGGGACGCCCGGAGCCACGGCAGCACCGTGGAGCCTGGAGGGACCGGACCACTGTGGGGACAGGGCTCCCGCTCACGGCACCTGCACGTGGACTGCCCTCCAGTTCTGGCTGACCATGTCCTACCTGGCGAAGATGACAGAGGAGCAGACCCTGGTCATGTACAGTGGACACCCCCTGGGCCTCTTCCCCAGCAGCCCGGGCGCCCCTCGGCTGGTCATCACCAATGGCATGGTGGGTCTGGGCTCCGGGAGTGGGGGCGCCCCCGGCCCTGCCCGGCCATCCCAGCCCCGCTGCCTGCCCCCTCCCTCTCTCCCAGGTCATTCCCAACTACTCCTCCCGGGCGGAGTACGAGAAGCTCTTTGCTTTGGGGGTCACCATGTAAGTTACTATTCCATTCATTAGGCGGCCTCCCCGCCTTAGCCCCATCTCATCATATAACAAAATGGCACGGTTCTGTGTAATTTCTGAAAAACCCAGTTGCAGTGTGGAGCTGTTGTTAGTCTCATCTGTGTGGGTTCTCCATTTCCATGTAAATCCCTGTGGTTTTTAGACACGGGTGAGCGACACAGCACGTGAGCACCATTTTGAACCCTGCCCTTCCCCCACAACTTAAAACAAAAAATCTCAAAGCTGCAGTGAATTGAAAGAACATGCAGTGAGCCTCACCGTTTTGCTCGCTTCGCCACGTGTCTGTCTGTGTGTCCCTTTATCCATTCATTCATTCTCTCCAAAATAAGTGGCAAATATGACTGATGGAGTTCAGTGTTTTTAGTTTTTTTTGAAGTGCAATTTGCATGTGGTGAGACTCATACATCTTGATTTTTAAAAGATTTTTTTGTTTGAAAGGCAGCGTGAGGGAGAAGAGGAGAGAGAGAGAGATCTTCCATCTGCTGGTTCACTTCCCAGATGGCTGCAGTGGCCAGAGCTGGACCAGGCTGAAGCCGTCAGCTTGGAGCTTCTTCTGGGTCTCCCATAGGGATGCAGAGGCCCTAGGACTTGGGCCATTCTCCGCTGTTCTCCCAGGCCCATTAGCAGGAAGCTAGATCAGAAGTGGAGCAGCTGGGACTCGAACCGGCTGCCCAATAGCATGCTGGCATCACAGGTGGCAGCTTGACCTGCTACGCCACAGCGCCGGCCTTAAGAAACCTGTGTCATGCAGGCCCCGTGTGATGGGCTCCGACCAGCTGTGCACCTGTGCAACCCAAAACTCGGCCAGGGACCGGGCTCCGGCTTCACCCGAGAGCTCCCTGGTGCCTGCGCACGAGAGCTTTGCTTTGACTTGAAAACGCTGCCATTACGCGTTGTCCCGGGAGCTACATGGACCCCTCCCCACCCAGCTCATGGCCCAGCGGTACAAGGCCACGTGCGCGCATCTGAAGCGGGCGGCTCCAGGGTTTCTGGCAGAGCTGGGCGCCGGCGCTCCCACCCTCGGATGGTGTCCAGTCCCGACCCCTCCTGCAGCCCTAGCATGCAGTCCACGGTGGGGGTCGTGTGCCTGTGGAGTCTGGCCCTGTGGTGCTCGTGCTCTGCCTTGGCATCGTCCACTGCGCACTATCCAGTGCACCTTCCCCGTGCTTCTAGAACCTTCTCGCGTTCAGCTGTGGTCTGTGTGGCCAGAAACTCTCCACTATGGCTTTTTTTTTTTTTAAATCAAAGACACAGCCGTATTGGAGAGGACAAAATCGCTTTGCAGCATGGCTGGGGCGGGGGGAGGGGAGAGAACCAGATGAGGACAGTAGCCTTATCCTATTGCATTCCGTGTGTGTGTATGTGTGTGTTTCTCTGTCTCTCTGTTAAGGAAGCCACATTAACGCCTTTCGGGATAGTTAGCTGTTCACTGTAAGCTGTCTCCCATCCAAATCCTAACCAGGCCTGACCCTGCTTAGCTTCTGAGATGGGCCGCGCTCAGGCTGGTGCAGCCATAGACTGTTGCGAGCTGAGCCTCAGCCCCTGCTGGCCTTGCGCTCTCTGTGGTCAGGTACGGCCAGATGACGGCGGGCAGCTACTGCTACATCGGTCCCCAGGGCATCGTCCACGGCACAGTGGTGAGAGCCGGGGCGGGGCTGGCCGCGGCTGGGGACTTCCGGCTGCAGGGCTGGGAGGAGGTGATGAGCGCCCGGCGTCCTGTCCCTGCAGCTCACCGTGCTGAATGCCGGCCGGCGCTATCTGGGTGCAGAGGACTTGGCCGGGAAGGTCTTTGTCACCTCTGGGCTGGGCGGCATGAGCGGGGCTCAGGCCAAGGCCGCGGTCATCGTGGGCTGCATCGGCGTGATCGCGGAGGTGAGCCGGTGGGGGCTCCTGTCTGCAGCCCTGCCTGCCCCCTCCTTCCTGTCCCGCACAGCGGCACCCACCTGTCTCTCCTCCCTCACCTTCCCTGCCGAGCCCGGCTCCTGGTGCCCCTGCCTGCTGCCAAGTTCTTGGACGAGAGGTAGAAGAGAACCAGTGAACAGTCTCCCCCAGCCCGGCTCACTGCCGGGGGGGAAGGCAGACAGGTTGCCGGTCGGTGGAGGTGTGTGCAGGGGGCTCTCTCGGAGTGGCTGTCACTTCTTTACCCGGTAGGTGACAGAGAGGGTGAGAGGGGAAGCCAGAAGCAGAGGAGATGAGAGCTGGGAGGCGAGCTTTGGTGAGGCAGAGCATGTGACTTGTGTTTGGTTGACACTACACCTGTGCCACGCGTACCTGTGTTCTAGCCCTGGGCTGCAACCCTACATCAAGGTGATGCAGCAGCCAACGATGCTGGCACAAGTTTTGCAGCTCGGAGATCCTGTAGATTCTCTTGGGCTTGCCTCCTAGGTAGAAAATCGCTGCTCCAGCCATCTCACCCACATTCCAGGCAGGAAGAAGTGAGAGGGAGTTGGCAGCTATGACTGACTCTGAGTAGGATAGTCATGTCTCAGAAACCCCTTCTTTCATCTTGTTGGTCAGTCTTGAGCCAGATAGACGTCCCCCTACCCCGCCCACAGGAGGGTGGAGAGAGTGGACGGGCTGCTATGATTGGCTGGGGTGTGGTGCTGTCATTCTGAGTGAATGCTGGGTTTGGTGGATGGAGGGGAGGAGGAGGGGCGGGGGGAGGGTAGCTCAGCGTCTGCCCCAGGACTGTTGCAAAGATCGGTGTCCTGCGTGGAGGAGAGCTCTCCTGTTTGGGGTGCTGCACCCAGGGGCCGTCTGTCACCACGTGGTCCGTGCCCTGTGGCCCCAGGTGGATAAAGCAGCCCTCGAGAAGCGCCACAAGCAAGGTTGGCTGATGGAGGTGACCGACAGCTTGGACCGCTGCATCGAGAGACTCAGGTACAGCTCCACACACGACTCAGAGCCCCGGACATGTAAGCCGTAGCATGTGGGGAGACCTGGGGGGGGGCAGTGCCGGAGGCTGGGCTGCTCTGTGGGGGGCTTGTTCGAGGCCTGAGAGCTGGCCCGCGTGGGCACCACACCCAGAGGTCACAGCGCACCAACGTCACGATAAGAGATCCTCAGACCTCCTTGTCACTGGGGAAGTCCCCGGGACGGTGTCCATGGTGCTCAGACACGTGGCGCTTGGGTTTCGGGTCTGTACTTGGTGTTCCTATGCTCAGCCGCTGTGTAGGGAAGAGTGTGGCTTGAGGTTCTCCCTGCATCGTCTCACTGAGCCGGGCGCATGGCAGGTGCACACCTGTTCACCTGTGGGGGAGGTGAGCCGTGGAGTGGGCTCTTCAGGTGCATCTATGGCACCCCACTGTGTGATGGGGCTGTCTGGGGTCGGGGACAGCATTTCCCCCATTTAACGTCCTCTGGGGTGTCTTGGGGGGTGGGCCAGGGTCCACGTGGGTCTTCCTGCTCTGTGTCCTTGCAGGGAAGCCAGGAGAAAGAAGGAAGTGCTCAGCCTTGGTTACCACGGCAATGTGGTGGATCTTTGGTGAGTGGCAAGTGGGAGGTGGCAGCCTTGGGGACCCCAGGCCACAGCCCAGCCAGCAGAGGCCCCAGAGCTGACCTGGTGCTCCTGGGACACAACGCCCCCAGCTGTACTCTGTCCCCACTGCGACCGGCCCATGGCCTCCTTGCCTGGGCTGTGTCGGGGGGAAGCCGGCCCTGGCAGCTGGTTCGTGCCGCCATGCCTGGCCTCCCATCTGGCTTCCCCAGGGAGCGCCTGGTCCACGAGCTGGACACGACGGGGGAGCTCCTGGTGGACCTGGGGTCGGACCAGACGTCCTGCCACAACCCGTTCAACGGTGGCTACTACCCTGTGCAGCTCAGCTTCTCGGAGGCCCAGAGCCTCATGGCCTCCGACCCAGCTGCGTTCAAGAGCCTGGTGCAGGAGAGGTGAGGGCAGGCTTGGGGCTGCCCGCCTGGTCCTGCCCTCCGCACTTGTGGCCCTCCAGTGGCCGGCTGTGGACCCTGGGCCAGATCTCTCTGAGTGCTTACTGCCTCCTACAGTGGGCAGGATGGTGGGCCCCTCCCTGGTGGGTGGAGCTGACCCCCATGGGCGGGGTCAGGTGGTGGGTGTGGCTGACCCCGCTGTAGGTGGGGCCTGTTTGTGGATACCTCCCTGGTGGGTGGAACTGACCCGCTGTGGGTGGGGCTGAGTGGTGAGCGGAGCATGACGATGGGCCCACCCTCATGGGTGGAGCTAACTTTGCCTATTGCAGCCTGAGGAGGCAGGTGTCAGCCATCAACCGGCTGGCCCGGGAGCGCTTCTTCTTCTGGGACTATGGCAACGCCTTCCTCCTGGAGGCCCAGCGAGCAGGTGGGTCAGGGGAACGGGGAGGCTGGGCCTGGGCAGCTCGGGCCTGCCGCTGTGCTGGGCTTCCGGGTGGTGCTGGGCAAGCCCGTCTCTCCCCACCTCGTGCTGGGCTCCCGGGACGGCCGTGTGGGTCCTCACCTCAGACGGCCGATTCTGCCCGCAGGAGCGGACGTGGAGAAGAAAGGTGCCAATAAGACAGAATTCCGCTACCCCTCGTACGTCCAGCACATTATGGGGTAAGTGCGGAGCAGCCGCTGGTTCTGGGGTGCCCAGTGCCACCCCCTCCCCTGTCAGGGTCTGGGGCCTGGGCATTCAGGAGGAAAAAGCCTTAACTTCTGACCACCACGAAGGCCACGCTCTGACCTGCTCCTGGCCAAGGGGTCTGAGCACCGGTCACGGGATTTCTGCACACCAAAAGGTGTGTCCCGGAAGCTGTCCACGCTGTGGCCAGAGCTGCGGCCCCGAGTGGCCAGCCGGCAGGTTGACGTGAAAACAAACTCCTCCCCTGCCTGCTGCACCCCAGGACAAGGCAGGGGGGCTCCTGAGGCCAAGGCTGGAGGCCTCGTCTGGGCTTCAGTGCTCACTGGCCACAGCGTGCCCAGCAGGGACCAGACAGCGGGGCAGGCGAGCAGGCAGACGGCACCTGTCAGGTTCACTGTGGGGTGCCGAGGCAGAGCCAGCGGTGGGCTGGGTCACCAACAAGGGTCCAAAGGGCAGCTGGGCTCCTCTGAGCATGGCAGAGGGGCGTATAGGCCCGGCGACATGCACCCAGCTGGGCCTGGCAGGTGCAGGAGCCCCGAGAGTGCCCCTGGCCTCTGTACCCCAACACTCAGGGCACCCAGCCTCAGGAGCTTGTCACCTGGGAAGCCTAGTTTGCAGGGGAGGGGCAGAGTGGGGGCACAGCGGGTAGGGAATCCCCTGAAACTCTCTGTCCAGCCCAGGGCGTAGGGTTCTCAGCCCCTGTGCCAGATGATGATCTTGTCCCAGCCCTGCCCACATGGCCCAGCCCATGTGCGCAGTCAGCCGGGAAGCCCCGATTGAGGGGACACTGTCTTGCAGGGACATATTCTCCCAGGGATTCGGGCCTTTCCGCTGGGTGTGCACGTCGGGGGACCCCCAGGACCTGGCTGTCACAGACCAGCTGGCCACGTCCGTGCTGGAGGGCGCCATTGCTGCCGGAGGTGATGCAGGGGGTGCTCACGGGGGCTGGGTGGTCCCCAGAGCTCCTGCCTCCATGGGCACAGGTGCCTGCCCGGGTTCTGCCTGGGACCCCAGGTCCCAGTGGCTTTTTTGATTTTTTTGGGATTCAAAGGATCTTGAGAAATGCCAGGTAGGTAGATCCTGGACCCCAAATGACATGTTGAGCCTTGGAAACACAGGCACTGCGTGACCACTAAGACTCTGCCCCCTCAGAGTGGACCTCAGCTCTGCTGGCCAGGACACGCTGGCTGCAAGTGACAGCCACTCCAAGGGACTGATGAAGAAAGGGCTCCTGGGGCTCTGGAAATGGGACAGTCCCGGCTGGGGGTGGCTGGGCAGCCCTGGACATCCCCGGTCCCTGTCCCACCCAGGTTCTCGCCTGCATGGCCCCAACCCTGTGAGGGCACCTGCGCTTGTGCCCCAGGTTTAGCTGCGCTGGGCTCCATGGCCTTCCACTTCCACCAGGCCCATGAAGGTTTTCCTTATGTCAGGGTCTCTGTCAATTTCAAGTACATCTGGGGTTTGGCTGATGCAGAGTGTAGCTCCTACCTTTGCTTTTTATTTAAAAAAAAAAAAAGTATGTATATATGTAAGAGATAGGAGCAACCTCCCATTCATTGGTTCATTCCCCACATGCCCACGACAGCCAGGGCCGGGCTGGGCTGAAGCTGGGAGCCTGGAACGAAATCCAAGTCTCCCCCATGGGTCCCACGCACTTAAGCTGCCGTGTGCTGCCGTCCACGGTCTGCCATGGCAGGAAGCTGGGGCCAGAAGACCCCAGGAGCTGGGAAGTGGACGTGAGCATCTTCATTGGGGTCTTCCCTGCAGTGCCAAACTCCCGTCCCCTCCGCCTCTTCGACTTAGACTGCTGTGCTCTGCGTCCACCTGTCCCTGCCCTTTAAAAAGGGCCTCTGCTGCGTGCGTTTGGCGGTGTTTATCCCATGGAGAAGAGAGGGCGTGATTCTACGGAACTCCCTCCATTGCTGGAGCCCTCCCTCCCCGCCTCTCTGCAGCTTGTGCGCAGGCCCAGGGCGCCCTCCTCTGAGTGGGGCCTGTGGCCTTTGCCGTTTGCTTCGCGTGCCTCGGGCCTGTCTTGACCTTGCTGCCAACCGCAGTTTCACTGAGCAAGGGCAGGAGTTGGGGTCACGCAGCCCCAGGGCTGGCGGGCCAGGCTGAGGGTACGGGGGGCCACCTGTGTGGGCAGAGCCGGGCCAGGAAAAGGGGCTGCCGCGGGCATCTCTTGGCACACCAGGGCGGAGGCCCCTGCAGGCTTTCCTGGTGCAGGACGACGGCCCCGCAGCAGCAGGCAGACCGCTGTGTGTTCAACCAGCAGCCCGCCCGGGAGATCCCGGGCTCCTGTAGCTGTCGCCATCCTGTGTAAACACTGCCGGCATGGCCGAGGTGGCCCTGTGCCTGTGACCGGGCTGCCCTGGGAGCAGTGCCCACCATCCTGTGACACTGCCACCAGACAGATATCCCCGGAGCACGGGTCACAGGAAAGCGCAGCAGAGTCCTTGGGGGCGATGGGCTTTAATATCGCCTGTTTACAGTGTGTGAGTGAATTCAATTAACATGTTGCCGATGTCTGTGACAACCACTGGCTCTGGGGCTAGCTCCCAGGCACCCTGCCTCCACACACCTCCATCCCCAGGCCTGACTGGCTTGTCTTCCAAGCCTGTTCCTGTCCCCAGGGCCTTTGCACTTGCTGTCTCTGCCTCCGACTCTGTTCCCTCGGAGCTTCCTCCCAGCACTGAGAAAGCAGCTTGTTCCCGTCTCCGGCAGCTGACCCATGGCTGTGGTGGGACCGACCCTGTGCCCGGCACGGTGTCTGTGCAGGAGGCTCTGAGCAGCTCCTGGTGAGGGAAGGCACACATCAGGCAGCGGGGCTGTGTGTGTCCATGCCTTAATTCACGTGATTGTCGGCACTGCCCGTTCCCAAAGTCAGGAGGACTGGGGTGCTCCCTGGGCCTGGGTCCTGGCCCCAGCTGCCTGTGCGGAGCAGCCAGCACCGGGGAGGGGCCGGCGCTCCTGGCGGGGCTGCAGGTGCACCTGACCCTCTTCTCCCCGCTCCCTGCAGTGAAGGCATCCGTAAAGCTGCAGTATCTGGATAACATCCGCTGGATCCGGGAGGCCGCCAAGCACCGGCTGGTGAGCGCACGGCCCTGGGGTGAGGCAGGGCCAGGCACAAGTCCCGGGAAGAGGCGGAGCCCTCAGCTGGGCAAGGGGTGGCAGGCAGGGTCTCCGTGTTCCACGGCCCCCTCCCGGCCCTGCCCTGCGAGGGTGCGGATGCTGGACCCTGTGCAGCTGTTTGTGGCTGCAGCAGCCCCCTTGCCCCTGGCAATGAGGGCCTTCTGGAAGGCGGCCTGGATGACGATGCAGGGGAGAAAAGGGGACCCGTGCAGCCACGGTGGAGGCCAGTGGGCAGGCGCCCCCACGTGGTCAGAGGTGGAACTGCCGACCGCTTCGCCAGGCTGTCCCAGAGCTGTTTGTGCAGCTGTTTGTACGTCACCTGGTTAGCCACAGTGGATGAAACAAGCCCAAGGCCCATGGCCGGTCAGTGGCTTAGAAAATGCGGCATGTATGGACATTTTAATACTAATCCAATTAATTACTATTCACAATGCAATATCAGCCTAAACAGGGAGGAAATTCTGACCTGGCTGTGCTCCAGCACCCATGACCCTTGAGTGAAATAAGCCAGACTCAAAAGGACGAATGCTGATTCCATTGTACGAGGCCCGCGGAGTCGTCCTTGACACGGAGAGGAGAATGGCAGCGCCAGGGGCTGGGGCGAGGGGATGGGCGTGCGGCAGAGTTAGTGTGGGGAGATGAGAAATTCTGGAGATGGGTGGTGGTGATGTTGCTTCATGCACACATGATGCTGGCGGAGACTGTAAGTGGCGTGTGCTGCGTCTCTTGGCACAGTCAGTTAAACCTGGAGTGGGGGATGGAGCCCGGGGCTCTGGGCCGTAGCCAGGGGGCAGTCACTTCCTTCAGAGATGGCCCTGTAGGAAGGACTTGAGACCTCAGACTCTGGAGCAGCGTCAGCTGGGCATGACCTGGCTGTGACATGTTCTCAGCTGGGTAACCTGGGGCACGTGGCTCAACCTCTCTGAGACCATACTTCCATCTGGAGACAGTGCTCAGGGCAGGCCCACCAAGACTCCCTGCCCAGGAGCCACTGTGCCCAGGCCCGAGCAGATGGCTGTGTCCTGCAGCATCACTCTGAGTGTGCCTGTGACACAGAACACGGAGCAGAGTGGCGTGGGACAAGGGCTGCCCCCTACAGAGTGGGCAGGGAAGCTGTCTGCTGAGTGTTCAGGACACAGCCTTGAAACCCCATGTGCCAACATCAGGCTCCCAGATGTCTGGGGGGCGGGGGAGGCCTGGGGCTCAGGGAGGAATGGGGCCGCAGGTGGAATGTGGGGTGGGGGAGTGAGAACAAGGCAGCCTTGAAGGAGAGGTGGCAGCATGTCTGCGAAGGGGCCAGTGGGGGGAGGTGGAGGTCAAGGGCAATGCAGTGGCCAGGTGACCGTGGCACAGGGGCAGCCGGCAGAGTCTCTCTGTGTGTGTTAAGGCCCCTAGAGACTGTGTTCTTCTGTGTATTCATGTTGTCCTTTGACTTTTTTTTTTAAGATTTATTTATTTATTTGTAAGGCAGAGGGAGAGAGAGAGGTATCTTCTGTCTGCTGGTTCACTCCCTAAATGGCTGCAACGACCAGGGCTGGCCAGGCTGAAGCCAGGAGCCTGGAACTCCATCCAGGTCTCTCACATGGGTTCAGGGGCTCGAGCCCTTGGGCCATCTTCCACTGTTTTCCCGGTCCACTAGCAGGGAGCTGGGTCGGAAGTGGGGCTGCCAGGACGTGAACCGGCACCCGTGTGATGCCTGCGTTGCAGCTGGCAGTGTAGCCCACTGTGCCACTGTGCCGGCCCCCTGTCCCTTGTCTTAGGAATGATGGTGATCACAGGAAGTCTGTTTTGAAAACGTCAGTGTCATGTCTCCCAGTGTACGGGACAGAGTTGGCAGTCCTGGGTCGCCCCCCCCCCCCCCCCAGTTCTTTCCCTACTCTGGAGCCAAGAAATCTGGGAATCTCCCCACAACACGAATTTACACTTCAAGTTTTCCAAAACGGATTTGAGTTAGTGGGTGTGAGTAAAATAAGGCTCGTTCTGTCGAAACCTGCAAGGAAGGAGGAAGCAAGTAGACCAGCTGCCCCAGCCAGGTCTGCGCTCGCGGGCATCTGAGAGGCGGCTCCCTTACCAGGCCCGCCCTGCCCCCGCTGCCCCATAGCCAGGGTTTCTGAGCCTTGCCACTGCTGACACTGGGGCCAGGTCAGCTGCTGCTTCTTTAATTTATTTGAGAGGCAGAGTTACAGACAGAGAGAAAGGTCTTCCATCCACTGGCTCACTCCCCAAATGGCCACAACGGTCAGGGCTGGGCCAAGCCAGAGCCAGGAGCTGCTTCTGAGTCTCCCATGTGGGTGCAGGGCCCAAGGACTTAGGCCATCTTCCACTGCTTTGCCAGGTCACAGCAGAGAGCTGGATCAGAAGAGGAACAGCCGGGACTCGAACCGGCGCCCATATGGGATGCCAGTTTCTTTAAAAAAAAAAAAAAAAGATGGCTTACTTTATTTGGAGGGAGAAGGAGAGAGAGAGAGAGAGATCTTCCATCCACTGGTTCACTTCCCCGATGACTGCCACAGGCAGGGCTGGGCCAGGCTGAAGCCAGAAACCCCAACTGGATCTCCCTTGTGGGTGGCAGGGGCCCAAGCGTCCAGCTACTCTCCCAGGAGCATCAGTAGGGAAGTAGATTAGAAGCAGAGCAGCCAGGACTCAAACCAGTGCTCTGATGCAGGGTGTGGGCATTGCCGGTGGCCGCTTAGCTTGCCGTGCACAACGCTGGCCCCTGGCTCACTTCCCTCAGCTTCATGCTCTCGAGGTCCACCCAGGCTGTAGCACGGGTCAGCATCTCCTGCCTTTTCCGGGCCGAGTCGTGCTCCAGTGCTCCCCTGGTTATCAGCTGCCGGGTGCTCAGGTGGCTTCCACCTTCCGACTGCTGTGAATTAGCCTGCCGTGAACACGGTGTGCAGATCTCTCCTGGAGTCCCTGGATAATTCTTTGCCATGCAGAGGGAGGTGGGATGGGGGAGGTGCATTGTAGGATTCTTAGCAGCATCCCCTCCCACACCAGCCACACCCGCAGATGTCCCCAGTCATTGCCTGATGCCATCGTGGGGCTAAGCAGTGACTTGCGGGAGCCTAGGATCTTCAGGCGGTGCCACCGTGTGGCAGTGAGAAGGTGGGAGCTCAAGACAGACGCCAGGGTCCCAGTCCCAACCTCTGGGTCAGTTGCTTCCTGTTTCCTGATGTGTAAGATGGGGCTTAGGCTGACCATGACGTTGTCTTCCTTGGAAGACTTAGGAGCGAGGGCCCGAGTGTAACACACCGGGACTTGTGGCAGGCACGATGCACAGCCACATCAGGCCGTGTTCCTGCCGTGGCTGGCGTGGCGCTCTTGGGAGGCAACCTCCTGTTTCTGCACATTTGATTTAGTTTCTTGTAGCGAACACACTTGGCAGAGTCGGCAGTCCTGTGTCACTTCCTCCACAGTTCTTACCTCCCCCGCCCACTCCATCCCTGGTCTGCATCCAAGAAATCTAGAAGTCTCTCTAGCACTGGAAAGTTTTCTGTAAAGCATCTGAGGCCGTGGCTGTGAGCCACACAAGTGAGGGCTCTGAAGCCCCTCTGGGGATGAGCTCCTGGGGTGACGGATCGCACCAGGGTGTGCAGGGCTCCGTCTGCATGAAGACAGGTGGAGGTGGGTGTACCTGTCTGATGGGCTGGACTAGAGGGCCTGGCGGGCCCACAAATTGAGAGCTGTCTTACACTTCGGGGGTCCTCCTCGGGGACCATCTGTGGTCTGCTGATCTCCCACTGTCACCCTCGCCTCCCCCACATCACCAGACACACTTGCCTCTTTCAGCCAGATGCCTCCCGCCCTCTCCTCTGCAGGTGGTGGGCTCCCAGGCAAGGATCCTGTACTCGGACCAGAAGGGCCGCGTGGCCATTGCTGTGGCCATCAACCAGGCCATTGCCTGTGGGAAGATCAAGGTGATGCGTCTTGTTCTGGGACTCTGGCGGGGGGAGGGGCTTCCTTTCCATCACCAGCCCCCACAGTCGGCTGCACTGGAGCAGGGGTCCCCCTGTCTGAGGCCCACGCCGCCACTTTTTAGGGAATTTGGGTCTCCCTGGAGGCTTTGGACCAGACAGGCAGAGGGAGCCCGGAGATGGGCTGTGCCGGAACCCAGGCTCCTCGTGGGGAGACGAGGGTGTGAGTTGTGAGAGGGGGAGGGCGCACGGGTGGGGGCCAGCTCTGTGCATCAGAGTTCCGGGTGGAGCGAATGACTGGAAACCAGGAGTGACTAGGCCCAACCTGGAACCCAGGCCCCAACACTGTGACCTTGGGCAAGGCAGGTGCCCTCAGAGTGATGTTAAACCCAGAAGCGTGAGCATGAGCTTGAAGGAGGCTGCTTCCCCGGACACCGTGGCGCACGTCCCCAGCTTTGCCCTCTTTCCTCCCAGCCGGCCAGGCGCTTCTCCGAGGATATGGATCTCTGGGCACACCAGCTCGGAGGGGCCTCTGGCGGCTGTCCTTGGTGGGCTGTGTTCCTTTGAAATGCACCCAACTAGGGCTTGTTTAGTGAAGGGAACGCGCTGTGCACAGCACGGTGCGGGGGGGTGGGGGGACACCGTCCTCAGCCGGGGCCCCGCCTGACCTCTGGGCCTGCGCCGTCACTTGGGTGCAGGAGGCAGAGCTGCCCACTGCGTCTCCCAGAGCCCAGAGCTGCCTGAGATCTCTGGGGAACGGGGAGTGCGGCCAACACGTGCAGTGAAAATCCAACTCTGTTTCCACCACATGGCTAGTCTCTGTCCTTGCAGACCAGGGCTCTCCGCGATGACCTAGTTTGGGAAACCAAGTCGGAGAGAGGGGAGGGGCCCTGGGTCACACAGTGAAGTCACTGACTTCCCCCCACCCATGCCAGCCAGCACCCCCACTCCACCCCAGGCTGTCTGCCCCTCCCTTTCCCCCCCAGACCCTGCATAACACCTGTGAGCTTAAATCCTGGCTCTGACGTGTAGAATGAGTGTCCTATCCTCAATGCCTCTGTTTTCTTGTCTATAAAATGGGCATGGTAACGGTTGTGCCTCCCTGGTTGGGGTTGCGAGCTAACGTCTGTGTGACATGTGGGTTACGTGTTGGGCGCGTGGACATCTGCTCATCACTCTTGATGACCAGGGTCCATGTGCAAGGCAGGGAATCACACAGGCTCCTGGCTCCTGGGGTGGCCTCCCCCTCGGCCGCCAGCTGATGCCCGGATCCCTCCCCGCTGCAGGCGCCGGTAGTCCTGAGCCGAGACCACCACGACGTGAGCGGCACGGACAGCCCCTTCAGGGAGACCTCCAACATCGAGGACGGCTCCGCCTTCTGCGCAGGTGAGGAAGACGGAAGGTGCGGGGAACGCTGGGTGTGGGCGTTACTGAAACCTGCGTGGCTGCGTCCTTCCAGGCACGTTGTGGAGGGCCTGACACGGGAGACTTGGCAGAGGGCGGCCAGCCCAGGGCTGAGGGGCTTCGGCGATGTGGGAGCCTCCCCCACCCCAGTTTGGAAGCTGGGCCAGTGCCAAGCGCACAGGGCCGAGCGGATGCCCTAGCCTTGGCAGTCCACTTGGCCGGTGGCCTTGGCCTTCAGGCTGTAGGCGAGAAGCTGCCTCCTCGCCTCTTCTGGATTCCAGAGCTCTGTTTATTAGCATTTTCCTTCCCAGCACCAGGGGAACATCTTGAGGACTTCCCTGCTGGTCTCTCTGAGCACCAGGTGGGCTTCTCAGAGGAGGAGCCTGCGAGAGGAGAGGTCACAGCCCTCCTCCTGTCCGTGTCCCCAGGGGGCTTTGTGGTCTCAGGCCAGCTCACACTTGTCTCTTAGCAACCTGGGCTCTTCCTGTCCGGCATTTGGTGCTGGAGAGAAGCACAGGGAAAGGTGAGGGCGACCGGGCCATGTCTCTGTCTCCGGCTCGGCCTGCGGCTCTGCAGCCACCGACCCCTGCGGTGGAACTGCTTGTCGCTGGTCCCCTTTCGCCCAGCTGTTGCCCTGTCCCTGAGCCCCAGCCAGTTCAGGGAGGGACCGGCAGTGGCTTCTGTGTTTCAGACATGGCCGTGCAGAACTTTGTGGGGGACGCCTGTCGCGGGGCCACCTGGGTGGCTCTTCACAACGGAGGAGGCGTGGGCTGGTAAGGAGGTTTCCCAGCATCGGATATGGGCTGATGTGCGAGTCTCAGTGACTTTCCTGGGGCAGGGCCAGGCCCAGGGGGCTGCAGACCCGGGGCCACCTCCCCAGGCACCGCCTCTGCAGAATGGCTTTCCTCCCATGCATTCCTGTGTCAGCTGAGATGCCGAGGGACAGGAGGACACCAGGGGAGGGGGCCCTGTCCACGCCTCTGCACCTCTCTGGGGCTCACCTGTAGCTCAGGACACCAAGGCCTTAGAGCAGGCTCAGTGGCACCAGCACCTTTTTCCTGTCAACATCAATTTCACAGATCCTTTCTCGTTCCCATCCTGATCAGCTCACTGACACAGCACGTCCCACCCGAGGGCCTGGGCTGGGGCACGGGTGGGAGAGACCTGGGTTCTGGGTACTGCCGACCCTGGATCACGGCTCTGCCCCCGGCTCAGGCCTGTTCCCAGCCTGCACCATGAGCGCAGGTGCTGCTGGGATGGTCCCATGCTGGCTGATATCCGTATCACTATGAACAGTAACGGCCGACTCACATGACCGAACACGGACCATGCTGCAAACGGCTGCCAAACTCTGTCGTCCACTTTCTCGCCTAACCTGAGCAGGCAACCGAGACACCCAGAGGCTGATGGGCTGCACCTTCCTGAGTCTGCCTCCACAGGCAGGGGACTCCAGGGATGGGCAAACCTGGGTTGCTGGCAGCTCCAAGCAGCAGGGGGCGCTGTGGCCTAGGGGAGGTGGACAGCTCCCCAGGCCTGGCTCTAGTGCAGGACTTAGCTAAGCTGCACCCTCTGGAGCCACACCCTTCTGCAGCCTCACTTTCCAGAACGCTCCGACGGGCTGGCTTGGCCTGCGGCCCTTTGGGGCTGGCATTCTGAGCCGCAGCCCGGTCAGGTGGCTTTCGGGAATGGAAAATGTGACCAGCTTGTCTCTCTTTGGAGTCTCACAGGCTGCAGGGTCAGGAGCCAGGATCAAGAACAGAGCAGGGTTTCCTGCACCGATTCCAGAGGGGAAGAGAGGGACTCGAATGGGCCGGGGAGCTTGCCCGAGGCTTCAGAGTCGGTGGTGGAGCCAGGGTCTGAACCCAGAACTGTCCCCCACCACCATTTCCAGGTGGACAGCGGAGTGCAAACGGGGCAGAGCAGAGCCGATGGAGGAAGGGTTTGCATCGTGAGGGTCCCGGGGGGCAAGAGATGGCAGGGCCAGAATGTAGGCAAGCCCTGGCTCCCAAGAGAGCGAGTGCTCTCTGCCAATTCCTAGGTTGCTCCCTTGTTGCAGTCGGTGCCTGGGCTCTGTGGACAGAGACTCGGGCTGGTGAAGTGCTGCAGCCAGAGCCCTGTGTCCCTGCTGTCCCTGCGGGCTTACTCCAACCACCAGGGACAACCAGCGCTGTCCCAGCGGGAGGCCACTCTGCAGGCCAAGTTCCTTCTCTGTGGCATGTGAAGCCGTGTTCCTGCCTGATACCCCAAGTTTCTCCTGGGGTCCTTGGTTTGCCTTCCCATCTTCCAGGACGTCGGTGACAGCTGTGGGTTGTTTCCGGCTCTCTGTTGCGCTGGTCTCCTTGGAGCCCCGTCTTCCCGATGGTTCGGTGTCTGTGTGCATGCTGTCTGTCCAGGGGATGTGGTTAGCAAGGGCGCCAACGGGCTGGATGCAGCAGCCTTGTGTGCTTGGGGGACCTCTTGGCCCCTGGGCGTCAGGACAGGGCGTTCCGGCTGGGCTGCCAAGGAAGACACATCAGTTCGTCGTTCCCGCTGGCGTTGGCTTCTCGGACCTTGGAAGAGACCTTTCTGGTCTTCTGCCTCACTGTTGCGTTTTGGCCTTTGTGTGCTCCAGGGTCGCCCCCGTGTCCCACTGAGAATCAGCTCAGGCAGCCCCCTTGGCAGCCAGGTGTGGGTGGGCGTCTGGCTTATCGTGGTGGGGACAAGCTTCCGGCTTGCTCCTTTGCTCCTGCTTCCTGGGCACCACCAGCTGGGTCCTGGGTCCTGGGGTGCTCTTGGGTTTACTGCTGTGGGTTACTCGCCCATAGCCACCTTGGCTTTGAGCTTGTAGCTGCTTTCGGCTCCCAAGTTCCCACTGCTCGTGCTCCTCTCCCTCTCTCCTTATCCGGGTGAGTTCAGTAACCCCTCTCGGGTCCTGTTAGCAAGGTCTTGGGATGGAACAGAATAAATGCACCTAGTCCCTGCAGCATCTCTATCTGACATGTCCTCTCACTGAACAGTGTCTCAGTGTGTCTCTAACTCGAATGTCTCATGGACAAAGTTGACATAACAGTAACTGCCTTGTAGTCCGGTGGCCAAGATCAATTGGGTTAATGACAGTAGTTGATGCTCAATGATGCAAGGCCTCCGTCCGAGCAGTGGCGTCTGTTCAGTCTCCTAGTGGTGTCCTTGAGTGCATCTGGCATTGCCTTCCCTCTGTGCGACATGAATTCTGTGCTTGTGTTTTTCAGAAAGGTGTCGTTAACTGTGCCAACACCCTTTGTCAGTAATCCCCAGTTCCCCATTACAAGCGATGAGGTGTCAGTGTTCAGGGTTGCTCTGTGGTCAGCAGGCTAAGGTCACCTGGAGCTGAGCGACCTTGACCTCTGACCCTCTGGGCGGCAGTTCTGATCTTCAAAAGGCTTCCCTGGTTGCAGGATGCATGGGAGTCCTCCGGCTTTGGTCTGGTGCTGCCTGCTTTCTCCTCTTAGACCTGGCATCAGCAACTCTGCACGAGGGCCAGGGTTGGCAGGAGAGGGGGTGGCCCCGCTCAGGGGCATAGGCCTGCCCAGGTGCAAGGCTCAGGCTCAGGCTCAGGGCAGAGCAGGGACGGAGCACTGCACCTGGCCTCCCTGCTTCTGGGACTGGGAGTGGGGAATGCGGGTGGCTCCCAGGGGCATGGGGCTCCTTGGCGTCCAGATGAGAAGAGGCAGTCGCGTCCAGGTGGGTGGGTGGAGAAAAAGGTAAAGCCTTGGGAGGCTGAGACAGGGAAACCAGATGCGCATTTCGGGGTGCAGGAAGCAGAAGGAGCAGACTGACTGCAGGTGAGGAGCAAGGGGCGGCGGGGGACGGGGGCGGGGGGGGGGCGTGTTTGCATCAAAGCCCTGGCAGGCATTGACAAGATCAAGGGTGTTTCCTCTGTGTGTGTGTGTGTGTGTGTGTGTGTGTGTGTGTGTGTGTGAGCTGAGCCCAGGCCGGGTCCTGCACGGACAGGGGCACAACACAGACGGCCTGGATAACGTGGAGGGGGTGAGGATGGGCAGGTGTCGCAGGCTGTTGGGAAAAGACGCGACGCAAATGGGCAGAGAGCAGAAGAGCAAGAGCATCCCCCACCAGCGTCTCTGAGGACCTGAATGCAAACAAGGACTCGCTGAACCCGGCGAGAGTCAGAGCAGCACTTAGGCAGAGGCGCTAAGCAGGAAACGAGAAATATCGAGGGTCTAGGAACTTGTGCCTTCAGGTAATTAGGACCCCCAAATACACCTGCGGGAAGCCGAAACGATAAAATAGATGACAAGTGAGTAATACACGGGACCCCCCCCCCCGCCCCCCGGAAGTGCCCCTACAGGACAGCTCCCAAAGAGCTGGAGCAGGTGCAGGTGACGGCCCTCTCGGGTGGTCAGGCAGGACTGACAAGGGTTCAGGGTTGACAGGTTGAGCGCTGAGGCACAAGCGGGCAGAGGTCAGTGTGTGGCCGCTGCGTGGCTGCTGTGTGGCCGCTGCGTGGCTGTTGTGTCTGCTGGTCTGCAGGCTGCAGGGGCAGACCTGGTGTGGCTCCCCCAAACCCCGACGCCTTCTCCTTCCGGCCAACGCTTCCACAACCTCGTCTCTGCCTGCTCGGTGTGCGGCGAGGCCCAGGGAGTGAGCTGGAGCCCTCTGCCGCTTGCAGGGGGGAGGTGATCAACGGGGGCTTCGGCCTCGTGCTGGACGGGACCCCGGAGGCCGAGCAGAAAGCCAGGATGATGCTCAGCTGGGACGTCTCCAACGGCGTGAGTCACCCGGGGCTGTCCGCCACCTCTCCTGTCCCCTGGGTGGCTCTGCAGGTCCAGATTGTAGAAATGAGTGGCAGGGCCTCTCTGCTCATGAGAACCCCGCCCCGGGCACCTGGGGTCTCTGTTTTCAGGGTCTCCCACCTCTGGCCTTACCCCCGCCCCAGTCTAGCCTTCACCTGCACAGGTGGCCCTGGCAGTGCCCATTGGTTCCTCCCAGCAGGGCCCCTGCCCCCCCCAGCCCCTCCCACGCTGGCTTCTATTTTAAAGCGTTAATTTGTCATCTCTGAAGGTGGGCCTCAAGCTGGAAGGGGCCTCGTCTTCCAGCCAAGATACACCTGATTCTCCTGTGCAGGGAGTGGGCTGGGGGTGGGGTTCCTTCCCACAGCCCCATCACAGGCAGCTAAGGAAGCTGCAGCTGAGCGGGAGGTCAGAGGTCATGGAGAAGCAGGTGCAGCACATGAGGGAAATGGGGTGGGGGCTTGAGGAGCCACTGGCAAGAGTCCACACAGTCTGAGGTGTGGGTGAGAGAGCAGGGTGGGTGGCTGGTGGCTGACTCCCCAGAGGCCACCGGTGGGGCGGGGCTTCGCCCTGCAGCCCTGAGAGGTGGGGAGAGTTGTGCTCTGCTTCTGTTCTGGGAGACCCCACTGGCTGCAGCACGCGGATGGGCTGGCGGGAGGCTTTGGGGTATGGGTGGGGGCTGGCGGAGGCACCATGGTTCAGGGGAGACCAGGTGGAGGGGAGGAAGTGGACTGGGGAGCGATGGGGGAGGGGAGAGGAGGGCTCCTGGCCCCGTGCTCCTGGGTGGTGGTGAGGTCATTCTTAGAGACAGGGTGGGCATATAGGTGGGATGGCACACCCACTGGCTTCCCATCCAAGAAGGGGCCAAGTCAGGGTGCAGGCAAAAGAGCAGGAGGCCTGAGCAGTGGCTGAGGGTGGGGCGGGCACAGAAGAGCGAGCCCGCATGGCCTCAGAGGTGCCGGCGTGGATGAGGGCAGGCCGTGTGGGAGACAGAACACCTTAGGGGCCGGAGGGGGACATCTGGAGGTGCTGCTGACACCAACCACTGCGTCCCCCTCCCCCCAGGTGGCCCGGCGCTGCTGGTCAGGGAACCGGAAGGCCTATGAGATCATCTCCCAGACCATGCAGGAGGACAGTGGCTTGGTGGTGACCCTCCCCCACGAGGTGGCAGATGAGCGCCTGCTCCAGCAGGCCCTGCGGCACTGAGCCGCTGGCACCGGCGTGGTCCCCTCTGTCCCCTCCTCCCAGCCCCAGGGCACCTTCCACGGCCCACACTTGGCCCCCTGTGGCTCTCTCAGGGTCCTGGACAGGATGCCACACCTGGCCCCCTGTGTACAGATGAGCCAGCAGAGGCCTGGAGATCCGAAGGCATGTGCCCATGACCCGGGGGCTGCACTGGGAGCCCCAGGCGGGCCGTGGATGTTGTATGCAGAGCAGGATCTTGGGGGGAGGCGTGCGGGACTCACCTGCCATGAATCCAGGCTGGGCTACCCTATGGTTTGGCTGGTTTTGCCTGCCACTCTGTGTCATGGCTGCAGCTCTCTGTCTATCTATTTGCCCATCTATTCATCTGGGCAAGTACTTTTGGGCTTTAGTGCCCCAGGCTTGGGGACACGAAAGGGCTGGAGCAGGCCATTGGCATGGAGCAGTGTGGGGAGGGGGACAAACAGGGAATAAATGGATGAAACAAGAGTGCTGTCGCCTGTCGTGGCCGGAGAAGTGGGCTGGGGGCAGGGACAGGGAGTCAGCTCCATGGATAGGGGACAGGCAGTCGGCTCCACGGACAGCAGTGCTGTGGTGGCACAGAGACCGGAGGCAGCCGGCACAGCAGGGACCACAGGAAAACACAGCCTGACCACTTCGAACAGAGGCTGCCCAGCACCTGCCTGGGACCTGGGTGTCCTGTTGGATCCACTCTGGGCTCCGAGGCTGGCACCTTGCAGGCCCTCCCCCAGGTCCCATCCCCTAGTGGGGACTGGCCCCGGGCACCAGGCTTGGGTGCAAGGGCCTGAAGAAGGTGTTCGTTGGTGAGGGGTGTCCCCTCTTTCAGCCCCACCTGTGCTTCCCCCCAGCTGGCCCCCTGGGGCACTGCAGGCCCTGCCCTATGGGACTGGCCAGCCTCCTGCCCTGAGCCACTTAGGAGGGAAGCGCAGCCTGGTGGGTGAGGGGAGGGTGGGAGAAAGACCTCCCACCACAAGGAGGGCACCACAGGGGCCCACTCAGGGGTGCGGACATTGGTCTCCTTGGGCTCATGTCAGGGGGTCCCAGGCCATACCCCATGACTTCCTCGGAGCGGTGCCTGTGGGAAGAAATGAAAGAGGCGTGGTTCACTCCACCCCCCACACCCAATCAGGACAGGCCATGGCCCCATGGTGTCGGACCCAGGGCAGGTGTGGGGTATGACATCCCTGGCCCCTGCCGCTGAGGACACAGACCCGTTTTCTCTGTGGTCAATGAGGTGTCGTGAACGGAACATCCAGCCTCTAAAAAAACGCGACCTGTTTGAGTCTGCTGCTACCTTAGGAGGATTAGAGAGGCCACAGCTTGCTTGCTGCACTGTGGGTGTCTAAGTATTTGTTGTATAAAAAATTGATTCCCCTTAACTGATCGGGTGCGGGTGGGGCCCATCTGAGACCTGAACCTGCAGTGCCACAGCAGGGAACCGGCCCCGTGGGCACCTCACTGTCAAGGGCAGGGCAGCCTTGACCGTGAACCCCATTCCCTTTGCTTCCTGAACCTCAGCTAGTTCCTCAGCAGACTTAACAGTGACTCATCCTAGACAAAGATGGGACCAGGGTTTTCTAAGGGGCCACAGGCCCCTAGCCAGGTTCACAGCCCTCAGCCACACGGGCTCTTCCTCTCCTCCCAGGAGCCCCTCCCCCCAGTCCCTGGCCAGCAAAGCCCTGAGTTTGGACAGCCAGAGGCCCCACGGAAAGACTTGTTTTTCCAGACTGCCTTGCCAGTAAGAGTGACCATTGGCCCAGTTCTGGCCATGAGCTGAGGTGGCGTGGGCTGGGCAGGCTCTTGGGAAAGCACTTCTGATAAACACAGCACAGGTGCAGTGCCCTGGTCCCCTCTTCCTTCCACAACCTAAGCTGAGATGGTGGGAGCCACAGCAGCTTTCTTAGTGCACCTGGCTGCTGTAGACTGGTGGCTGAGACACAGAGACTGGGAGTTCCCAGATCAGGGTGCCCGGTCAGGGCTGGCTTGCACATGGCTGTGTTCTCGCCGTGTCTTCTCTCGGCAACCAGAGGAAGGAGAGAGAGTCCTCCGTCATGTCTTCTTGTGGGGGCCGCCCTCAGCACTTCATCTAACCCTGCATAGCTTCAGAAGCCTCATCTGCAGATCCCAGCCCTTGGAGTCGGATCTCTGATACGTCCATTTGGGGCACACGCTCAGTCCCTAGCCACAGCTGTGCTGTGAGCTGCTCTGAGACCAGGCTGTCACGTCATCGGTTGTCCCTGCAGCACCGTCCCTCATTTGGGACAGGCAGGGCTCAGTGGTCAGTTCTGGGCAAGGTTTCAGGTGGCTTCCAGGCCCAAGCCAGGACCTCAGGCCACCTCTTGGCCACACACCAAGCTAACCCAGGCAGCGGGCTACTTCCCCAGGCCATTGGACATCAGCCTGCTGCCAGCTGTCTACAGGGAGAAGGGATAGCTGGCATCCGAGTTGGGTCACAACCCGGGTGCCTGTGGGTAGAACAGCGTGGCTTCTGACAGGCAGGAGGGTGGACTTCCAGTTAGAAATGTTTTCACCAAAATGGTTAAAAGAGAAACCAGTTGGCCATCATGGCCTTGAAAATTGGAGGTTGGGGATGGCTCAGGCCCCATAGAACAGCCTTGGGGGCCTCTTTCTGAGCAGCCCAGAACCCCCGGGAGCCGTGACCTTCCCGTGGTGGCAAGCCCAGGTCGGGGAAGGAGGGCTCATCCAGCGGACACACTGGCATTCTCAGCTCTCCCAGACAAGGCAACCACGCTGAAGGCGTGTGCACGCGTGCGCGTGTGTGTGTGTGCATGTGAGCTTTGAGCCACACTTGCACTGCTTGGCCTGTCCTGTTTACAGATTCGGCGCAGTGGGTAAGATGCTGCTTGGGATGACTGAGCCCGTATCAAGGCGCCTGCGCTGAAGTCACAGCTCTGCTTCTGATCCTGTGTATGGTGTGGGTGACACAGGGACCCCGCTTTGCACTGTGACAGTGTTAGGAGGCGGCCTTGTTGGTCTCACCTGACCACGGGCTCAGGGTGATCTTGGCTGAGCCTGGCTTTCTGTGGGATCTCTCCTGTCTCACTGGAAGCACAGCAGGGCTGTGTGTACCCAGCCAGCTTTATTTTATAGTTGAGACAAAGGTTGAGGTGGGTTAAAGATGGCTGAAAATGGGGCTAGCCTTGCGGCGTAGCGGGAAAAGCCACTGCCTGCTGCGGCATCCCATGTGGGTGCCCGGTAATGTCCCTGCTCCACTTCTGATCAAGCTGCCTGCTAACGGCCTGGGAGAGCAGGGGAAGATGGCCCAAGTGTTTCAGCCCCTGCCCCTATGTGGGAGACCTGGATGAAGCTCCTGGCTCCTGGCCATTGTGACCATTTGGGGAGTGAACCAGCAGATGGATGGTTCTCTCTCTCCCTCTCTCCCTCTCTCTCCCTCCCTCTCTCCCTCTCTCTCCCTCCCTCCCTCCCTCTCTCCCTCTCCTTCCCTCCCTCCCTCCCTCCCTCTCTCCCTCTCCTTCCCTCTCCTTCCCTCCTTCTCTCTCTCTCCCTTTCTTCCTCCCTCCCTCCCTCTCCCTCTCTCCCTCCCCCCCCCCCTCTGGAACTCTGGCTTTCAAATAAATAAATCTTTAAAAAAATATGGCTGCAAAGTCTTCCCAATGCCCGCCCTGGAGATGTGGGGCCCGATTTCCCTCCCAGTTGGTGCTGGCGTGGCCTGGTGACTTACCCTGGTCGAGAGAACGTGGCATAGTCACTGTGGGGCCCTCAGAAATAGGTGGCTTCTGTGGCCTTCCAGCCACATAACTTCCCAGAGCCCAGGCGCTGGGCTGGGAGGACCCATGCCCGGAGAGTGGAGGAGGTCCACACCACCAGCAGCCCCAGCATCGATGGTCGGACCGAGCCCGCCTGCCTTGGCGGTCACGTTCTCCCCTCGCCAGCAGAAGTGGTCGCCGAGCCCCAGGGGGCGTATTCAGTACTGGATGTGTGGTTGATACAGGTAAGGGACTGGATTCTAAACTCTGGCGTTTTCATTCATTTAAAGGAAAACTGATTAACACACACGTTATTTAAATACAACGAAAACAAGGATGGAGTTGAGCCTGAGTGCGTTTTGCCCTTGATGGTGCAGGGTGGGCTCTGCTGGCTTTGGCTTCCTCTGGTACGAAAGATGAGGCGGACCCTGTAGTGGCCTCCCTGCGTCCATCCTCCTCCTGGTTCTCCCTGCTGGCCACTTCTCACTCAGGGACGCCACTGTCAAATGCAGTGAGAACATGTCCCACTCGTGCCTAAAAATCCACGATGGCTCCCCGGCCTCCTGCACCATGCTCCTGGGACCTGAGACGCTGGACAAGAGAGCAGTGGCAGGGGAAAAGGGGAAACAGCGCCCCCTGGAACTGCACGAAGCCACGGAGGCGAGAGCCACACAGGACGCGGCAGGAAGGGTCCAGACGACGCCTTCCGCGTGCTCAAAAGGCTGATTTCATCCACTTAAGTTCTAAAAAAAATTGCTGGTAGTTAGTCCCCCGTTGAGAAAGCAGAAAAAGAGAAGAAGGGAAAATGTCCAAGGTATCATCAACTACTTTTCGTTAAAAATATTTTATCTTTTATTGGGATAAAATACACATAATAGAACATTTACCACCTGAACCCTTGTTAAGGGCACCAGTGATTCTGTGACGCTAATTAGCATAGTCACAGTGCTTCAGCACCTGTCCCCTCCCCCAGCTGACACTGTCCCGGGGAACCAGCAACCCCCCGCCACGCCCCTTCCTGGCTCTGTGGCTCTGGCTCCTAGAAACCGCCCACAGGCAAAGTCCTTTGCTGACTGGCTGGTTTCGTTAGCGTAATATCCTCAAGGCTCATCCATACGGAGAAGGTGTCCGAGTTTTGCTGGTGAGTTCATCTGATGACGGACGCTTGGGCTGCTTCCGCCTCTGGGCTATTGTGAAAAAATGCTGCGATGAACATGGGTGTGCAAATAACCGGGTCTCCCCTTTCAGTTCTTTGAGGGTGTCTGCCGGAAGTGGGACTGCTGGGCCAGATGATAATTCCATACCTAATTTTTTGAGGAGCCGCCAAAATGTTTTCCATAGTGAAAAAAAGTAAATTCTACCACTATAAAGTTATTTCCAAAAACCCTTGCTGGTGCTTTAAAACAAAACCAAACTGTGCCAGAGGAAGTGAGCCATAGTCAGAGTTGTTGAAGGTACTGGTTCCTGTGCATCGTTCTAGAACATTCCTAAGCATATGCAAGCTGTGGGCATGTGCAGTTTTCTTACACAACCAGGATCCTCCTAAGCTAAGTATTGCATTGACTTTTAAAACACAGAGGGAGCCGGCGCCGTGGCTCAACAGGCTAATCCTCCGCCTTGCGGCGCCGGCACACCGGGTTCTAGTCCCGGTCGGGGCGCCGGATTCTGTCCCGGTTGCCCCTCTTCCAGGCCAGCCCTCTGCTGTGGCCAGGAGTGCAGTGGAGGATGGCCCAGGTGCTTGGGCCCTGCACCCCATGGGGAGACCAGGAAAAGCACCTGGCTCCTGGCTCCTGCCATCGGACGAGCGCGGTGCGCCGGCCGCAGCGCGCCGACCGCGGCGGCCATTGGAGGGTGAACCAACGGCTAAAGGAAGACCTTTCTCTCTGTCTCTCTCTCTCACTGTCCACTCTGCCTGTAAAAAAAAAAAAACAAAAAACAACACAGAGGGAAAGGTGTGCCATTTGCAGGTTCACTCCCCAACTAGCCACAACGGCCAGAGCCGTGCCAATCTGAAGCCAGGGGCCAGGAGCTTCTTCCGGGTCTCCCACGTGGGTGCAGGGGCCCAAGGACTTGGACCATTTTCTACTGCTTTCCCAGGCCATAGCAGAGAGCAGGATTGGAATTGGGGCAGCGGGGACTTGAACTGGTGCCCGTATGGATGCCAGCACTGCAGGCAGAGAGTTAGCCTCCTACGCCACAGCGCTGGCCCCAGCACACTGTTTTCACGGTTCATCCATCTTGGACCCCGTGTCAGTACTTTATTCCTTCTTATGGCTGAAGCACATTGCGCTGTAGGGAGACCACGTTTTCTTCACTGTTGGTTATTAAGAAGAACACTGCTGGAGCTGGTGTTGTAGCACAGCCGGATGTGATGCCAGAATCCCATATGGGCGCAGGTTCAAGTCCCAGCTGCTCCACTTCCGGTCCAGCTCCCTGCTAACGTGCTTGGGAAAGCAGCAGCAGAAGGCCTAAGTGCTTGGAGCTCTGGCACCCACGTGGGAGACCCGGATGGAGTTCCAGGCTCTTAGCTTGGGCATTGTGGCCATCTGGGGAGTGACCCAGTGTCTCTCCCTCTCTGTTAACTCTGCCTTTCAAACAAATAAACAAATCTTAAAAAAAAAATAATGCTGCTACGGACATTTACACCAAGATTTCATTTCTCTTGGGTATATTTGCAGCGCCTGGTCGTGTGACCCTGGGCACCAAACTCCCCCTGTGCCTGGATTCTCACACCTGCGAGCGCAGACTGAATCGGCTAGCGTGTGAGGTAACCAGGGTACAGTAAACGCCTGGATGTTGTGTATTGGGGTCCCTTTTGGGTCCCACTACCAGATCCGATTCAAAGCGGGTGAGCCTCGTGTTCCACGCGGGGGACTAGACCTCAGCCCACTGAGCGTGCGCATCGGCCGAAGCCCCGCCCCCACGCCCCGCCCCGTCACGTGGGCCCGGCAGCCCTCGCGCACCACCCCGCGGCTCTCGCGCACGCGCGGCTCCGGCCCGGGGGCGGGTTCCGCGCCGGCCCTTGGCGACCACCAGCTCAGGGGCGGCCGCACGGCGTCGCGCGCACGCTCGGGCGGGGCGGCCAGCTCTTCTCCAGCGGCTGCTGCGACGCCGCTGCCGGGCCGAAGATGGACCTCCCGGTGCTGCTCCCCGCCCCGGCCGCGCGCAGAACCCAACATGGCGGCGGCGAGCCCGGCAGGCTCCGCCGAGGCCCGGGGCCTCCGCTCGGCTCGGGCCCCGCGCGCCGCCGCCTGCTGCTGCTGCGGAGCCCCGAAGATGGCGGTCCTGGGCCGCGGCACGGGGAGGCCCCCGGGCCGAGCCCGCCGCCAGCCGAGGACGGCGGCGACTCCTTCGTGGTGCTGCTGGAGGTGGCGCGCGGCAGCACCGCCGCCGAGACTGCCGAGCGGCGGGAGGCCGAGCCCGCCCCCAGCCCCGCCGCAGGACCCGGGCAGGGCCTCGGCGGTGCGGCCGCCGCCCCCGGCGCCGCCCTCGCGGGCACCGTGACCATCAACAACCAGGACCTGCTGGTGCGCTTCGACAACGGGGTCTTCACGCTGGCGCCCGCGCCGCCGCCCGCGCCGGGGCCGGAGCCGCCGCCGCCGCACCGCCCGCCCGCGCCGCCCGGCACGGCGACCGCGCACCCCGCCGAGAATCGCCGTGGGCCCGGCGCGCCGGGCTACCGCTGCCCCGAGCCGCAGTGCGCGCTGGCCTTCGCCAAGAAGCACCAGCTCAAGGTGCACCTGCTGACGCACGGCGGCCTCCAGGGCCGGCGGCCCTTCAAGTGCCCGCTGGACGGCTGCGGCTGGGCCTTCACCACCTCGTACAAGCTCAAGCGGCACCTGCAGTCGCACGACAAGCTGCGGCCCTTCGGCTGCCCGGTGGGCGGCTGCGGCAAGAAGTTCACCACCGTCTACAACCTCAAGGCGCACATGAAGGGCCACGAGCAGGAAAGCCTGTTCAAGTGCGAGGTGTGCTGTGAGCGCTTCCCCACGCACGCCAAGCTCAGCTCCCACCAGCGCAGCCACTTCGAGCCCGAGCGCCCGTACAAGTGTGATTTTCCCGGTAACGGCGCGCCACGGGCTGGCGGGGGCGGGCGGGGGTCCCAGGCGGCCGCCCCAAGGTGACAGACGCCCCTGCTTGGGGCTGGGGACCGAGGGCCGGGAACAGGTGCCTTCCGGTGTGTTTGTGCGTGCCCTGGTATCTACTGGGTGATTGGATGTGAGACCCGGACAGGGTTGTGGTGCGCAGTAGTCCCACCTGGTCTCCCCGGTGGGGGCGGCAACAGACGCTCGCTTGGGCTGTTAGTGAGAGTGAGAAGATGAAGGGACCGCAGCCCAGACCTCAGACCCTCAGGGTCGTGCCCCAGCGGCATGGCGCGTCCCCGGTTTTGTGCCTTTTGTACATTGATTTCATTTGGACGTGCCGGTTTAGCAGAGTTTTAAGAAGTGATCCTCTGTCAAGGTTTACAACGGCCCTGGGTTCTGGCCTGTGGACTGTCTCGGCAGCCCTTTGGGGAGGACACACTGGCTCAGAGCCTGCTTCTCTTAGGGGAGTCTGATTGGTGGCTGGACCTCCCGCCGGGCAGGGCAGAGACCCGGTGCCTCCAGGTGGGCCCCGAGTTTTGTGTGGGCTGACTGGTGGCTTTGGGAGAGGCGGGAGAGGGTCCAGTGCGGCACCTTGCAGTGGCCCAGATCTGAGCTAGCTGAGGGCTTGAGGCAGGGGAGTGGGGAGGGGCTTCCCGCGGGGGACACTGCAGAGGGAGCATTAAAAGGCACAGCTACTGATCTGGGGAGAGGTCTCGTGAGGAAGGGAGAGTCGGCTTCAGGTGTACCTTACCTGTCGGAGGGTGGGCTCCCGATTGAGGCCGAAGTGCGTGAACTTAGGGTGTTAACAGCGAGCCGCATCTCCCGGTTGTTGTTTTGGGGAACATCGGGTTCCTTGGTCTGTTTTTCTTGGTGGCAGTCACAGCGTGAGGACAGCTCGTTCAGGGCTCTGAGAAGAGCCATAGCAGAGGCACCTGTAAACGTTGTGTCGCCTCGGACGCCCACCCTGTCTGGTCTCCGAGTGCTCTGTCATGGGAGAAGTGCTGGGTGGCAGTCTGGGCACCGGGAACGAGGGGCTTGCTGGGGCTGAGGGCTCAGCTGGGGGCCGAGGGTTGAGCAGATGGAGAGCAGGGAGCCCTGCAGAAGTGGACAAAATGACCCAGAGAGGCCAGAGGCGGAGGAGGGGCTGCGGTTGCAGAGCATGGGGGGGTTGTGCATGTGTGGGCCTTCGGAATCTGTCCCCACCAGACAAAGTCGTGCTCCTTAGTTAGCGTCTCTTGGGGTTTCCTTGGGTCCCACACAAGCAGCCTTGTCGCCTGAGGTTGTGGAAGGGACGCGGAAGGGCATGGAGCTGCAGAACTAGCCGGCGGATGACGGTCACTGGGGGACTTTCTCGTGACCCGGCGCTCGGTCTCCAGGTCGTAGGTGTGCCTGTCGCCTCTTTGCAGCTGCCCTGCGAAGAGGGAAACCTCTGAGACCCCCGCACCCCGGCGGGCGCGGCGTGGCGGGGTTGTGACTGGCGTTGGCCGTGCGGGTTTTCAGCCGTGAGCAGGCTGTGAGCAGGGCTTGTTTTCCCACCCAGGCTGCGAGAAGACCTTCATCACGGTGAGCGCCCTGTTTTCCCACAACCGAGCCCACTTCCGCGAGCAGGAGCTCTTCTCCTGCTCCTTCCCCGGCTGCAGCAAGCAGTACGACAAAGCCTGCCGGCTGAAGATCCACCTGAGGAGCCACACGGGTAGGCGCGGGCGGGCGGGCGGGCGGGCGGCGCTGCGCCAGCGGGCCGTGGTGGGCCCGCGCCGTCTGGGTCACGCCTGCTGTCTTCTCTCTCCAGGCGAGAGGCCGTTCGTGTGCGACTCTGACAGCTGTGGCTGGACGTTCACCAGCATGTCCAAACTCCTGAGGCACAAGAGGTAGGGAGCCCTTTGATGGGCTGTGTCTCAGCAGCTTGGACAATGCCCAGTGTGGCAGGAGCGGCAGTCTGTGGGTGGAAGTCTTTGTAGGTGTTTGTAAGTTAATAGGAAAAAAAGCTCAGAGTGGATGACTTGGGAAGTTGAGAAAATAAGAAGGAAGATACTCACTGTCTACAGAGTGTTTCTGCGTATGCCGTGTGGCATACTTCATGTGCAAAAACTCCAGTGTTCATTTCTCAACACAGTGGGGTCAGCGTTTCCCGTGTCCCGCATGCTTTTCCTGCTGGGAATGACAGCCTTGGAGCCTGTGTGCACGTGCTGCCGTGCACGTGACGTGTGAGCCCGTGTCCACATGCTGCCGTGCATGTGACGTGTGAGCCGTGTCCACGTGCTGCCACGCACGTGACGTGTGAGCCCGTGTCCACGTGCTGCCGTGCACTTGCCATTTGAGCCTCGTCCTCCCGGCAGTGCCAAGGCGGACGTGGTTGTTCTGCTTGTGTGAACGCGCACAGCTGGGCTCCGAGGGTGCCATGAGAAAATGTCATGTAGGAGTGGTCCCAGTTTGCCTGTCAGCAGGGGAAGGTCCCGGTAGCCCTGCAGCCGGTGCTCTGCTCACACCTGGCCTGCGCCTGTGCTGCTGGGGAGGTGTTGCAGGGCCTCAGCGTGGAGACAGCTGCACTCATGTGTTTGGGCTCCGCCATTCCGGGGGAGGAGTAGCGCTGACCGTGGGTCTGGCCCCGGCAGGCTTGGTCAGGTAGGACTTGCCGTTAGGGGTAGCTGAGTTGCAGAGCTCACGTGGCCAAGCTTTCTGAGCTGTGCGCCTCACCTCTTGACTCTAGTCGGTGTCGGGGACGCAGCGGAGCGCCCTCGTGCGGAGGCGGTGAGTAACGGCCCGTGCCTTTCTGCCGCTTCAGGAAACACGACGATGACCGCAGGTTCACCTGCCCCGTGGAGGGCTGCGGCAAGTCCTTCACGCGCGCCGAGCACCTGAAGGGCCACAGCGTGACACACCTGGGCACGAAGCCCTTCGCGTGCCCCGTGGAAGGTAGGCTTTAACTCGCTGCCCTGGGTCGTGGGCCCTGCCACCCTCGCGATTTGGGGCTCTAGTCGAGTTGCCTGTTGAATGTGGTAGTTGTGACGATGAGATAAGGTGATGTGAAAACAGCCTTGATGCGATTGCACAGCACCAGGGCCAGGCTGACTTTTTAAAGGGGTGTCAAGTTTTTAGTATTTTTTTTTATGAGAGAGAGAGAGGTCTTCCATCCACTGGTTCACTCCTCAATTGGCCACAACAGCTGGAGCTGTGCTGATCCGAAGCCAGGAGCCAGGAGCTTCTTCCGGGTCTCCCACGTGGGTGCAGGGGCCTGAGGACTTGGGCCATCTTCTACTGTCCTCCCAGGCCATAGCAGAGAGCTGGATTGCAAGTGGAGCAGCCAGGACTTGAACCGGTGTGCATATGGGAAGCTGGTGCTGCAGGCCAGGGCTTTAACCCCTGGGCAGACCCCGAGTTTTGAGCATTTATAATGCACAAGGCGTAGTTTGTTTGCTAAAAATCTGCCCAGTGGCTCCTCTGCTGGTGCTGCCGTCGTGCTGCGGGAGTACCGCTGGGCTGGGAGCCAGAAGTGGGACCACCGTGAGCTCCGGGGCCTGGCTGCCACCCCCGGAATTGACCTCGGGTGAGCTGCTTCTCTGGGACTTGCTTTCCTTATGTGGAAAAGGGACTGATACAGCCCCACTGAACACCCAGCCCACTTCTTAGAGCACAGCGGCCGTAGTACAGAGGGTGTGGCCAAGGCATAGCTCCTGTTGAGCCTACACAGAGGTGAACAGGTAACACGAGGGGTACAGAGGGGTCACATGCCCTGCCGTAGGGGGTGGGAGGCAGAAAGACCAGCCTGGGAGCGTCTCCCAGGAGGAACAAGTGGGTAACCAGGTGCATTTGTATCCAGAGAGTGGTCGAGGGAACAGGCGGTGGTCGGGTCAGGCTCTGAGCTGAGCTGGAGACGGGAGAGCTGGCTGGAGTGCGGGGAGCAGAACCGGCTCTGGATGGGTTGTGCTGGCGGCGCCTGTGGCTGTTGGAGCCCAGGTGATGCCCCGTCATCCTGGGAACCTGCACAAGCAGTGGTGCTCACTGTGCAGGTTCTCTGCAGTGGGTCATGGTTTCATTCGGTGTCAGTGATGCCCTGGGGAAGTAGGTGTCATACCCATTTTACAGAAAAGAAAAAGGAGACGTTCAGGGGACAGATAACTCGTCTGAGGCCACACAGCTGGTAGTAGCTGAGCTTGAGCTGGTCGCTCAGAGTCTGGGCCGGGGCTGCTTGCTCTGCGTCCTCCCAGCCTTGCGTGCCTTAGCTGGGCAACCTCCTGGGCCTGTGGCCCCTGATGCTGGGCCGCCTGGTGGCTCTACCCACCCGCACAGGGCGCAGTCACCTCCACTGCCCGCCTGTCCACCTGCGCACCTGCCTGTCACACGACCAGGCCCCTGGCTTCTCGAGGCTCGCTGGTTGCTCTGCTCATGGAGCTTGGCTCTGTTTTGGCACTGAGCTGGTTCTGCTCTCCTAGTGACACTGCTTGTTTGCGTGTTCCTACCAGATCCCAGGCTCTGGCTGCTGAGGACCCCACTTGCCTTACCTTCTGTCTGCACGGGGCGCCGCTCCAGCCCTGGGAAGTGAGGGCACGCAGGGAAGGGGACCGGGGTTTGAATGTGGTCTCCTGACGCTGCGTGGAGGTCTGAGGCACACGCAGGTGGCGAGGGAAGTGTCCAAGGCCAGGAGTCGCCACGACGGCTCCACTCGCGTCCCTGCCCGAGCTCACTCGCTTGGGCCCTTTGGCCTCAGTATCGCAGTGGAAAAGGAAAGGGGCTGACGTTGGTGACCTGGTGGGGAATTTCCAACTCTAAACGCAAAGGATGATGCCTTTATAGTAGCAGCCCAATAAAGATGAATGTGGGATTGTTGCAGTTGAACATTGAGGGAGTTGCTTGGGCTTGACTGTCCCACTCGCTCGTAGTCAGTGCCTGGTGAGACAGGCACAGAGCTGGCCCTTGCAGAGTCCCCGCTGAGACGCGGCTGACGCAGGGCTTGGGTGGGTCTGTTTTCCACCATCTTTTGCTATCCAGAGCCGCTGGCTTGCGACTCTCACTGCTTGTGATGCTGCTCCGTAGGGAGATTGGGTATGTGTGAGGGTGCATCTAGAAGACGGTGGAAAATGGAATGAAGATGAGCGTTTTTTTGGTGCAGGAAGTTTCTGGAAATGCATGCACGTTTTTGCATAATACGCATTTTCCATAAACTTTTTGAGGATCTCTTGCCCATTTCGCTTGGCAGTGGGCAGCGTGTGCAGGTGCGGGCTCGTGCTCTGGTGTGACGGGTGTGCCCGCGGCACTGGTGCCTCGGTTCCTCCGGTTGACTTCCCCGCTCTGCGTTTCAGGGTGCTGTGCCAGGTTCTCCGCGCGCAGCAGTCTCTACATCCACTCCAAGAAGCACCTGCAGGACGTGGCCGCTCCGAAAAGCCGCTGCCCGGTCTCCAGCTGCAACCGCCTCCTCACCTCCAAGCACAGCCTGAAGGCGCACATGGTCAGACAGCACAGCCGGCGCCAAGGTCTGCTCGCCTGCCGTCCCGGGGGGGGGGGGGGGGGCTCGGGAAACTGCAGCCCAGGCACGGCCGGGTGCATGCTCTCCCGCTGCGTCTGGCCCCCCTGGTCGTTGAAGTGCCTCCCTTGAGTGATGTTCCGCCTTCGCCCTCGGTCTGCGTCTCCGCTGTGTCCTGACTCTCGCCTGCCCCTGCCCCGCCCCACGCAGGGCCCTCGTTGCTTCTGCACTCAATTCCTCTTCTCTACCCACCGTCGATTTCACACTGCGGGAGACCAGGTCTTTTCTGGGTGCAGGGGCTGGTGAAGACCAGGGTCGGCTGTGTGTCTGGAGTGGACTGGGGGGGTGGGGACTCCAGAGGGAGGAGAGCGCGAGGAGCCGTGCAGTAGTCCTGGGGCACGTGGAGGAGCAGTTTCTGCTCGGGGGAGTGAGTGCCCGGCCACTGGGCAGCTTGAAGGCCTGGGACTTAGAGTCCCTTTTTGTGTCCACAGTCCCGTGGTCGGGACACTGAGGGCATCTCGTAGGCGGCCGTGGTGGCCTCTCCCGTAGTGCGCTCGTGGACCCTGCGGTCTGGGCTTGCTGAGGTGGTCAGCCCAGAGACGCTCGCTGGTGCAGTCCCAGCCTGCTGTGCCTCACGCCCGTGGACGTCCTGGGCGGGGCAGGGCTCTGAGCCCCGTTCCCTCGCCCTCTGAGTAAGGAAGACAAGGCCGAGGGGCTCTCGGAAGGGACTCGGGAAGGCGCCCGGTGCAGAGTGTGGTGGGCCGGCGTGGGGCGAGGTGGGCCGCTGCATTTGTTGGTTGCTGCTGTGTTTCCTTCCTCTGCTTGCCTCTGAGCCCATCGGAGGGGCCGCGCAGCCCTCGGCGGCTCTGGGACATCTGGTCGTGGCCCCAGCAGCTGCTGCTCAGCTTTGTGTTCAGAGGAGCTGCCCCCTGGCCTCGTGTCGTGAGCAGAGGGGAGTGCGTGTCCTGCCCGACCCACGTGGGCGCTGGCACCGCTGCTCTCAGAGGCGCTCCGTGGCCAAGGCCCCCGCAGCTCTGAGCTGGTGCCGTGGGACGCTGTCATCAGCCGTCTCCCTGTTCCTGCCGTCCCCTCCGTGCGTGTCCACCTTTCCTGACCTGCCTCATCCGTCAGGCAGCAGAGGCTCCGAGTGGTTCCCGATGAGCTTTCCTTGAGCTCCACTTGCGTGGGAGACCGCGCCCCCACCCGCCCCCGCCGCCAGGTGCTCCTGTAGCGCCATGTGTGTCCAGGCTTGCAGGGTCTGTTGTTTTAAGATTTATTCATTTATTTGAAAGGCAGAGCTACAGAGAGGCAGAGGCAGAGAGAGAGAGAGAGAAGTAGGTCCTCCATCTGCTGGTTCATTCCCCAAATGGCCACAGTGGCCTGAACTGGCCCGATCTGAAGCCAGGGGCCAGGAGCCTCTTTGGGTCTCCTATGTGGGTGCAGGGGCCCAAGGACTTGGGGCATCTTCTGCTCTTCCAGGCCATACCAGAGAACTGGATCAGAAGTCGAGCAGCCAGGACTCGAACTGGCACCCATGTGGGATGCTGGCAGTGCAGGTGGAGGCTTTACCCGCAGTGCCACAGCGCTGGCCCCAGACTTGTGTTTACCATGGGACCTCGATCTCCGTGTCATTGTCCTGCCACCTGTCAGCGTGGAGGACAAGCATCCCAGTGCTCACCTACTGGAATTGTTTTCATTCTGGTTGTATCGGGGTTATTAATCACTCAGGGAGCTGAATCCTCAAGTTACGCAATGGAATTCGGGGGAGATTTTTTCTTTTTCTTTTTCTCTTTCTTTTTTCTTTCCTTCCTTCCTTCCTTCCTTCCTTTTTTTTGACAGGCAGAGTGGACAGTGAGAGAGAGAGCGAAAGGTCTTCCTTTGCCATTGGTTCACCCTACAATGGCTGCCGTGGCCGGCACACCGTGCTGATCTGAAGCCAGGAGCCAGGTGCTTCTCCTGGTCTCCCATGGAGTGCAGGGCCCAAGCATTTGGGCCATCCTCCACTGCACTCCCGGGCCACAGCAGAGAGCTGGCCTGGAAGAGGGGCAACTGGGACTAGAAGCCGGTGTGCCCACGCCGCAAGGTGGAGGATTAGCCTAGTGAGCCTCGGCGCTGGCCTGGGGGGAAGTTTTTAAGAAGAGACATAGTTTTCCATATAATTCTCCAAAGGATCATTATCATTTTCTTTCAGATCGTGTCATTGGTATAAGATAGTCATTGAAGAAGTGATGCTATGTTGATGCTTTTAAGTGTATATTTTTTATTTATTTGAAGGGGGGGTGACAGGGAGAGCTTCCATCTGCGGCTCACTCCCCAGGTTTGACAGCAGCATGGGCTGGGTTAGGCTGAGGCCAGGAGCCTGGAACACAGTCTGCGTCTCCCTACCTCCTGTGGGTGGCAGGGTTCATGTACTGACTCCCAGGATTTGCGGAAGCGGGAAGCGGGATTGGACACAGACGGGCAGCATCCCAGGCACTCTGACGTGCCACGTGGGCATCCCACACAGCAGCGTAACCCTCTGCACCGCACCCCTCACCCCTGCTGACGGGTTTGAAGAGTCTTTGAAGTAATATGGAAGTACGGCAGCTAAGGAGGATACATTCTGAATTTGCTGGGCTATTTTTGGCTTGGTCTAGGGTAGGGTTCTGTCATCGGCTTGCACTGAAAATACAGTAGGTGCGGTGACCATTGTCCACAGCTTGGGAGCATGAGTTCACGTTGCTAGCAGTGTGAGAGGAGCTGGAGGCCCCAGCGTGGTCCAGGCTTGGGCCATTGTGGCCACCATTGTGGTTCACTTGGGGAGTGAACCAGTGGATGGAAGACTTCTCTGCCTCTGCCTTGCTGTAACTCTGTCTTTCAAATAAATAAATCTTTAAAAAAAAAAAAACAATCTTAAAAACTGCCGTGGAGAGTTCCTGGGAAAGAATAACCCAAGGCCTTACTTGGTTCCTTGCTCCGGTCATTGTGCCCCCGTTCCCCTGTTTGCCCGGGGCTTGAGGCCCCGTGGTTGATGTGGGCCCGTGGGTCATAACCCCAGCCTGAATGTTCATTGACGTGTTTTTGAAGTATGTTAGTGTTTGTTTTCCCCTGAGTGTATTCTGATTTTTTAAATGATTTGAATAACAGATAATCAGATCGTGGGACTGCAGATGAGGAGGGCTGTTAGGATTATTTCTGTACAATCATGAAATGCTGCGTAAGGCCAGGCCCCGCCCTTGTTGCAGAGCGTTGGGTGCTCAGTGTCCACCCTCGGGATGCTCCTCGCCCAGGTGGGGAGGGGAGCAGTTGCAAGTGCAGTGGGGTGGGGCCAGCCCTTCAGCACGGGTTGCACCTGCTGCTGCCCCTGGTCTCTCCCGATGGCTTCCTCGGTATGTCTGCTGCCCCTGGTCACTCCCGATGGCTTCCTCGGTGTGTCTGCTGCCCCTGGTCTCTCCCGATGGCTTCCTCGGTATGTCTGCTGCCCCTGGTCACTCCCGATGGCTTGCCTCGGTATGTCTGCTGCCCCTGGTCACTCCCGATGGCTTCTTCGGTGTGTCCGCTGCCCCTGGTCTCTCCCGATGGCTTTCTCGGTGTGTCCGCTGCCCCTGGTCTCTCCCGATGGCTTCCTCGGTATGTCTGCTGCCCCTGGTCACTCCCGATGGCTTCCTCGGTGTGTCCGCTGCCCCTGGTCACTCCCGATGGCTTCCTCGGTGTGTCCGCTGCCCCTGGTCTCTCCCGATGGCTTGCCTCGGTATGTCTGCTGCCCCTGGTCACTCCCGATGGCTTCTTCGGTGTGTCCGCTGCCCCTGGTCTCTCCCGATGGCTTCCTCGGTATGTCTGCTGCCCCTGGTCACTCCCGATGGCTTCCTCGGTGTGTCTGCTGCCCCTGGTCTCTCCCGATGGCTTCTTCGGTGTGTCCGCTGCCCCTGGTCTCTCCCGATGGCTTGCCTCGGTTTGCTTCCTGCTCTTGCCAGCTGGTGGGGTTCTGGGAACAGGCCTTAATCCGCCTGCAGTTGCTCTTTCTGGAGAAGCCTCTTGTCGGCTTGAGGATCTGAGACACGTGTCATGGAGCTGCCCTCCCCTTGGTGGTTGGGGGTCCCCAGAGATGGGCCGGGCGGGGGCTCAGGGAGAGGATGCGCGTGCTGCCCTGACGTCACGAGCGTAAGCCGCGGGTCTGAGTCTGGCGAGGCCGTCAAGTAACGAGAGTGCCCCTCCTTTTTCAGATCTCTTCCCTCAGCTGGCGGCGCCGAGTGCTCTGCCGCCCAGCAGCGAGCTCGCTAACATAGACCTCGCCGCGCTCTTCTCCGATGCCCCCGGCGGCAGTGGCTCGGCAGCTGGGTCGGACGAGGCGCTGAGCTCTGGCATCCTGACTATTGACGTCACCTCGGTGAGCTCCTCTCTGGGAGGGGCCGTCCCTGCCAGCAGCAGCTCCTTGGGGCCCATCGACCCCCTGGTCCTGGTGGCCCACAGTGAGGTTCCTCCGAGCCTGGACAGTCCTCTTGTTCTGGGGACAGCAGCCACGGTCCTCCAGCAGGGCAGCTTCAGTGTGGAGGATGTGCAGACTGTGAGCTCGGGAGCCCTGGGCTGCCTGGTGGCCCTGCCGGTGAAGAGCTTGAGTCAAGACCCCCCAGCCCTGACCGCCAGCAGTGCTTTGGCCACGCACGTCGCCTCTGCAAGTACCTCCCACGAAAATGCCAGCACCCCAGAACTTGTGGCTCCGGTCAAGGTGGAGCAGGACTCGGCTGCTGGCCCCGCCGGCCTGGGGCCGCCAGAGGGCAGCCTTGGGCCCCCACAGTCTGTGCTCTCCAGCTCAGTGGGGCCGCACAGCGCCCCGAAGGACGCCGAGCTCAGTGCGGGCACTGGCGGCCTCTGTTTGGTGTGAAGCCCTCTCCTGCCGCACCACGGGGCTCCTGCCGCCCACCTCGGGTTGGAGGGTGCTGTGGCTGAATCCTTTCTATGCAGCGGCTCGTACTGGCTCGCAGAAGGACGGAGCCCTGGGCGCCCAGCCTGGGAATCTGAATCTGACCTCGAGCCTGGAGCCAACGAGTTCTTAAGACCTTGAGCAAATCGCTGAACCTGTCTGAGCCTTAAATTCTTATTTGTTTAAAAAAACCAGGCGATTTGGCCAGATGGTCTCTGAGGTCCTTTGAGGCTGTGTCCGTGCTCATATGTTTCTTTTCTCGAGGAAATTGGGTATTTCAACTTGTTGAAATGTTTTGTGTCTGTACTTTCCACTTAAATGACAGGTGTGAGGAGAGGAGGCGTTGTTACTAAACTACCTTGAAAGGTTTAATGGAAACTTTAAAACCATGGCGGGATATTTTTTTACAATCAGAAAGAACGAGAAACAAGGAGCGGTTTGTGAACCTTCGTCCTTGGAGGAGTCTCACCGTCTCCACCTTTGAGGCTGGGCACTCCCAGAGACTTTATATTTATACCAATGATACATTTACTATAATTTAAGTTAAAGTTATTTAATTAAAGTTCTTGGGAGAGAGTGTGACTTTGCTAGTCTCAGACGGACGGATCGCATAGTTGTTTTCCGCAGTGGCACAGGTTAGATTTGATGGCAACGCTGCTGTTACTGCCGGTGCTACGTCTTAATGCACCCTGGCTTGAGACGTGGCCCTCTGGGATTGGCGTCGGTTAGCAGGTCTGTGGTGCACCTGACCTCATTTCTTTCACCTGAGCGCAGGGCGGTGTGCGCGTTTCTGTCGTCTCTGGTGCCAGAGCTGCACTTGCTGGCGTCACTCAGGTCGCTGGCGGGACGTGAGGTGGGAAGTTGGTCCCCAGCCTGGGACGTGGTGTGTCGGGCACAGTAGTGCCCTGGCGGCCTGCTGCCCCTGCAGAGCCCCAGCTATGGCTGGAGACGACCCGCGTCCTAGCTGCTTGCTTGTTGTCTTGCTAGCGCGTGGCTTTGGGCTCCCTCGCTTCTCTGAGTACAAATGGAGTGTGCTGAGCGGATAACAGGTATGCCGAGAGCTGCTGGGGCTACTTTTGTTTTTCCCGCTTTGTAGTGAAAGAATGAAATTGTTTGTCTTCCAGAGCATGTGTGAATGCACGGCAGTTAGGGCCTAGTGGAGTGTTGTTTGGCTGAGCAGGAATGTGGGTGGTGTTCTGGCGTAGGTGCCCCTGAGCGTGGCACCTGCCGCCAGAGGCGCCCCTGCAGCAGGCGTGGGAGGCAGGGCCTGCCCGGGCGCCCCTCAGCCACGCCACCCAGCGGCACCTGGGGCGGGCTGAGGGTCCTCTCAGGAAGCGGAGAAGCCCGCCCTGCTTCTCGGAGCAGTTTCTGTGCAGAACGTCCTCAAGCCTTCCAGGCTCCGGAGGACCCATCTGTGCTCCTTGGCTACCAGGGCCTTGCGCGTGGCTCCGCCCCCGACTGTCCAGCAGTGGCCGCAGCTGAGCAGCCCTGGGTTCTGTGTGCCTTAGCCAGAGGCTCTGTGGTGGTGGTTGGCGCTCCCGTGCCATGCCCGTCCCGTGACTGACAGGCTTTTCTGGTCTCAGGACTGTGGGGGCTCAGCGAGAACTGATTGCCGAGCCACTCAACTAGCCAAGGAAAGAAGGAAGGAGCGGGGAGCGGCCGGGTGAGACGTGTGTGCTGCGGGGCGCGCACAGGAGGGCTGAGGTTCCTGGCGCGGTCAGGAGTAGCAACCACAGGCAGGGAAGTGTCTTGGCTGTTGGTTTCACTCTCACGTTTCAACTCCGTAGAGTTATGTGTACTTCAGGGAAAAAAAATTTAGTTGGAATTCTCAGCATCATATGATGTGAACATGTTGTATTTATCCCCCCCCCCCCGAAAGAAAAAACTCTGAAATTTTGGGGTTCATACACAGGTGTCCGTCACCTGGAAGGCTGCTGAGGGGAGAAAGCTAAGCAGGCCACGTGTCAGAAGAGCGGAGCGGGGACTGGATGCTGGTTGGCCGTGGCTCGGGCCTGCCCCAGTCTCCCCGGGAGACGTGTCCCTGTGTGTCATGTGGCATTGTGGCCCCCAGGCCAGAGTTAGCTTGGGGGTTTATTTGAAAATGTTAACACCTTACTTGGATTTTTAAAAACACCTGTGGACCCAGCGAGATGGGGTGGCTTGTGGCCCGAGACGTCCCTCCCTCCTGAGAATGAAACGAGGGGACACAACTGCTGAACCTTGGGTCCCAGCTATGGTGAATGCTCACAGTGTTTTATTTCTGCGTGTTTCATTTGTCTTACAGTTAAATTTATTTTTAAACTGTCAAGGGGGATGTGGCGTCAGTGTGTGATTTTCTGTCTTCTCTGTTCTTAATAGTCCTACGGCTTCCTGCTTACAATAAATCATAACCTCCTCCTTTGTGCTAACGGGGTTCCTCAAGCACGTTTTTCCCTGGAGCGGCTGTTGACTGTGGCAGCCTTGGCTGTGACGTGGGAAGGGCTCCCTCCACGGCTCTCAGACCACGGTAGAACCTGTGGAGACGCCGGAAGGAAGTGTGGTGGTGGGAGTGTGTGGAAACTGCCCACACGCCAGACACACGTCGTGAATGGCTTTACTGAACCTGTAGGTAATCTTGAACTTGAAAGAATGCTACAATCATTCGGGTGTATGACATGTTACCTTCATTGCAATGCGTTGGAGTAATACATGCTTTTTTTTTAATTGCTTTTATTAATGTTTCAGCAGTGTCTTTAAAAAATAAGGACCCTTTCAAAACATGATAGCCACATACAACTCTCACTTCTTTTAAAATTAACAGCATTTTCTTTTTTTTTTTTTTTAAGATTTATTTATTTGTTTGAAAGGCAGTTACAGAGAGGCAGAGGCAAAGAGAGAGAGAGAAAGAGAGAGGTCTTCCATCTGTTGGTTCACTCCTCAAATGGTTGCAATGACCAGAGCTGGGCTGATCCAAAGCCAGGAGCCAGGAGCTTCCTCTAGGTCTCCCACGTGGGTACAGCGGTCCAAGGACTTGGGCCGCTGCTTTCCCAGGCCGTAGCAGAGAGCTGGATGGAAGCGTAGCAGCTGGGACTCGAACTGGCGCCCATATGGAATGCAGGCACTACAGGCAGCAGCTTTAGCCACTATGCCGTGGCATCGGCCCCAAAGTTAACAGCATTTTCCTAACACAAATATCTAGCAAGTTTTCAGTTGTCTCCAATATGAATATTTATAACTGTTGGAATCAGAATTCAAGTAAGATTCATACCTGCTCCACTGCTTGTCTCTTAGAGTCGGAGCTTTCTCCTGTTTCTGGGGCAGACGTTGAGCGTGGTGCTGTGTGGAGCTTGCTGATTGCATCACCGGGTAGAGTTCCTCCTACCATGTGTGTGTGCTTCCTACAAGTTAGCCAGCAGTGGCATCTAGCGGTGTGATGCAGTTGTCCTGGGGCAGGCACAAGGCTAGCAACACTCCTGCGATTTCAACGTTGTAGATGTTGAAGGGAAACAGAACTCGCACCTGCCGGCCTCCAGCCTCCAGTGGGGCATTGTGCTCGTCGTTAGGGCGCGGGCGTGCCTCGCATCACCCCTGCCTACGCCTGGAGTCAGCCGCCTCTGCCGGGAGCCCACTCTGGTAGGTAGCAGCCAAGACGTGGACACTTGGTGTGCTCACTGCTTCCCCGGGACGCTGGCCGGTGCTGGGAAGCATGTTTATGTCTGTTAACCCCACAAGCTGTGTTTTGAATTCAGAGTATTTTAGATTTTAGAAAAACGCTAACACTTCCAGTTACTGCACTGGTACTTTTCACAAAATCCTCATACGTGGAATCAGATAAGAACGTAAATGGTGTCGCATCTGTTCAGGTAAGGTTTTGCTGCTGAATTATTTTTTGATACCAAAATAATTTTTAAAGGAGGAATTTGGGTTTTGGAGTTTACTGGGTGTCAGAATTGTGGCTCGGGGGTATGGACCAGTAAGTCTGAGAAGACAGAAGTTGGAGTGTACCAGGACCGTGGTGGGGTTGGGTCATTTGAATCCAGTCAAGATTGCGTTGTAAATAAGGTTAAGAGTGGAGTGCCCGTGTCAGCTCTCGGGAAGTGTGCAGTCTGACATGATAGGATTGAAATTCAAGACTGTTCTATTGTGCTGCTATTCAGGGTAGAAAATAAAATGCCAGTTTATCTTCAGTCAACCGTGGATGGAAAATACTAGGGAGAAAAAGTGTGTGTGCTGAGCAGTTTTGGATTTTTTTGTCTTGACATTTCCTGAATAACAACATGACTATTCCCATAGCGTCGATGTGGTGTTCGGGATTGTACGTGTGGTGGTGAATTCAAGTGTGTGGCAGCACGTGCGTAGAGAGAGGCAGAGGCTGTCCTGCTCGGATCGGGGACTTGCGTGCTGCAGAGCACGGTGCCCGCAGGGGTCCTGGAGCCCAACCGTGGTGGGGACCAAGGGTAGCTGGACAGTGCTTACCCGAGGAGACGGCGCTCGGCGAGACGCGTCGTGAGAAGGCGGAAGGTCTCCGTGTCACAGGAAGTGTGGCAGTGAGCCTGGCTCCCCGTAGAAGGCGCTGTCAGAATCCCAACCCTGTGTTGTGTGGTGAACGGGATGAATAAAAACCTAGCGGTCTGGAAAGTGATTAATTTAACTAATACTTTGCAGCTTTAGCAGAAAAATAAGAACATGAAGCATTTTTTATATTTTTTAAAGATTTATTTATTTGAAAGGCAGAGTTACAGAAAGAAAATCTTCCACCTACTGTTTGACTCCCCAAATGGCTGCAACAGTCAGAGCTGGGCCGATCCGAAGCCAGGGGCTTCTTTTGGGTCTCCCACAGGGGTGCAGGGGCCCAAGCACTTGGGCCACCTTCCACTGCTTTCCCAGGCTATAAGTAGAGAGTAGGATTGGAGGTGGAGCACTTGGGACATGAACTGGTGCCAGTATGGGATGCCAGTGCTGCAGGCAGAGCCCTAGCCCACTGTGCCACAACGCCGGCCCCATGAAGGGTGTTTATAATGGAATTAATGGGGTTGGTTTGGTGGATTCCATTCAGTGCAGTATGTTTGTAGAAGTTAGACGGAACAAGTTAGGGCATCAGGAAATTAGCAAGAACTGCTTTCTGGCCATAATGTGGTTAGTTAGAGAGTAAAAATGACTCAGAGATGGACAGCCGTGGGTGGGCAGTGTGGACTCGAGCCAGCCCCTTCTCTGCTCCTGCTGTCTCCTTTGTGAGGCAGTGAGGACGGCACGCACGCTGAAGCTCCGTGCGCATGTGCTGCAGGGCCTTCCTGTTAAACAGGGCAAAGGAACTCTGCAGTTAGCTTCCTCTTCAAGTGAAAATAAGGAAACCAGGCCTCAGCAGAGTCAGTCCAGATTTGCACGCTGAGCGTGACAGCCTGTCCACATTTACAGAGCAACACCTGCACCCCCAGGTGGACGCAGCCCCCGGAGTGTCAGCTTGCACGTGTCGGGGGCACAAAAGCGCGTAAGGCAGTTCCCAGCTGAGGTAGGAAATACAGCAATAGGCAGCTGTTCCGGAATCCATGCAGCAACCAACCGGCATGCTTGGATCAAACCGCATCACTTCCCGGGAAAACACGGCATCGTGAGTCCATAGTAAGACTAGGAAGAGTTCACTGGCCTTGGCAGTTCTTATCTCAGAGGTCCACCCTCATGTGACGTGATGAGCGCTGCTCCCCGCTGGGCGATGGCCACACCCCTTAAAGGGAGCCGCAGGTTGGTGATTTATTTATTTGAAAATCAGAGTTACACAGAGAGAGAAAGAGGCAGAGAGAGAGAGAGGTCTTCCATCCACTGGTTCACTCCCGAATTGTCTGTGATGGCTGGAGCTGCGCCGATCTGAAGCCAGGACCAGGAACTTCCTCCAGGTCTTCCCACACGGGTGCAGGGGCCCAAGGACTTGCTCCATCTTCTGCTGCTCTCCTAGGCCATAACAGGGAGCTGGATCGGAAGTGGAGCAGCTGGGACTTGACACGGCAAGCGGCGGCTTTACCAGCCACGCCACAGCGCTGCCCCGTGTTTGCTGTTGAGTGCGCCGTCACTGCTGTCCGTGCTGTGAATGCCTGCCTGCAGTGCTCCTAACGGGCTCCCCCGTAGAGTCAGCTGCTTACAGGCAGCGGCCCCTCGGGGTCCTCTGTGCTGCTTGGTCAGCTCGTCATTGTCGCGTTTTGATTGTAGAGCCCCACGCCTGGGGTCTCCGTCGTAACCCTGTGCCTCCCGTGTTGAGAAGACGGGAGCTGCTTGCTACGAGCAATAAAGCACGCAGGCACTCACGACCCGACGTGTTTCAGGCGGCAGCCGTGAGGTCCATGCTCGGAGCTAGCAGGCGTACCCCTGGGACTCAAACAGGAGCGAGGGGCGGAGTCTGAGGAAGGCTCACGCTGTGCCCGGCCTGGCTCTGCCCCTTCAGGCCTCACCGCAGCCTAGGAGGTGTCCTGGTCCTGATGCCGCCAGCTCTGCAGGAGGAGCCCGAGGCAGGGAGAAATGAACTGGCCGGGGCTGCATGGCAGGAGAGGGGCGGGAGCAGGGGCTGAGCCCAGGACAGACTGGCCCCAGAGCCCTCACTGAGCCTGGCGGCCTTAGGGTGCAGTAGGAAAGGTGGACGTGGAAGCCCGAGTGAGACACTGGCGCGTCCACCCGGGTGGCACAGTGTCAGGAGCCTGCCAGCACACCCCACCCCGAGGTGAGCCCAGGATGTCTGCAGGTGCCGTGCCCAGCCCTGTCCAGCCCAGCCTAGCCCAGCCCAGCCCAGCCCAGCCCAGCCCTGAGGTGAGCCCAGGATGTCTGCAGGTGCCCTGCCCAGCCCAGCCCAGCCCAGCCCAGCCCTGAGGTGAGGCCAGGATCTCTACGGGTGCCCATCCAGGCTGCCAGTGGCAGTTCATTAACTGTTGCTGATTTTAAAAATTGACAAAACAGAAGCCGCTGTGGCTCTGAGACATTGCTCGGATGCAGAAAGCCGGGCTCATGGCTGTTTTCCGTGGCGGTGCTCGGTGCATCCCTGAGACCTGCAGGGAAGGGCAGCGAGTTCCACACTTGATTGGACAGCTGTGGGAAAAGTAAACTCAGGTAGAGAGGAGGAGGCGGCTTCTTGATCGATACTGTGAGGACCAGGCTTAGAAAGCCACAGGAATCCACTCCAATAAATAAAGAAGGAGGATTGCATGGGTGAGTGGCGCCTCGGTTTAGGGGCTGCTTGGGCCGCCCGCATCGCGCCCTGGATTGGCGTGCCTGGGGTCGAGTGCAGCAGCTTCCTGCTCACGTGCGCTCTGGGAGGCAGTGGTGATGGCCCAGGTGCTGGGGTCCCTGCCCCCCTTGTGGGAGACCTGGAAGGAGCTCCGGGTTCCTGCCTGTGCCCTGTCCCAGCTGCAGCTCTGGAAATATGAGGTGTAAGCCAGTGTATGGAAGGTCTCCCTGTGTGTCTGTCCCTGTGTGTCTGTCTTTCAAGTATATAACAATACATTTTTTAGGGGCTGGCGCTTTGGTGTAGTGGATAAAGCCACCTTGCAGTGTTCGCATCCCATACAGGTGCTGGCTCTCTCTGCCATGGCCTGGGAAAGCAGTAGAGGATGGCCCAAGTCCTTGGGCCCCTGCACCCATGTGGGAGATCTAGAGGAGTCTCCTGGTTCCTGGCTTCAGATTGGCTCAGCTCTGGCCATTGAGGCCATTTGGGGAGTGAACCAGTGGATGGAAAACCTCTCTGTGTTTCTCTGATTCTCTGTAACTCTGCATTTCAAATAGATGGATAAATCTTGAAAAAATTAATTTTTTAAAGTTGGTAGAAAATGGAATTAAAAATAAATTTGTTTTTAAAAAGTACCCATAAGGGGGCCGGTGCTGTGGCGCAGTGGGTTAAAGCCCTGGCCTGAAGCACCAGCATCCCATATGGGTGCCAGTTCGGGTCCCAGCTGCTCCTCTTCCAGTCCAGCTCTCTGCTATGGCCTGGGAAAGCAGTAGAAGATGGCGCAAGTCCTTGGGCCCCTGCACCCATGTGGGAAACCCAGAAGCAGCTCCTAGTTTCGGATTGGCGCAGCTCTGGCCGTTGTGGCCATCTAGGAAGTGAACCAGCGAATGGAAGACCTCTCTTTCCCTCTCTCCCTCTCTCTGTAATTCTGTCTTTCAAATAAAATACATCTTTTTTTTTTTTTAAAGTACCCATAAGTAGCTAATTATGCACTTGAATTTATAAAATTAGTAGCCTATTAGATAAATAAGGAAAAAATGAAAAATCTCACAATGGCAATAAAAATAGTAAAATGTCTCGGGGTCACGGATGACAAGGCCAGTGTGTGAATAAGGGAGGCATGCCATGTATTGCCTGGACATCTCCCCTCCCCTCCCCTCCCCTCCCCTCCCCTCCCCTCCCCTCCCCTCCCCTCCCCTCCCCTCCCTTCCTCTCCCTTCCTCTACTCTCCTCTTCACTCCCCTCTCCTCTCCTCCCCACCCCTTTCTCTCTCTTTAATTTTATTTGAAAGGCAGAATTAGATGGAGAGTCAGATCTATCCATTGGTTCACTCCGCATATGGCCTCAACAGCTGGGTCTGGGCCAGGCTGAAGCCAGGAGCTTGGAACTCCATCCAGGTCTCCCACATGGGTACAGGGGCCCAAGCCCGTGGGCCATCTTCCGCTGCTTTCCCAGGTGCATCAGCAGGGAGCTGGGTCAGAAGTGGAGCAGCCAGGACTCCAGCCCACACTCTATGGGATGCCGGCATCCTAGGTGACAGCTTTACCCACTGTGTCACAGTGCCGGCTACAGCTGGGAAATTCAGTGCTTATTAATTTATATGTTACTCAGTTCCTTTAAAATCCCAAAGGAACGTAGAACACACCTGTCAGTTTTAACTTCCTCTGGAAGGGCGAGCCGGGAGACCCGCAAAGGCTGTAGACAAGGGCAGGGGCGGGTGGCGGGGAACCTGCTGGGCCAGTGTCGCAGGCCAGGGAGGACAGAGTGTGGAGTGCAGGGCTGCGCCTCTGGGAGTGTGCGCTGTTGAGCCCAGGGCGTTCAGGGAAAGATCAGCGTGGATTCCAGACGTGCTCTGCCTTAAAGCTGCACCGCCCAGAAGAAACCCACTATGGGCATTTCATTTCCCCAACATACAACATGTTTTCAAAAAGCACACATGTATTTCCGTGTGGTTTGGGCTGTTCACAACATGGGCATTTGTCCTCGGGAGCAAACGCATTTATACAACGTGCCTTCTGATGGCCGAGTAGAAGTAACCACGAGAGGACCTGGGAGAGCCCTGATTGGTGAGGCCGGCCTTGCTGTCCGGGTTTCCTGCAGGCCTGCTGAGGGCACACGAGCCCTTGAGTAAAAACATGTTTATGGTTGGCAGAAGTAGATGCTGACGGGCCGAGCCCAGCAGTAAGCAGTGTTTAAACCCAGGTGCGTGAACTCACTGTGGGAAAAACACTCAGTCCTGCTTGTCTTGAGATGCGTTTGCAATACGGTTTTGCTTTTCACATCATAATGGTCAAAGATTCCACCCTGTTTTGTTTTGAATTGTTTTTGCATCCCTAATCATTTTGATGGCAACTCAGTCCAGACAAAAACTTTGAACTTTTGGAAATTCAAATGGAATTTCAATGTCTAAGCATACTTTTATTGCAGGGACATTGGCTGGGGTGGTGGCAGACTTGCAAGGTATCCAGGTAACACGCAGAGGGCGGGTGGAGTAATGTACAACTTCCGGAGAGTGAGGGCTGGTGGGAAATTTCTGGCTGCCCGGAGGAGCAATTAGGAACAGTCAGAGAGACCAGGATGAGGGCCGAGGGTTGTCCAGAGGAATGAGAAGGTGACGATGGGAACTGAACGTGGACGCCCAGGAACAGCCTGCCCCGGGACGCCCTGGTGAGTGTTTGCCCTGGAAGGAGACCAAATTCCTTGGGTGCCCAGGCTGGGAGGGGATAGGCAGCGTGGACCCATGTCCCTTAGTGCTAGAGTTTTGCACCCAGTGGCTTGTTTGTGAGGGTGGCACCAGGAGCTTGGGGCTCTGCTGGAGGCGCAGGCCAGGGATACCGTGCGGCACTCGCTCTCACACAGGGCAGTGGGTGTGGCCGTCTCTGCACTCACTGCTCTGAGCCATCGGGGTTTGCATCCTAGAGAGCAAAATGCCCTCACCAAGGAAGGCAGAAGTCACTCCACATCCATCAGAAATGTTCACATAGGGGCAGGCGCCATGGTGTAGTCAGTCCAAGCCTCCGCTCACAGCCCCGGATCCCATATGGGTTCCTGTCCGGGCTGCTCCTCTTCCCATCCAGCTCTCTGCTGTGGCCCAAGGGGCCATCTTCGACTGCTTTCCCAGGTGTGTTAACAGGGAGCTGGATTGGAAGCAGAGCAGCGAGGACTTGATACCCACGTGGGATGCTGGTACCACAAGCAGTGGTTGAACCTGTTGCATCACAGAGCTGGCCCCGATTTTGTGAACATTCAATTAAATTACAAGGAATGCCTTAGTGAGGAAGAGCTTGTGCGGTGGTCGCTGCACAGTTGGTTTGACCAGCCAGGGCTGTGTGGCCACAGTGGTGGTGGTGACACCAGGGATTCCTTTGCACTTGCTCCTGAGCACCATCAGTGGGACAAGCTCTTACCACGTGTGCTTGCTCCGTCCTCCCCAGAACGTGGTGAGCTCAGGACTGTTAGTCCCAGCCAAGGGGTGGAGGACCTCGGGGCCTGGAGCCGAGGTTACTTGTCCGGGGTCACAGAGCAGAGTGCACTGTGGCCTGGGACTTGGACCCAGGCCGTGGGTGCTCCAGTGCGTGTGCTTGGTCCTCGCTGTAGGCTGCCCCGGGCTTAGTGCCTGCAGTGTGGATTCTGGGTATTAGGAGCTTTTCCTCCCACTTTGCACGCTACCTCATTTCTTCATTGTTAAAAAGCATGGACTTGTAAAGCCAGTGGGGGGATGGCTTCCTGGGGGCTGTGGGAACTGCTTGTTCAGGTGGAGTTGCCCAGGAGTGGGAGCCGGCACCCTGCCTTCCCCTTGGTGTGTGATTCTCTGGCTCTGTGTGGTTCCCCTGACTGGGACTCCAGCCTGCCAGGAACTATTGGAGCTGGTGAGCCAGAGGCTGCCCTGGGGGAGTGAGCAGCTTGGCATAAAGATGCCAGCGGTGCCCTATTTCACCCCCTCCCCCGTCAGCCTCCTGCTGCTCTCTGGCCTCCTGGGTAGTCGTGTGGTGTGGCCTTTCTTTGCCAGGATGCACGCAGGGCCTCGCTGCCCTGTAGGTTGGGCGTTGGATGTGCTGGTTTCCATCTATTTCATTTTAGGAACCACAGGGTGTCCTCAAAGACATAAAAGGTGGCAGAAGCAGTCCGCAGGTCCGTGCAAACCAGAGCGGTGGCTCGTGTGGGAACCTCAAGACGCCAGGACCAGCTCCCGCGGGCCGGGGTGCCGTGCGGCCAGGTCCAGGTGCTGCAGGTAAGAGCTGGGAGCCCCTGCGGTCTGCAGAGGGCAGGAAAGGGCTGTCCCCTCGGTGAACTGCCTCCCCCCTCCCAGCATCCTCAGCGTCTCCTCAGAAACCCAGCTCCTCACGTCTCCGGAGCCTGTGACCCTGTATCTGGGGCCACTCCCCCCGACCCGGGCCTCTGGTGGCTGTCTTGCCATGGGACAGTGTCGAGCCCCTCACGCTGTCCTGCCCCTCCCAGACCAGGCCCAGCTTTTCCCTTCTGGCCTGGGATCGGGGGTCCTCAGGCGGTGCTGACCAAGCCCTCTCTGGGGACTGCTCAAGGCACACCAGTAACCTTGGTGTGTGAAAAGGTGGGAGAGCCTTTCTGGGTTTTTTCCTTCCCTGGCACACTGAGCCCCTCCAGGTCAGTCTCAGCCACCTCTCAGACTGCCTGGGCCCAGTGGCACCTGCAGCCGGCAGCCATCGGGCCAGAAGCCCCGGGAATACCAGTTTTGGTCTCATTGTTGCTTTTCTAGGATTTATTTATTTGAAAGGCAGAGTGACACAGATTATCTCTCTGCTGGTTAACTCCCCAAATGGCCGCAACAGCCAGGTCTGGGCCAGGCCAAAGCCAGGGGCGTGGAACGGCATCCAAAGCCGTCTTCCACTGTTTCCCAGGCGCGTTAGCAGGGAGGTGGATTAGAAGCCGAGCAGCCGGGACTCAGACTGGCTCTCGGATGTGGGGTGCTGGAGTCGCAAACAGTGGCTGTCACAGTGCTGTCCCTGGTCTCGTGAGGGGCGGGAAGAGAGAGGTGAGCTTTGGGGAGAGAAGAGATTAGGAAAATGAGGGCTCACAGCTTTGAGCTGGCCTGGTCCTTGTCACCTGTCACTGTGCTTCCCCCAGGGACAGGTTCCCCTTGTACAGCACAGTGCAGCACAGCTCCAGGCTGCAGAGGGCGTCCAGCAGTCCACTCCTGAAGAGGAGACAGGAGCGCCAGAGGCTGTAGCCCGGGAGAGGCTGGGGCGGGATGAGCTTGGGGGGGGGGGGGCGGGGCAGCCCAGGTGAAGGCTGGGCGGGGTGCTGGGGAGACCTTAGGGGCTCATCTGCAGAGATGCATGGGGTACAGTGTCCGTTCGCAGCCGGCAAACAGTCCCTCCCTAAAGATTGGGGCAGAGAAGCGGCTGGAGGACCCCTGAGGGAACAAGGTCAGAGTGGAGGTTCCGAAGTGTGAAAAGCTGGCATCAGTGAGGGGCAGTGGAAGGGCGGGGCTGTTTCCTGAGGCTGAGGCCAGGGAAACTGGGGCTTGAACCCCACTCGTGTCTCCTGGGGGTTAGCGTACTCCTGGGAAAGACAAGGGAGCTCTCTGGGCCTTAGCGTCACTGTCGCGGGAATGGCACCCAGGGCTTCCACACAGGACGTCCTCGATGCACCCTAAGCACTGGGGATGGGGGCAGAGGCCCTGGGAGCTCTGTGTTGGGGCTGTGCGCACAGGTGGAGGACAGGGACATCCTGAGCCGTGTCCCTTTGTCCACCAGCTGACGCGGGCCCTCCGGAACCCTGCCACCGACCTGCTGCCTTGTGGGTGCCCTGGTGGAGCATGTTGTCTGTGGATTTGAGAAGGGAGGACTTGGGGTGGCACCTGCCCCCGGGAGGAGTTGGGAAACAGCCTGCGGGGACGGCGGGGGGAGGGAGGGCCAGGGGCCTGTGGCACCAGGCCCAGCGTGGTCCGTTGAGCCTTAGGCTGGGATGAGGGTGGAAGGACAGGGGCCAGGCAGGGGCAGGCAGCCCCCAGGTCCTGATGCCGGTTGTGTCTGGATCCCCGGGCCTTCCCTGGTGCGGGTGCTGCCTCCCCGGCAAGGGAGGACATGGGTGGCTTTGGGGGAGTCTGGGGCAGTGTGCAGCGTTGCTGGGCTCAGCTTCCCGAACAGGTGGTTGCTTCCCCAGGGTGACCCCTCCAAGTGAAAGGCTCGCTGTCTGCCCGCGGCCCCCGGCCCCTCCGCCTGCCGCCCCTTCCTCACCGTGGACTTGCCCGTCTACGCCCTGCAGGTGGGTGCCCGACAGCTCCTTGCTTTTCTTCTGAGATTGTTCAGGGCCTCCAGCTTCTGGAGTCTGGCGTGACCACGCGGGCTGGTGCCTGGGGCGGCCTCCCCGCAGGGCCCACGGGCACAGGAAAGGTGGGGCGGATGACTGGGCTGAGAGTAAAGCTCCCCATGGTAGCGCCTCCCCGTCACCCAGGTGGGGTTTGGTATACTCTTGAACTATTTCTCTACTGAGAAACTCGAGTTCCTGTCTCCTGTGGGAAGTGGGCCCGGCAGTTTGTAACGTGCACGAGAACAGAGCCAGATGGACTCCAGAGCTGGCTTAGCTCGTGGTTAAGGCAGGACCAGGTGGCAGCAGGTGGTCACGGGTGGGGGAATGGCAGGGAGCTGCCCAGGTAGCTGGTAGACTGGCTCACCACGGTACCTTTGCCACCTGCCGAGCTGGGGAGGGGGATGCGGAGCTGAACAGAGACTACCGTGTTTTGTGAACGGGTGCTAGAGAATGTGTGTATGGAGCAGTTTCCTTCTTCCCGTTTTCCTCAAGGAGCAGGTGTCGGAGGGGCGAGTTCCTCCTTGCGTTGTTCAGGAACCGGCTGGGGCAGCGCTCCTGAGCACTTCGGCACAGCGAGGGTCACCCTGAGCCAGGCACCCACCTTGTCCCCCCCCAGGCTGTGGGTGTTACAGCCCTTCCCCCCGTGTCCCCTGGGCCCTGAGCCGTGCAGCACAGCATTAAGAAAAGCAACACAGGAAATAGGGGAGGGTGCCGGCCGCCTAGTCCACACAGCTGGGCGTGCAGCGAAACCAAAGGGGTCTCAGCTCCAGGGTTGGGGCCTTTCGCAGGGGAGAGCTGTGCAGTCCTGCCATGTCTCTCCAAGAGCTGGCAGCAGGCCGTTTCCCAGCATGCACCAGTCAGTTTTGCCACGGGGGAGGGCTGAAGAGGTCCTGTTGCCACGGTAGCACCAAACTCACAAGCACAGGCTGGCAGACCAGACGGGCAGCTGGTGTTGGCGGGCGCCGAAGGGGCCGGCTGGGGCCGGTCAGTGGCCTGTGATCCCCCTCACAGCCCCCATGCCCAGTGTGCAGCTCCCAGTTTGGGGCTGGTCGAGTCAAAACTTCTAAAGTAACATTTTGTAGATTGTTCATTTGGGTACTGCTGTAAATAGCAGCCTGGCAGGAGTTTGTGTATACCAGGACGTGTGCAGGGCTGTAACAGCTGTCGGGGACGATGTGCGGAGGGCACGCCCAAGTCTGCTTGCAGGGGGAGGCTGGTCTCGCAGTCAGACGGGCACCGGCCTTGCACAGACTTGCTGGCTGCCCGACTGGACGCAGGGGCGCTCGGAATACATTTTTCCCTTTTTTGGCCTCGTGCCTTTTGAAGTGTATTTGTTCGGTCGCTCTGCAGGTTCTCCTCCACCCTCTGCTTGTTCTGTGCTTTTGTTTCCTGAAGTTGGGGACTTTGGGGGCTGGGGTGGTCCTGCATGAGGGTCTTGCAGGCTGAATCCAGGCAGCCACATAGGTGGTGCTGACATCACGTCCCCTCCTGCATGGAATTAGCCTCCTTCTCCCCGAGAGCAGCCGGTTTAGATGGACGCCGAGGGAAGGGGGGTGAGTGCAGAGGGGGTGCTGAGGTTTGCTAACAGCGGCTGCTTCCGTGAACAGACCCTGAGTGATGTGCCCACGTGCACAAGCGTGATTTCCTGGCCGTGAGGGTGCGCGGGTGAGCACGATCCTGTGAGCGAGGGCGCGTACGTGAGTGTATTTCCTGGAAGAACGCATACGCCAGCGCATTCCGGGGGAGCTAGGGAGTGTGCACGGGTGTATTTCCTGGGCATGAGAGTGCACACAGAAGTGTAGATTCTGGGAGCAAGGGAGCGTGTATGAGTGCCTGGGAGGTGTGTGTGTGTGTGTGTGGGGGGGGGTGCTGTGTATTTCCAGGGAGCAAAAAGGTGCACACTGTGTCTTTCTGGGCCGAGGGTAGGGGGGATGGGGTGGCGTAGCGGGGACACACAGGCATACGAGTGTTTGCCGAGAGCGAAGGTGCGCACATGAATGTATTCCTGGGGGCCGGGGGATGCCGCGGGAAGCCGGGAGGGTGCCGTCAGACCACCCGAGACCCAGCCCAACCTCCGAGTCCACTGCTGCTGACTGTCAAGCCCTCAGCCAGAGGCCGATTAAGTGAAGAAGAACAGCAGCTCGTCGTCCTCGTCGTTTTCCGCCTGCTTGTGCTTCGGGGTGCCCTTGGTCTTGACAGTCGGCGGCTGGGAGCGGCACAGCAGCTTTCTGCCTCTCTGCCAGGGGGAAGATGGGCTGGGTGGGCCGTGCCGGCGGCATCACGGGCCCCTGAGTCTGCCCGGTGCTGACCAAGCATAGCCGGCACAGCACCGCCCCTTTGGGGTGGTGTGTGTGTGTGTGTCTGGGAGATAGCCGGCTGCACAATGAAGCTATTTCCTGGGCTTTGGGGTAGAGGGCCCTCTCCCCGGCAGGGACTGCCCTTCCCCGAGAGACAGGCGACAGCACCGGCCTCCATAGAAAGCAGCGGGCGAGCCTCGGGCATCTGTCAGGGACGATGCTCAGCTCTGGGCCTGCTCTAGGGTCAGGGCTTCCTGCTGCCAGGGACCCCGTGGCGTGGAGGCCTTGGAACTCAGCAGTCGGGGAATCCCAGTGACAGTGACCTTGGCTTAGGGTCCTGGCTGGAGTGTTGATGGAACAGCGAGACCCTGGAGGGCTGAGCCGTGGGTGGGGGCTCAGTGAGCTGAGTGCCTGCTCCTGGCAGGGATGGAGGGGCACGGCTGGGCCAGGCAGCAGCCAGGAGTGAGGGTGTAGGAGACCTGGCCCGGGTCTCAGGCTGACAACTGGAGGAGGGCATCTTGGAAGAGACAGGGCCAGGGGGCTGGGGGCGGGAGAGGCAGTAGGTGTGGCCACAGAAGACCCTGCTCCTTCCTGGCCCTCCTCTCACTCCCCCTGAGAGCCTCAGTGGCAGCATCTGCAAAGGAAGCTACAGGACCCCCGGCCACCCCTGCCCACCTTCTTCTTGATCTCGGCCTGGGCCCGGGCCTGGGCCCGCTGCAGACGCTCCTCCTGCAGCTGCTTCTGCAACCTCACCGTCTCCTCCCGTAGCCTGCGTGTGGGGAGATGGCACGAAGGGCTGGAGGGGCCCCGAGAGGCTCCCCGGAAGCCCCTCTTCCTCTGCTCGCCGGCTCTCAGCCCTCATCCAGCATTTGACGGCCAGCTGGCACCCACTGCCCCTGCCACGTGACTCTCAGCACCCACCTGCTGCTCCTCCCTCCAGCACTGCCCGCCCCGCCCCCAGCCAGGAAAGACAAAGCCCTCCCCCTTGTCCCTGGTCCTCCAGGTCCAGGTTGTGCTGGCCACATCCTCCGGCCTCTTGTCTCCCCATCACTGTCACCGTCCCTCCCTCTATTCCAGATGCTGACTTCCGTCTCCTGCCTGGCGCCAGGGGCTCCGTCTGCCTGCGAGCTCTCTGAGGGCGGGTTTGCTTCGGCCCTGCCGGGCTGGGCCGGGTACTTGCCTCAGGCGCCGCTCCTTCTCCTTGGCCTTCTCCACCTGCTCGACCTTGGACTGGGGCACGCGCTCCAGGTTCTCGAGCAGCTCGTTGAGCTGGTGCTCGATGATGGCCAGCATCTGCACGGTGCTCAGGTTGGCCTCCTGCTGGCTGCCGACGCAGTGGTGGTACACATCCATCACCTTGTGGTTCAGGCTCTCCAGCAGCTTGTCCTGCGCACGGATGGACGAGGGTGGCCTCCAGCGGGGCAGCGCGCCGGCCTCCCAGGGTGGGGAGCGCCGCCCACCTCACAGCAGGTGCTTGGGGGATGTGGGTTGGGACCTGGGCTTTCCTTGGCCAGAGCAGCTCAATGCTTTGACTTCCTATGGGCACTCAGACCTGGGCTCCCAGCCTGCACCAGGGCTCACCCTGGCTCGGCCCCGCCCCCAGCTGCCCTTGGAGAGCCCGCTGAGGCCCAGTGCCCATCTCCCTGGAGGAGCTCCCCACAGAAGCGTGTCCTGTGTGGCCATGGGCAGGTCAACTCCCCTCCTGGAGCTGCTGTAACATTTCAGAAACATGGCTGCCACTGCCCCCTCTCTGCAGGCAGAAGGCCCCGGGACACAGCGCGGGCCCAGCCGCGGCACTTGGTAGTGTGGGAGTGACTCAGCAAAAGAGTAGATTAAGGAGAAACGAATGAGGTGCCAGAAGTGCGGTCATCATGGGAGTACACTGAGCCTTGGCTGGCTCTCGGCCCTGCTGTCCCCTCACCATCCTGTCACCTTCCTGGGCTGGCCTAGGGACACACCTCCTCCCCTCCCCCAGGGTGGCCTTACTGGACAAAACGTGTAAGAAAGTGAAAGAATACAGGAAGGAGGAGGGTTTCGGCTGCTGAACTGGCACTGGGGCTACTGCAGGCAGCGCTCCCGGGGGCTGCCGGAACCGCCCCCCCCGACCTACCTGCTGGTCACCCATGTATTCCCCGAAGTGGAAGACCCGGGCTTTGAGCTCCAGCTCGGCGGCCGTCTCTTCCTCCTTGATGATGGATCTGGTCAGCGTGTGGATGAGCTGCTTGAGTTGGTTGACCTCCCTGTCCCTGGAGAGGGCAGAGCAGGGCTCAGGCTGCCCGCGCAGCCCTGGGCGTGTCACCACCCTCACCCCCACCAACTGTCCTGAGGGCCGGAGGACCGTGGGTGCCAAGTGTCTCGGGCCAAGATGTCAAAAATGCTGGAAGAATCCAGGGGATGATATTTAAAAGCCATAACCGTCAGCATTAAATTTAACACAGGGTTCACGCAGAGTGAAATTAATGTGAAGTGTACACTTGGGTAAGGAGGGTGTCTGCACAGAGTTAGGCGACCATTGTCGTCTGTAATGTTAGGACGTTGTCACCATGCCCGTGGCAGTTGGGCCTCCTCCCTCCCCCTTTGCCTGATGCCACCCCTGGGTGACTGTGGTTTCTTGGGCATCTTGCACGAGTGGGAACACACAGTACCCGGCCTCAGCGACTGGCTGCTCGCACCCAGCGTGTTTCCAAGGCCCGGCCGCCCCTGCTCAGTGCGGGTCAGTTTGGTTCCTCTTCGGGCCAAATGACGGTCCGTTGTCCAGACACGTGGGCGTATGAGGTGACGTCTTAACCCCTGCACCAAACGCTTGCCCCAGGAATCGTTCTTTTGTTTCTTTTAGCTGCTGATGGAATTGTGTAGAGTCCTTTCGATGATAACCACAGAGATATTTACAGATAAAGTGATCGAGTGTCTGGTAGGGGAGGGGAGGCGGGGTCCCGGTGAACTGATAAATACTGAAGCTGGTGGCGGAGGCCGGGGGCCGCTCTACTGCTGTCTCTGCTTGTGCATGTGTTTGTAGGCTTGCAGTTTGCTTAGCACTAATGGGCTGAATTTGGAGAAGTTAGCAAAATTTTTTTAAAAAGATACCAAGATAGAGGCTCTCGGTAAATGGGGACCTGTCCCCAGAAATCCGATGTTCTCGTGACGCCTGGAAAGACCAGGCCAGAGCCCTCAGACCTGCGGCAGCAGCAAGGCCAGGAATCCAAGGGAACCCGAGCCACCTCGCCACTCCCCGAGCCAGCTCGGAGCACTGCGGCTCCGCACGCGCGGGACGCCTGCGTGTAGGGTGCTGGAGGACACCAGGAGGCCTGTGTCGTGTCTGGTTCCTTTGCAGGTCCTTGCATGTTTGGTCTGATCGGCCTTGTGGTCGTGGGCTCTCTCTGCTCCCCAGCTTCGTGGAGCGTGGCCCAGGGTGAGCCCCCGGCCCTGCACTTGGGTGTTTGCAGCATAGTTCAGTTTTCATCCACTGCCTAGTGGGCTTTGGTTCCAGTTCATTCTGTCTGCATCTCTGAGAATTCTTTCCACATTCCATGTGCATCCTATCCCGGGTCCTGATTCTCCCATCCCCCGTCCTCGTCCTTTTCCTCTGAGTTCTGGCAGCTGTCCCTGGGTTATCACCATCTCTTCTGCCAACCCACTGGCCAGCTGTGTCCAGTCTTTGCTGTGACCTTAACCCAGAGGTCTTTCCCATGACCGCATGGGTCCTTCCGGTGGCAGGGACACAGTCTCTGCAGGGAGGACCAAAGACATTCCTCGAGGCTCAGGATCTTCAAACTTACCCCCTCGATGAAGGAGTTTCCATTTCTGGGGACATCTGTCCCCTGTCCTTAGAGCCTGAAGTCGATGTGGACCCAGTGTTAGGGACAGAAGATGCGTTGTGCCTGATGCGTTGTGCCTGGGTGAAACCTGGCCTGGAGGCTGATGTGTTGCTATGCAGCCTCATTGCCACATCTGGGTGGTACAGGTACCTGGTGTGGCTGCCCAAGACTTGTCTCACCCAGTGCCATGTCCTTGCCGGCAGGAGCTCCGTGCCAGAGTTGTGGCGACCCAGAGTGGCTGGCCCGGTTCTGGAGCTCACCAGGCTGAGCCTCCTCTCCACCCACTGTCTAGTTTACACACAGAAATACAGCTGGGACCTGTGCATCGTTTGATGAGGGCTGGCAGACCTTTGCACCTTGGTATGCATCAGCATTTCCTTACAGGGATGGTGTTGACTCCGGCGGCTGAGATGTTGGCACTCCCACATCCCTGGTGCAGTCCCAGTTCCACTTCCGATCCCAGCTTCCCGACAGCAGGCACCCTGGGAGGCAGCAGTAGTGGCTCCAGGGGTTGAGTCCCTGCCACCCGTGTGAGACCTGGGCGGAGTTCCCAGCCCCCAGCCTCAGGCTGGCCCAGCCCTAGCTGTCGCCGGCATTTTGGGAGTGAACCGGTAGGTAGGAGATCTCTGTGTCTGTGTGTCTCTCCCTTACAGAGAACAGACACAAAGTATTTCCAACACCCCCAGAGCTTCCTCGTGCACACGGCGTGGGCTGGTGCCTCTCGCCCTCAAGATGGTTGTCCCTGTCACCTGCCCCCTGATGTGCGTGCTGTGGAGTGTGGACTGAACCCAGAGCCTTGCTTCTAACTGACAGGATGTGGAGTGGATGTCACTCTAATCAGGCCCCAGGAAACGGGACCTCCACCTTGCTGGCAGACACTCTGAGGAAGCCAGCAGCCGGGACAGGCAGCCAAAAACAGAGCTTCAGCAGTCGTGTGGGTGAGCTTCCCCCACGGAGCCTGCAGGTGACACACAAGGCACTCGGGGTGCACTGTATGGTGCCCATTATGTGGAGGAGATAGCCGGTACAGCTGGTTCAGGAAGGTCAAGTTAGTGACCCGAGCAGAGCAGGTGGCCCTGGGGTCTGCCTTCTTCCCGTCATGTCTGAGTGGCTGTTTGCATGGCTGGCCGCGTTGATCCTTTGTTCCTGTTGATTGTGGAACAGCCCTGTGTCCCTTAGATACCCACTTCTGGGTCCCTGGAAACTGAGCGTGGGATGCTGCCTGGCACGGAGCAGTTGGGGCTGCTCAATCGTTGGCGGGCAGGTGAGAGACTGGCGTGGATGATGTGGTGGGCTGTGTAGCATACTTTCCTGCAGCCCACCCCTTCATTTCAGTCCACTGAGACCAGTCTGAGGGCTCTGCCCTCCCAAGCTGTAATGGAAGCCACTCGTGGTGCTGAAGCCGCTCGGCTTGGGGCGAGTTGTTGCCGTGGCGACAGTCTCCCACACATAGCGTGGACAGACCACACTTTGTACACCTGCTTGGGCAGTTCTTGTTGGCTGTTGGCTTTCTTTCTTTTAATGGTGAAACGGGCTGCTCACTTACTGTTGCAGCTATTTATATGCTTCTATAGAGATGTTTTCCTGAGAGCAGTTTTAGGTTCACGGCAGAATGGGGGGGAAGGTACAGAGAATTCCCCTCCCTGCCACGCACTCCCCTTCCCCAGCTGCTGTCACCATCCCCCACCCCAGGGGGCCATTCGTTACAATGACGACCCTGCACTGTGATCACCCGCAGAGAAGAGGCACATCCTCGGTATTGTCCACAATGACTTGAGTCCAACAGTTGAGCACCACACACAGTGGCTTTACTGCCACAAAACTCCCCATGCCCCTGGTGACTGCTGATCCCCTCACCATTCCCACGGATTCGCCTTTTCCAGAAGTCCTGTGGTTGGAGTCCCAGGGCACACAGCCTTTCAGACTGGCTCCCTCCACTCCGTCATATGTCTTAGTGCTGTCCGCGCCTTTGCAAGGCTTGACCGTTTTTAGCACTGCATGCTCTCCCAGTGCATGGATGTACACCAGCGTTCGTCTGTCTGTTCACCTGCTGAAGAACATCTGGGATTCTTTCAACTGTGTCGACGAGGAATAAGGCTGCTGTGAACACCCTGGGTGCAAGTGTTTGAGGGCGTGGATTTTCCGCCCATTTGGGGAAGCACCCAGGGGCACAGCTGCGGGATGCTGTGGTAAGAGGATGTTTGGCTTTGTGAGCAACCCCCACGCTGTCTTCCATGTGGCTGCCCCACTCTGCATTCCCAGCAGAGAGCGAGCGTACCTGTTCCCCATTTCCTCGCCAGTGCCCGGTGGTGCCAGTGTTCTGGGCACTGGCCTTTCTCACAGAGGTGCAGCAGTGTCTTCTTAAGGCAGTTGTTTGCAATTCTCTAATGACATGGTGCCAAGTCCTTTACACATGCTTATTTGGCACCTATATGTGTTATTCAGTGAGGTGTCTGTTCAGGTACTTTGCTAATTTCCTATTAAGTTTAATGGTCCTTTTTAATGTATCAGATAATGTCTCCCTACATAGATCTTTTGCAAATATTCTCTTCCAGTCCATGACTGGTCTTTTCATTCTCTCGACAGCATCTTTTATGGGGCAGAAATTTTCCATTCTAGTGGAGTCTGGTTCAGCAATGATTTCTTTCACATACTGTACTAAAAAGTCATCTCCTATGTTTTCTTCTAGCAGTGTATATTTTTTCCTCTTATGCTTAAGCCAGCGATTGACAGGGAGATGTGATTTGGTGAAGGGGTTGGGGTCTGCGTCCACACGCACGAAGATCTTGGGTTGTCACTGTCCCAGCACCATGTGTTAAAACGCTGGTTTTGTCCCTTTTGTTTCTTGGCTCCTTGGTCACAGATTGGCTTCCTGTTTTCCTGTGGATCTGTTGCTGTCCTATGGATCCATTTGCCTGTTCTCTCACCAATACCACACCGTCTCTGTTAGTGTAGTTTTAATAGGTCTTGAAGTTAAGCTGCGTCAGTCTCTAGCATTGTTGTCCAGTGCTGTGTTAGCTGTTCCACCCAGTACTGTGTTGGCTACTGTCTTCTGCCTCCCCGTGCGAACTTTAGAACTGGTTTATCCATTCCCACAAGAGAACATGCTTGTGTTTTTATTGGGATTGTGTTGAATTACAGATCAGGTGAAGTGTCTTCTTGGCAGTAGTGAAGCTTCCTCTCCATGAACATGGTATCTCCACTTGCTTAGTTACTTGATTTCATCAGAGTTTTGTAGTTTGCTTCATACAGATCTTGTTTGTATTTTGTTATGTTTATATCTGTGTAGCTAGTTTCTTGTTACATGTGCTAATGTAAGTGGCATTGAGGTTTTTTTTTTTCTTTTTTTATTTGAGAGACAGAGAGAAAGGTCTTTCTTCCGTTGGTTCACCCCCAAAATAGCCGCTACAGCTGGTGCGCTGCGCTGATCCGAAGCCAGGAGCCAGGTGCTTCTGGTCTCCCATGCCGGTGCAGGGCCCAAGCACTTGGGCCATCCTCCACTGCACTCCCAGGCCACAGCAGAGAGCTGGACTGGAAGAGGAGCAACCAGGACAGAACCGGTGCCACAAATGGGACTAGAACCTAGAGTGCCGGCGCTGCAGGCGGAGGATTAGCCTAGTAAGCCATGGCGCCGGCCTGAGTTTTTAATTTCAGTTTCTGCTTGCTCACAGATGGTGTTTGGGAAAGCAGTTGTCTTGTGTAACTTAAAGTTAAGTCAGCAACCTTGCCATAATTGCTTGTCAGTTGCAGTGGCTGCTTGTTTCACACTGTCTTCATAGAGCATCATGACATCTGGGGACAGACACAGTTTGGTTTCTCTTTTTAAACGATTTTCCATTTTTTGAAAGGAAGAGTGGTAGGGAGAGAGAGAGACGGATCTCCCACACACTGATTCACTCTTCCAGGGGACGGAACACCTGGGGCTGGGTCGGGCTGAATGAAGCCAGGAGTCTGGAACTGCATCCAGCACTTGGGCCTCCTTCCCAGAAGTCTCACCAGGGAGCTGGATTGGAAGTGGGGCAGCCAGGACTCGAACCAGCGCTCAGATCCGGATGCTGCGCCACAATGCCAGCCTTGACAGTTTTATCTCTTCTTCCCAGCCTGCATGCAGTTCCCCTTTCTTGTCTTGTTGCACTAGCTGGGACTCCCGGATGCTGAGTGATCAAAGAATATGCCCTTCCCTCGTTCCGCATCTCCGTGGGAAGTTTCTAGTTCCTCACCATTTAGTGTGGTGTTCACTGTAGGAGGGTTTATCAAGTTGAGGGAATTCCATTCTATCTCTAGTCTGTTGGGAGGTTTTTTGTTTTTGTTTTTGTTTTGTTTTTTTATCATGAACAAGTGTTAGATTTTGTTGGGTGCTTTTTCTTGATGGATACAATTGTGATTTTTCTTTGTTGTTAGCTTACTGATGTAACGTTACAGTCATTGATGTTAGCACACTGGACCAGTCTTGCATCAATACCACTCAGTTCTGTTACAGAATTCCTTATGTTTATTGTTGGATTTAATCTGCTGATGAGCTGTTGAATGTATCTGTGTCTGCCCTGGTGAGAGAGACCAGCTTGACTCTGCTTTTCTCGTGAGGTCTTTGTGGTTGGTTTTAGGATCACGCTAGCCTCAGGGCACAAGCGAGGAAGCATTCCCTCTGCTTCTCTGTTCTGCAGAAGGTCGTGGAGAATCGGTATTGTTTCTCCCTTGTTTCATAGAGGTCACCAGTGAACCCCTCTGGGCCTGCAGCTTTCTTTTTTGGAAAGTTAGTAATTGTTGATTCAGTTTCTAGAATAGATATAAGCCTATGGAGGTTGTTTATTTCTTTTATATATATATTTAAAGGTTTTTTTCTGAGAAAGAGTGGTTGAGTTCATGGAAGTTAAATGCACGTGGGCGGGGACCCCCCTGGAAACAGCTGTTGGCTGGGCAGGTGTTGTCCCCTCGGGCGGCTCGGCTGGCTGGAGAGCAGCTGCAGGGGTCACCTCCAGCGGCCAGTGGTGTGTGTGCGCCTGCGTGTGTGTACGTGTGTGTGTGCATGTGTGTGTGAGTGTATGTGTGTGTTGGGGGAGGGACCCGTCTTTTCCAGGTTCTCTGAAAATCTGGGCGGCTTCCTGCCCCGCCCCAGATCCCCTCTCTGTTGGTCTCTGATGCATCCCAGCTGTGCAGGGGAACAGTCTTGCCGAGAGCTGGTGGCTCTGCACCAGCCTGGACACTGCTAGAGACGCCAGATGCATGGGGCATGCGCCTCAGGAATGTGGCTGCCCCATGGGACACTGAAGCTTCGCCGGCTTCCACCCCTGGGCCTTTGCACTCGTGCCCCCTCTGTCCAGAGCCCTCTTCCCCAGACACCCGCGTGGCTGCCTGTCCATCCGCCCCTCGGGAAGTTTCTGGACCACAGGCCGCTTCCTCCTGCTCACCCACCTGCTGTCCCCCTGCAGGTCAGCCCCCTTTCTCAGTCCTGATCCCCCCCCCCCCAGCACACAGCCAGCATTAACAGGGCAAGGCTGCGGGTCTGGCTGCTGCTGAATGCTGGCCTTGCCTTACCCCGTGGAGCTTAGGCCAGAGCACATGGTCGGCCGGTCCCTGGGGAATTGAGGGACGTGTCCCTGCCCTGGACAGACTGCCTCTAGTTCCCCAGGCTGACCCTGCCCGGGGCCTGGGCATTTGGACCTGTGTGCATGTGGGATGGGGACTGCAGGTGGCGGGGGCCACGCCTAGCAGGAGGGACCCAAAAAGCCGCAGGTGGGCTCCAGGTGAGAGCTGGACAGCCTCCTGCCTTCACTTGCTGCCTCTCTCCCAGGACCGTGGACACTGGGATTTCCCCCGGGTCCTTCCGGGGCCCTGGCCGCCTTGCCACGCTGGCCACCTCCCTTCTCCCGTGGCTCTTTCTGGCTCCCGCTGGCGCGTTTCAGCCCTGGTTGCCACACAGCTGCACCCAGAGCAGCCTGGCCCCAGCCCAGGTTCCCTGTCACGTCCTGCGGCTGTGCTTACTCCCGCCTCTTGACGCTGCCATCAGCTAAGGCACGGATGGGGACGCGCCCCCTCCCCAGGGCCAGGCCTGCTAAGGGACAGTCAAAACCAGCTTTTTTCCAAAGCGGGAGCCGGCCCTCCTGTCCCCCCGCCCCCCCCCCTCCCCCCCACTGCGGACAGCCCATACGCGCTGGCCGGCGTGGGACCTACATGCGCAACTGCGTGTTCTTCAGGCTGAGGCTCAGCTCCTCCAGGGCCTCCTCCATCTCCTGGCGGTTCTGGATCAGCGACAGGTTCTGCTCCTCCAGCTGCACGAACTCGTCCAGGAGCTGCTGCGGCTCCGTGAAGTACAGCGGCAGCTCCTGCACCCACCGAGCGAGCCGCTGCGGGGTCTGGCCGGGGGGCCGCGCGGAGCAGCGCAGTGGGGAGGGAGCGGGGCGGGGGAGGGCGTGGGCCATGAGTGGGGCCAGGCCTGGGAGGGGGAAGGGCAGGGTGGGTCCAGAGCCGGGCTGCTGACCTCCCTGTCGCTGTCGACGTCCTCGTGGGTGGGGACGCCAAGGGTTGACCTGTGATGAGAAGGTGGGCTCAGGGCCCCGGGGCTCACGCTGGCCTGGCAGAGGTCTGAGGGCACCCAGCCAGAGCGACCCCCTCCCCCATCTCTCCTCTCCCCACAAGTTCCCAGACTGTGCCCCCTGGCCCTACAGCTGTCTGAGAGCAAGCAAGGATGGCTTTGAGAGTCGTGCCCTCGTGGCCAGTGGGAATAAAGCTTGATTTGTCAGCCCTGCCTCCTCCACGCTGCAGGTCACTGTGGATGCCGACCCCACCCCAGGGCCTTTGCACCTGCAGCCACCCCCACCCCCACCCCCACCCAGGCTGTCCCCTCATCTGCCACTCCTGTACTGAGGGCCTTGGAGGCCCTCAGCAGATTCAGCCTTGGCCCTGCCCTTGATGGCGCCACGTACGGCCACCGTGGGACACTCGAGGCCATCCTCAGCCGACCCTGGGCACTGAGAGGCTTGTGAACACAGCTCTGTGGGCTCTTAGTGCTCAGTGTGGGGCCTTGGATGGAGACTCCACTCCGTTGACTTCCAGGTTCACTCTCAGTGCCCCTGCCTGGGTTTCCACCAGGATTGTGGGTCCTGCCGCCTGAAGACTGGGGTAGGGGGCGGCCTGGGAGACCCTAGGCCCTGGTATCACAGAGGGATTCCTGGAGGAGGGGCCATGGTTACAAGGAGAGCACAAGCGGAGTGCCCCACCCTGCGCCCACTGGTGCCCTGTTCACAAGTGAGGGGCGCACAGCTCAGGGTGCTGGCCACCTGCTCACAGTCACCTCCAGCACTGCTGGCCCGCAGGCTGCCTGAGAAGCCACTGTGCAGAGCACCTGGGCCATTGTGGACGTCACAGATGGCGGCCAGTCTTCCCAACCGGGCATCGCCCCAACACGTAAAGAGGAAGGTAAACTTGGAAACTGGAGAGGGTGGGACCTTGGCCAGCCTGGCCAGCATGAGTTTGGGATATGGGAGCTTGAGTGTGTTGGGTGGGGGGTGAGCATTCAGATGTGCAGCTCGGGGACAGGTGAGGTCTGGGCAGTCACAGAACAGGGAGGGTGGAGGATGAGCAGCGGGTGCAGGTCTCACAAAGGGGAGGGCGGCACTGGCAGCTGCGGGCAGAGAGGGCGGGCGAGGCCCTCAGTCCCCACTTCTCCCCATCCCCACAACCACTGTCTGCATGCACAGCACATCACACACAGAGCTTCCAGAAGGAAACACGGGAGAATGTGATCGTGACTTTGAGCTTGGCAAGGACTTTTCTGGCAGGGCACAAAATGCCATCAACCATAGAAGAAAGCCTGGGTGAATGAGACCTCAATAAGATGCAGAATTCATGTCTCGCAGAAGACAACGTACAAAGAAGGCAAGACACAGATGGGACATCTTCGGCCTCCGCTGAGCACACAGGGCCTGTGATGACTGACAGCCAGAGCCCAGTCTCCGCGTGGATGTGCAGGAAAATGTCACAGGAGGACTTTGCCTCTGCCACCAGGCAAGTGCCACGAGAGCCACAGGAGGGGCCACTTCCCACCCACGGTGACCACGTGTCCTGGTGCTGCCCGCCCCTTCTAGCGAGACACAGTAAGGACGGGCCCAGAGCTGTGCAGCTCCGGTGCCAACCAACAGTCCAGGCCCACAGCCCAGGGGATTCTTGCCCTCTGGCTCCCTCTGCTGTGCCATGACCACCGCGGGATCAGGACCAGGCGCCCAGGGACAGCCCGATGCCCAGAGCCGTGAGATCACAAGTCTTCCTACGAAGCGGTCCTCAGCCCGCCTACCCGCTTCACCTGCTCTTTCTCGCAGACCCCTTGCTCCAGGCTCTGCCTGCAGTGTCCCTCTCTCCCTCTGCCTGCTGGGTGGCCCTGGTGCTGTCCCGTGTGGACCCTCCTGCTCCCGGGCAACTGTGAGTAGCAAACTCTCTTTCTGCTGGTTGTCATCTCCTGGCTTTTTGGCCTCACCACACCTGGGTGGTGCCAGGGCCGGGCTGGAGGGACACTCCCTGGTCCAAGTCCCCCTCTCCCCTCAAGCCCACTCACCTGCTGGAGTCCAGCTCGCCATGCGCACTTGCTGGGCTGGCGCTTTTGGCCAGGAGCTGTCCCAGCCTTGCCACCTGCAGAAACTTCGAGGGTTTCTTTGTGCCCTGAGCGTCTGGAGGGAGCAGAGCAGAGGTGGCCATGCGCCCCAGGCCTGGGCTGCACGGCCCCTCCAGCCTAGGGCGGCCACTCACCTCGCGTCCACAGGGACAAGACCTTGCCTTTGGTGCCTGGTCCTACAGGAAGCAAAGGAGGCGCCCTCGATGCCTCGGCGGGAGCCGGGCTGCAGCTGCTCCCAGGACTCACCTGATGGCCTCCCCCAGCCTCAGGAGGAGGGGGTGCTCGGGAGGAAAGCCCCCCGCCCCCATGCTCTCTCTCCCCAGAGAAAGCCTGGGTTGTGACAGAGGCGGCGGCAGGGTGGCCGCCACCCTGCACAGAGCCCAGCTAGGGCTGTGAGGGGTGGGATTGGGGCCAGTAGCTGCCGAGAGGCCTGCTGGGCCCCTGCCAGCTGGGTGTGGGCTCCCTGCCACCTCTGTCCCCAGGGCGGGAAGCATGTACCACTCTCTTTGGCCAGCTCAGCAGCCTCCTTGGCCTTTTTGATGGCCAAGCGCTTCTTCTCCTGTTCCTCCAGCCACTCCTTGGGTGACAGCTTGTAGAGGAAATCCTTGTAGGCCTTGTACTGCTGCAGGGTGTCTTCCACTTTGGAGATTTCGCTGGGCCCAGGGAGGGGTCAGGAGAGGTCAGGCTCTGCCATTGCAAGGCCCCTCCCGGCCGCACCTGTCCCCTCCACTATGGCCCACCCTGGGCAGGCTCCCGGTCCTGTAGCACAGGTACCTAGTGTGGTGTGCCGGGGGAGAAGGGTGCCCACCCCACAGGGCCCCGGCGCTAGCCAGTTCTACTTCCAGCCTTGCAGCCGTGTGACAGAGGGGCTCACAGTTCCTCTTCACCCCAGGGACTCTGCTGCCACTCTCTCAGCCACACCTGTTGCCTCCCACCCACCTCAGTGGCGTGGCCTTGGCCAAGTCACTGAGCTTCAGCCTCAGTCTATTCACCTGCAGAATGGGCAGCTGCCCTCCAGCAGGGCCTAGAGGCCCCGGGAGGTAAAGTCTTGAGGTCTGCAAGGTGCTGGTCTCCCTTTGGCTCCCCCTCCCCTGCCTGGGGAAGGCGACGTGCCTGAGACAAAGGGAGCCGGGCAAGCCAAGACCTCCAGCCTGACCTCTGACCTCACCTTTTGATATTTGTGATCTGGGTGGTGAGTTCCTGTATTTCAAGGATCTTCTCCATCTTGGTTTTGGTCTCCTTCTCAGCCCTGGGTGTGGGGACGGTGGGCTAATCACACAGCACTGGGGAGGAGCAGGCACACTGCCCTGGCCCCGGGCTGGGGACAGGAACGGGGGGGGGGGGGGGTTGCAGGTGCGGCGCAGCAGGGGGCAGCTAGGGCTGGGTGGCACCTGGCCAGGAGGATGCAGCAGGCCTGGGGGGTGGCGCTGCCGGGCCCGCCCCACCTGGGGGCTGCAGGCTCACTCATTAATGGCGTGCATGCAGCTCTGGTCATTCTCCCTGAGGAACTCATCGAAGAGGGACTTGTCCTTCTCCAGGGACTTCTCGGCCTGCGCCAGCTTGGCCTCCTCCTTGGTGGCCACCATTTCGAGGCGCTGGATCTCCCTCTGCTTCATGTTCAGGGCGTACTGAGGGCCAGCAAAGCCGAGTCACGTTCCCCGGCCGGGGCCGGTTCCCCTGCCCTGGGGGTAGGGGGGGTGGGGGACCCTGGCGCAGCTGCGTCTACCTGGATGAGGGACATCTGTCGCTGCTCCATGATGTAGTTTCTGATGCTGTCGGACCGCAGCTTCTGTTCTACATTGGCAGGGCAAGGGGACAGAGCCAGGTTCTTAGCACACTTGCCGAGGGGCCCACCAGGGGCTGAGGCCCCTGGGGCCGTGGTGGGCCACCCCATCCCCTGTCCCCAGCCCAAGAAGAGAATGCCAGCCAGGACGTCCACCCTGTGTCTGACTCGGGCCTCTCTCTGCCTGTGGGAATGCGGCTCCCAGCTGAACTCAATACTGAGAGAGCCAGGACATGACTGGGCAAGGGAGAAAAAATGGCTGTTGGGCTCTCCGCTCGGGGCACCCCGAGCCCCGAGTGTCCAGGGCGAGAAGCGCCTGAGTCCACATGGCCAGGCTTTCCAGCAAGCCGGAGTCGTGGAGGTCTGGACAATCCTCCTGAGTTAAGCAGGGCCCTGGCCTGGCCCCTCTGGGCGACCTTGGAGACGTCCCTGCCCCCGAAGGAGTCCCAGCTCCCGGCTGGTGGTCAAGGTCGGGACAGTAAGGAATCTCGTGGCCCAAACCCACTAGGCCCGGCCTTCCCTAAGCAGACCCCACCTGGGGATGGAGGGCAGAGGCAGAAATAGACAGGTGTGGGGCTGGACACGCAGAAACCCCCACAGCCACAGGCTCCTGCCAGACATCCGACTCGGAGCCTCTCGTGTTTGCCATCCCACCAAGTCCACGCCCCGGCTGCTGCTTTCAGGGAGGAGCTTAACACACGCTCGGTGCTGAGATGAGGCTGCCGGCCCCCATGCACGTTCAGCGTGAGGACACACTTCAGCCCCGCCGGCCACGAGGCCTGCGCCGTGACAGGGTCAGGAACTTGACCATGACCATGAAGCTCTCGAGCGCTGGAACCAGGGTGCAGCCGAGGTCCAGAGTGGCGCTGTGTTCACCACCAAGGTAAACTGGCTCCGTCTGCTGCGGTGTGGCCCGCATGCAGACACACCCTGGGGGTCCCCGGCTGTCGGGGACTGGTGGCGCGAGGGGCGGCACCTTTGGTCACGGCGAGCTTCCAGGCCAAGTTGGGCAGGGCACGCAGCTCCTCCACCTTCTCGTGCAGCTCCTGCTCCTCGGCCTTGTCCTCCAACTGCAGCTCCCGCCGCATGTGGCTGTGCTTGGCCGACATCATGGACGAGTAGGTCATCTTCTCGTGCACCTGCATCACCTTCTTCTGTTGCCGCTCCTGGGGGCAGAGGCGGGGTGGGGGCGATGCCGCAGCCCCCACCCCACCCCCGCGGCTCCTGGGGCCTGGTGTCGCCCCACCCCCTGCTCCCCTCCAGGATTGTGTGTGGCTGCAGGGACCTGTGCACACAGACACGGGGGCCAGGCCGACCCATGGGGTGCCAGGAGTCTCCTGAGAACGGAGGTCCAGGCAGAATGTGCACAGATGAGCACTGCAGGGGCGTGCTCAGGCCGAGGTGGTCTATCCTTAGATCTGAAGCCCCATTTAACAGAGTGACAAACTGAGGCTCGGGAAGTCCAGAGTTGGGCCCACAGGAAGGCTGCTGTGGTCTGACCTCCCCTCCGTCTCTCTGCCCCGCACCTGCTCTGCTGCACCCCCCGGCATGGGGTCCCATCACAGCCCAGCCCCTCCCCTCCCAGGAGATCCCTGGCTGTCCTGGGAAGTGCTCCCGGTGTGGCCAGGGCTGGATGTGCCTGTGCTGGCCCAGGCTATGCTGGGGCGTGAGGCGTGGGCTGTCCTGACCTCTGGTGCGTGGCACCGGGGTGGGGTGAGGCGGGGCGTGAGAGGTAGGGTTCTGGGGTGCACATGAGGCCGAGCAGGTGTCAGGGCCCCAGCACCTCCAGGCACTGCTGCCGGCACGTGTGTGCCTGGGTGCCCCTGGGTGCATCTGTGTGCTTCTGGTCCCCAGGGGTCCAGTGAGAGCGGGCCACCCACGTCCGGAGCCATCAGAGGGTTCTCGGGGAGAGGCAAAGGGCCCGCGAGGTCTTGGGTGGGCCTGGAAGGTGAGGAGCCTGTCCGGAGTGGATGGCCTCTCACTCAAGGGACAGTGGAAGTGGCCAGAGCAGCCCACTGAGCAGGGTCAGGCCCAGAAGTGGTGATGGGGCTGGGTGCGATGGGTGGGACAGGCCAGAGATGCGAGAGCCATGCAGAACTTCTGGTGGGCAGTGGTGAGCCACTGACTATCGTGGAGTGAGAGTGTGCTCTTCTGGGCAGGGAGATGGGGTCACTGGGGACAGGGAAGCATTGCTAAGGGGCCGGCCCCTGTCCCAGGTACTTACGAAGAAGGCTCGTTTCCGCTCCTGCTCTCTAAGCAGGAAGAAATCCACGTCTTCAGGGATGTGGAAAGGGTTGGCTGAACGGCTGGGAGCATTCTCAAGATCTGGGGAGGGAGATGCCTCCTTGAGCGGGGAGCCAGCTCTTCGAGGCGGGGTCAGAGCTCTGGGGTCCTGGTACCACCCCAGCCCAGCACGTGACAGCAGGAGTGGTGTGACTGCTCCTGGATCCAGCTGTGCCTGAAGTCCACTCCTGGAGTGGCAAACTCACCTCTGTGGTTTAACTTAGTTCGCGATGGGCTTCTGTCCCTGGCATCTGAAAGAGACCTCGTGAACACAGCCCCTGTGACTCCAGCGACTCCCCCTGCCCTCTGTCTCTCAGTCTCAGGCCTGGTTTCTGTGGGATGGACTGGTGGCCGGGTGCTGGTGGGGCCCAGCTGAGGTGCCTGTAGTACCCCTGGCTGAGGGCTGGGGGCGCCCGAGGCTCTGCGTGGGAACTCCTGGGCTGGTCTGGAGCATGGGCCATGGCAGTCAGGCAGGCAGGGATCCGCCAGGGAACCAGGTGCAGGGGCGGGGTTCGCATGGGTCTGCTTTGCAGAGCGGATGCTGTGCTGCTGTTAACCTCCAGTGCTCTGCACCCACGCTGACTTGAGAACCTGGGGCAGGTGCAGGGAGAGCGGCGGGAGGGCTGTCTGTGCGTCTCGGGGGGCCAGGGAGTCAGGCTGAGAGCGTGACCTGGACACGTGCCCCATCCAGCCCCGGGAAAGCACTAGAAAATAGTGGCATCATGGAACCTGGGAGGGAGGCCAGGAGGGGGCAGGTGGGCGGGACTGGGTAGGGGAGGTGCAGGCCGCACAGCTGTAGGGGGGAGTGGGTGGGGGTGGGAGTCCTGAGGGCTCCATGCAGCTGGAGGCACAGGTGGGCACAGGTGTCCTCCCTGTCCCCAGCCCCCAGGACAGAGGCATTTGTCCCAAGCGCAGAACAGGAGAGCTGGGGCTTGGGTACGTCTTTGTGTCCCCACACTGGCCGCCAGCCCACAGGGTCGTGGACCCCACATTCCACTGCAAAAATGGAGGCTTTCATTTTCATAACCGCCCTGTGAGGTGGGAGAGGTTGTTCCCATTTTTTCCCAGTGGGGAAACTGAGGCAGGGAGGGGCAAGACATACACTCAAGGCCCCATAGCCCAAGAAGCAGAGGGAGGCTGGGCCTCGGAGAGCAGAGGTGGGGACGGTCAGCGGGAAGCTGTAGGTGGGGCTATGTCAGCCACTGCGGCCAGCGCTGGACACTGATCGTTCCAGAGGGGCACAGCTGGTTGGACAGTTACAAGCCAGTCCGCGGAACGCGCCTCATTAACAGAAAGGAGGACAGGGGACGAGAACACAAGCAGAGGTCCCAGCAGGTGCAGTGGAACTATGCGATGAACCCCAAAACGCCTCTGGGTGCGGGGGAAGGCTGCCGGTGGCGCCCACCTACTCCCCAAACCCAGGAGCAGGTTCCCTTGGCCGGTGACGGGGACTCTGCGGGTGTGGCCAAGGACTGTGGGCCGGGGACAGTGTCTCTGGCCACCTGGTGGCCCAGGGGATACCAGAGGTCCCTGTGGGAGGAAGGTACGCGGCCCACAGCAAAGAGCTGGCAGCCATGTGCAGTGCACAGGAGAGAGGCAAGGAGACAGGTGCTCCCCTGGGGCCTTGGGAAGCCGCGTGGCCTGGCCGGGGAGCTCCACGAGCCCTGGGCAGCCCCTTGGCCCCGACACCTGCTGGGGGCTTGTGGATCGTGTGCGCTCCCTGGAAAACCATTTATCCTGTCACAAACAGTAAACACACCATTGCCAGTCATGCCTGGCTGCACACGCAGTGACAACGAGTGCTCATGGCCCCAGAGGGACCCACAGGAGGGTGTTCACAGCAGTGACCAGGCGGGGAGCAGAATCTCTAGGGAGATGGGAGTGTCCTAGATCCCCCAGGGCTGGAGGCTGCACAGCTGCAGATGTCTGTGAGACCTAGCAAACTGTGAACTTGAGACAGTCGACATCGCCAGCCGGGAGCAGAGAGACCCACACCGAGAACACACTGGAGACGCTGAGCTGTCCCCTGCCCCACCGTGGGGACCAGCCTCCCACGGGGAGAGGCAGCCGGGCAGATGTGACGATGGACGGGTTCAGGGTTAGGTGTGACGATGACGGCGCCGTGGGGCTGGAGGCAGTGACCCCGCTGGGGCGCAGGGGTGAAGCTGGGCTGTGCTCTAAGTTGCATGGACAAAGGAAAGAACCAGACAGGTGCAGCCGAGGTGGCAGAATGCCGCCAACTCTCGAGCCTGGGGACAGCTCCTGGATGGGCAGGGGCTTTAGTCTCCACTTCTGGGTGTGTGAGAATTTTCATGATTCGGGAGAGGAGGCAGGGGCTGGGGTGAGGCGCAAGAGCGTGGCCTGGCCGCCCAGGCACAGGGCCACACTGCAGGAGGCTGAAGCCCAGGGGCTGACGGCCTTGCCTCTCCGCTTCCTGTTGGGTGGCAGCAGTGTGCCCACTGTGAGGACTCAGGGCCATGTGACAGGTGTCGGTCAGTGGAGGATGGGCAGTGGTTGCTATCGGGGGCTCTGGGAAGAATCCTTTCCCCATGAGCATTGGCTGCTAAGTAGTTGGGCCTTTCCCTTTGCCCCTTCTCCATGCCTGGAATCAGATGTGATTACGCTGGAACTGCAGCAGCCATTTTGTGACTGTGGTTGAAAACTCCGTAAGTCCTGGGGCCAGTGCTGTGGCACAGCAGATAAACTTGCCATCTACAACGCCAGCATCCCCTATGGTCGCTGGTTCGAGTCCCAGCTGCTCCACTTACTTTCCAGCTCCCTGCTGATGTGCCTGATGGCCCAAGTACTTGGGCCCCTGCCACCAACACAGGACATCAGGAAGAAGCTCCTGGCTTCAGCCTGGCCCAGCCCCATCCGGGAGGAGGTTCCAGTCCTACCTTGCTCTGCTCCCGCCATTTCCGGTCTCTCACCCAACTCCTACTGGGACAGGAGCCTTTTCCTCTGCCCGGAGCACTAAGGGCTGGGGCAGGGGGCGTCTGGGGACACGGGGTGGGGGTGGGGGTGGGGATTCGCCTCCTACCAACTGGACTCCAGGCTCCCAGCTGGACGGTTACCCTTTCTTTCTTTGTGCGCCTCTTTCTCCGCGGCTGGGGAGGAACTGGTGCTCCTGGGCCCCGGGCCGTGCCCTGCGGAGACACAAAGTGAGAGCCGCAGCCGTCATCGCCGTGCACGGGGCAGGGAGGCTCCAGCCCCAGCGTCCTGCGTGCCGGGCAGGCCGCGTGGCCTCTCTGGGCCTCCGTCCCCACACCTGGGCTCATCCTCGCGACTTCGCCGGGCAGCTGCGAGCACCGTGCTCCAACCCAGCCGCGCAGCAGTGCAGGCGCCTGGCACTCGAGTGCCTTCCCTTTTGTAGCTCTCGCTGCCTGTGCACAGGGCCATTTTACAGATGGACACACTGAGATTCAGGGAAGCCAAGGCCCTGAGCCCTCTGACTCCTGGTCAGACGGGAGCCTTCGCTGTCAGGAGCTTGAATGGGGGACTCAGCCCCCCCCCTTCACAGAGCACCCTCCCCATTATTCTGCGAGACAGGGCTTCACCATGCCTGGCCCTTGTGCCCAGCCCGGGAATCCTGAGGGTGCCGGCTGGGAGGCCAGGGCCCCGCTGCCTCCCACCCCTGGGTGTCTCTGGCACCTCCTGCCTTTAGGGGACATGTCCCGTGGGCCTGCACTGCCTTGTTCTCTTTAACAGATGGCCATGGGGGAAGCGGCAGGGGGACGACACGTCCTCTGCCCCGACCTGGGAATCCTCTGTGGGTCTGATGTCCCAGGCCCCGCCCCGGAGGCAGGACCATGGGTCAGTGGAGAGGGGCAAGACAGGGCCTGTGCAGAAGAGGGAAGGGCCGGGGGGGTAGGGACAGGCAAGAACGTCAGGGCCTGGGGCAGAAACTCGCGTGCCTCCGGAGGATGGCAGGTGTGTGGAGGGAGAGGCAGTACGGAGTGATGCGGCCTGCAGCGAGCTCTGGACCTCAGGCTGCAAACTCTGTGTGGCAAATATCCCAAATATCACAGGTTTAAGGCACGGATCTGACGTCTGGGGGGAGGGGCCTCATTACCCAGCAGACTTTGCATACCCAGCTACAGGCATTCCATGCACCTGTTTCAAGACCCTGTGCTTTTCATTCAAAATGCATCTGCTCAGATGGTACAGCGGGGACAGCCCGGGTGGGATGAACTAGTCGCAACAGGATCGGTGCCATCTGATCCACCTGCGGTCCTCAGAGGAGTGGATTCTCGGGATCAGGAAGTGGAGCTGCAGGTGGCAGGGCTCCCAGGGGGGTGGGGATGGTGTCTCATGGGGCCACAGTTTCAGTTTGGGAAGATGACAGCTCTGGTGACGGCTGCACAACGCTGTGAGTGTGCCGAGAGCCACGGGAGCGTACGCTCGACAGTGGTAAGATGGGCGGTTTGACATCACGGGGGGCAGGCGTCTGCCACTGGGGTTACTCCGCCTCTATCCCAGGCTGGAGCTCCTGGGTTCGAGTCCTGGCTCTGCTTCTGATCCAAGCTTCCTACCAGGAAGCACCCATCAGCAGGTGCTGTGGCTCAAGTCTGGGTCTCTGCCGCCCACGTGGGAGACCCGGATGAATTCCTGCCTCCTGGCCTCAGGAAGGGGGAGCTGTGGGCATTTGGGGAGTGAGCAGGTGGACGGCCGGCCGGCCGGTCTGTCTGTGAAATCTGCCTGCGCCAAGTGTTGCTCATCTTTCAATGAGGCCATCCCTTGGTGGATCTGGGATTTTTCAGTCTTAATCAATTTCTACACTATTTGTAATGGTTACTTGCCTTTTAAAAAAGATTTGTTCCATTTATTTGAAAGGCAGAGTTACAGAGACAGGTCTTCCGTTTACTGGTTTACTCCCTAAATGGCCACAATGGCCAGAGCTGAGCCGATCTGAAGCCAGGACCCAGGAGCTTCTTCCGGGTCTCCCACGTGGGTACAGGGGCCCAAGCACTACTACTTTCCCAGGCACATTAGCAGAGAGCTGGATCAGAAGTGGAGCAGCCGGGACTTGAACCAGTGCCCGTATGCAATGCTGGCACTGCAGGCGGTAGCTTAACCTGCTGCAGCACAGTGGTGGCCTCTGCTTTTGATTTTCTATTTTCCTCAGGGAATTTTAACTCTAGTGAACAACTTGCAGGTTTTAGGTTGTGCTTAGACAGGCATTCTTCACCTAAAGCTGAAATACATTTGAATTTGAAAAGAAAAAATCCTGGATTTTCTTGTAGTATTTCAACAAAATTTACTTTGAGGATGGACTGATTTGAAAGGCAGGTGTGAGAGTGACGATGGTGGCAGGGACTCTGGGAACTAGGGGTCTGTCTCCTGGCTGGCCGGCCTCACTGCCCAGGGACAACATTAGCACCTGCCTCGTCTGCTCCCACCCCGGTCCCCCCAGGACCTGGGTCAGAAGCTTCCTCCGTGCACTCGCCCCAGGGGACCTGCGCGTAGCTTCCGGCGTGGGGCTGGAGAGGATGGGCTGGGACAGGTACTCACTCGGCGTCCACCTGGCCGAACCCGCTGGCGCCTTCTCGGGCTCAGGCGTCCCTGGGGATGGTGTCCTGTGAGACAAAGTGTATCTGCCTTCTTGGCGTCTCCTTCCTGGATGGGGAACAGAGATGTTTCCGTCACTGGTGCAGTCCAGGAAACTTCATGGAGGAGGTGGCCAGAGGGCAGTGACGGGGGTGGGGGGCTGCTTGGCAGAGCAGGAAAGGAGCAGCTCCTGGGGCGGGCGTGGCTGGGGCAATGGGTGTTTGGGGGGAGAGGGGATGGAGTGATGCCAGGCCCTTGGGGTACAGGGTTTTGTTGGAAGAGCAATGCGGAGGCTTAAGTTAAGTGGGGTGGAAAATACGAGTCACGAGCAAACAAAGCACAGATTTTGACCCTGCCTGCACTGTCTCTCCTTTCATTCCACTTCCCATGTGCTTTCTGAAGCACCCCTGTGTGGCGCATCATGGATCCTGAGAGTTGTTGTGAGGGAGGTCTGGAGTTTGCTGTGGGCTGGCTGGAGCGGGGATGTGGGCATCACCACTAGGCGCATGCGTCATGTACAGGATGCACGGCAAGGCCTGTGCAGAAACTGCGGGGGACCCCACCCATAATTCCAGGGCGCAGTACGGCCCTGACCAAAGGGATCCAGGAGAACAGGACCAGCTGTGCAAACGAGGTCTAGGGACACTTCAGCCAGCCGCCACAGTCACTTAAAAAAAGTGCGCAGAGAGAGAGAGAGACTAAGATTCATCCCCTGACCCATTCCCCCAGTGCCCACGATGGTGGGGGCTGGGCCAGGCAGAAGCTGGGCACCTGGAACTCATTCTGGGTCTCCCTCGTGCGTGGCAGGGAGCCAGCTACTGAGCCATGACCACTGCCCATTAGGGGGGAAGCTGGAATCGGGAATGGAGTCAGGACTCGAACCCGGCCTCTCCGATATGGCATGTGGGCATCCAAGTGGCATCTGAACCTTCCCTCCGCCCCCCGCCCTGGTGAGACACCCACCACTTTCTGTGTCGCTGCTAGCCGCTTCCCTAACAGGGGTGAGGTGGTATCTTGCGGAGTGTTGTTTGCATTTCCCTAGTGACTCGTGGGATTGAGCATGTTAAAATGTGCTTGTGGCCACTTGTTTGTCTTCTTTGGAGAAACACCTGTTCACGTGTTTTGCCCACTTTTGAATTGTTTTCTTCTTGCTGTGGTTATTTTAGGAGTTTTAAAAACATACTCAGGGTAGGGGGGCGAGGCTGTGGTGCAGCAGGTTAAAGTCCCAGCCTACAGCGCCAGCATCCCAAATGGGCACCAGTTTGAGTCCCAGTTGTTCAGGGTCCAGCTCCCTGCTAATGAACCTAGGAAAGCAGTAGAAGATGGCCCAAGTGCTTTTAAAATATACTCTGGATATTAATTCCCTGTCAGAGATTTCTAAAATGAAACATACATCTGGCTCTCCAAAGGCGGAGGGGACAGGGAGGAGAGCCCTGCACAGATATGGCCAGGGGGTCACTTCAGCCGGCAGCCAGTGGGGTTGAACCAAGGAGCAGCCCCTGTGCCGGCCCCACCTCCGCCGAGTGCACGGTCAGCAAACACACAGCCCTGGTTTCTGGAGGGCAAGGTTCTTACTGCGCAACCGGGCACCAAGCAGGCTGTACCCAGAGTGCCTGACCACCCTGTTTGGCTGCCTGCTGCCTGTTGCTAGCCTGGGAGCCAACCCAGGGGATGCTGACAATGCCCTGCAATTAACCAGCTCCTCCCTCAGGCCCCGCCCTGGGAGCTGCGCCTGCCCGCGCCTCCTGCCTTGGCCATTTTGCGGGAGGGAGGGGTTCCTGGGTGCTGCTACTCTGCCTCTTCTGTGACATCACACCTCGGTTCCAGGATACTCAATTCTTTCAGATGCTAATGCACAGGACCACTGGCTTCATTCAGTCTGGACTGTCTGTTTCTGGTGTCCACTCCTGACTTTTGTTTCGATGGTCCTGTCGCCCGCAGCACTGCTGAATTCATGCTCAGCTTGGGAGGTTTCCCGTAGATGCTCTGTCTACACCCAGGACGGTGTCGTGTTTGGATAGGGAGTTGTACTTCCCGCTTTACAGTTTGTTTATTCTCCTTGCCTAACCGCTTTGGCTAACCTGGTTAACAGCCTGCTGGTTCCTCACCTTAAGGGGAAGCTCTCTGGCTGACAGATTTTTATTAAGGGCCTGTTTTAGTCCAGGCTCTGGAGAGAGAGTGACACACAGGACAGAGGGAGGAGGAACGATCAGGCAGGTCAGATGGCGGAAGGAGCTGAGGACGAAAAGAAATGAGGGGAGTTGCTTCGGGTTTTAAACAGGATTTAAACAGGCAGTGGGAGGGGGGAGTCTCCGGGTGGGAAGGAGGGAGCCACAGAGGACTGTAGGGGAAGAGCATTCCGGGCATCGAGAACAGCGGTGCAGGGAGTGTGCCTGGCTGGTCCGAGGAGCTGGGGGAATGGAGCTCTTCATGGTGACTTCCCCCAAGCTCCCAGAGGGCAGGCGCTGTCTCCAGTCCCGAGTACCGCTGCCGCCTGGCACAGAGTAGGTGCTCAATGTATATTGGTGACACGGCTGTGGTCCCAGAGTGCCCAACTGGGCTGGGCTGTCTGTAGTTTAGCTTTGCAACTCCAAAATGAAGATTCGATCACATACACCCACGTTTTCCCAAAATGCCAAGGCCATGGCTAGAAAAGGCAGGGGTGGTGTGTAAGGAGTCTCTCTGGACCCCAGGGCCTTGCCTGAGGCTCCCAGCGCCAGGAATGCAGAGCTGTGAGGCAGCAGGTGGCTCCCTCTTCCGCCTGCCTGGCTTGGCTTTGCTCACAAATGCACAGGCTCCGAATCCATCCAGTGTCCCACGTAAGGTGCCCTCAGCTAAGCACCCCACAGGGGCAGTCAGCATCGATGGTAAATCCTCCCGTCGTCCTGCCAGCGGCTCCTCGCGTTGTTTCGCGGGTGTGTGTTTACGTCACTTTGCCCTCAGCCAATGTGGCAAAGCTTACTTTTTAACTAACCCTGTGTCAGCGTTTCTTCATTGTATAGTCTCCCCTGGAGCACGGCGAGCGAGTGAGTAAAGTGTAGCACAGGGAGCACACTGGCGGGGGCAGGTGGCGCTGGCCACTGGTGTGTGGGGACAGGGTGGACGTAGGCTGCTGAGAAAGTGCTGGGCCTCTGCATTTTGAACCCTGGGATTCTTTGCCTACTAAAAAACAAGTTGAAGTTTTATAGCTAAAAGGGAACTGAGGGCATACCGATGGCATTGCCCATTTTGTCTGGCTTAGGGCGACCTGTCTTGGCATCCGGCCACACACACGTGATTCCCCCCGGGGAAGGGATGTGTCACCTGGGGGTGGGTCTAGTGGCAGCCAGCCACTTCCTCGTCACCCAGCCCCATGGCAGCGGGAGGAGGAGAGCCAGGAGAGGCCCCCTCCACCATGCACCCTCGCCACAGCTGCCCCAGGCTGAGTGTGCACCCCCAAGTCCCAATCCCAGCACCTCAGAGCGTGACGTGTTTGGAAATACTGTTGTAGCAATGTTGTCAGTTATGTGGGGGTCATTCCCCCTCCCCCACAGGACTGGCACCCTCCTGGAAGGGGACACATGGACGCAGGCACGCAGAATCCCATGAGGGTCTGAATCGGAGATCGGGATCCACGCTCTGGGAATACCACAGAGTGCCGGGGCGGATCCTCCCTCCCTGCCTGCGGGAACCAGTGCTGCCCCCACCTGGCTCTCGGAGGCGGCCTGGCTCAGAACCGCCTGGACTCTGCAGCCCCTCTGCACTGTCCCAAGCTCCCCACCGCAGAGTCCCCTCCCCACCCGGTACTCACTGTCATCCGTCTTGCTGTCAGGGGTCACAATGAGCAGTTTCTTGGACATCCTGGCTGAAGCCAACGCAACGCTGCGCCTCGGCTGAAGGAGCACCTCACCTGGGGAGTGAAGGGGGCTTGAGTGCTGTGGTCCCCAGGCCCCGGCCCCTGGGCGTCTGCTAACAGCAGGCATTTGCTGGGAGTGCACCAAGGGGCCGACACCAGCCCCCTGCCTGTGTCCACTGCCCCTCGGGGATCTGGTTCCAGCTGCTTCCCCTTTCTGTGGGTTGAACACAGCGAGCCTGATCCGCTTTAGCGCCAAGCAGCGACCCCTGCGCGGGCTCCTCTCCCTCCATCCCATTCCGGTGTGGTCCCTTCAAGGTGGTCGCCTCCACCCCCGCCCCCGCCAGCCCTCACCTGATTTCCTTTGCAATGACCACTCTGAACAGCTCTTGTGAAATAATCAGTTTATTGTCTGTTTCCCTCTAGAGCCCTGGGCACCATGAGAACAAGGGGTCCATGTTCCCGGAATCCCTTAACTAGGCACTAGGCGGAGTTTCATTTCTGTAGAGACCTGGCCAGCGCTCCCCGCTCTCAGGGCTGGGGCTTCCTGGATTTCAAATGCTCCCGCCATTTCCCGTCGCGTTCCGCGACTGCCCCTGCAGAGGGGCACGGGGCCCGGCTGAGCACAGGCGCCCCGCGCCCGCGTCCTGACGCCCAGCTCGGCCGTGTCCCCGGGTGCGAGGACAGAGGGGCGGGGCGTGCACGGGGGAGTGACAAGGCAGGGGCAGCGGCAGCAAATTTGCAGGGCGGCCTCGCCACGGGGCGCCACGAGGGCCCGCCCCAGGCTCCGTCCGGGCTCCGCGCGCCCCGGGCCCCCGCCCTGCGCCCTGCCCCCCGGCTCGCGAGCGCCCCCGGGCCCCGCGACACCCACCGGAGGGCTCCGAAGCCTCCTCGCCGCCGCAGTTCTCTGCGCTGAGCGCGGGGCTCGGCGTGGACAGCGTCGCCCGGGCAACCGTCCGGGGCGGCTGTGACGTCACAAAGCCCGGGCCGTCCGCTTGTCTTCACTTGCTTGGTCGGGGTGCAGCGGGGGCCGGCGCAGGCGGAGCAAAACAGACCAAGCTCTCCAAAGGGGCGGGTCTCAGGGCGTGGAGCCGCGGCTCGCCGCATCAGAAAAGAAAGGAGTTCGTTAGAAAATCAAGTTTTCAGCTCCTCCCCTAGAATCGTGAACTCTACCGGTGGAAGCCGGCATGCTGCGCTGTAACGAAATCCCGGAGCCCCGGCCGCTGCTGGGCCGAGCGCGTGAGATGCCCGGGGACCCGCAGCGAGAGTGGCCGAGGGCGTCCTGTTCCCGGGGTTCCTGCAGCCTCGGCGTGTGGCTCCCCAGCTCGCGGCCCTGGAGCAGTCTACAGTCCAGTGATGTAGCCTGGGTGGAGTGAGAAGGACCAGGTCCGCCGTGGGGGCCACGGGAGCAGGGCAGCGTCCACGCCGGCAGGGGCCGCACTGGGCTTTGTGCAGGGCGGAGGGAGGTCTCCTCGTGTTGAGCCATGTCATTCGGGTGTGCGCATTACTAGGCATGCATGTCATGTATGTGCGCACACACGCATGCAGGGGGTGGATTTGTAACAACAGCAAGAATTGAACAGCTGGGCCCCTTTATGCTTGGACAGACGCTCCTTCGCTGCTGTTCTAAGCCCTGGGTGACCGGGCCGCCTGTCTCCCTCCAAGCTGGGTGAGGAGCAGAGGAGGAAGCTGCCTGTTGACGCTGGGTCACTGCAGCCCACGAGAGGCACTGTGTGCACTGTTCTCGACAGACGGGCTTGGGGCCCCACGCAGGTCTCCCTGTGAGCCCTGGGCATGCTTCCTAGGCGTGGGGCCTCCACGACCACCCCAGCGGTGAGTTCTGCAATTCTCCCCATGCTTCCACCAGGAGCCAGCAAGGACCCTGAGCTGGGGCCGACAGGCAGGCAGCAGAGTCTGTCTCTGCCCCTACCTAGACACACGGGGCTGTCACCAGGGATTGACAGCTGTCCCAGCCAATGGTGCATGAGTGTGGGAAAATCCCGAGAAGTCTGAAGGTGACCTTGACACTAAAGCCAAGTTCTTGGGTGCGTTTGTGTGTTCCAGTCTTTATTTTGATGCTCAGTTGTATAGAAGGTTAGAGAGACAACCATCAGGGAGGGGCTGGTGTGGTGGCGCAGCGGGAGAACCCTGCCGCCTGCAATGCGGGCATCCCATGTCCGAGTGCTGGGCCCAATCCTGACTGCTCTGCATCCAAATCAGCTTCCTGCTAACGTGCCTGGGAAAGCAGCGGTGAAGCACCCCTGCCACCCATGTGGGAGACCCGGATGAAGCTCTGGGCTCCTGGCTCAGCCTCAGCCATGGCAGCTATTTGGGAGTGAACCAGCAAATGGAAGATATTCTGTCTCTCCCCCTTTCAAGTAAATTTTTAAAAGTTTTTTTTTTTTTTTTAAATCTAGAAAACATCCGATATGGAAATTTGAATCTTAGCCCAAGAACTCTAAGTGAAACATCATTTACTGATGTAAGCCTATTTTTTTTAAGAATTATTTATTTGAAAGGCAGTGTGACAGCGAGAGGGAGAAACAGAAGAGGGGAGAGAGAGACAGAGAGAGAGAGAGAGAGAGAGGGAGAGAACCTTCCATCGGCTGGTTCACTCCCCAAGTGGCTGGAGTCAAGAGCCAGGGGGCTTCATCAGGGTCTCCCATGTGGGTAGCAGGGGCTGAAGCCCTTGGGCCATCTTCCACTGTTCTTCCTGGGCCATTAGCAAGGGGCTGGATCCGAAGTGGAGCAGCCGGCACTGGAACAAGGGGCCCATTAGCAGGGAGTGGAATAGGTGGGACTGGAACATGCACCCTTATGGAGTGGCGCCTTTACCTGCTCCACCACAACACAGGCCCCGAAGGCCAATTTTAAAACTGAGATGGGTGGAGGCGGGGTGGACAGATGTGAGATAAAGCAGGTGTGGCTACCTGTAACTTGTGGGGGCGTCACAGGTGTTCAAAATCCTTTCAACACTTGTGTAGGCTTGGAGTTTGAAAGTTTCCTAATAAAATGTTTTGGGGGAAAGCTAAGGATTTTAAGAGGGAAAATTTGTATTTCCGATTTCATATTATTCTCTTCAAAGAAAGCACCCTGGGGCTTTAATACTTCATGGAAAAATGCAATTCAAAGATGTTGGTTTTGGCACATTTTGTAATCCCTGCATAGCTTTTTTTCATACTGCGCATTTCTTTTTCAAGAGCCCTCCTATGTCAGTCCAGGCTCTTGAAACAAACAACGGAAATCCACTCTGGCCCGGGAAAGGGAGAAGGCGCAGGGGGCACTCCCAGAGCCCGGCGGAGGACAGGGAAACGGCTGGGAGGCAGACGCTGCAGCCCGGAGCCCGGCCCAAAGCCGGCGGCAGGTGTGTCCTGGTGGAGCTCTGATTCCTGAGCCTGGCCCCGTGCACCCGCCCTAGCACGGGGCTCAACAGCTCGCACCTGTGCCTTCCACATGCGTCTCTGGTTTGCGCCGTGGGAAGGGCGGCCTGGGCCTGAGGAAGGGCACTCAGAGCTACCGGGATGACAGCGCCCACGAGAGGTCCCACGGCGGCTCCTCCACGTCACAGGTCAGCTGCTCCTCATCTCTGAGAATGTCCCCTTCCCCCCAGCCTCCCTCTCAGACGCTCCCTTTCCTCACCCTTCCACCGGCATCTCCCAGGCCCCCTGCGCTCCCAGGCGGGTGGCAGACGAGCAGGAGCAGGCCCTCTGTCCGCTCCCTTGGGCCTTGACCGTGGCTCCTCTGGGCCTGCGACACCCAGGCCACCCAGGGCCTCTGCCGCTCTGCTCTTGCTAATTCCCAATGGCCTCACCATCCCCTTTGATGTTCCGGAGCTTCCACGTGTGTGCAGCCAAGTCCCTGCACCAGATCCCCTCTTCTCTGAAACTCCTGGAGGTGGTTGTGTTTTCCCATAGCAGGCAGAGGCAGGAGAGCCTGGTGGCCAGGAGCGGACAGTGGCTTCTGTCCTTGCTGGCTGTGTGACTTTGGGCAAATTACTTATGCACGCTGGGTGTCAGGGTTCTCACTTGTGAAATGGGGATAACAATAACAACCTGGGAGGGAGGTCTTGTGGCGAGCACCCCTGGCCGGCTGATAGTAGATCATGACCTACAGGTGTGTCCGCTCGCTCAGGTCCACCTGGCAGCCTTCAAGCCTGCAGAACTGCCCGCCTCCCGGCTCAGCCAGGCTGCAATGATTTCAGTGAGAAAGCTAAAGATCAGAGACATGAAGCTGTTTGCCCAAGGCCACACAGCCCCTAAGTGTGAATCTCTGAGCTGGGGCTCACACTCAGGCTGTCTGACGCTACAGAGGTCCGGCCTGTGCCTCTGCCCACATAGCCTGCAGAGAGGCACAGCTTGGCCAGCTGGGGAGGGGGAGGTCTTGGGGCCTAGGGCTGCAGATTTACTCTGTGCTCCCCCCAGGCTCCTCCTGTTGTTGGGGCACCTGATATCGGGGTGCATGCACCTCAAGCTGCCTTAGAACCTAGGGCTGGTGCCACTCCCTGCAGCAGACAGATCGGGACAGTGTGCAATCAACACATGCATTGATCCCTCCGGGGTGTCTGTGGACCGAGAAGCCGAGTGGAACGAGCCCCGCCGCCAGGGAGCATTCTTCGCGGTGCAATGTCTCGCATGCGCATGCTCAGAGGTGGTGGAATGTGGAAGGACTAAGCCATGGTGGTGGAACTTCATGGCCGCTCCAGGGCACCATGCAGGCAGTACCACCCATGAGTGCTGGTGCTGCTGGCACTTCCCCCCTATACCTGGCAGGGACGCCCCACGCCGGGGGCTTGGGGAGAGGCTGTGAGGTCGTTCGGAGTGTCCAAGCACCCTCCTCTCCAGACAGGTGTCCCCACGGCCCTTGATGGCATCTGTGGTGCTCCAGCCCTGCCTGCTGCCGTCCCGCCAGCTGAGATGGATAGATCGCTTGATTGGAGGCTGGGGAAAGCCACAGGCGGCCTCTGGGCCTGTGTGTGACCCTGTGGGATGCAGGATGTGAGAGCAGTGGTTGAGGGGGCACTGGGAAGAGGCAGACAGGTGTCCACCAGGAGGAGGTGTGCCCTTAGCTCGCCTTTGTAGACAGAACCTTGCCAGGAGGGCGTGTCGCTGGCCACCCGGCTCCGGCGGCTCCTATGTCTGAGATCTTGCACAGCATCACGCCGAGACTGCTCCCAGCTGGGGACGACCCTGAGGGCTGCGTTCCCTGTGTTCCCCGAGCTAATGGATTTGGGGTGATGATGAAAAGCTCTGAAATGAAATGATGGCGATGACGACGGCGCGAGTCTGTGTGTTTATGGTCGGTACGCTGTCAGAGGGTGAGGCTTGAAGTCGGTGTGAGTGAACAGGAGGAAGAAAGCCGATCCCTCTGCCAGGTGCCGAGAGAGAAAGAGCCTGCCATGTTGGCTGGACCTGCCGGCGAGTGGGCGAGCGGTGGGCCTTGCTCAGGGCAGTTCCGGGATGGGCATGTGAACAGCGCCATCAACACTCTGGCTGGGGCTCCATCTTCACAGCCTAGGGGTGGAGCTGGCCCACAGTGGGGCTGGGGAACAGGACCCAGTCCTTGCCTGCGGCTTTGGTGGGGGCTGGCCATCAAGGCCAGGTCTAAGATTCCCACAGAGCAGCCCGGCATTGGAGGTGGGGGTGGGGGTGGGGAGGCGCCACACCTGTAGGAGAAACTCAGATACCATTGGCGTGGGTCAGAGGTCATGCTCCATGCCAGGAGGAGGGACAGAGACTTGACCAGGCTGTGGGTGGGGTGCGGGGGCGAATGAAGAGACAGAGGCAGAGATAAAGAGATGGAAGTGTGTGTGGAGGGGGAGAGGGACGGGTGGAGGAGCTGAGCTTGCTTGGGTGGGGGTCGGAGTGCAGACATGCGCAGTCTGAGGCGGTCGGGTGTGCCCCACAGGAGGGTGCAATCTGCCAGAGGAAGGGGGGGGGGTCTCAGAAGTTCCTGATCACAGTTAGCTCGTGTTTTGCATCAAGAAGCAGAGATCACCAGCAGCAATGATTGACATAAGGAAGCAGCATCTCGTTTAACGAGAGGCCCCTCAGAACGCTTCGTCCTGTGCCCTCCCCACCCCGAGCATCCTGCAGGGCAGGAGTCCGGATGAATTTTCCCCCTCCCCCTCGTTCCCTCCACACCCTCTGCCCCAAGTCCGCACGGCTGCCTGGCCTTTCTCTCTGTCCTGCCCCTGCCGGGACACTGGCCTCTGCCTCCTCCCTGCTGTTTCCAGCCTCTCACTGGGAACCACCCAGCCGGGCCTGGCTCCCTGGAGGTCTGGGCTGCAGCGTCCTCATTGCACAATAAAGCAGTGGTCTCACGCCGGCCCCTGCGGCTGGCCCTCCTCTGCCATCCTGTGGGTCCGTGAGGATAAGACACTGTGTCCTGTGACCCCTTGTTTCTTTGCTCAGGGCCTGGCGCACAGAAGGTGTTCAATAAATATTTTATCAAGTGAGTCGATGGCAGTGCTTGGAGAACAGAATGGAGGGTCAGGGCGCGGGCCGTGGGTGGAGGAGGGAAAGCTGGGTGGGTGCGCAGGCGCCACGGGTGGATGAGGCACGTGAGTTGGTAGGGCTAGGGGGAAGTCAGGTCAGCAGGTGCGCATGGGGGCACAGATGGGGCCCGGCCGCGCTGCCCGCGCCCGCCACACGAGGTCGCCCCGCTCCAGCTGGAGCCCTACGCCCTGGCGCAGAAAGGGGACTTGCAAAAGAGGAACCTGTTGTCCCAGGCGGCGGGGAGGAAAGGTTCCCAGTGACGCAGGAGGTAAAGGGTTGAAAAGACGCTGTACTGCAGGCTCACGCAAACAGCGCCTTGGCAACCTTGCCTGCGCTGGCCCTGGGCTGGGTAGGTGTCCCAGCTCTTTCCAGTTTGCGCGTTTCGGGGGTGGCTGCCCCATCCCGTGTCGTCGGGGCAGGGACGGGAGTCCTGCTGGCTGCTTCCGCGTCACTGCCGGTTCCGCAGGTTGCTGCCCAAGTCCTCAGGTGCGCGCGGGAGGGACTCGCACCCTCACAGGGTCCCCTCGCCCAAGCGTGGGCACGGTAGCCCCCCTACTGCAGTGGGATCTCTGGACGGTCCACAGGCTGATTCGCGCAATCCAGACCACCCCAGCCTGGGCGTTTTCCTTGGATTCCCCCATCTTCTCCTCACCTCTTCCTGATCCTAATTCCGGCTCAGGGATTGAACCCCCGCCCTCCTCTAGTCCTAACCCAAGGCACGCACCCCTAGGGACAGCTTCCTTTTTTTTTTTTTTTTTTAAACGCACAGACACACAAAAAAGGGACAAAGAGTTGAAACTTTGCCAGTTTTATAGGAACCTCTGTGTCCTCATTCTGACTTTTGGGGTGCACATTCCTGTGGGTTTTGGTTTTATCACCTACACATGTATTTTTCTTTTAAGATTGATTTATTCGAAAGGCAGAGTTAGGGAGAGACAGAGGAGGGAGGTCTTCCATCTGCTGGTTCGCTCCCCAAAAGAAGGCCCCGAAGACCAAGGCTGGGCCAGGTGGAAGCCAGGAACAACTTCTGGGTCTCCCACCTGGGTACAGGGGCCCCAGCACTTGGGCCATCTTCTGCTTTTCCAGGGCATTAACAAGGAGCTAGTTTGGAAGTGGAGCAGCTGGGACACGAACTGGTGTTGGTATGGGAAGCCGGAGTCATAGGCGGTGCCTCCATCTGCTACGCCACAACATGGCCCCTGTGTGTATTCTTAAATAGCTCCTTGTTTGGTCTTGCATAAAGGTCATTTTTATGGGAGTGACACTACTAACTTACTCTTTGGAGGTTTGCTTTTTCCATTCAAAAAGCGTAGAGAAACTCATCCGTGATGAATGGCATGCTTTTACCGCTGCGTAGTAGTATCTCATTGTAAGCATACAGTACAACGTATCGTCTCTCCATCAATGACATTTGGCTCATACTCATTTTTTTCTTCTACCAACAACCCTCTAGAAAACCAACTTTGTGTTTGTTACTGATTTGCAGCCGGAAGCATTTTTCTGGGGCACACGGTCTTTCATGGAGTTGCTGGGTGGTGAGATGCACGGTTTACAAGGCGATGCCAAGCTCTGTTCCAGAGTGGTTGCACTAGGAACCCTTCCCCAGGGCGAGTTTAAGCTCTGTGGACCCACGGCATTGCCAGCTCCCTTGCCAGGCTCTTTAAACTTCTGCCAATCTGATAGCAGAGGCCGGTTGACAGAGCAGTGGAGCATCTTCCATGTCCTGGGGATGAGTCTCCTGTCATCTTGGTCCCCTGGGGCTCCTTGTTCCCTCTCTGTTGACTTGCATGAGTCCTTGTGGTTCGTGCCCGTGGGGCGCGTAGGTGTGGGGCACACATCTTCATTCTGCCAAAACTACGGATTTGCGTTTGACATCTTGAATTATTTGTTGTGTGTAGAGAGAGGTGGGAATATCATTTTTTTGCCATGTGGATAACCGGGTGCCGCATTAAGGTTCACACCAAAGTCTATGCTTTGCCTTTTGCGCCACACGTTTGTCGCCGTTGTATGTTAAGTTTCACGTGCTCCATTCCATACATCGTGGCTGCCAACCGGTACAAGCTCTCCTAGTGGACACACGCTGGACAGTACATCAGGGCCCTACCTGGATGCGTTCCCCCCCCCAAACTCACCCCCATCCTGGCAGATGGATCTCTGGGTTTCCGGCCCCCTGCCCCTTCACGGGTTGGATTCATGCAAGAAGCCTTCTTTGGTTTCCTCAATTTGCTCTCTCGTCTCGGCAGAGCATTATCCTAGCAGTTTTCTGGGGAGAACGGAGGAGACGAGTTTTGGAGAACTTACTTGTCTAGAGGCTCCTGGGATTGACAGCTGGGTGAGAATTCTAGGTTGGAGGCCGGCGCCGCGGCTCAACAGGCTAATCCTCCGCCTTGCGGCGCCGGCCCACCAGGTTCTAGTCCCGGTCGGGGCACCGGATTCTGTCCCGGTTGCCCCTCTTCCAGGCCAGCCCTCTGCTGTGGCCCAGGAGTGCAGTGGAGGATGGCCCAGGTGCTTGGGCCCTGCACCCCATGGGGAGACCAGGAAAAAGCACCTGGCTCCTGGCTCCTGCCATCAGACGAGCGCGGTGCGCAGCGCGCCGACCGCGGCAGCCATTGGAGGGTGAACCAACGGCAAAGGAAGACCTTTCTCTCTGTCTCTCTCTCTCACTGTCCACTCTGCCTGTCAAAAAAAAAAAAAAAAAAAAAAGAATTCTAGGTTGGAGCCATCTCCCCTGGGATGCTGAAGGCATGCTGTAGCCTCTGTGTATTCTCCCAAAATAGCCGAGAGCAGTTTGTCCAGCCCCATGGCGTCTCAGTGCGCACTGCCCATTTCCTGTCCTGGGAACTGGGCGGGGCTTGGGGCTGCCTCAGTGGACTGAGCACTGCAGGAGGGAGGGTGCGAGGCGTTCAAGGCTGTGGCTTCCTGTAGTGTTCCCTCTCCGCCATGAAGCCCTTACTCTACTGGGGGGAGAGGGGATGGAGGAGAGGCTCAGGGCAGCTGGCAGGGGACGGAATGGAGTTACAGAGAGAAGTCCCAGCATCTGCGGGGTCCTGGGGGCTGGAGAGTGGCTGGGGGACCTCCGGGGGACTGCCTGGGAGAGGAAGACTTTCAGGGGTGAGCCTTGCCCTGGGGGCGGGGCTGAGGAGCTGAACAGTGTTGGAAAGGAGATGCACATTGGTGCAGAGCTCAGGGGCGGGGCCTGGAGGCGGTAGGGGCGGAGCTTGCCAGTGGTTGTGGGGGCTCTCCGGTCCCCAGGTGAAGGGGGTTCCAGCCACAATCTTGCTGAGGGTGTGAAGGGTCTGGGGGCAGGGGAGAAGCAGCGAGCCTGGCTGAGACGTGGTGCCCATGGTAGAGGAGAAGGAAGGAAACCTGGGAGGACCAGGAGGAGTGGTAAGCAGCGCTGACGCCAGACTCACTGGGGCCAGCAGCTGGCTGGATGCAGGCGGGGAAACTGTGCAGGGCCTCTGCTGATGATGCGTCTCACCCTGAGCTAACATCCCCTGCGTGCTGCCAGTGCAGCAGGTAGTAGGTTCGCTCAGGTCCTAGCGCAGACTCGCGTGGAGCTCCCGCTACACGTGGGTGCCGTGGCAGGCATGGAGTACAGCAGAAAACAAGCAGTTTGAGTCTCTGTCCCAGTGGAGATTCAGCCCAGCATGGGATGATGTCAGCCAGGCAGAGGATGAAGGCATGGGGCCTCATGTGCTTCTGGTGAGGGGAGGAGACAGGGGACTTGCACGGATGGAGAGTAGACAAGGTTCCCAAAAGGGCAGCTACTTTGGGCTGGCATTGTGGTGTAGTGGATGGAGCTCCTGCCTGCAGTGCCGCATCCCATATGGGTGCTGGTTCCAGTGCCAGCTGCTCCACTTACAATCCAGCTCCCTGCTGATGACCTTGGAATAACAGCAGAAGATGGTCCAAGTGCTTGGGTTCCTACTACCCATGTGGGAGACCTGGAAGAGGCTCCTGGCTCCTGGCTTCAGCCTGGTCTAACCCCAGCTCCTGGGGAGTGAATCAGTGGATGGAAGATATCTCTCTCTCTCTCTCTCTCTCTCTGTCTCTGTCTCTGTCTCTGTCTCTGTCTCTCCCTGTGTAACTCTGACTTTCAAATAACAGCTAAGGTGAAGTCCAGGAGTGGAGAAGGAGCTGGCCTGTGATGTGGGCTCTCACTGGAAGGCAGGAGTGAGAGCAGTCTCCCCAAATTACAGTGGTTAGGCACCTCTGATTGTGCTTGCGATCTGCAGCAATTCAGGCTGGGCTCTGCCGAGTGGCTCTTCCGCTAGTTTGGCTGGGCTCACATGCGTGAGGTCAGCCACCTTGTCAGGGGGGCTGAGTGGCCTCAGGGGGCTCCTCTCCATGAGCTTGTCACACAGCAGCTGGGCAGGGGTTTTAGTGGGAGAGCAGAGACCCCAGCTCATAGTGCAAGAGCAATATTTCTGCCATGTTCTGGAACTAAAGCGAGTCTCACAGCCCAGCCCAGATTGACAGGGAGGGAGGAAAGAGACTGCATTTCTGGAGCTGCCGGGGTAGGGGTTGTGTGCACCCATCCTGGATGTTAGGGCTGGAGCAGAGAGCAAGGAGGTGGCTCGCTGGTGCTCTGCCTGCAGCTGAGGCTGGGACCCTGGGGGAGGGGGAGTCTGATACATGCACATGGACATGGCAGACAGGTGGGCTGGGGGCATTAGACTGGAATGCGGGGCCACAGCAGGAGATAGAAAATTTGGAAGTCACTGCCCCAAAGATGGAAAAGTAGCCCCAGACACGGGGCAAAGTACTTGGGAAAGGCACAGCCCAGGGCCCGCTGTAGTTTCCTGGCCCTGAGTGTTTGTGGAATAAATGATTCAAGGAGCACAGAGAAACACATCTGCCCTCGGAATGTGCTTGCCCGTTCTGCACAAACGAGGACTACGCGTGGGCAACTGGTTGATTTCATTCCCAGCCAGAGAAAATACGCTTGGGCCCTTCTCACACAGGAAGGCAGCCAGATAGTCCACTGAGCAAAGCCACAGCATTGGGAGAAACCTGGGGGTTTGTGAAAGTGGGAATGAACTTGACCCAGGTGAGGAGTGTACAAGCAGTGGACGGTGAACAAGGACAGCCACACGGACAGCTAAGGGAGGGCATCCTCTCCAGGGCAGCACACACATGAAATTCCCCAGCCACGGCCCCCAGGGGACAAGGAGGTTAGGGGTGAGGGCAGCAGGTTTGGGGTTGGCACCATCCAGTGCTTGGATTTGAGTTCCAGATCCGCTCCCGACTCCAGCTTCCTGTTGCAGCTCGCTCTGGGAGGCAGCAGTGATGGCTCAAGTCCTGGGGTCCCTGCCACCCAAGTGGGAGACCTGGATGGAGTTCCCAGGTCCTGCTTCTGCCTGGCTGTTGTGGGCACCTGGGGAGTGAACTTGCAGATAGGGGAGATCTCTGTCTCTCTCTCCATCTCTTACTGTGTCTGCCTGTAAGGAAAGAATTGCAGATCAGGGAGGAGGCCAGACACGGACTCACAGCCAGAACAGGTTCACGCAAGAAGCAAACCTGAGGAGCGACTCCCTGCTGGCATGCACACGGGGAGCCCAGCCCCCTTCCAGGCCTGGGCTCGGGAGAGGGAGGCCAGGAGGTGTGGGCTGAATGGCTGAAGTGGGGTCCAGCTGGTGTAAGGATGCAGGGGGTTTGGAAGTCCCTTGGGGGGTGGGGGTCTGCTCTCTGTCACATTGGCAAGGAGCTAGGATGGCTCTAAGGCTGTGTCCTTGCTCCATCACTGCCTTTCAAATAGAACAATGAATAAGCAAATAAATAAAAAATCTAAAAGAAAAGTCTCCCAGCTGCATTATAGATGGAAAATTTCTATACATTTTGGGAAAAAAAATACCAAACCCTCAAAAGCTGGCTGGCAGAAACCAGAAATGACACCCGTCTCCAGGACGGTGCTGTCTGTACTGTTTGTTAGGCAACCCCTCTGCCTACCAGGGTGGATGATGAGGCTAGCCCACTTGGTAGATGACAAGGCTAGCCCCCCTTCCCTGAACACATGGGGGGAAAGCTACCTTCATGGTCCCCATTGTCCGTGAAGTAGAGCAGACATTCGGGGCTGCCCAGGGGCCTGCCTGAGCTCGGTGGAGGTGCAGTGGGGCCTGGCTGAACCTCATCTTTTGTCTCCTGCTGGCTGCTTCCGGCCCCAGGCTCTGGTTTCCTTATGAGCAGCCTCCCTCCGGACAGGGGTTGTGAGTTTTCTGTCTGGAAAGTGTGTCGTGTTAGGAGCCCGGGCTCTGCCTTCCAACAGCCTGAACTCGCGTCCCGGCTCTGTCCCCTCACTGTGTGACCCCAGGCAAGTGACTAAACCTCTCTGTGTCTCACAGCCCTATCTTAAAGCAGGGCGGTGAGCGTACCTGCCTACCAGGGCTGTGTGGGCATCACGTATGTCAGGACTCCACACGGCGTGGGGCTGAGCTGGCCTGAGCTGCCTGTCCTCGGAGGACCCATGGAAAGCCTCCTGCGCGTCTCCTGGCATCTGCCTTGCCCTGCCCGACCCCACTTCACCTCATGTTCCATTCTTAGTACACCAGCCGGGAGGACCCCTTGAGCACATGCCAGACCCCATTTCTCAGCTCAAAACCCTCCGGTGGCTCCCAGGTCACTCTGAGTGACAGCTGCCCCATGTACCAAGACCCCCGGCGACCCCGACCTCTCCTTTGGCTGTATCTACACTGCTGTGGCCACTTTGGCCTCCACCCTGCTGCTCAGCTGTTCTGGCCTCGCTGCCCCAGGGCTTTTGCACTGCCTGCTGGTGCTTTACGGACCCCACCATCAAGACTGGAGCCACCCCTCCAGGAGGCCTGCCCACATAGCAGCAGGGGTCTGTACCCTGGCTCCTCCGGACACCACCTATGTCACCACCTGCTCTGTGTCAGCTCTCACGTCCTCCCTTCTGCCGTGCCCTGTCACTCTCTGAGGCTGTGGTCGGATTTCCAGCTGCCCTGGCTGCGTGTACACTTCTCGGGGCAGAAATCCTTTCGCATTGTGTTTCCCTGATGTGGCCCAAATGCTCAGACGGTGCCTGACACTCTCAGGGGTTCTGCCTGAATTTTGACAGAACCAGGAGGTCCTGAATCATCTGGAATGCAGAGTCCCCAGCCCTCGGCATCAGCCTGGCTGGGGAAAGGCTCTGTCTTGCTAACGACCCCCCTGCCACGCGGGTGCACATCTGAGTCTCTGCGTGGAGGGGAGAGGCCTGTGCCCTGTACTCTCACAGTCCCCCCAGCCCCGCTGGCTGCGTGCTGAGAGCAAAGACCACGGACCATGTCAGGCTGCTGGGCCCTTGTCTGCTGGTCCTGAGTTCCCCTGGCCTCCCCCAAAGTGGCCCCATGCCCAGTGCTGCGTAAGGAACATTTGTTTCTGTAAGAAGTAGCTAGAGGCATGGAAAAAAAGCCCCGGCCAGGCCCAGGACCAGATAAAGGCCCATTTCCAGGTGGCTGAAGACTCCTGGCCCAAGGAAGGAGTGTGTCCTGGGCAGGGAGAGAAGAAATTAGCAGGAAGCTTCCAGGCTAGGGTGGGCCCAGGAAGCGGGGGCCCCCGGTGAGGGGAGGCCTCCGCTTGCCTTGTGCGGATTCAGGGTCTGGCTCTGCAGAGAGGTGTCACAATCCCCAGGCCTATGGGAAGAATCACAGCTTAGGGGGTTCTGGGTTAGCTGTTGTTTGTATCTGTGGTTCCCCCAAGACTGGACAGGCTGCTTGTGGGTTGTACCCAACTTTCAGGGTATACATAACCTCTAGCCCCCTTACTACACCCACTCAGCCTCCCTTGCCCACCAGGGGCTTGATGCTATACACGCGGACCCCACTGGGAGCACAGGCCCCGGTCCAGGGCTCCCCAGGCGGCAGGGTTTGCAGCTGCGAAGGCATCGTCCAGCAGGGGGCGCTCGTGAGGTGAGCACGCCAGACAGAGGGGCGGTGGCGCCCTGCCAGGCTCAGGGAGGCTGGGGCCTGCCTGCGCGCAAGGTGCAGCCTAACCCAAGTGAGGAAAGTGAGATTTGGGCTCAAGGGCTGTGAGTCTTTCCGCTGGGTACCTGCAGGGGAAGGGCTGCGCGGCGGTGAGCGGGAGGGAGTCCGGCCTTTCGCGGGATGCTCTCTTGTCCGGTTTGTTGCACTGTGCGGAGCTTCTGCAAGCCAGCGCACGTGGTCGGGCCCCAGAGCGAGATGCACAGGGAGCCGACTGCCCTACCCGGAGCCGCCTTGGGGCTGGCACACCCTCCACCGGTGCAGGCGAGGTGTGCGTGTCCTTGTGGGGCAGAGTGTGACGGAGCACTGGGGCCTGGGACATGGGTGTGGGCTGATGGCAGGGCGAAGAAGAGCCCCACGCAGCCTCTGCCTGCCCTGGCCTGGGAGCTAGCCCTTTCCTGCCTGTTGGACTCCCTCCCTCCCTCCGCAGTTGACCCTTGACTGCCCATGCTCCGGGCATGCCATTTCTCTCTCTTTCTCTCCGTCTTGCCCCAGGACCTCAGCACATGCTGGGCTCTCGGCCACAAGTGCTCATCTAAGGCCCTTGGCCTGGCGGGGCACTTCAGTCTTTCCACTCCAGTGGCCGCCTAAGGAAAGCCTGGGGTGACTTCCAGGTCTGGTGAGGCCGCCTGCTCGTGTTCCTCTCCGTCGCTGACTTTCCCCGTCGACACTGCAGCCAGCCCGCTTGCTGACAGAGAGACATGTGTACTCAAGGAAGCGCCCTGAGCAGCCACGTCACACCCCGTCTTCCCGGTGCCGTCTCTTCCTGTGTCTTCAGCCTTGATCCCGAAAGCTCCCTGGGGGCCTGTGGCCACCTGAGGCAGCAGGTTGCCAGCTCGCGCTCCCATTAGGGGCACCTGCAGCTCTCCTGCTAGCTGCTCCCAGGGTTGCCCAGGGCTGCTCCTGGCCTCTCTGCCCGAATCCCTGGGCACTTGGTGCCACCCACCTGCCCCTCTCTCCACCACCAGTTTGTAGCTTTCCCTTCTCAAAGGGCTGCTAAGGAGAGAGGAATCAAACCCCTCTGCCTGCAGCGCCGGCATCCCATAGGGGCACCAGTTCAAGTCCTGGCTGCTCCTCTTCGATCCAGCTCTCTGCTATGGCCTAGGAGAGCAGCAGAAGATGGTCCCAGTGCTTGGGCCCCTGCACCCGTGTGGGAGACCTGGAAGAAGCTCCTGGCTCCTGGCTTCAGATCAGTCCAGCTTTGACCACTGAGGAGTGAACCAGCAGGTGGAAGATGTCACTCTCTCTGTCTTTCTCTCTGCTTCTGCCTGTCTGTAATTCTGCCTCTCCAATAAATAAATTTAAAACTTAAAATAAACAAATCATAATTAAAAAAAAAAACCCTTTGCTCAGCCAGGCCCCGCTGAGAGGCCAGTCCTGAGCTTCCCCTGCCCGGCTCATTCTCAGGCCATTTGCACCTCCACTGAGTGGCCTGGCTCGCTCCACCCTCCACCTCATCCCCGCCCGCTGCTGAGTCCCCAGGCTGACCTCCAGCATAGCGCCACTTGGGCCTTCACCTTGGCTTCTGGGATGGTTTGATCAATAGGAGGCATTGACGGGTGACGGGTGGGGGAGGGGCTGCAGAGAGAGATCAAGGTGCCCGTCCCCTCCCATTCCCTGCCTGCTCACGGTGCTGGTGATGCCAGCTGACTCCTGCAGGGGCCCAGCTCCCGGATCCAGCCCCCTAGCTCCTTCAGGCCCCTGTGGAGAGCACCCGGGGCTCTGGGAGTTGTGTGCCACACCTTGCCTGCCTCTGTCCAGCCTGCTGGGGTGAGTCAGCTCCTCCATCTGGGACACTGGCCAGTACAGCCCCACATCCTCCACCCCACCACCTTTGGAAAAATTGGGGTAAAATGACAAAATGACAGCCTTAACCTTTTTAAAAATGCATATTTATTTGAGAGAGAAAGAAAGAGAAGCTTTCATTTGCTGGTTCATGCCCCAAATGCCTGTAAAACCCTGAGCTGGGCCAGGCTAAACAGAGGAGCCTGGAGCCCCATGTGGGTGTCCCATGTGGTGGGCAGGGACCCAAGCATTTGAGCCATCACCTGCTGCTGCTCAAGGTATATGTTAGCAGGAAGCTGGAACCGGCAGTGGAGCCGGGACTTGAACTTAGCCTCTCCGATTTGGGACAGGGGCATCTTAACCAGCATCTTGCCTGCTGGGCCTCCCACTCCCGACCTCCCACAAATTCTGAGGAGGGTGCTGGATGCGGGGAGTGAGGGGCTGGGGGGAAGAGCATCAGCCAGGGGTGGCCTGGTCTTGAGTTTCAGAGGACCTCGATCCCAGCCCCAGGGCACACTCAGCGGAATAAATCCTAGTGCGTTAAGGCAGCTGATGATAAAGTGCCAGAAGTATGTGACTGGGACGTAGCTGATTGTGGGAATAAATACGCACGCTACCTAGAAGGAGAAGGATTTCCGAACGCCACGCCAGGAGCGCGCTTGGATACAGAAACGTGCGCTGGTTCTGCATCCCTAAAAGCACAGGCGACCACGGACGTGGATGCAGACTTCCCCCGGGAGCAGTTCACACACGCAGTGCCGCAGCAGCCCAGACCCCACCAAGGGCAGGGGCGGACGCGGATGACATGCGGCTGCCCCGGCCGAAGAGGAGTCACCAACTAAGAAACCGTCCAAGCTCACCACCAACCGAAGAGACACAAACACAGCATGGCTCCCAAGTCCAGCTCTTGCAATTTCCCTTGCAGAGAGATCCATGCTCCAAGGGGCCATTTCACACAGGGTGCAAGCAACAGCCTGAAGTTCCTTCCAGATTCGCTAAGGAAGGGGTGGGGGTGGATCTCCTTCTGCCCACTACCAGGCAGCCTTGAAAAACCGCTGTCATTGATTGGCTATGGCTGCTCCAGAGAAAGAAATAGAAACAATGTAACAATGTATCCTCCCTTACTAAAAGGCTTCAGAAACAGCCCAAGCTCCATCCACACAGAGTGAGCAGGCTCTGGTCCCTCCGTGGGATGGAATTTTACTCAGCCTTACAGAGAAAGGAACTTTTAACCCATGCTACAGCGTTGGGCGGCCCAGCGAAATAAGCCAGACACAGAGGACAGGCACTGGCTGATTCCCCTTAGATGAGGTCCCCGGCAGGAGTCAGATTCTTAGAGACCTTAGAATGGTGGGGGGAGGGGCATGAGGAATTAGCATTTCAGTCTGGAATGTTGAGAAAGTTCTGGAAATAGATAGTAGTGCTGGTTGCCCAACAATGTGAATGCACCCAACATTTTGAACTCTACCCTTAGAAATGGGCAAGTGAGTTTTTTGTCTTTAACCACAATTTTTAATAAAGAATTCAGAACAGTATGAAAATAAATTGCATTTTTGTAATAGATAAGAAAAGGTTGCCGGCGCTGTGGCTCAACAGGCTAATCCTCCGCCTTGCGGCGCCGGCACACCGGGTTCTAGTCCCGGTCGGGGCACCGGATTCTGTCCCGGTTGCCCCTCTTCCAGGCCAGCCCTCTGCTGTGGCCCAGGAGTGCAGTGGAGGATGGCCCAAGTGCTTGGGCCCTGCACCCCATGGGAGACCAGGATAAAGCACCTAGCACCTGGCTCCTGCCATCGGATGAGCGCGTTGCGCCGGCCGCAGCGCGCCGACCGCGGCAGCCATTGGAGGGTGAACCAACGGCAAAGGAAGACCTTTCTCTCTGTCTCTCTCTCTCACTGTCCACTCTGCCTGTCAAAAAAAAAAAAAAAAGGTTAACAATGATTATCAATTTTTTAATATTTGCCCTTTCTGATAGGAAGTGAGGGCAGTTATAAGGAACTATTTCAGAACAACATTAAGTTGCCCAATCAAAACAAGCATATGACAAACTATTCTTTCCTGGGTTACATACTCCTTATAGAAAGCCTAGAAATTTAAATATATGATGCTATAAAGAAAGGTGAATTGTAATCCCATCTCAGTATAAATATTTTAAAAATCATCAATGCTAATATTTTTACAATCTTTTTTTTTAAAGATTTGTTTATTTTATTTGAAAGGAAGAATTACAGAGAGGGAGAGACAGACAGAACACGAGATCTTTCATCTGCTGGTTCACTCCCCAAATGGCCGCAACAGCCAGGGCTGGGCCAGGCCAAAGCCAGGAGCCAGGAGCTTCTTGCAAGTCTCCCACATGGGTGCAGGACCTGGGCCATCCTCCACCGCTTTCCCAGGCACATCAGCAGGGAGCCGGATCAGAAGTGGAACAGCCGGGACTCGAAAGGACACCGATATGGGGTGCTGGCATGCAGACGGCAGCTTAACCCGCTACACCACAGCGACGGTCCCCTATGGCGTCAGTTTCTAAACGTAGACTTGGCTCACTCAAAGACTGCATCTGTCATATGAGGTTACTTTTGGAAATGGACCAGTTGAGCCTCTGTCCTGCAGGAAATACCCCGGTTGGGTGGATGACGAGGGTATCTTGTTTTACTGTGTGTTTCTCAGATCAGAGTGGAGGGCAGCAGTTTCCCAGGGCCAGGACTGGCCTTTTGCACGTGGTCTTTACTCTGCGTGGACTGTGTTCCCTTCTGTGTTTGGAGGGAACAGGGACAGGGTCTTCCTCCCCAAGTGTGGTCAGTGGCTGGCGTCAGGCTGGGTTAAGCCGGCCCCGCACAACTGGACAGTGGCCACAGCCTGGCTCACCTTTCATTCACCCTGGGCTGCTTGAGCCAACCCCGGCCAGGTGACCCTGGTCACCTGGGCTTCCAGGGGGACAGGGGCTTGGAACTGCAGGCCACGGGTGGCCGGAACAGCGTGCGTTAGCTCGGAGGACTTTACCCAGGCAACAGTGACTTATTAACTCCCTGTCACCCATCGAGGCCCGCTGGGCCAGGTTCAGCTGGGGAAGGTCGGCTGGCGCCGGGAGGTGGTTTTGGTCCCTCTTCAATCGTGGCCGTGAACTTGGTTCCTGTGTCGGACATGCTCAGGCCTCCGCTGGGCCGTTTTTCCACTAAGGATTCCCATCTTTCCTTTTCATTTGGTGCCTCCTGCCGTTCGGGGTCCATGTTGAGTGAGCCCGAGTACCATCAAGGAGTCTGTTTCCAAGAACTCTCTCTGGTTCTGTGCTTCTGCGCATGCCTGTTTCCTGGCAGTTGGCTCTTGTGCGATGCACTCGCTATGCCCGTGGGAGTCACAGTGGTGCTGCCCCCGGGGGAGGCTGTGTGAGTTAAGTCAGGTGGAATTTGTCAAGCACTTGGAACCTAGCCTGGCCTAAGTGTTAGCTCTGGGCTCTGTGCCGGGTATACAGTAAGCACTCGATAAAGGTAGCTATTATATTAGCTGGTAGTCCATAGAAGTGATTCTGAGAACACTTGGAGGTTCTGGGGGCCTGGTCGGTGCCCCGGGGTGTTTTGGCTGAACTCTCAGTGCAGGGGAGAAAGAGACCCACAGAGGGTGGCCACTGGCTCAGGTCCCTGTGGCTGCTGGGGACAAGACCAAACTCCCATCTGTCCCTGGATTCCCAGCCCCCTACATCGTGTCCTGGTCTGGGCTGTGGGTCGTCCCGGCAGGTACACCCATGGGAAGGATCTGTGTCTTCCTCTCTCTCTCTCTCTCCCTCTCCTTCCGCCAGGCTGGAGTCCATGTGTGGTAGGAGTCATCTGGGGCCACGTGGAACAAGAAGATAGAATGAACCCGGGCCTCTGGCACCAGCTCACTGCCCTCCCAGCCCTGACTTAGCAGCTGGGATGCTGGGCAGGCGTTATGAGAGCGCTCTCTAGCTAAAGACGCTGCTGTCTTAAGTCTCAGAGCCGGGTGAGAATCTTCACCTTGATTTCTTGGCAGTAGGCTAGCCTGTGCCCTGTGTGGCTGCCGGTCACTGCTGGGCCTTCCAGGCTGGGGTTGGGTGGGGTGTTTACGGGTGTGTAGGTGCGAAGAGAGTAGGGACCCTGGGGCAGCAGAGCCCGGGGCAGGTGCATGCCAGAAGTCTCTGTTCTGCCTGCTGTGGGTTCAATATTTGTCCCTCTGAACTAATACGGTTTGGTCCCCAGAGTCTTATGCTCCTGGTACTGAGAGGTGGGAATTTGTACACTGATGGCACGCAGAAGGGAGTCCTTTGGGAAGGGATTGAATTGGGTTGGGTCGTTGGCGTGGTGTCCCATGCCTGAGCCACACAGACACACGTGCTGTCGTCGTCCCCAGCCTTGTGAATCTGTACCACCAGCACAGCTGGAAGCGGTAGAACTGCCCAGTCCCGGACCGTGGACCTTCGGAACCAGGAGCCCGAAATAGACCTCTTCTCCACTGAGCAGCTTCAGCCGTTTCATTGCTGTCAGGGGAGACTCCCCTCAGACGCTGTCCTTGTCCACTAGTTCCCACCTGCACCCACCCCTTCCCCCCAGCTTGTTGGGGGCTCCTTCCCTGCCCCCTCCTGGGGCCTCAGTAGGCAGCAGACACGCCCACTCCCACATGCCCACTCCTTTGTGAGAGTCTGGTTTGGACACAGCTCCTGTGGCTGTGCCCCTGAATGGGTGACCTCTCCATTCCTGTTTCCCCAACTGTAAGGTCAAATCCTGGGTTCAAGGTGCTAGCAGAGTGCGGGGCACATGTGTCAGAATAAATATGAACCCCACGACCTTGCTGCCCCCTCCCAGCTAAGCTTTGTCCAGGGGGCTCCTGCTCTTCCCAACCAATCAGGCTAATGTTTCCCACATAAATTTGCATAAATATTCCTGGGAGGGCTCCTCCTTCCCCTCCCAGCTCACTCACCCGGTAGCTTTGACAATACAGGGAGGCCACACAGACCTGCAGACGCTCTCTCTGACTATGCTGGTTTGGTCAGCATTGCCGAGCCAGGGAGTGGTTGTTGGTGAGATCTGAGGCGGGCTGCACCGTCACTGTTGTCCCGGCGTCTGGGACAGCTCTGCCGGCTGCTTCCGTGGAATGGCCTCCTTTGCCCTGTCCCCTTCTTATTTAGACTTGGAGCTGTCTCTGCACCATCTTCTGCATCCATCCAGCCTCAGCCTGCCAGCATGGATTCCTTAGGGAGGTCATTTGCAAGTGGCCTGAGTCCAGCTTGCTGGCGTGGAGCAGGGAAATACAGGTGCTTGTATGGAGCTTGCCTCGGCAAATTCCGCCAACCACAGCCAGAAAATAGTTGGGGAAGAAAACATTGCATACACAGATGTTTACCCTCGTCCCTGTCCCCTAAGCAATACAGTCCACCCACTTCTTAGCTGTTACAGGTAAAGGATGTTGTAAGTCATTTGGAGGCAATTTAAAGTTTACGGGAGGGTGTGCATATGTTCCGTGCAAAAAACATGCAGTTTTCGGCCGGCGCCGTGGCTCAACAGGCTAATCCTCCACCTTGCAGCACTGGCACACTGGGTTCTAGTCCCGGTTGGGGCGCCGGATTCTGTCCTGGTTGCCCGTCTTCCAGGCCAGCTCTCTGCTGTGGCCCGGGAGTGCAGTGGAGGATGGCCCAAGTGCTTGGGCCCTGCACCCCATGGGAGACCAGGAGAAGCACCTGGCACCTGGCTCCTGCCATCGGATGAGCACGGTGCACCGGCCGCAGCGCGCTGACTGCGGCGGCCATTGGAGGGTGAACCAACGGCAAAGGAAGACCTTTCTCTCTGTCTCTCTCACTGTCCACTCTGCCTGTCAAAAAAAAAAAAAAAAAAACATGCAGTTTTCTCTAAGGCACTGGAGCATCCGTGGATTTTAGTATGGCCAGGGGAAGGGACGTCCTGGAAGCAAGCCCTGTGGATGCCAGCGGACAGCTGTGTCCAGTGTCTGGGAGGGAAGGGCAGAGAGAGCAGCCTCCAGGTCTGGGCTCTTGTCCTGCCTTGGTCCCGACGTTAGTTGTACTCTCATTGGCAGGTCGCTCCGCCTTTCTGGTTTCTGTCCCGTGAAATGGGCAGCCCCACGCAGCTCCTGGCTGTCCTGTGTGACCCAGCAGAGGCTGACGCACTGTGGGTGCCACACTCCCTGCAGCCTACAGCTGTGCCCCGCCCCTGCCCCAGCTCCCTCCTCCACCACCTTGCATGTGCTGCTTGCAACCCCTGCTCCAGGCTGGGGCAGCTCGTCATCCCCTCCCACATGGGCGTGGCTAAGAGTCCCTGAGTTGGCCGCTGTCATTGGTACCACTGCTGCTGTGAGGATGCTCCCTGTGGCCTGTGTGTCGGGGAGGGGCAGGTGTCTGCGTGGCTGCTGCACCTGCTGGTCTTGGGCATCCAAAGACAGCAGAGCTGTTGGCTGAGGCTGCGCCACCTCATTTCAGCGCGTGGCTGTGCTCTCTGTTAGAAGTGCATTCCTCTCTGAATGTATTTCCAGCTCGGACAGGCACTGGCCAACATGATGTGAACTAGGGAACGTGTTCCGTAGGGAACATCTAGAAAGTTCTGGACAGTAGCACTCTGGAAACTCAACCCAACAAGTCAGGAATCACTGAGCTAAGAAACAGCCCTGGCTCCAAAGACGTCAGCCACTCGTTTATCAAATACAAATGTCCTTTGGTGCACAATGGGGTGGCGTCCTGGTAAACCCATTAAAATATTCTAAGCTGAAAACGTGTTGGATTCACCTAAGCCATGGAGTGCTCTGGCTCAGAGCGCAGCACAGACCTGTGTTTGCTGCGGTGCCCCCATGACTGAGGGGCTGCCTGGGAGCTGCTCTCGCTGCCACTGTCCAGCGTCACTCAAGGGGACTGGGCCAGCGGGCACGAGCCCAGCACATGATGCCAACACACGATGCCAGGTGTGGCTTCTGTGCAACACGTGTCGCCTTCACACCATCATAGGTCAAAAAAAATCTCAAGTCGACATACGGTGAGCTGGGGACCACCAGCATTGAGGAGGCAGTGTTGGACGCTGTACTGTGGCAGCCAAGAGCGGCCTGTTCCCTGCTTTCACAGGGCATCCTGGCTTGTGGAGAGAGCATTGTCCTTGGTAACAGAGACACGAAGGGATGCCGGTAGAAACAGGCTTGGGTGTTGAGTTTTTCCATCTCTCCCTCTCCCCCTCTCTCTCTCTGGAGCTCACTCTTAGAAGGCAGTTTCTGCTTTGTGATGCTGGCTGGAGTCTGATCTCTTCCACCTGCTGCCTCCTCCCCCTCCCCTGCCCCACTCGTGTTATTACTGTCTACCTGGCCTGTGCAGTGAGCATGGGGGAAGCAAAATGAAGGAGGTACCCTTGCACCATAGCGTCTGCATGGCCCATGGGCCCGTGGTGGGGAGGCTGGGCCACTTCCTCTCTCTGTGACACTGGGAGTTCTGAGCAGGGGAGAAAGGGGTCTGAGGACTGTCATCTGTGCCATTTGGAGACAAACCCTGAATAAAGTGCTCCAAAGGGGAGGACTGTGGCATTGGGACAGAACATCCGGGAGCCTGGCTGCTGTCCTCCAGGTGCTCATGGGATGGGGAGCAGGATGGGCACAGCCCACGTCACAGCTCCCTCCAAGACCTGCAGTGTCCTGGGAGCAGGGGTGGAGCAGGGCTCTGGGCTGTGCTCGGGGTGGGGCGTCACGGGTACTCATGGCCAGGGAATGGTGTGGTGGGCAGGAGCGCTGAGGCAGGGGCACCTGGGGCCAAAGGGCTTTGAGGAAGTCCCCTGAGACGTAGGGCCCACGGTAGCTGAAACACCACGTTTGGGGCCTGAGCTGGGGGAGGGGGGCTCAAAGGCACCGGGACTTGGCTTCCGGCACAAGATGGTGCTGTGTGCACCCGTGAGACCTCTCCTCATGCCCCGCCCACAGGCACAGGGTGGGGACAGTGAAGGGCACTGGGGACCAGGGCTGTGGCCACCTTCCTGAGCACAGGGGCGGATAGGGATGCTGGCCAGCAGACTCCACGGTCCAGCCGCACAGACCTTGTGCCACAGATGAGGCGGGGCTGTAGACAGAGCCTCTGAGCGGGCAGGACTGCTGGGTGTTTGGGGAAGGAATACCCAAGGAAACCAACAGCACCAGAGAGACTACATCGCCAAAATCGGATCACACCCAAGGAACAAAGGCTAATAGAAAACCACACCTTCAGAGAGCTTTGGGTGGGTGGAGGATCCACAGGCTGAGACGGCTCTGCGGATGGGAGCCCTGGGAGCGAGTGCGTGATGGGACAGAAGCCCCCGCCATCACAATGTGCCACTTCCGCTCGCCTGCAACTGCATTTCCGGCAGGCACCCCGCAGCTGACCGGACACATGTACGGGGTTGTTCGTTACAAAGATGTGAACATGAAAGGTTCAGAACCACCTCGGCTCGATCCACTAGCGAGTGTGATGGAAACCAGGCTCATCCTTGGAACCACGAAAGGAATGAGGAGCTACTACCGGCAAAGACCGCAAGGGTATGCTGTCGGGTGAGATGGGCACGGTGTGAGCCGGTGCGTGGAGTAGGATACCTTTTGTGTGAGAAGGGTGGCTTTTTAAAAAAAAAAAATTTATTTATTTGAAAGGCAGAGTTTCAGAGAGGCAGAGGCAGAGAGGGAGAGAGGGAGAGAGGGAGAGAGAGAGAGATCTTCCATGCACTGGTTCACTCCCCAATTGGCCGATATGGTTGAGGTGCGCCGATCTGAAGCCAGGAGCCAGGAGCCTTATCCGGGTCTCCTACATGGGTGCAGGGGCCCAAGGACTTGGACCATCTTCTGCTGCTTTCCCAGGCCATAGCAGAGAGCTGGATCAGAAGTAGAGCAGCTGGGACTTGAACCGGCATCCATATGGGATGCCAGCAGTGCAGGTGGCGGCTTTACCTGCTCCACCACAGCGCTGGCCCCCAAAAGAGTAGCTTTTAAGTGTGAGAAGTTGCCCAGAAACCTCAAATACAGTTGCCAACACTGTAAGAATAAAAGGAGGACATCGCTGGAAGCACCAAAAGCCCAAGTTCAAGGAACTCTGCAAGGGCAGAGGAAGAAGACGGTGTGGAAACCCACGCTAGGAGGGTGGTCGCAGAGATGGCAAACTGGCAGTTCTGCCTGCTGTCAGAGACGGGATCCAGGAGGCGAGGAAAGAGGAGGAGGAGGGATGCACCAAGAGTGACAGGAACATCTCCCGGCGCTGAAGGAAACATGACGCTGCCCTCTCGTTGCCAACCCAACACGAGAATGAATGAGCTGCTGCCGAGGCCGGGATGAGTCATGATGACACGTCGCATGATCAAGGGGAGGAGATCCCAAAGCCGCTGAGAGGCAGAAGGGAACAAACAAACAAGCCTGCAGCCTCTGTCTCAGTCCACCCCGGCTGCTGAAACGAAAATGAAGACCGATTGGCTTACACATAGCGGAGTAGTCCTGAGGCTGGGAAGTCTCAGGCCAGGGAGATTTGCTTCTGGGTCACAGACAGTGCCTCCTCCCCGGGCCCCTGGTGGTGGTGGTGGTGGTGCAGGGGGGTGGGGGTGGGCGCAGGGAGCCCTTGGGGGCTGCTTCTGGGCTCCGTCCTCCTCAAGTTCAAAAGCTCCCAATGCTGACGCCTCGGTGAGGATCTCAGGATGTTAGACTTACAGGAAGGAAGGATGCCCGCTGGGATAACATCTCTCTCACCACGCTGGATGCCTAGCGACCACAGGCAAGCATTGTCAAAGCTCTGGATAGGAATTATTCTAAGCCTCGAAGTCTGCAAGGGCACCTCAAAACATTCATGGGAAGATAAAACTTGAACGTTTATTTTGGGGGCCGGCACTGTGGCACAGTGGGTTAACACTCTGGACTGAAGCACCAGCATCCCCTATGGGCACCGGTTGGAGTCCCAGCATTTCCTCTTCCCATCCAGCTCTCTGCTATGGCCTGGGAAAGCAGCAGAAGATGGCCCAAGTGCTTGGGCCCCTGCATCCGCGCGGGGGATCCAGAAGCAGCTCCTGGCTCCTGGCTTTGGATTGGCACAGCTCTGACCATTGCAGCCAACTGGGGAGTGAATCATCAGATGGAAGACCTGTCTCTGTCTGTCTGTCTGTCTGTCTCTCTCTCTCTCTGCTTCTCCTCTCTCTGTGTAACTCTGACTTTCAAATAAATAAATCTTTAAAAAAGTCTATTTTGGTGCAAAACATTTTGGAATCTATGCAGTTTTTTCTAACATGCATTTTCCAGACAGCTTTTGAAGACCCACTCATTTGCATAGATTTAAAAGCTGGTTTTTTTGTTTTTGTTTTTGCAACAAAAGAGACTTCTCATTCCCTTTCCACCAATTTTGTCAAGTACCACTTTGATCAATCAAATATGACAGCAAATCTAAGCACATTTTTAGACAGGAAAGTTCTCAGAAAATTTCACTTCCAAGCATCATTATTGAAAAGAAAATTACTTGACAGTGTACTCAAAATACATGAAGAATTCACTAATAACAGTGGCATTATGAAGAGAAAACAGAAGGTAGATTTTCTCTTTTTTAAAGAGTTATTTATTTATTTGAATGGCAGAGTTATATATTGAGAGAGACAAACAGACAGATAGACACACACACACATGCACACACACACAATAGCTGCTGGAGCCTGGAACTCCTCTGGGTCTCCCCTGGGGGTGACAGGGGCTCAAGCACTTGGTCCATCTTCCGCGGCCTCCCCAGGTGCTTTAGCCAGGAGCTGGATAGGAAATTGAGCATCCCAGGGATTGAAAGGGTGCTCGTATGTGATGCTGGCTGTGTCGCAGGTGGCAGCTTGACCCCTGTGCCACAATGCCAGCCCCGGGGGGGATTTTTAGAAGGTTTAGAAGACGCAGTGGAAGCTGCAGAAGAGATGTAGTTTGTATCTGAATGATGCCGTGAGGAGATTCTGCCTGCAGCCATGCACAGGCCACTGGTCCAACTCTGGAGGACACTCAGGCACGCCCCACAGCTCTAATGTGGGGACGGTTCGCAAACACCTGGGTGAGGTCGTGTGGGGGCCTGAGGAGTCCGGGGGAGTTCCAGAAAGACTTCCTGGGGGCTGTGGCCATCGGGAAAGGGACACCCTCAGTGAACAGCGATGTGCAGGCAGCCAGGAAGGGCCACAAAGCCCACTCGCCTCCCTCCCAGCCTGCAGTCTCCTGCCAGTGCCGCCTGTGGGAGAAACTGACTCGGGAACCCATGGTACCTTCCCTGGTCTCTGCAGGCAGCGAGCCATTGCTGCTTCTCACAGAGACCAAAAGACACAGCAACCGCTGCAGAATCCCGGAGGTCCTGGGGGCACCACTAACAGCAAAGAGAAGGTGGGGGGACTGGGCTGGGCAGGATTTTACTTTCCCTTTCAAGCCTTTCTGTAATGCTGGAAGTTCAGAAACGTGTAGGCGTTAGTCCTATAGGATCCTGCATCTCTGTGGGGCTGCATTCCCAGAGCCACAGGGGCTGCCTGCAGTCACAGGGGGTTCTCACCCCTAGAGTCACTCTGTGCTGGCCTATACTCAACACAGCTTATCGAGATGAGCAATAGCTACTAATAAGATAGAGCAGTGACAAATGTAGGCTGTAGTGAAAGTGATGATGTGGGTGTGGTTCTCTTCTCTTCTGGAGATGTGGGAGGGGCTACTTAAAAGCAGCACCATGTCCCCTCTTAGGCAGCCTCACTGCTGTGTGCTCCAGGGCTGCTACTCAGGGAACTATGGCAGAGGCTGTGACAGTGGATCTGCTATCTGCAGTAGGTACAGGGTGTGATTACTGGGCAGGCAGCATATACAGCGTGGATACGCAGATACAGTGGCCCCAAGTCCCTGGTGGCTGTCTTCAGGCCACCCTGGTCCCTTTATGCCCAGACCACTATGCCACTAAATGGCGCCCTCTGACTGTTCCCCAGCTGCAGGCAGGCTCTGGGTTGGGGCAGGCATAAGCCAAAGCAGAAGCTGGAGGTCTTGGGGTGCAGGAGGATGATGTGGGCCTGTGTGTGGGACAGGGGTGAGGTCAAGGTGATGACCAACATTGAGGAAGAGAATGCTGAGCCTAAAGAACATGCCCAGAGACTTCGTGGCTTTTAATGTTACAAGAAGCAAGAAGGAAGAATCTCTTGATTGGCTCAACAGGTACTTCTGGAGTCTTATGTTCTGGGGATGTAGCAGAGATAGGCAGTGAACAAGCGAAGAATATGAAACCAGACCCATGAAATAAAATATGTCAAGGTCAGCAGGCTAGAGCACTGGGCATGCTGTTTGAGTTGGTGGGCGGGGTCAAGCCGGGCATCTGAGATAAAGCGGTGTTTGTGTGGAGAGGGAGAAACGCAGGCAGACAGCGAGGGGCACAGGGAGTGAGAGGATTTCCCTGAGCTGTAGAAGACTGGCGTTTTCAGGATTACAGGAGGTACCAAGCACAGGGCGGGAAGACTACAAAGAGAAACTAGAACCAGACACATCGTGGTTAAACTGTGCGAAATCCCAGGATGGAGCAAAGACCAGTGCTCCCCAAAAGGCACTGGGCCCATGTGGTTTTACAGGCAAGGTTGGGCAAGGTCACACAGCATATAAATGAGACAACTTACAGCCTTGAAGGTCTTTTTCTCTGCTTGATCCTGTAGAAGTAGGGAAGGAATTACCATGGAGGGAAATAATGTATGAGGTTTCACCACTGTGAGTTTTTTCTTGCCTTGCTGTCTTCCTTTTTTTTTTTTTTATGATCTGTTTCATTTATTTGAAAGACAGAGTTACAGAGAAAGAGAGGGAGAGGTCTTCCATCCACTGGTTCACTCCCCAAATGGTTGCAAAGGCCAAAGCTGGGAGCCAGGAGCTTCTTCCAGGTTTCCCTCTTGTGTGCAGGGGTCCAAGCACTTGGGTCATCTTCTGCTGCTTTCCCATGTGCATTAGCAGGGAGCTGGATTGGAAGTGGAGCAGGTGGGACTCAAACCGGCGCCCATATGGGATGCCTGTGCTGCAGGCAGCAGCTGGACCTCCTACGCCACAACGCTGCCCCTGCCATCTGCATTTTGAATGGCTTCATTCAGCTCCCCTCCCTAGCCATGGGGTAAATGGCAGATCTGGCTGCTCAGGCAGTTCTTTGGCTAATCAGGCAGAGTGGTCCGTGCCAGCTAGTTCACTCACTCACTCACTCACTCAGTGCACATTTATTAAGCCCCTCCTGTATTCTGGGCACCACACCATGGAGGACAGGTGGGAGACCTGATCTAGCTCAGGTAGGAGATGGGTTGCGATGGGAACATGTCTCCAGGAAAGTCAAGTTTGAGTTGGCATCTGAAGGCTGGATGATGCTGGGGACACCGAGGTGGGTACTGCACTGAGCCAGGCAGATCTGGTTGGCAGTTTCCTGGCTTGCTTTCTGGACACTTGTTCTAACTCCTCCCGTGACCAGCTTCTCCATCTGTTTGGGGTGAATTCTTCACTTCTACTGAATTCCTTTCAAGCTGGCCCTGGTCCTTTTAAGTCTGTCAACAGTTCTTATGTTGTACAATCGGGCATTTGCTGCTGTTTGGTGCTGGAGCCGCGTTCACTTGGAAAGACATCATTTCTTTTGGTGGAACTTAATTTTATTGGAGGAGTAAATAAAATGTAAAAGTGCTAAGTTAGAAGGTAATCAGTCCTTAGCAATAAATGGGATATGGCAGTAGGAACCATCAGAGGCCCTGTTAACATCTTAGATTAGGGGCGAGGCTAGGCCGCCCCCCCACCACCACCACCATGAGTAAAATCTGAATAAAGCCTGAAGGACCCAGGGGAGCCACGTGAGTTCTGGGGAAGAGCAAGTGCACAGCCCGGAGGCAGGGGCTGGCATGTTTGGGGAAGCCAGTGTGGCCGGAGTACTGTAAGCGGTGGGGAGAGAGATACAAGGAGAGGCTGGATGGTTTTGGTCCTGCGGCACACTGAGGACTGTGTAGAGAACAGGAGCTTTCTTAACTGGAGGAAATGTGAGCATTGGCAGTTGTGGAGCCAACAAAGCCCCCAGCTGAACTGTGCAGATCCATCTCTTGGAACAAGGAGCGGGTTCCACCCTGCTGCCCACGCGGCCCAGGCTGCCACAGAAGGGCTTTGACTGTTGCCAACAAGAAAGCCTGCCACCACCCTCATCCTCTGCGCAAGTCTCCCAATGGTTTGGCTCCTGGGCGCAGGGGCAGCTGTGTCCCCAACACCCACCTGCTGCTCAGCCAGGGGCCCCAGACCCCCACCCCCGCCCCCGCATGCAGAAAGCCCACGAAGGGGTCTGCCTGGAAATTCTGTCCCTACAGCACAAGGCTCCTCTCCTCCCAGTGCGGGGACGGGCCGAGAAGTGTGGCTTACAGGACTCAGCGGGGCGCCCAGCCCCAGTGGGCCGGCCCTGGGCAGCCCCCCTGGGCTCCGTAAGCAGCAAGACCCCGTGCACACGACGGAAGCACTTCAGAAAGGTCCTCCCTCCCCAGACGCGCGTCCAGACCGCCCCGGGGCGCGGTGGCTGCGCAGCTGGAGCGCACTGTCCACACGGTCGCCGCTAGATACCGTAATTCCCCAAGACGCCGGTTCGGGCACCTAGCGGCCTTACCGCGCCAGAGCTGGAGAGCGGAACACAGGTCCGACGCCGCTCTGGGGCTGGAGCCCGGGCCGCCCGCCGCGCGCGAGTCCCGCAAAGCGCAGGTCCCGCAGCTCCGGGGCTCGCAGGGCGCGGGCCGCGCTCCTCCCGGAGCGGCCGGGGGCGGGGCCCGGGCGGGGCGGGGCGCGTGACGCGCGGCGCTGGCCAATGGGGCGCGCGCCCGGGGCCGAGCCTCCTGCGAGCCTTCGCGGCGCCCGCGGCATCACGTGAGCTGCCCGGAGTGAGCGCCGAGAGCGCGGCGGGCGGGCGAGTGCTCGGCCGCAGCGACCCGCGGGCCAGCGGGCGAGCGAGCGAGCGCAGGACCCGCGGCTCGGCCCGCGGCCGCCGCCGGATCCGGACCCGGGCCGCCGCCCCCAGCGCAGCCCAGCTCCTGGGGCCGCCGGACCGCCGGGGCCTGGCCGCCGGCCGGGCGTGCGCCGAGTTCAGGTGGGAGAAACGCGGCTGGGGGTGACCGAGGGGCGGCCGGGGCGCGGGGAGGGCGCTGGCCGGGCTCGGGGCGCGCGGCCTTGCGCCGGCGCCGCTGTCCGAGGCTCTGTGCCGGCGCCCGGGAAAGTGTCGGACCCGTGGGGTGGACCCGCGGGACGGGCAGTGGTCGGAGGGGTCCGTGGGTGGTAGACCCTAGTAGCCCCCCACCCCGTCACCTGCCCCGCTCAGGTCTGCGCGGCAGCCTGGACGCCTGGCCGCGCGTGTCCGTGGCGCTTCTTGCGGGCCGGCGCTCCCATATGGCGGGCGCTCGGCCGGGCCTGGCGGAGGAGCGCGCGGAGGACGCGCTGGCCGGCCCGGGGTGGGGGGCAGCGAGCCGAGGTGGAAGGGTTACTGTCGGTCACCGCGGCGGGGGCAGGGGCGGGGGAGGGGGCGCGAGCCCAGGGCGTGGTGCCCGGTGGGCAGCACTCCAGGGCTCCGCCAAGGGTCCGAACCCGCCCCCTGCGTCCCCACTCCTTCGGGCACCCACGCGGGGCCGCCGTGCGCTCCTCGCGGGACCCTCCGGGAGCCCCGTGGGCCAACAGCGCCACGCCCCACCCCGCAACGCAGTCCCAGGACGGAAACGCGCGCCCCGCAACCGCTCGCGGGTCCTGCATTCCGAGTCCCCGAGGTCCCTGACGTTCCCCACCGTGGAGTTACCCATGGAAGCCCCTCTCCTGGAGGGCAGAGGGGGTTTCCCCCAACGACCTCAGAGGTGACAAAATTCCCCCGGCTTGTCTGCACCCCCCCAAATCTTCCTCCCGCGGACCCGGAGCCCGCGGGGAGCCCCTACCGCCCTACAGGTGCGAAGACGCCGCAACTCTGCTACTTTGGGGCCCGCGGACCATGCAGGAGCAGAGACTCTTATTTTGAAGGGCGGCCCCTGCCGCCACCCCCGTGATTTGCGCGCTGACCCAATGGGAAGCCCTTGGCCGGCGCTCCGCTTGTTATCAATTACATGTTGTTCCTGCAGCCGCTGTGTCCCCGGGAGGATAAACAGCAGGCCTGGCCGGACCGGGGGAGGGGGCGGAGTCCAGCGGCCGGCCGGGGACGGTGCCCGGAACAGCGCGTCCCCTCCCCCTGCGCGCAGCCTGCGCCTCTGGCCGCGCCACGTGCTGCTGTTTTTTAGGGGCCGGAGCGGCCCCAGTCCCCGCGCGCCCTCTCTCCCAGGGCGGGCGCTCCCGTCCTGGGCTCTCCGCGCCTCGGTGTCCCGCCGCAGGGACGCCCACCCCGCAGGAAGACCCCGTGCCTGCCCCGGCTCGCTCAGCACCTTTCCCTCTCGCTCATTCAGCACACGCTGCCAGGCCCAGTTTTAGACTCTGGAATGCGGCCCGGGACTGGACGGCCCGTACACTTGTATTCTGGTGAGGGGTGGACGGGACGGCGAGTTCACAGCCTTGCAGCAACGCGGTTTCTCACAGCGGGGCCTGCGAGCAGGAGCATCCTATGGGGTGCTGATGGAAAGACCTTCAGCGGAGCTGCGGTCTGGGAGCTGAGGGCCGCCCGGGGGAGGTGTCGGGGCTCGTGTCGGGGCTCAGGGCTGAGCTGCCATTCAGAGCAGGTGCTGGGCGTGCGTGGGGCCACTGGATGCTTCCCTTACAGACCCACTGGGGTTTACTTCCTTCTCTCCCTCCCCCACTGTGCTTACTCCCGTTTCTTTTTCTATCATTTTATCCCTAAGTGTATCCGTTTATGTCCTTCAAAAAAAGAAAGTAACTTCAGGATCATGGCATAGTTGGCGTTCATGGTTAACCTTTTAACTTCACCTTTCGGACTGTCAGTCACGTTTCAAGGCGGGCTCTGCAGCAGGAGCGTGGGAGTCCCGGATTCCTTAGCAAGGCGGCTGAGGGCCAGAACGACCCCGCGTTCTCTGCATGTTAGGAGCCGTATGCTAATGGCTGGCACCTGCGGGCACTTGTGGTGTGCCCGACCCGGTCCAAGTCCTTAGCATGTGTCACCCTGGGGATGCACCCAGGGCACTGCTGGTGGAACCCTCCTCTCCAGACCAAGTCTCACACACAGAGAGGTTGTGCGACCTGCCTGAGGCCACCCAGCGGAGAGGGAGCACCTGGGGTGGAGTGTTGGCTTGGCCCTTCATCTTGTCTGGCGATTTCCCGCCTTCCCAGCATCTCAGCTGCTGAATGGCGCCTGTCTCAGAACATGCTCCCAGTTTTAAACCCTTAGCTGAGTCTTTTTTTCTAAATGAAAAAGTCCTCCTGGTGAAACTGCCCTCTGGGCCCAGCTCTTGCCTTGGTTCCCTGGAGCTCTCTGCAGCTTCGTGGCTGAGTTGAGGATGGAGGTCAAAGGTCCTGCGGTCAGATGGGGAAACTGAGGTTAGGGGAGGGAGCAAGGTCTTATCCCAGGGCACAAGCTGATGAGGCTGGCCTGTTGGCTCGTGGCCAGTGCTGGGGGCCTGGCCCTTGGAGTGGTCCTGGGGACGGCTAAGGGTGGGGGTCAGAGGAGACACCAGGCAGCAGGGATCCTGGTTTCAGGTGCAGAATATTCATCCTCATCACCAGTCTGGATTAACACACAGCCGGCTGTGGCCACTGGGCAGGGACAAAGGTCCAGAGAGGTGGGCCTGCCATAGCCGTGTTTTGTTGACTCTCCTTGAACACTGGAAGCAGCATGGCCTTTGGCTTCCCTGTCTCCTCTCTGCCAGTGTCCTTTGAGCCCCTCCTGGGCACCAGGTGCCTCGCTGGGCACTAGGGACCCGGCAGAGACATGGCGCGCACTGTCTAGCCGGGAGACAGGTGTTCGCTGGAGCTTCGCGAAGCGGTGAGTGTCCCAAGCCCGAGCCGGGAGAGCGCAGCCATGGGGTGCAAACAGATCAGCTTCCTCTTTGGCCAAGGGGTCTCCTCCTCGTGTCCCACTTAGACGGTTGTGGAGCTGGGGGAGGTAGCTAGGTGGGTGCTCTCCGTCTCTCTGTGTGTTGCCACCTGGGTCTCTCTGAAGCCTGTCCTTGCCTCTCTCGGGGACAGGAGAGAGGCTTGGCTCCTCCACTGTGCTCCCGTCCCTCCGAGCCACTGCTGCCTCCCCCATCTTCCCTCTGGAGGGTACATACTTTGTGGTCTTTAAGTTTTTGGCCTCCAAACCACGGGCTCTGGCTGCAACACAGGCAGTCCAGCTGCATTTGGACCTTAGATAAAAGAAGTTTCTAGTGTAGATATGTTCTTTCGCAGGCTCATATTAAGAGTAGTACACGCTTTGGCCAGCACCGTGGCTCAACAGGCTAATCCTCTGCCTTGCGGCGCCAGCACACTGGGTTCTAGTCCCATTTGGGGCGCCGGATTCTGTCCCGGTTGCCCTTCTTCCAGGCCAGCTCTCTGCTGTGGCCCGGGAGTGCAGTGGAGGATGGCCCAAGTGCTTGGGCCCTGCACCCCATAGGAGACCAGGAAAAGCACCTAGCACCTGGCTCCTGCCATCGGATGAGCGCAGTGCGCTGGCCGCAGCACGCCGACCGCGGCGGCCATTGGAGGGTGAACCAACAGACCTTTCTCTCTGTCTCTCTCTCTCTCACTGTCCACTCTGCCTGTCACAAAAAAAAAAAAAAAAAAAGTAGTACACGCTTTAACATCTGAAATACACATGTAGCTGGCAGCCTGTACTTGTATTTGCCCAATCTGACCCTATAGTGCAGGGGTCAGAGGGCAACTGGTGTTCTCCCGCCCCACTTCTGTGACTCAACAGGCATGAGTCCGGGGTTAGGGGTCCTCAGGCGGGGACCCCCCGGGCCTTAGCTGATCTGGGGTTCAGGAACTGCCCACTCCCCAGTACTCCTCTCGTGCACACACACACACACACATACATACACGTGTTCCTTTCCAGGATCATTCTGGAAAATTGTCTGAAACCAGCAGTGCCCGCGTTGTGCAATGGCCTGGAGAGGGCTCTTTTGCAAACAGGTGGTGCAATTTCAGAAAACACTCGCAGGCACAGCTCTCCCCTGGGATGGAGGCAGCTCCGGGCATCTGGCCATGGGCGGCCGGGGGCAGGCTTGGTGGGGGCCGTGACTCCACGGCGCATCAGGTGAGCGTGCCACCCTCTGACCAGGCCTCCCTTGTCCCTTCTCCGCAGCTGCCACTGGCACGGCCCGGCCAGCATGGTGGACCACTTGCTTCCAGTGGGCGAGAACTCGGGCGACAGGCTGGCTGGCCGCGGGGCCTACCACATGCTGCCCTCACCCCTCTCGGAAGACGACAGCGACGCCTCTAGCCCCTGCTCCTGTGCCAGCCCGGACTCGCAGGCCCTGTGCTCCTGCTACAGTGGAGGCCTGGGCACTGAGGGCCAGGACAGTATCTTGGACTTCCTGCTGTCCCAAGCCACACTGGGCAGCAGCGGCGGCAGTGGCAGCATCGGGGCCAGCAGTGGCCCTGTGGCCTGGGGGTCGTGGCGCAGGGCACCGGCACCTGGGAAGGGGGAGCACTTCTGCTTCCCCGAGTTTCCCGTGGGTGACCCCGATGACACCGCTAGGCCCTTCCAGCCCACCCTGGAAGAGATCGAAGAGTTTCTGGAAGAGAACATGGAGCCAGGAGCCAAAGAAGCTGCGGAGAGCAGCAGCAAGGACTTGGAGGCCGGTGGGGAGCTCCCCGCCGGGCCACACCGGAGCCACCTCCATTCTGGCTCCAGCGGGAGAGAACGCTGTCCTCCTCCACCAGGTGCTGCCGGTGTGGGCGGCGCCCAGAGCCCAGGCGGGGGGCCGGCGTCCGACGGCCCCATCCCGGTGCTGCTGCAGATCCAACCGGTGCCCGTGAAGCAGGAATCAGGCACGGGGCCGGCCTCCCCAGGCCAGGCCCCGGAGAACGTCAAGGTGGCCCAGCTCCTGGTCAACATCCAGGGACAGACCTTTGCGCTGGTGCCGCAGGTGGTGCCCTCTTCCAACCTGAACCTCCCCTCGAAGTTCGTGCGCATAGCCCCCGTGCCCATTGCGGCCAAGCCCATCGGGTCAGGACCTCTGGGGCCCGGCCCTGCCGGCCTCCTCGTGGGTCAGAAGTTCCCCAAGAACCCAGCGGCAGAACTCATCAAAATGCACAAATGTACTTTCCCCGGGTGCAGCAAGATGTACACCAAAAGCAGTCACCTCAAAGCCCACCTGCGCCGGCACACAGGCGAGAAGCCCTTCGCCTGCACCTGGCCGGGCTGCGGCTGGAGGTCAGTATGGTGCGGGGCAGGCCTGGGCAGGCGGCAAGCGCTTGCCCTCAGCTGCTAGCTGGGCTCTGTGTCCAAAGCCATTCTAGCCACCGTTAGGGGAAGCCAATCGGGAAGGGACACGAGGGTGCAGCCGGGAGGTCAGGGCCAGAGCTGGCACAGCTGCCCAGGGGCTTCTGTGTCGCTTTTGCTGACTCAGGCCGGAAGCCAGCTGGGCTCCGGTTTCCTAACAATCAGGTAAGGCTTGTGGGACCCTGTGCAGCCTGCTGGGGAGGTCTCCCGGTGCAGGGTGAGGGTAGAGGCCTGGCCGTGGCAGAAGGCACTCAGGCGACCGCTGAGAACGATGGAGGGGCTGCGGGCCAGCACCCACGGGGTAAGTACCGCCGGCCCTCCCGCTTCTGTCCGAGGGCACTGAGGAGCTTGGCCCTGCTCGCTGCTTTGTGGAAGGGGTCAGATTAGAGGTCACGTCCTGAAAATGCTGCCTCCCCACATGCTGGGCCGAGCTTCCTTCCCCGGGGTCTTTGGGCCACGGGCACTGGGCCTGGCACTCACTTCCTCCCTGGGGACCCAGTGGTGTGCTGGGGAGACCACAGAGGCCAGCCGAGGAGGAGGACCTGGGTGCCTGGCCAAGGTGGCAAATTCCTCTAGGGGCTTTGTTCTACACAAACAGAGAAACCAGCCCTCTGTGGGGGAGGGGCTTGCCCTTGGCTACCTGGCCCTTGGGTGGTCAGTAGCACCCCCGTGGCCCCCGAGGCCACTCACCGTCTTTGGCCATCCTTTTGAGATGCAGGCAGCCTACCATGAGCTCCCATGCCTACGGGTGGAATCTGTGGCCTGCCTGGGAGGGCCACAGGTGCCAGCGGCACAGTCTTGCTCCCTGCTGCCGTTGGCTGCCACTGTACGTGTTGGGATGTGGGTGTGTGTGCGTGAGCCTGCAAGCATGGCTGGAGCTGTGTGTGTGTATGTGTGTGCACATCTTGCTTTCGTCCTGTATAAGCTGCATGAGTCATGTGCTTGTGCACATTGTGGTTGTGTGTGCATGTGTGCAAGCGAGGGTGTGGGTGTGGGTGTGGCACACAAGCAGCTGTTTGTAGCTTCTGTTTGCTTGATTGGGCTCTGGTTCTGAGAGCCACTGGAGTGGGCCTGAGGTGGGAGTGCTGGCTGGCCCAGGTGGCACCGGCGAGCTGCTTAGGGAATGCAGGTGGTGACACTGATAACCCCTTTCTATGGAGCAGACCAGACAAGGGCCTTTTCCCTACGTGAAAAGGGCCTTTTCCCTACCGGGATGGGGCACTGCCTTGTGCCCGGTCCCTCTTCATTCTGCCAGACACGAGAGCCCCCGGAGTCCCCCTGAGCGGCACCCCGACCCGTCCTGTGGGTGCAAGGCGCCAGGCTGCTTGTGAGGCCGGACACAGGGGTGGGTGCACTGTGTGGGTGGCAGAGCTGAGAGATGGACAGAGGGGACCCAGAGGCATGCCTTGCACGGTGGTGCCTTGAGTGGGGAAGGCAGTGGGCTTAAGCCCAACCCTGTGTCAGCCCCCAGTTCGCCCAGTGCCCCCAGGCATTGCACCTGCCAAGTGTCGGTTCCCTCAGCTGCACCGTGGAAGCCAGCGCTGCGCGGCCCAGGGCCAGTGTGCAGGGTGCTCCGGCACTGGCCTGGCTCCCCGTGGGCAGGGACCCTGTGGGTGTCAGGCAGCTGCTCACCAGGTAGCCTCTCTCCAGGGCACCCATCCTGACTCAGCACGGTCTCACCTTTCCAGGTGCGGCCCCCCTCCCAGCTCCTGCAGTGGGGGCAGGGAGGGCAGGCTGCAGGGGGGACCTTGATCCTTGGTCAAGGCCACCCACTCTGCCCCTTCCTCTAGCGGGAGGCGGGTCTGCCTTCTTCCCAGCTGTCCTGCAGGCCACAGAGCAGACAGGACTCAGCCCAGAGGGTGGCTCTGCCCTGCACACAGCGGCTGCAGGAGGGAGTGAGCTCCCTGTGGCAGGAGGGGTACAAGGGAAGAGATGTGGAGGGGATTCAGCTCTGATGGCGGTGGTCTCCTTGCCCAGGACCCAGTTGGCAGGGGACGAGGCGGGGGGTACCCGGCATGGTGAGGTCACCTCAGTGCTGGCCCAGGGAGCTGGCCCGAGGTCCCCGGAGCACAGCTGGCCTTTGACAGTCACATATGGCTGGGTAGTATCTGGCCAGGAGCTGAGGGCACCTGGGAAGGTTGTTTCTCGGAGGACATAGGAAAGGCCCAGCCCGGGGATCCTGCATCTCTGGGCGTGCATGCCCAGTGCTCTTTCTTGTCCACATGGCCGTTGTCTGTGCCAGCAGGTCTGAGGGTGGGAGACCCTGCAGCTCCGGGCAGCAGGCTGGCAGGGGAGGATGGACCCAGCTTTGGGGCAGCTCGGTCTGCACAGGACCAGATAAGTGATGAGGACACCTTAGGTTGACTGACCGGTTGCTGTATGCCAAGCACCATGGTCAGCTCTTAGAGCTAGAACCCCCCCCCCGATGCCCTCACTTGAATACCTCCAGTGATGGGGAGCTCATCACCTCTGTAAGTGCAGTTGACACCCTTAAATTCCTATCCAGACTTCGGACCCCAGGCCCGCACAGCCTGCTTGCCTGCCTCTTCCCTTCTCTGAGTGAGAACTACCCCCACCAGCCCCCTCTCTGCTGCTCTGGCTCCCTCTTGCACATGGGCCCTGTGTGTGCCCCCCGTCCCCAAGGCCACCCTCCTGCAGCACCTGGGCCCATGGCTTAGATTTTTGCTTCTGCAACGGCCCCGTCCATGTCCTGCACACATCCACATGCGTTAGCCCCGGGAGCCCTCTCGCAGTGCCGTCTGGTGTGGGCACCGATGCCCAACTGACAGCAGCGAAACCCAGGCTCATGACAGTCGCACCACTTGCCCTGGCAGACATGGCTGGTGTCTGTGAGATTGAGGTGCACCCCCAGGTGGGTGGCTTAGCGCCTCTTCCACCCTGGGCTGTTGGCTTCTCTCAGTGCTGGGCTTCTGGGCTAGGGGAAGAACTCGGAGTAGCAGGTGCGACGCCAGCGGGAGCCCTGGTGCCCGCGGGTGCTGTCCTGAGCCCTGTATGGATGTCGCCCCATTCAGTTCTCATGGTGGCTCTGTAAGTCCGGCACCAGGCGTGGGCCTCGTTTCCCAGTGGAGGAAGCTGAGGCACAGCACAGCTGAGCAAGCCCTCCGTGGTCACACAGCAAATAGTGGCAGAACCGGGAGTTCAGCTGGGGCTTCCTGCCACCCCTACACCTCCCAGGCTCAGGAGCCTCGCCCTGGCGCCCTCTACACACCTGTGGGGTGGAGGGTGGCGTGCTCAGCATCGGGAGGACCTCCCATTCCCTGCGGCGTAGCCTGTCTGCACGCTGCATGGGGGCTTTCTGCATTCTGGGGCCTCTGCTGCTCTTCCCCGTGGCCCTGGTGGGCCGGTGCTGCCCGGGCGCTGCGTCCCTAGGACGAGCCCGTGTGCCCTCCCTCCCCCTGTGCCGCTGTCCCTTGCCCCGGTGCTCAGCGGTGTTGTCCTGGATCCAGGTTCCCCATCCCGTCTGTGGGGCTGGAAGGCGGCTCACCCTAGGCTGGTCTGGCCGTCCGGGAAGTGCCCAAGCCTGTCTTCTAGGAAGCTCCCTTGCCTTCCCGTCCGACACAGGCCTGCTTTGTTCTCGCAGCAGAATGTTCTGTTCTGGAATGGCCAAAATGCGCACCGCAGAAGGAATCCCTTTTTTAATAGCTATCTGCAGCGAGCGCAGCCATCAACTGCAGTGGACGTGCGAGGCCCAGGGAGTGGGAAGTTACAAGTCTGAGGTCGCAGAGCCAGCAGGTGGCGGGGACAGCATTCAAACCCGATGGCCTGGCTCCCAGCCTCCTCTCTGGAGCCCTGCATCGCTGCTGCCCCAATATATTCAGGCATTTTCTGACCACATCCTCGCAGTAGGCAGAGGCTCCGGGTGTGGCTGGGCAGGTTGTACACTGCGCAAATGTGGGGAGCACCATCCACATCGCAGTCCCTGTGACTGCATTGACTTGCTGGTGGGTGGTGGGTGAGTGTCTCAAGGAAGGGGCACCTTCCTACGGAACTACGATGTGTCCAGACGCCCTGCACGTCCCAGCCCTGCAAGGTGACAGGGTGAACCAGGCCCCGGCCCCGCGCTGAGTTCCACACAGGTCACGAGCTCATGGCCCCTCCACAGTCTAGGCTCCTGACTCACTGCCCTGTACAGTCCTCACAGTCATGGGCATGCGTCCCTTCTGCAGAAGGGAAAACTGAGGCTCAGCTTACTCCTACAGAGGCTGCCTCTGGCCCACCCGGCCCCCTGTGCAGTGCAGAGCCCTGTGTGGGCTGCCGTCTGGGAGGACGTGGTACGCGGGGACAAGGCAGGAGCCTTCTGAGAGCTCGCTTCCCAGGGATGGCGCCCGTGCAGCCAGGGGCTCAGTATGCAGATTGACCTGGTCTGTGGCCTGGCGAGTCTCCCTCGCCACCTGTCCTGCCCGGGATGGCACCGTGACCACAGGGTGGCTGTGGCTCCACACCACTGCTTTTAGCCTCCAAGAAGTCCTAGAAGACAGGCGGGATCCCCAGGGTTGTGGCTAGCCGAGGGAGGAAGCTGAGGCCCGGGACGTCTCCATGGTTTGTGCAGGATCATAGAGGGTACCTGGTGGGGGTGGGGACGGCCAAGGCCAGGACCGAGAGCAGAGCCCCGCAGGCTGTGTGACTCCGGCCTCTTTGAGCACTTGCCACGGTGTTGCCTGCAGTGTTCATCGGCTTGGGAGCTGTGTGCCCAACTGCAGCTGGGGGCAGCTGGCCCTGGCCCTGGGACAAGGGCTGGGGCTCTGGGTGCCAGGGCACAGGAACCCTGTTTCCGCCCCAGTGACACCCAGCACCCAGCAAGGTGGAGAGGGCCAGACATCTGCTCTCACCAGGGCAAGCAGGACTGGGAAGGCTGCAGCGGGGGCTGGGCTGACACCTTTGCTCCGGCCTCTGGCAGCTTCGTGTTGCTGGTGACCCTGGGTCAAGGCCTCATCATGCTGGGCCTCAGCGCCCTCAGCTGGCCCACAGGGCAGCTGGACTTCGCTGTCCACCCTGGAGGATGCACGTTGGAGTGCCGGGCGCCAGGTGCAGAGTCTGCTGTCTGGGAGCAGGATCGTGGCGCCTCCTTGCCCCATGCGTGTCCTGCTGGGTCTCCCGGCTCACCCCAGGCTGAGGGGTCGGGCCTCCACCCACAGGGTCAGGGTAGAGCAGCCAGCAGCCCCCTCCTGTCGGCTGGATCAGGGGTACCGCCTAACCCGTCTCTCGCCTTGTGGCCATGGGTCCAGGAACAGGTGTCAGGCCTGATGCTTCTGCATGCGCGTGTGTGTTCATGTGTGTGTGCAGGAGAGCTCCTGTGTAGGTGTGCATCAGCAATTGTATATGCATGTGTGTGCACACGTATGTGCACACTGAGACTGCCCCCATGACGGCTCTTGGTTCTTCTTGGGGTGCCTGCTCTGCCCTCTCTTCCGGTGTAATTTCTGTACACCTAGCAAGGACCCTACACAGGGCTAGTCATGGGGGCAGACGACAGGGACCCCGACAGGCGCATCCTTCCTCGTGGGACAGACAGTCAGTCGTCAAAAGTTGAAGCTAATTTAAAACTGCACAGTGGCAAGAACAAGGAAAGAGACACGTGATGCCATGGGAGTCTTGAATGAGATGCAGTGCTGGGGGGCTTTCTGGAGGAAGGGACGTTTCAACTGAGCTCTAAGGAATGGGCAGGAGAGAATGGGAGAGGGGACAGGATGTACAAAGATCCTGTGGTAAAAGGGACCAAAGACGGTCTGTGTTGGTTGAGCACAGGGAGGAGGCAACCACATGTGTTGGTGGAGGGTGGACGGGGACGGGGCAGGCTGGGAGGGGTCCGGCAGCCAGGACAGGGTCAGATGGGAAGAGCCTCAGACCGTGAAGCCAGGCGGCTGTCCGGGCGCCTTGATCCAACTCTGACCCTTGCCTGTCCTTTGGGCACCTGCCTGCAGGCCGTCAGGGGAGCCCTCCCCTCTTAGAAGGGCATTTTGCAGGCGTGCACTTTGGTTTAGGGGAGTCTTAGGGGACCCAGCTTCCAGGACCAGGGTCCAGGAGTGAGGTGGGCTCGGGTCAGAGGACTCCCTGCCCCCACCTCCCTGCTTGGAGCAAAACGAGAACCCCGGGCCCACTGTGGTTCTTGGGGAGGCCACTTCCTTCTCCAAGGCCCCCAGAATACCCCTCCCCAGATGCCCCTGGGGAACGCTGGCATGAGGGGGCGGGCAGGCCGGTGGCCTCCGAGGCCCCCCGCAGAGTGGGCCAGGTAAGTCCCGGACTCTGGTTGACCAGCTGCCCGGGCAAGAGGCCCTGAGCCCTGAGTGTGGATCCCGCAGAGCGGCAGGGAGCCCTGGCTTTAAGCTTCCCAGCTCCTTGGAAGGCGACTTCTCCCAGCAGATCCGAAGTGACTGGATCCCTTAAGAACTGGACAGCCTGCGCGCGATCCCCGCTCTCCGCTGCGGAGGAGGCTGCGGAGCCGCTGGGTGGGCGCCGGCCGGGCGGGGCCTCGCTGACCGCCCTGTCCCGCAGGTTCTCGCGCTCCGACGAGCTGTCGCGGCACCGGCGCTCGCACTCCGGCGTGAAGCCCTACCAGTGTCCCGTGTGCGAGAAGAAGTTCGCGCGGAGCGACCACCTCTCCAAACACATCAAGGTGCACCGCTTCCCGCGGAGCGGCCGCCCGGTGCGCACAGTGAACTGAGCGCGCCCCCCGCGCGGCCTGCCCCGCCCCGGGCCCCAGCCCCGTGGTGGGTTTTTTTTTTTAAAGCAATAATTTATTTCCCTCCGTGAGAGGGCCGTGACAATGTTACCAGCCCCCCCTTCGAAGCCTGGGAGGTGTGAACCCAGGCCCCGCCACCTGATGCCTTTCCCGGGAGGACCGAGAGCCGCACACCCGCGTCCCTGGGGGCTGGGTCTCCAGCGCGCACGCGGGGCTGGAGGCCGGCTCGGTGCCTTTGTGCCTTCCCCTGGTGGCCGCCGCCGGCTGGAGGCAGGGATTTTTTGGGGGGGAGGGAGGTGGGGGAGAGGCCTGGCCCTTCTCCCACTGGGCCCTTCGCCTGGGCCGGGGCCAGCCCTGTATTGCTTAGCCAAGAAGAAATGTGCACTTGTGAAATGTTCAGTTCCCAGAGGGAGCCATGCTGGGAAGAAGGAAATGAGCCAGAAGTGCGGGGCTGCACTGGGGTGCCAGGGCAGCGGGAGTGCCCAGAATGCCTCGGTCAGCAGGATCGCCGCGGGGAGGGGCAGGAGAGAGGTCAGAGTGCATGTGCTTGAGTTAAATGTGCAGGACAGACGGACGGACAGCCGGTGCTCTGAGCAGCCTGGCTTGTGTCTTCCTTTGGGGTCCCAGACGAATGCAAAGAGCAGCCCTGGGGTCACCGCGGGGAGGAGCGGGGAGCAGGCTGCGTGGGTATAGAAGTAGCTAGCGCCTTCCACCCCCACCCCCCCCCGGGTTAGAAATGCATTCCTTATCTTGTCTAGAAATTAATATCAAATGAACTAGCTTGCGTTGCCAGGTTTCTGTCACATCCTATGAATGTATGTAAATAAACTGTACATAAGTACATCTACATAAACTATCTTTTAATAACATCAACATTTGTGTACATTTGAAATTTTAAAAATCTATAAAGCTGGTGTACATATGTTACAATTATGTATATTTTCTTTGGTCCTTCGTAAAAATATATTTACTTTGCCAATAAAAAGAAAAAAAAAAGAACTCACCGGCGGCTTGTGGATGTGGACATGGGTATGCTGTGTCCGCGCTCGGCCTGCACCTGTGCACACGGGGTGGCGATTCTGGGAGCTGAGTCCCATGTTCGTGTTTGCAGAGTTCAGGGGACCCTGCATTGCTCCCCGAGGAATACCGGAGCCCTCTTGGGAACCCAAAGAGCCCAGCCCCAGGCCTGCTGCTGGGGTTCGGCACTCGCATGGTTTCCCGGTCATCAGCCCAAGTCCAGCACTTGGTAACTGCAAGTAACTGAGTGGGCAAGGAGCCTCAAACAGGCAGAGGTGGGGCTCAGAGCTGCCATAGTACAGAGTGAGGTTGCCTCCTCTGCCCTTCCCAGTTCCCCACCACGTGTGGGGTCTCCGCTGTGTGGCCCCACAGTTGAAGTTTGGATTCCCGAGCAGCCAGGGACTAGTGGGGGTGGACTGTCGCTTGGCCAGGGTGGGGACACTGGAGGAACCAGGATTGCTCACCTCCTCTCACTGTGTGTCTGCATGGCGACCTCAGACCCTGTAGCCTCTCTAGCTGACCTAAGGGACCATGAGGCTGGCCGTCAAGGGACAGAGACTGTGTGGGAGTGGTCCCCTGAGTCAGCTCCTGGGCCCCACCTGGAGTGTGTGTGTGTGTGTGTGTGTGTGTGTGTGTGTGTGTACAAGCACACTTGCTGTGCACCTGCCCCGTGGGGAGGCTGCTGCATGGGGGTCTCAGCTTGGAGGGGGCCTAGGGATGGGGCACAGTCAAGTTCAGAGGAACTGGCCTTTGCAGTCAGCCTGCCTGCTGGTCCTGACCCTGCCACTTGGGTAGGGTTTCCTAAGACCTCCCCAGATCTCAGCGTCTTGCCCCTGCATCACAGTGGGACAGTCAGTGGAAAGTGAGTGACAACAGGGGGTAGGGAGGAGCTGCTGGGAGCACGGGTGCCTCCCTTGTCTGCTGCAGCCAGCATCGCTGCCACAGGACCGTGGGGTTGGAGAGCTGGGGGTTGGAGCTCTTGCCCCCTGGGACCCACCTGCACCGCTGTCTTTTTCACCCTGTGATTTCTGTGGCCGGAAGATGAGCAGATGTGCCCCACAGATGTTCACAGCGGGGAGGGACCTGGAAGATGGCTGAACAGATGGCGCCATGATGTTCCCCTCCCATGGCACCTTCCCAGCGCGCGTTCCCCAGGGCCAGGGCGGGCAACGAAGTATCACTTATAGATCGCCGTATCAGGTAGCGTAGGTGTTAGGCTGCTATAGTGAAGAGATCCCCCCAGAAACAAGTTAAAAGTGGACTTTCCCTCCACTGAGATCATTGGAAAGGAAGCAGCCTGGGTGGGTGTGGCGGCTCCAGTGGTGGTGGTGGGGCACCAGGCTCCTTCTCTCTTCTGTCACTGACCACTCCCTGTCCCCACTGGGGTGTTGATCTCTCGACTGGCACCAGCCGTGGGTGTGAGCAGGCAAGGAGCCTGGGGCTTCTTCCCTGCCCTCCGGGCACAGGCTGAGAGTTGCACACTCACTTAGTCATTGTCACTGCCAAGGAAGCTCAACACACCATCTCCATGTGTGCACCCAGCTGGAACGTGGGAGGAGGCAGGAGACTGTGCAGGCCAGGCAACAGCTGTTTCTGCTGCCGGAGCGCCGGAGCATCGCTGCTACCTGGTTTGGTGTTTGCAGCGACCCTGCCTCCCCGAGAGCCCAGCAGAACTGCACCTGCCCAGCATGGGGGGCCACAGGACACTGGGTGGCTTCGAGTCCCTGTGACTTCATCCACACTCCCAGAAGAGGCGTCCTGACGAGGGTGGGGCCGACAATCTGGCTTCCCAGGCAGTGGATGGTCAGGAAGGGAAGCCCTCGTGCGGACAGGAGCTGGGAAGCCCCATTCAGGGGCTGGGATGCTTTGTGCGGGAGGCCAGGGCTGCACCTGGACAGAATCCCGTCTCCTGTACACAGACGCAAAGGCTTGTAGTGCCCATCAGGGTCTGCCCACGAGGAGCAGGCAGAGACGCCAGAGGCAGAAAGCCTCAGGGCTTTGGGGGAAACTCATTTTTTTTCTTGCAGCATGGATTGGGAGTCTCAAAGGCAGAAGCGGAGAGGAGCTGCTGGGGACGGGCTAAGTGCTAACCTGTGCTGTCACACCTGGGGAGCGGGGACATGAACGAGGGGACGGAGAGTGAGGGCAAGGCTGACGCTGTGACAAACACCAGGCTTGAGCAGGTGCTGTGATACTGGAGCAGGGGCAGAGAGGGAGGCAGGGCTTGGGGGAGGGTGGGGGGTGGGCTGAAAGGTGCAGATGGGGGCCAGCGCCGTGGCTTACTTGGTTAATCCTCTGCCTGTGGTGCCGGCATCCCATATGGGCTACGGGTTCTAGTCCCGGATGCTCCTCTTCCAGTCCAGCTCTCTGCTGTGGCCCAGGAGGGCAGTGGAGGGTGGCCCGAGTGCTTGGACCCCTGCACCTACATTAGAGACCAGGAGGAAGCACCTGGCTCCTGGCTTCGGATCGGCGCAGTGCTGGCCATAGCGGCCATTTGGAGAATGAACCAACGGAAGGAAGACCTTTCTCTATGTCTCTCTCTCTCACTGTCTATAACTCTACCTGTCCAAAAAAAAAAAAAAAAAAAAAAAAGGTGCAGAAGGAGGCAGACAGCAGTTTCTGAGATCCCCTGCAGACCCCACGGGGCTCGGGGACACCCAGACACCTTCAGTGAAGAAGACATCATCCTGGCTCCCCCGGGGGGCCACAGGGGACAGGGCATCCATGACGGGGGGCACCAGGCCAGGCTGAAAAGAGGCGGAAGATGACAAGGGAACAGAGCAGTGGCAGAAGGAGGAAGAGAAGAAAGCATGCTACACGTGAGTCTGAGCGCAGTGTGGGAGGTGGTGGAGATGGACGTCGTGGTGCACCCCCATATTGGAGCAGCAGTTCCAGTCCCACCTGCTCGGCTTCGGCTGCAGCTTCCTGCTAATGCCCCTGGGAGGCAGCAGATCATGGTTCAAGTGCTCCTGAGGGCTCCTTGCCACTCAGGTGGGAGACCCAGCTGAGCAAAGCCAAAGCCAGGAGCCAGGCACTTCATCTGGGTCTCCCACATGGGTGACAGGGGCGCAAGTGCTTGGACAATCTGCCGCTGCTTTCCCAGGAGCATTACCGGGGTGCTGGATGGGGGGCAGCGTAGTCGGGACTTGAACCAGGGCCCCTGTGGGATGCTGGCATTTGCAGCCAGCTGCTTAAGCTGTTGCACCACAATACCAGTCCCTTTCTTAACTTTTGTTCTGTTTTCTTTAAGATGTTATTTATTTATTTCAAAGGCAGAATTTCGGGGGTGGGGGACTGAGGGGAGGGAGCGGGATTAAAATAGGAAATGCAGTTAGCGCAGTGCCTGGCACACAGCCAGCGCTGTGGCTGTCAGTGGGCTTTTTATTCCCGCCCACCCTTACGTGTTCCCACGGTATCTCCACCCCCTCCACCAGGAGTTCCTAAGCCACCTCTTCTGAATGAATACAGGCTCCTCCTTGCAGACACTCCGCCCATGGCCTGCACATTTGACTTGCAAATGAGTGCTGGGAGGGGGCAGATCCCAGGGCTCTGAGTAAGTCCCGCCTTCCCCGTGGGATTCCTGCTGGGGCCAGTGCCTACACAACCCTGGGGAGAGCTGGATGGTTCAGTGTCACGCAACCACTGAACGACATAAACCCTATCTGAAATGAGAGTGGTGTTCAAAGGCTGTGTGAGGTCCACACAGCTCAGTATTTTCAGTAGACTGAAGGATTTCCGGTGGGTTTGTTGAATCGCAAACACCTGACATGTGTACACAGGTGCGTCTCTTTTTCAAGTTTTTAGGTGGGTTCTTGTTAGGGGGAAGGGTTAGTGGGAAGGCTAGCTGTGTTGTGAGTTTTATCTGGTTCTTGTTATCTGTTTCTTGTTTGTCCGGCTCTTTTGCCTTTGTGTTGCTTTCAGACTCCTGGTGGTCCCCTGGAGTCCCATGTATGTCAGTTTGCTCTAATTTCTGCGGCAAGGGATGCCTGGCTACCCAGGGCACCTAGCTTCTCTGCTACACTTAGGGTGAGGATTCTGGACCAACTCACAGGGTTGGCGGTGGGGGGCACTGGGCCCCCATGCAACGGCAGTGCCCCCAGACATAACTCCTTATAGGTCGGAAGGTCCTGGCCAAAGTAATACACCAAGAAAGAGACTGAACACAGGAAAGAAGGAGCATGGTGACCTTACTGTATACGATGGGGTCATCCATCCGGTCAAAACCACCAACTGAAAATCTAAGGGAATTTATAAAACTGGTCAATGGCCAGACACAAGATAAACCTGGAAGTCCATTCCTGTGGTGCAGTGGGTACAACCACCGTCCACCATGCCAGTATCCCATGTGGGTGCCAGTTCGAGTCCTGGCTGCTCCACTTTCCCAGGTAACTGGGAAAGCAGTGAGGATGGGCCAAGTCCTTGGGCCCCTGCATCCATGTGGGAGACCCGGAAGAAGCTCCTGGCTCCTTGCAGCCATTTGGAGAGTGAACCAGCAGATGAAAGATCTCTCTCTCTCTCTCTCCTCTCCCTTCATATCTCTTTAACTTTCAAATAAATGGAAAAATATATTTTTAAAAAGATAAACCTGTGCAGGTAAGCAGACAGGTGACTTGTGTATCGCTGGATCAGTCAGCCAATGCTGCCTAATTGATCGTTCTCGCCCTCAGCTGAGAACTCTTCGCCCAGCAGCATTAGCCTGCTGACCCAGGCTGGTCTGATTGGTGCGTCTGAGTGCAGTTATGCGGGCCAGGCCAATCCTGGTGATCTGCGGCTCAGCTCCATCTGTCCCTCACTCTCCTCCTGCGACCAGCTGGACATGCGCTTTCAGCAAGGGCAGAGCTGCAAGCGATCAAGGCCTTACATGCAAGCCTGCTTCCAACTGGTGCCTACATTCTGTCTGCTCTCCGCCAAACAAGCCCACAGCCACAGCAAGCCATGGCGGATCTTAGGAACACAGGGAGGGCTGGCTCGCTCCCTCGCTCCCTCCCTTCCTTCCTTCCTATTCATTTATTTCATTTATTCATTTATTTCAAAGCCAGAGTTACAGAAGAGGGGAGAGATCTTCCATTCGCTACTTTTCTCCCTAAATGTCTTCAGCAGCCAGGGCTGGGCCAGGCGGAAGCCAAGGTCCAGGAGCTTCTCCCATGTGGGTGCAGGGGCCCTAGCACTTGCACTGGATGCCGCTGTTTGCCAGGTGCATGAGTGCGGAGCTGGATTGCAATCGGAGCAGCTGAGCCTTGAATCTGTGCTTTCATATGGGCTGCCGGTGTTGGCACGCCATAGCTTAGCTCTCTGCACCACAAAGTCGGCCCTGGAAGAGAGTTTTATCCTATCCCATCCATGGGAAATCCACTGTAAGCCGATGACAGAGCCAACCAGACACACACCAATAAGAAGTACGAGAAATGTCAAGACACAGAAGCCATCATGGACATGGTAGGTTGACCACTTAAGACTCTTATTTAACAACAGACCCGCTGTGTAGGAAATAAACAATAGACGTAGATGGAAATATGAGTCCACAACCCGAATATATCTGGAATGCATGAAACACTTGTGCTAGCAATCACAACAGAAAAATTGGCCGCTTACAAAGCTTAAGCAGCTAGCCACATACAGGAAGAGAAATGCAAGTAGAAAGCAAGCAAACAAAAAGATATCTGGGGGCCAGCGCTATGGCACAGGGGTAAAGCCTCTGCCCGCAGTGCCGGCATCCCATATGGGCGCCGGTTAGAGTCCCAGCTGCTCCTCTTCCAATCCAGCTCTCTGCTATGGCCTGTGAAAGCAGTAGGAGATGGCCCAAGTCCTTGGGCCCCTGCACCCATGTGGGAGACCCGGAGGAAGTTCCTGGCTCCTGGCTTTGGATTGGCACAGATTCGGTCATTGTGGCCATTTGGGGCAATGAACCAGCAGATGGAAGACTCTCTCTCTCTCCCTGTTTCTGCCTCTGCCTCTCTGTCTTTCAAATAAATAAATAAATCTTAAAAAGAAATATGTCTGATTTCGCAGCCATGTAGAAAAATGAAAAAATAACAATGTGTCCTGTGTATGTTACTACACTTAAAAATGATTAAAGATGAGTGACACCCATGATTAGCAAGTGTGCAGAACGTGGTTTCTCTCATTACTGCTCATTGTCACACAATTGTTTTTCAGAGGATAACTTAGTCACATTTTGAATTTTATTAATTTTGCTATTCTTTGACCCAGCAAACCCACCATTATCAACCCATGTATCACATACGTTTTCTTGGTATTATTTATAACTGCAAAGACTTGGGAACAATCTACAGATGCACTGAGAATTGGGTAGATAAAATCATCAGGCCCAGGGGGTAGCTCTTAGGGAGCGGGCAGTGAAGTGGTCATACTTGCATAAAATTGACATGGTATATAGAAATGGCTTAGAAGTGTTAAAATGTGAATCGTCGGATTCACAAAGGATGGAATGCAGGAGTCGGCATCCTCGCAACAATGCCTCCTGCAGAAGGGGCTACAGGGATGTTGGGAGGAGGCGGAGTGGGAAGGCAGGGCAGGCCACGGGGTGAATCCCAAGTCTGAGCGCATGCATTCTGCTTTATCAGGAAAATTTGCCTGGGCTCTGACCCAACCCACGGTGGTCCCAGCTGCCTACGACCTGGTGCCCGGACTACTGCGGGAGATTCTTCCGGCACCAGCCTCAGCCCAGCCTCTGTCCACAGCACAGCAGCCCCAGGGACTCAAGTAAAACCCACTGGCCTCACTCCCCTCTGCTCAGAGGAAGCAGAGCCATGAGAGGCCTCCAGGAACTGTCTGTGCCCCACCTCTTGGTCCTTGCCAGCTACTGCACTTCTAGTTTGGTCAGCTTCAGCCCGTGTGGCTGTTGAAACACCAGCTCATGTACTCCTGCCCATGAGCTCTGCAGTGGCTGTTCCCACATCTGGGATGCTCGTCCGCAGCTGGCCCTTGGCTCCTTCAAGTCTGGGTTCAGATGCTGCTGCAGCTGAGAGGGCCTCCTGCACACCTGCTTGAACCTGTCCCACACCAGGGTCAAGGGCAGCAAAGACAAAGGGGCTGTGGCAGAGGGGAGGAGGCAGCTGGGTGCAGTAGGGGACCCCAGGCTGTGCCCCAGGACAGGAAAAGGACATGTGGGGGGACAGTGGGGAAAGGCCTGCAAAGTGTGGAGTTTGGTCATATGGCCGGTGCACCCTGGTGATTACGGTAGGGGTCAGCATCAGCATCAGCGACCTCTGCATGGTCTCCCCAACACTGCTGACCCCACAGTTATTTCGTCAGACCTTTAACAGCAAAGGACAGCTGCCCCACCAGCACGCCTCAGCCCTCTTCCGGACCTGCACTTGCTCTCCGGCACACCCCACCTTTGGGAGGTGGCCTGGGTGGCCGTGACCCCCGCGTGAGGCTGCTCTTTCCTGCTGGACCGTGCTGCATGACGGTGGGTCCTGCCTGCTTTGTGCCCAAAGCTATTAAACCCAGCTCCTGGAGTAAATGGTCTCATAGGCATCCAATTTAGCTTCTGGGCACCAGCATTCTCCACGAATGCATTTTTAGGTGGTTCCCAGCTGTTTTCTCTTCTCGTGACACCATAAAGAATAGAAGGGTGTGTGTATTGTGATACACGGAGTTTTCATAGGTTGGCTGGGTCCAAGGGCAAGCGAAGTTTCCAGTAACCTACATTTGGCCACATCACCCCCCAAACAGCAGTTGTTCTGGGCGCATATTGATTCCCCTCTGATTTGTTACCTGTCTTTCCCTTGGAACAGGTGCTCCAGGAAAGCAAGGTTTCGCCTGTTTTGTTCTAGTTCTGTAAACCATGTTCCAGAACAAATATTTGTAAAGCGGAGCACGGAGACACACAAGACTGCTGCTGAAACTGGTGACGTGAGAGGTCAAGGCTTAACCATGTCGTTTTTTAAAAAGATATATTTGAGAGGCAGAGTTACAGAGAGAGAGAGGGGGTCTTTGATTTGCTGGTTCACTCCCCAAGTGGCCACAATGGCCAGAGCTGGACTGATCTGAAGCCAGGATCCAGGAGCTTCTTCTGGGTTCCCCATGTGGGTACAGGGGCCCAAACACTTGGGCCATCTGCTGCTGCTTTCCCAGGCGCGTTAGCAGGGAGCTGGGTCAGAAGTGGAGCAGCTGGGACTTGTACTGGCATCCATATAGGATGCCAGCACTGCAGGTGGAGGCTTAACCCAGTATGCCACAGCACCGGCTCCTGAATATGTCATTTAACATTACGAAGGTACCGTGGCGGACAGGACAGTGGCCCCCAAAGAGGGCCACGGTCGAATCCCCAGGACCTGGAAATATTTTATGTGGCAGGAGGGAGCTCCTTTGCAGCGTGATTACGTAAAGGGATCTCAGCTGGGGAGATGACCACGGCTTATCTGATGCGCCCAATGACATCGTCAGTGCCCTTACAGGAGGCGGAGACTCGAGGACGGAGGCAGAGGTCAGAGAGCTGCAGAGGGCAGATGCTAAGCTATGGCTTTGCACATGGAGGAACGGAACACAGAGGAAATCAGGGGCCTTTTGATGCGAGAAAAGGCAAGGAACTAGTGGGTGGCACCCCAATTCTAGGACCGGCAGAGAAGTCACAGCAGAAGTAGGGGACTAGTCCAGGTGTCCAGGGAAGCATTAGAATACACACGCAGATCCCAGACGGGAGTGGCAGGAGGAATCGAGCATAAAATGCAAAGTCGAGAGCTGCCCTCACTGCCTGTCATTTAACTACGGTTGCAAACACGATGAACACAGATTAAAACCCAAGCAGAGCAAAGCTGCCCCATGGACCTGGAGGTGGGCGGGGCTGTCACCCACCCTCACAGTACCACGTGCCCATTGGATTTGCGTGAAATACACCATTGCCCCCGACCTTCAGTCTCTTGAGGTCAGCCACGGGCTGAAATACTCATGTGTGTCCTAGTGCTCTCAAGAGGTCGCGTTCACGTGACTTTTAACAATTTGTTGTAATGATTGTTCGATTGTGTTATTTGCTATTGTTTCTGATCCTTTCCTGTGCCTGATTTATCAATCAACTTGATCATTGGCAGGTACCAGTGTGCATAGGAAAACATAGTACACCAAGGGTTATTTCTGTGCCCTGGGGCTTCAGACATCCGCTGGGGGTCTCGGAACACATATCCCATGAGTGGGGAGGGACTGTGGTCACTTGTACAATGTGCGGTTGTCACTCCCGCCCAGGTGCTCCACAAAGATGCCTGGAACAGGGGGGCAGAACACGCCCAGAGCAGGTGTCAGACACACATGCACCAGCGCTGACATCTAGAGGAGACGTGGGGCCAGGGCTCTGGGCTACAGCACCGAAAGGTCCACAGCTGGGCTGTGGTTTGAGGATCTGCTCGGAGAAGGGGACGCTATGAAATCCAGCCCTGCCACATCCACAAGTAGTCACCCCTGTTGTCCTGCCACTAGCCCGGCTGCTTACGGGCCAGGGTCCATCTTCACAGAGGTCCTAGGGGCGTGGCTCAGCCCCACCCTGGGCTGTGGGCTACCTGGCTGCTCACCTGCTGCAGCAGAGGATATGTCCCGGAGTGGTTTCTGCATCCTCTACTTGACAGTTGAAGGTAAGAAAACAGCACTGCATGCTCGCTGGGCAGAGCGCTGGCCGGGGGCAGGATGGGTACTGAGCTCTCGGCAGGCCTGGCCACTAGAGCTTGCCTGGCTGTCGGGCCTCAGTGTCCACAGTGGTCAATGGGGCGGATGGCTGGAGGCCTGGACTGCCCACTGCCTGCACTTTGGCTGGCTTTGATCCCGGTGGCTGGATCCCGAGGGCGTAAAAGGGGTGACTGGTAGTTGACGGCACATCCACGGAGGAGCCCCTTTTCTGATTACTTTGAAAAGCAGAGAGCGAGCAGATCGGCAAGTTTCTGCTCCCAGCTGCAGCCCCACGGGGTCAGCAGGAGACTCCAAGCACACGAGAGACACCTGTGTGAGAACCGCGGCTGCGCCCAGCCCACAGGGCTGAGCCACGGGCGTGAGCGAAGGAAACGGAGGCGGGGTTAAGCCCAGGTTTGGGGCGGTTGATAGGCAGCGAAAACCCAGACAAGGTGGGCCTGTGCCTGGTGCCGGGTGAATTGCAATGAGCAGCGGGAGGGAGGTTTGCGGAGCGCCAGGTGGCGGGCAGTGGAGAGCGTGAGACGTGCGCGGCCCCGCGGGCGCAGCGTGAGACGTGCGCGGCCCCGCAGCACGTGCCGAACGTGTTAGGCGTCCCGGATCCTGCTCAGGACGGGGAAGGCAGGCCTCGCTCAGGACGTCTTGAACTTCAGCTCGCAGCCTCCAAGACGGTGAGAAAATGCATGTCTCTTGGTCTAGCCCCTCAGTCTAGTGCTTGGCTCTGGCAGCCTGAGCAAACTCACACCCGCTACAATCCAAGTGTTAATCAGAGAAAGAGAGGAAGAGAGAGAAACAGAGACCCTGCTCAGTGGTGAAGCAGAGGTGGCCTGTGCTCTGCGGGAAAAGCCCCGAGCACCTGCGCGGATACAGGGAAATACGGAGAGGAAGGCTTGCGGGGAAATTGGGTCAGGCGACGACTGGAGTCCCAGGTTCTTAATGTGGCTGCTCCCACCGGGTCTGGCAGCCACACGTGTCTCTAACGTGCTGCAGTCGAATGCTAGGTGCTGCGAGGAGGAGGCTGGGAGCCTGGAGAATTGGGGACAGCCCCCCCCCCGGCAGGCCACACTAGCCCATTCCACAAAAGGGGCATAAAATGTGGAAGCAGGCCTGGGAGCAGGCTGGCCCTGCTGCTTGCCCTCCTCTAAGCCTGCTGACAAGCAGCCAGGCAGGGTTGGGCCCTTCCTGGCTTGCTCCCCACCCGTTAGCAAGCAGAAAGGGGTCTTGGCCAACACTGGGCAGGCGGCAGCTCCGGTAGGTGTTGGGGGACTTGCACATTCCTGCACACTCTGTCTAGTGTCCTTGAACCTGGCTGACCTTCCCAGAGGTCAGTGAAGGTCAGGGCATGCAACAGCCTGAGCCCTGAAGGAGAAGGCACTGGAGCAGCAGGGGTGCCCTCCGTGGGGGGAGCTTGTGGCTATGCTGAGGCTCCAGGGCAGTGACACATGTGGCCCACAGCAACCTAGGGGCCAGGTGAGCTGCAGGGGGCCACTGATGCAGGAGGCACAGGCTCGGGGGAGGCTGTCCCCACTGAGACCCAGCACTGCCATAGCATCCTGGGGGTGGTGGAGGTGGGAGGATGTGGGTGCACCTGGCAGTAGCTGGCTGGGCTGAAAGAAGGGGCAGGCCGGGGTCCGAGGAGGGAAGAGCAGGTGGAGGCCATGAGGGACTGACCCACAAGAGGGGCTTAGGCGTGCAGGGAAACCCTCTAAATTGTGTCCACCAAAATTTATGCTGAAGTCCTTCGCACCAGGGCATCCAGTGTTTGGAGACAGGGCCTTTCAGAGGTGATGAGATCATCAGGAGGTCCTTGGGGCGGGTCCTGATCCACTGCCACTGGTGTCCTCCTAGGAGGAGGAGTCCAAGGCACAGACACACAAATAGGGAGGACCACGGGGAGAGGCAGCAAGGAGAGAGCGTGTGCAGCCTCCGGAGAAGCCAGTCCGCTGACCCATGACCTCAGATGCCCAGACACCGGAACCAGAAGGGAACCCAGATCTGTTGTGTAAGTCCAGTCTCTGGTTACAGAAGGGCCCTAGCCAACTAAGATACTCCTCAAATGTAGGAGGGGGCTGGAGAGGGAGCTGTGGTGAGCCGTGGTAGGCGTGGGGCCCCCCAAGCTGGCAGATGGTAGGGCTACACTTGTTCGGTTGCTGGCATGAAAGAGCTCACCGAGGCTGTGGCTGAGCCCAGGGCCTGCAGCCCAGGGCTGGGGGAAGAGGGTTGTTGGAACTTGAATGCCGGGATCACAAAGGTGAGTTTATACTTCAGATTGGCTGTGGCTTCAACGTGGCCTCTCCAATATCTGGTTCTTTCCAATGTCACGGGTAGTGCGAAGCTTTGAAATGTGATAAGGGTATGAATGAATGATGGGATGGTCTCGTGATGGGATTGGATATTCTACGGGGGGACCCGGATGTTCTCAGGAAGGGGGTTGAGGAAGGGGTTGGTTCGGAGCTCGCCCTTCAGCCTTCTATAATGCGAGGCTGCCTTAAGAAAGCTCTTGTTAGACCCAAGGTCAGCATCTTGACCTTGGACTTGTCAGCCTGGAGATCGCTGAGAAGCAGTCTCTGTTGCCGATGAATGACCCAGTCTGAGGTGTGGGCTGTTGCCATAGAGGAACACTTGGGTTATAAAACAGACGGAGTGTTAGAAGTCAATGGTCAGCTTTACTTTGTCCCTCCAGTTGTTCGGAGTGCTGTGAGTGTCGGGAGCTCTGTCCACTGCTCCGAGTCCCTTTGGCGTGGCCCTGTCGCTGTGGTTTCGTGTGTTGACTGCTTCCTGCCTGCCTGCCAGCACAGGCTGCCCCCGTTCATCTCGCGTATTCCCGGCCACTGCCCTCGGAGCAGCTCTGTCCCTAAGGAACTCTGCTCCTGTGGTTGGAGGAGGGAATTAGAAACCCAGGTCCGGAGTGGGGTGTGCTCCTTGGCAGGCAAGGATCATTTCCTCACCTCCCAGAGCAGAGACATCTCTGTGTGTCTAGGCGAACTGCTGTGTGCCCCCTATGTATCTATAAACACATCTGTGCGCAATCGTCTGTGTTAAGCTGAATGAGTTTGCACAAATGGCTCATGACATCCACTGCAGACAATTTGTGGAAAATGGCATTAAAAGATTCACTTATTTTGGTGCAACACTTTTTGAAATCCACATACAGTTTGTATTTTTTCATAATACACGTTTCCCACAACCTTTTTGAAGTACCCTCAGATTATTGCACTGCAAACTCCCCCTTGGGTTGTTGGTGCTGAACTCCAAGGCCAGCATTGTCCAGTGGTAACTTTCCTGGGTGGGAGAAACCAGAACAGAGAGAGACAGCTGAGCACCGGGGCCCTGGTGCACCGGGGGACTTCGCTTTGGGTTTCCCTCGCTGTCGTGCTGAGGTGGACGCTGGGATGTGCTTCTCAGATCGGCTGGCAGGCAGGTGGCAGTGTGAAAGGTCACCCTTCCTCTGGGGACTGATTGACACTGGGGTTGAGGCCCCCCCTCTGTCTCCCCAGCTTGGCACAGCTCTGAGCTCCCCGCAGGCTGGCTGATGCCCCTACCAGGGTTGCATTGGTCCCTCCACCCTCTTGGCTTCCTTCCTGCCCCTGGGACATCCAAGACAGGATCCTCCCTGCCTGTCAGAATCCATCCTCAAGTTCTGCTTCTGGGGAGACAGGGACCACTCTCAGGGCAGCAAGCCCACCAGGAATCTGCTCCAGGCACAGCCAGGCCAGTGCTCTGCCCTGCAGACCTTCGTGTGGTAGTGGCGAGGCTGGTTTTCTGTCCCCCTGGAGCTGATCAGCCCATGGCCCTCCTTCTGCCCTTCCCAGACTGAACGTGTCCCCAGGATGGGGCCACATCCCGCAGGGGCATGGGAGTCGTGGGTCTAGACAGCCGATGGCCTGCAGAACATTGGAGGCTGTTGATGGGATTCGCACCGGCGTCTGAAATGTGGGAGGCATCAGCTGGGACACGTGTGAGCAAAGCTGGCCGAGGAGGAGGGAAGGACTCTGCCGGGAGCTCTGGGCAGCTGCAGGCCGAGAGCCCAGCCCAAGGCCGCTCCTTGGCTGCCCCAGCTGACCACCACCAGGTGCAAACGGAGGCTGGGTCCTGCCGGAGCTGATTATTATTATTTTTTTAAAGATGTATTTATTTACTTGAAAGGCAGGGTTTGAGAGAGGTTTCATCTGCTGGTTTACTCCTCAAATGGCCACAGTGGCCGGGGCTGGGCCAAACGGGTACCAGGAACAAGACCTGCTTCTGGGTCTCCCACATGGGTGTCAGGGGCCCGAGCTCTTGGGCCATTTTCTTTTGCTTTTCCCAGGTCATTAGCAGGGAGCTGGATCACAAGTGGAGCAGCCAGGACTTAAATTGGTGCCCATATGGGTTGCTGGTGCCTCAAGCAGCAGTTTTATCTTCTACACCACAGTGCCAGCCCCTGGAGCTCTGATTGTTAGACATGCTGGAAGTCTTGACTTTGATGCAACATATTCTGATCTTTAAATGCCTGGGAGGCCGTAGTCATAGTCAAGTGGATAGGTCCCTGCCGCCCACGTGGGAGACCTACATGGAGCTCCCAGCTACCTACTTCGTTCCCAGTCCTGGGCCTGGATGTTGCTGGCGTTTGGGGAGGGAACCAGCAGTTGGGACAGTATTCTCCCCCTCCTCCTCTCCCTCTCCCCCTCTCCCCCTCTTCCCCTCCTCCTCTCCCCCTCCCCCTCCCTCCCCCTCCCTCCCTCCTTCTCAGATAAATCAGTACAAATTTAAAATAAAGTCAGTCTTGGATAACTTGCTTTGGAATCTTGTCCATGGCCAGCCTTGTGCAAATTTCTCTCCCCATTTCAGCTTGGCGGCCATGTGTCCCATTGGACAGTCTGTGTTCCTTCCCAACACCTGGCTCTTCATTTTTTTTTACCCCAGATTTATTTTATTTATGTGAAAGGCAGAGTTAGAGAGAGAGAGGTCTTCCTTCCACTGGTTCATTACCTAAATGGCCACAATGGCTGGGGTTGGGCCAGACTGGAGCCAGGAGCTTCATCTGGTCTCCCACACAGACACAGGGGCCCAAGGACTTGGGCCGTCTTCCACTGCTCTCCAAGGTGCATTTGCAGGGAGCTGGATTGGAAGTGGAGCTCTGTGAAGGCGAGAGTCACCAGACCTGCTGTTAGGCGGCAACAGTGTGGTCGGGGCAGTGGCTTGTGCAGAGCCGCCTGGGGCGTAAGCAGGGACTGTGCCGATAGAATTCAAGGAGACGGGGGTGGGGGGCAGTTTGTGGCACAGTGGGTTAAGCCCATATGGGGGTGTCAGTCCCAGTCCCGACTGCCTTGCTTCCAATCCCGCTTCCTGCTAATGCGCCTGGGGAGGCAGCAGCAGATGGCCCGGGTACTTGTGGCCCTGCACCACGTGGCAGACCTGGAGGAAGCTCCAGGCTCCTGGCTTCAGCGTGGTCCGCTGCGGCGGCCCTGTGGGAAGTGAGCCAGCAGGTGGAAGCTCTCTTCTTCCCTCCCTTCCTCCTTTTCTCTTTGTCCCTCTGCCTTTCAAATAAATGTTTTGTAAAACCAGAATTCAAGGAAATGAAAATAGCTGGAGGAGGCAGTGCTGTGCCTCGAACAAGGCAAGGAGCGAGGAGGGGGAGAGGGCAGAGCCAGGAGGAGCCGGGAGCCGGGGAGAAATGGCTCAGGTGGAAGGGAGGCTGCGGCCACGGGTACGAAGTTCTCGGGGGAAAACGTGGAGGAACGAGATCAGTGGTGTGGAGTGACCCGGGGAAGCCGTGGTCCTGCTGCCAGAGCCTCACTGTACTGGGCTGCACCCACAGGCCCTGCAGGCATGCGTGTGTGCACATGCATGCACCTGTGAGTGTGTGTGTGTGTGTGTGTGTGTGGACAGAAACAACCATTTCATGCCGAAGACCCTGGCCAAGGTGACCACCAGACCACAGACCCCTGGGCAGCTCACCCAGGCCTTTGGACTTCTTTGGGGGCGTGGAGAGAGGGTCAGCCAGCCAGGGTTACACATTGATTTTCTCCAAGTAAATTAACTTGGGGGTGGGGACAGCGGACTGGGGTGATTGTCTTCGCAGTGTGGTTTCTAAGCCACGCCCATCAGCATTTCTGCCCCTGGGCTCCCTTCCTCCTTCTCAGCTCCTCTGGGCAGTAAACAGTCCTGGGGGGGGGGGTGCACCAGGACCTGTGGGCTCCCCGAGGACAGCAGGAGCTGCAGCTTCCCCAGGGGTTAGCGAGGGCAGGGGAGCAGCCAGTGCCCACGGTCAGAGGTGGCCGGGGCAGTCTCCTCTGCCCCCCACCCCCATACTCTCCACCTTGCTTTCCACATGACTCCAGGAAGCCTGCAGGCTCAGGTTTGCGGCTCACCATCTAAAGAAAGGCACTTCCCCATCTCTCTTCTTCCCCTCTCTCTGCCGTGTGTGGCCAATGTTCTTGGATGGCCACTCACAGCCATGCCCCAGAGATTTCTCTCGCCTGCCTCCTGCGACAGGAGGGGTAAAGGCGCATCAGCGCTGTCCGTGCCCTCCTTAGAGGAGGAGTGACCACAGAGCTGAGTAGCAAGAAATGCAGCAGGAGAGGAAGCTCTGGGAAGATGTCTTACTTCTTCCTACAACACACAGGTGCCAGATGCGAATGCTGGGAAGTGCTCTTCTCCTTATCTTTTGCCTTGGACATATATGTGATGCCTGGGTATGTGGCAGCTGTCTTGTACCCCTGAGGTACCAAGGGTGAGAACAAAAGTCCAAGACACCAAGGCAGGACAGAGCCTCATTAAGGAAAGAACAGAGCCCCTGACTGTTTATCCACATCAGGGACCAACTCAGAAACTCACCTGCCTCTCTGAGTCTCGCTCTTTTGTGTTTGTTAGAATTAAGTTCAGAGGTGAGTGATAACCATCCCATATTGATCAAGTGAAAAAAAGGTTGATTTCCCTATAAAAATCTTGGCCATAATTGAAAATACGGCTCCTCAGATTTCCACGGTCAGGTTTGACATACGGTTTTCATCTTGGGGTCCAATGTGGCTGCTCCAGTGGCAGCCATCACACCTGGTGTCCGCCAGGAGGCTGGGGAAAAGGAGAGGAGATGAGCAGTGTTGCTTCTGCAATAAGACTGTGGATATGGCAGGTGCCGCTTTGAATGACAGCCCATGTGTCCGGCTACAGTCGCATGATCACACCCAGCAACCATGCGCCTGACTGATGTTTGAGTTGCACACACAGGAGAAAGGGAAGAAGGCGATTTTGGGAAAATTCTAGGGTAGCTGTCACATGAGTCAGCAGTGGAGGGTTCAGGCACCGTCTCGTTTTCGGTTACTTGCAGCCAGTTGCATTCCTAGCTCATTCTCTGTGGTTGGAATGACAGACAGTCAGACACATCCCTCTCTAAGAAATGGTCGTATTCAAAACTCTGGGGACAGTGATCCCCTTAAACTGGCCCTCAGATGAGGTGGGAGGAGCTGACCACCTTGTGGGCAGCTCCAGGCTGATGTGCAGTCAGGCGGCTCTGGGCCTGCGCCGTGTGGGTGAGACCTGCAGAGGGCGTCATTGAGCACCTGGCTGGAAGCTGACAGTGCAGGTGCGGGAGGAGCTGACTGAGGCTGGGGGAGAACCTGCAGAAAGGCTGGGAGAGAAAGGGTGCGGTTCCTGTACGTCCCCTGCGGGCTCATGCAGTGCCTCTCCACCATCCGGAGGGGGAAAGCTCACACCTCCCGGGGCCGCAGACACCATGCTGCTGTGCCTGCATGTTGCACATCTGAAAGCCATGTCTGGAACAATCAGTCTCTTCCAGAGACTCAGCTGAGGACTAGAATAGAAGCTAAAGTTATTTACAGGAACACAGAGACACCCAACACAGATAGGGTAAAATTCACAGCGTCTGGTGCTCAGTCAATGGAAGATCTTCAAGCATGCAAACAGAGAGATAGGACCATAGAACTGGTGCAGATACTAGAATGATCAGACCAGGGCATTCAAACAGTTGCAACTGTATTCTGTGTGTTTGCAAGCTCCAGTCCAGAGCTGCATCACACGTCTCTGTACTTGCAAACTACAGTCCCTGAGATGAGAAACACATTAGACACTGAGAAGAAGAGATTAGCCAATTGGAATACACAGCAATGGAAATCATAGACAAGGAAACAGAGGTAAAGAATGATACAATGAACAGCGCATCAGGGACAACTTCGGGGGTGTCATGCATGTGTCAGTAGGGCTCCCCAGTGGAAGAAAATTGGATACAGAAGAGATACTTGGGAAAACAGCAGATGATAAATGTCAGGAAAGGATGTAAACTGTGAACCCACAAGAGGCAGGAATATCAACAAACGCCAAGCACAAGAAATCTGAATAGAAAGGCACCAAGTACACCATGCCGAGTTGTGGGAAGCAGTAGCAAAGCCCGGGGGAGGGAGGTGTGTGACACGCAGCGGGGCAGGCGGCCTGCAAGGGTGCATCCCCGGCAGGGAACAGTGCAAGCGAGGAGAGCCCGGCACGGCAGCTCAGGGCTGGGGGGTTGTCAGCCTCGAGTTCTATTCCCGATCAACAGCAAAGACAAATCGTGGAGCGTTTCCAACGAAAGCAGAGAGAGCGGACAGAGCTGCTCCGCAAAATTCCGGCACTAAGTTCTTCAGGCAGAAGGAACATTATTTCAGAGGGACCCACGAATGGATACCAAGGAAGGAAGAGCACCGGAGAGGGTAACTCCTCGGGGAAAGGCATTTTTTTTTTAATTTAAATCCTTTCAAAAGCCAATGTTTTGTTTATTTTTTAAAGATTTTTTATTTATTTATTTGAAAGATAGAGTTACACAGAGGAGGAGAGACAGAGAGCGTGTACACAGGATCTTCCCAAAGGGCCAGGGCTGGACAAAGCTGAAGCCAGGAGCTTCTTCCAGGTCTTTCACATGGGTGCAGGGACACAAGCACTTGGGCTGTCTTTGACTGCTCTCCCAGGTGCATTAGCAAGGAGCTGGATCGGAAGTAGAGCAGCCGGGACTTGAACTGATGCCCACGTGGCATGCCGGCATTGCAAGCAGTGATCTATCTTGCTAAGCCATAATGCCGGCTGCAAAGTGAATTGTTCAAATGAAGGTGATAATGATGTATTATGGAGTTTATGACATAGAGGTAGGTAAACTTGATGAGAATAATGACACAGGGTTGGGGAGGAGACATGGACCTGGACCACTCTCAAGTCCTGCCGCTGTTAGTGAAGTGGCACAAGGTCACTGTAGAAAGTGAGGCTTCCTGCAAACCCCAAAGCAACTGGCAAAGTAACAAAAATAATAATCCAGTCACGTGGATCAAATTAAATAATAAAGCCAGATTAAACAAAAGTAAACAGATGGGACAACTGCAACTGCAGTACAAACGCCAGATGGAAGATTGAAGCCTACATGTCGGTAAATTCTTCCAGTGCGAATGGTGACACCCATTGGAGAGGTCCCCAGCTTGGATAACACAGCACGACTTGCATAGGCTCCTGTCTGCTACCCACAAGAAATCCATTTCAAAAATAAAGTCACAAATCAACGAAAGGTAAAAGATGGAGAATGACATACCCTGTTGACACAGATGGAAAGAACTAAGTAGTAGTTCTTAACACCAGAAAACGTAGCTTTCAGAGCAAAGACTATGATCAAGAATGTAGACGGGCCGGCACCGTGGCTCAACAGGCTAATCCTCCGCCTTGCGGCGCCGGCACACCGGGTTCTAGTCCCGGTCGGGGCACCGGATTCTGTCCCGGTTGCCCCTCTTCCAGGCCAGCCCTCTGCTGTGGCCCGGGAGTGCAGTGGAGGATGGCCCAGGGGCTTGGGCCCTGCACCCCATGGGGAGACCAGGAAAAGCACCTGGCTCCTGGCTCCTGCCATCAGACGAGCGCGGTGCGCCGGCCGCAGCGCGCGGACCGCGGCGGCCATTGGAGGGTGAACCAACGGCAAAAGGAAGACCTTTCTCTCTGTCTCTCTCTCTCACTGTCCACTCTGCCTGTAAAAAAAAAAGAATGTAGACGATCATTTCATACTAGTAATCAGAGCCGCCGGTCCTAAAGAGGAAGTAGCAGATGCTCCTGATAACAGAACCTCAAATTTAATGAGTCAAACTCACATTTACAGCAATACAGTTATAATCTAATATTTTAATGCTGTAACCTCAATAATGGGTAGGAAAAGTTGAGCTTGGCAGTTAGGAAGACACTTGCTCCCAGTTAGGTGGCTGCCTTTGAAAGAGTCATCCCCAAGTATGATGGCATGAGAGATGTTTCTCAGGCTCACAGCTTTGCCGGGCTGGAAGCTCAGATGGCGCCCAGCGGGGACAGCTCCTCTCTGGAGACCCAGCAGGGAAGGGTGGTGGCTACAGGTGACCTGGGGCCATGGCCACCATACCCACGTGTGGCCTGCTGTATTGGGAAAATACCACGGCCATGCTAAGTGATGCTGTGATGCTGTTACTGTACAGCTGAGAAGACTAAGACACAGGGAGGTTCAGTACTTGTCCAAGGCAGTGAACTGGATGGGCCAGGATGCGGCCCAGGCCCTCCAGGGCAAGCCTGCTGCTGACATCCTGCTCACAGCATGTGGGGCCCCTGGAGGGCGGAGTGGGGCTCGTTAGCCAGAGACCACAGCACGCAGCCACATGGCATGCTTGGTATGGGAATACACTGCATCGCCAACCCATAATGAGGTCAAATTTGTGTGAAACAGTATATATGGAAAGTAATATTCAAAAGATGGGGCCAAGAAGAAACCAACTAAAAAATGGTATTGGGCAAATAGGCTTAATGTTTAGAATTAGAATCAGATAATGGATATATCTTATATCAAAATAATCCGGTTCTATTTTTTTCAGAGGATTTTATTTGGAAGGCAGAATGACAGAGATAAGGAAAGACAGAACAAGAGATCTTCTGTCCCCTGGTTCATTCCCCAAATGGTTCCAACAGCCGGGGCTGGGTCAGGCCAAAGCTGGGAGCTAGGAACTCTATCCGGGTCTCCCATGTGGGTGGCAGGGCCTGAGCACTTGGGTTATCTGCTGCTGCTTTCCCAGGCGCGTCAGGAGACCGCTGGATTGGGAACAGGGCAGCTGATAGGGTGCCAGCATCGCAGGGGGGGCTTCATGACTGGCCCCTGCATTTTGGTTATTTAAGAATAAAAATAAGGCTATTAAAATACAGCACTAGAAAAAAAAAAGCCTACATGATCCTAATAAATATAAAACAGGACAGGCTTTTGCAATATGCTAGCCAGAAACTATCAAAGAAGAGACACTGCTAGATAGAACTAACAAAATTTTTAAATTGAATTTAAGGTTAATAACCTCAAAGTTATTCAAGAAATGACTGACCAGACAATACAGCTGTTTGCATCACAGTGAGAATGACCTAAGTATAGAAAGAGTTTTTACAAACCAATAACAAAAGAGGTGAGCATCTCCCAACATACTAGCAGAAACAAGAGCGTGTCCCACTTCACTGTTGCCGGCTGTCTTAAGCATTGATGTGTGTTCCCCTCACAACGAGCTTTTGAAGTGGGTGTTGTGGTTTCCACACTTTGGTGTGAGGAATCAGAGGCTTCCTGAGTGTAACAGAACTCCCAGACTCACCCGGCTGGAATCGTGGAAGCCGAGCATCAGCCTGGGCCTGCTGGGTGCCAACCCCTGTACCACAGACCCTCAGGAAAAAGAAGAGCAGACTTGCAAACTGCAAAGAAGCACACGAGTCCCTGGAAAAGTTCATGGGAAACGCACCTTACAGAATAACTATGCATGCATTTCAAATACTTCTTGTACAAAATTTTTTACTTGAAAGGCAGAAAAAGAGAACAGGCTCCCATTTACAGTTTATTTCCCAAGTGCTCAGGAGCTGGAAAATCAATCCGGGTCTTTCACATGGGTGGTAGAGACTCAGTTATTTGAGCCATCACTGTTGCCTCCTAGAATCTGCTAGAATCTCCTAGAATCAAATCCAGGATGCCAGTGTCTTTGCTGCTAAGCTAAACACCAGTCTCTAAACTTAACCTCTTAATTCTTTGTTTTTCATGAACTTCTTGAAATACCCTTAGATAAGACTTAGATCTTGAATGCAAATTCAAATGAATGCAAATTAAGAAAGTCTTAGATAAGACTTAGATCTTGAATGCAAATTCAAATGAATGCAAATTAATGAAAGCCACATTAAGATCGTTTACTTCCTCCTCCCCTGGGCAAAGAACCATGAGAGAAGAATAACACTCAGTGTTGGTGAAGCTGTGTGGAAGACAAAGATCACTGGGTGGCTCTGGCTGAAACGCAGCCTGAGTTCAGTCGGGTCCTTGTGACTGGCGAGGTCTTGTGATGGGGGATGGGGAGGTGTCCAGCTCGGAGCACAGCATGGGCAAGTGGACATTGACAGCCATGGGAGGTGGTGGCAGGGGTGGCACCAGATGGAAAGAGAGCAGAGGGCAGGGAGTCAGAGGAGGACCAGGGACCCAATCAGATGTTGAGAACAAGGGGTTCTAGCCGACCTGACGTAGTGTCATTCTCACTCTGTCCAATTTTGTTGGGAAGTACAGGTGCCCAGGAGAGGTCTGGGGAGCCTGAGCAGAGCCTGGCGAAGCAGAGAATCTTTGTGAGGTGCCTCGCAGCCCACTTTGTGTGCAGACGTAGGAGGCTGACCCCCTCTGGGTGGAAGTGAGGGGTACGATGAAGGGAGCAGGCCTCCTGAGTGTCTGGCTGTGGGCACTCCTGGTACCCCCTTTTGGTCAGACCTGCTCAAGCAGCACGCACTGGCTGGGCTAAGGACACGGGCTTTGAGTCAAAGGCCTGGGCGTCCTTCCTGATGTCACCGGTCACTGTAAGAGTAGGCGTGGGCTGCGGAAGCTGGGGGCTCTTCACCTGGGTGAGGGGTGATGACGGTACCCCAGGGCTGCTCTCAGGACCAGGAGAGCTGTGGGAGGGCCTTACCTTCTGCTCCTGTTTGCTTTTGAAGCAATATCTGAACTTTTAAGTAGAGTATGTGTGTGGGTAAATGTGCAGGCTCCTTGTGTATGCGTGCATGTGTGTGTGTACACATGCATGCACACATGTATGTGTGCGCAGGTGTATTCATATGCATGCATGTTTATCCATATGTGCAAGTGTATCTGCATGTGAATGAGCACAGGTATGTGTGCATATATGTGTGTACATGTCTATACATGAGTATGTCTTTCATGGATGTGTGAATATGTGTATACATAGGGGTATAGTGTATACACCACGTGTATCTGTGCGTGTGTGTGTAAGGAGAGTCCCACTGGTGGCAGCCGTGGCTCCAGGAGAAGAGGGGTTCTGAGAGGCAGGTGTCCCCCCGGAGCAGGACAAAGCACCCCAGAGAGCAGTTCTCAGAGCCTAGAGGACGAGCCGAGTCCTCTCTGTGTAGCTCCCGCCACAGCCCACACCAGGCTCCAACCCGGGCTGCTGACCTCAGGCGGCAGAGAAGGGTCGGAGCCAGTGAGGGCACAGGTGGCCCTGGTCAGCCCAGAGTGGGGAAGCAATGAGTTAACAGGGAACTCAGGGACCCTGGCAGCTTCACTCTTCCTCCCGCCCTGCTCTGTCCGTGGATGGACGGCTTAATCATTGACGGAAGGAGTGAGAGATGGGACGGTGGTGACAGTGACGGTGGCCTTCAGTGCTGTAGGAGGGGCCGCTGGTGGGTGCTATCACCTGTGGGCTGGGGCTCAGCAGGGACAGGATGGCCAGAGCCCCACAGTGGCCCCCATAAGTCTTCTGTAACTACAGAGGAAGAAGAGTAAGCCTCCAGCAGGTCCTGGCGAGCACACTTTCACCAAAGGGTCAAGGTTAGCGCCCTCAGGTGCGAGACGTATTGACAGCGGTAGCTCTGGGCAGGAGTCACTGAGAGCGATGCCTCACTTCTGTGCACCTGCCCCTGAAAGGCAAGGGAAGGCAGAGGCCGTGACATGGCTGCAGGGGACACGGGGCCCTGACAGCCAATGCTTGGGGGAGGCCTGGTGGGAGCCTGGGCCAGTGAAGGCAGCAGGGGCTCCTGGGCAGATCCAGATCAAGCCTATCTCTGGCCTGAAGGAGCATTCTGCAAACCATGCATCCCACAGGGCTTCCCAAAGCTCATGACAAGCTGGGTTTCCAGATGTTTCTGTACCAACATCCACTTGCTGTTAATTCCACTTTCCACGAACTTTTTGAAGAACCCTTGTCTAATTCTGAAATTACCTCTAAAGGAGACATTTTTAAGTGAGTTCTCCACAAGAAGCAGGCATTGGGCAGTGTGTGTGACCCTTCGAGGATGCTCAGCGGTCCCTGCTGGGACATGGCTGCAGGGGGTGCGTCGGGGCGCACACAGCAGGTGCAGGTGGGGTGACATTGTCCCTGAGGAGCCATCACTTCCTGTGCATCTGGAGGGGCAGCGGAGGGTCTGTGTGAGCCGCGATTGAGACAGTTAAGGCCCACCTAAGATCACCCGTCTCCCAGGTCAGCAGCCCTGAGGTTTACCCCAAGGACAGATGGCCACCCCTGGGGAGTGTCTAGAACGTGACCTGGCTGCAACGGAGCTCAAGGCCTGGGCACCTCCACACCTGCTCCTCCCGTCTCCCCAGGTTCATAGGCTCCGAGCCAAGTGGTCATCTTTGAGTCTGCTTCCCTCACTCTCCTCTGTCGGCTCCCCTCAGGAAGGCTGGCCTCGTCCTCTTGCCCTGCTCTGCCTGCTACTCAGCAGACACCAGAGACCTCCCACAGGTCCACTCTCTCCTGGCGTAGAGCGGCCCCGGGCTCCACCCCCGACTCCTCATCAGGGCCCACCTTCCTCCCGCCCTTGCTGCTGAGTGTGTGACCTCCCAGGGGCTCCCTTGCACCCGGTGCTTCCCTCCCCTCTCCAAACACTGCCTTTTCTGGGGCGCCTCCCCGCCCCCGGCGGTCCAGGCGCCCACTCTTCCCCACCCTCTCGGCCTGCGTCATCTGTGGAATTTAGTTTCTTTGTCACTGGCCCCCGTTTCTCAGCTTTGCCCTTCTAGGGCATGAGCCTTGCTGGTCCCTGTCGCTGCTTCCCAGATTTCAAACAGCCCCTGGCCTGCAGCAAGTACTCAGTAAACACCAGGCAAATTCACTGGTGCATTGTCTACGTCCCTTGTCAGAGGGGCAGAGCGGGAGCCCTGCAGGCGAGCCAGCCCTCAGGGGTTTTCTGCCCAGGGTGGAATAGGAGGTGCTGAGTATAGGGGGCCCCTGGGAGTCCGCCTAACGCCATAGTAGCAGCAGAGCTCTTCCCACCTGTTAATCAGCAGCTCAGCATGGGAGCAGGGACCCTGGCTGGCATTCCCAGGGCACTTACGCTCTGAGCCATTAGCTGTCTTTGGACCTGGCATTGGGTGATCTGTCTTATATCCTAAGGAGATCTGAAGCATGAGAAATGGGCCAAATAGCGTGGTGCAGAGGGGAGGACCCAGCCCGGGGTCGGGAGTAGATTCACCTCCACGTTGTGACTTCTTCAGCCATTTCCATGGGCATTGAAGGTGGGCAGAGGGTGAGGCAGGTGGGGCTGTGTGGGGCACGGGCCACAGGCGGCTGAGAGGTAGAGGTTGTCAAGTGGCTCAGACCTTGGCAGGAACAGGGAGGGCAGCTCGAAGGCCCATGCCTAAGATTGTCCCAGCTGATGGGCTGGGTACAGCCACTGCCTGCATCTCAGATCAGCAGCCGTGAGCAGGTGACGGTCTCAGGCACAGACATAGCCCCAGGGGGCGTCCTATGAACCTGGAGGTGCAGGTAGGGGATCCGTGCCGCATGGGAAGGAGGAACAAGGTTTGCGTGGGTGGTCCTCCCCCTGCCCGGGGTGGGGGTGGCCTTGCTGCTGCGTTGGGGGCTTCCTCATCCACAGCCTGTGTCACAATCGGACTTAACAGCGTGTTGGGTTTATCTCCACGTCCAATTTCAGTTCCTCCTTGGTTAATTATTCTGTATGGGGACTGGTGCTGTGGTATAGTGGGTAAAGCCGCTGCCTGTGCTGCTGGCATCCCATATGGGCGCCGGTTCGAGAACTGGCTGCTCCACTTCCGATCCAGCTCTCTGCTATGGCTGGCCTGGAAAAGCAGTGGAAGATGGCCCAGGTCCTTGGATCCCTGCATCCACCTGGGAGACCCAGAAGAGGCTCCTGGCTTTGGATCGGCACAGCTCCGGCCATTGTGGCCATCTAGGGAGTGAATCGGCGGATGGAAGCCCTGTCTCTCTCTCTCTCTCTCTCTCTCTCTCTCTCTCTCTCTCTCTCTCTCTGTACAGTTGCCCTCTCTTCTGCAGTCAGTTTGACGTCCTGCAGCTTCTAGGGGTTCTTCTCATGGGCGTTTTGCCAGTTTTCTGGTTTTGCTCTTGTTCAAAAAAGATCGTGGCCCCCTCTGGTCTCAAAGTTGCCATGTCACCTTCAGTTTTCTCAAGGGTGGGTGTCAGCCATCTCCCCAGATCTCCCCCTGGAGTGTCGGTTGGTTGAGGGGCAGCTGAAGGCTTTTGCATTGGAGCCGGGCAACGGCAGCCACAGGCAGCGTTTTCTTTTGCGTAGGAGTTTTGAGCTCAGCTTCCTCCCCTTCGGGGTCATCGCTGGGGCTGTGTGGGCTGTGGGAAAATGTGGCAGACACAGTGCTCTCATTCCCTCCACTGCCAATGGCCTTGAACATGAAACTGGCTGAAGATGCATGTGAGGTGTGGCTCCTGGTTCGGGCAGATCGTGAAAGTGCGGAATGGCACGTTTTATAGAGCAATTTGGAAGCAGGTCGGTCAAAGCATTGCATTGAAAAATAAAAATGGGCCGTGAAGATGTACATGAAGCAGACGCCAGGACCATCCATCGTTGGTGCCTCCCCCGCCGCCCTTGGGAGGGGCGGACTGCTCTGAACAGAGACGGGCCGTGCCTCCTCCGCAGCGGCGCACCTCGCCTGGAGAGACTGCTGAGAGAACATTCCAGGGGACGTTCCTACGATCCTGCAGACGTACGTCCCGGGCCTGGCAACAAGGCTGGAGAACACAATGGCATCTGATGATTTAACCACGGAAAATGGCAAGTGACAGACTGCAGAAGGAATGCTTGCGAGTCTGTGAAAAAAGGGGGGGGAAGGAGGATAGGAAAAGAACAAACGAATCCAAATGGGTCGGGAGCAAGCGGTTTGTACAGACTGGAAATAACTTTGCAAGGAGGAGAAGGCCCTGGACAGGGCAGTGAGGAGCAGGCGGGCCCCCGGGTGGGGGTAGGGCTCTCCTGGGCAGGCCCGGCAGCTGGCCGAGCCGTGCCCATCTGCATTCACACAGCTCTGTGCTTTCTCTCTGAACTGGCGAGCTCCCTTGTGGGATTCCAGCCTAAAGACAGGTTTTAAGACAGCCCACATGAGACTGGCACTGTGACATAGCGGGTGAAGCCACCACCTGCAGTGCCTGCATCCCATATGGGCGCTGATCTGAGTCCCGGCTGCTCCACTTCTGATCCAGCTCTCTGCTATGGCCTGGGGAAGCAGTAGAAGATGACCCAAGTCCTTGGGCCCCCACATCCGTCGTAGGAGACCTGGAGGAAGCTCCTGGCTCCTGGCTTCAGATTGGCACAGCTCTGGCCATAGCGGCCGTCTAGGGAGTGAAACAGCAGACAGAGAGGAGACTTGTCTCTCTCCCTCTGCTTCTACCTCTGCCTCTCTGTAACTGCCTTTCAAATAAATGAATGAATGAATCTTTAAAAAAAAAAAAAGTGAATGGAAAGAAACTGGAATTTCAGGCACTAAGGAAACAATAAAGCAAATTACTCTGCATCTGCAGAATCTATGACGTTAGCAGGCCTCTACTTACTATTCTACAAGGACGTCTTCCACAAGAAGTGTGAACATAGAACCAAAGTGGAGCATGGCCACCATGGAAGGAGGAAGTGCAGAAGGAATCTGGTTGTGGGCCTGTGTCCTTGAGGACGAATGAAGCTGAGCACGTTTTCGCGTTCAGCGTCCGTGTTTGCTTTTTCTTCTATGCCTAAGCACTTGCTGCATTTTTTCTTATTGATCAGTAAGAGACGTTTAGGTGCCACAGGCATCAGTCACTTGCACGGAGCATCTCTCATACAAAGTTGACTCCCCGGGGCCGGCGCTGTAGCACGGTGGGTTAAAGCCCTGGCTTGCAGTGCCAGCATCCCATATGGGTGCCGCTTCACGTCCTGGCTGCTCCACTTCTGATCCAGCTCCCTGCTAATGCACCTGGGAAAGCAGTAGAAGATGGCCCAAGTGCTCGGGCCCTTGGACCTGTGTGGGAGACCCAGAAGAAGCTCCTGGCTTCAGGTCAGTTCAGCTCTGGCCTTTGCGGTCATTTGGGGAGTGAACCAGCCGACAGAGGACCTTTGTGTCTCTCTGACTCTCCCTCTCTCTGTAACTCTGTATTTCAAATATATTTTTTAAAAAACTTTTTTTTAAAGTGGCTTGTCTTAGACATCCTTCACTTCGTTTCGACGATGTGCAAATCTGCCCGTCTTTTCCTTTGTGCTTCTGAGGGCCATTTCTCAGTTGGTGAAGCCACCTTGACCATGACCTTGGTAAACGATGCTTCCATATTTGCCTCTAAACTGTTACAGATGTTTTAAGAGCCAACTTCTTAACACCCAGGGACTTTGCCCTTGCAATTCGTGGGAAGAAGAATCCAGCATTACCCAGCTGACCTTGCAGCTCTCAGCTTTGGGGGGAACCTCACCCCCACCCCACCTGCTGCATTCCCGCATAAACAGGAATGTGCTTCTGCCTTTTCTGTGTTAATCACTAAGGTCTTTTTGGAGCCTTTCAGAAACATCTTGCATTCCCTCAAGTGTTTTCTCATTTAGATGAGTTTTCCATCTGTTTTTCAAGCTTCGGTATCTGTGGTAGAATGAGAAGGCCATGCCAAGATGGCTGCTGGCAACAGAAACTGCCTGGCAACAGGCTGTGATTGGTTAGGGCATAGACTGCCACTTGACCAGATTGGCTGCCTCGGCTATATAAGCTGCTGTACCAAATGAAATAAATGAGTCTGGGGGCTGCTCGCCTCTGGCCTGCTTTCACTCAGCTCCCGGAGTCTGTGTGGTGACTCCGTGCCTCTTGCCCCTACCATGCTCCTCCTCTCAGAATGAATCCACCTCAACAGGTATCCAATTGGGAATTCCAGTTGATATTGGACTGAATTTATAGATTTTTGCAAGCAGAAAATATTTTAATTCTGAGGGATGGGGGCTAAGTTTTCAATTTTTTTTGTAAAGATTTATTTATTAACTTGAAAGTCAGTTACACAGAGGAGGAGGAGAAGAAAGAGAGAGGTCTTCCATCCACTGTTTCACTCCCTGATTGGTCTCCCATGCTGGTACAGGGGCCCAAGGACTTGGACCATCTTCTACTGCTTTCCCAGGCCATAGTAGAGAGCTGGATTGGAAGTGGAGCAGCCAGGACTTGAACCAGCACCAATATGGGTTGCTGGCACTGCAGGCAGTGGCTTTACCCACTATGATACAGTGCCAGCCCCTCAGTGGTTTGTTTTTAGAGAGTGTCAAGATGTCCCAACAAGGGCTATGGTCAGGCCTGGGGGAGGGCTAGCAAATGGGCAGGGCTGCCAGGAGCATGCAGCATGTGCCCTGCCCAGCAGTGAGGGACCACGGGCAGGTACAGCGGTCCAGGGAGGCAGGGACAAGCAGGAAGCAGGGCAAGTGGCCATAGGGGCTTTGGGTACAGGGCCCTTGGGGACCCAAGTACAGGAGTCAGCTTGGCACAGTCCCACACTGTGGTTCCCGGGCCGGGCTGGTGAGTGAGTGAACCAAGTGGGCAAAGGTGGGGGCATGAAGCAGCAGCCTGGCGCCTGCCCGTGGCCAGTGATGGCCTCAAGGAAGGTTTACTCACACACAGGGAAAAAGTCAAACCCACCAGGGTGGCAGCGCCCAGACTTTCTTGTTGATCCAGTTGCTTTCATGCTGCCAGCGGGTACTTGAGTGCGTTCCGAGTAGCTGGTTTCCTTCTATTTCGGTTTCGTCAACTCATTGTCAACCATTCCAGGACCCGTTTTGGCCTGGTGTTCAGCCACCTTACCTGGGACAGCGTGAACTCGATAGGCTGGCTAGATGCTTGAAAATGAAGCTCGGTTTCGGGGTGTGCTGCGTTTAACTTGCCATGTGAAATTACGGTTGCCTGCTCCCTGGTAGGGAGGCAGACAGTAGCCCTGGGAACCCCGGGGGCTGGCTGCTCCCTCTGCTCCTTGAATGGTCCAGAGGAAAGGGTTTAGTGGCGATGACTCCTCCTGCTCCCCCCCTCCCCCGTCTTTCCCCCCATCCCACTCCCTTGCGGTTAAGTGGTGGACTCCAGGCACACTTGTTAGGCTTGTGAAAGGCGCTGCCTAGGCGGTGGGGTGGCCAGGACTGCGGGCTCCCCCCTGGCAGGTTCCCACGCATACTCACCCCCGCCCCACCCCCAGCCCTGGAGTCTGAAGAGGGAAGCCCAGGCTCCAGAGCCCTTGGAGTTTGTCTTGGCTCCAGGCCAGCAAGGCGAGCTCCTAGCAGGGGCTGCAGATAGTGGCGTGAGGGGGGAAGAAACCGCCCACACTGGCTGGCCAGGGGCCACCTGCCCCCGGAGTGGAAATCCCTGGCGGTCACGGGCGCTGAGCGGCAGCCCCAGGAAGGCCAAGGCCTCTTCAAAGCATTCCCTCCTCTACTCTCAGGTCGCCCTGGGACTCCAGCCATCCCGCCTGCCAGCCCCAGTTCAAAGGCCCTCTGTGTAGCCCCAGGCCCCGGGTAGAGCGCCATAAGATAATGAAGGGAGCCAGCGAGCTGGAGGCCCTCATTTAGAGCCTCTTTCTCACCCAAGGAAGAGAAAAGAGGGCCTTGGGGCCAGGGTCTGGGCAGGATCCCGTGGCCAGCCTGGGTCTCAGCCCCGGAAGCCAGGCTGTGAAAGCACAGCCCTGTGAAAGGGGACTAACGCTTCTGGAAAGAGGCCGCAGGTGTCACTCGCAGTAGACCAGAAGGAACACGCTCCCTGTGGGACAACACGGAAGGGTCGCTGCCACCCCCGACCTGGAGGACATAGGGGCTGTTGCGCCAGTCCCAGTGGGTGCCCTCGACAGCAGAGAGCACCCAGCTCTGCACACACATGTACACGCAACACAGTTATGTTAGGCCGAGGTAGAGGTGAGAAGCGATAGCTGACAGTAAAACAGTCACAATGCTGCGAATTGTTGATGCCTGACACTTGCTGTCTGGTGTTTCAGACTGCAGCTGGCGGAAGGTGACTGAACCCAGGGACTGTGAAACCGCGGAGAGTGGGACCTCTGGCTGGAGGCTGCGCTGATGGGCTTAGCCGTGGTAAAGCAATGAGTGATTTTTCTAAAGAAATATCAAGGACCCAAAACAGTAATTAGCACAGGAGAAGAACTATTGTTTGGATGCTGGAGTCCCAATAGGAGTGAAACAAATGCAGCAGCAAACGAGAGACTCCCCCACGACCCAGAGGAGTCCGTCCACGGGATCTGGGCACCCATCACTGCTGCAAGTCCATTCCCACAATGCATCAGGTTCCTGGGCTCGGTGAGAAGTGAGCTCCTCCAAAGGTGCCCGGTAAGTATTTCCCAAAGTATAATTCCCTGCTCGGCTGATGAGGAAGCAAATCAAATGTGTCGCTGAGACAAAGGGAATTGTGAGCGCAGCGAGAGTCACCTGCTTCGAGGGGATGCTCGGGTGTGGCTGTCAAATGACTTTGAGAGTTCCTGGGGAACCCTAGATGCTAGCTGCACAGAAAGAGGCACATGGACACACATTCGAGGTAGTGCACAGATTTTCAAGGGGTCGACAGGCTGCTTAAAGCCAACCGGAGGCCCTGTCAGCCATGGCCCTGGCTTCAGGACCCTGAGTTACAAGAGGCCGGATCAGAGCAGCGTGAGAGTTAGGCACTCAGGGCTGGATTTAATTAAACCCAGCCCTGTCGCCCGGCTGTGTCACCACGTGTAAGCCACGGCACCTGAACACCTTAGTTTTCCCGTCACGGGCCTTGCATAGATGACCAAAATGGCATTCCAGATCAGTGGCACACTTGATTCAGGCATGGCCCAAATGGTAAAAGATCAAGTTCTTCTGCATGTTAGACATCCAAATAAATCCCAGAAGAAATAAAATATTAGGATGTGAGAAATAAAATTCTAAAGGAAGTAAAAGAAAATATAAGAAACTAATTGCATAAACTTGGCCTACAAAAGATTGTTCTCAGCCAGCCAGAAGGAAAATTTGAAAGGGTTTGTCCACGTAAAAGCTAAAATGTTCATGGGGGCAAAGGTCTGCAAATAAAGCGATGGAATTAAAAAGATAAGCTTTAAAATGTCAGTGCATTGAGATGAAGCAAGGGGAGTGTGGTGGCATTGTGATGCTGCACTGAACACAGGCACAGAGCAGACCTGGCGGGTGACAGGTGGCTGGGGTCTACTCCATGGATCCGCTGCAGGAAGGGGTGATTGGTGTCCTACGTGGGACAGAGAGGCACGGGGTGAGATTGTGTCATGGCGCTTGCTCAGAATGGAGTCCAGCTTCAGAAGGTGGTCGTTCCTTTCTGTAGTTTTCCCTGTAGTCTTTGTGGACTGTGGTGGACTGTGGGCCTCTGAAATGGAGGAAAGCAAGACCAAGAGTGGGCTACCCTCCATCCTGCAACCCCCCCTCCCCGCCATAGGGCGTATGTGTGGCAAAATGCCCGCAACGGGTGACTGGTTAAAGGACAAATGGCCTTTCGTGGTACCGTTCTTATTCTCGCACTTTCTCTACAAGTTTGAAATCATTTCCAAATGAAAAGCTAAACTCCCAGCAGACCCCCCCACTGAATCTTAGATTCTCATCTTGTGTATTGTTCATATCTCTCTCCACAGATTCCTGAGTTCTGTAGGATTTTACTTAGACCACCTCCGCATTTGCTCTCTGGAGCTTGCATTCTGTTTTCCTGGTATGGAGTGTCCCCAACGTGTCCTTCCTCTGCGGGTGCCGTCTGCTGTCCCTTTCTCAGTGGTGGCTGTGGTCGAGCGTCCAGTCTGTGTCGCCTGTTATCTGTGCTCTCCCCAGAGGCCCCGACCACCCCTGTAGGTTCATTCTGGAGCCAGGTAAAAAGGCAGGTACTTCCTGTGAACCCATGTTCTCCTCCCTTGACCTCTTCAGATGAGGGTCACTTGACCAGTCCGATCTTGCCAACTTCCGGGTAGTCTGGCGACGTCCGTGTCCTGAGTGTGGGGTCCTGAGGCCCGTGCAGAGAAGTGAGTTCCTTCTTGGCAGTGTGCAGCCCATCCGGGGGACTTTCCCTGCCAGGAGACGGCGACAGCTCCGCCTGCAAGGCCCAGAGTGGCCTGGGCGCCTGCAGACCTGTCACTGTCGCCTCTCAGGGGCCTCTTCTTGGAGTTCTTCGGGTGGCCAGGGAAGGACAGGTCTCTGGGGCAGTGCTGGAGCCAGAGCGAGGGCGCCAGGGAGGAGCGAGGCGTGAACTAGCTGCCGTCCTGCGTGCAGCGCTCACCCGCGGGGGCACCGTGGAGCAATAGTCCCAATTCCCAGCACTGTTGACATTTGGCTTTGTTGCATCAGCAGCGGCTCTGCAATACCCGGGCAGGGGAGACGGTGTTAGGATCTGCTGCAGTTTGGTATTGATGTTAGCATTCAGCCGAATTTGTTTAAAGTAGAAACCATCCCCCAACCCTCTGAGACAGAGGGAGGGAGGGGGAAGGAGGAAGAGGAGCAGGCAGAGGCTCCTGGAGCAGGCTGTGAACCTGTGCCTGGGACAGAGTCCTCTCCTCGGGGTCATCCTGTCCCCTTCTTTCTCAGCTTCCTTCTGAGCCAAGCTCTGTGTGGCTTCCCAGGTGGACGTGGCTCAAGCTGCTTCGGGGTCTAGCTTCACCCCCTAGTGAGGCAGATTCTGGCTTAGTCCTGGGTAACATTCTTAACCGTACGGTACGGTGTTGGTCCTGCTGTGGAGGTGAGGGGGAAGAGAAGCAGGGAGTAGCACGAAGGTTGCCCAAGGTCATCTTAAGAGGAGCACTGGGGGACGGGATGGGGGCAGACCCCATGGCACAGTAGGTTAATCCTCTGCCAGCAGTGCCAGCCTCCCATATGGGTGCTGGTTCTGGTCCCGGCTGCTCCTCTTCCCCTCCAGCTCTCTGCTGTAGCCTGAGAAAGCAGTAGAAGATGGTACAAGTGCTTGGGACCCTGCACCCACGTTGGGGACCAGGAGGAAGCTCCTGGCTCCTGGCTTCAGATCGGTACAGCTCTAGTCGTTGAGGCTATTTGGGGAATGGACCAACGGAAGGAAGACCTTTTTCTCTATCTCTTCCTCTCACTGTCTAACTCTACCTCTCAAAAAAATAAATAAAATCTTTAAAAAAAAATAAAAGGAGGAGCACTGGGGTTGGGGCTGGGGGAGGGTCGGGCCCTGGGCAACAGGTAGGAGTGTAGGTTGGCTTCTATGATTGGACGGGGGTTGGCAAGGCTGAGAAGTTTCCAGAGGAGAGAGTAGCCCGGCCATGCATGCGAAGACAGAGACGAAACGCACGTGGGTCTTGGGTTGTTCAAAGGCACGGCAGGGGCAGGGGCACCAGAAGAGAGAGTGATCCACAGGGCGTGGGCAGCAGCCAGGGGCCGACGGGGTGGCGAGGCCAGGCAGGTGAGGCCTGAGCCAGGATGGATAAAGAAAAAAGCCACTGTCAAGTGAGCAAGCGTGGCCGGGACGGGGACAGGGCCACTCCTGGTTTCTCAGCCTCCTGCTCTCCTGTGTCAGAGTCCCCCATCACTCTCCAGGAGGCTGGGGGGCATGGTGAGGAAGGCCCTGGAGAGGAGCCTCCTAGGGCCATGAGTGGGTGGAGAACAGCCTGGCTCCTACAGAAGGACCCACGTGCGGGCAGGCGCCCTCCTGGTCACACAGGAGAGTGACAGCAGCGATCCCCCGGGGAGAGCGAACGCTGGCCGCTGTGGAGGGCTGTGTGCCAGGCCCCAGCTGTGGGCTGCCCTCCATGCGCAGGGGCCCCTTCAGCCCGAATAGCACAGGGAGAGACTCTCGGATCCCGAGTTCTTGCAAAGGGGGCGTCGTCGTGTGGAATCCACCTTCCGGGGTGGTTGTGGGTGCAGCTGAGGAGGGCGGGGCAAAGGGAGGTGAGGAGGAGTCAGCACAGCTGTGCCGGACCACAGGGCTGGCGTCTGTGTCTGTCCGGAGGTGGAGTATTAGGCAGATGAGCTTGTCCAGCTGCTCCCTGTCCTCGTGTGACTTGCACAGTTGGAAGACTTGTCTGTCCCAGTTCCTGGTGTCGGGCAGATGTGTGTGTGTGAGGCCTCTCCTCTGGTCTACCTCTCCCTCTACTGCATTTCTTCAGGATTTGACACAGGTGACTCCATCTGATTTGGGCAGCTGTCGCAGCCCTATGTGTGATGGGTTATTATGAACCTGTTTTATAGAGGAGGGCGTTTAGGCATGGACTAAGGCCCCATCAGGCGGCCTCTGCCCTCATCCTCACTAGATACCCAGGAAAATCTAGACACAGGGAGATTCAGGACCTTGTCTGGGAAGAATAGTAGCAGAATTTGAATCCAGGAAACCCGGCAACAGAGCACGCACCCAGTGCACCTGCTCCTATCCAGGTCTAACCGGGCACACTGGGGTTGTCCCAGGGAGTCCCCTCCAAAGATCTGGCCGTGGCGGAGCTGTCCTGCTCTTTGTCCTCCACATCTACTCGCTTGCCCTTGGCTTCTGCAAACTGACCCCTCCCTCTCCTGCCCCAGCTCCAACCTCCATGCTTTGTCCTGACCTGGTGGGCCCCTACCACCGACAGCCTCAGCACTTCCCATGGGGCTCCAGGACGCGCAGCTGGGCCAAGCCTTTCCAAGCTGCCTTTCGGTTACAGTAGCATCTCCCTGTCTCCGTCACTTCCCTGGTCAAGGTCATGACTTTCCCCATGATCTCAAGTCCCCTGGACCATGATGTACTTAACCTTGCTCTTCAAGTCACCTCCCCACTTCAATATATTTATTGAAAAGGAAATGTTTTAGCTCCCCCCACAAATAGAAAACCAGCCCCTTTGTAATAGACCTGAAAACAAACAGGAAACTATGAAAATGTAAAAGATTCGTTCACGGAACTTTCTCTCCTAGCACCATTTAAAATCGTGCATTTATTTGTGAGGATTTACCTGGCAAGCTGTCCACTCAACGATGAGTAGATGCAAAAGGAAACAGCGTAAGATGATGAAAAAATACTGCAGACAGCAGAATCAGAGCCCAGAGGAAAAGGAGCCCTCTGACAGAGCTCTGCTCTGTCGTGGGAATACGTATCTCATTTTTAAAAGAAGATTTATTTTATTTATTTGAAAGGCAGAATAATAGAGAGGGAGAGCCAGAGAGAGAGAGAGAGCGCTTCCATCTGCTGGTTCTCTCCTCCAGATAGCTGCAGTGGCCAGAGCTGGGTCAGACGGAAGCCAGGAGCTTCTTCCTGGACTCCCATGTGAGTGCAGGGAGCCAAGCACTTGGGCCATTTTCTGCTGCTTTCCCAGGTGCATTAGCAGGGAGCTGGATCGGAAGTGGAGCAGCCGGGACTTGGATTAGCACCCATATGGGATGCCAGCACTCCCAACAGTGGTTTTACCTGCTACGCCACGATGCCGGCCCCACGTATCTCCATTTTTACTCCAGGTCCTTGTCCTGACAGAGCTAAGAGTTCAAAGCACAGTTCACAAGTGAGAGCAGGAGTGATTTAAAAGAGAGTGAACATAACATTCGTGTGTGCATGTGGGGCACCCCACATGGAGAGAAAACTGGTATCAGGGACCACAGAGCTGCCCATGAAGGGGAGACCAGAAGCCAAAAAGCAAAAAAAGAGGCGTTCTCACTCTAACAGTTACTTTATGGGATGGATGGTTGCACTCTAATTGAATACAAAGTGGGGTGGAGCCTGGGTGGAGCTTAGTGTACATAAGGCTTTCTGGGAGTATCATGGTGCCTCCACGTGGAGCTTAACTTCTATTTTGGCCTAATATCGGCCCTTCCTTTCTGGTGCTAGATGAAACCCAGCTGCATCATGGGAACGTGGGCGTGCTGGATTGACAGGTGAGGGGTGGAGTTTACAATGCAGGCTAGAGGCAGAAATGATGAAGAGCTTCTTCCAGCTCACCTGTTCCTACCTAAGCTTCCTGCCCAGTTCTCTGTGGTCAGTGCCAGGGCCAGACGAATATTCCTGCAGACTCCTCGTGGGTTGCAGCTTGTCTAGAGAGAGGTATTGCCAAGTGATCACCACACCTGTCGTGTGATTGGCAATTTCTCCAAAACCTGCTGGCTTGTTGGTCATCTGAGCCCACTTTTCACTGGATAGTTTGTTGTCTTTCAGCTTCAGAGGTCAACCCTATTCAAGCAGGGGTTGGCATCAACATACTGTTGTCACAGGTAACAGGTGACTGTTTGCTGTCCCCAGGAACGTACAGGATTTGATCTTTGCCTGGGCCGTGAGAAGTCAGAAGGGCCCCCATAGAAACTACTAGATAGAGTGCACCTTCATGCCGAGGTAGGGTTGTGTTTATTTATCAACACAGCAGAGATTAACATTTTTTTTCTGGCCAAAGCCATTTACCTTTCCCCTTATTGTTTCAATCTTTGGTTTCATGTTTATTAAGTTCTCTCTTATCCCCAAGGTTACATAACTTTCACGGAAATATGCTTCTGGTGTTTTTATGGTTTCATATTACGTTTGAATCTTTAATCCATCTAGAAGCCGGAATCTCGCATTATTTCATTTCAAGGGGTTGGTCATACGCCCAAAGTATTTTTTTTTAATTTTAAAATAATTTGTTTTTATTTTATTTGAAAACACAGAGAGGCAGACAACAGAGAGAGAGAGAGAGAGAGAGAGAGATATCTTTCATCCACTGGTTCACTTCCCAAATGTCACCATAGCCAGGGCTGCGCCGGGCTGAAGCTGGGAGCCTGGGACTGAATCCAGGTCTCCAATGTGGGTGGCAGGGACCCAGGCACTGGAGCCCTCACCTGCGGCCTCCCAGGAAGCTGGATCGAGAGTGAAAGAGCCAGTTCTTGAAGCAGACACGGTAGCAACTTGATTAACGCCCACCTGTGCCTACACTGTTGATGGAGAAAAAAGAAAAGTGTTTTCCTGTAGATTTGAAAGATCCGACCACTTCGGGCTGCCATATAGATTCCCCACTGTGTCCCATTGCATTCTTGCATCAGGAACGCAATGTTTAAAGGATTTTAGTTGTAATGGACAGGGCACATCCCATCCCCCACTCCTTGGTTTGCTTTTCACATCCTTATGGCTGGAACACGGAGCTTTCTGGAGCGTCACGTCTCTGTGTCCAGCACACAGGATCTCTCTCTGTGGACCGAGTCATTTCTGGTTCTCCAGTGAGCATTGAAGACCTCTGCCCGTAGGCCCTGTGTGTGCTTCCTTGTTCTGTTCACCGCTAAGAATTCCTCATTTCGCACTGAATTGTGAATGGGAGCTTTTTCCCCCCGATATATTTTGTTACGGCTATTTCGGGGCGTTGGCAACCCGCAGGGTTTTGTATATTTATTTTGTAACTGGTCACCTTGCTGGATTCTCTGTTCAGCTCGAACAGCTCCGTTCCTCCGTGCCTGTCTTCCTTTCTCTTCCCTGTGAGGCGGTAGCTGGGGCGGTCCAGGCCTCGTTACCCTGGCCGTGCTGGGTGAGGGGATACGGCGGGTTCGCCCATCACGGCGGCCAGCGTGGGGAAGAGGCGCGTGGTCTTCCAAACAAAACACTGTTCCCATGAAGGAGCCTCTTTGACGTCAGCTGGTATTTTGGTTGGGAATTACAGAATGTACTGCGCAACAAGTTAAAAAACACGCTGCTTAAAAAAAAAAAATACCGGCCCTTTTCCAAGAAGATCAACAACCAATGTGTTACTTTTCTCACACCTTGGGCATGTAGGAAACTGCGCTCAGGGTGCTGGCTGGGTGCCCTCCTGGGGAAGGTGCCAGGCAGGATGAATGCGACAGGACAGGGGCTCGCTTTGCTCGTCTGCTGGACTGTGCGTAGCTGCTAAGAGTCCCTGCGAAGCCCCTGGGCACCCCAGTGCTCCGAGAGCCAGCCGGGGCAGCTGGCTACCTCTTCCGGGGAGGGCTGGCTCTCCACCGATCAGAGAGAGCTGCTGGCACTGGGGCCAGCCTACGTTCCCAGCATCTCGACTTCGAGCCCTGGAACGGAGGGTGGACGGTGGCTCTGTCCCCGTGGTGAGAAGAGGTCCTCCAGCACTCCGGTGTGCAGGGGCAGAGCCTGGACTTGAACCTGGTTAAACAGAGACATTTAAAACGTGGGAACGCCCGGCACCCACCCCCTTGGCTATCAGACTCCGATGTTGTCACACTGCATGCCCGAAGGTGCGGGCTGTACCCTCACTATGGTGAGTGGGGGACAAAGGGAAAGCCCGGCTTAACATCATCACCAGCGTGGTTCTCATTCAGACACCCCTGGAAAGGGTCACTGGGCCACTTTCAGAGCTTTCCCGAGATCCGGGGTCTTTGTGAGTCCACTGGGCAACTCAGAGTGTGGGACGGGTGTGTTGGGATGTGCTGGTTGTGATAGGTGGGTGTAAGAAGGGCAAGAAGAGGGTGAGGAGGAGAGAGCTGCCCCACCCCAGGGCTCCTTGTGCCGTTCCCCTGCACCCGTGTCCCACTCCCACTGGAGGTGGGCACCAGAACAGTGGCCCACGGAGATTGGGAAGAATGAAGGGCCGCCGAGTCCCAAGGCCAGCACATGGCTTTGGGAGGCACAGGGGAGAGAGGGATAGGCTGGGACAGCCTTCGTCAGCTTCCCGGCCCTGGCTAGTCCAGGGGAGCCCTGAGCAGCTACTTTGATTAAGGAGTGACTCTTAGGGCCCAGCCTGTTCCAGCACCTTCTCCCATCAGTCAGTCCCATCTAGACCCCTACTTTGCATCCTGCTGGCTAACCCAGGAGGTAGACACCAACCAGTAGGGAGCAGCCAGAACACCAGCCAGGGCAGAGCGCTGCGGGGGCACAGAACCCGCCTCCCCTCTCTGGTTTACAAAGGGGCCGGGGAGACCTGCAGTGTCACCTCCAGCTGTCGCCCCAGCCGCCTCCAGGGTGACTCCAAGGTCCTGCCGGGGGGGTGGGGGGGGGCAGCCACGCAGCCTTTCTTCTTGCTGCTTCCTGTGCTGGGGACCCCTGCCAGCCCCTCCCTCCCCCCTCCAGCCGCCCCCAGCTCCTCATAGCTGTCCGGAGACACACCACACCCTGCCTCCCCCTCCCAGCCTGCCTCCCCTCAGCCAGCAGGGCCTGGAATTAAGTCCTGCTGTCCCATGGTTCCTGCCCTCATTGGAGATGTGGCTGTGGTCGTCCTGGCTGCATCTCACACTGATGGCGGCAGGCAGCTAGGATAACATTGATCAGATTTGTGAGCTGGAAGACCACGCCTCCTGCGTGACCTCATGCCCCTACCTGACCCCACCTGTATGCCCACCTGCCAATCAGACTACATAAGCATCCCCCTTTGGGAGTAAATAAAAGGCCTGGAACGTGGTGGACCCCTCCCTTGTTGCCCGTGCCTTCGGGGGCCCGTAGCCCGTTGCTCTCTGCCCTGCCTCTGCTCTCCTGCCTACATGCTTGTTCCATGTGCTGCCTGGCCTGCTCTCTGCCTGGGACGGGCCTAGCTTAGCTTCTAGACTTCCTTCCCCCCTCATGAAAGCCCTCACTTTCCTGTGCATTTCTCTGGCTGAATGAAACCCTTAAAAAACTTCCCACGATGTCTGTTCTATGCGAGCCAGTGTTCAGAAGTCTCTGCATAAGTGACAAGAACCCACATTCTTACTAATTTTGAAATTAATAAGGCGGGATGAAATCAGTGCCAGTGGACTCAGCCATGTTGGTCACGTCCCTGTCCGGGAACCACGTACCCACCTCTCCCAAGCAGCTTCCCCTGCCCAAACACTAACGAACACACACACACACACACACACACACACACACACATACATACACACACACACATACACCCTGACGGCCCCAGGGGCTGGGCGGAGCTTTCCGGATTCTCCTCCTACCATCTCAGGCTGTGCCGTGCTGTGGGCTCCATCAGCCCACGTGCCACAAGTCTTACAGCTCCACATCTCTGTCCACTGCTTCTGTCCCTTCAGCTTCTAGGGAGCCACGCTGCCCACAGGGCAGGGGGTTGGACCCTGTCTGAGAGAAGGTGCAGCTCGGCCCTTCGGAGCAAGCGGGATGGTGAGGCAAAGGGGCAGCCGGTATGGGGTATCGTAGGAAAAAAGGCACATTGACCTGGCCAGGTCCTTCACAAAAGTAGCTGGTACTCTTATCTATAGGGGAATGGCATAAATTCTCTGAGCCTCAGTTTGCCCATCTGTGAAGTGGGAAGATAGTGAATCCTACAAGTAGGGGGGGTCTGGGGGCACATGACTTGGTCTCTTCCCCTCCCACCACCAGGGCCTGGTGTGCCACGGCTGCCTCCTGCCCCAGTGGCAGAGGCCATCTTGGGTACAGGGGGCTCTGTCCCCGAGACTGTGGGCTGCATCCCTGGCCCTGTGTAGAGGGGAATACAGGACAGTCCCGGCGTGGTGCTGGGCAGGCTGGAGGAAGCGGCCTTGAGCGTCCCAGCCAGGCTGCTTGGCACACAGCGCACGCGCTCCCTGCTTCTCAGCCTCTGGGGCCTGTGCCAGGGCCTGGAGCAAAACACACAGCCCCGAGCTGCATAAGCCTCTCCTTCTTCCCTTTTAATCACTGACTCCGGCTGTGTCCCCACCCCCCCTGCCTTGCAGGATGTTATGAATGGAATGTACGAATTCCAGTCTGTGTGCGCCCAGGAATGCAGGCCAGGCTCCCCACCCCCCACCCCCCACCCCTCACCCTCCCTGCCCAGGCCAGGAACTGGGGCTTGCAGCCTGCGATCCAGAAGCAGGCCCTGGTGGCCACGGAGGTCCTGCTGCCTGCCAGCCACAAGCACCCCAAGAGACGCGGCCTGATGCCTGCAGGGGGAGACGTGGAGGGCAGCAGTGAAGTGAGGGGAGAGCGGCCAGAGAACACAAGCCACCAGGACCCCGCCACACTCACACCTCTGCGCGGGGACTATGTGGTTCACATGTTGAGGCACACACTCACACACTCACACCTGGGCACCACATCCTGGGGCACACACACACACAGGGTGTATACACACAGCCTTTGTACACCCACCGCCGCCACCACCAAAAATGCGCACCCTTGAAGTTTGCACCCTGAGATGGTTGTGAACTCCTCACACACGTGCTACTGTGGTGTGCACCAGACCCACGTGCCAGGGGCGCCTCCATCCCGGGCATACTGTCCGCATCCAGGCTCACCTTCCCTCTCTTTAGTGGGCAGGCAGGCAGCCTGTAGAGGCCTGAGGTCCTGGATGGAGACGCCAGCGCCCGGCTCTCTGGGCTGGCCCCAGGTGACGCTGCCCCTGGTTTTTCACTCTGGCTCAGCTCCCCAGGGGCAGCCCGGCTGCTGGGGGCTGGCCTCCCGCAGATGGGGTGGGCTGGGAACAGCTGTGTTGCGGGGACAGTGTTGAGGGGAGGGGCTCCTTTCTCAGGGGCTTTGCTAACTTGGGTCCTTGGGTCTGCGTTTTGTGTCTGCTTGAAGTTCTGACATGCACGGCTTACTGACTGGAATCTGTTGCCTGGAAAACCAAAGGGCCGACAGGGGCTCTAGGTCTGGCCCAGGCAGGGCCCGCCCTCCCCGCCCCCGCTCCCGGCCTTGGTGGCTGCGGGCCAGCCAGCGTGTCCCTGCCAGCTCCAGCACCTCCCAGGGTGCCCCCTCCGGACACCGTGCGCTCCCACGGGATACAGGGCAAGCACGAGCCTCCGGCCCCCTGGGACCCAGGGCATCCTGCCAAAGCTTTGAGCCCTCATTCATGCATTCTGCATTCATTCATTCAATCATCCATTCAGGAATCATTCGCCCAGGGCTGCCGACCTATCAGGAGACCCTTCCGTCTCTGTTCCCTGGGTCCTTGCCAACGCACAACGCACAACGGTTCTGTTTGGCTTTGCTATGATTCCAAAATGTCTGCTTCCATGTAAAACGTCACATTTCTGTTCTGTCGGTTGTTTCTTAAAGGGGAGGTCTGACCTCAGGCCTGCTTTCCCACCGAGCCCCAGGCCAGGAGCCGAGCACGCCGCCCCCTTCTGACCAGCTGAGTGCTGCACCCTGCCGCGCCCCCTCTCCTATGGCCTCTCTGGACCTTGGGGTTAGACCCTGGAGGGGTTTCCAGCAGGGCGTTCACAGGCGGCCGCACGCTGCTCGAGCTGGGAGGAACCATTCACCATCCGAGTGGCTGAGCCCCCCTCCCCCGACTCAGAACTTGGGTACCCATGTGTGGGTTCTGGGGGCAGCCCACAAATCGCAGGTTCTGCTCAAATGCACATAGCTTGACAGATCCTAAGGCCAGGTGAAGCCACCTCCTGCTTCCCTCTCTTACGCCCCCTGCAGGATGAGGTATGCATAGCAGGAGGACACATCCACTCCCACAAACACACAGCAGGACAATCCCTGGCCCGTTTTCCTGTTCACAGACATGGTCTCTTCCGACTTGGATCTTGTTGTCACCTCTTTCTCTCCCAAGTGGACATCAGTTGCAGGCTGAGGTCCAGCACCCGAGAGAGTGACCTCACCCACGCTCCCTTTGGCCCCGGGAGTCATTTCCATGTCGGGTTAGGTTTTGGAGAGCTGGGTTTTTTAGCATCAGTATGCATTTTTTGCTATTTATTTATTTTCATTCTGCTTAAAAGACAGTGAGAGAGGTTGATCTTCCCTCCAGTGGTTCACTCCCCCAATGCTTACAACAGCCAGTGCTGGGCCAAGCTGAAGCCAGGAGCCAGGAACTCCATTTGGGTCTCCAACATGGGTGGCAGGGACCCAAGTACCTGAGCCATCTTGCCTCGCAGGGTGAGTGTGAGCAGGAAGCTGGATTGGGAGCCGAGTAGCTGGAATGCAAACCAGGCACTCCCATTAGGGGGTGTGGGTATCCCAGGTGGCAGTATAGCCACTGTGCCAAATGCCCGCCCGTCCTTGTTTAACAGAGTAAAGCACACCAGCACTTTGAAATGATTGCACGGCTGTTGTACCAACAGCCAGGAGGCGCTACTGAGTGGGCCAGCTCTGCCCGCTCGCCAGGGCTGGTGCACGGTGGACACCGGGGAAAGTGGGTTAGAGGTGTCGGCATGGACTACACCACAATGTGCCTTTCAGAGTGTTGAACAAAGAGTGGGGCTGCTGTCTCCTGGGAAGTGGGGATTCCTGGGAATGCGTCTGCATTAAGGGGGGGCTGGAGGCATCAGCTGCAGGTGGCTGCTTCCCAGGCCTTGGGCACCGAGGCCAGCGCAAGCCCAACATCTCACTCCAGGTCATCGCTGCTTTGTCATGATACCCGGGATCATCATCTCCATTTCAGAGAGGAAGTAACCCAGCACCAGAAGATGGGAGTGACTGGCCCAGGTCCAGTACAGATCCCCCTGACACAGGAGGGTTCCGCTTAGGGTTTTTCACTCTTGGATGGGGTGAGAGCGAGATGCAGTCAGTGGAAGCTGTACTTCGACGTTTCGTCTTGGTCTTTGACCTTGCCTTGGCCGGGCGCACGCTCTTGTCTGTCAGGCAGAAGAAACTCCAAGGCAGCCCCAGGACCATAGCAGGGGAGACCTGCACTCTCTGCCGTGTTCCGTGTGGCCGAGCTGTGGAGTCTGATAGGCTGGGTGTCCTAACTCTGTTTTAGATGTATGACACCTTCAGCTTATAGTGGCTGTCATGGATGTGATGCATGGTAGGTCGAGATTTGCTGCAGGTGCTGGAGTTAGCTGGAATACATTGCAAAAACCAAACCTTGCTGAACTGGCCTGGTTTCAGCCCCCCCCCCCCCCCATTGGAGGCAGTACAGACTGTGAACCACTCCAGGGCTCTGTTACCAGGGAGAGGAGCCCCAACCCCCTCCTGGCACCTGGATTTCCTCTGCTCAGCACATGGGGCCAAGAAGGTGCTTGAAGGTGGAAGGTCTCCTCGCCGAGAGAGTCCCAGGGCCTCAGCCTCATCACTTCCAAGCATGGTGATGGACAAACAAGCATCCTAGGGTCACACTTTCCAGGGACATCTTTTCCTCCCAACAGAGGGTGTGGGTCCTCACACCCTGGGGTGACAGGGCCCCCGTGGGAGCTGCCTGTGAGGTATGGCCTGTCCCCACATCTCCAGCTCTCAGTGGAGTCCTTTGTCCACTAATCTCACAGGGTAGCCCTAGTGCTACCATCTCTGCTTCTCGTCCCAAAGATGCGGGGTCGATAGCGTGATGCATCCTGGGTGGATTCTGGTTCTCCATATGAGAGCAGGTGCCAGGAAGAGCATGGGTATGTTGGAACTCAACCAGATCATTCTAGATCAGTCTAAATATACAGAGAAGGGGAACATGGGATTCACTAGAATTCCTCCTGGGACACCATTGTGTCTGTTTGGAAGAAAGAACCCTCTTGGAGCTGAGACCTCTCCAGGGCTCACTCAAATCATGGAGGTTGGTTGATAAAGATCTAAGGGTGCCCAGTCCTCTTAACCAAAGTACTGCATGTTATGGGTGCCATGATGGATTTGCGTGTGTGACAGTGATGATAGAAACCAGTTGGAAGCTATGGCTTTGGATGACAGAGGGGAGGTTCCAGGATGCAGGGGGCAGGAAGGAGAAAGGAGAAAGGAGAGGAGGGGGATAAAGTAGGCTGGCACCAGCTGGAGGGGGTCGGAAAAAACCCAGTGGTACCAAGGACGTTAGGAGCACACAAATGCTTACTGAGTATCTTAAAGGGAAGGCAAACTGGTATAAGCTTCTCTTCCCCTACACAGTCTTTATTTACATTTCCACAATTTATATATACTTGGGTTATTCATTGTGTTGGGTAGCAGGGGATCTGAATGCTTGCTGTAAATTGAAAGTGATTTGGCTCCCCAACTCATACAGATGGCTAAGCCCTGGAGTCATGGGTTGTTGGTGCCAACAAGCTGGAGGCTGGATCCAGTTATGGTGGCTGGGAAGGGGACCCTGGGGTGGGGGCCTTGGGAGCCCTTCTAAAGGGAGGGCAAGGACTGAGTTGGGCCTGGCCCCTCGTCTGCTTCCTGGCTCCCCATGTCATTTCTCTCCATGTCATTTCTCTGCCATCCTAGACCTCCCCAGAGAGCTGAACCAGTATAGCCCAACCAATCTTAAACTCTGAATCTCTGTCCACTGGTTCACTCCCCAAATGGCCACAACAGCTGGGGCTGGGCCAGTCCAGACCCAGGAACTTAGAACTCCATCTGGGTCTCCCACGTGGGTGGCAAGGGCCCAAATACTTGGACCATCTTCCACTTCGTTCTCAAGTGCATTGGCAGGGAGCTGGATCAGAAGCAGAGCAGCTGGGACCAGAACTGGCACTGCGATCTGGGATGCCGGTGCCACAAGCGATGGCTTAATCGGCTGTGCCACAACGCCAGCCCCTCGTGTCATTACTTTTCACTATATCTAAAAGAAGTGGGGGAGCCTTTTGAACTGGTTTATCAGGAAGCATTTGAGGAGCAGGGAGGAGAAAGCCTCGAACGTTCTAAGCTCTGAGAGAGGGGCCGGTAAGGACTTAGAAGTCCGGAGTGGGCCGGCGCCGTGACTCAATAGGCTAATCCTCTGCCTGCGGCGCCGGCACACTGGGTTCTAGTCCTGGTCAGGGCACCAGATTTTGTCCCGGTTGCCCCTCTTCCAGGCCAGCTCTCTGCTGTGGCCCGGGAGTGCAGTGGAGGATGGCCTAGGTGCTTGGGCCCTGCACCCCATGGGAGACCAGGGGCTACAGCTGCTAGTGCCGGGGAAAGGGAGCTGGTATGCTTATTAGCAATGGGAGGAAGATCCAGACGGCACTTCAGAGAACTGGGAGGCTGCTCTCCCATCAGAAGCCCAGAGACCTGGGAGGGGAGAATGGTTTTTGTGACAGCTGGAGCTGCTGTCTCCCAGCCTGCCGGAGACTACCCTGGATTCAGTTCCCCTCCCCGTGCCTGGCTCGTGAGGCCCTGGGGGAGGTGCTGCAATGGACCCAGGTGGGGCTCCTGCGGGCGGTCGACCTCACTGCAGCGTCCACGAGCTGCCAGTGTTCCAGGTGCGCAGAATGTAGTGTTAGGAGGCTGGTGGTGGCTCCCACAAGCGCTCAGAGGAGAGCCAGGGAGGCCAGCAGAGTCCTGAGTTATGGGGGTGACGCTGATGCCGAGAGCCCAGGAAGGTAAGGTGACCGCGGAGTGACATGCTGGCTTTGGGAAGCCACGGGTACCTGTGCGCAGCCTCGGACAGCAGCCACGTGGGCAGGTGTGGAGCTGGGGAGGGGAGGCGTGGAGGCTTCCCTCCCAAGCTGTCGGGAGCCCAGCCCGCACCCCGCGGGGCAGGAAGTCCCAGAAACTGGGCACGCTGCATGGGGACTTCACGTTTGCCCTACTGTGTTTTGGTCTTGCCTGGATTTGATTAATGTTCCAATTTCCCTGCCTGTCCCTTTTGGAAGGGACATATATGCTCTGAGTGTCCCACCCTCGTGTCTCAGAAGCAAGGGACTTGTCTTCTGTTGTGCAGAGAGGGGCTCATAGCTTCATGGTGCGCCCTGAGTCTCAGGTGGGACGTTGGGCTTTGGAATTAACGTCGGACTGCGTTGAGCCTTGGAGTGGTTGTGGGTGGGATGATAGCAGGTTGTACATGAGGAGGACATGAGTTCAGGGGAGCCAGGGCCAGGAGGCTGTGGTTTGAGTGTTTTGGCTCCACCGTGCATGCCCCACAAGTGGGGACTGCTGGCACTCAGGGAGTGGAAGTGCAGTTCAGATGCGGTGGCCAGGAGGTGTGCCCCGTGGGAGGTTCTTGGGTCACTGGGGGTGTGTCCTGGGGAAGGCAGAAGCCTGGTCACGCAGGCCTGAGCTGGGCCTGGGCTCTCCCTCTGCTTCCTTGCTATCACCATATAATTGTTCCTCCGCCTCCTCCATCCTCACCAGACAGACCATCTTGGACTGGGACCCTCTAAAACCACAAGCTAGAATAGACCACCTTCCTTCATCCCTAGCCTGTGTCAGCTACTCGGCTGACATCGAGTCACGGGCCAGGCTTTGCTCCGCTCTGGAGCCTCTGACTCCCAGCCTCAGCAGCTCCCAGGGGCTGCCTGCCTCTCTTCAAAGCCAGCAGTGCCCAGGCTCATCTTTTGCAAACCATGGCCACTGTCTGCCATGTCTGGGCTCTAGCTGGAGATGTGGGGAGCCTCCCTGCTCGGTTGATTTGCAGCCTGAGTGCCATCTGTAACCTGCATCTCCATTGGCCAGGAGCAGTCACAGGTTTGGATGATGAGGACAGGGACATCACTGGAAGTGAGGACATTTCTACCTCCAAAAGCCTTCACATCATGGCCCATTGTGACACCGGGTGGTATTAGCTATAAGTCTCGTGCTTCCAAATCAGGTTTTTAAAGGATTTATTTATTTATTTGAGAGGGAGAGTTAGAGAGAGAGATCTTCCATCTGTTGGTTCACTCCCTGGATGGTCTTAATGACCAGCGCTGGGTCAAACCAAAGCCAGGAGCTTCATCCAGGTCTCCTGTGTGGGTGGCAGGGGCCCAAACACTTGGGCCATCATCTGCTGCTTTCCCAGGTCATTTACAGGAAGTTGGATTAGAAGTGGAGCAGCCAGGACTCGAACCAGCGTCCATATGGGATGCCAGAGTTGCAGGCAGCAGCTTTACCTGCTGCTCCACGGTGCTGGCCCCAGGGACAATGTTTCCTGTTGGTGCCATTGAGCTTTGTACACTGTAAACCTTCAATAAGTCCCAGGGAGGGGACACATGGGGCCGTCCCTGGGGGCCACTCTCCTGCTGACCACAGGAAGCCGCGATAAATGAGCAGCCAGTATTTTTCACACACCAGGGAGTGCGGTGGCAGCTCAGGGACTGCAGACTGCCTGGGCTGCCCCGTGCAGAGAGGAAACATGGGCTTCATTCCCCCGCGGTGGCCCAAGACCTGCTGGGGATGGGCGGCTGCTGTTAGTGAGGACACGGCGGCAAAGCCCATCTGGACACAGACCCAGGAGGAGGGCTGGGGAGCCCCCGAGCTGCCTGGGGTTTGGCCAGTGGAATATAGAACGGGAACAGCTTTGATTTGAGTGAGTGTGTGTGCTTCTTTGTGGCCTAGCATCGTCTTTGGTGTGTCCAGGCCAATGTTTAGTTGGAAAGAAATTCTCAAATGGGTTCATCTGTTAGCTTATTTTTAGAAAAGATTTATTTATTTGAAAGGCAGAATCAGAGGAAGAGAGATTGATTTCTATTTTCCATCTGCTGGTTCATTTCCCAGACGGCTGCAACACGGGAGCTGGGAGCTCCATCCGGGTCTCCCACGTGGGTGCATAGGCCCAAGGACTTGGGGCATTTTCTACAGCTTTTCCAGGCACATTAGCAGGGAGTTGGATCAGAAGTGGAGTGGCCGGGACTTGAACCAGTGCTCTAATGTGGGATGTGGGTGATGCAGGTGGTGGCTTAGCTCACTGTGCTACAACATTGGCACCTTAGCTTGCTTTATCTTCATTTATTCTGCTGATCCACTTACAAGGTAGGACTACGTGGACTGCAGTGTGGGCCTGCAGGTAGCCCTGAGTAGCCCCAAGGTGCTTGAGCTGCCGCGAGCCCTGGACTCAGGGTCCTCCCTGGGTTTGGGGGTGGGGGCTGTGGAAGGCCACTCTGTACAGGCCTTTACTGTGGGAGCCTTTACCTAGGAGCCCCCACCTGAGAAAGAAGCCCCAACAGGCAGGAGGAGGCAGCCATGTGCTAGGGCCGAAAGGAACGTGGGGACATCTCAGGCCTTGCTCTGGGCAGCAGAGTCCTCAGAGCCCCGCCCACATGCCTCCCAGGGGACAGTTACTCAAGAGGCAGCAGAGTGCCCTGGGATGTGCTGAGGGGTGGCCTGCCGGCCTCTGACACGGTGCAATGCCTTGCGTTTTGCAACCCAGATGGATTGGACGCCAGGCAGGGAACACTCCCAGGGCCTCTCCATCAGCCCCACTGGACAAGGTCCACATCAGCCATTCACGCTGCAGGGGAGTGCCTGGGTTGCGGTGGGGAAAGCGAGACCCAAAGGCTGGTTGGGCCGTGCAATGCAGGCCCTGTGCACCCAGAAAGTCTGGGCAGAGCTGGCACGCAGGAGGAGGTGCCCTGGCCCAGTGCTCTGCCCTTGCTCATGACAGCCCCGTGGGCGGGGGCCGGATGGAAACCTGGCACCTCCTGCCCCACAGTGGGGCTCCGTCCCGGATCTCTGCTCTCATCCCAGTGCTGACTCCAGTGTGTAAAAATAGGCATGGCTCATGCAAGGAGCAATCGAAATCTGTGGCTGGGCAAAATAAACAGGGATCCGATCCAAGCTGGGTGGAGGGAACCGGCTGTGTTGACTTTGCGGGCCCTGCTGCTCTCACTGTAGGCACTTACTAAGGTGTTTTCCATGGCACTTGGGGCCCGTCTCGGTTGCCTAGTCCCGGATCTTAGAACCTGTGCCCCGCCCCTCCACCCAGCCGGAGCAGACCAGGGCTGCAGTGTCGGCGGCACCACACTGCCCCCTGCTGGCCGGGTCTGCGGGATCCCAGGAGAGCAGGCCTGCAGCACCTTGGTCCTGGAGCCCTGTGGGAGGGCACCTGTGACCAGCCACGGGAAGAGCCCTTACCTGTCTGGCAGGCGGTGCAGGACAGCCAGGGACGGGACGTCTGTTGTCACTGCTACAGATCGCTCGGCCTTTGCAGGTTCAGAAATCGCAGACGCTAGGGTGCGTTAGAATGGTGATAACCACGGGCTTCTAGCTTATGCCTTCTAACTTATGCACAACAGAAAGGGTGCACGTGCTGCACCAGCAGCAGCTGCACCCACCCCTCATGCTGACCGCGGCTCATGGCCACATCCAGAGGCCACGTGCAGCGATGACCTAACCGTCCAGTCCAGCAAATATGCTCTAGGATGTTTGCACAGCACGGACCGCCTAATGACGCATGCTCAGCAGGGAGCTCCAGGCTGTCAGACGGCGGCTTTACCTACGTGGCCCCTGAGCCAGGTGGGGAGGGACCAGCCCAGGGCAGGCAGCTTGCGGATACTAAGCGAAAGCACAGCACACACGGCTGTTTTCTGTTCTCCAGTCTCCTTCTCTCTCTCTCATGAGAGTTCAAATTTGTGGGTGCTGGTCCCAGCCTTACTGGGACCTTCAAGACCTCAGCTGGGTTGTGGACCTTCCAGGGTCTCGGTCACCCCATCCATAAAATGGAATTCTTGGGCTAGGAGGTCTTTACGTCCCTCTAGCTCTGCCATGGACTTGGATTCTGAGATTGAGATTGTGAGCGAATGAAAAATTTTCTCTGACTTCCCAAAACAAGGCACAAATGGCAACATCGTCCCTGGGGGTGGGGGTGGGGGCATGAGGTTGTTTGAAGCCTCTGTTTATTTTAATTTTTATCTTTAAATTTGTTTTTTTGAAACAGGCAGAGGTAGAGAGAGATAGGTCTTCCATCAGCTGGATGACTCCCCAAATGGCTGCAACGCCTGGAGCTGGGCCAGACGTGAGCCAGGAGCTTCTTCCAGTCTCCCACACGGATGCAGGGGCCCAAGGACTTGGGCCATCTTCTGCTGCTTTCCCAGGCCATAGCAGAGAGCTGGATCTGAAATGGAGCAGCCGGGATTCTAACCGGGTGCATGTGGGATGGTGGTGCTGCAGGCAGAGGCTTACTAAGCCATAGTGCCAACCCCCTTTGTTTCTTTTTTTCTTTTCTTTTTTTTTTTTTTTTTTGACAGGCAGAGTGGACAGTGAGAGACAGAGACAGAGAGAAAGGTCTTCCTTTTGCCGTTGATTCACCCTCCAATGGCTGCCACGGTCGGCGCGCTGTGGCCGGCGCACCACGCTGATCCGATGGCAGGAGCCAGGTGCTAGGTGCTTTTTCCTGGTCTCCCATGGGGTGCAGGGCCCAAGCACTTGGGCCATCCTCCACTGCACTCCTGGGCCACAGCAGAGGGCTGGCCTGGAAGAGGGGCAACCGGGACAGAATCCGGTGCCCCGACCGGGACTAGAACCTGGTGTGCCGGCGCCGCAAGGCAGAGGATTAGCCTGTTGAGCCACGGCGCCGGCCCCCCTTTGTTTCTTTTCAATACCCTTTATTTCAAAAACAGAGTTATCTTCATAGATTTTTATGACCATAAACATAATATGAATGCATGCAACTACCCTCTGCTTCCCCAGCAATGAAAATACAAATAGCATGGCTGCAAATTACAGTATTACGTCATCGATCACTCACCGGACCAGCAAAGGGCAGTGTTTACACAGGAAACGGGGAGATGAGGGCTTTACAGGGAGGGTACATGTGTGGGGTACCACATCCACTTTGAAGGGAAGGTGGGGGTCCGCCCCGGAGCCGCCGCACCTCTGTGAATCTGCACATTGGGATCCCAGAGCGTTCTTCATGAAAGCGACAATGGAAAGCTCTGTCCAGCAGGGGCAGCTGGATTAGGGGCAGCTGCTGGCAGCTGAGTCCTGCCCATGGTCTCTATGCCCCTCTGTGGCGTGGTTTTACTGCCCTGCGTGGCGCAGGCTGGGATCTCTTTCTCCAGTCTCGTTGGAGCCTACCTGTGACACATAGAATGTGCCAGAATGACCTGGGGCGAGTCCCAGGTCTTGGGCCTTGAGTGGCCTTTTGGCCTCTGCCTGTGCCCTCAGAAGACCCCAAGCCCACCAGGCTGTGACAAAGATCAGTGCACTTTACTGGGGAGGGGTCTGAGTGAAGAGCAGCCCAGGGACCGTGCCACAGGCAGTGCCCATCTGCAGACATGGGAGTGACTCTGTCCTGGGTCCTCGCCCTTGAGCTCTGTGTAGCTACATGACTGTTCCCTGGACAATAGCAGAAGGTCCATGCAGGCTGCACACCGCAGAATTACCGCAAATGGTGCACACATTTGTGCAGGGAATCAGTGGCTGGAAGCTCTCTCTCCCCACCCCTGTGTGTGTGTCTGCCTTTGAAACAGAATGAAAATCAACTAGGGAAAGGAAAGCAAGTCTTTAAAAAACAAGAATCTTGCAAAGCAACTCTTGTTCTTTGCATCACTAAGGTTTAGAACCGTGTGGATTTTAGGTGTCAGCCTGGTGAGCCCATGGTCCCCAGGCTTTGGTCAAGCCCCAGTGCCGGTGCTGCTGTGAGGTTAGCGTGGGGATCGGGAAATTCAGTGACGCAATTGCCTTCCATGCTGTGGCTGCGTCTCAGCCATTTAGCTGAAGGCCTGAGAGCAGACGAAGGTTCTGGAGGCTGAACTGGGGCATCAGTCCTTCCCGGGGTCCCCCCCCACGACTCCACAGACCAATTCCTCAGAATCTCTTTCTCCCTCTGTCCTCTGTCTGTCGTTCTATCCACCTCTCTTTTTACCTCTACCTACTCCCCTATGAAGGCGGTTTCAAAAAGTCCATGCAATGTGGAATTAAAGAGAAATTTATTCTGGTGCAAAATAAATAAATGGAAATCCAGGCATGCGAGGGGATCTTCAAAAAGTTCATGGAAAATGTGCATCATCAAAAAAATTTCACATGGATTGCAAAACGTCCTCCATCGAAGCACAATTATCTTTCCATGCCATGCGTCCACGTGCTGCTTGAAGTAGCTCATGCATACTTTGTTATTCCTGGCTTTCTTCCCGTTATCACGGATGCAAAGCCCCCTGCCCAGCCTGCAGCAGCTGTCACTCTTCAAAGCTCCTTTGATGACTTCAAAGAGAGAAAGACAATCTGGCTGCTAGCAACGCATGATTTTGAATTTTTTTTTCTGTCGCATCCCAGCAGCTGCATGGGCTGCTGTTATCATCCAGGGTCGCTGCAGAGATTGGAGTGGGGTGGGGCTGCAGAGCTTAACAGAGGGGGAACCCAGGGCAGGGATTTTTCGCCAAGAAGAGGGCGGGGTCTGGGAGCACATAGGGTGGCACCACGCTGGGTCCTACTGGAGCAGAGGGAGGGCGTGGCACTGCCGGGACTGGTGGTAGTGCCAGCCATGAAGGGGGCGGCTCCTGGCCATCTGCAGCGTGCTGGAGAGGAGTTAATGGGCTGATGTCCCTGACCCCGAGGCCTCCATTGGTCCAACTCAAAGGGAACCCGGGGTCAGTGAAGCCCAGGTGATGGAACTTGAGATTAACCTCCCAGGGCACGTGGGGAATAAAGACACTTTCTAAACTGTCTTCATCTTTGCCCAGACTTCCAGAGGGCCCCTTCCCAGCCTGGCTCCTGCAGCCCCCATCTCAGCTGCACACGATGGCGTGGGCTGGGGGGTTGGGGTGACGCAGCCTAGCACTGCACGCCTTGACCCTGAAGCAACATGCAGAAATTCAGTGTAGCCTGCCCACCTAGGCCTGTAGCTCTTGGCATCTTCAGCTGCACACGAGGGCGTGGGCACCTGACTTACAGACAGAAAGGACTCGCTTTCGTGGTCTCGCTGGGCCAGAAGTCGAGGGCTGGAGCTTCAGCATGGGCTCAGCAGCTCAGCCGTGTTGGTGGTCTGGAGCAAGAAGGAAGTAATGGCCAGGGCGTGCCCCCCAGTGTATGGTGCCTTGGTGTGCCTTCATTTCTTTCAAATGTTTTTGTTTGCATTTTGTTTCAAAGAGAGATTGATTTTCCACCTGCTGGTTCACTCTCCAAATGTCTACAGCAGCCAGGGCTGGGCCAGACTGAAGCCAGAAGCCTGGAACTCTACATTTCATTGAGTTGCTGGGTACGCCCCTTCCTGTGACATCCCCTGCGTATAATAAATTTGCCTGCTTTTTGTTCTTCTCCGTGAATCTGTGTGTGGTCAGACCCATTCTCAGATGCAATTTTGAGCCTCAACAGGGGACCGAGAGAGGAAGGCAGGCACCTTCTCTGGGGAAGGTGTTTCTCAGAAATGTTCAGCAGACGTCCCCTGGGGTCCAGCAGGCTGGCCGTGCACCGTGCTCCCACTCCTAACCCACGCACCAGCATGGGGGCGGTTACCAAGCAAAAGCAGCCTCCCCCTTCCCAAGGTGGGGCAAGTGGCTCACTCCCTGGCACCTGCTGCCTGCAACTTCAGCATAAACGGGAGTCCCATTCGCTGAAGACAGGGGGCAGCCCGGGCCTGGGAAGACAACAGCACCCGCAACTCTTCCCTGTGTCCACACAGTGGCAGTCAGCAGTCGGGTCAAGATCCCGTGCACCAGTGAGAGGAGAGTGAGCCGAGGGTGTGGAGAGCAGAGAGCTGGAAGTTGGTGCAAACCCAGAGCCTCACCAGAGACTTCCCTTTCCTAGTCTTTTAAAATGGAAATGGGGTGACAGTGAACTCTTCAACTCTTTTTAAAGGTTTTATTGGGGGAAATCCACTTCATGTAAAATTATAAAAGTTGCCATTTCAAAGTGCATACTAAGTCTAAATTTGATTTTTTGGTTTTCTTGTTTTTTAAAAATGTATTTATTTATATGAAAGGCAGAGTTACAGAGAGGCAGAGGCAGAGAGAGAGAGAGAGGTCTTCCATCCACTGGTTCACTTCCCAAATGGCTACAATGGCTGGAGCTGGGCTGGTCCAAAGCCAAGGTCCAGGAGCTTCTTCCAGGTCTCTCATGAGGGTGCAGGGGCCCAACACTTTGGCCATTTTCCACTGCTTTACAGGGAGCTGGATTGGAAGAGGAGCAGCTGGGATTTGAACCGGTGCCCACATGGGATGTTAGCGTCACAGGCAGCGGCTTTACCTGCTATACCACAGTGCTGGCCCCTAGATTTGTCTGTAGATTTGGCAAAGTGAGTGTTGCAGTGGCATTTAGGCCATTCCCAGTGTCCGATAACTTCCACTGATGCCTGGTTCTAAAACACAGTCCTGACTCAGAAAGAAAACTTACCAAGTGGTTTCTCCCCCATTTCTCCTTCCCTCAGCCTCCAGCCACTACCAAACTGCGTTCTGCCTCTCTGGGTTTACCTGTCATGGATATTCCACAGAAAAAGGTGTTACAGTATGTGACGGACAGTCCTGTGGCACAGTGGTTATGCCACTGCTCAGGATATCCACGCCCCACATTTCAGGGCCAAGTTCAAGTCCTGGCTCTGTTTCCGATTCCACTTCCTGTTGATGTGCACCTCTGGAGGCTCAAGTGCTTGGGTCCCTGCCACCCACATAGGAGACACACGGAGTTCCTGCTCCTCGCTTTGGCCTGGCCCAGCCTTGGCTATTCTGGGCATTTGGGGAATGAACCCACCAAAAGAAGATTGTGTGTGTGTGTGTCTGTGTGTCTGTGTGTGTCTGTATCTGTCTCTCTTCCTTCTACCTTTCAATTAAGATGAAAATAAATTTTAAAAATTTAAAATATAGCCCACCACCATTTGAAGAAGAAAATTTGGCCTCCTATGTCTGGCTTTCTCCACTTAGCATGATCTTGTTGAGGACGGGGCTGCTCCAGATGCATCAGTACCGTACGCTTCACTTGATCTTGGCCTTCACCGAGAAGCGATCATGGTGGTGAACCTGCCAATGTGTGCCAGGAGGGCATGAAATTCAGTGCGACCTCCCCGACCCTCCCCTCCCCTCTCTTTGTTGGATGGGCACCTCCAACGCCCATTTATAATGAAACTTAGCCTTTGATATGACTTTCCTGATTCTGTGATTTCTAGGAGTTACTGAACCTTAGAGCATGATGGGAACCCCTGAATTTACCGCCAGTGATAAGGGAGGGTGGCCAGGAGACCCCTAGCTTTCTGTTGTGTTAAGCCTCCCCTTGTATGGTGTCAGAAGCGAGGGCAGTCCTGCAGACTGGATGCTTAACCCCGTGGAATGTGATGCTAGTGTCAGAACTGAGAGGCAAGACACCCAACTGTTTACCAGATGAGTGGGTGAAGAGTGTTCCGTTGTACAGTTACGTCACAGTTTGTTTAGCTATGCATTCATGGGGACAGGTTTGGGCTGTGTGTACCGTTCAGCTCCTATGAATAGTGTCGCTGTGGAAAAATGTTCGAGTACCTGGCTTCAGCTCTTTGGGGATGTGACCAGGTTGGGGCTTGCTGGGTCGCGGGATTATTCCCTGTTGCCCACTCAGCCACAATGGCTCAGTTAGTTTTACACTCCCGTTCTTCCACATCTTTGCCAACACTTGTGATGCTCCATTTCAACCAAGATTACGGCTGTGCGACCATGTCTGTGTTTGTGTCTCCCCAAGATGGAGGTATTGAAGCCGCAGTCCTGATATGATAGGAGCAGGTGGGGCTGCCGGGAGACCCCTAGGTTAGGGAGCAAGTCCCTCGCGCGTGGGATTGGAGTCCTTATTAGAGAAGCTCTGGGGGCTTTGACTTGCGTGGCCACAGTGACGAGTGGCTCAGGGCGTATTTTCAGGTGCACGCCAACCATTTCTGAGCTTTTTGGCTGTTGATGTTCTTTGCCCATTATTCAATTGGGTTGGATTGTGAAAGGTATTTAATATGCCTGCCAGATAGGATTTGCAAATAGCTTCTCCCATTCTGTAAGTTGTCATTTTGCGTTCTCTTGAGAGTATCCTATGATGACCCCAATTTTTAAATTTTGATGAAATCCAATTTATCTTTTTTTTCTTTTGTTGCTTATGCTTTGGGTGTCATATATTTTCTCTGAGAGTTGTATGATTTTTGCACCTATGTTGATGTTGTTAACCGATTTTGAGTTAATTTTTGTAAATAGTGTGAGACGGGGATTCTGTGTCATCCTTTTGGGTGTGGCCAGAGAGTGGTCCCAGTGCCACTAGTTAAGATGCTGTTCTTTGTCCTTGAGTGGGCTCAGCAGTCTTTTTTTTTTTTTTTTTTGATAGGCAGAGTTAGACAGTGAGAGAGACAGAGAGAAAGGTCTTCCTTTTCCATTGGTTCAACCTCCAGTGGCCGCTGTGGCCGGTGCACCTCACTGATCCGAAGCCAGGAGCCAGGTGTTTCTTCTGGTCTCCCATGTGGGTGCAAGGCCCAAGCACTTGGGCCATCCTCCACTGCACTCCCAGGCCACAGCAGAGAGCTGGACTGGAAGAGGAGCAACTGGGACAGAATCCAGCGCCCTGACCAGGACTAGAACCTGAGGTGCCGGCGCCACAGGTGGAGGATTAGCCTAGTGAGTTGCAGCGCTGGCCAAGTTATGATGTTAACCATGAGGATTCTCATTTACATGTAGAAGGATTGCTCTTCTGTTGTTAGTCTCTGATTTTTTTTTTTACATGAGAACATTGAATTTTGTCCAATGTTTTTCCTGCATCTGTTGGAATGGTCGTATGGTTTTCCCCCTTCATCCATCAATGTTTTGTGTTGCATTGACTGACTTAGGTTGAACCCTTCCTGCATTCCTGGGATAACTTCACTCACAAGTAGAGTGCAGTTCATCATTCTTTAAATTTCTGCATTCTCGGTTTGACAGTACACTTAGAAAAATCTTCCTATTGGGCCGGCGCCGTGGCTCAACAGGCTAATCCTCCGCTTTGCGGCGCCAGCACACCGGGTTCTAGTCCCGGTCGGGGCGCCGGATTCTGTCCCGGTTGCCCCTCTTCTGGGCCAGCGCTCTGCAGTGGCCCCGGAGTGCAGTGGAGGATGGCCCAAGTGCTTGGGCCCAGCACCCCATGGGAGACCAGGAAAAGCACCTGGCACCTGGCACCTGGCTCCTGCCTCCTGCCATCGGATGAGCACGGTGCGCTGGCCGCAGCGCGCCGACTGCGGCGGCCATTGGAGGGTGAACCAACGGCAAAAGGAAGACCTTTCTCTCTGTCTCTCTCTCTCACTGTCCACTCTGCCTGTCAAAAAAATAAAAAAAAAAACAAAATCTTCCTATTACAGGACTGTATGTTAAAGATGGTCTTAGCCAGCTCAGAATGGGCATCTGGGTCCCTGAGACCTCCTTAAAAGCTGCGTGACTTATCATTGCCTGAGTACCCTTCAGCTGCAAAGAGCATCATTGCACAGGTAGCCAACAGTGTGAGGAAGCAGCACTCACTGGTGGGTGTTGGTGGTGGGAAGTGTTGATGTCCGGCCTGTGTCTTTACCAAGAAACATGCAGAGAACGTGAGGCTGCATCAGAAATGGAGGTAAGAGTCAAACCGAGGCACTCTGATTGGGGATGTGATCATCCCAAGTGGTGGCTTAACCCTTTGTGCCCCAACACCCACCCCTGCCCTGTAGTTGAGGAGATGTGTTAAACTCTCCCGGTATAATTGCTTGTTTATCCATTTATAGCTGCAAGGTCAAGTCTGGTTCACATAAAAGGAAAAAGCTAGATTGAAAATATATTATACAGAGGAGTAGGCGTGGCCTGGGCAGGTGGGCGGGGCCTCTGTGTTGGAGGAGCAGCCTCCCCTGTCCGTTTTCCACCACTGTTCTGGGCGTGGCTTTGTGCTGAGGGACTCAGGATGGCCGCTGCAGCCATCATGACTTATTTTGGCAGGAGGAGAGGGCAGCCAAGCATCCCACCTCCAAGAGAGCCGGAGCTCTGACAGAGCTCACCCGCACTGGCTTGTGTCCTGGCTGCTCCACTTCTAATCCAGCTCCCTGCTCATGCCCCGGGGGAAGCAGCGGAAGATGGCCCCAGTGCTGGGGCGCCTGCAACCTTGTGGAAGACCCAGAAGCTCCTGGCTCCTGGCTTTGGTCTGGCCCAGCACTGGCCATTGTGGCCATCTGGGGAGTGAACCCCACATGTACACACCCACTGTACATGCATGCACCCACACACAGAGACACACATGCCCCACGTGCTCAAACCCCTGCACACAGACACTCATTTCTGGAGAGTTCTTCCACACTCACTTGTGTGTATGAAATACGAGTCACGTCCTCAGCGCTCCCCGTGCCCTGTCTTGGGCAGTGCGTCGGATGATAGGAGCCTCCCGTAAGCACGTGCCTTTCAGAGACGTGACACTCCGTGAAGTCTGCATCCGGCTCTTTCTCTCTCATCTTCCAGCTTCGGACGGGGCAGGTGTGGAGTTTCAGGAGACCTCCCAGCCTTCCCCTTTGTAAGAAATGCATCCTTTCCTCTGGAGGGTTGACCATGCTGGTCTCTATTCCTTGCAATTCTGGAATCCTCCCCGGCTCTGGCCTGCAGTCCACTCGCAGACTGAAGAGCCCTTCAGTCCATGGACTCAGCCCGTCTCTTAGGCACCTGCAGTCCCCTGTCATCACACTGCGGGACCTCTGTTTTCTGCTTCCTCTCTCCTCCTGCTTTCATTCCCAGGCTAGCTCTTCAGACTCCAGCGGCTGGTCCCAAGTAGTCACACACACACACACACACACACACACACACACACACACAGTGCTATTCTACAAAATTACTTTCAGTGGGTAGTCATTAATAATTTTAACTTATAACCATGATTTTTCCATGTTTTTATTTTTAAGCCAACAGTACCAATGCATTTCTTCACTTTTCAAATACCTCTAGTTCTGTAAAAGCACTGTACGTGTGCACTGCCATCGGGAATAGCTAGCAGGAACATCGCACCTGCAGGCTGGGAGGCTGTTTCCCGGTGAATCTGTAGACGCAGAGTTCTAAATGGGTCAGGGTTTCGTGGTGACTCCAGCGCTGCCATTGTTTCTCTGGATTCTGCTATTGAAATGCAAGGATGCACAGCACCCTGGCAGTGGCAGCTGGCGGCGAGAGCTGCATTAGAATGGAGGGGACAGTCACCAGCTATGACCGCTTTGTCATAAAAGGACTGGGGCCAGAACCCATGAATGTTGCTGGGTGCAACGGGAGCCCCTGAACAGCACGGAGGTGTCCAGCTTAGCTTCCGTGTAGAACTCAATGTTGATTGAAGAGGTGATGCGGAGGTAGGACTGCGAGGCACACATATGTGTTGTGTTCAAAGTCAGCAGCTGGCTCCCAGGTTTAGCTCTAGAACGAAAAGGGCCGGCGCTGCGGCTCAATAAGCTAATCCTCCGCCTTGCGGCGCCGGCACACCGGGTTCTAGTCCCAGTCGGGGTGCCAGATTCTGTCCCAGTTGCTCCTCTTCCAGTCCAGCTCTCTGCTGTGGCCTGGGAGTGCAGTGGAGGATGGCCCAAGTGCTTGGGCCCTGCACCCCATGGGAGACCAGGAGAAGCACCTGGCGCCTGCCATTGGATGAGCATGGTGCACCGGCCGCGGCGGCCATTGGAGGGTGAACCAACGGCAAAAAGAAGACCTTTCTCTCTGCCTGTCAAAAAAAAAAAAAAAAGAAAGAAAGAAAAGAAAAGAAAAGAAAAGGACGTGGAAGCCACCACTCCACCCCGGAAGGAGAGGAAGCTCAACAGACCAGAAACCAGTACGCTTTCCTGGCGCTCTCAGAGAATCAAGGTTGCAGGGGAAGCCCAGGCGCCCGGATTCGGAGAGGCAGGTGAGGACAGAGGATTGTGGGTTTAACTGTGGTCCCCGGAAGTCATGCTGAAGTCCCACCTCTCCAGAATCGGACCCTATTTGGGAGGTAGAGTTGTTGCAGATGCAATTTGCTGACACTAATGTCATGGTGAACTCGAAGTGGGTCCCTAACCCGACACAAGTTTCGCTCTTAGGAGAAGAGACACAGGCACGAGAGGGCGGAGTCCAGTGACGACGGAGGAGAGGTCGAAGCAATGGCAGCCACAAGGCAGGGAGGACCAGAGACCGCCAGCCGCCTCCAGACACTAGAAGACAGGAATTCTCCCCTAAGGTCTCAGGAGCAGCACGGTTCTGCTTACGCCTCCGGTATGACTTGCAGCCCTCAGAACTGTGGGTGAGCTCTGTGGTTTGAACCCACACCGCTGGCGGTGCTGTGTCCCTGCAGCCCCAGGGACACACACGGGGAACCTCGGTCAAGGTCCACTTGCCTAGAACGGAGGCTGCTGGAGCAAGTGCACGGTGCTTTGATGTCTTGTCAGAGACTGAGTGTGGACCGGGGACAGGGAGCAGCTCCTGGGGGATCGCAGTGTCAGCGAAGCCCTCACACCTGTGGGTCTCACCTCCAGGAAGCCCGCTGATTGCCATGGTGAAGAGCCACGAATAATCACCCGAAGCTTTGTCAGAAGGAGGGGACAAGTTACCACTGCGGAATAAATGGAATATAATACGGATTCTCCACGACAGAGGCCAACTCTTCAGGGAAAAGGCATTTTTCAGATCCTTATCTCCTCTATATTTCCTGTCCATGCTTAGGAAATGGGTGAGGGTCACAGCCTGGGACTCATTCCTTCAAGGAGACTGAGCGTCCATCCTAAGACTATAAAATGCTTTTCCTCCCTTAGTGTCACACTAACAAGGCTCCAACCATCGCATCAGAGGGCTACAACCAAGAGATCTACCAGACTCACAGTCTATTTAGGAAGAGATTCATGGGGCCGGCGCTATGGCTCAGTGGGTTAAAGCACCAGCGTCTCAAAGGGTACTGGTTCGACCCCCAGCTGCTCCACTAATGCCTCTGGGAAAGCTGCAGAGGATGGCCTGAGTGCTTGGGCCCCTGCACCCTCATGGGAGACTTGGAAGAAATTCCTGACTCCTGGCTTTGGTCTGGTCCAGCACTGGCCACTGTGGCCATCTGGGGAGTGAACCAGTGGATGAAAAATTCTCTCTTTTTGTAACTCTGCCTTTCAAATAAATAAATATATTTTTAAAATAGAAGAAATTCACAGGGAACCTCAGTGACAACACAGGAGTCAAAACCAAGCAGGACTTGGAGGCTCTGATACCCTCAGGCACAGCCAGTCTTAAACATCAGCAATCATGAGCTGAACACAAAACCTCACACTCAAAATCTATTCACTTGAGTTCCTGTTGCCCAATACAGCATGTCTGGCTTTCAAGAAACAAATTAAAAACATGCTAGAAAGATTTGCTCCACAAGGCAATGAATTTCTTGACAAAACTGTCAGAATCAACTTTTTAGGAATGCTGGAAACTAATTGAAAATGTATGGCAATCGAGAGAAGGCCTGACCCAGAAAAACAGCTGTCTCATTAAGAGAGCACTGTGCCATCTTGACTTACCCTGATCTTATTCCCCACTTCGTGGTGGCCCTGGGACAACAGCCGGCATTCAGATCGGGAGGGAGCAGATGGAGCTTATCCACGATGAAGTGGATGAAAGGGCTTCCCTTAGTCCTGCAAATTCAGGAGTCTAGCAGGGTTGTTGACATTCTATTAGAGACGCCTAAAAGCAAATGTCAAAATCTATAAAATTGGGGCAAATAATAGACTAGTTGATATGCTTGGGGTAGAAGGCTGGGGAGTGAGAAGCCTTGGAGAATCAAGACTTTGAATAGCTCCTGCGTGTTCCTGGGAGCTGAGATCGTGGGCACGCCTGAGACTGGGTGCATGCTTAACAAAGACCTGGGAAGGCCTTGTGTTCTGTCTCTGGCTGACTGTTGTACTCTGTGCAAGCAGGAAGTGAGGGCTAAGGCAGAGACAGACAAAACATACAGGGAGGTCCTATCATTAGACTGTGAGATTCCCTCATTCCCAGACGTTTAAGGAAGTCCCTTTTGAATTACTAGCTGAACGTTAATCTAATGAAACAGAGACCTCGGTGTCCGTACCAAGAATACAGACTATAAAATAGCTCAGAAAAGTCACTGAAATCACAAATAAACAGCAACACTGAACATAGAGGAGAATGTGAGTTGTCATAATGTGTGAAAATCATAATATTCAACATAGCCAGTGTTCAGCGAAACATTACAAGGCATACAGAAAGCCCAACAGAACAACCACAACCACAAAAGTAGGGTCCACTTATCGGGGGGAAAAGGGAATGAAAATTATCCCTGAGAAAGCTCAGATACTGGACTTACTAGACAAAGGCTTTCAATCGACTATGTTAGATAAGCTTGAGCAGCAAAAGGGAGCTATGTATGCAGAACCAAGGAAAGCAGGTGACAGTGGCTCTCCAGGTAGAAAACATTCATAAAGAAAAATGATGGAAAGAAACTAAATGGAAACCCTGGAGTTCAAGAGTCCAATAACTAAAATGGAAAATTCATTCAAGGGTCAAGAGCAGATTTGGATTAGAACACTCAGTGCAAATATTGGAAAATAAAACTCTCAAACATTCATCAGCTGAGCTTTGACTTCAGGAGCCTAGAAAAGGAACAGCAGCCTGAATCCTAACGAAGCTCAAGGAAAGAAATGGTAAAAATCAGAGCAGTCGACGACAATAATCACCCGAGGCTTCGTCAGGGGGGGAAGAGAAAGATAAGGAAAACTCAAGGTTGGTTTTAAAAAAGACCAATGAAATGCAGCTCAGTTGGCAAGGCAAATAAGAAGACAACACGCAGATCACTAACACCAGAAGCGAGAGGGGCCATCAAGACCCACCGTGGGCATCGAAAGGAAAACAGCGGAGCGTTCTGAGCTCTGTGCCCACAGGTTCGATGGCGAAGATGAACGGACCGATTCCCTGAAAGAGAAACCGCCTAAGCCCACACGTGGAGGATGGACAGTCAGCTCAGCACATGGAGTTAAAGCAGAGAAACCAGACTCAGCGATTTCACCAGTGGATTCTATACGATGGTTAAGGAATGAGTGATATCAGTTCTCTGCATTCTATTCCAAAAAGCAGAGGCAAGGAGTGAGTGATTTCTTAACTAATTCGCTAAGAATTTGAGTGCCAAAGTCAGAGAAAGACAAGAAAGGAGAACCGCAGTATCTCTGATGAATATAGATTCAAGAATCCTCAACAAACTCATAGCAAATCAAACCCAACAATTCATACAACCAGCTGTACCCCGTCCCACACTGAATGTGTTCTGAGTGTGTAATACCAGTTTACGTTCAATCCTAGCGCTCTGTGGCAGTCACTTTACTTGGGACTACTTCTGATGGTGACTTCTTCTTTGAGAATTTGTGGTGCTTTTTTATCGCAACAGATCTCACATGGTTGCTAGGTTAAATCAGCCATGCTATTCCTTTTTGGCTTCTGTCAAGGGACTCAATGTCTCTTACTCAGTTAACTTCATTGATGTTTTCGTGCTCGATCCATCTGGAAATTATCCTGTGTGTGGAGCAGAAGTATGCAGTAAGTACACACCTGTGGTGCACAGTGGGGAGGGAATGCCTCCTAACAGCCTCTTAGCACAGAACACACTCCTTACCTGGAACCAGCAACACACACTGTTGTCCCAAGTGGCACTGAATCCTTTGTTCTTTTTCTTCTCCCCTTTCCGCCTTAGGAGGGTAAGAAAGCAGCCATGAATCTGGCTTACAAGGGGCTTCCTTGGCAACCCAATTAGCGCCTAAGAAATGAACAGCCGAGGAAAGCCTGGATTAAATGATTAGCCAAGGCCTGTTACTCCCCTCAGTCTCCATCTAGGTGAAAAGAAAGCATGTTACCCGTTCTGACACGCGTGCACACACAGGCACCCATGCTCACATACCTCGTATGTCCATCTATGGAAAATATTCAATAAAAATGCAGCTGCCTGCACTCTTTTTTAATTTTTTTTTTATGTTTGACAGGCAGAGTGGACAGTGAGAGAGAGACAGAAAAGTCTTCCTTTTGCCTTTGGTTCACCTTCCAATGGCTGCCGCGGCCGGTGCGCTGCGACCGGCGCACCGCACTGATCCAAAGCCAGGAGCCAGGTGCTCATTCTGGTCTCCCATGGGGTGCCGGGCCCAAGCACTTGGGCCATCCTCCACTGCACTCCCGGGCCATAGCAGAGAGCTGGCCTGGAAGAGGGGCAACCGGGACAGAATCCGGCACCCCGACCGGGACTAGAACCTAGTGTGCCAGTGCAACAGGCGGAGGATTAGCCTATTGAGCCACGGCGCTGGCCAGCTGCCTGCACGCTTACTGTTTGGAAGCGGACAATTCATATAAAGATCATTTGATCCCTTTGCAGGATTTTGTCTAATTTTTTGTCTTCATGCCTTGTCTGTGATTTTGTGAACAATGATGACTGACAGTGAACCTCTGAATGTCAGAGACTGAAATCTGAAGGTCCTTCCAAAGATTCGTGGCAAACATACGTTGCTGCCGGGCGCCCACTGCTGCTGATTTACATACACAACACGGCCTTTGCAAAGCCTGGGGGAACTGCGAGAGCAAATCGATCCCTAGGATGCACCGGGTTTCTAGAGCCTTAGCTCCCTAATGGGGGCTTACTCCGTCTGCAGGGTTTAATGATGAAATCTGACATTAGCTGTTGGCTTGTGACAGATCCTTTCAATTGATGGTTTGTGTGATCTATTTATGTTTTCCACCACTTGTCCATTTCTCCCTTCTGTGAAAAGTACCAATTGTATTTAGACTTAAAATGGTTTTTGTTGGTGGGGATGAGCACTGGCGCTGTGGTGCAGTGGGTTAAGCCACCACCTGCGACACCAGCATCCCATATGGGTGCCAGTTTGAGTCCTGGCTGGTTCCAGTTCTGATCCAGTTCCCGGTTAATGCACCTGGGAAAGCAGCAGAAGACGGCCCGAGTACTTGGACCCCTGCAACCCATGTGGGAGACCCTGATGGAGTTCGAGGCTCCTGGTTTTGACCTGGCCCAGCCTCAGCCCCAGCGCCAGCTGTTAGGCCATATGGGAAGTAAAGCAGTGGATGAAAGGTATCTCCTCCCTCCCTCTCTGTCACTCTGCTTTTCAAAATGAATAAATCTTCAAAAATTTTTTTTCCTATAGCTCAATGCATTATTCTCAATTAATTGTTCATCTATTTTATATCTGTGGTTATGTCCTCTTTCCACTCCTAACAATGTGTTTTCCTCCTAGTTCTTTGTCTCTCCAAACTTGCCTGTTTTACTCATCTTTGCAAGATACCTCTCTGCACCCTGTTGCTTGATTGAGCCTCTGTGGTGCTTTCTAATCAAATCCTGCTTTTGTCTATTAATTCCTTTCCTCTGATACTCCCTGTGTTTATTTTGAGGTCCTCTTTGTCATCCCGTGGAAGGGGTTCTTGTTCATTTGTCTTCATTTTTTCTTACTGGTTAACGAAGCATGAAGACCCCAAGTCCAGTGTGGGTCTTGCAGCGTGGAGACAGTGGCCTGGCGGGAGCTCGGTCTTGCCGTGTCTTGGGCATTGATTGTGCAGCAATGGATTGGAACAGGCTGGATGCACACACGGAGCCTTCTCCTTCACCTAACTGTACTTACTCCCTTGCTGCACCTGCTTGTACATATTCTTAATATATTTTTTGAAAAGATTTATTTCTATATCTAGAAATCAGAGCGAGCAAGTGAGAGAGAGAAAGAGAGAATGAGAATCTCTGACCCACTGGTTCATTCCACCAAATGGCTGCAGTGGCTAGTCCTGGTCTGGCCAAAGCTGGGAGCCTGGAACTCCATCCAGATCTCCCATGTGCGTGCAGGGGCCCAAGCACTTGGGCCGTCTTCCTCTGCTTTCCCAGGTGCATTAGCAGGGAGCTAGATTAGAAGTGGAACAGCTGGGACTCGAACCGGCATCCTGATGGGATGCTGGCATCACAGGTGCTGGCTGAATCGATTGTGCCACATTGCAGACAGTGACTTAACCCTCTGCGCCACAGCGCCTCCCCCTGGGCCACTATTTTGAAAAATGAATTTTCTGCCCATTTCTTCTGTTTCTTTCTGCTTCGTGGCCTTTGAGGCTGCTTTGACTTTGCTTCATTTGTTTCCTTAATGGCTCTTCTGACTCGTTGATTTCAAATGACGTTTTCTTCAAGTTCACGGATTCCTCTCATGGATAAGTTCTATTGAGCCTCTCTGATAGATCCTTTCAGTTATTATATTACACACGTTAATTTCAAATTTATTTGCACCAAGCGTGGGTGTTTGGTGTGGTGTTTAAAATGCTAATGAGGCTGCTGCATTCCAAATAGGAGTGCTGGGTCCTAATCCTGGTTCTGTTCCCAAGTCCAAGTTCTTACTGATGTTCACTGTGGAGGCAGCAGGTGATGGCTCAAGTACTGGGGTCCCTGCCGCACGTGTGGGAGACCTGGATCCAGTTCTGGGCTCCCAGTTCTGGCCTGGCTCAGCTGTAGTTGTTGCAAGCATTTGGGGAGATGGAAGTTCTCTCTCTCTCTCTCTCTCTCTCTCTCTCTCTCATATTCAAGTAAGATGAAATAAATACTAATTTTTTCACCAAAATGACCTCATTTTAAATTCCATTTTCCATGAATTTTTAAATTCTTCTTGTATTTCCAACTCCAGGTTTCCTGTGTTGTCCTTTTTTAGACTTTCTGTCACTGTTGATATTCTGATTTTGCTCATCCATGGTCCTGAGGCATGTTTGTGATAATTATTTAAAATTCTTTGTCAAGCAGCCATAGCTCTGCATTTCTTGGGGAGGTTTGTTTTGCTCCTTTTAGTGGGCTGTGTTTCTCTTTGCATGCATTGTAAGTTGTTCATGGGGACTTAGGCATTTGAAAGAGTAACTAGTTCCCTCCTGGCTTGGCACTGGGGAAGAGCAAGTTATAAACCTGTTCTGAGCTCTTGCTTCCCCTAGTGTTCACCTGCAGAACTGCAAATCTATCATACCACTCACCTCTGAGTCAGGTAACACAGAGTCCAGTCCCTTGGGCTGCTCCTGGGCCAGCCAAAAGGCTGGGTGCATAGTCCTCTCTTTAGTTTACGTCCCCAGGGAAGAGGCCCATATGGGGGTTTCTCCCTCGGTTGCTGCGTGGGAATGAGGATAGGAGTGGATGGATAAGCCAAAGCTCACCAATTTCCCTATCCCGTCACTCCGATAACTTCTGGATTACACAAGGACTTGGGGGCTTTAGTTTCTGCACCGTCTCCAGAATTCTCGGCTGTAGATGGCTGTTCATCGGGGGTCTCGGTGGGGAAGCAGGGCCTGCAGGCCTCCAGTCTCCAAGGATTACGTGCACTGGAGCGGATGTTAAGGGTGGTTGAGTTTTGCAGGAAGCTACCAGAGCGTCTTCCACAGTGGCCGAACCACCGTGCGTTCCCACTAGCAACGGCCGAGAGCTGGTGCTGCCCCACGTCCTCTCTGGTGGACGGTGTCGTCCCTGCTCTGGACTTGGGTCATTACAGTGTTGTTTGTGTTTGTGAGCACCTAATGACGGATGAGCTGAGACGCTTGCTTCATCGCTCTGGACACAGCCCTCGCACAGGGTTGAACAGCGGTGGGGAACCTGAGCGCCCTTATCTCGTTCCCAATCTCGCATCCATTTCCTTTATCGAGTGGAGGACGCTCCTTTCTGTTTTTAAGTGCTGGCTGAGAATAATCATGAAAAGCTGTTGGATTTTCGCCGAATGTTTGATCTGCATCAAGATGTCCATGTGGTTTTTTGCTCTGCATTCTAATGTGCTACACGACACCGGCTGAATTTTGTATGTAGAATCGCTCTTGCATTCTTTGCAAGGTGATGGTTAAGTCTTGCTTGGTCGTGATATAGAATTCTTATTAAAGATTTATTTGAAAGGCAGAATGACGGGGGTGGGGAGGGGAGAGGGAGGAGGGAGAGAGAGGTAGAGAGAGAGAACGAATCAATCTTCCATCTGCTGCTATACGCCCCAAATGCTGGCAACAGCCAATCTGGACCAGGCTTTAGTCAGGAGCCTGGGACTCTTTCTGGGTCTCTCACATGGGTGCAGGGGCCCAAGTACTTTTGCCATCTTCCTCTGCTTTCCCTGTGTATTAGCAGAGAACTGGATCAGAAGCAGAGTACCCGGGACTTGAACCAGGAACATGCACAATGCCAGCATTGCAGGCAGTGGCTTAACCCGCCACGCCACAGTGCTGGCCCCTGAATATAATTATTTTTATGTTGTTGGACTGGGTTTGCTAGCATTTGTTGAAGATTTTAAAATCTATATTCATGGGATACAGTATTTTGTACTTTTATTAGGACATCTTTATATGCCTTTGGTATTTATGCAATGCTATCTTCATAGGTTGAGTTAGGAAGTTTTTCCTCCTCTTTAGTTTTTTGCAAGAGTTGGGGAGGATAGGTGTTAATTACTTAAACTTCAGTAGAATTCAGTGGTCAAGCCATCTGGCCTGGGGCTTTCCTTTGCTGGGAAGTGTTTGATTACTGATTTAATCTCTTTATTTAGGTAAGTTCAGACTTTCTACTTCTTCTTGAGTCAGTTTTGGTAATTTATGTGTTTTTAGGAATTTGTTAATTTCTTCTGGGTTATCTAATTTATGGACATACAATTGTTCATAGTATTTTCTTATAACCTTATTTATTTCTGTAAGATCAGCAGCAACATCCTCACTTTCATTTCTTGTTTTGATTTTTTGAATTCTCTATTTTTTTCTTTGTCGACCTGCTAACAGTTTGTCAATTTGCTGATCTTTTCAAAGAATCATCAACTTTGAGGGCTGAGTGTTTGGTGCCACAGTTGGGATGCGCTTGGGAGCCCTGCATCCATGTTAGTGCCTGAGTCCAGTCCCAGCTCGGCTTCCAGTTCCAGCCTCCTGCTCGTGTGCACCCGGGGAGGCAGCAGGTGGTGGCTCAGATAGCCCCTGCCAGGGGGAGACCTGGACCAACTTCCAAGCTAGACCTGGTCTAGCCCTGGCTGTTGCAAACATCTGGGGAGTGAACGCATGCGTGGAAGACCTCTGTCTCTGACTTTCAAGTTTAATAATGAAAAAAAAAAAAGGAGCCAACTTCTAGTTGTGTTGCCTCTCTCTGTTCTGTTTTATTTATCGTTGCTCTAAGCTCTGTTATTTCCCTCCTGCCGGTTTTTGGCGTAGTTTGCTCTTCTGTTTCTAGTTTCTTTAGTTGACAAAGCTAGGGCGGTGTGTTGACTCACGGCCACCCAATTCTGAATTCTCCAAATTTCCTTCTGTAAATAATTTCCTGAGAATATACTTCTTACGAGGGCACTGAAGGGATTCATGGACAACCAAATTAAAGGCTGCTTGTTTTAGTGCAAAAAAAAAAAATTGAAATCCACACACGTAAGAGGTCCTTGACAAGTTTGTAGACGGGGCAGCACTGTGGCTTAGCCTATAGAACCACTGCCCACCATGCCTGCATCCCATATGGGCACCACTAATGGCCTGGGAAAGCAGCAGAAGATGACCCAAGTGCTTGGGCCCCTGCCACCCCTGTGGGAGAGCCGGAAAAAGCTCTTGGCTCCTGGTTCCAGCCTGGCCCAGCCCCAGCCATAGTGGCCATCTGGGGAATGAACCAACAGATGAAAGATCTCTCTCTGTCTCTGCCTCCTCTTTGTGTAACTCTTTCAAAGAAGTGCATGAACACTGTTTAAAAGTTTATGGGAAAGACAAATCTTGAAAAAGGCTATGCATGGCTTGCAAATTTTTTTTGCCACAATTAAGCTCATCTTTCAATTCCATTTTTCCCACAAATGTTTTGAGCTGTCTTCACGCATCCTTCCCAGGTGCAAACGACACGCTCTGCAGGGTAGATGACTCACTTAGCCACACAACAAGCCTCAGGAAACTTTACAAGACTGAAATAATGTGAGGGTGCCTCTAACAGTTCATGAAAAAAAGGAATTATAATTTATTTTGGTGTAAAAAGTTTTGAAGTCTATGCATAGGCTTTTTGTAATATATATTCCTATGGAAATTTGTAGATACTTGTGTGTAAATACAAAGTGCTTTAAAATTCCATCCAGGCATTTTTGTAGCTTGGAAGGGTTTTCTATCACAACTTAGTTCATTGTCTATATTTCCTGGGTTTTCTTCAGAACATTAATGAACTATATGCAGTTTTCTTCCTCTGTGTCTATTATCTTTTTTTTTTTTTTTTTTTGACAGGCAGAGTGGACAGTGAGAGAGAGAGACAGAGAGAAAGGTCTTCCTTTGCCGTTGGTTCACCCTCCAATGGCTGCCGCGGATGGCGCGCTGCTGCCGGCGTACTGCGCTCATCCGATGGCAGGAGCCAGGTGCTAGGTGCTTTTCCTGGTCTCCCATGGGGTGCAGGGCCCAAGCACTTGGGCCATCCTCCACTGCACTCCTGGGCCACAGCAGAGGGCTGGCCTGGAAGAGGGGCAACCGGGACAGAATCCGGCGCCCGGACCGGGACTAGAACCCGGTGTGCCGGCGCCGCAAGGCGGAGGATTAGCCTGTTGAGCCACGGCTATTATCTTTTATCTCATATTTTAAAACTCCTTGTCTTTATTGAACTGTTTATTTGTATTGTTTCTGGGAACCTTTCTCACACTGCCAATATTTAAATTTTCTATTTGTTTTTTATTCTGTTGCGTTGACTCTACTTGCTGAAAAGTGCGTATTTTATTCCTGATTTTGCACTTTTAATTTCTTTGCCATTTTAACTATGACATCTTTACTGTCTTATTTCAGCGAGTTTTTAGGTTGATGGGAATCCTGATTTTTATTTTGATCGGTTTATTTCATGTTTATTTAAAAGGCAGAGACAGGGAGACAGCAAGAGACCCTTCATCTGCTGGTTCACTCCCCTAGGTGCCTGTGACAGCCAGGGCTGGGCCAGGCTAGAGCCAGGAGCCCTGAGCTCAGTGGGGACCTCCCACACAGATGGCAGTACATTCGCCATCACCTGCTGCCTCCTCGGGTGCTGCTTAGTAGGAAGCTGGATGGGGAGTGGTGCCTGCACCTGAACCCCAGCACACTGATGTGGGGTGTGGGGGTCCCCAGGCAGTGTCCTGGCTGCTACCTTGAATGCCCACCCCAGAATCCTGTTGGACAGCATTTTTACTGTATCCCCTTGCCTGCTGCTTTGGGGAGTTCTCATGTCATTGGCTGAGTATGGTTGTGACCCTAAGCAGATGCTCTTTCAAATTGCTCCCCCCATTTGGTAACAAACAGTGTCGGAAAACCCCTCCCTGTGCACGCCTGCTGGGAACACTTAGCTCTCCTGCCCGGCAAAGCAAAGTAGTTTCATTGTTGTTTGCACACTTGCAAAAGGCCAGAGCTGCTAGGACTCAGCTCAGCCTTTTCCCCCGGGGCAGGCTGCAGACAGACACACTCCCGAGGGGCAGGCTGCAGACAGACAGACACACTCCCGAGGGGCAGGCTGCAGACAGACACTCCCGAGGGGCAGGCTGCAGACAGACACACTCCCGAGGGGCAGGCTGCAGACAGACAGACACACTCCTGAGGGGCAGGCTGCAGACAGACACTCCCGAGGGGCAGGCTGCAGACAGACAGACACACTCCCGAGGGGCAGGCTGCAGACAGACACTCCCGAGGGGCAGGCTGCAGACAGACACACTCCCGAGGGGCAGGCTGCAGACAGACAGACACACTCCCGAGGGGCAGGCTGCAGACAGACACTCCCGAGGGGCAGGCTGCAGACAGACACACTCCCGAGGGGCAGGCTGCAGACAGACACACTCCCGAGGGGCAGGCTGCAGACAGACACACTCCCGAGGGGCAGGCTGCAGACAGACACACTCCTGAGGGGCAGGCTGCAGACAGACACACTCCTGAGGGGCAGGCTGCAGACAGACACACTCCCGAGGGGCAGGCTGCAGACAGACACACTCCTGAGGGGCAGGCTGCAGACAGACAGACACACTCCTGAGGGGCAGGCTGCAGACAGACAGACACACTCCTGAGGGGCAGGCTGCAGACAGACACACTCCTGAGGGGCAGGCTGCAGACAGACACACTCCTGAGGGGCAGGCTGCAGACAGACACACTCCCGAGGGGCAGGCTGCAGACAGACACACTCCTGAGGGGCAGGCTGCAGACAGACAGACACACTCCTGAGGGGCAGGCTGCAGACAGACAGACACACTCCTGAGGGGCAGGCTGCAGACAGACACACTCCTGAGGGGCAGGCTGCAGACAGACACACTCCTGAGGGGCAGGCTGCAGACAGACACACTCCCGAGGGGCAGGCTGCAGACAGACACACTCCCGAGGGGCAGGCTGCAGACAGACACACTCCCGAGGGGCAGGCTGCAGACAGACACACTCCCGAGGGGCAGGCTGCAGACAGACACTCCCGAGGGGCAGGCTGCAGACAGACACACTCCCGAGGGGCAGGCTGCAGACAGACAGACACACTCCCGAGGGGCAGGCTGCAGACAGACACACTCCCGAGGGGCAGGCTGCAGACAGACACACTCCCGAGGGGCAGGCTGCAGACAGACACACTCCCGAGGGGCAGGCTGCAGACAGACACACTCCCGAGGGGCAGGCTGCAGACAGACACACTCCCGAGGGGCAGGCTGCAGACAGACACACTCCCGAGGGGCAGGCTGCAGACAGACACACTCCCGAGGGGCAGGCTGCAGACAGACAGACACACTCCCGAGGGGCAGGCTGCAGACAGACACACTCCCGAGTGCTCTCGCGTGTCTCTCTGTTGCTGTTCGTTTCCCGCTTTGGCATTTCACCTCCTGATGGAAAGTGAGAATCCCAGCACAGCTATTCAGTAGCACCAGCACCCGCGGGGGCGGGCGGGAGCAAAGATCACACTCAGTGGCTGCATCCCAGCGTGCCTGCGGCTGGGGGCTCCACCAAGCACCGGGGTTCTGTTAACTTGCAGCTGGAGAAGCAGAGAGTGCAGACAGGGCGGCACTGGCTCTGCCAGGGACCCCTCAGCTCCATTGCATCAAGGCGGTGGGAATGTTTGTGTAAGTCAGAGAGGGTGGGCAGGCGAGCGAGCACAAGAGCGTACACACATGTGACAAGACAGGAAGCCAGAGAACAGCTCAGGAGCCAGGCCCCTCCCTGCAGCACGAGCTGCTCTCCTGAAAACCCTCTCACTCCATGAGACCAGCATTCATCCCTTCTCAGGGCTGTACCCCAAATGACCTCATTCCCTCTCTTAGAAAGTCTTTGATTCATTCATTAGAAAGGCAGAGCTGGGGAGGGGGGAGGAGACACAGAGTCATCTTCCATCAGCTGATTCACTCCCCAAATGCCTGCAGAAGCCGGGAGCCAGGATCTTCCGCATGGGTGCAGGGCCCAAGCACTTGGGCCTTCTTCTGCTGCTTTCCCAGGTGCATTAGCAGGGAGCTGGATTGGAAGTGGAGCAGCCGGGACTTGATCCAGTGCCCACATGGGATGCTTAACCCACTGCACCACAGCACCAGCTCCAACCTCATTCCCTCTTAAAGGTTCAACCATCTCTCAGCAGCACCACACTCCCAACACACACTCTGAGGTCTTCCAATAGCTCATTAAAAAAAAATAGTGCATTTTATACAAATTAACTCATTTAATCCTCTAAATGGCCCTTTGAGTTGGAGCCATCATTATGCTTGCTTATTTATTTATTTATTTATGGGCATTTGGGGAGTGAACAAGCGGATGGAAGACCTCTCTTTCAAATAAATAAAACAAATTAAAAAACCCACTGTGCTGCAGTGGGTTAAGCCACCACCTATAAGCTCAGCATCCCATATCAGCATGCAGGTCTGAGTCCCAGCTGCTCCACCTCTGATCCCGCTCCCTGCTAACGTGCCTGGGAAAGCAGCAGAGGACGGCCCAAGTGTATGGGTCCCTGTCGCTCACAGGGGGAGATGCAGAAGTAGTTTCCTGGCTCCCGGCTTCTGCCTGGCCCAGTCTCCCTCTTTCTCTCCTTCCCTCCCCACTCCCTCCCTCCCTCCATCTCCAATATTTTACCTTTCAAATAAATAAACCATTTTTTAAAACATATTTATTTTATTCAAGAGGCAGAATTAGCAAGAGGTAGAGACAAAGAGGTCTTCCAACTGCTGGGTCACTTCCCAAATGACCACAATGACTAGAGCTGGGCCAGGCCAAAGCCAGGGGCTTCTTCCAGGTCTCCCATGTGGGTGTAGGGGCCTAAGGGCTTGGCCCATCCTCTGCTGCTTTCCCATGCACATTAGCAGAAAGCTGGATCAGAAGTGGGGCAGCCGGGACTCGAACTGGTACCAGGCCCTCCAGGAGACTAACCTCCTATGGCATAGCACCGACCCCAGGTAAACTTTTTTTTTTAAGATTTATTTTATTTATTTGAATGAGAGTTACAGAGAGAGGTAGAGTGAGAGCAAGAGCAAGAGAGAGAGAGACAGACAGAAAGAGAGGTGTTCCATCCACTGGTTCACTCCCCAAATGGCTGCAACGGCCAGAGCTGGGCTGATCTGAAGCCAGGAGCTTCATCCAAGGTCTCCCACATGGGTGCAGGGGCCCAAGCACTGGGGCCATCTTCCACTGCTTTCCCAGGCCATAGCAGAGAGCTGGATCCGAAATAGAGCAGCCGGGTCTTAAACCAGTGCCCATATCGGGTGCCGGCACTGCAGGCAATGGCTTTACCTGCTACGCCACAGCACTGGCCCCTCCACTGTAGTCTTAAAATAGCACAGTTCAGGCTGGCGCCACTTAGCTTACTAGGCTAATCCTCTCTCTGCCTGCGGTGCCAGCACCCCGGGTTCTAGCCCCGGTTGGGGTGCCAGATTCTGTCCCAGTTGCTCCTCTTTCAGTCTAGCTCTCTGCTGTGGCCTGGGAAGGCAGTGGAGGATGGTCCAAGTGCTTGGGCACTACACCCACATGGGAGACCAGGAGGAAGCACATGGCTCCTGGCTTTGGATTGGCGCAGTGCGCCAGCTGGAGTAGCCATTTGGGGGGTGAACCAATGGAAGGAAGACCTTTCTCTCTGTCTCTCTCTCTAACTAACTCTGCCTGTCAAAAAAAAAAAAAAAAAACAAAAACACAGCTTAATGTCTCTCTCTTTCTGTGGTTAAGAGACATTTGGAATGCATTCCATGTGGAGAGACAGTTGCTGTAGGTATTCTCGAGGTGACTTTGGGAGGATGGACGCGCTCACTTCTCCGCAGAGGAGTTGCTGATTCACAAGGTGCTGGCTCAGCTTCGTTAGGTGTTTCCGAGTGGCTTGCAAGGTGCTTGTACCAACTTCCTCTCCCATCAGCAGCGTGTGAGTTCTGGGTGCTTCACGTTCTGGGCAACACTTGGCATTGCTGGTTCAGCCAGCTTGGCAGGTGTGATGTGGAATCTCGTGGCGCCTGTTTGCATTTCCTGGTCAGGGTTCTGAGTGCCTCTCTGTGCACAGACCATTGGAGATCCCTTCTTCTGCAGAACCTATTCAAGTATTCGCCCATTCTTGTTTGTAGGAATGTTTTATATGTTCTAGTCACAAATCCTTTACAGGATAAAAGGCAGTTTGGGGCAGGGGCAGGCCTCCAGTGCTGGCATCCCAGCTGCTCAGCTTCTAATCCAGCTCCTTGCGAATGTGTCTGGGAAGGCCGTGGATGACGGCCCAAATGCTTGGGCCCCTACCACCCACAGGGGAGCCAAGGGTGGAGTCCCTCACTCCTGGCTTTGGCCTGGCCCAGACATGGCTATTGCAAATACAAAATCTTCTCTCTCTTTCTCCTTCTCTCTTTGTCACTCTTTCAAATAAGTAGATACCTCTTTTTAATTAAAAAAAAAAAAAACTTTTTGGAGTTACTTTTTCCCTCTTTGTGGTAGCTCAATGAACAAAAGTTCATTAAAAGCAAATGCAATTTTTGGCCTAGTGTTCCATGGTGTTAGTAGTCTTACAGCCAGGCCCCAGGGGACTCCCACAGGGTCCCGATACAGGAAACCCATTTCCCTGTCCTGAGAGTGCTGCCTGTCCCCAGCCTTCTCCCTGCAATTCACCATCTTGGGAGAGAGGAGAGACGCCACCGGCTCTCCTGCCTGGGGAGAATCCCGACTCCTGCAGCACCTGTGTCCTGCCTCGCCCTCGGTCACTCCAGAGAGAAGCCACCCCCTTCCCCTGCAGGGAGGCAACACGCGGTCCCCACGCTGCAGCCAAGGGGCCGTCCTTGCCTCCCACACTCGCGGTCCACAGGGCAGTGGCCACCAATCCAGGACGGCATGGTTCACCCCAGTATCCTTGTGGGGTGAGGCCATGTCCCTCCCCCGGGGCCTCACTGGGCTCAGGAGTGTGCGCAGTTCACCTGCTTCCTCCAGCTGCAGACTCCCCGTGGGGCTTTGCTCCAAAGCACTGGGCAACAGCGCTACCCTTGCTAGACCAGTGCTCGGGGAGCCACGCGTGTGCTCCCGCAAAGCGCGCTGTCGGAGGCCCTGGGTACACGGAAGCAGTGGATGCAGGGTGAGCAAGGGCTGGGCGCCTGCAGCGCGGGCTTCCTCCCTCTGGGTGTGGGAACCACGGGGCCGCTGCCCCAGGTCTGTGTGCTTGAAAAGTTTATGGAGGTCAGGGTCTGGTGCACCACAAAGCCCCGTTCCTCTGTATGCCTTCCTCGTCTCATTACGCATGAGTCGGCCTGGACAGAGGGCTGGACTCCCTCCAAAACCCACAAAGGCGCTTCTCTCCCGGTCGCCCTCAAGGCTGGCCGGGGCTCAGGGCAGGAGGGCCGGCGAGGTGGCCTGTGTCTTTGGAGACAGCTCCTTGGAGCTCAGGAGAGCACGTGCGCTTTGGGCCCCTCCAGCCTGTAGTGGTACAGGGCAGGAGGGAGCGAGCGGTGGGGGGGGCGGCCAGGCAGGGCCCTCCCTGGAGCCTCCCACTCCCGCTTCCAGCCCCAGCGTTGTTCCCGATGGCCACAGGGACAAAGCTCCCCGTCCTGTCCCGTCCTTTCCAGGCTGCGGCGCCTGGATGGAGGCCAGCAGAGCTGGACACCCCCGCCGTGCAGATTAAGTGCAGAGGCTTGGCCAAGTCCCACACTCAGAGCTGGGGTCTGGCCTGGAAGGAGACGGGGCCGGGGGGCGGGGGGGGGGCGGCAGTGGCTGAGTGCGTGGTGGGGGGGCTCAGCCAGGTCCGGAGGAGGCAAGTGCAGCTGCAGCACTGGCTCCAGAGGCCGGGAGCCTTGGCTGGCGCTAGCTTTCTCTTTTTAATTTAATTTATGAGGGGAGGGGTCACGTCACATTTATGTGGTCTTTTGGGAATGCTGGCTCTCCGGAGTCCTATCACCGGACAGCCTGCTCTGGGGCGCCCCCTGTCGGTCCTACGTGAGCTCTGTAGATGGAGCCTGCAGTTATGCTACTATGCACGCTTCCATACTTTGCTTTAAAATTTCTTTAATGGGATATATCCAGGAGCTCTCCCCAGGCGCAGGTGAACAGCCGCTCCAGTCTTTCTGGGAGCCACAGGTGCTCCAGTGTACTCCTGGGCTTTTAAACCATGACCTTGTAGGCCGGAAGTTGAGTTATGGGAGTGCCATTTTGGACTGACGCAGGTGTACCTGCAGGGTCAGTCTCCCCAGTTTGTGTCATGCAGCACCCCGCGACGCTCAGGCCAGGGTGGCTGAGTACCAAGCCTCCAGCCTGGGGTCCCTACCGCTGGCTCTCCCATCCTCAGGGCCTCTTTGCAGGCGACTCCAGCTGAGGAAGGACTGAACAATGCCAGGTCTGCTGCCTGGCACAGCCCTTAGAGGGAACCTAGCGTGAGCCTTGGGCTCCTAAGGACCAAGCCATAGAAGGCTCAGAGTGACTCCCCCAGTCCCTTTGGCCCCCTCCCCATGAGGGGCTGAGAGATTGTTCAAAGCTTCGGGCAGTGAGACCACAGGACCTGGAGAGGCCTTGGCCCTGTGCGCTGACCCTCAGAGACTGCAGGATGGGGATCCGGTGTGAGCTCTGGACCAGGTGTGGAGAGAGGTATGCTGGTGGGACCCAGGGTAGACCCACATACACGGTGCCGGCTGGACTGTGGCCTCTCTGGCCACAGTGGGGTCTCTGTCTTAGCCTGTGTGACAAATTAATGTGCTAGGACACTGAATGAGCTCTGTCCCAAGTGTATATAATCCAAGTATGAACCCCATTTTCTTTCTATTATTTTCATATTATTTGAAAGACAAAGAGGCAGCGATATTTGCTGCTTCACCGCCCCGGATGCCTGCGACAGCTGGGGCTGGAATAGAGCAAAGCCGGGAGCCTGGCGCTCCATCGGGCTCTCCTACGTGGTTTGCAGGGACCCCACCACTCGGGCCAGCACCTGGTGCCCCTCAGGGGGCACGTTACCAGGAAGCTGGAGCTAGAAGCAGAGCTGAGACCCAAAGCCCATTTCTTAGCTGCATCTGAAACTCCAGTCCGGGGTCCGTCGTTGAAGCTGCCTGGGCCACTTTATCCATGACGTCAACGTTCAGTAAATCACTTGTCAAGGGCTGTGACCCGAGCAGTTCATGGTGAGGATTGGCTTTTCTGCCAGACGTGCTCAGTCCTAACTGGTGAGTGGCCACAGAAGCTGTGAGCACAGCACTCCCCTGTATGTTACTGCCCTGTGTTGTCTGGCACAGGACAGTGGACAGCTGGACACAGCTGCTAGTGGACATCTTTGTGGCAGGCCCTCAGCAGTGGACAGCACCAGAGGGCCGAATTCTTTCCCCGACAGGGAGGACTGGGGAAACGCAGGGTTAGGACACAGATGAGGAGTTTGACGTTCAGCTGCTAAGACGCAGCTTGTCCGTAAGCTCTCTGAGTGGAGTTGTCTGCGAGTGGCTGCATGGAGGGATCTGCTGCTCAGAAGAGAGGTGTGGGCGTTGTGGCAGCCGGGGTCGCCAGTGAGGGGCCAGGCACCGTGAAGAAGGCAGGTGCTCACATGACTCGAGAAACAGAAGCCTTTGGAACGCCCCAGAAGTCCCTGGAGAGAGAGGGGGTGGAGAGAGAGGGAGGAGTCTCATCATAATTGATCATTCAGGCTGTTTTTAAAACAATGGAAGTGGGAGCCCTGACCACCGCGGGAACCAGGGGCATCCAGATCGGGGTGTGCCCCGCCCCCGCCCCGTCTTCCTGCAGAGTTTGCAGGGTTGGGTCTTTATGCCACTGCTGGTGCGCAGGTTGGTTCTGGGGGGTTATAGAAACACTGGGTGCTTGGTGGTGGTCTGCTTTTTATTTCCAGTTGCTGCCTGTTCATGGCATAGGAGGCTGGTTTTCCCTTTTCAGTGGAGATCAACGAGAATTAGGAAAGATGTTTAAACAAAGCAGTCATTTGTTTAAAGAGAGGTTTTGATAACTGTGCACATGATATACAAATAGGCCACACAGTTGGAGCAATGCAGGTCTGAAAGACACTGCCCTAAAGGCCATTCCTATCAACTGCATGCAGCAGGTGCGGGGAAGGGGGCGGTGAACTTGAGCAGCCCACCGAGGGCTGCAGCGGTCAGTGCTGCTGCCAGGACTCCGAGCCAGCCCTGGTGTGAGGGCCCCTGCTCGCTGAGGCCGGGAGGGAGGGGTTTGCCCAGTGAGGCAGTGCCAGGATGCGGCTGGGAGTCCCTGGCTCCCCCTTGTGGCCAGTGCTGCTCAGCCCTCCTGGCTTCTTCTCACCCACCTCACCTGCAGGGGGCACCCTCTTCCCTGGGGTCCTTCTTGACCTCATCCAGCCAATGGGCACCTTGATGTCTCTTGGAAATGCCTCCAGCCTCATTGACTTTATTTTTTTTAAAGATTTGTGTATTTGAAAGGCTGAGGTATGGGGGGCACCAGCGGCAGCCTGGACAGCTGGTGGCCCTCAGTCCAGCTTGCAACTTTCCCGCTGCCCTCCAGCAGCTGTGACATGGAACAAGTCCCCCCCCCCCCAGCCTCAGTCTTATCATCTGAAACATGGGGGTGAAGCCAGGAGATGCCTGCTGTCTACGTGCTGTGGGGGCAGGTCTTTGGTTGCGATTGGCAGAAACTGGAGCCGCTTGGCTGGAGGAAGGATCAGAGAGGGATCAGGGTAGCTCACAGAATCGAGGACAAGGGGGAACACGGACCGTGCAGAAGCCAAGGGAGAGCAGTTCCCGCTCAGGAGCTGGGGTGTGCTCTTGCCGGGGGAGCAGTGGCTGAGACACGGTGGTCAGCTGCCTTCCAGATTTCAATGCTCCGGGGACCCAGGGTCCCACTGGCGTGGCCTGTGTGGCAGGTCCTTGTCCAGGAAGAGCTTCTGTTGATGGCTACACCAAGATGGCGCGCGATACAGACTCTTGATTTCCTAGCACAAAACCAGCTGGGGGCTGTCGCCAGGGGGACAGAGCGCGAGGGGAAGACGGAAGAAGCCAGTCATGGGGTGGGTGTGGGGGAACAGCTGTGGGAGCCCACCTTGTGCACGAGCTGGCCCTCCCCCACCTCTGCTCTGTGTCTTCTGGTCTGGGGGGAGGGGCACTGAGGACAGCCCTGCTCGTGCACAGCAGTGACGGTCTCCCAAGCATGATAGCGTCTCGTGGGGACACCGCCCTGGCCTGGGTGCTTGCAGCTCCTTCAGGGTGCTCCCTCTCGCTGGCCCTGCGGAGATTTGGATGAGAGCCAGGAGGGAGGGAGTGCCCCAGAGCCGGGGCCTGTATGTGCTGGAGCCAAGGTTTTGATGGCTAATTTCAGTCTTTTATTCTGTGTGTTCTCCGGGGGTCTCTGTGCATCACAGTCAGCACATCTTGAGATCAGCAATATTTTAGCCCCTCTCTCTTACTAATCCTGTGTTCTATTTTGTTTGTACTTGATTGCACTACCAAAAACTTGTCTGTTGAAATGGTGGATGAGGAAACAGACAGCACCCCATATCAGTGTCTGATGGAATCCCCCTCCACGTCTGATCCGACTCCCTGCTAACACCCCTGGGCGGCAGCAGACAGTGGCCCAAGGACTGGGTTCCTGCCATCCACTTGGGAGACCTGGGTGGTTTCCTGCACCTGCTGTGGACACTCCTGGAGCTGTGTGTTACCTGTGATGTGTGTGAAGCCTATAACAGTGAGTGCCACGTACGTGTCCATGATCAGTGCCGCTCTGAAGTCCCGTGTGCATCTGCCCAGCGAGTGTCAACCCCCCACAACCCTCCCACGCCCTGAACAAGGTGTGGCTGCACAGGGCTCTGGTTCCGTTTGATGCCTTCATCTAGGCACCCGGTGGGGACTCAGGAGGTGGCGCTGACTTCGAACGCGTGCCTCCTGCCTCGGCTGAAGGAGCTCCAGCAGCCCTCACGTGGGCCGTGCTGGCCTCATGGCAGGGAGGAAGGAGCGCACTGAAGCTGTAGTGATCCTTCAAGCTTGAGAAACTCTGTCATCACCGGCCCGGCAACTCCTCCCTCCCCTGAGCGCACCTGCTGCTCCTCGCGCCATGAGGTCAGCTCTCGCCTTGGTCTGTCTGCACCTTGAATCCAGGCCGGCCGTGGCGACTTGCTTGACAGTGGCTTGTGCTGGAAGAAAGCTCTGGAACTTCTAAGGCCATGACAGGAGGAATCTCACAGCTTGCAGGGTCATCCCTGGGATGCTCCCTCTTAGGATCTGCCTGTCACCCGGTGAGACGCCCAAGACGGGACCTGATGCCTATGTGAACGCCCCAGCCAAGGATGCCCCTGAGGTTCCAGGTGACAGCACCACCAGCAGCTCCATGCAGGTGACAGCATCAACTGTGGGCTCTGTGATGGGGCCTTTGTGGGCATCCAGCCCAGCTGGGCCCCTGGGTCTCTTACAGACTGCAACCAGAGGCTTGAGGAGAAAAGCTGAGTGCAGTCAATATAGGGGGCCATTAGATAACAAGAGAGTGTTGTTGGGGGCCTTTGTGTTTGGGACAGGGTTTTTAAAAGCAGTAACAGCCGGCACCATGGCTCACTAGACTAATTCTCCGCCTGTGGCGCTGGCACCCCGGGTTCTAGTCCCAGCTGGGGCACTGGATTCTGTCCCGGTTGCTCCTCTTCCAGTCCAGCTCTTTGCTGTGGCCCGGGAAGGCAGTGGAGGATGGCCCAAGTGCTTGGGCCCCTGCACTCACATGGGAGACCAGGAGGAAGCACCTGGCTCCTGGCTTCAGATCGGCGCAATGCCGGTGGTAGTGGCCATTGGTGGGGGGGGGTGAATCAATGGAAGGAAGACCTTTCTCTCTGTCTCTCTCTCTCACTGTTCACTCTGCCTGTCAAAAAAAAAAAAAAGGTGGTAACAAACATGTAGTGCATCTGCTTGGAAGGGTACATGTCACTTGTCTCAAATCAAGCAATGAACCCTCAGTCCGTTGGCCAAGAGTTGTTACCCACAGAGCAGAGAAGTATAGTCCTCCCTCTGAGAGAAGCAGCAGGTATTTGGGAATAGAAAAAGGGACTAAAGTAACATGGCTGCGTGACCTATGGACACTGTGATCCATGCATTCGTGACCACGATCAATACTCTTTCACACAATAAAGAAGGGAATAAGGATCGCTTTTGCAATCACAATAACAAAACAGTAGCTGGAAACAACATGAATCTCCCTTGGATACCTCCAGTCCCTGGTCCAGTCCCCCAGGGAGGCTGTGAGAGGGTTCGCAATGAGCTGGTGAGCAGAGATTGCCCGCTGGGAAATCCCCGGTCAGGCTGCAGATAGGCCCCGGCGCTCTGCCGACTCTGCCACTGGCCAACATGGCTTCTGTATCGTCAGAACCTGACCGTGTGTGCTGGGGTTGGGGTGAACACGGTGCGGCAGGGTGGCTGGTCTGGGCAGTACCCGAGACCTCCTCTCTGGCGTAGAGCAGAAAGTCCACAGCAGGTGCAGAGCCGTGGGGCCTGCGCCTCGGCTCCCATGGACACAGCTGGTGGCGGGAGCCTGCCAAGCCACGTGTGCCCTGGGTCCACAGCCCAGAACAGGGCAGGTGACCTTCCAGGAAAAGGCGGGCGGCCTCCAGGGCAGCCAGTTGCTGGCATGGGCTCGGCAGGTTTGTCTGAGCCTCCCTCCCTCCCTCCCCCCTCCCCTCCCCTCCCCTCCCAGAGTCTTCATTCCAAGTGACCCTGGGCTGCCTCATCTTTGGGAGGGAGACTCGGGTGAGTGACCTCTCTAGGGTCCATCTGTGCAGCAGACCCACAAATGACTGCCAGCTGCCGCTATTGGTTGCCGACTCTGGGTCTGGTCTCCAGGACCCGAGCAGAGAAGAGTTTCTGTCTCAGAGGTTTGAGCGACAGGGAGGGAAGAGAAGGGGGTTGGGATGAAGCAGACAGGAGACCATCTCTGTGGCGATGGGCAGTGAGCCATGAGAGGGAGCTGGGGAGAAGTCGACACTGCTGCAGGGCGGAGGGGGGAAGGGCCCTGCCTCCATGGAGTTTGAGTGGGGAGAGTGAGCGAGCGCCAACTTGGATTAGCAAACTGGACACTGGCAGATGCTGCTTGGTGCTGGGAGAGAGCTGTGGTGGGAGGACAGGGAGGAGAGAGAAGGATGGGGGAGAGACACTCAAAGCTGTAATTCTGGAAGGCCTCCCAGAGGAGTTGCTGTGGACACAAAGCCCTGGGTAGGGCCAGGGGGCAGCTGAGGAGGACAGCACAGAGCACCAGAGCCAGGGGACAGCAGCATAGGCCCTGCGGGGCCACGGGCCGGGCATCTAGCTCCCTGCAGAGAGCGGCAGACTCTCCCTGCCTACGAAAGGGCCTAGGGCAGAGCCTTCCCTGAACGAATGGATGGGAGTGGGGGACAGGGCCCCATGCCCTGCCTGACAGGGCCCCTGGGTGCACCTTGCGTACCCGGTGGCTGCCCCGCTCGCCCTGCACCAGCTATGCTGACTTCCTTGCTGTTCCCACCGAGTGCCCGGTGCGCTCCTGCCCCAGAACGAAGCTCAGTATGTTCTTCCACCACGTGTAGCCTTCCCAGTGTGGGCCCCCACCTGGTGCCCCGTCCCCAGGAGCCTGGGGCTCCCTCAGCTTCTTGCAAACTCTGCAAAGTTGTCACTGTCATGAAGCTGCTCCCCCACCCCCGACTCTCCATCCTGTCTCTCCTCCATTCTCCTCCATCTCCCAGGTCTGCTTTGTCTATCGTCTGTCCCCAGCCGCGTCCGTTCCATGAGGTTTGTCTTTGAGAACTGTGCTCCTTGCTGGGATACTGTGTGATACATTGAGGGTGCTGGGGCCCGGCCGTCCGGCGAGGCTGACTCTGATTCCTGGGGCCCCGCCTTGCACATCTTCCATGCTTGTTTCAGTGCTGGCTGGTCTCGGTGTCCCGACGCCCACAGGGTGGAGACACTGGCGACGTGGTGGAGCTTCAGAACACTCGTGCTGGAGCCATTCTCCCGGGTGTGTGCTGCAGGTGTGGAAGCACCCTTTCAAGGCCCTGGGATAAAAATCAGCTGATAGAGGCAGACATTTTAAAAAGGCAGGCAGAGTTAAAAATGTGCCCCAAAGTGGAAGTGACTGCCCCAATGGGACCCCAGAATGACCTGCTGCTTCTGCAGGGCGCGGGGGGGTGGGGAGGGGCAGAGGCATGGGGCGTGGCTTTTACAGGAACCCAGTGGGCTTGGAGAACATGCAGCAGCCCGGGATGAGGTCTGCTGGGCCTGCAGACTTTGTTTTCTGTTCTCAGTGGGACCGGAAGAAAAGACTTGGTATATGCCCGAAACTGTCCAGGTCCAGGCTCTGTTCCGGTGACACGAGTTGAGTCAGTGAAAGCTCAATGCAGGGCCCAGAGCTTTAGGCATACAAAAAGGCCTTGTGCTGCATTGGTGGGAAGCAAGGGACTGATGCAGGGACTGGTCTCCCAGGCAGGTGTCAAGGCCTTGCAGCAGTCTTGGGGTACACAACTGGTGTGGGGGGGCTCCCTGCACAGATGGCAAAGGCTTGTGCCCTGGGAGTAAGCTTGCATTTGTGTGACCTCAGTGGGGCTCATGCAATCGGGTCAGTAATGGGTTTCACAAGTCCAGTATTGATCCCCTGGGGAATCCAGGAATATTGGAAAACCAGGGGCAGCCTTTTGCCTGGGCCAAGCCCTCAGTCCAGGCACTGCAATCCGCTAGGAAAGGATACGTGGCTGTCTGTGAGCCTAAGCAGAGCTGGACTTGACAGGGCGGCTGGTGGGGGGCACGGGGAGCCAGGGGTGTGGTGCCCACGTTCTTGCCTCCAACATGCTCAATACTGATTGCTCAACACAGGCCACCAGGACCCAGCCTGGGACTGAAAACAAAGCCTCACCCAGATGGGTCTTTGTCCTGTTCCTCCTGGACCCACAGGGCCTGCCAGGGGTGGCTGACCTGGCCCCTCCTGCCTACAGATGTCCTTCTTGCTGTTGTGTTTGGCTGCCTTTGGGGGGGTGGGGGTGGGGGTGGGGGTGGGGTCCAGGCTGGTGCAGGTGAGGCAATGCAGCAGGTTCTCAGAGTACAGGCTCGTGCTTCGGAATGTTCCAGAAGGCCATCCGGGGCGTGCACCCCTCAGTTCAGCAGCTCACTCTCCAACTACTTTCTGTCCCCATCTTCTGCAGACCCTGGGGTGGCACTGGACACTCAGAGGGGAGCTGATGACATTGGTTTCTGGACCTTACAGTTCGGGGAGGGACAATCAGCTAGCACTCAGCTCACAGATTCAAGTTTCCGGACAAGGGGTGATGACTCCTGCCCGTGCCCCTCCTCTGATTCCTTTGGTTCTTCTTTGAGCTTCCATGGAGGAGTGGAGCTTCAGCTTCCTGGCTTTTTAATGCAAGACCCTTTTCCCAGGCTCTGCCAGACAGGAGAGGCTGGGTCTTGGGCAGCTCTCCACCCCCAGTGGCTACATGCAGCACAGATCACCTTCCCAGGTGTGGCAGCTGTGAATGGGCTCTGACTATCTCAGGACACCTGTCTTCCAGGCCTGGGCTCCCCACCTGCTCCATCCCGAGACTCCACCATCTCCCCTGCAGGAGGAGAGGGGGCTGGAGAATTCTCAGAATCTAGAGGGAGGGTCTTCAGTGTTCCAGCCTCAAACCTGTTTCTGCTCACAGTCATGGAGCCAACGGGGTACACAGGGAGGTGGGGGAGCACCAGCTCCTCCCACAAAATAAATACTCTAAAGCATGGGGGGTGCAAGGAAGAGGGGTCCGTCACACCCCACGGAGAAGCACGCAGGAGCTAGTACGAGCTTCTCCCATCAGTGGCTGGGGACCATGTGGCCCGAGAGCCCTGGAGGATGGGTCCAAGCAGAGGGACTGTTCATGGACCCTCTGGACAGTCCAGTGGGGCCTCCTGCTAGCCGCAGCCCAGTAACTTCTTTACTTAGATGCAAAGCCCTCCTGGCCCCAGCAAAGTGTCCAGTGTGTTTTAGCATCCCAGGAGGTGGGGGGGGGGGTGGTAGGAAGCACTCTGCATGGTGGTAAGGTAGCATCCTGTGGCCCTACTGAGAGGGACAGAGCCAAGACCATGGTGGCAGCAATGCCTGCCTGGGACTGTGCGCAGAGAGCCACTGTGGGGAAGGTTCCTTTGATGCCTGAAGGATGGCCAAGAGCTAAGGAGAGAAAGAGCAAGGTGGGGAGGGGCGCGTGCTCGTGGGTGAGTGACAGTCAAGGAAGCAGGAGCAGGAGGGCAAAATGCCCGAGCGCAAGGTTGCTGCAGTGTCCTCGGCACCTGGGACCCGGACTTGGACTGGGAAGCAAGAAGAGGGAGTGAAAGTGGAGGACGAACACAGCATGCCTGGAGGAGCAGTTTATGGGTGGTTTCATGCCATGGAGCCTTCTGTCAAGGCAGCGGAAGCCACCATCCACCCATCCATCCACCCATCTACCCATCCATCTATCGATGCATTCATCCATACATCCATCAGTCCACCCACCCACCCATCCATCTGTCCATCCATCTATCCATCCATGCACCCATTCTTCCACCCACCCATCTACCCACCTACCATCACCTGGGCATCAGGAAAGCCCCAGAAGGGGGCTCAGCACCAGCAAGGCTGGAAGAAGAAGTCAGGCCAAGGGGACTGATGGAGGCAACTGACCGAGCAAGGTGACCTTCCCAAAGCTGCTCCACCTCCCACACAGCCCAATCTGGTGCCAGCCCCGTGAGGAGGGACATACATCAGTGCCAGCTGCACAAAGTATTTTCTGTCTCCTGCCCCCACCTTCCAGGATGGCCTGGAAGGCCAGCGTGAGCAGCCAACTCTTGGCCGCCTCCGGGGTAGGCGTGGCTTCAGAGGCGGAGGCGTGGTGGTGCTATGGGGACCTTTATTTGTATTTTCTCTGTGTGGGGTAGGAGTTGCACAAAATGGACTTTGCTGTCTTCTCAAACCAGAGAGCAAGGAGATTTCCGACACTACAGGAGGTGACTGTGCTAATAGGACCCCGGAGTGTAGGAAATCGGGAGAAGTAACTGCCATGGATTGAAGTCCATAGGGAGCGTCCCATTCCATGAGTTCCGAGTGGCGCTGCAGAATCCCCGGCCACCATCGCAAGATGCTGGTGTAAACAGGTGCAATGAAATGACAGACCTAGTCGATGAGCTCCAAAGACCGCTAACATCAACAAGAGCGACAAGCATGGGCCAGGCATGTGGCCGTGGCAATGAAACACCTGTGTCCTCCATCAAGTTCCTGGCTCCAGCTCCTGGCTCCAGCTTCCCTCTATTGCCGACTCTGGGAAGCTCTCCCTGCTCTCCCTGGCCCTGGGTGCAATGCATCCTGCTCGCTGCCTGCCACCTACCTGTCCCCCGTTTGCTCCTGGGCGGCCTCTTCAGACTGGGACACCACATGCCTGCAGCCGCCAGCCCGGCTCCCAGCAGGCACAGGCTCGTGGTGAGCCGCAGGCTTTTCCACCTGAAGTCCAGTTGCTCGTTAAGCTTTTCGGGATGGCTGGAGGAAACTGGTCATGTTAATTCTTCTGCTGAACTGTGGTAAAATACACAGAATGTGAAGGGAGCACTGGAAGCATTAGTACGTGTGCACTCACAGTGTGATGCTACGGCGTGGCCATCGCCCTCCAGAACTTTTCCATCTTGCAAAACCCAAACTTTGACCTCATTAAACATTAACTCCCCGTCCCCCTCCTCCAGGCCCTGGGCCCACCATTCCACTCCTGGTTTCTTTGACTCTTGAACACTATGTCACATAGGCGGAATCAGACAGGGGGTGTCCTTGTGTGATTGGTGTGTTTCCCTTAATAAGGTGTCTTCATGGTGCACCCATGTGGCACCCATGTGTCAGAATTTCTGCTCTTTCTAAGGCTGATCAAGGGCTGGCATTATGGCACAGTGTCGGAGGGCCTGTTTGAGTCCCGGCTATTCTTCTACTGATCCAGCTCATTGCTAATGCGCCTGGGAAAGCAGTGGGAGATGGCCCAAGTATTTGGGCCTCTGCCACCCATTCAGAGACCTGGATGGAGTTTATGGGCATTTGGGGGTGAACCAATGGATGCAAGAGTTTTCTCTCTCTTTCCCTCCCTCTCTCTCTCTTGCTTTCAAATAAATATATTAAAGGGTTGCATAATATTCTAGGAAACTGATTTTTTTTTTTTTTTTTGCAAAATAAAACACTGACAACATAAAAGAGCCTTGGATGGGCCTGGCACATGAATCCATCATGGCTGGTTGCCACGGGACTGCAGCATGGAAGCAGAGACTTGGCCGCTGTGGCAGCTCCTGGCACAGGGCAGCGTGACGACACTTTTGCATGGGTCCTTAGAAACGACCCGTGTCCCCTCCCCCAGGGCTCCATGCTCACCACTGCCTGCCTTGGAGTGTCTCTCTCGCTGGCCTAACTTCATCCCAGGGAGGCCCAGTGCACCCACGGCCCCTTTGAACGTCTCCCTTTCTGATGACCCACATCACCCCCCGCCTGTGTGTGCCGCTGGCATGCGCAGTCACGGCCCCCACCATGCTGCAAGCGGCCCAAGGAGACAGACGCCACCTGCCTCCACTCTCTCCTGTGCATGGCTCTGAAATCAGTTCCCAGGGGGTCGTCTGTGGGCCAGGTGTTGGGGGACACAACCCCTCAGAGGCAGAAGAGACCCTGGCAGGAGAATGGCTATGACATTTTTTTCCAACTTCATCTTTTATTTATCATTTTTGAGAGGACATGTTTTAATTTGCATTATAGTCAAAGGCTTAATGCTCTACCAAATAAAGAGGTCAACAAGCAAAAAGGCAAAAGATCATGTAGTTCAACAGGAAAACAGAGCTATGAATAGTCAGGAGAAAAGACTCAGAAATTTTAAAAGTCCCCAAAACGGTAAAACTATAGTAAGTGTATAATTCTTGACAGTTTGAAAAAAAAAAAAGATTTAAAACAGTTTGATCAACACTGTATTTTGCAGCAAAACTGACACACATAGGTATTTCTTGTTTTTCTGGTTTTAAAAAAACTTTTAGATCCTACATATAAGGGAGAGAGTGCAATGTTTGTCTTCCTGGACCTGGCTTATTTCACTCCCCATGGTGTCTGCCAGTGGCAACCATTTTGATGCAAATGGTAGAATTTCATTTTTTAAAAAAGGTGGTATTTATTTCTTTGGAAGGCAGAGTTACAAAGAGAGGGAGAGAGAGGGTGAGTGTTTTTTCTTAGATCTGTTGGCCATTGTGTTTCTTCTTTTCAGAACTGTCGAAGTCTTTGCTCATTTCTCGATTGATCTTTTTTGGTTGTGGAGTTTTTTGAGTTGCTGCAGTATTCTGGATATTAACCCCTTGTCAGATAAGTAACTTGCAAATTTGTCTCTGGTTCTGCTGACGTCTTTTCCCTCCGTTGATTGTCTTCTTTGCGGTGCAGAAGCTTCCGAGTTTGATCTAGTCCCACTTGTCTAGTTTGCATTTGCTGCCCATGCTCTGGGGATCTCATCCAAGAAGTCATTACCTATGCCAATGTCTTGGAGAGTTTCCTCTGCATTTTATTTAGCAACTTCGTAGTCTAGGGTTTTAAATTTAGGGGTTTGATCCATCTTGAGTTGATTTTTGTATATGCTTAGAGGTAGGGATCCAATTTCATTATTTTACATGCATACACCCAGTTTTTTGTTTGTTTTGACAGAGTTAGACAGTGAGAGAGAGAGAGGCGGAGAGAAAGGTCTTCCTTCCGTTGGTTCACCCCCCAAATGGCTGCTATGGCTGGCGCTACGCCGATCTGAAGCCAGGAGCCAGGTGCTTCCTCCTGGTCTCCCACGTGAGTGCAGGGGCCCAAGCACTTGGACCATCCTCCACTGCCTTCCCGGGCCACAGCAGAGAGCTGGACTGGAAGAGGAGCAACCAGGACAGAATCTGGCGCCCCGACTGGGACTAGAACCCCTGGTACTGGCACCGTAGGTGGAGGATTAGCCTAGTGAGCCGTTGCACTGGCCACATACACCCAGTGTTGCCAGCAATATTTATTGAAGACATTATCCTTTCTCCAATTTGTGTTCTGGGTGCTTTTGTCAAAAATCAGTTGGCTGTATGTACATGGATTAATTTCTGGGCTCCCATTTCTGTTTTATTGATCTGTGTGTCAGTGCCATGCTGTTTTAATTACCATAGCTTTGCAGTATGCTTTGAAGTCAGGTATTGCAATGCCTACAGCTTGATCCCCATCCCCACCATCCCCAGCCCCAGTATCACTTTGGCAATGAACTTTGCAACCACAGCTTAGCTGTTCAGAAATATTCATGTTTGTTCTTCCAGGTCGTCAGCTGGTTCTAGCTAAAGGCACAAGGCTCTGTGTAAAGTCACTCACTTTTGGGGGCAGATACAGAAGGAAACCACCCCGACCCCTGAAACCCCATTAGGAATATGTCCTAAATAGCAGGACGCAAGGTGACAGCTTGCGTAACTCTCCAGGCAGGAACAGCTGAGCAGGGCTCCCAGGAGCTGAGCAGAGGGTATGGTTGCCCCAGATTTAAACACCAGTTTGGGTCACTTGCCCTGCTGTTTTGATTTCTCGAAGGCCACAGGCTGGGGCTAGGTTAATGTTTCGTTTGTAGCGTACACACAGCACCCGGTTACTGAGTCCACAGAGAGCAAGCTGACTCATGCTTACAAAACAGAAAAAGAACCCGTGTCTCCAGCCATGTGGTCGCCCCCTACACCCCCAGCCTCTTACACACACCCAGGGCCACACAGAGCACGCACTGCCCTCCCCAGGAGGACCTCGCCACAACGGGTCCTGTAGAAAGTTCTAGCTCTCTCAGATGCAGATAAGCACGCCTCCACCCTCACCTGCAGGGGCCTCTGCTGTGTCAGGGCTCTTGGGTTTACAGACTCTGCCAAATCACTGGCCATCTCCCACGTGCACAATACACACCCCTCCCACGTGCAAAACACGCCCACCCCTCCAGACCTCCCTTAAAAGCCCCGTCCCAGGCAGAGTCCGCTCAGGGGCTGGAATCTCTGCACCTGAGTCAGATCAGCTGCAGGTGAGGCGCTGTGGGTGAGTCCGAGAGAGCTGCTTGCACCCAGCACCCAGCGGTGGGCCAGGCACAGGAGCCACCCTGCGGACATTCCTGTAAAGGGGATGGGGGTTGGAGGCTCACGGAGTCTCCGTTCCACGGCGGTGTTCAGATCCTGTTGGGCAGATGCTGGGAGTCCCGGTCTGACTCCTGCCTGCGCTCCGGGCTCTGGGCTCCGCTGTGTGGACTCTTGGTCCTGCTCTGCGAGTCGCCCTTTCTTCTTCACGAAACGGGGCCCACGTTTGCATCCGTGTAGCTTCTCAGTCTATGTCTGGGCAGGCAAGAGGCCCCTCTGCGTTCTCTGCCATCTCTGACCCTGGCAGTCCGAACTGGCACTGTGTTGGCAGTGCGATCTCTTTGAAAACTTGGTGAGAATTGCAGCGAGGTTCAGGCCTTCAGAGAACAGTCAGACCCCCATGTCTCTCTCTCCCTTGGCCTCTGCATAGACTTGAAGCCTCTTAGAAGCTGTGGCTTTTAGCCGCATGCTCTGAGCGGCCGCTCGAATCCTTGGGGACTTGACAAAGGATTTCCCAGCCACACCCCCGGCCTCATCCTCAGAGGCTCTTTAGCCTGCATGGGCCTGCACTCCGTCTTGCTCATTTTACCTTCTCTTGGTGGCTGGAGAAGCTAGGAGCGTCCAGCGTTCCAGTAGAAGCAGCAGCCAGCAGCCAGCAGGCGCTTGCGGCACTCTGCCTGGAGATCGCCTGAGCCACGTGGCCCGGGGTCATTTGGTTCATCTTGCACTTTGCGTATCACTGTGGGAAAACCTTCCGCTTCAGCTTCCCTGCTCTCCCGTTGCGCACCTCTGAGAGCAGGGGATCCTCTCCGATTTCCTGACACCCCTTCTTGGGGGTGTCACGCGCCAGTCCTTCTGCCTTCTCTCTCCTGGAAGCAGGGTGCACCCTGCACTGGGAGCCCCTTACAGTCACTTCTCCTGCAAATTGCACGGAGCACCTTCCACCCACACGCACTGGAGAATCCCCAGGGCGCCGAGTGCTCCTGGCCCTCATGCCTCAACGGGGCAAATGTGTTCATCCAGTCACCCCAAAAGCAGAGGCAAAATTGCAATTGAGGAGCATAAAACCGGGGACTTCTCTTTTTCATGGGACTGTCCCAGAGAGAAGCTTCCCCGAAGATGTGGCGTCAGGGCTGAGGTAGGAGTATTTGTCCTTGAGAAAGGTCAGCAGCTCATAGGAAGGTCACAGTGTAACTGAGGGACAGCAGGGAGACTTGGATGCCTGAAGAACCAAGGGGACATTGCCAGCTAACAGGCTACAGGACTCTGCAGGGAGAGGTACCCCTAATTGCAGCCGTCAAGTGTTGTGAGCAAAATACCTGCATTCAGTCAGTCAACAAACATTTAGTTAGCAAGCAGTATGTGCTGTCAACTGTGGGATCCAAGAGTGAACACCCTCATAAGTTTGTTGCCCTGTCATGGGACAGATAGTAAGTGAACAAGGAACAAGGGAATATCAGGTACATCATAAATGGTGTGAAAGGACTGAAACAGGAGGTGGCCGGGGGACCTCCTTAGGTCAGGTGGCCTGGGACAGTGTCTCCAGGGCTCTGCGTGGGGTATCCACCCTTGCTAGACCAGAGCTACTGGCTGGAGCAAGTAGGAACCTTTAAGTCAGAGGCTGCAGCAAGCGGGAATGTTTGGACACGATAATGGGACAGGGGCTGGAGCAGGTGGAGAGGGCTCAGAACCAGTGAGGCTTGGAACCTGGAGGGGCAGAGAGGAGCCTAGCGGCAGGTGGAGGAAGGCACCCTGGCAAAGGCAGCCAGGCAGCCGGGATCAGTCCCTGTGTTCTCCCCCCCCCCCCAACTTGGCTGGACTCAGATGAAGACTGGTGACTTCAGTAAGACAGGGCGGATCAGCTTGGGAGCCAAGAGCCAGGGAAGGGTTAGCAGCAGCCTCTCTGGCTGCCCCACATCCACCCGGCCAGGCACTAGCCCCCACCCCTAGGTGTCCGAACAGCACAGGATTTTGCTGGGCCCTGTGGGCATCCACAGCTCATTCTCAGCGAGTGAGGGCCTGACTCTTCTGGCCAGGGGTCCTTTTGCTCATTAACCTCACCAGGGAGCGAGGAGCTAGTGTGCTAACCCTGTGCCCCGGCCTTTTCACTGCCCTGGGAATCCGCCCAGGGTCCACACTGGGCCCTTCATCTTGCCCTAAATCGCAGCCAGCGCAGGCTCTGCTAGGTAGCCTTGACCTTGGCCTTTGCCGAAGCGAGCGAGCCCGGTGCTGGAGAGCAAGGCCTGCAGCGCTGGTGGCGCAGCAGAGCCGCCCCCGGCCCGGCCCCCATCCCCCCCCCCCCCACGCCGCCCGCCTCTCCGCCCGCCCCACGCCCCTCCCCTCGCGGGCTCCGGCCAAGGCCGCCGCCGACTGACCCGACGTGCAGGCGCGGGCCCCACCTCCTCGCCGCCCGACCGGGTCTGCGCCGTCTCCGGCCCCGGGACGGCGGCTCGCAGAGGTCGTGTCGCCCGCGACACCTGCGCCTCCTCCGGTCCTTGGTGAGTGCCGCGGGCCCGCGGGAGGGAGGCCAGGATTCCGGGGGCTCCGGGCTCGCTGCGAGCCTGTCGGAGGGGCCGCGGGCTCGGGACCCAGACGCGGGGTTAGGGAGTTCACACGTCCTATGGCGTGCGCACTGCTGGCCCAGCCCACAGACGGGCAAACTGGGGCTCAGAAATGGCCACCCCAAAAGGGTTGCGGACTCTCCCCTCCCCCGCTCTGGGACCCAGCGGGCTTCCCAAAGCCCCTCACCCCATTGTCGGGACTGGGAAAGGGGCCCCGTGATCGGCCTGGCCCGAAAGCCTCCTGCGAATGGAGCGGCTGCGTCTGGGCTCCCTGGGCCCGGGGTCCGCCGCCTGCCCGCCAAAGGGCAGCAAGAACCTCCGACGTGCGGCCGGGGGCAGACCTCAGCCCGGGACTGGGGGGCGCGATGTTGGCCACGGCGAGTTCCCTGCCCTCGGAGCCTCAGATCTCGTTGGCGGATCTGGGAGGAGGGGTGGGGGAGCGGCCCCTGGCAAGGCTAAGGGACGAGGCTGCTCCTCCTGGCCCGCTAAACCCCAGGCAGGATAAAGCCCGGAGGTGTTCCTTAGGCACCCACCGAGGCACGGAGATGGAGATGGAGATGGAGAGGACTCCTTCTGGCGGGAGCTGAGGCTGCGGGTGCAGGGCCGGGGTCACTGCGCTGAGGCCTGTTCCCAGTCCCCAGAGCTGGGGGAGAGGTCACGGGGGGCCAAGGCATGGCCTCCAGGGGACCCTGCTGTGGAAGGGACAAAGTGTTCTCCCAGCTGGGAGGCCAGGCTGAGCAGAATAATTGCAGGAGAGGGCTGAGCAGCCGGGCAGTGGGCACCTTGCAGCCCAAGGTAGGGTGTTGGGCATAGCCCTTGCCTTGCTACGTCCCTGACCGTAGTGCCCAGCTCACACCGCAGGTCCTGGGGAGCCAGGCTTGGACTGGGGGCTGGGGGAGGGAGGTCTAGAAGCCCTGAGGGTCTTCCCTCCCTCCCCAGGCCTTTGGCTTGCAACCCGGGAGGGCGCGAACGCAGTGGCTTCGCTCTGGCTCCGGCTCCGGAGGGGCCGAGGTGGAGGGGCAGAGGTGGGGGGGCCGAGGTGGAGGGGCAGAGGTGGGGAGGCCGAGTGGGGCCCCGTCCCTCCTGCACCTGTTCTGCGTGCAGCCAAAGGCCAAGGTTGGTGGAGACATCTCCGCAGCCCGCGTGCCTCCTGGGCCCAGCTTCCCTGCCACCTGCTTCCCTACAGCCAGTAGATGGGGGTTTTGGTATCCCTTTATTTTTCCCACAAGTAATACACGTCCAGTATAGAAAAAGAACAGAGCAGTCGGGTAAGAAGAAATAATGATAATTACAATAATCTAAGCATATCGAAACCGCGAATCCTCTACCCAGTAACTTTTAACGTTCCAGTGTAGACTGTTCCAGGCTTTTACACTGCAAATTAACAATCCCCCCCCCCCCAAGCACACACACAATTGCACACCTGCCTCACATTGTAGTTCACCTCCTGTGTGCTGGGCACTATGTCACGATGTCTGGCTTACAAGATGAGACTGTCCCATAGCAAAAATCCACATGTATTTATTTTCTTGTCCCCATATAATAGAAGTGAAATTGCCCAGCTGGAGGGATTGAACCATTTTTAGGATTTTGGTACTCATTGCCACAGCAGACAGTTTGCACCAGTTTGTTTGCCATTTCCCCATAAGGTGGCATCCATGGGGTATTTATGTTTTTACATACTGTCGAATCTTATGGGAGAAATAGAACCCCTTATTTTCTTTGTTATTTCTTTGAGAATCTGAGATTTGAACATGTTTTTATTCATAGGTTGATGGTAAGATTTTTTTTTTCCGTGTCTTGTGGCGAATGGTGGGACACACGCAGGGTTTCACAGGCTTCACAGAAACTGGGTAATTGTGGAAAAAAATGCAGAAATGGCAGAGGTTTCTGCAGCAGACTTAATGGATCTTTGAAGTCCAGGTTCCAAAAACTCCTTGGAGCCTCTTCTTAGGATGTGTTCTCCTATGCACATTGGCCACACACTGTTTCACTTTTCTCCTTTAGTGTCAGCGTTCCCTCAGAGTGTGATCTTTGATGTGTTTGTCTTCGATTTAAACATCGGACAGTGTCTGGAGTCAGGTGTGCCCTGCAGAACTAGGTTATTGATTTGTTATTAGCTGAAGGGCACAGGGTAGTTCCCTCTGGGTGCGGTGCCTCCTCTGGGCTTTCACACCTGGGGGGCACCTGCATATCCACTGCCTTCAGGGACAGTTTCCCAGGCCTGAAACCCCCCCCACACCTCTACAACCCCCACCCCCGCGTGCTCCCTGAGCCCCCCTCCCCTCCCCCACCCTGGCTCGCTCGGCAGTTTTGCCTTTTCCTGAACGTCATGAAGCTGGAATCAGAGCAGCAGCGGTGTCAGACTGGTTCTTCCCCTCGGCCGTGTGGCCGTGTGCGCTGAGGGTTCCTCCCTGTGTTTCTGCAGCTCACGGAGCCTCTCTTTCTGTCACTGCGCCATCTTCCTTCGTTTTTTTTTTTTTTTTTTTTTTTAATTTTTTTTTTTTTTTTGACAGGCAGAGTGGACAGTGAGAGAGAGAGATACAGAGAGAAAGGTCTTCCGTTGCCGTTGGTTCACCCTCCAATGGCCGCCGCTGACGGCGCGCTGCGGCCGGCGCACCGCGCTGATCCGATGGCAGGAGCCAGGTACTTTTCCTGGTCTCCCATGGGGTGCAGGGCCCAAGCACCTGGGCCATCCTCCACTGCACTCCCGGGCCACAGCAGAGGGCTGGCCTGGAAGAGGGGCAACCGGGACAGAATCCGGCGCCCCGACCGGGACTAGAACCCGGTGTGCCGGCGCCGCAAGGCGGAGGATTAGCCTGTTGAGCCACGGCGCCGGCCAATCTTCCTTCGTTTGAATGTGGGTGCACCACAGTTTGTTTCTCCGTTCGCCTGCTGGAGGTCATCTTGGGTGCTTCCGGGTTTGGGCAGTTCTGAACAAAGCTGCTGTCTGTATTTGTGCACAGGTTTTTGTGTGGACGTTAGTTTCTACTCGTTTGGGTAAATACACAGAGAGAGGTTGATGGGGCATGCGGCACATACGCTCCTTGTGTTGGAAGAGACTGTCAAACTGTCTTCCAACCAGACTACACCCGATTTTCATCTCTACCCTCAACGAGTGAGAGCTCCAGTTGCTTTACATCCTCCTCTGCGTTTGGCATCAGCTCCATTTGGGTTCCAACCATTCTCATGGGTGTGTGGTGATGTCTCGTTGTTATATTCCACATTGCAGTCCATCATGAGTAATAGTGTTGAACATCTTCTTATGCATTCCTCTGCCCGTTTGTATGTCTTCTCTGCTGAGGTATCTGTGAATATCTTTTGCCCATCTTTATTTATTTTTAATTTTTGGAGAGTTAGAGTTATAGACAGTGAGAGGGAGAGATGGAGAGAGAGATCTTCCATCCGCTGGTTCATTCATCAAATGGCCGCAACGGCTGGAATTGAGCCATTCTGAAGCCAGGACCCAGGAGCTTCCCCTGAGTCTCCCACGTGGGTGCAGAGGCCCAAGCGCTTGGGCCACCTGCTGCTGCTTTCCCAGGCCATAGCAGAGAGCTGGATTAGAGCAGCTGGGACATGAACCAGCACCCACATGGGATGCCTGCACTGTAGGCAGTGGCTTTATCCACGATGCCGCAATGCTGGCCCCAGATCTGTCTTTATCAAACATTCACTCCCACTCTGTAGCTTGCCTTTTTGTTCCTGTGATAGTGTCCTTCACAGAGAAGTGAACTCTGGCTCATCCATTCTAAATTCCATGGGTCCCTCCATGCTGTGTCTCGAAAGTCATCACTGAACCTGAGGCCATCTAAGTTGTCTCCTGCATTTACTCCATCTTCTAGGGACTTTGCAGTCTGATGATTCAGCTTTAGGTCTCTGCTCCACTCTGAGTTCACTTTTGTGAAAGGTGTGGGGTCTGTGTCTAGATTCATAATTTTTACGTGTGAGTGTCTGGTCATTCCAGCTTCTTTCGTTGAAACACTGTCTTGTCTCCATGATACTGCCTTTGCTCCTGTGTCCAAGACCAGTTGACTGTATTTAAGTGTTATCTATTTCTCTTCTAAAATCTAAAACCTATCCCTTGGCCAAGACCCCACTGTCTTTTACTGAAGCTTTACAGTAGGCCTTGAAGTTGAATGGTGTCTATCTTCCCCCTTTGCTCTCCTTCAATACTGTGTTGACTGCTCTGAGTCTTTTGTTTTTCCACATAGACTCAGAATCAGTTTGTTGGTATCCACAAAATAACTTGCTGAAGTTTTGATCAGGATTAGGTTGATCTATAGATGAGGTGGACTGATAGCTTGACAATATTGTCTTTCTATCCATGAACATGGAATATCTCCCCATTTATTTAGATGTTCTCTGATTTCTTTCATTATAAGATGGGTGGTTTTCCTCATATAGGTCTTGGACATATTTTGTTAGGTGTAAACCTAGTTTTTGTTTTTTGGTGCTACCGGGAATGGAATTATATTTTTAATTTCAAATCTCTGTTGTCTGTGGCTGGTCTCGAGGGCACCTCATTACTTTTAAGGACAGTGATTAATTGTGAACACAGTTTGTTCTTGTTTTCTCATCTGTATGCCTTTCATTTGCTTTCTTCCTTTTACTGTATTATGTTGACTAGGAATGATGAGATGGGACTTCCTCACCTTGTCCTGATCCTACAGGGGAAGCTTCATGAAGTATGCTGTTAGCTATAGGATTTTTGTAGATTTTCTTTCCCAATTTAAGTTCCCCTCAGTTTCTAATTTGCTGAGAGCTTTTGATCATGAATAAGTATTGGATTTCATCAAATGCAATTTCTAGATCTCTTCATGTGATAAGATTTTTCTTCTCTGACCTGTTTATTCCATGAATTACATTAATTGATTTTCAAATGTTTAGCCTAGAATAAATTTCACTTAGTGATTGTATTTAATTCCTTTTATACATTGTTGGATGTGACTTATTGATGTTTTAAGAGTTTTGACATCTGTGTTCATAGGAGATATTGCTTTGAGTATTTCCTTTCTCCTCCCTGGTTTTTGGTAGTAGGGTAAGTTTGGCCCCAGAAGTGAGACAATTCTCTTTCTGTTTTCTAGAAGAGGTCGTAGAGAATTGGTATGATTTCTTCCTTAAATGTTTGGTGGAATTTATAAATCCAGGTGCTTTCTCCTTGGAAACATTATTAATTATTGATTCAACTTCTTTCATTGATGCAGGCATATTCAGATCATCTATTTATCCTTGTGTGAGTTTTGGGAACTTGCGCCTTTCAAGAGACTGTTGCATTTCATCAAAGTTATCAAACATGCAGACGTAGAGCTGTTCATAACAGTCCTTGATTGTCCTCTCAGTGAACATGGGTCAGTATTGATGGCTCTTCTCTCATTTATGATACAAGTAAGCTATGTCGCCTCTCTCTTCCTAGTTAACTTGGCTTATCAGTTTTATTCATCTTGTGAAAGACCTGGCATTTGGTTTTATTGATTTTCTCCAACGATTTCCTGTTTTGAATTTCAAATTCTACTTTAATTTTTATTCTCTTTTTCCATCCACCCTGGATTAAAGTGCTCGTCCTACAATGGAAGCTTGGATTACTGATTTTAGGTCTTTCTTGCTTAATGGTGTATACATTCAATAGTCTGAATTTGTCTCTCAGGATGGCTTAAGCTGTATCCACATGAATCTTCATGATAGCAAAATGCCCAATCTGGGGAACACATGAAGAAAAGAAGTTTATGTAGCTCACAGCTCTGGAAGCTCAAATGCACACAGGCCCTTGGTGGAGACACTCAAACCGCATCCAAACCCATGGCATTATCCCACATATTTTGATAAATTATATTTTTATTGTAGTTTCATTCAAAGCATTTCAAAATTTCTCCTGAGACGTCTTTTTTTTTTTTAAACCTACGTATTGCATCGAAGCATTTCACTCTATCTCCATACAGTGTGTACTTTCTGCATTCTTTCTGTAGTTGATATCCAGTGATTTGATTGTGGTCTGAGTCGTTTTACGACTCCTTCTCTGTGACTCTTGGCACATGTGTGTTTCGTGGCCCAGGGTGTGGTCTGTCTTGGCCACTATTCCATGTGAGTTTGACAACAATGTGTATTGTGCCATTGGGGGACGTGTTCAATAAATGGGGAATTCATGTAGTCACGTGATGGTGCCGTCCGTTTTGACTGTGTCCCTCCTGACTCCCGGCGGGCCTGGTGCCTCAGTGGGCACCCACAGAGGGGCCTCGCGGCATCCTCGTCTGTGTCTCCTTGCCGTTCTGCTGGCGTGATATGAAGGGGCGCCGAGGTCAGGAGGGCTGTGCCTCCCTAGATGAGTTAGTGCCGCTGTCCCAGAAGTGGGCGAGTTTCCGCCAGAGCAGATTCTTAGAAAAGCGAACTCAGCTTCGCTCCTGCCCCTCACTTTCCTGCTCTCTCCCAATGTGGTACAAGAAGGCCCTCGGCAGGTGCCAGCCCCTTAGCCTGGCACTCCCCAGCCTGTGGATTTGTGAGAAACGGATGCCTTCTCTCTATAAGCTGCCCCAGGCCATGGTGGTCTGTTACAACAACAGAGAAGGGCTGAAGGCTCTCCCAGCTTTTTCCTGCACGTGTTTCGCACCTCCACCTCCGTTGGCACAGCAAAGGGTTAAATTGTCCTGCAGAATCAGCCCCTCCCCATGGCCCAGTCCCCTTCTTTTTGTCCTATAATCTTTCTTGCCCTGAGTATTCTTTTCTGAAGTTAATAAAGCTACTGGTGTTACCCAGTGTGTGTTTCCCATCTCTTTACATTTAATCTATTCGTGTTTTTGTGTAAAAGTGGGCTCATGTAGACAGCATATAGTTGGGTCCTGATATTTTTTAAAAATCTACTCTGATCATCTCTGTGTCTTAACGGTGAGGTTGAAAGAGATTCTTGATCTGGTAGGTTCAAGGTCTACGATATCTATGATTGCCTCCCATCCATTGCTGCTGATACCTGTTTATTTTATTTTTTTATATTATCCCATTTCCATTTTTCCCTTAGTGCATGACTCGTGTCCTTTGTTGCTTTTTTAAGTGATCACCTGGAGAGTTTGCAGTGTACGTTTTCAACAATCCACAGAGAAGACGTTTCCAGTAACACTACTATGAGCAGTGCGGGTGCCTTAGGACAGAGCTCCTCACCCCTCCCTTCCGTGCCTTCTTGTCACCGCTGCCATTCATGTCACCACCCATGAGCTACTGAAAGTGTCACTGCTATTTCTATTTTGAATACAATGCTATCTGGCAGATTAAGAATTAGAAAACCTATTAATTTTCCCTTTATTTCCTCTTTGGTACTCTTCCTTTATGTAGATCTGAGTTTCTGACAATGTCATTTTCCCTTTGAGTAGCTCCTTTTAGCAAACCTTGTGAGGCAGGTTTTTGTTTGAGAAAGTCATTATTTCTCCTTCACTTACAAAAATATTTATTATTTGGGAGGCAGAGAGACTAACAGAGTGAAAGAGCTCCTATCTGCTGGTTTACTCCCCAGATGCCCAAAATGACCAGGGGCTGGGCCAGACCCAGACAATGGCCCAGGCAGAAGCCGGGAGCCTGGAACTCAATCCAGGCCTTCCACACAGGGGTGGCAGGGACACAAGTACTTGGACCCTGCACCTGCTGCCCAGCAGAGTGTGCATTAGCAGGAAGCTGGGATTGGGAACAGAGCCACAGCTCAAACCCAGGCACTCAGGTGTGGGGTGTGGGGGTCCCTGACTGCTAGGCTACATGCCTTCCCCTTTCTCTTTTACACAAACAACAAACAAACTTATTTATCTATCTGAAAGGTAGCCAGAGACAGAGAGAGATTACCCATCTGCTGGTTGATTCCATGAATGCCTACAGTGGCCAGAGCTGAGCCAGCAGGGACCCAACTACTTAAGCCATCACCTGCCCCCTCCTAGGGTGTGCATCAGTAGGGATCTGGAATTGGGACTGAAGTGGGAACTCACACTCAGGCACTTTGATATGGGATGTGAGTGTGTTAGCCACTGTGCCCAGTTGCCTGCCTCTGTCTGTGATGCATTGTCAGTTGATTTGTTGATGTGGTGAGAAATGGAGTCTAGTTTCCTTTTTATGCATGTGGCTATCCAGTGTTCCCAGAACCACCTATTGAAGAGACTCCGTTCTTCAACATTCTTGGTGCTTTTGTCAGCATCTAGTTGGCTGTTATGCAAGGATGTATTTCCAGGCTCTACTGAGTTCCCTTGGCCCTTGAGTCTGTTTTTATGCCAGTATCAAGCTGTTGTGGGTGTTCTATTTTGTAGTCAGGTAGTGTGATGGTTGCAGCTTTGTTCTTTTTGCTCAAGATTGCTTTGGCTATTTGAGGTCTTTTGAGGTTCCACACAAATTTTAGGATTGTTTTCCCTATTTTTGTGAAAAATTATCATTGATATTTTGATAGGGATTATTTTGAACATGTAGCTTGCTTTGAATATGTGGATATTTTAATAATATTCATTCTTCCAGTCCATGAACATGGGATACCTTTCCATTTGTGCCCTCTTCAATTTCTCTAATGTTTTATAATTTTCATAGTAAGGCTCTTTCACCTCTTGATTAGATGTATTTCTAATTTCTATTGTAAATGGGCTTGCTCTCTTGATTTCTCTGCAGATAACTTACTATTGGTGTATAACAAGACTGCTGGTTTTGTGTGTTGATTTTGTGTCCTGCAACCCTGCTGAGCTTGTCTATCTGGTTTGTTGTGAAGTGTTGGGTGTGTTCCATGTATATGATCATGTCATCTGCAAATGGATAGTTTGACCTCTGTTCCAATTTGCTTACCTTGTGTTTCTTTCTCACCTAATTGCTCTGTCTAGGATTTTATGCCCTGTCAAGTAGAAATGACAAGTACGGGCATCCTTGACTTCCTCCAGATTTTAGGGGAAAAACTTTCAGTTTTCCCCCACTGAGTCTGATGTTAGCTGCGTGCTTGATATATGTGGCATTTATTACGTGGAGGTCCGTTTCTGCTCTTTCTCACTTGTTGAGAGTTTCTGTCATGAAGGGATGTTGAAGTTTGGAAAATGCCTCTTCTGCGTCTGTTGAGATGAGCGCACAACTCTGTCCTTTGTTCTGTTCATGTGGTATTGATTGGCATATGTCAGGCCATCCTCGCATCTGTGGGATGAATCCTGCTGGATCATGCTGAATGTGCCTCTTCACGGGCTGTGAATTCAGTCGGTTCTTTCGCTGGGATTTCTCCCCAGTCTTTACTGTGGGAACCTAGCAAAGCTCCTGGAGGTAAAGCTCACAACACCATGAGCCCTCCTGGGCTTGGTCCTCCCCACCCCCACCTCCACCCACACCCCCAGTGTTGGCTCTCAGCCTTGTGCGCACTGAGCCTCCAGCAGTTCATCCGTCACACTTCAAGCTTGGCTGCCCTGGCACTGGCCGGTGGAGGGCTCTGCTCATGAGCTCCTGCTCTGGTGAGATGTGCGCCTCCACCTGGCCCGCTCCCCAGCTGGGAACAGCACTTTGCTCCATGGCCTCAATTCACAGACGAATCTAAGAAGAGTTGTTCATTTGCTGTTGGTTCAGCTTTCAGCTTGTGAGGCCAAGACTGGTGACTTCCAACCCCTTTATGGGCCAGACTGGAAACCAGAATTCCTCTTTGTCATTCAGTTTTTCCTTTTTGGATCTGTGACCCAGGCTCCAGCGTACTGAATAGTCCATCCTTCTCTTGCCGATGTGAAATGCCAGTGTGTTCATATGAAGCACTCCTCTCTTGTACTCTGGTTTTCCCTTTGTTTGGAAAGGTACTTCTAGAAGTTCACAGAGAATTGCAAGTTTAATTTGGTGGAACAGATTTGAAATCCATGAATAATTTTTGTCATAATACATATTTCCCCTGAACTGTGTGAAGTGCTCCCTTACATACAAACATGCACGTCCATGTGTATGTGATTAAGAAAGTGCCAGTCTTCCACGTGCAAAATCCTAAATAGGATATTAGCTCATGAAATCTGTCACTGAGATAGCTGTTTGTTAAAAGTAGCTTGTGACTGAGTATGTGTATGCTAAGAAGGCAAGGATAATTCAGTATAGAGTCGCTATTCATGAGCTTTGTGAATAGAGATCTCTTTTGATGAGCTAAAACTCATAGAACCTGCTTAGGCTGAGTGTTTTCATACCTGTGACCTAGGAAAGATGCCCCCAGCTCACAACCACACAGACGCATGCGCACAGGCACGGTGAGAACCTTGAGCGAGGACCTCTGCAGCATCCCTCTTTGTGGTAGCCTCAAACCGGAACCCACCTAGCCGCCCATCAGCAGTGCAGTAGGGGAATGAACTGTGGCAGATGCAGAACGTGGTGCAGCCGGGCACAGCCACAAGGCTACTATTGGGGAGATCCACAGATACAATGTATGGTTGCTTCGCTGTCCAAGGAGTGTGTGTGTGTGTGTGTGTGTGTGTGACGTCCTGCTGCATTTCTTGGGGCATAGTGGCCATCACAGGCTCAAAGGGGCTGATTCCTCCTTGCCCTAGCCCCCGGCTACCCCCGTCTTCATCCTTGGCACTGTTTGCCCAGGCCCCCTGCCCTGTTGAGGCTGAGGGCGATGGTCCCTTCAACTGAAGCCTCCCACACCCAGCCCCGGGGCCCCACCCTGGTTCCTCTTGTAGCTCCCTTGCTCTGCGGCATGTGGCATCTTTCTCATTAAAATGTGAGGACGCCGAGGCTTGGTGTGACCTGACTGAGGCCACAGGACTCCAGTTATGGACCTGCTCAGGTACCCTCCAGGCTTCCATGCCCAGCGTTCCATCTCTTTGGGGGGCTTTCAAATAGGACTCCCCAGAAGCTCCTGCCTCCCTCTCTCTGACTCACCTGCCACGGATCTGAGAGCCCACTGTCCCCGTGGGCACCAGGCGGACACCTCTTCCGGTGCCATCCCCAACGGCGGTCTCCCTGGCAGGTGCCGTGTCTTGAGGCAGGGCCGGTTCCCCAGAGCCCGCCCCACTGATGCTGAGGCCTGATTCCTTGCCCAGGGCCTCCCGACACCTGCTACCATGAAGATCGCTGTGATTGGGCAGAGCCTGTTTGGCCAGGAGGTGTACTGCCACCTGCGGAAGGATGGCCACGAGGTGGTGGGCGTGTTCACCGTCCCGGACAAGGATGGCAAGGCCGACCCCCTGGGTAAGTGCGTGGCCCCAACTGCAGGACGGGGGACGGGGACCTGTCCAGGCAGAGGGGCGGCAGTGGGCACGGGGGCAGAAGCAGAAGTCTGCAGGGTCTTGGCGGGGAGGCCTAGCTGAATCCTGCTGGGGGCCACTGGCTGGTGGAGGTCCCCACACATACCCCTTGGTGGTGTGGGGTGGCCCTTGTGTCCTGGAGAAGTGCCACGGAGAAGCCCAGCCATCCCCTAGCTTCTCAGAGCCTCACCGTGCTCTGCAGGGGCTCCCAGGGCTGCAGCAGTGTGGTCACTGTCCCGATGGTGCTGGAGGCCGGCTCTGCATGGGGGAGGGGCTGTTAAAGGCTCCCTGGGAAGCTTCTGATTCAGTAGAGCGGGGTGGGGCCTGATTCCTTTCTGGCATGTTCCTGGGTGACACGGTGCCCCCTGGTTCTAGGAGGAACCTAGGTTGAGAATCACAGGGCTGGGCCATTGCCTTTCAGCTGGGAACTTCAGGACAGCAGCGGCCTCAGCCTGGCTGAGCAGAGCCTCCGGGGACCTGGTGGAGGTGGGCTGAGAGGCGGGGCTTCAGCACGGAAGGCCAGGATTAGGAAAGGGGGCCTGTGGCACTGGCCAGGTGCAGGAACATGGCTTATGTGGGAGCAGGAAGCCCACAGTATGACCCTTGGGTTCAATGGCCGCACCACCAACGCCAACCCAGGCCTCAGCCTCAGATCTGTGTATGGTGTGACCCATGACGACATACCCTGATCCCAGCTCAGCCTGAGCCCTGCACCCGGACACTGAGTGCCCACTGTCACCCATGCTGATTCAGAACCCAGGCCATGCCCCACTGGGACTACCACTTGCCTTTGGCCTCAGAAGTCCTGCAGGAGTATTGCATTGGCCACAGTGGGACAGCTTTGGCTTATAGAGTGCCATCTGCTGGCATCCCAGCCCACTCCCACACCAAGATGCAGTGGCAGAGGGGGGCCACAGAAGGGGTCAGTCTCTCCAGGGCAGAGGTCACAGCACGTGTGCTCCTGAGAAGTGATTACAGAGCAGCACTCACTGGGTGTTGAAGAACGAGCGGAAAAGGGGGGCTGGAGTACCCGGAGGTAGTGACCGAGCGAGACAGCGGCCCCTGCGGAGGCCGAGGGTGGGGAAAGAAGCTGGGACTGCTACACCCAGGGCAGCTGGGCAGACGGATTCAGAGCTGTGGGTTCACGCTGGTGCAGGAGGAGGGGCCCTCCAGGCTGGATTGGCCCCTAGGATGCACAGGCTGGTGTGTGCATGCATGTATGTGTATGTGCACACACACATGTGCTTGCATGTTCACACATGTGTGCACACACATGTGTGTGATTGCATGCACACATTGAGGCTTATTCTACAGATGACTGGAAAGCGGGTTCAGCCGCTGCCCTGGGAAGGAACCACAGTGGCTGGGGCAGAGAGTGGAGGCCCGGGGGCTGCTCCAGGGACAGGAACCCTAAAGAAAGGACCAAGCCCCCTTCTCCCTTCGTCCCCTACCTCCTCCCTCCAGCCTTCCCTTCTGCCTCTACTCAGGGATGGCAGACAAAGCAGACATGCGAGTTACATAGAGCTGTGGGAGGGTGGAGCGACAGTCCTGTTGTGGGGGACGTGGCTGGGCCTCGGGGGACAGCTTGGGTGACGTGCGCAGCCACCTGGGGACAAGGAAGGGCCAGAAAGAGGGAGACAGGTAGGGGTCTTGGTGGGCAGCAGGAGGCAGTGTCCCAGCAGGGCAGTCCCCAAATCTTCCCCCCTTGTTTAGAGCCACCCCAGGTCGGGGAGGGCATCTCAGATGGGTGCATGGCTGAGCGGGGCCGGTGCATGGCTGAGCGGGGCCGTTGCTTCCCCGCTGCCCCGCAGGCCTGGAGGCGGAGAAGGACGGCGTGCCCGTGTTCAAGTTCCCCCGGTGGCGGGCGCGAGGACAGGTTCTGCCGGAGGTGGTGGCCAAGTACCAGGCGCTGGGTGCTGAGCTCAACGTGCTGCCCTTCTGCAGCCAGTTCATCCCCATGGAGATCATCAATGCCCCCCGACACGGCTCCATCATCTACCACCCCTCCCTGCTCCCCAGGCACCGCGGGGCCTCGGCCATCAACTGGTGAGAAAGGGCCGGGGCTCGGGCATCCATGCCCTCCTCTCCCATTCCACCTGCCTCCCTCCCTCAGCCTAGAGCTTCCCTCTAGGACTATGCACCTGCTGTCCCCTGCTGCTGGGTCACCCAGAAATGGGTGGGTGGGACACCATCCGTAAGACAGGATGCCCTGCGGTACCGGGGACAGGCGCTGCCATGGGCTGTGCACTCCCACAGTGAACGGGTAAACAGGCTCCCACCTAGTGGCTGCCACAGAAGGTGCCCAGGGGGCTGGGGGAGGAGGAACATCCTCTGAGCTCCCCGCCACCACTCCTGTCACTCTCGGCTGCTTAAGACCCGGGAGGGGACAGAGGTGCAGGAAAGACTCAGCTGGACGCTGTGGCTGCTGGCGACAGGAAGAACTAGCAGGGTGATGTGTCAGACGGCAGACAAGACGCCTGGACCGAGAGGAGCGTGCGGATTGGCAGTCAGGCCGGTCTGCCCGGGGCTCAGGCTCCCTGGTACCATCACCCTGCTCCTCTGGGCCTCAGTTTCCTTCCCTGTGAAACGGGTGCACCATGTTCGTTGCACCTGCCGTGAGGATTAAGAGGCACAGGCATCTGTGGCTCACAGCGCACTGCCTTGCGTGGGCCTGGTGTCTGTCCACGCCATGTTCCTTCTTCTCTCCCTTCCTGCGGGAGCATGCGTCAGGCCTTCCTGGAGGAGGCGGCGTCCTGTGGGGCTGCCCCTGGATGTCGTCCTCTGGCTCGACCCCTCCCTCTCGACCTCAGAGTTTGGCTCTTCTGCTTCCAGGACCCTCATTCATGGGGACAAGAAAGGGGGCTTCACTGTTTTCTGGGCGGATGACGGTCTGGACACGGGGGACCTGCTGCTGCAGAGGGAGTGTGAGGTGCTCCCAGACGACACCGTGAGCACCTTGTACAACCGCTTCCTCTTCCCCGAAGGCATCAAGGGCATGGTAAGCCCCCCCCCGGCCCCTGGGGCAGTGCTGTGCCCAGGCGCCCTCATGCCCAGCCTGCCACCCTGAGAGGCAGGTGCTTCTCCTGAGCCGGTTGGGCTCCGTTTCCCAGGACTTGGAGCACAGCGCTATCACATCGGGTAGGATGGGCACACATGGAGGGGCCCTGATCCCAGCCCACAGAATCCTATTCAGAAGGCCTTAGCTGCAAAGGGGCCATTTGGGGTCCATTTAATGGACAGACTATAGGCAGGATAGTATCAGTCGTAGCTGAGTCCAGGAGCTTAACCTAGGTCATGCGAAATAGGATATTTCATTTCTCTTCTTTTTTAAAATATGGGATTTATGCCTCTGAAAGGCAGAGCTACAGAGGCAGAGGGAAAAAGAGAGAGAGCTCCCCAAATGGCCACAGTGGCTGGGGCTGGCCAGGTTGAAGCCAGGAGCCTGGATCCCCATCCAGATCTGTCACGTGGGTGGCAGGGGCCCAAGGAGCTGGATCAGAACTGGAGCACCCGGGACTGGAGCTGGCGCCCACGCGGATGCTGGCGTCGCAGGCGGTGACTTAACCTGCTGCGCCGCATCTCGGCCTCCTAGTTCCCTGTCTTAACCCTTGGGTTCTGCTTTTCTTTGATTGTTCTCAAGTCGGCTGCTCTGAGCGGGAGAAAAGGCGGTCACTGGTGGCCCAAAGCCTCAAGGGAAGAGAAACCCTCCCTTAGAAATTGTGAATGAAAAATCAGGGAAATCACTGATTGGCTGCCTCCGTCACGTGCTTCTTTCTGTGGCTGCTGAGGAAGGGGATTGGCTGATCTGAAGCCAGGGGCGGGGTTGCTGAAGGACAAGGGGGACCGATGCTGGGACTGTGCACTTGGTGGAGCCCAGGCAGGTGGACACGTGCCTGCTGGGGCCCGGCTGTGCGGTGACAGCAGAGTTAAGCATCTGGGCAGGGGTACGGGCGCCCTGGCTGGACACATAGACTGCCCAGTGACAGCCATAGCACAGGATGACGTTTCCAGGAGACATCTGCTCTCTGCACGAGATAGCTTGGCTATCCCATACAAACGCTTGCGGCAGTCCCAGCATCCACTGGCCCCTTGCCCTCGGCTCCTGTTTCACACTCCCTGCCCTTTATTGCTCGGGTTGTATATTTTCATATTCGCCCCGTGGAGTGGCCTGCCCACGGGGCCAGTGAGCAGAGCAGCCTCCCTGGAGACTCTGTGTGAGAGATGGGGAGGGGGAGACGCGTGTATCCCCCTGCAAACAGCCTGAACACCTGGCACAGCTGTGCCACACGTGGCTGTGGAGCTTCCGGCAAACGGACCCTAACACAGAATCTGCTTGTGTGGTTGCGTGAACTGCAACCTCAGCAGGTGTGCAAGCGTGGGTCGTGTCCACCGTCACTGCACATCCTGCCAGGCGCACCTGTCTGACCCATTGCTTCCCAGGCTGGGCACCTCCGAATCTCCTCCCTGAGATCCCCCTCCAGGTGGGCCCAGGGTCCTCACCTCTCCTCCTCTGATTCCTTCTCCCACCATCCTCATTTCAGAAATGCTCCCACCTGCCCCATCTCCAAGCTCCAAACCTGCACCCTGGGGCTCAGGATCCGTTCTCCCGACGAGCGGAGCAGGTGCCAGGCAGTGCAGTGCAAACCCGCACACGTGTTGTAGGAGGCTTTAGGGTGCCTGGACATTCAGGTCTCAGGAAATGCAAGGTCATGTCTGTGCTCTAAAACCATGTGGGTTTGTGACCCTGGCGCAGGAACCAGAGCACATATTTCTCAGGTGCCACGGTGTACCAGCAGCTGGGGGTCAGGGATGGTCGTGCTGCTGTGAATGCCCACCCCCTGGCTCTCTGCAGGTGCAGGCCGTGAGGCTGATCGCTGAGGGCAAGGCCCCCCGCCTGCCTCAGCCCGAGGAAGGAGCCACCTACGAGGGGATTCAGAAGAAGGAAACAGCCCAGGTGAGTGCTGCCCCCCGACCTGAAGCCCCCCGTGCCTGGGCTGGGGTGGAGAGGGCAGCCTGGGGAAGCTGGGGGATGTCATTGTCTAAGGCAAGATAAGAGGACAGCCCCGGCTAGGGACACATGAGCAGAGGGAGGGGGCGTGTGCCACCCCAAAGGGCAGGGAGCTGAGTCTTTCTGGGCTCTTCCTTGTTCCTCTTTAGGACGCATGGGCAGGCTGCATCCCCAGGGAGGGAGAAGCCAGGCGCTGGGAACTCTATCCGGGTCTCCCATGTAGGTGCAGGGGTCCAAGCACTTGAGCCATTCTCTACTGCTTTCCCAGGTGCATTAGCTGGGAGCTGGCTCAGAAGTGGGACAGCCGGGACTTGAACCGGCGCTTATATGGGATGTGGTGGCTTCACCCCCGCGGGGTCACAGCGCCAGCCCCAAGGGCCTCCACCTGTGGACAGCACCAGAGAGTTGTCTTCCCTAAACCATTCTGGAGTGTGCTCAGCCCATTGGAGGCTGGGGCCAGAGAACGCCCAGAACCCACTGCGGCACCAGCTCCAGGACTCAGGCCCATGTGTCAGGGAAGCCAGGGCTCCCCATGCCCTCAGCAGAGCCCAGTCCACTGTCCCAGGAGGAGTCAAGGAGGTGGGGAGGGGGCTGGGGCCAGCCCTGCCAAGCCCACCCACTCTGCTCCCCACAGATCAACTGGGACCAGCCAGCAGAGGCCATTCACAACTGGATCCGAGGGAATGACAAAGTGCCGGGAGCCTGGACGGAGGCCTGTGGACAGGTGCGTTCCTGCGTGGCCGGCATTTGGCACGTGCGCTGGCGTGCTGCACTCGCTGTAAAACCATCTCATGTGCTTGCTTGATATATAGCCACTGCCCTAACATCACCTCCTGCCCACATGCCCCTGAAGTCCTCAGCCCCTCCCCCAGGATGGAGAGTCCTGTCATCCCCCCCGCAGTTAAGAGTGGGTATCCGGCCTAGCAGGAGGGCTCCAGGCCCCTACAGCAACTCAGGGTCCAGCTGTACTGATTGTAAAATATTCTGAGTCTCAGCTGGGGGCTCATGAAGATCCCTGCCCTGATTGGAGCTGGCCCCAGGCGGGGGAGGGGAAGGTACTGAAAGTAGTGGGCGGAGCTGGGGCTCATGGGCTCCTACAGCTTTGTCCAAAACTCAGGTCTGCCTTGTCCTCCGCACAGCCCTGGACTGGCCAGGTCCCTGCCCCCCAGCCCATCCCCCACACACTGGATGGTGCATAGAAGTGTCTGTGCTGCTCTCACTGACCAGCGTGAGCATGTCCTGACCCGAGTGGCCGGGGCATGGTGGCCTCCCCAGGGTCCTGCCTGGACGCATCTCCCCAGTGTCTGAGGCTGTGGGCCAGTGTGGAGGGTCTTTGGGCCCCTCTGCACAGCTCTGCCAGGCTGCTGGGAGCCAGGAGGCGGGAGCCACGGGGGCCACAGGCTCCTTATCAAAACTTCGTGATTTTATCCTGAGCTCCTCCCTGTAATCTGGTCCAATCCGATCGCTTCCCGGAGGCACCACCCTAATGCATCAAGCATTCGAACTTGCCTGTTAACCATCAACAGAGGACTCTGGGTTTAAGTGTTTTCAGTGGCACAAGATCTCGTTCCATGCATTCCAGGGCCACTTCTCACTCCTGTTCTCTGATCCCCCCCCTTGCCAGAAGCTGACGTTTTTCAACTCAACCCTGACCGTCCCAGGCTCGGTGCCTGAGGGAGACCCTTTGCCCATCCCAGGAGCCCATCGGCCAGGGCTGGTCACCAAAGCGGGGCTCATCCTCTTCGGCAATGATGACAAAATGGTAAGGGTGCTGCCGTGGGTCACTGCTGCACCATGCACTCAAGGCCACCACCTTCCTTACCACCTCCCACCAGCCCCAGCTCAAGTCCTGCAGGAAACCCCAGGATACTCTGGAAACAAAAAAAAAAAGGAAAAACTGAGACCCAGGGGACCAACCCCAGGCTAGCCCCTGACCACCAGCTTGGCCCTGAGCACCACTCCATCCTGGGAAGGCAGGCGCCCCTCCCCCAGCCCCAAGCCCAGAGACCCCAGTGGTGTCAGACAACCTGGAATCAGGGTGACAGCAGAGCAACAAAAACAGAGAGACAAAGATCATCCATCTGCTGGTTCACTCCCTGAATGCCCGCCAAGGCCAGGGCTGGGCCAGGCCAAAATCAGGCTCCTGGAACTCCATCTGGGACTCCCGCCTGGGTGGCAGAGACCCAAGTACTTGAGCCGTCACCTGCTGCTTGCCGTGATTGCGTTAGCAGAAAGCTGGACTGGAAGTGGGGTAGCCGGGACACAGATATGCGGGCACCCCAAGTGGTGGCTTAACTCACTGTGCCTCAGCACCCGCCCCACCGGGCACTGGTTCAAAATGGTTTATGTGCATTAAATTCAATATTCTTTTTTCAATGATTTATTTATTTTATTTGAAAGGCAGAGTTACAGAGAGGGAGAGAGAGACATGGAGAGAGAGAGAGAGAGAGAGAGAGAGAGAGAGAGAGAGAGAGAGAGAGAGAGAATGAGAATGAATCTTTCTTCTGGTTCACTCCCTAAATGGCCACAATGGCCGGAGCTGGGCCAGACTGAAGCCGGGAGCTAGGAGCTTCCTCTGGGTCACCCATGTTGGGGTAGGGGCCTAAGCACTCGGCCCATCCTCCACTGCTTTCCTAGGCACATTAACAGGGAGCTGGATCGGAAGTGGAGCAGCCAGGACTTGAACCGGTGCCCGTATGGGATGCTGGTGCTGCAGGTGGCAACTTAACCCGCTCCACCACAGTGCCAGCCCCTAAACTTAATATTCTTATAAGTATTAATATGATATCTATGCTACAAAGGAGAAAACTGAAGTGCAGAGATTTGAATTCCTTGCCCAAGGTCCCCCAATCTCATTGGTGGCAGAACTGAGACTGAGACCCTACAGTTCTGACGTGAGGGCCACTCCCTGGCCACACCAGCCACTGTCAGTACCCCACGATGTCTCAGCCAAGACACCAGGGCAGGGAGAGAAGAGTAGCAGTCAAGGCGGCTCCCAGCACTCTCTGGGGTTGGGTTGGCGGCCATGTTGGTGTACAGAGGCCAGGGTTGAGTGCGGGGTGGCTGTGCAGGGGTGTTTGCTTACTCCTAACGCCTGCCCTGTCGTGCTGTCCGTCAGAGGGGCTGAAGCCACCCCTCACTTACGGTGGTCGGGAGCTGTAGGGGTTTGTGATCGCTGATGATCCACAGAGAGCCTTGGTTGAAACATCTCAGGAACGTCCTGCCGGGTGCAGCTAGGCTGCAGCTCACAGAACATTCTAGAACGCCTAGGCAGGAGCGAAGCAGGGGAACCGGCCCCAGTTCTATTGGGGGTGTAGCGCATGTGCCACGCCCAGAGTGTCACTCTTAGTGACAGGCATGTGCCCGGCCAGCACTGAGGTCACCAAAGACCCTTTCTTCTTTGACGTTTTGCTCCTGCCCGCTCCCAAGGACATGTGCTGAGCACTGGGTGGGCAGATCCCGCACAGTTCACCCAGTGTGTTCAATCCAGTGACTCCGCGGCAGACCGAAGATTCCAGAGCCACGTTCTGCCACCACTGCCGTTCCTAAGGCCCAGTCTGTGGGACATGCTGGCTTCTGCCTCCCACTCTCTGCTCTGTGCTCCGTGTCCCAGACACACACATTCCTGCAGGGTTTCTAGGAGCTATTGGGTGACCGGGCAACCAGCTTTCTTAATTAACTTTCCGTGCGGCGCTTCGGCTAGGTTTTCCTGAACATCAGACCCCGTTTCTACGGAAACAGGAAAGCCACTTCACTAAGGAGGAAGTGAGAGTGTGGCAGTGGCAGGAGTCACTGAGGACCAATGGGGAAGCGCGATTCGGCAGGAGCCCCTGTGCCCCGGGAACAGCAGCCCTGCACTGAACCCCTCTCCTTGTCATAGGTCTGGGACCCCCCTGCTCCCTCCTGATCCTGAGGTTTGGGGCCCAGCGCAGTAGCCCCGCCCCCATCCCACCCCCGGCCCCATGGGATCGCTCTCAGCCCTGCCTGGGTCTGAACTGCTTCCCCCTGCAGCTGCTGGTGAAAAACATCCAGCTGGAAGACGGGAAGATGATCCCAGCTGCCCACTTCTTCAAGGGCGCGGCCAGCAGCGCCCTGGAGCTGACCGAGGAGGAGGTGGCCACCGCAGAGGCCGTGCGGGTAAGGGGCAGCTTCGGGGCTGCTGTACAGCTGGGCGGGTTGGACACTGTGCGTGTGCTTTGTGTGAATCCCACTGGTGTCGTGGAGTGTCCTGATGTCCCCCGGCCCCTCCCTCCTTGGCACCTGGGGCCTTGCGATGAGATCTGTCTGGAGTGACTCTTCCAGGCACTGTCAGCATTAAGCAGACCAAGCAGGAGGCCCTGAGGTGTTTGAAGGTCAGGGCCAAGACCATGACCCTCTGGTGACAACATGTGCGCGGGGACTCCCCAGAATGGCTGCCCAAAAGGGGGCATCCTGGGCCCTGACTACCAGGGGCTCCTGGTCAGGTAAGACCTCGCTCCAGTCTAGCTGTGCCCCCCAGGATGCTGGAGGGTGCTCCCTCCTCTGATACTCAGTCCCTACAACCTGCACAAGGATCTGTGGCCACTTTCCAGAAATGGTTCCTGGCCCCTTCCTGCTTCCTCCATCCTTTCCCCTCCCTCCGGGCAGTAGTGCGTGAATATTGAACGTTATGGATGATGGATGCTGGTGGGTCAATCCTCAGCCATTCATTCATTCATTCATTCATGTATTCAACTACAGATACTCCTCAACTTACAATGGGGTCGTGTCCCAGTAAGCCAGACATCAATTAAAAAACACCAGAAATGCTTCTAAGACAACCAGCCAACTGAATGTCCTGGTTAGCAACACCACACACTGTAGAGCATTGGTTGTTCCCCGGCCGATCTCTGGGCTGCCTGGGGGCTGTGGCTTCTGCTGCCACCCAGCATCTTAAGATAACTTCCCCTTGCCTGTTGCTGGCTAGGAAAAGCTCCACATTCAAAATGCAATGTATGGCTTCTACCAACAAGTGGCTCTCCCCTTGGCACTGTGGTCAGGTCAAGTAGAGCATCGGACATCAAGGGCCACCTGTAACTTGCTAGAGTCATATTAGCTGGGCCCCACCAATGGCGTGGAGACTGTAACATGGAGCTTGCCTGCCTTTGTCGTGGGGCCGAGAGCCGACATACAGCAAAGCAGGTGAACACAGCACTTTTGGGCAGAGCCATAAGTCAAATAACACGGTGGTGGCAAGGAGGTCCCCCGAGGCTGGAGGACAGGAAAGGGGACCTTGGAGCTGAGACCTGAGTCAGGAGAAAGGGCCGAGGAAGGTTTCTGGAATGGGAACAGCAGGTGCTGAGGCTCCGAGAAGCCAGGGACCTCTTGTATTTAAGGAACCACCGTAGGCTGGAGTGGGGCTACCGTGGCTGAGCCCAAAGCAGGGGCTGCACTGGAGGGAGGGGCGCACAGCTGGGCACTGCCTGCAGGGGGCGCTGTGTGCTTTCCAGGGACACAGACTGCTAGCAGCTGCCTCATTGGAAATCTGAACTGTGACTTTCTGTTAGAAAAAAAAAAAACTCTTCTGTCCCCAGATATTCCTGAAGCACTTGCTCTGTGCCTGCCCTGGGGTTTCACTGGCATGGTGGCGCTGGAGATGGGGGTTGGGGGTTGTCGCCTGTCACCTGTTGGAGGAGCTAGGGCTGACTCCAAAGATTCTGCCTTAAAACCGCGGCAGCTAAGCCACGGATCTGTCATGTGGAGGACAAAGCTGGACCCAGGGGTGCTGGTCACACAGTGTCTACACTACAGGTGTCACAGGGCATCCGAGGATGCTGTGAAGCCTGTGGGAGGTTGTGTGCAGGCTCCATGCACAGCCCACGCCCCTCTGTAGAAGGGACGTGCGCATCTGTGTATCTGGGTGTCTGTGGAGGATCCTGGAGCCCCTTCCCTGCTGGTCTGGGGGGATGGCTGTGCTTCCAGGGTGTGCACGTGTGTGCAGAGGCCCAGGCCTGGCCAGGAGCCTGCCTGGAAAGCAGCTGTCCCGTTGCAGCCCGCTGATGGGTGCTGCCCACTCAGCGTTCACCCCCCTCGGCACGCTCCCCTCCCATCACTGGGGCACTGCTAAGCCTCAGAAGCACCAGGTCACAGGGACACAGCAGCTGGAAAGGACAAGTCCCAGGTCCCCGCGCCCATCCGTGTGCCCCACGCTCCTGCAACTCCCACGTGTCTAGGTCCTGCTGGGGACACGGAAACCCAGAGGCCCGATGTGACGTGGGTTCAGGAGCAGCGGGGCCCTGCTTTCCTCGTCCTCGGCCATCATCCCACCTCCTGGACTGCCCTGGGGACCCCGGAGAAGCAGGGGGTGGAGGCGAGGTGGGCCTCGGACAGAGTGAGCTGGAGAAGGGGCAGCACCTTGGAGGGGGCGGGCCGGGGGGAGCTCCGCCTGGCTCTGGGCCCCCACCGCAGACACCTGCAGATGGCTAGCCCCGCCCCCCGTGGCCAGCCACTCTCGGGGCCTTGTTTCGCAGAGCACCTGGCAGCGGATCCTCCCCAACGTCCCCGAGGTGGAGGATGCCACCGATTTCTTCAAGTCGGGAGCTGCATCGGTAGACGTCGTGCGGTAAGGCCCAGGGGGTGCAGGGGCCTGGTCCCAGCTGTCTGTCACTGGGCCCATGGCTGCAGGTCTCAGTGGACAGACCCCACATCACTCAGCAGCTGGATCAGCTGGGCGGGCATACCCACCCACACACTGCCATCTCTGCCCCAGGAGGGCTCGCCCAGCCAGCACTGCAGGCCGAGTACCTGCTCGTGGCCACCCCAGCATGGACTTCATGGAAGTGCAGCAGACGTGACAGCCTGGAGAGCTGGGTGTGGGGAAGGCGAGAGACAGAGAGGTGTACAGGAACCGTGACTGTAATTTGCAATTTGAAGTGTGAGTTATGTACAGCGAAATGCGCAGATCTTAAGTGAGTGGTTTGGGCAGTTTGATTCGTGTCGCCCAGCCCTCGATCAAGCCACAGGCAGCGGCAGCAGCCCCGAAGTCTGCCACATTCAGCCAATGGCAGCTGGACCCACCAGCCTGTGGCGTGAGCTGTCAGGTGTGCGGGGGCCTGGCTGGCCTACGATGTCCCCACAGTGACCCGACTAGGCCTGTTCCCGAGTGGTGGCAGGGTCTCAGGGGTGGAACGGGAGCGGGCAGTGCTGTGGGAGGCCTGGGCATGGCCACGGTGAGGTAGGTGCAGGAGTGGGCCAGCATCTGGGGTGGGGGAGGGGACGAGATGCCACCTCCTGATGGCACTGTCGTCGCCGGAGTTGCAAGTGCAGGGGGTAGGAGCAGGGTGGAGGGCACAGCCAGTTGTGCAGTGTGCCCTAGTCTCAAAGGGCTGGGCAGGGCACTGTGAACTCCCGGTGTTCCACTCGGATGAGTCTGCAGGTCCAGTGTGAAGGCCAAAATAAGCATTTGTTGAAAAGTGGTTCAGGGCCACCCCACGATGCCACAGAGCTCCTGGGGCGTGCGGGCAACCAGGCCAGCTCAGGGCTGGGGTGAGGGTGCTGCGGGAGGCAGCAAGAGCTTATTCTTGATTCCTTTTTTTTTTTTTTTTTTTTTTTTTTTTGCATTTCTCCCAGGGCAGGTCTCCTCCCTGAACTTGTACTTATCTGGAAATACCAGAGTTCGCCTTCATTCTTCAAAACTTGCTTTATAACAGACAACAGCAATCCTGATCACGTTTCTTCTCAAAACCTCCCCTGCGTCATCTCTGACCCCTGTGGTTTTTTTAATTTTTTTTTCTTTTTTAGTGGAAATCAACTTTGAATCTCGTCAAAGGTTCCTTACACGTAACGAGTAACTTCTCTCTAGCTGGTTTCCGAGTTCTTTCTTTGCCCCCAGCTTCGCTTAGCTCTGACGTGTACAGGTGTGGGCCTTCCTTGGAGCTTGGAGTTGACGGTACCCCATGGACGGGCATAGTCCTGGACTTCCTCAGAGAGGGAAGACTCTTTTTTTAAAGATTTATTTTATTTGAAAGTCACAGTTACACAGAAAGAGAAGAGGCAGAAATAGAGAGAGAGATAGATCTTCCGTCCCCTGGTTCACTCCCCAGATGGCTGCAACAGTCAGAGCTGAGCCAATCTGAAGCCAGGAGCCAGGAGCTTCCTCCTGGTCTCTCACATTGGGTGCAGGGGCCCAAGCACTTGGGCCATCTTCTGCTTTCCCAAGCCATAGAGACAGCTGGATGGGAAGTGGAGCAGCCGGGACTAGAACCAGTGCCCATATGGGATGCCGGCACTGCAGGCGGTGGCTTTACCCGCTACTCCACAGCGCCGGTCCCCCATCATTTCTTCAAATGCTTCTTCGGTCTGTTTGTGTGTCTTCTCGTCTCTGACATCCCTAGGATGGGGACCCCATTGGGTTTCCTGGTGGCCCACAGGCCACAGTAGCTCTGTCCCCTTTTCTCATTCTGTCTTCTCTCTGCTGCTCGGCCTGGATTGTCTCAAGGTCGCAGGTCCTCCTTCTGCCTTCGCAAGTTGCCCTTGATCCCCCCCCCCCCCGAGTTTCTCACTTCTGCTGGGTTTGTCAGCACAGGTGTCTGCTTGGCTTCTCACTGTGATTTCTCTCTCTCCTGCTGTTCCCATCTTGTTCATACATCATTTCCCTTGTTTCCTTTCGTTCTGTACCTCTGGTTTCCTTTAGCTCATGGAGCGTATTGAACACAGTAGAGTGGACATCCTTGACTGGTAATTCCCTCAGCTGAGCTTCCTCAGAGGTGACTTCTCGAAAACTCTCCTCCCCTCCCCCTCCTCCCCCCTTCCTCCCCTTCGTTCTCCTCCTCCTGCCCCCTTCCTCCTCCTTCTTTAAAAGATTTGTTTGTTCACTTTGAAGCTCAGAGTTACGGAAAGAGAGCGAGAGGGAGAGACAGATTGTCCTTCCTGTGGTTCACTCCCCAAGATGGTGGCAGCAGCCTGCAGTGGCCCAAGCCAGAGCCAGGAGCTCCATCCCTGTCTCCCACACGGTGGCAGGGGCCCACACGCTCAGGCCCTCTTCCCTTGCTTGTCCCACTGCTTTCCCAGGCCTAGCCGGGAGCTGGATCAGAAGTGGAGCAGCTGGGACTCGAACTGACGCCCATACGGATACCAGCCCTGCTGGCCGCGACTTAGCCTGCTACGCCACCGCAGTCTGTCAAAGATTATCATCATTATTTTACTAGCTATTGTGATTAATAGGTCATCACGTTAGCTTATTGATGGTGGAGGAGCTATTATCATTTTTGAGTGACAGCTATGGAAACTAAGACTTCAGAGGTCACACACCAGCCACCCACCCAGGGTCACACACCAGCCACCCACCCAGGGTCATGCATTATCCACTCACCCAAGATCACGCATTAGTAAGTGATGAATAAGAACCTGAAACCAAGGCCTCCTGGGAGCGCAGCCTGGGCTGTTAACCCTTTGGGTGCCAGGATGGAGCCCCGAGTGAATGCGTTTGGGCCCTGGTCCGTGTTGCTGGGCAGATGGGGTGTCCAGCCCTCGTCCTGCGCCCGCATCGATCTCTCTCCTTCCTGCAGGCTGGTGGAGGAGGTGAAGGAGCTGTGTGACGGCCTCGAGCTAGAAAATGAGGATGTGTACATGGCGACCACCTTCGGGGACTTCATCCAACTGCTAGTGAGGAAGCTACGCGGGGAAGACGCCGAGGGCGAGTGCGTCATTGACTACGTGAGTCACTCACGGCCTCCAGACCCCAGGTGCCCATGTCCGTGGGTCCAGAGTGACACCGGGGGCTCAGGAAGCCGGCACCCTCTGGCTTCCCACGCCAGGCCAGCCTGGGGGCGCTGGGCAGACAGTAAACCCAGGACAGGTGTAGCTGTCTAAGGCTCAGGTTTTTGGTCAAGTTCTGCATCCCAAGATGCGATGCCCGGATGGAAACAGGAGAGTTCCCAGTCAGGAGAGCAGATGACCTTGTGCGTCCACCTTTACCCTTGTGCGTCCACCTTTACCCGTGGACGTGCGTTGACTGACAACAAGTTCCACTTTGCAAAGACCTTCTGGGAAAACCTCCCTGGGGTACCTGGGCAGGCTTAGGAATGGACCTGGGCTGGCTTGTTTGGCTGGTGGTTTGGAACAAGGGCTCGTAAGTGGTGGCCAGGGTGGACCCCAGGCTGGCCTTGGTGTTGTGGATGGCTGACCTGTGTGTGGACTTCAGGAGTGGGGAGGGTGTCCCAGAGGCTCCTGCCTTCGCCATGGAATTTGGATCGAGAGGAATTGGGTGGGTGGTCTGGCATATCTGGTGGCTTCTGGGGGCTTCTGGGGGCGCTTCCTGGGGGCTGAGGATCCTGCAGCGGGAGTCACCCATGGCAGAGCTGGGGTTCCAGCAGGCATGGTCTGAGCCCTCCCCTCCTCCCGTTGTGCCCAGAAGCAGCTCCAGGAGGCCCTGGGGTACAGCCCAGCTGCCCTGGCCCTGCATGTGTGTGTCTGTGTCTGTGTGTCCATCTGTGTGTCCCCTGTCCCCATGTGGCTGTGTGCTGGCCTCGGATGCAGCTGTGCCTTCCTTCCCAGGTGGAAAAGGCGGTGAACAAGCTGACCCTGCGGATGCCCCACCAGCTCTTCATCGGGGGGGCCTTTGTGGATGCCGAGGGCAGCAAGACCTACGACACCATCAACCCGACAGACGAGAGCGTGAGTGTGGCCCTGCGCCACCTCCTAGGCCACCTGCCATTCAGCTCCCGCTGCCCCGGCCTCTGGGGTCCTGGCCCTGGGCCTCTGCTTGAACGAGCATCATCGAGAAGGACACAGAAGGGGGAGGGGAGCTGGGGGAGGCGGGTCTTGAGCCTGCTTCGCCTGGAGCCAGAGGTCAAACTCCCCGGGAGAAGCGAGACCCTGTCCCTTCCGTGAGAGCCTCTGTGCGGGCGCCACCCCTGGGTCTTGTATTCCCGCCGCCATCCGGAAATTCTCTCTTGAGTTGAGTCCCGTGTCTGTCTGTCACCCTCCCACCCTCGTGGGCCAGCTCACCCACAGAGGTGCACGTGCATGCGTATCTGAAAGTGGGTGCCGTGGCCAAGACTGACTCTTGTGGGCACCCACTGAGCTGTGGGCGTGTCTCACCCTATCCTGTGGTCCCACTCAGGTCTCTGCAGGAAATGGGTAGTGCCCTCCAAACAGGGCCTGGGAGGGAGTGCGAAGAGTGATTGAGAGAGGCGTGGGCACGATGTAGGGACACAGGACAGTGCCCTCGGGACTGGGACGTCCACGGGCAGCATGGCATGGACAGGGCTGCAGCAGGCCCTGGGGCCTTGGGAGGGCACGGCTATGGAGGTGTCTCCTCCTCCCATCCCCAGACCCGTTGGGCCTCGTGCAGCACTCCAGGGCCAAGGGCGTGGTCAGGGCAGGAATGGGGTGGAGAACCAGGTGTGGATCTGGGATGGCATGGGCTGTCACCCCCCATCTATCTCCCTTCAGAAGGGACTGTGGGTTGTACTCACTTGGTCACTGGGTCTCCTCCCCCGTTCACTCCTCAGCTCTGTCTCTGGGTCTCCTCCCGAGCCTGTCTCTGGGTCTCCTCCCCATCCCACTCCCCAGCCCCGTAGCTACAGCCTGAGTCTGCAGGGAGTGTGCAGAGATGGTCGCTGGAGGCGGAGACCCAACCAGACTTTCCCAAGCCCCTCTTCCCTTCATGCACAAACCATCACAGGTCCCTGTAGACCGGGCGTCCCCTCCGGGGCTGCCTGTGCGGCCAGCAGTCAGCGTGGGGTGGGGGTTCTGTCTGCGTGGGGCCCCGTGAACGTGGAGAGGGAGTGATCCGTGAGCGTGGGGCCGAGGGTGGGCAGTCACAGCTCAACTTCTGCCACAGGTCATCTGCCAGGTGTCCCTGGCCCAGGCCAGCGACGTCGACAAGGCCGTAGCTGCAGCGAAGGATGCCTTTGAAAACGGGCTGTGGGGGAAGATCAGTGCTCGGGACCGGGGCCGGCTCCTGTACAGGTGAGAGCCCAGCCCCCACCTGTCAGCCAGCAGGGGGCAGGGCAGATGGTCTGGCCAAGGCCTCTTTTCCTGGGGGCGCTCCTGGGAGGGGCGGCCCCTGGGAAGGTCATGGCCGGAATAGCAAGGTTGGGGGGGGGGGTCCCAGCTCCAGGATCAGAAAGGGCTTCTTTGAGGAAGGGGCTGGAGCACAAGGCTTCAGCCGGCAGACAGGGTGGCTTCTGGGACAGTTGTGCCGGTGGAGGTGAGGTGCAGGGGTGAGGCTGTGCTCTGGGGATGGGGCAGTCCAGGGCCAAGGTGGCCAGGGCCCGGGCCATCAGGTGCACTCAGCCTGCCGTGCCTTCCAGACCCCTTGGAGGGCCCGTTAGTTCCAGGAAGGTATTGGCTGGTGACACTCAGGCTCTAGAACTCCAGGAGACCAGGCTGTAAACCTCCACGCCCAGGACCCTCCGCTGAGCCTGTGGAGTGGATGCACCAAGGGTACCTGCGCTGGCCCCTCGCAACTCCTCTCTGGTGGGAAGAGAGCCTGGTTTCCTGAGACACTCTGCTGCCCTCTGGTGGCTGGGGTTGTCATAACGCCTGCTGACCCCTGGTGAAAATGAGGCCCCAGCCGCCGGCTCTGAGCCAACTCCCTGATGTTGGACCGAGGTCTCCAGAGCCAGGGAGCTTCCTGGTGGTCAGGTCCCTGCCCTGGGCAAAATCCCCACCCCCTCGGAGGAGGCCTGCCTGTCCCTGGCTCTGTTACAGCTGGACAAGACGGGGCTGGGCTGAGATGCCTGGGGACCCCGGGCAGCAGCCACACCCAGCAGCAGCAGTGGGGCCGCCAGGAGGAGCTGCAGGGAGCTGCTGGTCTGCTCAGCCTGGGAATGTGCCAGCTGCCCCTTGCTGCACCTGCCCAGACCTCCAGCGAAGGGACGGATGGCACCTGCTTCACTGACCTGGCACCCGGGAGGGAGGGCCTGGGGGCAAGGCTGCCGGCTAACCCGGCGGGCAACAGCACAGCCCCGCTCGGCAGCCTCCTGGGGCTGCCTGCCTGGGGTCCCTTGCAAAGCGCGCCCTGGGATTGGACTGATGACCCGGCCATGTCGCACGCCATGCAGGGGACACTGCCTACGAGTGCCGGGCCTGTGTAGGAGAAAAGATAGGAAGGTACTTTAGAAGCTCCTGGGAAATGGATTTATTTAAGATTCTTATTTATCTGAAAGGCAGTTACAGCAAGAGAAGGAGGGAGAAAGGGGGAGAGAAATGTTTCTTTGGGTACAAAAAAGGTTGAAATCCGTGGACAGTTTTCCATGCTACGTGTTTTCCGTGATGTTTTTGAAGTCCCCATGTGAGCACGCAGGAAGCCAGATGCGGCATCTCGGGACAGGGTCGTGGGGCGGGGGTGTGTATGTGTGTGGGGGGTGGTTCTCGCCATGGGAGGCAGGGCTTCCCAAACACCCTGTCTCAGTTTCCCTGCTCAGCAGCACAGTGGGGGCACCTGCACCTCTGTGGACCCCCACAGGCAGCGACAGCGGCAAGGCCCCACCCTCTCGGTGGGCGACGGCTGTGCACGGGGTCCAGCGGGCACTCCAAGCTGGCTGGCCCCTGGCTACCGCACGTGTGCTTGCCTGGACCACTTGAAAGCAGTCAGACGTGTGGAAACTTGCGGGCTTTGGCGCTAAGGGTCTGTTTACTCACAGGGAGTGGGCTCATCTCTCCTTGCCACTGTTAGAACCTCAGGCCCGCTGATGCCCCTGGCGGAGCCACCAGTGCCGGAGTTTCAGGTTGCTCAGTCAGCAACACACACGTTTGATCTCCTTACCCAGGCAGCGGCGGCACCAGCCTGACTCTGCCACCGTGTGTCTGCTCCCTGAGTCCCTGAGTCCCCGGCTTCATGAGCCCAGTGCTTCCCACGTGCCCAGGACGCACTGGCTGCTGGGAACGCCATGGGGAACAGGAAGCCAGAGCTCACCCTCGCCCTGGGGGGAGCTTGCATTGCAGAGGGGGAGGCAAAGTATGAGACCCTCACCCGACTGCCCCATGGTGAGGGAGGGGCAGGGAGGCTGCCAATGCTCTCGGAGTCCCGGTGATCACGTGGTCAGGAGGAGGGGCCAGGCACAGGGCCAGGCTCCCACAGCCCCCACACAGGCCTGCCCTACCAGGGTACCTGGGTCAGATCCATGGAGGGGGGCGGAGGATGGAGGCCCAGGGCCCCAGGAGGAAGGTGGAACAGGACCAGCGCTGGTAAGCCCGGCCTAGCATCCCAGCATCTTCCTAAGTGCCATGCATAGTGGTCTGGGGTCCTGGAGGATGTAGGTGGGTTCAGACAGCAGCAGGCCTGGGGGCCCATTTGCAGAACAGAGCAAGGTGGGGACCGGGAGGGAGGAGGGCCTCAGACTCTGCCCCTGCACCTGCTCCGGGCCCAATTGTGCCCAATTGTGGAAGTTGCTCATGGCTTTGGCCCCGTGGTCCCCACCTTCCCCATCCCCACACCCCCTTAGGGTGTGAGACCCCCAAATCAGTCAGGGGCTCCATGATAACTCGCATGCCGCCCCCAGCAGCACAGCCTAGCGGTTAGGATGCCCGCGGTCCACAGCCTAGCGGTTAGGATGCCCGCGGTCCACAGCCTAGCGGTTAGGATGCCCGCGGTCCACATCGGAGTGCTTGAGTTTCAATCTCTGCTCAGACGCCTGGCTGCAGGCTCCTGCTGATGCAAACCCAGGGAGGCAGTGGCTGGGTTAGAGGAATGGGGAAAGAACACACAACCCAGAGTGAAGTGCCTCATCTCACCACCAGAGGGCGCCAGCGCAGAAAGAGTGGCACCCACACATAGGGTCTGAACAGTGCTCCTGGCTCCTGGCTTTGGCCCTGGTCAGATCCTGGCCATTGTAGGTGTTGGGGGAGTGAACTAGTGGATAGGAGCTCACTCACTCGCTCACTCACTCGTTCGCTCTCTCTGCCTCTGAAATAATTTTTTTTTTTAATTTGAAACCAAAGCATGGGAGGGTAGGTGGACACTGGGGGCCACCTCTCCTCCTCTGGAGACGCCAGCCATGGGGATGTCCCCTTCCCCCCGACTGAGCTGTTGGCTTGGTGGGCACCTAGGAGACAGGGGTGCGTTGCCCTGGTTGAAGGAGGTGGCCTCCCGGGCCTGTGATCGCTTTGCTACCTGCAGCACGTGGACGCCCACCCCACAGGACAATCTCTGAGTGACCTGGTGAAATAATTAGCCCCCAGAAGAGAGAGGGCAGGAGGGAGGGACAGCGGGCGGTGTCCTCATGCCCAGCCAGCGACACGGCCGTCACCGTCCCCTCGCACAGCCTGAGCGGGCAAGCCCTGGGAGTGCCCAGCTCCTTGCACCAGGGCCTGCTCAAGCCTCCCCCCACCCGCCCCCCCCCCCCGCCTCTCCCATGTCCCGTGTCCAGGTTGGCTGACCTCATGGAGCAGCACCAGGAGGAGCTGGCCACCATCGAGGCCCTGGACGCCGGTGCCGTCTACACACTGGCCCTGAAGACGCACGTGGGCATGTCCATCCAGACCTTCCGCTACTTTGCAGGCTGGTGTGACAAGATTCAGGTGGGGCTCTGGCCTGCAGGTGGCACGGCCAACGACAGCCACGGGGTGCCGTGAAGCCTCCGCCGTTCCTTAGCTGGTGGTGGCGGGGTGGGGGGGTGCCTGCCTGGCTTCTACGCTGGGGCTTCACAAGGCTGGGGTGAGGGGCTCAGCCAGGCTGGGCTCCATCCTGGTCCGTGCTGAGCCCTCCAGCTCCCAGCTGCAGCAGCGCTGGCCTCGAGTCTGCTTTTCTGGGGGGCTCTCGTGGCTGCTGTCAGCGCACACACGTCATCATCCTCCTCCCCCCGTGTCGACTGGGACACGGGACATCATGGCAGGAAGGAGCCCTCAGTGTGTTCCCCGGGCTCCGGCTGTCCGCTGTGACCTCCTGCCTGCTCTTCGTGTGTGTGTGTGTGGGGGGGTCAGGATGCAGACCAGACCCTGTTCCTCCAGAGCTCCCCCCAAGTGGCCTCCCCCTGTGCTTCTTCCAGGGCTCCACCATCCCCATCAACCATGCCAGACCCAACCGCAACTTGACCTTGACCAGGAAGGAGCCTGTCGGGTGAGTCCCTGCCCAGGGCACGGGGCTGGGTGACCCACGTGGCACCTGAGGGGCCCACAGTCTCCTCCCAGCACATGTCTCTCATCCAGCTGCCCCACTCACTCCCACAGTGCCCACTGCATGCCAGGTACTGCTGTGACAGCTTGAGAATTATTTAATTAAGCCCCACGATTGCCACAATCACCCTCTGTCAGTCGGGGTCATGGTGGGAAGCAGAGGGTACCCTGGCACGTTTTCTCTGAAAAGAGGATCGTAATAAATGTGCATAAAATTGAAGAAATTCTTTTAAAAAAAATTGAAACAGGCAAAGACAGGAAGAGCAGCTCAGCGGGAGAAGCACAGGTACAGCCCAGACAGGGCTGGGTGTGAGGAATGGGGCCAAGAACCCACAACCCAGAGTGCAGCGCCTTGTCTCACCACCAGAGGGCGCCAGCGCAGAAGGAGTGGGAAGGGCTGTGCTGGGTCGTTGGGCAGCAGCCAGTCCACCCTGGAGCCTTGTGTCCAGCCATGAGCAGGGCAGCCTAGCGTGCAGGAGGGGAGCAGGAGGTGCGGGCTGCAGACGCCACAGGGCAGTGCGGTGGACGGAAGCCATGAGGTCACTAACAGCAGAACAGGCGGCAGAGCCCACCACAGGCAGGCACCTGCAGCTGCTGGGTGGAGCTGTGTCCAGCAGACGCCTCCCCCGCTCACTCTGACCCTATGCAGGGCCAGCTCCCCACACCCTCCATCCCCACGATGGACAGTGCAGGTGTGTGCCCGGCTGCCCTAACAATGGAGCCCAGCCCCGGGCTTAAAGGACAGGCGCTGGCTCTCAGCTCCGGACGCTGATGTCTGACGTCACGATGCCAGCAGGGCCGGTTCCTGCTCCCCCAGGCCCTGGCAGAGGGGAAGGTCTGTCCCAGGCCCCTCTGCCAGCCCTGGCCTTCCCGGCACACGGTGGCGTCACCCCAGTCTCTGCCATTGTGCCCTGAGTCGCTCTCCTGTTGATAAGGACAGCAGCCCCATTGGTTGAGGGACCTACCTACTCCAGGGTGACCTCATGTTAATGAGTGACATCTGCAGGGACTGGGCTAGGACTTGAGCGTCTGAGCCGGAGGGGACACCACGCAGTCCCTAGGGAGCGGACTCTGTGCTCCCCGCCAGCCGCCCTCGGCCTCACCCCAGCTCCCTGCAAATACTCAGTGGCTATGGGCTCTGCCCCCTGCTACCCATCCAGCTGCTCCGGGCCTCCCAGGTGTCTGCAACGGGCCAGTGGCTCTCCTAACCCCCTCGGAGCACCCTGTTGCTCCCAGGGCATCAGCCAGGCTCCCAGGCCGGCCCTGTGCCCTGCAGGGCTGCCTGTAGCTCTCAGCCAGCCCCGCGCCCCTGGAGACCCCTCCCTCGGCCGTCCTGCCCGCCGGCCTTTGCACACGTTCTTCCCGCCGCCTGGGTCCGGCTGAGACGCCCACTTGTGCAGGAATGTTCTCTGCTGGTGTTGCTGGTGGTGACGATGCTGACGCCACAGTCTGAGCAGGGCTCACGTGGCACTGGGGGGCTGGGACGGCCCCCACTCTGCAGGCGTCGGGGAGGGCGAGGCCACACAGGATGAGACCAGACTGGGGACGCTCTGAGCATGAGACACATGAGCCCGGCCGGAGGCGCTCTGGGCCCAAGGGTGGCGGGAGCCCTGGGCAGCCTCACTTGCCCTTGCTGACCCTGTCCTCTCCTCTCCCAGTCCTGACCTCAGCAGGACCCTTCTGGCCTGCCCTGGGACCCCCAGCCCTCTCCACACCCTGCTGGCTCCTGTTCTCACCTGTCCCTGCCCGCTGCTGCCCTCTGCCGGTGTTGCCCGGCCCCTGCACTGTTCCACCAGAACCTGTCCAGTTAGGAAGGGGGCTACCGCCTGGCCAGTGCCTTCTGCAGCGTCCAGGAGGGAAAGGCAGGGGGCACAGCCTCTGGGGGGCGCCCTGAGCTCCTTCTTGCAGGGCCTAGGAGAGGAGTGAGGGGCCGGCAGCTCCACCACAGGCCCAGGGCCCAGAGGAGGGACGAAGCAGCTTCCTTCCCACGGCAGGGTCTGTGGCATCGTCATCCCCTGGAACTACCCCCTGATGATGCTGTCCTGGAAGACGGCCGCCTGCCTGGCTGCTGGCAACACCGTGGTGATCAAGCCCGCCCAGGTGCGTGGGGGTGCCCTGCACAGGGCCTGCGGGCCTGCTCCGCGAGGGAGGCGGCACAGGGACCCCACCCAGCCGGTGCTGGCGGAAAGGTGCCGTGGCTGTGGGCCGGCCTTTGCGGGCTGCTCCCAGTGGGTAGGGGTGCAGGAGCATGCCGGGAGCTGTCCCACGCCGACGCTGCATTTTTCTGCTCTCGGGTGGTGGAGACGGGTTGGTCAGTGCGCGGTGGCAGGGGTTGGGACACCAGTGCCCACACTGTGGATTCGCACAGCAGAACCCTGCCTGGCACTGCTTGCCCAGGCTCTCAGGCAGCCCCAGGAGCCTGTGAATAAAGCTGGTGCCAGGTCTTGGACCTGCCGGGCTGCAGACGCTAGGAGTCTTGTTAAGGAAGCAAGGCGAGTGGTGGGGTTTGTGGGACCCCTGAGCCCCTCACGAGAAGCTTCCAGATCGGCGGCATCCAGGCAGCAGGGCAGGTATTCTTGGGGCTGGAGGCAGCACCCCCACCTGTCGCCACCAGGAACCTCTGTTTCTGGATCTGGGCCTTGGCAATAAGGGGCCCTCTGCTGGAGGCCAGAAGAAGTCCCAGAGCGTGGACAGGTGTCCAGGGGGCCTCTCAGGTCTCAGCTTCCTTGACCCGGAGAGCACTGATGCTATTTAAAAAAGAGAAATCACAATGGCCGGAGCCAACATTCACAGCATCCGCCCTGTTCCCACCAAGCATTGAACAGAGGATCAGGTAACGTCCATAAGTGTGCTTCTTAGAGCCTCGTAACTGCTCTCCGAGGAGTGCTTGGCCCCCTGCTTCTGCCTGGGGCTGCTGACAGGTCAAGGGGGCCGCCCCTGGTGTGGCCACCCTTACTCGCCCTATACCCAGCGCCTCCCAACCTAGCCCCCACGGATTCAGCCACTCTCCCCTTGGGGGGTGGGGCACAGCCTGAGCACTGATCGTTGGGGTCTCCAGGAGCCTGGGAATCGGAGTCACACCCAGGTGCAGGGAGAGCCAGGTGTGCTGGCGCTGGGGGTGCACCCAGAGTCTCAGCGAGCAGCACCCACCTCCCTGGAAGGCCCCGTTGCCACGCCAGCACTGGTGGTTCTGGGGGCAGGGAGGGGGCGTGCCTGGGATGTGCCGGCTGGAGGCCCTGCCTGGTGCACCTGCCCAACTGTTCCTGGAGACTTTGGCCTGATGAAGGGGAACCAAACGCCATGCAGGAAAGGGCCCAGGCTAGGCTGAGGGGCTGGAGCGCTGCCTGCAGGAGAGACGAGGACCCCCGGGTAGGGGGAGGGCTGGCCTTGATCCCCACCGGAGCTGCAGCGAGAGTGGGCAGCTCTCTGCACGGACCCCAAGGCTGCAACCTCTCCCTGCCAGGGAGGGGCGGCCGGTGGAGGAGGGCGGGGCGGGACAGCTGAACCCGCCTTCTGACCCCGCCTCCCTGGCCTTCTTCCCGCCCACTCAGGTCACCCCACTCACAGCCCTGAAGTTCGCAGAGCTCACGCTGAAGGCGGGCATTCCCAAGGGCGTGGTCAACGTCCTCCCGGGATCTGGTGAGAGCCGTGCGCACGAACAGGGCTGGGTGCACAGTCGGGAAGAGCGGGCTGCTCCCACGGCGGCGTCACCCTGCCCGGGCAGGGGCCTTGCCCTCACAGGCTCTCCCAGGAGAAAGGCTTTGCAAGGCTTTGTGCAAATATGCACTCTGAGTAAATGACTTTTCTGGGGCATCGTCTGCCCTTGGAAGTTTGAATTTCCTCCTAGAACATTCTAGGCTCGGAGCGTGGGGGCGGGGGTAGTGAGGTGGGCCCCCCACAGTGGTAACTGCTGCCTCTGAGGCTGTAGTCGCTGCAGGTGGAAGAATATTTGGGAAAAAAGGAGGATTGGGACAGAACGCATAGATTTTCTCTGTCCTCATCACTTGTGCTGCCCCCGGGGGCGGGGCCAGGGGCGGAGCCCCAGGATGCAGGGCAGGGAGGAGGCCCTGGGACTCCTGGGTCGTGGCTGGAACACTGGGGCCCCAGGCAGAGCTGGCAGGCAGCAGGTCTGGCGACCGTTGGAGAGATCGGCATTTCGAATGTGAGAAGGCCTGAGCCGTCCCGGAGCAAGTAGGAGCTGAGTCGGCAGAGGCGGGGTGGGGGTGGGGACGGGTAAATGCGTGTGGATTCCAAGGCGCCCGCTGCAGATTCAGATTTAGGGGCTGACGTGTCCGCCCGTGGCATGCGAGGGCCTGGCCGAGGTCAGCGGAAGAGGCTGCGTGAACCGAGAAGGTGGCAAAGGCTCAGGAGGCGGCCAGGGCTCTGGGGGGAGCAGAGAGCCCTCAGGGGCCGGGGGCGGGGCCCGCTGGACAGAGCCTCGAGGGGGCTGCTTGCCCTGGGTCAGAGGGGGCAGCGGAGTCAGGGAAGCCTCTCTGAGGACTCTTTGGATGGAGGCTGACGGATGCTGAGGGATCGGCCAGGCTGGGGCAGGGTGTGTGCAGGCCCCGGGTGTGGGACCGGCCCTGGCAGCCCAGCATCACAAGCGGCAGGAGCTGCTCAGGCAGGGCTCTCCGTGCCGGTGCACCCCGAGAGCGGGCATTTGGAGCTCTCCAATGCCCAGGATGCCGTAACCCCCTGGGGCCAGGCCAGGCATCCCCAGCACCATCCCAGAGCCCCCGCGAGGGCTGGAAGGCTGCACACCATTGTTCCGGGGAACAGTGCCTACCTGGAGATTGGTGGGAAACCTCACTGGGAGTGTCCAGGTTCCCTGGGTCACCAGCACAGAGAGCCGTAGACTGGGAGGCTCACCCCGTGTCCTGCCTCCAGGGGCCTCTCTCCTTGCCCTGCAGGCGGCGCCCTGCTCGCTGGGGCTCACCCACATCCCCCCGTGCGTGTCGGTGTGCTGTCCCCTTCTCAGAAGGACACCTCTCAGACTGCCCCAATGGCTTCAGTTTAACTCGGTTATCTCTGCAAAGTTGTCCAGGGCCGTTGCGTCTGTTGTACTTGGGTTAGGATTCCAACATGTGAAGCTTGGGAGTCCCAATTCAGTCCATGACACGCAGCGAGGCCCGGGGAGTCCCGGGCACCGGGGGCGCTGAGCCCACCTGTGGATGGGAGAGGGAGGGAGGTGGCTCCCAGCACCATGGAGACTGCCCTCACCAACCTGCCCTCCTGCACCTGCAGGCTCGCTGGTCGGCCAGAGGCTCGCGGACCACCCCGATGTGAGGAAAATTGGGTTCACGGGCTCCACGGAGGTGGGGAAGCACATCATGAAGAGGTCAGTGGCTGCGAGGGGCGGGGACGCGAGGCCACCGGCCACAGTGCAGCTCCCGTGCCTCCAGCTGCCCTGGGTCCAGCCATCACCAGGGCCTGTGTCGTACAGGCACTGGTTTATTGGGGCCAGCGCTGTGACTGGCTCCCAGGGGGCCTGCAAGGCTGCTCTGCAGAGCCCACTGACGCCAGCGAGGTCCTGGCCCCAGGCTGCCCACTCTGGGGTCAGCGGCCCCATGGCTGTCGAGCGCGTGAAATGAAGTTGATTTGAACTGATGGTGTGCAGCACATCCTGGTTGCGAAATCTTAGCACACGCAAAAACGTAACATGCCTCATTGATTGTTTTGTGTGTTGCTGGGAAGTTTAAGCGATAATTTAAAACAAGGCTGATTTATTTGAAAGGCACAGTGACAGAGACAGAGAGAAATCTTCCATCCACTGGTTCTCTCCCCAAATGGCTGCACTGGCCGAGGCTGGGCCAGGTTGAAGCCAGGAGTCAGGAACTCCATCCTGGTCTCCCCGTGGGTGGCAGGGGCCCAAGCTTCTGCAGGGTCACCTTCTGCCGCCTCTGCAGGTGCGTCAGCAAGAAGGTGGATTGGAAGCAGAGCAGCCGGGACTCGAACCAGCGCTCTGATATGGGCTGCCGGCATCTTCTCCCGCTGCACCACAATGCTGGCCTCGATGTTCTTGATTAGTGAGGCTAAAAAATTCTCTTTCAGTCCATCTTCCGTATCTATGGGCTCTGCAACCAGGGATTCACCCACATATGGGTCAAAAACATTGTGGAAAATTGTGTCTGTGCTAACAAGTGCAGTCCCTTTCTGCGGGCTTGGTCCCTAGACAGCATGCTGGTTCTTGAGCAAGTTTGGGGAAAATGCATGGTATTTAAAAAACTCGGGTATCTCAAACATTTCTGTACCAAAGTCAATTCATCTTTTAATTCCATTTTCCCACAGACTTGTTGAAGTCCCCTGACACGGTGTAGCAGCGTTTTCCTGGCATTTGTATTGTATTAGGTATATAAGTCATCTAGATGTGGTTGGAGTGAACGGAATGCATGTTTCCTGCAAATCCCATCAGGGACCTGAGCATCCTTGCAGCCCCCAGAACCCAGTCCCGTAGACGCAGGGCGGTCAGTTTCAGGATCGATTTCCCCCACTGCTTGTCAGTCCTCTTTCAAGGTGGCTCCCACCAGAAAGTGTCCATTGCCTTCTGGCTGGGATCTGAGGCTTTCCTTCTATTACCGTGGATAGAATGATCTAGAAGACCTCTCACTGCTTAGTCCCTGGACGTCAGCCTCAAGCGTGCAGGGGTGCAGTTCCTGGCTGTCACTGGTTCACCTATGCCCTGGTCCAAGCCCAGGCCTCAGTGACCCCGCACGCCCAGTTCCATGGAAGCCCTTGGACAGGCTCAGAGGTTCTGGTCTGTGTCGCCAGCAGGTCGGCAGAGGTGGGTGGGGCCAGAACCCCAGGGCGGCAGCTGTAGCCGTGGCCGATGGCAGAGCCCCCTGCATTCGCACTTGGCGCCACTGCTGGGGCTGCTTTTGGCATCAGCACTTATGCGAGACAGGTGTGCACCAGAGAGCTGGGGCTCAGCCGAGCCCACCGACCTCAGGCTCCCTGGCGCCTTCCTCTAGGGCATGTGGCCGGCATCTCTGCCCCTGCTCAGGGGTCACCCCCAGGGCGGCCCAGCTACCGCCTGACAATGCAGTGGGAATGCTTTTGCCTTGACCCAGGATCTCCCAGCAGCTCCTGACTCAGCACGGAGCTCCTTGTCCCCAGGACTCTCCTGCGGCCCCGACCCCACACCCCACAGACCTCTTTCTGCCTTGCAACGTGGAGGTCCCAGCTGCAGCTCCACCAGCGCCCTCTGTCAGCTGCCCGAGTGCAGCCTGCGCTGCTCCTGCTTTTGAATGGGCACCGCACTTGTGCTGACCACGGGGGTCTCACTTGACCCCTCCCTCCGTCACCCCCCCTTCCCCATTCTCCTGCTGCCTTGGGTCAGGAGCCCCCGGTAACATGGCTGATGGATTGCACCATTCAGCTCGGGACAGGCGGCCATGAGCTGTGAGCGCACCAGCAGAGCAGCTCAGGTGTATTTCGAATGTTCTGGAACCCGCCAGGGCAAGGCTCCTCGTGCCAGTGGGAGAGGGGCTGATGGACAGAAAGACAGGTCAGGGGAGGGCTGCTGAGGACAAGTGGCCGTGACTGTCACCGCTCCTGAGCCCAGAGCTGCCGGGTCTCTTCCCATGCAGTGTGGAGGTTGGAGGTTGTAGCCACCTCTGAGTGCACCTGTGTTGGGTCTGGAGTGAGGGCTCAAGACAGGGCGGCCCTCTGCTGGCCTCCAGCCCTCCACGGCTCCCTGGTCTTCCCAGGACCCTGTGTGGGTCGCTCGTAGGTGGCACCTGAGACAGGGGAGCCCCCTCCCCTGATTGATCCCAGCCTCCCTGTGGTGTGCCTGGGCTGACCCAGGGTCCCTTGCGGAACAGCCTCACAGAGGCACATTTCTTACCCACCGTCGTGATGCGCGCTGAACCCCTGCTTCCCTGCCCTGTCCCCGAAAGACCAAGATGAGAAGATGAGAAGCCTCTGTGGCCGCTGCAGCTGTACCACCCGGGCGATCATGCTGGTTTTTGATGGATTTGTTCGCGTGTATCGAACACCAGCTGTGTGCCCAGCCACATGCTGGACATGGGGATGTGGGAGGAGCCAGAGGGGCACGCGGTCGCCCTGGCGAGGCTCCTGTTGTGCAGCGGAACCGCCCTGGAGCAGAGGCCTGAGTGAGGGCACAGACATCGGGACGCGCTCAGCCTGGGCGGGCGCGCGCTCAGATGCAGGAGGAGTCTGGTAGCATGGAAGCCGAGGGACGCCTAGAGCCAGAGTTAGCAGGGGTGGGGTGGGAGGAGGCATGGGCTGGGCCTTGCTCTCTGGAGCGTGGGATGCTGAGACCCTGCCTCGGGTCCACTCTGTCTGGGAGCCCCTGTGCTCCCAGTGGCCCAGGCGCCAGCCCCACCAGCGTCCTGTTCCTTCCAGCTGTGCCGTGAGCAACGTGAAGAAGGTCTCCCTGGAGCTGGGTGGGAAGTCGCCGCTCATCATCTTTGCTGACTGTGACCTCGGCAAGGCTGTGCAGATGGTGAGGGTCGACGCGGAAGGGGACAGGGACAGGGATGGAGTGGGGAGAGGGTGCAGACGGATGAGGAGGCACAGGGACCACAGCCAGGAGGGGCAGGGGGGCAGGGACAGCGGGGGCGGGGGGAAGGACAGTGGGGATGGGAGGATGCCTCTGTAATGCCATGGTCAGACTCACACATCCAGCCCAGCTGACTCCAATCCTAGAAGTCACTATAAGCATGGCATAGCACGAAGGGGACCCGGGGTGAGGATGACAGGTGCTGCCCTCCAAAACCCATCTCCCAGTCTGTTTCGTCACTGCCGGGAGGGTTGGACTCAGCTGCGTGGACCGGGAAACGAGCCAGGCCGCTTCCCCTGGGCGGTGGGAGAGTGGCCAGTGTCGGTGCCAGGGCTGACAGTGGCCTCTGTCTGCTGGAGGCCCTGGGCGCATGTGGTGGTGCCGGCACTAACACACTGGCAGCCTGGGACACGTTACTATGCTGTCTGGGCCCCGCCCACCCCGCTCTCCCTCTGCACTGGGGACCCGCGAGGACCAGGCCTCCCTCCTAGGACTGTCACAGAGGCTCTTGTGTCCACGGGGCTTACAACGGGGGTGACTGGAGGTGGCAGGCGTGGGTGATTGTCCTGCGTGACCCCTGCCATTCCCTCTGCACTCTGGTCTCATAATCAGGCCACTTTTTTTTCTTTTTTCTTTCTTTCTTTCTTTCTTTCTTTCTTTCTTTCTTTTTTTTTTTGAAGATTGGTTTGAAAAGCAGAGTTGTAGAGAGAGAGAGACAGACAGAAAGACAGGGAGAGAGGTCTTCCATCCGCTGACTGATTCCCCAAATGGCCGCAACAGCTGGAGCTGGGCTGATGCTAAGCCAGGAGCGAGGAGCTGCTCTGGGTCCCCCACGTGTGTAGCAGGGGCCCAAGCACTCAGGCCGCCTTCCACTGCTTTTCCCAGATGCATTAGTGAGGAGCTGGCTTGGAAGTGGAGTAACCGGGTCACGAACTGGCACCCACATGGTTAACCAGCTACACCACAGTGCCAGCTCCTCGGGCCACATTGAACCAGGGGCCCCAGTGTGCCCCCAACCCCCTTCCTAAATCCCACCCCGGAGTATGACGGGATGCCCCAGCATGGACGGAGAGAGAGTGCAGCCTTGTGACTGGGGAGGCTGAGGGAGGCCAGGGCCTGCTCGCTGTCCCTGCATCTTGGCGTTGGTGCCAAGACCCATGCTGCCCGGCACAGCACTGAGCCAGAACCTGGGGCCTGTGGTCTCCCCCAGAGGGCTCTCTGGGTCCCAAAGCAGGTGCTTCTTAGAGCTTTTCCTGTAAACTCTGGCTAAGAGTTCCCACAGCCAGGGCCACCTGTCTCCCCTCCCTCCCAAGACTGCCTGCCTGTCAGCCAGCATCACCCTGATGCCTGCTCCATACTCAGTGCTGCCTGGCCCCTCCCCCGTCGTCTCCCAGGAGTGTGGCAGGATCAGTACTACCCAGCGTACAGCGAGGCCGCAGGCATGCCCAGGTTCACCCTGGCCTGTTCTCAGTTCTCCAGGACATGGACAGTCCTGCCCTCCAGTGGTGGGGGCTGGGACTCAGCTGCCTCCCCCTCACTGCTGGCCTGTGCCTCGCCATCCTCGCATTCCACCTGGTCGCCTCTTGCATCTCCATTCAGCTGACCAAGGACTGAGTGGGGCACGCGTGCCCCATGCCAGCCAGGGCCTGGCCACAGGGGAGCCAGGATGCCTCCTCTTCCCCAGGAACAGGGGAGCGGGGCCAGCGCCCCTGGGTGAGCCGTAACCTGCATTCTGGTCCGTTCTCTGCAGGGCATGAGCTCCGTGTTCTTTAACAAAGGTGAGAACTGCATCGCCGCCGGCCGGCTCTTCGTGGAGGACTCGATTCACGACCAGTTCGTGCAGAGGGTGGTAAGTTCTGTCTGGTCTCGGAACTGCTGCTTCTGCAGGAAACTGGGCAGGGGTCAGGAACCCTCCCTCCTCACCCCCCGAGAGGGGTCACCGTCCACCTGGGTCATGGCACTTTAAGGACAGCTATACTGGGCCATCCCTGGTTCAGCAAAAGCAGCAGCCTTGTGCTCAGATTGGCCTAACCATAAAGGTTATGGCACGGCCTGGGCTCCCAGCCAGCCTTGATGCAGGCAGCGACGCCAGGGGGTGCAGCTCAGCTGCAATGGGGAGCCCCTCCCCCAGGGCCTGGAGAGCTGGGTCTCCATGGAGGCGAACAGGGAATGGCCACCTGTGTACACGGCTCCAGCCTAGGAAGCCGGCCGGGAAGAAGGGGCTGTGTGCCAAGGCCGCGGTGGCGTGGCTCTTGGGATGGTATTCACAGAGAAGGCCGGGTGCTGGATCTCTGCAGTGTGGGGTGGAGGTGGGGGGAAGGCAGTAAGGAAAAGGGAGAACTTTCTAGAAGGGCCTGTAATCACGTTTGCCATGGAATCTGGGCCGGCCCGTGACTTGCTGTGGCCAGCAGAATGTGCTGGAAGCAGGGTTTTGCGAGTTCACTGCTGGGTGTCCTGCCGTGGCCGTGTGTGAACAAGCCCCAGGGCCAGCCAGGTTCAAGGGAAAGAGAAACGGACGGCACGGTGGTGGCAGGCACCGCCAGGAACACGTCCAGGGTGTGATCTGTGGCCAGGGCGCTGGGCAGCCTGACCGAGCGGGTCCTGTTGTTCCAGCTTTCCAAGGCACTAAGGCGTCCTGGTGGGACGGACAGAGCAGGTGCTGAGTCCTCCATGCTTCCAAGGGGGGCTGTGGGAGGGTGCAGAGCTTGAAGGGGGTCAAGCAGCTCAGAGGAGGAGGAGGTGGCAGCCGCCAGTCCACCGTGACCCTGATGTGGCTGAATGGGGGTGGGCATGACCTTGTCTGACCTTTGGAAACCAGGCAGGAGCCAGGGAGAGACGCAGTGGAAGGGGCAGAGGCAGATTCCAGCCTGGAGCCCAGAGGGCCTGGCCCCGCCTCCTGGTGGTGTTCGTCTGAGATTCTGTCCTTAACGTGTCATCGCTTATCCCGGTTCATCTGGCACTGTCTCCCCAAACTCCAGGATCCCGAGGTGATTTCTGTGATGGGAGACACACAGGCTGGCGACTCGAGGCGGCAAAGCCTGGACCAACTTCTGTTGGCTGAGGCGGCAGGGAGGGCTTCTTGGAGGAGGGCTTTTTTTAAAAATATTTTTAAAATATATTATTTATTTATTTGAAAGGTAAGAGATACAGAGAGAGAAGGAGAGAGACAGAGAATCTTCCATTTGCTGGTTCACTCCCCAGATGGCTGCAAAAGCCAGGCTGAAGCCAGGACCCAGAACCCAGGAGCTCTGTGGGTGTCCCACGTGGGTGCAGGGGTCCAAACACATGGGCCATCCTTGGCTGCTTTCCTAGGTGCATTAGCAGGGAGCTGGATTGGAAGTGGAGCAGCCGGGACTCCAGCCAGTGCCCAAGGGGATGTTGGCCCCACAGGTGGAGGCTTAACCTTGTATGCCACAGTGCCAGCCCCAGAGGCTTGGCGGTGGGAGGCGGGGGGCCTGTGGCTTAAAGATGGGTTTTGGAACAGGCAGAAGCAGTGGCAGGGACGCATGGATTTGGGCCTCAGGTCCTTCCTTCCACCTAGCGTCCATCTACTCTGTCAGCTGCAGCTATTACAGAAAGACCACTCTGTACCCACCCTGTCCTTCATCCTGGAGTCTTTGGGACAAGGATTATTTGTTCTATTTGAAAGGCAGAGTGACAGATAAAGAGAGAGAGAGAGAGAGAGAGCGAGCTTCTATCTGCTGATTCACTCCTGAAATGACCACAATGGCCAAGACTGGGCCGGACCCAAGCCAGGAGCCTGGAACTCCATCCGAGTCTCCTACGTGGGTGGCAGGGACCCAAGCCCTCAGGCCATCTCCCACTGCTTTCCCAGGCACATTAGCAGGGAGCCGGATCAGAAGTGGAGCAGCAGGATGTGACCTGGCACCCATGTGGGATGCTGGCTATGCAAGTGGCGACTCAACCTGTTGTGCCACAGCGCTGGCCCCTGCACAGTTCTCCCGGCTTCTAGGCCTGTGGATCTGGGGGCAGGATGGCATCAGCCTGCCCGCCTGCCTGCGCTGAGCCGGCTCCACCCTGGCTCACACACACCTGCCCTTCTCTCCCCTCTCCTGCATCCCTGCCCGCCCCGTTTCCCCGCCCCTCCATCCCTAGTCTCGGGTCTCCCCGCGAGATGTCCGTACCTTTGCCCACAGGAGGCCTTGGGGTTTAGCCCACAAGCTGGTTTGGAACTCAGGTTTGGGGGGCCCTGGGAGCTCAAAAGCAGTGCTAGCAGTTCCTTCAGGGGACAGCGGTGGGCATGGAAAATGCAAATGAGGGAGGCAGGTCCGGGGGCCCCTGTTGCCAGCAGCCTGACCCGAGCCCCTTCCGCAGGTGGAGGAGGTGGGGAAGATGAAGATCGGCGACCCGCTGGACAGGGCCACCAACCACGGGCCGCAGAACCACCAGGCCCACCTGAGGAAGCTGCTGGAGTACTGTCAGCGCGGCGTGCAGGAGGGCGCCACCCTGGTGTGCGGGGGCGGCCAGGTGCCCCGGCCAGGTCAGTGGGAGGACTGTGGCCGCTGGGGGAGGGGCTGCAGGCCAGGTCCCCAAAGCATAGTCAGGCCTCGCCTGGGACCTTGGGTGCAGTGGGCCTAGGATACCTGCCTGACCCTGCAGGGCGGTACCAGCTGCCCACACAGAAAGCCCTATCCAGTGCTGGTTTTAACCAGTATCGCCCACAGGTTTTGATTTTAACATCACCACACCCTTGAAGTTCTCACTCGTGGATTCCGTGACACTTGACTTCATGATTTTCTTCCCATTTCTTTGGCTCTTACTTCTTTCTTTCCATTTCTTTAGCTGTTACTTCTTGCCTTTTTGGAAAAAAAAAATTTAAAAGATTGATTTATTTGATAGGCAGAGTTACAGAGAGAGAGGGAGAGACAGAAGGAGATCTTGCATCCACTGGTTCACTCCCCAGATGGCTGCAATGGCCAGGACTGGGCAAGACCAAAACCAGGAGCTAGGAAATTCTTCTGGGTCCCCCATGTGGGTGCAGTGGCCCAAGGTCTTGGGCCATCTTCTGCTGCTTTTCCCAGGCCATAAGCAGAGAGCTTGTTTGGAAGTGGCACAGCTGGGACTCGATCCGGTGCCCTTATGGGATGCTGGCTTAACCCACTGCAGCACAGTGCTGGCCCCAGCAGGTGCTTTTTGGTAGAAATTCCATCTGTACCTGCTCCTTTCCTTAGCTTGGGGCCCTGCTCATGGCAGGTGCTTTCCCTGGTTGGCCTCACCCCTCTGTGAGGGCTCAGAGCCTTCCAGATACACATCCCTAGGCTTCAGCCCACCCAGAGCTCATGACCACACAGCTGCCAACTGGATGCGTCCTCCTGGATGTCCCCTAGGCGCTTCAAACGTCCCAGTCATCGCCACGTCCCAGCCCAGCCTGGCCCCATGTACATATACCTGCCTCTCTAGAACCCTCTGCCCAATCAGGCGAGTTCTTGGGTTGCTTCCTCATGACTCAGCCTTCACTCCTGGGTCCTCCGTGCCTCGCACAGAGGAAGCTCAAGAGGAGTGAAGAGGGGAAGGGAAGAATCCCGGACGCGTGTTCTTGTGTGACCCTCTGTGTCTAATGCATTGCCGGGGTCGGATCCACCTGCAATTCTCTCCTGCTCCTCACTTCTGCACCTGCCGCCCTGGTGCCCGCTCTCCACGTCTTGTTCTTCACCATCGCCGTGGCCTCCTGAGTTGCTTATGAACACATGCTTCTCCTGTGTTCTCACTCTCAGGACATTGGCTGCTCCTCTGCTGAGCACGCACATCCCCTACTCATCACTCAGTGCCAAGAATGGCCACGCACGGGGCACGCCTCTGCCCGAGGTGCCCCTGCCACCTCCCACCCAAGCAGGGCGTTTATAACCACCATGCTGCCACCGCCTCTTCCCCCCTTCCCTGCGCCCTGCACACCAGGAGTTCCATGGGGCTGGTGTGATCAGAGTCTAAGAGGACATGGCGGGGGCAGAGTTCAGGAGCTAACGGGAGAGGGTATAATGGAGGCACTGTCCACAGAGCAGGGCTACAGAGCCCGCAAGGGACAGAGTAGCTCCCAGGAGCCAAGACCAGTGGGGGATCCTGGGAGATAGGCATGAGGAGGGCACAGGATTCCCGGACCTGGGAGGGAGCCGTGCACGGGCCAGGGGCTGCCTCCTGTTGGCCAAACCCAACTAGAAGGATGAGCGAGCCTGGGCATAGGGTCCACGTGGCAGGGCCAGTGCCGGACAGAGCAGCAGGCAGGATGACCCTGCGTGGCCACAGCCCAGTGCCCCAGTACCTGGTGGGCAGCAGTGCCAGACTCCCCAGGGAGTGCCCGCCACTCCACATAGAGCAGCATGTGTCATTGCAAGGGTCATAGGTTTTAAAGCAGTAGCCATGTTACATATAGTTTCTAAATGTCTTGAAAATAGTCACTGTTTCATTGATTTCATTACTTCTATGGGGTTTTAAATTGTTTTTGTAAAACTAGAGAGAGAGAGAACGTCAAGTTTGTTGATTTCTCCAGAATTAAATGGCAGTGCAGCAGGGTCTCAGGACTCCTAGGCTCTGGCCAGAGAAGTGGTCCCAGAAGGCATTTGCCATCAGAAGGGGTTCTGTCCCGGCCTCCGGGGCAGAGTGGGGTTGGGAGTGACCAGTCCGCCCTTCCTGACTCTGTCCTGGTGGAGGCCACACACCTCTGACCACGGAGCTCGGCTCCCGGTTCCTCAGTTCCAAGAAGAGAGGCTGTCCTTGGAGTTCCTGCCTCCCCTCCCCAGGCTCCTGTGTGCAGCCCCTCCCCCACTTCCTCCTAGACAGTGGGCTGCAGCCAGGACCCATGGGAGAGCCCTCTGGGAGGCTGCACTTGTGGTAGAATCTAGACAGATGTCCCTAGAAAGATGCAGTTCTTCCTCACAGGCTTTGGGTCCACAGCTCAGCTCCCTCCCCTGCCATCAGTCTCAGTGTCCACTACAGTCCACTCCTTAAGGGGGGGGGGGGGCACAGCAGGAAAACCAGCCACCGGGTGGCGCTGTGGCACCGCATTCTTGGGGCAGGAAGTGACCCAGGCCCGCCCTGGGGCGGGGGACTGTGCCCTCCCGTGTGCCACAGGCCTCTTCTCCCCTGCAGGCTTCTTCTTTGAGCCCACCGTCTTCACGGATGTGGAGGACCACATGTTCATCGCCAAGGAAGAGTCCTTCGGGCCCGTCATGATCATCTCGCGGTTTGCTGATGGGTACGGAACGCTGCCTGCATCCCTCAAGGGCCCTCCCTCCCTCCCTGTGTCATTGGGGTCTTCCCGAGAGCTTGGGGAGGGGGGCTCATGAACGGCCAGGAAGAGAACTCAGTGCTGTTCAACCTTGGTGGGCTGTGATCCCTCCCCCGTCCCCTGGTGAGCCCTCCTTGGTGACCAAGGGGGCTTCAAGTCCCACCATGAGCCGAAGGCAATGCCCCCTCCCCTCCTCGCTCTCCACGTTCTCCAGGTGTCTCTGAGCCTTCTTACGGCACCCCGAGCCCCGTATCACTGTGCACAAAACCTCCCCAGAACTGCGTGGCTTGGAATAGCAGCAGGGATTTGTCTCGAGAGCAATCTGGTCTCGCCTGCGCCTCCTGCAGGCTGTCTCTGGCACTGCAGCCTCTGCGTTGCTGGCTGACACTTGGTTCCTCCACCTGGGAATGGAAGGTTCCTTAGGATCTGACCTCAGAAGTCCCGGAAGCTCCCTCCCACCCTGCGAGTGAGCGGGGCCAGGCTGGGTCCAAAGAGAAGGAGTCAGACAGCTCCACTGGAGCTCTTTGGCTGCCCTTGACCTTGCCAAGGTTAATCCCCTGGTTACTACTATTGTCCAGCCGGCCCCTGGGTGTCTATGGCACCACTGAGCAAATGACAAATGGTGCCTCAGCCTCACGTTTACCACCCACTGGCACACACGACAGTAAGCATGTGAGCGTGTGTGGATCTTACTGGAATGAGACACCTGACCGCTGTCTAAGAGATAAGCATCGTAATATGCCTCCAGTCCCCCGACGGCCGGTGATCGCCCAGCCAGCCACTCTCTGGGCTCCAGTGCCTATCTGTGAAGTGAGGGGCTGCCTCTGCTCCGGCTCTCACTCTCGCTGTCTGCCTGCCGCCTCCGGATCTGTCCTGTCTCCCCCAGATTGGCTTTAACCTGGCACGTTTGTCTTCTGTGAGGTTTTGTGTGGCAGGGAGCGTGGAGGGGGCCAGATCCCCATGGCAGAGGGGGCGCTGGTCTTTGTGTACCCCCCCATCCGGGGCTGGGCCCCCTGAGCCTCCCTGGGTTTTCCCTACAGGGACATAGATGCCGTGCTGTGTCGGGCCAACGCCACGGAGTTCGGCCTGGCCTCTGGCGTCTTCACCAAGGACATCAACAAGGCCCTGTACGTCAGCGACAAGCTCCAGGCGGGCACGGTGTTCGTCAACACCTACAACAAGACGGACGTGGCCGCTCCCTTCGGAGGGTTCAAGCAGTCGGGATTTGGCAAAGACCTGGGTGAGTTCATCCTGCCTGGGGGCCGCTTTGGCTGATTCGCTCAGCGGACACCTGTTCAAAGCCGCTGGGGCCAGGCTCTGTCCCATGTGCCCTGGGGCTTGGCGCTCACTCCCTATTAGGCGGGAGCAAGCGATAATTCAACCAGGGAAGAGTGTTAGGAAGAGAGCGGGAAACCCGACCTGGAGCCGAGACTCGAGCCAGGGGCCAGGGGGGCTTCTCTGAGGAGGTGGCACCTGAGCAGGGACCCACGTGGTCACGAAGACCTGAGCGTGCAAGTTCCCAGTGGGCGGAGCCAGCCTTGGTCTTGGGGCGCACAGAGGCTGGCGTGGTTGGTGTGGTCTAAGGGGGAGACAGAGAGGCAGGCAGGGCCTGCATCTTGGGAACCTGGGGCTGTGGTTAAAGGCTCAGGCTTCATCCCTGGGGGATGCCATGGGGGCAGAGCATGCCCCAGGAACCGGGGGGCGTCATGAGTCCGCAGCATAGAGGTGCTGTCAGCAAGGCAGCAGCAGGTGGGATCCCCAGTGTGCACAGGCTGCACCTGCCAGATGGCCCGCAGCTTGGTTCCAGCAGCCTCCTTCCCTGGGCTGCCCTTGACCTAGACCTCGCTCATCCTGGTCTCTCTGTCCTGCCGCTGTGGGGGCTGGCAGTTGGGACCACGCAGGCGTGATAGGCGAGCTTGGCTGGCAGGCAGCGAGGTCGGGGTGGAGCAGCCGCGTGCTGTCTCTTAGGAGCATCGGCCTTTCTCTTGAGAGCCTGTGTCAGCTCAGGGACCCCGGGGAGGGCCAAGCAGAGGCTAGACTCAAGGATGCTCACGAGTTCACTTTCGCGCCATCTTCCTCCCAGCTCTCAAGCCCTAGGGCTTGTGGCCTCCCTGGGCCAGGGCTGAGAACCGAGCTGTGCAAGCCGCCTACCTGGACATGCGAGAGGAGGCCTCAGGGGGGTGTGGCGGCAGCATTTAGGGAAGGGGCGTGGCTGGTGGGGGAGCTCTCACACACGATGGTCATTGGCCAAAATGCACAAGCCACAAAGCACAGATGAGTTTCAGGGTCCCTGTTCCCAGCCACCTCCGGATCTGGAGGTAGCGGGGACAGCAGCAAGGGGAGGAAGTGGGCTGGGGTGTCCGGGTCCCAGAGCTTCCCGTGGCCTGATGAGGTGCTGTGGGCCGGGGAAGGTCCTAGAACAGTGGCCTCATTCTCCTGCCTGTGGTGGAGTCTGGCCCGCCGCCCACAGCCAGGGATACCTAGGAAAAACACGTGACCTACCCAGGCCTTGGCTTGCTGTCTGTACATGTACAGGGTTCCCTCCCGTGGTTGACCAGGCGTGCAGTGAGGTGGTTAAATGTGTAGCACCTCAGCACGCAGTCGCCGTGACCACGATGCATCCTGTTGTGCGTGGGTTCTTGCAGGAGAGGCGGCCTTGAACGAGTACCTGCGGATCAAGACCGTGACCTTCGAGTATTGAGAGGTCTCCAGCAAGGAAAGGAGCCCTCCTCACAGCACAGCCTCGTCCTACCCAGCACCGACCCGCCTGGCCACGGGGAGGCCCCGCACCGCCTCCCTGGAGCCCAGGATACCTTCTGCTCCCCAGCTGGGACCAGCGTCTGCCTGTGGGGCACCCTCTGTCTCATCAGAAGTGGCCCTGGATGAATAAAGATTGTAATCAGAGGCAGCCAGCACCCCCGTGTGCCTTGGCCTCATCCATGGGTGCTCCTGGGTGGCCCCGGAAGTCATGACATCACCCTGAGTCCCGGGGCACAAAGAAATGGGTGTGGTCAGCTTCAACCTCCAAATGCCGGGTACCAAGATGGAGTTAGGGGTGCAAGAGGTTTGGGGGAGCGAAGCTCTCAGAAGCACACATGGGAGGAAGAGAATTTGTGGGCAGGGACCCCGACTGAGGACCCAGGTCCCTCTCTGTCTCCACCCACTTGGTCCCTACAAGGGCCAGCCGTGGGCAGTGCTCCTGTCTTGGGTCTTCTGGGTTTCCCTGTGACTTGCCCTGTCTCCTGTCCCCTGCCACCCCCACACCATGCCCACTCCCCTCTTGGGAGCCCAGCGCCCTCCCCTCTCCCCACCCCTCCCCCAGGTCCCGAAGAGCAGTCTGACCTCCAGAAGTGGGCTCAGTGCCCCCATCCCTGCCCGGCTGCGCCTCCCGAGTCCCGCGGATGCAGGGTCCTGGCCGCCTGGCCGTGCTGAGCACCGCCTGGATCCTCTGCACCTAGCAGGGCGCCCTTCTGGGGCCCACAGCATCCGCCTGTGCTCTTCCTATCGGGGCTTGGGCATCCGTGGGCTTTGGTATTTGCAGAAGGTTCTGGAACGAGTGCCCCACGGGCGGTGAGGCCAGCTGGATACACGTCCATGGAAGGCTGTCCAGATCTCCCACTCGCAGTGATGGTTACAGCAATAGAAAGCAGCAGCAGGTTTGCTGCGTGTTCACCGTAGGCCAGGCAGGTGCCAAAGCCGCAGTCCACATCAGTCCAAAGCTCGGTATCCCAGTGGGGCCAGGGCTGTCCTCCTCCTCACTTATGGGCGAGGAAATTGTGCCAACGAGGAGTTGAATTGGCTGTCATGGAATTGGTTTTGTTTCCCCAAATTAGGATGATTTGGAAGCCCGCTGTGGAATAGCTTGTCCCTTGTGTCTGAAAGAAGAGGGCGGGGCAGGCGCCCAGCTCAGGGGCTAAGACGCTGCCTTGGGACAGACGCCGGCGTCCTGTGTCAGAGTGACGTGGTGGGGGTCCCCGCCCCGCTTCTGGTCCCAGCTTCTTGCTAACGTGCACCTTGGGAGGCAGCAGGTGATGGCTCCATACCTGGGCCCCTGCCATCCTCACGGGAGACCTGGACGGAGTTCCTGCCTTCAGCCAGGTCTAACCCCCACTTTTACAAAGGTATGTGAACCAGGGGATGGGAGAGTTCTCTGTCTCTCTGCCTTTCAAATACTTCAGCATAAAAAACATTTAAAATATATACATATTTAAAATGCACACCATTTATTGCGCGAACCATTTGTAAGTGTACATCTGGATGTGGCTAAATACCACCACCATCCAGCCGCAGGAGTTTTTCCTCTTGCGAAACTAAACTCTTCCAGGCACAGACTTCTCACATTTATGGTGAACAAGGTGCTTCAGGGAACAGGGATTTCACTGCCAGTTCAGCAGGAAAAAGGTGCACATTTTACTAACACAAGCCTATGCCGTTTTAGTCCGTAGCACACACCAGCTGAAACGCGTGTCGGCCTTGCCATGGTCTGATACCAGCACCAACGAGTGCCATTGTAAACGTGGTGGAGGCGCCAGAGGCTTCCCAGCCCCATTGCCACTTCCTGGCCTGTGCGTGTCCTGCAGGCTTCTGCACACAGGTGCCATGGCCCAGGCCTCTCGGGCCCTTGGCTCCATCTTGGAGAAGCAGCCACGCTCGCCACCCCAGGAGGCGGCTGACTCCAGGGCTGTTCCCTCGTGCCAGCTCCTCCTCCATGCACACACGTGCTGTCTACCCTTGGGGCTGCTCCTCCTACAACCCCGGCTGCGTTATGTTGGGTCCTGGGATTCCTCCCTCCAGGGAGAAGCTGCCACTTTGCTGAGGCCACCCCAAGTCCACGCCGTGAGCCCTCCAGTGGCTGTGGCCTGTGGGTGATGCAACGGTGGAGGAGACATCTGGGTCTTGTGCGAGGGTCTCTAGCAGGCAGGGGAGGCACCCGGGCCCTCTAAGTCTGCACAGATAGCGACTCAGCAGCAGGCAGGCTCACAGGGGCCGTGAGAAATGAGCCGCCTGCTTCCCAGCCCTGTGTGAGGGCCAGGATGTGTGCAGACGAGTCCTAGGGAAAGGCCCATCCTGCTTAGGCTCCTTAGCTTCCCTGGTGGCTTCTCGGTGCTGGCCCTGTCTTCCTTCCTGGTGGTTCTCAGCCAGGGTGCACAAAGGCTGGGGTGGTCTGGACCTGCGTGGGCAGTGCTAAGTTGGAGGCAGGGGTAGGTGTGGACGGAGGCAGGCCTGGCCCACCTGGAGAGCCAGGCGGGCTTCTCTGCTTGCTGGGGCTGGTCTCAGTTCTCTGCAGAACTCCACGTAGGAGCCACTGATCTGGAAGAACTCAAATAACAGTTCCCCCTCGCGTGTGAGCCGGAGGCCCACGGATGGCTTTGCATCTCAGGCGGGGGTGGGTGGGGGCAGGGAGGGAGGTGAGGCACTCTGATATGGGATACTGGTGTCCCAAGTGGCAGGGGTGATTTGTCCCATCAGGAAGCTAATGACCGTGACAGGCTTAATGGCCTCCAACACATACTGACCCCTCACTCTCTGTGAGACCCTGAGCTGGGAGCCTCATGGAATCCTCAGCCCCACGAGGCAGGCACTTGCACTATTGTCCCCACTTCACAGATGAGAAAACTGAGGCTTACTGAGTTTTTCAGGGGAGGCTTGCAGTGAAAATGTTAATCCCCTGCTACGGTGGCTTGGGCACAGGCTGGGCGGCTTAAACACTGGACTGTATTTGCTCACACTTCTGTAGGCGGCAAGGCCAAGACCAAGGTGTGGGTGTGACCGTGTGGTCGCTGGCCAGGCCTCTCTTCCTGTGTGCCGTAGACAGCCGTCTCCTGGTTGTGCCCTTCCTGTGTGCGTGCTTGGAGAACAAGCTCGCTCTCACACTTCTCCTTCCTAGGAGTCCACTGTCATGGGCTCAGGACCCACTCTTACCGTGTCGCCTAACCGTTACCACCTCCTTCATATAAGCCCTACCTCCAAACACAGTCACCGTTGGGCTGTGAGTGAATCTGGCGAGGGGGCACAGTTCAGGCCCTGTCTCCTAACATCGCATGGAAGCTCCCCCCCCTCCCAGTGTCTGTTTATGTCTAGCGTAGCTCCAGTTCTCAGGACCCACAGGTCTGGCCTAACAGCTGACTGCAAAAACTGCTCACTCCGGAGACTCCAGCCAGGCTCTGGACTCTGCACCTGCCAATAAATGCCTGCATGGGCTATCACGGGGTATCATTTCCCTTCTGCTGAGGTCACCTGCTCGCTGCCACTTATTGCTATGCCTCTGTCAGTTTATTTTGTTGCACTGGTGGTAGAAGGCCATGCAATGTTTCTAATACCTGTAGCTATGGTGTGAGCCCTCAAACCATGTGTGCAAATATGTGAGGAACTAAAACCAAAGCCCACACATTGCAAAACAGAGGTCATTTTAGTCTTGGCCTTGATAGTTACCTGGGAGACCAGGTTCAAGTGCAGAATTCTTGCACTCTGGAGTTCCATGTGACCCTGTGGGAAGGGACAGCCAGAGTCCCCCAACTTGTGTCCACTGCTGATCCGGACACACGCCTTAGCAAGGGTCTTACACCACTGGGGATTCCCAGGTCCCAGGGGGCCAGAGCAAACTTCAGGTAGGGCTACTGGCTCCCAGTGGACACGACTTCCAGTCTCATGGGTAGGGGGCACAGACAGGGATGGATGAAGGCTGAAACCCCAGGCCAAAGGGGTAACTGCGCAGTAGGGAAACAAGAAGTATACCGAGAAGGCTGCACGGCTGCAGAACCATGGGACAAGGCTCGTCTGTGTGCACCCGTGCCTGAGCCGGGAGGATACCGACACTCCAGGGCTTGTGATGGGGGTTATGTCCCGAGAACCCAGCATACCTTGAGAAAAGTCAGCGATGCATCTAATGTCCTTTAACCACAGAACACGCTGGCTGTTTTCGTTTGTGATCCTATTGCGAGCCTGGAAAAAAAGATCCACGTTCAAAATTCCAGGCGCACATTTCCCTGAAGCTACATAGCATCTGCATCATCCTACAGTTGGAAAATTCAGGCCCGTCTGCATCTCTCTCTCTCTGTTTAACATGCACAGTTCCTTTTGTTGAAGTAACACAGTGGAATATTTCCCTAAGGCTTGCGAAGCATCCGCCTCCATCTGCACTTGGCTTTTCTGTGCCAGCCATGGACGCGCTGTAGGTCAGACACAAACCCCGACGTAGGCAGAGAGAGAGAGAGAGAGAAAGGTCTTCCTTTTGCCGTTGGTTCACCCTCCAATGGCCGCCACGGCCAGTGACCTGCGGCCAGTGCACCGCACTGATCCGATGGCAGGAGCCAGGTGCTTTTCCTGGTCTCCCATGGGGTGCAGGGCCCAAGCACTTGGGCCATCCTCCACTGCACTCCTGGGCCACAGCAGAGAGCTGGCCTGGAAGGGGGGCAACGGGGACAGAATCCGGCGCCCTGACCAGGACTAGAACCCAGTGTGCCAGCATTGCAAGGTGGAGGATTAGCCTAGTGAGCTGCAGCGCCGGCCTCAACTAGGAGTTTTGTTAGGTGTGAGGAGAATAGTATGGCAAAGCTTAAAATAGAGACCTTCCTGCTTCGGTGAATGTCCTTAGGGATTTCAAGGTGGAAAGCGGGGTCAGTGTTTGGCAGAGAGAAAGGAGGCTTGGAACCCACGTTTATGAATATGGGTCCCGGCTCTGCTCCCAGTTCCAGCTCCCGGCTAATGTGGAGCCGTGGAAGCAGCACCATTTTGGGGGGTGAACCAACGGAAGGAAGACCTTTCTCTCTGTCTCTCTCACTGTCTAACTCAAATTTAAAAAATCTTTAAAAATAATCAAAATTACTGCTGAATAAAAGCCTGTGTGCAATAAAGAACATTGTTTTTTTTAAAAAAGCAGAAATCGTACCACGATGGGAACTGGCAGTGGGGTGTGCAGGCCCGTTTCCCGCTCCTGCCCGCGGCCCCGCCTCTCCGCGCGGTCCCGCCCCTGCCCGAGGCTCGTGGCCCCGCCTTTCCCCGCGGTCCTGCCCCTATCCGTGGCTCCGCCCCTCCCCGCGGCCCCGCCCCTGCCCACGGTGCTGCCCCTATCCGTGGCCCCGCCCCTCCCCGCGGCCCCGCCCCTGCCCGAGGCTCCGCGGCCCCGCCCCTGCCCGCGGTCCCGCGCCGGCGCCGAGGCCGGGGGCGGAGCTGGCCGGGCCGGGCGGGCCGGGCTCTTCCCGCTTCCTCCCGGGGCTGCGGCGCTGCTTCGCCGGCGCCCGGAGCGCCCTCCGCCAGCCGCTTTCTGGCCGCGGACCGCACGCTGACTGGGTAAGGGCGGCCCTGCGGCAGCGCCCGGGGACCGGGGAGCTGGGGCGGAGGGCGGGCAAGCCGGGGGCGCGCTGGAGGGGGCTCCGGCGGGAGGGCGCGGGTGGTGGGTCCGCTCTGGGCGCGGGCGGCACCCCCGGGGCTCGGGGCGGGGACGCCTTGGGGACAGCACGGGGGACTCGGGAGCAGGGGCAGCCGGTAGGCGGCGGCCCGGTCCTGCGGTGGCGCCTTGGCTGGCAGTCCGTCCGTCCAGGGAGCGCTCGGCGCCCCACACTCGGCTCCGTCCAGGATCCTGCCCTTTTAGGTGGTGTCTGAGCCAGGGATCGCACCCTGCGTCCTTCGAGGTCGTCCAGCACCCCGAGACCCGCGCCCTCACCTGGGCTGCAGGTGCAGCCGCACTGGGCCAGTGCCGGTCCCGGTTCTGCCGGTGCTGCTAGCCGGGCTGTGCGCACCGCCCGTGGACGGCGGGAGCGCCTCGGTGGTCGGTTGGGCCAGCTTCCCGGTGACCAGGTGCCGTTAACTGGTCAGCCCTGATCTGGGTCCTCGGAGGGGGCTCGGACCCCTGGGCCGCGCCCACGCCTACCCATAGTGTGCTCTGTCCTGTGCACACGCAACTGTGTTAAAGTTTAACTTAAAAATTAGGCACGGGGAGGGTCAACCACGGTAGCTAACAATAGAAGGACCCAGTGTAGGAGTGATGCTGCTGCCTGGGGGGCCTTAACCATAAGCACCCCGCTGTCAATCATAAGCAGGACGCCTGCCAGGGGACTGATGGGTGGGCAGCGCGTGCGGCGTGGGAGTGCCCGGGGTGCACTGCACAAGGGACGGTCCGTGTCCTGCGTGGCGCCCAGCAGGACAGGGCGCGATTTCACCGCGCTGGGCTGGAGGCGGTGCAGTGTACAACTCAAGGAGTTGTTCATTTCTGGAATTTTCCGTTCAGTATGTGCAGTGCTTGCTGGCGGCAGGTACTGGAACCCCTGTTTGGGATTGCCTCAGAAAGTTCCATTTTTCCAGGGGTACGCGAGCACGTGGGCTCCGGAATATTCCCGGTGATGCCCAGGGTGCTTGCCGGGCTGAGGGGGAGGGCCGCTGGGCGGAGCCTTGGTTCCCGCCTCCAGGTGCATGGGCGCAGGCGTGGCTCTGCCTCCCTGCCTTGGGTGAGCACTGGACTGGGCGGTGCTTGCGCTGGATGCTAAGATGGTGCCTGCGTTCAAGGCCAGCCTCGAAGAGGGCTGGGTGCTTCTGAGTGACAGCGTCCATTTCCTTCTCCGTGGCCTGGCAGGTGGCCCCAGGTGGCTGCCCCACCCCCTCGAAGCCTGCTCACGCTGGGGAGGGTCTCTAGGTCCTGGTACTTTGGGCTGCAAAGTTGTTCATTGTAGGGGCTGTCCTGGAGTACCCTCTCCCTGCTGTGACAACCAGAGGTTGCTTGATGTCCCCTGGGAGGGCGGCGCCCCCAGGGGCGACTCCTCTGCACCCCGCAGGCTGGCTCACCGCTGTGCAGCCTGTGCCCACAGCCCCCTCTCGGGGAGGAGCCCCTGCAGCCTGAACTTCCAGGCTTGGTCTGTGCACTCTGAGTGACACTCATGACGCGCAAGCATGTGCACCTTGCAAAACGTGCCCAGGGCCTCTCTGTGGGGATGTGAGGTCCCTGCCAGTTGACCATGGCGTGCCCGATGCACTAAGGGGCACAGAGTAGGTGGCCGTGCCTGTCACCCCAGAGGTCACCCTGGCCAGACCTTTCTGTGGGCACCCTGTCCCCTGTGCACATTCCAGGAGCCATTTCCACTGGACAAGCTCTTTCCTTGTTGGACCCGTAACTCTGGCTGGGTGTTCTCCTGTAGGCTGGGCACCTGCCACTGTCCAGGCAGAGCTGCCGTGGGTGCTCCTGGGCCAGCTCGCTGCGCACACAGGTGAGGGATTCACCACGACTGCCCCCTGTTTAGGGGTCGTGGTCACAGCCCAGTCTCCCTTCTCTGAGGCTGGCCCATGGTCCCCCTTAGTGGACATGTGGCCCTTTTCCAGCCTCTGCTATGGCGCCCTCTGGTGGTGAGGTGAGGCACTTCAGGCCTGTTCCCCTGCTCTTTTCCCCACTTCCCTACCAGGGAGCTGGCTGGGCTGAGCTGCTCTTACTGGCCTTTGCCTCTTTGTGTTTTCTTTTTTTCTTGTTCCTTGTTGATTTGTGGGAGGTTTTGTTTGTTTTGTTTTGTTTTGTTTTCTTGCACACTCAACCTTTGTCTTTTCTGTTGGTTCCAAATACTGTCTCCTAGGGCTTGTTTCCAAATGGTATTTACCTCTCTAAAGTTTGTGGTCGAGTTCATCATCAGCCTCCTGCCCTGGGTTTTTGCTTTTGGGGTGTGTGTGCATATAGCTGTGTGTGCCTGCTCTAACCTTTTGGGGTCAAAGGTCTTTGACTGTCCTGGACCGAGCCCTGGCTGCCAGCCTGGGAGCTGGACAAAGCAGCTTCCGAGGGTCCTAACCCCGTGTAAGCCCTGCTTCTGTGCTGTAACGTCCTCACTGCGCAGGCAGCCGCTGAGAAGACGTCAAGAGCCTACTTTCCGCCAACTGGTCATGACCCATTTTTTTTTTTCCAGAGCTGATAAATCAAGAACCTACACATCTCCACAGCTCCCCAGAGAGTGAAACATTGAATGTGTGTGTATTGAACCCATCTGAACATTTAATTAAAACCATTAACCTGAAGCTGGTGCCGTGGCATAGTGGTCTAAGCCTCTGCCTGCAGCACTGGCATCCCATATGGGCGCCAGTTCGAGTCCCAGTGGCTCCACTTCTGATCCAGCTCTCTGCTATGGCCTGGGAAAGCAGTAGAAGATGGCCCAAGTGCTAGGGCCCCTGCACCCACGTGGGAGACCCGGACGAAGCTCCTGGCTCCAGATCAGCCAGATTCATTGCTGCCATTTGGGGAGTAAACCAGCGGATGGAAGACCTCTCTGTCTCTCCCTCTCTATGTCTGTAACTCTACCTTTCAAATAAATAAATAGGTAAATAAACCTTTAAAAACACGACAAGGCATGCTCTAGTGGTTCAAGGAGCAACCTTAAAAAAAATAACCACTAACCTGCCTGATACGCCGAGTTCCCGTGATGCTTTCCGTGTGCACCCGGTGTCGGTATGGTTCTGGCACTATTGCCTCACTTATGTGAAAGCTGATGGCCGGGCTCAGCCCTCCCGGGGAGGGTGCAGATGCTCTTGGCTCCCTTCCCCTGCGCTGTCCACGTGTAGATGTGGAGACTGTCCAGACACTCCTGCCTTTGTACTGGACACGTGCGGATATTTTCCTTATCATTAGTCCTTAAGCAGTACAGTATAACAATCCTTTTTTTAAAAAAATTCATTTTATTTATTTGAAAGAGTTATAGAGACAGGTGGAGCCAGAGAGAGAGGGAGAGGGAAAGAGAGAGTCTTCTATCTGCTGGTTCACTCCCCAGATGGCTGCAATGGCCGGAGTTGAGCTGATCCGAAGCCAGGAGCTTTTTCCAGGTCTCCCACGAGGGTGCGGGAACTCAAGGACGTTGGGCCATCTTGCCAGGTCATAGAAGAGAGCTGGATCGGAAGTGGAGCAGCCAGGACTCAAACCAGCGCACATAGTGGCTGCCGGCACTGCAGGCTGGGGATTTAACCCACTGCCACAGCACCAGCTCTTTTTGAAGAGTTTCCATTACATTAAGTTGTTTTTTTAAAGATTTATTTATTTAATTGAAAGAGTTACAGAGAGGCAGAGGCACAGAGAGAGAGAGAAAGTGAGAGAGAGAGAGAAAGAGGTCTTCCATTGGCTAGTTCACTCCCCAAATGGCCACAACTGCCAGAGCTGGGCCAATCTAAAGCCAGGAGCTTCTTCCTGGTCTCCCATATGGGTGCAGGGGCCCAGGCACTTGGGCCATCTTTCACTGCTTTCCCAGGCCATAGCAGAGAGCTGGATCGGAAGTGGAGCAGCCGGGACTCCAACTGGCGCCCATATGGGCTGGCGGCACTGCAGGCTGTGGCTTTACCCTCCACACCACAGCGCTGGCTCCTGCATTAAAGGCTTAGAAGCACTCAAGAGATGACTTCCTGTTTACTGGAGGATGGCACAGAGGGAATGTGCAGGGGCTGTGCCGTTTTCTATAAGGGGCTGGGAGCATCCTTGACATCTTCTCTGTGTGTGTGTGTGTGTGTGTCCGTGTGTGTATATGTCTCTCTTTGTGTCTGTGTGTGTTTCTATGTGTGTGTGTGTATGTATCTGTTTCTGTGTCTCTGTATGTGTCCATGTGTGTGTCTCTCTGTGTGTGTGTGTGTATGTGTGTGTGCTGGGTTCCTGGGATTGAGTGTGGGTCAGGCACTGGGCCTGGCCTGTGTGTCTTCAGGTTGAGCCTGCGCGGTCACAGGCTGTCATGGCAGGAGCCTGTGATGTTCCTGTCTTTAAGGACTTGTCTCCGGTTGGTTTTCTCAGATTCTGAGCCTGCCCCAGCAGGGAGGGGCTGCAGGTGGGCCTGGCGGGCCGCCCCCGCCCCCGCCCGCCCCGGTTTCCTGGTGTATTAGGAAACTCATTTGTGCTGCCCCCGATCTCAGTAGTTAGCGAGGTCAAGAAGGTCTCGGCCGCTTGGGGATGAGGCAGTGACGCTGTGTGGCTCTTGTGCTGTGATCGCTTCATTCTTTGCCAAGTTGGGGTCTTGTTTATTTGTTTATCTATAGTTTATTTGAGAGGGAGAGAGACTGAGACACTGCACATCCGCTGGCTCACTCCCCAAATGCCTGGGAGCTGGAAACTCCCTTTGGGTCTCCCAGTGGCCAACCTGCTGCTGGCCAGGGTGCCCGTTAGCAGGACACCGGAGCTGTTACTTGAGCCCAGGCTCTCTGATACGGGATGCGGTTACCCACACGGTGTCAACCCTGGAGCCAGAGGCCTGCCCGTGGGCCCTCTTCCTAACGGTCTTTTCTAATCATCCTATCCCTTCTGCCTGGCTGTCCCAAGACTGCCGATGCTGTTGAGTTTTCCTGGTCTTGGTTCAGTTTCTACTTTTCCCAGCACTTGTGTGGCTTGTCCGCTTGTTCCCATTCACACACCTAAACGGCGGAAGTCCTCAGAGAGGCGGTGGAATTAAGTAAAGACCACGCAGTGTAGATAAATCCGTCTTCATACCCTCCGGCCAGGATGCATTTCATCCTGGACTGATTTGCATCGATGATGGACTCTGGTCGCATCCTATCTTTTTCTGGGGTTCCTGAGCCATCGTGTTTCCTTCCATGATCTTGGTAGTCCGGTGTATCACAGGGCTGGGTGGTCATGAACTAACGCTGAATTCTCCAAGCGACTCCCGCTTGGTCCAGGCTCCAGCTTGTGAGTATTGGTGGAAGGTTTTGTGTCTGTCCCCAGGGCACGTTGGTTTGTGGATTCCTTGGGCTGTCCTTGTCGAATTTTGGTATCGGGCTATATTGGTCACCTCTAAGAAGCTGGGAAGTGTTCCTTCGTTTATGAACCTTATTTTGCATTTTCAGAGTTCACCAAGATTTGGTATTGATTCCCTAGCTGCCCAGCAGGCTTCTCTAAGTGAGGACCCTGGTCTCTGGCCAGATACCGTTTGGATTCCTGGTGCGGTCTCCGTGTTATTAGGTCTGTTCATATTTAACTTCTTCTCGAGTCATTTTTGTGGGTTTGCTTGTTTCTAGTGACATGTGTGTTTTCTGATCTGTTGGCTTCATAGTATTCTCTTGTAATAATTACTCTTTACGTTTGTTAGTGTCGTCCCCTGTTTCACTCCCCACTAAGTATTTGAGCGTCTCTGGTCTCTGTCTTCATTGTCAGTTCAGCTAAAGGTTTGTCAGTTTTGTTGATCTTTCTGAGGACACGGGTTTTGGTTTTCCTGCATTTCTTCATTGGTTTTCAATTCTCCATTCCATTTATTACCACTCTAATCTAATTTTCTTCCTACTTCCCACTTAACCTTTTTGGGTTTTGTTTGATCCTCTTTTTCATGTCACTGAAGGTGGAAGATTAATGTATTATTCATAATTATTATTAATATATAGTTTAAAGTCTTTTAAAGCTAGATTTTGGCATCGACAGCTATAGCTTTTCCTCTGAGCACTGCGCTTACCACGCCTTGTAAGTTTAGCCTTGTTGTGTTTTCATTTCGTTGCTCTCTGAGAATATCCTCATTTCTTTTGTGGTTTTTATGGCTGACTCATAAGTTATCTGAGTGTGTCGTTTTATTCCCCCATGTGTGTGAATTTCCTGAGTATCATTCCATTGCTGATTTCTAATTTCACTCCACTGCAGTTGGAGAACGTCCTTTGTGCGACATGAATCCCTTTAAACGCGTTCAAACTTGTTTACATGCCTAACGGGGGTCCCTCACGCAAGGCCTTGTGGATGCACTTGGTACCTGCCACTTTGCGCTTTGTAAGCCGCTGGTCTACCCGGGGCGGCGCTCTCTCTGCTGTGAACATGTCCTGTTTTGGGTGGTGTCTTTGGATGATTCGCCTACAGTGTGGTTCAAGTCTGGTGTTTCCGGGTTGATCTAATGGCCCCGCCAGTTATTGGTAGTGGAGCACTTGGGTGTCCATCTATCGCTGTTCAGTTTTCTTTCCCTCAGTCCCTCCGGTTATGCTTTGTGTATTTTGAGACTCTTATGTTAGGTACGTGTGTGTTTATACTTGGGATACCGTCTGGGCAGATGTATGTCGGATAGCCGCCTTTGCAGTAACAGTTTTTGTCCTGATGTCTGTTTCGCCAGATATTAACTAGACCACTCCAGCTCTCTCCTGGTTGCTGTATGCACGTTTTGTCTTTTTAAGTCATTTTACTTCTGTTCATTTACATGTAGTGTAGTTTTATTTCATATGAATCTTTTCAAGGTAGGACTTAGGTCTGCCACCTTGCTGTTTGTCTTCTGTGTGTCTTTTTGTTTCTCTATTTTTCCATTATTGCTTTCCTTTGCAATACATAGATATATTCCAGTGTCTCATTTTTAGTCTGCCTTTTTTTTTCAGTACACAAATATGTCTGTGCCTTTAAACCAACTCTCTGTGTAGTGACCCAGGCCGTGCTGTTCCTGTGTGTGTGGTTCGAGCGTCGTGCAGGGGAGTGCTACCACGGAGTCTCTCGGTCTTCTCGGTCTGGGACTCTAGTCTCACCTCCCTTTTGCAGGAGTTTGCTGGGGACAGGGCTCTTGGTTGGGAGAAACGAGCCACGGGTCTCCCTGAGTTTCCCGTGTCAGTGAGGGGCATCCGCCCTCTCCTCGCTTTTGAGATCTTTGCAGGGTCTCGGCGTGGCTCTCTGCAAGTTCGTCCTACTCAGACCTTGCTCAGCAGGCTCCTGCTGCCCCTCGAGTGTGCACAGGTTCTGCGTGTTGCCCCGTCAGCTCTTCTCCCTGCCCCCTTGGCTGTCTCCGCTTTCTGGGGCGTCCCTCGTGTGTTCAGGCGTGCTGGCTAGGGGTCCACAATTCGCTGAGGGCCTGTGCCTCTTTCTCCACTTTTGCATTTTTGCTCCTCAGCTTGGATAATCTCTTGACTTACCTTCCAGTTCAGGGTATTTTCCCTTTTTTCTTCCTAATACTTATTTTTAACTGACACACAGTTATACATATTTGTGACATACCTGTCAGCAAAGAAGAGGCAGAGCCTGAAGCCACAGACCAGGTTTAGTCGTTGGAGTAAAGCCTGGGAGGGGCTCACCCCGGGGGGAACACGTGGCGGAGAGAGCGCCCCCTCCTGGACAGACTCGTGGGTTCTGTAGTGCAGCGTGGCTGCGAGGGACGTGGGCGTCTGAGCTCGAGCTGGGCTTGGGCCGGTTGTAAAAGTCCTGGGGATCACAGTGGGAGCTGAGGCCGGACTCTGGGGCTGTGTTGCTGAGAGGGGGAGCGAGCTTGGGGGGAGTGGGGGGAGCCCAGGCTGACAGTGGGACTCTTCAGGGAGGGATGTGTCCAGCAGTCCATGCAGGGTGGGGCTGGATCACAGGGCAGAGAACTGGGGGCCTGGCTGTGATGGAGGCGAGAGGTCACCGTGGATCCTCGCTCCGTCAATACCAATGGGACGTTTTGATACATATATGCACCGTGTACTGTTCATATCTATTCAAACATTTAGCACTTCTTTGTGGCGAAAACCCTCAAAACCCTTTCTCCTTACTTTTCTGAAATGTGAATAATTGTTTTGCCCAGTTGGATCAGCTGTGAGCTCCCCTAAGGAATACCTTCTGGCTGTACCTTCTGGTTGCTTTTAAAGCTAATGTTAATCTCTGTTGACATTCCCAGTCTGAGTAGAGATCGTGTTAGTGCTTGGAGCATACGTCCAGTTTCCGTCTGGTCGGCCTGACGTGTGGGTTTCCCGGGCACACCCTCAGCTGCTCCTGTCCTGCACGGCGTCCATGCCTTCCTGTCTCTGCCTGACCCGCGGGTTTAGTTGGAAAGGGGATGTTTTCAATAACACAGCATGGCGGCTCCGGGAACGGGATTCCTCCCTCTGCCCAGCGCTTCTCCCTGCCGCCGCTCGTTGACTGACTCTGCAAACACACACCATCCATTGTCGCATGTGGCCCCTGATGGTCGGTCGGCTGGAGGTGGCTTCGAGGTTCCCTGGGACCCTGTGCATCTTCTGCCACCAGGGCGGCACTTGACAAAGCGCCCCTAGCCTCCACCTCTGCCCTGGGCTGCCCTGTGCGAGGGTGGGCAGTTCAGTTCCCGGCGCTTCCTCCTAAGCTTTCCTGTTGGTCTGTCCCAGCCGTGACCCAGGGCCAGTGGCCAGGAGGCTCATCGATTGGTAGTGTCCCCCCCGGCAGGTGTCTTAGAGCCATGAACTCCAAGTTGCGTGACATACAGGGTGCCCTAAGGGTGGGGCAGGGTTTTCCTGGGAGCCCCAGGAGGGGTGAGGTAGCAGCACCCTCCAGGCCACTGGTTCGCTCAGAGGGAGAGGTGGGTGCGAAGGTCACAGGCCAAGGTCACCGTGGCTGGGATTCAGCCACCATTGTTGGATATCGACTCCCTGGGTGGCTGCAAGCTTCTGGTACATTCCAGTGTTGTGCAGCCCCCTTGATTGAGAGAGCTTGGCAGGTTTTCTAGTTCAACTGATGGAAGAGGGACTTTTCAGCAGTCCTGGCTCCCCTGCCGCGGCTGCCTCCGGCTCATATCCGCCTGCTTCTAGAACGTTCTCCCATAGGATGCTTTGTCGTCACCCCCATGCCAGTGGAATAACTGTCCATGGCGGTGCAGGAGCCCAAGGGAGGGGCTGGGGGTCGGAGGGAGGGGTGCCAGCCCTGGGAATTCTGCCCTTGAACTTCTGTTGCTCTCTTCTCACAGGTGGGGGCCTCCAGGGGGCTCGTCTGCATGCAGATGGAGGGGACAGAGCCCCGGCAGCGGAGGCCCGAGGGCTGCGGTCGGGCAGAGGAGCAGGGGCTACCGCCCACGCTCGGCACAGGTGGACCCCCCGCAGCCTCAGAAGATGGACTTCAGAGGGTCCCCGCACGCCAGCTCGCGGCCCCCAAGCCCACTGACCCTGAGGCCGGCAGGGAGACAGCCTGGACCATTGGGCTGCAGGTGGCGCCGCCCTTCCTGTGTGCCGGCCTGGGGCTGTCCTGTGCGGGTGTGCTGCTGGACTACTTCCAGGTGAGAGGGAGCTGAGTGGGGGTGCCGGCCTCTCTGTGTCGCCCAGCGGGTGCACAGCTGCTATTGGGCTCAGCTCCGCGGGCCCGGAGCTGGCCTCGTCAGGTACCACTTTGTATATTGGGCAAGATTCTTTTTTAAAGATTAGTTTTATTTATTTGAAAGGCAGAGTTAGAGAGAGAGAAAGAGAGAGAGAGAGAGATCTATTGCTGGTTTTCTCTCCAAAGGACTGCAGCAGCCAGGGCTGAACCAGGCTGAACCTAGGAGCCAGGAGGTTCCTCCGGGTCTCCCATGCAGGTGCAGGGGCCCAAGCACTTGGGCCATCTTCTGCTGCTTTCCCAGGCCATAGCAGAGAGCTGGCTCAGAAACAGAGCAGCAGGACTCGAACCGGCACCCATATGGGATGCTGGTGTCGCAGGCGGTGGCTTTACCTGCTATGCCACAACGCTGGGTCTGGTTGCTTGCATTTGTGCCACGTGGCCTTTGCATCTTCCAAGCCAGCGGTGGAGAAGCGTCCCTTACGTGGAGTCCCTGTCACGTCCCCGTCTCTGACCTCGGGAAGCACCTGCCTTTCTTGGAGGGCTCACCTGGCCCGGGCCGGCTCACTCGGGCTCACCTCCCTTCTCCGAAGTCCGAGAGTTCCTCGCTGGAATGCAGAGCAGGCAGGGGTCCAGAGACTAGAAAACGAGAAAGAGGAGTGCAGCGGTCAGGATGCTCGGGCCCCAGGGGGTGGCGTGGGGTGACCGTGATGTGCACACATCGGGGAGCGCTGGGAGGGTCTTCAGGCAGAGACCCCAGCCCTGCTGAGACACACATCAGCCTAGGAAGGCTGGGAGGCCCAGCGGGCTGCCTGGAGGAGGTTACACAAGGGGAGGGAGGGAAGCTGGTGGGAGACACAAGCAGAGCAGGGGTGGCCTGTTTACCCGTGTAAGGGGGAGGGATCCCACCTGGAGGCTAGGGGGATGGTGGACACAGCACCTCCTGGACGGCTGAGAGCCACAGCGGCTTCTTCCCATACATCGCAGCGTGCGCAGGAGGCGGCCCCACGCCCTGCGGGGCCACACGGGGGACTGCGCTCCTGGGCAGAGCGGCACAGGTGCTGTGGTTCCAGCAGGAGGCGAGCCCTGCCTCCTCCCGGGGCCTCGTCTGAATGACTCTGTGAGGGACAGTGCCTGTGCTGGGATAAGGAGCAGGACTTGGCCCGGGGCCCTCGTCTGTGGGAGCAGAGCCTGGTGGGGATGTGGCCGCTCGCGGTCCTCCTGCTTTGTCCGGACGGCAGCGGTGAGCTCACCCGCAGTGGCCCCAGCACGTCCAGACACCTCCTCAAAGCCTGGTGGTGGCGAGACCACGGGGGATAGAAGCACCTGTCTCAGTGGGTCATTGACCAGGAGGGAGGGGGCCGCTGGGCCCGTGAGGACACTTGGGGGACCTGGTGGTGTAGCTGTGGGGGTGCACGGATGAATCGTGCCTGTGGCAGTAGTGGCAGCGGGCAAGGGTCTGTGTGCCTCCTTGGGAGGTGCGGATGGCGCCACCACCTGGCCGCAGCATCCTATCCCAAGTGACTGCTTAAGGTTTGCCTTGCCCTTGTCTGGAACTTTCTGGAGGAGAGATGGAGAGCAGTGGCCCCCCACCGAGCTCCGCCACGGGTTACAGTGGTGATGCCAGCCACAGAGGGTCTGTGTGGTTTCTGTTGCTGCCCCGTCCCCCACGCATCCCCAAGTAGCCAGAGGCTCTTGGGGTGGACCAGCTCCTGGCAAGAGACTGAGCCCAGGGAGACCACTTCCCCCTGCAGGTGGGATGTGGCAGAGGGTGGAGCCTGGGCCCAGTCCTGTCAGAAGGGCTGTCCTGTTGCTGGGCTTGGGTGCTGTCCCAAAGGCGGGACAGGCAGCCAGCACCGGAGCTCACAGGCGGGGAGCCCTTGGGAGCCTCTGTTTCAGGAGAGCCCCGCGTGTGACTGGCAGTAGGAGAGCCCCGCGTGTGGCCAGCAGTAGGACAGCCCCGTGTGGCCGGCAGTAGGAGAGCCCCGCGTGTGGCCGGCAGGAGGAGAGCCCCGTGTGTGGCCAGCAGCAGGAAAGCCCCGCGTGTAGCCGGCAGTAGCTACACCATCAGTGCATGGGGTGGCACTGAGGAAAGCATTTCCCGTGTGGACAGAGACAGCGTGACAGCGGCTGTGCGTGGTCTGGACGATCCGCGAGCTGAACAGGAGCTGGCCACGACCCGCTCCCTGGTGAAGCAGCTGTGAAGGCACCCGGAGGAGGCGTGCCTGCCGATTTCACTTTGACAGATGCTTCTGGAAGCTTTAACTGGACGGGGTCCCTTCAAGAAGCCAGTTAGCAAGTGGCAGCATCGCCGGGTGGAAGAAATAAACATGTCAGCTGCAGGACCCCGAAAGGCCTGGGAGATGCTGGACTTGCCCAGAGGGTCCCCCGCTGCCTGTTCCCCGCGTCAGGTGGAGTGGCGCCCAGTGTCCCGGGTCGTCTTCAGGAAGTTCGTCGAGGTGGGAGGACTTGCTCGTAGGGTAACGGGAGCGCCTCGTGAGTTGCTTGTGCGCCTGCAGTGTGTCGTCAGGTGGACCTTGTCGGAGGAGGACGACGTGTGGGTGGTGTCACACCTGTGCTGTTAAGCGCTCCTCTGCAAAGGCTGCGGGGGATGGTGGGGCCGTCAAGGGGCCTCCTGGGCGGTTTGGAAAGAGTGTGGTGTTTCTCTTTGGAGGTGAAGGTCATTGTCTCTGAGAGGATGTTGATTAGCAACCAAATCTGTAGCAGCAGAATATTTACTGGTGGCCGATTGGGTGGCTCTGGGGGTCTTCACAGATGGGACCACCACATTAAGGCTGTGTCCCTCCACCTGCGGCTCCATTCATTCTTCCCAAGCTTAGGGAGAGACCAGATTGGACTGGTGAGCAGCAGAGTCGTCATCACGTCTTCATTAAGTGAGTCTCGTATAATCAGTGTCACTTCTTGAAGGTCACGTTGGAACTTCCATCGGACGGTGCTAACGGTCTCAGCTGGGACTGGGTCTGCGACGTCCCCTCTTGTCGTGAGGCAGGGCAGGGTGCAAGAGGTGGGAGCAGCTGCCAGACACAGGTGACCCGTGAGGGGCCCTCATTTCTGGGCAGTCAGCGGCAGTGCTTGCTTGGGGTAAAAAGGCCCCTGGGGTGGGGCAGAGGAAGGAGACGGCGGTGCTCAAGCAAGGTGGGGAGCAAGTTCAAGGTCAACAGCCAGCTGGTGATTGGCAGTTGCATCCTGGGCAGCCTTGGCCTGTCAGGGAACCAGTTAATTAGCAACGAGCGGGTAGTTAAACTGCCCACGTGCCCCCGGGTCGGGTTGGAGTGTCTGCGCGCCTTGCCAGTTGGGGAGGGAGGGGGTCTCGCCCGAGGGGCACGGGGACGGCGAGCCCGACACACCCAGCCCTGGGCACGTGAGAGTGACAGCAGGTTCTGACTCCCACGCACGCACAGCCTGGGGAGAGGCCAGCACAGGCCCGTGAGGCCACACCGAAAGTTGCATTCAGGGGCAGAGCGGCCAGCAGGCTTTGTCATGTGAGGAGGGTGGTCAGGCGTACGGGATCACAGGATCACCTTTCTTAAATAATCCCTGAGGGGCAGGACTGAAACCCACAGCAGGGGGCATGGGGCGTGGTCCCCTTGACCAGGAGGGGTGTGTGGCAGGGCCTCTTCCACGGGAGCCTGTGGCCAGGCCATGCGAAGCCCCTTTGGTTTCACCGGGGGCTGAGGCCATACACCCACCTCCTCCTCAGCCTCGTGGAAGGCTGGCTGGGCTTTCTAGGATTCTGCTTATTGGCATAGTCATCTCTCAGGCCACGTAAGAGTCTGTGTGCTCAGGGCTGTGGTGGTCCCCAGAGCAGGGCCTGGCCCTCGGGCTGCCCACCCTGGGGCGTGGCAGGTGGCAGGCGTGGAAGTCAAGGCCCAGGAGAAGACAGAGCAGCCGCTGTGCTGGACAGAGGGGTGAGATGAGAGATGAGCGGCAACAGGAGCGGCTGGGAGGAGTCCCCGGGTGTTGGGCGCGGGCGATTCCTTCAATTTCACCGGTGGGTGGCTTTGCCAGCCGAGATCAGAAGAATAAAGAACCTTTCGAGTTCCTCCACATTGCTGACGGGGAGCAGCGGGGCCGTCCGTGTCCAGGGGACCCCAGGAAAGGACTAGCAGCAGGGGCTAGCAGGCCTGCCCTGCCCAGAGCCTCTGCCCGCCTGTCACTGTCCCTGGACCCCTGCTAAAGTCTCTCACACACACAGCCCCCTCCCCCCGGCAGTGAAGGGGTTGGAGGAGCCAACCTCGTGCAAGGCCCTGACTCTGAGCTGCCGGGTGCCGAAGCTCCCTGGGGTTCTCCTGAGCCTGGCGGGGAAGCCCCCACGGAGCCCCGCATCCTCTGTGCCTTGGGTTATGGGCTGGGCTCGAGGCCCGGAGGGAGCCAGGGGCTTGTTCTGGGTCCCCGGGAGATCATCTGCTGCCTGACCCAGATGCAGCGCAGCACGGAGCCCCGTGCACGCCGCTGAGCTATTTTTAAAGTCACCTGCTCCATCTGCCGTGCGGCGGCCCCGCCGGCCGTGTTGACGGCTCATGCTCTCACGTGTCACCCGAGAGTCGTGTTTCCCAGCGGAGTGCTCGTGTCACTCACACGCTGCGTTTTCCCACGTGGTCACTCCACTCAACATGATTACTGTTGGTGACAGGCTGTTTTTGGATGGCTTAAGAAGAAATAATTACGGAATTATCAGAGTGTACAGAAAATTATAGAGGGACGCAGATGTTGGTCTGTGTAAACTCATCAGGATTCTGTCCATGGGCCTGATCTAAATCTAATCATAAATCCCTTCCCAGAGGCCCCACCTCCAAATATGATCCTCATGTTGGGTTCCCACCCCCTTAGTGCCGCTAACCTAGGACGTCGTGGGTTAAAGGCCTGCGCGTCCGAGTCATGGCAAGGCTCCTAATGGTTGCACGTTCTGTCTCACTCAGGAACCACGTAGAAAACTGTGGAGCGATGCCTGGTCCAGAGGTCACTCCAGCCGGGCCTGGGGAGCGGGGCTCTCGCTGCAGGTGTTCAGCAGCCAGAGACACCGGGCCAGGCTGGAGGGACCTTCCTTACACCAGCTGACTTCGGCGACGCCTCCCTCAGGAATGGGCCATTTCTCGTGGCCCTCTACTGGTCCCCCTCTCGCTGGAGCAGGCTGAGCCAAGCTGTGGCTGGAGTAGCAATGGCAGGTGGGGTGCGCAGGGGCCGGGAGGGAGGGTGGAGAGTCTGAGTCAGGAATGAGTGAGGGTCTTAGGCCCCTGATGCTCACCTGCATGTGATAGTGGGCGGGCCCTCCTGAGGCCTGCCTTTTCCCACTGGCAAAAACAGAAGGTCGCACTTCCTGTGAACATCTTAGCAATATTTTGAGAGTCCACTGAGAAAATGTGGAATGGTCTTGAGAAACATGGACTGCTACAAAGGGAACAGCAGGCCGGCCATCCATCCATCTGTCCATCTGTCCATCCACCTGTGCATCCATCCTTCTATCCACCCACCTATCTGTGCGTCCATCTTTCCTTCCATCCATCCACCCACCTATCTTTGTGTCCATCCCTCCCCCATTCATTCCATCCCTCTGTTCATCTCTCCATGCCCCCCTCCATCTACCCATCCACCTGTATGTTTGTCCGTTGGTCCACCCCCCACCCCTGCATCCTCCATCTCCCCTCCATCCACCCATCCACCTGTATGTCCGTCTGTCCATTGATCCACCCACCCATCCCTCCATCCCCCATCCATCCACCCATCCATCTACCCATCCACTTGTATGTCCGTCTGTCCATTGATCCACCCACCCATCCCTCCATCCCCCATCCATCCACACATCCATCCCCCCATCCACCCGTATGTCCGTCTGTCCATTGATCCACTCACCCATCCCTCCATCCCCCATCCATCCACACATCCATCCCCCCATCCACCCGTATGTCCGTCTGTTGATCCACCCACCCACCCCTCCATCCCCCATCCATCCACACATCCATCCCCCCATCCACCTGTATGTCTGTCCGTTGATCCACGCACCCACCCTCCATCCCCCATCCATCCACACATCCATCCCCCCATCCACCCGTATGTCCGTCTGTCCATTGATCCACCCACCCACCCCTCCATCCCCCATCCATCCACACATCCATCCCCCCATCCACCCGTATGTCCGTCTGTCCATTGATCCACCCACCCACCCCTCCATCCCCCATCCATCCACACATCCATCCCCCCATCCACCCGTATGTCCGTCTGTCCATTGATCCACCCACCCACCCCTCCATCCCCCATCCATCCACACATCCATCCCCCCATCCACCCGTATGTCCGTCTGTCCATTGATCCACCCACCCACCCCTCCATCCCCCATCCATCCACACATCCATCCCCCCATCCACCCGTATGTCCGTCTGTCCATTGATCCACCCACCCACCCCTCCATCCCCCATCCATCCACACATCCATCCCCCCATCCACCCGTATGTCCATCTGTCTGTTGATCCACGCACCCACCCTGCATCCCTCTGCGGGCTGAGTGCTTGCCTGTGGTTGAACCTGCTCTGTGCTCTCATCAGTCCTGGCTTCCGTCAGAGCACTCCCCACAAGTCACCTTTGCGTTTTCCTCTTTAGGATTAGCTACAGAACTGGGAAGCTCCACGCACATCTGTATGGCTCTCGAGTGTGCCCTGGCACTTAGACCAGTGTGTGGAAAGGAGTAGGGCCGAGTTACATTCTGCAGAGTAAACTCATGCGTCACTCCCCGCTCTGAAGATCCCAGCATTCCAGTCCCACGGGCTCCCTTCTTGGCGGGGGTGGGGGGTGGGAGGGGTGGGGAGTAGACACGCGTGCAAATGCCTGCTTCTCTTGGGCCACAGTGGGATGTGCCCCTAGGGAGGTGCAGAAAGAGGACTGTGGGAACCCTGGGGGAAACTGAGGCAGCACCTTGGTTGGCCCTGGGCCACGTGGTGCCCCGGGGAGTGGAGGAGCGTGGGCAGAGCCCGTGTGAGGCTCCGGGAGAAGTCCTTCTGTGTGTGCAGGAATTCTTTATTTATTTCAAAGGCAGAACAACAGGGAGACAGAGCAAGATCCTCCACCTGCCCATTCACTCCTCAGATGGCCACGACAGCCAGGGCGGGGCCAGGCCGAGGCAGGGGCCAAGTGTTACATCCGATTCTCCCATGTGGATGGCAGCGGCCCAAGCACTTGGGCCATCTTCTGCTTTGCCAGGCCATTAGCAGGGAGCTGGATCAGAAGCACAGTAGCCAGGATTTGAACCGGTGCCCATAGGGATGCCGGCACCACAGCAGAGGTTTTCTGTGCTACGCAGCATCACCGGCCCTTTCTCAGATCATGAGCCAGTGGCCTCCTCACTGCATGGACGTGGCCTGTTCACGGGAAGACTGTTGGCTTGGTTGGGACAATGGGTTGGAGGTGGCGTCCTTGGGCTGCAGTAGGGGACAGAGATGGGGGTTGGATTTGGGCACAGGAAGAGTAGACATGTAATTGAATGAGGTACACTTTTCTGACGGAACCAGTCCCAAGGCAAGGAGCCAGGGGGAGGGGGTTTAGGAAGGAATGATTGTGAGAGACTTGGGTCTGGGGGATTGCCCGTCCGCGAGGTGGTCCGGAAGCTCAGGGAAGGACCTGGGCTGCAGTGAGGGGCGTCTGGGGGTTGCTGGTATATCTGAAATGCACGGGATCAAGGGTGGGGATGAGGCCTGCTAACAGCTCGCTGCTCTGCCGTGTGGGCTGGGTTCAGCGCAGCGGCCGTGGCTGCAGTGCCCAGCTGGGAGAGTGCACTCTTGTGACCGGGGAGCTGTTGCTGCGACCTTGACCGCTCTGCCGGCTCCCTTGCCTGGGGCCTCTCGTGCCACAGCCCAGTCCTCCACACAGCACGGGAGCAGAGCATCCCAAGAGGTGGGGGCCGGAGCTGCCCGTTCCCTAAGAGACTGACCACACAGCGGCCCTCCTGCAGCGTCCACCTGTTAGGGCCGTCCCAGCGCGGAGGGCAAGGTCAGAGACCCCGACTTGGAACGGGAAGGGTGCCCAGGAGGTTTGGGCCCCATCGTACCTGGCTCCCAGGAGGAGCTGTGGGGTGACCGAGTCAATGGAGGGTATGGGCCAAATTCAGTGGGAGCAACGCCGGTGGCCAGGGCGGCAGGCCCTGGAGTTTGTGGGGAGCGCAGCTCAGCCCGTGGAGGTCAGTGGGATCGCTGTGGGGGGGCAGCACGTGGGAACCTGAGCCGGGGTAGGGGAGCTGTTTGACGGAGGAGACCCCTTAAGGCGCCTGAAAGTGCAGTGGTTTAGATAGGCCTGGACGCGAGGCCTGAGGCAGGGCGGGGTCTGACTCTCAGCGGTGGGCTTCCGCTGGCTGTGGCCTCGATCCCTGCTCCCAGCTGCCCTCAGGCCCGACATTCTGTTTCTGGCGCCTGTGGAATACACAGGGTTCACAGCCAACAATAGAATCCCCAGGGGTCAGAGGTGACTCCCCTGGGCAGGGGCTCATCTTCAGTCCGGGAGAAGGGGGTGCCACTTTGGAAGCACGCTGGCGTGTCCCCGGGGCTGCATCTCCCCTGGGAACACGGCCCTTGCCTGTGGCCATGGGCCCCTCCCTGGACACTGCCACGGAAGTGACCACAGGGTGTGGTTTCCTTCTGCAGACCCGCCGACTCCCTGAGGGGCTGCGGCACTGCCCCGAGGACATGGATCCTCTGAACTGAGGTCTCCCAGGCCCTTCCATGCCCAGAGCGGGACAGCCCAGGACACACGTGCAGAGGGCGGTGGGCCGAGCCCGCGTGGGCTCTGTTTGTGTTCAGGCTGAGCCCGCGTGGGCCGGGCTGCCGGACGCCGTCAAGGTCACCGCTGAGGGACAGCGAGCCTCCCTGGCAGGCAGGCAGCCACTCCCGGAGGAGCACCTGCCTGGGGGTGTGGACAGAAGAGGCTGGCCGAGGCAGGGTGCCACGCTGGCCTGTGTCCCTCTCTCGTCTGCCCTGGCTCTCAGCTGAGGCGCCGTCGGGACCCTCCGCAGGCTCAGGGTCCCGGGAAGCCCGGATCTGCGTGGACGTCCTGGGAAGAGCATCCCCGCGCGTGGGCGAGGCAGAGAGCAGACCCGAGGCCCCGGGGCTTGGCGCCTCGCCCTGGGAATGTGACCGACGGCCCCACCATGGTGGTCACACAGCTGAACCTGAGGTTCCGCTTCCAGAACAAGAAACTGCGTGGCGTCGGCTGTGAGCTCATCCGGTATCCCCATGGGGTCCTGCCCGAGACCTTCCTCACCATGACCGGCCAGGTCGTGGTGCCCATCCTGCTGTCCACTCTGGGCATGATGACAGCCGGCCTGGTGATGAACACGGTACAGGTGCGTGCGGGCCGCCTGGGGCAGGGGGAGCAGGAGCCCGTGTCGCCGGGCTCCACAGCTGGGGCAGGCTGGGACCCGACGGGCAGCAGCCAAGCCTGGCCTGGCTGCACAAGGGTCCTGGGTGTCGGTGGAGCCGGCAGGAGGGTCCTCCTCCCCCGCTTCCTTGGCCCCTGAGGTTCCCAGAGCATCCTGGTGACAACGCTCCCTGAAGGTTAGCCGCAGGAGCTGCGTCGTGTTGGGGGGTGGCTCTGACCACTTCCTCTCTGTGCTGTGGGCTCCTTAGGCAGCGCCTGCTGCTCGCAGGTGGGGGATTTGGCGTCTCCTGGCCTTGGTTTCCCGCCTTACTGAGTGCCGAGGCCCAGGTGGTGTTGTGGTCCCAGGGGGATGGGATGGGGGATGGGAGTCCTCCCACCTCAGGTCCTCATGTGGGTGCTGGAGGGAAGTGTGAAGTGGGGAGCCATGCCTGGGCCCCAGGTTCTCTGAGCCCTTTGCTCCTCGTGGGCCATTGCCGCCTTGGGCTCGGCTCTGCTCACGTGTCTGGATCGGTGAGATTTTTTGGCTCTGTCCACTTCATCTTCCACTGTCCAGTTGCCATATCATTCTAGAATGAAACTAGAAAGCAGGCAAATGCTGTGGAGGCTGGCCTGAGTCTTGGTATCTTGGTGTAGATCAGGTTTCTGTGCACAAGGAGTTCTGCTGTGTGAGACGGCTTTGTGGCCCCAAGATCACACTTACACCGAGCAGGGCCGGCTATGCCTCACACTCCCACAGGGTCTCCCTGCTGGAGCGGGGTGCACGGTGCCCAGCAGTCTCCCTGGCCTCTGAGTGCCGGCTCACACGCTCCCGGGGGCTTCTCCCCGCACCGCCCGGTACCCTGAGCCTGTCTCAGGGCTGTCAGGAGACACAGCGGGACTGCGACCCGGAGCCCTGTCTTCCCCCCGGCAGCTTCACCCGTGCCCGGACACCGCCTTGCTGGCACTGGGCTGAGCCTCTGCCGTCTCTGCGTTCATGGCCGCCTTTGGGGCGGCAGCACGGTGAACCCGGCCCCTCCCGTCGTTGCCACCTGCTGATTCACTGCCCAGACGCTCATGATGGCTGGGGCTGGGCCAGGCCCAAAGCCAGGAGTCAGGAACCAGGGACTCCATACACGTCTCCCAAGTGGGTGGCGGGAACCCAAGTACTTGAGCCGTCACCCGCTGTCTCCCCGAGTGTGCCCTGGTAGGAAGCTGGTTCTGAAGCAGAAATGGGACTTGAACCTGCGCACCCTGATAGGGCAGGGAGGCCTCTCAAGTAGCCACTTAACTTTCTGAGCCACGACGGCCACCCCTGCATGCTTCTTTGTAATGCCCCAGTCTCTGTGGTCTGGGGGGCATCTGTCAGGTGGCTGGGCGGGGCTGGAGGCAGTGAGCCGACGCTTGCAGAACCTGGAGAGGAATTAGGAGAAGCTGAGAGGGGGTCTTGGGGGTAAGGGACCCCCGAAAGACAGAGACACTGCCGGCAGTGAGATGTGTGGACAGAGACGCGGGGGAGTGAGAGCGTGCCTGTGTGAAGAGGAAGGGACGGCGGAGGGGCTGGCTGCTGACCTGGGGGCAGACGCTGGGCGGGCAGGGGCGGGGGGTGGAGGGACCGTCTACTTGATCTTAGGTCAGCCTTGAGTGCAAAGGGGCAATTGTGTATGTTGCGTTTAAAAAAACATCATTTGTTTCAAAATAATAATTATTTGTTTCAGTGTAGTGTATTACGGATGTTTAGAAAAATCACAATTCAAAGGGGATGCACCTGTATAACCCGGGCCATCCCCCAGGGGGCGCCACTGCTCTGAAGTTAATCCTGTGGGCTCCTGCTGGCTGCTCTTGAGATACGAGATGGCTCGCAGTGTCCTTGGGCATGGGTGGGGGCCTTCCTGTGCGCTGGGTGTATTCTTGGGTGGGACTGGCCGTGAAGGGTTAACCTGGCCGCATTGCTTGGTCATATTTGTGTGGTGAAACACGATGCCCTGGAGGGTGAGGCTGGGGGCAGCAGGGGAGAGCCCGGAGGCCATGACCTCGTCCAGAGCCCCCGGGTGCACGAGCCGTGGTTGCCGGGGAGGCTCGGCCCCACTCAGCGCTGCTGCAGGGGTGGTGCACGATGTCAGAGTTGCCATGACCTCAGGGGCAGGTCGGGGGGGGGCAGGGCCCCCACCTTCCCTGTGTGTGTACCTGCGTCCCACTCTCCTCGTGGGTGGTGCCCGTCATGGTGGGCAGGCCCTCCCACATGACCCCGTCTGCACGGGGTCTCTCTTTAGTGAGCCCGTCTCTAAGTAGAGCAATGTTTGAGGAAGAGGAGGGTAAGCCTTCGACATGCATTCTGGGGAGGGGCACAGCTCATCTGGTCTTTATTGTCCCCTGCATGGCTGTGGGACGCCTGATGTGACAGGCACAGAGTCTGCCCAGAACTGTGTCATGACTCACACAGCCACCTGCCAGGACAAGGGACCGCGGGGAGTCCAGGTCCCCTCCCCGGCACCCTCCTGAGGCCTCTCTGTGACAGACAGGCCCGCAGGGGCAGGTGCCGTTGGGGGAGGTGACCCTGGGTGTGCAGGGGAGAAGAACACAAGGCTTGGAGGCAGAGAGTGCGGACAGAAGGGAGAAGGTAAGACAGAGCACAGAGCGAGTCAGTCGCAAAGGTCGGGAGTGACGGGGCCGGAGGTGGTGTTTGCTGGTGGCTACGATGTAGCTCGCAGTGCCCATATTGGAGTGCCCACCTTGTGTCGGCTCTGCTCCCGATTCCGGCTTCAGTGTCCGAAGTCCCTGGGTCCCTGGGTCCCTGCTACCTACGGGGGAGACCTGGGTGTGGTCTTGGTTCCTGGTTTCAGCCTGGCCTAGCTCTGGTCATTTGGAGAGTGACCCGGAGGATAGGAACTTGTTTGCTTTCTCTCTCTCTCTTGCACGTGCATACCTACCTACGTACAAACACGAATAATATTTTTTTTAAAGTTCAAGTGGAGGAAGAGGAGGCCCCAGTGCAGGCGGACACGATCCTTGAAAGGGGCCGGGGTAGGACCGGGAGGGCCTGTCCATGAGGGTCAGAGGGCACAGAGAGCGCTCCTGTCGGGGGTGCTTCCCCATGTTGGGGAGGACAGCACCACCACACAGGGAGAGCAGGGTTTTGGAGACTGGAGAGCCCAGGGGTTTACCCAGCGGGAGGTGGCCACCTCCCTGGAGGAGGGCAGAGGGCGGAGCTGCAGGGCTGGGGGAGGGGGGCCCATCCAGGTGCTGTTGGTGCTGGAGAGGGAACCTGGTCGCAGGGGGAGGGTGTCGCTGTGGGGGAGGGGGAGGCTGGGAGCAGTTTCTTTAGACTTTGGGTCTTGTGTGTGGGCAGCGTGAGTGCACACAGGCACACCACCGCCAGGCTGCAGGCGGGCAGCCAAGGGCACCATGGAGGGCACACAGGGAGGTGCTGCGGTGTCCAAACCAGCCCGGACGTGCTTGTGGGAGTGCACGGGCAGTGGCCATGGCGTCCTGTGCCGGAGGCTATGTGGGGCTGAGAGGACAGCGTGGACACTGGGCCTCTGATAAGGGCCGCACTTCCTCGCCTGCTGGTGCTTTCATAGCGGGCAGTCAGAAGTCCCTCAGCCTTGCAGAGGTCAAGGGAGAAGCTGAGCAGCCACACAGTGGGTCGGCTTCATTGACTTGGCACACCCAGGAGCCCTGCAAAGCATCTGGCCTGGTTAGGCATGGATGGCTCTCCTGCGCCCCCTAGAGGCCAAGTGAATTTGCACACCTTTGCTTTGCTCTCCTGGGGAGAAGGGGCCCAGAACCCCTGCCTCCTGTCTTCCAAAAACCAGGAGCAGCTGCTGGCACAAGGGGCCACAGATCATCAGGGCCAGGAAGAGAGAAGAGATCAGTCAGCTCAGATGCAGGATTTCAAAAACTGATTTTGAACAGCAGTCTACTTCTACTTCTAGACGTTTGTCTTCTCCGCAAACAGATCTTTCTGAAGCGTGCGTCCCTGTCATTCTGGTTTTTTTTTCTTTTTTTAATTTTTATTTACGTATGATGGAGACCCAGGCCTCTGTCATTCTGATCCTCACACTCAGCACCTCTGCGTGGGAGTGGAGGGTCGCAGGCCGCGGCAGCCTGGCAGTGACAGTCCCTCTAAGGCAGTGCCACTCTGCAGCCCCCACTGTCCTGCTAGGAGTTACTGGGTCTCCCGATTCACAAGACTCGCCCAGCTCTGACACTGGCGACTCTTTTGCACCTCTGCGAGCTTGCACGTCGTGCACATTCCCGTGTCATGCAGTCCCAGGGGAGTGTTTGCAGTGGGGTCCAACCAGCAGGCCTCGGACGTGGCCCAGCCCCTGGTTTCCCTGGCTTGCAAGGGTCAGAGGCAGAGAGGACGTGCGTGAGGCCACCAGTGCTGACCTGGGAACCGCACTGAATCCTCCCCGGCCTCTGGCCGTGCTGGAGACTGCCCAGCGCCGACCTACATCTCCTAGGGAGTGAGAAGGAACTCGCCCGGGGTCCTCTCGAGCCGCCTCCAGAGAGCCCACACTCGGCGCGCCCGGCTTCACCTGCTCCTCGCTTCTCTCCCAGCACTGGCCCGTGTTTCTGGAGGTGAAGGACCTGATAACGCTGGTGCCGCCGCTCGTGGGCCTGAAGGGGAACCTGGAAATGACGCTGGCCTCGCGACTCTCCACGGCCGTAAGTTGACCCCCGCCACGGCCGCCCTCAGCCCGGGGATGACGCCTTGCCGTCACCCGTCCACCTGCCGTGATTGCAGTGGGCGGGCTGCACTCTTGGAAACGATGAGGGGTCAGCTCCTGTCTGGGGGTGCTGTCTGTGGCCTCCTCCCCGCTCCTCCTGCCTGCCTGCCTGCCGATAGCTGGACAGGACAGGGGCTGGGAGCTCAGGTGCCTGTAGTTTCTGCTCTCTGTGGATCGTCAGCTGACAGTGCATGCCCTGTGCACCCTGGAGTCTGTGTGCTGCCCTGCCCACCCCAGCCCTTTGGGCCCCAGCCCAGCTCCTGCCCACGGTCACACAGCAGGGTCGGTGAGCAATACAGGCCTAAGGGAGGGTTTCACACAGGAGCTAGGCAGTGTCAATCACCCCGAAGCAGTCTCTTCCCTTGACTGCTTCCCGGGGTGTCCTGGCCCTGGGCCGTCCCCTCTGAGCTCGTCACCAGCACAGCTCCCAGGGTTGCCCACTCTGGGTGTCCCTCCCCACTGTCCCTGGGGTTGGAATTCCATTCTTGCTGTTCTGGGAGATGCTTCCCCACCCTGCTCACCTGCTCCCTTGGCATCCACAGCACCGGGGTGGGGGAGGGGAGGGGGTGAGAGCTGCAGAGGCCCCCAGAGACGTGCAGGTGCTGGTCCCTGGAACCTGCACTGTGACCGTGCAGGGAGGAGGGGTCTTTGCAGGTGGGATTGCCTTGAGGACCTGGGCGTGGGTGTGTGCCCTGGATGGTCCCGTGGGCCCCGCGTGGCCACAGGGCCCTCAGGGGAGGCAGACGGAAGAGCGAAGGCAGGTGATGGGAGCCCAGCCCCAGACCCTGGTGCGGCTGGGAAGGGCGGGGCAACAGCCCCTCCTCTGGGGCTCTGCAGGGAGCCCATTCTGCCCAGGCCTGGTTTTTCTCTCCCATGAGTCCTTGCAGGCCCCTGCCTGGCAGAACTGTAAGAGCGCAGATTTCTGTTCCTTGAGGCCACTGCATTTGTCACCGCAGCAAGAGAAAAGTATCGTGTGGGGCTGCATCATGCAGAGCCTGCGGGACACTGAAGTGCTGTGAGCACCCCTGCACACAGGCGCACACGTGCACACACACACATATGCACGTGTGCGCGTGACTGTGGTCAGTGTTCGGGAGGGGGGACGCTGGGAGGAGTCTCTCCATGGAGGTTTCAGTGTGACATTTTTCTTGTATAATGCGTCTTGCTTGCGTTTTGCCTATTTTTTAAGAAAATTTTTACTCTTACTGGTTTGAAAGGCACGGACAGACAGAGCTTCCAAATACACATTCCTTCCCCACATGCCTGCTACAGCCAAGGCTGGGCCAGGCCACAGCCAGCAGCTGGGACCTCAGTGCAGCGTGCCACGTGGGTGGCAAGACCCACATACCTGAGCCGTGGCTGTGGCCCTGCAGGGTGTGTGTTAGCAGGAAGTGGCCCCTGGGCTGATAAAAGCAAGAGTTACAACCACACACATGTGGGCGCCGCAGCTCAACAGGCTAATTCTCCACCTTGCGGCGCTGGCACACTGGGTTCTAGTCCCGGTCAGGGCACCGGATTCTGTCCCAGTTGCCCCTCTTCCAGGCCAGCTCTTTGCTGTGGCCCGGGAGTACAGTGGAGGATGGCCCAGGTGCTTGGGCCCTGCACCCCATGGGAGACCAGGAGAAGCACCTGGCACCTGCCATTGGATCAGCGTGGTGCAGCACCCATTGGAGGGTGAACCAATGGCAAAAGGAAGACCTTTCTTTCTGTCTCTCCCTCTCACTGTCCACTCTACCTGTCAAAACACACACACACACACACACACACACACACACACTGTGCAACTCAAGGGCGGGAAAACCCAAGGAGCCTGCTGCCCCCACATGTGTTCCCACAGCCCACCCGAGGTGGGATCACGCACCTGCTCTCAGCAGGAGGGGCCCGAGGCCTGGCACCAGCTACGTGAGGTGTCCCCAGCAGCCGACACACCCAAGCCGACGAAACAGAGCTCGCCTCCTTGTAGAAAGAAAAGCAAGGACCGAGCTGGACGACAGGAGGCACTGCGCGTGTTTCTTCCCTCGGATCCCAGGGTGGGAGGCCCTCGGCAGCCAGGGAAGTGCTTGTGGTTTGAAGTCTTTCCTTATGGGCGTCTCGAGGTTTGCTGTGGCCCGTGGTGCTGAGTTCGGAGCCAGCTGCCTTTGGCGCAGGAGAAAGTTATGTTTCTGATCTTGGTTTTGTTTTTTATCCCATGAGAAGAGAGATTTAGCTATGTTCCTTAAGCGATGTTACTGCAGAGGCAGCGGTCTTTGACACTCGTGTAGCTGGAGGGGGCGGCAGGGAATTGGCAGTGGGGGTGACCGTGGCCAAAGACCCCGCTTCCCAGCAGGAGCCCTTCCCCCGAGGTCTGTACGCGAGCTTGAGAGTCAGAGATGGCCTTGAACTTAGCGGCAGCGTGCGTGCCTCCGTGTGTGTGCCCCTAAGCGTGTGCCTGTCCACGTGTGCACTCACGGGTGGGACGCACCGTCCCAGGGCGCTCTCGGCTGTCCTCCCGCCCCCCACTGCAGACCGGGTCTCCACATGGGAAGCCGAGCTGGGCGATTGGTTCTGGTGTTGGCAAAATGCCACTTGTGGGTTCCCTCCCCGGCGACTGCCGGCCCTGGGAGTAGGGCCCAAGCTTTGGGCCTGGCCGGAGCCCTGTTTCTGCTTTGTTCTCCCCCCTAGGCCAACACCGGACAGATCGATGACCCCCAGGAAAAAAACAGACTCATCAGCAGCAACCTGGCGCTCGTGCAGGTGAGGCTGCGGGGGGGGGGGGGGGGCTGCAGGCCAGGTGCACCCCAGCTTTGAGAACAGGCTGCCACCTGTCTACCCCACGGCCACCAGCTGGCCTGGGGACCCAACTGCCTCCAGGCCACCACTGCGTGCAAGGTCCCCCGCCCCCCTCTCCCTTCTTTCCTGGTGACATCTTCAGGGATTTGCTGATTGAGTGGTGCTCCCAGGAATCCCGAGGCCCGCCTCACGGCACAGCAGGTTTAGCCGTGGACTGCGATGCAGGCAACCAGGATGGGAGTGGGAGTTCGGGTCCCTGCTACTCTGCTACCGACCCAGCTTCCTGCCGATGGCCTGGGAAGGCAGCGGAGGATGTCCCAAGTGCTTGGGCCCTGCACCCATGTGGGGGACCCCATTGGAGTTCTTGGCTCTTGGCTTTGGCTTGGTCCAGCTTTGGCTGTTGTGGCCATTTAGGGGAGTGAACCAGCAGGTGGGAGATGGTGTGTGTGTGTGTGTCTCCCAGTCTCTTTGTTGTTCAGCCATTCAAATAAATATATAAATAAATCCATCTTTTTTGAAAAAGAAAATTCTGTAAAATGGAATTGGAATATACAGGTTTTTTGGTTTTCTGGGAACCCGTGCATCGTTTGTTCTTTACTCCATTTTCCAGGAGCCCTTAGAAGGGCCCCGTCCTTGTTCCTCCGTCCCTGGGAGCCACGCGAGGCTCACAGCTCCCCCTTCCCGCCGTGTGGCTGTCGGAGTGCCCGTCCCACTGGTGGTCCTTCCTGCGCTGGCCTGTAACCGCGCTCTCCCCTTTCTTCCTGGGCGCTGGCGGCTCCTCCCCGCCTGCCCAGCCCCCCTCCCTCTTCCTCCTCAGCCTTTGGGGGATGTGTGCATGCTGCTTATTCCTCGGAACCTCCTGCCAGACCCTCGAGGGGCTGAGGTCTCACCCCGGAGCTAATTACACAGGCTGCAGCCCGGCGCGGGCGTGGGGAGGAGGCTGGGCTGGCTGCGCACCTGCATGGCAGGCAGGTGCATCCCAGGGCCTTTGGCCCCTGTGTGCTGTGTGTCCCCACTGTGAGGCTAGCAGGACACCCACTTGGCACCCTCACCTGGGTTCTGGAACCCCTCGTGTGACTTTCTGGGTGTCTCCTCTCCCTGTCCCAGAGGCGTCCCCCTCGCCCACCCTCCTCATGCTCCCCTCCCTCTGTGGTCCCCAGCTCTAATCTCTTGGGAGCCAGAAGCTGAGGGGCCTTGGGCATCACCCCAGTGTCTGTGAAATGGGCTGCAGAGGTTTTGCTGGTGTGTGTGTGTGTGTGTGTGTGGGTGTGGGTGTGGGTTGGGGGATGGCGTCTGCTGGCACCGGCTGCCCTAGGGGCTTCCCAGGTAACCAGGTTGGGACCCTGCGACCCTCAGCCACTGCTCACCCCTCACCCTGAGCGGCCGGCCACATGCTGTCCTTGATTCCAGCCCTTTCCCCTCCCTCCTCCACCTCTCCTCACCACCTCTCCCCTCTGCCCCACGACTACAGCTCCATCCCCAAGTTCCTCCTTGGCTCAGCCACCTGCTGGCCTTTTCTTTCTTCTTGAAAATATTTGTTGATTTATTTGACCACACTCAGCCCCTGGTTCACGCCCTAAGTGCCGGCAGTGGCTGTGGCTGGGCCAGGCCAACCACAGCTGGGAGCTGGGGCTCCAGCCAGGTCCCCCGTGGGTGGGAGCCCAGGTACTCCAAGATGGCACCTGGGGGTCTGAACTGCGAGGCCAGGTGCCGGCTCTGCAGCTGGCTCTTGTCTGCAGTGGCTGTGTGCGTGTGTGCGCCCGGAGATAATACCAAAAGATGTGGCCTCACAGTTTTTTTACACCAAAAATAAATGTGTGTTTTAATTACCATTTCATGAGCTTTATGATGTACCGTATTTCAAAGTTTCATATTTGTATGTAATAGTTTTCTGTGTTTTTTTATTTTTTTTTTTAATTTCAGAATCAGAGGCAGAGACTCACAGAGGAGAGAGGGAGGGGGGAGGGAGAGGCGACAGCAGGCTCCCATCTACTGGTCTATAACCTGCACCTTGCTCTTAATAATGACTTCATGAATGAAATTGCTTAGAACAGAGTATGGGAGCCGGCAGGCCTAAGGATCAGAAGCCGATCTTTATCCTGGAAAATGTTTCCTGGTGCTTGTACACATATGCAAATGTCTCTCTGGGAAAGGCACCAAATTGGAAGGCATATGGACCAATCACAGCCAAATTTGTGATTCCCGTGGAGGAGGCGGGGCAGGGAGGGCAGGGAGCAGCCGCAGCCACCTGGGGAGCCGCCTTCATGTTGCTGACTTCTGCCCGGCAGGTGCAGGCCACTGTCGTGGGGCTCCTGGCTGCTGTGGCCGCCCTGCTGCTGGGCGCTTTGTCTCGAGAGGAGCTGGACTTGGCCCCCATGGAGCTCCTGTGTGCCAGCAGCGTCGTCACCGCCTTCCTCGCCGCCCTCGCCCTTGGTGAGCTGCCCAGACCCCGGCCTCGGTTCCCTGTGCACAGCTCTGGAGTTGGGAGCTCCGGCTCACTGTGGAGGGTGGGGCCCCAGGCCGCCTGCTGCAGGGCTGGGGAGAGCCTGCCAGGTCTTTACCGCCCGCCCATGCCTCCCTGCCCCGTCCTGTGCCCCTGGGAAGGCCTAGCCTTGGTCTCCATGCTGAGTGTGCTGCCTCCAGCGTCCAGGGTTTGTGTGTCTGTTTAGCCAGGCTGTCCGCGGGGACCTGGACACTGTGTGTGGATTCTGGGCAGACCTGCAGCGTTGGGAGAGGGCTCGCGGTGAGCTCCCACACCCCTCTTCAGAGAGACAAAGTGCCACAGCCTGGGGATTCTGCACCTCAGACACAGCCCCTGCGGGTCTGAGGGTTGAGTGACTGTGTCTTTCTCATGACGCCGGGGGTGGGGGGTGGGGGAGGACGTGCCTGGGGTCTCATCTCAGAAGACACGGATCCCATGTGAGAGCACTGCCCGCAGGACCCCCTCACCTCCCCTAGCCCCCTGTGAACGCCGTCACTCTGGGGGTGAGGTTTTCAGTCCCTGGGCTAAGGGGACACAGACTTCCCCCTACCGCATGCCTTCTCGGGAGCATGTCCTCGCCATGCCCCCTGCCCGTGGTGGCGCTTTGTCCCCCTGTACCCTGGGAAAGCTGACGTCACGGACCCCTTGCTGGTGTTCCCGTGTCGCCTCCCTGCGGTGAGGTCAGCCCCTCTGTCGGCTGCGCCTGTCCCCTGCTGGCTGGGGGCCTGGGAGAGAAGGGCTGACCTGTCCCTGGGGCTCCCACGCGTGGTGGGCTGCTGTGGGATCCCCCGGCCCCGGCCCTGGGCATTCGAGCTGTAGTGGTTGCCGGGCATCTGCTCTGGGCCTGCCTGGTCACTTGGGCACGGGGGTCACTGAGTCACTCTCCCTGTCCACACCTCTCAGACAGCCTCCATGCCTCAGTGTGGACTGTGGTTCCACTGGCTTTGAGTGCTTGTCCCCTGCCCGACAGGCGCTGGGTGCAGTGCTCCGCTCCCCTGCTGCTACCCCGACAGAGGGTTATTGGCAGGATTCTCCATCCTGCCAAGCAGGGGATCAGCTCATCATGGAGGGTTGGGGGTCCAGAAGAGTGTGCAGTGTCTGTCCAGACTGCATTTTCCAGGGTCAGACTGTGTGCTGAGGCTGGCTCCGGGTCAAGGCGCTCATGTGTGCACAGGATGGTGGCCACCACTCCCCCGTGTGGTCAGAGGAGGGGACACGTGGCTGTGCCTGGCCGCCTGGTGGCTTAGCAGGCAGCCGTCGGCTCACAGCGCCACCTAGTGGTTCAAAAGGCCGGCCAGGGCTTTGTCAGACCTTGCAGAGAACACTCCTCCTGGCTCCCATTTAACAGATGGGAAAACTGAGGCACAGAGATGGGATGAAGGTCAGCAGGATGAACATCACGTGTGCTCCAAGATGTTCAGAAACATGGCGGGTGGCTCACTTGTGACACAGAAATGGCTGCAGGCATCCCCGGCTCCATGGTCACTGCGGGATCGTCCCCAGCTCAGCTGCACAGACTTGGATTCTTGCAGACCTGGCGCTCCCAAGGGAGGTGGAGGTCCTACGGCCTTGTGGCCACAGAGGGTGCAGACAGGCGGGTGGTGCCAGGCGGAGAATGGGTGAGGGGATCCTGCACCCTAGGTTAAGCCGGAAATGGCAGCAACCAGGACCCAGAGCCGCTTCTTATGGAACGAAGGGAGGGTCCCGGCTGTCTCTGCTCTGGGGCCGCCTCTTCACCTGCCCCTTTCACAAACTGGACTCTGACCCTCCCAGGCCTCGCGTGCACTGGAGAAATTCAGGAGCCCGGGCAGCCTGGCTCAGTGTCGAAGCCTGCGTGGACGGAGCCCAGCGCGGAGCAGCTCCTGGCTGCCTGCGCCCGAGACCCCTGTGGGTCTGCGCCTGTGCAGGGCCGGCTGGCTGGGCTGACCCCTGCTCCCCCTGCCGCCCTCCGCAGGCCTGCTGATGGTCTGTATAGTGATTGGCGCTCGGAAGCTCGGCGTCAACCCAGACAACATCGCCACGCCCATCGCGGCCAGCCTGGGCGACCTCATCACGCTGTCCATCCTGGCCTTGGTCAGCAGCTTCTTCTACAGACACAGAGGTAAGGAGGGCTCCAGGGGGCAGGGGCCCTGGGTCAGGTTCAGGGCAGCCGGGGGCTCCTGGCCGGTGGCACTTGGTGAGGCACAGCGCAAATGACACAAGCAACTGAAAAGTGAGCAGGCTGGCCGTGATCCACGCCCCTCCAAGAGACACATTTGCCCAGGAGGTCACCTTGGACTGGCCTCAGCCAGGAGCGGGGCTGGCGCCATGTGGCCGCCTCTGGCTTTGCAGAGACCTGGGCTGCAGCCCCAACTTCACCAACCGCTGCTGTGTGCCAGGCACAGCCACCTCTTCCCACCTCTGTTCCCACCCAGCGCCTGTCTGAGCAGGGCTGGTGGTCTCCTGGGGTGTGCGCATGCTCCTGACCTGTTCAGGTGTGGTCCCGGTAACTAGTCATCCTGGTAGTTACAATAGTGGTGCAGGGGAATTGGCAGAATTGAGAACAGAAAGGAGCTTTATCCACTTGCTGAATGGGATGTTAAGTTTTTTCTTTAAAAAAAAATTTGGGCCGGCGCCGTGGCTCAACAGGCTAATCCTCCGCCTTGCGGCGCCGGCACACCGGGTTCTAGTCCCGGTCGGGGCACCGGATTCTGTCCCGGTTGCCCCTCTTCCAGGCCAGCCCTCTGCTGTGGCCCGGGAGTGCAGTGGAGGATGGCCCAGGTGCTTGGGCCCTGCACCCCATGGGGAGACCAGGAAAAGCACCTAGCACCTGGCTCCTGCCATCGGACAAGCGCGGTGCGCCGGCCGCAGCGCACCGGCCGTGGCGGCCATTGGAGGGTGAACCAACGGCAAAAGGAAGACCTTTCTCTCTGTCTCTCTCTCTCACTGTCCACTCTGCCTGTCAAAAAAAAAAAAAAAATTTGATAGAACACTCCCATTTACTGGTTTATTCTCTAAGTGCCCGCAACAGCTGCTGTCTCACAGCTAGGAGCCGGGAGCCAGGAACTCAGTCCCACGGGGATGGCAGGAGCCCCCTGACAGCACCGCTGCCTCCCAGGGTGGAAGCCAGGGCTGGGATCTGCAGCGAGGCGCTTCCACGCGAGACGTGGGCATCCTGACCTATGGCTTAGCCACTACAGCAAATACCCACCCCTGCTGAGAACACTCTGGAAGGTGTGGTGGGACAGAAGCATCTCTCAGCCTGCACCCCCACCACCCCGGACCACGGCCCCACCCCAGGCCAGGGCCACACCAGCCTCAGCCGGCTGAGCTGTGTGTGCCCCCTCTCTTGTAGACAGCCAGTACCTGATGCCGCTGGTGTGCGTGGGCTTCGTGGCGCTGACCCCGCTGTGGGTGCTGATCGCCAAGCAGAGCCCACCCATCCTGCAGGTCCTGAAGTTCGGGTGGTACCCCATCATCCTGGCCATGGCCATCAGCAGGTGCGTGGGAGCAGGAGCACCGGACCCTGTGCCACCCCCGCCCGAGAGCCACAGAGCTTCGCGGGGGCGGGGGCCACTCAGTGCCTTGGGGCTGTGACTGGTGGAAGATGCAGCTGTGGGCTCCTGCACTAACCCCAGGTGCTGGCTGGGGCATAAGCTCTTCATGTCCTTATTTTCAAAAGGTTAATTTATTCATTTGAAAGGCAGAGGTAAAGGAAGGAGAGAGAGAGCTTCCATCCACTGGTTCGCTCCCCAAATGGCCACAGCTGCTGGAGCTGGGCCATGCTGAAGTCAGGAGCCTGGAACTCTGTCTGGGTCTCCCATGTGGGTGCAGGGGCCCAAGTACCTGGGCCGTCTTCCGCTGCTCTCCCAGGCGCAGGGCAGGAAGCTGGATCAGAAGTGGGGCACTGGGCCTCCGTGTGGCACTCTGGATACCGGTGTCTCAGGCACAGGCTTAGCCTGCTGCATCACAATGCCGGCCCCTCTGTGCTCTCTTTTAGCAAGAACCCTCATCCCTATTCGTTCTCAGAGAAGCTGCCCTGTTTCCAGTGGCCAGAGCCCCGGGGGCCCTGGAGAGCCCAAGCTGGAAAAATCAGAGCCCTGGAGCCCCCGTGTCCCGCCCTATTGTGCGGGACAGTAGCTTTTCCCGTCCACGCTGGCCTAGACCCCTGCCTGGTGCTCCCTGAGAACGGGGTGCTCGCGTGACAGCTCCGTGGAGGGTGACGTCCTCTGGACCAGCTCAGACCCGGGGTAGTGGTGGAGATGGCAGAGCACGTGCAGGGCGCAGAGGACCCCGGGGAGACCAGCTTGGCCGCAGTGGGTGCTTTGTGCAGGGGCAGGGAGGGGGGCGCCCAGGGGGTGTGTGCAGAGGAGGCCAGCAGGGCTGAGCCCGGCCGCTCGCTGACTGCCCGCCCGCCCACTGCTCTCTCGCCAGTGTCGGAGGCCTCATCCTGAGCAAAACCGTTTCTAAGCAGCAGTACAAGGGCATGGCCATCTTCACGCCTGTCATCTGCGGTAGGTACAGGGGTGTGGCCCCTGGGGTCTCTGGGCGGGGCCAGAACTGCAGACTTGAGTGGCTGCTGGGCAGCCGGACCCTGGATGGACGGCTGGGCTGGGCTTTCTTAGCTGGAGGGAGGCCCTGGGTGCAGCTCCGGCTGCCTTGGCAGCTCACACATGGCTCCGCACACGCCACAGGGAGGCGTGGGCCCTCCCCACAGAAACATGTCCGGAAAGGGACCAGAAGTCCACAGCCCCTCCCCCGCTTCCCTGGCCCCTGCAGACCGAGTGGGGCTCTTGTGTGTTTAAAAACAAAAACAAGGCCAGCGCCGTGGCTCAACAGGCTAATCCTCCGCCTTGCGGCATGGGCACACCGGGTTCTAGTCCCGGTTGGGGCGCTGGATTCTGTCCCGGTTGCCCCTCTTCCAGGCCAGCTCTCTGCTGTGGCCCCGGAGTGCAGTGGAGGATGGCCCGGGTGCTTGGGCCCTGCACCCCATGGGAGACCAGGAAAAGCATCTGGCACCTGGCTCCTGCCATCGGATGAGCGTGGTGCGCCGGCCGCAGTGCGCAGGCCGTGGCTGCCATTGGAGGGTGAACCAGCGGCAAAGGAAGACCTTTCTCTCTGTCTCTCTCTCTCTCTCACTCTCTCACTGTCCACTCTGCCTGTCAAAAAAAAAAAAAAAAAAAAAACCTCAGATGTTTGCACGTCAACATGTGGGTTTCTGTTGTTTGGAAAATGAAGACTTGGCCATACTGGGTTTGTATTCTGGGCGCAGTAACTCACAGTGCTTTCCCGTGAGCCCCAGTCTGCACCGTTCCCTGTTGTCTTCCACCCGGCCCCCTTAGCTGCCTAACGATCTGGACAGGTTATGTGGGCAAGCCCACTGCCAGGCGGTAAGGCGCGGTGGGGAGCAGGGCACGCTGCAGATGACTCTGCTCATCCAGAGGGGGTGACACGTGCCCGGGCAGCCTCAGCCCACACAGCCTGGGGGGGACAGATAGCCAAGCCGACTTGTTTAGCAACGCTAGGAACGTAGGTGCAGCCTGGTTCATCAGTGCTGCGAATCAGCCTGAGGTGTTTTCTTCCTTCGCTTTTCTAAACTCACATGGGCCAAGGGCAACAGACCTGCGACTGTCCTTGGCCCTGGCAGCTGGTCCTGCCCGCCAGGTGCACCTGGCCCCGCTAGGGCTGGTTCTCCCTGGAGCAGCCCCGCCCAGAGGGTGCTGGCAGCCCTGGCCTCTGCACCCCCATGGTGGGGACCAGCGCCTCATGCCAGGCGAGCAGGTTGGTGATCCTGGGGGCCTGCTGCCCTGCTGGGTCCGGTCTGTGTCAGTCTTCTCGGGGCCCCACCCTCCTGTCCCTTCCCCAACATGTGGCCTGCATGCATGGACCCAGAGTGTCTGTGAGAGCGGGGTCGGCCCTGGTCATTTGGGGGCCCTAAAGAGGGACCCATGCAGCAAACAAAGAGCAATTTGGTGGCAGAAAATGCCTTTTCTTTATCTTATTTTTTAAAAGATTTATTTGTTTATTTGAAAGGCAGAGTTGCAGAGAGGCAGAGAGAGAGAGAGGTCTTACATCCACTGGTCCACTCCCCAGATGGCCGCAATAGCCGGAGCTGGGCTGATCTGAATTCAGGAGCCAGGAGCTTCTTCCAGGTCTCCCACGAGGGTGCAGGAGCCCAGGGACTTGGGCCATCTTCCACTGCTTTCCCAGGCCACAGCAGAGAGCTGGATGGGAAGTGGAGCAGCTGGGACATGAACCGGCGCCCATGTGGGATGTCGGCACTGCAGGCAGCAGTCCCAGAAAACACCTGTTCTTCATGATGTCCCTGCCACCCTCCTCCTCCTGCTGTCCCTGCTGCTGCTCCTTTCCCTCCCCCTCCTGCCTTGAAGGGAAAAGATCCTTGGTGTTGCCCAGTATTCTGGTTTGTGTCTGGCTCCTCTTGGCTCCTCTGGCCTTGAGGCCCTGACGCTCACCCATCAGGCTCCTCTTGCACCTGTCCATCCCCCCGCCCCCACCTCCCAGGGCCCCTCCCCGCCTGCCCCCTTCCCTCCAGCCAACAGATGCTACTGAGAAACTGCTTCGGCAGTCACACCTCCTCACCTTAGGACATGCCTGCTGTCGAGGTGACGCAGTGCCCACCCCAGTCCCCTAGTCGCCAGGTCGGGCCACCCACACTTGGTGCCAGAAAGATGCATGGTTAGGCAGGAAGCGAGGAGAAGATACCAAGTGCTGAGTCAATCAAAGAAGGCCTCCTGGAGGAAGTGGACTTCACAGTAAGGGACAGCAGCCAGAGGCTGGTGGAAAGACAGGGAGACGAGGCTCATTCCGTGTCCGCAGGTGTCGGCGGCAACCTGGTAGCTATTCAGACCAGCCGGATCTCCACCTACTTGCACATCCGGAGCGCCCCTGGCGTCCTGCCGCCCTGGATGAAGAAGTTCTGGCCCAACCCCTGCTCCACGTTCTGCACCTCAGGTGGGTCTGCTGCGGCCAGCTTGGGCATCCGATGTTCCGAGGTGCAGATGCCCGGGGGCCATCCTGACCCACAGCGCGTGTCACCTTCCAGGCCCCAGTGCCCTGACTCCGGGCTTTGCCTTTCTGGCGCTCGGTGGCCCAGAGCTGGCCCGCAGGTGTCCCCGGTCAGGTGGCACAGTGTGGTCACGTGTTCCCCGACGCAGCAGCGTGGGGTGCGGAGAGAACCCTGGAGCCCACAGGCAGGCGAGGGCCTGGACACTGCCCTCTGAGGCCGAGCAGGGCTGGGGGTGGGGAGGGATGTGTGGGCCAGCACGAACAGCATGAGCAAAGGCCCGGGGGTAGGAAGGAGCCTGACAGCTGTGAAGGACTGAGAGGCCAGACCTGGTCCCATGAGCAGGGGATGGTGGAAGACGCTGAGGCCGGGACAGGACGGAGGGCTCAGACAGGGGCTCGGAGCCGGAGGAGGGGGCCGGCTGCGGTTCTGAGAGCCGCTGGGGGCCGTCGAGGGGTTTTTGGGTCTTTCCTGCCATTGTGTACTTTTGGTTCAAGAACTGCCTTCAGCTGTCGTCCAGAACGCCCCTGCGGGTGCAGCACTGACGGGTTTTCCACACAGCTCACACGCCGGCTGGGGGCGCCCGTCCCTGTCAGTGGGCAGGTTCCAGCCCCAGCTCTGCCCCTTACCACAGCTTCCTGCTAATGCAGACGGTGGGAGGCAGCTGCGCCGGCGCAGGAACTGGGGCGCTGCCACCTGTCGCGGGCTCCTGGCTCCCAGTTTTGGTCTTGGCCCAGCCCTGGCTGTTGCGGGCAGCGAGGGAGTGACCCAGCACACGGGAGTTCTCTCTGTGTCTCCTCCCGTCTCCGTGCCTCTCAGGTGGATAAGTATTCGGGGTCATAGGCGTCTTTCGCCCTGGGGCAGTGTGCCAGCTCTTCCCGCCCCGGGGTCTGGTGAGAAGTCCGCTGGCATTTGCGTCGTCGCCGTGCGAGCACGGTGGTGTTTCTCTCTTCCTTATTTCTAGAGATCGCCTGTGTTCTTGAGAAGCTGGATTACGACATCAATTAATTTTTTTTTTTTTAATGATTTCTCTTATCTGGGCTTTGCCAAGGCCCTTGAATTCACGGCTTTAGAGCTTTTGCCAAGTTGGGGAACTGTGGGCCACTGTTTCTTTAAATGCTCTCTCCTTTACCCCGATATCCTGGTGGCGCCAGTGCTGGGTCTCATGGTGCAGAGCCACCAGCCTGGAGTGGAGGCTCTACTCGGGGATTTTGCTTTTTTTTTTAATACCCTAATTTCTGCTATTTTTTTTCTCAAGCTCATTCACTCTTTCCCTTGTCTTCCCCACCCTGCATCTGAGTCTGTTCCTCGAGTTCTGTCCAGCCCATTTTTCTTTCTCCTTTGCTTCTAAAATTTCCATTTGGTTCTTTGTGTGCGCTGCTTCCTGTCCAGGGATTTCTGTCTGTTTTCGCCTCTGTCCCGTGTGTTCGCGATGCTTCCTTAGAGTCGCTCCTAGGTCACTTTCCAGCGTCCGCGCTGTCACTGTTTAACGCCTGCTGGGTTACCGTGTGTCATCCACATGGAGGATTTTCCGACTCCTGCCTTGAACAGGGACGTGGGAGAGAATGTGGCCATGTTGGCCATGCGGGCCTAACGGCACCGCATTACCCTGTCTTGGTGCGCAAGGGCCTGGAGTGTACTGAAGTCTTCTGTCCCGCCCTCAGCTTCAGCTGGTCTCTCTACCCTGAGATGTCGGCTCCCAGAGGGGAGGGGAGGGACGGGGAGGGACGGTCCTTGGCTTCTAGAACCTGCCTGCCCGAGCAGGTGCCCAGGGAACACTGCGGAGGAAGTGCCCAGGTGGACGGGGGCGCCTCACTGGACTCTGTTACGTGGCCTCTGCCGCCGGGCCGGGCCTGCAGGCTTCTTGCTTCTGTGTCTTCCAGAAGTCAACTCCATGTCAGCCCGAGTGCTGCTCTTCCTGGTGGTCCCGGGCCACCTGATTTTCTTCTACATCATCTACTTGGTGGAGGGCCAGTCGGTCACAGACAGCAAGAGCTTCGTGGTGCTGTATCTGCTTGCGGGCCTGATCCAGGTAAGCAACACTGCGAGGGGTGGAGCAGGCTGGGTTGGGGGTGCCTGGGTGGGCAGGGCCCCCGTCTTCCAAAAGAACAGTAAGCTCGTTCAAGTCCAAAAGTCCAGACAACAACAGCTACTGCACACTGCATGCTGCTTACTGCATGTGCTACATGTCCCAAGGTGTATGCTCCATACTGCACACCACATGCTACATGCTACACACATGCTAGCTGCATGTGCACACCACGTGGTACCCAGTCATCATCGGGGCATCAGAGAAGTGAGCCCATGGAACCCCCCCAACACACACAGACTCCCAAGCCTTGTTTACATTGCTGTGGGCAGGCACTAGCCACTCCCATTGTGGTTTTTTTTTTTAATATTTATTTATTTATGTGAAAGAGTTACAGAGTTACACAGAGAAAGAGGAGAGTCAGAGAGAGAGAGAGAGAGAGAGAGAGAGAGAGAGAGAGAGGTCTTCCATCCAATGGTTCACTCCCCAGTTGTCTGCAATGGCTGGAGCTGCACTGACCCAAAGCCAGGAGCCAGGAGCTTCTTTCAGGTCTTCCACATGGGTGCAAGGGCCCGAGGACTTGGGCCATCTTCTGCTGCTTTCCCAGGCCATAGTAGAGAGCTGTATTGGAAGTGGAACAGCCAGGTCTCTAACTGGCACCCCTATGGTATGCCGGCGCTTCAGGCCAGGGCGTTAACCTGTTGCATCACAGCACTGGCCCCCTAGTGTACTTTGGTGTTGAAGTGACCTGCGGTAGCTTCCATACTCCCAGGGCACGCTGTGCCATCTCGGCACACACACAGTGTAACCCTCACATCCGGGTGATCGGCACACAGGTCCCCACACACGCACGTCATTGCTTTGCACTGGGGACATTCAGAGTTGTCCTTAGAAGTTGTTCCTCTCGCCCAACTGCACCCCTGCACCTACAAAGTATCCCCTCTCCATCCCTCCTGCCCCGCCCCCTTCCCACGCCGTAGTGGGCACTGATCTGTTCCCTGCTTGTTGGAGATCAGCTTGTTCCCTTCTGCCTGTAAGTGAGAGCCGTGGCATCTGCCGCGATGTCACACGTCACTCTGCAGTCACCCGCTGCCGGACAGCTGAGGCTGTGTCTTGGTGACCGTGGGCAGCGCTACAGAGGGCGTGTGAGTGCTAGTATCTTCTTCCCGGTCACACAGGTGCAGGCCCCAAGGACTAGGGCCATCTTCTGCTGCTTACCCAGGCCATAGCAGAGAGCTGGATCGGAAGTGGAGCAGCTGGGATTCGAACTGGCGCCCATATGGGATGCTGGCACTGCACATGGTAGCTTAACCCACTATGCCACAGTGCCGGCCCCTGAAAATCTTGACTTTAAATACGTGGGCTTATTTCTGGCATCTTTATTCTGTCTCATTGGTCCTGTATCTGTTTTTAAGCCAGTCCTGTGCTGTTGTTTGAAGTCGGGTATTCTAAGAGGTCTTGCTTTGTGTGTTGGCTTAGGGTTGCTTGGGCTGTTCAGAGCCATTCGTGGTTTCATACAACTTTTGTGAATGATTTGTCTTAGTCTCTGAGCAGTGTTGGTGCTCTCCTGGTAGGAGCTGCACTGGGCCTGCAGGTTTATTTGGGTACCATGAATGTTTTACTACCATTCTTCTGATCCATGAACATGGGCTGTCTTTCCATACGTTGGTTTTCTGTGCATCTTCCTTCATCAGGGTTTTAGAATTTTCCCTGTGGAGATCATTCATAGCCTTGGTCAAATCCACGCCTCACTATTTCACTTCACTTAATTTTTAAGCTAATATGGATGGGATTCCATTGTTGATTTCTGTTTTAGTGACTTAATTATTGGAGTATAAAAAAGAAACTGATGCCCTGCAAATTTCTGATTTCATTTATCAGCTCTGACAGTGTTTATTGGAGTTGGGTTAGAGACTTCAGTTATAGACATATTTTCTTCCAGCAGGGATTTTTGTTGTTGTTGTTGACAGGCAGAGTTAGACCGTGAGAGAGAGAGAGAGAGACAGAGACAGAAAAAAAGGTCTTCCTTCTGTTGGTTCACCCCCCCAAATGGCTGCTACGGCCAGCGCGCTGCACCAATCTCAAGCCAGGAGCCAGGTGCTTTCTCCTGGTCTCCCATGCAGGTGCAGGGCCCAAGGACCTGGGCCATCCTCCACTGCACTCCCGGGCCACAGCAGAGAGCTGGACTGGAAGAGGAGCAACTGGGACAGAATCTGGCACCCCGACTGGGACTAGAACCCGGGGTGCCAGCGCCGCAGGCAGAGCATTAGCCTAATGAGCCACGGCGTCGGCCCCAGCAGGGATAATTTGACCGCTGCTTTCCAGTTTTGAAGCCTTTTATTTATTTCTTTTGCCTCAGTGCTCTAAGATTGGCAGTACTGTTTGGAACAAGAGAGGAGAAAGTGGATACCCTTGTCTTGTTCCTGAACTTTGTGGAAATGGTTTCAGCTTTTTCCCATCTGGTGTTACAGAGTTTGGCATATATATAACTGTTACCATGTTGAGGTGCATTCCTTCTCTACCTAATTTTTCAAGTGCTTTTAAAATCATAAATGCATGTTACATTTATAGACTGCTTTTTGTTTGCATCCGTTGAGATGATCATGTGGTTTTTACGTGTGGTAACATTGATGTAATATATGATGTGTGTTGATAAGCAAATACTAGACTATCCTTGCCGCCATCCCTGGGTAAGTCCCGCCTGCTCACCGTGTGTGTCCCTCTTATGTGCTGTTGGGCTTGATGTGCTACTGCTTTGTTGAGTCTCTGCTTCTGCCTTCATCAGGGATACGGGTTTGCAGTTTTCTTGTTAGATGTGTTCTTGCCTGGCTGTGGTTGAGAAATATTTTATCACTGATGTGATCCCAGGGCTTGTTGGTCTGTTTGGGTTTTCATGGTCCTCGGGGATCAGTTATTTGTGGCCAGAAACGAGTCCCTTTGTTCCAGGATTTCCAGGGTGTTCGTATGTAGCTGTTCACAAGAATCCTCAGAGATTTGTTTTATTTCTGTGGCATCAGTGCAAATATCTCGTCTTCCGTTGCTGATTTTATCTATTGGGGTCTTTTCTCTTTCCTGGGTTACTCCAGCTAAGGACGGTCACTTTTCTCTGTGTCTTTTCAACACCAGCTCTTCATTGTTCTTTTGTAATTTTTTAGACTCTATTTTGTTGATTTCTGCTCTGATCTTTGGGATTTGTTTCCTTCTTCTAATTTTGCAATTGGTTTCCTCTTTCTATTTTAGTTCCTGGAGTTGTGTCATGCGGTTGCTTATTTGAAATGTGTGTATTTTATTAGCACAGGCACATATTGCTATAAACATCCCTCTTAATACTGCTTTTCCTGAATCCCGGAAGGTTCAGTACGTTGTATTTTTATTTTCACTTGTAGCAGGAAACTTCTTTATTTTCTCTTTCATTTGTTTTTTCCTTGGCCCTTTGGGCACTCAAGAGAATGTTGTTTGATTCCCACGGATCTGTGTACTTGCTGAGGTGTTGCTTGTCCGTCGTGGTCGGAGACGGTCCATGCTATACATTCAGTGTATTTGAGCTTCTTGGGGTTTTCAGTGGACTAACACGTGGTCTGTCCGGAAAAATGCGGATGCTGCAGCCACAGAATAAAATGCCCTACATGTGTCCCTGAGGACCTCTTTGACCGTAGAATGGTTCAGCTCTGTTGGTTGCAGGATTTTTTGGTGCATACAAACCGTCCGTTGATGAAAGCCGAGCATTATGTCCCTGGCCGGGTTGTATCCGAGCCTCGGCCTCCTGGCAGATGGAGTAATGGTTGTCTGCTGTCCCTCAGTCCCTGCACGGGCCGCAAGCGTCTTCTTGTCGACTTCATCCCTGTGCCACAGCAGCGACTCGGCTCTTGGTGCAGGTTTGACTGGAGGCGCGCTTTCCGTGTGTGCTGAGGGCACAGCTGTTCCTGCTCGCTTTGGGTCCCGGCCTGGTTTTCCACGGCTTCACGCTCCCTGTCCCCACGCGTGTCTCTCCTGGGGAGGTTTCCAGCAGGCAGCCCATCCTTGAGTCTTGCTTTGATCTGTTTTAACCCGTTCAGCCACTCTGTGTCTTTTGATTGAGGGCTGTAACCCATTTGTATTCGGAGTCATTGGTTGTAATTACAGGACCCCCGTCAGCCACCGCCCTGTGTGTGCTGTGTTCCCGTTTTCCGCTTCTCTCCTCCTGTTCGCTCTGGTGGTTTGGTGACTGGGTTTGGTTCTCTCTGTGTATCTGCTCTACTGTTGAGTGTTGTACTTTCTTGTGTTTTCCTGATTGGAGTTCGCGTCCTTTGCTCCTAGTGGGGGACTCCCTGGAGCCCGCGGGCTGTCTGGCATGCATTCCTGGTTTGTGCTTCTCCTGGAAACGTATTACCTCTCCTCCTGGTGTTGGAGGTGGCTGTCGCCGCACAGGACGTCTTCCCACCGCCGTGGCCCAGGGTGTCAGCCGGGCTGGCCGCATCGCCTTGACTCCCCAGCAGGAGCATCGGTGTAGTGCCATGTGGCTTCTTGGGCTGTTATCACTGATGGCCGTGCCTGTCTCAGTGAGGATGCCAGCTGGGACACAGCTCTTTTACACCCTGTGGGTTTGCTGGCAGCTTGGGGGTGCTGGGCCCGCCTGCAGGGATCGGGCTCCCATGAGCTCCTGAGGGTTGGGAGGAGGGCAGAGTGCCCACCCATCCGTGTGGGGGAGGTGCACAGAGCCCAGGGTACCAGTGTGGGAGGTACACAGAGCCCCCGGGTACCAGCGTGGGAGGTGCACAGAGCCCCCGGGTACCAGCGTGGGAGGTGCACAGAGCCCCCGGGTACCAGTGTGGGGGGTGCACAGAGCCCCCGGGTACCAGTGTGGGGGGTGCACAGAGCCCCTGGGTACCAGTACTGGACATGCACAGAGCCCCCGGGTACCAGTGTGGGAGGTGCACAGAGCCCCCGGGTACCAGTGTGTGGGGTGCACAAAGCCCCCAGGTACCAGTGTGGGAGGTGCACAGAGCCCCCGGGTACCAGTGTGGGGGGTGCACAGAGCCCCCGGGTACCAGTGTGGGGGGTGCACAGAGCCCCTGGGTACCAGTACTGGACGTGCACAGAGCCCCCGAGTACCAGTACTGGACGTGCACAGAGCCCCCGGGTACCAGCGTGGGAGGTGCACAGAGCCTCCAGGTACCAGTGTGGCGGTGCACAAAGCCCCCGGGTACCAGTGGGCTCTGGCGGCTGCCCCTGTGAATCTAAGGGTTGCACAGCTGACCTCATGGAGCGGGAAAGTCTGCCCCGTGACACCAGGCGCTGTGGGTGGGCGTGCAGGGCCACCTCTGCTTCCCAGGGCCTCGGCAGGCAGAGCTTCAGGGAACAGTGGGCTCAGCTGCTTCCCGAGGTCCTGAGCGGGTGGGCGGGGCTACCTGTCTGTCTGTCAGGGCCTCTGGCACGAGCTCTCTCTTAGAACAAGCAGTTCCCATGGGACCTAGCCTGGCCCTGCAAGGCCTGAGCCACTACCCAGAGACAGCAATAATGGAGTTCCGAGGGTGGCGTCCTCGAAACCTACTTACTCGCCACCAGGCCTCACCCCTGCAAGGAGCCGCACCTCCCCCCTGCCACACGGGACCCAGGCTTCTGGCGCATGGATCCGTGGCAGACCCCACGAGCGGCGGGACAGCAGGGAGCAGCTGGGGCTGACGGAGCCCCCAGGCGTCTGCCCTTGAAGCCCAGCGGCTGTTCTCGCCTGTTCTTGTCTCTCTGACTCTCTGACTCGTCTTTCGTGTCTACTGGCTGTCATGACAGGTGACGATCCTGCTGTACCTGGCCGAGGTGATGGTCCGGCTGACCTGGCACCAGGCCCTGGATCCTGACAACCACTGCATCCCCTACCTCACGGGCCTGGGAGACCTGCTGGGCACGGGCCTCCTGGCCCTCTGCTTCCTGGTCGACTGGCTGCTCCGGAGCAAGGCAGAGCTGGCCGACCTCTCAGAACTGGCCTCTGGACCTCCCTAGCTGAGCCCAACCAGCCCTGGTTGCTTAGTAGGATGTTTCCCTCCCCACGGCGGGTTACAGGACACAGTGTCTCCCCTGGCCAGGTCCCCGGAGTGGCCTTGGCCATGGCCCTTCCTTCCTCAGTCTGCTATGGAGACGCACATGCGCTGCGACTCCAGCAGGGGGCGCCTGAGCCCGTGCTGGAACCCTGGAGCCAGGAGTGCTGCTTGGGAGGGTGCGACCCGGGGTGTGTGTCCGTGTGCTGGCTGAGCGTGAGTGTGCGTGTGTGCGTGTGAGTTGGGGGAGTGCCGTGTTCTGGCCCGGTGTAGCCACAGAAGGGGCGTGTCCCAGCTTGGCCCAGCTCGCGTCTGTGCAGCGTGGACTTGAGCAGGAGGGGGATCCATGCTGTCCCCAAGCTCAGGACTCTGCGCCTGGCTTTTCTGCCCTCCCGGCTCTTGCCCTGGGAGCGTGTGCAGCCTCTCAGGGAGGGGCCTGGCTCCCCCCACGCCCAGCCTCTCTGCAGCCTCTTAGCCTTGTCACTGCTGTAGTTTCCACTTTTTGCAGAATTTGTTGTCAACAGCACCCTCTGTTCAGTACTCCAGGATCAGAGACATGTAAAATAAAGGTCGCGTTACGTCTGTCAGGTTTCTCTTATCTTCAGCAGTGGTTAACGGAGCGTGAGACTACAACAGCGCACACCCCGGGCACTTCTCCCGGGCCGTGGTTCTGAACACGAGGCCCCAGCGTCGCCAGGGAGCCTGTTCCAAATGCAAGCTTTCACTGCCGGCAGAAGCCACACCCCTGGGGCAGGAGCCTAGAGACAACTTGGGATCAGGAGGTGAACCCCCGGTCCCCTGCCCCCTTCTCTGGCCACTGGCTCTTCCCCTGCTGAGTCTCCCAGGACAAACCCGACCCGAAGTTCTGTGACTGAGGCACCTTCCTGATGGTCCACAGGAGTCGCCTGGGGCACAGAGACAGGCCCCCGGGGCGGGGGCACTCAGCACAGCCGAGTCTCAGGCTGGGTCCTGGGACCACACTGGGCAAAGCCCTCATCACCCCTGTTATTAAGCTCTGTTATCAACCCCTTGTACAGATGAGCACACTGAGGCTTTGTGAGGTTTCTGAACCGCCCAGGGCCCTAGGCATTCTGGCTCAGACCCAAGCTATGGGTGCAGTATAGGAGCTCAGGACAGACCCTCATCCTTGGATGGGTGGGAGTTAGCAGACGCGGTAGGAGGGGCTGGGGTGCGGGAGCGTTTGGGTGGATGGACTTTGTCACGGATAAATGGGAGACAGGGCCCTGCGACAGGACTGCAGCTTGAGACCCTGCAGGGTTTCTTTTTTTTTTTTTTTTTTTTTTTTGACAGGCAGAGTGGATAGAGAGACAGAGAGGAAGATCTTCCTTGGCTGTTGGTTCACCCTTCAATGGCCGCTGCAGCCAGCGCTGATCCGAAGGCAGGAGCCAGGTGCTTTTCCTGGTCTCCCATGGGGTGCAGGGCCCAAGCACCTGGGCCATTCTCCACTGCACTCCCTGGCCACAGCAGAGGGCTGGCCTGGAAGAGGGGCAACCGGGACAGAATCCGGCGCCCCGACCGGGACTAGAACCCGGTGTGCCAGCACCCCAAGGCGGAGGATTAGTCTAGTGAGCCACGGCGCCAGCCGAGACCCTGCAGGGTTTATTGAGCTGCTAGAGCACAGGGACCCCGCAGTGCTGAGGCAGAGAAAGGGCGGAGGGGAGGGGAGGGGTGGGGGACAGGAACACACCGTCCTGGAGACCCAAGGGGAGGGGAACGCGGCGTCCGATGAGGAATGGAAGGGCTTAAGGGTGTGTGTTGGGTTAGGGCCGGGGTGAGGGTGTGGCGTCCTGGGTGAGAACCGTTGTGGGAGACTCACAGCAACAAGAGACCAGCAGGAGTGGAGCTGAGGCCTGGGCCAGGCCTCCTGAGACAGTTACAGCAGCTTGGGTCGGCCATGACTGCCCCGCCCCTCTCCACGGTCCTGTGTGTCAGTGGTTTGCGAGAGGGTGGCGTCCAGAGGCAGGGGTCTGGGGGGTTGCTGGGGTCCCCAAGAGTACATCTCGGCGCCTCTCTGAGGAGCGCGTACGCCTGCTCCCACCAGGATGTGAGGCCGCTCAGGGGGCTCTGGCAGAACCCTGTGCCCTGCCGTGTAGACCTTGTGCCTCCAGAACCAAGGTCAGAATGAGCCTCTTCTCCATAGAGTAGCTTGTGTCAGGGCTTCCGTCGCTGTGCTGAGAATGCTGCTCACGGGGTTGGGGTGGGGTTGGGGGAGGTCTGAGTGTCTCGCCCGGAGGTTCCTATGTCAGCGACTTGGTCCCCAGGGTGGTGCTGCCAAGCTGCTCAAACCTGCAAGAAGTCAGGGTTGTGGAGGGACCTAGGCCATGGGGGCGACGCCGTCTTGCGGGAGCAGGGAGCGTGTCGTGGGAGCGGATCCGTGCCCAGGAACGCGGGCTGCGATGGATGACAAGCGTGCACCTGGCCGCTCCTCCCGCGTCTGCATCCTCGCTCGCACCTGTGCCCCTGCCGCGCGCTGCTGGCCCCCTCTGCGTTCCAGCACATTGTCACCCAGCAGCGGCCTCTCCCTGGGACACCAGCACCAAGCTGTGGGGACCTCCAGCCACCAGGATCGCGAGCCAGACCAACCCCAGGGGAGCTGCCGATCCTCGGGCGCTGCGCAGCGGCACAGAGGGGCTCGGACCAACCCCAGGGGAGCTGCCCAGCCTCGGGCACTGCGCAGCGGCACAGAGGGGCTCGGAACAAGCCCAGGGGAGCTGCCCAGCCTCGGGCACTGCGCAGCGGCACAGAGGGGCTCGGAACAAGCCCAGGGGAGCTGCCCAGCCTCGGGCACTGCGCAGCGGCACAGAGGGGCTCGAATGGTGTCGGGGGTTGTGGTGGAGCAGGACCGGAAGCCCAGTGTGTCGGCCCGGCTCCGTCACCTCCCCTGGTACAGGAGGGCTCCTCGGGAGCAGCCGAGGAGCACCGCAGCTGCCTTCCCACCGAGGAAAAGGGTTCCCTTGGTCACAGTTCCCCGATTTCCTCTGGTTCTGTTGTCACTTCCCTGTCTATGTCTCTCTGGCACCTGCGTCCCATAGAAACCAATGGAATGGTTAGAAACCAAACCCCTTTGCTGACACCAAGGCGGCGCCATGTTGGGAAAAGCCTGGAGATTTTTCCTGCCTGATGCTTTGCAATGCATGCGACTCACAGACACCTAACCCCAAGTAGCTTGAGGAATGCTGACTCTGAAATAGTATTAGGTGGTCTGGAGTGGGGACAAGGGTAGAAATAGAAGCAGAAACTGAGGCGTCAGGGACGGATCTGCTATGGGAGTGAAGCAGCTGGGGCGGACTCAACCCAGGGCCACGCCTGCCATGGGTGGACCCGAGGCTGCACTCAGTGCCTTGGATCAAGGACAACACCTGCTGGCCTCTCTGGTTAGTTTCTGGGATGAATTTTTCCACCTGGCTGAGGTCGTTCCCAGGGAGAAATTTTTCCATCGGGATGAGAAAACCATCAGGACTGTGCACAGAGAGCAGTGTGTGTGTACTGCTCTGAGCTCATCCTGGAGGTCGGCCCAGCTAGGAGAGACGTTGATGGGCTGAGCCCTGATGCTGCCCCTGGGAGGAGCCTCAGGGCTGAGTGGCCACCAGGTAAACTCCATACCTGAGGCTGCCATCATGGGTGAGGAGAGACCCAGGCCCGGGAGTGAGCGGCTCATCGGGGTGAGCTCTGCATGGCGCTGTGGTCCTGCCTGGAACTCTGGGGTTTCCGATGCAGCTGAGGGCCTGCACTGGGTCTGCACTACAGACAAGGTGAGCTGCAGTCACACCCAGTGTCCAGTTAAACTGTTCAAGGCCATGCTTGCCCTGAAGGCCAGAGCGTGAAGGGCAAGATCAAGCTCCTGCTCAAAGCCAAGGTCGTGATCAAGCTGCATTTACTGGCAGACCTGATGCGGTCTCAATGATTGGCAGGAAGAAGATGAGAGTTTGAACCAGGGTAAGAGCGAAGGTCAGATTCAAGGTTGCTACCAAATTCAGGAAGAGAGCGAGCTCACTTCCATCCTCTGACTACCAGGAGGGCTGCAACAGGCATAAGCCAGGAGGCAGGGGCTCCATCTGGGTCTCCTGTGTGGGTGGCAGGAATTCAAATGTGAGCCATTGCCCACTGCTTCCCAGGTGCATTAGCGGCCGGGACTCAAACCAGCCCTCTGACGTGGGATGCAGCTGCCCCGTGGTGGCTTCACCCGCTGTGCCACACCGCGGCTCTCAGAGCTGAATTTCAGTTTGCAATCATGGCTGGACACGTCCTGGGGCCCCCAGCCTCAGTTTCACCTGCTTTACTGCCGCACCCACCCCTCAGTCTTTTTCCAAGTTTCCATCTCCACTTAATTTACTTTCTGACCTTTCGTGTTGCCCGATTTTAAAGTTAAAGCTGTCTGCACATTGGCTGTAGTTTTGTATTTCCTGTCTGATTATCCCAACCTCTCCAGCATCTCCAAGTGTAGATCTGGCGCTTGCTCCGTCTACTTCGTCTTTAGTATGTCTTGTGATTTCTTTGTTGAATGCTGAACGTAATATACATAAGGGAACAGGGGTATGTAGCTGTTTGCTGTGAGTTTTTTATGTTAATTGGACTGGGGTTAGGCTATGTTTGCTGTTTGCTTTCGCAGTAGGTGTCAGAAACTAAAATTTTTCTAATTTTCACTTGTGGTGTTTTTGGGGTTCCCTAGAGACGTCTTAAAGTCTGAGTTTTGCAGTTCTTTCCATAGTAGCCTTGGCGTGGTGGCAAGGCGTAGGGAGAGGCCCAGCGCTTGATATGATTTTGTCTAGGTCTTTTAGCGGTCCTTGTGCACAGAGGGGGCGTGGTGTGTGTTGTGGGCTGGGCGCTCCCAGCTGGCTTCGTGCAGGTTCTCCCTCCATGCATGAAGTGATTCAAAGGCGGAGGCATAGAGATGCACAGGAGAGCAGGGTTTTCTCAGAGCCAAACAAGAGTGCAAGCGCAAGAACCGAGCTGTGTGTGAGCAGACAGCTGAAAATACAGAAAGACCCCAAAGAACAAAAATCACCCAGCAGTGAAAAGCCCTGATAGAGGACAGAAAGCCGGCAACCACGGACAAGCCTCCCCTGTGTGCCCTCTGGAGGCACAGGGGCTGCTGTCTGGGGTAGAGCCCAATTGAATATTCAAAATGGAAAGGAATTAGGGGCGGGGCTTGAGTGCCACCTATTTCCAGGCCCTTTTACGCAAATACCGGAAGCGTCATGGTGTCACGTGCATGATGGGAGTGGGCATGCACCCCATGGAAATTCTGTTATGATGACATTATTCCGATGACAGGTTAGGAGGGCGGGCAGCAGACACATCTGGCAGCCAGTGCTGGTCGCACGTTTGCAACCTCGTGGAACTTGTGCTGTGAGGAAAGGGGCGGGGTTGCTGGTGCGTGGGAGGTGGGCTTACCTGCAGCCGTCCCCCTGTCAGTCACCGACCCGTGGGCGGGCAAGCTGCTGAGATCAGCCATGTGATAGGGCTGCTGGTTACTGGCCCCGCCCCCGTGCAGTTGGACAAGAAGCTGTCCAGCAGCGGCTCCGCTGGAGCTGTCAGTCATGGTCCCCCGCTGTCAGGTACTTGAGCCCTCACCCGCTGCCTCCCAGGGTCTGCAAATTGCCTGGAAGCTTCGAAGTCACTTTGCTTGCGTGGCACTTGAATTCCTGGTTATTAAAAGGGAGGTGGAACCGCCATCCTCCCCACTATTTCCTGGCCTGGGGTGGATGGGATGAGCCTGGCAAAGTGTATTTATTCCGGCCAGCACCGTGGCTCAATAGGTTAATCCTCTGCCTGCGGCGCTGGCACACCGGGTTCTAGTCCCGGTCAGGGTGCCAGATTCTGCCCCGGTTGCCCCCCTTCCAGTCCAGCTCTCTGCTGTGGCCCGGGAGTGCAGTGGAGGATGGCCCAGGTGCTTGGGCCCTGCACCCGCATGGGAGACCAGGAGAAGCAGCTGGCTCCTGGCTTCTGCTCAGCGCGGTGCGCCGGCCACAGCGGCCATTGGAGGGTGAACCAACGGTAAAGGAAGACCTTTCTCTCTGTCTCTCTCTCTCTCTCACTGTCCACTCTGCCTGTAAAGTGCATTTATTCCATGCCCTTCATCTTGTTGCTCCTGAAACTATTATTATTTCCATTAACTCTTGAGGGATCCAGAGCCAGGAGGCAGAGACCCACAGAGCCTGGACCCAGCCCCACGCCTGAGGCCCCCATTAGAAAGCTGAGCTCTGTGTCACGGGCATCCTTAGCAGGGGTAATGACTTCACCCCGGGGGGCAAGGCAGCTGGGACAGGTGCAGGGAGGAACTTGGTGAGCCGGGCCAGGAGGGGAGGAAGGTGGGTGTACCAGGTAGGGCACGTAGCAGCACACACAGGAAGCCAGACTCTGCAGAGACAGAGCCACACCGTCCATTCTCCCTGGCCACCTGCACAAGGTCCCATTGGCAGGCTGGGGCCAGGGTCAGAGGTGCCTTCCAGTGGAGAGAGTGCTCCTGAGCCCCTGCCTGGCCTCTGTGCTAAGTAAGCTGTGTTTTCTGTTTGTTTTGTTTTGTTTTGTTTTGTTTTTTGACAGGCAGAGTGGACAGTGAGAGAGAGAGACACAGAGAAAGGTCTTCCTTTGTTCGTTCACTCCTCAAATAACCACTTCCTCCTGGTCTCCCATGTGGGTACAGGGCCCAAGCACTTGGGCCATCCTCCACTGCCTTCCCGGGCCACAACAGAGAGCTGGACTGGAAGAGGAGCAACCGAGACAGAACCGGTGCCCCAACCGGGACTGGAACCCAGGGTGCCGGCGCCGCAGGTGGAGGATTAGCCAAGTGAACCACGGCGCCTGCCTAGTAAGCTGTGTTTAGTGTAGCCAGGAGCCTGTCCACTCAACCTGGGACAGCAGAGGGTCTGGACGGGTGGTGGGACGGGCAGTGAGAAGCCTGGCTGCTGCAGGAAACTGGAGCTGCCGGTGGGCACTGTAGCGGCTGAGGCTCCCCGGCATGGCGGTCTCTGGCCAGGGCCAGATCCCAGCCCAGTGGGTTCCTCCCTGCGGGGTGCAGCCTTTTGGAGTAGCTACTGCCTGCTGGCTAGACTGCCGAACCCCAGGCCTTGAGCTGTATGAATTTGCTGGGTCAGGGTCTTAGTCTGTTTCCTGCTGCTTTAACTGAATGTCTGACTCAGTGAGCGGAGTGGACAGAAATTTATTTGGTTTGTCATTCTGGAGTCTGGAAAGTCCTGGAATATGGTGGCGGCGCACTGCAGGGTCTGGGTTCAAGCCTGGCCTCTTCTCCATGAAGTGGAGCTTCAATGGCTGCGGGTGATGCTTTAAGTAGTGGGGCCGCTGCCACCCGCATGGGTGTCTGGGTGGAGTTCCTGACCCCTGGTGTCGGCCTGGCCCAGGCCCAGCTCCTGTAGGCATTTGGAGAGTAAGCCAGCGGATGGAAGATCTGCCTGTAAGCACGTCTTACTCTCTCCTCCCCTGTGTCTTCCTCTGAAATCAAAATAAATCAGTGAGCACAATGTGATGTGCCGATAAGAGAAGAGAAACTTGCCCATCATGTTGCTTCTTGGGCCTAGTGTAATTCCCTCCAAATCCAAGCACGGGGCTGGGATACACGCACTTACTCACACGGAGAGAAAAGACTAAGAATAGCTTCAAGCCTTGTTTGAAAATGAAGTAGGAAGAATCACTCACCCGGATGTCAACTTAGCCTGGAATGATGATGTTACGGTTTGGGCAAAAGAACAGACATGGGACAGAATAGAGAATGAGGAGATAGGCCCACAGAGATGCTATGTCCTATTGCTGTTTAACGAAGACACTAAAGCCATTCAGCGGAGAAAAACAGCCTTGGAACAGTGGTGCTGGGGCTGAAGCCGCTAGGTCTGTACTGGCTAGGTTCTTGTTACTGAGAGATGCCCAAGCCAGAATGCTTACGAAGGAAAGACAGGTTTGCTGAGTGCCAAGTTTTGGAGGCTGGACATCGCCACAATGCAGGCTGTGGCGAAGGCCCCATAGTGGGTGGTGATCAAGGAAGCCAGAGACTTGGCCAGGCTCTGGCCCCACAGCAAACCTCCTGGGAGAGTCACCCTCTGAGACCACGCCCCCATGACTGAGGACCTCCCACCAGCCCTGCCCCCTACACGCCATTGGTGGATGAAGTTTCTGTCTCTTAGGGTCATTAACTTATGACTTTGGGGTATGAAGTGCTGGTTGAGTTTGGGCTGAATCACGTTCAAACCAGAGCGATGTCCACAGGTCAAAAATAAGAACCTCGACCTCAACCTCATGCCTTCTTCAAATTTCACTCAGCGCGGAACATGGGCTTAAATATAGTGATGTGAAGCTTTTAGAGAAAAAAAGAAGGAAATCTTGAGAACCTAGCCATCAGCATGGAGTACTTGAACTTTACACCAAGAGCAGTACCCATAGAAGGAAAAATCAGCTTTTTTTCCTAAATCGAAAGCTGCCACTCTGCAACGCACCACAAGGGGGCGATACTGAGCACCTCGGCATAGAGGAGAAACACAAACTCGACCTGGCACAGGAATCAGGATTGCTGTAGTGAAAATGACAGACCTCACCAAGGTCTCCCGAGACCATGGGGGAACTCAGCGAGGTCACTTGCTTGCCTGAGGACAGCAGAGCAGGGTCAGTGGGGCGGGGAGGGGACAGGATCAGGAGCTCGGGCTTTAGAATCAGAGAGCTGGGTTGACTGTGCCCCTCTCCCACCGGGCTTCAGTGCCTCCACTGTAACTGGAGGGACGGCCAGTCTCATCCTTACGGAGTGGTTCTGAGGATCCAGAGGGGTCATGGGGGAGGGGTGTGGAGGCACGGGGGGTCCCTTAGGGTCTGAAGGTCATGGCTGCTGCAGGGGCCTGGCTGGCTGCACACTGCCCTGTCCCTGAGCTGCAGGTTCTGTGCTCTGCCCTCCCGCACGTGTCGCTGTGCCCAGGGTGCACCTGCTAAGCTGCGTACCTCGGAGTCGGCACGTGTGAAGCCTCCTTGGGTGAGCACAGAGCCTCTGGCCCCCCTCACTTCCCCCCACGGCCGCTCCTTGATCCCAAGCAGGCTGCATCTCAATTCAGAACTCCCATTTTCTCGGGAGCTCCTCTTCTGTTGAACAAACAGACCGCCTAATGCAGCTGCTGTCCCTCAACAGGAAGCACATCATGGCCCCCATGGCCCACAGCCTCAGGGCCCTGCCTGCCCACTGGGGATATGGCCCACGGGACCCCCACTCTGCCCGCCACCCCAGCCCCTCATCCCTTCCCTGAACTTGCCCTGTGCTTTCACACACACCCCCTCCAGGCTTTGCAGCTGCTTGTCCCTCTGCCCTGCACAGCTTCTCTGTTGTTACTGCCTAGCAAACCCAACAGTTAGCTTCTGTCACCCCCTCTGAGAAGCCTACCCCACCCCTGCAGCCAGTCACCCCTGCAGGGTGCCCCCGCGCCCCAGCCCCAGGGCGTGCCGTGGTCTTTGGCGTCAGGGGCAGCAGCCGGGGCTCTCGGTGTGGGCACTTTGCAGACAGGCCCTGGCTTTGGCCTCACGTAGCCTGCATTTCCTTCCGGTGCTGCTACAAACTTGCTGTGTGGCCCCGGGCGAATCAGTTCACCTCTCCCAGCCTGTTTCCTCTCCCTGAGCTGGAGCTTCAACGATTTTTTTAAAAAGATGTATTTATTTATTTGAAAGGCAGAGTTAGAGAGAGAGAGGTCTTCCATCTGCTGGTTCACTCCCCACATGGCTGCCACAGCCAGGGCTGGGCCAGGACAGAACCTGTAGCTTCATCCAGGTTTCCCGTGTGGGTGCGGGGGCCCAAGAACTTGGGACATCCTCTGCTGCTTTCCCAGACTAGCACGGAGCTGGATTGGAAGTGGAGCAGCCAGCTGACGCCCACATGGGATGCCAGGGTCGCAGGTGGTGACTTGCCATGCCACAGTGCCGGACCTGTGACCGGACGTCAGGGGCAGAAGCAGAGAGAGGGTGTGGGGGCTCTGAGCTAGCCCGGCACCCCATCCGCTGTATTTAAAGGAGGGGCTGATGGCACTGCAGGGAGGAGAGGACCACCCTCCCTCATTCACTCCCTAAGTCCAGGGGACCTACTGTGTGCCGGGCACTGATGAGACCTTGGCCAGGGAAGACACTGAGAGGAGGGAAGGAGGGGAGAGGAAGGGTGGGTATTCTAGAAGAGGCAGGGCCTCGCTCCCAGTATTTAAGGATCAGGCGCATAGTAGGTGCTTTGAGTAGGAAATCCTTCAAGAATGAGTGAATAAACAGAAGAAACCGGTTTCGGGATTTGGAGACTCCTATTTGCCCAACCTCTCGCTCACGCAGGCAGGAAGCCCCGCCCCTGGCCGCAGCCCCGCCCCTGGCCGCAGCCCCGCCCCTGGCCGCAGCCCCGCCCCTGGCCGCAGCCCCGCCCCTGGCCGCAGCCCCGCCCGACGCCCGGTTAAATGGCCGCCCCTGGCCAGGGCTGCGGGCGTGCGCGGTTGTGTCGGCTGGGGTGTCTGCTGCTGCAAGAGTTGTCGCCCAGGCCCGAGCCCTGCTGCCGCCCAGCACGACCGCTCACAGGTACTGCAGGGTCCTGGGGACCAGACCCCAGCTGGGCCGCCCAGCCTGGCCTCCGGGTCTCTCTCTCTCTTCCCCCCTCGCTTCTCCGCCTGCCCGGGCTCCGCCCCCACTGACCGGAGCTCGGCCCTGAGCCCGGCGCCCAGGCCCGGCCCCGGCCTTGGCCTCGGCCTCGCCCGGCGCTGCTGGTGCCCGGCCCTGGCCTGCTCTGCCTCCCCCGGACGGACGGCAGACGCGCGGTGGCCGCCCTGGCCGGGCCGCCCGCCCTCCGCCTCCCGTGCTTCCCGGGACCCGCGCCCACCTGGGCGGGCGTCGTGGGCACGCGGTCACGGACTCCGGGTTGCGGGAGGAGCAGCAGCTGGGCCTGGGCTGCAGGAGCTGGCGGCTCCTTCTCCCGCCACCGCCAGCCCTGCTCTTGCGGTCCCTGCGCCCTGAGGTTCCCTAACTCCTCGGGAACTCCCTTGTTCCAGGAGAGCGGTGGCCCGGACCAGGGAAGGGGCAGGAGGAGGGGAGGCTGGGAGGAGGAGGTGGGCGTCCCTGGGAGAGGGGCCTACCTCGTGGGAGCAGGGCTGGTGACGGCCGTCATGGTCTCCCAGCCCGGAGGGCCAGCAGGTCCCTGTGCACCTGGGACAGAGGACGACAGAGAGACCGGGTCCTCCAGGGCCGGCGTGCCCCAGTGTGACCTGGAGGAGGACGTGTGGGCCAGGGCCCAGGAGGGAGACTCCGAGCGCCCGGACGGCAGCGAATCCCCGGCTGAGCCTGGCAACACCTGTGACTCCAGCTGCCTGCTGTCCCCTGGAAATGCACGCGACAGTCTGGGTAGGTGCCGGAGCAGAGCTCCAACGTCCTCTGCAAAATGGCTGTGCACTGGAGACCTCCTCCCGGCAGCCTGGGGGACACGGGCCTCCTAGTGGGCTGGGCAGTGCCAGCCGGGAGCTGAGGTCGGGAAGGGAGCAGCCGTGGCTCGGTCCCATGAACACTCCTCACAGCCCCCTCCTTACCTGCTGACTTTTTTATTGGGGGGGGTGGAGGGGAGTCTGCTTGTGCTGTCTGGCCCTGGTGATTGATTTTAGCCTTTCCTGTAGTTTGGAGGCTACTGGTGAGTCCAGGGTCCTGTTTAGAACTGATCGTCCTCTTGGTGACGTCAGTCAGTGGCCACCTCCTATGTCCTTGATACTGCTGACTTTTGCTTGTTGATGTCAAGCAAAAGAGCCTGGAGAAAGATGTGGGGCTGATACCAGTGAGGAGACAGCGCTCACTCACCCATCCAACCTTTAACCCTCGTCCGCTCTTGCAGCATCTCTTAGACTGGTTCTGGAGTTGGGGTGCCTCCTCCAAAGGCAGGTGCTAAGTAGATCTCTGAAGACAGATAGAGTTGCCATCGCTGGTTCACTCTCCAAATGCCCGGCAGCCAGGAACCCAGTCCAGGTGTCCCACGGGGTGCAGGCACCCACCTAGCTGAGCCGTCCCTCGGTGCTTCCTAGGGTAGCAGGAAGCTGGAATTCCGGAGCAGAGCTGGGACTGAGACCCAGGCTTCTCTCAGCGTGGGACTGCAGGTGTCTTAACCGCTATGCCAAATACCAGGACCCTGTGTCCAACTTATAGTTAAAATTCTGCAGAAGAAATCCTGCACTTAGCATTTTTTCTATGACAGCGTTTTTCAAATGAGACGTAAAAATTGTGTGTATTTTACGTGATGCCATGGGAGGTTATGATAGACATATGTGTGATACAATTAATGTCCAATCAGGACAAACATACCTACTCCAACATTCAAAGTTCTTTATGATGAAAGCATTGAGTCTCCTTGCTTGTATTTTCAAAACAGAAGTGAGAAGTATGTTATTCCCTATAGAAGCTCTTTGGTGCAACAGAACAGTAGAATTTCTTACTCCTAGCTTTGTCTTGCTGGGAGAGGCATACAGAGAAGACAAGAGATAAAGACTGCCGGGGGCTGGTTCGATCCCTCGGTGTGTACAGTGTCGGGCTGAGCTGGTGCCAGGTCCATTCTAGGTCTCCTGTGGCAGGGTGGGGAAGGGAACCCAATTTGAGCCGTCATCACTGCCTCTTGTGCCGGCATTGCCAGGAATGGAGCCCAGGCGCTCCTGTGTGGGACACAGGTGTGGTAACTCCTTGCCTAAACACCTGCTCCTGTTCTTCCCATCTACCTAGAACTTGATACCTGTTAATTAACCTTTCTGCAGCTGTCCGGCCCCCGGTGTCCCCAGCCTCTGCTAACTCCCATAGTCATCTAAACTTCGGTCAGAGTGACTTGTTGAGCTTGTGCGTACGTATGAGAGCGTGTGTGCTTGCCTTTGTGTGCTTGGCTTTTTGACTGACGAGTTTCACCCATGATGTTGCAGATGACAAGATTTTAGCCTTTTCTGAGGCCAAATAGTATTGCATGTGTGTCTGTGCCACGCTGTCCTTGTCCACGCATCAGTGGCTGGACACTCGGGCTGTGAGTAGCTGTTGGGTGGCTTCTGGGAGTAGTGTGGCAGGAAGTGCGAGAGTGAGGCTGTCTCTCCACCACCGGGAGTGCCTTCCCCTTGGATGTGTACCCACAAGTCAGGTTGCTGGATCATCTGGAAGTTCTATCTTTGGTTTCTTCGGGGAACCCCAGAAATGGCTTTGTGGAATGACATTCCCACCAGCAGGTGCAGGGGCTGCCTTCTCTACACACCCTCTCTGGTGCTTTTCTCTTCTGTTTTTGGTAATCACCAAGCTAACTGGAGTGAGGCCGTGTCTTGGTGAGGTTTTGATGTGCGTTTCCCTGGTAAAGGATGTGGAGTGTTTCTGATGTACTTGTGGCCGTTTGCTTGAGAACTATCTGTTTGGCTCTGCTGCTCTGGTTTTGATTGGATTGCTTTTAGTTGTGGGGTTCTAGGAGTTCCTTGTGCAGTCTGGTTATGAACCTCTCTTATGATACATAGCTTGTGAATGTTCCCTCCCATTCCGTAGCTTGTCTTTTCATTCTATTGATTGATTTGCTGTGCGAAAGTTCTTCAGTTTAATGAAACTCCGTTGGTTTGTTTTCTATGTTTCCTGTGCTTTTGGGGTCTGATCCAAAAAGTCCTTGGGCATTCCAGGATCCGGAATCATCCTTCTCCTGGGCATATACTTAGGTATATGTCTTGGTTCTTGTACATAAATTTTTGCATCCATGCCTGAGCTTTCCTGTAGCCTGATTCCACATAGAATTCCTGGTTGAAGGTTTGCTTTTAATATTGTTGTGGGTGTTATCAAATTGCTTTCCAAGAGGTTAGAGTAGTTTGTTCTCCATGGACAGAACATGAGAGGATCTGATTGTGCACCTGCTGGGCCACTTGGGGTTGAGTGGGACCACAGACTGGTGAAGAACTGCAGGCTTCCTGGGAAGTGGTACCTGCAGGCCACGCTCTAACCCCTGCTGGAATAGACATCATTATTTTGAAGCGTGTATGTGATCACTATGCTATGTGAGCCTGTAGGTTTCTTGATAGCACGATTGTATCTACTGGCTCTCACTTGCAGTGCCTCGCATAGCACACGTGCTCCTGTTTGTGAACTTGACATTGTATGTGGCAAGAAAACCTAGAAATCATTTGAGGTCAAGGATTTGCCTTCCTTGAAAATGGAGGCTTTCACTTGTAGTAGGTGCAGAGGGTAGGACTAAGCCAAGATCCCCTTAGACCAGCTTGAGCAATGTCAACTTCCTTGGCTGCACAGCTGAGGTGACAGGCAGAGGTGCCCTCTGTTGGCAGGCTGATTTCCCCGTGGCTCTCTTTAGCTGTACTTCCACTGAACGCCACCTTCTGGCAGGTCAGACTAAATTTTTTTTACAGATTTTATTTATTTGAGAAGCAGAGTTACTGAGGGAGAGACAGAGAGAAAGGTCTATCCACTGGTTTACTCCCCAAATGGCCACAATGGCCAGATCTGAAGCCAGGAGCTTCTTCCAGGTTTCCTATGTGGGTGCAGAGACCCAAACACTTGGGCCATGTTTCACTGCTTTCCCAGGCCCTAGCAGAGGGCTGCATGAGAGGTGGAGCAGCCGGGAGTTAACTGGCAACGATACAGGATGCTGGCAATGCAGGCAGAGGCTTAGCCTACTAAACCACAGCACTGCTCTGAGACTGAATTTTTTACCTTTGGAGCCAAAAGTAAGGTTCAGCCTCTCCAAAATCTATTCTGGAATGGGAAGATGCCAGGCTCATGTTCTCTGGAGTTCTTCCTCAGGCTGTCGGGTCAGGAATTTAACTTGTCCATTACCTCTGTCATTCTGGAATGAGCTGAATACTTGGTTTTACCAATTTTTTCCAGTTAAAAAATTCTTATGAGTATCAGTCTTAACAGCAGTGCTGTCATTGCTGAAGTCTATTGTCTTTTGAAAAATGAGATTTAATTATTATTAAAGATTTGTTTGTTTACTTAAAAGGCAAAGTGACAGAGAGGAAGAGGGGTGTGTGTGTGGAGGGGAGGTATCTCCATCTGCTAGTTCCCTGCCCAAATTGTCAGCAACAGCTGGGTCTGGGCCAGGCCAAGCCAGGAGCCGGGAACTCCACATGAATGTCCCACACGGGTGGCAGAGCCCCAAGTATTGGACTCTGCTGTGCTGCCTTCTCGGTGCATCAGCAGGAAGCTGGATCAGAAGCAGAGTAGCCAGGACTCCCATCGGCACTCTGATATGGGATGTGAGTGGTGGCTTAACCCACAACACTGGCCCCCAAGTGTAAGACTTGAAATTTCTAATGCAGCTTAAAATTTACAGGAAGATGGACTTGAACTTTTCTGAGAGTAGGATGTAAAAAATAAAAAATTATAAAGCTAGTGTGGAGATTTCTCTGTACCCACCAGCATCCCACACGGTTTCCCTATGATTCACATCTTGGATTTGTGGGATATATTTGTGGTCACTATTGGCCCAATATCAATCCAGCACTGTTAACTAAAATGCGTGGTTCATAGCAGTTACATTGCACACACAGATCACGTGTGGAGGGAGACCCAGGTGGGAGCTGGGAAACAGAGAGAGAGCACGCTCATTGTCACCATCCAGGTGTCCTTACAAACCCTCCTGATGGTATCATGGGACATCCACCCCAGCAAGCAAACCCAATCCCATCTCTTTCCAAAACCCTGCCCTCACCTACTGTAACTGGATTAATTCCACCTTTACTCTACTCACATAAGACTCTGGACAACAGGTATTAATGTGGAGTCTTACAGGGGGGAGGGGTTTGCCCAAACTATTATCTGAAGCATAAAGGGTGGGTTGACAGGATGCCTTCCCTTGGCCTTTGAAAAGTGTATTTCTAGTTTCCTTGCGCTGGCTTGGCTGTTTTATCACTGTTTTGAATCTCGGCTGTTTTTCTCTCAACCTGGTTTTTAGATCATATTTGGTGCTCTGCAGTTTCTTTTTGATAGATGTGTTCACGTTTTTTTTTTAAATTTTTTTTTAAATTTTAGTACCCCTGCTTCCTCAAGCCTAAGGATCCATGGGTTTGATGTGCTCTTCAGAACTCTCTTTGCTGATCTTTAGTCTTCCTGCCTGTCCTCAGTTTCATTTGCAGTTGGTTCCTGGAGCTCCAGTTCTAGAGACATTAATCATTCTCGCGTTCTCTTCTAGTTTACTTTCTCTTTGACAGCTTCTGTAGTTTCATCCTTTTGTGCAAAACATAGGTAAATCCATTCAGCGCTGCCTTCCGGTTCACTGATTCTCTTCATTGTTTTCTATTTTTTTTTTTAAGATTTATTTATTTATTTGAAAGAGTTACACAGAGGAGAGGCAGAGAGAGAGAGAGGGGTCTTTCATCCACTGGTTCACTCCCCAATTGGCCACAACGGCTGGAGCTGCACGGATCTGAAGCCAGGAGCCAGGAGCTTCTTCCAGGTCTCCCACGCTGGTGCAGGGGCCCAGGGAGTTGGGCCATCTTCTACTGCTTCCCCAGGCCACAGCAGAGAGCTGGATTGGAACTGGAGCAGCAGGGACTCGAACAGGCACCCATAGGGATGCCGGCACTGCAGGCAGTGGCTGTACCTATTACGCCACAGAGCTGGCCCCCATCGTTTTCTAATTAGTTATTTTGCCTGGGGATTTTGTTGGTGGAGTGAGATACAGATTAAGTTGTGGGAAATGTCTTCTCCCTGAAACGTCACGTTAACTCTGCCAGAGCCTCGTCCTCACCCCCCTCCGGCTGCCTCTTTCTTCTGCCCTCGGGTCAGCCCAGCTCCTAGAAGACGCTGGGCCGTTCTCTACTCCTGTGGTCTCCTCTCCTCTGGGGTCATACAGAGGGAGCCCCAGCCGGGATAACCTTGTGGATTTTGTCTGTTAGTTTTCTTTCAAGGGAGAAATACTCTCAATGGATTTAGACTTCGGAATGGACAGTTCTCTTCCCGCCCGCTTTGTTCTGCTTCCTTCCGGTCTCCTGGGGCTCTGCGGAGAAATCCGTGGGGACTCGAGCTGTTGGGCTCCTAGGCGATGTTGTTTTTCCCTGGCTTCTTTCAAGATGTGTTCACAAAGTGTTCGGGTGGTACGTAGAGAAGGCTGGACGAGCTGGCTGCCCCGAGGCTCCCTCCCCGTCTGGCATATTCTAGAGGCGGCAGCGAGCAGCTCGGGGCCAGGAGCAGGCATGTGGCCCGAGGACGGCTGGTTTGGGGCACGCGGGGCCTGGGTGGCCCCAGGGCAGCTGGTTTGGGGTGCGCAGGGCCTGGATCCAGAAAAGGTGGCCCCCTCACCAGCGAGGACCTGGTATTTCTTTTTTTGTTTTTATTTTTTTTATTTTTTTTTATTTTTGACAGGCAGAGTGGACAGTGAGAGAAAGAGACAGAGAGAAAGGTCTTCCTTTGCTGTTGGTTCACCCTCCAATGGCCGCCGCGGCCAGCGTGCTGCGGCCCGCGCACCGCGCTCATCCGATGGCAGGAGCCAGGTGCCAGGTGCTTTTCCTGATCTCCCATGGGATGCAGGGCCCAAGCACCTGGGCCATCCTCCACTGCACTCCCGGGCCACAGCAGAGGGCTGGCCTGGAAGAGGGGCAACCGGTACAGAATCCAGCGCCCCGACCAGGACCAGAACCCGGTGTGCCGGCGCCGCAAGGCGGAGGATTAGCCTGTAGAGCCACGGCACCTGCCACCTGGTGTTTCTTAGTGACAGTAGCTCGTCACAGTGACCCTGCTGTTCTGTGGGCGTCTCCCCTCCCTCTGCACAGCCTCTGTAACTAACTGGGTCTTTTTTCCCGGAACCTGAAAAGAGAACGTGGAATTTGCTTTGTACACAAGGAGCTTTGGAAACCGCTAGGCATGGCAGACAAAGCCGACAGTGGCCAGGTCAGTGGAGCTGGACTCCTCCAGGTACAGCCGTGTCGTGGAGCCCCAGGCTGGGGCCTTCTCTGGTAGCCAGGTCTGGAGATGCTGGTCACTGTGGGAGGCGCCTGCCCGCTGCGTGGCCCCATGAGTCACAGGAGCACAGGCTCTGGGGTCGGACGGTTCTGAGATCAGAGTCACTCCCCTCGTCTCAGCCTCCGCATCCCCAGGGACCTGACAGTGAAACCACCAAGCCTCAGTTCACATGATTGTCCCGCAGGGTTGATTGGCCCCTACTGTGTGCGGGCCTTTTGTGCTGAGCAGAAAGGGTGTGGGGACCAGTGCGGTCCAGGGGCTCTGTCCCGGGATGAATTGGGAGCAGATCTCTACCCCAGGGCCAGTGCAATGAGGCTGCAGATGGGACGGGAATAGACAAGTGGAGCCACTCCCATCTCACCCGTGTCCTCCTTTCCTGCCTCCTCTGTCCACCAGGGACCCAGGAGGCTCAGCTACTTGGGTGCTGAGAGAGGGTCTGAGGTAGGCCGAGGTGTGCTTGGATAGCAAGTGCTGGCACCGGCTGGAGGTTGTTCCATGTGGGTGCTGCTGGCACCGGCTGGGAGGCTGTTCCATGTGGCTGTGTGGGTGCTGCGTTCTCTCCCTGGGAGTCTGATGGAAGTCTCTTGGGCATTCTTGACTGTTGCAACCTGTTTTTTTTACTGTTTCATCTCCTTGATCCGGACTGATTTCCTTAGTGTGGTCTCCAGTTCACTGATGCTCTGTTCAGCTGTGTCCAGTCTGCCATGTGGCACATGTGTTGTGGGTTCCCAGGGCTCATGGGTGGACTGTCCATGTTCAGTCTGATTCTGAGGGCACTGTTTGTCATTTTTGGTGCTTGAAGTAGGAAGACCTTGCACACAGTCCTCCAGATGTCTCTGGCCACTAGGTATAGGATGCTATGCTGGCATCCGATATCAGAGTACTGGCTTGTGTTCCAGTTGCTCTGCTTCTGACCCAGCTCCCTGCTAAGGCACCTGGGAATGCAGAAGAAGGTATCTCCAGAACTTAGGTCCCTATCATCCAGGTTGCTAGATGGAGTTTCCAACTGTTGGTTTCAGCATGGCCCAGACCTAGCTGTTGCAGTCACTTCGAGAGTGAACCAGCAGATGGAGGATCAATTGATCTTCATTTCCCCCTCTCCCTCCCCCGCCTCAATTTCACCTCTGTAGATTGCCTCTTAGGTGCTCTATGAGTTATCACAGGTCAGGGAGAACATACGGTATTTGTCCTTTTGGAATTGGCTGATTTCATTAAGTATGATGTTCCAGATTGACAGACATTTGGGTCAAGTCCATATCTTGGCGATTGTGAATTGAGCTGCAATTGTCATGGGGGACAGATCACTCTTTCATATGCTGATTTCATTTCCCTTGGGTGAATTCCTGGGAGTGGGATGGCTGGGTCATGTGGTAGGTCTATATTCAGATTTTGGAGGTATCTCCATGCTGTCTTCCACAGTGATTTTACCAGTTTGCATTCCCACCACAGTAGATTAAGGTACCTTTTTCCTTAGTTTTTCCCCACATCCTTGCCAGCATTTGTGGTTTGTTGATTTCTGTATGTGAGCCCTTCTAACTGGGGTGAGGTGAAACCTCATTGTGATTTTGCTTTGCATTTCCCTGGTGACTGGTGATCCTGGGCACTTTTTCATGTGTCTGTTGGCCATTTGGATTTCCTGTTTTGAAAAATGCCTGTTTAAGGCCTTTGCACATGGCTTTTTTTCTGAGAAACTTTTATTTAAGGTATTCAAACTTCATGCAATTCATAAATACTTCTTTTTGAAGAACCAACATTTGTGTTTGTCAGTTTTCTCTATTTTATAGATCTGTGCTCACATCTTTATTCCCTTTTCTGCTAGATTCACATTTAATGGTTCCTGATTTTCTGGATTCCTTACATTGTAAATTGGGTTGTTCATTGAACAGCTTTTTTTACATTTCAGCTTCGATAGCTAGTAATTTCCTACTTACCCCTGCTTTCCTGCGTCTCAGACCTGTTGCTAGGTTATGTTCCTGTCACTTCTAAGTATTTTATTTTAATATTAATGTATTTATTTGAGAGCCATGGAGAGACAAAGATGGATCTGCTGGTTCACTCCCTAAATGACCACACAGCCCTGGTGAGCTGGGAACTAGGAGCTCGGTAGAGGTCTCCCACCCGCACGGCAGGGACCCAACCACGTAAGCCGTCCCCTGCTGCCTGCTAAGGTCCACACAGGTGAGACGCTAGAATTCAGAGCTGGAGCTGGGAATCAGATCCAGGTACTCCAGTCTGGGCGTGGCCCCCACCTGAATTGCCAGGCCAGTCGCCCACCCCATGTAGGTAGTGTCTCCCCAAGCTGTGATTGCTCCCCTGCCCTGTGGTTCTTGAAGAGTGAATGGTATGGTGTGGTTTCCATCGCTTTGTGAATTTCCCATTGTCCTCCTGTGATGGATTTCCCACTTCCCCCATTCTGTGGATGCATCCTATTTTGTTTGATGTCTGTTTCCATTGAGACTGAACAGGTGGTCCATCCTGGGAGTCTCCCACACCCGTTGGAGGGATCCGTGTTCTGTGGCTGGGGGTGCAGTGTACTGCCCACCGACAGTAAATCCAGCTGGCGTCTTGGGTTGCTCGAGCGCTCCATTCTACTTCCTTCGCTTCCGTCTGTGGCTCTGTCCAGTCTGGAGGGTGGGGTGCTGACGTGACCTGCCATTCCTGTGGGACCCTGGAATCCTTGGTGCAGTTGGGTCGTAATTTGCTTCACAGGTTTTGGCTGTGTTTAATATCTAGAAAACTTCGACCTTCCTGCCATGTTTCACCTGGTGTCACTATGTGCCGTTCTTTGTGTCTTGCAAACTCCTCGGACTTGAAGCCGATGGTTTCTGCCCTAGGCAGAGGTTCCCTGCTCCCCTGTGTTACCATTTGCCTGGACCACCTCCCTGGCCCCCTGCTCACTTTGTCTGAGTCTCATGTGAAGAAAGGAGGTTCAGCTTTGCCCCGCTGTTGCACTACTCCCTGGATTTTTTCCTTCATTTATTATCATTATAATATTTAATCAAAATTATGCCTTTGATATTTAATCATCTTGAACATTCGGCTATTTTCCTTCATACGTAACTATTAGTACATACGTGTAGCATACTGTCTGTACTGAAAGCAGGGACACTAATGTCACATGACATGGGGTCACGACAAGGCTCACACATTGAGGGAAGAAGAGTTACTACACAGGGGGTCTGCGTTGGTGAAGACGGCGTTGGTCAACTTCGTGCACTGAGTGCTGCGGTATCCACACGTATTGTACACTCTCCTTGTGGTTATGTGTGCAATTTGTCTTTCTGTGTCAGGCTTCTCTCACTTAGTGGAGTGATCTCTAGTTCTATCCGTTTTGTTGCAAATGTCAGAATCTCTTTTTTTTTTTTTTTGTTCCCAGAAACCTTTTATTGAAGGAATACACACTGAATACATTGCATTATAGAGCTTTAGAAACATGGTGATTTTCCCACCATACCTGCCTGCCCACTCCTCTTCTCCCTCCCTCTCCTATTCCCAGTCTTATTGCTTTTTTACTATTTTCAATTGACTTCATACACACAGGATTAACTATGTTAAATAAAGAGTTCTACAAATAGTATGGAAAAAGAAGCTGTTCCTCAGCCTTCGACAACAGCTATTCAAAGTCATTGCTTCTCAAAGTGTCAGTTTCACTTCAGATTGCCTCGCAGGTGCTCTGTTAGCACAGGTCAGAGAGGACATGTGGTGTCTGTCCTGGCTTATATCACTAAGTATGATCTCCACTTTGATTCATTTTGTTTCAAATGACAGGATTTAATTTTTTTTACTGCTGTGTAGTATTCCAGGGTGTACATTTTCCATAATCTCTTTATCCAGTCTTTAGTTGACAGACATTTAGGCTGATTCCATATCTTAGCTATTGTGAATTGAGCTACAATACACATGGGGGTACAGATCACTCTTTCATATGCTGATTTCATTTCCTTTGGGTAAATTTCCAGGAGCAGGATGGCTGTGTCATTGTATAGTAGGTCTGCATTCAGATTTCTGAGGTATCTCCATACCATTTTCCACAGTGGCTTTACCAGTTTACATCTCCACCAACGGAGGATTAATTTATCTTTTTCCCCACATCCTCGCCAGCATTTGTGGTTTGTTGATTTCTGTATGTGAGCCATTCTAACTGGGGTGAGGTGAAACCTCAGTGTGGCTTTGATTTGCATTTCCCTGACAGCTAGTGATCCTGAGCGTTGTTCATGTGTCGGCCATTTGGATTTCCTTTTTGGAAAAATGCATGTTAAAGTCCTTTGCCCATTTCTTAACTAGGTTGTTTGTTTTCTTGTTGGGTTTGTTGATCTCTTTATATGTTCTGGCTAGTAACCCTTGATCAGTTGTATAGATTGCAAATAATTTCTCCCAGTCTGTTGATTGCCTCTTCACTTTGCTTAGTGTTTCTTTTGCAGTATAGAATCTTCTCAATTTGATGTAATCCCGTTTGTCAATTTTAGCTTTAATTGCCTGTGCCTCTGGGGTCTTTTCCAAGAACTCTTTGCCTATGCCAATGTCTTGGAGGCTTTCCCCAATGTTCTCTGATAATTTGATTGTATTGTGTCATACATTTAGGTCTTGAATCCATTTTGAGTGGATTTTTATGTAAGGTGTAAGGTAGGGGTCCTGCCTCATACTTCTGCATGTGGACATCCAGTTTTCCCAGCACCATTTGTTGAAGAGACTGTCCTTGCTCCAGGGAATGGTATTTATGTATGTATGTATGTATGTATGTATGTATTTAACAGATAGAGTTAGAGAGACAGAGAGAAAGGTCTTCCTTCTGTTGGTTCACCCCCCAAGTGGCCACTATGGTTGGAGCTATGCCAATCCAAAGCCAGAAGCCAGGTGCTTCCTCCTGGTCTCCCATGTGGGTGCAGGTGCCCAAGCACTGGGGCCATCCTCCACTGCCATCCTGGGCCACAGCAGAGAGCTGGCCTGGAAAAGGAGCAACCGGGACTAGAGCCCAGTGCCCATATGGGATGCTGGCGCTGCAGGCAGAGGATTAACCAAGTGAGCCACAGCACCGGCCCTCAGGGAATGGTTCTAGCTCCTTGGTTGAATATAAGTTGGTTCTAGATGTTTGGATTGATTTATGGTGTTTTTCTCTTCCATTGGTCTAACTATCTGTTTTTGTAACAGTACCAGGCTGTTTTGATTATAACTGCCTTGTAGCATGTCTTAAAATACAATATTGTGATGCTTCTGGCTTTTTTTTCTTTTTGTATAAGATTGCTTTAGCTATTCGGGGTCTCCTATGTTTCCATATGAACTTGAGCATCATTTTTTCTAAGTCTGAGAAGAGTGTACTGTATTTTGATTGTGTCACATTGAATCTGTAAATTGCTCTTGGAGTATGGATATTTTGATATTGATTGTTGCAATGTTTGGACGTGAAAGATTTTTCCATTTTTTGTTACCTTCTATTGCTTTAATGTTTCATAATTCTATTCATAGAGATCTCAGACATCTTTGGTTAAATTTACTTCCAGGTATTTGATTTTTTTTTTTGTAGTTATTGTGAATGAGATTGATCTTGATAGTTCTTTGTCAGTCGTGACATTGTGTGTGTATACAATGGTTGTTGATTTTTGTGTGTTGATTTTACATCCTGCTACTTTACCAAACTTCTGTGAGTTCCAGTCGTCTCTCAGTGGAGTGTTTTGGATCCCATATACTAACCATTATGTCCTCTGCAAATAGGGAGAGTTTGACTTCCTCCTTCCCAATTTGTATCCCTTTTAATTTCTTTTTCTTGCCTAATGGCTCTGGCTAGAACTTCCAGGACTATATAGAATAGCAGTGGTGAGAGTGGGCATCCCCGTCTGATAGCAGATCTCAGGAATGCTTCCAACTTCTCATTTGATATGCTGGCTGTGGGTTTTTCATAAATTGCCTTGATAGTGTTGAGGAATGTTCCTTCTATAACGAATTTTTTTAGTTTTCATCATGAAAGTGTGTTGTATTGTATCAAATGCTTTCCCTGCATCTATTGACATAATCATGAGATTTTTGTTCTTCAACTTGTTAATGCTGTTATCACATTGATTGATGTGCGAGTGTTGAGCCATCGCTGCATACCAGGACTAATGCCCACCTTGCCCGTGTGAATGATCTTTCTGATGTGTTGTTGCATTCAATTGACTCGTGTTTTCTTGAGGATTTTTGCATCTGTGTTCCTCAGGGAAATTGGCCTGTAGGTCTGTTTTTCTGTTGTATCTTTTTCAGGTTTAGGAATGAAGATGATGCTGGCATCCTAGAAAGAGCTTGGGAGGATTATCTCCCTTTGAATTGTTTGAATAGCTTTGAGAAGAGTTGAAGTTAGTCCTCCTTTAAATGTGTGGTAGAATTTATCACTGAAGACATCTGGTCCTGGCTTTTCTTTGTGGGAGGGCCTTTATTACTGATTCAGTTTCCCTCTTGGTTATGGTTCTGTTTAGGTTTTCTGTGTCTTCATGGCTCAGTTGAGGTAGGTTGTATGTATCTAGGAAGCCATCCATTTCTTCTAGGTCTCTTGGTTTGTTGCCATAGAACTCTCTGTAGTGATTTCTGATGCTTGTTATTTCTGTGGTGTCTGTTGTTATATTTACTTTTTTATCTCTAATTATTGATTTGAGTCCTTTGTTGTTTTTTTTTTGGTTAATTTGGCCAATGGTGTATCAGTTTTGTTTGTTTAAAAAAAAAACAGCTTTTGTTTCACTGATCTTTTGTATAGGTTTTTTGGTTTCAGTTTTGTTTATTCTCTAATTTTAATTATTTCTCTTCTAGTGTTGGCTTTGGTTTGCTGTTGTTTCTCTAGATCCTTGAGATGCATTGATAGCTCATTTATTTGGTGCCTTTCCAATTTCTTGGTGTAGGCACCAGTTGCTATAAAGTTTCCTCTTGATGCTACTTTTGCTGTATCCCATAAGTTCTGATAAGTTGTTGTCTTCATTCATTTCCAGAAATTTTTTGATTTCTCTTTTTATTCTTCAATGACCCACTGTTCATTCAGGAGCATGTTGTTCAGTCTCCATGTGTTTGCGTATGTTCTAGAGATTCCTGAGTTGTTGATTTCCAGCTTCATTCTATTGTGGTCAGAAAAGATGTATGGTATGATTTTGATTTTTTTGAATTTGCTGAAACTTGCTTTTATGGCCTAGCCTGTGGTCTATCCTAGAGAAAGTTCCATGTACTCGTGAATATGCAGAATATGTATTCTGCAACTACAGGGTGAAAAGTTCTGTAGATATCCGTTAGGTCCATTTGGGCTATAGTGTCAGTTAACTCTGTTTTCTTGCTGACTTTCTTTCTGGTTGATCTGCCCATTGCTGAAAATGAGGCATTAAAATCCCCTATTACGGGGCCGGCTCCATGGCGCAGTAGGTTAATCCTCTGCCTGCGGTGCCAGCATCCCATATGGGCGCCAGGTTCTAGTCCTGGCTGCCCCTCTTCCAATCCAACTCTCTGCTGTGGCCCACGAAGGCAGTGGAGGATTTCCCAGGTTCTTGGGCCCCTGCACTCTCATGGGAGACCAGGAGGAGGCACCTGGCTCCTGGCTTTGGATCAGTGCAGCTCCAGCTGTTGCGACCATCTGGGGAATGAACCAATGGAAAGAGGATCTTTCTCTCTGTCTCTCCCTCTCACTGTCTGTAACTCTACCTCTCAAATAAATAAATAAAATATTTAAAAAAAAACATTACTGTTGCATGGAAGTCTATGTCTCCCTTCAGATCCATTAACATTTCTTTTAAACTGCCAGGTGCCCTGTAATTAGCTGTACATATATTTATAATAGTTACACCTTCCTGTTGAATTGATCCATTAATCATTGCATAGTGCCCTTGTTTGTCTCTTTCAGCAGTTTTGTGTTGGTCTGTTTAGTCTGATATTAGGATGGCTACACCAGCTCATTTTTGGTTTCTGTTAGCATGGAACATATTTTTCCATTCTCTCATTTTAAGTCTGCATGCATCTTTGTTGGTGAGATGTGTTTCTTGTAGGCAGCAAATAGATGGGTTTTATTTTTTAATCCATTCAGCCAGTCTCTGTCTCTTAACTGGGGAGTTGAGACCATTTACATTCTAGGTGACTATTACTAAATAATGACTTGGCATTGATGTTTTTCCATAATATTCCTGTTGTTTACTTTGTGTTTCCTTTATACTTTAACTGGGAGATTTTCTGTGTTTACCTTCTTTTGTAGTGTTTGTGTGTGTATCACATCCTTAAACATCTTTAGTGAAGCTAGACAGGCTGAAAAATTCTTTCAGTGTCTGTTTGTCATGGAAGGTCTTTATTTCACCTTCATTCATAAATGAGAGCTTTGCAGGGTACAGTGTTTGGGGTTGACAGTTTTTTTCTCTTAAGGCTTGGACTGTATCTCACCATTCTCTCCTAGCCTGTAGGGTTTCTGATGAGAAGTCCGCTGTGAGTTTAACTGGAGGTCCTCTGAAGGTAATCTGCATTTCTCTCGTGCACATTTTAGAATCTTTTTATGTTTTACTGTAGAGTGTTTGAGTACAATGTGTCATGGTGAAGGTCTTCTTTGGTCATGTCTATGAGGACACAGATGTCTGTGAGGACTTGGATATCTTTCTTTCTCCAAATTAGGGAATCTTTGTTACTATTTCACTGAAAAGGCCTGCTAATCCGTTCTCTTTCCACGCCTTCACAAACTCCTAGGACCATAATGTTGGGTCACTTGATAGTGTCCTGTGATCTCCAACAGTGTTTTCTAGTTTCCAATTTCTTTTTGTTTTTGCTCTGACTGTAAAATTTCTAGAGATGGTCTTCTAACACAGATGCTCTTTCCTCCGCTTCTCTGAGTCGGTTGTGAAGGCTTTCCATCACGTCCTTTATTTGTTCTGCTGAATTCTTCATTTCCAAGATTTCATTTTTATTTATCTTTAAGATCTCAGTTTCATAGGATAAATTTTCTTTCCTGTCATGTACGAATTTCATTAGTTTGTGGATTTTCTCTGATTCCTTCTAAGTGATCCTGCAATCAGTGTTTTGAATTCCATTTCTGCGATTTTCTTCAATCTCTTCATCTTCACATTCCAGTAGTGAGGTGTTGTGTTCTGGGGGCGTCATGTTGTCTTCCTTGTTCTTGTTTCTTGAATTGCTGCACTTATTATTTAGCATTTGTAGATACTTGGTGGTTTCTTTTTTGTTTGTTTTGTTTTCCCCGTCATTGCTTTTTCTTTGTACTATGCCTCTGTGGCCTAGTGATGTGAACAGTTTTTCAGTGGTGGGTGCAGTCAGGCAGCTCTGTTTAGTGCTCAAGGGTAAAGGGTGTGTCCGAGGTGACACCTAGGGTGGGTATAGTAAATCTCTATTTCTTTTCTTTCTTACCAGAGGGCAGGTGTTTTCTGCTCGGTTGGCGTTCTCTCGTGCTCTCATCCTCTCCTTACCCCCAGTGTCTACTATATTCATCTGTGTTGCCCCAAGAACCACACAGAGGATCCGTGCAGTCCTTGGTGTGAGCAGGGATCCCATAGCAATGCCCCTCACCAGGCAATCGGGGAGCCCTGAGTGCATGGAGCTGCCTGGTGACCGCCCGAAGTTCCAGCCTCGGCCTGCATCCTCCCCCGTGGCCAGTGTTTTCACAGTCCCAGCACACAAGCCTCCCACAGTCACGAGCATCCAGCCTCCTGTCAGTTCTCTAAGCCAGACTGGGGCATCTCTGCTCAGCTGCTTGCTAGGTGCTGACCCAAGCTGCACAGATGCTGCCTACGTCCAAAATGGCGCCCACCCTCTCAGCTCGCTACAAGACACTGAGGCAGGGTGGTCGGGGAGAGAGAAACGTGTCACCGTTTCTTCTGCTCTGGGTTGGCAGGTACACTGTCCCCCACAGGGCTCCAAGCTAGCCCACGCCAGCCCCTTCCTGCCTCTTTATTGACAGTGGCTTGGGCTGCTGCAAACTCACCTCACTCTGGAAGGCTGGTCCTGAATTGTGTGTGTCCACGCCCTCCACATACGTCCACGTTGTCTCTGATTTGCATGGAGCTTCCTCTTCTGTTTTCTCCCCAACTCTTCCCTGAGACTGCACTCTGTCCACTTCTTTGAAATCTACTTTCCCTCAGACTAGAGCAGTAAGCTCCCTCCCTACTCTTGCATCTTGGATCTCCTTATTCTATTTTATGTCTGAGTAATAGTCCATCGTGTGCAGCTCCCACATGCTCCCTGTCCATTCATCAGCTGGTGGCAATCTGGGTTACCTTCTTCGTTTTGGTTTTGTGAATGGGGCTTCAAGAAACGGGAGAGTGCAGGATCTCCTTCCTGTGCTAATTGTGTTTCCTTTGACACGTTCCCAGAAGTGGGAGAGCTGGGGCACGTGGTGGATCTCTTCAGTTTTTTAGGGAACTTCCATGCTGTTTGCTATACTGGTTGTGCTAGGTTTTATTCCTATCCCGAAGGTTGCTTGCTTTCTTTTTTTTCCTAGTTATTTATTTATTTGAATGTTACAGAAAGGTAGAGGCCGAGATGTCTTCTCTCCACTGGTTCACTGCCCAGATGAATGCAACTGCTAGAGCTGGGCTGGTCCGAAGCCAGGAGCCAGGAGCTTCTTCCCGGCCTCCCCTGTGGGTGCAGGGCCATCTTCCACTGCTTTCCCGGGCCATAGCAGAGAGCTGGATTGGAAGTGGAGCAGCTGCGACTCAACTGGTAGCCATACGGGATGCCAGCTCAGCAGGCGAAGGCTTAGCCCACTGCAGCACAGCACCAGCTCCACCCACAGTGTTTCATTGCTGTTCTTCTACATGCTCACCAACATTTGTTTTTTGACTTTGGGATGTTAGCCTGTTTTTGCATGGAATGTTGGGTCCATTTCTACTTGAAGCAGTTCATTTTAGGGAAGGCCTGAGGGCTGTTGTTTTGCTGTTTGACTTCCACGGCCTTGTAGCTCTGGGGTCCTTATTCCTCTGTTACTGCCACCTTCGCTGTTTCATTGCGTTCTGTAGTGAGACGGCTGAACCCCCTTCTCATTGGCTCTGCTGTGTACTGTACCGTGGCTTTGTTTTTTTTGTTTGTTTGTTTGTTTGACAGGCAGAGTTAGTGAGAGAGAGACAGAAAGGTCTTCCTTCCGTTGGTTCACCCCCCAAATGGCCGCTACAGCACTGATCCGATGGCAGGAGCCAGGTGCTTCCTCCTGGTTTCCCATGCGGGTGCAGGGCCCAAGCACTTGGGCCATCCTCCACTGCACTCCTGGGCCACAGCAGAGAGCTGGCCTGGAAGAGGGGCAACCGGGACAGAATCCAGCGCCCCAACCTGGACTAGAACCCGGGGTGCCGGCGCCACATGCAGAGGATTAGCCTAGTGAGCCGCAGCGCCGGCAATGGCTTTGTTTTTGGTTCCTGTGGGGCTTCCACCTGACACCCAAAAGCAAAAAGCAAACCCAGGCTGATCTGATGTGAATGAGCACCAGCTAAGCCTCAGTTACATAGAAAAGCTGCGTCTCTCTACAGCCCCCACCCCTGCCACCCCAGGCATCCATGGTGAAAGCTACGTCTGCACACATCCTGGGCCGAAAAGCATAGACTGGCCGTGTTCTGATACATTAGTGTCTACCATCATGTAGGGAACAAGTCAGTGCCAGCTTCCACAGTTGTGCACGGTGTGGACCTGTATCGGGGTCCAGCTTTGTGTTCCTCTCCCGTCCTTTGGTTCAGTGTGAAGGCCTCTGTGCGCACAGGCAGGTGCGGCGGTGACAACTCCTAGCTTTGGTTTACCTGCCACTGTGGCTTGAAGGTCCAGGGCCCTCCCTGCTTCACGCTGAAACTTGAACCTCAGTGCAGCAGGTCTGGGGGGGGGGGGGGTGGGCGTTGAGGAGGCGGTGAGGCCAGGAGGCTGCACCCTCGCGGGCGGGATGAGGGACTTCCTGGAAGGGCGGGAAGGGCCAGCGCACCTCCTCCACTGGGTGAGCATGCCACGCGAAGGCGCTGTCTTTTTAGAGCTGACTTTGGATTCGGATGTGATACCTGGGCATTTTTTAAGGCCTCACAAGGCAACTTTGCAACACTCACACGGGTAGAACTGGCCATAGCAGGCCCCAGCCTTCCTGTTTCCTGATGGTTTCTTTCTTTCTTTCTTTCTTTTTTTTTTTAAGATTTATTATTTATTTAAAAGTCAGAGTTAGACACAGAAGGAGAAGCAGAGAGAGAGGTCTTCCATCTGCTGGTTCTCTCCCCAGTTGGCTGCAATGTAAGCCAGGAACTTCTTCCGGGTCTCCCATGTGGGTGCAGGGGCCCAAGGACTTGGGCCATCTTCTACTGCTTTCCCAGGCCGTAGTAGAGAGCTGGATTGGAACTGGAGCAGCCGGGACTTGAACCGATGCCATGTGGGATGCCAGCACTGCAGGCGGCGTCTTTACCCTCCACACCACAGCGCCTGATCAATCCTTAAAGGAGGCAGCAGCTTAGAAGCAGAGGGGCAGCCTTTTCTCCACGCTGAACCTGCTGGTGCCTCAGTCTCCGCCTTGGCGGCTCCAGAACCTTGAGAAAGAAATGCCTGCGTCTGGCGTTCGCTCGGTCTTCATTGTTTTCCAGTTTCCTAGGGCAAGGCACCTGGGGGAGGGTGTGGCTTTCTGCCCGCTGTTTGCAGGGCACTTGGCAGGCTGTGGGTTTCTCAGCTGGCGCTTCCTTGGCCTTCTACGCTGGACCCCCTCAGCCCACTGCCCTCAGGCCCCCAGTCTGATGGTGAACTTAGTGGGGAGTGATGACGAACAGTGCCTTCCTCTTCCTCTGTGCTCTGCAGGTGGGAACAGTGCGCCCCACGGGGTTTTGGGCGACTCTGTTGTGGCGTCACAATGCCAGTTGTGCCATCGTTTTGAGACCGATCATTCAGAGGTTAAAGAAACGGGAATGGAGAGTTGGAGTGTAGACGTTAGGAGGTCTTCAGAAGCCAGAAGTTACTGTAGATTTTCAACCAGAAAGGAAAAGGCCATTGAAACACCCTACCGGTGTTCATTTCTCAAAAAAGTAAAAATCAGTCTCTGTCGCCACTCTAAGCAAAATTGTTTATTGAGGCTGGCGCTGTGGCGCAGCGGGTTAACACGCTGACCTGAAGCGCTGGCATCCTGCATGGGTGACAGTTCGAGAACCGGCTGCTCCAGTTCCCATCCAGCGCTCTGCTGTGGCCTGGGAAAGCAGAAGGAGATGGCCCAAGTCCTTGGGCCCCTGCACCTGCGTGGGAGACCCGGAGGAGGCTCCTGGCTTCTGATTGGTGTGGCTCCAGCCATTGCGGCCAATTGGGGAGTGAACCAGTGGATGGAAGACCTGTGTGTGTGTGTGTGTGTGTCTGTGTCTCTGCCTCTCCTCTCTTTCTGTAACTCTGACTTTCAAATAAATAAATCTTTAAAACAATTGTTTATTCAAGCACAGAGGTTCTTGAGCAAACCAGTGTGGACGACCTGCAGCTGTGACGGGTCCATCTCCTGCTCTGACTTCAGAAGGAGCCTTTGTTCCGCACTAACTCCAGTGCCTCTGCGGGGTGCCCTGGTGACACTGCAGTGCGCGTACAATGTGCATGGATCAGTCTGGTGACTGACAGGCGTCTGCTCACACAGACATCATTCTTTGCTGCTGGAATGTGCAACGTTATTTCTAGGGGCTGTTCCGAGATACTCAGTGAGTTGTGGGCCGCAGTCACCCTGCTGTGCTGAAGAGCGGTGGAGGGTCCTCCTCCTCCCCAGTTGCACCCCCGGCCCCAGGGACCATCCCCCTTCCTCCCTCCCTCCCCCACACACCCCTCCCAGGTTTTGAGAACCACTGCTCTCTTCCCTGCTGCTTCACTTCCACGTGTGAGACCCTGCGCTATTTGTCTTTCTGCTCGGGTTTGTTTTTAGATTTGTTTCAGGAGCCAGCGCTGTGGCATAGCAGGTTAAGCCACTGCCTGCAGGGCCAGCATCTCACATGGGCGCTATTCAAGTGCCAGCTGCTCCACGTCCCATCCAGCTCCCTGCTAGTGTGCCTGGGAAAGCAGTGGAAGACGGCCCACGACGTGGGCGCCTGCCACCCATGGGGGAGACCAGGAAGGAGTTGCAGGTTCCTGGTTGCAGCCTGGCCTCGCCCCAGCCCCGGGTGTTAGGACCATCTGGGGTGAACGAGTGGAGGGGAGATCTCTGTCTCTGGCTGTCTGTGTCTCTCATTCTGTAACTGCCTTTCAAGTAAATGAACAAACCTTGTAAAGATTCTTCTTTGAACGGCAGAGTGACGCCGAGAGGCAGGGGAGACAGGGATTCCATTGGCTGATTGACTTTCCAGATGGCCACAGTGGCTAGGCCCAGCCAAAGCCTGAAGCCAGCAGCTCCCCCAGGTCTCCCATGTGGCCGGCAGGGCCCCGAGGACTTGGGCTGTCTTCTGCTGCTTTCCCAGGCACATTTGCAAGGAGCTAGATTGGAATGGGAGCAGCTGCGACTCAGACCGGCACTCCGCTCTGGGGTGCTGGCACCCCAAGCCGCTTCACCTGCTGTGCCACCACGCCGGCCCCAGCTGTGCCAGGCTTGTTCGCCTGAACCCAGTGTCCTCCGGTTCCTTCCATGTTGCTGCAGATGACCGACTCCAACCGCTTATGGCTGGGTGATGCTTCCTGGCCCCTCTCATTTTCACTGTCCATTCATCCACTGATAGACTCCGGATCCTGCCTCTTGATGACTGTGAACAGTGCTGCGCTGGGCGTGTGCATGCAGGCGGCTCTTCAACATACTGATTTTCCTTTGTTTTAAGATTATTTATTTGAAAGGCAGAGTTACAGAGAGGGAGAAGGAGAGAGAGACAGATCTTCTGTCCACTGGTTCACTCCTTAAATGGCCACTATGACTGGGGCTAGGCCGGGCTAAAGCCAGGAACCCAAAGCTTCTTCCAGGTCTCCCACATGGGTGCAGGGGCCCAAGCACTTGGGCCATCCTCCACTGCTTTCCCAGGTGCATACGCAAGGAGCTTGATTGGAAGTGGAGCAGCCAGGTCTCGAACCGGCGCCCCTCTGGGATGCTGGTGTCATGGGCGGAAGCTTTGCCTGCTGTGCCACAACACCAGCCCCAACATAGGGATGTCAACTCCTTTGGATATATACTGAGCAGTAGGGCAGCTGGATCGTGTCGAGGCTCTATTTCTGGGTTTCTCAGCAGTGTCGTAGCTATGCTAATTTCCATGCCCACTGGCGATTCGCTCTCCCCACATCCTCACCAGCTTTTGTTGTTTTCGCCTTTCTGATGGTTATTATGGTTTTGATGTGCATTTTTTCACATACACATTGGCCATTTGTAAATCCTCTTGGCTTTTTCCTTGATCTGTGTTTTTTTCCTAACTTTGCTGAAGTCACTTGAGGGAAGATTGTGGGCGTATTTCTGAGATCTTTATTCAGATTCATGGATTAGCTTGTTTTTTTTTTTTTTTTTAAGGTTATTTATTTAGAAGCTGGAGTTACAGAGAGGGGAGGTATAGGGAGAGAGAGTGAGGTCTTCCATCCGCTGGTTCACTCCCTAAAGGGCCACAGTGCCCAGGGCTGAGCCAGGCCAGAACCAGGAGCCAGGGCCTTCATCCCGGTCTGCCGTGTGGATGTGGGCGCTTCTCCACGCACCTTAGCAGGGAGCTGCATCGGAAATGGAACATCCGGGACTCTAACCGGCACTCATAGGGGATGCCGGCACTGCAGGCAGTGGTTTCACCTGCTACGCCGTAACGCCAGCCCTGGTGTGTCTGTTTTTGTGCCACTTCCATGTTGTCTTGGGTTGTCTGAACATCTTGTAATGCCTCTCGTTTTTGTTGGTGTTTGTGTTTTTTGGCTTAGGATTGCTTTGGCCATTCAGGGTCGCTCATGGCTTCACACAGCTTATGGCAGGATTTTCCTGTTTCTGGGAGAAGCTTGTTGGTCTTTTCTGAGGAGTTGCATTGGCTTGATGGTTACCTTGGATACTGTGGACATTTTGACAGTGTCCTTCCAGTCCACAAACATGGATGGTCTTTCCTCTGTGTGTGTGTGTGTGTGTGTGTGTGTGGTTTTTTATTTGAAAGGCAGAGTTAGATCTCCAGGTTCACTCCACAATGACCGCTACAGCCAGGACCGGGCCAGGCTGAAGGCAGGAGCTTCACCCGGTTTTCCCATGTGGGTGCAGGGGCTCATGCACTTAAGCCATCCTCGGCTGCTTGCCCAGATGCATTAGCAGGGAGTTGGATGGGAAGTGTAGCAGCCTGGACTTGAACCGGCGCCCACATGGCCAGACTGCAGGTGGCGCCTTAACCCCCTGTGCCACAGCGCTGCCTACTACGTTTTTACTTTAAAGACAGAGAAATCACTCTTCCGTCCACTGGTTGACTCCCCACATGGCCTCTTCCCAGCACAGGTCTCGGATGTGCTGACTCTTGGAGCTTTTGTTCGTGCTGTAACCTTGCACTTCTCACTTAGCATCATGTTTTCAAGGTCCATCTGCGCAGTAGCATGAATCAGGACTCATTTCCTTTTATGACCGGGTGATTCTCCATTGTGTGGAGGAGCACACTATTTTTCCATCAGCTGGTGGAAATGGGGCTCTTGGCACTTTTAGCTGTTATCAGTAATGATGCTGCGAAGTCCGTATTTCAGTTCTGTTAAAAATGTCTTTGAAGGGCCAGCACCATAGCAGAGCTGGTTGAACTTCCACTTCCACCCCGTACTGGAGTGTGGGTTTGAGTCCCAGCTACTCGGCTTCCAGTCCGGCTCCTCAGTAGAGGCCGAGGAAGCAGCAGCAGGTGGCTCGACGGCTTGGGCCCCTGCCCCCCACGGGGCCCCCTTGTGGAGTTTGGCCCAGCCTGGGGTGTTGGGGCCGTGTGGGGAGAGAATTGGCAGATAGACCATCTCTCCCTTCTCCTCTTTCTCCCTCTCTCCCTGCCCCTCTGTCCCCTCTTTTTATTTGAAAATCAGAGTTTCCATCTCCTAGGAACTCTGCAAATGTTTGCAACGCCAGAGCTGGGCCGCTGTGAAACCAGGAGCTGCTCGTGGTTCTGCCTGGGGGGCCAGGGCCTGAGCGTTGCGCCATCACATGTTGCGGGTTGCAGCGCGTGTTAGCAGGAGGGTGGCGTCGGAGGTGGAGCAGCAGGGACTCAGACGAGGGCGCTGGACTGTGGCCGTGCCAGGCAGTGACGGAGGCGCTGTGTCACACGCCTGCCCCCATGTCTCAGTGTCTGTTCTTCGGGGTGGATACCTGGTGGCTGACTTGCAGGTCACCTAGTCACCACGTGTAACTTGGTACAGATGGCCGTCCTGTCTTCCACAGTAGCTGCCCCGTTAGCATTCCCAGCAGCCACGTGGGAGGGTTCTGTTGGGTCTTCCTCGCCGTCACTTGCCAGGACCCGTTTTAGAGATGCTAGATTTTCAAGATGTCCGTCATCGTGGTGGGTGTGAAATACCTCACTGTGGGTTTGATCTGCATCCTCTGAATAGCTCCTCGTGGTCCACAACTTTCCTTGTGGTGTTGGCCACTGCACATCTTCCCTGCAGAATGTCTGTTCAGATCGCTCGCCCATTATCGGGCCGTTTGGTTTTTATTGTTGCCTCACCCTCATGTCCTGGTGACGCCTGCAGACATCTTCACTGTGGGGACCCCCGTGCACCCGGACCCTGAAGCAGGGGTCACAGCAGCCCCTCCCCCTGGGGGTGCAGGGAGCATCAAGTGAGGCTCGCATGAAGTCTGTGCCCAGAACTCCCGGGAGGGAGGGGCGCTCGGTGAGCGTAGAAGGAAAGGCCGGAGAGGCAGCGGGAGCAGCGAGGGGGCGGGCCGTGTGCAGTGGCCCGTGTGTTCGTGTGCCCCAGACGGCGTATACAGACGAGTGAACGTGGACGGATGGGGAAGAGACGGACTCCCCCGAGGCCCCTCCCCTCACGCTTCGGTGCTCGCTGCTCTAGATCTTTAAAGATGATGCCCATCGCTCAAATTCTGCTGTGTTGTATCTGTGATCGTCTGAGTTTTTACTTAGCAGTACATCACACGTGAGTGTGTTCACATGCGGTACTGCACGCGTTTCCCCGTACGTCACCGGGTAGTTCGTGCTGTCAGGTCCCTGGTATTTGGTGCTTAGCACTGCCTTCCCTCCCCCGCCCTGTCCCCAGGCACGCTGGGTGGTGTATGTCCTTGCCCACGTGCCTCACCAGGCCTGCGGGTTCAGAGTGCTGGATCCATGCGACCCTGCTGCCTGCTGCCTGCTGCAAGGGGTTCAGGGCCTGCTGCCCCCAGCAGCGGCGGAAGCCCCTTTCCCACTGGAAAAACGTTGGCCTCTTAGGTGGGTGGGAAGTGACTGAACATGCCGAGGAACGTCGCTCCCTCACGTTCTGTGGTTGCCTGTTCTGTGGTGGGGTTGCCTGCCGTGTCACCTGACACAAAAGTGGGGACGCTCGAGTGACCCCGGAGATGTTAAACAAGGAGGATATAGGGTCAAGTGAAGGCCGAGTGGGCTGATGGGAGGTTGCAGTTAGGGCGCCGTCCCTTGGTCATCTGGAGATTGGATCAACAGCCGGAAACTGATGGGGGCTGTTGAAAGAATGGGTTGAATCTCACTTCCGGGGAATTGGGGGTCTTGGAGGGAGCTCTGAAAACCTTGGAAGGAAACCCCCATGTGGCAGAGAAAGCGATAAAGCACGGGGTGTCCAGCAGGCTGGGGGAGGGGTCTCGGAGGTGAAGGCAGAGGCTGGCCCCTGAGGGTGCGTGTGCCCGTCGGGCCTTCTGTCCTCGAACCCAGCAGTGCTGGGGGCAGCTGGGGCCAGGGGCCACGCCCCCGAGGCTCCCAGGTGCCTCCATGTGGGGCCGTCGGCGCTGGGCTTGGGGGCTGGAGCAGGTGTTGCCAGCCTTTCCCCCTCCCAGGCAGGCGCTGCGTTCAGCGTCTCTGTGCAGGTTTCATGACAGCTGGTCAGGAGCTCAGCTGCGGTTGCCTGCGTTACTCATCCACGTCATGCAGAGTCATGCGTCCGGGAAGAACTGGGGCTGAACTTGGGGAAGCCGTGAGGATTCGCCGCCGTCCTTTCTGCTCTGGGCCCCCGCCCTGCCTCTGGGGACGCTGATTGAACTCGCTGGCCTGGTGGCCTGCGCTGGCCCGCAGGAGGCTCTGCCTGCGCCGTCCTCTACTGGTGCTGGTCCTCTCCTGGCCCTGCTCAGGGGTCTCCTGGGGGAAGCCCTTGGTGCCCAGCACCCCTCCCCACACCCGCAGTCCCCACTGGGCTGGGACACCCCCACCCGCCCCTTTGGTCCACCCGAGCCTCGCTGGCGGTTGGTGCTCTGTGGTCCGTCAGGAGGGCTCCGTGAATTTGGATGCTTGAGAGCAGTGTGCGACCGCCCCAAGGTGCCTGTCCCTCGCTGCTGCTCTACCTGCCCTGGTCTGAAGGCCACGTGGGAAAAGAGGGGAGGCACTGCAGAAGCCATTGGCTCACACTGGGCACAGGTGGCTGAGCTCGCTGGGGTCATGTTGGGGTATAGCTCTCGCATGGTGGGGAGGGCACAGGCCAGCATGTCCTGCGGTGTGCAGCACGGGTGCAGTGGGGAGGGCGCAGGCCAGCGTGTCCCATGGTGCACAGCTCTAATGTGGTAGGGACGGTGCAGGCCGGCGTGTCCCGCGGTGCACAGCTCTAATGTGGTAGGGACGGTGCAGACCGGCGTGTCCCGCGGTGCACAGCTCTAATGTGCTAGGGACGGTGCAGGCCAGCATGTTCCATGGTGTGCAGCACTGGTGGAAGAGGTTTGCGTATACAGCAGACACTGGCTGCAGGGCTTTGGGAGGGCCCTGTGTGGCTCTGACCCTCAGGTTCTTGTGCAAAAGGTGGTCGTGTCTAGAAGCATCGTTGGGAGGTCTAGGCAGCCTGCAGCCTGTGCAGCCACATCATGGCCACTCCCTTCCCCAGAGACCAGGAGAGTCAGCATGGCTGTAGAATGTCACCCAGTGGACTTTTGTTGGGGTAGGGAAGTGACACCTAGGGTGTTGGTGGGAGCTGCCACAAGGCCTGTGTCCTGGGCCTGAGGTGCGGGGCTGTTTGCTTCCACCCTACCCCATGCTGTGTCCCAGCTCACGGGAGGGCAGACAACTCCCTGGGCCAGAACAGGCTCCGCCTTCTCTAGCCACCCCGCCGTCTGTGAGAAACAGAGGAGTGCTGTCGGGGTCTCTGGGCACTGCCTCCTCAGGGCCCTGACCGTTCCCATCTCCCTGCAGGTGGCCACGCACAGCCTCAGCAGTGGACCATTCTACAGGGGCAGCACCGTGGCGCAGACACTCTGGGAACTGATGGGCAGGTGCGTGGGGCGGGGCCTGCTGCAGAGCTGTCCCGCCTCTGCCGTCCCCACGGCAGCTCTGCCACTGCCCCTGGGCGGCTGCTGCTGAGCTGGGCCACCTGGGCAGCTGGCCCCAGTGCAGCGTCTGGGCTTTGGCTTAGAGCAGAGAGGGTCCTGCCCGTCCCCAGAGGCTCGGCCTCGTGTCTCAGCGCTCCTGTGCAGGAGAGGGGACAGGGCGGGCGTCCTGGCGGGGCAGGAAGGGCTGCTGCGCGGACCCTCAGCAGGTCCTTTGTTTTCTTTTAACGTTTTTTATTTGGTGGAGAGGGAGACGGAGGTTCCATTTGCCAGGATAGCCAGGTTGAAGCCAGGAGCCACGAACTCCACCGAGATGGTGTCCCCATGGGTGGCAGGGGCACAGGTGCTGTGGGCATCATCTGCTGACTTCCTGGCGCATTAGCAGGAAGCTGGATCAGAATACAGAACAGCCGGACTCAGACCAGCACTGACACGGGGGGCGGGGTCCCAGTGGTGGCTGAATCCACTGTGCCACAACACCTGCCCAAGGTCCCAGCTGGAGGGGACTGGGCAGGGAGTGAGGAGTGGGGTCGGGCTGGGAACTCTAATCCCCTGGCCTCTGTGTCTCCCCTTTGTTCTTTTTGGTCAAGGCACAGGAAATAGATTTTCCTTTGCCCATGAACTTGAGGTCGCCCCATGACCTCGCAGCTTTGTGGCAATGACAGCAGAGACGGGGATCCCGGGGAAAGTGCGCTCCTGAGAGCTCCCTGCCTCTCACGGGTCTGGCCAGGTGGGCACGTGCAGGCTCTGTTCGGGGTCTTCCCCGTGGTCAGTAGGAGAGGAGACAGGCACACAGGGGAGTGCTCCACCCGAGGCCTTGACCGCAAAGCACACCTGCCGGGTCCTGGGCTCAGGCTGTGCTCACTTGCTGCGCTGCTCACAGGCATCTGCCTCCCCATCTGGAAAACCCCTTGGAGTGCAGGTTTTATTGGGTTCTTCTGAGCAGCCTGTCTCCCAGAGGCGGCAAAACTGAGGGCCTCCTATAGCCCAGAAACACATGGATGCAGGGGGGATCCATCCCGGGGACCACTGGGGGCTTGGGTCACACCTAGGTAGCATTTGGAGAGCAGGCTGTGGGCAGGATTGGGGTGCCGAGGTCACCATGTCACTTGGGGTCCACAGAACTCAACCCTATGTACAGCTATAGACCTTGAGGCACATGAGCCCCTCTGCCAGCCGGGGGCCACTCCCAGCTCTGGGGGTCTCAGGGCTTCCATCTGATCACATCTTTGCAGCGACTTTTTTTTTTTACAGGCAGAGTGGACAGTGAGAGAGAGAGACAGAGAGAAAGGTCTTCCTTTGCCGTTGGTTCACCCTCCAATGGCCGCCGCGGTCGGCGCGCTGCGGCCGGCGCACCGCGCTCATCCGATGGCAGGAGCCAGGAGCCAGGTGCTTTTCTCCTGGTCTCCCCATGGGGTGCAGGGCCCAAGCACCTGGGCCATCCTCCACTGCACTCCTGGGCCACAGCAGAGGGCTGGCCTGGAAGAGGGGCACCCGGGACAGAATCCGGTGCCCCGACCGGGACTAGAACCCGGTGTGCCGGCGCCGCAAGGCGGATGATTAGCCTGTTGAGCCACGGCGCCGGCTGCAGCGACTTTTTTTTAAGGTTTTTATTTATTGATTTGAAAGTCAGTTACCCAGAGGAGAGGAGGCAGAGAGAGAGAGATCCTCCATCTGCCAGTTCACTCCCCAGTTGGCCACAACGGCCAGAGCTGCACTGATCCGAAGCCAGGAGCTTCTTCCGGGTCTCTTATGCAGATGCAGGGGCCCAAGCACTTGGGCCATCACCACTGCCTTCCCAGGCCACAGCAGAGACCTAGATCAGAAGTGGAGCAGCCGGGACTTGAACCTACGCCCCAGCGGCTTTACCCGCTGAGCCACAGCGCTGGCCCCTGAAGGGACTCGAGCTGGGCAGTGTCCATCAGGGAGGCACACGTGGCCCGGCCTTCAGCTGGAGAGGACAGTGCAGGGTTCTCGCATCCTGGTCTGACTCAGACCTGTGTGCTGTCCTTCCTGCCTGGGGCCTGCAGGCGGTCCTGCCTCTGACCTGTGCCGTCTGTAGTGGGCTCTGGCTCGCACTGGGTCTGGAGAAACACTTGGCATTAACTGAGACCCCAGTCTGCCCACAGCAGGGCAGGTCATTAAGTCAGAGGCATGGCTGCTGAGGAGAGCCACGGCCAGGCGTGAATGGAGGGGAGCTGCGTCAGCAGAGCCAGGGGTCTCCCCGTCCCGTGTCCTAGTTCCTGCTGCGTGTTGGAAGGGTGTTGGCGACAGCCCAGGATGCACAGAGATGACCCCGGGCGTGCCTGCAGAAGCAAACAGTGCAGTGGGAATCGCAGTGAATCAGGATTATTTTATATCCGGTGCTGAGGTCACGGGCGCTGTGCTCGTTGGCCTCCCTGTGCGGCTGTGAAGTGTGCTCTCTGGCTGTGCCTGCGCCCGTGACTCCCGTGCAGGGTGCGGGAAGACGACTGGGTGAGGCTTGGCTGACGCAGGTCCCCTTTTCCATGCCTGACGTGGCTCTCTGCAGGTGGCTTCTCAACACTGCAGGGACAGCTCACGCTGATGGCTTTGGAAGGCTTGTGGGCTGGAAAGTGTGGCTGCCTCATCGCGAGAGTGTGGACGAGCCAGGCTTCCTTAACTGCTGCTTTCAGGCTGCCATGGAGGCACTGCCCTGTAAGACCTGGGAGTTGTCGCTGGGGGGAGACTCGGAGACTGCCCTGTAAGACCTGGGAGTTGTCGCTGGGGGGAGACTCGGAGACGCTCCTTCACCTTGGCCTTGCACACCACGGTGCTGCCTGCTGCTCCCTCCTGTGGGCCGGCTGGTGCTGAGCCAGGGTTTGCAGTGCACCCCCAGGGGCAGGCACAGAGCACAGGCCCATGGAGCGTCCATGTGCAGGCAGGTCAGCGCTCCCCAGGGCAGGGTGCGCCAGGTGTCCCCTGGGGGTCAGTGGTCAGCAGGGAGAGGCGATGTTGCCAGCTGTCGCCGGAGGGCGCTCTTCCCTTTTATATCACAACTTCTTACTCTAGAGTATTTGACGGTGCTAGATGCTGGAGTTTGCTGTTGGTTTTTTTGGGGGGTTGGCAGGTGTAGTGAAGATACGAGCTCTCCTGTGGCTTCCAGACTGTTTTAGGTTTGTGAGAAGGTGAGCGGACAGACGGCCTAGACTGTGGTCTGGGGTCAGCAGGAACGTCTCCCTGTCTCCCTCACAGGTGGTGAAGTTCGCGCCGCGCTGCTGTAGCCTCCCGTCGGTACAGCCTGTGTGCTGGGCACGCTTCCATTCCCCACACACCTCATCCTGGCACCACCACCACCAGCTGACGCCACCTGTGAGCGGGAGCTGCTCCTCTGCTAGATGCTAAGCCTAGAGCTGAACTCGACAGTCTCTGCCCAGCGACACTCACAGTGCGGACGTGGACAGAAACAGGGTGTGATCCTGCCCAGCAGAGTATGGAGACGCCTATGTGGGTGCAGAGAGGGGCATTCCAGGAAGATTGGACTGGCGCATGGGGCATTTGGAGAAGGTGCAGTCTTAGGTGGGGGTTTTGTTGTTTTATTTATTTATTTTTTTTACAGGCAGAGTGGACAATGAGAGAAAGACAGAGAGAAAGGTCTTCCTTTTGCCATTGGTTCACCCTCCAATGGCTGCCGCAGCCGGCGCACTGCGGACGGTGCATTGCGCTGAATGGAAGCCAGGAGCCCGGTGCTTCTCCTGGTCTCCCATGGGCAGGGCCCAAGCACTTGAGCCATCCTCCACTGCACTCCCTGGCCACAGCAGAGAGCTGGTCTGGAGGAGGGGCAACCAGGACAAAATCTGGTGCCCCGACCGGGACTAGAACCCAGTGTGCCCGCGCCTATGGCGGAGGATTAGCCTTAGGTGGGTTGTTGAGGCACAGGAGTTGAGGCAGAGGTAGGGAAGGCTCAGGAGTGGAAGGCCATGGCCAGGGTGGGCACCACAGGCGGTCAGTGGGGTGAGAAAGGCTCTGTGAGGTGTGGCCTCCCCTCGGGGAAGGGATTGGGCTCTGCCGACTTCCCCTGGGGCTCCTGCAGGTGTTCAGCTCAGGGCTGTCTGGCAGTGAGCGAGCTAGGAGCTGCCGCCCTGTGAAGTCTCCTGTCCCTGCCCAGGCTGCACCCTTCTCATCTGTAAGGTCAGTGGCCTGTGTGAGCCCAGCTGCCCTGCTGTGGGGCCCTGCTGACACCCCCCCCCAGCACTCCCTGTCCTGGAGATGCCGAGGGCCCAGCTCGCTGTGTTCTTATAGCAGACCCTCTGAACGGCCTCGCACAGGCCCCGCTCTGTGCAGGACGAGCCCTGTGTACTTACTCTGTAACTGCTACCCTGCGTGATGTGGAGTCACAAATGCAGAATTCTGTTAGCGGGTGCCAGGCAGGGGCAGTGGGGCCCAGAGATGGCCTCAGGATGCTGGGTGCTGGTGGGACAGAGCCACTGATGGAGGATGCTGTGATCCAACGGGGGACAGAGGTGAGCGTCTTCCCAGAGGGGCTGGAGTCTCAGGAAGCTCCTGCACCTGGCCCGTGGGGACAGAAAGGACTTTGTCCTGGGCTCCGAGAGCGCAGTGTGGCTGAGGGCCAGAGCAACACCGCGGCAGGCCCAGACAGGACGTGCTGTCCAGCTCCAGGTGAACAACAACAGAAAGGAGGTTTGGGAGCAGTGGAGGGGTTGAAGCAGGTGGGGATGCCGACAGTGGGGAGCTAGTGAGAACAGAGGCCAATCTGTGGAGGTCCTTGACTGACGAGCCCAGGAGTAACAATTCTGTTTAAGATTGATTTATTTATTTGAAAGTCAGAGTTACACAGAGATAGAAGGAGAGGGAGAGAGGGAGGCAGAGAGAGAGAGGCAGAAAGAGGCAAGAGAGACAGAGAGAGACACGGAGAGAGAGAGAGGCAGAGAGAGAGCCAGGGGGGCAGAGAGAGAGGCAGAGAGAAAGGCAGAAAGAGAGAGAGAAGGAGAGGGGCAGAGACAGGCAGAGAGAGAGAAGGAGAGAGGAAAAGAGAGAGAGGCAGAAAGAGTGAAGGAGGGATGCAGAGAGAGAGCGAGACAGAGAGAGAGGCAGAGAGAAGGAGAGACGCAGAGAGTAAGGGAGGGAGAGACGGGCAGGGAGAGAGAGAGGAAGAGAGAGGGAGAGAGGGAGGCAGAGAGAATGAGAGAGGCAGAAGAGAGAAGGGGCAGAAAGAGAGAAATGCAGAGAGAGGAGAGAGAGAGGCAGAGAGGGAGAGAGAGAGGGAGGCAGAGAAAGAGAGAGAGGCAGAGAGAGCCATAGAGAGTGGCAGAGAGAGGGAGAGAGGCAGAGAAATGAGAGAGGCAGAGAGGGGGGGCAGAGAGAGAGAGAGAGAGGCAGAGAGTGGGAGACAGAGAGAGGCATAGAAAGAGAGACAGAGAGAAGGAGAGAGGCAGAGAGAGAGAGACAGAAAGGGAGAGACAGAAAGGGAGAGAGGGACAGTGGCAGAGAGAGAGAGAGGCAGAGAGAGTGAAGGAGGGAGGCAGATAGAGGCAGAAAGGGAGAGAGAGAGAGGCAGAGAGAGTGAAGGTGGGAGAAAGAGAGTGAAGGAGGGAGGCAGATAGAGGCAGAAAGGGGGAGAGAGAGAGAAGGAGAGAGGCAGGCAGAGACAGAGAAAGAGAGGCAGAGGCAGAGAGAGGCAGAGAGAAGGGCAGAGAGAAGGGCAGAGAGGAGAGAACCAGGGAGGGAGGGAGGCAGAGAGAATAGGCAGACAGAGAGAGGCATAGAGAGAGAGAAATGAGAGAGGTGGGGGGGCAGAGAGAGAGAGAAACAGAAAGGGAGAGAGAGAGGCAGAGAGAGAGGGAGGCAGAGAGTGGCCTAGATAGAGAGGGAGAGAGGGGCAGAGAGAAAGGCAGAGAGAGAGAGAGTGGGAGGCAGAGAGAGAGAGAGTGGGAGGCAGAGAAAGGCATAGAGAGAAAGAGAGAGGCAGAGAGAGAGAGTGGGAGGCAGAGAGAGAGAGAGGCAGAGAGAGTGAAGGAGGGAGGCAGAGAGGCAGAAAGGGAGAGAGAGATGCAGAGAGAGAGAGGGAGGCAGATAGAAGGAGAGGCGCAGAGAGTGAGAGGGAGGGAGAGAGGGGGCAGAGAGAGGGGCAGGGAGAGAGAGAGAAGGAGAGAGAGGCAGAGAGACGGGCAGGGAGAGAGAGAGAGAGAGAGAGAAGGAGAGAGGCAGAGAGAGAGAGGCATAGAAATAGAAAGAGGGAGAGAGGCAGAGAGAGAGAGACAAAGGGAGAGAGAGTGAGGCAGAGAGAGACAGAGGGAGTGAGGCAGAGAGAGGAAGAAAGAGAGAGAGAGGGAGAGAGGCAGAGAGAGAGAGAGGCAGAGAGGGGGGAGAGAGAAGGATAGAGGCAGAGAGAGGGAGAGGCAGAGAGAGAGAGAGAGGGAGGCAGAGAGAGAGAGATGCAGAGAGGGGGGGAGAGAAGGAGAGAGGCAGAGAGAGAGAGGAAAGAAGCAGAGATGGAGAAGGAGAGAGGCAGAGAGGAGAGTGGTAGAGAGAGAGGCGTAGAGAGGGAGAGAGGCAGAGAGAGAGACAGAAAGGGCGAGAGAGAGGCAGAGAGAATAGGAAGAGAGGGGGAGGCAGAGAGAGAGACAGAAAGGGCGAGAGAGAGGGAGGCAGAGAGCGGAAGAAAGAGAGAGAGAGGGAGGCAGAGAGCGGAAGAAAGAGAGAGAGAGAGGGAGAGAGACAGAAAAGGAGAGAGAGAAGCAGAGAGAAAGGCAGAGAGAGAGGTAGAGAGGGAGGAGAGAGAAGGAGAGAGGCAGAGAGAGGAAGAAAGAGAGGCAGAAAGGGAGAGGCAGAGAGAGAGAGATGCAGAGAGAGAGAGGGAGGCAGAGAGAATAGGCAGAGAGAGAGAGAGGCATAGAGAAAGAAGGAGGCAGAGGCAGAGAGAGAGGGGCAGAGAGTGAAGGGGGAAGGCAGAGACAGAGGTGCAGAGTGAAGGAGAGAGGCAGAGAGAGGGAGAGAAAGAGGCAGAGAGAGAGAGAGGGGCAGAGGGAAAGGCAGAGAGAGAAGCGAGGCAGAGAGAGGGGCAGAGGGAAAGGCAGAGAGAGAGAGGCAGACAGAGTCATAGAGAGAGAGAGGCAGGCTGAGAGAGGCATAGAGAGAGAGGGAGAGAGGCAGAGAGAAATGAGAGAGACAGAGAGGGGGGCAGAGAGAAAGGCAGAGAGAGAGAAGCGAGGCAGAGGGAGGAGCGAGAGGGGCAGAGATAGAAAGGGAGAGAGAGAGGCAGAGAGAAAGAGGGGCAGGGAGAGGCAGAGAGTGAAGGAGGGAGGCAGAGAGAGGCAGAGAAAGAGAGGGAGGCAGAGATAGAGGGAGGCAGAGAGAGAAAGGGAGAGAGAGGCAGAGAGAGGCAGTGAAGGAGGGAGGCAGAGACAGAAAGGGAGAGAGGGAGGGAGGCAGAGAGAGAGAGAGGGAGAGAGAGGCAGAGATAGAGAGATGCAGAGAGAGAGACAGAGAGAGGGGGGGCAGAGAGAAAGGCAGAGAGAGAGAAAGGGAGGAGAGAGAAGGAGAGAGGCAGAGAGAGAGGAAAGAAGCAGAGATGGAGAAGGAGAGAGGCAGAGAGAGTGGCAGAGGAGGAGGAGCGAGGCAGAGAGTGATAGGGAGGGAGAGAGGGGGAGACAGAGACAGAGAGAGGCAGAGAGAAGGGCAGAGAGGAGAGAGTAAGGGAGAGAGAGAGAGAGACAGAAAGGGCGAGAGAGAGGCAGAGAAAAAGGCAGAGAGAGAGAGGGAGGCAGAGACAGAGGCAGAGAGGGAGAGGCAGAGGGAGAGAGACAAAGGGAGAGAGAGGGAGGCAGAGACAGAAAGAGAGAATAGGCAGAGAGAGAGACAGAAAGGGCGAGGGAGAGAGAGAGAGATGCACAGTGAAGAAGAGAGAGAGGAAAGAAGCAGAGATGGAGAAGGAGAGAGGCAGAGAGGAGAGTGGTAGAGAGAGAGGCAGAGAGAGACATAGAGAGTGGCAGAGACAGAGGGAGGCAGAATAGGAAGAGAGGGGGAGGCAGAGAGTATAGGCAGAGAGGGAGGCAGAGACAGAGAGGCAGAGAGCGGAAGAAAGAGAGAGAAAGAGGCAGAGAGAGAAAGGGAGAGAGGCAGAGAGAGATGCAGAGAGGAGAGAGAGAGGGAGAGAGAGAAGGAGAGAGGCAGAGAGAGAGGGAGGCAGAGAGAAGGAGAGAGGCAGAGAGAGAGATGCACAGTGAAGAAGAGAGGCAGAGAGAGAGGAAAGAAGCAGAGATGGAGAAGGAGAGAGGCAGAGAGAGGCATAGAGAGTGGCAGAGAGAGAGGTAGGGAGGGAGAGAGATAGAGGAGGAGGAGAGAGGCGGAGATAGAGAGGCAGGGAGAAGGAGAGACACAGAGAGTGAGAGGGAGGGAGAGAGGGAGAGAGAGAGAGGGGCATGGAGAGAGAGAGAGAAGGAGAGGGGCAGAGAGAGAGAGGCATAGAAATAGAAAAAGGGAGAGAGGCACAGAGAGAGAGAGGCAGGCAGAGAAAGAGAAAGGCAGAGGGAGAGAGAGAGAGGCAGAGAGAGGGGGGCGAGGGGCAGAGAGTGAAGGAGGGAGGCAGAGAGAGAGAAAGAGGCAGAGAGAGAGGCATACAGAGAGTCATAGAGGCAGGCAGAGACAGAAAGAGAGAGGCAGAGGCAGAGAAAAGGGCAGAGAGGAGAGAGGAGAGAGGCAGAGAGAAGGAGAGATGCAGAGAGTGAGAGGGAGGGAGAGAGGGGCAGGGAAAGAGAGAGGCAGAGACAGAGAGAGAAGGAGAGGCAGAGAGAGAGAGAGAGGCGGAGGCAGAGAGAATAGGCACAGAGAGGCATAGAGAGAGAGAGAGAGAGAGACAGAGAGGCAGGCAGAGAGAGAGAGGAGAGAGGGGCAGAGAGGGAGAGAGAGTGAAGGAGGGAGGCAGATTGAGGCAGAAAGGGAGAGAGATGCAGAGTGAAGGAGAGAAGCAGAGAGAGAGGCAGGGAAAGAGAGAGGAACAGAGAGAGAGGCAGAGAGACGGGCAGGGAGGGAGAGAGAGAAGGAGAGGGGCAGAGAGAGAGGCATAGAAATAGAGAGAGAGAGAGAGGCAGAGGCAGAAAGAGAGAGGGTGGCAGAGAGAAGGAGAGACGCAGAGAGTGAGAGGGAGGGAGAGAGGGGGCAGAGAATGAGGGGCAGGGAAAGAGAGGCATAGAAATAGAGAGAGAGAAACAAAGGGAGGCAGAGAGAGGGAGGCAGAGGCAGAGAGAGAGGGAGGGAGGGAGGCAGAGAGTGAGAGGCAGACAGAGAAAGAGGCAGAAAGAAATGAGAGAGGTGGGGGGGCAGAGAGAGAGAGAAAGAGGCAGAGAGAGAGAAACAGAAAGGGAGAGAGGGAGGCAGAGAGAGAGAAGCGAGACAGAGAGGAGAGAGGGGCAGAGACAGAAAGAGAAGCAGAGAGAGAGAGGGAGAGAGGCAGAGAGAGAGAGAGAGAGAAAGGGCAAGAGAGAGGCAGAGAGATGCGCAGGGAGAGGCAGAGAGAGAAAGGGAGAGAGAGGCAGAGAGAGCGGCAGATAGAGAGGCAGAGGGAAGGAGAGACGCAGAGAGTGAGAGGGAGGGAGAGGGGGCAGAGAGAGGGGCAGGGAAAGAGAGAGGCAGAGAGACGGGCAGGGCAAGAGAGGGAGGCAGAGAGACGGAGGCATAGAAATAGAGAGAGAAACAAAGGGAGAGAGAGGGAGGCAGAGAGAAGGGCAGAGAGAATAGGCAGAGAGAGAGAGGCAGACAGAGAGAGGCATAGAGAGAGAGAAAGAGGCAGAAAGAAATGAGAGAAGTAGAGAGGGGCGCAGAGAGAGGAAGAGAGAGACAGAGAGGCAGAAAGGGAGAGGCAGAGAGAGAGAAGCAGAGATGGAGAAGGAGAGAGGCAGAGAGAGTAGCAGAGACAGAGAGGCATAGAGTGAAAGAGGGAGAGAGGCAGAGAGGAGAGAGAGAAGGAGAGAGAGAGGGAGAGATAGAGACAGAAAGGGCGAGAGGGGGGGGCAGAGAGAGAATAGGCAGAGAGAGTGAAGGAGGGAGGCAGATTGAGGCAGAAAGGGAGAGAGAGAGGCAGAGATGGATAAGGAGAGAGACAGACGCAGAGAGTGAGAGGGAGGGAGAAGGAGAGAGGCAGGGAGAGAGAAAGGGCAAGAGAGAGGCTGAGAGAGGCAGAGAGTGAAGGAGGGAGGCAGAGAGAGAGACAAAGGGAGAGAGAGGGAGGCAGAGGCAGAGAGGAGAGAGGCAGAGAGAATAGGCAGAGAGAGAGAGTAAGAGAGAGAGAGAGAGGCAGGCAGAGACAGAGAGAGAAAGAGGCAGAGAGAGGGAGAGAGGCAGAGAGACAGAAAGGGAGAGAGAGGTAGAGAGGCAGAGAGAGGGAGCGGCAGATAGAGAGGCAGAGAGAGGGGCAGAGAGTGAAGGGGGGAGGCAGAGACAGAAAGAGAGGCGGGGGGGAGAGATGCAGAGAGAGAGAGGGAGGCTGAGAGAATAGGCAGAGAGAGGAGAGAAAGGGAGAGAGAGACGCAGACGGAGAGAGGCAGAGAGAGAGAGGGGCAGAGAGAAAGGCGGAGAGAGAGGCAGTGAAGGAGGGAGGCAGAGAGACAGAGAGAGATAAGGAGAGAAGCAGAGATGGAGAAGGAGAGAGGCAGAGAGAGAGAGGGAGAGAGAAATGAGGGGGGGGCAGAGAGAGGCAGAGAATGAAAGGGAGAGAGAAAGGCAGAGAGGCAGAGAGATGCGCAGAGAAAGAGAGAGAGAAGGGGCAGAGAGAGAAAGGGAGAGAGAGGCAGAGAGAGAGAAGGAGTGAGAGACGGAGAGAGAGACAGAGAGAGGCATAGAGAGTGGCAGAGAGGCAAGAGAGAGAAAGGCAGAGAGAGACGGAGAGAGAGAGAGGCAGAGAGAGTGGGAGACAGAGAGAAGGAGAGAGGCAGAGAGAGTGGGAGACAGAGAGAAGGAGAGAGGCAGAGAGAGTGAAGGTGGGAGGCAGATAGAGGCAGAAAGGGAGAGAGAGAGGCAGAGACAGAGAAAGAGAGGCAGAGGCAGAGAGGAGAGAACCAGAGAGAGAGAAGGAGAGAGGCAGAGACAGAGAGAGAGGGAGGCAGAGAGAATAGGCAGAGAGAGAGTGGCATAGAGAGAGGGAGGGAGAGAGAGATGCAGAGTGAGGGAGAGAAGCAGAGAGAGGTAGAGAGAGAGTGGCAGAGAGAAGGGGCAGAGAATGAGGGGCAGGGAAAGAGAGAGGAACAGAGAGAGAGAGAAGGAGAGGCAGAGAGAGAGAGAGGCAGAGAGAGGAAGAAAGAGAGAGGCAGAGAGGAGAGAAGGAGAGAGGCAGAGACAGAGAGAGAGGGAGGCAGAGAGAATAGGCAGAGAGAGAGTGGCAGACAGAGAGAGGCATAGAGAGAGAGGCAGAGAGAGAAGGAGAGAGAGTGAAGGAGGGAGGCAGATTGAGGCAGAAAGGGAGAGAGATGCAGAGAGAGAGATGCAGAGTGAAGGAGAGAGGCAGAGAGAGAGAAGGAGAGAAGCAGAGAAGCAGAGAGAGAGGCAGGGAAAGAGAGAGTGAACGGGGGAGGCAGAGAGGGGGCAGAGAATGAGGGGCAGGGAAAGAGAGAGGCAGAGAGACGGGCAGGGAGAGAGAAACAAAGGGAGAGAGAGGGAGGCAGAGGCAGAGAGAGAGACGTAGAGATAGAGGGAGGCAGAGACAGAGAGAGAGGCAGAGAAGGGCAGAGAGAATAGGCAGAGAGAGAGAGGAAGAAGAGAAGCAGAGAGAGAGGCAGGGAAAGAGAGAGGAACAGAGAGACGGGCAGGGAGGGAGAGAGAAGGAGAGGGGCAGAGAGAGAGGCATAGAAATAGAGAGAGAGGGCAGAGAGATGCGCAGGGAGAGGCAGAGAGAGGGGCAGGGAAAGAGAGAGGCAGAGAGACGGAGGCATAGAAATAGAGAGAGAAACAAAGGGAGAGAGAGGGAGGCAGAGAGAGAGGCAGACAGAGAGAAAGACAGAGTGGCATAGATAGGGCGGGAGGGAGGAGAGAGGTGGAGAGAGCGAGGCAGAGAGACGGGCAGGGAGAGAGAGAGGCATAGAAATAGAGAAAGAAAGAGGGAGAGAGGCAGAGAGTGGCAGATAGAGAGGCAGAGGGAAGGAGAGACGCAGAGAGTGAGAGGGAGAGAGGGGGCAGGGAAAGGGAGAAACGGAGAGACGGAGGCATAGAAATAGAGAGAGAGAAACAAAGGGTGAGAGAGGGAGGCAGAGACAGAGAGGCAGAGAGAAGGGCAGAGAGGAGAGAACCAGAGAGAGAGAAGGAGAGAGGCAGAGAGAGGCATAGAGAGAGACAAAGAGGCAGAAAGAAATGAGAGAGGGGCAGAGAGAGCGGGGCAGAGAGACGGGCAGGGAGAGAGAGAGAGAGAAGGAGAGAAGCAGAGAGTGGCAGAGAGAGAAAGAGAGGCAGAGAGAGGGACAGAGATAGAGGGTGGCAGACAGAGAGGCACAGAGAGAATAGGCATAGGAGGCAGAGACGAAGAGAGAGAGAGAGGTAGAGAGAAAAAGGCAGAGTGAAGGAGAGAGGCAGAGAGATAGGCACAGGCAGAGAGTGAGAGAGCGAGACAGAGAAAGAGAGAGAGAGAGAAAGAATGGTCTTCTATACGCTGGTTCACTTCCTAATTTGCTGCAACGGCTGGCGCTGTGCTGATCTGAAGCCCGGAGCCTCCTCTGGGTCTTCCCATGTGGGTGCAGGGGCCCAAGGACTTGGGCCATCTTCTCCTCGCCCAGGCTGTACCAGAGCTGGATCAGCAGTGGAGCAGTCAGGGCTCGAACTGGTGCTCACATGGGATGCCAGCATCACCGGCGCGGGCTGCGTGCACTGTGCTGCGTCCCCACCCTGACCCCCAGGGAGTTACTTGAGTTGTATTCGTGTTTTGCTAAGGTCTCTGGGGACTAATCCAGGCTACAACTTGGGATGAGACGAAAGAGCAGGGCCCTGGGGTGTTGAGGATGCAGGTCCATGGGCCGGGGGCGGGTTGGAATCCAAATGCCTGACCCTGGGGGTTGTGAGAGGCATCCTCAGACTTTGGGCGTTGAACCCCGGCTCCAGGAAGTGAGCCCTGGTGTGGGCTGTCAGGTCACGCGTGCAGCACTGCGGGGCCCCTGCTCTTTCCGCAGGGCAGCAAGGAGACTCCGGTGCTCCCTTGTCCTGGAGTCTGCAGCAGCCCAGCCGCCACGGTCTAGTAGGTGTCATGGACACTGTCTGCTGCAGAGGCCGGCCTGGGGCAGCAGGAGCGAAGTCTGCCTCCCTGGGAGAGGCCTGGGGCAGGGCCAGGTGCCGTCGTGCTGCAAGGAGGAAGGAGGGTGGCAGCGGCCAGGGCTGGGGGGGGTGGGGCCTGGAAAGCCAGGGGCGGAGCGTGGCCCTCACCTGGGGGAGAGAGGCGGGGCAGCTCCCGGAAAGCCCTCCAGCCCCCCCTGAACTCCCGTCCACCTCCCGCAGGGGGGCAGCTGGTTTTTCAGAAGCTGAGGAGGGGGCTGTGTCTCTCGAGCAGGTGCCAGGCGCGGAGGTCAAGGTGAGACTGGTGTCGCTGCTGCATCTCCTCCTGTTCCCTCTCCTGTCATCCGAGGGGCCCAACAGTTGGGAATCAGTGCTGGTGCCCAGCACAGGAAGCCCAGAGCGTTTTATAGACTCTAACGGGGAGGCCATTCAGGAAGCCAGGCGCCGCTGTGCACCCTGGGAGGGAACGCCCGTGGCCCCCGGAGGAGGCTGTGCACCCTGGGAGGGAGCGCCCGTGGCCCCCGGAGGAGGCTGTGCACCCTGGGAGGGAGCGCCCGTGGGCCCCCGGAGGAGGCTGCCCTTTTCATGCAGGTTGGGAGACGCAGCTGATGGCCAGAAGCTCCCCCTCCAACCTGGCAGCAGCAGGAGCTGCAGGGCCCAAGGAGAACTCGCTGGGGGCCTCAGGGCATGGACTGGGGGCCCTCCGCACGGAGCTCACGGGCACTGTGGCTGCCGTCACAGACAGCACGCTCTGAGGCTCTGGAGCTTCCGGAGTCAAACCGTGGGGGCCTTGGAGGTGTGCACCCTGGCCCTGCACTGAGCGGTTCCCACGGTGTACTCCCCTCCCTGCTCCGGGTGCCCTCCTGGGTCCCAGGTGAGAAATGAGAGGGACCTAGGCTCCCGCAGGGAACTTGGGGACTCTCAACTTGGCCAGGGTGCCCCCATGTCTCCACTGCCCTCCTGCATAGGCGTGAGAGCACCGTGGGGCCCTGGGCTCTGTGCTGCCCGTGGGGGATGGGACCAGGCTGAGTTTCATGCCCTCTTCACAGGACAAGGCGAGCAAACTGGAGGAGAACAGGTACCTTGGCTGGACTCCTGCGAGCTGCTGCTCCACTCTAGCAAGGTGAGCCGGCCTCTCTGGGTAGCAGACCTGGAAATACTCCCTTAGGAACTGAGCTTTCGAGGCTGGGGTGGGTGGGAATCCCTGCGAGGTGATTGCTTTCCCAAGCAAGGGGAGAGGCTGTTACCAACAAAGAGGACAGGGTCTACACTCAGCCCTGGTCCCTGTACTCAGCCCAGGTTGTGGGCCTTGGTGTTTGTTTATTAGGGAGAAGGAGAGAGACAGAGCCAGACAGGTCTTCTCTCTGCTGGCTCACTCCCTAAATGACGGCAACATCTGGAGCTGAGCCCATCTGAAGCCAGGAACTTCTGGTTCTCCCGTGTGGGTCCAGGGGCCCAAGCAGCTGGGCCACAAACTGGTGCCCAGAGGGGCTGCTGGTGCCACAGGTGGAGGCTTTAGCCTACTACGCCCCCAGCACTGGCCCCTGCCCAAGCCTCCAAGATGCAGAGCCGGGCCGACAGCAGTGTGGGCCAGCTTCCCGGAGCCTGAGGAACAAGGCTTCATCGGCTCCACTTCACCAGGACCAGGAGGCAGCTGGAAGCTCGGCCAGGATGGGGCCAGGAGGGAGCGCGGCTGCACCCTGAACCTCCACGTGGAGCAACACCTGGTGCTGCAGGGGGGGCCCGCACCCTCACCAACCTGGGCAGCGTGACGGCCGGGCTGCTCCGGACCAGGCCCGCTGTCTGCAGAGGACACTGGCACCGCGAGGCGGAGGTGAGTCTCACTCGGCCTCACGTAGCTGCTGTCCCTGCGGGCTTTGTCCTGTTGCACGTTGATGATGCTGAGGGATAGAGGAGTGCTGGGACCAGCGGGTGGTGTGGGCCCCAGTCCTGGGAGGCAGGGACTGCAGGAGTCGGGGCTGTCACACTGCTGGCCACCGAGAGGGGCAGCTGGGAGGTGCATTCAGGTGTGGCTGAGGCTGGACAGGTTCTCTCTGCCCTGGTCCTGAGAGGAGAGGGGCTGACCAGGCCTGCACCCCTCACCTTCACACCATCTGCCCTCCCTGGACCTGTATCCTCGTGCTGGAGGAGGCAGAGGGGTCCCACAGCACCCACTGTGCACTGGCTCTCCAATGTGCAACCAGTCACACAGGAGGCCCAGAGACGCGGGGGACCTGCCTGGAGGGATAGAGAGAGTGTGGATTGGGGCTGGCGATAGAACCCCCGCCTGGGGCATCCTGAGCTCAGACTCCAGGCTCGCAACAGCCGTCCGTGCCGACCATGGCTCCGGAAGACCCTGCGGGCCTGCGTGGAAGCTCGTTCCCAGAGCCTTGTGGGCTTGTCTGAGCTGAACACCTGTAATTGGGGTGGCCCAATGCCAAGCTGCTGCGGAGTGGGAGGCCTAGGGTTGGATCAGGCCAGGGCGTCCCTGCAGTGGTGCCAGCCCAGGCCCGCACTGGGGCCACCGTAGCCGAGGGGGGCAGCCCTGGTGTATGCCTGCAGCTGCCCAGGCAAGATGGAGGGAGGCTCATGCTGCACCGGATTCTGGACACAGCCCCGGCGTCCTGCTCCGCCCCACGCTCCTGGTCTCTGCAGCTGTGTCCGGCCTCGGCGCTCAAGGACACGGGACCGTGGGGAAGTCTTCAGTGTGGCTGTGAGGCACAGCCTCTGCCCCAGCTACTGGCTCCATCTGTGAGCTGAACGGTCCGAGTCTCCTCTGGCTCCCTCGTCCAGTCCAGCAGACCTGCAGCTAACAGAGGCTCCGGCTCAGTGTCCCCCCAGCACCCAGCGCTGCTGCCAGCGACAGAGGAGGGGCCTTGATGCATGAGGGGTCTGCAGCCCCCACCCCACCCGAAGCCAGCAGGACCTGGGATGCTGGGGAGGCTGGGAAAGCGGTTTCTCCTCCAGTCCACGTGCCTCTTGTCCTTCCAGCCCAGGTTCTCAGAGAACAGGAGGAGGTGGGGGGGTCCCCGAGACTGCGCCGTGGGCCCCTCTGTGACCCCCATCCTCCTCCCTTGCAGATGCTCCGGAACACAGGAGTCACACAGAGGCCCAGCAGGTCCCATCTGTGCACACCAGTAGACACGATGCCCCGAGGTTGGGACAGCACCCCCTGCTGCTGCCAGACCAAGGCCCTCCCCGCCCACCCCTCGCTCCCCTGTCAGGTGGAGAAGTTCAGATCAGCACAGGTTAACCGTGTCCAGGCCGCACCCAAGGACTGGGCTTTCTCCGGGCTGGAGGGAGCCTGTGCTGGGTGTACCTGCGCTCCCAGCTTCCAGACCGGGAATTGCATCCTGGGGACAGTTTAGAGGCCACAGCAGTGGGAACCGGGGCTGGCAGGGTTTCGCGCACGAGAACCCCTTCTGTGAGGCCACACCTCTGTCAGCAACAACGTGTCCGCTGTGTGCTTGCCCTCATACAGACTCCAACGTGGACCAGGAACAGCTGAGGGACAGACACCATCCCCGTGGGAGCAGAGCCTTCGGGCTCCCGCTCTCAGCCCAGGGTTCAGCCCCAGCCTCTCCTGCCTGAGCGCCTGACCCTGAGGCCCTCCCTGTGGGGGGTGGCGTCCTGGTCCTGGGTCTGAGCACTGGGGGCAGGGAGCCAGGCCAGGGTCACTGAGCGCTCGCCTCTGAGCCTCCTCGGTGATGAGGACACTGCTGCCTGGCGCACGCCAGCGTCTACCTCTCCGACCGGGGCTCTTTTCCCTTCGCAAGGCGGTGTCTGGAGGCACCAGCCAGGAACAGAGGCGGCGTGGGAGGCCTGGCCAGCACTGTCCTCCCTCATGGCCTCGGCTAACAGGTTTTAGCCCGTGGTGCCTCCCAGGGCTGCTGGAGAACATGCCCAAGGGCAGCAGACCTCACGGTCTCAGCTCTAACTCTGCTTCCCGCACCATCTCAGGAGAGTGAGTGCATGGACACCGGCCCGGCCCGCACCCCAGCTCCCTCCTCTGGCCTGCAGTGAGCATGGCCTCTCCTGGCCCCCGTGCCCACAGGACTCACCTGGAAGGAGTGGTGTAGTTCACGCACTGAGCAGCGACTTGCAGGGGCGCAGGCAGTGGGACCGCGGTGGGCAGGGGTGCAGCCCTTGTGTTCCCTGCTCCGACTCGGGGTCCTGCGAGATGAGACGTGGACAGCAGCTCGCCTTTGCACTGTAGGCTCTGAACACTTGGTTCCTGTGTTCCTTCTGCCAGAGGTTTTATTTTAACTTGTTTAAAAAAAGTAAATGTTGGGAGGGCAAATGTTGGGGGGACAACCGCTATAATCCACAGTGGTACTTATGAAATTTATATTTATTAAATAAAAGCCTTCTATTAAAAAAGGAAATGCCGATAATCAATGCAATCTGGCAGGCAAGTATGTCAAAGCCTGGGACCCTCCAAGGGCATTGGCAGTGGAAGCCAGCCCGCTCCTGCTCCTGTCTCGAGTCGGTCATCAAGTCTCCCGCACACAGAAGCCCAGGCTGGACGGCCTCCCTGGTGAGGAAGAACACACACCAGATCCTCTGAGACAGACTATAACAAAACCAAGGGAGAGAAACCTTCCAGACTCTGTGTGTGAGTCCAGCAGGGCCCGGACTCCCAAACTAGACAAGGACACGAAACAAACCAGGCCCATATCACTGATGACATCGACGGACAGAGTCTCGACAAAAACACCAGCCAATGACAGGCAGCACTGTGTCTGCAGCATCCCCGGGTCAAGGGGGCTCTGGCCCGTGGGGGCAGTGATGGCTCAGCGTTCACAAACTGCTAAGATACATGTGCAGCACCACCAGAAGGGAGGATAGAAATCCTAGGGTCATCTCAGTAGACTCAGAGAAAGCGTTCAGGACAATTCCACATGCATTCACGATCAGAACCTGAACACATTAGAGGGGCGACATCATCGTGAATGGGAAAGAGCTTACAGCATTTCCTGTAAGGTCCGGACCGAACAGTTAAGCAACGTAAATACGTGAGAGGCCAACAAATAGCAGAGGAGGAAGTAAGTCAAGTATTCCTGTTTGCAGATGATTTGATCGCATAGACAGAAACCCTTAATCAGTTCTGACTCACTGGGTTGAGTTTTTAATTCAGTAATGCTGCAGGACACAAGTAAGCAAAAAAATTGAATTTTTAAAAAAGATTTACTTATTGCAAAGGCAGAGTTACAGAGAAGCACAGTGAGAGCAAGGTCTGCCATCTGCTGGTTCACTCCCCAAATGGCCGTGACAACAAGAGCCGGGCTGATCCGAAGCCAGGAGCTTCTCCCAGGTCTTCCACGCTGGGGCAGGGGCCCGAGGACTTGGGCCATCTTCTGTTGCTTTCCCAGGCCACAGCAGAGCACTGGATCAGAGAGCAGCAGCCAGTCCATGAACTGGTGCCCACATGGGATGCCGGCGCTGTGGGTGGCAGCGCTACCTGCTGTGCCGCAGCTGGCCACAGGAGCTTTTAATTGCATGCTTAACAGCATTACAAATGGAGCAATTGGGGACACTTACAAAAGCTACCAAGAAGAATTATGGAGGAGTAAATGCAAACAGGAAGTTAAAAGAGTGCTGAGATACTGATAAAGACTAAAAAAGACTCCCCTGCTCACAGATTTGAAGAACATTACTAAAATGTTTGGGTCCGGCCCTGTGGTGAGGTAGGCTAAGCCTCTGCCTGCAGCGCCAGCTCACCCACATGGGCACCAGTTCAAGTCCCACCTGCTGCTCTTCTGACCCAGCTCTCTGCTGTGCCCTGAGAAAGCAGTGGAAAATGGCCCAAGGGCTTGGGTCCCTGCGCCCATGTGACAGAGACCCGGACGAAGCTCCTGGCTTTGGATCAGCCCAGCTCCCGCTGTTGGTGGCCATTTAGGGAGTGAACCAGCGGATCAAAGACCTTTCTGTCACTCCCTCTCTCTGCAACTCTGCCTCCCAAATACTTAGAAAAGCTCTTAAAAAATACAGTGTTCACACTACTCAAAGCTATTTACACGTTCAGTGCAATCCCCATTGAGATCCCAGTGCACTTTTCACACAACTAGGGAGAACAACCCTAAAGCTCATGGGAGCAAACACACCCTGAATGACTCCAGCAACTGCCAGACCTGCCGCAGGGCTGTTACTCATACCAGCACCAGGCTGCTCGGTGAGACACACAAGGGGCCACGTGGCGCCGTGGGCTGAGCGGCTGCTCGCGGTGCTGACAGCCCGGGTCAGAGCGCCTGTCTGGATCAGAGCTACTTCGCTTCTCAGACAGCTCCCTAACATGCCAGGGAAGGCAGCAAAAGATGGCTCAGATACCTGCCTCCCCCATGAGTGACCAGGATCGAGTTCCTGGCTTCAGCCTGATCCAGCCCCAGTCGTGGGCAGTTTGGAGTAAACCAGCAAATCGAAGGTATCTTTCTCCCTGACCTCTGCCTTTTGAATAAATAAGAAACAAAACAAAACACTACATAAACCAGTGCAACGGACCATAGACCCTGGAAACGAACCTCCACCTCTAAAACCAACTCATTTTCTACAAAACAGAGAAAGCGCAGTCAGAGTGCGCCTGGGCAGAGTGCACCGGGATACAGGTGACGGCTCCTGGCCCCATCTCTTACCCTAATCAAGCCTCAGTTCAGAATGGATTGAGGACTAAACCCTGAGCGCTGAAAGTGTGAGACTGCTCAGAGCAGACAGAAGCCCTTTAAGCTGTCATCATAGGTGACAATATTTTGCATACAACATTTCAAAGCAAAAATAGAAATTAGGACTTAATCCAACTTCTGCACAGCCGACAACAGCTAACAGGCTGAGATGGTATTTGCAGACTGTTCATTGGACAAAGGATTGATATCCACAGTATACAAAGAGCTAAGAAGAAAAAAAAGCCCAGTTACGAAATGGGCAAATGATCTAAGTGGACAGTTCTCAAAGAAAAATGGCCAGCAGACATGAAAAAGTTTCATTATCAGGGAAATGCAAATCCAAACTGCTCTGAGAAGACACCTCACTACAGTTAGCATGGCTATTAACAGAAACACAAAAGGTAAATACTGGTGAGGATGTGGAACACAGGGGCCTTCACACTGCTGCTAGGAGTGCACACCGTGGTCGCCACGTGGAACAATCTGGAGACCGTATCGCACATTAACGTTGACCTGCCCTGTGCGCCTGTATTCCACTTCTGGGCAACCACCTGAAGGAAGTGAAGCTCGTGCACCAGAGGAGGCCCCACCCCCAGGCTCACTACAGCACTGTTTCCAGGGGTCAGCATACAGCACCAGCCCAGGCGTCCAGTGATGAGGAACGCGTAACAGAACTGGCTCGTAGACACAGGGAGTGTTACTCATCCAGAAAACATGAAAAGCAGACACTTGCAGAAAGTCACTATGCTAAGTGATAGAAGCCAGACATAGACAAATGCTGCAATTCTTTCTTAGATGCAGACATTTTTAAAGAGATCTTAGAACACTGATACCGGGGGCTGCCAGTGGGGGCAGTGAGGAGAGATGTGGCAGCAGCAAAATCGTTAGGTCACAGAAACAAGGTCCAGTCTTCGACGGTGGGGTGCCTCGTTTCCAGGAACGTATTCTGTACCGGATGCAGAACTGCAAGAGGAGCGGACAGCCTTCAAACATTAAGAAAATGGCACTGCTAACTGCCAGATGTGATCAGGTTGAGCTGCACAGATGGGCTGAAACGCTGCCTTTCAAGATGGACAAGGATTTCATTTTCACCTTTGAAAATTAAAAAAGTACAGATACTGCATAATCGAATTCTAAGTGGTATTCAAGTAACCTGCAGTACTGCTAGAAAAAGAAAAGCTGCAAGAACAGAGAACAGTATTAAAATGACAGAATACACTACATGGACACGCTGTGCTGTGAGAGGAGGGCCCAGGGAGCCCAGGTCAAGTCGCCAGTGCACAAACCGCATCCCGGGACGTGACGACAGTGGGAAAGGAAAAGGCCATCTCAGGCCGTCACGTGCCGGACGTTTCCCTCTGGGCTGACACAGCCAAGTGCCATGAACTGAATGGCAGAGGACGGAAGCCTAGTGCGTCACAGTCCTGAGTCTAGAAGTCAGCAGTGAGGCTGGGCCTTCCCTATGCAGGTGCCATGGCAGTGCCCATCCCGCTCCTGTCTCCTAGTAGCCCACACAGCCCCGGCTTGTGGCAGCAGAAGTCAAGTTCATGGCTTTCTCCCTGTCTGCACATCTCCTGGCCTCTGTGCACATCTGTGTCTGTCCAGATCCCTTTTCCTAAGGACTGGAGTCATACTGGGTAGGGCCCAGCCCAGGCTCAATTTACCTTGGCTGTATCTAAAGGAGTCTTGCCTTTTTTTTTTTTTTAAAAAGATTTATTTATGTGAAATGCAGAGTTACAGAGAGGCAGAGGCAGAGAGAGGTCTTCCATTTGCTGGTTCACTCCCCAGTTGGCTGCAATGGCCAGAGCTGCGCTACAGCAGAGAGCTGGATCGGAAGTGGAAGCGCAGCGGCCTTGACCTGGACCAGCGCCCATATGGGATGCTGGCGCCACAGGGGGTGGCGGCTTTGCCCGCTACGCCACAGCGCCAGCCGCCTAGGATTCTCTTTCCCAATAAGATCACGTTCTCAAAGTACTGAGGGTTCTGTGCTCAGGGTACCTTTCCAGGGGGAACCTAATTCAATCCACGATTATAACCTTAAATCGACAAAAGTGTACAGATGGAGAACAGTGATTAGGATTCTGGGATGTAAGGATACAGCTGTGATTATAAAAGGGTAGGCCAAAGGAGGTTTGTGGTGACAGAATGTTTTTGTATCACAACTACAGTTACATTCATCTACAAATGCTACAAAACAGCACAGAATTCCATAGAGTGGGCCAGTATCAATCTCTATTGTGCTACAGTGATGTGACACCTAACCACAGGGAGAAGAGGGTGACGGATCTGTATGGGACCTCTGTCCTAGCTCTGAAAGTTCCTATGGATCTGTATTTTCAATAAAGATGTGTGTGTGGCCCTTCATTACGACATAATTAAACAACTTTAGCAGAGTCCGCTTCTCTGAAAACAAGAAAGGTGACAGTGAAGAATCCACAGGACAATGCCTTCAGAATGCTCAAAGGATGATTTTCAACCTGGAATTTTATACCCAAATTATCAAGAATAGGGGAACCATAAAGACACTCGCAGATACATGAAGTCCGAGGAAAACCTGCCACGGGTCTCTTCTGAAGAAGCCACCTGAAGATGTGCCCCAGTGCAACCACCGCAGGCGACAAAGCCTCCTGGAGACAGGAATTCCACCGGGGGAGGCAGAACAAACTCCCGGAGACAGAGCAGAGCTGACCCTGACGGACCGAAGGCGCTCATCTGGCCGGGCACTGCGCTGTGATGGAAGCCCCGGGGTCCCTAGGGAGGCTGGGGTCCTCCCTTTGAGGAGCCCCTGGGGTAGATGAGACCCTCAGTCTTGGTCCTTCCTGCTCTCAGCAACCTACACTCTCCTAGCTCACTGCGGGGTGCTAATGGTAAAATGCAGCCAGTGCTGTGGCACAGTAGGTTACGCCTCTGCCTGCGGCCCTGGCATCCCACGTGGGCTCTGGTTCCGGTCCCAGCTGCCCCTCTTCCAATCCAGCTCTCTGCTAATGGCCTAGGAAGGCAGTGGAAGATGGGCCAACTGCTTGGGCCCCTGCACCCACATGGGAGACCTGGATGAAGCTCCTGGTTCCTGGCTTTGGATCAGCCCAGCTCTGGCCACTGTGGCCATCGTGGGAGTGAACCAGCGGATGGAAGACCTTTCTGTCTCTCCCTCTCTCTGTAACTCTACCTTTCAAATGAATAAACAAAATCTTAAAAAAAAAAAACAACAACAAAGCATGTGAGAATCACATGCAGCACGTGGCCACAGGGAGTCAGGGATTTTGTGTGACAGGCAGCTGGGCGGGGGGAGGTCCCTTCGTCAGCCAGCCTGGCTCAGGAGGGGGCACCGGTCCTGAGAGCAGGCAGGAAGCACGCTCGGTTTATAATCAGGGTTGACGAACTGCTTTTGCTCTTCAGTCCTGACGGAGACTTCTGTTTGCAGACTCCAAACACGGTCTAACATGAGGGCAGACTCGTTCCTGCCTCGACCCATGGCAGACTGCCAGCACACAGCGTGCACTCATGACAGCCCGGGACGTGCACAGAGGCATCTGCCCTAGAGGGAGAGGCAGTGATAAACTTATACACAAAAGAGGATCGGGGCTGAGAGTGGCATCATGGCATAGAGAGCTCATCACCACTTGTGATTCCATTTTGGAAGGCCAGTTCAAGTCCCAGCTGCTCCACTCCAGTCCAGTTCCCTGTTAAAAGGGAAAGCAGGTGGGAGACGCAGATGGGGTTTAGGCTCCTGGCTTCAGCCTGGCCCAGGTCCTGGTATTGTGGCTGTTTGGGAAGTGAAACAGCACGTGGACAATCTCTGTCTCCCGTTCTCTGGGTAATGCTACCTATCTTTTTTTAAAAAGCTTTTATTTAATGAATATAAATCTCCAAAGTACAGCTTATGGATTACAATGGCTCCCCCCCATAACTTCCCTCCCACCCGCAACCCTCCCCTTTCATTCACATCAAGATTCATTTTCAATTCTCTTTATATACAGAAGATCAGTTTAGTACATATTAAGTAAAGATTTCAACAGTTTGCCCTCACATAGCAACACAAAGTGAAAAATACTGTTGGAGTACTAGTTATAGCATTGAATCACAATGTACAGCACATTAAGGACAGAGATCCTACATGATATTTTTTTAATTGATTAATTTTCTATGCAATTTCCAATTTAACACCAAGGGCTTTTTTTTTTTTCATTTTCAATTATCTTTATATACAGAAGATCGATTCAATATATACTAAGTAAAGATTTCATTAGTTTGCATCCACACAGAAACACAAAGTGTAAAAATACTGTTTCAGTGCTAGTTATAGCATTACTTCACACTGGACAACACATTAAAGACAGATCCCACATGAGATGTAAGTACACAGTGACTCCTGATGTTGATTTAACAATCTGACACTCTTGTTTATGGCGTCAGTAATCTCCCTAGGCTCTAGGCATGAGTTCGCCGACGTTGATCTTATTCTGATAGGGTCACAGTCAAAGTGGAAGTTCTCTCTTCCCTTCAGAGAAAGGTACTTCCTTCTTTGATGGCCCCGTTCTTTTCACTGGGATCTCACTCCCAGAGATCTTTCATTTAGGTCTTCTTTTTTTTTCCAGAGTGTTTCGGCTTTCCATGCCTAAAATACTCTCATGGGCTCTCGAGCCAGATACGAATGCCTTAAGGGCTGATTCTGAGGCCAGAGTGCTATTTAGGACATCTGCCATTCTATGAGTCTGCTGTGTCTCCCACTTCCCATGTTGGAACGTTCTCTCCCTTTTTGGTTCTATCAGTTAGTATTAGCAGACACTAGTAACTCCAATTCTTCTCAAACTATTCAGAACAATTGAAAAAGAGGGAATCCTCCCAAATTCTTTCTATGAAGCCAGCATCACCTTAATTCCTAAACCGGAGAAAAATGCAGCATTGAAAGAGAATTACAGACCAATATTCCTGATGAACATAGATGCAAGGATCCTCAATAAAATTCTGGCCAATGGAGTGCAACAACACATCAGAAAGATCATCCACCCAGACCAAGTGGGATTTATCCCTGGTATGCAGGAATGGTTCAATGTTCGCAAAACAATCAACGTGATACACCACATTAACAGACTGCAGAAGAAAAACCATATGATTATCTCACTAGACACAGAGAAAGCATCTGATAAAATACAACACCCTTTCATGATGAAAACCCTAAGCAAACTGGGTATAGAAAGAACATTCCTCAATTCAACCAAAGCAATTTATGAAAAACCCACAGCCAGCATCCTATTGAATGGGGAAAAGTTGGAAGCATTTCCACTGAGATCTGGTACCAGACAGGGATGCCCACTCTCACTACTGCTATTCAATATAGTTCTGGAAGTTTTAGCCAGAGCTATTAGGCAAGAAAAACAAATTAAAGGGATACAAATTGGGAAGGAAGAACTCAAACTATCCCTCTTTGCAGATGATATGATTCTTTATTTAGGGGATCCAAGACACTCTACTAAGAGACTATTGGAACTCATAGAAGAGTTTGGCAAAGTAGCTGGATATAAAATCAATGCACAAAAATCAACAGCCTTTGTATACACAGCCAATGTCACAGCTGAGGAAGAACTGCTAAGAGCAATTCCATTCATAATAGCTACAAAAACAATCAAATACCTTGGAATAAACTTAACCAAGGACGTTAAGATCTCTACGATGAAAATTACAAAACCTTAAAGAAAGAAATAGAAGATGATACCAAAAAATGGAAAAATCTTCCATGCTCATGGATTGGAAGAATCAATATCATCAAAATATCCATTCTCCCAAAAGCAATTTACAGATTCAATGCAATACCAATCAAGATACCAAAGGCATTCTTCTCAGATCTGGAAAAAATGATGCTGAAATTCATAAGGAGACACAGGAGACCTTGAATAGCTAAAGCAATCTAGTACAACAAAAAGCCAGAGGCATCACAATACCAGATTTCAGGACATACTACAGGGCAGTAGTTATCAAAACAGCATGGTACTGGTACAGAAACAGATGGATAGACCAATGGAACAGAACAGAAACACCAGAAATCAATCCAAACATCTACAGCCAACTTATATTTGATCAAGGATCCAAAACCAATCCCTGGAGTAAGGCCAGTCTATTCAATAAATGGTGCTGGGAAAACTGGATTTCCACATGCAGAATCATGAAGCAAGATCCCTACCTTTCACCTTACACAAAAATTCACTCAACATGAATTAAAGACTTAAATCTATGACCCGACACCATCAAATTATTAGAGAGCATTGGTGAAATCCTGCAAGATATAGGTACTGGCAAAGACTTCTTGGAAAATACGCCAGAAGCATAGGCACTCAAAGCAAAAATTAACTATTGGGATTGCATCAAATTGAGAAGTTTCTGTACTGTAAAAGAAACAGTCAGGAAAGTGAATAGGAAACTGACAGAATGGGAAAAAATATTTGCAAACTGTGCAACAGATAAAGGGTTGATAACCAGAATCTACAAAGAGATCAAGAAACGCCACAACATCAAAACAAACAACCCACTTAAGAGATGGGCCAAGGACCTCAATAGACATTTTTCCAAAAGGAAATCCAAATGGCCAACAGGCACATGAAAAAATGTTCAAGATCACTAGCAATCAGGGAAATGCAAATCAAAACCACAATGAGGTTTCACCTCACCCCAGTGAGAATGGCTCACATTCAGAAATCTACCAACAATAGATGCTGGAGAGGATGTGGGGAAAAATGGGCACTAACCCCACTGTTAGTGGGAATGTAAACTGGTTAAGCCACTATGGAAGTCAGTCTGGAGATTCCTCAGAAACCTGAATATAACCCTGCCGTACAACCCAGCCATCCCACTCCTTGGAATTTACCCAAAGGAAATTAAATTGGCAAACAAAAAAGCCGTCTGCACATTAATGTTTATTGCAGCTCCATTCACAATAGCTAAGACCTGGAACCAACCCAAATGCCCATCAACAGTAGACTGGATAAAGAAATTATGGGACATGTACTCTATAGAATACTATACAGCAGTCAAAAACAATGAAATCTGGTCATTTGCAACAAGATGGAGGAATCTGGAAAACATCATGCTGAGTGAATTAAGCCAGTCCCAAAGCAACAAATATCATTTGTTTTCCCTGATCGGTGATAACTAACTGAGCACCAAAGGGGAAACCTGTTGAAGTGAAATGGACACTATGAGAAACAGTTACTTGATCAGCTCTTGTGCTGACTGTTGTTGTACAATGTAATACTTTATCCATTTTAGTATTTTTTTTTATTCTAGCACTAGTGGTTGAACTCTGTAATTAACACAATTATTCTTAGGTGTTTAAATTTTAACTGAAAAGTGATCCCTGGCCGGCGCCGTGGCTCAACAGGCTAATCCTCCGCCTCGCGGCGCCGGCACACCGGGTTCTAGTCCTGGTCGGGGCGCCGGATTCTGTCCCGGTTGCCCCTCTTCCAGGCCAGCCCTCTGCTGTGGCCCAGGAGTGCAGTGGAGGATGGCCCAAGTGCTTGGGCCCTGCACCCCATGGGAGACCAGGATAAGCACCTAGCACCTGGCTCCTGCCATCGGATGAGCGTGGTGCGCCGGCCGCAGCGCACCATCCGCGGCAGCCATTGGAGGGTGAACCAACGGCAAAAAGGAAGACCTTTCTCTCTGTCTCTCTCTCTCACTGTCCACTCTGCCTGTCAAAAAAAAAAAAAAGTGATCCCTGTTAAATATAAGAGTGGGAATAAGAGGGAGGAGATGTACAATTTGGGACATGCTCAATCGGACTGGCCCCAAATGATGGAGTTAGAAACGTGCCAGGGGATTCCAATACAATCCCATCAAGGTTGCATGTACCAATGCCATCTCACTAGTTCAAGTGATCAATTTCGGTTCACAATTGATCACACTGATAGATCTAAGAGTCAAAGGGATCACCTATCATTTTTTTTTAATGACTGGGAAACTGCTACAGGGAGAATGTCACAGGGGCCCCATCAATCCTGTAAAATAACTGAATTCTGTGACTGAATCGTGCCGTTTGTCTTAGAAGACAGACGAGCGTTTCCTCAGTCGCCTGTGCACCACCAGGAAGGCTGATGCACAGTGTCGCCCAGACAGCCTGACTTCGTCCTCGGCGTGGCCTCCACATTGGGAGGTTTAAAAGCCCCGCCAAAGATTCTCCACCACCACTCTAGACCAGTGCTGCCCACTGCAGTCGCTGCGGGCCATAGGTGGCTACACACATTAAAACCAAACGTAGCTCCTCCATCACAGTGGCTGCACTCCAGGTGCCCAGTGCCCCTTGTCACCAAGGCCACCGCGTGGGTCAGCGCAGACACGGCGCCCGGCCGTCCCTGTACACAGTCCTGCTGGGCCGTCTACTGCGGCCGTCACTTTAGAAGGGATCGTGGTTGAGCACGTTGTTCTGTCTGTGGCACGTGTGGCACCCAGCAGTGTTGCTCTACAATGAGAACAGCGCAGACACCACTGGAGAGACGGGCACGTGGGAGCCGACGTGAGCGTGGCTCACCTCCCACTGGGCCAGTGGGTAGCCGTGTCCCTAGAGCACAGGAGGGTGGGCTGGCACACAAGCTGGTGGCACTGAACCAAGACGTCTGGACCTGGGAATGTCTCACATGCCAGTTTCTCAGATTATTGAAAATCGTGGCCGGCGCCGCGGCTCAACAGGCTAATCCTCCGCCTTGCAGCACCAGCACACTGGGTTCTAGTCCCGGTTGGGGTGCCGGATTCTGTCCCGGTTGCCCCTCTTCCAGGCCAGCTCTCTGCTGTAGCCTGGGAGTGCAGTGGAGGATGGCCCAAGTGCTTGGGCCCTGCACCCCATGGGAGACCAGGAGAAGCACCGGGCTCCTGGCTTCGGATCAGCGTGGTGCGCCAGCCACGGCAGCCATTGGAGGGTGAACCAACAGCAAAAAGGAAGACCTGTCCCTGTCTCTCTCTCTCTCTCTCTCTCTCTCACTGTCCACTCTGCCTGTCAAAAAAAAAAAAAAAGAAAAAGAAAAGAAAAGAAAGTCTTTCCATCGACTTGGCCAGTGGAGCACCCCAATGCAATCCAGCACACTACTCATAAAGACACACGCTCACATTTCAGATTTTGGATTTCCAGAATGGAGATGCCCATCCTTGCTTTCATCAGAGACGTCCTGGGGCAGGGAAAATGCTAAAAGCTCACGTTTGAAGGTAAGAAAGCAGGCATGCATCTGGGAGCCCCATGTGCTGAATCACATCCTTGTCTCTGCTTCTGATCCCAACTTCCTGCTAAGGGGCACCCTTAGATGATGGCTGAGAACTGGGGCTCTACCTCCCATGGGGAGGCCAAAGTTAAGTTCTGGGGGCCCACTTTCAGCCTGGCCCAGACCCTGCTACTGTGGGCAATTGAGGAATGAACGAGTAAGCGGAAGATTCATATTTATTCTGTGTGTGTATGTGTGTGTGTGTGTGTGTGTATGTATGTAACAGTCTGTCTCCCTCTGAAACAGCCATATAGTGGTAAGTTGTCAGGGGCAGGCTGAGGCATGGTGAGCTAAGCCACCACGTGGGCACCTGCATCCCCTATCCGAGTACCTGGGATTGAGTCCCGCCTCCCCTGTCAATCTCCTACTAATGCCTGCCCTGAGAAGGAGCAGATAGTGGCTCAAATACTCCCCACGGGAAAGACCTGGATGCATTTCTGGTTCCTACTGGGCCTGGCCCAACTCAGGATGTCGTGGGCATCTGGGGAGTGACGAGCAGACAGAAGATCTCTTTTTCTCTCACTGCCTATTTCCAAAAACAGAATCTAAAATATTACTGGTGGCTGGCTAACCAATATTCACTCCTAGGCACCTAAAATCTACAGCCTGAGGCCAGCGCTGTGGCGCAGCGGGTCAATGCCCTGGCCTGAAGCGCTGGCATCCCATATGGGCGCTGGTTTGAGACCCGACTGCTCCACTTCCAATCCAGCTCTCTGCATTGGCCTGGGAAAGCAGAAGATGGCCCAAGTCTTTGGGTCCCTGCACCCACATGGGTGACCCACAAAAGGCTCCTGGCTTCGGATTGGCGCAACTCCGGCCACTGTTGCCAACTGCAGAGTGAACCAGCAAACAGAAGACCCCTCCCTCCCTCCCTCTCCTCTGACTTTCAAATAAATAAATAATTCTTTAAAACAAAGTAAAACCTATAACCTGGGGTCAGTGTTGTGACACAGCAGGTGAGGCCACTGCCTGCGATGCCAACATCCCACGTGGGCACTGGTTCAAGTCCCAGCTGCTCCACTTTCAACCCAGCTCCCTGCTCATGCACCTGGGAACGCAGCAGAAGATGGGCCAAGTCCGTGGGCCCCTGCATGCAGATGGGAAACTTGGCTTCGGCCTGGCCCAGCCCTGGCCATTGAGGCCATGTCGGAGTGAACCAGCAGATGGCAAATCTCTCTCCACCTCCCTTTCTCTAACACCCCCCCCCCTTCAAATAAATGTTTGAAAACAAACAAAAAACCTGTGGTCTTATCTGAAACCTAAGATATTAACTAAAGTAACTATGCTGGTTTTAGAATCAGCTCATGCTATTTTTTAATGGCAACAACAGACAGATGACCTCACTGGGAATGGGGGGACAGGTTTATCTGTTTCCTTCCCATAGGGCCACACTCTGCACTGACCCACAGAAACCCTAGAGAAGCAGCTGCCACTTGAGCCCAGCAAGCTCTCTGAGCTCCACCGTGTGCAGGTGCCAGGCCAAGCTGTTCACACTGCCGTGAGCCTCAGGACTCCCCTTAGAAACACAACAAAACCTGCACTCGGTACATGGCGATCATCTCCACGTACAGATGAGAACACGTCCTGGCTTCGACACGTGACACACAGCCACGGCAGGCAGGCTGAGACCAGCCGAGCGGCTCCTTCCCCCACACCAGCATTTAGGGGTGGAGTTGGCCCGGATGCAAAGTGGGTGGGTCCCATGAATGAGAAACCCCCCGGAGGACCTTGGGTTCCTGAGCGCCAAGGAACACGGAAGCAGTTACCAGGGCTCTGGCTCCCAGCAGGGGCGCGCGGCAGCTGTGCCGGAGGCCGCTGAGCCTGGAGCACAGTGTGCAACTGGGCAGAACCTCGGAGAGCTCACTGAGCAGGCGCAGGGGTTGTCCCAGAAGAGATTCTGATGCGCGAGATACCTAAGTCACCCAGACAGGAACAGTTTATCAAGGCTGAGCTTTCGGGGCCGGCGCTGTGGCATCGCAGGTGCAGCTCATACACAAGCTTATCAACACCGTCCACAAGCCAGCATACCCTCTGAGTGCTGCCTTGTGTCCCAGCTGTTCCGCTTCTGACCCAGCTCCCTGCTCATGGCCTGGGAAAGCAGCAGATGATGGCCCAAGTGCTCGGGTCCCTGCCACCCACACGCGAGACACTGCTGAAGCTCCTGCCCCCTGGACTGGGCCTGGCTCAGCCCTGGCCACTGCAGCCGTGTCGGGAGAGACCAGCAGGTGGAAGAGCTCTGTCTCTCCCAACGCTGCCTTTCAAATAAATAAAATCAATCTCTTTTAAAAAAACTGATCTGCAAAACCCTTTTAAAAAGTAAAGACTGAAAACTTGTAAAACCGCTGTGGAAATCAGTTTTGAGATACCTCAGAAGTCTGAATATAGACCTTCCATGTAACTCAGCCATCCCGCTCCTGGGAATTTACCCAAGGGAAATGAGACCAGCAAATACAAGAGCTATCTGCACCCCCACGTTCACTGCAGCTCAATTCCCAATAGCTGAGACGTGGAATCAACCTAAACGCCCGTCAACTGAAGACTGGGTAAAGAAATTATGCAGGGCCGGCGCTGTGGCAGAGGGTAAAGCTGCCGCCTGCAGTGCCTATATCCCGTATGGGCGCCAGTTTGAGTCCCAGCTGTAGAAGATGGCTCAAGTCCTCAGGCCTCTGCACCCATGTGGGAGACCTGGAACAAACTCCTGGCTCCTGGATTCATATGGGCACAGCTCCAGCTGTTACGGCCAACTGAGAAGTGAACCAGCAGAAGGAAGATCCTCCCTCCCTCCCTCTCTCTCTCTGTCTCTATGCCTTACTATCTGTGTAACTCTGACTTTCAAATACGTAAGTCATTAAAAAAAGAAATTATAGGATATGTACTTTATGGAATACTACACAGCAGTAAAAAAACAACAACAACAAAAAAAAAAAACATGAAATCTAGTCTTTTGCAACCAAATGGACTAATCTGGAAAGCATCATACCTAGTGCAAGAAGCCAGTCCCAAAGGGAGAGACACCATATGTTCTCCCTGATGTGCGATAACTAATGCAGCGCCTACAAGGAAATCTGTAGGAGTGAAACTGACACTTGGAGAAGCAACGACTTGAACAGCCTTTACCTTGAATATCGAGGAACAGTTTTTCCTCTTAATGGACAATGGGACTGGGAATGGGAGAGGGAGGTGGAGGTGGGCTGTGAGTGAGGGCGGGGATGATGGGAGCAATCACTATATTCCTAAAGGTGTACTTAGGAAATTTGTACGCATTCAGTAAGTGGTTTCTTTGGGGGGGAAAAAGTCAGGACTGCGAAGTTAACAGTGTTTCCTCAAAATGGACCGACACTGCCCCCTGAGCTCGTGAGGGGCTGACTGCCTCACTCCTGCAGAGTGCGCTCGGGCTCTGGCTTCACGGGTTTCCTGCCTTCCACGTCCACGGAACTTGGTTCAATCTGGGAAAACCAAAGCCTGCACACCTGCAGAGAAACCAGCAGGGGGCGCACATTCCACCCAATGCGCAAAACCAAAGATGTTTGATATTTTCTCTAAAATAAAGAGAGGTCCTCCTTCCTGTAGTGCCCCTTTGAAAGCAGTGTCACCTAGGGCAGGGGCACTGTGCCCACAGCTTCAGTCCACACTCGTCCCTCCCCCCGGCGAGCTGGCAGCTCACCCGGAGTCACCTCCTCCCACCCTGCAGACACCTGGAGGATTTTCTCGTGTGTTCCTCCGGCAGATGCTCCTGGTCCCCCGGCTCTTCTTTGTGCCCAGCAGGGAGCCAACTCCCCTATGCCTTCCCGTCTGTCAGGGTGGGGCCTTGAACCCACGTGACAGCAACTAATCAAGTGTAGACAGATTCATGGAGGGAGTGGAGAATGGGTGGTGGTGTCCAGCTACAAGAACACGGAAGTGGGAAGAGGCGTAAATTTACTCATTGTGAGCGACAGACAACACGTATGGAGCCAGAGAGGAGAACAAGAGCCCCCCAGCCCCGGGGCCGGCTGCCTGGGGGCAGCCCCACCATCAGGAAGAGGCAGCGTCCCCAGGGAGCAGGCAGCGCAGGGGTGTGAGCGTGGGAGTGAGAGCAGGAGGGAGCCTCAGGGAACCATCTATAAAAGGCCAAACTCACACTTGCGCTGGGCTCCCTGAGGCATGAAGCAGCCCAAAAAATTGCAAAGCAATGGGATGTCAGGGTCAAGATCATGAAAGAAGGTCAGGAACAGAGGGGGGAGACGGGAAAGCAGCTGGGAACACAGAGGGCTGGGGTCCAGGTGGAAGAGACTGCGCAAAGAGAACTCCAAGGAACAGACGGGATGGGGGTGGCTAAGAACAAGAAGGGTCAGATAGGACCCGGGGCTTCAGTCGGGACGCCACCTTTGTCCACCACGGAAACCACGCAATGGGCAGGCTGGGGAGGAGAGAGACGCTCCCGCTGGCTGGGACGGTCCAGTCCAGGCCGCAGGCTGGGGGCAGACACATCCTGACGTGTCCTGTCTGCATCCAGATACAGGGCGAACTCCCTGTGACACGAGGCGGCCTCCCGGCGGTGCCCCGCCCCCGAGGATCCAGTGGCCCCTTCAGGAGTCTTCCTAAGGCCTGACGGCCACACGGCCACCAACCCCACAGGAAATACGCTGGCAGGGACGAGCACGGGGACCTCGTCAAGTTTCCTCCTTTTAACCTGTGTTACCAGGTGCATGGATGCTGCTTTTCTTTTCTACGGGAGAAAAAGTTATTTAAAGTGAGAGGCAGTGGGGCCAGCGCTGTGGCACAGCCGGTTAAGCTGCCGCCAGTGATGTCAGCATCCCCTGTGAGCACGGGTTCAAGTCCCGGCTGCTCCACTTCCCATCCAGCTCCCTGCTATGGCCTGGGAAAGCAGCAGAAGATGGCCGAGTGCTTGGGCCTCTGCACCCACATGGGAGACTCAGACGGTGTTTCAGGCTCCTGGCTTTGGCCCGGCCCCCACCCCCATCACTGCAGCCATTTGGGGAGTGAGCCAGGCATGGAAGGTGTGGGTGTGTGTTTGTCTGTTTCCAGCTGCCTTTCCCGTCAGTCAGTCAGTCTTTACCACAAAACCAGTGAGGCAGTGATGGCAGGCTCGAGTCGGGTCTCAGGAGGAGCAGGTGCTGCTCCCAGCGAGCCCCAGGAGCTCTCCTTGCAGGGCCCCGAGCCCCGTGCAGCTCACTCTCCCAGCCAGACTGCTCCTCGCCACCCCCGCCGGCCTCCCGGGGCCGCCGCTCCAGGAAGCCTGCCCCTCACCCCTCGCCAGCACCCAGTGTGACGTGAGCTGATCACGCACAGGCGCTCTCGAAGGCTGACTCTCAGCACCCCCTGGAGCATCCGATCCAGCATGTTCTGAGCCCACACTCCAGGGACATTCGGGTCTTCTCTTGGTGCCAAAGAACAAAGTAACCTTGGATCCCGTCTCACACAGGGACCTTTTGCTGCGTAGTTGAGATGTCAGTAATTCTGGGCTAGGGCTGATTTTGCCCCCCCGGGGTACATCTGATGATGTCTGAAGAAATCTCACGTCCCGTTGGGAAACTGTTAGTGCATCTGTGAGCACCGGGCTCGGGGCCGAGCAGGCGCCGTCACTTCTAGCACAGCTACAGCCACAGGCCCGCGGCCTTCCCTGCCACCCCTTCCTGCCCACGTCGCTCACGTCGTTTATTTATTTATTTGAAAGGCAGAGTTACAGAGAGGCAGAAGGAGAGAGAGAGGGAGAGAGAGGGAAGGAGGGACAGGGCAAGGAAGAGAGAGAGAGAGAGAGAAAAAGTCTTCCATCCACTGGTTCAGTCCCCATATCACTGCAATGGCTGGAGCTGGGCTGCTCTGAATCCAGGAGCCAGGAGCTGCTGAGTCTCCCACACAGGTGCAGGGGCCCAGGCACTTGGGCCATCTTATATTGCTTTCCCAGGCCATAGCAGGGAGCTGGATGGGAAGTGGAGCAGCCAGGACTTGAACCCGCACCCATATGAGATGCCAGCATTGCAGGCTGCGGCTTTACCCCATACACCACAGTGCCGGCCCCAACAGGGGCATCTTAACTGCCAAACACATACCCCATCAATTTTTAAAACAGTGGGGCTGCTGTGATGGCTGATTCACTCTCCAAACGCTCCCTACAGCTGGGGCTGGACCAGCCGCCCAGAAGCTCAACCAGGATGCAGGATCAGGGAGCGGGATCAGAAACAGAGTAGCCAGGGCTTACAGCAGGCACTCCTACGTAAGATGCAGGCGTCCTGGTGGCGGCTTAACCCCGCTTCTCTTCATCTTTTCCTCTTTTTCTATCTTCTTTTTTTTCATATTCTTCATGTTTCTCCCCATGTTGTTCTCCTTTGCATTTTTTTCCTGAATCTTTTTACCCTTCCCGACCTGGCTGCCGTAGGTGTTCAGCATCCCGAGAGCCACAGGAGAGCCCCTTGCCCCCCACAAAGAAACTGTCAGACCCCACCTGTCAGCAGTGCGAGGCTAAGACGGACTGGACACAAAGCAAAGACTAAAATGAGAAGTTGCCGGTGCCGTGGCTCAACAGGCTAATCCTCCGCCTTGCGGTGCTGGCACACCGGATTCTAGTCCCGGTCGGGGTGCCAGATTCTGTCCCGGTTGCCCCTCTTCCAGGCCAGCCCTCTGCTGTGGCCCGGGAGTGCAGTGGAGGATGGCCCAGGTGCTTGGGCCCTGCACCCCATGAGAGACCAGGGGAAGCACCTGGCTCCTGGCATCGGATCAGCGCGGTGCGCCAGCCACAGCGGCCATTGGAGGGTGAACCAACGGCAAAGGAAGACCTTTCTCTCTCTCACTGTCCACTCTGCCTGTCATTCATTCATTCATAAATAAATAAATAAATAAATAAAATGAGGAGTCACAGCCCTGCAGACTGAAGACCGGGGCAGCCACGGTTATCCAGTCCCACAGACCAGGCTCTGGCCTGGCACTGCCACCTGCTCCAAGCGGTGACACCCGGTTTGCTCGCTGTGAAAGGGGATCATGACCAACAGTGACAATCGTGCCCCATACCTTCCTGACTCCACCACGCATCTCCTACTGTGTAACATCGCTAGGGAGGTGCCTCCTACGGTGACTGCCTCGCCCAAGTTTAAGTGCCAGCGTTTTGCTGTCATTTTCAAATTCTCTATCTGCTTCTCAGCAGTCAGATCCATGACTGAGCTCTTTCCAAGAATTTCTGGGCATCAGCGTTGTGGCTCAGTAGGTTAAGTCTCTGCCTGTGATGCCGGCATCTCAGTATGGGTGCTGGTTGGAAACCTGGTTGTGCCACTTCTGGTCCAGTTCTGCGCTAATGCACCTGGACAAGCAGCAGAGGATGGCCCAAGTGCCTGGGCCCCTGCATCCATGTGGGAGACCTGGAAGAAGCTCCTGGCTCCTAGTTTTGGCCTGACCCAGGCCTGGCCATCGCGGCCATTTGGAGAGTCAACCAGCAGATGGAAGCTCGCCCGCTTGCTCTCTCTGTAACTCTGCTTTTCAAATAAAAATCTTTTTAAAGATTTATTTTTTAAAGACTTATTTGAGAAGTAGAGTTACAGACTTTGAGAGGGACAGACAGAGAGAAAGGTCTTCCTTCCATTGGTTCACTCCTCAGATGGCCGCAACGACTGGAGCTGTGCCAATCCAAAGTTAGGAGCCAGAAGCTTCTTCCTGGTCTCCCATGTGGGTGCAGAGGACCAAGGACTTGGGCCATCTGCTACTGCTTTTCCAGGCCATAGCAGAGACCTGGATTGGAAGAGGAGCAGCCAGGACTAGAACTGGAGACCATATGGGATGCCAGCGCCGCAGGCAGAGGATTAACCTACTGCGCCATGGTGCCGGCCCCTAAAGATTTCTTCATTTTAAAGTCAGAATTAAACACAGAAGAAGAGGCAAAGACAGAGAAGTCTTCCATCCACTTGTTCACTCCCCAATTGGCCGCAACGGCCAGAGCTGCACTGATTCGAAGCCAAGAGCCAGGAGCTTCTTCTGGGTCTCCCACGTGGGTGCAGGGGCCCAAGGACTGGGGCTATCTGCTGCTGCTTTCCCAGATGCATTAGCAGTGAGCTGGATTGGAAGTGGAGCAGCCAGGACTCGAACCAGCACCCCTACGGGAGGCTGGCGCTGCAGGTCAGGGCTTTAACCCACTGTGACACAGCACTGGCCCCAATAAATAAAATCTTTCAAAAAAAGAAAAGTTTCTCTCTTTCAATAAAATCTTTAAAAATAAAAAAACAAAGCAATCCGCCCCTAGCTCAGGACAGTGGCTCTCCTCCGACTGTCCTTTACCTAAATCACTCACTCCTTTGGACGTCAGAAACCAAAGCAGCACAGCTGAGTCTCCCAGAGCCAGCACAAGCCCTGAGACGAGAGCATCCCGTCCCCCATTCCACCCGCCCTCGTGTCTGCAGTCACCAGCCAGCTCGTCCCCAGTCACATGTTTCCAATGACCGCAATAACGAGATGACACCGCGCTAGCACGCTGTGGCCTAACGACACGGGGGAGAGGCCGTGCCAACCAGGGTCAAGTCTCCTCTGTGTCCCGTCTGGAATAAATGCACGTTCAGTATAACAGACACAAACAGGTTCAAGTAAGCGGACTGGAAATGTTACAGTAAGCAAACACTACTGATGGGCAAACTGGATTCTCTCCCCGATGGAAACTTAGTAGGCTTTGGTTTAGGGTACATATAGATTTTTCTTTCCAGAAAAGAAGGTATTTTGTAATGCTAAAAAGTCAGCTTATAAAAAGGACATAAAAATCAATGTGGGTGCCAGGGCTGTGGCGTACTGGGTAAAGCAACCGCCTGCAGTGCCAGCATCCCATATGGGCGTCAGTTCTAGTCCTGGCTGCTCCACTTCCAATCCAGCTCACTGCTAATGCATCTGGGAAAGCATTAGAAGATGGCTCAAGTCCTGGGGCCCCTGCACTCCCATGGGAGACCCAGAAGAGGCTCCTGGCTCTGGTTTGGTCCAGCTCTGGCCGTTGCAGACATTTGGGGAGTGAACCAGCAGATGGAAGACCTCTCTTTCTGTCTCTTCTTCTACCTGTAGCTCTCTCTCTCTCAAATTAATAAATATTTTTTTTTAAAAAGCACAATTACGGCGCCGGCACACTGGGTTCTAGTCCCGGTTGGGGCGCCGGATTCTGTCCCGGTTGCCCCTCTTCCAGGCCAGCCCTCTGCTGTGGCCCGGGAGTGCAGCGGAGGATGGCCCAAGTGCTTGGGCCCTGCACCCCATGGAAGACCAGGAAAAAGCACCTGGCACCTGGCTCCTGCCATCGGATGAGCGCGGTGTGCCGGCCGCAGCGCGCCAGCCGCGGCGGCCATTGGAGGGTGAACCAACGGCAAAGGAAGACCTTTCTCTCTGTCTCTCTCTCACTGTCCACTCTGCTGTTAAAAAAAAAAAAAAGCACAATTAAAAGATCAGTTTATTGGAAAAATCCACATATGGATAATTCCATGAACATTCAAGACTGCAGCTTCGTACATTTCCAAATTTTGCCCCAAGATGAATCTATCTCGTAAGCGTCTTCCACCAGCCTTCTGGGGGCCCTGTGTTTCCATCCCCGGCCTCCCCACCTCAGCAGCCCCTCTTGCGTCACCACGGCTGTGAGACCATCAGTGTTTGTAGCAGAAACACCAAGGCTTCTTGCGCTGGCCATTTCCTTCAGCTTCACCCTCGTGATGGCCTCCACAAGCCTGTCCAATTCCCCTGCGCGCTTTTCACTTGTTCCTCGGTCTGCATTGTGATCCAGATCCAGCGACGGCTCAGCTCCAGGGGGTCAGGGCCCGCGCCCTGACAGGCAGAGTGGACAGAGAGAAAGGTCTTCCTTTGCCATTGGTTCACCCTCCAATGGCCACCGCGGCCGGCGCGCCGCGCTCATCCGATAGCAGGAGCCAGGTGCTTTTTCCTGGTCTCCCATGGGGTGCAGGGCCCAAGCACTTGGGCCATCCTCCACTGCACTCCCAGGACACAGCAGAGAGCTGGCCTGGAAGAGGGGCAACTGGGACAGAATCCGGCGCCCCAACCGGGACTAGAACCCGGTGTGCCGGCGCCGTAAGGCGGAGGATTAGTCTGCTGAGCCACAGCGCCGGCCTCACTTCCACTTCTTAATTCAAGATTTTATTTTTATATTATATGAAAGGCAGAGAGGGAGAGAGGGACACACAGAGATCTTCCATCTGCTGGTTCACTTCCCAAATGGCCACAACAGCCCAGGCCAAAACCAAGAGCCTGAACCGCCATCCCAGTCTTCCAGGTGAATGGCAGGGGATGAAGTCCCTGGGCCGTCACCCGCTGCTGTCCCAAGCACATAGCAGCAGCTGGAACGAAGCCGTGCAGCCAGGACTTGCACCGGCGCTCAGATATGGGATGCGGCCCCGCCAAGCGGCAGCTCCACCTGCTGTGCCACAACGCCGGTCCCATCTGGGCTTCCAGAGGATGACAAAGGCGACTCTGACGTCATTCGGGTTTGTGGGGGGACGACTTGGATTCTATGGTGAGAAGACCAGCCAGGCAGCATGGCCTCATCCCCTTCTCCTTCTGTGGGAGAATCCTGCTCTCTGTCCAGTTCTGAAATCCCACAACTGATCCTCCCATGAAAGCCAGGCCCTAAGCAAGCATCGTGATGCACATTCACCCAGAACCTGCTGCAGGTTCACCCGGGAACGATTAGAAAACAACCTGAGACAACTGTTACCATCACTAACACACAGAAGACTTCACTACTCAGGTCTTTCCAAACAGCTCATGAAAAATTATTAATGTAGGGGCCAGCGCTGTGGCACAGTAGGTTAAACCTCTGTTTGGGGTGCCAGCATCCCATGTGGGCACCGGTTAGAGTCCTGTTGCCCCTCTTCTGATCCAGCTCTCTGCTATGGCCTGGGAAAGCAGTGGAAGATGGCCCAAGTCCTTGGGCCCCTGCACCCACATGGGAGACCCGGAAGAAGCTCCTTTGGATTGGCCCAACTCTGGCCTTAGTGGCCATTTGGGGAGTGAACCAGCAGATGGAAGACCTCTCTCTGTCTCTCCTTCTCCAACTCTGCCACTCAAATATATAAATCCTTGAAACATATTATTAAGACCAGTTTTTAAAACCTACAAGCAATAAAAATAACCAGCACAGTCAGTAAATTCTCACCTGTAATTGGCCAAAAACAACAACAAAAACAAAAACAACACCTCATAAAGCATCGCAGTTCTGGAATGCTTACAGAACAAAGCTGCCAGTATGGGGAAAAACGCAGACGATAGGAATTCCATTTTTTTTGAGAACTTGTGAATATTCAGACTCAAGAACGCTGGACAGAGAAAAACCCACCATCAGACACTCTCAAAAATACATTGTCTAAAGAGCAGAGGATGGGGTACTGGGCTGGTAAACCATTTGCTGTTTTCACTCGGCACCTACTAGCTACGCTGATGCTGTCTGCTACATTGTGAAGGCCTGAGGCTGGAACATTCCGGATTACAACTTCCCCACCCCAGCCAGTAAGCTCACACAAGTCCCCATAACGGGAGGTGCGCTGTGCAACACGGGCTCCCGTGCACTGTATGTAGGCCATGAGGGGCGGTACCAGTGAGTGCCTAAGAGCCCGCCGCCCTGAGCCAGGGTCAGTAACCATGGTGCCTCCACCGCCGGCAGCCACCGCAGGTGCACAGAGACTCACTGGAGCACAGCCATGCCCGGATCCACCCAGCTCCCCCGGCCGCTCCCGCTCTCCATGTGAGCCGAGCCGTCACAACAGATAGCACGTGTCCCCAAGCCTAGAACCTTCCGTGGACCTCGTGGGAAGGTTACACGCCTGCCCTGCACAGATGGTCTGCGACCGTGACAGAGGAGAAAACCAGCAACAAAAGACCCAAGGCTCCGAGTGCAGTCTCACCTCACACTCACTGGCAGCCGCCCAGGTCCCGGATGTCACTCGCTGGGCAACACCAGCTGCTCGGAGGCCCGAGTTAGGAAGGGTCGACACATCCCGGGGGTCCCGGGTCACCTCCCCAAGGTGCAGGACAGACCGCACTGACAACCCCAGCACACTGTCTCCAGCCAGCCGAGGTCGGCTCCGAGTCCATCCCCGCATGGTGATCCTGCGGCCAGCCCAGGACTGCGGCAGCGGAGAGACGGCCATGTGCTCCGGCTTGCTGTCAGCCGCGTCCTCGGACATTCTCCTGTACCCTGGCCACACACACCTGCCTCCCGCTAACTTCTCTCTCCTGGGGCCAGTCTGGCCTTGCACCGACGCTGAGTCAGTCTAGCTTCTCCCTGAACTCAGTCTCACCAACGTGAGTGCGTGATGAGAAACAAAACCAAAACCACCACCAACCCAGAAACTCGCCGAGGGGTTCTTAGGAAAGCCCGATTCCAGAACACGCTTTCTCACCACGGCGCCCCTGCAGGTTTGGTTTTTCATCAACCAGTCGAGGGAGTGGTTACTGGTGTGGCGAACGCTACAAAGTCTAGGTGCTCTCGATCCTTCGGGGACGCTGTCCTGCCCGTCCTGAGCCCACGGGGCCTCCTCGGCCCGAGCTCTCACCGCACCAGGCTGAAGGCAAGGCAAAGTCTTCCTTCCGCAGCCCAGGTGCAGGCGGAGAGGCTGGTAGGCGCCGCCGCCAGGAATGCCCTCCACGGCCAGCCCAGGGCTCCCACACAGACTTCTCCTGCCCAGGCCGCTGCCTCCCCAACCCTAATGGGCTGAGATTCCACGTGATGGCTTTTGATCTAGGACGAGTTCCTTGGCCTCACTCAGCCAGGATCAGAGACTCAAGGGTTAAAACGAACTAATCCAGATCTTTAACACCTGAATCTCCACTGGGAGGTGCCCGGGTCTCCATGGCTTCCAACCAGCAGGTGGTTCTAATCAAGGGGAAGTGGGGAAGTCTGCCCCGCTACCATCTTCCCATTAGTGCGCAGCCAGGTCCACGGACGCCCATGCAAGGGGGCAGCTTCCCTGGGCTCCGCCCACCCAGCCACGCACCCTCTTCCTCCACAGGGTCCGCGGCAGGGCTCCACAGAGCGCTCTGAAGATGCCAGACCGAGGTCCTTGTGGACCGCACCACGTGGAAGGTTCCAGAACCTCAGGAATCCCAGGTCCGGCCTCTCCCGCATCAGTGCGCCCAAGCCAGGTCCCCACGGGACTCAGAATCCGTTCCAGCCTCGCTTTCCCAAGGAGCAGAGAGCGGGGCAGAGCGAGGGGTTTGTCAAGGGAAGGGCTCACCTGTGCGGCTGCTGCCAAGTCCCACAGCGGCTGTCTGCAAAGCGGGAACCAGGGGAGCTGGGATCGGGGCGCGGACGGAGCCCGCGGGACCCAGAACCCGGGAGCCGCCGGCGTCCTTCTCGGTCTCCTGCCGCTGTCCATGAGCTCCGGGTCGACTGGTGCAAGTTCCGGAGTGGAAAAGCCACAGACCCTGGGGTTCTGACCCCGGAGGTGGGAGAACTGAGACCTGCAAGCGCCGGGAGCGCAGGCGCTCACCCTCCCTCCGCCCTGTATCTCCCAGGTTCCTCCTGATGGGATGGAGCCGCCCACTCGGAGGCGGGTCCCCACGCGTGCGCAGACTCAAAACAGACCTCACAGCTGCCCCTGGTTGCCCATTCTTTCCCGTCCCCAAGTCAGGAGGGGAGCGGGCCCAGTGTGCGCAGACGCCCTGTGGCTCCACCTGCGCCTACTCCCGGCCCCCTGATCCAGTCACAGTGGCACCCGGACCAACGCCCCAGCACCAGTGGCCCAAGGTCAACAACGAGTCGCAGAACCAAGATCCTAAAAAACGAATTTGCGGCCGGCGCCGTGGCTCAACAGGCTAATCCTCCGCCTTGCGGCGCCGGCACACCGGGTTCTAGTCCCGGTCGGGGCACCGGATTCTGTCCCGGTTGCCCCTCTTCCAGGCCAGCCCTCTGCTGTGGCCCAGGAGTGCAGTGGAGGATGGCCCAGGTGCTTGGGCCCTGCACCCCATGGGGAGACCAGGAAAAGCACCTGGCTCCTGGCTCCTGCCATCGGATGAGCGCGGTGCGCCGGCCGCAGCGCGCCGTCCGCGGCGGCCATTGGAGGGTGAACCAACGGCAAAAGGAAGACCTTTCTCTCTGTCTCTCTCTCTCACTGTCCACTCTGCCTGTAAAAAAAAAAAAAAAAAAAAAAACGAATTTGCTCTTGGACGTGCATAATTCAATTAAAACATCACCTAGTCACCTCCTTTCTCCCTCTAGACAGAAGAATGACGTCACGGGAAGCCTTACCAGGTGCTAAATAAAATTCATGGGAAGACATGGACTTGGACCAGGCACCTGCACTGGGCCCACAGACCCAGACAGCTCCATCCAAGCCACGGGCTGTGGCTGTGACACAAGGCCCTGTAGCCAGGTCACTGCTTAGGCTGTGAGCAATTACCTAGTTCAGCCGAGGCCGCCCTGCAGCTGTGGGCACTGACCTGGAGCCTGGCGCTCATCTCTGCACCCACGTCCCGTGGTCCAGCAGTGCTGTGCACCTGGTGTGGATGAGCAACCTCAGAACCTGCCCCATGTCCGGAGCCGCCTGGTTCTGGTATCATTTTCGCTGTATGATGCTCTTCTCAAACACACTCCACTCCATGTACTTGGCCTAAGGAAGTTCCTCTGCCCCAGGGAGCGCTGTCTCCTTCCAAACTGAGCCCCTGGGCCCAGGTCTGGCAGCTGCGCCCCGGTGCTAACGCCCAGGCTCTGCCCCAGCTGCTCCTGTGTGGGGCAGGAACCAGCAGCCACCTGGGCCTGGGAGGAACCGTTCACTGGGGAGGGGCCTGGCTCTTCCTCTCGGCCTCAGTTCACCCGTTCGTAAGAGGAGGGGCCAATGCCCACAGCCTAGGTCTGCAGGGATGGGGCTGAGGCTGTGAATGCAAGCTGAGCCTGAGGCAGAGGCGCAACTCCACAGGGAGCCAGGGAGCCAGTGGGGGAGGGGAGGGGAGGCAGCCCCTGGACCTGGAGGCTGAGCCCCCCAACCCGGGGGGGGGGGGGGGGGCTGATCTGCCTCCCTGGTGCTAGGGAAGGGAACCCAGGCAGACTGTCACATGGGCGTCCAGATGGGAGAACTCGCTCTCCCTGCACACACAGGAGGATGAGGGGCCTGTGGATGGACATCTCCAGGGACAGCCCTGACCCACTGAAGATCAGGGACACTGGGCCCCTTCCTGCACGACCCTGGAGTACTCTGCCTTGTGTTTGTCCCCAGATGGGGAAGAGGTGGCATCTTGAGCAGCATGGGGGGGTGGGATCTTAAGCAGTGACCTTTTACCCTTCTGTACTTTCCTGAACACTAAAGGCCCCTTCTGAGTGCTGCTTGGGGTGCACTTTGGGCACCCTCCACCAAGCACCCTTGGTCCAGGCTCCCCTGTGCCCCCCAGCCTGTGGGGTCGGGGCTCTGATTCCCCAGCAGCGCGGCTCTGTGCACTGGGAGTCCCTCGGCCCAGGATCAGACTCTGCATGTGGACAGGTTCCTGGCTGAAACTCCAACTCCAACTGCACCCAACCAAGGGGTCTGCGGGCACCTGCAGAGGGCGGTGTGTGCCTGAGTGCATGCAGCCACTGCGGCCACAGACCCCGGGCCCTGGTGCTGCCAAACCTTCCCTGTGCCCAGAGAAGCCCTGGCAGCTCCGTGTGATTGACGCCTCAGCATCAGCACCACGACGTTGCACACAGCACAAACCACAGCAAACCCAACTTAGCTGGGACAGTCCCCCAGGCTGCCAGTCTGCAACCTGGTGTGTGGATGGATCCTGCCTGTTCCTGGTGTCCTGGATCTCTGGGGAGACCCCAGCACAGCCACTTCCCTGAGGACTCTTCTATGTTCTTGGTCCACGGCTGGGAGCTTCGCAGCCATAACCTCACTCACTCAGGCCCCAGCCCTGGGAGGCAGGATGACCACCACCATTTCCCAGTTTGGGGGCTGCGGGTCAGGTCCATACGGGATGTGGGACACCAGGAAGAGGCAGGACTCCTGACTGGGCTGGAGAAGTGTCAGAGAAGGCAAGATGGCTTAGAGCAGGCACTGTGGGTTCCTGTGGGCAGGGGAGGAGGAGGGGCACAGGGAGGTGCAGGTGCCCTCGTCCTAGATGCTCCTGGGTCTCTCTGAGGACAAAGAAATGGAGACAGAGCCCCAAATCAGGCTCAGGGCCTCCAACAGGGGAGGGACAGAGAGGCAGGGAGACGGGGCAAGGACAAAGGAAAGGCCAGTGGGGGTCACAGGAAGGAGCCAGCTCCCCCACAGCCCAGAACCCACAGACGCTGACAGCTCCCAGAACCCTGCCCAGGTGGCCAATCGCCTCTAAGGCCCCAGCCCTACCCAGCAGCCAGGGGAGTCTGGTGCTGTTCCGGGTGCTCCCTTGGAGGCAGGTGCTCCCCTCACTCACACCCCCTTGACAGAGCCAGACACAGAGGCCCCAGGGGGTGGGAAACGAAGGCAGTGGCAGCAGTGGGCACTGAGCCGGGACTCAGCCCAGGCCCCGGGCGCGGCTCCAAGCTGCCTTCTCCAGGCTCCCAGCGCTCCGCTCCCCCGTGTGTGAGCAAAGATGCCCGTCACCAGCACTAAGTCCTTGATGTTTTTCCATCGACAATTTACTGAGTAACGCATTTCTGTCTAACTCATAAATCTGTTAACGTGCAGGCACAGAGGCAGTAGTGCAGGGCGATCCATGGGCACCAACAGAGGCAACGAGGTTCTTCCCAGGCAGCAGCTGCTCCCCAGGGACGGAGCATCCACGGGGTCCTGTCCTTGGGGCAGCGAGGACGATGGACATTCGACACCTCTTCTGGAAGGGCAGGGTTCGGAAGCTGGGCGTCTCAAGTCCATCTTCCGGTAGACGATCGTGGTGACCTGGGGGCAGCCACAAAAGTCACGGGGTCCTGTCCTTGGGGCAGCGAGGACGAGGGACACTCGACACCTCTTCTGGAGGGCGAGAGTTCTGAAGCTGGGCGCGCTGGAATCCATCTTCCTGTGGACGATCGTGGTGACCTGGGGGCAGCATAGAGGCAAGTGGTCCTCTCCTTTTGGCACCGAGGACGAGGGACACTCGACACCTCTTCTGGAAGGGCAGGGTTCGGAAGCTGGGCATCTCAGAGTCCATCTTCCGGTGGACGATCATGGTGTCCTGGGGGCAGCCAGAGAAGCCATGGGGTCCTGTCCTTGGGGCAGCGAGGACGAGGGACATTTAAACCTGTACAGGAAGGGCGAGGAATCCAAAGCTGGGTGTCTCACAGTCCATCCAGCCAGGATCTGCCCCGGCCTCGTCCCCTCCTTAGACCCTAGTACAGAGCTGCACACAGCCAGCGCCCACGCTGCTGAGGGGCACAGACAGCAAAGAGGAGTATGGCTGAGGCTGCTGGAGCCTGCAGAGACTGCAGGGGGGGAGCCCACAGCCCCTCTGCACTCTCCCCTGACCCATAAGGGCCCATGGGCATCAGTGTGAGTCCCATCCCCCCTCCCCTCTGCACCAGCTCCATTCCCTGCACACAGACACGAAGCCAATGGACGCCCAAGCTGCCTGGGGTGACCCCGCCCCCTGTGGGTGAGTCCCTTACCACCAAGAGGTCCTTCCACAGGAAGTCTCCTTGCTGGCGCAGATCGGGTGTCTGGGGCTTCTGTGGGTCTTGACCCTTGGAGAGCGCCGCAGACGGGGCAGCAGAGCCCTGTGCACAGGACAGAGGGGCCCGCACTGCCTCTGCCCCTCCCCTGCAGACAGAGGCGACGCAGCTGAGTCCCCCGCAGGCTCCATCTCGCAGTAACAACCCTTCTCCCGCCCCCGTGCAGACAGCACCTGTCTCACCTGACAGCCTTCTCAGCTCGGGCCCAGGAGCCGCCATGGACACCTGCTGCCCCGCTCTGCTGAGGGACGCGGGAGCCACTGGGACACAGAGGCCTTGGGGGACCGGCAATCAGTCCCCGCCCCAGGAAGTCCCCTCCCAGGAAGTCCCCATCCAGGATGTGATTCTGGCCTCGGGATTCTTCTCCCTCTCCCGGGGCTCTCCCAGGAAGGGAGACAAGTGGTGCCCAAATGAATATGGAACAACAGAAATCAAACAACAAAAATGAACAAACTCACTCTGCTCCCGTTACCAACAGAAAACATGAACTGTATCAATTAAACCAGATGAACAACGGAGACTGTTCTATCAGAATAAAATGTTAAAATGAGAAAACGCAAAAATGAATATGAATGGTGGCAGGAAACAAAGTAAAATAGAAAAAGTACAAAGTCATCAAAATGGAAAAAGAAAAAACAAGTTTGACCCAACAGGAGCCACAGGATCCGATTCTTCCTCCGGATTCCTCTCCCTCTCCAGGGCTCCCCAGGAAGGGTCAGCAGGGCTGACGTCTGGGAGACCCCGAGCAGCAGCTGACACAGATCAGCTCTCACGGCTCTGACGACTTGAGCACAAACGAAGATGAAACCAACAGAAATCAAATGAACAGAAATCAAAACACAACATGGACAAGTCAGCTCACATCACCAGCAGAAAACATGAACTAAATGAAGTCAACTAGACTCACAACTGAGACTAATCCTATCGAAACAGTTAAAAGTGAGAAAACACAAAAAAGGAATAAACATAAAGAAAAAATTCCAAGAACCTGAACTGTAATAACAACCAAAGCAGACGGCCTCACGGTCTTATTTTAAAAAGGGAATAAAAATGAGAAAAAAAAAAACTCAAAGTGAAAAATGGAAACTCAACAACAGGAGAAAATATAAAGAACAACCACAAACAAGAGAAAAGTCAAGGAAAAAAGTGAAGAAAAAATCCAAATGGAAATGAAATATCCAAGGACAATCAATAAGAAAGGGAAAAAGACTGTGAGTGCTGGAGGAAATCAAAATAAACAAAATAGAAAAAAAAAGAACAAAATTATCAAAACAGAAAAAGAAAAAACAAATTTGACCAAAACGACAGCAGGAGGAACAAAAACAAAACAAGGGAAACTCAGGCAGCTGCTCCCAGCCTCAGGTCCCCAGGACAGCGCTTCCTGGGCAAATGACAGAACCCAGGCCCAGCCAAGGCTCTGTGCAGGCAGCAGGCATGACGTCACAATGGCGCCTCTGATGTCAGAGCAGGAAACTGCAGCCGGTGCTGCCCTCTGCTGGATTACACAGGAACCTTTCCACTTGAGTAGGACACAGGTCTGCTCAATTCTTTCTTAGGTTGAAGAGAGTGATATTAGTGTTTTGAGAAATTAAACCCTGTAGGATATTTCAAAACCTTTTGATTTCTTGTATTGACATCTCTCATCACATTTGCCTTTTGAAGACTCAATGTATCCACTCCTTTAATTCAACCCCTGAATGATCACTCTCAAACCATGGTGCAGCGTCACTGGCATCGTGACACTACATAAAATGTTCTGTCACTCAAGACACTGGTGCTGTGACAGGGCTGTAAAGCCACAGCTCACGGGGCCTGCATCCCGTATGAGTGTCTGTTCATGTCCCAGCTGCTCCATTTTTTAATTTTTTTAAAGGGATTTATTTATTTATTCAAAGGCAGATGGAGGAGGACAGAGAGAGGGAGACAGAGAAGGTCCCCGTGTTAGCACCACAAACTCTGTGCACAGCAGGAGCCACAGCAAACAGAACCGACCTGGCCCATCCCACAGGCTACCAGTTTGCAACCTGGTGGGGAGTCCTTTTCCTACAGAGGCTGCAGGGGGGCTCCTGCAGGTCCTGGTGTCCCGGATCTCAGAGGAGACCCCAGCACAGCATCTGTCTGCCCTGAGGACTCGCCTATGGGCTCGTCCACTGCTGGGAGCTTCGCAGCCATAACCTCACTCACTCTGGCCCCAGCCTGGGAGGCAGGATGACCACCACCATTTCCCAGCATGGGGGAGGAGTCAGGTCCATACAGGATCCATATGGGCACCCAGGGAGGCAGGAGTCCTGGCCTGGGGTGGAGCCCATAGGCCAGGAAAGGGAAGACGGCCACGAGCGACCACTGGGGTTCCCTGTGGGAGGGGCAGGACGGGGCACAGGGAGTGTCAGGTGCTCCCGGCCTGGCTGCTCCTGGGTCCCCCTGAGGACAGAGAAGTGGAGAGGGAGCCCCAAATTCAGCTCAGGGCCTCCCCCAGGGGAGGACAGAGAGGCACAGAGCAGGGCCCAGAAGGTCAGCTCAGCAGTGCCTGCTCCCTCCTGGGCCTGCACCCAGCACTGCCCCACAGCACCTCTCCAGGGCCCCAGCAGGGGGCGCTCACCCCATGCAGCCAGCTCACAGGGCAACCTGGGGCCTGGTGCCCTGCCTCCCTGAGCCTTGGGCCCTGCATTCGGCCTGCCCCTGTCCTTGGGCCTGGCATCAGGGCTGGACATGGCCTGGAGACCTGGTGGAGATGTGAGGACAGAACCCTCCTCAAAGGGCCCGACGTCCCTCGCCTGAGTCCCTTTACCACTGGAAGGCCCCACTCTGCCCCTGATGGGCAGTGAGCACCTGCCACCCTCCTGACAGGAACAGCCCCAGGGCTCCAATCTCCCCTACCACAGACGCCGTGCAGTGTCCTCCCTTACACACGCCCACTCTGAAGCTCTAACTCCGTGTGTGCAAAGGTCCAGGGGCAGAGGTGGCAGCAGATCCCCTCCCTGGCTGCCTGGTCAGCGCCCAGGGCTGTGACTGCTGTTGGCCCTGTTCTTCCTTCTGCTCACCCTCCTGGCGGGGCGCTCACACCGGGCAGATGTGGCTCTGCCTCTTGGGATGAGGTCACTGCCGAGGGCAGGCGAGTCCTAGCTTCTGCGGTCACCCTGTGGTAGGTCAGCTGCTGAGCGTCTGTCCCCACAGGCTGTCACAGGATGTGACCCTGATGGCAGGTGGTGGTGTCCCTGGAGGTGCACCTGCTGAGGGCTCCGTCCCTGACTCAGACTTGTTCTGCCAACTGCAGAGCTGTCACTGGCCATTGGCTACTGAGGCTCAAGAACAGTGTGGCCGTGCAGCCTTGCTGCCTGGCTTGGCTGAGCTCTTCCTGTTGAGTGAGCCGGGTTCTGAATGGTCCCTGGGGTCCACAGAGCTGCCGCTGGGGGGCTCCGTGGTATGCAGCTGGGAGGTGCTCCACCTGCAGCCACTGCTCCTGCTGCTCCTGGAGGGCGTGCCGTAGCAGCCATGTCTGTCTTCTCCTCCTATGGGTCAGGGCCTGGTGGTTCTCGACACACCCCCACGCCACAGCCACAGGTCTGCCTCAGGGCTGGAGGGCCAAATCCAACCCGCCAGAGCGGTGAGGTGCTGCCAGCGCCTCCTCACTGATGGACAGGGCCGTGTCGCCGCAGGTGCCGGCATCGCGTGCAGACTGCAGGATCCGATGCTGGCAGGGCCGGCTCGGGGTCCCGGCGCTTCCTGAAGGCGGTGAACACAACTGCTGGGGTTACTGGGGGCCTTCTGGGAAACCTTCTCCGAATTAAATACAGCAGGGAAACTCCCCATGAAAGTGACAGCCCCGTGCTCCTTTCCAGATTCCCTGGAGCCCTCACCGGCACTGGGACCCCGGGTGCAGGGCTCCCCACCTCCTGGTCACAGACGCCTCGGGCCCAGGCGTCCCCTGGGCTGAGCAGTTTCCTGCGCACATGAAAAGGTGCTGGCAGAGCCTGAGGCCACCCCTCTGGAGATGAGGACCCGGGGGTGGGGTGGAGGCAGAGTCAGCCAGGGCGGTGCTGTGTCTGCTCCCACCCTGGGGGAGCTTCAGCTTGCTAGGGTGGGACCGCACTCCCACAGCCAGAACAGAGCCCACAGGGCCCCCAGGAAGCCCCTTCTCCCTCCCTCTCTCTGCTCCCCATGGCCCTGGCCCCTCCTGCCAACCCTGGGTTGAGGAGTCACAAGCACCTGGGCCACCAGCTCAGCCCAGAGCTCACTCCGGGGCCTTCCCTTGTTCTGGACTGGACTTTGAACCCGGCAGGCGCCTGTTCTCCTGAGACCTCCCCAAGTCCACGTGTGGGTGTCCATGTGGACAGGGCTGTGTCAAGGCAGAGACAACCTGGGGGCATACTCAGAGGTCCTGCACTCCTGCCCCTAGAGGACTCTGAGAGCCCCAGGCCTGAACCTAGCTGTGCCCAAACTCACACCCATGAAATCCTCCACACTAAACAAGGCCCAAGCCCAACATTTCCTGGGACCTAGGCAAGTCACTATAAAATATTCCTGATATTTAACACCTGCTTTTATTTATGGCAATACCCAGGACTCCGTGGCTTCCAGCCAGCAGGTGGTTCTAATCCCGGAGGGATGTGGGAGGAGCTGCCTGCTACCATGGCCCTGTTAATGTGCAGCTGGTCAGTGCATGCCTGTGCAAGGGGCAGCTCCCGGGACTCCGTCCACACAGCCACCTGGGCCCTCTTGGTTCTCACGGTCAAGAGGAGGGATTCACAGAGGCTCTGAGGACACCTGACTGAGGTCCTTGCCCCCAACCCACCTGGGAGATTCCAGAGCCAACAGAAATCCATGACCCTGCCTCTCTGGCACATATGTGCCCAGCAAGGTCCCCAGATGATTCATAATCTGGTCCAGCCACGGTTCCCTGGGAGCCAAACACACGGCGCAAGAGAGTGGTGCCAGGGAAGGGGTCTGTCAGGGAAAGGGCTCACCTGTGACGGCAGCTGCCAAGTCCTGGGACGGCCGTCTGCCAAGCAGGAAACCAGGAGAGCTGGGAGCAGGTACAGACCGAGTCCCCAGGACCCTGGACCCAGGACCCAGCAGCCGCCGGGTTCTTCTTGGTCTCAGGCTGCAGCTGGGAGTCTCAGGTCACTGTGTGAGTTCCAGAGTGGAAAAGCCACAGACCCTTGGGAGTGGGACCCAAATACTTGAGCCATCACCCTCTGTTTCCCAGCATGGCAGGGGGCTGGATTAGAAGTGGAGGGTTGGCACACCATTTTGGCAATGACATGGCCGCTTCACCCACTGCACCACAGTCTCAGGCCCTAACTTTCTCATCACAGTCCTCTGGGCAGTCATTAGCAAAGAGTCAAAGTCAAGGTAGAAAGTAAAATACATCTGCCACCTCTCCCCTCAGAGTCAAAAGCAACTAGAGACAGAGACATCCCCACTGCTGTTTGAAACTCTCACTTCTTTTTTTTTTTTTTTGAAAAAAAAATTTGTTTGACAGATAGAGTTAGACAGTGAGAGAGAGAGAGAGAGACAGAGAGAAATGTCTTCCATCTGTTGGGTTCAGCCCCCAAATGGCCGCTATGGCTGGAGCTACACTAATCTGAAACCAGGAACTAGGTGCTTCCTCCTGGTCTCCCATGCGGGTACAGGGGCTCAAGCACTTGGCCCATCCTCCACTGCCCTCCCAGGCCACAGCAGAGAGCTGGACTGGAAGGGGAGCAACTGGGTTTAGAACCTGACACCCACATGGGATGCTGGTGCCGCAGGTGGAGGATTAACCAGGTGAGCCACCGTGCTGGCCCCGAACCTCTCACTTCTACTGTGGAAGGTGCTGAAGAGACCCAAAAGGAACAGGAAGCATCTGGTGGGGTGCCCTAACCTCTCCCTCTCCTCAGGCTCCTGCTGGTCCCCCCTCCCCACCCTGACCCAGCCATCTCCTCTTTAGAAGATAATAAAGCAGGGCTGGCGCCGTGGCATAGCAGGTAAAGCCGCCCCCTGCAGTGCTGGTATCCCATATGGGTGCCAGTTCAAGTCCCAGCTGCTCCACTTCCCATCCAGCTTTCTGCTATGGCCCAGGACAACAGTAGAAGATGGCCCAGGACCTTGGGCCCCTGCACCTGCGTGGGAGACTCAAAAGAAGCTCCAGGCTCCTGCCTTCGGATCGGCACAGCTCCGGCTGCTGCAGCCATTTGGGGAGTGAACTAGCAGATGGAAGATCGGTCTCTCTCTCTCTCTCTCTCTCTCTCTCTCTCTGCCTTTGCCTCTCTGTAACTTAGCCTTTCAAATAAATAAATATTAAAAAAGACCTAAAGGTGGTGTCTACGTGCCATGCTACCGGGATTACAGCAGAGAACTTGGACTCTGAACTCAAAACGCATCTCTAAAGAGCCAGAGGTAGACAAAAGCAAAACAGGAGGCAAATCCAACACCCAGATTCACTATCACCAAAGTCAGGCTCTACTGAGCACATCTCTCACAGAGCACCAGGCTGGAACACCCAGCACAGCCTTGAGAAAAACAAAACCACACGATGCTGCAGCACCCCCCAGATCCAAGTGCCGGAGAGCTGAGATTCCTGCAGGACACACCTGGTGAGAGACGCCCCCACCCCATGGGGCCCCGTGCCCACTACCCACCCCACTGCACAGGCAGAAGACAGTGAACAGCATGGGGACACCTGAGTCTTCAGTCAGTAAACCCAAGTCCAGGTGGCTCATGAACTTGAGCTTCACTGGGACCCATATGACCCACAAATGCTCTTGACTTTGTGGACAGAGGTGGAAGTGCCTTCTCCCCTACTGTGACCCCACTGTGAAATCCCCACCTGGACCCAAGGTCAACCACGACCCAGCAGGCAACCTCTCTGATCTATGGACTTGCTCTAGTGTGCACCTCACAACTCAGCCTTGTGTCAGCATTCGAAATAACGCACTCACCAGGATTCATCCACCCACCTGGGCTGCAGACTCTCGAATGGTGCAGACAGTCTGCTCATTTGTATCCCACACACACTCTCCGTAACTGCCTACTTCACTTGGGAGACACGCTCCTGAATGAACAGTGGGTCACTGAAGAAATCAAAAAGGAAGTTTAAAAATTCTTTGAAGCTAATGAACACGGGAAGGCAACAGATCAAAACTTATGGCTCAAAGCAAAAGCTGTGTTGAGAGGAAAGTTTATAGCATTAAGTGGCTACATTAAAAAATGGAAAGGTGTCAAATAAATAATTTAATTCAAGGGCCTAGAAGAACCAGAGAAAACCATACTCAAGACTAGTACAAGGAAAGACACTTAAAAATAAATAGACAAAATAGATATTTTAAAATTACAAAAGATTAGTGAAATCAAGAGCTAGCTTTTCAAAAAGGTAATCAAAACTGATTAAGCCACTAGCCAGATTAACCAAGAAAAAGAGAGAACATTCAAATCAATGAACTCAGGGATGAGGCCAGCATTGTGCTCAGGCGGTTAGACTGCTGCCTGCAATGCTGGCCTCGCACACTGGAGCACTGGTTCCAGTCTAGGCTGTTCTGCTCCCAGTCCAGCCTTCCTGAGAATGAGCCTGGGAAGGCGGCAACAGATGACCCAATTATTTGGGTCCTTACCTCCCATCTGGGAAACCCAAATGGAGTTCCAGCCTGGAGCTTAGGCCTGGCTCAACCCTGGATGTTGTGGCCATATGAGGAGTAAACCAGTGGATGGAACCCACCCCCACCACCTCTCTCTCTTTTTCAAATAAATACACAAAGTCTTTTTTTAATTATTAAAATATAGAATCAGAGATGAAAAGGGATATATAACAACTGATATCTGATATCCCAGAAATACAAATGGTCATTAGGGACTATCATGAAGAACTATAAACCAACAAATTGGAAACCTAGAAGAAATAGATAAATATATTTCTGGACACATGTAATTCACCAAACTTGATTCACAAAGACATAAAAAAAACTAAGCAGACCAATGACCAATGATGAAACTAAATCAATAATGCAGAGTCTCCCACCAAAGAAAGCCCTGGACCTGATGGCATCCCCGCGGAATTCCACCAAACTTTTAATGAAGAACCAACACCAATTCCTCCCAAACTATTGCAAACAACTGAAATGGAGGGGAACACTTCCAGACTCATTCTGTGAGGCCAGTGTTACCTAAATTCCCAAATCAGATAAGGATACAACAACAACAAAAGAACTATAGACCAATATCCTTGATGAACATAGATGCAAAAATCCTCAGCCAAATACTAGAAAATAATATCTAACCACACATCAGAAAGATCATCCGGGGGCAGGCACTGTGGTCTAGCAGGTTAGGCTGACACCTGTGATGCCAGCATCCCACATGGATGCTGGTGTGAGTCCCAGCTGCTCCACTTCTGATATAGCTCCCTGCTAATGCACCTGGAAAAGCAGCAGAAGATGGCCCCCGTGTTGGGACTCCTGCATTCACATGGGAGACCTGGACAAAGCTATGGGCTCCTGGCTTTGGCTTTTTCCAGTCCTGGCTATTGTGGCACAGTTTAACCACATCTGAGGAGTAAGCCAGCAGATGTAAGATCATTCTCTGAAACTGCCTTTCAAATATATTTTAAAGATTTACTTACTCATTTGAAAGGCAGAGTTACAGAGAGGGAGAGGCAGAAGCAGATAGACAGAGAAGTCTTCCATCTGCTGCTTCACTCCCCAAATGGCCACAACGGCCAGGGCTGGGCCAGACCAAAGCAATGAGCCAGGAGCTTCATCCAGGTCTCCCATGTGGGTGCAGGGGCCCAAGGACTTGGGCCATCTTCCAATGCTTTCCCAGGAGCATTAGGAAGGAGCTGGATTGGAAGTGAAGAAGCCAAGACTCAAAGTGGCACCCACAGGGGATGCCAGTGCTACAGGAGGCAGCTTAACCCACTACGCCACAGCACTGGCCCCATAAATAAGTCTTTAATAATAATAAAAAAAAGATGATCCATCCTGATGAAGTGGTATTTATCCCAGGAATGCAGGGATGGTTCAACATCTGCAAGTCAACAAATATCAAATATGACACATCACATCAACAGAATGTAAGATAAAAATCATATGATCATCCAAGTAGATGCAGAGAAAGCATTCAACAAAATGCAACACCCATTCATAATAGAAACCTTAAAAATTATTTAGAGACCACACCTCAACACAATAGGCAATATATAAGAAGCCCACAGTCCACATCATATTGAACAGGGAAAATGTGGAAGCATTTTCACTAAGAACTGGAATCAGACACGGATGTCCACTCTCACTACTTATATTTAATATATTTCTAGAATTTTTAACCAGAGCCATTAGGTCAGAAAAAGAAATCAAGGGGATACAAAGGTTCAGGATATAAAGTCAACACACGCAAAAAAAAACAAAACAAAACAAAAAAACTATAGTATTCTTAAACAGCAAAAATGGTCTGGATGAGAAAGAACTTATAAGAAAAATCCTATTCATAATAACTACAAAAAATTAAATACATTGGGACAAAATTAACAAAGGATCTGAAAGGTCTCTACAAAGAAAATTACAAAACACTAATCATAGAAATAGAAGACCCCTTCCAAAATGGAAAACTCTTCTGTGTTCATGGATTGGAAGAATTAATATCATGAAAGTATCCATATTACCCAAAGCAATTTATAGATTTAATGCAACCCCATCAAAATACCAATGACATTCTTGAATTAACTAGAAAAAGCAACCCTAATATTCATATGGAAACACAAAAGACCTCAAAGAGAAGCTTCTGCACAGCAAAGAGTCAGCAGTGAAGAGACAGGCGATGAGATGGGAGAAAGTATTGACCAATTAAGCCTCTGATAAAGGGTTGATATCCAGAATATCAAAGGAGCCAAGAAATTCAACAACAAAACAAACCATCCAGTTAAGAATTCTCTTGGTTTATCTTTCTGCCTCAGCAGTCCATGGGCTTCAACTTGATTGGTGAATCTTTGGGACCAGCAGGAACAACAGGCCCTCAGAAAAAGGGTGACAGTCCTCCTATTGACATGCTGTTGGCCCTGGCTCTTCTGTGGAGAGTGGCTGAGGCCAGGCCAGAGGGAAGGACTTTTCTTTGGGTGAGTTCCCAGGGAGCAATCTCCTTCCTCTGAGTCTTGAGCACTGTCCCTGGTGCTGAGAGTGCAGCAATCAGCCACAGTGCTGCACTGGGCGTTGAGCTGGGAGTGAGCTGGCTGGGCAGGGGACTGGCAGGACTAGGGCTCTTGTCAGACTTTCTACCCTGACTCCTCGTCCTCTTCTGGCAGCTGGAGTTGAGAGGGAAACAAGGTAAAAGTGGGAGGGGCAGGCTCTGGGTGGACACAAAGCTCCATGGAATCTGAGAGCTGCTACGGCTGGGACAGGCCCAACTCATGGCCTCACTCTCATGGTGGAGTCTTTCCCCTGGCAGGTTTGCTAACTCAGGATGAGGTATGTGGCCGTGGCTTCATAGAACTTCCAGCTTAAGAAGGATTCCTGGATCTGGCCTGGCCTATGTTCAACCAGACTATAAGCTCAAAGCTTCAGGCATCCTGGTGGTCAGTCTCCACACATGGTCTTTGGCACTTTTCCTGGCCCATCTTGAGCCATCCATGCCTCCATCATATGGTCTAGTGTGGGGTGAAGGGTCAGTAACTTTTCAAGAAGGCTCTCCATTTCCAAAGACATGTCAAATGGAACTTTGTGTGTTCTACACAGCAGCCACTCCTATAGCTGTGCTAGGATCTCTCTGACAAACAGCAGAGACTCTGTGACTGCAGGGCCATCATATCCACCATGGAGCCATCATACTAGAGGCCCTCAAACATTTTCAGAGTAGAATATGTGGGAGTGACAAAGAATGTGCCCAGCCTCTGGCCAGCAGCAGCCCTACTGCCCAAGCCAAATTCAGCAATTATTACACTGGAGGTGTCATTCAGAACATTGTCCAGTGTCAAGTCCTTGGGCATGAAGCTCTTCTGCTGTCAAAAGTACCCAGCCCACACAATCTGTCTAGACATTCTTTCAGCCTCTTCCTCCCTTAGGCAGCCACAGTCTCTCACACTGAGTGTAGACTCTGCAGGTGAATTCCACATCAGTGTAGACTCTGCGGGTTCTATGGATTGCTTGGAAGGGCCTTAGCATGCTGGGTGACCCAAAACTTCATTAGGCCTCTTCCAAGGATATTTGCTGAAGGCTGGAGGAGTCCTGATGATCTTCCTGGGTGACCTTCAGGGCCACTCAGGTCCCAGTTAACAGATGGGTGACTAGCTTCACCTGGCTGATGGCCTTTGGGAGCTGTAATCACCAGTGAGTGTTACCTCGTCACAAGTAACTGCTCTAACAACTCCTAACTAGTGATGCTAACTAACAATACTATGAATATCAACTACAACTATGCTAGCAGTACTAACCAACTACTAGTTATGTTAACTATGCTAATACTAAGTAAACATACTAACATTGCTAACTAAAAAAAATTTTAATGAGAAAAAAAGGAAAAAATAAAGAAAATAAAGGCAAAGGGGAGGCATTTGACCTTGATGTTAAGACACGAGCTAGGATGCTCCCATCCCACATCCCAGCACCTGAGGCCAGCATCCAGCACTGGCTCCTGATTCCAGCTTCCTGGTAATGCAGACCCTGGAAGGGAAAGATGATGGCTCAAATGATTGGGTTCCTGCCACCCACAGAGGAGACCTGGACCGAGTTCCTAGCTCCCAACTTTGGCCTGGCCCAACCCAAGCATCTGGGAATGAGCCAGGGGACTGGAACTTTCTAGATCTCTCTCTCCACCTCTCAAAGAAAGAGGTAAAGAAAATAAATATGTGAAAAATATGCAAAATATGGGAAAATGAAAAGAACAGGAAAACACATGAATAAAGAAAAATAAGGAAAAGTAAATAAAAATAACAGAAGGATAAAGAATGAGGAAAAAAGAAAAAAAGGGAAAAGAAAAATATAAACCAAGTGGAAAAAAATAAACAAGGCAACTGGATCCATCCTTCCTGTGATATTAGGACAGAAAAAAAAAAAAAAAACACCTTGGTCCAGGCTGGTGCCTAGGAGGGTGTTGATAATTACATAAGACATGGACTGACCCTGTCTGGGGAGAGTCCACAGGGGCTTCCTCACTTTTTGGTCTAAGAACCATTTCCACCATAACAATAAAAATGAGATCTCAAATACTTTTGTTTTAGGTGGGTTATGCAGATGGGTATTTGCTTCTTAAGAAATGAAAACCTATCGTATGTTTCAACAGTCATCCCATTCCTATTTGAAAATCTGTAATAACTGTTGGCATTTGAAGACCTCCTGATGTCTACACCAAACATATTCATTTCTTTTTAACCTCTGAATGACTACTCTCAAAATGATGGCACAACTCCCTTGGAATCAGGACACCAGAACAAGATATCCTGTTGCCCAAGACACCATCAGGCACGGTATCAACATCTACAGACAGAAGTTACCTCCTAATAGCACTTCCCCTATCATCATCAGATTTCTCATCAGAAACCCCAGCACCAGAGCCAGAAGGCAATGGGCCAATATAGTCAAACTGTAGAGAGAAAAGGTGTTGACTAAGAAACCCATAAACGTCAAAATTGTCCTTCAAATCAGAGGGAGAAACTGAGACATTCTCAGACACACAGTAGCTGACGGAGGGTTGTTACCACTTGAACTGCCCTACACAAAGGCCTTTCTTCAGGTGAAATACATGGACACTGGGACTAGGTAGAGAAGGGCCTGAAGGTTATACTCATCTAGGAAAGAAAACCTGCTTCCTTAACTAAAACGAATATGCCTGAGCAAACAGTAAACAGCAATGCCAAATTTCAAAATGCTAAATCTCTGATCTTACATCCATGATAAACATCACATTTGGGCCGGCGCTGTGGTACAGTAGGTTAATCCTCCACCTGCATCGCCGGCATCCCATATGGGCGCCAGTTCTAGCCCTGGCTGCTCCTCTTCCAATCCAGCTTTCTGCTATGGCCTGGGAAGGCAGTGGAGGATGGCCCAAGTCCTTGGGCCCCTGCACCTGCGTGGGAGACCCGGAAGAAGCTCCTGGATTCTGGCTTCGGATTGGCACAGCTCTGGTCATTGCAGCTGTCTGAGGAGTGAACCAATCGAGGGAAGACCTTTCTCTCTGTCTCTCCCTCTCACTGTCTGTAACTCTACCTCTCAAATGAATAAATAAAAATCTTTAATAAAAAATCACAGTTTAGAAGTGCTCTTGGGACAGTGTAAGGGGAGGCAGAGAGCTATATAATGAGTGAAGGCCTTATTTTAAACTCTGCAAGAAACTATGTGATTGATTCTTTCATCTTCAGTTCATTAAATTAATATTTTTCATTTATATGATATAGAAAAGTATGATTCAGCAAAGAAACGAAGACGGTGGACCCCTCTCTCTGGGGACAGGGAAGCTCTACTGAGTTTTATCTGAGTGTGCTGGTGGGTGTGAGTATGTGAGGCCACCCACTCCAAGAGGCAGGCCCTGCCCATCCAGACCCTGGGAAATGGGACACCTGTCTACTCTGAAATCTTGCTGGGCTGTGGAGGGGCAGACCTTTTCATTTAAGAATGGCTAACTGGGCCGGCGCCGTGGCTCAACAGGCTAATCCTCCGCCTTGCAGCGCCGGCACACCGGGTTCTAGTCCCGGTCTGGGTGCCAGATTCTGTCCCAGTTGCCCCTCTTCCAGGCCAGCTCTCTGCTGTGGCCCGGGAGTGCAGTGGAGGATGGCCCAAGTGCTTAGGCCCTGCACCCCATGGGAGACCAGGAAAAGCACCTGGCACCTGCCATCGGATGAATGCACTGTGCCGGCCTCAGCGCGCCGGCCATTGGAGGGTGAACCAACGGCAAAGGAAGACCTTTCTCTCTGTCTCTCTCTCTCACTGTCCACTCTGCCTGTCAAAAAAAAAAAAAAAAAAAAAAGAATGAAAGAATGGCTAACTGATACGACTTTTGTTTTAAGTCAATTATACATGACAATTTTATTTAATTGTTTTATTTTATAAAAACTCTGTCTCTCAAATAAATAATAAAAACACAGAAATGATGATCTTTCTCTGTCAAGGCACTGATGGCTTATTAGAAACATGGGGTATGTGAATAGAAGACACATTTGGGGCAGATCCCTCTGTATGAACTTGAACTTGACCCATAGGGTTACAGATCATGTCTTAGGGTGACTCGGCCAAGGGGGCAAGTGGGGCTGGAATCCAGGCCATGCAGCCCAGCACAGGTTTGGATCCACCAGGATCCAGAGGTGCTTTGTGGGCCAAGAGAAACCCTGTTCATCCATTCCCAGCATCCCAGCTTTCACAGCTTTTCACACACATGAACTCACTGAATTCTCACAGTATCGTGGAATGGGCATTGTGAGCACCATGTGATAAATGAAAACCTGAGGCTGAGATGTGGAAAAAGACACAGCCTTGCAGGAGACAATACCTCAAGGGGGTCCCTCAAGCCCTGTTATTCACCTTGGGGTGGAAGAGCCTGGGAGAATCCAACACGACTCTTGGCCATTTGTCCTGTAACCATCTTCCACCTGGCAGACACAGGCCGGATGCGTGACAATTACAGGGCCACAGAGCTCTCACAAGGTGAGATGAACCAGTCCCTCTTCCATCCTTCCAGTATTCCCCCACCCTAAAATGCTGTCTTCATAGACAGCTCATCTAAAAAGGACGGTGGGCTCACCAAGCCTGCCAGCCGAGACCAGGCCACGCCCACTATTTCATCTTGGAGGAAATTTCATTTTGCGGCCCCTCAGATGGGGACAAGCCCCTGGTTTCACATATGTCACTGAGAAACCATGGCAGGTAGTATCTGATTTTTACCTAAGACTAGCTTTGGTGGAAAATGAATGGGATTTGTTTTTTTAATTGGGGGCAGGGGGGAGCAGGGGATATGGATTCTTCTGACTGAATACTCTTTTTTTTTTTTTTTTAAGATTTATTTATTTGGAAGGCAAGAGTTACGGGGGGTGTGGGAGAAGTCTTCCATCCACTGGTTCACTCCCCAGCCAGGGCTGGGGCAAGGTGAAGCCAGGAGCCAAGAACTCCATCCGAGTCTCCCTTATGGATGCAGGGGCCCAAGCACTTGGGCCATCTCCTACTGCTTTCCCAGGCGCATTAACAGGGAGCTGGATCAGAAGTGGAGCATCCAGGACTCCATCCTGCGCTCATATGGGATGTGGGCATCGTAGGTGGGAGGGGTAACCTGCTATGCCACAACACAGGCCTTAAGGACACTGTCTCTTGGCTCATGAAAATCAGAGCCTCGCAGAGAAGGGGAGGTCTCCAGATGTGGCCAAGTCCCCTGCCCCCACTCCCCAAGCATCCAACAACAGTTAGGTAGGGAGAGGCTGCTGAGTGAGCACAAATCCTTGTGGGTAAGGCTGTGTGCTTTCTTGCCCAAGAGCACGTGTGGGTACTGAGACACCGCATGGTGTCCTAACGCTCCCCTTCCTGGACGCCTAACTCCACGCCTGCATTCCCTGGGAGCTGTCCTAAGAATACACGTTCTGTACAACACAAGCGCAAGGTGGCTTTCTGAAAGTTCCAACAAGCCAAGCCCGGGCTCCGGCAGGCCCATCCTCCGTACCAGCAGAGTCAGCTTGAAGTGCGATTGTGGCGCCATCTGGTGTCCACTACTGAGCCCAGCGCTTCCCAAGACCTGGTGGAAAGCCTGAGGCCTGCAATTTGGGGGAGATGCACCCCGAGGAGCGAGGGCCAGCGGCTGCGGGAGGCCTGAATCTGAGTCACTGGCAGCCTTTCCGCAGCTAAGTGGCATGTGGACAGCAGTGCTTTAGAATATCCCAGCACTGGCCACACGGGCACGGATGGTGACAACAGGTCGGAGACCCAAGGGGTCAGGGCCCCTTAGGGCACTGCGCTAGACCCTGAGACGGCAGCCTCCTGCTAGGATGTCCGCGGGGGTCATTCATGGTGGGCTCGTGTCTAGACCCCGGCTGCCTAGTGCCCGGCCCCTCAAAGGTGACGTTCCAAAATGAAACGGGGGATAGGATATTTCGGGTTATACACGACGCGGTCTTACTGTCCGGATCCACAGCCCTATACCTCCCTCCGCGAAGCGCCTTTTCGAGAATGATGGCGGGAGCCCGACAGCGAGGCCCAGCTGCTCCCCGGCAGAGGGGCAGAGGCCGAGGCCCAGGCCCCGACGTAGGGGACTCCCTGCAGGGCCCCGGGGGCCCGCGCCCCTGGCGTCCGCCGCGCCCCGCACAGAGCGCTCAGGGGACACCCACACCCGACCCACCGGACCCCGCCGGACCCCTCCCAGGTTCGCGGCCCGCAACGTCCGTCGCCCCTCGAAACTAGGGGAGAAAAATCAATTATTAACCTAATTTTCAATCCAGTCCGGTCAGCGGAGGCCTCAGGCCGCGACGTCCTGTCTCCCTCCATCGCCCTCATTTGACAAATGGGGAAACCGAGGCCGCCGACGGGACAGATTCTCATCAGGAGTTCCGTCTTGGGCCGCGGGAACTCAAAGACCCGCGTCCCCGGTGGGTGTGTGTGAGAGGGCGAGGCCGCAGAGCGGCGGCTGACAGGATTCCCGAGCGGTCCCGCACCTCCGCGGACGCGCGCCGCCTCCGGCTGGCCACGCCCACTTCCCGCCCCCTCGGGCTCCGCCCCGCCCCCTCGGGCCCCGCCCAGCACCTCGTCCGCCCAATCGCCCGGCTCCGTTCGTTCCCCCCCCTCGGCTCCGCCCCATCCACGCCTCTTACTCTTCGGGCTCCACTCCTCTCCGTTCGGCGGCCCGAGACACACGTCGCCCAGGACATTCGGCTCCTCCCGACCCGCTCCGATCTACCATCCGGCTCCCCTAGGCTCCCCTCGGTTCCTCCTGACCCTCGCGGCCCATGGGTTCGGCCCAGCTCGGCTCCTCCTCTCCACCTTCTCGGTCCACTCCTTCGGTTCCGCTTGGTTCCGCTGACAGCGGCCCCTCTCGCTGGTCCTCTTCTCGCTCGCTAGGTCTGGCTCGGCTCAATTCGGCCCACTTCGGGTAGCGCTCAGCACGGCTCAGCTCCACCCCTACCGGCTCGCTCCCATCCACTCCTCTGGGAGGCCGCATTTGCACTACCTGGCCGCTCCGGGGAGCGCCATCCCAAAGCATTTCCCGCGCCGTGCACACGGAGCAGGTCGAGGGACGAGCCAGGGTTCTGGAATATCGTGGAAATGGCGTCGCCTTCGGGGCCTCCACGTCCAAGTGCATGAACCGGAGGCATTCCTCTGTCTCCATGGGCAAACGCAGCAGCTGGCAATACTGGCTCGGGGAGCCAGGCCTGCTGGAGGCAGCGCAGACCCCTGCATGCGGACCAGCACAGAGTAGATAAGGGGGGCGTGTTTGCGAAAGGCCTGGCCCTCTGCATCTCGGTTTCCCGATGCCCAGGTGGGCATCTCTCCTCGGCAAGCTTGCCTGGTCCTGCAGCCGCACGCATCTCACAGTGAGGCTGCACTGTCTGTCCCACCCCCCAGCTCTCAGGAGCCTGGGTCTCCGTGAGGATAGCTGCTTTGGATGACCCTCTGCGGAGCCACAGGGCACCCCACACAGATCGGACGGCCTGGCAAGAAGGGCCACGTTAGATAAGAACCCTGATGGATACTAGGGTGGGTGTGGAGTACAGGGAGCTGAAGCCGGGGCTGGAAAAGCAGAGCTGGGCGGCTTGGGGTGACGTCAGCGCCCCAAACCTCGGCAGCCCGTGCATGCCCTCCGACCTTCCCGCAGCCCCTCAGCCCCTGCTCCGATGCGGAGTGTCCAGAGAGGCCGGCTGATGGGCAGGAACGAAGCCTTGAAGGATGAGTGGGAGTTTGCTAAGGAGAGCTGGGGTGTGTAGGGCACATGACCCACACCGGCAGGGAGTCTGGGGGCACACTCTCCTGCTGACGTCATCCAGAGCCCACAAGATCGGCACAGGCATGGAGGTTACTGATCTGCGAGGACACTACCTGCCTTGCCTTTAAAAACGCTCCGTGCTTTTCAAAGAATTCGGGCTCTGCAGCAAGAGGCTGCAAAAATGGAGTGGGGGAGGGGACTCTCAATAGGTCCTGGCGCCCTGAGCACCAGAATTCACAGCAGAAAACATCGATGCCGCAGAGGGAAGGAAGGAGAGAGGACGAAGGCAGGGAGAGAGTTGTATTAACACGAGATTGTCCTGCAGGTGCGGAAACTCTACGCAGCTTCATCTGAATTTAATGAAAGACATTTAAGGGAATAGGCAGCAGCTGCTAACTGCACGCTGGCGGTCAGGAGCCCTTTCTTTTCCTTACGTGACATTGGTTTTCCTCGTGTATTATTCTTCGTAACACCGAGGTCTGTATGCACTCCACCACCTCCCTTGCCCTGGGTGTTTTACCCCTGGCTTCGGGTCTACTTGGCAGTTACTCACTTCCAGTCCACTGCCTCCTCCGACCCTTGTCTGGAGTTGTCCCTTGGTCGGCACGGCCCCACTTTGCACCAGGAAACACCGATCAGATAGGGGCTGCGATTGTGCCCACTCTGCCAGACTCCCCAGAGAATACTCGTGAGCCATGGGAGCCGGGGGGGCTTGAGGGAGGTAGACAGTCCCTCCCTCTGCCTGGGCCTTCTCGGGAAGCCACAGGGGCGTGGACGCCACCCTCCATGATGAGCAGTGCTTCTTCACCACTCGTGACGACACGGTTACAGAGACCCAGGGGCTGGGCCCGCTGTGGGCCAGGCAGGGAGCCCGCGGCGCCGTCTCCAGGGCCCTGTCCTCGCCTGATGTGCTGAGGGAGCTCCTGGGCAGGCCGCCAACTGTCCAGTCCTGTGCTTCCATCCCGTGACAGCGCTGGAAAATGAGCACTGTTATCCCCATCTCACAGACAGGCAGACAGAGGCTCTGAGGGGCGGTGAATCCACTCCACCAGCCGGAACCACACTGCAGAGCCCAAAGTCAAAGCCACACCGGTCAAGTCCACGGCTTCGGCCATGGACAGTCCTCCAGCACAAGGGGTTCCCCACCCTGCTGCAGCATCTCATTTCATCCTTGACACAACCGGACGTCGATGTAATTTTCTGTGTATTTAAAATCAGGGACAACAAGACCCAGAGAGGTAGACTCATTTTCCCTAAGTCACACAGCAAGGCCACAGGGGACCTGGGGTGTAGGTTCAAGTCTCCTTACCTTTTCCAAAGAGCTGTCCTTGGCTTCAGAGGAAGGCAGCCTCCATTGAGCCAGCCCCACAGGCCTCCCAGGGAATGGTGTGCACCAGGGGCAGGGTGTCAGGTGACAAGCGGGTGATAAACAGGCTGGGCTGCCAGGATGTTGGCCGGAAGCCCGGCCCCTGAAGCCAGAGGTGGGGACACATTTTTCCCCAGCACAACGAGCTGTGGGCTTCCTCCTCCCCAGCTGAGCCCGGCCTGGTATGTCACTAGCCAGGGACGGGAGGGCTGCAGGCAGGCAGGGGCCCCTGGGGCCAGTTCCCACAGGAAGTCACATGGCCAGGGTCACGAGCCTGACCCCGGAACGGTGATGGCCGGAGAGGAAGGGCCCAGCCCACAAGATGAGTCACCGGGTGGGCCAGAGATCATCCCGAGGAAGACCTTGGGAGTGGAACTGTGGTAAGTGCCCTCCTCCCAAGGTGACCAGGAGCCCACAGGCAGCCGGCCAGGGAGCAGCAAGGCCACGGGTGCCCGGGGGCACAGAGAGGAGCCCAGGGATACCCACGGAGCAGGTGCTTTCTGGAAAGGAATCCTCCGTGCCCTCCCACACGAGGATAAGCCTTGGGGAGGAGTCCCCTGCTCCAGGTCCCTGGGCCAGACATGGGAGTTGGCCTTTTTCTCCATTGCTTATTGGCTTCCCCAAAGCAGAGGGCTGGCGATACTACCACCTGCCCTCCCCTCCCCTCTGGGTGCTTCCTGGGTGGCCGCGAAGGTCCCTTGCGGAAACACTTGGGGTCCAGACTCCTAACTGCAAACCAGGACTCTGGGCTGCTGCTTGCTCCCGGGGGAGGCAGACTCGTCCAGACTCCTCACTGCACGACGGCAGGCAAAGGGCCTCCTCAGGATGCCAGGCCAGACTGATCTGCTCCCTGCCCTCGGCATCTCTCAGAGACGTGTTAGAAACACACCTTCTCGGGCCACACCCCAGATGGACCAACCCTTAGCAAGGCAGTGAGCGCCCCTCCCCCTTAACAAGTCCTCCTCCAGGGGGATTCCGATGCCTGCAGAGCCCACAGTGCACGTCGGTCTGCATGCACACGTGCACACCCTTACCAATGTCCTTGCCATGGTTTCAAATCCTCTTCACCTGTTGGCCCCTCTGCGGGTTCACAAACCACCAGCTTGCACAGCTCCTTCGAAATCAACAGGGATTTGTTTCTCCAACTGCGCTCCTCCCCGGGCATGAAGCGGAAGGCTTCACTCATTCCCGTTGGTATCACTGCTTCCCGTGTGCTAAGAGCAGGTGCAGGCTCTGCTGTTCTAAATGCAACACGTTCCAAATGCAATAGAAACAACCACCATTGCTGCTCCAAACCTACCTTTTAAATGAATGATGTGGACCGCCCCCCAGACAATGCTGATTTGCCAAAGGCATTGCTGTCCGCTGCATGGGCCCCTTTAAATGCGGCACCCGGCATGGCCCTGTGTCAAGGGGAGAATCAGCCTCCTGTGCCTTCCACCTAGTCCAGCTCTGCCGAGCCCTCCCTCCGCACAGCATGGGCTTCAGTGCGTCGTTCACATATCATCACCCTCTCCTTTCATCTTGGGAGCTCCAAATTATGAAAATGGTTTCAGCTGGCAAGCTCACAACTGTTAGCGCAAATGCAAACTCAGCTCTCGGTGATAAAGTCGCCATCCTGACGGTTCGAAATCCGTGCTGAGAAATGGCAGAGAAATGGTAGGCTCATCACATGAACCCCTCCGGAGCCTCAGAGCGGCGTCTGCGATACCCCTAACCGGCTCAGGGAGCGTTACCGTTAATTATGATTATTGCGGACCCTGGGATCTAAGCAGCATCTCCTGTCTCCAGCAGGGGGCGCCAAAGCACCAAGCCAACTGTGCACCTGCCCCAGGTACAATTGATTGGTTTGGCTGAAGAGAGGAACACCTTTCTTCTCTTCCCTTGGCAGAAGCAAAGAGAGCCAAATGTGTGAAAGATTCTGGATTGCCATGATTCTGCCCAATATGGAATTTCTGCAGTGGTCCCGCTTACCCACAGAACAATTATTCAGCAGATTGAGGCCACTGCTTACAATGCTCGCATCCCCTGTTGGAGTGCTGGGTTGAGTCCTGGCTGTTCCATTTCCGGTCCAGCTTCCTGCTAATGCATCCTGGGAGGCGGCAGATTGTGGCTCAAGTACTTGAGCCCCTGCCACCCACGTGGGACGCTCAGATGGAGTTCCTGGCTCCTAGCTTTGGCCTGGCCAAGCCCCGGCTGTGGTGGGCATTTGGGAAGTGAACTGCAGAGAGAAGATTCTCTGTCCCCTCCCCTCCATATTTCAAAGAGATGAAAATACAAACATTTTAAAAAACAGTTATTAACACTTGTTTTCTGCTCTTAAACTGAATCAGGTAGAGATTGCCCCCTTGGGGCAGCCTCCAGTCAAGTGAAGGATTCAATGGCTTGGAAATTATTATTAGCACCAGAGAAAGCTCAACAAATTTAAAAAAAAAAAAAAACTGTCCTGGATCGCGACACTCTTAAGTGGCAGAGCTGGGACTCAGGCTTCGCGGCTCAGGTTTGTTTGATCCTAAGTTCTTGTCCTCCCTTGATGGAAACCCTATACAGGAGCTGGGCACAGCCATGGAGGAGGCCGTGGCTCTCCTGCAAGCTGGTTATGTTCTAAAGGAAGAGGGCAAAAGAGGGGAGAGGGAGCCAGGCATCACTCAGCCTGGGAAGGGCTCTGCCAAGGTCAACACAGGGTCAATGGGAGCCACAAGGAAGAAATGCCCTGGGGGGCCGTGGGTCCGTTACACTCAACGCTGCATCCCTGCACTGGCACGGGCCCGGTGCACTGTAGCCCTCGCTGAAAACTGTGGTGAATGAAAGAATGAGGAAGAGGGCAAGTGCCTAGGACTTTCCTGCTGCCGCCCCGGGCAGGTTTCCCAGTGAGCTGGGATGGAGTGGGGCGGCCCCTGGAGGACGAGTTAGGAGATCGGAAGGTAGGAAAGAGGGCTCAGGGTGCGAGGGATGTCGGGCTGTGGTGCTCGCTTCGCTGCTGTTTGATCCCAGTCCACCAACTCGCAGAGCCCCCCACCCGCCCACACACAGTGTATGCCCTGGGCACCCACGTGCAGGTGGACGCTCGCTCAGCGGGATGTCCTCCCTTGTGTTCCCTGTATGTAAATTCTGGCAGGAACTCACTGATCGTGATACAAGCACAGTGGGGTTGGGGAGGGTGACAGTGGAGCCAGACCGTGGGGACCTTTGGGTGCTGGGTGACAAGACCGGGCCCTTCTCTGTCCCCGCGAAACCAGACCCTGCAGACTCCTTTCTCTTTCTTTGGCCCTGGGATGAACTTCCTGCCCCTGGGCTGGTCCAGGCATCCTCTCCCTCAATCCCGCTGGGCAACTGGGGCTCTGCCCTCCTGGTCTCTCTCAGCCTCCCAAGGCACCCCATCACACCCTCTCCTGCAGAGCTACCTGTGGGCCTGATCGCTCTCAGCACACACCCACACCCGCCCTCCCGAGGGGCAGGGCACCGAGCTGACACCTGGGACTCGGCCTATCCCACACCAAGCTCGCCGCTCCGAGTGCCCCTCAGCAGCTTGTCTCAGGAGACAAGGGCATGCTGGAGGCCTTCCCAGCCCCTCTGCCCTGCCCCAGGTCCATCCACTTCTCCCCCTGGACGGGGCACTCCCGAGCCCATCCAGCCAGGCTGAGCACTCGGTGAACCCCCCCAGGTGCTCCCACTCCCCGCTCCTGCAGTCCACCCGACCACAGCCTCCAGGAGCCTTGACCTGCTGCTCTCCACGGTAAAGCCCAGACTTGCTGATACGCCAGACTCCTGCCCGGGCCTCTTCTCCAAAATGTCCCCACCCAGCTTCTTCTGACACCCAATTCTCCTGGCCTCGGAATCCCATGGGCCCTGCTGCCTGGAGTTTTCAAAACTCCACCCGGTTCATGCCAATGCATTCCTTTTTTTTTTTTTTAAGTGCATTTTATTTCTTTGGAAGGCATCATGACACTGAGTGAGGGAGAGATGCATAAAGAGAGAGACAAACATACACACACACACACACACACACACACAGAGAGAGAGAGAGAGAGAGAGAGAGAGAGAGAGAGAGAGGAGAATTATCCATCAGCTGCTTCACTCCTCAAATGGCTACACCTGCTATGGCAAAGACAGGCAGAACCTGGGAACCCAGAGCTCCATCCGGGTCTCCCATGTAGGCGTCAGGGGTTCAAACACTTGGACCATCTTTCTCTGCTTTCCCAGGTGCATTAGCAGGGAGCTAGATGAGAAGCGGAGCAGCGTGGGTTGTGGACACCAGCATCGTAGGCAGTGGCTTAAGCCACCAGACTGCAACACCAGCCCCCTAACTCAGTCTTTTAGGACCCCATTTTAGGGATACCTACCCCAGGAAGCCTTCCATGATCTACTCAGACTAGCTTAGGAGCCCTTCCTCTGTCTCCCACAGCCCTCGGTGCAACCCCTTCTTGGCGTCTAACGCCACCATTTCTATTGCCCTGGCCTCAGTCTTCCTGCCCTTTGAGATGGGTGCAGAGTTGCAAGGTTAAGCCTGTCTAGGTTGTAACCCCACAGCCTGGCTGTGAGACTCGGGGACTTTACTGCTCCCCTTCATGGCTCACTTTCCTTGTAATCTAAGTGCAGCTGCAGGGGATGGACAGGCACCTGGTGCTAGCACGTGGTGCTGACTGCAGGGCAGGTGAGGGAAGAGGACAAGGAAGAGGAGTTTCCTTCCGGAACCTCTGACTTCTCCCGTTAATCGCCCCCTCCAGCCACCCAGGGAACTCCACCAACACACAGGCCCCTGCTCCCTCTTCTTCCTCCCTCCTCCCTCACAGAGTCCTTTGTGCCCCGTGTCTCCCAACAGCCATGCTACCTCCAGCCTCCCTGGGGCACATGGAGGACCTGGCCATGTCCTAAAAAAACCACCCTAACCCACGCCACTTCCAGCTGGGACTTGGACCTGCACCAGCGTCTCCTCGCTGGCCTGCCTGGCTCCACCCTGCCCGGCCCTCCCCTCTATCATCCTCCCGAGGAGTTTTCAGAGCACAACAAAGTGGGGGGGGGGGAGGGCTTTAAACACAGATGAGCCAGCCCCTCCATCCCTGCAGGGACTCCTCCTGGAGTTCCCAGTCGAAACGTGGGTGCTCTGGCGTGCTCCTCCGCTCCCCAGGCTCTGCCTAGCTACAGCCCCTCCCTTAGACCCCATGGGCCACCCTCTCCCTGGAGCACAGTCCCAGCACACCCACCCCCCACCCTGGGGCTTTTGCACCGCCAGTCCACTTTCCTAGGAGGCTGGGCAGACCTGGGACCTGTAGGTCTTGACTTCAGTGCCACCTCCTCCCACGGAAAAGGAACCCTCTGCCCCCCACTGCCGGGTTTTATCGTCTCCACTTGAATGGGCGCTGTCTGGCTCCGTGTACCTGTTGCCTTGCTGGGAGCCTCTCACACCCTTACCTTCCTCCTTCTCTGTAACCCCCACGCCCAACCCGGCACCCGGTACACGTTAGCAGAATGTGAACAGCGGCTTTCTGGGAAGGAGTGCATGTGCGTTTGCACACGTGTGTGCATGTGACTTAGAGGCAACCTTGCATGCTAGGCTGGCCCAAAATGGGTCACTGGAGCTGGGTACGCCTTGTTTCAAATTTGGCGCTGCTACTCCCTAGCTGGAGACTTTAGAAAACAAAAGTTGCTCACTTCCTGAGCCTCCACTTCTGCTGTTGCAACTTGAGCCTGAGCCTCCCTGGTTCAGGGATTGAGGTGTCTAAGGAAGGCAGAGGTGAGCCACACCTCAGTGCAGCGAGGACTTGCGAGCGCCCAGGGTGCAAAGCCGGGCTGCACCACCCGCCGCTTCCGCCAGGTGTCGCCGCGAGCGCGTCCTGGGCAGCCAGGTGCACCCAGCGCCCTGGGGCAGCTACGACGCCGCGCGACTCTGCTGCGCGGTGCAGTCCGTCCTCAGCCCGAGTTCGGCCAGCCGCTGGCAGGGGGACGCCAAGGAGGCTGCCACATCTGGGTGCCCACCTGCCGCCCCTCTCTCGAATAGAGGAACAGGCACAGCCCCTTACCCCTGCCCGTCAGTAGCTCCGCCGAAGGGCACCCCCTCTCCCCCGAAGCGGGGTTGTTGAACCTGGTGCAGGGGAAACCTGGGCGCGCCCTAGCACCCAGCAGCTCCCCGCTCCCCAGCGCCAGGGGTGAGGCGGGAGGGCAGGGCGGTTGGCCTGGGCGTGCGAACCTCCCCACCCGAGGGTAGCCCCTGGACATTGGCTCACACCGCAACCTGCAAATTGGGACCGAGGGGGCGCAAGGGGTGCCTCACCCCCGCCTCCCACCTGCGCCCGTGAGCTGGAGGGGGCGCGGCGGAAGCGCGCGGGGCAAGGCGCGAGCGCGCGCCCGGGGCAGGCAGCTCCGTCCCGCGGGTACTCGGGCGCGGGGCGGGCGCTCCGGGGAGGCGGGCGGGAGAGGGGGCGGGAGAGGGAAGGGGGGAGCGGAGGGAGGGGCGGGGGCGGGCGGCAGCAGCGCCCCCGCACTCCCCGCGCCTAGCGCACTTGCACCGGCCGCTCGCGCGCAGCCCGGCGTCGCCCCGCGCCGCGCTCGCTCCTCCCTCCCTCCTCCCGTTCCGTGGCTCCCGCGCTCCCGGCGAGTCTCAGGCGCGGAGCGCGCGGACGGGCGCACCGAGCCGCCGACCGCCCCAGGGACGCTTCGGCCCGCGCCTCCCGGGCGGGCTATGTGGATTGCCCCGCGGGGGCCGGCCCGCGGGATCAGCACTGCCCGGCCCGCGGCCCCGGCGACCAGCGGGGACTATGAACGGGAAGGCGCGGCGCTGCTTGGGCCACCTCTTTCTCAGCCTGGGCATAGTCTACCTCCGGATCGGGTAAGGGCCGCTCGCGACCCTCCATGCGCGGCTCGGCAAAGTTGGAGCGGCCCGGGGAGGGCGGTGCATTGCCCGAGAGCCGCCGCCGCCACCAACTTGCTCAGCACCTCGGAGAGGCTGGGTGGGCGCGGTGCGCGAGCCGGGGGCGCACAAAGGCTCCCCGCGGGCGGACGCCCCAGGGGCGCACACAGCACAGGCGGGGGGCACCCAGCATCTCCGGGACGTGTGGGTCCGGAAAACTCCAGAATCGGGCGCAGCCTTGAGGGCCATCAGCCTAGGGGCGTCAGGAGAGGGCCAGCCGGTGCAAAGGACTAGCGTCGGCCAGAGGCCCTGCAGACTCGGGCTCGGCGACGGCAGGGCCGGCAGGACACGGGGCCAAGGGCTGGGGAGGGGAACTCTGCGCTCGGAGGCGCGGGCACAGAGACTCCTGGAGTCTCCAGGTGGCAGGCGGGGCCGGTCGGTGCAAACAGGGAACAGGTACCCAGAGGGAGAGACGTTGGCTGGCGAAACAAACTACTGCCCGGAACCCTGGCGCCGCCCAATGTCCAGGGACCCTCAGAGCCCTTTCCCAAACGGACAGCGCCAAACGCCCCCAACACACACACACACACACACACACACACACACACACACAAATACAAAGGTGGGAGGAGAGATCACCCGAGGCACCCATAGAGGCAGCGCCAAAGCCAGATAGGAGACCCTGGACCCCGAGAACTGGGTACCCGGAGCCGCGGGGGCGCCAGCCGAATGGCCCTCCGGCTTCACCTAAGCGTTTCTGCCGACGGAGCCGGGGGCGGCGCTCTGGCTGGAGAGTGGGAGGGGTGGCTTGGGGCGCGTCTCGAGGTCGCATTTGTGCCGCCTGGCCCTCTTTGTACTCGGGAGATAATGCGTGCGATGCCCGCACGGGCGCCTCTATGGGTTGGTAGAGGTTGGGGCGCTCCCCGCCCCGCACAGCCTGCCTCTCTACCCCGAGCCGTGACCGCCCCTTTCAGAGAAGGGCCGACCGCAGGCGCTGTGGCGACAAGGGTGTGTGTGGCAGAGCCTTTGCGTTTTGTCACTCCCACCCCACCCCTGCCGCCCCGCGTCCCTGGAACGAAGGCAGTACAGGCGGCGGTAAGCAGGTGCGCACGGGGCAGGCGGCGGCCACCAGCCCCGACCGCGGGCCGAGACGCGACCGCGGGCCGAGAGGCGGCTGCAGGGCTCTCGCGCTGCCCGTCTGCCGGGTTTTTTTTTTTAAGTGTTATTGATTCGCCCGCGTCTGGGTGGCTTTTCTTCCACACACACACACACACCCGCCCCCTGCTTTGATCTTCATCTTGGCCCGCGCCCCGCCGCCCCGCGCGCGTTCAGCATCCAGGAAGCCGCTGGGGCCGATTTGCTCTGGCCGCGTGCGGCTTTATCTCCTTTTTAATTAGAAACGGGGCGGAGGGACTGGCGATCGGAGAGCGAAAGGGAAAACAGCAGAAAATAACCTCCCCTGGCCGCCCGCCCCCGCCCTCCCGCCGGCGCCGCGGTCTCATTGGCCCCGCCGGGGTCCAGCTGCCCTAGTGGGAGGGAGGGATGCCCCCAGCGGCTCGGGGGCGCAGGGCGCAGGGCACAGGCCTTGCGCCCCAGACTGTCCCCCGGTACTGGCATAAGTCCAGGTTGGGAGGCGGTGGTTGCAGGGTGAGGTTGGACCTGACCTTGCTACTCCCTGGACCTCAGGTTATCCATCTATGAAATGGGCGTAAGGGGTGAGGTCCCTGGGAGGTTCCTGGAACTTCGGCAGTAGCCCTTTGTCTGGCAAGCATCCTGATCAGGAGGCTGGCACTTGGCACCTGCTGAGCATCCTCCACGTTGTAACACACCTGGTTCTCACAGCAGCACTTGTGCCAATTCATGCCCTTACTGTAGCCATGGAAACACAAAGAGGCCATGCAACCTGCCCAGGGTCACACAGGTAGGAAGCCCTGTGAGCCAGACCCAGGCACTAGACTGTCCTTGCTGTGAATGCAATCACCATGTCTCTGCTGCTGTCCAGCAGCCCCGGTCAGCACCAGGTGCTCACCAAAGCCCCTCCACATGGCGGGGCCCTGCTGGCCCTCGCTCCTAGCTGTGGGTGGGTTCTGTTTGGTGGCTGAGGGGAGGCTCTGACCCCCTCCAGAGCCCTCCGCCCGGCCTCACCATCTGGGAGCGTCCGTCCGGGGGATGAGAGGACTCCAGCCCACCAGTGCAGTCTAGAGCATCCTCTGTGCATCAGCACCCATCAGGCCGCCTCGGCACCCAGAGTATCCCCCAAGCATCCATGCCTACATGGGGGCACCTGCTGTGTCACAGGAGCTCACCGAGGGACACTGGGAGGGAGGGTCACACCCCCTGCGTCTGGCAGCAGCCAGGGAAGCAGCAGAGCTGGGCAGGTGCAACCAAGGAAGGAACTTGGAAACGCACACATGGAGACGATGGGGCAGTAGACCCTGAGGATAGAGGGCATCAATGCAGGAGGCCGCGGAGGTGGGGAGGGAGGTGCCGTGGCCCAGGTGCCCAGGGAGGCAGGGAGGGAGGCGCCATGGCCAGGGTGCCCAGAGAGGTGACTCCGGAGGGCAAGAAGCTGATTGGTAAATGTCGGTGGTGGGGGGTGGGGTGGGGCAGGGAGTAGGGGGCTTCCAGGGCCTGGGGCAAAGAGCTTGGGTAGGAAGAAGCCAGGACTGGGGGGTGCAGATGGGAGCAGGCATGCCCCTGGAGGGCAGGGGCCTCTTCCCCTCTGGATGTCTCTGTTACAGGGAGCCTCACTTAACCCCAGGCCCACTTCCCCCAGCTGAGCTCCGAGAGGGGCGCTCCCCAACACAGGGAGGCTCTTACTGCTATACCCAATGGGAGGTATTAGGGGGCGGGGCTTCTCCTGAAAAGCTCCCCAGAGCGCAGTGTTTTGAGGTGAAGATAAGAAGAGTAGACAAGGGGCCAGCACTGTGGCACAGTGGGTTAAATCCCCACCTACGGTGCCGGTGCCGGCATCCCATAGGGGTGCCGATTTGAGTCCCAGCTGCACCACTTCTGATCCAGCTCCCTGCTAATGCACCTGGGAAAGCAGCAGAAGATGGCCCGAGTGCTTGAGCCCCTGCACCCAGGTGGGAGACCTGGAAGAAGCTCTTGGCTCCTGGCTTTGGATCAGCTCAGCTCTGGCCATTGCAGCCATTTGGGGAGTGAACCAGCAGATAGAAGACCTCTCTCTGTAACTTAGTATTTCTTATTTTTTTTTTTTTTTTTTTTTACAGGCAGAGTGGACAGTGAGAGAGAGAGAGACAGAGAGAAAGGTCTTCCTTTTGCTGTTGGTTCACCCTCCAATGGCCGCCGCAGACGGCGCGCTGCGGCCGGCGCACCGCGCTCGTCCGATGGCAGGAGCCAGGAGCCAGGTGCTTTTCCTGGTCTCCCAATGGGGTGCAGGGCCCAAGCACCTGGGCCATCCTCCACTGCACTCCTGGGCCACAGCAGAGGGCTGGCCTGGAAGAGGGGCAACCGGGACAGAATCGGTGCCCCGACCGGGACTAGAACCCGGTGTGCCGGCGCCGCAAGGCGGAGGATTAGCCTGTTGAGCCACGGCGCCGGCCTGTAACTTAGTATTTCAAAAAAATAAAATGAATCTTTAAAGAAAAGGGGGGGGTGGACATTGGAGCAACCTCACCATTAGACAGGGCACGGTTGGCAGGTCACACAGGGGCCCTGCTGGCGCCTCCTCTTCCCCTAGACACATCCACACAGCTCCCTCTGCCTCTGCCTTCACATTGGTCCATCAACTCCACCTGCAGCCGCCCCACCACTGCGCCCTCTTACCTGCTCTGCGCCCCTACCCCAGGAGACCTCAGAGCATGGCCCTGCCTGTCCTGCCCCCAGCCTGTGCAGCCTCCTCTCCCCAGAATCGCCCTGGTTCCAGGCCAGCTTGTGCGAGTTCTTCCCATTCCTTGGGGACCTCTAGCCTGTCTTTCCCCCAGGACTGCGCATGCTCTGTTCCCTGACCCCAGAATATTTTTCCTCAGAGCAGTCCTCCCTGGTCACCCCAGCTAACACGGCCCTTTGCCCTTTGCCCTTTTTTGTTTCTTTAAGGATTAATTTATCCACTTGAAAGGTAGAGTGAAAGGGAGGGAGAGAGAGCTGTGTCTTCCATCTGCTGGTTCACTCTCCCAATGCCTGCAATAGTCGGGGGGTGGGGAGCAGGTCAAAGTCAGGAGCCAAGGACTCCATCTGGGTCTCCCATGTGGGCGGCAGGAACCAAGTACCTGGGCCATCACCCACTGCCTTCCCAGGATGCATCCGCAGGGAGCTAACAGGTGCTCTGATGAGGGATTCACGCGGCACCTGAACCTGCTGCCCCAGGTCCTCACCCTTTCTCCCACCTTCCCGCCCATGCTTGCATGGCCCCCGCAGTGGCATCCCTGTCTGGAACCACCTGTTAGGTTCATCCGCAGCCTGCGTGCTTGCTCGGCCCGGAGCTCCTGCGGCAGGGCCCTGCCCTTCTGTGGGGCACGCAGCTTGGCATCCATCAGGTGTCCGAGTGCTGAGTGACTACATGTCAGCCTAAGAGTTGTCAGGGTCTTCCAGGCCAGTCTCATGCAAAGGAGGAGACGCACACTCAGCAGGCGGGCAGGAAGAAACTACTAGAACTTCTACTTACAATTACTTTATCAAGGCTTGTTTCATAGTCAAACTGATGCATAGAGGAGAGTGCATGCCCCGGACGTTCATGGGAATCTGGGACACCAGCACTGCCGCTGCCCAGAGCCTGGTAGCCCTCCCCTCCCCCTCCTCCTGCCACGACACTTTCCCTTCACAGCCGATTTGGAAAAACCGATTTGGGTATTACTTCTCAGGTCTTCATTTTCATTTGATTTTTTCAATTTTTTTATTTCACAGGCAGAGTGACAGAGGGAGAGAGTCAGAGAGAGGGAGAGAGATTTCCTATCCAATGATTCACTCCCCAAATGGCCTCAATGACCAGGGCAAAGCCAGAAACCAGGAACTCCATCCGGGTCTCCCATTTGGATGATGGCAAGGGCCCAAGAACTTAGGCCATCTTCCGCTGCTTTCCCAGGCACATTCGCAGGGACCTGGATCAGCAGTGGAGCAGCCGGGACTCAAACTGGTGCTCCTCTGTGAGATGCTGGCTTGGCAAATGCACAACGTGGCTTAACCCTCTGAACCGCCCACATTTTTAAACGTCATCCCCACTGAACCGCACCACCACCTCAAAGTCCACTCACCTTTTCATGCAAAATGACGTTGGTGGCACGCATCAGCTTTGGTTTCTGCGGGCAGCAGGGAGGCCAAGGCCAGACGCCTTGGGAGGGTCTCTGGGCAGCGCCCCCACCCTGCTGCTAATGCTCCCTCTCTCTGTGTCGCCCTCTCCTGCAGTGGCTTCTCCTCGGTGGTAGCTCTGGGCGCCAGCATCATCTGTAACAAGATCCCAGGCCTGGCTCCCAGACAGCGGGCGATCTGCCAGAGCCGGCCGGACGCCATCATCGTCATAGGAGAAGGCTCGCAAATGGGCCTGGACGAGTGTCAGTTTCAGTTCCGCAATGGCCGCTGGAACTGCTCGGCGCTGGGCGAGCGCACGGTCTTCGGAAAGGAGCTCAAAGTGGGTACGTGTTCACCGCCGGGCACGGTCACGCGTGCGCGGTGCGGGAGCTCAGGCTCAGGGCGGGTGCGTGCTCGACCCCGACACGGTCACGCATGCGCGGCGCGGAAGCTCAGGGTGGGTGCATGCGCGACCCTGACACGGTCACGCGTGCGCAGTACGGGAGCTCAGGCTCAGGGCAGGGGTGTGCTCGCTTGGGACATGTGTGCGCGGTGTGGGACCTCCCAGGGTCAGGGGAGACCAGAATGACCTCGGGGACCATCTGGGACCCCTCGCCTGGCCCTGCTTGGATGCCCCCTTGAGATGGTCCCGCAAGAGCTATGAACTGAGTCCTGAATTGGCTTCGAATCCTCACCACTCCAGCCACTTATTGCCAGCCGGGAACCAGCATTGCTGGCCGCCGGGACAGCACTGATGTGTTTTAAATGAAAGTGCAGATTTAGACATCATGTCACCTAAAGATGTGTATTCCTGGCTTCTGAAAAAGTGGCAGATCCGCTCATGGCTTTCAGGTGTGTCCGCGTGGTTGCAACAAGCTGGCACGGAGAACACCATTCCTTAGCCGGGGCCTGGACAGTCCCACCACTCCCTGCCACAGTCGCCACCACTCCCTGCAGTCCCCCAGCCTGTGGAATTCATCACGGGATCCACTTGGTCCGTGTGGGCTTCTTGCAACCCGTTTTACAGGGTGGCATGCACACACGCGTGCGCACGGTGTGCAGGCACAGACTTGACTTCTGCCGCACGGGTGAGACAGTGGTGGTGGACCACAGGGACAGCGCTGTGGGTCTCCACCACGGTCCTGGCTGGATCTCTCTTGCTTGTGTACCCTGAGCTCGCTGTGGCCAGGGGAACTTATCTGAAAGTGAGGTGGGAGTCAGGCTACGGCAGTGCCCCCGGCCACTCGACCACCCTCAAGGCACCCGCAGGCTCCCTGTTGTCCTTAGCCCCAGCTGCAGCAAATCCAGGGCAATGCCAAGAAGCCCCACCCCCAACCCAGCCTATCTCGCATCCTCTCCGCCTCCCCCTCCAGCCCCTCAGGGCTCCTGTGCCCAGCAGGCGGGGTCCCCATTTCTCAATGGAAACCAGATCACGTTCCTTCCCTGCTCACAGCCTGTGGGGCTCTATCAGAATGAACTCCCAGTTGCCCCCACATGCACCACACCAGGTCCTGCTTCCAGGGCCTTAGCGCCTTTCCACAGCCATGTGCCCCGGCCTCTGACTGAGTGGGTGCCGCTTGCTCCCTCCCATATTCGGGTCTCCTGGGACCTCCCCATCACTCCCTGAAAGTCCCACCAACGCTGTGTGGCTCCACTCCTAAGGGAGTGGAGTATCCTTGGCATGCCTCTCTCTCTCCCACCCCCTGCAGTCCCATGGTGCGCCTTCCCCCGCGGGCCATCACTGTGGAGCCGAGTGACCACTGCAGGCTGAGGCAGGGAGGGGACCACAGGGAATTCAAGCAAGCCCAAGGGAGTGATGCTCGTGCAACCCAAGCTCGAGGGCCTGGAAGGGAGCGGAAAGCAGAGCTGGGAGGTGCACGGCGTTGGATGCAATGTTTCATGTGTGCGTGAGTGCATGCCAAGGTGTAGGTCAGATCGTCTGAAACGGCCACTACTCCTTGCTGTTTGACTCACAGAAGCATCACCATCCTATGAGCCAACCTGATAGGAATTCTAGAATTAAAGGATGGGTACAGAAATTCATTCAGGATGTCACTGCTGATTCATTCATGCATTCACTGGGTGTTTCTTGGGGGCACAGGTGGCTGGAGGGGTGCTGTCCGGGCGTGTATGGCCAGGGGAGCCCCTGAGCAGGTGAGCCCTGGGTGTGTCTGGGGCGGGGAAGGGAGCAGTGTGCCAGGCAACGAGAACAGCGCGTTTGCCAGGGTGGCTGCAGCGCAGTGAGGGTGAGCGTTAGAGGGAGCTCAGGGAGCCAGCTCAGGGGTGTGGATTCTCCTGGCTGGGGGGGGGGGGGGGCAGGCATGAGGGTCAGGACCCAGCTTTAGCAGGACTCAGTGGCAGCTCTCCGGCTGCAGGAAGAGGAGTGAGGGTGGGAGCAGGAGTCTCGCCAGGTCTTCCAGGCAGGAGGTGATGGTGGTGGGGGCTGTGGGACAGCCGTGGACACGGGCTTCAGAGCTGAGCTGCCAGCGGGGAGCCAGACAGAGCCGGAAGGCCAGCTAGGAAGGAGGCGTCGCGGCCTGGGGCTGCTAGGAGAGTAGCAGTGGCAGTGTAGGACGAGCAGAGACCTCGGGCTGGGAGAAGTCCCTTCCCCTCGGACTCAGCTCCCTGCCGAGTAAACAGGGAGCCTGCTGGGACACACAGACCCACAAGCCTAGGGTTTGGGAGCCCTTGGTGTCTCCCCAGTGCTCTCCTAGTGGCCTCTCCTAGTGGTCTGGGGGTGCCCTACTCACTGGGGCCACTTGCTCCAGGCGGGCTCTGAACTACAGGGTACAATCTCTGCCTTTGAAGAGGCCTCCAGGAAGCTCCACCCACACCCTGCTCACATCTCATTGGCCACATGTCAGTCACACAGTCGCACCTAGCTGCAAGGGAAGCTGGGAAGTGTAGTCTCTTATTTGGAGCACCGTGAGACCCCGAAGGATTGGTGCCCAAGGGGGAAGGGAGAGTGGATGTGTTGGAGAGCAGTAGCCCTTGGCAGAGTCTTCTCTTCCATGCTGAGACCGGAGCCTCACCCCCCTCCCCACCCCCTCCAGCGTTCCCAGCTCTGCTTGTGCTCCATGGCTGTGTCCAGGGCCCCTACAAAGATCTCAGCCAGCAGTGGGCATGTGCCAGGCAAGGGCCCTTTTGTGCTCGCAATGGAAACCGCCTTATGCAACAGGGAAGATTCGTGTATGGCTGAGAACGGGCAGGCCAGGGGATGGTGCTGGCTGTTGCAGCGTGGCCTGGAGCAGAGTGCCTGTTTGCTTCCTACAGCTCTCGGCAGCAGCTCCTCATCGCAGCCCCAGAGCCAGGGCTGTAAGTTCTGAGTCCTGCAGGAAAGGGCCTCGGCCTCTCTCTGGCGGCACCTGCAGGTGTCCTAGGGCTGCCTCTGATTGGAACAGCTACGGGGGCTTGACTTCCGGTTGTGTGTCCATGCCACATGCAGCCCAGGGGCCAAAGACAACATGGTGTTGCTGGCTGGGCCTGAGAACCACACCCCGACCTCCCGCGGGGCGAGCAGGACTGCTCACGAGCATGCCAGTGCCCCCTGGACGGCCGTCACAGCAGCCCACAGCCTGGAACTATGTCCCTGAGGCTTGAGTCTGGGGCTCACGTGAAGTGATGGCCTAGCTCTCACAATGCCAATGGGTACTGGAGTGTGATGTGTGGCCCCCACAGCCATCTGGCCACTGCTGCCCCAGCCCCAGTGTGACCTTTTGGGGTCTCAAGAAGGCCCTGGCACCTTGAGTGTCACCACAGTGCCACCCCTAGAATCCACCACCAAGCACAAGCAAAGCACGGATGGGCAGGTACCCTCACCCCCCCCATCCCCCAAAGCCTGGGCCTGCCCGTTCCCTCACAGTGTAGCTTTAGCCCATGCATCTCAAAGTGAGTGATTTCACGTTCATCCTGTTTCACTGGGATTGTGCCGACTTCTGGTTCTGCCAGCCCACAGCATTGCTCCAGGGCCTGTCCAGCACCAGCTACTGTCTGGACTTCCAGAGCTTTGCCCACTGAAGGGCATAAAACACAGTGCCATCCTTGCTTCGTGTGCATTTCCTAGAGAAGTGAGGTGGTGAGATCCCTTCCTATATTTGCTGCAACTGTCTACTCTGCCCCAGCCGCCTGTTCCTGCCTGTTGCCCATTTTCCTGTTGGGTTGTGGGGCCTCCCTTCAGGTTTGGTGGTGGTACCGAGGGTCATGGTGGTACCAAGGGTCCTATCGCCTTTCCTTTCCCTGACTCCCGCCACCCTGCAAAGAGGGGCTGTGTCCACCTCTGTCTCACTCCTGCAGGACAGGACTGGAGCGAGGCGAGGCTGCTGGGAGCTGAGATCAAGGGCTGAGATCGGTAGGGAGTTCCTTGCTGCTGGAGGGCTCCCGCCACTCATGGCACTGCCAGATTTGAGACGCTCAACACTGCCGCGTGTCTGAGAGCCTCTTGTTTTGTTCCTGGGCTGTATGGCCAGGTTCCCATCCCAGGCCCACTCTTATCTGTTGATGATGCTGAGTGCAGGGTTTGCCTTTCTGGCCTCAGTGTGCCCAGCTGCACAATGGGAGAACTATACAGCCTACCTGGCCAGGTGGCAGCTGCAGCACACGATAGCAGGTGTAAGACCTGGTATCTCACGGGCTGTGGATATGGGGGATGCCCTTCCCCCCTTCCAGGAGGCCTGCCTGCTCATCTCATATGAACACAAGCTGGAGGAACTGGAATGCCTGCTCTAGATTTTATTCTTGATGTTTTGACTCTACCTACAAAACATATCCCCAAGTCTGTCTGCTTCTCTCCACCCCACTTGCCCCTCCCATCTCCAACCTCCCCCCTCACCCAGCTGTTGCCTGGACAACCGCATCAGCCTTTGAACATCCCAGCATCTCCTCTCTGAAGCCCCAACACGCCAGCCACCCCACGCAGCATCTCTGCTGTGCTGTTCGGAGTGCCGTGGCCTACAAAAGATTCACGGGAAATGTGTATTGCACTTAACCTATGCGTGACTTCCAAAAACTGTTTGCACCCAAATACGCGTGAACACTTTGGGGCCCACTCGCAAAGGCCTGCTGTTTCTGCGGCTCTGAGAACCAAGTGCAGACTCACCCCCACCCTGTGCTGTGTCTCCCCATGCTGCCCCTGCACCCATTGCATTTGGTTTCAATGGGATACACATGCTGAGCAGGTCAGGGCTAAAGGAAGACTCCTGGGGCCTGACTCACGTGGAGCTGTGCCCAGCAGAACGCTGGTCCCCACCCCTGCCTCGTCCCTGCTGCTGGATGTCCTGGAAACAAAAGGAAGCTTCCGTGGACCACAAGTTTGGGAAGCTCAGCAGGTGATGTCCCTGCTCCTAGAGGACCAGGGGCCACCGGCAGAGTCAAGGCTCTGGAAATCCTGCTGACAAGAAAGCAGCCTGAGCAAGCTTCACCCGAGGCCTGCTCTTTCCCACCCTTGGTCCTTTTTCTCCCAGGTGTACCTGGCGCAATTGCTGAGCTAACCATTCACGGGCCGAAACCCCTCCTCACTCCTACAGGCTCCCACCTTGTTCACCAACATGCCCACAGAAAACCTGTGTGGTGAACGCTGGTGAACAGCAGAGGAACTGGCTGTGGGCTCTGCCCCACAGGGACTAACTTCCAGGAAGTCAGAGCTGACGTGTGCTCTGGGGCCGGGCAAGTGCACTATGGCTTGGGGCTGCCTGCAGGGGTCACTTGGCAGAGGGGACTTGTCACAGCCCAGGAGAGGACTGGAGGGGCAGCAGGGGGCGTGGCTTGGGGCCTGTGATGCAGACAGGAGCCATGCGGGTCCACAGAGCTTGAGGAACAGGGGATTCTCAGGAGTAGGGTAGGGAGGAGAGAGTGAGTCTGGGGAGGAGGTGGGGTCCAAGGGATCCTAGAGGGTCTGCTTGGGAGAGGAGAAGCAGAGGGACTTAATACGGGGAGGACAGGACGCAGGAAGAGAATCGGGTTGGCTGTGTCACCAGCAGAGCCTTGGCCGTGTCCTGACCTGTGCCCCGGGGAGGCTGTAGTTTTCTACCTGCTTGATACCTGATGGCTGAATCTTACCAGGGACGGGCCCAAGCAACCCGGGAAGCACTCATGGGTCCCCAGGCTTGTGCTTCTGTCCAATCATTCGCCACCTCTCCTCTCCTGGAGGTGAATGTGGCCTGGGAAGCCACATGTGTGGCAGAAATGAGTCCATCTCTGCGCCCGTCTGGGCTTAGCTGATGAATGCGAGCAGCGACGGACTGGAAGCTCTCTCCAGGAGAGACGCAGTGCAAGGGGCGGGCCGGCTCCACTTTCCCTCGGCCATCCCCACACAATGCGCCATCTTGCCCAAGCAAAAGATCCATTCTTCCCCCATTCTTGCTCAGAACGCGGCCAACAAAGGAGTTTTTGTCTTGTTAGCATTTTTTTTTTTTTTGCAAGCCTCGGTTCCTCCTGGGTTGGCGCTCTCCTGACACCATTCTTTGAGATGAGTCTTTTGTGAGAACGCTCCCTTTGCAGCTTTCCTGTGGTACACAGGAGACACCCGAATGCATGCGCGCGCACACACACACACACACGGCCACACATACTCATTCACGCACATTCATTCAGTCAGCTGCTGAGGCTTCACAGATACATAATCTAGCTCCTCACGCCACAGGGGGTGGGGGCAGACAGGCCATTCAATCCAGTACACAACACACTGGACAGGGAGCTGGCCACACGTGGTGGGAAGGAGGATTGAGAAGGTGTCCCCAGGCGGGCACAGGCAGCCAGGCCTGATGGATGTGGTGCTGATCAACAGTGCACCGAGCCAGGAGCAGGCCCAGACTGCCATGTGCATTGGGTGACTTAATCCTCCCAGCAACCCTCGGGGTAGACATTGTATCATGCCCATTTCACAGAAGAGCAAACAGGGGCCCCGAGAGCCGAGCTAACTCACCCAAGGTCCAGTCACTGGGAACTGGATGTGGAATGTGGCCCCGGCTCCTCAACCACCAGGCCTACTTTGAAGTCACGTGGTGTAGTGCATCTGCTGCCCCTCCCCAGGTGGATGGGACAGGAAGGGCATTTCCAGGCGGCGGGATCAGCAGGTGCAAAGGCCTTAAAGACCTTTGGTAGGCGGTCAACAGCGTTCTCTGGACTTTCTCTGTGAGAAAAAGAGATGGAGCTGAGGCAGGAGCAGAGGCCAGGGCCTGCACTTGGCTCTGTCCCCCGCCCCCATCTCCATCTCCTTGGGCCCATCACCCTACCAGGCTCAGCCCAGGTGCACGCTCCCTGCACCTCCACATCTCCCTGCTGCTCATGGAGCGGCCCCCTGGTTCCTGGGGACAGAGAATGCCACATGTGGCATCTGGGCTCGGAGGGGCTGTGGGCTGCCATGCCACGGGGCTGGCTGGCAGGAACAACCTTTTTCCACCCGTATCTTTTCCACACCATCATCTATTTCAGCCTGTGTCACTGCAGATTGCTCCCTTTTTGACCCATTGGCTTTAAATAGCAGAAGAGAAAAAAAAAATACAATGCACTTTGTGGTTTCCAGTAAGATACCGTAAACACACCCTGATAATATTCCGGTGCAAACCACTTACAGAGGCTGCACAGGGCGGTGCAATGGAATCTTTGGGGCAGGCTTGGACATCAGTTGATTTCCTCTGTGCCCGCCGGAATTGTGTGGGGCTGGAATGCATGGTGGGTGTCAGCAAGGGCCCCTCATCTCAGGGACAACCCTTCCCCTCCCCCATCCAGCACCTGCTTGGGGCTCTTTGTATGGGAGCCTCGTTTAATCTTCACGGCGCCTTGGTAATGGCCTGCCGAAGGCTCCCATTTCACAGACGGGAAGGCTGAGACTTGCAGGAAGCAGAGCCCTGCTCAGGGCCATCCAGCCGAGTAAGACATGGAGGAGAAGCACTGCCAAGCTTCGGCTTCTCTGAATTCTGAGCTGGAATCACCCAGGTGTCCCGAGACAGAGGCTTCTTGGGCTGCCAGAAGGAAACTTGGCCGAGTGACGCGGGTGGACAGAGCGTCAAGGATGGTGGGGTGGAGGTGCGGACAGGGAGCCCGTCTGGGGAGACCCGGGTTCTCAGCCTTCAGTCTCACCGTCACTGGTGACTCTCCTGCCCTCTGTGAGCTCCTGGACTCAGGTTCTCTGCACAGGGCAGGAGGGTCGGGGCTGGCAATGACCACGGCTGTCCACTGCTATAGCCTCACTGCCTCCCCCATCCCTGGTTTACTTGCTCCTGCCATCAGCCACACCCCATCAGGGCTACTGCTGGGGGCATGGCTCATGCTGGAGCCCCCTGCCCACAGGGAGCCGTGGCCTCTTTGCTCACCAGTCCCTGGGCCGGGCGCCCCCAGTGTGGCTCCCACCGCAGCCCTGTTTGTCATTCGTCAGAGTTCCCACCGCCACGAGGCAAGGCAGGGCTGTACCCTCCTCACCTCGGTTTCCCCAGCCCCCAGTAAAGTGCCTGGCACATAGTAGGTATGGACGAAGTATCTGTTGGGTGAAGGGACAGGTGCATGGCTTGGTCCAGGTGGGGGAAGGGTGGGCTTGGATAGAGGTATGTCCTGTAGGGCAGAATGGCACCACCCCCAGAGAAGGGCTGGCTGTTCCTGGAGGAGGCAGTCAGTGACAGCTGGGCCCGGCCAGTGACTCCTTCCCAGCCGCATGTGGGAGACTGGGGGCAGTCTGGCTGCGTGTGTGGGGGGAGGGTCCCCAATGGACGTCATTGCTGGCACCTACCTGCCTGGTCAGAGTCTGGCTGAGTCTCGGTTTGTCTTCCGAAGAAAGAGGGGCAGGTGCATGGCTGCGCCCTCAGGAACGGGCGGCTGTGCTCTCTGGACCAACAGCAAGCGTGCAGGAAAGAACGCTGGTGGCGGCCATGGCTTTGAGCTTCCTCGTCTCCCTCTGGTAGCACCATTTAGGTTAATGACAGCCATGGGGATGACAGGGGTCCCAGAGCATTGTCATGGGGCTGAGCAACTCCATTTGCCTGGAGACGACACTGAGGCCCAGCGCGTCGACACGCCCACGTGTGCAGTACGCTGGATGAAGACTGGGCTCTGGCACTGGCTTGTGTGTGGACTGCGCAATCACTGCTTGAGTTACTAAAGGACTACCTGAACATGAGAGCACCCGGTGACAGGCACGGCAGCACCTACGTCCCACCTGTACTACGTCTCTTGGGGGGCGGGCACATCCGGTGGTGGGCATGAGTGCCCATCACGATGTTCGCATCAGGACAGAATCGCCCAACCACGTGCTGTTAGCAGGTGTCTCTGGGAAATGTGGTTGCACCTGTTGAATGCAGGGTTCTGAGGACACGATACGGAGCAGGACAATATGCTGGCCTTCCGGGGGGGTGATCTGGTGTGGGAGACAGCAAATCAGCCAGAAACAGCCTCAGAAAAAAGAACTAGAGCGAGGGAGGTTGCCCTCGGCAGCTTACAGCGGCACCAGCGATTGTCACTGTCACGTCCACTCCTGCTTGTTGACACACCTGCTCTGTGCCCCACCATGTCTGCTTCTCCCTACATGCTGGGTGCTATTAATAGAGGAGGAAGTAGCGGCTCAGGGAGGTCCAGTGTCTGCCCACAGGGGCCGGGGCACCGCTCACTGCACCGTGGGGTCCTGTAACCCCTGGCTCTCATCTGCACGGGGCGTGCAGAGGCCAGGGCAGTAACGTAGCAGTGCTGCCCCTCAGGGTGGGCCTGGCTATCCCATGCCTCTCCCCGTGGTCCCTGTGTTAGGAATTGTCACTGCTGTCACTCATAGCACTAGCTGGGGCCACATTCTCGTGCTGAGTGCGTTCCCACTGTTCATCAGGTGGGGGCCGTTGTCAGCCCCCATGGCACAGGGACTCAGGAGGCAGTGCACAGTGGGACACTGTGGGACGGAGTCGCCTCCGTCCTCAACACGGGGCCTCGCCAGCATCCCAGCCCCTGCTCACTTCATGTAAGCAAAGCACTGCTGGGTGCTATCGCAGGAGCAGAAGCTGAGCTCTGGGGCTACCATGTCCCTGCTGTTCAAGGCCAGGCCCTCTGTTGAGTGCATGCCACCCCTGGGTGTTCTCTAGTCCAAGGAGCAATCCATGTGGAGAATTGGAAACCCAAGCAGTGCCCCATAACGCCCTCCTGCAAGTCGCAAAGGCTGAGGTGCAGTGGCGGGGAGAGGGCAGAGGCTGTGTCCCCCTGAAGTGCTCCGTTTGGAGATGTTTGCTGAGCCAGGTGTTGGGCTCAGCAGGTCACCTGCCCCTCTCCTTTGTCTGCTCATAGCTGCTGTCAGGCAGGCACTGGCGTGGTCTCCACTTTGCGGGAGAAGGAGCTCACTCGAGTCACAGGCAGTGAACGCTGTGGCTGGGACTGGAGCCCAGGTGGCTGAGCTCCGGGTTCACAGGGACATGGGGGTCCAACACAGCTCTGTCCCATGGTGGGGACAGCAGTGATACTGGGAGAGGGCACGGGCTGTCCGTGACTCAGCAGCCTGGTGAGGGGGACACGTGGTACATGAGGTGGGTGGGAAAAGCACCTGTGTGAGTGTAGGTTGACGTGACCTGGGGCTCAAAGCATTGTGGAAATCACTTCATCGGCTTTGTCACCCATTGGTGAGGCCATCTCCAGATACCCCACACACTTGCTCCTGGCCCCATGTGGCCTGGGCATCTCTACCCCCTCCACCTGCTCTGGGCTCAGGGCCTCTTCCTCCAGGAAGCCAACCCCACACCCTGGCTGCGAGCGCTTCCTCACCGACTGCTCATGCGGGGCTTGTAGTGCACGTGGGGCTGCCTGTAGACGGCCGTGGTCAGTCTTCATTCTGTAGACCCTGCTCCGGTCTCACTCTGCAGATGGGGAGACGGAGGACTCAGAGGCAGGAGGATGGCGCCACCGTCACATCTGGTCCGGGCGTGGTTCTGTCACCGCACCACAGCCTATAGGACCGCATGAGACCTACTGTGTCAGGCAGGTGCCAGGAGCCAAGCGCGGGGCCAAAAGCTTTACCCAGACACGCTATTCGTGTTGCCGCCATCGCTGCTGTGAGGAAGCACTGATGTCCCCATGGTACAGCTGAGGGCACTGAGGCCCAGGCAGCGTAGTCACTAGCTGAAAGTCACAGACCCAGGCCCTGCTGTGCGTGGGCTTTAAGCTCAGGTCTCTGGCCCCCAGAGCAGGTGCACCTGCAGGTGTCTGAGGAACGCTGCTTTGTGACATTGAGAGTGTTGAGCACGTGTCCAGTGCACTTGGCAGTGGAGGGTGGGCAGGAGGGGGCAAGAGGGACCCCCTGCCCTGCCGACTCCCCCAAAGAGTGGGGCCTGGGTGGGTGGCTGCGTAAGGGGGGTGCTCAGGCCTTGGCATCACCCTGCAGGGGAGCTGTTTGGGACGTTAGGAGTGCAGACCTCACAGTGGACTTTGGGGCTCACTGCTCCAGGCTCAGCCTCCCGCCTTGGCCAGGCCCTGCCTTTCACAAGGGGCCCAGGGAGCTGACCACAATCTGCCCTCTTCTCTCTTCCCGCAGGGAGCCGGGAGGCTGCCTTCACGTACGCCATCATCGCTGCCGGCGTGGCCCATGCCATCACAGCGGCCTGTACCCAGGGCAACCTGAGTGACTGCGGCTGCGACAAGGAGAAGCAAGGCCAGTACCACCGGGACGAGGGCTGGAAATGGGGTGGCTGCTCCGCCGACATCCGCTACGGCATCGGCTTCGCCAAGGTCTTTGTGGATGCCCGGGAGATCAAGCAGAACGCCCGGACGCTCATGAACTTACACAATAACGAGGCGGGCCGCAAGGTAGGCAGCCAGGGAGGGACGTGGTGGCTCTGACGGCCGTGCCACACACAGCTGGTGCCGGGGGGTGGTGGTGAGCCCAGGGCTCAATCCCTGGCCTCTTTCTGCATGGATCTGCTGCTCAGTGTTTGTGTGGGGCAGGAAGCGTGCCCATTCCTGGAGAGGTTGCATGACTGAATCCCTTGACAGTTTGGCTGGCACTCAGCGAGGCAGAAGGGCAGACGTGGACTCTGGTCCGTGGGTCCACGAGATCCACAGGGCCAAACTCCGAGGGGGGAGGTGTTGAGTGAGTTCCGTGGCAGTCGCTTCTGTGACTAACCTGTCCTCGGTCACATTAGCCAAGGTCTGAAGCCTCAGCTCCTCCTGGATTCTGTGTCCACGTTAGTCAGGGACGTCCTAGGAGCCTAGTGGAAGCGCCGTGGGTGGAAAGTGCAGCTGGAGGCCCCATTCCACGAAGAGCTGGTGGTCCCTAGTGGGAGGAACAGAGGGGTCAGCAAGCCTGGGGACAGGACAGGGACCCACAGAGTGGGTGAGTGTCATGGGGAGGCAGGTCCTGCCACCACTGAGAAACTGATTCAATAAAGCAGTGAGCTCCCCATCCCAGGAAGTATTCAAGTGGAGGCAGCTTGGCCAGACATCTTGGAGCCCCCAGGTCGGTGCTGCTTGGTGTGGGCCGTGTTCTGAGCCGAGGCTGAGGTTGGGAGTGGGCTCAGAACACCCAACTCCCAGCCCCTAGTGGCGGGGTGGGGGTGGGGCGAGGCTGGCAGGTGTCAGGAGCGAAGGTGCTGGTGTCAGGCTGGGACACTGGAGAGAAGTGTGTGGGAGCCAGGCTGGGTGCTGCGGTGACAGAACATGGGACAGCCAGCACCAGGGGCCACAACAGGGGCACACACAGAGGCTGGGTAGTGGCAACCTCAGAAGAGACCGTGGGTGGCCTGTGCCGAACCCAGGGGCACAGGCCGGGTCTGCGGCGCCTCCTCGCATTGGGCTCCACCCAGGTGTGGCCGCGTAGGATTTCCTACCAGGTGTTTTAGGGGCAATCAGCTCGTTTCTAATTGTTGCCACTTAAAAACTGGGAGTTATGAATAAGTCTTACAAAAACAGAAAAGAGAGAGAGAGGAGAGAGAGGGAGAGAGGAGAGAGAGAGAGGTGACCCACCCATAAGGGCTGAAACAGACACACCTGCTGGCCAAGTCTGGGCCAAAGCTGCCCATCTGGGCTTGAGGGCTGGGTGACGAAGTGGTGGGAGTGGTTCTGGGGACCAGGCAGGCTTCTCGCCAGGGCGTGTTCACCCACTTCTTCTTCAAGCGTCCCCTGATGCAGTGTCATTATGCCTGCTTTAGGGGTGAAGTGATTGGGGCACAGAGTGGCTAAGTCATGGGCTGATGAGCGTCCCACAGCCGATCAGAAGCAAGGCCAGAATTCGCACTGCCCCAGCGGTGGCGTTTGCATCTTCATATGCTATGCACGCAGGTGTGGTGTGGTGACCTGAGCGAGGCTGGGCCGTTGGGCTGCCTGGGTCCAGACCCAGCTGTGTCCCTTCTTCTTGTGAGCTCAGGACGGAGGGGAGAGGAGGAGCAGACCGGACAGGAAGGGGCTCAGCGCGGGACAGTGAGATTCCAGGCTGCGCTCCTGTGCGTCCGTCGTGCAGCTGCGTATGGGGCCTGGTGTCCGGGGCACCTGCACACCCTGAAGGGAAGCAAGGCCCGTTGTCCAGGGGCAGTAGGAGGGGCCGGGGGCCACCTCTCCCTCCCTCCCCCCTTCCCTCCCACTTCCGGTGTGTCACAGCTTCCCAGGGGGCCCTGGTGAGTCACCCTAGGGAGCTGCCCACTTGGCCTGCCCGGGGATGCTGTCCCAGTGAAGTCATGAGGCCCTGCTTGTCCATTCGCAGCTGGGGCTCCTGTCCAGGGGGCGCATACCTGCAGCGCTCCCAGCCGCGCCTTCTCCCTGCTCTGTCAGGCGCCCCAGCTCACAGGTAACCCATCTCAGGCTCCTTCCTGCCCTGAGTCCTCACCCACTGGAGGCAGCCCCGAGGCATGGCAGTGGCTTCCCCTTCTTAGCCTCTGTCTCCTCCTGGGGGCTGTGTAGCTAGGCAGTGGTAGAATTCAGGTGGGAGAGAGTTTTACAAACCACCCGGCCCCACCAGCCTTGGGGCTTAGGCCACTGTTTGGATGGGCCGTCACCAGTCCCGGGGCAAGATAGACCCTGGGCACTGTCTGCGTTCATAAGACCAACCTTAGTGGACTTCCTAGAGGAGGCAGGCCCCCGGAGATGAGTAAGATTTGGCCAAGCAGAGAACAAAAGTGAAGACAACCAAGTCTCGAGATGAGGGTAGGGGTCAAAGGTCCCGAGGTGAGGCCTGGGGCCAGCTCAGCGGCCTAGGCTGCTCGTCTGTGGGTCGCTGAAGGAGTAGCCACAGCTGGAGTGGCCTGCAAGGTACCGGCCAGGGGAACTGCTTATTTCCCTATGGACGCCTCTTCCTAGGTGTCCAGGTTTCGGCCTCTGGGAAGCTTCCCTTTCACTCCCTCCCTACACTTTTCCCGGCCGTCACTTTGCCCAGGGTCCTCTCCCTGCCCAGGCTGCAAGCTTGCTGCAGGCCTGCACGAGGCCTCTGCAAATAAGCCTGCAGGGAATGGACGGCCTGGCCATCGCTGCGGAGCCACTGACAGACGGTTCTGGGGCAGGGGCAGGGGCAGAAGTCAGACAGATAGACCCCCGGAGACTCAGGGGAGCCGTGGGCTAGTCCAGGTGCGGGGTCTGGGCAGAGTGCAGATGACCTGACACCCGAAGGTTCTGAGAAGGCCCAGCTCGCCCAGCTCTGGAACCAGTGGAGAGCCCAACTCCGTTCTTGCAGGGAGACCCCTGAGGGTGGCTCCCCAGTGACAGAGCTCAGCCAGCCCCTGCTTCCCTCACCGGGAAGTGGGACTGAGGCTACTCCATGCACACAAGGAAAGCCTGACCGCCTGTCAGTCCCGCCCCTTTCTGCCATGCAGGGAAGTGAAGGCCCAGAGAGGGTGCTGGTTGGACCCCAGCACTTGGGCAGGGGCCGCACAGCTCAGCCAGAGCCTGCCCCAGGTGCTCAGACCCCCACTCCCTGCCACAGGACACCCCAACGGCCCAGAGGTGGATCCCCCTGGGCAGGACTCCTCCTGGGTTCTCAGTTACTCCATCTACAAGTTGGACAGCTGGGTCCCCAGGACCCTGGGATGTGCATTTATTAGGAGTCGCGCCTCCCTGCCCAGGGACTGACAGCAGCAAAAGGGCCAGCGCCAGCCCGGCTGCGCGTGTGGCTTGGAAAGAGCGCAGATGCGTGCAGTGCCCGCCGCCTGCTCCTGCTGCCAGGAGACAAGACTCGACCTGACTGCAGGCCCTGGTGCTGCTTGGCAGCTGGTGTGGAGGAAGGGGTGTGGGGGCCAGGGACGGGGCACACCAGGGCCTTCCGCAGCCCCCAGCTGCTGGGGGCCTCCGTCCCTCCCCCAGCAAGTCTCCAGGTGGGGTCTGAGCCCAGAGAGTCAGGCCCTGGCAGGTGGGTATGGGCCATGGGGCTACACAGGTAGGGGCACCACCAGGTGGGCCTCATCCTCTTCCTCGTGTGCCCTGGGGCTGTGTGGTCCAGATGTGAACCACAGAGCGCTCGGGCTAGGAGACGGCAGCAGGGGCTGCTCACAGCTTTTGAGGGGTGGAGGAGCAGAAATTCTAGAATTGCAGTCTCTCTTATCGGCACTTGAGGATCATAATAGTCTTGGATTGCAACCGCAGGCCGCTCAGGTTGGGGGTGGTGGAATGTGAGGGTCACATCCTGGCGGACGGGGCTGGCATCAGAGGATGGAGAGTGGCGTCAGAAGCGTTGATTTGCAATCTCTGGGTGGCAGCTCCTTTGTGGCGCTGAGTCATTTCTTCCCAGCCTGCAGCAGGCAGCGGGCAAGTGAACCGGGCACAGTCCTCGCCCTCGGGACGCTCAGCCTAGCGAGAGTCAGATAAGAGGAGCGGAAACTGTGTTGCTGCAGGAGGAAGCCAGCGAGAGTGCAGAGGAGTGGGGAGAAGGGCCCACTCGGGAGGGCTTTGCAGGATCAGCAGGAGTCCTCCAGGCGGATGCTGGGCTGGGAAGGAAGAGGGCAGGCCAGGTGGAAGCAGGCGTGTCTAAAAGCCGGAAGTCCTCAAAGAGCATGTCGTGAGGAAGCTCAGTGTGGCGGGTGGGGCTGCTGCAGGATGAGGCTGCACAGGGGCTGGCGGCAAACACTAGGTCTTGAGGGGCACGTCAAGGTACCTAGGTGAGGCTTGGTTGGGGGGGCTCTTGCTGGGACAGAGCGGAGAGCAGAGTGCAGGGGCTGTGGCTGCTGTGGGTGCCTAACCCTAGTATGGGCCTCAGGTCAGGGAGGGAGGGCTGTTTAGGGAGCATATTGGGGGCTGTGTTTGGTGTAGGTGGGTGGGTGCTGCCTGGACTGGAGTCAGGAATGGGGAGGAGGAGACTGGTTTCCGGGGCAGCGAGTGATCCTTGGGCCGACCGGGGAGATGCCGGTGGCTTCTCATTGCAGTGACTTCCTGGCAGCCACCAGTGGGAGGTGGTCTCATACTGCCCCCCCCCCCCCCGCCGCCCGCAGAGAGTGCCCTAGGGAGGCTGAAAATGGGAACACAGGAGAGGGAGTCAGGGAGGCGGGAGGAAGAGGAGGGAACCCAGCCCTTCCAGAGGCATGCTTGAGCCTCTGTGAAACACCCTCCCCCACCCCACCCCCCGGCCGCGGGGGACGGTGCCCAGAAGCCCAGGCGGCACCTGAGTCAGCTTCTGCAGGTTCCGCGCTCGGGACCTCCTGCCCGGGCACGGCCTCGGTGAAGACGCTGCACCTGGCTGCCAGGGGCGAGCCTGGCTGTACCAGAGCAGTGCATGCACCACAGGGAGCTCTGGGGGCCTCAGGCAGGGCGGGGCCCTCAGCAACCCCTTCCTGGGAGTGGGGAGCCCAGGAGAGGCAGCCCTAGGGCCAGGGGGCTCAGCTGGGACGGGCGGCCCCTGCTGGAATGCGCGCTTGCTTGCTCCCAGGGAGGTGAGCTCAGGGGGATGGAATTCCCCCAGTGCAAAGTCACCTCCCAGTCCCTGCGCAGCCTCTTGCTCACAGGGGCCGGTGGGTCTTGTCCCTTCCTGCCCTGCCCTGTCGGGTCGGGTGGCTGCTGGGAGCTGGATTCCCCCTCCTGCTCTGACTGCAGTGAGTCAGGGGACGCTAGGGACCCAGCCCCTGGCAGCTGGGGTGGGGCCCAGATAAGGCATGCTCAGCTATGCCCCCTCGGCTGTCCCAAGGGCCACTTGCATATTTGCCTCAATGGAGTGGTCCGCGTTGGCACGCCAAGGGCCTAGGAGCCAGGCACTGCCTGGCCAGGCTGGGAGGAGCCACCTCTGACAGCTACAGTTCCCGCCTTCGCAGAAGGCTGTGACCTGGAGAACTTGGAGCCAACGGTGGCCTTGGGCAAATCTCATCACTCCAGGGTCTCATTTCTCCCCTGCGTGTATGTGTATGGGTCTTCTAGGTTGGCCCTGCACAGCGGGAAGGACACAGGGGTCACAGGACCACTGGACATCCATCTTGTCCCCAGCTGCCCTGGCCTGCTCACCGCCGTGCGGCCACACTCCTGGAGTCGGCTTTGCTTGTAGCAGTCTGGGCCTTTGCACCTGCCACATTTCCTCCAGTTGTCACTCTCCCGTCATACCTTTGTGTGATGAGTTCCTGCAGGTCTCCTCTCAGATGTCACCTTCTCAGAGAGGCCGTTCCCCACTTGTCTCCCCAGAGTCTATGCAACACCCTGCTTCCTTCCTCTGTCACACCACAGTGTGAACTCAACAATGTTTTATGAGTGCAATCAGACAACTCGCAGTCTTAGGGATTCACTTCTCGCTCAGATCGCTGCATCTGTCAGTGGTTCCTTCTCTTTCATTCCTGAACGCACGCCTGGTGGAGATGCACCCACGTCGGCTTAACCACTCAGCCTGAGCAGGATGGCGTCCGGGGTAGTTTGCATCCGGGGGCTGATACAACTCGGGCCGTGAACATTCCCACAGAGCGTCTCTTGCCAGCATAAAGTTGCATTCTCTGGGATGGACGCCTGGAAGTGTGAACATGGGGTCGTATGGGCTTAGCCTCTGTGCCTGGCTTGTGTCCTGCAGCGTCTTAGAAGTTCCGTGAGCCACTGTGTGAGCGTTCGGCCAGGAGTCATTTTCTGGCCTCTTATGCCCTGACTCTGGCAGTGCTGAGGGAAACTGTGGGATTGTTTAGAATTGTATGGTTCCCCTGTCGTGGGCCCATCTCATCAGTGGGGGCAAAAACTCAGATCCAGGGGGCCCTTGCCCAGGCCGTACACCACAAGGGAGTGGAGAAGCAGGATTCACCCACAGGACCAGCTTTCTGGCTGTGAACCCCTCTGCTCCCTGCGGTTGTTCAAGGTGGGATGAGGGCTGCAGTGAGGGCCAGGAGGGGGACGGGGTGTGCTGGAGCCAGAGCGTCGAGGACAGCCCAGAGAGTGACCGGCCCAGGCTGCAGCAGAGGACAGCGGGGGCCTGAGGTTTCTCCAGTTTTCTTTGATGACACAAGCACAGCAGAGCCCACCCAGGTCCCGTCAGTGGTGCCATGGTGATCATGGCAGGCAGTGCCCAGGGAGGGAGGCCATGGGCGCAGGGCGGGCGCAGCGCCTCCCACAGAAAAGGGAAACATCTGAGGGGCCAGGTCCCCAGCTAGGAAACCCCCATTCCCAAGCTGGCATGGGCATGGGCCGCCTGGGGCAGGCCCAGTGGAAGTGGCCGGACACCTGGCCTGAGAGGGCCTAGGGGGCTCAGCCTGGGAGTGGGGCAGCATCACTGTCCCCCAGTGCCCTGGAGGGGCTGGGGGGGCTGGGTGGGTAGCAGGCAGGGCGGGACGCTGGGCTGGAGGTGGTTCCAGCCTGGGTGAGAAAGAGCTTGTGCCCAGGAGGTGGGGTGAGGTCCCTCAGTCTCCTACACTGGGAGAACATCAAGCCCCTTCTTTCTGACAGCTGCCCTGACAGGCAGGCACTGATTCTGTCCCACAGTCGTCCTGTGAGCTTAGCTGGCTATGTTCTGTCCACTTCACCAGTGAGAGAAAGGAGGCACAGAGAAGCGAAGTTTCCCCGGGCCACACAACTGGCCGGCGCCACCTAGCAGTCCGCACGCAGGGCTCCCAAGCTGTGATCCTCGCCCTCCCTGGTCCTTGGCATCCTGTGATTCTAGGGTGCGATCCAAGAATCTGGGGTCGTCTGGATTGGGAGTTTGGAGACAGTGACCCCTCTGTCTGATCAGTCGGGGACTGTGGGTCATGGGGCACTGGTGGTCCTGGGTCAGGCCTTGGGCCATGAACTTCTGCTTGGGAGGGGACCCTTCGAGTCAGAGGGGAGCTGGGCAGTGTGAGGAGGGGCCTTCTGCACACTGCCTCCCCCAGCAGGTGAGTGATTCGGGGTGAGCCTGGATGAGGAGATGCCCGATGGGACGTGTCCAGGAGGGCTGCATTTGGGCTGGAGACCTGGGCACCTCCTGTGAGGACGCTGGGCTTGCTCAGCCTGAAGGAGGGAGGGGGAGACATGTGTCCACTCACCCTGCAGAGCCCCTGTCCTAGGCGGTCACGACCTTCCCCTTGGCATCTCCGGAGCCCACCCCTGTCACAGTGTAGGAGATGTCTGCTCCTGGCTTTGCTGCTTCCTAGCTGAGCGGCCTTGGGTGTGCTTCGTTGCCTCTCTGTGCTGCAGTGGCTCCATCTGAAAACAGAACCCGTAATAGCTCCATGGAGGACTGTGAGGCCAAAATCATGGAAGAAATGCAAAGTGCAGGTGTCTGCGTGGTCCAGCAGGGCCCCACGAGCCACCTGTGCTATTTACGATTAAAGGAACCACAAGCACACCAGATCAGAAGTCCAGGTCCTGGGGCTTAGCGGGTTAAACCATCACCTAGTTGCCAGCATCCCATACAGGAACCAGTTCACGTCCCAGCTCTCCACTTCCCATTCAGCTCCCTGATAATGACCTGCAAAAAGGAGCAGAAGACATTCCAAATGTTTGGGCCCCTGCACCCATGTGGGAGACCTGGATTAAGCTCCTGGCTTCAGTCTAGCCCAGCCCTGGATGGAAGATTTCTCTCTCTGTCTCTCCTCCCTAATAACTCTAATAAAGAAATAAATCTTTTATTTAAAAAATTTTTTTTGTTTGTAAAGCAGAGTTATAGGGGTGTGGGGGGGTGAAACACAGAGAGAGATCTTCCATCAGCTGGTTCACTCCCCATATGGCCACATGACCTGGGCTGGGACAGACCAAAGCCAGGAGCCAGGAGTTTCTTCTGGGTCTCCCACATGGGTGCAGGGGCCCAAGCATTTTGGCCATCTTCTGTTTTCCCAGATACTTTAGCAGGGAGCTGGATTGGAAATGGAGTAGCTGGGACTTGAACCCGTATGGGAATGCTGGCATTGCAAGTGGTGGCTTCACCTACTACACCACAATGCCAGCCTCCATAAATAAATCTTAAAAAAAAAGAAAGTCCCAGTGCTCAGCTGTCGCTTCCAGGGTTTGGTAACCACAGTGGCTAGTGGCTGCCTTGGGGCAGTGCTGGACTTGCGGTGGTGGGCAGAGAGTCAGTGCCGGTGTTAATTCAAGGGGACCCAGAAAGGTCTCTCCCACCCCATCTCCAGCGAGCCTGGGGGTCTCCAGTGCTGGACACCTGGGGAGGAATTCCCAATGCGGCTACCATTGTCAGCCAGGGGCTCATTTGAAAATGACCTGGGGTGGGGAGGGGTGGTGTAGCTCCCAGGTGAGCTAAAGTCAGGGCTCAGTTACACCGCAGTCAGACCCAGTCAGAAGGCGCCCACTGTGGACAATTAGCGCCTTTGTCCTTGCGAGGGACCAGGAGTCCTGGGTGTTATCAAATCTGCCTGGCTCAGGGGAGGGTGCTGGAGGCAGCCAGGGCGGGGGCAGTAGTGGTCTTGGGGGGAAGGGGGGAAGGAGGTAGCCTGGTGATTGGAGGAGCTGGCACAGGAGCCACAGCCATCCCTTTCTGTGACCTGGAACACGTGCATGTGTTTTGAAGCCAAATGCAGGGGATTATGCCCCAGAAAGGCTCCTTGCTTGAGAAAGGGGCATCTAGAAACCGTCAGGGTGCACTGAGATGCACTTCATCGGGATGGCTCAGCCACGAGTGCTGGTTGTACTCTAGGGGCCAGACTCTGCTCGATCACCATGGGTTAACCCATTTAATTTGTCCAGGATCCTGGGGAGGGGGAGGGTGGTCCTTGTCAATGCCACATCACAGATGGGCAGCTGAGATGCAGGCAGGGGCTCAAGCAGCAGCCCGGGTTCCTGGGCAGCCCCGGGGCTGTCCTGACCCCAGAGGCCCCCGGAGGATGGTGGCAGAGCCCCAGGCAGCAGTGCGCAGGGATGTGGTAGCACTCGGCCACTCCCTGCCCGGCACCCCGTGCCACTCTTAAGGGAGTGCGGGCTCCTGCCTGGCACCCCGTGCCCTCCAGCGTGTGTTGGGCCTCTGTAACCACACCGGGGAACAGGCAAGACACATGTGTGGCTCAAAACCCCTGACTGCGACCCTGGGCAGGTGCCCCTCTGAGCTTAGGCCCTCATCAGGGAAGGGCGCAGAGAATCCGTACTCCTCTGAGCTGGGTGCACGCCAGGAGAACTGGTGCTCTGTCACCCCCGCCCCGGGCTTAAGTGCACAGGACAGCGGGGGTAGTGGCAGTAGTGCGTGGAGTTTACAAGCCACAGGCAAAGTATAATCCTAGTGTTCTTCTGAAGATCCTTCTGGCTCTCACACACAGTTGCCTTGTCGTACAGGCCAGCACCTTTACAGAACCTACACCCTTGCAGCCAGTTGTCAGCCCAGGCCAGCCATGTCCCTTCCCTGCCCCCCACAGCCTCCTGAGCTGGCTGCCTCCAGTCTGTGCAAACACTGGTTAAATGCTGCCGCCCTCTGCTCTCAGCCCCATAAGAGTGCTCCCCTTCCTCGGAGTAGAGGCCAAAATTCTTCACCGCGTGACCTGCGTGCCTGTGTCTCAGCTTACCTCCTGCTGGCTCCCCTTCGCGCATTCTGTTCCACCTACACCACGCTCACCCTGAGCATGCAGCACACACGGAGGCTGTCCCTAACGCAGGCTCTGCCTGCTCTCCGCTCCCTCCCTCCCTCCCCTGCCCCGCCACATTCACCTCCTCAAAGCATCACCGTGGCAGGTGGCCTTTCTTGTCCACCCCGCCTGAAGCTGCCCTGCTCTGCCTTAGCACCTCCTGCTTCTTCCTCTGTCCTCTTGGCCTCCACAGCACGTTCAGCCACCTGATGAGACTGGGGGTTTGCTGCGGAGTCTCCGTGTGGCTGGGCAGTTCCAGTGCCGCTGTAGGAGCCTCTGCGGGAGCAGCACAGGCCCGGGCAGGGGCTCCCTCCCCAGCTTCCTACCTCCAGCCGGCGCCTCCCATCTGTGTGCCAATGGGGCAACAGCAGACAGGTATTCTCCTTAGAACACCACTGCAGCTCTGTGTTACTCAGGGCACCAGTCTACGCACTTAATGTATGCGTTCATTTATGGACCCTCGCAAGACCCAGCGAGGCGAGTGCTATCCTTACTTCCCTTTACACAGAGTAAATAGCACAGAGAGGTTCAGTGACTCCCTCCAGGTCACACAGTCATGACGAGCCAGGCTGTGGATCTAGGGGCTGTACTGTCGCTGTGCTTGCTCTCTTTGGTGCGTGAATTCACTCAGTCATCAACTATCTCTAGAGTATTTGTGTGTGGGTGTTGGGTGCAAGATTTTAGAATCCACCAATGACTGAAAACTGGTCCTACATACTCTAGTAGGAAGTGCTGAGCAGGCAAATAAGAGAAGAGACAGAGATTCATTTAGCAAACATTCGCTGACACCAACTATGTGTCAGCTGTTTTAGCTTTGCAATCAGAGATAAATAAGACGTGATTTCCACTTTGAGGGATTCGCATTGAAGAGCAGAGGGAGAGGGGTGACTTATTGTGTGGGAACATGACAAGATGAAGTGGATTTGATAGAAGAAAGTTTAGAGAACTGCAGGACCCTATAATGTGAGGCCTAACCATCTAAGTATTGGTTGGATGGAGAGAGGAAGGAAGGGAGGTAGAGACAGCAATTTAGGGAAGTGGATAGGTAGTATTTGGAAGGGTAGTTGGGTGAATGGTTACATGGCTGGCTGGCTGGCTGAATGGATGGATGGACAAAGGGGATAGCAATTTAGGGAAGTAGTATTTGGAAGGGTGGCTGGGTGAATGGTTACATGGATGGCTGGATGGATGTTTGGATGTTAGATGGGCAGATGGGCATACGGCTGGCTGGGTGTTTGGATGTTGGGAGGGTAGGTGGATGTTGGATAGTGGATGAGTAGATGGTGGATGGGTGGATGGCTGGCTGGGTGTTTGGACGTTGGATGTTTGGATGTTGGGAGGGTGGATGGCTGGATGCTGGATGGTGGATGGGTGGGTGGGTGGAGAGTCATTTGGAAGGATGAGTAGTTGAATGGAAGGTGAAAAGCTGAGCTCATTGCTGGAAAGTTGGACATTTTCCCAGTGAGATCACCAGATCAGCTGAAAGAAAGGGTTGGAAATCCATGTATTCACTCGTTCAACAAATATTTATTAAGCACCTATTTATGCATCCGGTACTGTTTCAGGCTCTAGGATTAGACATGGTCCTTGCCTTTATGGAGCTGACATTCCAGGGGAACGCAGATGACAAACAAATAATCGAATAGAGAGAGAGCATCCATTGTCAGAGGGTGATACGTGGTGCGACGAAAAGGAAAGGAGGCAGAGAGGGCACGGGTCATAGGAGGGCGGCGGCATTTTTTTTTTTTTTTTCTTTTTGGAGGGAGCAGGATAGGCCACTCAGAGAAGGTGAGGTCTGACTAGGAAGCGAGGCCGCTGGGGAGTCCCGTTTGAGTCAGAGGGAACGGCAAGTTCAAGTGCCCAGAGGCAAAGGGGCTGGAGGTGGCTCTCACCCAGTGAGCAGGGAGCAAGGGGAGGAGACGGGGCCCAAATCGTGTGTTCGCGAGTGAGGGCTGCAGGGGAACACAGGCCCAGCACCACTGGGCTCCGGGAAGGGTTCCGGTTGGGCTGTGCCCTGGAAGGCGGCACAGAACACCGAGCCTGGGGTGCTGTGCCCCTGCGAGGGCACCCCCTCCCGGAACCCCCTGGACGGGAGCCCAGCTGGGAGGCCGTCAGCATTTTCATTGCAGCTCCCAGCTCTCAATGGTTTACAGCTGAAGCGTGAAACAGGCCCTGGGCACCCTGCACCCCTCTGAGTGATTTACTTGCTCACCAGTTCTATATTTAGTGCCAGCTGGCGCTTGTTGGCCAAGTTTGCAGAGAGAAAAAGGAGGAGGAATCAGCTAATTTGGGGGTTGTTACAAGATCTGTTTCTCAATCGTTGAAGCTGACTTCCCAGCCTTTAGGACGCTGCAGGCGCCCAGGCACCTCCTGGCTAGCCCTCTTCTCCTGCAAACCCGTGTGTGCTTCCGGGCAGAAAGGACATGCACAGCAAGAGTGCACCAAAGGGGCAGAGACACCAAGTCCTGAGCCTTCCTCCTGACACGGGCTGGGCTCGGGGCCGTGCGCTTCTGCTCCTGCTTCTGCCTGAAGCCGGGGCCACCCATCAGCCCTCCGGCCCAGCATCCTGCAGGCTGCTAGAGCCAGCGTGCACACCCTGTGCAGAGCGTGGACATGCAGTTTCCCACTCCGCGTGCAGGTCAGGGGCAAGCCCTGAGAGTCCACATTCGCAGCCCAGATAACGGCCCCTGCTGCGGCTTGCTGTGGTCGGAACACATCTTCCCTAAGTTCATGTGTCAGGAACCTCATCCCCAAGTTCAAATGTTGATGGCAGCAGGAGCTGGAACCTCTGGGAAGTGATGAGGGTTACATGAGACCCTGAGGGTGGGGCAGTCCCACCATGGACTGCATAGTGGCTATAAGGAGGAGAGGCAAGACCCCAGCCCATGGGCTGCCCCTTGCCAGGTGTGGATGCAGCCAGAGGTTACAGCTGGGGTTGGCCTTGTGCCCCGGGACTCCCCGGCTTCCAGAACCATGAGCTGGATTCACCTCCATCCTTGCTAAGTCGCCGTGGCTGTGGTTTTCGGCTAGAGCAGCAGAAAACCGACTAAGACACTGGTCCTGGGACTGCTCCATAGAAACACGACAGGAGCCACGTGAGCGAAATTACACGTTTACATGTTGTGGAAGCCACATCAAAAAGGTAAAGAGACATTCGATATAAGCTCATGTTTCATTCAATCCGAGACAGCCAAAATATTGTGACTTCAATATGCCATCGATATCTAAACAGCCGCTCCCTGGCGTTCTGTCTTCCCCCATAATCAGTCTTTGGAATCGGGTGTTGTACACTGAGAGCATGTCTCAGTTCAGACTTGCCCCACTTCATGTGCCCATGTAGCTGGTGGCTCCCATTTTGGGCGGCACAGATCCAAAGCCAGCTTGAATACCTCTGGTGGCAGAGAGCTCACTCCCTTCTGGCAAGCCCACCCCATGCCTAAGGGCTCTGCATTGGGAGTGGCCCCCGGAACCAGCAGGGCGAGTCCAGCCTCAGCGCGGGTGAACCCCAGGTGGTTGATGCTCTCAGGCCATGGCAGTTCGGGGACTCCGACCCCCTCCCCCCAAGCCCTGGGAGCCAGGCCCACACCTGCCAGGGCTCAGCTCAGGCTCACGGCAGCCCTGAGATGGCGCCTGCTCTTCTCAACCCCTGCTCCTCTTGTTGGAGACCCAGGCTCGGAGCGGCTGAGTGACACCCCTAGGGTGACCTTAGACCTCGAAGTCGGGATGTGGAGGCCTCGACTCCCTCTGCTGACAGATCCCCCGGGGGACCGGGTTTCAGGGAAACTTCCAGGCCCACTCTTGCTCCTGCAGACACGGCAGGCTGCCCAGGTTTCTGCTGAGCACCAGGGACAGTGGCAGGGTGGGGCTCTGAGAGCTCTCAGCTCTTGGTGGCACAGAAGCCCTGGGTTTGGCTCCTGCAGCAGCTGTTGGTGGCTCTGCCACCGTGACCCCCACCTCTGTCTGGTGAGGCCCTGCCCAATGCTCAGCTGGAGACTACCAAGGTGTCCCCCAGTGGAGAACCCTGACTGCAGCAGGGGCCAGAAAAGGGCTGTCCCCGAGACATCTGTGCGTGTGGCCGGGCTGCTAGCAGGCAGCGTGCAACCTCAGCTCGGCACCACCCCCACCGGGACACCAGCACAGAATGGGATGGGTAGAGCCCCCCCCGGAAGCTCCTGCTCTGGAGTGGGGCACCAAAGAGCTTCATTGGCAGGTGGCGCCCCGGGTGGGGCCCCGCTGGGGTCTGGGCTGTTCAGCTACGGGCGGCCGAGGCCACTGAGGGTGCTCAGCAAAGTCCCCACTCCAGGCTCCTTCCTGCACGGTCCAGGCGTCCCACCCTGTGCCCTTCCCCTTGCCGCCTGTGGACTCAGGGAGTCTCCTGCCAGATCCTACCATGGCGGCATGCCCATTCAGGCTTCCCTTACTCATTCACTCATTCGCTCACTCATTCGTTCTTTCGCTGGTTCACTCAGGTCTCCTGCAGTTACTTGGTAAGCATCTCCTGCAAGCCTGGCCTCTTCCAGATGTCTCCTGAGCAAGACACAGGAGGGCCCTGCAGTGCTGGAGCCGGCAGGCAGGCAGGCAGGCAGGCAGGGAGAGGGGCACAGGCCAGTCATCCTGAAGTGACCCGCATGGCTGGGAGGCTGTCAAGCAGGGTGGTGCGAGGGGGCGTGCGTCGAGGCAGAGAGGTGGCCAGTGAGGGGCGCTCTGGGTTGCTGACGTGGAGCTGGGGAACAGGAAGCAGGGTCCTAGGCCGAAGGAAGAGCAGTGGCAGGGGTGCCAAGGCGGGAATGGGCATGGCATGGCCCGGAAATGCCTGACATTCGCAGCAGGGCTGAGGGGCAGCAGGAGGGGCTCCCTTGGCCCCTAAGTCCTGCCGTGTGTCCCCATCCATATTCTGCAGGGTGCTTGGTTCCAGGACCTCGCACATCCATCCAGGGCCCCTTCGGCTTGCCCCCCTTTCCCACTGCCATGGCACCACACTGCTCTCCTACTCCACCATCCCCCCACCTTGGTCTGTCCAGCTCAGCACTTCTGCCGCCAGTGGCAAACTCCTCCTCATCCTTCACAACCCACAGGACACCTCCCCTAGGAAGCCCTCAGGGTACACTCCCACTTGCCTCAGGGAAGTGTGCATTGGCCCAGTCTGCCATAGGAAGACTTGCTGCCCTGACTCTAGCAGAAACCGCCTGACCACCAGGCGGCAGGGAGGTCCCTCTGCATGGCTCTGGAAAGGCGGCGTGGATACAAGAGGACCCTCCCCCAACCCCCCAAGCTCTGTTCCCCTGGCTGCATGTTACAGTCACCCAAAAAGCCTTTGAAAATTTCAAAGGCTGGGCCAAACCTGAGCCCAGCAATCAGAACCTGCAGGACGGGGGTTGGGGAGGGGCCAGTAGCAAACTCCGAGAGCCTCCGACTCTGCGGGCGACTCTGAGATGAAGCACAGGGCCGGGGAGACCTTGGCCCCTGGCTGTGCTGGGCTAAGGGCTGAGCCCACAGAGAATGGCAGCCTGGCCATGTCCATGGCCCTGGTGCTCCTAGCTCCCAGAGATGCTGGGCCAGCTGGGACCCAGGGCTGTCAGGGTTTTTACAGCATCCATCCAGTGGTGTCAGGGCACCCAGACTGCTGTAGAGACACCCCACGAGCAGGGTGCAAACCTCAGCACTGCCCCCGCCCCGTGCCCTGGCAGCCACTCGTCACCTCCTGTCTGCAGGGACTTGCCTGTTCTAGATGTTTCCTAGGAGCAGAATCCTATGCTGTGTGGCCTCTGGTGACTGGCTTCTTTCAGTCCTGGGACATTTTCCGGGTTCGTCCGTGCCCTGGCATGTTCCAGAACCCTGTTTTTTCTTATGCAGAACACTATCCTGCCGCATGCACAGACCACACTTCATAACATCAAAGTCACATGATATGGAGAGAAATCTCTAACAATGGAGCTTTCCCGGGATGCAGACAAAGGCTAGGATGGCGATCCAGGGTACACACAGCCAGGCCAGGCTGGCCTCTGGCAGGGTCAGGATCAAGGTGGGTTAGGACGAGAAATCCAAGCACACTATGTTGACCACAGTTCAGTGGCACCTGCGGTGCTTCTGGGGGCCAAGCCCCGACTGGCAGAGGGTTCGACTGCTGGGTAAAGGTGATCTCAAGGTCATGGTGAGGGTCAGGACTTGCACTCTCTACTGTGGGCCCTGCCCCCAAGCCAGGCTTCAGGGCTGGTGGCAGGCAAGCAGAGACAGGTCCGGCCCCCTTGAGGTTTCCGCTGTGCTTGGGGCTGGGGGACAGCGGGACGAGGATGCCAACCTCTGACCTCTGACAACACTCAGGGCCAGTGCTGTGCTGCAGTGGGTTGAGCCGCTGCCCCTGTCCCTGGCATCCCACTGAGATCTGCCCAAAGCCATTCTAGTTGTGGAGAGCCAGGGTGGAGAGCAGACAATGTTGATAACCACTGGGGCTGCTGAGGCAGGGGCTTGGCCCACGGGGTCCCTTGCACTGCTCTCTGCATTTCTGTCCAGCCATCCCTGGCTGCCTGTGCCCTCATCTCCTGTGCCCTGTACCCTCCACTCTGGTCACAACAGGTAGTTTATCATTCCTCCAACACACCAGGTGCTCCCTGCCCCGGGGACTTTGCACTGCTGTCCCTCAGCCCACAGCCCCTTCTGTTCACTCTCTGCATTGCATACTGACTTGCCTCCTTGCCTTCTGGCCTCTGCACCATAGTAGCTCTCCGAAAGCACTTTCTGAACCCTGCCCCGCCCTTCCCGGCTCTGCTCGCTTGCACGCATCATTCCTGGACCTCAGGCTGCACACATCCCGTGTCTGGGGTTTTACCTGTCCCCGGCACCTAGTGAGTGACACAGCTGGCCCTCAGTAAGTAGGTGATCAAGAATGATCAGAGTGGGAATAGAGCATTCAACTGGAGTGCAGTGGTGAGGGGTGACCCCTTGTGTTGGAAAGAGGACCCCAGGGGGAGCAGGTGGCATCAGCAGAGGGAAGAGCCCAGCCAAGGCCTGGTGTGGAAGGGGGTACAGACCGCCAGGGAGGTCAGAGGGTTGGCGCTTCCTGGTCCGGCAGGCTCTCAGCACACAGGGATGTGTGCTGGACGCCCCGTGAGGAGTTCCCTGGGGCAGCCATGCAGAGGACAGGCCAGAAGCCTGAGCAGATGCAAGATGTGAGGGGGAGGCTCACCCCGGAGGACCGACCGGACACGAGGAGCAGGGAGGCACGGAGGGGCCAGAGGGCTGCCCAGCCCCTGCCCACTAGGACTCAGGCCCCCAAACATGAAGGCATGGAAGCAGCTGGGAGGGCGAGGCCTGCACAGGAGCCAATCCTGAGTTCCCAAGCTGCTAGCTCAGGGGGGCTTTGTCAGCTCCGCCTCCGATATGGGTGTGGCCATGGGGAGGGCCCAGGGCCTGTGGTCCCAGGCTCAGACTCCTTCTCATGTGAGCCGCGGGAGCAGGGGTGTATGAGTGCAAGAGGAGCTGTGGCTGAGACTGTGGCTGAAGGAACAGGTGCGCGTGTGTCCTGGGGGCAGGGTCATGGAGAGTGGGGGGCCTTGTGAGGTAGGGTGCGTGCACGTGGGGACCCAGAAGTAGGCGAGCCTGGGGGAGGCGCTGTGGCCCACGGACAGAGGTCAGTTCACAGGGGGTCCCGAGAGCCTGGCCGCAGAACCTCAGCTTTTGGCCCAGGATGCTGGGATCCACAGACAGTGCCTGAACCGCCATAACCTGGCAGACAGACACCGAGTTCCACAAGGCCCAGGTCTGGATAAGGAAATCTATCTCTCTCTGGGCCGGGTTGCAGCCCAGGCTGGCCTCTGCACCCTGCTGTGTGGTCAGGGCTACCCAGCATGCCTTGCAGTGGCCCTCTCTGTGGAATGCAGCTTCCCCAGCAGCCCCACCTGGGTAAGACAGGAATATTCACTTGTAGTCGGTGTATCCAGTATGACTTAAAGAATGCGACTAACAAGAAAATACTCTGAATATTTACCAGGGAGAGGGGGCTGTTTTTCCCCTCTTTCATCTGAGTTGCCCAGAGGAACACAGCTGCTGCCATGAGCTGAGCCGCAGCTTACCGTTCGTGATGGATAGACGCTGGGAGCGGGGGACGGGGGACGGGGGAGGGGGCAGAGGGGAGAAGGAGAGGAGCAGCAAGAGGAGGAGGAATGGGGAGCAAGGGAGGCAGAGGAGGAGGAGGAGCAAGGGGAGGAAGAACAGAGGAAGGAAGGGCAGGGGAAGGAGGGGGAGAGAGGGAGGAGCAAGAACGGGGAAGGAGAAGGAAGAGGAGAGGGAAGAATGGGGGAGGAAGTGGAGGGAGGATTAGGAGGAAGAGCCTGGGGAGGGGGAGAGGGAGGAGGGAGAGGAGTGAGAAGAGAGGAGGAGAGGAGGGGGGAAGAGAGAGAGGAGGGGGAGGGCCAGGGATGAGAGCAGGAGGAGCAGCAAGGGGAGGAAGAACCGGGCAGGAGGTGGAGGGAGGATTAGGAGGAGGAGCTGGGGGGAGGGGGATTCTGCCACGTGCCCCTGGAGGGCCCTTAGCCCCGCTGTCCTCCAGGCTGCCTGCCCACAGGGTTCCCCCTGTCCGGTTCCAGGTCCTTGGAAAGGACCCCACATGGGGACCTGTGCGTGTGTCCAGGGGTTTCCTGGGCAGGGATGGGCAGCTCCAGCTCTGAGGACATGGAGAGGACGTGCAGGCAGAGAGAGAGGAGGCCCGCAGCCGTCGTGGGGCTGCACTGGTTCCACGGAGGCAGGGAAGCCTTGTGTGAGGCAGCTGCCCCCAGGATGTTGGAGGGTCTCGGGGGCCCTCTGTGGGTCTGCTCCACGGGCAAGGCCACCCTTGCGTCCTGCTGTATCACAAGGCCCTAGCATCACATCGCCTGGGGTCATGTTCCCTACTAACATCCTAACTGTACCGCCGTGGCCAGCACCGGGACTCTTGGGCACTCGGCTTCCTCATCTCTGAGATGCGGTGACAGTGACTCTGCCTCACCAGGTGGCTTCAGTGTTGAATTCTTGAAACAGCAGCAGGGGGCACAGCTCCCACCCTGCAGTGCTCACTCTGGCGCTGGGGGACGGGTGAATGGAGGCAGAGTTGGTCAGTGTTGAGGCCTGGGCTGGGACATGGCCGCCACTATGACCCTGAGACCCCCACAGTGCCACGCAGTGCCTTCTGTAACCAAACCATCACGAGCGCGAGGCCCTGTGCCCAGTGCGGTGCCTCCCACACTTCCCGCCAGATGCTCCCGCAACCATGTGTGTTCCAATGGGCCCATTGAACAGGGAGACTAAACCGAGGTTCAGTGCTCCAGCCCTGCAGGGTGGCAGAGTCGTGAGTGCAGGGGTGACTTAGGAGCCAGTGGCATTTGGGGAAACCCAAAAGGCATGCAGCAGCTCTGGCAGTGGCAACAGAAGGGCCAGGACTGGAGAAAGTGCAGCCCAGGGAGAGGAACCATGTGGCAGGCGCTGCCGCCACGGTGCCCCACGGAAGGAAATCCAGATATGCCCTGGCCCCTGTCCTCTGCCCTCCAGTCCCTGCCCATCTCCCATGCGCTGTTCCTGCCCGGGTGCCCAGGGAAGGGGTGACCCGGTCAGCCTCCCAGGGCAGAGATGGGAGTGACAGCGAGGGCAGACACCGATCACACACCGAGCATGGGGCCGCATGTTTCGCTGGGAGGGTGCAGGTGTGCTGGGCTGGAAGTGAGAACTGTGTGCCACTGGGGTTGGAGACAGAGCCAGAGGACTCCGGGGCCATCTCCTGCCCCAAGGGCCCTCGGATCTGTGACAAACCAGAGCATCATCCCCGCGAGAGGAGCTGCCCACCGCATACCTGCTCCCACTTTCTGTGCAGTCCCTGACCAGCCCCTACCTCCATCAGGTGATCGGCCAAGCTGGGCTCTACTGGGGAAAGCTCAGAGACCCTTCTGCTGCTGAGTACAGGGGACGCCAGAAGCGGCATCATGGTGGGGGCACCTGCAGTGCAGACACCATTCCAGATCTGGGGGCAGGGTGTTAGGACAGGAGGGCTTCCTGGAGGGGTCGGCCAGGGTGTGGGAGCAGACAGGAGGGAGAATGAGGGCTAGAGCTTTGTCTGCAGGGTCCCACTGGGCACATGGGGCAAACCGTGACTCCCTGGTGTCCACAGCTGCTGCTCCACCCAGCCATCAGCTCCTCCCCCTTGACCTCTGGGACACGGTGGCTGACTGCTCTCCTTGCCTCGGCCTTCCTTTTGCTTGCACGACCTACTCAGCTTGCCTGAGCCACACAGCAGTGCAGGGGCAGAATCAAGGCCTTCTCCCATGGCTCCTCTCCTGCACAAGGCTGCCGCCTCTGAGCCAGCACCTCCCAGCACTCAAGGAACAAAATGAGAACTCTCCCGGGTGGGAGCCTGATGTGTGAGACACCCTCTCGCTTCCTCTGCACCATTCTCTCTGACCAAAGACTCGCGCCTACCTTATAATGGGCAAATCACGAACGATGCATTCCGTGCACCTGCTCCACACCCAGCCCTCCCTGCACAGGAGCAGGATGGCCAACCTCAGAGGGGATCGGGGAAGGAGCAGCAGATGTGCAGCTAAGCCAGAACCCCAACCTCCAGCCCTCAAGGGCCTGGCCTCCCCCAAAACCTCTTTCATAAGAAACCGGTCCCCAGCTCTCCACAACTGCCCCTTGCATTTTGGGACTTAAACCTCCTCACTGAGGGACCAGCCCTACACTTCACCAACGCTGCTCCTCCCACACATGAACCGATTCCTGGGCAGCACTATGCTGTCAGGGACACAGTCTCAACTCAGGCGGCTTAGGAACAAAGGGAATTCATGCGTCCTTGGGACCGAGCGGTCCTGTGGTCATGAATTCAGATCCAGGTTCATCCAGTGTCAGGAACCCACCGCGCACTCCCCTCCCCCTCTCCTCTCACTCAGCTGTTTGCTTCCCGGGAGCCCGTTCCCCAGCTCTGAGTCCTGTGTCGCCTCCTGCTGCTGTCTGGGGAGAATGAGGCAGTGGCTCTCCTCTCTGTCCCCACAGAATGCCCAGGGCTAGCTCTGAAGGGCCCGGGCCAGCCTGAGTCACCCACTTGTCCCTGGCAATGACTGGTGCCATCTGGGGAGCTACAGTGATGACCACTGGGAGCAGGGAGAAGGACTGGAGGGCTGCTTCTGTGCCACACCTCACTGGGGAGAGAAGTTATGCCCAACTGCAGGGCCACACTGAGCTACCTAGAAAGCAAGGGGGCAAGAGAAGGGTGCCAGGTGTGGAGTCAGGGCTGGGCAGGGTGGGGCTCGGAAGGCCTGGGTCCTGCTGGGCCCTGTGTGGCTGCCTGGGACCAGGAGGGCACTGCAGGAGCCTTCCTGGGCAGTGGGAAGCCCTCCCAAGTGTGCCCAGAGCTCCAAGCATATGGGCAAGACGGGTGGACGCAGCTTTTGTTTTTAGAATGAGAGCCCCTGTGATGGCTGCCGTCCAGGGCTGCGCAGTGGCACCGACCCTGTGGGAGCCGGTGCCTCAAAACCCCTTCCTCCCTCCAGGAAGTGCCCCCCCAATGCACACACACCCTGGTTCTCCGGGCATCCCTGAGGGGCTGGGACAGGCCCAGGAAGCTGCCTTTGATCGTATCTCCTCGGCATTAAGAATCAGGACTTTTCTGGAGCCAAGTTCCTCCGCAGACCCCTCCCAGGCCCAAGAACTCCACCCTGGTGGATTTTGGGCTCCGGGCAGCACCTAGGAAGTGGTTGCCACTTCCTGGAGCTCCATCAGAGAGAGATTGATTTCTCTCCCTCCAGGGCTGCAGGAAAACCTGCTGCTCCGTGCAGAGAAAGAGCTCAGGTGCAGCCCCACCTAACTGGGAACTGGAAATGCTTTTAGAAACCCCAGCTGCTGCTTGCACACACTCCATGACAGGGAGCTCATCAGCTCCTCAGCAGTCCTGCCAGCCCTGGCGAGCTTGGTGAGGAAGGCTGGCCTCTCCTGGAGCCCCATGACTCCCCACATGGGTAGGATCCCAGTGCTGCCCTGTGCTCACCCTGTCCCCAGACAGACCTGCAGAGCCCATGGGCTGTGGCCTGGGACCCCACAAACTTCCTTCCCTGAGCTGTTCCCCCTTGGTTAGTGCAGGACCTCTAGATCCCTGGGCTGCTTTATCTGGCTCTGTCTACCCCTGGAGCACAGCCCAGTTCCAGAAACCCCACATCAAGACCATCCCTAGTGTCTCAGTCAAGATGGCTTCAGGCTGTTGACTGCTACTGGCCTCTTGGCTCGTATCAAGCTGCGCTCTAGAGCTTTCTACATTTCTCAGTCTCTCCCACCCTGTGCTTTTGCAACTATTGTTTTTAATAACAAATTGTAGGTGTTCCCCCTCTTGGGGCTGGGTTCAGCCTCCTGTTTTCATCAGGGCCAGGGGCTGAATCTTGCCTTATGCTGCTCTCCCACACAGCCCTGTGGGTCCTGGAGCCAGATTTTAGCAGCATAAAAAGACCCTTCTGCCACCCAGTCGCCCCTTTTCCTGGCTACCCACCGCGCCTGACATGTCCCCTTGTGCCCAGCCCTCAGCAAGTGCACTTCCTCCAGAGCAGTCCCTCTGTGGCTCATGAGTGACTGAGGGCCTCCTGTCTGTCAGAGGCCCGGGGGTCACCCACAGACCCCACAGAACGGTCACCATCAAGTGCCACCAGTAAGCTTCCTCCCTTCTCTCTGCTGCCACCATCTGGGCCCAGGGTGGGCAGGGCTCCACCCAGGTCTCTGTTTCTGCTCAGACCTTCTCAGCTGATGCTCTCCCAGGGTACCCTGCACCAGTCACTGCCCTCAGCCCAGTGGTAATTCCTGCAGATGCCTACCTGGCCTGTTGGTCACCCTCACCCTGTGCCCTCTAGCCACGCTGCCAGGCCTTGGCGCGTGCACCTCCAGAGCATGGCTCATTCCAGTGTATCTTTCCTGACACCCAGCTCCCAGCCCTCTTGGGGGAGGCTTAAGCTCCACACAAGAGCACCTCCACCTGGTCCAATTTTTCTTTTGCACTCCCTCACATGCCACGGTACCCATCAGTTTATAATTAGACTGGAGGCTTGCTCATTCCTTGGCCGAGAAAAGGAAAGCTCCTGCATGTGCATCCCATGGGGCCCTCCCTGGAGGCTGCCTTTCCTACTGACTCCTCACAAATTATCCAGAGAGCCGGCGCTGCGGCTCAATAGGCTAATCCTCCGCCATGCAACGCTAGCACACCAGGTTCTAGTCCCGGTTGGGGCACCGGATTCTGTCCCAGTTGCTCCTCTTCCAGGCCAGCTCTCTGCTGTGGCCCGGCAGTGCAGTGGAAGATGGCCCAGGTCCTTGGGCCCTGCACCCCATGGGAGACCAGAAGCACCTGGCTCCTGCCATCAGATCAGCGCGGTGCGCCAGCTGCAGCGCACCAGCCGCGGGCGGCCATTGGAGGGTGAACCAACGGCAAAGGAAGACCTTTCTCTCTGTCTCTCTCACTGTCCACTCTGCCTGTGAAAAAAAAATTATCCGGAGATAGTGTGCGCTCTCACAGGCACAGTCTCTTGAGACAGAGGTCTTCCATCTAGTGGTTCACTCCCCAGTGGTCATAATGGCCAGGGCTGGGCCAGACTGAAGCCAGGAGTCTGGAACTCCATCTAGGCCTCCCATGCTGGGGGCAGGGGGCACCTGCTGCTTCTTTCCCAAACATACTAACAGAGAGCAGCAGGGATTCAAAGTGGAGCAGCCAGGAATCGAACCGGTGCTCATATGAGACGCCAGCAGTACAAGTAGCTGCTTCACCACCATGCCATGGCCCTTGCTCTGTTCTCCTACCCAAGTGCCTGGCCAGCGGGCCCCAACTGGCAAGTCCAGAGCTACCTCCCTTGCGGGAACAGTTGCAAGACATTCCAGTGGCTACATCTGCTATCATTATTAAAACCAGTCTCCTTGGTGGCTCCATCCTTATGATGGTTCCAACGGTCTTTTCGTCACTGTGCAGGCCCACAGCCCGCAGTGGAGTTGTCAGCTGACTGTGATGCTGACAAAGCCTAGTTCCGGCTAAGGAACTGGCAGGTGCAGTGCCAAGTGGTGGAAGAGGTGAGAGTAGCCACAGTGGAAGGATTGTGGGCCCGAAGCCAGGAGGACACAGCTGGTATTCGGGCCTGCCACGTAGGAGTCACAGGTGTCCCCCGTGGCTGTGGCTGGGTGCTGTGGGCAGAGAGTGTCAAAGGAGACAGCTGGTCAAACCCAATGAACAGCTGCAGAAAACGTGGCTGGTGCACAGCTTGGAAGGTCACTCAGCTGTGACAAGGAAGGAAACCCTGACCCCAGCCACAAAGTGGCCTGAGCTTGACAGTGCTGTGCGGAGTGAGCGGAGCCACCCAGGCATGCTTCCACCTTCACAGCTACAGGAGGGCCGGGGGGTCTGCCTGTGGGTGCAGGCTGCACGTGGGGCTGATGGCGAAGTTTCCAGGGTCCTGGTGGGGCTGGTTGCACAACCCCACGAGTGCCATACAAAACCGCATCGTACGTTTTACGTCCAGAGTGTGCTATGTGACTTCTCTTGAGATAAAGCTGTTACAGCAGAGTTTGTGAACGAAGCAGAACCAAGCTGGAGGAGCATGAAAGGGCTGGTGCAGCACCCTGGGGTTGGCCAGAGAGGGAGTGGGGAGCTGGGGCGGCTCACATCTGGGGGCAGCGACAGTGAGGATGTCCTAGCAGGGGCTGTGATCTCAGCTGGGCGAGCACAGTCATCCGGGGGTGTCCGGTGGAGAGACAGCAAGGGAAGAGCTCCCAGAACTGTGCTGCTTCTGCCTTCTGATCTCCTGCCGTGAGCTATTCACCATGACCGTGGTGTGCCCCAGGCCCAACCCACCACCCCCGGGCACGCCTGTGTCCTGGAGCAAGCTCTGATGCCAACCGACAGGTTGGCCATCTGGGGCAGGAGACAGGAGCGAGAAGAGACACCTGGGAGGGAAGGCGGTACCCTCTGTGACCTTGGGCAGGATATTCAGAACAGACTCAGATGTATGGAGCACTGGCCAGGATGTGGAGCACCTGGAATGCTCACTCAGAGGGCTGTGTGGGTGTGGTGCAAGTCCATGAGATGCACAGTGCAGTGACCAGGACCCCTACAGAAAATCACACTAACCCCGACTGAGCTCAGCAACACCGTGTGGAGGGAAGCAATCAAGTCATAAACCATGTCCACAGAATGGTTTCACTTGCATCAAGTGCAAGGTCAGACAAAACTGGGTTGCACTGCTTAGGAGCCCAGCCACAGGCAGACAATATAAATAAAATTAGGAACTGAGCCGGTGCTGTGGCATAGCAGATAAAGCTACTGCCTGCAGTGCCAGCATCCCATATGGGCGCCAGTTCGTATCCCAGCTCCTCCCTTTCCAATTCAACTCTGTGCTATGACCTGGGAAAGCAGTAGAGGACGGTCCAAGTACTTGGGCCCCTGTACCCATGTGGGAAACTCAGAAGAAGCTCCTGGCTCCTGGCTTTGGATCGGCACAGCTCTGGCCATTGCAGCCAAACAGGGAGTGAACCAGCAGATGGAAGACCTCTCTCTCTCTCTCTCTCTCTCTCTCTCTCTCTCTCTCTCTCGGTCTCCCTGCCCCTCCTCCTCTAACTCTGACTTCCAAATAAATAAATAAATCTTTAAGGAAAAAAGTTAGGAACCCAGGAGCCCAGATCTCAGGTCTGGGGTAGATGGGCAGAGGGGCTGGAAGACCCCCGGGGTGCTGTGGGGGTGCTGTCCAGGTTCTGTTCATAGGGATCACGCTCTATAACCATTCCCTTAAAATGAACACGGCATTCACACACACGCCACTCCACAGTTTACAAAAATGCAGCATGCATATTGCCCCAAGCCCCTGAAAAGATGCTCAGTGTCATCAGTCAGCAGGAAACACCAACCAGAGGAGCCCTGAGATGCTGCATACTTCACAGTCACCAGGATGGCTAGATCAAGAAAGACAGCCAGCAGCAAGTGCTGGCGATGACGTGGAGAAAGGGGCATGCTCACTCGCCACTGGCGGGAAGGTGAGAGGGTGCAGCTGCTTTGGATGAGTCTGGTGCCCCTCCACATTCACATAGTTACCCTAGGACCCAGCAATCCCATCCCTCACTACTTACGTAAAATAACTGAAAACATATGCCCACACAAACAACTTTAAACCCATATATTCCCAGCAACCTCATCCCAGATAGCCAGAAAGTAACGCCCACCTGGATGTCCACCTCCTGGTGAGTGGAGAAACAATGTGATCTGCCCAGGAAATGCCACATTAACTGGGCCTAGGAAGTAATGAAAGGTTAACAGATGATATGCCATGGACTATCCTTGAAAATACTGCATAGCAGTGTGACTCCTTCACAGGAAAAACCCAGTACAGGCAGATCTGCAGGCACAGAGGAGAGGTAGGTGGGCTGTGGGGAGGTTTGGGGGAAGGGAGAGTGACTTCTCCAGAGGTCAGGTTTCTGTCCAAGGTGATGAAAATATCACAAAACTGATCATGGCGGCCCTATCTGTGGACCTAGTATTGGCACTGAAATGCATGTGTTACGTGGTTACTTTATAGGGTGTGTGGACTGTATCTTCTTAAAGTTGTTTTATTAAAAATAGGTGGTGGGGAGTCCCAGGGGAGTCTCAGAGGCAAAGTGGCACGAGTCGGGGATTCTGAATGTTATCGTGGCCGTAAGCCCAGGGCTGAAGGCTGGGCTTCCGGCTGCCACTGCTGCCCCAAGCAGCCTCCCACACATGGCCTCCCTCTTCCCTGGTGGCCACTGATGGCCTGGGGCCATGGAGGCAGTGACTGGGCCTCGAGTCAGGTGACATCCTGGCTAATCCTGCCGACACTGCATTTTGAGAGCTTCAGCGATTGCATTGTGACTGCGGTAAGCCAGGCACAATCACAGCTGCCCCAGCCTGGGCTGGTCACCCAGACGGGCACCCAGCCCTCTCCCCAGGGCAGGGGACAACAGCAGAGGAAGTGAGGAACAGACGCAGCTGCATTCTTTGCAGCCCACTCTCCTCACTTGAGGCCAGCCTGGCTCCCAGTTCTGAGCTGCCCAAGAGGAAGGCTTACAAGCCCTTCCCACCTGGGCCTCGGGGTCCAGGGACATGATCCTGTGCAACCTCCCCCTTGCCCGGCACCCAGTAGGTGCTCAGGGAATGCCCGCAGGTAATTCACCACCAGGGTGCATTCAAACTCTTCTAGGCTGATATGCCCCAGACCCGAGTGACTACTGCTTAGGGTCCCTGAGGCCCTGCAGGGCCGGCCAGGCACCAAGCCTGCATCTCCAGGTGCGGGGGAGCCTGGGGCACAGGCCAGAGCCGTGGTGCAGGAAAGGGCAGCTGAGAGCATGGTGCAGCGGGCAGGGAAAGAGGTCAGTGCTGTCTTGTCAGTGGCTGCACTCCGGATCCTGGATTAAAGACTGGGCACAGAGGCTACTGGCCTCTGCCGTGTTACCATCCTGTGACAGAGACCTGCTTCAGTGCCACAGGAAAATGAGGAAGAAGCCTGTGAGCCTGGGGCTGGGCTTTGGCACTGGGCAGCTCTCTTTCTGCCTTGTACCCTGATGGGCGTCTGGGCTCCACAACCCACCCAGAGCACAGATCCCATGATGGGGGTGGAGGTCCCCTCGCCTCTACCTCGGGGCCAGTGCATGGCTCAGGACTGGGGCCACAGGTGGCACCTGCTGTGAGGGTGGGGGTGGTCAAGGATCATGCAGGGACTGGGGACGTAGTAGAGGATGAGGTGGGTGAAGCCTCCTTCCAACACGCGTCCTGCGCTGGAGGCGGGGCGGGCCTGGCAGGGGTGCTGCACTCGCCGGCCGTGGTGTGCAGTGATGTGTGCTGTGTTCCTCCTGCCCACCCCTGCAGATCCTGGAGGAGAACATGAAGCTGGAGTGCAAGTGCCATGGTGTGTCAGGCTCGTGCACCACTAAGACCTGCTGGACCACGCTGCCCCAGTTCCGAGAGCTGGGCTACGTGCTCAAGGACAAATACAACGAGGCCGTGCACGTGGAGCCAGTGCGCGCCAGCCGTAACAAGCGTCCCACCTTCCTGAAGATCAAGAAGCCACTGTCGTACCGCAAGCCCATGGACACGGACCTGGTGTACATTGAGAAGTCGCCCAACTACTGTGAGGAGGACCCGGTGACGGGCAGCGTGGGCACGCAGGGCCGTGCCTGCAACAAGACGGCCCCCCAGGCCAGCGGCTGCGACCTCATGTGCTGCGGCCGCGGCTACAACACCCACCAGTACGCCCGCGTGTGGCAGTGCAACTGTAAGTTCCACTGGTGCTGCTACGTCAAATGCAACACGTGCAGCGAGCGCACTGAGATGTACACGTGCAAGTGAGCCCGCGACAGGCCGCGCGCCACCCTCCGGCTGTGAGCAAGACTGCTTCGGGGACTGCACAGTTTCAGGCTGCAGGCTCCCCAGGAGGCTGCTGCCTCCATCTTCCCGGGGAACCCCAGGAATGCTGAGTTTGTCTTTTTCTGCTGAGTGGGGCGGAGCTCTTCTCCTGGATGCTCGTGGAGAAGATCACTCAGAGCCCTCGACGATTCTGTTCCACATCCAATGCTGCTCCACCCTCCCCCAGACACCGCCCAGGTCCCTCCGTGGCTAGAGTGAAGTCCTTCGCAGCAGGAACTCTGGACCCTCGGGCCTCATCATAGCAATATTTAACAGTTTATTCTGATACAAAATAATATTAATTTATTTAATTAAAAAGAGTTCTTCCACCTCGTCGGATCTGTTTTCTGCAATCAAAGTGGACCACGTGCTCTCCTGCCAGGCCGACTCTGTCACTAGGAACAGGAGCCGAGCAGAACTAAACACAGGCGTCTGGACGCAGCGGCTGCGGCGAGCTGGGTTTGCAGGTGCCCCCTTCTTTTTCTCACCACTAGGCGTTTAAGGACGAGAGCAGAATCCTGTACACACATACAGCTCTCCATCCACGCATGTTTCTGTTGTTTTGCTGTTTGCTGCTACCTATCCAGAACTTTATGCTGGTCCAGACTTGGAGATGTTTGCCGTGAAAACGTTTCCCACCCTTTTCCCTCCCCGGTTTAGACTTCAGCATTAGAAAAATTCAGTTTGGAATACAGAGTTGGGGGGGGAGGGGGAGAAGGGGAGAGAGAGGAAGAGAGAGAGAAAAAGGGCGAGAGGGAGCAAGAGAGGACAAAGAGAGAAAGAGAAAGGGAGTGCTAGATTCCCAGCAGTGTCTATCTTTTGGAAAGTGAGCCACTGGATAAGAGACTATTTTGTAAGAGGCTATTTTTATATGAATATTTTATTTATAATGAGTCGGCCTGCGTCACCCCACAGCCTATGCCTCCTCTTCATGCTCAGCCTCACTCTGGGGCAAGGATGGGTGAGGCTGGGTGAGAGGTCAGGCCCTTCACCTCCCTCCCACGCTGGGTCCTGCTTGCCAAGGAACCCCCGGGTACTGGGGCTGAGCCTTCTCGGGGTTAATGGAACAAGAACTTCAATCCCTGGCCTCAGCCTGTTCTGGCCCCTGTTAGGGGAGGGTCATGAGGGCTGACCCCGAAGAGGAGTGGCCATAGTGAGCGAGTCCTGCCCTGAGCATTGTGTGCTGTCACCATCAGGCAGCAGCCAGCTCAGGGAGCCCTGGCCCGAGACACCCCCGCCACTGCCTGTGTGTCACTCAGAAGGGGGCAGAGAAGCAGGTGCAGCAGGGGCTACAGCCCACTGGCACTTCCTAGATGTCAACCCCAGGGCAGACCTGTAGGGAGAGGTGGGCGGGGCACCCTCTCTTTGGGACCAGCCATGCCCAGTGCTTCTCACCATGAAAGCTCTGCCCTAGAGGGCTGTGGGCGTTCTGTGTCCGTCTGCGTGTGTGTGTGCGTGTGTGTGTGTGTGTCAGAGAGAGAGACACCTTGGGGAATCCTGAGATGTTCCCGTGACTTCACACCTGGAAGCACTTCTGGTGCTCCCAAGTGTCCCCAGGTATCTGTTTATCCCTCTCCACGTGCCTGTGCGTGGAGCTGTGTGCCTGCCCCTCTGCTGCTTCCTGGGGGTCTTTGCTTGCAGATGAGGCAGACAGCAGGCACCCTTCTGGTCATACTGAGCCACAAGAGATGGCTCCTCTGGATGGTGTTCCCCTAGCCACTGGGGAAGCTCAGAGACCTCCAAGAGCACAGCCCCATGCTGCCATGTGCTGGGAGCCCCACCACCTCTGTCTAACTCCCTGCCGTCAGCGCCAGGCCTGGATCACAGCATGAACAAATAAAAATGGCTGGATGGTTGGTCGATTCCTTCCCTTGGATTTTTTATTTTTACAGTTTTTGTCCTTATTTGGAAATCTGAATGAGTGGGCATGTGAGCAAAGGATGGGATGGACGGGTGTTGAGTAGCCTAGTAGGCAGATGGATGGATGGGTGGATGGATGGATAGATGATGAGCGGCTAGTGGATGGATGGATGGGTGGGTGGATGAGGAGTAGACTAGGGGATGGATGGGTAGGTGGGTGGATGGATTATGAGTAGGCTGGTAGGTGGACAGGCGGATGGGTGGATGATGAGTAGCCTGGTAGATAGATGGATGAATGAACAGATGGATGAGTGGGTGGGTGGATGAACAGGTGCGGGATAGACAGGCAAGTAAATGGGTGGATGAACTGAGGAACAGATAGGTGAGAAGCTGGCAGGGCAGGCAGATGGATTCATGGGTAGACAGATGAGTGGGTGGGCAGTTGGGTAGGTAGGTTAGGAGTTAACACAGGAGCATCTGGGGGGAGGAAGCATGTCACATTTCATCTTGGCTTTAGAAAACCTAGAATGTCCTCCTTGGGTGGTGGGCTTCCCATGCCTGCAGACGCTCTGCTCCTGACCTCACCGGCACCTGGGAGTGGGGAGCTTCTGACCAGCCCCCTCCCCTGTGACTGCTGGATGCTAAAGAAATAAAGAATGCCCTGAAAGAAGTCGCCACTATGTCTTCCCTGACTGTCCAGGTGAGGAATGGGCCTGGCACATGGGCCACTGCAACTGTGGGCAGGGCCCGGTCCCCTGGCAGCTTGTCGCCCGGTCCCATAGCACACTGTGGTTTCCCTCCCACTGGGCCCACCTCAGCTACACTCCAGGCCACATGGTGATGCCACCTCCCTCCCAGCTGGGGCAGGGTCCTCCCAGTCATGATGCTGCAGCACTCGGAGTCACACAGCAAGGGATGAAGGCTCAATCTCATGATTAGTTGTTATCATCACTGTTCTCTCCACAATTACAGGCTTCTTCAAGCATGGCTTATGGGAATAAATATTTGGCTCTAGGTGGGGCAAACATAACTCCCTTGAGTCTATTCCTAATGCATCTTTTCAGCAAACTGACATTTTAAAGGGTGCAATCTTAACAGGCAAACTCAAAAACATCAGAAAGGCCAGGGCGATGGTGTTGAAAGCACAGGTGCCTGGGGTCAGTGGTGCGGGCGTCACTGTGGCCAGGTCCATTGAGTATTTCCTGGAAAGTTTAGAAAGCTTTCTAACACTCACCTTCTACTTTGTCGGTGTGCTGACAAACACCTGCATGACAATGCAAAGCCCAGCAGCACACTGACCGTGGCTTTTGTGCCACTGGCCTGCAGCCTCTGACTTGGATCCAATCTCAGCCCAGAGATGGAGAAGCCAAGGCCCAGAGAGGGCCTGGGCTTTCCTCAAGGCCACAGAGCAAATCTGGCTGAGGGAAGTCAGAGCCAGGGACTCAAGGCTCTGGGTACAGCCTCTCATGGGCACAGGGCACCCACCGAGGGAGCAAAATAAGCTGGTACAGAGGGGAGTGTGGCAGTGATAAAGTTCCTACATGGCACACGCACACACCCACACTCCAGACTTGAGTTCAAAGCCAGTTCAAGGCTCCACGGAACAGGATAAACTGGGTTCTGACCCACTCTGCTGGGGGTATCCTGGCCCTGGAAGCCCCTCAGCAGGACTTTAGTCAATAGAGTCCAGGAGTGAAGTTTTGCTGTCAGTCTCTTAGATACCCTCACTGCCTACCCACCTGCATCACTAACCCCACCCACAACACTTAACTCCACCCACCCACCCACCCACACCACTAACTCCACGGACCTGCCCACTAACCCCAGCTACCTGCATCACTAACCCCACCCACAACACTAACTCCACCCTCCCACACCACTAACTCCACGGACCTGCCCACTAACCCCAGCCACCTGCATCACTAATCCCACCCACAACACTTAACTCCACCCACCCACCCACCCACACCACTAACTCCACGGACCTGCCCACTAACCCCAGCTACCTGCATCACTAACCCCACCCACAACACTAACTCCACCCTCCCACACCACTAACTCCACGGACCTGCCCACTAACCCCAGCCACCTGCATCACTAACCCCACCCACAACACTTAACTCCACCCACCCACCCACCCACACCACTAACTCCACGGACCTGCCCACTAACCCCAGCTACCTGCATCACTAACTCCACCCACAACACTAACTCCACCCTCCCACACCACTAACTCCACGGACCTGCCCACTAACCCCAGCCACCTGCATCACTAACCCCACCCACAACACTTAACTCCACCCACCCACCCACCCACACCACTAACTCCACAGACCTGCCCACTAACCCCAGCCACCTGCATCACTAACCCCACCTACAACACTTAACTCCACCCACCCACCCACACCACTAACGCCACAGACCTGCCCACTAACCCCAGCCACCTGCATCACTAACTCCACCTACAACACTTAACTCCACCCACCCACACCACTAACTCCACAGACTTGCCCACTAACCCCAGCCACCTGCATCACTAACTCCACCCACAACACTTAACACCACCCACCCACCCACACCACTAACTCCACAGACCTGCCCACTAACCCCAGAAACCTGCATCATTCATGGCTACCACATCATTTGCCTCCTCTCAGGTCTCCCTGCCTGTCCTCATGCCCCGTCAAGCTAGCCTCCAAGCTCAGGCCTGACCAATCCATACCCTTTCTGCCATCAGCCATGGCTCCCCATTGCCCTGTCGACAAGATTTGAGCTCCTATCCACTCAGCCTGGCACCCGGCTGGCAGCCTTGGGCCTTGTAGTCTCAGCAGTGCCACTGATAAAGTAAACACAGTGCCAGATAAGCTTCTCCTCCCCAGAATTCCTGCAGTCCTTGTGGGCCCCTGTCCATCTTGTATCCTTGCTGCTTCCTCCACCCAGAGCACTCACCTCCCTCCTCCCCACCTGACAAATGCTCGCCCCAGATGGAGCCTTCGTGTGCTGCAGGGGGCCTTGCCCTTCCTCATCCTCACCTGCTGCAATCAGAACCAGGGCCCCCGATAGAGCCCCAGAACCAACAGGAAGACAGGGAGACAGAGGGACCCACAGCTGTCACCGATGGCACAGAACTGAGCCCATGTCCCGGGCCCACGCCAAGCGCTCCTGTCCTGTTTGCAGAGCGCAGCAGTCAGCCAGTGCTGAGTCCCAAGCTCCATCCCCAAGACTCAGCGCCCTCCAGCCATAAGCACAGTCCTGACCAGAGCCATGGTGAGTCCCTCCCCACGTGCATGTTGTGGAGTGCACTTAGCCAAACCCAAACCCAAACCTGGGCCCTATGGGCCCACCGGTGGTTCCCAGGCCAAAGGCTGCACTGCCTGTCCCCACAATGGATACCGTGGGCATCCGTGGCAACCTGGTATCTGAACACAGGTCGGGCCCAGGAGAGCCGAGGCAGCAGGAAGCTCCCAGTCTTACGGGACCCCCATGGTAAACACCTTCTGTAGCTGCCCTAGAGTTGTCCGCCGCCCCTAATTGAGTCTATTATTATCTATGGGTCCACAGTGCCTCAGGTCCTTCTGGTCTCCGCTGGACGCCCTCCTGCCCCATGGCAACCGTGGGTCAGGCTGTTGACCCTGCTGGTCTTGTGCTTCAGGGTCAGCTCACTGGGGACTATGTACAAAGACTTCAGCCAAGACCCTGGGATCCTCCCCCTGTGCCCCATCCTCCAACATCTGAACCCAGGTGACTTCCACCGGAGGCAGCGAATGCCACAAGGCTTTCTGGGTACAGGCTCAGAGCTGGCATTGCACTAAGTCTGCCACTGGCCACCGGCCAAAGCGAGCTGTGGGACCACCAAGATACAAGGTGCAGGGAGGCAGACGCCACCTCCTGCCAGGAGGACCTGCCCAAGCACATGATAAAGGGCGTGGGGACAGTGGGGAGAACAGTTTCCCAAAACTTGACCAGAGAACCAGTGTGAAGATACTGACTGGCAGGAGCTGCCTCCGCCCTGACAGCGTGGCAGAGTCAAGTCTTCCCTGGAGCCTCGGCTCCTCCCCTTGGTCGGCTGCACCACCCTAAAGCCAGTCTTATGTCTTGTCTTCCTCTGCCCCATCCAGCAGCAAGTCCCATTGGTGCTCCCTTAAACTACGCCTGAATCTGAGCTCTCTCTCCCTCTGCACACCCAGCAGCCGTTAGTGTGGCCGAGTCTGGCTGGCTTCTAGCCACACCCAAGTCCTCCTCTGCACTGCAGAGCAGAGGCAATGTGCCCTGCTTCCTGGCCGTCAGTATCTCCCAGGTTTACACAGGCTCAGCACGGCTACTCGGGGGCCGTGGGTATGGGCAGTGGAGTCACAGAGCGCAGGCCTTGGTTGGGTCCTGCATGGCCACCTGGAGAACAGCCACCCACTGATCAGGAATTCCCACAGGTAAGGAATACGTGTCCAGGGCCGGCGCTGTGGCACAGCGGGTTAACACCTGGCCTGAAGCACTGGTATCCCATATGGGCGCCGGTTCTAGTCCCAGCTGCTCCTCTTCCGATCCAGCTCTCTGCTCTAGCCTGGGAAGGCAGTGGAAGATGGCCCAAGTCCTTGGGCTCCTGTACCCACATAGGAGAACCTGAAGAAGCTCCTGGCTCCTGGCTTTGGATTGGTGTAGCTCCGGCCGTTGCAGCCAACTGGGGAGTGAACCATCGGATGGAAGACCTCTCTCTCTCTGCCTCTCTTCTCTCTGTGTAACTCTCTGACTTTCAAATAAATAAACAAAATATTTTTTTTTAAAAAAAGGAATGTGTGTCCATTGTGGGGGGCCACTGAGACTTGGGACTTCGCCTCTTACAGGCCAGAGCCCTGCCTGATGATGCTCCAGCCACCATGCCTTTCCTTCTGTCCCACCCCGCCTCTGGGCCTTTGCACGTCCCGTTTCCACTGATCTTCAAGGGGCTGGCTCTTTCTTACCAGCAGGTCTCAAATGCCAGCACTTACCCTCTGGCTGCTGTGTCCCTGGCCCCCGTTCTTTGTTTCTCTGTAGCACTTGCCACTGTCCTGAAAGGTCATTTTTCTGTCATGAGGGGCTGTACAGTTTAGGATGAAGAGCACGGACTCTGCAGTCAGATGCCCTGAGTTCAAGCCTGCTCTGCTGTCAGCCGGCTGTGTGCCTTAGGGGAGTAGCTCAGTCTCGCTGTGCCTGCATCACCATCTGTACTAGGACTGCCCCAGTGCCTGATGAATGAATGCATGGGAACGGCTAAGTGTGGTGCCAGGCGTACTGACAGCCATTTGGGGAGAGCCCCTAGGGGTTAATGAAGCCACTCAGTTCCCTCAGACACATGCAAATTCACTCAGCTGCTAGTGGGTCCCCAGTCCCCAGCACATAAACAGCATCTGTAAACAAATGCTTAAGAATGAATGATGCAGAGGCTGTTCCCAGGCCAAGACTGGGCTGGGGTGGGCTCAGGCAAGCATCCAGCGTGGGGAGGCTGGAGGTCAAGGGGCCGGCCTGTCCCGAGAGCCACCACCTGCTCCGGGCCCTATAGGGGTGTGGAGACAGACCGGGCCCCCGTGATGTGGTCCTAGGCACAGCTGCTCACTGACAGGGCGGCCACTGGTTGCCACAGCAACGCTCCTGGCCCCAGAAGAATGAGCTGGAAACAAGGAGAGCTCCATAGCCACCCTCAGCTTACCCCCAAAAGGCAAGAGACCCTAAGCCAGAGGAAGCATCACATCAGGTCTGCACGTACACCCTGGGCAAGACGCCCAGAGGGACCCCCACTCATGAAGGGCAGTGCAGACACCTGTCAGCCACGGTCAGAGCCCCAAACAGACCCCCATGAGAGGCTCCAAGGCACAGACACACAGGCAACCCAGAGGGAATAGAGTCACACTTGCAGGACACACCCCACCCAACCAGGCCACCGACCAGGACTCCAGGTGGCCTGAGAAATTTGGCTCCCCTGGGAGGCCGTGGCTTGACTTCTCGTTCACCTGCAGTGCCCTGGCACCTGCTCAGTATGAGTGTGTGCATGCGCATGCGCAAGATGCAGTGAGGACTCAGGGGTATGCAGGAGGAAGGCACATCAGGGCCACCTGCCTGGGAAGCCACACCCAGAGAGAAGATTCTGGAGCATGAACCTCAGGGCCCCGCCTCACACAGAGCAAGAACATCTCCTGCAGAGTCCCTGCTCTGCCCACAACACCAGGTTCCAACTGCAGATCCACCCCGCTCTGTGTGAGGGCAGGGCCCATGTGTTTCACGATCAAGTGCTGGAGCAGTGCTAGGCATGCCTCCCCAGTGCTCTGGGGCCGGCGGGCAGCTGTGACGGCCCCTGTCGCCTATCTGCACCGGCATCACCTCCAACCCGTGAGCCTCGACGCGGCCCCCCACTACTGGGTGCCACACTGAGCAGCCTCCTGGTCCGGGGACCTCTCTCCTGGGACCAGATCAAAGGATCAAACCACAGTCACAGCAGCACAAACATCCTTGCCTTTCCTACACTCAGGCCTGGTGTAGGGACTTCCAGAGACTGCATGCAGTGTGATGTATGATGTCATAGGGGCTTCAGAAGCTCATGGAGACACAATACTAAATCTACTTTGGCGCAAGGAAAGCTGGAAATCAATGCATAGTGTTTCCTTCAGAACACATTTTATAGGTGCTTTTTGAAAAAACTTACATGTATGGGCTTCAAAGTTCTTTATACACTAAAATAAAGTGACCTTTAAATTATATCTTCTACCATCTTTTTGAAATACCCTGTATTTATTTGCACAGTAAAGACATTTTTAAAAATTTAGAACAGTCATTCTGTCACTAAGGTTGTTTTTTTTTTTTAAGTTTTGAAATAGCCCATGCTGTTTCCAAGCAATTCACTACATCTTTGAATAAAGGCAGAGAAGACTGACAGATGTGTAAGCACATCTAGCACCCAGCGAGGTAAAATTCACAATGCTAGCATCCAATCAGAAATGACCAGGCACGCAGAGGGCACGAAAACATCACCCACGATGAGAGACATTCATGCATAGGAACCAACCCTGCACTGGCACAGGGGTAGCCCTGATGGAGAATAACATTGCAGCAATTACCGCCAGCCTAACCCCTACATTCCCAAGACGGAGAAGACATAGAAAACGATCTTCAGAGATGAAAACCTGGGATGCGCAAACAACAAGGTCTGAGATGAAGACACATGCTGGCCCTGCTTACCCACCCACAGAGTCAACCAACCACCATTGGAAAATATTCCAAAAATTCCAGAAAGCTCCAGAACGCAAAGGTTGAAATTTGCCTTGCTCTGAGCATTGAATCGAGGTGCATGAAGGCACCGGCAGGTTCATGCTGCTGTGGCCTCTGGCACCCCTCAACTCCCGTTGCCCACCAGCACAGGCCTGAGCCCCTTATTTGTCTTTTTTTTTTTTTTTTTTGACGGGCAGAGTTAGACAGTGAGAGAGAGAGACACAGAGAGAAAGGTCTTCCTTTTGCTGTTGGTTCACCCTCCAATGGCTGCCGCATTGCACTGATCCGAAGGCAGGTGCCAGGTGCTTCTCCTGGTCTCCCATGGGGTGCAGGGCCCAAGCCCTTGGGCCATCCTCCACTGCACTCCCGGGCCACAGCAGAGAGCTGGCCTGGAAGAGGGGCAACAGGAACAGAATCCGGCGCCCCGACCAGGACTAGAACCTGGTGTGCCGGCGCCGCTAGGCGGAGGATTAGCCTATTGAGCCGCGGCGCCGGCATCCCTTATTTGTCTTGAGCACCACTGCCGTACCATGCAGGCAGGCCTGTACTGAACACATGTCCTTACCTTCTTCCCTAAGTTACACAACGTAACAAGAACTGGTATGGCACTTACCTTGCATTGGTCACCCTAAGGAGTCTATGGGCGAGTTTGAGTCTGCAGGAAGAAGAGCGTGGTTCTCCGCCACTGCTGCAGCCCCTTATACAAGGGACATGGATGTCTACATATCTGGAGACCCTCAGGGGCCCTGAGACCCATCCCCTGCGGACAGAGAGGGGTGAATGTGTGTGTGTGTGCACACGCCTGCATGTGCACGTGTCTACGTATCTCCTCCTCTCAAGAAACCAAAAAACACCAACAGCAGCAACAGTAACAGTACCACTGCAGGCATGACAGTCCCCGGCACCTCTCACATTTCCCCACCTTCCACAACACCCTTTGCTGCATGAAGGCTGTGCCTCGTGCCCCTTGGGTTGGCCAGGTAACTTGTTCCAGCCACTCTGAAAGGGAGGGGAGATGCCTGCATTGTGCACAGTGGGTTAACCCACCACCTGCCACTGCTCTGCTTCCAATGCAGCTCCCTGCTCATGCACCTGGGAATACAGAAGAGGGTGGCCCAAGTACTTGAACCCATGCCACTCACATGGGAGACCTGCATGGATTTCTGGGCTCCTGAACTGGTAAACCAGCAGATGAACAATCTCTCTCCCTCTCTCCCTTTACCTCTCTCTCCCCATCTCTCCATTGCTTATTCCTTCTATCATCCCCATCTATCACCTCCCTTTCCCCCTCTATCTCTGTCCCCATCTCCGTCTCTATCTCCATCATTTCTCTTTTTATGTCTCCCTCCCTCTGTCACTCTGCCCTTCAAACAAATTTTTATAAAACAGCTATACGAATTTGAGGGCAGGTACTGAGCCTTATCACCAGGCAGGCACTTAGGAGCCAGGGTGCCGCTCAGCTCTCTGCTGTCCCCTCAGCCCCATGACCAGCAGGGTCCTGATGACCGAGAGCGAGGACAGCAAGGACGGAAAAGGGCATAGCCACAGCTAGGGCCTGGGCATGCCGTGTGATGTGAACGAGAGGGGAATTTCTGTGTCGAACCCCTGAAACTTGGGGCTTTTTCTTACTGCAGCCTAATTTGGCTACTCCTGCCTAATGCCAAGGGATTTCTGGTCCTGACACAATGGTTGTGCAGTCCTGGTGTGCAAGTTCCCCTGGGGCTTGTGCCCATTGGCTCTGGGGAGGGGCCTGCAAGAGCAGTGATCTTGGTGGCTGGTGGAGGCGGTGTGCTTAGAATCCTCTGTGCCCCACTTTGTCAGAACAACTAGGACTAGGAACTGTCCTTGTCCCCTAGGTAGTACAGAGAGGAGAGAGGACCCCCAGGGGGCACGGCTGTGAGGTGCAGGGCTAGGACTTGAGTCCAGTGTCTGAACCTGAGAGCCACACAGCAGGTGGTTCTGAGTTTCTGCCTCTCATTAACCAAGTTCCTGCTGCCATTGGCCCAGCTTGCAGCTCCCTGCCAGAGGAAGGCTTGCAGGTCACCTGTGGGTCAGGTTAAGGGCACAGGTGCCAGAAGGTGGATACAAGAGAGAGGGGCATTTGGGCAGAGGGTGAGGGAGCCCCATCTCTGGCAGCTTGGAGCTGTTCAAGCATGCCCCCTACGTCAGCACACAAAGGAGCCCACACTCTTTTGGGGTCCCCATCTCCCCTACAGTGTGCCCTGGCTTTGCCCCCAGTCCCCCAATCCCTGAATGAGTAGGATGGGATGGGTGAGAGAGGCACTGCTTACCTGGCCCAGCTGGTCAAGCCCCCGTGCTAAACAGTGGAAGAGATGGAGATTCTGAGAGGGCCACGAGGCTAACACCAAAGCCTGGAGCTCACTTTTGCAAAACTGGTTTCCATTAGACATGCCCCCTCCAAGAAGCCTTCCTTGTCGAGGACTGGGGCAGCCATGGGAGATTTCCCCTTGAAGTTGAGTGGGGAATATGGAAGGAAACATCTATTGTGTTTAGCACAAGAAACCTCACTAATGTTTCTGTGGGGAGTCTCATTTTGCCCATTTCACGGGTGAGACTCCTGAGGATACTGAGCCACACTGTGGGATCCCAAGCGGGGCTCCTGTCACCAGCCAGCCTGCGAGCAGGAGTCGAGGCAGGAATCTGCGTCTGGTCCCCGAGAGGCGTGGCAGATTCTTCTTTTTTGCTGGATTCTTGAGGAAGAGCACAGCTCCCGCGTTGCAGTCTCTCCTCTCTGCGGGGTTCATACAGGGGTGCTGCAGCCTCCTGAGTTAGTTTCTCTTCTCTGCCAGCTCTTTGTCTTGTGACCACGAAGAATGAGGCACCTGGACAAGGAAGGAGTGAGCAAAGTAAAGGAAGCTTACAGACGGAAGCAGAGAAGGCTCTCGTGCAGCTGGGAGGGCCTGCCCACAAGGGGCTGCCTACCCACAAGGTGCTGCCCGCCCCGGAAGGCTGCTTGCCTTGAGCTGCAGCTTCAGACTGCCTGGCTCAGACTTTTATATGTTTCTAAAGCAGGAAGTTCTCCCCAATTGGTCGAGATGTATGCTAATGAGGTATCTACATGAACCAATCAGGGAACTGACGTTGGAATCACCCATTTTGCACAGAAGTTTGCAGAGTCCTCAAGCAGGCCCGTTCAGCAGGTGGAAGAACATCTGAAGATTCCATTGTCTTTCTCCCGTCCCACCTCCTTCAGGGCCCCTGTTTCTCCCTTTCCTGTCCGGGGCCCCTGGAGTCCCTCTGAGTTCCACTCAGCCTTTCACTCCATCTGCATAGGAGCTGCTCCGTTAGCAGGAGCACAGTGAAATCATTGCCAGCTGCCAGCTGAACCCAGGGTCCAATCACCTTAGCCTCCAACCCTGTGTGCCTTGGGCCAGGCTTCCATCTGCTGAGCCTCACTGTCCTCAGCAGTAAAATGGGGACGAGAACCGATTCTTTCTGCAAGGAAAGAATGAAGTCAAGTGCATTCTCCGAGCCTGGCACACTGAGGTGCCAGGATATGTCCACCCAGTTCCCAAGCTGGGGGCACCAGGTGTCCATGGGGTATATCTTCACACACTGCCTGTGACCAGGGGACCCAGGGGACCCAGGGGAGAATATCTTGGGCTAAATAACCAGAAGCAGAATTGCAGATATAACTTAATTTGCATAAGAACCAGAAGGTTGGCAGGCAGCTTTCGTGATTGGTTCCCCAAGTCGCCACCTGTCCCCCTCCCCCTCTGTGGGGCACATCCATGGGCACTGCCCACCTTTCCAATCCCTGCCAGTCTCTCATCAGTGTGCAGTGTCCTCCCCTCCCCCATCGTTGTAATTTGCATCTCTCTGGTTCCTATGGCGTCTGCCTTTCTCTTCCTACACATTTTGTCTCTTCTGCAAGTTCTGGTTTACCTTTGGCCCATTTCACACTGGGGCCACTGCCTGCCAAACCTCCCCTGAGCTTCCCAGTGGCCAACCTCTGCTCCTCATGCATCCTCTCCCTAGCAAGCCAGCACTGGCACGCCACTCCCCAGGGCTCCTGGGACTCCCTGTTGCTCGGTGCCCCCCAGCTGGTGATAGACTGGGTGGCAGTTTCTGCCCTCATACCTGTCTGCCTCATTCATACTGACTGACTTTCCCATCACTATTGAAATAATTCAGGGCTGGTGCCGTGGCTCACTAGGCTGATCCTCTGCCTGCGGTGCCAGCACCCTGGGGTCTAGTCCCGGTTGGGGTGCTGGATTCTGTCCCGGTTGCTCCTCTTCCAGTCCAGCTCTCTGTTCTGGCCTGGGAAGGCAGTGGAGGATGGCCCAAGTGCTTGGGCCCTGCACCCGCTCGGGAGATGAGGAGGAAGCGACCATTTGGGGGGTGAACCAACGGAAGGAAGACCTTTCTCTCTGTCTCTCTCTCTCTCTCATTGTCTAACTCTGCCTGTCAAAAAATAAATAAAAATAAAGAAATAATTCAGATGGAGGGGCCCACAGCAAACAGGGGCAGCCCTGGGTGGGAGCCCAGAAGAGACCACGTGGGCCTCTGGCAGCCAGCCCTGAAGCGCTCCGAGCCAGTGTGACTCGTGGCGCTCGACAGTCTCCGAGCAAGTGCCTTCCAGACCGCCATGCTGCTCTCAAGTCACGACTGTGCCCCCGAGCAGGAGAAGCGATGGCGGTGGCGGAGGCGCAGAGGCACTTCTCTGAGCAGAGCCATTCCCGGCAGCTGCCAGCATGGGCCCTGCCACCTGCCCCCTCCGCCCCCTCGCACCTCTAGGAGCTGGCTGGGTAGGAGGGCCCGGGGAGGGGCATGGACCTGCATCACACCCAGACCCTGATGAGGAAGAAGCCCTGCACCTGCCCCCCTCACTTCCCAACAGCCACCTTGTCGGAGGAGCACAAGTGGCAGGAGCCTGGGGCCTGCCTTGCTGCGGCGGGACCCCTTACTGCACTGCTGAGATGCAGGGGACCCACCAACCTCAGTGGCATCTAGCCACTGACCGTCCTCCGTGGAAAAGCCCACAGAGCACGGCCGTGAGCTGAGTCCCGGGGGGAGGAATGGGCAGTTGGGCTCAGGTGAGCCAGCCCTTGTCTTCCTGAACTCCCTTCAGGCAGACTGTCTCTGCATCGGGAAAGACTAGTGTCCTCTATTGTTTATTACAGAAGGAGCCCGTGCTTCCTGGTCTATACATAGTCAGTGTCTAACAAGCAGAAAGCCCAGCACCTGTACTACCCCAGAAAGGGTGTAGGAGAGGGGAACACAGAGGGCTTGCACCGAATCCATTAGCACCGTGGAAGGAGTGAAGACTGGGCTCCCAGCATTTCACAGAGATGCCCACCTGCCCTGCCAGCTCTACATACTTCCTTATTCCTTTTCATTAAACTTTAAAACTACACTAAAATTAAACAGATAAAAATGAAAATCTACAGTACTGAAGTGAAAGGTGAAAGTGCCTTCATTTCCTCCAAAACTTCACTGCCCAGCGGTGGCACCACGCCCAGACGGCAGGCTGATAAGCTACGTCTCACCTCGCCACACGCACAAGTAAGCATGCCTCACTGAATTGGATTTTATGGATCGTCATTTTATGTGGAAGGCTTACAGACAGAAAGATCTTCCATCCACTGGTTCACTTCCCAGTGTCCACACTACCCAGGGCTGGGAGGGGCCCAGAACTCCACCCAGGTCTCCCACATGGGCGGCAGAGTCCCAAGTACTTGAGCCATCCCTGCTGCCTCCCAGGGTGTACAATAGCTTGACAATAAGTGGAGGAGCTGGGATTTGAACCAGGCACTCCTGCTGCAGCGAGACTTGATCCACATTCTGGTCTCCACACAAAAAGAAATTCAAGGGAGAGACACAAAGAGAGGTGAGCAGAGAAGCAAGATTTGCTTACAAAGGAAAAGCACACACTCGGAAGGAGCACAAGAGAACTCAGGAGAGAGGCAATCAACAAGGCTGGGCTGCCCTTTACATCTGTGGAGGCATGCGGGTAGAGAGTTTCTTGGGACGAGCTCAGCAGAATTTTCAGAGGGGCGGAGTCTAGAGCAGAGCTTGAGCCCCACCCTTTTTATGGAAATCAGAAGCATCATGCTGTCTTGTGCATCATGGGAGCGGGAGTGTCGGCCATGGTGATTTTATTATCATATTCTAATGATAATGGTGGGTCATGCAGCTATACTGGCTATCTCTAGCTGACGCTGGTTCTAAGTTACAAAGTCACAGAAAGTGGAGTTTTTCCACTACACCAAGGAGGTGGGGTTTGGGGTGGTGCATGGAAATGGGGGTGTGGGTGGTGCAGAGGGTCAGTTTTGGGGTGTGCAGGGAAGGTGGAGCAGCATGAGCCAGGCTGTCACGTGGGCCAGCTGGGGTGGCAACGCTCAGCTCCTCCCCCAGTGCTACTATGTCCCTACCCACGTCACTCCAACATAGGAAGCCAGCGTCCAAAGCCAGAGTGTTTCACAGCCTGCAGGGACCTACTGGGGTTTAAAGGTGTCCCCCTGATGTCACACACTGGAAACTTTACCCCCATTACAAGTGTCGTACCACATTGTTAGGTCCAGGGTTCACTGTGATATTCCAGGATAGGTTTGTGTCTGGAGACAGGGCTTGCTGGCAAAGTGAGTTCGGCTCCCTCCTGCTCTTTCCTCTCTCCTGAGCACGTACTGTCCCGCCTGCCTGCCGCCACATGACACCACAACAAGGCCCTGGCTAGAACTGGCCCCTTGACCTTGGACATCCCAACCTCCAGCACCGTGAGCCAAACAGGCCTCTGGCCTGTACACAGGACCCCACCGGAGAGGCTCCCTCGTAGCAGCACAGAAGCGACTCAGACAGCGGCCGCATCTATGTCCTTAGCTGCCAACGGAGGAGCCGGGCAGGGGCTTCCAGCTGTGTATCCACCAACCACAAAGAACATCTTCACAAGGGACCTGGGCTGTTTCTCTTTCTGCACAAGGGTGAGTGAGACGGGGTGGCTTTGACATTTCTGGTAGATTCCCCCTTTTATAAGAGATGACCCCCACTCCAGGGAACACTCTTGACTGACAGAGGGCATCAGAGCCTGGAGGAGGGACTGAACACACAACAGGACCACCCTGGCTGAACCCCACCCAGCCAGGGAGGTAGTGAGCTTCCCCCCACTGGAGGGAAGCAAGGGGCTCCCAGCAGCGCTCCCCTCCCCAGCTGGGTGCACGGCTTCCTCTAGCAAGGCCTGGGTCACCCTGGATGACTTTTGCTTACTCGCACGAACAGATTTTATTTTCCTACAAACCTTTCGGGGACGGATCTGGCTGAGAGTTGCACGAGGTTCCTTCACAGCTATCATCCACAGCTCCCTCTCCCACGAGCCTGCTGTGGGGGATGGGGGGGCGGCAGCTTGAGGTTGGAACCTCCCCTCCCTCCCCCCGACAGCCCTGTGACTCTACACTAGACATGCGCAGAATTTTCAGAGGGGAGTTTGGTGCCACTGTTTGTCACCAGATGTTCATAGGCAGTGGGGGGGGGGTGCTAATTTATGCAGACAAGGAGTAAGGGGAGGAGGGGAAACTGTTCTAACCATCACGGGGAGGCAGGGAGAGCATGGCTCTGGAGGTTGCAAGGTAAGGAAAATGCATCCTGAGGAGAGGCAAGAAGGGTGACCGATGGAGTCTCCCCTGGCAGTGACCTCTGACCAGCCTGAGAAAGACGCCTCTGGGATTTTATGGCCGATCCCGTAACACTGTTGAGATTGCCGCCGTCCCACCCGGGATTCTGTGATGCAGTGTGCAAATGCTGTGCTTTCTTGACTCTCAGTCTCCTGCGACCAGGGACTTCAAAAAGTTCATGGAAATGGGATTAAAAGATAACTTCATTTTGTTGCAAAAATTTTTGAAATCCATATACAGTTTTCTCGTGCTTCACGTTTTTCATGAAGTTTCTGAAGAACTCTCATATGCACGGATTTTTAAAAAAATCATTTTTGCACCAAGATAAACTCATCTTTCAATCCCATTTTTCCATGAATTCTTCAAAGTCCCCCTCATAAGTGGAAGGCTCAGGGAGGTCGCCCAGAGCAAGAGGCTTTGACAGGAGGCTGCTGAGGACTAAGTCTGGCCCCTATTCATTCTGACACCTGGGGCACGATGCCTGCCAGCTCCATGCCTCAGTTTCCCGTGTGGGAGATAGGGACACAGTGATGGGCTCACAGTGTGCACAGAGATCACAGCCTCACGCCCAGCGGGGAAGCAGCGCCCGCCGTCATCCATGGCTTTGCCAAGTCCAAGAGGGGATTCTAGAAGCCGTGGCTGGGACCGGGCTGTTGTTCCAGGAGGCTTCGCAGGTCTGCAAGCATCCGGGGCTCCAGGGCCCTCGCAGCAGGCAGCTGCTGGAAAGCAAAGCAAACACGCGGAGGGAAGGAAGCTCCCGGGGCTGCGCGAAAGCAAACAAGGGCTGCTTCCTCCAGCCGCACGCTGTGGCCAGCCAGCTTTTCCCAGGCCCATTCCTTGGGAGTCCTCCTTGGGCGCCCGGCCATGTTTGGACAGCTTGCGGGGTGCGGGGGCAGAGAGAGCAGAAGTGCGGAGCCTGGCCCAGCCCAGTCCAGCCCAGCCATGGTCCCAGTCTGTGCCCCCATCCATGCCTGACTCCTCTTTAGGGCATGGCTGGGCAGCCCTTGTGGCCGCATGCTCAGCTCTGGCCCATGGGCCTGGCTGTCAGGAATTAAATAACATTGATAATAATTAGTGTTGACAAAACACTTCCCAGAGACCAGGCGCAATTCTTAGCACCACAAACAGAGTATTTCACTTCGAGCACCTGCTGTCATCACCCTAATGTTACAGATATAGAGAGTGAGGCTGGACGAAATGATTTCACAGCCCAGATATTCTGGTTCTCTGGACACTACACTCTCCATCAACCATATCTTGACCCCAAGGGAGAAAATGAGGTCAGCAGGGAGCGTGTTGGGAATCACCTGTGTGCCTCACTTCCCATGAGCCCCTCAATGTCTTCCTTGGGAGGGTCTCATTATAATTCCATCTTCAGATAAGCTAAGCATGGAGCCCCTTGCCCAGGATTCTCAGATTGCACATCTATTTCTGTTTGTGCCAAGACCCATGAGTTCAGCCTCTGCGCTGACACACGGTCCCTGTCTGCAGGGAATACATTCCAAGTGGGAGCCTGAAACCATGCCTAGTGCCGGACCCCACATGAGTAAAACATGCTATGTTTTTTTTCCCTATACATACAGGAGTACTTTGAAAAATCAGTGGAAAGAAAGATTAAAAGGTAAGTTTACGGGGTGCCACAAGTGTCAAAATCCATGTACCCATCCGTGTTTGCAAGGAGTGGATGAGCGAGGTGCAGGAGCGATCAACAACAATCAGTTAGCAACTGGAACAACGGCCCCAGTGCACTGCAGTAAAAGGCGACCAGCTCTCCCTCTCTCCAAACAAGGAACTTCGCACCTACCATTTGCACATCATGGCTGACCACAGCTAAGTGGGACCACGGAAAACAAATCCGTGGCTAAGAGACTTGGGGTGGGTACTGAGCCCGTTTCCTCTCACTGCTGTGACAAATGACCACAGACTAGATGCCCTGAAACAAGGCAGGTTCAGACTCAGTCCAGAGGGTCAGAAGCCTGAAGCCAGCACCTCTGACTGAAGTTAAGGTGTGGGCATGGCCCAGTCCCTCCAGGGACCCTGAGAGGCGAGTGTGTCTCCCAGCCTTGTTTGGCCTCTAGAGGCACCAGGACCCCTTGGCTTGCAGCCCCTTCCTCCAGTCCTGCCCCATCATCTCACAGCCCCCTCCTCCAATGCTGACAGGCTACACACTTCTCCTAAGTTCCCCACGATCACTTCAGGTTCGCCTGCATAATCCAGGGCCATCGCCTCATCTCCAGACCTTCAATTCATTCACAGAGTCCAAGTCCCTGTTGCCATCTGCAGGTTCTGGGGGTTACAACATGGACTTACTAGCGGGCTGTTAGCCCACCACCACAGCAGAGCAAGGCTGCCCTTCACAGGCGCAGAGGGCTTGCTCCATCCGGCACGTTTCTGGACCCAGTGAAGGTGAATGCTCCTCCCCAGGCTCCCATGGCTTAGCCCATGCATCTCCCGGGTGACATTCCACACCCAGACACCACTGCTGGCCCATGAACCTGCTGAGGACAGAGCCCCAGGCCTCTCCCTGGAGTCCCGGCCCGGTCATACTTTTGAGACAATCATGGAGAAAGCAGGCAACAGAAACACACAGGGCCCCATGACTGCTATGGACACAGCTGGCCCAGCCAGGGCCTGGCACATCCTAGATGCCGTACCAGTGGGTGTTGGGTTAATTCCCCTGCAGGCTGCAGAGCATTATGCTGGTGGAGTATGTGCCCCAGAGGCCTGGGGCCTGGTCCCCAAAGTAGCAGCAGTGAGGTGGTGTGACCCACACGACATGGCACAAGGGGAAGGGACCGAAGTCGTGGGGGTGCTGCCTTCTGAAGGGAGTCCCACGGCTCTCCTGGAGGGAGTTGTAGCAGGAATAAGCCTTGCCCCTGGCCTCCTGTATAGCCCCGTGCCCGCTCCTCTCACTCAGCTGCCACTGGTGGCCAGCAGCTACCATCCCCAGGCACTGGGATGGGTCAGGTTTCTGTTGCAGTCACTGAATAACTGGGGCTTGGGGCATGTGAAGGGGGTTGCTTCAGCTCACAGATTTGGAGGTTGAAGTCTGAGACCATCGGCCCCTCTGTTTGATCTCCAGTGAGGGCCTCCTGGCAGATGGTGGCTTCCAACTGCTCAGGAGTGGTGGCTACTGGCCACGGGTGGCGGCAGAAGTGCTGTACATGTGGCTGGTGCAACTGAGGAACAGTGCTTTTTATCTGTAGTTTATAAAATGTGAATAGCCACATGGGTCTAGAGGCTACAGGGCTGGATGGAGCAGCTCCTAAGTCTCCCAGGTCCTGGGCTCTCCCACGGACTCAGACCCTGATTCCTGCCTACAATGGAGGCCCTCCTAGCCCATGCACCCCCCCCCCCCATCAGACAGGTGCATCTGTACAGATCTCAACCCCAAATGCAGGAGCTGAGCCCAGGCCTTTCCCTGCCACCTGTATAACAATCCTCACCCCGGGGAACACTCCCGTCTGTCCCCAATCAGGCCTTCACGCCTATGGCCAGCACTGACTGAGGACCTACTGTGTGCAGGGCATGCACATTCAGCCCTTGTAGCCACACTGCAGGCAGCTGTCTTTATGGCCAGTTTGCAGATGAGGAAGAAAAAGACTCAGCAAGGTGCAAAGACTTTGTCCATCTATCCAGGAAAGCCACAGCTACAATGGACCCTAAACCCAGACTCCCCATGGCTGCTGCAAAGAAGTTTCCAGAGCCTGACTCCAGCATCTTGAGCCAGGAAAGAGACAAAGCAGGGTTACCTGGACCAATCACAGCCTCACCCACCACCCCAACCTAAGTTGTAGCCCAGAGCTGCTGTCCCAGCTAGAGTGGCTGGAGGCTGGGGGACTGCCCACTGGCAGATGGCTGCCTGGGCAGAGGCGGGGCAACAGCCCCTGTGGTGCCAGGCCCCATTTTGTGCAGGGAGTGGAACAAAGGGCTTTCACGGGGTGTAATCCAGGCCGGGGTGAGAAGAATGGTCAGGTGCACCATGAAGGCAGGTTCACATGGAGGGGAAGAACGAACCGAGCGGCCCGGCTGGCATGAGGGCCGGGTTCCGCCTGCGCTCCCCAGGCGGCAGACGGGTGCTGGCAGCCAGTGAAGGCCCCATTTGTGCGAGATGTCAGCAGGGCGGGCAGGACCTTTTAAGGGGCGAGATCATGTGGCCTGATAGCACGCTGGGGCCTCTCCCTGGGGGGGCCCGGGCCCCTGTGAGGACTGTCAGCCATTGTTAGCTGTGCCTCAAGTGAGGGAAAGCGGGACAGGAGCAGTCAGCTGATACCTGTGCAATCTGGCCACCGGGACTCAGCTCCACTGCCTGCAGCTCCAGTTACACGGTCGGCCAGGCAGGGGGGCACCTAGCTCCGGGGAGGTCCCATGGAGCTGCCGGCCTGGCTGAAATCCCCTCCGTGCGCCTTGCTGCATGAGGCCTTGGGGTGGTAGGCAGGTGTGAAGAGGGTGTTCGGCTGTGGGCCTGCCCCCATGCCTCAGGTCATACAAGCCCAGGACTTGAGACTGCGGCCGACTGCGCGGTGGAAATGGAACGTTGTAAAGAATATGGAAGGTGGGCATGCAGGCGGCTTCCAGAGCGGAGGTGGTCAACCAGCTGTCTGTTCCACAGGGCCTACTGGTGCCCTTGGGGCCAAGGCCAGTGGGTGGCTGCTGATGCATGCTGCTGAGACCCTGAGACCCGCCCTGGGGGTGGGGGTGGGGAGTCTGGGGGCCACAAGGTGATGGCAATGGGATGAATGCTTGTGGAAACCAACTGCTTGTTTAACACTTCCTTTTTGCCAGCACTTGCTGTTCACATGCTGACTGATGTTAAAGCCCTTGGTTGTCACAACACGGCCACGGGACAGGTGCTATCATCACTGCCACAGGTGCGCCACAGAGACACTGAGTACTCAGCCCACGGCCCTGCAGCCAGGATTTGAACCCACACTGTCTGGCTCTAGAACCTTGTCCTCCCCCTACCCCTTCCTCAGCCTGGTTAATCACAGTCATTCCATGAGCACCAGTGATGAGCTGGCCATGTGGCTCCACGAATTTTCCCACATTACAAGTCTCAGCCCCAGGATGAGATGTGCCTGGAACACGGGGAACAGTGCAGACAAGTGGGTCACCAGCACAGCGGCAGTGACAGAGGCATGCAGAGAAGGGAGCTTGGCATGGGAAGCACCAGGGCCTGACAGCGGTGGGCAGCAGCTGTGCCCACCCAGGCCTGAGAGGTGCCAGGCATCCACCCAGAGCTGCAGCTCTGGGGGGCACAGCCACCTGCACCCCCGCAGGAAGGAGGCAGGGAGCTCTGCTCGCCCTCCTACCCACTTTTAGGACAGCTCAAGCCTGTGGGCTGGGAGCCAGTGGAGGCAGCCTCTAGGCACAGGGCAGGGTGGGCACAGCCAGGGGAGCAGGGACCAGAGGAGCTGGCAGAGAAGAGCCAGCCTGGCCATGTCTGTGAAGCCGGAAAATGCCAGCACCATGCACCTGCCCCGCATCCTGCATTTCCTGGCCCCCAGCTCCTTACATTCAGGGACCAGGGCCAGCCAGGAACCTCAGGGCTGACGCCCACAAGGACACTGTGCCTCTGTGTAGCAAGTGACATCCATCTGGTTACTTCGCGCTTCCCTATGCGGGGCACACCAGGTACCTTGTGCTTTGCAGGGTACAGAGTGAACCCCACAGGCTTTGGAGGCTGCTCCAAGCCTTCTGGCCTCCACCCTGCTGCAAGCCCTTGGTACTAACTCAGCTCCAGGGCATCTGGCCTATCTTGGCTTTCCTTAATGGCTGCCCAAGGTGAGATGTCTTTGCTGACATGTGCTGTGCAGCCTTCCATGTACTGATGTGTGGAGTGTGTGATTTTGACCCTGTGTAGCCTCATGTATGTGTGTGCAGATGCCTATGCACACACCAGGTACATGCACACACACAGGCCTGTGCACACTGGGCACATGCACACACACACAGGCCTACGCACACATTGGGCACAATGCACACACACAAGTCTGTGCACACTCTAGGAACACACATAGGCCCATGCACACACTGGGCACACACACACAGTCCCACCATTGTTTCTAGACTTTCTACAGGCCTGTGGGACCTCATCTGTTCTATGTTTGAACAAAATGCCCTGAGGTCAACTGAGAGCCAGGCTCCTGGGTCGAGAAGTAAGATTTAGGCCCGGGATGGTGGGTTTGAGAAGCCCTGGATTCCCAGGCAGGACTGAGTTATCCCCAGCCACAGGCTGAGGAAAGGAAACCCAGGCCATGTCCTTCAGGTCTCCAGGATCCAGTGAGGGAGCCTGAGGAAGAGGAGGCAGGAGGTACCACCAATCAGAGAGGTGGCTGCCAAGGCAGGGAGGCTGGGCTGGGGAACCACAGCCGTCTTCCCTGAGAGCCCAGTTCCTGCCATGGATGGGCAGCAGGTTCGCCCCTGCAGGGCCAGGCAGGAAGCACACAGCTCCCTCAGAGCGGGTGACTGAGGAGCACTGGGACAGGCACTGCAGCCAGCGGTGCAGGCAGGCCTCAGGGAGCCCTCTGGGGATGGAGCTGCACCCACCAGGGCCAGCCACAGTGGGCAGCTGTGACTGCCTGGGGTTTGCAAAGGTGCGGGAGGCAGGAGCACAGGAACCTGGCTGTTGCTGGAGCCACAGAAGGGTCCTCTAGGCAGGAGCTGTGGCTGCAGAAGGGGCAGGCACACAGCCAGGTCAGGCAAACTGGGCAGAGGGAGGTGAGAGCAACACAGACCACACAGCCCTCCCCTGCTGGTCCAGCTCCATGGGAAGCAGAAGGGGAGGGGAGCCAGAGTGATGTGGTCACAGAGGGCAGCACAGCACAGAGGGGGCAGGAGTGGGTGGAGGCGGGGAAATGAAAAACAACCAGCCCCGTGACTGGCCACACAAGCTCCGCGAAGCCAGTTAGGCTGGGCCCAGGCGGCAGCCCCACAGCAGGCTGCGCTGTGGCCCTGCCGTGTCCTCCTAAGGACGTGTGCTCTCAGAGACACTGTACCCTGCAGGTTCACAAGACAGAATTGCCCCAAGTTGCAATGAAGCTGCATATCAGTGGGGCCATCATGTCACCTGCAGGCAGAGTAGCAGGCGCAATCTGATGTTGGGTGCGGCTATAGCAGGAACTTAAGCTAGTGTTTCAGGGTGACTGGGGTTAAGGGTGACCCCCAACCTGGTATCCTGGACACCTGGAGAGTATCCAGCTATCACGACCCACCTGCGTGCCTGCTGGGAGGTGCTGCACCCACCACACCCTCACCCCCACCAGTGAGAGCTCCAGGCTCCCTCCCTTCAGCACTGCATCTGTCTGCTTTGTTTCCAAAAGCCTCTGACGGAGACCAGGGTCAGAGGCCCCAGCCGGAGCTATGCACCATGCACAAGCTGCTCCCCTCCTTGGAGCCTTTCGCTGTCACCTGTCAGGCGGAGTACGCATGGACACCGCTCTCGAATAACTGTACTCTATCCCCAGAACCTGCCGTGGTCCCCACTACTCTGTGTAATACCATTTTCGATAGAAATAAAACGTGAGCCACACAGGCCATGGGAAATTTTCTAAAAACAGAAACAGACAGGTGCAATCCACTTTATTAGTATATGTCATTTAACCCCATATATGGCCCAATATTATTTCAACCCCTAGCACCAGGCACATTTCCAGTGTCCAGCAGTCACTGTGGCTGGCTGGTGGCAACCATCTTAGAAAGAGCAAGAGAATGAACAGACTGGAGTTTGTTTCAAGCTGGGGAAGTCGAGACACTTCTGGAGGAGGAAGTATTGACACTGGGCAAGCGGGGATGGAGAGGGTCGCCCCGCTCACACCCTGCTTGTCTACAGATACTGAGGCCCAGGGATGTGATGGCTTCCAGGCCGAAGGCACGAGACACACAGAGGGCATAGGAGACAGGTATGACTCCTGATGCCAGGTGCAGAGCACGCGAGAGTGAGCGGGTGCATGAGGGTCTGAGCGAGGGCAGGAATGGGGGAGTCGAGGGGGCAAGGGGAGAAGTAAGCAGAGCCAGGACGTGAAGGACCCTGAAGAGCTGCAACAGCCCACTGCATCCTGCTGCTGCTTAAGATGCGAGGCCTGCTGTCACCATGGAAACGGGAGAACAACGCAGAGCCATTTGTACACAGCCTAGGCTTCTCTGCTGCTCCCTGGGAACGCTGCTTCCTGGTGGAAGCTGCCTCTCTGAGCAGGACTCCCCCCCATGGCTCCCAGAGCCCTGCCCCCACCCTGCACCTGCTCCACGAGAGGCTGTCCACACACACTTCCTGCGGCACTTGCTCAGCGGACAGTGCCCACACCACGCTAGGACCCGTCTGTCTGCTCTGGCAGATGGAGCCCTGTCTCCTCCCCCTGTCCTCGGACAGTCTTTGGGGCCTCTGCCCACAGCCACATCCTAGAGGGAGAAGAGCCCTGCCCAGCGCCACTTGCTGAAGGGCATTGGCAGACTCCTCCAGGCAGCCCCAGGGACGCCGGCTGGCATCGAGCGCTAAGTTCACCTCCCTCCTTCTGGACACAGCCCTTGGTAAATGGGACCCGAGGGCATGACGGCTCAGCCACATGCTTGCCTCCCTGAATCTCATCGTCATCCTGCACACTGAGCATCTCCTGGGTGTCTCCAACACAATGAAGCCAACCTGGCATTCCCAGCATGCCTTAAAGGACCAAGGCCCTCACAAACATTCTTAGATAGTCCCCAGGCACTGTGTGCCCAGGCATGGGATGGCTCATTCTCTCCGTTTCACAGAGGCAGAAACTGAGATGTGGTGAGCTGGCCAAAGGCGCACAGTGCATAAAGGTGGGAAGCCATGGGACCTGAAGCAGGGAGCCTAAGCCAGAGCCTGGGGGAGGGTTAGGGTCTGTGGAGTCTGTGCTACAGCAGATTAGTGGGGAGCATGAGGTTCAGGCTGCTGATGGTGGGGGGTGGTCCCCAAGAGCCTCTTGACCAGGGCATGAAGTTCATTTATCATGTGCCCTGGGCAAACTGCCTTCCTCCTCCATGCCTCAGTCTCCAATTCTGCAAAATGGAGTTGCCAGGCCAACCTGGGAGATTCAGCTGAAGAGTGTGGGTGGAGCCGGAGGGCGGAGGGCATGGGGCAGGAAGGGGAGCACCTTAGCTGCACAGAGCCCAGCCCCCGGTACCCACGAGGGGCCTCCCGGGCTCCATAACTCACACCGGGCTCCATTATCACCTGTGCCAGCTCCGGCCCTGGATGTCATCCAATCGCAAATGGAAAGGAGCTGGGGTTGGCAAAGTGTCCCAGCCTGTGGTTCTGAGGATGCGAGCCTCCTCAGATCGATGGTGCAGGGGGTGGGGGTGGGGGCAGGGGAGAACAGAGCCATATCCGTACCCCTGCACGCCATTCTACCCAGAGCCAGGAAGGGCGCTCACCCACCCTGCCGTTGCTGGGAGGACCCTGAACTTGTTGTGGGGAGAACCCGGCCAGTGCCAGGCAGAGGGGCAGTGACTGACCTGGAGTTGCAGGGAGACGGGTGAGAGCAGCCCTGACTCCTGGTGGCAAACTCGCCCCAGCTGCCTCTCTCTCTGCGGGCTTCCACTCTGTAAGTGAAGGAGCCTTGGAGGGCAAGACCCCCAGCGGTAAGAGGCCAGTGCGAGTTTCCTCAGGCCTTTGTTTCCAGTGCTGCAAAACAGGTTCTGTGTGGGGAGCTTCGCACAGCGACACGGCCTTGGGGACCACGCCCTGACTTAGGAGCTATCCATGTAGGTTGACCCTTCCCCAATGCCATGGCCCACAGCACCCCCTCCTAGGGACAGAGTACAGATGCAGTGGGAGCTTAGTCTGCTACAAAGTGCCCAGGGCTGGCCAGGGTTGAGGGGAAGAGGAATGACCAGGGGGTCCCAGAGAGCAGCCCCGGGCCAGGCCTTTGGGAGTCATGGGGCTCCTATTCACCACGGAAGCAGTTGCAGAACCCCCAAGCAGCTCGGCACAGGCCGTGGCCGCAGCCACAGGTCCCCTCAGAGCTGTGCCACCCAGCACGCCAGCCGTCGGCCCCAGGGGCTACCATGGACCTGAGCAGTGCCAAGTGTGCCCAGAGATGGGTTGTGAGTGCCCAATGCACAGCCGACCTCAAAGCACAGTGGGGACAAGGGTCACAAGATGTCTCCTGGATGGGACAGGAGGTCCCTGATACTATGCTTTTTTTTTTTTTTTTGACAGGCAGAGTGGACAGTGAGAGAGAGAGACAGAGAGAAAGGTCTTACTTTACCATTGGTTCACCCTCCAATGGCCTCTGCGGCCAGCGCACTGCGCTGATCCAAAGGCAGGACCCAGGTGCTTCTCCTGGTCTCCCATGCAGGTGCAGGGCCCAAGCACTCGGGCCATCCTCCACTGCACTCCCGGGCCACAGCAGATAGCTGGACTGGAAGAGGGGCAACCAGGACAGAATCTGGCGCCCCGACTGGGACTAGAACCCAGTGTGCCGGCGCCGCAGGCGGAGGATTAGCCTATTGAGCCACGGCGCCGGCCGATGCAATGCTTTTGTGACTTGGTGTGAACTCACACAACCGTTCTGTTGGTCACTTCACTTTCAGTGCAGTAGTCGACAAAGACGGGGCCATCTCCCACCCAATTACAAAGAGGCTTTGGGTATGACGGCCCTGCTGGCCTGGAGGCTGCTTGATGCCATTTCGGGGGTTTGGTGGGTTTAAATGTGTTTCTGACTTAGGGTATTTTTGACTTAAAAGGTTTTTTTTTTTTTTTTTTTTGACAGGCAGAGTGGACAGTGAGAGAGAGAGACAGAGAGAAAGGTCTTCCTTTGCCATTGGTTCACCAACCAATGGCCGCTGCGGTTGGCGCGCTGCGGCCGGCGCACCGCGCTCATCCGATGGCAGGAGCCAGGTGCTAGGTGCCTTTCCTGGTCTCCCATGGGGTACAGGGCCCAAGCACCTGGGCCATCCTCCACTGCACTCCCAGGCCACAGCAGAGGGCTGGCCTGGAAGAGGGGCAACCGGGACAGAATCCGGCGCTCCGACCGGGACTAGAACCCGGTGTGCCGGCGCCGCAAGGCAGAGGATTAGCCTGTTGAGCCACGGCGCCGGCCGTCTTAAAAGGGTTCTTCAGGGTTGTGTCGCACTGTAAGTAGAGCAGCATGTGTATTTCAAATACAGCTTACGTGTTGAAATGATCACATTCTCGGCTACATAAATTAAACCATACCATCACACTGAGTTACAGAAATTATAGCATTACAGTTCATTTCTTCTGTTCTTAAGACTTATTTTTTATTTATTTGAAAGGCAGAGTTATAGAGAAAGGAGGAGAGACAGAGACAGACCTTCCACCTGCTGTTCACTCCCCAAGTGGCCACAATGGCCAGGAGCAAAGAGCTTCATCCAGGTCTCCCACGTGGATGCAGGGGCCTGGGGGCTGGAGTCATCCTCTGCTGCTTTCCCAGATGTGTTAGCAGGAGCTGGATTGGAAATGGAGTAGCCAGGTCTTGAACTGGCGTCCGTATGGGATACTGGCATTGTGGGCACAGGCTTAACCTGCTATGCCGCAGTGCTGATCCCCCACCCCCCTCCATAATTTCAAATGTGACTTCCACGAAGTCCCACACCTGAGGCTCACAATGTTCCCCCTAACCGAGCTGGTCTCACACTGCCCTGCACACTTTGCCTCCGCTGGCCCAGTCAGTGAGCTGGGGGCAGAGGCAGCACAAGCCCCAGCTATACACACCCAGTACCATGTGTGGTTCTGTGGCTTTTATCATTGACACTGCTGCTATTATTACCAGCCTAGGCCCAGAGACAGCAGCAGCTGTCCTGGGGTCACACAGTGGACCCGGCAGCTTCCGCAAGGCGGGAGGCTGAGAGCCCATCCACCTGGACCCCAGCATCCAGGGTGAGGGGAAGGAGGCAGCTGGGGGCCCTTTGAATTGCTCAGGTCCAGGCGGCCCACACAATGCAATCGCTGACCAGGCCAAGGCCAGGCAGCCCGGGCGGGCCTCTGTCTGCTTAGCATACCAGGCGGAGGCCCCTTGCTTCCTGGAGAGGGTCCCAGGAGCAACCATAATGTCCCGATTGTCACACAATGCCATGATGGAGGGCCCTGTCACATTTTTGTCCCCGTTACTGGGGTCCCCATTCACGGCCACTGTCACTGTGCTTAGAACAAGCCAGGCCAGGCAGCCTCCTTTGCATTAAAATGGGACGAGAAACGGGCTTTCGGCACTGTTCAGCTGGGCAGAAAACGGGATTAGGCAAGCGGGGTGGGGGTGGCGGGGGTGGACAGGGCTGCAGGCCCCCGGAGGGACTGCTGCAGGGAAGGCTGTTGTCAGCCACTGCCCACCTAGCTTGGGCAGGGCCTCAGCTGGCAGCTGAGGTCTGCAGCGACCACTGGGGTGCACAGCCCCCTCACTGGACCTCAGTCTCCCTAGCTCCAAAATGGGCATCTGATTCCATTCTACAGCAGTAAAACAAAACAAAACAAATTCATGCCAACCAGGACACAGCCAAGGGTCCCAGGTGGGTTGGGGAAAGAAGAGGGAGGCAGAGCAAGGCCACGGTGGCTCCTGAAGCCCTTAGCTGCCAGCACACAGTGGCTACAAGGTATAAAACGCACTGAGTTTGCCAGGACCACAGAGGGCTGGCCTGGCAGGCGGGGGGAAGGGGGCTCAAACATATCTGAATGCCAGTGGACTAAAGACGTCACAGGCGGTGACACTCCTGCAGGCTGGTGCGGGACAGCGAGACTCAGAAACAGCCCAGGGGCCAGGGAGATAATTCACGAGGCAGCCACACTCTGGGACACCGTGTGACCACTGAAACAAAAAGGGAGCCTGGGAATCCTCACCAGAAGGGCGTCCAAGGACGGTGAGTAGGAGAACGAGGAGAGACACAGATATGGGGTTCAGAGGGGGACTGCGCATAGAATTCCGCGGTCAAGGAGGAGACAGGAAGGACAGCGGTGACCTTGGGAAACTCCGGAGGCTGAGGAGGAGAATTTCACATTGTCTCCTTTGCACTTCCTTTGTGTTGTATAGAAATGGATGGATGGACCGATGGGTGAGCAGATGCATGGACACATAGGTAGGTTGGTGATAGATAATGGGTGGATGGATAGATGGAAAGACAGAATTTCCCCCCTTAAATGCCTATTTCCTTTGAAAGCAAATTAATTAAAATGTATGGCACAAACCCTCACTCATTACTTTCACAGGACTGGTTCAAGCCGTATTCAGCACGTTCTATGGCGCGTCAAGATGGCAACCACCAGAGCACCCCCAATGGGAGAGCGAGACAAGCACAGCTTCCTATACCGGACACCATGACAGCAGCCGGGAGCCCCAGAGGAGGGTGGAGGTCAGCAAAAGCCACACAGGCATGGAGAGAGACCAGCTGGGTGCTGAAGGATAGTAAGAGTTTGCCAGAGTGATCAACAAGGGAGATTTCAAGGAGAGGTGGAGAAGAAAGCGGGGTGTGTGTGTGTGCGCGCGCGCAGGGAGTCTGTCTTGTTCTGTTCTCCATCCTCAGCTCCAGCCCATGGTGCTGACTGCCTAACAGCGGGCACGTATTGAGCGCCTGCTGTGTGCGGGCACTGTTCTAACCCTTCTCATGAGCTCTTTACTATCAAGCCCAGTTGGGAGAGGAAGCCACAGTGACTGGTGCAGGTCAGGAAGCTCGTGCAGCGCCTGGCAGGGGCTGGGCACCTGGGGAGTCCACATGGAGCCTGCTCCTCTTTCCCCCTGGCACCGCTCTGCCTCTCACAGTCCAAGACAGTGTTGGCTGAATCCTGCCCACTGGGCATATTCGGGGCATAATGTCCCCCCTCAGCCTCTGCTATGCTCGGCGTCTGGCTCAGGTATGTCCCCTAAGGCCCACTGTCAGAATCTTGGTCCTCAGGGTGGCCACAGCAAGATGCTGGGGCCTGGGGGAACTTGCGGGCCACCAAGAGCATCTACTGACCACAAGCAATCAATACCGGCCTGGCGAATGCCCCTCCCATTCAGGGCCCCCTCCTGGTGGCTTCCCGCCTGGCCCGGTGCTGCCTTCTGCAGTAGCCCATCACTGGGGTGCCATCTGCCATGAGGCCCTCACCGGATGCAAGCAGAAGCTGGCGCCGTGCCCTTGAGCCTCCAGAGCTGCCAGCTGCGTGAACCGCTTTCCTGTGTAATGACCCAGTCTTGCGCATTTTCTTACAGCAATAGACACGCGGGGAGGCTCAGAAATCCCTTCCTTGTCGGCGAAGGCTCAGGCCACGGGGCACAGGGGACAGACCTGACCCTGGGGGTCCGGCTCCAGAGCCCCTGCCGTTTTTCTGACCACAGACAGTGCCTCTGGAAAGGGGCTGACAGCTCCATGTTAGTGGGATGCATATAGAAACAGGTGGAAGGAGTGGGCTGCAGAGGAGGCTACAAGGGCAGTGGGGAGTTTGGTTAAAAAGCAAGCCTGGGACGGGGCATGGTGGTACAGGTGGTTAACGACTACTTGTGACCCCAAACTCCCACACTGGAGTGCTGGTTTGAGCCCCAGCTCCTTTGCTTCCAATCCAGCTGCCTGCTAATGCATACCCTGGGGGAAGGCAGATGATGACTCAGGCACTTGGGCCCCTGCCACCAGTGTGGGAGACCAGGTGGAGTTCCTGGCTCCTGGTTTTAACCTGGCCCAGCCCTGGCTGTTGTGGCCATTTGGGGAGTGAACCCCCAGATGGAAGATCTGTCTCTCCTGTGTCACTCTACCTTTCAAATAAAGAAATATATATATAAGCATACATATACATATATATATCTTTAAAGATAAAAAAGCAAGACTGTGCCCTGCCTGAGGTTTTCAGATTTCTTTTTCCTTTGAAGGCCAAAAAAACACATTGGGGCCCACCTCTCTGGGGTACAGGGAAGCCAATTCAGCCACACCCCTTGTTCTCACCCCAAGCCAAACCCAGGGAGGCAGCCATGCTCGTTGACCTCCCAGGCCTTGCCCGATATGGCCTGGGTGTCCCTCGAGTCCCTGCGGCTGAGGTTCAGCAGCCCAGCTCCCAGCCAGGGGGACCAGGCCCCACACCCCGGGCTGGGATGCTCCATGTAGCAGGAAGGGCCTCCACAGCAGCTGTGAGCGCGCTGCAGCTGATTGCCCTGTAATTTGTATGCAGTTGCAGGTCATTACCAAAATGACAATTAAACCCTGGCACCCTGTAATTAGATGTTTTTATGAAGCAGGTCCCCAGCGATTAATGGCAGAGTTGTAGGCTCGGCCCCTCCCCCAACCTGATGCCTTTCCCCAGTCAGCCCACCAGCCAGCCAGCCAGCCAGCAGCCCCATCTCCACCAACTCCATCTCAGCTCAGCTGGCTCCAGCCAGAGGCTTTGCCACTTCCTGGACAGAGGTCCCCAGTGCACAGATGTGTGCCTGGGAGAAGCCCACATCTGAAACGGCCCAAAGATCTGCAGACCTGGGGGCCAGCAAGGTAAATAAGACACGCATGCTGTAGAGTACACACAGCCCCGAAAATGCAGGAGGAGGCCTGGAGTGCGCAAGGGAAGAATGAACACGTGCACGGCACCATTCAGCCTGCAGAGAAATGCGGAGCAGGGAGAGGAGCCAGAGGAGGTCTCCCTGGGGAATGAAAGGGCTCTGGACATGGAGCAGTGAGCCAAGGGGCTCCCAAGGGAGAAGGAACAGTCGGTGCAAATGTCCTGGGGCAGCAGTGTGCAAGGCAAAGGCAAGGAGCCACAGCGTGGACTGTGGCTGGAGTGTGGTGAGAGAGGCCACAGGATGCTGAAAGCCACAGACAGGCAGGCCCTTGAGAAACAGTTTTGGAGGGAATGAGTGGATGAACTGGAGGGAACTCAAGAGGCAGCCTAACCCCAGGTGGGTGTCCAGAGCCTTGCAAGCATCACCTCCCTTTCTCTCTTCCTCAAGGCGCTCACTCCCCAACTGCCTGCTTGGTGAAGGATACAGGTCAGCCAGGCCGAGTGAACACTGCACGGCCCCTGTCCCACGGCCCCCTAGGGACACCACAATGACCCTCACACCACAGGGAGGGAAGCGAGCCTGGTCCAGCGTCACTGCTGCAGCCCAAGAGTGTGCCTCACAGGTGTCAGGAGCAGAAGCGGCCGGCAGCGGTGAGTATAGACCCCAAGCTGCCCACCGTGTCAGAGCTCAGCCAGGCCACACCCTGGCCACACGGCCCAGGCGGCAAGCACGTTCTCAGGCCCCCCGGGGCTTCGGTTTCCTTGCTTGGGGAAAGAGGCTCAGAAGGAACCTGGCCGACAAGGTTGCTTGGAGAGGCTCTGCGAGCGTGGGACACACCCCTCCGCTGCCCCCAGCCAGGAGGCCTCGGCCAGGCCCTGGGAGACTCTGAGCCTCAGCTTCCTATTGTGGGGAGGGGTTTACGTGACATGGGTGTGTGGTGTGTGCTAGCAGTGTCAGCTGCTGGCGACAGTGAGGACACCAGGGGCAGGTCCCCGGCTGCACAGAAGGGAAAGCGGAATCCTCGAAGCACAGAGCTCACGCTACTAGCAGGAAGAAGCACTTGCAGGCCTAGCTGAGAAGAAACTGATGGCAACAGGAGGCAGAGTCTGGTTAAGATCAGGTTAACAAAGGCCTAGCCCCAGCATAAGGAAGGTGATTCTACTCTGTACTAAGCAGGGCCCTCCCCTGCAGGAAAAGCAGAAGCATCCTGGATAATGTTCAGAAAAGGGAGGGGAAGGGCTGGCGACCGCAGGCAAGGTGCAGGCAGGCAGACTCGGCTCCCTACAGAAAGTCACCCCTACTGTTAGAGCCGTGGGGCATGGGATGGGCAGCCTGCGGTGCTGGGCGGGGGAGTGCAAGCAGGGCTGAGAGTGCGGGCTGGCAGCAGAGCCCAGCGCAGGGAGGGGTCTCCTCCTCACCACCCCAGAGCTCTGGGTCTGCCGAGACGAGGGAGCAGGCAGACGGGCACATGGATTTCAGGGCTCAACAGCATGCATTTTAGTCCTGGCTCCTCTGGCCTCAGTTTCCCCACTTCTAACCATAGCCAGCTCCCGGGGTGCTATGAGGACTCAGTAAGTGCAGGTAAGGCCTTGAGAGTACTGCCTGGCACAGTTGCTGGGGTGGGGCCCGGGCTGCAGTGCAGGCCTCTGTGTGTGTGAGAGTCTCAGGCGACAGGGGCAAAGCCCGCTCCGATGCAAGGTCACACCACAGGCAGGAGCTGTCCCCCCTTGCCCCCCAGGCTGCTGAGTGGCCGCTGCCCTGGAGACGGTGAACAGACGTGTTATGTCTCCACCAAAGCCTGCCGCTGCGTGCCCGGCCCTGCCCTGCACACAGCCCTGGCCCAGCCCACGGCAGCCACACACCTTCTTCATCCTCTGGAGACGGCTGGGCTGCCCTCCCCACACACCCCAGCCCCGGAAGTAGTGTTGGCTCCCCAGCCAGCAGGCTCAGAGGGAGGGCATGGAAAAGAGCCCCCAGAACCCTAAGTCATCACAGGCGCCTCCCCACTTCCCAGGCTCCTGGAGTAGATGCAGGGTCAGCTGTGTTGCTCGCCAGCACCCACCAGAAGCACCCCACCCCCTGCTGCTCACATACTCCTCTGGCTGCCCTGGGTGCTGCTACTGGGATGGGCGGCTGGGGACCCCTGAGGCAGATGTTTCAGAGAAACTTGGGGGTGCCGACAGCAGCCTCACTCATGGGCATTCGTAATGCAGGTTTCCAGGCCTAGAGTCCCAATCTCTGGGGGCAGAACCACAGTTCTGTATTTTTTTTTTTTTTGACAGGCAGAGTGGACAGTGAGAGAGAGAGACAGAGAGAAAGGTCTTCCTTTGCCTTTGGTTCACCCTCCAATGGCTGCCGCGGCCGGCGCGCTGCGGCCGGCGCACCGCGCTCATCCGATGGCAGGAGCCAGGTGCCAGGTACTTTTCCTGGTCTCCCATGGGGTGCAGGGCCCAAGCACCTGGGCCATCCTCCACTGCACTCCCGGGCCACAGCAGAGGGCTGGCCTGGAAGAGGGGCAACCAGGACAGAATCCGGCGCTCCGACCGGGACTAGAATCCGGTGTGCCGGCGCCGCAAGGCGGAGGATTAGCCTGTTGAGCCACGGCGCCGGCCCACAGTTCTGTATTTTTAACAAATCCTCATTTTTGCCTCCTTGAAAGCTGGGACCCAGAGGCTCGGAGCACCCTGCAGCACACACTGCATCGTCCTGGGTCAGCCTGTGCAGTCTTAGGCAGTCTGAGAACTTTCCTGTAGTCTGCTCCTTTGGGGTCATCTAAAATACTTACAGGGTCCGGCATTATGCCATAGTGGGTTAAGCCACTGCATGCAACAATGGCATCCCATAGGGGCGGCAGTTTGTGTCCTGGCTGCTGGGCGCCTGGGAAAAGTGTTTGGGCCCCTGTCACCCACGTGGGAGACCCAGATGAAGCTCCTGGCTCCTGCCTTCAGCCTGGCCCAGTACAGATCATCACAGCCACTTGGGGAACGAACCAAAGACGAAGATCTCTAACTCTGACTTTCAAAAAATATAAATGAATAAATAAATCCTTTAAAATTGTAGAATCTAGAAGATTCTGATGGGGGAAGGGCACTATTTAGAATCCTTAGAACGTCCCAGTGTTTGCACCTTTAAAGCATCTGTCAAACCCCAGAGAAATCAGATTCTCAGGGCAAGGTTTCAGGACACCTGCCACGCCCCCTATACCTGCTTCGGGCCTCTGGCCTCTCCACATCCACCCTGCTGGGTCTGTCTGGGATTTCTTTCATTTTTTCATTCAAATGCCATTTGTCTTCTTTTTGAACTTCTTATGGAAGGACTGTGGCTATGCCAGGATCCCTACCGCATCTTCACCCAGCTCACTACCTCTCAGCACCTTGCATGCAGTTAGCTCAGCTGCTGCAGCCAGGAAGTGCCCCTGCAGAGGCTGTTGTCCGCCCAGCTGAAGCCCTCACTTGCCCTTTGCCCCTTCCCCTGCTCACGCTCTTCCTGGCCCAGGGCCCCCTCCCCTCCCACCCCGCCAGCCCCTCCTCGCCTGTAGCTGTCACATCTCCTCCGTTTCATTCCAGAGTTTGCAAGGGCATTGCTCAGGTGGCGGGTCCAGTGTTCCTGTTGGATCCATCTTGTGATTAGAACGAGTGTGTGGATCTCTGGTGAGGGTGCTTTGACCATGGTTGCAGGCTCTTCCCAAGGCCTGGATTTGGGGGATGCCATGAGCTGTCTTCTTGCTGCCCACTGCTCTCACTGGTAGTTTCACCTATACTGACCCCACTCCTATGAGACTGAATGTCACAGCCAGCAGTAACAGCTCCAACACTGGTATGTGGTGTACCAGAGCTGTTCAACTTGAGCATATTTTTGCCCTGTGTCACCTAAATTCATCCAACGATCTCAAGTACATGTATCACTTTCTTTTAAAGATTCATTCATTTGAAAGGCACAGTTAGAGAGGGGCAGGGAGGTAGGGAGGGAAGGAGAGGGAGAGGGAGAAGGTGAGGCAGGGAGAGAGAAAGAAAGATCTTCCATCCATCTTCCATACCCAGATGGCTGCAGTGGCTGGGACTGGGCCAGGCAGAAGTCAGGAGCTTCTTCTAAGGACTTGGTCCATCTTCCACTGCTTTCCCAGGCCCACTAGTAGGGAGCTAGATTAGAAGTGGAGCAGCCAGAACTCAAACCGGTGCCTACATGGGATGCTGATGTCACAGGTGGTGGCTTCACCTGCTGTGCCACAACACAGTCTCGTACAAGTCCCACTTTTGACAGATATTGCTGTAGGTTATTTAGGCTGTTTGGAGCTACACAGTCTTAACCAGGCTCTGAGGAAGCAGTAGCAGCAAGAGGAGGAAGAGGAGTTATTTATTTTCAAAGCTGTGGGAAACGTCAGAATCTCCCCTGGGGCTGGCACTGTGGCTTAGCGGGTGAGGCTGCTGCCTGCAGTGCCAGAATCCCATGTGGGTGCCTGTTCAAGTCCCAGCTGCTCCAGTTCCTATCCAGCTCTCTGCTGTGGCCTGGGAAAGCAGCAGATGATGGCCCAAGTCCAGATCTCCTAACATACAATGTTAGGAGATCTGCACCCAGCCTCCGTTCTCAGCTTCAATCCTAGCTCCTCGGCCTTCAGAGCTACCTGGAGGGCCATGGCTGGGGGGGGGGGGGGGGGGGGCAGATTTCTTGGCACTAAGAAATCTTGGCCCTGGGGGTAAGGCCCTGGATGGCAGCCTAGGTCACAGCCACATACTCAGCATGGCCTCCGCCTACCAAGGAGGCCCAGCAGGCATGGCATGCCTTTCTCAGAGCCAGGAGGAGTGATGTGCAGCCACTGGCTTTCTCCCAGGAGGGTGCCATGCAGTGTCACCAGGGTGGCAGGCTCCCAACAGGGCAGTTTCCCCTCCTCCTTAGGTGCCAAAGATGCCCACGTCTTCTCATCTCCCAGGTGCGGTCACCTAGCAGGATGCCGGGGATGGCTGTGTGACCTGGACTGTGGCCTCCAGCCATAGGGCTGGGACCTGACACAGCAAGGGAGGGCACTGCTGGCCGCCCCACAGACCGCCCGCTATTTCCTGGGGTCTTCACTGTGAGGAGCTCGCTGCACCCATGTGTCCTCGGCTAAAACCAACAGAAAGGAGCAGTTGCAGAATAGGAGCCTCATGACACCCCCGACAATCTTGTCCTTCTCTGAGTTCAAAGCTCACGTGTCTCCTGAATGGGCTGAGCAGGTGCACTGTGTGGGGATGTGGTGGGCGCCACAGCCCTGAATCTTTGCCTTGGGCGGAGACCTCCACCTATGCCCCACCCATCCCATCATGCAACATGGCTTTCAGTCCACTGTTACAGTGGGAAGCAGCAGTTCTAGAAGCTTCCATCTAGTGTGCCTTCCCCTGAGAACCCTTGCTGCTCAGGATAAGGAACCATCCTGAGAGTTTTGCTGGTGTCTGTTCCCACAGGGAACTGATCAGAACCCCATGAGATGGGCCTAAATCAAAATTTCCCTATCACCCATATGCCCCTGCAGCAGCAGGTAGGCCACAGAGGCAGCTGGGGTCCCTAGGATTTATAGCAACTCAGAGCAGTGTCTGGGATGCCCCAAAAAGTCTGTGTTTCTGTTCCCCAGCACACCTGTCCTTTGGAAAGCCTGCGAGGAAGTGAGAGCTCCTCCGCTTCTGATGGAGCTATGTCCCGGTGACCCCACCCAAACCAAAAACACCATGGAAGCACACTGAATGCTCCTCACCCCTCCCACACACGGCAGCTCACCGCCACCCAGCCCGAGTGTGCTCAGGGCCGTCAGCAGCCAGCAGTGGGGGGCACAAGCAGGTCACACAGAGCCCGTTTTAGAATGGGGTGTGGCCTGTACCTAGGACTTACTGACTACAGCCAGGAAGGTGAAACAGCATCCCAGGAGCGGCCTCCGCTGGATGCATGTCACTCTCACACCATTGCAAAGCTGTGAAATCGTCTACATCCAACCATCTGTGCTCCTTCCACTTACAGGTTTAGGAAGTGCTCAAGTTGAGCCCTGTCTGCTTCCATGGGGGCAGCAGGGAGCATGTCATGACCACATCCAACCCTGCTCCTCCACACCCCACTGTGAGGCTGGCCTTAGTTGATTAAACACTGGTTCTAGAAAGCATTTACTAGAACTAGTAGGGAGCTAGATTAGAAGTGGAGCAGCCAGAACTCAAACCGGTGCCTACATGGGATGCTGATGTCACAGGTGGTGCCTCCAACCGGGACTCCCAACTCTCTGCACCCTGACACTCTGCACTCTGACCCTGACCCTAACCCTTTTAAACCCGTGGGGCCCAGAGCATGGTAGGCTGGGTAGAGACCAGGCAAGCAGAGGAGGCCCCGCTGGGTGTGCAGTCCTGGACCATGGTGTCCGTGTACCTGTCCACACCAGCATGACCACCCCGCCTATGGGCATTTTTTTTGTTTTAATGTTTACTTATTTTTTTTTCCATCTAGTTGAAAGGTTGAGTGAGTGAGAGAGAGAGAGAGAGTTCACTCTGCAAATGTTCACAACAGCCGGGGCTGGGCCAGAGGCACAATCACTTGAGCAATCACCTGCTGTCTCCCAGGGTGTACATTAGCAAGAAGCTAGATTGGAAGCAGTGAGGCCGGGACTTAAACCAGGTACTCCAGTGTGGGCCAGAGGCCTCCCCAAGCAGTAGCTTACCCCACTGCATCATAGTGATCATAGTGCCCAATGCCCAGTGCCAAGCCAACTCTCACCCCCCCCCCCCCCCAGCATTCTACTGAGCAGTGAGCTGAGGCTCAGGAAGGAGGGAGGATTTTCTCCAAGGGTCCAAACATGCCTACCCTCCAAGCCTGGGCTCTTTACCAGCCAGGCCCTCAACCGCTCCCCACAGTGGGCCTCTCTCCAGTGCCAGGCAACCCCTGAGACCTGGTGCCTGGGCCCAGGAGAGCCAAGGGAAGGAAGCTATTCTCACCTATAGGACTCAAGACACTGGGAAGTGAGCAGCTGCCCCACCCATTCCTGCTGGTGAGACTGAGGGTCTTCAGGCTGGAAACACAACCTTTTAGAACCAGTAAGCAGTGCTGGGGGGGGGGGGGGGGCAGTCCTCCATGTGTACGGAACTAAGGTTTGCCCCTCCACCTGATCCCTCCTGCCAGGTAGGGAGGTCTCCAGTCTGAGATGTTTCCCCCAACACCTCGCCTCCACGTCATCATTGAAAGAAGCCTCAACCATCCTGGTGCCATTAACCTAAGACTCGGCCTTTGGGGAATACCCACACCATCATCCAGGCCCCAGGCAATATGGCAACCCTCTCAAATCAGTGCTTACTGGCACACAGGGCTTTCATCCACACTGTACCCACACAGCCCCCATACACACCCCAGCCATGCACTAGCAGCCCCAGCCACTCCACCACCTGCTTAGACTGAATACACACCCCTGTTGTTCCCTCACCTCGGCCGTGCACAGCCAGCCACATTCACTCACCCCTGCACACACACAGCCATCCCTCCAATCATGCTGACTCAGAGCCTCCCCATGTGTTAAGTCCCTGCAGGTGTCACACTCCCCCCGATACCCCCATAGCAAGCTCTTCCCTCTCCCTCCTTCTTGCCTACCCGGGTTACACACACACGTCTGAGCCCAGCGGACAGCTCCCCATGGCATGCATATACCCACTGCCCTGCAGTCATTGTGGGGCCCAGCAGGACACTGGTAGCCCCACTGAGATGGATCCCACACATTTTTTTTTTTTTGGACAGGCAGAGTGGACAGTGAGAGAGAGACAGAGAGAAAGGTCTTCCTTTGCCATTGGTTCACCCTCCAATGGCCGCCGCGGCCAGCGCGCTGCGGCCGGCGCACCACACTGATCCGATGGCAGGAGCCAGGTGCTTCTCCTGGTCTTCCATGGGGTGCAGGGCCCAAGCACTTGGGCCATCCTCCACTGCACTCCTGGCCACAGCAGAGAGCTGGCCTGGAAGAGGGGCAACCGGGACAGAATCCAGTGCCCCAACCAGGACTAGAACCCGGTGTGCTGGTGCTGCAAGGCGGAGGATTAGCCTGTTGAGCCACGGCGCCAGCCCACATGCTCTTGACAGACACCCATGCAGTGTATGCACAACACCATGCAGAAGCATAAGCATACCCACTGTGCCACGCCCACCATTCACCACGCCCACACCCATACATGTACACATACCCTCCCCCAGCAGCAACATGGAGCTTCCACAGGACTCCCACCTTTCCCAGGTGAGCTGTGGGCCCCAGACCAGCTGGACATCCTCTCGCCCCAACCCCAGCTGTCAGGTGCACTGACAGCCCCTACTGCCCGCCTCCCAGGTCCTCCTGGCCCTCACTCCATTTATTTGGAACTAAATAAAAGATTATGCTAAAAATAACTCCCAGGAGGCGATCTTTTGATAATTATGTGCAGGTGTTAAATCACTTGGAGTTCCTGGCTGCCTCCCCACCCACCCTGCCTCCCATGTGTGTGTGGGGGGGTGGATAATTCCACATCCAGTGCCCCCTCATCCTCATAATGGGCCTGGCCTGCCCACCTGCCCAGCCGGTGGCGCCCATGCCCTCTGAGCCCAGCTCCCAGGGAGGAAGAGGAGTGGGTTGGTTACCTCCACCCAGGGCCCTCACCCTAGTCCTGCAGCGAAGCTCTGTGCTGCACACCCACTTCCCAGAGGAGAAAACTGAGGCTGCACACAGGGCCATCACCTGCACCAAGTCACAGGCCAGCCACATAAGGGCTGGGAAGTCACTGAAGAAGGCAGCCTGGCTGTAGATGCGCTACGAGGGGCATGGGGAGAATCAGGGTGTCTGGCACCGCGTTCTCAGTCCCCACAGCGCTGCGCCCACATGCAGAGCAGATGCACCGACCCAGATGTCCCTGAGGACAGAGCCTGGCCACTGGAAGCATATGCAGGCTTGGCCCAGTCCTGAACTGTCCTGGAGAAAGTGAGCACCTCATACTGGGAGGTGTCCAAGTTGTGGCTATACCACCACCTTCCAGGGGCTGTAGACGAACTCTGGACAGCTGATTGTCCTTTCGACAGGGACACTTGGGGTCCTCTGTCCCCTCCTTCTCCTGGGGGGAGGTGGCTGTGTTATGAGCAGATCTGGAGCAAGAGCAACAATGTCCACCCCAGGCAAGCCAGGCCCTCGCTGGCCGACTCTGCTCCTACCAGGGATGCTCATTTCCCACGCAGGGCGAATGGAGTTCCTCCAAGATCCAGTGCTTGGGGGGCCAGCCCCACAGGAGGTGGCCCTGGCTTCTGGAATCCAACAGCCCCTCGTGACCACCCCACCTCTACTTCTCCCTCTCTTGATTGGAACTATCTAATCCCTCTCAGGGCATGGACCAAGTCATGGCCACCCATATGTCCCCAAGTCCCCTGGCTCGACAAGACACAGAGACTTCCTGCCCAGGCCCAGCCCCTCTACTGCTAACGCATCCCTTAGGGCCCCTTCAAAGATGACAGCCACCCTTGAGGGGATGATCGGCCAGGTCATAGTGTCCGGCTCAGGCAGAGTCTGCAGAGAAAGCAGCTGCCTCACCTCTTGGAGCTCCCTGGACAGCTGCAGGCCAGAGGACCCTACCAGAACGTCTAGGCCAAGAGGAAACGGGTCACAGGTCAGACCAGGAGGCCAAGGCACCCACACAGCCCACATGTGGGCCAAACACAAACCTCACTCCAAGGCCCCGTGGGTCCCCCTCCATGTGCACTGGATACCTGCCGTGGCCCGTTGTGGCCCCTGCTGTCCTCCCCACCCACGCCCCATCCAAATGCTCAAGAACAAAGTCCACACTAATGCTGGTCAGAACAGACTCTTGCAGCCTTCATGGGGGCTGAGGGTGCAGCTGCAAAACACGCAGGACCAAAGCCCTGCCCATGGAGCCAGCCTCTCCTGGGAGAGCAGATCGTAGGCCAGTGAGGCAGCCGAGTCACGCAGTGTGGCAGGTGGGGGAGGGGTGGCGCTGGGGATGGTGGCAGTCATTCTAGCATGTCTCGGAGCCACCCTGATGGACGCAAGAAGAAACAGGTGAAAGCCCTGGCAGCCAGGTGGGCTGTGACTCAGGGAGCCCAGCGTGTTATCAATGTCAACAGCTGTTAATGAGCTCTTTCGCTCTTCCTTTCATCCTGTGCCTTTGAAATCAGTGTGGAGCCTACACTTACAGCACATCTGGACTCCCATCTGCCACATTTCAAAGGCTCAGGGGCCTCCCATGGCCGGTGGCTGATGCCTCAGAGAGTGTGGGTCTCTCAGGCAAGCATGGTCAGGGAAGGCCCCTTAGAGGAAGTGATTTTGGGGCAGGGACCAAGTCATGGGGCACGGACAGAATCAGCTAAGCAGCTAAATAGGAGAGGATTCTCCCAGGCAGTCAGAAAGGCCAGTGCGAAGACCCTGAGGCAGATACAGATCAGCAGCTGAAGCAGAGTGACCAGGAAGAGAGTGGTGGGAGCTGAAGCCAAAGCAGCAGCAATGGCTCTGATGGAGCTGTGGCCCTGGTGACGGCTGTGGCCTTTCCTCTGAGTAGCTGGGAGCCACTCAGCAGTGGTGGGCAGACAGCAGGGCCCCCGCTAAAAAGGGCACACTGCATCACTGTGCATGCTCTAGCCCAAGCTGGCCATGAATCCCAGCTCTGCCACTCACTGGCCTGTGACCTGCAAGCTGCAAAGGCCAGGTGTCACATCGTGCCCGCATGCGCAGGCCTCCCTCAAAAGCTCAAGGGAACCTGTGCTCCTGCAGCCTGGGTCTTCCAGGAGAGAAACTCACACATTCCCAGGGGCCAGGGCCAGGGCCTGGGCCTCTCCTCTTCTGGGAGGGCGGGAGCTGCCCCTGGGCTCCCTCCCTCCCCCTCCGGCTGGCTGCACTATTTCCACATTCCTCGAATTGCTGCAGGTGATAAATGGCTGTCCTTAGGCTTCTGACTTGGCAGCCTCTGCTTCCTCTGCCCATGGCAGGAGACTGGCTGGGTGGGGCCTCCCCACCCCACCAGGAAGCCCCACCGAGTCCTGGCCTCAGGGCTCCCTGCCCTCACTCCACCCATGATGACAGCCCAGGCTTGACTCAGGAGCGGAGACTCCTGGGCAAGGCCCCGTGGGTCCCCCTCCGTGTAACACTCACTCAGCCATTCAACAAACACATGAAGCACCTGCTCTGGGCCAGCATTGCCTGGGCCATGGAGTTGGGAGAAGAAATGACAGAGGTGCTTCCCCCATGGAGCAGACCTCGGAGGTCTCAGGGGTTACCTGGTGACCCCTTCATCCTCATTTTACAGAAGCCCAGAAACCCCATCTGCCGGATGAGGTGAAGACCCTCTTTCTAGCCACCTCTGCAAGGGGGGGGGGGGCACGGCCTGCAGTGAGCCCGTAAAGAGGGGTTTAGGCTTGATGCAGGGAGATTCTCTCCCTCCCTCCCTCCCTTTTTCTCTTTCTCTCACCTGGGGAATGAATCTGAACCAGGGGAGGAAAAGGTGGGCTTTGCATCGCCAGCAGAAATGTAAATAAAGGCCAAACTACTACTACACGACTTCCCGCTCCTAGAAAAAGCCGCAGAAGGAAAGCAAAGGCCGCCGCCAGCAGCTTTGTCCCTGGGAGGTTGCAGGATGATGAGACCATGGCCTGGGCTTTCCTCTTTTTCAGAATTTCTGCCACAGACGTGTGTGTTCAGAGAGAAAGAGGTGTAACTACTACACGCTCAGGGGTGTAAGCAGAAAAACCAAACGTGTGCTAGAGCAACCTCAGTTCCTTAGAGCCCTTAGAGCTGGCAGGAGCAGGGGCTCTCAGGCCAGGCCACTGCACCCTCCCACCTGGGCTGGTGGGAGATGTGAGCTAGGGCTGTGGAAAGGGAGGGAAGGTCTGTTGCCCCGAGGCAGGGTAGGGGGCACGTGGAGGCAGGAAGGAGAGGCCAGAGCAGGGGGAGAGGGAGGCAGAGGAGGGCGCGGTTGTGGCCCCTGTGGGCACGGGGAGCCACGGGAGGTGTGTGAGCGGGAAACAGCTGTGGTCAGGAAGAACAGGCCCCTCTTCCCACGTGTTTGTGGTTTGGAGATCCTCAGTCCCTCTGTGGTTAGAAGTAGGGGCATGAAGGGCCAGCAGCAGGTCCACTTGCTGGGGCTGCCACTTGGCCACTGTGCCTCGTGTCCTAGGCTATGACCCAGCCCCTGACCAGTCATCAAGTCCTGGGCCTGGTGTTGGTGACAAGTCTTGGCTGGGCACACAGTGACAGCTCCAGGAGCGTCAGCCACAGTCGTCCCATCAGCATCAAGATCAGGCAGGGTTCATGGCCCCTGTCGCCCTGAGAGCCAACCAAGGCAAAGGGCAGCTCCAACAGGTCCGTTCCCAAATGGATGCCAACCTGTGAGACAGCAGGGAGCAGCTGCCCCTCCCTCTTCAGCACTAGCCCAGGGCAGAGGGTCCAGGACTGCTGCAAACAGGTGTCCAAGAGCCCCAAGAGGGAGGGAGGGCCATGACACCTCAATGTCTCCCTCATTGAATCTCAGCAATCCCTACTGAGATGGGGGGGTACAGCTGTGGTGGCCATTTTACAGAAAACTAAACTGACAGAGTGGCGAGGGCCTTGCTTGAGCCTAGCCCACCGCTGCTACCATTCTCTCCAGTGACACTTGTAGGGACCCTTGTAGGCCTGGCACCTGCTGGGCACTGCAAATATCTCCTCCTAGGTAAAAGGGACCCAGGGGGAGGCTGTGGGCACTGGGAAGGACTAGAATTCGAGCTCTGGTTACCCAGGATGCTCTGGGTCCCAGTGCCCCAGGTGATGGTGCAGGCAGGGCCCAGGTGGGGAGGAAGAGAGACTGGGGGGGGGGGCAATTCTGGCCTTTCATCTGGAGCCCAAGGCCCAGCCTCCCTCCCCCACCACTCGTGGGGGGCCCGTGATCACTCACCTGGAGCTATAAACGAGCTGGTTCTGAGGCCCACCTGTTGCCTGGCAGGTATGCCAAGACCCGAAAGGGGGAGGGGTCTGCAGTAAGGCAGCATCGCCAAACTCCCGACGCCCCATAAAAGCTGCCAGACCTTCCCTCTGCCAAGCTCCTCTGCCCACCTGGCAACTGACCCCTCCCCCAGCCCAGCTGGGCTTGAAGCCGGGGAGCCCAGCTGGGTATGGGTTAAGCCAGGACTGGACCCCTGGGCTTCACATTCCACTTGGGACATGGAGGGTGAGGGGGACATTCCAGGGCATGTCAACGAGATGAGTCCAGTCTGGGGATGCCACACCAAACCTCCGCAGTGTCCTGGTTAGGCCTCCCTGAGGCTGGGGGAGGAAGCCGGCATCCCGGCCGCCCACGGCCATCAGCTGTTCACGTGCTTGTGAGTGGGAGTCTGCCCTGTAGCCTGGGTGGTCCCTGGAGAGGCAGCTGGGAAACAGGGCCCAGACAACAGGCCCAGCCTCAGCACCTTGAGCGTGCAGGCTGTCTGCTCCACTCAAGACACAGAGGCCAGGAGCTCTGTTTATTGAGCACCTACTGTATGCCAGAAGCACGCATTTTGCTAACCCTCATTCTGGGGGAGATTCTGAGCAGCAGAGAGGCCGGGTTCCAGCCACAGCTTCCAGGGTGGGGATCCTGGCTGAGCTCTGAAGCTGGGGACCCAGCTATCAGCAGCCGAGGCCCCACCTAGACAGGACCCACACGCATCCTTCCCTGACCATACATACACCAAAGTGCTTGGGTTTCAGAGGTCGGATTTTTCCAGAAAAACAGGTGTGCTGTGGAATGGACCCACCCGTGGTGAGGTGAGCCTCCAGGTGGTAATGTCCGGACCTGGGCCTGATGCACGCGATTTCTTTTCTCTTTCTCAGCTTCAAAGTGAGTTGCAGAGCAGAGGCTAATTAATTTTCCCCAGAGCAGAGAGGGCCGTCACCTGTCTCGCTCCACAGCACGCCCCCACTGTGGCCCCCGTGCATCAGAGGGAAAGAGATGGCCGTGAGGATAACTCAGGCTGCAGAGGCCTGGGGGAGAGAGGAGGGGAGGACGCCCTGGAAGCCAGCCCCAGATGCAGGGATAGACGCCGAGATTCGAGGAAGCAGGAGGGCCGGGCGCGGGCAGGCCTGCACCTGCCCAGGGAGCAGCGGGCTGCCCGGCTTGTCTTTGCACGGAGTCCCTGGATCCTCCAAGCAACCAGTGGGCCGGCACCTCCTCTCCTGGCCTCTGCCCTCAGTCTGACAACTGAGAAAACACGTACATGCATTCATTCACTCTCCTGCTCGCTTGGCTAGCCAGTGAGAACTGCGAGTCCCTGGCTGAGCTCTCCAAGCACTTGTATTAGGAACACAAACCACAGATAGAGAGGAAACCCAGCCCCTGGCTTTGGGGAGGGAGTAGTGGCTCAGAAGGAAGCATGCAGGAGGCACTGCAGCAGAAGCTGAGAACAGTCTCCCAGAAAATGCAATTCTGCCTCGTGCTGGGCTTTGTCGTGTGAGTAGGAGTTGGCCAGGCAAAGACAAACAGCTGAGACAATTACGCAGAGAGAACAGCAAGTGCAGAAACAGCTGGAGAGGGTCCAGGGTGTTTGGGGGACAGCAAGGAATTCTAGGGAGATCCCATGAGGGGGTTCTGCCATCACAGGGAAGATCCGACCCTCAGGGCCACCGGCAGGGCTTCCCAAGTGCCACCCCATCCCTCCCAGGCATGGAGGCACGGCAACATGGGCTGGTCACTGTGGGAAACAGAACGCGCTGCCTGCGGTCAAAGGCTCCCAGCCCAGAGGCTCCAGTCGCTTGGGCTCCTCCAGCTACCTGAGGGCCAGGGAAGCCCCAACTCAGTGCATTGAAACCTGCCAATCACCTAAGTGAGACGTTTTGCCTCAGCCAAGGGTGTGTTAACTGAATACAAAGTTCATGGTCAACACAAGGATGCCACGGCACCCAGCATCACGTCTTCTCATGGTAGCAGCTCACACAGAAAGGAAGGAGAGCCAAAGAGACCTATTCTGGAACACCATTGCCAGAAAACACGCGGAAATTTTTCCCTTGAATTCTGTTGGCCAGAATTCTGTTGGCAAAACAGTGCCACATGTCCATCCCTGACCAATCCCCAGAAACAGGGAAGAGGACCACTAACCTTGGCCAAGTGCAGTCAGAATTCAACCTAGGAGTCAGCACCAAACAGCCACAGCAATAAAATCCAGATTCTTTAAGCCAGGAAAGACAAAATAAAATCTGATGAACTCTTAAATGTTTAAAAAAAAAGTACCTATAAAGCTGACCCCTGGCTGTGTGCAGCTGCATTTTCAGGGATGGTGCTCACAGCAAATTCGATGCAGGTGTATCAGCACATCTAGTGAGCCCTTTATTTCAAAATGCTACCTTATCAGGTAGAATGTCTTTTTTTTCTTAAATCTGAATGCATTCATTATAAATCGGCACAGTCACTTGGCAATTTCATCCTCTTTACCCACATATTCAGGGAATAAAATCCAAATAATGTTATGATAACTTATTTTCCTTTTTAGTTCACTGTGATATTACCACCAGGGCATTATGTGGATCTATTTAAATCACGGGTCACAAGTAGCTAATATTATCATGAATCTGACTCCAGGAGGACAGGAGCCCTCCATGGCAGGGCGCTCGTTTGCAAAGGAGGCAGTGGGTCCAGGCTCTGAGTCTGGAAGAAGGCTGAGGGTGCTGCTGTCTGTGAAACAGAGGGGGCAGAGGTGGGAAAGAGCAATGAGCTCCTAAGACACCCAGCCCAGCAGGAGCAGGTGTCCAGCGAAGCCGTGACCACACCACCGCTTCCCAGATCCTTGTGTCTGGGTTTGAGTCCCAGCTCCACTCCAACTCCAGCTTCCTGCTAATGAGCACTTTGGGAGAAAACAGATGATGGCTCAAGTACTTGGGTCCCTGCCACCCACGCAGAAGACTTGGGATGGAGTTCCTGGCTCCTGGCTTTGGCTTGGCCCAACCTTGTTACAAGTAATTGGGGACTGAAACAGCAGCTATAAGAACTCTTTCTCTCTCCCCCTTGCTCTCTTGCTCTTTTTCTTAAAGATTGATTGGTTTGGAAGTCAGAGTTACAAAGAGGGAGGGAGAGGGGGAGAAGGAAAGAGGGAGAGAGGAAGAGGAAGAGGAAGAGGGGAAGAAGGGAAGAGGGGGAGAGGGGGAAAGGGGGAAAGGGGGAGAGCACACCAGGAGGTCTTTGACCTGACTGACAGAGGCCCAGTCACTTTAACCATCTTTTGCTACTCTTCCCAGGCCTTTAGCAGGGAGCTGTATCACAAGTGACGCAACTGGGACTCAAACCAGAGCCCAATAGGTGGTGGCTTAACCCGCTACGCCATGACATCGTCCCTGCTCTTCCAATTAAAACAAAAACAAAAACAAAAGGAGTAAAAAAAAATCAAAAGCTACCAGACTACCTGAATTCAGCTGAGACAACTATAAATCAAAAGAGACACAATATGATAAGAATTCTCTCCTGGGGTGAGAAAGATACGGAAATAATCCTTGGCCACTGGGTGGCAGCATTGGCACAAGACAGCTTGGTTGCACCTCTGGCAGGCGATGTTGAGGGGAGGCGATCAGGTTTCCTGGGGGACAGGAACCAGGCATTTTTGTGCACAAGCTGACCAGAAGCCAACTAGCATGTGGCTGCAGGGCTGACACACCATGTAAAGTATTTTCTGTGTGGGCCACAAGCTCTTTTTAAAGCACAATTTGAAACATGTGTAACTTTATCTGTCACGCAGCCTTGGGACAACTAATGGTTCAGGGCCCTTTCAGGTGCATGTGACAGAAAACCTGACCCAAGGCGGAAGGGATTTTTCAAACTTGCTTTAATATTACTGCACTCATAGAATCTCAAAGATGGAGCTCTCACCGCTGAGCAAGGCTCACCAGCATTTCCCGGCCATGTCTCCCCGGAAGCCTCAGGGAAAAGCAACGGACGATGGTTCAAGTCCTAGGGCCCCTGCCACCCATGCGGAAGCCTAGATGAATTTCTTCGCTCCAGGCTTTGGTCTACCCCAGTCTTAGTTGCTGTGGTCATTTGGGGAGTGAACCAGTGGAGGGAAGCGTGTTCTCCTATCTCTCTCCCCACCCCCACATCCCTGCCTCTCTCCTTCCCTCCCTCTCTCCCTCTCTTTTTTTTCTCTGCTCGCCAAAGCAGTTTTCCAGGGTCCTTGGAGGTTGGCTCAGGAACACTGCTCTGACATTCACATCCCGACTGGCCAAGTCACCAGCAATCCAAGCCCTAAGCCCGCACGTAGAATTCCAGCCCCATTCCAGTGGTTCCATTGTAGATCCCAAAACCCTGGGCCCAACTCCGGGGTGGTGGATGAAACAGGAGGTGGGAGTTGAATCCAGCCACCCTCCACCTGGAGCTCCCTTAAAGGAATGAGCTGATTGTTAACTGGAGCTCACTTGCAGCCAGAGTGGGCCCAGGAACCACAAGCTAAGGGTGGCCTGGGGTCTGTGCCGGGAACATCAGAGCCATACGACTTTGGCCCCAGTGAGCCCATCAGTGAACGTTTACACTGAGTGAACACCTCAGCTGGGAACGTCACTGGCATGGGCCTTTGGGGCAATGGTTAAATTTCCCCCAGAGTGCCTCGTTTCAAGTCCCGGCTTCAGTCTTTGTTCCAGCTTCCTCCTGATGTGGTCCCACCTCTAAAATCCCCCCACAAAGAAGGTGACAGCCCCTGACACCCACCTGGAAGCCCAAGGTTAACTCCCACCTCCTGGCTTTGGCCCTCTGGCCGTTATGGATGTTTGGGGACCGAACCAGCAGATGGTCAGTCTCTTATTCTCGAAATAAAAGTTTTAAAACAAAAGGTGCACATCTGGCAGCCTTCAGGTGAAACTTAACACGGGTTAAATTATGGTGTGGGTACTGATGCCCCTTACTCCCCAAAGGGGATCCACCAGCTCTGCACTGCCTCCATTTGCCCTGGTTGAACCCTATCCCTTGCTGCATCTTAGAGTTTGGGCCAAAGAGAACCCAAAGACCTGGAACTTGGTCTTGTCTCTAATTGGCCAGACCTTGGTCATGTGATAATGCTTGAGCCAATCACCGTGGGTGTGGAAGTGAAGCAGGGATTGGCTGGGGAAGTCCATCAGGCCCAGGGTCCCACCCCTGGACAGCAGTGCAGAGAAGATGGTGGGGGGGCCTCGATGACAATGACTCTTACCTAACGTTTATTGAGAATTTGCACTGGGCCTCGTAGTTCAGGGTCAACCCCTTCCTCTTCCAGACCACGAGACTGCTCCAAGGTGGTGTGTGTGTGTGTGTATATGTGTGTGTTTCCACTGGGGCTTTGTGTGTGGTCAGGGCACTAAATTCACACACCCACCCTGGCAAACGTGGTGGGGAGGGAGGCAGGCAGGGGTGTTTGGAGAAGGAGGGAGCAGCTTCTAGAAGGAGGTGAGGTCCAAGTCCCCGCCTCCTCCTTCATAGGACATTCAGGTCAGCCTGACACTGGTGACACTGCCACGTGCCGCCAGCTCACTTCGATGGGCACAGCCACGTCTAGTTTCCAAGGCTCTTGCTTTTTCCCATAAATCCCAAGTGCCTAGGAACTCAGGGCCCCCAAGCAGCTCAGCGCCCTAAGAGGAGCAGAGGGCGGCTCTGAGAGCCAGGTCACAAGGGTTTCAAGATTGGCTCCTCCAAACATAAGCTGCCAGAGGTGAGACAAGACTCCTCGGGACGCCGTAGCCCACGGCAAACCATTGCCTGTGCCAGGAAGCCATTGCTTGTGCCAGGTCCACTTCTTGCAAAGTGGACATGCTGCCTCTGCACCATCTGCCCCTGACTTCCGTGGCATGAGGTTCTGCATATATTGGAAGCGTTACCCAGAATCCTTCTACACTATCTCTGTGCCCAGCTGCTACAGGTCTGATTCAATTTATTTAAAATATGTGAAACAGGTTTCCCTGGGCTGGGCACTGCGGGTTCCCTGAGGAAGGAGCCGTATCACCTCCATCCCTGGGCATGTGGCTCTCCAAGAGCCTTCAGGGTAAACACATACCCACTGGACAACAGAATAAGGACCCTGAGGGAAGCCAGCCAAACGGCCTGCAGCCAGGGCCCAACAGCCGACAGAGTGGATCTCGTTCATTTTGCCCCGCACCTGTGCTTCTCATTAAGACACCCCGGAGAGGGGACAGCCACTCAGCGTCCTCATCCCCAGGCAACCGCAGCTCTCGCCGCCTTGGCTTGTGTGAGCGTGGCCATCTGTCATCACTCTGTCAAGCTCTGTGCATTGTTGGGATGACACGCGCTGAATTTAATTGCCACTTAAAATGTCATCAACAAGATTACACTGTGATTTGACATTGAAGTCAAAAGTTACTGTGTATGCAAAAGAGACATAGAAAGACAAAGTTGATACTAGAGAAATCAATGTTTATCACAGGAGGAATAGCCACATTTTGTTACAGGACAACTAGCAAGCACTTGTTCAGTCGCCCAAAGGGAAGATCCCCACGGCCAGGCAAGGCTCTGTCACCTCTGTCACTGACACATGCAAGGAGGCTGGCATGGTGAGAAAACCCTAGCATCAAGACATGATGAGAGGCCGGCACTGCTCCACAGTAGGTTGAACCTCAGTCTGCACACGCGGGCATCCCATACAGACACCAGGTTCGTGTCCTGGCTGCTCCTCTTCACATCCAGCTCCCTGCTAATGGCCTGGAAAAGCAGTGGAATATAGTCCAAGTGCTTGGGCCCCTGCACCTGCATGGGAGACCCAGAAGAAGCTCCTATCTCCTGGCTTCAGATCAGCTCAGCTCCAGCCATTGCAGTCATCTGGGGAGTCAACCAGAGATGAAAGATCGTTGTCTCTCCCTCTCACTATCTGTAAGTCTACCTTTCAAATAAATATTTTAATAAATAATATTTTAAAAAAGACTTGAAGAATGGGTGTCAGAGCTTTCGAAGGAAGCCCCAGAGATAATAATAAATCATTCTTTAGAGAGAGAGAGAGAATTTTTTATTTGAAAGGCAGAGTTACAGAGAAATAAGGAGAGACAGAGGTTCATCCATCCACTGGTTCACACCAGAGTGGCTGAAGCCAGGAGCCAGGAGCTTCCTCCAGGTCTCCCAGGTGGGTACAGAGACCCAAGCACTTGGACCATCCTCCATTGCCCTTCCAGGCCATTAGCAGGGAGCTGGACTGGAAGTGGGGCAGCCAGGACTCAAACCGGTGCCCATATGGGATGCCAGCACTACTGGCGGTGGCTCCCCTGCTACACCACAGCGCCAGCTGTGAAGAATTTTTAGGACGAATCTCACCAATGAATGTCTCTCACAGTTTTCTTTTTATGCACAAGAGTGATAAATGATTTGGGGGGAAAAACATTCAAAGCATTCTTTTGGTGACAATAAAATTAAAATCCTGAGTGAATATTTAAGATAAGCATTATGCTAATTCTTTCCAAAGAAAGCACTTGTCAAACTTCAGCCGTTCAAGCTTCTCCTTTCTCAGACCCATATACCACACAGGTGCACCTTCTCATAGACGAGGTTTTGGGTTGCATGCAATATTCCAGATTTTGAAGTGGGTTTTTCCAGCCACACAACTATGGCAGGACTTTTCAGACCAAGGAAACAACATCAGAAAGAGACAGGCAAGACATGACTTGGAGAGCTGCTACCTGGAAAACCGTCACACAGCTTCAGGTTGCAGCACCGAGGCAGGGGCTGTACAACACACATGGGAAGTGAGAAGCAGTGGAGGTGATGTACTGAGCAGCTCGTCACTGGAGACACCCAAGCAGGGGCTACATGACCCTTGTGAAGACAACCAGAAGATTCAGGCAACAGAGGCTGGCCTTGCGGCGCAGCAGGGTAAGCCACTGCCTGTGATGCCAGCACCCTATATAAACACTGGTTCGAGTCCTGGCTGCTCTACTTCTGATCCAGCTCCCTGCTAATGTGCCTGGGAAGGCAGCAGAAGATGGCTTGAGTGCTTGCACCCTGCCACCATGTGGGGACATGGATGGAGTTCCAGGCTCCTGGCTTCCGTCTGGCCCAGCCCTGGTTCTTGTAGCCATTTGGAGGAAAGAAGCGAAGTAGTGGATGGAAGAGCTCTCTCTTTACCCCTCTTTCCCTCCCTCTATCTGTCTCTGTCTCTCTCCCTCTAACTCTGTCTTTCAAAAAATTAAAAAAAAAAAAAAAAGATTCGGGCAACATAATCATAGGATGTCTGAATGCAGAGCTTCTGAGGGCAAGCTTCAGCACCTGTGCCCGCCTTCGGCTCTGGCTCAGCCACTCGCTGGCCAGGCCTGTGACCCCTCAGCCTCCTGGCCTGTGAGACTGAGACCACAGCAGCAGCTGGTTCCAGGGGCGAAGGGGAGGATGAAGTCAATGGTTGCATTTATGTTCTTAGTAGTGTCTGACAAAGATCAAGTTTTCAATAAACATGAGTGGGCGTGGTCGCGGAAGTCTCCCCGGAGGGTTGGTGATCACCCTTTCTATAAGTATCCTCAACCTGAGCTGTGTGGCTAAGGTTACAAAGACACGGGCTCCATCCAGTGTCCCTCTCCTGGCCCCCTCCCAACAACATAGCAGGAAGAACTTGGTGCCACTAGTGAACCCTCTGCCACTTCCTCTCCACCCACAATGGAGCCAAGTCCTCGTGTCGACTGAACCACAGCCAAGCCCGCAGTCAACAAGAGCAAGTGGAGGCAAAGGGTGCCAGAGCGGGGACTGTGCTGCAGGAGTGGGAGTACTGAGTTCCAAGTTCAGGGTGATGCCACTAACAAATAAACAGTGCATTACTTAAGCGGTGTCAGCCCCGGCTATTCTTTCCTCCTGCCCACAACAGAATTAGACTAACTTTACTCTTCAGTTCGTGAGAATTCAAAGAACTTGTAGATAAGTTACTAAACACAGAAAGTTCAGCAAGGTGAACACGCTAAGCAGTGCTGGCCTACCATGTGGGCGCCAGTTCAAGTTCTGCTCCACTTCTGATCCAGCTCCCTGCTAATGCACCTGGGAAAGCAGCAGATGATAGCACAAGTCCTTGGACCCCTGCACCCACATGGCAGATTAGCCCAGCTCCAGCTGTTGCAGCCATTTAGAGAGTGAACAACAGATGGAACATTTCTCTCTCTGACTCTCCCTCTCCCTCTCTCTGTTTAAGTCTGACTTTCAAATAAATAAATAAATATTTTTAAAAAAGTGGTATACAAACGCCAATCACAGTTTATATATCAACTGAAAACATTTCAAAGCATTATTTTTAAGACATATGTGTCCTATTAGTAAAAAATACAATAAATCTAAGAAGTAATATGCAAATCAAACATACATAAAATTAAAGTTTTGAAAGTACCTAATGAAGAAATATTTTATTGAGGATTACTCTAAGGGATATATCTAAAAAATGATGTACAAAGCTTGCAAATATAAAATTATAATTTTGGAAGATATTTTACAAGTATCTAATGATGAGATATTTCATAAATTCTTATCCATCAACAAGAATATTTAATGTTGCAAAGATGCCAATTAATCCCAATCTGTCTATAGATTCAGTACAAAATCAAAATCCCAATGGATTTCTTGAGGATCTTGATAAGTTTGTTCTAATTTATATTTGGTATATACACACACACACACACACACACACACACAAATTAATCAATTTTGTGGAGAGGTCGGCACTGTGACTCACTTGGTTAATCCTCTGCCTGTGGCGCTGACATCCCACATAGGCACCGGGTTCTAGTCCTGGTTCCGCCTCTTCCAGGCCAGCTCTCTGCTGTGGCCTGGGGAGGCAGTAGAGGATGGCCCAAATGCTTGGGCCCTGTACCCGCATGAGAGACCAGGAGGAAGCACCTGGCTCCTGACTTCAGATCAGCACAGCACCAGCTGTAGCGCCCATTTGGGGAGTGAACCAACAGAAGGAATACCTTTCTCTCTGTCTCTCTCACTGTCTATAACTCTACCTGTAGAATAAATTTTAAAAAATCAATTTTGTGGTAAACAAGATCAATACACAACAATCAATTGTGTTTTTATACACTGGCAATGGAAACAAAGATGAAATTTACAAAACAATTCCATTTCAAAAGCATCAAAAGTTTAAAAAGTACTTTGGAAGAAATTTAACAAAGGAAGTGCTCTGGAAACCACGAACATTGGTGACAGGGATTGAAGGAGACCTGAGCAGTGGAAAGGCCTCCGACATTTGTTTCAGAAGACACAGCACCAGGGCAGGTATTCAGCCCCGAGGTGGGGATGCCCCTTTCCCGCACTGGAGTTCCTGGCTTTGATTCCTGGCTCCAGTTCTTGAATGCAGCTTCTCACCAGGGCAGACCCTGGGAGACAATGGGGATGGCTCCAGTTAAGTGGGTTTCTACTACCCCTGTGGGAGACCAGAATTTTGCTTCTGACTCCTAGTGCCAGACCCACCCCACCCTAGCCATTGCAGGCACAAGCAGATGGGAGTCTCTCTTGCTCTCTCTCTCTCCCTCTATATATACATATATTTATATATATATATATATATATATAATTTACATACAGACAGACATACATACACATATCCCCTTCTCAATTAATTGTTAAAAGACTTAATACTACTAGCAGAGCACTAATTCCCAAACTGATCTATGGTCTCAACACAATCCAAATAAAAATCCTGCATTTTTTTGCATAAATTGACAAGTTCATCCAAATATTCATACAGTAATGCAAGGGACCCAGGGTAGCCAAAATCATCTTGACAAAGAATTTTTCAAGTTGGAGAACTTAATACCTTCCAATTTCAAAACTTACCGCAAAGCCACATTCATCAAAACGGTGTGGCAGTGACCTAAGAGTAATAGATAAACGGAAAGTTTCTGAGAGTCCAGAGGTATTCTGTGATCAGCTGATTTTTAACAAGGAGGTCAAGGCAATGCAACAGAGAAAGAATTGTCTTGTCAACAAAGGGCTCTGGAGTAGCTGGAAATCCACATGCAAAAGACTTAATTCAGACCCCTAGCTCACACTGCATTTTGAAAATAAACTCAGGACAGGCCAAAACCCTAACTGTAAGAGCTAAAACTATAAAACTCCTAGAAGAAAACCAAACTGCAAAACTCTGCGATCTTGGGTTAGGCAACAACTTCTTATAGCAATAGCACAGGTAACAAAAGAAAAAATTAGGTAGATTAGACTTTACCAAAATTAAAATGTCTTCACATCTCAGGACACCATGAAAAAAGTGGAAATACAACCCATGGAATGGGATAAAACATTTGTAAATCATGCATCTGCTAAGGGTCTAGCATTCAGAATAAAGAACTCATAAAACTCAACAACAAAGAATAAAAAACAATAAATAAAAAACAATAAACAATAAACCTGATGTAGACTGTGAAATAATCCAAACAGACATTTCTCCAGAAAAAGATGTGCAAATGACCAACACACACTGAAAACATATTCAGCATCACTAGTCCTAGGAGAAACGTGAGTCAAAAGCACAATGAGACGCCGTTTCACGTCTGCCAGAATGACTATACTCAGAAAGACAGATAATAACAGGTGTCGGCCAGGATGTGGGCACATGAGAACCCGCGCACCCTCCTGGCGGCAATCAGCACGGTGCAGCCACCACGGGAAACAGCTGTGCAGTTCCTCCAACAGAGCTGCCCCATGACCCAGCAATTCCACTCCCGGGCTTGCACCCAGGACAACTGAAGGTAGAGTCACGGAATATTCAAACAAACAGCACTACTCACAACAGCTGAAAGGTGGAGACACGCCAATGTCCACCAGCTGACCAACGGGCCAACCAAGTGGGACCCATCACACAGTGCAACATTATGTAGACATGAAGAGGAATGCAGCAAAAACCGCCTGCTACAACAGCGATGAACCTGGAAAACATGATGCAAAGTGGAAGAAGCCAGTCATAAAAGCCACACATGTATGGCTGCATGTATCTGGAAGGCCCACAATAGGCCAGGATACAGAGTAGAGGGTAGGTTTGTGGTGGCTCAGGGCATTGGAGAGCACTGTTAATAGCTACAGGGTAGGGCCAGTACCATAGCATAGCAGGTAAAGCCACCACCCATGGCACCAGTTCTAGTCCCAGCTGTTCCTCTTCTGCTCCAGCTCTCTGCTATGGCCTGGGAAAGAACTGAACAATGGCCCAAGTGCTTAGGCCCCTGCACCCACATGGGAGACCCAGAGAAAGCTCCTGGCTTCCAATCAGCTCAGCTCTAGCTATTGTTGCCATTTGGGAAGAGAACTAGCAGATGGAAGACTTCTCTCTGTCTGTAACTCTGCCTGTGCTTCTCCTCCTCTGTAACTCTGACTTTCAAATAAATAAATGAGTCTTTAAAAAAAATAGGTACAGGCCGGCGCCGTGGCTCAACAGGCTAATCCTCCGCCTTGCGGCGCCTGCACGCCGGGTTCTAGTCCTGGTTGGGGCACCGGATTCTGTCCCGGTTGCCCCTCTTCCAGGCCAGCTCTCTGCTGTGGCCCAGGAGTGCAGTGGAGGATGGCCCAAGTGCTTGGGCCCTGCACCCCATGGGAGACCAGGAAAAGCACCTGGCACCTGGCTCCTGCCATCGGATGAGCGCGGTGCGCCGGCCACAGCGCGCCAACCGTGGCGGCCATTGGAGGGTGAACCAACGGCAAAGGAAGACCTTTCTCTCTGTCTCTCTCTCTCTCTCTCACTGTCCACTCTGCCTGTCAAAAAATAAAAATAAAAAAAAAATAGGTACATGGGGCTGGCACTATGGCACAGCAGGTTAAAGCCCTGGCCTGCAGCGCCAGCATCCCATATGGGTACCGGTTCAAGTCCCAGCTGCTCCACTTTCAATCCAGCTCCCAGCTAATGCACCTGGGAAAGCAGCAGACGATGGTCTAAGACCTTGGGCCCCTTGCACCCACATGGGAGACCGAGAGGAAGCTCCTGGCTCCTGGCTTTGGTTTAGCCCAGCTCCAGCCATTGCAGCCATTTTGGGAGTGAACCAGTGGATGGAAGACCTCTCTCTCTGTCTCTACCCCTCTCTGTGTCTTTCAAATAAAATAAATGTTAAAAAAAAATAGGTACATAGTTTCTTTCAGGGTGATAAGTGTTTGGTTGTGGCAACACTTACACAATCCCAACAATATATGAGTCCTCACTATTTCCTAGTTGTACACTTTAAAATGCTGAATTCTGTGGAATGTCAAAGTTGTCTTGATTTTTTAAAAAGTAGATAACCAGAAATACACATGGGAGCCAAGAAGAGCTGGAACACACCTGCAAGAAGAGGCTTGGGGCCTTGGAGGCATGGGGACTGGGAGGCTGGGGGGCTTGGGGGTTCAGGAATTGGGGACTTGGGGGCTCAGGGGCTGGGGGGCCTGGGGACTTGGGGACTCAGGGGCTGGGGGACTCGGGGGCTTGGGGCTTAGGGGCTTGCCTAATCAGGCACCAGGATGCATCCTAAACACTCTTGCAAGAAGCAAGGGCTACCTGGGATTTCGTTCAAATCCAGCCACAGTGCCAGCCTGCTACTGTGCATATTTCAGCTCCCCACGGGCCCCCACGAAAACCCCACTGATGGCATTCCACGGATGTTTGCAGGCATCGCTGGCCCAGTGACCCCCCCAAAGCAATAAATCATCCTGTCAGTATATCGAAGACCCATCCCCCAGAACTTTAACGCGTGAAACGTAACAAGCACAAAAAGAACCCCAGACAGGAGCTAACACATGGCCCTCAGATCCTAGGGATAGCTGAGGAAAACAGCACCAGAAATACTAAAGGGAAGGCTGCCACACCTGCTGCAGCCGGCTCCCTGTGACACTTCTGTAGGGGGCTAAGAATCACCGACTGTCGGACACAGCCGGGAACGTCCAACAGTCAGGTTCACCCTGAATGAGACTCCACTGAAGACGGCACGGGCGGCCCAGAGTGCCGTGTCCATCTCTGCAGCATGGGGAGCCTTAAAGGATTTCCTCACCTTCGCGAATACTGGTGAGGCCATGGACTCCAGGCCCTGGCCGCCGCTGCAGTGACTTGGCTGCAAGTCTGCATCGACAGGACTGTGTTGGAGTCAAGGACTGCTCCCTAACGAACAGCGTTGTGGCCTTGATAAGATCTACGTGGCAAGCCACTTTTACAATCCCTGTTTCTCATGCCCCTAATTCCCTTGACCAGAATTTGGGGGGCTCTGATGACACTGCAGAAATTTCTGGCATCCCCTACTTGTGCTCAGTATCCCAGGGACAGCTCCTGAGCTTGCTACAAAGGGTGCTTTTCACTGGGGTTTGATAGTTTAAGTGCATTTATCTGGATGAGTTTTCAAGGATAAAATATTGACACACACACACACACACACACACAGCCATCACATTTGCCATGAAAGTACGAGACAACCTTTCAAACGAACTATTCAAATCACCCCGATGGACTGGCTGCTTTGCAAGAAATCATTTTAAAAAAATCACAGGGAAAACCTTCAACTTCTGCCCCACCAGGAGCATTATGGGAGTGTGTGGCCAAACCACATGCCAGGGTTACTTCAGCCTGTTCTTGTTTGGTTCTTGGCCACTCCCTTGATCGATACTCGTTCACCTAATTAAGAATTATTCCCGGTCGCCCCTCTTCCAGGCCAGCTCTCTGCTATGGCCCAGGAGTGCAGTGGAGGATGACCCAAGTGCTTGGGCCCTGCACCCGCATGGGAGACCAGGAGAAGCACCTGGCTCCTGCCATTGAATCAGCGCGGTGCATCGGCCGCAGGGCGCCGGCCGTGGCAGCCATTGGAGGGTGAACCAACGGCAAAGGAAGACCTTTCTCTCTGTCTCTCTCTCTCACTGCCTGTCAAAAAAAAAAAAAAAAAAGAATTTTCATGGCCGGTGCTGCGGCTCACTGGACTAATCCTCCACCTGCAGTGCCGGCACCCCGGGTTCTAGTCTTGGTCGAGGCACCAGATTCTGTCCCGGTTGCTCCTCTTCCAGTCCAGCTCTCTGCCATGGCCCGGGAAGGCAGTGGAGGATGGCCCAAGTGCTTGGGCCCTGCACCTGCATGGGAGACCAGGAGGAAGCACCTGGCTTCTGGCTTTGGACTGGCATGGCCCGCTGGCCTTAGCAGCCATTTGGGGGGTGAACCAACGGAAGGAAGACCTTTCTCTCTCTCTCTCTCACTGTCTAACTCTGCCTGTCAAAAAAAAACTATTATTCATAACACACTCATGAAGGCAAGAAGTGCTTCCCAAGGTCAGGCCCAGCTGAGAGACGCTTAGGCTATGAAACGCCCAGAGCCAGGCTCTGCCTGGCCATGATTTGGTTAACATGGAATTATGCCGAAGCCCACTCTAAGCTCAATGACCACTCATACACGTGCTTGCATTGAGGAAAGTGTCTGGGTTGTCGTGCGCTGCCAAATCTTGTCCGGCCTTCGCTTCTGTTTGTCACCAACTTTCACAGAGAAGGCAGAGGAGGTGCCTCATGGAGCCTCAGCATTTACTCACCTGCACTTCCCACCATCCGGGCACCTGAGGTGGCTTCCAGGCCACTTGGTATGGGGTTAGAAAATGTGCTGCCTTCCTCTGATCTGGGGGAGCTGAGCTTTCCTTTCCATGCCAGCCAAGCTTTTCTCTCTGAACTGCAGTGCCTGGAAGGAAGGCCTGACGTGCCATGCAGCCACAGCCACAGCCACGGCCATTCCTAGTGTCGATGATGATGGTGGCGATGGCAGTAACCACGATGGCAATGGTCCCGCTGAGCCCTTACCAGCCAAGCCTCTGCGAGGAAGAGGAAATCGCATTCTTTCAGGAGAGCAGGTGCTCCTACTACCTCACCACAGCAATGAGACGAAACAGCCAAGGTCACAGTGCCAGCACAACCTGAGCCTGCCCCTCACGGAGAGGTCCCACAGCTCTTCAAGATCGAGAAGCTGGCACTGCAACGAGGTGATGCAGCCACCTCCGAGTCAGCCGCGCTGTCACGTTCCTGGAGGAACGCGGTACAAGGAAGGATCTCTGAGCCCCAACGACCGCGGTTCCAATGGCACTGGGACGGGAGAAGAATTGGGATTCGTTATGCCTATTCGGCTTTGTCACCAGTCTTGTGGGGGACCCTTACTTACGTTGTCTGCCCACCCACAGGGGCGGCAGTAACTCTCCTGCAAGCCAGGAACCAGGGCCAGTCATCAGACAGGATGAATGCGGCAGGACCCCGACAAGGACGTCCTTGGCCAGAAGCCACCTGGGTCTGCAGCTCCAGTTCTAAGAGCTCCTGCCTCCTCCTCTTTCAAGGAATGTATATTTTAAACTTTTATTTATGTATGTGAAAGGCAGAGTGACAGAGAGAGAAGGATCCTCCATCTGTTGGCTCCTCTCCCCACCCCAAGCACCCACAACAGCCAGGGCTGGGCCTGGCAGAAGCCAGGAGCCAGGAGCCAGGAACTCAACCCACAGCGTCCTGCCTTGCAAAACACTCTCATCCTTTAGGGCGCCTGTCTCCTTGCCCCGGCTGCTGGCCACCACCCTCCCCTGGTAGGAGGGGAACTCACTTGTGAATTGCATGCTGGCTGCAAAGAGGGGACCGCGTCAGCAGTGACAGGGAGCAGAGGGTATGGAGGGCAGGCTACCCCTTCTGAATGTCCAGACCCTGGCTCCCTTGCCCTGGCCTCTGTCGCAGCCTTGTTGCCAGGAGGAGGCATTTTCTTAACAGCTGACAAGGTGCCGGCCCCTGTTCTAAGTACTTTCAATGGATGATCTCATTTAATCCTCACCACAGCCCTATGAAGTCAAAGCTACCGGCATCTCCGCTGTGTGGATGAGAAAGCTCAGAGAGGTTAAGAAACTTGCCCAAGTCCAGCTAATGAGGCAGGCAAGAGGTCTGGTTCTAGCGTGTCTGCTCTTGGCCATCATGATTTGCAGCACTCGCTCTATTCCGTATTCATTGTTTCACTCACCCATGGGCTACTGGGTTTCCCGGTGGGCTGTGTGGCCCCAGAGGCCGTGCAAGGTGTACTGTGGAAAAGGCAGGCGCACATGGGGCATTTCCTTACCTCAACCCCACACTCAGTGCGCTGCTGCTCTTGCATCCTGGTGGGCCTCAGTACTTGTACCAGCACACATTTTCATAAGTGTAAATAAATGTTAGTATATCTAATGCTCAACTGAATATATTATTTAATAAATCAATATCAATAAATTGTATACAAATAAAACAAATCCACAATTACCAAATTAATAGATTGCAGAACATGGAGCTCTGTATTGAAATTATTTCACTGTTTTATGGTGGCTGACAAAACAGTTTGGACCCCTTGGGCTGAAAGAACCTCCATCTTTGGTAAGATCGGGATGGACACAATCTGTATCTCACAGGGTTACTACTTTTTTATTGCAAAGGCAGAGACAAAGAGATCTTCTATCCACTGGTTCACCCCCCAAATGCTCAGAACAGCCAGGGCTGGGTCAGGCTGAAGAAAGGAGCCAGGAACTGCATGCAGATGTCCGGCATGGGTGTTGGAGACCCCATTACTTGAGCCGTCACCTGCTGCCTCCCATGGTGCACATTAGCAGGAAGCTGGATTGCATGCAGCATCTTAACCACTCTGCCAAATGCCCAGCCCTCACGGGGTTATTCTGAGGTGGAGCGAGTGAGAAGCCTCAGCCCTGAGCCCTGACCCAGGAGGAGTCCAAGGGGACAGATTCGGCACAGATGGCGGCCGAGCAGAGGGAAAGCACGTGTCCTCAGCAGGGGATGGTGTGGCCCCTGGGAGATTGCAGGAAGGCTCCCTAGGAGAGGGGGCCTCTGTGTGAGCTGCAGGAATGAGCAGAGCCTCAGGTGAAGCCCAACAGATGCTGTCACTTATTGAGCACCTACTGTGTGCTAGCAAGGAATCCAGCAGGGAACCAACCAAATGAAAGCTTCTGGCTGTGAGAAGGTGACAACCTCAGAGGCAGGATGGCGAGCAGAGTGAAACAGGGAGTTACAGAGCAATGAGCTAAGAGGAAAGGGAAAGCAGGGAGGAGGGCAGGCAGGTGCTGGGGCCTAGGCGCATGCTGCTAAGAAGACAGTGTCCACATCGGGACCTGAAGGAGGTCAGCAGGGCAGCAGGAGGGGAGGCCAAGTGCCAAGGCCCTGTGGTGTCCAGGTGCCAGCCAGGGGCTGGGGCAGAGTGGGTGGGGGCTTCATCTCTGCCCCTGAGTGACACAGCAGCTAAAGAGGGGAGGCACAGAGAAGGCAGGGGCTACGACTTCCATCCACGTAGGGAGAGCAACAGCAGGAGGACCGTGGGAAGCACAGGAAGAGAGTTTGGGGGCTGCTGGCATGGACCAGGGCATGGGGAGTCCCTGCAGCCTCAGCCCCCCCAGACCCTCCCTGCACCCCGCGGTGGCAGAGCGGCCTGCCAGCTCCCCGCCCCGGGAAAGGCCCAGGCGAGCGGAAAGAGACGTTCAGACACCGCCAACCCCGCAATTACCCATAAGATGGATTCTTCCCCTGACAGGGCGCGGGGATGCCCAGCCTGTCATTACCAGGGCCTAATTACAGCGTCTCGAGCCGCAGCGCCGCTTGCGAGAGAAATACCAGCGGCCTGCGCAGCGGGCCTAATTGCTCCCTCCTCCCTTGTTCTTTTTGTCAGCAGCACTCAGCCAGCCCGAAATAATGACACCTCTTCTCCCCAGGGGTATCGGAGACAGCCTTTGCTCTTCTCCCAGAGCTGGACGGCCAGCCCCCATGAGTTTGAAACTGCCAGCAGGCAGCCTGCACACCAGCATGGACACTGGTGGCCCTAGGCAGACTATCCTGGTGCCCCGGGTCTGAGTCCCATTGCCCCGCACGGCCGGGGCTGCCCTGTCAATACTCTTCGTGTTTGAGCCAGCGAATCAGGGTCCCCATTCCCTTCTGGGCTTCCTGGTGGAGGAATTCCTATTGGGTGAGGCAGGGGGTGAGGCAGGGGAAGCATTTCCCACACGCTGGCACTGAGGGACCCTGATCCCCGGTGCTTTTATGCCATATTGTCCTTGCAGAAGGGACTGCATGGGGGGCAGTCCCTGTCTGGCACCTGCCTGTCCCCTTTACATACCCAGAGGCTGGGCCTTGGATCGGCGAGCGGAGAGGGATGCTCTGGCGGGCACTCAGCATCCTTGCTCAGCAGTCACTGCAATGGCTTTTATTACCACCCTTCACTGATGCTACAGGCTGTAGGGGTTTGTGTGGCCTTTTTTAAGGCCAGTGACCAAGCATCCCTTTGTTTCAGTGGAAAATGGAATGTACTCAATGAAGGGTGAATGTGCAAAGGCAAGAGGTGACAAACCAGAGGCAGACAATGCACCGCTGGTGCAACCTGGAGGAGTCTTGAATGCCCAGGTGCACAGGCCCCTGGTGACACTGGGCACTTGCTCTCCACATGGCCCCTGGAGCAGAAACCTGTCCGTGCTACTGCATGGTTACTGCTGCCCTTTGCAACGGCTTCCCCTCTCCAGGCCTTATCTGAGAGGTGGCCCTTCCTTCCCAATCTCCTGCAACCCCAGGCCTGGGTCCCCTGCCAGGTGCCACCACTAAGTGAGACATCAGTGCGCCCGGCTGTGTGCAGGCTGATGGGCTAATGAGGGGACACCTGACAGCTCTGAGGACCTGACATGTCTATTTTCAGGAAGCGCAACATCTGGTTCCCAGCCCCGGCTTCTCCACGGCACCATCTGCCCGGCCCCGGCACTGGCCCAGCAGTGTCTGTGCCTGTCAGATCACCCTTCTGATATCTTTATTATTGCTTTGAAACGACGCCATGGGGGCTCCCAACCCCCCCATCCTTTCCTGGAGAAATGCTCCCCCCGGGGGGTTCCGATGTCAGCCAGGTTAAGGATGTGACACCACCGGCAGTTCCTGGCCAGAAGTTCCCCCTGTCACTGCGATGTCTCCATAAATAATGCCCAGGCTCTCCGAGCAGTCCGGCTCGGGACCAGGAGCTGCAAATGCTTGCCCACCACGCTGCCAGGGGTCAGCTCCTTAGACAAGGCTGAGGAAAGAAGGATTTCCGGAAAAAAAAATCAGTAAGTGAGGTCAAGTGCTGTGGGTCACATCACCCTCCATGGCCTCAGACTGAATTTAGTACCCTCCATTTTTCCTGCAGAGATGCCTCGAGAAGGTTCTTGCAAGCTATCAGTCCTTCTCTCCTTCATTTCTTCATTCCAGGACAAAACGATTCTGTGCAAGATGTAAACAGCCCCAAAATGAAAAAGATACTTGAGACCCATCAACCAGATGTGAGTTACGTGAGTCTCAACCTGAATCCCCGTACAAAGAACCCAGGTGTGTGAAGCACCCTGCAGATGCAGACGGACAAGTGAATCCTGTCCAAGGTAGAGACTGTGAAGGAATATGGCCAGTTTTTCTTTTTCTTTCTTCAATTTTTTTCTTTTTTTTAATAAATGTAAATTTACAAAGTACAACTTTTGCATTGTTATGGCTTTTTCCCCCATAACCTCCCTCCCACCCGCAGCCTCCCACTTCCTCTCCCATCCCACTCTTCATCAAGATTCATTTTCAATTATCTTTACATATAGAAGATCAACTTAGTATATACTAAGCAAGATTTCAACAGACTGCACCCACACAACTGCATAAGATATGGAATACTGTTTGACTAGTTAGTTTTACCGCTAATTCTCATAGTACAACACATTAAGGACAGAGATCCTCCGTGGGGAGCAGGTGCACAGTGACTCCTGTTGTTGATTTAACAATTGACACTCTTATTTATGACATCAGTAATCACCTGAGGCTCTTGCCATGAGCTGTCAAGGCTATGGAAGCCTCTTGAGTTCACCAACTTTAAACTTATTTAGTCAAGGCCATATCACAGTGGAGGTTCCTTGCTCGCTTCAGAGAAAGGTGCCTCCTTCTTTGATTGGCCAGTTCTTTTTTTTAGAGCCACATAGTTCTGAGGTTACTTTAAAAAAAAAATCCTTATCTGCAAAGGTTGGGATTTCCTTGAAAGTTTCCAGCCCCTCCCACCTGCACTTGTGCACACAGAGGGAAAGGCAAGAAGGGCAGCGCTGGGTGGTGGCCAACACGGGGTGAGTGGCATGGCAGGGCTCCCCACTGGGTACTGACTGTGCTGTGCTCTCTGATTCTGGGAACTTGCTTTGGCTTTTTTTTAAAAAAAAGATTTACTTATATATTTGAAAAGCAGAGTTAACAGAGAGAGAAGGAGAGACAGAAACAGAGATCTTCCATCCTCTCATTCACACACACACACACACACACCAGTCATGATGACTGCAATGGCCCAGACTGGGCCAGGCTGTAGCCAGGAACAGAAGCATTAGCAGGGATTTGGAGAGAAGTGGAGCAGCGAGGGCTCAAACCAGTGCCCATATGGGATGCCGGCATTGCAGGCAGCGGCTTAACCCACTGTGCCACAAGAAGGAAACCAGCAGAAGCAGCCAGTCACACACATACACACACACACATACACACACGCTCTGGACACTGCAATCAGCAGAAACAGATTTTGAAGTAACTATTTCCAGATTCCAGGAGATTCTGGGAAAAGATTAATTTTTTAAAAAGATGAAGTAGGGGCCAGCGCTGTGGTGTAGCAGGTGGGGTTGCCATCGAGACCCAGCTGCTCTACTTCTGATGCAGCTCTCTGCTATGGCCTGGGAAAGCAGTAGAAGATGGCCGAAGTGCTTCAGCCGCTGCATCTGCATGGGAGATCCAGAAGAAGCTCCTGGCTCCTGGCTTTGGATCGCCCAGGTCCAGCCATTGTGGCCATTTGGGGAGTGAATCAGTAAATGGAAGACCTCTCTCTCTGCCTCTGTTCCTCTGTAACTCCACCTTTCAAATAAATAAATAAATAAATCTTTTTAAAAAAAAAAAAAAAGATTAGGCCGGTGCTGAGGCTAACTAGGCTAATCCTCTGCCTTGTGGCGCCGGCACATCAGGTTCTAGTCCCGGTTGGGGCACCGGATTCTGTCCCGGTTGCCCCTCTTCCAGGCCAGCTCTCTGCTGTGGCCAGGGAGTGCAGTGGAGGATGGCCCAAGTGCTTGGGCCCTGCACCCCATGGGAGACCAGGAGAAGCACCTGGCTCCTGCCTTCGGATCAGTGCAGTGCGCTGGCCGCGGCGGCCATTGGAGGGTGAACCAACGGCAAAGGAAGACCTTTCTCTCTGTCTCTCTCTCTCTCACTATCCACTCTGCCTGTCAAAAAAAAAAAAAAGATTAAGTGAGGAGGCCATTGCTATGGCATATTGGGTAAAGCTGCCACCTGTGGCACCACCATCCCTAACAGCTGCTGGTTCAAGACCTAGATGCTCCACTTTCCAATCCAGCTCCCTGCTAATGGCCTGAGAAAAGCACCAGAAGACGGGCCAAATCCTTGGACCCTTGGACCCATGTAGGAGGCCCAGATGCTGCTCCTGGCTTCAGCCTGGCTCAGCCCTGGACCATGGCAGTCATCTGCGAGTGAACCAGCAGATGGAAGATCTCTGTCTCCCTCTCTCTATGTAATTCTGATTTTCAAGTAAGATAAATAAATCTTAACAGAAGGAGAAGGAGGAGAACAACAACTTTGGGACACCTGAAAGGAAGAACAGGAAGAATAAAATTATGAAAAAGTACAATGTGGGGGCTGGCACCATGGCTCACTTGGTTAATCCTCCTCCTGCGGTGCCAGCATCCCATATGGGCGCTGGGTTCTAGTCCCGGTTGGGGTGTCAGATTCTGTCCCGGTCGCTCCTCTTCCAGTCCAGCTCTCTGCTGTGGCCCGGGAAGGCAGTGGAGGATGGCCCAAGTACTGGGACCCCTGCACCTGCATGGGAGACCAGGAAGAGGCACCTGGCTCCTGGCTTCAGATCAGCGTAGCACCGGCCGTAGCTTCCATTTGGGGGGTGAACCAATGGAAGGAAGACCCTTCTCTCTGTCTCTCTCTCACTGTCTAACTCTGTCAAAAAAAAATAAAATAAAGTACAATGGGCATTTCTTCTCCTTTTGATTTTTCAAAATTCTGTTAGAGGTTTAGCAAAACCTACCACATTGGCAATGTGGCTCCCACTATCTGGAGAGCAAGTATTTATGACAATTACATTATAAAACAAGAAGAATAAAGGACAACAGAGAGAGAAGGTTTCTATACTTGACTCAAACAGATAAAATATCAATAGCAGTAGACTCTGATAAGCTATGTGTGTCCACTGTAATATCCACACTAACCACTGAAAAATCTATACAAAGATACACACAAACACACCACAGCTAAACCGAAATGAAATTCTAATAGTCAAGTAACCCACAGGAAGGCAAGGAAAATAGAGGAATGAAACCAAGAGAACAGAAATAAAAGGGCAGACTTAAACCCTCGCCTATCAATAATTAATTATATTAAATTTAAATTGCATTGCATTAAATGTAAATTGAAAGACAAATTGGCACAGTAGATATAAACATGACACAACTATATGCTTCCTATAAGAAATTCACTTCTAGTATAAAAATACAGGTTTTAATAAAAAGTGATGTGGGCGATCTACTATGCAAACCATCAAAAGGAAGCAAGAGTGGCTACTATATACATATCAGATAAAGTCCTTCTGCCTACACCACTCACCAATGCAACTCACTGAAACAGCATAGCAAACTCAGAAGTAGACCCTCACCAGTATGGCCAACCAATTTTTAACAAATATGCAAAAAGAAATTCAATGGAGGAAGCCCAGGCTTCTCAAAAAATGTGCTAGTGCAACTGAGTATCTGTAGGGAAAAAAAAAAAAAAAAACCTCACAGGTCATACAAAAATTAACTCAAATAAATTATTACGTTTAAATACAAATATACAACCTAAGAGAAAGCCTTGGCTTTGTAAATAGCTCTTAAATATGACATCCAAAGCACAAACCATAAAGGAAAAATCAATACACTGAACTTCATCAAAATTTAAAAGTTTCCTTCTGCAAAACCTCATTAAGAGGATGAACCAAAAAGTTCAGAGTGTAGGAGAAAACATTGGCCAAGCACATACCTGGCAAAGGACCCAAGGCTAAGATATAGAAAGGACTCTCAAAACTCCACATTAAACACACACACACACGCACACACACACACACACACACACAAAGGCAAGCAACCTACCTGTTTAAATAGGGAAAAGACATGGAGAGGTACTTCATTAAAGAGGCAAATAAATATGAAAAGATATTCAACATCATTAGTCATTAGGATAAAACTCAGACCATGATGAAATTTCTCCACACATGTATTGTAACAGCTAAAATTGACAAGTAGTGACAATGCCAGAGGCCTGAGAATATTCTATTTGTAATAGAAAAAAAAATTTGGAAACACCCACAATGGCCCCCGGCAAGTGAATGGACAACCTTTGGCACATCCATGCTGTGGAACACTACTCAGCACTGATTTACACTACTGATACATGCAACAGCTGACCTCAAGGACTTCATGGTGACGGACACAAATCACAAGGTCATGTACCACACGAGCTCAATTCTACAACATTCCCAATAACAAAGTCACCACTGTGGAGAACAGGTGAGGGGCTGCCAGCGCTAGGGCTAAGGAAATGCTGTAGCATGAGCAATTCTTTGTGGTTACAGAAGGTTTCTGTGGCCTGACTGTGAATGGCTACGTGCACATACACTTGGTAAAAGTGCAGAGGACACACACCCTCCAAAAATAAGGGTGTGTAGGACCTGGGGAACATGAACAAGCCCAACAGTTTCCTTCACTGCATTGTATCATTATCAACTGCCCAATCTTGATCACTATCTTAAGGATACATAGTTAACACTGAGTATAAACAGCTCAGAATCTGGGGAGAGCTCTGAACTATTGTTTCCAGGGATCTAAGTCTACAGATATTTTGAGGTAAAACATTTTAAATATGCAGACAAATATAAGTGAATAGATAATATTAATACTGCTAATAATGTCAGTACTTGCATTGTCTAGGGAAAAGTCACAGTCTCCAGTTAATATTAAGTGGAGATTGCATTTTTCATTCTCCAGGGTAAGCACAGAAAGAATAGTAAAAAGCAAGCATAAATCAACAACTAACAGGAAAACACAATAATTAAAAACACTTCAATAAATACAAAAGTAGTCACTGGAGTATAGAATGGGGGAAAAGGCAAGTTTGGATAAATAAAAAGCATGTGATATATCATGCTAGATTTAAAACCAAACAGCAACAATTACACAAATAGCAATTAACTGAAAATTTCTAATTTTAAGAAAAAGACTGCCAGAGTAGGTTTTAAAAATGATGTTTGTGAAAGACAACATTTTAGAACAAGATTTGTTCATTTGTTTGTTTTATTTGAAAGGTAGAGCAACAGAAACAGAGATCTTCTATCTTCCCGTTTACTCCCCAAAGGCAGAAGCCAGGCCCTCTAGCCAGGTCTCCTACCTGGGAGATGGAGATCCAAGTTCTTGAGCCATAACATGCTGCCTTCCAGGGTGCACATTAGCAGAAAACTGGAATCCTAAGTGGAGCCTGGACTCAAACTGAAGCACTCCACTGTACAGAACACCCACCAATGCAAAAGACAGATCCAAAGGAAAAGACAACAGCTGAAATTAAGAATAGAATATACCTATGGAAACGGTAAGACCAAAGTGAACATCAAAGTAAAAAAGCAGAAATACAAAAAAGTAGAAATACAAAGTGGAACACTTCACACTTCATACTGTTACAAGATTAAACTACTAAGTTTATGTAGCAGTTCTAAATTTGGGTATACCTAATAACTTAACCTCAAAATATATAAAACAAAAATTATCAAAGGCACAAAGAGAAATAGATAAGTCCACTGTCATATTGATACATTGTTAAAAAAATGCCAGTTATGGGGCCAGCACTGTGGCGCAGTAGGTTAATCCTCCATCTGTGGTGCCAGCATCCCATATGGGCGCTGGTTCTAGTCCCGCTGCTCCTCTTCCCTTCCAGCTCTCTGCTATGGCCTGGGAAAGCAGTGGAGGATGGCCCAAGTCCTTGGGTCCTTGAAGTCGCGTGTGAGAACCGGAAGAAGTTCTTGGCTCCTGATCGGCGCAGCTCTGGCTGTTGCAGCCATTTGGGGAGTGAACCAAGAAATGGAAGACCTTTCTCTTTGTCTCTCCCTCTCACTGTCTGTAACTCTACCTCTCAAATAAATAAATAAATACGTGGCTCAACAGGCTAATCCTCCGCCTTGCGGCGCCAGCACACTGGGTTCTAGTCCCAGTTGGGGCGCCGGATTCTGTCCCGGTTGCCCCTCTTCCAAGCCAGCTCTCTGCTGTGGCCTGGGAGTGCAGTGGAGGATGGCCCAAGTGCTTGGGCCCTGCACCCCATGGGAGACCAGGAAAAACACCTGGCACCTGGCTCCTGCCATCAGATGAGCGCGGTGCGCTGGCCGCAGCGCGCCGGCTGCAGCGGCCATTGGAGGGTGAACCAACGGCAAAGGAAGACCTTTCTCTCTGTCTCTCTCTCACTGTCCACTCTGCCTGTCAAAAATAAAAATAAATAAATAAATAATCTTTAAAAAATAGTCAGTTACTAGTTGGACAAAAAGACATGCCCCAAAAAACCAGCAGTAAAGATGCATGAGATTTTAAAACCTGATTTTAAAACCTGATTTTAGACCTGATACATCATGAACAGAACCCTGCATCCAGAAATACAAAACGTTCCCTGTCACAAGCACAGATAAAGCACAAGGCCTCACTAGGCTATGGATCAAGTTTTAACATGTAGCAAGGATTAGAAATCACCTACAGTACACACTGATGACAATATTTTGGGGAGGAAAGTTACTGATTTTAATTTTATTAGAAATCCCTGATTTTTTGCAACTAAAATATATAATTCTAAAACAATGGGCAAAGAAAAATCACAATGAAAAATAGAAAATATGTTTAAACAGAAGGTAATGAAAATGCTACAGATCCGAATTTTCAGCTGAAGCCAATGCAATCATTAAGAGCTAAACCTCGGATTCTAGTATTCAAAAAAAAAAAAAATGAAACAAAGGAAGTTGGAAAAAGAGCAATAAAACAAAAGAAAGTTGTAAAAAGTTAATAGTAAAAGAAAATACCAGGAATTAATAAAATGGGGAACAGTGCCAAAGTTTACCATTTTATTTTATTTTAAGATTTATTTACTTGAAAGAGTTACAGAGAGAGAGAGAGAGAGATCTTCCATCTGCTGGCTCACTCCCTAATTGATCACAATGGCAGGAGCTGTGCCAATCTTCCACTGCTTCCGCATGGGAGACCAGAAGGAGTTCCAGGCTCTTCACTTCAGCCTGATGCAGTCCTGGCCATTGCAGCCACTGAGGAGTGAACCAATGCATAGAAAATCTAACTCTCAAGGGCTGGCGCTGTGGCATAGTGGGTAAAGCCGCCACCTGCAGTGTCCGCATCCCATATGGGCACCAGTTTGAGTCCTGGCTGTTCTGCTTCCGATCCAGCTCTCTGCTATGGCCTGGGAAAGCAGTGGAAGATGGCCCAAATCCTTGGGCCTCTGTACCTGCATGGGAGACCCAGAAGAAGCTCCTGGCTTCAGACTGGTGCAGCTCCAGCCGTTGCAGCCATCTGAGGAGTAAACCAGCAGATGGAAGACCTCTCTCTTTCTCTGTAACTCTCACTTTCAAATAAATAAAAATCTCTCTCACTATATATATGTTATATATATGTTATAAGTATACAAACACACATACATACACACATACACATATGTATATGTATATATATAAAATCTTCCTCCTTTTCTGCCTTTCTGCCTTTCTGCCTTATCTGCCTTTCAGATAAATAAATAAATCTTTAAAGAAAAAGACTTTGTTGACAATAGCATTCCAGTAAGATTAATGACTGACTTTTCATCAGAAACAATGGCAGCCAAAAGGCAATGGGGTAACATATTCAATGTGCTCACAGAAAAAAAAAAAAAAAAAAAAAAAACTAAATATCCAGCAAAGATGTCCTTCAAAAATGAAGAAAAAGACATACAAGATAAGCAACACTGGTATTATTTGTTATTAGCAGAAGGAAGCTCTTCAGATTAGAAGTAAATAACTCCATAAAGTTATTAGAACACACATGGGGAAGGAGCACCACTGGAAGCTATCATGTAATTGTGAAGGGCCATACAACACATATTTCATCTCGCTTCTTCCATTAACGTTTTTAAAAAGCAATTCTATTACCGAATTATATCATATGCTGCTGTCCTTATACAACTGCCAATAGTGGTACAAGCAGGTTGCTGTGGCTTGAACGTGGTTTGTCCACCAAGGACTCATCTGTTGGAGACTTGGTCATCAGTGTGGTGATGTACAGGTGGGGGCCTTTAAGAGGTGGGACTTAGCCTGAGGTCCTCAGGAAACTGGGAGCTCCCCTTACAGGCAGAGCTGTTTCATAGCAGCGCCCTGCCAGGGCAGTGGCAGGCTTTGTTTCCCTGTTTTCAGCCAGCAAAGCTCTCTGAGACCACAGCACAGCTGGAAGTTCCAGAACTGAGAGCTACATTAACCCCTTTTCTTGATAAAGTTATCCAGCCTCAAGTATTTCAGTATAGTAATGAAGAACTAACAAAGAGGTGCAAGAGACCAAAGCTGTCCTGGGCTGAAGAAATGACTCTAAATAGTATCCTGAATCCACAGGAACAAACAAACAGAACCACACCTGGGTAACAAGAATCAACCTAACAGAAGCCAAGAACACACGCTTCCTCTCCCTTCTGCTCTTAGCTTCTTTAAAAGACATAAAATTGTATGAAGTAACAATTATGACAGCATGAGTTTTTACCATTCTAGATGTTATATATATATATGTGTATATGTGTGTGTGTGTGTGTGTGTGTGTGTGTGTGTAAACCATAATATCACGAAGAAGGAGGAAAGGGGATAAAGCTACTTAGAAGTAACAACTCAGGGCCAGCACTGCGGCACAGTGGTTTAAGGCTGCATTTGCAATGCCAACATCCCCTATCACGGCGCCACTTACAATCCAACTCCCTGGGAAGGAAGCAGAAGATGGTCTAAGTACCAAGGTCACTGCTTTGCCTATTGTAGCCTTTTGAGGAATGAAACAGCAGATGGAAGATCCCTCTCTCCCTCTCTCCCCCGTCATTCTTCCTTTCAAATAAATGAGTTTCTTAAAAAAAAAAAAAAGTAACGTTTCTATTTCTAGCCAGAATTAAATTAGTATGAATCTAAAGCTAATTCTTAAAAGTTATGATATATATTGATGGTAAACCCTAGAGCAATCACTAAGGGAATAATGTTTTAAAGTTTAAAAATTATTAAGGAACTGTAAATGCTTCATTTGAAAATATTCACTGAATACCAAAGAATTTATTAAGCAGGAACAGAAGAAAAGAAAAAAGAAGAGACAAGGAAAACAGAAAAATAGGAGCCGGCATTGTGGTGTAGCAGATAAAGCCTCCACCTGCAATGCTGGCATCCCACATGGGGACCAGTTCATACCCTGGCTGCTCCACTTCTGATTCAGCTCCTTGCTAATGGCCTGGGGAAAGCAGCAGAAGATGGCACACATGTTGGATCCCTGCTATCCACATGGGAGACCTGGAAGAAGCTCCTGGCTTCAGCTTGGCCCAGCCCTGGCCATCACAGCTATCTAGGGAGTAAACCAGCATGTGGAAGATCTCTGTCTGTCTCTACCCATTGCTCAGATAAATAAATAAATGAATCTTTTCTTTAAAAAGAAAATGGCAAATGTAAATCCAACTGCATCAATATCAATAAATATGACTGGATTAAATTATCCATTCAAGAGACAGAGATTTCCAGACTAGACTTTAAAAAATGACATCCAACTTCATGGTGTAAACAAGAAACACACTTTAGATTTAATGACACAAATAGATTAAAAGTAGAACGATGGGGACAGATATAGTAAGTAGACAGCAAGCACAAGAAAGCTGTAGTGGCTACACTAATATCTGAAAACAATAGACTTTCGTACAAAAAATGGTACTAGAGATAAAAAGAAAGTCACTCCGTCAGGAAGATGTAGAAATTATAAATACATCTAACAAGAGTTCCAAAGTACAGGAAAGAATAACTGACAGAAAACAGACAATGTAACAGTAACAACTAGAAATTAAAATATCCTGGGGCTGGTGTTCTGGTGTAGCAGGTTAAGCCTCTGCCTGTGACCCCAGCATCCCATAAGGGTACCAGTTTGAGACTTCTGATCCAGCTCCCTGCTTATGTGCCTGGAAAAGCAGTGGAACACGGTCCAAGAGCTTGAACCCCTGCACCCACATAGCAGACCTGGAAGAAGAAGCTCCTGGCTCCTGGCTCCTGGCTTCTTTCTGGCCCAGCCACAACCACTTAGGGAGTAATCCAGCAGATGGAAGGTCTCTGTCTCTCTCTCTGTAACTCTGCCTGCAGCACCTTTGACAGAGGGGAACCAGGGAGAGGGCAGGCCCGACTGGGATTTAGGGGCCTTGCTCCATTCCCATGTGCTTGTTGTCAAAACTACTTTCTGTTTGCAGGAAGTCATGGTCTATTTCCTTTTTTTTTTTTTTTCATTTAAATTCATTTGAGTAAAAAACTTGCTTTCAAAAATAATACCAAGTGGGGAAAAAGTACTGTACATTGCATGCTCTGAATTGTCCTTAAATTGGGAAAATAGATCCCATATATGTACTAGGTATTTGTTGATGTAGTCGAACAGCCATGGTGGTGGGAAGGGGCCAGCCAGGTGCCAGCAGACAGGCCGGGGGGCAGGGAGGCTCCTCCAAAGTGCTTATTAAACTTTTTGATTTTTGAACCATGTGGGCACAATCCTGATCCAAGCAAAAATTAAATGAAAAAATAAATTTAAAATTAAGACAAGCGTGAAATAAATAATAGTGTCGCTCACTCAAAAGGCAAAAATCTCAACAGTGGCGCCCAGATGACTGAGGCTAGGGAGAGGCTGGGCTGGCTGGGGGCTGTGGTCCCCTCCAGCCTGGGCTGCGGCAGGGGTGCCAGATTCCTGGGCACACAGCCCACTCCCCATCCTCCACCCTCGGCCTGGTTCCTGGCAGGTGCCGGCTCCCTTGCCCCACAGGGCTCCCAGCAGTGCACAATGTCCTGTCTGTTCCTGGTGCCCAGTCAGGTCAGACCTGCCCATAGCTAGACACTCCTTCAAAGCACGGACCCCACCTGCCAGACAACACTACATGCGGACCACAATTTTGGCCTGAACGTGGGAGCCAATTGGAATCAGCACTGGATGTGAGGACCCCCATCTGGGGCATGCTGCCCCTTCCCACTGAGCCTGCTTACTTACACTTACCCTAGAAAATAGCAGCAATAAACCCAACCCTGCTCCTGCAGGCCAAGGGCTGCCCCAAGCCCATCTCTTAGTCATCAACTGCATCTGCATAGCTGCCCAGTGAGGGACTTCCCAGAATCGCTGTCATTGTCCTTGTCATCATCGCCTTCTTCGCCCAGCAGTCTAGGTGAGCATACAGTGAAAGGTTAGAGAACCCTCCCTGGGCCACGCATCTGAAAAGGCAGAGTCTGGATCTGAACCCTAAGTCCAGAGGCAGTTACCACTGCAGAGTGGCTGGAATCACCAAGCTATGGGGCCCCTGCCTCCAAGAAGGAAGTGCTCAGCACAAAGCCAGGCAGAGAGGAGGTAGAGCCCTGCCCTGGGTGACGGAGCCGCCTGGACAGGGGCACCCTTTGTGTACCTGTTCCCTTAGGTGCATGTGAGCATGTGTGTGTGAGTGCATGAGTACATGAGTGTATATATGTGTGCATATGTGCTTGTACATGTGTGTTCGTGTAAGTGCACACACATGCATTCAAGTGAGCCAACTTAAGATTCGCTGCCAACTGCCCACTCCCCTACTGCGCCTGCCACCCGTGACCACATGGCCAGACCTCTCTTCCTCCCATTGTTTGTGTCCCAGCTGAAAGAGCACACACATTTTTCTGCTAGACACACCTGTCTCCCTACTACAATCCGCAGGGGAAATAGAAAAGAATAAGCTCAAAGCAGGCAGGCGGGAGGTTCAGGCTGGAATGCATGGGTGGAGGAGACACAGCCAGGTGATGGGAGAGGCTGAGATTGGGTCTCAGAGCCTCAGTGTCTTTATCCCTAAATGGGGCTGCTGGCACATCCTTTGCAGATCTGGTGTCAGGGTCAGCCAAGGCTTTTGTGAAATGGCCTAGTCCAGTGTTCAACACACAGTAGGTATTCATGTGTATGACTTTCTTCTCTGCGCCTGGGGACAATAAAGACCCAAGGTTTCCAGGGTGATACCCCCTGGCTGGCGCGGCTCTGGTTTTCTCCTCTGCTGCAGACTAGCACCTGTGCCACCGCCTTACTCCTCTCTCAAGTGCAACCTTCAAAGCCCGGGTCACACGGCCCCTCCTTGGCAGGGACCATCACTCCTTCCTCTGGGCTCCCCCACTGCTCTGACACCTACCTCTCTGTGCCTCGGTTTGCTCAACTGCAAAATGGGAGTGAAGATAACAAGCTCTTACTTGTACCTGCGGAGTGCTAGGAAGCACGGCAGAGACACAGCCAGCACACATCTGCTCACTATCCAGATCCTTAATGAACAATCCGCCTCCACCACCATCATCAGAGCCCTCGCCCCCTCAGGTCCCCACAAGCCCACTAGTCACAGCTCTGGACTCAACAGCGAGGGCAACAGCCCAAGAGTGCAGGTGGAAGTTGCATGGCATGTAGGGCGGGGGGCGCCCACACCCTTCACTTCCAGCATACCCTGATGGCCTAAGGAAGTCATGTGGCTGGGGGCGGGGGCAGCCCAAGTCCCATTGCTGAGGGGCACGAACCAGGATGGGAGGATGCCATGGGGGCTGTTTTTGCAAATTGCTGCCAACCTGGCTCATTCACTGTTCACTATGTAGCAGGGACACAGGGCAGGACTATACATGGCCCTACCCTAAAGGAGCTCCCAGCTTATTAGATGAGAGAAACTTAGTAAAAACAGTCAAGGGGCCAGCAGTGTGGCACAGTGAGCTAGGCCACTGCTTGTATGCCAGCATCCCATATGGGAGCACTGGTATGAGCCCCAGCTGCTCCACTTCCATCCAGCTCCCTGCTAATGCACCTGGGAAAGCAGCAGCAGATGACCCAGTGCTTGGGCCCCTGTAATCTCCGAGGGAGACTCGGATGGAATTCCAGGCTCCTGGCTTCAGCCTGGCACAGCCCTGGCTGTTGCAGCCATTTGGGGAGTGAATAGGTAGATGAAAGATCTCTCTCTCTGTCACTCACTCTGCCTTTCCAATAAAGAAGTAAATCCTTTTGAAAAAGGAAGTCATAGGCATTTCAGAAAGGACCACATGAGAAGGTTCTCCAATCATTTATTGTTGATTCATTCAGCAACTGTTTCTTGCAGGATCCACCATGCACTGGGCTCCCAGCAGGGACCCAGACACACAAAGCCTCCACTCTCCCTGAGCTCACATTGCAGGAAACAGCGCACACAAAGAGAAGGAGAGGGATGCAGTGGGAGGGACTGGGGCTCTTTAGGTAGGGTGGTCTCCCAGGAGCAATGGCAGGGTAGGGTCCCTAAGATACCAGGGAGCAAGCTCCAAGGAGACCTGGGGGAGACTGGCAAGTACAGTCAGGTAGGCTGGGTAGACTGAGCGAAGGCATGTATGCCAGGACAGGACACAGAAAAGGGCCAGGAAATGGACAGGCAGGGCCCTTCCAGGCAGGCTACATTGAGGGCCAAGGCCAGGAGACAGGGAGACACAGGGTCGGGTCCAGGCAGGGAGCCTCGGTCCAGAGCACTGGGGCCACACGCTCCACAGCAGGTGTGCAAATGTCACTGCAACAGGCCTGTATGCCAGCCTTTGGGGACCCTGACTATAGGCAGGGGGAGCAGAGGCTGGTGCAAGGGCAAGCCAAGGTCCCCCCGTAAGCCTGGCTGAGACACATCAGCAAGAAGGGATTGTCACTGTCCCCTTCTGACCCATGGAGACACCAAGACCCACACGGGGCAAGAAGCAGGTGTCCCAGGACTCTGCTCAGAAAGACGGGATCTCAAACACACAGGACATCAAATGCTTTTTGTACATAACACGAATTTCATTAAAATAAAAAAAGCCCTTCTTGGAGGGGGCCATCTTTGTGTAAGCAGCAACTCTGTGACGTGTGCAGTCATCCCATTTCTCAGATGAGGAAACAGTCACCAACAGAGACCCAATCACCAGGGAATCCAGCAGTGTCCGACCTACAGAGCTCCACTCACCCCTTGTATCTATGCTCCGCAGCTGCTGCACCCAACATCTCACAGTCCCTCCAGCCACACACGAATCTCAGGCTTCTGCTGTGTGGCCCACAGCCCAGACCAAGAGAGAACAGAGGCGGGGGGTGGGGGCGGCAGGAGCCCTCGAAGTCAGAAAGGCCAGGGCAGTGCAGGGCCTGTGCCTGCAGAGCGGAGCCCCAGCAGGAGCAGCCATTCCCACTCTAGAACCATGATCAGGTTCAAGACCAGGCTCACCTCCAGGACTCTCCCAGTGGGGAGCTGGTCACAGCTCTGCCTTCCATGTCTCGTCCAGGCCAGCCCCACCAAAACCTGAGAGCAGGACCAGATGCTGGCTGACTCTGAGTGCCAAAAGAAATCTGGACTTTGCCCTGAGCGCAGCAGGGAGACCTGGAGTGCGGGAGATTTAGGAAGGGAATTCACCATTCCAGGAGGCAAGCAGCCAGGCCAGAGATCAGGGCAGACCCAGGACACAGGGGCTGAGATGAGGACCAGGCAAGGAAGGGAGGGGAAGAATGGTTCAGTGGAGGGAGAGAAAGCCCATGAAGCAGGGCTGAGGGGAGGAGAAACAGCTGGTCTCAGCCCTCACCAGCAGGGCCACCTTGTGGTAGCAAAGTGGACAAGGTGTGACCTCCAGGGATCTGTTGCCTGAGTGCAAATTCTTGTATTTGGTAACTGGCTGCCTCTGGACCTCTGCCTCAGTTTCCTCATCCATAAAATGGAGCTAAAACAAGATAAAAACACACCAAGAGCTTAGCACTGTCTGACATAGAGCAAACCCCCAGGGTCCTTGCTTTGGGATTTAGTGAGTGGCTCAGGCACCCAGACTGGCAAGGGCAGGACAGAGGCAAGTTCCCCACCCTCAGCAGATGGGGGGCCCAGTGCCCTGACTCTGCAGGAATTACCATGACAAGGGAGTCTGAGCTGGCCCACTCTCCTTGATCCCACAATACACAATCAGCTCTAAGAGCCCAGGCGCAGAGGCTGGGCTGACATTTGAATATGAAAAGGCGGCAACAAAACGGTGCTGGGGGTTGGGGGCTGGTGGGAGGTGCTGTGCACAGCCATGCTGGGTACAGGCAAGACAAGCAAATGCAGAAGCGCATATACAGACATACGCACAAACACACAAGCGCATGCACATGCCTGTAGGAAGGCACGCACACCTGCAAATACTCACAAAGGCAAACAGGAGGTGGGCACACACACACACACACACACACACACACCACTCCACTGTGCCTCCCCAGCTGTGCAGCAGTAGCAGCCAACAACAAAAGGCGACATTTACTGACCAAAGACCCTGGACCACACTCCGTTCACAACCTCACACGTTTAGGAGTAATTTTTTTTTTTTTTTTTTTTTTTTTTTTTTTTTTTTTTTACAGGCAGAGTGGACAGTGAGAGAGAGAGACAGAGAGAAAGGTCTTCCGTTGCCGTTGGTTCACCCTCCAATGGCCGCCGCGGCTGGCGCGCTGCGGCCGGCGCACCGCGCTTGTCGGATGGCAGGAGCCAGGAGCCAGGTGCTTTTCCTGGTCTCCCCATGGGGTGCAGGGCCCAAGCACCTGGGCCATCCTCCACTGCACTCCCGGGCCACAGCAGAGGGCTGGCCTGGAAGAGGGGCAACCGGGACAGAATCCGGTGCCCCGACCGGGACTAGAACCCGGTGTGCCGGCGCCGCAAGGCGGAGGATTAGCCTGTTGAGCCACGGCGCCGGCCTTAGGAGTAATTTTTAAAGAATGGCTTATGTCTCCAATTCTTTTTTTCTCATGGAAATCTAAGCTCTGTCACTTTGGGCACTACCTCCAATCCCCTGGGTGCTCCTGAGATGTGGACTATTCCATCCCACCCTGACCCTGCACAGGCTCAGCCAGGTCCCACCCAACATCTCACCTGGCCTTGTCCCTGGCTCCTGTGTGATCTCCAGTCCCCCAGACACACCTGAGCCCTCCCAGGGAACAGCCCACCAGCCACTGGTCCTGCAGGGGGGCAGAGAAGGATCACAGTGGCCTAAGCCCCAAAGCCTGACCAGTCCGCTGCCCGCGCTCCTTCCTCATCATCCTCTGCCCACACTGGGATCTCTCTGCGAGACAAAGCAGGAGACAGGCAGCTGCTGGAGACACTGATTCCCACACAGGGCAAAGTGCAGAGCGCAGGGGGGAAGATTCCAAGCCCCCGAAAGTCACTGTTCTCTGCCTCACTAGCTGTGCGGCCCTGGGCAGCACATATGCCCTCGCTGAGCCTCAGTTCTGTCCTCTGTGAAATGGGAATGATGAGCTTCACAAACTGGCCTTGGGGTGCCAGAGGATGAAGCGGGCAGGGCAGTCAGGGCAGGGTCCAGCAGCTGGTAAGCTCGCAATTCCTCTCTGAGGCCTGGGAGACCTGTTGGTCACCTCAGAATCCCTCCAGATGCTCCTCTTAGGGCCAACTTAGCACCAACTTCTCCACCTGCCTTGGCTTCGAGGGAGTCAGTCCCACCCTCCAGTAACTCTTTATTCCCTATTTATTTGAAAAACAGAGAAAAGACTGAGACAGACATCTTCCGCCCACTGGCTCACTCCCCCAATGCCTTCAACAGCTGGGGCCGGGCCAGGCCAAAGCCGAGAGCCAGGAGGTGCCCCATCTGGGACCCGGGTCTCCCACCTGGGCGGCAGGAGTCCAAGTACTTGGGCCATCATCCCCTCCTGCCCAGCAGGAGCATCAGCAGGCAGAATCGAAGTCAGGAGCAGAACCCAGGCACCCAACAAGGGACGCAGGCATCCCACACAGTGTCTCTGCCCTGTGCCCAGTGCTCAGCCATGACCTCCACTGCAGGCCTTGGGGGGCAACTGAGGCTTCAACAGGTGGTGCCCCTCATCCCGAGTCCACAGCAGAGCTGAGAATCAGAGCCAGCCTGGAGCTTGCTCAAGGTCAGTGGAAAGAGACTGGAAGTGACCGTTCCCAGCAGTGAAACCTCTGTCAGTCCAGAGCTGCCTCTGGTCCCTTGGACAACTCCCTGTCGTATCCTCCACGGCCCCAGCTCCTCCCTGGACACTTTCTCCATGTGGATTAGCCACCCACTGTCCTTGGGCCCTGATGGAGTTGTCAGATCCTCCTTTCTCTCTGTGGGCAGCTGTGGGACACTCAGTTCCTCCCGCCATATAGTTCCCTCCAACCCAAGCTTCTCGCCGCTTGGCTCCCAGCCCGTGCCACGTACAAGGAACAGGCCACAGTTCTCTCCTGGGCCTCCCTGCCTCTTCCTCTCCCTTACATCATGACAATCTGGAGACTGCCTGGTGGAGTGGTGATCTCACTTCCTCCACCTAATGTTCACCGCAGCCCAAGGTTCTTCTCCACCTTATTTCCTGCTGTTTCGTGTCCTCCGTTCCCTTTTGTTTCTGCTTCAAACCAGCTGGTACTTTCCTGAGCTCATCTCTTTCCTGTAGCACCTGGCTGGGCGCAGCCAATGGTGGCCAGGATGTGCTAAGCTGTTAATGCTTTTCCATGCATTTCCCCCGGAGCTACAGGCTCTGTGCCCAAGTGCTCTGCCTTCCAAGTTATCACAGGCAACTGTTCTCCCAAGTACCTGCCACTCACAGCACAAGCTGCTGTACTGCAAACACTCTAACGTCAATTCCCACGCTGTCTGTCACTCCACAAGGGTGTCACCTGTCGCAGGTTCTCAAGGCAGTGTTCACGGTACTGCCAAGTTCTTATGAGTCTGAGAGAGCCAATCCTCGACACAATCCCAGGTCTCAACAGATCATCACTGCCAAGGTCACTCGGGGCCTGAGCTTCCTTCCTGTGCACAGCATCTTTGCTGCATGGCCTTGTGGCTGCCCTGACACCACCCAGCCAATGAGTGGAGACACAGACCCAGAACCACACCTGGAAGCGACGGGCACCACTCAGCCACTCACTACTGCCTGAAGGAGAGCACTTGTCGGTATGCCTGGGAGGGAATTCCAATGTTCCCTCAGGAACCCCCAAAGACCCCAGTCTACATCCCTGTGCCTGGAACGCTCCAAGAACTGGCTTTGAGGGCTCTGATCCATTCTGTGACCCTTCACCCTCTGAGCAGAATCAGCAAGATCCTGTTCAGCGCTGGCCCTGGGGGTGATTCCAGCCTCTTGCACCGCTCCTCGCTAAGGATGGCCGCTGCCCACTAGGTGTTTCCTAGAGCTCCCAGAATGGCAGCAACATCGAACTCATGGCCAGCACCTGGCACAACACAGCGGAGCCCAACAGGCCAGAGGAGTGCCCTTCTGTGCCTCCCAAAGAAGGAACAGAAGCTCTGGGAAGCCGGGGTCCCATCAGTTTTACTCCACGCCACCTTAGGAGAGGTATCAGGTCCGACTCGTCCCCACCCTGCAGGCTCAGAGCTACAACTTCGCTCTACCAGTGGCCATAAGAAGCAGCTCTGCACAGGTGGGAGCCAGAGCACGGATCTGTGGGCCCGACCCTCTCTCCTGGGCTCTCTGGGGCCCCACATAGGACACGCAGGGCTCCAGAGCCACAAAGGCAGGGAAGAAACCAGGCAGTGGCCAGCGGGGTGTCACGCATCATTCCTAGGGGACTTCAACTCATGCACCGCACAAGCCCCTGCACCAGTCTGCTCCCTTCCTCATCGCCCTGGCTCCTGGACATTGGGCCCCCAGAAACTGCCAGGGGCCAAACCCTTGCTCAGGCTCTGCTTTTCTGGAGGAAACCCAGGCTAGGAGACCAGATGACTTTTCCAGGACTGGGAGGTCCAGAAGCCCCCCAAAACTGACCTGAGTACAGAGAGCCCTTCTCTAGAGACATACCACTGCCCCCAAAGAGGCTGTGCCCCAGAGCCCACACCAGCCTACCTGGCCACAACATCCCTTCCATACTGACATTCCCCGCTTTGGGACCTGTGGCATGTGTCTGTCACTGAGCAAGGACCACCATGCACTCAGCTCAGCATTCAAGGCTCCCAGGCTCAGGCTCTCCCCAGCTCGCTGACCAACATCCGGACAACTTCTACATTAGGCTCTGTGCTGTGTCCCCTCCCCCAGGTTCCTATGTGGAAGCCCTCACCCCAGGACCTCAGAATGCACCAGTATCGGCAGACAGGGCCTTGAGAAGGGTGGCGAAGCTGAAATGGCTGCTGCAGGTACACCCTAACCCAGTGCTTCTGGTGTCCTCAAGGCAAGAAAAATCAGGACCCGACACACACAGGGGAGAACCGTGTGAGTGAAGACACAGGCGGGCATGGAAGAAACGACCCTCCAGCCTCTGGAATGAGCGGAGCAGCTTCCAGTATCCAAGGCCCCCATCGGTGTGTGTGACTTCGGCCCTAGCAAAGGAGCATGGCTGCCTCACCCAGGCCTACGCTGGAATGCCTTCCCCAGCTCCCGCTCCCGCCTTGCCCCAGGAGTCAGTGCACTCCTTACCAGGAGCCCCTTTCTGCTTACACCTCGTGACTGGCCGTGGGCTGTGTGACCTCCCCTGAGTCCCTCTCTGAACATGAGCTATAACCTGGGAAGCCCCCATGAGGCTGATCAAGGTCGCGGATTGGCCGCAATGAAGAGCCCATCTCAGCAGCTCCGCTCACAAAATACTGAGGGAGCTGGGATCTGCCCTCCCTGGCCAGCCCTTACCCTGCCTCATGTCACCCAGCCCAGTGTCCAGGCCCTTAGGGCCACCCCAGGGCTCAGCCCCAGGCAGCCTCAAACCTCAGTTCTGCCAGCACACGGCTGGATCTTGAGACCCAGGAGCCTGCTTGAGCAGAGAGCCCCCAAAGATGGCTGGGTATGCAAATAGAATGCAAATGAGCCCCTGCTAAGCAGGAAGCATCCCCTTTGGTATCCACTGAGGGGCTGCTTTAGCTAACAGAGCAAAATGCCTGTGAGTGGCACAGCAACTGTCGGCATGGAAACGGGGCCTTGCTGGTGCTTAAGGAGACTTCAAACCAGCCCGGAACCAACTATGCCAAACATCCTGTGCCGGCCTGCCGGCTGTCTGCTTCTCAGTGCAGATTACCACTACAGCCACACGGAGAGGGCTCTCAGCCCTGGAGATAAGCCTCAGACTGGGGTGCTGAGACTCACCAAATCGAAAGTCACACAGACCTACGTTTAAGTCCCAACTCCCAAAATGCCCAGCCCAGCCAGAGACAGAGCAGGGAGCCCGACCCCTCCCTGGTCTCCTTGACCCATCTGTGAAAGGGCTGAACCATAAGGACTGACCAAGCTGCATGGACCCAGACCTGCTGCCTGGACCTGGACATGGCTACCAAGGTCAGGGACCTTGGGGCTCAGGACATGGCGAGCACATAGTAAGTGCTCAACCAACCTTCTGTCCACGGGAAGAAAGGAAAAATTGCTGAGGTTGACCCGTCCCTCCATCATGCAGGCTGATTTTGTTTGTGTTCCGGGTGAGATAAAGCAAGTTACAGCAAAGCATGAAATCTGAGGATTCCACCTTAAGGGGGAAAAAAATCACGCTTTGCAATAACAAAGAGCTGGAGCTGGTGCAGTCCCCGGGGAAGCTGTTAGGCCTCGAGACAAGTCCCAACTCTTCCACGTTATGAAAACTCTCAGGATTGCTGTGCCGCAGAAAATTTATGGCCCCCAAATCATCGCTCAGAGACAGCGCACATTCCGGGCAAGGGTCCCCTGCTGGGCAACCAGCTACTCTCCCCCAGCAAGCTCAGGGGGCCCGTGGGGCTGCCTCTGGGGTATGGGCTCCCCGCTTCTAACTGAGGCATCTGCTCCAGGCAAGGACCGGCCCATGATGTCTTTGTGTATTGCCGCCTCATAGCAGCGCCAGCAGACACCTGGGGGTCTAGATGTCCCCAGCAGCCACACAGGGAGAACCTTGGGCCAAGCTGCCCACTCACAGGGCAGGGGGTGGGGGCAGTGGCCCTGACACCTGAGAAACAGGTTCACCCTTGCAGACTGGGAGCCAGGACACGCCTACAGCAAAAGGAAACTTCTAGACTAAGTAGTTCCACACCAAGGTCTACACATGCAGAAACTGAGGCTCAGCTGCTACAAGCAAATCTGTCCACGGGCATGGAGCCGGGATTTGATCCCTGTCTGCCAGAATCTCAAGTTCTGGCTCCGTCACCCCAGCAGGAGTTCAGATTCAGCTTCCCATCCAGGACAAGCCAGGGCTGTACGCAGCATTCAGGTTTTAAGCAGAGGCCTGGGCCAGAGCTGTGATGTAGCAGATAAAGCCCCCATCTGCAGTGTCAGCATCCCATACGGGTGGAGGTTCAAATCCCAGTTGCTCCACTGACGATGCAGCTCTCTGCTATGGCCTGGGAAAGCAGTAGAAGATGGCCCAAGTGTCTGGGCCCCTGTACCAGCATGGGAGACCAGAAAGAAGCTCTTGGCCCCTGGCTTTGGTCTGGCCTAGCTCCAGCCTTTGCACCCATTTGGGGAGTGAGCCAGCAGATGGAAGACCTACCTCCCTCTCCCTCCCTCTCCCTCCCTCTCCTTCCCTCTCCCTCCCTCTCCTTCCCTCTCCCTCCCTCTCTCTCTCTCTCTCTCTCTCTCTGTGTGTGTGCCTCTACCTCTGTATCTTTGCCTTTCAAATAAATAAATAAAATCTTTCTAAAATCTTAATATCAGGGACAAACAAGAAATGGATATTTCAGTTAATTTCACATACTAATGTGGGTGCAAAAATTTTAGTCATGGGGCACTAGTTCAAGTCCTGGTTGCTCCACTTCCAATCTAGTTCTCTGTTATGGCCTGGGAAAGCAGGGGAAGATGACCTAAGTCTTTAGGCCCCTGCACCCACGTGGGAGACCTGGAAGAAACTCCTGGCTCCTATCTTCATATCAGTTCAGTTCCAGCCATTGCTGCCATTTGAGGAGTGAAACAGTAGATGGAAGATACCTCTCTCTGCCTCCCTCCCTCCCCCCTCCCCCACCTCTACCTTTGTAATTCTGCCCTTTAAATTAATAAATAAAACCTTAAAAAAAAAAAAAAAGGCCAGGGCCCAACTTCCACTGTCCCTGATCTATCCAGAGAGTATCCTTGAAAACTAAAAAAGATTTATTTATGTATTTCAGAGGCAGAGGAATGGATTTGGGTGGGAGTGGGGGAGGGGGAGACCTTCCATCCATCTGCTGGTTCACTCCCCAAATGGCCATGATAACCAGGGCTGGGCCAGGCCGAAGCAGGAGTTTCCTCCTTGTCTCCCACATGCGTGCTGGGGCCCAAACACTTGGGATATTTTTGCTGCATTCCCAAGAGCATTAGCAGGGGAGATGGATCGGAAGGAAGCAGAGTTGCTGGGACTCAAACCAGGAATGTTGCTGTCGCTGCAAACAGCGGCTTACCCACCCACTGCACCACAGCACCGGCCACCTAGCCACCCGAGCAAGTACCTTGGAAAAGCATATCGCTAGCAATGGCCCAGGACACTAGTGGAAGTGCTTCCCTTCGCATCACAGCTGACCTCAGAGAGAGACACACCCCTCGCTCAAGAGCCTCCGTGCTCCCCACAGCCATGGTCTGGCTTCCTCTGCCTCCTGCCAGCCCCCACCTGCTGCTGCCTCCCAGACCAGCTGCAGTCTGACCTCCTACTGCAGTCTCCCTTCAGACAAGGTCCTGCCCATGCTGTCCTCCTCCTGGCTTCCAGGCAGCCCTCTGGGTGCCTGGCCCTCCCTCACCGACGCCTCTTTTGGGGTCCCGTAACACCAGCTGTGCGACCCCATAGGAACCCCTCCTTAAATCTCCACAAGGGAGCAGCAGCCACAGAAAACAGGAACCAGAGAGGTTAAGTGACTTCCCCCACGTCACACAGCTGGAAAGTGCCAGCACCAAGGCTCACGCTAGGTCCCTGTGGCTTCACAGCTCCAGCAGCTTTGGAAGTCAGCTACCTCCACCTACACCCTGCACAGGTCAAGGCCCCGAGCTCTTCTTCTGGTTCCACCAGCCACAGGGTCTCCTAGACGCAGACAAAATGCCCAGGCGGCCTGCGTGGAGCCTGCCCAGAACCTGCAGCTCAGAAGCTAAGGCGCAACCACAGAGCAGGGAGAGCACCATGAGAGGGCATGAGTAGGCGGGGTGGGGGTGTGGGGGCCTGAGGACTGGGGAGCTGCTCTCAGTTCCAGCGGCAGTCAGCCGTGGGAACTGACAGCAGCTCAAGTGACTCTCCACCTGCCGTGCATTTTAAGTGACTTGGCTCGCAGCAGAGAAAGCCACCTGCAGGTTTGAGCTGAGCACCCAGGCTGCCCGCATGAGGTCCTCCCAAACAGGAGTTCAGGGCACGAGGGGACGACCACCCCGCAGATGAGGATGTCGAGGCCCAGAGGTGGGAGGACAGCCGGCCTGGCTCAGGGCTGCATGGCAGAGCTGCTCATTTGGCGAAAGGGACTGGGAACTCAGCAAGCAGACGCAGCTGGGCTCCCATCCCCAGGTGTACCAGCCAAGGGGCAGACTCAGGGGGTGCCCGGGAAGGAAGCAGATGCAGCAGCTTACCAAGTGCAAAGTGGGCAAAGAAAAATATCAAAGTGCCTCCCTTCGTGTCAGTCTCTGCAGATGACAAAGGAGCGATAGGTTAAAATAAAGAAATGCTCCTGAACCAGCAGAGGTGACAGAAGAGAGCTTACTGGCCTCCTGGGTGCTGCTGCCCTCAACACTGAACACATGCCAGCAGACTGGCCTCACGGCAGCCTCTCCGGTCTGCTGGCTGGGACCGCACCTTACAGGTGGGAGGGCTACGGCCTGGCGAGTAGCCTACAGGCCGGGGCCCAATGGCCCCTTGGACTGATCGGGGACAGGCCCTGGGCTCAGCCCTGGGTCAGTCACCACAGCTGCAGCCTCACTCTGCCCCCTTTGAAGTTCAAAGAATGGGCCTCGCCCCTCCAGAGCAGGCAGTAAATCAGGTGGGAGAAAGGAAACTGTCCATCCCGCTGAGTTATGGTGGCCACGGCGAGACAGCCCACACCCTCTGGGGCAGCCAGTCCCACCTCACCTGCCCCTCCTGCCCCAGCCAGCTCTCCCACCCCCTGCCACCCTTGGCGCCCACACGTCCAACTGGGGTCCCACAGGACTCTTCCTCTACCTCCAGCTCCCTCTAAGCCTGGAGGTTCTGCCACACCTTCTCTCCCAAGGAGAGGTTAAGCTGTGCTTGCATACCTCCTGAGATGGAGAGTTCATTCTCATATGTGGCCAGCCCAGCTCTCCTGTCCATGGGTCTTTCCTGTGACCAGCCCTGACCACTGAGCACCCCTATCCCAAGCGGGCCCTGCAGAGATGGGGGACAACTGTGACATTCTCAGGGGGCTCTTGACATCTCAGACCTACCTAGGCAGGCCAAGAGTCCCAGTCGCCAGAGATCAAGGATGAGGTGCACAGGGGTGGGTGGGCTTCCGTGTGGAACACATGTGCGTGTTGTGGGCAGCATGCAAGTGTGTGCTGCTGTGAGCTGGGGGTGGGTCCAGCGCCACGAGCAGCCTCACAGACTGTGGACGGGGAGGCCAGTGGGCATGTAGGGACCTGGGGGACACAGGGGTGCCAAGGGAGGAAGTGAACATGTGGGAGGCACATGGGTGAAATTGGCAGAAGGGGGAAGTATGAGCATGGGAGAGCTGTGAGACAAGAGTGGGTGCACCTGCAACAGGGAGGCCGGGTGAGGGCTGCAGGCTGGGACAGCTCCTGGCTCAGCTCAGGCGGGTCTAAGTCAAAGGGGCGCAGCGGCAGAGAAGCACTGGGCTGGGGAGGACACGGCCTCTCCCGCTCATGCCTCTCGGCCTCAGGGGACAGAGCCTCCGAGGACAGAGGGCAGGGCTGGTCCTTGACCTGCCAGGGCTCCCAGGGCTCCTGGCCGAGGGAGGCAGCACAGTGCGGAGCACTCACTGTTGGGACCTGGAGATCCGACTGAGTGATGCTGGGCCAGCCACTGTGCCTGCCTGGGCCCAAGCCATGGATCTTCCCTGCAGGGCCAAACAGAGCCAGCCAGCCTGGGGGAAAGTCAGGGAGGCCCTGCGCCCTCCAGGACCCTTCCCCTGCTCAGCTGCCTGGACCCCAAGGCCCCATCCAGACCCAACACTCCACCCGGCCAGTTCTCCATCTCCAGGGCAACCCCACTCAAGCCACCATCATCGTGCACCTGTACCACACAGCGGCTCCTTCCCGCTCTCCTGCGTGTCCCGCCCTGTGGCACATTCCCCGTGGGCTTGCACCTGCACGAATGCACACACACACCAGCCTGAAAAAGTGAGCCAGTGTCACGAAGCTTTGAGAAGGACAAGATGGGTTTCTCCACAGTCTCAGGAGGAGAGTAGCTGGCCGGAGCCCTCCCACCCACTCCTCCCTGGGACTCTGAGCAGCTGCTCAGCCCCCTCCCTGTGGGCCCAGGAGGAGACAGGGACCAGTGCTTGACCAGGCCTGGCTCCTGCTCTGCTGGAGTCCACAGCACACAGGAGTGAGGGACGGACACCCAGAGGGCAGTGCTCAGCGCCGTTTCCAATCCAGGGTGGTGAGGGCCCAGGAGTCCAGCCAGGATGGGGCTGGCTCCCCAGGAAAGCTGCCTGGAGCAGGGCCCCCTGTCCAGCCACAACCCTGCACTATGGCCACATGGAGTCCGCCCACTGCCTCTCATGTCAACGGCACCCAAGATCAGGCCCTGCCAAGTCCCTCTCCCGCCCTTCAGTTCCCTCCTGCACCCTGTCTAGGGCACCCAGGGTTCCCTATGCTCCATGGCTTCAGGCTGGCTCAGCCAGGGCTCAGGAAGAGGGAGCAGACACTTAGTACCATGCTCTCGCCACTGTCTTTTTGCTTCTTGGATCCATATCTGCAGCCACCAGCCCTGGCTCCTGCATAGCTGGCTCCCAACACGGTGCCTGAATCTTTGACAAAGGCCCCTGCAATGGGACCCCCTTATGCACTCCTCACCCAAGTGCCTCTGTTTCCTGCACTCAGCTCCCCAGGCACCCTGAGAGCCACACTCACACCCCTACTCAGGCTGGGCTCTAGGAACCCCTGCTCCCCGCTGCTGGCCAGGGAAGAATGGGGATGTAGCTCTTTGACCTCAGCCTGCTCGGATGAGCAAGGTCTGGGGTGTGCATGACACAGCCCAGGGAAGATGCAAGGACGCAGCTGGATGCCAAAGTCTGGGGCTTGGGGGAGGGGTCTGGGTAGCAGGCATAGTTCCCAGGGTCTCTGGGTGTGAGGTCTCCCAATCTGTACCCCCTTCCCCTGCCGCCCATCCTGGCAGACTGGAAGCTTCTTAAAGAAGAGGCTGAACATTGCCTCCACTCTGCACACAGAGCAGCAGGCACGGGCATCACATGCAGCAGGTGAGTGATGAAGAAACACGCACCCCAAAAGGGGAACAAAACTCAGAGGCACCCAGGGGCTCAACAGGGGCCAAAAATGAGGGGGATGGGAGCTGTGGGGAACTGGAGAGCAGCTTCTGCTCTCTGGAGGTGGGGCCGCCTGCCGCAGGCTCCTGCAGGCTGCACACACAGCACCGGTTCAGACATCCAGGGAGTGCACACCTGCACACAACCAAGGATCCAGGAGCGTGGCAGCAGCCAGGATGCTGAAGGCTGTTGGTGCCAAGCCCAGTCTCCCCCTCCCTTGCCAGGCAGCATACCCATCCCCCAGCCACTGTGAGGGTCCCACTCTCAGAGCTCACAGCCAACCTGGACTGGGGACATCTGCTCTGTCCTTCCCACAGCCCAGGGGCACCTGCAGCAAAGAGGGCAGCCACCCCCCACCCCCCCCCCCCCCCCGGCTAGGGTTCTTCCCCACCTCACCCTGCTTCCACCTTCCCCTTCCTTTCGGTTCCTCCAATCCCTGCCCCCGGCTCCACTCCTGGGGAAGAAGGAGAGGAAGCCGGATGGAGACACAGTGCCTCTGCTAGGAGCCACGGCCTGCACTGCTCCGGGAGTATCCTCCCTCCCTGCCTTCCAGTTCTCAGTCACAGACGCTTTGGCACAGAACTACTCCAGGTGCTTGCACCCCTACAAAAAGAAGAGAAGACAGGGAGCCCTGGAAAAGCCCAGAGGCAGGAGACACTCAGAGCACAGACCCAGGGACGCCTGGGGGCAGGGGGCAGAGGGCACATGGGCAGTGGAGGAAGAGGGTCGGGGGGCTGTCACTGTTGGCCAAGTACCCAGTCCCCACCACCACCACCACCGCTGTCCCCAGATGTCCTTAGGAACCTCTCCCTCCCACTCTGGGGGTCTTCCTGGCAGAGGTGCCGCCCATCCCCACCAGGCAGTAGAAGGCAGCCCCTCCCTGTCTTTGGGCAGCCCCAGAGGGCACAGATCCAAGTTCCAGGCCAGGAGTCTGGGTCTTGAAATGTCCTCCCAAGTCTTGCGGGACCCTGAGCAGGCCTGGAGGAAGGTGCGGTCAGGACACGAGCGGGTCGGGCAGGTGACCACGCGCTCCCTGACAGCTTCCAGTCCTTTTCAGGCCAGTTCTGAGACAAGAGTGGGTGCACCTGCGACAGGGAGGCCGGGTGAGGGCTGCAGGCTGGGACAGCTCCTGGCTCAGCTCAGGCGGGTCTAAGTCAAAGGGCGCAGCGGCAGAGAAGCACTGGGCTGGGGAGGACACGGCCTCTCCCGCTCATGCCTTATGCCAGCCCTTTCAGGCCAGTTCAGATGCAGTTCTGAGAACCACACATGGAGGTGGCCGGCAGCGGCTCAGTGTATGCAGGTGGAACAACTACTGGAACCCTTTCGGGGCCAGCTGGGGCTCGAGGTCACGCGTTTGAGAATCGGCCATGTTGACAACGAAGCTCAGGTTCAGTTCTCATGGCTGTGTGATTATTTCAGACTGGGAAACCTCAGACAATGAGCTGTCACTCAACACACACACACACACACACACGACAGCAGAAAGTGGTCTGGGGGTCCCCTGGTGCCCAGGTAGGAGGGGGTCTTCACAAAGTTCATGGAAATGCACACTGTGTGAAAACTGTGCACGCATTTCAAGTATCTTGCAGGGGCCAGCACTGTGGCCTAGTAGGTTAAGCATCTGCCTGCAGCAATGGCATCTGGATGCTGGTTTGAGTCCCCTCTGCTCTCCACTTCCAATCCAACTCTTCTGCTATGGCCTGGGAAAGCATTAGAGGATGGCTCAGAAGCTTGGGTCCTTGTACCAGCATGGGAGAACCGGAAGAAGCTCCTGGCTCCTGGCCTCAAATCAGCCAGCTCCAGCTGTTGTGGCCATCTGGGGAATGAACCAGCAGACAGAAGGCCTCTCTCTCTGTCTCTCCCTCTATGTAATTCTGTCTCCCAAATCTTTTTTTTAAATCTTTTGCAGCAAAATTTAATGATTTAAGAAAATTCAGGTGCTGAACACCCAGCACGAATGTACGGGAGCAACGCAGGTGGGCAAGGCTGCAGGTGGATTGGGCGGTGGGGGGCAGTGGATGGGGGTGGGCCAGCGGCGTGGAGAGCACTGTGGGGCTTCCCAGTGTGGCTTGGAGTCACAGTAGAGCTGTTGGTGGGGACGGCTCAGCAGGACAGGCCAGCATGTCAACCCTCAGGCTGTTGAGGAGGGCAGCTGGGCAGGGGAGGAGCAGACAAGGTGGGCAACTGCAGGGCTGAGGGGAGGGGAAGGACAGAGAAGGAACAGAGGCAGGGCATGGGGACACCTGACCAAGACTTGGGGAGCTGAGGGACAGCAGGAGGAAACCGAGAGGTAAAGGCCAAGGAGGCTTCTGGCAGGAGGGGTGGGCACCTGACCCCCACCCCTTGGCCCTCCACACAGCAGCCAGGGGGAGCCTGAGACCACCCCCACCCCCGCCCTACTCCACAGCTTCCTATGGCTCCCACCTCCCTCAAATAAGACCTAAAGGCCTCCCAGCCCTCATGGTGCACTGAAGACCTGCTCCCCACCATCCCACCCCTCCAGCCTCAGCCCGTGCCGCTGGTGCTCAGCCACTCCAGCCTCCTCACCAGTCCTGGAACAGCCCATGCCTCAGGGACTTCGCACTTAATGTACAAAAAAGTATGCAAGGTTTTTGCAAAGCTCCAGTGCTCACCTCCTCCAGGAAGGCCTCCCAGGTTCCCTCACAGAATTAGCTATCCTGCTGCATGCCATGCCACCCTGCCCAGAGTTGGTTTCCCCCAGAGGTTAATCTGCAGATTTGGCTGTGAGCTTCCTGGTAGCCCCACGGTGACGGTGACGGGAGCCTCAGCCTGAAGAGCAGGCGCTGAGAAGAGCGTCTGGGCCGTCCTCAGGCACCTGCTGCTGCTGGAGCAGCCTTGTCGCTGGGCACCTTCCCTGAGCGTCAGCCTTGACAGGATGTACCTATTCTGCTGTATAGCAGCACAAGTGCTCACGTGCAAAGTGCCAGGGTACCACCAGCTCAAGCCCACTCTGGGAGGGCAGGGGTTGTGTGCATGCCGCTCACTGGGCTGCCCCCCCCCCCCGCCCACAAGGGTCAATGACCTAAAGTCAGTGGTCAGCAACACCTACAGACCGAGTGAATGAAGGACCAAGGACTGCGGCAGCGGGAGGAACAGCAGGTGCAGGTGGCAAGTTTCAGAGAACTTGATGGATGGGGAAAAGAAATGGGGTCCAGGGGAGGAGCTTCTCAGGTGCTGGCTGTTTAAGTTGTGCTGCGCACTGGAGGCCGACGACCACCTCCCAGAGTGAGGGGGTTCCAAGACCCACGAGAGGGCGGGGCTTGGAGAGGTGGGCGAGAACAGGGCGGGCAGACAGATCCTGAGCCCCAGTGCGGAGCCGGCGGCTGCCAGGGGAGGGGACAGGCAGGGGCTGGGGGCGCAGGGCCGTCTTCTCGCCACTACTCCCCTGAAAGAGGAGGGGCCTCAGAAAGCCTGTGGAAACACTATTCTGCTCTTCATGAAACGCAATTTTGTGGCAGGAATCTACACTCATCGTTTCTTTCTGTCCTCCGTGCCCTTGCTGCGGGCCCTGGGGTACATCCTGTCAAGGAAGGCGCCCGACGATGAGGCCTGAGGCATCATTTCTCCTCCCCACAGCAGAACGCGGGGCTCCGTCGCACTTCCCAGCGCCTGCCTCCAGGCTGAGGCTCCCGTCACCATGGGGCTTTCCTCCTTTGTGAGGCTACCAGGAAGCTCAAAGCCAAATCGGCAGATTCACCTCTAAAACCGTATAATCCTGTGGCTCGTGCACGCGCATTCTTCCTTCCAAGACTGGATCTTTGTCAGATTTTTACTTTTCCTTGCCCTGAAGTGTTTGGTTGCCATTAGGTTTGCTTTGTAGGACTAACGGCGTAAGAAACCTAAATAATAGTGGCCTAAGCACAACAGTGGCTTGTTCTTCTCACTTGGAAATAGAAGAGGGGGGCGGCGGGAGCGAGGAGGGGGGAAACAGACCAAGAGCTACTCCACACTATCCTCGGGGAGTTAAGCTCTTCTCTACCCTCCTCCAGGCGTGCACCTTGTCTTCACGCTCACAAGGTGGCTGCAGAGGTCCAGTCATCATATCCACAGCCCAAAGAGAAAGGAAAACAACTGCCAGAGGACATACAACAAAGTCAGTTTCTCAGGAGCCCTTCCCAGCAATTTCCACTGAGAACTCACAGGCCACCTCAGGCCCCATGGCCACTCCTAGTCCCACACGAAGCTGAAAAATGCAGATCTTTGCCTGAGCATAGGACAGCTCTGAACAAAGCTGGAATCCATTACTGGGAAGAGCCTGGGCCAATAGCAGTAGCCACTATGCTCATCTGTGTCCTCTGCTCCTGTGCAGGACAGAGGAGCGTGCACACAGGGGAGATGAAGCAAGCAAGCACTCTGTCTTCCAAACCAGGGCTCGGCACCACGTGGGCCTCAGCAGTCCTTGGACTTGGAAAGGAACCCAGCGCTGCTACGAAGCTGAGCATCATCGTCCCCATCGTCCACAGGAGGCGGCGGCCTCTGCCCAGGACCTCAGAGAACCACAAAGCAGGGGGGCCACTGGGTTCAGCAGGAGGCGCAGCCAGAGACGCCCAGCATCTCACCTGAGAGCACACAACAGAAACACAGCAGAGGCGGCCCTGCGTCCTCAGAGGGGTATTTCAGGTTACAGTGCCTTGAAGGTCATCCACGGGGAGGCCCCACCATCCCCCCTCTCCCACACTAAACCGCCATCACTCACAGCAGACTCCCCAGGGGGCGGGGGTGAGTCTGTGGGTTCAGGGGAGGGTGGGCATTAGCAACTTTCAATTAGAGTCAGGGTGACACTGGGGAACAATGGGGTGAGCTCACGTGGGGTGAGCGGGTGTTGCCACTCCAGGCCCATTTCCTTGGGTCCAAAGCATTCCTGGCGGGGGCGGGGGGGAGGATGGGCTCCCAACGGACCATGAAGACCTGCACCTGCCCCAGCTCCGGAGCCGGTGCTCTGACATGCTGCCACTCAGGCCCCGCCCCCACGAGTCATGCCAGTCCCCGGCGCCTTATTTATGACTGACAGTCGTCCCGCCCTGACAGCTCGCGAAGCAGCTCAGAAACGAACTCGCGCTATCACCAGGGGCAGTGCCTCCTGCTCAAGTCCTGGTTGGGTTTGGGTTTGGCTTTTTGTTGTTGTTTTTTTTTCTGAAAGGCACGGACTGAGGAGGAGGAGGAATCTCATTCAAGGCACAGAGGAATGACAAAGCTGGCCAGGGACCGCGCCTGCCCCTTCTCTGAGTCACCCGTCCTTTTTCCAACATCGCTGAAGGACAGCAGAGCCCAGCTGGCGCGCGGGGGGGTGTGTGTGTGTGTGTGTGTGTGTGTGTGTGTGTGTGTGACATGGAGCGGGAAACCGGAGCGCTCCCCTGGACAGGCCCAGGGCTGTGGGAGGAAGCCACCGGGGGGGGGGGCACTCCGCCTCCGCCGTGGCCGTGGTGGACAGGAGCTGGATCTGAAGACCCCCTGTGTGGCTGCCTGGGTTCTGTCCTGGGGACGGCCAGCCTAGGCCACAGGACGCAGTTCCCACTGCACTGAGCAGGACACCTGCCTCTGAGCCCATCCACTCCCCACAGAGCCCCCTGGGGGCTGGAAGAGGTCCCCATGCAGGGGGCTCTGCAGAAGCCAGGGCAGAGCAGGGGCAGCCCTGGGAGGTCTGGTCAGCGCCTGCACCTGCTGGCAGCTCACAGAGAAACCTTAGGCAAGCACGGACCCGCTCTGGGGCTGTCTCCTCTATGATTCCATGCACCTCAGGCTTCTAGTCACAAAAGGCCATCCAACTCCGCTGGCTTCGAAAACTGGCACAAGTTGGCAAGAAGCTTAGCACTGGCTCCAGATCTGGGCAAGAGTGGAGTAAAAGTCCCTGAAAGGGGTCGCCTGACCCTGCCTCCTTTCTCTGTGCAGCCTGGTCTCACCCCCGTGGCCTTGCCCCCACAACTCCAAGCCCTGGGGGAAAGCAAGGAGACCGCTGTCCTAGCGGCCACAGCAGAAAGATTCTCAGGGCTGGAGCCTATGGGCCGGTCCTACGTCATGTGACCAACATGACCACTTTGGGCTTGCAGGCCCTGTGCACAACCCACACACACGGACTGGCTCTGAAGCCTGGCTGGAGAAGCCACTGCCCTCCCAGCCATGATGTCCCCTTAGAAATCCTCCTTATAAGCCGGCGCTGTGGCTCAACAGGCTAATCCTCCACCTTGCGGCGCCGGCACACCGGGTTCTAGTCCTGGTTGGGGCGCCAGATTCTGTCCCGGTTGCCCCTCTTCCAGGCCAGCTCTCTGCTGTGGCCCGGGAGTGCAGTGGAGGATGGCCCAAGTGCTTGGGCCCTGCACCCCATGGGAGACCAGGAAAAACACCTGGCACCTGGCTCCTGCCATCGGATGAGCGTGGTGCGCCGGCCGCAGCGCGCTGACCGCGGCGGCCATTGGAGGGTGAACCAACAGCAAAAGGAAGACCTTTCTCTCTGTCTCTCTCTCTCACTGTCCACTCTGCCTGTCAAAAAAAAAAAAAAAAAAAAAAGAAAGAAAGAAAAGAAAAGAAATCCTCCTTATGAGAGTAAACTGCATACCAGCCAGGTATGCTCAGCCTGGCTCCCCGGCCAGTAGCAGCCCCTCCAGAGTCATGGAGGGACAACATGGGGATGTGTTTAAGGAACCCCCAACACACACAGTTCACATCACTTTTAAGCCCAGAACATTCTGCAGAGAACCCAGGGCACAGCTGCTGGGAATGTGAATCCAGCATTGCCAGACACACGCCTTTGAAGGGGCCGATTCACTTCACGGCCCAGCCCTGAGGAAGGGACACGTTCCCGCAGGGGGTTGGAGGACGCAGTGGCAGGCAGTACTCCAGTGAGCCCACGGGCTAGCATGTGGCTGCGCGAGACGACAGAGGTGGGCTCCACCTCACCGAGGGCCGTGCACTGCCCAGGTGCAGACAGCAGGTCGTCACTCTCCAAGCAGTGGAGCCCAGGAGATGGGGAGTGCCAAGGGATGGAGGAATTGAGGGCGGGCGGCCTGGTCTTCCTCCTGCATGCCGGGGTCTCCTCCTCCTGCAGTCTAAGGAGGCACCCGGCTTGCTGAGGCCCAGGGCTCACAGGTACTGGATGTAGTTCTGACCACTTCCGTGATTCAAGTTACTCATGGCTGTTGGGTGACGCAGTACCACACGCTCGGGGGTGTGGAGAGGGCCCTATGCCACCCTGACCGGAGCAAGAGCCGAGCATTAGTGTGAGGGCAGGGCTGGCACCATGGGGGCGGTGGCCTGGGAGGGGCCAAGCCTCCTGTCAATTTTGCCCACATCACCTCCCTTCTAGGCAACCCAACCCCAGGGGGACAATATGTGCCTTATTTTACAGATGGGGCAATAGAGGTCCCAGGAAGCTGGCCTGTGACCTGAGGTCTCACAGCTCAGCATCGCCGTACCCTGGGACCCCGCCTGAATCCCCTCGGAACGCAGAGGCCGTGTCGTCACGGACAAGCATGCCAACGTACAGCCAGGTGCACACGCACTCCCGTGGGTGGCCCAGAGGAAGGCAGCAGCGCTCACGCCTGAAGCCATGCGGTGGCACAGCTGGTAAGAGAGCTGACTCCTGCTCCTAAGGAGGTGGCAGGGAAACTGAGGCAGCCACGGGTAGTGGCCAGGCACTGAGGGCCTTGGTGTAGACTGAGCATTGCAGGTGCACCCAGAGAGGGCCAGTGACTTGCCCAAGGCCACACAGAATCAGCAGCAAGGCAGATCCCAGGCTGCCCTCCCCCCACATGAGGAGGGGCTGGGGTGAGGGGTGGCCAAGGAGAAGGAAGGAGAGGAGCAGCAGCTTCCAGGCAGCTTCCTCCCGCCTGGCCATCACGTCATCAGCCGGGACACCGTGGCCCGGGAGTCACCGTCGCCGTCCTTCATGACCTCATCTCTTGGCTGGGCCCCAGCACAGCGCCCGCCGCCTTAAATCAATACTCCTGGCAGCACCCAAGGCGCTCATCCTCCTAGCCGCCCCCACGGCCCTGCCCAGCACCGAGCCCACCAGCCAGACTTCCGCTCACAGACAGCAGGCCAGAGCTACAAGTGGGCACCGACATCTCCTAGGAGCACCCTGGGCTGCAGGTCCCCAATCCCTAGTCCCCAGCGGCTGGCCTGCGTGGCACTCACTGTGGGTGAGAGGGAGCCTGTCCACACTTCCCATCCAACCAGGGGCTGCTCCCTCGCCTCCTTGAGCCTCGATTGAGGCTCCACAGTGGAACACAGTGCCTGACAAACAGCAGGCGCTTACTAAATGCAGAGCCTCACCTCCCTTTAGTCTGAGTGCTTAACAGGCATCTTGAGGGCTGCCAACGTGGTTGACAGCAACTACACATGACTAGCGGCTCCACTTCACAGAGGGGAAAGTGGAGGCTGGGGAGGGTAACAGGGAAACAGGCTTCAAAGCCAGCACTTTGTAAGGACTGCCTGGGCCGGAGGCCTCTTAGGGAACACATCATTACCCATGCACCTGTCCCGGCACAAACTCCTGGCCAAGCAGAGGCTGAAAGGCAGAGAGAATATTGGGCAAGGCTGGTGTCTGCTCCAGGCCAGCGGGGACCAGCAGCGTCTGAGGCCCAAGACCTGGGAGACACAGTGAAAGGATGGTCCCCGGGCATCTCAGAGAGCCCACCCCGCACCCCCAAGGGACTGTCTTCCCATGTTAGGATGCTGAGGGCTTAGAAGCAAGCCACAGAGCTGAGGGAGGAGACACTGTCAAAGGTGGAGCCAAGGGGGGCAGGCATTGTGGCGCAGTAGTTGAGGGCTCCTTGGGACCCCTGCATCCCACACCAGGGGACCTGCATTCGAGTCCTGGCTCTGCTTCCCAACCAGCTTCCTGTTGACGCACATCCTGGGATGTAGTAGCAATGGCTCAAGTGCTTGGGCCCCTGTACCCACATGGGAGACCCGGATGGAGTTCCTGGCTCCTGGCTTGAGCCTGGCCCAGCGCTGGCTGCTGCAGGCATCTGGGAAGTAAACCAGCAGATGGGAGGTCTGTCCATCTGTCTGTCTCTCTCCCTGACACTCTGTCATTCAAATAAGTAAACAGAGGGCCAGGGGAGAGCTGCTCAGGGCCATGCTGGCTGTAGGGCCTCTGGATGCTGGTGCTGTTATTTGGGGGAAAAAAAGCAACAACGGTGGATTTTTCTATAAACTCTCAGAATCACTTAAAACACTGAGCTTCACCCAGAGTCCCCCACCCACCCTCAGGCAGAAGGAGGCCCCTACACAGAGACCCGGGCAGCTGAGGAGCCACAGTGGGCAGCATAGGAGGAAAGCAGGCCAGCCACAGTGGGGAGCCTCAGTTTCCTGCTCTGTAAAGTGGGTGCATGGACCCCACGCAGGCAGGGCAGCGGACCCCACGCAGGGTCAGGTTCCCCATGGGCTTTCTCAGACCTCTGGGCAGCCTAGCCTTGCTCTCTTCAGGGCAGGAGAGTAGCCCTGTGGAGCAAGGACTCTCAGCCCAGCACCCAAGGCATATGACATCTGCCACGCATGGCCCTGGAGGTGCAGTGGGGGCTGCAGGTTTGAGGCCACTCTTGGAGTCTTGATCAACACCTTCCTTTTCTCTCGCAGAATGTGGCCAGGACCCAGCCATGCACTGCACCTGACGGGGCTGCCCTTGGAGCTGCCTGGGCTCATGGGGGCAGGTGGGGGGGGGGCTGCCTAGAGAGGGTGTGGCCACTGCGGTGTGCAGGCAATGTCCCATCCACACCCCCACAATGTCCACGTCCTCATCTCTGGGGTCAGGGAGCGCCGTCTTCCCTGGCAAAAGCAGCCTTGCAGGTGTGCTCCAATTGAGGGTGTTGAGGTGGGGAGAGTACCCTGGACTGTCCAGCTGGGTCCAGGGCCACCGCAGGGGTCCCCCCAGGCAGAGGAGGGAAGTGGGAAGATCAGCATCGAAGACAGGTGTGCTGGCTGTGCTGCCAACTTTGGATGGGGAACACAGGCACCCAGCAGCTGGCCTGGCCGGAAGGTGGAGCCCTCAGCTGACACCATGACGCTGGCCCTGCAGGACCTACTGTGGACTTGAGAATGGGCATGCGCTGTATTTGTGGCCATCTGTTACAGCCTCGACAGGAAGCAATCCCGACAGCACGCAGCTTGGAGGGGCTGTGGGACAGGAGCGGCTGGAGCCAGGGCTGAGTGACAGCAGACAGTCGGGGAGCTGCAGGCAGCCTCCCAAAGACACCGCTCCAGCCGCAGGAGCACGGTGATGGGGACATGCACGCTGGCTGGGAAATTCCCCAAAGCTGGCCTGTGACCTCAACGACTATAAAGCACATATATAAAGCATGGCACTCTCCCAGGAAATGGCACAGAAATGGCCACATCTGTGGCAAAGGCCAGAACCTCCATAGGCTTTGCTGGAAAACCTGCAACTGAGCGCTGCAGCCACTTTGTGATCTTAAGGAAGCTACCCCTCCCCCCAAAAAATGGAAACAGAAGCAAGGGGATCCTCAGGGAGAGAGGGTGAGGACAGGGCTGGGACAGGGCTGGAACAGGGCTGTAGAGAAAACAGAGAGGCCTGAAGGAGGGAGACTCAGAAGAAGGAACAGGGACCTGGGGCTCCAGGGTGCTGGGAAATGGAGACTTTCATGCCCCCCCTGAGAAAACTCAGCCACCACCAACCCCTGCCTGCCTCATCCCCATCCCCCCCAGCAGCAGGTGTACCCATAAAAACCTAGGGCAGATGGTTCCTCTCCACTGTTCAGAATCTCCGTGCCACCCACTGCCCGGCCCCGCCTCAGCACAAGCCATAGTAGCAGCATCCTGGCTGGGGTTCCAGCCCTGAACCGTCTGGCCCGGAACCTTACAGCACCTCCCCCTCAGCGACCCAGCCCTGCAACTCACACGCCTGACCCAGGGCAGTTGCTCGAGCTGTGCCCTCTGCCAGGCACCCCCTCTTGCTTCACTCCTGCCTCCCTCGCAAGCCTGTGCCCTGCCTGTCCCCTGTCCAGGGAGCCCTTGGCCCCCTTCGTGATGGAGTGAGCCCTGCCATCACCGCCACGGCCTCTCCTGCATGGTTTTGCTCCCCAGAGTGTATCTCGGGCCACTGCATGCCCACTGGTCTCATTCATCCGGGGGGCTCCCAGGCCAGCTGAGGACACAGCGTCTGCCACACAATGGCTACAAATCGCACAGCCAGTCAGCACCAGGAGGCCCCCAGGTGGAAGCTGAGCTCCCCGCCTGGTCACCACTGCCTCCCCACTTCTCCCAGCCCGGGGCCTGGCTCTGGGGCGCCCCACCACCCCAGTCAGACCTCTGGAGTCCTCACAGACAGCTCGGCTGGGAAAGGAGCAGGCATTCCCCTGGCCCAGGCCCCGCCCCCGCCCCGGGCCACGGCGCACACAGGCAGACACGTGTGCAGACAGGCCGGCACGAGTGGATTCCAGGAGCTGAGAAGCAGCCTGCGGGCACGGAGATGCTGCCCACCGAGGGGCACCGCCAGCCCGTGCAGGGGAAGCCCAGGTCTGTAGCTGTGCCGGGCCCTGCTGCTCGGCACATGCACGCCACAGGCACACATGTGTGTACACACATGCATACTCTCAGAGCCTCAGAACTGCGAAAACTTGCTGATTTCGATGCAGCCCACACCCGTTCAGAAGAGCCTGGACCACAGCCCCTGAAGTGTCCAAGCCAAAAGGGCCCAGGAGATGGTCTGAAGTACAGCGGTTAGGAGACCGCAGAACCAGCCGCCCCGTCCCTGGTTTTCAGCTGGACTCCCAGAAGGAAAAGCTCCCTCCCACCCTTGCTTGCACACAAGCGTGGCTGTGTGACTAAGTCATAACCCCTGAGATGGAAGCAAAGTGTCCCACACTAGCTCCCAGGAGCTTTTCTTAAAAGACAACTGACGCCCACCCTCTGTCTCACTGCTTAGAACCCAGATGTGATGGCTGGAACTCTGGCAGCTAGTCTGCACCACACAGTCCAGGTCTGCCTTGGTGTGGCAGAGCTGGGAGCAGGAGGAGATCGGTCCCCATGACAGACCTGTACCACCCACCTGAAGACGAGAGACAGAAGCCTTCTCTCTCTCCTGGGAGCCTGTGCACTTTTCCACCCCCACCCCCATCATACAGATGGTGCCCAAAAGGCCAGGGCCAGACCTCACCTGCGTGAAGCTACATGATGAGTTGGGGTAGAGCCAGAGCAGAACTGAGGCCCCCGCCCCACCTTGTTCTAATGGGTCACAAGGCCCCCTTCCCCCAAGGCCACCCTGGCCAGTCCGTCTCAGTCCCACCTCTGATGGCCCTCCCGGCAGCCCTGGATGGAAGCACCAGGCCTCCCGCATGAGCCTGGCAGGGCCCATCGGCCCCGACACCAGTCTCCCTTCAGAAGCTTCCCCTGGGACGCAGGCTTCCTGGGTTCTCAGGGGTCACCAGCCCAGCCCTCTCCCTGGCGACAGTCCCCAGGTGCAGCACTGCGCACAACAGCAAGAACACTTCCTCCTCAATGACAGCCCGGCCCAACCCGGGTCCCCAGCCGCTGCACCGGGAGCTGGGATCAGCCTGCCGCCTCAGCCCAAGCGCACCCAGGCAGAGAGACCAGGACTGCCTGAGGCCGCCCGTGCGTGCTGCAGCCCGGGAAGGAGCAGCCACTCTGAGCCACTTTGAGCTCAGAGCTTTATCTAAGAAGGGACCCTGCATGTACAGCCAGCACCCACGGCCCCGCCTACAGCATCTGCTTTTGTTCCCATGACAACAATCCCAGGTCCACCCAGCACTGAGCCCATTTCACAGACAAGGAAACTGAGGTGCAGAGATAGGCATCCAGGGTTGCTCGGCTAACAGATGAAGACTCAGCCAGGCAAAAGCTGTGCCATCCTGCTGGACCCCACCCTGAGCCCTGACCCTCAAGCCGTCCCCCGCGGCCCCCCACGCGCCTCAATGGGGTCGCGTCCAGGAGGAGACAAGACTCCAACTTGCAGGAGGAATTAAGAAGAAGGTGAAAGAAAGTTGTCGCGGCCCCGTGCATGCCTCGAGTATTTAAATTCTTCTTCGTAATTATCTCAAATAGTAATTACTGCAGAAGCATGAAACCGCCTGCCTCCCCGTGTGTGTCCCAAGTAGAAACGCCGGCATGAGCCCTGCGATGCGCTCCCGTGGCTGTTTTCACTGTAAATACCACCTTCACCGCAAGAGAGACGGCAGGTACTTGAGGGTTTTCGGGCCAATGCTTCCAGGAAGGCTCCAGGGGTCTCCCCAGGAGCTAGGGGCAGAGGGCACGGCCTGGGGAGCCGAGGTTGCCTTGAATCCCGCTCCCTCCCTCTCTGCCTCTAGTTCCCGCCTGCCTGCACCCCCAGAGGGATGCCAAAGGCCAGGGGCACCCCTCGGATGCCGCCGGAAGCAAAGCCCAGCTCTGAGGGGAAGTACCAGCCTGCCAAGGACCAGAAGGGATCAGGCTTCCAGGAACACGGCTGGCAAGGGGCGCAGGGGGCAGAAAAGCCACCCTGTCCCAGAAAGGAGGGCCCAGGACGCAGGCCACGCACGTGCTGCTCCCCGGCCTGCCACTGGCCGCTGGGCCTCAGGCCCCCAGCTGGGACCTGCACAGAGTCCTGGCGGTCACATGCTGGGCCAGCCCCTCCCACCCCCAAGTCAGAAGCAGATTGCTGCCATCAGCAGTTAGCACCAAGCCCTCACTAAGGGACACTGTCCCAGCAACACCCCCACTCTCCAGATAGGGAAACTGAGGCTCAAAGTCCCTATGCGAGCTGCCCAAAGCCACACAGCCCACCCCAGGCCCACAGCAAGGGATGCTCCTGAGCACTTGCCATGGGGGCCCTGCATACGTGCGAACATTGAGGTTCAGACACCCCTCCAGGGAGGGAGGGAGGGGTTCCCGCGCCCAGGCCACGTCCTCTGCTGCCCCCACGCCGCCCACGGAGCCTCCTGCACCAGCCCACAGTGCCTGCTGCCCAGGCGCTCGCCCTGGCTCTGGTCCAGTGAGGTCTCACAGCAGCGGAAGCCCAGGCGGAGAAGTTAGAATGCCAGCCAGGATCGCCCAGCTGCGCGGGAATCGGGGCACAGGCCGCCCCAAACTCCTGGAGACGGTGATCCCCCTCCCTCCGGCCACATCCAGGAGCAAGGCTCTCCCGGCACCACTGCCTCAGTCACCATTTCCCAGGAGCCACCTCCCTGGCGACTGGGAGAACCCCAGAGCAGCGGCGCCCCCTGGCGGCTTCAGCCTTGCACGCGGGCCAGGCCCCAAGCGGCCAGCGCGCAGGAGCATGCCCCAGGAAGAGCCAGAGGCACCCGAGGCCAGGCCAGAGGCAGTTTCCAGGCAAGCGGGGCGGTGGCAGCGCCCTAATGGACTGGGCCACATCACCTACTCCCGCAGGCCCGGCCTTCGTGCCCAGGCTCCAGGGCAAGGCAGCAAGCTGAGCTCCCCGGGTGGCCTGCCTCACCTTACCCCAGGGGGCACGTGGGGACGAGGCTGGACACCAGCCTGGCTTCTGAGGGCCTGGGAAGTGGGGGGACAGCATTCACAGAGGCTGGGAGGGGCTGCAGAGAAGCCTAGGGCCAGGTCCCCTGGGTCCAGATGCCCTGGACTGCACCCTGCCCGGTAAACCCTTTCATCTCCTGCCTCACCAACTGCAGGGCCCCGGGGGAGTGGGCCCCCCACCACGCAGGGACCCCGGCAGGGGTGCAGGAGGCCCTGCAGCTCAAAGCAGGTGGGTGCTGCCCTCATCTCAACAGCACTCCCCCGCCAGCACCAAGCAGCCTCAGCATCACTGGCGCCACTTGTGCAGGGCAGGGCAGCCCAGGCTTTAGGGGACAGACCATGGGGCACTCAGCTTCCCCGTCACAGCCCTCATCACCGACAAGACCAGCTCCATCGGGTCCCAGATGACAACGGCACAACCAAACCACATCCTCAAGTGAACAGGCTCTGGAGAGCCTGGGGAGTGGGGCGGGTGGTCTGGAAGAACCCGCTGAGGTGGCGACATCTGAGAGAAGACCCGAATGCAGCAAGGGAGGGAGGGATGTCACTCTGGGCAGAGGGGGCGGCACGTCCAAAGGCCCTGGGGCACAGGGATGGGGGCACTGCCATAAATGCAGTTAAGGAAAAAAGTAAGGAGACATGGTCAGGGAGGCAGGCAGGGACTGGGGCTCAGATGTGTCCTAGGCATGATGGGCCACCCCAGGGGGCAATGAGATGAGCTGTTACAAGGCCGGCGGTGGTCACAGGGCGGCTGAGAGTCCAGGGGCCACTGCAGGCCAACAGCAGCAATGCCAGTGAAGCAGGCAGCAGGCACCAGCTAGCAGCAGCACAACCGGGGAAGGTTTGCTCTGGGCCCTATGGGCTATGCAGGCCTCCGGGGGGGGGGGGGAGATGTGGGTGGTGAGAGTGAGGGGTCAGGCTGCTCCAGGTTCCTAACAGAGCAGGGGGGATGCCAGTGCCAGGCTCACCCCCTCACCCCTGCTCCTAGACTCAGTTTGCTGCCAGCCAAGCCCCTAACCCCCCACTGCCCTTCCCTTGCCCACCCGAGCCCAGCTCACTCCTCAGGTGCCCTGCTGGGGAGGCTGCCTCTCCATCCCTGTGCCGGGGGGACCTGCGTGCCCGTGTGCGGGGAAGCTTCCAGCAGACTATGCACACCGGGGAGGAGCTTGGCACAGCACCTTCCGCCTCCCCATGGGTGATGGTGGATGCCCTGGGGGAGCTCCTGTCCCCCAGAAGTGACGGGTGACTACGTTCCCTTTGAATCAGCCTGCAGCGATGCTGGGGTCTCTGAACACCATCACCCCTCTCCTGCCTGTCCCCCACACTGTGGCCAGCTCCTGGTGTCAGGCCTGCCAGGGCCCCCTACAGGGCTGGCTCAGCCAGGCCAAAGGGCGTTGGCGGCCTGGTGACCTGGTCTCGGGGTGGGAGCACCGAGGCATAGATCCTGACGCAGCTGACAGTGCCCGGGGCCGGCACAGAGGCCCCACTGTCCCCTTCCTGTCCCCACCCTTCCTGGCATTCCACAGGGTCAGCGTGGCTGGGGCAGAGAGGACACGCACATAAACCTTGGCCAGCCCGGCAGGACCAGCCTTGAGCTTCCGACCTGATAAATGGACAGAGAGGAGGATGCAGCCTGGCCCCGCCCAGAACTTTAGGGCCAGGAGGCTGGGAGCCAGAGGGCTGAGCCCCAGGCAGGGGGCGGCGGGGGGGGGGTTGCTCAGAGGCCTCTATGCACCCTGGTGCCTGCTCTGAGCAGCGCCTGGACCCTGCACCCTGCTCATCTGCACACCTTCCGGGAAAGGCAGCCCTGCAGGGGCAGGAGGGACCTGGAGCAGGCTGGCAGAGCTAGTGGCTGTGAGAGGAGGAGGAACGGGCCAGGCAGCCCGAGAGAAAGGTCGGGGAGTAGGCAGAGAGCCTCAGTGGGAGAGGACAGTGGCCAGCGTGACAGAGTTCCGGAAACGGATCCAGGCAGGAGGCTGGAGGGGAGAGAGACCAGAATGCTAGCCTGGGCAATGCACATCTGAAGCTCAGACAATGCAGTCGGGATGGGGTTTCCCAGGAGAGGGGCCGAACCTGAGGGCCTCCTCTGCTAGCTCAGCCCCAGACCACTCCTCCCACCTCCTGACACAGCACGTTAAGTCAAAAAGGCCAGGTGCCCTGTTTCACCCAAGGCCCAGCCCCTGCAGGGCCACGGGCAAGCCGTTCACTCTCTCTGAGCCTTAGTTCCTGCATCTGAGAAGTGGGGATGATTGTGGGACGGTGGGAGGGAGGGTTTGGGAGGCGAGAAAGCTACACAGGGTATGCACCTGTCTCAAGCTGGCCAATGCCTCCTCTGAGGGCCAGAAGGAGCAAGCTGAATGTGGAGGCCCCCCCCCCCACACACACACCAGCAGCCCACCGGCCTCCCCCACACTCACATCCACTTGCCCACAATGCCGTTCTGCAGGCCTCGGGTGGGGGCAGCCTGGACCTCCTGTGCTTGGGCAGAACCATGGGCCCAGCCTAACTCCCACGAGTATCCTGTTCTCACCCCCGTGTCCAGATCACCACGACAACTGACCCACAGGGTCAGGCACACTCCTGCTGCACCGCGGTGTGCACGTTTTCGTGTGTGAGTGCATCGTGCAAAGGCTGGTGCACGAGTCTCTCCTGCATGTGTGTGCCCGTCTGTGTGTGCCCATGTGGGTGGCAGAGATGCCTGGGGCAGTCCGGGCACGACTAGGTTCTTAAACTCCAGTGAGACTGAAATTACAGTTATCAAAGCCTCAGTGAGCTGGGGATGTGGCATTACGTGGGCCTCTCGGTGCAAGAAGTAACACGGCCAAGCGGCGGGTGTGACACCCACGGGAATCTCCCGGCATTGAGGAATCACAGCGAGCTCCAGGGGCCAAAGCTGCCGTGGGCCACCGCCGCGTCCAGCACTACAGGCCGGGAAGAGAGGCCACTCCGAGCTGCAGCAGCCCCGACCCAGACCCAGCCTGCTCTCCTGCTCCTGCAAGCCCCACCCCCGGCACCTGACTCGCCTGCAGCCGAAGACCCACCCCGCCAGGGCCGCATACCCGCGGTCTGCGCCTGCGCGGCCCGGGCAGTCCCGCGCGCCACCACCAGGCGTCGCTGTGCACATTCGTGGCCGGGGGCCGTCGGCCCCAGCCCAAATCCTGAAACCCTCGTGAGCGGCTCTGCACTGGCCTAGGACACATGCCCGCCCCATCGCCCCGGTGGCCAGTCACGCAGCACCCCCAGCTCCAGAGAGCCCCTGCTGCCGGCCGTTTCTGCCCAGTCCACTCACGACTGTGTGAACGCAGTCCCAGGAGCAGAGCAAAATTAAGCAACATCTGGAAAATTCCACAGCCCTGTGCCCCTCCTCCCCACACGCGCACCTGCCAGAGGGGGACGCCTGTGACGACCAGGGCAGCTCGCTGGCGTCGGCGGCCAAGGCCACAGCGCACCCCGGGGTCACCCTTGGTGCTGCACTACCTCGGGCTCTGGGTCCAGGGCCACAGTGGGCGGCGCCGCCCCCGCCCCGGCTCCCTAATTGGGCCTTTTCCGTTGTGCACCTTTCCCACGCCCGGATGCACTCCAGGCCCCTCCCCCAGCCCCCATCTTCTCAGCAGCGAGCACACCTGGGCCACAGGTCCTCTGGACACTCACCTGCTGGAGGGCGGCTTGGCTGCTTCCACGCGATGAGCACCGTGGACGAAGCTGCCCCGAGTTCCTGGTGCAAGCGAGCATTCCACGCATTTGCATGAATGAGAGCGCTGGGCTCGGTACATCGAGGCCTGGCACACGGCCTCCCACAGGAGTTCCGCGGGCGGCCGCCGGGCAGGTGTGGGTGGGCTAGCACCCCGCTTTGCAGCCCTCTGTGCACTCTGGGTCTGTTCAGGTCTTCGCGCACTGTTACGGGGCTGCTCGCTTCCCTGTTCAAAGTTCCACCCTCAGCCGTGTCTGCAGATGGGCCCTTCGCGTTCTCCGTGCAGGAGCGCTCGCAGTCCCGCGTGGAGTGACCCGAGCCGCGCCGCCTGCCCACGCTGAGCTCGCGTCCACCGCTGCAAAGCAGGCCCGGAAGCCCTCCCTGGGTGGACGAAGCGAAGTCTCAGCCACACGGGGGGCCCTCGGCAGGGCCCGCATGTCTGTTGGTGAGCGGTGGGCACACCTGGCCGTCACCAGGGGGCCCGCCCACCGCAGGTAAGCAAATCTGCCAGGGAGATTCCTGGGTCCCCGGTGGGTCCGAGGAGCGGGAGCCAAGGCCACACTCGATGGTCAAGGGAGGGTTGGCCACTGCCAAAATCAGTTGCCCCCCAGGTCCAAGTGACCCTCCCCACTCACCCAGGGCCTCTGCTGCCTCCATGCCCCTTCCCCCATCACAGGGCCATGCGCAGGGTCTCTGCTCCGCCCTGTGTGACCCTCACACGGCCCCCCGCCCTCAGATTCCTCCCCCTCCCGGTGCCCACCTGTCCATGACCGCCCCCTTCTCCATCAGTCCCAGGCAGAGCTGCAGGCGGGTACTGCGGCCACCAGGGGGCGGCACTGCCCCACAGGTGCGCCAGAGCACCCGGCACGGCCATCCCCGGGGCTCGTGTGACACCCTCCTGTCTCCACGTCACAGGTCCTGGCCAAGGCGGCCCGGGCGTCTCCCAGCTCGACACCGCCTCCGGCCGGGAAGCCCACCCCGCGACCGGGCAGCTCTGCCTGCAATAGAGTTTTTGCAAAGGCCTGAGCCTGTCTTATGGCCGCCACAGCCCGAGGGGCCCCGGGAGCTTCCCCACTGCAGCGGTTCAGACAGCGTCACCGTGGGAACCCGACAGAGAGTGGGGGGTGGGGGGGGTCCAGGAAAACTCAGTGTGTCAGCGTTTCTGGGACATTTCCCGACGCCGTTCCAGACACCGTGCCGGGCCAGCCAGGGGCACTGGGCCCTCGGCCCGCCGCACGGGGAGCCGGCCAGGCCAGGCTCCGACACCCGCAAGCCCAGCGAGCTCCACCTGAGTCCGCGCTGCTCCACTTCTAACGCAGCTCCCTGCCTATGCACCTGCGAGGGAGACGACGGCCGAGCGCCTGGGCCCAGCTCCCCACGCAGGACACCGGGCGGGGTCCCGGCCCTGGGCCTTGTGGCCATGGGGGGGGAACCAGCAGACGGAGGGCCTCGCTCTCGCTCTAACTCTGCCTTTCAAATAAATACAGATTCAAAAAAATAAATGAACCGAATTTGGCAGTGAGGGCATAAACACGCCGCGGGCAGGCGGGCCGCCCCTCACGGCCGGCGTCGCTCGGCCAAATGGCTGCCGTAACTGTGAGGGAGAGGGCGGAAAACGTTACCTCGGAGCGAGTCCGGTCCAGGGCAGGGTGCAGCCACTCACACCTGCCAGCACGGCCCACGGTGGAGTTTCTAAGGAAAGGGGTACGCAGAAGCCCCCATGGGACACACAGCCGGAGTGCGGTCTGAGCATGCGCCGCCGTGGCCCCGGATGCGCCAGGTGCATCCTGGGAACGTGGGCGTGGCAACCCAGCAGTTAAAGAAGCAGCACCCCCCTTTGCCAAGTACAAGAGTGTCAACTAGCCTACGTTTGTAGCCAACTAGTTACCCCCCATGGGTCAGGCACCGCTCCCTGCACATGGGCCCACAGCGAGGGAACACTGCGCGCCCCTCAACCTAGCACACTGTGAAGTGAGGTCACGCAGGGCGATCACTGCCTCTCGGGCGACAGTCTGAGAAGTGTGGGTCAGAATAGGGGTGCAGACGCCCTGTGCCCAGCAGTCCCCTCCTGCGCATCTGGACAGAGCCTCCCGCAAGTCTGTTCCCTGCAGCAGAGTCTGTGGGAGCCTGGGGGCAGCCTGGGGGTCACAGCAGAGATCAAGAGTGTGTGTGGGGTGCTGGGCAGGATGTCGCAGCCATAACAGCAGCAGCCTAAACACACACATGCGCACATTGTACACACGCACGTGCACACACACTGCACACATGCATGCGCGCACACACACACGCACCACAGAGCAGCATGGGCTTGACACAGCCATGAACACGACCACAAATACGTGCACTGCAGCCCGGAGAGAGCTCAGCCGGCGGCCAAGGTCCCCCGTGCGGTGGGTTCTGGTGCAGCAGATCAGACGCCTGTAACCCATATGGCAGTGTGCATGGGTTCAGGTCCTGGCCCCGCTTCCAACCCGGCCTCCTGCTAACGGCCTTGGAAGCAGTGGTAATGGCTGAAGCACTTGGACCCCTGCCGCCCTGTGGGAGACCTGGATTGAGTTCTGGAATCCTGGCTTCAGCCTGGCCCAGCCCCATGTGTGGGCATCTGGGGAGTGAAACAGGATAGAAGATTGTGTGTGTGTCTGTCTGCGTCGTGGTCTCTCCCTTATGTCTCTGTCTCTTTCTGCCCTTCAAATAAATAAAAGTAAATACACACACCAACCACAGTCCCCAGTTTCCTGAAGCCTCTCTGTGTGCAGAGACAAATACAGAAGCTAGGATGGCGCCTGGGGGAGCCCCCAGGGACAGGGTGTGGAGGAGGGCAGGCCCAATGCCTCCCAGACCAACCCAACAGAGCACCCCTGGACAGCCCTCTGTGTGCCCCAAGGCACCAACCCTGAGGCCCTAGCACAAGGTCTGGGAGGGGGAAGGGGGGGCGGGGTGTCTGAGTCCGGCTGGCTGGGGGCAGCCCCAGACAGGTTGGCGCCAGGCTGCAGTGGGATTCTGGAGTGAATGTCACCAACAGGATTTAGAAAGGACGCCTCGGGCTCCTAGGGGCTGCTCGTTGGGGTGCCGGGAAATGCAAAGGAACTAGAAAAACAGAAATTCTCCAGAGTCTTTAAAAAATTGATAGAAAATGCATTGTGAAAAAATTGCGTGGATTTCCTTTTAGTTTGGCACCAAAATAAACCCCCTTTTTAAAAGATGTATTTACTTATTTGAAAGTCAGAGTTAGAGAGAGAGAGGAGAACAGAGAAGAAAGATAGAGAGAGGTCTTCCATCCACTGGTTCTCTCCCCAAATGGCCTCAAACTACAGGGACTGTGCCAGGCCGAAGCCAGGAGCCAGGAGTGTCTTGGGCTGTTTTCTACTGCTCTCCCAGGCACATGAGCAGAGAGCTAGATTGGAAATGGAGCAGCTGGGACTCGAACCAGAGCCCATATGGGATGCTGGCGTTGCAGGTGGTGGCTTAACCTGCTACACCACAGTGCCAGCATTAAAACGAACACTTTTTAATTCCAGTGCCCAAAATTTCCCAGAGCGCTCCCTGGAAGCAATCTCGTCGCCTCTCCTCTGATGGAATTTTGGCACACTGACACCTGCCCCTGCTCAGCTTAGATTCTGGGGAGCCCCTCTTGCACGGCTGGGCACACCGCCGGCTCCTGCCCACACGGCTACTCCCCGGGAGCCCCACCTTCCTCTCAAAAGCCTGTTGGTACCACCAAGGGGTGGTACCCCAGGATCTAGGCCCAGAAACCATCTTTGGACTTCCGCTAAGAGCACTTTGGTGACCGCAGGCTGCAGAACAGTGCAGAGATGTGAAAGACAGAACATTGCGGGCGACATGGAAGCGACACTCCAGCAGAGGTGGCCGTGCAGGAACACGCTTCCCGGGAACGCACCATGGTGCTCAGAGCACTCACCAGCAGGGTAACCGTGCCCCGGGCCCACCTGCTACCCACCCGAGGAGCAGCCAGAGCCCAGCGCCCTGAGCCATGAATGCTCCGCACTGGCCACATGGTGGGGCAGACAGATGATGGACTCCAGGTTTATTACAGGGATGGACACAGCCTGTGGAAGTCACCCTGGGAGGGCGAGAGCTGCGTGAATTCAGCTGGGAGTGCTTATCAGAAGACTGGGCCCTGCAAGTGGGGACCTTGGCGTGCTCGCCTGAGATGCCCACCTGGGGCCATGAAACGCGTGGCCGCAGAGGGGCTCAGCAAGGTAAAAGCGCAGCTGCACGTCGTCCTCCTCCTGCACCCTGGGGAGCACGAAGGTCAACCAGAGCTGTTGCGGCTGCTAGCGAGGGATGATCTGCGCATGACTGGAGCTGGACTCGCCCTCCTCCCCAACCAGGGAAGGCCCTGCCCTTGGTTGGCGACAGGCACTGGACATGGGTCCCAGGATGCCAAAGCAAGCCCTGGCAGGGGCACACCCTGGCTCTGGACTGGGCTTGGTGGAGCAGGCAGTACGTGCAAATGCTCACGACACTGTACAAAATACAGCGGCATCCCTGGGGGCATGGGGATGTGTCCCATGGGCTCCAACCTCCAGGAGGGGCCGCACACCAAGGTCAGGCTCCGACAGACGCTTGACTGGAAGGCCCCTGGCTGGTGGCACTCTGCCTGGAAGGTCACCCATCCAGGCCACGTTCACATCATGGGCTCCCGCATCCACAGCACGAGCTCCTGCATCCCCAGGACCTGGAAGTTCTGCCCTTGGACCCTCCAGGGCTCTGCTCATTGTCCTTGATTTTGATTTATGTCCTATCACTGCTGTCACCACAATGAAGCTGTTAAGGACGGTGCCTTCCTGTCATCGGGCAGACAGGAGCCCCCAAATTTATAGCCAGGTGGTCGGACAGGAGGGCAGGTTCGGGGAAGTCGTGCACCTTGCAGGCGTGGAATCAGACTCACGGGGCCTTGGGAAGTCCAAGGTCAGGGGAGAACGGTCGTTGGCCAAGAACATGGGGTGTGCCAGGCACCCACTGGCAGTCTGTGTGCAGCTCTGCACAGGAAGGACGCAAATGAAGGCCGGGAAGAAGTCACCTGCCCAGTGGCACAGGAACTGAGGGAGGCCCCGGACTTTGCAGGAGCAGGGATGGGAGCTGCATGTCCCCTCCCGCGGCGTCCACCCCGAAGGAAGGTCCCTCGTTGTCCCATGGGGGCTGGCAGCAGCCTGCACAACCGTCACCAGCCCGTTTTCCTGAAAAGCAGAGAAGCAGGACTGGGGAGCGCTGGGCTCCTGCCACACGTCTTGGCTCCTGCCACACATCTGGGCTCCTGCCACACGTCCTGGCTCCTGCCACACATTCTTGGGGACAAAACAGTGTGACACACAGGGAGTGGATAAACGCCCCACATAGTGGCCGCCCACCGCAGCTGAGGACAGACATGCTTTTAAAAAAACTCTGATGGTGTTTGCCTCTGCCTCTCGCAACCTCCTGGATCCTATGAGGTCTGGAGACAGGAGAGCGAGTGGGAGGGGCTGGCAGACTGGCCCGGGCTGCGGCAGGGGAGCTATGGCTGGAGCATTCCTCCGCTGGTCGCTGGTCAACTGGGCAGAGTGTGCACACTGCTTGGCTCGGCAGACTGATCCCACCGCCCACCCCCTGGAGCAATGATGTTGGGCAACAATGTGCTGAAGCGCGCAGCCCGCGCAGTGGGCCAGTGCTGCTAACATTGCAGTTGATGGCGCTCCTAGAGGACCGGGAGAACATCAACCCAGAGAAGGCGGTGCACGCCCAGCAGCGGTGGCCCAGGCCGCTCTGGTGGTACTGAAGGCTGGGAACAACCCCCGGAGTCTAGTTCCACAACAGAGGCCCAAGATGTGATGGGTTGCACCTCTTAAGGATCTTCCTGTAGGGCCCGGCGCCGTGGCTCACTTGGCTAATCCTCCGCCTGCGGCACCAGCATCCCATATGGGCACCAGGTTCTAGTTCCAGTTGCTCCTCTTCCAGTCCAGCCCTCTGCTGTGGCCCGGGAGTGCAGTGGAGGATGGCCCAAGTGCTTGGGCCCTGCACCCCATGGGAGACCAGGAGGAAGCGCCTGGCTCCTGGCTTTGGATCAGCGCAGCGCCGGCCATAGCTGCCATTTGGGGAGTGAACCAATGGAAGGAAGACCTTTCTCTCTGTCTCTCTCTCTCACTGTCTATAACTCTGTCAAAAAAAAAAAAAAAAAAGATCTTCCTAGAAATGATGAGCAGGTCTCTGTTCCTCCTTGGACAGCAAACAGTAAACAGCCTGCACTCACCATTCATGTGGATGAAGCAGAAGAGCCTCCCAAGAGGCCCACTGAATCTAAAAAGATGAGCCTGAAGATGTCCTGGCTTTTAATTCAGCTATCACTTTATCTGGACAAAGAAAACCACCGGTACCTCTTGATTATCCAATGGATGGTAGCTTCGAGTCACCACATGCTATGGACATGTCAACTGTATTAGAAGATGAAAAGCCAGTGAGTGTTAATGAAGTCCCAGACTACCATGAGGACATTCACACATATCTTAGGGAAATGGAGGTTACATGTGAACCTCAAGTGGGTCACACGAAGCCTGACATCACTAACAGTATGAGGGCTGTCCTCGTGGACTGGTTACTTGAAGCAGGAGAGGAGAATGAACGACAGCGTGAGCCTCTGCACTTGGCGGTGAACTAGACTGATAGGTTCCTTTCTTCAATGTCTGTGTTGAGAGCAAAGCTTCAGCTGGTGGGCGCTGCTGCCATGCCGCTGGCCTCAAACCTGAAGAAATGTACCCGCGAGGTAGCAGAGCTTGCATACATTCCAGGGGATACCTATACGAAGAAACAAGTCCTGAGACTGGAGCTCTAGTTCTCAAAGTCCTTGCTGTTGACTTAGCTGCACCAACGATCAATCGGTTTCTTACCCAATGCTTTCTGCATCAGCAGCCTGCAAACCGCAAGTCGAAAGTTTAGCAACGTTTTTGGAGAATTAAGTCTGACAGATGCTGACCCATACCTAACGTATCTGCCGTCAGTTATGGCCGGAGCAGCATTTCATTTAGCACTACACAGTCACGGGACAAAGCTGGCCTGAGTCATTAGTACGAAAGACTGGATGCACTCCGCAGGCTCTTACGCCTTGTCTCATGGACCTTCACCAGACCTACCTCAACGCACCACAGCACGCACAACAATCAACAAAAGTACAAAACCCAAAGCATCACGGTGTTTCCCTCCTCAACCCACCAGAGACACTCAGTGTCTAACAGTGTGACTGTCCTTGTTTTCTAAGGTGTACATCGCTCAGAGTGTATTGCGTACCATTTCTATCTTGGGTGTTGAATATTCCAATCATTTCTGAATACAGAAGTTACAGACAAGAACAAAATAGGGTATCTCTTACTTTTTAAATGGTTTTAATTTGTATATCTTTTGTACATGCAGCTATCATAGATATTTGGCTAATTTTAAGTGGTTTTGTTAAACGTATTAATGATGCCAGCTGTCAGGATATTAAGAATTAATACATTTATTTAGAAAATTTAAAAGTAAAAATGAAATAAAAGTTAAAAGCTCTGATGGGAGATGGCACCAGGGCGCAGCAGGTGCAGCCCCTGTTTGCTGTGCAGGCATCACAAGCCGCAGCGTGCGCAGAGTCCCGGCTGCTCCACCTCTGACCCAGCTCCCTGCTACCACGCCTGGGGAAGCAGCAGAGGATGGCCCATGGGCTTGGGCCCTTGCCACCCACATGGGAAGCCCGGATGAAGCTCCTGGCTTGGGCCTGGCTCAGGCCAAGCTGTTGTGGCCCTCGGAAGAATGAACAATAGAAGCTCTCTCTTTGTTGCTTTGCTTTTCAAAGAAATAATAGATATTTCTAAGGTTGTGACCTCTGAAGAAACAAACTGCTCCACGCACTGGCGTGGAGGCTGGGCACCCGGATGGCAGAGATGATAGGGCTCTGGCCACAGGTCCCAACAGGCCACCGACCTCCATGGTGTTAGCTGGACTGGTGAGCCCACGAGTGGGTACACACACACATGTGAACACACACACAGACACGTGAACACACGTATGTATACACACACACACTGCTGCTGCTGCTGGTGGCCCAGCTGTGGACCCTGTCCTTCTGATGTGTGTCATCTCCCTCACTGAGCCCCCGACCCACAGTCACCGAGCGCCAAAGGAAGGTGGCGGCTCAAGGAGGCCACGGCAGATGGGTGCGTGTGCATGTGGCCTGCTGACCCCCCACAGCAGACCTCAGCCTCACCCCGCCTCTCAGGGCCTCAGTCTCCCTGGCCCTGGGGCCGCGACCTGTGCCCCAGCTTAGAAGAGCCAGGGACCAGTGACAGTCCCCAGCCTGCCCGAGACATGCAGACGCGACTGCCAAACTCAGACGCGCCACAGAATGGAAGGGACAAGGGTGTGTTTTATGTTTTTAATTTCATAGCCCTTTCTGGACGACTTGAAAATTTTTTTATACAACATACATGGACTACTTTTAATTAAAAAAATGTAAAAAATGATTTTAAAAAAAAAAGTGAAGAACTGATCACAGTGGAACAGGCTTCAGGGACGGGTCATCAGGAGAGTCCAAAAGCCCCAAACAACGTGGGCGCCATGGCTCCAGCCCCGGTTCCTCCCCTGCAGGCACCCACAGCCACCTCGAGGCGCCCCGGAAGCTTCCACCCGGTGCCCGCGCAAGAACAGACCCCCACCCCCTGCCGCCAGCCTCCTTCCCCCAGGGTCCAGGAGAGTCAAGTCAAGGAAATTAAGTTAATTTACAGAACGAGAGTGAGAAAGCCGGCCCCACGCACACGAGGTGCACCTGCCGGGCGGGCGGGGCGGGCTCAGAGGGCGAAGGCGGTGAAGAAGATGTGCATCTTAGCCAGGAAGGTGGTGACCGAGCCCTGCCGCCACAGCTTCATCTCCACGTCCAGAGCGAAGTCCCGGGGCTCCAGCACGGCGCGCTGCAGCGACACCACGCCCGTGTAGGCGTTCAGCCTGCCCGTGCTGAAGAAGCCCTCCTCGTTGCCCTTGACGATGGTCAGGGAGATGGTGTCCCCCGTGAAGGCTGGCGCCGGGCCGATGCGGAAGATGTGGGCGGGCACCAGCAGCCCCGTCTGGAAGTTGAGCCGGTAGTGCGTGATGCGTGCCGGTGAGTTCTGGCACTCCATGAAGTCGTGGCACGTGGTGCGCTCACATTTCCTGCCGGGCAGCGGGGGCACACGGTCAGCGGGGCCGGGGCTCGCTCCCACCCACGCAGGGCGTGGCGGCAGGCTGCTGACCCAGAGGAGCCGAGCAGCCCCAGTGGGGAGCTCCCATCCATCTCCAGGTCTCTGTCTGCTCATCTGTGCAATGGGGCTGGTAACAGCCTCATGGCTTCTTGGGGGGCAAGGCACGGGGTGAGTTTATGAACCAGGCTGTGGTTGGCAGAGCCTGGCTGGGCTCCTACTCACCTACACGCCCCTCCCTGCCACCACCTCCCTCACTATCTCCTCTCCCCCCCAGTCCTTCCTTCCTCTCTCTGTGCAGCCACACCTTGTCCACTCCCCTCCTGGGGCGCCCGCTCCCACCAGCTGTGGTGCTGGGCTGTCCCCTCCCAGGTTGAGCTAAAGGACTGTCACTCGCTCCTGCTGACCACAAGCAGCCCCAAGGAGAGGCCCCATGAGGACAAGAGCAGGTGGACCCTGTAGGCCCGGTTGAGCCCCCAGGTGACACAGCCCAGGTTGCCTGCAGAGTCCCTGGGCCAGGAACACCCGCTAAGCTGCATCTGGGCTCCCAAGCCCCAGGACAGGTTGTGAGATGCACAGCTCACTGGGCCAGGGTGGCAAATGCTGGGGCAACTGGCCACCCAGCGGGAGACTCGGATCCCATCTCTGCCCGCAGTGGGGCACAGGGCGGGGAGGGGGAGCCTGCCTGTCTTCCTGCTTCATTCTCCACACTGAGCTTTCAGTACGGTGCTTTGACAGCCTTCAGTCCATGCGCCCCCAGATCCGGCAGTCGGGGGCGTGAGGGCGGGCGGGGCGCAGCTGGGCGGGCACTCACGTTTCGGAGACGCGGACGTAGTTGGGCGGGCACTGGAAGCGCAGGCAGCGGAAGCTGCCCTGGATGTTGTGACAAGTCTCGGTCTCGGAGCAGTTGTGGGTGCCCAGCGCACACTCGTCCAGGTCTGGGGGTGGGGAGGGGAGAGGGCGGTGGGAGCCTGCGCTGGGGGCCTGGGCCTGCCCACGAGAACACAGCCCCCAGGCCACCCCCGCTGCACGGGCCCCACCTGCCTGCCCTGCCCAGCAGCGGGAGCCTTGCTTTAAAACCTCCTGTCCTCTGAGAGATTCTCCCACTCTCAGGATAAAATGCCAAGTCCCTCCCTGAACCCCTCCCCTTCCACGTGGGCTGCCCCCACAGCCTGACCCCTGCCCACCCCAGGCCCACTGTCACCACAGGAACACTTGCCCCGAACCTTTCCGCGGCCAGCTTTCTCTCCTCTTGCGGGTTCTCAGGTCCTGCCTGGGTCACCTCCTCCAGGATGGACTCTCTGACTACCACAGTGGTCCCTCTCCCTCTTTACCCTCCATCCCAGCCCCTCTTAGCATCCTCCACTGCTTTTGTGCCGCTGTTCCATTCCCACGCCCTGCTCCTCAGCATGGGCTCCAGGAGGACAGGGGTTTGCTGGTCTCTCTCCCTTAGGGCGCCCGGCACCCAGCAGGGCACCTGCCCAGAGCAGGTGTCAATGTGCTGTATCATGCATGGCAATGCAAGAGGCAGCGCTCACAAACCTCTTCCCGCCCAGGTGCGCAGCGCACAGGCCCCCTGAGAGCTACAAGGACGAGTTCACGCTTCCGGCACACTCCATCACGGAAACGTGGGTGCAACCTCCCGCAGGCCGCACACACAAGCACAGAAACACACACAGGACCTGCTCGGGGCCAGGAGACACACACACACACGCACACACACACACATGTGGACAGACACATGGACAGACACCCCTGACAAAAGCTCAGAGAAGCAGGTCTGTGGGTCCAGGGGTGTGTGTGTGTGTGTGTGTGTGTGTGTGTATGTGTGAGAGAGACAGAGAGAGACAGGGGAGAAAGAGAGAGAGAGAGAGAGAGAGAGAGAGAGAGAGAGAGAGAGAGAGAGATTGAGAGAGAGAGAGAGACACCCACGGGACCTGTAGGACAAATGGGAAATGAATGGGTCCAGGGACCCTTTGTAGAGGGAGCAGCTCTCTGCTCAGAGAAGGCAGCCTCAAGAGGCCTCGGGGGCTGTGCTGGGGGTCTTTGGGGGACACTCCTGGGGGGCTTCAGCTTTTGCTTTCCCATCCTCCACAGCGAGGGGCTTCTCCTCACTGCATCCCGCGCCCTGGGCCGTGAGCACCCCTGACCGCCCACGATGAGAGAACAGAGACTCACAGAAGGGCCCAGCTTCGTTCAAGGTCACACAGCGCTTAGCAGGGAAGCCAGGTCTGCTCGAGGCCAGAATCTGGGGCCTGGGATTGTTCCGTGGCCTCCTGGGACAGCGCACCCCGTATCAGAGTGCCTGGGCCTGATCCTGGATCCCACACTGGCAGCCCAGCTCTCTGCTGACGCACACTGTGGGAGGCACTTGGGTTCCTGCCACTCCCGTGGGAGACCTCCATGCAGTTCTAGTTCCTGACTCCAGCCTGGCCCAACCCTTGCTGTTAGGGACATCTGGGAGTGAGCCAGTAGATGAAGATCCCCCCCTTCCATCTTTGCCATTCAAATAAAATGAGCAAATGCATTTTTTAAGAAATTGGGGACCCAGGGTCCAGCACTGTGATGCCAGCATCACATAGGGGTACTGGTTCAAGTCCTGGCTGCTCCACTTCTGATCCAGGTCTCTGCTATGGCCTGGGAAAGCAGTGGAAGATGGCCCAAGTGCTTGGGCCCCTGCACCCGTGTAGGAGACCTGAAGAAGCTGCTGGGTCCTAGCTTTGGATTGGCCCAGTTCTGGCTGTTGCTGCCATTTGGGGAGTGAACCAACAGATGAAAGACCTCTCTCTGTCTCTAACTCTGCCTTTCTAATAAATAAACAAATCTTTAAAAAAAATTCAGGATTGGCCACCAAGCTGGCCCCTCACAACAATGGAATAGTTATAATAGTAATAACAGCAGTCACATAACCAACCTGCACGCCGAGTTTGCCAGCTGACACCCCTACACTGCTCAGCTATCTGCACTCACATTACGCCTAGAAGCTGGCACTGATGGCCCCCAAAATCCACAGATGTGCCCGTGGCCCCACAGCCACAAGACAGGGCGAGGGCTTGGTCCCACACCCCCACCCAGGGCCTGCTTCAGCCTCTGGGCACGTGGCCGCCAGGCTCTTGCACAGGGACCAGGGCACAGCCATTCACTCTCCAGCCCTCATTTTCCTCATCTATAAAATGGGGCAGGATGGCACTTTCCCTGGGTGAGGGGGTGGGGCTGGGACAGAGGCAGACTAGGGAAAACATGACCTGTACCAGAACAGGGTGGGGCCAGGCTGGGCTCTGCTGACCACTCGTAATGTGATCCATGCCCTGGGCCGCCCATGCTGCTGGTCTCATAGTGCGGGGCAGGGCGGGGAAGGAATGGAGGTTGCCCAGCTGTGGATGGGGGAGGCCGTGAGGCACCCCCACTGCTGCAGCCTGGCTTCACTGAGCTCCTAGCTAATTGTACGAGGGCCAGGGCCTCTCCTGTGGAGCCCAGGCCAGTGAGGGGGCAGGACCCGAGTGGTCACTAGAACCACAGCTGCGACAGGCGTGAGCCGCCGCTCGGCTGTGCAGAGGTGGAGGATGAAACGACCAACAGAGGCAGGGTGGGCACTGGCTATGGTGGCCAAGCCCAAGTGGGCATGGGCACTCACTGTGGTGAGTGGGCGTGGGCATTGGCTATGGTGGCCAAGCCCAGGTTGGCATGGGCACTCACTGTGGTGAGTGGGCGTGGGCACTGGCTATGGTGGCCAAGCCCAGGTGGGGTGCCCACGTGCCCCATCGCAGCTCTGCTCTCGATCCAGCTTTGCGCTGGGAGGCAGGGATGGCTCAGGCAGTTGGGCTCCTGCCTCCCAGGCGGGGACCCAAATGGAGCTCCCAGCTCCTGGCTTTGGCCTGGCCCAGCCCTGGCTGCTTGTGGGCCTTTGGGGAGTGAACCCTCATATGAGCACTCTCTCTCGTCTCTCAAAGTGAATAAAACACACAGAGAGGAGTACTATGTAGGGTAGTCCCCAGAAGAGAGCTTCTGAGGGTTCCTGAAGAGCCCAGAGGACGCTCCTGACAAATGACATTGCCGAAGGCACACACCCTGTGCTAACCAGGCCCAGAATGTGGCAGTCAGTGACACGGATCTTGGAAGGGACGCTGAACCTCACAGAACCTGGTCCCAGCCGGGGTGGGGACCCCTCCACTGCAAACTGGACCAGTGACTGGCCCGCCCCGGCTTGCATGTCCCAGCAGTGAGCCCCCTGCCCTGGCCAGGCTGCCCTTATCCATCCTGCATGGCTATGATGGACAGCACGTCCTTCTGCACTGCCTTGGGCTCAGCCCCCTGTGACCCCCATCCCTGCTCCTGGGTCCCACCCCGCCCTCTGGTCCACACCCCGACTTCCTGCCCCCAGGTCCCTAGGAGCACTGCAGAGAGTAGGCACAGCCACTGGGATCCCCGTGGCTGCTCTGCCTGTGTCCCCACTGGGCAGATCTCCCATCGCCTTAGGAGTCTCCCCACCACCCCACCCCCCACATCCCTACTGCATTCCTGGAGCAGGATCAGAGCTGAGCGAGCCTAAGTGGGAGCAGGCCAAGGAAAGACCATCACCTTCCTCACCCCAGACACGGGCCTCAGTCAATTCAGCCACTGGCGCACCAGCTGTCAGAGTGTGCCACGTACGGGCAGTGGGAGGCCCTTCCGAGGCACCAGCAGGGCGGGGCCCCTGCACTCACCCTTGCAGGACCTCCCGTTGGCGGTCATGGTGTAGCCGCGCTCCGGGCACGCGCACTGGTAGCTTCCCGGCACGTTGAGGCAGCGGAAGGTGCAGAGGATGCCGGCGCCCTGAGCACACTCGTCAATGTCTACGGAGACAGGGTGGGTCCCTGTGAGCCCCGGCTGCCCGCAGGGCCCAGCCGCGGGGGCAGCTCGGCCAGCTTCGGGGCCCTCTTGACAAAGGGGGATGCTTCTCCAGAGGGGGCCCTGGGCAGGGCCCAGGTGCCTCACCTATGCAGGTGTGCCCGTCCTCGGCCAGCTGGTAGCCCTGGCGACAGTAGCACTGGTAGGAGCCGTAGATGTTGGCACACTCCTGGCTGCAGCGCTGGGCCTCACACTCATTCACGTCTGCAGGGACAGTGTCCAGGGGTCACGGCAGGGTCTCCGGCTCCCTGGAGCCCTGTCCTGAGAGACCACTCATTCCAGCCACCCTTGGGGGCCCACAAATGGGCGGGGCAGGCTCGCCTCTCATCCCCTAGGCCAGGCCCGGGGACATGGCTGTGAACATGACAGAGCTCCTCGGGCGGGGGGGGGGGGGGGCTGACATGCACATGGAGAGGCGGGGACCAAGACACAAGGACGTCAAAAGGGCACACGTGCTCCAAAGGCAGGCACGCAGAGAACGGCACGGGGAAGGTGTGAGTGCCAGCTGCAGTTCTGAAGACAATTACCAGGGAACAAACTGCTAAGTGGATGGGGCCAGGTGAGCAGCTGGGGGGAAGGGTGTGCAAAGTGGAAGGCACAGCACGTGCTAAGGCCCTGAGGTCAGAGTGTGCTCGGTGTACTCAAAGACTAGCAAGGAGGTCCCCGGTGTGATCCAAGGCAGACGGAGTGAGGTGAGGGTAAGAAGAGGTAAGCTCACATCTCGTGGGGGGACCCTGTCTGACCCCCAGGGCCTCACACCCCACAGGGCATGCATCCACGTGAGATGCTGCACTGAATGCATACATGTGTGCATGGCTGTGCTCCGGGATTTTGTGCGGCTCCAGAGCCCCTGACATGCAGCCAGCTAAAGGCCGGGAGGTGAGAGTGACCTCTGACTACATGAGGCCCAAGGGTGGAGCTGCAAGTACATAGCTGTCTGCACACAGCCTGGCCCAGAGCAGGTGGCACTGATGATGTCACAGCCAGGCCTGGACTGGCCCTGGCCCAGTGGGCCTCAGGTGACCAGGAAGAGCCCCCGGCCTCCCCAAGGGGCTGAACAAAGCCCACCTCATCAGCAGGCAGTGAGAAAGGGCCTCCTGGCTGGGGAGGGGTGCAGGGGCACAGTGCCTGATAAATGGGGCAAAGACCCCCAGGTCCCCTGGTTTGGCCCTCGCCCCTCACAGGGCAGTCCTGTGGCCTCCCTCCACATTGGTCCCCGCCGGCCTGGCCTGGCCACACAACCAAAACGAGTGGGGATAGCGTGACGGCCCCTCCATCAGCCCTGGGAGGACCTGCGCCCCACACAGCTGGGCACAGACCTCCCACGCAGCCTGCACGTCGGCCTCACCGAACAGAACCTGTGCTCGTTCAGAATCCAGACACACCAGAGGTGGGTGGAAGCCAGCAGGTTTTGCACCAAAGATTTGTGGCCTCCGGAAAGCCAAGATGGGGCCAGCCTGCGTGTGTGGTGGCAGCTGCCCACGGGGACCATGTGGTCCCCATCCCTGTGGATGCGTCCTGTGCTGGCTGCCCGCGGTGGGGGCCAGGCTGCGGGCACTCAAGGCCAAGGTCGGGGCCAGCGGTGCCCTCACTGGGGCCAGTGTTGGGGCCAGCGGTACCTTCGCAGTGCTTGCCGTCGGCCGCCAGCAGGAAGCCGGAGGCGCAGGAGCAGCGGTAGGAGCCGACCGTGTTCTCGCACGTGTGCTGGCACAGGCGGCCAGGGGAGGCCCAGCACTCGTTCACGTCTGCGGGCGCGTGGGTGGCAAGCACAGGGTGGGTGGTGCACAGGGGAGCCAGCCCCTGCCCCCCAACCCAGGGGACCACCCAGGGTGGAACAGAGGGCTGGGTAGGAGGGGGGCCCAGAAGGGAAGATGGGGGGGAGTGGCAGAGACAGCAAGAGTGGGAGGGAGGTGAGAGGCAGGCCTGGAGGACAGGAGGACAGAAAGGCAATAAAAGGGGGGGACAGAGACAGACATAGAGAGAGGCAGGAGGGAGGGCAAGGGCCTGGGCGGGGGGGGGGGGGGCGGGAGGCAGGCGGGCACCGCCCACACAGTGTGGATGCTGGAACCAGGCCTCGCTGTGGGTCCAGGCCCCAGCCCCACCCACCGATGCAGGCCCGGCCAAAGGCGTCGCGCTGGAAGCCGGCTTTGCAGTCACAGCGGTAGGAGCCTGGGAGGTTGTGGCACACCTGGCCCTCGCCACAGCGGTGCACGCCCGTCTCACACTCGTTCACGTCTGTGTGGTTGGGGTGGGGGGAGCAGGGCACCCTGAGGCCTGGGGAACTCGCTCCACAGGGCCCTCCTAGCCTCAGGCATGGGCATGCAGGCGGACCACAGCCGGCGAGCAGACGGGCCAGGAGACAGCCAGCCTTACCCACACACTTGGTCCCGTCTTCGCTGGCATGGTAGCCACGGCCGCACACCAGCGGGTTCCTCTGGCACGTGTAGGAGCCCACGGTGTTGACGCAGCTGAAGCCGGGCCGGCAGGGCTCCGGGAGCGAGGTGCACTCGTTGATGTCTGCAGAAGCGGGTGTGAGTGACAGCCCCTCCCTGTGCCCAGGCCAGACTGGCAGGTGGCCAGTGCTGGCCTCAGGCAAGCCCCAGGAAGGGTGTCAGGGCCAGACCTGTCCTCTCCTGTACCCGCCCCCCCCGAAGCCAGCACTGTGTCCCAGCATCCCTCGTCCTATCCACCCCTACTGCCTGGCCTCACACAGACCATCCCTTCCGCCTCTCCCTCTGCATGGTCCACCCCCAAGGACCCGTGCCTCAACCCCTGCCGGGGCTGCCAGAGCCCTGCCTTGGGGTGGGTTAGGACTGGAGCCTCTGAAGAGGGGGTGTTCTCCCTGCTTTTCAGCTGTGCCCGCTGGAGGGGACCCTCGGAGACAACCACCAGGCCCACCTCAGTCAATGTGCAGGCCTCTGCCCGGAGGCGCAGCATGGATCATTCTAGAAGGCCTCAGTAGCAGCCTCTCAAAAAGGAAACTGGCATGAATTTTCCACACCTCGGCGAACTGTTTTGGGAAATGCATGCCCCAGTTGTCTCTGGATAGGCATGTGTGGTTTTCAACATTTTCTGCTCCAGAATAAACTTATCATTGAATTGCATTTCCCATGATCTTTCTGAAGGGCCCTTGTGGGTCCCAGCTCCAGCTGTCACTAACACACAGCTCTTGCTGTTGGCTGGGCTGCATGTGTTTTAGTGCACATCCATCCAGCCCCACCCAGCCCCACCACACACGCATGTGCAAACTGAGGCCACGGGACACAGCTCAGGGCGAAGACAGAGGCCACCATCTTGCAAGGGCCTTCTGGGGCCGGGCACGTGACCCCGTCCACTCGCAGGCAGGGACACTGAGGCTGGGAGAAGGAAAGGGCAGCTCGGTGGGGCCCGGGAAGCTGCCAGGACGTCTCCGGGGAGCCCGTGGGTGGGGCACCCCGCCCCCCAGGCCCTGCTCACCCACACAGTTGCCCTCGGGGTCCTGCAGGAAGCCCTGCATGCAGCGCTGCCGGGCCTGGCAGTAGAAGGAGCCCTTGGTGTTCTGGCACGAGAAGCCCGCCTGGCAGGTGTGTGTGCCCCTCGCACACTCGTCCACGTCTACCACACAGAAGCCGGGCGTCAGGGCCAGCCGAGCCCTCACACCCACAGCCTCAGGGCTCCACAAGGCCCGTCTGCACCCCCCAGAAGCCAGAGCGGCCAGTCTCTCCCCATCTCCCCACCACCACCACCACCATGTAGCATACGAGGTCTTCAAGAAGTTCCTGGAAACCGCATGTTGTGAAATAAAAAAAATACACGCATGGATGTCGAAGCACACGCCGGCTTCCAGGAAACTGTGACGTGCTAACAGTGCACGTGCACCTGCTGAGCCCCGCCCCCGGGCCCCAGGCACTGTCCCCAGCCCACAGAGACACACTTCCTCCCGTCATCCTCACGACGACTCTAGGAACCTGGCGCTGAGCTCAGCCCCATCTCTCAAAGAGGGATGAGGTTCCACAGCGAGGGAGTCTTGGGTGGGACTGGGACCTTGGGAGCTGGTTCCCAGCCTGTGCCCTTAGCCACTGCCCCACACCTGCTGGGGGTGACAGGAGTGGGGACAAACGCTGCATCCTAAGCCCAGTGGCTGCACTTAGTGGGAGGTAGCAGTCGGGGGTCCACACTTTGTGGGAGGTGGCACCAGGGGCACAGGTCGGGGGTCCACACTCTGTGGGAGGTGGCACCAGGGGCACAGGTCAAGGGTCCACACTCTGCAGGAGGTGTGGCGATGGCACAAAGGCTCCAGACCCTGAGGCCGCTGGCTGAACACACCGCTTCCCTCTTCCCCACACCCAGGCGGCGGCAGCACTGGCTGCTCCTTCCCGGGAACACTCCAGCCTCGGCTACAGCATCAGAGCCACTGGGGCCTCCCTGGATTCTGCCTGAAGCAGCACCTGCCCACAGCCACTCTGCCATCTCCCCAGGAGCTCGTGTGCACCCTGTCCCCTCCACCGTCACCCAGTCAGCATCTCCACCTGGACCCCTGGCACCCAGCGCCTCACCTGTACTCCTGTACCTCACCTGGACCCCTGAACCTCAGCTGCACCCCTATATCTCCACCTGTATCTCTGAACCTCCCCTGGAACCTTGAACCTCACCTGGACCCCGGCACCCAGAATGTAAGGGCTGCATAAGGGAATTACTTGTGGGTGTTAAAAAGAAGACTAGACAAAATTCCTCCCCGTCTTAGAAAGCTAGAACTTCCCGGTACATGGGACAGAACTGATCCTTCCACGGGGCTCCAGCACAAAATACAGCCAGGGGAGGCGTCGGGGGAGTAACGGACACCTCACAGCGGCGAGCAGCAGCAACGCCAGCAGCGGACCCTGTTTCTGCCACCCCCAGCCCCACCCCAGCCCCACCCACTCCCTCTACCACAAACACCATGAGTGGGGTCTCCCCAGAGGCAGCAAACACAGGGGCTGGATGCTGGCAAGAAGGCAGGTGAGGGGCGGGGCCAGGCCAGGGGTGGGGGTGGGGGTGGGGGTAGGGCTTCAGCTGCCTCTCTCACCCGCACACTCGCCGTCCTCCAGCACGTAGCCTGGCTCACAGGTGAGCGCCTTGTAGCAGCGGAAGGAGCCCACCGTGTTCACGCAGTGCTCGCCCCGGCTGCACGTGTGCAGCTCTGTCACGCACTCGTTGATGTCTGCAGGGAGAACAAGGCCGTCAGAGGCTGCCGGGTGCTCCAGGATGGTGGTGGAGGGCGGCCAGGCACCTCCGGCCAGCAGGAAGGAGGGAGAGCCGGGCCCTGCCCTCCAAGAACTCACCATCCGGGGACTGCAAAAGAGTAAGGTCCCCTTACCATGCATCCCCTGTTCAACAAAGGCTGAGCACGCTGTGCATCGGTGCCCAGAATAGGAGCGGCTGGCCCTGCAGAGCCACACTCAGGAGCGGACACGAGACAGACACCGTGACGGGGCCGGGCAGGGCTGTGTTGCGAGGAGGAAGGCTAAGAGTGGCTAAGAGAGCCACCAAATGGTCCAGGCTCAAGGGACAGCCAGGAGGCGGGTGCGGCTGCAGGCGGGGAGATGGAAGAAGGTGGGCCAGAGGGCTCCGGTGTCCCGGCTGGGGTGAGACGGAGGCTGTTAGAAGGGTCCAGGCGGGCCCTGCGTGGAAGCAGACAGAGGCAGTGGGATTCTGGAAACACAGGGAAGGCAGAACCCATGGGAGCCACTGGTGGATGAGATGAAGGGAGAAAGCAGGAGCCGAGAGGTGACACGGTCCTTGGCTGAGCACGGGACATATCAGGCAGAGTCTGAGCCTAGAAGCAGCCAAGACACACGTCCAAGCTCACGGGCAGAGTCCAGCGGGGAACCACGTGGCTGAGGTCACAGAGAGAGAAGAGGCCAGGGACCGACTCTTGGGACACTCCAAGGATAAGCACCTGGGGAGGGGCCAGGCCTGCAAAGGAGACCAAAAGCACCAGGGAGACCGAAGTGAACCACAGAGGCCACCCGCAGGGCCGGGCAGGACCAAGGGTGCCACAGGAAGGTCCCGCTTCCCGCCTCCGGCTCGCTGCACCTGGCCGGGGAACGGCCCCATCTGCTTGCTCATCCAGTCCCTGTCCCCTGCAGCCAGCCAGGTGTGTCGGCCCCAGCCCTCAAAGCCTGGCCAGTCCAGCAGAAGACAGGAAGGGCAGCGGAGACCCTGGGTGAGGAATACACGGTCCCAGGGCACGGCCCGCTCTCGTCCTGAACCCCAGTTGCTTCTCAGCGGTGGAGACGGTTCCCGGGACAGCTAGGGGCCCTGTGGAGCAGTCAGGGGCACAGCTGAGGCCTATGGTCCTACCCAGGAGGACCTAACAGCGCACAGGCCCAGCAGGTGGAGTCCAGTGGAGACGGGAGGGGGCGGGAAATGGAGAGTTCCAGGCCAGCGGCTGCCAAGGCAGACTTGACAGGGCAAGACTGGGTGTCTGGCTTATTGGCTGGGTGGGCAGAGGGAGACGCATTCCCAGAGCCACCACCACCCCCATGCCCGACGCCTCCCACAGCCTGCAGGAATTGTGGTAATACTCAGAGCCACCCTCACTGAGGCTCCCTAGGGCCTGGATGAGAAAGCAGGTCTCTCGGAAGTGAGGTTTCAGGTCCACAGTCTTGTGGCCTGCACGTGGCAACAGCAAGAAGAGAAGGCAGAGCGCTGGGCCACAAGCCATGCCCTTGACCCACCGTACAATCCCTGCTGCAGGGTCGGCCCCGGGGAGCGGCGGCTCCCCTCCCATCCCCCCACAGCCCAGTCCACCTGGGGAACTTTCCCTGCAAATGGTAATGCACTGGGGAGTCCCTGGCAGAGGTCAGGCCCCATGCTGCCCCATTTAGGTTTACATACCCCTAGGCATGGGGAGCTCACTCCCTCTGCAGTAAAATATACTCATGGAATGGGAATGACCTAAGTGAGTCCTTCCCAGGCACCCACTCACCCCACCCACACAGCAGCCCCCTGAGCTGCCTGCTACCTCCTCACCCACAGACGAGCAAAGGGGCTCCCAGGGGCCGCCTGACCCGGCCGAGTCCTGGGGACTAGCACGTGGCACAGCCACCTTGCGGCTGTGACATCACACGCTTCACCCTGTCACCTGCATTGGTGCATAAACATGTGTGAAGCAAACCAAGGAACCACAGGAGAGGCCAGCAGAATGGCCAGATGCCCTTGGGATGGGAGGGGAAGGAGGAGAGGCAGGAGGAGGAGCAGGAGCGGGAAGGGAACATGGAAGACATGGAGCAGGACCAAGGGCAGGCGCCGGAGGGTGGTGCAGGCCGGGGGCAGGGGCAGGCAGACTGTGGGTGTGGGCGCCTACATCTCGCTGAATGCAACAGACCCTGGCTTTTCCCTTCCCACAGTCAGCCTCCCGCTTCCTTCCGCACGCGGGCTTCCCTCCAAGACACCATGGGGTCTGCACCGGACCCAACCCAGACAGCATGCGCTGCCCAGACATGGGCAAGCAGGTGTGGGAGGCACCACGTGCCGCACCTGGAGCAACAGGTGAGTGGGGGTTGCGCAGGCCAATGCCACGGGCCCGTTCACCCAGCCAGGGGAGTGTGAAGGAGGGCACGTGGCCAGGCTGGACATAGTACCAGACCACAGGGATGACAAACATGCCCCGGGCACCCGCTGTGCTGTTCCTGGCGCTGCGCCCGCCATGTGCCCTCCCTGACTCAGAAACTGGTGCGAGCTGCACGCTCTCCACCAAGTGCCCCCAGCGGGCAAGACCTCTCCCAGGCCCGGCTCTGTTCCTGCATCCACCACCATCTGCCCCAGTGCCTGGTTTATCTCTGCTCATGACCTTGAAACAAGGGCAAGGGCCGACGTCTCCTCTCTGCGAACAGGAGATAGCCCAGACACCCTCCCGGCTGCTCCAGTCCCTGGAGGGAAGAGCTGTTAACCAGCTCTGACCCCTGCCACGTGCAGACTGGGTGCTGGGCACGAGGGCTCGCTCAGTCCCCCAGCCCCATGATTAGAGGGGAGGAAACAGGGGGCTAAAGAGGATAGCTCTACATTTGGGGGTATGCGGCAGAGGAATGCCAGGCCCCCAGGGAGCAGTGCCAGGCCCACTGGCCCCCAGCAACTGTCCCTTCAACTCCGGACCCATCTAAGGAGAACCTATGCGGGTGGCTGCTTTGCTGTAGCACGCTCACCAACCCCCGGGTCTGTGCCACCCTCTGCACGAGCCCCATAACCATCACCGGAGACTGACAGGTGCAGACACCACGGCCGGCGGAAGGCGACTTGTTTGCCAAGGCCACAGGGCTACTGTCATCCTGGTGGGAACCCAGGCCTCCCTGCCTGCAGACCCCAGACCCCAGCACACTGCCCTGCAGGACACACATGTGACTCGCACGCCCGTCCCTGGGGGAAGCAGCCCCCACTGGAGCGGGTGGACAAGCGGGACAGGACACCAGGACAACAGGGCGTGACACGGAGGCAGCACGGGGAGCCGGCCGTGTGGAAGCTGCCATGCAAAGGGCAGACCCTTTGCACGTGGCCGCGGTGGTGCGGGCTGGCGTGGAGCAGAGGCCATGGCGGTGGGCGGCGGGCGGGGCCCTCGCTTACCCACGCACTTCCTGTGCGCGTTGAGGATAAAGCCCTCGGCACAGAGCACTGTGTGGTTGACACAGTAGAAGGATCCCAGGGTGTTCACACAGAACTGTCGCCGGCTACAATCGTGAGCACCCAGCAAACACTCGTCTTGGTCTGGCGGCCGCCGCAGGAGGAAAACAGAAGGGGCCGTTAGAGGGGCCTGGCCCGACCCAGTGCCTCCAGCGGCAGCCGGGGAAACCAAGACCCCAAGATAGGCGGGGAGCTACCAGAGTCTCCCCAGCTGCTTGTGGTCTGGCTGGGCCTTGGGTCCACAGCTCAGTCTGGTCCAGGAAGAACAGAGGGAGACTCAGAGAGGGTGAGCAGCCTGCCCACCGGCACACAGCAGGCCGGTGCCCATCACTGCCTCCCACCCACGCTCTGGGCCCACCCCATGTCCACAAGGAGCACCCAGCAGAAGGGCTGCAGACTCAAGGGTTGGGGAGGCCGAGGGCAGCTCCATGGACCCCTTCTGGGCAGAGTTCGGCAACTTCCAAGAGCAGCCCCAAACCTGGAAGTGGTTCGGGAGCTGCGGCGTGTAGGCCCCAGCTGGCTACTCAGTGCAGGCGTCCCATGGCAGGGGAGCCAAGCAGGACTGTGCCCCGGCGCAGGCTGTGCGCACCCACAAATGCACGCTGCAGCCTCTGGCTTGGACCCTGTGGCTTTTACTGCCAGAGACCCTGCAGGGGATGGGGTTGGGACGGGGGCTGCAGAGCGAGTCTGCTGCCCTGGCTGGGCCCCCAGCACCACTGCTGTCCCCATCAGAATGTCTCGGCTCAGGGGCTGAGTGTGGGACTTGTACCACAGGAAAGGGAGCAGGTGTCTTCCGGGACTGACTTGACTCTGCTATGCCCGGATGCCCACCGGCTGCATCTCCTGAACCTGAACCAACACATTCCCTGGGCTGCGGCTCCACATCTGTCCTGCTGAGCCCTCAAGACCATTCAGGCTGGGGCCGGCACTGTGTGGTAGCAGGTAAAGCCACCTGCAGTGCCCGCATCCCATAGGGGTGCCGGTTCTAGTCCCGGTTGCTCCACTTCCAATCCAGCTCTCTGCTATGTCCCGGGAAAACAGTAGAAGATGGCCTCACGTCCTTGGGCCCCTGCACCCATGTGGGAGACCCGGAAGAAGCTCCTGGCTCCTGGCTTTGGATCGGCACAGCTCTGGCCATTGCAGCCATTGGAGAGTGAATCAGTGGATGGAAAACCTGTCTCTCTCTCTCTCTCTCTCTCTCTCTCTCTCTGCCTCTCCTTCTCTCTGTAACTCTTTCAAATAAATAAATAAATCTTAAAAAAAAAAAAAAGACCTCTCAGGCTGGACACGGGGACTGTGGAGACTGAAGGAGCAGACGTTGGGTCCCGTGCCCCCACCTTCCAACTGCGAGGTCCTGGCCCACAGAGGCACATGGAATCAAATGGAGCCTACCACGGAGCCCAGTGGCACTGCTGGGATGAAAGCAATGAGCCCCGCGGCACTCCCAGCCCCACTGGGATGGCAGAGCCCCGTCACCCACGTCCACTCCCCCCACCTCGGCTGCAGCAATGGAGCCTGGCCAGGGACTCCCACCCCAGCCCCGTCCCACTGCCCACTAGAGGAATGTGGGGGAGGTGCATGGAAGCTGCTTCTTCGGGCCACCCTTAAAACAACGGGCATCACCCAGACGTGGGGACCACAGACCGATGTCAGCCGCGCACACAAGGCCCACTCAAAAGCCCGGGGCAGGTAGACAAGGGGCCTCTAGACCTGCAGCATCCGCTTCCCCAGACCCTTGTTAGAAACACAAATCCTCAGGCCCCGCCCCGGACCCGCTCATCAGGATTCCTGGAGAGAGTACTGCTCCCGGAGATGGCAGAGGGAGATGGCAGAGCCGCGGGAGGACGAGCAAGGCACCTGGCCTTGGAGCACCATGGCTGGTTCTCAGCATCCCTGTGGGGGAGGGAGCGGGGGGCTGGCTCAATCCAGCCAGATCCAGAAACCCTGCGGACAGGGCAGCCAGGATGTAAACCATGCATGTGAGCTTGGAGGCCACAGGCACCGCAGAGGACACAGGTCTGTGCCACCTGGAGTGCACTAGGCTCTGCTCGGCGACAGCAGACGGGGGCTGGCGTGGCTGCTCTAGGGGGACTCTTTGTCCCAGCAGCCAAACCTGTGTCCTCAGGAGCACAGCGAGGCCCCACCCCATCACACCCATTGGGTGAGCACCAGCAGGGGTGCCTCGGCTACTCACCCTCGCAGGAGACGCCATCCGCCATGATGGCGTAGCCGGGGAAGCAGGAGCACATGGCTGAGCCCCCGACGACACGGCACACCTGCCTGCAGGGCCCATTGTCTGCAGCAAACCGAACAGAAATCAGCAGCTGGCCGGCGGGGGCCCTGGCCCTCCCCACCCCTGGCAGAAACACAGGCCCTGGCTGGCAGCAGGGGGGTGAAAGGGGGAGGGGACGGCGGTGGAATCATAAGGCAGAGAGACCACAGAAAGGAAGGGGAACAAAATGCGGGGAAAGCCTTCGACGAGGGCCACTGCCCACCCCCAGCACATGGCCATGCGCCCCCTATGGCCATGCATCCACCCCCAGCACATGGTCGTGGCCCCCAGTGGCCATGCACCCACCCCCAGCACGTGGCCGTGGCCCCCTGTGCCATGCACCCACTCCCAGCACGTGGCAATGCGCCCCCCTGTGGCCATGCACCCACCCCCAGCACATGGCCATGGCCCCCTGTGGCCATGCACCCACCCCCAGCACGTGGCCGTGGCCCCCTGTGCCATGCACCCACTCCCAGCACGTGGCAATGAGCCCCCCTGTGGCCATGCACCCACCCCCAGCACGTGGCCGTGGCCCCCTGTGGCCAAGCACCCACCCCCAGCACGTGGCCGTGGCCCCCCATGGCCCCTCTGCTCACCTTTGCAGGTGTTCGGCTGTGGCATGGGCAGTGGGATGGTGTTAGGGGCCTCTTGGGCAGACTCCGTCCTCAGCGCAGACTCCGGCCGCAGGGCGTCACCATCTGTCCCCAGACAGGAGAGCAGGAGGAAGCAGGGGCTCAGGTCTTCCCCAGGTCTCAAGGACCAGCAGGCGCCAGCCCCTCTGCCCGGGCACCACACGGACCCCGACCGACCACCTCTTATCTTTATCTCGCGTCTCTGTCTCACAGAAGAGGAAACTGGGGGTGCTCTGGGTGCAGGTGCACCTCGGGCCAGCTCGGGGGGAGGGAACAGGCACCAAGACAGGAACCCAGTCCAGCCCTGGGCGGCTGGTGGGCAGAGAGCCATCTGCACCCAGCTGTGCACCAGGCCCAGTGCTGGGGACACAGTGGGGTTTGCTGAGAGCCCACCTGAGCTGGCCCCTGAGCTTGAAGCCGGGTCGTGGCTCTGGGCCCAGCCCTGCAGGGAAGTCTCTGTCTTCCCCCATTGCTCCTGTTGAGCCAACGTGCGCGGTGCTGGGAACAAGGTACCCCAGGGCCCCAACCCAGGAACTCCAGCCCCCTGCCCAGCCCTCACCTGGGCGACAGGTACGGCCGTCATCCTGCAGTGAGAAGCCGGGAAAGCAGGCACAGCGGTAGGAGCCCACGGTGTTGATGCAGAGGTGCTGGCACAGCTCCCCAGGCAGCAGCAGGCACTCGTCCTGGTCATCGCCCGGCAGGCTGTTGGGCAGCTCAGCCTCTGTGCCCAGCGAAAGGGCCTCCCGGCTCGCCACCTCCGCCTCCGACACTGCCGCGGGAAGCAGCACTCAGGCAGCCTGGCCTGCGCGTGTGGCTGAGAACACGGGCCCCGGGAACCGGGTACAGGTCCTCAGGAGGACCTGCGTGTGCCAGCGGGCAGGACGAATGAGGGAGTGGATGGATGAACGGATGGACAGATGGACAACAGGTGGAGGGAGGGGTGGGGGCTGGGTGAGAGGATGGGCAGGTGCGTAGGTGGGTGGATGGGTAAGCGTGGGCTGCTGACTGCATGGGGAGACAGATGGACAGACATGCAGATGGGCAGAGAGCTGGGAAGGCGGGGAGTGGACAGTGGGAGGCACTGGTGGGAGCTGGCGATAGCCAGGGCAGTGGGCAGCACACAGAACGGAAAGAAAGCTGTTGGAGAAACAAAAGGGCAGCAGGAGCAGGACCAAGGACCCTGTGCAGAGCAGCGAGGTGCGCCTCCCGCCCCAGCTCATGAGGGACCATGCGTCCCCACTGAAGGCCCCACAGTTCTCTCCCCCTCCTCGCCCAAATGCCCCTGCACCCCAGCCAGGGCAGGGCAGCACCCACCTCTCCGTGGTGCCACTGCGGGCTCCGGGGGCCGGCGGACCTCAGGCACCATGAGCGGGTCCTCGCCCTCGCAGCAGGACAGCATGACGTGGTTGCAGGGGTAGCCCAGGTTGGGGTTGGACTCGCAAGCCTCACCCTCGGCCCGCACGCGCAGTCCCAGGCCACAGCAGTCGCAGCATTGCTGCAGGGGGAGGCACGGCCCTCACTGCCTGGCCCTGGCCCTCGCAGCCCAGCAGCCCACACTATCCACACAGGGCCCCAGGACACAGCCCAGAGCCAGGTACCAGGGAACAAATGAGCGCCCGTCCTCGGCACCCCCAGGCGCCTTGCAGGACGGAGGTGCCCCTGCCTCCACTGCCCAGGTCTGCCACAGGACAGGGCTGGTGCGAGCTTGAGTAAATAAATAAACAAAAACATCCTTTTGTGGGAAGAACTGGAGATCCACTCTCAGTCCCCTCACCTTGACCAGCAGACCCCAGGTCTACCCAGGCCAGCTCTAAGACAGTGCCTCCCGGGGCTCTTGCATGGAGAGACATCTCCACTAGGTGGAGCTCTCGAGCATGCTTTTAACAGGCTGACTCCACTTGAAAGTGCATCCTTTTGCTCTCCCCTCTGCTCTTTTACAGGACAAATACAAGATGGCTGGAGATCGGGCAGCCACGTTGGGGCATGCAATGACCTTGAAGATGGAGGTGACAAGCCAAGGATGACCAAACACTCTCTGGAGTGCCGCCCTCCCCCAGAGACCTCTCTCACCACCACCAAGACTCTGATACCAAGTCTTCGTAACCCGTGCCCTCCCCCCCAGTCAGCATGGGGCCCCGTCCGAGATGCCTCCCAGGACCGCCCCACTGCCCGATTCGCCCTCGCCCTCGGCGGCAGTCGGCCGGCTCTCCCGCCCCAGCGTCCGTCTTCCCTTCTTGCTCATCTTCGGTGCAGCATCCGACCACCTCGGAGTACAGACTACATTTCCCAGCACCCCTTACAGCTGGGTGTGGCCCCGGGGACTGAGTTCTAGCCCAGGGGATGCCTGCCCGCAGTAAGGAGTCCTCTTCCACGCAGGGCCCTGGCAGCCTCACTCACAACACCCAGCGGCAGGAGCCACCCGAGCTTCCTTCAACGCATGGGCAAATGCGTGCAGAGAAACAAGATCAGCCTGAACAGGGAAATCCCAATGCTCTAGCTACTACGTGGAGGAACCCTAGGACGTTAGGTGAAGTCAAGTAAACCAGGCACAAAAAGACACGCTGCCTGGCTCCACCTCAACGAGGGCCCCAGAGGGGCGGTGTCACAGACAGGGAGGGGGGCAGGTGCCAGGGGCTGGGCGGGGCAGTGGGGGAGGGTGACAAAGGCTGAGAGGGCAGCGGCGTGGCGTGGCTGCAACACGGTGAGCGTGCTCGATGCCACGGCACTGCAGGCACTGACGTGGCCGACGTGGTCCATTTTACCCGTAGCTCACCACAATCAAAACAACCTGGGGGCTGACGCAGTGGCACAGCAGGTTAAGCCTCTGCTCCTTACGACAGCAGCCCACGTGGGAGCGCCGGTTCAAGTCCTGTGCCACTTACGATCCAGCTCCCTACTGATGCACTTGGGAAAGGCTGCACAAGACAACCTCAGTGCTTGGGCCCCTGCCACCCACGCGGGAGACCTGGATGGAGCCCCTGACTCCTGGCTTCAGCCTGGCCCAGCCAAAGCTATTTAAAGGGGTGAACCAGTGGATGGAAGATCTCTCACTCTCTCTGTCACTCTTTATTCCTCTCTCTGTCACTCTGCCTTTCAAATAAATAATAAATAAATAAATAAAATTTAAAATAGTAATAATAGGGGCCAGTGCTGTGGCATAGTAGGCTAAGCCTCTGCCTGCACCACCGGCATCCCATATGGGCGCCCAGTTCGTTTCCATGAAGCTCCTCTTCCAACCCAGCTCTCTGCTAATGCTCCTGGGAAAGTAGCAGAGGATGACCCAAGTGCTTGGGCCCCTGCACCCGTGAGGGAGACCTGGAGGAAGCTCCTGGCTCCTGGCTTCAGATCATCCCGGCTCCAGCAGTTATGGCCATTTGGGGAGTGAACAAGCAGATGGAAGACCTCTCTTTCTGTCTCTCCCTCTCTCTCTCTGTAACCCTGCCTCTTAAATTAATACATGTTTTTTAAATGATAATAATATCAATGAACTGAAAGAAGCAGGCCACTTGCCCCCTCCTCCCGCCTCTGTCTGGAGTCTGAGTGGAACCCCAGGCCACAAGGCCAGAGGGTGACGCTGGCAGAGCCACGGACAGCAGGCGCCTGAGTTCCTGTCCCCGATGACCAGAGCCACTTGCTCTTCCGCTCAGCCCCGGCTCCAGCTCCCGGCATGTGCGGCAGAAACCAGTGCTGTCAGGAGCTCTCCATTACTTGGAGCCAAACAGATGTGCGGGCCCTGCCGCCCCGGCCAGCGTGGGCTCCAAGACACAATGAGCTCCTCCCACAAACCCTCCCGGAGCCCCAGGACCGTCCCCTTGAGGCCCCAGCCCGAGAGCTCCGAGCAGCCTGTCTCTCCTGCAGCCAGAGCCGCTGGGCCGCCCGCCCGCCTCCTGCACCTTCCTGCCTCCGGGCATCAGCTCACGCTGTTCCCTCTGGCCAAGGCGCCCGCCCCTTCTCTCTGCCCCACTGCTCACCCCAACACCACTGTCCACCTGGGACACCCTCCCTCCATGCCCAGTCCCCACCGCTGCCAGAGAGGACCCAGGCTCTGGCCTTCAAATCCACCCATGGCACTCAGGTGAAACCAGAGGCTTTTTGATGACAGACAGGCTGCGACCTGTCCTGTGACCTCCCCACTGGCTCTGCTCCAGCCATGCAGGCCGACGCACCCTCTAGGGACCGGTTAGCCCGGCTCCTACCCCAGGACACTTGCACTAGTGCTTCCTGCTGCATGGAAAAAACCTGCAGATACCCGCAGGGCTCACTCCACCCCTCCTCCAGGGTTTCTGCAAATGGCCCCTCCCAGTGGGGCCGTCCCCAGCCCCGCGCTTGTCCCTGCACCTCCTAACACACCACGCAGGAATGTGCTCATCTCCGTCTCCATCCCTCTGACCGGAAAGCAAGGGGGGAGCGACTGCCACTGTTACTCATGGCTGCACCCTTGGCCTGCAACAGGCCCAGCCCACGTGAGTGGCCATGGCCATTAACTGTTAGAATCATCACTCTGTTTCCTGTGTACACAAAGAGCCCCCACCCCAGGCGTGAGGTCCCTGTGCCACCCAGTGGACCCCGGGCTGGACTTGCCTTGTAGAGGACCACGCCGCAGGTGTCGCTGTCCTCGGCCCCGCATGCTGCGCCTTCCTTGGCCGCCATGACGCCGGCCACGCAGCTCTTCTCCTTGAGGTAGGAGACACAGCAGTGCTTCTGGGCTGTCCTGCAACACAGGGGATGCTAAGCCTCGCCCAGAGAGGACGGGTACCCGGCCAAGCCCGCAGCAAGCCGGGGCCAGCCCCAGTCCCGGGACCCTCACGGCTGCGGGTCCCTGACCACCGAGGAAGAGGCGACGTCACTGACAGACCCCCACCAAGAAGGACAAGGAGACCCCATCCCAGGAAGGCTGGGGGGAGGGGCACCCTGGGGAGAGCAGCCCGCAGGAAGGGGTGAGTCCCCCATCCCGAGAGCTAGACAAGCGCGCTCCAGGGCCCCGCACAGTGCCCATGGGGGCTGCAGTGGGGAACGGAGAGGGACACGGTTTGAGCGCCGCGTGTTCCAAAGAAGACGGCGGAGGCCGGATATCAGACACCATGAGGCCCTCCGGAGGCCACGCCGCCAGCGAGCTGCCAGCCCGCGGGCAATCCCGCCCTCATTCGGACCCTCACCCCTCTCATCTGGCAGAGGCGGTGTCACAGCAACGGCTGCTGAGAGCCCCCTGGGCCGGCAGAGGGCGGCCGAGGCGTAGAGGAGGGCACAGGCAGCAGACGGGCTGGGGAGGGGGCAGCCTTGTGCAGACCCCAGGTGGCAAAGCGGGGAAGGGAGAGGGGCCGCCGGCCACGCAGGGGGGCAGCCCCCCGTGCCAGCAGGCCTCGACTGCCCACTCCAACTGCACTCTCCTCCAGCGACCAAACACCTGCGGCCCCCCGACTGCTGGGACCAGTCTCGTGCTCTCTGTGCTTGCCGAGCGCCTGGCCGGGCGGCCCACTGCAGCCGCACCACCCCCACCCTTGCACACCGGGAAGCAGGGGTCCAAGGCAGGCAGGCACGCGGAGCAGGTGACCAGGCGCGGGCTCCCTACCTGCAGACGTCACCCTCCAGGCCGCCCTCGGGGATGTCCAGGCACTCATCATTGTCGATGGCCCACTGCTGTCCAGCTGCGCAGCACGTCTCAATCAGGTCCTTGGTGGAGCCTGCGGGTGTGACACAGGGAGGCGGTGGGGGCCGCCAGGTATGGCAGGTGCTGCCAGGGCCCATGCAGCGGGGACGCTGGTGCCTGAGGTGGGAGGGTGACAGGCGCGGCCCACCCTGGCAGGTACGTTCACGTCGTCTCAGAGCAGAGTCTGCTCTGGGCAGGCGCCCCTGGGAAGTCCTCCTCCAGGCCCACAACACTGCCCACGAAAGGACGCCCACACCACGCTATTTGAGGGAGGGGTCGGAGCAGCCTGGCTGTCCCTCACAGGGGCAGAGTGCATGAGTGAAACTCAGGGAGGTCCCACGTGGAGGGCCCCGTAACCACGAGCAACAGACCCGAGGGGCACCCAACAAGGACACGGGACACAGAACACCACACCGCAGGGGAGACGCACCAGAAGACAGATTAAAAACACCGAGCCCAAACCAACCGTGCACACTATGCCGAAGTCGTGAGAACAGCACACAGGCGCTGTCACCCGTGGCGGGGCAGTGGGGGTGCACGGAGGGAGCTGGATCAAAGAGAATCACACACACACGGATAAGACGAGGAGAGGTTGTTGGGAAAGGACACGGCAGCCGGCCCCGGGGGCCGACAGCAGTGACACGTGCCCCAGGCTCAGGTGGAACACGCAGGAGGGGCAACAGGAATGCACCCGGTCACTCCGAGCCGTGTGGGCAGGCTCCATTCCAGCACTGCCCACGGGGACCGTCCCCCTAAGGATCGGCGTCCTTCCGCGTGTGGGGACGGCACGGCCACACGGGTGCGGAGGCTCCACACAGTCCGAGAGGCGGAGGAACAGGTGCGCAGGGGAAGGCAGCGGCGAGAGCGAGGGCCCGCCCCGCGCCATCCGCCTGTCTGCTCGGCCATGCAGCGAGTCTCTCTGCCTCCCCGGCTTCCAGCCCCCTCAGTAACACGGGGACGAAGAGCCTCACCGGCAAGCAGGACTGCTCCGCTAGGGTGAACAGAGCCCCCCCATCACCGAAGTCCGTCAGACACAGGCCACGAACTCCACACGTGCTGGGCAGCACGCCGGGCACCCCCACCAAAGTCGGTGCCGCGACGGAACTGCCACCAACGGCGATACCAGCAACTCAGTAAAGCAGGAAGTAAGACATCAGTCATAGGAGCAGACGGCAGACCTCGGCGTGTCCGCAGAGGCCCGCTGCAGCCACCAGGAGGAGCTCCAGCTGCCCCAGCCGGCCCCAGCCACCTTGACCCAGCACAGCGAGGCTGAGACCCAGCAGCTGCCCACCCCAGCTCACTGCCCCGCCCTCAGTGCCACCGACACCAAGCTCAGCTCCACGGGCAGCGGCAGGGAGCGGTGGCCGGGGAGGTACCTGCCAGCAGGGACAAGAAGCCATCATGTGGAAGGTTTGGGGACAGTCAAGTGGCTTGGTGGAGGAAGGGAAATGGTGTTACCCGCAGGAAGGACACTGAGGCAGATGGATGTGGGCCGGGCAGCCCCCAAGAAGACCCCCAGGCAGAAAAGGTGCAGGGGCCCCTGACATCACAGGCCCTGGTGGGGCTCCCGTTCCAGCAGGAGACACAGCAGGCGAGTCTCCACATTTCAAGGTATTCCACGCAGTGACCAGAGACCCCAGGACAGTCAGAGGGTGGGGACGAGGGATGGCTCGTATAGGCCAGGCCTGACCATGCCAGCCCACAGCCGGGGAGGGATCCCAGGGCGCCCAGCCCAGCACTCCAGCCCTCCAGGGTGGGCAAAGTGACGGGGGCAGGAGAACCAGCCAGACGCAAGATACAGAGAGCCCAGGGTCCAAATCGTGATTCCACAGCCCCTCCTTGTCAGAGACAGCCAAGATGTCCAGAAGCCTCCGGACCACAGAGGCAGAGCCAGCGGTGGCCGCTGCACCGGCTCAGAGTGCTTGTGCCTGGGGATGCACAGGGCGGGGCTGACTGCACCGTGCTCAGGCTCAGCCGTCCAGGAAGAAATGAACTTGGGCATTCCAGCAGCCAGATGCGAACAGCAGTAAGAAACAACTGGAGGGGCCGGCGCTGTGGCATAGCGGGCTAAGCCGCCACCAGCAGCACCAGCATCCCATGTGGGTACTGGTTTAAGTCCCGGCTGCTCCACTTCTGATCTAGCTCTCTGCTATGGCCTGGGAAAGCAATAGAAGATGAGCCAAGTGCTTGGGCCCCTGCACCTGCGTGGGAGACCCAGAAGAAGCTCCTGGCTCCTGGCCTCAGGTTGGTGCAGCTCTGGCTGTTGCGGCCACTGGGGGAATGAACCAGCAGATGGAAGACCTCTCTCTTTGTCTCTCCCTCTCTCCATCTGTAACTCTGCCTCTCAAATAAATACATCTTTAAGAGAGAGAGAGAGAGAAAAGAAACGAAACGACAGGATGTCTCTAAGAGCCTGCTTTCTGCCTTGCTACCACAAACCCGATCCACCCACATTACCGGTGGCTGCCCCGGACTGTATCATTTTTACCCCAAGATGTGTCTTTTCGGTCAGGACACCTGCTCTGCTTCAAAGCCTGGTTTTCCTTGATACTGAAAACCATTCCACATTGACCAAGTGTAAATGTTCATTCACTTCTAATTTGTAAGAAAATGTTACAACTTAATGTTTTCCCCAAAAAAAAGTGAACTGCCCACACCTGTGAATGAAGTTCTCAAGTAGCAAAGGTCTGAAAAAACACGGAAAGGTGAAAAGGGCACAGGAATCACACCAGGGACCACGTTATCACTTGCAGATGCTGTTTCGTCTTCCCAGGAAATCCAGATCAAACACAACTCACAAAGCAGTAGGCAAACAGTAATCAGGGGCCTGCGCTGCGGCGTAGCCCTTAGCATCCACCTGCAGCAACGGAATCCCGTAGGGGCTCCAGTTCAGGTCCCAGGTGCCCCTCTCTGATCCAGCTCTCTGCTGTGGCCTGGGAACGCAGTGGAAGATGGCCCAAGTGCTTGGGCCCCTGCAGCCACGGAGGAAACCCAGCTCTGGCTTCAGATCAGCCCAGCTCCAGCTGTTGCAGCCATTTGGAGGTGAACCAGAGGATGCAGGACCTCACTGTCTCTCCCTCTCTTGTCTGTAACTCTGTCTCTCAAATAAATACATGAATTGTTAAAAAGAAAAAGAAAAAACACTAATCAACATTGATTTTTATAAGGTGGCCAAACACAAAATCCATATACTCCCATTAGTGACTGTGTTAGCACCAGGACACGGAAAACAGAAACAAATTAGCAATGACTTGGCAGTGGGCACACGCTAAGGAGGAGAGAAAGTGTGGGTGAGTGGAGGTAGCACAAGGCTCTACTCAGTCAGCACCTTAGGATGTCAGTACTTTTCTATTTCGTCAGCAGGATAAGCCACCGCCCGTGGCGCCAGCGTCCCCTGTGAGCGCCCCTTCCAGTCTGGCTGCTCCTCTGATCCAGCTCCCTGCTAGTGCACCTGGAAAAGCAGTAGAGGATGGCCCCATTCCTCAGACTCCTGCCACCCACATAGGAGACCTGGAAGGAGCTCCCGGCCCCTGGCTTCAGATCAGTCCAGCTCCAGCCATTGCGGCCACCTGGGGAGTGAACCAGCCGATGGAAGATTGCTTTCTTTATCTCCCTTTCTCTCTCATTCTGCTTTCTAATTACATAAAATAAATCTTTTTTAAGACACAATCTCCTGGGGCCAGCGCCATGGCAAAGTAGGTTAATCCTCTGCCTGCAGCGCCAGTATCCCATATGGGTGCCAGTTCTAGTCCCGGCTGCTCCTCTTCCAATCCAGCTCTCTGCTGTGGCCTGGGAAAGCAGTGGAAGATGGCCAAGTCCTTGGGCCCCTGTGCCCATGTGGGAGACCTTGAAGAAGCTCCTGGCTCCTGGCTTCAGATCAGCTCAGCTCCAGCTGTTGCGGCCATTTGGGGAGTGAACCAGTGGATGGAAGACCTCTCTCTCTCCCTGTCTCTCCCTCTCACTGTCTGTAACTCTACCTCCCAAATAAATAAATAAAGTCTTTTAAAAAGAAAAAAAAAAGATACAATCTCCTTCAACAGAAGCCTGAAGTCCCACTCCAACTGGCACCAAATCTGTCAAGCTGATGTGAAAACTCATCTTAAAAAAATGCTCAGAGATACCCAAGAATTTTTCTGAAAAAGAAGGTAAAAAAAAAAAAAAAAAAGAAGAAGAAGAAGAAGAAGGCTTCGCTCGGCCAGTGTCAGAATTCACTTTAAAGTTCTAAAATGCAAAACAGACAGGCGAGGAGAGGAGGCCAGAGCCCAGTGCAGGAATCTGGGCTCCCACGAAGGCAGGATCCGAACTCAGCACATCTCACACATGTTGGGGGGCTCCTGCTCCCAATCTAACAAGACAGGGTTAGAAAACGATGTAGGGTCAAGAGCACCTTCTTCAGAAATAAAACCCAAGAGGACACAGGGAGCCCCAACAGCGCGGGCGCCTGGATGCCCCTGCCCTGCCTCTGCCCTCCGCCTTTACCGCTCTGCCTCCTCGAGTTTCCTTTCCCCGTCGTTCCCCCGCTGTGGCAGTGCCGGCTCCAAGGTGGCTCTTATCAGTCTGTCCAGGGCACATCCCAGCCCCTGGCACGGCACCTGGTGGAACGGATCAGACCCCCGAGCAGACGGGGGCCACTGCGTCACAGGGCAGGGGCAGTGCTGACCATGTGCACAAAGCACAGCCCAGGCCCAGGACTCAGGCAGCCTGGGGGCCAGGCAGGGCCCTGCGGCCACCTGCTCCAAGGCCACAGACAGGGTCAAGACTGTGCAGCCGCCCAGAAGCACAGCACCGCCCACTGCTTCAGCCCCTCTCGTTACGATCTGCCCATGCAGGAGTCTCCCTTTGCTTGAATACTTCCGGCAACAGGGAGCTCACTGTCCGCACAGCCTGTCCCTTGTCTGCACAGCTCAGACTCACAGCATTCCTTCTGTTATGGGACGGACTCCTTCCTCCTTAGGCCTTCTCCAAGATGGCCTTACAGGGATTAGGAGATTGCAACAGATCCTGGGTCTTGGCCAGAGGACTGGAGATGGGTGTGCGCCGGGGAGAATAGTGACAGCTCCGACAGATGAGCGCTGGCCACCAGCCATGCCCAGCCCCCGCTTGTGAACACTCAGCCACCCCACGTGCACCCACAGGCGACTGGATACAGCCCACCCTGCAGGCCCCCTCTGCCTCCAACCTGCAGCAGCCCGAGGGCAGCCCGGCCTTCCTGGGGACGGAGTGCCTTCCCCTGCCGCTCCGTGGCCATGGCCAGGTTCAGCCTGCGCCTGGCCCTCTGCCCCTCTCTGCTGCCTTCCTCACCCTGGCTTCCCTCCCTCGCAAACAAAGGAACTTGAGGCTGTGAGCTCCACACTGGGAGGGCCACCCACTGGGAGCAGGGGTCAAGCCCCAGGGCCCCTGCCCCACCCCAGTCCCCGGGTCATCTCCTCCAGGATCCCTCCCTGTCCCCAGCGTCCACCCTTGCTGTTTTGCAAGCTCCTGAGGTCCAGCCTCAAGGTCAGCTCCACCCCCTCCACCCCCACCTTGTCCCCTCCCACATGGGTGCGCAGCTGCCCTCTTCCTGGGGTCCCCACGCTGCCCAGGTCTTCCCTTATCAATGAAGGGTGGGCGTTCCCTTTCCTCGCCTCCTTCCTCCAACCCATCGCCCGAGGACCACCTCTCTCCTGGCTCTAGCCTGCCTGCTCCCTGCGCTCACCTCTGCCTCATCTTGCAGAGGGAGCCCCACTGATTGATGGTTCAGATTCCTGAGCCCCCTTCTCTGACCCTTCTCACTCGGTCTCAGGCTCATGCTCGCCCCGGCACCTTTTCACTCGCTATGCCACCTGCTGGAGAGCTGCTGCCCTCAGGACAAAGCGCGTCTCCCTGGCCAGGGTCCACGCAGCACGCCCGCGCCCTCCCCTTGCACCCGGCCACACACACCTTTCCCTGCTACACAGACAGGCTGTGCCACATTGGGGCCACCCTCCCTCTACCCAATCCAACTACATTTCCCTCAAGAACCCACAAAGATGTGGTCCCTGCCCTTTTAAGATCCACTTATTTGAAAGGCAGAATGATAGAGAGAGGAAGAGATAGGGCTCTTCCACACACTGGTTCATCCCCCAAATGCCCACAACAGCCAGGGCGAGGCCAAGCTGAAGCCAGGAGCCTGGAACTCCATCTGGGCCTCCCGCATGGGTGCAGGGATCCAAGCACTCGGGCCACCTTCCACTGATTTCCCAGTGTCTTAGCAGGGAGCTGGATGGGAAGCAGCCGGCGCTGGAACCACGTGGCGAGCAGCAGCTTAACCCCTGGGCCACAGTGCCAGGCTGACCCCGGCCCCCTGTCTGCTGGCTCCAGCCAGCAGCACTGCTGCATTCAGCAGTCCCCTCCTGGGTTCCCTCACACTCACACCAGGGGACACGCTTGCCCCAGCCACCAGAGGGAGGGCAAACAGCCAAGTATCAGGCTGAGACACCACAGGGCTCCAAGCACCCGCTGGGGGTGTGGCAGCAGGCCAGGGCAGATGTGGGCTGGATGGAGCGGTGCAGGCCGCCGTGCAGTGTGTGTGCATCATCCCGCCAACAACACGACGTCAGCGGGCTTCTCCCTTCCCCACACACCGCGGGTTTACCACACACAGCCCGTGGCTTCGGACGTAACCAGCAAGAATTCAAGGCTTCACCCGCCGCCTCGCCTCCACACAGGAGTTTCCATCTCGGGTCACCAAGCTGAGGACAGGTTCGCCGCTGCCACCCTGCATGCACAGGGGTCCAGCCGGGCCCACTATTCGTCCGTCCACTGAGCTGCCACTTCCCCACCTGTGAAAGGGGCAGACTGCCCCTCCTCCCAGTCATGAAAGATGTGCAGACCCCAGTCCTGTACATGGGGGCGGGGCCCCGGGATCCAAGGAATTGCTGCGCCCACACACCAGCACACAACTGTGCACCTGAGGGCCAAGGTTGGACAAAGCCAGGCAAGGCTGTTCTGGTAGCAAAAGTCAGAGGAAACTGGTGACAGTGAGGGGGGTGGGATGCAATTCCCGGCCCTCAGCCTGCTGCACCCAGCCCCCCACGAGAAGAAGCCTAGCTGGGGAAGGCAGGAGGATTCCGAGACTAAGATAAGCTAAAGACTTGAGCCTGAAACGCAGGAGCCAGCTCAGTGCCCTGCGCCAGACCCATGAGGACAAACACTGTGATCCCACTGGCGTGAGAGCCCCAGGGAGCTCAGATTCCCAGGGACAGAAGGCAGGAGGGCGGGCGCTGGGGGCTGGGAAGGGGGGTGGGGAGCTGCTGTTTCCTGGGGACAGAGTCTCAGTTTAGGAAGATGAGGGCGTTCTAGAGACAGACAGCTTAATGCCACTGAGCTGCATAGTCAGAAACTGGGAAAGTCCTGCTCCATGATCAATGCACTGCAGTGTGAGAACAGGGTGCCCCAGCATTTGCCCTCTGGGAATCCCACCTGCAGCCAGACGCCCCCTTGAACACAGGAGGTGGGGGGTGGGGGGAGACGCTCGCGGCAGGTGCACGGCGGCAGCAAACCTTCCAGAAACAATGCTCGTCCCCGTGATGAAGCAACTGATGTCCCATCCACACATCCCTCTGCAGGTGTTAACCAGACTCAGAGCTGCATGCGGGGATCCGGAACAATCTCTGAATGTCTCTCAATAGCAGTGCCAAGGGTCAAAGCTGACTATGCCACCATCTGCCGTTTTACAGGGAGTCTTTTTGAAAGAAGCCCCAAGACACTGGCTGGCAAGAGTGGAGGCGGTCCTGGGGAGAACCCCAACTCAGAGAGGAAAGAAACGGATGTGTCGCTATCTACTCTCTTTGTATGTGGCATTTGATTGTGATCCCAGCCAGGTCCCACGCGTTCCAGAAACTTCTGTGAGAAAAGGATTGAGATTGTGGGGACTCGCACTTCCTGCACTTCCTTTGATCGCAAGCACAATGGGTGCCCAGAACAACCCAGTGCAGAGGTCACGACCCCTCTGGACAGGCCCCTCTCCCCGCCTTTAAAGCCCTCAAGAATTCTGGCTTGGGAAATGCTGCAGAGAAAGGTCTTCACCTGGCGGGGGGGTGCAGGGGCCACCTGTGTGGACAGGATGTTTGCGGGGCCTGTGCAAACAGCGCAGGGCGGACCGGGCCGCCCCATGCTCTCAGCAGCCTGGCTGCTCTGTGGGTGGGGGCAGGGGCTAGCCCTGCGGGCCCTGGGCAGGTCTTTCCTGACCACCCTCAGTGCCTTGAGTCTTTTTATGAGGTCTGCAAAGTGGACAAGCAAAAAGGATTCACAAGCTCATCTCTGTCTTCCAGTGCCCAAGTCCACAGAAATGTACAGGGCAAGGCGAAAGCCAACAGGAGCCGCTGGGCAGAGGGCTCCGCCTGTACCCTGTGAATCTGGCCTGAGAGATGCGTCCTGGACCACACTGGCTGGGCAGCTGCACCCACACTCCCTCACCTGCTCCCACGTGCCCACAGCTCCTGCTGGCACCTCCCAAACACCATGCTCTTGGGCAGGGCACGGACAGCCTGCACCCCATACACAGCTGCCACCTCACCCACTGCACCTGCTGTCCACTGCAGCCCAGCCCGGGGAGGAGCGGGCATGCTCCTGAGGTGCCTGGCTGTACCCCACGCCCATTCCACAGCTGAGAAAGGAGACACAGCTTGCCCCGGACCACACACCCAAGCCGAGGGCAGCCATGGGATTTGAACTCAGGCTGTGGCTCCAGCCAACAGCTCTTGGGCAGAGCTTGAAGGAATGAAATGAGGAGAGAGGAAGGCAGGATGGAGGTCAGGGGAGGTCACAGCCGTCCTGGCCAGGCCCACCCCCAGCATGGGCTCTCAGCCATCACTCCATCTGCACGGGGCTGGCAGTCGGTGGTCAAGCTCTGGGCCCCCCTGCCTCCTCCACGAAGGCCGCCTGGAGCCAAACCTGCCCACCCAGCTCTGCCAGGTGGAGCTGCCCAGCTGTTTCCTGGCCCAGCTGTGGACCACTCCTCCCAAAGAACCTGCAGAGCCACCACCCCAGCCAGCAGAACCCGGGCCCAGAGGAGCAGAGAGCCATGCCCAATGCTATGGGGTGGCCATGGTCATTTGTGAGGCAGCCCTCACCCCAGGGGCCTCTGGGTGGCAGGGCTGCTGCTGCGCCCAGGAGTGGTGAGCAAAGCTTCTGAGCAGACACAAGCACACCATGGGGTGGACGCAGATGCCCACCAGGCCCTGGGAGCCCTGGGCAGCAGAGGCCTCCAACCACAGCATCTGAACACCTATGGGGCTTGGCTTAACACCCATCTCCAGCCTCCCACACACCCACTCGGGGCCCAAGACTTTCCCAAGGGTCTCCAAACACGTTTGTGGCGGGAAAACAGCACAGCTCCAAACACCAAAAAGAAACCACCAAATAGAAACACAAAGACGTTCACTTAAGATCTACAGATGTCACAAGAGACTCCCCAGCCCCACCTTCCCGGTCCAGTGCAGCCCCGTTCACCTCAGCACCGAAGGAACCTGGGCACCAGGAACTTGGCAATGATGGGAGGTGGGGGCAGAGCTGCTTCAGAAAACAATTGACTGAGTAACCAATTGATTTGAAAGGCAGAGTGACAGAGAGGGAGAGACGGAGATCTTCCATCCGCTGGTTCACTCCCCAAACTGCTATGACAGCCAGGCTGGGCCAGGCCAAGACCAGGAGCCTGGAACTCCACCTGGGTCTCCCACATGGGTGGCCCACGTCCCCGGGCACAGGAGCAGAGATCTGGATGGGAAGTGGAGCAGCTGGGACTGGAGCCGGCATTGCACGGCTCTGCACGACCTCGTGTGCCACAGCACAGGTCCTGGGGGAGCTGCTCTGAAGCTGGGGCTGCTTTCGTGGCGGGGTGGGGGTGGCGAGAGGGGAAGGGCCACACCAGCCAGCCCTCCCTGGGACTTCTGAGTGATGCTCCCGACAAGTCTGATGTCAGGGAGAACGATCTTGTTCTGGAAGGTGAGTTCGGCACAGAACCAAGATCAGAGGGCAGCTCTACCTGGCCCCAAGGCCTGAAGATGCTGACTCGTGTTCTGGATCCCACGGTGAGCATGCAGGCTGTCTCTAACCCATGGACCCTTAACATCCGCAGAGCTTTAAGGAGAATCCAACATGGCCCAGCAGCTGCTGAATTCAATTTGAATTCTTCCATTCTATCAGTGACATCCGAAGAATAGTCAGAATTCTGTGCAGCCCCTCCCCACCCCGCCCCATTCGTGGGGAGGGGGCGTCTGTTCTCCCACCTTGCTACTGTGGACATCATGACGTGGTACACATACAACCTGGAGAGGCCACAGAGCATCTGCCCTCTCTCGTGGAGCCCTGCCATGCGCCATGTGAATGCGTTGGGTCCGTGGACTAGGGACCACCACCCCAGCAGAGGCCCTACCTGACCAGCCAGATGCCAGGCTGGCCATTGGCTGACCACAGACATCAGCCACGCCGGGCCCACGTCAGCAGAGTCCACAGGATCGTGACCCAAATACGTGGATGGAAAAGGTAACTAACACCAGCCACAATTTGTGGCCCTCAAAAGGTTAAAAGCAACACAGTTGACAACAGTATCAACCATCAGCTAGTTAGGAATGGATCTAAGTAAAGACGTCTAAGACTGCTACAGAAAAACCACAAAACAATCTGCAAGAGAAAAGAGAAACCAGGCGGGCACTGTGGTGTAATAGGTTAAGCTGCTTCCTGTAACACCGACATCCCATATGGGCGCAGGTTTGAGTCCCGGCTGCTCCACTTCCAATCCAGCTCCCTGATGCTGTCCCTGGGAAAGCAGCGAAAGATGACCTGAGTATTTACTACCCTGCCACCCTCGTGGGAGACCAGGATGAAGGTCCTGGCCCCTGGCTTCGGCCTGGCTGTTGCAGCCATTTGGGAAATGAACAAGTAGGTGGAAGATTTCTCTCTCTCCTCTCTCTGTAACTGCCTTTCAAAATAAATAAATACATCTTTTTAGGAAATAAACAAGAGCAACGTAAATTAGTGGGGGAATGGATCACATTCATGAGATTAAAACCGTGCTGTTCACCTGTCAGTGCCCTCACAGCCGAGCTCTGGATTCTACACACCAAGAGTCAAAATCCTCGCAGGTATTTTTTTTAAAGATTTCTTTCTTCATTTGCAGGAGTTACACACAGAGAGAGGGAGAGACAGAGGAAGAGGTCTTCCATCTGCTGGTTCACTCCCCAGATTGCGTGAAAAAGCCAGTTTACGCCAGGTCTTCCACATGGGTGCAGGGACCCACGTGCTTGCCTTCTGCTGTTTCCCTAGGCCACCGACATAGAGCTGGATCAGAAGAGCTGCTGGGACATGAACCAGCGGCGGCTTTCCCTGCCACCTTACAAGGCCAGCCCTGCCAGCAGCTTTTTAAAAATAGAAACTTATGGGCTGGGGGAAGGCGGCTGGTGCAGTGGTCCCATGCTGGAATTCCATTCCCCATTCCAGCTTCCTGCTGACGCACCTGGGAGGCAGCGGGTGAGGGCTCAAGGACTTGGGTCCCTGCCACCCACATGGGAGACCAGGATGGCGTCCCAGGCTTCTCATTTCAGCCTGGTCCAGTCTTGGCATTGTGAGAGTGAACCAGTGGAAAGATATGAAAGGTATCCCTCCGCCCACCCCATATCCTGGCCTTCAAATAAGAAAAAACAAACATTTTAAAATTTAAAAAAAAATAGGAAAGGAAATTAGCAAGCTGATTCTTGATTTATTTGGAAATGCAAAAAACTTGGGGTAGACAAAATAAACTAGGGGAAAGAAGAAAGCTGGCGAACTCCCATTAGCAGATCCTCAGAATCCCTCTAGGGCTGCAGGAAGCAAGAGAGTGGCACTGGTGTGAAGACAGGAGGCGGTGGGACGGAGCAGAGCCAGGCGGAGGCGCTCAGCGTGTCCCTGAGACAGCCAGCGAGGGGCCACAGATGGGCAGGGGGCGCTCTGGGGCCCCCCGCGGTGGGTCAGCCATCAAACGCCTGAGTGGACCAGCAGTGCCTGCATCGCAGGCAGAAACAGATCCTGGGGGGACTTGAATGTGAAACACTGAGACAATGAGACTTCTAGGATGTGACAAGGGACAGGGTCTTTAAGTCACAGATTGCTCAGGACACAGAAGCAAGGAGCATCCCAGGGACGGGACCCGCACCCCTCAACACAGAAAGCATCGCTAGGGAGCGGAAGGGGCAGGTCACGGGGTGGGACGAGACGTGTAAGGGACCAATCAGGACAAAGAAAGGCACTTCAGACCCAGGCAGACAGCAACAAGACAGCCCACAGTGAGACAAAGCTGCCCACCATGACAGCTGCGGAGGGAACAGGAGTGAAAGCCATCTCCAGACACTGGGACCCAGAGGGCGACAACCAGCACGGGCGAGGAGGGGCAGCGACTGCACTGACAGCGGGGGACAGCTGACCTGGCCATGTGCTCTGGAAAACCATGAGCAAGCATCAGCCAACACCACCGCCTATTAAAAAAAAGTTTGTTTACTTACCTGAAAGGTAGAGTAACAGATGGAGAAAGAGAGTCCAGGCTGGGCCACAGCAAAGGTAGGAGCCAGGAGCTTTATCCAGGTCTCCCACGTGGGTGCAGGGGCCCAGGCACTCCGGCCATCCTCTGAAGACTGCCCAGGCGCATTAGCAGGGAGCTGGATCGGAAGTGGAGCAGCCGGGGATGTGGGTGTCACGGGCAGTAGCTCAACCCACTGCACCACAATGCCCACCCCCACTTTACGGGGATCCTGTCCAACAGACATGAACACTGCTTACAGCCACTGCATGCACGCATCACGCTCCAGAACCACCGGATGTCCATCAACTCCAATAGAGTGGAGCGAACCATGACTGCTTCTGTCAATGGGATAAAATAAAGAGTGATGGTTCTGGATGGACCATGGGCACAAGATGACAGGCTGAGTCCCCAGCGCTTATCCTATGCTACAGAAGCCAAGCACAAGCAAGATCACGATGTTCGGTCACCGTGACCCAAGACAACCGCCAGAACAGGCCAAGAGGGGCCAGAGTTGTGGTGCAGCTGGCTAAACCTCCACCTGCGGTGCCGGCACCCCACAGGGGCACAGGTTCAAGTCCCAGCTGCTTCTCTTCCAATCCAGCCCCCTGCTGATGGCCTGGGAAAGCAGTGGATGTTGGCCCAAGTGCTTGGGCCCCTGTATCCATATGGGAAACCGGAAGAAGCTCCTGGCTCCTGGCTTTGGATTGGCACAGCTCTGGCCATTGCAGCCATTTGGAGAATGAACCAGCGGATGGAAAACCTCTCTGTCTCTCTCTTTCTGTCTCTCCCTCTCTATGTCTGTAACTTGGCCTCTCAAATAAATAAATAAACCTTAAAAAAAAAACCTGGGAAGAGGCACCAAGCACATTCTGGAGAGCTGGGAACGTCTCTATCTTGGTGGTGAGCGCCTGGTGTTGGGGTAGACAACTCGGCGTTGCAGGCACAGACTCAGAGCTGTTCTAAGGCACCTGTGTCCTCCTGGCCACACAGCACACCAGACAGGAAGTCCTACAAGTCGCCATTAGGAGGAGGTCAGAGATCGTTGTGAGCTGAGCCCCGCCTCAAAGGATTGTGCAGGGCTGGCCAGCCACGCCGGGCAGCCACGCCGGGCAGCCACGCAAGGCAGCCAGGCTCCCTCTCCCAGGGGAACTGCGAACGCTCTCTCCTGCGTTACTCGGACCTGCTGCTCCCTGCAGCTTGCAGTCCTGCACACACAGAAGCTTGCTGGACCCTGGATCTTGAGAGAGTAGGAGCTATTTACAGATGAATCTCACAAACGACTCAATTCTATTCTTTCTGGTATAACACAATTCCTAATTCCTCCTGCCTGCAGACAGCTTAACGCGAGGGGACTTCAGACAGCATGTGGAAAAAGGAGCTTTCTCCTCTTGGGCAGACAGGAAGTGGGCACCAGCGCTGTCCAGCACAGCTTCCTACAAAGTGCCAGGTGAGTGCACTGGCCAGGGAGGTGTTGACTCAGAGCCCTGTCCAGACCCAAGGGCCAGGGCCACACCAGGGAGGGGTCTCAGGGGTGAGTCTGGGGGCTAGGGCTGCATCCCCAGAGCATTCTTCCCAAACCAAACTCCCAACACCTTTCCCTTGCAAACGGGACGTTGCCAGCTTGGTGAGGAAGGGGCAGCCACACAGTGGACCTTTGATTGGTTCCCACCACTGGCCCTGGCCCGTGCTCTGAGCCCCAGGCTCGTTCTCCCAGGGCTGACATGGCACAAGCCGCTGGCTCTGACACTTCCAGTGTGAGAGCTGCCAGGGCCCCGCCCCAGGCCTGAGGCTGCCATCTCAGGTGCACCTGCCACACCTCCCCACACCTCACCAAGCCTTCCCCAGGCTCAGATGCTGCCGCCCAGCACCGCACTGTGCCCGTCCCAGTGTATGAAGCCCTTCGAGATACCACCCCAGCCAAAACGGGAGGTCAGCATGGAGAGCGCCAGGCTGAGCATCAGGGCTTCTGGGCCCCATCTCTGAGCGCATCAAGCCTCTGAGGTCCATTCCCAGTCCCAAGCCTCTGTGGGGTTCCTGATCGCATCCCCACGGGCAGGAATCACCAATCTGTGAGCCCAGGGTGTGGTGTAAAGGCACCACACACTTCCTTGGTGCTTTGAAACATTTGAATGAATTGCCAATAGTTGCTAAGCAGGGGCTTCCCCATGCTCCAGGCTCCTGCTAGAAGACCTGAAGCCGTGGGCCACGCAGGGCATCTGTGGCACCTGGGCTGGGCAGCAGGCACCGGTCTCCGGCTCCCACCGCTTCCAGGCCGTGTACTCGGTCACGTTCACTCCCCTAGCTGTGTGCATCCCCAGCCAGGGGGCGTGGCCTCTCTGGTTGCCAGCAGAGCCTGGTTAGAATGTGCTGCCCTCAAAGGGGCTGGAACTGGAGGCAAGCAGGGCACTCCTACCCCTCCTGCTCCCTGGGACCAGAGCCTGCCCAGCCGCCCCCACACTGCAGGCAGGAGGCCTGGGGCAGGGGACAAGTGCAGGACCTGTGGCTGCCAGCCCTGCCCCAGGCCCTGCTCTGACCTTCAAGGGCCAGCAATCAGAACAGTCCCGGAGCCTCAGTCTGTGCAACAGGGACGCATTTGCCTGCACAGGGCAGCAGGGCAAACTCAGGGAGGCGGCGGGCAGGGCCTGGGAAGTGCCTGCAGCAAAGGGCCCAGGCTGTGGTTTGCAAACCTCTGCTTCATCGGCTTCGGGGTGCTTGGACAATGCACTTAACTTGGCCGCGCCTCTGCCGCCTCATCTGTCAAATGGACATAATGACAGCACACCACACACCCTCCCTGGGGTGTCATGAAGCTTAGTGGGCTGGTGCACACTCAGGACAAGCAGTCTCTCCACCCACACCAGCTAACCTCACACAGGTGATGGACAGGCAGGGCCGGCCTGCAGCCTCAGTGGCCCAGCGAGCCCTGGGCTTGTTTCTGGGGTGTGGGCCTCACGGCCAGGCTGTGCCGACTCAGTGCAGCCGGGGGCGGGAACAGGCAGCAAGGAGCACTGGGCTGCACATCTGGAGGCAGCTGGATGACAAACATGTGGGTGGGGGGCAGGAAGTGAGCAGCTGAACACCCCCACCCAGCCCCAGCAGACCTGGCCCTTGACTCATTCCACGGAGGAGACAGCTTCTGGCCAACCAAAAGACGCCGATCTGTTCACCTAAACAAACAACCCAAGTTCACGCCCCATCCCCGTCCCAGAGCAGGGGAAGGAAGGGGACTCACAGCCCAGGGCAGCCGTCTGTCGCCCTCACCTGCTCTCTCAGCAAGCCTGAGAGGGCACCCCCACCCCCACCACACAGAGGCAGAAACAGAGGCTCAGAGAGGGCAAGTCGCTCACCTGAGGTCACACAGCGGGGGCAGCAGAGGCAAGACCCCAGCTTCCCACCATGGAGCCCTGGGGGCCAATCAGGGGGAGGAGGGCCCAGCAGAGCCCTGCCCAGGCGGCACTGACCCAGCTAGCCAGAAGCCTCCCTGGAAGCCCAGACGCTGCCCGACGGAGCACTCAGAGGCTACACAAGCTGGGTCCAGCCTGGAGGAGGTGCCGGTGGGTGGGCAGGTGCTGCACGCAAAGCATGAGCCCACCGCCCCTCACAGCAGCAGCGCATGAAGGCGGCCCTGCACCACCTGGGACTCTGCAGCAAGAACCCTGAGCTGAAACACGCCTCTAACCTAGCACTGCTCCCGTGTTACGAGCAACAGGCAGTGGGCAGGACAGACACCTGCCACGTTGTGACAGGCAACCGACAAAATCCCACAGCAGAACAGGGTGCACCTAGGTGCGCGCCCGCAGCGGTGGCGGCTGGTGGCCCTCAGGCGTGCTGCCGCCCTCGTGGGTCCCCGAGACCCTCTGAGGAGTCCACAAGGTCTAAACGATGCTCACGGAGACCCTGGCTGCCTTCTTCACACTCCCAGTTCTCCGGGACTACGTGACACTGTGATGGTGTCACCACTTGGGTGGGAACACGTGCTGGATGTTGTGTTTTCTAGAATTTTCTAAAGCGATCTCCCAAAAACATGCTTGGCGGGGTCAGCTGTCAGGGAGACGTGCACCAAAACCACAACGAGCCCCTAGCTCACCCTCACGGGCGGGGCCGTGACACGGGCGCTGGCCGGGAAGTGGAAGCGGCGGAGCCCGTGTGCACTCTGGCAGGAACTTAGCCCAACGGTGTGGCACCTGCAGGGCAGTGTGGCGGTCAGCTGACAGCTACACTGAGTCCCCACAGCACCCCACGATTCTGCTCCGGAACTGCTCTCGCTGCCAGGAGAGATGAAAACGGGGTCCCACCGTCCATAGCACAAAGTGCACCTGATGCCAATGTCACTCCAACCCAGCGTCCATCTGCGGACACATAGATTGAAGAGCATGGTGTGGGCACACGGAAATAGTACGCAGCCACGGGAAGGGACCGAGTGCAGACACACACCGCGGCACGGCCGAGCCTGGAGAAAGCCACGCAGGATGAGAGAAGGCAGTCACATACAAGGGGCCCCCGGTGCAGCTCCGGCTGTCCCAGGAGCAGCTGGGCCCCCCAGTCCAGACTCAGTCCAGACTCAGCAGATTCCCGGCTGCTGGAGAGGAGGAGGCAGTAGACGGCTGCCACAGAGGCACGACGTTTCTTTTTGGCATGATGGAGTTTTCTTAAACGAGGGTTGATGTTTGCACAACTCAAGTCTCTCTCAGGGTTCCAGGACCTGTGCCCGGCTGCCAAGCGGAGTCAGGCCAGCGGTGAAACCCAGGGGCGCTGACCCGAGGGGCAGGCTGCAGGCACACCACGCCCATCAGCCTGCAGCCTGAGGGCAGCTCCGAGCTCCCGGGGTGGCCGCATCTGCCCACCCCTCACCCAATGCCAGCCCCAGGGGCACTCCTCGGGAGGCCGCCCCACCTCCCAGCGCCTGTGGCACAACCCACGCCTCCCAGCGCGAGGCCTGCCCCGGCCTGGGTGGGCGGCACCCAGCAGCGCTCACCGCAGCCCCTGCGCTCCGACCACGCTGCATCCCCTGGGAGGCAGGGGGTGGCACTGCAGGCCCCAGGTCACACAGCTGTCCCCTGTATTCACAGCATCCCTGTCCTCTGCAGGAGCCCACGTCCAGGGATGCTCAAGACCCTGCTATGGACCAGCGTGGGAGTTACTTGTCCCCGGCACCTGCAACCCCGCACTGCGCCTGGGAAGCGGGTGCCAGGCGGTGACTCAAGGAAAAATGACGCAACCACCTTCCCCGGCTCCTGTCAATCACCGGCTGGCAGCATCCGCGCAAGGGAAACCCTGGGCCAGAGTGGGCCAGCAGTGTCCTCAGAGCCACCTGACCCTCCTGGAGACGCGCAGAGGTGGTGACTACCCACAGACGCTCTGTCCCAGCAGGCAGACGGCCCCTCCGCAGGCCCGGTGGGCTGGGGGTGAAGCCCCCCAGGGAGCCCTCCCTGGCTCACTCCAGCGGCCTGGAGCACCTGCCCGAGGCGACTCTGTAACACAGCCCACAGGTGTCCAGGATCCTGGGCTGGCCTGGAGGACTCCTAGGACCCTCCCACGGGGCGGCCCAGACCAGAGGACGGTGGCCAGGAGGCTTCTGGGAAGCAGAGCGGGTCTCCGTCTGTCACTCACTGCTGCTCCCTGGAGAAGAGCCTGGAGGGCCCCTGTCTCCAGTGCTGGCTCCTGGGACCACAGGGGAGGGGGCAGGGCCCTGCTCCTGCACCTCCAAAACAAGCCACATTGTGCCACCCCCTGCCTGGGACCTTCACTGGCTCCCCACTGCCCCTAGCACAAAGGCTCATATCATCACTCTGGGTCTGGGCCCTGCCCTTACACCCCTCCTTTCACTCCACTCCAATCCCCTCTGGATGCAGACCTTTGTACCTGCCAGTGCCCTGGCCTGCAGCACCCTCTTCTCTTCACTCCTACCCACTCATCCTTCACCCTGTAGCTCCACATCACCTCCTCCAGGAAGCCCTCCCTGATCCCCAGGGATCGTGCACGTCTCAGTCCATAGACAGCTAGGCAGCTCACGCCTGTGCAACGACAGACCAGCTTACCTGTCCCACCAAGCTCCTGGTCCCCTGGGGTGGGGTCTGGGCAGGGTTTTGCTCCAGTTTGCCCAGCCTCTGCCCCAGCCAGGCACACACTGACCACTGGGGGCTTTGTTCACATGGGAGCACACTTACAGCAGTGTCCGGCACGAGTCACAAGTGCGGGATTGGCAAGGGGCATTCAGTTTTAATGAGCTCCCCCATTAGCTGAACGCCTCAGCGTCAGAGACCCCTGCCCCATGGGGTCTGCCACGTGACGTCCCGAGCACGGGGCCCCTTTCCTGCACGCATTCCTGGGACCCGCAGGGGTTGTGGCGGGGCCTCCTCCTAGTCAGGACCTGCCTCCAGCTTCTCCAGGAACCCCGAGCCCCCAGGAGCCGCCCCGCCCCAGCGTCCCCTCCGTCCAGCGCCAGCCCAGGGGAAAAGCCGCCCCTGCAGAGCCCCTGAGCCACAACAGACGCCCAGCCCCCTCCCCCGGCCCAGGGAGCCGGGCATGTGGCTTCTATTAGGCCACATCTGGACGTGCTCAGAGGCAGGGAGGGCCCAGCCGAGGCAGCCTGGATCCCTGGCACAGCTCCGGCTCCAAGACAGGACCCCCGCCTCGGCCGAGACTGGGGCGATAGCGCTGGAATCCTCCTGGTCCAGGCTCCAGGTTGCCACAGCACCGCGAAGGCGGGGGTGGGGAGGGGGGCATCTCCAGGCCCATCGCCTGTGTCTCAGCAGGATGCAGGGGCTGAGCTGGGCAAAGCGGCCTCTCTGGCTTCTCCCCACCAAAGACCCCTGCATCACTAGGGTCTCCCCAGGGCTCCCCCAAGAACAGAAGCCAAGTGGCTCAGGGCCCAAATCCCTCTTCCTCCAAGACGTGCAACCCTTCACCCTAACACCTCACTCACCAGCCCTCGGCCACGAGGGCCGAGATCCCTGCGTGCATGCCCCGGTTAGTGCCCCTCTCTCCGCAGACCCCAGCAGGGCAGCACCGTGCCACCACGTTCATGGGCACAGATGGACCCCTTGCAAACTGGTGAAGAAGAGAGCGGCAGGCTGCAGGGCACAGGGACGGTCACCACTGACCCTCGCCACCACCGAGCAAGCGCCGGGCTCAGGCCCAGCATCCGACACAGAGGGGCTCACGGAATCCCCACCACAGCCCCAGGGAGCAGCAACTTCCTGCTGGAGAAACTGAGGCACAAAACAGTAACGACCCCAGGCACACGAGTCATGAGCCCAGAGCCCATGCAGCAGTGGCTGACGGCAGCCTCTGAGCAGTGGGTGTTTACCTAGCCAGGCCCTGCCCCAGAGTCCCCTTTGAGCCCACCCCTACCCTCCATTCTCGGCACACCAAAAGCTACAACTGTCTTGCGCGCCCTGTGAATTCAGGTCTCTGAGCCCTTGCCTGTGCCGTACCCCGGCCAGGACAGCCCTTGGATGGGGTGAGGGGCTCTGAGGCAGGAGGCACTCGATGGGGAGAGGGGTGGCACCAGCCCCCAGCAGCTTTCACCCAAAGCCACACCCTGAAATCTGAGAAAGCTCAGGGCAGAGAACATAAGAGAGACCAGAGTCCCCAAGAACAAAGAAGTTCCCCAGGATTCCAAGGCCCCGAACCCCAGCGTGGCCTCTGGCAGCGAGGGGCGGGGACGAGGGTAGGGGCTGCGCCTGTTTTGGAAACCACGGGCAGGCACGCACTCCCCAGCCAGGCTGCAGCCCCCCTCCCCCACCCCTGCACGTGTGCTTCTCATTACACAGGGCAGGAGGGGCGGGACAGCCGCCTCTCGCCACGTGCCCCCAAGTCAGCGGTCACACCCCTCAGACCCTGCGCTGCTAGGCGCAGTGGGCAGCAAGTGGGGGCCTGCGGGTCTGAGGGAGCCACCCAGCCCCCAGGGCTCACCCTCATTGCAGGTCTACAGGATGCACACACAGGCCATGCCCAGCAAGTGCTGTGGGAGCCGGGACTGGTTAAGGGAGCTGCCCGAGGCCACCAAGCCACAGGCAGAAGGACAGGAAGCCGGGCACAACACCCTGGCCTGAGGACCGGGTGCAGACCCACTAGCCCGTCCCTGCCATCCCAGGGCTCACAGGTGACACCTGACAAAGGTCCGCAGGCTGAGGGACATGGTACCGGACAAGACGCAGGCTCCAGGCTGTGGGGGATCAGCTCCGGGCCCCAGGGCACCTCCAGATGGGAGGCAGGGAGAAAACAGGGGTGGGGGGCGACTGTGACAAGACACAAAGGATTCAGGGTGGAGCTCCTGGAGGAGGTGCCCCAAGCAGTGTGACCGAACACTTGGAACAGAGAGGAGAAGGTGTGGGGTGCCCAGAGGAAGACAGGAAATGAGGGGCAGAAGGGACAATGGGGACGTGTAAGAGACCACGCTGAGTCGCCCCAATATGCAGTGTCCTGGGGGGCAGAGAGCACACAGAGTCGGCCAGTGTGCACAGGGTTCTGCGTGCAGGCCTTGCACGACGCCCCCGGACTCAGCCGAGACTCTGCCAGGCACAGTCACTGCCTGCACAGCATGGATGTCCCACTGGAGAGGACGGTGATGAGGACATGGCAACCATGTACTACATGGTCCCGTACAGCTAAGAGAAACTAAAGCAGCAGAGAAAAGGGGGTGGGATTTAGGGACCACGGGGAGGTGGCTTGAGCAGAGAGCTGAGTGGAGGGGAAGAATGAGCCACAGGGGCACCTAGGCAAGTGCAAAAGCCCTGGGGCAGGAGGAGAGCTGCAGGAAGTCACAGGACAGGCTGTGCAGGGCCCACGGCCGCCAGGTGGTCTCTGGCCTCTGCTGGGAGCTGGCAGCCACAGGAGGGTGCTGAGTGGTGCTGGCAAGGACTGACGGGCGTGTTAGCAGATCCTTGGCTGCAGGAAGTGGCAGAGCTGGCACGAGGCTCTCGGGAGGGAATGCACCCCCGTCTGCCGCCACCCGAGAGGCAAGCGTGCAGCCGTGCCTGGAAGCACCAAGTCTGCAACCTCGCGAGCTCCGAGCGAGAGCGCCCTGCCCTCCCACCACAGGAGCCTCCCCCGCTGGCCCCCAGCCCGGTCTGCAGCCCTGGCGACCGAGCCGGGGGACAAGGCTTACCTTCAGGGCCGCCTCTTGGGACAGAATGCACGGAGTTGGGGTCTGTGTCCTCCACGGCCCGGGAACGGGGCAGACCCTGCACGGGCCTGCGCACCTCCTGGGTGGGGGGCACCTGGGCTGGGCCAGCTGGTGTCGTGGATGGCACAGGGTGGCTGCTCGGCTGCACTGGGTCCCCAGGAGAGCTGGGCTTGGCCTGTGAGGGGATGCGTTCAGCCATGCCGGAAGCGGGCAGGGACGCTGCACCCTGGGGCCTGGCGCTGCCCGGGGTGGCCTCAGCCTCCGGGATGAGATTCTCTTCAGGCCCCGCCCTGGCTTCTGCCGCCTCCTCCTGGCCCGGGAGACGGGGTTCTGCTGGGGCCGTGGTGGGCAGCGCATCCAGTTCCTGCTGACCACCCGCCACCGGCTGCTCCTCCGTGATGGCCAGTTCCTCCTCATCGTCCTTGCTGTCCTCTGTCACTCTCCTGGCTTTGGCCTGCACAGGGGCCGGGGGCCCCAGGGCAGCAGCTGCTGTGGGCCTGGGGAGGGCGGCTGGCCAAGGCGGGACCTGCGTGGTGGACAGCGGTTGACTCTCGCCTCCCAGAGCAGCCGGGGGGCCCCCTGGCCCTGCCTGGACCTCACTGCCCAGTGCCACTGCTGCTTCTGCCTCCGCCACCTCCTGATCGTAGCTGTAGGGGTCTTCGTAGTGCCGCTCGGGGTCACCCTCCTCCGCATCGGACACGTTGCCCTGGCAACCCGGGAGCTGGTAGCAGATGAGCTCGCCACCAGCATCCGGGCAGTGGCAGGCCCCGCAGGGTGGCAGGTGCACGGTGTGGCCGGCGGTGTACTTGCGGCCCGCGTGCACGCAGCCCACCTGGCCGCACTGCGGGCAGCTGTCAGCCGCCACCACAGCCTCGATGCAGTTGGGCGGCAGCTCAGGGCACAGCATGAACTGGCAGCTGATCTTGCCACCCCCCGGCGGGCAGGAGCACTCGGTGCTGCCGAAGTCCACGAAGTAGGACCGGCCGGCGGGTACCCGGCCGTCCACGAAGCCGCCCTGCACGCAGTCGTAGTACTGGTAGCCCTCGCAGGCACAGCCCTGCTGCACGCACGTGGCACAGCAGGCGCCCGGCTCCAGCGCCTCCTCGATGCAGTTCTCCAGCGGCGGGCACTCGACCCCCGTGCAATCCTGCCACGGGACCGCCCCTCCTCGGCCTGGGCCCAGGGCCAGCGTCAGGGCCAGAGCCAACCAGGCTCCTGCGGGCTCCCAGAGCAGCGCCATGGTCCTGCGAGGTCCTGGGGAACAAGAAAAGAGGCCCGTCAGTGCCAGGCACGCCCACGGGACCCAGGCCCTCTGGATCCTGACACAGGCCCTCTGGGCGGGGCCCTGGTACCCACACCCACACGCCACTGCATCCTGACTCTGTCACTCACAGGAGCCCGCGTCCAGTGAGCTGGGTGCTTGGCATCTCACACGATGTCCAAAGTCCTCTGTGCACAGCCCCCCCATACACATACACACAGCCTCCCCCACACCCACGGCCACACCTGCACACACTCAACCACCCGACTGTTCTCCTGAGGCCCAGAGGCCATGGTGAGTGGGTGTGTTGGGCGGGAACGAGGCCGTGCTGCAGCCCACCACTCGGATCCCAGGAGGCTCAGGACACCCCCAAAGGCCCCCAGAACTGCAACTGAGCCCCAGAGGAAGCCGTGCACACGGCCTCCGCAGCACCAGCAAGTGCATCTTGGCTGCCTCAGTGTTCCTGAGCCCCAACACACACCCCAAGTCCTGCCCTCTCCCCCCCGTGCTGCCCTCCTCTTTCCCTGGGACCCCAGCAGGATCGGAGAGTAGCCGGCTCAGGAAGGGGAGTCTCCACTAGGCTTGACCCCTGGCCCGGTAGGAGCCACCTCCACGGACCCTCCCAGGGGCCCGAACACTCCCAGTGTTCTCCTCTCCCCACCCCTGCTCATCAGCCTCCGAAAGCCACTCAAATGCCACTTCTCACCAGTCCACACTCCCCAAGAGTCAAGGTCCCACAGCCCCCCAGGGCTCTGGCCAGGCCCAGCCCACCTGCTCACCCTGAAGTCACAGCCAAGGGTGCCTCACCCACTGCCAGCCCCGACACAGCACTCATGTTGACAGTGACCTCGCTAAACTGTCATTAAAGAGGGACGATGAAGTGACATCTTTAGTACTTGAAGTGCCGGGTATGTCAAGCTTAAAAAAAGAGACATTTTTCAGAAGCGTCTGCCAAAGGGAAGACATGACGCAGAGCCAGCCGCCCACCTGGAACCCCATGCATGGCCTGAGCCCAGGGGGCAGTGATTCGGTGACCCCTGAGCTTGCCCCACTGCGTCCTCCTGTCACTCAGACGTCTGCCTGCCTGCTATCTGTACTGTCTTCCTTTTTGAGATTTATTTGAAAGGCAGAGTTACAGAGAGGGAGGGAGTGAGGGAGAGAGAGAAGGAGAGGGAGGTCCTCTATCTGCTGGTTCACTCCCCAAATGGCCACAACGGCCAGGGCTGGGCCGGGCCAAAGCCCGGAGCTTCTTCCAGGTCTCCCACGTGGATGCGGGGGCTCAAACACTTGGCCCATCCTCCACTGCTTTCCCAGGTGCCTTAGTGGGGAGCTGGATGGGAAGCAGAGCAGCTGGGACTGAAACCGATGCCGCTGGCTTCACCCAACCCGCACGTTAGCCCCAGCCGGCCTCCTCTCCAAGGGGTGCAACAGGGAGACCTGGGGTGCTTTACTCTGTGTTTTCCTGGTTCCAGTCCCTCCCTGTAGGGGCAGGGGTCTCACTCAGCACAGTGCCCTGCAGCCCGGCAGCTCGAGTTCCCGCCCTCAAGCCAGTCACTGCTGTCAGTGCTCTGTGTGGAGGTCCAGGCTGCTGCAGCTCCCCCAGCCCACGGGGCAGGCCCCCTTCCTGTTTTCCTCACTGAGGGCCTCCTCTGTCCAGGTGATGGGGGGGGGGCTGCTGTCCACAGAAGTGGACATGTAGGAGCCACCTGCCACAGGGGCTCTGGGAAAACGCAGCTGGAGCCCCCAGAGGGGCCCGTATGAATCTGCGACCCAGGGATGCAAAGCCAGCGTCCCACTTCTGGCCTGCACAAGAGTCCCCAGGCCCGCTCCGGTCTCTCCAGGTACAGGAGCTCGCTCTCTCTTTCCAAGACGTGGAGGAAGGTTTCCCTGGTGGGGCTGAGAACACTGCCCTCCCCTGCCCCCCCCACCACATCTGGAGCAGCCGTGCGGATGTGAGCACAGTGGGGGGTGCTCCTGCTCCTGCCCCTTCAGGCCCAGTAGCCTGGTTCCTCCCTGGGAGCTGTTATTATTGTATATTGACAAATGACAGCGGGACGTATCTATGAGCTACAAGGTGACTTTGTGATTTTTCAATAATTTTCCAAAATTTATTTTTAGGGCAGACAGACCAAAAGAGACAGAGATCTCCCATCAACTGGTTTATTCCCCAATGGCCGCAACGGCCGGGGCCTTGTCAGGCTGAGCCAGGCGCCCAGAGCTCCGTTCAGGTCTCCCACCTGTGTGACAGCCGCCAGCTACTCGAGTGGACACCTGCTGCCTCTCAGCGCGTGTGTTAGCAGGAAGCCGGAAGCGAATGCAGGGCCAGGACACGAGCCCATGCGGGGGTCTGGGACACAGCTATTGGTGGCGTATCTGGAACCCCAACTGCACTGGGCAGCCTGACCGGGCAAGCTGAGACGAGAGGAAGTCTCGGGCTGGCTCTGGGATGGCCTCAGAACGTTCCAAAGACTCACGGGGGTTCAGTCTTCTAAACAACTGGCAGCTGCCGCCAAACACTAGGACTTGCAAACAGCTGGGGATGACAGCTGGGAAAGGAACACACAGCCCTGCCAGCCACACCTCAGGGAGTCACTTCCACCTGGCCCGCCGGGCCCAGCCAGGGGGCAGCCACCAAGCCCATCCACACCCAGGATGCATGTTCCACGCAGCTCCAACACCCCAGCTTAGCAAGACCCACCACGGCAGGAGGACTCTAAGGGTACTTGATCAAGTTCATGGAAAGAGAACATGAGGCCGAGCGGGTACGATGCCAGCTCAGATGCCTGCATCCCATGGCGGAGTGGCTGGCTGTGATTCCTGGCTCCAGCCCCTGTCTCCTGCTTCCTGCTCATACAGGCCCGGGGAGGCAACAGGGGTGGCTCCAGCGACTGTTTCCTGCCACCTGCATGGGAGACTTGGGTTGCGTTCTTGGCTCCCAGCTTTGGCCCAGCCCAGCCCCAGCCGCTGCCAGCATTTGAGAAATGAACAAGCAGATAGAAGCTCTGTCTCTCTCTGTCTTTCCCTCTCTCTGCCTCTCAAATAGCAAAAAAGGGAACAAAAGACAATCTTATCTGAGACCACAACCACACAAAGATGAGCCTTCACAAAGTTCATGGAAAATGTGTATTATGAAAACACTGCAAGGCACTGAAATAAACTTATTTTTCCCATTTTCCCACGAACCTGCCGATGTACCCTGTAGGCAAGTTCTGTAGGATGCCTCTGACAGGCCTCCCCAGGAGCAGAGCCTGCCACAGGGCTGGGGTACAGGTGGTTTATTGAGGTACAGGGGCTTCTAGGAGCAGGGGGAAAGGCAGCAAGCAGAGGAAGGGCCGAGCTGGGGAAAGCCGGGCTCTCGGCTTCAGTCCAGCCTCGGTCTGGCCCCAGGGGCCCTGGAGGCAGAGGGCCAACCCACCCCCAGGCTCCTTAGTCAGACACTGGCCAAGGACCAGGTGGGCCACCTCCAGACAGCACGGGGCGCACACCTGCAGCCGGGGCAGAGCCGGAGAAGCCCCAGGTGTGAGTCACTGGCAGTGCAGACCTGCAGCAGCTGTGAGACACGTGGGGCTCCAGGTGAGGGGGAACTGGACAGGGCACTGAGGGGACCACACAGACTCACAGGCACACAGGCGCAGACCCAGGCAAGAGCAGGCACAACGCCTTGGCCCCAGAGACCGTCTGAAATGCTACCTTCATTTATCACCCAGCCTGGGACCACCCAAGGCTCTGAAAGGGAGAAAAGTCACACACTGAAAGCTGGATTCAGGCATCCACGTTCACAACAGACAAAGGGGAAGGCACGCGGGTGGACATCAGCACACGGCTGGTTAATAAGATGTGACCCCTCCACTCCAGGAAATGTCATCAGCCTGGGCCAGGCGGGGACCCCTGACACATGCTACAGATGATGAGCCTCAAGGACACCATGCTACATGAAATCAGCCAGGCACAAAGTCGTGAATGTCAGGGGCCGGCGCTGTGGCGCAGGAGGTTAATCCTCCAACTGCAGCACCAGCATCCCATATGGGCACCAGTTCTAGTCCTGGCTGCTCCTCTTCTGATCCAGCTCTCTGCTGATGGCCTGGAAAAGCAGTGGAAGATGGCCCAAGTCCTTAGGCCCCTGCACCCGTGTGGGAGACCTGGAGGAAGCTCCTGGCTTCAGATCAGCGCAGCTCCAGCCGTTGCCGCCATTTGGGGAGTGAACCATCGGGTGGAAGACCTCTCTGTCTCTCATTCTCTGTAACTCTACCTGCCACTTACAAGCAATACCCAGAACAATCTAATCCATAGAGACAGGAAGTGGAATGGTGGCTACCAGGGGCTAGAGGCGGGGGTGGGGGTTGTGTGTTGGCTTTAACTTACCCAACACACCCATGTCCCTTGTCAGAGTGCCTGGTTTGAATTCTGGCTACGCTGCTTCTGATTCCACTTCCTGCTAATGTACAGCCAGTGACGGCTCAACTATGTGGATCCCTGCTACCCACACGGGAGACCCGGGCTGACTTCCTGGCTCCTGGCTTCAGCCTGGCCTGGCCCTTGACCCTTGGCCCTGAATGGCTGGACCTGGGGAGTGAACCAGTGGATGGAAGATCTCTCTGCATCTGTCTCTCCGACTGTCTCTCTCTCTCTCTCTCTGCATTTCAAAAGTGAAAATCAAACTGCAGAGAGAGGAGGGGGAAGAAAGAGCGGCACTGAAGCGCTGACAGGAAGTCGGGAAGTGAGGGCTGCTCCTGAGCCACCCCTCAGTATAAGCTTCCCCGGGAGCCGACGCCAAAAGGAAATTAGAGGGTGACCCGGTGCTCCTCGCCTGATAGGAGGAAGTCATCTAGTTCACCAGGAAAAATAAACGTGCTCTTGGCACCAGCACGAGCAGGGGTCTGAGCCATGGCGGCCTGTGTGTGTGTGTGTGTGTGTGTGTTGACAGGCAGAGTGGACAGTGAGAGAGACAGAGAGAAAGGTCTTCCTTTTCTCTATTCTTTCACTCCCCAATGGCCGCTGCAGCCGGCGCACCGCGCTGATCCGAAGCCAGGAGCCAGGTGCTTCTCCTGGTCTCCCATGGGGTACAGGGCCCAAGCACTTGGGCCATCCTCCACTGCACTCCCAGGCCACAGCAGAGAGCTGGCTGGAAGAGAGGCAACCGGGACAGAATCTGGCACCCCGACCGGGACTAGAACCCAGTGTGCCGGCGCTGATTAGCCTAGTGAGCCGCAGCGCTGGCCAAGCAGGTTTGTGTTTAACTACCAATTCCTCAGCACCGACACCGTGTCAAACGCTGGACTGCGAGTTTCCAGCAATGTTTACTTTACCCGACCAATGCTCTACAGGGGAAACTGAGGCCCAGCCAACCTCACATAAAGGTGGCAGCAGGATTTGAACCCAGGTCTGTCTGATCCACACAGGACAGCCAGGGTCCTTCAGCACCAGCGGCCTACCAGGCCTTTACAGGGGCTAGGATCTCCACCCAACAAGACCAACCAAAGCCCTCCCCCGCAGCGGCCAACACTCCAGCGTCAGGAAGGGACCGCCAGGGCAGGTGGTGCAACAGAGATGGGCGGGACACCCCTCAGCAGCGGTGGTCAGGGCAGGCCTAGGAGGTGGTTAATGCCAGGGGAATGGCATCCCAGGCAGCGCACCCTGACCTGAGCTAGCCCAGCAGGTGGCGGTGGGCATGCAGGGTGAGAGGCAGACAGGGACCGCGGGGCAGTGAGCAGCGAGCAGCACGCTGGCTGGGGAGCAGGAGAACATCCTGGAAGGAGAGAGCCCAGGGGCCCAGGGAACCCTGGGAAACCACAGGTACATTCCACGGCCACTGTTCTAACAGTGTGGTTCCAGGGGCCGCGGCGGGACCATGCTGGGAATTCCCGCAGATGCCCTCTCCGGAAGTCAGGCTCCAGCGCCTCGAGCTAGGGCAGAAGCAGGAAGCCCAGGACAGGAGCAGGGTGGGAGCCCTGGGGTGAGGGACCTGGGGGGGGGGGCACCAGCAGGGAGCAGGGTGGCGGTGGCCCTAGGGGGGGTCTGCCTCTGCACATGCACTTGTAGGGACATTTTTGCACTGGTGCTTTTCCACCGTAGAAGAGACGTTTCACAGGGAAGCAACAAGGGCTGACTGCAGGAGTCCACAGGCGAACGAAAGCCAGCGAGGAGGGCGCGCGATCGGCCAGGTGTGGCCCCAGGGCCTTCATCCCCTGTGGGCGGACGACTCGCGTTGCCAAAGCCAGCGAGCGCAGGGCTGCTGGCACAGGCCGGGGCGGGCCAGGCTGCAGGCACAGGTGTGTCGCTGAGATCCCCATGGAGAAGAAGGGCAGCATCGGGCCCGAGCAGGCCCTGGGTTCAAAGTGGGGACCAAGGAGCAGCCCCAGGTGAGACTCAGGGTGCAGGGAGCCCCGTGGCCTACCTTCAGTGAGGCGCACTCGTGGGAAAATAACCCCTCGCCCCCTGAAAAAGTCAAGAACAAGAAGCTCCTCCCCTCTCGGGCGAGAGCTGACCCCAGCTCTGTGCCCACTGATCTCATTACCCACATCAGCAGGTGAGAAATTACAAAGATTAATGTCCGTGCCTCTCAATCAACCTCTAGGAAAAGAAAATGTTGCTCTTGGCACTGGAGGGAGCTGGTATTTTCCTTCCCGCGAGTCACCCCTCCCGCAAGAGGAAACCCTCCCACCACGCTCCCCCCTCCTCACCTGGCCCCACACGCTCCCACCTCCGACCCCATCAGCTGCCCCACACCCTACCTATGGCTCTGCCTAACGCCCCCTCCCTGCCTCTTCTGAAGCCTGGAGCCTTCCCTCCCCACCCTGGCCACTCTTTTGTGGATCGGAGGAAAGCAACAAACATTTCATCCCCATCGCCACCAAAATACAGAGACCAGCAGCACAGCTCCGGGCAAGGTGGGTGGTTGCCCGCCTCCCGGGTCACAGCCACCCGCTCTGCACATAGGAGTCTGCGGCCTGCATCCCCCACTCCAGTCAGCACCTCCACACCCCTCTCAGCCTGCTCGACTCGGGGACAGCAGCCAGGCCAGCTGGAGCCCACAAAACCCCACTCCTCTGAGATCCCAGGTGCAGATGGCCTCTCTGTTCCCCACAATGGGAGACAAGGAGACTGAATGTCAGGGCCTTGAGGCCCTCTTGTCCTCAGGTGGACACTGAGGCTGGAGACAGCCCAATAAATAAATAAATAAATAAATAAATAAATAAATAAATAAATAAATAAAATGAAGGCCAAGAAATGGAAGGAAGAGAAACAGGGATGGTGATGAGCACCTGCAGGCAGCCACACCTGAAGCTGACAACAAAGCTGGACTCTGCGGCTGAACCTAACTTGAGCCAGGTTTCCTGTCACCTGTAACCAAGAGTCTGCACAGATGTATGGGCACACGATAAAACCGTGCTGTGCGGGGTCTCCCGGAACTCACTCCTGGACCCTGGGTAAAGCAAACACCGCTGAGAGTGGGATTCAGGCCCAGCCCCGGGAGCTTCCCCACCACACCTCCCTCTGGGGCCCTCCCCACGCCAGTTCCTGCCAGAATGGAAGACTCTCCTTTCCAAAGCCCTCAGCCGGGTTCTTACCACCACCCCGACCCAGGATGCCTCTCTCCAGAGACTCTGCACACACACTTCCACCCATGGCCGGCCAGTGGGGAACCCCTCCCCGCTGAGAGTCTCACCCTCCTGGGAGGCGGCAGCTTGGCTCGGCCCCTGCAGAAGTGCAGGGCTCCGGGACAGGGTCCACCTCCACCAAACCACTGAGCAAAGGCCGCCCGCTCTCCTGGGTCCCCCGCGAGGGGCCTGGACCAGGCTGTCACGTGCTCTCTGGGCACAATCACGCTCTCCTGCGTTCTGTTTCCTCTCTTCTTCAAATACAAAAGAGAAGCCTGAAGACCAGGATTCCCTCCCATGAACCATGTGGGAGTCCGTGCGGCACACAGGGGTGCAGGGCCGCCTGCACTTGCCGCGTGCCTGCCCCCTCCCGTGGTCCCCACCTTCTCTCCAGCCCCAGCAGTGCGTGACTGCTCGCAACACCCCATGACACCCCCCTGCCTCTGCCCTGCTCCCGGCCACTTCCTGCGCCCACCAGCCTGCTCCACACGACTACTCTCTGAGCTGGCCCCGGGGTCTAGTCTACAGCCCTGCTGTCCCCACACTTGGTCCCTGCCCAGGCAGCATCCTGGAAGGCTGGTCTCAGGGAACCTGCCTTCTCTTCTCCCCAGAGCAGGTGCTCGTTGGAGGCCAGGCCGCAGGCTGCTTCCCCACCCTGGGGGCCGGCATCTGACGCTGACACATCTCCTGCTTTTCTGTCTCCACAAGGGACCGTGACCTTCTAAGGCTCTGGCTCAGCCTGAATCCCAGGGGCTGGCTCCCGCTGCACACCCAAGATGCTTCTGTCGCTTGGGTGGGTGGGTGCGTGGATAACATAGATCAGTGGAGGATGCAGGGGTGAATGGATGGACGACAGGTGGATGGACTGGTGGACAGATGCATGATGAGTGCAAAGGTGGATGGAGGGATGGACAGACGGACTGATGGATGGACAGGTGGATGGATATACAGATGGGTGGGTGGGTGGGTCGGTGATGAACTTGTAGGTGGGGATGCAGGTGTGGGTACACAGAGGGGTGGATGGATTTTGGGACAGATGGATGGTGAGTGTGGGTGGGCTGGTGAGTGGGTGAGTGGAGACAGAGGAGCTGATAACTAGGGCTGGCCCAGGGCATGTGCTGAGTTACACACTCCAGGAGGGCTCAGGCAGGCCACCTGGCAGGCCGCTGGCTCGGCAGGGAGCCTTACGCCGTGCGACAAGGTGCATTGGCCACCCTCTATCCAGGAGCATCCGTGTCTTCCTTTTAGCCTGGAAGGCTGAGGGATGCGGGCCCAAGGACAGACAAACAAGGACGGACGGAAACAGAGACACAGAGTCTGACACCGACAAGGACAGGCAGAAGAGAGTAAGAGAGGCACAGAGGCCGCACCGAAAGCCCAGCAGACAGACAGACAGAGCTGGAGACACACAGGCGGCGCTGGCCCACAGTGCACGGGGCCCCTCTGGGAGGAGGCGCCAGCAGGGGAGCAGGCGGCCTGGCCTCCCCTTGACTCCCTGGGGCCGTGGCTGTGCCGGCGCCCCGATTCACGTGCAATTTCTCAGGGCTTGCAGGCGGGCAGCCCGTGTGCAGCACACGGCAGGGGCTGGCCAGGCTGTAGTGGGACCATCAGGCCCAGGAAGCTCCCCCTGCCCTGAGACAGTAACAAAAAAGGGGGGAAGTGAGCGCGACCATGCTCTGTACTCCCCCAGGTGAGGCTGCAACTCGAACCGCGCTCGGCGCCTGCTGAAACACCTAACCCCTGGGCTACCATCTGCAAACCGGGCCTCTGCTGCACGCAGAGACCACGTCAAGATCCTAGCACCGCGCCTAGCAAACAACAAACACTAAATAAATGCTCAATATAAAAACCGCCTGCCTGTGCCTGTGCTGACACCTCTCCCAGCTCCGCGGCCTGCCTGCTCCTTTGCAGGGATGGTTCCCCTTGCCACGCACACCTTTCCTCCCCCTTAGCAAACTCCTATGCCTCCCTGAAGATCCAGCTCAATATCCCGTCCCCTGTGGGACACAAAACAATGTGCTGGCTTCTGATGGCAGATCCTCAGGGAGCCCCGCCCCTCGACTTGCTAAAAGCACCTGGTCTCCACCCTTGTCTCCACCCTCAGTGTCCCTGGGCCACTGGACAGCCGCGACAGGTCTCCCTCCCTACCAAGGTAAGTGCTAGGGACAATCGCATGACCCGGCTCACCAAAGCTCCAGCACCTGCCTGGGTCAGGGGCTCGGCCTGGGAGAGGACACCCCTGCCGGAGGCACTGGGGCCCCCTCTCCTGGGGTGTGCAGGAGACCCCAGGAAACAGCCAGGACCGAGGTGACCAGGCACCGATGTCTGTCTGACCTCAAGGCTGGGCTCCAGGCACAGCGGCGCTCCTGCAGTGAGCGATGATCTCCCTCTTCAAGTTCATCTGACTCATGGGAACACCAGTGGGCATCTCTGTGCAGCCCTGCAGTGCCTTCCACGTCCCAGAGCCGGCCAGCAGCCCTGCGAGCATAGACCGAGCGGGGCTCGTGCGCCCGGGGAGGGAAGTGGTGGGGACGGCAGATCCCGCCTTGCTCCGCGGCCTTAGTCTGCAGCAGCAATGTGCGTCTCGGGCAAGCAACCCGACTCCTATCCGCAGTCGTGATCAAAGGTTTCCTTTCCAAGTAGGCGTACCCGAAACAGAGGAAGGACTTTTTAAATATATGAAGTGTAAGGTTAAGGCAGAGCTAGGAGGGACACGGCCTGAAACGTGATGGCGAGGCCATCAAAGGAGGAGGAAGCCCACACCCATGGTTTCCTCGCCAGGAGGGGCACAGGTCAAGACATGGGCATGGAGTGACACACAGGGGAACACCCCAAGATGCCCACTCCCCACCCACCCTGAGGGCAGCCCCCATCTCTCCCGCAGTGACCAGGGTCATGGACTAGAACACGCAGTGACGACAGGGGTCTCCAGTGTGTGTCTCTGTATCTATTTGTCTCCATGTCTGTGTGTCTGTCTCCCTGTGCATCTGTGTGTGTCTGTGTGTCTCTGTATCCCTATGTCTCTGTGTGTGTCTGTATCTGTGTGTCTCCATGTCTGTGTGTGTCTGTCTCCCTGTGTGTTTGTGTGTCATTGTATCCCTGTGACTGTCTGTGTGTCTCCATGTCTGTGTGTGTCTGTCTCCCTGTGTGTGTGTGCATCTCTGTATCCTTGTGTCTGTGTGTGTGTCTGTATCTGTGTGTCTCCATGTCTGTGTGTGTCTGCGTCTCCATGTGTATCTGTGTGTGTGTCTGCGTATCTCTGTATCTGTGTATCTCTGTGTGTGTCTCCATGTCTGTGTGTCTGTCTACCTGTGCATCTGTGTGTGTGTCACTGTATCCCCATGACTGTGTGTGTGTGTATCTGTATGTCTCCATGTCTGTGTTTGTATGTACCCTGTGTCTGTCTGTGTCTGTCTGTGTCTATCTCTGTGTCTATGTGTCTGTGTACCTATATCTCTGTGTCTGTGTCTGTGTCTGAGTGTGTCTCTGTATGTGTGTGACTGTGTGTGTATCTTTCTGTGTCTGTGTCTGTGTCTCTGTCTCTCTATGTGTTTGTCAAGTTGGGGTAGGGGGAGTCACAAACCAATGAGAGCATCGAGGCTGTGCCTCTGAGGGGTCAGCACTGTCCAGACCCCCATCCTGGAGGCCCCATCCTGGGGAAGCCCAGCACAGCCTCCCCTCCAGGCTGCAGGGCCCCAGGCTCACACCCTCCACCCCCAGCGCTCAGGCACAGGCCACGCCCCCAGGGGCGGGCGGTTGCTCCCAGGTCCCCCAAGTTCTGTGCTGCAGACTCTAAGAACAGAACTTTCTGGATGGCCTGGAAGCCAGCTCACCAGAGCCGAAGGTCAGGGCTGGGGACTCAGGGCTAGGACAGGGGTCTCGGACTAAGGAGGGAAGAATTCCGGGGGGCTTATGAAACCCCAGCACTGGCGACCACAGCCCCAGATGGTGGTGTCTCAGGATCTGGTGGTGGGGGAGTGAGAAGAGAAAGGGACTCCACGTTCACAGAACCAGCTGTGCTGCCTGCTCACCCTCCATCCTCAGGCTGCACGCCACCCAGGCCCATTTTGCAGAAGCTAAAACCCCTGCTCTCCAGGGTCCCGTGGTCCCTCTGCTCCGTGTGCCGGGTGGGTGCCTCCCACACCTCGATGGCCTTGCCACGCCACAGAAGCCGCTCCCCACATTCAGGCCATCCCTGGGCACCGAAGGCCAGCGGAACCAGGAGGGCCGATCTGATTCACAGATGGGGAAACTGAGGCCTGATGAGACAAGATGACCTCGGGCACAGGCGTGGAGCGGCTGCAGCACCCAGGTGCTTGCTGGCTGCCGCCGTCCGACTCAGCCTGGCTGAGGTTCCCGCCTCCCCCGACCCAGCCACTTCCTCGCCAGCACGGAGCCCCGGGCAGGACGCTGCGTCTGCCAACGATACAGCCCCTCTCACAACAGCCTGCTCCCCACCCTGAGGAAGGAAATAACCTTTCCCAAAGCAGCCCTTTCTTCCCAACAATCTCCATATATGAGAACAGAGAGGCATTTTTGCAACGTTTCCAAATTCCAGTAACACTAGGGACAATGGTGCACCGTGACGCACGGCTTGACCCCCCGAGGGGCCTGGGGAAGGACGCGCCCGGAGGAGGTGAACGGTGGCACGGGCAAGCCCCAGCCGGGGCAGGCCCTGGAGGTGGCCGGGGCTGGCCCCAGCTCAGCTCTCGGCCCTCGCTCGCTGGCAGCCTGCAGGCAGGCACTTCTCCGGCCCTCCCGTTCCCTGCCCTGACACCTGCTCCTCACCCCTCGCCCACAGCTGGGAGCCACCTAGGCCAGGATGGGCGTCCTCCGTCTTCAGGGTCCTGTCCACCACCCAGTGTTACCTCCCACCTCTCCTACAGGGCCCCTGCCAAGACCAGCCAGGCTTCCCCCCTGGCCCCATCACAGAGCCAGCACCACCTCTGCCAGGAAGCCCTCCCTGGCTACACAGGCCCAGCTGCATGTCTCAACCACAGCACAGGCAGAAATGCCCATGGAGACACTTCGGGCCCTCAGGGCAGCTCCTGGGTCCACACCAGAGGCCACTGCAGGCTTTGTGGTACAAGCAAGGCCCTGGGCACGCTTCCTGGCACAGAAGGTCAGGGTGCTGCGAACCCAGGAACCCCAGCTCCTGGCTGTTTCCACAAAACACCAAGCCAGGCTCCCTGCTCTCCAGAATGAAGCCACAGATCCCCTACTCCCATCCTCACCCCGCCTGCGGTCCCCGAATCCGCCTCTGCCAGGGTCAGATCAGCCGATCTAACAGGGGTTTACCAGGGGACAGATGAGCCCGGAGAGGCGGAGCTGCGCGCAGCCACTCGGCCCCAGCCTCTGGGGAGGAGGAAAGGGATCGTGGAGGGTTGCGGGGGCCAGAAGTGACATGAGGTGTCAGGGCCACGACACGTGGCCACCTCCCCCACCTTGCTTTCTCTCCCTCCACTTCCAATCCACCAAGAAACACAGGCGGGGTGGAGCTGCAGCTTGGAACACCCACCTCCCATACTGGAGCACAGGCTGCAGCCCTGGCTGCTCAGCTTCCCAGCCAGCTCCCTGCTGATGCGCCTGGGAGAGCAGCGGAAGATGGCCCGAGTGCTTGGACCCCTGCACCCATGCAGGAAACCAGGATGGAGCGCCAGGCTGCTGGCTTCTGCCTTGACTGCGGCGGTCATTTGGGGAGTGAACCCACTGTCCACCGCCTCTCCCTCTCTCTGTCTCTCTGCCTTTCAAATAAACAGATCCGTTAAAACAAACCAGAACCTGACCTTGCAGCCTGCAGCACGACCACCCCCACCATGCAAACACCCACTGCGGCAGCGGCCCGGGCACCTGCTGCCACCTTCCTCCGCCCCTCAGCAGCCAGGGCAGCTTTTAAAGATCCCCACCAGCTCTCCCCCTCCCAGGGCCGGGGTCCTCTGGTAGCCCCTTGTCCCACGCTCCGCCTCCCAGCCTCGCTCCTGGTGGGTCCTGTCCTCCAGCTGCTCGCTGTCACGGCTACCCCTGCTGTGCCTTCTATCTTCATGGTCCTCCCCTGCCACGCCCAAGGCTGAGTCCCTACCTCCACAGATGTTCCACCAAAAACAGCCTGAGCCCCAGTCCCTGTCCTGGCTCAGCCTCCCCCTCCTTCCTCCTGCACGTGGCCAGCCCAGAACCCCCACGGTGTACACAGATGTCTCTCTCTGTGTGTCTCCTACCAGGAGTGCGCTCTGGGGGGCAAGGGGGTGACATCTCAGTCACTGCTGTACCCCCAGAGGTACGCGATAGACACCTGCCGCGTGAAGGAACGAACACCCTCATCTCCTGCTTCCAACAGCCCTGAGACTGCACACACCCATTCTACAGGACGGAAACTGAGGGTCCCCAAGGAGCGGCTGTGAGCCCCACAGGACGCCCAGCCCCACAGGACAGCAGCCCCTGCGGCTGGCTGCTCCTGGCCTGGCCCTGTCTCCAAGCTGGGGGCCAGTGGGGTAGAGCAAGGATACCCAGGGAGAGGTTGCAGTCAAATCCCCAGGAGGAAGAACACCCGCAGGAAACGGGGGAGGGAGCCTGCACCTGTCCATTAGCCAGGCTGTGTGGCCCGTGACCATCACAGGGGAAAGGTCCACACGGCAGGCCGGCTCGCCCCACAGCGGGGGTCACACATGGACTTCAAAGACTCACCCTGAAGACTGCCACGCCAGCCTCGCACGTGACCACTCACCCACCCAACAGTTTCACTCGGTGTTCTGAACACAGCCAGGAGTGGCAGCGTTCGAGACCCAGAATACGCAGCGAGACGCACAGTGGCAGGTCTCCGGCCCTCTTGGCCCCTCGGCTCGCTGCCAGGTGACGGAAGAAATCGGCTCCTGCTACTCGCGCTCAGCTTACTCCGTGCGCCTGCGAGCCAAGGTGAGTTCGTGTTCTTACTTCACTCGGGGGGCGCATAGTTTGTGCAACCCCTTGCAATGCCCCTCTGTGCGTAGGGAGCTTCCTCTGGGTCCTGTAACCAGCAGGCGTGGCCCTGCGCCCCACGCCCCCCAGCACGGCGTCTTTGTCACGCTTTTCAGCATCTGCCAGCATCCTCTCCCAGAGCCACAGAGCCTCCTGTTCCTGCAGGGAGCAGGGGTGTCTGGAAACGGAAATTGGATCTCCTCGCTCCCTGGCTCTAAGCTTCTCAGTAAATTTTAAACTCCCTGCCCCACCCTCTCTGCCTCCAGCCCTGCTCGTCCCCTCCCTTGCTCGCCTGTCCCTCACCCATGCCAAGTGGGGCCCCGCCCAGGTCCTCTGCACTAGCTGGGACCCCGGACCACTCCCAGCTCAGCCCAGAAATCTGCTCTTCAAAGGGGCCTGCCCTGCCCGAAGGCCACAGCTGCCCAGCCCACCCTCTCTCTCCTGTAGCATCAGCCGCCATCTGAATGCATCTCCCTCCATTATCCGTTGTCTCCCTCACTCACAGAACAGAACCCGCATGGGAGCCAACACGGCACCCGCGTGGGACTCCAAAAGCTACCCACCTGCACTGTGGCTGGTCCAGGACAGGCAAGTGACTCCCCCCACCGCTCCCCAGCAGAGCCACCAGGAGTCCCTCATAGCGCACACGCCCTGTGATCCTGTCCCAGGCTGGGAAAGGTCCTTGGCGTTCAGGAAGCCAGCGAGGCACACTGGACCCGCTGCTCCCCGCCAAATTCCACGGCAGGACCTCACGCACCGGGAAGCCATCAGAGGCACAGCATCACAGAAGGCTGAGGCCAGAGAGGGAGGTGCAGGCCCAGGGGCACGCAGCCCACGGCAGCCCAGGCCCAGGCCCAGGCCCAGGCCACACGACTCCATCCCCTGCAGGAAAGCAAGCAGAGCGGCTAGCACTGCCCCCTGCAGGAGGCACCAGGAAGAGGTCAGGGCTGGCCACCACCGGGCGTCCTACGTCCTGTGCACAGGCCTGCTCCCCAGTCACGCCACGCACCCCGGGACAAGTAGAACTTCACCACTCACAGCCGGCAAACCACAGAGCAGGTCACTGGCACCGGGGCAGCACCCGGGCAGCAGCCACCTCTGGGTCAAGGCCAACGCAGGGTCCAGGGAGACAGCATGTGTGTGCCTCATGGCCCCTAAACACCACGCAGCACCACAGCCAGTGTGGTGCACGCGACACACTCAACAGTGTGATCCTCACACATCCTGCGAGCCTCGTCGTCCTCACCGGGGCCCCCAATGTCCCTCCACACTGGTTCTGTACCGAGTTATCTCAGTTCTGTCAGCAGCAGCTAGGAAGCACCTACGGTGTGTCAGGTGTGACCCGGGCCCAGGACATGCGTCTCGGTGGCAAGAACAAGTGGGCCCTGGTGGGGCAGGGTCACAAAGGCCTGGGCTGGTTTCCTGCTCTCGCACCCTTCCCCATCTGTCACAGGGGTGAGCAGAACAGGATGCGGAGGGAAAGCAGAGCTCAGGCATGCCCGGCACGAGTCCCTGCCGCCTCCCCACGCGGACCCCAGGCCACCGCCCGCACGGCCTGGCAGAGCGGCCCAGGGGTCCAGCCCTGGACAGCCCTCGCCGCCCCACCCACTGGGGTGAGGCTCACGATGGCTTCTCGGCATGGCTGTCGGGACTGCCTGTGAAGCGCACGACACTGCAAAATCAGCGGCAGCCACGGCCAGCACCGGGCCCAGCGTGCAGGGCCAGGCAGGAGTCCAGAAAGAGCAAGAGGGCCAGGCGGGACTGCGGCCGCACAGCTGTCCCGCCCCATCCCCAGGGGCGGCAGGCGGACAGCACCACCCAGCGGATGCCCCAACAGACCCTGCACCGCCAGACCCGGTGACTCTTCCAGAGAAGACGGAAATCCAGACTTGAACATGAAACCCGCCAATTTGTAAATGCTGGCAGCTAATTAAATTTTTAAAAATAATAATAACACGGTGAGAGCCAAACCAAACACGCAGGGCCGGCCGCAGCCGGGGCTGGCAGCTTTGTGCCTCCGGGTAAGATTCTCTGACTTCATCCCAGCCCACCCCTCCCCGTGGCACAGCGCTGGATGCAAGAGATCAAGGGAGCACCTGAAGGCAAGGGACCCCCAGCCACCCTCCCTCCTAGGGGGATCTTAACCCCACTTTGCACATGGGGAAAGCGACGCTCACAGCCACCCCTCCCTCCTGGGGGGGAATCTCAACCCCACTTTGCACATGGGGAAAGCGACGCTCACAGCCACCCCTCCCTCCAGGGGGGAATCTCAACACCACTTTGCACATGGGGAAAGCTCAGAGCCCCCAACAGTTCAATTGCAAACACCCTGGGATCCCACTCGGTGTCAGGGCAAGGAACCACTTCCCTGCTGCCACCAGACTCATCAGGACTCCCTCTGGCAGGGTCCCCAACCCTGGCACCCTTCCTCAAGATCCCTGGGCCACCAGGAACCCCCACACTGCCCACCTTCCCTTCTCCTTCTCTGGCCTGCCACAGGACACCTGCTGGCCCCATCCATCCCATAAAACTCCAGAGGCCCCCACAAAGCTGAGTTGGGGCAAGACCTGTGATGGCAAAGCAGAGAGAGAGGGGGCACCCCTTCCTAGAAGACTAGGCCGGAGGGGGATGCACAGTGGCTGGGGAGGAGTCAGGACCACCACACACACACACACACACCCGCAAGCTAAGCCTCTCAAACTCCACCACCAGGTCCCCTCACCGGCTGTCTCCATCACCCAAGGGCTGTGTCCCCTGGGGAGCTCTTCCCAGGTGTGGCGGTGTGCGTGTGTGGGAGGCACCTGGAGCCTGCCACTTGGGGTACGCGAGAGCCTCGTGTGGCCTACGTGGACATGCGTGGGACAGATACCCTCGTGCACAGGCGTATATGCAGCACAAGCATTAGACACAGCTGCCTGCTGGTGCAGCTGGCACGTTTGAGCGACACCCGTGTGCCCGGCACGTGCGCACGCAGCTTGCGCGCGCAGACAGGAACGGACAAGGATGGGGAACCTCAGGCTTGTGGAAGAGATGGGGGGAAGTTGTCTGGGGCTGGGCTGCAGTCTGTGGATGGGGTGAGGGGCATGGCCGCGCCAACTCACTGTTCAGGAACTTCCAAGGGTCAATGTGCCTAGGGGGAGGGGGCCAGGAGTGGCGCCGGACGCTGGAGCCCGCCATTCCTACTCCGTGGGAGGGTGCCTCAGCGGGACCTGCCGGCCAAGGCCGAACAGCGTGGGCCACTAACCCCGGAGCCCCCATCCCGCGCCGGCCTCAGTGCGTGCATCTGTACAATGGGGCCTCATTCGCCGCACTCTGACCCAAAGCGTGAGGCGCGGGCCGGCTGGCAGTGCTGCGGGTGGCGTGCGCAGCCGGCGGGGCGCGTCCCCTGCTCCACAGAGCCGTCGGGCGTCCGAGAGGCCCCGCGCCTTAAGCGGCGCAGGCTGGGGAGGTGGAGCCCCCGCGCGAGGGGCCCGCGCGCACTCACCGCGGAGAGCTGTGCCGGCGTCCGTCCACCCGTCCACCGGTCCGTCCGCTCACCCCGCCGTCGGCGCGTCGAGAGTGCTGGCGCCCCTCGGCTGTGTGCGGCGCGGGGCGGGGCGCAGGCGCGGGGGCGGGACGAGCCGGCCCGGGCCCCCTCCCCTGCCTCCGCCTCCGGGGCGGGGTCTCGCCCGCCTGCCTGGGAGGGGACCCTGAGCGCGCGCGCGCGCTTCTCCCTCCCCGCACCTGGGACCCCCAGGCAGCGCCCGGAGTTCTCTGCCGAGCCCCGGTGCTCCAGGGCTCCTCCCCGCAGCCCCTGCCCGCAGGCGCGCCGAGCTCGGAGTTCCGGATCTGGCCCTCAGCCTACCTGAGCCTCAGTGTCCCCACCCGGAAGATGGACCTAGAAGCCTTGGGCCAGCGGAGGCTCAGCCCCCGCGCTCCCACCCCGGCTGCACTGCCATGCTTTGGGTAGATGGTCCTAGGACCCAGCTTCGGGGCAGCCTAAGTTCGGCCTTTTCTCCGCCCAGCTCTGCTGCCTATGGCCCCGTGTGGCATCCGCCTGGCCCGACCTCTCTCTGAGGCCGGCCTTCCTCTCTGGAATGGGTTAACCCATTGATGGGCAGACGCTGGGTGCCCAGTCCTGCAGCCAGCACAGCATCAACAGGCCCTGAGCGCTCTGCAAGCTGTGGACTCAGAAGCTGATCACGGGGCCTGGCCCCTACCATCTGCTGTCAGCACCCCCACCCCCACTCCCTGCTGCCACCATCTGCAGACCCCCCAGCCTGAGTATAGTGAGAGGCCCCTAAGAAACAGAGCTACCTCCCAGGTCCTCCCTCCTAGTCCAGGGCTCCAAACCCTACCCCCAAAACCCACACAAGCAAACTCCAGGCAGTGCCAGGGGAGAGCAGCCAGGTGGCAGGGGGGCTGACCCAGAGCCCGCGGGGCTGCAGCCTGGACTCCAGGGGGCTGACCCAGAGCCCCCGGGCTGCAGCCTGGACTCCAGGGAGCTGACCCAGAGCACCCAGGCTGCAGCCTGGATTCCAGAGGGCTGACCCAGAGCCCCCCAGGCTGCAGCCTGGACTCCAGAGGGCTGACCCAGAGCTCCCGGGCTGCAGCCTGGATTCCAGAGGCCTGACCCAGAGCCCCCCAGGCTGCCCCAGAGCCCCCCCGGGCTGCAGCCTGGACTCCAGGGGGCTGACCCAGAGCACCCAGGCTGCAGCCTGGATTCCAGAGGGCTGACCCAGAGCCCCCCAGGCTGCAGCCTGGACTCCAGAGGGCTGACCCAGAGCTCCCGGGCTGCAGCCTGGATTCCAGAGGCCTGACCCAGAGCCCCCCAGGCTGCCCCAGAGCCCCCCCGGGCTGCAGCCTGGACTCCAGGGGACTGACCCAGAGCCCCCTGGGGTGCAACCTGGATTCCAGGGGGCTGACCCAGAGCCCCCAGGCTGCAGCCTGAATTCCAGAGGGCTGACCCAGAGCCCCCGGGGCTGCAGCCTGGACTGCAGCACAGGAAGTAGCAGCCCCAGTCCTCTCCCAGTACCCACTTCGTGTCCCAAAGTGCAGCCAGGCTCAGAAAGGTTCCGGAATTCCACTTTCCATGTGTGTCTGTCTCTCTGCCTCTCTCTCTCTCTCTCTCTCTATCTATCTCTCTCTCGTAAAATCCACATAGTATAACATTGAGAGCTTTAACCATCTGAAAGGGTGTGATGCAGTGGGATTTACAATGTCCATGATGCTCTCTTAGCATTGGTCACTCCAGCTTTGTGTCTGTCACTCAACCTCGCTAGCCTTTGACGTCTCAGATGGCCCATGCCTGCCTCTCTCCCTCTCTCTCAAGGTGTCTCTCTTTCTCCCCTCACCCTGTCTTTCCATCTCAATTTTTTAAATAATGTTCTCTAATACTCTTTTTTAAGATTTATCTGTTTATTTGAAAGGCAGAGCGAGAGAGAAAGAAAGAGAGATCTTCCATCTGCTGATTTACTCCCCAGAATGTCACAACACCCAGATCTGAGCCAAGCTCAAGCCAGGAGCCCGAAACTCCACCTGCGTCTCCCACGTGGGTGCAGGGGCCCAAGCACTTGGGCCATCATCTGCTGCCTTCCCAAGTGCATTAGCAGGAAACTGAACCAGAAGTGGAGCACCTGGGACTTGAACTCGCGCCCCAATATAGGATGCCAGTGTTGCAAGCAGCGGCTGAACCCAGTGCATCGCTACGCCAGCCCCTCCATCTCTACTTGAACATCAGTTGGTCTCCGTCTCACTCTGTCTCTCGGTCTCTGCATCTCCTCACCTCTCTGTTTCTCTCCGTCTGGTGTCACATTATCTAGGATCTGAGGCTCGGAACCACCTGCCTCCCCTGTCCAGGGACAGATGGCCCAGTGGTCACCAGCTCATACCAGGGAGGCACTGTTCCCTCTGCCCAGGGTGCTCTTCCCCCAGGTGGCCATGGCTGGCCTGTCCCTGCCTTGAGATGCGGCCGCACCCCAGGATGCTTCTCCTCCTCCATGAGACCCCAGCAGAGGCAGCCCCTCCCATATCCTCCCGGTTACTCCCCTGCCCTCTCCTTAGAGTGCTGGTCACCAGCCCGAGCTTTTCTTAATTCACTGACAGCTGACTCCAGGGAGGAGAGCCTGGCATGTGCACCAGCTGTGTGACCCCAAGCAAGTCACTGTCCCTCTCTGGGCCTTATTTCCTCCACTGTAAAACATGCATAACAACATCAGGGTCTACGGTGTGGGGTTGTTGGCAAGATCAAATGATTTCAAATGTATAGATCCTCTGAATGAACCTGACCCAAAGGGAGCGCTCGGTGTGTCTGAGGAGTGAGGACGGACTGAATCCTTCCTTCTGTCTGAGGGAAGGAGGTGGCTGGGGCCCCGGCAGGTGCCAGATGCCCGCAAGTCCCTACTCTCCACCCAGGCTGCTTCCCGGGCCAGGGGCAGGCAGCGAGCCGAGATTCAAGTTCACCCTGAAGCCCACAGCCCAAGATACGGAGGAGACGTGTCTCCCGCCCCACCGTTATCTGAGCCGGAGGTGCAGCCAAGGCAGCCGGCAGTTCCCCCCTGGAGCGCCGCCAAAGCCGTTATCGCACACAGAGTGCACATCACCCACCAGGAATTTCAGGCCCAGCGCCTGGCCCAGACACAGTTGGAGGAAGTTCCGGGCTGATAAGGCTGGGGAAGAATGGCCACAGTGGGCAGAGGCGCTGTGTGTATCAGCAACCACCTCGCCAGCTCCTTGGGCACGGAGGCGCCAGGGCCTGCAGCGTGGGCTCACCTGCCCCACTGGGCCGCTGGATGGGAGGAGAAGGCCTGCTGGGCCTCGCGGGGCTGCGGCCTCCCTGGGGAGCCTTGGGGAGGCCGCTCTTCTTCTCCTGGCCTCAGTCCTGGCACCGTGGGCGAAATGAAAGCAACACTCATAACGACCCCTCACAAGCACACAGGCTTAGGAGCCTGGGGCCGAGTGTCCCCAGCATGTGACATTGAGCAGGTGGCTTTGTCCCTGTGGCCTAGGTGGCCCTGTCTACAAAGCCACACCTGTCTCCTAGGGTTGCCTTGAAGTTAAGATGCCCCAGGCGGCAGCAGCGTGATAAGTCCTCCATTCACCCTGCGCCATTGCTAGTTGCAAACAACCTCAGCCACCTTGAGCTACTGGGAGAGGGAAAGGGACTAATGATGGGAGGGTCTCCAGGAATAAAACTTAGAGGGGCAACCACATGAGTGCTGTTGCGGGGGGCGCTAGGGCTCCCCACCGAACTGTTGCTGTCACCTCTCGAGGCTGGTGTATCACCCCCTGCCCCAACAGTGGGTTTCTGGGCTGGGCCCACTCCATCATCTCTCTTGAAACCCTTCCAACACCTGCCCCTGGCTGCAAAGCAGACGGGCAAAGTCAACAGCTAGGCACCCAGACAGCCAGCGGGGATTCCCACTGGCCCAAGAACAACAGAGGGGACAGCCAGTGGTTTTCAGGCACAGGCCACCTTGCCCAGGGGCTGGCACTGCCTGCTGTCCTGTCTCCCCACAAGCCCCATGACAGCCAGACTCCAGACCCACGCTGCACAGTGGGGTTTCCGGAACCTCCCAGGGAGCTAGAACCACCTGGGGCATCTCTTGTTTGAACACCAAGTTTGACGACTTGGTTCCAGAGTAATCAGACCCCAGGCGCCAGAGACGAGATGGGGGCCAGGCTGCCAAACTTCAAAAACATAGTCTGGGGGCCTCGCTCTGGCCTCTGTCTTTGAGCTTTGGTGGTGGTGGGGAGGAGGGGAGGAGTGCATGAGAACAAAGGGATGCCTCCCCAGGAGCTGCTGGGGCCACCCGCAGGCCGTTCCAGACAAGTGCCCAGGACACCCTACACGCTGTGCCCCAAGCCCCAAGACTTCAGCAAGTCCCTTCCCTTTGTCCTTGTCCCTGGCCTGGGCTGCACCACCAGTCTCCATTTCGCAGGCCCAAGGGAGGCCTAGGGCCGCTGCTGCTGACAGCGGGTATGAATGGAGCTTGGGCAGCGGGGCACATGGTCCATCCTGGAGGCCAAGTTCAGGCCCGCCCTGGTCTGGACCCCAGCTGCCTCCCAGGCCTCCACCCCGCCCTCACATCCCAGACAGCACTGCAGCCAGGGAGAAGCCAAGTGGACCACAGCAGTGGGAACTGCACCAGACGTGTGCTGACCGGCTAATGGCCGCCCTGCCAGGCTTCCGGGCCCCCAGCGAGGACCCTGACCATGGCCCAGGAGGCGGGAGCAGAAGGGATGCACCATCCAGTGCTGCCCTGAAGGAATGTGCAAGCCCTCCCCGACCTGTCCCTGCCTGCTGGGGGGAGGGGGAGGAGCAGCCACCTCCCTCACCTAACCTCTGCCTCCCAAGCCACCCCCCTGCTCCAACAGCAGACTCAAGGGCTCCCTGAGCCAGCTCTGTGCCCCAGAGCCTGCAGCCCAGCCCCATCCGCAGCTCCAGCCGCCAGTCCCTTCTCTGCTGGGTCCCTGTGGGTCACTCAGATGGAGCACACCTGGGTGGGCACCTGGCCCGGGGGGGGGGGGGCACTGGAGTAGCTCCCCTCCCCCCACCCCGCCGCCCCCAGCCCTGGTGGTGGCTCAGCGGGCGGGCGAGGGGCCACTGCAGCCAAGGCAGACTGAGCCACATTGCTCGGCCCTGGCAGGGAGCCTGAAGCCAAGGGACCACTTGCTGGGGGGACCCCCTGAGGGAAAGCAGCTCGGAGGGAGCGGGACTGAGAGGGGGGGAGAATTCTGAGAGCAGAACATCCCGGCGTCCGAGCACAGCTCGGCCTGCAGCCGCCACACCCCTGCGTGCTGCAGCTGCTTGGGCAATAGCGTGCTTTGAAGCGTCAGCCCACTGGAGCCGGAGTCTCTTCTACTAAAACTCTGCTACCTGAGACCCGAGGCTATCAGACTTGGTGTCACTGAGGCCACAGTCCCTACCAAGTTCAGCACCCATATTCTGGGGCTCATACTTTACAAAGTGCAAGCTCTCTTCGAAGGTGGTTGGCCTCGAACCAGGGGACAATGTTTGGGATATAAATAAACTCCTATCCGGTGAACCACACGAAAGGTGCTTCCCATCAAGGGCTTCACCCAATGCTCTCAGCAATCCTGGAGGTGCTAGATGTTATCACCCCATTTTACAGGCGAATAAACTGAGGCTCCGTGGCAACGCAAGGGCTCCCGCCCAGAGCAGCTCAGCTCCAGAGCCGACACCCTTTTGCCTGTGAATACTGCAGGGAGACAGTGGGTTCCCCATCACCAGGGGTGTGTGAGCACGGGACCCCTTACCAGGGTGACCGGAGCGGAGGGAGCCAGCCCAGTTGCTCTTGTACTCTGGGTTTCTCCACAATTTCCCAAGCTCCCTGCTTATTCCAGGAAAGCTGCCCAGCCTGCCGCCTCCCCTCTGGGAATGGCCAGCCCCTACCTCCCGGGGCCGGCTCACTTGTGACTCACCCGGCCCGGCTGTCTGCCTGCTGTGATGAAACTTCTGGCACTTCTCAGAGGTTCTGGTCACCCTGGACAGGACTTGGCCCAGCCTGGCTGTTCGGGCCGGCTCTCCTGGCAGGGGCAGGAGTGCTGAGCTCAGAGGCGGGGACCTCCCTCTGTGAGCTGGGAGGTTCTGCAGAAGGATCTCAGAGCTGCCTCCCCATGGATGCAGTCTGGAGAGGGAAGGGACTTGCCTAAGGCCACACAGTAAAAACCCAAGGGACGCAAAAGGGGCCACCCAGGGGCAGGCCTGGTCCTGGCGAGTCTGTTGCCCGTTCTGAGCCTTGGTTTTCCCACCTGTGAAATGGAAGGGACTGGCTTTGACTTCGAAAGATGAGTTAGAAGACACAAATAAAGCACTCAAGATGCACCAAGATGGCACCTTCCAAACCCCAAACCACAGCAAGGGCCCTGAAGGAAGAGAAGGCCGTGGGGAGAGGCGTCTGCAGCCACCTGCTGGCGGCTCCGGGCACTGCGGCTCCAGACGCAGCTCAGCCCCTTCAGAAGAGCGCCCCCCAGCGGGGACAAGCTTGCCCTTGGCACCGTCCTCACCTTCCAGAACCCCAGAGCCACTGTGCGGAGAACAGAAGATGATACTGCACTCGTGTTCACCGGCTCCGGATCCGGCAGGCTGCAAAGAGGCTCTGGGACACGCACGAGGCCGAGGCACGCAGCCCGAGCAGGCCCGAAGGAGAGAGGCAGGCGGTGTTCAGCTGGCTCCTGAGCACCGCGCTCCGGATGTTGCCAACAAAACTGGGCTCTCCTTCGCCGAGTCCTGCTGCCTAGTTCTAAACGCGGGCTTTTTCCAACATTAAAAGAAAGAACAGCCTTCAACACCAGCCAGACTGTCTTCCAAGAGAGTCTCTTCCAACCCCATTTGTCTAACACATACGTGCAAGCGTGTGCACACACGTGTGTCTCCACGTATGTCTGCAAGACTGTCCCCAGTCACCTTGCGAGGGACCCTTCCTCCTGCTCCACTTTCCCACGTGGTGCGCTGTGGCCATTTTTCTGCATCAACAACCCACATCTTATTCCACCGTCTTGGAAACACAGTCTACGATCTCTTCCTCTGTGATCATCACTGAATTTTTTTGTTATAAAAAGTGATTCTAAGAAGCACCCTGAGTCTCTATTCTGGGGTGTGTGCCCACCTCCAAGAAGTTGCGTGTGGGTTTTTAGACACCTCTGGTACCTATTGCCAAAGGTCCCCCAGAAAGATGTCCACGTTTCCTCCCACAGGTAACTGAGTAGGCCAGCTCCTCGCAGACTCACCCCGCTGGGTTTCATCCGTCTCCCTGGCTTTCAGTCGGTCCGTTAGGGGCAGGCGAGGCCTCACGGAGGAAGCTGGCGCCCATTTGAATGTCTTCTGAGAACTGCAGGTGATTGGCCCATGTCAATCCCTAAAACCATCGGTGGCAGGAAGAAGGCTTACTTTGGTCCACAGTTTTGGAGGTTCACAGTCCATGGTCGAATGTGGGTGGAGGGATGCGAGGACAGGCAGGCAGCCGAGGGAGAAGCTGGGCCACACCTAGCTCTGGCATCCCATCCTCTGGGGAACACACCCCACACAAAGACCTCGCCCACTGGGCCCTCCTCCTGGAGGCCAGAATTAATCAACTCTCCTCCCTTCAACCATTAGCATTCATCTATTCACCACTGGCTTGACTTTGGGGACCAAGTCCCCCTATATAGGCTTTTAGGGGACACCCAGACTATTATACAAATCATACCACAAGGGTGTTTTCAAAAAGCTTGTGGGAAAATGTAATTCAAAGATCAGCTTCTTTGGGTACAAACATCGTGAAACCACGTGGTTTCTCATAAGCACGCGTTTCCATGACCTGGAAGACCTCGCTGAGCCCCCATCCATTTTCACGGTTGGGATGCTCACAGCCCCTTCCTCCTTCTGCTCTCCCCAGCACGACTGTGACAAGGCACTAGGCGAGGGGGGACCCACAGCCTCTGGCGCACGCTGGCTGCGGCTCCTGGAAGCAGAGCAGTCCCTGTGGATGTGGGCCTAGCCAGCCCCGGCCTCCGGGCGTCTTGGGTCCACACCTGTCCACTCCTGCAGAAACTCAGCCTCGTGTCTCCAGCTACGTAAGAACTTCCTATCCAGCGCTGTTCTCAGGGCCAAGTGAGCCAGTGCGTAGAAAGCACTCAGCGGCTTACTTGCCCTAAGTGCTCAATAAGCACTCCTGATCTCACTCTGGGAACCTTCCCTGGACACCTGCTAGGTATGGGCCCTGCACATCCCAGAGGGCAGGGGGAGACAGACAGCCATCCAACCACTTTGCACACACAGGAAGAGGCGCTGGGGGGAGGGCGGGCAGCTGGATCCAGACCGCCCCGCTGTGGCTCACTCAGGGCAGCTACAGCCTCATCTCCTGCTGCATAGGTAACACAGGGCTTGGTGACAGGAGGGGCTCACAGCAAGTGGAGTTGGACTCCCGGGAAGAGAGAAGGAAGCTGAGGCACCCTGGGAGGAGAGCCCGTGGCCGGGCCAGGCCGTCTTGGGAGCCTGTGCTCACCCTCGGGAAGTGTCGTGTTGATTCTGAGAGCAGCGACAGCCACAGGAGGAAGCCGACTGGAGAATTCTGGGGAGAGACGGTGGTGTTAGGACGGCGTGGGGCCCTGGGGAAGCGGTAGGCTCGGAGACATGCGGAGGAGGGAGATTTGACACCCCCTGGGCTGGTGTGGAGAGCTGGGGGTGGGGACAGGGATGGCACATCCTCCCCCGTCTCCCACCCCCATTCCCGGCTCAGGGGGGTATCGCTGTGGAGTTGGGGAAGGGCGCCCGCCTGCACTTCGCACTGCGAGTTACCACAGCTTTGTCCCCAACAGGCTGAAGCCACGAAGGGAGACGCAGACTTCCGCCCTAAGAAAGTGGATGGGTGGGCTTTAAACACTGCAGGACACCGGCGAGAGTCTCTCCCGCCTTCTCCCTCAGGCTCGCTCCCCTCTGCTCCATTTTCCACCAGGGCCATCTCTGCTAGTGACCAAAACTGTCCAGCAGTCCCCGCCCACACCCTCAAGTCCAGCAAATCAGAGCAATGGGCTATGGGTCTTCAGGCTGTCTCCAGTTGGACGGCCTCAAGTCAGGGGCCGGGGCCTGAGCCAATCACTGCAGGCAGAGGAGGGGTGGGCTGTGCTGATTGGCTCAGCTCCGGTCATGGACTCACCCCCAAACTGGGGGGATGGGAGGAGGCTCTATGCAGAAACTGGACTGTTGCCAGATTGGGGGGGGGGGCGGGAGGCAGGGAGGGGAGGAGGTTCCATGAATGGTCTCTGTAGGGCGGGTGAACTGGCAATCTTGGGTTTGAGGTCAATCCTTCTACATTAAACTCAGACACTGTCAAATACTTACTTCAACTATGTTCTCTGACAATCCCCAGTAGGCACAGGGTGCTTTGGGAAGCTCATCGGTGATTGGCTGTCAGTTGTAGAAGGTCTCCCCCTTCCACTGCTCCAGCTAATCCAACCAATCAGAGCCCAGAGATTCCTAGCTCTCGCAGTCATTGGTTCGCACTAAGCCGGGTACCAGAAGCCAGGCGCACCACGGTGGAAGCGTCCTGCATCTGATGGGAAAAAAGTTGTCTGCGGTCAGTGACTAATAACACAATAAGCAGGTTACACCCATTGCAAAAATGTTAGCCTGCAGGAGACAGCGCAACAGGGGTCCAGGGGCTCCCAGGGCCAAGTCGTTGAACTTGGTATGGAGAGACTCACACCCCAAATGCTTCTCAGGGCGCTGATGGCAGGTGACACCGGCCCCTTAGTGCCCACAGCTGGCTGTCCTCTCTGGGCTGCCCAGAACTCCCCGGAACCAGCTCCCACCCAGTGTTCTCTGGGCGTTCGGCTTGTTCTCTGGGGCTCTTTTCATTTGCTCCAGATAACGTCACCATGGCTGTCTCTGTGCCCGTCTCTCTGTGACACAAGGCCGGGTACCCAGGAGAGCAAGTGTTGGGTCATGAGGAAGGCTGACCAGCTCATGCCAGATGGGCGGTTCGGGGCATTCAGCCCCACGTGCCCGTCTCTCTGTGACACAAGGCCGGGTACCCAGGAGAGCAAGTGCTGGGTCATGAGGAAGGCTGACCAGCTCATGCCAGATGGGCGGTTCGGGGCATTCAGCCCCACGTGCACCCCACCTCCAAGGCACGACACTCGCCAGCACTTGCCCGTGGAGCAGGTGTAAAGTGGCATCTCGGGTGCTTCCGATTTGCAAGGCCCCTGTCACGATGACACTCCAGCATCCCGCCATCTGTGTGACAGCCATCGGCACGGCCTCTGCGGGGAAGTTTCTGCTCGTGTCCTTTGCTTCTGAAAACATTGTTTGCATTTTTGCAGCCGCTGGCTGCTCAAGCCCAGTCTGGCCGTGGGCCTCCCCGCGGGCCTGGGAGGAAAGCCGCCGCCCAGCAGCCTGGCCGGTAAGGCCCTGCAGTGGTTTGGCTCGGGTCTGCGACTCCATTCTCGATAGGAGCTGTTTCCTGCCTCCTTCCTCGCACATTCTTCCCTGCCCTGCAGGGCTTCCTCCACGTGCCCACACCCTGCTATCTGTAGGCTCCAGCTCCTGCCGGTGCAGTGCCAGCTGCCAGGAGCCCCTCCCCTCGCCTGGGGGCCCACACCCTTGCCTTGCTGCCTCTCTCTCAGCCTTCCGATTCGGCGACAACTTCCTCCACTTCCTCCACGCAGCCCTCCTGGCTTCTGTCTACTTCCACCTCCCAGATGGTCTAACCACAGGCCTGGCTCTTGGCACCATTTCTGAGCCTTAAGTGCCAGTGGGCTCGTCCAGCTGTGTCGCTGGGCAGCAAATGTCCGAAGGCCAGACCGTGGGTGTTTTGCTCTTGTGTGTATTCCCGGTTGTGGGAGCCAGGCAACACGCAGCCAGCTCTCCAAGACCGTCCACGGAAGAGCAGACAGGAGGGAGAAGTGTGGAGATGTCAAAGAGTGGTCACAGGGACTCGGCCCCCCCGGAAAGCACCAGGACCCCCGGGAACCGGTGTCAGGGTGGAGGAGGCAGGCAGCTGGGGTCTTGTCCTGCCTCTGCTGGTGGCATTCCGAGCTCCCTGCCAAGTCTTGCATCCTCTCCGCCTCACCTCAGCTATCAGAGAGCACCCTGGGCCCCCTTCCCATCCCGTGGAGTGCCCCACCACGGCCAGCCTGAGCTCTGACCCCCAGTTCCAGGCTCAGGGAACAGGCAGACCCCAGACCAGACAAAAGGGGCCTTGTTCCCCAGCTCTTTGGCAGAGTCTCCCCCCGCCTCTTGGCTGCAGCTGAACAAAACCAGATGCCAACGTGGGGGAGGAGCAGGCCGGTGGCGGGCAGCATCCCAGCGCCCCTCTCAGAGTCTGGGCCCCTGCCCAGAATTCCACGCGCCTCCCAGGGCAGCTTCCCTTCCCCATCCCACTCCTGAGCCCTCGCTGAGTCCCAGCATTGCCCCCCCGGCCTCCTGCAGAGCTCACACCAGCCCTCCCAGCAGGCATTGCCACCCGGCCCATTTTACAGATGAGAAGAAAGGGAGGCCTGGAGGTGTCCGGGCTGGGGCCACACAGGGGCAGCCCAACTGCACTGTTCCGCCCACCGCTAGGAGGCTCCCTGTCCCGGCCCACAGTGCGCCCCACCCAGCCCCCAGCTTTCCCTTGTGAAGACTGGGGGCTGCATGGCTTCCCTGGGCGAGTCAGAGACCAGGCACGGGCCGCTGCCATTATCCTGCCAGCGAGACAGCGGCCCCGGGGAGCGCAGCCTCACTCCAGGATTCATATCCGGAGTCTGCCCAGCGCCTCCGCAGCTCCCTCTGCCGCCCCGCCAGCAGCAGGCCCCTGGAGAGAATCCTGGCTCAAGGCCCCGCACTGCTGCAGCCCACCGGCTGAGGGACAGGAGTCAAGGGACTTCCCTCTGTGCGCCTCCGCAGTCCCCTCTGCGGGGCGCCTAGGCGGGAGAAGAGAACGAACCGCCAAAGTGGAGCCGCTGCAGCCTCAAGGCTAGGATGGCGGACGGGGGAGATGATCCCAGAAGCAAAGGGCCTGGGGCCAACTGTGGGGCTGGCAGGAGTGTCACAGGACGACCGGCATGTGCGGGGCCCAGAAATCTCACTGTGGCCGCCAGGATGCCCCAGGGGCTGCCCCACTTAGAACCTCCCAGCTCCCACGGGCAGGAGGTGATGGATCAATACCCACCGTGGATCCGTCTGTGGTGGTGAAATACATCCGCAGCCACCTGGCACCGCTCGCCATCACTCTCAGATGTGAATGCAGCTGAGAGTGTTCTAGAACAGGCTCATCCATGCTATAGATGTCAGGAATGGGCACCCTCCGTGCTGAGCCTGCAAGGAGCCACAAGGGGGCCGGGGGCTGGGCGCTGGTGACATCCTGTTCCTTGATCTGAGCTTCAGCAGCGCTGATCGGCGGGGTGGGGTTTGTGATGCAGGTAGAGGGCGATGGTGAAAGCCCGGGCTGCAGAATGCTCTTCCCAGGTCTGATTTCATTGTCTGCCTCCAGAGGGGGGTGCGAGTGGTCTAATGCAGGCAACCCCCCTGCCGGCACCCTCCAGCCAGTGACCAGCCCAGGCCCACACAGCCGGGGTCTCAGCTACACCCCTGGCACCTGTGCTTGCGTGGAGTTAACACCTCCGAGAGCAGCCCTTGGGCAACGAGACTCGGGGGACCCTTCCCTTGCACCCTGGCCCCCTGCTGGCTCCCGTGAGGTGCGCCCTGGGTGGGACCTCATGCACGCCCCCTTTGCTGCCTTCCCCCTTGCTCGGTCCCACACCCTCTCTGTGCCCTCTGGGAGCCCTCCCTCCAGCTCAGCGACCTCTCCCACATCCTTACCCCCCATTGCGGTCCCCGAACGCTGGCACAGGCGAAATGACGGAGGGAGCAGGAGGCCGGGCTGGGCCAGTTCCACGCTGACCATAGCCATCAGGCTGCGTCCGAGGCCATGGGCAAGTCATAGGCCTCATCAGAGCCACTGGCACCTATGGTTTCTTCTGCAGGAATCCGTGGCCAAGACCCGTAGCTCAGGACAAAGAAGCATCCCAAAGTCCACATGCTAAAGACAGCCAGAAGCATGGGGAGCCACACCCAGCCCGCAACCCTGGTCACCCCAGGAACTACTCCTCGCCCCCCGGCACCAGCTAGATACATCATCATAGGGGGCAAGAAAGGGCTGGCGCACCTCCTGGGCTGGGAGCCCTTGCTTATGGGCCAAGAGTCTGCGCTCCCCTCCCCCCACTAACAAAGGTCAGAGAAAAGCCCCCAGAGCCAAGTCCAGGAGACAAAATGGGCCGGCAAGGAGGGAGAGGGGCACCCCTCAGCTGAGAGGCCAACTCAGACCCCGGCAGCCCTGGCCCTGTCTGTGTGGGGTTGGGGGGAGAGCAGAGCAAGAAAGAGTGGTCGCCTCGTGGGCTTGGCCTGGGTTACCTTGGGGGCTACCCACCCTGGAGGGACACCTGACCCCAGGGGTGGCACTGCCACAGTGGGGGACCCTGTGGGTGCAGCAGCTGAGCTGGTGGGGTCAGCCTCACTCCAGTCAAATGCACCAAGTTAGGTCCCTCTGCTTTTGGGAAAATTGCAGGTGTCCCCCCGCAGGCAGGTGGGGCGGGGCAGGCGGCAGAGACAGAGGGAGCCCACAGCGTGAGCTTGCCTTAGACCTGCCGTCCTGGCCCAGGAAAGACAGCTCGCCCCTCCCCTCCCTGTACCCAGCACCACAGGTTGATCCCAACCCTTGAGGGGGGGAGGGGATGGCAGGTGACAGTGACTTGAACCAGGTTCTTCATAGCTGAGGGTCTGCGACCTCCCGGATACGATGGTAGGGAGTAGCATGGTCAGCAGAACTGGGGCTTTAGGCTGTGGCATCTCCCTGCCCAAGTAACCAGGGCGGCCCCAGCCAGATGCCTGGGAGTCTCCACCCCTTCAGGGGCATCGTCTGTGTCTGCGAGCCTCATCAACTCTCCCTCCCCCAAAGCCCCCCAACTCGTGCTCGCCCAGGGCCCAGCGTGCTCTGCCTCCCAGCCCGGCCCGATCCAGCTTGGACGGCTGAACTGGTGAGCGCACCCGGGCCAGGGGGAGTGATTGAGCAAAAGAAAGACCAGCGTCACCCAGAGACCCGGATGAAAACTATACAAACAGGAACGCACCAAACCCAGCCCCCTCAGAGGAGTCTTGCTGGCTTGTGTGCGAGCGAGACTCATGCAGGAAGCTGAGCTGGTCTTGGCCCTGAGAGGGCGAGCTGTTCGTCCCCTCCCAGCAGCAAAGAGAAGGCCAAAGCCACGCAGTCTTGTCAGCAGGGAGCAAGCTGCTAACCTCGCCCACACCAGGCCAGCCATTGGCAAGGGTGCAGCTCGGCTCCTCACTTCCATCTCCAGAACTTTCTCCACTTCCAGATGCAAACACCAGCTCCCCTCCCCCAGTGCCTGGCAGCCACCCCTCCTCTGCATCTCTGGGAATCTAACTGCACCACGGCCCTCGCCCAGGTGAGGCCTTCACCACGTGTGGCCTTTGTGACGGGCTTGTTCCATTAGCGCCGAGTGCCCAAGGCCGATGCGTGTGGGCGCATGGGCCAGGCTTCCCTTCCTTTCAAGGCTGAGTAATGCTCCACTGTTTGCCCCTTTAGCCATCGGCGCACACCTGGGGGACCTGGGCTGCCCCCACTGTCTGGCTGTGGGGAGGGACGCCGCCGTGAATGTGGGAGGGCGAGGCAAGGCTCGGGTCACAGCTTGCATTCCCATGGGGCAGGCAGAGACACAGCCTCCAACCGGAGAACCGCTGGCCCCTGGCTGCCTGGCTCAGGCTGGGATCAGGGCGAGAGAGTGGCAGCCGAAGCCGGAGGCTTGTTCTCAGGACAAGGAGCGTGGCTGAGTGGGCTGGCCGAGCCCAGAGGGGACAGGAAGGGGACGTTGTGCTAACACACGGCCTTGTGACCTTCGCAGCAACCCAGATCTGGGCCTCAGCGCATTTTACTTGCCCAGAATATTTTAAAATTCAGGACAGTTCAAGAACTTGTTTTTCTGGCTTGAAAAGTCAAGGGCTCTGGTTTGGCCTGGGTCACTGAGACGCGGGGCCCGGGTCTGCTGTTGTCTGCAGCTCTCTGCAGACGTCTGTGCCCTAGGCTCAGGCTCCCTCCCTGCCTGGTCCCCTAGGAGCAGCTGGGGACGGCAAAATCGCCCCCTCCTACTGCGAAGGATATTAAGGCAGAGAGGTCAAGAAGCAGCTATGCCAGGATTTGAACCCAGGGCTCTTGGGCTACACAACAGACTGAGTGAAAACTTGACTGTGGGGGCTGGTGCTGTGGTATACCAAGTGAAGCCATCACCTGTGACACCAGCATGCCATCTGGGCGCAGGTTCGACATCTGGCGTCTCCTCTTCTGATCCAGCTCTCTGCTGATGCTCCCAGGAAAGCAGCAGGGGGTGGGCCAAGTGCTTAGGCCCCTGCACCCACGTGGTAGACCAGGAAGAAGCTCCAGGCTCCTGGCTTTGGCTTAGCACAGCCCTGACCATTGCGACTGGAAGATAAGTCAGTCTCTCTCTCTCAGTCTCTCTCTCTCTCTCTCTCTCTCTCTCTCTCTCTCTCTCTCTAACTCTGCCTTTCAACAAATAAAAATAAATCTTGAAAAAGAAAAGAAAACTTGACTGTGCCTGGGGGCCGTTTGCTCAGAGAGAAATGTGGTGACTGCTCCCATCCAGGGTCTTCATTACCAGGAAGCTGGAGTCAGGAGCCGGAGCTGGGACTTGGACCCAGACCTTTCACTGTGGGACACAGGCATCCTAGCTGCCAGGCTGACTGCCTACCCCTCCATGAGCTTTCTAAGCATTCTGTCTCCTCTATCGTAAGCCTATAGTTGAATAGGCATTCGTCAGGTGCCTCCCACGTAACTGGGTGTTCTCCAGTTAAACACCACGTTTATGAAAGCGTACGTCCTCAGAAAATGCCAACGCAAGGCGTGCATGTGTGTCACCAAAACTTAGCCACAGTGCCGGCTTGGCTGGGGGAGAGGTAGTGTATCCTTGACCCCTTTTCTGCGTTCTAGGAAGCATGGTGTTACTACAAAGCAGTCTGGCTTGGGGGTCCAGCCCAGACTCAAATCATGTACAGCCTGTGAGCCCCTCGGGGACTGACCCTTGCCACCTGTCACCCTCAGACTGCCACGGCCCTGCCATCCCATCACGGGGGAGGAAAGGACCGTCCTGCCGCCCCGGGCCTAGCCCTCGGATGGCCACACAGCGGCTGTGGCTGGAGACTTTGTCCCACAGCCCTGGTCCCCCAGCCCAGATCAGCCCCAGGAGGGAGCTGGGGAGGGGGAGGCCTTCTCTAGCTCCGCCCTGTTTACCCAGAAGGACCCTGTGGCTGGGAGCCTCCCAGAGATGTGTCCCAGCAGCTAAGGCTCCACAAAAGGCTTTTGTTCTGCTGCTCTGCCCTGCCACCCGCAGCGGGAGGAGGAGAAACGCTTCCTGTGGAGCATCTATCCTACCAGGCCCACGCCAGGCTGCCTGTGTCCCTCCCGCAGCTGAGAAGAGAGCGACGGGGCTTTGGGGTCAAGTTCACGCACCACGGCAGCCCTCTGGGCTTCTTCCCATCCCTCTGGGAGTCCCCTGCTAAACCTGGAGATGCCAGACAGATGTAAGCGTGGTCCTTGCCATCTCTCCAAAACCCCAGGTCCACTGCAGACGCCAGGGGCCTCACCAAGCCCCCCCATGCAGCGTGGCTCCCTCTGACACCACCATGGCTCTGGGGGCGCGGAACAAAGGAGCAGACCCCTTGCCCTTTAACTTGATCTGTTTTTCCTCCCAAGCTGATAGCATAGACAAATGTCTCCATCTCAAATATTTTGCTCTCAGGGTCTCTCCCCTAGAGTTGCCAGATTTGGTACATAGATAAACATACAAAATGCTGGGGTGGGGGAGAGGAGAGAGGCGAGAGAGAGAGAGAGAGAGAGAGAGAGCGAGCGAGCTCTTGCAGCCACTGGTTCACTCCCCAGATGGCTACAACAGCCAGGTCTGAGCGAGGCTGAAGCCAAGAGCCAGGAGCTTCATCTGGGTCTCCCATACAGGTAGTAGGGACACAGGTACTCTGGCTGTCCTCCGCTGCCTTCCCACGCTTCGTTAGCAGGGAGCTGGATCAAAAGTGGAGCATGGAGGTCTCAAACCAGCACCAGCGAATGCTCACACCAGCATCACAGCTGGGGTTTAACCCACCGCACCACAGCGCCCTCCCGCGGTTCTCAGTGTAAGTACACCCAAATACTGCACTGGATACATTTGTATTTCACCTGAAAGCCTGCCTTCCCCACTGTTGACAACCTCACTGAGCTTTGCTCCCTGGGGTTAAAATTCTGATATGTACCGTGCTAGAAACTAAAGTGCTGCATATTTACCAGCTTGTTTTTTAAAATATTAGACATGACGTGATCACATAGATAACACATTTTCACAAACAACAGCTCCTTTTTTCTCAAAACCACACACAAAAAAATCAGGGAGGAGAGTGGTTTTGTTTTCCGTCTTTGAAGATCTCTTTAGTGTCAGGCGTAATTGGAAACAGCTGGGTTTTCCTCGCCACCGCTTCGTCTGCTCTGTAAAGACCTGTAGTCTTCGTTGTCTTGTGTACAGGGAATCTGGCCACACGCAGCTAGGTAGAGAAGGGAAGAGAGGGGCCAGCACTGCGGTGCAATGGGGTAAGCCGGCGTCTGCAGTGCCAGCATGCCAGCATCCCATATGGGCGCCAGTTTTCGTCCTGGCTGCTTCACTTCTGATCCAGCTCCCTGCCAATGACCTTGGGAAGGCAGTGGAGGGTGGCGCAGGTGCCTGCGCTCCTGCCACCATGTAGGAGACCTGGAAGAAGCTCCTGGCTTCAGCTGGCCCCGCCCCGGCTGTCGTGGCCTCTAGGAAGTGAACCAGGGAAAGAAGATCTCTTCCTTTCTCTCTCTGTAACTCTGACGTTCAAATAAATAAATCTTTTTTTAAAAAAGAAAAGGGACCGCCAGTGCCACGGATCACTAGGCTAATCCTCCGCCTGCGGCGCCGGCACCCCAGGTTCTAGTCCTGGTCAGGGCGCTGGATTCTGTCCCAGTTGCTCCTCTTCCAGTCCAGCTCTCTGCTGTGGCCCCAGAGGGCAGTGGAGGATGACCCAAGTGCTTGGGCCCTGCACCCCATGGGAGACCAGGAGAAGCACCTGGCACCTGCCTTCGGATCAGCGCAGCACTGGCTGTTGCGGCCACTTGGGGGGATGAACCAACAGAAGACCTTTCTCTCTCTCTCTCTCTCTCACTGGCTAACTCTATCTGTCAAATAATTTTTTTTAAAAAAAAAAGGAGGAGCATTTTAGGAATCTTCTCAGGTATTTATGAATGCTTTTCTTTGTTATCACACTGAAACTCAACAATGCTTCTCTTCCTTCTTAATTAATTAATTAATTAATTTTTGGAAGGCAGAGAAGAGAGACAAAGACAGAGATGTTCTATTCAATGCTTCATTTCCCAAATTGGGAAGTCAACCCATGTCTCCCACGTGGGCGGCAGGGACCCAAGTACTCAAGCCGTTAATCACTGCTTCCCAGGAACACAGAGCAGCATCAGGACTCGAACTCAGGCCTCTGATAGGTGATGCCGGCATCCCAAGGTGACTTCACTGCCAACTGTCTCCCCAACAAGTGGTTAATTTATTTTTCATAAGGTTTATTTATTTATTTGAAAGGCAGAGTTAGAGAGAGAGAGGCAGAGAGAGAGGTCTTCCTTTTGCCGTTGGTTCACCCTCCAGTGGCCGCCGTGCGCCGGCGCAACGCACTGATCTGAAGCCAGGAGCCAGGTGCTTCTCCTGGTCTGTGGGGACCCATGGATAGGCCTGCCATGGGACCCCCCCCCATGCTGGGCTTGGCTTATAGCAGTATGCCGAGGCGGATGTTTTTAGTTTCGATCTTGATGGGACTTTCCAAAATGCAGATGTAGCGGGGAGGAAGATCATGGTAAACAACAAGATGGCGCTGATGCCCTGCCCACTGCGTGACTCCACAGCTGATTGGCTCCGGGACACATGCACACAGCGTGATCAAGTGCCGGATTGGAGAGCTCCGCGCATGGACAATACCCCGTTTGTGATTGGTTGAATTCTGTATATAAGCAGACCGCGGGAGAAGGTGAGCACACGCCATCTTTCCCCTTTCTCCCTGTTCTTCACTCTCTTTACCCTTACAATAAAAGTCTACTGAAGACCGATTAGCTGCGAGTAGCGTCGTTCCTTTGCGAGTGAAGGATCGACACTGGTCTCCCATGGGGTGCAGGGCCCAAGCACTTGGGCCATCCTCCACTGCACTCCCTGGCCGCAGCAGAGAGCTGGACTGGAAGAGGAGCAACCGGGACAGAATCCGGTGCCCTGACCGGGACTAGAACCAGGTGTGCCGGCGCCGCAAGGCGGAGGATTAGCGCCGGCCCTCTTTTCTGAGAGGAGGAGCGTGGTGGGGGCAAGAGGCGCGGAGTCACCACACAGACCCCAGAAGTCAGGACCCCAGTAGCGAAGTGAAAGCAGGCCTGAGGCAAGCAGCCCGCAGACTCGGTTGAGTTAGTACAACAGCTTATATAGCCAAGACAGCCAATCCAGTCAAGGGGCAGTCTATGCCCCAACCAATCACAGCCTGTTGCCAGGCAGTTTCCAAAGCCATCCAATCACAGCCTGTTGCCAGTCAGGCTCTTGTCGCCAGGCTGTTTCTGAAACCATCCAATCACGGCCTGCCGTCAGTCAGGCTCTGCTGTGGTTTCCTCTGTTGTCATGTGGTTTCTGAAGCTATCCAATCACGGCCTGTTGCCAGGCAGTTGCTGTTGTCGGTGGCCATCTTGGCATGAACTTTTCACCTCATTCCACGACACAAGCTGGTTTCCTTGACAGCACGGACGTGACTGCAGGATCTTATGCCTCCCTCCCTCCCTCGCTGCTGTGTGTGAATACCAAGGCCGAGGAGGCACGGCTCACTAGTTGAGCTGGTGACTCGAACAACACAGGTGTTTTCCCTGGGACGCCCATCCTACTTGGGCACGATTTATGTGTGTGGAATACTCTAGAGTGCGTTCAAGGTCAGGAGCAACACAACTGCTGATTTTCAGGCTTTAGCAAGGACATGTCGCCAGTGCCTGGCAATGAAGTCTCCAATGACAGCTCCGGTGCCCTGGGCACGACTCATGCAAACAGCAAGGAGAGGAAGGGTGAAGACTGAAGTAGGCACACCATGGCAACAACTTTGAAGTTGCAAATTGTCTGAGAGACACTTGGCGTGGCCAGGAGACTGCAGCCCATACCCGGAGAACCTGAGTGTGGCATAGAGGCTGCCCTGTAGAGCCCCACATCTCACACCTGCTCCGAGAGTGCCTGGGCAAGGGGTGCGTGTGCTTCCAGCCGATTCCCCCGTAGGTGTCAGTGCACGCATCTGCCTCCCCCCCCCCCCCCCCCCAGGAAATAAAGAACATTCATTTGCACAGGCTTGCTCCAGGTCCTGGGACCCAGCGGTCGACAAGACCCACAGCTCCTCCACTGCCACGGTGCCCACAGCTGAGCGGGAGAAGCGGCCAAGGAGCCAGCAGAGCAGAAACGGAGAGCAGGGTGCCCCGCAAACAGGACTCCAGTCAGGCGTGGCCGAGGAGGCCAAGACATTTCAGCAAAGACACAGAATGTGCCCGCCAGCCACGTGGATGTTTAGCGAAGGGACAGCCAAGGCACTGAGGCGGGAACACTCGGCTTCCGGCTCGAGTTGGCTATCCCCAGTTCTTATCTGGCATGGTGAGGGGTGCGGGCGAAGGGCTGGGCACTGACTGAGACCCTGCAGAGCCCGTGCCCGTGCCAGGGAGAGGAGAGGAGCAGGAAAGTGATGTCTCCAGGAGCAGTAAGACAGAAGTAGAACAGACGCACCAGGTCACTGCTATGTGTGCTTGGGTTTTTTTGTTTTGGAGGTACAAAGTCAGAGTGGGAGGGGCAAGCGTAGATCGCCCGCCTGCTTGTGACTCACCACATGCCTGCCACAGCCCGGGCAGAGCCACGCCGGAACCAGCAGCTCCATCCGGGTCTCCCACATGGATGCAGGGTCCGCGTCCTTGCGCCATCCTCAGCTGCCTTCCCAGGACAGCAGCAAGCTGGGGTGGAAGGAGAGCGGCCAGGATTCAGATCGGCACTCGGGGGGAGTGCCAGCCTGGCAAGCAGCGGCCTGGCCCTTGTCTGGCCCTCCGCACTCCACCGGGTCCCGGGAGGCTCAGCACGCTGCAGCCTGTGACCCCGCCTCCCTCCACCCCGAGCACTACAGCGCCACACGGACGTGGCACACCTGCCCGTGCACTCTGCAGACGATGGATGTCGGGGCTGCTCCACTTCCTGGCACACATGGATCCTGCAAGCCACATCGATGCCCACGACAGCTGTCAATCAAATAGCCAGGAACTGCAGCCCCCGGGCGGGAGGTTTCATGCCGCAGCAGCAATGCCTTGGGGTTCTTGAATCATCCGATACTTTTTTTTTTTAAAGATTTATTTATTTACTTGAAAGTCAGAGTTACACAGAGAGAGAAGGAGAGGCAGGGAGACAGAGAGAGGTCTTCCATCCGCTGGTTCACTCCCCAGATGGCCGCAATGGCCACAGATGCTCCCATCCAAAGCCAGGAGCCAGGAGCTTCTTCTGGGTCTTCCACATGGATGCAGGGGCCCAAGGACTTGGGCCATCTTCCACTGCTTTCCCAGGCCACAGCAGAGAGCTAGATCAGAAGTGGAATAGCTAGGAGTCGAACTCGTGCCCATATAGGATGCCGGCACTGCAGGCAGCAGCTTTATCTAATGCACCATAGCGCCGGTCTCCGGATACAATCTTAAGATGCAAAGTTTCCAGCGCAAATGGAGGGCACAGCACAGTGCCCCCCCCTTGCCCTGCCTTGTGCCCACACATGGCCTGCACAGTGCCCAGCCTGGGACCAGTCGGCCGTGGCCCAGCAGCTCCCTGGCTGCTCCCCCAGGCAATGGGGCTTCCGGCCCGAGAGCCCCACGTCCCGTGGGCTGTCCTGAAGGGGTGCTGGCACCCAACCCTGCTAGGGCGCTTGTCCAGCTGGGCAGCTGCCCACATGTTGCTGAGCACGCTGCCAGAAGATGTCAGCCCCGGACTAAGCAGTGTTATCTCTGGATGGATGCCTTCCCAAGGCGCCAGAGAGGCCGTCTCTGCCAGAGGCAGCGGCACTGGCCCCACTGCCCTCCCTCTGCTCACCCGCCCTCCTCGGGATTCTCTGGCTCTGGTGAGCAGTCCCAGGAAGAGCCTGGAGTGAGCGAGGGTTGGGGACAGTGGGCCCAGGAGCTGCGCACTTGTTCGGGACCACACGGCAAGGGAGTGGCTAGGACCTCCTCCCTGCTCCCCTGTGAGCCGCCCTGTCACAGCTGAAAGGAGGGGCAGAGAGGACAGGGACAGTGCTCTCTGGTTCTGTCCCGGCAATGCCCATATTACAGATGAGGACATGGAGGCTGAGACAGGAGCTCTCGGGATCACACAGAGAGGCCCGGGGCCTTGCAGTTCCCTGGGGACGGAAGCTCCAATGGGAAGTGGAGGGGGGAAGAAACGCGCAGTTTTGATGTCTTATTTTTGTCTTTCCCCGTCTGAACCCCGACTCCGTGCCAGACCCTGAGAGACGTTAGCCAATCGTCAGCTGTCACTTCCCTCCCAGCAGCCGTGGGCGGGGACAGGCCCAAGTGCAGACAGCAGAAGGGACGGCCTCAGGGCCACAGGGCAGGGCCCAGGAGCCTGACCCCAAGCCCACACCCTTTCTGCTGCCCATCAGAGGCAGGGGCTTGAGGCCTGGAGAAGCAAAAGGCAAGAAAACCGAGTAGGGAGAAGTCCTCAGAAAACCAAGGTGCCCCACCCTGTCCTCAGGCCCCCCGGCCCCAGCACCGCACACCTGCTGATTCCACACAGTACCACGCCCTTGACTTTTCAACTTGGACTTCTGTCTAGAATGCCCTTCTCCCAACAGGGATGCATTATTATCATCCCTTCAAGGCTTAGCTCAAATGTCTCTTCCTCCAGGAAGCCTTCCTGGGCTGGCACTCTGTCTGAAGCACCCAAGAGCCCCCTGCGCTGTCCTCAATGGGAGCTCTGGCTATGCCTGGAGGCTTGAAGTCACCAGAGACAAGGCCAGCTGAGGCACTGTGACCAGCTTCCCTACCAGGGAGACTGCCTCTCCAGGGCTGGCCTCGGGAGGGACGGGACCAGCCCTGTGGATGACTCATGACCCGGGTCAGCCTCCCCGGATGGAGCTCTGGCCCTTACAACACAGCCTCGGCCTCAGGCCCGGGTGCCTGGCATAGCTCCCTGGCTCCAGCCCCCGACTGCCAACCTGGATGGATGCCCTGGTCACATCCCCTCTGCCCCAGCCTCCCTGACACACACACTGCTCGTAAATGCAGCCACCACCAGGGGCCATCGGAGCTGACTGTGCCAAGCATCCTTCCGGAAACTGCTCGCTCCTTCACCACCCACCGGCTTCCCCAGGCCTCCACAGCCAGGCCCCAGGCGCAGGAGCCCTGTTTACTCTGGGCCTGGCACTGACCCCTGCAGGTGGTGCCCGAGAGGCCTTGGCAGAGCGCTGGCCAGGCCTGCACGCTGCCCTGTCTCCTCCCCAGCCTCTGCGCCGCAGACCCACAGGGCAGAGTGTATGCTGGGCTGGCATCACTTGGCAGAGGTGCTGAGGGCCGGCCTGGAGGTTTCTGAGGACTCGCAGCAAGTGCTGCTAGTACCTGCTTCCTCGGGGCGTCCAGGCAGAGAAGGGTGAGTGGAGGAAGACAGAGGCCCAGGCACTGGGGTGACAGCCTGGTTGTACCACTACTGCTCTGTGCTGATGGTGGATGGAGAAGCAGAGAAGAGAAGGGACTTGTCACCCAGCCAGGCAATGGCACAGGCAGGATTGGAACCCAGGACCGGTCTGCCAGCTTGGGCCTCACACGATCAGGCAGCAGCTTCCCATCCATCCACAGGTGGGCCCTGGATTTGCAATGACCCTGGGGCCTGAGAACCTGAGCAGTAGCTGCCTCCACTCCTGCGGATAAAGGAGGGAGGCCCACAGAGGGCCAGGGCGACCCCGGGGCCCCCAGCACATGACCTTGGTCAGCCAGGGCCATCCCAGGCCCGGGGGCTATGGAGACTAAGGGGAGGGTGGGGCTGCCGGGGCTGGGCAGATGCTCTCTGTTCCGCACAAGGGCCAGGGCCAGCAGCCAGAGTGTCGGGACAGCTTGTTCCCTCGGCGGGGCCCAGGGGAGCCTGGCCTGACCTCACCTCGGCTGGCTGGGCCTGACATCTCTCCAGCCGCATCGGGTGACCGAGGCTGGCCTCGTCCCTGCTTGTTTTCCGCCTGGGCCATTGGAAACAGGGTGTTGCAGTACCCCGGGGTCCACGGGTCACCGTGTCTGCGTCTGATGCAGCCGGGTGGTCTCCCCGGAGGTCAGGGGGCCCAACCCCTGCCTCTGGGGCACCTCTACGGCTGGAAGACGGGTGGGAGGCTGTCCCCACCTGTCCTTCCTGTTGGCCTCTGGGTGGGGCTGTCAGGTAGGGTGACACGGGTATGAGGGGCTCAGAGGTAGGCAGCGGCCGAGCTGAGATGTGCAGCCGCAGGTGTCCAGGGTGAGACAGCATGGAGGCTGAGACGGCATTTATTGGGGATCACCGTGACCCTCATGTCGGCAGCATTTACTGAAAACCAGCCTTGACCGTTCGTGCCCTACCTGGGCTGCCGTTCTATTCCCGCAGTGACCCCCAGAGGCAGCGCTCCGCCTGTTCTACTGATGAAGATGTTGAGACCAGGGAGGTTGAGTCGGTCACCCAAAGCCCCCCTGAGCCACAATGTCCAGTCATCCGAGCGCTGGGCCCCCATGGAGGAAGAGGCTGGAGCTGGCCCCTCCCACGCCCGCTGGCCTCGCCCCTGACCCCAGTCTGACTTCCGCAGCTGCTCCTTGGAAGCTCCAGGTGGAAAATCAATTGTGGTTTTGGCCCCGGTCAGCCAGGGCAGCCTGGGAGCTCCTTCCCCGTGCCAGGCAGCCCAACTGCGAAACCTGGGGTGGGGCGGGGTTGCTCAGGAGCCGGATGGGGTCTCCATGGGTTTAGAGGGGATGCGGGCCCTCTAACCTGGCCTGGCCTGCTTCCTGCATTCGTGTGATGGGGTATTCACAAAGCACCTGCTGTGTGCCAACAGGCCCTGTTCCGGGGACAGTGTGGGGGTGGGGGTACAGGCCCAGTCCCTGCCCCCTTAGTGCCCCAGAGTCTCCATGGGACAGGTGCGAAAAGTTTCCAAGGGGCAGAGTGAGCTGCTGCAGGCGCTCAGGGAGGCGCCCAGAGGCAGAGCCCCTGCTCCCACCCTCGAACCAGCCACTCCTTGTTGAGCACCTACTACGCGCCAGGTTGCTTCTGTGCCCGCCTAACATCAGCGTTCCCACAGTAGAGACGCAATAACTGAGGCTCTGAGGGGCAGTCACACGTCGAGGGTCACTTAGCTGGAAAAGGCCCAGGCCCTGGCCTGGCCTGTCTCCTCATAGCCTTACTCCAAACTTTTTCTAGAAACTTCCGGATAGAGTCACGGGAGGGGCTGCCCTGGGCAGGGCAGAGTGGGGTCGGCACTCATCCTGCTGGTGGTGCCACCTCCCTCCTGCACTGGGGACCGCCGGGGGCTGGAGCTCACCTGACACCGTCCCTGCCTTTACAACGATCCCTTATGTCTCTGGCTTGAGCCACACAGTATGCCAACTCTCCGGAGAATTTGCATCTTTCTTTGTAAGCAGCAGCACAGTTATAATTTAACTATTTTAAAAGGAAACGAAGTCTACAGTCTACACAATGTCTTTTCTGTGTTCAAAAAAAAAAAAGCCGCCGAGCTGAGCCATTTTTAAACCACAGCACAGCGGAGCCGGGACCTCGCTGGCTCAGAGGTCGGGGAGGCAGGAGAGGGGGTCGGCCCAGCAGGAGCACACTCCGTGACGTCCGTGGAGAAGTGGACTTGCCGACATGAATTTATTTTGCTGCGAGCTTCTTTGAAATCCGTGCACAGGTTTCTCACAACGTGCGTTTTCCGTGTATTACCAAAAGAAGTCTGCACCCAGGTGAACTCATGTTTGAAATGCCGCCATTCCACAAACTTCCCAGAACACACGCGTGTTGCTCAGCTTTCTGTCCCTGTGACAAAATGCCTGAGGCCGCTACCTTTATAAAGAGAGGTTTGCTTTGGCTCTCGGTTCCTGAGGTTCAGGATGAAAGCCAAGCCCCACTGATTGGTCCCCTGGAGAAGGTCTTGAGGGCAGAGCCCCCTGGAGGGCGCAGGGTGGGTTTTCACCTGTCTGTCCATCTCTCCTTAGGAAGCCTCCGTGACTCCCTTGCATTGCAGACCCCAAAGGGCTCGCCACGGCTGGATTCAGCTTCTCCTCTCTATGTGTCATGAACATAAGGCTGCTGGGTGAGTCTGGGGGATGCCCCGTACTGCCACAAACCACAGCACATGCACACAAATGGTCCCCATGTTAGCCCGTGTCTCTGGCTGCCGCGAAGCTGCAGTTCTGCAGGTTCGAGGCCATGGCTGGCTCTGACGAAGGCCCCAGGGAGGATGGCATTGTGGCAATGGGGGCTGTTCAAGGAGCCGAGCTCACCTGGAGGTCAAGGCCCGGGCTGTGCTGCAGCTTGGATGTTAGTTTTGATGTTGGATGTTCGCCAAAGAGTCATGTGGCAAAGGTTTGGACCCCGGCATTTTACGTGATCCGTATTGAAGCATTGCCTTGGGGAAGTGATGAGGCTGGAGTAGGCGGTTAGGGTGAGCCCGTGGCCGGCTGCCCCACAGTGGCTTTATAAGGAGAGCCATAGGAACCAGCTACCATCTGCAGCTCTGGCATCCCATATGGGCGCCGGTTCAAGTCCCAGCTGCTCCACTTCTGATCCAGCTTCCTGCTATGGCCTGGGAAAGAGTCGGAGGATGGCCCAGGTGCTTGGGCCCCTGCACCCACGTGGGAGACCCAGAAGAAGCTCCTGGCTTCGGCCTGGCCTAGCCCTAGCTGTTGCAGCCATCTGGGGAATGAACCAGCAGATGGAAAATCTCTTTCTCTCCCTCTTTCTCTAACTCTGCCTTTCAAACAAATTTTAAAAATATTAAAAAAAATAATAATGAGAGCCACACACACCCTTGGGCTGCTCCCGTAAACCGATACGTTCTCACTGCTCTTGCTCTTGGGTCTGCCTGCAGTGGGCTCTGCCTCCTCTCCCACTTCCACTCCCACTCCCACTCCCACTGCTGAGCTATTATCTCTAGAAGCATCTAGAGCTTCCTCTGGCCAGTGAAAAACCCGCCTGATACAACTTCTGGGCGACCGAGCTGTCAGTGATCATGCTGTGAGCTGAGCTTGGTGACAAGGGGATTTGGCACCATGGAGGAAGCGCAACTGAGCCCCGGCCAAGCTGGGGCGGGGGAGGGAGGCGGGGGGGGGGGGGGGGGTGGGGGAGGGAGAGAGCCCTAGGGACTCAGAGATTAAGGTCAGGGCTTTGATGTGGCCTGGCTGCTGGCTTGCAATGTGAATGCGTGCAGCTTAGACGGCTTCACTTCCTCAGGATGATACCTGGGAGGCGGGAACTCCAGTGCTTGGGCCACAGTTCACTGCCTCCCAGGCACAACAGCAGGAAGGTGGAGGCTCAGAGTCTCTGGGACTCAAACCGGCGCTTGGAGATGGGATGTGAGTGTCCCGAGTGGCCATGCAACCAGCTGTGCCACACACCCACCCCATGTGCACTGCACCCACCCCACGTGCACTGACTTTTTTTTTCTAAGATTTTTTTTTTTTATTTGAAAGGCATAGAGCGAGAGAGAAAGAGAGAGGGAGAGAGAGAGAGAGGGAATGGTCTTCCATCTGCTGGTTCACTCCCTGGATGGTTACCACGGCCAGGGCTGCGCCATACCGAAGCCAGGAGCCAGGAGTCTCTCCCCCGTCTCCCATGTGGGTGCAGGGGCCCAAGCACTTGGGCCATCTTCTACCACTTCCCCAGGCCATAACAGAGAGCTGGATTGGAAGTGGAGCAGCCGGGACTCGAACCGGCACCCATATGGGACACCGGCTTTACAAGTGGTGGCTTTACCCGCTACACCACAGGTTAAGGAGCAGGCTGCGGGCACCTGGCTCAAGGGAGAGAGCAAATTCCTAGAGCCACTTGGGAAACCTACTCTCCTCAACCATGTGCCATGCTGTGTTCCACTCTCAGGAGCTCCTGTCCGCAAGACACAGGCAAGAAAGCACAGGGGACTGGGCACATCCCAGAGCCAGCGGGCCCCCTCCCAGCCAAACTGCCCTGCCCTGCGAGCCCTCTCCAGAGGAGGGCCAGGCTGTGTGGAGCTGGGGAAGACTCCCCTTTGCAGGGACCACGGCACGACACGTGATCCAGACCCAGTGAACCCGAGGGGCGTGTGCTGGCGGCGCCGGGTGTCGGAGCACATTCCTGAGCTCCGAAAGGAGAAATAAAAGCTCTCCGTTGTCTGTGAGCCGAAGAGACAGCAGCATTGTGGCGTAACCAGGGCCAGATGGGCTGCAGGGCTCTCCAAAGGCCTTTGGCGCATTAGACAAAATAGCCTTCCAGACACACACCCGGGGAACTGTGTCTGCCCCTGGGTATCGGTTACCCAGACAACTGTGGGCTGGGTGCACTGCTGGGGGGGTCCAAGGAGGGAGTGCGCCTCTGGCTGGGACCTGCCCAGCCCCTGTGTCGCAGCAGGAGCCCCTCACACATGACCCCTTTCCCAGGGTCCTGAGACCCGTATGAGGCTTAGACAGACTCTCCATGGGAAGCAGGCGGAGACGGCCCTGATGTCAACCCCTGGGCTAACCCCTCTGGGTGTCAGTTGCGTTTGGCCAGCTTGAGCAGGTCTGGGAGGGGCCCAGGGTTCTGCCATGCCACCTGGGAGACCCTCAGGGAGCCCTCCCCATGCCCAGTCTTCACATGAAGAAAACACACAGTGGCTCTGGCCTGGTGCCCGGAGCAGGCACGACCCCACAAGCACACATACCTGTCACACTAGCCTGCTTCCTAGAGGGGGTCAGCATCTCAGGGCCCATGGGCTCTGGGCAGTTCTAGCCGGTCAATCCCTGGCTTCCTTAACTCTGCCCCATCTGCAGAGGAGAAACTGAGGCACAAAGCCGTGAAGTCTTTTGTGCACAGTCCCCGGGAGCCTGGATTCACACACACACACACACACACACACAGACCTGACTGTTCCTCTCCCAAGGCTGTGCTCCCTGGGGGATACAGCTGTCCTGAGCCCACGCCCCATCCAGCCCTTCCCTGGAGGACCCCGCACTCCAGACGCCAGGCCCCGCCGGGCCGCCCAGGTTCAGCTGAGTGGGTCCAGAGGACTCCCAGGCCAGTAGCCAACCCCTCGGAAGCAGGGGGTTACAGGTGCGGGGCTCAGGCCTGAGCTTAGTGAGTGCCAGGAGCCAGAGCAAGGCTCAGCCTGGGGTCTTTCCTTAGCAAGCCCCACCCTGCAGCCCCCCACCCCACCCCAGGAACTAGGATCTGTCCTGTTTTTGAGTAGCAGAGACAGGACAGCCAAGGCCAGGGTCACATGCACTGTGCACCTGCCGTGTGCCAGCCTTACTCCCATCTCACAAGTCCTCCAGAGGAACAAGTTGAGGAGGCCCAGAAAGGGGATACTTCCTGTCTGAGGTCACACAGGAGGCCTACGGCAGAGGCAGGATTCGAATCCAGGCCCCTGCAGAGCTCATAGTTCTGCTCAGCCTAACCGCGGTGGCTCAGCCTTGGTGAAGACAAGGGAATTCAGAGAGATGCCCACCACTCTCACTTGCGGCCTTGAGTGCCTGTGGATCCCTCTGAGCCTCAGCTTGCCAATCTGTACAATGGAGCTCCAGGTCTTGCCCAGGGAGGCCTTCAGGATGAACAAGGCATGCGGGGGTGGGGGTGCAGGCTGCCATTGCCCTCCCTCCCTCCTCTCCCTGGAAGGAGGTTTCACGAGACGAAGGCCAGAGGCTGGGGACTGGGTTCTGTCACCTGCTGTGTGGCTTTGGGCATGTCCCTTCACCCCTCTGCTTCTTCACCTGTTCAGAGGCCATGGTGGCTGGCTTGACTGCCTTCTCTGTGCCTTAAGTGCTTGATAAATATTAGCCAACTGAAGTTTCAGGACACGTATGGGGCAGGTGTCATCATCCCCATTCTCCAGGTGGGTAAACTAAGGCATTGAGCTATGAAATCACCCAGTGAGCAAGGGGAGGGGCAGGACCCTGAATCCTGCTGGAGAGGGCGGGAACCCAGTGGCCACTGCTGCACACTGCCAGCTCCCTAATGATCACATGACCATCTCACTCCCAGGGTGGCATGGAGCTTCCCCATGGTAGCCCAGGGCCTGGAGCCAGGTGTCCCCTGCCAGCGCTGGCTGTGCTGAATGAAACCAACTCAAGGGTGGGGTCCCCTAGAGGAGTTCCTAGCCCTAATCCCCAAACATGTGGCTGAGGAGTGGGGGAGGCAGAGCTGCCCGGGTGTCCCCCTTGCTGGGAGGGGCCTGGCCAACAGCACCTTTGTTTGTACTCAAAGCGGTAGGGTGGGTCCCCCATTCCTGCATCTGCTGCCCACCAGGGCCCTAGCGGATGGGGCAGTGGCGGGGAATAGTCCCCTGCCGGCCCCACCTGGGGAACACAGCTGCCTGGGGACACCAGTCTTTTTCCACGGGCCAGGCGTGGTCTCCTGGGAGGTGGCTGTACCCACACAGCAGCTGCCTGGTGCTCTGAGCTGCTGCCCAAGCCACACCCCCCCACACCTGCTCCAGGTTCCACCCCAGCTCAGGAATGCGACCCACCAGGAGGGCTGAGCAGAGGGAGGCTCCAGAGACCAAGTCACTTGTCCCCAGCGCCCCTGCCCGCTGGGGCGGGCTCCACCTCCAACACGAATGTTTGTGCTTTGGGCGGTTCTTGGGGCCCCGGGGGTTGATGGTGGTAGGCTGCTATTTGCTGGTGACCGCTCCCATGGGGGTGGCAGGGACTCAAGAACACACAGCAGCAAGTCCCTTCAGAGCCTTTATGATTCTTGGGAACAGAAGCCGCAGTGACAAACCCGTCCGTCGCCGACCCCAAGGCCAAGGCCTCAGTGGGATGATCTCAGGTGCCTGGACGTCTGGTCCACGAGTGCAGCGCTTGTGACCTGTGGTGATCCCAAAACCCCTGCCCTCCAGAGGGAGAGTGGGGGAGACCGCGGGGCACCCCCCGGACAGGAAGGAACAGCGGAGGTGGGGCTGGGCGGGGCCGGGGCCACCTCAGCTGGGCCACTTTTCCTCCCTGCTCCGTGGCTAGCTCTCTGCAAAGCAGGCCCACCTTGGCGTCCCTGGACAGGGAGAGAAATGGGCTCCGAGCACCTGGCCTGAGGCCAGTGGAGGCTGCAGCCAGGCCCCTGTTCTCCAGTGCCTCTGCTCTCTCCCGCCAGGAGGCCCTGAGCTGGGCAGGGATCTAGCTTGGCTACCTGCCCGCTGATCTCCACCTGCTGAGTCGCTCCTACCCCGACCCAAGGCTGGAGCTGGGAGCCCTGCCCCCAAACTTGCCCTTCTCTGGGCCGGCGAGACCACTGTCCAAGGAGGGAGCTGGGGGGCCCCGGGCCACAGAGGGGCTCCGGGAAAGCAGGTCCAGACCTTGCTTTTATTGAGGGGGATCCCAGATGGGAGAAGCCCCCCACCTCGCAGCCCTTCTCTAAGGCTCACAGCCACCCCTGGTGGGGATCAGAGGCCAGAGGCCTGGCTCCGACAGCGTCCAGGGCTCCCCGGCACCAGTGACGAAAGAGGCCGGAGGGAGGAGGGGGAACCATACCTCCAAAACCCAGGACACCCTGACCCAGGGCTCCGCCGGCAGCTCACAGGGACTAACTAGTCCCTCTGCCAGCCTCCCAGAGCCAAGCCACACCCAGGACACCCTGGGGGCCCTCCCGGAGGCTAGGGCCTGGGCTCCGTCTTCTACCATGCCTGGGGAGGCAGGGAGACCCCAGGGCTGCCAGCGCAAGGCCCCTCAGGCGGCCCAGCGAGGGACGGTCCCTGCCTCACCTGCTCTTCCGAGCTCACTGGCAGTGGCCGCCAGCACCCCCCAGGTTAGGCAACACAAAGCAGAAGGGGAGTGGCGCAGGAGGTGGGCCCGAGCCGCTGGGGGGGCAACAGGGGTCAGGGCACGGCAGGGGGCAGCAGTGGTGAGTCTGAGTTCTGGGCGGAGACGTCGCGGGACGGGGGCCCGATGAGCCCCAGGTTGTGCAGGTTCAGGATGGAGTCGGCGATGATGCGGGCTGTGCGCTTCTGGTAGCCGCCCGAGGTCACCATGAGGATGGGCACCTGGTGGCCGCGGACCACCCGGAACACGAGTTCGTCTCGCTTGACGATGCCCTGCGTGGGGATGGGGAGGCCGCGCGCTGTCAGGGAGTCCCGCTGCGGTAGCCCAGCTTCGCCCCTCCAAGAGGCCCCTCCTCCCTGCCTCCCGGGCCAGGACGTACCCCTGGGCTGATGGCCAGCCCCCCGAGGCGGTCGCCCTCCAGGATGTCGGTGCCGGCGTTGTAGACCACGACGTCGGGCAGGTACTCCCGCAGGGCCTTCTCCACGTGCTGCTCCACCTTCCCCAGGTACTCCTCATCCTCTGTGCCCCACTCCAGCTCCACCTTGCGCCTGATGGCCTCTAGGGGGCGACAGGGAGCTCCTGTCGGGGGCCATGGCAACGCCGCCAGCCAGGCCTCCCTGTCCACCCAAGACCCAGCTGCAAAGAGCCCAAAAAGGGAGCCCGAGGCGGGGTGGGGGGGCTGACGCCGGGCTGTGGAGACCCCTGGGGGCCCCACAGTCGCCCAGACGCGCTGGCGGTCCCTAACCCACCGCACAGCCACCGGCCCCTCCCGCCCCAGCGTCCCGCCTTCCAACCGCGCTGAGCCGGCTCTGCTTTGGCTGGTTAAGTCCCGCCCACGGGCGTGGGCTTTAACCACCGTGCCCGCTGAACTTCTCTCCGCCGCCTTACTCTGCATTTCCTATTTACCGCCTTGCTTTCAAAGTCCCTTCCTGTTTTCTACCCTAGGGGCGCATGCCTGGGAAAAGATTCGATTTCTGTGTGATTGCCCCTCCTACAAGGACCCACACGCGTGGCCATGGGGCGGGGCCTCAGTTTCATCCTCCGTGAAAAGGGAACACCTCCACCTGGAGGGATGCGGGGCACGCGGGGACGCCTCTGCTAGGCCCAGCGTGAGGGCAAGGCTGGGGGGCGGGGGGCTGGGGGTTGGGGGCACAGGAGGCTCACGCTTGGCAAAGCGGTCCCCGGGGTAGATGTGGCGGTTGTAGACGTCCATGATGTACACACGTTTGTCCTCCATGAAGTCTCGCTCATGGCCGTTACCCTGTGGGGAGGACACAGGAGCTGCTCACAGCCACGCGCATCTACCTCCCCGGGGAGGCCAGGACTACCCCAGCCCACCCCCAGCAAACCCCCATGTGCCAGCTGTGGAGGTGCAGGGACCGGGGTTCACCCTCAAACTTGGCCCCATGACCCTGAGCAAGGCCCAGCCCCGTTTCCTTGTCCATCAGCGCGGCAGGTGTCAGGCGGGGTGCAGTGGGACCGGGCGTGGGGCTGGGGCCCCCATGAGGGGCCGTGCTGTGGGATCCGGAGCAGGACCCCCACTAGCAGGAGGCCACACAGCCGTGGGGTGGGGCCTCCGCATGCCTCCGATCACAGCCACCAGTCCCGGGAGCCCCAGCTGTGGGCAGTGGCCTCGGGGGCCCTGAGAAACCTGGAATGGGTGAGCGCTCATTGGCTGTGCCTCAGACTGACCGGGGGAGCCACAGGGAGCCACGGCGAAGGCTGGGGCATGAGGGTGGAACTGTCAGACTGGGTTTCAGGATCAGCCATCTGCCGAGTGGCAGGAGGGGGTTGCGGGAAGGGCAGGTGGGAGGAGGGAGGGAGGACCCGCCTCCCTGGCCGGGCTGAGAGGGGCACGGGGACAAGTCTGCAGCTGGAGACACGGGGGGAGTTGTGAGCCTGGCGTGATGGGGGTGGGGGAGGCACAGGCCTGGCTCGGGGAGACCCCCAGAGGGAGGGGAGCCCCATGGTGCAGGGGGGTGTGGCACACAGAGGCCACTGGGGACACGGGGAGAGGTCCTGGGGCCTGGGCCAGCCCCACCCTGCCGGGCACTCACCTGGTGGGCATCAAGGTCAATGATGGTAGCCCGGGAGATGCCCTCCACTCTGTCAAACAGGAACTGCCAGGGAGGAAGGACACGTGAGGGCCTGGACAGGCCAGAGGGGCTGGCCCTGCACGGCCTCATAGTGAGGGCGCAGCTGAGGGCACACACGCCTGTGGAGCATCAGGACACAGCCAAAGGGGGATGTAGGGCTCAAGAGAAGCATGTGTGCACGCCACAGCTGTAATCCTCACCTCCCCCGACCCTGTGCAGCCAGGCCCTCCCTCCCGGAACTGACTTCTGCTGCTTTGCACCCTGCGCCCTCCTGCCGCTGGCCACAAGCAACCCTTCTGAGCAACAGGGAAGGAGAGAAAGGGTCAAAGCTGGTGCCAGCCCCTGCCCTGCTCCGAGCCTTGGTTCCCTGCTCTAGAATGTGGGGTGAACACAGTCGATGTGAGGGGCTGGGAGATCTGGGGGCCATGGACGCACCTTGATAGCCAGCGTGATGTCTGCGTAGGCGCAGAAGCCTCCACCCCGGTCACTGGAGCAGTGGTGGAAGCCACCCCCTGCGGGAGGGAGGACAGCGGGGTCACTTGGAGCCAGGCCCCAGCCCCTCATCCCCCCCAGGCATCCCCTTAGGCTTCAATGCGCCCTGAGGGACCAGAGTGTCTCCACCCCAGGTCAGGAGGCAGTTTTGCCATCAGTCACCTGGCCCGGAGCTCGACACCTCAGGCAGAGTCCCCAGCAAGCCAGCCCCCAGCCCAGCTCACGCTCGGGGCCTGTAAAGTGATGTGGATACAGAGACCTGGGAAGGCCAAGGGCGCCCTCTGCTGGTCACAGCTGCCCGTGCAGCTGGTTCCCCAGCTCCCAACCCTAACTCCCGGCCTCAGGGCCCCAGTGCCCAGAGTCCCTTTCCTTGGCTACCCCTGGGAGGCCCCTGAAGCTGAGCCCAACATGGTTCCAGCAACCAGGTGAAGCAAAGGCCCTGCCCCTCACTGATGGGCAAATGGTCCCCACTGAACTCCTGGCCGGGTGCTGAGCTCCTACAGCCCTGGGAGGCAATGCTCATCATCATCCCCATTTTACAGATGAGAAGACTGAGGCACAGGCAAGCCCATCTGCATTCCCAGGCCACACGGCTAGGTGATGGCTCTATCAGCATTCCCAGGCAGGCTGGGTAAGGCCCCAGGCTCTCCACCCCCACCAGCCCCTCGGGCAGGAGCCTCCTCCATGCGCACAGGGCTTATCCTAACAGCATGGCTACACCTGGCCACCTGGCAGGGTAGTGTGCACGAGAGCCAGCCCCAGCCTTGCAGAGCTCACAGCTAAAGGTCGCAGGAGGCAGGGATGGTGGGGATGGCGGATCCACTCTGAGCCGGCCACTCCCTCCTTGATGAAATGGGCCTGATGACCACGACAGCCCGCTCAAAAAGGAGGCCAAGGTGCAGAGGCTATGCCACCTGGGCTGAGTCTCCATGGCGGACGGGGACAAGGACAAGAAAGACGGAGCTGTGCAGTCCTCCGTGGGCAGCCTTGTTGGGGAGTGAGCCCCTGTCCGCTGTGAGGCCCCTGAGGTGGACGGGTTTCTGGTGAGCTGCCAGAGTGCAGGTGCTCCCCACCGCAGGAAGTGTGCCAAGTGTGCAACACTCTAGGAGCCACATCAGATGGGGGTACTGGGCATCCCTCTGGGCCCCAGGAGGCTGCAGACTGCTCCACAGCGAGGCTCGGGGGCTCCCCAGGGTCCTCCAGCCCCGCCTCCCCCGCCCCAAGCCGGGGGACTCACCGATGTTGATGGCCCAGCCTCGCTCCACGGCCAGCTTCCCCGCCTGTGGGGATGAGCAGAGGTGAGGGTGCAGGCAGCCAAGTCCCCCACTCACCGCACTCCTCTCCCACCCATCCCACACTCGGCCGCCTGCCAACTCTGAGCTGGGGACACAGGAGACGCCCCCAGCCGGCCAGCAAACCCAGTCGGGCCAGGGAGCAAGTGTCAGACTGGCTGGCATAGGAGATGCACCAAGAAAAAGCCCTTGGCAGGGAACCAGAAGAACTGGAAGGAATCAGAGTTCAGTCTTGATCACCCTCTGCCCCGCCCCACCCCAAGAGCTGTGATTCCCAGGTGGCTCTCAGGGGGGACAGTTCTCTGCTCCTGGAAGCGTGGGGGACTCACAGCAAAGGGGGAGGGATCTGCAGGCAGCGAGCCTGGGCTGGACAGGAAGTCTCAGAGCGACAGGTGCAGCGCTGCTCCCGAAGGGCACGTGGGCGGGAAACCCAAGTTGGCTGCGGGGGGAGGGGGGGAGGGTTGGCTTCTGCCACTACCCGCCCTTGAACTCAGGGGCTGGGTTTTCCAGCCACCGGGTGAGCTCGTCCTGTTTGTGGCGGAGTGGAGGCGTGTGTTGCGTGCCAGCCAATACCCGGCTCCAAAGGAATTCTAACAAAAGTCTTCTGGAGGCAGGCATGCCAGGACAAAGGAGGCCGGAGGGGCCAGCACCATCTCGTCATGGCCCCGTTGCGCCGCCCGCTCCCCACCTACCATTATGGTTCCTCCTGTCTGGGTCCGGAGCGGCCTGAGCACCTTCCTCTGCACCAGGAAGTTGGGGAGGAAGATGAGAGGGGGGATTTCGGTGATGGTGGCGACAGCGAAGGACCACTGCAGAAAGAGACCAGGCCCTGGACGTCAGGCCGCCCCCACCCCTGAGGGCCGAGGCCCCACACCCATGGACCAGAGTGGGGGGCCAGTGCCATCCCATACAGACGCCGGTTCCAGTCCCGGCTGCTCCACTTGCTATCTCGCTCCCTGCTGATACACCTAGGGAAGCTATGAAAGATGGCCCTAGTGCTTGGGCTCCTGCACCCACGTGGGAGACTCGGATGAAGCTCCTGGCTCCTGTAGCCCCAGTTGTTGTGCCCACCTGAGAAGTGAACCAGCAGATGGAAGACCTCTCTCTCTCTCTCTCTCTCTCCTGTAACTGTTTAAAAAAAATCTTAAAAAAATTTATCTCTTGCTCTATCTCACTCTAAGGATACAGCTGAGACAGAGAGACAGAGAGAAAAATGCAGCGCCATCGGCAACCCTCCAGGCCCCTCCCAACCTCAGGGTCAGCAGAGCAGTAGGCACGAAGCCTACAGCGAGGTCTACCCAGCGACCTCAGTGCGCTGCAGCTCTGTGCTGCCCTCTGGTGTCCAGAACAAGAACTGCATGGGACTGAGTTCCAGCTGTGCAGGCCTGGGCCTGAAGCTGTGGCGGCGCCGGCCAGGGGGAATGGAGGCCCTGGGCAGGGAGGACCTTTCAGTCCCCCTCCTCTCCTGCCAGCCACTGGGAAGCAGAACTTGCAAAGGGCCTGCCCTCCAGCAGGCAACAAAGGCGAGGATCCAGGGCACACAGAAGGCATGTGCACCAGGACAGGGACAGAGTGGGCCTGGTGAGCCGAGCTCCCTAGGGAAACACCCAGGGCACCAGCAGGATGGCATTGTGAAGAAGAGCTGGGGGAGGGGGTGCACGCATGTGTGCATCTGTTTGTGAGTCTGTGTGTGCGTGTGTCTTCCTGGAAGGAGGTGCCCAGACAAGGAGTCAAGGTAAAAAGGCAACGGCTGGCAGAGACAGAGTCGGTGACCAAGAGAAGTCAGAGCAGCGGGGATGGGTGGGGTGAGTTCATCACACAGAGCCCGCAGCAGTAGGGAGCCACAAGTGGAGTCGGCCCAAGTGCTCCAGCTGCGGTGTGGAGAGCCGATCGGAAGAGAGCATCAGTCCTAGGGTGGAAGCAAGAGACAGATGCCGAAGCTCTGGGCGATGAGAAGCGGAGGTACTGACGGGCAGCAGGTGGGAGGGGCCCTAGATGAGGCCCAGGTCGGCCTGTGAGGTGACAGCGCCACCCCAGCCAGAAGGCCAGGGCAGGCCACGTGACGGCGCCACCCCAGCCGGAAGGCCAGGGCAGGCCAGGTGACGGCGCCACCCCAGCCGGAAGGCCAGGGCAGGCCAGGTGCCGGGCTCTGCTCTCAGGGGCCACGTGTGTCCTGCGCAGTCAGGTTGAGGCCAGAGAGGGAGGAAAGCCAGAGTTCAGGAGAGGCTGGGGAGGCAGACAGGCAGTGGGCACGGCAGGGCAGGGCCCACACGCAGAGCCCAGGGTGATCGCGGAGGGCTGCCTGGAGGCGGGGAGGTGCTCATGGGGCCGAGTGAGAGAGGGTTTCTGGAAGGGTCAGGTGGAGGGAGGCTTGGAGGCTAAGGCAGCCATGAGGTAGGACCAGGAAGGGTGGCCGCTGCCTCCATCCGCAGGAGAGCAGCTTTGCTGGAAGTCGGCCGAGCCAGTTCAACAGGGGAAGGAGCCAGCAGAGATGGAGGGAGGGAGGGAGGGAGGGGGAGGCCAACCACAGGTGTGATGGCGGAAATGGGCTTCGAGGCCCTCAGCACGGGGGCTGCCGTGTGAGGCTGCACAGGAAGGCGGGACACGACCTATGGCAGGGGTCCTAGGTGTGTGCCAGACACCAGGCTGCCTGTGTGACCGCCCTCCCAGGCCACAGGCTGCGGGGGGGGTGGGGGGGTGGAGGAGTGGGTGCGCAGATCCTGAGGGATCCCCCCGCTAGGTTCTGAAAGGCCAGGCACCCACGGGTCTCCCACATGGTCACAGGACACGCCCACACAGGTGTGTGTGTGGTGGGGCTGGACTCGAAGGCGGAGAGACCCGTACCTAGGCCATCAGCTCTGGGCACGTGCGAGCCGCCGGAGCCATGGGACGGCTGTTTTCCATGAACAAATGAATGAGCAAATGAGCTGTGGAAGAAAACCGTTCAGTCCCTGCCCTGCCCCTCGGCTGGGTCCCCAGGCACTGAGGCGCCAGCAGTCCAGCTCAGTGGAACGCACAGCACGGGCACAAGCGCTAAAAGCCCTGTAACTCCGCCCCCTTCCCAATGCTGATTCCAGACTTTCCGACCCCAGGCCTCGGCCCACCCCTGGCTCTGCGGGGCTGTGGTCACGTGGTCCCGGGACCGGGCACGAAGGCCCCCCAAACGCACCAGGAGTCAGCCAACCAGCCAGCCAGGCCCAGCATCTGGGCATGAGGAAGAGGAGGCACTGGGGCCTTCCTCCAGCCCCACCCATCCGTGCTGTCTGCACGCGGCAGGGAAAGGGCCTTGAGGATCCAAGCCCCGTACTTACAGACGATCCTTCAAAAAGTTTGTGGAAAAGGAAAGAGAAAGTAAGTCTAGGGGCCGGTGCTGTGGCAGAGTAGGTTAAGCCACCACTTGCAATGTAGGCACCTGTATCAGAGCGCTGGTTCAAGTCCCAGCTGCTCCATTTCTGATGCAGCTCCCTGCTAATGCGCCTGGGAAAGCAGCAGAGAATGGCCCGAGAGCTTGGGCCCTTGCACCCATGTGGGAGACCCAGCTGGGGCTCCTGGCTCCTGGCTTCAGCCCGGCCCAGCCCTGGCCACTGCGGCCATCTGGGGAGTGAACCAGTGGATGGAAGATCTCTCTCTCTCTCTCTCTCTCTCTCTCTCTCTCTCTCTCTCTCTCTCCCTCTCTCTCTGCCCTTCAAACGAATACATCTTTTTTCAAAGTTTATTTTGGTGCAGAAACTTTAGAAAGCTATGCGTCAGTTTTTCATAATATGCATTTTTCATCCATTTTTGAAGACTCCCTCATGTCATTCTAAATTAACAAAGATTTTTAAAAATTAGAACTCTCTTCTTCGGTCCCACGGGCTGCGTTTCGAGTGTCCAAAAGCCACAGGTGGTTGCAGACCGTCCGCCTGGACGGGGCAGGTGGGAGTTACCAGTTCTAGGAAAACCCACCTCCACCGCTGACCAGGAGGACGACAGTGGGGGGGACATGGCCAGGGCAGACTGTGTGGCCCAGGGAGGCAATGGGCGTGGCTGAGGACCGTGGGAGAGGCATGAGGCACGGGCGACATCCAGATGCTCACTGACGATCATCAGCAGTGACCCACAGAAACCAGCAACAGCTGCTACGGGTGCTTCCAGCCCCCACCGGGCAGGGCTCTGCTGGGCAGAGGACACTTTATCTGGGCCGTGCAGCAGGCTGCGGCGGCACCGCCCCGTCTGTAGATGGGACCTGCCCGGCAGGTGAGGCCCTCTGATAACCCCTCTCGTGGGCAGGCGCACTGGGCACGGGCTGGATGGGAGCCAGGCAGGACCCCCTCTGTGGCTCTGCCGCAGGCTGTGTGAAGCCACGTACAGCCCGTTCCTCCATTCGTAGAGCATGAGCTTGGACATGGTAACCTGCAGGTGTGTTCGACCCTAGTCCGAGAGCTCTGGGGTGCTCACGTCCTCTCTGTAAAATGTAAGATCTGCAGTCCCCAGGCACATCCTCCTGTGTGCTTTAAGGCCTCTCTTGATGGCCTGCGCTTCCTAACGCACGGCCAGTGCTAGGGAGACAGTAGCTCTATTGTACTGTCCAGGGGAGAGTGACGGGGCGAGGGGAGGGAAGCCTACCCGTCGTTTCTTGCATACTTTCAGCCCACGGTTGGCTGAAATGCTGCAGGGCCCACCCATGCACAGGGCCAACTACGTCACCAAGAAGCGCAAACAGGGGAGCAGACAAATGCACGCTCACATGGACACACCACAGACACCCAGAAACCAAGTCAGGTGCAAACAATGCGGGAGACTCCGTCTGGGGGACCCCGTGCAGCCCTGAGCAGAAATGAGGCGCTGACACCTGCTGGACACCAGAGATCTTGAAGACTTGACTGCATTCACAGGAAGCGCCCGGAAGAGGGGCATCCCTAGGGACGGGGAGCTGTGTGATGCCTGGGGCGGGGCAGGGGAGGCTGGGGGGTGACTTTGCTGGGAACAGGGCTTCCTTCCAGGGTGCAGGGAGTGTCCCGGCACTGCCCAGAGGCAGCAGGTGCACCAGTCGTGAACAGACTGAACACCACTGAACTGTACACTTTCAAGCAGCCAACGGCTAGTTTTATGTTATGTAAACTGTAACACAATATAAAAGGAGAGAGGGGGCTCTCTGAGAAGGAGAGTCAGGGACCCCAGGATCTGATTCCCCCCAGAGACTCTCGGGGGAGGGGTTTCTACCACCCAGGTGCAGAGGGGAAGCCTCCCTCCCTCCATCACTGGAACACCTGGGAAATGCGTCTGCCTCAGGGCCTTTGCACTCGCTGCTCCTGCTGCTTGGACCATCATTCCCCAGAGCCACGCTGCCCGCTCCCTCACCCCTTCCACATCACCTCGGATCACACGCCAGAGCGCCCCTTCCAGACTCGGACCCTGCCAGTCTGTCACCCCCCTTTCCCTGCACCTTCCTCTGCTCGTGGTCCTCAGCCCCTGCGAGCCCCCTGGGCCACTATGTACTGGTTACGCCAGTGTGGACAGCAGGAAAGGGGTTTGGTCTGTTGTCCCCCCACCCCGTCCTCGAAGCATGTGGGACTGAGCACAGGGCTCAGGCTGCTGGGCACAGGGGCAGGACAGCAGGTGCGCCCCAGGGCAGGCTGTCTCTGCGTGAGACAATAGCCTGGTGCCGAGCGCTCACTCTTGTCCTCCACACACAGCAGGTGTTCAACTCTCTCTCCCTGCCCTGGCAACACCCTGCAAACGTGCAGCTAGGGCTTCTTCCATGGCCTGCTAGTCAGGCGTGGAGGCCACACCCGTGCAGGGCCAGGCATGAACCCCAGGACAGGGTGGGGGTGGGGCAGGGGTGCAGGTCATGCAGCAGCCCCAGGAAACCCACCCTCCTCATCAGTGTGAAGGAGGGACCGAGAGCTGCAGCCCAGATGCCAGCTGTGTGCGTGGGCGTGACAGGAACAGCACCACGTCACCGGCCTCTGCCCTGGACAAACCCACTGTTCCCACGGCCTGCCAGCCCCTGCCGGGGGTGAGCGCCTGGAGCAGGCGCCCTCACAGCATCACCCACCGCTCCTTTCCGAATGCGCCACCTCTGCCCGGCTACTTGCTAATTCCCCTGTGCCTGGCCGCCCTGGGCACTCCCTGGAATGCACTATCCGTCTTCCACAACTCAAATGCAGGCCTGTGGGAGCACGGAGCCCGCATCAGAGTCTTCCTGTGCGCTCACACATGTTCAGACTCCTTCCTCTTGGTGGCTGAAAAGGCAATGGGCAAGTTTCTCCTTTCACTCTGGCTTCCAGGGAACTCCAAGCCAAATGGGCATCTGGGTCGCCATCCGGATGAACCCTTTCAGCTGACTTATCGACATTCTCCTCCTACCCTGGACCTCCGTTTTCTGCCTGGAGCTTTGCCTGTTAGTACTTTTTTCAAAACTATTGCTATGGATGACATTCACACAGAAGGCTGTTAAGGCCAGGCACGCACCTGCCCTGAATACTTCTCCAGAAAGCTCCTCAGGTGGGTGGGGCCCTGGAGCCCCGCCCCCACCCCCAGCCTTCTCCGGGCTCCACTTCCTTCTGTTTCCTCCCTGCCCATCTTCCCCCCACCGCCGGACTCTGGCCGGCTGCTCATCCTGGCTGTGGACTGTGACCACGCATGCCTGGGCCCCAGCAAACCAGCACAGCCCAGCACTGGGCTTCCTGCCAAGGCCTCACACACCTTTCCCTCCTGGGAGCCACGTTCCAGCCTCTGCCGGTAATCTTTCAGGAGCCACGCTCCTCGCAGCTCCGTGTGGAATTCTCACAGCTGAGGCCAGGGTGGGGGTGCGGGGAGGAGGAGGGTAGCCGCCATGACCCGGAACCTGGAAGACTCCCCCAGGCCAGACCCACTTCCCCGGTGACCTTGAGCCTTGGCTTCTCTGTGCACGGAGCTCAGGGGCCTGGTGACCTCTGGCTTCCCTTGGGGTTGCGAGTGAGCCTATGGGGGGCCCAGCGAGGAAGTGGACCCACTCCCACTGGGGCGGCCTGCCAGATTCCAACAACCCCCAGTCCCAGCCCCCCTCCCACCAACGGAACAAAGTGCCCCCCCCCCAGGAAGTCTGCAGCCACCTCTGGAAAGAGCGCGCAGGCAGCCAGTGGGCCTCGTTCTGTCTGCAGAGGGGACTTGAAAATCTTACAAGGAGCCGCCACATTAAGAAACCAGGAAATGCCGCTTAGTAGTCTGGGTCTCTGCCTTCTCTGTGAAAACCCAGGACTTGGTCACACTGGGCCCACGCAGAGCGGAGCCACGGCTGCCCACCCTCCCTGAGAAGGGACCAGACTTCTGTGTTTCCCTGCACCCCACCCCCACCACAGCACCTGCCTGCCGCCCACTTGCTCTGCCTCCTTGTCGGGACCTGGGCCAAAGCAGAAGAGTTCTGGTGGGACTGGGGACAAGGGGTCTCAGCAGGGGTTTCTGAGGCCTGTCCAGAGCACGGATCAAAAACCACTCACACAGAAGCCCAAAGCCCCTGTGACATCTCTGCTTTCATCCCTGGTACCGACAGGGAGCTCATCGCCCGTGGGGCACCTCACCCCTCCCTGGAGCTCACCTCTTTAGGATCTCCCCCTCCCTCTCTCTCTCGGGGCCCACAGACCCCGTGCCCCTGTGCGGCCAGGCCCTCTCTCCCTCCCGTACCTTCAGCTCGTTGAGATAGCGCCTCGTGTGTACCACCAGCAGGTCCTCCTCCGAGGCCTCCCGCGCCTCCACCAGCATGCTGTCGGCCAGCAGCTTCTCCTCTGTAAGCACAAGGTCCAGCACCTGCTTCCCCGCAGAGCTCAAGGCCAAGGCCACCCCAGCCCTCCCGCCCCGGCCCTCCCCCCGCCTGCAGCGCAGCAGGAGTGGGCACTCAACACCCTGCACACAGGGATCCTCCCGTTCCCGGTCACTGGCAGTGGCGAGGCGAGCTCAGGTGCGCCGGGACAACTCTCAGAGGCACCGGAAGCACAGTCAATGGCACTGACTGTCCAAGGGAGTCTTCTTGGCACCTGCTTCTACCCCCCTCTGAAGGCACCTGCCCGACTCTTGCCCCTCTCTCTCCACCCCAAAGAGAGCAGCACTGGGACCCAGGGCCTGCAGGCAACCGTGACCAGGGGGAACAGAGTCACACTGTTGGTTTTCATTCCATTCCTTCTTTGCTATGACCTTCTATTTAGGCCAAATGAAAGGGTCTTTTCTCACTTAGACGATATGATGTTTCCTTTTAAAACAAATCTGGGGGGCCGGCACTGTGGCCTATCGGGAAAAGCCCCTGCCTGCGGTGCCAGATCCCATGTGGACAACGATTCAAGTCCCGGCTACTTTACTTCTGATCCAACTCCCTGCTAATGTGCCTGGGAAAGCAGTAGAAGATGGCCCAAGTCCTTGGGCCCCTGCACCCACACAGGAGACCCGGAAGAAGATCCTGGCTCCTGGCTTTGGATCAGCACAGCTCTGGCTAATTTGGGTAGTGAACCAGCAGATGGAAGACCTCTCTCTCTTTCTCTCTCAGCCTCTGCCTTTCAAATAAATAAATAAATCTTAAAAAAAAAAAAAGATTGCTACCTCTTTAAAAAAACAGATTTGGGGTTGTATTAAAATTAAAAATCAGCAGTAAATAAAGGCCCAGGTGGCAAGGTCGTAGTGACTGACGCTTGGGAAACACTGTATTCTTGCCTCGCCTGTTACACACTCAGACAAGACACTCCATTTGGGGGGAAGCAGCTGAGGCTGAGAGCGGGAAGGGCCCAAGGGCACAGGACCACAGTGCTGTGGGTTCCGGGGAAATGAGAAGCCAGGGGACTGTCCCTGAGGCACACGCAGAAACCAACACTGGTGGAAACTAATCGCACATACTGTCAGATACAACCCCAGGCAGGCCCTGCTCTCCCTGACAGTCCACGTTCTCCACTGCCCTCGGGGCCAAGGGCTAGCTCTTTTCTCGTACACCAGCTGAGTCCCTCCGCCTGTGGCCCCTGCCTCCCTTCCATCGTCATCCTCGGTGGAAGAGGCGGGGCGGACTCAGGCCAACTGCTGCTGTGGGTTGAAGCAGGCAGGAGCGAGGCACAGAAGCCCAGGAAGAGGCCATGGGGAGAGTGGCTCTGGCCAGATCGGCTGCACTGAGCAGAGGACCACATTCAGGAAGGCAAGAGCCTGCGGGACGAGAGGCAGGCTGGCCCCACACCACCGGCCAGGGCTCTCACCATCCCATGGCCACGCACCTCTCTCCTGCCCCTCGTCTTGAAGACACGCTCTGCTGCACAAGAAAAACCAGCACCAAACACACTGGAAACGAGCAGCACCCTTCACCCGAATTTGAGCCTCGGTTTTTTGGAAGATGCAGAACCCAAAGCTTGTTCTGGATCTGTCTGTTAACAGGGGAGGTGGGCTTGGGCGTGATCGACCGGCCAGCTCCAAAGTGAAACTTGGGCCATGGTGGGATCAGAGGCAGGGGAAGCATCTTAAACAGCCACTGCTTCTCCCTACGCCAGAGAACATTCCACCTTCCTCAGGGACAGAGCACGGAGAACATCGCTGCACGAGCTGCTGCGATGCCTGAGTGTCCCGGCTATGTCAGACGTCAGACGGCAAGTCACAAGTCTCACACAGCGCGACATGCTCCCCAGAGCTCCCGCCCAGGTGGGGAGCCTGGAGCTCAGCTCTGTGTGCCCCCCCTGCCACTTGGCAGCCGTGTGCTGTGGGCAGCTGTCCAATCTTTCTGGACCCCAGCTTCCCCTGTCTGTAATCAACAGAGTTGGAACAAAGGCAATCTAGCTCCTCAGCTCTTTGAACTTCAGAGGATGGACACTGGGCAAACTTCAGCGGCCCTGAGTCCACTCATCCCTCCCCTGCCACTGGGCCCCCGGGGGGCAGAGGCAGGGCTTGGGTCCAGGGGGCTGAGGAGTGGGCGTCTGAGGCCTAGACGGCTGTGCTGGGAGGAAGGGGTCTGGAGGCTGTAGATGTTGCACACAGGGAGGAAGCGGTGGGAGGAGGGAGACCTGGGCTCCCACCGGGGCTCTCCATACCTTTCAGGAAATTGATCACTTTACCCCATTTGCCGGCGTCAAAGGGGTGCAGCTTCTCCAGGCCCATGAAGGTGATGTTGTAGCGAGGCGAGTACACGATGGGCCAGCGCGACTCTGGCACATGCTGGTACAGTTGGGTTGAGTGTGGCCTTCGGGGTGCACAAGGACAGACACACAGACGGGACCTCCTCAGTGCGGCGGCTCTGTCCCCAGTGGACGCAGCCCTGGCCGGGCCCCTGGCTGGGCGCTCTGCTCTGACCCCGGAGGTGTCCAAGGTCGCAGGGCAGGTGCACCTGCCGCCTACACCACAGCTACTACCTAACAACTGTGCGGCCCTGGGCCTCAGACACCGGGAAAGCGCGCCCAGAATCCGCGAGTCGGGACGGAGGCGGGGGCGGGCGCTCGCGTTGGGAACCCCCGCGCAGCTGACGTCCGCATCGCAGACCCGCAGCCGCCACGCCGCGGCCGTTAACCGCTCCAGCTGTGGCACGGCGGGGGCGTCGCAGAGCTGGCAGCGCGGCCGTCAGACCTACGCACGTCACCCGTCCCTCGTCCGTGACAAGAGGCGCGGGACTGGCCCCGAGCACCCGCCGGCCTGCGAGCACCGGGCCGAAGCGCCCCTTCGCCCGCCATACCTGGCCTGCACCTGCCTGTCTCCCCCGCTGCCCGCGCACTGGCGCCCAGGCCCATGGGGACCCCTGGGAACCTCCAGGGCTTGGCTCGGCGCCCACCCCGCGCCCCCAGCTCCGCCGCACTCACATCCCGGGGCCAGGCCCTCCCTGCGCTGGCCGCCGCTCCGCGACCGGGCGGGGCGGGGCCCCGCCCAGGACACGCCCCCGGCCTCGGCCCCCACCATTGGGGGCGGGACTCTTGAAGATTCGGGTCCGCCCCTTCCGCGGCCGCGCTGCGTCACAGAACGATGGAATCCCGTAGGAAGCGCGCCGGCCCAAAAAAGGCCACGCCCCCAACGCGCGTCAAGCGCAGTCCCGCCTGCCTCTGACGACGGCCCAGTGGAATCCCGCCTGGCTCGGAAAGCCACGCCCCCGGGGGAGGGCCGCTGGGCCTCTCACCGAGGCGCGTCACGGGGTAGAACGTGCGGCGCCGCTCCGCCCGGGGGCGGGGCCTCCGCGGCCCGGCCCCGCCCGCGCCGCCTGTTTCCCGAGCTCCGCCCAGCACGGTGAGACTGAGCGCTGGGTTCCTTTGGTTTGCTGGCACTCCGTGCCTTGGGCGGGCTGTGTGACTCTGGGTTAGCGTCCGCGCTCTCTGGCCCGTCGTTTCCACTAGTAAAAAGTGGCTAGCGTGGTTCCCAGGGAACTGAGACCGAGTGCCGGGTGCAGCCCCGACAAGAGACAGTCACCCCAAGCCTTTGTCTCGGGGCCCAGTGGTGCAGTCCGTGCACGGTGCAGCCGGGAGTCTTTCCCACCGAGCCCCAGGGGCAGCTGGGGGTGTCCATGGGGCTGGGCCCAGGGAGGAGGCCCCAACAATGCAGCCCCACAGGACCGAGACAATGGGCCTCTCTTGTGCGCCCAGCTGTCCCCGCCGACCACGCCGAGGCAGCTGACCGGAGGGACTGCCAGGCGCAGGGCAGCTGGGCTCCCTGGTGGCCCCGTGGAGGCATGGGTGTGACACGGTGGCCCTGGGGCACAGGCATTGAAAGTGCCTTCCACGTGCCTGTCACTTGATTGCGTGGTGGCGTTTGTGTCTCGCAGCCTAATCCTAATTTTATCGTGAAGCTGCTGAGTTTCAGGCCTGCGCTAAACCCCGGGCTTGGCCGGCTGCCAGTGCAGCTGCCTGGCAACTTGCTTCCATTCGCTGGGCTCTGCCTCTGCACCTGAAATGAGGTGAGGACTGGCCCGGGCCTCCTGGGGAGGCTGAGCGAATCGAGAGATAATAAGGTCGGCTGTTCATTAGAGAGCACCTGTTCAGAACGCCTTATGCGCCGAGAATTCTGGCAGCAACCCCAGGGGCCGAGCTGTGGCTGTCTCCACGTGAGGGAGGAAGACGCTGTGACCCACGAGGGTGAAATGGACAGGTGTCAGGCACAGCCCGGTAATCAGGACTCGGGCAGGAACGTGTGTGCCAGGGCCCTGGGTCACACCCAAAAGTTTCCTCCATTTGCTCTGTGGTTTGGGAGAGCACACGGAGGCTGTGGTTGACGGGATGACGGTCTGGGGCAGGTTGGACCTGGGAGGCATGTGGGTCTGGTTAAGAGGTGTGTTAGGTTGTGTCTTGATGCAGAGGAGAGAGACAGTCGGGGGAGCCCCAGGGGCTGGGGAACACTCACACACAATGCCAGTCTGGGCCTCCCGCCGACGCTGTTGTATGTGGGAGACACAACCTGTGCTGTTCAGGCTGTTGTACAGGGGCCTCTTCCTTCCCTGCAGAGTGATGCTGCCCTGGAGACCCAGCAGGGGGGATCTGAGAGCCTTTGCCACACTCCAGTTTAGGGAGTGAGCTGGACCTTAAACTAGGAAGCAAGGTCACACGTACAATGTGCTGACTGCTGCGGGAGGCACAGGCTGAGCGTGGGAGGCAGATAACAGACAGCAGCTCCTGTCTGTCCGTTCAATCTGGGCCTCCCGCCACCTGCCGCCTTCCAGGGTGCCCCCAGCCTAGGTTAGGATGTGGAGCAGGGCTCAAACCCAGGCGCTCCACCGACATGGGAATCTGGGATGCCGAGACCCTAAGCTGCCGGCCCATCGCTAGCCAAACACCCCCCACTGTCTTACAATGTCATTGTGATGAAAGGCACTGACTTAATGAACACTGCCTACTTATTCTTTTCCCTTTCATGATCTTGGAATGTATTTCAGCTTAGAATGAAGAAGAAACCTCCAAAATCGAACGCTTCTTTTGAAAACAGCAGGCACCCATAAGACAGGATTGACTCCAGAAGTGTGTCCAGGATGCCAGTCACAGGCGATATCAGCCAGGGCGATGTGTCCTCTTTAAAGAGTTAAAGCCACACCCTTGCAGTCAAGACGGCACCTGCTTGCATGCCAGCACCTGGGTTTATGCGGATTTAACACAACAGCAGAAGAGCAACACTGTCAGCCAGTGTTTGTTCAGTCACTCGCTGCTGAATATAATAAAATGTGTTTATTTTATTAATGAGGAAATGATTTTTAAACAAGCGAGGAGACTGGAAGTGCAGAGGCCTGGAGGCCAGCTGAGCTTGTTGTAACTGAGGAAGAGAAACGGGAGGACCCGGATTTCTCCTGGCCAGGAAGAGAGGGCCCACTGCACAGGGTCTGAGATGCGCCCACTGAAGCTGTGAGATCCCCCAGGGAACTCACGGGAGACATGGCAGCACCAGGCTGCCAGCCGTGGGGACCCCTCTCCCCTTAACCTGAAACGGGGAGAGAGGCATGGTTTTCTGCAGCCAGTGAGAGCTCTGCTGTGGGCCTGGGGCTGCCTGAGAGAAGGCTCCGACTAACCGCGGGGTGAGGGGGATGCACCGGCTTTGTCTCTGCCCCAGTCCCGGTGCCCTGCTGGCACCTGCCACTGGCCAACCCCAACGGGAAGCCTTGGTGGCAGGGTCCATGAGGGGCAGAACCCAGCAGGGTAGGAACTGGCAGGCAGGTCTGTGAGTTGTGGGGAGGGGGGCAGAGACTCACCACTGAGTCCTGGGAGAGGAGGGAGCTTGGTCATTCCCCCAGTTCCCTCAGAGCCACCTCTGCAGCATGAAACGGGCCTGTCTCCCGTCCCCAGCACCGCTTGCAAAGGTGGCAGTAGCCTGGGATGTGCCCAGGGCTTGCCATCATGGGAGCCTGACACTCAGTCCCGGCTGCTGCCACCTACCAATCCCACCCCCAGGCAAGGAGCTGGTCCAGCTTGGTGACCAGGTGAAGTCCAAAGGGAGGAGAGATCACTCCGTTTGTTAGAGGCCCCAGCCCCAGCCAGAGGAGTGGTGCTGGGCCTGTGGAGACCAGCAGGGGTGTTTGCAGGCCCTGGGCCCAGAAAAATCCCCACTCCCAGCTCCAGGCTCCCAGCAGGCAGCTGTTTGCTTGGCCTCGGAGGACTGGTCCTGAGGGAATTCTGGGGCCTGGGAACTCATTAGACCACAGCACTGCTGGAAACAGACACAGCACACACACATGCACACGTACACACACTCACACGTGCTGTTTCTCCCTCAGCTGCACAGATAGGAGACACACAGCCCACAAGTACAAGCACACAGCCACAGCACCACACCCCGTACACAGACAAATGCAAACTGGTGCAGACACATGGCCAGCTCACAGAGAGCCGCACCCTCAAGGCGCTGTGGCCACGCCCAGGCCTGTACCTGGCTCCCCCTGAGTCTCGTGTCCCTGACAGTCCCAGGATGAAGCCAAGATGCCGAGAATGCGGGGCCCCTTCCACAGAAGAGAAAGTACCTGGCACACAGCAGGTGGGGAGAAGGGAGGGAAGGAGGCAGGCGGGCTCACACACGGGCGTGGTGCCAGGGCAGCTCAGGTCTGCTGGGCCCAGTGTTCACTCAACAAGGCACAGAGGGATCCTGTCCAAGAGGACTTAGACCACAATAAGAATGGGTGATCTTGGAAGGGGGCCCAAGTCAAACAAGGAACCCTGGAGCTTAGCAGGAAGTCTGCTCCATTACATGCACCAAACACAGAAAAATGGTCCCACTGTTACCGGTGAATGGCCGGGTTCTTGTCTTTGTGCAAGAAAGAATTCAGGCGTGAGAAGAGAGTAGTTGAAAGTAAAATAGCAAAGTTTATTAGGGAAGCGACATCCGTAAGAACAGATGGGCATCTCTCCAGACAGAACCTGAGAGAGAGTGCCCAGTCGCTCAGGCTGGGGGAGAGCGGGGTTACATGGTTGAGTGGAGAGATTACACCTGGGCAGGCCAGGTGGGTGGCTCAGCAGAGAGGCAGAGGGCTGAGCGTGCAGCTGGTTGAGGCTGGGGGTTTTTAAGGAGATGGGTCTTTGTCTTCTCACATCTCCTCCTGAAACGAAGGATTTTATGGATTTAAATTTTAAGAAGCTGCTATCTGAGTTTTCCCCAGAAGGTATCAGACAGGAGGAAGCCTAGCTGGCGCCATCCTAACCCAGGATCCAGAGCAGGGTATTTGAATGCAGGTACTGGGCTGCATCTGGGAGATGGTGGAAGATTCTCAGGCAGAAGGGGCGGGGACCCCCACCGGGCAGGTAGAAGGGGGCATGGCAGGATGCGAACACTGGGCTGCCCCTGAAATGTTATCAGGATGACTTTGAGATGCAGATGCATATGCTGGACATAGACGTCTTCTCTTTAGGCCTTTGTCACACACACATAAGCTCATATCTGACTTCCTACCTAACACCATGAATGCATGGGTCCAGCTCCCAAGACACATGCATGCACACAGCACATGTGAACGCGCACACACACACAGGGTATGCACACAGGCACACACACATGCACACAGGAACACACACACAGGCACGCATTCTCCCTGCTCCCTCTCCAGCCTTCAGGGAGGCCCCTGCAGCCCTCGCACTTTGCTGTTTGGGGGGGCCCACCTCAGGCCTCACCCCTAGACCCCCCATGCCCAGGACAGGAAGCAGCAGTGGGAGATCCAGTGGTCTCTGGAGAGTTATGGCCAACCCCCAGGGGCCAGGCAGGCCAGAGCCAGCCACACTCCGGGCACTTGCATCCCCACCCCAGCCTTCCGCCTTTTCCTGAAGAGGGGAAACGGGTCCAGAGAGGGCGGGTGTGAGCTGTAAGGCAGATCCGCGAGGAGAATAGCAGGGCATGCATGACCACCTGCTCACGAAGAAGCAGCTCAAGTTTTTCTGGAAAGCAGGAGGTTTTAAAAGGTTTTTTTTTTTTTTTTTTTTTTGATATGGAAAAGTGTAAAGAAATGGGAAATGCTTTTTAAGGCCACTGCGCAGGTAGCCCCAGTGGCATTTTAAAGTTACTAGATGCACAGTGCCAAAGAAATCTAGAAAACTCAGTGCCAAAGAAATATAAAATGAAAATTAAAACCTTTGCGGGACCGGCGTTATGGTTAGCAGGAAAAGCCACCGCCTGAAATGCTAGCATCCCATATGGACACAGGTTCGAGACTTGGCTGCTCCACTTCTTATCCAGTTCCCTGTTAATGGCCTGTGAAAAGCAGCAGAAGATGGCCCAGGCACTTGGGCCCCTGCCACCATTGTGGGAGAGCTGGGAGAAGCTCCTGGCTCCTGGCTTCAGCCTGGACCAGCTAGGGCTGTTGCAGCCATCTGGGGAATGAACGAGTGTTGGAAGCTCTGTATGTCTCTGTCTCTCCCTCTGGAACTCTGCCTTTCAAATAAATAAATATTAAAATAAAAAATTTTCTTCTTTTCTATTAGAGGCACTTTCCCTGGAGATGGCCACTTGGTTGTTCCTCCTTGAACACATGGGTGTACCAGCAGTTTTTTAAAAAAGATTTATTTATTTATATATTTGAAAGACAGACAGAGAGAAAAAGAGAGACAGCTTCCATCTGTTGGTTCACTCTCCAAGAGGCTGAAATGGTCAGGGCTGGGCCAGGCCAAAGCCAGGAGCCAAGAACTCCATCCGGATCTCCCGCATGACTGGCAGGAATCCGGGTCCTTGAGTCATCTTCGGCCGCCTCCCAGGTGCATTAGCCGGAAGCTCGATCAGGAGCAGCCAGGACTCACACCGGGCCTCTGACATGCATGCAGAGGTCCGAGGCGGCGGCTCCAACGCCCACCTCACTCCAGCGGCTCTGCTTTGTTCCGCTGTGTCACTGCGTCCTCTGTCTGGATTCCCAGCTTCTGTGCTCTTACAGAGTTCCAGCAGTGTACCTAGGCAGGTGTACTGGGCGCATTGCAAGTATTTCTGAAGGGTCACATAAAAGTCTTTTTCTTTTTAAAGATTTATTTATTTATTTTTAAAGTTTTATTATTTATTTGAAAGAGTTATAGACAGGCAGAGAGAGAGAAAGACAGACAAAAAAGTCTTCCATCTGCTGATTCATTCCCCAATTGACCCCAAAGGCCAGAACTGGGCTGATCTGAAGCCAGGAGCCAGGAGCTTCTTAGAGGTCTCCCATGTGTGTGCAGCGGCCCAAGCACTTGGGCCATCCTCTACTGCAATCCCAGGCCACAGCACAGAGTTGGATCACAAGAGGAACAGCTGGTTCACAAACTGGCGCCCATATAGGATGCGGCAGTGCAGGCTATGGCTTTACCTGCTATGCCACTCTGCCCACCCTGATTTTTTAAATTTATTTGAAAGGCATAATTACAGACAGAGAGAAGAAGAGACAGAGGAAGAGGTCTTCCATCTACTGGTTCACTCCCCAAATGGCTGCAATGGCTGGAGCCAGGCCAAGCTGAAGCCAGGAGACAGGAACTTCTTCTGGGTCTCCCACATGGGTGCAGGGGCCCAAGCACCCGGGCCATCCTCCACTGCCTTCCCAGGTCACAAGCAAGAGGTGGATTGGAAGAGGAGCAGCCGGGACACAAACCGGCACCCATATGGGATGCTGGTGCCGCAGGTGGAGGTTTAACCTACTAAGCCACAGCGCCAGCCCCAGTTTTAATTCTTGTAAAGATTGCAACACACTCTTCAAAAACATGGTGTTATTTGATACTTCCGTTAACAGTATGTGAGAAGCTCTGTCTCCCCACACTCTTAGCAAATTTTGTCAATCTGGAGACTGAAAAGTCTTAACTCAGTGTTTTTTGCTTGTTTGTCGTTTTTTTTTTTTTTAACAACTTTACTGAGATACACAGTTGTCGCTGCACATCCACAGGGAGCTATGGTTCCAAGACCCCTGCCCCACCCCCACCCCAGGATGTCAAGTCTCTTTTATGCAATGGCCTGGTATTTGCACAGAAACTTCCTGTACACTTGGAATCATCTCTCGATGTATTACAATGCACAATACAGAATGAATATGATGTAAGTCGTTAGACTGTATTGTTTCGCAGTGTGCACCTGCTCAGCATGGATGCTGCGTTTTCTCCCCAAGTCTTTTAGACCTGAGGCTGTTTGCTCTGCAGATGCTGAATCCATGAAAATGCAGAAGACCAGCTGTCACTCGTGTGCTCTCCGATGCACTGTTGACAGTGTCCAGTTCCGCAGTTCTGTGTATATTCAGAGTTGTTCAGCTGTCACCACCATCACTTCTAGAGGATTTGCATCACCCCAGAAAGAAGCCCTGTGGCAGTCCCTCCCCTCCCCCAACCCTGAGAAACCAATTATCCATTTTCCACACCTGCTCTGGACATTTTATGTAAGTCGAATAAACAACGTGCGTCGGTGGTCTTTTGCATCTGGCTCGTCTCACTTAGCTCCACGTTTTCAAGGTTTATCCACAGTGCAACAGGGCTGCGCTCCTGTTCATGGCCCAGTACTATTCCCTCTCTGGCTACAGCTCCATTTGTTTATTCCACCCTCCCCTGATGGGCATTGGGTTGTGTCCACCCTAGGCTATCCTGAGTAACACTACTATGGACACGAGTTTGTGTGTGAACACACGTCTCCATTTCCTGGGGGTACAGACCCAGGATGCATTGTTGCTGCAACAGACATTTCTTGCATCTCTGAGTGGGGGTTGGTAAGGGCTTATTGCCCTTTCACTGTTCCCTTCTACCCTCTACCCTTTCCCCCTGCCCCCATTTCCTCCCTTCTGATAAGAGACCCTTGGTGCAGAACTAGCCGGGACTTCCCAGAGACTCCTCAAAAAATAACTAGCAAAACAAATGAGCTGCACAGGGCAGCTTCTGAAACATAAGGGGAGAAGTTCCCAGAGGCTTCAAAGAGCCCCCTCCTCCCCACGTCCTGCCAGCTGCAGCCCTCTCCCTCCCCGGCAGTGGCAAAGACCCCAGCCCTAATTGTGCTTTTGCACACAGTGTCTTCAGACTGCCGTCAACCTCTTTGCTTCAATAAAGCAGCCTGTCTGTGCTGGACCTCTCAATTGCTGAGATGCCCACTTGCTCGGGAGGACGCCCAAAGATCCAGACTCCAGACGAGTTGATGCAAAAAGCACGAGGATTTTATTGAACGTTTGCACAAATGGGCCCCCACCTCAGGCAGTGAGGAGCCCTGAGCGCAGTTTCACACAGATTATATAGGCAACAAATTAGCAATATTCCTAATGTGCATGCGTAAAATGCAGGCAGAGAATGCCAGCAGAGAATGCAGAGGTGTTACAGGATTGGTCAGTTCAGAGGGGCAATTAGCATATGGGAGAACGCTGGTGAAGAAAGCTGGTGGAGAGTGCTGGTGGAGAATGCTGAGGAGGCACGGGATTGGCCGGTCACAGTGACATCATAAGTGCGCACCTAGAGACTCTCTGAAGGGGGGGGCAGCTCTGCTCTGGTGGGGATTGTCTTTTCTTTCCAGAGAATGTCCTGCCCGCTAATCTCTGGGGAATGTCTAACCTTTTAAGAAACCCCGGATATTTGCCCAGGCCTAATTTCTTGTCCCTCCCCCCGTAAGTGTCCTTCATCTGTGTTGAGGTCAGTCTCTGGTACGAAAGGCCAGATCTTCGAGCAATTCCAAACCCAACACTGAGCACCTTCATGCATTGTCCACTCAAACCCATTGCCTGTCTTCCGTCGAGCTGTCTGCTTGTGTCTTGCTATTTGAGCTCTTTGTTATCAAAGAAGGTTTAGTCCACACTGTCCAACAAGAGTGTTCTCAATGTATTCTTCAGCCTGTCATTTGTGACCTTCAGAAGTTAGATTTTATTTTTTATTTTCAGAGTTCATCACCTTTTCTCTGTTGGACCCCCAATTGTTGGGATGCCAACTTGTTCGGGAGGACGCCCAAAGACCCAGACTCCAGACAAGTTGATGCAAAAGCACGAGGGTTTTATTGAGCGTTTGCGCAAATGGGCCCTCCACCTCAGGTGGTGAGGAGCCCTGAACAGCAGTTACACACCGGTTTTATAGGCGAGAATTAGTATATTGCTAAACGCAGGCATAAAATGCAGGCATAAACCGCTGGCAGAGAATGCAGAGGTGTTACAGGATTGGTCGGTTTGGAGGAACAATTAGCATATTGGAGAATTCTGGAATAAAATGCAGAGGTGGCACTGGATTGGTCGGTTGCAATGATGTCATAAGTGCGCGCCTAGAGACTTTCTGAAGGGGAGGGGTAGCTCTGCTCAGGGCGGGGGTTGTTTTTCCTTCCCAGAGAATGTTCTGCCTGCTAATCTCTGAGGAACATCTTGCTTTTTTCTGACTTTAAGAAACCTCTGGTATTTGCTCTCGCCTGAGACCAGGCCTAATTTCTTGTGCCCCTGCAAGGGTCCTTCATCTCTATAGGCTTTCAACCAGTTTAGTAAGGTATTTCCCACTCTGTAAGTTTATTTATAACTTCAAAAATCTTCATGGTGGAGCCAACATCCCATATGAGCACTGATTCCTGTCCTGGCTGCTCCACTTCTGATCCAGCTCCCTGCTAATGCACCTGGGAAACCAAGAGAAGATGGCCCCAGTGCTTGGGCCCTTGCTACCCAGGTGGGAGACAGGGATGGAGTTCCAGGATCCTGCCTGTGGTTGGGACCAACCCCAGCTGTTGTAGCCATTTGGGGAGTGAACCAATGGATGGAAGATAACTCTTTCTCTCTGACTATGCCTTTCAAATAAATAATATTTTTAAAAGAGATTTATTTGTTTATTTGAGAGTCAGAGTTACAGAGAAAGAGGGAGAGGCAGATCTTCCACCCACTGCTTCACTCCCCAGATGGGCACAAGGTCCAGGGCAGGGCCAGGCCAAAGCCAGTAGCCAGAAGCTTCTTCCAGGTCTGCCATGTGGGTGGCAGGGGCCCGAGCACTTGGGCCATGTGCTGCTGCTTTTCCTAGGTGCATTAGCAGGGAGCTGGATCAGAAGTGGAGCAGCCGGAACTCGAACCAACTCCCGTGTGAGATGCTGGAACTGCAGGTGGCAGCTGTGTTCGCTTTGCCACAACACTGGCCCCAATAATCGGTTTAAAAAAAATAATCTTCATGTTTTTTCCTTCTCTCCAGCTGCCTCTTTTTCCTCTCTTCCTCCTTCTCCCTCTGTTCTCCCTCTCCTCTTCCTCCTCCTCCTTTTGTAACATTTAAGACTTCATACCCTGAGGGGCTGACATTCTGGTACAGTGGGCTAAGCGTCTGCCTGCAATGCTGGTGTCCCATATGGGTGCTGGTTTGAGTCCCTGCTAACGTGTCTGGGAAAGCAGCAGAAGATGACCCAAGTACTTGGGCCTCTGCCACCCATGTGGGAGACCTAGATGGAGTTCCAGGCTCCTGGCTTCAGCCTGGCCCAGCCCTGGCTATTGTAACCATTTGGAGAGTGAACCAGCAGATGGAAGATCTGTCTTTCTCTCCCTATTTCTCTCTCTCTCTCTCTCTCTCTCTCTCTCTCTCCCCCTCTCCCTCACTCCCTCTCTCCCTCTCTCCCTCTCTCCCTCACTCCCTCTCTCTCTCTCCGTGTGTATGTGTGTGTGTGTGTGTGTGTGCCTTTCAAATAAATAAATAAACCTTTAAAAAATGATTTTGATCTATTTGGGGTTTATCCTGGGGTTAAAATCCAGCGCTCCTTCTGAACGGTCATTATCTCAGCATCACCACTGAAGAACCCTGCTCATTGTCACCCTGCAAGGATGGCGCTTTATCACACAGCACCTGTTCCTGGGGAGCCACACTTGCTCTGGGACGCTCCGCCCAGTGCTTCTTCAGTCTGGCTGCACACTGGATCACCTGGGGCAGGTAAGAGCACACCACTATCTCAGTCCCTCCTGTCTTAGTCCATTTTGCTTTGTTGCAATGTAGAGGAAATCAGGCTGCAAGCAGAGACGAAGGGAGGAAAGCGGACCCCCAGCGCTAACCTTGGAAAGTGGCTGCTCCCAATTACCTGGGAAAGCAGCTGTGCGTGGTGATCTTGTCTAGGGAGGAACGATGTCCTGAGTTCTGCTTCTGAGACTCCAGTCATAATCTGTCCTAGAAATCTGCCCCGGGTGTCTCTTTTATAAACATACAGGACCCACCGACCATTGGAACTGTGGTCCTAAGTCACAGAGGCTGCAATGTAAAGCCACCAATGCTGTTACGACAAAGGTATGATGCTGATGAACATATAAATATTGTTAAGAAACTTGGGATTGTTGCTCAGTGCTCAGGAAATGATTCCAGCTGAGCCCCCTGGCAGAATAAACTGCTTGATCCTCCACTGTTTCTGGTGCCTGTTTGAACGAAAGCAGTGGAAGATGGCGCACATGCGTGGGCTCCTGCACCCACTGGGAGATGAAGCACCAGCTCCTGGCTTCTGGCTTCAGTCTGGCCCAGTCCTGGTTGTTGCAGCCTTTTGGGGAGTGAACCAGTAGATGGAAGATGTCTTTCTCTGTAACTCTGCCTTTCAATAAATAAATCTTTTTTTAAAAAAAAGCCTCAGGGTCAGCACTGTGGTGGAGCAAGTAAAGCCACCGCCTGCAGTGTTGGCATCCGATGTGGGTGCTGGTTCGAGTCCCGGCTGCTCCATTTCTGATCCAGCTCTCTACTATGGCCTGGGAAAGCAGTGGAAGATGGCCCAAGTCTTTGGGCCCCTGCACCCACGTGGGAGACCCGGAAGAAGCCCCTGGCTCCTGGCTTCAGATCAGCACAGCTCCAGCCGTTGCAGCCATCTGGGGAGTGAAACAGTGAATGGAAGACCTCTCTCTCTCTCTCTCTCTCTCTCTCCCTCTGCCTCTGCCTCTGCCTCTGCCTCTCCTTCTCTCTCTGTGTAACTCTGACTTTCAAGTAAATAAATAAATCTTTAAAAAAAAAAAAGCCTCAGTGATGGTCTTTTTCAAGCTTCTGCTCATATTACATCTCATTCTACTCCGTTTGCCAAAGCAATTCACCTGGCCAAGTCTGCAGCCAGTGTGGGAGGGAGGGCAGTGGCAAAGGACGTAAATACTGGGAAGCACCAATCACCACCAGCAGATGGAAGCAGCATCCTTAGCAGGTGGGACTGTGGTCTCCATGGCAACTGGCCAGGCCCACTCCGGAGGCCCAGATGGTCCCAAGGATACCTCAGTGGGGCTGCCGACCCCTGCCTGCCCGTGACTCAGCACCACATTCAGTCTCTCCAGAGTGTAGGTGCATCCTGGGGACTGGAAGCCGGGGTCCTTGAATTGATCCCTCCTCCTCCCAGAGGAATGGAAAGAGAGCTGATGCCAAGGTAAAAATAAATCCAGAGACAGGTACAGTTCATGCCTGCCTGAGTTCACAGACTGTCTGGCAAGTCCACTGCCGCCAACAGAATATTTGGCTTTTGGTGGAAACCAGCGAGGGCCACCAAGACCCTAGGGCGCAGAGAAATTTTTCCCAGGACGAAGAGAAAAAAAAGTCTTGCTCCCAGGAATTGTCCCCTTGAGGCCAGCAGGGTCCTGGAATCCCAACCAGTGTGACCCCTCCCTTCGCTGTCCAGAACACACAAGGCCAGGAGGCTGATGGACTCGGGGGAGGTGTCCCTATGAGCTCCCGTGAGGACCAGGAACCTGAGCCTGTGGCTCCCCGTTCTGGGTGGCTCCCAAACTGGGTGGCTGCTGCTAACACTCAAACTGTTTCTTAATTGGAGTCTTCTGCTTAATTAGCTGCTTCCTGAGCAGCTGGTGCTCCTGTTTGGAAATCCCAATCAATACCATCTCCTCTAAATTGGCGTGTCCTCTCTTCTCACCTCCTCTCACACCATAGACAGTGTGGATTTGCCCAGTGGGACCTCTGGGGAGGGGGTGTGGTCACACAATCAGCCTGGGGGGTGGGGCAGGCAGCTGTTCTCAGCACCACCCCCTGCTCTGGGGACTGCGGAGGGCTTCACAACCCCGCGGGGGACAGGACTGGAGCACTGGCAAGACTGCGTTCTATCCCGGATCTGCCACTAACCCCTTATGTAACGAAGTTACGTTACTCATCTCTGTCCGTTTCTGGGTCTCAGTGACAGGGAAAAGTCCCCCCCAAATAAGGGTTAGCAGATTCATCAAATAAAAACGCAAGACATTTAGCTACATTTGAATTTCAGTAAGCAGCAAATAACTGAGTATGGTCCAGGCGACGTTGGGATGTGTAAGTACTTATCTGAAATTCAGATTAAACTAGGCATGCTGTATTTTATCTGACATCCCTACCCACCCCCACCCCCCAGGGGAAAACTCTGTCCCTCCTCCCGGTGGAGGCAGCCTGATGCACTCAGTGGAGGTTGGGGGTTAGGCACGCCCTGGTGGGAACCACCCACTCCTGTGTGACCTTGGCGAAGTCAGTTCACCTCTAGATCCTGCCTCCTGAATTGTGAAATGGGCGTGTTAATTAATCTCTGATACTTTCTCTCTCTCTCTCTCTCTCAAAGCAAGTGAACGGACTCCATTAACATCCCCTTACAGAATGCAGAGTGCGTTACCAACAGGAACGTTTATGGAGAACTTGATGTTTGCGACATGGGGATAACGGTAACAGTACAGTCAGCCACGTGCAAGAAAAGCCTGCGGCTGTTCTTCGCAGCAACCTTCCACGAAGCAAAATCCCATCAGCAACCTGCATTTGCACTGTTAGGAACTGACAAGAAAGTAGATGCTTTAGAGGGAGAAAAAGATGCATCGTGCAGGCCTGGAGTCCTGCCTGGGTCCCATCCAAACAGGGCGGGCGGGGCCGAGGTGGGCGCGGGGCGCACGGGTCCAGGTGCAGTCTCTCATCTTGCGTCTGGGCCTTCCAGACGCCCCTGCCGGAGGGGAAGGGCAGGCTTCTGGGGACTCCTCCTGTGCAGAAGCCAAGGCTGACAGAGGGCTCTGTGCTCGGCGAAACTACCAGCCCCACCATCCGCTCGCTGGAGGAACCGGCTCCCGCAGGGTCTTTCACAGGGCGCGCCGTGGGTGGGGCGTTGAATGCGGCCTGGCCGCCGCCATTGGGCAGCCACGGCCACGTGACTTGCGCTCGACCAATGAAAAACGTTCCTGAGCCTGCCCCTGGGGCCGCCGGCGGCCATCTTTGTCGTCAAGCTGGGAGCGCCTTCCTGAGAGAGGCGGATTTGGCCTGCGGCCGGCCGAGGGTGAAGATGGGGGCACGTGGGCCTTTGCCATCGTCTGAGCCAGGCCTGGAGCCAGGTCAGCGCTTGCTCCGGCCGCTCGTCGCCTCAGCTGCATTTTCTGTCACTCGTCACTGGCTACGTGTGTGCCGCGCCTGACTGGCCCCAGAGAGGAGCCAGCATCAAGATGCGCGCAGAGACGCCTCAGAGCGGGGGGCAGCCCCCCGGGGCCCAGCCCGGGGATTCTAACGGATTCTGCCGCCGTCCGATGGCGAGCACCCACCCGGGTGCCGCCCCCTCCGTGGCTTCCTGGACCGCGGTGTGTTTTCCTCGAGAAAACGGAGACCCCCGCGAGGTGCAGGGTACCCCAGGAAAGGCCAAGTCCATCCGTGCTTGGGGTGCCGTGACCACGCGTGCTGTGCTCCCCCACAGCAGGCTCCTCGCCCGGTCGGTGACTCGCTGGCCGAGGAGGAGAGCCCTTGCCACTCGCACCCCGGCCGCAGTGCTTGGTCTGAACCTGGCCCGGACGCCCGAGCTGACTAGTCCACACGGGGCTGAGGAGCCCACAGGGCTAGCAGTGACTGCTAAGTGGCCATTTTCAGGCCTCAAGCTTCAGTATGGGCCCTGAGTTCCAGTTCCCACGTGGATGAGGAGAGATGGGATATCCTGATGCCCGCCTCACGTAGTTACTGTGAGATTAAAGAGACGCATGAAGATGCTTCAGAAGTTAATTGAGGGGCTGGTGGTGTGGGCCACTGCGTCCCTGGCATCCATGTGGGCGCCAGTTGGAGTCCTGGCTGCTCCACTTCTGACCCAGCTCCTTGCTAATGCGCATGGGAAAGCAGCAGAAGCCGGCCTAGAACTTGGGTTTCTGAACATCTGCGGGCCCTAAACTTGCTGCTTTACAGTGATTGAAGGGTGCATTGGCGATAATGCAGTTAGACTCGTTACAGACCCAAGGATCTAAGCTCCGCGGAAGGCATTAAGTCCTCCCAGAGCCGCCTCTCCAAACCTCGGGACCAGGCACCCTGCGGATTGGAAAGGGATTCTGGCCCGGCTGCTAACGCCCGGCAAGGCAAGACCAGCGGGAAGGTGCAGCCTACCGCTTCGTTGTGCCACAAGGTGGCGCTGTGGAACACCAGCCCTGCAAAGTCGCGCTGGGAGCCTGGAATTGGAGAGGCGGTCAAGGACAGCCCTGGACAAGGCCAGAATTGTGAGTCGTGATGGGGGTGTGAAGACGAGGATGAGGGGGTCATTTATTTTGCGCTGTGTGAGTCCTGTTAGAAGGACTCGGGGTTACTTTTGTTTGAATGAAAGAGCTGCCATCTGCTGGTGCACTTCCCCAGAGATACTTGCAACAGCCAGGGCTGGGTCAGGCCAAACCCAGGAGCCAGGAACTCAGTCCGGGTCTCCACCTGGGTGGCAGGGACTCCAAGGACTAGAGCCATCACCTGCTGCCTTCCAGGGAGTGCGTTAACGGGGGGTTGGACTCCAGCGCACTCGGGTAAGTGGCACTGGCCCCTGTTCCCCACTTAAGGAAAAGAAGGTACTTTTTGAAGTGGCATTTTGCTCCTTTGTCACTGTAGGGCCAATTGTTATTTACAGAAGAATCATTGAATGGCTCCTCCTAGGCAAAGAAACATCCGTTTAGGGGGGCTCCCATTGCCTGGGGAGATGAAGATTACAACAGGACTCCTCATTGAAGCTGGTGTCTGCAGAGGACAGGAGAAATTTTGCCAGAAATTGGGGCCAGATTACCTCTTGGGCACGAAGGAATCAAGAGCCTTGAATGTTATCTTCTTTTTTTTTTTTTTTTTAAGATTTATTTATTTGAAAGAGTTATACACAGAGAGAGGCAGAAAGAGAGGGAAAGAGGAAGAAGAGAGGTCTTCCATTACTCCCCATTTGACCACAATGGCCAGAGCAGTGCCAATCTGATCCGAAGCCAGGAGCCAGGAGCTTCTTCTGGGTCTCCCACATGGGTGCAGGGGCCCAAGGATTTGGGCCACCCTCCACTGCTTTCCCAGGCCATAGCAGAGAGCTGGATTGGGAGAGGAGCAGCTGGGTCTCTAACCGGTGCCCATATAGGATGCCGGCCCTTCAGGTCGGGGCATTAACCCGCTGAGCCACAGCGCCAGCTCCACCAGCATGTTGTCTTTTGAGAGGCTGCCATGGTAAACTTGTGGGACAGACGAGGCCTATTCCTGGCCACAAAGCCCATGTGAGAGTGGACACGTAGGGCACTCCTGCTCAGTGCCAGGAGTCACTGTTTGGTGGCAGAATCTGGGGACAGTGGCTGCAGATGAGCTTATCAGCCAAAGCTGTGAGCAGTGCAGGGCTGTGCTGTGGTGTCTGGAAGGATCCAGGCCCGCATGCAGGGCACAGCTGTTCAGCGGCAACGCCCCACGGCTGGGACAGAAGCGGCCACACAGGCACGGGGCTCTGCGAGAGGCGAGGCATGGTCTGCTTCCCTTCCCAAGGGTTGCTTTGCGGCACTGGGCCATTTCATCTCCAGAGTTTCCCCAAGACTCAGGGAGAGAAACCATCCTTATCTACACGTGCAGCCAAGCCTGTTTTCATTAGAAAAATGACAGCTGTTCGCCACTGGTTCCCAGCCTGCCAGATAAAGTGCACGTTGCCCCTCGTTTCTTTAAATCATCTTTCAATGAAAGGTTTTTTCTTCGTTAGGATGCAGCCCCTGCCTGAGGATTCTCTTTTCCTTTGTGTGTGTGCTCCCAGAGCTGTGTCTGTGACTGCAAATCCATGGTCTTGATTGCTGGGATAAAGTGTAATTACCTCCCACTTAAAGTGGCCAGGTACACAGCTAAGATCATGGATTCCACTTTTCCCCAGCCTCAGGAGTGTGAAGTTCATCTTCCGTTTAAAGAGGAGGCCACTGGCACTCCAAGAGGTTGAGATAGTCTGGGACAGTCCACAGTTTAGAATCCAAATCTGGTGAATCATTTGCAAAAGCAGGGGCCAGCATCCCGTATCCGAGTGCCAGTTCAGGTCCTGGGTCCTCTGCTGCTGATCCAGCTCCCTGCTAATGTTCCTGAGAAGAGAGTGGTTGATGGCCCATGTGGGAGACCAGGATGGAGGTCCTGCCTGTTGGCAGCCATTTGAGAAATTAACCAAAGGAAGGAAGATCTTTCTCTCTGCCTTTCAGATCAATAAATATTTTCAAAAAGTGGTCTAGTCTTCCACAGTCTCAATATTTGTCTTTAACTTTTTTTACTCTGCCAAAGTACACACAGTTTCCCCTCTTAAGCTTTATTCATTTGGTCTGATATTTTGCACCCTTGGACCAGAGTCTCTCCCCTCTTCACCCCTTAACCAATTTTTCTCACATTTATTTGAGAGGCAGAGAGACAGAGTTCCCATCTGCCGATTTCTTCCCCATGAAGCCAGGAGCTGGACATGCAATCCAGGCCTCCACGTGGGTGACGGTGCTGGCCCATCTTGTGTTGCCTCCCAGGGTCTGCATTATCAGGGAGCTGCTGGGGGACACAGCACCTTCCCTGACAACTGCTGGGCTCCGTGCCGCCCTTGTTTGGAAGGGAGCAGAAGAGCGGCCGTCACAGTCCTGTGCACCCATCCGCACTGTCCACCTCTGGACGCGCTCACCCTCCCACACTTCTGTCCCCATTAAACACCGCATGTCCCCTGGCAACCCCTGTTCTACGCTGCGAATTTACTGCTCACGTAAATGGTATCATAGAGTATTTTTGTGACTGGCATGCGTTACTCAACGTCTTTGGGATTCGTCCTTGTTGTAGCACATGTCAGTGCATTCTTCCATTGTCACATGGACCGATGTTCCATTTCACATGTGTGGGCTGTGTTTGCTATGTTTGTTCCTCTGCTGATGGACATGTAGGCTGTGTCCCCCTGTTGGCTGCTGTGGCTGCAGTATACACACATCTCTTTGAGACTCTGCTTTTGGTTCCTTGGCAGAAGTGGGAGTCCTGCAATGCGTGGTGGTTCTTCTGAAATCTGGGGGGAGCAACTGTGCTGTTTTCATTCCCAGCAGCAGTGCTCAGGGTCCCACCTTCTCCATATCTTCCCGGACAGACAAATGTGTTCTGTGTTTTGATAGCATCTATTCTGTTGATGTGAGCAGATGTCTCCTTGTCACTTTGATTTGCATCTCCTGAAAAGTCATGCCTTTTGCAATGTGACAGGTGCAGGGACCAAGCAGGTAGATGATGATTAAGGGCACAGACTGCTGAGTCAGTTTCTCAGGGTTTAACGCCTGGATTGGCCTTTCCACCTGCAGGCTTTCCCAGTGTTTGGGTTTTTGCATCTGTAAAATGGGAATACAGCAGTACTTACTTCCCCAAGTGTTGGGAGGTGCCCATGACAGCCAGACATAGCACACAATAAATGGAAGAACATTGGATGTCCACATTTAAAGATTAATTATTAAAATTTGAAATACATTATATTTCAGTTAAGATATAATGTACAGATCTTAAGTATGAAGGTACTTTAAAATGTTTGCAGAAAGTAGAAATAAAAGATAAATTTATCTTGGTACAAAAATTTTTTGAAATACATGCATACAAATTATCTTCAAAAAGTTCATGAAAGGCCAGTGTTGTGGCATAGTGGGTAAAACTTCCAACCATGACGCTGGCATCCCACATGAATGCTGATTCCGATCCTGACTGTTCCACTTCTGATCCAGCTCCCTGCTAATGGGCTGAGAAAAGCAAAGGAGGAGGGCCCAAGTGCTTGGGCCCCTGCCACCTACGTGGGAAATTCGGATAAAGCTCCTGGCTCCTGAGACTGGCACTGTGGCACAGTGGGTAAAGCCTTCGCTGTGGTGCTAGCACCCTATATGGGCACAGGTTCGAGTCCTGGCCACTCTACTTCCAATCCAGCTCTCTGCTGTGGCCTGGGAAAGCAATGGAAGATGGCCCAAGTCCTTGGGCCCCTATAGCCATATGGGAGACCTGGAAGACACTCCTGGCTTCGGATTGGCCCAGCTCTGGCTGTTGCAGCCATTTGGGGAGTGAACCAGCGAATGGAAGACCTCTCTCTCTCTCTGCCTCTGCCTCTTTGTAGCTCTGCCTTTCAAATAAATAAATAAATATTTAAAAAAGAAAGCAAATGGAAAAATAATAACTGAAGTTTTTTAAAGATTTATTTTATACATTTGAAAGACAAAGTTACAGAGAGAAGTAGAGGCAGAGAGAGAAGTCTTCCATCTCCTGGTTCACTCCCCAAATGACTGCAATGGCCAGAGCTAAGCTGATCCTAAGCCAGGTGCCTGGAGCTTCTTCTGGGTCTCCCACACGGGTGCAGGGGCTCAAGGACTTGGACCATCTTCCACTACTTTTCCAGGCAGTAGCAGAGAACTGGATTGGAAGGGGAGCAGCTGGGACTTGAACCTGTGCCCATATGAGATGCTGGTGCTATGGACCAGGGCTTTAGCCTGCTGTATTACAGCGCTGGCCCCTAAAGTTTTTTGTTTGTTTGTTTGTTTGTTTTTAAAGAAAAAAGCTTCTGGCTCCAGTGGATGAAAGATCTCTGTATCTGTGTCTTCTATCTCCCTCTATAACTCTGCCCTTTGAAAAAATAAGTAAATCTTGAAAAGTTTTTAAAGCTCATGATAAACATGTACTAATAAAAAGCTATGGGAGCAGCCTTTCAGCCTAACACTTAGGATGTCACATCCCACATTGGAGTTGCATGGATTCACTTCCTAGCTCCAGTTCCTCACTGCAGCTGCCTGCTGATGCAGACCCTGGGAGGTATCAGTGACAGTGCCAGTAATTGGGTTCTTCCCTTCCCTTCCCTTGCCTTTGCCTTTGCCTTTTTTTTTTGACAGGCAGAGTTAGACAGTGAGAGAGAGACAGAGAGAAAGGCCTTCCTTCCGTTGGTTCACTCCCCAAATGACCACTACTGCCGGTGTGCTGTGGCCAAGCCAGGAGCCAGATGTTTCCTCCTGCTCTCCCGTGCAGTTGCAGGGCCTAAGCACTCGGGCCATCCTCCACTGCCTTCATGGCCACAGCAGAGAGCTGGACTGGAAGAGGAGCAACCAGGACAGAGTCTGGCACCCCAACTAGGACTAGAACCTGGGTACCAGTGCCACAGGCGGAGGACTAGCCAAGTGAACTGTGGTGCCGGCCATAGTACTTGGGTTCTTGCCACCCATGGGGAGCCATCGGTTGGCCTGGCCCAGCGTCAGCTGTTGTAGGCATTTGGGGAGTGAACCAGCGTTTGGAAGCTCGCTCTCTGATTTGCTCGCTCTCTCTCTGCCTCTAAAATACATAGATAAATACAAATTTTAAAACTGCATGGATTTCAAAGTTACTTACACACTGAAACTAACATTTTTTAGTTTGATTTATTCCATGACCTTAGTGGAGTCCCTGTGTGCATGACTGTGTTGTCACACAACTTTCCATGGCCTCTGGAGTTGATGGGCAAGGGCTAGGACTCTCTCTCCCTACTAGGGGCCACTGCTGCCGTGACTTCCAGTGTGACAGAGCTGCACTGCCTGTTCTGGAACCTGCATTGTTTTGCTTCTGGCTTCTTTCATTCTAGTGTTCAGGTTTATCAGTAACAGCCTCCTTTTTGTTGCCTACTTGTACTCCATGTTATGGATATACCATCGACTAGTACTCCACGTTACGGATGTAACACCTACTAGTACACCATGTTATGGGTGTACCATTGACTAGTACTCCACGTTACGGCTATACCATTGACTAGTGCTCCACGTTACAGATATAACACTGACTAGTACTCCACCTTACGAATATAACACCAGCTAGTACTCCATGTTACAGATATACCATCAGCTAGTACTCCACGTTACGGATATAACACTGACTAGTACTCCATGTTACGGATATACCATTGACTAGTACTCCACGTTATGGATATACCATCGACTAGTACCCCATGTTACAGATATACCACGATTCACGTGTTCTCCCCTGGAGATATTTGGATTCCTTGTAGCTTAGGGCTCCTATGAATGAGGCACCTTTGAACATTTGTGCACACACACAACATTGGTGTGTACGTGTGTGTGTGAGAACCCACCATGTTACCTGAGTGAGTAGCTAAGAGTTCATCAGGGTAGGCTCTTGCTTTGCTGTAGAGCTGATTGCCCACGGTTCTGCAGAGCAGTTGTTCTGTTTGGGATGCTCCCCAGCTGTTGCAGGCTCTGAGCAGCAGTTGGCGTTGTCACTCTGTCATTCCAGCTATGCTGAGAGGAGGGGAGGCCATCTCACCATGCATTTTTCTGGTGACTAATGAGCGTGGGCATTTTTTCACATACTTCATTTCCAGTCGTGTGCCTTCTTTTATGAAGTGTCTGGTTTTGCCCATTTTTCAGATCAGAATTTGGTTTCTTTCCTTACGAATTTTTTTGAGTTTTAAAAAATAGATTCTGGGAACAGTTCCTTTGTTGGATATAAACATCGTGAATATTTTTTTCCAAATTTATGTCTGGCTTATTAATGTCTTCTTTAATTTTTTAGAAGCAGCCTAGGAGGATAATGAACATGTAATCAAGTGTGCAGACAAGTATTTACAGGGTATACATCGGTGTTCTGACACACAGGAAGCCAGCATCGTACTCACCATAGCGAACACATCCATCAACCCAGAGATTTTCTTGTGACACTAGTGATTCCTCCCACCTGCCTCTCTCAAGCCCCGATCCCCAGGAAACCACTATCTGCTCTCTGCCACCACAGGGAGTCTGCGTTTTCTGATTGCTTCTCGCCCAGGGGGTCCTCGCTCGCTTACCTGGTTGCACAGGCTTCTGTGCGGTGGTGCACTACAGTGCAGAAGAGAATGGGTGACCCTAGGCGCGCTTGCTTTGTTGCTGTAGTGGATGAAAGTTTGTATTAGACTGAAGGGTCCTTTCTCCTCCTACTTTGCTGAAAGTGTGTGTGGAATGCTTCTTCTGCCTCTGTGACGGTTGTGTGGTTTCCTTTTTTTATCCTGTTAATGTGATGATATACACTGATGGGGTTTTGCACATTGAATCAGTCTTGCCTTCCTGAAATAAGCCCTACCTGGTCATGATGTGTTATATTCTTATTTATTTTTAGATTCTATTTCCTGGTATTTTGTTAAGAGTTTTTATGTTTATTGTATGAAGATTATTGATGTGTAACTTTGTTTTCTTGTAAAGTCTTTGTACAGGTTGGGGCCAGGGTCATGCTGGCTCACTCGAAAGAATATGGAATCATTTTCTGTTTATTGTGCTCTGAAAGGGATTGGGTAAATCTGTATTATTTCTTTTATAATGTCTGATAGAATTCCCTGGAGTAGCTGTCTTGACCTGGAGTTTTCTTTGTGGGAAAGTATTTTGTTAAAGATTTAGTATTTTTTAACAGTTAAAGGACTGCTGACATTTTAAAATTTATTTTTGTGTCCATTTTGGTAAGTTGTATTTTCAAGGAATTTTTAAATTTTATTTAGGCTGCCAAGTTTATCGCATAAAGTAGTTCATAATAGTGGAAACTTTAACACCTCCACTTAGTAGATAAAAAAGCAAATGAAACATCGGTAATAGTAGGAAATATTTAAGCAACATTATCAACAAACTCATCTTGATTTAGGCACTGTGGTATAGTTGGTTGAGCCACTGCCTGCAGTGCCAGCATCCCATATGGATGCTGGTTCGTGTCCTAGCTGCTCTACTTCCTATCTAGCTCCTTGCTAATGACCTGAGAAATTAGCAAAGGATGGCCCAAGTGCTTGGGCCCCTGCACCCATGTGGGAGACCTGAAGGAAGCTCCTGGCTCCTGGCTTCTGTCTTTGGATCGGCCCAGTTCTGGCCATTGCGGCTTTTTGGGGAGTGAACCAGTGGATAGAAGATCTCTTTCTGTCTCTTAGTCTCTGTGTCTCTGTCTCTGTCTCATTCTGCCTTTCAAATAAATAAATAAATCTTTTTTTAAAAAAAGAATATGATACCAAACAAGTATAGAATAACATTTTCAAGTAGCCATGAAATAGACATAGTATATAGATCATATCCTAGGCCATAAAACAAATTTGAAAAGTCATATGAAAGTAGGTGTCAATAAAGTGCTATCTTTCATATCTATTAAGATGACTATTAAAAAAAAAAAAACAAGCTGGAGGCAAGTGGTGAGCTTAGTAGTTAAGGTACCCATGTCTCACATTGGAGTACTTGAATCTAGTTCCCACTTCCAGCTTCTGACTCCAGCTTCCTGCTAGTGGAGACCCTGGGAGGCAGTAGGTGATGGCTTGGGGTTGGGTTCCTGTCACTCATATAGGAGAGCTGTGTAGCACTCCTGGCTTCTGCCTTGACCTAGCTATAGTCCTTGCAGGCGTTTAGGGAGTGAACCAGAGATGGACAGGAGCTCTCTCTATCTGTCTCTTCAAATCAGTAAATAAAAAATTTTTTAAAAATGCCAGGTGATGGCAAGGACATAGGGAAATTTTAACCTTATGCTCTGCTGCTGGGAATGTGAAATGGTGCATCTGCTACAAGCAAATCAGATGGTGGGTCCTCAAAAAATAAACCAAAACATGGCTCAACAATTACATTTCTGAGTATGAACCCAAAAATTGAGGGTGAGGTTGCCAAGAGATATTTGTATACCCATACTCACAGCAGTGTCATTCTGTATGGCCCAAAACATGGAAGCATGGGCAGATGCATGGATAAGCGAAATGAGGTCTTGCATATAAAGGAATACTATTCAGCCTTGCAAAGGAAGGCAGTTCTGTCCCACAGATGAACCTTGAGGACATGATGCTGAGTGAAAGAAGCCGGTCCTGTTGAGTCTGTCTCTGGAGAACGCTAAAGCTGCTCTGAGCACTTAAATCAGCAAGATAAAAAAGTGCCAGTCAACTAGATGACGAAGAGAAGGAAGTTGAGATTGCTTGGCCAGGGCTTCACAGTCCACAGTGTAAGGGCCAGGATGGGACTCAGGCTCCCAGACTGTGGATCTGGGCTGTGCCAGGTCGTAGTGGGTGCTCTTGTCATGTGTCTCTATCAGGTCTGTGAGTGACAAGCTCTGGGGATGGGCAGTGACCAGGTTGGTGCTGTGTGGTACTCTGAGGGTGGAAGTGAGTCGTGGATGGAGAAGCTCAGGAAGGCAGAGTGGGATTGGTACAGGTCAGAGTGTGTGAGCTGGCTGAGAGCGCAGTGAGTCCTTTGTCCCTGCAGGTACTCAACAGTGCAGTCAGACAGCCGCTTTACCCGCACTCAAAACTGTGGTTGACCTTGGGACATTCAGATCTGGCTAAAAGGTCCATGAGAGTCTCACAGGCATGGAAAGCCATGACACAGTGGCAAAAAACAATCTAAATGAAAGATCCTGGTGAACAAGACCCCAGCAGAAGGAGAGAGGCGCCTTTCTCTGAAGGGAGGAAGGAACCGCCACTGTGATATGGCCTTGACTAAACAAGTTCAGAGTTGGTGAACTCAAGGGGCTTCCATAGCCTAGACAGCTCATAGCAAGAGTCTCAGGTGATTGCTGACGTCATAAATAAGAGTGCCAATTGCTAAATCAACAATGGGAGTCACTGGGTACATGCTCTCCACGTAGGATCTCTGTCCTTAATGTGTTTTACTATGACACTTAAAAACAACACTACTAGTCGAACAATACCCTATACCTTGTGCGGTTGTGTGAGTGCAGCCTCTTGAAATCCTTGCTTAGTATATACTAAGTGGATCTTCAGTATATGAAGGTAATTGAAAATGAAACTCGATGAAGGGCAGGATGGGAGAGGGAGTGGGAGAGGGGAGGGCCGCGGGAGGGAGGAAGGTGGGGGGGAGCCACAATGCAAAAGTTGCACTTTGTAAATTCACATTTATTAAATAAAAAAACATTTTTCAAAAAAAAAAAAGCTGTGGTTGAGATGAGCATTTGGTGCAGGTGTTAGGATGCTGCTTAGGACACCTGTACCCACTGTTGGAGTGCCTTGTTCTGGTCCTGGCTCCTGCTGCCAATTCCAACTTCCTGCTGATGTTCCTGCCTTGGGAGGAAGCAGGAGATGCTTACATATGTGGGTTCCTGCACGTATGTGGGATTAATTCCTGGCTTCCATCTTTGGCTTGGCCCAGCCCTGGCTATTGAAGGCCTTTGGAGAGTGGACCAGTGAGTGGAAGATCATTGTTTATCCATCTCTGTCTCTGCATTACAAAATAAGTAAGTACACACATATGAAAAACCTGCAGTTAATTTTATATTCAAATCAGATATTTAATGGACCAGAAGCTATTATGTTACCCTAGTATATCATATTTTTAAAAAATTTTAATGCCACATTTTTCTGGTCATTTAGCTAAATACCATGAAGATATTTTTTAATAAGAACATGATCTATTCTCCTGTCTGGAAAAGAAATAATTAAATCAACAAGCAAAATCCTCTAGTCTTCAGGAGTAATGGAGAGGGAATTCTAATCTCATCCCAATCCCAACCTCCAAACCCAGAAAAATGCAGCAGGCCCAGGTTATGTGTCAGGCTCTGATGGGATCCAGGGCACATCACTCCATCTCCCCGCTCTCAGCATCCTGGCCTGGAACATGGGAATAAGTGTGCATGTGCTGTCTCTTCAAAGGCTTTTCCCAGTGGCTGCGTCTGGTGCTTTGGTTTTTAATGAGGACAAAAGATCACAGACGTAGGCGGCATCTGAGAAGTCAGAAGCGGAGGGTGTGGCTCGCTTCTGCCTGGGAGGAAAGAAGCCGATGTTGAAAGCTGATGCTACTCAGGCGTCCACACATAGCCCTTTTATGCTGAAAGATGCACTCAGTTCTGTGCTGGACCTGCATCTCACCCTACCTCGGGGATCGGACTGGCACTGGCACTGGAGAACCACCGGAGAGCTCTTCCCGGGACACACATGTTCCCTTTCCCTTTTTCTTTATTTTTTTTTTAAGATTTATTTTACTTATCTGAAAGACAGAATAACACACATACACACACACACACACACACACACAGAGAAAGAGAGAGAGAGAGAGAGAGAGCGCAATCTTCCATCTACTCGAAAAATGGTTTCAAAGGCTGGGACTGGGCCAGGAACTCCATCTGGTTCTCCAGGGTGGGTGGCAGGGGTTCCAGGTACTTGGACCATCTTCTGTTGCCTTCCCAGGCACACAAGTAGGGAGCTGGATCAGAAGTGGAGCAGCGAAGCAGCTAGGACTTGAACCAGCATCCACGTGAGATATTGGCATTGCAGGTGGCAGCTTAACCCTTAACCCCACAGTGCCTCCCCCTTAATTACTAATATTCTGGGCTGCTCTGTTCTGAGCTCACCCTTGCAAAATAAAACAGATACTAATTACTTAGCAGAGAAGAGGGGGTATAGATGGATTGCATTCCCGTGTTCATGGAAAATGACATCTCAAACTCAAGTGAGAATGAAAATAGGAAAAGAATCATTCTCTCTTTTTTTTGGAAAGATTTATTTTATTTTTATTTAAAAGGCAGAGCTACATAGAGGCAGAGGCAGAGAGAGAGAAAGAGGTCTTCTATTCGCTGGTTCACTCTCCAGATGGCTGCAAGAGCCAGAGCTGTGCCGATTTGAAGCCAGGAGCCAAGAGCTTCTTCTGGGTCTCCCATGCGGGTTCAGGGGCCCAAGGACTTGCACCATCTTCTGCTGCTTTCCCAGGCCATCAGAGAGAGCTGGATTGGAAGAGGAGCAGCCTGGAATCAAACCGGCACCCATATGGGATTCCAGCACTGTAGGCAGCGGCTTTACCTGCTATGCTACAGCGCTGGCCTCTCTCTCTTTCTTTTGAAAAATGTCACTGGAAATCTCCTTAGCCTGTGTGTTGGGAGAATTGAATTTAATGCTTTTTTAAAAAACAATGGCCATATCTGAACTTTTTCTAAAAAAGTATTTATTCATTTGAAAGGCAGAGTGGCAGAGGACGAAAGGGGGGAGGGAGAGATAGATAATCTTTTATCTGATGATTGACTGACTCCCCAATGGTTGGAACTGCTAGGTCTAGGTTGGGCCTTAGCCAGGAGCCAGAAACTCCATCTGGGTCTCCTACATGGGTGGCAGGGGCCCAAGCACTTGGACCATCTCCAGCTGCTTTCCCAGGCACATTAGCAGGGAGATGGATGAGAAGCAGAGGAGCTGGAACTCAAACCAGCATTCACGTGGGTGCCAGTGTCTTATAAGCACTGGCTTACGAGCTGTACCACCTCTGCCTTGGGCTGTAATTCTCACTCTTCCAGCTCCATGGCTGTGTGAGCTTTCTGCCCTTCCCAAAGGCTCCGTTTCTAGATCTGTGAAATGTGGTTGGTTTTATCTGCCTGTGTGAAAGAAACTACATTGGGCAACAATGGTAACCCTGTAAAGAGTTGTTTACCATAAATCAGTTAGAAAGTAGGCTGTAAGCATCATCATGACTTGGGCAGGAATCCTTTGTACGTGAACAAGAAACAAATTCTGTCTGAGACAGCCCTTGACTTAGTGGTTCGATTTGTAAGTTTTAAAAAACATATATTTGCATTTTGTTTTAAAGGGAGAGAGGCAGAAAAGAAAGAAAGAGATCTTCCATCTGCTGGTTCACTGCCCAGATGCCAGTGAGAGCAGGTAACATTCCATGCTGTGCCGTGACTGTTCATCCTTGTGTCTGTTAGCTGATGGACAACTGTGTTATTTTGGCTTTGGGGCTACTATGAATAACGCTATTGTGAACAATCATGTACAAGATTTTTGTGTGGACACATGTTTTCTCTTCAGTGTTTACATGGAACTGATGGAAACTTTGGTGAATTTAATCCGCTTTACAAAGTGGTTATGTCATCTTGCCTGCTCACTGACAGTGTGAGGGTCCTAGTTTGCCCATATCCCGGCCAACCTTGTAGCTGTCTATTACTGTTGTTATTAGGTGGTAGCTCGTGGTTTTGGCTTGTGTTCCTCTGGTGGTTAAGGATGCTGGACATCTTTCCCTGTGCTTGTTGGCCATTTGTAAGCCATCTTTAGACGAATGTCTCTTCAGATCCTTTTCATTGTTCAGTTGTAATAGGGCATCTTTTATACAGTGAAATGGAGAAAAGAAAATCTTAGAATTCTGGCACACAATAAGCACTCAAGAAATGAAGTACAGAACCGAACAGAACAAAAGATAACAAGAGCGATCCCTTGAAGAAGGGCCAAGTATTGTCTTGTGAAACTTTTGTTTCAGTTCTGCAAATACATGTAGGGCTTGGATTTCGTGAGAATTGTGTTTCTTATTGGATTGTGCTAGAAAAAGTCCAAACCCTGCAATTCTGAGGACTTGCACCCAGGCAATGAATTGTGCATGCAGATTCAAAACCTCTCTTTCTTTTTAAAGAGATTTATTTATTTTTTTGAAAGGCAGAGTTACAGAGTGAGGGAGAGAGAGAGAGATCTTCAGTCTGCTGGTTCGCTCCCTCTAAAGCTGCAACAGCCAGAGCTGGGCCAAGCTGAAGCCAGGAGCCAGGAGCGCCTTCCAGGTCTCCCATGTGGGTGCACTTGAGCCATCTTCTGCTGCATTCCTAAGCACATCAGCAGGGAGCTGGATTGGAAGTGGAGCAGCCAGGACTCAAAGCAGCGCCCATATGGGATGCCAACACTGTAGGTGGCAGCTTAACCCATTATGCCACAATGTCAATTCCCCTCACCCAACTCTGAAATCCAAAAAACCTCTAAGGCTACTTTCCCATGAGATTGCAACAAAGTTCTTTGGTGGTAAAAACTGACCCAAAATGAACTAAGCTTATTTAAAGTCTGCATGTGTCCCATTTGGTGTGACTATTCATATTTCACTGAGAAAAAGCAGTGTGTTGACAAGATGCTGCTGCTAAACCCACTGGGAGTGGAAATGTTTTAATTAAAAAAAAACTATCTGCACCTTTTACCTTTCCAACTAAAAATAAAATCCGAAACACAGCTGGTTTCTAAGTTCTTAGTAATGCTTGCAGACATACAAATTGGCTGAGCCAATTTACACTTCTACCAGCAGCAGGAGAGAGTTCATTTCCCCCCAGTCTCTGCCCAGACTTGATATTGTCAGACTTGAAGGGTTTTGCCAATCTGATCAGTGACAAAAGACAGCTTGTTGCTGCTTTCATTAGCATTTCCCTGGTTAACGAGGAGGAGGAGCAGATTTTCCTGTGTGTTTGGGCCATCTGGGCTCCCTCTGCTGCGAGCTGTCTGTTCATGTGTCTTCCTTCCTTTTCAGGCGTGTTTCCTTTGCTTTCCACTGTTGGGGCACAGAAAGCCATACCCCTAAATTCAGTATATGTAGGCTTGCTGGGCAATTTGCCCTGAAGTAGACTACGAGGCCATGCACGGGAGTGCCGGGAGCGGGAGAGGCCTTGAGAAGCAGGTGCCATCAGCCCTTTCTGTGAGTTTTTCTTTCACTCGATTTTATGCATCTAATTATTTCATTTGAAAGGCCAAGTGGCCGGGGTTAGGGGGCTAGAGAGAGGGAGACAGATTTCTTGCATCTGCTGCTTCATTCCCCAAATGCCTGCGACAACTGGGATTAGGCCAGGCTGACACCAGGAGCTGGGAACTCCATATGAGTCCCCGCCAGTTGTGGCAGGAACCCAAGTGCTTGGGCCCTTACCTGTTTCTTTGCAGGCGCATGTGCAGGGAGCTGGCTGGGAAGCAGAGGTGGAAGTCACTCACAAGCACTCCAGGAGGGGATGTGGGTATTCCAAGTGACGGCTTACACTGCACCCAACACCCACTTGCGTGTCTTCTTGGATTCCTTCTGTCCACAAACATTTTGAAGCTCCTTTATGCTTAGTTGTTTATGATTGGAATTCACCCAATGACTGTGGAGTCTGGACAGTCCCGTGATCTGCCATCAGCAAGCTCGGACACCAGGGAAGCTAGTGGTGTGAATTTGCCAGGAAAGCGGATGGTGTGACTCCCAGGCGAATCCACTGGCATGGGGGCAGGATGGGAGGGGGCCTTGTGTGTCTTGGAGCTTTAAGGCTCCTGGACCAGGCGCTCTGAGGTGGAAGGGCAGGAGAAGACGGTGAGCAGGTGTAGCACAGAGCGTGTTCGCCTTCTTCCACCTTTTGTTTCCCTCGGGGTCTCAGTAGGCGGGCTGTGGCCAGTGGGGACGGCTGCCTCCTGGACTGACTGCACACATCGCAGTGCTATCAGACGCACCCATAATGTTTGTCCAGCTCTCTGGGCACCCCTGGGGCCAGTCAGGTGGGCTGGGAAACTTCTGGAATGCAAGGAGGAGGGACCCTGGGGGTGACTGAGGACTGTGCCCAGGGCTGCTGGAGTCAGGTTGAGGCCGCTGGGGTAACACCAGCGTGCCTGCGCTCCTGCGCTCCTGAGGATGTGATGAGCTGGCCTCAGTCACTCTGTAGGCTGTGTCACCTAGCAGTACATGTGAGGAAGAGGGGAGAGAGCAGGTGAGGAGGAAGGGCCCAGGGGTCCCCAGGAAGCTCACTGGCTGCAGGCAGTGGTCTGTGATCCTGGGAAGCAGGCATACCTCTTCTTGAGTAAGAGAAAATTCACACGTAGAAAACATACCACATGAGCAGGCAGCATGTCTGGGCACTGATAAAAAGCAGCAATTCCTGTAATTAAGTGGTGCCATTATCTTACGCACCATGAGGTTCTGGGAGGCCCTTTGCAGAGGTGGAAGCCATTCCAGAGCTCCCAGTCATCTTCCTTTGTTTCCCCACAAAGCTGAGGTCTGCAGCTCAGAGGTGGTGTTGAAAGTCTCTGGGGGGTCAGGATGAGGAGGGTGGCCCTTTCCTGTTTCCAGGATCCACACTGAGACCTAGGAGCAGACTCAGGTGATGAGGAACTGACATTGCTGCTGCTCCAAGCCCAGATACCACATGCCAGGGGCCAACCTGGGGGGCAGGACCCGGCCTAGGGGTGCTCTGCAGTACAAATTGCTACTCCACAGATAAAGAGGATGTGGCTGATGCCGTGCATAGCTGAGTGCCGGTTCAAGTACCCACTGTTCCACTTCCCATCTAGCTCCTTGCTAATGCACTTGGGAAAGCAGTAGAGGATGACCCAAATGCTTGTGCCCCTGCACCCATATGGGAAACCCAGAAGAAGCTCCTGGCTTTGGTCTGCTCCATCCCCAGCCATTTTGGCCATTTAGGGAGTGAACCAGCAGATAGAAGATCTGTCTGTCTGTATCTCTCTCCCTCTCTGTTTTGCCCCCCCCATAACTCTTTCAAATAATATATATATATATATATATATATATATATATATTTAAAACCACAAAGATAAGAGGGGCAGCACATGATTTTTAAGGGCAGAGAGCTAGAGAGGGAATTTGTGGATTGGAAGAGACTTAAAAGACATTTCCACGACTTGCTATGTGCACTTTACTTGGATACCAATTTTTTTTAAAGATTTATTTATTTATTTGAAAGTCAGAGTTACACACAGAAAGAAGAAGAGGCACAGAGAGAGAGTGTGTGTGTGTGTGTTCTATCTGATGGTTCACTCTCCAGTTGGCCACAATGGCTGGAGCTGTACCGATCTAACACCAGGAGCCAGGAGCTTCTTCTGGGCCTCCCACCTGGGTGCAGGGGCCCAAGGACTTGGGCCATCTTCTACTGCTTTCCTAGGCCATAGCAGAGAGCTAGATGGGAAGTGGGGCAGCCGGGACTTGAACCGACACCCATATGGGATGCCGGTGTGCAAGTGGCAGCTTTACCTGCTACTCCACAGTGCTGGTCCCTGGATCCCAATTCTTAAAACACAAACTTAAAAAAAAAAAAAAACAAAAAACCACCCTGAGACAGTTGGAGATTTGAACTCTAACTGAATACCCTATGGTGAAGGAATTACTGCTAATCCTTAAAGTGTGATCCTAGTGTTGCTGTTACATTGTACACAAAAGCTGCTTATCTCTAAGAGATACACACTGAAATCCAGGTGGAATGAAGGGTGTCTTGGATTTGTTTCAGAGTGGAACCGGGCACGGCGGGGGGGGGGGGGGGGGGAGGTGGTTGGCCACAGGAGCAGAACAGACCTAAGGTTATAGCCTTAGGACCAGACACTCACAGGACTTCATTAACCAAAGCTATTTCAGAGTCCACGGAGAGTGGAATGAAAGGCCATTTGTTTTGGTGCAGAAGCATTTGGAAATCCATGTATGTTTTCATCACACGTATTTTCCACGAAGTTCTGGAGAGTTCATACTCTTCCATCTCTCATGGTGCAGTATTGGAAATTCTCCACTGTGAAATGATTACAAAATGATGGTGGATGAACCCTAACATGACTGCAGGCCACAGAAAAAGCTCATTGCCTTTAAAATTCACTCGATCTTTCAGGTTGGAGAAAGGCAGGTGTCAGCCAGGCTGTCTTCCACATGGTCTCCTGGGTTTTCTTTCTCTGACAGCCTGGGAGCCTTGGGCCAGAGCCTTCCCCAGGAAGCAGTATCTCTGGGTCCTCATGGCATCCCTTTGTTTCCTTGTATTTAGTTTATGTCTGCTTCTGTTTTGGCAACTGATGCTGGTATTCTATTTGCAGAAGGGACAAAGTTTGCTCCTTAAATAAATGGATGTAAACACTTTGATTTACAGACAAGTAGGAAATAACAATATCTGTGCTACTGGGGTATTATAAGGATTTTTCTTAGGATGCTGGGAAATGGCAGAAGTTGGGGAGGTGCCGATATAAGCCACAGGAAGCATTTTCCTGTCTTGTTTTACTTGTAAAGTAGGAAATTGGCTCACACCAATCTTTTCCATCTCCAAAGGTCTCTGTGCACAGGGCAGAACGCTCTGTGTAGGCATCTCAGGAATTGCTGACACCCAGGGCAGAGTGGAAACTCCATGCCCCGAAGGTGACTCCTGGCTGGGGCCTCAACCTGAAACATGGGGCAGGGATGTGCTGAAGGATGACGTAATGGGGGCAATCTCAAGGGGGGACGGCTGTGCCCATCACCGTGTCATTCTTCTGATTCTCTTGAATCAAGTATACACGCATGCATGGGTGGTCAGCAGGCCATGTCCACCCACGTGTGTTTCACTGGGATCTCTGCTTATTTATTTATTTTTTAAAGATTTCATTTATTTATTTGAAAGTTGGAGTTACACACACACATACAGAGAGAGAGAGAGAGAGAGAGAGAGAGAGAGAGATTGAGAGATTGTCTTCTGTCTACTGGTTCACTTCCCAACTGGCCACAATGGCCAGAACAGCGCTGATCCGGAGCCAGGAGCTTCCTCCGAGTCTCCCATGCGGGTGCAAGGGCCCAAGGACTTGGGCCATCTTCTGCTTTGCCAGGCCATAGCAGAGAGCTGTATCGGAAGTGGAGCAGCCTGGTCTCAAACCGGTGCCTACATGGGATTCCGGCGCTTCAGGCCAGGGCGTTAACCTGCTGCACCACGGTGCTGGCCCCTGCTTTTTTGCTTTTTTGTTTGTGTAACAAAGCTCTGTTGAGATACCTGCAGGTGCCTAGGCAATTGAGAGCACAGGGAGACCCCATGCACCTGTGCCCCCAGAGGTCACTACGTGCAAAGCTAGAGGCCAGAGACACTGCCAGGACTTGACATAAATGCAAGCAAGATGCAGACTGTTCCCACCCCTCCCCCCAGGAGTGGCCGTAGCCCCTCACCCCCACCCCTGGCAGTCATTCATCCTTCTCTATGTCTGTAACTTTGCCATTTCAAGACTGTGATGTGAATGCAATTATATGGGGTGCACCTTTTCTGTTTTTTGCCTCTTCACTCAGCATAATGCCCTGGGGATTCATCAGAGGTGTTGTAGAAAGCACCAGCTGGCCCCTGTCTAAGGCTGGGTGACACTGCACGCCATGACTTGAACTGTCACCCATGGAAGGCCCTGTGGCTGCTGCCACTTTGGACTTACCAGCAACAGAGTGAACACTGCATGTACATGGGTTTGTGTGAACAGTGGTTTTTACTTCTCTGGGCTCTCAGAGTGCTTGTTTGTTTTTAATTAGTGCCATCACTTTCAATCAAGATGTTTCACCTAAAAATCCGTGTTATGATTTTCCTCATTAACCAGAGGATCTAGAAACATGAGGCCACAGGGAGTCAATATCCTAATTTGGCAAGAAACCTCCAGTTCAGTCCCCTAATCTGCCACTTGGTTCCTTAACTTACTTATTTACCTGTGTGTTGGGGGAACAAACACACACACACACACTGAGGCTTTTTTTTTTTTTTTTGGACAGACAAGAGTTAGACAGTGAGAAAGAGAGACAGAGAGAAAGGTCTTCCTTCTGTTGGTTCACCCCCAAATGGCCACTTTGGCCGGCGTGCTGCAGCTGGCGCACCGTGCCGTTCTGAAGCCAGGAGCCAGGTGCTTCCTCCTGGTCTCCTGTGCGGGTGCAGGGCCCAAGGACTTGGGCCATCCTCCACTGCCTTCCTGGGCCACAGCAGAGAGCTGGACTGGAAGAGGAGCAACCGGGACAGAATCCAGCACCCCAACTGGGACTAGAACCCGGTGTGCTGGTGCTGCAGGTGGAGGATTAGCTAAGTGAGCCGTGGCGCCGGCCCACACGGAGGTTTTCATAAAATTTGTGGAAAATATCTTATGAGAAAACTGTGCATAACTTTCACATTTTTGCACCAAAATAAATGTATTTTTAATTCAATTTTTACAATTATTTATATCAGGGCTGGTGCTGTGGCTCAGCGGGTTAAAGCCCTGGCCTGAGAGCCAGCATCCCATGTGGGCACCATTTTAAATCTTGGCTGCTTCTCTTCTTTTTTTTTGTTTCTTTTTTTTTCTTTTTTTTGCAAATTCTTTTTTTTTTTTTTTTTTGACAGGCAGAGTGGACAGTGAGAGAAAGAGAGAGAGAGAGAAAGGTCTTCCTTTTCCGTTAGTTCACCCCCCCCCCCCCAATGGCCGCTGCGGCTGGCGCTCCGTGCTGATCCAAAGCCAGGAGCCAGGTGCTTTTCCTGGTATCCCATGCAAGTGCAGGGCCCAAGGACTAGGGCCATCCTCCACTGCATTCCCGGGCCACAGCAGAGAGCTGGACTGGAAGAGGAGCAATTGGGACAAAAATCTGGCGCCCCGACCAGGACTAGAACCCGGTGTGCCGGCACCACAGTTGGAGGATTAGCCTATTGAGCCTAGGCACCAGCCGGCTGCTTCTCTTCTGATCCAGCTTTCTGCTCATGCACCTGGGAAAGCAGCAGAAGATGGTCCAAGTCCTTGGGCCCCTGCAACCATGTGGGAGACCCAGAAGAAGATCCTAGCTCCTGGCTTTGCATTGGCAATAGATTTTTTTTTTAATATTTATTTATTTGAAAGGCAGAGTTACAGAGAGACAGAAGCAACAGAGAAGGGTCTTCCATCGCTGGTTCACTCCCCAAATGGGCTCAATGGCCAGAGCTAAGCCGATCTGAAGCCAGGAACTTCAAGTCTCCCATGAGGGTTCAGGGTTCCAAGCACTTGGGCCATGTTCTACTGCTTTCCCAGGCCACAGCAGAGAGCTGGAGTGGAAGTAGAGCAGCCAGGACTTGAATGGGATGCTGGTGCTGCAGGCAGCAGCTTTATCTGCTACACCACAGCACCAGTCCTGATAAATATATTTTTTAAAAAATCATTTTTATTTACTCGAAAGGCAGAGAGTAACAGAGCACTCACATCTGCTGCTGGTTTACTCCTGAAATGCCACAGTGGCAGGGCTGGGCTGGGTCAGAGTCAGGAGCAGGGAATTCGATCCACATCTCTCACATAGGTGGCAGGAGCCCAAGTACTTGATTCATCCCTTGCTGCCTCTCAGGGTCTGCATTAGCAAGAAGCTGGAGCGAGGACTCTGACCCAGGCACTCTGATGTGGGCTGCAGCATCCTAACAGCTGGGCTAAATGCCTTCTCCTGCATGATCATTTTTAGAAAGTAATGCATTTATTTTTATGTATTTTAAAGAAAGAGGACGAAAAAGAAAGTGAGATTGAAACTGATTTTTTTAAAAATCCATGTATAGGTTTTGTATTATATGCATTTTCTGTGAAGTTTCTTTTTTTTAAAGATTTATTTATTTATTTGAAAGAGTTACACAGAGAGAAGAGAGGCAAAGGGAGAGAAAGAGAGAGATCTTCCATCCGATGGTTCACTCCCCAATTGCCACAATGGCTGGCGCAGCACCGATCCTAAGCCAGGAGCCAGGAGCTTCTGCTGGGTCTCCCATGTGGGTGCAGGGGCCCAAGGACTTGTGCCATAGTCTACTGCTTTCCCAGGCCACAGCAGAGAGCCGGATCAGAAGTGGAGCAGCCAGGTCTCAAACCGGCGCTTCAGGCCAGGGCTTTAACCCGCTATGCCACAGCACAGGTCCGAAAACTGATTCTCTATCTGCTGGTTCATTCCCCAGCTAGGCCAGGCTGAAGTCAAGACCACTCAGTCTGGGTTTCCACGTGACTGGCAGGGGCCCAACTCTTTGAGCCATCCCCCGCTGCCTCCCAGGACATGCATTAGCAGGAAGCCAGAGGCGAAAGTAGAGCTGGGACTTAAACCCACGCACCTGGACATGGGATGCAGGCAGCCCACGTGGTGTCCTAACAGCTGTGGCAAATGCTGCCTTGCACTATCCTTTAGACATGTTTTCTGTGAATGCTTTGAAGGCCCCTTGTGTGTATTATTGCTGTATATGCAGAAACCTGACGTCTTCAACTGCACACTCAGGTGCCTGTGGGAAAGGTGCTGGGTGACAGCTCGAGCACCCCAAGTAGGAATCCTTTTAAAGTGAAGCCAGCTGACTGCTGTGGCTACTCCAAGCCAGATCAGTCAACTGTGTGAACACAAAGGAGGAAGCCTCCTAGACACCCAACTGGGCTGCATTTTTCTTACAAAAAAGAGAATGCACTAGAACTTTCCCCAGCAGAATACCTGCTTCTACACAAGGAAGACACCTCCCCACCTCCTGAGATAACATCTCCCAACACTCACTTCCCTGGGCTGGACCCTTCAGGCTTTGAATGGGATCCCAAGGCGCCCCTCACCATGTCCAGAAGCTCCATGGTCCCCGAGGGGGTGGGGGTCTGCAGCCTGGTGAGACATCTGTGTCCAGCCCAGAGAAGGCCTTCTCAAGGTAGCCTCTCTGGCTGGGCTTGCGTTGTGGAATGGAGGGTAAAGCCTCCACCTGTGGAGCTATTGTCCCATATGGGTGCCGTCTCATGATAGGCTGCCCTGCTTCTGATCCAGCTCCCTGTTAATGGCCTAGGAAAGCAACAGAAGGTGGCTCAAGTGCCGGGGTCCCTGCCACTCACGTGGGAGATGCTGAAGCTCCTGGCTCCTTGCTTTAGCTTGGCTCAGTCTTGGCTGTAGCGGCCATCTGGGGGAGTGAACCAGAGGATGGAAGCGCTCGCTCGCTCGCTCGCTCTGGAACTCTTTCAAATAAGTAAAAAAAGAAAGAAAGAAAAAAATAATTGAACATTGCGTTCACTCATTCAGTGGCAGTTGGTGTGGGTTTTTCTGGGTATACTCAAGTCTCCCCACTCACTTCCTGGCTCCTTACTCCTTCTGAGCCTGGGCCCGCGTGCTCCTTCTCTAACCTCCAACTAGTCTGGGCCTTCCCTCCCACACAGTACAACTGTTTCAGAGGCATCCAGTACCTGAGGCAAGGGTACCTCATTCCTTGGTGCAGTTCAGGATGGGCACAACCACAAATCAGCCCCCAGAATGCACGCGGGAACTCGGCCATGCTGAAACTTTGGCGGGGTGGTGCGGAGACGCAATGGTGCAGGCTTCTCAGGTGTGATCCTGGTGCTGTCACTGGAGAGAAGTCTTGGGGTTCTTGTCTTCTCACTGGAAAGAACTCAGGTGTGAGAAAGCAGAGTAGCAAGGTTCTGTTGGGGACAGAGAGAGAGTGCCCAGTCACTCAGACTAGGGGAGGCCAGGTGACACGGTTAGATGGGGAAAACACACCTGGCAGGCCAAGTGGGCGGGCTCAGGGGAGAGCAGAGAGCAGAGTGTGGGTGCTTTGTTTAGACTCCTGGTTCTTAAGGGAGTCTTCCCACCGATTCTCTTTACCTTTGCCACCTTCTCCAGGCCAAAAGGTTTGCTGAGTCTAATAAGAAAAATCCCTTCCCAAGTTTATTACTGGTGTTGTCAGACAGGTGGAGTCTTGCTGACGACAGGACAAGGGGTTTCCCCCAGGTGCCTGACTTGGAGGAGAATGTAGAGGTTTTACTGCTCAGTGTTATCAGGCCAGGGGAGAGAGAATTCTCCTGGGAGCGTTCCTTGGGGGAAGGGCTGGGAACACCTGGAAGGTTACCAGCCTCTGGACAGGGCTTTGAAGTGTAGACGCTGGGCTGCTTCCAAAGTCAGCTTCTGGGCCTTTGCATTTTTCTCAGGCCCCTTACACACACAGGCTAATTTCTAACTTCCCACCTAACAGTGCGACATGCTCACAGCTTCTTGAAGACTGAGAACAGTCAGAGCCTGGGGAGCTAGCGGCCCCAAGGCCGTGGGGCTTTCAGGGTAGTCCAGTTAGTTTTCTCCCCGTAAGGGGCGCAAACGCGACAAGGCCTACGCCTCTGCCCCTCTTCCGAGCAGCACAGCTTCGGTGGAGGCACCGTGCATCCCGGCAGTCCACTCGCAGTCGGCGAGCCGGTGGCCCTGTTCTGCCACGAGGGGAGCTGAGCAAGGTGAATGACCACTGCACGGTTGGGAAGCTCCTGGGTGGCGTCCGGTCCAGTTCACGCGCCCACTACCACCACGCGGCCCAGGCGTGCGACCGGAGATCTGCGCGGGCGTCCCTAAGCGCGCGCACTCAGCCCTCCCCACTACCGCAGGCGCGCGCCGCGCCCCACCCCCATCCTATGTCCCGCGGCGAGCTCGGTGCGCCCCGGGGGCGTGCGGGCTTGAGGCCGGGGGTGGGGTCGCTGCAGGCTCGGCCCACTCCAGTTCCCGCGCTCGGCCCTCCGGGGCCCAGGAAGTGGCCCTCGCGGCGGCCCACGCCCCGCCCCCTCGCTCCCGCGCTTATCACCTGCCGGCCCGGCGCGGGCGGGGACCGAGGACGCGCGGGGGAGCGCGCGGGCGGGCGGCCGGGTCGCCGGAGGTGAAGCGAGGCGAGGATGGCGGCGCGGGGCGGGGGGTGTCCGCGGCCGCTGCTCACGCTCGCAGTGCTGTTGGCGCTGGGCCCCATCCCCGCAGCAGCCAAGCTCAACATCCCCAAAGTGCTGCTGCCCTTCACGCGGTCCACGCGCGTGAACTTCACCCTGGAGGCCTCCGAGGGCTGCTACCGCTGGTGAGGCGCCCGGCCGGCGGGGCGGGCCGGGGAGGGAGGCGCTCGTGGGCCGGGCTGGGCCCCAGCGCCGGGTCCGCCCGGCCGGCGCGTGCTGCAGGTGCGCCGGCGCGGTGAGGCCGGCGGCTGAGGCGGGGAGGGGGGTAGGTCCCGGGCGGCCCCCCGGCGCGCGGCCTTCAGGCCCGGGCTGGCGCCGGGGGTGGGGTGGGGTGTGCTGGTGGGGCCGGCAGGTGCGCGGCGAGCGTGCACTGGGGCACCGGCCTGCCGGCGGCGGCTTCCACCGCCGCTCGGGCTGCCGCGGGTCGCGCATGACCTGGCGGCGTGCGCGCGGGTCGCCGCCACTGCGCATGGCGCCGCCGGGCCTGGGCGCTACTGCAATGGGAGGCGGCCTGGCGGCTGCGGCCTGCACGTTTACAACTTGTGCGGACGAAGGGGCCCCTGATGGGGCTGACTTGGGAACGGAGGCTCTGGCTTTGAGTCGAGAGGGAGGCACCGGGGTCTTAGTTTCCCTTCCGTCCAGGACGCAGGGGCAGGTGGTCAGGTCGCTGCCAAGCCCTAGCCTGGGAACTCGGGTTTCCGCGGTGTCTGGGACTCGTCCCGGGCCCGCGTCTGATGTGACCAGTGGCTTGTGGATGTGGAAGGCGGTGAATCGTTCCAGTTCGGCTGAAGGGTGTTTGGTGGAACCTCGGGAGGCCCGTAGTGCAGATTCGAGGGGTGAGGCCAGGGAATGGTTGGTGGAGTCTGCCTAGGTGCGCGACCGGGTTGCTTTTCTGCTCCCCTCTGGGGGAGCTCTGGAGTTGAGTGAATTCGGCCTGTGGAACCCCAGCGAGGAGTACAGTTAGAGGCCTCTGACTGGCAGCCCTCTTCATCTCTAGGGGACCCGGGCTGGGCCCCGAAGAGGGTGATGCAGAGCCGCTCGAAGCAGGGTGGAGGTTTCAGTGGGTGGCGCCCAGCACGCGCCCTGCTGGAGGTGAAAGGGCCCTTCCCGCCCACCCTCCGTGCGCGCTTTGGCTGCCTCCTTTGTCTTCCTGCCCCAGTGGGGTGCAGGCGAGTGTGTTCTAAGTGTGTAGGGACATCAGGCTGCACCCACGTCAGCGTGCTGCCCAGGGCCTGCACCAGCATTGTCTAGTACTTTTCCTTGTGCCCAATGGATTTTAAATTTTGTTTACTTTTTAAATGATTTTATATATTGATTTTAGAGGCAGAGTTACAGACAGGGAAAGGCAGAGAGGGGTCTTCCACCTGCTGGTTCATTTCCCAAATAGCCTCAAGATATGGAGCTGGGCCAATCGGAAGCCAGGAGCTTCTTCTGGGTCTCCCTGGCAGTTGCATAGGCCCAAACTCTTGGGCCAGCTTTCACTACTTTCCCAGGCTATAAGCAGGGAGCTGGATCAGAATAGGAGGAGCCAGGCACGAGTTGGGGACAATATGGGATGCTGATGCTGAGGTGGAGGCTTAGCCTACTAGGGCGCAGAGCTGGCTGCTCCTGTTGGATTTTAGAAAGTTCGCCTTCTGGCCGGCGCCGTGGCTCAACAGGCTAATCCTCCGCCTTGCAGCGCCGGCACACCGGGTTCTAGTCCCGGTTGGGGTGCCGGATTCTGTCCCGGTTGCCCCTCTTCCAGGCCAGCCCTCTGCTGTGGCCCGGGAGTGCAGTGGAGGATGGCCCAGGTGCTTGGGCCCTGCACCCCATGGGGAGACCAGGAGAAGCACCTGGCTCCTGGCTCCTGGCTCCTGCCATTGGACGAGCGCGGTGCGCCGGCTGCAGCGCACCTGCCGCGGCGGCCATTGGAGGGTGAACCAACGGCAAAAGGAAGACCTTTCTCTCTGTCTCTCTCTCACTGTCCACTCTGCCTGTAAAAAAAAAAAAAAAAAAAAAAAGAAAGTTCGCCTTCTGAAAGAAGTGTGTTGAGTGAGCCCCTGGCGTTTGGAGTTCTTGATGCTCAGGCTGACCTTGGCCTTTGTGAGGTCTGTGTCCTGGCCCTGCCCATGGCCTTTGCGTGGTGGGGAGGACCAACTGTTCGTTTATGCCCTGGAGGACACACGTGCTGATTCTCAGGTTGAAGTTGTCTGTTTTGATATATGGGCACAAAAGAGGAAGCTGGTTAGTACAGGCAGCTGGCTTCAAGTGAATCCCTTTGGACCTGTCTGTGGCGCTGCTTCCTGTGAGATCCTGTGGCTGTACTCTTTGTAAAATAACAACTTTTTTTCCCCTTCTAAGTGCGTTTTCTTTTCTGAGAGGAGCTGATGTATGTTGGCGGATTTGAGTTTACTCGTAGGAGGAAGAGGAAAACACTCCCCTAATCTCCGGTGCACCGGGGAAGAACTAGGGACCTCAGACCTCGCTTGGTGTCTGATCCCCAGCCTCTGTTGCAAACGCCTGACTCTTTGTGGTCTTCTCAGATGATTGCTGGTTGCAATTTCCCCTCCGCTTCACAGGAAAGCATTCCGTCATTCCTGGCGTAGTCCTGGATTGCTTTAGTTTTAAAGACCCTCCTCAGGAGGCATGAGGAGCCAGCGTCTTTTCCCAAGCCACAAAGCCACGGACTAAGCCTCAGAAGAAACCGCCTCTTCATCCAAGGGGCTCATCTTCAGCTCTCTGAGCTCTGACATGCAATTTTCACCCATTCTTGGAGCTGGCTGCTGAGCGCCCAGGGTATTGAAATCACTGCCTGAGCTTCAAGTTCACTTTTCTGTTTCTTGACTTGCATCAAATCACTGGACCGCTTTAGGGCAGGGGAAGCCCTGGAAGTCAGCATGTCTGCCCCCAGGAACTCTGAGCCGCAGGAGGTGGGAGTGTGACAGGGACTGTGTTGGGCCTTCCCTGCCCCACGAGACCAGGGGACGCCAGACTCGAATTGAACACCTGCAGTTGCATCCAGCCGGTAGAGCTTGTGGTTCCAGACATTTCTGATTCTTAGATGTTTTATGTGTTTTTGAAAGTGCTTCATAAAGTATATTTTATTGGCTCCTTTGAAAGGTATATTTTCCGATACAAAGTGGTACAGGGAAAGCTGGGCAAATAGAGAAAGGAGACCCTGGCACGATCCTTGTAGGTCTTGACTTTTCCCCCCTTGCAGCTCGGTCCTTGCATTGCCTCAGACCTGCTTTTGGCCTCTGAGTTGCATCTTCCGCCAGCTGCCAGCTGCCATCAAAGCCCTCTCTGCTGCTTCAGACCTCCCCGTGTTTCCAGTGTTTTCCAGGCTCTGCTGGGGAGAGGTGGTGCCATGCATTTGTTCTTTGCCCTGCAGTTGGAGTGCCAGTGTGTGTGGCTTCTGAGCAGGCTGGTTTCCCAGAAGTAGAGCCCAGGACAGGATCCCTTTGCCCTGTGCTGTGCTGGGAAGCGGGGGGAGGGGGAGGAGGGGGAGCACGCACCTGACTCTGGGGTCAAATTGCACTGCAGGTTGTCCTGCCTAAAGGAAAGGGAGGACCAAGCTTTTGAGGTTTTTTGTTGTTGTTTTTGTTTTTTTTTTGCTCACTCTCAACCCGCCATTGGCTGACTCTGGAGGCAGGGGGGTGTTGTGCAACCTCCTGGGCTCTGGGCGGAGCGTCCTGTTGTCAGCACGGAGCTGTCACTCCCTCTGTATGCCATATTTGCCAGGCTTGTTCTGAACTGGGGTGCAGCTGCTCTCAGATGAGCAGGGGCCATCTCGGCCGCTGGAGTAGGGGCTGTCAGGCAGGCAAGTAGAAGTCCTTTATTGAGCCATGGAGGATGAGGGCCAGTGCACTGGGGACCTGGTCTTGGGGGTGTGCCAGATTCTAAACAGCTGTGATGACACTGAGGGAATCAGGGCACGAAAGACCCCCGGTCCCTCTGTCTTGACTGACCTGTGGCTCCGGCAGCCAGAGGCTAACACCTCGTTGGGTTACAGACACCGCGCGTTCCTCTGCTGGCCCCAGTGCCAGGAAGCAGCAGCCAGCCAGCCCCCTTGCCGTCCTTTGTCAAGTGAGGCTGGAGAGCCCTCTGTGAGTCAGAGCACCACCTGGCCTTGTGGCCTGGTGCAGCGCCCAGGGGCTTGGCCTCGGAGGGAGACACAAACAGTTCCTAGGCTGGAAGCTGGACGGGGAGGCAGTCGGGCCTCAGGAAAACCCTTCCACAAATTAAAATCAACACTTTACAAAGTAGAAGCTCAATGGCAAAAAGCAAGATGAACTCAACTAGTCGCCTACCTTTTTAAAACTTCTGCGGCCTAATCATTTGCCTTCCCTGACCCTTACTTATACTTTGGGCCCTCTGTGCAGGCGGTTTTCCCCTTGCCCCTGTGTTGTGTGTCTTCCTAAGACCGAATCTCTGTCCTACTCCCTCTGTCAGGGGTCTCAGAATCGTAGATTTTGGTGTGGGTCATTCGTGGCAGGTGGTGGTAGGGCCTAGGGCAGTGAAGGCCCATCCTGCCTGAGTGCTACAGGGCCAAACACTGTTGGGGAATGTGGATTTCACAAGTGAGGGCCACAGAGTCACTTAGTAAACAGATGACAAGTGCGTGTACCCTCCCCTCCTCCGTTTGAAGACTGAGGCCATGACAGTGAAGGAGTGGGTGTTTCCCTCCTCACTGGCACTTGGAGTTGATAGCAGGAGTTAAATAGTTAAGACAGGATAAATGGATGCACTTGACACAGAGTAAGTCTGTAAAGGAAGTAGATTTTGAGATGAGGATTGCAGGAGGTGGCATGCGTTTTTGGGTGGGATTTGCAGGGCTAGTCTCTTTGGCGTTGAGCTGGGACTTGAATGGGGTCTAGCTGGAAAGTATGGCAGGTGCCCAGGCCCTGTGGAGAATCTGAGCTTGTTGTAAGAGCACAGAGAGGCATTCGTGGTGAGGGCAAGGGTGCAGGGAGGTTAGAGAGGTTGGCAGAGGTCTGGCCACGTGGGAGCTTGTGGGCTATGGTTAGAGACAGGAAGAGGGTGGTGGGGTCAGGTGTTGAGCGGGACAGGACTGGGCCTGGCTTTCTAGGCCCTACTCTCCCGGCTGCTGCTCCCTGGCCCCCACAAGGCAGGACAGACTGAGAGCCTTTAGCAGAGCCCTGGAGGGGTGTTTCCTTCCTGTTCCTTTGTGGGTACCCTGTTCCGCTTATGCTGTTGCAGCCCCTCAGCATAGATTTGGTGATGCAGGCGCTGTCTGCTGTGTGGGCTGGGCCCTGCAGGAGCATGGAGAGGGCACTGCATTGTCCCCTCAACCCCCAGTTCTTTTGCACAACTCTCACTTCTGTTTTTTCCCACTGTTAAATTTTGGCTAATGGTGAAGTATCCCCGGCTTCTCTTGTTGCCTGCCTGCCTCCTGCTCCTGTTTGTGGGGAGTGGGGAGCAGCTCCTCAAAGGGACCCAGCCAGACCTTCTGTCCTTCTCCTGAGATTTGCTCTGAATCCATCAGACTTTTCTCAAGATCGGAGTTTCCTTCGGTGCCAATATATGTTGTTTACATTTTTTTTCTTTTAAGTTTGAGTATAAAATTGACCCTGTTACGGTCAATTTTTTTGCTAGGTGTGGAGCTCCGCGGTGGTAGGCACATCTGCGGTGTTGTGCAGCTAGCACTGCTCTCCATGGCAGGACTCTTCGAGTCTTGTAAAACCGAAACCCTGGCCCCCTTCAAGGTTCAACAACCCCTGCCCGTTCCTTCCTGCTCTCTGTCCCGGCAATGTGGCCCCATTTTGGTTAGTACTTGGTCACTGCGCGTCCTCCAGGGGGTGGGCAGATGGGCACGGAGCGTTTGTGCAGCAGTGTCCCCCCTGTCACCCCAACCCCACCCCAGATCCCTGGGAGTTTTCTGTTTGCACTCATCTGTAAGCTTTCCTAGGCAAGGAGTGTTTGAGTAAAGGAGAATCTGTTTCAAAGAAAAGGAAACAAGTAGTACCTGGAGATGACAGGCCCGGGCAGGTGGCACACAGACTGGAGCCAGGGGCAGAGGCTTCCACGTCGCCCCTTGTTGCATGTCTGTGCACACGTGTGTATGGTAGTGGGGAGCAGAGGAGCCCAAACCACAGAACCAATTTTCTGTTGCCCCTTTGTGTGTCATTCCCCACCTAACCCTGAGAACAAAGACAAACAAAACCCCTTTGGTGGCTGTGACTTTCCACTCCACAATGGAGGTCCCAGGCCAGCAGCCGCGCCCCACCTTCCCAAGCAGAGCTGTGCTCAGAATTAGACTGCGTGCCTCAGAGTTGTGCCCAGGCCTCGGTGCAGAAGGGAGTGTGCGGGTGCTTCTCAGCAGCTGACACCGCTCTACCCGGGGCCCTCCACAGGGGTTTTGCCAAGTTGGTGACCTGTTTAATGGTGCTGATACATGAGGAGGGGGGTCGAGGCAGGTGCAGGGCAAGGCTGCCTCTGCCCAGGTCTGCACCCAGCCTCTCCTGTGGGCTGCACAGCAGGGGTGGGAGGCCTCTAACCTCCCAGCACTAGCACAGAGAAACAAGGTCTGGTGTAGACCAGGGGTCCAGAGCCTGACAACGCTGAGGCCCTTTTTGAGGGATGTGGCCTTACGCAGGTCACTCCATGTGCAGTGCAGGTTTCCTCATATATCGCTGGGGGTCTTCCTGGATTGCTGGGAGGCAAATGGAATGCTCAGGTTGTGTTTCACTGTGTGCTGGACACGGTAGGAGTGATGGTTACTGCTGCTGCTAGTTTTAAATACAGTGCCAGGATCAGGCATATGGCTTAGCAGTTAAGATGTCACTTGGGAGGTCCGCATCCCATATTGGATTGTCTGGGTTCCAGTCCTACCTCCACTTCGTTTCCAGCTTCCTGGGAGATGGCAGGTGATGGCTTAAGTAGTAGGTCCCTACCATTCACAGGGGAGACCCTGGTAAAATTCGAGTCTCCTGGCTTTGGCCTGGCCCAACCCCAGCTATTGGGGGCGTTTGGGTGAGTGAGCCAGCTGGTGGGAGCTCTGTCTCTCTTTCTGCCTCTCAAATAAATAAAGATTAAACACACATATAGCACCTGTGATCTGAATAAAACAGTGTTAAGGCTTAAGGAATTCAGTTGGGGTTGGGGGTCTGTGCATCCTCTTTGAACTGCTGTGATAGGAAGGCCAAACCAAATTGGCTGCAGGAAGACAAGGTCATGCTCTTTGGGCTCCTGATGGGGACAAGGCCACGCAGAACTCATGTCTGGCTTCCGTGCTGCAAGAGCTAATGTGAGGTCACTGGGACTCGGCTCCTCCCTCTTTGCATCTTGACCTTGGCCATGTATTCCCCTGGGTAGCAGGATCTGGATGCTGCCCCATAGCCTTCCAGGTTCAAGGCCAGTGGGGCCTCAGTCACGGCACTGGTGGCTGCACTTGTTTTGGGCACCTCCTTGAGTCTGAGCTGCCCTCTGTGGCCAGGCCCCTGTCCTCGGCCTCCCTGTTTCCAGAGGAGGTATGAGCCCTCCAGGCTTCCGTGGACTGAGAGTGGGGAGAAAGTGGCCTTGGTGGTGCGTTCAGGCTGCGCTGACCAAGTACCATTGCTGGGTGCATTAGACGCGTTCCTGACAGCTCTGGGAGCTGCAGGTCCCAGACTGGGGGGCTGGCATGGCAGGGGCTTGGTGAGGACCCTCTTCTTGGATGCAGGCTGAAGATTCGCTGCCATGTTGGTGCTGTGCAGGAAGGGACGAGCAGTTCTTGGGGGTCCTGTCTTTTTTTTTTTTTAATTATTTATTTGACAGAGTTACAGAGAGAAGGAGAGGCAGAGAGAGAGAGAGAGAGAGAGAGAGAGAGAGAGAGGTCTTCCATGACTCCCCAGTTGGCTGCAACGGCCAGAGCTGCGCCGATCTGAAGCTAGGAGCCAGGAGCTTCCTTTGGATCTCCCACATGGGTGCAGGGTCCAAGGACTTGGGCCATCTTCCACTGCTTTCCCAGGCCATAGCAGAGAGCTGGATCAGAAGTGGAGCAGCTGGGGCCGGCGCCGTGGCTCAACAGGCTAATCCTCCACCTTGCAGCGCCGGCACACCGGGTTCTAGTCCCGGTCGGGGCGCCGGATTCTGTCCCGGTTGCCCCTCTTCCAGGCCAGTCCTCTGCTGTGGCCCGGGAGTGCAGTGGAGGATGGCCCAGGTGCTTGGGCCCTGCACCCCATGGGGAGACCAGGAAAAGCACCTGGCTCCTGGCTCCTGCCATCGGACGAGCGCGGTGCGCCGGCTGCAGCGCGCCGTCAGCGGCGGCCATTGGAGGGTGAACCAACGGCAAAAGGAAGACCTTTCTCTCTGTCTCTCTCTCTCACTGTCCACTCTGCCTGTCAAAAAAAAAAAAAAAAAAAGAAGTGGAGCAGCTGGAACTCAAACTGGTGCACAAAGGGGATGCTGGCACTGCAGGTGGTGACTTTATGCGCTGTGCCACAGCGCCGGCCCCAGGGGGTGCCCTTTCTTATAAGGCCACAAAGCCTCCCTACCATGTGATGCCCTTTTCAATATAGGATGTGAGTAGGTTGTCACATCCTGGGGGCAGGTGTTTAGGGGGTGGCCCAGACTCCACACACATCCAGTGTGGGAACCACGCCCTGTGGCTGCCTGGTGGGTGGCCAGGAGTCCTGAGGAGGCGTGGCCTACAAGGACATGGGTGTGGTCAGGGAGGCTGCAGAGAGGAAGGGAGATAGGGCGGCCTCCTGACCACCCTGGCTCAGCCTCCCAGCTGTCAGGTGGGTACACCTGGGTTCAAGCGGTGCAGAATGCTGGGACAGCTCTCAGAACACTTGGAAAGGTGCCTCAGTGCCTTCTGTTCCACTTGGCATATTTGGAAAAACCATGTGTGTCCTGAAAAACCTTCTCATCAAGAGAATGCCAAGCCAGGTGGGCTCACCTGTTATTTCTGTGCAGCATTTAAGGAAGCCACTTCCTCACCCAGCCTCTGTGAGGCCACCATTGGGCTGAGTGCAGACTAGACTCAAACATCAGGAGGACGAGAAAACCAGGGGCCCTAAATACAGAGTCCCTTAGCAAAACACTGGCACTTGAAATGTAGAAGGATGTCACAAGGACAGTGGGTTATAGCCCAGGAAAGCAAAGTTGGGTTAAATCAGTGTACGAAAGAGCAGCCATGTGTCTTTCTCAGTGGATAAAGGGCATCCGTCACCCATTCATGGAAACCGCCCACGCCTGCCTCCCCTCTGGGGCACAGCACCCGCTTCACCCATGTTCTCTGAGCTGCTCAACATTGCAGCCCTCCCCTTCCAGGCTCCCTGTTTGTCCAAGCGCCCTTGTCACTCAGCTGCCCTTTTGAGTTATTCTTGTTGTGCCCCGACCAACGTGCTGGCTCTGTGAAGGCGGGGGTGCACAGGAAATTCGCGCTTGATTCTGTCCCCTGTGCTGAGAACAGGGTCTAGGACACCACAAACCACCCAGCGGATGTGGAGTCAGTGAACCACCAGAGACTCTAGGGAGCCCCAGCTGCCTGGCCTTGGGGCGGGGGGGCCAGGTGGGTTTGCCAGAAACTCTGAGGGTGGGGCAGGATGGGCGCAGGCGGGAAGGGGGAGGGGAACAGCATAAGCGGAGGTGGGATGGGTCGCCTTGGAGGGGTCCTGTGTGGTCAGTGGTGTAGCCATGTCCCAGCACCTGAGCCTGTGCTTTTAGCTCCCAGCATGTGGCTGGTTGGGCGGCATGGGGGCTTCATTCAGGCAGGAAGGGGACAAGGTTCAAGTGCAAATGACCACAATGGAAGGAACTGCACTTCCTCCTTTCATTACTTAAATAAGCCCAGCTGCACTGTGTTATAACCCAGGCCTCGTGTGTTTGACCGGGTGGAAGTGTGTGCTGCAGCGGGGTTAGTGTGCTGTTAGAGATGTGCACCCACCACCTCCATCCATATCAGGAAATGCCGGGGCCATTGGCGGCCATTCTGTGTTCTCCTCTGCCCCCAGCTTCCCTCTCCACACCCATACCCACACAGTCACTTTTCTATTTCCTGTTGGTATATTTGCCTACTAAGGACATAGTTTTGAATGATTCCCTCTGTGGCCAGTGCTGTGGAATAGTGGGTAAAGCAACCATCTGCAGCACTGGAATCCCTTGTGGGTACTGGTTCAAGTCCTGGTTGCTCCACTTCTATCCAGCTCTCTGCTTTGGCCTAGGAAAGCAGTGGAAGATGGCCCAAGTGCTTAGGCCCCTGCACCTACGTGGGAGACCCAGAAGTTTCTGGCCCCTGGCTTTGGATTGGTCCAACTTCAGCCACTGTGGCCATTAGGGGAGTGAACCAGCAGATAGGAGACACTCTCAATCTCTCTCTGCCTCTGCCTGTCTGTAATTCTGCCTTTCAAATAAATAAATAAATCTTGAAAAGATTCCTCCCGTCTTACTGTAATTCTGTGTCCTTTCCTTAGTGCCTCCCGTTGTCCCCTCTCTGCTAACCACTGTCACTGCTGGTTACCACGACGCCACTCGCTGCTCTGGGGGATCCGTTTGTTTCGATTGAGCTGAGCATGATCGTGCATTGTTGATCCTTCTGTGCCTGGTGTATTTGACTTTGAAGTTGATTTGTTCCTGAGATGAGGAACGTGGTGGGGGCAAGAGGCGCGAAGTCACTACACAGACCCCAGGAGTTGGGTGGAAGCAGGCCTGAGGCAAGCAGCCTGCAGACTCATTTATTTCAGTTGCTACAGCAGCTTATATAGCCAAGGCAGCCAGTCTGGTCAAGGGGTGGTCTGTGCTCTAACCAATCACAGCCTGTTGCCAGTCAGGCTCTGATGCCAGGCAGTTTCTGAAACCATCCAATCACGACCTGTTGTTGCCAGTCAGGCTTTGTTGTCATGTGGTTTCCGAAGCCATCCAATCACAGCCTGTTGCCAGTCAGGCTCTGTTGTCAGCGGCCATCTTGACATGACCTTCTCACCTTCTCATGACCGTCTCACCTTTGCATTCCACCACATTGGACCTTGCGTGATCTTCACTGGCTTCATCTGTGCTGAGGTGAATGGACAGGATTCCATCCTGTAGCACAGCACATGCCCCCTGTGCATCGTCTGTGGATGGACACCAGTGGTTTCTGTGTCCCAGCTGTTGTGGCCGAGCCTGAGAGAGCAGCTGTCTCAGCACACTGCTTTTCTCTCGTGGATAGACACCCAATGGTGGGATTGCTGGATCTGTGGGGGCTCCGCTGTTAGCATTTTGAGGACCCTCTGTGCTATTTCCCACAATGGCTGAACTAATGTGCATTCCTACCAGCAGTGGGCAGGGGATTCCCTTTGCTGACCGTCCTTGCTAACATGAGGAGTTACAAGGGTGAATAGGCAGTGAGGAATAAGGAACCAGGTGTGTGTGTGTGAAACCTGCCATGCACAGAGCAAACAAAAGACATTTCTACAAGCAAACGGAAAGACTGATGGGGAACACAGTGGGTCCTACACCACACCCATAGGTAACCGTATGAGAAACTTGGCTCTGGCGTCAGAGCAGGACACACCACAGAGCAGCACCTCTCAGGGGCTTAGCAGCACATCAGGTAGACGTAACCTGCCTGCAGTGGTCTACTCACCTGCATTTCTCAACTGTCACATCTCCCAAGGGGTCAGCGCTGTAGCCTTTGGTAACTGCCCAGGAACCATGACCGCTGCACAATAGACAAAAAAGCAAAGCAGAGCCCTGACGTGTTGGAACTATGTAGAAGAATTGATGAGCACAGGACCAGTGGTGTGGCACAGCGGGTTAACACCCTGGCCTGCAGCACTGGCATCCTGTAAGGGCACCAGTTCATGTCCCGGCTGCTCCACTTCTGATCCAGCTCTCTGCTATGGCCTGGGAAAGCAGTGGAAGACGGCCCAGGTCCTTGGGCCCCTGCACCCACGTGGGAGACCCAGAAGAAGCTCCTGGCTCCTGGCTTTGGATCAGCACAGCTCCGGCCGCTGCAGCCAACTGGGGAGAACCATTGGATGGAAGACCTCTCTCTCTGCCTCTCCTCTCTCTGTAACTCTGACTTTCAAATAAATAAATAAATCTTTGAAAAAAAAAAAAAGAATTGATGAGCTAGTTTGAGCTCCCAGTACTCAGACCTGAACGGATCCCTGCCTTGGGGAGACCTCCTGGCCAGCAGGAGGTAAAATCTACTTTCTCAGTAAAATTTACTTTCACTTGCTTTGTTCACTGCTCTCATTGTCTATCCTGGAAGAAAGAACTGACTGAACTCCTGTCACACCAATGCTGGGTGTCTTTCGCTGTGATAACAACGGTTCTTTTTTTTTTTCCTCTTTGAAAGTTTATTGTTATTTAAAAAAAAACTAGACTTTATGCATTTTACATTCACCTTTCAGAACATTTAATGGTACCAGTCAAAGACATTTTAAACCCACCAGCTGCTTGAAACAGCTGCAAATTTACCATGTTCTAGTATTAAAGTGATTTGAACTCTTTGGAAAAATTGGTGTAACATTAAGCCCTAAGATTTCAAATTCCCAGATGAGGAACAAAAATTATAAATCAGGAGGAAATTAATAAAAATTCAACATTAAGAGGAAACAACAAGAGAAAAACAGAACAAAAATATTGTATAAAAGAGGATTTCCCTTTCCCTCCCCCAGATTAGGTTAAAAATGCAATCAACTCTGTCTCACACTGCTCCCCCTCCCCCATTTCTCAGAAAAGCCACCCAGTCCTAAACACAGGATTTGGTACACAAATACATGTAGCCTGATTGGCAGATCAGTCCCTGGGATCGAAATTGCCCCCGTCAAAAGTTAAAAAAAAAAATAGTAAGTTAATTCTTAAATACTGTTATCCAGACGAAGAGAAACATCCTGGCTTTGGTATGGCAACAGAAATCTATCTGAAAAACAGGATGGCTGCATGGGTTGGGGATAACAGCGGTTCCGACCTGTATGAGGGATGTCTCACTGTGGCCTCCTTCACCGCTCTGACGCTCGCTCTTCTCCTTTAAGGAGCCAAATTCCTGTGGTCAGAATCACACCCAGCACTGTGGGACCACAAGCCCCACCCCGTTTGGTAGTGCCTCCCTGTCCCTAAATTTGAGCTGTGGCGAGTGCCTTACGTTGACTGTCCCGTCTACTCCACCCAGCCCTTGCAGTAGGTGCCATCTTTGTTTTATTGTGCTGATGCAACTGTGGAGGCCCAGAGAGGTTAAGTCGTGCTTTTGGCGTCACACAGCAGATGAGTGGCAGCCCCTTAGCACCTCAGCTCTCCCCACATGTCAGTGGAGGAGAGAGTTGAGGAGGAAAGAACTGAATGGGGCCCTTGAGAAACACTGCACTGCCCCAGGGTGCACATGCGTGTGGAGGCTGGCGAGTCCCGAGATTCTGCTAGACAGCTGGAAGAGCTGCAGGTGCTGCTCGTGGCTGAGGGCACCGGCACAGCGATGTCCCAGCTCAGAGACTGTCAGGCAGGGAGGGGAGAGCCCCTCTGATCGGCCTTGTCCTGTGCCACTGACTGGATGAAGACCCCCAGACCAGGGAGGGCAGCAGCATACTCAGTGTTGAGGTTTCTGTGCTGACCCCGTCCCCTAACGCCCTCACATCGCTAGGGTAATGTTCGAGCAGACAGCTGGAGCTCTGGCCCAGCCAGGGGCATATATCCAGCTAACCATCCCTACCCCCAGTGCACTTGCGTTTTCTGATAGATGCCACCATCCCTGGATGTTGCTGGCTCTGCAGCAGTGTGAGCTGTCACCTCCTTATCTCCACCCGCACTCCCTGTCCCTCTCTGCCTGGCTGGGAGCTGGATGAATCACTGTGCTTGGCCACATCCTCCCTGTGCCAGAAAGGTGATTCTTCTCTCCTGGAGCAGAGATGTTGGTGAGCTGTGCACACAGGGCCTGCGCTTGCATTCCCAGCGCAGCAGAGGACCAGCCCACATCTCCAGGGGCCTCTGTCCTGGAGCGCCTGGGCTCCTGTCTGGCCCAGCTGTGTCTCCAGCAGCAGAGAAGGTCCTGCTCCTAGGCCCCAGTGTGGGCTTAAACCAACCCCACTTTATTTATTTATTTATTTTTTACTTACTTGAAAGGCAGAGTTACAGAGAGACGAAGGCAAAGACAGAAAGCAGGGGGAGGGGGGAGAGGTCTTTCATCTGCTGGTTCACTCCCCAGATGGCCACAAAGGCCAGAGCTGTGCCAATTCAAAGGCAGGAGCCAGGAGCTGCTTCTGTGTCTTCCACGCGAGTGCAGGGGCGCAAGCACTTGAGCCATCTTCCACTGCTTTCCCAGGCCACAGCAGAGAGCTGGACTGGAAGTGAAGCAGCTGGGACTCTAACCGCCAGCGCCCATGTGGGATGCCGGCACTGGAGGTGGCGGCTTTACCTGCTAGGCCACAGTGCCAGCCCCCAACCCCGCTTCTTTTGAGGTTCAGTTGATTTATCTGTCAAATGGGAACACAGCAGTAGTTGTCTTGAGTTGCTTTAGTGCTGGAGGTAGGGCAGTATTTTATATAGAAGTTGGGATGATAAGAAAACAAAGGTTAGTGGGGAATAGCTGGGTTCTTGGCATCAGAATTGACCACTGTGCAACAATGTATATGTTTCTAGGCTGTTTTTAAATAAAAGTTTACAGATAAGGTGGACTCCCCCTGATGGCCCCTCCTGGGTTCCACCCACCCTGCACCCCAGGCAGTCTCAATTTGAGTTGGTTGCACACCTTTCCTTCCATGGTCTCCTCCTACCAGCCGTGCCTTACATTGTACTTTTTTTTCTGAAGGTTTTTATTTAATGAATACACATTTCATATGTACAGCTTTTAGGGATATAGTGTTTCTTCCCCCCATTCCTGCCCTCCCATTCCACCTCCACTCCCTTTCCCGTTCCATTTTCGATTAAGATTCATTTTTAATTGACTTGATATAAAGAAGACCAACTCTGTACTAAGTAGAGATTTCAATTGTTTGCACCCGCACAGACACTCAAAGTAAAACGTGCAGTTTGAAGGCAAGTTTTACCATTAATTTTCATAGTATACCTCATTAAAGCCGCTGTTCCGCACACCTGTGAGGAAGGCAGGCTCAGCAGTGCCCTGTCCCGTGGACAAGCAGTGCTGCACTCTGCATCTTCTGTGCTCTCAGAGGTGCCCCCGTGTGTGTCCAAGAAGGAAGTCAGGTTGCTGAAGAGCATCCTTGTCCTGGTTATGGAAAAGCCCACCTGGACTGCAGCCTCTTGGGCATAGTTGGGATGAACTCCCCCTGCTGGAGATGCAGGGTCCTGATGCAAGGAGGGTACACCCCCACCACCCCAACAGGTGACAGGGTGGGAGAGAATTGACTGGCTTGTAGGATTCAGCCGCTCACCCCTCCCCCTGGCTGAGGGAGTGTGTGTGTGTGAGTGTGTGTGTTTGGGAGGGCCCTGAAACGCAGGCTGAGTGACAGTGATGTCAGTGTGGGAACTGCTTTGGCAGGATGTGCTTGTGTGTGTATGTGTGTGTGTGCATGCATGCACGTGGAGGGGACAGGAGTGCGTGGAAACACCACACTTTCCACTCTGCTTTGCTGAGCACCTAAAACTACTTTTTTTTAAAAAAAGATGTATTTATTTATTTATTTGGAAGGCAGAATGACAGAAAAAGAGACAGACAGATACACACACACACACATAGATATTTCTCCACTGGTTCACTCTGCAAATGGCCATAACTGCTAGGACTGGACCAAAGCCAGGAGCTCCATCCTGGTCTCCCTCATGGGTGAAGGGGCCCAAGCATTTGGGCCATCGTCTGCTGCCTTCCCCAGGTGCAGTAGCTGGATTGGAAACTGAGCAGTTGGGACTTGAACCTGTGCTATGACATGGGATGCTGGTATAATAGATGGTGGCTTAGCCTGCAGCATCACAATACTGGCCCCTATAAAACTGCTTTTTTTTTTTTTTAGAAAAAAGAAAGATTTATTTGATTATTTGAAAGAGTTACACACAGAGAGAAAGAGAGGCCTTCATCCGCTGGTTCACTCCCCAAATAGCTGCAGTGGCCGGAACTGTGCCAATCTAATGCCAGGAGCCAGGAGCTTCTTCCAGGTCTCTCATGCAGGTTCAGGGGCCCAAAGACTTAGACCAGCTTCTACTGCTTTCCTAAGCTATAGCAGAAAACTGGATTGGAAGTGGAGCAGCCAGGACTTCAACCGGCGCCCATATGGGATGCTGGCACCACAGGCATTGGCTTTACCTGCTACACCACAGCGCCGGCCCCTAAAACTACTTATTAATAACAAAGTCTTTAGCCCACATTGCAGCATAGTACTGTCTGTGACACTGGCATCCCATATGGAAGAAGTTCCTGGTTCCTGGCTTCCACCTAGCCCGGCCCTGGTCAGACTAGTCAGACTAGAAGCTGGCAATGGACTGCGAGTGTCCACTGAGCTGGATGATGCAGCTGGTGCAGGCTCCTGACTGAGGTCCTGTGTCCCCACGGCCAGCCTGGGATCCCACGCCTCCAAAATACCGTCAATCATCATGAATTCTGTGGTCTGCTCTCTTATTTCCAGTCCTTTCTGTGAGCGTGCAAGTCTGTGAGAATGTGTAGGTGAAGTGTATGTGTGTGTGTGTGTGTGTGTGTGTGTGAAGCCTAGTGGCCTTGGACATACACCTGAGGGTCCTGAAGCTGCCGTTACAGGAGCCTGTCTGGCGTGGTGTGAGAGGCGTGATCATGGGCAGCTGGCTGTGTCCCGTGTCTAGCTGTGCCTTCCCAGCCGCTGTGTCATCTGCCCGTGTTCTCTGAGGAAGCCCTGGGGCCTGCCTCAGGTGCTTCACTTCCTTTCTCTAGCTGGTGCCTGAGGTCCCTTCCCAGCACACTTTCTGGAGAGTCAGCTACTGGTCTGCAGGCTTCTGCGGCTGCTTGGTGTGTGCCTGGTGGCATAAGAGTGGCCAGCACCTGCAGGAGTGCATGGAGAGGCCACCATTGCCCGCCTGGCTCTGGGGAGGCCCTTGGTTTCCAGCCGGAAGCCTTGGCCATGTCCTTTTGGGCAGGTTTCACACCAGAGCTTTTCAGTACCAGGCTGTGGCCACTGGTGCCCTCACGAACACCTCAGACTGTGGCAGTGGTCTCCGCAGAGGCTGGGGAGGCTGCCTGTCGCAGGCTGTGCTGGTGCCACCCCAGAGATGAGTGCCCTCACCCGCACCCCTGCGGGCACTGCAAGGCTCCTAGCACAGCACACCTGGCTGCTTCCTACCCCAGGGCTCTGCCTGGCTACTGGCTCCCAGCCTTACCCCGACCCCCGAATGGCAGCCACTCACAGGACCCCTCAGGCTTCCCTGGGCACCATCTAGAGCTACAGTAACAGCAATGCTTCCTCAGCCCTCTTGGCACCATGCCTGCTGGACTCTGTACCTGGTCCTTATCTCACTCGGACTGGACGCTGGTGTTTTCTAGTGTTATAGAGAAACTGAGGCACTGGTGCCAGGCAGCTCCCCCCACTCCGCCCCACCCCGTGACCATACAACTGCTCGGTCATCTTGTTGGCCGTCTGGGTCCTTCGCTGGCCTTTTCTTCTCCCAGCTCAGCCTCAGTGTCTGCCCTGGGGGTACTGGGACTTTGTGTCAGTGGTCATCATCACAGCTGGGGGATCGCTAGGGTTTGTGGGAGCCTTTGGGAGTGGGAGATACTGCCCAGCAGGCATCTGTGTGCCTGACCCAGGCTGGGAGACAGCCAAGATGCCTGCATCCTCCTCACACACGGCATTGCATGGCTGGCTGCCGCGAGCAGTTTTCCCAGTGACGGAATTGTGGTGGTCACGATGGTGCCCCACATCTGCCACTTGCTTTCTGTGGTTTGAGGGACATGCGGTTGCTGACAAAAACAGTCCAATGAGAAACTTCAGAAACAGTCAGCTGATGAGTTTAAATAATAGTTATTATAGTATATGGTTATAATTGTTCCATGTTAGTGTCAGCTGTCGCCACACCTGCTTATAAACTTTATCATAGGTGTGTGTACTTACAGGAGAACGTGCAGCAGATGCAGGATTTGGTGCTACCCACGGTTTTAGGCAGCCACTGTGGGGGTCTTGTAACGGATCTCCTGCAGATGAGAGGTGATCACGTTATTTCTGCATCTTAGGGTGGCTTCGGGCAGTGCCCATGTGTTGAACCTTAATGCTGTTTCTGGGTGTAAGTCTCCCACAGGAGTTGCTCCATGGGGACGGTGGGCTGAGACCCATGCCCTATGGTGCTCATGTCAGAGGGATTCTCCTCAGCTGTGAAGCTGGTGTGAGGCTGCTCATTCACCTGGTTTCTGGGCTTGGGTCTGGGATGGAGCCCCAGGTGGGGAGCTGCCCATGGGCCCAGCTATGCCTTACAGGAGGTTGAGTTCCCGTATTCTTGCTGCAGGTCGTCCACCCGGCCGGAGGTGGCCAGCATAGAGCCCCTGGGCCCCAGCGAGCACCAGTGCTCCCAGAAGGCAGTGGTGCAGGCCCGCCTGACCCAACCTGCCCGCCTGACCAGCATCATCTTCGCAGAGGACATAAGTAAGGGCTTTGTGTGAGCTGTTCATGTGGGTTCCCCCTCGTGGAGTCTGCCTTTCTGAATTGTTTGTTACCCCAAAAGTCTTAACACCTACAAGCTCAAAATGAGGAAAGTAGCCCCAGTCTAGGGAACTCACCCTTTCTCTTCCCCATCTTCAGTTGCCATATCTTGGGTGTAAGATAATTAGAGAACGATGTGATGTCCTGCTGAGCATCTGCCCCACCCACCGTGCACTATATGTGTTCAGTCTGCTGTGGGGTTAATTTGAATGTTCAGTAGTATTCCTCAGAGGAGGTTGTCCCATAAGCATTCCCTTGTCTTGGGCAGTTAGATAGTCTTTGCATGTTTGTGTCAGTGTTGTATCTAAAAGTAAATGTTCTGGGGGTGGGAGTTAAGATGCTGCCTGGCATGCCCGCATCCCATATCAAAGTGCCTAGGTTTAGTCCCAGCTCTGCTTCTGATCCAGGTTCCTGCTACTGTGCACCTGGGAGGCGGCAGGTGGCTCGTGTACTTGGATTCCTGACATCATGTGAGAGACCCAGATGGAGTTCTGGTTCCTAGCTTGGCCTGGTCCAGCCCCGACTGTTTTGGGGAATGAACCAGTGGAGTCCAGGAAAATCTCTGTGTCTCTTTGCCTTTCAAATACAATGAAAATTAAATAAAGTGAACATTTTTTATACAGAGAACATTTTGGGGTTCTTCTGGGCGATTTCCTTACCAGGAAGGATGCCCAGTTTTCCCAGGTCCCAACAGATGGGTACCTTTAAAGCTTTGATCCACAGGGGCTGCACAGCGTTAACAGGGCACAGCATTTTTCTGTATGCCTGGAGAATGGCTAGAGCAATTTTGTGTTGCACGCTGCCACCCAGGAGATGTCATCTACGTCCCTTATTCCTGGAGCAGCTCTAAATAGTCTGTATGTCCACGCCCGCTCCCATGGTGAAGTCACCAGCAGTGTCATTCCTGCTGTCCATGTAGGGACAGGACTTCCCTGGCTCGTCACACTGTCAGCCTTGTTCAACTCCATGGTCACACCTTGAACAAACTGACAGTTTTTTAGCGGTGGGTTTGTTTGTTTGCTTGCTTTATTTTGTTTGTTTTCCCACACACCTTTCAGTGCTAGCATTCAAGCTGGAGAAGGGAGACAGACCAGGAAAATGCCCCCAAGGCCCTCCCTTCCCTGAGGTCCCAGTTAGCTCCCAGCAGGGCTCTTCCAGGCAGTGGTTTGGGCTTGGCTTTTACAGGGGAACTGAGTTCTTCACTCGTGGCGGCGGTGGTGGTGGTGATGTGTTGCTGGTTGCCATAGTTACTGCCAGAGCATAGGACCACCCGGCCTGCTGCAGGGTCCTGGAGGTGGGCGTGGACCGGGCGCTGTCCTTGGTGCTGACCATCCCTTCCCATCCCTGCAGCCACGGGGCAGGTGCTGCGCTGCGACGCCATCGTGGACCTCATCCATGGCATTCAGATCGTCTCCACCACCCGCGAACTCTACCTGGAAGATTCCCCTCTGGAGCTGAAGATCCAGGCACTGGACTCAGAAGGTGAGGACGTCCCCTCCCCTGCCCATCAGTGTCCTCCTCAGTGACTGTGGGCTCTCTCTGTTGGGCTGTCCTGCATCAATCCCTGCTGTGCCCCACCGTGGGCTGCTGCAGACAGGGACCTGGAGTTGGTGCCAGAAGTTGAAGAGGCGGAAACTACCTCTGAGGTGTGTCCTATGCCCATCCTGCTGCTCCTGCTCAGGTGCCTGTGTTCAGGGCTACAGCAGATGCTGGAGGCAGACCTTATCCCGTTCCATGGCGGCAGTCCTTGGGAAGCTGACGTTCTGCACAGTGATTGGAAGCAGGAAGGGCTGGCTGGTGGCCACACTCAGCTTCCTGGTGCAGGCCAGTACCTTGGCCAGGAGCACTGTCTCCTTCTCCACGTCACCAGAGGCCTCTGTGGTGCTGGGCAGACTGCCTTGGCTGCAACGTGACCTTGGTCAAGAGGGTCAGAGTGGGACTGGTATTGTGGCGCAGTGGGGTTAATCTGTGGCCACAACACTGGCATCTGAAATGAGCACCAGTGCCAACTGCTCTCCAAAGCAATTGCACCATTTTAAGCTCCTGCCATCCAGGAATGCTGTGCCAGTGACCCTGAGTCCTATGCATGCCACTGTCCGTCTCTTTTTTGTCAGCTTAAGCTTTTGGTTCATATAATCAGGTCATTTTTGAGTCACTTTTCCCCCCAAGTGTGTGTCCTTACTCCTTGGGCGGTCAGCAGAGATGTCAGGAGTAGGAGAGTGGCTGCCCCTGGCCCTTGAGGACCCACTGCTGGGCCAGGCCTGCCTCACCCACAGGCTTGCTTCTTAGGAAGACAGATTATTTTGGTCAAATGCTTTGAGTTGTGAGAAACCACAGGATTTTGTTTGCTCTGAATCCTCAGAAAGAGAGATTGTCTTAGAGAGAGAGAGAGAGAGAGAGAGAGAGAGAATATCTTCCATCTGCTGACCCACTACTCAGGTGGCTGCAATAGCTGGGCCAGGCTGAAACCAGGAACTTCATCCATTGGGTGGCAGGGGTGCAAACACTTGGGCCATCTTCTCCTTCTTTCCCCAGGCCATTCACGTAACTGGATTGAAAGTGGAACAGCCAGGGTGCAAACTAGAGCCCTTATGGGATGCCAGCATTGCAGGCTTGACTTGCTATGCCATAACAACAGCCCCTGCATGTGGTGTTATTTAACATTGGGCCTGAGGCCCCCTGAAGGCCAGCCAGGCCCTTAGAGCTCAGGCTGTCTGAGCCTGGCTCCCTGCTCTCACTCTGGGGCTCCAGGAGCCTCATAGTCAAGGTTAAGAACAGTTGGGTGAGGCTGGCGAGTCCGGGATGCTGCCCCTCATCCCTCAGCGTCTAGTCCTGCCCTGGGAGGGAGGGTGTGCACTTCTCGGGCAGTGTTTTCGGTGCCTGCCACACTGCATCCGCCATGAGCAGTGCAAGGCAGGGACAGACAGTCCTGGGTTCCAGTCCAGCTTAGCCCCTCCCAGTCACCTGACTGTGAGCACGTGGCTTCCTGCCTGTCTGCCTTGGTTTCTTCTTCCTGCAGCAGAGGCCTTGGCACCTGTTTACAAGGGAGGTGCTGCACATGGCTCTCCTGAATGAGGCACTCCCGACTCCTCTGCCCGTGGCCCTGGGCACTGGACCCTGTCACATTTCTGTCTGCCCCTCCAGGGAATACCTTCAGCACCCTGGCAGGGCTGGTCTTCGACTGGACCATCGTGAAGGACCCAGAGGCAAATGGGTTCTCGGACTCCCACAATGCACTGCGGTAAGAGGGGGAAGCTGGAAGAGGGGTCCGTGGGTCCCTGGTGGGGCTGGGGACTCTCGTCCTTGTCAGCGAGGGCCTGGGCTGCCTGCCTGCATTCCAGTGACTTAGAGGGAGGTTTTGTCTCAAAGGGTTGTACCAGCACCTGGGGTTTGTCTCGCGGGCAGCTGGCACAGGTCACTGGAGGTCTTGGGGCGTATGGGTCGTGTGTGTGGCCCCCCGAGAGCAATATTTCCGGGGGGCAGGTCCAGAGGGAGGCAGGTGTCCGCCAGAGGGATAGGCAGCAGGGACAGCTGCTGCCCAGGCTGCTTGGACAGTTCAGTCCTGGGCTGTGCTGCGGCTTCCCTGTGCTCTGAAGCTGGGCAGGAAGTGGCTGTCCAGGTGGATGGCACACAAGGTAGGGTTGTCATCACAGTGGGATGCTTCCTCAGCCAGGGCTCCTGTGGAACCATTATCCCAGTGTCCTGCGTCTTCTGGTGTCTCGTTAAATACCTTTTACAACATTTTTTCACTTGTTTATTTTCATTTATTTGAAAGGTAGAGACAGAGATGGACAGATAGAAATAGACAGATGCCAATCCCAAGCCAGGATCCCGGAATTTAATCTACATCTCCCACATGGGTGGCAGGGACTCAGTACAGGAGCCATCACCGCTGCCTCCCAGCATGTGCGTCTGCAGGGAGCTGGACTCGGAGCAGAGCCGAGTCTGGAGCCCAGGCACTCTGCACGCACTGGAGCCAGGCACTGCTGTCCTGTTGGGACAGCAACGGGAGGCGGCTGTCCCAAGCCCCATGTTGACAGCTCCATCGAGTGTCCATCCCCATTTAATAACGGGTTAAGGAGTGGAGTCCCTTTGGGAGAGGACAAATTACTATTTTATGAATTTTGTAACAATTTTGGGCCCCCACAGTGCAGTTATAAAGTTGTGAAGGGAACCTGGAGGCTGTAGTCTGCCCATCTCATCCAAGCTTTGCCAAGTGTTACCATTTTGTCCTCTGGCACAGAAACTGAGGTCAGAGTCCCATCAGGTTGGTTTCTGTTGGCCTGGGTCAGTCTTTGGGTCTGAGGTGCCCAGGTGACATCAGGGACCCGAGCACTCCCAGTGGTGACAGTGCAAGTGTTTGGTAGCACATCCCTCCCTTTGGTTTACCTTCTGTCCCCTTGTGACTGGACTCAGAACCTTGTGTCTTTGGCAAGAGTGTCATTGTGGTGCAGTTGGTGTCCACCCACCTGCCTCGTACGATGGCCCCACTGGACCTGCTGTTGAGGGTGGTCCCTTGTCACTTGGGTGGGGTGTGTCTGCCAGGGTTCTCTCCATGAGGCCACTTTTTCATCCCACTGTAGTTAGGACTGCTTGAGCTGAGTCTAGTCTTTCATCCCCACCTTCTCCAGTCCCACAGTGGCTGTAGGAGGGGCCAGTTACCTGGCCCAGCCTCGTGCACAGCCTGCTCTGTGCACTAATGGCTGAGTCCAGGGCAGATGTCCCCATGTCCTGACACTCCGTGAGGCGAGTTGCACTCGGATTCAGAGCTCTCTGAGGGGCTGGGACCCTCATCCTCTGTCTGTGTCCTAGACCAGCTCTGGAGTTGCTGGTTTTATAAAGCCAGAAATAGGGCTTCAGAGTCCGAGAGACCCAGATTCCAATCCTGGCCCTGATGCTTCCTGCCTGGGCCCTTGGTCAAGGAACCTAATGCGTCCGAGACTCCTCTTTCCCCATATCCGGCACGTAAGACAGAGGGACACTGGGCAAGCTGGCAGATGGCATGTGCTCGGGATCCCTCCCTGGGACCGGGCGTGCTTGATGTTCCAGGAATGCTGGCTGCTGGCTGAGGCGAGCCCTGCCCTGGCTTCCCAGCAGTGCCCTGTGAGCTGAATGCTAACCGCAGTCCAAGGTGCCAAGGCGGCTTGGAGCTGATTGTCCTGGTTCTTTGTCAAATGTAGCACGTGACACCCGCTACAACTGGGCGAGGAAATCAATCACAGTGCCTGCCAGCCTTGTGGAGAAGGGATGTGTGTCTGCTGGATCCTCCTGTGTGGGCTGGAGGGAGAGCCTGGGAAGGGCTAGTCCCGCCAGCCTCATTTTACAGCACACACCTGGCCGGGGCCCACTGCATCCCCAGCTCCTCCCTCGGGCACTGGTGGGCTACCGATGCTGCTTTGGGGGCATCTGGGGTCTTGGGCCTGCCGCCTAACTCCTGTGGCCCTCACTTCCCACTTGGACTGAGTGCTCTCCCAGTCCAGTGTTTAGCATCACGTGTAGGTTGAGGAAATGCAGATTTGTAGGCCTCTTGTGCACCACAGAGGCTGGACCGGAGTGAAGAGTTTGCATTTTTCACAGACACTGGCAGTTCTGATGCAGGAAGTTGTAGGGACCTGTGTCTCAGTGCCACTGGCAAAGAGGATGCCACTGATTTTGGCTCCTGGCACCCAGCAGGAGGCACTGGTGGCTGGTGGGTGTCTTGGGTTAGGTGTGACGAATGCCTTAGACCGTCTGTTCCTCTTCCAGAATCCTAACGTTCTTGGAGTCCACGTACATACCTCCTTCCTACATCTCGGAGATGGAGAAGGTGGCCAAGCAGGGAGACACCATCCTAGTGTCTGGGATGAAGACGGGGAGCTCCAAGCTCAAGGCTCGCATCCAGGAGGCCGTGTACAAGGTGGGCCTCCAGGGGTGGCATCAGGTGCCTGCTGCTCGCACCTGTGGACAAGGGGACTCACGGGAAGGCCTTCAGGTGTTTTTCTTGGTTTGCTTTGCTCCACGACTTAGGAAGAGGTGGTTGAGGCGTCAGAGGGCACCGTCCTTAACTTATCTGCAAGTGCGGAAGCTGGTGCGACATTACTGTTGGTGCAGAGTGAGAGCCACGGGGCCATGGAGGAGGCCGGCAGGAGCGCATGAAGAGAAGAGCTGCGCAGCAGTGTCTGTCTTCCTGCCAACAGGAACCATTTGTTTAGCCCTCAGTTTTCTGCAACTCACAGGGCTACCACCAAGTAGCCCCAAGAGAGTTCTAAGATTCAGGCCCCTGACAACCCTGCAATCCTGGGGGTCTGCCAGACAGGACACTCAGCAGTCCCTCTCCCATCTCACAGTCCTCCTGAGGAGGAGGTCACACGTAGGAGGAGGAGCTAAGGGTCAACAGAGACATGTACCTCTCCCTGTTTTCAGGAGGGCTGGGGCTGCCCAACCTCCCTGGGCTCAGGCTTATTGGGGGGAGAACCTGAGCTCCACGTGGCCTCAGCATCCACTGAGATCATGCCTGGCTCTGCCCTCTCCTTTGTGTTCACTTAAAACGGAGATAGCACACACATAATGGAATGAAATGCTCATGAGCTTTTTGGAAGTGGCCATGGTTTGCACACCTATCACACCTGCACGGTTCCCCTTGGGACTTCAGGGCCTGCGGGTGTGCGGTTGTGAGTACTATCTTATCTCTTCACTTTCAACCTTGCAACGAACACACTAAAAGGTTAAAACCCCCCCTTGCCCCCACCCCCACGCTCTGATCCCACCTCACCTTTGCTGCCCTCTGCTTTGTGCAAGCATGTGCATCCTGCGGAAGTCAGGCTGCTGATTCTGGAGAACATCCTTCTGAACCCAGCTTACGACGTCTACCTGATGGTGGGGACCTCCATCCACTACAAGGTGCAGAAGATCAGGCAAGGCAAGATTACAGGTGTGTCCATGACCTGGGCATCATGGCAGATGTTCCCTCCTCTTTAAATATTAAAAAATAATAATAATAAACCTTATTTATTTGAGAGGCTGGGGGCGGGATGCAGAGAAAAAGAGTTGGCTCCACAAATCTGTTACTCATTCAAAGAAGTCTGAACAGGGAGGGATCTAGTGCTGCACAGAAGCAGGGTTGTTTTATGGGGCAGCTGAGTGATTTTATGATACTTGTCCTGTGTGTTATCAGCAAGGCTCACCGCCCCGCCCCGCCCCGTGTGGCTGGGCTTCCCTTAATTAGAGGTGAGGAAACTGGCTGTGAGCCCTCACTAGGCTCATGAGTGCACGCATTGCTGGGGCCTGCACTGAGCTTGCTTCAGCAGCTACTGCGGGCCTGGGGCCATGCTGCGGGACTCACTGGAGGACCAGGAGGTAGCCCAGGCTGGGAGCTTGTTTTAGCCAAAACCCTGCCTCCAGCAGCCTTGATCCTGGCCCCTGCCTTTGCCAGCCCCTCAGCTGGGACCCAGAGCGGAGTGGTAAGCAGGGATATTGCCTGCAGTTCCCCGTGTCCCCTTCTCTCTTGCTGGAGGAGGCTCAGAGGTGGCCACACCTACAGGGTCAGTGTGTGAGTGACAGGTTGTGGACCTGGGAGAGGGATGGGGAGGTAGAGGCTCTCGAGGTGGAATCCCAGCTCTGCTCCCCTACCTCGCTGCGGGACCTGAACAGCCTTCTCTTGGTGTTCCTCCGTCCACCGTCTGGAGGTGGGCGTCAGTAGCATCTGCTCCCAGGGTGGTTGAGTTGAGGCCGAGGTGAGGAGTTACTCACCGACAGCAGCATGGTGTTGAGGCATGCCCTGGTCAGCGGCCTCCATTTCTGTCTGCAGAGCTCCTGGCCTAAGATGGTGGCTTTGGAGAACTTGTTGTTTTCCTGGGGCAGTGCTCCCCCTCCTGGCTCAGGCTGGGCAAACCCCTTTCCCCACACAGTGCACTGGACATGATGCAGAGCAGGGGGGCCCTGGGCGGGGGTGGTCAGGGTGGTACCTGGGTCTGTTCTTTGCAGTGATTGGACCGGCGGGAGCCCATGGCCCAGAGCCTGTGTGGGGCCTCCTGGAGGGCGGACAGCTCCAGTGAGACCCAGCCCAGCCCCCTGGATGCAGAAGCAGAGTCCGCTTCCTTCTGCAGTGGTGGGAATGAATGGTCTGAGTCTGTTCCCGGGCCAGAGTCTGTCGTGATTTTATTTTCTAACAGCTGAATGGAGCCACAAAAAATTAACAATTCTGGGGGTGTCACTTATGTCCACAGGCACGGAGAATCACATTAAACATTAATGCTTTGGGAAAAATTAAGCAGAAAAGGCCAGCAGCTGTGCTGGCAGCAGGGTCACACTCCCCTCCCTCTCCCCCTCTCTTGTTCTCTTGGGTCTCTGGGCACCCAGAACTCGCCATGCCCTCTGATCAGTATGAGCTGCAGCTTCAGAACAGCCTCCCCAGCCCTGAAGGAGACCTCACCCGGCCCGTGGCCGTGCTGGCCCAGGACACATCGCTGGTTACCGCGGTGCAGCTGGGGCAGAGCAGCCTGGTCCTCGGCCACAGGAGTATCCTCTTTTTGGGCCTGCGTGCATCTGCCTTTCGGAACCTGAGTTGTTGTTCTCCCAGCAAGCCAAGCAAGGCTAAAAATAGCCCCATTTCCCCACACGGTCTGCAAAGCAAGAAGCCCTGAGATAGCACTGTTGCCAAGCCATGGGGCTCACCTCCGAGGGCGACTCACTGGCGAGGCTCCCAGGAACAGAGGCGGGAGCTGAGCATCCTTCCTTGCCCCCAGAAGCCTCTGTGGTGCCTGCTGCCTCCTAACAGAGGCTGCTCTCATGCTCCCACACCAGCCTCCAGCTTGTGGATGGCCCAGTCTCTCAAGTGTGGTCACGGCCGTTCTTCCAGAGCATCCCCACTGCAGATGGTGGGGCAGGGCCTTTGATTCTGGGTGGTGCCTTGGCATCCCCCCGCCCCCATGTGTCCTGTGCTTTCTTAGTGACATGGAGGCCACCTGAGCCACTCTGGAGCCTGCCCACTAGTCTCTCTGCTGTCTGTGTCTTTCCCTTAATTAAGCATTCAGGTATCCGCATGCAGGGTGCTTCCCGGTTACCCAACAGCACCATCTACGTGGTAGAACCTGGCTACCTGGGTGAGTGTGAGCCTCCTGGGCATTCCTTTGTACTTAGAGGAGTTGAAGAGCACTAGAGGAAAGCGACAGCATTGCGCCTTCGAGGCCTAGGTGCCCCCGCCCGGGCTTTCCCCAGCCTACTCCTGGATGTGCAGAAGCAAGCAGAGGCCAGAGCAGTCTGGCAGGAGGAAGAGAGCGGGGAGAGGTGTGGGACAGGAAGAGTGATGGCGAATTTGCACACTGCTCTTTCTACCAAGGCTTCACCTGGGCCTGAGCATTGCTAGAGGTGTTTGGAGGATGGGGCACAGTGGTCCACTCAGCTACAGAGGGCCCCGAGGTGACATGACAGTTGGCAGGTGCCTTGGCCAGGAGGTGAGAGAGGCCCCTGAGAGGAATGGAGGGGCTTGCAGCAGTGGGGGATATTGGGCACAGCCGGGCCGCAGAGCTATGGAAGCAGCGGTGTGGGAGCCCGCTGGGATATGTGCATCATCCCAGGTCACCATGGCAACACTTCCTTCAGTCTGAGATGACTCGCCTGTGGAGTGCACCCACGTAGTGCAGGTGACAGTGCATCTCCACTTGTCAGCACCCGGGGCGCCGACCCAAGGCGCCAATGGTGGCCTCTTGTCTCAGGAGCTTCGTTTGCTCAGAAAGGTTTCTCAGCACCTTCTGTCTGCCTGGCCTGTGCTGGGCACTGAGCTTACAAGGGCAGAAAGACAAGGTCTTCAACATGGGCAGGGCTGGGGTCGGGGGTGGGGGTGGGGACAGTGGGAACAGATGGTGGCAGGGCAAGGAATGTGCTCCTAGGTGTGGGAGGGGAGGGCACTCAGTGCGACGCTGCAGGGCCTACACCTGGTGGGCACAGCACTGAGCAGGCGGAGCAGGGGGATTCAGAGCATCACAGATGGGTCACAGATTCTGAGGGCCCTGGGCAGTTGGGGGTAGGAGCAGCTACCCTGTCTGGAAAGGAGGCCAAATTATGGAGCCCTCCAGGAGTATGGGTATGGGATCTTCAGGTGGGGATTGTGGGGTGTCAGGTAGGTAGATGTGAGGTCCTTATGTGGGAAGATGTGGGGTCTCCAGGTGGGGGTTGTGGAGCCTTCAGACCTGTGGCTCTTGATCCCGACCTCCTCCTCAGCCCTTTGGCCCCTGAGGCCTGCACGCTCAAGCTCTCTATTTGCCCGTCTTTAGGGTTCACCGTGCACCCTGGTGACAGGTGGGTGCTGGAGACTGGCCGCCTGTATGAAATCACTGTCGAAGTATTTGACAAGTCCAGCAACAAGGTCTACCTATCGGACGTGAGTGCCAGCCTGGGGCCTGGCGTGGTGAGATGGCGCTGTCTCCTGGGACAGCTGCCAGGCGAGCAGCGCTAAAGCAACTGGGGCCCCACACACGGGGGGCCCTGGGCATCCTCTGCCTGCTGCTGGCACTCTGGGTCTGCATGGATGCTTTCTGTGGGGCCCTGGTGCATCTCCAGAGCCTGAGTCTGTGCAGCAGACGTCCCTGCAGGGTGGGGAGAGGCGGCCGAGGTGGCAGGGCTCACCGTGGTGAGGTGGAGCTCTCCCACTGACCCCATCTCTTCAAGCCTGGGGTCCTGACACTGAGTCTCCGCCTCCTTCCTGCTGCAGAGGCCTCCTGTGCCCAGAGGACTGGGGCTCACCTCAGCTCTCCGGCTTGCAAAGAGCAGCAGGCAGAGACTGGGGAGATGGAAGGCGTCTGGGCCTCTGTACTTGCAGGCAGTCCCCAGGGGCATTGTGTAAATACCAGGTCCTTCCTTGTGGCCTCTGAGGTTCAGTGAAGGGGGAGAGGCCCCCCAGACTCCTTGGCAGAGGCTGCAGCTGTCCACACCATGCTAAGCAAACATGGGGGTGTCACTATTGTGTGAAGTTAGCTCTGCGAGGTTTGGTGTCCTTTTTTTTGTGTCTGGTGGGGCCTTGTTGAGCCTCAGGGCCTAGGAAGGCTGCTGGAGGTTGGGAGCTGCCTGGAGAGCCAAAGCAGCAGTGCCAGGTTGTGGCTGTGCAGAGTGGGCGGAGTGGCCTAGGAGCTGTTCCCTGGCCTTGCCCAGCTGACTGCCTGCCTTCAGAGGTCCCTGAACCGCAGAGGGGACCTGGCTGCTGTTTCCGGGTGCCCTAGCTTCTTGGCCAAGTCCTGCTCTACCGAGTTGTCCCAGAAGCACCTGTCTCCTGTCCTGCATAACCTTTCAGAACATCCGAATTGAAGCCGTACTTCCTGCCGAGTTCTTCGAGGTACTGTCATCATCCCAGAACGGCTCGCACCATCATGTCAGGGCTATTCGCAGGGGCCAGACGGCCATCAGCGCAGCCCTCACCTCTGTGGTGGACCAGGTGAGTGGGTGCCTCTCCTCATCTGGGCCTTTGGCCCTCAGCCAGTTTGCATCTGAGGGCAGAAATGTCCAAGGACAGGGCCCAGAGCCCCAGTGCACAGGAGCTCTGTGAATCCAGGGGATTCAGGGCTCTTCTGTTCTAGGGGCCAGGCCACCCCTCTTGCTGCCATTTGCCCTGTGCCTTTCTGGAATGCAATAGAAACCCTTGTTTGGGGCAAGAGCTTGGTTTATTTGTGTCCAGCTGGGCCCCAGCTAGAGCCACTAGCCAGAGCTAGTCTTTGTCTGTTTTGGCTGCTCAGGTCCTCAGTCTTTTCCTAAATTTCTCCTGTGTCAAGGGTTGATCAGTTCAGGTAGAAGCAGCATTTCAGTGACTGGCACATGGACACGAGTGCCACATTTTCTCAGCATACACCCATGTAAGGGGCAGCAGGATGTCACAGAAAGGAGCTTTGGAGGGGGATGGGTACATTGCTTTTACACCCCACGCCTCAATTTCTCCCTCAGTCATCCTGCCCTGAGGGCTGGGTCATGCAGCATTTCCTTGAATTGTCACAGTGCCATGGAAAGCCAGCCCCTTAGAGGCCAGTGAGGCTGTGGGCTGTCTGACTGGAGTTTTTTCCACTGTTCCATGTGCAGAACGTCACCCCTTGTGGCTCAATCCTCTTGGAATGGCAGGGGCCCGAGTGGCTGGGACACACTGTGCTGATGACCTAGTTGTTTTGACAAGCTGTGCCCTCACCCTTGTAGGACGGAGGGGTCCACACGCTGCGGGTGCCCGTGTGGAACCAGCAGGAGGTGGACATTCATGTCCCTATCACCCTCAACCCCAGCATCTTGACGTTTCCCTGGCAACCAAAGACGGGCGCCTATCAGTACACAATCAAGGTACGTGAGACTCCCACCCTGGGCGCGGTGCTTGGGGCGTCTCTGCGGCCTGTGGCTTTTCACCCATCTGCCACTTCTAATTTTCTCTCCAGTGGTGGGAGAAGATTTTAAATTAGAGGCATTGAGACTCCCGTCTTTCATGAAGTTTTCATCACAGCAATGTGTTTTGTTGATCAGGAAAACATTGAATGCCCAGCTGAAAAAACAGAGCAGGGAAAGTTCAATAAATACTGGTATCCAGATCTGAGTTCCACTTGGCTTTGTTTTTCTAGAGTGTTGCTTTTAGAAAGTAATATGAATCCACCTAGAGAAAAATCCAAAATTCAAGGGAAGAACGTCGCCCACCTGGTCACACAGGTTCACCTTCCCCCATGGCGTGGGCCTGCAGGCACTGACTTCAGAGGGGCCTGAGCCTGTGTGGTCAGTGCCGTTGCCATCAGTCCTGCAGTCCTCCTGCACTGGTGATGGACGTCCTGCCTATGTGCTGAGACTCCTCCCCTTCCTGGCTGTGGAGCTGCCCTGGAGAAGGAGGGCCTGTTGCTTACCCTCTCGCAGGCAGCTAGAAGTGGGCAGGGAGTGTGCTGGGAAGCTGGCGTCTGGTGGGGAAGCAGCCGCCTGCAGGTGGCTCTGCTTGGGTTTCTTCCCACTTCCGCCTGAGCTCTGGGCATTCCCACCAGATAACGGGCTGCTGTCACAGAGTGAGTGTTTGTGTTTGTCATCCATAAGGTCCCCAGAGTGTGAGGACCAGAAATGAGACAGGGAGGAGAGAGCAAGGGCAGAGGGAGCCTGTAGCCACGTGTTGGCTGATGTCACTGTTAAATGTGGGGCCATTGACCTTGTGTGTGTGTGTGTGTGTGTGTGTGTGAATGTTTAGATGTGAGTGTGAAAAGTTGGATATGAATGGAGGGTGAGTGAATTGGTGAGTGAGCAACTTGGTGAGTGGGTGAGTGGCAGTGTATGTGTGTGAATGGGTGAGTGTGACTAGGCATGTATGAATGAGCAGTTGGGTCTGAACAAGTGAGCATGTGTGAGTGTAGATGTGAATGGGCAAGCATTTGTGAGTGGGTGTGAGTAGCTGATCAAGTGTGAATGAGTGCACGTGAATTTGAATGGGTGAGGATGAGTAGGTGAGTGGCTGTGAGTGGGTGAGCATGTGAATGGGTGTGCGTGTGAGCTTGGGTACGAGTCGGTGAGCGTGTGTGTAGGTGTGAATGGGTGAGCGTGTGCATGGGAGTACTGAGTTGGAGTAGATATGACTGACTGAGCTGGTTCCTGCTGGCTTGCTGACTCTGTGATGCTTGTTTGCCCCAGGCTCACGGTGGCAGTGGGAACTTCAGCTGGTCTTCATCCAACTCTGAGGTTGCCATGGTCACTGTCAAGGGTGTGATGACCACAGGTGGTGACACAGGACTCAGTATAATCCAGGCACATGATGTCCAGAACCCACTACATTTCGGCGAGATGAAGGTGAGAGCCTGGGGCCCGGGACAGCGCATGGTGGACCTCGGACTTTTGGCCCCCGGCCGTCCTCCTCACCAGCCCTCAGACCTCATTCAGGAGCAGCCTGTGTCCAGTCCTTGGCGTTGGCAGTATGAGTGGCAGGGAGGAGGTCAGTCCCTAGCCCTGTCCCCTAAGGAACTCACGGCCCTGTCAGCATGGTGGACAATGGGACCTGAGGGTCAGCACCCACAGTGAAGACATGAGCAACAAAGAGCCTTTCTAGAAAGTTCCCCAGACTAAAAAGATACAAATCTCAAATACAAAGGGGTACTGAGTGGTGGGTTCTCAGGGAGAGGAGACCCGTAGGCCCCAAGAGATAGGCCAGGGTCCTCTCCCTTCTCTCTTGCTCAGGTGCAAAGTCACGTGTTCCCTGTCCTGCTCCCTGTGCCTGGCTGGGAACCTCTCACTTAGCAGTAGCGGCAGGTGTGGTGTTCACCTGCAGCTGAGCCTCTGCCAGCCTCTCTCCCACCCAGGACCTTGACCTGTTACTCTGCCATCATCCCCTTTAATTCTTCATTTTGGGCAGAAATTGAAGCCCACACTGCATCATAGCCTTCTCTCCTAGTAGTTGGGTGCAGGTGGAAGTTATTCCCGTCTTACTGAGGTGCATCTGTCCAAAGATGGGTCTAATTCTCATATAAAGAACTATTTACTGGCCAGCACTGTGGCTCACTTGGTTAGTCCTCCGCCTTGGCGCCAGCATCCCATATCGGGTTCTAGTCCCGGTTGCCCCTCTTCCAGTCCAGCTCTATGCTGTGTCCCGGGAAGGCAGTGGAGGATGGACCAAGTGCTTGGGCCCTGCACCCGCATGGGAGACCAGGAGGAAGCACCTGGCTCCTGGCTTCGGATCGGCACAGCACCGGCCATAGCAGCCATTTGGGGGGTGAACTGGAAGAGAAAAAAAAAAGGACTATTGACAGAGGTCATGTAGATGAAACCTGGTTTTCCAGTATTAGGAAAATTAGGATCATGTGGTCCTCTCTCTCCCGTCCTCCCTCTCAGTGCAAGTGCCGCCTGTCACCCATGGCTCTGAGGACGGTCCCTCAAGAGGCAGTGTGGCTCAAGGCTGGGAGCTGGCTTCTGGGCCTGGCTGCTGGGTTCACACTCAGACCTCCACTGCTGAAGTTTGGGAAGTTGCTGGCCGCCTTGTGCCGGGGTCTTGAAGGTGCAATGGTGCTGCTCAGGAGTCCGGGGGAAGGGGGCAGGGAGATAGCTGGGCACTGAGAAACGCTGTGCTGTGTGCGGCTGCTCGCACAGAGGCCTGAGCAGGGACTGCCAGGAGCAGTTCTGTCGGCGTAAGCGGCGGCAGGTGCTGTTGATGTCTTTTCCTCATGCTCTGTTGCCACTTTATCAATGCACCAATCAGCTGTCCATTCAGAATGTCTCGACAGACCCATTCCTACCCCCATCTCCCACCCAGCCAAGCTGCTGGCATCTCTTCCGGGGAATTCCCCACAGCCTCTGTGCTGGTCACCGGCTGCTAATTTATACAGAGACCAGAGGCAAGAGCACCTCTGAAGTCTCTCCAGCTCAGCCAGTGAGAACCCACGGCCCGGGCCCTGCATGGCCTGGCCCACTGCCTCTCCGACCCATGTCTTGCCACCCTCCTGCAAGCACCACATTTCAGCCACACTGGCCTCTTGACACTCCTCCCATGCGCTGAGTGGGTGTGTGCCCCAGGACCTTTGCACAAATCACCCTTCCCTGCCACTGGTTACCCAGGTCTGAGCTCCAAGGTCATCCCCGTAGAGGCCATTCTGGTGTCCCCACTCCCAGCTCAGCCTTCTCCCCGGCCTGTCTTCAGTGCACTGCACCCTGAACACCCGCTGGGCCTTTCCTGCTGTGCCTGCCTGAGCCCAGGCCATCCCCCATTTCTCCAGGTGTATGTGATTGAGCCCAGCAGCATGGAGTTCGCCCCATGCCAGGTGGAGGCGCGAGTGGGCCAGACCCTGGAGCTGCCCCTGAGGATCAACGGCCTGGTGCCTGGCGGGGCCAGCGAGGTGGTCACCCTGAGCGACTGCTCCCACTCGGACTTGACGGTGGAGGTGGAGAACCAGGGCGTGTTCCAGCCACTGCCAGGTGAGCCTGCATTGCTGAGCGGGCGCTGGGCAGGAGGGTCGGCGCCATGGGACCCCTAAGCAAAGGGCTGGGGCAGGACGGGGGCGGGGCCTCAGTGTGGGGATGGCGTTTGTGCCCTGTCCTCCCACCAGACTCGCATGTCAGGTGCCTGTTCCAAGGCCTGGAACGCTGTAGGGCTCCGAACATGTTGGTGATGGGCGTTTGCCTGGCCACAGCCACAGCCCCTTGGGACCAGCCTGGCCCTGTCCCGGGCACATGGAGCTGTCGTCCTCTGCCCCCATGGTGGGGGGTTTGGCAGGCATGTGTAGGAGGCGGCTGGGCCAGGCCTGGGGTAAGCAGCACGTGTGCCTGACCTCAGATTTCACCGCCAGCATGGGAGGAGCTGCTGCTGCTGGGCCACGTGCCAGGAGAAGGCACCGAGGCTGCCGAGCGTCAGCCTGGGAAGGGGTCCCGGGTGCAGATCTGGGTGTGACCGACACTGCGCAGCTGTGGTGCCTGGGAGACAGGCTCCAAGGGTGGGGAGATGGAGAGAACAAGAGGACTGGGGGAGCTGTGGAGCAGAAAGACCTGGGTGGGTGTTGGGAGGCTGAAGATGGTGTTCAGCGGGCCGGGAGGTGCCCAAGTCCTTGGTGCTCGCCCGCGTGGTGCCCCTGGAATGGCAGGAGCTGGCCAGGGGTGGAGCTGTGCAGGGCCTGGACTGGGGGCAGAGGGAGCCAAGGGAGGTTTCTGAGCACAGCAGTGACGTGGTCCTGACCGGGTTGGGTAGCTCGATGGGCACTGGGCCGTGTGCTTGCTCTCCAGTGAGTCAGGAGAACGGGCTGACGGGTGGCTGAGGGAACAGCTAAAGATGGAAGATGTACTGGTAGAGACACAGAGTGGCCGCCGGTAGCTGTGCACACGCAGGCAAGTGCTCTGGGGATGACGCTTGGCGGCTGCACTGGAGCTGAGCACACGTCCAGTGACCCTGCAGTCCCACTCCCAGGAACACAGCCACAGATGCGGGCCCCTGCGTGACCTCCACGAGCAAGGGTCAGCGACAGCAGCACTGGGGTCGCAGCCCTGAACTGGGAGGAGCCCGGACACTGGTCCACGGGAGCTGGGTAATCCCCCAACGGAGCCATCGGTAGAATAGGTGAAAGATCTACGACGTGCAGAATGTGAGGAGGCTCGCGATGTGTTTAAAGAGACTTTTTACATTTACTTTTATTGACATGAGATGCAGAGACGGAGCTCCCTGCCATCTGTTGGCTCACTCCTGCGAGGGAACCAGGAGCTCAAACCCCAGTGTGCTGTGTGGGGAGCAGGGACCCCAGCTCCTTGAGCCATCATCACTGCCTCCCGGGATGCACAGAAGCAAGAGGCTGGAATCAGAAGTAGATCTGGGCTTGAACTCAGGCACTCAGTGTGGAATGTGGGCAGCCCAAGTGGCACCTCAACTGCTAGGCAAAAAAGCTTGCCCTTCACGAGAAGTCCTGGGCTGAAAGCATGCGTTTAGTGGTTCCCTCTGCGCAAGCATCAGGAAGCAGCAGGGCAAAGCTGCCCCCTGGGGTGGGCGAGCAGAGGCCTGAGGGCTTCGCACCTGATTCTGGGGCTGCTGGAATGCTCTAGTTCTCCTCCTCCTCCATTTATTTAAAAGGCAGGGTGTCAGGGAGAGATGGAGAGCGAGAGAGAGATCTTCCATGTGCTGATTCACTCCCCGAGTGGCTACAACAGCCAGTACTGGGCAACAGAAGCCAGGAACCTAGAACTCCATCCTGGTCTCCCACCTGGGTGGCAGAGACTCAAGTACTTGGCCTGTTGTCCACTGCCTTCTCAGGACATTAGCAGGGAGCTGGATTGGAAGTGGAGCAGCTGGGACTTGAACCAGTACTCTGATATGGAAGGCCGGAGTCCCAGGTGGTGGCTTAACCCAACTGCTCCACAGCATTGGTCCCCTGTCCTTGTTCTTGTTCTAAGTACTGGACACAGGGTATGTTCAGTGTGTGTGGGGGAAAAGTCCCTGCAGTCTGTGTGCCCCCGTACTTGTGCTCTGTGGATTATGAATTAGGCTTACTGTTGTGAGACTAGACTCACTGTGAGTGTCAAGGTCATGGTGAGAGGCCCTTGCTTGCCATGGGTCACCTGTCATGGTCAAGGTCCTGAGGCCATTGCATTTTCCTCTCTGTGTAGGGCGGCTGCCACCAGGACCAGAACACTGCAGTGGCATCCGGGTGCAAGCCGAGGCCCAGGGGCACACCACACTCCTTGTGAGCTACACACATGGCCATGTGCACCTGCGAGCCAAGATCACCATTGCCGCTCACTTGCCCCTCAAGGTGAGCTGGGCCTGCCCTGGGCCCTGATGCGAAGCCTTGGTTTTTCTGGAGGCTTCATGAGAAAACCTGGTGCATTCAGGAGCACCCGGGATCAGCCCCCCTGCCCTGCAGGTTTCTAGCCATAAGCAGGCGGGGGGCTAGTGGGTGCTGACGCCCAGGTGATCGCCTGCCTCACACCTGGCAGAAGCGGAGCCCCATCCCACCAGGCCATCTGGTAGAAGCAGCAGCATGGGCTTCGCAGGTTTTCAGCAGCAGTCAGCGCAGAGGGCACTACTGGTCCCCTTCAATGTGAACCTCCTGGGTTCCCACGGAACCACAAATTGGCAGTTCTGGGGTAGCAGAACTCTTGGCATTTGGGGGTTTAGGGCACAGCTTGTGTGAGGGAGAGGGAAGGAAGGAGCTGAGCAGAGGGTCGGGGGCTCTAAGGAGCGCGTCAGCTTAGACCCCAGCCCTACAAGATAACTATAGAGAAAGCACAGTGACATAGAAGTCATAGATGGCACCCAAGTGGAAGGAACAGATGGAGGCTGGCACAGGATGGGTGTGGGACAGCCCAGCAGGACCCTCCCATCTCTCCCTGCAGAGGGGGCGGGTGCTGGACCTTGTGCCCTGAGCATGCACACCCAGGCTCTGTGGCTTTAGGACCTGGAAGGAACTGTCCGTCCTCTCTTTGCTTTGGGTGTTGATCTGTCAAAGACTCTGTCTGCTCATGGTAACATATGTGGTGTCTGCATGGCCCAGTGCTGTGCCTGTGGCTGCCATTGGCACTGAGAACTGCAGATGGGACGACAAGGCTTGTCCACCACAGCGCCTGCCTGTGCTGGGTCAGTGCTGTATCACCTCCCTTTGCTCTGCACAGGCTGTGGACCCCTCCTCTGTTGCCTTGGTGACCCTGGGCTCCTCCAAGGAGATGCTGTTCCAAGGAGGTCCCAGACCCTGGGTCCTGGAGCCTTCCAAGTTCTTCCGGAACATCACCTCTGAGGACACTGAGAGCATCAGCCTGGCTCTCTTTGGCCCCCCCACCTCCCGCAATTACCAGCAGCATCGAATTCTTGTGACCTGCCGGGCTTTAGGTGAACAGGTGAGTGGGCAACTACCCCAGACCCACCTTGTCCAGAGAGAGGGCTGGAACAGCATGCTCCCCAAGTGCCATTTCAGTTCATCCTGAGAGATAACTGCTCTTGCTGTACCCATTTGACAGGCAGGCTCAGTGAGGTGGAGTGACTGAGTGAACACCATGCAAGCCAAGCATGTGCAGCAGCCGGGTCCCTCCTAGCCCCACCCCCATAGCTTTGACAGAGCTGGTCTCAGGCTGGCCTCTTCCCTCTAGGCCCCGATAGCCCATGCCAAGCGTGATGCAGTCACGGCTTAAGTTCAGGGGTCACAGAGTTGAAAACCTCTAGGATCAAATGAACATTATATGCAAATGAAACTCTAGACCCGGGTTTGGGACATCTCTCTCTTTTTTTAAAAAGATTTATTTATTTATTTGAAAGAGTTATACAGAGAGAAAAAGAGAGGCAGAGAGAGAGAGGTCCTCCATCTGCTGGTTCACTCCCCAGATGACCGCAATGGCCGGAGCTGCACCTATCCGAAGCCAGGAGCCAGGAGCTTCTTCTGGGTCTCCCACAAGGGTGCCGGGGCCCAAGCACTTGGGCCATCTTCTGCTGCTTTTCCAGGCCATAGGAGAGAGCTGCATTGGAAGTGGAGCATGGCTTTACCTGCTACACCACAGTGCTGGCCCCATACATCTCTTTTTTAAGACTTACTTATTTGAAGGGCAGAATGGGGTGGAGGGATGACAGGTAGGAGGCAGAGAGAGAGAGACAGAGATCTGTATGCTGCCTCACTTCCCAAATGGCTGCAACAGCTAGGGCTGGGACAAGTCAAACTCCCACATGGATCTCCTCCATGGGTGCAGGGGCCCAAGCACTTGGGCCATCTTCTGCTGCTTTCCCAGGCACATTAGCAGGGAGCTAGATGGGAAGTGGAGCAGCCAGGACTGGAACCAGCCCTCCCCTCTGAGAAGTGGGCATCCCAGGTAGCTGCACCACACACCCAACCATTGACACATCTTTGGGATCTCAAGAAAAGTTCAAAATCCCAACTTCTTATGTGTTTGAAGTTTCTTGATTTGTTTTTTACGGTGAAAACTAGAAATTTTGGAGGCTGAGTTGTCAGAACAAATGCCTGTGTGACCTGAGTCACCTCTGGGGCCTTCTTGCTTGCTGGAGCCTGATGGTGGGGAGGAAGCCTCCCTCTTCCCTGCCGCATGGTCAGGGAGGCCGAGGGGCTGGGGGAGCAGAACCCTGAGTCCACAGAAGGTGTGCGAGCCGGAGGAGGCCACAGCTCCTAGCCAGTGTTCCTGCCCCTTGCCCCCAGGCTTTGCTCCTTGTTGTGCCCCATTTCTTGCATATCTCACCCCCACCTGCACCCTGTTCTGATGAGTGTAGCTGTGAAAGTCTGGACACCTCATTGAAGTGTCTGATAGAACCACTGGCTGTCCTCCGGGCCTGGAAAGTGCCTGGGCCTGCAGCAACCCGAGGCTCTCGATGGTGTGGGCTGGAGCTGGGGGCTCCCACCTGAGGAAGTGCTTTCCCACACAAGTGACAGGGTCTTTGTTGAGCCCCCAGGGGAGGGGGTGGGTATCATCCTCACCCCTGTCCAGCAGAAGAGAAAACTTGAGACTTGGCTGCCATGGGAACGGGCCTACCCTCAGGGGTCTGACAGCCCTTTCTGCCTGCCAGGTCATCGCCCTCTCCGTGGGGAACAAGCCCAGCCTCACCAACCCCTTCCCCGCCGTGGAGCCAGCTGTGGTGAAGTTTGTGTGTGCTGCCCCGTCCAGGCTCACCCTCACGCCCGTGTACGCCAGCCCCCAGCTGGACCTGTCCTGTCCACTCTTGCAGCAGAACAAGCAGGTGGTGAGTGGGGCCACTCTCGGGAAGGGGCGGGCCATCTCAGCTCCGTAGCCAGCCCTGCCAGGGGGGCTGCTCTGAGTCCTGCTGTGCACTGAGAGAGGACCTGGGGCTTGGAGAGCCAAGATGGCTGTGCCTGAGCCACGGTTACGTGTGGCAGTGCCCGATGGGAATAGTCTTTTTGTGTGAGTGTTTTTAAGATTTATTTACTTGAAAGTCAAAGTTACAGAGAGAGAGAGAGAGAGAGAGAGAGACAAATCTTCCATCCTCTGGTTCACTCACCAAATGGCTACAAAAGCTGGGCCCGGCTAAGCCAAAACCAGGAGCCAGGAGCTTTCTCCAGGTCTCCCACGTGGATGCAGGGGCCCAAGCAGTTGGCCATCTTCTGCTGCTTTCCTAGGTGTGTTAGCAGGGAGCTGGATGGGAAGTGGAGCAGCCGGACCTTGAACTGGTGCCCATATGGGATAGCAGCGTCAGAAGCAGTGGCTTAATCTGCTCCACGGTGATAGTGGCCCCCAGAGTCTTTTCCAATTGCAGACTTGGCTGCCTGGCTCTTGGCACTGGGGAGTTCATCAAAACCTTGGTGTTGTCTGGGGCTAGATGGAGTGCAGGTGGGGGCAGCTCAGGTTGGGGGTGGGCAGCTGCAACCTGTACAGTGCGTGGTGGGGGAAGGGGCTGTGTTTCACAATAAATTCTGGGGGCAGGGATGCGGTTGTCTGAGGGTCATTCTGAAAGCAGGGAGCTGATGTGGGACCCGCAGAGCTGAGTTCCACCCAGTTCTCAGTCCTTAGGGCATTCAAAGCCTGGCAAGGCTCAGGGATATGGGGCACCCTTCAGCCGACACTGGCCCCCAGCCCCTTGTCAGCCAGGGGCAGGGTAGTCATAGACCCCTCCTCAGAGCCAGGTCCCGTCTCAGTTATGGAAGGTGGCGTGAGCAGGACAGGTGAGGAACCTGCCTCCTGGAGAGAACGGGGAGGCCAGGGGGTCCACAGGATGGCTCAGAGGTGGCAGGTGCTCTGAGGGCACGAGGCAGTGAGTGGAGGGAGGCGGCTGCTGGTGCCAGCGCCACTGGGAGAAGGGAGTATGTGCAAGTCAGGTCCCGGGGTCAGGAGGGCTCAGCCTTGAGGAGCTGTGGAGCAGCACGAGCAAAGGCCCTGAGGCCAGACCCAGGTCTCAGCCGTCCCTGCTACTCACACAGTGTCATGCACCATTGTGCCTGGTTTGTCCTGCACACCACAGTGTGCTGGCCACCATGTGTGACACCAGGGTCATCACACACTCCCTCACTAGGCTCAGAAGTGGGCACAGAAAAAGCAGAACCCTGCCCCAATCAGGCCTGAACTCATAGCCTTCTTGTGGATTTCCTGGAGCCGTCTCTGGGATGGGAATCCTTGTGTTTATCCTCTCCAAAGCTGTGCACGTTGGCCTCTGCTACCTGGACAGCAGGCTTTGGGAGTGAGGTCTCCCCTCTGCCCATGCTGGGTGAAGGACAGTGCTGTTTGATCGGAGCTTTCCTCATGGAGTGCGGGGAGCATGGGGAGAACCCTGCCGTCCTGCTGGGTGCCGTGCAGTTGTTCCTCCTGCTGCTCCAGTGATCTGTGGGTCGGATTCTGCCTCTCTCAGGCTTTCCTGGTCCCTTGGGGTGAGAGAGGAATCCTCCGTGGACTGGCACACATGTTGCCCACCTGCTCTGGCACTGGTCCTGTACCTGGCCTGGAGACCCTCTGCATCAGCCATGGGGCACTTCTCCCCCAGAGCCTGGCCTGGCTGGGTGCAGGATGCTCACGCTTCCTCCCTCGGCAGGTGAGGGGGACCTAGCTCAGAGCCTGGTGCCCTGAGGCTAGTGTTCACCGTGGCTCAGGCCTGGGTGTGGGTGCACGGAGCAGGCCACCATCTTTTCCAGGGTGCCAGTCTTGTGTGTGTTCAGGAAAACTGTTTCTTCCTGCCTGAGCAGTCTGCTGAGGTGGAAGCTCTGTGCGACTTCAGCCCTCATGGGAAATCTGGTCCCTTGTGGGCTGTGGTGGTCCGCCCTTTATGAAGCCAGGAACTGGTGGCTCCCGCCGCAGGTCAGCCCTGGGGGGCCAGCAGTCTGGGCCCGAGGCCCACCCTGCCTTGTAAGCAGTGGTGATGGCAGTGGGCGCACCTCTTTTGAGTTGAGGCTGGGGAGATGTGGTCGCCTGCACACCAGAGTAGAACCTGTTACTCTTCATGCTGTCTTCTGCTTGAAATTTGTGCGTGGCTTCCGTTCACCCTCAGTGAAAGACTCGAGTCCCTCCTGTGCCAGCTGGGCTCCGTGGCCATGACTCCAGCCCACACTCCCTCCTTCTCACCATGTCTGCGTGGACATCTTGTCTTTGACTGGGGCCCTCCTCCAGTCTGGGACCTGCCACTCCCTGTGGCCTGAGCACTGGCCCCTGTGCTGGCCCCACGCTTCCCTCCCTGCCTGTTACTTCTTGACCGCGACACTCCCTTCTCAGAGGGGCCGTGTCTGCCCTCAGCTTCTGTCTGGAGTTTTGCCCTTTGCCAGTGTGCCACGTTCCTACTGCCTCAGCGCTCCATGCTCTCGGTGCAGGGCTGGCTGGATTAGCTTCTTCCATGTGACTCTCCAGAATCAAGCTGTGCCTGTGTCCCTGTTGTCTGCTGCCCTTGGCTCTCAGACACACGAGTCTGGGGAGGCCACTGCTGCTCCAGGACGGGAGCTGGGCTAGATGGGCTAACCTGGGGAGCAGGTGCCCCTGGCTGCTGAACGTTCTCATTTTCAGAGAAATAATCCAGATCTTTGTGCATCTGCCTTGTCCATACCTGGCTGTGCACTGTGAGCTCCGTTCAGGGCCAGGCTGAGCTTGGACTCTCTGCCGGCCCTTGCCCAGTGCTTCTGGCTGAGCCCAGGGTTGTCACTTTGGACTGAAAGCTGACAGTCTGGCTGCTAAGCTCTGCTTGGAATTGGCGTAGATGTATGTTGTAGATGTCACCAGGAAATCATGGATCTTCAACCCCGGGATCACTGTGTGATCCATCAAGCCCTCAGGGTCCTGAGCTGTTGGCCTAGCTGCTCAGGCATGGCCCCTGCGATTTATTTATAATCTCATTAGGGGACCTTGAAAGAGGTATGTCCCTGTGCCACCTCTTGGGTGCAGCATCAATTTCATTTTACATGTCCCTAATCCAGAAGCCAACCAAGATGTGTTTTCAGGGTAAATTTATTAACAAGCTGTGATGCCGAAACAGAGCCGCTGGCCAGAGTGATGAAGTAGAGCCAGACTCCAGCCTGACCCTGGTCCTCCACACGGGTCATCCAGGGTCTGGCTCACTGTGGCTTGGTCCAGGTTCCTGCCAGGACACCGAAGAGCCAGGGCCAGGATGGAGCTGCTCTCTGGCCCGGGCACCGAGAAGGGGCTGCGGGTATCGGGGGATGTCCTTGGGCTTGACCGAGCAGCTGCGTCTCACACCTGAACCCGCGTGACCTTGGCCAGGTTGTGGAATATCTGAGCCCAGTCCTGTCTGTAGGCGTCGTTGTTGCACCGACCCCCTGGAAGGGTCTGAGCCTTCGATGGCTCACCACTGTACTGATGTCCTTCCCTGGGACAGCGCAGGTATCCCACCCAGGGGTGTGTCCAGGGGACTGGACAGGGCATCTAGGTCCCTGCAATCACTGCTGCCGCTCACAGCGCCCACCCTGAGCCCCAACTGTCACAAAAGCCTCTGCGTGCCTGGGGACTGCTGTGTCTGTGTGGGTCACGTCAGGACAGCCCTGATCCCAGGGACATGCATGCAATGCAGGTTCTGCTGCGTGGGCCACTCCTGCTTCACAGGCTGCCTGGGGTCCCTGCTTCCTGTCCTTGTCGGCTTTATCCCATGGCTTAGACTCTACGGCTGTTTCCAGGAGCTGTGGAGACAAAGAGTATGCAGACCCGATCTGGCATTCAGACTCCCCATAGAATGTTCCCAGGTGACTTGTCACATCTCCCTGGCCAAAACATGTGACGTGGTTGCTCCTAACCCGAAGCAAGGGTTAGAGGAGGACATTCCCCCCAGCTGGACTCACGCTGGCCAGGGAATCAGACCCATCTGTGTGCCATGTGGTGGCCCACGTTATGCTCCTCAAGCGCCGGTGGCTACAAGCTTCTCTGAGGTGACTTCATGTGACCTCCATCTGAACAAATCCTTGGAGATGGGTTTCCTTGTGCTTCTGTGTCACAGCTGGAGACATAGGCTCAGGACATTTGGTAACTTGCACAAACAGTAAGGGGTGGAGCTGGGGTCCAGTCAAAGCTGTGGGATCCTGTTACCTCCCCTGTCGTCCACGCCATTTGCTCAAGGAGAGAAGGGATAGACACAGCAGTGATGAGGCTTGGATTCAGCCTGGGGCCTGACGGGAGACTCTGCTCCTGGAAAACTCAAGATTTGCACACAAGACTTGCATACCCCTCCCTGGCCCTCCCTTGTTTCCTCCCCTGACCTCTGCCTGCTCATCCTTAACACAGGGTTGGCCTCTCTCCTGGCTCACTGCTTCTGCAGGGTGAGGTGAGAATTTGGAGCTTTGTGGACCCTGTGGTTCATACCCTTATTAAGCCACCAGGGGAGGGTCCTAGAGGCACTGAGTGTGCCTGGGGTGGAGGACAGTGAGGGCAGAGTGGGTAGCAGGTGAGGTGGGTACTCTTGTCATTGTAGGGCGCATCACAGCATCCTGACACCCTTCTAGATGCCAGCTGTGTCACCTGCCAGTGCTGCTGGGGGTGGCAAGGGTCCTCATGCCCATTGGGAACCACAGGCTGGAGCCAGAGCCAGGATGGACAGGGCTGTGAGGCACCTTGGTGTTCAGCAGTCACGACTCATCCCCACTTATTCACAGGGTCCCCAGGAGGCCACAAGGCAACCTGCCTGCTTTAGAATGCACCATGTGGTCGGCAGAGGCCACGCCCAGCGCAGGCCATGGCCGTGGTGTCTGACCTTGGGCTCTCACAGGTGCCGGTCTCCAGCCACCGCAACCCCCTGCTGGACCTGGCTGCCTACGACCAGCAGGGCCGCCGATTCGACAACTTCAGTTCTCTGAGCATCCAGTGGGAGTCCACCCGGCCGTGGCTGGCCAGCATCGAGTTTGACCTGCCTATGCAGCTGGTGTCCCAGGACGATGGGAGCGGACAGAAGAAGCTGCAGGGTGAGCCGGGGAAGGGGCTGAGGGCCTCGCACAGAGTAGCAGGTGTCGTGAATCCCCTGGTGGGTGAGTGTGGGCTGGTGCCTGGGGGGAGCTCATTACTCTGGAACGCCCCTCCCCCACAGCTGTGCCAGTGTGCCCTGTGCTTACCTGCTGCCTTATCCTGCACTGGGTGAGGCAGGAGTCGGAGGCTCCCGATGCAGCAGGGCAGCCTGCAGCCCCAAGGGCTCCACGGCCTGGCTGCCGATTGCTGGACCAGGTCACAAACCCTCGACAAGCGAGACTGGAGGCTTCTTCCCACTGAGCACCAGCCACTCTGCAGCGCTTTGCTGAGGGCTGCACAGGGCTGCGCAGGGCTGCTCAGGGCCTGGGAACTCCTGGGCTGCATGGTATCCGCAAATTCAGTTCTTGGTTTCTGGATCGGAAACTGCAGATCGAAAGGGGGTATGGTTCCAGAGACAGCCCTAGGGACAGACTCCTAGCCTCCCTTTCCCTCTTCCTCCAAGCAGGTTTGCAGGCTGTTGTGGTTCACAAGGCTTCCGGAGCCACCGCCATTTCAGCCACTGCAGCTGGCTACCAACAGTCCCACCTCAGCGCAGCCAGAGCGAAGCAGCCGGTACGTCCCAGGGCCTCAGTGGGTGGCAGAGCCGCCAGCCTGGCGGGAAGGGCTCTTGCTTCCCATGGGGTCTTGGGCCTCCGTCCCTACTCCACTGTGCCCCCTGGGTATGGGCTCCTGGGTTATTGTGCCCCCTCCCTCACACCCTCTCGCGGGCTCCCAGGGATCCCACAGAAAGCCCAACTGGCTGTGCCACTTCCGGGCTCCAGAGCACACCTGCTGGAGCCACCTCACTGTCACTCAGAGCTCCTGCACAGCCTCTTCTCCCCCTCACGCTATGTGTCAACGTGTGTTTCCCACTGTCGTGCCTGGCAGCATGCAGAGCCCACGGCCTGAGAGGCCACCTCTGCCTGTCCTCCGTCCAGTATCCAGCTGTTCTTAGACTACTGCAGTGCCACTCCCTGTGGGAGCACCTGGAACCCTGGGCACAGAGCAACTGCTCCTGCCCGGTCTCAGAGCCCCTCTGTCTCCCACACTCATGGTGTCAAAGACCACAGCACACACACACACAAGCACAGGGGCTGCTGTATGTACAAGGTCAGGCCTGCTGGCCCAGCAGAGACACAGCTGGTTAGGAGGCAAGTGGGTACACACCCTGTCCCTGGCTACTTCATCTCATCTATGTTCTCACTGGCTTCTGAGTGGCCTCTGGACCTCCTTGCTGGGTCCCCCAGGGCCTGGGAATGTAGGATATTGGCCTCGGAGGCTGCCTGTGCCCTGTGGGCTTCCCTCTGTGTTGCTATTGCCCAGGGCTTCCATCCCTGAGCTTCTGCTCACCTGAGAGCTGCTCTCCCTGTCGTTCTCCACCCTCCTGCCAGTAACCCGTCCCCTTGTGACCCGCCCACCCCACCATCCTCCCGTCACCGCTTGCCCTTTCTTTTCCTTGCATCTGTGTAGTCTCCCCGAGGACACTTGTACCCCATGGTGCCTGCTGCAGAGCCCTGCAGTTTCCATGCAGTGACAGGAGAAGGAAGTGGGGGTAGGTCACTGTGCACCACACAAGGGAACGAGAGCTGGCCCTATCTTCTGGGGCCAGCTGTGAAGACGCCCTGGGGCTCTTCCCCACTCCCTGATGTCACTGCACACGTCTCCAACGTTAGCACCTGCTGCAGGTGCTGCAGCTGCCCGTCTGCTTGGAGGCCTGGAAGGTCTGGGTGGGGTGGGGTGGGGTGGCTCAGCTCCACACGGACGCCAGTGACCCCCTCCTGTCCTGCAGTGGGGAGGCTGCAGCATGCCTCCTGGGTAAGCAGGCCTCGGGGGCGGTGGCTGTGCAGCTGGGCTCAGGAGCACTGTGTGTGTGTGTTCTTAAAGATTTGTTTACTTACTTAGAAGGCAGAGTTACAGAGAGGTAGAGGCAGAGAGAGAGATAGAGAGAGAGAGGTCTTCTATCCCCTGGTTCAATCCCCAGATGCCTGCAACAGCCAGAGCTGGGCCGATCCAAAACCAGGAGCCTGGAGCTTCTTCCAAGTCTCCCATGCGGGTGCAGGTTTCCAAGCACTTGGGCCATCCTCCACTGCTTTCCCAGGCCACAGCAGAGAGCTGGACTGAAATGAAGCAGCTGGGTCTTGAACTGGTGCCCATATTGGATGCCAGCACTGCAGGCGGCAGCCCTACCTGCTACACCATAGCCTGGTGGTTTCATTGGGCCTGGTGTCCCAGGTATCTTGCTCTTCCTGAGGGGCACGCATCCTGGACCTGACGGCCTTGGCCTTGTGCCCTCAGGATGACCCTCCTGTGCCCGTGTCGGCCTCTCTGGAGCTCATTCTGGTGGAGGACGTGAGAGTGAGCCCAGAAGACGTGACCATCTACAACCACCCTCAAGTCCAGGTACAGTCCTTGCATGGCTACCTCCTGCAGAGGCTCCGCTTGCCCTTCCATGTGCAGCCCAGTCCTCTGCCTACGTCTCTCTCCTGCAGGCCGAGCTGCACATCCGAGAAGGCTCCGGCTACTTCTTCCTCAACACGAGCGTCGCCAACATCGTGGAGGTGGCCTACCAGGAGGCGGGGGGAGTCGCCACGGTGAGCCTGAGCCCCACCCCATGTGGCTTATGGGTTAATTATTTCCTTGCTGGCACTTAATCACATTCACTTTCGTTGGCAAGGGCTTTGGATTCCCTGATTCTGTCCGAAATGTCCTGTGTCCTGTGCTGTGGTCTGTAGTGGGTCCCCACCACCCGGCCGCCTGCCCACATCACTTAGTTAGCTAACCGTGCCTCCCATCAGTCTTCTAATGAAGAGGCCAGTAGGACTTCACAAGAGCACAGCACCAGCCACTCAGTAGACCACCGGTAGGAGAGGGGGCAGCTCCTCCATTTCTCCAGTTCTCTCTTGACCTTCTCCCTGTTCTCCTGAGTAGTGACATAACCGAGCCCGTGGTCCAGAGAGCGAGCCTCCTGCTGGCTGCGATTCTGTTCTCTTCCTGCCTTTGGTTTTCTCAGGATGCTGTGTAGGCTGGCTGATTATTTTGTATGTAGTTGTTTGTACTTTAGCCATTTTCCTCTAAGAGCAATTGAATTGTTTAAAACTTTTTTTAGAAAAGTATTTTCATCGCTTCTCCCCCTTTTTGGCTAAGGTCAAGTGTAGAAGAAGATTTACTTATTTATTTGAAAGGTAGAGTTACAGTGAGAGAGCGAGCTTCATCTTGCTGCTTCACTCCCCAAATGGCCTCAATGGCTGGGGCGGGCCTGGGCCAGGCCAAAGCTGGCAGCCAGGAGCTTTTTTCAGATCTTCCACATTGGCTCAGGGCCCAAGCACTTGGACTCAGGAAGCTGGATTGGAAGTGGAGCAGCCGGGACTCGAACCAGCACCCATATGGGATGCCAGCATCGTAGGCAGCGGCTTAAGCCACTATGCCATAATCTGACCCCTAAAACTTTGTTTTCTTTTTTAGATAGATGGCAAAGTACAAAATAAAAAAGTACAAACAAACGATAATACCTTAAATGTCTGCACATCTGCATGACGGATGCCCTGGGTTTGGCTGTGGTCTGAGAGGCCCTGGAGATTCCTGTGCTGGAGACTCAGCCCCCAGTGTGACAGGCTGGGATAGAGGAACTGTTAAGGGGTGCAGCTTAGGGCACGGGAGCCCTTGGAACGGATTCATGCCAGTCATGGGGGTGGGTTGGTTCCCTTGATAACGGGTTGTCATAGAGTTCCATTTCTCTGGCTTTTTGTGTGCACTGACTGTCTTAACACAGGGATCGCAAAATTGAATTGCCCATAGGTTGGGACAGGTGCAGACTAAGGGATGGAAACGCACCGAGTGTGAGAAATAAACCTGGAAACACTTAGCTTCCGTGGTGGGTAGCAGGGAGTCGTGGGGGTTTGGGCAAACTAGAGAGGCTGTTGGGAGCCTGTGTCCGGGGCAGCCATTGTGTCCTCTGGCGGGCTTCTGTTGTGATCTTCATAACACCCTTATTGAGGTGTGATTTGCTACCATGCAATTAACCCATGTACACGTACAGTTTGGTGGGTTTTTGTAGATTCACAGGTGGATGCAGCCATTATCCCAAAAATGAATTCAGGCAGCGTAACTGTCACCTTCCTGTTGTCGCACACACACACGCACCCTGTCCCAGCGTTCAGCAGTCACTGACGTCTCTGTAGATCTGTCTGCCGTGGCCATAAATGGGATCATGCAGCGAGAGATCTTCAGTGGCAGGCCTCAGTCCCCGAGTGTGGTGTTTCTGAGGCGCATTGTGTTGGGCCTGTCTTCCTCATTTCTTTTTACGGCCAAAAATATTCCACTATCTGCATGTGCTGCGTTTTGTTTATTCACCCACCTGTAGATCCTTTTGATTATTAACCAGTAATGCTGCCGTGAGCATTGGTTCTGAGCTTTGTACAGACGGGTGTTCTCATTTCTGCTGGGTGTGTACGCAGGCTGGGATTGGTGGGGTCCTGATTGTGTCACTGAGAGTCTGCCAGACCGTTTCCATAGCGGGCTGCAGAGCGTGGGGGTTCCAGTGTTCCCGCGTCCTCAGCAGCACTCACTCTCAGAGTGTTTCATTCTAGCCCACCTACTGGGTGTAAGTGGGGTTTCAGTGTGGTGTTGCTTCGCATTTCCTGGGTCGCCAATGGTGTCGAGCTTCCTGTCATGTGCCTCTTCAGATCCTTTGCCCATTGTTTTCCTCTTTTTAAGAACTTGTGGAAGTTTGTTGTATTATTCTAGGTGCAGGTCTTATCAGATGTAGTTTGTAGATGTTTTCTCTGACTCTATGGTTTGTCTTTTTACCTTCTTGATAGAATCAAGCACACACGTTTTGAATTTTCATGAAGTGCAGTGTGTCTTTTCTGTAATTGCTTGTGGCTGTTTCTTTATTTGCAAGGAGAGAGAGCCAGAGGAAGAGCTGCCATCCGCTGGCTTCCTCCCCCAGTGCCTGCCACAGCCATGGCTGGGCAGGCCCAGAGGCAGGAATCCAGACGCACACAGGCCAGGTCCTCCAGTGGTGGTAGCAGGAACACAATTACTTGAGCCATCACCTCTGCCTTCCAGGGTCTGCATTAGCAGGAGGTGGAGTCAAGAGCTGGAATGACAGTCAGGCCCAGCCTCTGTGATGGGGGATGCAGGTATTGTAACCCAGAGTGCACCTGCTCTAGCTCATGGTTGGTGTTTTTTTTTTTTTCCCCCAACTTATTTGAAAATCACAAATGGAGGGGGAGAGAGAGAGAGAGAGAGAGAGATCGATCGATCTTCCATCTGCTGGTTTACTCCCCAAATAGCCACAATGGCTGGAACCAGGCCAGGTCAAAGCCAGGAGCCAGGAGCTTCTTCTGGGTCACCCACATGGGTTCAGGGGCCTAAGAACTTGACCATCTTCCACTGCTTCCTTAGGTGCATTAGCAGGGAGATGCATCAGAAGTGGAACAGCTGGGACTTGAACTAGCACCCTTATGGGATGCCGATGCTACAGGCAGTGTCACCTATGCCACAGCCCTGGCCCAGGCTCATGTTTTTTATATGATATCTAAGAATCTGTTGCAAATCTGAGGTGATGATTTATCCTGTTTTTATTTAAGAATTTTAGAATTTTAGCTCGTACTTTTTTTTTTGTCTTTGGTCCATTTTGGGTTAATTTTTATTTGTGCTGTGAGGTAGGAGTCCAGTTCATTCTTTTGGGTGTGGTTATAGCTTGTCCCAGCACCATTTGTCATAAAGGTTATTCTTTGAGACTTGAGTGATCTTGACACCTATGTTGAAAACCAGTTGACCATGTTGGGTGTATTTCTAAGATCCTCAGTTCTGTGCTGTTGACCTATGCGTCTGTCCTTGTGTCAGTGCCACAGGGTCTTATCATTTCTTTGTGGTAAGTTTTGAAGCCAGGAAGTATGTGTCCTCAACTGTTTGTCTTTTCAATGTTATTTTGTCTGTCATGGGTTCCTTTCAATTTCCTATGAATTTTAGCATCAACTTGTTGAGACTTTTTGTTGTTGCTTTCATATGAAAGGCAAGAGAGACAGAAATAAACAGATCTCTTTCGTTCACGAGTTGACCCTTCAAATGCCTGCAACAGCCAGGGCTGGGCCAGACTGAAGCCAGGAGCCTGGAACTCAATCTGGGACTCCCACCTACACAGGTGGCAGGGACATTAGTGCTTGAGCCATTGCCTGTTGCTTTCAAAGAGTACATGTTAGCAGGAAGCTGGATCAGCATTGGGGGAGCTGGGATTGTAACCAGGCAGTCCAGTGTGGGATAGAACATGTCCCAAACAGTGTCTTAACTGCTGCACCAAAAGCCGACTCCAGCTTGTCAGTTTCTACAAAGCAGTCAGCTAGACTTCTGATAGAGATTGCACCGAATCTGTGATGAGTTTGGGAAGTACTGGCTCTCTTACCAGTATTGTCTGTCCTCTGTGAATGTATGATGTTTCCATTTATTTCAATCTTTTAAAATGTCTTTTGTCATTTTGCAGTTTTCAGGATATAAGTTTTACGCTTAAAAATTAAAAGCTATTTGAAAGTCAGAGAGGATGGGAGAGACAGATCCCCCATCTGCTGGATCGCTCCCGACATGCCCAGGAGCTGGGAACTCCATCCAGGTCTCCCATGCGGGTGGCAGGGACCTGACTGACTGCTTGAGCCATACTGCTGCCTGCCAGGGCCTGCACTGGCAGAGAGCGGGAATCAGGAGTGGGGCCACGACGCGAACCCAGGGACCCAGTGGGACATGCGGGCATCTTAAGTGACATTTTAACCACTGCCTCAAACACCTGCCTTTAGTGTTACACTTTTGTTAAATTTGTTTCCCAGTGTTTTATCCTTTTTTTATGCTGTGGTACTTGGAGTTGTTCTCTGAACTTCATTTAACTAATGTTCATACAGGTGTCTGTGGCTACAGTCTGTTTTTGTGTGTTGATACTGTATCCTGCAGCTTCGCTTAACTCATTTATTTGCTTTCTAGTGGGTTCCTTAGGGTTCTCCACATACGAGATCACGGCATCTGTGGGTAGAGGTAGTTTTGTTTCTTCCCTTCCAAGTTGGGATGTGCTTTCTTTCTTTCCTTGCTTGCTTGCCCTGGCTCAACTCCCTGGTGCACTTGAGTGGGAGTGGCAAGAACCACCAGCCCTGCCTTGTTCCTGATCATAAGACTCCACCACACATAGGGTGCAGCTGCCTCCTGATGCCTCTGTCGGGTTGAGGAAGTCCTTGCCTAGTCCTGTCTTGCTGTGCCCTTTAATCAAAAAGGGATCCCGGGCTTGGCAGATGCTTTTTGTATGTTTCTTGAAATGTGCTTGTGGTCTTTTTTATTTTTGTTGCTGTGATATGTTACATTAGTTGATTTTGAGTTGTTAAATTGACCTTGCATTTCCCATCCTAGTTGGTCACGATGTGTAATTCTTTCATTAAATAGTTACATTCAGTTTGCTAGGTTTTTTGTTGTTGGCTGTTTAGAATTTTTATGTTCATACTTATAAGAGATTGGTTCCCAGCGTTCTTGGGTTGCCTTTGTCTGGTTTGCGTATCAGGTTAATATTGACCTCACAGGAGATGTCCTTCTATTTGGGGAAGAGTTTGTGTAGAACTGGTAGCAATTATTCTTAAAAACTTGCTCGAATTAACCAGTGAAACCATACAGATGTGAGCCTTTCTCTGTGGGACTTTGATACAGAATCAATCTCTTCAGCCGGTCTAGGTCTGTTCAGATTCTGTGTTTCTGTTTAGTCAATTTTGGTAACTTTTTGGCTCTCCGGGAGTTTGTACATTTCCCTTAAATTGTCTAGTTTCTTGGCATATAATTTTGATAGTATTCTCTAAGAATTTTTATTATTTCTGTTGGTTCGTTTGTTTTTTTTTTTTTTTTTTTTTTTTTTTTACAGGCAGAGTGGACAGTGAGAGAGACAGACAGAGAGAAAGGTCTTCCTTTGCCGTTGGTTCACCCTCCAATGGCCGCCACGGTCGGCGCACTGCGGCCGGCGCACCGCGCTCGTCCGATGGCAGGAGCCAGGAGCCAGGTGCTTTTCCTGGTCTCCCCATGGGGTGCAGGGCCCAAGCACCTGGGCCATCCTCCACTGCACTCCTGGGCCACAGCAGAGGGCTGGCCTGGAAGAGGGGCAACCGGGACAGAATCCGGCGCCCCGACCGGGACTAGAACCCGGTGTGCCGGTGCCGCAAGGCGGAGGATTAGCCTGTTGAGCCACGGCGCCGGCCCCTGTTGGTTCGTTTGTAACTTCATCTTTTTCCTTTTTGAGTTTAGTAAATTGAGCCATCTCTATTATTTGGTAAGTCTAGCTAATGGTTTGTCCGTTTTGTAAAGTTTTTCAAAAAACCAACTTCAGTTTCTTTGATTTTTCTCTATTGTTTTCATTCTCTTTTATTAATATCAACTCTATTTACAAGTATTTCATTTCTTTTGTTTCATGTTTAGTTTGCTCTTTTTCCAGTCCTTATGTGGAGGCTTATTAGTTTGAAATCTCATTTAGTTTTAAAGATTTATTTATTTGAAAAGGTAGAGTGAGAAAGAGAGAGATCATCCATGTGACGGTTTACTCCCAAACGGCTGCCACAGCCGAGGCTGGGCCAGGCCAAAGCCAGGAGCTTCTTTCAGGTCTCATGTGGTACAGGGGTCCAGGTACCTGGCCATCCTACGCTGCCCTCCAGGCACATCAGCAGGGAGCAGGATTGGAAGTGGAGCAGCTGGGACTCCCACTGGCACCCATATGGGATGCTGTCACTGCGGATGGTGGCTTAACCAACTAGGCCACAGTGCCAGCCCCTGAAATCTCACTTTTTAATGGAGCTGTTTACTACTGTGTATTTTCCTTTATCACTGCTTTAGCTGCATCTCTTTCGTGTTCTTTGTTTTTCAAAGTTTTCACTAATCTCTGATGATTTTCTAGATTCCTTTTGGATTTTTTCCTTGCCCATTAGGTCTTTAGAGATGTGTTGTTTAATTTGTACAGTTATTTATTTTATAAATTTTGTTCTAATTTCATTCTCTTTTTTTTACATTTTTTAAAGATTTATTTATTTATTTGAAAGTCTTGAGTTATACCGAGAGAGAAGGAGAGGCAAAGAGAGAGACAGAGGTCTTCCATCTGCTAGTTCACTCTCCGATTGGATGCAACGGCTGGAGCTTCACCGATCCGAAGCCAGGAGCCAGGAGTTTCTTTCGGGTCTCCCATGGGTCTCCCATGGGACTTGGGCCATCCTCTACCGCTTTCCCAGGCTATAGCAGAGAGCTAGATCAGAAGTGGAGCAGCCAGGACTTGAACCGGCACCCATATGAGATGCTGACACTGCAGGCAGTGGCTTCACCTGCTCCGCCACCGTGCTGGCCCCCCAATTTCATTCTCTTGTGGTCTGAGAACATACTTTGTATGATTTCTCGCCTTTTGTATTTGTATGCTCTAGAACCTACAGTATCCTGTAGAGTGTTCTACATTCACTTGCAGAGAAGAGAGCTTTATCTTACTGTCTTGTGTGATTTGTTGGGTGTAGTTTTTTAAAGCTGTAACATGGGTCTGGGTGGTTTGCAGTGTTGTTCAAGTCCCCTGTTTCTTTGTCATTCTTCTGCCCAGGTGTTTTACCACTACCTGAAGGGGTGGTGCCACTCCCCTCATTTCTGCAGCCGATTGTCTGGTCTTCTCTGATGTGCTTAGGCCTGGGCTCCCTTAACTGTCACAGACACAGGACAGTCAGGCCGGGGATGAGCCCAACTCAGAGCTTCCGTCTGCCCCACGGGCTGCGGCTGAACGGAGGAGGGAGCCCTATCTTTCGGTTGCACCTGCCTGGTGCCAAGCCTCGTCACTTGCAGCATTCTCGAGTCTAACACCTGCTCCTCCTAGGAGAGTGTCCCCAGGCTGGGAGCTGGGCCGAGCAGCCCTGTGGTTTCGGGTGTTGTGGCCCCTAGTGGAGCTTACCTCTTGGTAAGCTGGGAGAGGCAGGAGATTAGTAGTCATATTTTAGATGCTGCAGACTCCTGTAGTTCTTCATGAGTTCAAGTTGATTTTTCTGAATAGCTGTTTATCCATTTCCTCTGTGACCTTAGAATTGTTTCCAGAGATTTGAAGTGTGTGCGTGTGTGTGTGGTGATTTCCACCAGTTTTCCAGGGGACAGGGCATGTGGGCAAGAAACCCTCACAATCATCATGCCAGTACTGCAACCGCTCAGTGTAGCAGGATGGGCTTTGTGTGGCAAGATCTCCACATTTCCCGGGAGAAGACAGAAATCTATTTTTGTGTGTGAAACAGCCTCATTTGTTAAAACTTTGGTTAATTTTGGTTTTCTGTTGTGTGTTGTATGGGTTTTGGTTTTTTTTTTTTTGACAGGCAGAGTGGACAGAGAGAGAGAGACAGAAAGGTCTTCCTTTTGCCGTTGGTTCACCCTCCAATGGCCGCCGCAGACGGCGCGCCGCGGCCGGCGCACCGCGCTCGTCCGATGGCAGGAGCCAGGAGCCAGGTGCTTTTCCTGGTCTCCCCATGGGGTGCAGGGCCCAAGCACCTGGGCCATCCTCCACTGCACTCCTGGGCCACAGCAGAGGGCTGGCCTGGAAGAGGGGCAACCGGGACAGAATCCGGCGCCCCGACCGGGACTAGAACCCGGTGTGCCGGCGCCGCAAGGCGGAGGATTAGCCTGTTGAGCCACGGCGCCGGCCAAGGGTTTTGGTTTTTACAGTCCTCTACCCTTCACCTTGACCTCCAGCCTGCTGGTGCTTTCTCAGGGGCTACCCTTCGTGAAGGGCAAGGGGGTCGCTATTTCCTGGCCTTCAGAGAGGCAGAGTCCCAGGTGTCAGGACCCCCACCCCACCCCAGGTTGTCTCTGAGCAGCAAAGCGAGAGAACACATCTGCTGGGATGCGGAGCCCTCGGTGGCGTTGCTGGGAGGCTGTGACCACGGCTCTCATCAGAGAAGGCCTGATTTTCCAGCCAGCCCTCCTTGTCAAACTCTCGATGTTGAAAGAAAGATCTTAAATCATCTCTAATTCTGACTGCTTGAAATGTGCCTCATTGTGGATTACTTCTAGAGGCTAAAAATAGCTTCCCCGTCATCAAGACGAGGGGACTTCCAGTTCGGGGAGATGTTTGCAGGGCCGTTGCCGCCTGCGTACCCTGGTGCTCTGATTACCTTGCACCTGGCACATGAATTCAGAGCTGAGGGTGCACCTGTGGCCAGTGAGAGGCCTTCCATGCAGGGGCCTGAGCTCCTAAGAGCTGGCTCTGCAGGCACTGAGCAGCTGTCTCTGGAGACATTCAAGTGTAAGCGGAGTCATTTGTCTGAAAGACCCGAGGGGGGGTCCCAGCATCAGAGCTGAGTTTTCCCAAGGAGGATGCTGTCATTCAAAGACCACCTCTGCACAGTCCTCACTGAGATGAGAATGAGGGCCCCCACGTCACAGACAGGCACAGGAGAGCTGCAGCAATTCTCTTGATTGTGTGCTGGCTGCTGCCCTGTCCACATCTCATCCCACATCTGGGCTCATTGACTGGGACTTGACCTGAGGACGGTCTGGCATGATGGGAGGTGACATCTGTATAATAAGGCCCCCTGGGAATTGCCGCTGCCTCGGAAGAGCCTGTGGACACCTTGAGCGTGGCGTCCTCTGCTGCCTGTGCTCTGGAGCTGGTGCCAGGGACCATTGTGACTCCAAGTGGAAACCGGATCCTGGCTCCTGGTCCTGCTCAGTACCTGCAGGGGTGTGAAATTGCTCACAGAGTATGGAGTGTGAGCCAGCCAGGCCGCCCCTTCACCCCTTCAGGTGGCAGCTTCTCGGGGACATTCACACATTTCTCTGCATTTTCCAGCTGCTAATTAGTGGCATTCTCATTTCGCTTAATCACCAAGAGGAGAAAGCCCAGAGCCGCTCTTCAATTAGCGGGTAGGAAGTGTTGCTTTCTTGCCTATTGATGTGTGTCTGGGCTGCAAGAATGGCTCCTGGGTGAGTGTGTGGCTTCTGGGCGCCCTAGGGAGGGGAGTCTGGAGCTCCCCCAGCAGGCTCCCGGGGAGGCACCGATGCCCACACAATGTGCCCCCCCCCCTTGTGTGGGGCTGTGAATAATTCTGCTCACACACAGCCCCCCCTTCCCCCAAGACTGCACAGGGGCCTTTGTTTCATCTTTGGCTGGTTTGCACCTAGGAGCATTTACCTGATTTAAACTTTGGGTTCTTTTCTTCTCAGCCACTCTTTACATTTCAGAATAAGTCTTCCCAGCAGAGCCGATGCAGTTACAAGAGCAGGGACGGGGCCCGCTGCGTGGAGCACTTGGCACTTCTCAGTCATTCAGCAGTGCTCTGCGTGGCAGAGGCGGGGCAGGCACTGTGCTAGGCGCAGAGGGCTTGTGGTGACAAGGTGCGAGGGGATGGCTCCGCTCTCAGGAGCCGCCAAGGCGTTACTCTGTGTGTCTTTGGTCCTGCACGGAGTAGCTGTTAGAGCCAGGGCACATCCATGGAGGCCAGGCTGGGCTCACGTGCAGGTCCCGCCGTGAGGCCGACCCTGCCCTATGGACAGTGGGACATGTCTCAAGCCCAGAACCTTTTCCATGCCTGTAATTTTTCTCATGGGCTAGGACAACAGGTGATGGGGCCATAGACCCTTGTGTAGCTGGCCTTGGTCCCCAACGTGACACTGACAGACGCAGCTGGAAGCAGACGCTGATGGCTGCAGTAACGTTCGGAGATGTTGGTAGGTTCCCTACTCCCTGATGGACGGCAGCTCTCGGGGAATTCTGAAGCATGATCAGTGTTGTGGGGCTCAACTGATGGGCCTGGCGGGCACCAGGAGGTATTGCGGTTTTTCAGTGAGCCATAATATACCCCGGCGCTTGTGCCTGCCCACAGCCTCAGCTGGCCCCTTCACCACCTCAGGATTGGAATGCCTGGGCAAGAGGTGTTGAGCACAGCCATTGAGATGTGTGCATCATTACACATCAGAGTGCCTGGGGTCAGTTTCCAGCCGCCCTTCTGCCAAGACAGACCCCAGGAGGAGGCTCAAGGAATTGAGTTTTTCCTTGTGCATGGAGGACCTGGATTGAGTTCCTGGCTCCTGACTCTGGCCCTGGCTCAGTCCCAGCTGTTAGAGGCATTTAGGAAGCAAAAACAGCAGATGGGCGCTCTGGCTGTCTACCTGCCTACCTACCTATTACATACCTACCTCTCAAATAGTGGAAAAAAAAAAAAAAAAAAGAAATCCGAATTCATTCTGCCAGCGTTCCCCCGTGTGTTGAGAATCTGGGTCCCAGATGCCCAGAGAGACCTGGAGAGGTGACCCACACACGATGTAGTCAGGCGTGGGTGCCACCAGCTGGGGCAAGGCCCCTTCCTTCCCCGTGAGTGTGTCTACGTCTCCACAGTGGCCTCACAGGCCCTCTCTTGCAGCTCTGCTTTAGGGGTGATGTGCGCTGATGTGGGTACAGTGGCCCGGGACGGGCCAAGAGCCCTGCAGCTGGCGGCTGATTGCCAGACCCCACTTCCATCACCCGGAAGGTGCCGGGCATCTGTTCTCCTGGACATCCAGTGGATGAGGAGTTTGATTTCTCCACCAGCATTTCCTACAAGCAAAATGCTCCTGTTGAAGGGGAGGGGATGAACCCAAGCCTGCCTGTGCCTCCAGCAGCGACGTGCCTGGTGACTGCCACACACGTGTCATGTTGTGAGGGCGCACGCGTCAGTCACCCCTGCCGGCAGTGACTTTGGCTTTTTCGGGAGGATCAGATCAGAGGCTCCTGTCGTGCTCTCCAGGAAGGCTCTCTTGTCTCAGTAATCTCTCAGCGAACTTCCTCTGGGGAACGGTGATCCCCGACTTCAGCAGTCGGGCCCCTGGTGGCTCCCACTGCCAGCCTGGCTGGCGCAGGGATGGCTCAGTGTGTGGGCACACCTTCCGTGTGCACCCTGAGGAGTCTCCTCGGAGTCGTTGTGTGATGTAACCCAGGCATGCTCTGGGGGTGTGGAGGTGACCTTGCCCCATTAGAGGGCTGGAGTCTGGGGCTCAGCACAGCTCACTGAGCCTCTGTCCCCAGCTGCGTGTGGGTGTGGGCCATTGTCAGCCTGGCCCTTTCCTCCCCACCCTCTCCATCTTCTCCCTGACGGCTCCATTCTGGTCGCTGGAAGCATGCATTCCCAGAGGGTACAGTCAGGGAACCCCAAGCTAAGAGCCCCGCTGCCTGGGCTGCGTCTCCAGCTCTGCCCCCGTATGGGCCTCAGTTTTCCCATTGGCACATCCAAGGGTCTTGGCTCTTTTCCCGAATGGATGAGGACACGTGGTCTTTGTGGAGCCTTTTACAGAATCTCCAAGGTGCAGTCTCATGAAGTCAGGCCAGCTGCAGCTCCAGGCCTGCTGATCCGGAATTACTCAGGGCGCTGACCCTGGGTCTGCACCTAATGAGGACGAGCGTGGGGGCGCAGAGGAGGGCCGGGCTGAGTCTCGAGGCTGCTGTGGAGCAGAAAGCAGCCTGGAGGTGAAGGAGGACCCAGAGCCGCCATCTGCATCTAGACCATCGTGCAGTGTGCAAGGGAGGGGCAGTTTCCTGAGGAAGGGTGCTTTAGCTGGGGCCTAAGGGCGAGTAGGAGCTGGCAGGTGGAGGCTGGGACAAGGGGAGTCCCAAACCTGGACCCTTTGAGCAGACTCTGAGGGGCAGGGAGAGGGCCAGGGTAGCCGCAGCTAGGGGGTTGCAGACACTGAACTGATTGCTGTACACATCATCCCACTACACACACACACACACACACACACACACACAAATATGAGACCACAAACCACAAGCAGCAAAGCCAGGCCCAGGCACATGGGAAGCAGCAGTGCCCCTTGCTCTGCCAGCACCACTGACCACCTGGTTGCAATGTGTGCCCACGCCATAGGAGCAGCAGCAGTCGGGCCATGTTAACTAGATGGTGTAGAACGGGTGAGCACCCACATCTGCAGCGTGAGAGGGGCGGGGGTGTGGTTTGTGAGGGGAGAGATTCTTTGGAAAGAGGAATCCCTGGAAATGAGTGAGAGGAGAGGATTGAAAAGAAACTCCTTGGCGGTGCAGAGCCCGGAAAACACTTATTTGTTCTCTCGGAACACTCTGGGATCGCTGCTCACAACTGGCTGCGGTTGTCGAGATGTGCAAGACTCAGAGCCTGCGGGGGTGATCTCCACAGCCTGTCCCTAAGTTCTGTGACCTTGCAAGTTTCCAGGAGAGCCTGGGATCCAGCAGCTCCTGCTTGGGGGACCTGCTTGCATCCTCCCCTATTAGCAGTGCTGTGGGGGCAGGTAGCTAGGGTCTGACTCTACATCCTGTCTCCCAGCTGCTGGGTATCTCGAGGCCACCGGCCATACCTGCTGAGGTTTGCGTGGTCCCCAAGGATACACGTGTGGGAATCTTGGTCCCCAGTGTGAAGATCCTTGAGGTGGTAGAACCCATGAGAGGTGGGGCCTAGTGGGAGGTTGTCGGGTCATGGGGGAAGGGATTATGGCTGGGCGGGCAGAGTGAGGGGGTTGTGGAGGGAGTGGGTTGTGTGAAGTGAGTCGGCCCATACACTTAGTCCCTTCTGTGATGTAGCCAGAGCGGGGTGAGTGGGTGGGGAGGGGTACCCCTTGCCAGAGGCTGCACAGATGGGACCCCTAGTCTTGGACTTTGGGACTCCCAACCTTGTGCCCTTGTGGAACACTGGTCTCAGGCGTTTTTTTTTTTTTTGGTTTTTTTTTTAAGATATTTATTTATCTGAAAGAGTTACTTGGAGAGAGGAGAGGCTGGGTGGGGGATCTTCCATCCACTGGTTCTGTCCCCAATTGACTGCAGTGGTCAGAGCTGCACCAATCCAAATCGGGAGCCAGGAGCTTCTTCTGGGTTTCCCACGTGGTTACAGGGGTCCAAGCACTTGGGGCCATCTTCTACTGCTTTCCCAGGCCATAGCAGCAAGCTAGATGGAAAGTGGAGCAGCCAGGACTTGAACTGGCACCATATGGGATGCCGGCACTGCAGGAGGCAGCTTTACCCACTACCCACTACCTCACAGCACTGGCTCCCCTCAGGCGTTTTGCTAGAACAGCAGAGTGGTCTCATACAGTCCCCCGTGAGCAGCTTCTACTGTCGCCTTTTATAAGGTTACAAAGATGAGAGAAGCACACTCTGAGAGCCATGCCAGCACTAACCTCTTAATTCCCAGCCCGTTCTCGTGACAAGAGTGAGCAGGGCACTGTTTGAATTAGGATCTTCCTTGTCTACTGCTTCTCAAGGCTGGCCTTGCCATCCCTGGGCAGGGAAGCAGAGTAGCTGAAGGCCCCGTGAGTGGAAGTGGGGCCCTGCAGTCGCATGACCCAGCCCACATCCTGTCTTGCAGGTGCAGCCCCTGCGCCCAGGCTCGTCAACCATCATGATCCACGACTTGTGCCTCGCCTTCCTGGCCCCGGCCAAGGCCATCATTCACGTCTCGGACATTCAGGAGCTGTACGTGCGTGTGGTTGACAAGGTCAGTGGAAGCATCCTGACGCAGGCCCCCCATCTTCACATGGCAGAAAGCGGGAGACTGAGGTGGCTCTGGCGAGGTGTCTGCCCTTTGCCCTTTGCTTCTGCCCCTGGTTTCTGCTTCCCTCCGCCCACTCCAAGTTGCTGTGAGCTGCTGTGAGCAAGTGCTGGCTCTTGCTCCCTTCATTCCGTGTGGCTGTGCAGAGCCACCTCCCAGATGATATTTCTCCGTCCCGGCTGACATCAGTAAAGCTTGGCAGTAAATCCTGCTGCAAGTCGTCTCCAAATTAGCCTTGGCTTGCGTGTGTGTCCCCCTGTGGTGTGGGCTGCTAACCAGCTGGGCACACGCCTTGCTCAGAGCTTGCGCCCCAGCAGGCCGGTTTCAGAGTCTGGAATTTCAGTGGCAAGTGAGTGAAACCCACTTGCACCAAGTGCTCTTGCACAAGTCCTAGATGGAGGTGGTTCTTCAGTGTAGGTGGAGGAGCTGCAAGGACTCCAAGCTGCTGAGGGGCCTAGAGCTGGGCTTCTCGAGGTGGCTGTCAGGACCCTGTGTCCCCGAGTATCCCCCGAGGACCCCGTGTCCCCGAGTATCCCCCGGGGACCCCGTGTCCCCGAGTATCCCCCGAGGACCCCGTGTCCCCGAGTGTCCCCCGAGGACCCCGTGTCCCCGAGTATCCCCCGAGGACCCCGTGTCCCCGAGTGTCCCCCGAGGACCCCGTGTCCCCGAGTATCCCCCGGGGACCCCATGTCCCCGAGTATCCCCCGAGGACCCCGTGTCCCCGAGTGTCCCCCGGGGACCCCGTGTCCCCGAGTATCCCCCGAGGACCCCGTGTCCCCGAGTATCCCCTGGGGACCCCGTGTCCCCGAGTATCCCCCGAGGACCCGTGTCCCCGAGTATCCCCCGAGGACCCCGTGTCCCCGAGTATCCCCCGAGGACCCCGTGTCCCCGAGTATCCCCCGAGTATCCCTGTCCCCGAGTATCCCCCGAGGACCCCGTGTCCTCGAGTGTCCCCCGAGGACCCCGTGTCCCCGAGTATCCCCCGAGGACCCCGTGTCCCCGAGTGTCCCCCGAGGACCCCGTGTCCCCGAGTATCCCCCGGGGACCCCGTGTCCCCGAGTATCCCCCGGGGACCCCGTGTCCCCGAGTATCCCCCGGGGACCCCGTGTCCCCGAGTATCCCCCGAGGACCCCGTGTCCCCGAGTGTCCCCCGAGGACCCCGTGTCCCCGAGTATCCCCCGGGGACCCCGTGTCCCCGAGTATCCCCCAGGGACCCCGTGTCCCCGAGTATCCCCTGAGGACCCCGTGTCCCCGAGTATCCCCTGAGGACCCCGTGTCCCCGAGTATCCCCCGGGGACCCCGTGTCCCCGAGTATCCCCCGAGGACCCGTGTCCCCGAGTATCCCCCGAGGACCCCGTGTCCCCGAGTATCCCCCGAGGACCCCGTGTCCCCGAGTATCCCCCGAGTATCCCTGTCCCCGAGTATCCCCCGAGGACCCCGTGTCCCCGAGTGTCCCCCGAGGACCCCGTGTCCCCGAGTATCCCCCGAGGACCCCGTGTCCCCGAGTATCCCCCGAGGACCCCGTGTCCCCGAGTGTCCCCCGAGGACCCCGTGTCCCCGAGTATCCCCCGGGGACCCCGTGTCCCCCGGGGACCCCGTGTCCCCGAGTATCCCCCAGGGACCCCGTGTCCCCGAGTATCCCCTGAGGACCCTGTGTCCCCGAAAAGCAGGATGCTGAGGCAGCTCAGGCTGTTTGGCAAGCTCGTATCCCCCACCCAGCCTCAAACCTTCCTTTGCTAATTTTCTTTCCACTGCTAATTTGATAACCAGATGTCTGCTTCTTCACTGAGCATTGCTGGCATTTGTGTCCTAACATTCTTGCTGTATGTATTAGACACTGCCAGTCAATGAGCAGTTATTAACCCCCTGTTGTATGCCTGATGCTGTGCCAAGCTGTGTTTTTTCCCTCCTCCCTAATTAGACAGTTATTTAAAAGTGGGGAGTGGGATTTATGCCTCTTGAGTATCCCCATGCCCCTCTGTATACAGTAAGCACTTAGTCATTTTTCGGCTGGTGGTGACTTACCACGGGTCCCAGGTCTGTGAGTTTGAGGTTGGTATGCTGGCTCAGAGGTGGGGAAATGGGTCGTTCCCAGGCGGCCCATGACCACGTGTCCCCCACGAGGCAGGTGGAGATCGGGAAGGCGGTCAAGGCCCATGTCCGCGTGTTGGACTCCTACAAGCAGCCTTTCCTGGCCTCGTACTTTGCCTTCATGGAGCTGAAGCTGCGTGCAGCCTCCCAGATCGTCACTCTGGTGTGAGTCCTCCCAGGGGTCAGGAGGGCATCTCGGGGGCAGCGCTGGCCCCATGGGTCCCAGCCCTTCCCTGTATTACAGGGTCCTGGATGAAGCTCTGGACAAGTACACCACCACATTCCTCGTCCACGGCACAGCCATCGGCCAGACCAGTCTGACCGCCAGCGTGATCGATAAAGCCGGACAGAGAATCAGCTCGGCCCCACAGCAGATAGAAGTAAAGCGATTCCTTTGCACCATGCGCCCGTGGCCCCTGCAGGGGAGGGGTCTCTCCTGGGATAGGCTGGAAGTGCTAGTGACGGTCCAGACAGACACTCCAGAGAGGCTGTGTTACGGTCGCTGTGCTGTGTCCTCTGATCAAAAAGCAGCTGTCACCAGGCCCAGTGGTCTGGGAGGCAGCAGTTAGGCTGGAGGAACCTATAGGAGCGATGGACTTATCTCCACTTCCCTCTGTGGCATGGGGGCCAGGTGGCTTTGGGGAGTGTGCCATGTCTTGGGGCAAGGGGACAGGCAAGACCTGCTCCTGGAGAGCAGTGGCCTGCCAGGAGCTGCAGACTGATTTCAGCTGACGTGGGCAGGAGCTTGCTCTCGCTTGGTTCTGAACCTGAGCCAGTGAGCTTCTGTCTCTGTAGAGCTGACCCCTGGAGAAGGCAGTTCTTGCACCATGTCCGTGGGTGACACGGACTGACGTGTGGTGTTAGGTTTGACAGGAGCCCTGCAGCCCTGGCCAGGACTTCCGGCCACGTGTGTCTGTTAGTGGCTGTCGAAGGCACCTGCCCATGTCCTCCGCTGGGGCTTGGGCATGCGGGGTCTGCCAGGCTTCATTAATCCCCATCGTGAAGCCAGGGCAGGCAGTTTGTGCCTACTGAAGGAAGCACACCTTTCTGCTCCTGGTGAGGAGGAATTCATTTGTGCCTATAAATAGCACGGCCCTGTGAAGATTAATCCCCACACATAGAACAGCCCTTGGCTGGCTGGTGTGTGCACTTACCTCCAAGCCCCTCTTATGCTCCAGCCCAGCAGGGACTTGGGGCAAAACAGGAGGCAGGGGTGGGGCATGGCTCTCTCTGTACCTGCACACCAGTCTTTGCCCTGGCATGGCCCTGCCTGTTGATCCCCTTTTTTCTCCCTGGAAGATACTAAAGGCATGGAGGTAGAGAACTATCCTAAGGCATTTTTTTTCCTGTAGAAATTTGGAGAGGGTAAAAGGCAACCTTCCAAAGAAGAGTTGGCACTTTTAAAGGCAACGGTTGTGCGCAGTCTCCCTAGGACTGGTCAGGACTCAGCATGCAGGACCCTCCTCTGAGCCCGTGAGCCTGGGGGGCCCAGGCCGAGCTGGTACTGCTGGCCCAGACCACAAGCTGAGAACCTCTGCTCTGGGGCCTTTTGGGCAGAGCAAAGTTCCTTGTCTGCTGTGGGTCAGGGGTCTGGTGAGGTGGGAGAAAGTCGCAAACAGCAGAACACACCCCAGAGAGGCTGTGCCTCGGCTGCTGTTGAGGGCATAGGGCATCCTGAGCTGGCCCAGGACCCTGGGCACCCGGAAGTTGCTCTGCCCAAGGCTGTGCCCTCCCAGAGTGTCCTGTGTGAGCACACATGGCCGTGTGAGCTGGGAACACATCAGTCCCCGTGTCTTGTGTCTCCACACACAGGTCTTTCCCCCGTTCATGCTGATACCCAGGAAGGTGACGCTGATCATCGGGGCCACCATGCAGGTAGGAGCCAAGCAGTCCATCCGCCTGCCCTGGCTCCAGGGGCGCCCTAAGGAAGGTCTCCGCCTGCACCCGACTGCAGACAGCTGTGCTGGGCAGCTTCTGCGGGGCTGACAGGTGCCTCCGTTTCTCACCCCTCAGATCATCTCCGAGGGCGGTCCCCAGCCTCAGTCCAACATCCTCTTCTCCATCAGCAATGCAAGCGTCGCCGCCGTGAGTGGTGCCGGGCTGGTGCGTGGGCTTGCCATTGGCAACGCCACAGTGTCTGGGGTCGTGCAGGCCGTGGACGCGGAGACTGGAAAGGTTGTCGTCATCTCCCAGGTAGCAGATGGTGACCTGGGGTGGGAAGCTCTGGGGCTGGGTGATGCCTTGGGTCCTGGTTTGGCTCTGCCTCCCAGGACAGGCGCTCTGTAAGACTGTGGGCCATCAGCCCGTGTATTCCGGGGCTGTCCCTCTCCTGGCTGTCTCCCCAGTTCTAGCCACTGCTCACAGGACATGGGTACCCAACACCCCACTCACACCCCAGGGACATTCCTACCAAGAGTGCTGGCTGTTCCTATGGCAGCCCCTTAACCGAGCACATGGCGCCTGCCTCTGTTAGTCTTGGCCCTTTTGTTTGTTTGCTGCTGTCCCCATTTGCAGAGGAAACCAAGGGACCCCTTGTGGCCCACGGCCGCTGGGTGACCATGCTGGGACATGGCTCCAAGAGGTGCCTGTGGAAGGGGAGCATGCTGTGCCTGGGTCGTGCAGCCTGTGTCTTCAGAGGGGTGTGCTACAAGTAGATAATTGAAACTCGATCGTGTTTTGGACCTGCGTTTGTCTTTCCTGGAGATCAAGAAAGCCTGAGTCACCACGGGTGTCTTGCTCAGCCAGAGGTTAAGTTAGTGTCCAAGTGTCTTGCTGGGGCAGGACAACACCTGACGGCTTTTCCAGGGCACCGGGGGAGCTGAAAGCTGAGTCATCGGCCCCTTCTGCCCACGTCTCTGCCCGCGCTGTTGGCCCTGACTCGGAGCAGGTGCGAGTCAGCATCTGGAAAGACTGACAGTTTCCCTTCCTTTCCAGGGGGAGGGTCCCCGCTGGCACTCTGGAGAGGAGGTGGGAGATCATTTCCACCTCCTGGGAAAGGCTCGGGCGTTGTGCCTGGCGCCCTTCACCCACAGTGATTGCAGAAGTACCTGAAGGACGTGCAGGCTCGCTCAGCTGTGCCGGGAGCCTGGGCCACAGGAGGGACCTTGAGGCACGTTGCTTGCCTGGGGCTGAGTGCTTGGTTCCTCAGAACCCAGCTGCCCCAGTTCTTGTCCACAGTTAGGTCCCCTGGCAGTGCTCTGAGCTGCTCTGAGCCCAGAGTGCCGGTGCCAGTGCCAGGACCCAGGGCTGGCCCCAGGTCCTTGTTACCCAAAGCTGTGTTTGCGCCAACGTGGAGTTTGTTGCCTGCCTCCTTTGGCCAGCCGATTCCACATCTGCCTCCAACTGTGCCGGTTACACTGCAAAGGGCTGCATGACTCACAGGTGGATGTCCCAGTTCGGGGCATCAATCGTGTAGACAGCAGGAGGGCACTGACAGTGTAGTGGGACTGGCGGGGCGGGGCCCGGAGAATGAGATGCAGAGGGGGTGGTCCAGGAACCAACTCTGATTCCTCCCCAGGGCCCAGGTGGCTGAAAGGGCAGCCGCTAGAAACTCAGTCCCAGTGCACTCTGCCAGGCACCACCTCACAGCCAGCCCTCTGCAGCCTGACTCTGCACCCACGACCTGGCCAGTCGAGGAGGTGCTGGGGAAGGGCGCTGGTGGTCCTAGTCTGACAAGGGACTGCACCACCGCCCCCCTCAGGAGGAACTTTGTAAAGCTCAGCCAGGCAGAGGCCTGGCCTGGGTGGGGCCCATGTGTCCACATGAAGCTTCTGACTGGTCAGATGCTTCCAGTCCAAGTCACACAGAACCGTTATTCCCAGGCCGAGGGCTGGCCCAGACTGGCAGGAGGAGGCTGAACCACGAGGCAGACAAAGGAAAGGAAGGGAATGGTGCTCACGGGGCACCTGTGAGAGGCCAGGCCTCAGATGGGCTCAGCCTGGGCACAGAGGCTGGGGGGTTTAATAGTCTGAGTTCAGCATGAGTTACCAGCACCATGAAGCAGGAACGCTGTCTTCAAGCAGGCCAATAGGAGCATGGAGTTCAGAATGCAGAGGGTGTAAAATTGAGTCTAATGGCACTCTGCCAGGCTCCTCCACTTGTCCTGTGCCCTGCTTGTTCAGCCAGATGGGCTGGGTTTGGAGTTGGGGGGCTCTAGAGACCTGTTTGGGTGTGGAGAGGTGACTGCCAAGGCTGGACAGGAGCAGACTCTAGGCCCTGCTGCTGTTTGCAGTGCTGACCTAGAGCAGCTGGACCAGAAGATGAGGCTGGGGCTCCTGGGGCGTGGAGAAGGACGTGCCCAGTTTGCGGGGCTAGGCACCCGCTGTAGAGTCCGTGGCAGAGGAGCACAGACTCCTAGATGTCCTCTTGGTGTCTTTTAGCCACGTGACTGGGCAGGGCCTCCTTTTCTTGGAGGGGTCCCTTCCTGAAACCCCCTTGCTTACCCGGCCTCTGCCATCCTGCCTGAGCCCCCAAGCCCTCTCCCCAGGACATTGTGGAGGTGGAGGTGCTGCAGCTCCGGGCCGTGAGGATCCGCGCCCCCATCACACGCATGAGGACCGGGACCCAGGTGAGACAGGAACTTGTCATGAGTCCAAGGTGTTCAAACCCCGGCTCCAAGTGAGCCACTGGTGGAGGACAGTCCATTGTGTGCTGGAGCACGGCTGCCCTGGCCCCTTCATCCGCTGCCCGCAGTGTTCCACGGGGCTCTGCTCCAGCTTCAGCCCCGGATACACCTGTTGCTGCTCTCTGAAGTTCTTTTAGTGCAGCGTTTGTCCCGTTGGGGTCCGCGTGCACTGCTCCTCCAGGAGACTGCCCCTCCCCACACCTGACACAGCACCCAGACACACCCAGAGCTCATGTGTTGCCACCACGTAGCCCGCGTCTGCCACCACGTCTGGCTCCGAGCATTAACCCATGTGAGCATCATAACGGCCTCAGGAGCTTAGTGTCGTAATCACCTCCGTGTTGGCGATGAGCGGATGAACACAGAGAGCTCAGACTGTGTGCTCAGCTCACGCACCTGTGCTTGGCAGTGCTGGGACTCCATGGTCAGGCTGCCTTGGCATCTGCGTTTGCGTTTTGCATTGCCTCTCTCTACCTTCTGGCAGACACTTGGCCAAGGGACTGATCTGGTGGATCCTACCAGGCTCACCCACCGTGAGCTACATTAGGAGGGAGCAGCACAGAGGCCTGAAGATGGTGGAGCAGGGCGAGCTGTGCTGCCTGGGGCGGGGCAGCTACAGAGCTGGGCATCCCACAGCTGCAGGGGCCGTTCCAGAGGTCGTCCCTGGGCTGGGGTAGGGGGCGGGAAGGGTTGCATCCTAAGCAGGAGGCAGACAGGTTAGGAAGGGGCCGGTTTGACCTCTGGTCAGATCACGTTTCCTGAGACCTTCACAAGCCTGCACCATGCCCTTCTCTGGCTTGGGAAGATGTGGGCACAGCTCCCACTGCATGCAGGAGGCAGGAAAGCTGTGGGGGATGTTCCTAGCATGGGGACGCAGGGGTCTCAGGGCCTGGCTTCTCCTTATAGATGCCTGTGTATATCACCGGGATCACCAACAACCAGAATCCTTTCTCCTTCGGCAATGCTGTGCCAGGCCTGACCTTCCACTGGTCCGTCACCAAGCGGGACATTCTGGACCTCCGAGGGCGGCACCAGGAGGTAACCCCCTGCCCCTGAGCCCTCTGCCACCTCCTGCCCTGGGGTCCGGAGCCTCACAGGAAGTCCTTGTCTTCACGCCCACGGCACTGTTTCTCCTAAACACCCACCTGCACACAGGGTGTGCAGGAACCTCCTCTAACAGAAGGCAGTGCTCCAGAGCATCACAGAGGCCACTCTTAGGGCAGATACCTCCTGTCCCCCACCTGCTGTGGCCAGGGTCCTGGGCCTGGCCCAGGGGATCCATGGGCTGTGGGCAGCAACCTGTGAGTAGAGCAGGCTCTGTGGGGCATCCTGCAAGGCCCGGTGTCCTGAGGGTGGGGTCATCGCTCACTACACATCAAGGCCTGAGACATGGCCCGTGAAGAACCCCAGCTTGTGTCTCAGCCAGCGTTTGCTGGAAGGAGGCGGTGAGCAGATACAACCGAGGCGGGAAGGCAGGCAGCTGTCACCCTGGACCCGAGGGCTGGGCCAGCGCTGCCCTGCAGCTCTGCCTCAGTGACCCTGGGCCCCAGGCTTCTTCCCTGAAAACGCACCTCATGTCTTGCCCAGGCATCCATCCGGCTCCCCTCGCAGTACAACTTTGCCATGAATGTGTTCGGGCGGGCAAAAGGCCGGACAGGGCTGAGGGTGGTGGCCAAGGCTGTGGACCCCTCTGCCGGGCAGCTGCATGGCCTTGCCCAGGAACTCTCGGATGAGATCCAAATCCAGGTAAGGGAAGGCGGGCAGAACCACGTGTGCCTTTCTCCCCCAAGGCCTCGCAGCTCCATGCCAGCACTTCTGTTTTTTTTTTTTTTTTTTTTTTTTTTTTGACAGGCAGAGTGGACAGTGAGAGAGAGAGACAGAGAGAAAGGTATTCCTTTGCCGTTGGTTCACCCTCCAATGGCTGCCGCGGTCGGCGCGCTGCGGCCGGCGCAACGCGCTCATCCGATGGCAGGAGCCAGGTGCTAGGTGCTTTATCCTGGTCTCCCATGGGGTGCAGGGCCCAAGCACTTGGGCCATCCTCCACTGCACTCCTGGGCCACAGCAGAGGGCTGGCCTGGAAGAGGGGCAACCGGGACAGAATCTGGCACCCCGACCGGGACTAGAACCCGGTGTGCCGGCGCCGCAAGGCGGAGGATTAGCCTGTTGAGCCACGGCGCCGGCCAGCACTTCTGTTTTTGGCCCAGAGCCCGGGACTGGGGATACTGCTGTGAGGCAGGGCTAGGCTCCTATGGCCAATAGGGGGGCTCGGTGTGCAGTGCAGTGGGGGCCAAGGGATAGGGCCAGCCGAGGAATGACAACCCGGGGAGGGAGGAACCTGTCCCCAGGCCGGGAGTCTGGAATAACTTGGTGTGGTCCAACAGCAGCAGGTCGTTTTGAGCGCAGGGTCTGGGGTGTACCTTTCATCTTGGGAAGAGGATGGAGCTTGTTTACTTATCTATGTTTATTTAAGAAACACAGGGCACTCACAAGAGTTTTTTTTTTTTTTTAAAGATGTATTTTCTTAATTTGAAAGGCAGAGTTAGAGAAAGAAGTCTTCTGTTCATTGGTTCACTCCCCAAATGGCTGCAATGGCTGGGACTAGGCTGTTCAAAGCCAGGAGCCAGGAGCTTCCTCTGGGACTCCCACATGGGTTCAGGGACCCAAGCACCTGGGCCACTTTCCACTGCTTTCCCAGGTGCATTAGCAGGGAGGGGGATTGGAAGTGGAGCAGCCAGTGACCATAGGGGATGCTGGTGTTGCAGATGGTGGCTTAACCTGGGAGGCCCCAGCGCTGGCCCCCATCTTCACTCTGTCTGATAGTTGACCCATCTAGTCTTTAAGTGAAGCCTGACAGGCAGGTATGCAAGAAAAGTCAAGGTTTGAGGTCATATCATGAGTGGAAGATGACCTTGGACAGAGTGTGCTGAGTTAGCAGAGCCTGAGAGAGGGAGGGAACCTGCTCAGAGCCCAGCAATTCTCCCAGCCAGGGCCCTGCCGCCATAACTCTTGGCTGCGTTCCACCTGCTTGCCAGCTGGGGCTTTGATGGAGTCTGTCCCTCTGTAGAACAGGGCACTGCAAGTGGCTCTGAAGAGCATTTTCAGTTTCACATATCTCCCTCTGCTGATCTGGGACCCACTGACCCCTGGGTCCACCTAAGCTGAATGGGACCCCCAAGTATCATGAGAAAGAGGCAGGCTCCAGCCCCATTCCTCAGGAAGAATTCAGCAATTTCTGTCCCATGCATGGCCCAGTCAGGAACAGTAAGACAGTTCTTAAAGAAGCACCTTGGGTACTGACGCTGTGGCGCAGCAGGTTAAAGCCCTGGCCTGAAGTGCCAGCATCACATATGGGTGCCGGTTCTAGTCCCGGCTGCTCCTCTTCCAATGCAGCTCTCTGAAACAGCAGATACACAGCATGTACACATACAGACATGTGCACACACCCGAACCCTGTTAAAGAAACAACATGCATGCACACAAATATGTAAACACATCCAGACAGACAAGTACACATGCAGAAACTCATGCAGTACACCCCAACCCTGACACACAGATACACAGACATGGACACAGATGTATACCTAGGCAGGTGTGTACGTGGAGAAATGCACACCCGGAGACACATGGACATTCAGAGAAGCACCTAAACACGGTGAACACACATAGATACAGGTGCATGGACATAGACGTACACACATAGAAACACACCCCCAGATGTGTGGATGAAGATGCACGGACACAGACACGGAAAAGCATATATACACACCCAGCGTGCACATACACATACATAGGCACACACAGATCTGTATGTATATGAAGACACATAAATACACAGACGCATAGAAAAGCATGAACAGATAATCACAGGCACACACACAAGCCACAGACTGTCATACAAACGCTTGTCTGGCAAGGACGATCCCTTTTCCACCATTCTGCAGAGAAGGGAACCTAGGCTTAGGGGTGCAGCTGGAACCCAGAGGTGCTAGGCAGCAGGTGGACCAGGCCGATTCCTCTGGGAAAAGCACCAGGCGGTGCTGCTCAGGCCCTTTGGCTGCAGTGCTCAGAAGCCAGGGTAGGTAGCCATCAACTGCAAGGGGCCCTAGAGGAGGTGTAGATGGTGTCCTGTGAGGAGCTGTGCAGAGCAGGGGTGGAGTTCCCGGTGGGTGCAGGCACTGTGGGCCCCGCTGTTCCTGGGGCTGATGGGGTCAGGCTGGATCCAGTGCTATCGGGTTGCTCAACTGCTGGGCAGAATTGAACTGAATTCAGGGCACGGCCCTGCAGCCTGGCAGAAGTGAATGAGTGAGGGAGGGCCAAGTTGGTGGGATGGGGGTGATTCTGAGATGGGGTGGCAAGGGGCAGCTGCCTCGGGAAGAGACAGAGGCTCAGTCCGGGCAGAGCTGTGCCCAAGCAGAACCTTGGGCCCTGCACGTGCACACCCTGGCAGGGAGCCCTCTCGAATGGAGGGAGAGGATTCAAATCCTGGCTCGGTGAGGCTGCTGCCAGGAGTGCGAGCAGGCCCTGCCTGCTGTTTCTTACCTCTCTTACAGCTCTACCCTCCCCATCCTGCCCCAGCTACCTGCTAGGAGCTGCCCAGTGGGTTCCTGGTCTCCGCTCTCACATGAGCTCGCAGGTGCCTGGGCCGGGCATCACCCCTGTGGAGCACAGGCAGTGACACTGCCCTCTTCTCCAGGTGTTTGAGAGGCTGCGGCTGCTGGGCCCTGCTGTCGAAGCAGAGCAGATACTCATGGCACCCAACTCACTTCTGAGGCTGCAGACAAACAGGTGCGTGGCTCAGCCCTGCTTCCAGGCTTGTCCCTGACACTGCACTTGTCAAAGTCAGCGGGAGCTGGGTGCTCTTGGTGGATGCTGGACTCGGGCAGCCTCTGCATCCCTGCTGTCCCTGGCTGCCCACATCCTCCACTGCCCTGCCTGCGTCTCCCCCTCCCCTGCCTGCTCTGAAATCTACTCTTCAAAACAGAGACCATATACTAATGTGGAATGCTCGATCTTCCAAATGCCCCTGTGGGTTTTTAAAAAAACATTTATTTATTTACTTATTTATTTTATTTATTGAAAGAGTTACAGAGAGAGAGAGAGAGAGACAGACAGAGATCTTCCACCCTCTGGTTCACTCCCCAAATGGCTGCAGTAGCTGAGTTTGGGGCGGTCTGAAGCCAGGAGCCAGGTGTGTCTTCCAGATCGCCTATGTAGGTGCAGGGGTCCAAGGACTTGGGACATCTTCTGCTTTCTCAGGCACATTAGCAGAGAGCTAGATCAGAAGTGGAGCAGCTGGGACTCAAACTGGTGCCCATATAGGATGCCGTCACTGCCAACAGCGGCTTGACTCACTTCGCTACAGCACTAGACCCTGACCCCTGTGGTTTAAATATTTATTTATTTGCAAGTTAGAGTTACACACAGGGAGAAGGAGAGACAGTGAGAGAGAGTTCCTCCATCTGCTGGTTCATTCCCCAATTGGCCGCAAAGGCTGGAGCTGCACCGATCTGAAGTCAGGAGCTTCTTCTGGGTCTCCCATGTGGGTGCAGGGGTGCAAGGACTTGGGCCATCTTCTGCTGCTTTCCTAGGCCATAGCAGAGAGCTGGATAGGAAATGGAGTTTGAGTTGGGTCTCAAACTGGTGCCATATGTTATGCTGACACTGCAGGTGGCAGCTTTACCTGCTACGCCACAGCACTGGCCCCAGCCCCTGTGGTTTTAAGACCCACCGCTCAAAGGGCAGCCCCTGAGGCTGCAGCTGCAGCGGCTCTGGGGACCACAGGAATACACAAACCTCTGGCCCTGCCATGCTGAGGCATGTGCTCCAGCAGGACCCCCAGGCAGCTGTGTGGCCCAGGAGTGTCTGGGAGTTGCGGCTTTGAAGCATGGATGCAAGTGTGGTTCCCACTTCTGATTTCCAGGGGGCAGGCGTCCTTCCTAGGGATGCCTCTGTGTAGGTCACGTAGCCATTGTAGGGCACACGGACTCGCACACGGGGTTTGTTCACCTGGAAGGAGCAAAGTGCCAGCTCTGTGCTGACTCCGGGACGGTGAGACACGTGGCACGCGGTGCCCTGGAGGATAGCTGCAGAGAAGGGCTGTGAGCGTGGCAGGGTGCTGGGATCTGGGGCGGTGCAGGATGGAGAGGAGCGCCTCGTTTATGAGGAAGGGGATGGATGGGGACATGCCCGCAAAGGCAGTACCCCTGCTCAGTCTGCAGGGGGCTGTGGGGCTGGGCAGGGAGGGAGGTGAGAGGTGGCCAGCCCAGGGGCCGGAGGCTTTGCCTCCTGTTTCTTCCATACCAGTGACCATGCAGAGTGTAAGATGCTGTCTGATGTGGCTCCTTCCCTGTGGGCAAAGCCAGTGGCATGCAAACATCCGCCGAGCTGCAGCCCCGGGAAATGGACGCCCGCCCCTCCCCACCTTGATAGAGGAGATGTGGCGGGCCACGGCTGCAGGCAGGGACCGTTAGGACTGGCCTGAAGTCCTGTCCCGCTCATGTCCAGCTGCCTCATTTTAGCAAAGTGACAAGGATTTGTTGCTGAAGTGTCCCTGGGCACTGATGGAATAGTCGCATCCCTCTTGGTGGCCGGCTCCCCGCTAGCCGACTGCAGCCCACACTGCTCTGGGATGTGGGAGGAGCCACGAGCTGCCTGCCACGCTGTCCTTGGAGCCCGTGACTTTCTGACTTGGGTTTCCCGCCGTGACGACTGATGGCCCTGCGGGGCTGAGATTGGACGTTTCTCTTGTCACAGGGGCAGATGGGAGCTGCAGACCACTGGGTCCTCAGTACTGCAGCCTTGCCCGCTGCTGCCTGTCCAAACCCGTCTCTGTTTCCCAAAGGGACAGTGTGGCCTCTCTGAGCTACCGACTCCTGGATGGGCCTGAGAAGGTGCCCGTGGTGCGCATTGACCAGAAGGGCTTCCTTGTGGCGGGGTCTGCGATCGGGATGTCCACACTGGAAGTGGTTGCCCAGGAGCCTTTCGGGGCCAACCAGACCATCATTGTTGCTGTAAAGGTAGGGTCTGCTGTGGATGCCACCGTGTTCACCTTCCTCCGTGAGACTGGAGCTAGGGATGCGTTTGAGAATCACATGGTGGGTGGGGCAGGCCCAGGGCCCCATGATTGAGATACCCGGTCAGAGTTCCTGGGGTCAGTACCCGCCTATGGCCCCTGACACCAGCTTCCTGCCAGTGTGGACCCTGGGAGGCAGTGGTGGTGGCACAAGTGACTAGGTTCCTGCCACCTCCAGTGTTGAGTTGCCAGCATCAGCCCCAGGCAGTGCAGCCTTCTGGGGAGTGAACTGCAGATGGGAGTTCACTCTCTCTGTTGTTCTCTCTCTGTCTCTCAAAGAGAAACACAACAAAACAGAGTCACTCAGAGTCATCCTAGCTCCATCTCTGTCCATCAGAGTTGGAGACACAGAGCAGGGACTCCAATTATCTCACTGCATACTCGGACGAGTGGTCCAAGCTCCCAGGTCCTGGCTGCTCTGCCGCCTAGTGAGGGGCCCTTGCTGCCCGGGACCACCCGGGGCCTGGTACGCGGCCAGTTCTCGAGAGCTTTGGATGACGGTCTGGGTGCCCGACACATGAGCCTCTGCCTGCGGCATGAGGCGCACATGGCAGCGTTGAGGACGAAGTAGCCATTTTACAGGCCAGGGTGCTGAGGCTCAGAGTGGAGGTGACATCAGCGTCCGCCTGGCTCAGACCGTGTCTGCGCCATGTCACAGCACTTCCTGCTACTGAGCTGTGAGCCTTCTCCTTGGGCTCCCCAGAATCAAGTCCTGGCGTTTATCCTGAACAGGATTTTCTCTCCGACTCGTATCGCTGGGTTCTGGGTCCCAGAAGGCAAGGAAGGTTGTGCAGTTGCTTATGTGTTTAGACCCTGCCTGGGCTGTGGGCCCCTTTTCTGCCTGGCAGGGAGCCTCCCAGCCTAGTGTTTGCGTGACTGAGGTTGGCCGCCTGCTCCTCCCGTGCCAGCTGCTGCATTATCCTCCGCTTTTCGGCCAGCCTGGAGCCAGAGGAGACTTCACCCCTTTTGTGAAGCTGGTGCTCTGGACCCCAGCCAGCATTTTTCTCCTCCACGTGCAGCCCCTGCAGGCCCCTGCCACGTCCCCCACTCCCGCATCCCAGAGAGCGTCGCTTCCCTTTGCATTGTCCCAGGAGCCAGGGCCCTGAGCATTCAGAGCCCAGGGCATTTTCCGGCAGTGGGTTTGGCGAGCTCATTTTCCGAAGTCCTGGGCTGTGACTCCTGCTGGGTGGGTGGTGGGAACCTTGTCACTGGGTTGGGAAAGTCCGAGGGGTGCAGTCATCGGGACCTGCTCGGGGCATGTTTGTAGGGGAGTCCCGTCCCTGGCCCAGGTCGTCATCTTGCCTGTGCGTGGTCCTGCAGGTATCTCCTGTGTCCTACCTGAGGATTTCCATGAGCCCTGCCCTGCACACCCAGAACAACGAGGCCCTGGCAGCCCTGCCTTTGGGAATGACCGTGACCTTCACCGTCCACTCCCATGACAACTCTGGGGACATCTTCCATGCTCACAATTCTGTCCTCAACTTTGCCACCAACAGGTAGGGTGCGGGGGCTGCTCCTGTCTTGGTGAGGTCCTGTGTGGACCGGCGGGGTACAGATGCTGGGTCACAGCAGAGGCGAATGCCATTGAAGAGGGTTATCTCTTGTGTGTGGTTTGGGTTATCTCTTGTGTGTGGTTCCCGGGGGCTGGGGGGAACACACGCCATGCCCCAGGGGGCTCTGCCAGGAAACACAAGGTGTGTGGTAGAGGGAGGAAGCCCGGCCCAACCCCTTTATTCCTGTGTGGCAGGAAGTGATTGGAGGCGGTGACCCCTACAGGGCAAAAGCAGAACACAGAGGCCAGGGTTGTTTGCGAGATTTCCACAAGCCCATGATAGGTGCACCGTGGGGGAGGCAGAAGTGTTCTGGCCTGTTAGTCCATCCCCACCATCTGTAGATGCACATCTTCGCTGCTGCTGCTGCTGCTGCTTTTTAAGATTTTATTCATTTATTTGAGAGGTAGAGTTACAGACAGTGAGAGGGAGAGACCGAGAGAAAGGTCTTCCTTCCATTGGTTCACTCCCCAGACGGCCGCAGTGGCCAGAGCTGCACCGATCCAAAGCCAGGAGCCAGGAGCTTCTTCCAGGTCTCCCACGCAGGTGCAGGGGCCCAAGCCCTTGGGCTGTCTTCTACTGCTTTCCCAGGCCATAGCAGAGAGCTGGGTTGGAAGAGGGGCAGCCAGAGCTAGAACTCGTGCCCATGTGGGATGCTGGTACTGCAGGCAGAGGATTAACCTACTGCGCCACAGCACCGGCCCCAGATCTTCACTTCTAGAAGCAGTGAATGTGGGGTGAACACAACCCCTAGTTTGGCGTGTGCAGGCACATGTGTGTGGCACTGCTCTGACTGCTCACCGCAGCCCAGGTGCAGAGGCCCAGAAAAGGCGAGCCATTTGCCCAGGGCCGAACAGCCAGGACATGGGGTTCAAACCCCATGGGCAGCTCTTTCAGGCTGACCCTTTGGAAGTCCAACTCCAGCCTCGCCCCGGCATGCGGAGAGGGGGAGCCTCCGGAAGAGAGCTGTAGCTTCACCCTGGCCTCCTGCAGTGCTTCCCAGAGTGGCACCCAGACCCGCAGCGGTGGCATCCCCCGGGGGCTGCTAGATATGCACATTCACTGAGAGGACCCCTGTCCGGGGCGGGGTACCCTCCAGCTCCAAGGGGGAGACCACAGGCAAGTGGGGAGGGCAGAGGTCAAGTTTGCTGCACTGTGACTTGCGGTCGCTTCCCTGGGGCAGCTGCTGGCACAGGTGCCCTGGGGCCATGTCTGAGAGCAGAGTGGAGCGTAAGGCCCAACGGAGGACCTGGCTGTGTTCCTCTGGGACTGAGGCCCTTGTCTGTCTCCTACACCAGAGACGACTTTGTGCAGATTGGGAAGGGCGCCACCAACGACACCTGCGTGGTCCGCACAGTCAGCGTGGGCCTGACACTGCTCAGTGTATGGGACTCGCAGCAGCTGGGCCTCTCCGACTTCGTGCCGTTGCCCGTGCTGCAGGCCATCTCCCCCGAGCTACCCAGAGGGGCGGTGGTGGGAGACGTCCTGTGTCTCTCCACTGTCCTCATCGGCCTCAAAGGTGAGCGGGACCCTGCTTGGGGAAACCTCTGGCATCTTGGCTCGTGCCCAGCAGGGAGTGGGCAGGTGCCTGTGGGCCGCTCCTCCTGAGCAGGGGTGGACACCGTCCCTGGGGTGGGCGGGCTCCAGCCTGCTGCTGGCTTTTGCGGCTCTTAGAAGGCCCAGACTCACCGCTCATCCATGTGTCATTGGCTACGTCACCCATGGCCGGATGGAGCAGCAGAGATCCCGGGGGCCACCCAGCCCCATACCTGACTCTGACACCTTCTGAAGCAGGTCTGCTACCTCTTGCTGTGTGGAAATGCCCACTGTCACCCCCGTGGCCTGGCGCTGTGGCCTCCAGCAAGGGGACGCTTGGTGCTCATCTGATGCAATAAGGAGCCTGATTGGTCATTTTAATGAATTCCACAGCCAGAGCCACTGCACAGACGGTGTTGCTCTGGGAGATTTAAGCCAAAACTGGATCCCAAGTTTCAGCTCTTGTCAAACCACCTGACTGTCTGCTCCATGTGCAATTACCTTCTTAGTTTCTTTCTTTAGATTGGCTCCTTTCTTTAAAAAAAAAAAAAAAACTCATTAAATTCATTTTAAAAGAAAATTAAACACTACCTTTACAGAGAAATGAACGTAATGTGCCATAAATAGAAGGTGGTTATTGTTGAGTTCTTTTATGGTATTTGTGGTATAATGAGATTGACTTTGAACTCAGAAGTGTTGTCTAGTGACAGCGCCCAGCTTGAGACGTTTTCTGCTTGCTAAAAAGGGATTGCTAACGTGTGTGGGGGGTGGGGGATGGGGAGGGCCTGCAGGGGGCTGGGCTGGGATCAGAGGTCAGGCAATGCTTCATGCAAGGACGATGGAGCGCGTCCAAGCAGGGAAGCAAGGCTGGGGGCGGGGAGCTGCAGCCTGGCAGAGAGCAGGTGCAGTAGGGGAGCAGCAGGGACTACTGTGGCAGGAGTCAGAGGCATGGGGAGTGGGCAGGGTGGTCCCCTCCTGGTGTTGAGGGAGCCCCCTTGGGCAGTGGGAGCCAGTGCCGAGGCTCGAGTGGTCAGCCAGGTAAGGTGAGCTGTGGCCAGAGCGTGTAGATGTGGGTGAGACGGTGACACCGGCTTCTCTCCCAGGCCTTGCAGGAACCTGGAGCTCCTCAGCCAGCAGCATCCTCGACATTGACCCCAAGACTGGTGTGGCCATGGCCCGGGGTGCAGGATCCGTGACGGTCTACTACGAGGTCGCGGGGCACCTGAGGACCTACAAGGAGGTGGGGCTTCGGCCTGCAGTCCTCAGCTTTCAGCTCTGCCATCCCTCCGTGTCCGTGGGGGATGGCTCCAGACCCCAAGGCTGCCGGGATCCGAGGGGCTCCCTGTGTAGACCCCTTGCAGTGACTCAAATGAGGCCGTCACAGGGAGGAGCTGTGAGGTGGTGGAACAGGCATGGTGGGAGTGAACCTGTGTCCTGCGGCTCCTGCTCCTTTAAGAGAGCTGTGTGCTGGCCGCTGCGGGCAGTCATGAGTCTGGCGCCGGCCACCCCGGCTCTGGGCTCTGGGGTGGGGACCGGTTCTCTCTTCCAGGCTCTGTTTCCCTCTGTTTTCCCTGGGTTCAAACTTCCTGTCATGACACGTGGCCTGTGCTGTGGCTGTCAAGCCTGGCTATAGCTGCCATTGTGGGTGGGACAGCCCAGCCATTGGCAAAGTGGAACCTCCAGCCGAGGAGAGTCAGCCTTCCGGTCTCTCTGGAGGCGAACAAGACCACTCTCCTCCTCATCTCCAGCAAGAGCATATTTGAGCAGAGGCTAGCCGGGGTCCAGACCCGCTGCCTCCACAGAGGCAGCTTGGGCCACGTGGAATCCTGCAGTGTAACCCGATGGCTTGCTTAGTCTGTGCTGCAGCCGTGGGGTGGGCAAGCAAGAGAGGGCTAGGTGAAGGCCATAGACCCTCCCGCAGGTTGCAGGAAGCCAGACATTTAGGCACGGGACCTCAGTCTTGTCACCTGGGAAATGGGTCCCACCCGTGTCCTAGGCTGCAGGGTGCGGTGATGAAATGCACAGCACAGGGCAGCACACACAGTTGGCCCTGTTTGTCCCTCCCAGATGGTTGTCGGGGTCCCTCAGAGGATCGTGGCCCATCGTGTCCACCCCATCCAGACCAACTTCCAGGAGGCCACAGCCTCCAGAGTGACTGTTGCCTTGGGAGATGGAAGCTCCAACCTCAGAGGTGCGGTGGGCAGGGCTGTGTAGTCTGGGCGGGGTCGGGGAGGAGAGGTGTGGTGGTCGGCCTGGGTAGTCTGGGTGGGGTCAGGGAGGAGAGGGGTGGGGGCGGGGCTGGGCAGTCTGGGTTGGGGTCAGGGAGGAGGGGGTGGGGGCGGGGCTGGGTAGTCTGGGTAGGGGAGGGGAGGAGATGGCTTCTTGGGCCCCTCTGATGGCTTCACCTGCTTCCTTTGGTCATATTCCTGCCAACTCCAGGGAGAGCATGCGACCCCAGCCTTTGACCCAGCCTGGCTGCTCCTTGCAGCTTTTAGATATTCTCTTCCTCCCAAGCTGAACTAGTCTAAGGGATCCTCATCAAAGCACCCAGAAATGCCTCGTTCTGGGTTGGAGATGTGATTTCAGCTCCAGGCCACTGTTCACCACCATTAATGGCAGAATCTAATGACAGCAAGGCTGGCGACCGGTTTTGCCTTTTATAATTACCTCTCCCAAGCCATGCATAGAGCATCCCGCTTCCCTCGCTGCCTGTGACAGTCCCTGACAGCAGCTACAGAAATAAATAAGTCAATACACGCCGGGTCTTCCTCAAAACCACTTAACTGGTGGGATTAGACAGCACCACTTCTGTTCTGATGAGTGGGATTGCGCTGGGTACATCACGGCCACGTGCTTTTCAGCCTCGAGCTGCCCAGGCCGCGCAGGAGGGCAGAGGCACTGCGAACCCCCGCAGGTCAATGTCTCATCTCCCTGCTCACATTCGTGGGGCTGGCACATGAGCCGTGCCTCCAATGCATGCTCTAGAACAGATGACGCAATTCTGACCTGATTCAGCGAGGCCTCACGCCCAGAAAGTGGCGGCCCCATCGCCCAGCTTTGGGCAGATGTCTTCCCACCTGGCCTGCCTCCCCAGGGCATCAGGGGACCTGGCCACGCCCTTCTCCCCCACTGCCCACCTCCAGGCACGTGCTCCCCAGCTCAGACGCACGCCATCCAGGCCTTGCACCCAGAGTCGCTCATCAGCTGTCAGCTCCGCTTCAAGCAAGATGTCTTTGATTTCCCTGCGCGGGACATCTTCACCGTGGAGCCAGGCTTCGACGCTGCTCTGGGTAAAGCTGCAGGGGCGTGAGTGAAGGCAGCCCTGCGCAATGCCTGGGGTCTCCTGTGCCTTTCACTCACTGCGACCATCCGTCCAGAGGGCAGAGGTCACCCGGAGCCCTGCCCAGGGCCCTGTGCTTCCTTCCAGCTTCTTGTGCCGGAAGGAAGGGTTGACGTCCCCAAACTGGGCCGTGGTGATCACTAGTAACTGTGTCCCCAGCAGAGAGGACACACGGGTCAGAGCTGAGAAACTGTGCTGCTCCTCCGGTGCTCTGCCCAGCCCTCGGGGAAATGGGGACAGTGGCTGTGGGAGGGTGAGGAGAGGCAGTGGGGGAGTTCTTACTAAACCACACAGCGGGGCGGTTGAGCTCAAGCCTGGCTGCTCCCCAGCCCAGAAGCCAGAGCAGCGGGGCTGAAGGCCAGCACTGTGGCTGGAGTGGCTGCCCGGCCCACCAGCTTCTAGCCAGGGGGCCACTTTCTGATATACAGACATGCCTCTTGTGGGCACACTGGGTGCTGGGCCCATGCCCTGGGCAGCAGAGAAGCTGATCCGTCTGGGGGCCCTTCACTGATGTGGCCAGGAAGCCCAGGCTTCCCACTTCTGGTTCACGGGGCTCGCCAGGAGCTGCTCAGCAGTGTTCAGTCCATCAAGTGTGTCCACCCCGGGTCAGGTGTGGCGGGCAGGCTGGGAACCAGAGTAGGGACAGTCCACGCCTCATGGACCTCTGCAGTGTCTGGGGCAGCCCCTACTGGACCTGTGGCCTGATGTGGGGTCATGCCATCTTTCCTTCGTTTACACAGCCTCTCTAGGCCAGGCCGGCTGGTGAGCCAACATTGCTTTCTGCCCCAGAAGTGCCCCTTGAGGGTGGATCTGCGGTTTAGGAGGTTGTGAGACAGTGAGAGGGGACCTCTAGTCATACAGCGGGTGTCTTAGCTGGGCTCTGGTCCTGAATGGGGATTCCCAGGAGGCCTCCTGGTGGAGGTGACTTCTTTCCTGGGCTCTGCAGGATGTGTAGGAGTTCTCCAGAGCCAAACAGGTGAGAGAGAGGACAAGGTGGAACACTCTTGTCTCCACAGGCCAGTACGTCTGCTCAGTCAGCATGCACAGGCTGACGGACAAGCAGCAGAGACACCTCAGCTTGAAGAAGACGGCCCTGGTGGTCACTGCCTCACTCCCCGGCAGCCACTTCTCCGCGGAGCAGGTTGGGGCCGAGGTGCCCTTCAGCCCAGGGCTGTATGCCGACCAGGCCGAAATCCTTTTGAGCAACCACTACACCAGCTCAGAGGTCAAGGTCTTCGGAGCTGCCGAGGTCCTGGAGAACCTGGAGGTGGGCAGCGTCGCACCGGGCAGGGCCAGGCGGGGCTGGTGGGGCTGGCGGCCTCAGGGAGGAAGAGGAGCAGAGGAGGCCCCAGGCCGGCCCTCTCGCTCTTCCCTTCCGTGCTGAGCACCGTTGCCACGGGACAGCGTACAGAATCATGGCCTTCGCCGTGATTTCTGCAGGCCCCAGCTCAGAGGTCCACCTGGCGCAGTTTGTGCTCACCCTGCAGTGTGCTGCGCAGATGAGGGCCGGGGGTGAGGGGAGGGACCTCGCACAGGGCCCTGGAGCCAGGATGAAGCCCCGCCTGCAGCTCCTCCTCTCCCATCTGCCACATGGGTGCCAGTGGTCTGCAGGGTGCTGGGGCCTGGCCAGGCAGCAGAGAGCGAGCTGGCGCGGTGTGGGAAGTCAGAGGAGTCTGGGCTGCTGCTCCTTCTCCTGTCTTGCTGTGGCTCATTGCTGCTGGCAGGGCTTCCCTGGCCTGGGGCTGCAGGAACTGGGCCCATAACAGAGGGGAGAGCAGTGTTCCGTGCTCTGCGCTGCTTTAGCCTTTTTAAAAACAGCACCGAGGTACCCTTTCATTAAGAAACACCCGGAGAGTAGACACTGCCCCCTGGTGTGCAGACTGAGCGCAGTCCTCTAGAAGTGGCCCCAGGGTCAGCAGCTGCTGAGAAGGGGTGAGCCAGGCAGGTCCTAGGAGGGCTGCCTAGAGGTGGGCTGGACACAGCCACTGGCCCGCCCACCAGCACCGCCCCCCAGCCCCGACCTCTCTTCAGGTGAAATCCGGGTCCCCAGCTGTGTTGGCCTTCGCCAAAGAGAAGTCCTTCGGGCTGCCCAGCTTCATCACATACACGGTTGGCGTCTCAGACCCCACAGCCGGCAGCCAGGGGCCTCTGTCCACCGCCCTGACCTTCTCCAGCCCCGCCACCAGCCAGGCCATCAGCATCCCCGTCACCGTGGCCTTCGTGATGGACCGCCGCGGGCCCAGTCCTTGTGAGTCATGGGGCGAGACTGGCGCGGAACAGGGCCGGCAGGGAGAGTTGAGCTGCAGCGGCCCGGGCGTGTTGGAGGGGTTGGGAGTGTAGGCTGTCCCACCTCTATCCTGTCTGAGGCCCACGCCTCTACCACGGCCCCTGCGGCCTGCGCTGCCTGCCTCCCCGTCCCTTCTCATTCACCCACGCCACCCCTGCTGTAGCCGCTCTGGCCTTCCTGTTCCTGGAACATGTAAGGCCCCAGCTCGAGCCCCTGCACCTGCTGTTCCTTCCACCTGGGATGCTGTTCCCCACACCCTCACTGCGAACCATCCCTCAGGCCTCACTCCCAACACCTGCACCCTGCTCTTACCCTCGGCGCTGCTGTCTGCACACTGCAGTTCCCTCATCCCGAGGGCTCCTGCGCGTCCTTGTGGAGTCCATGGGACCCGTTCTCAGAAGGCCCCGTGTGGGTCACAGTGGGTGCCCGGTGGGAGTGCTGCTGCAGGCATGGACTCGTGGATTCTGGGGGCCGGACCCTGTGCCAGGCGGATGAGGAAGAGGCCCCCGCACTGCCCACGAAGGGGGAAGGTGTTGGCAGAAAAGCAGCTGACGGGGGGGAGGGAGGGCTTCATCTCTCTGTGTGCAGCTCTAAGGGGCTGCACCAGCGGGGACTCCAGGAGGCAGAGGCAGGGAGAGCTGTGGGCGGAGGCATGGTCAGGTCTGGCTGCCCGGTGGGAGTGGCCAGGGGGGACGCAAGGGTCCCTGATGAGGCGAGCACATGCTTCTTGCCAAGCAGGAACGTGTCGTGGCTGCAGCAGCCCGGGGAGGCAGAGGGCCGACAACAGCAACACATTGTGGTGGAGGTTGGGAGGCGCCGGAGCCAGGCAGCCTCCTGGGTGGGCCACCGGCAGGCCTGTGGCCCCAGTGCCTGAGCTGACTCCACAGCAGTGCCGAGAGGGGCATCCCTGGAAAGAAGCCGAGTCTCGGCAGGACGGGGTCTGCTTTGAGTGGCGATAGCTCAGACTGCTGCCCTGGCCTGAGGCAGGCTGCCTTGCCCTGGGGCTGAGACAGGCACGTGTATAGGCTGCCGCCCCCCCAGCAGATGCAGGAGTGCCAGGGGACCCCAGCCCACCCTGGCAGTGTTGGGACACTTCTTTCCTTTGGTGCAGATGGGGCGAGCCTCTTCCAGCACTTCCTGGATTCCTACCAAGTCATGTTCTTCACGCTCTTTGCCCTGTTGGCTGGGACGGCTGTCATGATCATAGGTGAGGCAGGGGCAGGGGCCTGGGGGTATGTGTGGTGCACCCACAGCCCCTGCCGTGCTGATGGCTGCGTACTCTTGCAGCCTACCACACAGTCTGCGCGCCCCGGGAGCTTGCCACGTCGCCAGCCCTCATGCCCCGAGCCAGCCCACGGCACAGTCCCCACTGTGAGTAGCCCCCCAGCCTCAGCAGGTCTGGCCCAGGGCAGGGCAGATCTGGGGTGGGGTGGATGGGGCGGTGGCAGGGAGCTGCGTACCTGCAGACCGGATTCCCCCTTGTGGGCTCCCGCAGGAGGAGTGTCTGACTCGGACATGCAGAGCAGGGCAGTCCTACTCCGGGGTTGCGCTCTGTGGCCCAGCTCTTCCTCAAGGGGCCCCTGGGGTTCAGGGGCCAGGCCTGGGCCCCTGGAGTGTAGGGGTCATGCCCTTGGCCCGTGTGTGTGGATTTGCCTCTGCTGGCCAGGTCGCCTCAGGGCAGCGTTAGCGTCGTTCCGAGGCAGTTGGCGGTGTTGGGCCATGCGTGCTGTGGCTGGGGCTTTATGGAGCACCTTCCTGTCCCTGCTGCTGTCACTCATCTGTCTCTCAAAATTCCCTCCCTAGATCTCACGGCCCAGTCGCCGATCACCTCCCTCAACTCACTGCCTCCTGGTCGCAAAGCCAGCCCTCCCTCCGGGCTCTGGAGCCCGGCCTACGCCTCCCAGTAACCACACCAAGGGGCGGCACCATGTTAGGCTGTGCCCACGGTCTCATCTCGGACGCAGGGCTTGAAGCATGCCCGTCTCCTCCTTGGCCGCCTCCGTTAGGCGTTATGCGTGGGCCGTGCAGCCATGGTGTCGCTTTCCCTGCGTCGCCAGCGCCCCCTCCCCCCCAGGCTTCCTGTGGTCAGAAGCTGCGCGTGCACGTGGGTGATGCTCCATCGTATTCTCAGGGAAAGATTTTCTAGTTAGTTTTGGAGGTTTTTTTTGTTTTAACCTCCTTCCTAGTGCAGCCACTAGGGGAGTGCCCCGCTCCTGCCCCTGCCGCCCAGGGTGCCTCAGGAACGCAGCCCGATACCCCTGCACATGGGCTGCGCCCACCCCACACGCCCACTTCCAGTCACTGCGAGGAGTTATCCATCCTCCAGGTTCCTCTGTCCCAGAGACAACTGGCGGATGGCGCCGGGCCTTCCTGGAAAGTCCCGAGTGGGGTTCCCGCGCAGTACCTGTCCCCTCCACCTGCCTGGAGACCCCCATGCCCGCCTTTGCAGCAAGAGCCAGTGTTCTCACGGATCTGAGCCCGGCCCGCCCCGCAGGGCCCCAGGCAGCTAAGCTGGGAGGGCAGTGGGGAGCGCCCTCCCCCTCCCGGAAGGCCTAGAAAGAAGACACAGGGCACTCCTCTCCCCCGCACCCCAACCAGGATCAGAGCCCGGCCCCTTGCTCCAAGGAGGCGCTGTGCCATCCCTGGGAGATCCGGAGGCCTCATGGCCGGAACTCGCTGTGCCTGTGCGCAGTGCTCGCGGAGACTGTGGTCACGGTCAGGGTCACGGTCAGGGTCTGCTGTGAATCCACTTCAGTGCTGTGGCCAGGCTTGGATTTTTCCAGAGCTGGAGAAGAGAAGCCAGTGCCTTGTCTGTTACTTGAGCCCACACTGACACCCTGGATGTAAGGAGCTGAACTACCTGGTTACTTAATAAAGCTCCGGAGCCTTTCTTAGAGGGGTGTGGTCATTGCTGGGGTTCCCCACGTCCTGGGCTGTGGCTCCCGAGGCTGCCTCCCATCGCGTCGGGTCCAGCCAGGGGGTGTCTGAGGACAAGGCGGCCCTGCCATGCATCACCTTGGCCTCCTGCTCCCTCTTCCACACTCTCCTCATGTCCCCTGCTGCGGCCAGCTCCCCCCCCCCCCGCCCCCCAGCACCTGGTTCGGTCCCTGCAGCCCTTCCTGGCCTCCGGAGTGCCCCCTACCTGTTGTCCTGGAGCTGTGGAGTGGGTGCCAGATTTGCTGACAGGAGGGGGCCCTGAGTTGTCCCCGACATCGAATCTCCCTTCTGCCTGGGGATCTGAAGCCTCCTTTGTTGTGGGCACGGAGCACAGGCCACACACCCTCCCCGGGCTCTTTCTGTGGTGTGAGCACAGAGGAGTGGCCACATCCCACATGGGGTCCCCTCAAGGAAGGGCCCACTGTGCCCCTCATCCCCCTACATACAGCCTCGCTGTCCCTGAAATGCATCTAATTGTCTCCCTGGGACCCCTTTTTTGGCCCAAGAAACCTCACCTCCACCCCCAATGACCACCCTGCCCCCGCCTTCTGTGCTCACAGACCTGTCCTGGACACTCATCTTTTAGACCCTTCCACAGCCAGGGAGCTGCAGCTTGTCCACGGGCTCCTCCCTTCATTGCTGCATTTTACCTCCCCTACCCAGAAAGACTAGAACAGTTGAGGTCACATGCTCAGCACAGGGCCTGCCTGACACAGTTGATGTCTGCAGGAACACAGGGTGGCTGCCAAAATCCAGGCATCACATCACATCCAGACATGGCATTGTCCAGACAGGAGCAGGGAGGCAAACTCCTTGTCTCCTTCCATGGACCAAAGGCATTTCTGGAAGAGTCCTTAGGTAGCTCCACCATTCTATAACAGGCTACCTCGGGGCCATTGCTACTGGTGGCTGGTGCGGGATGTGGGGTGCTCACTCAGGGCACAGCCCTCACTCAGGATCGCCTGGGTCCCCAGAAGCAGGTGCAGGATGGTCTTTGTAGTGGAGACAGTTCCTCCCCTTGGTTCGTCTTAAACCCTCGGAGCCCTAACGCAGCTGCAGGCCTGGGTTTCTTTCTGGTGTGGGGGTCACTTTACTGTGCCCTCTGGGACAGCTGGTGCCAGCGCAGCCAGATCTGGCCGGCCATGAGGACAATACCAGGTGACCCCGCCAGCGCAGCTTTCCGCTCCCAAAGCAGCCAAGCTACTCTCCCTCTCTAAAGCGTGCCAGAAAAATGCTTTTAGCACCAGTTAGCACTACAAATAGGATACTGCCTTTTTCCCTTCTCAAGTCTCTTGTGTGTGCTCATGTGTATGTATGCACACGTGTGTGGTGCACCCACACGTGCACCTGGGCATTTTAAATTTTTTAAAAAATATTTATTCGAGGCCGGCGCCGTGGCTCAACAGGCTAATCCTCCGCCTTGCGGCGCCGGCACACCGGGTTCTAGTCCCGGTCGGGGCGCCGGATTCTGTCCCGGTTGCCCCTCTTCCAGGCCAGCCCTCTGCTGTGGCCCAGGAGGGCAGTGGAGGATGGCCCAAGTGCTTGGGCCCTGCACCCCATGGGAGACCAGGATAAGCACCTAGCACCTGGCTCCTGCCATCGGATGAGCACGGTGCGCCGGCCGCAGCGCGCCGTCCGTGGCAGCCATTGGAGGGTGAACCAACGGCAAAGGAAGACCTTTCTGTCTGTCTCTCTCTCTCTGTCCACTCTGCCTGTCAAAAAAAATTAAAAAAAAAATATATTTATTCGAAAGAGTTACAAAGAGAGGAGAGGCAGAGAGAGAGAGGTCTTCCATCCGTTGGTTCACTCCCCAGTTGGCCACAATGGCTGGAGCTGCACTGATCCGAAGTCAGGAGCCAGGAGATTCTTCTCCCATGCAGGTGCAGGGGCCCAAGGACTTGGGCCATCTTCTACTGCTTTCCCAGGTCACAGCAGAGAGCTGGATTGGAAGTGGAGCAGCTAGGTCTTGAACTGGTGCCCATGTGGGATGCTGGCGTATTAGGCCAGGGCGGGAACCCACTGCGCCACGGTGCTGGCCCCAACCTTCTTGTTTTTTAATATTTATTTTAGGTGTTGGAAAGGCAGAGTGACACAGAAAGAGAGAGATCTTCTATCTGCTGGTTCATTCTCTGAACGGCCACAATGGCCAGGGCTGGGCCAGGCCAAAGCCAGAAGCCTGGTGCCCAGGCCTGGTCACTCATGTGGTAGCAGGGGCCCAAGCATGGGGGCCGTCGCCTGCTGCCTCCCCACGGGCCTCAGCAGCGAGCTGGAGCTGGGTCAGCAGCAGAGCACCCAGGCCTTGCACCGGCGCTGACGTAACGCCGACCCCCAGTGCCTGCCCCCAGCAGGCCCGGGGCAGCGAGCTCGTGCCTTTGTAGTCTGAGTCCTCGGAATTTATTGCAGCTGAGAGCGCGGAGGAGCGAGAAGAGCTGTCAGCGCAGCGCTGCCCTTGCTTGCGGTTCCTGTCGCCAGTGTGCTGTTGGGTCTTCCCGGTTTTCCTGTGTGCGTACGGCCGCGTGCACTCTGGGCTGTCAGGTGACGGCCTCGTGTGCAGACCTCATGAGTGGCACTCAGAGACTTCGAAGGCCTAGGGGGCCACAGCTGGGCAGGAGGGGTGCTCTCATGCGCCAACTACGTGTGGTTTCATTGCGTCGCACTGTAGCAAGCTCACACCGGGAGATCATCTGCAACCTCTTTTTCCAGCACTTGAGTGTATGGTAGGCGAACATATCCTAGGTGGATTCCCTGCGCACATTAAGTGCCTGCTGTGTGCCAGGCACTGTGTGAGGTTCTGGTGTTTACACTAGGAACACAATGGATCCATCACCTTTTGCCAGCTCCCAGGCCACTGCAAGCAGAACGAGCTCCTGCGAGCCCCAGGGTCTGGGGTCCAGGGTGGGGTGGGGGGCACGTTGGCTGGGCCAAGGAGGGGTTTGCTGGGGAAACGATGGCCGGGCTGGGGGTGAGAAGTCAGTGAAAGCTCACCAAGTCGGGAGGGGAGTGCAGGGAGTTCTGGGCAGTGGGAAGAGCACGCACAAAGTCTCCCAGTGGAGGGGCCGTGGCCACTGTGGCTGGCAGGGCAGCACTGTGCAGGACGACGCTGCAGACGGCGGCAGAGGCCAGCTGCACAGCTCTGATGCAGCGAGAGCGCCTTGAGCGACCCCCAGTGGACGGGCAGCTCGCTTATTTGCGGTGCTGCAGCGTGGAGACCAACGCTGAGGTGAGCACCTTCCCTTAGCCGCTTCCTGATCGCCGTGGGTGCCGACACTGGTTCAGCCCAAATCCTCACCCGTGGTGGGCTCCTGCAGGCCCTCTCCGACCCAGCCACCCAGCTCACTCCAGAGGAGGCTGCCCTAGTGGGCCGGGGACAGCCTGGGGTGGACACCACAGAAGGGATAGAAGCCGCTGGGGCTCCCTGCACCCGGGGAGGGCGCTGCTCACCACTCTGCAGCTCTCTCTCCTTCTCAGCCTGGCTTGCACTGGGCATGGGGACCCCGGGAGGCTCTGATCCCTCCCACCCTCAGGAGCTCATGGTCCAGTACCGACAGCCCATGCTCAGTGCAGGGCCAGGGTGGGGCAGTCCCTGAGGGTCCTGGAGAGGGGGATGCCAGGGAAGCCTTCCTGGAAGACGGATCCTGCACCAGGAAGCTCCCCGAAGAGCTGCTGTGCTCCTCGGTGTTCGTTACTGCTACAGAACAATCAGACTGGGTCATTCACGAAGCCAGGTGGTTTGTTCGGGCTATCGGTTCGGGAAGTTCAAGAGCATGGCACCAGCATGCACTTGGCTCCTGGTGAAGGCTTTGTGGGAAGGCAGAAGGGTTGGCGGGTGCACTGGGAGAGCGCATGCGCAGAACAGAATGCACAAGCGAAGGAGGTGGGGCGGGGCCAGGCTGGTGAGTGTCAGCATAGTGGGGACATACCTGCCACGTCTGAACCTCAGCAGCCCGTCTGGGGTTTCCAGGTGTGTCAGAGAGACAGGCTTGTGCAGAGGTGAGCGTGGGGAGGGTGGGTTGCTGGGCCTGGCTGGGCCAGCAGTGGCAGGACTAGGCTCAGGGCTGGATAGTGTCGGGAGAGGGCCCTCTGCAGCCGGTCTTAAGGTCTTAAACACTAGTGGGACTGTCACAAACAGCAGAGGGACTGCCGTAAACATTAGCATGAGTAAAGTGAGGGTTTGCAGCCAGATGGCATAGGTTCTAATCCTGGCTCCCTTTCCCATGAGGTGTGTGAGCATCGGCAAACTGCCTGGCCTCTCTGTGCCTCTGTTTCTTCTCCAGGGAGTAGAGGCAGTAATCGTGCCTCCTTGGTTTGGGTTGATTCGAGGATTCAGTGCAGTCACTCGTGGGAAGCACCAGCAAGAGTGGCCGACAGGTGCAGGCATTCAGCTAAGAGCTACCAACGTCATTACTCCTATGGGTGATGCTGGTAGTGTTACCATGGCTACCGTCCTCCTCAGCACCATGCTCCCGGACACTGTGCTCCTCAGCTGATATTCCCCTTTCAGGGGGCTGGTTTTGAACTTGGCCTTGCTCTGAGCAATGAGAGCCACAAAAGCACCTGTTTCTGACTGGTCATGTGTTTTCTTCTAATGCCTGTTGAGACCAACCCATAACTGTTAATGTTACAAAAGTGGCATCCACAGCCATGGGTGACATTGTGTGAGTGTCGTGGCAAATGGACCATCTCTGGGGAAACGTACAATGAGAAACAGGAAAGATCAGGAAGCTGGCACTGTGGTGGAGCAGGTAAAGCCGCCACCTGCGACACCGGCATCCCATATGGGCTCTGGTTCATGTCCCAGCTGCTCCACTTCCAGACCAGCTCCCTGCTAATGGCCTGGGAAGAGCAGTGGAAGATATCCCAAGTGTTTGCCCCTGCCACCCATGTGGAAGACCCAGAGGAAGCACCTGGCTTTGTTCTGACCCAGCGCTGGGCATTATAGCCCTCTTGGGAGTGAACCAGCAGATAGAAGGCATCTCTCTGTGTCTCTCCCTCTCTGTCACTCTTTCAAAATAAAAAAAAAATTTAAAGATTTTATTTTTTTAAAGGCAGAACGAGTTCTTCTATCTGCTAGTTCACTCCTCAAATGACCACAACCGCCGGGGCTGGCATGCTGTGAACCAGGAGCCAGGAGTTTCTTCTGGATCTCCCACATGGGTGCAGGGGCCCAAGCACTTGGGCCACCTTCCACTGCCTTCTCAGGTGCATTAGCAGAGAGCTGGATCGGAAGTGGAGCAGCTGAGACTCAAACTGGTATCCATTTGGGATGCAGGCAGTGCAGGCGATGGCTTTACCTGCTATGCTACAGTGCTGGCTCCAACAATTAAAAAAAAAAATTATAGGAGAGTGGGTGAAGGGGCCCTACCTCTGTCTGGTGCTCAGGGAAGACTTTCCTGCAGCAGTGACTTTTGAGTTGAGATCTCAGTATCAAGGAGTCGGCAGAGAGGGGATGTGTGAGAGGGCTGCAGAAGCAGCCTGTGCAAAGGCCCAAAGGTGGGCAAGCTGTGGGTGTGACCATGGTGTGCCGGCGTGGCCGGAGTAAAGTTGCCAGATTATCAAATAGAAATATAGGGTGTCCAGGTATGCAATTTCAGATCAACATGAATATTTTAATGATGTGTTATCTATTGGAAACACATAGGTTCACAGAGAGAGGGAGGAGTGTGGGGGGTCTTCCATCCACTGGTTGTCTCCCCAAATGGCCACAATAGCAGGTCTGGGCCAGGCCAAAGCCAGGAGTCAGGAGCTTCTTCCAGGTCTCCCACGTGGGTGCAGGGGCCCAAGCACTTGGGCCATCCTCCACTGCTTTCCCAGGCGCATTAGCAGGGAGCTGGATCGGAAGTGGAGCAGCCAGGATTCGAGCGGGGGCTCTGATAGGGGATGCTGGTGTCGTAGGTGGCTGCTTCCCTTGCTAGGCCACAGCGCCAGCGCACGGATGATGGTTGGAAGCACAGGTTCATGAGCTGCGATGCGGGGGCACACGAGCTACAAATAGCCATTGGTTGTGGGTCTGGAAGTCCAGTGTCAACAGCGCCTGCATGTCATCTGACAACTCTGGTTGCAGTGGGGAGAGGGACTGAGAGTCGGGGCTGGGGCGGGAGTCTCACCGGCCTGAGCAGGCGGCTGCATTTTGATCGAGGGGTCTTGGTGAACAGGGCTTCAGCCTGGGTCCACAAGCTCCTGGGTGGGCGTTCTTAGCTTAATGGGGAAAGTGGCTGTCAGGGACCCCAAGACGGGCAGACTGAGTCACCCCCTGTACAGAGGCCTTGGAGAGATGAGTCATAGAAAGCAACAGGCAGAGAGCTCTTAGGAAAACATCCCTTCCATCAGGAGAGAAGGGGCGGAGGCGGAGGGAGTACGAGCTGCTGTTAAAATTAGAATAGCTGTGTTCTCCTAATTAGAAATGCAGTCGGGCCCAGGCCTTCCCGGGGCCTCCTCTCCTGGCTGCTGGCGGCTGGAGGCTGGGGCCAGCCCCTGGCAGTGTCCGTCCCCGGGGGCTGGGCAGGGTCCCTGGGGGATCCTGGCCACCTGCTCCCAGGAGGGGCATGGCCCAGTCTGGCAAAATTTGGGACCCCAGGCCTGCTGCCTGCTCTGGGCCTCAGTTTCCCCATGTGCCCTGGGAGAGGTGGAACCCTGGACAGGATGGAGGAGGGAGGCGGTGCCTCTCACTGCCATGGCAGAATCCGGGGCCCCTTTTCTATGCTGAATGAGAGAACGTGGGCTCCTGGGCAGACCCTTCTTTCTCGTGGGCAGAGCCCGGTGAGGTTTCGGCGAGGTCCTGGTTTGGCATTTCCATTCTGCGTCACTAACACGCGTTAAAAGGCACCCACATGCCTCATTAAGTGCAATTTATGTGCGGCTGCGCAGGAGCTGAGCTGAGATACAATTGACGAGCTGACGAAGGCTATGGTCTCTGGATGTTTAATTAAACATTTGCTCCTTCTTCCCATTCTCCCCACCTTCCCATGGCGAATACCTTCCCAGAGCCCCACCCCAACCGACCCCCACAAGCTCCTGGCTGAGTGGCCCTGCCCCAGGCTGCCAGGGAGGAGGCGTGGTAAAGCCCTGGGTGCGGGGACTGAGGGATGGGGTCTCAGGGAGTGACTTGTCCCCACCCTCAGGAACAGTGTCAGTGTTTCACAAGGGCTTCAGAGGGCCACCTAGCCTTCTCTCTGCTGGCACCAGAGGCCAGGGTCCACTGCCTGCCACCTGCCAGGCACCAATCCTGCCGGCACTTTGGCCTGGGCATCCCCGTTGCTGCCCGAGGGGGGGGGCTCAGCGGGGAGCTGGGGCGGGGATGGGGAGCTGCCAGCCACAGGAAGTCACTACAGGGTACTCTGGGGCCCCCAGTGGGCAGGGAGAGTGAGGTTGTTAAAGTCACGCCTCCTCCAGGGGCGTTAGGGTCCTGAAACCACCTGCCCGCCCTGGGAGCTGCCCTGGGTGACCTGCTCATCACCTCCTTCAACACTGGCTTCCTGCAGCCCTCAACCACATGTGTTATTGTCCCCATTTCACGGCTGAGGAGGCTGAGGCTGAGCTGGGACAGTTAGGAGAAGCCCCAGGGTCCCCTGAGACTCCTGGGAGAAGGTCCCTGGGTTTGGCTGAGGAGCCGTGGACAGACGCACATGAAATCCCGGAACAACGGTGAGAGAACTGCCCTCCATTCCCTAGCAATCCCCTGCTTCTAGAAAGCTCTCAGCTGGGTGCTAATCAGGCTTGCTTGCCGTGCTGGTGTTTGCAACTCGATTATTTTTGCAACAGAGAAAACACAGGCCTGAAAGCTGCAGCTTCCAACTGGAACATTCTTCCACTTAACTTCCTTTCACGGGTTACCTTGAATGTACAGCAAGCGATACAATGTTTCATTATAGACTAAGTATATTTTGGTAAGAAAACTTTTTTAAACTAAAGATACTCTTGTCAAAAAAAGAACATAAAGAAATGAAACACCCTTTTATAGAGTCTGCAGGCAGGGCAGCCTTCCAGAATCCGGCGTTGAAGGGACCAACCTTGGGTCCCCACTGGGGAGGTGCGCTGTCCGTTCGCGGGCTGTGTGTCTCTAGACTTATCACTCTCCCTCCTCGGCCCTCAGCTTCCCCGTTTGCAGTAAGGGATCGCTGGCCCAGTTCCGGCACCTAGTGCTCTAATTCTGGCAACGTTTTCTTGGTCCCCTTCTCCTCCTAAAGAGATCAGAATCTTCCATAGGAGGCCCAGCAGGCCAAAGGCATTTAGGACAGGACTGAGTCTTGATTCTATGCCCTTCATAGGGGCTGCCATCCCTCCCCTCACCCATGCTCCAGACCTGCCCCAGCACTCCGTGAACCTGCTAGCACAGTTTCTGAGAGCTGCAATTTTGTAGCCAGTGGCCTCCTCTTGGACTGTGAGACGATTGAGAAATGAATGTCCTTTTTGATTTGCAGGGAAGTGACTGAGGAGTGATGGTGATAACCAAGCAACTCCATCTGGAGCAACCATAGGGAGCTCTCAACTATGCAGACAGCCAGGAGCCCCATAGCCAGCTCTGAGGATTAAGGGCCTGGGGTGTCAGGACAGGTGTGGTGACGTGGGGTGAGGGGAGTCCACAGGCAGGACCGCCAATCCTGAGGGAGCTCTCAGGATGCTTCAGCTCTTGCCAGAGCACACAGCTACACCTCATGCCTAGCCTATCTCAGAGTCTCTGCATTTTCATGGGTGGGATGGAAACATTAATGTTTATTGTAGTTGCTGATCTGTTTGGAATCATGCAGCCTTCTTTGTATTTTCCGTCAATTGTGAGTTCATTTTGTTTCATTTGAATGGATCAGATTGTCTTTCCTTTTTTTTTTTTTTTTTTTCCTGTAGTGATTTAGAAGTTATGCCATCTCACTATTTTCCTAGTGGTTACTTCTATACTTTTAATTCAGAGATGCACAGCTTTCTTCTCATGTTCATGGTTAAAGTGTCTTGGTTCCAACCTGGTCTTTGTGGATGCTGCCGCGCTGCTGAGTCAGGTCAGGTGTGTGTCGGCAGTGTACCAGGCACTGCCCGTGTGTTTCGTAGGTGATCTTGTTCTATCCTCAGAACAAAACTGCAAGGAGGGCTAGCCTTCCTGGTTATCAGTGAAGACTGGGAAACTCAAAGCAATGAGAGTTGCCCTGGGCTGGTCACCCCTGTTCTCTGTACCAGACCCAACCTCTAGCGTCTGGCACTGTTTTAGCAGAGAATCAGGTAGACCAGATGGCATGGAGACAAGACAGGCGTGCCAGAGGTAGAGATGGGAGCAGACACTGGGCAGGTGGGGGCTTCAGTTGTCTGCCTGTCAGTGTGTGCTGACTGTCCAGTGCTGCCTGTCAGTGTGTGCCCAGGGGGCCTGTGAGCCCTGGTAGGGTTCAGTGCCACCTGCATGCTCTGGGGAAATTTTTTTTTTTGACAGGCAGAGCAAAGTGAGAGAGAGAGACAGAGAGAAAGGTCTTCCTTTTTGCCATTGGTTCACCCTCCAATGGCCACTGCGGCCAGCACACTGCAGCTGGTGCATTGCGCTGATCCGAAGCCAGGAGCCAGGTGCTTCTCCTGGTCTCCCATACGGGTATAGGGCCCAAGGACTTCGTCCATCCTCCACTGCACTCCTGGGCCATAGCAGAGAGCTGGCCTGGAAGAGGGGCAACTGGGACAGAATCCAGTGCCCTGACTGGGACTAGAACCCATGGTGCCGGCGCCACATGTGGAGGATTAGCCTTTTGAGCCATGGTGCCAGCCCTCAGGAACTTTTACTGTCAGATCTCTGTGAGGAACTCATGCTTGTCCAGCCGGAAAATAGCATAAACACTCATTCCTTCATCCATCCATCCATGCATCTGTCCATCCGTCCATCCATCCGTCCGTCTGTCCATGCATCCATCCATGCATCCATCTGTCCATGCATCCATCCGTCTGTCCATCCATGCATGCATGCATCCATCCGTCCATCCATCTATCCATGCATCCATCCAAGGTGTCCTGAGCTCTCCCTGGTGGCAGATGTGGGGAGCCCAGGGTTCAGGGATTGGTTTGTGCCCTCCTAATCCAGGGTGAATGGAGAGAAGGCAAGCCTGCAGCACAATGCCCCAAGGTCGCTTCCTTCCTTTCTGTGTGTTGTTGTGGTTATGTTTTAAAAGGTGAGGCTTGTGCATGTGAAACAGTGTCTGAGAAAGTTAATGCCAGTCTCCTCCCAGCACCTTGTAAAAATGTAAAACACACAGGAGGAGTGAGAAACAGCAGAGGCACCTGCTGCCGACACCACCTGGAGTGTGCGCTTTGTTCTCACACATTCTGCAGGTTCCTTCCAACTTCCTATGATGGGGGGTGGGGGGACGATGGCCTCCACTGTCCTGTGCCTGGCCCTTGTCACTTGCTTGATCCTGAGAGTCATTCTCGCCGGCCCACAGGAAGGACTTCGCACCAGGGCTGGGTGGGGCACCCGGCTTGTCTGTGAATGAACTTCCCCAGCTGGAACTGTCAGGTCAGAATGTGTGTGCACCTGGAATCCAGCTGCCTGCGAGGAACTTGTGCCAGCTGTGAAATCAGCCATGGTCCCACAGCCCCACCAAACTGGTGACAGCCATCTTCAACAAGTAGCGGGAAAGCGCCTTGGGAGCCCAGAGGAGCCACCAGGTGGCCTGGGGGCATCAAGGAGGGCTCTTGGAGGGAGATGCCGGTGGGACTGGGTTTTGTAGCATGACTAGGAGTTGGCCATCCTGGGGAGTGTAGAGAAAGGGTATCTGGGAGAAGGAACAGCATGAACAAAAGGCAGCAACGTGAGAGGCATGGTGTGCCCGAGGAAGGCAGCGGAGGGCATGGGGAGGAAGGAGATGCCTGGGGTGGCGGGAAGGGGTGCCAGCTATGCCCTGCACCCCTTTCTCCTGTGACAGGGAGGAAGCTGCCATTACCACCATGTGGGCCAAGGTTGGGAGCTGGGGAGAAGTAACACATTAGGGCCTGGAAGCCAAGGTCATGACCCCAGCCTGCCCCTAATACACTGGGTGGCCCTGGCAGATCACTGCCATCCGTTCCTCAACTTCCCATTTGTAGAGCTCACCCTGCAGCCCCACCCCCTGGCCTTTTGGGAGGGCTCCCAGGGCTGTGTGGCTGGCACTCACCAGGCAGGCCCTTAGCAGGTGGTCATTGTCCTGGTGTTAGGGGTCCCAGCTCTCCATCACTCACCTGGCTGCCCGGTCTCCTCCAGGCCTTCTCTGTTCTGTCCACGCCACTATGCCTATGCGTGTGCTTCTGGAAATTTCCTATACATGGACTCACACAGTCTGTGGTCCTGCGTGAGTGGCTTCTTCGGCATAGCACAGTGTTCACAAGATTCCCAAGTTTTCAGTTGCCTTGGGTACACCCTTGGCCATGGAGTTGCTGGAGTCATTCGGTTTAAACGTTCCGATGTTTGAGGGACTGCCAGGCCGTTCTGCACAGCTGCTGCACCACTTCCCATGCCCACCAGCAACGCGTGAGGGCCCCGACTTCCTGCATCCTCACCAACACCTGTGAGCATGTGCCGTTTTTATCCCAGCCGAGCGAGTGGGTGTCGGTGGTATCTCGTGGTTTGCATTTGCATTTCCCTGTTGGCCGGTGATATTGAGCATCTTTCCATAAGCTTATTTTATCTTCTTTGGCGAAATATGGATTTAGATCCTTTCCTCACTTTCAATTTTAAAAATTTTCTTCTTATTTATTTATTTGAGTGGCAGAGAAATGGGGCAAAGGAGAGTGCAAGCAGGCTCCTATCTGCTGGTTCACTCCCCAGATGCCTGCCTTGGCTGGACAAGGACGGGGCCAGAGCTGGGCACTGGGAACCCCATCCAGGCCTCTCACCTGGCTGGCAGAAACCCAACGACCTGAGCTTCCCTGGGGCTGCATTGGCAGGAAGCTGGAGGTGGGAGCCAGAGCCGGGTAACGAACCCCGGGCACCTCCTTGTGGGATGCGGCTTTCCTAACCACCAGGCAAAATTCTCACCCCCTTTTCTTCATTTTTCAATTGAGTTATTTGTCTCTTTTGTTGTTGAGCTGTAAATGGTCTTCGTATATTCTAGGTTCAAGTCTCTTGTCAGAGCCATGGTTGGCGATGCTTTGCTCCTTCAAAGGGTGTCTTTTTCCTGCCTCGATTGGGGTTCTGCAAAGCACAATCCTTTCTCACCTTGGTGATGTCCAGTTTACCTGTCTTTTGCTGCTGTGCCTTTGGTCTCCGGAGATCTTGGCGGTTTTGATTTGCACGTCCCTGATGGTTGATGGTGTCTGGCGTAGTTTTGTGTGTGTCTTTGCCATCTTTATGTCTCCTTCCATCAACTGCTGGCTCTCATCTTCTGCCTGCATTTGCCTGGGCTGATTGTTGTCTTACTCCCAGGCTGTGAGGGCTCTTCCTCCACGCGAGTCCAGTGCCAGGTGTCTCACCTGCAGGTGATGCTTCCCAGGCTGTGGTTCATTTCCCTGACAGCATCTTTTGAAGAGCGAGGTTTCTGTTGTGAAGAAGCCAGATTTCTGGATTTTGTTCCTTTAGAATTTATGTCTTGGGTGTTGTATCTAAGTCATCTCTGCCAAAGTCAAGGCCATGAAGATTTTCTCTCATTTTTTCCCTAGAAGTTTTGTATATTTAGCTCTTACATTTGAGTCTGTGATGCAATCCAAGTTAAGTTTTGGAGATGCTGGGCGGCCTGGATGGAGGGTCCTTCCTTAGCTAGCCCCTTTCAGCATTTGTTGAAAGGCTATCTTCTCCCTCATTGAGTTGCTTTGGCATCTTTATCAAAAATCGATTGACCAGGCATGGGCCTTTGGCTTAATGGATAAGATGCCCACATTCTACACCAGAGTGTCAGGGTCTGCACCCAGCATTGAGTTCCTGGGTCACAGTTTCAGCTTCTGACCCAGTCCAGCTGAACTTCGAGGAGGAAAATCCGAGAATGAATACACATACACACACACACACTCTCTCTCTCTCTCTCTCTCTCCCTCTGCCTCTCTGCTTCTAAAATAGCAGATTGGGTGAGTCCACTATTTGTGGGGCTACTTCCAGGCTCTCTCCTATTAATCTTTGCATCTCTCTATCCACCAATCCCATTGGTTCTGATTTCCCCCCTCCTTTTTTTTTTTTTTTTTTTTGACAGGCAGAGTGGACAGTGAGAGAGAGTGAGACAGAGAGAAAGGTCTTCCTTTACTGTTGGTTCACCCTCCAATGGCCGCCGTGGCTGGTGCACTGCAGCTTGCATATTGTGCTGATCCGAAGCCAGGAGCCAGGTGCTTCTCCTGGTCTCCCATGGGGTGCAGGGCCCAAGCACTTGGGCCATCCTCCACTGCACTCCTGGGCCACAGCAGAGAGCTGGACAGGAAGAGGGGCAACTGGGACAGAATCCGGCACCCCAACCAGGACTAGAACCCGGTGTGCCAGCGCCGCAGGTGGAGGATTAGCCTATTGAGCCATGGCGCCGGCCATGATTCCCTTTTGCTTTATAAAAAATCTTGAGATCAGGTAGTGCAATTTCTTTGGCTTGCTTTTTCTTCTTGGCAGTTTGAGTGGGGAAATTTTGGTAGGGGCAGTTTTTTATTGGAGGGGCTCCCCTGCATGCTGCATCCCGGCCCCTGCTCACTGAACACCAGCACAACCCCAGTCATTGTGAGGTCTCCGATATTCCCCACCAGATTTTCACATGTCCTGGTCGGGGACAGCCCCACTTACTCCAAGAGAATCTCTTTTCCAAAGGACCAAGAGTCAGGCCAGCATCAACAGCAACAAACAACGGAGGAGAACACAGCAAACCCTTCCAAGTTCTGGGGAAATTGATGTTAAACCTGTAGTTCCTTTTTTTAAAAAGATCTACTTATTTATTTGAAAGGCAGAGTTAAAGAAAGAGAGGCAGAAAGAGAAAGAGGTCTTCCATCCGCTGGTTCACTCCCCAAATGGCCGCAACGGCAAGAGCTGTGCCAGACTGAAGCCAGGAGACACGAAATTCATCTGGGTCTCCCACATGAATGCAGGGACCCAAGCACTTGGCCCATCTTCTGCTTTCCCAGGTGCATTTGCAGAAAGCTGGATGCAAAGTGGAGCAGTCAGGCCTTGAACCAGTGCCCATATGCAATGCTGGTGCTGCAGGCAGCGTCTTAGACTACTATGCCACAGCATTAGCCCCTAAACCTGTAATTCTATACCCGGCCAAAGTATCAGTCAAGTCTGGAAGCAGAATAAATTCTTCCAGACACACAAGGTCTCAACGACCTTCCCACAGCCTGGGGGAATCGCTTGTGGATGCAAAACAGAAAATGAACTCAAGGCGGAGAATCCATAGAATCCAAGGAATCCAGGAAACCGTGGACCCCATCCAGGAGTGCCGTGCCCAGAAACCCCAAATGATGGCAGTGCCGCAGGCTAGGGAGCAGCCAGCCCACGTGGCAGCAGGGAGTCAGCTCGCAGAAGAAGCTTCTAAGGAGAAAAAGGAGCTTCCTACACGTGATAACAGAAAAGATGGATGCCCTTCCCAAGACGCTCGCTGTGGGTAATAGTCAAACATTAATAATTGAGTATAAATAGCGTCCTTCTTCCTTGCCTCCTCCTCCTAATTCGTGTTAGGATTTTTCCGTTCAGAGTGAACACCTGTGTCATCTTCCCTGCAGTTGAACGTACACTACTTAGGTTTAAGGTGATGTCGTTGTAATATTGGAAAAGCCAGTGACTTCCCCCCCAGATTTTAGGACTTATCTGTATACAAAGCAGAGAGGCCCTAACTTGAGGCCCAGAATGGCAGGTGCACTGTAGAAACCTCAATGAGCTGAAAGTGGTGCCAAGGAGACAGCGCTGGGGAGAGGGGAGTGGAGACCCTTGCTAAGACTCCTTGGATGCACCTGCTGTGCTGGACTGCTGGTGCAGGTTAGTTCCCAGGGGCCACAGGCCGAGGTGGAAGGTGGCATGCAGGGGGTCACCTGGGGAAGTGCTCACAGGCCAGGGAGTGCAGAGGCGGGACTGGCAGAGGGAGAGGTTGTACCAGGTAACTACAGACCCTAACTGAGGCCTCGGTTGACCCCCATGGCAGTTCTGGGGCTGGCAAGAGCCTGCAGAGTTGTCCACCTGGGAGGCTAGGTGGCTGGGCTTGGGTTTGGTCCCTGATTGCGGGCTGCAGGTTCTATCAGCACAGGGCAGTTTCCCAGGGAGGGGCTGAGCTGGGAGTGCTGAAGTCCCATTCCAGGGGAATGTGGTGGCGACAACATGGAATTCACACCTGCAGATACAGGGGTCAAGTGCGTTTTGGCTCAAGTGGAGTCAGATGTGTATCCTGAAAACCGTGGGAATCAGGCAGCAGATCCTGCTATGGTTTCAAATCTGGTGTGGCAACCGGAGCGGTGACATCAGCAGCCACTACTGGGCACTTCCAGGACTTTACAGGATCCAGTTCTTTCAGTGTGCATGGCGGGAGGGGAGCAAGCGGCCCGAGTCTACGCCGTGCGGCCTCGGCTTGGTGCTGTCAGCGTGGGTAAGCACCTGCTGTGCCCCGCCTGTCTGATCTGTGAGCCTTCCTGCTCTCTGTGTGCCCGGTCAAGGGCTTAGGGGTGGAACTCTGAGAGACCTGGGTGAAGAGCCCAGTCCAGGGGCCCAAAGGGAGTTATTAGCTCCTCACCTGCGAGCATATTGGGATCTTCGAAAATATCATCAAAAACGGGTACTATCCACAAATGGTGCCTGGGTTTAAAATGTTTCCTGCACCAAAGCAGACTTATCTAACTCCGTTTTTTTCACGGACTCTCAAAGTTCCTTCACATCGCTCTTGGGTTCAAGTTCATCCCAGACAGGTCCAGAGCTTGTGCCCCGCTGCCCTGCGCCTGGCCCTGTTGCTGCAGTCGGCTTGCACGGGGCCCCCAGGGCCACTGTACCTTTGACCCAGCTCCTCCCATGCCAATGAGGCCGCATCAGTAGCTTGAAATTGGCCGAGGCCAGTGTTCACACCACAGAAATGGGCAGACGCCACCCATGGTGCTTTCTCCCTGGTTGTGAAATGTGCACCTGCTCCCTGGCTTGTTCTGCTATGGGAACCTGGTGCAAGATGAAAACCCTCCACCACTTGTTCAATGGGCCTGAGGTCGCTCACCCCCTGCGCCTTCCTGGGGCCCAGGCTCAGGAGCCAGGCAGGCAGAGCTGGAAGGGGCAGAGAAACGGGTCAGGCACGCCCCCTGTTGGTGTTTTCCACTTGTGCCCTGTGCACTTGTCTTGGTGGCTCTGAGAGCTTAGGGCCAGGACAGGGCCCTGCCCGGTCCTAGTGTGGGGTACAGCTCCCTGGAACCCCTGCCCCCGGCCCCATTTCCATCTTCTGCCCTGGCTAGGCCTGCAAGTTCCTGAGAGGCGGGGCTGGGACCTCCTTCTGCCAGGGTCCCCGGGGCCACAGGGGCCCAGGCTGCGTGTGAGGGTTTGTGCGCTGAGTGATGAGTGTCCCAGAGCAAGAGACAGCATGGAGACGGCAGTGTGACGTCAGCTTCAGTCTGGAACTGCTGCCAGGAGTGGAGCGTCTGGTGGGAGACCCCGAACAGGTGAGGGGGCGCAGGAGCCTGGCTGCTCCTTCTCCCCACGCCCCAGGCCTCAAAGACACCCACCAGGGTTTAGAGCCCAATTCCCTTTGCTCCCAAACACTGGTGGAGACAGGTGTGAGGCCAGGGTCGGGTCTCCTGGTGTGCAGAAAAGCCACATGCTGTGGCTGTGCTGGGGCTGCCAGAACAGGACTACAAGGATGCCTGGAGATCGCGACAGGCTGAGCCCAAGTGACAATCGCCTTGACGTCCAACAGGACAGTCGATGGTGTTCCTAAGACACCCGCAGGGCTCACAGGGAAGGCACGGATTTCCCGCCACTGACAGCTGCGCGAAGTGACTCCAAACACAGCACCCTAATACCCAATCCTTGCTGAACTTGAGGCCCTTGGAAAACTGCTCTGTCCCCATTGGTCCTGCTCGGGGGTCCCCCAAGGAGTGCTTAGGGACGGGACAGTTCTGAGGCCTCTCATTGTTAGAGAACACCAAGAGTCAGGCCAGCCGACCCGGTCCTTTGCAACCAACAAGTCACTAGCAAAGTCTGGGAAACATTTGAGGTAAAGCCAAAGCTTTCTCCAGAGGCAAATCTATAGCTTTAACGTGTAGTTGCTAACAAGGCAGAAATAATGGAAACAATTCTTCAAGAAGACACAAGTGAGTCCCAAGAAGCTTTGGAATATGGAGATTACAAAGTTGCAAAGGACCAAGAGAGACGGTGGCTGAAGGTGCAGGGATCTGCGGGTCTCCCAGCCGCGTCCCAGGTTGCTCGCCCAACACTTGGCTGCTGAGCGGCGGCGCTGGCGCGGGGCCCCGGCTGGGGCCTCTGGGAAGGGACGGCCGGGGAGACGCCCTCGCATAGCCGCCCCGAGCTTGCAGAGCGCGGAGACCGGCATCGAAGCCCAAGTCTTCCCGAGTTCGTGATTTATTTTTCTGTTCACGTCGCGCCTCTACTCGCCGGCCCGTAGCCGAGATTTGGATTCACGCATCAGAGCGGCTGGCGGAGAGCGCCCGAGTGAGCGGCGCGCACCTGCCGAGCCGGGCGCCGGGCGGAGCGGCGGCGCGGGGCGGAGAGCCGGGCCCGGCAGGCGGCGCCCTCGCCACCGCCTCCTCCCGCGCCGGCCGCCCCGGCTCCCTCTTCCCTTCGCGTCGCGGCCGGCACTTTGCAAACTCCGCGCCCGCCCGCGCCGGCCGCAGCTCCGCGCGCTGCCGGCCCCGGCGCGCTCGTGGGGCAGCGGGCAGCAGAGCGCCGCGGCGCCGGGAGCAGGAGGCGCGGAAGCACCGGGGGCGGGCGTCGGCGGAGGCGGGAGCCGAGGCGGGGCCGCGCCAGCCCCGCGCCGCCGCGCCCCCCGGGCCGAGCCCCGCGCCGCGCAGCCATGGCCGCGCCGCCGCCGCCGCCGCGCTGCCCGCTCGCCGCCTAAGGCGCGGCTGGCCGCCGGGCGGGGACCATGGCCAGCGCCGCCGAGCCCCCCGGCAAGGCGGCCGAGTACCTGCAGGAGCTGACCAGGATCGTCGCGGCGCAGCAGGAGCTGCTGGCGCGCCGGCGGCGGCGCATCGAGGAGCTGGAGCACCAAGTGGCCAGGCTGAGCCGCGAGAACGCCGGCCTGCTGGAGCGGCACCGGCGGCACCTGGCCGCGTGCGCTGGCCGCCCCGACCCGGGCCCCAGCCTGCAGCCGCTCGGCGCCATCCCCGAGCTCGGCGGCCGCCACGACAAGTAAGTGGGGGCCCCGGCCAACGGGCGTGGCGGGGGCGCGCGAACTTCTTTGGGAGGGGGCCCTCACGGCGAGGCGGGCGCCTGGAGGCGCCCTGCGCGCACCCGGGAACCCTACGGCGGGGTCACGGCCCCGACTTGGAGCTCGGTCTCCGGCGGGTACCGGGCTATCCCGGAAAGCGGCTCCAGGACACTCGCTGCTTGGCGCTCCCACCGGCCCGGCTGTCCGCGGACGGCTCCGGCTCGGGCGGATCTCGGAGCTCCGATGAGGACTCGGCATCGGGGCTAGAACTCCTGTCGCGGAGAGCCCCGGTCCCGGGGCCCCAGGGCCCCCGGCGGGGAGGGGGCGGGGCAAGCGCAGGCCCCGCCCCCGCGCGGGCCTGGGTCACTTGCGGGTCGCGGTCCCCGGAGCTGACCCTGCGCTGTGCCCAGCTCCGGACACGCCGGCGCTCCTCCCCCAGTGCGCCTGGGTCTCTTCCTTCCAGGCTCGGCTCGGGGTTAATTCCCGTCCCGCCTCGCCCTGGGATTACCCCGAGGCTATTTCGGAGCGCAGATTAAGCGGAGGGCCGGCCCGCGGGACTGCTCAGCCGCCTTGGACCCAGGCGCACGAGCTCGCTTCGCCTCCTGCGGCTGCCGGTGCCGAGAAACCCCGGGGCGCGGCGGGGCTTGCAGAATCGGGGCCCGGGTGACGCCGGGGAAGGGCTCCTGCCTGCGCCGCCCGCTGCCTGCCCCCTGCCCCTCTCTTCCGGACGCCCAGGACACACTGGTTGGACCTGGAGCAGACTAGAAGGAGTCTGTGTGGTGCTGGGAGTGGGCGTGGGGCTAATGGCCCCGCTACTGGCCCCCGGGAGCTCTAGGGGCGCATATGAAGTGGGAGGCATTAGCCGTGGCTCTAGGAAGGGGGGGGGGGGCGGTGAGCCTAACTCCCAAGAGTCCAGTTCTCCCTGACCCTGTGTGTTTCCTCCTGGCGAACAGGGCACCAGGCTGTGGCCGTGGGACAGGAGCTCCCTGTCGCCCTGCTTGGTGCAGCTCTGGGCAGTGCTGGGGGGGGGGCTTTGAAGGAGGAGGCCTGTGAGGGGGGTCCAGCTGGGCGTGTGGGGCAGGCCCAGGGGCAGGCTCCTGCCTCCTGCCTGTCCCTGGAGTCAGTCCTACCTGGTGTGAGAGGGCAGAGCCTGCACAGCCCCTCTGTGCAAAGCTGCTGGCTCTGGTGTCTTGAGACCCCTGTCCTCATTCGCCCCCATGCACGGGAGGCTTTGGGTCACCTGGTGCTGGTCGTGCCGCCCCCAGGAAAAGACAGAAAGAAAAAGCTAGGGCTGCCCAGGTGTTCAGCAGCCCAGGGGGGCAGCGCCACGGCAGAGCCACATGGTCCCTGCTTTCACAGGAAACAGTGACACGCGCTGGCAGGCAGGTGCTTCACGACACCATCCCGGGGGACCGATTGATTCCTTTTTCCCCTTCAAAGTCACCGCTGGCTGGTGACCAGGCGGAGGGGGACAGGAGGATTCTGAGAAGCGGCTGATGCTGCCCCGGGTTGTGTGCCGGCAGTGGCCTTGGCAGTGGTGGGTGGTAGGCAGCTGGGACCTTGGTTTCCGAGCCCCAGTCTGTGTCCGTCTGGTTGAGACCCGGCCAGGGCCTCAGACGGCGTCACCGTTGTGGAAAGGCCGGTGGCAGCACAGTCCTCCCTTTTCCGTTTAGGTGGCGGGCACCTTCCAACCTTGATCAGGCTCGCCGGGAGCCCGGGACTCTGGCTCAGCTGTAGACTCTGGAGCAGGTCTGGCGAAGGCAGGAGATTTTGCTTCGTAACGAGCCCTTGGGCCATCTGATGCCGCTGGCCTGCTGGCTAGGGACCCACTGATGGACGGGCACACCCGGCCTGCTGTCCTGCCCTGGGTTCACGTTCCAGCCTCTGGGGACAGGAAAAGCTGCACTCCCTGCACCCCCCACCCCGCAGGACGCTCCCGTGGACATCCTGCCTGCTGGCTGACATCTTGAGATTCCGCGATGGGGGAGGGGGCTGCTTTGCAAAACCTGAGCTGGACGTGTCCCCCTGCCCCTCTGTGGAGCAGGGTGATCAATGTGGAAGGAGTGTGGGATAGCTAACTACCCAAAGAGCTTTTATGAAGCACCTGCTGTATGCAGAGCCCCCAGGGATGTGCTTGGAGACAGGAAAGGGAGAATGGAGGAGGGAAGAAGAGGGTTATGAGGGTGCTCAGAGAAAGGAGCGCAGGTGGACGGGCTTGAGCCAGACCTGAGCCCCACGGCCCGTGACCATGGGACAGGGCACGCCCCCTTTCCTCACTCCACAGGTTCTTGAATGCGCACAAAAGCCCAGGGATCACAGCTACTTCTCCTAACAGGCCGAGAGGAAACTGGTACACAGTGGGTGCTTGATGCGTGTCAGATGCTTCCCTTCTCTCTTGGTTTCTTATTTCTTTTGGAGCTGCGGAGCCCAGATGAGCTGAGACCTGCGGGGCCTGGTGCAGGGGGTGTACAGTAGGGTACTGGTACTGGGGATGGGGGAATGCCATCGGTGTCGGGATGGGACACCTGTGATCCGATCGGAGCTTCCCAAGGCCACAGCTTTGCGTGGCCCTTCGTGCAGGGGGCCTGGACTCTACTTCCTGTGTTGGCACCCGCGCCCCCCTACCCCGCACGCTCCTGCTCCCCAACAGTGGGCAGTGTCAGCAGCCTCCAGCTCTGCGCCCCCTGCCTGCTGCATAGACAGGAGATGCAGAGACCCAGCGGGCTGCGGACAGACGCACCCACTGGACAGCCTGGCCGCGGGGCTGCAGCTTGCCCCGGCCCAGTGGTTCAGACTGAACTGGGAGGCCCACACCCTCCAACTGTTTCTTCAATAGCTGCCTTGCCGCTGCTGGAAACCACCCCGTGTTCCTCTGATGTGAGGCCGTCAGGGAAAGAGATGTGGTGACCGCTGCCTTAGGTGCCTTCAGGTCACTTAGCTGTCCCTGCCCCCGACCTCAGGGTTTGTCTGTGGTGTCACCCTGATTGCCCCACGATCTCTCTCTAGATCCACGCTCCTGTCACTCGCGCTTGGGGCACGTCACAGGTCCTCAGGGCTGATACTGAATAAAGTCAGTGCGTTTGCCGTTAGGAAGTCGGGCATTAGCAGGTGCAGCTGGTATCGGCGAGCATAGAGAGCCACACCTGGGGAGGCAGGGGTGGTGCGCTGTGACCATTCTCCCTGAGGGTTTCCTACGTGCCCACATCGGTCCCAGGCTTGGCCTTGTCACCCCATCTTGTCATCCCTCCAAGGCAGGTATTGTGGCTGTTCCCATTGTACAGAGGTGAATCTGAGGCTCAGTGGGCTCGTGTGCCTTGCCTAAGCTCTCCCATCTCGCTGGGCATGGAGCCAGGGTTCCCCTTGCTCTTTCCCACCCACCACCTGCCCCTCCTACTGTCCAAGGACAGACCAGGTCTCAGCGCTGGAGGGAGCCTGCCGCGTGAATCACGGCACCGCAGCTGGGCTCTAGGTGTCGCGTGTGGCGGCAACTCGGAGGGGAGGGGCAGGGCCGACCGATGCTCTCTAGCCTTTGAGCGCCTCAAGTTTCTCTGCAGAGGTGGCCGCGGGAGAGGGCTTCGTGGAGCCGCCACCCTCGCTTTCCTGTCCCCTCCAGCCCTCAAGTGCTGTCACGTCAGTCGGGGAGGACGCTCTGAAGCTCTGAGTTGGTGACTCACTCTGGGGGAGGCTTCCAGTGGCATTCAGTCTCTGTTGACACCGAGCGAGCGCTCGCCCCGGGTTGGCGGTGACATTAACTGTGAGGATGGCGCCGGCGAGGGGGCCCTGTCCACCGGCTGCAGCTCCTGATGCAACAGCTGCACTTGGGAGGGCCGTGGGGGGAGCCTGTGCTCAGGGCGCTGTTTCTGTGCGTGGCTGGGTGCACCCTGGCTGACCCAGGGGCCGAGGGCACTTCTGTGTTCCGTCCACTTAGCAGACAGCAGGGGACCAGGGCGAGGTCGAGAGGGCTTCCTGCAGATCCACGTGCGGTGGGGGCCACCGCGGCCTCGCCTCAGTGCAATGACGTCCTCGCTGTCCCAGCTGAGATAAGGCCTTGTAGCCGGTGCTGGGGCCCGTGCGGCCCTTGGCCAGGGTGCACTGCGCGGTGCCCTGGGAGGCCGATTGTGGCTGGACAAAATGTATTTGAGGCCGCGGCAGCAGCGGGAGCTAGTCTGATTTTTCCAACAGATGGTGGCGTCTGTGCAAGGTCGAGGGGGTGTTCTCGGAGGCTCCCCGCCCCCAGCCGTCTGACAAGTTAGGGAAATGATTATTTTACAACCCAGAAAAGCAACCGCGCACTGCTGCTGTCTCTAGCTCCAGCCGCAAACAGTGAGCGCCGCTACGGAGGAAGAAAGGCCGGGAGCTGCACGCGTGTCCCCTCGGAAGCTTCCGCCTCCTTCCCGGCTTGGAGGGCTGGTGGCTTTGCTGTGGGCCAGGGGCGCGCGGCCGTGCGGGGACAGCAGCCGCTTCCGTCCGCCAGCCAGTGGCTGTCAGCTGTTTGTCCGTGACATTGTTTTGACAGCGGATGGAGTCTTTGGTGTCGTGTTTTTTTTTTTTTTTTTTTGTAAGAAGGAACAAGGCTTTGGCTGACTTAGGAAGTGCACTGTTCCGAGCTCGTCAGGGCGTTGCCTGTGTCATTGTCACCAAGCCTGGGAGGAAGCAAATGCAGACGCTCTGCGAGACCTGGCATCCGGAGAAACAGGAGTTGACCTAACTGAGGGGGAGCGGGAGCCCTGGATGCGCCCTGGGGGCCATCCGGGCTTGGTGGGGGGCTTCCATGTGCCGCCCCCGTCCCAGACAGACCCAGGCCAGGGTGTGGGGGGATTGTCCCCACTGTGGCTGAGCTGCTGAATGAGAACCCCAGGCTGCGGGGCCTGGGGCTTTGAGTCTTGTGTTTGAACCCAGGGCACTGAGTGGTCCCTGCGGAGGCTCAGTGCTTCTGTGCCATCCTCAAGGAGCTGCGGCCTTGAACTTGTCAGTGTCTCCTTCCGGCCCCAGTCCCCTGGCCTTGCTCCAAGCCTTCTCACGACAGGGAGCCCTGCCCCAGCAGAGGGTCCGCGGGAGCCCGGTCCTGCGCCAGCCGCTTCCAGCAGTTGGGACTTTGCATGCCAGACCGGTTCTTCCCATGAGAGGTGGGAGGTGCTGCCTGGGTGTGGGAGTTGCCTGTGACATGTGTGGGCTTCAGGAAAAGGTGGCTCCGGGGGAAGGCGTGGCCGGGGCACGGAGAGTGCCTTTGAGGATTATTAGAAAGACTTTCAAACATCCAGGGAAGTCAGAATAACCGATACGGCGCAGAAGCCCCGCTCTGCCCGCCCCCCAGTCCTGTGGTGGAGGTGCTGCCTCGGTAGGTGTCCTCCGTCCTCCAGGGTGGCTGCAGCGCGTGCACGGGAGCTGGCCTCTGTGGGCGCCGACTCGATGCTGCAGGCAGGGGCTCTCCACCTCTCCACGCCTCCCCCCACCACGCACATGGGGTTCCCGGCTCTGGTCAGTGCAGCTCCTGCACAACCTGTTCTTGGTCACACGTGAGCAGGGACAGAGACTTGTACGTGGGAGATTGCAGATGGATTGGGCCTGGGTAGGACGTGGAGCCAAGTGTAGCCCCAGAACAGGAAGTGTGTGAGTGCCTACCCCTGGGCATCCTCGGAGGCTTCCTGGAAGAGGTGATTATTTGAACTGGGGCTTGAAGAGCAGGAGACAGGGGGTGCACTAGGAAGCACTGTGCACATGGTGTGCTTGCGGGTGGGCTGTGCAGGTCTGTGCGTGTGAGCAGGCCCGCAGCAGAGTGGGAGCTTGTCTTGAGCCCTGATTTCAGTCTTGCAGGGGCCGGTGAGCCCCCGAGGCTTGCTCCTCCCACGCTGTGTCTCATCGGAGTGCTGGGTTCGAAATGCTCTGCTTCTGATTGGATTGGAAGGAGTCCAAAGGAGCAGGCTGGGAGGCCAGGTAGAATGCCCTGGCGACAGCAAAGCCATAGGAGCAGCTGAGCTGTGCCAGGGCCCTGTGCTGGGCGCCTCGTCCTCAGCTCTCCAGTGATGCACTGCCCTGGGTCGGGCTGAGCTAGAGTCAGCCCATTTTGTAGATTTGGGAACTGAGGCTCAGAGAGCCCACGGCCACTCAGCAGCAGATGTGGGTTCCCGTCTGGGTCTGTGCCTGTGGCACCTTCGCGGTTCACTGCTGCCCTGCGCTGCTTTGGGGCTGTTTGTGTTGTGGTGAAAATGTTTTGTGACACAGTTGGAGCAGCTTCCACACGGGCGTGGCCCCCACTCCCAGGATTTAGGCTTCGGGGGCTCTGCCCCCCCCGCCCCGGGGACAGCTGTGGCTTTCCTTCTGAGCGTGGGAGCTGTCCCCTCACTTGCTGCAAGCTCACCCTGGAGAAGTCTGTGGCCACCGGAAGTCTGAGCCCTTTCTTGGCAAAACAGCCCGCGGTGACTGCACCCTGCTGGCCGTGGGTATGAGTGTGCGCGGGGTCATCCCAGGCGTCGGCCCCGGCCCATGCTGGGCACCCCTGAGAGTCAGTCTGACACCCCCCGCCCCGCCGTCTGCACGTGGGAGCCTTTGCCCAGCAGACGCTGTCAGGTGGGAGGCCTCCTTGCCGGGAGTCCCCGGAGTGGGTAGGGCGTCCTGTTTGTTCTGCGTGCACACCTGCACACCTGCAGGAAGAGCGTCGTGTCACTCCTGCAGAGCCGGGGTTTGGCCTGCCCCCCCAATCTGGCTGCAGGGGGCGTGGCTTGCTGGGGTAGAAGAAAGGGCTTCTTTGCTGGTGGGGGGTCCTGGGGCTGGCACGGCTGCTAGGTCCCCCCACGCTGCCTGTGGAGGACCAGGTGCTGGGTGAGACTGTGCTGTTTTCACAGTCAGCCTGGATCCAGCAGAGTTGGACCCAGGAGATGTGCGCTGTGCTACACGGGGGTCTGTGGCAGCCTGATGCTGGACAGCAGCAGGTGGGGTGGCCCAGGTGGGAAACCTAGGGATGGCTGCAGGGGGTCCTTGATCCCCTTTTCCTACTTGCTTCCCTGGGCGTGGGAAGTGACCTCTCCAAGCCTCAGTTTTCTGATCTCTACAATGGGTACAGTGACTGCTGGATTTCCCTGTTAGGGTTGCCTGGTGCGGGTGAGTGAGGCGTGCACAGTACAGGGGTCGAGGGCCAGGGAGGGAGGGTGGGGCCAAGCCCACGGAGCCTATGAGGGCCTTTGGGTTTGCTGTGAGGGAGACAGGAGGGTGCTGAGCAGAGGAGGGTGTCACAGACCTGGGGACAGGCAGGACGTCTGGCCTGGAGCTGGGCAGGAGTGCATGGGCTTCGCACAAAGGGATGTCCCCTCCGTGAATGCCTGTGCACGAGGAGAGGGAGCAGCTTGGCTGGACGGGGAAGGGGGCAAGTGAAGGTCGCCTGTCTGTCTGTGTTCAGGAGATGCCTGGGGGCTGGCGATGTCCCTGGACCTGCCTCAGGCCGCCTCCGGGCCAGGCCAGGGTCTTCCTGTCTTCCCCGGGCTGGCCAGGATTCCAGACGGCTCCCCGCTGGGCTCGAGGTGCAGTCCATGGACAGAATCCATGGCTTGGGTTGCAGCAGGCAGCTGTCCCTGTCCTCACCCCTGATCTATGCATACATGAGAGCGATGGACCTTGAACACAGCCCTCCATGACATGTGCCACGGCCACCCCTTCAACCAGCGGTTTCAGCCTCTGCACATGGTTTACAGTTCTGGAGAATTCATGTTATTAAATTTGAAGGGGGGCCGGTGCTGTGGCGCAGCAGGTTAACACCCTGGCCTGAAGCACCTGCATCCCATTGGGTAGCTGCTCTACTTCCAGTCCAGGTCTCTGCTATGGCCTGGGAAGGCAGTAGAAGATGGCCCAAGTCCTTGGGCCCCTGCACCCACATGGGAGATCTGGAAGAATCTCCTGGCTCCTGGCTTCGGATCGGCGCAGCTCCGGCTGTTGCGGCCAACTGGAGAGTGAACCAGCGGATGGAAGACCTCTCTCTCTCTCTCTCTCTCTCTCTTCCTCTCCTCTCTCTGTGTAACTCTGACTTTCAAATAAATAAATAAATCTTTAAAAAAAAACCAAAATTGAAGATGGAACTCCCTCCCCCCAAAAAAATCCCCAAGCAGAGGCTTCTGGAATGTTCTATTCCCTTCTCACTGCCCCTATGTGTTCATGTCACTAAGCTTTTTTATCTTTCAGGGATTAATTTATTCTAAAGAGTTAGAGAGGGAGAGGCAAAGAAAGAGAGGTCTTCCATCCACTGGTTCACTCTCCAAATGGCCACAACGGCCAGGGCTTGGGCAGACCAAATCCAGGAGCCAAGAGCTTCTTCCAGATCTCCCACATGTGTGCAAGAGCCTAAACACTTGGGCTGTTTTCCATTGCTTTCCCAGACCATAGCAGGGAGTTAGATTGGCAGTGGAGCAGCCGACACTCAATCCAGCGCCCATATGGGATGCCGGCACTGCAGGCGGCGGCTTCACCTGCTGTGCCATGGCACTAGCCCCACTGTCTGACCTTCCTGAAGGCTGTACTTTCACCCACCTCTGACTTCGAGGCAGGGTGCACACTCTCCTTTGAGGACGCCCAGGGCGACTTTGGCCACCCTGTTGGCTTCTTGCCCAGGGAATGGCTGTGCTGGGACCCCACTGCCCTCTTACCCTGGCTGGCGGACAGCGTGAAATCATGGGTGCGGGGCACTGGTGAGGGCCGAGTCGTGGCCCCCAAGGGTGTGTACTGGCTCACGGAGGGCCAGGAGTGGCTGCTGTCACCCCCCCCAGGTGTGATGGGGACTGTGGACAGGTGCGTGAGGCGGAGCCACCACTTTTGTCCATTGTACAGCTGGGAAAACCGCGGTGCAGAGGAGCGGAGTGTGGGGGTTGTGATCCGAGCAGCTCCCCCGTCAGAGCTGCCATGGGCACGGTTGTAGCTTCAGTCTGCTGAGCTCAGGGAACGCGTGGCTTCTGTCCTTCTGCATTATTGAGACTCATTTTGAGGAAAATACGCGGTGTGTGCTGGAGACTGTTCCCTGTGCTCCTGAGAAGAGCGTGCATCCTGATGCTGGGTGCGTGTTCTGGATGTGTGTGTTAGGTCTAGCTGGCTTCAACTTTGTAAATTTATCTCTTTCTTATTTTATTTGGAAGGCAGGGGAAGATTGAGAGAGAGGGAGAAGGGAAGGGGGAGAGAGGGAGAGTGAGAGGGAGAGAGGGGGAGAGAGGGAGAGGGAGAGAAAGAGATCTGTGCTGCTCGTCTTCTCTCTCCTTGCTGATCTTCTTCTGGGGTGTTCTGTTCCTTGCTGCAAGTGAGAGCGATGTCTCTATTATTCTTTATCATTGTTGTTACTATTTGAGAGACAGAGAATTCCCACTTGCAAGTTCACGCTCCAAATGCCTGTAGTGATCTTGGGGCTGGAGTCAGGAGCCAGGAACGCAGTGTGGGTCTCCCGTATCAGTAGCAGGAACCCAATTACTCGAGCCAGCGCTGCCTTCCAGCATGTGCAGTGGTAGGGAGCTGGAGACTGGACCCAGCGTTGGGGCTCATACCAGGTGCTACAATAAGGGTCACAGGCATCTTACTGGTTAGGCTAAATGTCCATCACCCCTCCTCGCCCTATTCTTTGTAAAAGAAAAAAAGGTTATTTATATATTTGAGCAAGAGAGTATGAGAGGGAGAGCGAGCGACAGAGAATGTGCCCATTCTTGCAACAGCCCCCACCAGGGCTGGAAGCCGGGAGCGAGGACTCCGTCCAGATCTCCCTCGTGGCGGGAAGCTGAGTGAGGGGCTGGAGTCAGGCGCTGAAGCTGGGCACTGGGATGTGGGATGCAGGATCCGAGCTGTGCGGACAGTTGCTGCCTTCTTGAATAGGCTCCTTATTTCTGCCAATTTTTGCCTCATATCTGGGGGTTCTGTTACTTGGTTATATATGTGTTTGTAGCTATGTCTATGGAGTGACCTTTCTGTTATGAAATGCCCTTCTTTGTCCTCAGGAATGGCGTTTGTCTTAATGTGTTTTATTTGATATTAATATATACATACTCTTGGCTGGCGCCGTGGCTTACTAGGCTAATCCTACGCCTGTGGCGCCAGCACCGCGGGTTCTAATCCCAGTCAGGGCACCGGATTCTGTCCCAGTTGTTCCTCTTCCAGGCCAGCTCTCTACTGTGGCCTGGGAGTGCAGTGAGGATGGCCCAAGTCCTTGAGCCCTGCACCTGCATGGGAGACCAGGAGAAGCATCTGGCTCCTGGCTTCAGATTGGCGTGGTGCGCCAGCCGCAGTGTGCCGGCCGCAGTGGCTATTGGGGGGTGAACCAACGGCAAAAGAAGACCTTTCTCTCTGTCTCACTCTCTCACTGTCCACTCTGCCTCTCAAAAAATAAAAATAAAAAATAAATAAAATATACACACTCTCTCTTTTGGTTATTATTTGCATAACAGGTCTTTGTCCATCCTTTTATTTTCAACCTATTTGTATCTTTTAATCTAAAGTGAGTCCTTTGTAGACAGCATGTAGCTGGATAATGGCTTTATTTATTTATTTTTAAGATTTTATTTATTGGCCGGCGCCGTGGCTCAACAGGCTAATCCTCCGCCTTGCGGCGCCGGCACACCGGGTTCTAGTCCCGGTCGGGGCGCTGGATTCTGTCCCGGTTGCCCCTCTTCCAGGCCAGCCCTCTGCTGTGACCCGGGAGTGCAGTGGAGGATGGCCCAGGTGCTTGGGCCCTGCACCCCATGGGGAGACCAGGAAAAGCACCTGGCTCCTGGCTCCTGCCATTGGACAAGCGCGGTGCGCCGGCCGCAGCGCGCCGACCGCGGCGGCCATTGGAGGGTGAACCAACGGCAAAGGAAGACCTTTCTCTCTGTCTCTCTCTCTCACTGTCCACTCTGCCTGTCCAAAAAAAAAAAAAAAGATTTTATTTATTTATTTATTTGACAGGTAGAATTACAGACAGTGAGAGACAGAGAGAAAGATCTTCCTTCCATTGGTTCACTCCCCAAATGGCCGCTACAGCAGGCACTGCACCAGTCCGAAGCCAGGAGCCAGGTGCTTCCTCCTGGTCTCCCTTGCAGGTGCAGGGGCCCAAACACCTAGGCCATCCTCCACTGCCCTCCTGGGCCACAGCAGGGAGCTGGACTGGAAGAGGAGCAGCTAGGGATAGAACCCGGTGCCCATGGGGGATGCTGACACCGCAGGTGGAGCATTAACCTAGTGCACCAGTGCGCCGGCCCCTGGTTTAATTTTTTTTTAATTCATTCTGCCAGTCTTTGCCTTTTGATTGAGGTGTTTAATCTACTTACATTTAATGCAATTGTTGATGAGATTTATGTACATTATTCTGTTTTTATTTTTTGTTTTACTTTTTCTTTTCCTCTATCATTATTCTTTTTTTTTTTTTTTTAGATTCTACATTTTTCTACTTCAGTATGTACTTTTATTTTATTTGGGAGGTGCACACACTCACATATACAGTCACACACACTCACACACACAGCTCTCACCTGTGGCTCTACTCCTAATGGCTGCCCTGACTGGGGCTGGGCTGAGGGCGGGGAAGTCTACCCCAGCCTCCCCATTGAGGACAGGGACACCTGAGCCATCACGGCTGCTTCCCAGAAGCTGAAGTCAGGAGCCACAGGTGGGGCACAGGCATCTTAGCCTCACATTTATTTTATTTATTTATTTATTTGAAAGGCAGAGTTACACAGACGCAGAGGCAGAGAGAGAGCGAGGTCTTCTATGGGCTGGTTCACTCCCCAGATGACCGCAACAGCTGGAACTGCACCGATCTGAAGCCAAGAGCCAAGAGCTTGCTCTGGGTCTCCCACCTGGGTGCAGGGGCCCCAGCTCCTGGGTCATCGTCTACTGCTTTCCCAAGTCACAGCAGAGAGCTGGATCATAAGATGAGCAGCTGGGACTCGAACCTATATCCATATGGGATGCCACTGCCGAGGATTAACCCACAGTGCCGCAGCGCTGGCCCCGCCCACAGACGCTCTGTGCACCCGGGGAGAGGGGCGGCATTAGGCGAGGAGCACTGGCAGTGGAGGCCCGATGTGGCAGGACCCTGGGGACAAGTGCTGGACACAGTGTGGTCCCTGCCAGATGCTCCCTGGGCACACGGGGAGTGAGCTGCCGCTGCTGATCCTGGAGGGGCTTCGCCGACCTGCTGACCAAGCCTTGAGCGGGCGGCTCAGCAGGTGGGCTGCTGTCTGTGGCTGGGTACTAGACGAGGATTCAGAGCCTGGACGCCCCCACCATTTCATTCTGTCCCTGGAGTTTGCACATCACAGGTTGGGCGGGGCTTGTGTGGCTGCTGCTTCTCCCCTCGGTGTCAGTCACTCATTGCTGTCTCACGCAGGGGTCTGGGCACAGCCGGACAGCTGCCTGGTGTGTGTACAGGTGACCTGTCCAGGGCTGCGTTCTTAGGGGAGGGGGCTTCTGACCTGGGAGCCCAGGGGTCCAGGACAAACCCCAGCCGCCTTGTGGTTTGGGCCTGGGGAGTCCCAGGAGGCACCCTGCCCGCAGCCTGTTGACCAAGCCCAGGTTCAAGGGCAGAGAGTTGCAGGGGGTTTCATTTTCCCACATTCGCTGTGCCGGGACCACACTGTGTCCCGCCCTGCCGGCACCTGCAGAAGCTATGCTCATGGCTCTGTGGGGACCGAGTGGCCGGGACCTCTCTCCTTTTGGGCTGCTCCCCGTGGGAGCCGGGGATGCTGCCCTGTGCCCTGGGGATGGGGACCGGGGCAGGCTGGGCCCCACGCAATCCCTCCGGGAACGCTGGCTCGCAGCCCCGTCACTCCACTGTATTTTTAACTCTGCCATATGGCGGAGCCGCCAGAGCATCCCAGCAGGGGAGGGGTCCCGGGCTGTCCTCCAGCAAGTCCCATGCGGGAAGCTGCAGTGTCCTCATCCAGTCCGCTCTTGGTGGTGACCCCCCCCCCCCCACCGCCTGGCTGCTGCCCTGCTTGGGATGGGCAGCCTGCCGCACACAGGCCCCCAGCCCTCCCTGCAGGACTGGGTGCTGGAGAGGGTGGGCGTGGCCGGCAGTATCCTGAGAGTGTCTGGGCGGAGCTACAGCATGAGCCACCTGCACCTGCCATGTAGTGAGAGGCTGGCGCGCCCCTCCTGCCCTCTGCCCCAGGCACTGTCCCCAGCAAGCCCTGTGTTGGAAACCTGTCCCCTAAGCCCTGTGCTATGATGCTGGGAGCTGGGGCCTTTGCAAGGGAATGGGTGGGGCGTCCTGAGGGTGAGGCCTCCTCTGTGGGGGTGTTAGTGGCTCTGCAAGGACCTTAGCCAGCAGCTCTCTGTGTCACCGTCACCATGGGATGCCCTGTGCCCGGTGCTGGTGCTGCACCAAGGGCCTCACCAGAGGCCGGCATCAGGTGCTGGCACTTGCCAGCCTCCAGGGCTGTGAGCTCAGGAAACCTCTCTTCTTCTAAGATCTCCCGGCCTGTGGTGCTTCGTGAGAGCCACAGAAACCGGCTCCAGCCACCCTCAGGCCCTGGCGGTGCCCGAGCGACCTCTCTGCTCACCAGCTCGCCGTGCCTGCGTCCGCCCCCTGCACCACACTCGCCCCGGATGCTCGCTGCTTCCCCGCTGCACGCTGGGCCCCCGCCCATGTCCCTGAAGGCCGGGCTTCCCTCCCAGAACCTTCCTCGCAGGTGGGGGTAGGTCTCTGGATGCCTGCATCTCCTCCTGTGGCCCTGGTTCCTGGGGGTCGGCTTCCCCAGGGGCTGCCTCTCCTCAGCCCCAGACCCCGCTCATCATCACCTGCCATTCCCACAAGCCACTCGTGTGTAAAACAACACGTTCCAGCCGGCGCTGTGGTTCAATATGCTAATCCTCTGCCTTGCGGTGCCGGCACACTGGGTTCTACTCCCAGTCGGGGCGCCAGATTCTGTCCTGGTCGCCCCTCTTCCAGGCCAGCTCTCTGCTGTGGCCCAGGAGTGCAGTGGAGGATGGCCCAAGTGCTTGGGCCCTGCACCCCATGAGAGACCAGGAGAGGCACCTGGCTCCTGGCTTCGGATCAGCGCAGTGCGCCGGCCATAGCGGCCATTGTGGGGTGAACCAACGGAAAAAAGGAAGACTTTTGTCTCTGTCTCTCTCTCTCACTGTCCACTCTGCCTGTCAAAAAAAAATTAAAATTAACAAAAAAAAGACACATTCCAAAGACAGCTGCACTTGGCCTGTGGACGAGACCCGGCCTCCTAGGGGAGCTGCACGCCCCTAGGCACCGAGGCCCCGTTCCTGGGATCCAGGAGTCACGGAGTCGGGGCTTCTGCGGCTGTGTCTTAGCCAGGCGTGCTCGTAGCATCTCCTGGGGGCGGGGCGGGGGGCTGCTGATGTGCCCGCCCCCTGCTGCCACCATGGAGACTCATTTCTTGCGGGGTGGGGGCGCAGGAGCCTCATTACAGCGTGCATTTGGCTCATGGCTAAGCCGCGGCCTGGGACGCCCGCATCCCACAGCATGGTGTCTGGGTTGCAGCCCCAGCGCTGCCCCCAAGTCCAGCTTTCTGCTCATGTGCACGTAGGGAGGCAGCCGGCGAGGGCCCCGGCCATGCACGGCGGAGACAGAGTGTGTTCCTGGCTCCCAGGGTCGGCCTGGCCCAGTCTCAGCTCTTGTGGGCATTTGGGGGATTGAACTAGTGGATGGGAAGTGTCTGTCTGTCTGTCATAAAAACAAGGCTGAGCACCTGCTGCGGCTTAGCTGATGCCTTTTCCTGGCAGAGCCCCGCTTTGCAGATGAGAACACGGAGGCTGTGAGAAGCTGTGGTTAGCAAGTGTGACTGCGGAGCACTGCTGCTCACCTGCTCCGCGTCTCCTGGGCTCTGCCGGTGGCTGGGCAGTGGCAGACGGGAGCCTCTGCAGAGGGAAGTCTAGGGGCCGGGCTCTGCCCTCGTCCCTGTGGACAGTGCTCCTCAGCCCCCTTCCCTGTGTCCCGGGGAAACCTGCAGGCTCCAGGCCAGGAGGGGGCGTGCGGGGATCTAGAGGGGCGGGATGGGTTGTGCACTGGGGGCAGCCGCTCTGGCGTAGCGGGCTGAGCCTTGGGCTGTGGCACCGGCGTCCCATCTGGGCGCTATTTCAAGCCCTGGCTGCTCCACTTCTGATCCTGCTCCCTGCTAATGCACCTGGGAAAGCAGTGGAAGATGGCCCAGGTGCTTGGGCCGCTGCACCCATGTGGGAGACCTGGAAGAGGCTCCTGGCTCCTGGCTTTGTCCTAGCCTAGTCCTGGCCATTTCGATCATTTGGGGAGTGAACCAGCAGATGGAAGACCTCTCTCTCTCTCTCTCTCTCTCTCACTGTCTGTAACTCTTACCTTCAAATAAATAAGTCTAAAAACGACAAAAAGAGAGAAATGTGCTGACTCTGGTCTTGGGAGGGCCCAAGGCTGTGTGTGAGTGTGTGTGTACACTTCTGTATGTGTGCACACATGTATGTGTGTGTATGCGTGTGCATGTGTGCATGTGTGTCTCCGTGAATGTGTCTCTGTGTGTCTGTATGTACGTGTCTCCACATGAGTATGTGTCCCTGCATGTGCGTGTGTATACACACGTATGTCTGTCTGTGTGCATCTCTGTGCGTGCGTGTGTGTAGGTGTCTCTGCATGTGTCTCTGTGAGTCCATGTGTGTGTGTCCGTGTGTGTCTGTAGGTGTAGGTGTGTGTCCGTGTGTGTCTGTAGATGTAGGTGTGTGTGTGTAGGTGTGTCTGTGCATGTGTCTCTGTGTCCGTGTGTGTCTGTGTGTGTCCGTGTGTGTCTCTGTGTGTCCGTGTGTGTGTGTAGGTATCTGTGTGTGCACGCGTGTATACATGTCTGTAAGTGTGTGTGGGTCTGTGTGTGCTGCCCCGGGCCCTGGCAGCCTGGTGGGGAGGCTGATACCGCGGGCCTGCCCTCCGCCGTCAGGGGCCAAGGGAGGCACTTGCAGAAAAGACCCCGTGGCTGGGGGAGGGGAGGGATAGGAGGGACAGCGCCCCGCGGCCCCAGCCCCGCCTTCGTGCCGTCGTCCAGGGCGTGCGTGCGCATGCGTGCGTGCGTGCGTGCATACGGGCGTCGCCGCGCCCTGGGAAGAAGCCGTCCTCAGCGCCGCCCCGAGTCCTCTGCTTCTCTCCCGAGCAGTTCCGGTGCTTGCGTCTGACTGACACAGCCGCTCCGCAGGGGCCGGGTGTCGTCGGCCGCTGCCTTCTGCAGTGCTTGGGCCGTGGGAGCCACGTGGAAGCCCGGGCCGTGAGGGCCGGCGTCGCCGCTCTACCCCACGAGACCCAGTGGGAGCCTGGGCCGAGCCACACTGCGGAGCCGGTGCGTGCAGGGCCCGGGTTCCGGTGCTGGCGGGGAAGTGGGTGTGAGCGTGGCGCCCTCGTGGGTGTGCAGAGAGCACTTGGCGGTCGCAGGGGCCTCCCAGGTGAGAAGGGGGGTGCTCCGTGGCTGGGTGGGGTGGGCGTGGCCGAGGCCCTTGGTGGCCTCTCGAGAGCTGCTCTCTTTTTCTCTTTAGACATCGTTTTGTCTTTAACGGCCATGCGGCAGGCAGAGGGAATGCTGCATTCTCAGGCTCCCTGGTAGTTAAGCCGTGTAGTCCTATCGTGGCCAGGAAGAGGTGAGCAAAAGTGTGGCGTGCAACATCCAGGCAGTGGGCTTAAAAGTGAGAGGTGAGTCCTTTGCACCCTTCTGCTTTCTGTCGGCTGGAATGAGGATATGATGGCCTGGGCTTTGGCTGCCGTTTTGAGTTGTGAGGATACAGGGCTGCGCCCGTGGATGAGAGGGCTTTGGGTCGGCAGGGGCGTGGGCCCCTGATAACCTGACTTCTCCCACCCAGCCTGGGCTGCCCACCTCCAGCTCTTCCTTGAGAGGCTAAAACATATTTCAGTCTGTGTTCATGTATTTGGTTTGGGTCCCTCCTTGTCAGCCCTAATCCTAAGGTTGTGATGAGGGGGACCTCATGGCTTGCATTTGGACCCGATCCCGGAAGCCTCTGGTCTCAAAGCTTGAGTCTCGGGGGAGTGGAGCTGCTGGGGTCCCCAGAGACAGGGAGTGGGTGACAGAGCCAGGGAGAGAGACAGGCAGGCAGAGACACAGGTGCGTGGGGGAGGGGTCTTCAGAAATCCGTGACAAATGCTCATCTTCCATCGTCCATCTGCTGGTTCACTTCCCAAATGCCCACAGCAGCCAGGGCTGGGCCAGGCTAAAACCGGAACCTGGAGCCCGGTCTGGGTCTCCCAAGTGGGTGGTGGGGACCCAAGGATGTAAGCCATCACCTGCAGCCTCCCAGGTTGCGCACGAGCAGGAGGCTGGCGTTGGGAGCGGGGCCGGGACTGGCAGGAAGCTGGCGGGAGTGGAGCCGGGACTGGCGCCTGGGCTGCAGGGTGTGATGCAGGCGTCTTTGCCGCCACGCCCAACACCCTCTCCCAGTTGGAATACTCAGAGGTCAGTGGTGACTGGCAGGGAAGTGGGGATGACCTGGCCTGAGCTCCAGGCTGGCTCCTGGGTCTGGGGTGTGGCCACCCATGGAAGGCTGGGGTCCCCAGCCAGGCAGCTCAGCTCAGGAGCTCAGGTGGGGAGCTTTGGGGCTATTTATAGTCCTGGAGCAAATCTGATCTCGATGATCCTGTGCAAAGCCTTCGCACTCTGGCTTCCCTGGCAGGCAGGACTCCGCAGAGTGTGGCCGGGCCTGAATGGCCTCGCGTCCACCCCTCATCCACCCCTCGGCGGGGAGAGTAGCGGCTTAGGACCCCCGCTGCACAGGTCCCCAGTGGGCGCGTGCTGGCTCTGGGTCACTCCTTCAGGAGGGACAGTGGGGAGGCTGACCGGGACTGGGCCACACTTGTCCTGCAGGTGCCCCGTGCTGCAGCCTGTGGGCAGTCCTGTGGGCAGTCCCCCTCCTCCACCCCAAGCCTGACAGCCGCTCTGCTGGCTGCCTTGGAGCCCATTAGCCGTGTCCATTCATCGTCTGTGGATAGCAGGACGCCCCCTGCCCCCAGTCCGGCTTCTGGCTGCGTGAGTGCGCCTGGGCGTGATGTCGGGAGACCCTGCTTTCGCTGTTTGGGGGTCAATCCCCAGAGGTGGCACTGTGATGGCTGAGCCCCTGCACAGCCCTCCAGTGCATGTCCTTGTCTGTCCGTCACAGGTGGGTAAACTGAGGCAGAGGACTGGTAGAGCTGGGGGGGGGGCAGGGCAGCCACGCCATCCTCCATCCTGTTGCAGACCCCACACCCGACAGGCGCCTGGCTGCTCCTTCACTTTAAAAATTTTTTTTTCATTATGACTTTTTAATGAAGAAAATTTATTTTTGAATTGATACAAAAATAGAACGAGATGCACGTCACCGTCACCCAGCTGTCACCGTACTGCTCTTGCTTCGTCTGGCCCCTCCCCTCCCTCTGGGCGTCTCTCTGCACCCTGCCCAGGGTGGGGTCTCTGCCGACCCCCAGCTCCCTCACCAGCAGCCCCCACGCCGCATGGCACGCAGCTCTGTGTGCCGGGTTGCTGTCTCTGCATAGGGTGTGGGTTGTGCTCAGTGTCACAGTCCCGGCCCCTGGCACCTCATGGACCCTGTGGGGAGCCAGGAGTGACCGTGGGCTGATGGCCCGGCCTCCTCTCGATTTCCTGCTGCCGCTGTGTTGCCCAGACTCGGCCCCTCCCCCTGCTGCATCTGCCCCTGCCCCGCGTTGTCCATGCCTGGCCCCGTGCTCAGGGCTGACTCTGGGCTTTTGGGGGCCTGGGCTGGTGGTGGGCGCGCCTCCAACACAGTGGCCGCAGCTGCTGCCTGCAGATGTCGCTTGCTGTCCACACCATGTGGTGACCGTGGCCGCCACCGCCTCCTCGTCCACCCTTACCTCTAGTGAGGCCAGGGCCAGAGCATCCACTGTGGCTCGGCCCACCGTGGGTTCCCTGTCATTCCTGCCCTGCCCCTCCCGCTTGGCTGGCATCCTTGTTCCTGTGCATCGTTGCTCGGCGTGCACCCGTGTCACCGCCGTGGCCTTGTCCCCTTCCCCTTGTCTTGCCCCCAGTGGCTGCTGCCGGGCCAGGAATGGAGGCTTGCATGGTGATGTTCCCCACAAAACCACCCCTAGCTGAGGGGGCCTGGGCACCACACCGTGGCCCCAGTGACCCCCGATGGAGCCATGGCCGGTGCCTCCAGCTGGGGCGTTTCTGTTGGATTTGCTCTCCAGCCCCTGGGAGCCCCCTGGGAGCACCCCTCGGCCCGCCAGGGCCCCTCCCTTGCTCCGGTCTTGCAGGTCTGGTCCCCACCCAGCCACTGCTTCCCCAACCAGAGCCTCGGTTGAGGAGAGCACCCCCTTGGTGTGCAGCATCCTCCCGTGGGTCACCCCCGGTCACTGCCCAGAGTGCACCTGCTGGTTGCCACTGAACAAGTGGGATTGTCTCTCCCCATAACAGGGCCGCAGCTGACGTTCCCACCCCTACCCAGTCACCTGGCTGAGCTGAGAATAGAACCTTGCCCTCCTGCCTCCCCAGCTCAGCTCCTGCCCCTCATCCCTGGTGCCTGTCCATGCCCCCCCCACATGCTCCCCCCAGCCCTGGGAAGTGGCTCACTTTCTCCTCCCACCCTTGTCCTGGCCACACCTCCTGCCTGCCAATCAGATGTCACCTCCCTTGAGAAGCCTTCCTGGAGGGCGCCCCACTCCCAGCAGGCCTGGCTGGCCCATGGGAGCCTGTCTTGCTGGTGATGTGAGGGTGTCGCAGGGTTTGGGGTCTGCCTCTGTTATGCAGAGATGGGGGGCTGGCGGCTCTGCAGGGTCACTCTCATGCCCTGGCATGAAAGGGGCGGGGCCTGTGAGGCCTGCTTGCAGGGTCAGGGGAGCCGTGGGCCCCCTGTCTCCTATGCTACCCCACCCATGTGGCTTTCCTGCAGGAGCAGGTGTGGGCAGGAGGGCCGCTGTCCTGGGGGCGTTGTTGGCCACCACGTGGGTTTTAGGGAAGGGTCTCTCATCCCCAGTGAGGACCACAGGGGACACAGGGTCTGTGTCACACGTGTCTGCTGGCCCTAGCAGCCCTGGCCCGGACACTGTCACCCAGCCTCACACCGCCCAGGGCTCGGAGCCGCTATGCTTGAGCGCGCGCCTTTCTGTGTGTGAATCAGGTGCCGTCCCACATTCGGCGTTGGCGAACTGGGCTCCACGTGTGTTTCGCCAGCTCCAAATGAATTGCTGGTGTTCCCTGGTCCCGTGATTCCACATAAACGCTGGCGTCTCCAGCCGCTCTGGTCGCCTGGGCTGTGCCACGCCCTCTGCCCGGAGGCCCCCCTGGATGAGCCCTAGTTCCCAGGGCTCCACACACTGGGGTCCTGCCTCTTGGGGCTGCAGGGAGCATCCTGGTCTGCTCATGCATTCTGCCTGGGAGTTGCAGTCTGTGAGTGGGTACCAGGCTCTGGGCTGGGTGGGTGCACGGGCACCATGCTGGGTGGGGACCACGCCTCTCACCCCCTCACTCCACCTGAGCTGGGCTCACGGTCATCCAAGCAGGGGTCTTCGCCTCTTCCTCCAAGCGCAGCTTTGTGCTGTCTCCCTCCGGATGCCAGGGCGGCCTGGGAGCACACCTGGGGGGCCCGGGGGTCAGGGTCACAGTCCGTCTCTGTGTCCTCAGCGCCAGCACAGTGCCCAGCAGGGGACAGGGACGTGAGCTGGGCGCCAGGGCAGAGGCGGTGGGGCATTCAGATGCAGGCATGAGGACCAGCGCGAGCCTCTGTGGGCACCTGGACTTGGCCATCCTTCCCAGATGCACCTGTGTGGTTTTTATAAGGAACACTCAGCACAGCAGCATTCCATCTTTTTTCTTCAAGTTTTGTTTATTTCAAAGGCAAAGAGATGAGCGAGCAAGAGAGAAAGGCAGACAGAGGTGTTCCATGGACTAGATTTCACTCCCTAAATCCCATAACAGCTGGGGTTGGGCCAGGCTGAAGCCTGGAGCCCAGAACTCAATCCAGATCTCCCACATGGGGGGCAGGGACCCAGGAACTTGAGCCATCACCTGCCGCCTCCCAGGTGTGCATTAGCAGGAAGCTGGGTTGGAAGTGGGGTGGGGTCTCCAACCCAGGCCTTCTGATGCGCAACGTCAGCAGTGCTGTAACCACTGAGTCACAGCACCTGCCCGCAAGTGCACCTGTTTTACACAAAAATGGTGACGCAGTAAAAAACAACCCCCCCCCCCCCCCCGTCTGTCTCTCTTGACTTTGCTGTTCCTGGACGGGAGCCAGCGAGGGTATTGTGGGCACAGAGGCTGGGTGTAACGCACAAGCTTGTCTGGATCCTGGCTTCCGCATCGCTGTGTACGCCCGCTCCTTCAGCTGCCCACGAAATGTCATGTTCAGAATGCGGGAGCCGCGTCCGGCCCTTGCCGTCTGCAGGTGGCAGAAAATGTCAGGCCAGGGAACCTCGTTAATGGGCATCGTTTGCTGTTGGGAGCCTGGGGCTGGAGGCTTGATGTGGCCCCGCCCCACCCCTCGAGCCCCGCCCCTGCCAGGCTGGGGAGCTGGCCACCTCGGAGCCCAGCGCAGCCTGGGCTGTGGCAGGAGAGGCTCTTGGCAGCACGAGGGGGAGCTCCTTGCAGAAGTCTCCCTGCCGGCGCGCCTGCTCTAATTAGTCATAATTTGAAAGCTGATCTGCTTAATTGCCAGCAGTACTAAATATTGGTGTATAAATAAAGTCATTAATAACCACGGACGTGGAGGCTCCTCCCGCTGAGCGCCCGTTGCCTGTCTCTCCGTGGCACCCGCCTGGCAGCCGTGGCCCGCCTGTCCCGTCCTGATGCCTGCGGATGACCCAAGGGGGTGGCAGGTGGCCGGGGGTGTCGGATGCCCCCGCAGAAGGGTGAGATCCCAGGGCGTGAAGTGGGGGGCCCTACAGACCTGGCAGTTTTGAGAGGCAGTGGCTCCCCCGAATGGTCTTCTGTGGCCCCCAGGTGAACCTGCACAGGGTGGGAGCAGCCCCGCAGCCGGCTCCGTGGGAGTACCGCCACTCGGAGGCTGGTGCCCGCGGCCTCTTTCCTTTGTACTGGGCTTAGCTCAGGCCAGCGGGCAGGCTGCTCCCAGGCATGCTGGCCTTGGGCTGTGCCTCGGTTTCCCCACTCGGGGAACGCAGGTGATCCCATCTGCTCAGCACTCTGTAGTGTGTGCGTTGGCTGGGACAGTCACCAGGTGAGCCTTGAGCACCTGCTGTGTGCCAGGTCCTGTTCTGGTGGGCAGTCATGTCCCGGTGCCTGTGTAGACGGAGGGGCGGGAGGCTGGGGAGGAGTCGGCAGGGGCTGGGGGCAGTGGGGTTTGGTTCTGCTTGCTTAGATGGGGTGGGCGTGATGCTGTGGGGTCAGGGAGGCCCCTACGTTCCTGGCATGAGTAACCGAGGGGGTGGCGAATGGTGGCAGCCGCTGTGGGGTGGGGGGAGGTGGCAGGTGCAGGTGGGGCTCAGTGGGTGCTGCTTCTCGCTGTTGTGTGTGCCTCAAGCCGGATGGAGTCCCCTGGTTCTGTCATTGTTTAAAAAAACCTTAGCCCTTGCTTGCTTAGACTATCTCTTAGAACGCTTTAGCTTTATAGACAAACTGAGCAGCTACTGCAGAGTTCCTGTAGGCCCCTGCCCCACCCCCGGTCCCCTGGTGACTGATGTCTTGTGTTGCAGTGGCCCGTCGGTGACAATCAGTGAACCCACACTGGCGTACCCACATCCTTATCACCCGGCGCCCATGCGGCTGCCCTCTCGCTGGTGGATGGCTTTGGACAGAGGCACGATGCCACGTGTCCACCGTCACGGGGTCTCCGCAGTCCCACCCACCCTTCCCCCCCGCCCTGGTGTCCACTGAGCCTATGTGGTCGCCATCACTTTGCCTGTTGCAGGGAGGGGGAATCATGCACTTCATAGCCTTTTCAGAGTGGCCGCTGTCGCTTAGCAACGTGGAGCGAGGTCTTCCTGCATCCTTCCGGCCCGAGTGTGTGTCCATGGTGTGGGCCTTGGTGGGTTTCCTTACGTAGGAAGGCCTGCAGGTCTGGGTGATCGTGAATGAGGGTGAATGACCGTGCATTAGGTGCACGGGTGGGTCTCCGTGTGCCCGCGCTTGCTGGGGGCTGTGTTTGAAATAGGCAGCCCGCGCTGCTTCTGCGGACAGAGTGGTGCCGGGGAAGATGAGCATGTTCTGGGCTTTCCTGTGCACTTTATCACAGTAACGTCCTGGGGGGAGAAACAGCCTGTTGTCCGTGGCCAGCGCCAGGTTTCGTGGCTGCCCCTGCCGCCGCCCTTGCTCAGCTGTGAGCTCCCACAGGTCCGAAGCTCCGTCTCCTTGGGCGGGGTGGCCTCAGCATTCAGAGCCCAGGACATGCCTCCGTCACCCCTCCTGCCTGGCTCCTGGGGGTCAGTGGCTCCCCGGGGATGTCGCTCAGCCCTGCTGAGCTGTCCTCTGCGGCTGGGCCCCGCCCTCCAGGAATCTTCTCTTGCGTGCTGACATCTCATCAGGATACGGTGGAATCCAGGGCAGGTCATGCTGGCCAGCGGCTAGGCGTGGCCTGGGCACAGTGCAGTCCTCATCAGGGCCTTCGCCCTGCTTGGCCGGGCAGATTTTTCGGGCATATTTTCCTCTTCCAGCTGCTGGTGCGCACGCAGTGGTCTCCTTCCTCGGGGTCTGGTCTTGGCCGTCACAGTTGCCCTCTGTGCCTTGCCAGCCAGGAGTCACAGCAACACGTGAACTATTCCTGGGTGCAGGGGTTCTCAGCAAACCCCACTCTTCATTCATTCATTCGAGAAATATTTACAAGGCGTGCCAGGCTCCAAAGCGAGAAAATCCCTATCCACATGGGCTCAGTTCTCAGTGGGCGAGAAACAGACAATAGTGGAGATAAACATTGTTAATATTTAGTGTATGAGCAGGGAGTTGTGCGTGGGAGAAAAACCAGACGGTGGGCAGGGACAGCTGGGGGTGTCTGGGAGGCTGGAACCTCTGGGTGAAAGCCAAAGCTTAAAGGAGGTGAGAGAGTGGGCATAGCCAGTGCAAGGGTCCTGAGGCAGGTGCCGGGTTGGCGCTCTGGGGTCCTGGTGCAGAGGGTGGTGTTGCTGAGGCCGAGTGAGGGGCATGGCAGGAGGAGGGGAGCACACAGAGGGTCCTCGAGGGGGTGGGAGCCGCTTCTGGGCAGAGGCTGTGGGTGGGAGCTGGAGCCTTGTGGGTGCTGCAGGGGAGACACGGGAGGGCAGGCGGTGGAGGGAGAGCTGACGGGTGACTGCAGAGACCCAGGTGGCGGGGAACCAAGGGCTGGGTTCTGACCACAGCCGTGGTGGTGCTGTCTGCTGAGCTGCGGCCAGTATCGCCCATGCCCGGGCCCCACGGGTGCCCAGAGGTGCTTCTGGGTGTGTGGCTGAGCCCCGGTCCCCTTGCGCGCTGGCCCTGTGGTTCCTGCTGCAGCCGCAGGTGCCTCCCAGCCTGGTTCCTGCCGGCTGGTTTGTTTCCTCTGAGTGCACAGACCCCTCCCTGCCTTCCTGTCCCCTGAGAAGCCGCATGAGAGGCTGGAGAGGCTGAGAGGGAAACGTCACCCTGGACCTGTGCATGGCCACGCGGTAACCATGGCAGCCACCACAGCCACCACAGCCACCACCACAGCCCGGGGCAGAGCAGCCTGGGAACCTGGGATCTCTGGGTGATGAGGAGCTGGAGGGGCCTCTCTGTGTAGTGGTACCCCAGAGAGGTCGACGGCCAGCCCTCGGCACTCGCTCACTCCCAGCACAGTGGCTGGGAAGCCCACGGATCTCAGCTTGGTGAGCAGGACGATGGCCCAGGAAACCAACACCCAGAGAGTCAATGCGGGGTCGCACAGCAGGAGCTGGGATTCGAACCCAAGGCCATGGGCATCTGCGTCACTGTTCCATGTTGGCTGCTGGTGTTGATGGCTGATGAAGCCTCGGAGACCACGTGGCTGTGCCAGGGCTGCCCTGTGGCAGGTGGAGCTGGGGCCTCAGTGGGAATCGTCTCTTCAGAGCCTGCCCACAGCGTGTGCAGGGGGCCGGAAGGGGGCCTGGGGACCTGGAACAGACTCGGGGGCTGGTATGCACTGAGCAGCCTAAGCTGCCTGCAGCTGTGTGCCCTCAGGTGATTTACTCACCCTCTCTGTGCTCCACTTCCTCTCTTTGAGGGGGCGTCAGAAAGTTTGTGGACGAATGGCATTAAAGGAGAAGTTGATTTTGTTGCAAATGGAATTCATGCATATGGAGTCTGCAAACAGTTCATGCAAAAAGCATATTTGAAAAATTGTATGGATTTTGATATTTTTTGCCACTAAGGTAAAGTCAGACTTTTTTTAAAAAAAAGATTTATTTATTTATTTGAAGGTCAGAGAGAGGAGAGGCATAGAGAGAGAGAGAGAACTTCCATCCACTGGTTCACTCCCCAGTTGGCCGCAGTGGCTGGAGCTGTGCTGATCTGAAGCCAGGAGCCAGGATCCTCCTCCCAGTCTCCCACACAAGTACAGAGACCCAAGGACTTGGGCCATCCTCTCTGCTCTCCCAGGCCACAGCAGAGAGCTGGATTGGAAGAGGAGCAGCTGGAACTTGAACCAGCACCCATATGGGATGCCAGTGCTTCAGACCAGGGCGTTAACCTACTGCACCACAGCACCGGACCCCTAAAGTTAACTTTTAATCACGCTTTCCTGCGGATGTTGTGAAGTGCCCTCATCTACCGTGGGGATAATAAAGGGATCCGTGCCCAAGTCAAGGTGGAGAGCAGCAGGCAGTGTCTGGAACATTCTGCAGGCTCAGGAAGTGCTGAGAGGCACAAGGATTCCGAGGAGCCAGGTGTTGTACGTGGTCTGCAGCCGTCAGGAGAGGCTTTGGAGGGTGGAGAGACCAGAGGTGGGGGCGGCTGTTCCATGGAGGGCATGGGCCCATGAGCCTGATTAGAAACCAGAGTGGGTGGTGGTGTTTGGTGCCACTGCTAAGTTGTGGCCTGCCAAGCTGGCATCCCATATGGGCACCGGTTTAAGTCCCTGCTTCTCCACTTCCGATCTGGATCCCTGCTGACATGCCTGGGAAAGCAGCAGCAGATGGCCCAAGTGCTTGGGCCCCTGTACCCACGTGGGAGACCCAGATGGAGTCCCTGACTCCTGGCTTTGGCCTGGCCCAGCCCTGGCTGTTGCAGGCATCTCTCTCTCCCTCTCTCTTCCTCTCCCTTCCTTCCTCCTTCTGTCTTTCAAATGAAAAAGAAACCTGAGGGGAATCAGTTCGCCCGGGGCCTGGACACTGGTGGGAGTGGGCACAGGAGCTGGGGTGCTGAGGCTGGGAGGGGAGGGCCAGGGCATGGGAGCCTGGAATGCTGGCCAAGAAGTTCTGGCTGTGCTCATGACCGTGACCCTGCGGCCAGAACCGCTGGTGAGGAAGTTACCAAGCTGACCTTGGCCTCCCAGTGACCCTGTGCAGCCACGGCTGGGCTCTGGTCACTTGGAAAGGGCCCAGTTCCCAAACCTAGTGCTCCCTGTCGCTAGGGCCCGGGAGGTCCCAGAACCTCAGGGAGGTAGATGGGGGGGCAGACATCTGACCCTGGTGATTCTGGGGAAACCGTAAAGATACATGGGTGTGGAGCTAGGATGTCAAAACCCACACTCCCACGAGCTTGGCTCCGGGAGGGGCTGGGGGTGGCGGCGGCCAGCCCACGTAGCACTGGGCACAGGACTGGTGCTGGATCTGCCTCTGGGTGATGCTGGTATCAGTACTGTGGGGTGAAGGCTCACGGAGTGGAAGTGATCGGAGGGAAATATCGCTCCAGTCCGGGGGTAAGGAGAAGCAGAAGAGAGCCGAGTCCCAGGTGCAGGGGGCTGGGCAGCTGCAGGCAGCGGGGCCAGTCGGGGCTCCTCGTCAGCTGGGGCGGTCTGACCCCCTGAGAGCTGTGGTCCAGGGCGCAGGTGTGGGTGTGAGGCTGAAGGACCCAGATGTTTGTGCAGGAGGCGGCAGTGGGTGCCTGTGGCTGTCCCTGGCTGGAAGCGGGGACCTGTGCCGGGAGGTGCCAGGGAGAAGTGACAGCTGGCTGGCAGCACAGGGGTCCCAGCATGTCCCGGGGGTGTCTGGGGGCCCGCCCAAGGCGAGCGAGATCTTCTGACCGGCTCTGGGGATCAGGCGAGAGAGAGTCTTCCCTGTTCACAAGCAGTGGGAGTGGGGGCCCCTGCCAGGCACCCCGGCTGGTCATGCTCTCCGTGCAGGCAGAGCGCATCTGTTGCAGCCGCAGCCCTGTGGGATAGAACATGGCCCCCCGCAGCCCCGTGCGATAGGACACGGTGCCCTGCAGCCCCGTGGGATAGGACACGGCCCCCGCGAGCCCGGTTGCCCCCATCCGTCAGGCCAGCGACCCCGTGGCTCACATCACCTGTGTGAGAACCTGCTCCTCCATGCAGCGTGCTGTTAGCAGAACCTCTGAACAGAACTGCACTTTAAGACCTGGGGCCTGGGCAGAAGCCCTCTGAGGGGCGTGGCCTGTGAGTGGCAGCCTGTGGGGCGTGGTCTGTGAGTGGCAGCCTATGAGGCATGGCCTGTGAGTGGCAGCCTGTAGTGAGTGGTGTGAATGGCAGCCTGTGGGGCGTGGCCTGTGAGTGGCAGCCTGTGGGGCGTGGCCTGTGAGTGGCAGCCTGGGGGGTGTGACTTAGGCATTCGGAAGTCAGGAGACTGGGACACCAGGGCTGGACACAGGCTGCCCCTGCGTGCTGTGCTGTCCTCTCTTCTCCACCCCGAGACCCGAGGACCTGCAGTTCAGCAACAAGGGCAGCTGCCTGCCCTGCCCGTGCTGCTGTCCTTGTGTTTCTTTTGCGTGGCTAGTAGTAGTAGTAGTAGTCGTCGTCGTCTTGCTTTTTTGCTCTTTTATTTATTTTTAAAGATTTGTTTATTTATTTAAAATCAGAGTTACACAGAAAGAGATGGAGAGGCAGAGAGAGAGAGAGAGACAGAGAGAGAGGTCTTCCCTCCGCTGGTTCACTCCCCAGATGGCTGCAGCAGCCGGAGCTGTGCCGATATGAAACCAGGAGCCAGGAGCTTCGTCCGGGTCTCCCACGTGGGTGCAGGGGCCCAAGGACATGGGCCGTCCTCTACTGCTTTCCCAGGACACAGCAGAGAGCTGGATCGGAAGTGGAGCAGCCGGGTCTCAAACCGGTGCCCATATGGGATGCTGGCGCCTCAGGCCAGGGCGTTAACCTGCTCTGCCACAGCGTCAGCCCTTGCTCTTTTATTTTTAGTGGTGGTAAAATATATCTACCTGAAATTGTCATCTTGACTGTTTCCAAGAGTCTCCAAGTACAGCCATATTGGCCTGCAGGCTTCACCCGGATGTTCTCACCTCTTACCGAGCTCTCAGTCCTCATCGCCTGCCCCACCTCGGCCACCAACGTTCGTCCTCGGCAGCTCACCTAGGTGGCGTCGGGCAGTGTCTGGCTGTTGAGTCTGCTTAGCTTCCTTGGCATCAATACTTCCAGGTGGACCAGACTCGGAGTCAGAATTCCCTTCCTGTTGAAGGAATTGACATTGTACGATATGGAAATGTCCTCTGTTCCTTAGCCACCCATTTGTTGAAGGACATGTAGATCATGTTTTTCTACCAATGGTTTTTGCAACACTGACATTTAGTTAAGAGGCGTGATCGTCTGGTGTCACAGGTGTGAAACCTAAGCCCCTTGCTGGTCGCACAGCCCTAGCCTTCAGTCTGGGTGCGAAGCCAGATGGGTGTCAACACAGGCATTGTCGTTCAGGGTCCCAGTGGCCAAGTGTGCACTCAGTGAAGCACTGAGACCCTGGCATCTTCGTCTGTGGGGGGAGGGGGGGGTGCGCTGATGGTGGATGTGGTGCTGGGACTGTGCAGTGTCTCCCACCCAGAGGGACACCCCGCTTCCCTGCCCCTGGAGTGACTGAGGCCAGCACAATGTGGCAGAGGCGATGCCACGCCGGTCTGAGCCGCCGCAGTTTGCTGCCTTCCTTGGAGCCCTGACCCGGCGTTGGGGTGAGCCTGGGGTGGGCACTGGAGGAAGGGAGGCTGTTTGCATGGGAGCCGAGCCAGCGTGCCCGATCAGACACACAAGCATGCCCAGCCCAGCCCAGCGAGTCCCTGGCCCTCTGTAGACTTGAGAGAGGTGCTGCAGGGTTCCGGCTCTGAGCCACTTGGTGTGGGACAGTCGGTTTTGTGGCATCGTCACAGTGACAGGCAGCTGTCATCCTGTGCTGCCTGGAGCATGGAGCCCACATGTGCATCTCCCCCAGGGGTCTTAGTCTATCTCGTGGTGTGTGAGGTGGGGGTTGTTTGTGGGCAGAGTGTCACATGACCCCACCCCAGCCCCCAGCAGGTGGCGACTGTCACCTGTGTGCGTTATTCTGAAGTTGCAGACATGACTCGATGCCTGCTTGGTGGTGGAGTTGAGGGCTGAGGGTTCCAGAGAAGATGGGGGTCTTCCGCAAAGCCTCCCGCCGGCTCCCGGCTGAGAGCCGGGTTCCTCTGCCGCTGGCTCACCGCGTGCCCCAGCCACTGAGACCGGGAGCAGGGGTGGGGATGCAGGGTCTGTGGCTGGAGGCCTGGGTCAGGCGTTAGCTGGATTCAGTACACTCATCCCCACTCTTTTTCTCACTCCATGCGATTTATGTAGAACCACTGCTTGCCAAGCTCAGGGCCCAGGGGTTGGATGAGCCGTGAATCACATTTGCTGTTAATCGCTGGGTATTGGCAATGGACGGCCGCACTTTGAACAGTTCCTGCCCGTTTGTGGAGCAAAAGTGTTGGGAGAGTAGCCAGCATCGCGTTTCGTCATCCGTGGCTTCTCCGAAAACTTCGCTGTGTGTTGAGACAGCAGCGGGTGTGTGGGAGCCAGGCAGGCTGGGGCTTGGCCTTCAGCTGTGGCCCACACGGGAGGCTGCCTGCGACCGGGACGGGTACCCGGTGCTCTGCAGACATGGGATGACTTCAGAAAGTCCGCGGAGCCCTGGGCTTCAAAGGCGTTCGTGCTGATGCAAAGGCGTTCGGAATTGTGTGTCCGAAGGGTCTTCAACACGTTCACGGGACATGTGTGTGTTGGGAAACGTGATGGCAGATTGCAACATGCAGCAAGACCAGTGTCTCTCTTAATTCCGTTTTTTTCTTGTTGTGTCGGACATCCCCCATGTCCCCTGTGCCTTGCGCGGCCTGGTGTGGGGCAGGGCAGAGGCCATTGTGTCCACTCTGCAGGTGAGGGAGCTCTGGTCTGGGGCGCGATGGGGCTGCCGGGAGCCCACCAGGGAACTCACATCCAGGACGATGCAGAAGACCCTGGAAACCCAGAGCTCTGGCTGCCTCCCCCTGCGCCTGCCTCCAACACAGAGCCTGTGGCCAGAGAGCAGCAGCGAGTCCCGAGCCGGCTGCTGTCCCCTGAGAAGGCTACCCAAGGGTTCTCATCCCCGCCCCAGAAGCAGAGAATTTCAGACGTGAGACAGAAGTGGGCGGTGAGCGAGGCAGCGCAGAGACAGGAAGGGCAGGTGGCGGGGCAGGCTGGGGTTTACGTGGTGTGGGGTCCGCTTCTTCCTGCTGTCTCCCCCCGCCCCCGTCTTCTGTGGGAGATTGCAGTGCATATGTGCACAGGGCTTTGGGCAGGTGCAATTTTGACATTCCTTTCAGGGCTTAATCACCTGGGGTTGTCTGCCCCAGTGGCCCCTTGGCGTGGGCCAGGCAGGTTCCCTGGGGGTGCTGAGGACGGGGTCAGATCTGCTTCCTGAGCCTGGCCTCCGCCTGGGGGTCTTCCACCCTTGGAGCATGTGGCTGCCTCCCCGCCGAGTCCCTCGGCCTGACCTGAGCTTCTCCTGGGAGAGACCGAGACAGCGTGGGTGCGAGGTCGGCAGTGCCCCCTCCCGCCATCTGGGGCAGAGACCCCTCCTCCCCCGCCAGGAGGACGCCATCCTTCTAGAAAGAATTGCTTGATCTCAAAGAGGCCCCTGGCAGCTGGTCTGGTGTAGGGGTGCTTGGGCTGGAGGGCCTTGGTGGGCCCCCAGCATCCAGGCAGCCTTGTGTCCAGTCCTGGCCGGCCCGACAGCCCTGTGGGGGACACGGAGGCTGCTGAGGAGGGCGGAGTGTGGGCCTGGCCCCACAGGTGCAAATTCAGGTCAGAAGCATTTCAGAGAGTCTTGGGGGCCGTGTTTGCCGTGCGCCCTGGCAGTGCTGAGCCCGGCTGCCAACTTGTCCCAGGCACAGCCCAGACACCTGATGTCGCCAGCATGAGTTAAGTGTACGGTGGGGACTCGCAGCTTCTCTGACACCCCTGGGGTCTGGGGTCTCCCGAAAGCTCCAGCATCAGCCGAAAGACACGTGCTCCCTCCCATCTCTCCTCTGGCTTCTCTCCCTCCGGTCTGGCTCCGAGGGTCTCGGACTTCTCCATGGGTAGAATCTGTTATGGCGCTGTCTTCCCAACTCAGGATGGGATGCCTGGGTGGTTTTTCTGTTTGAAGGATTTATTTTTATTTATTTGAAAGCAGAATGCTAGAGCGAGGGACAGAGAGGGGAGAGAGCGAGAGAGAGAACGATCTTCTTCTGCTGGTTCACGCTCCAGATGGCCACACTGGCCAGGGCTGGGCCAGGCCAAAGCCAGGACAAGAACTATCTGGGTCTCCCACGTAGGTGCAGGGGCCAAAGCACTGGGCCGTCTTCTGCTGTTTTCCCAGGACATAGCAGGGAGCTGGCCGGGACTTGAACCCAATCTAATGTGGGGTGCTTACATTGCCCACTGGCCCCTGGGAGCTTTTTGAAGACTTGTCAAATGTGTGGATTTCAGGCTCTTTGCACCAGCATAGATTGATCTTTTGATTCCATTACCCATGAGCGGTTTGCAGTTCCTTGTATTTTTAAGTGACTTCATTGACTGAAGTTGAGCATCCATCCGGGAGGTTGAGTCATGGTCTCCTGGGTGGGGCTCTGGATGGCCAGAGTGACCACGCCCGTGTAGCCTGCCCAGGACAAGGAGCAAAGTAACCAGCACCTCCACTCAAGGACAACACCACGTGTGGGTGACAGAGACTCAGGGCACTGCCCAGGCAGCATGGTGTGAGGCTGGCTGGCAGACGGCGGGCACAGGACCCTGGCCCTCACACCAGCCTCCGTGGCTGTCCCTGGGACCTTTTCAGACGTGGCATTTGATGCAAGGTCAATGCTGTTTGAGATGCCCACTTCTTATAGCCGGGTGCCTGGGTTTGCGTCCCAGATCCACTTCCAATTCCAGCTTCCTGCTGATGCACACTCTGGGAAGAGGCAGGTGACGGCTCAGGTACCTGGATCCCTGTCATTCACGTGGGAGACCCGGATTGAGCTCTGGGCTCCTGGCTTTGGCCTGGCCCATCCTGGGCTATTGAGGGCATTTGGGAAGGAAACCAGTGGATGGAAAATCTCTGTCTCTGTCTCTCTGTCTCTGTCTCTGTCTCCCTTCAAGTAAAATGGAAGTGCTGTTTTGCAGCTCCTTCCTACCTGTTGAAAACCTCAAGGCGAGCGTGTCTGTGAGAGAGGGGTCTGTTTGAACAGTGGGTTCCCTTCACAGGTGCTGCCCCCTCTCGGTGGAGCCCAGCTGGTGATAGGAACTGTCGCTCCTGTTTGCAAAACAGGGAGCCACGGAAACTGGGTTAGGACAAGCTGGGTCACCCTGTCCTGAATGCAACGGGCACGCGGCCATTTGTCATGAGCGACAGGGACAGTCACCCCCATACCCGGCCTGTTTTGGAAGGGGGGCACAGACGGCCTGGAAACCAGCTGCCGAGGGAGGGGCTGGATGGCTCTGCTGGTGTCGCTGTGGAAGGGTTAGGAGCTGACACACCTGCTGCAGGCATTGATAGAGAGAGATCTTGGACGTGGGCCTCCTCCGTGGCTGCGGCTTCTTGGACTCAGAGTGGTGGGGCTCAGCAGGGTCTCGGAGAGCCCGCCCTTTCACCTGTTCCTGTCCAAGGCTTGGAAGTTCAGCATTTTTATTTACTTTTTGAAATGTATATTTAGTTATTAGAAGAGCAGAGTTATATAGAGAGAGGGAAACACACACAGATACCGACTAGCTGCTGGTTCACTCCCCAGATGGCCACAGTTGGACCAGACTAAAGCCAGGAAGCAGGAGCTCCTTCTGGGTCTCCCATGTGGGTGGCAGGGGCCCAAGGACGAGGACTATCTTCTGCTTTTCCCAGGTGCATTAGCAGGGAGCTGGATCGGAAGTGAGGTAGCTGGGACTCAAACCGGCCCCCGTATGGGATCCTGGTGTTGCTTCCTGGCTTCCCCTGCTCCTGCACAGCGCCAGCCCCCAGTTTCAGGCTTTTAGTATTTTTACGTTGTTAGCAGAACCTGTCTCCAAGTGATAGCTTCTCCGTAGACATCAGAGAATAGCGGAGCTGCTCTGGGAGGAGGTGGGGGGGCATTGACAGGTGCCCCTCCTCCCCACGGCACCCGGGAGAGCACAGCCCGGGTCTGCCGTGGGGAGAAAGCACCTCCTTGACAGGCGTCGTGAGCAAGGTGTGGTGCCCTGCCTTAGACCAGGCCCCTGGCCATGGACAAACTGGACCTCAAAACTTGGTGTGTGTGTGTGGAGGGGGCAGCGGGCGGTGCGGGGGTCACTTCCATAGTCACAGCCCTCCCCAAAGCACCCTGGGAGTGGCATCGGCTGAGACTGGGGGAGGCCAGAGCCCCAGTGCAGAGAGCCAGCCGGGAGCTGTGTGCCTTCCACGGTCTCCCCAGCCCAGCACCGCTCCACCCCAGGGCTGGCACCTTCACCACTGCAGGGGTGAGCGGGTGGAGGAGGGGTGCTCCGCTCAGCGGGAGGGGATCCTGTGCCTCCCAAGAGAACCTTTATTGATTTGTATTACTTATTCAAATGGGAGAGAGGGAGAGAGGGAGAGGGAGAGGGAGAGGGAGAGGGAGAGGGAGAGGGAGAGAGAGAGAGAGAGAGAGAGAGAGAGATCCTGCGTCTGCTTGGTTCACTCCCCAGATGCTCACAGCAGGGTCCGGGCGAGGCTGGAGCCAGGGCTCAGAACTCAGTCTTAGTCTTCTGCATGGGTGGCAGGGACACAACTACGGGAGCCGTCACCTGCTGTTTGCCAGGGTGCGCGTCAGCGGGAGGCTGCAGTGGGGAGCAGAGCTGGGAGTTGATCTAGGTGCTCCGGTCTTGGATGTGGGCCTCCTCCGTGGCGTCTCAGCCTCTGTGCCGAGTGCCTGCCCTGGACTCTGATCTGCAAGTGTCTGGAACTGAGCCCTTAGGAGCCAGTGAGCCTCCTGTCACTGCACCGCGTGCACGTGGTAGATGGAGTTCTCTCCGCCCCCCTCTCTGCCTTTCAAAAAAAAAAAAGAAAATAGGGTTTCTAACCTAGTACATGCCAGAGCCCCCCAGTTAGCCATGGGATGAAGGCCCCTGCCCTTGGAGCCCCAGGTGCCCGTGCCCCTAGCCTATAGGGATCGCAGACTCTGATCTGAGAAACCTCCTGGCCGCCCGGCCTGGGCCTCACTCGCCAGCCTCCCAGCACTGAGCTGCAAACTCCATCCCCCACCGCCCTTGAACTTCTCCGAGACAGGAGAGAAGGGAAGGCGATGAGCGAGCACCTGGGTTCTCGTTCCCATCCGAGAGCCATGGCCTGGTTTTTCAGGAACCGGATGCCTGAGGCAGGATTTCTCTTGCTGATGACTGGCAGACCCAGAGTGGGGCTGGGTCTTTGCACGAGCCCTGCCCTGCCTGCTCATGGCTGCTGTCTTCTGACGGGCCTGTGGCCATCGAGGAACCTGAGAAGAGGCCTTAGGGACCAGCCTCGTGGTGTTCTGGCATGGGCACTGCCGGTTCCCTCCCTGCCTCCCGTCCCGTCCCTACCTTCAGGAAACAGCCTCCCCCTTGAAGCCTGCAGTGGCAGTGACCTGGGACTTCTCCCAGAGGTGAAATGGACATTTGTCTCCACTGTGGGCTCTTGCTCCTCACCTGCCCGGGGCCACCCGGGGCTGCCGAGCAGCGTCCACCTGCAGAGGGACCAGGGGTGGCCTCAGCAGCACCCGCTCCCCTCCTCCCGCTGTGCCAATAGCGAGGGACTGTGATTTTGTCCGGGGATGTTTCTGGATGGCTCTGGGTCCCTCCCACCTCCGAGCCCTGGGGTGTAGGTGCCTGCAGGTCCTCCCAGCAGCTGGGACAGATCGCACAGCCCTGGTGCCTCTGAGACCCCTGTGCCGGGGAGGGACAATGAGACAGGTGCATCACAGCAGCTCCCTGGAGAGCCCGGGGCTGGTGGGTGTTTCCCAGCCGGGCTCTGCTGATGGGAACCCTCCCTTACTCCAGCTCTGGGTCTCAGGTCTCTCCGAGGGACCTGTGGTGTCTCCTCCATCAGACAGAATCAGGTGCACAGACTCCAAAAGCCATCGGCCCCCTGGGCTCTGAGCCAAACTCTCCTGCTTCTGTCTTCTCCCAGCATCTCGGAGGAGCCGCCTGCTGGCGACCGCAAATCGCATTTCCCAATGCACCTGCGAGCTGTGGTCAGGCAAGGAGGGGAGATGCAGGAGCTCTCAGTGGTGGGCTTGAGAAGCTGCGAGCGCCAGGGCAGCGGCCCCGTTTCTCATTACATGTAAATGCTTTGTCTGTAGTGGTGGGGGTGCGGGAGGGAGCGAGGAGGGTCCGTGGGGAGGGATTTGGGGCCCAGATGCCCATCGGGCGGTTCCACTCGATTGTCGCCATTGCTGCTGTGTGGGGTTCCACTCTTCTCCACGTGTCCCACCCAGAGCGGTCCCTGTAAGACTGCAGGTGTCAGCAGCAAGGGGCCAAGTTCACATGGGGGCAGGGAGTGCGTTCCGAGGGAATTCCATGTGCTGAAGGCGGGTGGGGTGTCCCCCTGCAGGAAGGTGGGGTCCCTGGGCTTCCCCGCCTGGGGGCGCTCATGTCCCTGTGCGGCTTGAGCTGCTGGCTAGCTTTTGTGTATGGAGCTGCTGCCCAGGCTGGCCAGAGGTTCTGGGACACAGCCCGAGTCGGAGCACACAAGGCCTAGACTTCTGTCTCCTGCTGCCAGTGCCGGAGGGCAGGGCTGAACCCACCCCCGACACTGCAGGGGAGCCCACCGCACAGCAGCGGGCACGGCCCTAGGGACTCAGGGGACCTGTGAGTGCCCCTGGGGCAGGCATTGGACACAGCAGTTAAGAGGATGCCCATGGCCCATGTCCAAGTGCCTGGGTTCGAGTCCCATTTTCAGCCCCGGTTCCGGCTTCCTGCTACTGTGCACCCTGGGAGCAGCAGGTGGTGGCCCGTTCGGGTGTTTGCCACCCACGTGGGAGACCTAGATTGAGAGCCCGGCTTGCGGCTTCATCACAGTCCAGCCCTGGCCGCTGTGGGCATTTGGGGAGTGAAGCAGAGAGTGGGAGTTGTCTGTCTGTCCTGTCTGTCTTCTTGCCTCTCACATACGTAAATAAAGGGTTACAGTCTGTGGAGAGATGGAATTAAAGGGTGAGTTTAGAGGTGGGGTTGTGGTGCAGGGGTGAAGCTGTCACCTAGGATGCCCCCCTCCCATATCACGGTGCCTGGGATCAAGTCCCGGCTCTGCTTGGGACCCGGCTTCCTGCTCATGCGCCTGGGAGGCAGCAGGTGAGAACCCAAGTGCTGGGGCCCTGCCTGGATGAGGCTCCTGGCTCCTGGGTTTGGTCTGGCCCAGCCCTGGCTATTGTAGGCATTTGGGGAGTGAACCAGAGGATAGATCTCTCTCTCTCTCTGTCTCTTTCTCTCTCTGGATATATGTATATATCTCTATGTATCTATCTATCTATCTATCTATCTATCTATATATATATATTTCACTCTGCTTTTCAAATAAATATAAGCATATTTTTAAAAAGTTTTAATTGTTTACAGCTTTCTTAAGAAAAAATAAGTTTATGAAAGACAGAGCAGTGAAGGGACTGCTAGGAAGCCCCAGGGCTGGGGAGGAGGCTCTGGGAGGGGGTGGGGTCTTCATGGCCAGCGACAGGCGGGAGCCTCCCCTGTCTCTGTGGGAGTCGGGGTGTCTGGGGGTGGAGAGAAGGGGAGAGTGGCTGGGAGGAATGTGGGCTGGGTCTCATCTAAGGGCCCAGGGTGAGACCTGGTACTCCAGTGCTGGCAGAGGGTGCCTTCCAGAGAGCTCTGCCCTGGGGAGAGGCTGGGCAGGCTGTTTGTAGAAAGACCTCAGGCATGGGAACACACTGGCACACCCAGGTGCAAAGGAACACACCGACAGGTGCACACACAGACATGGCACACACGAACAGGTACACATGGGTGGAGCAATGCACACCAGCCACACTTGGACAGGTATACACAGACACAGGTGCACATTGACATGTACAGACACACACGGATGCAGAGGCACACATATGCAGAGTGCACATGGGCGAAGACACAAATGTGCATAGACACATAGGCACTCACTGACAGATACACACAGATGCACAGGTGCACATCGACACACACGGATGCATAGGCACACATGGACAGATGCACACACATGCAGAGTGCACACGGGCGTAGACACACTCGTGCGTAGACACATAAGCACACACCAACAGATAGAGGTGCACAGGTGCATGGCAGGCACACATGGATGGGTCACATGGACACCCACAGACACGGGGGCAGGTGCTCACGCAGGCTGTGGGGCATGCACAGGCTCAGGCTCTCACAAGGACATGCCAACATGGTCTGTGCCAGAGTTTAGGAGCATAAAATTAGACAAGCCCAGCACTCAAGAGCCGGAGGAAGCTTGCATTTTTAAAAAATTCCGCTGGGATCGCAGCCCTGACGAGCCGAGAGCATCTGCTGCGTGCCGTCGGCATTAGCAACAGCGCGGGCTCCGCCTCACCTCGGCTCACCCTCCCGGCTGCCATGGCGGGGTACAAGGTGCTGGGGTTGTCCCCATTTTATTTTAAAGGGAGGCACAGAGAGGCGAAGGGTGTTGCCTGAGGCCACACAGTGTGGTGTTTAGCTCCCACTGTGGGTCTGAATCGGTGCCAGCATAGCAGGGTTAATGCAGGACTGCGGAGGCTGTGGGGCTGTGTGGAGCTGTCGCTGGGGTGAGGCTGGGGCTCCCCCCGGCACTGCCCCAGAGTTGTCTCAGGGTGGGCACGACAAGCCCTTCCTCCAGCCGCAGCACCTGCCTGCCCATACCCCACAGCCCCTGGGCCATGGCCCCGCTTCCTGGCCAGGCCCCTTGGGAGCTGCTGGCACACAGCAGGGACTGGATAGCTGAGAGCGAGTCTGCAGGTGTGTGTGCGCGTGAGACTTGTGGGGAGGCAGTGTTTCACAAAGTGTGTCCCCTGGAACCCTGGTGCCTGGTCCCTGGAAGTGCAGTGTCCCAGGCCCCTCCCAGATCTCAGGAGCTGGGGTCTGTAAGACCTGACAGCTGCATTTCTAATGAGGGCCACAGGTGGCGCTATAGCCCCGCATTTCTAACAAGGACCACAGGTGGCGCTATACCCCCGCATTTCTAACGAGGTCCACAGGTGGCGCTATACTCCTGCATTTCTAACAAGGACCACAGGTGGCACTATATCCCTGCATTTCTAACGAGGACCACAGGTGGTGCTATACCTCCCGCATTTCTAATGAGGACCACAGGTGGCGCTATACCCCTGCATTTCTAACGAGGACCACAGGTGGCGCTATACCCCCGCATTTCTAACGAGGACCACAGGTGGCGCTAGCTGTGTCTTCTCGTTTCTCACTGAGCAGTTCTACAGCCTTGAGCACATCCCCCAGGATGTGCAGCTGTCACCTCTGTCCATGCGCACAGCTCTATCCATGCTAGAAGCCAGCTCCCTGGCTCCTAGCTCTGTGGGTTGGGCTCCTGTGGGCCCCCACTGCAGTGCTGGCACATGGCCTGAGCCCCCTGGGACCGACCACCCCAGTCAGTGTGTTTCAGAATCGCTTCCTTTTCAGGGCAGAGTAATATTCCAGTGTGTGGGTGAGAGCCCCCTGGCTGCGTCCATCCTCTCCTGAGTGCATTCCTGCGTATCCATTTATGACTACTCAATGCTGGATGTGCACTGCCAGTGGGATTCTGCACAGCCCCTACCCTGGGTCCCCCAGGAAGATGGCCTCTGGTGGCACCCATCGCCTCGCCTGGCGCCCTCCCCTGTGGCACCCTCATCCCAGACTTCAGGCTCCAGGACTATGGGAGTCAGGCTTGGCTTACAGCACCCCGTGTATGTTCTTAGCATGGCATAGGCCCCGACTAGAAAAGGCGTGTGCTGTGTGCTCACTCGAGCCCGGCGCGCCGTGCTGTTCACATATGCACTGAGCCAGAGGTGAGTCCCGGCTAGTGCTCACTGAGGCACGGGGGGGTTGGCCCTTCAGCTGGGACGCGGTAGGAGCAGGCCCCGCCATCCGGAGGCGGTGGACAGGGCAGCCTCGGGGAGGCTGTTGAGGCCGACCTTCTGCCTGAGAGCTGAGCTGTGCAGAGGAGGAGCTGTGGTTGGATCTGGGGGGAGCATCCCATGCAGGGAGCGCAGTGCGTGCAAAGGCCCCGGGGCAGAACAAGCTTGGTGGGTCTGAGGGACGAATGGATGCATATGATTTCCCTGGCTTGCTCTGCTCTCTCACCCTGCTGGCCTCTCGGCCACCTCCCACCTTGTGCCCTGCACCTGTCTGCCATGTGACTGACACCTGTGACAGCTCAGCTGTGGCGTCTGTCTTGCAGGGCTGTTTGAGTTGTCACCCGCAGAGGCTGTGGACACCGTGAGGCCCCGGGTGAGCGCCTTCTCCTCCGTGTGCCTCCACGGCAGGGCCTGGCACAGTGTACACTCGGTGCATGTCCGGAGACTGAACAGCCATAGCGCGTGGGGTCCTGGTGATGGCGGGCATGTGTGCAGCAGTGGGTGTGCCGTGGATCTCCCACGGGGACAGCGGCGTGATGCTGAGAGCCTGGCAAACCCAAACCAGCACAGCTTCCAGCTTTGTGGGTGACTTGTCTGAGGGCGGAGGTGAGCTTTGAACCCAGGCTGTAGAGACAGCTTCTGGCTTTGTGGGTGACTTGTCTGAGGGCGGAGCGGGGCTTTGAACCCAGGCCGTAGAGGCTTCGGCCCTGCTCCATGCTGTGCGGCGCTGGGCTGTGGAATGGGGGTGTGTGTGTGCATGTGAGAGTGGAGTGTGTGTATACCAGTGGTGCCAACTGTGTCACGATCTGTACTCTGTGCCTGGCTGGGCTCCAGGGGTGGTGAGGCAGACAGACAGACAGGCAGAGCCCTAGGGTCTCAGGCCGTCGCAGATTGCTGATGGGAGAGGGACCAGCTCCGAGCAGCGTGGAGTTGCGTTTACACTGAAGACAGGGAGGGAGCTAGTGCAAAGGCCCTGAGGCGGGCTCTCTCTCTGCTTGTTTGGAGAGCTAGCAGGCCACGGAGGAGGCCGGAGCGCTGAGGACCAGCGTGAGAGCGAGAAGCCAACAGGGCCCGATCCTGCGGTGCCTCGGGGCCTGTGCGAGGGGGTTTGGTGAGGTTTTCGAAGATCTCTCGATTTTGAAAAGATGTCGACTAACACAATGGTGGCTTCTTTTCCAAGTTGCAGGAAGTATTTCAGTGTAGGATTAGCACAGTGATGGCTGCGTCTGCTGCACTATCTGTCAGGCTGTTGGCCGGGCATCTCCTGTCTTTCATCCTGAGCATAGCTGCCTCAGGGGTGCTGATGTCGCCAGGCGGGGGCTGAGAGTGGGGGGCCCTTGCCTGGGGCGGGTGAGGGTGTGTCCTCGCCCGCGCGTCCACGTGAACACGCCTGACATCCAGGCTGCCTCCTCCCACAGCTCCGCCCCCTGCCTCTGCCCATGCCCTCACCCCTATAACCACCGTTCTTGTTCACCATCTCTATTTGAGTTTTGTTTTTTTGATCCCACATATATAAGTGAGGCTGTGTAGTATTTGTCTTTCTTTTTAAAAGATATTTGAAAGGCAGAGTAATGGAGAAAGACACTGGTTCACTCCCCAGATGACCACAACAGCTGGAGCTGAGCTGATCCAAACCCGGGAGCCAGGAGCTTCTTCCAGGTCTCCCACATGGGTGCAGGGGCCCAGAGACTTGGGCCATCTTCTACTGCTTTCCCAGGCCACAGCACAGAGCTGGCTTGGAAGTGGAGCAGCTGGGACTTGAACCAGCGCCCATGTGGGATGCCAGCACTGCAGGCGGTGGCTTTACCCGCTATGCCACGGCACCGGCCCTTGAATGTGTAGCTGCTCTGGCCGTGGAAACAAAGACGAGAGAGAAACTGTGAGGTGATGCGGTTGTCCTTTCTCTTCCCTAAGGAAGTTTCATTGCGTGGTGTTGTACCAGGCATCGCAGTGCAGTGAGCCAGGCCGCCACTGGGGGCGCCTGCATCCCTTGTTGGAGTGCTGGGTTCCAGCTCCTCCACTTCTTACCCAGCTTCCTGCTGATGGGGCAGGGAGGCAGTAGGGGCCTGAGCCCCTGCCGCCCACAGGGGAGACCCGGATGGAGTCCCAGGCTCCTGGCTTTGGCCTGCCCACCTCTGGTTGTTGCGGGGGTGTGGGAGGTGAACCAGTGATGGAAGACTGGAAGATCTCTCTCTCTCCCTCTCTCTCCCTCCCTCTCTCTGCCACTCTGCTTTTCAAGGAGATGAAAATAAATAAATAAAACTTTTTTAAAAGGTCAAAAAGGTAATAGAAAATGCACTTGATCTTTTAAAAATAGAATCTATTTGAGAGGGAGAGAGAGAGACATGTGAACACCCAATCTCTGGTTCACTCCCCAAATGTTTGCAACAGCTGAGGCTGGCCAGGCCAGAGCAGGAGCCAGGGACTCAAAGCAGGTCTCCCACGTGGGCGAAGGGACTCCCCGCTGTGAACCAGGGTCCCCGTTAGCAGGGAGCTGGAACTGGGAGCTGGAGCCCGGACTCGACCTGAGGCGCTGTCATTGAGACGTGGGCATCGCACGCAGCCTCTCAGCTGCTGGGCCAATAGCTCGATGCCACGTGGTTATTAAATTCCATTTTCCACACAGCTTTGGAAGCCCCCCCTCATATACCTTAAATATACACAATAGAATAAAGTGAATCGTTTGCAAAAGACGGAAGTGCTTGGGAGAAGCAAGGGGAGTGCTGGCCATGGAGCAGCCGCGTTCCTGTCCCGTCGCCAAGCCCCTGGCCGCCGCTCCCTGCTCTGTTGTGTCTTGTCTTTTCTAGAATGTTCTTCCTCAAGAGTGTGTTCCTGTGAGCATCGTGAGGAAGCAAGGTGTCTGTCCTGCTTGGCTCACGCATCCACAGAGCCTCTGTGCCCAGGCCACTCCTGACAGGCTCGGCTCAGCCAAGGCGGGCTCCTTGTCAGCTCATTGGTTAGCAGGAGCCGGGCTGCCTGGGGCTCGTGCGTGGGCTGAGCCTGAGGGGTGAGGCCGCAGACGGCACCCGTCCCCTGCGTGGACCAGGCCTGCAAGGTTCCCGCCCTTCCCATCTGTGTGTCCTGTTGCCCCCCCCCCCATCACCCCTGCTCAGAAGCCTCCCCGTGGCCTCTGAAGCACATCTCAGAATTCTCCGGCCCTGCCGTGTTCTGCCCCAGCGCTAGCTGTGCGCCTGCCGCGGGCCCTGCCGTCAGCCAGCCCCCTCAGGGTCAGCCTGGGGCCTGCCCTGCTTCCACCAGCGCCCCTCTGATGCTTTGTGGGTTACCTCCTCACTGCCCCTGCTCTGCCCTCACCCCCGTACCTGCTCTGCACCCACTGCCAGGAGGATCCTAATGAGAAGTCTACTCTGTCCGTCCTCTGCTCGGTGCCCCTCCCGTGGTTCCCACCTCACCTGCTGATGCCTGGGTCCCCTCCTGGGGAGCCTGGGCCCTGTGTGCTGTGTCCCCGGCGCCCCTCTGACTTTGCATCCTACTGCGCCTCCTTGTGCCCCCTAAGAGTACTGCACCTGCTCTTCTCACCGAAGCTTGCACAGTGCTGCAGGTGTGTCTACCTTTCTGTTTAAAATTGGATGACTTAGTGAACCAGAGAGCCCCCCTCCCCCAGCTGCTGTACTGTAGATAATTCCATATTTCCTTTCTTCACGTTCTCTCTCCCCCTCCAGTCCTGGGCACACGCAAGTTCTCTCTGATTTGAATGGCGCTCACACAGCGAACTCCTATTCATTCTTCAATACCCAACCTAAACGGCTGCTCCCCCAAGCAGAGGTGCGTTCTCGCTCTTCACTGCAGTGCACTCTCGTGGATAAACCCTGGTCAGAGACCCTAGACCTCTCCGCTTGTCTGAGTCCCCGTTGCGCTTGCATCTCATGGTGTCGGGGGCCCGGGGTCTCCTCCTGGGTCTTCCGGGGCTGTGCCTGACACTTGTTGAATGAGCAGGCAGAGCGCCCTGGCATTACCAGCTGCCGAGTGCATGTGTGTGTGCCATGCGTTTTAGCACTGCCCATGTTTCCGAGGAGAGAAAAATGGGCCCAGATCCCGGCTGCACCAGTCACAGCCCATCTACTGCTGGCTTCTCCTGGCACTCATGTAGAGGACAAGCTCCCGCAAAACCCTCTCCCATCACGGGTGGGGGGGGGGTTCCAGCCCGTCTCCGGGGCGAGTAACGCCGTGGGGACTGCCGATCTAATTGGCCGTAAGGAAAGGCCGTGTGGGTAGGGGATACAAGGGACATCCTTGGAAAGGACGAATCCTGCCGGTCATAAAGTTCGCCTTCCGTGTGGAGATGTTAACCCAGGGTCACATCTGTGGGGGAGGTTGGTGCCTGGGCAGAACCAGATCCTGCCCATGACTTTGACCTGCCGTTGACTTCGCAGCTGGGAGTGAGCTGACCACAGGATGTCCACTGTGCTGCGGGCGGCAATGCTGCTGGCTTAGTGGCCTGCAGGGGAGGGGCTGCAGGCGCCTGGCGGGCCCGAGGCTCTGCGGCTGCACGGATCCCTAGTAGGGAGCCTGGACGCTCTGCTGGGGGACCTGTCAGTGGCCTTGTTGGTACCTGTGGGCCGTGGGGCTTTTAAGCCAGGGCACCCCCTGGGCATCCTGTCCCAGAAGGCTCATGATGTGTGTGTGTCCTGTCTTCCCTGGGACCCTGTGGCTTTGCCTCAGCCCGAGGCCCAGAACAAGAGGACCTGTGGCTTCAATGCTCATGCCTCACCGACGCAGTCGCTCTCCCGGGCCCATGGGCCTCTCCTCTTGGGGTCTGAGGCGTGGGTGGGTGGGTGGGTGGGGCTGGGACCTTAGGGTCTGTGTGCCTCCTCCTGCAGCTGGTCCAGTCCTGGTCGGAAGGCGGGGATGTTGGTTCTGATGACCCCTGTGGCCGGCCCTGGGCTGCGTGGCTCACGAACGTGGCCCCCCCGGGCAGCCTCTCCCCTTCTCAGATTCCGAACCTGTAGTTCAGAGAGGTTCACCAGCTCATTCAAGGTCAGCCAGCAGGTCCGGCCATCTGGCTCGGGCGCTGGCTCTGACTCCCTGCGGCGTGCTGACCGCCGCTTCCCTCCCAGGGCTAATTAGTGTCCTGTGATTTTAAATCACCGTCGCCCTGGGAGGCAGCCGGGGGCCATGCATTTCTAGGACACAAGATGTCCCCCTTCCTCTCCGCCTGGTGTCGCAGTCTGGCAGCCCCGAAGGTGCTGCAGTGGGCCAGGCGGGAGGGCCAGCGTGGGCAGAAAGGTGGACACACCTTTCCTCTTCCCTCTCCCGCCCTGTCACGGCCACGGGCTCCCGAGGGCCCCCGTGTGGCTCGTAGGTTCGGCTTGTGTGCTCAGATCTGGGGCACGGGCAGGGCGCTGGAGCAGGGGCCAGGAGCCCTGTTTCCTTGCCCTTCTGTAGGGTGGGTGGGAGCTGCCTGGCTGTCCACGTCTGTCCCCCACTTCTCTGCGACACGGCAGGGCTGCCAGCCTCAAGGAGTCCTCCGGGTTGTCACCGTCACTGTCACTGCAGGCCTGAGTGGGTGGGGGCGCGCCAGGCCCTGGAAAGAGAGGCAGAGACTGGACTGGCTTCCTGTCCCCTGCACCTGCCCTGCATGTGCGCTACGGGGCCGGCCACCCCACCCCCCATGCCCCACCCATGTCTCCTGGAACCACACTTTTCTACCCCCTCTGAGAAGTGTGTGTGTGTGTGTGTGTGTGTGTGTGTGTGTGTGTGAGATTTCCAGTGCATTGGGAGCCATACTTTGGTAAATTTCAGCATCCTGTGCTGAGTGCAGGAGCGATGCGGTGACCATCACGCATGTGCGGGCTGACCCTGCCTTTCCAATTCGTTGGGCCTCAGGCCACCCTTGGAGTGTGGCTCCCAGTAGCTCTGAAGGCAGCCAAGTTCTGGGCCACCTGCGCTTAACGCTGTTCCTGTCTGGTCCCCGCGATCAGTGGCTCGTGCAGAGCTTAGAGGAGTCCTGAGGGGAGGAAATGCGTTGTTTGAGACCCAGGCCCACCTGAGTTCAGGTGCTCTGGCCACTGAGCTCACAGCCCAGAGCCTCTGCAGGGGCTCTCGCCCGCCCTGGCCAGCGCATATGGACCTGGGACTCCCCGTGTGTGTCTGGCGGGGCTGTGACATGGTGCAGCCGCTGTGGAAGACAGCACACACACACACACACGCACACACACGCACCGCCCCACCAGGAAATGAGCCAAGCGGAGGGCTCCTGTAAGGTCCAGCGAGTCGGCCCTGGGCTCCTCCTCAAAGCAGTCAGCAGCGTGCGCTGCAGGGACGTTCGCACACCCCCGGTCGTAGCAGCAGCAGCATTCGCACTCGCAGGACGCAGAGGCAGCCCAGGTGTCCATGCGCACATAGAGTGCGCTCCGAGCAGCGGGTGTGAGCTGGGAAAGGTCGGACGGTGCCACCCAGGCTGCCCCAGGGCTGACCCTGGTGGACGTGATGCTCCGTGGGAGAGGCCGGTCACGAAGGACCAACGCCGATTCCACGAGGATGAGTCCCAGAGGCAGCAGATGGACTGGTGATGCCGGGGCGGGGGCGGGGCAACTGGGAGTTGCTGTTTCCTGGGGACAGAGTTCGGGAAGACGAGAAGGTGCTGGGGTTGGGTGGGGCGATGGGCACACGGCACGGTGTGTGTGCCTAGTGCCATGGAACCGTGTACTTTAAAATGGTTATGGGGGTTAGTTTATCTTACCTATCTTTTAGTTTTTTAAAGATTCGTTTTATTTACTTGGAAGGCAGAGTGAGAGGGAAAGCGATCTTCCAACCACTCGTTCTCTCCCCAAATGCCTGCAGCAGCCAGGGCTGGGCCAGGTCTCCCAGCCGGGTCTCCCACATGGGTGCAGGGGCCCAGGGACTTGGGCTGTCTTCTGCTGCCTTCCCAGTGCATGAGCAGGGAGCGGGATCAGAGCCAGAGCTGCTGGTATGGGACACTGCAGGCTGGGTTTAACCCACGGCCCCCGGCACTGGCCCCACTCTTATCTGTGTAAAAAGAGAGAAGCTCCTCTTGGGGTCTTGAATGTGGGGTCTCGGATGCCCTCCTGCCCTCTACGCCCCTGCTGCAGGCCCTTGTCTTTGTGCCCGGCCTGGGGCCAGTGGAAGACACGCACTCATTTCCAGAACATGCTGAATTTCCAGCTCCGGCAGCTGCCTGGTGCTGGGGTCCCCTGCGAATCCGGTCGCCCTGGGCGCCGAGCCTGGCTTTGCAGCTCACGCGTTGCGGGGAGCCTCGTGGTCTCACGGCAGATGTGGTGCCAGGAGCTCTGTGCCAAGGGGGGCCTGGGCTCCCCGATTGATTGATAGGGCCAGATGTGGCCCCCACGGGGTGCTCATGGCACCATGCTGACTGGGGGTGGGGGCCCTCAGCACGTTCCGGCCCGTGCTCCTAGAGGCCCGGGGAGCCCCGAGTTTTAGGAGCTGCCTGGGCCCCTGGAGCACAGCTTCCTCGGCTGGCAGGGGCCGGTGTGAGCTAGGGTGGGGCTCCGCGTGGCCTTGCTGGCAGGCTCTTGAGCTCCTCCCAAGGTGTGCACACAGCCCCGCCCTGCCCCTCCTCCCTCGTGGTCCTGGACCTGTCGGGGGAGGGGATGGGACATCTTCCTTCTGCTGGAACCAGAGGGCTCGTGGGCCAGCAGGCAGCCAGGAGCGGGCAGGGCAGCGGTCCTGTGCCCACTCTCAGGGAGGACCCTCTGGGCACTCCTCCGGGGTGACCCGGGGCCCGGGCCAGCACCCTTAGGGCAGAAGCCACCTTCACTCGCAACTCCCCTGACACCTTGGATCCAGGCCTTCTCGTGGCCGCACCTGGGGGTGCTTCTGAGCTGTGGCCTGAGTCAGAGGTGCCTCCATGCCTCCCAGGGACCCCTGCCTCTTCAGCGTCCTCTCCCTGACCGTGGGGATCGGGCGAGCTGCCCGTGCAGCCGGCTGGAGAAAGGGGCGGCCTCGCTCTCCATGCAGGCTTCCCGCGTGGCTTGCTATTCATAGAACAGGAGCTTGGCAGGCAAACCCCATCTGTGTGGATCCTGATGCAGACAGACCTGGGGAGTGTTCAGCTGGCCATTGGGGGGGTGTCCCAGCAGGCAGGGCACATATCCCCTCCCAGTGTGAGCCGTTGAGGGGGTGGGGCTTAGGGCCACGCCCCCGCGGTCATTGATAAGCCAGAGCAGTGGCCAGCTGCTGCCATGAGGCCGGTTCGGCCTTTGCCCAGAAAAATGGGTCTGATGATGAATTTATCACCGAATTCAGTGAGTACTGAGTTGGGCCTCGGCCTCCCTGGGCACTCAGAGGCCATGGCAGCTGATGGCCGCGGAGCAGGAGAAGCCCCTCCGTGGGGGGCTCGCAGGGGTGGGGGCTGAGCAGCAGGAGTGAGGTTGGAAGTTGGTCCGGGGCAGGGGTGCGGCTTTGCGCTCCCATCCTGCGGCACTCAGTTCAGCCTGGAAGCGCTGGTCACAGGCTACTGCTGTCCTGGCTGTTTTCCGAGTCTGAAGTCGACTTCCGGAGCTGGGCAGCCCTGAGTGTTTGGAGGTGGGGGGCTGCTGTCCAGGGTGCCCCGGCGTCCCCTGGCTGGGCTTCCTTGTTCGTGTGACTTGGGCTCCAGTAGCCATCTGGTTTGCCAACTCTAGTTTTAATAGATTTTACATTGGGCTCCGGCATGAACCTACTTGCCGGTTACAAAATATTTCCCAACAGAGGCATGTGGGGGAGGGGAGCGCCTGGGCCCAGGTAGCTGCGCAGTCCCCGGTTCCCTGGACCTGGGCTACGTGTGGCGTTTGTCCGTGAGGACTTGCCCTGCCTCAGGTGACTGGGATGGAGAAAGCGACAAATACGCTCAGACTCCCAAGTCAAGCCCCCCAGACACGGAGCGGCCCCTGCTCCATGTAGTAGGCTGCATGTACCTGCAGGCCCTGGGGGAAGAGTGGGGATCTCAGGGTGCAGTGGCTACCTCCCACCCTGCTGAACGCACTGGCTCGCGCTCCCGTGGCTCCGTGGCTGCCTGGGCCACCCATTCCCCGCCCCGTGCTGTCCCATAGAGGAGCGCCATCTTGGGCAGGCACTGGTGCTGCCGCTCCAGCGAGCAGAGATCTTGGCGTTGAATTATTTAACGTCTTAATGAGCCCATTTTTCACATCCCTCCCTAGTCCCCCCCTGGGGTGGCCGGACTGGCGGTTGGCGAAGCTGTCATGAATATTAATGACACAGCCTTCGGTTCGGTGTGTCTGCCATGCGTTGCTTCCCGCCGCTGCTGCATGGCCGGCTTGGGACACCTCCCTCCTCGATGGCAGGTAGTCACCCCAGTGAGGGCCTCCCAGGTACCTGTGGGTGGTACCTGCTGGGCTCTGGGGGGGCTGCGCCCTGGGAGCAGCTCTGGGGGAGGCTTCTGGGCTGTGGACAGACAGGCTGTGGCCATGTGGCAGGGCCAGCTCTCAAGGCTTCCCTTTGCCATGAGCTTGGGGGTGGGCGTTCTGCACGTGGCACCTGCATCTTTGGGGCAGGGTGGCTGGGCAGGGGCCTGCTGGTGGGGTTGAGGGACCTAGGACTGCCCTGCCTGCGGCGAGCTGGCTATCTCCTGGGGACACCGCGAGATGAACAGATCGCCGAGCTGATGTCACAGAGCAGAGATGAGACAGCCAGGGCACATGGTGCGGGCAGGTGCCTGGTGGCCTGGAATCATAGGATGTGCACGAATGCACTGAGCAAGGGGCCTGGCGGAGAGGGGCAGGGCTGGGCCCGGGGCCTCAAGAAAGAGAGGGAGGAGATGGCTTTTGGCCTCCACGTCCACAGAGCCTCGGGAGGGCCTGTGCGGGGCCAGGGTGACTTGGCGTGACCCTGTTGACGAAGCTACTCATGCTCCTGGGCCGGTTGTACCAGGGCCAGAGGAGCTGCCGGACCCGCCGGGAGGCCAGTGGAGTGGTCCAGGAAGTGGTGCATCTGGCCTGCGCAGGGTGAGGGGAGGGATCGGGAGGTAGACATCACAGCGGGTGGGGACACCCTCCTGCCTCCAGTTTACCCCCGCTACACCTTACACCTGCTGCCAGGGGAGTCTGGCTGGAGCTCGGACTCAGCAGGCTGCCCTTGCTCAAGAGTGTTCAGTGGCTCCCTATTGCTTGTAGGAGCCAGTGCACACTTTGAGGGTGGTGTTCAGGGAGCCTCCTCCCCAGCAGAACCTCCACAGGCCTGGGCTTCTGCCTCCTCACCTCTACCTGTGCTTCCGCGGGAACTTAAGGAACACCTGGGCTTGTCTGTCCCCCTCCTGTGCCTCTTAGGAAAGCGTTTCCCCTTGAGCACCACCCCATGTGGAGAGCACCCCTGGCAAAGATTCTCCTCACCTGTCAATCAAGACCTGTTCCTTTCTAAAGCCGCCCCTTCCCGTGGTCTGGGTGGTTTTCAGATCCATTGTTTAATAGTCTGTCTTCTTGGGGCTGGCGCCGTGGGTTAGCCAGTTAAGCCTCCACTTGCAATGCTGGCATCCCATATGGGTACAGGTTCAGGTCCTGGCTGCTCCACTTCTCATCCAGCTCCCTGCTAATGCACCTGGGAAAGCAGTAGAAGATGGCCCAGGTGCTTGGGCCCTTGCACCCATGTGGGAGACCTGGGTGAAGCTCCTGGCCCCTGGCCTCTGCAGCCACCTGGAGAGTGAACCAGCAGATGGAAGCTCGTTCGCTCTCTCTCTGACTTTCAAATAAGTAAACAAATCTAAAAAAAAACTCTGCCTTCTCTTACCAGCTTGTGTATGCTGTGAGTCACTGATTGTGCATTTCACGAGTGCCTGCTGTATACCCAGCAGCGAGCCAGATCCTGGGGTGACAGATGGGAATAAGACGTGGCCCTGCCTTGAAGGACTGGAAAGTCAGAGCTGAGGTGCAGGTGCCCCCTGTGTTTCCAGAATGGTGTTTCTGGCCCATGCACCTTGGAGCATCATAGCTCTCTGTGAAAGGATCCATTAGGAGGTGCTGGGGGAGGGTTCCCCAGTGTGGCCTTGGGAAGCTTCCAAGTCTCCAATTATGCAAATCTGGAGCTGGTGGGGGGAGCAGAAGTGGGGGCCGCGCCCTCACCTTGGGTGGCAGCCATGAGCACCTGTCTGCTTCTGGAGGCGTGCGGGCCTTGAGCGAGGCTTCGTTACCCCCAGTGTGGGAGGCAACAGACTGTGTTGCTGCCTCTGCTCTGTTCTCGGCGCGGGTGGCTGTGAGGAGCGTGCGGCCCAGGCGCTGCTTTGTTTGCAAGGGTTTATTTGCTGTTTTCTCTTCGGGACGAGTGGCAGTATTTTCACATTTCAAGGGGGAATGTCACAAAACAGGACCTGACTTTTCAGGATCAACGTAGGGACAGGAGTGAGGGAGCAGCGCTGAGGGTGGCTGGCGCCGAGCGCAGCAGGGATGGGCTGAGCTGGCGCGGCCTGGGAGTGCCCAGGTCCCAGTGGGCGCCAGGGGCCCAGTGCTGCCCTTCACCTGGGGAGCAGTTCCCTTTCGGGGGCTTCTGGCTGAGTGTTTTTGGAAATGGGTATGGATGGGCGGACAAAGAACTACTGCTTGGCCTCGGGAAGGCATGGTGATGGACACACATGGGGTCAGGTGCCGCCCGGATGCGCAGTGCTGGGTTAACAAAGCCAGGCCCCCAAGCCCGTGACCATGCAAGTTCTCAACAGGTGAATCACAGGATGAGAGATGGGGAGGGAGGTGGGTCAGCGGCTGCCTGGGGCATGGGGCCGGGTGCACTCTGGGGACTTCCGGGGGCGGAAAATGTGTGACTTAGAGTGGTAGTGGCCCTCTTGCATAAATCACACTGAATTCTAAGGACCTCCCACCCCCAGGGTCGGACCCACCATCTGCGACCTCTCTCCATGCCCGTGCCTTGGACAGGCCCCGCAGCCTCCTGTCGGGTTCCTGGAAGGGGGGCTGGCATGAGGTGGGCGGGCAGCCGGGAAAGGGGTCCCTTGGCACTGTCCCTCTATGCCCCGCCACTACTGTCTCCACACAGTGCTTACTGGTTCCAGGAGCCGCTTCCTCCCTGGCCAGGTAGGATTCTGGGGTGAGCAGCTTCCCACCCATGTGCTGTCCCCTGATGAAGGTATTGTGCCCCCTGTCTGCTCCACAGGTGACCTTGTCTTGGGGTCAGGCATGTGTGAAGCCCAGCAGGAACACTGCCCGGCAGCAGCATTTTTGGTGGCCATAGAATCTCCGAGCTGGTGTACCGGGAATCTCCCAGGTGGTGCACTGAGTACGGTTACGTATCCGGTCACTGTCAAGGCTTTCTACATCCGTATGATGTTTATGCTTGGTAGATAGGTTCCTGGAGTGGCTGGAGGACGTGCCCGCTGGAGAGTAGGTCTGGGAGGTCTGGACAGAGCCCCCCGGAGCCTGCCCAGCCCCAGGGTGTGGCTTACCTGTCCCACCAATGCCCCCCGCACTCCATATCCCAGATGTTTAGGAATCATTTGAAAACTGACCTTGGCCATGAGAGCTGGGTGTGGAGGCCTGGGATGGATTTGTTCTGAGAGTGCCCCAGCAGACACTGCCTAGAAATTACAAGGCACTAGACAAACTTGCACCTGCTGGCCCACTCCCCAGCCACGTGACTTTGGCCGGTGCTGGGGCCCCTGTGAGCACTGGCCCCTGTGGAGCAGGTCCATGGCAGCCATCTGAATGTGCAGCCCACCTGGCCCAGCCTATCCGGGGTGTGGAGTACAGTGGCCGTGTCTCTGCCTGCTCGGTGCTCCATCAAGGCACTGATGCATCATGCGTGCGGCGAGCGTTTTGTCATGTCTTCCTATATTATAATCGGGTGTCAGGAGGGGCGCACTGTCTGGCTGAGGCTGAGGCCGTCCAAGCTTCACATAGTTTTAAAAATCAAGACCTTGCAGTTCCCATCTTTTTTGCAGGGAGCCTGCGGGCGACTTTGCTGAGTGTCACAGAGCCGGCCGGATGGGCGCCCCACTGCGGGGCCGGAACCTGCTCGGTGGCCGCTGGTCAGCCCTGGCAGCTGGGAGCTGGTGGTTCTGGCTGCCTTCACTCTGCCTGCCCTTGACTTGGGCAGGCAGCCGCCAGGTAGCTCGCCCCACGCCCCCTGTCGCGTCCCGGACGCAGCTGCTTTGCATGCTGGCCAGTGGTTTATTTTGGAATCTTCCATGCCCCGGAGCCGAGGGCTTGGTGTGTCCTTCGCCACGTTCCTGCCCTGGCTGTGCTGCAGGACACAGTCCTGGGAACCAGGGCCAGGCTCTCTGCCCTGTTAAGGTGACGAGGGAGGGGTCACTGTCTCCTCACTGAGCGTGTGCACTCCATCTGGGTCTGCCTCCCCCCTCCCTGCCCCCAGCCTTGATGAAGCAAACGCTTCGTGCAGCCTGGCCTCCCTCCACCTGTCCTCACACAGGCCGGGCACGGGGGCCCCACAGTGCAGTCAGGATGCACCGTTCACCTGCCGTGCGTCCACCTCGTGGGTGTCAGTGCAGCGCTCGACGCTCGTGACAGAACCGGCTCCTGCCGCTTTAAGAGGAGACAGGTGTGCACTTGAGCAGGTGCTTGGGGAGATGGGATTGCAAGAGAAGTTCATTTTGGTGCCAGAACGTTTGAGGCCATGAATATGCAGACATGCAGAGTCCCTCAACAAGTTCATGGCTGTGCATATTGTAAAAAAAAATGCATATTTCAAAATGTAAAGCATCTGTTTATTTGATACAGGCACACACACACCCCTCCCCCACCTGCTGGTGCAATCTCTAAATGACGGCCATGGCCCAGGCTGTTCTGGAGCCAAAACCAGGAGCTGGGAACTCACGCGGGCCTGAGCCATGGCTGCTGCCTGCCGGGGTCTCACGTTAGCGGGAGCGGGGGCTGGAAAGCAAACCCAGGCACCCCGGTGTGGTTTAACCATGAGGCTCCATGCCTGCTCTGGATTTCGAGGGTTTTTTTGGGCAGCGAAATGAACTTACCTTCTAATTGCATTTTCTGCCACATTTTTGAAGTCCCCTTGGATCAGCTGATTGAGGATGTCAGGCACCGACCGGAGAGCCCAGGTCATCTGCCTGGGGACTGAGTTTCCCTGGACACCAGCTCATGGGCGCCACAGCTGCTGAACGCCGCCGTCTCCGCCGCCCGTGGCATTGCCAGCTGGTTCCCATGGGGCCGCTTTCTCCCCTCCAGGCTGCCCGTGGGATTCCTGTGCAGGTGCGTCCCGTTAGCAGTGAGTGGCCTCCGCCCACCACGTGCCTTGGAGGCCGCCAGTGTGTGTCTTGCTTGCTCTGCAGAGAAAGGAGGGCTTGTGAGCAGGGACGTGCCCCAGGCTCAGGCCAAGGAGTGGTGGCCAGAGTCATAGTTCAAACTCTGTGCTGTCCTACTGTGTGCCTGTCTGGGCCGACGGGCTGGGTATAGAGGTGCGGCTTGGCCTGGAACAGCGCCAGGAGTCTCGGGAGCAGTGGAGCCGCATGGGACATGGCGTTGTGGGTCTGAGGAAGGTTTGTGTTGCAGGCGGCAGGGGCCACGGAGTGTGGGGAGGTGGTCTGTGGAAAGGGTGATGGGCTTCATTAAGGCTTCTTTTGAGCCCCTGCCCTGGGAGGATAAGGAAGGGGTCAGCCAGTCTTTGGGGGAGGGGAGAAGGGTGCAGCCACTGTGGCAGCAGAACCCAGACTGGGAGGGCTGAGAGCCTGGTGGCAGCCCCGTGCTGTGGGCATCTCCAGGATCCCAGCAGCACGGAGGGGTCAGGAGGGGGCCCAGGGACCAGATGCTGGGGTCTGGGTCCTCTGGGCCTTTCAGGAAATGGAGCTGAGGAGTTTCCATGACTGATCGTTGGGTCTGTGGACTTGGTGTCTGGGTGGGCGAGGCCGTTCCTGGAGTGCCCTGGGAGTTGATTTCCTGCCCTGTTGATTTCGCAGCCACTGGCAGTGTCTTGGCCCTGGGTAAGTTCCCAGTCCCACACTGGAGTGGGGCGGGGGGCCTTGTATCGTAGGCATTCACAGTGGGTCGGGGGGCAGGGGGAGGAGCCATCTTGTGAGCTGTCAGTCCGTGAATGAGTCCCCATGCAGAACGATTGCCTGTGACCAGGTTTCACTCAGTCTCTGTGGCTGAACTCTTGCCTTGTGGTGAAGAATGTCCAGAGGTTAAAGGCTCCGTGGCTTGGGCCCTGCAGCCACATGGGAGACCCAGAGGAGGCTCCTGGTTCCTGGTTTTAGACCCGCCCAGCTCTGGCCATTGTGGCCAGTTGGGCAGTGAACCAGCGGATGGAAGATCACTCCCTCCCTCCCTCTCTCTCTCTCTCTCTCTCTGCTTCTCCTTCTCTCTCTGTGTAACTCTGACTTTCAAATAAATAAATAAATCTTAAAAAAAAAAAATCTCCGAGGATAAAATCCCGCCTTCAGGCCCAGGGTGACAAGCTGCTCCGACGTGGGGTCTCAGGGAACCCGGAGGCAAAACCATCCTGCGGAAGAGAAGCCAGCCCCGTGCTCTCCCATCTCCTGATTTCAAAACTCCTGCAAAGCCACGATAACTAAGGCCAGGGAAGATGGAGCTCGATGATGCAGAATTGAGAATGCAGAAATAAACCCGTGCACCGAGGGCCAGCTGTGTTTGGCCGTACTGAGATGGTACGCTGTGGGGAGGAACCACTTCTCCACCAAAGAGGGCTGGGACCCTTGGGTGTCCACCCCCGAAGAATGGACTTGGACCCAAGAAATGAGCTCACCATGTAACCGCGAGGGTGAGAAGTACGGACAGTAGAATGCTTGACGGGAAGACGTAGGAGTGAGGTTGTCAGGAGCTTGCGCTTGGCGACACCAGAAGCAGGAGCAAGAAGGAAAACCGGTAAATGGTCCTGCCTCAGTTACAGCTGTCCTGCTCCCAGGAATGCTGTCGTGAGCGTGGAAGGAGAGCCGACTGCAAGGGAGGAACCGTTTAAATCCGGCAGCTGGGACGGGCCATGCGTGTGCAGAATATGGAGAGCACGCTTACGATTCAATAATAGAAGCCCACGTGCTACGTAACAGTGGACAGAACAATAACAATTAAAAAGACAACCTGATGGAAAAATGGACTCGAACCGATGTCTGCTTCCAACAAGACACACCCATGGCCAACAGGCGTGGAGAAGCATCGAGAAGACGCAGCGCATCCTGAGTGTTGAGATGCGAATCGAAGCCACAGGGAGACAGCACTTCACACCCAGCGGCATGTCGCAGCCCGAGGCAGCAGCAAGTAGAGACGAACACGCAGAGAGATCACAACCTGTGTGCTTTGGACGAGAGCCCGGCCGTCCCAGAAGCTGTTAAACAGGGAGAGTTTGCTCTCCTCTGTCACAGCACTTGTGTCCTTGCAAAAAGTCGGGCGTGACTATCCATGGCAAGAGCCCAAAGTGGGTGCAGCTCGAGTGTCCGTCCGTTGATGCGTGGTCCCACTCGTAGCGTGTTATTCAGCCACAGAAAGGACTGAGGTGTGAGGCCTGCTGCAGAATGGGTGCACCCCACGGCCATGCCAAGCAGAAGCTGCCGCTCCCGAGTGCACGGAGATAGGACTGCATCTCTGTGAAAGACCAAGAGACGGGAAGCCAATTGAGCGGTTTGCAAATGTCGCCTCCGTCATGCACAGGGGTGAGCTCCTTGCCCCGAGAGGTATCCAAGGAAGAGCTCAGGGCGGCCTCCCAGCCATGCTCCAGCAGGCTCCTGCCCTCCTCTGGGGTTCAACGGACGACTTTTAAAGAGCATCTTTACTGAGATAAACTTTCCAGTCCTTTGGAGCCTGTGAGCTTGATTCTCTGGGAACTCCTTGATTCACTGCTCTGCCAGCTGGTCGCTCAGCGGGCTCTCTGGTGACTTGGGGGCCCACTGAGTGCTGTTCGTGGGGCTGTGGGGACACAGGTGTGGTTGCGTGTCTGCTGCTCCTTTAACACCTGGGAGTGTCGGTTTCCCTGTTGGTAAAGTGAGACTGCTGTGGGCGTGGGGGAGGGCCCAGGCTTCAGCCGGGTGTCCCGTGCAGAGCTGTTCCTGGGCAGTGGGAGGGGGGTATCCGAGGACACACGTGGGACCAGAAACTGCATTGCGGATGGCTGTGCTTTCCCTGGCCCAGTGGGGGAGGGGAGCCTGCAGGGACACGTGATGAGCTGTCCCTGCGGTCAATGGTCAATGGAGGCGCTTGGATGCTCGGACCCCCTGGGGTGACATGCAGGGAGTGGCACCAGGGGCCACTGCTGGGGTGGAAAGATGGGACGGACACACTGTGACGGGGCTTGGGACCTGTCACGTGGCCACCGTGAAATCTCTCTCCCTTCTGAGTTGCATTTTTAAAAAATATTTACTACTTTATTTGAAAGGCAGAGTTACAGAGAGGCGGAGACAGACAGAGGTCTTCCATCTGCTAATTCACTCCCCAATTGGCCGCAACAGCCGGAACTGAGCCAATCTGAAGCCAGGATCCGGGAGTTTCTTCTGGGTCTCCCACGTGGGTGCAGGGGCCCAAGGACTTGGGCCATCTGCTGCTGCTTTCCCAGGCCACACCTGAGAGCTGGATTGGAAGTGGAGCAGCTGGGACTTGAACCGGTGCCCATATGGGATGCCGGCACCGCAGGTGGTGGCTTTACTTGCTATTCCATGGTGCCGGCCCCCTGAGTTCCATTTTGCTATTCCCTCTGCGGATCTGCCCCTGAGACCCTCTCCTTGGGGAGGGAAAGCTGGGCCGTTTACCACTGCTGGACACCGGGACAGGTCCGCCTGCCAGGGACCTCGGCGTTGTCTGAGAGGGAACAAGTGGAGCCGTGCTGGGGTGGCCACACTGCAGGGATGGCCCGGTGTCCCCAGGAGGAGCCAGTGGCCTGGCAGTTAGGGCCTTGGCAGGTGTGTGTGGGGTGTTTGGAGATTGGGTTCCCCTCCCAGGAGAGTGAACCCCACCAGCTTCCTGAAACAGCCGCCCTCGTGGAGCAGGTGCGCGAGACCAGCCGAGGGTGAGGGTCGCCGCCCTGGGGGCTGGGTGCCGGGCCCTATTGCACAGGCTGTGGCGCTGTCAATCCAACCCCCATTCTGCTGCTGGGGAAGCCCGGGGCTGCGGAGGTGAAGCCAGGACCCTGCCCCTGCCGTGGGATGGGATACACATTCAAGGTGGACGTGCGTTCACCAGGCTGTGCTGCCCCTGCGGGCTGAGGCCCCAGGACTCCAAGGCCCTGAGGAGTTCAGTGCCTTGGTCCAGGGTGCGGGGGAGGCTTGGGGCCATGTCCTGCCCCATTCCAATCGAGGAGACGGGAGGAGGGCGGAGAGGGACGGAAATGGTTCTGATGTCCAGAAAAGGGATTTCCTGGTGGGGTAGGCGCAGCAGCGTCAGAGCTGGCCCAGCCTCCCTGGGGCCAGGCAGATCCCTCTCTGATAGGAGGAGGGAGCTATGAACTTGGACTTGGACAGTCCCCAGACACTAGGCTGCCAGCGTTGGGAACCCACAGGGTGCCCCGAGTGGGTGGGGAGACAGGAGAGTGTGGGCTGTGCCTGCACCCAGGCTCATGGAAGGTGTGGGTTGGGGAGGGGTGGGAGATGGGGGTGCACCTCGTGGTGCCTGGCTGCTGAGGGCCTCCCTGGCAGTGCCCAGGCTGAGCTGCTGGGGTGGAGCCGGTGCACACATGGCGGCCTCAGGGAACAGCACACTGGTTGGCAGATACGGCTTTGCACCCCACTGGGAGGGGAACCTGATCTCTAAGCATCCCTCCTGCACTCACCGGGGCTCTAGCTGCCAGGCCACTGGCTCCTCCCTGCGGTCACTGTGAGGAAGTGACTAAGGAGTACGGCAGCCCAGGGGCCCCAGCACCGCTCCGCTGTTCCCACTCACAGGACCCCGGGAGAGGACTCAGCACATTTAATCTGTGCTACTTGAACCGCGGGGGAAGGGGGACAACTGGGATCCATCCTGGACGCCACTTGCCCTGCAGGTCTTAGCATGCACTGCCCACAAGGAGCGGGAGCCTCGGCTGTGTCCCTGAGGCCCCAGGCAGCTGGCGCGGGCTTGGTCCCCTGAGCCCCTCTCCCCAGCCTCGGCTCAGCTCCGACCCAGGTGGGGCCTGGTGCAGCTGCTCTGCCTGACTTAGGATGTGGCATCCGGCTCTGGGCCTCTGCCCAGGTGCTCTGAGGCTGGGCAGTGAGGACTCAGAGGACCCCCACACACACCTGGAGCAGCCCTGGGGGCACAGGGTGGGGTGGGTGGGGCCTTCTGTTTCTTTAAGATACCTGGGAGGAGAAGAGGTGGATTCTAGCTCAGTTTCAGGCTGGGACGGCCTGTCGTCCAGTGCTGGGGCGACGCAGAGGCACATGCACCTGGTGAACCAGGAAACAGAGAGAGAGCACATAGGCTGCACTTGAGCTCCAATGATTATCAGCCCTCCCACAAGAACCCCCTTTGAGGGTCCCCAGGGCTCCCAGGACCTCCCAACAGCAGAGTTCCAACATCTGCACGTGATTTGGGGCCACATAGCCCACTCAGGGCACAGCCTTAAGTCAGCACAGCTGCGGCCGGTGACTGGGTTGGGGGACGCTTCCCTGCCAGCCTCGCATCCGAGCCTGGAGCGTGCCCTGGCTGCAGGCCTGCAGCAGCTGATTTGGGAAAAGGACAACTGAGTAAGTCCAGGCTGAAGGCACAGGCTGGGGACCAAGGCAGAGGCGCTGTGGGCTCTGGGGAAATGGAGGGACCCTCCTGGAGTGGGTTCCTGAGCCCAGCTAATTACAGGCATGTAGGAGTTCACCACGTGCATGGAGGGAACAGCAGGTGCAGTGGTACGGAGGGGTGGACGGTGAGATTAGGGTCTGGGGTGCAAACCCTGGTGGGTGGCTGGATCCTGGGGACCCTGGGTGCTCTCAGAGTTGCCGCCTCTCCCTGCAGCGGTAGTGAGCGCCTGACGTGTGTTCCAGGGAAGGTATTTGGAGGGGACCCTCTCCACCATGGTCCTCCCACCTGACGGTTCGGAGAGGCTAGAGGTGGGGATGATGGTGTCCAGCTGGGGTTGGCGAGGAGCTGGGTGCAGCCTGCGACCACAGCCCAGCCCACACAGGACCCCAGGAGCACGGGTGGACTCACTGTCACCCTCACTCCCTGCTGCCGGCGGTCCAGGCCTGGCCCTGTTTGCTTGTTGGTACCTCAGATGGATAAATACCAGGACATGGGCTCACCCCCCAGCTCAAGGAACCTGCAACCCGCCCTCTCCCCATAGGTGACCTCTGGCCTGGATCTTATGTTTATCTGCTCCTGGCTTTGGTTTTGTTTGCTGTAGTCCATGGTACATGCAGAAGGGGTTTTTGGTTTGAGTATCAACGTACGATTTTCAAACTTTTGAAGAGCGTTTATTTGATAGGTGGGGAGAGACAGAGAGAGAATGCTCCCTTCCTCTGGTTCACTCCCCGAAGGCCCACAGTGGCTCTGGGCCTGCCCAGGCATGGAGCTAGCAGCCAGGTCCTCTGGGATGGTGGCAGGAGTCCTGTCCCTTGAGCCTTAACTGCTGCCTCCCAGAGCCCGCACTAGCAAGAAGCTGGAGCCAGGACCTGGGTGCTGAACCCTGGCATGGGGACCTGGGGGTTCACCGACTCCATTCTTGCGAGCTTGTCTGTCTTGGCCGCCGCGGTGGGTGTGCCCTGAGAGCTCTCCTGATTTTCCTTTACGTCTTCCTAGGGCTGAGAACATGGCACACTCGGCCCAGGCCTCTCAGCCTTGAGACGTCCGTGCATGTGTTTGTGAGCTGCACCGGGCGAGTCCTTAGTGGGGTGGGTGCGTGGTGAGGGTCTGCCCCCACCCTGCGATCTGTTCCCCGTGTGGGGGGTTTTCAGAGTTCCTGGAATCTCAGTTCGCTGAGATTGGTGATGCGTGGTAACGACCTCCCTCGCTGGGCGTGTCATTGTCATTTGTCGCTTTGTTGTGGGCAGCGGCTCCCCAGCTGGCCTGATTGCCAGCTGTTACTTCCCGGGGAGGCAGAAGGTGTGCAGGGAAGTGGGGTTTATTCAAAGCAAAGGGCAAATGCAGGTTGGGGGAGAGAGAGCGAAAAACTGACACACCACAAAGACCGCTCAACAAGGTCAGGTTGCCTTTTATTTAAAGATTTAGTTGTTCATTTGAAAAGCAGAATTACAGGGAGGGAGGGAGGGAGGGAGAGAGAGAGAGAGAGAGAGAGAGAGGGAGGGAGGGAGGGAAGGAGGGAGGGAGGGGCAGAGTAGGGGGGAGAGGCCTTCCATCTGCTGGCTCAATCACCAAGTGACTGCAACAGCCAGGATTGAGCCAGGCTGAAGCCAAGAGCCAGATGCTTCTTCCAGGTCTCCCACACGGGTGCAGGGGCCCAAGCACTTGGGCCATCTCTACAGCTTTTCCAGGCCATAGCAAAGAGCTGGATCAGAAGTAGAGCAGCCAGGACTTGAACCGGCATCCATATGGGATGCTGACAGTGCAGGTGGCGGCTCTACCCGCTCCACCACAGCCCCAGCCCCCAGGTTGCCTTTTTTGTACTGTTGGGTGGGACAGACTTTGGGGGCGGGGCTTGGTTACCACCTGTTTCTGTGTCCTTTTTTGAAACCATCAGGTAGCGTCATGGTGCCGGGTGCATGATGGGAGTAGTAATTGGGTGATAATGGCATTGTAATGACCCAAGGGTCGTCGTGGGTCACATCCCGAAGCCACGCCGGGTCTTGCCAGCCAGAGCTGCATCTAAGCCTGCAGCATTGTGGAATCTGGTTTCCACTACATGGGAGTTGGGGGTGGGGGGCATTTGGCAGTGCACAGGACGGGGGTTGGGGAATGCAGGCCAGGCCGTGACCCGGGCTGGGTGGTCGTGAAGGGCCAGCATTGGCGGAGGGGCAGTGGGTGGCCAGAGCGGTGAAATCATGGGTGGATGGCGGCCTCCTGCAGGCTGCAGCTCTTCCTGCCAGCCCTAACCCCATGTGCCCTCACCAGTTTCTCCGGCTCTGAGGCTTCTCTGGACACCAGTTGCTGTTGTCTTCAAACCAGATTTGGAAGTACATCCTGGCGAGATCTTGCATCAGCTGGTTCATTCCCCATAGAGCTGTAGTGGCTGGAGCTGGGCTGATCCGAAGCTAAAAGCTAGAAGCTTCTTCTGGGTCTCCCTCATGGGTGCAGTGGTCCAAGTGCTTGGACTGCCTTCCCCTGCTTTCTCAGGCCATTAGCAGGGAGCTGACTGGTGAACAGGAGAAGGGGAAGAGGCAATGGCGATATCCTCACGTCCTGTGCATGCCGATGGGCAAAGTGCTTAGGACTGAGTGTGCTGAGTAGGTTCCCTTAAATCCAGTCTCGGGAAATCTGGATAGCTTCCTGGAGGAGGTGACAGCTCAACAGAGTCCTGACGGGTAGAACAGGATCGGCCAGGCAAAAGGGAAGCGAGGAGGAATGATCCCGGGCAGAAGGAATGAGAGTCGACCCTCAGTATCCGTGGGCGATTGGTTAGCAAGCTCCATGGATGCCCGTGTCCCTTCTTTACAATAGCCCAGTATTTGCAAGAAGCTGCCCGCAGTCTGCTGATGCTACCTCTAGATTATTCCTATTCAGTGTGAATGCTGTGCAAGTAGTTGTTACTCTGTGTTGTTTAGGCGACAAGTAAAAGCGACACGGAAAGCAAAGTCTGTGTTCAGCACAGACACGTTTTGTCCTGATGTTTCGATCTTTGGTTGCTTGGGTCTGTGGCTGCCAAACCCACACATGCAGAGGCCGATAGTGCCCAGGCAAGGGTCTGGGGAGCCCCCTCTGTCTCCATGCCCATCCTGTCCTCTGAGGGCAGCCCCAGAATGGCTCAGTGCATGGGTGGGAGCTGGACCGTGAGGTGGGAACTCGGGCTATGTGTGCGTGTCCTGCCATGGTCTGTCCCGAGTCCCCCGAGCTCTGGGCCTGGGGAGAGCCTGGGCGCTAGCTCTGGGCACGCAGCCTTTAATCGGTGCCTGATCCCAGACGCCATGCAGAGCAGGTCACGCGTGCATCCGTCAGAGCAAGCGGAGCCTCTGCGTGGAACTCGCAAGCACGGGGCGGGAGATGAGCTGCGGAGATGTGACCCGGCTGAGGCTGAAACGGGAACAGGGGACGGTGGGGATGGGGAGAGACCCCAACACCGAGTCACGGCCACCCAGCCCCTGCTGCTCTGTGGGGCTGCGTCCTGAAATCTCTGCAGGGGAACTTTTTTTTTTTTTAAAGCTAAGTGTTTATGGTGTTCCTAGTTTAGGTTTAAGCAGATGAAATTGCTATTTTTATACGTCAGAAATGGTTGCATCTGGGCAATGTGAGCGAATATGGTTCAGTTTCCAGGTTTTGTTTTTATAAAGATATTACTTGAAAGGCAGAGTTACAGAGAGAGGTAGAGACAGAGAGAGAGGTCTTCCACCCGATGCTTCACTCCCCAGATGGCCACAACAGCTGGAGCTGAGCCGATCCGAAGCCAGGAGCTGGGAGCTTCTTCCGTCTCCCACGCAGGTGCAGGGGTCCATGCACTTGGGCCATCTTCTGCTTTCCCAGGCCACAGCAGAGAGCTGGATCAAAAGTGGAGCAGCTGGGACTTGAACTGGTGCCCATAGGGGATGCGGGCACTGTAGGCGAACCACAACGTGAACCCTGAAGACAGGTTTCCAAATTTTCTCCCTGAAAGTTTTTGTAAGATGATATTGGGGGAAAAAAAAAAAGAAGGTGATAGAATTCCCTTATAAGTGTCTTGCGCTTAAAGCAGCTTAATAAGAGCTTCCAGTGGAGAGCTCAAACATTGCAGGAGTTAAAAACATACTCGAGATGAAAAGGAAGATTGAAGACCTAAGGGAAAAATTGAGGATCAAGGCAGGGTTATCAAGGAGCCAATAAATGACCAGGGACAGCGAGGAATAGGATGTGGATAGGACTGCTGAAGTGAAGGGGGGCAGTTGACAAGATGCCTTAACCACGTGGACGGCAGCTGCCGAGGGGGCGGGTACAGGAGTTGGAGGGAGACCCCCCCCACAGTGTGGGAGGGAGCGTGGCTGAAGCAGAGGCTGGCCACGGGGCAGGAGCTGTCTGCAGGATACGACCCCAGAGGTGAGGCAGGACTGGGACCAGCAGATCGAGCAAGCTCACTGCACCCTGGTAACCCTCATGCCAAGGTTCTCAGTGTCAGGACAAGTCCAAGTTCAGGGGGGCAGGTGCAAGAGCAGCTGTGGTACAAGCGCAGAGCCACAGGCTGCCCTCGCCCCTGGCTTCCCCTAGGCTCTGGGCTCGGTGGGGAGGGGAGCAGGTGTGTCCCCTGAGAACAGCTTCTGCAGCCCAGAGGTGGCACTTGCACAGATGCCGCCGGCAGAGCGTCCGGAAGACAGATGAGCTGCAGGTGCAGGGCCCGTGCGCTCCCTCTGGAAAGGGCCAGCGAGGGTTTGCCGATGGATCAACGTGGAGCATCGGGAGGGGAGGCGAGGTGAGGCGCTGTGGCTCTGGAACATTTACCCAGTCTGTGTGGGCAGGGGTGGGAGGCACGTGGGCTGCAAACCCAGGGCATGGGAAGATGGTACCGGAGCTCACAGAAACCTGGAGGTGGAGGAGAGGCATATGCGTAGGTGAGCCAATGGTCTTGTCTTTGGAGATAGAGTGTCAGCCCTGCTGGGGACACCCCACCAATCCCATCACCCAACTCTCCTGACGGCTGGTTTGGTTGGTGACATGTCCGTGAACTGGTCAGATCCACAGTTAGGCATTCCTATTCCTGTTCCTTATCGAGAAACAGTGCCACCATCTGCTGATTTTGCTCCCCAAATGCCTGCAATGGCCGAGGCTGGGCCAAGGCTCAAACCAGGATCCAGGAACTCAGTCCTGGTTGTCATGTGGGTGGCGGGAACCCATCCCTGCTACCCACCGGTCTCTGTACAAGCAAGAAGTTGGAATTGGGAGCCAGAGCTGGTGCTGGACCCAGGCACTCCGAAAGGGGATACGGGCGTCTTAACGGCTTGAGCCAGGGTCTGCATTCCTGTCTGTCTGATTTGCTGCCATCACCCCCACTGTGCTCTCACTTCCCTTAGAACAGTGGCCAGCATGTGGGAAGTCCCTAGGCACGGGGTGGGGGAAGGAGGCAGGAGTGGATGGAAGGACAGATGGATAGAGGGGTGGGTGGGAGGTGGGAGGCCAGGACCTGCTGGGCTTCCTGTCTGCTGTTGGACCTGTGGCACAGACGATGTTGCCGATCCCATCCGCTGGTTCGGTGAGGGGCCTGGTGAGTGTCAGCCCGGCTGGAGGTGAACTGTGGCTCAGACTCTATTTCTCCTGCCTCCTGTGCCCATGCACCCTTCCACCCACCTTGTGTTTTGGGGGAGGATATCTCACGCCATGGCCTTGCAGCTCAGGATGGAGTGGGGACTGCGTGCAGGGTCCTGCTCACCGCTCCCAAAGCCCCCAGAGAGCCAGGCATCACTGTCCCCATTGTCAAGGCCAGGAAACTGAGGCTCCTTGGCTCTGGGCGGCCTGGAAGATGACCGAGCCCCCGTCCTCGGCCGTGCTCACCAAGGGGGAGCACGGTGCCTGCCTCGAGACTGCAGGAAATGGAAGCAGGGCCCCACGGCCTGGAGCCAGTGAGCCGCCCGTGGAGGCAGCGGTGACTCAGTCCCCCTTCGGGCACAGCTGCTCATTTGAATCCCAGCTCCTGCGGGGCTCCCTGCGATGGCTGTGCCGCTGCCCAGGCTGCTGACTGCGGGGTTTCTTTGTGACACTCGCTCAAGGCGGTGGCGGCGGAAGCTGCTGGAGGCAGCGCCCACACCCTCAGCGCCACGTGAGCTGCTCCTGGGCCTGTCCTGTTCCCTGGCTAGTGGGATGGTGGAAAATGCCTCCCTCTTCACTTTGCAAGGCTGGACAGTGCCCACCCTGGACGAGGCTGTTATAGATGGTCAGGGCTGGACGGATGTGAGGAGGGGAGCCTTCTGAGCCTGGGCTGGCCTGGGGGACTCGGACAGGAAGTCCCGGTCCCCAGAGCCCCTTCTGTCTCTACCACGCACCCACCTGCCCAAGGCCCTTCTGTCCCCTGGCACATTCCTGGCCCTGACGCCATGCCCAGTACGTAGTAGGTGCCTGGTAACTGAGCCGAGGGAGGAAGGGTGACTTCTTGGGCTTGGGACCATGTGGCCGATGTCAGTCTTCACCTGCTCCAGGGAGAGTCCACCCTGGCCGTTTCCCCAGAAGCCTTTGCAAGTTGCTCATCCCCAGCTGGCCAACAGGGCCCTCCCTTGAGCTTAAACTTGCTGGTTGTGTCTGCCCGGGTGGCACAGCCAGGCTGGTGATTACCGCTACTGAGGTGAGCTTTGTTTGGTCCTGGACTGATACTCCATGTATCACCTGCCTGCTTGCTGTGTCCTGGACTCTCTGTAGTCACCCCATTCCCTAGTCAGGCCTTGAGCAGAGGCATGGCCAGGATGGGGTCAGGAGTCCCTGGATCTGCTGTGTGGAATTTGTCCCATCCAGGGAAACTGAGGCATGCTCAAAAGGACAGTTTACAGAGGTGTGCACCAGGTGCGATGTCTTGCCTAAAGGAACAGCATGTGCATGTGTGTATGTGTATATGTGTGCTTGGGTGTGTGTGCATGTATATGTGCATGTGTGTGCATTTGTATGTGTGGGAGCATGTGTGTTCATATGTGCATTTGTATGTATGAGTATATGCGTGCATGTGTACATTTATGTGAGCATGCATGTATGCACATGTGTGCATTTGTGTCTCTGAGCATGTGTGTCCACGAGTGCATTGTGTGCATTTGTGTGTATGAACCTGTGTGTATGTGTGTGTGCATGGGTTCACATATTTGTGTGTGAATGCATGCATTTGCGTTTGTATGTGTCTGAATGTTTGCATGTGTATGCATGTTTGCATGTGTGTGTGCTTATGTGCACTGCAGCTCCAAGGCAGGGCTCCCAAACAGGGATGGCACACACAAGCAGAGGAGCATGCACCCCAGGCCCACGGGAAGGGGCAGCGTGATTGGAACCCCAGCCTCCTCTGCTGTCCTTTGTGCCACCTGTTGGGGCCTTCGTGGGCTGGAGGTTTTCAGCCAAGGGTGCAGAGGAACCTGGGTGATGGCCTCTGTCGATCAGCCTCCCGGGACACAACTGGGCAGGGAGAGCACCTTAGGGATACCTTGGGGAGTAAGCGAGGTGTTTCGTGTAGGTGCTTGTGGTCATCCCAGGGGTCTCCGCCCACCGTGTGCGGGTGGCACCCAGCTAGGACTTCTGCTTGTTGTGGTACGATACACGGAGCCTGCAGCTCGCCATCTCACTGATAGCAGGCGTGCAGTGCAGGGGCACCAAGCACATTTGTGTGGCTGTGCAGCCATCGCCCTCCAGCTGTGGAATGCTTGTGTCTTGCAGAACGAGACCCCGCCCCCAGTGAGCACTGTGAGCACTACTCCCCATTCTCCCCTCTCCCTGGCACTGTCCCCCTTCCCCCTCCCCCTGCTGTCTGTGTGTCTGACTCTTGTAGGGACCTTGGCTAAGTGGAGTCACGTGGAATTTGTCCTCCTGGGACCCGCTGTGTCCCTGAGCGCCGTATATTTGCGGTTCATGCCTGCTGTAGCCGGGGCCGGAGCGTGCTCTCTCTTAAGGCTTCCCCCAGTTCCACCCATGTTGGGACCACGTTGCCTTTTCTTCCTCTGCCGAGGGTCACTCAGGCTGCTTCCTCCTCCTGCTGTTGTATGTGGTGATGCCTGCAGGTGTGTGGGTATGCAGGTGCTCTTTGCTTTCAGCATGCTGGGGTCTACACCCGGAAGCGGGTTGCTGCATTGTATGCTGTCTCCACTGAAGCCACTCTGTGTTCCACTCCCACCAACTGTATAAGCTTCCAGTTGCTCCACATCCTTGCCAACTCTTATGATGATCTGTGCTTTAAAAAACTCAGTAGCCGTCCTGATGGGTGTGTGGCTTCAGCACAGACTTCTGTACACAGTAGGGTGATGGCTGTGTCGTGAAGCGGCCTGTTGATTGAAGAACGCCTCCTCCTGGCAGCACCTCCAGCCAGCGGCACTGTCCCTGTGTGTTGAAAAATACGTACCGTTTCATTGAAAATACCGTATAATCATTCTCCAGCATTCTCTCCCCGCTTTTCCTGACTTGCAGGAAGTCACAGGGCTGATGATGGTGAGCGTGCGCCCTGTTGGCCGTGCTTTGTTGGGCTGTCACCCCTACCCCATGCAAGTCCTGGAAGTGACAATGCGGGCTGCCTGATAGGCCCAGCTTTGACCTTAACCCATAGCCAAGAACACAGTGTGGGGCCGCTGTCCAGGGTACTGGCACGCAGTGGCCTTGTCTGTGGCCACGTGGATCTGCCCTCAGCACAAACGATCTGAGGTCTTTGCCGGGACAGCACGCATGGGGGTGACCCCCCAGAGCTCAGAGGCAGGGCTGGGTGTCCCGGGAAGTTGAGGAGCTCCCCCCCTCCGAGCTGTGTGACCAGGGGCTGGCTGGTTTCCCCAGGGCCTGCCCGTCCCCCTGCTGCAGAGTGGGAATGACAGGCTCACCCCGTGAGCACATGGTGCATTCTTGGAGGCAGCGTGCAGGTGTCCCCGAAGACCAGGTGGTGAGGAACTTGGGAAGCCAGGGACGGGCTCCTGACTCATCCTCCTGTGTCACCGAGACTTTGGTGTCATTACTGCCAGCTTGGAAATGAGAACACAGAGAGGTTGGATGCCTCACCAGAGCACTCAGCAAAGCAGTCACTGACCAGAGCAGATGGGGTGAGAGCAGAGCAGCGCGTGTGTGTCAGCGTCGGCCTCGGGCCGGCTCTCGAGTTGTCAGAGGAACCCTGCCCCACCGTGCCTGAGGCCGTGCACACTGCCATCTCCCTGTGGAGCCCTGCCTGGCGCTGGTGAGAGGGAGGGAGAAGCCAGGCCCCGGCCCAGGAGGCAGAGAAGCCTGGGCTCCAGGTCCTTCCCTGCCAGGGGTTAGCCCAGGACCTGCGACGCCTTGGTCAGCGTCTCAGCTGCTCAGCTGAAAAAGGCCGCGGGCTTGAGTCCTTGTGGAAGTGCCCGGGTGACCAAGTGTTGCCTCTGCTGGTGGAAGTCTGAGACGGTGCCAAGGTGGCGACTGGTGTCACAGGGCACCTGGGTGGGGCCTCCCGCTCTCGAGCCCTGCAGAGTGGCCTTCAGTCTCCTCCGTGTGTGTAGTTGGTGACCTGCTTGTCGATGACTAGGGGTGTGCATGTGTGTGTGGCATGTGTAAGTGATGTGGGCCGTGTGTGCCTATGGTATGTTTGTGTGTGCGTTGCATGTGTGTATATGTATGTGGTGTATATATGGTATGTGTATATGTATATGGCTTGTGACGGGTGTGTGTGTGATATGTTTGTGTGTGTATGTGATATTTGCTGTCTGTGTCTATAGTATGTTTGTGCATGGCATTTGTGTATATATTTGTGCCTGGTACATATATGGTGTGTGTGGTATGTATGTATATGTATGTGACATATGACTGGTACGTATATGGTATGTGCATGTATGTGTGTGATGTGTGCCACGTGTGTCTATGGTATGTGTGTGTGCATGTGTGTGGTTTGCTGTGTGTGTTTCTCGAGTTCGGTAGGGTTTGCTTTTCCTCTCTGCCCCCATCACTCACAGGGGTGGCACATCCCAGGGGCTTTTACTTGGTCGGCCACGCTGACTCAGTGCACGTGTGACAGCCAGGTAGGAACGTCACTGTGGTTAGGCAGGTGCTCGGGGCCCCTGCAGGCTTTGTGCAGAGGCTGGGACCGCGCACTCTCTAGTCCAGGGCTAGAGTGGAAGCTGCCGTGGAGGGGTGGGACTGGGGCGGCTGAGCGCAGGTAGGGACTGCCTGGGCTGGCGGTGATGGGTGGTGAGGAGTCATGACTTCGCCAGGGCATCGGGAGGAGGCAGGTGCTATCGGTGCAGTCCAGAGCGAGGCGTGTCTGCAGTGGGAAGTCGGGTGCTTGTGCCCCAGGACAGAGGTTTTACTCCTGTCTGCTTGCTGAGCCCTGGCAGCCCCAGCCCCCAGCCCTCATGTCTTCCTCCAGCATCTCATCAAGGACCGGGGCAGGGTCTTGCTACCCTCGAGAAGAGGGTCAGAGGTCACCTCCTCTGGGAAGCCCTCTCTTTGCCCTGTGGTCACTCTCCTGCTGGCCCTGCGCCTTCCTGAGACACGGGATAGATCCGCTGTCACTGTTTTATGTCCCTGCCTCACCTGCTGTCTGCACATAGCACAGGCGGCTGACTGCACGAATGATTGAATACACAATTTTTATGTAAATGTGCTTTTATCGTTGAAGCAAGACAAAACATCACAGCAAGTCTGGGATACCGAGGCTGACAAATGACCCGCCAGCCTTCCTGGGGCCTGGCTGGCACCGCGTGGGCGTCATCCGTTATAGTGCAGTGAGCTCCCGTGCGTGCTGTTTCTCACGCAGGCGCAGGAAATGAGGGGCTCTGCCTTGGTGTAGCCGAATCCCAGGCATGGAGGTGCTGGGCCTGGGCTCGGGTGCACCCAGTGGCGTCATTCACTCCGGAGTGGAGTGGGAGCCCCGTGCCATGGCCACACGTCGCTGAAGGTGAGCCAGGTCTCAGGTCGCACAGTGACCAGGAGGACACAGCCAGCCGACATCCGGGCTGGATCTCAGGGCGCGGCGCTGTGTCTGGCTGGCAGCCGCCATCACCAGTGTCAGGGCAAGGCTGTTTCTCCATGCTGCCTGCAGCCTCGTGTGTAGGACTCGCAGCAGCCACAGAATGTTCTAGCAGGTTGACACTGTCGAGAGTGTGGCCCCTGTGAAGTTTAGCTCACCGGGGATTGGGCGCGCTGAGTGCTCAGACTGGATCTCCCAGGAAAGACGTGGCTCTCCGCAGCTCCTGCTCTGACGTCACGATTTTTGGCCTTCATGACAATGGTATGAAACGGGACTCTTAGGACCATCGTGTTGTTCACTTCCAGTGCAGTCTGCAGTGCAGGGTACGTACCCCACGCAGGCTTCGAGTGAGGCGAGCTTGCCCGGCTGCAGGCCAGCGTGGATGTCCCCAGCACGGGTGAGGTGGGCTGGGCCGAGGCAGCCGGCCTCCAGGGCCCAGCGAAGTTGGTTTTCTAAAAACATCACGTGTGCCCGGAGCAGCCGTGGACTCCCTGTCCCTCTGGACTTCCTCAGAGGACACTGGTCAAGATCTCCACAGCCCTTTTTCTGTTCCTGCTGTCGTGGCCACCAGAGGCCCTGAGTGAGGTTGGCCTCGGGGCGGGGCCTGCCTGCAGTGCCCTCCGTCTCCCACACCTCTCTGCCTGGGAGGGCTGCTTCTGGGTCTGCACAGACTCCTGCTCCCTGATGTGGAGGCTGCTGCACTGCCTGGGACACAGCCGAGGGGTGCCCGGCCACCCTTGCCCAGCTCTCCCAGGATGGAGCCCTCTCCCGCCCTGGCCCTGTGGCCGCTCTCTCTGGCTCCCTCCCGGAGTGGGTGGGACTGGGGACTGACCACAGTGCTGGGGCAGGGCGGGCGGGGGCCATCCAGGCCAGAGGAGGCCCAGGAGAGAGGCTCCCTTTTTCCCTCGGGGAGGGAGTCTTGGCTGGGCCATTCTCACGCATGCATACTTCAGCCCTTGCCAGGGGGTGGGTGTTGGGGTGGGGCAGGAGGCAGCGGGCTTGCCAGGCTCCGCCCCTGGAGGTGGGCTGAGCGACAGCCATGGGTGGCAGGACGAGCGCAGGTCGGAGCAGGGAAGCCATCATCCCTGGGTGACTGATCCCCCCATGCCTCAGTGGCTTCCAACAACAGTGCCTGGTGTGTGCTGTCAGGGGAAGCTGGTCTCTGCTCCACTCCGTGTGCCACCTCCAGCTGCAAGGCCCCAAGGCTGTCGGTGACTCCACGGCGGGACGGGGTCCCTCTGACAGCTTTGCCACTCATGGGTCTCCTTTCCATGCGGCTCCTTTCCATCCGGGCTCTGGCTGTCACTGTGACTGGAACTGCCCGCGGGGCCTCTGCATGTGGCCTCTGCACGTGGCCTGGGCTTCCTCACAGCTGGGTTCCCAAGCTGACTGTCCCAAGACACACACATGTCACAACACTCAGGCAAATGTCATAACACTCATGGCACACACGTGCCACAGCACGTACATTTCATAGCACGTCACAACACTCAAAACACATGTATCACAACACATGTGTCAAACACATTTCACAACATGCATCAACACACAGGCACATACACAGGGAATGCATGCGTCAGATGGGAGCTGTGTTGTCTCTTAAAATAAACACAAACTCTTAATTTTTCAACGCTACCCTTCTGTTTGGAGATGATTGTAGATGTGCAGGCAGTTAGAAGAAATGAAACAGAGAGGCCTCGTGCCCTATGCCACTGTCCCCTGTGGTGGCATCCTAAAGAACTGCAGTGCAGTATCGCAGCTCACACAGGCTCTCAGGGCAACGCATCCTCCTTATCCACATCTCTCCAGTTGGAAGCACTCATTGGTGCGTGCACTTAGTGTGACGTAATTTTATCCTCTCCACCCCGCAGGCAAGACTCGGAACAGAGCCAGCGCTGCGAGGTTCCCTGGTGTCCCTGTCTGACAACCTCGCTCAGCTCTCCCACCCCCAGCCCTCAGCTCCCAACCCCACGACTGTTCTCCGGTTCTAGAACTTTTGTCATTTCTAGGTTGTGACTTACATGGGATCCTGCAGTGTGTAAGGTTTTTGGATTGGTTTTCCTCCCTCTGAGAACATGCTGGGGGTTCAGCGTGGTGGCCCCTCGGTGTCCACAGGGGGATCCCCCAAGGACTCCGAGGTCCGAGGATGCTCACGTCCCTGCTGTGAAGTGGCGTGGTTGCTCAGGACCTGTGCACGTCCTCCTGTGGACTTTGTCTCGTCTCTCGGTTACTTTCAGCACCTGATACAGTGTCTGTGCTGGGCCAAGCTTGCTGTGCTGTGTTGCTGGGGGAACCCCGACAGAGGATGTCACCCATGTTCAGGGCAGGTGCACCTGTTTCTTCTGACTGTTTTGGATCCATGGTTGGTTGTAGAACCTCTGTAATCCCTTCCTCTGCAGCGGGTGGTGCCATGGCTGTGCCACTGGCCGTTTAGCCATTGTGCCCTGAAGGGTGGCTGGCCTAGTTTCAGTTGGGTGCTGTTGCTAACCAAGTCTCTGAGCATTGCGTGTGCAGGGCTAGGGAGCCTTGTTTCTGCCAAGGGCCATTTGGGAATTTATGATGTCATCCACGGGCTGCATAAAATGATCCACTTACACATGAGCCTGCCACGGACATGCTGAATTCTGAGTCCTGCCCGAGCTGCCATGCCAGATCATTTTGCGGGCTGTATGTGGCCCATGGGCTGTGTGTCCCCCGCTCTGGTATGGAGGGCTTTGAACGTAACTTTTTATTTCTCTGGGCTCCACACCAGAGTGTGGTCCCTGGATCTGCAGGTTACTTTGGGAAAAAGCTGCTCAACCACTTCCCAAGGGGCTGGACCACGTTGCAGTGCCCCAGCAATGTTGGGGGGGGAGCTTCCTGAATCCTCACCAGTCCTTGGTGTTGCCCTGTGTTTTATCTGAGTCATGGTGGTGGGGGTGTCACATTGTGGTTTTTCTCGCATTTCTGAGGTGCTGATGCTGCTAGCGCTTGCACATGCTCAGTGCTGCTCACACGTCTTAGGAAGTGCCTGTTCATGGTTTTTCCCATGTGCACCTCTGCAGGTTTTGTGCTGCTGTGCTGTGAACAATGTTTCCGATTGCAGATGCTACTCCCTTTGTATATGTGTGGTTTGCATATGCCTTCCTATTCAGTGGCTTGTCTTTTCACCCTCTTCATAGTATTTTCACACCCCAAATTTTTTTTTTAGTAAATTTTGCGGAGATCTAACTCAGCTGACTTTTTCTCTTATAGATTCTGCTCTTGGGGTCAAGTCTAAGAGCTCTTTGCCTGACTCTAGGTTGAGGTATTTTCTTTTTTTAAAAAGATTTATTTATTTGAAAAGCAGAATGATTGAGGGATTCACACACACACACACACACAGAAATCTTCCATCCACTGGTTTACTACAAAAATGGCCACAACAGTCATGTCTGGGGCCAGGTCAAAGCTGGGAGCCAGGAACTCTATCCTGGTCTCTCACATGGGTGGCAGGGGCCCAAACACCTGGGCAGTCTTCTGGTTTCCCAGGAACATTAGCAGGGACTTGGTTTATAAGTGGAGCAGGCAGGACTCAAGCCTGCACTTATATGGGACGCCAGCATTATGTTATTATATTATATAGTATATGCAATATATAAAATATATAGTACATATATTATATATATAATATATAATATATATACTATATTATATTATATTATATTATATTATATTATATTAGCCCACTGTGCCACAATGCTGGCCCCTAGGTTGAAGTTTTGTTCATTGATGTTTTTCTAAGAGCTTTGAACATATCTGTTTTTCATGTAAGTGTGTGATCCATTTTGACTTGATTTTTGTCTGAGAAGTGAGATTCTGATCAAGGTTTGCTTTTGTTGCCTGTGGCTGTCTGACCTGGAGGTCACTCAGTGCCATGGTCCCTGCTGGTCGTGGCGGTTATGGGGAGGTGGGCTAGAATGCAGGGAGGAGACATGGATCCCCCCAATCTCTAGAGAGAACTGTTGGGTTTCTGGGAGGGGGCATCCCTGGGGAAACAGAGGTCTGGGGTCATTCCGGGGGGGGTGGTGGTGATGTGATTCATGGGGGAGGTTTCAAATCTCAGACAGCTGGGACACTGGAGGGCACTTTATAGCATCTCATGGGGCAGAGATCACAGGCCTGGGCAGCTCGGGGTCAGGGAAGCCATCACCTGCTCCAGGTGGGGAGTGGAGGTGACCCCGGAGCCTAGGGAGAGCTGAAGCCCTGGGTGATGGTGCCCAGAGCAGCAGGGCTGGGGGTCAGGGCATAGAGTCAACCTGGCATCCAGCAGGATCTAGCAGGAGCAACCTGACCTCCGGCCTGGGCCCTCCCCTGGCTGTCCCAGCTGTGTGACAGGCTGTGTTGTGTCCCTTCGAGTTGTGTGAAGCCCAGACCCCCTTACCAGAGTGTGACCATCTAGAAGCTGCTCACAGCCCTCAGACCCCACAGGCACGTGAAGGTACTGGGAGGTGAAAATTCTGTGCCCAGCTCGCTCTTTAGTGTCCCGGCCAGCAGCACTGCTCACCACATGGTGGCAGTGGTGGTCACCTGCATGGCCATGGGGCCACTGGGAGCTGCGTGGCTGCTGCTGCCCAGGTCACAGGTCCACATGCAGCTTCTCCCAGCACACGTTGCTGCCTTTGAACCATTCAAACCCGATCATGGCTCAGTCATGGCCTCAGTGCGTTTGGAGGCGGGGCCTCTGCCGAGGCAATTAGGGGGGTGGCCCTGACTCTGTGTGACTGTGTCCTTCTAGGAGAGGAGGTGAGGACACAGATGCACAGAGAAGGGAGGCAGGGGAGGTCACGGGGAGGCCAAGGGCAGAGGCCCCGGGAGAGAAAAGCCTGCAGCACCTGCAGCTCAGCCTGGCAGTCTCTGGAACCAGCAGGCAGTGAGCGCCTGTGGTCCCAGCTCCGTGCCCGATTCCAGCTTCCCGCTAATGCGCACCCTGGGGGCCAGCAGGCCACGGCTCAAGGACCTGGGTCCCAGCCACGTGGGAGACCTGGATTGAGCTCTGGGCTCCTGATTGCACTGTTGTCGGTATTTGGGGAGTGAAGCAGTGGTTGGAAGACCCCTCCCTCTCTCTCTGTCTCTCTGCCTTTCAAATCTGGGGAATAAGAATAAAGAGTCACAGCTGAAAAGCCTGCCTGGGGAGTGGATGCCAGGCCGAGTGGCTGGGACACAGGAGGCCCAGGGAGATGGGGGATGGGCTGAGGGGTGATGGCTGCATTGTTTCACACGGGACCGGGTGCGAGGCCACCTTGGGTTGAAGCATGTGGCAGGTGCACCTGCAGCCAGCACAGCCTCTCTGAGATCTGGTGGCCTCACGGCGGAAGCACCGCTCCTTCATGTGGCCGGGAGGAGCCCCCGCCCCCGTGCCTGCTGTGTGCCTGCTCCCCATCCACGTGGCTCCGGGTCCCCCAGAGCGGTTCCTTCTGAACACAGCTGCACTCGGGGAAGGCTCCTCTTTCCTGCAGGGCAGTGCTGCTCCTGCCTTTGCTCATTCTGGTCCCCCTTTCCAAAGTCCTGCCTGCTCCTCCTGCCTGCCCATCACAGAGGCCCCCTCCTCCAGGCAGCCCTGCGTGTCCTCCCAGGCTGAGCGAGGTGTTACCTCTCCAGCTCCATCACAAGCCTAAGACTTGTGGGTTCACTTGTCTCCCTCTGGAGTGAGCTGCTTCTGCCTGTAACGGCTTACCCTGAGTTCCCTTCTGTCGGCGGGTTTGACTGATAGTGCAGAGTGTTATTAAAGTGCAAGTTACTAATGGGATAAGGGCAGTGGAGTAATTACACTGTGAAGGTTTTGGGCTTCGAGGCCGCTGGGGTTTGTTTACAGGGCTCGAGTCTGCCCGCAGAGCCCCTGGCATGTCCGTGGAAACACATGGGTATCACAGATGGTGAGTCCGTGCATGGCCTGGCCTGACTCTGCTTCAGTCCTTAGGATGGGAGTACGGCGGGTCGTCCCCAGAGCGGCTTGTGCTGGGGCACATGGGCCCGCGGGAGTGCTGCTCTCCTTAGGGCCAGTGTGGTTCATAGCCGTGAGCGGTGTGTGGCTCTGGCTGCCTTTTGGCAAGAACAGATGTGTGTTTGCCATTATCACCTGCAGGCGGCCTACAAGCCGGCAAGGAGGGGGCGGTCCGCTCTGATGCCTGCACCCCCCAGGCTCAGCGCTCCGGAACCTGGCAGCTGCCACTCCTTTAGGGAGGCCCTTGGGGACTGCGAGGTGGGTGCCTCTCCCTGGGCAGAGCTTGTCCCTGCCTCTCCTGTACCTGCCAACAGGTAGAAGAGTGCGTGGGGGCACAGGGTGGGAGTCAGGAGAGGCAGAGCCTGTTCTGTGCTGCCCCCAGGCTGCTGGGGTCTCAGCCAGGCTGGCCTCTTGGGGTGAACTGCCCCATTGGTAGACCCCACAAACTGCAACAGAAGCACACGTCCTTAGCTGCTTGGGTTTTTCATTTTCTGTAAATTCCCCGTTGATTTTGTGAAGTCTCTGAGTTGAGGATGTTCCAGGGCCGGCGCTGTGGTGCGGTAGGCAAAGCCGCTGCCTGCAGTGCCCGCATCCCATGTGAGTACCAGTTTGTGTCCCAGCTGCTCCACATCCAATGCAGCTCCTTGCTAATGCTCCTGGGAAAGCAGCAGGAGGTGGCCCAAGTGCTTGGGCCCCTGCACCCACGTGAGGGACTCCTGGTTCTTGACTTAAGCCCCACCCAGCCCTAGCTGTTGCATCCATCTGGGCAGTGAACCAGCAGAGAATCTATCTTTATCTGCCTCTGCCTCTCTCTCCGTGGCTCTTTCAAATAAATAAATAACTTTTTTTTTTTTTTTAAGAAGGATGTTCCAGTGCTCAGGGAGGACTGGACCAAATGATCTCAGCAGTCAGGGACTTAATAGAAAGTAGAAGAAATTTAAGCAAGAGCTGGAGAGTGTGCACTTGTCTTGCAGTGAGAGAGACAGGCTGGGCTCTCCCGGCCTTCCGTGGGACACAGCGGAGGGGTGCGGGGAGGGATGGCCCCAGGTCACCCACCTAGAGCCCTGCACGGCACCTGGACCTGCTCAGTGCTGGCTCCTAGAGTGGCCTTGCCTGGCATGGGGTTGTTTATTTTTCTGCTCCCTCGGGCCCACAGACACCGTCTCCTTTAGGGCGGTCCCAACCCTTGCTTCCATGCATTTGTCGCTCTCTGGACCTCCCTCATCTCCACCATCTCTGGGGCAGGGATGCTGTGTTGCACCCCAGGCTGCCTTAGGGCAGGGACTCGGAGAGTGTGGGGCAGACGCAGCCCAGGGAGTGCGTGTGGTGGGGCAGCGGCAGACCGACATGTCCATGCTTTCCTGGGCACAGACTGGTCACCAAGGGCCATGACACTCTATGCCTTGGGGAGTCCTGGACAGAGGGGACGTGGGAAGTGGTGTCATGGGTGTGGCTCTGAAGGGGCTCAGACAGGAATGGGAATCAGAACCCAGGGGCCGGGGCTGGCCTTTGGGCGTGGTGGTAGGCTCACAGCTGGAAGGGTCTAAGCCCCTCCTGACTGGGAGGTGCCAAGTTTGGGTTGCAGCCTTGAAGGCAGTGGTAGTAAGTAAACTTCGTCTCCGGAGAAACCAACCAAAAGGTCTGGGAGGCCCAGTTAACTTCCAGTGAAGGAATTTGGAGCCCAGGAAAATGGCCAGTTGACAACCTGCAGGCATGGCTGGCTCTGGGGACTGAAATGCACCTGTCGTGTTCCCCCACCAGCGCCGCCGGCCCAGTATCCACTTCCTCCTTGCCGTGGCCTGAGAGCTCCAGCCTGGCAGCGGAAAGAGGTTGACTCTGGTTCTGAAGACTGAGCCTGAGTCTAGGGACTGATGCTCTTTTTTTTTTTTTTTAAACATTTTTTTGAAAGTCAGAGTTACACAGAGAAGAGAGGCAGGGAGAGAGAGAGGCAGGGAGAGAGAGAGAGAGAGAGAGGCAGGGAGAGAGAGAGAGGCAGGGAGAAAGAGAGAGAGGCAGAGAGAGAGAGAGAGAGAGAGAGAGAGGTCTTCCATCCGCTATTCGCTCCCCAATTGGCCACAACTGCCGGAGCTGCACCGATCCGAAGCCAGGAGCCAGGAGCTTCTTCTGGGTCTACCACGTGGGTGCAGGGGCCCAAGGACTTGGGCTATCTTCTACTGCTTTCCCAGGCCACAGCAGAGAGATGAATGGGAAGTGGAGCAGCTGGGTCTTGAACCGGCACCCCTATGGGATTGCTGGCGCTTCAGTCAGGGCGTTAACCTGCTGCACCACACTCTTTAGAGCAGGACTTTGCGGTGCAAGCGCGGCCTTGTCACTTAAGAACTGTGCAACTGTGCAGCTTAACACTCCTGGGCCCTGGTTTCCCTGTGGGTTCAGTGGGGTAACGGAGGTGGGCATCTGCTGCAGAAATGAGGCTGACCCCTGGGATGCCCACATCCCGTATCAGCGCCTGTGTGTAAATCCCGGCTCTGCTTCCAGTCTCAGCTTCCTGCTCATGTGCCCTGGGAGGCAGCAGGGATGGCTCCAGTCCTTGGGTCCCTGCCGCCCACATGTGGGACTTAAAGGGCACGTCGCACCTTTCCCCTCCTCCCCTTCCTACCCCTCCCCACTCCTCCCCTCACCCCCCAACCCCATTTCCTCCCTTGGTGCCTAACCAAACCCTGCTCAACTCCTTGCAGTTCAAATGGCCAAGCAGAAAGGCTGCCCGGGGCAGCTAAGAAACAGAGAAGAGGAAAGTTCCCTGAGGCTTCAAAGAGGGCCCCCTCTCCCCCCGTTCCTCCAGCTGCCTTATACCCTCCTCCCCCAACGGTTTCAGATTCCCTCCTTAACCGGATAGAAACCTGAGTTCTAAACGTGCCCGGCAGCGTAGTCTCCCCAGAACAGACTGTCACCAAGCTCTTGGCTTCCGGTGAAGCAGCCTGTCTCAGTTGAGGTCGCTCTCCGTCTCCTTTTCCGTCTCTACTTTCTAGGGTGACGAAAGGGCAGAAGCCTGAGCTAGCAAGACTGGTTTGACTTCCAGGCTTCCTGGCTCTGGCTTGGCCCAGCCCCAGCTGTTGTGCGCGTTTGGGGAGCGCAACAGTGGGTGGAAGATGTCTCTCTCTCCATTTGTCTGTGCCTGTCTCTCTCTCTCAAGCTTTCGTGTCTCTCTGCCTTTCAAAGAAGTGAATAAAATTTTTAAAAATGAGGGTAATAATCCTGCATCTTGGTTACATGGTTTTGTTGTTGTTGCCAAGATGAAAAGCATTCATAAAGGAAATGTTCCTGAGACTGGGCCTGGAGCAGGAGCTGGGTGGGCGCAGCCAGGGGTGCCCGCGATGCGAGGGGAGCAGCGGAGGTGAGTCCTGGCTCGGGCGGTCCAGAAGCTGGAAGGAGCAGGCGCAGGCCGAGAGCGAAGAGGGTGCTGTGGTGGCAGACACAGGCGGTCAGGCGCTCTCCTAAAACTCCCAAGTTGAAATCCGGACCCGAAAGGTCAGGGCCTCAGGAGCTGTGACCTTGGAGAAGTCAGGGGTGGAGCTGACACCTGTGGGATTAGTGCGAGACCCTGCCCCTCCCTCAGTACCCACGGAATCTGACCCTGCACCTCCCACCCTCCAGAACTGTGAGTAGCAAGTTTCTGTGATTGGCAGGCCACCTGCCCAATGGGATGTTGTCGCAGCAGCAAGAACGGATATGGGCCTCCTGGAGCGGGAGACTGAGTACGTAGCTGTCTGCTGGGCTCCTGCCATGTGCCAGCTGTCATTCCAGACCCAGTCACTCTTTTGCAGAAGCCACATTCAAGTGTCAGAGATGGGCAGTGAGCAAGTTCAGACATACGAATAATTCAGAGATTCCTGCCTGCCCTGTGCTTCATGTTAAAGTCATGCAGAAAGCACATTGAAAACAAGCAAAGCAAATCCATCCAAGCTGCCTTCACGGTCCCCCTGGTTTGCTCTGGATCTGCCCGTGGCACGCCACCCGCCATGCTGTCTGCACGTCTGAACCTGGCTGGAAGGCAGTGGATGGGTAGATGGGTGGGCAGATGAATGCATGGGTGATGGGTGGATGAGTGAAGGGGTAGGTGGAGGCTGGGTCTGTGGGTGGTGGGTGCAGGATGGCTGAGTGGGGGATGACTGAAGGGCTGGAAGGTGGGTGGGTGGGTGAGTGGCTGGGGGATGGACAGATGAATGAATGGGTAGATGGTTCATGAATGGATGAGTGCACAAAGGAACTTGTTTGTGTATCCATTTGCCCACCAAACCCAGCTGTGTGCTTAGACCTCTAGAGGAGCAAGTCCAAGCCCCTGAGACAGGAGGCTTCCACAGCCTGAGTGTGCTGGTCCCTGATCGGTGCCTGCTGGGAGTTTGCTTCTATCCCCTGGGCTGTGGGAGGCCTCCTTTGGAGTTCAGGTTTCGTAGACTCTATTCCAGCTGAACCTCACTCCCTGATGGAGCTCGTGTCTGCCCGAGCGTCCGGCCCCTCTGTGGGTGCCCTGTCTCTAGGGTGGGGGTTGGGAAGCGCCATTCAGCCACGTCCAGAGTGGCCGGGCCAGCCCCCGGCTGCTGGGACCCTCCTTGGGCGCTCACCTGGGTCAGCCCTGCCCCGTCCTTGGGAGATGGATGTGCGTGTGGAAATGCTGGGCCAGCTCCAGGAGCCAGGAGCTGCCAGTTGCAGCCGGCGCTTTTTGTTTAAAAGTAACTGCGGAGTAGGCAAGTTGTTAAAATGCAAAAGAGCCCAAATTTCCAGCTTTTCCAAGCCCCAAATGACTTCTCTCCAGGTGCGGGGTATTTTAAGCAGACGTAAACACCATTTTTGTCAGACTTTTCGTCTCTGGTGATGATCGCATTTATATGGATCCTGTCACTGTTCTTCCTTGGTCACAATTCGTGGTCTATGAAAAGAGCTGCCTCACAAACAAGCTTTGGCGTATTTATAGAACTCCCACCCAGAGGCAGGCACGGGGCTGGGCCCAGCTCTCCGAGCGCTGATGCTCTGGGGCGTGGCTGAAGACCTGCAAGGATGGGACCAGGGTGTCCCTTTGGGCAGTGGGAACGAGGTGATGGGAGCAGATTCCTTGAGCGATGATGTCACATCAGATCTGGAGGGGCAACAGGGAGGGAGATGGAAAACCACCATGGGAGCAGCGGGGGCAAAGGCCCTGAGGCAGGAATGTGGGAACACTGGGAGCTGTGTTAGAATAGGAAGGACAAGCCTGGGAGGGGCCGGAGGTCAGAGGCTTCCGGGCACAGGGAACCTGCTGGACTGTGGGCTGTGTGTCTTCAGCTGGACCCCAAGTCCAGACAGGAAGTGCACCCCCAACCTCCACATGTCAGCCTGCAAGAACCCTGTTGCTGGGTTAAACAGGCTGAAGCAACTATGAGACAGGGTGAGGAGTGTAGATTCATGTTCTTGTCTATGAAACAGAATTCCCTTGCAAGATCTGGCCTCAGGCAAGGCTTAATCCAGGTCTGAAATGCAGCACACCTGCTGTTTTGGTGGGCTGGTGTCTTCCTGTGCTGTGGCTCACTCTGCCATGGGGACTTTTTGCTTTGAAGCTCGGTTCTTGATAGGAGCACCTGCTATTTGCCAGACTTACGTGTGTGGGGTTTGGGCCCGGCGTTGAAGTTCTCTGAAGCCCACCTTCCTCACAGCCCTCCTCCCTGTCAGGGTCAGTGGCAAGCTTAGGCGGGAGCGCATGTCTGAAAGTGTCTGGCCAGAGCTCAGGGCAGTGATTCCTCCGGGAGAGTTCTTTTCCTGCCTTCCAAGGAGGAAGGGAGGGATGCTGGAACTCTGGATGGTAAATGTTTAAAAGAAGCAGCCAGTTCTTGAAGTGCCACCAAAGGACAGAATTGAGAAAGAGCACAGGGATTCTCAAAACAAGCTCCAGTGGCCAGCATCAGGGTCACAGTGTGAGCTGTCACCTTCCAGAAAGAGCACCGCTGGGACCTTGCTCTCCATACCTGCGGTGGCTGCCCGGTGCCTGGTTCATGTGGTTCAGAACCTTCCAGAGATGCTGGGGTTACTCCCCAATGCCACAGGGGTGGAGAGAACAGAGCAGCACACTGCCTCTCCTCCCCTCATTAGTGCTAACAGCGCTGCACTGCTGACCCTGTGGTACGGGGGTTCCTAAGCCAGAAGGGAGTCATAGAGTTACCAGGGAACAGGTGCCAAGGTGCAGTGCTTCTGTGGGAAGGGGCTAATAGAAACATCCCCCACAAAGGTGGGCCAGACAGGTGACATCCCATCGGAGTCCTGCCAATACCCGTTCCTCTGAGAATGGGTCTCCTGCTGGGGCATAGGTGCTTAACAGCAATTGGGATAGAAATAGCATCTGGCTCTCCCATGCCCTCAGACAACCCCCTTTGTCGCCAAGCCTCACTTTCCCCATGTGAGAGTCCTGCTGGCCTCTATGTTTGCATTGTTCTACAATCCACAGGATGGGCTCTCTCCCTCAGGTAATGAGTTCCCTGTTTGTGGAAGTCATCAGGCTGTTGTTGTAGCCATTACCTTACGTGCTAAGTGCTCTGTGCGCCAGGGGTCTTCAGCAAACAGGAACATCCAGACTCCAGTCCTCCTGCAGCCCTTGCTCTGCATAGATGCCATTCCATTGTCTTTTGGGTTGCATAGTTTTTTAAGGGAACTCTGCCGCAACTCCTATCTTTGTTTCTCTGCTTGCTGTGTCTTTTTACTCTGTGTCTTTTTTACGCTGTGTATTTTTGCCTTCAATACTTGATTCTTTGTCTCCCAACAGTTTCCAGAGTTTTTGATGTTTTTGTTGTGTATTGAGCCTGCTTGGAATTTTCAGCTTCTTGGGTTTGAAGTTTGGTGAACGTCAGCAATTGTGGGAAGTTCTGAGCCACAGGTTTTCCAAGGACTTTTGGTCAGGCAGCACTCACATCCTGTGTCAGAATTGGGGTTCCCTGGTTGCTTGCCACCAGTTCTCAGGGGAGTTGAAGAAAGGTTGTGAATTAGCTATCATCTGGGTGGGTGTTCTCTTCATAGTGCACTGTTCAGCTTTCTACATCATAAGCAGAAGCTAAAAGTCCTGTTTTTAAAGTTATATGTTTTAAATGATATTTTATCCATTCAGCTGTCCCCATGGTGTTCCTATGGTTGACATGCCCATTCTGCTGCTGTGATTAATATATCCATTCTTCTGCTATGATTAATGTATTCATGCTCCTACTGAGATTGGTATGTCTGCTCTCCAGGGACAGTGTGTTAGACTAGTGGGTTAAGTCACTGCCTACAAACCTGGTGTCTCATTTAGGCACTTGTTCAAGTCCTAGCTGCTCCACTTCTGATCGAGCATCCTGCTAATACATCTGGGAAAGCAGGGGAAGATGGTCCAAGTATTCAGTCCCCTGCAGCCACCAGGGAGACTCAGATGAAGATCCTAGCTCCTGCCTTCAGCCTGGCCCATCCCTGACATTGCAGCCGTTTAGGGAGTGAACCAGCAGATGGAAGATCTCTATTTTTCTATCTCTCCTCCTCTTTCTGGGACTCTGCTTTTCAAGTAAATGAACAAATAAATATTTATATGTATATTTTTTTTCCTGCTATGGCTACTGTTTCATTTCTGTTGCTATGATTAATGTATCTCTTCTCCTGCTGTGATTAAAATAGCCATTCTTCTGGTGTGGCAGGGTATTCATTTTCTTGCTATGGGTAATATGTCCTCTCCTGCTGTGGTTAACTTCTCCTGCTGTGGTTAATGGATCCATAATCCACCTATGGTTAGTGTGTCAGTTCTCTTGCTGTGGTTAAATTCTCTTGCTGTAGTTAATGTATTTATTCCTCTGATATGGCTAATGTATCCATTCTCCTGCTCTACCTAATGTATCCATTCTCTTGCTGTGTATTGTAGCCATTCTCCTGTGGTTAATGCATCCATAGTCCATAATGTATCCATAATCCTGTGATAAATGTATGACAGACATTGGGTCTATTTGCGTTTCAGACCCTTCCAAACTGCCATGCGCATTCCAGTGCATGCTTTCTGGTACAGTTGAACTTAAGTTTCCACTAAGTATGTTTCTAGGAGTGAGATTATTTTGTTAAAAGAGGGTTTTTTTTTCCCAACTGTTCAGGATTTTAGTTCTATCCCAGCCCTGTAAGTGATGAGTCCTTGCTTCTCCACGTCCTCACCGACACTTAGAATGATTTGACCTTTTGTTTTCGCCAGGCTAACAGTTGCCAGAAAGTGCATCATTGTGTCTTGCCCGGTGTTGCCCTTGTGGCTGGCGAGGTTGGCACTCTGCTCTGGACCACAAAGCTCAGAAACTCTGTCCCCACACAGCGGCCTTTGTCACCTGCACTGGTTCTTCTGTAACTGTCTTGTTTCAAGGAGGGCTTGCTCTGCCCTTGGCCTGGGAGTGCCTCACCGGTCAGGGCTCAGCTCAGAACCTCAGGGAAGCCGAACGTTGGTGTCCCATGACATGAGGCTGTTAAGAAATGATGGCGTCAGAGGGGCTGTTAGGATTTGCTGAGGGTAGGGGAGATTTGTGTACATGTGAAATCCCCAGGGGGCTTTCCCCTCTCTGCTCTGTATCATGTGAGCCTGCAGTGAGAGGCAGAGCAGGTGCCACGTGAAGGGGGATCCTCATCAGGACCAGCCAGCCTGGTGCCCTGATTGCCACTCACAACCTCCAGAATCGCAGGAAACACGTTTCTGTCACTTGTAAGCTGTCACGTCTGTGGTTCTGTGTTATGGCAGCTGAACATGTGGAGGCGCGTCGCCAGGAGCCCCCTCCTCTGTCTCTGGACCACACCTCCTGGCTTTGCTTCCTAGTGCTGCCCAGCATCTGCAGTTGCCCCTTTATTTATTCACTCGGTGACTGGCCTTGACCACCAGGACAGCAGGAGCCTGTGTCTGGCCACCTGGCCAGCAGTGAGCCCCCAGCACCTGCCAGCCCCCGACACCCACTGGTCTGTTCTCTGTCAGTATGGGAATCCTTGCTTGGGACCTTCTGCTGTCAGTGGAATCGTGCAGTATGTGACGCTGTGTGTCCGGCTTCTTCTGGCAGCATAAGGTTTTGTAGCACCTGTCCGTTCCTTTTGGGGGTGAGTGATGCCCTATTGGAGGTTGTGCATTTTTCATCCATTGTCGGTTGATTTGTTTCGGCCTCCGCTCTGCCCTCGCATCTGTGGTGGCTCCGTGTCGTGCTGGAAGGTAGTCTACCCCCTAGTCCTTTGCTACGTGCTCTGCAGGTGCTGTGGATCTCCCAGCAGGTTTGTGCCAGTGCTTTGGTTTGGCATCATCTCCTCTTGTTTCCTAGTGCTTGGGGACACCAGAGGGTCTCATTGCAGCCCCACCAGGGTGGTGACTTCTGGGTGGGGGGGGCTCCACTCCAGGCCCTGAAACGGCTTTTGAGCTTGCCCTAAGGGTAAGCATTGAAAAAGGCATATTGAAAATGTTTCTCTGCTGCTATGCATGTTGGTGAGAGAAGACGTGGTTTTCCAATTGATTGCACAAAATGGGCTGGACTAGAGGCTCCCAGGGGTCATGGAATGGTGGGGGTGGAATCGAGGGAGGTGGCTCTCCCAGGGTCTGGAGCATCAGAGAGGAAGCGGCTGGAACCAAGGTGGTTCTGGCTGAGGGTCCTGCTGGAGGCTGCAGGGTGTCGGCTGGGGCTGCCTGACCCAGAGTCCTTCGGGCTGGGAAGGTGTGTCTGGCGCTCAGTGGGGCCTCCCTGTGTGGCATAGTTTGGTTCCTGCCTTTGCACCTTCATGGGAAGCCCTGTGCCTGAATGCTGGTGCCCCTTCCCACCCAAAGTCATGTTGAAGCCTCATACCCAAGGCTGTGATGGGGGGGGGGGTGTCTCCTGAGGGTGGAGCCCTTGAGGGTGGGATTAGCACCATTGTGTGAGAGACCCAGAGGAGCTCTGTGGTTGTACTTAGAATTAGAAGGCGCCATCTGTGAACGGGAAAGTGGCTCTCTCTGAATGCGGGCTCCTGACCTTGGACCTCCAGCCTCGGAAACCGAGCAGTGCATTTCTGCTGTCCCCACGCCAGCTGCTGGAGGGGGGTGGGCGAGGGTCGTGGGCTCAGCTGTGCCCCTGGGAGGGAGGCAGTGCCAGGACTAGGGGGCTGCCCTTCTCTCCCATGTGTGTAGCCTGGCGCGGCTCGTGGCACGTTCCCCACCGTGGGGCTGGTCTTAGAGAGCTTGTGGTTTGGTTTCTAAGTGAGTGGTCCACAACGGAAATGGAAGGTGGAGCCTAAAGCCCTCCTGATTTTGTCCCGGATGAGTCCCTCACCTCTTCTTAGGGCAGACAAACCCAAGCAAAAACCCCCAAACTCCAAATTCCGGCCCCAAATAGCTGGCTTTGAGGTTGCCCTGCCCTGGGAGTGGTGACGTGCCAGAGCCGGGCGGGCTCTGCCTACAGAGCACACAGACGCCCTCGCGCTGCGGGGCCCGGGGTGGGAGGAGAGTTGAGGCCCAGAGGTTGCAGGCCCTGCCCGGAGGCACATAGCTGGGGAGAAGCACAGCACCCTCTGTCGGCACTGGCTGATGGCCTGGGTGTGGGCTTCCAGTGCCGCTGTGCACCAGCCCCTGACCCCGGTCTGGCTCCCTCCTCCTCTGTGCACCAGGGCCCATTGGGCAGCCTTACCATGTGAGGAGAGGGTGATCCAGGCAAGGTGCTCGAGATGCACCAGGCCCTTCCTGTATTCTCAGCAGGTGCTGTTTGTGACCCCGTGTGTCATTCTTGCTCCCGTTCTGGAACACCATTCTTCTCACCTCACTTTGCTCCTCTGCTCAAGATCCTGCCATGGCTCCCTATTGCTAGGCTGCCTTGAGACCCCTGCACATGATTTTTGCTGTTTCTCTTCCACTTTTCTGTGTTGCATTGTCCGGGAGAAGCAATAGAACTGGTTTCAGACCTGGAATTCACATCAGGCATTGCACTTGATTGCAAGTGACAGAATCCACTCTGGGCAGTGTGAGCCAATGGGGATGTGTCCCTGGGTAATAGCACCCAGCCTCCAGGATCACAAGGGACCAAGCTGGGAGCTACCCAGAAACAACCCAGCCTGGACCAACCCTGAGCTGTTGCCATGGAAACCCCTCCTCCTCTGAGGCTCCAGCCTGGCCCTCAGGATGTGCCCTTGTGGGAGAAGTGACGCCTTGTCCCTGGCAGCCAGGAGCCCTCACTGTCCCATCCTTGCTGCCCACATCCTCCTCCTCCATGGGGGCAGGCGTCTGGCCAGGGAGCTGAGGCCTCCAGCCAGACCCTTGCTACCAGGGACCCTGGGACATGGAGATTTCTGTTTCCCAGAAGCTCAAGTGCTGCCAGACAAAGATGGATGGAGTCAGGCTGCAGGGTCCCCTGCAGCGTGGGAACACGAGCCAGCAGCACGTTGGCTTCTGAAGGCTGCCTGGGGGAGGGCTTAGCTCCCCACTGGGCAGGAGCACCGGCGGGCCCAGCCCCTCGCCCCGTGTGCTGGCCTGATGCCCAGCTGCCAGCATCCACCTGCTAGGGACCTGCTTTGGTTTGAATGCTACATGGCCCCCAAAGGCTCGTGTGTTGAAGACTTGGTCCCCAGGGTGATGCCCATGAGAGATGGTGGACCCTTTACAGGTGGAGCCCCGGGGGAGGCAGTTCCTGCAGGGTCCGCCTGTGCTTCCTGGCTGGCCGTGGGGTCCTAGCTGCACACCTGCTCCGCCACATGCCCTCAGCGTTCACCAGAGCCTGCTTTTGCCTCTTGGGCTTTCAGCCTCCAAAGCTGTGTGCTTGGGGACCCTCTCTCCCCTTCACAAGCGGCTGCTCTCGGGGATTTCTTTGTAGTGACAGGAAAAAAAAAGCTGACTCAGAGGGGATGCTCCTGTAGGCGGCAGGTTAACAGGTGCAGGCGCTGCTTCTGTGACCTTGCAGCTGTTCACACCGGTTTGGAAAACACCCCGGTCCTGGTTCTCACCTTCATCTGTGGGCACCAGAGGGCTCCAGGATGCCGCTGCCCAATTCCTGCCTCCCCCTGTGCTCACTTGCCCATGGCACACACACGCTTACACATGTGCACACACGCCTGTGCAGCCACATGCACTAGCACACACATGCAGAGGAGGCGTGTGCCCCCGGGTGACGCACAGCCCTTCTGCCTGCTCTCCACACACCGCTGCTCCTTGTGTCCTAGAATCAGACGTGATGTGCCACGGGGGTCAAGGACATCCCCCGTCTGTGCCGTCCTTGGTACACAGATGCTCTGCTGTGTGTGTCTGTCAGTGTGTGAGGTTCGAGCCAGCTTAGTCATGGCTTCCCATGACTTCCTGGAGCCTGCTCAGAGCCAGGCCTCCAGTTCATGGGCTGCTACCGAGCGCCCCTTCCCTCTGCGTACCCACGGCTCTGCCTCCAAGCAGCTGCCCAGCAGCCTGGTGGCCAGGACAGGGTCCCATTCACCAATCCCACCTCCAGGCAGGTGGGGAGAAAAGTGCTCTGTCCCAAGCACCTGCCTCGTTCCTCACCACGTTCCCCGGAGACTGACGGTCGCTGTCCCCCTCGTTGCACTCATGAGGAAACATTGCTGCCCTGTCCTGTTGCACCTTCTGTGGCTTCATTTACCTGTACTCACTGCAGGCCAAGAGTTACATGGAAAATTCTAGAAAAATAAAACGATTCGTAAGGCTTGACTTGTGTATTCTTCTGAGTCGCGTGACGGCATCTCAGGCCATCGGGCTGCGGGTCCTCCTTGGTCCAGCGTGTCCCGTGAGCCACTCGGCTGCCGTCTTAGTTATCAGGTGGCCTGCTGGGGTGTCACAGTACTTGGGTTAAGGGAGCCCTCGCAGTACTTGCCAGTGCCCCAGCACGTCGGAGGAGCGATGCTGGCGATCGGAATGTGCCAAGGGGAGCCATGAAGTGCTTCCTTCAGGTGATAAGGTCGAGGCTCTGGATGGGTTAAGAAAGAAAGAAAATGCTGTCGTGGAGTCGCTGAGGTCTGCTGGAGAGCCGATCTTGTATCCATGACACTGCGAAGAGGCAAGAAGAAACTTATGCTGCTGAGATGATGCTGCTGTGCACGGCCGGGCTCAGTGCGATGGGAAAGGCAGCGGACTGTGGGGTTTGTGGTGCAGGCAGCGACTGGGGCTCCTGGAGTTCGTCTGCCACACACACAGGGGTGCTGTGCCTGCTTTCTGTCTCTGCAGCCTGGGTGAGGAGAGGGGCAGGCCAGACAGGTTGGCTGAGGCTAAGAGGGGGTGGAGGGTAGCGGGGGACCGCGGGGTCCTTGCACGGGTCTCCTGGATCAAGGGTAACGGCATCTGAGCGTGTGTCTCTCTCATTGCAGGTGCGAAGGGGAAGGCTCGCACAGCGTCAGGTACGTGTTTCCTCCCCTCTGTGTCCATGTGTGCGTCCCCACGTCTGTGGCCTTAAGAAACCATGTGCTTTGGCTCCTCCCTGCGGGTCTCCCAGGCCACTGTCCTGGGCCACGGTCTGCTGCCCCACAGGCCTCAGTGGCCTTGAGCCACAACCAGAGTGCTGCTTTCCTGTGCAGGCTGTGCTGGGTGCAGAGAGCTCCGAGGGGTCCCCTTGGGGGCGCCTCCCAGAGCTGCTGGGCCCCTTGGGGGCCTGGGCCATGTAATCTGCCTAGAGCCAGAAGCTCCCATGCTCCACGCTTCCAGGGCTGGGCTGGGAGGGGCAGGGATGTGTCTTTGAGGTGTTAGCTGGAGGGATGGGCTCCTCCCAGCCTCTGGTTGGGCCTGGCATGGGGCAGAGGCTCCTGGACTAGAGCCCCAGCCTAGGACTTCCGGCCCACCAGCAGAGGAGGGGGTGGGTGTGGAGTGGAGCCTTCACAGGTGGCATGGACGGGACTCACAGGAGGGGTAGGTTTCTCGATAAGGCAGGTGTTCACCTTGCTCCCATGAGGATGCTCCAGATTGGGGGGGGGGTGGCGATGTCCTGAGGGTGACCAGCTATCTCCTGGAAGTAGCTGGGTCCCATGCACTTGTGTGGACTGAATGAGCCGTGTGGTGGGAAGCTGGCCAGTCCTGCAGTGCTGCAGGTGGGGGGTGTGTGTTTCTCGGAGCTGAGCGGGGAGAGGAGGAGAAAGACATACCAGTGCAGTGGGGGGGGGGGGGGCGGGCAGTGTTAATGGCCTCCTGTGAGCGTGAGCAAGGCCTCCCAGTATGGCCGGGCATGCCTGCCAACGATACCGTGTGTTCGCAGCTCAGAGCCACAGGGCTCTGTGCAGGAGGCACAGACGGGAGGGATGGAGCAAGAAGAAAGCGGACGGGTGGAGGGTGCTTCAGGGCCGCCACCCTGGACAGAGAGTGCCCGGGCCAGGCCCTGGGGCTATGGGCAGGAAGACGGTGACAGTGGCTGTCCCCTGCTTCTCCCAGGAGCCCTTCCTGCCACGCTGCTGTGGAAGCGCTGGAGATGTCCCTGTGCCCTCCCCAACGTGCTGCACGCCCCTGCCGCACGGTGCTGCTGCCCTCCCGTGGGCAACTGGGGAGCCTGCCTCCTGGCCGGGGCCACAGCTCAGGAGGCTTCCCGCACCTGCGGCCCCGTCACCCTGCACCTGCAGATCCAGGTCTTTTTTTTTCCAGTGCCTCTTTTTAAAGATTCATTTATTTGAAAGGCAGAGAGAGAAAGAGAGAGAGAGAGTCTTCCATCCATTGGTTCACTCCCCAGATGACTACAATGGCCAGAGCTGAGCTGATCCAAAGCCAGGAGCCAGGAGCTTCTTCTGGGTCTCCCACGTGGGTGCAAGGACTTGGGCCATCTTCTGCTGCCTTCCCAGGCCATAGGAGAGAACTGGATCAGAAGTGGAGCAGTCAGGACTCCAGTGTCCATATGGGATGCCGGCACTGCAGACAGTGTCTTTATGCATTATGCCACAGCGCTGGCCTCTCTCAGCACCTCTTATGCAGCTGCCTCCCTGGAGCTTTGATGGGGGATGGGGCCCCCAGCTGACTCCCCTTTGTCCTCAGTGGCTCTTTGTGCCTCGCTTCTGATATTCCAGTTTCTGCTTTGTGTCCCTATGATGGGACCACTCGGTCTTCTCCTGGGCACAGCAAGGAACCCAGGACAGGGATGAGGCTCTCATGGGGGTTGGGGAGGGGACAGCACTACAGGGGCATCTCTGCTGTGGCCGCTTCCTGGGGTTCCACGGGGAGCCTGAGGCAGGGCCCTTGCACCAGCCAGGTGCATGCTAACATGTTTGATTGGATTCGGGAGTCATTGACTATTTTTAGGCTGTGAACTGGAAGGGAAAAAAAAGACCCCCGTCCTGAGTTCAGTGGAGACCCCCTCTCCCCACACTCATGATAGAGTAGGCAGAGGGCCGTGGTGGGCAAGTCTGGGTTTTCTTGGCCTAAGGAAGGGGCTGGTGCTCGTCCCCCCAGCCTGCTGCTGGATGTCCCCCGCCGGCCCTGGCCAGTGGGGGCATTTTCCCTGGGACGCGGGTGGAGCGAGCTCTCTCTGCATCCGGAGCAGCCGGGAGCTGCTTTTACCGGAAGCCTGTTTGCAGATCCAAGCGGGCTTCTTTTCCCTGCCGAGGCGAATCATCCTCGTGATCAGATGCGTGCATTTTCCGCGATGAAATGACTCATTTTGGGACATTTTGCCAACGCAGGACTTTGCTTATTGTTCCCGGGGAAGCGGGAGCCCTCTTCGGACTCCATTCCCAGGGCAGCTCTGCAGGCCCCCAAATCCGAATCTTCTCATGATTGATGGGTGTGGCAGTCATGGTGGAGTCGAGTGGGAAGCGTGTGTGGCGTGTGCAGGGCTGGGGCTGGTGTAGGGGCTCTTGAACGTGCGAGGACTTGGTGCAGGTAAAGGCACTGGCTCCCCCTCCCCCAGCCCCCAGCAAATCCTTGAAGTCAACGCATCTGAGTTCAGCACCAGGAATAAGTGCGCTCACCTCCTATGCACAGCTAGCCCTACCCTTTCTCCACTGGTATCCCTGGCTCTGTTTTGTCAGCTCTGGGAAACTCAGGCTGAGAGATGCTGAGCAGCCTGCGTCGGACCACAGGGCTTTCCAGTGCCAGGCAGAAGTGCCTGTGGCTCGTGTTAAGTAATGCAGATTCCTGGGCCCCACCCTCATCGTGTCTGGCTCAGTGTGGCCTGGGAAGCTGTATTTTTGCAAGTTTCCCTCTGGTTCTGTTGGGCAGAAGGCCTCTCCAGGAAAGCAGCTGCTGCAGGCAGCCCTGTGGCCAGGACCCAACCCACCCACTCTAACCATGAGCCGACTGCTGTGTGCAGTTTGTTTCTGATGCTTAGAAAAACATTGATTGAAGTGATTCTGTACAGCCTTCCTGTGCTGTCTGGGACTCTGCCTGTCCCCCGCCATTTTCCAAAGCTACCACCAGGGGCAGCACAGAGCAGGGAGCCGGGAGGCTGCCTCTGGGAAAGGTGGACTTGGAACCAGGACTGCCAGCGGAAGGCACCGGGCAAAGTGGATCCACTTTTCTATGAGCGTTTCCCCTCCATCTGCGTGGAGGCGGACGCAGCCTTTGAAATGAATGAGGTCTCTTTTCCCAAAGCGACAGCATGGAATTTGCTTTGTACACAAAGAGGTTTGGAAACCGCTGGGCATGGCCGACAAAGCTGACAGTAGCCAGGTCAGTGGAGCTGGTCTCCTCCAGGTACAGCCGTGTCATGGAGCCACAGGCTGGGGCCTTCTCCTGCAGCCAGGTCTGGAGGTGCTGGTCGCTGTGGGAGGCACCTGCATGCTGCATGGCCCTGTGAGTTACGGGAGCACAGGCTCTGGGGTCGGACGGTTATGAGATCAGAGTCACTCCCCTCGTCTCAGCCTCCGCGTCCCTGGGGACCTGACAGCTCACATGCTCATCCCACAGGGTTTATTGGCCTTTACTGTGCATGCACCTTTGTGCTGAGCAGAAAGGGCATGGAGTCCAGTGTGGTCCAGGGGTTCTGTCCCAGGATGAATCTGGAGCAGATCTCTACCTCAGGGCCAGTGCATTCAATGAGGCTGCAGATGGGGTGGGAAGAGACAGGTGGAGCTCCACTCTCACTCGTGTCCTTTCCTGTCTCCTCCATCCACCGGGGTACCGGGAGACTCAGCTCCTTGGGTGCTGAGGGAGGGTCTGAGCAGGCCTGGGTGTGCCTGCACAGCAAGTGCTGGCACCGGCTGGGAGACTGTTCCATGTGGGTGCTGCTGGCACCGGCTGGGAGGCTGTCCCATGTGGCTGTGTGGGTGCTGCGTTCTCTCCCCTGGGAGTCTGATGGAAGTCTCTTGGGCATTCTTGACTGTTGCAGCCTGTCTCTTATTGTTTCATCTCCTTGATCTGGAGTGATTTCCTCTAGGTGATCTTCCAGTTCACTGATGCTCTCTTCAGCTGTGTCCAGTCTTCTGTGATGACTTTATAATGAGCTAACGGTCACCCCCGGGCTCCTGCAAGCAGCCATTGTGGTTATTTGTGACCAGCAACAGTTCTAAGCCTAAAGTTCTAAATCATGGAGATAGATTTTCTGTTGCATGAGAATTGGGGGTGGGGGGTGGGGGGCAATCAGGGCAGTGCAGACAGGGCTGCAAGGAGGGGCAGGTGAACCTCAGTTCCTCCCTGCTAGCTACCTTCTTACCTACGTCACTGTGATTTTCTGGGCCCTCCCTCACCTGTCTCCCTGCAGACCTTCTCAACACCACCTGTCCTGTGTCCACATGCATTAAGCCATCTGCCTTGCCACAGACACAGTGTTGTTTCCTCTCTGCGAAGCTCACACACCCAGCTTTGCGGGCTCCCTGAGATGGATCCCATGCAGATCTTGCCGTGTTGACGTTGAGGTCCAGCTCCGAAGAGGAGATGGGAACCTCAGTGTCTGCAGACTGCTCCTAGGCACAAAGGAAGGCCAGTCCCAGCGGCGCCAGTGCCCCCTGCTGTGGGAGTTCTCCAGCAGCTTCTGAAGGAGGTGCCATCCCTGCAGGATGTAACTTCTGGATTCGGGGAGGAGGTCTCCAGGGCAGCCAGTGGTAGCCCAGGGGACAGAGGGTGTGAACCAGCCCCCAGGTTTCCATGGCAACCCCTGCCCCCCTATGCCTTTGGCTCTGGGACTCCAAACTGCCCAGTGTAGCTTGGATGACTGAAGGCCCTGCTAAGGAGACCGCACTCTGTGGGGAGCTGCCGGCCTTAGCCCATTGGCCCAGGGGCCGCCTTTTCCGTCGCTCACCCCAGTGCCTCGGGAAGGGCTTTGGGTTTGGTTCTGAAGACCTGTGGGTCCGCCCAAAGCGTTCACTGGTGAGGGACCTGATCAGCTTCCACTAGTCAAGATGCCCTGGCTGTGGGCACACAGCGGTTCTGGGCAGGACATGGAAACTGGGGCCACCCCGAGGACGAGCACAAGGCTTAGTATAGACTAGATGGTGCAGAAGCCGGGGAAGGGTTGGGACGCAGAAGGGCAAGGCCGGGAGGGGTGGTGTCAGGGGAGGGAGAGATGGAGGGAGAAGGGGGAGGGGATAGAGAAGGAGGAGACAGAGAGGAGCAGGGAAGAGCCCCCTCTTCCTCCCCCCAGCATTCCTCTGAAGGGAGGCCCTGCAGGACTGCCAGAGGCACTGTTGCTTTTCAGAGGGGAGCAGGTGGGAAGATGGATGTGAGAGTGAAAGCTGGAACCCACTTTGTGACCCCACCCCAACTCCCCGTCAGCCGACCCCATCCTGTTCAGCCTTAGGTGTGGCCTCTGCCCACCGCTGTAGGTGGTCTCCTGGTGGCCCACGTGGGCAGTGGCGAGGGATGGGCCATCAGCCAAGTGATGCTCTTGGAAAATGATGTTGCGTGTCTGGTTTCCCGCCTGGAAGGCGCCTTCGGCCCATGAGGCTCAGCTGGGCTCACACAGCAGCACACGGGTGCGGCTTCCTGCTGGCAGCCCCTGGCATCGAATGCTTGTTGCTTAGAGCCCCCACTGCGTGGCTTGTAGCTGGACCAGGGGCCGCTGAGACCATGAACTCTCCTAGCTGAGACCGTGAACTCTCCTAGCTGAGACCGTGAACTCTCCTACCTGCGTTGCAGTCAGAGGTTGGCTGCTCCAGGCTCCTGCCCGAGGAAGGGAAGCCCAGTGCATTGTGCGACCTCTGGGGCTTCCTCTTGGGGTGAGGGATTGGCTTCTTCTCTCTGCTGCTGTGTGGGTGAGCTTGAGACTGGGGTCCCATGCTGGCTGGATGGGTGGGGACAGCTACCGTGGGCCGGCACAGCCAGGGGGCTGGGGAGCTTCCTGGAGCAGCCCCACCAGGCGGTCCCCGGGCTTCCTGTTGCTGCGATGCAAGCTTCTCCCAGACACTGTCCCAGGGGGCTCTTTGTCCCCGCCAGTCCCGCAGTCTCTGAGGACGTTCCCTGGGGACAGCTCATCCCTCCCACATGCCCGTGCACCCCCACTCTCCCGGAGCCGGAGCTGCTCGCTGTGCCAACTGCGTCTGCTAATATCTCTAGGTTCTAATTCAATAACTGGGGAACCGGCCGTCTCACACATGGTGTAACTTGGTTATTGCTGGAAAGCTGAGCTGGGAACCGGTAAGATCCCTGCTAAGCTGCCACGGTGAAAGTTAATTAGCAGAGCCAAACACAGCCCCCCACCTTGTGCAGGCGGAAGGCTGGGCTAGCGCTCGGCCGAGCTGCGGCCTCGCTCTCGGCTCAAGAGGCCCCTCGGGAGGACAACTCAGGATCCTGCATCTGCGTAGCTTATTGTCTGCCTGGGCTTCCCTTTCTGGGAGCCGAGAGCCCCTGAGAACATTTTTGGGCCATCAGAGCAACCCTGGTGCTGTCCACCTGGGGTCCTTCTGGCTCTCCCATCATGAACCCGAGATTCCCTTTTGGTCTCAGCAACTCTCACTGGGTGCCTTCCTCTCTTCCTTCCATGAAAAGTGGTGTTTATTGGCTGGCGCCACAGCTCAATAGGCTAATCCTCCGCCTGTGGCGCCGGCACTCCGGGTTCTAGTCCCGGTCGGGGCGCCGGTTTCTGTCCCGGTTGCCCCTCTTCCAATCCAGCTCTCTGCTGTGGCCCGGGAGTGCAGTGGAGGATGGCCCGGGTGCTTGGGCCCTGCACCCCATGGGAGACCAGGAGAAACACCTGGCTCCTGGCTTCGGATCAGCGTGGTGCACCGGCCGCGGTGCACCAGCTGCAGTGGCCATTGAAGGGTGAACAAACGGAAAAAGGAAGACCTTTCTCTCTGTCTCTCTCTCTCTCATTGTCCACTCTGCCTGTCAAAAAGAAGAAAAGTGGTGTTTATAACACAGGAAACCCCAAACAAACCAAGATGCGAGTAGCCAGACATCCCAGGGACTGAGGCGAGCCCCAGGTCTGCTCCAGGTCTGTTCTGTCCTAGGGACTCCTGGGGCCACTTCTGCTTCCTGCCGCCCATCGTCACACCCTCCTGCCTTTAACTTCATTGGCTTTTTTCCGTGGCCACTGCTTGGCCCTGGAGTGTCCGCCTTTGCTTGCTGGGAAATGGGAACGCCCTCTGTGTTTCCTCCCTGCGTCCTCTCGCCCACTTCCCACCCGTGGCGAGTGCAGTGTCCCACATGGCGTGGTGTGGAGCTGGTCACTGCTCACCCAGCAGGGCCCGTGGCCACAGTCCCTCCCCTTCCCCCCTCCCCCTGGTGCTCACAGGCACAGCCAAGGGCTGGCTGCTGACAAGCGAGAGTTAGGGACACACACAGCGAAGGGCTGGAGTGCCGTCTCCCACGTTCCGTTCCCTTCTGCTGTGACCAAGGCTGCGGTCCACACAGAGGCTGCCGGGGCAGTGGGAGTCCAGGGCGCAGGTGCATGGCGCAGAGGCCTCATGGCATCTCAGGCCTTGCTCGTGGCCGTGATGTGCTGGCCCACATTGTCCCCTGCTGCCCTGTCCTGCAGCTCAGTCTCTGCTAGTCACTCATGGGCTCCTGGTGCAGGAGCACAGAACTCAGGACTCACTCAGTAGCAGGTGCACAGGTTCAGCGCATCTAGGGAGCCGGCCAGCCGTGGCCTGAGAATGGCTGTTTTCGTATCGAGCGAGGCAGACTTCAGGGGCATCCGGAACACTCAGGGTGTTAGGAGGGAAGAAGCAGGTCCTCCTGTGGTGATTTAGGGGTGAGTGCGTTAGATGCTGTTGGGGTGTCGCCACGTAATCGGCCTGGAGCGGGAGTTGCTCAGACGAAAGCTTCAGTTCCCCGTGAAGGGCAGAGGAGACCTGGGTGCCTGGGGCCAGGTCCCCACAGGAGCTTTTGCTGCTTTTTCCGTGGCGAGGCAGGCAGTGTCCAGGATGCTGGCGAGTTCTTAGACGCCACAAGACGCTCAGCCGGGTTTCTCGTGGCTCAAGCTGGCCGGCTGGCTGCTGGCGTGGTCCTGCAAGGGCGGGCCAGCTTGGAGGAGCGAGCCTGGACAGACCCTCTGCCCCCGCACCTGTGCCCTGCCTGCCTACATCTGGGAACCTGGGTCACAGACTCAGGCAAATCCGCAAGCTGTACAGGGTGCTTAGAATGCACCAGGGAAGAATAGAAGTGGACAGAGATGCCATTATGTTCGGGGAGCCCCGTCCCTGTCTACTCCGGGAAGAGAGGCAGAGATGGACTGGGGGGAGGAGGCTCGGGCAGCACCATCAGCCACATTGGCCTGACTGCCTGCACTCTTCCCAGGCACCTGGAGCGCCTGCCACTCCAGACCCACCTGTAGGGGGTGCAGTCTCGAACATTTCAAAGGATTCGAGTCCTACAGCAGGGATGCTGAGCAGTACGGAATTGAATGAAAAACAAAAATCGGAAATGTTTCCGGAAAAAAATTCTTCAACGAGTTGGAAAGTTAACGCTTTTCTTAAATAACTGATGGATTAGAGAAGAAATCAATAAAGTCTTCGGGATTGATTGATAAGAGAAAGGCGGAATATCCCGTTTTGTAGGATGTGCTCAAGCACTCCTTGGGGGCCACTTTATGGCACTCAAACGTTTTGCTTAGAAGGGTGTGAGCCCTCAAATGAACAGGTTGAGCTTGTACCTTAAATTATTTTAGCTTTAAAAAAGAAACAAATATGCTGCAGTAAGTAGAAGAAAGAAAACGTGTATATCAGAGTGGAAATGAATGAACCAGAAAACAAAAAATCAATACAGAAGATCAATAAAAACACACCAGGGTCTTTGATCAATAAAAGTAATAACCAGACTGAGGCAGAAAAAAATGAGGAATGATACAAATTACCAACACCGAGAACAGTAGCATTACTCCGATTCTGATATATTTAATATATAATGATGAGGCGTTGTGAACAGCTTTATGCCAATAAAGATGGAAAGTTAGAGGAATTGTGCCAAGTTCACTCCGTAGAAAATCGAGAGCCCCAACAGACTGATGTGTATGAAGGAAATTCAAATTCCAGGTAAAAATCTCAAGAAACATCTTGGTCTGGATGATTTAGCTTGGGAATCTCACCAAACATGTAAGGAAGAAGCCATACCCGACTCTAGCCAGAAACTTGGGAGAAGGACTGTTTGCCAGCTTCCTCCACGCAACCTGCTCTATGCCGACGCCAGAACAGGGCGAGGACATTACAAGGAGGGGGACCACACGGGCTGGGGTTCCTGCGACCATGGATGCAGGCTTGATATACAATCCCCCGCTCAGTGACCAGCAGTGAGCACTGTGCATCAGAACCAAGCGGATTCATTGCACATGCGCAAGACTGGTCCAGCGCTCCACATCAGGGAAATCAGCATCCCGTGGGGCTAAAACCGGACTGTGGGACTGTGTCAGTGACACAGGGAGATGGGGCGCCTGCCTCGGGTGAAGACGCAAGGAAAAATGGGGGGAAAGGGGAACATGCCCAACTGGAGGCACATCATCCACGAAACACCCATGGCTGCCATCAAACCTAAAGGCTCCATCCTCACCATGGCCGGATTGGGCGTTTCTGTAAAACAGTAGCGACCAAAATAAACCACAGGCACCATTTCTGCTTCTATGAGATCCTGGTGCACAAACCAAACGAGACAAGTACAGGACTTTGAAGTGTCAGGATGCAGAGGCCAGAAAACCGGAAAGACCTTCTGCACGGAGAGGCAAATCCTGGTCCAGCTGCACACGCGAAGAAGCCCGTTTTCCCCTCACTGCTGTGTAGGCTGCATGGCTTTGCAGCACACAGGCACGGAGTTTTGTAGCCCCGCTCACAGGCGGTTCTGGAAAATGCCCAGCAATCCCGGTAGACCAGGGACTGCCTGGGGGAGGTGGAAAGAGCAGGTGGCTTTGCTCAGAGGTCTGCTCTCACGGGGCTGGTGTAGGACTGGCAGAGTCAGCATGGGGCTGAAGGCTGCCCCTGGAAGAGGGGGACAGGAGAGAGCCAGGGTCCCCTGGGAGGTGCACCTGGACAGCTGCTGGGGACCGGGAGATGTGCTGTTAGTTCCCCTTGCCCCCACCCCATGAGTTGTTACCTCAGTTTCTCCCACTGTCAAAGGCAGGGTTTGGAGCCTTGTGGTCACTCACAGGCTGGCAGAGCCTCATAGATCCCCGGATATGGGCCTTTCCCGATGGAGAGGCCAAGGCTCCAGGGTGGAGTGTGACGGCCCGTAGCTAACTTCAGCAGTGTTGGCGTGCTCCTGAGGGGCCACTGGGAGCCCCAGGAGCCTGGGCCCCCAAGCATTTGCCGCTGGGTGACCTGGTACTTGTCTGGGTGCTTGATGCTGTGCCTCTCCTGCACCCCTCTCCCCTTGGGCACTCAGGCAGGGCCCTGCCCCCTGATGGGAGTCTCCTGGGAGAGCTGTGGCTGCAGGGTCATGTTGCTGGTGCTCTGGCGGCGGCTGGGTCAGGTGGAATTGGCCGCTTCTCTTGGGTCTGTTCTATCCAGTACAGAAGTGAGTGCGCATGGCTGTGTTCCCACGCAGTTGCATTGACAAAAGCAGGCTGGGGCCAGATTTGGCTCAAGAGCCATCCTGACTCGCAGTCCACATAGAGCAGATCCCACGATGACTCAGACGCTAGGCCAAGCTGGAGGCTGGGCGCTGGGCTGCAAGCAAGCACGGCTGGTTGGAGTCCACGTCCACCCCCGCCCAGTATGACCTGGAGCCAAGTGTGTAACCCCTAAAGAGAAGGCTGGGATGGGGGAGGGTGCAAAGTTGGGATCTACAGGGGACACCAGGCCTCATGACGGAAGGGCGGGCCATGGGCGGGGCCTTGGGAGCATCTTACAGCTCAGCGGGTACGTCTTTGCCGGTGGCAGCGCTGGCCAGGGTTCCTGAGCTGTCACGCGTCACAAGGCCACAGGTGGAGTTGGAGGCTGAGGGGGCCCTCCCAGTTGCGTGCTGGCCATGGGTCCCGGCCAGCCTCCCCTGTGCGGGCTGACGGTGGCCGCAGGAACTGGGGACAGCTGCTTGCTGCAGCGCTGGCCCTGGGTGGTGCAGTTCGAGCCCTTTTATGAGAAGACGAGGCTCCCCACAGATGCCATTCACGGGCTGGAAACAGATTGCGTTGGGGCACGAAGGCTAGGAAAGAATTCTCTCCCCTGGACCGGATGCCAGCAGCCATCGCTGCCTGGGTGCTGAGCCGAGCATCTGGCTTTCAGCCCTGGATCTTATCTTTGATGTGTAACTGTCTTCCTGGCACACATGAACTTTTCAGGGCTTGGAAGAGTCTTTATTAAAATATAGGGCCAGGCAGCGGCTCAGTGGGAGGCCGGCATCCCATACTGGACCGCCCAAGTTTGAATTCCGGCTCCTGCTGGTCCCGTGCCAGCTTTTTGCTAATAGGTTCTCTGGGAGACAGGAGATGGTGGCTTAAGGGTTTGCGTCCCTGCCACCCATGTGGGAGACCCAGACGGAGTTCCAGGCTCCTTGCTTCCTTGTGGCCCAGCCCTGGCTGTCGTGGCCATTTGGGGAGTGAACCAGCAGATAAAATGTCTCTGTCTTTGGTCTTTCTTCCCTTCCAAAGAGAGGTGAAAAGTTTAAAAATTCAAATGGAATGTAAAACTTTAAATATCAGGGGCTGGTGTTGTAGCATAGCAGGTTAAGCCACTCACTGCCTGCAGCGCTGGTTTCCCATATGGGTGCCCGTTCGAGCCCCAGCCGTTCCACTTCTGATCCAGCTCCCTGCTGATGTGCCTGGGAAAACACTGGAAGATGGTCCAAGTGCTTGGGCCCCTGTATCTATGTGGGAGACCCAGAAGAAGCTCCTGGTTCCTGGCTTCAGGCTGGGCCAGCTCCAGCCATTGCAGCCATCAGAGGAGTGAACCAGCAGATGGAGGATTCTCTCTCTGTCTCTGTGTAACTCTGACTTTCAAATAAATGAATCAGTCTTTTTAAAAAAATCTTTCAATGGCAACACTAACATAAAACAGACAAGTGAGTTCCAGGTTTGAGCCGGGGGCCAAGGGGAAATAGCACCTTCTGGAGAGGCCCGTGCAGACTTGCTGGTCCACTCCCCAAACAGCCTGAATGGCCAGGACTGGGCCCGGCTGAAACCAGGAGCTCTATCCAGGTCCCCACATGGTGGCTGGGGCTAAGGACTTGGGCCATCTTCTGCTGCTTTCTCAGATGCATTAGCAGGGAGTGGGGTCAAAAGTGGAGCAGCCCGTACGTGCTGCGGTGTTGCGAGCTTCGGCTTAGCCCGCTGCAGCTCAGTGCCCGTGCCCCAAACTTTTCCACCACAGCTGCCGCCAGCAGCACACAAGGGTTCCCGTGTCCCCACCTCCTCACCAGGGTCTTTGCCTGATCGTGACCTGTTGGGGTGTCTTGCTGCACTTCCGGTCGGCGTTCCCTGGGTCGCGGTGATCCTGGAGACACTTCCTGTCACTGCTGTATCTTCTTGGCATAGAGAAATGTCTCTTCAAGTGCCTTGCCTGCTAGCTTTTATTTTCAAAAGCTTTTATTTATTTTCATTTTATTTTAAAGAGACACACATACATAGATGACAGAGAAAGGTCTTCCATCCGCTACCCTGGGGCCAGGCTTGACGCCAGGAGTCGTAAACTCCATCCAGGCCTCCCACGTGGGTGGCAGGGACCCAAGCACTTGGCCGTCACCTGCGGCCTCCCAGGGTGCACGGCGGCAGGGAGCTGCACCGGAAGTGGAGGTGCAGAGACCCCGGCACTCGGATGAGGGACGTGGACATCTCAGCAGCTGCTCCCCTTCGTCCCCTTATGTCACGGAGCTGTTGGTCACCCTGCCGCCGAGTTGGGAGACTTCTTCGCTTGGTGTAGGCACCAGGCCCCTACCGGGTACGTTTTTTGCCAGCACTCTGCCCTGCCGTTGTCTCTGCACTTTATTATTTTTTCATAGTGTTCTCTACAGCACGTGAGTTAGTAATTAGATGAGCCTGATTATCCGTTTGTGCCACTGTGGCCTGCGCTTTTGTATCATAGTCCAGAAATCAACGCCAAATCCAGCGGCATGAAGAGCTGGCCCTGTGTTTTCTCCCGAGGGCTTTATGGGATAGCACTTCCCTTTACACCGTGCGCACTGGGAGCTGCTGGGCTGCGTGCACGCCGTGCTGTTCTTTTCCCGGCGGGTGCCAGCTCTCTGCGCACTGCTTGTTGAAGACCGGCCTTTGTGTGTGGAGCAGCCCTGGCACGCGGTCCCCATGAAACCCGGCCGGGGTGGGGTTTGTTTCAGGCCTCTGGCCCCGGCATGTGTGTTTTTCTGGGTGCCGTGTCCCTGCCTGCAGCCACGCCCGTTCATTTCTAGGGAAAGCCGGCACAGCCAGAGCCGCGGGCACCGGGGACGAACACCTGGCTCACAGCCCAGGGTGCTGCCTGGGCGTCTTGGTCTGTTCCCTCGGCAGGCCTGCCCGGCTGCCAACCTCCTTGCAGCCAGCACTGAGCCCGGTGTGGCAGGTGCTGGGGCTTGCTGTCTTCTGTGCAGTGGGGTGGTGGTAGTGGTGATGGGGAGGTGGGGTGGCATCGGAGACCGGGTTCACCCTCCAGGGACTCTGTGTGCTGTGGAGGAGGCTAAAGGCTCCTGCCCACTCCCTTCGTTCCCTAACGGCCCCTCATTCCCTGTGCATTTGGCTGGAGGGGAAACTGAGGCAGTAGCTCAGTGGCAGGTGGTGGTTGCACCTTCACGGGCTCCTATGGGCTCCCTGATGCAATGAGGTGTTAACCTTTTAGTTGCTGAGTTTGGGCTCAGTGGGGAAGCAGGTCTACAGGCCATGAGGGGCAGTGAGACCACCGTGTCTTGCTCTCCACAGTGGATATGCCAGTCCTGTGATGGCACCAACTCGCTGTGGTGTCGTCGGGAGAGAGTGTGTGGAGCTGGGGGGAGGGGATTGCTAACCCCAGCCAGGACCCTGTGGGGAGCAGCCACATGCTCCGGGCATTTCATTCCCACATGGCCAGGGCACTCCTTGTCTCCTGATCGACCTGTGGCTCCTGTGGATGGTGGGGGCAGTGCAGACCCACAGGCTTCCTTGCAAAGCCTCGCTGTCTGCACCCTGCCTGCCCAGCACCCCCTTCCTGCACCCCTGCCTCCTTCCTGTGGGTCTCTGGGCCTCTCCTGTTCCTGGGGCCTTGGGGGACCCCTCATTGCCCCACTGGCTGCATTGCCACCTCCTCTGCATCTCCCCAGTGTGTGACTACTCAGGGACACCCAGCGCCCACTGTCTCTTCCCCCAAGGTCCCACGGACTTCAGTCTTTTAGTTTGCAAAGTGTGGAAGGTGAGGCAACATAACAAATAGGCCTGTGCACCTCGCTGTCGACAATCTGGGCCGTCTTCTCCCTGGGGACCTGCCCCTGTGCCCGCCTCTGCAGAGCCAGTGTCTCCCCCCCCCCCGGGGTGGGGGGGCTAGAGCACACAGCTCTCGTACGGCTCGCTGGAGTGGGAGGCTTCAGGGTAGGAATCTTGTCCGGCCGGAGAGGCTGCACCCCCGGCACTGAGCTAGTTCTCTGAGAGAGAGAGAGAGAGAGAGAGAGAGAGAGAGAGAGAGAGAGAGAGAATCTTCCATCTGCTGGTTTGTTGGGCATTGTCTAAAATCTCTATTACAACATGGCGCCTGGCGGATGTTCGAGGGGCGTGTCTGTGGCTGCCGTGGTTAAGCTACATAAGATCAGACCACCGGCAGGGATAGGTCCGCTTCAGTTCTGACACATGGACAGTGCGTGATCCCTATACTTTACTTAAGGTGCCCCTGTGCGTGGTCCACCAGTGCCTGCGTGACCTTTTCTCTGATTGGCTCCCCCACTGCGCATGTCCTTCCTAAGCTTTATCAGCCTGTACGCTTCCTCAATAAAGCGGCTCCTGCTTCGACAGAACCCACGGGTGCTTGTGGTGTGTTCATCACCGTCGACCTTGCCCTTCCCGTTCGCCTTGTTGGGGAGTGCTTGCACTGCCCCTGCTGGTCAGGGCTAGCATCGGGCTTGAGACCCCAGCACTGGTTCACTCCTCAAATGCCAGCAATAGCCAGGGCTGGACCAGGCCGAAACCAGGAGTCCAGGGCTCAGCCCTCGTCTTCCATGGCGGTGACAGGAACCCAGTGGCCAGCGCCTGCTGCCTCCCAGGGTGTCCATGAGCAGGAAGCTGGGATGAGGAGTGGAGCCAGGGCCAGGACGCAGGCAGGTGTCCAGGCTGTCCAGGTCCCTCAGGCTGTCAACACGTTTTGAGCACCTACTTGAGCCTGGGCTAATGCGTGGAGTGTCCGTTCGTTTTTCATTCGTCCCTTCCAACCCTTGTCCAGCAGCTCCGGCGGTGTTGGCCGTGTTCCATTGAGAAGCCGGGCTGCCTGGTGGTTAAGGGCTCAGAGCACTGACACCAGACAGGGTGAGTTTGAAGTCACTCTGGTTCCTGTCATTGTGTGACTTGGGTGTATAACTTGGCCTCAGTGTACTCATCCCTACAATGGGTCAGTTTGAGGATCCAAGAAGAAAAAGAGCTTAGAACTGGGCATGGTGTTCTGAAGGCTGATTGCCTTGAGTCCAGTGCTGTGTTCTGGAATGAGAAGGGGCTTAGCAGTTTTCTGTCTCTCAAGGGGCTGCCCTAGGAGTGGGGTCCAGGGGAGGCAGAGTCATAATGGGGTATGGGCTGTGGGAGTCCAGGAAGGGGGACTTCCTGGAAGAGGAGTCTGGTTGGATGGAGGGGGGTTCCCAGGAAGAGCTTAGGGAAGGGGCTCCAGGCAGTGGGCAAGTGTTGATTCCTCTCTATGAAGGGTCCAAAGAAAGGAAGGGCCCTGGGCGAGCCAGGAGCTCTGCTCCCCAGGGGCCCTCAGGAACCCCGACTCCCTCCACCCTGCTCCTGATGGCATGGGGACCCAAGGTGGGATGGCTCTCCTGGGGTGGACCCTGCATGCTGACTGCCCTGGAGGGCTGCAGGAGGACCCTGGGCCATGTGGTCCAGGCATGGAGTGGTGGATGGGCCGGGGAGGAGAGGGGGTGTCATTCAGGTTGTGCGTGGTCCTTCTTGAGTTTGGAAGGAGATCACGGCTGCTTCCTGGAGGAGGTGGAGACATGGAAACGTGGCACACATGGAGGCCCCTGTGGCCTTGGAGGGGTCAGACCAGGAATGGCCATGAAAGCAGAGGCAGAGGGGGAGACGCTGGGCTTTGCCTTCTTCCTGACAGCCCAGGGAGACAGAGCCCTGGGCAGCCGGGAGCAGGGACCCTCAGCCCACCCTGTCAGACCCCTATAGGCCCAGCCCCTGCCACAGGTGGGAGACGCCAGTTAGCATCCGGTGAGAGATGGGGAGGAGGTGGGCATGGTCCCATGAGAGCAGCTGAGGGCAGAGCTGGGGCCAAGGCGGGCTGGGGGGGATGGCCCTGGGGTCAAAGGGCAGAGAGAGGGCAGGTTTCCGCTCGGATGCTGGCATGGCAGTGGCCCCCCTGCAAACACGAAACCTGGGGCTGGGGGTGCAGAGGTCTCAAGTGCCAGCTGGCCACAGTGGCGAGCTCTCCACCTTGCAGTGGCCAGCAGGAGGCTCCCCTCCCCCTCCCGTGGTCCCCAGCTCCAGGTTCGTCCCCACAGGTGGCTCAGCCAGGCTGTGCTGGGGAGCAGGGTGTACAGAAGTCCCTCACTTGTTCACTCAGCAAACAAGTGTGTGTTGGGGGGGGGGTGGCGTCTAAAATCTCATGGGAGGTGGGATGAGAAGTTCCACTGATTTGGGAAAGTAAATATTTTGAAATCCACATAAAAGATGTCTTCCAGATTCCCCCCGAAATGTGTCATATGGGAAATTAGGCATGTGTTTGGTAGTGTTTGGGAAATCCTCTTTTAATTCCACTTTCCGTGAACTCATTCAGGTCCTCCCACACGCAAGGCGGAAGCTGCAAGGGTCCCGGGACTCCCTGCCTGCCAGAGCTGACAGGTGGGTGGGGGCAGGTAGGGGGGCCTGCCTTCCAGTCTCAGCCCCACACGTTCCTAGCTGTGTGACCTTGGGCAATTCACTTAGCCTCTCTGTGCCCCCAGTGTTCCTGTTTGTAACCTGAAGATGCTAAGGGTTGCAATGAAGTTTACATCAGACATAGAAGAGCTCTGGGGATGGTGCCTGGCACAAAGGCATTGTCCTAAGTGTGGAGATTATCGCCAATCCCTTAGCAGTGGTTTCCTGAGCACCTACTTTGTGCCACACCCTGGGGACAAAGCAGTGATGCTGACACACACACACACACCCCTGTGCCCCTGGGAGTGGGGGGCTGTGGGAGATACTGAGAGTCCCCAGGTGTGGGAGGCACACGTTCCTGGGGTGCAGCCCCCACTCCCTTTCTGGGCTCTGAAACCACAGCTGTAGGTCCCTCATGGTCAGCCCCTACCAGCCAGACTCCCAGGTCCTGCAGTACTGGGGGCGCTCTGCACACCGCCCACCCTCATGGCTCTCTAGGCCCTGGCTCTGGCTAGCAGGGGGGGTCTAGGGCGCTGCTTACCCTCCCTGCTGCTCAGCTTTCTCTCTGCAAGGAGGACCCAGCCCCTCCCGGGGGGCTGTGGGGAGGAGGTAGCGGGCACAGTGGCACCAGGTGGCAGGGACAGGGGTGGGGTGGGGAGAGCGATCCGCAGCCTTAAGCGCACCTGCTGCCTCCAGGAGGCTCTGGCGAGGGGGATCTGTTGGTGCCTCAGGTTTGTTGGAGGGGGGTTAATTAGAAAGGTGGCCGGAGATGAATTTCTGGAAACACAAATTGGAAACCAGTGGCCGCCATTGACCTGCCTAATGGGGTGCTGATGGTATCTGAGGCAGCAGACAGCGCCGGCGGCGGGAGATCGATGCGGGCCCAGCGCGGAGCTGCTCTGTGCTCTGCGGGCTCAGCCTGGGGCAGAGGGGCACACGGCTTCCACTGCCTCGGAGCTGCTGGGCCCAACAAGGTGACAGCCCGGCCTGGCCTGCTGCGGTGGGTGTCAGGTGGGCGTGGTGGTCAGCGCTGCGGACAGGGTAACAGACAAAGTGCCCCAAACTCCTGCCGATCTCGGTGGGTGAGACAGGCGACAGGCAAGTGAGCTTTGATGTCAGCGGCGGCGGCCGTGCATCGGAAGTGTGTGCACCACGGCCTGGGAGGGCGGGCCCTGGGGTGAATGAGATCTGCAGCCCCCTCCCCAGCCATGGCCCGGACAACTGCTGGCCTGTGTCTGTTCCAATCTGCTTCTAGAACTACTTGTGTCCATTTCACAGCTGGGTAGAGCAGAGTTCAGGAGGTGGAGCAGGGCTAGGCAGCCAGGCTACCAACCCAGCCCTTCCCGCCGACTCCCGGAGGGTGAGCGTGCCCGGCATGCATCTGTTCCAGTCTCAGGCTGTGCAGTTCCTGAGCGTGCCGGGGTGGGGCTGGAGGACTTTTTCCCGTTGTGGTCAGATCTTCCCAAGCACACCCTCCTCCCCGGTCCCCAGGCCAGAGGCGCTTTGAAATCACGGCCTCGTGAAATCCTCCAGGATCCAGACGGGGAGGAGGCTGGCGTTCGTCTTTGCTTATTGAATTCTGGACTTCATAAGGGTCCGTCGTGGAGCTATAAAGATGAGAGATGGCCCCTAATTCATATCTGCAGCCCATTCCGCTTGCTCCTCCGTGGAAGCCCTAGGCCCCTGCGTCGCGTGTCAGCTGCCACCTCCTCCCTATCTGGAGCCCCACAGGCACCCCCAGGCCCGGCTGCAGCCAGACTCTGCACCCTGCCCCCTCCCGTCTGCCCCCACCTGACCACTGCTCCCTGCCTGGCCACACTGGTGCTCACCTCCCAGGGCCCTACTGGGCGTTCTGCTTCCTTTCTGGCCTCAGAGGGAGTCATTAGACCCAGAAGTCACACTGTATCTGCCTGACCTAAAACCCTCCCCGCTACACTGCTTTAGATGCAGACTACCCCCTGCAGCCTCCCAGGCCCCTGGGCCCGCCCAGCCTCCCTCCTCCACCTCTTCCTGCTCCGCCCGGTCCCCTCCAGCCACTCTGCTCTCCTAGCTGCTCTGGGAGCACTTGGGGCAGCCTCTGACCTCAGGGCCTTTGCATCTGCTGTTCCCCTCGTCTGGCCCACTCCTGCCCCAGTCTCTCGTGGCCGGTCTTGTTCAGGTCTGAAAGGCTGCCTCCCCCAGCCCTGTCGCAGCTTCCCGGCACTGGCTGTCCTTTCAGAGTGCCTGTTGTGTGCGCTGTTGTCGAGTTTTCTCTCTCCCTGCCTCCATGGCAGCAGGAACTCTTTGCTCCTCACTGCTCAGTCCCCAGGGCCCAGCCGAGGGTTCAGTAAACATTGGTAGGTTGGACCCATGAACAGAACGTGCGACTCTGTAAGCATCAGCCGGAGCCCCCAGCTGCCTTGCCCTGTGCTTCTGGACTTCGCTGAATGTCCCAGTGCTCGCCTCGCCCTTGGCCTCTGACCTAAGGCTTGGTAACCCCAGGCCTCCTTAGCCCTGGCTCTGTCCCAGCCCCCACGCCCTGGGGCAGAGCCTGTGTCCCATGTCCCGGGAGCTGGGCTGTGCAGAAAGCAAGCCCACACCTGGGGCAAGAGGAAGGAGGCCCTGTCCATGGTGCTGACCCCGGCGGAGGCAGGAACGCTCCCCTGCGAGGGCCTGCGGCCTTCAGGCTGACTTCCGCTGCATGGATGCGAAGAGAGGACAGAGCGCGCAAAGGGCGGATGCAGGAGAGTTTGGTATAAGGAGAGGAGGGGAAGGCGCCAGCCCACGCCTCTTTTGGAGCGAGGCCCAGCCCTGTCCTCTGCCTTACTTTGTCCCTGCCTCCTTCCGCCCGTGACTGGAGGTCCAGGCCAGGAAGGAATGTCCCCCATGCTGTGTCGCACCTGCCTCCTCACCAGTCCCCTGCTCCTGCCCTTGCACCCCATCGGCTGTGCACTGCACAGAGCCCCTCTTCTCATCTGCTGAGGACTTTCCCAAGGAGAGCCAGCTCCTTGCAGGGCCCGCACCGGCCCCCACGTCCCCTCCTCCACCTGTGTTCCTGACTCCCTCTGCCACGGCCACTGCAGTCTCCTCGCTCTCCCCAGATCCTACCAGGTGCGCTGTGACCTCAGGGCCTTGCCACGTGCTGTCTGACCCTCTGCCAGAAGCGCTGGGGTACAGCCACTGCCTCCATCGACGGTTCTGCTCTTGGGAAGAGGAGCTGACCAGGGCACGGACTGTGAATGCTTTGGGGCAGAGGGGACATTGCTGGTGTCTGACCGTCGGGAAACGCTGACGTGTGTTCCTAGCATTCTGGGGCGCTGCCGGGGCTGGGCCTGCAGGCGGCCAGCCTGGTTCATCTCCACGAGCGCCAGCCCGTGCTTCTGTGGATGTGCAGCTCTGCTGTGAACGTGTTGCTTGGGGGCTACTGAGGGCCCCCAGTGCGTGTGCAGCGCTGCGAGGCTCCGGGCAGGGTGCACTGGTGACCCCGGAAGTAGAGTGAGCCTAGAACCATGCACATGGCTGGCTGTGAGATGACGCGATGCTTGGTGATGTTATGCAAACGCCAAGTTCTGGGCAGCACAGGCCTGCACACCCGAGACCGCAGCTGTACCGCCCCATGGACTGCGTCCCGAGGTCTCATCCGGCCTCCACCCTCTGCCCCACTAGGGGCCGTGGCCTCCCAGGATGCATATGGCAGCGCCCCAGCTGGACCCCTGGCTCACTTGTCACCTCCCTGGGGGCCCACGTCCCGATGCCCTCCGCCCACCCTGTGGCCTAGTTTCCCATCTCACAGACGACAAAGTCATTGTGTCACAGCCTCACCATCATCTCCATCGTACAGCCCACCGTGGGAGCGTGGGCTTTGTTCACAGAGCGGGGCATCCACCCGTGGTCAACTCCAGGGCATTTGCACTGTCCCAGAGAGAAGCCCCACCCCCTGGACCCACAGCCCCTCCCCCACACCCCTGCTTAGCATGGATCTTCCTTTCGCCCGGCCTCTGTGGGAGAGGACTGTGAGGGTGGTCCCCATGACTGGCTTCCTCTTTGGCGCCCTCCCAAGTCCTTCCCTGGCCCCTGCTGAAGCAGCTGATCCTCACTCCTGATTCTCCTGGGCTTTCTTTCTGTGTAGACTGCTCCCGCCCTGCTGGTTGCTTTCTTTACTAGCCCCCTAACAAACTCCTATGCATCCTTCAAAACCCAGTTCACACGACACTTCCCCCATGGTTCCTTCCCAATGCTAAGTCAGCTGTGTGCTTTCTATGCTCCAGGAACACTTGAGCGTTGCTCATCTGCGAATTCGTGTGCTTCTTCCTGGACTCTGGTGCGTGTTGGCTTCGTCTCAAAGATCAGGGGCCTGGTCTTGTTCTCTGCTATGCCCTCTACACCCAGCACATAGTAGTTGCTCAGTAAATGCTTGCTGAGCAGAGAAATGCTGGCATCTTCTGGGGATGAGGCTCGGCCTGGGGCCATGTCGGGGTGGGGTGGACACTGGGGATTCCAACACCCCGTCCTCTTGGGGTGCTCAGGGCTGGCTCCCAGCAGCCTGGGAGCCCGAGGCCAGTGGGGCTGTAGGTGCCGGAGCCTTGCCCACGGCCCCGGGAAGACCATGGACAGCTCCCACAGCACCTTGGGATGAGAACAGACGCGTGCTGCAGCCTTCCCCAGTGATAAATGGCTGGTAATTAATGTTGGGGCTGCACGGTGTTAATCAATTTAAAGTCGAATGTGCAGCCAGGAGCCATTCCAGGGGGAAAAAAAAGGGGCGTTCAGCCCCGCATCCTGCGGCTCTCGCTCATCAATCAGCCTCGCAACACGTGAGCGGAGCCTGGCCGGAGGAGGAAACAGCTCTTAAAGGCCCCGAACCGGTTTATCCGCGCATGGTGAGAGGGAGGTGGAGGCTCCCTGAGCTGAGGGCAGGGCCGGGGCCAGCACAGCGATGTCACATCCAGGAAGGTGATGCCAGCCCAGGCATGTGGCCGAGGGCTAGGGCTAGGGTGATGGGTGCCCGCTCTGAGGACTGGGTGCCCTGAGCTGTATCCAGGGTGTGGGACAGGGGCAAGAGCATAGTTTAGGGTGTAGGCAGAGGTGGGTGTGGATCCCAGCTCTTCTCCCGACCCACCATGGGGGCAGGGGCGGGGAGTGGTCACTCGCCTTCCGTTCCCGTGCCAGGATGGCTTCCCCTCTGGAATGTTTGCAAAAGTGAAGGCAGGCCACCTCCAGAAAGGCCTGGAAGAGCCCCTGGGCACGCAGCAGGCGCCCAACAGATGCTTTCGGTCTGCCTGGTGATCTGAAGGCTGCCTCCGCGCCCCCTTGAGGCAGGAGAAGGGCGTCCGGGGTCCTCAGCCAATGCCCTTTGCCAGGACTGCCCGGGAGGCCGCTGCGCCTTTGCTCATGCTGTTCCCACCCTGGCACCGTGCGTCCTGCTTGCGGCCCCTCCCAGCGAACTCTGCTACACTCGTCAAAACCCACCCCACACGGCACCTCCTCCCTGGTGTCTTCCCAGCACAGTCAGCTTCTTGTCTGCTATGCCCGGGGACTCTGTGATTCCTGCGGGACCTGAGTCCCTGGTGGGGAGGCCCCCGGGTCCTGCTCAGCCACATCGGTCCACGTTGTGGGAGGGAGGAGGGAAGGCACAGCACTCACCCTTGGCCTCAGGGCTCTGTGAGCCTCTCCCTCCCCACCCCTACTTCCAAGACAGGCTGCTCCAGAGGAGGAGCTGCCCTGGGACTTGGTCGCGTGTCTCCCCCTCCTGGGCACACCCCGGGTGCTCAGTGATGTCTGATGGAGGAGGGAAAGAGGTAGACATCTACCAGGAGCCAGGGAAGGCGCTGGACGTCTCAGCTCTTCGTTCCCACCAACAGGGACCCTGAGGCCGGGGGACCCCCCCACCCCGTGTGCAGAGGACCCAGGAATGAACCCATGCACGATGTGCACAATGGAGATCTTTGCATGGTCATCACGCATACCCAGGGAGTTAATGCTTGCAGGGTTTGGATCAATGACTGGCGAGCTGTGGGTCCCCCTGGGAATCTTACAGCCCTGCCCTCTCCTCTCTGCCTTTCTCCTAAGCAGCTGGCTCAGCGCATTTATGGGGCCCCTCCCCGGATTGGCCCGCAGGCCCCGCCCCTCCGGCCCCTCCTTTCCGCCTGCAGCTGCGGCCCCTCCTGCTCCCCTGCCAATCAGACCCCATTGTCCCGCGCATCTGGCCCGCTCTGAAGCCTCCGCAGGAGGACGTCCCCGCTGCTTTCAGCAGTGCCACTTCCGAAAGGGCTGGTGATTGCGTCCTCAGCGTCCCCCGCGGGCCTACCCGGAGCCCTGGAGTGGCGGAAAAAGCCCCAGATGGCTGGGGAGGGGGCGGGGGGAGTGGCAGCGATTACTGTGAGCAGGAAGCTGCCGGCCGAGGGGGTGCTGCCGCGTGGTGTTTTAAGTTGGGCGCGTTTTGCAAAGAGCCTCTGCCCCATCCGCCCGCCCCCAGGCTGCCAGCACCCGATGCCAGCCTCCCTCTCCCCAGCCGCAGCTGGTTAGGACCTCGCTGGTGCTGCCCTGCCCCTGCGCTGATCCAGGAAGTCCCAGTGGGCCTGAGAATGTGCATTGCTCACCAGCTCCCTGGGGACTGGCCACGCCCCCATCGAACCACCCACGGGGCTTCGGGAAGATCCGGGGTCACACTGGGCTGGGCTCACAGGGAGGAAGCCAGAGAGCACTGGGGCCAGGGGCGGCCCGGGCTGGGAAGGTGGCGGCTCCTTGGGTTCCTTCACTTGGGAAGCGTCTTTCTGAGCTCTGTAAACCAGGGCAAGCCACGGGAGGGAGGGTTCATCCAGCCTCTCGCCTCTCTGGGGTTAAGCTATGGAGAGCCTGCTGGCACCTGTGCTGTGCTGTTCAAGGCCTGGTGCATTCCTTGCCTCCACCATGAACCTTCTTTGATCTCCCAGCCAACAGTGCCTTTTCCACCACAGGGCTCCTGCAGCCCCGGCGCCTCTGTCTCGTGGCTGTGGGTGTCACCTGCCATGGGTATGTCAGGAAGAACCCTGGGTCCCCATGATGGAAGTCGAGGAATTGCCGAAGCCAGGGTGGGCGTTTGGGGCAGCAGTGTAGATCTTGCCTGGGGTGCTGGCTTCAGGTCCTGGCTTCTCCTCTGAGCTTCCTGCCAGAGCATCCTAGGGGGCAGCAAGGGGATAACAGCCCAAGTACTGGGGGCCCTGCCACCGTGTGAGTCCTGAATGCAGCTCCAGGCTCCTGACGCCGGCCCGGCCCAGTCCTGGTATGGGGGCATCTGGGCTGTGAACCAGTCGATGAGATCCCCCTCTCTCTCTCTGCCTCTCCAGTAAAGTGAAAATAATTAAATAAAAATTGTAAATTGCTTAAGCCAGAAGGGGTTAAATGCCCGTGAAGTCTGCGTGCCTTTGGGTGCAGCTGGGTCCAGCTCTAAGCTGACGTCACAGTTCTCGCCACCTCCAGGCCCCTCCCTTCTGTTGCCCTCTGTGTCCTTGTTCCCTGGCAGCCTTGCTCTTCTGGGGGCAAGATGGCCAACAGGAGCTGCAGCCCCTCATGCGGTTACTCTTCTTCAGATCTTGTCTGGTATATCCTGCCAAAGTCCCAGGGCTGACTCTCATTGGCCTGCTTCTGATCACATGCCCATCCTTGAGCCAATCACTGGAGACAAAGGGACTTGATGCTCTGATTGGCCAGGCTGGGTCACATGCCCATCCCTGGACCTGGAGAGCGCTGGGAAGCGGGAAGGGAGACACAGTGGAGCAGCAGGGCCTAAGAGTGGGGAGGGGGTTTGCAGCATAAGACAGTGGATCTGGCCAAGACTGCCTCAGTGGTCAGCAGGCATGGGGCAGAGTTTGCCCTCAGCTGTAGCCTTGTGTACCTCCCCGCAGCCCTTGTCCAGGGCTCGCCGATCATCCCCGTGCTGGGTGGAGGAGCAGCACACGGTGGAGTTGCACTGAGGACTTCCTCCCAGTGGCATCCTCAGAGCCTTGAGGAACAGCCAGGAGCCAGCTTCCAAAGGCTGCGCAGGGAGGAGGGAGTGCTGACAGCGCCACCTGGAGGGGATGCAGGGATGTGCGCCCCGCGGCAGGCAGGGGACATCCAGGGCTGGGCTCCTGGGGTGAGGGCTGAGCGCAGGGGCTCCGGCCACTGCTGTGCGTTCCCTCTCCGTGAGTTTGCTTGTGCTGCTCTGTGTCTCTCTTGCCTCCCCAGCTAGACTTACAGGGCTCGGGCAGTGCAGTGGGCTCCGCTGAGAGGGACTTAGAACCTGAGTGGGGTACCATGGTAGACTCAGTGCCCAGGTAGGGAGGCAGTGAGGTGTGATTTAGTGTGAGCGTGGGGCCCCTTTACCTGACTGAGACTGAAGTAACGCAGGCTTGGGGAGCAGAGGTGTGGGCGTGTGCCTGGTGCTGATGAGGGGGTTCTCCGAGCAGGTGCATCTAACTGAAGAACCCACTGATGGGCGGAGTCGGCCATGGGAAGGGGGAGGGTGCTCTCGGTGAGTGCATGGCCTGGGGCTTGAGTTCCAAGGTCTTCCCGATTTCCAGGCTGCCAGTGTGCCTGCGGCAGTGCAGGACAGGGCCAGCGCTGGGCAGAGAGTTCTGAGAGGTGGGCGGGGGGAGCGGCTGGGTGTGCTGTGCACCAGGAGCCAGGGAAGGGGGTTTTTGTAGAACGTGAGGAGGCAGACAGAATTGAGGATGTTAGAGCCAGAGCAGGGCATGGTGGCCATGGCACGGAGGACGGCATGGGCTCGTGGGCAGTTCCGGAAAGCAGGCAGGTCCGTTGGCCCTCTTGGAGCTGTGGGGCCCAGGGCTCTCGGGTTGGCAGACAGCCCTTCCCAAGACGTTGTAGCAGCCGAGTGCTGCCCTCTGCTGGAATCCCTGAGCATGACACCTGGTGAGGCTAGGCTGCCATGCAGTCCTTAGAGAGGCAGGGGTTCCCCGGGTCTTCTCCTGCCCCCGCTAGACCCTTGCTTGCTGGATTAGTGTGAGGGACGGGGGTCTCTCTGTCTGCCTTTTATTTATTTATTTATTTATTTATTTATTTATTTTACAGGCAGAGTGGACAGTGAGAGAGAGAGACAGAGAGAAAGGTCTTCCTTTGCCGTTGGTTCACCCTCCAATGGCCGCCGCAGTCGGCGCGCTGCTGCCGGCGCGCTGCTGCCGGCGCACCGCTGCCGGCGCACCGCGCTCATCCGATGGCAGGAGCCAGGAGCCAGGTGCTTTTCCTGGTCTCCCCATGGGGTGCAGGGCCCAAGCACTTGGGCCATCCTCCACTGTACTCCTGGGCCACAGCAGAGGGCTGGCCTGGAAGAGGGGCAACCGGGACAGAATCCGGCGCCCCGACTGGGACTAGAACCCAGTGTGCCGGCGCCGCAAGGCGGAGGATTAGCCTGTTGAGCCACGGCGCCGGCCATCTGTCTGCCTTTTAAGGCGGTCAGTCTATACAGCACAGAGGACTCTGACCACAGCAGGAGCTGCACGGGGCTTGCTCCAGGTCTCAGCCCCCACTCTGTGCCTCAGGACTGCCCACTGGGCCTCAAGGCACCGACCAGCTCCCCGATGGCTTCTCAGCTCCCGTCCTGCCAGGTCGGGACCCACCCACGCTGTCCCAGGCCCGCGCAGCTCCCATGGGGTCTGGACAGTCTAGACCTCCACGGAAGACGTGGTCTTCTCAGGAACGTTCCTGCAGGCCCCTACAAGGCACCAGGCTTGGCGTGTGTGTCCCTGCGACTGTCTCTGTGGCAGAGCTGGCGATGGCCGGGCACAGGAATGGCCAGGGAGGGCGGAGGGGCCAGTGGCCAAGCCAGAGCCCACCCAGCAGGCACCGGGGCTTCTCTGGGCATCGTGGGTCCCACTCTGGGCTTCCAGAACCTGCCACGCCTCTTCTACAGTGAGGAGCACATTTTAAGGGAGGAAGGGAGAAGAGAGAGGGAGAAAGCCAGGCAGGCTTAGTGGAGGAGGCGGACCACGCACAGCTGTCCGTTGATTTCCAAGGAGATACAAAACCCTTGGATGTCCAGCGCTCTTAGGTTAAGTGACGTAGTGTTTGTATACAATGTAGGTAGATCTTCCCTACACATATGGCATCAGTGCTATGTAAATAATTGTTATATTATGCTGTTTAGGGAATCACAATGTGAGAGCAAGTCTGTGCACATCGGTCCAGGTACAATTTTTTGCTTGAGGGTCCCCAGCCAAGTGTCCAGAGGACTCCAGGGCATGGGGGTTCTGAGTCCAAGTTCTCGATCAAGGTCAGAGGTCAGAGGGTGTGAGGTCACCTCTGTGTGCCACACCCCCCACCCCGTGCCTGGCACAGAAGTGCAGAAGCTCCTGGTTGTGCTGAGGGAGAAGGGGGCTTGGCAGAGGGGTGGGCCCAGCCCGAAGCCCTCCTGTGCCAAGACCCACTCCTGCTGAGCCCACCTCCCTGCAGCGTGAGGCTTCGTGGGTGTGTCCTGCCGAGGGCCTGCGGCCAGTGGAGAGGCCTGTGCTCGCTGCGGGGAGCAAGGGATGGGGACAGTGCTCTCTGCTGGGACAGCCTGAGCAGCAAGCAGAGAGGTGGGGCTGGAAATGGACCGTGGGCCTGGGCTTGTGGAGGGCGCCCAGAGCCCCTAGAGATCCGGGAGACCACCTGGTGAGGGTGGAGGAGAGAAGGGGCACAGAGTAGAGATGGGGGGTGCGGTGCTCCAGGGAGGGGGAGGAACCTGAGGGTGGTCTTGTTGCCTGCCGAATCCCGGCACCCAGTGGGGTGCTCGTATCATAGGTGTCAGCCAGCTGCTCCGCACCCTGCCCGTCCCAGCTGTGGTGGCTGTTGTCATTGGCTCCTTGCTCACCACCCACTGGTCTGGGGGCTGCTGGGCAAAGCCCTGGGGGATGCACAGGGAGCCTGGGGAGAGACACACAGCAAGCGCATGCCGCCCCCAGTGTGGCCAGTAACACTGCAGACTGGGGCGGAACAGGAGGAGGGTGGGGACAACCTGGCCATGTTGGGGGGAGGGACATGGTCTCTCTCTGCCGCTTGAATAAAAATCTTTTTTAATGAGATATGTTTACAGCCAGTGATCCTGGTTCTCCATTTAGGACAGTGAAAGTTTCTCTTTAGAATGCATTTGGGTTGGGGCCGGAGCTGTGGCACAGCGGGTAACGCCATCGCCTGCTGTGCCGCCGGTTTGAGATCCAGCCCCTCCACTTCCGATCCTGCTCCCTGGGAAAAGGTCCTGCCATCGGTCCTGGGAAAAGCAGCAGCAGATGGCCTGGGTGTTTGGGCCCCTGCAGCCATGTGGGAGACCCAGTTGCAGCTTTGGGCTCCCAGCCTCAGCCTGGCCCAGCCCCAGCCTTTGTGGCCATTTTAGCAATGAACCAGCAGATGGAGCATCTGTCTCTCCCCCTCTCTCTGTAACTCTTTCAAATAAATGAAGACATACAATGCTATTAAAATGTAAACTGCATTTAAGTAAACAAACTATCAGTTTAAAGAAAAACACAGCTTGGGGGGTGGTGCAGCGTCCAGGCACGTGGCAGTCATTGCGGCTTGGAGGTCTGGGGTTGGCGCGTGGTTGCCTCCCCTGATCAGCAGGAGTCGTGGACCCATGTTGCAGATCGGGAGACTGAGGCCGAGGGAGGTGAAGGGGCTTGCTTCCAGGCTGCCTGCCCGCCCCCAGGGCTTTCCGCAGCACGTGCCCTTTTTCTCCCGGGAGGCACCGGCGTGCTCTGCAAGCGATACTCTTGCCGCTTCCGCTCTCTTGGCCGGGAAACCTGGGCGCTCCGTGGACCATCGGGGAACTCTCCAGATGCAGCTTTGCATCCTGTCCGTTAACCGCGGGGCGCTCACACACCTCTGCTCGGCGCTCTGCCAGCATAGTCAGCCGTGCCGGTGAGACGCCGGGAAGAATGTCTCCAGTGTCGGTTCCCCCAGCCCACGCAGGGGGAGGCGTGTGAAAATCATTAGAAGTGGCAGAGTGGCCACGGAACCAGCAGGGTTGAGGTCATTCATTCATTCAGCGAACTTTTATTAGCACCTACTGTGTGCACTGGGGCTTGCTGGGATGACCGGCACAGGACCAGACTTTGCCTTGAGATAGATGTTGCAGAGGACGAAGTAGGTTGTGACTTCAGATGCTCCGGGTGGAATAACGTGTTGGGGGCGGGCGGAGAGCAGCTGGGAGGCTGCGCTGGTGAGGTGTGCCACGCAGAGGACCTCGGAGTGGGGACCTAGAGCGTGAGCCGTACAGAGTTTGGCTGTGGCTGGAACTGTGAGGAGGTGGGAGGAAGAGCAGGCCCAGAGAGGGTCGCAGCGTGTGCAAAGGGCCTGGGCCCCAAGGAGCCGGGGAGTGAGAGGCACTGAGTGGCACGAGCCTTGGGATAGGGGGACAGTTTAGGGGGGAGGAGGAGAGGTGGGGAGGAGGCCTGTGGGGTGGCCAGGCCTTGTCATGCGGATGCGGAGAGCCCAGAGATGCGTAGAGGAGGACCCCTGCCCCTTACCTCCAGGACTGGAGCCCCAGCCGGGCAGTGCTCAGCATGGGACCCTATAGGGAAGCCCCCCACCCCAGGTGTCAGGCTGGGTGAGCGCTGAACTTGACACACAGCCCTTGTCAGGGCCCTGCCTCCACCTTCCTCCCCAGCCCTGTCCCCATGCGACCACAGAAGGTGGCTGTATGTCCACCAGGGGGAGGGGACAGAAGCAGAGCTGGGGTGACGCCGCTGCCTGTGCCCAGTGGTGTGCAGGGCTGGCGGTGGTCCTGGTGCTGCTGAGACCATCTGGCTGTCACAGCTTACCCACGAGAGCTTTTGGAGATTTGCCTGAGGCCACACGGTGGGAGGTGGCAGAGCTGGGGTCCCACACTGCAGAGACCACAGGCTAGACCACGGCTGGAGCCCCATACAATGCTGAGGCCCTGATTCCTTTAGAATCAGAGAGCTGCACCCATGAAGTTGTACAGTGCACATCCTGCCCCACCTACCCTGACCAGCACTGTACTGACCCCTGAGGATGTTGGTCATCTCTGTCAAGGACTTGGGGCCCCCAGTCCCCCAGGTGTGCTGCGGGCACTCATTCCCTATCCACAATACCTCTGGGAGGGGCAGGGATCAGAGTCCCAGGCTCAAGGGTAGAAGCGGCTGCCTGCGGTGGCTGAGCCAGGGCTGTGGAAGCAGAGGGGCCAGCTCCCCCTGCACCCCGTGCCGTTGCCCTTACCTGAGGATTCCTGCCGCAGACACAGTTAACGTGGCCAACAGGAGCCTGAATGTGTTACATAGAAAATTCCAGAAACAGGTAGTGCATAAGTTCTAAATTCCGCAGCGTGAGTAGTATGATGAAATCTCTTTTTCTGCATTTTAAAAAAAATCTGCTTATTTAGTTGGAAGGCAGAGTGATGGAGAGAGACGTAGAGACAGAGAGAAAGATCTTCCGTCTGCTGCTTGACTCCTCAGAGGGCCACAGGGGCTGGGGCTGGGGCTGGGGCTGGGTTAGGTGGGAGCCAGGAGCCTGGAACTCCGTCAGGTCTCCCCTGTGTGTGGCAGGGGCCCAAACACTTGGCCATGATCTACTGCCTTCCCAGGTGCGTTCACAGGGAGCTGGTTTGGAAGTGGAGCCGCCACAAGCCTTATTTCATTTATTTGAAAGGCAGAGTGACATAATGGGAGAGACAGAGAGAGAGAGACAGAGAGAGAGAATCTTCTATGTGCTGGTTCACTCCCCAAATGGCCACAAGCACTGGGCTGGGCCCTGCTGAAGCCAGGAGCCCTGGCCTGCCATTGGCACTCCCACGTGGGTGCAGGGGCCCAAGTAGTTGGGTCATCTTCCGCTACTGTTCTAGGCACATTAGCAGGGAGCTGGATCCAAAGCCGAGCAGCTGGGGCTCGAACCAGCGCTCGTGTGGGATGCTGGTGCTGCAGGCCACAGCTTAACCCGCTGCACTACAACACCGGCCCCTGTTCTATGTGTATCATTAGCTGTTGTTGTCAATCTCCTATGTGTTAAGCTTTGTTGTAGGTTCCTCTGGACAGGAAAAGCATGGTATGTATAGGGTTTGGTCTATCCGTGGGCTGAGGTATGTGCTGGGTGTTGGAGGTGTTCCCGTTGGATAAGGGAAGGCCCGTGGAGTATTCCCTCAACCTTGTAAATATTAGCGGGCACCTGTATTGGATTTTTGTGGCAGAAAAGTCCCTTTCGGCTGGCTTGAATGAAGTGGGGCCAGCGATTGGCATAGCCTTCCAGCTACAGGTGCAGCTGGCTCCAGCCCCCACCCTCCCCCAATGACACAGGAATCCATCTCTCTGGCTATCAGCTTGGCTTCCCCCACGTGGGTTCCCTACCCAAGCAGCCTCTCTTCCTCTGTCCTCCATGGAAGGTACTGGCTTGTATCTCTCCCGTTGGAACTTAAGTTGGGAGATTCTCTCCCATTAACTCCAGCAAGTGTTGGACCTGCCTGCCGTGTAGCCCCATTGGAGTCCCGTGCCTGTTCCTGGCTGCATCTGAGCCCCAGGGACTGAGCCAGGAGGAGGTGGCAGCTGAGCAGGGTGGGTCCTCGCTGCGCACCTAGGGCTTGAGACACACTTGCTGCTTCCTCCAGGCAGGCGGTGGGGCCTTTTCTCTCCTGCGTGCCCCAGCGAGCATTCGCTACTGTTGTGTGGCTGAGGGAGTGGACGGAGGAGAATCAGGGCTGCTTGGTGAGGACCCGGGCATGGCCCAAGGGTCCAGAGACCAGGGTGGGGAGGGAGAGCACATGCCCCGGTCCCTCACCTCCACACAGCCCAGCACTGGGCCGTCGGGCTGCTGGGAGGTCATTCAGAATGGGCCCCTGCTCTCACTTCAGCCTCCGAGCCGTGGGAGGGAGGCCACAGGCCCTGCCGTCCACTCCTGTTGACTTCCCAGGCTCGCAGCCTGGCTCCAAGACGCTCCCAGAGGTGGGTGTTTGGTGCAGTGGTGGAGATGCCACTCGGGGTCCCCACAGCCCCTACCAGCACATGCCTGGGTTTGAGTCCTGATTCCAGCTTCCTGCCGACGCACGCTGGGCCCAGCCCTGGCTGTTACAGGCATTTGGGGAGTGAAGACCCTATGTCTCCACCTTTCAAGTAAATAAATTAATGAAAAAACCCCACTCACCAACAGCTACAACATCGCCAGCCCTTCTGCAGCCCTTGGCCGTGCCAGGCCCTGGTCTGTGTTGACCCATTCCGTCCCCACCTGGAGGCGCCCTACAGCCACAGTGACAGGTGACAGGGCTGAGCTCCTGGTGTTGACCAACAGGTGCGCTGCCGGCTGAGAGGCGCAGGGTTTAAGGGGAGGGGGATGTCCAGCACCTGTTGGCTGAGGGCAGGGAGACCCTGTCCTGGGACTCTGTGACTCTGCTCTCCTGGGCCGTCGGGTCTGGTTTCATGTCTATGGCTTCCACATCCTCCCCATGGCCTCTAGATAGCCAGCACCGGCTGTGTTCGCACCCAGGTCTGTCTTACAGGGCCTCCTGCAGGAGCCTCGAAGGGCAGGGGCTCTTCTATTCTCTCCCTTGGAGGAGGCAGCAGGTGGCCTCTGTCCCGTCCCCTCCTTCCTGCTGGGGCAGCTAGTGCAGCTTGAGCTGCTGGAGGGTGCAGGGCCCCAGCAGCTCCGTGGACCAGGGCCGCCCTTGGCAGGGCCGGGTGCCAGCTCTGGTGGCTTGCAGATCCTGTGGGCGTGGCGGGCAGCAGCCCTCCGGGGTCAGAGCCAAGTCAGCTGGACACAGCTGTGATACTTGGTGTTGCTGACAGAGGGGTGTACGCCAAGCTTCCAGAAGCCAGGCGCGTTTCCAAATGTGCTGCCTGTGGCTACTCTGCCACCTGCAGGTGAGGTGGGGTTGGGCTGAAAGGCTGGGAGGGCCACACTAGGCCTTCCAGGGCCTTCCTGGTGCCTGGAGCCCAAGTCCATGCCTGCGATTTGGAAACTTGGCGTGTTTGAGCCCGTGGTGTGGAGGTGCCATGGTTCTGTCTTCTGCGTATGCTGTTGAGTGGGCAAAGTGTCGCTGTGAAATGACATGTGATGTGCTGTCACGTTTTAAAAGGTGCACATGTGCCCCTGTGGTTTCTGGATCCCTCCCTCCCTCCCTCCCTCCCTCCCTCCCTCCCTTCCTTCCCCCCCCTCCTTCCCCCTCCCCCTCCGCCTCCCTCTCCCTCTCTGCCAGAGAGCAGCATGGGAAATGTTCCCTTGGGAGTGAATTCATGGTAGGGGCTGGTAGAGGAGATGGAAGCATGGGAGGAGTTGGGAGGGGTGGAGCCTAAGCAGTGGGGGGCGGGGCTTCCACCAGGATCATCCCATTCTGTTTCTCCCAGTGGGTGGTGGGGCACCAGCATCAATGATGTTCATGATGTTCATCCGAATGCCTCTTGAGATATTTGAAAGCTTTTTTTTTTTTTTTTTGGTTTTGACAGAGTGGACAGTGAGAGGGAGAGATAGAGAGTAGAGAGAAAGGTCTTCCTTTTCCGTTGGTTCACCCCCACTTATAACATGATGCCATACTTCAGGGTTCCTGTGATACTTTCTATATTCCATGGGCATCTTAGGGAGGGTCCTCAAGAAGTTCATGACAAATGCATTTGAAAACAGAGTGTGTGGATTTCTGGATTTAAATAGCAAGAGAAGCTTAACTTTTACTTCTCTCCCCCACAAATGTTATGAAGACCGCTTCCTCTATGCAGATAAATGCGCAGAGAAAGCGGAAGGATGTGCCCCAAACCGACGACGGCAGCTCCCCCTGCAGTAGTGGGGAGAGGGTGAGACGAGGGCAGTGCTGACGAGCGCTGTGTTTAAGGACAGTAGATGTTCATGTTATCAGTGCAGTTCAAATTTTGTTTCTCTAAAATGGAAAGCTCCAGCCTAAGGAAAACCAAATGCATGGTTTGTGGCTCTGGGAGTTGAGGACTCGGAATGCTGACGGCTCTGAAGTTCCACAATCGGAATTGCCCATGGACATGAATGGGGGTGGAGGAGGGGCGACCCCTTTTCCCCATCCCCTGCCTCCGTGAAGCTACTTAATCCTGGAACTCCGAGACCACCTGGCCTGGAAGATCCAGACCTTGCAGATCTATTGACTGCGTGTTCCGAGCCTCACTGGCCTCCCTCTTCCCAAATGCTATTCCGCTTCTCCTACTTGAGGGACAGATGGCCGCAGGTGGCAGGAGTGACGCTTGGCATGAATGCGCCTGTCATGGAATTTTCCGTGCCGGGGAGCAGTGTCCTGGATGGGAAGTGTCTCTGGACCGGCGCCTGGGTGGATGCCTTCTCCTCCCGATCCACAGCGATAAGGCAGGGCTCAGGTGAACTGGTGGGATTTCCTGAAGCCAGAGCGGCTGTCAGAATGCTGGGTTCCTGCTGTGCCCTGGGGCTGGCTGACTCCCCGTCCACGCCTTGGGCATCTGGTTACAGCTGAAGTCAGGAAAGTTGAGGATTCTGTCCAAAGTCCAGCAACACCAGTTCCTGAATGTATGTCTTAGGGGAGTCTCAAGGCCTCAGGCTTCCCACCTGGAAAGTGGGACTGATGACTCCCACCCTCAGATGACAGCTCTGAGGCCTGGGGGGTCATGCACTTGCAATGTGGGCATGCCCCTGAGCGGGACCTCTCTCTGACCTCTGCCACTTACCCGAGGGGTGAAGCTGTGGATTCTCAGCTCAGGGACCAGGTTAGAATCTCAGGTGCATGGTTTATGGAGTGTCGCTGTGCCTGATCTGACCTAGTGCTGGTCGCTGAAGGTCAGAAATGACGACAGTCCAGGTATGTTGGTGACCACTGCCCGAGTAGCACATGAGCAACACGGGATCCAAGCCTGCAACCTTGACGTGCGTGTCTGAGAACCAGGGTCTCTGCCATTTGCCCTGTTTATTTATTTATTTATTTTTTAAGATTATTTGAAAATCAGAGTTACAGAGGAAGAGGGAGAGGGAGAGAGAGAGATCTTGACTGTTCATTCCCCAGATGACTGCAATGGTCAGGGCTGGGATGATCTGAAGCTAGGTGCCAGGAGCTTCTTCTGGGTCTCCCACATGGGTGGCAGGGGCCCAAGTACCTTGGCCATCCGCCACTGCTTTCCCAGGTCATCAGCAGGGAGCTGGGTCAGAAGTGGAGCAGCCGGGACTCCAACCGGTGGCCGTGTGGGATGCTGGCACTGCACCGGCTGGCTTTCCCTGCTATGCCACAGCATCGGCCCCGTACATGCCCCTTTTGATGAACGGTTTGTTATTTCCCGTTTGGGGCATGTTAAGTTTCTGACGAGGTGGTATCCAAAAAGGAGCCAGTGTGCAGATGATGTCACGGGGCCCCCAGCGAAGGCGAGGAGTAGCCTCCGCCCTCATTCCCTGCGGCGTGCTGTGGTTTCCCTCTCTCTGACGTGGAAGTGTCAAAAGTGAGGCTGCTTTGAGGCAGTGGAGTGGGGCCTCATGGGAACCCAGGTGTGGGGCCGCACGGTGTGGGCTGGAGCTGGCTGGGCAGTTGTGGCTGAGCAGGAGCGGTGGAGATTACACCTGCGCTGGGTGTTCAGCGGCATTGTAAGGCAATCAGACCTGAAGCCGAGGGAGCCCTCCCCTGGCTGTGGCTGTGTTTTGATGTTGGTACTGAAGCCTGGTGGGACTTCCCAAGAGGAGAGGCGGGGCCTGCAGATGTGTGAATGACTACACGACAGCGCTCTTTCCAGGGAGGGCCCACGCTGCAGGAAGATTGGTTTAGGAGGGTGAGTCAGGAGGCCCCGAGCTGTCACCTCTGACCCTGCCCTGTAGGGACTGCTCGTCCCTCCTCTGCGGCATCCGCTGTGTGGCTTCTGGCAGGGGGCTCACCCTCTCTGAACTGCATGTCCTCTGCTGGAACTGGAGGAGGCAGTGTCATTCTCTCTCTGAATTCAGTGGGTCTGAGAGTGGGCGGGGACAACAAGGAGGGGCCTGGACCTGGGAGCTGCCCAGCAGGGGGCCTCTTTTGTTCATTCACTCATTCTCTCTTGTTCCACCCCACAGGGCAGCTTTGCACGTAGGTCTAGAGCCAGAGTGGCTGTTTTACCTGCTGCTGTGTCACGTGGGGAACCTCTGACTCCACTCCCTTTCCTTCTCCATAGAGTGGGGTGATCATATTGTGGGGTGACATGAAGATTCGAATGTGTGAGACGAGATTTTGTGGATATATGTGCACCTGTGGGATGGGTCTGGGCTTCCTGATTTAGAAGATGAAACACTGATCAGACAAGCACCCGGTAACAGGGGTGAGACCCCTTTGGGAGAGAGGTGACCTTGGGAGGAGAGGACAATCAGGATTTTCTCACTGCTGCCTCTCTGTGGCTCACCCCCTGCCACCATGCTGGTGTGGAGTTCCTCAAGACCCCAGATTTATTTCTGCCCCAGGGCCTTGACACGAGTTTTCTGCCCAAAAAGCTCCTCTCCTCTGTCTTCCAGTGTGCAGGCCTCTCCCACCTGTGCTCTCTTGGAGAGGCTCCCCCGGCCTCACCCTGTAGGGTCAATGCATTCCCTGCCTCCTCTCCCTCCCTCCATTTTCCCTCCACATTCATTCATTCATTCATTCATTCATTTATTTCTTCTCTGGCCCTTATTCATGCAAAATCACACATTGGCTTGCGTGTTTCTTTCCTGGCTCCCCCTTCAAAGGTAAACATGATGCAGGCAGAGACCTGGTCTGCCTTATTCATCGCTGGCTGTGTTTCCAGTCCCATAACAGCGCCTGGCGCAAGGGAGGGAGGCACGGAATCTCCAGCTCGTCTGGAAATGCTCCTTGGCCCACTCGCACGCCCTTTGGGGCAGGGCTAACACAAGCCACAGCTGCCGTAGCTCGGGCTGAGTGGTTAACCCCTGGAGCCAGGTGCCATTGCTGTTGCGATCCCATTTTACAGTCGCTTCATCAAGACTGGCAGGAGAGAAGCGGCTTGCCAAGGGCTCAGGGCCCGCAGGTGACAGAGCCCGCCCTGGGCTCCCCGTTGCCAGGGGGCAGGGAAGTCGCCCTGGAAAGCGACAGCCGCACACGCATTTTAGCAACAGATTTCCAGGTTTCCAGCGCCGCCGTGGTGACTTTGCGGCAGCGGTGACGGTGCGTGCGGCCCCGGGTAGCCGCGCCTGATGCTGCTGTTGCCATAGCGACGAGCGCCTAGGCGATTGGTCCAGTGCGGCCGCACTACGTTGCTCCTCGGGCGTTGCGGGGTGGGGGGAAGCTCCGGAGCGCCGCCCCTCCTCCGGATGCTGCAAAAGCAAGCTGGGAGCAGACTCCCCCAGCTGCCCCCCGCCCCCCGCCGCCGCACCCCCACGCTCCGCCACCCAGCCTGTGTGGGAGGGAAGAATCCCGAGGGGCGCTCAGGTAGCAGCGAGGCAGACGCCCCCGCGCAGCTTGGAGACCATGGTGACTCGCCTTCCTTGCACGCTCCGGGGCGCCCTGTGAGTCCTGCGTGCCCAGGGCCGCTCGGGAGCTCGCTGCTGCCACCCCCTTCCCGCTGGCACCCCCGGGAATGTGAGTCGCCCCTCGGCTGACTCCTACTCCCCTCCACTTATCGCCTGAGCGCCCTACCGCTGCCTGTCTACCGCTTCCCCGCCGCAGAGGGAGAGAGAAGGGACCCAGGATGGCTTGCCGAAGACGCTACTTGTGAGTAGGTGGCTGCTGTACGCCTGGAGCACCGGGCGACCAGGTGCCCAGCAAAGCTTGGCGCTGGAGTGAGGGGCTCGTGCGGGGAAGGGGCGGACGCTGTGCAGGTGCCTGCGTTGGAGCCGGCCCCTGGAGGGATGCCTGTTTGTCACCTGCAGCCGAGGTGTTGAGGTGTTGGTGTTTGTCGGTGGTGATGATGAGAAAAAGGCTCTTAGCAGGTCTCGCGGGCTGTGAGGTTCCAGGACTCTGAGGGCGGCCCCTCTGCCCTCCCCCTCTATCCCCCCCCCCCCCCCCCCGGTTGGTAGATGGGCTCCAAGACCCGCTGAGGCTGTACTGGCTTTTGGCAGGGGCGCAGCACGCCTGTGTGGGAAGACGCTGTCGTGGCCTGCACGTCCGTGGCTGCCGCTTCAGCCGTGCCTGCTGAGAGGTCAGCGGGCAGGTGCAGGGGCGGCCCACCGCCCCCAGCAGGGGGGCCCGGGGCTTCTGTGGGCCGGCAGCAGGGGAGCGTCTGCTGGGCCTCACCAGCGCCAGCGCAGAAGCTGTGAAGTCTGTGCGGGTGCTGACATCACGGGCTCGGGCGTTCGTGGAGATGCTTGTTTGAGCCGGCCTTCCAGGGGCCAGTGGGATGCGAACGCCAGCCTCCCTCACGTCTCCCCGGGGCTCTGCACTGTGCTATTCTGGGGTGAGCAACTTCTGCCCTCCTCCTGGGGATGGGGGCGGGGAGAGCCCCAGCTCCCGTCTCCCCCTCCGTTTCAGGGCCTTCTGGGGCGAGCCAGTGCCCCGAGACCTTGAGAGGTTGGCGTAGCAGGCCTGCATCTTCTCCCACTGTGCTCAGTCTCAGGACCAGGAAAGGGAGGCCTGCAGCTTGGGTGGGGGGCCTCTGAGGGGGCACCCCGAGGCCCTGCAGCTCGCTCGAGCCCCCGTGTGGCAGCCAGGACCTGTGGCGCCCCTGATGAAGCCACAGCACCTCCTCCCCTCCCCTGAGGGCGGCCGTGTCGCTGATGCTCGGTGAGCGTGAAGGAAATAAACACGCCGAGCTGCTGCGTCAGCCAGCGCCGGAGCAGGAGCCCTCGGCGACGGCGGGGACAGCGGCCGTGTCTGCCGTCAGCCCCAAGCTCCGGCTCTCGGATGGCAGAGCCCACAGCTTGGTTCGCCGTGGTGCACACCGGAGCTCTCACTCCCCATGCTGAGGCCCTGGCTGTGTTTCTGGAAACAAATAGCCCTTTCCCGGCATCACCAGAAGCAGGTCCTCCTGAGGCCGTGTCTTGTCCCTGCCACACCTTTGCTGGAGCCTGGGAGCCTGGTGCTCGGCAGAGTCTCAGCTTCCAGGGACTGGTAGACCTGGGGGAGCGGAGGTGTCATTGGGGTGCAGCATGCCAGACGACGTGAAGGGCAGCCAGCCCAGGGCCTCGCTTCCATTGCCTGCTCATGTCAGCCTCACAACAGCTTTGCCTAGGCTGGTCCTGAGCCTCCCATTTTAGAGATGGAGAAACTGAGGCTTGGCAGCGTTCCCTGGAACCTTGGCATCTGCTCAACAGCGGGTGAGGGGTCTGAGCCCGGACTCTACATTAGAGTCACCTGGGCAGCATGGACAATGCACCTGTCCTGGAGTCCTGGCAGAGGGAGGCGGAGCTGCAGGTGCTTCTGACGTCCGGCTGTGGTCGCTGTTGTAGGAATACGGCTGTACACAGAGGCAGCGTGGCCCGAGCCTCTGCCATGGTGATTGGCCGGGGGCACCGCAGCTGTACGGATTCCAGTACCCTTCCCCGAGAGCCTGACTCAGTCTGTTGGTGGGGATGGGGGTGGGGCGGCTGGAAACCTGCATCTGCGCACGTGGCTCGTGGCAGGACTGCTGACAAGGGGGCTGAGCCTGCTTGCCTGGGAGAAGGCTGGGCCTGTGGGGGCTGTGCTCCCTGGCCCCTTCTCTGTGGGTCTTTGACCCTCCGTCATCTCTCGGGTGCCCCTAGTCCAGACATCATGGCATCCGGGTCATTCTCCTCCCCCACGCTGCCACCAAGCCTGTTTGTTGGGCGGCTGGAGCAGGAGCCATGCTCATTTTTTAAAAAGATTTTTTATTTAGAAATCTTTTACTTAATGAGGACAAATTTCATAGGTACAACTTATAGGAATGCAGTGATTCTTCTCACCATACCTGCCCTCCTACCCCCACTCCCTGCCTCTTCCTGCTCCCTCTCCCATCCCCAGTCACGTTCTCTGTGAAGATTCATTGTTATAGAAGGGCTTTGAGACCCTGGAGCAGGCCTTGGTGTGGGTGCCCAGCGGGTACTCGCCAAGCCTGTGTTTGTCACCTTAATACCCCACCCCAAGGCCCAGGCCCAGGCCCTCCCTGCATCTGCTGCTCAGCCCTACTGTTCCCAAGGCTTAACTTCCCCGGAACCTCAAGCACCACAGCATCTTGGCCCCCCAGCGAGTGGCCTGACTCAGTTCCACCATTTTCTCATACCTGCTCTCTTTATTCTTTTTCCCGCCAAAGATTTCCCTCCCCAAGTGCCTGCATTAGCAGGGGCTGGGCCAAGCCAAAGCCAGGAGGCAGGAACTCCACCTGGGTCTCCATGAGGGTGGCAGGGACCCAAGTACTTGGGCCCTCATGCGCTGCCTTCCAGGCCCATTAGCACAAAGCTGGATGGGACATGGATGGGGGACTCGATCCCAAGCACCCCAGTGTGAGATGCAGGCGTCCCAAGCAGTGACTTAAGCCCCTGTACCGTCATGCCTGCCCTGGCCTCATTGGTCCTTAACCAGCTGCTGCCAGCTGTGGTATTATCCGTCCCATTATACAGAGGAGGAAACTGAGACCCCAAGGGGGAGGGGCTCTTTCCTGCTGCTCGGCTGGCAGTGAAGACCTCCCCACCCCACGCTGGTCCGGGCCAGACGGCCCCGCTGCCCCTGTGCATGGCAAGGCAGGGGTGCTCCTGGACCGAGGGAGAATCCTCCATCCAAAGAGAGAAGAGCATGGGGCCTCCAAGAGGCAGTTCCTTAATCAAACTTGCTAACAACCAAGGTCATTACTCTGCTGACAGCTTAATTAACGGCGTCTTAATGAAAGCCAGTCCCCTCGCCTCGCCCCTGGTCTCTGTCTGCTGCGTGTGGGGATGTTCGTAGTAATCTCTGCCCTCATGGGCACGCTGTCTCCTGGGCCCCAGTAGAGCTGAGCTGCTCACTGGAAGTGACGAGCAAGCACTCCCCACCCTCCTATGCCTGCACATTCATTCATTCACTCACTGGCTCATTCATTCATTCACTGCCCGGCCCCCTCCTTCTCTTCCCCCAGGGCTAGGCTCTGTCCCCTGGGTCTAAAGCCGCCCACCCACCCCGCCAGTCCCTGGCCTTTTGCCTGCCCAACACACCCCGTCCGCACTGTGTGTGCATCCTGCTTGCTTATTGCTCGATCCGTCTTTGCCATCAGAATGTCACTGTGTCTGTGCGGGCGGTGCGCTGGCTGTGTCAGAGCTTCCGCTGTCTCTAGGTGACACTTCCCTAGGGACGTGCCAGCCTGCGGCACGAGGGCAGCTCCGGAAGTTCATGGAAATAGAGCGTAGGAGGGAAATTCATTTCAGTGTGAAAAAAATTAAGAGTAATTAATTCATTGAAAAGGCAGAGAGTAACAGAGAAAGAAGTCTCTTCCGTCCGCTGGTTCACTCCCCAGCAGCCAGGCCTGGGCCAGGCTGAGGCCAGGGGCCAGGAGCTCCATCCGGGGCTCCCACACGGGTGCCAGGAGCCCCAAGCACTTGGGCCGTCATAACTGTCTTCCCAGGCGTATTAGCAGGGAGCTGGATCGGAAGCAGAGCAGCCAGAACTTGACCTGGCCATCGGATGTGGGATGCTGGGGTCACAAGCTGTGGTTCGACCCGCTCTGCCACCATTCCAGCTCTCATGCAAAAGCTTTCTTTTCTTTTTTTAAAGAAAAAGATTTATTTTTTTTATTTATTTGAGAGGTAGAGTTACAGAGAGGTAGAGGCAGAGAGGTCTTCCATCTGCTGGTTCACTCCCCAGTTGGCTGCAATGGCTGGAGCTGCGCCAGTCTAAAGCCAGGAGCCAGGAGCTTCTTCTGAGTCTCCGGGTCTCCCATGCAGGTGCAGGGGCCCAAGGACTTGGGCCATCTTCTACTGCTTTCCCAGGCCACAGCAGAGAGCTGGATCGAAGTAGAGCAGCCGGGACTTGAACCAGTGCCCATAGTGACACTGCAGGCAGCAGCTGTATCTGCTACACCACAGCGCCGGCCCTGCAAAAGCTTTTTGAAATCTGTGCATGGAGGGGTCCTCGAAAAGTTTATGGATTTCAAAATTTTTTTTGCACTACAGTCAACTTGTTTAATTTTTTTTTTTATTTGAGAGAGAGAGCATGTGTGAGCTTCTATCCGGTGGTTTACTTCCCAGATGCCTGCAGTAGCTGGGGTCCAGGCGGAAGGAGGGACCTGGAAACTCAATCCAAGTCTCCCATGTGGGAGGCAGGGATCCAACGGCCTGAGCCATCTCTGCTGCCTCCCGGGGTTGACATTGGCAGGGAGCTGCAGCCAGGAGCCAGAGCCGGGTACCAAACCAGGAGCTCCGATGTGGGACTCTGGCGTCTTAGCTCTCGCCTTCAGTGCCAGGCTAAAGATCTGCCCATAAACTTTTCTTTTAATTCGATTTTCCATGAACTTTTTGAGATACTCTCAGAAGGGCTCAGGAAATCTGTGTGGAATGAACAAATGATGGACCGTGTGCCCGGCACCGCAGAAGCCGGGCGTGGGGCTGGGGGAACAGAGCCAGGGGAGCCATGGACGGGTTCTGAGCACGGGTGGGGGCTGCGGTTCCGTTGCTGGACTGCAGTCTGGGAGCCTGCAGGCCTCTGGGGAGAGAGCTGTGACTAGTCCAGGTCAGGGCGAAGCACCAAGAAGATGATCCAGACAGGGTGTGCTCCCGGCGCCGTCGGCAGACACGTGCAGCAACCGGGGCCTTGCCAGGGGGTCAGGAGGGGAGGGGCACTGGGGGTGTGGAGGTGTCAGGCTGTGTGCCAAGCGTGATGCAGGCATTAGCTCATTTGACCTTCCCACTGACCCTGAGGGGTGGGGCTCTTCTTATCCCGCTACCCAGACCATGCAGCTGAGACCCAGAATAACTTGCTCCAGGCAACACCTAATCAGGGCCCCAGCCAGGGCCGGGAACCAGGTAATAGGTCCCAAAGCCCAGCTCTCCCAACTCCATTATACTCAAGGCTTCTGCTGAAAGCAAACTTGTCTGGCTCAAGTCCAGAGATGAGGCTGGGGCGTGGGCAGGGTCCAGGGTCTTGAGAGCCAGGAGGGGATTTCTGTGCACCCTCTGGACCATGGGGAGCCATGGAAGGGTTCTGAGCAGGGCTGGGGGCCACGGTCCATTGCTGGACTGCAGAGGGAAGAGGCTGGGCAGGGAACCCTGGTGGAACCCTGGAGAACATACCCTTTTCCCAATACCTTGGCAGTGCACCGCATCCTGCAAACACCGCCTCCCTCTGGGCAGCCAGGGAACTGCAGGCGAGGCAGGCGCTTGCTGCCAGCAGGCTGGAGGAGGGAGTTGCTGCAGGTGCCCAGGAGTCAACCTCAGCGCCTGCTGTTCACCAGCCCAGTCTGCCGGTCAGGGACAGGGCTGGCTCTGCTTTCCCCCATGTCTGGGGGCAGGTGCACAAAATGTAAAGGAGGAAGGGGAGGTGGAGTGGACCGCTTAGTGGGGACCCCACCCCGTCCCCTTGTGTTCTGAGCCGCCCGCAGGGCACTCGGGACTTCGCTGTCTGCCAAAGCTCTCAGCCCACCCAGCCCTCCCCAGGAGCTCGCCCCATGGCTTTGCCCTTGGCCTTCTCTGCTGTGGCCTGTTGAGTCTGTGGCTTAAGAGAACACCATCCCAGAAGGCGGGCCTGAGAGGCGCCCACTCCCACGAGGTGCAGGGTCCTTGCCCAGTGTCCTCCCTGGGGCCACCCTGTGCAAGCTCCAGGGTGACAGTGGGGCACAGAGCCGTAGACAAGGAGAGAACCCAAGGCCGTCTTCACCCTCAAGCATGTGCAGCGGCTGGTAGCCCTTCCTGTGTGTGAACCCAGCAGTGCTACTGAAGAGGTCGCTGTGGGTGGCGCTCTCGGCACTGGACTTTGTAGGGAGCACCTTGCCACGTCCATGTGACCCTTGAAGCCCTGGGCCAGGGGTTAATGGGGGTGGGCCCTTGTTGTCACTCTGAGAGGGTGAGACATGCCAGGACCGGGCCACCAGGTCTCTGCACTCAGCACCTGCCGTGCCCCCGGCCCAGTGCTGGGTGCTGGGAGCAGCAGCTGAGAGAGAGCTGCTTTCCTGGGACACTGCGGGGGAGCTGGTGCACAAAGAAAAGAGGAGGCACAGTGCCCCAAACTGGCAGGGACCAAGAGTTGCCCTGGAGGGCCCCTTGCTTAGGAAGTAAGGAAGGCTTCTTGGAGGAGGTGGCCTCTGAGCTGAGATCTGGATGATCAGCAGAGACCAGCCTGGAGAAGGAAAGGGGCTCGGGGTGCCGGGAACAGGAAGTGCAAAGGCCCTGCTAGGTAGGGTGTGGTGCCCAGGGGGACCGGCATGGCTGGAGCACAGCGAGCTGGGAGGAACATGGTGGGGTGAGCATAGAGGGCCAGGGGCCAGGGCAGCTCGTGGAGGCCCGGGAGATAGGGACTTCTGTCCCGCTGGGGGCTGAGCATGTGAAGATGAGCCTGGGGCAGGGAGCCTGCGGAACCTCGTGGGGGTCTCCCGGCCGCGGAGGGGTGTCCCAAGCCTGGGGCCTGCAAACTTAGCGCCCCCAGCCCTCGGCAAGGCCAGGGTGCAGGCCTGCGCCCCGCACTGGGTGCCCTGAGGCTGGCTTGGTGAGGCGGACGTTCTGTTGGAATGGCTTAGCGTGTTCCATGTTTCAGGGGCGGGGAGCCTTTTTTCTGCCAAGGGCCATTTGGATGTTTATAGCGTCATCCGCGGGTCACACAAAGGATCAACTTAGCAATGAGGCCGCTGCGGAGTCAGTGAATCTCGGGTCCCGCCCACAGCCACAGTGGCTGGGCCAGGCCAGATGCTTTTGTGGGCCTCATGTGGCCCACGGGCCGGACGTCTCCACCCCTCAGTGCATACCACAGGATTACGTATCAACGACAGGGGTTTGCTTAGCGCACGCTGCTGGAGCTGGGACATCCCAGAGCCGACGAGGGTCTTCTTGCCATGTCACAGCATGGCCAAGGGCGTCCTGCGGCGACATGGGGCCGGCTGCTGGCTCTGGTCTCTCCTACTCTGTTTACAAGGCTCCTGTGTTACCTGATCACCTGCCAAAGGCCCTGCCTCCATCAGTGTGTGCACTTGGGGGCTCATTTCCAACACATGAGTTTGGAGGGCACTGTCCTTCTGATCATGGCATGGTCGTTGCCAGCCATACGTGCGACAGCACCTGCCAACCACCCCATGCTACCCCTGCTGCCATCTTCCAACAGAGGACCCCAAGGGGCAGGTGAGGCATTTGGGCCATCACCTGGACTGACCCCTCTGCCTCAGGGCAGGACAAGCTGCCCCAGGTCCCCCAGTTGTCAGCAGCCCGTCCCCAGGGCCCCTAGGCAGGTGCACTGCCTCCGTTTCCTGTCTGTGCAGTGGGGACAGGACTCCGTCCTCCTGGGCTGCTGTGGGGATCAGACGGTCCTTGTCCCTTCTTGGCAACTCTCACTGCTGCCTCTCAGAGGCGCCCGTGTCCCCCAGGGCTCGGAACCTGCTCCGTGGGGCCCTGCCTGCTACCTTGGCCTCTAAGTGCTGCAGCGAAAGCTCGCTGGCAGGTGGGTTCCGTCCCATTTTGCAAGAGCATGGCTCGCTCAGGGTCATGGCCAGGGGGGCTGCCTGGCTGCAGACCCTTCCTTCGCCAGCTCTGTGTCCCGCCCGCACCCCTCGTCCTCGGCACTGGGGGTTCTGGAGGGAGCCCAGCCCCGGGTGCCTGTGGACGGGACCCATCTGCTCATGGTCGGTAGCAGCCTTGGAGGTGTGGCTGCCTGTGCGTCCTCGCTGCGCTGCTGGCTCTTGCTCTGTGCTACTCCAGCGTGCCGTGCTCCTCCCTGTAAGCCTCTGCCCCTGGTCTCTGAGGCTGGACTCTCAGCAGATGGAGGACGCTCCACCCCAACTCCGCCCTGCTTGCTGTGTGACCCTGGGTGGGCCTCTTGCCTTCTCTGGGCCCAGAATCATCTGGAACCAGACTGACAGGGTCTACTGTTCCACACAGGGAGTGGGGATGGTGGGGGGGGGGAGCCAACGGCTGCTAGGCAGGAGAGTGCCAGCCCCTCTGGGGGTTCCCGGAGCCCAGCTCTGTCTGTCACTTGCAGCCCACGGTGGACATCAGGGCCCCTGCTCTCTGGGCCAGGCCTGGTGGGGCTGTCACGGTCAACGGCCAGGCCAGCTCTGCCCACGCAACACTGACAGAATTGACAGGGCCACTGAGGCACCTGCTGAAGCCCCGCAGCTCCAGGTGGGGGCTGGGGAGACAATTAGGGGAGGGGGATGCTGGGGCAAGGTGGAGTGGCCCTGTCTGTGAACAGGGGAGGGCGAGGCTCCGGTCGCTGGCAGTGGAATCGCCGCAGATTCTATGGAAGGGTCCCGAGAAACCGCCGTGCCATTTCCCACAGCAGCTGAGCTGTTTCATGGCCTCCCACAGTGCACGAAGGCTCCTGTTGCTTCACGACCTCCCCGTCCCTTCTTTTCTTTTTTTAAAAATATGCATGTATTTATTTGAAAGGCAAAGCGAGAGAGAGAGAGAGAGAGAGAGAGAGAGAGAGAGAGAGGAGGTCTTCCATCTACTGGTTCACTCCCCAGATGGCTGCAGCAGCCAGAGCTGGGCAGGGCTACAGCCAGGAGCCTGGAACTCCATCCTGGTCTCCCACGTGGGTCCCAGGGATCCAAGCGCTTAAGCTGTCCTCCATTGCTTTCCCAGGCACATAAGCAGGGAGCTGGACTGGAAGTGGAGCAGCTGGGGCTGCAAGTGCTATGAGATGCAGGTGTCACAAGCTGTGGCTTAGCCAGTGCTGTGCCCTGGCACTGGCCCCTGCTCAGTCATCCCAGCGACAGCCGTCTGTGGTGGGAGGCGGTTTCTCACCGTGCTTTTGAGTTAGCCAGGCGTGCGTGATGACGTGTGCTTAGAACTGATGCTCACGTATTTATTGGGTTTTCACATTGCTTTACCTTACTGGGCGATGATTCATGCACGCGGCGCCGAGCCAGCCGCTGTGCAGTGTGGATTCCGCCCCCTCCCTCCCTGTCCCGAGTCTCGGTTTCTCTGGGTCCTTGGAGGATTTCCGTGCCTTTCTGCACGTGTTTATCATAGAAGCATCTCCGGCAGCAAGGCTGCTGGGGAAAGCTGTCTGTTCTTTCCAGGCTCTGCTGTGTGCAGCTCGGTTTGAACGGTTAAAAGGCTGGGTTTGGCGGGGGCAGGAGGCGAGGACCTCTCTCTCTCTCTCTCTCTGTCTCTGGGGGAACCCCTGACTCGCAGCTTGCCCCAGGGCCTCCAGGAGGGCAGGAGAGGGGAGGCTGGCTGGACGAAGGCCCCCACCCGCCTCGCTCTCATTGCTGTGGCTGCTTCTCCGTCCAGATCTGTTGTGTGGCTACGTTCCTCAGTGGCACTTAGGCAGTGGCTGATCTGGCCGCTGGGGCGCAGGAGCACAGCCCAAAAGGAGGGCGAGTGGAGAGAGGAGCAGCCCCGGGGGGCAGGGCAGGCCTCGCTGCGAGAGCTCCCAGGCCTGAGTGCTCCGAGACGCTGTGGCCAGCAGATCCCGTGCAGTTCCTGTACCTGGGCCCTCACTGTTGTTGCCATCTCAGGCGCCGAGCGCATCTCCGGGCCTTGGCTATACACTGAGTTTTCCAGGAATGCCACTGCCTTGCAGTCCAGGCAAGATTGGGCTTTGATAAGTTCGGCGCCCTGCCAAGAGCTGTCACCATTCAGAGCCTCGCGTCGCCCAGGGCAGCATCCCAGCCAGCCCAGCCTCCGTCACTGTCTGTAGCCTCTGTCACTCTCGTAGCAGGCGACCCGACTTTCTCACGCCCACCGCGAGCGTGCCGGATCTCCCATGGTTTCACTCTGGGTGGTTTTCCTCTTTGACTCTGCAGTGCTACACTGTGTGTGTGTGTGTGTGCATGTGTGTGTGCACCCGCATAGATCATGTCAGTCACCGACCCCATCACGCACTAGAGAAGGGTCAGGACCACGTTTGAGTCATGAACAGGGGGCACAGGACAACAAGTCTGTTTGGTGACGGAAGTGCTGTGTGCACGTGAACTTACCCTCTGGCTGCACGTGCAAGGAGCCAGCCATTCTCAGATCTCGCATGTCCTCCTGCCCCCGCCCCACCCCTTCCCGCTGCAGCATGGGACAGCTGGGACGGTGGCAAACGAAACATTCCTGCAAATGCCATTTTGAAGACAAAGGTGGAAACACGTTGACTAAAACAAAAGGTTCCAGGATGCAAGGACTTGGGATGACGGCGGCGTTCTGCACATGGGCTGTTCTGTAACTTGGCTGTCAACAGATCGGCTCGTTTCCACTTGAAGTAGAGGCAGGACAGGGAAGTGTGGGCCCAGGGCCCAAGCAGCCTGGATCCCAGGGGGCAGCCCCCCCCCCCCGGGGCCCTTGCTGCTTTCCCTCTTCTGTGTGTTCCATTCCCTGGGGATGAGCTTGGGGCACCAAGCTCAGGGAACTGGGGCCTGGAGCTGGGTGCCCCCTGCCCCTGACTCCTGGCCTTGGAGGGGTGAAGGCGCTCGGCAGAGCAGCCTGGTGCTCAGCAGCCGCCTGATGTCTTCTCGGCTTCACTCCTGTCCCCAGCATCTGTTTGGCAAGGTGAACGAGGGAAGTCGTGTGTTTGTCGTGGCCGTGGCCCATCTGCCCTGGGCAGTGTCTGTGCATGGCTCAGAGGCCCCACGATAACGTGGTGTGTTTGCCTTCTCTTTCTCTCCATTGTCACCTAGGAGAGAAATGTCCCCCAGTCTCTCTAGCCACCCCCAGTCCTGGGTTGAGCCACAGTCTCCGACCATCTCCAGGGCTGCAGGTGAACTACGCTGCCCTGGGGAAGGCCCTGAGACCGGCTGGGTGCAGCAGATGGGGGTGATCACTTCTTCCTGGGGCTCCCCTGCCGGAGAGCCCAGCCACCCCCTTATCTGCTGCCTGGTGCTGTGTGGCCTGGAGCAGGTCGTTCAGCCTCTCTGATCCTCTTCCTTGTCTGTCAGGGGGTACTGAGCATTCCAGTGGTGCAGGTGGCTGCGCGGACCACGTAAGGTAGTAGAGCAGCTGGCGCATCTGTGACCCGCACTTCCTGCCCTGGGTTCTCCTGGCTGTGGGGGCTGGAGGAGGGGCTGGGACCTCAGAAACCCCCACAGGCGGGAAGGGAAGGGAGCCAGGCGGGGGCTGAGGGAGTGCAGAGGGCACCGCGCCATCTTTGGGGAAAGATTCCTTTTGGCATGAAAGTGTTTTGAAATCCCAGCTCGGTTTTCTCATCACACACTTTTCTTGTGGACTTTTCTGGACCCTGGGATGTATGGATTTCAAAGTTTTTGGCCCCCAGAGAAACTCATCTTTCAATTTCACTTCCTGTGAACTTTTTTTTAAAGTGCTCTCCTATGCCTCAGGGGTCTTGGGGTCTCCCAGGACGGAAACACGAGTGGACAGGGATCCCAGTGGTCCCTATCAGGACCCAGGGACTCCATGACTCCCGCCTCCGGGACGTGTTCCCCTTCGGAGCTTCCCATGTGGTGGCGCCAGCCCGGCAGCAGCGTCTGCGCCGTGAGTCAGCCTTGGGGGTCGTGAGCAGCCAGGCTCTGTGACATGGCCACATGTGGACTGTGCATTTAGCAGAGGGGCTCAGAAGTGTGTCTGTGTAGGGGGCAGGGGTAAACTGAGCCTAGAGATGGGCCACTGGCTCTGCTTGCGGTTAGAGGGGAGCATGGCCAGTTTGGGGCAAGGCTGGATGGAGCTGGCGTGACTCAGGCACCAGGGATGCAAGCCCAGGCCCCCTGGGCTGGCCCTCGCACCAGCACAGCGCCTGGCATCTTGGTGCCTGTACATCTGAGCTTCTGGGGGTCGGCGCTGGGCTGCCGGTGTGTGCTGGGTAAGTCCCAGAACCCCGGATGCTCAGGGTGCAGTCACACACACACACACCCCAAGCTGCCCGAGGCGTTGTATGTTCCCGAGGAAAACTCACTGCTCATTCCAGATCAACCTGAGATCTTTGCCCCAGCACCTCGGGGAGGGAAACCCCTTTCTGCCTGCACTGAACCTCCCTGGGGAGGAGAGGAGTGGAGGCAGGCACGCCCGGGCTGCCGGCTGCCTGGCCCCACGTGAACACAGTGCCGGGTAAATGGGCCGCTTCCGCCTCGCCTTGGGAGACCTGGCTGGGGCTGAATGGAGGCGGCTGGCAGAGCAGACCGTGGGTGGGGTGAGGGGTGGGGTCTTGACCAAGCGCAGCTTCTCAGGGAGGGGAGGGCCGCTGCTGGGCTGGGGTTCTGCAGCAGAGATTCCTGTCACCATCGCGCTTGTCCTCTGGGCTGTCCCGGTTCTCACAGAGGAGGCCGTGGCGAGAGACCCACAAGAGGAGCCTGGAGGCAGAGCAGAGTCCTTCTGCAAGGAGGAGACTAGGGGTCTCAAGAAACCCGGCTCCTCTTGCGGCCCCCAGAAGCTGCATTCAGAGCTGCCTGCTCTGGCTCCACGGACCCCCACCCCCCACCCCCACCCCGCATCCTCATGGCTGTGGCTGCGGCTGCCTCCTGCGGTGTAGCACAGCGGAGCCTCCCCAAACTGCCTGCCCTCGAGGCCCCTACTTGCTGTGTGGCTGCAGACAAGCGCCTTCACCTCTCTGAGCCCTGACTTCCTCTTGTGTGAGCGGGGAGTGACGGTGGGGCCTGCCTGTCGGGGACACCTGGGAGGAGGGAGGTCACAGTCCCAGAGCACACAGTGGCCCTGTGCACTGTGCCCCTGCTGCGCTGTTCTCTAGCTTCCCCTGAGGCTGATGTGACAGTGCCAGGGCCGCCATGGGGCCCGCAGGCAGCCTGGCGACGCTTCCTTCAGCGAGAGAACCTGCGTTAAAGCTGAGCTGCCTTTGTGGTGTCTGGGTTCCTGGCCTGCCCTGTGGGGAGCCGGGGGTGGGTGTCCTTCCCCGTGATCCTTGAGTCCTGGGCCTGGGGTGGGGGAGGGGGTGATGGGGTCGCAGCCAGCGTGAACCTCGCTCATCATGTGACGCTGTGCCAAGACACATCGTCTGTGGGCCCTGCCACCTGAGACCAGGCATGAGCACAGTGGAGCACCCCCAGACACCTACTGGGGAGGGGTCTGCATGCATGTGCGCAATTGTTTGGATGTACATGTGTGTATGTGTGTGTATCTGTGGGAATGGTAGGCTATTTATTTACTTATTTGAACATCAGAGTTAGAGAGAGAGAGAGAGGGAGGGAAGGAAGGAGGGAGGGAAGGAGGGAGGGATGGGTCTTCCATCTGCTAGTTCACTCCCCAGATGGCTGCAGTGGCTGGGGCTGGGCCAGGCTGAAGCCAGGAGCCAGGAGCTTCTTCAGGGTCTCCCATGTGGGTGCAGAGGCCCAGGCGCTTGGGCTATCCTAACTGCTCTTCCCAGGCCGGTAGCAGGGGGTTGGATGGGAAGTAGAAAGGTGCGGTCATGAACTCGCGCCCGCACAGGATGCTGGCGTCACAGGCAGCAGCTTCTCCCGCTGTGCCACCTCGCCAGCCCTGCTCAGGGTGTCTGTGTGGGAGGCCAGCATGGCTCTGAAGTGGGGTTTGTGGGTTGGAGGCTGTCCCCAAGGCCCTCTGTGGACGTGGAAGGAGAGTGTCCTCCCTCGTGCCACAGTTGGTGGCCAGACCTTCTCCGAGCCCTCCCTGCTGCTCGGGGGAGTGAGGGTCCCCCAAGCTTGCCTTGTGGTAGAACGATGCCCTCACCCTCACCCCAGGGAAGGCTGAGGGGCGGGGCAGTCTTCAGTTCTGGGCCCCAGGCTGGGCAGCCAGAGGGCAAGGTCCTGTACAGGCCCTGCAGGCCCAGGAGCTGGGAGGGGCCGCTTCGCCACTCAGAGGCCTCAGGGAGGACATGGCTTCCGAGATCCTCAGTTTCCTCATCTGGGAAATGGGAATAAGAAGCCTGGGCTCTCTGTGTAGGCTGGAGGGCTGAGATCTCATCTCAGCACCTGGAGGTGCAGAGGTTGGGCTGAAAACCCGGGAAGAACCCCCGGAGAGGCCGCAGGGCCCCCGGAGTTTGCTGGAAATACAGGCGTCTGGAGTGGGGTGCAGCCTGGCGGTGCTTGCACACAGGAAGTGGAGATCTGGAGGCCTTGCCGGCCCTCCCTCCCCTCCTGGCTTGCTTTGCACTTGGGCATCTGTCTGCTCCCTGCCCACCTGAGAATTGGGCCTGGAGTGACCATTTCGTGGCTTTCCCAGACAGGGGACCGTGGGGTACTGTGGCACAGGCATGGCTGGGCTCTAAACTGTACAGTGAAGCCCCCTCCCACCCCGGGGGCCCAGGAGAGCCTGGGCTTGCCCCGGGCCCCTGGCTATCCTGGCTCCTGCCTCTGCTTCCAGAATAGGGCGTATCTGGGAGTCACAGGCAAAGCCTGGGTGGTGCTGGTGTCAGAGGTGGCCTGGGCAGGTGTGGGTGGCCAGGTGCCCCTCCCTGGCCACCCCGGGCCTCTATTCTTGCAGCAGACCCTGGCCTGGCTCCTGGCCCCCACCCTGCTCCTGCACAGCTGTCTAGATGCTGCAGCCTGGCCCTGGCTGCCTGCTCACCCTGACATCATGCTGTCTTCCACTCGTCGCTCAGACCTTGGCCTTGGCTCCAAGGTCATCTCCTTTGGAGGCCATTCTGCCCCAGCTTGGCACAGCTGGCCCCTGGCTCCACCGCCCTGTCCTTCGTTACCTCGTGTTTTACTTGTGCGAGGGTTTCTGTTCTCTTCCGCCCAGGGCTGGTGACAGGGTCTGTCCGAGTGTTCACCCAGGATCGCCCTGTGCATTGAGTCAGGGCCCCAGTCACCTTTGGGCGCCTCAGTTTGCACAGCCGTAAAGTGGGGATAAAAATATCTTGGGCTCTGGGCCTGAAATGATTCATAGCAGTTCCTCTCACTTGGCAGTTTCGTTTGCCTGTGGATTTCAGTTGCCTGTGGTCAACCGGGGTGGGAAAATACTAGATGGGAAATTCCTGAAGGAAACAATGGGTGAGAAAACTAGCAGTGGCTGTGGGTCTCTTGCTGTGTCTTACTTATGAACTGCACTTGTCACAGATGCGTTGCCTAGGAAAAGTCTGAGTATATACAGAGTCTGGTGCGATGGCGGTGTCGGGCTCCCCTGGAGGGGGGCTGTCTTGGGACGTGTCCCCTGTGGATAAGGGGGCTGCCACAGTACTACACTCTGAGGGGACCCAGCCCCACCTGGGGGCTGCGTTGTCTCAAGGTGGTCTAGGCCCACCCCGCCTGCAAAGCTAAGAAACGCATCTTCAGACCTCCTTGTGGCACAGATGGGGAAAAGGCCCTGTGCTCTGCTCTCTCCCTGAGCCCCTCCCCTCACAGCAGGGACTTTTCCAGCTGCACTCCTGGGCAGGGCAGGCAGCCCGGCAGGATGGAGGGAGTGGGGACCAACCGGGACAATCGCCTCGCTGTGCCTGCGGTGGGGCCTCCCGGGCTGGTGGGCAGGGCTTTCCACGGCCCACAGCCAGGACGGGAAGGCTGCCGGTGGGGGACAGGAGGGCTCTGTGGCCTTTTCAGAGAGAAGCTTTGGGCAGGGACCTGGGGGGTGTGAGTCAGCCTGGCACCACCTCCCGTCTGCCTGGCTCATGAGGCGCCCACAGTCCAACACCCCTCACCCCGCCCCTGCGGCCTCTCTGTAGCTCTGGAGACGGTGGGATCAGCCCCATTTTACAGGTAAAACACTGGGGCTCAGGCAGGGTCACGTGGCCTAGGGGACACACAGCAGGCAGGGCCCTCGGAGCCTTGTGCCAGGTGGAAGCTCTGGGGCCCTGCTGGGGGTCAGGCCCTGGCCTCAGCTGTGCGACGCTGGGCAGCGTCAGTAGTTCCAGGCAGGGGACGCAGCTCCTCACCCTCTGGGTGCCCGCACACCCACCGCTCGCCATCAGCCCTGCAATGAGGCAGAATGTTCTGGAACACAGACCCCGCATGCTCTGTGCCCACCTACTCTGTAACATGGCTCAGCTAGTTGTGGGATGCCTGTGGCTGATCCAGGCACTGTGTGGCCGGGAGCTGGAGTGTAGGGAATTTGGGGTGCAGTGGTCCCCACTCCTTCCCTCCAGTGTGTGTTTCTGCTGTAAGCAAGGAAAACTCTGGTGGCCCGAGAACAGCCAGAGCCCGCGCCCACTGCCCGTGAGAGCCTGCGGGCCCAGCCATGGTGGTCAGCACCCGTGTGGACCCAAGGCCCCGGCAGTTCCAGGAATGGCTGTGAAGGGAGTGGTGTGGCTGTGCACAGACGCCCCATTGAGCGCGGCCCCACAGCCTGTTTACCAGGGTGGACGGGAGGGACGGGGCCAAACCCAACACCCACCAGGGCCACGGATTGTGCGCCAGGGCTCCACGCCGCCTGCCCGTGTCTGGGGTGGGGGGGGGTAGATTCCAGGCCCCAGGCACAGGCCAGAGATGGAGAATGGAGCAAGTGGCTCATGGGTGGAGTGTATTTTTATATCACTGGAAAATAAAAAGAGCCAGGCATAGGCACCCCCTGAGCCACAGGCTGGGCAGGAGAACCTCCTCCCGCTTAACCCTGCTCGCCCCGGGAGAGGGCCCTGGGTGCTTTATTTCCCGTGCTGTGTTTCGTGGTTATTTCTAAAGTTCATGCAGGGGCCGCGTGTTACCTGTTTAATCAGCGGGAGGGGGCAGTGTGACAGGAAGGTCTGAGGCTTCCCCGCCCCTTTGGGAATGGAAGCAGATTCTGCAAATAGCCCCCATGTGTGGCCTGCACCAACCTGTAGCCTCCTGCCCTGCGCTCACGCTTGGGTCACGGCCTCGCCCCAAGCACAGAAGCCTGCTCACCATGCCCCAGCAGCTGCCCCCTCTCTGAGGTGGGGGTACCAGGGCAGGGGATCCCAGCATGTATCACACCGCCCGAGCCCTTCTCAGGAAGAACCTGGGTCACCTGGCTGCAGGCGGGCAGCGCCCAGCTAGCTGTGGCCCCTACAGCTGTCCCTTCCAGAAAACACCAGCCCCTGCAAGAATTCCCCCAGCAGTCGACGTGTTCTTCAAACTCATGGACTCTGGAAGTTTGGGAGGTGCTAGGCGCTTAATGGGTCACCTGGGGAGCTTTGGAAAAGGACAGCGCCAGTGACAGGTGACCCGAGACGGCCAGTGAGCCGCTCCGGTCACTGTTGGGGACCTCTGCAGATGGACGCCTGTGTGAGACAGTGCCACGCACAGCCGTGTCTGAATGGCTAGTGTGAAACCAGGGACGACGTGAAGCGCCTGGGAGCCCGACCTCTCATTGCTGCTGGCCTCTCTGTACACGGCACTGTGGTTGCTTTTAAGACGAGGGGTGCGCCTACCCTGTGCATTTATTCCAGGGCAAGGAAGACCTGTGTTCACAATGAAACCTGTACAAGGATGGCCGTCGCAGGGGCCAGCATTGTGGCACAGCAGGGTCAGGTGACACGGGCATCCCATATGGGCGCCGGTTCGAGTCCCAGCTGATCCACTTCTTGCTGGTGCACCTGGGAAAGCAGTGGAGGATGGCTCAAGTGCTTGGGCCCTTCTACCTACTTTGTGATGCAGATGAAGCTCCTTGCTACTGGCTTCTCCCTTTGAGGCCATTTAGGATGTGAACTAGCAGCTGGAGATCTCCGTCTCCCTGTCCCTCCCTCTTTCTCTGTTGCGCTGCCTTTCAAATGGATAAATCGATGAACCCTAAAGGAATGCAGTGTCCATCTTGGTTCTCTTTATGAGCTCCTGCAAACTGGGAGCTACCGAGGTGCCCTTGAACGTGTGGACAGTTAAGTAAGTGGCGGCATCGCATGCCCATGTCACAGGGCACCCTGTGACAGTCAGGGAGTGGAATTGATGATGTGCACAGTTTGCTGGAAGCCTGAGAGAACTGTGCTGGCTGAGGGAAGCCCATGTTCAGAAGTTGCACACCAGGGCCCGGCGCCATGGTGCAGCTGGTTACGCTGCTGGCTACAGTGCCGGCATCACACAGGGGCCCCAGTTCGAGCCTCAAGTGCTCCACTTCCAATCCATTTCCCCACTAATGGTCCTGGGAAAGCAGCGAAAGATGACCCAAGTGCTTGGGCCCCTGCATCCATGTGGGATACCTGGATGGAGCTCCTGGCTCCTAACTTTGGCCAGGCCCAGCTCTGGCCATTGCAGCCATTTGGGAAGTGAACCAGGGGATGGAAGACCTCTCTCTCTCTGTGTAATGCTGTTTTCAAATAAATATATCTTTTTTTAAAATGTTGTACATTAGATGATTCTGTTTGTATCACATTCTAGAAGTGGCGAAACTATGGAGATGGGGGACAGGTTGATGGGTGCTTGGGTGGGGGTTGTTGGGGGGCAGCACGAGGGAGTGGTTTTGTACTTGGACTGTGGTTGTGGCTACGTACAGCCACCTATGGACAAAATGCATAGGCAGTATGCACGTGACCACACACACGCTCACACGCACACACGCACACACGCTGGCTTGTGGGACTGTGCCTTGGCTGCCATCCGCTTCCTAGTGTGGACGGTGTGCTGTGGTGGGGGAAAGGCTGCCATCGGAGGCTGTGCGTGGCGTGCAGGAGACCTCCCTGTCCCTCGCATCTGGAATGTTCTGTGCAGCCATGGTTGTATCAAACTAGAGAGTTCAAGAAACCAGCAGAGGCCAGGGTTCAGGAAGAGGCCCCCGAGCTTCCAGCCTAGCTGTGTGGGTTTCAGGCCGAGGCTTCGGTGTTTCTCGGAAGCACCACGTGGGCCTCCTGGGTAGCGAGGGGTGGGAACACCAGGCACTCTCAGTTCAGCGCTGGGGAGCTGAAGCCAGGGCAGGGCAGGGAGTTCCACCCCCCGGCCGCCAGCCGCGTCTGAACCCTCCTTTCTCTGCTGCCGCAGACTGGGGCTGGAGCTAGAGGCTGCAGGCAAACCCTGCTGCTGGGGACTTTTGTCAGCTCTCATGTGGATTCGTGGTGGAATCTTATAAAATTCAGCAAAGGACTCTCCTCATCGGCATGCGGCGTGAACTGTCATAAACCAAACACGGCTGTGACTGCACCCAGCACCCAGGCTCCGTGCCGTGCCAGGATCCCTGTTCTGCACCTGCCACTCACTGCCCACTCCCCCCAGGCTGGAGACCCCCCGGGGCTTCCTCCATTACCGCACCTTGGCCTCTTCTTGAACTTGCTGTCCGTGGCTGACTGCCGCCTAGAAGTGGTGCTGGGGAGTGGGCCTGGGGCAGCCGGGGTTCTGAAAGGAAAAGGAAATGGCCTCCCGGTGGCAGCTGATAAATTAGGGCTGGGGCTGGTTGGGAGAGAGGCTGTCCTCTGGGCCACTGCTGTCCAGGCCTCCAGGATGCCCCCTGCTGGAGCTGAATGGTGGAGGAGAGGCTGGAGCTGCACCTCGCACTCCTGGAGCCCTGTGCCCAGTCTGGACTCGGGTCCCCCGAGGAGGAAATGGGGCTGCCACAGTGGGTGGGCGGAGCTCCGGGCTCAGGGCTGGCAAACACTCAGTACAGCTGGGCACCACTGAGCAAGCTGCTGCCCCTCTCAGCCACGCCCCCCCCCCCCAATCTCCCCAGGCGTGGAAAAGACTTTAGGAAGCAGACATCCGCCCATGAGGAATGGATGCATCCGACTGTCAGTCGATGGGTCACTGGAATGAATAGTATTGGTAGCATCCATTCATATACGTCATGCATGTAGCGTAAGCTGTGCTCAGTGAAATCTCAGTGTTTTGAATAAGGAACTGTTCATAGCTGGCATTTAGGGAGCGCCGACTCTGCTCCTGGCACTGTTCTCTTTAAAAAAGCAAAACATAGTGATATGTGTATGTATCTGTCTTATTTGAAAGGCAGGGAGAGGAAGAGACAGAGATCTTCCGTTCTCTGCTTCACTCCCCACATGCTTGCAACAGCCAGGTCTGGGTCAGGCTGAAGCCAGGAGCTGGGAACTGTTTGGTTCACCCACGTGCGTGGCAGGGACCCAAGTACTTGAACTGTCACTTGTAGCTCCCAGGTGCACATTAGCAGGAGGCTGGAATCGGAGGTGGAGTCGGGGCTCCATCGCAGGCACTCCGACAAGGGATGCAGGGGTCCCAAATGGTGCCATAGCCGCTGTGCGAGACACTCACCTCTGCTCTAAGTCCTTTAACGTCTTTTCCTGTTTAGGCTTCCCGAAGCACTACAGATGAGGAAACTGAACTGAGGCACAGAGATGTTCCTTAGCTTGCCCAAGGTCACACAGCTAGTAGGTGGTGCAGGCGGGATCGGAACCCTGACCCTCCTGGCTCCCGCATCTCGATGCCCACTGTCAGGTGGAGTGGTAACAGTGTGTGAGCCTCTTCTTTGTATATATTTGGTGGTGCTTTCTGGCTTGGCCAGCTCTTTTCCGTGCGGGCAGTATCCTTTCTCCTCCCCAGCCCTGGGAGGTGAGAGCCAGGGCTGCCGTCCCCATATTCCAGGTCGGAAGGCCGAGGCTCTCCCGGCACCACACCAGGAGCGTGGGCCCAGACTGTGGGTTGCAGACCCAGGCGTGCCTGGCTAGGCAGCCTGTTCCAGGCCCCTGCTCCCTTGCTCTGTGTGACGTTCCTGCTGGACCTGGGCCTTCCTGTTGGCTGCTGTGCTCTGCTGGGGACAGGGCCTCAGTCGCGGCTGCGCAGGCTGGGGTTGCGTGGACCTGGCATGGGGCAGGGGGGTCTCCAATCAGAGCCAGTCTCAGCTGGGCCATCTGGGGGTCACCAAGGTGGCAGGAGGGGACTGCCACCCATGGCTCAGGCCATAGAGGAGCCCCCAGGGGGTAGGCAGGGTACAGATGGGGAGAAGCAGAGAGCTCAGAGGCCACCGTCCACCACAGGGTTCTGAGCGGGCTCCACGGGTGGCTGGCACAGCCTGTGCATGGCCAGGAGGGCCCTGTGTGGCCCGTGAGGGCACGCGTCGTGCGTCGTCTCTGCTGCCTGTCCTTTGGGGTTGGAAAATACCGTGTAGTCCAACTCCACAGAGCTGCACGTCACAGGACGCTGGTGAATGGCTGTGCCTCCCTGCTGAGCCCGTGGCGAGGACCGAACAGGGTAGTTCCTACAGACGCGGGTGGCTGCCGCGTAGGATCTGCGCAGACCCAGTCACTGCTGTTAGGGTCGCGGGCTCGGGAAAACGGAGTGAGGAGGGGAAGAAGGGAGAGAGGAGAAATGAAGGAGCTGCCTGGGGGTGGCGTCGGCAGGCAGGGGAGGCTGCACGGAGGAGGTGACAATTGAGCAGCATTTTTTGTTGTTTAAGGATTTATTTCTTTATTTTGAAAGGCAGTTACAGAGAGAGAGGAAGAGACAGAGAAGTCTTCTATCTGCTGTTTCACTCCCTACATGTCTGCAATGGCCAGGGCTGGGCCAGACTGAAGCCAGGAGCCTGGAGCTTCTCCCAGGTCTCCCACTTGGGTGGCAGAGGCCCAAACATTCAGGCCATCTTCTGCTGCTTTTCCTAGGACATTAGAAGGGAGCTGGACCGGAAGTGGAGCAGCTGGGACAGGAACTGGAGTGCATATGCGATGTCAAGGTTGCAGGCAGTAGTTTTACCCCTCACGCCACAGTGCCAGCTGCTGAGCAGGGTTTTGAAGGGTGAATAGGAGTTGGCTGCTGGCTAGAGGTAGGGAATGGGATGGTGTTCTGAGGCCGGGGCGCCTCGAGCCTCGCCCTCGGTATCTGTACCAGGGGACGAGATTTGGCTGCCTGTTACGGTTCCTGCAGGTGTTCCTTAAGGGGTGCTGAGCGAAGGCACCTGTAGCAGTGGACTCTGCTGTGTCAGCGTCACGTGGATCTGGACCATTTTGTTGCGTCGTGCTGGTCTCGCCTCTGGTGGCGCCTCTGCAGCTGAGTGGCCAGGCAGGCGGATTGAGTGCAGAGTCCTTTTGTCCCGACTCGGGGCCTCCTAGGGCTGGCCTTCCTCACCACGCCCAGCGATGGGTCCTGGCACAGGGATGGAGGGCGGGGGGGCACCCTCTTAGAACCACTCTCCCTCCTAGAACCCTAGCTGCCCACTCCAGAGTTGGCACACGACGGTGGCTGGGCCAGGGAGCGAGCTGTGGGCATCCTGACCCATCCCCGCCCCCGTGTCTCCCTTTTGTACACCATGGCAGAGCCTCGGTGGCACCCGGGCAGAGCTAATGAACCTGGGGGCATGGCCTCAGGTGGGCTCTGGTCCCAGGGAAGCCTGAAGCCGGTGTGACCCCCTTGGCTGAGGCTGGAGCGGGAGGAGGGCCGGGCTGTGGACGGAGCCCCGAAGGGGACACCGGGAGCAGGGACTCCAGTCTGCTGAGCGGCAGAGCTTGAAGCCACACAGGAGGCAGCGGGATCCTGGCCCGTGTCGGGGGTGTGCGAAGGAGGGGCAGGGAGACAGGCTGAAGCTCGCACAGAGTGGGCATGGGGTATCCAAGCACACAAGGACCGAGCGCAGGCGCATGCCGGGCAGGGGCCCTGCACTCCAAGGGAGGCCTGGAGTGCAGGGAGGGAGGCACCCAGGCAGCTGTGGGCGTGGGGCGGGAGTGCCCTGCTGGAAGGCAGTGTGGCACTGGAGCAGAGGTGTTGTCTCTGCGGGGGTGGGGTGTCGCCTAGCATGGCAGGTGCTCCCTGGTGGGCGGGGACGGGCTGTGTTGGAGGAGGCTGGCTCAGGTTCCAAAGACATTGGACGGGGGCCTGTCCTCTGCTGCCTGCCCAGGCACATTTGCGGGGAGCCGGATGGGAAGTGGAGCAGCCGAGACTGGTGGACTGGCGTCTATATGGGGTGCTGGCGTCGCAGGCAGTGGGTGAACAGGCTATGCCACCACGGCAGCACCAGGCTCCCGTTTCCTGAAAGTTGTTTTGTTTTGTTAGGTGCCCCATGACAGAAACATTGTTGGGAGTCGGGTTACAGATGGAGAAACTGAGGCACATGGCGGTGGAGGGACTTGCATCAGATCCCGTGGCTGGTCCATGGTGGAGCGGGATTTGGTCCAAGTCCCGCTGGCTCCAGGGCCCACACCCCAGATCTGGAGCTGAAGGTCCAGACTCCTGGCGGAGCATCCGGGCTCCTGGCTTCCCCAGCGTGCAGGCCGGGTAGACCCGAGCCCCTGGGTCTGAGGAAACTCCTGGTGCAGGCCTTGGGGAAGGGAGCAAGGTGGGCTTGGTCAGAGTCTCCTGGGTTGAAATCCTGGCCCAGGCTCGGGCCCACGGTGCTTCCCCTGCCTGGCCCTAAGTTCGCCCACGTGAGCAGGGAGCTGTGGAGCTGTGGGACTTGACGTTGCCATGGACCCCTTGTGACTGGACCCCTGAACTGTTGCAAGCCGGGCTGGCTCTCGGCTGACCCGTCGGAGGGAGCGAAAGCACGTGGTTTCTTGTGTGTGTTGGGGGGTGGGGCCCAGGGCCGCTCGCCTGCCCGGGCCCATCCCGGCCCCCGTGGGGATTGCTGTGTGTGGAGCACATTTGTGACCTGTCTCATTTTCCACCCCAGGAGCTCCTTGGAGACCGGAAGCAGCCTCTCCACTGAGTGCTACAGGTACTGTCTCGCTGCCACCCACACTTTCCGTCTGCACACAGGGGGGCCCCAAGAGGCCGTGGGGGAAATTAACCTCGCCTCCACGTGGCCCTGAAATTCCCCCAAGGACCAGAAATACCACTGCTGCGTCCCTCGAGAGCGGCTGCAGCTTGCACTGCTTCACCCAGTGACCGGGCTCAGCTGAGGCCCCTCCCCCACCCCCCGCAGCGTGAGGCTGCAGCTGGCAGTTCCCATGACGACCAAGGCCACAGCCCAGGACAGAAGCCCAGGAGATCTGTTGGTTTGTGGTTGGCGCGCGTGGACGCTGAGGGTCTCCCCTTCCATGTGTTTTGTACCTGGACCTTCCCGTCACATGTCGGGAAAAAAAGCATCCTCTGTGTTTACAAAAGGGACTGCAGATGGTGCCACAGAGGAGGGTTCCCAGGTCAGGAGTCGGCAGCGCCACACTCCCTGGCACATGGCCAGGACGAGTGACGGGCAGCCAGGGTGGGGTGGGCTGCTGGCAGGGCTGTATCTGGAGTCGCCGTGTGAATCAGCGGGAAGGGACCAGACAGCGACCTGTTTGGAGGATGGGAGATGAGTCCCTTGCAGGACAGGTGAGGACCGTGAGGGGTGGGTGTGGCTAGGGCGTGCACAGGGGCTGGAGGCAGCAAGAGCCGAGTCCACTTCTGGGCTTGGCATCTCAGAGGGGCTTTTGCAGAGGCTGGGGAGTGGAGAGCTGGTTGCTGGAGACACCAGGCAGGGGCTGGGCCTGAGGCCAGCATTGCAGTAGGTGTGGTACAGGAGCGAGATGGTTGTAGTGACCAGCGAGGCAACGGATGGTCTCCTGGGCCCTGCTCCTCTGAGCCTGCTGGGAACTGGGCAGCACTTCAGGATGTGTCCCTAGAGGACAGAACTGAGCTGTGCACACAGGTACATGCACACACAGGCACACACGTGTGCCTCGTCCTCTGTGTGCACGCTCAGCACTCCACACACACACTAAGAGCCAGGCTGGGCGGACACATGCGTGCTCACACAGGCTGACATGTGTGCCTCGTCCTCTGTGTGCACACTCAGCACCCCGCACACACACAGTGAGAGCCAGGCTGGGCGGACACATGCGTGCACACACAGGCCCACATCACTCTCAGCACTCTACCCCCATATGATAAGAGTAGTTGGTTTCCCGGAAGCTGGTAACTCTCGTGGTGCCCAGCGAGACAGCAGCATTATGGGCCACTGGACAGGAATCGCTTGCTTGGGACCTGCAGCTGGGGAGGCCGTGCTGGGACTGAAGCATTCGGGCCCCGTGGTGAGAGAACTGCGTGGTTCTGCAGCACTGTCTGCCGGTGTGTGCACGCCTCCTGTAGTCACTGCAGTTACACATGCACACACAGAGGCTCAGGGGCATTCGCACACCCGGTGCTCCCTGGCTCCATGGCAGTGTCTCCAGCCCAGGCTCCCCGCCTGGCCTCACATTGCCCGTGGCCACGCCCCCACGTTGGCCCCCACTTAGCTGCACACTCACACTTGCGTACGTGCTCAGGCGCCCACTAGGCTGGTGTGAGGTCCCTGCAGGTCTGTGGGTACGTGGCAGAACTGGCCGGGCCTTGGGGAGGAAGGTTCTGGAAGCTCCTAAAGGCAGTCGGGCCGCTGGCGTCTCTGCATTCCACTCCCAGTGCTGACAGCGGCGTGTTCCCACCTGCACTGTCCACTCTGTGGCTGGCCAGTCACGCGGCCTGCTAGGGCCGGACCGGGAAAGCTCTGGACTGGAGGCAGAGTGGCCAGGCGCTTTGTTCCAGGGCTGAACCGAGTCTCCTGACTGCTAAGCTCGTCACCAGAGCCCAGCCCACTTCTCACCAGGCCAGGCAGAGCAGTGTGTGCAGTGGCAGCACTTGACCTTGAAGCCAGAGGCCCAGCACGTCTCTCCACGGGGCTCTGCCCTCTCCCTCCCGGTGTTCAGCCACTGTTTCCTGAGCACGTGTGGGTATCGGGCCCTCGGGACACCGCAGTCGGCCATGTGGCTGCCTTTGCAGAGCCTCTGTGTCCAGAGAGAGGACGGGCAACAAAGGGACCAGGCCACTGGCTTTGTCATCTCAAGTGTCCGGTGGGGATAATGGCTATGAGACAAGGGAGTTGGGGGAAGGGACTGGAGCTTGGCAGGAGGCTGGCTGGAAAGGCTTCTTGGAGGAGGCGCCACTCAGCCAGACTGGCAGGAGGGCGGGATGAAGAGCATCCAGTGTCCCTGGTGGAAACAGCTAGTGCTAAGGGCCTGAAGTGGGGGTGGGCGTGGCATGTTTGAGGCAGGTGCTCAGTGGGATGAGCCCCACCCTGTCAGCTCCTGTGTCCCGCCCCTCACAGACGCCCCCTGGACGCAGGCAGAGGCAGGCCCCGTTGTTTCCATTTCTGGGGTCTGGAGATCAGAAGTGCTGGTGCCGGACTCAGGGCTCCCGCCCGGGCCTTTCCCAACACCACCACCACCGCTGCCGTTCTGTGCAGGGGCGGCCCCGGCGTCGCTGCTGTGTGTGAGCCTCTGACTCCAGCGGAGGAAGTGCCCAGTGGCCAGGCCCGGCCGGCCCCCGCCGAGAGCCTGGAGGCCCCAGCCGCAGCCTGGGAACTCAGAAACAAAGCTTCCAGCCAGTAGCGGCCGCCTCTCAAAGGCACAGCGGCTTCCTCTGCCACAGGCGTGAGAGGGAAGCTAATGTCCTTGTCCCAGAGCGGGGAGGCGGGGCGGCGTGTCAGGGCAGCTGGCCCAGCCTGCGCCACCTTGGCAAGCAGGCTCCTCGCCGTTGGCAGGTGGCCGCTGTCACCTCCTGCTCGGCCCGCCCCCTGGCCATCAGCCCCGTTATCTACTGGGGTGTCCTGCGTGCAGCCTGGGCCCGTCCTGACGACGGCTCCTGCTTCCCGTTTCTCAGTGGGACGCACAGACAGGGCCGTGGGGAGAGGCCTTCCTCTTGTAGCCACCCAGGGCGGGCTGCTTCCCAGGGAAAGCAGTTACTCCGGGAGCCTCGTGCTGGGCCACGGCGTCCTTGGCCTTGGGGCTGACCTGTGCCTTGTAGGATGCTTGGTGGCATCTGAGTGTCCCTCTATGCCTGTAGCACCCGCTCCTCAGCTGGACAACTGAAACTTTCTCCAGACATTGTCAGATGTCCCCTGTTGGGGGGAGGGGGTGGCGGGGGTTGACAAAGCCTCCTTCTGCTGAGGACTGGTGCTCTAGGAGCTTGCTGATGACAAACTGAGAAACTCCGTCCTGGGGGAGGGGACGTTGTAGGATCAGCCCCTGGGGCCCTGCCCAGCCCCTGCAAGCCGCGCAGTTGTACTCGGGGTGTGCGGCACCTGCTCCTGCTCCAGGCTGACGTCCCTGAACGTCACCCCTGCAGGCTGGTGGCTCCTGGACTCTGTGTGCACCTCTGGGGGTGGGGTCTGTTCTGAGCCTCTGTCTCCACATCTGCAGGGCAGTGGGGGGATGGTTAGGTCGGAGCAGGCGAGGGGCCCAGGGAAGCAGAAGCCTTGGGATCAAAGGTCCCCTGTTCACTGTCCCTGGCCCATGCTTCCTTCCTTCAACAAGGGACAGCTGGGCACCTGGCATGCACTGGGCAGGCACAGGAGAGCCCTGGGGCCACTTGTGGTTGGGGTATAGGGAGTCAGCCAGGAGACTGGCAACTAAACAGGATCTGTCTGCAGACTCCAGGGTCCTGGGGACAAACCTGAGTGGTGCAGTAAGAGAGGGGTTGGGGCTGGCAGCCAGAGGAGGCTCTGAGGAGGCGTTGGGGCCGTCTGGGGGACCACTGGCTCCTGGGAGGCTTGGGGGACTGGAGGAAGCCAAATGGCCAGGGTGACTTGGAGAGGCCCGGCCACAGGCCTGGCCTTGATGCGTCGGGTGTGGAGTGTCAGTGCCATGTTCAGGTCCCTGGGGCTGCTGTGTGGGGAGTGGGCTGTAGAGTGGTCACGGTGGAAGTGAAGGCCAGGCCGGGAGGAAAGGAGAGTGGCAGACAGAGGCTGGGCCCAGCAGATTTGCTCCTGATTTGTGACCACTGGAGTCTCCCTTTTCACCCAGAGTCCCCTACCTCCCCACCTCAAGTCCCCACTCCCAGCCCACCACTGTTCCTGACCAGCCACAGCCCCTAGGCCCGGCCACGCCCCTCCCGCCCGCCCTCATCAGCGCTCACGACAGGCGTCTCCACCGGCAGCCAATGAGCGGCTGTCATCGCGCTTCCATTTCAGATTTTATCAATGTGTCCCGTCGCCCAGGCAACGGCGCCGGGCGGCCCTGTCCGTCTTTTTTCCCTCCTGCCTTTCAGAGCGGAGCAGCCCCCACCCCAAGCACCACGTGGCTGCGTGTTGAGTGTCCCCACTCGGGCTGAGCCCAGATTCCGCCAGCCGCGACCAGAGGCCAGTGTGTGTCCCTCACCCCGACCCCTCCCTACCTGCTCCCCGCGGGTCTTCCCCAGGCTCAGCGTCTCCAGCCAGGCAGGCAGTGGACGGTTGCCTGGTCAGGTGCTGGCTGGACCGCAGGAAGCCTGGGGGCCTGCTTGGAAGAACAGCTTTGCAGAGCGGCCGTCAGGCGCTGAAGCACCCAGGGCCCCAGGATGATGCACCGGGAGCCCCCGCAACTGCACACAGCCAGAACTGCCTCCTTTTGCCCCAAGGGCCCCCAGCGGAGTCCCCAGAAGCACCAGCCACCAGAGACGGCAGCAGCGTGAGCCTGCCCGGGCGAGCCACAGACAAGACTTGCTGGGCTTTTGTGTTCGCTGTTCTTTGTATTGGAGGCGTGTACTGTACGAGCCGCGCTGAGCAGGGCCAGCCCATGTGAGTGGGGGCCTCCGGGGCAGGGCCTGGGCGGGCTGGAACTGCCAGCCCCTCTCTGCGTCTCCACGGAGACACTGCAGCGGTTCGGCTGCAGACCCAAAGGTGAAAATGCTCAAGTTCAAGGCCTTTTGCCTGGATTATTGGCAGTTCCTATGCTTGCAGCCACTGCACGGGGCCTATAAAAGGTAAGCAGACCCTCTGGGGAGGCCTGGGGCCCGGAATCTCTAGGAGACGTCCACCCTGAGCCTGCCCAGGGCCAGGGCTTCCTCGGCTGTGCACGTGAGCTCTGCCACGGGCCGGGAACAGCGGCATTCACCGCAGTTTACTTTGCAACTCCACCTCGCTGCACCGTCGCGTCCTACTAGCCCGGCCCGGGAGCTCCTGCAAAGATGCGTCGTGCTGTGTTGCAGTCTCCTGGTGCATGGTCAGCCCCAGAGCGGCCTGGCCTCCTAGCAGGCAGGTCTCCCAGGACGGTGGCCGCACAGGTCCAGAGGTGTCTGGCTGGCTCGGCCGCCACATGGTCCCTTGGCATCACCCGCTGCTGCGGTCAACAGGTCCCAGGCACGGGTGTGGGAGGACAGAGTGGCAGATGCTCGGTCAGGAGGGCGGGAGGCTGGAGTCCAAGTCCCTTTCCTCACTGGCGGGCTCTGGGTGGTCGCTGTCCCTCTCTGAGCCCCGGTTTGCCTGTGTTTAGCAATCTGGCCCTGATGACACTTAGTGGGACTCGGAGATTGCTCTCTGAGATGACCTGGGCTATGAACACCCAGAGCAGGAAGCCGTGTGTGTGTGTGTGTATGTGAGAGAGAGAGAGAGGTGTGTGTGTGAGAGAGAGAGAGAGAGCGAGTATGTGAGTATGTGCATGTGTGTGTGTGTAAGAATGGGAGTCTGTGTGTTCATGAATGTGTAGCAGTATGTGAGTGTGTGTGTGTATGTGAGTCTTTGAGGGAGTGTGCATGAGTGTGTGAGTCTGTGTGAGTCTGGGAGTGTTTGAGTGTATAGGAGTGTGTGTGTGTGTAGGAGTGTACCTGAGCGTGTGAGTCCAGGAGTATTTGAGTGTGTGTAGGAGTGTGTGTGAGTGTGTCTGAGTGTACCTGAGTGTGTGAGTCCAGGAGTGTTTGAGTGTGTGGGAGTGTGTTTGAGTGTGTATGAGTGTACCTGAGTGTGTGAGTCCAGGGGTATTTGAGTGTGTATAGGAGTGTGTGTAGGAGTGTGTGTGAGTGTGTCTGAGTGTACCTGAGCGAGTGAGTCCAGGAGTATTTGAGTATGTGTAGGAGTGTGTGTGTGTCTGAATGTACCTGAGCGTGTGAGTCCAGGGGTATTTGAGTGTGTGTAGGAGTGTGTGTGAGTGTGTCTGAGTGTACCTGAGCATGGGAGTCCAGGAGTATGTGAGTGTGTGTAGGAGTGTGTGTGAGTGTGTCTGAGTGTACCTGAGCATGGGAGTCCAGGGGTATTTGAGTGTGTGTAGGAGTGTGTGTGACTGTGAGTGTACCTGAGCATGTGAGTCCAGGAGTATGTGAGTGTGTGTGTGTGAGTGTGTGAGTGTGTGCAGGGCCCCCCCACTTTGGTCAGGAAGTCCCGGCGTGTCGGCCAGCAGGAGGGCATCTGGGGCCTCCGCTGTGGCCACCTCCTGTGGTGCGTCCTACATGACTGAGGGAGGACACGTCCTGATTGCACGCTCTGCGGAGCCCGCACCATTAGCATGCGAGACTGTGGGAAAGTGTGGGCGCCTCCCCTTTCTCTTCCAGTGTGGGGTGGGGGCCCAGAGGGTCTCACGGCAGGCAGAACAAGGTCGGCCCCGCTCCTGGGCTGGTGCCAGGGAGAGAGGCCTGGCCTGCATCTGATTAGCGCCAGGCCATCGCAGGAGTGTGACGGGGGGAGCCCTCAGCCCCGGGCGTGGTGGGGAAGCCTTTACGGCTCCACCCCGTCCCCGGGAGCTGGTGGGTGTGGCGCCCCATGTGCGCGTGTGCCGGGCACATGAAAGCGCTCCTGGCTGCTTAGCTACCATGTTTGCTGTGGGGCAGGGGATGCTCTGTGTCCCCGATTGTCATTGTCACCCCTGCTGTAGAAGAGGCGGAGCAGCCCCTCTTGCAGGTGAACAGAGTGAGGTCAAGGGGCCCAAGGTGGCCACGGGATTTGAACACAGGTCTTTCTTGTCCCAAATCGGAATCTGCTGAGTGTTTGTAGATGTCAGGGTCCTAGGGTGGGCAGGGGCCAATGGGCTCAGCCGGATGGGTGGGAGTCATGGTCAGAGCCTTGACAGAGGAGCAGGGCTGGGTATGAGGGCTTCACGGAGGAGGTAACACACCAGGTGGGGAAGTCCCAGGGGAGAGGATGCGTGCCCCAGGCTGTGGGAAACTACAGGGCTGGAAGGGCAGGGCTGGCTGTCTTGGGGTGACGGTGAGAGGCTGGGAAGCTGAAGGGCACTCACGCTGGGGTCCAGCACCAGGACTTAGTGGTGGGGGGCCCACTCTGGGGGTCATGTGGTCCAAGAGGGAGAGGCTTGGCTCAACCTCAAGCCCCCAGTGTGGCCCAAAGACAAATGGGATGCAATCCTTCGGGTGCTCCCAACCCACAACAGAAAGGACCCGTGGATGAGTCGAGACAGTTAAGAATGGGCAACAAACAGAAGTGGCTCAAACGTCCCAACAGCGTGAGAGAAGCCGTATGGGAGAAATCAAGGAAGGCTTTCTGCAGGAGGAGGCGTCTGACTCGAGACCTGGATGTAGAGTAGAATTTTTTTCCAGACTGGAAGGGCAGTGTAAGTGGTGGTCACAGCGGGGACAGAACTCGAGAGGTCGGACGGAGCCTGGCAGGTCTGTGTCAGGGGCTGAGGCTGGGGAGGAAGGCAGGTAGGTGATGGGAAGTTGCTGAGCATGGGCTCTGTGTGGAAGGTTCTCTCCCAGGCATCTACCTGTGTACCACTCCCGGGAAGTGTGGACACGATTATCTCATGTTCCAAGTGCAGGAACGGAGCACAGGGAAGAGAAGTCACGTGGCCGGGCAGTGGTGCAGCTGGGGTTCCATCGGGTTGCCTGGCTGCGAAGGCCGTGTACTGCGAGCTGATGTCAGCCAGGTGGGTGAGGACGCCAGCTCTGGGATCACAGGTCACCCAGGTGGGGAGCTTAGCCAGGTCGTTTCCCGCCATGCCTCCAGTGCTCCCCTGCAAAATGGGAGCAGCAGGATGCTAAACCTGCCTCTCTGGGCTGTGAGGGGACTGGTGTTTAGTGCAGTGCGCGTAGTAGGGCCTTCGCTTGCCAGGAAGGCGCTGCATGAACTGCACACAGTAGGGCCTTTGCACGCGGCCGCCATCCTCCACGCAGCCGCTCCGGGGAAGGACTGCGCGTGGAGCCGCGTGGCGTGTTGCCCGATGCTGTATTTGCTTGTTTAAAACAGCAGCCCCCAAAGTAAAGAGCATGCAAAGGGTGTTTGGCAGACAATGCATAATTAACCACTTCTAAACACAGGGTGTGCCAGGCTCCCTTGAAGCTGTTAATTATTCTTCATTAGTGGTCTTAAATTAATGTAAAATAATCCTGGCGCTTGGCCAGGGGCGGGGGCTGGGGAGGAGCCGAGCTGCTTATCTCAGCCAGCAAAGGAGGAGACGTGTCCCAGGGGCACCTCTGAGCCTGGCCGACTCCGCAGCCATTGTGCGGGGCAGCGGATGCCCCTCCATGCCCGACAGACCTCGGGCTGCTGCTGATCAAGGGCAAGTTCAAGTGTGGCCATCTCGTAGAGTGGAGTATGCCCATCACCAGCTTCAGAAATTTGGGGGGACAGCCCAGCGGTCTCCCTGCCAGTCACATCTCATGCTCCTCCCCCAGGGATAGACCTCAGCAAGACCCACTGTGTGTTTCTACACGTGATCTTAGCCAAAAGGCCGTGAAGTGATCCCCTTCCTCGTGTGTTTCTGTTTCCTGTGCACATCTGCATAACTTTGCTAACACACACACACACACACACACACACAAACTACTTTAAACTTTGGATCCGTGATGCTACCATGTACAACCTGCTTTTAAACACTTTTGAAGGGGCTGGCGTTGTGTTGTTGCAGATAAAGCTGCTGCCTGCAGTGCTGGCATCCCACATGGGCACCTGTTCGACGAGTCTCAGCTGCTCCACTTCTGATCCAGCTCCCTGCTAATGCACCTGGCAGGGCAGCAGAGGATGACCCAAGTGCTTGGGCCCCTGCACCCATGTGGGAGACCTGGAGGAAGCTCCAGGCTCCTGCGTTTAGCCTGGGCCAATCCCAGCCATTGTGGCCATCTAGGGAGTGAACCAGCAAATGGAAGATCTCTCTCACACACACACAAAATTCACTGGACGCATGTTGAGGCGCTCTGTTCACATTCCCGGTGTGGTGCAGCCGCCTCCACCACCATCCTGAGTTTTGTTTCCCCACACTGATGCACCAGCCCCACAGAGCACCAACTCCCAGCCCCTGCCTCCAGCCCCTGGCACCACCATTCTTCTTCCCGTCTCTTCAAATCTGACTACCCTCGGCCTCTCCCGTAGGCGGAATCTGACGGTCTCTGTCCTTTTGCGACTGACCTGTGTCACCGCACACGACGTCTCTGATCCCTTTCCTTTGCAAAGCTGGATACTATTCCTTTGTGTGGACCAGCTGTGCTGTGCCTTTGCCGTAATCGGCCAGTGGCCACGTGGGCTCCTCCCCAGGGCTGACGCGAGTGGTGTTGCTGTGTACGTGCCCCGTAAGGATGCTCTTGCTGTTTTGCTCCCGTGTTTCACAGGCACGACTACTCCCTGGGGCTGCGAACACTTCTCACTTTCTCACTTCTGCATGTGCACCATAGCTCATTGTGCAGGCATGGCCCCGTGGGAACAGCTGTGTTCCCATTGGTGTGTATCCAAGTGGCTTCCTGTTTTCCAGGGTTCCAGACAAGACTGCCGTGAGCCTCCTTGTCCGTGTCTCCAGCGAGTATAGGTACATGTGTGGGCTTGTGCCGGGGTGGACACGAGTTTTTCCGACTTTCCTGAGCACCCGCTGTCTGCTGTGGCCATGACAGTGTGTACCGACAGTGTGTGTCCTTGCCCTCACTGGGGGAGAGCCCTGTGTCTTGCAGTCTCAGTAACAGACACTTGCAAGGTAAACAAAGGCAGAAAGCGAGATTGAGGGGACGCCTGAGGGTGCTTCAGAAGGTGTGGGGACTGTTTAGTTCCAGGTCTCTGAGGGAAGGGGCTTGCAATGGGGATGGGAGCCCTGCCCGCAAGCTGACTTCCCAGCCTCGCCTCTGCACGGGCTGGGGATGCGCTGTCGGGTTTCGATGGAGGACTCGTTCATAGGATCCCAGCTGTCAACTTCCCTGCTGATGGGCGCGTTTCCTAGCCTGCTTCTGCTGGCAGTAACCCAGCGCTGGAAAACCCGAGACACAGGGCAGAGACTCCCTTCAGCACGGGCAAGGGAAGTGAGCTCAGAGCACAGGGCGCCTAGGCCGCTGGACTGGCCAGGCTTCCGAGGCTCCACCAAGGCCCCCAGGGTGCCTCTGCCCCGGCATCAGCGCTCTGGGCTGGGGAGGCCCGGTCCAGTCGAGTGGTTCCGGGGTGTCTTGGGGACCTGTGGGGACAGTGAGTGCAAGTTCTCACTGGGAATGGAATCTGGCTGGCTGCTTTGCTGGTATTACGGCTAGTATTCACTTTTATTATTTCTCATGGGAAATCTCCGTTAATCCTCGTGACAGCCCTAGGAAACGGAGACCTTTGGTTTCCCCCCAAATGCAGAGACAAGGAGGCTGTGGCCAGAGAGGCCGAGTGACCCGCTTGAGTTCACAGAGGTGGAATCTGGTCCAGCCGCCCCAGCCTGGCTCCGCCACGCCATGCTGCCTGCTGCGTTAGCCACACTGGTTCCCACCGTCGCTATGACTGCACAGCAGTGGCTCCAGAACTTCGTGGATTTCCCCGTAGACCTGCAGTTCAGCCAGAGCGTGCTGTGCTCAGCAGCACTGAGGCTCCTGGAAGCCTGGGGCCTGGATGCCTAGAAAGCCCTCCCTCCCTCCTCACCTCGCAGGTGGGCGGCCAGGGGGGACTGTACCTGGGGCTGTCAGTGGAAATGCCTTCCCTAGGGCCGCCTCCTGTGGCCTGGGCTTCCTCACCCCGCGGCGGCTGGGATGAGCAGCCCGAGAGGAGACAGGTGTTGGAAGTCGCACAGCCCACACCTGCTAGGTTGTTGTCAGCTTTCCACCTGGCCAGCAGGAGTGGCAAAGTTTTGGCAGAGGTTATAACCACTTTAGGAATAGAATCTGCCCCAGGGACCAGAGAAAATCACTGCTTCACTCCGCCCCCAGTTTCCTGGGCTGCAGTGGGGTGAGGAAGAGGCATCAGGTGCCTGGGCATAGCTGGCACTCACTGAGGGTTGGGGTTTTTTTTTCTTAATGGAGTTAAGTTCCAGCAGAGTGTGGTATTCAAGAAACGGGCAACAGGTTCACCTTGGCATGGAGGAAGGGGTTCTTAGTGCTGTGGAGTGGAGAAGGGTCTCAAGGGGTGAGGAGGATTTTCCTAGGGTGTGGAGGACACACAGCCTTCTCCATGGCAGAGGGGTGCATGGGGTGTGAGGCTGGTTCAGTGTGAGCAGCTCTCCAGTAGGGCTTTGGTTACTACGCCCCTGGAGCAGCCCCTCGGGGATCAGCAGGAAGCAGAAGTAGATTAGAAACCAGGGCAGCTGGAGCGCCCACTCTGCCTCCCCTGCACACACTTAAAGCTGGGAACAGAGACCGGCCCCCGGAGGCCTCAGCCTTGTGCTTCCACTCCAGCTGTAAAATCTCAGGGAAGAGTTTGATTGGTTGAATTGGGTCAGGCCCCACCCTGTGGCTGTCAGTGAGAGGAGCAGGAAGCAGGGATTAGGAAGGAGCCTCCCCAGGAGCCCAGGGTTTCCACTGTAGATGCGGGCTTCTGAATACCAGGTTTCGTGAGGGAGAGGCCGGTCCCTGGCGGGTGTGGACGGTGGTTAGGAAGACGTCTGTGCTGGGCCGTGCAGCGTGGCCTGTGTTCCCTGTGAGTGTGTCCCTGGAGGGAGGGACGGAGGGAAATACACATGAGGGGCAGTTTGCGGGTTGTCAGGGGCGTTGGGAGCTTGTCTTCGGTAGAGTCAACACAGTGAAGGATGAAGCAGGAAGCACCTGGGGCCAGGTGTCTGTGCCCTGGTTAAGCTGCTGCTCGGGATGCCTGCATCCATATTGGAGTGTCTGGGTTCAAGTCCCATCCATCGTCCTCCTGGTGCGCACCCTGGGAGGCAGCAGACAGCGCCTCAAGTGCTTGGGGACCTGTGTGGGAGCCCAAGATGGAGCCCGAGATGGGCTTGTGTGGGCATTTGAGGAGTGAACCAGCAGATAGAGCATCTCTAGGCTCTTTGCCTTTGGAGTAAATGAAAAGAAATAAATAGGCTTTAAAGGATAAAAAAGAACCAAGCCTGCGGAGTCGAATGGAGCTTGAGTTTAGAGAGAGGACGGAGCTGGGATCAAGTCCACTCGGCCTCCTTTGGCTCATCCTTGCCAGACTCACCCCTCTGCCATTTAACACGGGCATCACAGGTGCCAATGGCCTGTGGTCTGGTCCAGTCTTTGGCTGTCACCTCTCTTCCTTCCCTGGTAGCCATCTGTGTCAACAGGGTCCCTCTGGTGGCAAACGGGCAGGGGACGTGGTGTTCAGTTTGTGGAGGTTTGACTCAAGCGAACTTTCTGGCTGAGCGAAGACACTCCTACTTTCTCCCTGCTGGACACTTTGGCCTTTGGTAACTGCTGGCTTTAGCAGGTGCAAAGACTTCACTCCGAATGGCTGCCAGCCCCTCACGTGTTTCTTGGCAGCTTTGGGTAGGACTGGGCAGCTGCCCGGGGATGACCGTGCCACCCTGAAGGGGCTCCCAGAACCCAGTGACAGAGCGGGAGGGGGCTGGTTGTGTATGCTTGCCAACTGGGCCCTGGTCTCAGGGGCTGCTGTGGGCGAGGCTGGGGCCCCCAAGTCTTGTATGCTGACAGCCTGACCCCCACTGCTGCACAGTGTGGCCTTCTTTGGAAATACGGTCTCTAGAGGGGTGAGGAAGGTGCAATGGTCAGGGTGGACCTAACCCCATCTGGTTGGCATAGGATACGAAGGGGAGAGTAGGCCGTGGGTACAAGCAGAGACCGTGCAGGATGGTTCACTTCCTGTGTCAGAGATCCAGGCAAACACTACTCTGGGTGTGTCCACGGTGAGCCTTTGGGTCTGTGGACTGGGCAGAGCAGGTGGCCCTCCCGCATGCAGGGGACTCCTCCTGCCTGTCTCAGCTGGCACCGGGCATGTCACACTCAGATGGAAGCAGACTCTCCTCGGTCTCGAGCCCATGGCTTTGTTCCAGAGCCAGATCGTTGGCTGCCCTGGCTCCCCAGACGCTTGCAGAGCCTGGGGCTCGTCAGCCAACCCCTGCCGGCACCATGGTCTTGGATGTGCAACCTTTATGAGAAAACGCGTTTCTGCTGTTGCAGCCACAGAGCCCTGTGATACGGTAATATGGCTGCTGTCACAGACTGTGGGAGACGGAGCAGTTTCACAAGAGCAGATGGAACAGACGTTTATTTCTCCCAGTTCTGGAGGCTGGGAATTCCAAGGCCAAGGGGATGGGATCGGGGAAGGCTTTCTTGCTGCATCATCTGCTTGTAGAGAGTGGAAATTCAAAGGGAAAAGGGGAGGTGGCGAATGCATCCGTGGGTCAGGAATGCCCTCGCATGGTGACTGCATCAGTCCATTCAGGAGGGCGGAGTCCTCGGAACCTGGTCACCTTCTACAGGTCTACCTCAGGGCTGTTGTCATGGCCCTGCAGGTTCAGCCACTGCCTGCAGCACTGGCATCTCATAGGGGTGCTGGTTGGAGTCTCAGCTGTTCCACTTCTGATCCAGCTGCCTGCTGATGGCCTGGGAAGGCAGCAAAGGATGGCCCAAGTGTTTAGGCCCCTGCACCCATGGGGGAGACCTGGAAGAAGCTCCTGGCCTTGGCCTGGCCCGGCCCAGCCCCAGCCATGGCTGTCATTTGGGAAGTGAATGAGTGGTTAGAAAATCTTTCTCTCTCTCTCTCTGCTTTTCAAATAAACAAAATAAATCTCACCTTCAGCATCATTACACTGGGGTTAAGTTTCCATCCCATGTCCTTGGCACAGCCCTGGCGAGCCAGCACAGGACCTCTGTCTCTATCTGCACAGTGGCTACAAGGACCCCTCAGGGCTCAGCATGAGATAACATGGAGTCTGTCCATGAACCCTGTGCCCTCGGCAGAGCCCGTGTGGTCATCAGGTCCAGGCTTAGAGTGAGACAAGTGGAGCATGCAGGTTGGCCACCAAATTCAAGGCAGTGCCAGAAATGTCAGGGGTTGAGTAAACCGAATGTCAGATTTTGAAGTAACCCAAGTTGTCATTTCTTTGACTGTCCGACCTTGTTAAGCAATAGGAATCGTCATTTCTGAACCAGCCACAGTTCCCAGATGCTGGGGCCTAGGGACGTGGTTTATACGGACTGACAACAGTACGTGAGCAGATTGGCACTGTGGAGCTTCATTTGATCATTTTGTTTTTAAGCCTTAGTTTTTAAAAAATAGATTTATTTATTTATCTGTAAGGCAGAATAGATCTTTCATCTGCTGGTTCACTCCCTAAAGGGACACAATGGCCTAGGCTGGACCAGGATGTTGCCAGGAGCCAGAAACTCCCTCGGGACTCTCATGTAGGAGACAGGGGCCCTAGCACTTTGGAGCATTTCCCACTGCCTTCCCAGGAGCATTAGCAGGGAATTGGATCAGAAGTGGAGCAGCCAGGACTTGAACCGGTGCTTCGATTTGGGATCCAGCATCACCAGCTGTGGCTTAAGCCACTGTACCACCACATCCCCTGTCCTCAGGTTTGAAGCTTTGGTAATTTCGTCCACTTGGTCCAACACGTGAGATGCTGTTTTGGTGAGTGTATACGTAAAGGGGCACATTCCTCCATTAGCGTCAAGCCCTAATGTGGCTCCATGCGGTACTGTGCTTGGCTCTGTCCAAGTCTCACGGGCTCAGCAGGTGGCAGGAAGAGTCCCAGCAGTGCAGTGGCAGCCTCAAAGGTGAAGGTGGCTTTTCTTCTCTGAAGACGTCTCCCCCTGGAGGTTTGTGTGCGAGGCTCGAGTCGGGGCAGATTGTCCCCAGGGAACATCACTGGGTCAGTGGGTGACGCTGGGTGAGCTGTGATGATAAGTGGGCGAATCAGTGTGTGCGCCCTGGCTGTGATGCCGGTGCCATGATGGTCAGAGGTGTCCTTGCTTTCCGGAGAGACATTCTGAAGCTACAGAAGGTGGATGACTTCCTCTCCAGAGTTCTGGTAGAGAAGCCGCTGTGGGCATGCATGCACGTGGGCACGTGTGCGTGTGCTGGAGGAGGCACTGATAAAGCAGAGGGGACGCCGTGTGAACCGGGGGTGGGGCATCTGGGGAAAGGCTTTACAGGAGCTCTCTGTACTTGGCTTGCAACTTTTCTGAAAGTCTGTGATGAATTGGAAAGACAGACTGAAACAGAGAGACCGGGTTGCCGAGGGAGGGTGGGTGCGGGGGGCGGGGGGCAGATCCTGCCTCTCCTGGGACCTCCGTCCCAGCCCTGTCCTCATCGGCTCTTGGCTGCAGAGAGGCCCCTGCTCACCTGGCCTGGGGCAGCCCCAGCCATGGCTGCCATTTGGGAAGTGAATGAGTTTAGTTCACTGGTTTGGTTCTCAGGGTCGCCCTCCCCACCTGGGAAGGCGCCTCCTTTGTTTGTTCAGCAATAGTCTCCTCCAAATGTCAGCTCCGTGGCACATTGTCCCCCCTGCCCTGTCCCCATCCCTGTGCCTGGCGCACAGTAGATGCTGCATGAGTATCTAGGAACCATGGCGAGTTCAGGGTGTTTCCACTGGTCCCCTCCCCCCACTCCCGGTCCCCACACTTGCCAGAGGACTTGGAGCAGCCAGTCCCCTGCTGCATGCCTCAGTTGCTACATCTGTACCCATCTTGAAGCTCTTGGGTCCTGTGATGCACAGAGCCTGAACTGCTGTATAGGCCAAGTCCCCTGGTGCTGGCCCCTGCCCCAGGCTTGCCCCCACTGGCTCTCTGCGGGAGCAGACACAGATGGTGAGAACAGTGCTGAGGCTGGTGGCCCCAGAGGGGCGGGTCCGCAGTGCGAGTGAGCTCACTGCTCCCCAGGGTCCCTCCCTCTGTCCCAAAGGCAGGCAGGTTTTGAGCTCAGCACCTTTGGCAGGAAACAGTATCTGCCTGAAATTGAATAACATTGTCTTGTTTTCATGGTAACCTCTACTTCGAGCAAGTGATACTGGTTTTCCATTTAGGGGACTGATATAAAGTTTCCTTTTCAAATAAATGTTTTCAAAGGGGATAAGGCCAGTTAATTGGCTATTGTGTGCATTGCTTCAAACTCTGCTGTTGAGAGTGGGTCGCGAGCTTGGGAGCGGCAGGACACTCCGGTGGGAGCCGCAGCCTGAGCTCCGGGCTTTGCCCAGATGCAGGATTTTCCTCGACGCTTCTTCTCCTTCAGTGTTTGCAAGTGGCCTGCAGGAATATTGTTTTACAGGCCGTCTGTTCAGAGCTCGTCCTCACTAGATCCATGCATTGCCCGTGTTTCTTGAGTGTCCTTTTGTCCAGGGCCCCCTTCCTTTCCTATTCACGTGGTTAAGTTGTTGAAGAACCGGAACCACTTTCCTTTAGTGAGTTCGACTTGCAGGATTCAGCCTATGGCCGACCCCAAGGCGGCAGTTAGCCTGTTCTTGTGTGTCCTGTAGCTCCTGGTCACTGGAAATTAGTTGGAAGAGCTTTTAAAAAAAGCCCAACATTGGGGTGTGGTGGGTAAAACCGCCTGCAATGCTAGCATCCCATACATGTACCGATTTGAATCCTGGCTGCTCCATTTCCGATCCAGCTCCCTGCTAATGTGCCTGAGAAAGCAACAGAGGATGGGCCAAGTTAGGGCCCCTACATCCATGTGGGAGACCTGGAGGAAGCTTCTGGCTTCTGGCTTCAGCCTGGTCCAGCCCTGGCCATTGCAGCCCTTTGGGGAGTGAATCAGTAGGTGGGAGATTCTCTCTCTCTCTCTCTCTCTCTCTCTCTCTGTAACTCTGCCTTTCAAATAAGTAAGTAAAATATTTTTTTCAGAAAGATGTATTTATGGCGTTGTGGTGCCATAGGTTAAGCTACTGTTTGTGATGCTGGCATCCTGTACCCAAGTGTCACTTCCAGTCGTGGCCACTCCACTTCCAATCCAGCTCTGTGCTAGTGTACCTGGAGAGCAGCAGATGGTCCCAGTGCGTGGACCCCTGCCGCCCATGTGGGAGACCGGGGTGGAGTTCCAGGCTCCTGGCTTTGGCCTGACGCCATTGTGACCTTGTGGGGAGTGAACCAATGGTTGGAATTCCTCTCTCTCACTCCCTCCCTCCCTCCCTCCCTCCCTCCCTCCCTCTCTCCCTCCCTTCCTCCTTCTCTCTCTCCCTCCCTCTCCCTGTCACTCCATCTTTCAATATTTATTTATTATTTGAAATCCAGAGTGACACAGAGAGATACAGAGAGAGAAAGAGATATTTTCCCATGTGTTGAGTCAATCCCCCAAATGGCTGAAACAACCAGGTCTGAGCCAGGCAGTAAGCTAGGAACCAGGAACTCCATCTGGGTCTCCAGCGCAGGTGGTAGGAGCTCAGATACTTGGCCTATCATCTGTGACTTCCCAGGGTCGTTAGCAGGAAGCTGGATCCAAAGTGGAGCAGCTGGGACTCGAACCTGTGCTCCAACATGGGGCGCTGATTTGGTGAGCAGAAGCTTCTCCCACTACGCTACAACACCAGCCCCAAGCTAGGGAAGCTTGATTGGAGCGGGGTTCAAGTTTTTCATCAATTGCCTTTAAGATAAAATATTAAGTTCATACTGGAATGGTCCACAGAGAGTATGTGTGATACAGCGGGGGGACTGTCTGTGAATGGAGGAAAGCAGCAGAGAAGAGGTGGGCAGTGGCCCGACCAGGAGATGACCTGGAGGTGCTGGGTGGAACAGAGGCAGGGAGGCTGGTGAGGTGGCGAGGCCCTGGCCCTCGGGGATGGAGCTCTGTGTATAGGCCCCTGTGCATGTGTTGTGAGGGACGGGGCACCGGCCTGGGCTTGTTCCAGCTTATCTCCACCCGAGGAAGTAGCTGCAGGGGAGACCTAAAGGTGTACAGGGAGAGCACACACCCAGGCATGAGTGCAGGCAGCCGCTCTTCACCACGAAGGAGGGGCTGCTGCCCCGACTGCATTGGGGTTGTCCTTTCTTTCAAAGAGAAGGGTGGTGACCTAATTGTATATTCAAATGGGCGGATTTTGGGGCAGGGCTGCTGTGTGGTCTGGTGCATGATGGAAGTGAGGCTCAGGTGCATGATGAGGAGTGGTTGTGCCAGTTCTGCAGTCATGTAGCTTATTTCCAACGGGCACATGTGGAAAAGGGGTTGGGTTTGGGGGGGTTGGGTGTGTGATCAATGCTGTGGCAGTCCTAAGCCTCTCCTCATTAACTAGCTACCTGCACACACAGAGACACACATAGACACATACATGCACAGACACATACACAGACACACATATACATGTGCACATAGACACACATGTGCACAGATACACGTGCACACGTGTGACCACAGAGACACATGTGAACACAGAGATGTGTGTGCACAGAGACACACACTCGCATGACTACATGGACAACATGCATGCACAGACACACATGCATACACACAGGCACACATGCACACACGGTCAAGGGGAGGCTTCTTATTGGGGTCCATTGACTTTCATTCCAGCACCCAAAGAGCCAGGTTCAAGGGCCTCAGCATAGCGTGGGGTAGAGGGTGTGTCTTTTCCTTTGCTAAGGAGCAAGGGAATGGGCATGGCCTGCCACAAAAGGGATCTGGGTTGGATATTTAGAAGGATTTTCACTCCGACTAGAATGCATTTTAGAGCAAAATTGCCCAGATTCCATTCCTAAATCTCGCAGCCCCTGCTTGTGTAAACCCCCGGCGTGTTGGCAAACCTGTCTGTGCCTGGGAATGAGTAGCATGTGCCTTGTGTAGTGGGCACGGGTGAGCTGAGTTCATCCCTCTTTGAGAGCAGGTGACATTTATCTTGCAGTAACCACCAGGATTTCTGTTATTACTGGGTTGGTGGTGAGCAGTCTCATCCCAGGAGAAAGACACACACACACAGAACCAGTGCACACTTCCCACCCACACTTCTTCCCCGCAAATGGCAGCAGCCAGGCTGGAGCTGGGAGCTGGGAACTCAGTCCGGGTCCCCTCGTGAGTGGCAGGGACCCAGCTCCTTGAACCATCTCTGCTGCCTCCCAGGGCGCCCACTAGCAGGAAGCCGGAGTCAGGAGCCAGAGCTGGGACTTGAACCCAGGTTCTCTGCAGTGGGACATAGGCATCGTGAGTGCTAGGCTGACTGCCTGCCCCACCTGGAGGAGTTGGAGACCAGAGGCTGGGAAGGGCAGGGCTCCTTGTCTGTCCACCATCTCTGTGCAGCCTTCAGAAGTACATTCGCAGGGCACAACTCCTTCATGGGCTTTGATCCTCACCCGCTCCCCCAGGGCAGTGCTTGCATTCTCTGTAGTTTATGGAGAAGACGTGGACGTAGCAAAGGGGCCGTGAGGAAAGCCTTGTAAGGACCAACAGCCAGTGCAGCTCAGTGGCATGGAAAGGATGCAGACGTCAGAGCCAGGACCCCCACCTGGGTCAGAGCTCAGATATGCTGTGTCCTTGCCGTGGGACCCCAGGGCAGCCCCTCGCCCTTCCGGGCCTCCATCTCCAACATGGAGGGACTGGACTTGGGCCTCCGTTGCTTATGTTGTCTGGCTTTCCTAAGAGGACGGTCTAGGCACAGACCCTGAAGGTCTCTGCACTGTCCAGACCTCAAAAGAGTAGACAGGGGGGACAAGCTGTCATTCTGACCCATGCCAGTGTCACAGCCTGCCTCCTGGAGCTCTGTGTGTCTCATAGCCTGGCCACCTGGGGCGGGTTCCAGTCCTAGGATCTGTCTGCCCTCACCCCAGTTGGGCACCACCCTAGCAGGTCCCTGGAGATGCCCAGGATCCTACTGCTTCCTCCTGCGCCAGACCTCAGTAAGCTTGTGCAGCTGTCTCCCTCCTTCCTGTTGGAGGCCTGGGGCAGCTGATGGGCGGAGCAGACAGAGAGCAGAGGCTAGCTCCGGATCCCACCCTGGGCAGTCACCTGGCTTCTCTGAGCCGCCTTTTTTCCTCATTTGCAAGAGGAATTGAGAGAGAGAGGTGCTGGTTGATTCCTTCAGCAGATCTGCACTCATGAGCTCCTCCTCTGTGCCAAATCCTATGCTGGGAGCATGAGAAACTGATCAGCAAAGCATGTGTCCACCCTTAGGTCACTCCCAGGCTGGAGTTTCCAGCCTTGCAGGGGCGGGGAGGGGCCCCAAGCATCCCCGGTGTTGAAGCAATCACAGGCAGCTCCCAGGAGGAGGGGCTGCTAAGTAAATTCTAGAGACTGAACAGGAGCAGAGGATTCCAGGGCCGGGCTGCAGGCTACTCAGCTGCCAGTGTTAAACCCGACTGTGTCGCAAGCATCGAAACACCCAGAGTGTCAACGTAAAGATCTGGGTTTCTGACTCCTGGAAACCAGAGGCAGGTTGCTGACTCCGTCAGCAGCACTTAGCAGGCGCTGAGCACAGCTGTCACTGGGCAGAGTCGCGGCCACTCTGACTCGCCTGAGCACCCCCACACCTGCTCCCCACCAGCGCTCGCATCACCAGAAGTGGCCTGAATATGCAGAATTCCTGGTCTGAGTAGGCAGAACTGAGAGCTGGGAGGGCTGGGTATTTGTGGCTAGGGTGCGGGCCATTTGGGCGTGTCAGAAACCCGGTGTAGGTGGCAGAGGGCCGGCTCACCCACCGTGGTGAGGCCTTGCGCCCTTGTCTGTCGGTCACCCATGGGGAAGCATTGGGTGTTAGAATGACCCTCATAGTAGACAGTGGGAGAAGGGCCTGGGGACCGGAAGATGGCTGGAGCGGGCACATAACTCCCCAGAGCGTGGGGAGAGGCCAGTGTGTGGCCCCTGTTCCCCTGACTGCTGTGTGCCCATTTCATGGATGAGACTCGTGGGCGAGGAGTGGTAGCTCGTCCTAGAAGTAGAGGCAGCTGGTGGAGGGTTTTCCAACACCCAGACCACAAACAGCCCACCGCAGGCAAGAGCAACAATTCCAGCGGGACCCCGAGGCTGGGCTGAGGCTCACATGCCCTCACTAGGCTCCCAGCCCAGGGAAGTCTCATGCCCCTGCACAAGGGCCTCGCCCGTTGACCCCCACCCCTGTGGCTGCTGCCTCCTGCAGGCGTGCACAACCCCTAAGCCAAGTTCACAGTGGCATTGGCATCTCCCAGGAAACACCTCTCCTTTTCTTTTCCTGGGTGTCAGCAGGCTGCATGAGTCACTGGGCAGAGGCGGCCTGGGACCATGGGGCCGGGAGGAGGGGAGAGCTGTGGGCGCAAATATTTCCACGCAGACCCGCCCTCGCTCCCCCTGCCTCTTGCTGTGGCTCCCAGTGTCCTCCAGGGGAAAGAGGAGGAGAAACAGTCCCCGCGTGCCACCAGCACCCACCAGTGCCAGGGGCTTTAAAAAGAAATGATGCTGGGCACTCTCCCTGCTGTGGAAACTCGGGTGCTCTCTGCACGAGCCAGCTCGTGCTGCCCTACGATGCTGCAGTCTCCCGGCCAGCGTCACACAGTTTTGGAGGTTGGGGATCTTACGCCCATTTTGCAGAGAGACCTGAGGCTCAGAGAGATGCAGGAACGCGTGTGGCACTAAGGGAGTCACAGACGAATAAGAAGTCTGTCCCGTTCTCAAGGACAAGCCACTCTAGGGTGCAGACAGACGGAGTGTGATAAGTCAGTGTTCGGTATACCATCTAGCTTGGTGCCTCAGTTTCTGCACCTATAAAATGGAAATAATGGAATCTAACCCCTGCTAGGGCTGCCGAGAGCTGGGAGAGGATGTGCGACTGGGTGGGCAGCCCCTGCCTCCAGCCAGACCACCTTGCTCAGCTTCTGCTGTGTGGCGCCCGTACCCTGTGGCAAGTACACACAAGCCTCCAGCCTGGACAGGAACGGTGGCTTCCGGAAGGGGCCACTAGGGCCTTCTGAATGCGGGACTTAAAGGGTCGTCTCCACGGAGGAGGATGTGGGAGGTGGCTCACGGGTCGGCAGCTTCCGGTGTACCCCCACAGCTTTCCTACGCTCTCAGAAGTCTCCCCTACCCCAGCCCAGCCACAGAAGCAGCCTTTCGAGAGCCAAGAGCTTGGAGCAGCCATCATGCCCATCGTTGTGCCTCATTTGTCCCATCAGGAAAGTGGGTGGAGGGAGGCCATGGCATGATGCCGTTGGAAGGGAGGGGAACACAGCTGGTCACAGCCACAGCGAGGTGCAAAAGCTTTAGGCCCAGAGGTCCCACAAGCCCTTGGGCCCCTGGTCCTGGAGGCTTCCTTTCTAGCCTTACCCCAAAATACACTTGTCTCTGAGGTCACTTCCCGATCCAGAAGTGCCACGCACCTCTCTACGTGTGTGGCACTGAGCAGGCATGCCAGGTGCATGTGACAAATTCTCCCAACTGGGTGATGAACGTGGCCGGGGGCTGAGTTCACGTCCCCGGGGGTCTGCCCCAGAGCTTGGAGGTGTAGGGCCCAGGAGATACAGGGAAGTGGAGCCTAGCGGGCACCCGGCGTGATCCAAGGGGCAGTCCTCAGATTTGTACAGACCACAGCAGGCCATGGGTAGAAACCTGGGGGACCAGGGGACGGGAAGGCTAGGAGAATGCTGCAGTAGGGACATCACTGTGGTCACCTGGAGCTCACCCGCAAGCCAGAGGGACTGGGGCCATCCCAGACCAGTCAGGAGTGAGTGCGGAGATGGATGGGTGGGCGGGTGGGGGAGGGACGGGGTGGATGAATGGAGGGAAATGGGTGGATGAATGGGAAGTCGGGTGAGGGCACAGCTGGATGGACGAGAGGAGGCAAGGGCAGGAGATGTGCCTGGGTGACTGAGCGCATGCAAGGTTGGCTGGGAGGCTGCGGGCCCCTGGGGTGGAGTCAGCAGGAGGCTTTCAGTCCCAGGACAGTTGTGCAGAAACGCGAGGTCGGCACACGGGCTGACAGGGGAGTTAGGCTAAGGGAGTTTCCTTAGGTCAGGTGTGGCTTGGTGGGACTGGCACGCTGAGAAGGGAGCGAGCTCCCCATCACTGGAGGTGTTCAAGTTGCAAAAGAACCCCTCTGGCAGGTGGGGGGTCTTGCTGTGGGCTCTGCTTGTCTCCTCTGATGACAAGGAGGGATCTGTTCCTGAGGTCCCCGTCTTGCTTTCAGATCAGGAGTTCTCTCCCGACTGAGGGGCAGCTGCGCATCTGTCAAGCTGTGGGAATCAGGCTGGAATCCGAGACAGAATTCCCATTCTGCGCAGGCCAAGGCAGAGGTCCCACCAGGGACAGAGCCTGGCCTGAACCACCCTCCCCCGCGCCACTGCCCCGAGAAAGGTGCTCCAGCCTGTCTGTGCCTATAGGCCAGTGTCGCCCCAATCGGAGCCTCCACTTCATCTTGGCAAACGGAGCCATGGTGCCTACTGGACAGGGCGGCTGTCCGCCACGCCCAGGGCCCCCCCCCCAGGTGCCAGGCTCTGGGCCCACCTGCTCTCCTGGGGGACTTCCTGGGGGCTGTGGGTGGGGAGAAGTACAGCCTGTGACCGTTGACCTTGAACCGTGAGTCAGTGTCCCTGGGGGCCCTGCCCGGGAAGCCCCAGCTGCCTGCTCTGGGCTGGGCCTGGGAGCAGCTGGTGGGAGCGAGGGGCGGGGGTGGGGTGAGGCTCAGCTGCCCAGAGGATCCCCAGCCCTTCAGCCCCCCCCCCCGCCCCCCACTGCTGCCTCTGGACCCTGATGTGGCCTCACCTCCCACCTCTAGCACCTCCCAGTCTGTGACGTCCCCTGTGTGTGCCTCAGTTTCTTCCCATGGAAAATGCAGTGAGTGGTGAAATCCGCATGTTGCGTTCTATGGGAGACGTGGGCTGTAAACCTGGGGGGAGGGGCAGCTGAGTCCCAGAGGGCCCAGCTCCACCCAGTATCCCCCCCCGCACAGAAGTGGCCTGGCCAGGGCTGGGAACTGTCCCGAGGGGCAGCCCTGATTTTGTTTTGTTTCTGTTTTTCTTTTTTGTCCGGCCCAGGCGCTCCCTGACAGCCCCTTCTCAGTCCTGGTCCCTGGGTGGGCCGGGCTGCGGCCACAGGGTGGTGTTGGGTTTAGGCCTCTGGGGACCTGGGGGAGGATGTGGGCCCGCCCTCGCCTCCCGCCCGTCTTCCTCCCCAAGGCTGCCTCTCCTGTCGCAGGCCAGCCTCTGGACGCACGGCCAGCCCAGCCCGGGGCTCGGCTCTCCCTCACCGGGCAGACGCCCCTCACTCGGCCCGCCCTGCGTGACTCACTGCTCCCCTGGCCCGCGGCCACTGCTCTCTCTTGGCAGGAGGCAGGCGTAAGATTGTGCAGAAGCCGCGGGGTCTGGTGTGTGAGAGCTGCTCGGCCAGAGTCTGGAGCAGCCGGACAGGACCAGCGCGCACGGGCTGGCCTGGGGACAGCCAGGCTGGTGGCTCAGACCTGCGGCGACCTCTGGGAGCCAGCGCCTCCCCAGCTCCCCTGGCTTTTGGGCTGTTGGTTTCTTCTCACCACCATGAAGAAGGAAGTGACCTGAGCGCACACTAAGACAGCCGCCCCCTGCCGGGAGGAGACCTGGGGCTGGGGTGGCCCCTGGGCCACTCACTCCCCTACCGCGCCAGGGATGAAGGGGGATGGCAGCGCCGTGTGGAGCCTCATGTGGAAGTACTGCATCTCTGTGAGGACCCTCAGGTACCGGGGACGTGGGGCAGCTCCGCCGAGAGGACCGGGCGGCTGCGTGGGAAGGAGCAGGGATGGAGCGCAGGAAAGGCTGTGCCTGGTGTCCGTGGGGAAACTTGGCAGTGCCTAGCGGGGAGGGAGGCAGGCGAGCAGAACCAGGGTCAGGGCACGTGCTGGCGTCCGGGGGAGCGCGTGCTGGGGGCAGGTACAGTACGCACAGGTCCAGCGTCCATTACATAACACACTGGCCCTGGGCACAGCTGTGTGACCTTGGCCCTGCTCCCTCGCCTCTCTGAGCCTCTTCCCCATCAGAGAAGCGGGGCTGCAGCTCTGCCTCCTGGTGACTTTCCGTGAATGTGGATGGCAGTTATCGCGCATCTCAGGCTCAGGCACCTGGTGCCCAGGCGTGACCCTGGGTCTCGGCGTTGTCAGTGGTGCGAAGCGGCTTCGTCATCCTCAAGCCAAAGTTTCCCATCTACAGATCCCTTTGGGCTGAGGGTGAGGGTTCCGTGAGATCACGTTCAGTCTATAGGGTGGTCCTTGCTGTGGTCGCTGTGCCCAACGGCTGGAGGAAGGGGGAGTCGCGGGGAGCAAGCCAGCCCCCACCTGGTGTAGCCACAGCTGGTGCAGCTGTCAGAGGATTCGGGGCAGGAAGCAGGAAGCTGTGTGGCTGGGTGTCCACACGTGCAACGCGGGATTGCGCAGGCGGTGTGTTTGTGTGTGGGAGGGCTTAGGGCAGCCACCTATTTGGAAAATGCCATCAGATCTGGAAGCCACCAACAGGAGTCTCATGTTTTTTAAGGGGAAGTTTTACACTGGGTAAGGGATTGGAAGATTCCCCTTCCCTCTTTCCTCCCTCACTCCTTCTACATTAACCCTAACCCTCCTCCTTTCCTCCCTGCCCTCCCCCCATCCCTACCTGCTTCCCAAAGTGTTTGTGACAGCCTGCAGGAAATGCCTACAAGGAAATAACTACTTGAACCTCAGGACCAGTTAAAGCACAGTCTGGAATAGGATGCCATGATTCAGGGTGAAAAAACAAACAAAACAAAAAAACCAGGGATACGATATGCAGGGTTCTGAGTTTGTTCTGTTGAGGCCAAAAAAAAAAAAAAAAAAAATTGTGGCACTTCCTGGCAGCCGAAGGGAAAGGGGAAACCCAATTATACAGGTCCCTCTCACTGTAGTAAGAAATTGTAGTTATGCTGCTGAGCAAGAGGCTCTGGGACTCGGGGCCTCGGGCTGGGTGCTGGGCCTTGTGCTTAGACAGGTTTGGGTGGAGCTGGCCAGGCAGTGAGGCTGAGGGTTCTCCTGGGCTGGGGCTGCCGGGGGGCAGAGGGAATGTAGAACGCTCACCCCCACCTGGAGTGGGTGAGTGCCCACCTCTCCCCTCCCAAGCTCTGGGGCAGACCTCCTTGATGGGAAGCTTGGAGGTTGGGTGAGGAGGAGGAGCCCCGGGGCCAGCGCCCTGGGGGCTTTTTGCTGTCACCACAGCTGGGTCTTCCCACATCGCATTCTCTCCTGAGGTTCCGGGAACTGGCACTCTGCAGACCCAAGGGCTGTTGACAGGATGTGGCGGGCCTGGCGCCAAGCTGCCATGCTGGGGCCAACCCCTGTGCCTCTGAGTTGCCGTCTGCCCACGCGGTCTCTAAGGATCCCGGTCGCTGGCCTCTCCGTGCCTCGGTTTCCCCCTCCAGAAACTGAGAACAGGCACGCAGCCGCCCGACGGGGCTGTGGGCAGAGCCTCAGGTGCTCATGAGCTGTGTTCTCTGAGTGTGGCCATTGGAAGCTCTGAGGTGGCCGTGGGCAGGCCATCCTTGCGGGGGTGGCCCGAGCAAGGGTGTGTGGCCGCCTCGCCAGCATGGGTGGAAGGGCAGCTGGGGTGGGTGTGGGCACCCTAATTGGCACTGCGGTTGCCCCAGACCCACACTTAACGCCTATAAGCACCTGGCACCTGTGTGTTTAGCTGGGGAAGCAGGGGCTCCACTCTCTCTGGACCCCCCATTTTGTCGGGGGCTCCAGAAAAGATGAAGGCCAATCCCAAAGTTACAATGACAGACAGAGAGCAGCCAGGGCAAGCCCTGGGCGGCATCCCAGCCCCCCACACCCCCGCCCCGGCTGCCAGGGAAGCCCTGAGTCAGCAGGACCTGCGGCCCGAGTCAGAGCTGGCGGCAGCCGCAGGGACAAATTGGAGGGTTGTGATCGGAGAGCGCATACTTTCCCACTTGCGTCTTCAGATTCCCCTGTGCGTGAGCCTGTCCCCCTGGCCGGGTCCCACTCCCATCTGGAGAAGCACGAGTGTGTGCTGGAGCTGCTGCCGGCGAGCCGGCCGGCTTGGCACTCTGCCAGGGCGCTCGGTGCTAGGGGCAGGGTCCCTGGAACTTTAGCCCTGGGTTGCTGAGAGGGGCCGCCCCGGCTCTGGGCCATCTCCTGGACAGAACGGCTCAGGAACTGGGCACACCGGGGTCCGAAGCCAGCCACGGTAGGTTGTTGATGTGCAGTCTTGGGCAGGTTGCTAAGCCTCTCTGGGCTGCTTCCCGGCCTGCCAAGTGGGGAGAGCCGTGCCAGTGGGGCGGGCCTCTTGGCAAGAGGATCACCGGGTCACGCTGGCGTGGCACATCCGTGGGACCCTCCCCCTGCCACCCGTCCCTGGTGCATCTGAGCCTGGGGGATTGCGGTGGGGGGGCAGAGTGATGAAATAGGAAGAACGTAGGCTTTCGAGAGAGCTGCCTGAGTTTAAACCCGAGCAGCCCCTTCCTCCTGCCGAAGTGACCTTAGCCACATCTGAAGCTTAGTGACGCCATGCCTGTAAGCCACCCGGGCTTGGCAGGTGCTGTGGAGGTGCGGCTGTTTGTCCTCATCTGGGACAAGGTCATAGTTGGCAAGGGTGGCTGTGACCCTGAGCCGGCTTCTGCCGCCTCGGCTGGCCCTTCACCGGGCACTCCCCCTCGGGACCCTGCCCCTCCCAGGATTTCCTGGGGGTACTGAGCATCCCCCCGGTAAATCCTCAGCTTCTCACTGGCGGGTCAGACAGAAAAACTGCTTTAGCACCTAGCATTATCTGGGGAGAAAGAAAGATGGCTTTGTGCCTTGAGTGCCAAGGGGTGCCGGAGTCTCCACTGGCCGGGGCAGTCTGTTGTGACACACAGGGTCATCGTGCTGAGCCAAACAGACCCTGCCCCTCCCCCACCGAGGCAGCCTCTGGGCAGGAGGGCTGGGGAGCAGCTGGCAGCTGGGCTCCAAGATCATCCAGGCGGCCTCCGGGACCATTAGCCATCTGATGCCCCGCGGCGGGAGGCCTGCGGGGCTCCCCCCGGGACGGGGTGCTCACTGCCTCCCAGCCTGGGTGGGCCTGGGCAGCTCCGGCACAGGGCAGATCCTTCCTGCTTGGAGCTGGCAACTCCCTGTGATTTCACAGCCACCCCCCTCCACACGCAGTGGGTGGGCCTGCCCTGCGCGCTGGGTCCCCAGTCCATCCGCTGCCTTGTCCTGGGACAGCCGCAGTGCCAGGACAGCCTGCTGCTGAGGACAGGGTCGCCAGCCCCCTCCCCGGCCTCTGCTCCTCGCCGACATGCAGGGGCCAGGGCTGCGAGTAGGATGGAGCAGGAGACCCCTTGCTCGGGCCTGGCCCAAAGGACAAGGGAGGTTTTTCCTGGCTGCTGTCGCCTTTCCCACCTGGCCGCAGACCGCTTGTGCTGCCCCGTTGTCTCCGAGCGTCCCGCCCCTGCCACTATTGGGTCCTTATGCTCTGGCCCTGGCCCTGTGCCAGCTGCTCGGGGGGTGTTTCTGTGTGCGGCACTGTCCCCCAGCCCGGGAAGGAACCTGATGCTGGAGGGCTTCTGGGAGGAGGGGCCATGGCAGAACAGCACTTGGCTACGGAGTCTGTGGCTTCGTTGGTGTGAAATGTCCGGAGCAGGCACAGTGGCAGAGATGGAAAGTAGCTTAGTGGGTCCCCAGCTGGGTGGGGTGGGGGCTGAGTGGATGAAAATGCTAAGTGGAGATTCTGGTGACGGTTGCCATCTCTGGGAATACAGGGAAATCACTGGGTTGCGCACTTTCTGCAGGTGCATTGTGGGACAGGTGAATTATATCTCAATCTAGAAAGGCAAAGAAGTTAAAGACCAGTCTGGGGAGGTGGCCTTGAGTGGAGACTGACAGGAAGGAGCGAGCTAGTGGAGTCCTGGGGAAGCAGGGATCCGGGCGGATGGCACAGCACATGCAAAGGCCCTGAGGTTGCAGTGTGCCTGGCGTGTGTAGGGGAGGAGGGAGGAGTGGTTCCTGCAGCTGGCAGGGCCGGACCCTGGTGAGGGCATGATTCGTTTACTGGGCTTGGGGTGACAGGGCAGGGTTTGGAGGGAGAGGTGATTCTTGTTTTAAGGCCATTGCTCGGGCTACTGTGCAGAAATGGGACATGGAAAGGGAGGTGGGGGACCAGTCGGGTGGGTGGCTGCTGTCGGCAAGAGCGGGCATGGTGACTGAAACCCAAGGCAGGAGACAGAGTGGCCAGCGATAGCAGTGGGGATTCATATAGAGCCGGGCTCACCCCCAGGTGGGGGCAAGGAGAGGACTCCTTGGGTGAGGGGCCTGGATGTGGCCTGCAGGAGTCGGGGATGGGCTGGGCAGGGGGCCCACAAGGTGAGTTGGGAGGGGTAGGCAGGTTCTGTGCACGGCAGACTCAGAACCCCTGCCTGGGGGTTAAGGGGACAAAGCTGCCCGGCCCCTCCCACCTCGGGTCCCGTTTGGGCCACAGCTACTTTGAGGGTAAGTAGGACGCCCTCTCTTCAAGGCTGCCTGTCACACTGTCTTTGTCCTGCTGGCCGGGACTGGCCCCAGTGCGAGGGTAGTCCCAGGCGGCCAGAGACCAGCCGGGCCCTGTGCCCTGGACGCAGCGGCCCCGCCGAAATGCAAGTGGCCCCGAAACGCGATCGGCCGTGGGAGGCTGGCCAGGAAGGCAGCTGTATTATTTATGGACTGGACCAGTCCAGCGAAGCCATTAGGACCTGCCAGACCTGGAAGGAGCCCCCTGGGCAGTGCCCAGAGGCCAACTCGGGGGGGCAGGCAAGCGCGCAGGCAGGTGGGGGCCCTGGGGTGCCCGGCACCCGCTCGCGGGAGGTGTGGCTTCCTGGATGCTGACCTAGCAGGGAGCAGGCAGGAAGTATACGTCAGGACCTGCCGTGGGGAGGGCCTGCCGCTTGCCCGTGGGGCCCCCTGGGACTCTGCCCTGGTGGACCTGCACCCTTTCCCCGGGGAAGCTGTGAGTACCCCCGCCTGGCCCGGGCACCTGGGAGGGGCTGGTGGCTGTCGGGGCAGCCTGCTGGGGTGCGGGTCTTGGGAACTGCTGTCTGCGTTCTCGCTGCTTCTCAGGGCTGTTTCTCATGGCCCTGAACGCTTAGGGGCCCAACCCAAGGCCCAGGAGCCCCACATCCCCCCTCCCCCGCCCTTGCAGCTGCTTAGCAGGGCAGCCTCAGCCCCAGGGACACGTCCCGTCATCCTGGCACATAAGCCCAGAGCTGGGCCCTGCCCCTCAGCTCACTTTGGTGGCTGCAAGCGTCCGTTCCTTCCCCGCAGCCCTCACAACCACCCTGAGGAAGAAGGGACTCTGGACTGTGCCCATTTTGCAGCCGAGCAAACTGAGACCCCAGTTGCCCATGGCAGAGGAGCAGAAGCTTCCCAGCCCCCAGGGTTCCCACCTGCTGAGTCAATTCTGTGTAAAGACGCTGCTGGTGGGCGGGTCTCCTCCCCACCCCCCACCCCAGTCCCGGCCATTTCCTCATCTGGGCGTGTCCCTGGGACTCTCCACCCCCTACTCTGTGGCCTGCTGACAACTCCAGTTTCTTTCTGAAGAAATGCAGCTTGGCCGTGGGCCCCGGTGCTGGGAGTGTGCAGGGGGGCGGTCTCCCGGTGGCACTGTTCCTCAGAAATCCCCCTTAGTAAGGGGGTGGGAGGCCCAGGGTCTTCTGTGCTCCCCGAGTCCTGTTTCCCCCTCTGAGCCGCCCTGGAAGGAAGGCACGTTCCTGTTGGTTACGTGGAAACCCAAGCCCAGAGAGGTGGGGATGTGTGTCGGGTGTCACACAGCCGGCGGATGTGGCGCTGGGGCTGGACACAGAGTGACTCAGAGCCCTGCTTGGTCTCCCGTCTGGGGTGGGGACCGGGTGACTGTTCCGTCTTCCCCGTCGCTGGGTCGCAGTTTTTCCGTCTGTCCTGAGGAGGGGACTGTGTGTCCAGCTGGCCTCTGGGAGCTGGGGCTGGGGTAGGGGAGGCTTGGGGACGGAGGGAGGGCAACCAGGACTGCTCTCTGAGCGTGGCTCGGTGAAGGCATCCCCACATTCATCCATCGAGCTCTGGGATGACTCCAATGAGCCAGGGACGGAGGTCCTAGGAGCGTGGAGGGTCAGGCTTGGGGGTGCAGCTCGGAGCCCAGGGCTCCAGGGAACATGCCTGGGGGCCTGGCCAGGTGCACAGCAGGCCTGTGCCCAAGGCCTGGTGCAGAGCATCCCAGGGGAGGGTGGAAAGGATGTGGCTGGGAGCCAGGACAACTGGGCCCTGGAGCAGGTGCATCTGCTGTGTCCACCCCCTGTGAAATGGCCAGGAGAGGTCAGGAGCCCTTCAGCCCTTCATGATCCCCCCCAATCATTTACCCACTCATCCTTTCAAAGGTGCACCTGCTGTGTCTCACACAAAGGTGATAAAGAAACCAAATGTCCAAATCTCTTGCTCTCTGGGTGTGGGCAGTCAAACCATACACAGCTAAAGCAGCCCAGAGGTCAGCCGTGATGTGCCGGCGGCGCAGGGCCAGCAGACCAATGACAGGGTGGGAGAGTGGCCAGATGTGTTTTATTGTAACAGAGATGAGTGTCTTTCAGAAAATCCATGGAAAATGGAATTTAAGTTTATTTTGAGGGCCATTGATTTGGCTGGTGAGTTAAGCTGTAACCTGCAGCACTAGCATGCCATATGGGCTCTGGTTTGAATCCTGGCTGCTCCACTTCCAGTCCAGCTCCCTGCTTACGTGCCTGGGAAAACAGTGGAGGATGGCCCAAGGGCTTGGACTCCTGTGCCCGCATGGGAGACCAGGAGGAAGCACCTGGCTCCTGGCTTCAGCTTGGCCCAACCCTGGCCATTGTGGCCATTTGGGGAGTGAACCAGCAGATGGAGGACCTCTCTCTGTAAGTCTGCCTTTCACAATAAATCAAATACTTTTAAAAAAAAAGACTAGTTTATTTTTAAAAAGATTTATTTTGTTTATTTGAAAGGCAGAGTTAGATAGAGACAAAGAGAGATCTTTCATCTGCAACTTCACCCCCCAAATGTCCACAATGACGGGGGCTGAGCCAGGAGCCAGGAGCTTCTTCCAGGCCTCCCACAGGGTTACAGGAGCCGTAAGGACTTGGGCCATCTTCTACTGCTTTCCCAATCGCATTAGAAGGCAGCTGGATCAGAAGTGGAGCAGCTGGGACTTGAACCAGCGACCATATGGGATGCCAGAGCTGCAGGCCAGGATTTTAACCCACTAAGCCCAGAACTCCATCTGGGTCTCCCACATGGATGGCTGGGGCACCAGGGCTTAGGCTATCTTCCTTCTGCTTTGCCAGGCACATTGGCAGGGAGCTGGATTGGAAGTGGAGCAGCTGGGACTTGAACTGGTGCCCACATGGGATGTTGGTATAGCAGGAATTGGTCTAATTCACAGAACTACAAAGCTGACCCCCCAAAATAAGTTTGTTTTGGTGCAAAAAAACTAACTTGAAACCTATACATGGTTTCTTCATATTGTACATTTCCCACACCTTTGTTCTTCATGCATGGTGTCTGTATGAAACTACCTGGAGGCAGCTGAGCGTGGGTCAGGCATCCACCCTGCAGCCTCAGCTCACTGAGTCCTTCCTGTGCGGGGCTGCTGGGGGTTCCTGGGGCCCTGGAGAGTGTTTGGAAGGGGGGGGATCGTGAGCCCCACCTGATGGATGAGCAGACCGATGTTCTGTGCCGGTGTGACCACGCAGCTCCTGGAAAGCCGAGGGCACTGAGGCCGGGCAGAGCGTGCGTCCAGACTGTGCGCGTGCAGCATCCAGGGAGCGCCACCGCAGCTTTCAGTCGGGCCTGGGCCCCAAGGCCAGAGGGCGGGGCTGTGGGGTAGTAAAGCTGCAGGTGAAGGGCCCAGACCGTGCCGTGGGGCTCACTTCTGCTACCTGCTTAGCCATGTGACCTCGGGTATGTCAAGCCGCCTCTCTGACCTCCACGTTGTCTGTAAGGGACCCTTCTAGTAGCAAGTGACAAAAAGAAAAACATCCAAACCGAACAAGCATCAGCAGAAAGGGGACTTCTTGCCTCATGGAACCAAATAGTCGGGGTGGGGTGGGGGGAGACATGAGCTTCAGGAATGGCTGGATCCAGGCTCCATCACCTCTGCTTCCCTCCCTCCTGGCTTCACTCAGAGGCAATTCTTTTTTTAATTTTTTTTTTGACAGGCAGAGTGGACAGTGAGAGAGAGAGACAGAGAGAAAGGTCTTCCTTTTTCTGTTAGTTCACCCCCAAATGGCCGCTGCGGCTGGCACACCGCACTGATCTGAAGCCAGGAGCCAGGTGCTTCTCCTGGTCTCCCATGGGGTGTAGGGCCCAAGCACTTGGGCCATCCTCCACTGCACTCCTGGGCCACAGCAGAGAGCTGGCCTGGAAGAGTGGCAACCGGGACAGAATCCGGCACCCCAACCAGGAATAGAACCCCGTGTGCCGGCGCCACAGGAGGAGGATTAGCCTATTGAGCCACGGTGCTGGCCAACTCAGAGGCAGTTCTCTCCATGTGGGCCTCCATGGCTCTGTGCCTGGTGAGTAGCGGATGCTCTGAAAACATCTGCCCTCTCCTTCCATGTGGTGGTCACCAGCCGTGCGACAGGCCAGCTGCAGGGACCAGGCCGCAGAGAACAACACGGTTTCGGTCCTGGGGAAGTTCACAGAACCCAAGGGCAGGTGGGGCGAGAGGAGAGGAAGTTACCACACAGGGCGATGGGGCTGGGAAGGGGGTGAGCTCTGAGGAGCAGCATCAGGGTGCTCCCCTGGAGGGCTTCCCAGAAGAGGCAGCTGCTAGGCTTGGTTTTGAAGATGACAGAGGAGTTGGCCTGGGGAATGGCTTCGAAAAGTTCACAGAAAAGAGAAGAAAAAGATCATTTTATTTTGGTACAAAATGTTTTAAATCCTTGCATAGTTTTTTGGTTTTGTTTTTGTTTTTTTCCTTTCCAAAATACACATTTCCCGTGAGTCAGGTTCAGGACTCGCACATAGCGGGGCTGATCGGGCTGGATTCTTACAGTGCCTGGTGAAGCTCAGAGGTTGGGCTTGGTTCTTGGACCTTGCCGGGGATGGGGGTCACTGGCCTGCATGTGGGTGAGAAGGGAGAATGAGCACTTAGCAAGCGCCTACTGTGTGCTGGCCGCTCCACCTGCTGCCTCATTGTGCCCCCAGGGGGTGAGCCAGCGCGGCCCAGGAGCTTCTGTCAGGTCCGGGAACACACCAGCTGTTCGGGGAGTCACTGCAACACATCTCCCCCAAAACTTAGGGCTCAGGACTCAAGAGCTAGCAGGGCTCTGGGGAGGTCCCCAGGTTCACATGTTGCCACACCTTCCCAGCAGAGTGGCAACTGCCACACCTGGTGTCCGCACCTGCTCCAGAGGCTCATGTAGTAAAACTGACAGGGGCGTGTCCCAGCCAGGGGCTGGGCATAAGGTATGAAGCCAGTGTGAGCCAGCTTGGATCTGAACCCCAGGCTTGCCCCAGGGTACTCACGGGAAGTCAGGCTGAGCCGGTGGGACTCTAGGGACGGCGCCCCCTTGTGGTTGCTGTGACTCCCTGAAGCTCCCCTTGCCTCTGCGAAGTGAGGATGATGTGATGCAGAGTGGGGATTGCATAACGTGTGGGCGTGGCCATGGTTTAGCCTCGGGCCATTCATTGGCAGGGATTGTTTCCTCCAGGGAAATCAATATGTCACGTTGGATCTAGCTTTTATTATTATTTTTTAATTGCCAGTTTTGCAACCCTGGACTTGAGCCACATGGGACGTTGTTGGGTCCCCTGGGGCTGGGCACTGCATCCAGAACCATGCCAGCGACTCAGGAAATGCACCTGATGAGGTCAAAGTTGGAATTTGGGGAATCCTGATTCTATGCAACAAAGTTTATTGAAGAGGCACTCTCTCCTAGGGGGTGGGCAGAGTTTGGGGGGAATCCTGGGGGAGGCGCTAAACCCCAGAGTGGTGGGGAGAGGTCTGGGGGCTCCCTGGGGAGGGTCTGGAGTGTGAGTGAGGGCTGCTCAGCGGAGAGAGGGCAGGAGCTATGGGTGTGGATCCAGACCCCAGGGTGGATCTGGGGAGCAGCAGTCAGTGTTGGGTGGTCTGAGTCTGGGATGAGAGAGAGCCACAGTCCAAGCCACAAAGTGGGGGAAGGGGGCCGGGCCCCGCGTGCCGGCCACTTTCTGTGGGCACAGAGGAGCTGTCGGGGCTTCCAAGGAGGGAGTTATGTTAGCAGGATTCTTTTGGTTGCAAGTAATAAAAAGATAAAGATAATGCTAAGAGAAAAGGCACCCCTGACTGGCTTAAGCCACAGGCTGAATCCGTTGCCTTCTGTTTCACAGGGCTGCAGGTCCGGTTGGATGCAGGAGCTCAGACTGTAGCTCCTTCTCAGGTCTCTTACGGCTCACGATCCTGGCAGAGGGTGTGCTCACAAAACAGACTGAGCGTGGGCCACACGCCCGTCCCTGGGCCAGGGACGTGGGACCTCTGATGGTCACACTTGCTGTTGTGTACAGTCCTGGAGTCGGCTGGCGCACAGTAGATGGGCTGAGAGTGGGGGAGGGGGCCCCCAAAGAAAACTGGGGTGTCTTTCTAGAAGCGGGAGTGGAGGCTGGGCAGGCAGACACGTCCTGCACCCCCACCAGCTGGCTGCCACGCTGGGTGACTGACACACGTCATACACCCCGCCAGCCCTGTGGCGCGGCGCTTGTTCTGATCCCTCTTGGCAGATGAGGCTTTGGGAGGCACGGTCATTGCTGGGGTCACGCTGTTTGCAGATGGCCTCAAATCCTGAATCTGCCGCACCCCAAAGCCCAGGCTTTTCATGGCTTTTAAGGGGAAGCCTCGGGAGCTGAGGTGGGGGACAGCCTGGCAGGGGACTGTAGCAGAGGAGGGGACAGGACAGTGGTGTCTGGCAGAGGGGAGGTGAGTGCGGGCTGTGCGCTAGATCTCCTAGCGTAGCTCTGATTGTCCTGTGCTTAATCAGAGGGCGAGGCTGCTGGTCTAAGAGCAACACTTAGAGCATGCGTAGTCACTCTTGTGCCCCAGCCTTCTGCTGGGGGCGTTCTGGGCCCGGAAGCTCGAGTTACCCAAGCTGTGGGCACCCAGAGCATTTCCGGGGGGGATGTAGTCAAAGGGAGGAGCAGCCCCTCTGGCTCGGGGCCAGGCTGGGGACCGGGTGGGGCGGGGAACCGGCCACTCCTCGCTTCCCCTTTCAGCCCTGAGGTTTCCAGGGCCAGAGCCCACCTCCCTGACGATGTCACAGCCTGTCTTGGCCCATCCTGTCCACACCCTCATTGCACAAAGGAGAAGCTGAGGCGGCCTGGGCACAGTGCGCCTTCAGCTCACTGTCACTGCTTGGGGGAGGGGTCTGACCATCAGGGCCCAGTCCTAGAGAGCAGTGCGAGCCACCTGGGCCGTCTCTGGGCCCCTCTGGGCCCCATTTTGACCTGGAATTCCCTCACAGAAGGGGCAGAGGAAGAAGCCCTCAGGGGGAGTCTGGCCCAGGGCTGGCCCCACAGCCCTTAGGACTCCTTTCTGTGTAGCTGATCTTGCTCAGCCACCTCCTGGAGGTGGGAGAAGGCCGTCCCACCTCCAGGAGGCTGTGGGTAAGCCACTTCCCTTCTCTGGCCTCAGTCATCTAATCTGGAAAGTGGCCCAATAACCAGCATCCCTTCATACACGAGGGAGAGGATGAACCCAGTGCTCAGGTCATGGGATGGAATGTGGGACGTGGGCTGTGTGTCTCAATCCCACCGGGATGCGAGGTATCCCCTCCCCAGACAACCCCCGCCCCTCCACTGGGGGACCATGGAGAGAGTTGTTCGAATGATTCACGCAGCCAATGTTCCCCAGGCAACTACTGTGGGCCGAGCCACCTGGGGCAGGGGAAGACAGACCAGAAACAAGTGAGCAGAGGATTGAGCGACACTGTCGCCCTGAGGGTGGTGAATCGGGATGTGGTAGGGTGTGACTCTGGGGGGGGGGGGCGGCGGTGTGGTCAGCGGGGCCTGTGAGGAGAGGAGCTGAGGATAGAAGGAGGTGCCAGCAAAGAAGGGTGTCCAGCCTGGTGGCAGAGGGAAGAACAGGTAGACAGTCCCCCCAGGATTCAGGTCCAAGGGACAGAGGGGCCCGGGGCTTCCTGCAGCACCCGCTGTGGGGGAGGGCGTCTAGGGAGGCTAGACCCTCCTCTTCAGACAGGGAAGGCCCAGGGTCAGTGTTGGAGAAAGTTTTCATTTGCGGAAGGTGGGACTGGCTGAGCCCCCTGTCCCCGCCCCCTGTCCCTAGAGCTGTAGGACAGAAAGGGGCGATGTCACCAAGGGTGACAGGTGGCAGCAAGAGACAGGGAGAGGCAGCTGGACTCAGCCCCAAACTTGAGATGGCTAAGAACGACTTAAGTCACCACCTTTCATCTTCAAGTTCAGATGCCTAGAAGGGCACAGCCCCAGCCCTGCCTCAAGGCCGTGTGGGCCTGACAGGCCGCTGCCCCTCCCTGGGGCTCCACCAGAGCTGCCAACAACACACTCAGTGTCCCCTGCTTCCCGTTAAGCATCTGCCTGTCACACCAGTCACTGGTACCTGTGATGCTTGGTGACATCGCTGGGGGGCTTCTGGGTTCCTGGAGAGTTTGCCGGGCGCGGCTGAGACCTGGTGTGGAAAGAATCTGTAGCCGGATCGAGGATGGGTTTGTGCTGGAAGTGCAGGCTGTGTGTGTCCGAAAAGAAAGAAAAATCAGGTGCAAAAGTCCTAAAGACGTGGCCCAGATGCTGTGGATGCTGGCCGGCTGCTGGCTGTAACCGGCAGACCCGAGTGCCCTGCTCCGCCCCAGGGGGTGTGGCTTGCTCCAGCCCTGGTTACACCCTCGCTTTGTGGATGGTTGAGGAAAAGGACAGTGAGGTTAAATCTCTGGGCCAAGTTTCCCCAGAGATGTCAGAGGCGGGATTCCAGCCCGGCCGGTGGGAGCCAGCACCGAGAACAGCTGTGAGGCCGGCACGCCCGCTCCGTCATCCCCGCTCCGCGTGGCACTCCACGTGGGTGGGGTTCTGTGACGGTCCTTCACAGAGCTTGTGGGAGACGGGGTTAAAAGACGGGTTTGTGTTGGTGCGAGACATTTTGGAAATCCATGCATAGTTACATCCCGATGGGCACTTTCTGTGAACTTTTGGGATTCCTCGTATACGCATGGACTCAACTTTTTTTTTTTTTTTTTGCACCAAAATAAATGTTTTAATTCTGTGTTCCGTGACCCTTTTTGGCACCTCCTGGTAGAAGTGTACTTGCTCTTCTCAGAGCCAGAAGAACTTTGAGAAGTCACCCGGCGCCCTCCCATTGAACGGGAGATTCTCGCTCAATATGCCTGGGGCTGCAGGCCAGGGGGTGAGGAAGGGGTGCGGCCCCAGGAGCAGGGAGAGACGAGGACTCAGCTCCCCACTTAAAGCCGTGTTTCCGCCACAAGTGCACCTGCCCTGGAGCTCCGCTGACCGCACCGAAGCACCTGCTTGAGTCATCCTGCTTGGGGGCAGGAGAGAGAGGAGGGATGCAGGGGCAGCCTCGGGGGCTTGCGAACCATGGACACAGTGAAGTTCTTCGAGTACCGATTGTGTGTCGCGTGCTAATGTGTATGTGAGGACCGTCTTGTCTAGTTCTCCCAATAGATCCCATGAAGCAGGAGCATCGGCCTTATCTGCAGATGGAGAAATTGGGGCAAACCAAGTGATTTGCTCCAGTTCATTGCCAGCCAGAGAGTGGTGAGAGTGACGGCGTCAGAGCTGGGCTCTCTACACACTTAGGGGCTTGACCCACCCTGTGGGTGGGCTGGGTGGAAAGAGGCCCCCGTGTTTCCCTCTCCCTTGGACGCCAAGCTTGCCCACTGCCCTCTGCCCTCCTCTTAGGTAGCAGCTGGTGCCCTCACTGCTCAGCCATTGGACGAGCAGAGTGGCCTTGGGCCAGGTGTGGGAGATACCCCCCTCCCATCTGGATGCTGCCTGTCGGCTGAAGGCGGGGTTCTTTGCTGCCAGCTTCCCTGGCCCAGTCCTCCAGGGGCCTGTACCTCCCATGGAGGCCCTGGATCGCCTGATTACATGTGGCCCCTCCCCACCCCCATCCTGTGCTCATGCAGCCTCTTCCGGCTTCCCTGGTACACATGGTTGTGATATGAAGGAGGGGTGGCCACCACCTGCAGGGCAGGAGCTAAGAAGCTCATACTGGGAGTAGGACAGGCCTTGGCCAGGGCCACTTTGGGCACATGTCCCTTGCTCCTCATCTCTCTAGGACAGGAGACAGTAGCAAGCTTTGTAATGTTTTAGCACAAATGCACTGCAAGACATGGGGCTGAGGGGCTGCTGCCCACCTGGAAACCTGTCTGCCCGTGCTGGTCTAGCTTCTGCCCCACGTGCTTAGCCGGCGGGGCCATGGGGACTGCGCGTGGCTGTCCATGTGGCAGTTCTTTTGTGCTAGGTGGCAAACCCACAAGACACAGTGGCTCACGGCAGCCATGGTTTGTGGTTCTGCCTGGCTGTGGGGGTTGGAAGTTCTGGGCCGCCCTGTAGAATTCACTGGGCTTACGCACTGGGCTGGGCTCAGCAGGGTCAGGCGGGCTGGCAGGTCCAAGCCAGCCCCACTTGCGAGTGTGCCGGTGGGTGCTGGCTGTCGCCTGGGCTCCCCAGCTCCGATCCACACATGGTGGTCTTAGGGCAGCGTCCCAGCAGTGGAGGTGGGAGCTGCAAGGGCACACCTATCACTTCCAGTGCATTCTGCTGGCTAGAGGGGAGGGAGGCGGCCCAGTGGGGCAGGGGGAGTCCTGCAGTGGAGGGGTGGCACCAGGATGCAAGGAATGTGTAGCCGGATCTTGTGGGGGTGCACTCTGAAGCCACTGTCTCCCTGGTGAAATGACCATAGGTTTTCCCCTCAAATGCCTGTGGGCACAGAGAGCCTAATGTTGCATGCACCACACAGCAGGGCCTGCAGGCAGCCGGGCCTTGTCCCAGCCTCTGAAGCTCTGAGCCACCAATGGTTGTCTCCATCCCAGGCCCCTGGTAAGCTCCTAGGGCCAGGCTGCCCACTGTGGCCGTAGGCATGGTGGCTGTTTTAATGTCACTTCTGCATGCCCCAGAGCTACACCGGGTACTCAGTAGCCATGCAGCCCAGAAGGGCAGAGAGGGCAGTGAAGCACTTGGCTGCCCGGCCAGGTTCTTAGGGCTGCCCCAGTCTCCACCTGGGCCCACGATAGCCCGGGATTCCAAGTAGTCAGCCAAGGGGCGCTTGAGGGGCCCCAGTCTGCTGGTGGTCAGCAGGCTGACCCTCGTTTTGCAGGGACTGCTGAGCTGGGGCCTGGCCTGCAGCCTCCCTTCCTCTCTGACCCTTTCCCTCCCTAGCAGGAAGCTGGCAGCCTCTGCCCTGCACTCCCAGGCTCTCCCAGGCGAGGAAGGAGGCCTCTCCATCAAAAAGTTGGAGTTACACCCTGTCCTGCCCCCGTGCACACAGGCCCCCTGTGGGTTCCTGTCCGTGACCTAAAGACAGCAGTCTGCCACCAAAAGCCTGCTGTAGCAGGAATCCCAAGTCTGTGCATTTGATTTGTCATGCCTGGTGTCTGTTTTGGTTTGAAAGATGTTCATGTGTGAAACAGCGTTTGTTTGGTCTACCAGCAGTGTTGGGTATGCATATGGGATGCAAGATCCCTGAAAATAATTCAGGGCCTCCCAGCATGGGAATCTCCCCAACTCTCCCAGAGTTGGCCCTCCTGAGCAGGCCCCAGGAGGAGTGGAGGGCGTGGTGGTGGGTAGAGGCCACCTCGCGGGCTGCATTTTGTGGTAAGAGGTGAATGAGTAGGGTCCTGCCCTTGCTACCACGTCCCTCGTCCCTGCAGCCCTCGCTCCACAGCCCTGGCCTCCCCGGCACCCAGCTGCTGGTGCAGAGCCAGCTCTGATCAGCAGGTGGCCCAGCGGGTGAGAACGTGCCCTCTCCTGGCCCCGGGCTTGCCTTGGTCCATGTTGCCTTGCTATAACAAAGTGCCCAGGGCTGAGTACTTTCTAAGAACAGAGGTTTATTTGACTCACAGTTCTGGTGACTGGAAAGTCCGAATGGCGGGCGGTGAGTGGGCTCCCTGGCTGTACCACACTGGTGCTGAAGCGGGAAGGAAAGGGGCAGGTGCAGAAGGGGCCGGCCACCCCAGTGGCCTGCTCTCCAGAGAACCAGCCCAGCCCTTCGAGGAGAGCTACAGTAATCCCTGCGGAGGGCAGAGCCCATGACCTCATCACCTTCCACTAGGCCCCGCCTCTTAAAGACCCACCACCTTCAATTCTGTTCCTCTAGGGTCAAAGCTTCCAGCACATGACAAACCACATCCAAACCACAGCAGGGCCTCCTGGGCCTCTGGGCTCAGCACTCAGCCTTCTGGGCTGTGTGTAGATAGAATTTGACTTCCGTATCACGCTGGGGGAGTAGGGGCAGAGAGCAGCAGGGATTCGGACACCCATCTCTGCCTCCCAAGGCTCCAGCTGTAGTCAGGGCTGGGGTGTGGGTGACGCTGAAGGGGGTCCACTTCAGGGGGGTGTGTGTGCCTGCTTCAAGGTCATTCCCCTTGCACACAGTAGGTACCAGTATGTGTCTGTTGAGTGAATGAATGAATGAAGCTGTGCAGATGGGTCCCTGCCGTCCCCTCAGGCCTCTGGCTGAGTCTTCTCGTTAGGCTCCCACAGCCATGTGCTGAGCGAAGACACCCCTTTGGGAGCTCTGTTCACACTTCGGTCGCTGCTGTCTCCTCTTTTGGGATCCCTGGATTTAGTCAAGGCCCATACAGTCATTGTTCTTGTATTTTTTTTAAAGATTTATTTATTTATACTTCAAAGGCAGAGTTAGAGAAGGGGATACAGAGAGAGATCTTCCATCCGCTAGTTCGCTCCCCAAATTGCCACAATGACTGGGCAGGGCCAGGAGCCAGGAGCTTCCTCCGGGTCTCCCATGCAGGTGCAGGGGCGCATGCACTTGGGCCATCCTCCACTGCTTTCCTGGGCCATTAGCAGGAGCTGCACCAGAAGAGGAGCAGCCAGGACTCGAACTGACACCCATATGGGATGCTGGCACTGCAGGCGGTGGCTTTAACCTGCTACACCACAGCGCCAGCCCCAGAAGCTCTCCTTTTAATGTGCCAATTCTTTAAAAGTTGTAAGTTATTTTAAAATAACTCCAATCCTAAGGAAGAGCTTCAAGAGTGAAATAAAATGAATCCTGCCCCATATACCTTTCACCCAAATTCGTGATTATGAGCATTTCACCAAGTTTTGCTGTCTCTAAAACCCCCCTTTTTTCTGTTTAAGAGGTCACTGCAGACACGGAATGTGATAGCGTGTTCCCCTGAAATAATACATCAAGCATGTTTGTCTTCAGAGCAAGGGCATCTTACATAACCACGGTCCCACTGGCAGACAGGAGATCGCACGTGGACACGCGGCTGGAATCCCACGTACAACTCCGAGCTGCCTGTCTCCAGTAGTCCCAGGAATGTCCTTTGCATCAAGGTTTTTCCCGCAGTCTGAGATCTCACATCACATTTAATCACCGTGTTTTCTTAGATCTCCATCGAGGCAGAATTTGCATGCTATAAAGCTCGCTCATTTTAAATGCAGTCTGAGACTTATTCCTACATCCGTAAAGTTGTGTGGCCACCAGCAGTTTTACGTGCAATCATTTCTGTCACCCCGAAAAGAAACCTGGCGCTCACTGGGGCTCACTCCTGTGCCGTCCCGCCGTCCCCGTAGCCTCCAGCCGCAGCTATGACCCTTCTGTCTCCGCAGTGGTACTTTCTGAGAACTCCTGGTCCTGGCATTGGGTCATGTCTGGCTCTCTTCCCTTGGCGTGGGTTTGCGAGAGCCGCAGGTGTGGTGCGGTGGCTCCAGCCTGCATCCCTTTGGCTTGCTGAGTGACAGCCCGTTGTGGGGACTTGTTTAGTTAACCACTTGGGTGGTTTCTGCGTGTCAACTTGGAAAAGCGACGCTGCACGCGTGATTTCACGCCGTCCCCACATGCGCGTGTGGCTTGCTCACTCTCTCGAATCGGTATCCGGGGCAGAATGGCTGGGTCAAGTTGTAACTCCGTGTTTAACTTTGTAAGCCCTAGCCAGGCTGTTTGCCCAAGTGCCTGGGTCATCTTCGCCTTCCCATCAGCGGTGAGGGAGGATTCCGATCCCTCCACACCCTCCCCGGCATCTGGCATCGGTCGCTGTGGTCCGTGTTTTGATTCCAGCCCCACTGGTGGTGTGCAGTGGCCTCTCTTGGTTTTGATTTGCATTTCCTGGCCTTGGATCACCTTTCCTGAGTTTCTTGCCTATTCACGCCTCTCCTTGGGTAAAATGCCTGCTCCAGGCTTCCCCCCATCTCACATCGTGCTGCCTCCTCCTCGTTGAGCATCCGCGAGTCCCTCGTAGCTGTTCTGTAATTTGCAGATCTTGTTGCCCAGCGCGTGGCTCTGGCCTTCCCTTCCCTGATGGTGTCTTTGGAAGTGCAGAAGCTTTTGATGTTGATGTGGTCGGATCTATCGATTTTCCATTTTCTTGCTTGTACGTTGTGTCTAAGAACTCCTTGCCCAACTCAAGGTCGCAAAGATTGGCTCCTAGGATTCCACTGAAGGGTTTGATGGCTTCAGCTCTTTGCCGTGGACCTCGGATGGTTCTGGGTTGATTTTCGTGTGCAGTGGCAGGTCAGGGTGCCGAGGCCACCCTGTGGACAGCCAGCTTCCCCAGCGCCATTTGTTGTAGAAGCTTCTTTCCCATGAGTCTTCTTGGCACCTTTGTCGAATGATTTGATGAGACCTTTTTCAAATGTGCTTTTGGTGGAAATGAAAACCCTCCCCCATTCTCACTGAGGCACGTTCCCCGCCGCCGCCTGGATGATGCTCTAAATGCGAATTCTGCTGCCTGCCGCCCGTGGCTGCCTCTCCAGTCCTGTTCGGAAATGTGATCCTGCAGTTTCGCGGCATTCAATGTGTGCAGGGTTCTTGATTAGCAGAAGGGCAAGCCCAGGGCAGGGTCTGCTGCTCCCCCTCTCCCCTCCCAGTAGAGCGGCCCCTAGGGCCAGCTCCTGCCCTTCCTCTGCCTCCTGCTCCCTCTGAGCTTTGGGATGGTTCGGGTATCTGGCCTTTCGGGACCCCCCAGAAAGGAGACAGAAGAAGGAGAGGAGATGGAGAGCGGCCTCAGCAGAGACAGGTTGCTTTACTGAAGCAGAGAGGGGCGACAGTCTGTTCTTGCGAAGAGACCGTGCACAGGGCGCGTAGGGCTGGGCTTTGCTCTGGCTGAAGAGGGACTCCACTGCCGGTGGGAGGGGCTTTGCAGCTGGTGGGAAGGAGGGAGTAGGGGGCTTTTAGAAGCTGCTGGGAACTTTCCTGTTATCTGTTTCCCAAGCTGCACCATGCAGCTTCTCTGTGCCAGCTGTTTGGCAAGGAGTCTGGGGGAGGTTAAGCTGGGTTCCTGCATGGAGGGTCCCGACAAAAAGGCAGGAAATGGAAGGTAACGTCTTGTGAGCTTTGTGGCCCTTTGCTCCTCACCTGTGGAGCAGCAACAAGCGTCAGGCCCCATCCTGCCCTCGAGGACCTCCGGGCAGGGGGACAGCCCCATCATGGAACCTCATGGCAGATGTGCGTTTTCTCATTAACAGTTAACGGGGCTAGAGCGTCTGCTGTGTGCCTGGCCGTTGGCACCACTGTCCATGAGAACCAAGAAGATGACGTCCGGAGATGATATTTGCGGAGTTGATTTTAGAGGATGGATTCGGCCCTTAGCTAACAGACAGATCCATGTGAGCATTCTAGGAGTGCGTATCTATTTGACGGATGAGGATGGTAATTCATCATTATGACTTGTGCATCTCTTTTAAGGTCTGTAGCCCATCTATATTTCTTTTCCTGTGAACTACCTCGTTAAATCCATTTTTATGGTTTTCCTATTGATTTGGAAGAGCTCTTTATATGTGGAAGACACCATGGGAACAGTATGTGCAAATGTCCAGTGGCGCAGATAGAATAGCGTGTTCAGAGGCATCAGGTTTGCTTTGACTTTGGGAAAGGCAGCTATAGATGGAGCCAGGCAGGGGGGCAAAACCTAGATCCGAATTCTGGGCTGAGGAGCTTGTATTTTATCCTGCAGGCCCTAGAAAACTATAGAAGAACTGTGAACAAGGAGGTGATGTCATCAGTATTTCTGAAAATTGCTTTGAATAAGACTCATGAGAGGGAAGAGCTAGGAGGGAGAAATAAGGCCTGGAGCTTCCAATATCAAGCTGACGAGCATCTCCTTGGCTTGGTGGCCAGTGGGAGCCACAGAAGGTTCCAGGTGCTGACCCTGGGGGAGTGGGAGAGGCCGTGGGGACAAAGAACTTCCTGTTCTTTGCTGCTCCGCTGGCTGCTGTGGTGGAGGCAGGACGGGCTTGAGGTCAAGGCTGATCTCGGGTGGGGCAAGTGGTTTTGTTTCCCAACATGAGGCTCTGCACCCACAGATGTCTCAGCCCCACGTGGGCGCCCAGTGCTGTGTCATCTGTCCCTGCTCTGCTAGACTGACCTCCGACCCAGACAGACAGACGGGATGGTTGCTGGGGTAACCGAGAGAGGAAATGTGAGCCAGGAGTTTCCAGGCCGGGCATGGCAGTGGGAGTACGGAACAGGGAACAGCACGTTGGTGAGCCGGGGAGAGGGAAGTGGGGTGAATCGGAGACGTCATCCGGGCAGCTGGCCCTCGCCTCTGTTCCCACCAGTCCACGCCTCTCTGAGAAGGTTCTGGGGCTGGGATGACCTGGATGCTGCTCTGTGTTCCTTGTCTGTTGGGTCACACTGCAGTCAACCCAATCCAGCATTAGGGCAGCCTGGACTCCCAACTCCCTGCCCAGGTTCAGAAATTGTTATTTCAAAACCAGAACTACAGGCGTGTAGAACAAAAGCCATTTCAGTAGAACATCTCAGCAAAGATCCCGCCTCCCTCCCACCCCACGCCCCATGTCCACACCCGTCCCCAGGGCACTGCTGTCCCAGAGCACCTGACCTTTGCCACTCACCAACGAAACGTGCCACGTCCTCTTTGGCAGCTGTGCGGGCTTCCATCCCATGGCTGTGGTAAGTCCCTCACCGGTGCACTTCAGGGACTAAGAGTACCTTGGTAATTGCTTTTAGTCACTTTTGAAACATCCCATGGGGCAGGTGCTGCGGTGCAGCCAGGTGAGCCCCTCGGGATGCCCACAGCCCACATCACAGTGATGGTGTGAGTCCCGGCTGCTCTGCCTCCCGTCTAGCTCCCTGCTAATGTGCCTGGGAAACAGCAGATGATGGCTCAGAGACTTGGGCCCCTGCCATCCATGTGGGAGACCTGGATGGAGCTCCGGGCTCCTGCCTTGGCCGGTCCCAGCTGTAGCTGTTGGCACTGTTTGGGGAGTGATCCACTGGATGGATGATTCCCCCTCCCTCACCCTCTCCCTCTCTCTGTTAGTCTGCCTTTCAAATAAATCTTTTAAAGAAGAGTAAAACATTATAGATATTCCTCTTATAAAGGGGTTACTTTCCCATAACCCATCCTAAATGGAGAATATAATTGGGAAATTCGTTGAATCCACCCAAGCTAGCAGGTGTCCCAGCGTCACTGCTCAGAGCACTGCCAACCTCCGTGGTTTTCCCTCGGGCCCGTGGGGCTGACCGTGCTGAGCTTGCTAGAGCTGCCCAGCACCTCCAGAGGGGACTGGACCATGTATTCCCACCCCAGGCCAAGATTCAAGTTCAGTAGTCAAGTGCAGCTTCCGCCTTCCCAAAGGTAGATAGCTGTAAACTCAACCATGGTGTCTGTGCCTTATTTAAGGAGGGAGGGAGAGCGAGGGAGCGAGGGAGGGAGTTCCCGCATCTACAGGTTCACTCCCTAAATGCCCGCAATGGCCAGGACTGAAGCAGGAGCCAGGAACTCCACCTGGATCTCCCATGTGGGTGGCAGGGGCCCAAGGACTTGGGCCATCATCCGCTGCCTTCCCTGGTGCATGAGCGAGGAGCTGGACTGGAAGCGGAGCAGCCAGGACTGGACCTGGTGTTTCTCTATGGGATGCCCACACGACACGCAGTGGCTTGACCCACTGCACCACCAGGCTAGCCCCACAGCCTGCAGTATTTCTGAGAGCATTCATTGTCTCCTGTCTTCAGCAACCAAAGTATTATCAAATGTGTTCCTTCTTGCCAAACTGGTAGATTGATAAATTGGCAAGCGAATCGTGTTATGATTTGTCTTTCTCTCATAGGCATTTCATTACAAGGGAGATTGTGTATCTGCACGAACCGCTTTGCTGTTTTCTAAGGGGCTGCTCATGGATCGGACAGCCTGCTTTAGGTCTTAGGGCAATCAGCGTTCCCCTCCTCTTGCTCAGTGGACCTCCGTGATACGTGCCAGACACTATTGTGCCATGCTGCATGTGAGTCTGAATGCGGCCCAGGCAGGGAGGGGGCCTGGCACGGGTCGGGCTCCACAGCCCTTCATTCTCTCTCTTTCTTCGCCTGCCTTCCAGGGAACTGATTCCCGAGGCGGCTTCTGCAGAAGAGCTCTTTCCATTGTGCACAGGATAACGCCAGTGATCTCAAGTGCTTTTCAAAGTTCTTAAATTCTAAAATTAACTCCTCCTCCTTAAAAACAAAACCTCCTGCAGGACAGAAGTGGGTAGCACAGAGCCTGGCAGGGGGCCACACCCACCCTGCCCCCAGGAGATCACTGTCCGGTTGCTGTGGGCGACGCACAGCTCCTCCTGGCCTCTGGGCAGGGGAGACCCACCAGGAGCTGGACGGCCCCCTTGCTGGTCTTAGCCACCAGTGCCTGTGTCTTCCAGGGGCACTTTAGGCGCTCAAAGCATGTGCTGAGTGGACAGAGAGGCGGTCAGGCTGTCCCCGGCTTCCAGGGAGGGAGGCAGGGTCTGCGCTCCCGACTCATGACGTCACCGGCTGCTTCCCTGCTCCTCGGGCCTCTTGTCTCGCCGCTTCCGAGCACCAGGGGGCGCCCCCCGAATGACTGCAGCCCTGGCTCCCACGCAGCGGGGGCGCCGCGCGTCTTCGGGGTCCCGCGTGCTCGGGGTCGGAGCCCGGGCTCGCCCCGTGCACACCTGGCGATGCACCCTCGCGTTTCCCGTGGGCGCAGCCCCCGCGTTCACGCCGCCTTTGGGGACCGCATGCTGTCGGACAGCTGCCAGGGCAGGCAGGCCCACCCCAGCCTCCGGCCCGCGCGGGGCGAGGGGCGCAGCCGCGGGCCGGACCTCCACCCCCGGAGGAGGAGCGCAGGTCCGGGGTCCGGGAGAGGCGTGGTGCCGGGTGGACGCGGGCGCCCCCCTCCCCCGTACGCTGTGCGTTGCGATGCGGGCCTCGATCTTCCCATCCGCCAAGTGGGGAGGGCCGCGGAGGCTGCGGGTCTCCCCGGGGGCGGCCAGGGCACTTGGCCTGCGGCTGCGCTGCCTGAGCTTGCTTGGCCATCTTGGGGAGCCCGAAGGAAACGCAGCGAGCGACGCTGCCCCCTGCCCGCGCCCAGGCTCGGAGCACCCCGCTCCCAGAGAGCGCCCACGGCAGCGGCCCCGCCGACCCGTGCGCCCTCGCTTCGGCCCAGCACGGGTGACGTCGGCAGCTGGGGCGGCACCCGGCCGCCCCGCCCCCACCCCGACACGCACGCACGCACACACACCTTTCCGAGGGGGAAACTGAGGCCGCCGCCAAGGTCACGGCGCGCGCGGAGGCCGCCCGGCCGGCGGCGCCGGGGCTCGGGCTCCCGAGCGCTCCCGGGCCCCCCCGCGCCTGGCCGGCCCGACGCGCTGGGGCCGCGCCCGCCGCGAGGACGGCGCGCGCTCGGCGGCTGCGGGCGGACCCGCGAGGTAGGAGGCGCGCGCGGCCGCTGCGGCGCGGGGCCGGGCAGGGGGTCGGGGGCTGCGGCGCAAGACCTCTCCCCTGCGCCAAAGCCTCGGCGGCAGCTCCGCAGCCGGGACGCGGACGCGCCGGCAGCTCTCCGGCTCTGGGGGTGCGGGGATCGGTTTCGCGGAGCCGGGCTCGGCGGGGAGGTTCAGAGGCTGCAGTCGCAGCGACGGGCTCGGCGGCGGCTTGTGGGGGCCGCGGATGGCGCAGCAGGGCCGGGGGCTTAGGCGCGAGTTCCTGGGGATCGGGCTTTTCGGGGCCTCGCGCCCTGGGGCCGGAGCGTGAGTCGCAGGGGAGCCAGCCTCCGCGGCTATGCGGACCAAGGAGCCGGAGCCCTCGCTGAGGCTGAAGGCACACTCTTGGGGTGGGAGGCGGGGTGCTCCCTCTCCGCGTCAATGCAGTTGGCTGCTTCCCCGGGCAGGGGAGCCTGAGTGGCAATCGCGAGGGTCGCCCAGCGCCCCCTCTTCTCTGCCCCCTCCAAGCAGAGAAATCTCTCCGCATCCAGGCCGGGAGCCTGCAGGCAGACGGGGCGGGCGGGCGGGGAGGTTGAGGCATCTGAGGAATTCGCTGGGAGCCAGATGGACGCGCCCAGGGAGGGGGTGAGAAGCTTTCGCTGGGCTGGGCTGGGCTGGGCTGGAGGGGTCGGCGCAGCCCTGGACCTCTAGAGCTTCCCCACGTGGGGCCGGGAGGCTGCTGCGGTGTGGAATGAGATGGAGCTATTGCAGAAAACCCTGTCCCACCTGCCAGCCTTCGGAGGTACCCTGCTGGGCCAGGGGCGCAGAGTCGAGGGAGCCCCTAAGCTGAGCACAGCCAGCTGCCCTTGGGCCCTGAGGGAGCAGGAGAACTGGCTCCCGCGTTTCGGTTGGCAGTGGTCACTTTAAATTGCCAACCTCTCAACTGTCACAGCTCATCTGTTCCTGGAGCAAAGGGAGCAGAAAGATGACAGTGAGCTGCCCCTCCCCCGGCCCTGTCCACCAGATGAGACAGTGGCTCCCAAGGACAGCAGGCGGCTGGCTCTGCTGGTCCGGCTTGTGGGGACGGCTGAGCATCTCGGGGAGCGGGAGTGTGATCGTGCGCCTTGCCTGGCCACTGCTCTGTTCTTCAGTGTCTGGCCATGCAGAGGTGACACAGGAGTGGGCTTCTGGTCATCCACCAGTGTTGATGCCCACAGCCCCACACTTGGGCTGGCAGGGTGATAAGGCCTCTGAATCCATGTATGACCACAGCCCAGAAGTTGAGTTTGAAAGGAGAGAAGCAGCCCCCTGGGGTCCCCACTTTCTGGAGGTGGGAAGAGATAAGCTCAGCGGTGGTGGCTCCCCGTGCCACCAGCCCCAGCACAGGTCATTGAGCACCAGTGCAGGAGAAAGTAGCCTGGAGCCAACCTCCTGTGTTAGCGATGGAGAAACTGAGGCAAGAGAGAGGCAGGACGTGTCCAAGGTCACACAGCATGTTCCAAGCGCCCTGGCACCCCAGTCATCCTTGGGGGCTGCTGCTGGGGCACAGCTCAGAGCACCCGGTGCCGCCCACAGAGCTGCCCGCAGTGGAGGCACCAGAGCGGGCACCCTGGCTCTGCACTGTTGGCAAACATGAAGTAATCTTGGGTCTCATGACTAGAGTTGCCACTCGTCAAGGCTGCTCAAAGGACTCAGGGCAGCCAGCCCTGCCAGCCCCTGCTCTGATCCACCTGCCCGGCGCTTACCCTCCCCCCGCCTGCTGGGTCTTAGTCATGCCCCCTTCCTCATTGTCCCCAGAACCAGGACCGAGGCTGTCACAGGCTGGGCTGAAATTGCGCTGCTCTGGGGAGGTTGACTGCAGCGTGACCCCCTGGCTGCTTGTAGCTGGGGAACTGCTGGTGCCTGCCAGGAGGTGTTTCCTGTTGGTGGGGTCCCTGGAGCCGGAGTCCCACTTCCCAGCAGAGCTCACATCTCGCATTTGTCGCTGCTGTGCAGTGCGCTGTGCACCTGCTGCTGGGAGCAGCGTCTCCTGGGGCTCCTGCAGGAATACCCACCCGCCCCTGCCACCCGGAAGAGCTGGCTCTCCTTCCTCATTCTCATCGCCATCATCTGTCCTGCACAGCGTTCTCCCTTGGCAATACCACCGTGCCTGATCAGGAGAGCCGAGTACCGGGCGCAGGTGGGACTGCCTTTCGACCCCTGCCTCGGGCTGTTTAGTGACGCTGAACCAGCGAAGGGCCGGTCTGGAAAGGCAGGGTGCAGGCAGCCTAACTCTCGTGACTGTGTCCGTGGCGTGCTTTTCCCGCACGCTTGCAATTCAAGCCCAGCCAGCAGTTTTGTCAGCATCTACTTCTTGGCCAGCCCTGGTCGCAGGGACTCTCCTCTGTATTATCCCGTTTCATCTGCAAGACCACAAACCCATCCATTCACTCGTGTGCTGGTTCTTGAAGCTTTGCAAAACAATGACGTCAGCCCCACGGGCCGGCAGTAACAGCACACCTGCTACCACCGAGAGTTACTTGGCGGCCCTGCAGCCTCACCATTCTGCCACTGTGGGTCCCCAGTTACCCTGGGGGGAGGGATTCCTCCCGAGGGGGTGCCCACGCCCACCCACCCACATCCCCGCGTGCTGTGCTGCGTGTGACTGGCGGTATTCCAGCTTGCAGTGGAAGCTGGCAGCCTGTGTGCACTCAGCCCGGGCCTCACCTGCCGCCTGGGCAGAGGTGGCCCCAGTGTGCACCTGTCCCATCCTGCTGTGTTCACACTCTTCTACACGCTCAGGATGGTGGCCCAGGCGTTCCCCTGCCCGTAGTGCTAGGGACTGGCGGAACTTTGTCTCGTGCTCCCCTGAGCCGAGTGGAAACCAGAAGCAAGCTGTGTTGGTAACCCTGGAGGCCTGCAGACTGAGGCGGCGTGGCTGGTGCCCGGGTCTCAGCACAGGCGCCCCGGAGAGCTGGCCACGTTGGCTCCCACACTGCCCGAGCTGCTGGTGATCTGTTTGTTGTTTTGTCTTTTTTTAAAAAAAAAAAAAATATTTGAGGACTTGGTGGACTGCCTTTAGGATCAGAACACTGGTTGATAAAAATGCTGAGTGCCAGGGTGTTTTCATAAAACCGAGTGCCTAGGGGTATTATGGGAACATTCCATTATTCAGCTCAGCCAAATGCTGAGCTGGGCCGAGGTTTGGGGATTATGCAAGGGCCTAAGGATTTGGTGTAAAACGAACCAGGAAGGAAGCCGAGCCAGTCTGTGAGCAGCAGCTGGTGTCCCTGTCCACTGATCTCCATTGGGAAGCCTGCAGGTCCAGTGCCTGCTCCTCCCCTGGGCCCCAGCCTCGCCCTCTTGTCCTGGAGGACCTAGTCCTTGCCCATGGGGTTTGGAAGGGACTGGACTTCTCTTTGGAAGTTGTAAGTGGCACCAAGAAGGGGTGAGGAGGGTGGGGGCTGGAGGGGCTGAAAGGTGCGGATCATGCAGAGCCCACATGGGGAGGTGCAGACCCATGCAGAGAAGGAGCTGCTGAGGTGTGGACATGGCTCTGGCTCCCTGTCCCTCCCGGGTCACAACAGGCCCTTCCAGCCCCACTTTCAGCCTCCTCCCTTGGTGTGTGGCCTTGGACGAGGAAGTTACTAGGTCTCCGAGCCTCAGCTTTCTCCTCTGTAAAATGGGCTGACTCCCCAAGGCAGTAATGATTCCATGAAGGCGTGTTGGTATCATTCAGTTCGATTTTGCTTTCTCCTTTGGGGTCGTTCCCGAAGCCAGCAAGGATTTCTAGGGTCTCAAAGTCCAAAGAGAAACGCCAGCTCCATTCGTGAACGCGCTCCCCACACATTTTGGGGTGGGGGCGCTGGTGACGTGCCAGGTTTTGTTTTGGTGCTGGGGTTTCCACTGGAGCGAAGCAGAGCAGAAGCTGTGTTCTCTGAGAACTTGTATTCTAGAGGCAGGAGGTAAGCAAGAAATAAGCAAGAGGAAAACAATTTCAGAGGGTGCCCAGTGCTACAGAAGCAGCTGTCTGCTCCTCTTGCAGTGGAAAACTCTGAAAGGAACGGGGGAACACAGCCCTGGTTTGGGCTCTGTGAGACTTGGAAGCCTGGCTCTGCTGGCTCCCAGCATGCTGTGCAGCCTTAGGCAAGTTCCTTCTCATCTCTGATCCTTAATTCTGGTTGGTAAAGAAAAAAAAGAGAGAGGAGGATGGGTCTTTCCAGTTCAGATGCCCCTCACCATCTGGTTGCCCTGTAGTCCCGGCTTAGCCTGTGACTGTCCCCACCCCTACCTACCGTGCATACCTTTCTGGTTTCAAGGTGAGATAGAACAGGTCACACAGAAAGGCAAAAAGGCAGGCGTGCACAGCTCACAGGGAAACAAGGAGGTCATGCACCTGCCCACGACACAGGCCTGCCCGGAAGTCGCGTGTGTGCCTCTGCAGTCCTTGCTTCTCCAGGCCTTCCCCCCTCAACTTTGGTGACACCGGGAACGTCCTCCTGCCCGTCCTGTGGAGCAACCCTGCAGCCTCATTTTGTTTTCCTCATTTTTGCGCTGTCTATAAGTAGGCTTAGGCTGTGGCTGTTTGCTCAAGATTTGGCTGCAGGATTTATCTCTGCCATGAGTCGTTGTGGTTGGCCCTTTTAAATGAACAGTATCCCTGGGAGCTGTGGGCCACTGCTGACTTCCCCTGTGTGCTCTGATTGACATGTGGGTTGCCTTCGTTGTGGGGCTCTTGCTCTTTTTTTTTTTTTTTAAGGTTTATTTATTTATTTATTTGTAAGCTGGAGTTACAGAGAGTCAGAGGTAGAGGCAGAGAGAGAGAGGTCTTCCATCTGCTGGTTCACTCCCCAAATGGTCACAATGGCTGGAGCTGGGCCCATCTGAAGCCAGGAACCTGGAGTTTTTTCTGGGTCTCCCATGATAGTGCAGGGGACCAAGCACTTGGGCCATCTTCTACTGCTTTTCCAGGCCATAGCAGAGAGCTGGATTGGAAGAGGAGCAGTCGGGATTGAACTGGCGCCCATCTGGGATGCTGGCACTGTGGCCGGTGGCTTTACCCACTGTACCACAGCGCCGGCCTGGGGCTGTTGTTCTTGAACCTGTCTGTGCATGAGCCTCTCTTCTCTGTGGTAAGCGTGCACCTGCTCCACTTCACCAAACAGTGCCTCCCTGTGAGGTTCTGCCCTCCCACTTCCGGCCACTCCCTTGTCAGTCACATAGTGGGTGTGCCTTGGTGTCTTCTGTGGCTTTAGTTTGCATTTCTCTGGTTATGGATTCCGTTGGGCATTCTTTTTTTGGTTGGTTTGTTATCGGCCTTTGGGGCCTCTTTGGTGAGGTGCAGGGTCAAGTGCCTTGCCCTTTTTGGGCTGTCTTTATTCTCTTTCTGCATCAGATGATTCTTTGCGCCTTCTGGATTCCATTCCTTCCTCAGTTATCTAAGTTCCTGCATCGCAACGAAACTATGCAAGAATCAACATTGTCAGACAATAGAATAAACTTTGCACGTTTCGCTGTGAATCACTGGCATGTGCTGCCTTTTCCACACTGCATGGGGTTTTTGGGTAAGCTGCTTCATTTCAGAGTTCTTTTTAAAATGTTTGAAAAGCAGCATGACAGAGACAGAGACCACAGAGAGAGACAGACAGACAGACAGAGATCAATCTTTTATCTGCTGGTTCACTCCCCAGATGGCAGCAACAGCCAGGGCTAGACCAAGCTGAAGTCGGGAGCCAGGAACCCCTCCTTTGTCTCCTGCATGGGTAGCAGGGGCCTAAGCACTTGGGCCATCTTCCGCTGCTCTCCCAGGTGCATTAGCAGGGAGCTGGGTGGGAAGTGGAGCAGCCCGCTCTGATAAGAGATGCTGGTGTCGCAGGTGGCGGCTGAACCTGCTGGGCCACAATGCTGCCCCCGTTTTGAACGGAGTAGTCAGATCGGCCTTTCACTTTGTTAGCAACATCTTGAGTGTTTTGCGAAATCCACTCTTACCCTGTAGCCAGGAAGAATTTCTCCCATTCACGTGTGATGCTGGGTGGCTAACCCGCCTAGAGTAGGTCTTAGCATGGGGCGTGGAGCGAGGGCCCCTGCCAGTCTCGTCCAGGTGGTGTCACACGCATCGATGAGCAGCATGTCCTGTCCTCCCAACTGCACTGTCCCCTAGCAGGTGGGGTGGGCAGAAGCCCAGGACAGGGGCTCGGGGCTGCAGGACCCAGTGACCAGGGACAGCCCCGAGGGTGGGGCAGGCCCCCCTCCCTGCCCCCACCGCACCAGCTGCTACTCCTGCCAAACAGGTCCGCGGGTCAGGGCGGCTGTCACGTGTCCGGCTGGCGCTGACTCGGACTCTGGTGGATTAAGCCGGGGCTCAGGGTTTATGACCCGTATTGGCCGCTGCCCCCGGCCGGCAGGGGAGGGCCGAGGGAACTCATCTCCGTGGGCTCAGAGGAGGCCCCAGAGGCCAGCGGGGCTGCAGCTGACTGTGGCAGGAGGCCCCCGCCCAGGGCACCGGACCAAGGTAAGGGAGGGGCCAGGATGGTCTCTGGCCCAGCTCTGGGGTCCTGTGTCAGGAAAATGTGACAGCTCCTGGTGTTGGGGTCTGCGAGGAGGCAGCTGACAGGCGGCAGGTGCCCAGCTGTCCCCGCCTGCAGCAGGCCCCTGCGTGGGCTCCCAGGAGCTCACACAGGCATGGGCACAGGTGCTGCCCACTCATCTCCCCAGGGACTCTGTGTCCTGCTATGTGTCCAGGGCCAGCCCATTGCTAGCTCCCAGTCTCCCCCCAACCCCCGGCAGGATTCTGAGCACTAGCCCCCCAGGGGGTGGGGTTCAGGCCAAGAAAAGTGGGAACTGCGGGCCTTCCGTGAGCCAGGCGCCTCACCTTAGGTCCTGTGTCCTGCCTTGCGAGGAAGGAAGTCCTACCCATCTCATAGGGAAACTGAGGCTAGAAGGCTAAGGGCCGTGGCTTGCCCTAGGTCCCTACCCACCTCGCCCTGGAAGTTGCAGGCCCCACCCCCTGTCTGACCAGGCCCGTTCCCTCCTGGGCAGGCCTGCAGCTCCCTGGGACTCCAGAGAACTCCAGGCCCCTTGGGGGAAGTCTGGGCGAGGAACAAGTGCCCAGCTTGCCCAGGTCGCTGCCCCGGCAGGTGCTCAGGGTCCTGGCTGTGGTTTTCACGGCGAAGGTGAATGCCTTCAAAATTCAGAGTTCCTGTCCCTTTCCTTTCTTCCTGGGTCTTTTGTTTATATGTTGACGTCTTGGGAGTTAATACTTGCTTAGGAAACTTGCAGGCCTGTGGTAGACACGTCGCCCGTTATAAACGAGCCTAGGGTACGGAGCTCACAGGCTGCCTCCCTCCCGGCACATTCAGGCTGCACTTACACGGGTCTGTATTCGTGCATCATCCCCACTCCAGGTGTCTGTTAAAGAGTCCCCTCCTTCCGGCCCCACCCCCAGCAGCCTGCTCTGTCCCTGTCCTGTGATGTCCCTCTGGTGCTTTGGGTCCACCCACACCAGGCTGGGGCACCCAGGCTGCCCCCTCTCTCCCGAAGGCACACATATTTGTGGATGCTGGCACCAGATTTTCCTCGTCAGCAGGCCTTGAGGAAGGCTACAGCCTGGCACCGGGCAAACAGGAGGGATTGTTGAGCAGTGAAGAACGGCTCCTCTGTGCCCTGCCGAGGCCCCAGTTGGAGACCAGCTCCCCCACCCCCACCCCCAGCAGATCTGGGGCTGGAGTGAGGGTGGAGCCTGGAGCCTGGCTCAAGCCCAGCCTGGCTGCCAGCTGGCCATTGGGTGACCTTGAGCGAGCCCTGGTCTTCTTGGGGCTCCTCGGTGCTGGAGTCCAGGGCATGTGGTGGCTTCTGTGACATGGTGCGGGGATGGTCCCTTTGAGGGCCCAGGTAAGCCACCTGTCACCCGGCGCACCTGGGCTCAAGCCCGTGATGGGGGGATGCCTTTGAATTGCCTTCAGCATGGACTGGGGGAGCTTCAGTGGTGTGCTGTGAGGCAGCTAAGTCAGCTCCCAGTTTCCTTCTGGGTCTTGTGACTGCTGGGCCTGCAAACAGCTTATCTCTGGCCCTGTTGCTCTCCCGGGGGGCTGGGGGTAGGGAGGGACTGGTTTATCTCTGAGAAAGGAAGGCAGCAGGTGGCCACAGGAGTGGAGGCCTCCCCAGAAGGACTCCCTGTTCTCTCAAAGAAGAGCAGGATCTGCTGTTGGCCCTTTGGAGGGTGGCAGGGACCAAGGGTCACAGGTAGCCAGTAGGGCAGAGTTCCAGGTGGTCCCAGCATACAGATGTTCAGGTTGTGCGCCAGGCAAGGCCGGTTGGCAGAGGGTCAGCTGCACTCTGGCAGGCCGAGGGGCCTAGGGGCTGTGTCCACTGGAAGTGAGCACCTTGTACACACACACACACACACACACACACACACACACAGGGGCCTCCCCTGCAGGTGGCAGAGCCAGCTTTGAGATGCTTCCTGCTGACAAAGCAGAGTAGCCTAGGCCTGACGTCCCTCTGCAGCCCCTCCCCCAGTCAGAGTGTTTCTGTGCTCAGTTATCTAGTCTCCCAGCAGGGACTCAGGCTCTGGAAACCCCAGGGGAAAAGACCTCCCAGTGCCCTCTGGCGCCCGTGGGAGCCCTCTGGTGGCTCCTCAGAGGGAACTGGACCACGAGCCTGGTGTAGGGGCTGCAGAGCTGCCTGGGTGCACATCTTGGCGGCAGCCTTTGCTGGCTCGTCACCCGTCAGCATCCCCCTCCCAGACCTCAAACCTGCCTCCCCTCTGCACCTGCCCTGCGGAGCACCGATTGCTCTGTTTATGTTGACCCTGAAACAGGGGCTTGCATGAGCCTGATAGGGAATCCACTTCATTCACACAAATGTCCCCAGTGCTTAATACCGGCAGGCCCAGTCCTGGGCCTGGCGACAAGTGGTTAAGTCCCACAGCCTTAGGGACGTGTGCCCTGAGGGCAGCTCCCAGGCGCTAGGAGGAATTGCTCCCTGGGCCTGTGGGGACTCCTGAAAGAGCCGAGGCATGCAGGTGGAGTCAGAAGTGGCGTCCCTAGGCTGGCCCTGCTGCTCTCTGTGGATACCCTGCCCCCAGGCTGGGACACCACCCTGCTACCTGGCTGTTTGTCTCCACACTGGGAAGGCAAGGCTGCTGTTCTCCATCTGGGCAACAGGTGGCGCCAGTGTGCTGGACCAGCAGGGCCCAGCCCAAGAGGAGCTGGGGTTAGGGACCACTCTGGTCAGGTCAGGGCTGGGCTGCGCTCCCCCGTCCTCCTCATCTGCACCCCAAGCGTCTGGCGCCCAGACTGCTGGTGTAGTAGCCCCCATCTGCAGCTGTCATCGGCCTGTCTTTCATCCACCATTTGTGCCCTGAGCTTTTTAAGCTGATCTAAATTTACCACCAAGCTAGACCTGGGGACAGCTGTGTGAAGCCACCCCTTGCAGAGGGCAGGGGCATGGGTGCTGGAGCTGAGTGCTGGGCTCAGTCAGTTCTGCAGCCACAGCGATGGTGAGGTCACAGCCCTGCCGCAGGAGTGTGGCACAGGTACACCTGCACGAGTCCAGCAGGGACCCCCAAGAATGCTAGCACTCCTGAACCCCTTAGCTCACGCTCGCTCGTAGGTTGGTGGCCAGGGTCAGAACCTTTTTTAGTAGCCTCAGAATCTGGGGGGAGGGGGCCTGGCACAACCCCCCGGCACTGTCTCTTGCGAGTTGAGAATACTTGAGCTGGTGGGGCTTGTCTCTGAGTCTGTCTCCTGAGCGCCTGGCATGTGGTGGGCACAAAGCCAGTGGTGGCTGTTGTTACTCTGCGAGCCTGGGCCCCTTAGACAGGCAAATCCTTCGCTGTAAGCCCTGTGCTGAGCAGGGGGTGGAGCCTCAGGGGCCAGGCCTGGTCAGGGGGACACCCAGCCAGCTCTGCCTGAGGGACCCAGACAGGCTCCTCTGCCCCTCTTGTAGAGCAGGTGCTGACTCAGATGCCCGTAGGCAGAGTCTGTGAATCCAGATGTCGCAGGGGCTTGGGGATGCTTGGGGCTAAGAACATTTTTTTTCCCCTTTGATAGCCCTGTTGCTCAAAGCATGATCCAGGGAGCTGTGAGTTCAAACCATTTCAGTAACGAGCTGTGGTTATGTGGTGTGCTGGCCAATTTAATGGTACTCATGCTGTGCAGATGTCTGGGTTTCTGGGTTTTTGAATATGGTAAAAATCCCTAGATAAGGGCGGTCTTCAGAAAGTTCATGGAAAATGTCTGATGAAAAAGATTGCATTGGCCAGCGCCCCAGCTCACTAGGCTAATCCTCTGCCTGCGGCGCCGGCACCTGGGTTCTAGTCCTGGTTGGGGTGCTGGATTCTGTCCCAGTTGCTCCTCTTCCAGTCTAGCTCTCTGCTGTGGCCCAGGAGTGCAGTGGAGGATGGCCCAAGTCCTTGGGCCCTATACCCGCATGGGAGACCAGCAGAAGTACCTGGCTCCTGGCTTCAACACGCCGGCTGTAGCGGCCACTTAGGGGGTGAACCAACGGAAAAAGGAAGACCTTTCTGTCTCTCTCTCGCTGTCTAACTCTGCCTGCCCCCCCCCCCAAAAAAAAAAGATTTAATGGACTCTGAGGTTTCTGGGCACCAAAATAAGCTTGTCTTTTAATCCCAGGTTCTGTGAGCTTTTGAAGGACTCTCTTATGAATCCGCATCAGAGAGTGTGCAGAGAGCCTGAGTCTAGGAAGTTTGAGACTCTCAGGCCAGTGTTTAAAAACTAAAGACCAAGCGGCTCTGTAAATGCAGGACAGCCGCTAGTGAGTTTCAACCCAGGAACAAAAGGGCACGGTGGGGATTGTGGTAAAACAGTGTTTAACAGGGCCTTGCTGGGATTGGCATCCACACCTGGTGGCCAGGCAGAAGTGTGCCCCCCGCCGTGCGGGAGGCTTGTCTGGTTTTCACAAGAAGCGCCCCCACCCCCCGGAACAGTACAGGCGGCCATTTATGCCCCCCCTCCCACTCCCTCCACGCGCAGCCTCTGACCTGGAGTCTCAGTGTCTACAGAATGCAGACGGTCACGGATGCAGCCACGAGAGGGGCCCGAGCCCCTCGACTGCAGGCAGCCTACAGGCAAGCTGGGCCCTGGAGCAAGAGGGAGTGGCTGGAAGGTGGCTGTCCGGAGGAGCCTGGAAGCAGGTGGGCTTAGGGCAGGCTGGCTTTGGCAGTCACGGGTGCTGGCAGTGCCCCTCAGGAGGGAGAGCCCACTTGTCCCCACTGGGTCCCTGCAGGCGGGGTGGGGCCTAGGAGAGCCCCACCAGGTTCGATGCCTCGAGGACAAGGAAGAGGAAGCCAGGGACAGAACCAAGGCCCAAGCCCCGCCCCTTCTCCTGGTGTGCACTGCGGTTATTAAATGTGATTACCCTTATCCAGGGTCGCAATTACTGCAGAGTGGCTGACGCGGTGAACAAATTGTTGTGTGTCTATAATTATACACTGCGCTCCGCGGACTCCGGGGGGTTCCGTACCTTGATATCTTTGCTATTAACACATAAATTACGGTCATTCATGGAAAGGGCTGGAGAGACCAGCTTGTTTGTGGTTGTGCTGCATAGGGGATGCTCACTGGCTCTGCCCCAGGACCCTGGCATGGCCCAGTCTACGGCTCCCGGTCGGACCCTGTCCTTGCACGGGGTCCAGTTCTCTCATCAGCCCGAGGCCAGTGCCTTCACCCGTGTGGGTTGACCCGCAGGTTGGATTCCTGGCTCTGGCACCACCAGGCCTCAGCTTCCTTATGGACTGGGGAGAGCGGCCCACCCCAGGGGTGCTGGGAGGGGTCGACACAGGTGAAGCCGAGCACACCACTGCAGGGGTGCCCCTAGGAGCCGGGGAGCCTCTCCTGTCTGCACGGAGCAGGAGGCACACGGTGGGCAGCAGCTAAGTTTTGTCCTGGAAATGGGGGAGCAGGGGAGCCCAGGCACCAGGCAGCATCCCCCTTGGTAGTCCTGAAGTCATTTTGTGCTCGTGTGTGTTTGCTTTCTAAATGTACATTTGCTCATTTATTTTCCCAATGTTGATTTCCTTTTTCACACCCAAGATCTGTCTTTTCTTAATATAATGATTAGAGAACTTGGCTCTTTTTTTTAAAAAAATTTATTATTTATTAGAGAGAGAGAGATTTTACATTCACTCCCCCAAACAGCCACAGTGGCCAGGGCTGGCCAGACTGAAGCCAAGAGCCTGGAACTCCATCCGGGTCTCCCATATGGGTGACAGGGACTCAAGGACGTGGACCACCCTCCATTGCTTTCCCAGGTGCATTAGTGGAAGCTGGATTGGAAGTGGAACAGCCAGGACTCGAACTAGCGCTCCTATGGAAGCCAGTGTTGCAGGTGGTGGCTTACCCCACTGTGCCACACTGCCAGCTCCCATCCGGTCTTTCTAATCCTCCTCCTCCTCCTCTGTTTCATCCCCCTTCTTCAGCATTAACCAGGAGATGGTGGTCCCAGGGTCAAGGGCAGCCCTTTCAGTGGGCTATCCCAGTACCCAGCAGTCTCGGGCCACTTGTTGTGGAATGCCACCGTGTTTTTGGAGTGGAGCGGGTCAATTTGGTGGGCTTTTCCCTGCCCCTCAGCCATGTGCCCACTGCAGGGGAGTGTCTGTGCCCTTGGAAAGGTGGCGCAGAAGGGGCCAGGGTTCCCAGGCCCTCCATGTACTCAGCCGTGGGGATGCCGGGACCGTGTGAGTTCTTGCCATGCAGCATGTGTGTGCAAATCCTGCTGCTCGCCAAGCAGGGTTTCCCGGGAGACTCAGGCCACGGATGGCCAGGAGATGACTCCAGGGGAGCCGCAGGCAGACTCCGCAGGTGGTCCCCGGGAGGGCGGCACAGGGAAGCCGGCCGCGGGCTCCTGTGCTGCCAGCGCTGCCCGGCCCCTCTGCCTGACTGCATCGAGAGCGGGCAGAGCAGCCGCCCGCCAGGCCTGTGCAGCCTTTAACTCTCCTTAGCACCCAGAAGGCATAGTCTGTTTCTGATGCAGGAAGGAATGTGGTCCCAGGGCCCACAGTGGCCTCCACGGATGCGTGCATGCGTGCGTATGCACACTCCCCCATCCCTCCTGTCGCCATCCCGCCTCCTGTTGCCTTCTCAGTCACCTTGGCCTCTAGCTCGCGCCTGTCTTCCGTTTGCTCGGCGGTAGTGCGGCTTCTCTGCACTCGTCTGGTGGACCCGACGGAGCCGGCCTCAAGCCCAGCCTTGTGCAGCAGCGCCCATCGGTGTTTCGGTTTTGCTGATTTATTTTCGTGGGTTTTTCAGTTTGTGCGACAGACAGAGGGATGGCGTGTCTGATGTAGGGTGTCACGTGCTCTGTGGCCGTGGGGCCATTGACGTGGGGGTGGACCCTGCGCCCCTCAGAGGATGAGGCCAGCGCGGCATCCTCCAGCCACCGCACAGCTCAGTCCTCCCCGTGCTTCTGTTCCGTGGGGTTCTCCCGTCTCAAGCTCACCAAGTCTTTGCGTATGCTGTTCTGAATACCTGGAGTGCCCTCCTACCACTGGGCCACCCAGTGACTTCCCAAGACAGGCATCCCCTCCTCCAGGAAGCCTTCCCTGAATAGCTGTCCCACCTGCCAGCAGTTCTTCCTGCTTGCTCTTATCACTGCATTCGGTGGCTTTAGCCATATGGGACGCTGGCGCTGCAGGCAGAGGCTTACCCTACTGCGCCTTAGCGCTGGCTCCAGAGTAGCTGTTTTTAAGATCTTGGCTGACAGTGTTTTAGATATTGGGCTCTCCTAGAGCACTGGGAGGCCAGGATCCTCGTTTTGGCGACACTCTTTTCCCCAGGCCTTTGGGGTGTGAGCTGTTCCTTGGATTGCATGAGACCAGGGTGAGAATTGGGGGAGAGAATAGGAACATGCCCCAGCCTTGTGGCTGCCCCTAAGCCAGAATGAACCTGCTTCAACCAGTTCCTTTGTCCAACATTTATTAAGCACCTACTGTAGACCAGGCAGCATTGGGATGCTGACGACGTGGTGGCACCTGAATAGTCACAGAGCTTCCTTCTGCTGGAAGTGGAAGACAGTAAACAGATGCTTAGGCAGCAGCATTGCAGACTGGGAGACGGCTCTACAGGGGCTGTGAGACCCAGAGAAGGCGTGCGTCCCCCTGTGGGTCCCGGAAGGTCCCTGCCACCATTAGGCCTTGGCAGCTACATCTCAGGGCTCTTCCTGCCTCGGGTCTGTCTCCCTCCCAGACGCTCCACCGAGGGCTGGGGCCTGGAACCAGGAATTGATTCATCTGTGGTCCCAGGCTGCTCAGACCTGGGGACCCCCTGTGTGCTGGCACAGCCCGGCCGCCTGTGCTTGTTGGGGGAAGGGTGGGAAAGTGACGGGAAAGGGCAGGGATTGGCTTCTCAGCTTTGACCCCCGCCCCGGACTTCTGGAATCAGCAGAAGTGGCAGGAGCCTGGCCCCACTGCTTCCTTCTCCCACCCTCTCCGTTCCCAGGGGGAAGCAGGGCACACCCCAGGCAGAGCGAAGCTAGGGGAGTGGCATTAGCAGGGAGGCCCCAGAGCAGGCGGGGGGTGGGCAGAGCACGGTGCCTGCTCTCTGCCTTAATTCCTTACAGTAACCTCAGGTGTGCACCGTTGCTCGCTCCCATTCTACAGACAAGAGAACTGAGGCTCAGGGTGTCCTCAGAGCCAAGAAAGGAACAGAGCCAGGGGTCATGGGGGGCCAGTCCAGGAAGAGAGGCTGCTGGGGTTTCTATTTTTTTTTTTAGGGTTCAGCATTCAAAGGTGTCCTCTTTGATTCATTTTTACTTAATTGAAAGGCGGAGAAAGAGAGAGAGCATCTTCTGTCTGCCAATCGACTCCCCAAGTGCCTGCAATAGCCACATTTGGGCCGGGGCCAGGGGCCAGGGACCAGGGGCTCCATCCGGGTCTCCCACGTGGGCGGCGGGGACTGCAGTGCCTGCGATGTCACCTGCTGCCTCCTAGGGTGCACGTTAGCAGGAAGCGGGGTGGGCCCAGGCACGCTGGTGGGGGATGTGGGTATCCCAAGTGGCCGTTTAACCTGTTGCACCACTCCGCCCGCCCCCAGGGAGCCGGTTTTGCTTTAGGTTGTCCACGGCATCTCAGCCAAGAGGGGACTGTCGCTGGCCTGTCCTGCCGGGGTCTTCACGGAGCTGTGTGTTGAATCAGACAGGGCTGTAAACATAGACGTGGGGCTCAGCCAACCCTGGGTTCCAATCCTTTGCTTGGGGCTCTCTGCCCCTGACCACACTGCTCAGCCCTGGGGAGTCTCAGTTCCAGTTTCTGGCTGAGAGGGTGAAGATGCTGAGAGCAGCGGGTCCCTACGGCTCATCGTCACGCAGTGAGCGCAGGGCCTGCGTTCAGCGAGCGCCTTGAGTGTGCCGGAAGCAGGGACTGGTGGAAAGGTCAGCTTCATGGTGAAGTTCATGAGCTGGGAGCCAGACAGACATGGAGTCGCATCCTTGATCAACCAGGCACTAGCTGTGTGGCCTTAGTGGTGATCCAACGTCTCAGAGAAGGGGCTGGGGCTGTTGAGAGCCGCGGCAGCCCCCAGGCTCAGAGCAGAGGAGAGGAGAGGCAGGGCAGGCGAAGAAGGAGGCTCAGAGAGGGCCAGGCTCTCACCCCAAACCCAAGCGCGCACCCTAGCACTGGTGCCAACGATCGCACGCGCCGTGAGCACCTCCACCATGGGAGCCAGCCCCAGAGCTTGTCCGTTCGACACACGGTGGCTCCTCTTGAGCTTGCTGGAGCCCACGGTCATACTCCGGTCTTCCTGAGGATCGGGTCTGTTGATAGGGGCAGAGGGATGCAGTGGGGTCCGGTGGTCCCCACCACCGCCTTCCACTCCCTTTGCAACAGCCCAGCTCTTGCTGTGTGGCAGGGGGTCAAGTGGGCATGGGGGACCTGGAAACATGGAGTTGCTTGGGGCATGCGGGTTAGGAGGGCTTCTTGGAAGAGATGGCCGTTCCTGGAGCCGAGATCCCCTCATCTGCAAGGCTGCTCCGAGCTTCCACAGAGCTACGTGTACCTGTGTTGGATCTTGTTGTCTGCATGGCTCTGTTATTACAGCCATTCCCTGAGGGTCTTTCCTGGGTAACCTCGTGGCGGCAGGTCTGTTTGTCAACTGTTGGCATGGTAACGGCTGTCTCGTTTTTTTAGCATTCATTTGGAGAACACAGGGCCGCACCTGTGGTCTTCCCCTCCCTCTGCGGCTGCTCCTGTTACAGCAGTGGAGAAGGGGCTGTATCCCAGCGAGACTTGGGGGTGGTTCTCCCCCCTCTACGCCCTGGGCTCCTCCTCCGAACAGTGGGTGGGCGGGCCTGGGGCCTGGGGCCTCCCTCTGCAGCTCTGCAGTCCCAGGATGAGCTAGCATTCAGGCTGTCATGGTGGAAATCTTGGCCAGCCTGAGTGCCGCTGTGGGAGGTATGAATTCCCTCGGGGCTGTGGCTGGTTTCTGGAACCCCAGACCCCACCACTGGGCGACTCAGTGGCGAGCCACCATCCCTGCCCTCAAGGAAGCGCTCTCTGCCTGGAGGACGGGGTGTCAGGGAAGGCTTCCAGGACGAGGGGACACTCGGACCGAGCCTTGGAGGCTGAGTTAGAGGCTGCCGAGCAGGTGAAGGGGTAACCCAGGAAGCAGGAACAGCATGAGCAGAGGCCCTGAGACAGAGAAGTGCATTCTGGGAGCGGCTGTGTGCAGGGATAGGAGCTGGGACTGAGACTGGAAGAGTGACGGGCAGGGAGCACGGTGCCTGAGCAGGTCAGTGCCGCAGCTGTGGAGGTCAAGGTGAATGACTGCACTTGCCTGAGGCAGATCCCAAGCCCCCCCAAGTTCATGCTGTCTCCTTGGTTTAGTTAGACTGGGAAGTCCTTGCTTTGCAAGTGGCTGCTGCAGAGCTAGGTTAGAATGTGGGAGGGGAGCTGGCGCTTGGTTAAGGACAGCTGCATTTCCGTCTGGAGATCTGGTGGACCGGCTTCCCCGAGGTGTCGCAGTGCAGGGTCCCGTGCCGTGTGCACCTGTGTGGCTGCAGTGACAACAGGGAGATGGTCCATGTGCATTTGCATTAGAGCAATAATCTTAACCGCTCATCCGACTTCGGCCGGGGGCTGTATTGTCCAAATCCCCGAACAGCGGAAACCTTGCATCGCGGTAGCGGCACCCAGAGAGAATGCGCCCCCTTGTGGCCATCCTGGCTGATGAGCACCTGGCCCAGCCCCAGCAATCGAATGGCCATCTTCCCTCCCCCCCACCGGGGACTTTGGGATTTTGCTCTTACAGGTCCCATCCACAGGGCCTGTGCCAAGGCCCTGGGGCCGGGGGGTCTGGGTGGGCAGACAGGGGGTTGGTCTGACGGGAGGCTCTTTCCCGAGAGCTTCACTTGGGCTGGCAGGGTTTGGCTGAGCTGAACGGGACGTAAACCTGCTTGGCAGGGCCCCACATCCATGTCACAGCTGTTTAATTCCATCACCGTCACACAGAAGTAGCCATAGACAGTACCTGAGTGAGTGGCCGTGACTCTGTACCAATAAAAGTTCAATTAAAAAAAAAAGGCAGCAGGTGGATTTGCTCCCGAGCTAAACCTTGACAAGGTTGGTGAGCACCTTCTGTATACCAGGTCCCCTGGCAGGTGTGAGGGATACCCTCGGGAGGTGACAGCCTCCACTCTGCCTGGAGATCAGGATGGCTCATCGGTGCAACCCGAATGTGTCTAACAGGGGTTTCTTCCTACCTTGCTCTGAGGGCCGAGTGCGGGTGATTTTTCTGGGAGAAGTGACCTGGAAAGCTGAGACCCAAAGTCTCAGTGGCAACCGGGGAGAGAACCAGGCACAGTATTGCTGGAGGTGTGGCCTGCACAGGGGGAGCTGAGGGCTTCGTGGAGGGGCTGGACTTCATCCTGGTGGGTCAGAGAGGCACTGCCAAGGCTGGGCTGGAGAGGAAGCTGGCCGAAGCCAGGAGGCATGTGAAGTGAGCTGTGGCCTATAGTTCAGGGCTAAAAGCAGGGATGGTACTGTGCAACCAAGTGCTTTTTTGCATCCTGCAGCCCTGTATGTAGGCTCCTATTCATCTCTCAAGGCCCAACCCAGAATGTCCACTAATCATGAGTGCCTCTCCTGGGACACAGTCCAGGCTTCCTCCTGTGCTGTCACAACACCCTAAGGGGGACCCTTGTCCCAGCGGTGTCTTCCCATTGCAGCCGCCGAAGCCAGGGACCCAGTATTACTGGTTAAGGTCTGCCGAGTGAAATTAAACAGCAAGCTGCAGGAGCCAGGGTCGGGGTGGCTGCTGACCCCCACTTGGCTGTTGAGGAAGCAGACCCGGAAGGCCCCAATGGCACGTGGAAGTGCTCTGCCCAGTCTAGCCATCGCAGCTGAAAGACCGGCCCCCTTTCTCTGCTGTCTGGAACTTTTCTCGCTCCTGCTCACGATTCTCTGAATTATTAATCCGGGACGTGGTGAGCTGGGAGGAGTACGAGGTGCATTTTGCAAGAAGATAAAACCGGGAGGCTTAAGAGGCATTTGGTTTCCAGGGACTCCGTCATCAGGTATTCCCCATGCTCAAGGGGAAATTCAAGCCCCGGCTTCCAAATCGTGGCCAGAGCACATCGTCAAGAGCGGCCTGGTGGGCGGAGGGGTGTGCAGTTCTCAGGGGCTCCAGCCCTGAGGCAGGCAGAGCCTGTGTGCCGAGGGCTCCTGCAGCTGGGCTGGGCCGGTCAGCACAGTCTGTTTTTAGAGGGCAGCCCAGGCTAGGGGTTTTCTGCCGCCCCCACCTCACTTGAGCTCTTTGCTTTGTATCTCCTTCCCAGGGGGAGGCGGGCAGGCATTGGGGCCCAGCGGGTTGAGCTGCAGTGTGGGACACCCACATCCCTTATCAGGTACCTGGTTCTAAGTCCCGTCTACTCTGCTTCCGATCCAGCTTGCTGCTAATGCTCCAGGGGGCGGACAGCAGGTGCTGGCTTAAGTGGTGAGACCCTGCCACCCCTGCACGAGACCTTCATGGTGTTCTGGGCTCCTGGCTTCAGCCTGGCTCCAGCCCTGGCTGTAGCAGGCATTTGGGGAGAGAACAAGTAGCTGGAAGATACTTCTGGCTCTTTCTCACTCTCTTAAGGTTTCATTGTCACTATGTCTTCCAAATAAAGAAAACTTGTATCTCCTGCTAGCCACCGCTTCCCACAAGCCCACCTGCCAGGACAGCTGTGGCCCTGTGCTGTGCTGTGCGCAGCGCAGCCGTGTGTCTTCTGCGAGGGAGGATGTGCTGCGTGTAGGTACTTCTGCCCATCTTTTTGGTTACAGCCCTCCCAGTGAGTGTGAAGTCGCATCTCACTGCGGCTTTGATTTGCATTGGCTTCTTGAGCATCTTGTCTTGGGCTAGTGGCCCTTTTGTGTCTCTGTTGGAGAACTGTCTGTCCAGATCCTTTGCCCCTTAGAAAGTTGGGTTCTTTGCCTTTTCACTGTTGAATTGTTTGAGTGTTCTGTGTCGTGTGCCTAATAGACCCTTGGCTATTAAGGACCTACGTGTCATAAGTAAGATATGACTTGCCATGACAAGTATTCCCTTCCATTTTGGATATTTATTTATTAAAGATTTTGTTTATTTGAAAGTCAGAGAGAGAAAGCGAGAGAATCTCTGTCCACTCCCCAGGTGCCTGCAATGGCCAGGCTGCAGCCACGAGCCACGAGCCAGGAGCTCCCTGGTCTCCCACATGGATGCAGGGGCCCAGACAGTTGGGCCATCCTCCACTGCTTTTTCTCAGGCCGTTAACAGGAAGCTGGGTCGGAAGTGTAGCACGTGGGACTTGAACTAGCGCCCGTTTGGGATGCCGTGTCTACCTTCGGGGAGCCCACAGATACACAGCCAGGCAGAACAACAGTCAGAGCGTTAACCCAATTGACCTGAGCCTCGGTTTGCTTCTCCCTAAAATGGGGCCAGGAGACCCTCCACCTACTGGACGGTGATGCTGTAAGGATACCGCGGCCGCGCTAGGTGTGTGACTCTGTCTGGAGCTGGGGAGGGGAGAGTGCGCGCGCTTCGGGAGGCAAGAGCAGCGTTCCTCCTGAGCCTTCGCAGGGTCTCCCCAAAGGGTGGCCGCGCCCCAGGGTGATGGGGCCCGGCCCTCTCTGGAGAGACAGAGGCAGGCGCGGCCTGGCTGGCACGGCGCCTTGTGTATCTGCAGTGCTTACGTGCCGGGGAGGGAGACTCGGCCCCTCGGCGGCTGCGGGGTTGCGGCGCGCGGGTGCGCAGGGGCTTCCCCACCGCAAGCCGGGGATTCCCGCCCCCGCACCTCGTCTCTCCGGTGGCCCCGAGCAGCCCCGCCCTCGCGGCCCGCGGAGCCCCGCCCCCGGGCCGCCGGCCCCGCCCCCTCCCGGGCCTCCCTCCTCCGGCCCCGCCCCTCGCGGCCCCGCGGAGCCCCGCCCCCGGGCCGCCGGCCCCGCCCCCTCCCGGGCCACATTCCTCCGGCCCGGCCTCGAGCTGCGCCAGGCGGGCGGCGGCTGAGGGACGGGCTCGGCGGGCCGGGGGCTCGGACTCCGGGGCCGGGAGCGGCGGGAACCGGCGAGCCCTAGGCCGGGCGACCCGACGGGGTCGCGCGGCGGGTGGTCCGGTCCCCGGGAGGCCGGGCCGGGGGCGGAGGAAGGTCTGCCCCGGGGCTCCGGCTGCCGCCGGCGGGAGTCGGCGACGCTCGACTGGGCCCGGGTCCCGGGCGCCCGGCCCCGTCAGCGCCCGCTGCGGCCGCCATGTGGTGCCTGCACTGCAACTCCGAGAGGACCCAGTCCCTGCTGGAGCTGGAGCTTGACAGCGGGTAAGGGCCGCGCCGGGCGGGGTCGGCGGCGCCCGCCCGGCCCGAGGCGGGGACGGTGTGCCCGGACCGGCGGCCGCGGGCAGCGTGTGACCGCAGCGGCCGCGGAGGGGCCCGGCAGGCCCGGTGCGAGCCGCGGTCGTTGCGCTGTGAGGGCCGGGGGCCGCCTGTGCCCGGAGCGAGCGGGGCGGGCCTCCCGCAGGCCCGTTCCCCCGCCGGCCTGTGCCTGTGTCCTCCCAGGGAGTGGGGGGGCCCGGAGCTGGCCTCCCAGGTGTCCTGACGGCTGCGGGCCGGCTCCCCTGCACCTGGCAGGGCCACCTGCGAGAGCGCCGGCAGCCGGCGAGGAGTTGGCTTTCGCGCTGCTGCTGGGAGCCGAGGGGCCGGTGGGCGGGCAGAGCTGGGGTCTGGTGGGTGCTCGGGACCCGTGCGCGGCCGGGCCTGGCGGGTGTTTGTGCAGCGAGGGAGAAGGTGCGCATGGGGGTGTGCTTGGCATATCGATTTCCTGCAGCCCGCAGCTGCCCCCTGTCCCGTGCCCCTGGGGGAGCCATGCGTCGGCCGAGGGGGATTGTTGACCAGCGGCCTAGGCCTGTGGCATACTTGGAGCCCGCTGATCTTTCAGTTCAGAAATTCCCAATGGGTGCTGGCAGTTGCCTTGAGAGCAGGCATCTGTCACTCCAGGGACCTGGGGCTCAGGGCCTGAGGCTGCCTGGGGGTCGGGAGGGGGCTGGTGGGGTGGAGGCCAGGCGGGCTGCAGCTGCAGGACCATCTGTCTGGAATTGGTGGCCTTGGTGGGGAGTGGGGGTCACGTTGTTTGGACGCCTCAGCTGTCCGCTGCTATTGTGGTCCCCTTCTGATTCTCGGCGTGCCGCAGCTGAGTGCCCACTGTGTGCCAGTCCCTGCCCATAGGCGCGGGGCACACAGTCATCAACTAAAGGTATAGTCTGTCCCCGTGGGGCACGTGAGGAACAAGCCAGCGTGCTCTCCTGGCTGCGCCTCCAACCCCCCTGAGCTGCGATCAGCTAACACCATTCCGGTCGGATGCCCGCGTACCTCTCAGCCCTGCACCCCTCCTTAGTAGGTTGGATGCCCGCGTACCTCTCAGCCCTGCACCCCTCCTTAGTAGGTTGGATGCCCACGTACCTCTTAGCCCCGCACCCCTCCTTAGGAGGTTGGATGCCCACGTACCTCTCAGCCCCGCACCCCTCCTCCTCAGGAGGTCGGATGCCCGCGTACCTCTCAGCCCCGCACCCCTCCTTAGGAGGTTGGATGCCCGCGTACCTCTCAGCCCCACACCCCTCCTCCTTAGAAGCGCCTCCACTGTAGCTGATGGAAATCTCCGGCTGTGGTCTGGGTTGGTGGTGAACAGCTGCTCCCATGGTCTCAGAGCACGCGGGCCAGGTGTCTCCGAGACAGCCAGCCTTTTGCCCGTGAGCCTCCGAGCGAGTGGGGCTTGTTTGCCCCTGGAGAGCCTGGTAGGGAGCAGTCAGAGGGAGACAGCCCGGCCCCTGGCCTGTGGAGGCTGCGCTAGGAGCCTTCCAGGAGCCGCTTGGCCGTGTCCTTTCTCTAAACCTAGGTGGGATCCAGCACCCTGCAGAGGCCTCACAGGACGCCTGCTCCCCACAGGCCCCGCAGCGCTGCTCTGCACCACCCTGCAGGCACAGGCTTCTCCTAACACCGCCTGTGGCTGCTCACGCTGCCCCGGCTCCCTGCTTCGCTGCCGGCTGTGCCATGTGACAGCCCGGGACTCTGCGTGCCACTCCTTTCTAGGTGGTCACACCCAGTGCTGGGCCAGAACATCCCTAGGGGAACCCAGATGTCACGATGGAGGCCCAGCCCTCGGAGGCCCGGCAGGATTTTTTGGTTTTTGCTCACGGAAGTCGGACTATGAACTAGTTGTGCTAATATTTACACAACTTCAGTTCAAAAACATGGACGGGACTGAAGGCTGTGTAGTCAAACGGCGTGCTGACTGGGTGTTTCTGGAAGGGACTGGACAGGACACTCCGGGCTGGGGGACTGGTTGTCTGTGCGTATATTTGTACACATGGACGTGCAAGGTTCTGCCTGGCTGGACTCTGTAGAGAGATGGGGTCGTCATTTGCCAAGAGAATCTCCGAGTTGGGGTAGCAGGAAATCTGGAGTTTCTGCAAGTTGCTACACCCCTCTGAGCCCCGGTTTTCTGTCCCGTGAAGAACAATCGTCTTCGCAGAGGTGCTCTGAGAACTGATGGCCTTGCGTGACCGGCCGCGCGCGGGTGTGCGGACGCTGTCTGTCCAAGTCAGCACTCTGTTCTTCCCATCCGCGAGTGACCAGTGGATTTTCTTCCTTCCTCTTTTGTAAATTTCCTTTGACTTGTGATGATGTGTGGGATATCCAGCCAGCAAGCCCAGAGGCGAGCTGACGGCACAGCTCTGATGGACTGGGACCCTGCTGGAGGCCTGGCGAGAGGTCCCTTGTGGAAGTGTGTTTGTGTGGGGGAGGATGCTCTAAGGCTGTTGAGTGTGATTTATCTTCAGTTCTCAAAAGCAAATCGTAATGAGTTTAAAGGCCATTAAGGCTCTTGAAGAATTAATTGGTGTGGCCTTAGAGAATCTGGCTGCTCCCACTGCGTGAGCTGCTGCAGAAACAAAATTGATGGCGATGATGGTGGAAAGTGTGGCGTGGTGCCACACGGGCCTGCCAGTCTGCTGGTTGCTGTGGCTGTACCCCGAGCTGGACCTGCGGCTTGTGCTCTGATGCCTGCCCAGCACAGCGCCTGGCCACATGGTGGACAGGAGCCAGCCATCAAGGAGTGAGTGAATGGAGGTATGAATCAGTGCATACGAGGTCCAGGCGTGGAGAAGTGCTTTCTCCTCCAGAAAGATGTGTGTGACCCCAGGGACGCGCAGCCTTGCGGGGTCGCCTGTTCCTTTATTCATGAACAAGCGTTCAGCCAGCACCTGCTCTGTGCCAGGCCCTGGGCCCGGTGTGGAGGAACGGAGGTGAATCATGCCCAGTGTGCATCACAGAGCACGGGCCCTGGGGATTGTTCACAACCCTGACTGCTGCTTCCCAGCTGTGTGGCTATGGACGAGTTGCCTGCCTTCTCTGGGCTTTGCTTTCCTCGTCCATGAAATGGAGCTCCTGGGGAGAGGGGCCTCTTTCCAGGAGACTGATGCGTATGGATGTCCAGTAACTGGGCAATGGCTGCTGACTCGAAGCTGTCTACACAGTTGTTCACCGTTGTCTCTGTGGCTGGTTTCTTTCGTGAGGACTGGTTTCTAGAACCCACCTGGCCCTTGGTGAGATCTCGGTGAGCCCTGGTCGCTCTGACTTGCCTGTCTTTTTTAGACCTCATTGGTGCGTGGCTGTGACTTTCTGCTCCTTGGTGGAAAGGCCCATTCTTTCCACTTGATTTCCCTGCTCTGTGGCTTCCTGACGCGGTGGCAGTTTAATCTGAACTGCAGGCCCCCATGTGGAACCCTGGAAATAGGCCGCTTCTTGTTTGTGGAGATGGGAAACTGTGACTGCGTCTGTTTTTTCCTCTTTGTTCAAAGGTCAGTGCAAAAATAATAGTGATAATAGCAATAGCTGCCGTTCAGTAAAGTCTGTGTGACGTCTTGACTCTCAGAGCAACGTGTAGGGGCGCCCAGCCCCATTTCCCAGATGAGGGAAGATTCTGTGACTTGCCCCGAGTCAGGGCCAGTGAGTGCAGGAGCTGGGATTTGCACTCGTTTTGTACCCTTTAGAGCCAGGCTCTGCTTCCCTGGGAGTGTGTTAGGCAAAACGAGGCACCATTGTCAGAGTTGCCTTTTGCAGCTTTCCCGTGCCGTGGCATGGGGTGTCCAGTGTGGCCTGGTGTCGGGATTCCCAAGCTGGCTGATGAGGACGGCTCACCGGGACACCCTGCTGTTTCATGTTTTTCCTGCACGAACACCAAGAGCCGCTTCCGCAGACTCTGCAGCCAGTTGCCAGTGCAGTGTCCTTCGGTGTGAGGCACTTTGGGCATCGTGGGCAGCGTGCTTGCATCCTGTGCCGAGATTCTGAGTGGAACAGGGTCTTGGGGGTGAGAGCTGTACCCTGACTTACTGAGGGACCAGTGAGAACATGACAGGCTCCGTGGTAAGGAAGCCGGGGGCCAGGCCTTTGATGGCATTAGAGGATGACATGTGTGGTCGCTGAACCTGCTCCCGCAGAAGGGGAGGATGCTACTGAGTAAACTGGAAAATTTGGAAGAGTCCTCAGCTGGGAGGAGGCCTGAAGCCACCTGGAGCCCAGGCCAGGTCGGAGTCTGCCGGCCAACATGAGTGCTTTGTCCCCAGTGCCTGTTTTAACAGACAGAAGCAAACGCTGTTTGCTTTTTCCGTTTCCATTGGGAGGCTGGGTGGTATAAGCATTACATGCATTAAATGCATGGGAAGCGTGCATTAAGTACCTTATAATAGCCGCGGTAAGCGCTCCGTGGATGTTAGCTGTAATCGTCTTTATTATTTATCCTGGTTAGCACTAGGCTTTGAAGGAGTCCCCCAGTGCTCTGAGAGAAGGCCTCCCAGAAGGGACTGACCAGAGCTGGCCCCGTTAGCTGCGAGCCTTCCCCCTCTGTGGCCGTCCACGTCATCATCTCCCCTCCCTGCGCCTTGGTTTCCACATCTGTGAGAAGAGGGGTGAGCCTCCTCATGCTTGAGGCCGTTTGCTTGCCCTGTGGCTAGGAGGACAGATTCTGAGGCTAGACCACCCGTAACTCTGACCCCAGCCCTTAGCCCAGCGCTGCTGCTGCTTGTCTTGGGGAGCTTGGTCATGTCCCTTAGCCTTCCTGTGCCTCAGTCTGTGCCTGTTTGTAAAATGTGGATGACAGCAGGCTCTCATGGTTTAAATGCTTTAATCCTGGTACACTTGATACATGGTAGCCTTCAGTTCTAAGTTCAGGCTGGACAGGTTGGGCTGTGCTGGAACTGGACTGTGTTACTCATTCAGGGGCGATGAGTCCCTAGGTGGGAGTGGATAGTTGATCTTTTTGACCACAGACAAGGCCAGAGTTTGAAGACAGAGGGAGGCCCACGAGGTGGTGGTAAGGGGGCAGGTAAGGGCTGAGGGCTGTCTGGTGTGACAGATGGCCAACGAGGTGCAGAGTGACTGAAGCCTCTAGGACCAAGTGTGCTTGTAGCCTGCCGTCCACGCAACCTGCTATGAAGTGGGCAGTTAAGAGTGTTAAGAAAATTGCTTTGCCTGTGGATTGGAAAAGGTGCAAAGGAAGGTGCCTGCAGCTCAGCTAGGGTGAAGATTGCTTAGACAGGACGGGCACATGGACTGCGCTGTAAGGGAGAGATCCCCAGAAGCCTGGAGACACTTGAGGGTGCCAGGGGAGATTGAGACAGATGCCGCCAGCCCTAAGGCAGATGGAGCAGAGCTGTGGTGCCTCTGAGCCCTCAGCTCGTGGCCTGTGCTGAGTTTGAGGTTTTGGATAAGCTCTGGTGGCCCAGTTCTGCCTGGGACTGTTTCTGGTACCAGATGAGGCCCAGAGCTCTGGGGCTGGGCCACAGGTGTTTACCCAGTGAGCCGCTCCCTTCCTGTCTGTGAAATGGGGACAAGAGAAGGAGAGGTGATGTGGGGAGCCCGCAGCAACAGGTGCCTGGAGCTTGCAGGCAGGAAGGGCTCTTGCTGGGTTCTGCTGGGTTTGGGCAAAGCCCCGACTGGGGAGTCTGAGGTTGGCACAAGTTGAGACTGGGGCTGGATGACAGAATAAAAATGATAGTGACTGGCATTTGGGTGGCATTGTTCCCATTTTACAAATGAGGAAACCGAGGCCGTAAAATGAAAATATGTAGTGAAGCTTTGCGGAACATTGACTTGGTCTTGGAGCTAAGGTTCAGGGCCCTCGTTCCTCTCCCTGATGTTGCTGGGGGCCTTGAGCTTGTTAAGGTGAAGAATGAGGCAGCGGGCGGGCGGGGGTGGGGCAAGAGGAAGGGGGAGGGACAGGATCCTGCAGGACCCCCACTGGGCCTGTCCCTGCAAGTCCCATGGTCAGCACTGGGCTCCCACATGTTGGTGGGTGCTGAGGTGGGCGCTCTCGCTGCAGAGTGGATGGAGGACGTGGGGAGCTCGGCCCAGGAGCCTTGCATCTCAGACATGAGTTTGCCAGCTCAAGAAGTCATCTGGGCCTGAGAATTCTCTTCCCACCTCCTTGACAACAGCCATTGATCTCTGCTTGAAATGATGGGAGGAAAGGGGCCAGGCCAATGGCAGGAACAGAGTAGGGTTTAGTAAATGCCGGCGGTTCCTCTAGTCCCTGCTCATGGGTATTAACTACAGTTAATATTCTTTCTGTTACTAGTGTTTTCTTGTGCAGGCCCTGCAGCACCGCTAGTCCCCGAGGGGTAGTCAATGCGCGGTGGGGCGGGTGGGTTAGGAAGTGTTTGGGGAAGCAGCTCTTTCCTCTGCAGCTAGGAAGAGGGAGGTGCAGCTGTGCCAAAGGGAATTTTCTGTTCCCTCTGGGCCTTTGTCCGTTCTCAGAGTCATAATTTACATGTGCAGGGTTTTTTGTTTTTTCTACTCACCTAGTGAAAATGGCAAAATCGGCTCAAGAAGATAATGGGCTTTGGTGTGGACAGGAGTTTTAGCAAGCATTGTTTTTGACTTTTTTTTTTTTTTTTTTTGGACCGGTAGAGTTAGACAGTGAGAGAGAAAGACAGAGAGAAAGGTCTTCCTTCCCTTGGTTCACCCCCCCAAATGGCCGCTATGGCTGGCGCTGTGACAATCTGAAGCCAGGAGCCAGGTGCTTCCTCCTGGTCTCCCATGCGGGTGCAGGGCCCAAGCACTTGGGCCATCCTCCACTGCCTTCCCGGGCCACAGCAGAGAGCTGGACTGGAAGAGGAGCAACCGGGATAGAACTGGCGCCCCGACTGGGACTAGAACCCGGTGTACCGGCGCCGAAGGCAGAGGATTAGTCTAGTGAGCCGTAGCACCAGCCTTTAACTTTTTATTATGAGAAAATTTAAACATATACAAAAACAGACGCAATGGTAATGACCTCCATGTGCAATTTTATTTCGTTGCTCCCAGATCATTTTGAAGCAAGTCTCAGATGTGTCGTTGATGTGAAATCAAAGACTTGTCTTGTGGTCAGCCTTGTTTCTGGCCTTGGAGGTGTCCTGTTGCTGGGGTGATTCTCTGGGGCAGGACAGTGGCATCCGCTGCATTGTCTCTGCTTGGGCCAGTTTCCCAGCCTGGTGACTGAGGGATGCCTGCCGCGTTAGAGAGGCTGTGTGTCTGGAAGAGACCCGTGCCTCCCCCATTAGACAGGGCCTTCCTGGATCATAGTACAAGGATTTACTTCTACCCCACTACCCCAGGAACCACAGGCAGTGGGGCTGTGGCCTCTTGGTCAGGCCTGCCCTGGGCAGGATTGTGACTCTGAGCTGAGCGACCCCACAGGACCCTGCCCAGGACCCTTGGTTTCCCCTTAACTTGGGCAGGCTTTATATGGTGCCTTTAAGCACTAGGGACCACAGGCCTCTGCCCACCCCACTTCCCTTCTCTTCATGCGACCTCTTCCGTTCTGGGGTTTCTAATCCTGCCCCAGCCCAGGCCGTGCCACCCTGCAGCCAACTCAGCAACTCTCCCTAGGGGCCTCCTGGGTGCCTCTAACCCAACAAGTTCAAGGAGATGTGCTACCCCCTCCTTCCAGCCCACTTCTCCCCATATCTGTGACCCAGTCAGGCTCATCCTGGATCCCTCCCTTCACCTTGACCCTCCTTGACCTGCCATCAGTGCTGGGCCACCGTGGTGCCAGGTTTGGAGCCTGGCACATAGCAGGTGCTCCATAAATGTTAGTCACTATCTTTATTACGAATGTGTTTGTTGTTACCATTCACATCAAATTCTCTGCTTGGCACATTGAGGGCCCTCAACTGAGTTTAGTTAAAAACAAATGGAAGTTGCGTCCCGGTTCTGCCTCTGAACACAGCATGAGCACACCCCAGGCAGTCTGTCTCTCACTGTCCTCATGGGTTGGGTTAGATGGTTTAACTGATTTCTGGGCAAAAGATATGCCCTAAGGTCTCTTCCCACTTTGCCTGCTGCCTACCCTCCATCTACCTGTAGTCCCCATAGCAATATAGGACCCTATAACAATACCTTATGCGTTTCCTAGATGATGGCCCGTGGGCTGAGGATTTCTGTGTGTGGTCTCTTGTGTCCTCACCACACCCTGGGGAGAACAGTACACATCACTTACGCACGGCCACACTGCTCCTGCCTGCCGAGTACTCAGGAGTTGTCAGGGTCGGCATTGGAGGAGACTGGAGGCACCAGCCTTCCTACCGTTAGCCTCATGTGTCTCTTGGACTTGCTGTGCCCTGCTCTGTGCTGGGTGCTGTGGTGGATGGGGGCCAGTTAGGTAAATGCAGACGTGCTGGGGAGCCTGGAGGCTGCTGTGTTGCAGGGTGGGGCAGCACCAGCAGTGGTCGTTGGATGTCCAGTGGAGTTGGGTGGGCCAGACCTTCAGCGGGAAGAACGTGGCAGAGGTAGTGGGGGGATGAAGCAGCTGTCAGCAGGTGGCCCAGCACCTTGGTCAACATCCTCCCCTCACTTCTGTGGGAGCCATGGATAAATTAAGTCACTTCACTCTGCCTCATTCTCTCTCTCTGCAAATGGGAAGATGATGGAGCACCTACCTCAGAAGATTGCTCTCTCCGTCTGATGCTCAGAGCACAGCTGACTGTACATTGTATCTTCTCAATGAGAAAGACTTGTCTCTATTGGGCCCTGGTCTCAGCACGTGTGCCGCATGGCTGGGGATGCTGACCGCTGGGAGACTGTGTGTGTGTGTAGCAGGGCTAGATGGCACATCTCTGCCGGCTGTCTGCTCTGTTTTGCCATGAACCTACAAAAGATCGAGGCATCCTGGGTTTGGAGACAGCTACACCTCTGGCTGTGGGCAGTAGAATGGCCAGGGGGCAGGCAGGTCTACGCAGTGGTCATCTTTCTTCCCGTCTCTGCCCACACAGTCTCCAGAGCCATCCTCCCCAGCCTGTGCCTCCCGCTTGGCCCTCCCGGGGTGTCCCTAGGGCCCAGCCCGGCTCAGTCTGCTGGAGCCTGCCACAGAGAACTGTTTTATTCAAGTCCATTTTACGCGTATGGAAATAACTAGAGGCCTCTGTATTTAATTTGGCTCAGCTAGGAAGAGATTTGGCTCTGTGTGTGTGCGTGTGTGTGTGTGTATTTGTGTGTGTTCTGAAAAATCTTTCTGAGTGAGCCCAGGGGTTGGAAGCTTCTGGTCATCTTGATGTAGTCAAAACCAGCAAGCACTGCCCTGCCTGGCTGGGGTGGGGGCCTGGCAGGAGCAGCCCGTAGGAAATGGTTAAGGAAGAAAGAAAGAATGAGGGAGGCTGTTGCAGATGAGATCATGGCGAGGGAGGCGGTCTGGTGCACTCTGCATCCCGAGACCAGGTACGTGTGCGCAGAGCAGAGGGAAGGGGCCTTGGCATCGACGCACCCGAGAGTTGTGTGGTGTCTGCAGTGAGCGGGGCTGAATTTGGTGCTGGGCCGGTGAGCCCCTCTCCTGATGGCCGCCTCTGTGGCCTAGGCCAGCCCACAAGAACTTGGAGCGAGCCCTTCTGTGGTGGAAGGCACCAAGAAGAAACCACCCCACGTGGACGTGACAGTTGGCCAAGCGTGTCTTTGCTTGATGCCCACATCCCCACTGGGTAACTGGCCAGGAATGATGCCCATTGCAAAGATGACAGCAGATGCCCAGAGAGGTGAGGTCATTTGCTCTGGGTTGCTCAGCCCGGACTTGGAGAGGTTGGAGCAAGATCTGGTCTCCTGGCCTGTACCCAGAGCTCCCCCTCCCTGCGTGCCCCATAGGTGCTGCTGCTTTTTTTTATTTTTTTTTTTTTTAAGTTTTATTTATTTATTTGAAAGTCAGAATTACAGAGAGAGAGAGACAGACAGACAGACAGAGACAGGTCTTCCATCCACTGGTTCACTCCCCAGTTGGCCACAACAGCCAGAACTGCGCCGATCTGAAGCCAGGAGCCAGGAGCTTCCTCCAGGTCTCTCTCATGGGTGCAGGGGCCCAAGGACTTGGGCCCTCTTCCACTGCTTTCCCAGGCTATAGCAGAGAGCTGGATCGGAAGTGGGGCAGCCAGGACTTGAACTGGTACCCATATGGGATGCCGGCACTGCAGGCAGCAGCTTTACCCACTACGCCACAGCGCCGGCCCCTACTGCTGCTGCTTCTTGGCCATCTTTCCCAACAGATTGGGCTGAGAGCTGCCAAGGGTGGCAGAGCTGGAGTTTAAACTCCAGGATGTCCCCCAAGAGCCCAGTTTTGGAATAAATACCAGGCATCCCATGGTTTTAAAATTATTTCTTTACCTTGTGAACCTTAGGAGTGAGGACGTCTGGTGAACTGGGGCTCCATGCTTGTGATGACTGTGTGCTGTGGGTTGTGGGCAGTGTGGTGATATGACTGTGGCAGACTCTTGGAGAATCAAACCTCAGGAGACCCAGCAGAGCAGCCTTAGTGTCCCCAGCGGCTCTGCAGAGCTTTGGGAATGATGGAAAACCCTTCCTCCTGGGACTTGGCACTCGAAGTCGGCTTTGTTGGGAACAGCTGATCCCGAGCTGAAGCTCCTAGTCCTGGTGTTTGAGGTGGGCCTCGTGTCTCGGTCCTTCACAAGTCCTATAAACCGTTGCCGATGCCCACAGATGGGCAGTAGGCAGGATGTGATGTGAGAGAGAGCAGCAGGCCGGGTGTGAGTGGGCAGTAGGGGACGGCGGGGACTGTGGTGCTGGTAGTTAGTGCCAGCCGATGGACAGTGCTGCCGCCTGTCCATTTCGTCACCACGTGGGGATATGGGCCCAGGACGGCCAGATCCTTTGTTGTGCCTTCCTCTTAACAAGAGATCAGAAACTTGGGTTTTCACATAACATTTCTCGATGTTAACATGTTAGTGATTTATTCCAGTTTTTAAAAAAAGTCCACACAGAGCATGCTGAGTGGACGAAACAGGGCCAGGGGCTGCCTGTCTACGTGTGCGACCTCGTGAGTGCCTTGGGTGGAGTCTCTCTTCTGGAGAGCCCTTGTGCAGTCCAAGACCTCCCTAGGAGAAGTGGAGTGGGCAGCAGGCCTCTTGGCCAGCTCTCCCAAGGGTGAGGCTCAGGGTCCCGGACGATCGGGCCTCACCCTGTGTTTCCTCAGGCCCAGATGGCGCTGTGGAGAAGAAAGGGCTTTTCATAGCCTCCTGAGAAAGCTGCCCATCGTGGGTTTAGCCACAGGGTCGGTGTTAGGGGCCGACTTCCCTCTTGTTTGGGGCCTGTTTCCCTGATTGGGTGCTCTCATCTCTAGAAATTGGGGCAAGATTGGCAGGTGGGGCCCTCTGCGGGGCTGATGGTGATCAGGCCATGAGTGGCGCCTTGCCAGACAGAGGCCCTGGCTGGGCTCGACTGCAGGGTGTTTGCATTGCCTCCTCCCCCCCACCCCCAAGCCTCCTGGCTCCCCTCTGCCAGCTGGCTTTCAGCCCAAGTGAAAGCACACGTTGGCCAGCCTGTGTAGTGAGTCTCTGCTCCCACTTCCTGTCTGGTGCCCAGCCCAGCACCGTGGGCCTCCAGGATTGCGGGAGGTGGGCATGGGACAGGAGTGGTGTGCATGTGGACATGAGCCCAGGAGCCCTCCTCCTGAAGGGGAGGACTGTATTCAGCTCCTGTTTTTTGGTAGGACTCAAGCCTGGGGGACAGTGCAGTGCACATGTATTTGTGCATTGGGGAAACTCAAGGTGTTTCCATGACCCAGCTGTGGAGTGAAGGAGGGAGACTGAGAGCTGTGGTATCTGTGCCTCTCTGGTCTGCAGGCCGTGGTGGTCCTGCCTGGAACTGGGAGAAGAGTCAGGGGAGGGTGGGAAGACAGCCAGTGTGCCCTCAGCCCAGGCTGCTCTGTGGTTTTTGAACCTGGTTCCCGGGGCTTCAAGTTCTAGCATCTGTATGTTAGGAGCGTTGGCCTCTGCTGCCCAGAGTTCTGCAGGATCTTTAGTCACCTTTCACTCGCCCATCAGGTCTCGGCTGAGTGGGCACCGTGTGTCCAGCCCTGTTAAGGCACTGGGGCCACTTGAGCGATGAGACAGATGCCTCTGTCCTCTCGGAGCCGGTTTGCTCTTGGGGAGAGACCAACTCACGCATTAAATTAGGCAGCGAAGTATGCTGGGAGGATACCTAGGAGCTTGATGCGATGTAGGGCTCAGGACAGGGAGGTGCAGACAGCCCTCCCCTTTTTGGCACCCAGGGCAAGGATTTTCCCCACGTTTGCCTTGCTCTTTGGGAGCTGCCCTGTTGACAGCCAAGACCCTTTGTGCTCCTTCAAATGGGAGCCTTTGAAGTGGTAAATGGGCAGAGTGGATTTGATTTCAGGTTCCCAGGGATGCCCTCTAGTCCCTGCATCTTCTGGAACCTGAATGCAAATCTCAAAACCTCTCTTTGGTCCTCTAGGCTGTTGGACTGGGTGTGACTCCGGGACAAGGTTGGGAGGACCCATTCCAGCTCCTGAAGCTGGAGCGCATTCCCCACGTGCGTCTTGGACCCCCCCAGCCTTCCCGTCCCCAGCCAGGACAACACCCCTTTGAAAATATGTGAACAGGACAGTGTAAGGACCTGGCTGCGTGGCCTGGTTTCACAGGTCATGGGGACCATCCTTCCCTCTTCTGGCTCTGCACTGATAAGAACAAGTCCATCTGAGGGTGGCCCATGTGCCCAGGCCCCTCCTGAAATAATTGCCCCTTCATTAGGCATTAGCCAGCAGCCCGGTTCCCGGGGCTACTCCTTCAGCAACTCTGCTGTGATGTCACCAGGTGGCAGCCCCACCCCCGCCATGCCGGAGGGAAACTGAGGCTCAGGGAACTCGGGGTGAGAACCTGGGTGTTGAATTCTAGTCCAGAATCTCACTGTTGCTTCCGTCACCTGCCGCTGGGAAGGGAAGTGCTCACGAAGCTACACAGAGCTCTGGGAACCAGCGGGCAGGGAGCGTGGGCGAGCCTCACCGCTGTGCCTCCCACCATTTTGGGGCATCTTTGCTGATACACCCAAGGGGCCCAAGAGACGCTTCTGCTCCCGACAGTGCCCGCAGCTCCTCGGGCCTCCTGTCCATCTCAGCAGCAGCAGCTGACAGTCGGCAAAATGCTGATGCTGGTTCAGTAAGCAAAGCTCTAAAAATAGCCTCCCATTTTGAAAAGTCCATTGTTTAAAGTCCTATATTTTTCTCTGTATATAAAAGCTACTTCTGGAGGTCTGGGTGCTGGGTAATTAAAGATAATGCTGCAGCCTGAGGCGGAGTTGGGCTGGACCTTATCGGGGCCTCTGCAGGACAGGCCTGAGGCCTGTGGGAAGTCATCACAACAGACCTTGGGCCCTGCTCCTCTCCCCTGGAGCTGATGGGGCAGTGCCCTGGGCCCAGGACGGGAGTGACCCCTGCCACACCCCTTCCTCCAGGTCTCCTGAAATAGGCCTGGCCGGAGAAGTCAGCTGCCGAATGGCCTCCCTTGTGGCCCTCAGGGAAAAGTGAGGCCCCAGAGGAGGTGCTCTTGCTTGGGTGTCTCTCAGCCCCTGCCCTCAGCCCCTTCTTTCCGGCGGCCCCTCCTGGATCCTGCCCCTTCCTGCCGCTGTTCGTGGGTACTCGGAGCTGTTTGTTCCCAAACCACAGCCCTGCTTCGAGTCCCTAGCGCCCGCCCTTCAGCTCCTGTCTCACCCCCTCCTACCTCAGCCCTGCTCCTCCAAAGTTCCCTCCAGTCCCTGTTCCTCTGCCTCACTCACCATGGCCCGGCTTTTGTTGCGGTCACTTGTGGTGAGCTGGTGTCCCGCCGGCCAGAGTTCCTGCTCACCCAGAGCTTACAGGCCAGGAGACACAGGGCAGCCTTCAAGAGTTTGAGTTAAAAAGGAAACACAGGCTTGTGGTGTGGTGCTCATAGCTCCGTGTGCCTGATGCTGATTTACAGACTCTGCTCTCCTAGAGCTGAAGGATGGCGGTTTTCTTTTCTTTAAAGATTTATTTATTTGAAAGTCAGAGTTGGGTTGGGCGAGGGTAGAAAGAGACCTTCCATTTGCTGGTTCACCCTCAAGATGGCCTCAACAGCCAGGGCCAAGCCAGAGCCAGGAGCTGGGAGCCAGAGCTTTACCCGGGTCTCCCACATGGGTGGAGGGGCATCCTCCACTACTTTTCCCAGGCCATTAGCAGGAGGCTGGGTGAGAAATGATTCGAATCAGAAATGGAACAGCCAGGACATGAACTGGCGCTTATATGGGATTCCAGTGTCACAGACAGTGGCTTTACCTGTTATGCCACAACACCAGCCCCAAGATGCAGTTTGCAAAGAGGGAGATCAGGGAAGGCCTTGTGTCCTTTGGGTAGAAACTGATGGAGGCAAATGAGCCAGGTGGACTTCAGAAGAATACACTAGCAGCGGGATTGGTATGTGCAAAGGTCCTGAGGTCACCCGTGCCAGGAGGCCAGTGAGGCTTGGCTGGGGTGGGGTGGCTCCGGGGTACGCGTGGTGTTAGCAGGAAGAATGGCTGAGTCCCACAGAGTGCTCTAGGTCTCTGTGAGGATTTGTGCTCAGTCCCACTAAGCACACGGGCACAGAGAAGTGCTGTGGACAGAGCTGTGTTTGAAGAGGACTGTGGCTGCTCTGTGGAGAGGATGTGTGGTAAAGGTTAGTTGCGCTCACTGGGGAGGCCGTGGCAGTGATGGAGGGCAGAGGTGAGGTAGGCACAGGGGAGCTGGGGGCAGCCGGTTTGCTGACAGATAGCAAGTCTGGTGTGAGAGACACACTTGCCTAGGGCAGCTCTCAGTGAGCAGCTGGAAGCTTCCAGGCGCTCTGCGGTGCAGCGGGGAAGTCTGCAGAGGACCTGGCGTGCTGGGAGGAGGGCAGTGCCGCCTGCCAGTGGGCAGTGCCTGGGCAGTGCTGTTTGCCCTGTTGGAGTCCTCTGCAATTAGTAGGTACCCTCAGTAGTGCAAATCTGGGGGCTGGGCACAAGCAGAAACCCTCCTGCCGCTGCCTTTGGGTTGTCCAGAAGGTCATCGCTCATTTGGGTATGGTGCTCCTGGTTCACCAGCCCACAGTCCCACCGCATTAAGTTCAGGAGGTTGTCATGTTGTCTTGGTGTGTCTGAGATTCACCCTCTAAATCTTTTCAGATGGGGCTGTTCCTCCCCTGACCTGTCCCAGGCCTTGGCAGTGGCTGGTGGCTCAGAGCACAGGACTCAGCGTCTGAGCCCGTGCATGTTCTGCCCGCGGGCTCACCCTGTTCCTTCTCTGCCCACCCTCCCTCGATTTCCACTGGGATTCTGGCACTGTCCCCCCTCAGCTCTGTGCCCTCCTTGAAGATGTGTCCTTCTGGGTCTCGGTCATCACAGCCCTTCCTGCAGGCAGTGCTAGGCCTCAGTCTAGGCAGCCCCGCCTCCCTCCTCCCTAGGAGGGTCTCCTGGGGTCCACAAGTCCTTTCAGTCACCAGCCAGACATTTGTCCTCTCCAGGAACCATCTCAACTGTGGTTCAGGCTTCAAGGCCTTAGGCATCTGTGGCGATACGGCTCCCTTCTAGAGAGGGGACCTGGAGGGTCTGTGGGAACGGACACACTGGACCCATCAGCTCTGTCTCCCTTTACACGCTTGTCCCTTGCAATCCACTTCTTTGTGTCCATGTACTCTGCTCCTTGGGGCCAGGCCAGCCCAGGAACATTCCGGAGTGAGAAGGAACTGGCAGAGTGACGTGGATTGATTCCTGGCTCTGTTCTTGGCCATCCTACCTAAGCCACAGGTCCTTCCTCTCCTCTCTGGGATGGGAGAGCAGTGCCTTCATGGTAGTGTTGTGGCAGGGCTTCAATCCTTAGCTTGTGCTGGACTCCCCTCTGGTATAGTAGGAGAGTGGATATGGGGGTACCCACTGCAGGCTGCCGTGGTCCAGGAAGGCTGATGTCCCAGACCCTCATGAACAGCTGCACCACCACCTGAGGCAGCCCCTTTCCAAATCAGTGCCTTCTCCATGCTCCGACCTCTGGTTCTGGGGACTCGCTGGCTCACTTTGTTCCCCTCTGTCCCCAAACCACCCCATGGGGACCTCCAGGTGATAGCTACCTCTCTGACTGCCATGCCTGCCTCTATGGAGATGACGTGGTTGCTAGTTTTCCCCTTAGCCTCATTTCTTCCCCAGGGCCTGCCTTAGCTTGTCCTTTCCCCACGCAGGCTGAGGCCTCGCAGGGAGCACAGGACCTTGTCTCATGCAGACCAAGGCTCCGTGGCTGATCAGCCTCCATTAATGCAGTCCTGGTGAGAAAGAGCTGCCCAGGAGAGGGTCTGTGTTGTCCCTGTCCAGGCTGGCTTCCCTTCTGGAACTCGGAAACCCTGAAAGTAGAGCATGGGCCATCCGCGGGACCTGAAGGAGTGCGGGGCATGCACATTCAGGAGGCTGTTTTGCTCCAGCCTGTGTAGACTGCCGGGAGTCTGGCCTGAGGCTCTTGGCATGGATATTTAACCACAGACAGACTTTCGAGATTGCCAACTTCCTCCAGCCTGGGCCTGACCCGCTCTGAAGAAGGTGGCTTCCCCATGTGATGTGGCCACAACTGGCCACGTGCAGCTTGGGCTTATTTATCTTACTGATCTCATAGCCACACATGGCCCCTCGTGTGACTACTACACGCTGTTCCTCTGAGTAGCCAGACTGCAGAGGTGTTGCTTGGGGTCGAGTCCTAGCCCTGTCCTGTGCGTGGGTCACCTTGTCTCAGTGACTGCACAGCACCAAGCCCCGGGTTGCTCATTCACAGAAGGACAGCAGTCCCAGCTCTCGGGGATGGTGCTTGGGTCCTAGGCCTTGTATTTTAAACTCCCAGCATAGCATCTTGTACCTGGCAAGTTTATGCAGAAGAATCGAATGTGCACTCGTGTATCTGTGTGTGTGTATGTGTGTGTCCCACACCCTGTGAGTGGGCCCATCAGTACTGTGGGAAAGCGTCTGTGTGCTGGAGCCAGACTGCCTGGGTTCTGATCCCATGAGCTGTGAGCCCTGGGGTAACCTTCACCCCCTGTGCTCGTAGCGGGATTGAGAGGCCTGAATGTGTTGCCTGTCAAGGTTAGAACGTTACTAACTGCATCCACTTAGCGGTTGTACCTTCATCATCACCGCTGACATGGGGTCCTGTGTCTGCTGTGACTAACGTTTTTCTGGGGGAAAGTTATCCGTTACTCCACAGGCCATAATTAGAGACATCCATGGCCGAGAGGCTGAGTGCCCTCTGCCTCACTGCCTTCACTCGCTCCCCAGTGAGAGTCAGGACGTGGCACTTGTGCTGTCTGGGCCACGGGGCCGGGGTCAGTGGTCCAGTTGTGAGGCCCTCCTCTAGTGCTCTCTGGTCACGTGCCAATGGCAGGTGGAGGGCGTCTGTGAAAAGGCTCCCGCATGCTTCTGCCTTGGAGTCAGTCTGCAGCCTGAAGGCGGAGTCTCAGAGGCTAAGGGCCCTGGAGTAGGCAGGATCCATGGGCAGGTGACCTTGTCTTGGGGCCTGGCCTGTGTGTCCCTCCCACCTCCAGTTGCCAGGATGTGTAGGTTGGCCCTCTTAGTCAAAGGATAACCAGGATCAGCTACTAGCAAGTACTTTGTATTGAGAAAACACTGTTTGAAGGACTTTGTATCAAGTCTGCTGACAGCAGTACATGTTGTGAATTACTCCCATTTTACAGGAGTGGAAACTGAGGCTGAAGTATCCCTGCCCACGGTCACACTGCTGCTGAGCAGTAGAAGACTTTCCCCACATAAACGTCCAAGGAGCCCGTCCAGCCCCTATCTGGCAGAAGGGCATGGCCAGCGAGGAGACTGAAACTGTGTCCCCCTTGCTGTCCCAGTGTGCATTGTCCTAGGGAAGCAGAGACACAACCCTGTAGTGCTGCCTGCCCGACCCAGGCATTTCCCCATCTGTCAGAAACAGAAAGCCCCTCAGCGGAAGAAGGCCTGTTTGGCAAAGTGGAGAGGGGAGAGGAACTTGGGTAACCTCTCAGTGAGTCAGTTTGGAGTCCCCAAGCTGGGGGAGGAGGTGGCCGGTGTGCCTGTGGCCGGCTGTGCCTGAGCACAGGGTGGAGGGGCCTTTGGGCCTAGTATGGATGCGTCCCTAGGCAGGACCAATTCCTCGCCTGCTCTCCAGCCCCGTCTTCAGCCTGACTCCCTTTTGAGGTCCCCACTGTCACCATGGCAAGCTGGACAGAGCAGGTCATCTTCTCCTAGCCATTCCTGTCTTTTCTGGAGGCCAGCGCATTGACGTAAGATTCCCAGTGAGGGGAGCGGAGCTGGATCGTGCTTACCCTCAGTGGTCTGTATGGCTGAGGAAGAGCACATGGGGTGGTGGGGGCTGCAGTAGGCAAGGAGCCCTTGGGGAGGAAGTGGGGTTTGAGCTGAGACCCCAGTGTAGCCCTTCACAGGCCCAAAAACACAAGTCAAGGGTACAGATTCAGGCGGACCATATGGTGCTAGGATTGAGGCTTGTAGGCAAGATTGGAGTCTCATCCCTTCTCTGATGTGGCTCTGACATCCTATAGCTTGTCACCTCCAGTGACAGAGGTCTCGCTGCCTTCTGAATGTCTGTTCTCAGGTCAGGGGCCATGTGGGCCATAGTACTGCCCGCGGGCTGTGTCTGTTTCAGCCTAGGCTGTGGACCTGTCAGAGGCTTCCGCACAGGGAGCATGTTGGAGCTCTTTTCCCCTGGCCGAGTGGGTCTGGCTCTTGGTAGTAGGCCGTGTGTTTTTCTCTCTGCATGCTACAGTTGGGGCTTGGCAAATACCGGAGTCCATCTTCTGGGCCAGCTGGGATCAGTTGTGTAGGGTGCTGTGTTGAGAGAGTGGAGACCCCACCCAAGATCTTCAGCAAGGAGTCTGTAATCAATTAGCAATGTCTGCTGAGGAGGAGTCAGGGCAAGCACACACCCCAGATCTGCCATCCCAGCTCCAGGGCTCTGGAACCCAGACCCCGTCTTTTGCTGTGATCTGACAGCTGTAGCATAGCGGGGCTGTTTTTGCTTCTGGCTTTGTATTCACATCAGTGACTGGCGTCTCAGCTGTACCGTGGCATCAGGTCACATTAATATTATAGTCAACGCAAAATCCCTGAGTGTTTTTCCTAAGAGCTGCCCTCAAACCTGATCTTCCCCCATCTTGACATTAACTCCATACAGATAGGAATTTTTATTGGCTCCTTGTTGGTGGGCATGCAGGTCATCTCCAGGTCGGTGTGGTTAGAACCAACACTGCCGCGACCATGCTGGACTGTCCCCTGCTGGCTCACCTTGTTTCCTTAGCAGGGGTTCTAGAAGGGAGCGCTGAACCAGGAGTGCCTCCTGTGAGCGCCCAGCCGTAAGCACTAACTGCTAGCGCGAGTTCCAGAAGCTCCACACTGCCAGGGAACGTTGTGGGACTGGAGCACGTGCCTTGCCCTGCTCCTCGACGAGAAAGGGCGCAGCTGAAGGTTTACCACTGGTGTATCTGCCTGTCTGATGGGCTGTGCCTGTGGGAGGAGCTTCCCCCGGGGGCTGAGCTGGACTGCTGAGAGGTGGACCAGCTGCGCTCGGGAGGTTGGAGGTGGTGCTGCTGGGGTTGTGGATGCAAGGGCCATTCTGGCTGTTTGCTGGAGACTTCAGACTGCGGATGCTCCATGATTTACGATGTAGCCACGTCCTGAGAAATCGCTGTTAAGTTAAAAACATGCCATGTTGAAAGTGCATTTACCACCTCCAGGGAACCCATTGTAAAATAGAAAAATCAGAAGTTCAGCTATCGTTAAGTTGGAAACTATCTGCATGAGGTACAGTGTGAGCCTCATTTGTTTTTAAAGATTTATTTATTATTTGAAAGTCAGAGTTACACAGAGAGAGGAGAGGCAGAGAGTGAAAGAGAGAGTCTTCCATCTGGTGGTTCACTCCCCAGTTGGCCGCAATGGCTAGAGCTGCAGCAATCTGAAGTCAGGAGCCAGGAGCTTCTTCTGGGTCTCCCATGTGGGTGCAGGGGCCCAAGCACTTGGGCCATCTTGTACTGCTTTCTCAGGCCATAGCAGAGAGCTGGATTGGAAGTGAAGCAGCTGGGACTTTAATCGGCACAAACATTGGATGCCAGCACTGCAGGCAGCGGCTTTACTTGTTACGCCACAGTGCTCGCCCCTGAGCCTCATTTTTAAAGTCACAGTCTGTCTCTAGGCCGTGTGCTGTCTTGCCATAGGGAGGGCAAGGGTGACTATTCTGTGACATGGACAGTTCTTCCTTCTCACTCATAAAAAAACATAGTCATGCACTCCATAAGGTGTTTCAGTTAACGACTGACCACAGCTACTATGGTGTCCTGTGAGATTATAAAGGAGCTGAAAGCTTCCTATTACCTAATGATGCCACCGGGATAACGTTGCCACCTGCACGGCAGCCTTGTAAAAATGCAGCACATACGTTGTGGACATTGATGACAATGGTGAATGATCTCAGCAGCCTCCATGTTTTCCGGGCTTTCTGTCATTATTTAAGAGGGTGCTCCTTCTAATGCCTCATGGCCCTCAGAGCGATAGGCTACACCATGTGTATGAGTAATGGCATATAGCCCAGGTGTGCAGTCAGCCATGGCATCTAGGTTTGCTGAAGTCTACCCAGTGATGTTCACACACTGACGTGAGCACCGCTTGTCACATAGCTCAGCAAGGCTAATGCGACGAGTCGGAGCACGGGGAGAATCACAGATTCGTGATAGTCTTTTCAGTATGATTTATTATTCAGTGCCACTCAATACATATTCAGTGCACACGTCTAAAGGTCAGTACCACTCAGTATATATCATTAGTCCACAGGTCATAACACATATCTAGGAGCAAGACAATCTCTCAAAATATCCAGCAGTAGTAATAAGTGTAAAGAATAAAAAGCATAATCAATCTAAACACTCCTGGCTAAGGATGTTACATGAATGCTATGTTCTCAAGGTTCGTATCACGGTCACCAAAGTCGAAGTCCAAAGTCTCCGTTACTGTTTGGAGAGACGGATCTTGGGACAGTCACTTATGGGCAGTAGTCATGGCACTCTGGCACTCTGGGCAGTAGGCTTGGAGTTCCCAGATGGATGGCGACAGTGAAGGGTTGGAGAAGTCACTGGCGAGAAGTCCAGTCCAGCTCCAGTGTCGACTCTGGCAGCGGCTGGGACGTCTAGGCGCAGTTGAATCCAGTGGAGTATTGAGAGAATTTAGGCCAGCGGAGGCTCAGGCAGAGTTTCATCAAGATGTGGTGGATTGGGGCTGGCGCTGTGGCACAGTAGGTTAATCCTCCACCTGCAGTGCCGGCATCTCTTATGGGCATTGGTTGGAGTTCCAGCTGCTCCTATTCCAATCCAGCTCTCTGCTATGGCCTGGGAAAGCAGTAGTGGATGGCCCAGGTCCTTGGGCCCCTGCACCTAAATGGGAGACAAGGGAGAAACACCTGGTTCCTGGCTTTGGGTCAGCATAGCTCCAGCTGTTGCCACCATTTGGGGAATGAATCAACGGAAAAGGAAGACCTTTCTCTCTGTCTCTCCCTCTCACTGTCTGTAACTCTACCTCTCAAATAAATAAATGAATAAATCTTAAAATGAAAAGATGTGGTGGATCTACCTGACCATCACCTGCACTGAGCCATGGTCCCCGAGGGGATGCAGGGCAGTGGTGAGGCATGCCTCTCTATCCCCCTTCTAGAGTAGGTGGGCAGTGAGTGTGCGCTAGGGCGTCACCAGTCACAGCTCATCCTTTTTGGGTGTCACCAACCAGCTGTTGGTGTTTGGGTGTGACCAGTGGTGTGTTAGGGGTCTCTGGGTATGGCCAGTCATGGTGCAGAGGTGAGGGTGAAGTAATGCAGTAGCTAGCTGGTTGGCTGCTTCTTACGATGTAATGTCCCCCAGTCCTTCTCAGGCCTCACCACCTGTGTCTGTTTCTGACAGATGGTCTGGGCAGTTCCTGGTGCTTAGTGGCTTTAGCTTAAGTAACCCCATTTGGTTTTGCGTTTTCTCTTTCTTTTTGGGTTAGCGGCGCTCTGTAACTCTTTTGGGATTCCCCACAACAACCCATTTCTGAGAACACGTCACCGTCATAAGGCAGTGCGTGACTGTACCTTGCGTTTGTCAGCTTAGATAAGCTGGATTGAGTGAAGACTCTCTTTGGCGCTCTAATACTGGGTGGCTTGTAGTGGGATCAGAAGGAGTGATGCTGTCTGACTCAACACGGGTTCTTAAGCTACACAGAGAACTTCACACGAGGCCCGCTGTTGTCCACATGTTGATTGTTGAAAACCATCTGGCGTCATGCTGGTGGTAGTTGGAATACATAGCCATTTCTTTTCTGCTTGGGCTGGTCTTAAGTTTAGTTGCTTGGGGTTTCGAAGGGCTGTTACGTGGCACAGCTCAAGGGGACGCCACTCTGTAGATTCAATGGGACTTGGTGACAGGTTGGCTAGTGGGGAGGGACTAAAGTGATGATGCCAGGAAGGTGGCACAAGGGTCAAAGGGATGGGCTCTGACTGCTGGATCGTCTCTTCCTGGAGGGGATGTCTACAGGGGAGGCCCAGGCCTCTCCCAAACACATTTGGGAACCTGCTGGTGCAGGGCAGCCCAGAACCAAGGAATGCCCAGAGCAGGAGCCCTGGGCTGGCAGGAAGGTTCTTGCCTACTCCTAACCACCTCCATCCCAGTCTCCCAATCCTGTCCCAAAGGCAGCCTTCCCCAGGGCCCAAAGCTTCCCTCCATGGTAACTCATGCCCACTCTGAAGTCCGTACTGCCCCCTGCCACCTAGCAGCCTGGCCTTTCCCATTACAGAGCAAGGCGTAGCCCTTGAGTTCAGTGACCATCATTGGCTTTTCTTCTTCACCCTCCTCTGCCCTGACCTGTAGAATAACAACCTCTCATCTTCACAGGCAGGCCCAGGCCGAGCTCCCTACCCTCTGCTGGGGAAGGCCCTGTTCAACCTGCATACAGCTGTTTCTGGCCACATAAGGGCTGGTAAACGGTCAGATCCCTCATATACACCTGAGGTGGACATTGCTCCTTTACCCACCTGAGGTGGACATTGCTGGAGACATCTCAGTGAGTGAGATTCTTAACCCCCCAAATGCCCTGCCTGTTAGCCATCACCTAGCAGCTCTGAGGGGGCCCCCGGGACATCCAGTCCTACACCCCTGGCTCCAAGGGACCCACAGGGAAACTGCCTGACAGTCTGGGTTCCGCTAATTCAACATTGTGATCGAGCTATCAATTTCCCTTGGGTGCGTGGAGCCAGCAGCCTCCCTCCAAGGACAGGATTTTGTTTCCCAACAGCCTCTTGCTGGGACATAGATTTGACCCCTGACTTGCTGTGTCCACTTTGGAGATGCATGTGTGGAGTTGTTCCCTTTTAATGCACTGGCCGGCTGCGAAGACAAAGCACGCTGGAGAGGAGCAAAGGCTCTGGGTCAGCCGGTGTGGTATGGGCTTCCCACGGAGCCTGGTGGCCCCTCTGTGGGCTGCCATAGAGTGCCTGAAGCCTGGGCCCGGGGATTCACTTACTCCTGCCTACAGGCCCTGTTCAACAGTTTGGAGAAGGGTGGGAGAAGATTAAGATCTGCAAGTCTCTATGCCACACCTATACATTAGGCCCAAAGGAAGCTGGAGGGGATGCAGGGGACTGGCAGGTGACTCTTACAATATCAGGAGAGTCTCCTCGGACACTTAGAAGACATCTGGTCTAGCTTGCGTTAAAGAGAAGGCAACAGACCCTTACATGAGGGGTGACCTGCCCTGACTCACAGCTACACAGGGCAGAGCCAGACAAGGGATCCTGGTTGCTTTACCTGCCTCCCGCCCCTACCTGTCCCCTGCCTAGGTTTTTCCCCCAGGAAAGACCTCAGTATCTTGCTGTCACACCTTTGTCCATGGAGAGCCAGGTGGGAAGGTGGGATGCCCCACTTCCTGTCCCCAGAGCCAGTTGGTGAACAGGAAGTCCTTAAGCTATAGACGCTGGAAAGCAAGTGTGAGATTTTCAGCCTGTGCCCAACTCAGGGTGGAATTACATCGAAAGGGCAGGCTGCTTCCCACTGCCTTGGTGGGAAGGGCCTTGGCCCTCTCTGCTCCAGGACCTTCTTCCCTGGGCCCCTGTTCTGGAGTTTGCTTGGAGGGAGGGGTAGGAGTCTACACTTGGCAGGCCCTGCCAGGCCCCTGGGGAACTTTAGGAAGAGAGGTGGAGCCTGGTCCAACTGGCCCTGACTGTTGAATGCAAGGCGTTCCCGCTGCTCTGAAGAAGGGGCCATTGAGGAAGGCCTGCAGCCTGGGTGGGGTCTGCATTCTCTTCTTTCTGCTGTGCTCTCCCAGTGAGACCCCTGCCCAGGCCCCAGGGATCAGAGTCTTTCAAGTCCCTTCCAGGCTGAGGTCGAGTGACCTTACGGGAACAGGGAGCCTGCCAGGGTGACTTGAAGTCATGTTAGAAACTGATTGCGTAAATGTCTCCCTTCCCTCCTTGTGCTGAAAAGCAGCGTGCAGCAGAAAGCGGGGTCTGCACAGAAGGAACACGTTTTCCAAGTTCGTGAATGGGGATGAGGCGGTCAGCCAGTCCCCCCCGTCCCTCACCAGCTGGCTTTGTTCCTCCATGATGCTTGGAGACCGAGAGAGGGGTGTTGTTGTGTCGTGAGGATGAGAGGCAGTGAAGCCCGGGAACAGCAGAGTGCCGCCAGCCTGAGCTGGGATCCCACCCGGTGAGCTCAGCCACGCTCTCCTCGCCCGTAGGGGCAGGCAGCGAGTCCTCCTGTGCAAGCTGACTTTAGGATTTAGAGAAAATGTATGGACAATACCATGTTAGTCTCCCGGCCTGCCACAGTACAGTCCACAGGCTGGGGGCTTGAGCAACAGGCATCCGTGGTCTCACGGTTCCTGAGGCAGGAGGCCAAAGGCCAAGGTGCCGGGCAGAGTTGTTTCCCCCTAAGACGCGCCTTCTCCCTGCTACTCGCCTGCCCCTCCCTCTGTCTGTGTCTTCCCCCCCACCTCCTATGTGGATTCCAGGCATACTGGGTCAGGTGTGACCAGGTGACCACCACAGAGACCCTGCTCCAGATGCCACGTGGGAGGTAGGACTTCAGCATAGCAGTTTGGGGGAGACATACGCAGCTGTGACAAATACTCACCCCATGCCCTGGCCCCACATGGGACTCTGCTTCTCCTGGCACTTCTCGCCCCAGCCTGGCCTCACTGAGATACGTGAAAGAGTTTCCGGTGAAGGCAGGTGATCGTCTGACCTTCCTCTTGGGCACTCACAAAGAGTCATGTGGAGGAAAGTCATTTTTGTCCATGTTTTTAAAAAGGGTTATAAAAAAAACTCTGGTGGATTTAATCCAGGTGGTAGGAGACAAAATGAAAACATTCATTTTTTTAAAAGATTATTTATTTATTTATTTGAGAGGTAGAGATACAGAGAGACGGAAAGACGGAGAAGTCTTTGATCATCTGATTCACTCCCCATATGACTGCAGTGGCTGGAGCTGAGCCGATCTGAAGCCAGGAGCCAGGAGCTTCCTCCAGGTCTCCCACATGGGTGCAGGGGCCTGAGGAGTTGGACCATCCTCTCTGCTTTCCTGGGACATAAGCAGAGAGCTGGATTGGAAGCGGAGCAGCTGGGACAGGACCTGGTGCCCATATGGGATGCTGGCACCTCAGGTGGAGGCTTAGCCCACTGCCCCACAGCAGCGGCCCCACAACATTACTTTATTCAGGATTTCCTGAGCACCTGCTGTGTGTGCGCGAGTCTGCTGAAGGCACTGGGGGTCATGACAGCCACCCAGGGGGCCCAAGTCCTTGTCTCCAGAGAGATGATTTGTTGTGTGGGCAGTGGTGGACGTTAGGCAAACCCATCAATCAAGTGTACTGGGAGGGAGAGGGTGCACGTGTTCCTGAGAGAAGGAAAGTGGAATGAGGCAAGAGCTCAGGAGTGCCAAGCAGAGTGTTTTCTGGGGTCCATCTGGCTTCAAGGGGGGCCATGTGGCGGGACCATGGGGAAGCAGCAAGAGCTGGCCTTGCAGGTGCCTCCTGGAACGTGGTGGGGGGCTCTCCCAGTTCTCTGGGTTTGGGATTCTGGCTCACAAGAGGCTTCTTGTTTTTCTCTCCTCTGCAGTGTCGAGGGTGAGGCCCCCAGCAGTGAGACCGGCACATCCCTGGACAGCCCCTCAGCCTACCACCAGGGCCCCCTGTTGCCTGGTTCCAGCCTGAGCCCGGACCACTACGAGCACACGTCTGTGGGAGCCTATGGGCTGTACTCGGGGCCGCCGGGACAGCAGCAGCGCACGAGGAGGCCCAAGCTGCAACACTCAACCTCGATCCTGCGAAAGCAGGCCGAGGAGGAGGCCATCAAGCGCTCGCGGTCACTCTCTGAGAGCTATGAACTCTCCTCGGACTTGCAGGATAAGCAGGTGGGTGGCACAGCCCCTGGGGGACGAGCGGCTGGGCAGCTCTGTTGCCTTGTGCATCCTCCAGCGTCCCTGGGCTGGCAGGCGGCTCCCTCACACAGGGCCTTGCCTTCAGCCCGTGTTCTACCCGTCCTGTGAACTCTCAGCTGAGATGAGTGAAGGGCTGTCCAGTGCAGGGGCTTGATTGTCTGACCCTTGTCTCAGGGACTCTCGGGTCGTCCTCCAGTGCCACCTGTGCCTCTCCTTGGTTTCCACGTCTCTTGTGGCCAGGATCTGGAGGACAGTGGTGTGTGTGTCTGAGTATCACAGCCCAACACCACCAGGACACACAGGTCACGTGACCCCTGAGGGAGGTCCTGAGGACCCAGGAGAGGACTGAAGGCGGGGGGTCCCTGGAGACAGGGAGGGATGTGAGGTGACAACACAAATAGCACAGGCCCTGAGGAGAGCGCCCAGCCCACCCACAGCCGGCTTGGCCAGGAGCCCTCCGTCTCCCCTTTGCTTTCCAAGTTGGTCTTCTCGTGAGAGGTGGCCTCACTGAGGGCTGCAGCCCCTCCCCCAGGGGCCTGGCAGGGAGACAAGGGTGGGCACCCGTGTGCAGGGCAAGGAGGATGCGTGGCTGCCTGCACGACGTGGCTCAAGGAAGGGTCAGAGGTGGCCTTTGGGACTGAGAGGACTTCCTGCCCTTATCTACCCTGCGGCCTGGCCTGGCCTCTGCGGTTCCGTCTTCTTGCTTGTCCTTCCAGGAGCCGACTGTGGGCCCGCTGTGGCCCTCGGCTTCCTAGGGAGCTGTGGGAGCTCTGCCCAGCACGTGTCTTGCCTCCTGGCACAAAATCCCCTACTCGGTCCCCTCTTCACTCTGCTTGAGGCCCTGACCCTTTGGGCAGCCTCTCCCTCCTTGACCCTGATGACTCTCTGTCTTTTCACTCGTGAGTTGGGACAAGGGTCTCAGCAGGCACCAGAGCCTGGTAGCAAATAGCACCACCATCACCCCCACCCCCCACCACACCTGCCACTGTTGCTCTCGGCCCCAAGGCCAGGCCAGAGGCAGAGAGAACAGCCTCGACTGCACGTGTCAGTTACACCTAGATCCAGAGCAGGTCACAGTTTATAGTAGGACCGCTGGAGTAGAAATGGGAAGGGTGAGGACTTGTTGGAGGCCACGGGGATAATTGCAGCCAGACACAGAGCAGGCCCAGTGCAGCTGCTCCTTCCCTTCCATGTGCGTTAGCTGCCACCCACCAGGTACCGAGGTGCTGTGCTGCAGGCTGAGCAGTGGACAGTGGGCCGGGCAGACCTCCTGCTCTTGAGCTGCCACTCTGGTGCAGGAGATAACCAACACCAACTCTGGGGGTTGTCAGGTTGGGATAGGAAATAGAGTGGCTAGGAGGGTTGACAGCATTGGATAGGGGTGGCGGGGACCACCTCAGGAGGGTGGCAGGAGAAGGTGTTCCAGGAAGAGGCAGTGGCAGGCGCAAAGGCAGGTTTAGTGTCCGCGGGAGATGGAAAGGACGCCGAGGAAGTGGTAGTAGAGAGGCGGAGAGGAGGTGATCATTTGGCCCAGAAAGAAGAAAGGTCACTGAGCACCGGCCACTGCTGAGCTTCCAAGCAGAGCAGAAGTGGGGCCAGGATGGACTGCATGGCGATGGCCCGGGGAAGCTTGCCTGACCCCACCAGGAGCTGAAGTCCTGGGGATGCAGTCTCATTTTCGTGGAAGAAGTGCCGTGTGAATTTGGGCGTGCCTCCGGCTGGCCGTGGCCCTCTGCACCTTCTGGGGTTTTCTGGCCCTGAGCATAAGAGGCCCAGGTGTCAGGGTGTCAGGGACTGTCCCCGGGTTGTGAACAAGTGACAGTTCCTCTGTGTCAAAGGGCATTCCTCTAGGCGCTTGTTCCCGCTGCTCAGAAGTGTGGTGATGGCAGCGCCAGTCCACTCCTGTTGACCGTGTGGCCTGGACTGCTTGTGCTCCTGCTCAGCGTCTGAGAAGTGGGCTAGTGAAAAGCCCTGGCGGGAGTGGAAGTGCCGTATCAGGTGGGGACATGCTGTCCCTGGCACAGCCAGTTAGTGAGCGGATGTTAATTGCATTTCCTCCTCGGGGTCCCAGGAAGCTTTGAGACTGGGCCTTGTGTGAGTTCAGAAAGAGCAGGCTCGCATTGTCTATCCTCTTTGCCGGGAAGGTTGGGGGCTAGGTTGTTTCTGCCTTCCCAAAGGCTGGTCCCCATTGACACACACAGACACACATACAGATACACTCACATAAACACTCACACACTTATGCACGCACACATACACACATGAACATACATTCACACACACACACACACACACACACACACACACTGCCTTAGGGAGGTTTCGGGAAGACTGGTCTGGTCTTTAAGGTTCAGGTACTACAGGAGAGCAGGCACCAAAATGAGCTCTGGGCCTGAGCTGGTGGCCCTGGTGCCTGTGACACTCTGCCCAGGATTGACAGCAGGGACCCAGGGCCACAGGCAGAAAAGAGAGGGAGGGAAGAAGGGGCTTCCTGGAGGCCCTGTGGGCTTTCTGAGCTCCAGTCATAACCCATAAAATAGAAACTTTCTGGTTACAGATGTGGAAGTGAGGTCATCTCTTTGGATTGTGCTCAGTAACTTCAGGGTGAGAGGAAAAAAACAGACCCTCCCTGGCTGACTCTGGGCCTGACTGGGATTGGAAAAGTCATTTTCATTCCCCCCGCCCCCCTCCACTGCCTCTACCCAGCCAGCCTGCCCCTCCTGCAGGCACAGGGAAAGCCGATGTGTTTGGCATTTGGGGAATTCTCTCCCGGCCTGTTTCACAGGCGTTGCTGAGTTGGGGTGGCCCTGCCAAGCTGGCACTTTCAGACTGAGTGGTGCTGACTGGCTCTGCAGAGGGGCGCACAGAAATGCAAAGTTGCTCATCCAGGCCGTGTGCCTCGGAAGATGACCAGGCTCCACCTACAGGTGTACAAGTCCCTTTTCCCTCTCCCCCAGTGGCTCTGAGCCGTTGTCTGCCCCCGCTCAGGCCACAGCTTTGATTTTGCTCAGCGTTCAGTGTGTTTCACTGGATCTGGGTCTTTCTATCTATTCCCCTTAATAGACTTTGCTCCTCGGGGCAAGGACCCTGGTGTCTGGCTTTCTGCGGCCCTGTTTGGTGTGATGCCTGGCACATAGTAGGCAGCTGGAGCCAGACAGCAAGATGGGTGTCCCACCTCACTGCAGAGGTCCTGAGATCTGTCCCAGGCCCGGGTCACATGCCTGCTGTGCCCTCGCACCCACAGAGGCCTGGCCTGGTGGAGTTGCCAGTTCCTTGTCTTGGCTTTTCTTTGATTCCTGCAGAGCTGGCTCTGGTTGCACGGTGGACCTGTGTGACCTCGGGACTGGAAGCTCATGCTTCCCACCAGGATGCCAGGCAGGCTGTCTCCTCTGTCTCTCGGTTTGTAGAGTGCGAGGACGAGGGGGTTCGCAGACATGAACGCATTCTGGGAGTGCAGCCCAGGGTCTTCTGGCCTCTATGCTTGGCACGTGCTGACCACTTTGCCTCCATCTTATTTTATTTTATTTTATTTTATTTTATGACAGGCAGAGTGGACAGTGAGAGAGAGAGACAGAGGGAAAGGTCTTCCTTTTGCCATCGGTTCACCCTCCAATGGCCGCCACGGCCAGGAGCGCTGCGGCCGGCGCACCGCGCTGATCCGAAGGCAGGAGCCAGGTGCTTCTCCTGGTCTCCCCATGGGGTGCAGGGCCCAAGCACTTGGGCCATCCTCCACTGCACTCCCGGGCCACAGCATAGAGCTGGCCTGGAAGAGGGGCAACCGGGACAGAATCCGGTGCCCCGACCGGGACTAGAACCCGGTGTGCTGGCGCCGCAAGGTGGAGGATTAGCCTGTTGAGCCGTGGCGCTGTCCTGCCTCCATCCTATTGAGGGCTCACCAGTGCTATGAGGTACTCCCAGTGCTGTTCCCATTTTACAAATGAAGAAACCGAGGAGTCACACGGTTCCAAAGCTTACCGGGGAACACATGGCTGCCGAGAGACGGAGACAGCAGTAGAACCCCAGCACCTGGCCTTGAAACCTACGGACCATCCTCAGTGCCCAGGGCCTTGCTGAGATCTTTCCCAGGACTCTCGGCCTACGTGCGCCTCAGTTTCCTCGTCTCCAGAGGGGCGGGCTTCACGTCTTCGAGCTCCTCCGTGTATTTTTCATGAAACTCCTCAGCGTAGGGTGCACCGGGGCCCGAGGCTTCTCTGACCAGGTTTGGGAAGCTCAGCACTCTGGGTCTGCCTGCCTTGGAGGGCCCTGGGGGCTCCGGCAGGGCACGTGTGTGCTCTGACCATTATGCAGTGTTTCTCAGTCTCGTTTGGACTTGGCACCCATGTTTCACATTAGGCCCCCCAGTGGTCTCAACGGCATTTGGAAGGTGCTGAGACCTTCTCTGGTCACACCCCTGTGGGAGTTAGGAAGCCAGTGAGTGCCTCATGCTCCTCTCTGTCCCCAACCAGGTGGAGATGCTAGAACGCAAGTATGGGGGGCGCCTCGTGACCCGCCATGCAGCCCGCACCATCCAGACGGCGTTCCGCCAGTACCAGATGAATAAGAACTTCGAGCGCCTGCGCAGCTCCATGTCGGAGAACCGCATGTCGCGCCGGATCGTGCTGTCCAACATGAGGATGCAGTTCTCCTTTGAGGGGCCTGAGAAAGTGCACAGCTCCTACTTTGAGGGCAAGCAGGTCTCCGTGACCAATGACGGCTCCCAGCTGGGGGCCCTGGTGCCCCCTGAGTGTGGCGACCTTGGTGAGCCGTCCACACTCAAGTCTCCAGCCCCTTCCAGCGACTTTGCGGACGCCATCACGGAGCTGGAGGACGCCTTCTCTCGGCAGGTGAAGTCGCTGGCTGAGTCCATCGACGATGCCCTGAACTGCCGCAGCCTGCACACAGAGGAGGCGCCGGTTTCCGAGGTGGTGCGGGCCCGGGACAGTGAGCCCAAGCCAGCCCTGCACAGCATGGACCACCACAAACTGGATGAGATGACAGCCTCCTACAGTGACGTCACCCTGTACATCGATGAGGAGGAGCTGTCACCACCTCTGCCCATCTCGCAGGTTGGGGACCGGCCCTCCAGCACTGAGTCGGACCTGAGGCTGCGGGCTGGGGGCGTGGCCCAGGACTACTGGGCCCTGGCTCATAAGGACGACAAGGTGGACACGGACACGAGCTGCCGCAGCACGCCCTCGCTGGAGCGGCAGGAGCAGCGGCTGCGGGTGGAGCACCTCCCGCTGCTCACCATTGAACCCCCCAGCGACAGCTCTGTGGACCTCAGCGACCGCTCGGAACGTGGCTCACTCAAGAGGCAGAGTGCCTATGAGCGCAGCCTCGCTGGGCAGCAAGGCAGCCCTAAGCATGGCCCCCACAGTGGTCCCCCCAAGGTCCTCTCCCGAGAGGAGCCCGATCTGCGGCCCCGGCCCCCCAGACCTCTCGACAGCCACCTAGCCATTAATGGCTCTGCCAATCGGCAGAGCAAGTCTGAGTCAGATTACTCAGATGGGGACAATGACAGCATCAACAGCACATCCAACTCCAACGACACCATCAACTGCAGCTCCGAGTCGTCATCTCGCGACAGCCTGCGGGAGCAGACACTCAGCAAGCAGACCTACCACAAGGAGACGCGCAACAGCTGGGACTCGCCCGCCTTCAGCAATGATGTCATCCGCAAGAGGCACTACCGCATCGGCCTGAACCTCTTCAACAAGTGAGTGCCCCCCCCACCGGAGGGCGGCCGTGGTTGGGGGAGCACCGGGCAGCCGCTCTCACAGCCCTGGACCTTGGCAGAGTGAGCAGGGGCGTGTCTGCTTTCATGTCGGCCTGTGTTTGCACACACTGAGTTTGAGATTCAGAGTGAGCAGTGGGACACGGCATGGTGCCTGTGGTTAGGGGAGATTGGATCTCCAGATTGGAGATTTGGCCTCAGGCAAAGGCTGCTATAGTGGGGGATGGCAGATGTTCACTGACCAGTGGTGCAGGATGGGGCCTTTCCCGTGTGAAAGAACTCAGGTCTTTAGTTGTTTACTTGAAAGTCAGAGTTACAGAGAGGCAGAGGCAGAGGCAGAGAGAGAGATTCCATCCGCTGGTGCATACCCCAGAAGGCTGCAGTGGCCAGAGCTGCGCTGATCCGAAGCCATGAGCCAGGAGCTTCTTCCAGGTCTCTCACATGGGTTCAGGGGTCCAAGGACTTGGGCCATCTTCTACTGCTTTCCCAGGCCATAGCAGAGAGCTGGATCGGAAGTGGAGCAGCTGGGACTCGAACCGGCGCCCCTATGGGATGCTGGCACTGCAGGTGGTGGTTTTACCTGCTACGCCACAGTGCTGGCCCCGTCCATGGCTTCTAACCCTATGTCTCCCACAACAGGCTGGGTGTGTGGAGATGCAAGGCTGTGCCCAACCTTGCCTGCTGGGCTCAAGGGCTGCTGCCGGTCACTAGGCCTGGGAGCAAGCCTGGGCAGATGCAGGGCCCGTGTCTGAGGGAAGCAGGGCTCGAGGTCTTGGGAGCTCTGTGAATTAGATGCGTGGAGTGAGTGGGTGGCCCTCGCCAGGGCCCCAGAAAGATGTGTTGGGCAGTCCTGAGTGCAGGTCCAAGGAGGAAAGCCGTCTTTCAAGCAGGCTCTTCTCAGCACAGGCCAAGATAGCTGGAGGAAGGGGAGGAGGCCGAGCAGTCCTTGGGAGAGTGTTGGGAGGTTCTGTTCGCCCTGAGATCTCACGCTGTTTCCACACTAGGACTCTGGGGTTCAGTTTCATCAGATGCTGGTCTGGCAGATTCCCCCAGAGGTTGTAGGTTAGGAGACAGCAAGCCGGCCTGCCTAGTGGTTACTAACACCCATCCTAGCAGCTAGGGCCAGGTGCCAGTTTTCCTAGAAGGTCACATTAGGGTGACGGGTGGCACAGTGGGGACCTGAGCCCATTTCTGACTCTGTCCTAAAAGTCTGCCCCACTGCTCCTTGGAACTGCCCAGCTCCAGCGTTTCTGGATGGGAGAGGCTGGAATGATGGGAGTCTGGATGGACACGTGGAAGCCAGCAGTCAGGGAGAGGCAGTCTCGCTCAACCAGTCAGCTTTAGCTTCTGTAGATGCATCCTTGTTCCTGTAATTGTTAATTCCATGTGTGACCCATGATGACATGTTGCACAGAAAAGGCCATAAGGGACACATCTTCTTGGCCTCGTAGCATTTGGGAGTCTCCATCCAGATCTTTTATTTCTGTGCATTTCTGTGTCCTCTTAGGAACCGTTAACAGCCACGGTTTAGAACATAGCTCTAGGGCCTGGCTTCAGATCCTGATTCTGCTGTTCCCTGCCTGTATGTCCTGGGACAGCTTGCTGTTTGGAGTATGGATCTGTGAAATGGGGCTATCAGTGGTGCTCGCTGCATAGTGTTGTGAGATGTCAGAGTTGGGACTTCTAAGTGCTAGAGCAGAACGTGGTACAGGGGAGGCCTGAGCAGACCTCGCTGCTGTCACCTGATCCTTGGTGACATCATTTGAGGCCTGGGACTATGGGACCTGGGCCCACTAGGTTGTCACTGTGCAGTTTGCTGTTGCTCTTCCTGTCTGCTCACGTGGACCACAGCATTCCTCTTGGCTGCAGTGTGGTAGTCCACACGTGGAGACCCGTAGGGTGTTGGCACGGTACCTCCACTGGTTCACGACTCTCAGGAGTACGAGAGTGGGTGTGGACACACCCATTACACACAGTCCCAAGAGGGGCTCTAGGAAGGCTAGCTAGCACTGCAGTCGTTTGGTCCTGACAGAGGAACTGCCACGTTGCTGTTTAAAGGGGGCTGTCCCCAGTTCTACTCTGGATGGATCTGTCCCCATGCTTGTCAGCATTCGGGGTTAACCTTTTCCCTCAGTCAGTGGGTGAGTGGATATTTTATTTCGTGGTTGTTTTGGTTTGTGTATCTCTGCTTTCTTCAAAGAGGGAGTAGTTACCCATGCATCTTTTGGATGTTTGGTTTTCTGCAAAATGCCTACTCATATTCTCTGTCCATTTCTTGTTCCCTCCTGTTGGCTGTTTGCCAATTTTGAGGCCTTGTCTGTAGTGGGAGTTCTTTATAGTTATGGATACTAACCTCTGGTAATTACAAATATTTTCTTCCTCTCACTTTCAGGATACTTTTTCTTTTTTCAGTCTTTCGAGAAGTAATTCACATACCATAAAATTCACCTTATAAAGTGTGCAAGGTAGTAGTTTTTAGTTACACATTTTTAAACTTTTTTCTAATTTTTTTTTTGTGTAATAATTTTAATTTTAACTAGATAAATCATCAAAGTTTTTTTTTTTTTTTAAATCACTTTGGCTTGTTATGTTTTCTTTCAAAGACCTTGGCCCCAGGCATAGACAGTTTTAAAACTTCAGTACTTTCATAGTTTTGTTTTGTACACGTTAGTACTTTAATCTGGAATTTGTTTTGGAGAATGACTGAAGCAAGGGTTTAACTTTTGTCTTGCTCTGTGAATTGGCCGGTGGTCCCTGATGTATCGAATCGTCTGTGAAATGACATCTGATTCCTGCCTGAACATGGGTCTCTGCTCCTTTCATTCAGCAACTGTTGATAGCCCCTCCCACGTGCCAGGTACTGCTGTGGGGCCTGGGACGCAGCAGGAAGCAGCAGGAAGATCTTTGCAGAGCTCCGTGCTGTGCTGGAGGCTCTGTTTGTTCCTCTGGCAGCACCAGATTTGCACCTGCTATTGTTTTATATGTTATTACTAGGACAAGAAGCCCTCTTTTTTTTTTTTTTTTTTTTAAATTGTCTTGACTCTTCTTGGGCAAAGCTTGTCTGAACCTTTCCTGGGTGCTGGTTCTACCATATGAATTTTAGAATGAACTCCTTAGGATCTATGGAAACTGCTGATGGACAGTGGCGTCACCTTCCACTCCAGGATGGACTTGGAGAGGCCTGCCCCCTTTACGTTGTTGAGCGGCAGGACTGGGAGGCCCAACCACGAGTGTGTATTTAAATTAAAATGAAAATGAACCCAGTCCCTCAGGTGCGCTAGCCACGTTGAAGGGCCCCCTGGCCGCTGTGGCTGGTGGCTACTCCACTGGGCAAAGTGGATCCAGGACAATCCTGTCACTCTTAGGCTAATCTAGAGCCATGACGGGGACAGACCTGCCGCTCTCCCCAGCAGCAGGAGCCGCTGGGATTTCATGTGGAACATATCCCTGCTTCTCGCGGAGGCTGTAGGGAAGTAGGACAGAGTCCCAGGGCACTGGCAGGGTTCCCAGGTCAGCTCTGGACCAGCCTCAGGCCTCGGTGCCGCTTCTGTCCCATGAGGGTAGTGCCACGGTCTCTGGTAGGTGTTGGGAGGATTCAGGGAGAAGCTGCTGTTCTTTTCTTTTTTCTTTCCTTTAAAGTGAAATTTAAATTAAACGAAAAAATCAGAAATTTTCTACATGAACACAGTGGAATAACCCAGCTCCAGAGAGTTCCATATCTCGGCGACCACGTTGACTGGAAGGGCTGGGGAAAAATAAAACCTCCATTCAGCTTCAGAGGGTCTAAGTTACTTACAAATGAACTCATTTTAGGACTGGGAGAATCCTTGAGCCATTTCTGAAACCCAAATTGTATGCAAATTTCTCCTGTGCATGCCCTGTCCCTTTAAAGAGGCAATTGTACAAAGATCTCCTACTGTATGCAGGGTGAATTCTTCATTTCAGCCGAATCTCGGCACAGGGGCAACCAGCACAACACCGTCTCCCCAGACAAAGAACGTGGGGGTGTTCCGTTCTCTTCAAGTGTTTTTCAGCAGTGTCTGTGGTGGTCACCGTTTCTTCCACATCTCCCAGTATCGTATTTAAGTGCTGATTAGAAGCTCTCGGGCGTTTCTCATTTTCACATAAATTCGTGCATGCAAGATGAACCTGATGATACCAGGGGCTCCTCTGCTGTGTTGGTTCTTGGTTGCTCATCCACGTCGTCTGGCATGTTTCAAACCCTGCCGAACAGCTGCTTTCGTAAAGCTGCGTTATTGCAACAAGCCAATGCCTTCTGCACACGGATTCGGAGCTTTTCAGTTTCCAAAGCCCTGGCTCAGATCCGTGTGCACTGCCAAGTCTCTCTGGAGCCCGGAAATGCTGGCAGCTCTGCTCTGAGCTGACAGATCCCCCGCCCCTACAGTAGAGGGGAGCTGGGAGTGGGAGGCCTTCGAGGCAGGGGCAGCCATGTTGCTGGATTTCCCAGATAGGCGCTCGAGCTCTGGCCAGGGCTGTGGCGGGCTCCGAGCAGCCTGTCGCCCAGGCTGGGGTCCCTCCGCAGAGGGCCTCACTGTCAAGTGCCTTCTGACTCCTTTCCAGGCCCTATGCCCGCACTCCACCGCACTGTGCCCTCTGGCTTCTCCTGTGGGTCCCCCGTCCCCTCACGGCACCATTGCTGGCCCTCCCTGGTCCCTCTTTGCTCTGCTTTGTCACAGGTGGGCCAAACCAGATGTCAGGAAGAGTGTCCTTAGCCCCAGAGGAAATGGGCACCTTCACTTGCAGTGAACACTTCTCTTAGGAGCATGGTGAGCAGGGCCTCGTGACTGCTTCGTGTGACAGTGTGAGTGGCGTCCCTCTTGGCTGTGACATAGTCACCAGGGTCCCTCCTGTCCCATGGTCTTCTGTCTGGAGGCAGTCTCCCCTCTGTGCAACAGGCACCATCCTGCCTGCCAGAGCCCATGCAGAGGAGAGGGAGAGAACCCTGCTTCTACACCAAGGGCTCGTCCCCACTCTACCCTCAAGGGGAGCAGAGCTCCGAGGGTGTGGTGTGGGCCTTATCCATGCTCTTTTGGGAAGTAGACTGGCTAGGGTTGGGCTCCTGCTCTGCCTACTTCAGTTCCATGCTCCTTGTGCTCAACATGATTATTATCCTTAATAAAAACAATCAGTGTTGAGATCCAGCATGTGTAGACTATGCAGGGAGTCCTAGACCCCATGCTAAATGTGTGTATTCCCACGGAATCCCTGCAGTAATCCTGTGAAGCATGGGGGGAGGTAGCCAGGCCTCAGAGAGGTCGAGGCACTAGCTCAAGGCTGCAGGACCAGAAGCGCTGGCTCCGGGCTCCATGTGGCCCCAGAACCCATCTGTGCTGCTGCCGTGGTGTGCTGACAGCTTTCAAGACTGGCCCTCGCAGGAGCACTTTAAGCTGCGTCTTTGAAGGTGGGGATTCCATTTCTCTAGACATGGGCCACTCTGGTCTATGGCTTTTGCCACTGTCAGAGCCCCTGGGATCCAGATCTTCTTCCAGAGAGAAATCCAGTACCAAAGAGGGCCCTGCAGAGCATGCCAGCCACACTTTTGAGGGTGGTACTCCCACCTTGTCTGAGGGATTAGAAGACCCTGGCCCCCACTTCCAGCCTGCGTTCACACTGTCTGAGAGAACTGTGGGAAAACCAGCTGGATCAAGCTGACAGTCCTGGAAGGTGGTGAGCTTGCCGGCCCTGGAGGTGTGCAAGTGGACGGCAGGCGGCCTCTTCTCGGTAGGCCCGGGAGCAACTCAAGCCCAGACTGGTGAATTGGAGGGGCACCTGTGGGTGTGTAGGAGTTCTCTGAGTGCCCATTGAGGCTGATCCCTCCTCACCTCTGCAGCCACTCTGAGAGCAGGTGTTGGGTGGCTCAGCCTTTGGCTCACAGAGCTCCTCGGACTCCAGCTCTGCAGACTCCTGTGTAGGCCTCATGGCCTTCAGGGTCTTCTCCCTTGCGAGAGCCAGGAACCCAACCAGACTGGTGTAAGCGGAGGCTTTATGGTTTGTGGACCTGAGAAGTCCAGGGTGTCTCCCTGAAGGTTGGTCCTGCCTCCTGCAGGGTCCTTCCTGGCCCAGGGCAGTCTTTAGGCCTGTGGTCTGCCCTCAGGGCAACCCCACAGCAGGACAAAGATCTTCCCCACGTTGGCTCCTGCAGGCTTACGGGTCTCTCTCTAAGCCACTTCCTGTGGTCAGCAGGAGGCAGGGCTCTGAGCAATCGAGCTGGGAGTAGAGTCAGCCCACTGGGTCATGGCTTCACGCAGGTGGGATGGGAAATCTGGAGACTGATCTGAGGTGCGGGGCAGCCGTCTATCCCCCTCCTAGGCAGCTCCAGTGTTGAATGCGACTGGAGAACCCCACTCTCACCCCTACTGGGAAAAGAGGAAGGTGTGTACTCAGCGCGTTGTTGGAGCCAGGAGGTTGTCTGCAGTGCTGATCACAGCCTTGCACCTGTTCTTGTCCAGAGCTCACCATGGCCGCTGAGAACTCGCAGCTGAGTGTCGACAAGCGCTGTGTGTGAAGTAAGGAACTGGGCCGGGTGTGCTCCCTCGTCACACTTGAGTCTGAGCATGAGATGTCAAGGAAAGCTGGCTCAGCTGGCCTTGGAGGAGGCAGCCAGTGCCAGTCCTGGGAGCGGCCAGCAGGGCAGAGCCGTGGGCTCGCCAGCGAGTGACTGTCCTGAAGCGTTTTGGGGAGAAGGCAGGCCGCCCGGCGTGCCATGGTGGGTGCATGTAGATGGCGAGAGTGTCACCATCTCCACGTTCCTGGAGCTGGATCCTTGCAGGGATCCAGTCTCATGCCCCGTTGCTGGATGTCCAGGTTTTCTGTTTTCCCTTGATTCAGTTTTGGCAGATCATACGTTCTGAGATGTGTCCATTTCTTCTAGGTTTTTCAATACGTTGGCACAAAATTAATGGTTCCTGATAGTCCATGCTGATTTTTTTGGATCTGAGGTTTCAGCAGGTCCTGTCTCCTGTCTGATTTTTGCATCTCCTCTTTTCCTTGGTTGGTCTCGCTGAAGGATTTCCAAGGTTGCTGTCTCTTCAGAAACCAGCTCCTGTTCCAGTGCTCTTGTGTGTTACTTCTTAGTCCCTATTTTGTGTTTCTGCCCTGCTTTGTGCTTTTTCCTTCCCTTCTACCAGTTTGGGTGTTGGTTCTTGCCTTTCTAGTTCCTTGCAATGCTTTGCTGGATTCTGTGCTTGAAGTCCTCACTTTCCCGGAGCTAACCAAGCTGAAGAAGAGTAACGGGGCAGTGGGCAGCGGGCAGGGACAAGGTGAGCGGGTGGTGACCCCAACGCGCTGGGCAGAGCGGATCGTGAGCCGCGGTATGGTGCAGGGTGGGAGGAGCGCGTGGATTCTGAGGAGTGTCTCGGGGCAGAGGAGTGGGGGAAAGTCCCGCACTCATTGCTGGGCGGCCCTGGGCTCGTTTACTGAGCCTGTCTGAGCCCTCGTCCTGGGACCGGTCGGTGCACCTCCTTGAGGAGACCTTTCCCAGGCGTCCTTGCTGCTCTTCCCAGCCACGGTCCCTGAGCAAACACTGTTATCTTTACCCTCAGACCACGTTCTGGACCCTGCGTGTCTTCAAGCCTTCGCTGCCTGCTGCCTGGATGTTTGCTGGGGCACTAGCCGTGCCCTCTTCAGAGCAGCCAGCAGGAGCTTCTTAAACGTGGAAACTGGACCCCGTCTCTGCCCTGCTTAGAGCCTGGCAGGGCAGAAACCAGAGCCTTGCCTGCAGCCTGCACGGGACAGTGCGTTCTGGCAGGTCCTCCCACAGCCTTTGTCCCTACTCCTCCAGGGCGTCTGCGCTCAGCCACTCTGGGCAGCCCAGCATGCCAAGCCCATGTCCATCCACTACGAGGCCTCTAAGCTCCTCATCGCCCTGGTCACCTGCTAGAGAAGACTCCTCTCTGGCCCCTACTCAGTCCCTTTTGCCCTGTGGATGCTAAGTGATGGCCTGCCGTGTGCCACGTGTGTATGGCTGGCTCTGCTCACAGCCATCGTGCCCACTGCTCTGTGCCTGGTGCGAGGGAGACCTCTGATGCTTCCTGAGTCCCCGAGGAGCCTGTGTGTGTTCCTTGTAGCACCTGCTGCTCTTTCCCCCACGCTCTGAGCAATGCCAGGGCAGAGGAGCTTTATCCTGGAAGTCCCTGGTGGTACAGGGAACCGCATGTCAACAGGGAGAAGGGGAGATGGCAGCAAAGAAGGGAGCCTCCTCTCTTCCCAAGGGAGGGAGAAGTAGGTTCTACCCAGACCGACTGGGCACCATATCAGCAGCCTTGAAGGACAGACAGCCTGGGGTAGGTGACAGGATCCTCAGGGCTGGAGGGGGCAGCCTGGGATGGGTGACAGTATACCCCAGAGGTGGGGTGGGAGCAGGCAGTCTGAGGGTTGATGACAGGGGTGGGGGTGGGTGGCAGGCAGCCTGGGGGAGATGACAGGGCACCCATGCATGGGGGTAGGAGGACATCTAGGAGTGAGGGTGGGGTAGAGGGGGGCAGGCAGTCTGGGGTGGGTGACAGAACATCCAGGAGTGGTGGCAGGGGGTGGGAGGAGACAGCAGCCTGGGGCGTGTGACAGGATGGCCCTAGCAGGAAGGAAGAGGCAGCCTGGTGTGGGAAACAGCGTTCCTGTCCGGGAGAGACAGACAACCTGGGATGGGTGACAGCACAGCCCTGAGGTGCACAGACAGGCATCCTGGGGCAAGCCCGTGGGCAGGGAGCAGGCCTGTCTTGTGCTGCTTCCATGCCAAGATTCAGTCGGCTGGTGGCTGCTTCCTGCCAGTCTGCTGGGGACGAGGTAAGGCTGTGGTCATCTTGTGGTAAAAATAGCAGAGTCACCTTGCAGCCAGGAGGCTTCTGCTTGCGTGTGGAAATAGAGTCTGCTGGGCCCTGCTGTCGCCCAGAGCAGCGCAGGCGGTGGGGCAGGTGGACACTGGCATCCGCTCCATGCCTCCACCCTGCCCGGGGGACAGAGGGACATTGCCTCTGTATGCTGGGGCAAAGGGTTGAGCAGAGCTCCCCAGGTAGTGGGAGCCCAGAGGACTCCACCAAGCACGCGTGCTCAGGGCTCTGTACTGGCAGCTGGGAACGCCCAGGACAGGATGCCTGAAGCCAGGGTCACTGGATGCCGGCCTGGGTACTACCCGGGTGGGGAGGTGTGACTAGAGACCTCCATAGCAGGGGTGCCCACCGTGGCCCTCAGGGACTCTGAGGACATGGGACAGAGAGCCAGTCTGGCCTGATGGCCTGGCTTCTGGGGCTCCACAGAGGAAGACACCTGTCCCCTGAGGGTCACATGTACACCATCCCCAAAGCCTTCTCATGCCACTCTGTCTCCCTTGGCAACCAGGGCCCCTTTGCAGGTCATCTGAATGAGGGAACGACTGCAGGACAGGCAGGAAGTCAGACTCGAAAGAGGAAAGGGGCCTGCCTGGCACACATGGACCGAGTGCTGCAGCTGCTCCCGGGGCCTGTCCTGCCTTTGCCCACACAGCCCTTGTGGACGCCACCTGGCCCTGCCAGGTGTAGAGATGCGTGCTCTGGTCAGACTCTGGGCCCATTCAACCCAGCACCATATGATCCAGGCTCATCTCTGGCAGGCCTTGCTCTGCACACATCGGGCACCAAGAGGGGTGGGCTAGTGGAAAGACCCAGGCTGCTGGGGCCTTGTCTCCCAGAAGGCTGCTGGGCCTTGTCTCCCAGAGAACACACGCAGTCCTCCGGGGTCAACGCAGTCTGCTTCCGAAGCCCTCTGGCTTTCCTGACTGGGCCGCTCCTGTGGTCTTGAGCTAGAAGTGCTGCGTCCCCGTGCCCCTGTCACTCTTCGGTCAGTGCACAGCCTAGGAGCCTGATGGTGCTTTCCAAGTGCGTGGGATGTGCTGACTCGGTCCGTCCTCACGACAGGGACAGTCCCCACCCTGGCAAGGTCACAGAGCTCTGTGCTCCGGAGACTGCAGGTTGCAAGAGTGCTGACCTCAGGCGTGGGCCCTCAGTGAGTTAGTGGTGTCGGGGGCTGGGCAGTGGCTGTGCATAGGAAGTGCTCGTCACCAAGTGTTAGGAGTGTGGGTGTTTGGTTATCTGTCGGGAGGTGGAAGGTTCCGGTCTGCCTTGAAGTGCACCGTGGGTCAGTGGCTCCATACCGAGGAGAGCAGGGAGTTGGACCAGGCAGGGAACCTGTTGGGGCCGAGTCAGGCAGCTGGGTGGGGGTGTGGGTGGAGGTGGGGGCAGGCGAGGATTCCTTCTGCTGCGCCAGTAGAAGCTCACTGCCCTCTCATTCTTGGTGGAGTCTGTGCATTTGAGTTAAGGTTTTTCTCATCAGATTCTTCCACGTTTGGGGCTTAGAGTAGGATGGAACAGAATGCCTGAAGCCAGGGTCTCTGGTGCCAGCCTGGCTGTTGGGTCCCCACCCAGGTAGGGCGGTACGACTGGAGACCTCTGTGTGCCTGAGGAGACAAGGATGAGGGCTGGGAGATGCTGCAGGTGGCTGTCGCTGTCCCCTGAGTGGAGATCAGCCCACCTCAGGCACCAGATGGGGAGCTGGGCAGCTGGGGCTAAGGTGCTTTTTGTCACACTCCTAGGAAGCCTGAGAAGGGAGTCCAGTACCTCATCGAGCGTGGCTTCGTACCTGACACGCCAGTGGGAGTGGCCCACTTCTTGCTGCAGCGCAAGGGCCTCAGCAGGCAGATGATCGGCGAGTTCCTGGGCAACCGGCAGAAGCAGTTCAACCGCGATGTGCTTGAGTGAGTGCATGGGAGCCAGTCCACACACAGGACACGCACTGTCAGCCACGCTGCCCGTCGTGCACCCCGTGTTCCACACCCACCCGGGCCCACAGTCGTCGCTCGGAACTGATGAGGCGATCAGCTCCAGGGTCCCAATATGAAGTTTGCGGGTGCTCCTTTGCCTTCTGTCAGAGGGCGTGGTGTTTGCACAGAGCCCGTGCACATCCTCCCGTCTGCTGTAAATCACCCCTGGATGGTTCCTGACATGTGCAGTGCCAAGGAAGTGGTAGTTAGACTGTGCTGTTGCAGGAACAGTGGCCAGGAAGAGGTCTGCACTTGCTCAGTACAGATGCCGTTTTTCCCCAAATGCTTTTAATTTGTGACTGACTGAGTCCCCTCCTTGTCTTCCTGGCTCCTAGACATACATATGCAGATGCCCCCCCCATGCCTGGCCCTGCACTGTGTCACAGCTCCACGCCCTGCAGGGCGCATGTGTGGGCACCTGCCCTCAGGCTGCCAGTGTCCCACACACTGGCCCCAGGCACTGCTTCCGTCTGGTGTCCTCAGCACCTCCCCCTGCTACAGCACACTTGAACCAGCCCAACACTGAGCAGCTCTAGTCCTGCAGTGGCACAGCTGGCAGGAGGTCTGGGGCTCCCTGCCCCTGGCCTGGCTGTTGTCTGCCTGTCCAGCACGGACTGGTGGCCCTGCTCATGCCTGCCGTAGCATCAGTGAGGGTGGGAGGGGCCCAGACCAAGGGACTGCTGCCTGCATAGCTGAGTAGCACTGTGCCCCAACTGTGCCCTGCTTCATTATCTTGGTGGTGAGATTGCAGGGTACCCTGCTAATCCCACACCCTCGTAATTCTTGGCCACTTGAAACCCTGCAGAGGTACTGTGCACAGTTCTAGGAAGTCCTGCCCAGTACTGCCCTAAATCTTTCCATTCCCTTTTCATACTGTTTTGAGTGGGAAGGGCAGCCATACACAGGTCTCATGCTTATCCAGGGGTCCCCTTGCTTCAGGCCCTGGGTCAGCCTCTCCCTGTGAGGGGGGTGTGACGTCATTATTAACCCTCACTTGCAGAGGAGGAAGCCAGAGCTGGTAGAGTAGGAGACCAGCTCGGTGCAGCTGGCTTGTTCCCTCTGCCTGCCACAGACCCGGGAGACTTCCCCAGGCCCCCTGTAGAGACAGGTCACTGTGAAATGGCTGCGCCCAGCCCGGTAGACCAGAAGGCGAAGGCAAAGCAGGGTCCATAACTGTCTGCGGCAACAAGGTTCCGTCTGCCATCCTTTCCATCTGCCAGCCCCTGCTCACGTGCAGAGGAGCGGACAGGTGAGGGCCCCCCAGGATGTGTTGTCTCGGGAGTTGTAGTCGTACATTGCTTAGGAGGAGGGGCCTGAACACGTGTGCACCTGCCTGCTGCCGTCTGTCATAACCGAGGGGCAGCCCTGAGTGGCCACAGGCAGGGAAACCAAGGCCAGGCTAGGAGTAGCACTTGCTGGTGCTGCAGGTGCACACACCCGGGCAGGCATCCCCCCAGACGCACTCCTCCGCACGCAGGACATGGAGGGGCCAGGGGGCCTTGGTGGGGGCAGCCTGTGGCAGGTGCCCAGCAGAGTGTCTGAGTCCGCCCGTGGCCTCACACGCATGGCCACACCCTGCATTTCTGCCCCGTCAGGAGAACCTGCGGTGCTGTCTGTGTGGTGACTGCCGCCCCTCTCTCAGACGTGTACGAGGAAGTGGTCTGGGGAAGGCCCGAGCGCCCTCGTGCATTGTTGTGGCCCCTGCCCCCCTCTCCACCTCCATTGCTATGCTGCCGCCTCCACGCTGGTTCCTGGTCTATAGGAAATCCGCACATTGTTCTCGGATCAGAAAATAGCAGTAGTCACAGGAAGTAGCGCAGCTCCCCCCAGACCCACCGGCCGGGCATCCTCGAGCCTGTCTTGACGCTGGTCAGCGAATCTGCCTGCCTGCTCCTGCTCCCCCCTTTCCATACCCGCTCTGCAGCCGCTTCCCGAGTCAGTGCCCCAAGAACCGTAACTGCTCCGAGCAGGGTGCAGGGCAGCCACGGCCTGGGCCTGGGCTGGGCCTACAGCAGAGGAATGGCCCTGGGCCTGGGCTGGGCCCACAGCAGAGGAATGGCCCTGGGCCTCTGCAGCCGAAAGACAGCGCTGTAGCTTCCCTGCAGAGTTAGACACCCTGCCTGCTGGTGGGAAATGTCTCTGCCTCCGGGGTCCTGGGGCAGACCCTGCCTTCCCTGTCCAAGGGTCACCACTAGGGGGACTGGAAGGCTTGTGCTGGGGTGGGCTGTGAGAAGCCATTCACCAGCGATGAGGGCCACTTAGCCCCTCCAGGATGACCCTGGAAAAGCACCCGCGAAACCCAGTCCACATAGCCTCGATGTGAGCAAAACCACCGCCCAGAAAGTTGGGGCCTGGGCTCCCATTCCGTCGCCATGCAGACGAGAGCCGTGCTCCCTCCTCCCTGCGGGATGCAGGGAGACTCCCCGTGAAGCCAGCTGCACGCTGCTGCGGCAGCTGCACTTGCAAGTGTTTGTCTCTGGAGGAGGGGCCCTGCTGGTGGGTGCCGTGTGCTCTGGCCCCTCCGTAGAAAAACACACGCACAGATATGAGCCAAGTGTCTCGTCACAGTTGGGCAGGGGGCGGGTGGAGTTCATGGCCCCGCTGAAGCCTGGGAGTCTCCTGGCCGTGTTCTGAAGTGCTCTTTGCTGGTTTGAAAAAGCCAGGCCCGGGACTCTCTCTCTCTGTTCCAGCTGTGTGGTGGACGAAATGGACTTCTCTGCCATGGAGCTGGATGAGGCCCTCCGGAAGTTCCAGGCGCACATCCGTGTCCAGGGGGAGGCTCAGAAAGTGGAGCGGCTCATTGAGGCCTTCAGGTTGGACCCTGTGTTGGGCAGGGAGGGGTTGTTTTCCATTCAGAAGCCTCCAGATGAGCAGGACCGAGTCCCCCCCCCCCCCCCCCCAGGCAGTCAGGGGCTGGGGGCCTTGCTTAGAGGGTGACAGTGTCCCGCCCGTGCTCCAGGCCCCAGGCCCCTGCTGTGCATTCTGCAGATGAGGCCACGGGACTGGAAGGCCCAGGTCCGTGTGCTAGGGTTCTGAGCACGGTCTCCCTCCCAGGCCTCGGGAGCTGTCCGTTCATTCATGAGTTCGTCATTGCCATCATTCATTCTCATTCACAGTAGGCGGCGGGTCTCCCGCAGTGACTCAGAGCATAAGCCATGTAGCCAGGAGGTCTGGTTCACTCACTGACTCGGCCGTGTACCCCTGTGTGAACCTGCACAGCTGATGTGGCTTCTCTGTGGCTCACTCACGTACCTGTGAAGCGGGGCTGGTGATGTCACATACCCTAGAGAGGACTAGAAGTGCTAAATGACACAGGATGTAGTGGCCTACAGTCAAGGTCATTTGTCACTATGCCATTGTTCATTCCTGACTCCACGCAGACACATGGCTGACCCGGCCCTTCTGAGGACACCCTGCTGGTGGGGCCAGGAGAAATGAAGGCCATGAAGTCAGGGGCAACCCCAGGACTCTGGGAGATGTTCAGCCACTTCGTTGTAGGGTAGCTTCTTAGAGGGACAGCAATGAACTGGTTCCCTCCCAGCATAAGACAATCACGTTAGCCTCTGTCACAGCTCTGCCCAGCTCCAAGGCCCTGTGCCCACCCCTTCACAGCCATCTTCCACCAGGTCACCAGTGGGAAGCCTCGGGGATGCAGCATGAGTCAGCCAGGCTGGCGGGTCTGCTCTTTTAACAAAGGTCCCGCAGCAGCCTGGCTGAAACACCGTGGATGTGCACTGCCCTCTAAGCCAGTGCCAAGGAAGCCCAGGCCCCAGTCACCTCAAAGCCCTGGACGGCAGGCCCATGAGCACTGTGTTGTCTCTCTCCAGACAGAGGGGAAGAGGTGTAGGTGTCCACACCGCATCTACTCATGTTCTGTGAGCTGCACTTAGTTGTGCGGCTGTTCTTATCTCCTAGGAGCCGGAAAATGTGGCCCCGCTAACACAGAGGTGGGCGGGACCACCACTCAAGCCAGAGGGTCACTCTGTGCCTGATGAGGGGTATCCCCGTGGACCAGAGATGGGGCAGCCTTCCTTCCTGCGTGGGAGCCCTGACCCTGCCCTCTGTCTCTGCTCCAGCCAGCGGTACTGCATTTGCAACCCGGGGGTGGTACGGCAGTTCCGGAACCCAGACACCATTTTCATCCTGGCCTTCGCCATCATCCTGCTCAACACAGACATGTACAGCCCCAACGTCAAGCCGGAGCGCAAGATGAAGCTGGAGGACTTCGTCAAGAACCTCCGAGGTGAGCTGTCCCCGAGGCCCCTGGCTCCGAGATGCAGCCATCCCACGCACCCACTCTAGCACCCACCCTGGCTGGTACCCCGGGGGGCTGGTGCCGAGAGGTGCGTGGATGGCCAGACCAGGCCTGGCATCCGGCACCCCGGGCCTTGGAGGGGTCCATTGCAGATACCATCAGGGCCTCGAGTGCTCTCTTAGGGTGCACGTGGTGGGGCCCGGACTGCGCGTGCCTGAGTCTCGGGGGTGCAGAGAAGTCTCGCTTCTGGGGGAGGTGATGTTTTGTAGCTTGTTTGTAAAGGATGAAAGTGGGGCCCCTCTCTCCCCCCATTTTTAACCTTTATGTACATACATAGAAGGGGAACTTCATATCGTCACTGTAAATGGAGGACCAGTAGCAGGAGGTGATCATAAAACACAGGAAAAAGGAAACGGTACCTTGGCTGTGGGGGTGGCTTCTGGCTGCGGTGTGGAGGCTCAGGCCTCTCCTGTCTTCAGAACAGTGCTAGTCGGAGAGAGCTAAGTGATGTGCTAGAGGCTGTCCCGGTGCAAGCTGGAGGTGGCAGAGGGTCTGAAGGGGCTGCCCTGAGTCAGCCGAGGTTGCCCCTTGTGTATTGGGGGGGTCTCAGGGAGAGGAAGAGGAGGCGTTGGCTATGAGAGCTGAGTGTAAATGTACGTATTTATTTTCTTTGAAAGCCAAAGAGACAGAGATAGACATACAGAAATTTCTAGCTGCCCGTTTATTTCCCAAATGCTTGAAACAGCTGGGGCTGGGACAGGCCAAAGCCTGGAGCCGGAAAGTCGATCTTGGTCTCTCACAAGGTTGGCATGAACCTATGTGCTTGAGCCATCACCTGCTCCCCTCCAAGACACCCGTTAGTAGGAAGCTGGCATCAGGAGTGCAGCCGGGCCTAGAACGCGGGTACTCCAACAGGGGCTGTGGACGTCTCCACCAGCCTTTTAACCTCTGCTGAAGGCCTGCTGCAGTGGTTAAGTTGCTGCTTGGGGTGCCTGCACCCCATATCTGATTGCCTGGTTTGATTTCTGACCCAGCTTGTGACTCCAGCTTCTGGCTAATGCGCACCCCGGGCAGCAGCAGGGGATGACTCAAGTGCTTGGGCTCCTGTCAGCCGCACGGGAGACGCGGGTCGTGTTCTGGATTCCTGCTTGCGGCCTGGCTCAGCCCTGGCTGTTGGGGGAGTGAACTAGAGGATGGATGATCTCTCCGTCTGTCTAACTGTCCCTCTGTCTCTATTGCTGTGCTTTTTCAAATAAAATAAAACTAAATTTTAAGAGCCCAGATAATTCCAAAAAGGAAAGAAGAGCTGTCCTGATCCCAGTCCGACTTTATGAGCTTGTTGAGCCATTCAGGTTGTCCACTCTTGTCCTTGAATTCTGTGGAACTGTAGCTGTGTCCTCTCTCCTTGAGCGGGGCGATTCTCCCAGGAGTAGTCTCTCCCACTTCTCTCCAGGTGACTTTTGCTGGGGTTTGTCTGCCCTCTGGTGGTGGGTGCTGCCATTACAGGACAGCCAGAGAAGTAGGTATTTTCTCCAGAGAGCAAAGCTGCTTGGGAGATGGTTCCTGAGTTTGGCTGAGGCTCCCAGGCAGTTCCCGTCAGAGGCGGAGAGTGCACCGAGCCAGCTCAGGCATGCTCACCACATGTGGCTCTCTGTTAGGTCTGAGGGGTGTTGTGGGCTCCAGTTAGTCAAGCCTGTAAGTCCTGGGAAACCGAGGTGTCTGGGAACTCAGTAATGGACAATGAGGGAGTAGGAGAGAATCTGGGCCACATTGAGGCCCTGCGGAGGCCCACAGTCCAAGCAAGGGCGGTTGCTGTCTGCCTCCTCTGCATCTGTCCCAGGGCCTCTCCTACCCTCTCCTCGTGGAACCAAGCTTGGTTTGGGGTTCCCAGGCTCCCACGTGACCCCACGTGCAGACTGGCTACCCTGTTGCTTCCAGGAAAGCCGACTGTGTGCTAGTACAACCCAGGGGGAGTTTGAGGGTCTCTGGGCTTTTTGTTTTGTTTTGATGACTTGTGATCTCTGCTAACATCTTCTGAGGCCTCTGTGATGAGAAACAGCAGGAGGCGCCAGCAGTGATCTGCACAGAGGACAGGGGCTCAGGCAGGCCCTGCCCTGAGCTGCCGGCCGGTCGGCCCCCTCGTGGCAGAGGCATCTGCAGGCTGGGTGGTGAGATGTGGCCATCCTCACTTCCAGGGCAGCAGCCCAGTGCCCCATCCCAGGAAGCGAGCCACGCTTCTGCCTCTCACACCTGGGCTGTGATCCGTCCTATCTTCCTGTGGCTTCCCAGAGGGTCACAGAGGAAGTGAACAGCACTGCTGAGACAGGGCCCTGGGCCCTGCAAGCCAGGCTGGCCTCCTGCGCTGAGCCCACGTCCGGCTTGTCGCTTTCACCCATAGCGTCTGCCATACATTTTCTTGAATCAGCTTGCCCAGGGGGCCCAGCAGCACATGGGGCCCTGGGGTGTGAGGGGGAGTAAGGAAGCGGGAAGGAGTCTCCCTCACCTTCTGTTTTATTCCCTGTTTGTTTCAGTTTACTTTTGAATGGCTCTTGTCTTACGCAGTTTGAAAACCTGAAGGGAGTGCAAACCTGAAAGTGGTGCGTTCCAGCATTTGTTGGTGCTTTACACAAAGGAGTTGAAAACACATTCGGTCCACACAAAGGTCTCATGCAGGGTGTACAGCAGCCTCATTCTAGCGGGCCGGACCCTGAGGACAGATGTCCTTTAGCAGGTGAACGGTGAATAAAATGCAGTCCACCCAGGCAGTGGCATCACACTCAGTTCAAAGACGAGTGAGCTTTCGAGCCATGGAAAGACATGGGAGAAACTCAAATGCATGTAGCACCGAGCGACGGGAGCTGGCCGGAAAGGCTCTTTCACGTTGAACACGGTGGAATGTCGTGGTGGTCGGCGGGGTTGGGAGGGAAGAGGAAGGCTGAACAGGCAGTGGTAGTGGATACGTAGCATCACACACCCTTCTAAGTCCACGACACCCAGTGGGAGCCCCCATGAGTGGGCAGTGCGCGGTGGTGCGGGCTCATCCCTTGTAACAAACAGGCCCCGCTGGTGGCCAGGCTGGGCGTGCGGGGTAGGGCGGGGTATGTGGGAGATTTCTGTACGTTTGGCTTAATTTTGCTCTGGACCTAAAACCACTCCAAGAAATGAAGCCTATTAGAAAGACGAAAACCAGGAAGTGCGGCTAGGTCCCTGGCAGTGCCCCTCCCAGGCCACTGCACCTGTCCTGAGTGCTCCTCTTTGTAACTTAGTGCCTGGCCTTGTGCCCCGCAGGGACACGTGAGCGTGGCGGGTTTCACCTCTTCCCTAATCCCCGCGTTCCTGTGTAACACCTCTCGGAGAGCTTCCCCCCGTGGGTGTGCTGCAGCCTTCCTCAGCGCCCTTGGTGCTGACCCGGAAGGATTGCACCGTGGCCCCAGGTAACAGGTGTATGTGGATCGCTTCCAGTCTTTAGGAATTGGGAAGCAACATTACAGCAACCAACCTTCCATGCCTCTCGTTCCTCCTGCGATAAGTTGCCCAAATGTAGTCCGTGGACTCGAGGGTGTTAGAATTTGTCATCTTGACAGCCCTTGCCAAGTTGTCTACGATGGGGACAGAGCCATTTCCCTTCCACCAGTGGTCTGGGGGAGACCCGCTTTCTAAGCCTTCACCAGCCTGCAGGCGGTGCCACTTGAAGGGGGAGGACGCGTTTCACTGCCTTGTAAGTTTACATTTCACTCCGCAGCAGAATGAGCTACTTTTCTCACAGCAGATTTTTTTTTTTTTTTTAAGATTTATTTGAAAGTCAGAATTAGAGAGAAGGAGAGGCAGAGAGAGGGAGAGGTCTTCCATCCACTGGTTCACTCCCCAATTGGCTGCAATGGCCGGAGTTGTGCTGATCAAGAGCCAGGAGCCAGGAGCTTCTTCCGGGTCTCCCATGCAGGTGCAGGGGCCCAAGCACTTGGGCCATCTTCTGCTGCTTTCCCAGGCCATAGCAGAGAGCTGGACTGGAAGAGGAGCAGCTGGGTCTGGAACCGGCGCCCTTATGGGATGCCGGTGCTTCAGGTCAGGGCATTAACCCTCTGTGCCACAGTGCCAGCCCCCACAGCAGCTTTATTGTGTTGTGTAGAAGAAAGGGTGCGTGCTTGTGTTTCGGGCAACTCCAGTCCAGAGGCCAATCTAGCCTCTGCCAGGGGAGGGGTGGTAATAGCCCCTGCTGCCGTATTCACACCCAGAGTACCAGCTCCTGCTTGGTGCCTCCACGCACTTCCCTCACCCTCGCGATGAGCCTGTGTAGTCCAAAGTACTTGTGTTGTCCCATTTCGCAGAGGAGGTCACCAAGCTTGGAGAGACAAAGCAAGGGCACAGTTCCAGGTTTGCCAGAGCCTGAGCTCAGAAACCCCAGCTACGGAGCCTCCCCACAGCCTGGCCTCGCTTCCCCATCTCTAGCCAGGGCTGTGGTCGGGGCTGGTGGAGCACAGTGGTGTTTCTAAAGCACTCAGGGCATGGGTTAGAACATGGCGCAGCTCCTCCTCCTGGAACGTGCTCACCCGGGTTGGAAGTGCTGAGTCCCTCCCTGGTAGGAGAGTTACAGGATGCCATGTGCTGGGTTTATTCCAGGTTCTTATCTGCATGAGACACAGAGTGCAAGGATGGGAGAAGGATTGTTTTGTAATTTTTAAAGATTTACCTATTTGTTTTGAAAGTCAGAGCTACAGAAAGAGAGGGAGAGGAAGAGACAGAGAGATCCTCCATCCACTGCTTCACTCCCCAGATAGCCACAATGGCTAGTGCTGGGCCAGGTTGAAGACAGGAGCTTAATCTGGGTGTCCCACATGGGTGGCAGGAGCCCAAAAACTTGGGCCATCTTCTGCTGCTTTCCCAAATGCATTAACAAGGATCCAGATGGGAAGTGGAGCAGCCGGGGCACAAACTGGTACCCGTATGGGATGCCAGTGCTGCAGGCATCGGCTTTACTTGCCATGCCACAAGGAGCAGGATTTCTTTTTTTTTTTTTTTTTTTTTTTTTTTTTTTGACAGGCAGAGTGGACAGTGAGAGAGAGAGACAGAGAGAAAGGTCTTCCTTTGCCCTTGGTTCACCCTCCAATGGCTGCCGTGGCCAGCGCGCTGCAGCCGGCACACCTCGCTGATCCGATGGCAGGAGCCAGGTGCTAGGTGCTTCTCCTGGTCTCCCATGGGGTGCAGGGCCCAAGCACTTGGGCCATCCTCCACTGCACTCCCGGGCCACAGCAGAGGGCTGGCCTGGAAGAGGGGCAACCGGGACAGAATCCGGCGCCCCGACCGGGACTAGAACCCGGTGTGCCGGCGCCGCAAGGCGGAGGATTAGCCTGTTGAGCCACGGCGCCGGCCAAGGATTTCTTTAAGGAAATCAGAGTACACAAGTGCAGTCAACCTCAACCCCTTTGCCAGGTTGGGCGTGGCATCCTAATGGAATCTGCAAACAAGGTGGTGTTTTGGCAGGGTTCATTGCACGTGGTGCACTCTGGGAAGGTTTCATGGCATCTGCAGTGGAACTCAGCATACATGTGTTCATCAGGGCCTCTTCTGCCTGATGGAGGAGGCTCAGGTGCATCATGGGAAAGTGCGTGTGTTGAATTGACACGGAAGGGCTTGGAGTTCTAGCGGTACAAGGCTACAGCAAGGAGACAGCTGGCAGCCTCTCAGCTCCTTTGTTCACTAACTCCCTGCATGTCCCGTATCAGGAGGAATGTCGCAAGGTACTGAAAATGTTCCATGGCTGTGGGTCAGAATGAAGCTTCTGGCTTCGGCCTGGCCCAGCAGTGGCTGCCGTAGCCATCTGGGGAGTGACTCGGTGATGTGTTTCTGGTGGGGGCTGGTGAAAGGTTTACTATTTGGATTTGGTTTAGAAACTGTAAAGCTGGGGCGAGCCTGGGGTCCCAGGCTGAGTGGAGCCCCTGCTGCCCAAACTCTGCTCACCCTGATCTTTCGCCTCTGTCCCCCGTCCAGGTGTGGATGATGGTGAGGACATTCCCCGGGAGATGCTGATTGGGATCTACGAACGGATTCGTAAGCGAGAGCTGAAGACCAATGAGGACCACGTGTCCCAGGTGCAGAAGGTGGAGAAGCTCATTGTGGGGAAGAAGCCGGTACGTGGGAGACCCTGGCATCACCGGGGTGGGGGGGCTGCCTTTGGGAATTCTTACCCAGCTCCTTTGCTGTGGCCCCACGCCAGCTCCACTGACTTCAGCCTCAGCCAGAGGCCCTGATGTCATTTGGAACCTGGTCCCTTCCAAGCAGGGCTCGTCAGTGATTTCGTGGCTTGAGGTTTTGCACGTGGCTCCTGCTGTCTTTGGGGAACACAGTCATTTGTTCCAGGCCATATCTGAAGAGAACCTGTCTCAGTAAGGTATGGACAGGACCATATATGGTTCAGCTTGGCCCAGGATTCTGGCGGGATTTCTGCAGTGACGTCCAAGTCCTCTGGGGGCCTCCCTAGCAAATGCTGCCATGAAGAGGGGCCTCACCACCGTCTCTGGCTGGAGCTGAGGGGCAGGTGCCCTGGAGGGGAGTCAGGGGTGGGCACTGACTGCGTTTTCACTGAACCTCAGGGCCCAGAGGCATTAATGTCCCTTTTTGTTTGCTGTCCCCTGTAGATCGGATCCCTGCATCATGGGCTCGGCTGTGTGAGTATTGCTCTGCTCTTCCATTCTGGCTACTACCCTGCCCACCCGGCCCCAGACTGCTTGAGTTCACTTCCAGTGTGACGTACAGGGGCTTCCTGTTCCCCCAGCCTCGCACTTCTGCAGGCCCGAGACCACAGCCACCTGTGAGGCCTGTACTGCCAGGCACTAAGCACAGGGTCCTGCTCTCTTGTCCTGGCTGTTGAGCCCGGACCCCAGAGACTGGCTGGAGGAGACCTTGGTGTAGTCTTTCCTGCCTCCACCTGCTCTGCCCCACAAGGCTGTTCCTTGCCTGGCCCTGTGCTGCACCTGACAACTTCCTGTCCTCGTCTGGTCCAGGGCTCGCCCAGATCCCCACATACTGCCACCACCTCAGGATTTGTCTGCATGCCCCTGAGTGCACACACACAGACACATATGCAATTGGCCTAGTGCAGTGGCATGCCCTTCGTGTCTGTGTTCATTCTTCACCCAGCAGCCCCACTGCTGCCCACGTCAGCTTTCCAGACCCCGCCAACCAGCCCTCTGCTCTCTCATAACAGGCCCCTCCAGCCTGTGGCCCACTGTCCTCTTGCACTTGGACTTTGGCTCCCTGAGCACTCCAGGCTGGGCCATGCTTGGCCGTGCCTTTCCTTCTCCCACTTCATTCCCTGATGCACTGGGTCCCCTCCCTGACTGCGAGTGTGCAGAGTGTCCACGGCTGGCTCAGGGTCTCACAGACATCAGCCCCAAGGAAACCTTCCTGGGAGAGGCCTGGGAGAGCCGGAAGAATCCTGAGGCCAGAAATCGGATCCTGGCTCTGCGGCCTCCTGGGGCCGGGGCTGAGGGCGAGTCACCCAAGCCCTCTGTATCCCCAGTTGCCATGTCTGGAAGGGACAGTCTCTGAAAAGGGTTTGCAGGGACTCCGGTGATGGACATATTGTGACAGTCACTAGACAGGGGACGCTCACAGGAGGCTGGGACCTGAGGGGAGGGTGAAAAGGAGGCCTCAACAGCAGGGGCCCCTCCCCGTGGCCCTGAGTGGAGCAGGGGCAGGAAGTTAGCATGGCGGCTCCTGGGGACCGAGCTGAGTCGGGTGTCAGGTGGAGACAGGTGCTGTCTGCACGGGCTGTGGAGAAAGGGTTTTTACTGTGCGGTGGAGCCTGCGGGGGACTCAGCGCGGGCCTGTGTCCGCAGGGTAGGGGCGGTGGCAGTGCGGGACTGTCTCTTCCCTGCACAGGTGCTCTCCCTGCCCCACCGTCGGCTGGTCTGCTACTGCCGGCTCTTCGAGGTTCCTGACCCAAACAAGCCCCAGAAACTCGGGCTGCACCAGCGAGAGATCTTCCTGTTTAACGACCTCTTGGTGGTATGTGACTCACCCGAGGAGGGCGGGGGTCTGGCAGACAGCCTTGGTGTGCATCTGGCTGTGTGTCTGCATGTGGAGAAATGGGCCCATGCGTGGGGGTGGGGGAGGGGCCTCACATTGATGCCCAAGCACGGGGCCCTCACTGGTCAGGGGAGAGTGCAGAGGGGCTGTGGGCTTCAGCCCCAGCCATTTCCGGAGGCTCCAGCAGCATCAGCCATACTCCTCTTTGCTGTCTGTGCCCAGAGCCATGTGGGCCCTGGCTGTGTGCAGGCTCTGTGCTTGTCTATAAGAAAGGGACGACGCTGTGGCAGCTCTTGGCCTGGCCCCATCTTTGCAGCAGCTGTAAGGACCCTTTTCCTGGGACTTGGAGCTGAGGTCTTGGCATTCCTTGTCCTTGCCCTGCTGACCCACCCATCCCTCAGCCAGGCAGTGTGGCCGGGCAGCTGTGCCAAGGGAGGGAGCCGTGGGCTCCTCCAGAGGTCAGCAAGCACTGCCTCCCTATTTCTGGCCTCCAGAGGGGCTGAGTCCTGGTGTGAGCATCTCCTCTGGCTGTGAGAAGGTGCCTGCGCCTCCCTGCTGGGCTGTGGGGCTTTGTCACCAGTCAGCGACAGGAGCCAGTGATCAGGTCATGGCACGAGGGGGCACGTGTTCCACCCCACGTCTGCTTGTCCCTGCCGCAGGCCTTCTGACTACAGAAGGGCCCTGGGGCCACGAGAGGGTGCGCTCTGCAGCTGCCGCCGCTCAGCGGTGTCTCTGGCTGTCCCCAGGTCACCAAGATCTTCCAGAAGAAGAAGAACTCGGTGACGTACAGCTTCCGGCAGTCCTTCTCCCTGTGCGGCATGCAGGTCCTGCTCTTCGAGAACCAGTGTGAGTGTGCCATGTCCTGGTTGCCCCGGAGACGGGGCCCTAGGGGCTTCTGCATCCCCAGGAGAGCAGCTGTGGGCTGGGAAGAATTTCAGAACCTTGTCTGGGTCCTCACTGGCTTTGACTTTACTGTTGCTTCTGCTCCCTGCAAGTGATCAGATTTGTAAATTATGAAATAGAATGTCACTAGAGAAACATTAAGCGCCTAGTATAGGTGATAGCACCTGTAGCCAGAAACTCAGTGAAGGTGGCCCTGCTTTGGGTGATTGGAGAAGTCAGATAAGAACTGGACCCCATAGCCTGGCTCTGAGTCCTGGCCCCAGTGCTTACTTAGCTGCTGCTGTGTGGCTTGGTTTCCCAACACCTCTGGCCTCTGATTCCTTGGTCTATAAAGGGGAGTGTTGGGGAGGGCGTCTCCCCCTTTCCTGGCTCGCTGGCTCTACCCCATGCCAGTAGTCCTGGCTCATCTTGGTGTCCCACATCTCGTATTGACCTGACCAGCAGCCTCCAACTCGGGAATGGTGGTGGTCATCCTGCCTTCCAGGGCTGAGGCCAGAGTTGAGTGAGACTGTGGCCACGAAGCTCAGGAATAGGCTGAGACCATAGGCGAGTCCTCGGGACAGAGGCCGTGCTGGGGTCTGCACCTGAAATCCTGAACACCAGGAGCTGGCGAGAGCCCATGTCCCCTTCCCGCCCCACTCTGCAGTATCTATGGGAAAGTGCTTCATACACCGTGTTGCAAACTGGCAGCCTGGGGGACTGTCCCAGCTCAGTTAGGTTTGCTGTGGTTTGTGCTGTGTGCAACGTTGTGGTGCTGATGCTGAGACCGTCAATCACACGGAGCTGCCGGGGCTTCTCTGGGCACAGGGGAAGGTTTGGCAGCACCAGGGCCCGGGGTCTGTGGCCACAGTGGCTGCATGCGCTCAGGCACGCACCGCCCTCTGCAGGTGCCCGCAGCCCCCCTGGTCAGGCACAGTTGGAGTTGGTTTAGCCATGCTGCTGGGGAATCAATGCCCCAGAGACCCCAAAGCCTTGGGGGTGGCATGAAGTGAGCCTGGATGGGGAGGGTGCTTTGGTTGTGGGGTGCCCCAGTTATATCCCATAGGAGGGGTCAGAGAGAGACCATCTGGGAAGGAACAGGCCTTGTTCTGTTGTCCAGAAAGGTGCAAGGTGGCTGTGTAAGGTCCTCCCACCCAGCTCAGGGTGCCACATCTGTCCTGTGGAACTGGCAGAGTGACCCAGGGCCTTGAAGGAAAGGGCCTGGTGTCCATGCTGTTCAGGTTGGGTTGTGGGACGACACGAACCCCTGTGGGCGAGGAGCGCATTTTGTGTTCCCTCCAGTTTGCCGCTGCCAAGAGCCTGGCCGCCCAGACTCAGCCCTCTCCTTGTTCGCTCTGACCTGAGGGGCCTGCAGAGGACCCGCCTACACCGCTGGCTCTCTGCCCCTCCTTGCCCTTTGCAGACTACCCCAATGGCATCCGGCTTACGTCGGCTGTCCCTGGAGCAGACATCAAAGTGTTGATAAACTTCAACGCTCCCAATCCTCAAGACAGGAAGAAGTTCACTGATGACCTGCGGGAGTCCATCGCAGAAGTACAGGAGATGGAGAAGCACAGGATAGAATGTAAGTCCCAGCGCCGCACGCCAGGATGGGCCGGCCCCCGGGGTGCTTGGCATTGCTAGGTGGAGCTGCCTGCTGCCATAGCTCATGGCTACAGCAGTGGTCGGCGGCTGATGAGGTCAGGGCCTCTCCTGCACCCACAGGAACAAGATGCCCATGTGCCCAGGCCATGGAAGGAAGCACAGAGGGTCTCAGGGAGGCAGAGCCAGCACCGCAGAGGCCCAGGCCATGTCCTGCCTGTTGGAGCTCATTTGGAAGGCCTGGGGAGGGCCCCTCCTCATGGACAAGACCTTCCAGGGTTCTGCAGCTGCCTGGAGCTGGGCTCCACACTTGGGCATGGTTGTTGTTCAGTCATCCTCATGTTTGTCCCAGCTGGTGAAGAGGGCCAGAGCTGAGGCTGTCCTCTGGTTCCAGGTCTTACCCCCACTGGGGTTCCTTGGTGTCCCCACCTCTGCCTGCTCTGGGGAAGGGCCTGGCTAGCCCTTGCCTGCCTCCCAGACTCAGCCGAGGCTTTGGCTCCTCGTTTGCCCCTGGTTCTGGAAAGTATCTTTGCTACAGATCACAAGGCACTGTGGCCTCTCCAGCCTCCTGCCTGGCAGTCTCTCTGCTCTCTTGTGTCCAGGGTGGAGCTCACGCCCTGCTTCCCAGAGACAACCCTTCCTCTTTCCTGGTGTGCAGCATGGGGCCCATTCCCAGCCGAGGATCGTGCCCTCCGCGGCTTTGCCACCACCGCCCACCCCTAGGCCTCCTGCCGCAGTCCGCAGCCCTCTCACCACACTGGCGCCCTCTCTGTTGCAGCGGAGCTCGAGAAGCAGAAGGGCGTCGTACGGCCCAGCATGTCCCAGTGCTCCAGCCTCAAGAAGGAGTCCGGCAACGGGACGCTGGGCCGGGCCTGCCTGGACGACAGCTACGCCAGCGGCGAGGGTCTCAAGCGCAGTGCCCTCAGCAGCTCCCTGAGGGACCTCTCCGAAGCCGGTAAGCGCTCGGCCGAGACCTTCCCCGCCCGACGCGTGCCGGACTGAGCCCGGGCGTCCGTAGTCGGGGCACGCATCACGTGCCAGGAGGAGCCTGCCGTAGCGGCCGCTGGTGGAGGGCGCGGGCAGAGCACTGTTGGGGTGCCCGTGACTCTTCCAAGCCAGAGCAGCATCTGGCCACACAGGAAGGGTGTCCTCGTAAGACAGGGACTCAGGACCAGGTTGTCCAAAGGAGAGGCAGCCTGTGCGGAAAGGCTAGGGAAGTTGCCCCCTTTTTCCTTCTTCCAGGGGTTTTGTTTATTCGAGTATTTATTTTCTGAAAGTGACTCTGACTCCAAGCGAGCCAGGCGGCGTGTCCCGTGCTCTCTGTGCTGCGCGTCCCTGTGTTGATGCTGATGAGTGAGAGTGACTGGCGCCTCCGAGGAGCCTGCAGACCCCTGCCTGCCCTCCCAGTCTTGCTTGCCCTGCAGGAGCCTCCTTTCCTGGCAACTCGGGCCTCGGGGCAGGCGCAGTGATGGCCACTGTGGCCTGGGCCGGCTCTGGAGTGTGGGGAGAAAGGCCTGGTGGACGTTGTCGCTGTTCTCGTTTTGTTTCTCCATGCGTTTCATTTGCTGCCAGCCACTTGACCCTCAAGCCAGCAGCGCCCCTCCACCCTCCCTGACTTCTGGAGGGTGAGGGCTGCCCCTGAGCAGCGGGGAGCAGGAGCTTCTGCGAGCAGCCGTGTCCCGGCCCCGAGTGGAGGGCAGGTGGCCGGACCCCAGTGGGCCGCTGTGAGTGCGGCTGCAGTCGGCTTGTCCTGCGGGGCTTCTGGGGGAGCTGAGGGTGTAGGATGGGTGCCCAGCCCCTGCCAATCTGTGGCCAGTCAGCTTCTTGCAGGAGGAAGTTCAAGACTGCTTGACTGGCGCTCACAGGCGTGTCTGAGCAGGCCAGGAGCCTGGCCTAACCCTTGTCTTTTTGAGGAGACCCTTGGGTGTGGAGACCGGCCCCCTCTCTTCCTGGGGGCTTGCCCACCTCGCCTCTGGCCCCAGCCCGTGGGCAGGTCTGAGCCCCGAGACAGCTGCTCAGGACCCCACCCCATTCCTGCTCTGCCAGCAGCACTGCTTCTCGTCAGCTTACTCATCCCTCGGAAGTGTTTTACGCTCTTTTTTTTCCCCCTTGAGTTGGAGTTTGTTTTTCTTTTGTTTTGTCATGATTTTGATTTTTTCCATTGTAAAAATCAGAAATCATTGCCAGCCGGAGGGTGGAAGCCAGGGCTTCTTAGGCTGGCACTGCTGACAATTTGGGCCCCATCATTCCTGCCCGTGGGGGCTGTGCTGGACCTCGCAGGGGGTTGAGCGGCATTCCCGGCCCTGACCACTGGGTGGCAGTACCACCTCGTGACAATCACGAATGTCCCAGGAATCACCAGGCGTCTTCTGGGGAGCAAGATCATCCCTGACTGAAAAGTGCTGGTTTTCTGGTGGCCTGGTTGGTCCGGCTTTGGGCTCTTGCAGGCTGTGGGCTCCGGGACTCTGTTTGAGTTTGTGCAGTGTGGCTGACTGTCCTCTCCCTTTGCTGAGCCACTGGGTGCCCCCAGGGCCCAGTCTGCCCCACCCTGCTTTGGTAGCAGTGACTTTGTCAGAGCTAAGGGTCTGTGGGGCAGCCTCAGCTGTACCAGGTCCATTGGTCGGGTCTGTGCCTGTCCACCATCCGCCAGACTAGAGGACCGGACAGAGCCACATATCCAGGCCCACGTCCCTGTGAGGAGCAGCGCCCACGCAGCAGACACTCCACGTTTACTGTCACTCTGGCACTGTTTGTGGATTCTCAGCTGAGGCCTCCAAGGGTCGGGTGACTCTGCACTTACAGTGAAGGGGGAAACCCACAAACAGCTCCTAGGGAGCTCGGTGCACCCAGGGCTGAGGAGGGGTGGGTGTTTGAGCCAGAGGCCACCTGCTCTGGCCTGGCTCTAAGCCGTGAGCTGCCCCGGGCTGGTGTGATGCCGCCTCACTCACTGAGGCCCCCGCAGCGTTGTGTCTGAGACAGAGGCAGGGTGAGCTTGCTGAGAAGAGCCGGGGCCTCTGGCACTGTCCTCCCAGAGCAGGGCACACAGGAAGAAGCCACCACTGATTGGCGGTCACAGCTCCGTCTAAGAGATGATCCACGTTGGATGTGGCCTGGGCCCCACATGAATCTGGGGAGCAAACGGTGCCCACGGTTTGATGGCGCGGAAGGAAGCCTATCTGCATGTGCCCCAGGAGCCTCTGGCGTTCTAAGAGGTAGAAGGAAGGGGCCTCGGCTCTGCACACTGAGTTCCATGGCCTTCGTCTTCCTCCAGCTGGGACTTTGTCCTGTGCTCAGTCCAGCAGCATGAGGGCCTTGCGTGCCCAAGATCAAGACCTGGCAAACGTGCGGTGACAGGCCTTTTCCTGCCCACATGGGTGACATCATGGTGGACACTCTCTGAGGACCCACGACATCCTGGCCTCTCAGCTGACCCGACCACTGCCGAGTGCCTCAGGAGAGGACGTTTTCCAGGCTTCCAGGACCTGCTCCGGGAGGTACCTGTCACCTGCCCGTGCCCTGCAGCAGGGCAGCCTCATCTGGGAGAGTTGGTGGCAGTGCCCAGCACTCCTGGAAGATGGAAGACGCAGCCTGGGGTCCAAGGAGGGGCCGTGCTGTCGATTGCCTGGCTCCATCACCCCCTCCATGCCAAGTCCACCCATTCCAGAGTCAGCTGACCTGACTCACCTCTGCTCACCTGCCACTCTGTGTCAGTGCCTGGCCACGGTCAGTCTCTGGACCTCAGTTTGTCCAGCTGCTGTGAGGAGTCAAACGGTGCAAAGTCAGTGCCGGATAGGTGTACATTGCCGTCTATATTGTGGCCATTGTAACGGAGCAAGATCACCTGCCCAGCCTAGTGCTGCTCGGACCCTGTGTAGCAGGGGAGGCCCCGCCCCCAGCCCAATCTGCTACAAAGGAAGCCGCCATGCTGAGAAGAACCATGTTGGGAGTCCTGCAGACCTGATCTGACTCTAGGAGGGGCACTGCTGGAGTGGGCTCACCCAAGGTCCTTTAGGATCAAAGTTAGGATAGGGGGCATCTGAAAGTAGCACCACTTGGGAGGAGGATGGGACAGGCCAGCGTGCACGTGGGTGCTCGCTTCCCCCATTGGCACGTAGGTTCGAGTGAGTACTGGAGACTGCCTGCAAGTGTGCATGGGATGTCTGGCACAGGTATGCCATGGGCAGGTGTGCTCTGGCTGCGCCTCTGAGTGTAGTGTCCTGGGACTTCAGTGTGGAGAGAGCCCCACGGGTCTCCCTGCATCCTTGCTTAGCTCCGAAATGGAAGAGATGGTCCTGAGATGTCACACATCACTCCGACAGCCCCGTCCAAAGCCGCCTCCGTAAGCCCATAAGGGCAGGAGGAGGAGGAGGAGCAGGAGTCTCAAGTTCAGGTCAGGACAGCAAAGCTTCCCAAGCCTGGCTCCCAGCCCCGCAGCGGAAGCAAAGTAGCTAGAATGGGCTGCAGGACACTGGCAGAGAGGCCGGCGTTGGCCCTTGTTTGTCAGCGGGGGAGGCCCCACAGGCCTTACAGGGGCTGGGGAGCAGACTTCAGACCCCAGAGACAGCAGGCCTGTAGCTCTCCACATTCCCGTGTGGCTCTGCAGCACTGGGGGTATCTGATGCTCACAGCATCCAAGACGGGACGTCGGGGGTGGTGGTGGTGGTGAGGTCTTTGCATGTCACAAATGGGGAAGCTGAGGCGAAGTGTCAAAGAACTGCCAGGTGGTCACATCCCTGCTGAGGAGTCTCCTCTTGGGAGGCTGGACTCAACTCCGCTGGGCGTCCTTGTGTTGGTAGGAGGGCAGAAAGGCCTGCCCCTCTTCCTGGATCCAGTAACAGATGAGGGCATGTGACCCTCCCCTTTCTTCGGACTGGAAGCAAGGGGTCCTGCCAGGTGGAAATGCTTTCCCCTAATTTGCAGTGCCTCACACAGGCCAGAGGACCTGAGGACCACCTCACACAGGCCAGACTCCAGCACAACCTCTGTTGACCTGGCTTCTGCCTGGAACCAGAGTGTGGGGGCCAGCAGGCAGAGCAAAGGGAGCGGACAGCCCTGAGTCTGCGTGGCTAAGCCCAGGATCGAGTCCTGTCCTGGGCACTGGCCAGCACACTAGGATGAGCACGGCGAGGCCTGGGGACTCACAGACGTGCCCTTCTCCCAGTACATGCAGCTCCCCTCGGCGTGGCTTTGAAAGGGGCTGAACAGGTGGAGCGGCCTCTTCCATCTTCCAGGCCGTGCAGTCTAACCCGGCCTTGGCTGCAGCTCGGAAGCCAGTGCGGCTGTACTGTCCAGCCTCAAGGGTGGACAGACAGGTTAGGGCGTGAACCTTCCCCGTGGACGTTGGACCAGCCTCGGAGTGACGGCTTCATTCTTCACTGATGTGGACAAGGTGACACTGATGAGCACAGTGTGCTGCTGGACTCTGTCCTGGTGCTATGCCGTGGAAGCTCACAGAAAGTGTAATGGGAAGACCCTCTGCCCTTCTTGTCCTTACCCCAGAGTTGCTGCTGAGGCTGGGCACCCACTGTGCGCCAGGTACTACGTCCTGCATAGACCCACAGAGAGGTCCTCCAAAGGACTGGTGGAGGCCAGGATGGGCCATGTGCACCCCAAGCCAAGACAAAGACTCAGCCTTCCGTTACTTAGTGTACACACACTGCGTTCCTGCTGTTCCGGGGCAGGGACCTGGTAAAGAAGACAGAGGAGACCTGCTGGCCTCAGGGAGGCCGTGCAGCATCCTGGGAGCAGTGCTGGCAGAGGAGAAGTTGGGGATCATGGGGCCCAGGGCAGGGAGGAAGGGTTCACCTCAGCACCCGGCTCTGTCTCCTCACCCTGGCACAGTCACTGCACAAACCAAAATAAGTCCCCAGAAGGAAGAGGGACCCCCAGACGTGCTTTCGTCTTAACCATTGATCCCTGTCCTGCCGTGAAAGGGGAGAGGAATATATGTATATGTGTGTGTGCACGTGTACACACACACGTGTGTATATATGTATATGTGTGTGCGTGTATATACATGTGTGTGCAAGTATATACATGTATGTATACATATATGTGCCTGTGCATACATGTACTGCGTACTTACGTGTGGATTCATGTGTGTTGTATGTGTGTGCATGCGTGTACGTATATGTGTGTGTGCGTGTATATATACATATATATGAAATCCGCGGGAAGTCGGGGCTGAGAGGATGGATCACACAGTCACTGTCGCCATGCTGCCCTTGGCCACTGCCCCATCGGCAGACGGCTGAGGCCGGCCTGTAGTCTGGGGAGGACAGACTGGAATCGGGGGCACCAGGCCCACTTGTGCCCATGCCACAGCCCCAAGGCCCCTCCCCACATACCCTCCTCCAAGAGGAGGGTGTCAAGTTCTGGGCTAGTTTAAATTTTTCTTTTTTGTTTTTTCTTTTTCTTTTTTTTTTTCCTTGCTTTTTAAAGCTCCATTTGAAAAAAAAGCAATCTGGCTAGTGTGCTTCTGCCGGCTTCCCCACTGAGCCCCTCCTCTGCCCCTCGTACTGGGTGCCTGCGGGCAGGTGGGCCCCTGTACCTGCACTTGCTCCGGGCAGCCGTGCAGGCTCCGACGCGGTGGCAGTGCCAGACAGGCAGGCAGCGCCCCAGGCCTGGTGTCCGTGTCTAACCTCTGGTATTGCATGTTCTGGGCAGGGAAGCGAGGGCGTCGCAGCAGTGCGGGATCGCTAGAGAGCAATGTGGAAGTAAGTAGGAAGCGCCTCCGTCCAGCTGGCTGTCCTGTGTCGCCTCCCCACTCCTTGGTTTCTGTCTGTCGTCTTTGTTGTTTTGGCTCTTCGTCCCCTACCGCACAGAGACGCAGACACACCTCGCCCCTGCCCCTGCCCCTGCCTGCCTCGGTCCGGTGCATGCCCGCAGCATCCATGCCTCTCACTGCTTGTTTGAGGCTGAACAGTGTGGGGGAGGGTGGTTCTGGATCTTGTGTTTTAGTTTCCGCTTACCCCGTGTCCCTTGTGGTCCCCTAGCATGGTTAACCACCTGCAGCCACCGGGGGCTCTGCCGTGGCTACCACTGCTCAGCAGGGTAAGGCGCCGGCCGCTGCCCCCTCTCACCGCCGCTTTTGCTGTTGGATGTTACCGCCCAACTCCTCTCTCCGCGTCCACATCCCCATCGCTCCCTCCCGGAGTCTCCATTGCTGTGTGTCTGCAGTCAGGACCCAGTGGAATGGCTCAGCTCCTGGGAGGAGGAGCGTCTTAGAAAGAACTTGTCAGTGTGGAGTTCACGAGACCGCTCACCCTCCGGCCATCTCTCTGTCACTGTCCACATCTCCACCTCAGCTTGCAGACCGGTTTCTGTTTCCTGCTTCTCCCTGTTTGGTTTGCTGTAGGCAGCTGCAGTGAAGTGCCGAGGCAGCCCACATCCCCAAAGGCAGCTTTGGAAGTTGCACCTGTCCCTGTCACCTCCTTCCCAGACCCCCGCCGACGTCCCCGGGCAGGGCCAATGCCCCTGTCCAGAGCTGCCAGGAGAGGGTAGGGCACCACGTGAGCACCCGCTCAGCACACACAGCTCAGACACCCGCCCAGTCTCTGTGCTCTGAGGCCTCCAGCACGTGCCCAGCTCCAAAGTGTCCATCAGAAAGAGCGGAAGTCACATGGGGTCCATCCCGCCCTCCCCGCCCCTCACTTTTGTCAGGGTCCAGCCGCCCACCCCAGCCGTCCTACGTAGTACCATGCCAGGAGGCAGGGGCCCGAGTTCTGCCTCCCCAGCCCTCCTCCTGTGGCCAGCGAGCTGAACGAAGGCTTAGCAGTCAGTGGGTGAATTTCTACATTAAAGAAAGAATCATTCTGACATGCGTGCTTTAAGATCTTTTAATTATGGTTTCTATGAATTTCCTTTTTAGGGCTCCATCATTAGCAGTCCTCACATGCGCCGGAGAGCTACATCAACACGAGAGTGTCCATCTCGCCCACACCAGCCTATGCCTCATTCATCCTCCCTCCTGGGCTCCTTATTTGGGAGTAAGAGAGGGAAGCCCCCTCCCCAGGCCCACCCCCCCTCAGTCCCACCCCCCCCACCCCCCCATCCACCAATCCTGCCCCACCCTCAGCACTCCTCGGCTGGCCATCACCCGGGGCCCACAGAGGGCCTGCCGCAGGCCCAGATGCATGGGCACCATGCCCAGTACTGCCACATGCAGCAGAACCCACCCCCCTACCACCACCACCACCACTACCACCCTCCTCAGCACATCCAGCACACCCACCAGTACCACCACGGCCCCCACGGCGGGTACCCATCCTATGGGGCTCATGCTCATGGCCACCCACCGCTGCCCTCAGCCCACGCGGGGCACACTGGGCACCACCACGGGCAGCCCCCTGCCCCGCCACCCCCCACCAGCAGCAAGGCCAAACCCAGTGGCATCAGCACAATTGTGTAGACAGCCTGGGCAGGGGACCCCGACTCCCCCAAACAACCGCACACCACACAGGGGCACGTCCAGGGGCTGCAAGCCTCAGACCAGACCCAGGGCACTTTTGTCTCCATCTCTTCCCTCTGCCCCACAGCTGGATGGGCCCCTGTGGGCCTGCAGGGCTCCCGTTTCACGGAACAAGGTCCTGATTTCATTTAGCATTGGCACCCTGGGCTCCGCCCCCCTCTGTCCAAAGGTTGCGTCTCAGCCACCAACCGTCAGCCTTGAAATGGTGCCACCAGCCAAGTAGGTGTTGAACTGGCTCCCAGCCCACCCAGCTCAGCTCTCTGCACCCCCTCTGTCCGCGCATATGAAAACCCACCCTAGGAAAAGAAGAAACGAGATCCTAAAAAACCAGAGACAAAACAAAACCCCAAAAACTTGCTGCATTAATGCTCTTTTATTGACAATGGGCAAAAAATTAAGTAGACCTGATATGGTTGATGAAAATACGTAAGTAAACTTTATATAATATAAATATATAAATATATAAATATATATAAATATATATATATACACACTGTATAGGTAGTATTTGTGTGTGAAAGGCAAGCGTTTCAGTCCACAAAATTAGCAATAGAGACCTCACAAGGAACTCCACTTACCTGGTAGAAAGAACCCTAGATGAATGTGTGAGAGAGTAGACCAAAAACTTAAATGCTAGGAACAAATTCAGACACTTCCATATTTTCATACAGAGAAGAGAAGTCCCTCTAGGACTGGCTGAAGTCTTTACACAATCATTATTACTAACTGTGCCAAGTAACATAGCATCTAACTGTTTAAAAAGTCCGATATTGCTTTGTATAAATCCTTATTTTATTAACAGAATACTATCATAAGTAATCAGTATTATAACTGCTCTGTTATTTCAGGTAAGCAAGTAGATAAAATGCAGTAAACTCTACAGTAGCAACTCAGGACAACTAGTTAAGAGCCGGTTGTCTTAGGATATTGGTTACACAGAATCTTAGACACTTTAATGGCTGCAATAACTGTGAATTTCCATGGTCCATCTTTCCTTTATATGCATCTGATTTAATGCACACTCATGCAGAGTCCTCTGGGAGGGGCCCCATCCACAGCAGAAGGATTCATCTCCCACACGACAGTGACAAACCCTCATCCGCGTCCCCCCAGCACCATGCCTTGCTCCTCCCGCCTCCAAGCACAGCGGGCAGAAGCCCTGGAGAGTCCTTCCACCAGGAAGCACTCTGGAGCCCGGAGCTGACGCCCGCGTCTGGCAGCCCAGGGTGGTGTGTGTGTTCCCCGTGTTCTCTGAGTGGTAGCCGTGATCATTGTAATTCCATGTAGCCATGTGCTAGCAGAGCCCCCGTGTCCTCACCGTGGCCACCCACGTGACCCTGGCCGCCGGGGGCCTGGCCCTCGCCAGGCGAAGCCCCCGCTGCCTGCCCATGGTCCAGTGAGCTGCCAGGGCATCCCATGACAGCTGTGCTCTTGTCGCTTGTGTGTTGTGGTGACACCGTGCGCTCCCCGGGGTCTGTGCCTGAGTCACCCACGGGCCATGCTTTGTAGTTTCAGCCTTTCGAGCCTCTGCAGCCACCAGTGCTGTGCTCCTAAGCGTGGGACCCGAGGACTGCCTCATGGCCCCCGCGCGGGCGGAGCGCCCTTTCAGAAAGGGTGAAGCTACCGCCTGAGCCTGTGGGCCACACGGCTCCGTGTTCAGTGGACAGCAGGAGGAGAGGGGAGCCTGCCCCGGCTGGCCAGCTGGGGGGTTCGCGGATCTCCTTCTTCCCACCCCTCCTTGTCACGTCCTTGCCATCACCAGACCAGCAAATCTGCAGCCTGCACAGAAAACAAGTGCAGCGACCTGGAGTTCCGCCTCTGCACAAACAAGTCGGACTTGACCTTGCCCTCCTTGTCCTTCCGTCCGTGTGACGTTTCTTTTCTTTGGCATCTGTTCGGAACGAGAGAGATGACGAGCACCGTTGTGTCCGAGTCGATCCAGGAGGGCTGCTGGGGGGCTGCCTGGTTTCACTGGCTCTGCAGGTGTCCGGTTTAATCCGCAGGGGTCAGCTCCCAGGCACTGTCTGTCTCGCAGTGTCAAGGACGTTCTGACTAGGAAGAGCTGTGTCATGCTGCCTGCGTCGGCGCCAGTCGCGAGCCTGCTCGCCACGGGCCATCGCTTTGCAAAAGTTCCCAGCGTCACTGTGGTGGACAAACGGCTGGAGGAGGGGGTAGCCTACTGAACAATTAAGCTTTTCCTCACCCTCTCCTGGACCACGGGTCCAGGCTTACTGTAAATTCACGGTTGGTTCAGGAAAGAGGCGCAGCTGGGTACATGCTTAGGGGCATCGCCAAGGAACAACCAAACAGAACACCAGGAACAAACAGTACATGCTAGGGAGGGGCCCACTCGCTCTCCAGGGGTGCCCTTCAGGACTCGGGTGTGTCCTGAGCCTGTGCCGGGAGCAGCAGGGCTGAGTGAGTGAGAGAGCGCTCAACCCACTCAGCTCTCCCCAGGTTTCCAACTTGAAAGTGTGCTTTGGTCCAGTGAGTGAGGTTCCCCTGTTCCCTGGGGAAGTGTCTCCAGAGGGGACAGTGTTGAATGCAGGAGTTGGGAACCAGACTGCCCAGATCCTGTTTGGGAAGCACCAGCTTCTAACAGGCTGGTGTCCCCGTGCTGTGTCCACGGGCTGTAGATGCCCAGCCAGCACCAAGCCAGAGCTTCAGGGCCCTGTGGCTCCCAGCCCTGGGTTTTGGGGTGGGGGGAGGCAGCAGGAGGCAGCGTTTCCCAGGGTGTCCGTGTCCTCCTTCCTCACTGTCAGGACACACTGGGGACCTCCCTTGAGTCGCACAAGCTATTCCAGTTCCCTAGAGAGTTGCTGGCAGGAGCAGAGGCCCTTTGGGGAGGCAGCTGGTAACATCACACACATCTTTCTGGGACGACAAGGAAATCATGTATTTGTATTTTTTTAAGTGTATGAATGAATTGTACTTTATTGTCAAAATAAAGTTCATCCTAATATGATGTGCACCCCGTGCTCGACAATGTCTTGGGTCATCCAGTGGAGAGTGATACTTCCATCACGCACTGCATGTGGCAGAGGCGTCTTGTTTTTTCTTGAAAATACAGCAGCTATTTAAACACGCCCTTAGGTGTAGACTCAGCCTTGCGCAGGTGGCTCTGTCCCTACAGCTACGCATGCATCTTAACCAATTTCCTTGTGAGACACCATCGCCCTGCCTGCCAGGAACAGGAGTACTTCTGCAAGTGGCATAGATGAGAACAACAAGTGTCAAGGCAGCACCGCAGAGCTGATCAGAGCGACGTGGGGTGGGGAGCTGGGATGCGTAGGGCAAGGAGGGTTCTCCTCCTGTGACTTCCGCCCGCAGTCACACTGACCTTGCACAGTGTGTGTCTCCTTTGGGGAACTGCCATTCACCTCCCAGGTGCTTTAGACAATTAGAAGCGGGTCTTGAACCCAGACTGTTCCAAGACTTAGACCCCTGGCTCCCCGAAAGCCCAGCACCACTGTAAGTGTGGGGAGGCAAGGAGGGCTTTTGTGTTCCTCTGCATTTTGTTTGTGAGTAATGAGACTCTACTGATGTAAAACCATGACTGTGATCATGTGGAGCAATCAAATAAACCCTTTGAAACTCTCGGGTTCTTACTTTTTTGAAAAGTCCAGAAGTTTCCCTGTTGGCCACATACAGATCTCCCATTATTTGTCTTGACGGAAGACACTGGCCTGGCTGTAACTTGAGGATGTGGCTGTCAGACTTAAAGGGACGCCTCGAGTCTTAGCAAGCAACAGAAGATTTTGAAGGTATTTATAATTTTTTTTTTATTTATTTGAAATAGTTACACAGAGAGAGGAGAGGCAGAGAGAGAGAGAGAGAGAAAGAGGTCTTTCATCCGATGGGCCCAGAAATTTCCTTTTTTTTAGAGAGAGATTTATTTGTTGTTTTTTTTTTTATAGCTTAATGTATTTTAATAGCAAACTTGAACAGCATATAAGAAAACATGAAAAACATATACATACATGTAGGACAACTCACTTAGAAAAGTATAGTGAATGGATGGAATCTACTGTATGATAAAAATGCTACACTGTTGCTATCACTAAGCAATTTACTTGCTTCTATGAGAGACTTATTTATTTGAAAGGCAGAGTTACAGAGAGGCAGAGAGAGAGGAGAGTCTTCCCTCTGCTGGTTCACTCCCCAATTGGCTACAACCACCAGAGCTTCACCGATCTAGAGCCAGGAGCCAGGAGCTTCCTCCAGGTCTCCCATGTGGGTGCAGGGCCCAAGGACTTGGGCCATCATCTTCTGCTTTCCTGGGCCACAGCAGAGAGCTAGATCGGAAGTGGAGCATCTGGGTCTCGAACCGGTGCCCATATGGGATGCCGGCACTTCAGGCCAGAGCATTACCCCACTGTATCACAGCGCTGGCCCCTGAAAGTATTTATAATTTACAGCTCTCAGTGAGTGCTGGTGCTTCTTTGGACTTGGAGAGAATGCATAGCTGCTGTGAGGTGGGAACCCCTATGGGAAAAACATCAAGCAGAAACCCTAGCGGCCCGCCCCAAATGTTGAAAGAGGGGTTCTTTCCCGGAGGTCAGAGCTGCCTGGCTTTCTGCACTGGCTAATGGAGTGTGCAGAAGCGGGCAGGGCGAATGCCGATTCCTCTAGAAGGAAGAGTCCTGTGGGAACACGACTAACTGGTTCTCTTCCTCCTCTCCTGGCCGGACTGCGTTACAGAGAATACCACCTTGACATCTCCCGTGCCTGTCCTGAAGGGAGTTACAGCTGATAGACGGAGCCTTGTTGGGGATAGAAAGGGTTGTTTTAGTGACGCGGGTTCGCAGTGCCTCGCCCCATCTACGCAGGTGAGTGCTGATTCAGAGAGAGCTGCTTGGCGCCCTCGTTCTGGCTCTTTGGTAGCCCCTCTTGGTTCATCCAGGCTGAAATCAGGAATCAGGCCATTCCGGTAAACGTGTGCTGGGTGCAGTCCCTTTTCCAGCCACTCCGGTCCCTGCTGGAGAGGTGAGCTGGTTTCTGAGAGTCCCCCAGATACTTGTTTCTGTCTGGTTTTCCAAGCATTGAGGCTGCCGTCCAGGAGCTGCTGGAGGTAGCTGGGCTCCCAGGTCAGCGCCTCATGCCATGGTTCCATGGCCCCACCACCTGCGATTGTGAGCTGTGTCTGATGCACCTGTCTGTGCGGGGTCTCAACACATCCCTCAACACAGGGACGGGCTTGTCAGAATGTATCCGGGGTGAATCGATGCCTGGAAGGCCAAGAGGTCGGATCACAACAAAACCAGTGTTTTATCTTGGGGTGTGAAAATCATGGCCATCACCAAAAACATGGCAACCTGTGTGCTCAGCCCCCTGACATTGAGAAGCCTGAGTGGGGAGACCCTTGGCCCAGGGACTCCTCGGAGATGGTGGCTCATGCTCACGGACCGTTCAGTCCCAGGGGCTGCACGTGACTCCTGTGGCACACGCCTCCGCCGGCTTGCTCAGCCCTGGCTTCCCGTCTCTCTGAGCTGCTGCTGGGGCTGCCCATGTGTTCCTCTGGAAACAGTTTCTCTGGCTCCTTCGGTCTCCTCCTGCCTGCAGGTTCCTTCCCAGGCTCCGTGCAGGATAAGCCTGCTCCACAGACCAACGGCGTGTGGCTTAGAGGACCAAGCCCAAGCCCTCATGTCTCCTTCCTCCTGACCCCAGCCCCTGGTGTCAGTCTCCCGTCTATAGAGCTCTGCTTCCAGGTTTCATCCCCAGCAGGGCCAAACGCACGAACAGGTCCTTTACCTGTTTTGGAAAAATGGCTTCATCATTCAACTGTTGGCTTGTTCTTGACCCCTCCTCTTGGCTAATCAGCCCATTCTGTCACTAAGTCTCCTGGAGTTTCACCTGCTGTGGATTCTGGAACTCACTCATTTAGACTTGACTTCTCTCAGCCTCTGAGGCCGTTGGCCCTCTCTCACCCGGCCTAGAGCTCCCTGGCTGGGCTCCCGGCCTCCACAGCAGGCCCCTTAGAGCAGCAGAGTTGATGTTGGAACCCTGTGCAGAATACAGATCCAGCTGAGGACTGCACAGAACAGAGGCCATGGTGTGGACCTGGTGGCGGCGGTGGTGGGACGCAGGTGACGACAGCTAGCATTCGTGTCCGTGAAAGGCTGAGCCCAGCGGAGAAACAGAGACGTGAGGTGTGGTGCATGAGAGCCACCTGGCAGCCAAGGGAAGGGGCTTGGGAAGTCCGTGGGGCCACATGGGGCAGAGGGCGGTGCCTCTGGAAGACAGGACAGCACTTGGCACAGGGAGAAGGAAGCAGCTGAGCTGAGGTCCCGGTGCTGTGAATCCGAAGACAGAGCTGAAGCCTCTCTTAAGGGACCACAGTTCCCTCCGTGGCGCCAGAGGTGTGCCTGAGCCCAAACCCAAATGCCCCTCCCCGCAGGGCCACTGCACTGCTGCTCTACAAAGAGCCGAGGCATCTACACTTGCGTTCAGCCAGAAGCCCTTTTTCTAAAAATGAGAAAACTGTAGGTAAAAATGGGAACAGGGTGGGAAGCCAACAGAGAGGAATTGTAGCACAACACTCCCATCAAGCGGAATTAAGCAATAACAGATAGGACATCAGGCCACAGATGAAGAATTCAGAAGCATGTAGTAAGAATGGGTAAGTGAGATGTGCCGCGAGCGCTCACTAGACTGAAGAGAGAGAGGGTGCAGAGTGACCTGAGACGTCCCCAAGGGAGACTAGATGGGACAGAAGGTGTGGAAACAGACATGGTGGGTGGAAGTAATGGAGCCAAGAAAATGAGAGTCACACACAGTATGGGTGTAGTGGTGGAAAAAGGGCAACTAGCATGTGTATAATTGGCGTCCAGCAAGGACAAAACCAAAGTAGAACTGAGACAGAAAATTCTATAAAAACAAAAAAACCCACCAAGATCCTGAGTTTCCACTGTGCTCTTGGGGGAAAAGAACTAACCCAAGATGTACTGACACCAAGAGGTACATCCCTGTACCGTGGCTGACGGTTGAAGAGAAAGAACTTTGTTGGCTTTTCAGGCAGTAAGAGTAAAGTTACTGGCGAAGAAAATCATGTGGACATCAGGTTTCTCAAAGTGCCAGTCAAGATGGCAACCGAGCTGCACTTTAGAAAACACTCAAGGAAACAAAAGCACAAGCCAAAGGTTTTCTGTCGTTCAGGTGTCCGTGACTCACACAGGAAAGCAGCTCCGCGCTGCGTTTGCGTGTGCGAGAATGTGGTACTTACGCTAGCACATTCTCTTACTTACACTCACTCTTCTTACGAGTGTTTCCTAAGGAATCTCTCAGGACAAACCAACCAGGAGATTTTTGGAGAAACGTTAGCAAAAGGACTTCAAGTGAGCAGTGTGTACATTTCATTATAGACCTAGACCGTAAACACAAGTGGCAAAAGATGGGAGAATATGATGTGGTGATGTACAGACAAAATAGAGCTAGCACAATGCTCGGAAGAGAAATCAGGAGGAAGCAGCATAGAAAGTCACAAGGCAGTGTTTACACCTAATGATGCTAAGAGTGCAAGGCACCTTCAGGAAAGGGGTGGGGGAGGCTTCAGGACACTGTACACAGGTGCTGAACCAGCTACCTTTTCTGGCTGGGCTTCGGGATGCCCAGCTGGCCAGGAGACTTCTGGGTGTGACTGTGAGGGCGTTTCCGGAAGAAACAGTAGACCGAGTGAGGAAGATAGTCCTGGCAGCTATGAGCCAACGTCATCCAGCCCTTGGAGACCTGCATAGACCAAACGGTGATGGAAGGTGAGTTTGCTGTGCTGGGAGGGATGCCGGCTTCTCCTGCCCGCGCACTTCAGGCTGCAGGCCCCGGGGCCTCCGCAGTTGCCTCTCACGCCCCTGTCCCTGCAGGCTCTCAGGGCTTTGGCTGGGGCTGAGAGGTGACTCTGCCAGCTCTCCTGGTCCGTCCTCAGGCTTTGGGTGTAGACCAAATCGCATCACCGGCATTCCTGGGTCAGATCATTGGGATGTCCAGCTCCATCGTGGCACAAGCCAGTTTCTTACATAAATATCCATCACTTTTCCTTGGATGACCCTAAGTAAAAGAGCTGTAAAACAAAACCACAAACCTTCCTAAATAAAGAAACAAAGCAAAAAACGGGCAGAGGGGCAGAGACCTCAAGAATGAAAGATACACTGCAAATGTAAGAATACCCACAGTAAATTTACAGAATGAATACCAAATGCATCAGTTACCTCAATCAGTGTAAAATGAGCACAGATCCCCTGTTGAAAATACTTCAAGATTGGTGCATGTATCGGTTAGCAGTTGTCATAGTCATTCTGGATGACAGCCCCAAAACTCAGTGCCATCGCAAATTTTATCTCGGTCACACGTCTGCAGATTGGGCTCCAGTTGGTCTAGACTGAGGTCTGCCACAAGCTGCAGGCTGGATCTAGATCTTTCCATGTGTCCCTCTAAACCAGTGCCTACTGCTCACAACAAAGGCTAGAGTGCACAAAGGTGAGCCGGACCACGCGAGCATGCGTCAAACCTCTCTCCACGCCATGCCCACCCAAAGCTCCAAGCCTGCAAAGTACACCCTGCCCAGTCTTTGAAAATACGAGTAGTGGGGCCACGTTTTGGCAATGCTCACCCCGTTTTGAGCTTTTTTTTTTTTCAGCCAAGTCCCGTGGCTGGCAGAGAACGAGGAGGTTCACTACTGTCCAAAGGGGATGACTTGCACCACCCTGTCTGTTCCAGTGTCACAGAGCATGGGGGAGGGGATGGCGCATGGGGCAGGGGTGTGGCTGTCCAGCAGCTGTAGCTTCCAGTGTCCTCTGGCACAGTGGGGTAGCTGTGGGTGACACGGTGATTGTGTACTTCCTAAAAGCTAGTAGAGAAATTTTCAATGTCCTCAACACAAAGAAACGATAACTTTGTGAGGTACCAGGTGTGTCACTGATCCTGATCTGATCAGTTTATGTGTCCTGAAATGTCACATTGTACCCGTGACTATGTAGAATTAGAGTCATGTCATTAAAAGTAGAAAAATATAATAAGATGTCTGGATGGCCAGGGCGCATGTCCGTAAATGGACGGACGGACAAACCGTGGTATGTCCGCACCGTGGGGCATGGAAAGGAACCAGGACTGCATGAGCTTCTGCAGGATGGAACTTGAAAGCGATGCCACATGAAAGGAGCCAGCCCCTGAGCCAGAGCGCGTGCTGTAGGACTCCGTTGTGTGCCAAGACCAGAAAAGCACACTTACGGTGGCAGAGAGGAGACTCCTGGCTGCCTGGGCCGGGAGCGGGAAGGGGGATCCACCCTGACTGAGCACGAAGGACCCCGTCGGCGGGAGGAGATGCTTCTCCAGCTACCTCGTGCTGATCGTGCCCCACGGGGACATTCCTGGAAATCCCGGAGTTCCACAGCGCTAGCTGGGGAAGGGGTGGCAAGGAGCAGGCGCCAGTGCCCGGCAGCCAGAAGGGGGGGGCTTCAGAAAGCCCCCAGGGACCCTAGAGCCAGGAGGAAGAAGGAACAAGGCAGATCCTTCCATGGCCTCAACGGCCCCTCCCTCCCCGTCTGTAGATGCCGTGGGTTGTCAGTGTGACTGCCCCACCTTGCATGCAGGGCTGGAGGCCACTCCTCACTCCCACACCCCAGAGTCTCATTTTTGGCCCATTTAAAACCATGTTGACTCTATGTGTGAGAAATAGCCCAGTGGTGACTCTTCATGAAAGACTTAGCTTAGCCGCGGTGCGGCCATGAATGACATCGAGCTACAGAAGCCTGTAGGACAAAAACCCCGAAGTGGGTCGATGGCTGGGGTTGTTTTGCATCCTTTGTAACCTGCGGCAGCTCTGTAATCTGCAAGCAGTGGACGCCCGTTACGCAGTGCACTGCCATCTCAGTTCCCGGAGCCTGGATGACACCACGACTACCTAACTCCCCTACCCCTGTTCTAGGTCTGCCCAGCAACACCCACCCCTCGTGCCCACCCCTCACCCTGACCCCGGTGCCTTGTCCGGTTGGGATTGCACCTCCCAAGTTGCACAGCCAATGAGAGGCTGGGGGAGGGACCTTTCTCTGCAGCAGGAATAAAGGAGCTGAGCCTCTGGGGGCGGTGCCTGCTTCCCCCTGCTGCTCAGCGCTCCTGAGATCCGGTAACAATAAATGCCTACCTTTCTGCTCCCCTCATGTGTCCGACTCCATCCTTTCCTGGGTAGTGGTCTCAGGCGGGCCTAGTTCCCACCATTGCACATCCAGAAGTGGGCACTGGCCCTTGGTCCAGCACCCACAGCCTCCTTCCCTGAGCTGGGCTAGGACTGGCCGCTGTCTTGGGTGATGAGGATGCAGGGAAAGCAGCCCCCTCCAGCAGGGGGACCTGAGGAGCCAGAGGCTGGGGGCTGTGCCAAGGGTGCCTGTCTGCCCTTGCTAAGGGGGCCCTGGGGCAGGTGCATCCTGGTAGACGCACCACAGGCTTCTGTCCTTAGCATCCCTGGTTTCTAGTTAGCGGTCCCTGGGTTGCTGCTGCTGCTGCTGCTGGGGTGTGGGCGGGTAGCAGTGCTGTCTCCGGCGAGGGTCTCAGTCCCCTCTGCGTGGGGTCACTGCCATTGGTGTTCTTGAGGCTTAGTTTTTAGACTCATGGAACTCGCGGAGCAGCGGCAGGGCCCAGCGCGTGTGCACAGTTCTGGCAGTCTCGGGACTTGGGCTCCAACTTCAGCTCTGAGCCGCGCCCGCTGCCCCTGCCCTGTGGTGTGCTGGGGTCTTCAAAGTCAGGAGCAGCAGCCACGGGCCTTGGCGAGGATGGTGTTGCAGGTGAGCCCTGGCTTGGGAACCAGGCAGTCGGGATTTCCAGCCAGCGCTGCTACACACTCGCTGTGTGGCTCTGGGCAAATCTCTTCGCTTCTCTGAGCCTCGTGTCTCATCCCCGAGCTGGAGCTCGGGCGTTTTGAACAGAACTTTGACGATTTTTTTGAGAACGTCCGCAACAGAGGCTGGGAGCCCACGAGGGAGGTTGTGCGGGGAATGAGCTGGGAACCTCCTGCGCTTTAACAAGGAGGGGAGAAGGTGCTGACGGAGCTACCTGGAGGATAGGACCTCCTCCACTCCCCATAGGTAACAGTCAAGCGCGGGATGGGTGCTTCTATTCAAAGTAGGAGCTCCCGAGAGATTGCATGACTTAGCAAACGCGTGCAGCACGTTGCCGAATTCGGACTTGACAGCACTCCTCTGCGCAGGCGTGGAGAGGAAGCCCCGCCCCCGCCGGAGGCCACGCCCATTTCCCAACAGCCCTTAAACGGCTTGAGCAAACGGCCTCCCTGAAATCCAGTCGACGTCAACCGTCGCACGCACTCGTGGAGCGCGCGCTGAGCCTCAGGTCCGAGCCACTGCCACCAGCTCAGCAGCCCGCAGGTATTCCAGGCGCCTGGGGGACGCGAACGCCCCAGCCCGGGGTCCCTTCCTCTGCCTCCTGCCTCCGGGTCTCTCTCTCCTCGCTCGCTTCTCCGCCTGCCCGGGCTCCGCCCCCGGGGACCAGAGCTCGGCCCTGAGCCCGGCGCCCAGGCCCAGCCCGGCCCTGCCCTGCCCTGCCCTGCCCTGCCCTGCCCTGCCCGGCCCTGCCCTGCCCGGCCCTGCCCGGCCCTGCCCGGCCTCGCCCGGCGCTGCTGGTGCCCGGCCCTGGCCTGCTCTGCCTCCCCCGGACGGACGGCAGACGCGCGGTGGCCGCCCTGGCCGGGCCGCCCGCCCCCGCCTCCCGTGCTTCCCGGGACCCGCGCCCACCTGGGCGGGCGTCGCGGGCACGCGGACACGGACTCCGGGTTGCGGGAGGAGCAGCAGCTGGGCCTGGGCTGCAGGAGCTGGCGGCTCCTTCTCCCGCCACCGCCAGCCCTGCTCTCGCGGTCCCTGCGCCCTGAGGTTCCCTAACTCCTCGGGAACCCCCGTGTGCCAGGCGGAGCGGTGGCCCGGACCAGGGAAGGGGCAGGAGGAGAGGAGGCAGGGAGGAGGAGGTGGGCGTCCCTGGGAGAGGGGCCTACCTCGTGGGAGCAGGGCTGGTGACGGCCGTCATGGTCTCCCAGCCCGGAGGGCCAGCAGGTCCCTGTGCACCTGGGACAGAGGACGACAGAGAGGCCAGGTCCTCCAGGGCCGGCGTGCCCCAGTGTGACCTGGAGGAGGACGTGCGGGCCAGGGCCAGGGCCCAGGAGGGAGACTCCGAGCGCCCGGACAGCAGCGAGCCCTAAGCTGGGCCTCTGCCTACACCTGCGATGGACTGAAGGGTCCCCCATCAGTCCCTGGACTCTCCCGGCCTCGCTGGCCTCCCTGTGCGCTGGGTAGGTGCCGGGGCGCAGTGCCCACACTCTGCAACAAGGGGGTGCGCTAGAGACATTCCCCCAGTGGTTTTGGGCGCAGAGGCCCAGCGTTCCCCTCCCCCAGGGACGCCCAGGAGCAAGGTCAGAGGGAAGCGGCTGCTTCTGTGGCCACTGGGGCTGGTGGTGGACGCTGCTGTTGCTGTCCGTAGCAGAGCCCCTGGGGTTCTATCTGGCTCCACCTGGCCCTGGTTCCTGCTTGTGAGAGCCTGGGCGGCAGCCGAGATGGCTCAGGCTGTGGGCTCCTACCGCCCCGTGGAGGCCATGGGTTGAATTCTGGACTCCTGGCTGAGTCTGGGCTCTTTGGGGGCATTTGAGGGCTGGGCAAGCTGCTGAGAACGCTCTTTGTCTCTGCTTCTCTAAGACCCGCACCTTAAGAAGAACCAGCAGTCGTTGGCGACCCCGCTGTGGCCTTGGGTTGCACACTGGGTCCTCAGCAGCCCTGAGGAGCCGGCGAGGCTCTGTCTGCTTTGCACAGAGGTGGAGGCCAGGGAGAGGGGAGGCGTGGGCTCCCGTGAGCTGGCCGTGCAGCACCCGTGCCTTGGTCGGTAGACGTCGCCTCAGACCTGCTGGTGCACACACTGCGTTCAAGGCGCAGGCAGCAGCTGGGGCCACGAACTCGCTGGGGTCACAGCCAAACAGCCCCACGCCCAGTGACCACAGCCAGGGCTCTGCTAGGCCGCTGGCCTCAGCTGGGCTCGGGAGATGGCTCCTGTGTCTGTCACCATCCTCCTGGAGTGGGCCAGCCCAGACCCATTCTTCCTAAGGCAGACAGGAGGGCTAGCCCCTGCCAACGGCACTCTTCACGGTCTCCTACATGTTGTTTTGGCCAAAATGTTGAACCCCCAATGTGAAAGTCAGCAAATCCTCCAGCTTAGGACAGACACCTTGCTTGTTTGTTGGTTCGGTCTACAGGAATTATCTCCCCTTGATGACTGCTTGAGCTTTGCCTCGGAGTTGGGATTCTTGCTTCCGGTGCTCTGGAGGCTACTGGTTAGGTGCACACAGAGGCATGCTGGAAGGGCAGCGTCGTCTTGGGGAAGCGAGCTTACGACGTGGTGACCGCCTCTGTTAGGATGCCTTATATTGCAGGCCGAGTGATAGCAGTCACAGAAGAGCCTGGACAGAGACTGGCTGACAGCAGCACAGACAGCGAGCGCGAGCTCGTCCGTCCTACTGGTAACCCCCGTTGCTCGTGCAGCATCTCCTGAACTTGACCTTCTGCTTGGGGCGCCGCCTCCTTCAGTAAGCTGCTTTTGGACATGTGATGCGTTCTCTATTTTTTTTTTTTAAGATTTATTCATTTATTTGAAAGAGTTAGAGAGGGAGGGAGGGAGGGACAGGCTTTGTAACTTGCAGCGCATAATGGTGGTTTTTGCCAAAAATAAGAAAGAAAGAAAAAAAGAATCTGAGCTGTCCTTTCCAAGTCCCCGATAAAACCAGACAGGGCTGGCTGCAGGCAAGAGTGCACCGAGCATGCGCAGGTCCACCCAGATGGAAGGCAGGGCTCTCTGGTCCTTGTCACGCTGGAGGACACACCTCCGGGGATGCTGTGTGTGGCTGGTGTGATGTGCCAAGGTGCGCGCTCAGAGGCCGTGCCCAGCTGTCTCCCCAGCCCCTATCACAGTCTGTTGCTATGTTTCACCCAGTTCCGCCCCTTGCTCCGTAAGTTCCCAAACCCCTGTCTGAGCAGGAGGTGGATTTGGCCTGGGACACGATGTGCTGCCTTGTCCGGCAGGCCTGTAGCTTTGCTGGCCAGAGAATCGGCAGTGTCTTCTCTTGGAAGGGGAGTCCAGTGTTTGTCTGATGGTCATAGTGTGTCCGTGAGTGGGAGGGCCTGCCATCTTCTAATGTTGGTCAGCTTTGCTCCCGAATGTGGGGCAGGCTGGGCCCTCTGCTGGCTCTCACAGGGCTGTGCTGGGGGTCGTCCAGAGACTGCTGTAACCCCATGACCCCGCCCCTGCAGCACCTCCAGACCGGCTCTCTCGGCTGCCACACGCTGATGCCTGCCTGGCCCCCTAGGTCCTGCTGCTGTGCGGGTGAGAGCACTGGACCTGGGCCTGCCCCAGGCTGGGAGAGCAACATGGAACGTTCGGCCTCCGGTGGCATCGGCTGGTGGTGGGCTGCAGGGAGGGGAAGGGACAAGTCTGCTCTTCCGCAGGAGGTTAAGAGGAGAATTGTCAAATCCATGTCTTCTAGATCGTAAAGGGCTACAGACGAGGTTGACTGAGAAACAGTCCCTAATGCCCTAATGCGGCAGGCAGGTGCAGAGTTCATCGGTGCTGCGGTGACCAGGACCTAAGCAGGCTGACTGAGGCGACTTGTCCCGCAGTGCCCGAGCTGCTCCTGCAGTCGGGAGTACAGGTGCGTGGAGTGTGTGTGTGGCCTTGCGTGGGGTCCACACTCGGCACCGTGTGCTCCGGGGACCTGCAGCTGCGCCTTCGCCCTGAGCGTCATAGAGAGGCAGGCCCCCAGGCCCCATCCAGACCCCCGAGTGGGAACCTGCACCTGGGGGTAGCAGCTGGGTGGCTTATGGGTGGCTTTATGGGCAGGTCGTTGGACCCAGTGATTTCCTGGCTGTTTGAAAACGTTTTGTGGCACTTGATAGTTGTTTCTTTGTGTGTGTCTCAATGCACATGGTGTACACTGTACATTTACACACACACACACACACACACACACTCCTGCCAGTATGATGGTTTTGGATTGTTGCAAGGCTCTGCTGGCATGCTGGTCGCAGGCTGGTGGGCGGGGGCCGCCTGGGTCCAAGCAGTAGGAGGGTGTGGGTCAGCAGGGGAGATTTTGAAGGATAACGAGATTGTGGCCCTATGATGGGACATTGTTCTCATTTGAGAACAGGAAATGGAGCTGACACAGGTGGGTCACTTTCCCAAATTCTAGTTGCGGTCCAGGCTGGAACATCCCAGCCGTGGGAGCCTTTCTCGCCTGCTCAGCCTGCCCCTCTGCTTGGCTTTTCAGTGGTGGACGAAGGTGACGTCACTGCTGAAGCCTCAAGTCATGCTTGACCCCTCCCGTGCTCTCAGGCCTGGGCCTCCCCACCCAGCACCTGGTCCTTGTGCCCGCCTGTCTCATTCTTCGGAGCTCTCTCTCTCTTTCCTCTGTCTCTGTTTCTTTCCCTGTCTCTCTCTTTCCCCCAGTGCTAGTCCTCTCCGAACCCTGTTCTTTCCAGTGGACTCTGCCCAGCCATTGCCACCTGACCTGTCGTTCATGCCTTTGTCCCTGGCACTTCGTTGCTCTGTGACTTTTCGTGGCTGTCCCATGCTTTAGGAGCCGGTGCAGACTTCGGAGTCTGACCTCAAAGGCCTTGGGTGATGTGCTTCCAGGGCACCTTCCCACTGCCTGTGCCGCCCTCACACCCTGGGGTGCTCCCTGGACCCCAAAGGCACCAGGCTGTTGCTGGCTGTGGCAGGCAGCCACTGTGCCGTGGGGCTCTCCGCCTCGTCTCTGCTTGCGTTGTATGAGTCCTTCCACACTGGGTCAGCTTTCACCTGCTTTCACCCAACATGTTCCAGAAGCTTCTCTTGTCTCACCCATTCCGTGCATCCTCCATTGGTTAAGGGTTCCACACAGGCTTGGTTATTTCTGCTGTATTGGTTCAGGCCCCATCCTGAGAGATGAAGACATGGCGGGGAGGGGTGGTCAATTCCCTACCTGGCCCAGGGGACTCTGGGTGTCCTGGCTTTGCTAAGGACCAGCAGCTTTCTGACCCAGGTACTTACATGTCCTGTTCATCATCTCTAAACTGGGGCACAGGGCCGAGTCTGCTTCCATTGGGTTCCTTAGCCTAGGAATCGGTGCAGCTCCAACTCTGTTGATTGCAGTGAAGGACACAGCTCTAGTGGTCTCCTTCGGAGGCAGCCGTTGCCAAGAGGGCTGAGAACCTGCCCCGGGCTGTGCCTGGTTCCTCTGCAGGTTCCTGTTCTAGGCGGCACATCCAAGCCAAGGACTCTGGGAGGGTGGGGCCCGCACCTGTCTCACCATGGCTTAGCTGCCGCCTGGGGAAGTGACTGCTCTGTGGTGGGCATTCAGTATGGGTATCTGATCAGCTGAGTCAGTGACCCTTTTTTCTCCTGCTCTCTAGAGGAAGGAAGACGTTGGGTTCCAGCCAGGGAAGGTCTCAGTCTGAATTGGGCCTGGAGAAACCGAGTGAGCCAGGAAGACCCAGCAAAGAAGTCAAAGCAGAACGAGACTCCGCGGCTCGGCGCGATGAGCTAGGCGACCTCCGTGAGCAAGCTGTGTGTGTAAGCCTGGCAGAGCCACTGGGGTTCAGGGTCATGGGGGCAGGCCCCGAGCGTCAGCCCCTGCCGCCTCTGCACAGCACCACTGCCCTGGCTCTGTGGCTTCCTTTGTGTCCTTCTCTTCATTTACTTTCTGTTTGTCATGTGAATTCCAAAAACGTCTTCAGAGGGTAGCAGTTAGACAGGTGGCTTTAGAAGCACCGTGAATATGGAGAAGTAGAAACCAAGCAGGGGAGAGCATTCCATACCATCGTGAGGAGCAGTCAGGGCAGCGTTCTGTTGATGGTCATAGTGCAAATTCATCGTCTTCCTCGGACTTTTTGAAAGATTTATTACTTATTTGTAAGGCAGAGCATTAGACCGAGAGGGAGAGATCTTTGATCTGCTGTGCACTCCTCAAATGGCCACAACAGCTAGGGCTGGATCAGGGTGGAGTCAGGAACTAGGAACTCCATCCTGGTCTCCCCCAGGGGTGGCAGGGGCCTGAGTGCTTGGGCCATCACCCTCTGCCTTCCCAGGTGCATTAGCAGAGAGCTGGGTCAGAAGAGCAGCCGGGACTTGAACTGGCATTGCTGGATGGGATGCCAGAACCGCAAGTCTGGCTTCATCGGCACCACAGTGCCTACACCACTAGGATTCCCTTTTTAAGGTTTTGTTTATTTAACAGAGTTTCAGAGTGAGAGAGAGAGGGAGCGACAGAGAGAAAGGTCTCCCATCTGCTGGTTCTCTTCCCAAATGGCTGCAACAGCTGGAGCTGGGCCAGTCTGAAGCCAGGAGCTTCCTCTGGGTCTCAAAGGTGGGGTGCCTGGGCCCAAGCACTTGGGCCATCTCCCACGGCTTTCCCAGGCCACAAGCAGACAGATCAGAAGAGGAGCAGCTGGGACACTGACTGTTCCATGTGGGATGCAGTACCGCAGGTGGAGGCTTAGCCTTCTCTGCCGCAGCGCCAGGCCTTTTTTTTGTTTTCAACATAGACGCAGTTCCCCTGGATGCATTCTGAGGGAATTCCTGTGTCATCGCTTGTCCTGCTCTGTTGCTTTGTCAGCTTTGGACACTCTTCATCTGTAGTGACTACGTGGTACTGCATCTGCTGTCGGGAATGCTGGGAACTTGGAGACGCTGGAGCGGTGTTGAAGTGGGTGATCTCCTAGGGAACACACGTTCTTTGTCCTCTGTGGGCTTGTCGCAGCAAGTGGAGGCACCAGATAGACGCAATCTGCGTGTTCGTCTTGCAGCCACTCATTTCCTATGACCAGGACTTTGCTACGGAACACTGGCCACGGCCCCGCCCTCTGCCTGGAGACGGACAGTGCAGAAATGCGGGGGACCCTCACTTCTGAGTGAGCTTTGTGGAATGAGTTAGGAGACGTTTGCCGCTCTTTGCAGGTTCACCAGCCAGAGCCCGAGTTCTCCCAGGGGTAGCGAGGAACAGGAGGAGTCCGCCTCCAGGGCTGGTCTCCCACATGGCTATGGATGGAGCTGAGTTTTGATGGTGGGCAGAGCCCCTGGTCCTGTCCCTGACATGAGTCAGGAGAGAGTCTTCGGGGTTCCATAACCCTCAGGCAGAGAAGGGAACCAGGAAAGGGGAGCTGGAACCTGAGCGCATGGAGCAGCGGAGACCAGGCCCGTGCTCTGTGCATGCATCCGCTTCCCAGTTTAACGCTCCCGGTGTGCACTCAGCGGGGGCCTGTTTAGCTCCATCTTCTACAAAGGTGCCTGAGTGCTTAAGAGATGTGTGCAGTGTCAGAGCTCCAGGACTCTGGACGCCAGAGTCCCGCCCCCACCGCCAGCCTCCCGGGTCTGCAGGGCCTCCTGCTATGGCTGTGGAGCTGCTCTTGGGGTCTCTGCTAGGCTGAGAGAAGGGGGTGTTTGGGAGCTGTGGGGCCTGGGGCAGATGGCAGCCCTTCTGTGTGAGGGGGAATGGGATGAAGAAAACCAGGAAGTTGGCATATGGCAATCTTGGCTTTAAACATGGTCTTGGTTTGAACTCTTGGATGAATTGGGAAGAATTGCTATTTTCCCATCATCAGATTATCCCGTCTGTGATCACTTAATTCAGACCCTCATGCTATCCATTAATTGTTGTTTTCTCTTCCTATTGACATTGTAGATAATTCCTGAAAGTGAATTCGTAGGCAGTTTTTAGATTTGGTTGCTTTCATGAAAATACAAACAGACATTGAGAATTTGTGGAAAGCTGGAATTAAAAGATAAGTTTAGGGGCAGTTTTGTGGCGCAGAGTTAAATTGCTGTCCGTGATGGCCACATCCCATGTTGGAGCTCTGGTTTGGATCCCAGCTGCTCTACTTCCGATCCAGCTGCCCGCTAATGTGTCTGGGAAAGCAGTGAAATATGGTCCAAGGACTTTGAGCCCTGCCATCCCCGTAGGAGACGTAGGTGGAGTCCTGGCCATTTGGGGAGTGAAGCAACAGGTGGAAGATTCTGCTTCTCATGGTCATTTTGTCTTTCAAATGAACAAAATAAATAGAAAAAGAGTTTATTTTGGTGCAAAATATTTCAAAATGCAAGTATAGATTAGTCTTCAAAGAGTTCACAGTAATACATATTATGAAAAAACTAAGCATAGATTTTCAAAATTGTTTTTGCACCAAAATAAACTTAGATTTCAATTCTGTTTCCCCACACACTTTTTGAAGTTCCCTGGCATAGTATTTCCCACTATGCTTTCTTTTGTAAAAGACTTATTTATTTATTTGAAAGGCACAGTTAGAGAGAGGCAGTGGTAGAGAGAGGTCTTCGACCTGCTGGTTTACTTCCTAGATGGCCGCAATGGTCGGAACTGTACTGATCTGAAGCCAGGAGCCAGGAGCTTCTTCAGGGTCTGCCATGCAAGTGCAGGGGCTCAAGGATTTGGGCCATCTTCCACTGCTTCCCCAGGCTGGATTGGAGAGCTGGATCAAAAGTGGAGCAGCCGGAATTTGAACTGGCGCCCAGATAGGATGCTGGCACTGCAGGCGGCAACTTTACCTGCTACGCCACAGCGCTGGCTCCCCCACTGTACTTTCTAGTTTGGTAGATCTTCAGTGGAGCAAGTATGGTCTGCAGATAAACCACGCCAGCCTTAGTGGAGATATTGGGAAAAGTGCATCCCCTCAGGCCGACCCCAGCCTTACTGAGCTGGAACGCTTTGTGCTTGGCCAGACCCCTGAGTGACTGGTTTACAACCGAGGAGTAGGAAGTCACTGGGACACAATATGAGGCAGCCTGCTTTCAGTTGGCCCAGGAAAGAGAATCTGAGCTCTGGCTCCCGATTGCTGTTTTTCACCTTTACTACTTTTCCTCTTTGTGAATTCCAGAGTATGAACTGTTCCTTGGAGGGGGCGTTGATGGAGATCTGTGAATTAAGAGGTCATCACTTGGCAGTTTAGACAAAGATCTTGAAGGAGGGATTTTGGAATCGCACAGCCTAACTGATTTGGAAACTGATGAAATATTTCAGTCAGGATAATTTGATAGGATTCCATTGCCTGCGCACACATTACTCAGAAGTAAAATTCTAAAATTCTTCCTTCGGGAGGAGCATGGCCTCCCCAGCGCTTCATTTCTGACTCTAGTCTTCAGAATTGTGGCTTCATCCGTTTCTGTTCTCGGTCATTTGGTTTATGGTTCTTGGCTATCCCAGCCCTGAGAAAATGAGAGTTAGATCATTGTAGTACCCACCACTGTGAGCGCTTGAGACTGCCTTTTTAATTTTTGCCACTCATCATCATGGTCTTGGGTCTAGCTTGGAATATTCAGACTATGTATATTTAGTGTAGTCGGCTGTTGCTGTGGATTCGTTCTGAGAGGAGGAGCGTGGTGGGGGCAAGAGGTGCGGAGTTACCACACAGACCCCGGGAATCAGGTGAAATCGGGCCAGAGGTGAGTAGCCTGCAGACTCATTTATTTCAGTTGGTACAGCAGCTTATATAGCTGAGGCAGCCAATCTGGTCAAGGGGCGGTTTATGCCCTAAGCAATCACAGCTTGTTGCCAGGCAGTTTCTGAAGCCATCCAATCACAGCCTGTTGCCAGGCAGGCTCCGTTACCTTGTGATTTCCAAAGCCATCCAATCACAGCCTGTTGTCAGTTTCCATTGCCAGTGACCATCTTGGCGTGGCCTTCTCATTCCACCACATTTCCCCCTTTTTGTTTATTTTTGAGCAACGGGAGGCATGATTCTTGACCATACCATTGTTGACCCCATTTCCACAGCCTCCTTATGCAGCTGTGCCTGTCTTAGGTTGTCCCCCAGGGGATCTTACCTGTCATTGACTAAGCAGCACTCAAAACGGGAGACCACAGGAGTGCTTGCTCAGATAGGCATAGGAATGAGGAACAATGGTAATCAGGAATGGCATGACTGCACACAGGCTGTGGGCCATTTGAGTCGCTGACCAGAGCTAGTGGGGTACAAAACAGTAACAGATATGGCTATGGGCAGTTTCTCAGGGTAGGATGATAGGGCAGGTGCATCTGCTAACAAAGCGGACTCTCAGTCTTGTTCAGCTGGTCCTGGTTGGCTGTCAGTTGCAGGCTTGATGTTCTGGCTGGTACCCAAATGGGCTGTCCCGCATTCTCTGAGAAGACACAAGCATATCCTCGGCCCTTGGTTAGCAGAAGCCTTTTTACAGGCGCTGCAATCCAGGGCCTGAATTCTGCGTCCGCTTCTACATTAATGGCAAACATATGGGTGGGATGGGGTCTAGCAGCTGCCCTGAGAGCCTTGGGTGCCTGGGGACTGCCACAAATGTGGGGATCCTCACTGGGTGCGGATGGGATGACCTCACATGGGTTATCATCTCGAGGTCGTCTAAGTTCATCCCACGGGTATGTGGGGGGTGGCTGACTAGGCGTTGCTGCATTGTCTGCTGTCATGTCATTTTCACTGTCAGAGTCTCTCTCTCCCTAAGTCATCAACTGTTGCCTGTGAGGCAGACGCCTGGAGTGAGAGGCTCTTATCACTCACAGATTCGTTATCTTTGGTAATTGTGGGTTTCTGAGAGGGGGGTATCTTTCCCATGTTTGGGCACTTAAGAGCGGTGCACCACACCAACTCTAGCCAAAGGAAAGACACCCACAGCACGGCTGCCATAACACGACAAATTCCTAGCACCTCAGCTGTTGATGGCATTTTGCAGGCGATTTCCCTACGTTAAACAAACAGATAGTGGTGTATCAGATCGTACGTATGTCCTGAGCTTAGTGGGGGACTTCCTTGATTCGTTAGGTCAAGGCCGTATGCCCACACGGTGTCTCCGGAGCGTCACCTCTCTCCAGTGAGGGAAGATGACTTGGTTCCGAATTCTGGGATGATCATTCCCTTATGTGAATTTGCAGGGCGAACCGAAAGTAAAAGGAGGAGCCGAGAAGCGACGTATGCTTCTGGGCGGTGTGTGCTAACCTGGGGTCACTTAGACCGAGGACAAGGACAAGGCAAGGGGCGTAGGAGGGGGTTCTGTGCTCACCCTCACAGAACCGAACAGCACACAGAACACCGAGGGGCCTGCTTGCCGAAATCTAGGGGCGACCTTGCCGAGTCCGACTCGCTGTCTCTATCTCAGTCACGTTGGCGGGCCAGATGTTTAAGGTGATTTCTCAACAATGTTGCAGTGGATTCCTTTCTGAGAGGAGCAGCGTGGTGGGGGCAAGAGGCGCGGAGTCACCACACAGACCCCGGGAATCAGGTGAAATCAGGCTTGAGGCGAGCAGCCCGCAGACTCGTTTATTTCAGGTGGTACAACATCTTAAATAGCCAAGACCAGCCAATCCGGTCAAGGGGCGGTCTATGCCCCAACCAATCGCAGCCTGTTGCCAGGCAGGCTCCATTTGCCATGTGGGTTTTAAATCTATCCAATCACAGCCTGTTGCCAGGTAGGCTCCATTGCTAGGTGGGTTTTAAATCTATCCAGTCACAGCCTGTTGCCAGGCAGGCTCCATTGCCAGGTGGGTTTCAAAGCCATTCCTGAGTAACTGACGCTGGCTTGCCAGTGGCCACCTTGGCATGGCCTTTTCCTTCCACCACAGATACTCACTTAGGTCTTCATGTAGGGCCTCATCAAAAACAGTTGGAGAATTTTTGAATCCTTGGGGTAATCTTGTCCAAGTCAGCTGGCCACTTATCCCGATCTCAGGGTCCTGCCATTCGAAAGCAAAGATTTGGCTTTTGGGAGCCAGTGGCAGGCTGAAGAAGGCATCCTTTAGATCCAGGACAGTGTACCACTTCCTGTCTGCAGGCAGAGTACTAAGGATTTGGAACTGTGGGGTGAATGTCTATTACCCTTTTATTTACCTCTCGTAAGTCCTGGACTGGCCGGTAGTCATTGGAGTGTGGTTTCTTCACCGGCAGCAAGGGGGTGTTCCAGGCGGACTGCACAGGCTTTAAGACCCCCAATTTCAGCAACCTCCTGATGTGAGGAGTTAGTCCCTCTTTTGCTTGTAGTGGCATCGGGTACTGGCGGACCTTGACCGGGTCGGCATCTGCTTTGAGCTCCACATGCACTGGGAGTCGGTGCTTGGCCAGTCCCATACCCCTGGTCTCGGCCCATGCTAATGGAAATCCTTGGAGCCGGTTTGTTATTTTTGTCTGCGGGGTGAGAGGCTCCTGGTGAAGTCGGTGTTCTTCAGTTAAGTCACTGGTAATGAGCACCCGAATTGGCTGCCCATCACCGTGGAGCAGTCGCACCCTGTGTTCTGAAAAGTGAATTTGAGTTTTCATTTTAGACAAGAGATCACAGCCCAACAAGGGGTAGGGGCATTCAGGTATGACCAGAAATGAGTGGGTTACCCGTGTCACTCCCAAGTCCACCGTCCTTTGGGTAGTCCATTTATAGGGCTTGGTGCCCATGGCCCCTTGGGCCCAAGTTGTCTTATCAGACATAGGCCCTCCAGAAGTTAAGAGAACTGAATTTTCAGCTCCTGTGTCTACCATGAATTTTACTGGCTTCCCCTCCACTTTTAGGGTTACCCTAGGCTCAGGGAGAGGGTCTGAGCCCCGTCTCCCCTAGTCGCTGTCCTCCTCCAGGGTCGCCTGGAGGACCTGAGCTGGCAGGGGCAGCCTCTTTTTTAGAGGGCAATCCTTGACCCAGTGCCCCTCCTCCTTACAGTAGGCGCATTGATTTTTCCCCACCTTAGGATTACGGCGCTGTGGTCCTTTGCTCTCTCCTGTAGGTGGCTTAGTTGTCCCAGTGCCAGCGGCAGTGAGAATCACGTAATTCCTCCCAGTGTTGCACCTGTTGCTGTGCTAGGAGCCTCACTAAGCTCCTTTCCTGTCTACTTTCTCGTCTCTCTTCTTTTTGTTCTCTTGTTTCTCTTTTGTTAAAAACTTTTTCTGCCACTGCCACTAGTTCTCGAAGGTGTTTTTCACCTAATCTATCTAGTTTCTTTTTTATGTCTGGTGCTGCCTGATTGATGTATGCAAACATCATCATTTAAGCTGATTCCTCTGCCTCAAGGTTACAGGGCATATATTGGTGAAAAGCGTCTAGCAGCCGTTCTAGATAAGCTGCGGGGTTCTCGTTTCTCCCTGTTTTATATCATAAACTTTGGCCATGTTGGTCGGCTTGCGTGCTGCCGCTTTGAGACCCACCAACAGAGCCTGGCGATAGACTTGGAGTCTCTCCTTACCTTGTGCCATATTGTAGTCCCAATTGGGACAGGTGGCGGAAAAATAGGCATTAATGATTGCCGGATCTGTCACAGGGGCCCGGGTCTGTCCCGGCACTGCTTTTCTGGCTGCCTCCAGAATCCGGTTTATCTCCTCCGTAGTGAAAAGAATACTTATAAGTTGCTTACGGTCATCCCAGGTGGGCTGGTGGGTAAAAAAAACAGTTTCTAAAAGGTTAATAAGCTCTTGGGGATTTTTAAAGAAAGGGGCATTTTGTGTTCGCCAGTTGTACAGATCACTGGTCGCAAACAGCCAATACCAAAGAAATTGGTTGCCATCGGCATCTGCCGGTCCTGCCGGCCTTAGGGGCTGGGTTACCGTGGTGTCAGGCTGGGGAGGGGCTAACCTGTGGTTCCGGGTAGACTGAGCTGGTCCCTGAGGGAGCTCCTCTCGCGGCCCCACCTCCTCCTGTGACAGAGATTGCTTTGAATCTATAAATGATTTTGAGTTGTAAGGGCATTTTAACAAAAGTAATTCTTCCATTCCTTAAGTTGGGAAGTCTTACCATTTTTTTTCACATACTTTCATCTGTGTTTTTGAAATTATTTTGGTAGAATCATTGATATCATTTTTTTTCTTAAGATTCACTTATTTTATTTGAAAGCCAGAGTTACAGAGAGAGAGAAAGGGAGAGGGAGAGAGCGAGAGAGAGGACTTGCATCTGCTGGTTCTCTCTCCAAATGGGCGCAATGGCCAGAGCTGGGCCGATCCGAAGCCAGGAGCCAGGAGCTTCTTCCAGGTCTCCCATGTGGATGGCAGGGGCTCAACCACTTGGGCCATCTTCTGCTGTTTTCCAAGCACGTTAGCAGGGAGCTGGATCAGAAATGGAGCAGCCAGGACATGAACTGGTCTCAAATAAATTTATTCCTAGGTATGTTTCGTAGCTATTGTGAATGTGATTTCTTTCATCATTTCATTCTCAGTGAGTTTCTTAATGCTAAATAAAAATACTGCTGGTTTTGTGCACTGATTTTATCCTGCAGCGTTACTGAATTTGTTTATCAGTTATAAGTCTTTGAGTAGAATCTTTAGTTTTATCAGTCAGAAATGATACCAGCTGTCAACAGGGATCGTTTGACGTGTTCCCTTTGTTTGTTTGCCTTCTGTTTTGTTCCTGCTGCCTCTCTGCTCTGCCGAGAGCTTCCAGCATTGTGTTGAGTAGCAGCTGTGAGAGTAGACGACCTCAGTGGCTCCAGGTTCACAGGGAATACTTTCAGGTTTCCCCTTCAGTCTCAGGTTGACTGTGGGTTTGTTGTACACAGCTTTTATTGTGCTGGTCTGTGTTGCTTCTACAGATATTTACAGATCATTTGTCCAGAGTTTTTAAGATGAATGGATTTTGAATTTTTTGAAAGCTTTTTCTGTGATTATTGAGATGATTAGATGAATTTTATCATTAATTCTGCTGGTGTTATCCTTTAAATTTATTGATTTTGCATACATGAAACCATTCCAGTGTCCTTGGGATAAATCCCAGTCAATACTGATGGCTCTTCCTTCAGTGTGTTGTTGGATATGGTTTGCTAGTGTCTTGTTGTGAATCCACATCTCTGTTCAATAGTAACATTGGTCTGTGTTTTTGTTGTGTCCTTGTCTAGTATTGAAATCTGGCTGATGCTGGCCTCCTAGAATGAGTTTGCAATGGTACCTTCTCTTTGAGTTTTTTGGAATTGTTTGAAAACTGTTGTTCTTCCTTTAAAGTTCAGTAGAACCTAGTGGTGAAGCCTGGGTTTTTCGTTGTTGGGATATTTTATTACAGATTGAGTCTTAGCACTTGTAATTGGCTGTTCAGGTTTCCTGTGTCATCAGGGTTCATTTTTGGTAAGTTATGTGTGTCCGGAAGTTTACCCGTTTCTTCTAAATTTTTCCATTTTGTTGGTGTAGAGTTGATGATGATAGTTCCTAGTAATCCTTTGTATTTCTGTGGTGTCAGTTGTATTATTTCCTTTTACACTTTTGATTTTGTCTTTTTTTCCCTTGATTACTCTTACTAAAGATTTGCCAGTTTTGTTCATCTTTTTAGAAAAAACAGTTATCAGTCTCTTTGATCTTTTCTCTATTTCACTAATTTCTGCTGTGGTCCTTATTATTTCTTTAATTTTACTAACATTGGGTTTGGTTCTTTTCAGGGTCATTGAGATGCATCATCAATTTGTTTATGTGGCATCTTTGTTTTTATTTTAAGATTTTATTTATTCGAAAGTCAGAGTTATATAGAGAGAGGAAAGGCAGAGAGAGAGAGAAAGAGGTCTTTCATCCGATGGCTCACTCCTCAATTGGCCACAATGGCTGGAGCTGTGCTGATCAGAAGCCAGGAGCCAGGAGTTTCCTCCAAGTCTCCCACACGGGTGCAGGGGCCCAAGGACTTGGGCTGTCTTCTGCTGCTTTCCCAGGCCATTGCAGAGAGCTGGATTGGAAGTGGAGAAGCCAGGTCTTGAACCTGCCCCCATATAGGATGCTGGTGCTTCAGGCCAGGCCGTTAACCTGCTGCACCACAGCACCAGCCTCATCTTTGGTTTTTTGATATGGGTGCTTATTGCTTTAAACCCTCAGTACTGTTTTTGCTCCCCTGTGACTGGGCATATTGTGTTGCTATTTTCATGTATTTCAGGGATTTTTACAATTTTGCTTTTTATTTCCTCAGTGACCTTAGTTCACTCTGAGACATACTGTTTAATCACCAGGTATTTGATTCCTACACTGTGTTTTGTTGTGGATTTCTAGTTGTACTCCCCTGGGGTCAGTGAAGACGCATGATGTGGGTGGGATGCGGTTCCTGGACGAGATGCTCTTGAAACGCTGCTTAGATCCATTGGGTCTGTAGTAGACTTTGAGTCTCATGTGTCTTTGCTCATGTTTTGGATGAATGGTCAACACTGGAGCTTATTTCTCCTTTTAGGTCTAATATTTGCTTTATAAAATTGAGTGCTGTGACATTTGGTGTATATACATTTATAATAATTATATCTCCTTGAATTGATCACTCAGTCCTTACAGAGTCAAAGTTACAGAGATCATGGGAGACAGAGATCATTTTTAAGACCTGGCTCCTGCCATCGAATGAGCGCGGTGCGCCGGCCGCAGCGCGCCGGCCGCGGCAGCCATTGGAGGGTGAACCAACAGCAAAGGAAGACCTTTCTCTCTGTCTCTCTCTCTCTCTCTCTCACTGTCCACTCTGCCTGTCAAAAAAAAAATAAAAATAAAAAAGAAAAAAAAGATTTATTTATTTATTTGTAAGTCAGAGTTACACAGAGAGAGGAGGGGTAGACAGAGAGAGAGAGAGAGAGAGAGAGGGAGAGATTGTCCATCTGATGATTTCACTCCCCAACTGGCCGCAACGGCTGGATCTGTGCCGATCTGAAGCCAGGAGCCAGGGGCTTCCTCCGGGTCTCCCACATGGGTGCAGGGGCTCAAGGACCTGGGCCATCTTCTACTGCTTTCCCAGGCCATAGCAGAGGCCTGGATTGGAAGAGGAGCAGCCGGGTCTTGAACTAGCGCCCACATGGGATGCCGGTGTTTCAGGCCAGGGCATTAACCCACTGAGCCACAGCGCTGGCCCCGAGACAGAGATCATTGATCTGCTGGTTCACTCCTCAAATAGTTGCAACAGCCAAGAGCTTCCTCTGGGTCTCTCACATTGATGAAGGGGTTCAGGGACTTGGGCCATCCTCCACTGCCTTCCAAGGCCAGTATCAGGGAGCTGGATCAGAAGTGGAACTCTGGGACTTGCACCAGCCCCTTTCGGGATGCCAGCACGTCAGATGGCGGCTTAACCTGCTGTGCCTCTGGCTGGCCCCCTCCTGCTTGCTTTTGATTTCCCTATGTGTAAGATTGATTTTTCCACCCTTGCACTTTGAATCTGTGGGTCTTTGTTTACTAGAGTTGGCAGCATAGCACTGAGCTTGTTTTAGTACCCATTCAGCCAGACTCTATCTTTAATTGCATATTTTAGTCCATATAAAGTCAGGGTTATTGCTGAGCAGTAAAGACTTGGGCTTGACAGCATAAAAAAAGTCTTATGAGTGTTTTGAACGTCATCGGATCATTTCTTCCTCTCTCATTGACATCTTTGTGCTTTCCTAGTTTATCATATGGAGAGATTCTAGTTCTTTTCTGTTTCTCTTGTCTTTGCTCTGCTGGTGAGTTTCCTGTTTGATGTATTTTCATGATTGTGGTTTCATGATTGTGCGACACTGTCAGGCATCTTCGTAAGACTGGTCCAGTGGTGACAAATATCAGGTCTCCTTTTAAATCTTTATTTCTCCTTCACTTATTAGGTTAGTTTTACTGGGTGTGGTATTCTTGGGTAGACACTTTTTGCTTTTAGAACTTGGGATGTGTTGTTCTATTCCCTCCTGGCTTGTATGGGCTTTGGTGAAAAATCTGCAGTTAGTCCAATGAGGGGAATTTCCTTAAATGTGACTAAGTGTCCTGTGTCACATTTTTAGGAATTCTCTCCTTGTATTGCTCTTGGGACAGTTTGACTGTCCCAATATACTGTGTGTGGGTGTGGATCTTTTCTGGTCACGTCCGATGGGGTCCCCCCGGGCCTTCATAGCTTTCCGAAGCTTAGGGAAGTGTTTATGGATTACTGAGCACTCCGTCTGTGCCTCTTCTCTTCCCATTCAGCGATGACCAGCATTTGCACATTGCTTCATTTCATGTTCCCCCAAAGTTACGAGGATTGTTGGCAGTCTTTTCTGTTTTTTTCTTATTTTGTATGACTGGCATATTTCAAAAGATCTGTCATCATATACAGATATTCTTTCTTCCACTTCCCCCACCGTTTTGAAGCTTTCAACTGTATCTTTATTTCCCTACTGAGCTGTTTTAATTCCAAGATTCATTTGTTGATCTCTTTTTTCTGAACTTTTTATTCATGTCATGATTTTTCCCCAAATTTTGTTATTCTCTTGTATTTACTAAGTTTAGTCATTCATTTAGATTTCTATCAGGAATTTCAGATTTTTTTCTAAAAAAGATCTATCATTTGAAAGGCAGAGTTACAGAGAGGTAGATAGATTGAGATCTTCCATCTGCTGGTTTATTCCCTAGAGGGCCACAATGGCAGAAGCTGGGCCAATCTAAAGTCAGGAACCAGGAGTTTCTTCTGGGTCTCCCACATGGGTGTAGGGGCCCGGGCACCTGGGCCATCCTCTACTGCTTTCCCAGGCCACAGCATAGAGATGAATTGGAAGAGGAGCAGCTTGGTCTCAAACAGGCATCTATATAGGATGCCGGTACTGCAGACTGTGGCTGTACCTGCTACGCCGCAGCACCGGCCCCCCAAAATTTTCTTTTTAAGGGTGTGTTGCTAGAGCATTATTTTGTTCCTTGAAGGCATCACACTACTTTGTTCTCTGACTTCTTTCTTTTTTTAATTTTTTTTTATTTGACAGGTAGAGTTAGAGAGAGAAAAAGAGAAAGAGAAAGGTTTTCCTTCCATTGGTTCACTCCCCAAATGGCTGCTATGGCCAGTGCTGCGCCGATCCGAAGCCAGGAGCCAGGTGCTTCCTCCTGGTCTCCCATGCAGGTGCAGGGGCCCAAGCACTTGGGCCATCCTCCACTGTCTTCCCGGGTCGCAGCAGAGAGCTGGACTGGAAGAGGAGCAACCGGGACTAGAACCTGACTCCCATATGGCATGCCGGCACCGCAGGCAGAGGATTGACCAAGTGAGCCATGGCGCCAGCCCCATCTCAGACTTCTTGCATCCTCACATTGAGATGTGTGCACCTGGTGTGTCATTTCTCTACCACTTCTAAATATTTATTTGTTTATTTGAAAGTCAGAGTTACAGAGAGAGAGGAGAGAGAGACAGAAGGAGCGAGGTCTTCCATCCACTGGTTCATTCCCCAGTTGGCAGCAATGGCTAGAGCTGCACTGATCTGAAGCTAGGAGCCAGGAGCTTCTTTTGGGTCTCCCAAGCAGGTGCAGGGCCCAAGGACTTGGGCCATCTTCTACTGCTTTCCCAGGCCATAGCAGAGAGCTGGATTGGAAGTGGAACAGCCAGGACTTGAACTGGTGCCCATATGGGATGCTGGCACTGCAGGCAGCGGCTTTACCCACTGGCCTCTACCGCTTTTTTTTTTTTTTTTAAGATTTATTTATTTTCATGTTGGAGCGAGAGTGATCTTCGATCTGCTGTTTTCATTCCCTACATGGCTGCAGTGGCTGGGGACTGGGGGGCTGGGTCTGGGCCAGGTAAAGCTAGGAGCCTGGCTCTCCATCTGAGCTTTCCAGATGGGTGGCTGGGGCCCAAGTATTTTGGACATTATTTGCTGCTTTCCCAAATGCATTAGCAGGGAGCTGGATAGGAAGTGGAGCAGCCAGGACTCACTGGCACTCAAATGGGATGCTGGTGTCGCAAGTAGTGGCTTAGCCCACTGCTGCACAGTACAGCCCCTCTGCCACCTTTAAACATGGATTTTGTGGTACCTGGCAGTCTCCTTGAAGAGGTAGCTCAGGGGGTTGGTTTGGTAGCCTTTGCTGCCTTTGGTTCCTTTTAGGTTGTCATAGTGCAGTCTTGCCGTCTTCCTAAAGTCTTTTTAGCTGTGATTGATGGCTTTGGGCGTGGCGCATGCGGCAGTGGGGTGAGGAACTCCTTCTGACGCCAAGGCGGTGTGTGGGAGGGGATATTCAGGTAGCCCAGGTCTACATGTTGCTCAGAGCGGTGGGAACAGGACGCCCACTGTGTGGCCTCTCTGGCAGTGAGGGTGGCAGCCCTGAAATGCAGGGCAGGATGGGTGATTTCTCAGTGGCAGTGTCAGGCTGTGCTGTGTATCCTCATTACCAGGGTGGCTCAGGCTGACTGAGTTGGCTGTGGCTGCAGCCATGGGACTCATTAGTGTGTCAGCTGTGCTCACGGACCCAGGGCCAGCTTGGGCTGCTGTGGGCAGCTAGTGGCTTTGGATGTGGTATATGTGGCGTATGGGACACATTCCCTGAGGTCAGGGGTGGCTTGGGTCAGTCATGCTGTGGCCTGTAGCTTGCAACCCTGCCCTCAGGCCAGTAGCCCTGAAGCAAGGCTCTGTCCCTGCAGGCTCTGAGGGCTGGGAGCAGAACCTGTGCCTGAAGCAAAGCTCATGAGCAGAATCCAGGCAGCTCCACTAATGGGAGCCAAGCCTGCTCGACTGTGTGACTCCCGTCTCTCCAGGGCTGCTGTGGCCTCTTCCTGCACAGCGGGGAGTCTCCTGGCTGCGAAACCATGTCCTGGCCGCCTTGGGCTTCATTCCTATAGTGCCACTGTGTTCCTGTTTCACTGGTTACCATGGCAAGTGTGGTTCCTTGGTTAGCATTTCTACTGTTTATGGATACAGCAGTTAGCTGCGTGCCACCAGGGAGGCCGACGTGCTGGGTGAGGACAGCTTCCTGTGCTTCATTGGCCAGGTGAAGCTGGCCCGCCCTCCGGGACCTGGGACCGAGGTGGCCGTGAAGGTCATCCAGAGAAATCACGAGGAGCCCCGCAGCTCGCAGAAGCAGCGGCTCCGGGAGGAAGTAGGTATCAGGAAGGGCATGCACCCCCAGATATCATTTGGCTCCTGGAGGTGAGGCAGCAGCAGACCGTGTGTACCTTGCCGATGGATTTTGCAACCGAGGGCACAAATTCACCTGCGTGGCTACCTGTGGGAGAAGGAGACCTAGTTCAAGTTCAACCAGATCCTGTTGGCTGTGCACACCTGCTCTGGGCACAGTGCAGTGCCCAGACTCTGGCAAACTGGGGCGTCTGCTCCTGGATGCCGAGCTGCATGTTGGATTGGCCAGCTATGGTCTGAGCTGCGGGATTGCTGTGTGGGCCCACTCGGCATTGCGCCTCACAAGTGCTCCTGGAGGAGGAAGACAGTGATTGAAAAGAAGATGATGTATGGAGCCGGGGGTGGTCCCGTATGCAATGGTGACTGATTCCCTGCCTTTTATGGAAGAACATGGAGGAGCTGGAGACCTGCATCCCGTGTGCACACTATAAGCTCTATCTCATCTAAGCCAGGGCTTCGACGCCCGGGCGAGGCCCACAGTGGAAGATACCATGCCCTATCGCTGGCTGGGTGTGGGCCAAGAAGAACCTGAAATAACCTATGTGCAGTTTCTGGGTTCTTCCTAGGATCCAGAAACTTGAGACTGCCGGGCAGTGGAGAGAAGTCCCTGTCCCACAGTCTGTGTGACGGCGCCATGTCTGTCACTCCGGTCTCCCACAAAGGCCACCCGAGGCGGAAGCCCATATCTCAGGCCAGACTCTCCGCTCCAGGCCTCCGTGTTCTGCGGAGCCACCCTGTGCCCATGAATCTGGGGAAGATCACAAGTCAGCCAGCGCCCCCCTCCTCCCAGCCCTCACTGCCACAGGACCACCAGGAGGCAGAGCCGCAGGCCTGCAGTGCAGCCTCCACGCCCAACTGTCCCCAGGCTGGCCAGCTGCAGATGCAGAGCCCCGGGCCCGGGCCGAGCCCCCACACAGGCCCTGGGGCCTCCGCCTCCCCACTCAGCCCTGGCAGTAGTGAGGGGCCCCTGGAAGAAGGGACGCACCCCTGGGGAGCGGCAGAGCACAAAGCTGTCCCAAGAGGGCAACCAGGGCAGGCGGCTGGGTCCTCAGCCCCTGCCTCGGACAAGAGCCAGGGCTGCTGGGGCGTGGGCAGGAGGATGGTCAGGTTCCTCCTGCGGGCGTGTTGCATCCTGCCGGCCAGCGAGGAGGACCCTGGCGTCAGGGGCACAGACGGGGCTCCCCCGTAGCCTCCTGCAGGGTGGCCCTCAAGGGGAGGGGCCCTGGAGCCGAGCTGCCTGAGGGTGGTTGGCTGTAGCCTTTTGTGAATGATTCTCATGAATAAAAATCCTAGCTGTGTGCAGGGATGGATTCCAGGCGATGCCTGGATCCCCATGTGCACCGTGGAACTGTCGGGTTCAGTTGTCTGGCACAGGGATGGCCATGCAAAGACCAGTGCTGCCCGATGTCACTTCCTGGGGATTCCAAAGAGTTGACCTTGAAGCCAGAAGAGAATGATGGCTCCCAGAGGCCGGGGGTGGGGAGGGACAGGCCCACAGCTGTGGGGTTGCAGATGCATGGGAAGGGGTGGGCACTGAGCTCCAGGCACCCAGGGAGCTCCTAGTGCAGAGTGATGTCTGCAAAGAGCTGCGATAGCCCAAGCCCGTGTCCCCCTGCGTTGTCACTGGGCAACACGAGGACCCCAGCAGGGAAATGGCATGGAGGGTGCAGAGGAGTGGGGGTGGGGACAGGCCACACATCCGGGTTCCAGGGCCAGTGCCAACGGCTCCCTCCCAGGGTCTTCAGGAGCAGGAGTTGGCATGGGACCTGGGACGCACTCAGCTTTGAGAGACCCATGGACACCCAGGCACGGACGCCTGGGAGCAGCTGGACACAGGAGAAAAAACTGTGATGGAGGCCAGTGACGGAGCCAGTGTCCCAATGGAGGGGGTGGCTGGGAGGCAGGAGGACCACAAAGAGAAACAGGAACTGGGATCCCGCAAGGGTCGCCCTACCAAGGTCATGTCCCAGCCTCCCAGGGCTTGCCTGTCTCCTGGCTGACAACTCCTGTGCTCCTCTGCTCCCACTGTGAATCTCATGTGGAATTCTCTGCAGTCCACCGACGGCTGACCCAGGCTCAGGTTAATGAGCTGGGGGAGAGGCAGCGGCAAGTGTCACAACTAGAAGCGAAATGCCCGGCAACGTTGCCCCGTGGGTGGCTCCTTTTCGGGCAGTCGAGAGAGCTGCTTTGCTCTTGTTCCCTCTCTCCTACGCCTTCCAGGGCACTCGGGATAGTGCATCCCAGGCCACATCCCTGCTGCACAGCTGCTGCATGGTCCCGGGCCGCAGTGGGTGCGGCTGCACTCGGCTGCACGCGACAGCCTGATCCGCTGGGGCGCCACTGCGAGTCATGCATTGCCAACACCCATGGTCCTGTCCCAAGTGCAAGCCCCCGGCAAGGCCAGTCCCCAAGCGCTGCTGCCATGCTCCGCCTTCTGGGGTCCCTCATGTGACAGATCCAGTGTCGGTCCAGCAGCTCTGCCCCAGCAGCGGTCGGGTACATGACTTCACCATTGAGCAGATGAGCCCCAGGAAGGGATGGCACCAGCACTTGAGCAATTCCCTGGGGTGAGAGGACGCCACCTTAGTAGGAGGCGGCGGCCTTGCTGTGCCTGTTCTGTGTGCCCCGCGAGAGGTGTGGCTATGGCCTCAGCATGGCGGAGGTGGCTGGCCTGTGCTCCCCATGTGGAAGCTGGCAGGCAGTGAGCCATGGCTGCTCCCGACCAACAGGAACCGCCCTAGCCCCTACACACTCCCCACCCCCACCCAGCCAGGGCAAGGGTGGGCCAGGGTTGTGGGCAGGGACTGCTGCCTGGGGCTGCTGCAGGTGCGACAGCATTGAGACACCTGCGGTGCACAAAAGACACAACTCTAGAACATGGAAGAAAGTGCCCTTCCTCGGGGAAGGCCCTTCTGCTGTCTGTAGACAACATTCGACTCTGCAGAAGATGCAGGGCCCTGGTGGCAGACTGGGGCGGAGGGTCAGCACCCGGACAAGGCCGTGACATTGAGGGCAGGGCAGTGTGCCGGGCCCTGTGGGACGAAGGCTCCGCCGCACGGACGTGCGCCTGTGCTGCAGTTGTGCAGGGAAAGGCTGGTGAGGCGGCTGGGAACTCCTGGAGAGGAGGACCCCTGGAGCGCGGGGGGGGGGGGGGGGGGGGCAGGGAATTGCGGGGCACGCGAGGGAAGCCAACTTTTCTGAAAATCCTTTTTGACAGCTTAGACTTCCCAATATGTGAACACTTCCCAAGTTCAAAAACCGGGACTGTTAGGTAGGAAGTCAGATAAGAGCTTATGTGTGTGTGACAGGCCTAAAGAGAAGACGTCTGTGTCCAGCATCTGCATCTGCATCTCAAAGTCATCCCAATAACGTTTTGGGGCAGCCCAGCCTTCGCATCCTGCCCTGCCCCCTTCTACCCGATAACCTGTCAGGTGGAGGTCCCCACCCCTTCTCCCTGACAAATCCTCCACAATCTCCCAGATGCAGCCCAATATCTGCATTTCAAACACCCTGCTCCAGATCCCCATTCTCCAGGGGGTCCTGCTCACCCTTCCTCTGAACCCAGGATGGCGCCAGCTAGGCTTCCTCCTGTCTGATACCTTCAAGGGAAAACTCAGATAGGAGCTTCTTAATATTTACAGCCATAAAATCCTTTGTCTCAGGAGGAGATGTGTGAAGACAGAGACCCATCTCCTTAAAAACCCCGGGCCTCAACCGGAGGGCGAGCTCGGCCCTCTGCCTCTCTGCTGAGCCGCCCGCCTGGTCTGGCCAGGTGGACTCTCTGCACTCAACCAAGTAACCTCGCTCCTACCCCCCTGCCTCACGCCTGAATTCTTTCTTGCGCGAAGACAAGAACGCGGCCATTTCTCCGGTAACAGAACTACACCCAAAAATTCCCTCTCCGCCACCTCCGCCCTGGGCTGCGGCCTCCTCGGAGCCCGAGTTTCCTCATTGCCAGGGGGACAGGTGCGGCCTCAGCTCCCAGGCTCAGCGGTCGCGGGCCGGTGCCCAGGGCTGTGTGCGGGGCCCACCCACGCTCTTCCTTCCCGCGCGGCGTCACCGGCTTGGCCCCCTGCCCGGCAGGCCTTCCCACTCTCGCTGGCTGACCCCAGCCCCATGGCTTCCTCCCCTGAGCCGCTCTCCTCATGCGGAGTTGGAGCCGAAGCTGTCTGAGGAGTTCTGGGGTGGGAAGTCCGTGAGGGAGGCTGTGGGCGCGGAGGTGCAGAGCGGGGTCCCTGGGGGCTCTGTTAAAGGAGGGGCGGTGGGCTGGCGACCTCCCCGCCCTGCCGCGACAGGGATCAGGCGTGGGGCACCAACACCGGAGAGAATGAATGCAGCATGAATGAATGAACACACGCCGATGGGCGAGCAACCGGCTTCGTTTTTTGGAGGGGCTGTTTGACAACCCCCATCACGCGCTCAGGCTCTGAGAGGAAGTCCCGCCCCCCGCGGAAGTCCCGCCTATCCCCCCGTGTTAAATGGCGGCCCAGGGCCTGTGGGCTCCACTGCGACTGCGTCGGCGTCAACGGACGCTCCCCGCGTGGACGCCGCCCTGAAGGCAGAGCTCGAGGCTCGCGGCCGCCCGGCTTAGCCGGCAGCAGGTAGTGTAGACGACGCCAGGGACCCGCCCTCAGCGTCCTGGCGTCCTGCCTGACCTGGGCTCTACAACCCGTTCCCTAATCCGCCTGGCCGGGCTCCGCCTGCACGGACCAGCGCCCAGGCCCTGCCCGGCCTCGCCCGGCGCTGCTGGTGCCCGGCCCGGCCTGCTCTGCCTCCCCCGGACGGACGGCAGACGCGCGGTGGCCGTCCTGGCCGGGCCGCCCGCCCTCCGCCTCCCGTGCTTCCCGGGACCCACCTGGGCGGGCGTCGCGGGCACGCGGACACGGACTCCTGGTTGCGGGAGGAGCCGCAGCTGGGCCTGGGCTGCAGGAGCTGGCGGCTCCTTCTCCCGCCACCGCCAGCCCTGCTCTCGCGGTCCCTGCGCCCCGGGGTTCCCTAACTCCTCGGGAACCCCCGTGTGCCAGGCGGAGCGGTGGCCCGGGCCAGGGAAGGGGCAGGAGGAGGGGAGGCGGGGAGGAGGAGGTGGGCGTCCCTGGGAGAGGGGCCTACCTCGTGGGAGCAGGGCTGGTGACAGCCGTCATGGTCTCCCAGCCCGGAGGGCCAGCAGGTCCCTGTGCACCTGGGACAGAGGACGACAGAGAGGCCGGGTCCTCCAGGGCCGGCGTGCCCCAGTGTGACCTGGAGGAGGACGTGCGGGCCAGGGCCAGGGCCCAGGAGGGAGACTCCGAGCACCCGGACAGCAGCGAGCCCTAAGCTGGGCCTCTGCCTACACCTGCAATGGACTGAAGGGTCCCCCATCAGCGCCTGGACTCTCCCGGCCTCGCTGGCCTCCCTGTGCGCTGGGTAGGTGCCGGGGCGCAGTGCCCACACTCTGCAACAAGGGGGTGCGCTAGAGACATTCCCCCAGTGGTTTTGGGCGCAGAGGCCCAGCGTTCCCCTCCCCCAGGGACGCCCAGGAGCAAGGTCAGAGGGAAGCGGCTGCTTCTGTGGCCCCTGGGCCTGGTGGTGGACGCTGCTGTTGCTGTCCGTAGCAGAGCCCCTGGGGTCCTATCTGGCTCCACCTGGCCCTGGTTCCTGCTTGTGAGAGCCTGGGCGGCAGCCAAGATGGCTCAGGCTGTGGGCTCCTACCTCCCCGTGGAGGCCGTGGGTTGAATTCTGGACTCCTGGCTGAGTCTGGGCTCTTTGGGGGCATTTGAGGGCTGGGCAAGCTGCTGAGAGCGCTCTTTGTCTCTGCTTCTCTAAGACCCGCACTTTAAGAAGAACCAGCAGTCGTTGGCGACCCCGCTGTGGCCCTGGGTTGCACACTGGGTCCTCAGCAGCCCTGAGGAGCCGGCGAGGCTCTGTCTGCTTTGCACAGAGGTGGAGGCCAGGGAGAGGGGAGGCGTGGGCTCCCGTGAGCTGGCCGTGCAGCACCCGTGCCTTGGTCGGTAGACGTCGCCTCAGGCGTGCTGGTGCATACACTGCGTTCAAGGCGCAGGCAGCAGCTGGGGCCACGAACTCGCTGGGGTCACAGCCAAGCAGCCCCACGCCCGGTGACCACAGCCAGGGCTCTGCTAGGCCGCTGGCCTCAGCTGGGCTCTGGGGTGGTGGCTCATGTGTCTGTCACCGTCCTCCTGGAGTGAGCCAGTGTAGGTTACTGGGTCTCCTTTCTCTCTCTCTTTTTTAAATGTTAAATAACAGTGATTGTGTTAAATACTCTAACTTAATGGAATTTTTTGGAAGATTTATTTATTTGAAAGAGGTGTAGAGACAAACAGCTCTCATCTGCTAGTTCACTCCCACTACAGCTGTGTCAGCCCAGAGCCACGAGCTTCCTCCGGGTCTCCCATGTGGGTGGCAGGGGCTGAAGCACTTGGGCCATCTTCCCCTGCTTTCCCAGCACATTCGCAGGGAGCTGGATTGGATGTGGAGCAGCCAGGACTTGAACTCGTGGGCGTATGGGATGCCCACTCTGCTCTCAGGCCCCTTTTTCTATGGCAAGGCCGAGACAGGAGGGCGAGCTACGTGGTCGAATCCCTGCATGAAAGTGAGAGACGTCCTTCACCTGCTAGAACTTGACGTTGGTGTAGACTTGTACTTGAGCTGTCCCAGCCCGGGGGCTGATCTCACCTGTCTCTGGCTGTTTTGGAGGCTGCTGGTTAGAGTCGTACGATGCCGTCCCTAGGGTGTGCGTCTTTGGGGCAGCCCCATCTGCACGGTGAGCTGAACCTGTCTTCACGTGGTGACTGCACTGTGCATAGTGTCGCTTCTTAGTTTTCGGCCAAGAGCAACCCCCAGGAAGGCAGTGTTCTCAGGCTGCCCTGGCCCTCTTAGCTCTTGCGGCGTCTTGTGGACTTGCTTCTCTGATTGGGCTGCTTCCTTCCAAGGTGCTTGCCAGAGAGATCCCCGTATGCAGAACCTCAGGAGACCTTGGACTGGGTGTGAAATTCTAGGTTCCTTGTTTCTCCTTCCACCTCTGTTTATGGGTAAGTGTGTTCTGGTGAGTGTGTGTTTGTACTGTTAACTGTCAGAGAGCCTGTGGGTTTGGTACCTGCCTGGGCCCCAGCAGAGCAAACCTGTAGAGTGGAGTCACAGTGGCTGAGCCTTGGCTGCTTGCCAGGGGCCCTTAGCCGATGACCTGATGAGGCTGTGAGAAATGATGGAGTGTTTGTTTATTTCATAGGGAAGAAGGGAGGGAGAATGTGTGTGGAGAGAGAGCGAGCGAGTGATGGATGGATCGATCGACTGCAGTGGCTGGGGCTGGACCAGGCCTAAAATCGGGGCTGAGAACACAGTCCAGGTCTCCCAGTTACTCACACCATCACTGTTGCTTCCCAGAGGCCCAGCCAGAGACTGTGTCATATTTAACTGGGCAAATGGGTTGTGTCCGCGTGAGCTAAATGGCTGTGTGTCTCGCGTGGAGGAAGGCACCGAGGCCGGGAGAGAGCGGGTCATTGCGCAGCACTCTGGCCTCCCTGCCACACCCACCGAGTGCGGGCTCAGCTCCCTCAGCCCCTGGCCGGCCCAGGGTTCAGATAAGCAGCTGCTCCAGGATTCTTCGTGCTCCCCCAGTTCTCAGTCCTCGGGGCACCTTGGCGAGCCCAGTGCTCCTGGAAGCTCCCGGCTGCCGGCCAGCTCTGAGCAGGGGACTCAGCCAGCACATCTGAGCACGCACCTGTGTGTGGCTGATGCTTTCCTGGCCGTGGCAGAGTGGACACCTTGCGCATCCCAGGATGTTAGAGAGACTGTATGACCTCCAGGAAACCAGCGGTAACGAGGGTACCTCTTTCAAGTGCTTTTGCCTCAGTTCTCATGTCGACGAGGGGAACGGTAATGGTTGGAGCACGGTACACAATCAGACACACACTCAGCTTCACAGTCTCTAAGGATTGACTTGGTCAGCTGGGTGGGAAAAAGTGGAGATGGAGTCAGGCGCCCACAGTGACATTCGGGCCCGTGACAGATGGCATGTCGCAGGGTGGTCCCGTGAGAGCGTGTCCCCTGGGGTGTGGAAGCACGCTGATTTGTGGCGTGCACGCGATGGTTTCCGCACAGTGACAGAGCCCCCTCACGCTCTGTTCTCGGGACTGTACTGCTTGTCTTGGCAAGAGCCTCCTGAAATCATGAAGCAGTGTTGCGGCTCTACGAAGCCTCATCGTGACCAAGGGTGTGTATTTCCGTAAATAGGTGACAGTTGAGGACGCTATCTGTTAAGGGTGGTGTAATGAGCCCTCAGGGTGGTGTCGGCCACAGACAGGAGGATCTGCTGGGTGGATGCGCTCACGTCAGCATGCTGCTTGGCTGCTAGGAGGATGGTGCTAGCTGTACCTCACTCAGTAGTAGGTCACTGGAATTACCAGGCGGAGCCAGCGAGCCAGTGCACAGCAAGCTCTTAGGATGAATGGGCGCGAGCTGTGCCGCACACGTGGCAGATGGCGGGCTGCAGAGGGTGGTAGGAGAGTTTGGAGGAGCAGGCCTTGGGGAGTCTGAGGGGAGGGGCGCTCAGCAAGGCTTGAATTCCCCCAAACGCATCCCTCAGAATCAGGGAGTGTCCGCACACACTTGCAAAGCCTCCTCGTTGGCCAGCTCCAGTCTCCAGCCCGTGGACGTGGCCGTGCTTCAGAGCTGCTCCGGGCACGTGTGAGGTCCTCTGTCTCTGCCAGCGCAGGGATGTCACCTGGGCTGGAGCCATTTGCTCCTCTGCCTTCCTGAGGGGCCATGAGGTCAGCGTCTCTCTGCGTTCACTGCATTTGCTTTCACTTGCACATTGCCATCCCAACTGTCCCCAGAATGGGGTCCTCGGCCGCAATCTGCATCTCCACCCAGGTCCCCTTGCACAGCAGAGTGGCTTAGCCTGCCACGGCCTGCAGAAACAGGAGAAAGAGAAGAAACAAAATTAAGTGGGCTGGGAATCAGGAGGGACAAAAACCTGTGTTGAAGACAGGCAGGAGCTGGCGTAAACTCAGCTGTCCATGTCCAGGTGAGTTCCATTTCCTGCCCCGTCCTCCTTGCTGGCTCACCGTGTATGTTGTGGGTGAGGAGCCGCCCCCAGCCGGACTTCCTGCAAGTGCCTGTCTCCATGCAGGAGAAGAGTTCGAGGTGGAGATGTAGAGGTGTGCGGGAGAGCAGGATTTACTGAGTGGATAGTGCACATGCAGATGTCAGTGTGGGCAGTCTGTCGTCACGAGGAAGGGGGGCTGCTGTCCCCACCAAAGGTGGGGTTGTTCTTTTATAGGGAAGGTGTGCTGCCCTAATTGAATATTCAGAGGCCGATGCCATGGCATAGCAGGTTAAGCCGCCACGTGCAGTGCCAACATCCCGTATGTTTTTGGCACTAGTTTGAATCCCAGCTGCTCCACTTATGATCCAGCTCCTTGCGAATGTACCCAGGAAAGCAGTGGAAATGGCCCAAGTGCTTGGATCCCTGCGCTCACATGGGAGACCTGGAGGAAGCTCCAGGCTCCTGGCTTGGCCCTGGCCATTTAGGGAATGAACCAGCAAATGGAAGTGCTTGTTATCTCTCTGTCCTTCTCCATCTCCCCTTTTCTTTTTTCCCTTCCCTCCTCTCCCCCTTTTCCCATCCCCTTCCCTCTCTCCTTCTCCCCCCTTCCCTCTCTCTTTCAAATAAAAATAAATCTTTAACAAAAAGAACTAATTGAATATTCAAAGTGAGTGGAGTTCTGGGTGGGTCTGCAACATACTGGTGATCTCTAGGAAGAAGTGTCAGAGTGTGTGGTGCTTGGTAGGGAATGGATGTGCCACACTGGCAGTCTTGAGTATTTCTAGGTGGCACACCGGCAAAGGGTGGGCTTTGGGAGATCTCAGCTTCTCATTCACGAACCGCCTACCTGTCTGTTGCTGTGAATTCGTTCTGAGAGGAGGAGCGCAGGAACATGGTGGGGGCAGGAGGCGCGGAGTCACCACACAGACCCCAGGAGTCGGGTGAAAGCGGGCCAGAGAGGAGCAGCTGGCAGACTCATTTGAGTTGGTACAGCAGCTTATATAGCTGAGGCAGCCAATCCGGTCAAAGGGCAGTATATGCCCTAACCAATTACAGCCTGTTGCCAAGCAGGCTCCATTTCCAGGTGGCTTCCCAGGGGGTTTCCCAGGGGGTTTCCAAAGCCACTCCTGAGTAACTGACACTTGCCAGCAGCCACCTTGGCATGGCCTTCTCATTCCACCACACCTGTCCACATCAGAAGGGGCTGGAGCTGACTGGAGCTTAGACCGCCAGCCCTGCCTTGTGCTGTGTTGGGATTCGTTGTCTAGAGGGAGGGTGGGCCTGTGGCCATCTTTACCTTCCCAGGGGTATGCGGTGTAGAGTTGTGGACAAACGCGTTGCTGCACTCAGGTCATCCTGTCAGACCCATCCCCCGTGTGCAGGGACCTCTGAGCCTCTGTAGGCAGAGTTGGTGGGGGCACAGGAACCTGACTGAGTCCCGTTGTGGTTTCCAGTGGTCGGGCAAGGGGAGGCAGTGGGGAGAGTGAGCCCCAGAGGGGTCAGGCCCCCCACTTCCAGGGCCCTAGGGGCTGCCTCTCCCGGCCGCCCTGCTTCCTCTGTCCCTGAGGTACAGAGCTCTGTGTGTGCCAGGGTGCAGGGGTCGGTCCCCCGCTCTGCTGCCTGCTGTCGGCCCGTGAGCCCATCCTGCCATGCAGGGAATGCCCTTGGGGCCCCTGTGTGTCTCCTAGCACAGCAGGCTTGTGACCGCGAGTGCCCTCTGAGATGGTGCCGCAGCCTGTGTTCTGGGGGTGGGGAGAGGGGACAACACGAGTTCCCTCTCTGAAGCCAAGACGCCATGGGGTTTCTATGGCATTCCCCTTCCTGAGCCGCTGGCCAGTGGTGGCTGCCGTCCAGCGAGGATGGCCGTGTGCGGCTCGTGCGGATGGGCTCTGCTGCGGCTTCCTGCTCACTCCTTCCCTGGGGCCCGGGACGCAGGGTTGCCTGGTTCCTTTGGCTGTGCTGGCGTCCTCTGCCTTCCCGCTGTTCTGCTTGTTGACGCGGGCTCAGGCACTTGCTTGCCGTGGAGCAGCTCTGGGTTTTCTCGATGGAGGAGCAGGCAGATGCTGGGCTTCTCTGTAAGCATCTTGACTCTCTAGAGGTAAAGGTTCTTGAAGATAAATTTTGCAGGAGTGAGGATTTAGACAGTGAACGGTTTGTGGACTGGGGAAGCTGGTTTAGAGTTTCCATAGTCAGCTCACTGATGGCCTCGGGGTGGGCTGCGGCCCACTGATGGGTCGCTCCCCCAGCTGCACTTGTGCCCCTGAGCCCCTCTCACTGCAGGTACAGCTCTGAATCTGCCCTGTTCACTGCCCGGCACCGTCCCTGGTGCTCACTAGGCACGCCGTAAACACCCGCACTTCTCGTGTCTTCTTAGCGCCTGAAGTTGTTTCTCAGTATTCTCAGTTCACGTATGGACAGCATTGGATACGTAAGGGAAGCTCAGCCTTTCCCAAAGTGTTTGCACAAAGTCCACATAAGACATTGGGAAGGAGTGTCAGAAGCGGAGGGCCCGCTGGGCCAGTCGCCAGATGTGGCCCCGGTGCCCAGTTCATCCGGAGGAAGCAGCGGGTGAGCGCTGAGCAGTCACTCCTGTGAGGACAGCTTTGTCTAGCAAGCACGGCTGAGCCGACCCGCCGAGCCGCTGACCCACGCTTTGCTGACTCAGGCTTCGCTGATTGGAGCCTAGTTTGGTGAAGAGGTCTGCCGTCTCCTTTCGGCAGATTCCCTGCTCTTCCACTGTTTCCCTCCCAGTTGTAAATAAGAGCGTGGAGCTGTAGTCCTCATCGGCTGCCTTTGCTTTCCCAAATGCTGTGGCCCTGGCTTCCCAGCCTTGGCGGCACTCTCTCTGGCCGAGCGTGACACCTGGGAGCCCCACGGGCCAGGCCAGGCTCATGCTTCACCGCTCAGCCGGAGCCAGAGAGCGATGATCAGAGCTCCCTGCAGCTGGACGCGGGCTCTCCCGGGTTTGTGATTCGCCAAAGTGTGTCTCAAGTGACTCTGACTTGAGTTTTTCTCATTTGCAAATGATGTGTGAAGGCAGAATTTGCACTCAGAAGTGAAATGGTTCATGGGCTGGAATTCTGATCTAAATGCCTGGGGCTAGTGGGCTGAGTTACTCCCACCCAAACCACTGAAGTCTGTTATCCACAAAGGGGGAGAGATGCCAGAGGGGGAGCACAGGGATCCTTGTTGTCCACGCCCACGGCCCTGTGTCCCGGCAGCTTCAGCAACATTCGTTCATTGCTGTTACTTCTGAGGCTGAAGCTTCCTTCAGACAGTGGGAGGGGATGACGTTCTGGAAATGAATTCTCCAGACGACAGTTTGCCACGGCAGGTTCACTGGAAGCTGATTTGTCGAAAGTCAGTGTAACTTAATTTAAATACAAAAGTGCATGAAATAAGTCAGACCCAGCCCAAATGTATCATGTAACAAATAAAGATTAAAGAGAAACATCCACACCAACACTTAGGTTTTAGTTCCAAATGATAAGATGTGTTTTTCCAAGTATGGCATCTCGTAGCCACGGTCGAACCTTTCTGTGACACAGCTCGGGTTCTGTGGAGTGCCAGGTGTGCGTCTGGCCCGGTGGTCCTCTGCTGACCCAGCCCCCGGTGAGTGATGGGGGTGTTCACGCTCTCCACACACTCACTTGTCCCGGGTGAATTCACACCCAGAGGTGAGCACGGGGCGGGCAGGAGTGCGGGGAAAGAGGCCGTAGCGCAGCTCTGCCGTACTTCACCTCCCCTCGCGCTCATCCCCGCTGGCAAGTCTGCAAGCTGATGACAGACTCCCGGGTTTCTGGACAGTCCCCTCTTTGGTAAACAGCTGTCACGGCTGAAGGACCTGCTCCCCAGGACCCGCTCCGCCATCTACCCTTCTGTGCATGAGTGTGAGTCGGAGGAAGCTGGCTTTTGCTGTGCTGAGGAGCACCGGGTCTCAGTGCCCTCCCCCAGCAGTATTCTATGTGTTGTTCATGTTCCATGTCCAGCGAGGGTCAGCAGGTAGGGACCAGATTATCATTGACATCACTGAGCGGTCCCATGTGAGTGCCACCCAGAGGGACCTTCTCTCCCTCCGTACCTGGCCTCCTTGTTTAGCTGGGCAGAGGACGAGGGAGTGGGGAATAGCACACAGGCTCTCAGAGCAGCGCTTCACTTCCACTCACGTTCCATCGGCCGGAGCATGTCACCTTGTCCCACTGCAAGCCCTTGGGATCCTCATCCTCTTTGTGCCCTGATGAGAGAACTGGACCTTGGTGAATGTTAGTGTTGTCACCCGTCCATAATTAGTTGTTCTGTGCCTCTGTTAACTCATGTGTAAGATGAGGATGATCATGTCAGTGCCACAGACACGTGTGAAATTGGAAGTAAAATAATGAAGGTAAAAAAAGCCCAGTGCTGTCATCGGCAGTCTGAGACTGCTGACGTCAACATTGGTTTCTGGGGTGACATGATGAGCAGCATGAGTCTGGGTCTTTCTGTAAGGTGTTTCTTATATGTTAGGTCAGGTTGATTCCGTCTCCTTGGAATCATTAGGTTGCGTATTCATCCGAGTTTGTTCGTTCTCTTTCCATCAGGCCAGCTTTTGGAAACTTAGGCATCTTTTTGACACTTAGCTTTTTCTCCGCTCCCTAGCACAGTCAGTTCCCTGCGTCCTGCCAGTTGTACTTAATGCTTTCCTTCCCCATTGCTGCCGCTTGTTGCAAAACACAACGATGGTGTTGGGCTTAATTTTTTTGGAGCCTCCGCATTCCTGGAATTCATAAGCTGAAGCCTTAGCGCTGACGTGATGGTGTTAGGGGGCTCCTTTGGGAGCTAATTCAGTTTACGGGAGGTCCTGGGAGCAGAAGAGAGATAGCAGACTGTTGCCTTCCGTGGACGACAGCAGGAAGACTGCCATCGGCAAGCCTGGGAGAGGGGCCTCCCAGCACCCGGCCTCGCTGGCCTCCTGTCGCAGCCTGCCAGCTCCGGGCTAGGGGCAGGGAGTGCTGGGCCCCGGTCTCCAGCGTTTGTTCTGGCCACACGGGCCGCTCTAAGCAGTAGCCAGTAGACACTGCCTTTCTTCCCCATTTCTTGTTTCGTTTGGGAGCCAAAGAGAATTTTTTTTTTTTACAAAGATTATTTATTTATTTGAAAGTCGGAATGACAGAGAGGAAAAGATGGATCTTCCATCTCCTGGTTCTCTGCTCAAATGGTTGCAAGAGCTGAGGCTGAGCCAAGTGGAATTCCAGGAGCCTGGAATTCCATCTGGTCTCCCACATTGGTGGCAGGGGCCCAAGCTCTTGAGGCATCTTAACGCTGTCTTCCCAGGCACATTAACAGGGAGCTGGATCAGAAGTGGAGTAGCCAGGACTTGAACTGGCGCTCATGTCGGATGTTGGCATCACAGGCAGGGTCCCAACCTGCTGTTCCGCACTGCCTGTCCCTAAAGAGCTTCTCTTCTAAATGCCATGTGATGTGTCTCTTAAGGGTTATGTCCTGAAAGGGCTTCTCCTTTCATCTTTGCCAAAGTGAACCAAGCTCTCGGTGGGCCCGGGCACCCTGTGCATGGAACTGCATTTTTCTTCTCTGGGGTGAGCGGCTTGTCCCAGTTTCTCTGGACTCTGATGTGTTCCTGGCACACATGCAGGTTGCCACATGGGGTCTCTCTTTCCTATTCCAAATGAAACTGCAGCCACAATGAGGCCCACACGAGGTGAAGCCACCATTTCCCCAGGGGCTCCTCGGGCCCTAAGGTTCTCAGAAAATAGAGATGGAGGCCTTTGCTTCCGCGTCAGGAGCCCTCACTGCACGTCTGTGACGTAACTCGGAGCTTTGTGAAGCTTGGCGTCCTTGCGGAAGCAGCCAGCCCTGCTGACGGGGACGCGGGCTTTCTTTGCCCAGGTGCGTCGCACTCGTGACAGCGTGCAGTCCCTAGACTTGGTAGGTCTTGAAGCAGCTGGGACGACAGGCTCTTCTCTCTGCCTAAGGTGGCATTTCAGAAAACCAGCCTTACTTGTAGCCAAATGCACACATTTTAAGTTTGCAGCATGATGTCTTTTGACAAATACAGTCATGTCGCCACAACCACGGTCAGAAGGGAGGCTTGCGTGTGCCACCACTCGGCCTCGAAGCTTCTGTGGGCCCATGTGCAGTCAGCCCTCCTGACGCTGGCCAAGGTGCTCACTGATCTCTCTGTCACTGCAGACTCATTTTACCTGGTCTGGAGCTTCACACAAAGGGAACCATGCCTGTTGACTGTTTGGTGTCTGGTTTCCTCCTCTTAGCATGCTGCGTTTTGGAGATCCATGTATGTTGTATGTCCTTGTGGTTAATTTTTTCTCTGTGGTGCTGACTACCGTGCAGTCTTTCCATGTGGGCACCCACTGATGGACATGTGTATATTACAGATTGAGTCTCTTATGGATATGGGAGATCTTCAAAAAGTTCATGGAAAATGCATATTACAAAAAATGCATGGATTTCAGTTTTTTTGAGGTTACCGTTTAACTCTATTTTTCCATGGACTTAGGGCATTCCCTCCTCCTGCTTCTGTAGACATTTGTGGGCACCTCTGTCTGTGGACTTGTGTGTTCCTTTCTCTTGAGTAAACACTTCAGTAGTTTAACATATTTTCAGAATTGCCATGTTGTTCTTAAGATTAAAAATATATATATATACATTTGTGGAGAGGGTGTGAGGCCTGGAGATCAAGATGTGAAGTAGGCAGTTACGGAGAGTGTGTGTGGGATACAAATGAGCAGACTGCACCATTCGAGAGTCTGCAGCCCAGGTGGGGTGGATGAATCATGGTGAGTGCGTTATTTCGAATGCTGACACAAGGCTGAGTTGTGAGGTGCACACTAGAGCAAGTCCATAGATCAGAGAGGTTGCCTGCTGGGTCGTGGTTGACCTTGGGTCCAGGTGGGGATTTCACAGTGGGGTCACAGTAGGGGAGAAGGCACTTCCTCTGTCCACAAAGTCAAGAGCATTTGTGGGTCATATGGGTCCCAGTGAAGCTCAAGTTCATGAGCCACCTGGACTTGGGTTTACTGACTGAAGACTCAGGTGTCCCTATGCTGTTCACTGTCTTCTGCCTGTGCAGTGGGGTGGGTAGTGGGCACGGGGCCCCATGGGGTAGGGTTGTCTCTCACCAGGTGTGTCCTGCAGGAATCTCAGCTCTCCGGCACTTGGATCTGGGGGGTGCTGCAGCATCGTGTGGTTTTGTTTTTCTCAAGGCTGTGCTGGGTGTTCCAGCCTGGTGCTCTGTGAGAGATGTGCTCAGTAGAGCCTGACTTTGTTTTTGTTGCCTCCTGTTTTGCTTTTGTCTACCTCTCGCTTCTTAGAGATGCGTTTTGAGTTCAGAGTCCAAGTTTTCTGCTGTAATCCCAGTAGCATGGCCACCAAACGCCACCCTTGAGATCTTGAAGTTAGCCAAGAGAAACCTTTGTGATGAGAAGTTGGAACGCAGTGTGCTGCTTCGGACTACGCAGAGTCCCAGTCACTGTAGTCCTGTCCCTGCCGGACACAGAGCGGCAACAGGAAGTCAGCTGACGTGCCATCCGCCATCTGCAGCCCTGAACACTGGTGCAGATTTCGGGCTCCCTGCCTTGGATTTCTGCAGCTTGCTCTATGATCTAAACTGGGGATGGCTGGGTAGGGGTGTGGGCGGGAACCCGTAGGAGCTTGAGGAGAGGGAGAGGTTAGGGAACCCCCTAGATGCTTCCTGTTCCTATAGACCTCTTGGGTTCCTTCCCCTGTGTGTGGCCAGTGGTGGGCATCTGCTCCCAGGTTCTGACTGCCCATGACTCTGACAGCAGCTGGCTCCTGCTGTTCATTATCCTCAGAGAGCTCGAATGAAAACTTGCACTTCTCTGCTTTGCCTTTTTCTCTTAGGTTGAAATTATTTCAGAATATGAGTAGTTAACATCGTTGGACAACAGTGGACACGGAATGTGTTACCCAGGGGAAGGGAAAAGTGAGGTGAGTCCTGTTGGCTGCAGGCAGTTTCCAAGCAACAGCACAGGAGGTGGAATGGAGAGGACAGGTGAGGAGGCAGGAATGGGCAAGGATGGTTTGGTGGGCCAGTTAAGCCCCAGCCTGGGATGCCATATCCACATCAGAGTGCCTGGGGTTGAGTCTGGGCTCTGCTTCTGATTCTGGTTTCTTGTTACTTTGTGCCCTGAGAGGGGGCAGATGATAGTCACGAACTTGGACCCCTGCCACCCACCTGGGAAACCTGGATTGAGCTCCAGTCTGCCAATTTCAGCCTGGCCCCAGTGGCTCCAGTGCTTGGGGGATCAGCCTGTTTGTCTCTCTGTTTCTCTGCCTCTCAAAAACAAATACATGAAAACATAGGGAATGTGCAGGGTTAGAACACCAGGGGAGACAGAACAGCACAGAGCATTCTTGGTGCTTGGTGAAGGCCTCTTGGCTGGCATGAAAGGCCAAGCCGAGACCCCTGAGGGGTAGACAGTGAAGCACGCCCGGAGCTGCTCCTGAACCAGGGCGGTATCTGTTCCCATAACCGTAGGAAAGGCCTCCTGGTGTGTGGGGGTTGGGTAGTGCTCAGCAGTTGGTGACTTTAGTAGTTGGGATGCATTAGCCCTTGATGGAAGGCCATGCTGAATCCGCCCTGACAAGGCTTCCAGGCAAGATTCAACGCTGATTAAACTGTGTGAAAGGAACTGAGCCCTGGAAAACAGCTTCAGAGGAGCAAAGCTGTGTCCAGGCTGTAACAGGGAACATCCAGTGTGCAACCTCCTGTCAGAGGAGCAGGTGACCTGTGGACACAAGGAACATCACTCAGCAGGAAATGACCCAGGCATCGCATGGAAACATGAGCAAGCAAGGGTGTTGAAACACAGCTAGAAAGTGTGGTCTGTGTGTTGGAGAGGTCAGCACGAAGCTGGCAGAGTGTGTGGGGAGCTGTGGGACCTGTACATAGGTTCTGGTGCGCAGTGCACTTACCCCGTGACACCGGGCCCCTCATACACAGGAGAAGAAAAACTTAGGTTCACATGGAAATCTCACATGCTTAGGAGTGCCTTTTAATAGCCAGAGATTGGGAACAATGTGACTGTCCACCTACTGGTAAAGGAGCTAATGAACTGGCGGATTTCTCCAGTGCGTACTACCCTGCGTAATAAGGGATGAAATGCAGATGGATACAACAATGTGGGTGAATCTGAATTGATGATTCTGCACGAGCAAAGCTGTTTGATAAAAGCCACGTGTTGTGTTACTCTGACTATATGTGGCTTTGAGAGAAGGAAGTCTGTAGGAACATAAGAAATTGGTGGTTACCAGGAGCTGGTGGGGAGAGGCCCTGGTGTGTGGGCACAGAGAGGAGTTCATTGTGGTGATGAGATCATTGATGTTACAGGTTTTGATGGTGCTCCATGAATATGCAGTTGCCTAACCTAACTGGCTTCCAAAAAGGTGCATTTTAGTGTATGTAAATAATATACCACAAGGCTGGAATGCAGCTGTATTGAAAATAAGTGTTGGGGAAAATACAGATTACAGGAATTGTTACTCGTCCTTCTGGGAGTGCGTAGTTGTGTAGCCGCTGGAGAAGGGGGGTACTTCTTACGAAAGTGCAGGTGAATCTACCAGACAACCCACAGTCCCACATTTGGTCTTCATCCATTTGTAATAAAAACGTATTCAGTCAAAAGCAATTACATGTAAGCCTTCATACACGTTTTCTCCTTAAAAGCAAACCAACAAAACCGATAATCCTCCCTCCCCAGCAGTCAAAACTAAGGACTCCTAGATGTCCACCAGCTGCTGAATGGATAAGCAAACCGTGACACAGTGATGCAGTAGCGTGCAGCTAATAAATACATAATACATGAGCAACACGGGCGATGCTATGCAACAGGTCTCACATAAAAGCTGTCTACAGCCACACAGACTGTCCAGTGCTGTTTATATAAATTGCTAGAAAACCGTGGAACCTGAAAACAGAGGGCAAGGAAGAAGAGGCTGTGCCTACTCAGGAGCACGAGTGGCTTTGGACCGGGGTTCTCTGGTGTTTGATTGGGGCGGTTGCTTCAGGGCTGTTTCCTAAAATCTGTCAAATGAGGAAACTTCACTGGGTTCATTGTTTGAAATTACGTCTCATTGACATTGACTTAGAGATACAGTCACATCTAACTGTAGCTTTCAAGTTGCATGTGATTTGTTTTATAAGAGTGGTAGGATTTGTGCATCTTGTTTGCAACGTGTATTTTGAATTAGGTTCAATCCAAGAGAAACATGGGAAAGAGTAAAAGTAGAAGCGTTTTCTGTGGAGCCGTCTGAGAATCAGCTGCACACACTGCGCTGCCATTGCTGGATGCTTTAATTCGGAGGCTCCTTGGCCATTGCTGTTTAAAGGCTAATCACGGCATAGCCATCACAGTCAGGAAATCACCAGCGCCAGGTCGCTAGCACCCAACCCGCAGGTCCCACACAGGCTTTGCCAGATATCCCAGTGGCGCCCCACACCTTTTGGCAGTAGGTTCCCATGTCCCACAGTCGTCATGTTCTTAAACACGCCTTCCATCTCGACCCTTCCTCAATCTTGCTTTGATGCTTTTTTAAAAGAAAATAGAAGGGTTGCTTTGGAAGAAGTCAAACTCCAGAGATTGGCGGTCGCCCAACTTTGTCAAGATTGAATCTGGGTCGCGTGTGTTCGTCAGGAACATCACACAGAGGACACTGTCTTGTAGCGTCCTCTCAGGTGGTCGTGGTTTCGGCGGGCTCCCTCTGAGGGTATTCCCTCTGCTTCCAGAGGTGGTGCGTGCCAGTGTTCTCTTCCGTGTTGTTTTCCTCTGTGTACTTAGTCAGACTTTGGTGTGGAGATCCGTCAGCCATTCACCCACTGCCATTGGTAACCACTTCTGCACCAGTTGATACTCTGCTGTGAACTCAGGCTTTCTTTTTGCTCAGGTTTTATGCATTTGTGTTTTCCAGTGAGTACAGATTTAGGAGTTCCTCTTTTGATGCTCAGATTCTCCCGTAGTTAGCCAAAGGGCATGACTTTATGTGAGCTCCTGGGCCTCTGACAGGTCTCCATCACTCTTTGAACCCCTCCTTAGACCTAGGCTGTCACAAGATGGTGCCCGAGCCCTGGAGCCAGCTGTTTCTCCTAGGAAAGCTGGTTCCTCTTGTGAAAATGATATTAGAAGCTTTATTAATGAATGTCTTTGACTTAAATCTAACCAAAAACTGCAGCCTTATTCTTTGTACATTTTCATTATATAGTGTTAACAAGCTTAGTTGCAAACAAATAAAATATGTAAGCTAATAAAAAAAAAAAAAAGAAGCTAACAAACACACATAGGTGTGTTTGTTGCTGTTGGGCCACAGCTAGGACCTCAGAAAACCCTTATGTCTGAGCTCCATGGACAGAGCTAAGAAATGCAGGTAGGAAGGTAGGTGGGTGTACGTACGTGAGTTCTGCACTGACACCTGTGTTTCTTATCTAAAGCACAAGCCACAGTTACTGCACTTCCAGCTGAGCTCCGCAGTGTCCACTGCTCTTGTTTCTCTTTCCGTGTCTGTAACTCCCTTCTTCAGTGGGGAGAAAAATCGGGCTGATGTCACCCCTCATTTGTTTCTTTGCCCTGTCTTCTGCCTTGGCCCCATTCTCCTGTACCCTGCAGGGCGTTGGCTTTGCTCACTGTGTGTGCCTTTCTTGTTCAGGCCTCAGCCCTGAGAGCTTCCAACAGGAAAGAAGGAAGACAGGAGGCAGGCCAGCGAGCGGGGTTCCCACAGATTTGTAGGTCAGTGTTTTGATTCACTGCACAGCATGGACTCGATTGTGCCTAGACATCTGGCTCTTTTTTAAAAAAATGATTTATTTGTTCGAGAGGTAGAGCCACACAGAGAAGGAGAGACAGAGAGAAAGATCTTCCATCCATTGGTCCACTCCCTAAATGGCCGCAATGGCTGGAGCTGAACTGATCTGAAACCAGGAGCCCAGAGCTTCCTCTGGGTCCCTCATGCAGGTGCAGGGGCCCAAGCACTTGGGCCATTCTTCACTGCCTGCCTCCGCCTCTCCCCAGGCCATAGCAGAGAGCTGGATCAGAAGAGGAGCAGCCAGGACAGGAACCGGTGCCCCATGGGATGCTGGTGATGCAGGCAGAGGCTTCTACCTGGCTCTTTGTATTGCTTTACTTATAGGCTGCAAAGGACAGGAAATGCCTTGAAGTATCTTCTTTCTTGTGTCTACTTATCACTGGGGTTTGGGTTTATGGCATTTATGAGTCTCGGGCGTGTATCATGGCCCTCTTTAGAAGTGCAGACACTCCTGAAGACCTCCCTTCTTACAGCATGGGATCTAAAACTACTAATTTTCATTTATTTGAGAGGCTGAGAGAGACCAAGAGAGAGATTCCAAATGCCCCAACATGCAGGGCTAGGCCAGATCAAAGCCAAGAGACAGAAATTGGTTCCAGGTCTCTGAAATGGGTCCATGGACCCAAGTACTTGGTCTGTCACTGCTGCCTCCCAGAGTGTGTGTTTTCAGAAAGTCGAAATCAGAATTGGAGTTGCTGGGACTGTAACCCAGGCGCCCTAGTGTGGGATACAGGTATCCCAAGTGGTGTCTTGATTGCTCAGCCAAAGACCCCCGTAGTCTATGATTGCTCAAGAGATAGATGTTACCACATGTTAACCTCCCCTTAAAAACATTTAGTGATTTCTCCGAGAGCATCTTGACAGTTGTCGTTAAAGTAGATGTTCTTTTGCGTATGACATCGTAGGTGGAGGAGCAGTGTGAAACAAAGATTTCCTTTTTGCAAGGCCGCCTTCGAGAGCCTTCTGTGAGACCACCGGGCTAACATGAGTGAGTTAGAACATCTTTCTTTGAAATTGGTTGCACAGAATTGATTTTGTCTGAATCATCCCCTCCTGGCGCCCTCTTACCATTAGTCTATGTCTGCTCGCTGGTCAGTTCTCACTGGGGCACCCAGTTAATAATCCAGGCTTCCACAGCCCCTCCGCTGAAGGGAAGCTGCCTCCTTGACCTGCATCCCCCTCAGGGCCTCCCGTCCTCCTGCTCCCCTGGTCGCATCCCCACCCGAGAACGCCGTCCTGAATCTCACACATCTGGGTCCTTTGCCTTGTAGTCTAGTGGTTTTAATAGGCCTGCGTGTACCTCTATGAAGTCTACCTTTGACTTTGCAAAAAGCATGGTTCTTTCTGCTTTATATCATCATTGCTGTGCCGCTCAGATGTGCCGTTTCTTCAGCTGAATGACTATATCTCAGTTTGGCCATTGGTGGGCGTTTGGCCGGTTTCTGGCTTTTTTTTTTTTTTTTCTTTTTCCTGTGAGTGTTTTCTATAACCATTTTGTGTTCTCTCCTCTTGTAAATGAACAAGCCTGTGTTGGCTACTGATCTGTGTGTGAAATTATTATGTCATCAGATGCATCACTCTGCTCCTTTAGCCCAGGGTTCTGCAATCTGCATGTTCAGGGCCAGAAAACTCTCTGCTCTGGGGGTTATGTGTCCGCTGTAGGACACTGAGCTGTCTTTACCAGGTAGATACTTGGAATACCATCCCCAGTAGTGACCACCAAAATGTATGCTGGACTCTGCCAGATCTCCGCTGGGGGTGCACAGTCTCCCCTCGCTGACCATCATTGCTTTAAAAATTAAAGCTAAGGGTAGTTGTTCAGATGGTTGTACGCTCACTTGATGTGTCCATTGGGAATGTGATATATCTCAAGTTCTCTACAACCCCTGGCCCTGGATTTGGTCACAATCTTGCATTTTTGCTAATATTTTTTATTTATATAAGGGGAGCAACGTTCATGAGTTCCATATGTTCAGATTTAAGAGATGATGCTTCCTGTCCTACCCTCCTTCCCTCCCTCACTTCCACCTTCCCTTTTCCTTCCTTCCTTTGCTTTTAATTTTTACAATTATAATTTTCTACTCCTTTTCAGTTGTTTTGAGTAGTTTCAGGAGAATTGAAATTAGTTCTTCTTTAAAAGTTTGATAGGATTCAGCAGCGAAGCCATCCAGTCCCATGTTTCTTCATTCTTGTCTGTCTAGGTCTTTGAGATGCGTTGTTAGGTCATTTATTTGATGCCTTTCCAGTTTCTTGTTATAGGTGCTAATTGCTGTAAACTTTTCTCTGAACACTGCTTTTGCTCCATCCATACTTTTTTTAAAAAGATTTATTTTTATTTTTTTGAAAGGCCAGAGTTACAGAGGGAGCAGGAGAGAGAAATAGATTTTTCTATCTGCTGGTTCATGCCCCAAATGGCTGCAACAGCCAGGACCAGGCCAGGCCAAAGCCAGGAGCCTGGAACTTTAGCTATATCTCCCATGTAGGTACAGGGGCCCAAGGACTTGGGCCATTTTCTGATGCTTTTCCATGCACACTAGCAGAGAGTTTTATCAGAAGTGGAGCAGCTGGGACTCAAACTGGCACCTATATGGTTAACTTTGTCACAGCCAGTAGCTTAACCTATTATGCCACAAGACTGGCCCCAGTCCCATATGTTTTGATGTGTTGTTTTATCATCTTCATTCGTTTCTAGGAATTTTAAAAAAAGATTTATTTATTTGAAAGTCAGAGTTACAGAGGGAGAGGACAGAGAGAGAGAAAGAGACAGACAGAGAGGTCTTCCATCCACTGGTTCACTTCCCAGTTGGCCGCAACGGCCGAAGCTGCGTGCGCTGATCTGAAACCAGGAGCCAGGAGCTTCTTCCAGGTCTCCCACACAGGTGCAGGGCCCAAGGACTTGGGCCTTCTTCTATTGCTTTCCCAGGTGAGAGCAGAGAGCTGGATTGGAAGTGGAGCAGCTGGGTCTTGAACCGGTGCCCATGTGGGATGCTGGCACTTCAGGCCAGGGTGTTAACCCACTGTGCCACATTGCCAGCCCTAGGAATTTTCTTTATTTCCCTCTTGATTTCTTCTGTGACCCACTGTTCATTCAGGAGCATGTTATTCAGTCTCCATGTGGTCACATCTTTTCTAGAGTTTCTTCTCTATGTGTGTTTCTATCTCTCCCTGTAACTGTCTTTCAAATAAATTTTAAAAATTTATGAAAAGGGGGCGGGTGCTGTGGCTCAGTGGGTTAAAGTCACAATATGCAGCGCTGGCATCCCATATGGGTGCTGGTTCAAGTGCCAGTTGCTCCTCTTCTGATGTAGTTCTCTGCTATAGCCTGGGAAAGCAGTAGAAGATAGCCCAAGTCCTTGGGACCCTGCACCTGCTTCAGAAACCTGGAGGCAGCTCCTGGCTCATGGCTTTGGATCAGCATAGCTCTGACTGTTGCGGCCATTTGGGGAGTGAACCAGTGGATGGAAGACTTCTCTCTGTCTCTACCTCTCTCTCTAACTCTGTCTTTCAAATGAATTTAAAAATTTATAGAATTTCTTAAGTTAATTTCCAAGTTTCTTTCAATTTCTGTTTGTTTTGGAAGTTCTTTCTTTCACCTCCAATCATAAATGAGAGCTTTGTTCGGTACAGATTTCTGGGTTGACAGGTTTTTTTTTTTTTTTTTCTTTTTAGGACTTGAGCTGTGTCTCTCCATTCTCTGCTAGCCTGTAAGGTTTCTGATGAGAAGTTAGCTGTGAATCTAATTGGATGTCCTCTGAAAGTGTTCTGGTATTTCTCTCGTGCACATTTTAGGATCTCTTCTTTATGTTTTGTATTTGAAAGTTTGACTATAATGTGTCACAGTGAAGATCTTTTCTGATCATGTCTATTAGGAGTTTTATGTGTTCCGTGTACTTCAATGTCCACATCTTTCTCCAAATTAGGGAAATTTTCTGCAGTTATTTCACTAAATAAGTTTTTTTGAAGGATTTATTTTATTTATTTGGAAGCCAAAGCTACACAGAGAGTGAAGGAGAGGCAGAGAGAGAAAGGTCTTCTATCCTCTGGCTCACTCCCCAGATAGCCTCAATGGCTGGAGCTGCACCATTCCAGAGCCAGGAGCTAAGAACCTCCTCCAGGTCTCCCACACAGGCACAGGGGTCCAAGGACCCAGGCCATCCTCCACTGCTTTCCCAGGCCACAGCAGAGAGCTGGACCAGAAGAGGAGCAGCCGGGACTAGAACCAGCGCCCATATAGGATGCCAGCGCCCCAGGCCAGGGCTTTAACCTGCTGCTGCACAGAGCCAGCCCCTCTCTAAATAAGTTTCTAATGCATCCTTTGTTTCTACTCCCTTCTGGATCTCCTAAGACATGGACATTTGGTTGTTTGATAGTGTCCCATAAATCTAGAACATTATTTTCAGTTTTTATGATTTTTTCTTCTTGTTGTCTGTCTGAAGTATTTCCAAAGATTGGTCTTCTAGCTCAGATACTCTTTCTTCTGCCCCATTGAGTCTGTTGAAAAAGCTTGCCACTCTGTTTTCTATTTGACACATTGAATTCTTCATGGCTAAAGTTTGAGTTTTATTTGTCTTCATTATCCCTATCTCCTGGTCGAGTTTCTCATTATGTCATGTGTGGATTTCTGTCACTCACGTGTTTGCTTCTCTGTGTTTTTGAGTAGTCTCATGGTCATTCCTTGAACTCCTCGTCAGGTGTTTCATCAGTGTCTCATCTGCACATTGACAGTGAAGTGTTGCCGAGTTCCTTTTGGGAGCCGTTATCTCCCTTATTCATGCATCTTGTGTTTCTGGATTTATTTTAGGCATCCTGTGGAAACACTTGTTGGCTTTCTCTTCTGAAGGTTTTAATTTTTGAACTGTATCTCTGTGGTTTAGTGGAGCGTCTGCACCTTCAGCGGATACCCAGAGGCATGTGTTGGATAGGGCTGGGGAGCTCTGGTCAGTGCTTAAGGGTGGGGGAGGTGTCCAGAGCAACACCCACGTTGGGCACAGTAGATCTCCTCTTTGAGCAGTGGGGGAAAGGGTAGAGTCACATCAGCTGGCACTGTTATAGGCTTACCCCATCTGCCAGGGCGAACTGACTTCCCAGAGTGAGGCAGCAGTGCCTATGCACCCCACCCCCTCCAGCACACGGACTACACAAAGGATCCTTGCACACTGCAGAGTGAGTGCAGAGCCCTCTGCGATGCCCCACCCCAGCACTCAGGGGGCTCTGAGCCTCTGGAGCCAGACGCAGTGACTGCTCAGAGACCCACCCACAATCACAGGATTTCCACAGTCAGAGGGCGTGGGGCTTCCATGATCTACTCGCAGCCCCATGAGCCTCCCTGTGCATGGAGACAGCCACTGTCCGCCTGACAGAGTTCAGTGGTTGCTCCGCCTCGGCCAGTTGAGTCAGGGTGCCCTGATAGTGAGAGGAGGAAAGCACTGCACAGGCCTGAGTGGGTGCCCCACCCCACCTGCCCTACAGGTCAGGTTCACGGTCAGTGGGGATTGCAAGTCTGTCCCTCTGATAAAATCCCCATTTGGGCGTGGCCTGCAGCAGCTCTACTCACGTTATTAAGATGGTACTTCCTGCTGGTCCGTGGGTGCCTTGGTGGGGTAGGGGAGGGAAACAGCGTGCTCTTCCTTCATGGGGTCAGTGAGCCCCCTGCCCCCTGCTAGTGCTTCAGGCCAGGCTCAGAGTCAGTGGGGACCTTGAGCTTCTCTCTCAGGCATCACTGGTGCCAGAGGCTGCCACAGGCTCCTCTCACCTCGCCTCCTGCAGCCACTGGAGACTCGCCGGCTGCTGCGTGATTGTGCGGTCCCTTCTCCACAGCATGTCTCTTGATTTTCCACTGCAAACATCTCTCCAACTGCCCCTTGGGAATGTGGTTCCTCCCGTTGACTTCTGGTGTCTTCCCGTGCTCAAAATCGTGAGCTTGTTCCTTATTTAGCCATCTTGGATTCTTGCCAACATTCTTTCACATGCAGCTCAGCCAGAGCCCACTTCCTTTCCCACACTGCCCTCAGCCTGGGCTGTGATTGACCAGCCTGCTCTCCTTGGTGAAACCAGCCTGGTTTTCTTAGCCATGTGCAGGTAGCCCTCACACCAGAGACGGTGGTCACAGAAACACGTGCTGTCCTGCCCTCATGCTGCCTGCACCCTCGTGGAGGACGTGGGCGTTAATCCAGTTGCCATCCTACTCAGGGGAAAGGGGTGGGGGCACAGTCATGTATGTTCCTGTCACTGGGCATGTGACCCAGCCAGCAAAGGGGGGAGGTGCAAAGGGAGGGTGGTTGTGGTGTCGGGGTCCAGGAGACAGAGGCGACTTCAGACCACATTTGGAGTGAGGATGTCCGTGTCAGACAGAGAGGCCGTGTGTGAGGCAGCCCAGGGTCCCCGGCTGGGTGGTGCTCTCACAGCTGTGGAGCAGGAAGTGGGGATGGAGGCTCTGCTCACAGACGCTGCCTGCTCACTGTCTTCCCGGGCCTGTCCTCTGGGGCACATAATCATGGCGTCCCTTCACCTGCTTGCAAGGCCAGCACTGAGGACATCAGGCCCCAGCCTTGACCTCGTTTAGCTGTCATGACCTCCTTCAAGCCCCATCTTCAAGCTCAGTCGCGTGGCAGGACATGGCTTCCACATATGGGTCACTTCATCCTTTGATTGTCTCACTCACAAGTTCTTTTATTTAACAATACAGTTCTTTCAGTATCTGTCAAGTTATAAGTGCAGTAGTAGAACAGGATAAAGGTGAAATTGCCTGCTGTTGGGGGGCAAACTGAGGCTGCAGCCTGAGTGCAGTGACACCGCATGTGGCAGTCATTGCCTTACTGTCCCTTGGAAAAGTGCAGAGAAGCAGGAAGGGTAGGAAGGGCCGAGATGGTGGGGACATTGCGAGGGAAAGAAATGCAGTTTTCTGGGGTGAGAAATGGGGACATGTCTGTCTCTGGCAGTCAGTCCTAGGGAGGTCAGAATCCGCCTCCTGCCCGCATTGTGGCAGGGTGGTGCTATCTGCCTTCTCCGGCAGTTCAGGCTCTGATATATGAAGAGCAGGCGGTCCTGATGGCTTCTGTGTGGCTGGCCTCCCCTCGCCCCTCATGGGACAGTGAACTAGAAGAGAACAGGCTCACTGCATCCATCCGCTCTCAGAGTGGAAGCAGCCTGGGAGGCCTCGGTCCCTGTCCTTGGTCCTGAATCAAAATAATGAGGACACATTTTGAGGGTAAAGGAGTTGATAGATGAGGACACTAGCAGGTCACCGATCGCAAGCACTGCTGTCCTGGCTCTGAAGGGAAGCATGTTTTTGTGTTTTGTTTTGTTTTGTTTTGTTTGGTTGGTTGGTTTTTTTGACAAGCAAAGTGGTCAGTGAGAGAGAGACAGAGAGAAAGGTCTTCCTTTTGCTGTTGGTTCACCCTCCAATGGACGCTGCGGTGGTGCATCGCGCTGATCTGAAGCCAGGAGCCAGGTGCTTCTCCTGGTCTCCCATGCGGGTGCAGGGCCCGAGGACTTGGGCCATCCTCCACTGCACTCCCGGGCCATAGCAGAGAGCTGGCCTGGAAGAGGAGCAACCGGGACAGAATCTGGTGCCCCGACCAGGACTAGAACCCAGTGTGCCGGCGCTGCAAGGTGGAGGATTAGCCTATTGAGCCGCGGCGCTGGTCAGAGCCTGGGGTTTGTAAAGAGGCTGTGAAGCAAGTTGGGATGCTGGGTTGGGGGTGGAGTCGCTTGCAAGTCTGATGACAGGCATCTCAGACATGAGCACAGGGCCTTGAGAAACTTGCATGATGGCTTGACGTTTCAAGAGGGAATAGTAGGATATTCTGTAAAACTAAGCAGCCACAACCTGTTTTTGGCTGGGCTCTGAATCCAGAGTGTTGGATTGAGAGAGTCCAATGTTTGATTAGTCAGGATGTAGCGCACTCAGCCTAGAGCCCATGCTCGCTATGCCCTTGGTTATGTGTTGCACTCGGCATTGTGCTGTCAGTTCACACCCCCAGCCATGCTGGCCGGGCAGAGCTGGACTCCTGCACCGCTGCGGCCGGCTTTCCCAGCATTACTGATCGGTGTGAAGCGCCATGGTCTGCTTTGGTTCATCAGAATATGAAAAGAAGAAAAGGATGTATTTGATCTGGTTACCACGACTTATGTTAAAAGTTTGCTTTCTGAGAGCTGGGAGCCAGGTCACTTCCGTCACCCGTCTGCTTCCCAGGCCTTCTCTGGGAGGCAGATGTTGAATGAGAACTGGTCAAGTATCTGAGGATTGAACAGTGAACTTGAAACAAATCCCACTGTGGTGATGTGGTAAGAGATGAGAGGATGTACTTGGAATTCATGGCAGCGTAAAACTCAGGTCAACAGACCAGTGCCCATTTTTCATTCACCCCAGGAAAGAGTCAGCATGTGGGCACTGATACTTAAACAGAGGGGCACTGCCAGGGCCCTGAAATGAAGAGCCGGTGTTCAGAGGGATGGAAGCCCCCAAGACGAGGGACTGAGCAAATCCAGGACGCGGCAGCCCAGCGTCAGTGTGCACGTGGCTGCATCCTCTGGGAGTGAGTGCCTCCGAGCAAAGAAGTAGCACACTCTCTGTCCATTCGTGGGCCTCAGGTGCAGTCTCAGGCTTTGCTTCTCCCGGTATCAGGTCTCCAGGGGTTGACTTATTCACTAATATTGATTCCAAAATTCTTCCTTAGAAATCACTAGAGCAGGAAGCATTCTCTATTAATCATGGAGGAAATATAAGTCTTTCTGTGAGGAAAAGGCCATGGAAGTAATGCATGCTGGGCCTGTGTTCTGACGGGGGCCCGCTTGCTCTGGGATCCTGCACCGAGCGCCTCCCTGTTGCCATTCTCTTGACTCGATGTCGGCTGCTGTGGGTCAGTGCAGCTCCCAAACCCTGACCTCGCCATCTCCGGAACTACTGTTACCTCTGTGCAGATTCTGGTGCTTCAGAGTAAGCCCTGTGGGTGGGAACACCAAGGCTGTTCTCTAATGTGACTACGAGGTCAGGGGTCTTACATATGATTTAATCTACTCAGGCTGATTGAGTGGAAAGAAAATGACCACAGGACTTGGGCAGCTTGCAGAATCTCTAGCAGACCACGAACTAGGCTGTGAGATGGACATAACCAAGAACGTGGGGACAAGAAGATGGCCCAACTGCCATGTGGGCTGTTGTGAATGAATCCCCGGTCCTGCCTTCACCTCCCTCGGTACCAGTGAGCTTGGGACTTGAGCCCGCCCTGCACTGCTCCCTGGGAACCATACGCCCTGTGCATCCTGCCCAGCAGAAACACCACTCTCGCCTTGCTCCACCTCCTTACATGGCTCAGATGACTCCTCACGGCTCCTGGGGGTGTGTGTCAGGCTGACTGCAAAACTCGCTGCAAGGGATTCTGGGAATTAGAGACAGGAAATGTCTGGGGAGCCCCTCTGCAGTAGGAGGGTCCTAGCCTCAGTACGCACCTGTTCCCAGACCTGTCTCCGTCTTTGAGGCCTCTTTACAAAATCAGAAAATTGCTCCAGGGAAAGGGAGGCGGCTCCTCATCACGAGCTTTCTGGAGCTTAGTAACCTGGGAGGGGTTTCTAAGTACATCAATAGGAAGAGTGGGCAGAGATAGCATTGGCTTGGAACGCACCAGTTCCAGATCCAGACTTGTCAGTTTCTAGTAATTGAGATCTTTGGCCAGGTACTACCATTAGACATTCAAGAATACTTCAAAAAGGCCATGGAAAATGGAGTTAAAGGGTAAGTTTATTTTGGTGCAAAAATTAATGAAATCCTTGCATATGAGGGAGTCAGAGTTCACAGAAGATGCATATTGAGAAAAAACTATAGATTTTAAAACATCTTTACTTAAATAAACTTACCTTTTAATTATATTGTCAGCAAACTTTGAGAAGTATCCTTGTACTTGATCTTACTTTATCTACCTTGGAGAACTTAAAAATCATTAATTAGATCGGCCTATACTTGTGCTCAATGGAAAGTAGTCTAGAACCTGTATGGGCTTCATTTCACACAGGGGAAGCTGAGGGCTTGAGTCAGGTGGAGCTGCAGCCCCACCGTGGCGTGGGGGTGAGGGGATGGCTGTGCAGTCTTGTTGGTCTCCCACACTGACCGTTCCCATGGTGAGGGCTTCCTGCTGCTGGGGACCCTGGAGCTGGACTGTGAGGGTTCCGTGCTGAGAAGCGGCCCCTTTCCCATTCCGTTCAGCCTTCCAGAATCCACTAAGGAGCTGGCCGTGGTTCAGCGTCACAGGTCACGTCCCTGTGAGTACTTGCTGATGTGTGTGGAACAGCATGTGCCTCATTCAGTTCTCCTTGGTCAGCTTTGTTTTCATTGAATTTATTTTCAGTATCAGACAAAATACTGCTTTAAAATTTTTCCATAGCTATATATAGTTTTTAAAATAAAATGGCTTTTACTAAAAGCATGGAGTAAGCAGTGGAGGCACTTGAGGCTGTGATAACAACTTTCGGTTCCCCAGGGCTGCATTGGGGAACAGCAGGCTGCGTTATGTGTCTTTCCAGATAAGCTTCAGAAAAAAATTGCCACCACTCCTTACCACGCTGCGTGTCTAGATAATACAGGCCGTTAAGAGTTTTCCTAGGCCAGAGCCTAATTTCATTCCTGACCAGAGGAATTCACTTTAGACTCGGGCTACCTTGCACGGCCACTGTGATGCAGTTCCCGTCTGCCCCAGGGGAGACATCAAGGACACCGAGAAGCAGCGAACAAACCAACACAAATTCCAGCAGCCTGGATGGATGATGGTCTGCCCTGCTGAAAAGTGCACGCAAGCTCCCGGGAACACAGGGAGAGAGCGATGGGCTTTGTTTCCTGCCCTCTGCGCGTCTCTGACTTTGAGACCCGTCTTCTCCCATGGTGGCCCCCTCATCGGGATCCCGTGGTGCAGGGTGACTGGAGCGATCTCCCAGCCTGGACCTCTGCCTGGCCTTCTGTGCTTTCAGAACGCAGGTGAGGCATCCTTGGTCCAAAATGCTGGGACCAGCAAGGTTTCTGATTGCAGAGTTGTTGAACTTAATATTCTGTCATTTTCTTTTGCTTCCTGTCTTTTTAATTTACCTTACAGTCAAAGGCTTAATGGATCTAGTAAATAAGGAGTTCAACAAAGAGCATAGTTCAGCAGGAAAACAGGCAAGGACTAAAGGCAGTAATCAAATGAAAAGATAGGTGCTGGTCCGCCTGAGTGAGGGCGGCGCCTGGAGTCCGGCTTGGAACTGCAGGGAGAGGCTGCTTCCTGCGGGCTTGAAAGCTGCAGTGCCCAAGTGTGAGCCTGGGGCAGCGAGCAGCACCGCGAGTACTGTGTGATCCCAGAACAGCAACCGTAGGGTGCACGAGCGAGGCTGGGGAGCAGCACCCCAGGGAGGCAGGAGACCTGTGCTCGCCTCGAGCTGCCGCCGCTCGCCTCCGTCCCTCCAGTGCTTTCCCTGCACTTCTGTCAGATGCTTGTTCCGAAAGTGCTGCTTTGACCTTCACCTTCCCCCAGTGTGGCTGTGCTGGGAGAGGGGCCTTTAACAGCACTCACAGGTCCCCCGCTGTCTGAGTCTCGTTCCACGCAGCTTCACGTGGTGGGGTTCCATTTCTGTTGTCAGTTGTGGCCCATGTAATACGTAGTGCAGTGCACTGTTACAGTTGTTCTCTCACTATGCCTGCTGTATAACTCACTGTACCTCAGGCATGTGCGTGTGATAACGACATGCTGCACGCAGGAGTCGGGGCTCCCTGTGGTTTCAGGCACACGGGAAGGTCCTGGAAGGTACCCCTGGCGTTGGAGGCATGCTGTAGCTGGTGGTAAGTGAAGTCCTAGGCGTGGGGTCCTTACGCAGTACTGCTGCGTGCTGTGGGAGGAGGAAGAGACTCCGCACGTGTACACAGAGAGGACAGTGTCGTGTGAGGACTGGAGGCTGACAGCCGTGTGCAGGCAGCTGGAGGGCCCTCAACAGAAGCCAGTCCTGCTGGCCGAGATTGTGGGCTTCCAGCCTCCAGCATGGTGAGAAAACAAACCTGTGGTTCAGCCACCTTGTCTGTGGTCCTTTGTTACATCATACAGCCTCAGCAGACTGACAGACCAGTGAAGAACCGAGGGCAAGAAGTTTTCTTTTCAGGATGTGAGCGCGAGCAGCCAGAGACAGCTGCACGTGAGTGTGGTCCAAGCCCGTGTAGGGCCATGCTGGTCCCGCGTGCCATCCGTGGCTGGAAGGCAGCAGGACAGCGAGCTCCGAGGGGCTGGGGTGGGTGATGCAGCCCTGCACCACCTCCTCACCCGCCTACCTGCGGCCCTGGAAAGGCACTTCAGGGAGAACTCGGAAGCACTGCTCCGGAGGAGGGAAGGACATCCTCAATTTCTAGGTCTTTCAGCCTGCATTTTAACTTAGGATGCTCCAGAATGTCGGCGTTTGACGTGGATTTGGCTTTCTGCTTGCCAGCTGGCATTTGTTAAGGACTACTCAGTAGCATCTTTTTTTTTTTTTGTGCCATTGCTCAGTTTTATTACTCTTTTATTCCTCCTTTAAGGCTAAAGTGTAAGTGAATGTGAAGTATAAGCACATGAATTTGCCTTCTGGTGTATGGCATCTGCGGTTTGCAGGCCCCTGCGGGAGCTCTGGAGTGAATCAAGTGCTTGGTCCTCCATGGGGAGTCTGTGTCTGGAGTTGTTCTTTGCTGTGTTTTGGTCTTGGCCCCAGACAGTCACTCTGCACAGAGCAGCACATTCCTGCACTATGAGCGTGGTAAGTGCATCCAGGCCTTTGGCGATGAGAGGTGTGCATTGCTTTCCCAATGCTGGAAGCAGGCCCTGCATCAGCATTGGTTTTGGAGAGGGTGAAAGGGGATGCAGATGGTCAGATCCCTGCTGCAGACTCAGCTGTGCAGCTCCTTGTCCCGTCCCGCGGGACGTCAACTGGGGCCAAGTACCTAGAATGGGGAATGAAAGGGACAGGAGACACAAGGATGGCAGCAAGACATGTCCTGATCAAGCTGCTAATTTTATTTTTCAACCACACACTTATATATCATAAAGGCAGAGTGTCGGGCGGGGGGAGGAGGGGCGATTAGGAGGGCAGGACCTTGGGCGGGGGAAGGAGAGGCGATTGTCTAGCCCTGCCTCAGTAGTTTTCCACTAAGAGGCCACATGCTGCGTGGTCACCGACAGCTCCTGGTAGGCGGTTGTGATCGCTCAACAGGCGATGCCTGTCCCGTGCCTATCCTGTCTCCTCCTCAGAGGAAGCGGCGAGAGCGCGTGGCCTGGGGCAGTCAGCGCTGCCCCTGCTGGGGGGGATTTTTCTCTTAGTCTTTGGTGTTGACACTCTGCTCTTCCTCTGCCATTTTGGGACAGGATTCTTAACTGTCCTGCATGGTGTCAGAAATCACTTTTTAAAATTTGGGACCCCCTTTCGAATTCTGTTTATTTACTTGACCAAAGTTGATTGTAAGCCCATGTTCTTTTTTAAAAAAAATATTTTTCAAATGATTTTTTTAAGATTTTATTAATTTGGCCGGCGCCGTGGCTCAACAGGCTAATCCTCCGCCTTGCGGCGCCGGCACACCGGGTTCTAGTCCCGGTCGGGGCACCGGATTCTGTCCCGGTTGCCCCTCTTCCAGGCCAGCCCTCTGCTGTGGCCCGGGAGTGCAGTGGAGGATGGCCCAGGTGCTTGGGCCCTGCACCCCATGGGAGACCAGGAAAAGCACCTAGCACCTGGCTCCTGCCATCGGACGAACGCGGTGCGCCGGCCGCAGCGCGCCATCCGCGGCGGCCATTGGAGGGTGAACCAACGGCAAAAGGAAGACCTTTCTCTCTGTCTCTCTCTCTCACTGTCCACTCTGCCTGTCAAAAAAAAAAAAAAGATTTTATTAATTTGAGAGGCAGAGTTACAGACAGAGGGAGACAGAGAGAGAAGTCATTATCCACTGGTTCACTCCCCAAATGGCCACTGGGCCAGTCAAGAGCCAGGAGCTTCTTCTGGGTCTCCCACAGCAGGTACAGGGGCCCAAGCACTTGGGCCATCCTCTACTGTTTTCCCAGGCCTTAACAGAGAGCTGGATCAGAAAAGGAGCAGCCAGGACATGAACAAGCACCCATATAGTATGCTGGTGCTGCAGACAGAAACTGAACCTACTACGCCGTAGCACTGGCCCCTTCTTAGTTGTTTATTTGAACGTCAAAATTACAGAGAAAGAGGGAGAGATGTCCCCCATTTGCTGGTTCACTCTCAAATGGCCGCAATGGCCAGGGCTGAGCCAGGGTGAAGCCAGGAGCTTACTTCTAACAGGTCTCCCACGTGGGTGCAGGGGCCCAAGCATTTGGGCCATTTTCTGCTGCTTTCCCAGGTGCTTTAGCAGGGAGCTGGATGGGAAGTGGAGCAGCCGGGACCTGAACCAGTGCCCATATGGAAAGCCAGCACTGCAGACAGTGGCTTCATGTGCTGTGCTACTGCCGACCCATAAGCCCATGTTCTGACTGAAGAATGATATTTCTAGAAAGGTAGATTTTTTTCCCAGGTGTTTCCTGAAAAGTACCCACTGCTAGGCATGTGTTCTGTGGACATGGCTTGCCTTCCAATTTAAACATTTTTCAAAAATTTATTTTCCTAGTTGTAATATAGTCTGTTGTATTTATTAAAGATAGTCACCTCATTTGTTGATAGACAAGTACAGAGGGAGACAGTTGTTAAAGTCAACAAGGTAACATACCCATCATCTCACTGGGCGGCCTTGCTTTGTGTTGCTAAGTCTCCAAAATCCATTTGTAGCAAATCTCTAGGACACAATATATCATTAATGACAGTGCCACATTAGCTCTCTAGGGTCATTTTTCCCACATAAGTGTAACTTTGTACCCTTTTCTCTACTCAATACTTCCCTGTGCCCTGGGAGTTGGCACACCCTGCACGGGGATGCTTGTGTGCACACTGGTTACCGGGAAAGACTGAGCTGATGCTGAGGCGCATACATGTTTCCTGTTCGCTAGGTAAAAGGAAGAGGCTCAGGAACATGGGGCTCACTAGCTGTCATCTTCCCTGGTGCCTGTCCCATGCCCATCTGAAATCCACGTCGTGCTGTGACAGTGGACTTGGCTACCATGCAGCCCTGGTGCCTGTGGTTGCTTAGCCCATGCACGGACTTGGGGTTAAGTATATAATAGCACACATGTACACACACAAACACCATTCACATTTCATTCTGCGCAGTACCGGCAGTCCTGGTTAGGGCATTTGGACAAGAGAAAGAAATGAAGGGCATTCATTTGGAAAGGAGGAAGCCGAATTGTCAACAAGCGATGTGATTTTATAAGTGGAAAACCCCAAAGACTGCACGAATTGCTGCTAGAACTAATAAATTCAGCAGAGCTGTCCGACACAGAGTCAGTGTCCAAAGACTAATAGCGCCATTGTGTGCTGATAGTGAGTCCTCGGAGAAGAGATGAAGGAAGCAGTCCCACTGCCAGTAGCTACAGTAAAGCAAACGGACGTGCCTGAACGCTGACGGAGCCAGAGGTGAGAGATCTCTGCAGTGACACCTGTCGGCGAGTGTGCTCACGGTTTGGGTTAGCCTGCGCGGCCTGTGCACTCGGGCTCCAGTAGTGTGTGAACAGGTGCTCTTGTCATGCGCTGAACATACGAGGCGACCAGCCTCTGCACAGGCCTCATTTCCTCCTGCAGCTTTGAGCGCCTGTCTGGGGTCCATCAGGTCAGATCTAGTGGTGACAAACTCCTCTGGCCTTGGTGCCTCTAGGGCTGTGGCCTGAATGTCCATGTCCCTCCAGACTTCACATTGAAGCTTCATGCCCAATGCCACAGTGTTGAGAAGTGGGGAATTGAGAGGCCGATGAGGCCAGTGTTCCAGTTTCCTGGACAGTAGGAGTGACTCCATCTGTATCCTCCTGAGTGCGTTAGCAAGGGAGCAGGATCAGAAGTGGAGCATCCGGGTCTCTAACTAGTGCTCATGTGGAAAGCTGGCATCACGGGCAGTGGCTTAACTGGCTGCGCCACAGCACCAGACTCAGACCCTTTGTATTTGAAAGTGTTCTTGCGTTTTGGGCCAAGATGTAGTACGTGCACAATTTTCAACATATGTACATAGCTTAAACTGACCCCGCCAGGCCACCAGCTGTTTTTCTCTGTGAAGAAGGTGGCACGTTAGATGTAGGCAGAGAGCCCTTTTTGGACGTCGGCTCTGCTGGTGTCTTGATCTTCGACTTCTCAGCATCCATTACAGCGAGAAATAAATGTCTGGTCTGTCTTTCAGTTGCCCAGGTTCAGGTCTGGGATTACAGTGGCCTGCAGGACTGGGACAGCGGAACGCCTCGCCTTCTGCCCGCGGTGTGAGCACGGTTTTGGAGGCCGCAGATTGCTCGGTAGACACTCACTTGGCCTTCCCCACGGGACTGCGTCAGCCCACTGTGTCCTCCAGGGTTTCTGAGCAGGGCTCTGAAGGTGAATGTGGGGGGACTGCCTGCCTCCTCTGGGACACTAACGATGCACCTGATGGTGCCTGGGGGCGGAGCCTTGTGCCGTGTGTCAGGATGCCAGCATGGTGGCGCCATTATTCTGGTTCTGCCATTCAGAGGTGAAAGAAAACAGAATGGCTGGTTCTGGTGTAGATGTTGCCAGGTCTTCACAAGCCAGGAGATGTTTGATGATGTTTTTTAGTGGGTTTTTCAGCCAGAGGTGAAAAGGAGTTGAAAGATCCTACAGGCTTTAATTTCTCGCAAAATAAAAATCACTCTAGATCATCTCCGAAGCAAAACGCTTCGGGAGCCCTTGTTTTTATTTAGGTGGAGAGGTTCTTGAGAAAGCCCCCGGGCTGGGCCGTGGCTGCCGCTCTCCGTGTCTTGCTCTGACTTCACACGGAGCTGTTCTTAGGTGACTCCAGAGGTCTGCAGAGGCCCTGGCTCGCCCCGGCTGCGTTTTGTCCTGCTTGCGCAGGGAGCTGTTTCATGACCTTTTGGACTTGGACTGAGTTCAGGCTTGCACCTGTGTTTTTTGCTCTGTGCATTTCTTTTTCCTACTTTTTTTTCTTTGCAGTAGTTTTAATTTTTTGTTTTTCTCCATTTGTTTGTAGATAGCTTCATTAGACTTACTAGTATTGTGCAGTTAATATAGTTTTTTCTTGGCAATTGTCCTCGTATTTAAAACTTAGATCGTACTTAGTCTCACTGCTTAGCGTTAGTGTCCATGCGGTTGCTGTTGTCGTGTGAGCAGCGTGGTTAGTACCCTTGTTGTAGTCTCAGTGGGGGTCATGATGCTGTTGCTGAGTCACACTTGTAGCAAGGGAAGAACACGGTGAAAGACCCCATGGCCTTCCAGGAGGAAGCGGATGTCCTGGAGGGGTACAGACTCCTGTGCTTCATCGGCCAGGGCAGCTTCAGCCGCGTGCAGCTGGCCCTCCACCTGAGAACAGGGAGCGAGGTGGCCGTGAAGGTCATCCCGAGAGACCCCGAGGACTCGGCCAGCTTGCAGAAGCTGCTGGGCGAGGTGGACCTCATGAAGGGCCTGCACCACCCACACATCATTGAGCTGCTGGAGGTGAGGCACACGGCCGACCGCACCTACCTCATCATGGAGTACGCCAGCCGGGGTGAGCTCCGCTGGTACGTGGCAGAGCGTGGCCACCTATGGGAGGAGGAGGCCCGCTTCCTGTTCAGCCAGATCCTGTCGGCCGTGCACTACTGCCACAAGCGCTGTGTGGTGCACAGAGACCTGAAGCTGGGCAACCTGCTGCTGGACGACGGCCTCAACATTAAATTGGTCGACTTCGGCCTGAGCTGCCGCGTCGCCGAGGGCCAATGGCTGGACACATTTTGCGGGACGCCCCAGTACTGTGCCCCGGAAGTGTTACTGCAGCAGAAGCACGATGGCTTCAAGGCTGACGTCTGGAGCCTGGGGGTGGTCCTGTACGCCATGCTGACGGGGGCCCTGCCCTTCCATGGCAGGAACCTGCGGGAGCTGGAGGCCTGCGTCCGGGCCGGACATTACCTGCTTCCGGCTCACACAAGCACGGCACTGAAAGATCTCGTCAGCAGATTACTGAGCGTGGATGCCAGGGCGAGGCCCACAGTGGAGGAAATCATGGGCCACTGGTGGCTTGGCAGAGGCCCAGGAAAACCCGAGGTAACCTATGTGGAGCCTCTGGGATCCTCTCAGGATTCTGAAACCCAAGAGTACCTGGCAGGCCTGGCCTTTGAGCCAGGCAGTGGAGAGGACTCCCTGTCCAACAATCAGTGTGACGGCGCCATGTCTGTCACTCCGGTCTCCCACAAAGGCCACCCGAGGCGGAAGCCCATATCTCAGGCCAGACTCTCCCCTCCAGGCCTCGGTGTTCTGCGGAGCCACCCTGTGCCCATGAACCTGGGGAAGATCACAAGTCAGCCAGCGCCCCCCTCCTCCCAGCCCTCACTGCCACAGGACCACCAGGAGGCAGAGCTGCAGGCCTGCAGTGCAGCCCCCACGCCCGACTGTCCCCAGGCTGGCCAGCTGCAGATGCAGAGCCCCGGGCCCGGGCCGAGCCCCCACACAGGCCCTGGGGCCTCCACCTCCCCACTCAGCCCTGGCAGCAGTGAGGGGCCCTTGGAAGAAGGGATGCACCCCTGGGGAGCGGCAGAGCGCAAAGCTGTCCCAAGAGGGCAACCAGGGCAGGCGGCTGGGTCCTCAGCCCCTGCCTCGGACAAGAGCCAGGGCTGCTGGGGCGTGGGCAGGAGGATGGTCAGGTTCCTCCTGCGGGCGTGTTGCATCCTGCCGGCCAGCGAGGAGGACCCTGGCGTCAGGGGCACAGACGGGGCTCCCCCGTAGCCTCCTGCAGGGCTGCCCTCAAGGGGAGGGGCCCTGGAGCCGAGCTGCCTGAGGGTGGTTGGCTGTAGCCTTTTGTGAATGATTCTCATGAATAAAAATCCTAGCTGTGTGCAGGGATGGGTTCCAGGCGATGCCTGGATCCCTGTGTGCACCGTGGAACTGTCGGGTTCAGTTGTCTGGCACAGGGATGGCCATGCAAAGACCAGTGCTGCCCGATGTCACTTCCTGGGGATTCCAAAGAGTTGACCTTGAAGCCAGAAGAGAATGATGGCTCCCAGAGGCCGGGGGTGGGGGAGGGACTGGCCCACAGCTGTGGGATTGCAGATGCATGGGAAGGGGTGGGCACTGAGCTCCAGGCACCCAGGGAGCTCCTAGTGCAGAGTGATGTCTGCAAAGAGCTGCGATAGCCCAAGCCCGTGTCCCCCTGCGTTGTCACTGGGCAACACGAGGACCCCAGGGCCTGGAACCTGACATTGTGGTGTGTGGGATCTGCCAGGTGTGGACTCATGACTTGCTCAGCAGAGGATTGGGGTGGGCCAGTGCCTGGGGCTTCTCTGAAAGGCTCTGGGGCTTCACAGGGCCCCTGGCAGCACCCTGGCCTTCCACAGCCTTCTGGGCAAAGCAAGGTGGCAAGGGGCCCAGGGAAGAGGGTCCCCTAGGGCCCTACGTGGATGAGCTACGGGTTCGGGCCCTTCCCCTACCCCTGTAGGATCCGGGCCCAGGCAGCAGCTTTAGCCACCACGCCACAGCACCGAGCCCAAACACTCCTTCTTGCCTGTCTTGTCTTTCATATCCCTTATTGTACGGAGCCTTCCTTTGAGGTATCACTCATGTACCGTGGACGTGACCCTGTGACGCGTCCCGCACACTGGTTCTAGGTGCACACCTGTCTCTATCGAGCTCACTGTGTGAGAGCTGGGCTCAGGGAGGCTGCTGATGGCGCAGTGACAGAGACACTGGATTCGGATCCCTTTCTCTCTCCCTGGCTTTGCTCTCCCCCACCAGGGCGTCTGCAGACCAAGCTCCTGGGAGAGCTGAGGGAGGGTCTGAAGCAGGCCCAGTGAGCCTGAGTAGGAAGTGCTAACCTGGCCGGGGGCTGCTCCATCCTGGCTCTGTGGGCGCTGCTGGGGAATCAGAGCCCAGGGGATCCCACAGGGTGGAGGGCACAGGTGAGCCTGGACATAGGGTGTCTTGGAGGGTGCCCAAAGTGCACCCCAAGGCAGCACTGGACAGACAGGGTCTCTGCTATTTAGGAAAGTGTTGAAGGCTAAAAGGTCACTGCTTAATCAGCCCACCCAGTCTGCTCCACAGCTCAGGTCACAGCCTCTGTCCCCGTCCGGGGACAGACACAAGGCAGAGTGATCCAGGGTCATGCAGGAAGGGGCCCAGTGTCCCTGATCTTCAGTGGGTCAGGGCTGTCCCTGGAGATGTCCATCCACAGGCCCCTCATCCTCCTGTGTGTGCAGGGAGAGCGAGTTCTCCCATCTGGACGCCCACGTGACAGTCTGCCTGGGTTCCCTTCCCTAGCACCAGGGAGGCAGAGCAATGCTCCACACCCGGGGTGGGGCCTCAGCCTCCAGGTCCAGGGGCTGCCTCCCCTCCCCTCTCCTCCCCCACTGGCTCCCTGGCTCCCTGTGGAGCTGGGCCTCTGCCTCAGGCTCAGCTTGCATTCACAGCCTCAGCCCCACCCCTGCAGACCTAGGCTGTGGGCATTGGCCCCTCCTCTTACGAACAGGGAAACTGAGGCCGAGAGGAAGAGCCAGGCCCCTCCCCAGTGAACGGTTCCTCCCAGGCCCAGGTGGCTGCTGGTTCCTGCCCCACACAGGAGCAGCTGGGGCAGAGCCTGGGCGTCAGCACCCGGGCGCAGCTGCCAGACCTGGGCCCAGGGGCTCAGTTTGGAAGGAGACAGCACTCCCTGGGGCAGAGGAACTTCCTTAGGCCAAGTACATGGAGTGGAGTGTGTGAGAAGAGCATCATACAGCGAAAATGATACCAGAACCAGGCGGCTCCGGACATGGGGCAGGTTCTGAGGTTGCTCATCCACGCCAGGTGCACAGCACTGCTGGACCACGGGACGTGGGTGCAGAGATGAGCGCCAGGCTCCAGGTCAGTGCCCACAGCTGCAGGGCGGCCTCGGCTGAACTAGGTAATTGCTCACAGCCTAAGTAGTGACCTGGCTACAGGGCCTTGTGTCACAGCCACAGCACAGTGCCAGGATGGAGCTGTCGGAGTTGGGTCTGTGGGCCCAGTGCAGGTGCCTGGTCCAAGTCCATGTCTTCCCATGAATTTTATTTAGCATCTGGTAAGGCTTCCCGTGACGTCATTCTTGTGACAAGATAGAATGAGGTGGCTGGGCTACGTTTCAATGGAATTACCAAGGTTGGAGTGCAAAGACTTGTTTTAGGATCTTGGTTCTGCGGCTCCTTGTTGCCCCGGCCACTGAGCTGGGATGGTTGTTCTGGGTGCTGCCATTGAGGATATCCGGAGAGGCAGGGGGAGCCCAGCCCAGGGTGGAGCCTCAGAGCCTCTCCTCGTGGTGAGCTCGCCCTCTCCTGCCCCCGGGATGGGAAAGGCTGAGCAACCCAGTTGTCTGAGATTCTTGAGCCCAGATGAGTGCGTCCAGCACCGTGGAGATCCGCCCTCGCCGTGGGCAGCACCACCCAGCCCACCCAGAACTGGGAGAGAACAAGGCCACAGGGCAGGTGCGAGCTCGGGGCTCTCATGGAGCCTGCGCATCTCAGTGCTCCCTCCTCAGGGCTCAGAGTCCCCGGTGCTGTGGCTTTTCCACTCTGGGACTTGATCCCTTGAACCTGGGACTCCCGGCTGCAGCCCGAGACCAAGAAGAACGAAGTTGCTGCTGGGTCCTGGGTCCTGTGGATTTGGTCTGCGCCCGCTCCCAGCTCTCCTGGTTTCTACTGGGCAGACGGCCGCCCCTGGGACTTGGCAGACACAACGCAGGTGAGCCCCTCCCCCTGACAGACCCCTTCGCCGGCACCATTCTCTTGTGCATGATTTGGCTTCCAGGGAACCGTGGCTGGAAGAGATTCTGAATCCTCTGGGGACCTTACTGGGTGCATAGGTGCGAGAGAGGCGAGGTCTGGGATTTCTGTGTTCTGGAAGCTTCCTTGTGGGGCAGGGTTACAAGGACCACATTCAGGCATCCTCTGAGGACTCTGCTGATCCCTGCTGTGGACCCTGAGAACCAAGAGGGCCCACGTGGCTGTGTGGACAGAGACATGAAGCTGCATCTTGGACAGGCGTCCACTGAGCAGCTGCACACTAATGGGGCCATGGTTGCTGAGTGGTGTCTCCCACACTCACCCTGGGGTTAAAAACACCTGCTGGCTGGAAGATAGAGCTTTCTGGGCATCTCCCTGGGGAGATTCGGGTGTCTAATATCAGGAATTTTTATTTTATTTTATTTTTGACAGAGTGGACAGTGAGGATTAGCCTTGTGAGCCGCAGCGGCGGCCAGGAATTTTTTGTATTGACCTGCCTGGGTCCCAGGGAATGTTCAGCCTGGGCCTGCATTAGTGTGGGGATTTTATGAGGTAAGAGTTTGGGCACAGCTAGGAGCAGGCCTGGAGCTGAGGGTGTCCTCTTCAGGCCGGGTGCAGGACTTCTGACTAGGCCCCCAGTTTCTGCCTTGCCAAAGCCCAGTGCTCTCTGACAACCGCGTGGACGTGGGGAGGTCTCGGGAGAACGGGTGCCTGCTGAGTACACGGTGCAGGGCCAGCCCGAGGGAAGGCCTCAGGGTGAGCTCTGGGCTGAGCAGGTGGCCCGGGGGCTTGTACCTCCGCTGCCCAGGCCGGCAAGAGGGGCCAGGGCACAGGCAGCAGAGAGAGGGAGGGAGAAGAGGCTTCCTGGGGCCTGTGGGCTCTGCTCTGGCTGTGGGAGTGTGGTCCCACACTAGCAGGCTGAAGCTCCCCCAGGGTGGGAGCAGACACAGCACAGCCTGGCTTGACTCCGGCCCCCCAACCCCTGGGTCCTATCTCCAGAGGGGCGGCCTCGGGCTCTAGCAGTACCTGCACGTGGGTACAGGAAGCTGCTCAGCGCAGGGACCCCTAGGCCCGAGGCGTCTGTGACCAGGAGGTGGGAGCCCAGCACCCGGAGTCTCAGTGCCGTAAGGGGCTTTAGGGAGCACACAGGCTGCCTCTTCCACGTGGGTTTCTCTGCCCCCAGCAGTTGTGTTCACCGCCTTCAGGAAGCACCGGGACCCCGAGCCGGCCCTGCCAGCATCAGATCCTGCGGTCTGCACACGATGCCGGCACCTGCAGCGACACGGCCCTGTCCATCAGTGAGGAGGCGCTGGCAGCACCTCACCGCTCTGGCGGGTTGGATTTGGCCCTCCAGCCCTGAGGCAGACCTGTGGTTGTGGCGTGGGGGTGTGGCCCAGAGCCCCCAGGCCCTGGCCATAAGGAGGATAAGGTAGACAGACCCGGTGCTGCACAGCGCCCTCCAGGAGCAGAGAAGTGGCTGTGGGTGGGGCACCTCTCGCTGCTCACTATGGAGCCCCCCAGGGCAGCGCTGTGTACCCCTGTCACTCCTCAAAGCTCACTCCAAAGGCAGAGCTCATCCCAGACAGGCAGCAAGGCTGCATGGCACCACCATGGGCCCACTGTTCTTGAGCCTCAGTAGCCAATGGCCAGTGACAGCTCTGCAGTTGGCAGAACAAGTCTGAGGCAGGGACGGAGCCCTCAGCAGGTGCACCTCCAGGGACACCACCACCTGCCATCAGGGTCACATCCTGTGACAGCCTGTGGGGACAGACGCTCAGCAGCTGACCTACCACAGGGTGACCGCAGAAGCTAGGACTCACCTGCCCTCGGCAGTGACCTCATCCCAAGAGGCAGAGCCACATCTGCCCGGTGTGAGCGCCCCGCCAGGAGGGTGAGCAGAAGGAAGAACAGGGCCAACAGCAGTCACAGCCCTGGGCGCTGACCAGGCAGCCAGGGAGGGGATCTGCTGCCACCTCTGTCCCTGGTCCTTTGCACACACGGAGTTAGAACTTCAGAGTGGGCGTGTGTAAGGGAGGACACTGCACGGTGTCTGTGGTAGGGGAGATTGGAGCCCTGGGGCTGTCCCTGTCAGGAGGGTGGCAGGCGCTCACTGCCCATCAGGGGCAGAGTGGGGCTTTTCAGTGGTAAAGGGACTCGCGCAAGGGACGTCGGGCCCTGGGGCAGGGTTCTGTCCTCACATCTCCACCAGGTCTCCAGGCCATGTCCAGCCCTGATGCCAGGCCCAAGGACAGGGGCAGGCCGAATGCAGGGCCCAAGGCTCAGGGAGGCAGGGCACCAGGCCCCAGGTTGCCCTGTGAGCTGGCTGCATGGGGTGAGTGCCCCCTGCTGGGGCCCTGGAGAGGTGCTGTGGGGCAGTGCTGGGTGCAGGCCCAGGAGGGAGCAGGCACTGCTGAGCTGACCTTCTGGGCCCTGCTCTGTGCCTCTCTGTCCTCCCCTGGGGGAGGCCCTGAGCTGAATTTGGGGCTCCCTCTCCACTTCTCTGTCCTCAGGGGGACCCAGGAGCAGCCAGGCCGGGAGCACCTGACACTCCCTGTGCCCCATCCTGCCCCTCCCACAGGGAACCCCAGTGGTCACTCGTGGCTGTCTTCCCTTACCTGGCCTATGGGCTCCACCCCAGGCCGGGACTCCTGCCTCCCTGGGTGCCCATATGGATCCTGTATGGACCTGACTCCTCCCCCATGCTGAGAAATGGTGGTGGTCATCCTGCCTCCCAGGCTGGGGCCTGAGTGAGTGAGGTTATGGCTGCGAAGCTCCCAGCAGTGGACGAGCCCATAGGCGAGTCCTCAGGGCAGACAGACGCTGTGCTGGGGTCTCCTCTGAGATCCGGGACACCAGGACCTGCAGGAGCCCCCCTGCAGCCTCTGTAGGAAAAGGACTCCCCACCAGGTTGCAAACTGGTAGCCTGTGGGATGGGCCAGGTCGGTTCTGTTTGCTGTGGCTCCTGCTGTGCACAGAGTTTGTGGTGCTAACACGGGGACCTTCTCTGTCTCCCTCTCTCTGTCCTCCTCCATCTGCCTTTGAATAAATAAATAAATCCCTTTAAAAAAATTAAAAAATGGAGCAGCTGGGACATGAACAGACACTCATACGGGATGCAGGCCCCGTGAGCTGTGGCTTTACAGCCCTGTCACAGCACCAGTGTCTTGAGTGACAGAACATTTTATGTAGCGTCACGATGCCAGTGACGCTGCACCATGGTTTGAGAGCGATCATTCAGGGGTTGAATTAAAGGAGTGGATACATTGAGTCTTCAAAAGGCAAATGTGATGAGAGATGTCAATACAAGAAATCCAAAGGTTTTGAAATACCCTACAGGGTTTAATTTCTCAAAACACTGATATCACTCTCTTCAACCTAAGAAAGAATTGTGCAGGCCTGTGTCCTACTCAAGTGGAAAGGTTCCTGTGTAATCCAGCAGAGGGCAGCACCGGCTGCAGTTTCCTGTTCTGACATCAGAGGCGCCATTGTGAGGTCATGCCTGCTGCCTGCACAGAGCCTTGGCTGGGCCTGGGTTCTGTCACTTGGCCAGGAAGCGCTGTCCTGGGGACCTGAGGCTGGGAGCAGCTGCCTGAGTTTCCCTTGTTTTGTTTTTGTTCCTCCTGCTGTCGTTTTGGTCAAATTTGTTTTTTCTTTTTCTGTTTTGATAATTTTGTTCTTTTTTTTCTATTTTGTTTATTTTGATTTCCTCCAGCACTCACAGTCTTTTTCCCTTTCTTATTGATTGTCCTTGGATATTTCATTTCCATTTGTATTTTTTCTTCACTTTTTTCCTTTACTTTCCTCTAGTTTGTGGTTGTTCTTTATATTTTCTCCTGTTGTTGAGTTTCCATTTTTCACTTTGAGTTTTTTTTTTCTCATTTTTATTCCCTTTTTAAAATAAGACTGTGAGGCCGTCTGCTTTGGTTGTTATTACAGTTCAGGTTCTTGGAATTTTTTCTTTATGTTTATTCCTTTTTTGTGTTTTCTCACTTTTAACTGTTTCGATAGGATTAGTCTCAGTTGTGAGTCTAGTTGACTTCATTTAGTTCATGTTTCCTGCTGGTGATGTGAGCTGACTTGTCCATGTTGTGTTTGGATTTCTGTTCATTTGATTTCTGTTGGTTTCATCTTCGTTTGTGCTCAAGTCCTCAGAGCCGTGAGAGCTGATCTGTGTCAGCTGCTGCTCGGGGTCTCCCAGACGTCAGCCCTGCTGACCCTTCCTGGGGAGCCCTGGAGAGGGAGAGGAATCCGGAGGAAGAATCGGATCCTGTGGCTCCTGTTGGGTCAAACTTGTTTTTTCTTTTTCCATTTTGATGACTTTGTACTTTTTCTATTTTACTTTGTTTCCTGCCACCATTCATATTCATTTTTGCGTTTTCTCATTTTAACATTTTATTCTGATAGAACAGTCTCCGTTGTTCATCTGGTTTAGTTGATACAGTTCATGTTTTCTGTTGGTAACGGGAGCAGAGTGAGTTTGTTCATTTTTGTTGTTTGATTTCTGTTGTTCCATTTTCATTTGTGCACCACTTTGTCTCCCTTCCTGGGAGAGCCCGGGAGAGGGAGAAGAATCCTGAGGCCAGAATCACATCCTGGATGGGGACTTCCCGGGGCGGGGACTGATTGCCGGTCCCCCAAGGCCTCTGTGTCCCCAGTGGCTCCCGCGTCCCTCAGCAGAGCGGGGCAGCAGGTGTCCATGGCGGCTCCTGGGCCCGAGCTGAGAAGGCAGTCAGGTGAGACAGGTGCTGTCTGCACGGGGGCGGGAGAAGGGTTGTTACTGCGAGATGGAGCCTGCGGGGGACTCAGCTGCGTCGCCTCTGTCTGCAGGGGAGGGGCAGAGGCAGTGCGGGCCCCTCTGTCCTGTGCACAGGGCTCTGCTGCCCCGTCTGCGGCGCTCTCCAAGGGTCAAGACCCACAGAAGTCCCAGAAACTCCATCTGAACCAGCAAGGAGACCTCCTGTGGAAGGACCTCTTGGTGGTAAGGGACTCACCCACAGGGGCGGGGTCACCCCAGGCAGCCTGGGCGTCCATTGGCTTCGTGTCTGTGTGCAGGGAATGGAGCTGGTGCAGAGGGGAGGGGGGTGGGACTCACACTGATGCCCATGGGCCCTCATTGGTCAGAGGAGAGTGCAGAGGGGCTGTGGACTTCCTCCCTGCAGTCTCTGGAGGCTCCAGCAGCCTCAGCCATACTCCTCTTTGCTGTCTGTGCCCCTCAGCAGCGTGGGCGCTGGCTGTGTGCAGCTCTGTACTCGGGTCTAAGGAGGGGACGAGGCCGGGGCAGATCCTGGCTGGATGGACTGTGAGACACCCAGCTTTGGATTCCTCGCCCTTCCTGTACAGGTTTAAATGTCCCTCGTCCTCGCTGCCCCAAGGACAGGACCCCGTGGCTTCTCTGGCTGCCCTCAGGACACCACGATCGTCCACCGGAAGATGGACTCTGAGACGCCCAGCTTCCGAACCCTGCCCTTCCAGAAGAGGTGTCGAGTGTCCCTCGTCCTCGGTGCCAAAAGGAGAGGACCACTTGCCTCTATGCTGCCCCCAGGTCACCACGATCGTCCACAGGAAGATGTATTCCAACGCGCCCAGCTTCAGAACTCTCGCCCTCCAGAAGAGGTGTTGAGTGTCCCTCGTCCTCGCTGCCCCAAGGACAAGACCCCGTGACTTTTGTGGCTGCCCCCAGGTCACCACGATCGTCTACCGGAAGATGGACTTGAGACGCCCAGCTTCCGAACCCTGCCCTTCCAGAAGAGGTGTCGAATGTCCATCGTCCTCGGTGCCCCAAGGACAGGACCCCCTCGATGCTCCGTCCCTGGGGAGCAGCTGCTGCCTGGGAAGAACCTCGTTGCCTCTGTTGGTGCCCATGGATCGCCCTGCACTACTGCCTCTGTGCCTGCACGTTAACAGATTTATGAGTTAGACAGAAATGCGTTACTCAATAAATTGTGGATGGAAAAACCTCAAGGACTTAGTGCCGGTGACAGGCATCTTTGGTCACACACGGGGGAGCGGAGCGCTGGGAGCCTGGAGAAGGCAGCTTGGAGCTGTGCCCAGGGCCTGGGCTGAGTCCCGGCTCAGTGCCCACTGCTGCCACTGCCTTGGTTTCCCACCCCCTGGGCCTCTGTGTCTGGCTCTGTCAAGGGGGTGTGAGTGAGGGGAGCACCTGCCTCCAAGGGAGCACCCGGAACAGCACCAGACTCCCCTGGCTGCTGGGTAGGGCTGGGGCCTTAGAGGCGATTGGCCACCTGGGCAGGGTTCTGGGAGCTGTCAGCGTCTGTGGGTCCTGGGCTGTGGGGGAGCTGGCTCCTTCCTGTGACCCCCACTGGCCTTTCCTTTGTCCTTGCCCCGTCTCCCTGCCTCTCTGTCCCTCCCCTGTTGGAGGCCCCTGAGCCTGATTTGGGGCTCTCTCCCCTTCTTTGTCCTCTGTTACTGTCCAGTCCAGGAGGCCGCTGTTCCTCCCCTGACCTGGGAGCCCTGGGGTCAGAGCCCTGGGCATCAGCATCCGGGGGCAGATGCCAGGGCCTGGCACAGGGCTCGGGTTCAGAGACAACTCTTTCCCGTGACTGAAGGAAGCTCCTTAGGCCAGGTCCATGGAGTGGAGTCCATCTGAGGACAGCATTATCACAGAGAAATGTTCACGAGTCAGGCAGCTCCCAGAACTGGAGCAGGTTCTGAGGCCCCCACTCCAGGACAGGTGCGACAGCGTTGCTGGACAACAGGAAGTGAGGTGGGGAGATGAGCACCAGGGCTCCAGTTCAGTCACCACACCTGCCAGTCGGTCACCTCTTAACTAGTTAATTGCTCACTGCCTCATCAATGAACTGGCTCTGGGGCCTTGTGCCACAGCCCCAGCCCCGTGGCTGTGATGCATCTGTTTGGGTTGGGAGTGTGGGCCCAGTTCCAGTGCCTGGTCCAAGTCCATGGCTTCCCGTGAATTTTCTTTAGCACCTGGCAAGGCTTCCTTGATTTCATTTTTTCATCCCTAGGTGGAGCAGAGGTCGGCTAGGTGACGTTTCATCACATGAGGGAAATCCGAGGGAAGGGTCTTGTTAGCATCTGAGTTCCAAGACTCTGTTCACCTTGGCTGCTGCCCTGGTCCAGGCTTCTCCAGAAACCAGGTAGGGGAGGCATCAGGAGCTGGGTGCAGGGTGGAGCCACAGGGCGTCTTAGGTGCTGGGATCCTCCCTTCTGCTCCCCCCAGACAGAAAGATCTGTCAACCATATGGGGCTTTAGGAGTGTGTGGATCCCAGATGAGTGAGTCTGAGCATGCATGGGCTCCACCTCCGAGTGGGCGGCACCATCAATCAGTGGAGCCTCAGAGACAGGAGGGCGGCAGAGGGAGGGCGGCAGAGGAAGGGCGAGCTGGGCTCTCCCAGCTTAGCTCTCCCAGCTCAGGGTCAGAACCCAGGTCCTGAGATTTCTGATCTGGAGCTCGAACCCGTGGACCCTGGGCTCACGGCCTGCAGCCTGAGTCCGAGAAGGACACCAGGGGGTCCAGGGTCCTGCGAGCTGGGTCTGCACCTGGCCCTCAGCGCTCCTGGTTCCCCGCATGCAGACAGAGCACTGGGACTACACAGCGCCATCACCAGGTGAACCCCTCCCCTGCATGGCTCTGTGTGCTGTGGTCTGGTCCCTGCAGAGGGTGGTGGGATGGATTCTGAATCCTCTGGGGACCTTGCTGGGGGCACTGCTGCGGGAGAGGCCGGCATGGGAGGTCTGCGGTTCGGGAAGATTCTGGTGGAGCCCAGGACAAGGCCCTCTGGCGTCCTCAGAGCGCCCTTAGATCCCTGCAGAGGGACGTGCAGACCCAGAGGGCGCCTGGGGCGTGGTGGACAGCAACCCCGGAGCCACCACTTGCACAGGCATCCACTGAGCAGCTGCACACCAACAGGGCCGTGGTAGCGGGCGACTCTTCCCACTCTCGCCCAGGATTGGAACCACCTGCAGGCTGGAAGCCACAGAGGCCTGGGCCTCTCCCCGGGGAGACGCAGGTGTTCCATATCAGGGAGAGTTTAGAGTGGTCACCTGGGTCCCAGGAGATGCTGAGCCTGGCCTTGCATTGGTTTGGGGGATCCGGAGTGTAGTTTGGGCAGAGCTGGGAGCAGGCCTGGGGCTGTGGGTGTCCTCCTGGGGCAGGGCGGCAGGACCTCTGATGTATCCCCACAGAACCTGTTTCTGTCTTCCCAAAGCCCGGTCTCATGACTGCACGCTGCACAGAGGGGGAAGCCGCAGGGCGCATGCTCCTGACCCAGCGCCCTGGGGAGTCTCCTTCCAGACCTCTTACTGCGCATCCGTGTGTCCAGTCAGGAGCTGAGGTCGCCGGGGTTGAGTACACAGGGCAGGGCCAGGCCACCCGGCTTCGAGTCCTGGTTCTCCTCTCCGGGCCTGGGAGTCCTTTGGTTGTGCAGTGTCTGTGTGGGGCCGGCAACTGTGAGGTGGACACAGGCTGTGTCCCTGGGTCCCTCGGCTGTCACAGTGCCCACGGGAACCGCCCCTTCCTGTCTCCACAGGGTGGTGTCTGAGCATGGACACCCAGGATTCGGCACGGTGCCGCTGGCTTCCCGTGAAATTAGCACCCGGTGAGGCTTCCCGAGATGTCCTTCTTCTGTCTAGAGGGAGAAAGGAGGTGACTGGTGACGTTTTAATTGACTCCCAGGGGTCTCAGAGCAGGCGTGCACACACGCTGCACACACAGCCCTGAGAGGTCTCTGGTGGACACAGCTGGGAGAGGGCGGGTTCATGCAGAGGCCGAGTATACATGGCTTGTTAAGAAGGCCGTGCCCCCGGCCCTCTGTGCGGCGGCACTGGAGGGCTCTCATCCCCACAGGCCAGCAGGCAGCATGAGCGTTGTCCCTGCAGACACTGGGGTGTGGGTGCTGGGGTCGCATTCATGGGCCCCCCCTCCCTGCAACGTGGTACATCGTGTGGCCAGGCCCGTGGGTGTCCTGCAGGATGCTGGGTCCTGGTCTCTGCCTGTGGCTGTGTGGGCAGCTGTGGATTCTGAGGTCCTGTCACGATTGGGAGGTCCTCGTGTGTCACCAACACCAATTCTTTGTGATTGCAAACACACTTTTTAAAAATAAATGTTTAAAAAGATGTATTTATTAGCCCGCATGGAGGCTCACTAGGCTAATCCTCCGCCTGCGGATGTGGAACCCCGAATTCTGTCCTGGTTGCTCCTCTTCCAGTCCAGCTCTCTGCTGTGGCCCAGGAGGGCAGTGGAGGATGGCCCAGGTCCTTGGGCCCTGCACCCACATGGGAGAGCAGGAGAAGCACCTGGCTCCTGGCTTTGGATCAGTGCAGTGCGCCGGCCATAGCGGCCTCTTGGGGGTGAACCAACAGAAAAAGGAAGACCTTTCTCTCTGTCTCTATCTCACTGTCCAACTCTGCCTATCAAAAAAAATTTTTTTTTTATTTATCATTTGAAAGAGTTAAAAAGAGATAGAGTGACAAAGAGTCTTGCATCCATCGGTTCAAATGCCATTTGGCAGCAGTGGCTGGAGCTGTGGTGATCGGAGACACGGAGCCAGGAGCTTCTTCCCAGCCTCCCATTGGGTGCAGGGGCCCAAGCACTTGGCCATCTTCTACCGCTTTCCCAGGCCACAGCATTGAGCTGGATGTGAAGTGAAACAGCCGGGACTCAAACCGGTGCCCATAGAGGATCCGGGCCCAGGCAGCAGCTTTAGCCACCACGCCACAGCACCGAGCCCAAACACTCCTTCTTGCCTGTCTTGTCTTTCATATCCCTTATTGTACGGAGCCTTCCTTTGAGGTATCACTCATGTACCGTGGACGTGACCCTGTGACGCGTCCCGCACACTGGTTCTAGGTGCACACCTGTCTCTATCGAGCTCACTGTGTGAGAGCTGGGCTCAGGGAGGCTGCTGATGGCGCAGTGACAGAGACACTGGATTCGGATCCCTTTCTTTCTCCCTGGCTTTTCTCTCCCCCACCAAGGGCGTCTGCAGACCAAGCTCCTGGGAGAGCTGAGGGAGGGTCTGAAGCAGGCCCAGTGAGCCTGAGTAGGAAGTGCTAACCTGGCCGGGGGCTGCTCCATCCTGGCTCTGTGGGCGCTGCTGGGGAATCAGAGCCCAGGGGATCCCACAGGGTGGAGGGCACAGGTGAGCCTGGACATAGGGTGTCTTGGAGGGTGCCCAAAGTGCACCCCAAGGCAGCACTGGACAGACAGGGTCTCTGCTATTTAGGAAAGTGTTGAAGGCTAAAAGGTCACTGCTTAATCAGCCCACCCAGTCTGCTCCACAGCTCAGGTCACAGCCTCTGTCCCCGGACGGGGACAGACACAAGGCAGAGTGATCCAGGGTCGTGCAGGAAGGGGCCCAGTGTCCCTGATCTTCAGTGGTTCAGGGCTGTCCTTGGGGACGTCCATCCACAGGCCCCTCCTCCTCCTGTGTGTGCAGAGACAGTGAGTTCTCGCATCTGGACGCCCATGTGACAGTCTGCCTGGGTTCCCTTCCCTGACACCAGAGAAGCAGAGCAACCCCCCGCCCCCAGGGGTGGGGGCTCATCCTCCAGGTCTAGGGGCTGCCTCCCTCCCCTACTGGCTTTCTGGCTCCCTGTGGAGCTGGGCCTCTGCCTCAGGCTCAGCTTGCATTCATAGCCTCAGCCCCACCCCTGCAGACCTAGGCTGTGGGCATTGGCCCCTCCTCTTACGAACGGGTGAACTGAGGCCGAGATGAAGAGCCAGGCCCCTCCCCAGTGAACGGTTCCTCCCAGGCCCAGGTGGCTGCTGGTTCCTGCCCCAGACAGGGAGCAGCTGGGGCAGAGCCTGGGCGTCAGCACCCGGGAGCAGCTGCCAGACCTGGGCCCAGGGGCTCAGTTTGGAAGGAGACAGCTCTACCTGGGGCAGAGGAACTTCCTTAGGCCAAGTACATGGAGTGGAGTGTGTGTGAGAAGAGCATCATACAGCGAAAATGATACCAGAACCAGGCGGCTCCGGACATGGAGCAGGTTCTGAGGTTGCTCATCCACGCCAGGTGCACAGCACTGCTGGACCACGGGACGTGGGTGCAGAGATGAGCGCCAGGCTCCAGGTCAGTGCCCACAGCTGCAGGGCGGCCTCGGCTGAACTAGGTAATTGCTCACAGCCTAAGTAGTGACCTGGCTACGGGGCCTTGTGCCAAGGCCACAGCCCGTGGCTGGGATGGAGCTGTCTGGGTCTGTGGGCCCAGTGCAGGTGCCTGGCCCTAGTCCGTGGCTTCCTGTGAAATTAGCACCTGGTGAGGCTTCCTGAGATGTCCTTCTTCTGTCTAGAGGGAGAAAGGAGGTGACTGGTGACGTTTTAATTGAATTATGCACGTCCAAGAGCAAATTCGTTTTTTAGGATCTCGGTTCTGCGACTCGTTGTTGACCTTGGGCCACTGGTGCTGGGCGTTGGTCCGGGTGCCACTGTGACGGGATCGGGGCCGGGAGTAGGAGCAGGGTGGAGCCACAGGGCGTCTGCGCACACTGGGCCCGCTCCCCTCCTGACTTGGGGACGGGAAAGATTGGGCAACCAGGGACAGCTGTGAGGTCTGTGGTTAGTCTGCGCACGCGTGGGGACCCGCCTCCGAGTGGGCGGCTCCATCCCATCAGGAGGAACCTGGGAGATACAGGCCAGAGGGAGGGTGAGCGCCTGCGCTCCCGGCGCTTGCGGGTCTCAGTTCTCCCACCTCCGGGGTCAGAACCCCAGGGTCTGTGGCTTTTCCACTCCGGAACTTGCACCAGTGGACCCGGAGCTCATGGACAGCGGCAGGAGACCGAGAAGGACGCCGGCGGCTCCCGGGTTCTGGGTCCCGCGGGTTCCGTCCGCGCCCCGATCCCAGCTCCCCTGGTTCCCGCTTTGCAGACGCCGCTCTGGGACTTGGCAGCAGCCGCACAGGTGAGCCCTTCCCTTGACAAACCCCTCGCTCTGCCCCGCTCTCTGCTCCTTGGGAAAGCGAGGCTGGAACGGATTCTGAGTCCCGTGGGGACCTGGCTTGGGCGCACTGATGCGGGAGAGGCCGGGCCTGGGATTCCTGAGGTTCTGGAACCTTCCACGTGGTGCGGTCCACAAGGACCTTGGTCTGGCATCTTCAGAGCGCTCTGTGGAGCCCTGCCGCGGACCCTGTGGAGGAAGAGGGTGCGTGGCTGGGTGGGCGGAGCCCAGGGAAGCTGCCCCCTTGCATGGGCGTCCGCGGACCTGGCTGCGCACTAATGGGAAGATGGTAGCGGGGCAGACTTCCCCACTTCCCCTTGATTAGAACCACCTGCTGGTTGGAAGCCATGGAGACCTGGGCACCTCCCAGTGGAGATTCAGGTGTTAAAGATCTGGATTAGTTCGTTTTAACCCTTGTGTCTCTGATCTTGGCCGAGTGAGGCTAAGGAACACGTCCTAGATCAAAAGCCATCACGTGGCATCTCAGCCCATTAGGGTTGGGGAGGCAGCGGCCTGGGCAGGAGAAATCTGTGTGGGAGCCCTGGGCTGGCCGTGGAGGGCGTTCCTGGCGGCGACGCCTCCCAGCCTTTCCGCCTGCGCCTGGGCTGCAGGAAGGGAGACTTTGCCTTGCCTTCAGCCTGGTGCGGTAAGAGCTCGGGCCGAGGAGGCCCCGTGGGCTCAGGACGGGCAGAACAGCGTCCCCGAAAGATTGAGAACACCCCGACTTTGTAGCGTTCGCCACACCAGTAACCACTCCCTCGACTGGTTGATGAAACACCAAACCTGCAGGGGCGCCGTGGTGAGAAAGCGTGTTCTGGAATCGGGCTTTCCTAAGAACCCCTCGGCGAGTTTCTGGGTTGGTGGTGGTTTTGGTTTTGTTTCTCATCACGCACTCACGTTGGTGAGACTGAGTTCAGGGAGAAGCTAGACTGACGCAGCGTCGGTGCAAGGCCAGACTGGCCTCAGGAGAGAGAAGTTAGCGGGAGGCAGGTGTGTGTGGCCAGGGTACAGGAGAATGTCCGAGGACGCGGCTGACAGCGAGCCGGAGCACATGGCTGTCTCTCCGCTGCCGCAGTCCTGGGCTGGCCGCAGGATCACCATGCGGGGATGGACTCGGAGCCGACCTCGGCTGGCTGGAGACAGTGTGCTGGGGTTGTCAGTGCGGTCTGTCCTGCACCTCGGGGAGGTGACCCGGGACCCCCGGGATGTGTCGACCCTTCCTAACTCGGGCCTCCGAGCAGCTGGTGTTGCCCAGCGAGTGACATCCGGGACCTGGGCGGCTGCCAGTGAGTGTGAGGTGAGACTGCACTCGGAGCCTTGGGTCTTTTGTTGCTGGTTTTCTCCTCTGTCACGGTCGCAGACCATCTGTGCAGGGCAGGCGTGTAACCTTCCCACGAGGTCCACGGAAGGTTCTAGGCTTGGGGACACGTGCTATCTGTTGTGACGGCTCGGCTCACATGGAGAGCGGGAGCGGCCGGGGGAGCTGGGTGGATCCGGGCATGGCTGTGCTCCAGTGAGTCTCTGTGCACCTGCGGTGGCTGCCGGCCGTGGAGGCACCATGGTTACTGACCCTGGCTCAGGGCGGCGGGCTCTTAGGCACTCACTGGTACCGCTCCTCACGGCCTATATACAGTGCACGGGAGCCCGTGTTGCACAGCGCACCTCCCGTTATGGGGACTTGTGTGAGCTTACTGGCTGGGGTGGGGAAGTTGTAATCCGGAATGTTCCAGCCTCAGGCCTTCACAATGTAGCAGACAGCATCAGCGTAGCTAGTAGGTGCCGAGTGAAAACAGCAAATGGTTTACCAGCCCAGTACCCCATCCTCTGCTCTTTAGACAATGTATTTTTGAGAGTGTCTGATGGTGGGTTTTTCTCTGTCCAGCGTTCTTGAGTCTGAATATTCACAAGTTCTCAAAAAAAATGGAATTCCTATTGTCTGCGTTTTTCCCCATACTGGCAGCTTTGTTCTGTAAGCATTCCAGAACTGCGATGCTTTATGAGGTGTTGTTTTTGTTTTTGTTGTTGTTTTTGGCCAATTACAGGTGAGAATTTACTGACTGTGCTGGCTATTTTTATTGCTTATAGGTTTTAAAAACTGGTCTTAATAATATGTTTCAAGGATTTATATATTTGAGTGGCAGAGTTGGAGAAGGAGAGACAGAGAGAGGTCTTCCATCTGCTGGTTCACTCCCCAAATGGCCACTAAGGCCAGAGTTGGGCCAATCCAAAGGAGCTTCTTCCGGGTCTCCCATGTGGGTGCAGGGGCCCAAGGACTTGGGCCATCTTCCACTGCTTTCCCAGGCCATAGCAGAGAGCTGGATCAGAAGAGGGGCAACAGGACTCTAACCGGTGCCCACATGGGATGCTGGCACCCCAAACAGAGGTTTAACCTACTGTGCCACAGCGCTGGCCCCTACATTAATAATTTTTCATGAGCTGTTTGGAAAGACCTGAGTAGTGAAGTCTTCTGTGTGTTAGTGATGGTAACAGTTGTCTCAGGTTGTTTTCTAATCGTTCCCGGGTGAACCTGCAGCAGGTTCTGGGTGAATGTGCATCACGATGCTTGCTTAGGGCCTGGCTTTCATGGGAGGATCAGTTGTGGGATTTCAGAACTGGACAGAGAGCAGGATTCTCCCACAGAAGGAGAAGGGGATGAGGCCATGCTGCCTGGCTGGTCTTCTCACCATAGAATCCAAGTCGTCCCCCCACAAACCCAAATGACGTCAGAGTCGCCTTTGTCATCCTCTGGAAGCCCAGATGGGACCGGCGTTGTGGCACAGCAGGTGGAGCTGCCGCTTGGCGGGGCCGCATCCCATATCTGAGCGCCGGTGCAAGTCCTGGCTGCACGGCTTCGTTCCAGCTGCTGCTATGTGCTTGGGACAGCAGCGGGTGACGGCCCAGGGACTTCATCCCTGCCATTCACCTGGAAGACTGGGATGGCGGTTCAGGCTCTTGGTTTTGGCCTGGGCTGTTGTGGCCATTTGGGAAGTGAACCAGCAGATGGAAGATCTCTGTGTGTCCCTCTCTCCCTCTCTGCCTTTCATATAATATAAAAATAAAATCTTGAATTAAGAAGTGGAAGTGAGGCCGGCGCTGTGGCTCAGCAGACTAATCCTCCGCCTTACGGCGCCGGCACACCGGGTTCTAGTCCCGGTTGGGGCGCCGGATTCTGTCCCAGTTGCCCCTCTTCCAGGCCAGCTCTCTGCTGTGTCCTGGGAGTGCAGTGGAGGATGGCCCAAGTGCTTGGGCCCTGCACCCCATGGGAGACCAGGAAAAAGCACCTGGCTCCTGCTATCGGATGAGCGCGGCGCGCCGGCCGCGGTGGCCATTGGAGGGTGAACCAATGGCAAAGGAAGACCTTTCTCTCTGTCCACTCTGCCTGTCAGGGCGCGGGCCCTGACCCCCTGGAGCTGAGCAGTCGCTGGATCTGGATCACAACGCAGACCGAGGAACAAGTGAAAAGCACGCAGGGGAATTGGACAGGCATGTGGAGGCCATCACGAGGGTGAAGCTGAAGGAAATGGCCAGCGCAAGAAGCCTTGGTGTTTCTGCTACAAACACTGATGGTCTCACAGCCGTGGTGACGCAAGAGGGGCTGCTGAGGTGGGGAGGCCGGGGATGGAAACACAGGGCCCCCAGAAGGCTGGTGGAAGACGCTTACGAGATAGATTCATCTTGGGGCAAAATTTGGAAATGCACGAAGCTGCAGTCTTGAATGTTCATGGAATTATCCATATGTGGATTTTTCCAATAAACTGATCTTTTAATTGTGCTTTTTTTTTTTTTTTAACAGCAGAGTGGACAGTGAGAGAGAGACAGAGAGAAAGGTCTTCCTTTGCCGTTGGTTCACCCTCCAATGGCCGCCGCGGCTGGCGCGCTGCGGCCGGCACACCGCGCTCATCCGATGGCAGGAGCCAGGTGCTAGGTGCTTTTTCCTGGTCTTCCATGGGGTGCAGGGCCCAAGCACTTGGGCCATCCTCCGCTGCACTCCCGGGCCACAGCAGAGGGCTGGCCTGGAAGAGGGGCAACTGGGACAGAATCCAGCGCCCCGACCGGGACTAGAACCCGGTGTGCCGGCGCCGCAAGGCGGAGGATTAGCCTGTTGAGCCACGGCGCCGGCCGGGACATGAGATTTCTTCAGACATCGTCAGATGTACCCCGGGGGGCAAAATCGGCCCTAGCCCGGAATTACTGACATCTCAACTCCGCAGCAAAAGGTCCCTGTGTGAGACGGGATCCAAGGTTACTTTGTTCTTTGGCACCAAGAGAAGACCCGAATGTCCCTGGAGTGTGGGCTCAGAACATGCTGGATCGGATGCTCCAGGGGGTGCTGAGAGTCAGCCTTCGAGAGCGCCTGTGCGTGATCAGCTCACGTCACACTGGGTGCTGGCGAGGGGCGAGGGGCGAGGGGCAGGCTTCCTGGAGCGGCGGCCCCGGGAGGCCGGCGGGGGTGGTGAGGAGCAGTCTGGCTGGGAGAGTGAGCTGCACGGGGCTCGGGGCCCTGCAAGGAGAGCTCCTGGGGCTCGCTGGGAGCAGCACCTGCTCCTCCTGAGACCCCACTCGAGCCTGCCATCGCTGCCTCACTGGTTTTGTGGTAAAGACTGACTGACTTACGGGAAAGGCAGCTGGAAACAGACAAACACACACCCACACCTTCCATGCCTGGCTCACTCCCCAAACGGCTGCAGTGATGGGGGTGGGGGCCGGGCCAAAGCCAGGAGCCTGAAACACCGTCTGAGTCTCCCATGTGGGTGCAGAGGCCCAAGCACTCGGCCATCTGCTGCTGCTTTCCCAGGCCATAGCAGGGAGCTGGATGGGAAGTGGAGCAGCCGGGACTTGAACCCGTGCTCACAGGGGATGCTGACATCACTGGCGGCAGCTTAACCAGCTGTGCCACAGCGCTGGCCCCACTGCCTCTCACTTTAAATAACTTTTTCTCCCGTAGAAAAGAAAAGCAGCATCCATGCACCTTGTAACACAGGTTAAAAGGAGGAAACTTGACGAGGTCCCCGGGCTCGTCCCTGCCAGCGTATTTCCTGTGGGGTTGGTGGCCGTGTGGCCGTCAGGCCTTAGGAAGACTCCTGATGGGGCCACTGGTTCCTGGGGGGCGGGGCACCGCTGGGAGGCCGCCTCGTGTCACAGGGAGTTCGCTCTGTATCTGGATGCAGACAGGACACGTCAGGATGTGTCTGCCTCCAGCCTGCGGCCTGGACTGGACCGTCCCAGCCAGCGGGAGCGTCTCTCCTCCCCAGCCTGCCCATCTGCGTGGTTTCCGTGGTGGCCAAAGGTGGCGTCATGACTGAAGCCCCGGGTCCTATCTGACCCTTCTTGTTCTTAGCCACCCCCATCCCGTCTGTTCCTTGGAGTTCTCTTTGCGCAGTCTCTTCCACCTGGACCCCAGCCCTCTGTGTTCCCAGCTGCTTTCCCGTCTCCCCCCTCTGTTCCTGACCTTCTTTCATGATCTTGACCCTGACATCCCATTGCTTTGCAATTTTTTGGGCTGCTTCATGCCTCAGGGAGCCCAGCGCAAGTGTGAGTTTGGCCTTTTATAGATGGTTCCCTGAGGCTCCCTCCTGCTCTCACTCCCACGCTCACACCCCTGCGCTGCCTGCTCCCTGGGGACGCTGCCTCTTCCTGATGGTGGGGCTGCCCCCAGGCAGCTGGCCCCGGGGCTGGGGGGCTCTTGTTCTCCTCTCTGGCTCCATACGTGTTGTCTGTCGCTCACAATGAGTAAATTTACGCCTCTTCCCACTTCCGTGTTCTTGTAGCTGGACACCACCACCCATTCTCCACTCCCTCCATGAATCTGTCTACACTTGATGAGTTGCTGTCACGTGGGTTCAAGGCCCCACCCTGACAGACGGGAAGGCATAGGGGAGTTGGCTCCCTGCTGGGCACAAAGAAGAGCCGGGGGACCAGGAGCATCTGCCGGAGGAACACACGAGAAAATCCTCCAGGTGTCTGCAGGGTGGGAGGAGGTGACTCTGGGTGAGCTGCCAGCTCGCCGGGGGGAGGGACGAGTGTGGACTGAAGCTGTGGGCACAGTGCCCCTGCCCTAGGTGACACTGCTTTCAAAGGGGCACTACAGGAAGGAGGACCTCTCTTTATTTTAGAGAAAATATCAAACATCTTTGGTTTTGCGCATCGGGTGGAATGTGCGCCCCCTGCTGGTTTCTCTGCAGGTGTGCAGGCTTTGGTTTTCCCAGATTGAACCAAGTTCCGTGGACGTGGAAGGCAGGAAACCCGTGAAGCCAGAGCCCGAGCGCACTCTGCAGGAGTGAGGCAGTCAGCCCCTCACGAGCTCAGGGGGCGGTGTCGGTCCATTTTGAGGAAACACTGTTAACTTCGCAGTCCTGACTTTTTCCCCCCCAAAGAAACCACTTACTGAATGCGTACAAATTTCCTAAGTACACCTTTAGGAATATAGTGATTCCTTCCCTCATCCCCGCCCTCACTCACAGCCCACCTCCACCTCCCTCTCCCATTCCCAGTCCCATTGTCCATTAAGAGGAAAAACTGTTCCTCGATATTCAAGGTAAAGGCTGTTCAAGTCGCTTCTCCAAGTGTCAGTTTCACTCCTACAGATTTCCTTGTAGGCGCTGCATTAGTTATCGCACATCAGGGAGAACATATGGTGTCTCTCCCTTTGGGACTGGCTTCTTGCACTAGGTATGATGCTTTCCAGATTAGTCCATTTGGTTGCAAAAGACTAGATTTCATGTTTTTTTTTGTTGTTGTTGTTTTTTTTACTGCTGTGTAGTATTCCATAAAGTACATATCCTATAATTTCTTTTTTTAATGACTTACGTATTTGAAAGTCAGAGTTACACAGATAGTAAGGCATAGAGACAGAGAGAGAGAGGGAGGGAGGGAGGATCTTCCTTCTGCTGGTTCACTTCTCAGTTGGCCGTAACAGCTGGAGCTGTGCCCATATGAATCCAGGAGCCAGGAGTTTGTTCCAGGTCTCCCACATGGGTGCAGAGGCCTGAGGACTTGAGCCATCTTCTACAGCTGGGACTCAAACTGGCGCCCATACGGGATATAGGCACTGCAGGCGGCAGCTTTACCCTCTGCCACAGCGCCGGCCCTGCATAATTTCTTTACCCAGTCTTCAGTTGACGGGCGTTTAGGTTGATTCCACGTCTCAGCTATTGGGAATTGAGCTGCAGTGAACGTGGGGGTGCAGATAGCTCTTGTATTTGCTGGTCTCATTTCCCTTGGGTAAATTCCCAGGAGCGGGATGGCTGAGTTACATGGAAGGTCTATATTCAGACTTCTGAGGTATCTCAAAACTGATTTCCACAGCGGTTTTACAAGTTTTCAGTCTTTACTTTTTAAAAGGGTTTTGCAGATCAGTTTTTTTTAAAAGAGATTGATTTTATTTATTTGAAAGGCAGCGTTGGGAGAGACAGAGCTCTTCCACCTGCTGGTCTCTCCCGACACGGCCGCAGTGGCCAGGGTTGAGCCAGGCCCAGTCCAGGGGGCAGGAGCTTCAGCAGTGTCTCGCGTGTGGGTGGCAGGGACCCGAGCACTTGGGCCATCATCTGCTGCTTTCCCAGGCTATGAGCAGGGAGCTGGGTCAGAAGCAGAGCAGCTGGGACACAAGGCAGCACTCAGAGGGTATGCTGGCTTGTGGATGGTGTTGATAAGCTTGTGTATGAGCTGCACCCGCGATGCCACAGCGCCGGCCCCGAAAGCTCAGCCTTGATAAACTGTTCCTGTCTGGGTGACTTAGGTATCTTGCGCATCAGAATCTCTTCTGGGACAACCCCTGCGCCTGCTCAGTGAGCTCTCCGAGGTTCTGCCCAGTTGCACACTGTGCTCCAGGCTCAGCGGCCTCCAGCACAGCTGCCGCGCGCCCCTGCTGGGAGCCAGAGCCCTGGTAACTGCTTCCGTGTTCCTTGGCGCTCAGGAACCCAAGGTCCTCCGGGGGGTTTCTCATTCATGGGACCCACCCACTTTGCATCCGGGCCAACTCCACCCCTAAATGCTGGTGTGGGGGAAGGAGCCGCTCGGCTGGTCTCAGCCTGCCTGCCGTGGCTGTGTGTCACGTGTCGAAGCCAGGACGTGTTCTCATCTGTACGTGGAGATGATCGCCATGTACCGCGTGCAGGTTTTGTTGTGTTTCTAAGGGGAGTCCTGAGGCTCACGGCAGTGTGAACAGCTTGGCCTGGCACCTGCACACGGTGGAGCTCAGAGAGCTTGCTGGGCTCAAGTGGCAGCTGCTTCTCTAGGGTTTCTGTGGGTCAGTGCAGAGTGTGGCCCTATGGGAAGGAAACAGATAAACCTGTCCCCCCATTCCCAGTGAGGTCATCTGTCTGTTGTTGCCATTAAAAAATAGCATGAGCTGATTCTAAAACCAGCATAGTTACTTTAGTTAATATCTTAGGTTTCAGATAAGACCACAGGTTTTTTGTTTGTTTTCAAACATTTATTTGAAGGGGGGGGGGGTGTTAGAGAAAGGGAGGTGGAGAGAGATTTGCCATCTGCTGGTTCACTCTGACATGGCCTCAATGGCCAGGGCTGGGCCAGGCCGAAGCCAAGTTTCCCATCTGCATGCAGGGGCCCACGGACTTGGCCCATCTTCTGCTGCGTTCCCAGGTGCATGAGCAGGGAGCTGGGTTGAAAGTGGAGCAGCTGGGACTTGAACCAGTGCCCACGTGGGATGTTGGCATTGCAGGCAGTGGCCTCACCTGCTGTGTCACAACACTGACCCCAGGTTATAGGTTTTACTTTGTTTTAAAGAATTATTTATTTATTTGAAAGTCAGAGGAGAGGGAGGGAGGGAGGGGTCTTCTGTTTGCTGGTTCACTCTGCAGTTGGCAACAGTGGCCGGAGTTGCGCCAATCCGAAGCCAGGAGCCTTTTGTGGGTCACCCATGTGGGTGCAGGGACCCAAAGACTTGGGCCATCTTCTGCTTTCCCAGGCCAATGCAGAGAGCTGGATTGGAAGTGGAGCAGTCGGGTCTCAAACCGGCGCCCATATGGGATGCCGGCGCTTCAGGCCAGGGCATTGACCCGCTGCGCCACAGCGCTGGCCTCAGGCTGTAGATTTTAGGTGCCTAGGAGTGAATATTGGTTAGCCAGCCACCAGTAATATTTTAGATTCTGTTTTTGGAAATAGGCAGTGAGAGAAAAAGAGATCTTCTGTCTGCTCGTCACTCCCCAGATGCCCACGACATCCTGAGTTGGGCCAGGCCCAGTAGGAACCAGAAATGCATCCAGGTCTTTCCCGTGGGGAGTATTTGAGCCACTATCTGCTCCTTCTCAGGGCAGGCATTAGTAGGAGATTGACAGGGGAGGCGGGACTCAATCCCAGGTACTCAGATAGGGGATGCAGGTGCCCACGTGGTGGCTTAGCTCACCATGCCTCAGCCTGCCCCTGACAACTTACCACTATATGGCTGTTTCAGAGGGAGACAGACTGTTACATACATACACACACACACACACACACATACACACACAGAATAAATATGAATCTTCCGCTTACTCGTTCATTCCTCAATTGCCCACAGTAGCAGGGTCTGGGCCAGGCTGAAAGTGGGCCCCCAGAACTTAACTTTGGCCTCCCCATGGGAGGTAGAGCCCCAGTTCTCAGCCATCATCTAAGGGTGCCCCTTAGCAGGAAGTTGGGATCAGAAGCAGAGACAAGGACGTGATTCAGCACATGGGGCTCCCAGATGCATGCCTGCTTTCTTACCTTCAAACGTGAGCTTTTAGCATTTTCCCTGCCCCAGGACGTCTCTGATGAAAGCAAGGATGGGCATCTCCATTCTGGAAATCCAAAATCTGAAATGTGAGCGTGTGTCTTTATGAGTAGTGTGCTGGATTGCATTGGGGTGCTCCACTGGCCAAGTCGATGGAAAGATTTTCTTTTCTTTTCTTTTTCTTTTTTTTTTTTTTTGACAGGCAGAGTGGACAGTGAGAGAGAGAGAGAGAGAGAGAGAGAGAGAGACAGGTCTTCCTTTTTGCTGTTGGTTCACCCTCCAATGGCTGCCGTGGCTGGCGCACCGCGCTGATCCGAAGCCAGGAGCCCGGTGCTTCTCCTGGTCTCCCATGGGGTGCAGGGCCCAAGCACTTGGGCCATCCTCCACTGCACTCCCAGGCTACAGCAGAGAGCTGGCCTGGAAGAGGGGCAACCGGGACAGAATCCGGCACCCCAACCGGGACTAGAACCCAGTGTGCTGGTGCTGCAAGGCGGAGGATTAGCCTGTTGAGCCGCGGCGCCGGCCACGATTTTCAATAATCTGAGAAACTGGCATGTGAGACATTCCCAGGTCCAGACGTCTTGGTTCAGTGCCACCAGCTTGTGTGCCAGCCCACCCTCCTGTGCTCTAGGGACACGGCTACCCACTGGCCCAGTGGGAGGTGAGCCACGCTCACGTCGGCTCCCACGCGCCCGTCTCTCCAGTGGTGTCTGCGCTGTTCTCATTGTAGAGCAACACTGCTGGGCGCCACACGTGCCACAGACAGAACAACGTGCTCAACCACGATCCCTTCTAAAGTGACGGCCGCAGTAGACGGCCCAGCAGGACTGTGTACAGGGACGGCCGGGCGCCGTGTCTGCGCTGACCCACGCGGTGGCCTTGGTGACAAGGGGCACTGGGCACCTGGAGTGCAGCCACTGTGATGGAGGAGCTACGTTTGGTTTTAATGTGTGTAGCCACCTATGGCCCGCAGCGACTGCAGTGGGCAGCACTGGTCTAGAGTGGTGGTGGAGAATCTTTGGCGGGGCTTTTAAACCTCCCAATGTGGAGGCCACGCCGAGGACGAAGTCAGGCTGTCTGGGCGACACTGTGCATCAGCCTTCCTGGTGGTGCACAGGAGACTGAGGAAACGCTCGTCTGTCTTCTAAGACAAACGGCACGATTCAGTCACAGAATTCAGTTATTTTACAGGATTGATGGGGCCCCTGTGACATTCTCCCTGTAGCAGTTTCCCAGTCATTAAAAAAAAATGATAGGTGATCCCTTTGACTCTTAGATCTATCAGTGTGATCAATTGTGAACCGAAATTGATCACTTGAACTAGTGAGATGGCATTGGTACATGCAACCTTGATGGGATTGTATTGGAATCCCCTGGCACAATTCTAACTCCATCATTTGGGGCCAGTCCGATTGAGCATGTCCCAAATTGTACATCTCCTCCCTCTTATTCCCACTCTTATATTTAACAGGGATCACTTTTTTTTTTTTTTTGACAGGCAGAGTGGACAGTGAGAGAGAGAGACAGAGAGAAAGGTCTTCCTTTTTGCCGTTGGTTCACCCTCCAATGGCTGCCGCGGATGGTGCGCTGCGGCCGGCGCACCACGCTCATCCGATGGCAGGAGCCAGGTGCTAGGTGCTTCTCCTGGTCTCCCATGGGGTGCAGGGCCCAAGCACTTGGGCCATCCTCCACTGCACTCCTGGGCCACAGCAGAGGGCTGGCCTGGAAGAGGGGCAACCGGGACAGAATCCGGCGCCCCGACCAGGACTAGAACCCGGTGTGCCGGCGCCGCGAGGCGGAGGATTAGCCTGTTGAGCCACGGCGCCGGCCAGGGATCACTTTTCAGTTAAAATTTAAACACCTAAGAATAATTGTGTGTTAATTACAGAGTTCAACCACTAGTGCTAGAATAAAAAAAAATACTAAAATGGATAAAGTATTACATTGTACAACAACAGTCAGCACAAGAGCTGATCAAGTAACTGTTTCTCATAGTGTCCATTTCACTTCAACAGGTTTCCCCTTTGGTGCTCAGTTAGTTATCACCGATCAGGGAAAACAAATGACATTTGTTGCTTTGGGACTGGCTTAATTCACTCAGCATGATGTTTTCCAGATTCCTCCATCTTGTTGCAAATGACCAGATTTCATTGTTTTTGACTGCTGTATAGTATTCTATAGAGTACATGTCCCATAATTTCTTTATCCAGTCTACTGTTGATGGGCATTTGGGTTGGTTCCAGGTCTTAGCTATTGTGAATGGAGCTGCAATAAACATTAATGTGCAGACGGCTTTTTTGTTTGCCAATTTAATTTCCTTTGGGTAAATTCCAAGGAGTGGGATGGCTGGGTTGTACGGCAGGGTTATATTCAGGTTTCTGAGGAATCTCCAGACTGACTTCCATAGTGGCTTAACCAGTTTACATTCCCACTAACAGTGGGGTTAGTGTCCATTTTTCCCCACATCCTCTCCAGCATCTATTGTTGGTAGATTTCTGAATGTGAGCCATTCTCACTGGGGTGAGGTGAAACCTCATTGTGGTTTTGATTTGCATTTCCCTGATTGCTAGTGATCTTGAACATTTTTTCATGTGCCTGTTGGCCATTTGGATTTCCTCTTTGGAAAAATGTCTATTGAGGTCCTTGGCCCATCTCTTAAGTGGGTTGTTTGTTTTGTTGTTGTGGAGTTTCTTGATCTCTTTGTAGATTCTGGTTATCAACCCTTTATCTGTTGCACAGTTTGCAAATATTTTTTCCCATTCTGTCAGTTTCCTATTCACTTTCCTGACTGTTTCTTTTGCAGTACAGAAACTTCTCAATTTGATGCAATCCCAATAGTTAATTTTGGCTTTGAGTGCCTATGCTTCTGGCGTATTTTCCAAGAAGTCTTTGCCAGTACCTATATCTTGCAGGGTTTCACCAATGCTCTCTAATAATTTGATGGTGTCGGGTCGTAGATTTAAGTCTTTAATTCATGTTGAGTGAATTTTTGTGTAAGGTGAAAGGTAGGGATCTTGCTTCATGATTCTGCATGTGGAAATCCAGTTTTCCCAGCACCATTTATTGAACAGACTGGCCTTACTCCAGGGATTGGTTTTGGATCCTTGATCAAATATAAGTTGGCTGTAGATGTTTGGATTGATTTCTGGTGTTTCTGTTCTGTTCCATTGGTCTATCCATCTGTTTCTGTACCAGTACCATGCTGTTTTGATAACTACTGCCCTGTAGTATGTCCTGAAATCTGATATTGTGATGCCTCTGGCTTTTTGTTGTACTAGATTGCTTTAGCTATTCAAGGTCTCCTGTGTCTCCTTATGAATTTCAGCATCATTTTTTCCAGATCTGAGAAGAATGCCTTTGGTATTTTGATTGGTATTGCATTGAATCTGTAAATTGCTTTTGGGAGAATGGATATTTTGATGATATTGATTCTTCCAATCCATGAGCATGGAAGATTTTTCCATTTTTTGGTATCATCTTCTATTTCTTTCTTTAAGGTTTTGTAATTTTCATCGTAGAGATCTTTAACGTCCTTGGTTAAGTTTATTCCAAGGTATTTGATTGTTTTTGTAGCTATTATGAATGGGATTGATCTTAGAAGTTCTTCCTCAGCTGTGGCATTGCCTGTGTATACAAAGGCTGTTGATTTTTGTGCATTGATTTTATATCCAGCTACTTTGCCAAACTCTTCTATGAGTTCCAATAGTCTCTTAGTAGAGTGTCTTGGATCCCCTAAATAAAGAATCATATCATCTGCAAAGAGGGATAGTTTGAGTTCTTCCTTCCCAATTTGTATCCCTTTAATTTGTTTTTCTTGCCTAATAGCTCTGGCTAAAACTTCCAGAACTATATTGAATAGCAGTAGTGAGAGTGGGCATCCCTGTCTGGTACCAGATCTCAGTGGAAATGCTTCCAACTTTTCCCCATTCAATAGGATGCTGGCCGTGGGTTTTTCATAAATTGCTTTGGTTGAATTGAGGAATGTTCCTTCTATACCCAGTTTGCTTAGGGTTTTCATCATGAAAGGGTGTTGTATTTTATCAGATGCTTTCTCTGTGTCTAGTGAGATAATCATATGGTTTTTCTTCTGCAGTCTGTTAATGTGGTGTATCACGTTGATTGTTTTGCGAACATTGAACCATTCCTGCATACCAGGGATAAATCCCACTTGGTCTGGGTGGATGATCTTTCTGATGTGTTGTTGCACTCCATTGGCCAGAATTTTATTGAGGATCCTTGCATCTATGTTCATCAGGAATATTGGTCTGTAATTCTCTTTCAATGCTGCATTTTTCTCCGGTTTAGGAATTAAGGTGATGCTGGCTTCATAGAAAGAATTTGGGAGGATTCCCTCTTTTTCAATTGTTCTGAATAGTTTGAGAAGAATTGGAGTTACTAGTGTCTGCTAATACTAACTGATAGAACCAAAAAGGGAGAGAACGTTCCAACATGGGAAGTGGGAGACACAGCAGACTCATAGAATGGCAGATGTCCTAAATAGCACTCTGGCCTCAGAATCAGCCCTTAAGGCATTCGTATCTGGCTCGAGAGCCCATGAGAGTATTTTAGGCATGGAAAGCCGAAACACTCTGGAAAAAAAAAGAAGACCTAAATGAAAGATCTCTGGGAGTGAGATCCCAGTGAAAAGAACGGGGCCATCAAAGAAGGAAGTACCTTTCTCTGAAGGGAAGAGAGAACTTCCACTTTGACTGTGACCCTATCAGAATAAGATCAACGTCGGCGAACTCATGCCTAGAGCCTAGGGAGATTACTGACGCCATAAACAAGAGTGTCAGATTGTTAAATCAACATCAGGAGTCACTGTGTACTTACATCTCATGTGGGATCTGTCTTTAATGTGTTGTCCAGTGTGAAGTAATGCTATAACTAGCACTGAAACAGTATTTTTACACTTTGTGTTTCTGTGTGGATGCAAACTAATGAAATCTTTACTTAGTATATATTGAATCGATCTTCTGTATATAAAGATAATTGAAAATGAAAAAAAAAAAAAGCCCTTGGTGTTAAATTGGAAATTGCATAGAAAATTAATCAATTAAAAAAATATCATGTAGGATCTCTGTCCTTAATGTGCTGTACATTGTGATTCAATGCTATAACTAGTACTCCAACAGTATTTTTCACTTTGTGTTGCTATGTGAGGGCAAACTGTTGAAATCTTTACTTGATATACAGAAGATCAGTTTAGTACATATTAAGAGAATTGAAAATGAATCTTGATGTGAATGAAAGGGGAGAGGGAGCGGGAAAGGGGAGGGTTGCAGGTGGGAGGGAAGTTATGGGGGGGAGCCATTGTAATCCATAAGCTGTACTTTGGAGATTTATATTCATTAAATAAAAGCTTTTTAAAAAAAGATAGGTAGCATTACCCAGAGAACGAGAGACAGAGATTGTCCACGTGCTGTTTCACTTCCCAAACAGCCACAATACCAGGACCTGGGCCAGGCTGAAGCCAGGAGCCTAAACCCCATCTGCGTCTCCCACCTGCTTTCCCTTTTAACAGGGAACTGGACTGGAGTGGAGCAGCTGGGACTTGAACTGGCCTTCCAAAATGTAATCACAAGTGGTGATGAGCTTTCTATGCCATGATGCCACTCTCAGCCCCGATCCTCTTTTGTGTATAAGTTTATCACTGCCTCTCCCTCTAGGGCAGATGCCTCTGTGCGCGTCCCGGGCTGTCATGAGTGCACGCTGCGTGCTGGCAGTCTGCCATGGGTCGAGGCAGGAACGAGTCTGCCCTCGTGTTAGACCGTGTTTGGAGTCTGCAAACAGAAGTCTCCATCAGGACTGAAGAGAAAAAGCAGTTCGTCAACCCTGATTATAAACCGAGCGTGCTTCCTGCCTGCTCTCAGGACCGGTGCCCCCTCCTGAGCCAGGCCGACTGATGAAGGGACCTCCTCCCGCCCAGCTGCCTGTCAAACAAAATCCCTGACTCCCTGTGGCCACGTGCTGCATGTGATTCTTACATGCTCTTTTTTTTTTTTTTAAGATTTTGTTTATTCATTTGAGAGGTAGAGTTACAGAGAGAGGGAGAGACAGAAAGGTCTTCCATCCGCTGGTTCACTCCCACGATGGCCACAGTGGCCAGAGCTGGGCTGATCCAAAGCCAGGAACCAGGAGCTTCATCCAGGTCTCCCATGTGGGTGCAGGGGCCCAAGCAGTTGGCCCATCTTCCTCTGCCTTCCTAGGCCATTAGCAGAGAGCTAGATTGGAAGAGGGGCAGCTGGGACCGGAACCAGAGCCCACGTGGGATGCCGGGGCCGCAGGCAGAGGCGTAACCTACTGTGCCACAGCACTGGCTGCATTTTACCATTAGGATCCTGTAGTGAGCTAGGAGAGTGTAGGTTGCTGAGAGCAGGAAGGACCAAGACTGAGGGTCTCATCTACCCCAGGGGCTCCTCAAAGGGAGGACCCTAGCCTCCCTAGGGACCCCGGGGCTTCCATCACATCGCAGTGCCAGGCCAGATGAGCGCCTTCGGTCCGTCAGGGTCAGCTCTGTTCTGTCTCCGGGAGTTTGTTCTGCCTCCCCCGGTGGAATTCCTGTCTCCGGGAGGCTTTGTCGCCCGCGGTGGTTGCACTGGGGCACATCTTCAGGTGGCTTCTTCAGAAGAGACCCATGGCAGGTTTTCCTCGGACTTCATGTATCTGCGAGTGTCTTATGGTTCCCCTATTCTTGATAATTTGGGTATAAAATTCCAGGTTGAAAATCATCCTTTGAGCATTCTGAAGGCATTGTCCTGTGGATTCTTCACTGTCACCTTTCTTGTTTTCAGAGAAGCGGACTCTGCTAAAGTTGTTTAATTATGTCGTAATGAAGGGCCACACACACATCTTTATTGAAAATACAGATCCATAGGAACTTTCAGAGCTAGGACAGAGGTCCCATACAGATCCGTCACCCTCTTCTCCCTGTGGTTAGGTGTCACATCACTGTAGCACAATAGAGATTGATACTGGCCCACTCTATGGAATTCTGTGCTGTTTTGTAGCATTTGTAGATGAATGTAACTGTATTTGTGATACAAAAACATTCTGTCACCACAAACCTCCTTTGGTCTACCCTTTTATAATCACAGCTGTATCCTTACATCCCAGAATCCTAATCACTGTTCTCCATCTGTACACTTTTGTCAATTTGAGGTTATAATCGTGGATTGAATTAGGTTCCCCCTGGAAAGGTACCCTGAGCACAGAACCCTCAGTACTTGAGAACGTGATCTTGTTGGGAAAGAGAATCCTAGGTGGCTGGCGCTGTGGCGTAGCGGGCAAAGCCGCCACCCCCTGTGGCGCCAGCATCCCATATGGGCGCTGGTCCAGGTCATGGCCGCTGCACTTCCACTTCCGATCCAGCTCTCTGCTGTGGCGCAGCTCTGGCCATTGCAGCCAACTGGGGAGTGAACCAGCAAATGGAAGACCTCTCTCTGCCTCTGCCTCTCTGTAACTCTGCATTTCACATAAATAAATCTTTTTTTTTTTTTTTTTAAAAAAAGCAAGACTCCTTTAGATACAGCCAAGGTAAAATGAGCCTGGGCTGGGCCCTACCCAGTATGACTCCAGTCCTTACGAAAAGGGATCTGGACAGACACAGATGTGCACAGAGGCCAGGAGATGTGCAGACAGGGAGAAAGCCATGAACTTGACTTCTGCTGCCACAAGCCGGGGCTGTGTGGGCTACTAGGAGACAGGAGCGGGACGGGCACTGCCCTAGCACCTGCATAGGGAAGGCCCAGCCTCACTGCTGACTTCTAGACTCAGGACTGTGACGCACTAGGCTTCCGTCCTCTGCCATTCAGTTCATGGCACTCGGCTGTGTCAGCCCGGAGGGAAACGTCCGGCACGTGACGGCCTGAGACGGCCTTGCCTTTCCCACTGTCGTCACGTCCCGGGATGCGGTTTGTGCACTGGCGCCTTGACCTGGGCTCCCTGGGCCCTCCTCTCACAACACAGCGTGTCCATGTAGTGTATTCTGTCATTTTAATACTGTTCTCTGTTCTTTCAGCTTTTCTTTTTCTAGCAGTACTGCAGGTTACTTGAATACCACTTAGAATTCGATTATGCAGTATCTGTACTTTTTTAATTTTCAAAGGTGAAAATGAAATCCTTGTCCATCTTGAAAGGCAGCGTTTCAGCCCATCTGTGCAGCTCAACCTGATCACATCTGGCAGTTAGCAGTGCCATTTTCTTAATGTTTGAAGGCTGTCCGCTCCTCTTGCAGTTCTCCATCCGGTACAGAATACGTTCCTGGAAACGAGGCACCCCACCGTCGAAGACTGGACCTTGTTTCTGTGACCTAACTATTTTGCTGCTGCCACATCTCTCCTCACTGCCCCCACTGGCAGCCCCCTGGTATCAGTGTTCTAAGATCTCTTTAAAAATGTCTGCATCTAAGAAAGAATTGCAGCATTTGTCTATGTCTGGCTTCTATCACTTAGCATAGTGACTTTCTGCAAGTGTCTGCTTTTCATGTTTTCTGGAGGAGTAACACTCCCTGTGTCTACGAGCCAGTTCTGTTACGCGTTCCTCATCACTGGATGCCTGGGCTGGTGCTGTATGCTGACCCCTGGAAACAGTGCTGCAGTGAGCCTGGGGGTGGGGCCTCCTCTGGTGCACGAGCTTCACTTCCTTCAGGTGGTTGCCCAGAAGTGGAATACAGGCGCACAGGGCAGGTCAATGTTAATGTGCGATACGGTCTCCAGATTGTTCCACGTGGCGACCATGGTGTGCACTCCTAGCAGCAGTGTGAAGGCCCCTGTGTTCCACATCCTCACCAGTATTTACCTTTTGTGTTTCTGTTAATAGCCATGCTAACTGTAGTGAGGTATCTTCTCAGAGCAGTTTGGATTTGCATTTCCCTGATAATGAAACTTTTTCATGTCTGCTGGCCATTTTTCTTTGAGAACTGTCCACTTAGATCATTTGCCCATTTCGTAACTGGGCTTTTTTTTCTTCTTAGCTCTTTGTACACTGTGGATATCAATCCTTTGTCCAATGAACAGTCTGCAAATACCATCTCAGCCAGTTAGCTGTTGTCGGCTGTGCAGAAGTTGGATTAAGTCCTAATTTCTATTTTTGCTTTGAAATGTTGTGTGCAAAATATTGTCACCTATGATGGCAGTTTAAAGGGCTTCTGTCTGCTCTGAGCAGTCTCACACTTTCAGCGCTCAGGGTTTAGTCCTCAATCCATTCTGAACTGAGGCTTGATTAGGGTAAGAGATGGGGCCAGGAGCCGTCACCTGTATCCCGGTGCACTCTGCCCAGGCGCACTCTGACTGCGCTTTCTCTGTTTTGTGGAAAATGAGTTGGTTTTAGAGGTGGAGGTTTGTTTCCAGGGTCTATGGTCTGTTGCACTGGTTTATGTCGTGTTTTGTTTTGTTTCTTATTTATTTGAAAGGCAGAGGTCAGGGAGAAAGGTACCTTCGATTTGCTGGTTTACTCCAAAATGCCCACGACTGGGGCTGGATCAGGCTGAAGCCAGGAACTCGATCCTGGTCACTCATGGGGGAGGCGGGGGCCCGGGTATCTGAGCCATCTTTTGCTGCCTTCCCTGGAATGTTAGGGAGCTGAGAAGCGAAGTAGCTCTGATCCAGACAGGCGCTCTGACCCGGGCTGTCAGCACCGCGAGCAGCCGCTCAGCCCACGGCGCCACGTGGCCCCGTGTGTGTCTCACCAAGCAGCCTGGTGCTGGTATGAGTAACAGCCCTGCGGCAGGTCTGGCAGTTGCTGGAGTCGTTCAGGGTGTGTTTGCTCCCATGAGCTTTAGTGTTGTTCTCCCTAGTTGTGTGAAAAGTGCACTGGGATCTCAATGGGGATTGCACTGAACGTGTAAATAGCTTTGAGTAGTGGGAACACTGTATTTTTTAAGAGCTTTTCTAAGTATTTGGGAGGCAGAGTTGCAGAGAGAGGGAGTGACAGAAAGGTCTTCGATCCGCTGGTTCACTCCCTAAATGGCCACCAACAGCGGGAGCTGGGCTGATCCAAAGCCAGGAGCTTCGTCTGGGTCTCTGTCACATGGGCGCAGGGACCCAAGCCCTTGGGCCATTTTCCACTGCTTTCTCAGGGCACAGCAGAGAGCTGGGTCAGAAGAGCAGCAGGTGGGACTTGAACTGGTGCCCATGTGGGTGAGCTGGCGCTGCAGGCAGAGGCTTAGCCTACCGCACCACAGGGCCGGACCCAAACATTTTAGTAATGTTCTTCAAATCTGTGAGCAGGGGAGTCTTTTTTAGTCTTTATCAGTATCTCAGCACTCTTTTAACTTCCTGTTTGCATTTACTCCTCCATAATTCTTCTTGGTGGCTTTTGTAAGTGTCCCCAATTGCTCCGTTTGTAATGCTGTTAAGCATGCAATTAAAAGCTCCTGTGGCCAGCTGCGGCACAGCAGGTAGAGCTGCCACCCGCAGCGCCGGCATCCCATGTGGGCACCAGTTCATGGACTGGCTGCTGCTCTCTGATCCAGTGCTCTGCTGTGGCCTGGGAAAGCAACAGAAGATGGCCCAAGTCCTCGGGCCCCTGCCCCAGCGTGGAAGACCTGGGAGAAGCTCCTGGCTCCTGGCTTCGGATCAGCCCGGCTCTTGTTGTCACGGCCATTTGGGGAGTGAACCAGCAGATGGCAGACCTTGCTCTCTCTGTGCTTCTCTGTAACTCTGCCTTTGCAATAAGTAAATCTTTTTTAAAAATTCAATTTTTTTGCTTACTTGTGTCCTGCAGCATTACTGAATTAAAAACTCAACCCAGTGAGTCAGAACTGATTAAGGGTTTCTGTCTATGCGATCAAATCATCTGCAAACAGGAATACTTGACTTACTTCCTCCTCTGCTATTTGTTGGCCTCTCATGTATTTACGTTGCTTAACTGTCGGTCCGGACCTTACAGGAAATGCTGTAAGCTCTTTCCCATTCACGATGATGTCGCCCCTCTAATGTGTTCAGGTTCTGATCGTGAATGCATGTGGAATTGTCCTGAACGCTTTCTCTGAGTCTACTGAGATGACCCTAGGATTTCTATCCTCCCTTCTGGTGGTGCTGCACATGTATCTTAGCAGTTTGTGAACGCTGAGCCATCACTGCCCCCACGGGCCAGAGCCCCCTTGACCCGGGGATGCTGCAGACACGGTGCTGCCTGTCATTGGCTGGTGTTTTTGTCGAGACTCTGTCCGTCGATGTCATCAGTGATATGGGCTGGTTTGTTTCGTGCCCTTGTCTAGTCTGGGAGTCCAGGCCCTGCTGGACTCACACACAGAGTCTGGAAGGTTTCTCTCCCTTGGTTTTGTTCTAGTCTGTCTCAGAGGATCTGGTGTGTGTTCTTCCTCACCAGGGAGGCCGTCCAGCCTGGGCTTCTGTGTGCGGGAGACTTGATGACCGACTCGAGACAGGAGCAGGAGCGGGCTGGCTTCCACTGCCAATGCCCTTGGAGGGTCCCAGGCTTTGACATACGTGCCTGCCAGATTGCATTGATTATCGGCATTTCCTTTTTTAATAGAAGGCTTTTATTTAATCAATATAAATTTCATAAGTACCACTGTGGATTATAGCGGTTGTCCCCCCAACATTTGCCCTCCCAACATTTACTTTTTTCAAACAAGTTAAAATAAAACCTCTGGCAGAAGGAACACAGGAACCAAGTGTTCAGAACCTACAGCGCAAAGGCGAGCTGCTGTCCACGTCTCATCTCGCAGGACCCCGAGTCGGAGCAGGGAACACAAGGGCTGCACCCCTGCCCACCGCGGTCCCACCGCCTGCGCCCCTGCAAGTCGCTGCTCAGTGCGTGAACCACACTGCACCTTCCAGGTGAGTCCTGTGGGCACGGGGGCCAGGAGAGGCCGTGCTCACTGCAGGCCAGAGGAGGGAGCCGGGGTGCGGGCCGGGCCGGTGTCCATGCGCTCACTCTCCTGAGATGGTGCGGGAAGCAGAGTTAGAGCTGAGACCGTGAGGTCTGCTGCCCTTGGGCATGTTCTCCAGCAGCCCTGGGAGGCACCACGGGCTAAAACCTGTTAGCCGAGGCCATGAGGGAGGACAGTGCTGGCCAGGCCTCCCACGCTGCCTCTGTTCCCGGCTGGTGCCTGCAGACACCGCCTTGCGAAGGGAAAAGAGCCCCGGTTGGAGAGGTAGATGCTGGCGTGCGCCAGGCAGCAGTGTCCTCATCACCGAGGAGGCTCAGAGGCGAGCGCTCAGTGACCCTGGCCTGGCTCCCTGCCCCCAGTGCTCAGACCCAGGACCAGGACGCCACCCCCCACAGGGAGGGCCTCAGGGTCAGGCGCTCAGGCAGGAGAGGCTGGGGCTGAACCCTGGGCTGAGAGCGGGAGCCCGAAGGCTCTGCTCCCACGGGGATGGTGTCTGTCCCTCAGCTGTTCCTGGTCCACGTTGGAGTCTGTATGAGGGCAAGCACACAGCGGACACGTTGTTGCTGACAGAGGTGTGGCCTCACAGAAGGGGTTCTCGTGCGCGAAACCCTGCCAGCCCCGGTTCCCACTGCTGTGGCCTCTAAACTGTCCCCAGGATGCAATTCCCGGTCTGGAAGCTGGGAGCGCAGGTACACCCAGCACAGGCTCCCTCCAGCCCGGAGAAAGCCCAGTCCTTGGGTGCGGCCTGGACACAGTTAACCTGTGCTGATCTGAACTTCTCCACCTGACAGGGGAGCGAGGGGAGGGCCTTGGTCTGGCAGCAGCAGGGGGTGCTGTCCCTACCTCGGGGCGTCGTGTCTAGTGGTGCGCACAGATGGGACCTGCTGGGCCCCCGTGTGACTCCTGTGTTCCGGAGCATCTGCAAGGGAGGAGGATGGGGGTCACAGAGGGGCCCACGGCACAGTCTCGGGGACCCCCCCCACCTCCTCCTGTTCTCTGAGAACCCGGGCTGGAAGGACAAGAGGCACGTGGACTGGAGGAGAAACCGCTTTCCCAGCCTCCCCAGCATCCCAGGTCCTGCTGGCCTCGGGTGGGGTGGGGGCTGCAGACCCCTCACGCATCAAGGCCCCTCCTCTGTCGCTGGCAGCAGGGCTGGGTGCTGGGGGGACACTGAGCCGGAGCCTCTGTTAGCTGCGGGTCTGCTGGACTGGACGAGGGGGCCAGAGGAGACTCGGACCATTCAGCTCACAGATGGAGCCAGTAGCTGGGGCAGAGGCCGTGCCTCACAGCCACACTGAAGACTTCCCCACGGTCCCATGTCCTTGAGCGCCGAGGCCGGACACAGCTGCAGAGACCAGGAGCGTGGGGCGCAGCAGGACGCCGGGGCTGTGTCCAGAATCCGGTGCAGCATGAGCCTCCCTCCATCTTGCCTGGGCAGCTGCAGGCACACAGCCAGGGCTGCTGGGCCGACACCAGCACCTGGGACTGCACGTGCGGGCTGCTCCCCTCGGCTACGGTGGCCCCAGTGCGGGCCTGGGCTGGTACCACTGCAGGGACGCCCCGGCCTGACCCAACCCTAGGCCTCCCCCTCCGCAGCAGCTTGGCATTGGGCCACCCCAATTGCAGGTGTTCAGCTCAGACAAGGCCACAAGGCTCTGGAAACGAGCTTCCACGCCGGTCCGCAGGGTCTTCCGGAGCCATGGTCGGCACGGACGGCTGTTGCGAGCCTGGAGTCTGAGCTCAGGATGCCCCAGGCGGGGGTTCTATCGCCAGCCCCAATCCACACTCTCTCTATCCCTCCAGGCAGGTCCCCCGCGTCTCTGGGCCTCCTGTGTGACTGGTTGCACATTGGAGAGCCAGTGCACAGTGGGTGCTGTGGGACCCCTCTGCCTCCTCCAGCACGAGGATACAGGTCCAGGGAGGGCAGATGGTGTGAAGGTGAGGGGTGCAGGCCTGGTCAGTCCCTCTCCTCTCAGGACCAGGGCAGAGAGAACCTGTCCAGCCTCAGCCACACCTGAATGCACCTCCCAGCTGCCCCTCTCTGTGGCCAGCAGTGTGACAGCCCCGACTCCTGCAGTCCCTGCCTCCCAGGACTGGGGCCCACACCACCCGCTGGTCCCAGCACTCCTCTATCCCTCAGCATCATCAACGTGCAACAGGACAAAGCCCGCAGGGACAGCAGCTACGTGAGGCCGAGTGAGACTCACCTCCGCCTCACGGTGCCAGCGTCCTCTGCAGACAGCGGGCCTGGCCTGGAGCAGCCCGGCCGTCACGCTGCCCAGGTTGGTGAGGGTGCGAGCCCCCCCTGCAGCACCAGGTGTTGCTCCACGTGGAGGTTCAGGGTGCAGCCGCGCTCCCTCCTGGCCCATCCTGGTCGCATCCTGGCTGAGCTTCCAGCTGCCTCCTGGTCCTGGTGAAGTGGAGCCGATGAAGCCTTGTTCCTCAGGCTCCGGGAAGCTGGCCCACACTGCTGTCGGCCCGGCTCTGCATCTTGGAGGCTTGGGCAGGGGCCAGTGCTGGGGGCGTAGTAGGCTAAAGCCTCCACCTGTGGCACCAGCAGCCCCTCTGGGCACCAGTTTGTGGCCCAGCTGCTTGGGCCCCTGGACCCACACGGGAGAACCATAAGTTCCTGGCTTCAGATGGGCTCAGCTCCAGATGTTGCCGTCATTTAGGGAGTGAACCAGCAGAGAGAAGACCTGTCTGGCTCTGTCTCTCTCCCTCTCCCTAATAAACAAACACCAAGGCCCACAACTTGGGCTGAGTACAGGGACCAGGGCTGAGTGTAGACCCTGTCCTCTTCGTCGGTAACAGCCTCTCCCTGTGCCTGGGAAAGCAATCACCTCGCAGGGATTCCCACCCACCCCAGCCTCGAAAGCTCAGTTCCTGAGGGAGTATTTCCAGGTCTGCTACCCAGAGAGGCCGGCTCACCTTGCTAGAGTGGAGCAGCAGCTCGCAGGAGTCCAGCCAAGGTACCTGTTCTCCTCCAGTTTGCTCGCCTTGTCCTGTGAAGAGGGCATGAAACTCAGCCTGGTCCCATCCCCCACGGGCAGCACAGAGCCCAGGGCCCCACGGTGCTCTCACGCCTATGCAGGAGGGCAGTGGAGACATGGGGGCACCCTGGCCAAGTTGAGAGTCCCCAAGTTCCCTGCGGGAGCCTAGGTCCCTCTCATTTCTCACCTGGGACCCAGGAGGGCACCCGGAGCAGGGAGGGGAATACACCGTGGGAACCGCTCAGTGCAGGGCTGGGGTGCACACCTCCAAGGCCTCAGAGCGTGCTGTCTGTGATGGCAGCCACAGTGCCCGTGAGCTCCGTGCAGAGGGCCCACAGTCCATGCCCTGAGGCCCCCAGCGAGTTCTCCTTGGGCCCTGCAGCTCCTGCTCCTGCCAGGTTGGAGGGGGAGCTTCTGGCCATCAGCTGCGTCTCCCAACCTGCATGAAAGGGCAGCCTCTTCCCGGGGCCACGGGCGCTCCCTCCCAGGGTGCACAGCCTCCTCCGGGGGCCACGGGCGCTCCCTCCCAGGGTGCACAGCGGCGCCTGGCTTCCTGAATGGCCTCCCCGTTAGAGTCTATAAAACGCTCTGGGCTTCCTGTGCTGGGCACCAGCACTGATTCCCAACTGTTGGGCCCCTCGGATGACAGGAGAGGGAACAGGAGGAGAAGCAGCAGCGACACCAGTCTCACCTTGACCTCCGCGCCTGGCACCTGCTCGAGAGACAGCCCCCTCCTCAGCTTCTGAAAAACCAGCTGCCGCCCTGCGGGAGGTGGACGGGAGTTGGGGGGGGGGGGGCTGGAGGGCTTTCCGGGAGCTGCCCCGCCTCTCTCCCCCAGGTGAGGGCCACGCTCCTTGCAGCACTGCAGCACGGCAGCACCTGGCCCTGCCCCAGGCCTCTCCCAGGGAGGCAGACTTCGCTCCTGCTGCCCCAGGCCGGCCTCTGCAGCAGACAGTGTCCATGACACCTACTCGACCGTGGCGGCTGGGCTGCTGCAGACTCCAGGACAAGGGAGCACCGGAGTCTCCTTGCTGCCCTGCGGAAAGAGCAGGGAGGTCATACCCCCAGCAGGGGCCCCGCAGTGCTGCACGCGTGACCTGACAGCCCACACCAGGGCTCACTTCCTGGAGCCGGGGTTCAACGCCCAAAGTCTGAGGATGCCTCTCACAACCCCCAGGGTCAGGCATTTGGATTCCAACCCGCCCCCGGCCCCTGGACCTGCATCCTCAACACCCCAGGGCCCTGCTCTTTCGTCTCATCCCAAGTTGTAGCCTGGATTAGTCCCCAGAGACCTTAGCAAAACACGAATACAACTCAAGTAACTCCCTGGGGGTCAGGGTGGGGACGCAGCACAGTGCACGCAGCCCGCGCCGGTGATGCTGGCATCCCATGTGAGCACCAGTTCGAGCCCTGACTGCTCCACTGCTGATCCAGCTCTGGTACAGCCTGGGCGAGGAGAAGATGGCCCAAGTCCTTGGGCCCCTGCACCCACATGGGAAGACCCAGAGGAGGCTCCGGGCTTCAGATCAGCACAGCGCCAGCCGTTGCAGCAAATTAGGAAGTGAACCAGCGTATAGAAGACCATTCTTTCTCTCTGTCTCTCTGCCTCTCTCTCTGTCTCTAACCCTCTCTCTCTCCTCTCTATGGCTCGCTTCTCTCTCTGCCCCTCTCCCTCTCCCTCTCAGCCTCTGCCTCTCTATCTCATTCTCTCTGCTTTTCTCTCTGCCTCTTTCTCTCTACCTCTCTCTCTCTCTCTTCGTCTCTGCCTCCTATGCCTATTCTCTCTGTGCCTCTCTCTGTCTGCCACCCTCTATCTCTGTCCCTCTCTCTTTCTCTCTCTGCCACTCTCTCCTTCACTCTCTGCCTCTCTCTCTGCCCCTCTCTTTCTCTCTCTCTCTCCCTGCCTCTCTCCTTATCCATCTCTGCCTCTCTCTCTCCCTTTCTGCCTCCCTCCTTCACTCTCTCTGCCTCTCTGTCTCTCTGCCTCTCTCTCTCTCTCTCTGTCCCCCCCCTCTACCTCTCTCATTTCTTTCTGCCTCTTTCTCTCTCTCTATGCCTCTCTCTCTGGTTCTCTCCTCTCTGCCCTTCTCTCTGCCTCTCTCTGTCTCTGCCTCCCTCTCTCTGCCCCCTCTCTCCCTCTTTCTTTCTCTATTTCTATGCCTCTCTCTCTCCCTGCCGGTCTCTCTGCCTCGCTCTCTCTCTCTATCTATGCCACTCTCTGTCTTTCTCTCTGTCTGCCTCCCTCTCTCTGCCCCTCTGTCTCTGCGTCTCTCTATCTCTCTGCCTCTCCCTGCGCATCTCTCTGCCTCTTTCTCTCTCTATTTCTATGCCTCTCTCTCTGCCCCTCTCCTTCTCTCTCTCTCTCCCTGCCCATCTCTCTGCCCCCTCTCACTCTCTGAGTCTCTCCTTGTCTCTGCCTCGCTCTCTCTACCTCTCTCCACCTCTCTCCTCCTCCTCTCTCTCCCTGTGTCTCTGTCTCTCTCTCCCTTTCTGCCTCCCTCCTTCACTCTCTCTGCCTCTCTCTGCCTGCCTCCCTCTCTCCCTTTCTCTCTGTCTCCCTCTCTCTCCCTCTCACTCTCTGTGTCTCTCCTTCTCTCTGCCAGTCTCTCTGTCTCTGCCCCTCTCTCTCTCTGTCTCTCTCCTTCACTCTGCATCTCTTTCTCTATGCCTCGTTCTCTCTCTCTATGCCTCTCTCTGCCTCCCTCCTTCTCTCTCTCTGGTTCTCTCCTCTCTGCCCTTCTCTCTGCCTCTCTATCTATTTCTATGCCTCCGTCTCTCTGCCCCCTCTCTCCCTCCCTCTCACTCTCTGCGTCTCTCCTTCCCTCTGCCTCTCTGCCACTCTGCCTCGCTCTCTCTGCCTCTCTCCTTCTTTCTTTCTCTCTCTATTTCTATACCTCTCTCTCTCTGCCCCTCTCCTTCTCTCTCTCTTTCCCTGCCCCTCTCTCCCTCCCTCTCACTCTCTGCGTCTCTCCTTCTCCATCTCTGCTTCTCTCCTTCACTCTGCCTCTCTCTCTCCCTTTCTCTCGATCTCTCTGCCTCTCTCTCTGCGCCCCTCTGTCTCTCTGCCTCTCTCTCTCTCTGCCTCTCTCCCTATCTATGCCACTCTCTGCCTCTCTCCCTTTCTGTTTCTCTCTCTCTGCCCCCCCACCTCTCATTTCTTTCTGCCTCTTTCTCTCTCTCTCTGCCTATTCTCTCTGCCTCCCTCTCTCTCCGCCTCCTCTCTCCCTCCCTCTCACTCTGCGTCTCTCCTTCCCTCTGCCTCTCTCTCTGCCTCCCTCAGCCTCTCTCTTGCCCTTTCTCTCTCTCTGTCTCTCTCTCTCTACCTCTCTCCTTCTCCCTCCCTCTCACTCTCTGCGTCTGTCTCTCTCCTTATCCATCTCTGCCTCTGTCCCTCTCTGCCTATTCTCTCTCTCCCTCTCTCCCTGCCACTCTCTATCTCTCCCTCTCTCTCTCCGCCTCTTCCTCTCTCTCTCTCTCTGCCTCCCTCCCTTTCTCTCTCTCTATTTCTATGCCTCTCTGTCTCTGCTACTCTCTCTGCCTCTCTCCTTCTCCATCTCTGCTTCTCTCCTTCACTCTGCATCTCTCTCTCTGCCTCTCCCTTTCTGCCTCTCTGTCTCTCTCTCTCTCTATGCCTCTCTCTGCGCCCCTCTCTCATTTCTTTCTGCCTCTTTCTCTCTCTCCCTTTGTTTCTCTCTCTATTTCTATGCCTCCGTCTCTCTGCCTCTCTCTTTCCCTGCCCCTCTCTCTGCCCCCTCTGCCTCTCTATCTGCCGCTCTCTCTGCCTCTCTCTCCCTTTCTCTCTCTGCCTCCCTCTATCTCTACGACTCTCTCTCTGCCTCCCTCCTTCACTCTCTGCCTCTCCCTGCGCATCTCTCTGCCTCTCTCTTGCCCTTTCTCTCTCTCTCTCTCTCTCTCTGCCTCTCTCCCTCTCTGCCCCTCTCTCTGTCTCGCTTCTCTCTCTGCCTCCCTCTCTCCCTTTCTGTTTCTCTCTCTCTGCCTCTTTCTCTCTCTCTCTGCCCCCCCACCTCTCTCATTTCTTTCTGCCTCTTTCTCTCTGTCTGCCTCTCACTCTCTGCCTCCCTCCCTCCCTCCCTCTCTCTCTCTCTGCCTCCCTCTCTCTCCCTTTGTTTCTCTCTCTCTATTTCTATGCCTCTCTCTTTCCCTGCCCCTCATTCTCTGCCCCCTCTCTCCCTCCCTCTCACTCTCTGCGTCTCTCCTTCTCTCTGCCACCCTCTCTCTCTCTCTCTATTTCTATGCCTCTCTCTCTGCCCCTCTCCTTCTCTCTCTCCCTGCCCGTCTCTCTGCCTCTCTCTCTGTTCCTCTCTCTTTCCCTGCCTCTCTCTCTCCTTCTCTCTCTCTGCCTCTTTCTCTCTGCCACTCTCTATGCCTCTCTCTGCCTCTCTCCTTCACTCTGCATCTCTCTCTCTCTCTGCCTCAATCTGCCTCCCTCCTTCACTCTCTCTTCTCTCTCTGCCCCTCTCTCTCCTCTCTCTCTGCCTGCCTCTCTGTCTCTCTCTCTCTCTCTATGCCTCTCTGTGCCTATTCTCTCTGCCTCCGCCTCTCTCTCTCCCTTTCTCTGCCTCCCTCTCTCTCCCTTTGTCTCTCTCTGTATCTCTCCTTCTCTCTGCCACTCTCTCTCTGCCCCTCTCTCTTTCTGTCTCTGCCTCCCTCTCTCTCCCTTTGTCTCTCTCTCTGCCTGCCTCTCTCTATGACTCTCTCTGTATGCCTCTCTCTCTGCCTCTATCTCTCTCTCTGCCTCTCTCCTTCACTCTGCATCTCTCTCTCTGCCTCTCTTTCTCTGTCTCTCTGCCTCTCTCTCTCTGCCTCCCTCCTTCACTCTCTGCCCCTCGCCCCCCTCTCTCTGCCTCTCTCCCTCTCTGTCTCTCTCTGCCTTCCCTCTGCCTTTCTCTTTCTCTGCCTGCCTCTCTCTCTCTGTGCCTCTCTCCCTTTTTCTATTTCTATGCCTCTCTCTCTCTGCCCCTCTCCTTCTCTCTCTGCCCCCTCTCTCCCTCCCTCTCACTCTCTGCGTCTCTCCTTCTCCCTGCCTCTCTATCTCCCTCTCTCTCTCCCTCTCTCCCTTTCTGTTTCTCTGCCTCTCTCCCTCTGCCTCTTTCTCTCTCTCTTCCCCTCTCTGCCTCTCTGTCTCTGCCTCTCTCCTCCTCCTCTCTCTCTCTCTCTCCCTCCCTCTCTACCTCTCTCTCTGCCACTCTCTATGCCTCTCTCTGCCTCTCTCCTTCTCCATCTCTGCTTCTTTCCTCTCTCTCTGCCTCTCTCCTTCTCTCTCCCCCCTCTCTGCCTCCCTCTCTCTCTCTCTCTGCCTCCCCCTCTCTTCCTATTCTGCCTCCCTCTGTCTCTTTCACTCTCTATGCCTCTCTCTGCCTCTCTCTCTACCACTCTCCTCTCTGCCTCTCTGCTTCTTTCCTCTCTCTCTTCTTCACTGTGCATCTCTCTCTCTCTGCCTCCCTCTCTCTCTCCCTCGCCCTTTCTGTCTCTGTCTCTGCCTCCCTCTCTCTTTCTTCCCCTCTCTGCCTCTGTCTCTGCCTCCCTCTCTCTCTCTGCCTTTTTCTCTGCCTCCCTCCTTCTCTCTCTCTGCCTCTCTCCTCTCTGCCCTTCTCTCTGCCTCTCTCTGTCTGTCTCTGCCTCCCTCTCTCTCCCTTTGTCTCTCTCTCTCTGCCCCCTCTCTCCCTCCCTATCACTCTCTGCGTCTCTCCTTCTCTCTGCCTCTCTATCTGCCACTCTCTCTGTCTCTGCCTCGCTCCTCCTCCTCTCTCTATCTCTCTGCCTCCCTCTCTCTCCCTCCCTCTCTGCCTCTCTCTCTGCCACTCTCTCTGCCTCTCTCCTTCTCCATCTCTGCTTCTTTCCTCTCTCTCTGCCTCTCTTCTTCACTGTGCATCTCTCTCTGCCTCTCCTTCTCTCTGCCTCCCTGTCCCCCCCTCTCTCTGCCTCTCTCTCGCCCTGTCTCTCTCTCTGCCTCTTTCTTCTCTCTGCCTATTCTCTCAGCCTCCCCCCCCCTCTCTCTCTCTGCATCTCTCTATCTCTGCCTCTTTCTCTCTCTCTGCTTCTCTCCCTATCTCTCTCTGCCTCTCTCTCGCCCTGTCTCTCTCTCTGCCTCTTTCTTCTCTCTGCCTATTCTCTCAGCCTCCCCCCCCTCTCTCTCTCTGCATCTCTCTATCTCTGCCTCTTTCTCTCTCTCTCTGCCTCTCTCCCCCGCTCTCTCTCTCTGCTTCTCTCCCTATCTCTCTCTGCCTCTCTCTCCCTCTCTCTCTCTCTGCCTCCCTCCTTCACTGCCTCTCTCTCCCTTTCTCTCTCTGCCTCTCCCTGCACCTCTTTCTCTCTGCCTCTCTCTCTCCCTTTCTATCTCTGCCCCTCTCCCTCTGCCTCGCTTCTCTCTCTCTGCCTTTCTCTCTGCCCCCCTCTCTGTCTCTCTCATTTCTCTCTGCCTCTCTCCCTCTCTATGCCTCTCTTAGCCTGCCTCTCTCTCTCTCTATGACTCTGTCTGCCTCTCTCTCTCTGCCTTTCCCTCTGCCCCTCTCTCTGCCTCGCTTCTCTCTCTGCCTTTCTCTCTCTCTATGCCTCTCTCTCTGCCTATTCTCTCTGCCTCCCTCTCTCTCTCTCTGCCTCTTTCTCTCTCTGCCTCTCTCCCCCCCCCACCTCTCTCTCTCTGCCTCTCTGTCTCTGCCTTCCCCCTTCACTCTCTGCCCCTCTCTCTCTGCCTCTGCCTCCTTCTTTCTCTATGCCTCTCTCTCTGCCTATTCTCTCTGCCTCCCTCTCTCTCTGCCTCTCCCTCTCTCTCTCTGTCTCTCTCCTCTCTGCATCTCTCTCTCTCTGCCTCTCTCCCTTTCTGCCTCTTTCTTCCTCTCTCTCTCTCTTTCTTCCGCTCTCTGTCCCCCTCTCTGCCTCTCTCTCGCCCTTTCTGTCTCTCTCTCTGCCTCTGTCTCTGCCTCTCTCCCTCTCTATGCCTCTCTCTCTACCACTCTCCTCTCTGCCTCTCTCCTTCTCCATCTCTGCTTCTTTCCTCTCTCTCTCTGCCTCTCTCTCTCTCTGCCTCTCTCTCCCTCTCTCTCTCTTTCTTCCTCTCTCTGCCTCACTCCCTCTGTCTCTCTCTGCCTCACTCTCTCTCCCTTTGTCTCTCTCTCTCTGCCTCTCTATTTCTATGCCTCTCTCTCTCTCTCTCCCTGCCCGTCTCTCTGCCCCCCCCGCCTCTCTCTGTCTGCCTATTCTCTCTGCCTCCCTCCCTCCCTCCCTCTCTCTCTCTCTCTCTCTCTCTCTCTGGTTCTCTCCTCTCTGCCCTTCTCTCTGCCTCTCTCTCTGTCTCTGCCTCCCTCTCTCTCCCTTTGTTTCTCTCTCTCCCTCCTTCTCTCTCTCTCTGTCTCTGCCTGCCTCTCTCCTTCTCTCTCTCTTTCCCTGCCTCTCTATCTGCCACTCTCTCTGTCTCTGCCTCTCTCCTTCTCTCTCTCTCTCCCTTTCTGCCTCTATCTGCCTCCCTCCTTCACTCTCTTTCTCCCACCTTCACTCTCTGCCTCTCTCTCTATCTGCCACTCTCTCTCTGCCACTCTCTGTCTCTGCCTCTCTCCTCTCTCTCTCTCCCTTTCTGCCTCTATCTGCCTCCCTCCTTCACTCTCTCTGCCTCTCTCTCTCTCTGCCACTGTCCCTCTCTCCCTTTCTGTCTCTCCCTTTCTGTCTCTCTCTCTCTGCCTCTATGCCTCTCTCTGTCTCCCACTCTCTGCCTCTCTCCTTCTCTCCCCCCCCTCTGCATCTCTCTCTCTCTGCCTCCCTCTCTCTCTCTCTCTGCCTCTCTCCTCCTCCTCTCTCTCTGCCTCTCTCCTTCTCTCTCTCTCTCCCTGCCCCTCTCTCTGCCCCCTCTCTCCCTCCCTCCTTCACTCTCTCTGCCTCTCTCTCTCTCTGCCTCCCTCTCTCTCTCTTTCTGTCTCTGCCCCTCTCTCCTCTCTCTGCCTCTCTCCCTCTCTATCTAGGCCACTCTCTGCCTCCCTCTCTCTCTGCCTCTCTCTCTCCCTTTCTGTTTCTCTCTCTCTCTGCCCCCCCCACCTCTCTCATTTCTCTCTCTGTCTGCCTATTCTCTCTGCCTCCCTCCCTCCCTCTCTCTCTCTCTCTCTCTCTCTCTCTGGTTCTCTCCTCTCTGCCCTTCTCTCTGCCCTTCTCTCTGCCTCTGCCTCCCTCTCTCTCCCTTTGTTTCTCTCTCTGCCTCTCTCTCTGTCTCTGCCTCTCTCTGGTTCTCTCCTCTCTGCCCCTCTCTGCCTCTGCCTCTCTGTCTCTGTCTCTGCCTGCCTCTCTCCTTCTCTCTCTCTCTCTCCCTTTCTGCCTCTATCTGCCTCCCTCCTTCACTCTCTCTGCCTCTCTCTCTCTCTGCCACTGTCCCTCTCTCCCTTTCTGTCTCTCTCTGCCTCTCTCCTTCTCTCTGTCTCCCACTCTCTGCCTCTCTCACTCTCTCCCTCTCCCTCTCCCTCTGCCTCTCTCTCTCTCTGCCTCTCTCTCTCTCTCTCTGCCCCCCCTCTCTGCCTCTCTCATTTCTCTGCCTCTCTCCCTCTCTCTGCCACTCTCTCTGGCTCTCTCTGCCTCTCTCTCTTTCTCTGCCTCCCTCTCTCTCTCCCTCTCTGCCTGCCTCTCTCCTCTCTCTGCATTTCTCTCTTTCTGCCCCTTCTCTCTTCTGCCTCTCTCATTCTCTCTGCCTCCCTCTCTCTCTCTCTGCCCCTCTCTCTCTCCCTGCCCGTCTCTCCCTCCCTTACTCTCTGCGTCTCTCCTTCTCTCTGCCTCTCTCTCTGCCTCGCTCTATCTCTGCATCCCTCCTTCACTCTTTCTGCCTCTCTCTCTTTTCCTCTCTCCTTCTCTCTCTCTGCCTGTCTCTGCCTCGCTCTCTGTCTCGCTCTCTCTGCCCTTCTCCTTCTCTCTCTCTTTCTGCCTTTCTCTCTGCCTCTCTCTCTGCCCCCCTGGCTCTCTCTCTGCCTCTCTCTCTCTCCGTCTCTCTCTCTGCCTCCTTCCTTCACTCTCTCCCTCTCTCTCTCTGCCTCTGTCTCTCTCTGTCTCTCTTGCCTCTTTCTGCCTCTCTCTCTCTGCCTCCCTCTCTCCCTGCCCCCCCGCCTCTCTCTCTCTCTCTCCTTCTATCTCTGTGTAACTCTGACTTTCAAATAAATAAATCAATCTTAAACAGAACTGTTACTCCTGGGCTCGTCAGTCAAGGACCTCCACAGATTGGCCTCTGTTCTCACTAGCTCCCCACTGTCGGCATCCCCACCTGCTTCAACCCCTCCACTGCTCCCAAACCTCCTTTCTGTTGTTGTTCACCTGGAGCTGGACAGCACGTCCTGTCTGGGCCTGCCGCGGTGTTGCTCTGGCCCTCAGCCACACTGCGCTCTCGGAGCCCAGGACAAAGTCCTTTCTGTCCCCACGGGCCAGGTGCAGGAGCTTCCTGAGACTCCAGCCCCTCTGGGAAGACGCTCACCTCTGTCCCCCGTTGGATCACAGCATCCTCCATCAGTGGCTCTGTCCCACCAGCACCCAGCATCCTGAGGCCATCTCTGGGCCCCACTGCCCCTGCCTGGCACCCGCTAACAGAATTCTGCATTTGTGACTCCACATCACGCAGGGTAGCAGTTACAGAGTAAGTACACAGGGCTCGTCCTGCACAGAGCGGGGCCTGTGCGAGGCCGTTCAGAGGGTCCGCTGTAAGAACACAGCGAGCTGGGCCCTCGGCATCTCCAGGACAGGGAGTGCTGGGGGGGTGTCAGCAGGGCCCCACAGCAGTGCAGCTGGGCTCGCACAGGCCACTGACCTTACAGATGAGAAGGGCGCAGCCTGGGCGGGGACAGGAGACCTCACAGGGCGGCAGCTCCTAGCTCGCACACTGCCAGACAGTCCTGAGCTGAACACCTGCAGGAGCCCCAGGGGGAGTCAGTGGAGCCCAATCCCTTCCCCGAGGGGAGGCCACACCTCACAGAGCCTTTCTCACCCCACTGACCGCCTGTGGTGCCCACCCTGGCCATGGCCTTCCACTCCTAAGCCTTCCCTACCTCTGCCTCAACTCCTGTGCCTCAACAACCCACCTAAGGCTAATCCTCCGCCATAGGCGCGGGCACACTGGGTTCTAGTCCCGGTCGGGGCGCCAGATTTTGTCCTGGTTGCCCCTCCTCCAGACCAGCTCTCTGCTGTGGCCAGGGAGTGCAGTGGAGGATGGCTCAAGTGCTTGGGCCCTGCACCCCATGGGAGACCAGGAGAAGCACCTGGCTCCTGGCTTCCATTCAGCGCAATGCACCGTCCGCAGTGCACCGGCTGCGGCAGCCATTGGAGGGTGAACCAATGGCAAAAGGAAGACCTCTCTGTCTTTCTCTCATTGTCCACTCTGCCTGTAAAAAAAATAAATAAATAAAACAACAAAACCCCACCTAAGACTGCACCTTCTCCAAATGCCCCATGCGCCAGTCCAATCTTCCTGGAATGCCCCTCTCTGCACCCACACAGGCGTCTCCATACTCTGCTGGGCAGGATCACACCCTGTTTCTGTCCACGTCCGCACCGTGAGTGTCGCTGGGCAGAGACTGTCGAGTTCAGCTCTAGGCTTAGCATCTAGCAGAGGAGCAGCTCCCACACACAGGTGGCATCAGCTGGTGGTGGTGGTGCCAGGATGAGGTGTGTGGGGAATGGAAGCGTGCCCAGCACACAGGCTGTACCGACGGGAGGCTACAGCAGCGCGGCGCGAACTTCACCACCTGTGAGGGAGACAGGGAGACGTTCCTGCTGACCCCAGACCACAGTCTAGGCCGTCTGTCCGCTCACCTTCTCACAAACCTAAAACAGTCTGGAAGCCACAGGAGAGCTCGTATCTTCACTACACCTGCCAACCCCCCAAAAAAACCAACAGCAAACTCCAGCGTCTAGCACCGTCAAATACTCTAGAGTAAGAAGTTGTGATATAAAAGGGAAGAGGGCCCTCAGAGCGAGCCCCGCTGCCACCGCCGACAGCTGGCAACATCACCACTCCCTGCTGACCACTGACCCCCAGGGGACACCTGGCGCACCCCGCCCTGGGGAGCGCTGACCTGCCTGCACATGGACGCTCCATGGGCCTGTGCTCTGTGCCTGCCCCTGGGGGTGCACTGCAAACCCTGGCTCAGCACCAGCCGGCCCACAGGAGGGAGCAGCAGGCAGCACCGTGGTGTGCAAGGCCAAGGTGAAGGAGCGTCTCCGAGTCTCCCCCCAGCGACAACTCCCAGGTCTTACAGGGCAGTGCCTCCATGGCAGCCTGAAAGCAGCCGTTAAGGAAGCCTGGCTCGTCCACACTCTCGCGATGAGGCAGCCACACTTTCCAGCCCACAAGCCTTCCAAAGCCATCAGCGCGAGCTGTCCCTGCAGTGTTGAGAAGCCACCTGCAGAGAGCCACGTCAGGCATGGAAAAGGGGACCCGTGTCAGCCAAGCCTCACCCAGTCGTCTTCCCGCACCCTGCGCGGGAGTCACGGGCGCAGGCACAGCCAGAGAGCACACTTCACAGCCGCACAGGGAGGCCAACGAGCACAGCGCCCGTGACCTCAGCACCGGATATAAAATAATCCTGATTCACTGCGATTCCCACTGCACTGTTTGCTTCTGCAGGCACGCCCAGGGTCATCTCGGTGCATCCTGGGCTGTCGCCAACACCCTTCCAACACGCAGCAGGAACTAGGACACGGGACGGGGAGACCCCTGGCTCTGCTGACGCAGCTCCCCTCCATTCACGCCTGGCCGTGGCTCTCCTCAGCAGCCATGCCTCTGACTTAATGACCTGCCCTGCTGTGGGCAGACTGGGGTCTCAGTTAATGCCAAGTGTTTCTCCAGACCCAGTGCGAGCCAGAGCCCACTACAGACGGCACAGGTCAGAGGCAGGACCGCCTGCAGGCCCCAGGCAGGAAGGACAGCACACAGGTCTGAGTCAGCCCAGGACTGCGAGAACCCTGCACTGTCCTCTCCAGCTGAAGGCCGGGCCACGTGTGCCTCCCTGATGGACACTGCCCAGCTCGAGTCCCTTCAGGGGCCAGCGCTGTGGCTCAGCGGGTAAAGCCGCTGGGGCGTAGGTTCAAGTCCCGGCTGCTCCACTTCTGATCTAGGTCTCTGCTGTGGCCTGGGAAGGCAGTGGTGATGGCCCAAGTGCTTGGGCCCCCTGCATCTGCATAAGAGACCCGGAAGAAGCTCCTGGCTTCGGATCAGTGCAGCTCTGGCCGTTGTGGCCAACTGGGGAGTGAACTGGCAGATGGAGGATCTCTCTCTCTCTGCCTCCTCTCCTCTGGGTAACTGACTTTCAAATCAATAAATAAAAACCTTTAAAAAAAAGTCGCTGCAGCCGGCGCCGTGGCTCAACAGGCTAATCATCCGCCTTGCGGCACCGGCACACCGGGTTCTAGTCCCGGTCGAGGCACCGGATTCTGTCCCGGGTGCCCCTCTTCCAGGCCAGCCCTCTGCTGTGGCCCGCGAGTGCAGTGGAGGATGGCCCAGGTGCTTGGGCCCTGCACCGCATGGGGAGACCAGGAAAAGCACCTGGCTCCTGGCTCCTGCCATCGGATGAGCGCGGTGCGCCGGCCGCAGCGCTCCGACCGCAGCGGCCATTGGAGGGTGAACCAACGGCAAAGGAAGACCTTTCTCTCTGTCTCTCTCTCTCACTGTCCACTCTGCCTGTAAAAAAAAAAAAAGTCGCTGCAAAGATGTGATCAGATGGAAGCCCTGAGACCCCCAGAGCTGGGAGTGGCCCCTGGCTGGCAGAGGGGCTCATGTGCCTCAAGGTCTATAGCTGTGCATAGGGTTGAGTTCTGTGGACCCCAAGTGACATGGTGACCTCGGCACCCCAATCCTGCCCACAGCCTGCTCTCCAAATGCTACCTAGGTGTGACCCAAGCCCCCAGTGGTCCCCGGGATGGATCCCCCCTGCATCCATGTGTTTCTGGGCTATAGGAGGCCCTCAGTTTTGCCACCTCTGGGAGAAAGGCTGGTCAAAAGGACCCCAAAAAACTCATGCTGAAGGGGGCTTTCCAGATGGGGAGGCAGATGCCTGTGAGCAGCGCAGCAAGTGAGCACAGCCTGAGCCCAGGACCCGGCAGGTGTGCTTTGCGGTCAAGGGCCTCGGGTGGAGCACTCCCCTGTGTGCCTGTCTCCTCTCCTACTGACCACGGGGAAGACCCCAACAGAGCCTGCACGTGCCCACCTGGCCAGACCCGTGAGAGGCAGGGAGCTCTCAGGAGCGCACTTTCCCCGGGATCCCCGTCTCTGCTGTCATTGCCACAAAGCTGCGAGGTCATGGGGCGACCTCAAGTTCATGGGCAAAGGAAAATCTATTTCCTGTGCCTTGACCAAAAAGAACAAAGGGGAGACACAGAGGCCAGGGGATTAGAGTTCCCAGCCTGACCCCACTCCTCACTCCCTGCCCAGTCCCCTCCAGCTGGGACCTTGGGCAGGTGTTGTGGCACAGTGGATTCAGCCACCACTGGGACCCCGCCCCCCGTGTCAGTGCTGGTCTGAGTCCGGCTGTTCTGTATTGTGATCCAGCTTCCTGCTAATGCGCCAGGAAGTCAGCAGATGATGCCCCACAGCACCTGCGCCCCTGCCACCCATGGGGACACCATCTCGGTGGAGTTCGTGGCTCCTGGCTTCAACCTGGCTATCCTGGCAAATGGAACCTCCGTCTCCCTCTCCACCAAATAAAAAAACGTTAAAAGAAAACAAAGGACCTGCTGAGGGTCCGCGCAGCAGCCCTTCCTGCCCCGCCAGGACGCCCGCCCTGTCCCCTCTCCTGCACAGGAGCGCTGAGACACGAGGCCGAGCCTCTGGGGACGGGCAGGACCCTCTCCACTCTAAGCCAAAGCCCAGACGCTGCACTGGGGCCGGCTGTCCAGGTGGCCCAGCTCAGCAGCAGCCGCCCAGGGGCAGTGGCAGAGCTGCCGTGGGGACGGCAGAGGCGGGACAGCTCTGCAGCAGGCCCCGCCCCCATGCAGCTGCCCATCAGTTCCCTGAGTGTCTGGGCCACGGTGCTGCCCCTGTAGAATGGTCCACTGCTGAGGCTGTGCGTGGCCACCTGCAGGGAGACGGGAACGGTCAGGGCCCTGAGGAGGCAGTGCCCAGAGACCCCGACAGCACTCCTCTGTTTCTCACAGAGGGCAGGGGGCTAGAGAAGGCGGAGCCTGTTCTGGCCCAGGGAGTTGTCTGCCCTGCCGTGAGCTGGGACACAGCATGGGGTGGGGTGGAAGCAAACAGCCCCGCACCTCAGGCCCAGGACACAGGCGTGTGGCAGCTGCCACCAACCTCCTTGCTGTCACTTCCCTACCCCAACAAAAGGCCACTGGGTGACATTCTACAGCCATGCTGACTCTCCTGGTCTCTGGGGAAGGAAGGGGCCATGATGTGGCTGCACAGGCTGCAGGCTGCCTAGACCTCCCAGCGATGCTTCTAGACACGACCACCTTTTGCACAAGACCCTGAGGGTCAGAGCCACACAGGGCCCTCCCAAAGCCCTGCAGCCAGTGTCTGCTGTATACGCAAACCTCTTCCACCAGTGCTGCACACCATGGGACACGCTGTCCTGCACCGTCCCTACCACATTAGAGCTGTGCACCGCGGGGACACGCCGGTCTGCACCGTCCCTACCACATTAGAGCTGTGCACCGCGGGACACGCCGGCCTGCACCGTCCCTACCACATTAGAGCTGTACACCGCGGGACACGCCGGCCTGCACCGTCCCTACCACATTAGAGCTGTACACCGCGGGACACGCCGGCCTGCACCGTCCCTACCACATTAGAGCTGTGCACCATGGGACACGCTGGCCTGCACCGTCCCTACCACATTAGAGCTGTGCACCACGGGACATGCCGGCCTGCACCGTCCCTACCACATTAGAGCTGTACACCGCAGGACACGCCGGCCTGCACCGTCCCTACCACATTAGAGCTGTGCACCACGGGACACGCTGGCCTGCACCGTCCCTACCACATTAGAGCTGTGCACCACGGGACATGCCGGCCTGCACCGTCCCTACCACATTAGAGCTGTACACCGCAGGACACGCCGGCCTGCACCGTCCCTACCACATTAGAGCTGTGCACCATGGGACATGCCGGCCTGCACCGTCCCTACCACATTAGAGCTGTGCACCGCGGGACATGCCGGCCTGCACCGTCCCTACCACATTAGAGCTGTACACCGCGGGACATGCCAGCCTGCACCGTCCCTACCACATTAGAGCTGTACACCACGGGACACGCCGGCCTGCACCGTCCCTACCACATTAGAGCTGTACACCGCGGGACACGCCGGCCTGCACCGTCCCTACCACATTAGAGCTGTGCACCATGGGACACGCTGGCCTGCACCCTGCCCACCGCACTAGAGCTGCACAACATGGGACATGCCAACCTGCGCCCTCCCCACTGCACCCGTGCTGCACACCGCAGGACATGCTGGCCTGTGCCCTCCCCACCATGCGAGAGCTATACCCCAACACGACCCCAGTGAGCTCAGCCACCTGTGCCCAGTGTGAGCCAATGGCTTCTGCAGTGCCTCCCCTCTTTTCCCACGTGGCCTTCAGACCAGGGCAGGTAGAGCAGCAGCGAGGGACAGGCACCTTGGGGCGGTCGCACACTGCTCTCAAGCATCCAAATTCACGGAGCCCTCCTGACGGACCACAGAGCACCAACCGCCAGCGAGGCTCGGGTGACCAAAGGGGCGGGTGGGGGTGTCCCAGCCCAGTGGGGACTGCGGGTGTGGGGAGGGGTGCTGGGCACCAAGGGCTTCCCCCAGGAGACCCCTGAGCAGGGCCAGGAGAGGACCGGCACCAGTAGAGAACGGCGCAGGCAGTGCCTCCTGCGGGCCAGCGCAGGCCACCAGGCCAGCGAGTTCAATCAGCGTCCCCAGAGGCAGGGCGGGGCCGGGAGCAGAAAGGACGGCGGCGAATCCTCACGTCTTCCCCAAGTTCAGCCCCAGTTCTTCCCGGACGCGTGACTCTGCATGACGTGGATGAGTAACGCAGGCAACTGCAGCTGAGCTCCTGACCAGCCGTCATGAAACCTGCACAGAGACGCTCAACGCAGCGCCTGCCTGGGAGGGGGAAAGGCTGGCAACACCTGCTCCAGCCCCCAAGCCCAGCGCCGACGGCCCCACATGGAGGCACCTGGGAGCCTCGGGGGCGTGGCCCCCGGCCCCAGCTGCCCCCAGCACTGCTGGGTTCGAGGACGGAAGGCCCGACGGGCACACGCACCCTCAGGGGCCAGCCTCTGCCTTCACCTCCGAGGCCCCTCCCCCAGCCTGCTGGACACCCCGTGCTTTATCGCTTTCTCTGCCACATGGGGGTTTCCTTCCAAGGTTTTCAGAGCTACCTCCTAGACCCCCATTTCCCCGGAAGTGAGATTCAACCCATTCTTTCAACAGCCCCCATCAGTTTCCGGCTGTTGATCCAATCTCCTGATGACCAAGGGACGGCGCCCTAACTGCAACCTCCCATCAGCCCACTCGGCCTTCACTTGGCCCTATATCCTCCTTGTTTAACATCTCCGGGGTCACTCGAGCGTCCCCACTTTTGTGTCAGGTGACACGGCAGGCAACCCCACCACAGAACAGGCAACCACAGAACGTGAGGGAGCGACGTTCCTCGGCATGTTCAGTCACTTCCCACCCACCTAAGAGGCCAACGTTTTTCCAGTGGGAAAGGGGCTTCTGCCGCTGCTGGGGGCAGCAGGCCCTGAACCCCTTGCAGCAGGCAGCAGGCAGCAGGGTTGCATGGATCCAGCACTCTGAACCCGCAGGCCTGGTGAGGCACGTGGCCAAGGACATACACCACCCAGTGTGCCTGGGGACAGGGCGGGGGAGGGAAGGCAGTGCTAAGCACCAAATACCAGGGACCTGACAGCACGAACTACCCAGTGACGTACGGGGAAACGCGTGCAGCACCGCATGTGAACACACTCACGTGTGATGTACTGCTAAGTAAAAACTCAGACGATCACATATACGACACAGCAGAATTTGAGCGATGGGCATCATCTTTAAAGATCTAGAGCAGCGAGCACCGAAGCGTGAGGGGAGGGGCCTCGGGGGAGTCCGTCTTCCCCATCCGTCCACGTTCACTCGTCGGTATACGCCGTCTGGGGCACACGAACACACCGGCCACTGCACACGGCCTGCCCCCTCGCTGCTCCCGCTGCCTCTCCGGCCTTTCCTTCTACGCTCACCGAGCGCCCCTCCCTCCCGGGAGTTCTGGGCACAGACTTCATGCGAGCCTCACTTGATGCTCCCTGCACCCCCAGGGGGAGGGGCTGCTGTGACCCCTGCTTCGGGGTCCGGGTGCACGGGGGTCCCCACAGTGAAGATGTCTGCAGGTGTCACCAGGACATGAGGGTGAGGCAACAATAAAAACCAAACGGCCCGATAATGGGCGAGCAATCTGAACAGACATTCTGCAGGGAAGATGTGCAGTGGCCAACACCACAAGGAAAGTTGTGGACCACGAGGAGCTATTCAGAGGATGCAGATCAAACCCACAGTGAGGTATTTCACACCCACCACGATGACGGACATCTTGAAAATCTAGCATCTCTAAAACGGGTCCTGGCAAGTGACGGCGAGGAAGACCCAACAGAACCCTCCCACGTGGCTGCTGGGAATGCTAACGGGGCAGCTACTGTGGAAGACAGGACGGCCATCTGTACCAAGTTACACGTGGCGACTAGGTGACCTGCAAGTCAGCCACCAGGTATCCACCCCGAAGAACAGACACTGAGACATGGGGGCAGGCGTGTGACACAGCGCCTCCGTCACTGCCTGGCACGGCCACAGTCCAGCGCCCTCGTCTGAGTCCCTGCTGCTCCACCTCCGACGCCACCCTCCTGCTAGCATGCGCTGCAACCCGCAACATGTGATGGCACAACGCTCAGGCCCTGGCCCCCCAGGCAGAACCACGAGCAGCTCCTGGTTTCAGAGCGGCCCAGCTCTGGCATTGCAAACATTTGCAGAGTTCCTAGGAGACGGAAACTCTGATTTTCAAATAAAAAGAGGGGACAGAGGGGCAGGGAGAGAGGGAGAAAGAGGAGAAGGGAGAGATGGCCTATCTGCCAATTCTCTCCCCACACGGCCCCAACACCCCAGGCTGGGCCAAACTCCACAAGGGGGCCCCGTGGGGGGCAGGGGCCCAAGCCGTCGAGCCACCTGCTGCTGCTTCCTCGGCCTCTACTGAGGAGCCGGACTGGAAGCCGAGTAGCTGGGACTCAAACCCACACTCCAGTACGGGGTGGAAGTGGAAGTTCAACCAGCTCTGCTATGGTGCTGGCCCTTCAAAGACATTTTTAACAGAACTGAAATACGGACTTCGCAGCATCATTACTGATAACAGCTAAAAGTGCCAAGAGCCCCATTTCCACCAGCTGATGGAAAAATAGTGTGCTCCTCCACACAATGGAGAATCACCCGGTCATAAAAGGAAATGAGTCCTGATTCATGCTACTGCGCAGATGGACCTTGAAAACATGATGCTAAGAGAGAAGTGCAAGGTTACAGCACGAACAAAAGCTCCAAGAGTCAGCACATCCGAGATCTGTGCTGGGAAGAGGCCATGTGGGGAGTCAACCAGTGGACGGAAGAGTGATTTCTCTGTCTTTAAAGTAAAAACGTAGTAGGCAGCGCTGTGGCACAGGGGGTTAAGGCGCCACCTGCAGTCTGGCCATGTGGGCTCCGGTTCAAGTCCAGGCTGCTATACTTCCAATCCAACTCCCTGCTAATGCATCTGGGCAAGCAGCCGAGGATGGCTTAAGTGCATGAGCCCCTGCACCCACATGGGAAAACCGGGTGAAGCTCCTGCCTTCAGCCTGGCCCAGTCCTGGCTGTTGCGGTCATTGTGGAGTGAACCTGGATATCTAACTCTGCCTTTCAAATAAAAAACCACACACACACACACACACACACACAGACACAGGAAAGACCATCCATGTTTGTGGACTGGAAGGACACTGTCAAAATGTCCACAGTATCCAAGGTAACCATCAAGCCAATGCAATTCCTCAGAAAAGACCAACAAGCTTCTCCCAGAAACAGGAAAATCCTGCCATAAGCTATGTGAAACCCTGAATGGCCAAAGCAATCCTAAGCCAAAAAACACAAACACCAACAAAAACGAGAGGCATTACAAGATGTTCAGACAACCCAAGACAACATGGAAGTGGCACAAAAACACACCAGGGCTGGCGTTACGGCGTAGCAGGTGAAACCACTGCCTGCAGTGCCGGAATCCCCTATGAGTGCTGGTTAGAGTCCCGGTTGTTCCATTTCCGATCCAGCTCCCTGCTAAGGTGCGTGGAGAAGCCCCCACATCCACACGGCAGACCGGGATGAAGGCCCTGGCTCCTGGTTCTGGCCTGGCTCAGCCCTGGGCACTGTGGCCTTTTAGGGAGTGAACCAGCGGATGGAAGACCTCACTCTCTCTCCCTATACCTCCCCTCTCTGTAACTCCACCTTGTAAATAAATAACCTTAAAAAAAAAAAAAAACAAGCTAATCCATGAATCTGAATAAAGATCTCAGAAATACGCCCACAATCTTCCCTCAAGTGACTTCAGCAAAGTTAGGAAAAAAACACAGATCAAGGAAAAAGCCAAGAGGATTTACAAATGGCCAATGTGTATGTGAAAAAATGCACATCAAAACCATAATAACCATCAGAAAGGCGAAAACAACAAAAGCTGGTGAGGATGTGGGGAGAGCGAATCGCCAGTGGGCATGGAAATTAGCATAGCTACGACACTGCTGAGAAACCCAGAAATAGAGCCACGACACGATCCAGCTACCCTACTGCTCAGTATATATCCAAAGGAGTTGAAATCCCTATGTTGGGGCTGGTGTTGTGGCACAGCAGGCAAAGCTTCCGCCCATGACACCAGCATCCCATAGGGGCGCCGGTTCGAGACCTGGCTGCTCCACTTCCAATCAAGCTCCTTGCATATGCACCTGGGAAAGCAGCGGAGGATGGCCCAAGTGCTTGGGCCCCTGCACCCATGTGGGAGACCTGGAAGAAGCTTTGGGTTCCTGGCTTTAGCCCGGCCTAGCCCCAGTCATAGTGGCCATTTAAGGAGTGAACCAGTGGACAGAAGATCTGTCTCTCTCTCCTTCTCCCTCTCTGTAACTCTGCCTTTCAAATAAATAATCTTAAAACAAAGGAAAATCAGTATGTTGAAGAGCCGCCTGCACGCACACGCCCAGCGCAGCACTGTTCTCAGTCATCAAGAGGCAGGATCCGGGGTCTATCAGTGGATGAATGGACAGTGAAAATGAGAGGGGCCAGGGAGCATCACCCAGCCATAAGCGGTTGGAGTCGGTCATCTGCAGCGACATGGAAGGAACCGGAGGACACTGTGTTCAGGGGAACAAGCCTGGCACAGCTGGGGCCGGCGTGGTGGCCCAGCAGGTGAAGCGGCTTGGGGTGCCAGCACCCCACAGCAGAGTGCCAGTCTGAGTCGCAGCTGCTCCCATTCCAATCTAGCTCCTTGCAAATGTGCCTGGGAAAGCAGCAGAAGATAGCCCAAGTCCTCGGGGCCCTGCCGGCCACATGGGAGACCTGGGGGAGCTGCTGGCTTCAGGCTTTGGCTGGGCCTAGCCACTGTGGCCATCTGGGAAGTCAACCAGCCAATGGAATCCCTGTCTCCCCTGCCTCTCGGCGTCACTCTGCCGTTCAAATAAGAATCTTTACAAGGTTTGTTCATTTGCTTGAAAGGCAGTTACAGAATGAGAGACACAGACAGCCAGAGACAGAGATCTCCCCTCCACTCGTTCACCCCAGATGGTCCTAACACCCGGGGCTGGGGCGAGGCCAGGCTGCAACCAGGAACCTGCAACTCCTTCCTGGTCTCCCCCATGGGTGGCAGGCGCCCACGTCGTGGGCCGTCTTCCACTGCTTTCCCAGGCACACTAGCAGGGAGCTGGATGGGACATGGAGCAGCTGGCACTTGAATAGTGCCCATGTGAGATGCTGGCCCTGCAGGCAGTGGCTTAACCTGCTATGCCACAGCGCTGGCTCCTGAAACAAATCTAAAAACAAACCCGAGCAGAAAGACAAATAGCGCAGGGTCTCACACGTGGAAGTGAAGCAGCAGGGAAGAGAGCAGTGGTTCTCAAAACCTGGGAGGGGTGTGTGGGGGAGGGAGGGAGGAAGGGGGATGGTCCCTGGGGCCGGGGGTGCAACTGGGGAGGAGGAGGACCCTCCACCGCTCTTCAGCACAGCAGGGTGACTGCGGCCCACAACTCACTGAGTATCTCGGAACAGCCCCTAGAAATAACGTTGCACGTTCCAGCAGCAAGGAATGATGTCTGTGTGAGCAGACGCCTCTGTCAGTCACCAGACTGATCCATGCACATTGTACGCGCACTGCAGTGTCACCAGTGCACCCCGCAGAGGCACTGGAGTTAGTGCGGAACAAAGGCTCCTTCTGAAGTCAGAGCAGGAAATGGACCCGTCACAGCTGCAGGTCGTCCACACTGGTTTGCTCAAGAACCTCTGTGCTTGAATTATTTATTTATTTATTTGAAAGTCAGAGTTACAGAAAGAGAGGCAGAGACACACACACACACACACACACACACACACACACACACATACACAGGTCTTCCATCCACTGGTTCACTCCCCAATTGGCCGCAATGGCTGGAGCCACACCAATCAGAAGCCAGGAGCCTCCTCCGGGTCTCCCATGTGGGTGCAAGGGCCCAAGGACTTGGGCCATCTCCTTCTGCTTTCCCAGGCCACAGCAGAGCGCTGGATGGGAACTGGAGCAGCCGGTTCTCGAACTGTCACCCATGCAGGATGCCAGCGCTTCAGGTCAGCGTGTTAACCCGCTGCGCCACAGCGCCAGCCTCAATAAACAATTTTGCTTAGAGTGGTGACAGAGACTGATTTTTACTTTTTTGAGAAATGAACACCGGTAGGGTGTTTCAATGGCCTTTTCCTTTCTGGTTGAAAATCTACAGTAACTTCTGGCTTCTGAAGACCTCCTAACGTCTACACTCCGACTCTCCATTCCCGTTTCTTTAACCTCTGAATGATCGGTCTCAAAACGATGGCACAACTGGCATTGTGACGCCACAACAGAGTCGCCCAAAACCCCGTGGGGCGCACTGTTCCCACCTGCAGAGCACAGAGGAAGAGGAAGGCACTGTTCGTCATCACTCCCCACTAAGTTCACCATCAGACTGGGGGCCTGAGGGCAGTGGGCTGAGGGGGTCCAGCGTAGAAGGCCAAGGAAGCGCCAGCTGAGAAACCCACAGCCTGCCAAGTGCCCTGCAAACAGCGGGCAGAAAGCCACACCCTCCCCCAGGTGCCTTGCCCTAGGAAACTGGAAAACAATGAAGACCGAGCGAACGCCAGCCACAGGCATTTCTTTCTCAAGGTTCTGGAGCTGCCAAGGCGGAGACTGAGGCACCAGCAGGTTCAGCGTGGAGAAAAGGCTGCCCCTCTGCTTCTAAGCTGCTGCCTCCTTTAAGGATTGATCAGGCGCTGTGGTGTGGAGGGTAAAGACGCCGCCTGCAGTGCTGGAATCCCACATGGCATCGGTTCAAGTCCCGGCTGCTCCACTTCCAATCCAGCTCTCTACTACGGCCTGGGAAAGCAGTAGAAGATGGCCCAAGTCCTTGGGCCCCTGCACCCACGTGGGAGACCCGGAAGAAGTTCCTGGCTTACATTGCAGCCAACTGGGGAGAGAACCAACAGATGGAAGACCTCTCTCTCTCTGCTTCTCCTTCTGTGTCTAACTCTGACTTTTAAATGAATAATAAATCTTAAAAAAAAAAAAAAAAGAAAGAAAGAAACCATCAGGAAACAGGAAGGCTGGGGCCTGCTATGGCCAGTTCTACCCGTGTGAGTGTTGCAAAGTTGCCTTGTGAGGCCTTAAAAAATGCCCAGGTATCACATCCGAATTCAAAGTCAGCTCTAAAAAGACGGCGCCTTCGCGTGGCATGCTCACCCAGTGGAGGAGGTGTGCTGGCCCTTCCCGCCCTTCCAGGAAGTCCCTTATCCCGCCCGCGAGGGTGCAGCCTCCTGGCCTCACCGCCTCCTCAACGCCCACCCCCCCCCAGACCTGCTGCACTGAGGTTCAAGTTTCAGCGTGAAGCAGGGAGGGCCCTGGACCTTCAAGCCACAGTGGCAGGTAAACCAAAGCTAGGAGTTGTCACCGCCGCACCTGCCTGTGCGCACAGAGGCCTTCACACTGAACCAAAGGACGGGAGAGGAACACAAAGCTGGACCCCGATACAGGTCCACACCGTGCACAACTGTGGAAGCTGGCACTGACTTGTTCCCTACACGATGGTAGACACTAATGTATCAGAACACGGCCAGTCTAAGCTTTTCGGCCCAGGATGTGTGCAGACGTAGCTTTCACCATGGATGCCTGGGGTGGCAGGGGTGGGGGCTGTAGAGAGACGCAGCTTTTCTATGTAACTGAGGCTTAGCTGGTGCTCATTCACATCAGATCAGCCTGGGTTTGCTTTTTGCTTTTGGGTGTCAGGTGGAAGACCCACAGGAACCAAAAACAAAGCCATTGCCGGCGCTGCGGCTCACTAGGCTAATCCTCTGCATGTGGCGCCGGCATCCCGGGTTCTAGTCCAGGTTGGGGCGCTGGATTCTGTCCCAGTTGCTCCTCTTCCAGTCTAGCTCTCTGCTGTGGCCCCAGAGGGCAGTGGAGGATGGCCCAAGTGCTTGGCCCTGCACCCGCATGGGAAACCAGGAGGAAGCACCTGGCTCCTGCCATCGGATCAGTGCTGTAGCGGCCATTTGGGGGGTGAACCAACGGAAGGAAGACCTTTCTGTCTCTCTCTCACTAACTCTGCCTGTCAAACAAGCAAACAAACAAAAAACACAAAGCCACGGTACAGTACACAGCAGAGCCAATGAGAAGGGGGTTCAGCCGTCTCACTACAGAACGCAATGAAACAGCGAAGGTGGCAGTAACAGAGGAATAAGGACCCCAGAGCTACAAGGCCGTGGAAGTCAAACAGTAAAACGACAGCCCTCAGGCCTTCCCTAAAATGAACTGCTTCAAGTAGAAATGGACCGAACATTCCATGCAAAAACAGGCTAACATCCCAAAGTCAAAAAACAAATGTTGGTGAGCATGTAGAAAAACAGCAACGAAACACTGTGGGTGGAGCTGGTGCTGTGCTGCAGTGGGCTAAGCCTTCGCCTGCTGAGCTGGCATCCCATATGGCTGCCAGTTCAAGTCCCAGCTGCTCCACTTCCGATCCAGCTCTCTGCTATGGCCTGGGAAAGCAGTGGAAGATGGCCCTGCACCCACATGGGAGGCCGGGAAGAAGCTCCTGGCTCCTGGCTTCGGACCAGCCCAGCTCTAGCAGTTGCATTCATCTGGGCAGTGAACCAGCGGAGAGAAGACATCTCGGCCTCTACCTTTCTGTAACATTCAAATAAATAAATAAATCTAGGAAAAAAAAGAAAGCAAGCAACCTTAGGGATAGGAATAAAACCTAGCACAACCAGTATAGCAAACAGCATGGAAGTTCCCTAAAAAACTGAAGAGATCCACCACGTGCCCCAGCTCTCCCACTTCTGGGAATGTATCAAAGGAAACACAATTAGCACAGGAAGGAGATCCTGCACTCTCCCGTTTCTTGAAGCCCCATTCACAAAACCAAAGCGAAGAAGGTAACCCAGATTGCCACCAGCTGATGAATGGACAGAGAGCATGTGGGAGCTGCACACGATGGACTATTACTCAGACATAAAATAGAATAAGGAGATCCAAGATGCAAGAGTAGGGAGGGAGCTTACTGCTCTAGTCTGAGGGAAAGTAGATTTCAAAGAAGTGGACAGAGTGCAGTCTCAGGGAAGAGTTGGGAAGAAAACAAAAGAGGAAGCTCCATGCAAATCAGAGACAACGTGGACGTATGTGGAGGGCGTGGACACACACAATTCAGGAGCAGCCTTCCAGAGTGAGGTGAGTTTGCAGCAGCCCAAGCCACTGTCAATAAAGAGGCAGGAAGGGGCTGGCGTGGGCCAGCTTGGAGCCCTGTGGGGGACAGTGTACTGCCAACCTAGAGCAGAAGAAATGGTGACACGTTTCTCTCTCCCCGACCACCCTGCCTCGGTGTCTTGTAGCGAGCTGAGAGGGTGGGCGCCATTTTGGACGTAGGTAGCATCTGTGCCAGCTTGGGTCAGCCCTAGCAAGCAGCTGAGCAGAGATGCCCCAGTCTGGCTTAGAGACCTGACAGGAGGCTGGGTGCTCCTGACTGTGGGAGGCTTGTGTGCTGGGACTGTGAAAACACTGGCCACGGGGGAGGATGCAGGCCGAGGCTGGAACTTCGGGCAGTCACCAGGCAGCTCCATGCGCTCAGGGCTCCCCGATTGCCTGGTGAGGGACATTGCTGTGGGATCCCTGCTCACACCAAGGACTGCACGGATCCTCTGTGTGGTTCTTGGGGCAACACAGATGAATATAGTAGACACTGGGGGTAAGGAGAGGATGAGAGCACGAGAGAACGCCAACCGAGCAGAAAACACCTGCCCTCTGGTAAGAAAGAAAAGAAATAGAGATTTACTATACCCACCCTAGGTGTCACCTCGGACACACCCTTTACCCTTGAGCACTAAACAGAGCTGCCTGACTGCACCCACCACTGAAAAACTGTTCACATCACTAGGCCACAGAGGCATAGTACAAAGAAAAAGCAATGACGGGGAAAACAAAACAAACAAAAAAGAAACCACCAAGTATCTACAAATGCTGAATAATAAGTGCAGCAATTCAAGAAACAAGAACAAGGAAGACATCATGACACCCCCAGAACACAACACCTCACTACTGGAATGTGAAGATGAAGAGATTGAAGAAAATCGCAGAAATGGAATTAAAAACAGTGATTGCAGGATCACTTAGAAGGAATCAGAGAAAATCCACAAACTAATGAAATTCGTACATGACAGGAAAGAAAATTTATCCTATGAAACTGAGATCTTAAAGATAAATAAAAATGAAATCTTGGAAATGAAGAATTCAGCAGAACAAATAAAGGACGTGATGGAAAGCCTTCACAACCGACTCAGAGAAGCAGAGGAAAGAGCATCTGTGTTAGAAGACCATCTCTAGAAGTTTTACAGTCAGACCAAAAACAAGAAGAAATTGGAAACTAGAAAACACTGTTGGAGATCACAGGACACTATCAAGTGACCCAACATTATGGTCCTAGGAGTTTGTGAAGGCGTGGAAAGAGAACGGATTAGCAGGCCTTTTCAGTGAAATAGTAACAAAGATTCCCTAATTTGGAGAAAGAAAGGGACATCTAAGTCCTCACAGACATCCGTGTCCTCACACACATGACCATAGAAGCTCTTCACCATGACACATTGTACTCAAACACTCTACAGTAAAACATAAAAAGATTCTAAAATGTGCACGAGAGAAATGCAGATTACCTTCAGAGGACTTCCAGTTAAACTCACAGCGGACTTCTCATCAGAAACCCTACAGGCTAGGAGAGAATGGTGAGATACAGTCCAAGCCTTAAGAGAAAAAAACTGTCAACCCCAAACACTGTACCCTGCAAAGCTCTCATTTATGAATGAAGGTGAAATAAAGACCTTCCATGACAAACAGACACTGAAAGAATTTTTCAGCCTGTCTAGCTTCACTAAAGATGTTTAAGGATGTGATACACACACAAACACTACAAAAGATGTAAAGACAGAAAATCTCCCAGTTAAAGTATAAAGGAAACACAAAGTAAACAACAGGAATATTATGGAAAAACATCAAGGCCAAGTCGTTATTTAGTAATAGTCACCTTGAATGAAAATGGTCTCAACTCCCCAGTTAAAAGACAGACTGGTTGAATGGATTAAAAAACAAAACCCATCTATTTGCTGCCTACAAGAAACACATCTCACCAACAAAGCTGCATGCAGACTTAAAGTGAGAAAATGGAAAAATATGTTCCATGCTAACAGAAACCAAAAATGAGCTGGTGTAGCCATCCTAATATCAGACTAAACAGACCAACACAAAACTGCTGAAAGAGACAAAGAAGGGCACTATGCAATGATTAATGGATCAATTCAACAGGAAGGTGTAACTATTATAAATGTATGTACAGCTAATTACAGGGCACCTGGCAGTTTAAAAGAAATGTTAATGGATCTGAAGGGAGACATAGACTTCCATGCAACAGTAATTTTTTTTAAAAAAGATTTTATTTATTTGAGAGGTAGAGTTACAGACAGTGAGAGGGAGAGACAGAGAGAAAGATCCTCCTTCCATTGGTTCATTCCCCAGATGGTCGCAACAGCTGGAGCTGCACTGATCCAAAGCCAGGAGCCAGGTGCCTCCTCCTGGTCTCCCACGCAGGTGCAGGGGCCCAAGGACCTGGGAAATCCTCCTCTGCCTTCCTGGGCCACAGCAGAGAGTTGGATTGGAAGAGGGGCAGCCAGGACCAGAACCTGGCGCCCATATGGGATGCTGGCACCGCAGGCAGAGGATTAACCTACTGAGCCATGGAGCCAGCCCCGTAATAGGGGATTTTAATGCCTCATTTTCAGCAATGGGCAGATCAACCAGAAAGAAAGTCAGCAAGAAAACAGAGTTAACTGACACTATAGACCAAATGGACCTAACGGATATCTACAGAACTTTTCACCCTGTAGTTGCAGAATACATATTCTGCATATTCACGAGTACATGGAACTTTCTCTAGGATAGACCACAGGCTAGGCCATAAAAGCAAGTTTCAGCAAATTCAAAAAAATCAAAATCATACCATACATCTTTTCTGACCACAATAGAATGAAGCTGAAAATCAGCAACTCAGGAATCTCTAGAACATACGCAAACACATGGAGACTGAACAACATGCTCCTGAATGAACAGTGGGTCATTGAAGAATATAAAGAGAAATCAAAAAATTTCTGGAAATGAATGAAGACAACAACTTATCAGAACTTATGGGATACAGCAAAAGTAGCATCAAGAGGAAACTTTATAGCAACTGGTGCCTACACCAAGAAATTGGAAAGGCACCAAATAAATGAGCTATCAATGCATCTCAAGGATCTAGAGAAACAACAGCAAACCAAAGCCAACACTAGAAGAGAAATAATTAAAATTAGAGAATAAACAAAACTGAAACCAAAAAACCTATACAAAAGATCAGTGAAACAAAAGCTGTTTTTTTTAAATAAACAAAACTGATACACCATTGGCCAAACTGACCAAAAAAAAAAAAAAAGGACTCAAATCAATAATTAGAGATAAAAAAGTAAATATAACAACAGACACCACAGAAATAACAAGCATCATAAATTACTACAGAGAGTTTTATGCCAAGAAACCTAGAAGAAATGGACGGCTTCCTAGATACATACAACCTACCTCAACTGAGCCATGAAGACACAGAAAACCTAAACAGAACCATAACCAAGAGGGAAACTGAATCAGTAACAAAGGCCCTCCCACAAAGAAAAGCCAGGACCAGATGTCTTCAGTGATAAATTCTACCACACATTTAAAGGAGGACTAACTTCAACTCTTCTCAAGCTATTCAAACAATTCAAAGGGAGATAATCCTCCCAAGCTCTTTCTAGGATGCCAGCATCATCTTCATTCCTAAACCTGAAAAAGATACAACAGAAAAACAGACCTACAGGCCAATTTCCCTGAGGAACACAGATGCAAAAATCCTCAAGAAAACACGAGTCAATTGAATCCAACAACACATCAGAAAGATAATTCACACGGGCAAGGTGGGCATTAGTCCTGGTATGCAGCGATGGCTCAACACTCGCACATCTATCAATGTGATAACAGCATTAACAAGTTGAAGAACAAAAATCTCATGATTATGTCAATAGATGCAGGGAAAGCATTTGATAAAATACAACACACTTTCATGATGAAAACTAAAAAAGTTCGTTATAGAAGGAACATTCCTCAACACTATCAAGGCAATTTATGAAAAACCCACAGCCAGCATATCAAATGAGGAGAAGTTGGAAGCATTCCTGAGATCTGCTATCAGACAGGGATGCCCACTCTCACCACTGCTATTCTATATAGTCCTGGAAGTTCTAGCCAGAGCCATTAGGCAAGAAAAAGAAATTAAAAGGGATACAAATTGGGAAGGAGGAAGTCAAACTCTCCCTATTTGTGGAGGACATAATGGTTAGTATAGGGGATCCAAAATACTCCACTGAGAGACGACTGGAACTCACAGAAGTTTGGTAAAGTAGCAGGATATAAAATCAACACCAAAAAATCAACAACCACTGTATACACACACAATGTCACGGCTGACAAAGAACTATCAAGATCAATCTCATTCACAATAGCTCCAAAAAAAAAAATCAAATACCTGGAAGTAAATTTAACCAAAGATGTCTGAGACCTCTATGAATAGAATTATGAAACATTAAAGAAATAGAAGATAACAAAAAATGGAAAAATCTTTCATGTCCAAACATTGCAACAATCAATATCAAAATATCCATACTCCAAGAGCAATTTACAGATTCAATGTGACACAATCAAAATACAGTACACTCTTCTCAGACCTAGAAAAAATGATGCTCAAGTTCATATGGAAACATAGGAGACCCCGAATAGCTAAAGCAATCTTATACAAAAAGAAAAAAAAAAGCCAGAGGCATCACAATATCATATTTCAAGACATGCTACAAGGCAGTTATAATCAAAACAGCCTGGTACTGTTACAAAAACAGATAGTTAGACCAATGAAACAGAAAAACACCATAAATCAATCCAAACATCTAGAACCAACTTATATTCAACCAAGGAGCTAGAACCATTCCCTGAGGGCCGGTGCTGTGGCTCACTTGGTTAATCCTCTGCCTGCAGTGCCAGCATCCCATATGGGCACTGGGCTCTAGTCCCAGTTGCTCCTCTTCCAGTCCAGCTCTCTGCTGTGGCCCAGGACAGCAGTGGAGGATAGCTCAAGTGCTTGGGCACCTGCACCCACATGGGAGACCAGGAGGAAGCACCTGGCTTCTGGCATAGCTCCAATCACAGTGGCCACTTGGGGGTGAACCAACAGAAGGAAGACCTTTCTCTCTGTCTAACTCTATCTGTTAAATACATAAATAAATAAATAAATAAATAAATAAATACCATTCCCTGGAGCAAGGGCAGTCTCTTCAACAAATGGTGCTGGGAAAACTGGATGTCCACATGCAGAAGTATGAGGCAGGACCCCTACCTTACACCTTACATAAAAATCCACTCAAAATGGATTCAAGACCTAAATGTATGACCCAATACAATCAAATTATCAGAAAACATTGGGGAAAGCCTCCAAGACATTGGCATAGGCAAAGAGTTCTTGGAAAAGACCCCAGAGGCACAGGCAATTAAAGCTAAAATTGACAAACGGGATTACATCAAATTGAGAAGATTCTATACTGCAAAAGAAACACTAAGCAAAATGTAGAGGCAATCAACAGACCGGGAGAAATTATTTGCAAACTATACAACTGATCAAGGGTTACTAGCCAGAACATATAAAGAAATCAACAAACCCAACAAGAAAACAAACAACCTAGATAAGAAATGGGCAAAGGACTTTAACATGCATTTTTCCAAAAAGAAAATCCAAATGGCCGACACATGAACAACGCTCAGGATCACCAGCCACCAGGGAAATGCAAAGCAAAATCACAATGAGGTTTCACCTCACCCCAGTTAGAATGGCTCACATACAGAAATCAACAAACCACAAATGCTGGCGAGGATGTGGGGAAAAAGATAAATTAATCCTCCGTTGGTGGAGATATAAACTGGTAAAGCCACTGTGGAAAATGGTATGGAGATACCTCAGAAATCTGAATGCAGACCTACTATACAATGACCCAGCCATCTTGCTCCTGGAAATTTACCCAAAGGAAATGAAATCAGCATATGAAAGAGTGATCTGTACCCCCATGTGTATTGTAGCTCAATTCACAATAGCTAAGATATGGAATCAGCCTAAATGTCTGTCAACTAAAGACTGGATAAAGAGATTATGGAAAATGTACACCCTGGAATACTACACAGCAGTAAAAAAATTAAATCCTGTCATTTCAAACAACATGAATCAAACTGGAGATCATACTTAGTGATATAAGCCAGGACAGACACCACATGTCCTCTCTGACCTGTGGTAACTAACAGAGCACCTGCGAGGCAATCTGAAGTGAAACTGACACTTTGAGAAGCAATGACTTTGAATAGCTGTTGTCGATGGTTGAGGAACAGCTTCTTTTTCCATACTATTTGTAGAACTCTTTATTTAACATAGTTAATCCTGTGTGTATGAAGTCAATTGAAAATAGTAAAAAAGCAGTAAGACTGGGAATAGGAGAGGGAGGGAGAAGAGGGGTGGGCGAGTGGGTGGGCAGGCAGGTATGGTGGGAAAATCACCATGTTTCTAAAGCTCTATTATGCAATGTATTCAGTGTGTATTCCTTCAATAAAAGGTTTCTGGGAACAAAAAAAAAAAAAAAAGAGATTCTGACATTTGCAACAAAACGGATAGAACTAGAGATCACTCCACTAAGTGAGAGAAGCCTGACACAGAAAGACAAATTGCACACATAACCACAAGGAGAGTGTACAATACGCGTGGATACCGCAGCACTCAGTGCACGAAGTTGACCAACGCCGTCTTCACCAACTCAGACCCCCTGTGTAATAACACTCTTCTTCCCTCAATGTGTGAGCCTTGTCGTGACCCCATGTCATGTGACATTAGTATCCCTGCTTTCAGTACAGACAGTATGCTACATGTATGTACTAATAGTTACGTATGAAGGAAAATGGCCGAGTGTTCAAGATGATTAAGTATCAAAGGCATAATTTTGATTAAATAGTATAATGATAACAAATGAAGGGAAAAATCCAGGGAGTAGTGCAACAGCGGGGCAAAGCTGAACCTCCTTTCTTCACATGAGACTCAGACAAAGTGAGCAGGGGGCCAGGGAGGTGGTCCAGGCAAATGGTAACACAGGGGAGCAGGGAACCTCTGCCCAGGGCAGAAACCATCGGCTTCAAGTCCGAGGAGTTTGCAAGACACAAAGAACGGCACATAGGGCCAGCACCCCGGCTCAATAGGCTAATCCTCTGCCTTGCGGCGCCGGCACACCGGGTTCTAGTCCCGGTCGGGGCACCGGATTCTGTCCTGGTTGCCCCTCTTCCAGGCCAGCTCTCTGCTGTGGCCAGGGAGTGCAGTGGAGAATAGCCCAAGTGCTTGGGCCCTGCACCCCATGGGAGACCAGGAGAAGCACCTGGCTCCTGCCTTCGGATCAGCACGGTGCGCTGGCCGCAGTGCGCTGGCAGCGGTGGCCATTGGAAGGTGAACCAATGGCAAAGAGGAAGACCTTTCTCTCTGTCTCTCTCTCACTGTCCACTCTGCCTGTAAAAAAAAAAAAAAAAAAAAAAAGAATGACACATAGTGACACCAGGGGAAACGTGGCAGGAAGGTCGAAGTTTTCTAGACATTTAACACAGCCAAAACCTGTGAAGCATATTATGACCCAACTGCACCAAGGATTTGAGGGTCCCACAGGAATGGCAGGTGACGTCAGCACCCCACCCTCCAGACTGGACAGAGCCACAGACAGAAGCGAAGGAAGTGGAATGGAGTGCTCGAGCAACCCACGACGCCAGCTGGATTTACCGTGGGTGGGCAGGACACTGCACCCCCAGCCACAGAACACGGATCCCTCCAACGGGCATGGGAGACTCCCAGGATGGACCACCTGTTCAGTCTCAGTGGAAACAGACATCACACAAAGTAGGATGTATCCACACAATGGGGGGAGTGGGAAATCCATCACAGGAGGACAATGGGAAATTCACAAAGCGGTGGAAACCACACCACACCATTCACTCTTCAAGAACCACAGGGCAGGGGAGCAATCACAGCTTGGGGAGACACTATCTACATGGGGTGGGCGACTGGCCTGGCAATTCAGGTGGGGGCCCACGCCCAGATTGGAGTACCTGGATCTGATTCCCAGCTCCAGCTCTGAATTCTAGCGTCTCACCTGTGTGGACCTTAGCAGGCAGCAGGGGACGGCTTACGTGGTTGGGTCCCTGCCGTGCGGGTGGGAGACCTCTACCGAGCTCCTACTTCCCAGCTCACCAGGGCTGTATGGTCATTTAGGGAGTGAACCAGCAGATCCATCTTTGTCTCTCCATGGCTCTCAAATAAATACATTAATATTAAAATAAAATACTTAGAAGTGACAGGAACATAACCTAGCAACAGGTCTGAGACGCAGGAAAGCAGGGGTAAGTAGGAAATTACTAGCTATAGAAGCTTAAATGTAAAAAAAGCTGTTCAATGAACAACCCAATTTACAATGTAAGGAATCCAGAAAATCAGGAACCAATAAATGTGAATCTAATAGAAAAGGGAATAAAGATGTGAGCACAGATTTATAAAATACAGAAAACTGACAAACACAAATGTTAGTTCTTCAAAAATAAGTATTTATGAATTGCATGAAGTTTGAATACCTTAAGTAAAAGTTTATCAGGCCGGCGCCGCGGCTCAACAGGCTAATCCTCCGCCTTGCGGCATGGGCACAACCGGGTTCTAGTCCCGGTCGGGGCGCCAGATTCTGTCCCGGTTGCCCCTCTTCCAGGCCAGCCCTCTGCTGTGGCCCGGGAGTGCAGTGGAGGATGGCCCAGGTGCTTGGGCCCTGCACCCCATGGGAGACCAGGAAAAAGCACCTAGCACCTGGCTCCTGCCATCGGATGAGCGCGGTGCGCCGGCCGCAGCGTGCTGTCCGCGGCAGCCATTGGAGGGTGAACCAACGGCAAAGGAAGACCTTTCTCTCTGTCTCTCTCTCACTCTCCACTCTGCCTGTTAAAAAAAAAAATAAAAATAAAAAGTTTCTCAGAAAAAAAGCTATGTGCAAAGGCCTTAAACAGGCATTTTTCAAAACAGGAAATCCAAATGGCCAGCAGACACATGAAAAAGTTCCCAGGATCACCAGCCACCAGGGAAATGCAAAGCAAAATCACAATGAGGTTTCACCTCACCCCAGTTAGAAGGGCTCACATACAGAAATCAACAAACCACAAATGCTGGCGAGGATGTGGGGAAAAACTAAGGAAACAGGTACCCTAATCTACTGTGGTGGGAATGCAAACTGGTAAAATCACTGTGGAAGACAGCATGGAGATACCTCCAAAATCTGAATATAGACCTACCACATGACCCAGCCATCCCACTCCTGGGAATTCACCCAAGGGAAATGAAATCAGCATATGAAAGAGTGATCTGTCCCCCATGACAATTGCAGCTCAATTCACAATCGCCAAGATATGGACTCGACCCAAATGTCTGTCAATCTGGAACATCATACTTAATGAAATCAGCCAATTCCAAAAGGACAAATACCGTATGTTCTCCCTGACCTGTGATAACTCATAGAGCACCTAAGAGGCAATCCTCAGAAGTGAAATAGAGGCGGGGGAGGGAGAGGGGAAAATGAAGATCGATTGATCTTCCATCTGCTGGTTCACTCTTGAAGTGACTGCAACAGCTAGGTCTGGGCCATGCTGAAACCAACAGTCGGAAACTCCAACCAGCAACCTGGATGATAGGGACCTAGGTTCTGGGGATACCTTCTTCTGCATTCCCAGGTGCCTTAGCAGGGAGCTGGGTCAGAAGCAGAGCAACTGGAACACGAGCCAGTACTCTGATATTGGATGCCAGCATAGCATCCTATACCTAGTGGCCAGAGACATCCGGGGGACTGTGTGCAAGGTCTTCCTACTTCCAGTGCCAAAAAAAGACCAACGGTGCCCTCAGAATCAGACTGAACATGGACAGTCCACCCATGAGCCCTGGGAACCCACAACACATGTGCCACACAGCAGACTGGACACAGCTGAAGAGAGCATCATTGAACTGGAGACCACACTAAGGAAATCAGTCCGGATCAAAGAGATGAAACAGTAAGAGAGAGGCTGCAACAGTCAAGAATGCCCAAGAGACTTCCATCAGACTCCCAGGGGGAGAGAACGCAGCACCCACACAGCCACATGGAACAGCCTCCAGCCAGTGCCAGCAGCACCCACATGGAACAACCTCCAGCCGGTGCCAGCACTTGCTATCCAAGCACACCTGGGCCTACCTCAGACCCTCTCTCAGCACCCAAGGAGCTGAGCCTCCTGGGTCCCTGGAGGATGGAGGAGGCAGGAAAGGAGGACACGGGTGAGATGGGAGTGGCTCCACCTGTCTATTCCCGTCCCATCTGCAGCCTCATTGCACTGGCCCTGGGGTAGAGATCTGCTCCCAATTCATCCCGGGACAGAGCCCCTGGACCGCACTGGTCCCCACACCCTTTCTGCTCAGCACAAAAGGCCCGCACACAGTAGGGGCCAATCAAACCAGCAGGACAATCATGTGAACTGAGGCTTGGTGGTTTCACTGTCAGGTCCCCGGGGATGCAGAGGCTGAGACGAGGGGAGTGACTCTGATCTCAGAACCGTCCGACCCCAGAGCCTGTGCTCCTGTGACTCATGGGGCCACGCAGCGGGCAGGCGCCTCCCACAGTGACCAGCATCTCCAGACCTGGCTACAGGAGAAGGCCCCAGCCTGTGGCTCCACGACACGGCTGTACCTGGAGGAGTCCAGCTCCACTGACCTGGCCACTGTCGGCTTTGTCTGCCATGCCTAGCGGTTTCCAAAGCTCCTTGTGTACAAAGCAAATTCCACGTTCTCTTTTCAGGTTCCGGGAAAGAAGACCCAGTTAGTTACAGAGGCTGTGCAGAGGGAGGGGAGACGCCCACGGAACAGCAGGGTCACTGTGACGAGCTACTGTCACTAAGAAACACCAGGTGGCAGGCACCTGTCAAGGCTAATCCTCCGCCTTGCAGTGCCGGCACACTGGGTTCTGGTGCCAGTCGGGGCACCGGATTCTGTCCCGGTTGCCCCTCTTCCAGGCCAGCTCTCTGCTGTGGCCCGGGAGTGCAGTGGAGGATGGCTCAAGTGCTTGGGCCCTGCACCCCATGGGAGACCAGGAGAAGCACCTGGCTCCTGGCTTCGGATCAGTACAGTGCGCCGTCCGCAGTGTGCCGGCTGCGGCAGCCATTGGAGGGTGAACCAATGGCAAAAGGAAGACCTTTCTCTCTGTCTTTCTCTCATTGTCCACTCTGCCTGTAAAAAGAAAAATAAAAACAACAACAAAACCCCACCTAAGACTGCACCTTCTCCAAATGCCCCCGCGCCAGTCCAATCTTCCTGGAATGCCCCTCTCTGCACCCACATAGGCGTCTCCATACTTTGCTGGGCAGGATCACACCCTGTTTCTGTCCACGTCCGCACTGTGAGTGTCGCTGGGCAGAGACTGTCGAGTTCAGCTCTAGGCTTAACATCTAGCAGAGGAGCAGCTCCCGCTCACAGGTGGCGTCAGCTGGTGGTGGTGGTGCCAGGATGAGGTGTGTGGGGAATGGAAGCGTGCCCAGCACACAGGCTGTACCGACGGGAGGCTACAGCAGTGCGGCGCGAACTTCACCACCTGTGAGGGAGACAGGGAGACGTTTCTGCTGACCCCAGACCACAGTCTAGGCCGTCTGTCCGCTCACCTTCTCACAAACCTAAAACAGTCTGGAAGCCACAGGAGAGCTCGTATCTTCACTACACCTGCCAACCCCACCCCCCCCAAAAAAAAACAAACAGAAAACGCCAGCATCTAGCACCGTCAAATACTCTAGAGTAAGAAGTTGTGATATAAAAAGGGAAGAGCGCCCTCTGGCGACAGCTGGCAACATCACCTCTCCCTGCTGACCACTGACCCCCAGGGGACACCTGGCACACCCTGCCCTGGGGAGCGCTGACCTGCCTGCACATGGACACTCCATGGGCCTGTGCTCTGTGCCTGCCCCTGGGGGTGCACTGCAAACCCTGGCTCAGCGCCAGCCGGCCCACAGGAGGGAGCAGCAGGCAGCACCGTGGTGTGCAAGGCCAAGGTGAAGGAGCGTCTCCGAGTCTCCCCCCAGCGACAACTCCCAGGTCTTACAGGGCAGTGCCTCCATGGCAGCCTGAAAGCAGCAGTTAAGGAAGCCTGGCTCGTCCACACTCTCACGATGAGGCAGCCACTTTCCAGCCCACGAGCCTTCCAAAGCCATCAGCGTGAGCTGTCCCTGCAGTGTTGAGAAGCCACCTGCAGAGAGCCACGTCAGGCATGGAAAAGGGGACCTGCGTCAGCCAAGCCTCACCCAGTCGTCTTCCCGCACCCTGCGCGGGAGTCACGGGCGCAGGCACAGCCAGAGAGCACACTTCACAGCCGCACAGGGAGGCCAACGAGCACAGCGCCCGTGACCTCAGCACCGGATATAAAATAATCCTGATTCACTGCGATTCCCACTGCACTGTTTGCTTCTGCAGGCACGCCCAGGGTCATCTCGGTGCATCCTGGGCTGTCGCCAACACCCTTCCAACACGCAGCAGGAACTAGGACACGGGACGGGGAGACCCACGGCTCTGCTGACGCAGCTCCCCTCCACTCACGCCTGGCCGTGGCTCTCCTCAGCAGCCATGCCTCTGACTTAATGACCTGCCCTGCTGTGGGCAGACTGGGGTCTCAGTTAATGCCAAGTGTTTCTCCAGACCCAGTGCGAGCCAGAGCCCACTACAGACGGCACAGGTCAGAGGCAGGACCGCCTGCAGGCCCCAGGCAGGAAGGACAGCACACAGGTCTGAGTCAGCCCAGGACTGCGAGAACCCTGCACTGTCCTCTCCAGCTGAAGACCAGGCCACGTGTGCCTCCCTGATGGACACTGCTCAGCTCGAGTCCCTTCAGGGGCCAGCGCTGTGGCTCAGCGGGTAAAGCCGCTGGGGCGTAGGTTCAAGTCCCGGCTGCTCCACTTCTGATCTAGGTCTCTGCTGTGGCCTGGGAAGGCAGTGGTGATGGCCCAAGTGCTTGGGCCCCTGCACCCGCATAAGAGACCCGGAAGAAGCTCCTGGCTTCGGATCAGTGCAGCTCTGGCCGTTGTGGCCAACTGGGGAGTGAACTGGCAGATGGAGGATCTCTCTCTCTCTGCCCCTTCTTCGCTAACTGAGTTCAAATCAATAAATAAAAGCCTTAAAAAAAAAAAGTCGCTGCAAAGATGTGATCAGATGGAAGCCCTGAGACCCCCAGAGCTGGGAGTGGCCCCCGGCTGGCAGAGGGGCTCATATGCCTCAAGGTCTATAGCTGTGCATAGGGTTGAGTTCTGTGGACCCCAAGTGACATGGTGACCTCGGCACCCCAATCCTGCCCACAGCCTGTTCTCCAAATGCTACCCTAGGTGTGACCCAAGCCCCCAGTGGTCCCCGGGATGGATCACCCCTGCATCCATGTGTTTCTGGGCTATAGGAGGCCCTCAGTTTTGCCGCCTCTGGGAGACAGGCTGCTCAGAAGAACCCAATAAAACCTGCACTCCAAGGGGCTGTCCAGATGGGGAGGCAGATGCCTGTGAGCAGCGCAGCAAGTGAGCACAGCCTGAGCCCAGGACCCGGCAGGTGTGCTTTGCGGTCAAGGCCTCGGGTGGAGCACTCCCCTGTGTGCCTGTCTCCTCTCCTACCCACCACGGGGAAGACCCCGAGAAGAGCCTGCACGTGCCCACCTGGGCAGACCCAGGAGAGGCAGGGAGCTCTCTGGAGCGCACTTTCCCCAGGATCCCCGTCTCTGCTGTCATCACCACAAAGCTGCGAGGTCATGGGGCGACTTCAAGTTCATGGGCAAAGGAAAATCTATTTCCTGTGCCTTGACCAAAAAGAACAAAGGGGAGACACAGAGGCCAGGGGATGTGGGTTCCCAGCCTGACCCCACTCCTCAGTCCCTGCCCAGTCCCCTCGAGCTGGGACCTTGGGCAGGTGTTGTGGCACAGTAGATTCAGCCACCACTGGGACCCCGCCCCCCGTGTCAGTGCTGGTCTGAGTCCGGCTATTCTGTATTCTGATCCAGCCTCCTGCTAATGTGCCAGGAAGTCAGCAGATGATGCCCAAAGCACCTGCGCCCCTGCCACCCATGGGGACACCATCTCAGTGGAGTTCGTGGCTCCTGGCTTCAACCTGGCTATCATGGCAAATGGAACCTCCGTCTCCCTCTCTACCAAATAGAAAAACGTTAAAAGAAAAAAAAAAGGACCTGATGAGGGTCAGCGCAGCAGCCCCTTCCTGCCTCCGCCAGGACGCCCGCCCTGTCCCCTCTCCTGCACAGGAACGCTGAAACACGAGGCCGAGCCTCTGGGGACGGGCAGGACCCTCTCCGCTCTAAGCCAAAGCCCAGAAGCTGCACTGGGGCCGGCTGTCCAGGTGGCCCAGCTCAGCAGCAGCCGCCCAGGGGCAGTGGCAGAGCTGCCGTGGGGACGGCAGAGGCGGGACAGCTCTGCAGCAGGCCCCGCCCCCATGCAGCTGCCCATCAGTTCCCAGAGTGTCTGGGCCACGGTGCTGCCCCTGTAGAATCGTCCACTGCTGAGGCTGTGCGTGGCCACCTGCAGGGAGACGGGAACGGTCAGGGCGCTGAGGAGGCAGTGCCCAGAGACCCCGACAGCACTCCTCTGTTTCTCACAGAGGGTAGGGGGCTAGAGAAGGCGGAGCCTGTTCTGGCCCAGGGAGTTGTCTGCCCTGCCGTGAGCTGGGACACAGCATGGGGTAGGGTGGAAGCAAACAGCCCCGCACCTCAGGCCCAGGACACAGGCGTTGTGGCAGCTCCCACCAACACCCTAGGTGTCATTTTCCTACCCCAACAATCTACAGCCATGCTGATTCTCCTCATCTCTGGGGAAGGGAGGGCTGCGATGAAGCCACGCAGGCTGCCTGGACTTCCCAGCAATGCTTTGGCGACAGGACCACACTTTATACAAGATCCTGAGGTTCAGAGCTGAGCAGTGATCCTCCCAAATCCCCGCAGCCAGTACATGCTGGACACGCCAGCCTGCGCCCTCCCCACCACACCAGTGCTGCACACCGCAGGACACACCAGCCTGCACCCTCCCTACTGCACCAGTGTTTCACACAGACATGACCCCAGTGAGCTCAGCCAACTGCCCAGTGCCCACAGAGCTGGGGGCTTTGGCAGTGCCTCCCCTCTTTTCCCACCTGGTCTTCGGACCCAGGGCAGGTAGAGCAGCAGGGAGACAGACAAGGCACAGCCAAGTGACCGCACACTGCACTCAAGCATCCCGACTTATCGAGTCTCTCCTTACAGACCACAGAGGACACAGGTACAAATAGCCAGTGAAGCCGTGGGCGGCCAGGGGGCACGGGTGTACCAGATGAGGGCAGAAGGGGGTATCTCAGCCCAGTGGGGATTTCTGGTGTGGAGAGGGGGTGCTGGGGCAAATGCTTCTCAGAGGAGACACAAAGCCAGGGCCAGGAGACGACAGGCACCACATGGAAGACACTGGCATGAGACTCCTGCAGGGCAGTGCAAGCCGCTAAGCCAGAGATTTTCAATGAGGAGTCACCAAAGGCAGGGCTGGGGCGAGGGGAGCAGAAAGGAAGGCTGGGAATTCCAAGTTCTCCAAAGGTTCAACTTCAGCTGTTCCTGAATGCTTGGTTGTGTGCGACTTGATCAATAAAACACTCAACAGAAGTTGAATCCGTGATCGCTTGTTACGTAACCTGTACTGCAGGGTCTCAGAGCAGAGACTGGGCGGGCAGGGTTGTACACAGAAGGTCGTCAGGGAGTGCAAAGACTGGCACACAACTCCTCTGAACTTCCAGGAAGGCCAGCACTGACGCCCAGCACTCTAGCGAGGGGCTGGGAACCTCCGGGGCGTGGTCCCCGGCCCCAGCTGGCCGCCAGCACTGCTCGGGTTGGAGGAGGGAAGGCCTGAGCTCCTTGTCCCTGCCTGCAGAGGGAGGAGCACCAGGTGCCGGCCTCTGCACTTCAGCTCGGAGGCCTCTCCTCCAGCCTCAACACCTCGCGCTTTAGCACTTTCTCTGCCACACAGAGGTTTTCTTCTACCATTTTCAGAGCTAAATTCTCGACCCAATTTTCCCCAAAGCGATATTCAGCCTATTCTTTCAACAGCCCCTGTCTATCAGGCCCCATGTCTCTGGCTGTGGATCAAATTTTCTGACGACTCCAAGGGAAGACGCCCTAACTTCAACCTTGTATCACACAATCTTTTTTTTTTTTTTTTTTTTTGACAGAGTTAGAGAGGGACAGAGAGAAAGATCTTCATTTTCCGTTGGTTCACCCCCCAAATGGCCACTATGGTTGGCGCGCTATGCAGATACAAAGCCAGGAGCCAGGTGCTTCCTCCTGGTCTCCCATGCGGGTGGCAGGGCCCAAGCACTTGGGCTATTCTCCACTGCACTCCCGGGCCACAGCAGAGAGCTGGACTGGAAGAGGAGCAACTGGGACAGAATCCGGTGCCCCCGACCAGGACTAGAACCCGGTGTGCTGGCACTGCAGGCGGAGGATTAGGCTAGTGAGCTGCAGCGCCGGCCCCAATCAATCTTTATTTGGCCTTTTTTCAATCTCTTACTTTTAGTGTCAAGGTGACATGGCAAGCAATCCTACTAGTACCAAAAGAAACCATCAGTGATCTATTTTCTTTGGCATGTTCAAACAATCATTGTCCACCTATCTCAATGGCAAAGGTTGTTCCGGCCGGTGCCGCGGCTCACTAGGCTAATCCTCCGCCTATGGCGCCGGCACACTGGGTTCTAGTCCCAGTCAGGGCACTGGATTCTGTCCTGGCTGCTCCTCTTCCAATCCAGCTCTCTGCTGTGGCCCAGGAGTGCAGAGGAGGATGGCCCAAGTCCTTGGGCCCTGCACCCTCACGGGAGACCAGAGAAAGCACCTGGCTCCTGGTTTCGGATCCGCGCGGTGCGCAGGCCACAGCGGCCATTGGGGGGTGAACCAATGGAAAAGGAAGACCTTTCTCTCTCTCTCACTGTACTCTGCCTGTCAAAAAAAAAAAAAAAGTTGTTCCAGGGTTGAAGGGCTAGGAACCAGGCTTCCACTGCTGCTGGAGGGAGCAGGCCCTCACCTCTTTTCCAGCCCGCAACTTGGCTGTGTGGATCAAGAACTGTGACCCAGTAATTCCAGTCAGACAAGTGTGCAGGGACATGGACCACACAGCGTGCTTGGGAACAGGGAAGACGTGAAGACAATGATAAACTTACACACTGGGGACCTGGTAACATTAAATACCTGCGACATACGGAGGAATTCTGAGCAGTATCGTGTGTTATCATAAAGTTGTTGTGATATACTGAGAAGTAAAAATACTCAGCCTATAATGTATAAAACACAGCAAAATTTAAGTGATGGACAGTATCTGAAAAGACCCACAAAGCACCAAAACATGAACAAGCAGCTCTTCTGGGGAGGGGCTTCAAGTGATTTATTGTTTTTGCTATCTGTCCGTATTCTCCAATTTGTATATAATGTCTGGTCACACTAACAAAAAACCGGTCCCTCTACACAGCCTGTTGCCTGGATGGTCGCTCTGCCTCTCCAGCCTTTACTTCTACAGTCACTGAGCAGCCCTAAGGACCAGGAGTTTAGGGGAAGACTTCATCTGAGCCTTACTTGATGCTCCCAGTACACACAGAGAGAGGCACTGCTCCCCACAGTGAAGGCATGGGGCTCCCCACAGTGAAGATGTCTGCAACTGGTACCAAGTACATGAGGGTAGGACAATGACAACAAAGCCAAGGACCAGAACAGACATTTCTCCAAGGAAGACACACAAATGGCCAGGGCCACAAGGAAAGATGCTGAACATGAGCAGTCATTAAGGAGATGCAAATGACACCACGGGGAGACTGGACGCCACCAGGAAGGCTGCCCCCTGCAACATGGGCACTAAGGAGCAAGGCGAGGCCGGGCAGGTCGCTCACACCTGCCTGGTGGAATGCACAAGGAGCAGCTGTGCTGCCGCCATCGCCCTGTCTTTGGTGAGGTCTCCATCCAGATCAGATACTGCGTGCAAAGTATTTGCAAACCGTACCTGATAACAAAAAAACGTTCTACCTAGAGTATGTCCACAAAAAACAAAACACTGCTAAAACTGGTAAATGCAGTCAGTAAGTTTCAGGATATAAAACCAACACACAGGAGCTGGTGCTGTGGTGCAGCAGGTTAAAACCATGGCCTGCAGTGCTGGCATTTCATATAGGCACAGTTTGAGTCCCAGCTACCCCCACTTCCAATCCAGCTTCCTACTAATGCACCTGGGAAAGCAGCAGAAGACGGCCCAATTACTTGGGCCCCTGTACCTACCTGGGAGACCCAGAAGAAGCTCCTGACTCCTGGCTTTGCCTTGGCCTGGTCCCGCCCCGGTCGTTGCTGCCATTTGGGGAGTCAATCAGCAGATGAAAGATCGCACTCCCATCTCTCCTTCTCTCTCTGTAACTGTGACTTTCAAATAAATATATATTTATTTTTTACAATGTTATAAAAAATCCATCATACAAAAATCAGTATCTTTTTTTATACAATAACCAATTTGCTGAAAAAGAAATCAAAAAAGCAATCCTATTCACAATAGCAAAAAAAAAAAAAAATACTGAAGACTGAATATAGCCAAAGATGTAAATGATCAACAATAAAATTACAGAACACTGTCAAAGGAAAACGAAGAAGTCACAATAAGAGGGCCTGGAACTGTGGTGTAGCAGGTAAAACCGCCACCCGCAGTGCTGGCATCCCATGTGGGTGCTGCTTCAAGTCCTGGCTGCTCCACTTCCAATCCAGCTCTCTGGTATGCCCTAAGAAAGCAGTGGAAGACGGCCCAAGTCTTTGCGCCCCTGCACCCATGTGGGAAACCAGGAGGAAGCTCCTGGCTTCGGATTGCGACAGCCCTGGCCACTGTGGTCATTTGGGGAGTGAACCAGAGGATAGAAAACCTCTACCTCTTTCTCTCTTTCTCTCTTTCTCTCTCTCCCTCTCTCCCTCCCTCTCCCTCTCCCTCTCCCTCTCTCTCTCTCCCCCTCACTCTCTCTGTTAACTCCGCCTTTCAAATAAATAAATCTTTTGTTTAATGAAGCCTTTTTTTTTTTTTTTGACAGGCAGAGTTAGACAGTGAGAGAGACAGACAGAGAGAAAGATCTTCCTTCCGTTGGTTCACCCCCCAAATGGCTGCTACGGCCGGTGCACAGCGCCGATCTGAAGCCAGGAACCAGGTGCTTCCTCCTGGTCTCCCATGTGGGTGCAGGGCCCAAGCACTTGGGCCACCTTCCATTGCTTTCCCGGGCCACAGCAGAGAGCTGGACTGGAAGAGGAACAACTGGGACTAGAACCCACAGTGCCAGCACTGCAGGCAGAGGATTAGCCTAGTGAGCCGCAGCAGTGGCCTAAAAATAAATCTTGAAAAAAAAATCCAAAGTACAGTGTCAAATCAAAACATGAAATTGACATAAAAACAGATACACCAACCAATGTATCAGAACAAATATCACAGAAATAAAACCACATACTTAAGTGATTTTTTAAAAATATTTATTTATTTAAAAGAGACAGAGCGAAGTGATTTTCAACTAAGGCAGGAAAAATATACAGAGAAAGGAAAATTTCTTCAGCAGATGGTTCTGGGAAAACTGGAACCCACATGCAAAAGAAACAGCCCCCATCTCCCAGCAGACGCAGCAACTCAAAGTGGATCAAAGACCTAAACGTAAGAGCTGAAACTATGAAAATACTAGAAGAAAAAACACTCCGCAACATTGGTAAGGGCAAAGAGTTTTTGGATGCGATCCCAAAAGCACAAGCAACAAAAGCAAAAACTGATACATGGGAACACATCAGACTAAAAGGCTTCTCACAATATAGAAACAGCAAAGAAAAACCTACAGAAAGTTAAAATAAAAATAAATATAAAAAACAGGGGCCGGCGCTGTGGTGTAGCAGTGAGGCCGCCACCTGCAGTGCCGGCATCCCATATGGGCACCGGTTCAAGTCCCCACTGCTCCACTTCCAATCCAGCTCTCTGCTGTGGCCGGGAAAGCAGAAGATAACCCAAGTCCCCAGGCCCTGTCGTGAGCACCTACTGTCACGCAGCTTGACAGGGCTTAAGGGCGACGAGTCGGAGTATGCGAAAGGAACACAGGACAACACACTGTCTTTCTAACAAAAGGTTTTTATCTGCTCACACAGTATGACCATGCAGCACTGCAGTCTGTACAGTTACATTCATTAGTCCACAGGTCAGGACACACATCTAGCATCAAGGCAATCCAGCTTTAATAATGTAAGGACAGTGAAGCACACAGCATTATCCTTCAACACAGGGTCTCAGCATGTTTCAAATTCATCATGGCTCATATCGCTATCACGAAACAAGTCCAATGACCCCAGTCCAGAGTCCACATAAAGTCCTGTGCCTTTCTGGTGATTTTATACATTGGCTGTAATATTAGGTTCAGATATGGTACATGATTTCTGCAATATCTGAATGTCCTATTACTTGTTGGGCTTCTTTCTTATTTATAGGGGGTCCTATTGTTTGGATTTTATCAATTACTTGTTCTGGTATTTTTTGGCCTTAGCGAGCCTAGGAATTGTATTGCCTTGTCTGGTCCTTGTACTTTGTCCCTATTTATGGTCCATCCTTTCCTTATAAGGTGTTGAATTACCGTCTCCATACCCTGTTTTATAGTTTCGTTATTTGTGGGTGCTATTAATGTCATCCACATATATACATATATATCAGCTTCTATTTTTGGCATATCTTGCAATGTTTGTTTTAATATCATGGGGGCTATTATCGGGCTATTTTTATATCCTTGTGGTGAACGCTTAAACTGATCCTGTTGTGACTCCCATGTCAATGTCGTTTTTCCCTAGGTTCTTCTGCTATTGGGATGGCAAAAAACATATCCGATAGGGCTACTGTTCCAACACTTTCGTACTTTTTTGTATTTATCTGCTGTAAGATACTTGTGACGTCTGGTAATTCTCCAGGTATCTGGGGTGTTAATTTGTTAAAATTTCTATAATCTACTATAACTCTTCACTTACCATTTGGTTTTAAAATTGGCCATACAGGGCTGTTATAAAGGAAGCTGTATGTTCAGTATCTTCCTGTAATAATTCCTTTACTTTCTCGCTAATTTCTTTCTGTCCTCCTTTTATTGGATATTTAGTATATGATCCTCCTTATACAGGTCTGGGCAGACGTATAATGTCCTATTATATTTATTATCGCTAATACTAGTACAGCTACGACTGTTGATTTCATGAACTGAACGGCACTTTTGTACCTACACGCCGCGTTTACGTGTTCCAAGCATGCCATCTGCTACACTTCCAGCATTTAACTGCTTCTCCCTGACTGCCGACTGCACCAGCTGTCATCATTCTAGCTCAGCATGAGCAACTCCATTTTTATTCCTTCTTCTTTACTTATTGGTGGGTAGTGGTGATCTGTGACTCTTTTGGGGCTACCAGTGGATTTCTCCACGGCCCACCTCCTTTTGATCGTTAGTAAGCGGTGATCTGTGACTCTTCTTTGGGACTCCTGTGGGATTCCCCACACAGGGGCCCAAGTACTTAAGTCATCTTCCACTGCTTTATCAGGAGCGCTACCAGGGAGCTGGACTGCAAGTGGATCAGCTCGAACTCGAACTCCCTACACAACAACGACAGCCCCTAAAATAAATTTTTTAAAAAGTCTAACAAAAAGACAAATACCACATATTCTCACTTCCATGTGGAAGTGAAAAAACTGCCCTCAAAGAAGCTGGGGATAGTACAGTGTTTACCAGAGCTTGGGAAGGACCTGAGGTGGGAGGGTGGTGGGAGGATGGGGGGAGGATGGGGGGAGGGTGGGGGGAGGATGGGGGGAGGATCGGGGGAGGATCGGGGGAGGATGGGGGGAGGATCGGGGGAAGGATGGGGGGATGATGGGGGGAGGATGGTTAATGGGGACAGGGGTGCACCTGGAGAGGAAGATTAACTTCTGGTGGCCGGCGCCGTGGCTCAATAGGCTAATCCTCCGCCTTGCAGCGCCGCCACACCGGGTTCTAGTCCCAGTCGGGGAGCCGGATTCTGTCCCGGTTGCCCCTCTTCCAGGCCAGCCCTCTGCTGTGGCCCGGGAGTGCAGTGGAGGATGGCCCAAGTGCTTGGGCCCTGCACCCCATGGGAGACCAGGAAAAAGCACCTAGCACCTGGCTCCTGCCATTGGATGAGTGCGGTGCACCGGCCGCAGCGCGCCGACCGCGGCAGCCTATGGAGGGTGAACCAACGGCAAAGGAAGACCTTTCTCTCTGTCTCTCTCTCACTGTCTACTCTGCCTGTCAAAAAAAAAAAAAAAAAAAAGATTAACTTCTGGTGTTCTCCAGCACAGCAGGCTAACTACAGTTGACAACAGTTACCTGAATATTCCCAAATAGCTACTAAAAGCAATTTAGAGGGGCTGATGTCGTGGTGTAGCAGTAAAGCTGCCAGCTCTGACTCCAGCATCCCATATGGGCGCCGGCTGGAGTCCAGCTGCTTCACTTCTGATCCAGCTCGCTGCTCGTGTGCTTGAGAAATCAATGGAGGACAGTCCAAGTACTTTGGCCCCTGCACCCAGGAGGGAGATGAGGAAGAAGCCCCTGGCTTCAGAACAGCCCAGCTCTGGCCTTTGCAGCCATTGGGAGAATCAAACAGGGAATGGAAGATCTCTCTCTGTAACTCTGCCTTTCAAATAAATAAGTTTTAGAACTTTTTAGAATGTTCCAGAAGAAATAATATCTGAGGTGACACATATGCCAATTACCTTCATCTTTTCATTACACATTGTGTGTGTGTGTATATATACATACTGAACATCACAGTATACTTATTATTACTATGTGTCAATTAAAAATAAAAATATTTTAAAAATAGGGACCATCGCTATAGCATAATGGGTAAAGCCACCGCCTCCAGTGACGGCATCCCACACAGGCGCCCGTTCGTGTTCTGGCTGTTCCGCTTCCAAACCAGCTCTCTGCTATGGCCTGGGAAAGCAGTAGAAAATGGCTCAAGCTCTTGGAACCCTGCACCTGTGTCGAAGACCCAGAAGAAGCTCCAGCCACTGTAGCCATGTGGGGAGTGAACCAGCAGATGGAAGACCGACCTCTCTCTCTCTCTCTCTCTTTCTGCCTCTCCTCTGTGTAACTCTGACTTTCAAATAAATAAATAAAACTTTAAAAAAAATAAAGTAACAAAAAACAGAGCAAGACAGGGTGTGCAGTCTGGCTGGAAGTTTCTGAGCTAATCAAATGACTAGAAGTTTACGCGGTTTATTTTTCAGATTTTATTCATTTATCTGAAAGGCAGAGTTAGAGAGGGAGAGAGGGAAGGAGGGAAGGAGAGAGAGAGAGAGACAAAGACTTCCATCCACTGGTTCAGTCCTGAAATGGCCAAAACAGCCAGGGCTGGGCCAGCCAGAAGCTTCCTGAGTCTCCAACATAGGTGGCAGGGGCCCAAACACCTGGGCCGTCCTCCACTGCTTCCTTAGGCACATTAAGAGAGCTGAATTGTCTCTCTCTCTCTGTTTATAACTCTACCTGTCAAAAAAAAAAAAAAAAAGTTTAGCAGCCGGAACTTGAACCGGGTGCACACATGGGGTGCTGGCACTGTAGGCCTTGGCTTTAACCTGCTGAGCTACAGTGCAGGCCCCTGTGGCTATAAATTGACTGTCATTTGTATTTGCCGTACCTTGGTCCTGCGCTTAGCCTCCCAAAGTGGCACACAGACCTGCTGCCACTCACCAGCCCTGGGCCTCTCTCCTGGCTCCATTCCCTGGACCTTCTAGTTGGCTTTGCACAGACCCTTAGAATTTGGGGCTCCTGGCCCTTCCTGGGGCTGCCATGGGGTCATTCACACGAGCACCACCAAGTCTCACAGCTCCCTGAACCCTTACCCAGGCCGATTCCTACACTTCCTTCTCCTTAACTGAAGCAACATGCCTGTCCTTTGGGGTCTAGAAGTTGCAGATGCCACAAACTCAGGGAGATCAGACCCTAACGGTAGCAGCAGCCTCCTGCAATTGCCCAGTGGTGCCTATGGAGTTTCCCTGGGGCAGCCCTGGGCCCCCAGGGATGTCAGGCTATGGAGTCTCTGCAGACAGCAGGCCGCAGCACCCCGAAGCAGGCCCCAGCAATGCCCTTCCCCTCAGGCCTCACTGCCATGCAGCCCCGCCCCAAGTCCACGTGAGCCCTTCCGCAGCACGCCAGCAGAGGCCTGCGGCCTGCCCAACCACCAGCTGTGTGGTGGTCAGCCACTGGAGCCACTCCCTGACCCCCGGTGGGGGCTGCGCACCACACCAGGTGCATGTGCACGCAGTGTGCACTGACACGCAGCAGCCTGTTTTATGGGCCATGCCTTTGGGCTTAAACAAGTTTACAGAACCCTTAGGTTTTGTTGTTTTAAAACAAGAATTTTGAGAGTGGACAGTGAGAGAGAGAGAGACAGAGAGAAAGGGCTTCCTTTTTCCATTGGTTCACCCTCAAGTGGCCGCTACAGCCGCTGCGCTGCACTGATCCAAAACCAGGAGCCAGGTGCTTCTCCTGGTCTCCCATGGGGTGCAGAGCCGAAGGACCTGGGCCATCCTCCACTGCACTCCCGGGCCACAGCAGAGAGCTGGCCTGGAAGAGGGGCAACCGGGACAGAATCTGGCACCCTGACCGGGACTAGAACCCAGGGTGCCGGCGCCGTAGGCGGAGGATTAGCCTACTGAGCCGCAGCGCCGGCCTACAGAAATCTAGAAGATTTGGCTGTGTTAAAAAAAAAAAAAAAAAGATTTGGCTGTGTCCGTATGTCCAGGAACCCCTGCCCACCAGGCCCCATCCGACACCCAGGACAGGAGCTAAAGCTCGCTGCTCTCTCACCTAGATCAAGCCCACAAGCAGACTCAACACCATGAAGCTCCTGCCATCTGTGACCAACTGACCTTCCACCAGGTCAGTGACCCAGCAGACTCCAGAGGTCTGGGACCACCAAAGAGCGCAGAACTTGGCTGACACGGGATTCATTTCTGGAAGAAACAAAATGTAGAAAGGGACATAAGCGCGACATGTCCACTGAGGCCTGCCCCCGGTGGTTCTTGTGGGAAGGGCACCATCACCCTGCTCGTCTTGACAGTGCGGCTTTGCAGGATAAGCCACGACTGGGGCCCCGAACAGGGACCTGAACACGGAAGGCTCCGTGGACTTTTCCAGCCATTTCTACTGTATTCAGGGTTTGGGGATGGCTCTGTAAAGAGATGAAGCCAATAATGGACTACAGGTTCCAACTGGGAGAAAGCATCGTTAATTGAGGTGAGCAAGAGCAAACAGTAATTCTAATTGGTTGATGGTAATAAAAAACAGCTAAAGACTTTAAGAAACTATTACTAAAACGGCTTTATTGTTCTATCTTTTATGTTGGTTTATACATGTATACATCTTGTACGTCTACATAGGAAAATTTATTAAGAGCTTCGTCTTAATTGGCTCATAAATGAAAGATTGCTCATAAATTTAAACTGCTATAATTACTCAAAGATACATTTGATTCATGTGACCCAAATCTCTTTGTCAGATGTTTTAAATCTATTGGTAGACAGAAACTAAAAATGTGTGCGCTTTGAGTTTTCTGGTTAAACAAGGTACACCGTGTTAGGTATTTAAGAGGTATTTCCAAATACACATATTCTTAAAATTTACAGAAGGCATTGGACTAACGTAACACCTTGACAGTAGAGACTCCATTTTGGAGAACTGGAGACTCCATTATGGGAAGGTACCCCCACCCCACCGTGAGACTCTGGTCTGAAACTATGATCTAAAACAGTTGGACAATAGCAGTCCACTACATCACACTTAGCAGAGCATGGAAACCCCCTTGCATGATTGCTCAAGCTTGGAAGTGGATAGGCTGCACCTGGGTTAATGATAAAATGTAATTTGTCTACGTCCTACATATGATTAAAACCAATACCTGGATTAATGTCAAGATTATAATTAGAATTGTTAAGATTGTAACTGGTATTGTCAAGATTATAACTGATACTAGTTTTGCATAGATTTTAGGTCAGCTTGACCCTGGTAACCATGTATTCCCCCTGATCCTAGCAACCATGTATTCCTCTCCTGATTTTGCGGTTTCTGCCTTTATAACCCTGGTGCTTTGGGCTTCAGAGTCGAGAGTTCTTTAGGGCATGAGCCCACTCTCCACCACCGGCAAGAAAGGACCATCGAATTTTATCAATGTGAGGTGCTCCTTTGTTTACACTCAGGTACAACAGGATATTCTAGTAAATATTTTCATAAATTGTTATGTAACGGTTAAAACTGCTGTTCCCTCATTTCTCTAGTCTAAGATGGGAAAGTGACATTGTGTTGGATTCTCCAAGAACGTACAGTTTGATTTTTAGATCTTATGAAAGGAGTGGCTAACATTTTCTGTCCAAATGAGAGCTTAACTCGTGCCTGCACAGCTGACTTTACTTCACATGGGGTCCCAAATCCCCTTGGGCTAGATGGTGAAAGTGACATTGTCAGTTTTAACATAATTACACAGACTTTTTAGCGATGACCCTGTTAGATTGGATTAAATTTTAAAGTAGTCATACAGATGCGACTAATTGTTAAAGTGATCATATCAATAGAATTAGTAGAATTAAAGAAGAGTAAATGCTCCAACATGGGAAGCAGTCCACACAGCAGACTCATAGAATGGTAATTGCTCTAAGTAACAGTGATCTCAGGGTCAGCCCTCAAGGCGTCCTGGTCTGGCTGAAGGCCCACAAGAGCATTTCAGGACTGGAAAGCCAGGTCAGGTGTGGAAAGCCAGGACACTCATGGGAAAAGGTGTCCTACGTGGAGAACTTCCCTGGGTGAGACCCCGGTGGAAAGAAGTGGTCATCAAAAAAGGATGTACTTTTCTCCAAAAGGAATAGAGAACTTCCACTTTGCTTATGGCCTTGTCTGAATACGGACAGAATCTGTGGACTCAAAGGCTTCCATAGCCTAGGCAGCTCATGTCAAGAGCCTCTGGTGATCACTGATGTCACCTAAAGTATTAATTGTTGAAGTAACAACACGAGTCCCTGTGCAAACTTCCCATGCAGGACTTTAAAACTATGCTTAAAAAACAGAGGGGGGACTATGGTGCCCTTCCACGGGTGAGCATGCTAACTTCGCTACTTTCACCTTAAAGATGATCTTTAGTGCAGCAGAGTTACCTAAATTTAAGACCAGCAATCATCTTTTAGGAAAAAAAAAAAAAGTTTTGTTACCATACGACAGTTTGTTGTTGTTGTTTTTGACAGGCAGAGTGGACAGTGAGAGAGAGACAGAGAGAAAGGTCTTCCTTTGCCGTTGGTTCACCCTCCAATGGCTGCCGCGGTCGGCGCGCTGCGGCCGGCGCACCGCGCTCCTCCGATGGCAGGAGCCAGGTGCTAGGTGCTTTTTCCTGGTCTCCCATGGGGTGCAGGGCCCAAGCACTTGGGCCATCCTCCACTGCACTCCGGGGCCACAGCAGAGGGCTGGCCTGGAAGAGGGGCAACCGGGACAGAATCCGGTGCCCCGACCGGGACTAGAACCCGGTGTGCCGGCGCCGTAAGGCGGAGGATTAGCCTGTTGAGCCACGGCGCCGGCCACCATACAACAGTTTGTAACGGTCCTGGCAAAGAAGCGCTCACAGCACACAGAAAGGACACACGCGGCTGTTTCCTGGGTCCAGGGAAATCCTGGGACACTTGTCATGGACCTCATTGTCCTGCTGCAGAAGGCAGCAATGTCCTTCTGTTCCCTCTAAGCAAGAGAGAACAAACGAGCTCCCACATCAAAACCCAGGAGCAGAGCTGCAGAGCAGGCAGAGCTCAGGCAAAGCTGCAGATGACGCCTTCCTGTGGGCTGAGCTGTGGCAGCACTGTCACCTTCCATTTCTACAGGTCTCACCCCTGGAGAGCGGCCAACAGTCAGATACTGGAGACCTCACAGACACAACCCAGCTGCCTCGGGTTCCAGGGAGGGACCCAACCACTCACAACAATGGGAAGAGGTTTGCTCATCTTCCCAGGGATCGTTCCACAGCCTGTGTGCACACCGGCCCAAAATGTCAAACCCTGGACCCCAGTCTCCCAAAGCCGACCCTCTGACAAGCCAACCTCAGTGCCCTTCCCAGAACAAGCCACTCACAGGACGATCCTCTTCAGGTCGGTTGCAGCTTAAATGGAAGGACCTTACCAGATGCTGCTGAGCATGACCACCTCCGTGAAATTAGCAGGAAGTGTCTACCTCTTAAGTCTTCACAGGTGAACTCAGAGACACACCTGCTTATTCTGCTAAGCCCGAGATCCTAAGCACAAAGTCAAGTCTTCGCCTTCGTCACATCTAAACTGCTGCACCTTAAGACAAATGTGCTGTACCTGCCTCTTTTGATTCTCTCTGGGAACTGTTATACACAGCTGGTCTTAATCCAGTTTTGCTCATACTAATTAACAAACATGTTTCAGAACTCAACGTCTAGGACTATCGACGATGCAGGGAACGCGGACATTAGAAGTGATCAAGACTGCTCCAGCTCACAGGGCAAATTTTTTTTTTTTTTTTATTTGACAAGTAAGAGTTACAGACAGTGAGAGACAGACAGAAAGGTCTTCCTTCTGTTGATTTACCCCCCAAATGGCCGCTACCACCAGCGCTGCGCCAATTCGAAGCCAGGAGCCAGGTGCTTCCTCCTGGTTTCCCATGTGGGTGCAGGGCCCAAGCACTTGGGCCATCCTCCACTGCACTCCCGGGCCACAGCAGAGAGCTGGACCAGAAGATGAGCAACCGGGACAGAATCTGGCACTCCAACTGGGACTAGAACCTGGGGTGTTGGCGCCACAGGCGGAGGATTAGCCAAGTCAGCCACAGCGCCAGGCCCCCACAAGGCAAATTTGTTAGATGAGCTAGGCAGAGATTTCCAGACCCAAGATAGGCAGGGCCTGCACTATGCCCCTCATAAGCAGGAAGCAGCTATAGAAGATACAATTCTACAGCCTTCCACATCCCTTCAGGATTAAGGGAATGGAGTCTCTGAAAGGGGAATTATGTAGGGGCTGGTGCTGTGGCACAGCGGGTAAAGCCGCCATCTGCAGTGCTGGCATTCCATATGGGTGCCAGTTCGAGTCCCAGCTGCTCCACTTCCAATCCAGCTCTCTGCTATGGCCTGGGAAAGCAGAAGATGGCCCAAGTCCTTGGCCCTTGCACCCACAAGGGAAGACCCAGAGGAAGCTCCTGGCTTCAGATCGGCACTGCTCCAGCTGTTTCGACCTACTGGGCAGTGAACCAGCAGATGGAAGACCTCCCTCCCTCTCTCTTCTCTGCCTCTATTTCTCTGTGTAACTCTTTCAAGTAAATAAATTTTGGAAAGCCTTAACAAGAGACTTGGTGAGGGAGAAGAATATATAAATAAATAAATCTTTTTAAAAAGGGGGCAGGAATGATAGAGGCAGGTATATAGGATTAGGTTTGTGAGCTGGCAGACCACGCCTTCACCACGCCCCCTGTGTAATCTCATGCCCCTTCCTGACCACACCTGTTCACCCACCTGCCAATCAGAGGCCTGAAACACGGCAGGCCCAGCTTTTTTCCCCTTTGCCCTACTTTTCTTCCCTGCCCATACACCCCATGCTAGGCGCTCTTCAATTTAACCCAAAAGCTTACTGTGGGTTGAGGCTCATTGCCATACCATGCTAACCAGGGTCAGCTCGCCCTAAAACAAAGGAGGGAGATGGGGTGTTCCCGTGAGACTGCCTGCCTAGCCTATGCAGTTAGCCTGAGTGCTGGCAGGTGGTGGCAGCCCCAGGTACATTTCTCCCCACCCCTGCCTTCTGCCAATCAGGTAAACTGCTCCCCGGTGTGGCCCAGGCCCATCTGGAAAGCTACCTTCAAGCCAATTGGAAACGCATATTGGCGCCAGTGTCGGTTCTGTCCTATAGTGTTCCCCTTAGTTATGCTCCTTCTACCTGCCCTTCCAAAGTGTACGTGGCTGTGAATGAAGTCGGACATGTTCACTGAAGAAAAAAAAGGTACATAACCTGCCTGCGGCAGAGGCCACCCTGGCACGTGACAGTCTCCAGGAAGGCACCCACGATCACGCATGCACTTCCTCTACAGGTGTTTCCTGAGCCCCTAATAGCAGCAGCACGCAGGTTCTAGCAGGCAAAAACCAGCTTTTCCCTCCCCTCAAGGAGCTGACATCTCAGGGGAGCAGAAACAAACAAGAGAAGGCACCCCAAACTGCGGCTATGAAGATGATAAACCAGGGTGATACGGTCGGGCACCACTGTATCTGTCGGAGGAGCTCCCAAGGTCAAAAGACCCCCCCACCACCAGGAGATGACACTGACACTGACGGCTTGGGGCCAGCGCTGTGGCACAGCGGCTAAAGCTGCAGCCTGCAGTGCTGGCATCCCATGTGGGCGCTGGTTCAAGTCCCAGCTGCTCCACTTCCTATCCAGGTCTCTGTTGAGGCCTGGGAAAGCAGTGGAAGATGGCCCAAGTCCTCGGGCCCCTGCACCCATGTGGGAGACCCAGAAGAAGATCTTGGCTCCGATTGGCACAGCTCCAGCCGTTGCAGCCAACTGGACAGTGAACCAGCGGATCCAAGACCTCTCTCTCCCTCTCTCCTTTCTCTGCTTAGCTCTCACTTTCAAATAAGTACATCAATTCAAAAAAAGAAAAAAGAAAAAGAAAAACTAAGGGCTGAACTTGGAGGGGAGGATTCTAGGCAGAGGAATGAAAACATGTCAGAGCCTGAGGGTGGGTCAAGGCACCTCCCCACCCTGCACTCAGGTGTGGAGTCAGGAATCTGGGGGTTCAAGAGCCTGCGGGGAGCCCTGCGCAGCCCTTTCCTCACAGAAGTTTCTGTGGCCCTGGCAGCGCATCTGTGAGGTGTCAGCAGGCTCCACGTTTCTGAGGCTCCCAGGCTGAAGTTGGAGACTGTAATAACTGCGATGCAGCCTGGTCCAACAACACATACATTTTACCACTTTCCATGTAAATGTCACTGACTTCTCAGCGTTTCAATGGAAAGTGAGTTAACAGTGTCTGTTTACCAAAACAGTAAGGGGAGAAACCTTAAGTACATGATAGTGTTCCATAATGTCACAGAGAGGGTAAGAATGCACAAGAGCACCAACATCTATACATGATGCCAAGTTGGAAAATAACTAAAGTTGTTGGGGCAACCCATCAGCCTAGCAGTTATGCCGCCACTGGGGATACCCACATTCCAGATCCGAGAGCCTGGGTTTGAGTCCGAGCTCCCCTCCCAATTATAGCCTCCTACTACTGTCCACCCTGGGGGACAGCAGGTGAGGGCTCGAGTACTTTGGTTCCTGCCACCCCCATGAGCTTCTGGCCTCAGGCCCAATGCTGGCTGTTGCTAGCATTTGGGAAGTGAACCAGCAGATAAAAGACATTTCTCCCTCTCAGCCTTTCAAAGAACAACAGAGAGCAAGTATTGGAGCCATTACCCACCGCTTTCCCAGGTGCACTAGCAGGGAGCTGAATCAGAAGCAGAGTAGCTGAACCTCAAACCTGCACTCCAGTATAGGATGCAGGCATCTCAAGCAGCGGCTTGACCCACTATACCACTATACCCGCCCCGATAAACAAGTGAATTAACTGAAAGATGGTCAAATGCAACAAACAGCCTGTTACTTAAAGTCAGAAGTCAAATACATAAAAGAGATCAAAGTCAAACAGCTGACTGAGGCCGCTGGTGTGCACAGAGTTCTAAATCTCCCTATCAATGTTCCACCCATCCCATAGTAGCCCCGGAGGCAGCTCCCAAAGTAATTCAGGTCCGACTGAGGAGCCTAAAAGTGGACACTCTGAACAACCAAAAAAAGCATTTGCTGTCAGGTTATATGTGGACTATGAGAATAAGAGAAGTCGAAGGTAACTCCAGGTGCGGGGTTTGGACAAAGCAATCCAGAGTTGCATTATCTATGGTGAAGACAGCCAGCGGGAGCTGGTGTCATGGCTCAGTGGGTTGAGCCGCCCCTTCCAAAGCTGGCGTTTCCTATTGGAGCAAGTTTCAAATCCCACTGTTCTGCTCCCAAGCCAACTTCCTGTAGAGCCTGGGAAAGCAGAGGAAGACAGCCCAAGTACCTGGGACCTTGCCACCCACGTGGGAGACACTGAAGGAGTTCCAGGCTCCTGGCTTCAGCCTGGCCCAGCACCAGTCCTTACAGCCATTAGGAGAGCCAATCAGCAGATGGAAAATCTGTCTGTCTCTCCCCTTTCTCTGTCACTCTGTCAAATATTTTTTAAAAATAAAGGGCATCAGCATTGTGGTGTAGCAGGTAGAGCTACCACCTGCAATGTTGTCTTCCCATATGGGCAACGGTTCATTCCCAGCTGCTCCACTTCTGATCAGCTCCCTGCTAACAGCCTGAGAAAGCAGGAGATGGCCCAGGTGTTTGGGCCCTTGCTACCCACACGGGAGACCTGGAAGAAGCTCTTAGCTTCAGCCTAGCCGAGCTCTGGCTGTTGAAGCCATGTAGAGAGTGACCAGCAGATGAACGATCTCTCTGTTTCTCTTTCTCTGGCTTTCAAATAAATAAATATTTTTTAAAGGGGGTGGAGGCAGTGGGAGGAGCAGGCCAGGTGCAGACCAGGCATAGAGTTTCGGATATAATAATACCAATCAGGCCGGCGCCGTGGCTCAACAGGCTAATCCTCCGCCTTGCGGCGCCGGCACACCGGGTTCTAGTCCCGGTTGGGGCGCCGGATTCTGTCCCGGTTGCCCCTCTTCCAGGCCAGCCCTCTGCTGTGGCCCGGGAGTGCAGTGGAGGATGGCCCAAGTGCTTGGGCCCTGCACCCCATGGGAGACCAGGAGAAGCACCTGGCTCCTGCCATCAGATCAGCGTGGTGCGCGGGCCGCAGCGCGCCATCCGCGGCAGCCATTGGAGGGTGAACCAACGGCAAAGGAAGACCTTTCTCTCTGTCTCTCTCTCTCACTGTCCACTCTGCCTGTCAAAAATAATAATAATAATAATACCAATCACAGATGCCTGTGGGATCTCAGCAGATATCTGAGTAGAAAGGTGGCAATGAACTGTGGAGTTAAGGAGCGAAATCTCAGCTGGAAGGACACACTGTGTCACCAGGGCGGTGACAGAATGGAGAGCCTGCCCACTAACTGTCCTCCCCGCCCTGCTGCAGGCCAGTGCCCTCAGCCTGGTGCACACACAGGCACAAACCTGCGTTCTGGAGGAAAACCGTTCCCCACACTCAAGACCCAGCTCCCCACTTCCTCCCGGGGCAAAGCCCTCCGCGCTGTCTCAGCGTCCACATCTGTCATGCCGCTCCAGCGCTCAACCCCAAAGAACACTGTGACAAGAACCCGCGTGTCGGCCACAATGATTCTCTTCTGCGGCTCAGCCCCTTGCAGCTGAGGAATCCCCCCCACTACCCACCAGCCTGGGTTGGACCGCCCATCTGTGGGGTCCAGACATCTCCAGTTTCATTTCCGGGATGCGGGAACACAGGCTACCGTCAAATCCTGGTCTTCAAACTAAGAGGACGGCGAGGGCTTACGCGCCACGCAATTGCTGGGGCGTCCTCGTGCGCTCGCTGGAAAGCAAGGGGTGCAACAGGAAAGGCCCCTCGGAGCCCACGCTGCGGATCCCCAGGAAAAGGGGCAGACGCTAGGGCTCAGAGGCGCAAGGAGGCGCAGGGGGCCTGCGGCAGGTGGCCCAGGCACGTCCCGGTCTAAGCTGGGCTCAGGAATCAGACTGGAAGCCCCGCACGTTTCGGGTCGCGCGGCCCAGGTGAGCGTGGTTGAGCGATCCCCTCGCCTGGGCTTCCCAACACCCTCAACGAATCCACCCAGCCATGTCAAGGCCTCAGCGCCCGGCACTCCCGCCCCGGAACGGGGCTCCCTCTCCCCGGCCAGGCACGGACAGCGCTCGGGATCCGCAGTTCCAGGAGGGCCCGGGGTCGGGCAGGCCTACGGACGCTGACAAAGCTCGACGCCATCCCCTCCCCACCACCCCCGCGACTGACCCCGGCGAGGAGCGGCGGCGGCAGCGCAACGGTCAGCCCCGGCTCACCTCACCTTCTCGATTTTGCCCACGAAGAGCTTCCGGGCGCAAGCCCCGCTCAGGAGACCTGGGGCACAGCGCGCGCGGGGTCCAGGCGAGGCCACCAGAGCCCGACACAGAGCTTAAGAGCCCGCGACAGCTCATTTTTCCCGCTCTGGCTATGCCGCCTCCGTGACTTCCGGCTCAGCGCCGCAGCTGATCCGCGCGGCCTGATGACGCCACAGGCCTGCGCCGCCGGCTCTGGGCCGACTTCCGGCTGCTGCGCGGGACGCAGCGCTAATGGCCTCAAGGGCTGGGGGCTTGTCGCCTGCGTTGGAGACCTGGATTGAGCTCAAGGCCGCTGGCTTCGGCCTGGCCCACTCCCGACTGTTGCAGCAATTTGGAGAGTGGACCGGCAGAGGGAATGTGTGTCTCCCTCTCCACCTCTTTCCCTGTCCGTATTTTTATTTAAAGAAAAACACTCAAATGTAATCCAACCAATTAGTCAACTAACTGATCTGTAATGTGTCAGATCCTGCTTACAGAGATCTCCCTAATTAAGCAAATGAGAGCACGTGGCGCATGTTTTGAAAACACCAAGAAAAGTGTAGAGTCGGGCGCGCTGTGGCGTGGTAGGTTAGGCCTCTGGGTGCCCCTTCCAATCCTGGCTACTCCACTTCGTCCCCAGCTCCCTACTGATGGTCTGGGAGAGTAGTGGAAGATAGTCCAAGTGCTTGGGACCCTGCACTCAAGCTCCTGCCTCCTGGCCTGTACTGACCCAGCTCCGACCATTTGGGTAGCGACCCAGCAAATTAAGATCTCTCTCTCTCTCTCTCTAATTATTTCAAATAATTAAATAAATAAATCTTTAAAAAAAAAAAGATGTTTGCCCTGGAGTGGAGAGGGAGTGAGTGGAGGAAGCCAATCCCAGAGGCCACCCTCCGAGCGTAGAATATTCTCGTTCTCACTGGGGAAGAGCAGCGTTGTGAGTCTTCCCTTCAGCTCACTTCCCACAAGAACTGCAGTAAAGGGATGGAAACAAAGACCAGTCATTCATCTTGGACAGAACAGGAGAGGAGACAATGGGTAAGGGCAACTGGACTGCCCCAGTGTGAACAGTTGATATGGAGTTGAAGACGGAGACACACACATACGTGTACTTGCACACACACATGCGTGCACTCACACACACATGCACATGCACACACAGTTGATCCTTCCAGCTCTCCCTTCTGGCTATGGTGAAGTAGACATCAGAAAAGGAAAACAGGCCGGCTCAACAGGCTAATCCTCTGCCTTGCGGCGCCGGCACACCGGGTTCTAGTCCCGGTCGGGGCACCGGATTCTGTCCCGGTTGCCCCTCTTCCAGGCCAGCCCTCTGCTGTGGCCCCGGAGTGCAGTGGAGGATGGCCCAAGTGCTTGGGCCCTGCACCCCATGGGAGACCAGGAAAAAGCACCTAGCACCTGGCTCCTGCCATCAGATGAGCGCGGTGTGCCGGCCGCAGCGCGCCGACCACGGCAGCCATTGGAGGGTGAACTAACGGCAAAAGGAAGACCTTTCTCTGTCTCTCTCTCACTGTCTACTCTGCCTGTCAAAAAAAAAAAAAGAAAGAAAGAAAGAAAAGGAAAACAAGCACTCTGGGCTGCTGCTCCCAAGGTCTCTCGTCCCCATTAGCACACGGCTGCCCCGGCTCCAGGCAGCTTGAAAGTGGCTTTGGGAGTCTTCTGCTACCAGTAACTCCTCTGCACCTTGTCCCCTGGGCCCCTGGGGCAAGGAGACGCCACAAGGGGCTGTGGGACCCAGGCTGATGTGCACTGATGCCCACATGGAAGTGCCAGGCAGCGAGTCCAGTGTCCTTCTAGAATAAGGGGCTCACACTCGGGCACCCGGAACACTTGTTGCTGGGGACTGCAGTAGTCCTGCTTTATCCTCAGTGTGACTTTCTGTGGTTTCAGTTACCTGTGGTCAGCTGCAGCCCAAAAACATTACATGGAAAGTTCCGGAAAAGGGCACTTCCTAGCTTTCAACCTATACAGCCTTCTGAGTAGTGTGAGGACATCTCACGCCAACGCACACTGCACCGTCAGGACACAAATCTTCCTTCTGCCCAGTGTATCCACACTGTTCACTACTCACCCCTTAGTCACGTAGTCACGGTCTCAGCTCTCAGGTCAGCTGTTGGGATGTTGCAGAACGTGTGTTCAAGTAACACTTTTTATGTAATAAGGACCACAAGGTGCAAGAGAGGTGGAGTCGGCAATTTGCATGGGCCAAAACTAAGCTGTACAGTGCTGCCTTTGAGTGAAATGGTAAACGTTCTGGACTTCATGAAAAAAGAAAACCTCCTATCCTGAGGTTGCTGAATCTACCAAAAGAACGAATGTCCTCTTGGTGGTGCGGTGGAGGAGGAAAAGCAGGCCTCGGCTGGTTCTGCTGCCGCATCTCCAATCGCCAAGTCCACAGCCACAGTGCATGGCACGGGCTCGGCTAACAGGGAGAGGGCACTCGATTACAAGGGTCTCTCAGTCGGCAGTTTCAGGCATCTGCTGGGCGTCCTGGAACAGATCCGCTGTGCATGCGGGGGCTCCCGTACCTGCTTTCCGTTTTTGGCTCTGGTGAGCATGGGGAGGAGCTGGGCAGTCAAGGCTGGTCAGAAGGGTGGGGCGGGTGGCAAAGTCATTCCCAGGGCTTCATGGCACTCTGACCTCTGACCTGTCCCATTACCAGAACGGGAATGGATGGGAAGGAAAGTCATCTGATTTGGAGGTCAAGTAGGTTTTTTTTTTTTTTTTTTGACAGAGTGGACAGTGAGAGAGAGAGAGACAGAGAGAAAGGTCTTCCTTTGCCGTTGGTTCACCCTCCAATGGCTGCCGCGGTCAGCGCACTGTGGCTGGCGCACCACGCTGATCCAAAGGCAGGAGCCAGGTGTTTCTCCTGGTCTCCCATGGGGTGCAGGGTCCAAGCACTTGGGCCATCCTCCACTGCACTCCTGGGCCACAGCAGAGAGCTGGCCTGGAAGAGGGGCAGAATCCGGCGCCCCGACCGGGACTAGAACCTGGTGTGCTGGTGCCGCAGGCGAAGGATTAGCCTATTGAGCTGTGGTACCAGCTTCAAGTAGGTTTTTACTTCCCTTACTCTCTGGCAATAAAATCTGGTGTGCATTGGATTCCTGAATGTTGGCACACAGCCCTTTGCTTCTTCAGACCTGGGAAGGCCAAGGGGGACTGGTGGGGGGGGCTGGTGGGGGCCTGGTGAGCCTGGGCTCTGGCCAAAGACCAGAAGCGTCTATGCTTTTCTTCTCTAGGGCCAGGCTTGGGGGCAGGGGGGTAGTGTGCAAGTCTCTGAGATGGTGGAACCTCTGAGTGTCACTGGTGGGTTTTTGTGTGGCAGGAACCAGAAGGCGGATCACTCTCACAGTGCTGCAGCCTGGGACCACTGCCCCTCCAGCCCACCCATGAAAAGGGGAGGTTGAGTAGCGGAGTCTTCACCGGGAACACTGGGCCAAGGGGAGGGGCGTCTCTGAGCCAGAACCCAGGGCCATCAGTGCCTTGGCCTAGGAGGCTGCACCTGGAAGGCCTCAAGGCAGGTACCAGGGGACCAGGAAGGCTGGGGGGATGGGGGATGGGGCAGAGGGGCACATGGGCTCCCTGGGACCGCCCCGTGCTAGGAAGCAGCCTGAAGGGGGCACTGTGGCACATGCCCTGCACACTGCAGCTTTGCTGTGGAGGGAAACAGAGGTGTTTCCTCTTGGTGTGCTGGCGTGGAGAAAGTTCCAGAACAAGTCATTAGGTGAACGAAGCATGGCACAGGGTCATGCCTAATCTCATCCACTTTTGGGGTAAGAAGGGGCAAGCTGTATATTCCTCTGTATCATTTTGCACAGAGGAACAAGGCAAGGAGACACCTTGCGCTATTCCAGTGGGCCCCCAGAGGCAGGAGCAAGAAAGAGTCCTTCTCAGCCCTGAGCGTCTGGACCCTTACCTCCGTCCTACCGGACAAGCAACGTGCAGGGAGGAGCAGTGTGAGGCGACGGGGACCGCCCAGGGGAAGTGCGTGTCCCCTCCCTGGGGCTGGCCCCCGCGTGGGACGGGGATTCCCACGTGCACTGCGAGGGCTGCCTGCTCAGGGAGGAGTCAGTCCCCTTGGCCCCTGGAGCCCTCCCAGGCCTGCTCCCTCCCGGGTCCCCCTGGGATCTGAGCCCCGGGCAGTGCTTCTCTGTCTTCCAAGATGGCAGCTGCTCCCCCTACCCCCCCAAGCCTCTGTCACCCTGGCCCAGCCAGGACAGTCTGGTTTCCCCAATCCCCGGAGACCGTTTTAACCTCAAGGATTCTAGCTGTTCCAAGAGGGGCGAGGCCTTTTATCCTTTAACCCAAGGAGAAGCCGAGTGACGCGACAGGTCCCGAATCCATCATTTATTACAATGGACACTAAAGCAGAGTAAGTAAAAACTAGCAAAAAGAACATAGGAAAAGATGGGCAACACAGATACAAGACAGAAACTCGAGCGCAGAGTGCCAGGAGTGAACCAAACAGCAGGCGTCCACAAGGACCACTTCCAAATGGTCCAGGAAAACACTCCCCTTCAAGGTGCGGCTGGGAGGGTCTGGATGCTGCTGGCTGTCGGCGAGGAAGACAAAGGCCTTGAACTTCAGAGCCTCCAGCAGCGAATGCCTTTTCCGAGGGAATGCTGGGACATCTCAGCTTCTAGATGTCAGCCTCGCATGGGAGGCTCAGACCCAAGTTAGCATTTGCGTGTTGTCGCAAGCTGTCAGTGGGCACTCACAGGTCTCCCTGATATGAGCCAGCAAGCAGCTCCCATGTGGCTCTGGGCCCCCCGGGCGGAGCAGTGGGCCTCCTGGCTCTCAGCCAGCACCGGGCTCAGTCACGGCTTGTGGTGCAAGGAAGAGCTCAGCATGGAGGGAGTACCATCGGCGCACAGTCGTGTCAATCACGACCAGAACACCAACCCAGTTTCACAGGCTCATAATGCAGCAACACACACACCACCACGATCTACCCCTTGAACCACAATTTCCAAATCACCCTGCCGTTTCTCCTCAACCAAGCTAAAGAGCAAACATCAACAGAGTCCACGTTCAAAAGGAAAAGTGGATCCACCCCCGCTGACTGAGGAGGAAGGCTGACATCAGAGCATCCTTAACAGAAAAGTCACAAAACGCCAAACACACAAACCGTTCTGTAGTGATAAGGTAGCTTCCCATAGGTCTTTATGCCATGGTGTGTGGCCACTATCTGCAACAGCTTCGACTGATCTTTAAGCAACCCACTAAGAATTTTAGTGGCTCCTGGGGCAGCTGGAGTATAAGGAGATATGTGCTGTGATCCGGCCCCCTGTGGGACTTAACCACAAAGTGAGCGCTCTGTTCTGATCCAGCAGGGTAGGGGTGCCAGCAGAAGCCGGGCAGGACTTCACGGAGCTGACAGCGTTAGATCCCTAAGCCTGCTTGCTTGGAAATGGGAGGCCCAGACCTGAACGGCAGCGGGTACAGAGCAGCCACACTCAGCGTCACTATCACACACGCGAGGGCCTACAGAATCCACCTGGAAGATCCGATTCAGGCCCCGAGAGCCATCTTTCTCGGCTAACTCTTTCTGTTTCTCTGGGAGTTTAACCTTCAGGCAGGTTTCACGAGGACTGGTTGTCCACTTAGTTTCTTGCACAGTGATCGGTCTGTCCCTCTGTGGAAGCCAATCAAACACATGCAGTGTATCCCTGCGTCCTGAGCAGGTCACAAATAAAAGGTCCCTTCTGAGAGCTACTTACAGAACAGCATTGCTTCTTGTGTCTGTGTCACTCTCCTGGGAAGGGCAGCTGCTGCACCGTCAAAAGCGAGCACACCATTATTTCCCTGGTGAGCGGAGACGTGGGCAGTGCAAACGCCTCTATGCGTGGGGGGCATCACATACCATCCCCATAAGCGTCTGAACCCGAACTCCTTTCCATTAATCTTCCAACTATTTTGTGGCCATTATTGCATGACAGGGCTATGCAGTGGCAAGTGACCAAAGTCAGTAAAAATACGACTTGGATGTTGGCCTTCTTGCAAACAGCGCCTCACAGCCCACAGAGGAGACTACGAATCAACGAGTTAGGCACTTTGGGACGTGTCTCTTTGCACCAAGGTGCAACCATTCAGAACACGCAGACATGCTGAGAGAGCAGGCCAGAGGTCACGGGGGCCGATCCGTTCGTAAACCAGGCATGCGTTAGTTCACGTGACCAGGCAGGACCCCATTGGCCAACAGCATGACCACGGATGTGTCCGACCCTCGGAATTTCCGGCAAGCCAACGAGAACTCTCGGGGTATTTCCCCAGGGCCCTTGTCCTGGCTGACCCTCTGCCTCGGTCTCTGCTGAGTCTGCCCCGTGCAGCTTTCGTGCCCTTTTGTTTGTCCAGGGACGGGTTAACCCCTGTGGGGCAGCTATTCTCGTCCTTAGTGCCGTGGGAGAGTTAGACAAATTAGCCAACGGCTCAGCAGGCATCAAGGCCTGATAAGCAGTTCAGATCAGTTTTCAGCATATTGAGAACATGATGTGAGGAAGGAGATCTTTTAGTCCAGACACTCATGGGAATGAATTTAGTGTAAAAGAGTCCTCACCCCAAAGAGACCACAAGCCATATCCCTGCCCATAAACAACACCCGGTCTAGAGTTCATATCTTCCTTTAAAAATACAACCTCTGGACTGCTAGTATGTTTGCTTTCAAACACTGCGGAGCTGCTGCTGTTCTACCTTCCATCTGAAATCCTGAGACCTTCCTGTCACACAGAGTTGGGGGAGTTATCCCCTAAATGTGGTCTGCGCTGCGCTCCAACACCAGAGAACGCTGGGAGACTTCAGGGCTGGTCGTTAGCACTCAGTGGCTGAGTACATTGTTCTGGAACAGCATCAGGGGTCACTCTCCCTCCACCTGTCCACAGGACTCCTAGAATTTTACCAGGTCAGTGGGACCATGAACCACACCATTATTTATTGTCCAGCCATATTACCTCAAATATTAACAATATTCCCTCTTTGCCTTGGGTATGTCATCAGAATTGTTTCCTACAACTACACTATCATCTATATCGGAGTAGATTTTACAATCTGGAGATTTAGGTTCAAATTGTCTAAAACACACAGCTTTTACGACAGACTTAAGATACTCATTTGGCAACACAGTAAACAGTTAAACTACTCCCTTAAAGCTGTTTTGAAAAATTAATTAATCTAATGGTAAAGAGACCCCTTCTATCATTGGGCAATGGTTCGCTCCCCAAATGGCCACAACAGACAGGCCAAAGCCAGGAACTCCCTCTGGGTCTTCCACATGGGCGGCAGGGGACTAAGCACTCTGGGTCATCACCCACTGCCTTCCCAGGAACATGAGTGGGGAGCTGGAGCAGAAGCCAAGAGCTAGGACTGGAACTGGCATTCTGCTATGTGATGCCAGGGACGAAAGCCCTAGCTCAGCCCACCGGGCCACAGTGCTGGCCCCTCCTTTTCTCATTTGAAGTTGACCTTTGACTTTCTCGTGTTTGGTTGGATCATTTTTCTTTCTCATCCTTTTGTGTTTTTTTCCTCAGTGTCCTTATTATTTGTTTCTCTCATTTTGTCTTTATACTTTTCATTTTTCCTTTTCCCTCCTTTCTTCACTTTTTCATTTGTTTTTCCTGTCTGCCACTTCTTCATTTCTGTTTTTCATTGTTCTTTTCTTTCTCTCTCTCTCTTTTTAAAGTAGATTTATTTATTTACTTGAAAGAGTTAGAGAGAGAGAGGGCGCTTCCATCTGCTGTTTCACTCTCCAAATACTCAAAGCAGCTAGGGCTGCTGCACCAGGAGCCCAGAGCTTCCATCAGGATTCCCACATGAGTCACAGGGACCCTGGTACTTGGGCCATCACCTTCTGCCTCCCAGAATGCACTATCAGGAAGCAGAATCGGAAGCACAGAGTAGCCAGGACTTAAACCAGGCACTGCTATGTAAGACACAGTCATCCCTCGTGGTGGCTCAGCCCATGGTGCAACACGCCTGCCCCGTCTTTTCTCATTTTAAAATTTTTTGCGTCTTCCTCATTTTTTTCCCTATTTTTGTTTTTTTTCTCATTTTCTTCATTTTTTTCTTTCCCCATTTTTTTCTTTGCATTATTTTCTCATTTTTAATTTTTTAAAAATTTAGATAGCATCATTAATCTCATCCATTACTACTGTGTGAGTAGTTCATATGGTATTGAAGTTACTTATTAGCATTAACTAGCTGATATAGTTGGTGCTTACTTGTCTCACTAGTTAGTATAATTAGTACAGCTAGCATGCAGCTAGTTAGCATTTCTAGTTAGTATGTGAAGTTAGGGTAGCGAGGAGGTCACCCAACAGAGGGACCTGTGGTCGTTTACTCCTATGAGGAAGTCCTCGCTGGTCATCCCAGGCTCCCGAGGACCACTGGCCTGGGCAGCTCTGGCCAAGTGAAGCTAGCCTGCCATCTGTTAACCAGGCCCGGGTGGCCGTGAAGGTCACCCAGGAACAGGACAGGGACACCTGCAGCCCTCAGCACTTTCCTGGAAGAGGACTGAATGCCATTCGTCAATCACCCCGATATGATACGGCTCTCCGAGGCAATCGGGAGGGCAGACAGACTGTGGTCATGGGACTCAGCAGCAGACAGCGGCCAGTCCTCTGGGGGGCCGAGCAAGCCGCCTGGCAGCGCAGGCCTCAGTTGGTCCCGGAGGACTGGGCTGGCCACACGCTGTCGCCATGGTCAGGGGTGATGCGCACAGGGAACTGAAACCGGGCAGTGTCCTCCTGGATGCTGCCCTCAGTGTTAAACTGACTTCAGCCTGGGATGCAGGGCTCCGACGGGCAAGCTCTCAGCACGTCTCGTGCAGCTCCCCAGTATTGTGCTCCAGACATGCTCTAGGGCCAACAATACAACCCATGTACCTCAAACACGTGTAGTATGGGGGTGGATCTGACTGCCGTGTTTACAGGGATCTTGCCACTTGATGGAGAGGCCCTGTGCAGCAGTTGGAGTGCACACTCACAGGAAAATACCAGCTTCCCTGTGCTGTCAACCTAGGGCTGGAAAAGCTCTGGAAGACTTTACTGACATTCAGCCCCGGAAAGAGGCCCAAACTAGACCACATCATGGGCCGCTGATAGCTCAGTGTAGTCTGGGAAGAAACTCCAAGACCCCGTGCTGAGCCGCTGGCTTGTCACCAGGACCCTCAAATCATGGAAGTCAGAATCAGCCTAGGCTATAAGTCCAGAGCAGAATCCAGAGTCCTTGTCAAAGCATAAATACGACAGTGCCATGGCCACACACCTCGTGCTGTGTTGCGAGATATCCCGACAGAAGGGCCCCAGCATCAGGGCGAAGCCCAGGCTTCAGGCAAGTGCCATCCCTGGCGGCCCCAAAGTTCCACGGAGCTCCTCTGTGCCCCTGAGTTGAAAAGTGCAAGTGGCGCTACGTCTTCCCACCTGCCCCTGTTTCCCTCCCAGGTCCTGCTGCCTGGGGAGGAGCAGGAGTCAGGGCAGAGCACAGGCAGAGGTGCCCCATGCCTGACAGCCACCTGCTCAGCCTGCAGAGGTCAGCCCCAGCCAGGCCCTGTAGCCACTCCTCAGTCCTCCGCACCAGGAGTAGTGCTCACGACACAGAGGAAAGCGATGGCTCCCGTAGAGCACCTGCGCACAATTACACCCAGGCCGGGCAGCCAGATGCCTAGGACTTCGGCCACTCCTTCCAGCAAGGGCCAGGGCCGACAAGGGGTCTCTAGGATACAGCAAGGGCTGGGGTGGCAGGGGGGTCCCTAATGGGATACAGCAAGAACCATGGCCAGAGGGGGTCCCTATGGGATACATAAGAGCCATGGCCAGAGGGGGTCCCTATGGGATACAGCAAGAACCATGGTCAGGAGAGGGTCCCTAATGGGATACAGCAAGAACCATGGCCAGAGGGGTCCCTATGGGATACAGCAAGAACCTTGGCCAGAAGAGGGCCCCTATGGGAAACAGCAAGAACCATGGCTAGCAGGGGCTCCCAGGGGGATACAGCGAGGACCATGGCTGCAACAGGGTCCCTATGGGATACAGCAAGAACCATGGACAGAAGGGGTTCCCAGGGGAATACAGCAAGAGTCATGGCTGGGGCAAGGTCCCTAGGGGGATTTTCTCTGTCCCTGAAGGGCTTTGCTGCCTGCCAGCCGAACAGCCAGGCCACGGATTCTGGGGGAAAGTGGCTCCTGTGGAGTCAGTGGACAGCTGAGGGAAAATGCCACAGGGGATCCCTGAGCTTCTCACATTTGGAAATACTTCTCACGAATAAACCTAACTATATACTGCCGTGCTCCTCAAGCTGATTATCTTTGCACATTTGCAAATATTCCTCATGAATAAAAATCGTAACTGCGTGCATGTATGGGGTCCAGGGAGATGTCTGGGTACGTGCACGCACTGTGGAATGGGTCGTACATGGGTGCATCCGTCAACACAGAGGGACAAGTGCTCCCTGATCTCATGTCTATGGGGAATCTAACAGCATCGACCTCGTAGAAAAAGAGAAGAAAGGTGGTTCTCAGAGACAGGGTGGAAGAGGGACGTGTCAAGTCTACGATGTATCAGGTGCTCAGCAGGAAGAGGCTCTGAGATCCACCCACCCCCCCTCACCCCCCCACCCCGCCCAGGAGGCAGACTCTAGCGTCTCATAAGGCATAGTTCAAAGCAGCGAAGACAGTCCATACCCACTGCCCCGCACACTCCCAAAGGAGAACAAGAGACCCCAAGTGTCATGGGCCCTGACATCACGGTATGGGGGCTCAGCTGGGTATGGATGCCAACAGCTGCAGGTGGGAGCCAGGTACAAAGTCCACGCTGCTGTGTGCCCCAAAAGCCAGAGGCCTTTATGCAGCAGACCACAGAGCGGATGTAACAGCTGGGTCTCATCTACACCAGCTCCACCCTGGCCTTTGAGAGCGCTGGGCAAGCTGAGAGGAGGGCAGGGCCTCTCTGCCTTCAGCTGGGGAAGCCGCCAGGAGGGGACAGTGTTTCCTGGGCTGCCCACACCTCCCCCACTCCGCTCTATCTCCTCTTCTGGGTCTCTGGGGGAGGGGCAATGGCTCTTAGTGAAAGGCCCTTTCTTCCAAATTTACAGTCAAATGGATCCACAAAGACGGATCACGGAGGTTTTGTATCCTCCGGGCAAAAGCAGGGGCTGTCTCACTCCAGTCTGAGCAGGTCTCAATGAGTACTTGGAATTCATTCAAAAAAATAAACGGAGAAGTGGCTTTAGAGAATTATCACGGGAACCGCCAACAGCAACAGAGGATTCACAGTGGTCCCCAAGGGATACGGCTCAGAGCCATACGCAGGGCAGAGATGCAGGCTCTGTGCGACCTCCCAACACTCTCGTGACCAGGGTACTGTCTTCAGAAGGGCCCATGGGACATTTATTCCTGCCAACACGTGCTCATCCTGCCCTGAGGCCCATGGCACGACAGGACAATGAGGTCCTGTGGACTAGCTTGTGTTGGGAGTCTGAGAAGTGGCATGGCCATGGCCCCTAGGGGGCGCTCGGCTGTGCTGTGCTGCTGAGTTCCCTGGGTGACAAAGTCAGGGAGGTAATACAGCACAGGGACGAGAGTCCGCCTTCAGCCAGGGATGGCTGGGGGAGGCCTTAAAGAGACTCAACAGATACACTCACACAGCCCCTAGCACATGTCCTACTGCGTACCTCAGCCGACCAGGGATATCCGGAGGGAACTCCAGAGATGGGCTGTGGGGTCCCAAACCCCCATGAACGGCTGCTAGATGCAGCCTGCGGGGTGACCGGGACTAGAGGCAAAGCTGCAGTGCAAAGGGCTCCTGGACCCGGGCAGAGAAGCCCAAGGGAGAATGTCCTGGGTGTGGGAGGCCGGGACACGGTGCAAGGACTGTCCCCACCCGAGAGGCCCACCTGGCCCCTGGCCCCACTGGAAACAAGAGAGGCACTGGACACCTGCTCACACGCAGTTCCTGGGGGACAGGAGGAGTCCCGGTTGCCTCGTGTCCTAATGCAAGGACTGATGGGGCCTGGGAACTCAGGCAGCTCCCGCAGCCCTCGGGACCACCCCGCTCCCGGATGTGGCAGATAAGAAAATCGATTTTCTAACTGACGCGGGTGCCGGTTCCTCTGCTGGGGCCCCTGTCCTCAGAGTCTGTCATCACGCGGGCTGATGGCAAGCCCCCCTCCCCCCGCAGGTCACCTGGCCTCTGCCTTGCCGGACAGAAGATGCTGTCATCTCCCACCAGCCTCTGCGGGCGCTGGCAGGTCTGTGACCCTCTAGGGGCGCTTTCTCAGGGCAGCCATCCTTACACTGAAACCTGTTATTAGCATGCTAATGAGTACCACACAGCACCCAGCAGGAAGGATTAACAATAGATAGACATGGCCTCACCTACAGTCACCTCAAGGACTCAGTTGAAAACACCATTCAGATCTTAACGCTTTTAGGGGAATGGCGATATCTAGTTTCCCCAACCAAAACCCGGATCTCCCCATGGGAAGCCACACCGTGTGCTGGGCTACCACCTACTAAGCGACAGCTGAGAACATTCCTGCGAACGGCAGGCTGCTGCGGGATCTGGATGCCAGGATTCAGGTTGATAACCAAACCCCTGCATGAGGTCTTAAAGGCTGCTGAAACTGACCCACTGGAATAGACAGGGAACTAACACGGGGCCTTTCAACAGGCTTAGGGTCAGCTGACAAGGGCCCTGCACTGGGGATGCCTGAGACAAATCATTCTCCACATTGGTAGCTGAAAGGAATAACCTGGGGGGTACTCACCCCGAAACTGGGCCCATTCTGTGGCCCTGGGTTACCTTTCTAATCAACCAGACTCAGGATGGCCTGGATGCTTGGTTGCTGCCACCGCACTTTCGGTACGGAAAACCATGGACTCCGGGCCTCCTGAAGCTCACACTGCACGCCAAGGACGAGAGGTTCCAGAGATCACAGGCGCTCACTCACTCTCGAAGTGAGTGAACCAAGGCCTTGACCCAGCTGCTGCTCCCCTGGATTCTGAAGATTCTGAGAGGCAAGCTCACTCTTGCGTAGAGACCATACAGCAAGACTCCACCCCTAGACCGGACCTACCAGATGCACCTCTGGAAAGCCCGGATGTTGAATGGCTCGCTGATGTAGGAGTTGCACGAAGGAAGGGGTTAGAGAGGCAGGATATGCCATAGGAGAACTTACTCAAGTTACGGAAGCCTACGCTCAACATCTCGGCTCGAAAGGCCAAACTTACCACCTTGCCTGCAGCCTTCAAACCGGCAAAAGGCCAGAGACCCAATGTCCACACCGATGCCGACTACGCGTCCCTGGTGCTACCTGCACATACAGTGATTTGGAGACAAAGAGGCCCGACGACTGTGAAAAACTCCCCCGTTAAACATGGCCAAGAGACCCTGGCCCTCTCCCTGTCTTGGCATCTCTGGAGGTGGCTGTAGTTCACTGCAGGGGACACCAAAACGGCGACCATTCCACCCGAGGAGATGGACTGGGAGAGCAGAGGGCTGCGGCTGCGGAGGTTCTGCAAGTGGCTCCAACACCCCGGCCTCTACAGAGTCGGCAGCACCTGCTACGGAGCCCTCTCCAGCCACGCCCCGCACGCACACCTCCAGAGCAGACAGCCCCGCCCTGCTGCCGCCTGCAGCCCTCTCCTCTGAGCCGGCCTGCGCTCCTCCACCTGGCGTGTAAACAAATCTCCCTCCTCCGCTGGCCTTCGCCCGTGTCCCATCCTTGCAATCCTTCTTGCATGCGAGACAAGAGCCCGGACCCAAGCACCCCACGACAGAGAGACTGAGAGCGAGGACTCCAGGGTCGGGCGGGGCGGGGGGCGGGCTGCCCGCCTCTTCGTTGATGCTCCCATCCTGCGCAGCTACAGGGAGCGTGCAGGCAGCGCGAGCTCTAGCACGTGTCATAAACGTTCATCTTGTCGGGGCGCTGCGACGCAGGTGCACAGGTCATCTCCCTCGCCCCCATTTCTCACCGGTGGGAGCCTCCTCACTGCCTTGCCCCTCAGAGCTGCTGTCAGGCTTTGTGTCTTCATGGAGAATTCACGGAAGCCAACATATCAAGAGAAGACTGCCGCGAAAAGAGAGCTGGGGACTCACGGTGCCCAAGAAGAGGGGCCCACACCCCGCGCAGGGCCACTCAGGGCGGGGCGACAGGCAGAGGGACAGGGGCCTGGGGTCAGGAGCTTCCTGGTGCTTCTCCAGGAAGGACAGGTGAGGCGGAGCGAGCAGGCATAGGAGGGGCCGCGTCAGATAACGTCAGGGCCCTGGGCAGGGCGCCCCCTGCTGTCCAGTCCTGTCCTGCGGCGATCAGGGCAGCAGAGAGCGGTCCCCCCACAGACCCTGATCCAGGAGGCGGCTGGGGCTCTGTGGATTGCATTTGATTCCTCCTGCTGGTGGGGATAAGAGGGTGACAAGGGAGCAGGAGGCCACAAGGTGGCTCCGACCCGCGGTGGGCCTGTCTGGGACAAGGCGCGCCCTCCATGTGCACGGGGGCAGATGCTAAAGCTTTCTGTACAGCAGCAAGCAACATGGCCAAGCCAAGGGCTCAGCTCCAATGCCACCTCCTCAGGGACGCCCTCCCTGCCTGTGCCACTACAGGGACAGCTCCCCGCACCCCACCTCGCCCTCCTGCTTACCCACTCCATCCCCTGCCCCTGCCCCTGCCCCTGCTCTGCTCAGCGGCACCTGCCGGGGCTCCGACCTCACCCAGAGTAAAAGCCGCAGGGCCCGTGTGTCCTGGCGTGTCTCCACTCCCACCTTGCCACTCTCTGTCCCCAGCAGCCCCAGCCCCGCACTCCCGTCCCCTGAGCCCGACTCTGTCTCTGCAGCCCTGAGCTCTTCTGTCGCGCTGTCCCGTCCGCCCACTGTGCGTCCCCTCAAGCGTCAGCTCCACAGAACAACAGGGTTGCTCTCGTGGTTCTCAGGCCTCACCCTGTGCTGTGCGGGCAGCCCAGGGCAGGGCGCAGCACACAGCTGGGGCTCCGTCCACAGTGAGTGAACAGCTCTTACCTCCACCTGAGCTGTGGTCTTTGTGGTCTGCAGCCTTCGCTCATGGAGGCCCTGCTGCTGCCAGCCGGATCCAAACGCCAGGGCCCAGCAGTGCGTGGAGCAGGCCGGGGTCTCCATCCTCCTGGGCCCGTGGCCTAGTGGGAGAGACAGAGCAAAGCTGTCAGTGGTGCTGTGGACCATGGAAGGTAAAGTGACCGAGGACCTTAAGACCCCTGGAAGTCACTGGGAGAGCTGCAGTGCCATGGGCAGTGTTCCAGGCCAAAAGGACAGCAAGTTCAATCTATTAATTCAGCTAATTCTACTCCAGTGACTTAAGAGTAGAAAGAGAGGTGCAGGTGGGTCCAGTCAGCAGGTATTCTCTGAGTGGCCTTCCTGGGCCGTGTTGTGTCCGGCGTTAGGGGCTGTGATGGCCAAGATGGGGTGGACACCTGGATGCCCCACCGTCCTCACCACCCCCTCTGCACTCCCAGGCTGCACACCCACCTCAAGCTCCAAACCAGCGACCTGCACACTTCTGCTAGACTCTGTGGCTGACCTTTCCCAAAAGTGCCCAGCAGGCCTCGTCCACCAGGGTCATCCTGCTGAAGCGCCTCCCCCTCTCCCAGGCTCCTGGAAAAGCTAAGCAAAGCCCAGGAGCCCTGTGTTCCCTTGAGAAGCCAGGCAAGCGGAGTCACGTGGGGCATCTCAGGCCCTGCCTTGGGCCTGTAGCTCCCCGTGCACAGGCCCTGATAGCCCAGGAAGTCAGAGACAAGCCTTCCTGACTTGGGGAGCTCCTGGTCATGCAGGAGACTCCATTTGCAGGTGGTCCCAACACCATGTTCCAGCTCCAGGGCCAGGTTTACAAACAGCTGTGTTGCTTCGGGGCTGGGGTGTGCGGGCTGCAGGGCCCCTCTGCTGTCTGGGTGCCATCCAGCACCGTGCGCCTCCTGGAACAGGGGGCCGGCCTGTTCAGAAGTACAGGTGTTGCCACTTGTGGCTTGCGCTCCATGGCCACCAGGACACAGAGTCCAGCACTGGTGTCCCTTGAAGCCTAAAATATTCACTCTGGGCTTTTACAGGGAGTGACAACATCAGCAGGAACTTGTCCTGCGTGGGTGTTATTCCAAGCTGGCTCCTGAGTTTTCCCTCTGAATCCTCCCCAACACAAAGACGGGGAGATTTCAATACTCCTGGTTACAGATGAGAAAACAGGCTCTTCGGATTGTGCTGATGTGATGGCTGGAGTAGGGGCAGCCGCTCTTCAGCCATGAGGGAGTGACACCAGCATTCTGTTAGTAGTGTGGTACAGAGGTGGGTGGCATCTGGGCCACTGAAGACACCATTGGGTGATCAGACCACTCTGGCGCTGCCCACCCTGGGCCTCCCTTCCTTTCTGCCATCATGAATACCACACTTGAGATGCCTTTGTAGTCTCAGCCACTCTGTGACCAAATCAGCTCTGGAGACTTCATGACTAATTCTCTGCCCCTAACCAGTTGCCCAGAAGGCTTGGGGCTCTGGCCCTGTCCCCTGACTTCTGCACATGGAAGCAGCTCAGGCCTGCTGCCTCCCATCAGGCAGTGCCTACCTGTCTGCCTGTCTGTGACCACCCATGGCACAGGCGTCTACCTTGTCTTGTCTGTGCACCCAGAGTCTGCACACAGGGCCCTTAGCACACCTCAGGGACCTTGCCACACCTGCCATGTGACCTGAAGCCCCCAGCCATGCGAAGTCTGGGAACTTCCCAGGGCCAAACTGTCAGATCTCACCTCTGTGCCTTCGGGAATGGAGCCGCTGACTTCCTCCAGCTTGGGTCTTCCTACAGCAGCCACAGAGCCAGGACACAGAGGACAGAGCCCAGAGCTGGGAGCCAAGGCAAGTGAGGAGGGGAAGATGGGCACATCCTGCTCCACACTGCGCTCTCTGCGCATTCTGGAAAGACCTGTGGCGTGCCTATAGGGAGCAGGGTCTCAGAAACCCCACAGTGAGGACCTGGCCCCAGGTCTGCTGGAGGTGGGGAGAAGCCTAAGCCTCCCCCGGGAATAGGGGACTGCCCATGAGCATGATTCTGTCATTGCCAAGCAAGGCCAGGGCACTGCTCAGAATAGAATGAATTCACGAATGAGATTGGCACCACGCTCCGTCTCCCTTCAAAGCAGGTGATTTTCTGAGTCTCATCTTCCAGCCTACAAGTGGCTGGAGCCTGGGTTTGCAGTCCAGCTCCACACGTGCTAGCTCTGGCCTGGTTTTCTCCCTTCTCTGAGGCTCAGTTTTTGTCCTCCACAGGGGAGACGCGGGCTGTTGGCCTACCTGAGGTTTCACGTGGTTAATGCGAGTGGTCCAGCCTGTATCGGGCTCTTGGCAAATACTGTCTGAATCCACTGGGTCTCTAGTGAATGCCCCGTGGGCGTTCATTTTGGAGTCTTGTGGTATGCTCAGGAAGTTGGTTGTGGTAGCTAACCTAAATCCTCCTGCCCCGGCTCCAAGGAGCACCATTTAGCCAGCCATCAGGAACACTCAGAACCCTGCAGATGAACAGTGAAAAGAACAGGTAGCAATTCAGAGTGGCTCTAGGAAATGAGCAGGGAGAGAGAGCACTGGAAGCAGGAAATGGAGCGGCAGGTGGCATCAGGCAGGGCCCTACCTGGGTGCTGGACGATGTCCCCAGGAGTCACCTGCCCTGACCTGCTGGCTGTGCCTACTCCCTCTCAAGTGGGCTTTCCCTTCAAGATGGCACCGTGGGCACCAACTGTCTCAACAGCCCAACAGTCACGGAGCTTCTCCTCCCCCAAGGTTCCAATCCTAAGACCAACCCCCGGGACCTCACTGGTCACTCTCCCAGACCTTAGCCAATCGCTGGGCTGTACTGATTGGCCAGCTCCTGGTCATGTGACCACTCTCTGCAGGCTAACTTGGGAGGTGCTTGCTCTGTTTCCAGGTAGATTTTGTGACGCCTGAGAGAGCCTGGTTAGGGGTTGAGCCTCTGGTCTCCAGGTTCAGCTCCTAGGAGGTACCTGCTCGTACCCTCCTCACACACCCTCCTGTCTTCTGTTTAAGAAATCATGGCAGTAACTCTCACCTTCCCGACTTGTTTTCATCCCTACCAAAAACAGAGCAAGATTCGGGATGGAAGCTGGAATTTGGGATTCGCTCCCAGCTTCAAGGCTGCTCCTAGTCCTGTTTTCATCAGTTAGTCACTGTGAACGTATTTCCCATGGGCCCAATGTCCAAGCCGTTTAAATCGAGCCATTACCTTAAACAGATACCTGACAGAAACTTTTTTTCTTGGAAGTGAGGAAACACCACAGAGGTCCTTCTCATGTTACAGAGGGGAGAGGAAACACATGTGTCCTGTAGCTGCTCGCTGGCCTTGAGTGGAACATGTCAGCCAGAGCGGGCATCCCTCTTCCATCTGCCCACCTGCTTGGTCTCTCAGTGGTGGACTACGATGGCATCTTTGACCCCCCTTTGCTCTCACTCTTGGTCAACCCTACCAACACCTACTTGGGCGTCCCCACCTCTCTGTTCTTTGCAGTTCTCTCTTTCCCTTGTGTCCCTCCCGTGACTCTGTCCCTATCTGTACCCACTTTCCTGTCTCCTCTCTCCAGCCTGACCTTTCCATCACCATGTTGACGCTGGCACGTCACTGCTCTGTAATTGTCCATGGTTGCCCAGTGCCTTAGGGAACCAGGTGCCTTGAAGACCTTTTATAATTCGTCCCCCTGGCTCCTTTCCTGCTAAAACTCGCATCCTGCTGCACCTCCTGGTCCCCAAAGACACCACGCTCTTCCTCCCTACAACGCTGCTGTAGCCTCTGTTACCTCCATCCATTCCCTCCCTCCCTCCCTCCATTGGTTAAAGGTTCTCCACACACTTGCTTGCTGTCACATGGGTTTAAGATCCCCTCTTTCAAAAAAAAAAAAAATCCCCTCTTGATAGAAATGAAAGGCACAGAGGGGTTGACTTCCTAGATGGACTTTGGTTGTAGTACTGGCTTTGACGAGGGCCAGCTCTCTCACCCACATATTTGAATGTCAGATTCCTCATCTATAAACTGAGGCCGGGCTTGGAGGGGTGTGGGCGAGGAAGGCAATGCCTTCCTTGAAGTAAAATGCAATGCTTCAGTTGGACATCACAGGTCAAGTATATAATGGTCTTATTTAAAGAAGCCATTGCCAGAGGGAGGTGGAGAACCTCTTCCAGAATTGTGTGTGGTTACTCTCTGCAGGTTCCTGCTTATGGCAGCTGTTTCCAAGGCAGCAATGCCAGGAGAGCAGGGACCTCACCTATCTCACCCATTGCTGTAGCCCCATCATGGGAAAGAGACTGTCACATGGTAGGTATTCAGTAAGTGTTTTTGATCCACTGAGTTGACAATCCTTTTTTCTCCTGCCTGGTAGAGGAAGTGAGAACTTTGGATCTAAGTCAAAGAAGTTGCTCTGATTGGGCAGAAAGCCAACACCATCCAAGAAGAGTGAACCAGGAGGAGGCACTAGAAAACCAAGACGAAGCAGGCAAACAGCCCAAGCCTCTGCAAGGTGAGCTTTTGGAGTGAGCTGCGAGCATGGCCAGGGCAGGGAAGGCCGGGATATGGCTGCAGGTGCAGTGCGTGAGCACTGGTTCCTTCCTGGGCATCAGCCACTGCTTCGACTGCTGTGCTGCCCCCTGCTGTGAGGCTCACTTTGCAGGGTGGATTCCTTTTCGTTATTTGTTTGTGGGATGAGAATTTGGCATAGTGTTTAATATGCTACCTGGGATGCCTGCATCCCACGTCAAAGTACCTGTGTTCACGTTCCAGTTCTGCTCCTGAGTCCAGCTTTTTGTCCATGTGCACCCTGGGAGACAGCTGGTGGTGGCTCAACTTCTGGATACCTTCCACCCAAGTGGGTGACCCACAGTGAGTTACCAGTTCCCAACTTTGGCCTGGACCAACCCATCTGTCTTGGCCCTGTGTGGAGGGAACCAGTGGAAGGGATCTCTGCCTGTCTGCCCCCTCTTTCTGCAAATCAGGTAATAATAACAATAATTTTTGTTTTGTAACCTACCAAAATCTTTTCTGACTCCAGAAGTTAAACATGTGGTTTTTAGAAAACTGAGTAAATACAGAAAAGTATGGAACAAACAAACAAAAAACCGTATCATTCCAGAAGCAATCTATCTCCAGGAGCAATCAATGTAACATTTTGGTCATCATGTTATGGCAAATTTCCTTGATTTTGTTCGAAGGCTTTTTTACATAGATGCCTATGTGATACACTCTGAGATAGTAGTATGTCATGTGTACTTCTCTATTTCCTTTGAAGCTTTCAGTACATTTCATTTGTAGTGACTACAAAAACTGTTCGCTCACTGACAGCAATGTCATCTACTCAACTGTTCCTTGTACTTGGGAACCTGGACATCTCCAGAGTGTTTTCAACAATCTCTCAACAGTGGGCAAGTGGATCATTCATGGGGAGTAGACTTTCTTCTTCCTTTTTTCTCTTTAGGAAGTGGTGTAGGGACTGGAGGCCTCTTCTTGCCTCTGTTTTTCCAAATGATCAGACTCACGTTCATCATCCAAGCCCTCCATTACCGTGACCAGGCCTTTTGTACTGAATTTGTCCCACGGGCCAGGCCTCTGCCTAGAGGCTGACATTACAGCAGTGTCAGGGGACCTTCATTTCTAAGTGAACAGGCATGGAGACATCTGCTAATAGTTCCGAATTCTTGCACAGCTTGAAACTTCTTCCTTGAATTGGGAGGGGTGGAAAGAGTTGGTTATAACAGATGATCGTCCCACACTTTGGTCAGGTGGGAACTGTTGTTTTAAGGGTGGATCCCCTTTCATACTTGCTCTAAGATGAGTCATGGACGATTCTTCAGTAATTTCAGTTACACTGGAGCTCAGGCAGTCCAGCGGAAGTGAAAGAAACAGCAGAAGGGAACTCTATGTTGATGAGCACATGGCACAGATGAGACAAGGAGTTTCTGCATACTTGTTTTTTTTTTTTTTTTAAAGATTTATTTTACTTATTTTAAAGACAGAGATACAGAGAGAGAGAGAGAGACAGGGGAGAGGGAGTCTTGCATCAGCTGATTCACTCCCCAGATGGCCACAATGGCCAGGGCTGAGCCAATCCGAAGCCAGGAGCCAGGATCTTCTTCCAGGTCTCCCACATGGGTGCAGGGGCCCAAGGACTTGGGCTGTCTACTACTGCTTTCCCATAGCAGGGAGCTGGATCAGAAGAGGAGCAGCCAAGACTCGAACTGGTACCTATATGGGATGTTTGCACTGTAGGCTAGGGCTTTAATGTGCTGTGCTATAGCACCGGATCCATTTTTGTTGTTGTTGTTATTTGTTTGTTTTTTAAGATTTCTTTATTTGAAAGGCACAATTAAAGAAACAGAGGTCTTCCATCTGCTGGTTCACTCCCCAAATTGCTGCAACAGCCAGGACTGGGCCAAGCCAAGGCAAAGAGCCAAGAGCTTCATCCAGTTCTCCCACGTGGCTGCAGGCGCCCAAGCACTTGGGCCATCTTCTTCTGTTTTCCCAAGTGCATTTGCAAGGAGCTGGATTGAAAGTGGAGCAGCCAGGACTTGAACTGGTAACCATATGGGAAGCTGGCACTGCAGGTGGCGGCTTTATCCACAAGGCCCCTCTGCATCCTTGTTTTGTCTCCTTTTATCTTCATGATGGTCACTTTGTGAGGGATATTACCATTTCTGTTGTCCACAGGGTTCTTGGGGAAGCTGGGATTCCCACTCACACCCCAGCCTCCCTAACCTTCCTAGCCTTTGAGCCTTTCCTGCTGTGAGTGCAGAGAGCGGCTCTGTGGGCCTCTGGGATCCTGAGAAGGGTCTGGACGAAGACTTCCTGGGAGCTGTGGGGCAGGGGTCACAGGGTTGGGCGGGGACCAGAAGCCCAGATGGTAGTTTGTGGGCATGATATGAAGAGGCTGTGTTATTAAACATGTTTTTTAGCCCTTGCCTCTTTCCCTGCTGCACTGTGGTCTTTTTGCTTTTGATTTGTTGAATTCCTTATTTAGTAGGGACATTAAGCCTTTGACCATAATGTCAACTAAAGGTATGTTATTTCAGTGGATTGGAAAAAAAATCTTGATTTTTAAAAACTGTTTTCACCTGGAGTTGACAGATTTGGGAAGAACTGACATTTTCACACTATCAAGTTCTCCCCTCCCTGATCATGGTATATTCTTTCACTAGATTTAGATGTTTACAGGGTCTCCTCACCACCTCCTTGGGGACTAATTGTGGCTGTCATGCCTGATCCACTAACGAGGAAACCGAAGTTCACAGAGGTTAAGTGACTTGCAAGTCATTTGGGAGCTGGATCTGTTACTAAACTCATTAAATTAAGGGAGTGGTCCAGGGGTCAAGCCAGCCCCATGGGGCTCCAGATTACAAGACTCAGAGTTCACTTACTGATTCCATAGATAGTATCTTGCATTAGGTCCCATCTTAGATGTTTTAAGGAACCTAAGGCCCTGATCAAACAATGTAACAACTGCCTACAGCGAGACCCAAAATAAGCTAGAGCCCACCCTGCCATCACAGCACCCCTAGAATTACACTGACCCCCTGTGAATGACCAGTCAAAGGAAGGCTACCAGCACTGTGGACCAACAGAGGCCTGCATACAATGGGATCATGCACCTCTCAACTCCAGCTTCGATCCTTAAGATTGCTTTCCCTTAATCCCTAGGGGAGTCTTGGGTATTCAGCCCTAGCTCTCCACATCCTTGCTTTGCACTTTGCAAATAAAATACCTACTCGCCTACCTCCCCAGTGTCCATGACTGGCTAACCACACAAGGCAAGGGTGAATCCAGACTTAATCTTGCCTCAGTACTTCAGGAAGTTTGTCGAAAAGTGAAATTAAAAGATAAATTTATTTTGGGGGGCCAGTGCTGCGGCATAGTGGGTAAAGCTGCTGCCTGCAATGCCAGCATCCCATATGGGCTCCGGTTCAAGTCTCGGCTGTTCCACTTCCAATCCAGCTCTCTGCTGTGGCCTGGGAAAGCAGAAGGCCCAAGTCCTGGGAGACCTGGAAGAAGCGCCTGGCTCCTGGCTTTGGATCGGCCCAGCTCTGGCTGTTGCGGCCATTTGAGGAATGAACCAGCAGATGGAAGACCTCTTTGTTTCTTCCTCTACCTCTCAAGTAAATAAATCTTTTAAAAAATTTATTTTGGCTCTAAAAATTTTTTTTGATATCCACACATAGTTGTTTTGTAATAAGGATTTTCGGGCTAGTGCTGCAGCTCAATAGGCTAAAGCTCTGCCTTGCAGCACTGGCATACCGGGTTCTAGTCCCATTTGGGGCACCGGATTCTGTCTCGGTCGTCCCTCTTCCAGGCCAGCTCTCTGCTATGGCCTGGGAGTGCAGTGGAGGATGGCCCAAGTGCTTGGGCCCTGCACCCCATGGGAGACCAGGAGAAACACCTGGCTCCTGCCTTTGGGTCAGTGTGGTGTGCTGGCCACGGCAGCCATTGGAGGGTGAACCAACGGCAAAGGAAGACCTTTCTTTCTCTCTCTGTCCACTCTGCCTGTCAAAAAAAAAATTATAAGGATTTTCAGGAACTTTTTTTTTTAAAGATTCATTTATTTATTTGAAAGTTAGAGTTACACAGAGAGATGAGAGGCAGAGAGACAAAGAGGTCTTCCATCCAATGGCTCACTCCCCAACTGGCTGCAAGGGCCAGAGCTGTGCCGATTAGAAGCCAGGAGACAGGAACTTCCTACAGGTCTCCCACACTGGGAAGGAGCCAAGGGACTTGGGCCATCTTCCACTGCTTTCCCAGGCCATAGCAGAGAGCTGGATCGGAAGTGGAGCAGCCGGGACTAGAACCCGCGCCCATACGGGATGTCGGGGCTTCAGGCCAGGGTGTTAACCCGCTGTGCCACAGTGCTGGCCCGATCAGGAACTTTTTGAAGATTCCTTGTATACCTTAATTTTCAAAAACTTTTTGCACAAAAGATACATTTATTTTTAATTTCACTTCCATTAATGTTTTGAAGCCCCCTCATATTTTGATGATCTGTTTTTAGGTGTGTAGATGTTTAGAAATATTTTATCCTACTGTGCTGAATCTTATTTTAATATAATATATAATTAATATGTCTTTATCTTATAAACTTTTGTTTAAAGAAGTACCTTTATTTACTTAGTTTTTAAAGGATTTACTTACTTGAAAAGCAGAGTGACACAGAGGACAAAGAGATCTTCCATCCTCTGATTCACTCCCTAAATGGTCCCAACGGTCACGACTAGGCAGGCTGAAGCCAAGAACCAGGAACTCCACCCAGATCTTCCACACGAGTGGCAGGGACCCAGGTACTTCAGCCATTAGCACTGTTTTCCCAGGTGCATTAATTAGCCGGAAACAGGCTATAAAGTGGAGTAGCCAGGACTCCAACAGACACTGGAATATGGGCCTCTCACATAGTGGTTTAACCTCTGCACCACAACTCCAGTCCTTCTGGTAAACTTTTTTGATTTCCAGATCATTCTGCCTGATGTTAGTACAGCCACTCTGGCTCTCTGGGTTACTATCTGCATTTTTATTCTTTTTTTTTTTTTTTTTTACAGGCAGAGTGGACTGTGAGAGAGAGAGACAGAGAGAAAGGTCTTCCTTTGCCGTTGGTTCACCCTCCAATGGCTGCCGCGGTTGGCGCGCTGCGGCCGGCGCACCGTGCTCATCCGATGGCAGGAGCCAGGTGCTAGGTGCTTTTTCCTGGTCTCCCATGGGGTGCGGGGCCCAAGCACTTGGGCCATCCTCCACTGCACTCCCGGGCCACAGCAGAGAGCTGGCCTGGAAGAGGGGCAACCGGGACAGAATCCGGCTCCCCGACCGGGACTAGAACCCAGTGTGCAGGTGCTGCAAGGTGGAGGATTAGCCTGTTGAGCCACAGCGCCGGCCTACTATCTGCATTTTTATTCAACATTCTTGCATCTTCATTCTAAAGTGAGACTCCTGTCATCAGCAACCTGGATCCTAGAGTTTCTTTCCATGCTGTCCCCCCAGTCTTCCGATTGGATGGTTTAACCCCTTTTCATTCACAATACTTCCTGATAAGACTGACTTCATTTTGTTTTCTCATGCTTTCTAGCTTTTTCCTTCCTAATTTCCTGCGGTGTCATCTTTTTAGTTTTGTTGCTTTTTCTGGTGAAACATTTAAATCCCCTGCCATGTTCTTTTGTGAATATCTTATAGCTATCTCCTTGTGGTTACCATGGGGAATCCATTTGACATCCTAAAGTCATACCACTCTGAATCTATACCAGCTTAATTTCAATAATGTACAAAACTCTGCAGGGCGCGCTGTGGTGCAGCAGGTTAAAAAAAGTCCCGGTCTGCAGTGCCGGCATCCCATATGGGTGCTGGTTTGAGTCCTGGCTGCTCCACTTCCAATCTATCTCCCTGCTATGGCCTGGGAAAAGCCATGGAGGATGGTCCCAGTGCTTGGCCCCTGACCCCACCATGGGAGACCAGGAAGAAGCTCCTGGCTCCTGATTTCAGATTGAAGTGAATCAGACCTCTCTGTGTCTGTATCTCTCTCTCTAAGCGTCTTTGAAATAAATAAATTAAAAAAAAAAAAAAAAAAGAGGTCAGCGCCATGGAGTGCAGTGGAGGATGGCCCAGGTGCTTGGGCCCTGCACCCCATGGGAGACCAGGAGAAGCACCTGGCTCCTGCCTTCGGATCAGCGCGGTGCGCTGGCCGCAGCGGCCTTTGGGGGATGAACCAACGAAAGGAAGACCTTTCTCTCTGTCTCTTTCTCTCACTGTCCACTCTGCCTGTCCAAAAATTTAAAAAATTAAATAAAAATAAAGAAAAGTCTAAGATATGCCTCACTGAAGCACAAAATACATTCATTAAAAATAAAAAACAACTTGCGACTATACCTCTGCGACTCCACCCAGTTTGAGTTACTGATGTCACCGAGTTGTATCGGTAGGCACTGTGTGTCCCAGGGAGGGATGGATGGATGGATGGATGGATGCAGGCGGAACTGAGAAAGCCGTCTCCGGGCACAATTTTACCTGGGGTGTCCACTCGCCTTCCTGTAACATCTTTAAGACTTTGCAAAGGTTTCTTGCAGTCTTTGGAGGCTGGCTTAGAAATTCTCTGCATTTTTAGCGGCGTCGCGTCAAACCGGTGGGTCTCCCCGCCGCCTCTCCCAGGGCCCGGACTGGCCCGCCTAACCTCCGAAGCGCTTTCTCGCTTTCTGCAGGACGCGGCCGGAAAGCGGCGCCCGCGGGCGCCAGGGCCACCCCTGCCCGTGCTCTGCAGAGCAGCGCCTCCTCCCTCACCACCGTACCTGCAGCCCCGTCGCCTCAGGGCCGCGGGCCACCACGACGAGCGCAGCACGCCCCACCGCCGGCCGCCCCCTCCACCTGCCCTTGGCCAGAGGGGAAGAGGAGGGACACGCGCCCGGCCGCAGCCACTTCCGGAAGTGACGTAGGAGTGTCAACATGCAAGATGGCGGCCCATCACCGGCAGAACACGGCCGGGCGGAGAAAAGTGCAGGTACGGGATCCCCGCTTCTCGGCCCTCCCTCCGGACGCGGCTGCTAGCTCCGGGTCCGCCTGCAGTGAGCGGGCGCCTGCGACTGCGGCCGGCCGGGGCAGCGCCGTGGGGCCGGGGGGGTGGAGCGTGGCCGGCGGCGAGGGGTGGGGCCGCGGCGCTCGAGGAAGGGGAGTGGGTGGCCGACCTGGCGGCTGGGCTCGGTCCGGGGGCGCTGGCTCGTGGTTCCCTCGACTGCTGGTGCCGCTGTCCCGCAGGAATGGGCCTGCGGGGTCCGAATGGGCTCCTTCCCCGCCCACCTGCCGCCCGCTTCCCCTGCCGTCCTCGGAAGCGCTCCGCCCGGGCTGCGTCCGAGCCGGGGCCTCCGGGCGGTGTGGGGCGGGTGGGCAGCGGCGTGGGTGGCGGGAGTGGGCCTGTGCGGGGGCGTGGCGAGGCGGCCGAGCGGGGTGTCCGCGGAGGGCTGCGCTCCTGGGAGCCCCCGGTCGCTTCTGGAGGGCGCTTTCTGCCAGGGGAGGTGGAAACGACCTGGGAGTCTGTTGATGTTCGTGGGCAGATTATAATTTTAATTATTTCGGCATTTAATTTCTTCTTGTTGCTTCATCTTCACGGTGCATCCTCGGGTCGTTCATGTCTCTGTAATTTATTAGCCTAACTGCCCGGTGCGCTGTATGCGCTCCGGAGTTCACTTTGGTTTGGAGTACGTTTAAGACTCGCGGGTATCCATTATTTCCAGCGATGCAGGGAGTGAAAGCCCTATGGCAGGTGTTCGCCCACAGGTATATTGTATGTGGTCATGGCCATGTGATGCATTTATTAAATAAACATTAATAAATTAAGATTTATTAAACTTAGATCTGTCCCCAAACGGTTGGGGGAGGAATCGAGAGGGTGTAGGGATGACTAACACCTAGACTTTCTCTGTTATGTACTGCACTACGTGTGATTCTACAGGTTGAAACCCATCAATGTTTAATAGGGCAGAGGGTTCCTTCAGGAAGGTGACCAGAGCGGTTTGTGGTCTGGGGAGTAGGTCATGTCTTTTTTTTTTTTTTTTAGCTTTATTTTATTTATTTGAAAGACAGACTTACATAGAGAGGTAGAGCCAGAGAGAGAGAGAAGTCTTCATCTACTGGTTCACTCCCCACATGACCGCAAGGCCAGAGTTGTGCGGATCCAAAGCCAGGAGCCAGGAGCTTCTTCCGGGTCTCCTCTGCAGGTGCAGGAGCCCAAGGAGTTGGGCCATCTTCTGCTGCTTTCCCAGGCCAAAACAGAGAGCTGGATCAGAAGTGGAGCAGCCGGAACTTGAACCTGCTGCGCATTTGGGATGCCGGCACTGTGGACCAGGGCACTACGGGCCACAGCACTGACCTCGAGCAGTTCACATCTTTTTAAACATTGATTTGAAGTGCAAAGAGACAGAGACAGAAATCCCCTGTCTGCTGGTTCACTCCCCAACAACTGGGGCCAGGCTGGGCTGAAGCCAGGAGCCTGAAGCTTCGTCTGCATCTCCCACTTGGGTGTTAGGAACCAAGCACTTGAGCCATCGCTTGCTGCCTCTCAGGGTGCACGTTAGCAGGAAGCTCCCTTGGGAGTGAGGCCAGGACTTTGATAGAGGAGGCTGGCATCCCAAGGTGTGTCTTAATCCCTGCCAAATGATTGCCCGTATATCTGTTTTATGGACCTTATTGATCAGTGCAATATTCTGAGCATCACTAGGTGTTTGTAGAACTGAGCAAAATTAGCAAGAATCTAAAATAGCTTCCCTGTTAAGTGCCTTTAAATGTATTTATTTATTTGCGAGGCAGAGGGGGAGACAGAACTCCCATGCACTGGTTCACTCTCCAGATTCCCACAGCTGGCCAAAGCTGGGAGGTGGGAAGTCAGTGCAGCTCTCCCACAGGATGGCTGGAACCCAGTTCCTGGAGCCATCACCATTGCAACCCAGCTGCCAGGAGCTGCAGCCAGGAGCCAGAGCTGGGAACTGAACCTGGGTACTCCAGTGTGGGCTGCAGCGTCTCGACTGCCGGGCTGGATGCCTGCTCTGTTAGGTGCATTTGTTTACATGTTTACTTATTTTATTTGAGAGACAGTGAGAGAGAGAGAGAGAGAGGCCTTTCATCTACTGGTTCACTCCCTAAATGCCCACAACAGCCAGGGCTGGACCAGGCGAAAGCCAGGAACTAGGCACTCATTCTAGGCCTGCTGAGTGGCCACTTAACCTCTGAGACAAATGCCTGTCCCTGTTCGCTGGTATCTGTTCCCCCACAAATACTTAATCCTTTTTTCCTAGGTTTTCTTTAATAGAGAAGCATACAGGACGTTATTTATAGTCACCCTTCTGTGCTGTAGAACCCCAGAGCTTCTTACTCGTATCTAGATATGGCCTAATACGCACAATCAACATTTCCCCTATTTCTCCCTCCCCAATCCCCTTCTCAGCCGCTGGTAACCACCATTACATTTGTAACTTCTATTTTAATTGATTTAGTGACAGGATTAAGTAACTGCAGCATCCAAGCCAGATGATGAGAATGGCTCCTCCTCATTAAAATGTAATTCAAAACCATAACTTAATTATATTCTAGAGACTAGGTGGGCAACACCTTCGGAGCTGGGGACAGGTAATCAGGCATCTCAGTTTCTTTTCTTTTCTTTTCTTTTTTTTTTTTTTTTTTAAGATTTCTTTATTTACTTGAAAGAGTTACACAGAGAAAGAAGGAGAGGCGGGGTGGGGAGTCTTCCATCTGCTGTTTCACTCCCCAGTTGGCTGCAACAGCTGGAGCTGTGCAGATCCAAAGCCAGGAGTTTCTTCCGGGTCTCCCATGTGAGTGCAGGGGCCCAAGGATTTGGGCCATCTTCTACTCTTTCCCAGGCTATAGCAGAGAGCTGGATCAGAAGTGGAGAAGCTGGGACTTGAACCAGAGCCCACATGGAATGCCAGCACTATAGGTGGCAGCTTTACTCACTACACCTCAGCGCCCGCCCCATCTCTCAGTTTCTTGCAAAAGACTTAAAAGGCAATTGTAGGGGCCAGCGCTGTGGCCTAGCAGGTAAAACCACCACCTGCAGTGCTGGCATCCCATATGGGCACTGGTTCGAGTCCTGACTGCTCCACTTCTGACGCAGCTGTCTGCCATGGCCTGAGATAGCAGTGAAGGATGGCCCAAGTACTTGGACCCCTGTACCCTCATGGGAGGCCTGGAAGAAGCTCCTGGCTCCTGGCTTCGGATCAGCGTACCTCCAGCTGTTGCAGCTAGTAGGGGAGTAAACCTACTGATGGAAGACCCCCCCCCCCACCCCCACCCCCGTCTCTGTCTCTCCTTCTCTGTGTAGCTCTGATTTTCAAATAAATAAATACATCTTAAAAAAAGCAATTGTAGGCTGGCGCCGCAGCTCAATAGGCTAATCCTCCGCCTTGCGTTGCCGGCACACCAGATTCTAGTCCCAGTCGGGGTGCCGGATTCTGTCCCAGTTGCCCCTCTTCCAGGCCAGCTCTCTGCTGTGGCCCGGGAGTGCAGTGGAGGATGGCCCAAGTGCTTGGGCCCTGCACCCCATGGGAGACCAGGAGAAGCACCTGGCACCTGCCACTGGATCAGCACGGTGCGCCGGCCGTGGAGGCCATTGGAGGGTGAACCAAAGGCAAAGGAAGACCTTTCTCTGTCTCTCACTGTCCACTCTGCCTGTCATTCATAAATAAATAAATAAATAAAATAAAAAAAACAATTGTAAAAGTACAAGATGGAGGATGGGGTTGGAGCTGTGGCATAGCAGGAGTCCCTGCTCCTCCACTTCTGATCCAGCTTCCTGCTATGGTGCCTGGAAGAGCAGTGGAAGATGACCTAAGTCTTGGGCCCCTGCACCCATTTTGGGAGACCTGGAAGAAGCTCCAGGCTCCTGGCTTTGGATCGGCACAGCGTTGGCTGTTGCAGCCATTTGAGGAGTGAATCAGCAGATGGAAGACCTCTCTCTCTCTCTCTGCCTCTCTCTGTGACTCTACTTCAAATAAGTAAATAAAAGCTCTCAAAAAAAGTAAAAGATGAGAAGGATGCAAATTAACTGTTGAAGATGTGGGAAAACCGAATACTTCAATAAACCAAGCGTGAGCCTGTGTGGGTGTCAAGTGAGGGAGGTGATCAGTCCACTCATCACTGGTCATGTCTTCCTAGGTATGGTGCTCAGATGAGAGACCTGACCACAGACTGCTAGGAAGAGCCTTTGAAAGAGCTGCCAATATTAGGCTGCTGACGAGGTGATTGAGGAAGCTCTCAGAACTTGTCCTCGATGTACAGAAGCAATGCAGAAGCCACAGGGCTTGATCTCATCTCAGAGTTCATTGTGTATGGAAGTGTTACTCAAACTAGCACTTGTTCATTGCAAAAATCCCGCAAACAGGATAAAGAATAATAGTTGTTCAAAAAGAGAAAGCTACTGGAGGCCATGTGATATGTGATCCTAGGTCATGTTTCTCAGCTTGAACATTTTTATTTAAAGATTTATTTTATTTGAAAGAATTATAGAGAGAGGTAGAGCTAGAGAGAGAGAGAGAGAGAGAGAGAGAGAGAGAGAGGTCTTCCATCTGCTGGTTCACTCCCTAAATGACCACAACAGCCAGAGCTAAGCTGATCCGGAGCCAGGAGCCAGGAGCTTCCTCTGGGTCTCCTCCGCGGGTGCAGGGGCTGAGCACCTGGGCCATCTTCTGCTTTCCCAGGCCATAGCAGAGAGCTGGATCAGAAGTGGAGCAGCCGGGTCTTGAACCAGTGCCCATATACGATGCCGGCACTGAAGACTGGGGTTTTAGCCCATTTCACCAAGTGCCAGCCCCCTGAACATTGTTGACACCTTAGGCTGGATCGTTCTTCATTGTGTTGGGGAGGGGGCCCCATGTTATAAGTTGTTTAATATCGTCCCTGCCTTCTACCCACTGGAGGGACTAGTACCTCCCTAGTTGTCACAATCAAAAATGTCTCCAGGGCTGGCGCCGTGGCTCACTTGGTTAATCCTCCGCCTGTGGTGCTGGCATCCCATATGGGTGTCGGTTCTAGTCCTGGTTGCTCCTCTTCCAGTCCGGCTCTCTGCTGTGGCCCAGGAGTGCAGTGGAGGATGGCCCAAGTGCTTGGGCCCTGCACCTGCATGGGAGACTAGGAGAAGCACCTGGCTCCTGGCTTTGGATCGGCTTAGCTCTGGCCGTGGTGGCCATTTGGAGGGTGAACCAACAGAAGGAAGACCTTTCTCTCTCTCTCTCTCTCTCTCTCTCTCTCTCTCTCTCTTTCTCTTTCACTGTCTGTCAAATAAATAAAAAAAGAATAGAAATAAAGAAAAAAAAGACAAAATTATTTGAGAGGAGAGAGAGAGTAGGACACAAAAGGGAGCTACACTTGAGTGGCAGGGGCCCAGGTAGTTGAGTCATCACCTGCTGCCTCCCAGGCTCTCCGTAGCAGGGAGCTGGAATCAGGAGCAGAGCTGGAACCCGGGCACTCCGGTGTGGGATGCCTGCAGCCCAAGGTGCCGCTTAACCCCTGTGCCGAATGACTGCTCCCCCTTCAGGCATTTTCAAACGCCTTGGGAACAAAACTGCTGCTGGCTGAGAACCACTTCTGTACTTCTTGTTTTAAGTTCCAGATTTAAGTATTTAAGTGATTTTTTTTTTTTACTCTAAATGGTGCCATAGTATTCACTGTTTTGTGTCTGACTTCGATAAAACTTAAAAATGAACGTTCCCAGTGACCTAGAATTTCTTATCTAAAAATGTGTTCTGAAAAAGTACTCAGACGTTTATCTGCCTCTGCTTACACAAGCGTTTATTACAGGAATGGTGTTATTGTGAAAAACAAAGTATCCAGATGTCCACTCTCAGAACTCTAGCTGCCTTCAGTTGTCAGACAAGTTACAGTGCATTCATGTAGGGGTTAATTTGCAGTTGTTACATGATGAACTAGAGCTGTGTTATTGTTAAGGAAATATGTTGGGAAGTCAACAGCATAATCTCATCTCCAAATGGAAATGATGCATTTTAAAAGTCTGGGGGGCCAGCGCCGTGGCTCAGTAGACTAAGCCTCTGCCTGTGGCTCTGGCATCCCACAGTGTGCTGGTTTGTGTCCCAGCTGCTCCTCTTCTAATCCAGTTCTCTGCTATGGCCTCTCTGCTCTATAAAGATAACTAAAAATGAGTCTTAATGAAGAATGAGATGGGAGAGGGAGTAGGATGGTAGTAGGGGTGGGAGGGCAGGTATGGGGAGAAGAACCGCTATATTCTGAAAGCTGTACCTATGAAATTTATATTTATTAAATAAAAGCTTTCCTAAAAAAAAGAAAAGAAAAACCCAAATACATACACATACACATACACACACACAGAGTGAAAGAGCTGATTTATCCTTCAGTGCTGTAAGAGCTGGGACCTCAGTGCAGGTCTCCCATGGAAGGGGCAGGAAAATATGTGCTTGAGCCATCACTGCTGCCTCCCAGGGTCTGCATTAGCAGCAAACTGGAATCAGGAGCTGGAGCCAGAACATGGCACGTGGACATCTTAACCAGTAGGCTAAATGCCTGCCCCTGATTGAGTGATCGTTTGAGACTTTTTGAACTAAGTAGACTTGCCAATTCCTGGCTTCCCAAGGAGAGCTCCTTACAAATTGGCCGGATGTGCATAGAGAATGACTTTATGTATGATGGGTAATAAAAAATTGGGCACCTCAATCACATCTTTTTTTTTTTTTTTAAGATTTATTTATTTTTATTTGCAAGGCTGAGTTAGAGAGAAGTCTTCCCTCCCCCGGTTCTCTCCCAGATGACCACAATGGCCCCGGGTTGGGCCAGGCTGAAACCAGGAGCCAGGAGCTAGGAGCTTCCTCTGGTGGGTGCAGGGGAGCAAGGAATTGGGTGTCTTTTGCTGCTTTCCTAGGCCCACCAGCAGGGAGCTGGATCAGACGTGGAGCAGCCAGGACTTGAACAAGCACCCCTAGGAGATGCTGGCTGCCCAATCTGCTACCACAATGCTGGCCCTATGACATCTGTTAAAACAAGAGTCGGCAATCTTTTTCTATAGAGGGCCAGACAATAAATATTCTAGACTTTGCAGGGTATTCTGCTATATTACAGTCCCTCAGTTCTGAGTTCTAAGCATCTGACTCTGCTGTTACAGCTTGAAGCTAGCCATAGACAGTACCCAAGTGCCTATGTTCCAGTAAGACTAGTATTCAAAAACAAGCTTTGGGCTGGATTTGGCACACAGGATGTTTTTCGTTAACCCTTGGTTTAGAAGAGAGCAGGCTAGAGGGTATCCTATTTGTGTATGCGAGACTATTATCACTGCTGAAATATAAGTCTGAGCAGAAGGTCATGTCCACAGATTGGACAAGGACAACAGATGCAGGAATTATTGGCATTTGGTCTTTTTTCCTTGGAATGGGCTAAACAGCCTATTGGCTGGGAAGTAGCCTAACACACAAAGTCTGTGTGTTTTCATTTCTAGGAAGTTGTGAAGCAGGCAGAAGTAATCTTTGGTGACAGAAGTCAGATCTAGATCACCTGGAGTGGAGTGTGGAGCTCGGGAAGAGAATGAAGGAGCTGGTGCCAATGTTCTGTGTATGTTGATAGGGCATTGTATTAGCTGGGTGTATTCATTTGTGGGAAGTATCTGTGGTATGCATAAGGTTTGTGCATGTCACTGCATTAAATTTTACCTGGAAAAAAACCATAGACAAATAACTGGTAAATGCTAAGCCTACTGAAGTAGTTGAGGGGCATTTACTGAATATTTATTGGTGTGTACAACTTATTTTTAAGGGCATCAAAATATTAATCAAATGCATGGATACATAACACAATAAAGCAAATATAGAAAATGTTAATTGAAAAATGTATATGGTAGATATGTGGCTGTTTGCTGTGTAAATTCTTCTGGGTTTGAAATTTTTCATAATAAAACTGAGGGGAGGGTCATCTTTAATGAATTAAGAGGGAAAGTGAGATTTCAGTTATGGGGCCAGAGGAGACCTCGCTGAGATGCTGACTTTTGAGTAAGGAGCTCAAGGAAGTGAGGAAATCAGGTAGCCACCCAGCCATCTGGGGCGGGCACGTTCCAGTGAGAGTGTCAAGTGAGGCTGGCGTGTACCCGGCCTGTTGGTGGGGCAGTAAAGAGGACTTTGTGGCTGGCCTGGCCTGAGGGAAGGCAGAGTAAAGATGCATTCAGAAAGGCAGTTGATGGGCAGATCATGGAGGGGTCTGCAGGTCATAGTAAGCTGAGAGGTTCTGAGCAGAGAAATGCTATGCTACAACATAATGACCCGAAGTTTCACTTTGCGAGATTTCACTGACTTGCCATCAACCATGGACTGAAAACATAGGGTGGAAAGTTCCAGGAGTAAACAAGTCATGAATTTTAAATTGTGTTAGAGCTGGCACTGTGGCATAGCAGGTAAGGCCGTTGCCTGCAGTGCCAGCATCCCATGTGGGTGCCAGTTTGAGACCCAGCTGCTCCACTTCCGAGCTAGCTTTCAGCTGTGGCCTGGGAAAGCAGTGGAGGATGGCCCAAGTGCTTGGGCCCCTGCACCCACGTGGGAGACCCAGAAGAAGCTCCTGGCTTCTGGCTTCCAGACTGGCAAAGCTCCAGCCATTATGGTCATTTGGGGAGTGAGCCACTGGTTAGAAGACCTCTCTCTCTCTCTCTCTCTCTCTCTCTCTCTCCCCCTCCCTCTCTCTCTCTCTCTCTCTCTCTCTCTCTCTCTCTCTCTGCTTCTGCCTCTCTGTAATTCTGCCTTTCAAATAAAAATAAATCTTAAAAAAATTTTCAATTGTGCGCCATTCTGAGTAGTGTCATGGACTCTCAGCCTACCCAGCCCAGAATGCAAATCATACCTTTGTCCAGTGTATCCATATGTGTGAACATGCCAACCACCTATAGTCACTTAGTAGCCACCTAGGTTCTCAGTGTCTTGGCTATAGGATTGACTGAGCTACTGCTACAGAACTTGTGTTCATGTAACCATTAATAACTTAATAATGACCCCAGGTCGAGAGTAGTGAAACTGGCATTCAGATATGCTGAAGAGAGGCCTTAAAGTGCTTCCATTAACAGAAAAGGTGAACGTACAAAACAGTATTTTCAGAGAGACTATATTCATGTAGCTTTTCTTTCAGAATATTGCTGTAATTTTCTTCTTTTCTTATTACTCATTGTTAATCTCTTACTGTGCCTGATTTATAAATGAAGCTTTATCATAGGTATGTATCAACAGGAAAAGGCATAACACATAGAAGATTTGCTACTGTCTGTGGTTTCAAGCATCCAGCAGGGGTCTTGGAACAGATGCCCCGTGGATAAGGGGTGACACCTGCACAGGTGTTTGATAGGTGCAGCCTGGTTGCTGTATTCAGAGCAGGCCACAGTGGGGCCAGGGTCAAGGGGAAAGATCGGGTAGAAAGCTGTTTTAGTAATCCAGATGCTATGAGATAGTGGTTCCAACCTGAGTGGTGAGAAGAGACTGAATTCCAGATGAGTCTTGAAGGCAGAGCTGACGGGGCATACTGACAGGTTGTGAGATGAGAGAAAGAGAAGTAAGGAGGCGCTAAGGGTTTTGCTTGTTTGTTTTAGATTTATTTATTTGAAAGGCAGAGGCAGAGAGAGAAGGAATCTTCCATCCGCTGGTTCACTCCCCAGATGGCTGCCATATGCCACAGCGGCTGCCCTGGCATTAAGGTTTTGAGTCTGAGCAACTTGAAGGATGGAATTGCCATTAAGTGAGGTGGGGAGAACCACAGGCAAGGCAGTCTGGTGACGCTGTCTGGACATGTTGTGAGCAGGACATCACTTAGATAGCCATGTGGGCATGAGTTAATGCCCTCCCTGGAAGAGCCTCCGGGATTAGCCCAGTGTCTCTTGTGAGCCTGAAATTCTTTTTTTTTTTTTTTTTTTTGACAGCAGAGTGGACAGTGAGAGAGACAGAGAAAAAGGTCTTCCTTTGCCGTTGGTTCACCCTCCAATGGCTGCCGCGGTCAGCGTGCTGCGGCCGGCACACCACGCTCATCCAATGGCAGGAGCCAGGTGCTAGGTGCTTTTTCCTGGTCTCCCATGGGATGCAGGGCCCAAGCACTTGGGCCATCCTCCACTGCACTCCCGGGCCACAGCAGAGGGCTGACCTGGAAGAGGGGCAACCGGGACAGAATCAGGCGCCCCGACCAGGACTAGAACCCGGTATGCTGGCGCCGCAAGGCGGAGGATTAGCCTGTTGAGCCACGGCGCCGGCCTAGCCTGAAATTCTTTTTTTTTTTTTTTATTTTTTTTTATTTTTGACAGGCAGAGTGGACAGTGAGAGAGAGAGACAGAGAGAAAGGTCTTCCTTTGCCGTTGGTTCACCCTCCAGTGGCCGCCGCAGATGGCGCGCTGCGGCCGGCGCACCGCGCTCGTCCGATGGCAGGATCCAGGAGCCAGGTGCTTTTCCTGGTCTCCCCGTGGGGTGCAGGGCCCAAGCACCTGGGCCATCCTCCACTGCACTCCCGGGCCACAGCAGAGGGCTGGCCTGGAAGAGGGGCAACCGGGACAGAATCCGGTGCCCCGACCGGGACTAGAACCCGGTGTGCCGGCGCCGCAAGGCGGAGGATTAGCCTGTTGAGCCACGGCGCCGGCCGAAATTCTTTAACATTTGTTTTCTTACCTATTTTTAAGTGAGTGATTCCATTATATATCTGTAATTGATTTCATATAAAAAAAAATTGGTCAGTTACCATGGTAGGCAGGCTAGGCTCTCCCCTCAGGTAATCATACCTCAGTTCCTGGAATTTGTGGACCTGTTATGTTAGCGTAATAAGAAAGATTCCATGGGTACAATAGCTTTATAGACCTGAAATAGGGGTCTTATCCCAGTGGGCCCGTTTTAATAGTATGAGTCCTTAAAAGCAGAGGACTTGTCTCTGGCTGGAACAGAAGTCAGAGAAATGTGACATGTGCGTATCTTCCTTGTGAAATGTGTTCTGAGTGGTCTGTTTATTATAATTCCCATTATAACATTATATACATATATATATACACATATATATACATACACATTATTTCATTACATTATAAGAGTTTTGCTTGCTGCCAAAAAGCTTTGTAACTTTTTCTTAGTTGTAATTATTTTTGGTCAATTCTCTTACGTTCTCACAAGGAGCAGACAGAAATCACCAGCAGTAGCCAAGTAGGAAGAATGCTTAGATGGGCAAGTTTGCTATGTTACAGGAACTCAGAATCCCATTTTGCTGGGTGAGTCAGGGTGGCTGTCATAGGAGGGAGCCCCGAAGGTGGGAGGGACCACACACAGAGTGCATACAAGGACCTGGAGCTGGGAGGAGTGGCAGGAAGGGCCAGCAAAACAGCTGGAGGCTTTGTGCACAGGTGAGACACATTCCAGTTCACGTTTTTAAAGGATTGCTCTGATGGCTTTGGAAAATGGAGTAACAAGAAGACTAGGAGAGGAAGGCGGTTAGAAGGCAGCTGGAGCAGTTTAGCGGTAGACTTCCTAAGTTTGCTACACTACCATCATGCCAGATTTCCTTCTCCCCCAGCCTTTAGTGTTCATAGAGTAAACTAAAACTGGACTTTTACTGGCTTGAAGAATCAGTTTAAAATGTATTTTTTCCTAATTTATATTTGATTTATTTGAAAGGCAGAGAGAGAAATCTTCTATCTGCTGCTTCACTCCCTAAATGCCTATAACAGCCAGGGCTGGGTCAGACTGAAGCCAGGAACCTGGAACTAATCTGTATCTGTCGTGTGAGTGGTGGGGACCCAGGTACTGCCTCGTGTAAGCTGGAATCCAAGTAGAGCTGGAACTAGAACCTAGGAACTCTGACACGCAGTGTAGGTGTTAAATACCCACCCCACCCCCAAGTTTTATATTAGAAAACATGAGATTTTTTTAAAAAGGTCTGTTTATTTGAAAAGCAGAATTAAAGAGAGAGAGAGGAGAAGAGAAATGTCTTCCATTCTCTGGTTTACTCCTCAAATAGCCGCAGTGGCTGTAGCTGTGCCGATCCAGAGCCAGGAGCCAGGAGCTTCCTCTGGGTCTCCCTGCGGGTGCAGGGGCCCAAGGACTTGGGCCATCTTCTGCTTTCCCAGGCCATAGCAGAGAGCTGGATCGGAAGTGGAGCAGCCGGGACTGGAACCGGCACCCATATGGGATGCAGGCGCTGCAGGCAGCAGTTTCACCCGTGCTACCACAGCTCCAGCCCCAAACATGAGACATTTTTTATGCTAATGGACTCCACTCCATTACCGCACAGCTTCTAAGTTCATACAAAGCGTCTGTCGGTGTGTCTGGCAGGTTTCCTATGTGATCCGAGACGAGGTGGAGAAGTACAACCGCAATGGAGTCAACGCCCTGCAGCTGGACCCAGCACTAAACAGACTGTTCACGGCCGGCCGGGACTCCATCATAAGAATATGGAGCGTCAACCAGCACAAGGTGAGGCCGGGTCACCTTTGCCGTCTGCGCTCAGGAAGTGCGGCTCAGGTGACTGTCACAGTCTCCTGCTTTCCGCAGTTTCCCATGTGCTCTCTCTGAGCGCCCAGGTACTTGGTGCACTTTATACAGACACTGCAGCCAGCACTCTGTAGGCCTCTGAAAAAGTCATCGCTAGGAGGGTTTCAGAAGTGTTTTAGCTAACGCGGGGACGCATGAACTAGATTTGTCTTAAGGACGCTGTACCACAATGACAGAGATTTGGATGATGAGGAATTGTTTTCAACAATTTATTTTTCTTTTCTTTTTTAAAATATTTTTATTTATTTATTTATTTGAGAGGCAGAGAGAGGGAGAGACAGAGAGAAAGGTCTTCCATCTGCTGGTTCACTCCTCAAATGGCTGCAAAGGCTGGAGCTGGGCCGATCCGGAGCTAGGAGCTTCCTCCTCTGGGTCTCCAACGTGGGTGCAGGGGCCCCAAATACCTGGGCCATCTTCTACTGCTTCCCCAGGCCATCAGCAGAGAGCTGGATTGGAAATGGAGCAGCCAGCACTTCAACTGGCGCCCTAGGGGATGCTAACACCACAGGTGGAGGCTTAGCCTATTAGGCCACAATAGTGGCCCCCAAAATTTATATTTCTGCCTATTCCTCTTATCTGGCTTGCTCACCAGGAGACATCTGTTGAGGAGTGTTTTGTTATACCCTTCACCTAGAACGTGCCACATTTAAGACACTTCATGGGCAAAGAGAATAGTTTTCTACAAGTGTGAGACATAACGCTATTCGATCTTGACATAAAACAGACACCATAACAAGGCTATCTGAAGTAGTGCAGGCAGGCAGGTTGCCAGAATCTTCCAGGTTAGTGGCCAGTGGTGTTGTCCCTCATTTGTTTGAACCTCTTTGAATTCCCACAAGAGTGACATTCCAATTCAGACATTAAATATGCTCCCCCTTATGGTATGCAGGTTTCAACCAGGAAACAAAAATTCCCCCAAAGCCTGTTGGCAATCCTACTTTTAAAAAAAAGCACAGGTTGAATTTGAATATGTATTTACATTTATGATTAATATTGTATGAATGTTTGATTTTCTTTATTTGAAAATGAAGCCTATAGGGCCTTATTAGATCACATAAAGCTGGTGTGGAATTGTGAAGATTGGGGTGGGCGCTGTGGTGTAGCAGGTAAGGCTGCAGCCTACAACGCCGGCATCCCATATGGGTGCCGGTTTGAGACCCAGCTGCTCCACTTCCAATCCAGCTCCCTGCTGATGGCCTGGGAAAAGCAGTAGAAGATAGCCAAGTCCTTGGACCCCAGCACCCAGGTGGAAGACCCAGAAGAAGCTCCTGGCTCCTGGCTTCGGATCGGCTCACTGGGTTTGCGGCCATCTGGGGAGTGAACCAGCGGATGCAAGACCTCTTTCTCTCTGCCTCTCCTTCTCTCTCTATGTAACTCTGACTTTCAAATCAATAAATAAATCTTAAAAAAAAAAAAAAGAAAGAAAGTAATTGTGAAGATAACACACTGCCCTTCTTCATGAGTTTTAAGGTCAGCTTAAACAGAGACCAGGATTCAAGTAAATGTAACGATAAACACCCAAATCGATAGGAGCCCCTTGTAGGAGTGTCTGTATTGTAAATGTCATAAAAAAGAAGATTTGGGGACGAAAAAGGAATGTTTATTGAGTTCTTAATTATGTGCCAGACACTCTTGGCACTTTGATACCCAACGTGATTTTAATTGTCACAGTAGTCCCTCCAGGCAGCTATTAGGATCTATTGTCATAGATGGAAAAACAGGCTTGGAGTTCAGTGGCTAGTAAGTGACAGAATTAGAATGCAAGCTAACTTTAAAAGCTTGGTGCTAGACCCTGTATTTTTTTTAAAAGATTTATTTGTATTTATTTGAAAGAGAGTTACAGAGAGAGGTAGAGACAGAGAGAGAGGTCTTCCATCCGCTGGTTCACTCCCCAGATGGCTGCAATGGCCGGAGCTGCGCCGATCCGAAGCTGGGAGCCAGGAGCTTCTTCTGGGTCTCCCATATGGGTGCAGGGGCCCAAGGACTTTGGCCATCTTCTGATACTTTCCTAGGCCACAGTAGAGAGTTGGATCAGAAATGGATCAGCTGAGAATTGAACCGGCACCTATATGGGATGCTGGCACTTTAGGCCAGGGCTTTAATGCACTGTGCCACAGCGCTGGCCCCTAGACCCTGTATCTTTAAAAGTCTGTGTCTTTCTAGCAAGCTCTACAAGTCTGAAGTTCACAGCGTGAAAAGAACTACTGCTTTGCCCAATTTCTGGATAATGTTTCTTTTCATGAACTCAGTCCAACCAGCTTTGAATTCTTTGACTGGTGGAAACATTGGTGGCTCAATGTCAAAATCCTGGAAAGTGAGGAAACACTGGATGCTTGACCTTGACATGCTTTTTAGTGCTTAGATTTGAATTGGACTGTCACTCTTGTGGGAATTCAGAGAACTTCTAACAAACGAGAGACAACAGCCCTGGCCACTAACCTGGAAGAATCTGGCAGTCTGCCTGCAGGCACCACCTCAGATAGCCTTGTTCTGCTGTCTGTGTTTTGTGAAGCTGAATAGCATTGTTTCCGACTCATAAAGAGCTCTTCTCCCTGCCCATCCGTGTCTTAGACACGTTTATGTGTAGGGTGTAACAGCACTCCTCAGCAGACACGTCCTGGTGAGTAAGCCAGATGAGCGCAGTGGAAGGATCTGGAGTTCCTGAATTGAGATGGTGATGCAGGAAGTCATCTCCTAGCTCCCAGGTTCCATTTCTTCCCGGAAGGACTGTGCATATTGGGAGAGAAACATTCAACTCCGAAGGTAAAAATAGCAGTAGGAAAGCTGCAGCGGGAGAATTCACTCCCTTCTGCTGTCAGACAGGCTCCACCGCACTCCTCAGACCCGTTCCCGGCCCTGCCGGCTGCTCTGAGAACTTGCCATCCACCCCCCAGCCTGCAGGTTCCTGCAGGTCCTGTGCTTTCTAGTAACCCCTGCCCGTCGCCCTTGGGCTCCACATGGGCCTAGCCCAGAGCTTGCTGCCCTCACTGTGACAAGACAGAAAGGTGAGCGTTTATCCCAGAGACTCGGGCTTGAGTTAACCCTAAACCCGCGCTGATACACAACTGTTTACATCTGTTAGCCGGAGTCATCGCTGCTGCTCGGTGAAATTCATTTGTGAGTGTGAAGATCTGAGAGCGGTGTGTCACACTGACTAGATCCTCGGTGCATCTCCAGTTCGTAATGTATTTCATTCTCTAATGTGTGTGTTTATGGTGTGTCATTTCAGCAAGATCCATATATAGCGTCCATGGAACATCATACAGACTGGGTCAATGACATCGTGCTCTGCTGCAACGGGAAAACGTGTAAGTGTGTCCTGGGGTTATCTGGCCTCTGGGAGTTTTTGATTCAGTTTGGTATACAGGGTTTTTAGAAAGTTCATGGAAAATGTGTATTTTGAAAAAACTGTGCGGGCATTTCAAGGTTGTTTTACACCAAGATACATTGACCTGTTAATTCCATGTTTCCATGAACTTTTTGAAGTACTTGCGTATTTTTCATGTTTTGTAAGCTTTTCCCATTTTTTCTGTTTAAGCTTTTTAAAAGTGAAGTATACCATACATACAGAGAAGTACACACCTCTTTAGATTACAGTTGATACGAGTTTTACCGAGTGATGCCTGAGTTAAACAATGTTACCTGAAGCCTCCTTGTGCCATCTTTTCCACGCCACCCCAGCCCCAGAGGAGCTGCTCTCTTGTCTGAACACCATACATTAGTTTTCCTGCATTTGAACTGGGTATAGGTAGACTCATAGCATAATATGTTATTTTAGCCATATTAGCACCTCTTTGTTCTTGTCTTGCTAAGGTCTATTTCTTGGTTTACAGGCTGAGTTAGAGAAATTTTGCTCAAATTGGTTGAACCTTCAACTGGAGTATTAAATATTTGTCCTGCCTATTAAAAAAACAAAACACCTGTGGATAGGCATTTAGTGCAGAGGTTAAGATGCCATTTGGGACTCTGCATCCCATATTGGAGTGCCTGGTTCAAGTCCCGGCTCTGATGTCAATCCAGCTCCCTGCCAGTGTCCATCCTGGGAAGGCAGCACATGGTGGCTCAAGTCCTTGGGTCCCTGCCATGCATGTGGGAGACCTAGGAGGAAATTCAAGCTGCTTGCTCAGCCGGGCCCAGCCCAGCTTTTGTGGGCATCTGGGGGAGTGAACCCACACATTGAAGACAGCTCTCTCTCTGTGCTTTTCAAATAAAATTAAAATAGATAAATAATTTTTTTAAGATTGGAGACAATATGCAGTAGGTTCTAGAAAGAAGGTGCAGGTATGTGTGAATATTAATTTAGAATAATGTTATTTTTCATATTGTTTTAAGATAGTTTGTTATAAGTCATATTCTAAAGGGCTTGTTCATTCTTTGCCTCTTCTAGTAATATCTGCTTCTTCTGACACAACAGTAAAAGTGTGGAATGCGCATAAGGGCTTTTGCATGTCAACACTGAGGACACATAAGGTAAAACACTAATGTGGCTGTTGGTGTCTTTGCTGTGGCACTGGGATCTTTGTGCTTTGTGTGGCTCTTGTCCTAGTGAGCTTTCGTGTAGGTCATAGTGTGTCTGTTCTGTTACAGGATTATGTGAAGGCCTTAGCATATGCCAAGGATAAGGAACTGGTAGCCTCGGCTGGGCTGGACAGACAAATATTCCTTTGGGATGTGAATACTTTAACAGCGTTGACTGCCTCAAATAACACTGTCACAAGTAAGGTGTTCAAAAATGGTTTCTTTGAAAGAGATCCAAGTTGACATAAATAAGGAGTACTTTATAAAATAGCTTTAATGGTTTTGTATCGAGACAGTGGTTTGTGTTTTGAGAGTGCATCTGTCTATACCATTCTAGTCCCCAAGAGGATGATTGAACAGCAAGGAGATAGTTCCTCACTGTGAAAATGGTGACTTTTCCAGATATAACCTGGCTGTTTTTTGTACATGTGCATGTCTTAGCTCCCTAGCTAGAGTCGAGGCTATATACTGTCTCAGCATCTAGTCTGTGCTGGGGTTCTCATGAGCCATCACTAGGCCCTGACTCTAGATCTGAGACCTGCCTCAGACCCTGACAAGGGGGGAACAGAACCCAGAAAAAAGCACACGTGTCGCAAGGTCAGGGACCAGGCTTAGGGAATAGAGTCTCTTCTAGATACATCTTGCTTAGACTTGTTCAAAGAGGCTGTCACACACGCATTTTAAAAACAGTATTAATAGCTAAGCCTTACGAGTGCTTAATATAAGCAGGCGTTTTTCTAAACACTTTACGTGTATTAACTCCTTAATTTGTAACTTGTCAATGTTCTTGTTTATATTTACTTATTATAAAATTAGGACCATATCATATGGACAATTTGCTATGCAACTTCCTTTTTTTTTCCTTGAAAATCATTTTTTTCACAGACATGCAATTTATTATAAGATAAATTATACAAAAACCTTCACTTGCAACAGTTTACAATTTTGTTTCTTACTGTTTCATGCTATAAATTTTAAAGTATTAAAAGCTGATAAGAATAAAATTAGGATCAGTAAGACTCAAATAAATGCTTAGCAGTATTTTTAATGTCAATGACGTTAATGTTTTAATTAAAAAGCTTTTGGGAAAGTGGAATTAAAAGATACTGTGCATTTCCCATGAATCCTGAAGTCCTAAATACAGCGTAGTCACTTCCACTGAGCACAAGGTCTGAGGCCAGAGAGGCAGTGATAAGAAGATCTTGATGTGCTTGGTGCCCTGCAATAAGCAAATGTCTGTGTGCCTCGGAGCCCTCAGTCCTGGCTTCTGGGTTCCATGGAGCTGCTTGCGCCTGCTGATTCCTCTTTAAAAAAAAAAAAAAAAAAAAAAACAACTTTTATTTAATGAATGCATTTTTATAGGTACAACTTTAGGACTATAGTGATTCTTTCCCTCATACCATTCCTCCCACCCTGACTCCTGTCCCATCTCCTATTCCCTTTCCCATCCCATTTTTCATTATGGTTCATTTTTAGTTTATATACAGAGGACCAACTCTGTGCTAAGTAAAGATTTCAACAGTTTTATGTTACTTCTTGCATTTTGGTGATGCAGTGGGTGGGAACTTGATTCTTGCCATATTCACTGCCTGATTTCCTTCCCAAGTGGTTGGACCAAATTTCTTCTCTCGTGAGTCACGTGTGAGAGGGCTACTTGACTGTGTTCTTTCAGAATTAAGTTATCAGCCTGGTTTTGTTTTTGATTTGCTATGTGAAAATGGTATTTTTGATATGATTTATGTTTTCTTGAACAGTAGATTGGACTTCTTTATATTGATGGGCATATGTACAGCTTTGAAAATGCATTACTTAAGTGGATAGTTTTAAAATAACAATGTAATTCAATTTAGCAAATACTATTGAGCACGTGTGTATACTGTAGACTGGAAAAGAGGTAAATGTTGCTAATGATGCTGTTTAGAATTACCTCCATATGCGTGGATTTCTTTTCCTTAGAATTTCGTATAGATTTTCTAAATTGAATAATTAAACTTGCAATTTCTGCCAAGTAATTACTAAAAACTAAGCTGATGATTTTGTTAACATTTAGCTCTGTTTGTCCTCAATAGCTTCTTCTTTAAGCGGGAACAAAGATTCCATTTATAGCCTGGCCATGAATCAGCTGGGAACCATCATCGTATCAGGGTCCACTGAGAAGGTAAGGGGAGCTGCAGAGTGAACGCTTGCAAGCCAAGAAGCCAAAATAGCTTTGTGTTAGTATACGTATACAGTGGTGCCCAGAGGGTGCTGAAGGAGTTTTTGTTGTATCTCTGTAACTACGGTGTGGCTAGTGATGGGAGGTGGCGGGGATGCTGTACATTATGGACGTCACAGAGGCTCCCTATGGTTGGAGCCTTCAGTGGTGTCCATTGGCAGAGCAGTATTTCCTTATCCAGATTTGATTTGTCAGAGTCGACTGTTACTAAATTTTGATCATGAATGTATTCAGTTTGTATAATATTCTGTTAACATTCGCAGGTTTTAAGGGTGTGGGATCCCAGGACATGTGCAAAACTCATGAAGCTCAAAGGGCACACAGATAATGTGAAAGCATTGCTGTTGAACAGAGATGGCACACAGGTAAGCTGATGACCTCGTCAGAAATGTCCTCACTTCGTCTACTAGTGTCTAGGTTGATATGAACCAAAAACCATACAATTACAAATCGTAGTCTAATTTTAATTATTTAAAATGCTAAATTGCACGTGTCATATTCCACATTTAAAATTGTTTGCATCATTTTTCAATAAAGGCAAAACAAAGAATTGTTCTAATGCAAGTAAGTGTGTGCAGTTAAGGTACATGGTAGCAAAAATAACTAAAAACATTTCCTGTGTGAAGCAGAGGAAGCTTCCGTATTGATTGTTCTTTTGCCAGCTTATTAAGAGAAAACATTTCTTCACAGGGCTTCAGGTTAGATTTTGTCAATGGCCTATACAGTCTGTAGGTTTAGTTTTCTAACATAATACTTAGAGTCAGTATTTCCAAGAAAAACGTGTTGGTAATGTTTGAACGTCAGCTCTGTTGGCTGTGTAATAAGTGAACTGTAGATGACAGTTCTGTTTGCTCTGTAGCCATGGGAAAGTCAGTTGTCATCGATGTCAATCACAAAAATCCAGAAGACCTGAGCAGCGGTTTATGGTGTGACGTCCCTGTACCGTGTACCGTGCACCGCTGCCACCCGCACCCCACCCCCTGCAAGCTGTTGCTTCCCCACAGGGCAGTGGTCAGCTCAGGGTGAGCTTTGTGATGGGGCGAGAGGAGGATGAGGGGACAGGTGACGAGGCAGGAAATGCCGTCGGTCTGTGTCACTCCTGTGGGAATGACACAGGAGTAGACAGCGTCTCCTACGTGAATCAGGGAAGCCTGCGTCAGAGCTGAGAGGAAAGTGTGATACACTAGCTAAGGGCAGGGAGTCATCTTTTAGAAATGGGAGAAGAGGGGGTCTTGGGAGACGGGGACGGATCTTGGTGTTGAGAAGACTCGCCTTTAGTTTGCTTGGCTGCCAAGTGGGGATCGTGATCTATACGTGTACTTAGGAGCATTTCCTCGCTGTAAGCCAGGGCACTTTGTAGTATTCTTGAGTTCCGTGCAGCAGCATCGTGTGAGTCTGAGAGACCCAGTGTGCTCGGTCAGCCCCTCGCTGTTGTGCGGTGTAGCTGCAAGACTGTCCTTGAGACGGTCTGTTAAGTTCCCTTTGTCACACGGTCTCCATGGTTTCCAGAAAGTGGCTGTGGGCCTGGCAGATGTCCTAGAGCTCCTCTTGTCTACTGCACCCCATGCTTTGTTCCTCTTCTAAATGTAAATGTAAACAAACAGTGCTGCATATTTACAGTAGTGATTTCATTAACAAAGCAACTACCGTAACTACCCATCCGGGGAGCAGTGCGGAGGACACTCGAGTTCTTGCATCCTCAGAATTGCTCTACAGGCTTGCAGTGTAGGGTCTTGGGTGGCGTAGATTGGAAGACCCCTTACCAGTGGTTCCCGCGAACATCTGCGTGTTGCCTCACTTCCCTCCTGCAGGGGAGGATCCTTATTTACCCAGTCTGCCTGAGGTTCTCCCCAGGGGAGCTCCGCCCGGGAGGAGGTCTGTGAGCAGTGTTGTTGGGGCAGAGCCGTCCCTGTGCTCGGGCAGTCACTTATGTGAGGAGCTGGGACCCTGCCCTCCTGCTCTGGGTTTCGTCACGTCCTGTGGATTACAGTGTTTTTTGGTAACACAAGTCCTGCTTTTGGGTCTGAGAGTCTCCGAACATCTGGCCACTTCTTGCCCTGACTTGCCTTGTCCTCTTGACTGCGCTCTTTGGGCAGTTGAGGTTGTGTGTGAGTGACCGTCCTGCACGCGCTCCTGTGGGTTGGCGGCCACCCAGCCCCAGAATGCTTGCCCTTCCCATCATCCCTGGCGAAAAACCAGAGCACCTGATCCCGGCTGCAGACTCTTTCGTTCTGCGTGTGATTCAGCCAGGCCCCTGGGGCTGTTGCGTCTAGTTTCAGGGTCACCTCCTAATGAGCATCTTCATGTTCATCCAATGCCCGCCGGTCAGCAGACCCCAGAGTGCCTGTGAAACAGGAAGGCCTTTCACCATGCTATCGCGCGCATAAAGAAGTCGGCCAACATTCGATGTTGGTGGACAAGACGTCTCTGTGTCCACAGTGCCAGGGCTAGGCTGCAACTCATTTGGGGTCTCCCACATGGGTGCCAGAGCCATCACCCGCTGCACCCCCAACCCCCACCCTGGGTGCACTTATCAACAAGCTGGACTCCAGCGCAGAGCTGGGACCCCAACCCCAGGCATTCGAATCAAGAATGCGGGCATCCAAAGCTGCATCTTGAGCACGGAGCCACAGGCCAGCCCCAGGGCCTTCCTTTCTCCCGGGAAGATGAAGTGCCTGTCCTCTGCTGCACGTCCCCAGGGGAGCTGGTTTGAGAACACAGAGCACGCGGAGCCCGGATGTAGGGTGCCTTAATTCCACCTATTTCTGTCCAACTTCGTGTGCCCAGCCTGAATGTGTGTGCCCGCCAATTCCATGTAGCTGAGTGTCCTGCGCCTTCAGACCTTGTCAGAATTGCTAATACGAATTCCCTGGAAGTTCCTGTGGGAAGTATCCAGAGTCACAGAGAGTGAGTGGTAAGCCTGGCACTGGATCTTGCTTCTGAGTCTAAGTAGGCGCTAAGAGACTCCCAAGAGATCAGAATACACATTAACAGGAAGTCGGACTTGGACGTGGAGCTGGGACTTGAACTCAAGCCCCCGATACAGGACGCAGGTGTCCCAGTGAGCTCTTAACATTTGCCGCAGCAAACGCCTGCCCCAAGAATTCACTTTTTAATAAGTTCTCAGGGGAGCCTGATACTGTTGGGAGCATGCTTCAAGAACTGCAGGCCTAGTGTAGACAGCATCAGCTCCCTCAGTGATGGCTAATCGGAACGGAACTTGCCTGCAGATCTGATCAACAGCAGGTCTGGAGAGGACAGAGGTAGTTTCACCAGGTGCCCCCCACTCCACATGAGCATGCGTTGTTACCTTTGTTCATTTCCGTGTGTGGTGTGTTCTTGTCAGAAGGCTGTCATCAGAGGCAGGAGTACGGGCTGTTTAGGTGTGCGAGACAGCATGGGGTCAGGGGAGAAGCCAGGTGCACGTGTGGGTAGGCAGGTCCTCGGCAGGCTTCTAAACTCACCTTCGTCCGCAGTGCCTCTCCGGGAGCTCCGACGGGACCATTCGCCTGTGGTCCCTCGGCCAGCAGAGATGTATCGCCACGTACCGAGTCCATGATGAAGGCGTCTGGGCCCTGCAGGTCAACGATGCCTTCACACACGTGTATTCTGGGGGAAGGGACAGGAAGATTTACTGTACGGACCTGAGAAACCCTGACATTCGGGTGCTAATTTGTGAAGAAAAAGCACCAGTTCTCAAGGTGGGTCATCATGTCGTCATCTTAGTTGTGCTATTAACATTGTCACGGGTGTTAGCCAGACACAAGCTGTGTGGAAGCCTGCGTCCCCCAGGGGAGTCTCACAGAGCGGCTCATCTCACAGCGGGTATAGCTTGGCGGGATAAGGAAGAGTGCCAGTCCCGGGCACTCAAGGTTCAGTGCTGGGTGGCTTTGAGTTTTGCTTGTGTTTGCTGGAAACAGGTTTCTAAGTGTCTTGCAGCAGCGATTGCAACGACTCGGGCCCCTGAGAGGTGCTCAGCTCTCCCCTTGGGGAATCGTCCTGAGACTTGGGCCTGCGCTTCCTTGACTTTGCCAACCTGTCCTTAGGAAGAGGAGTACGAGAAGCTAAGGTTGTCTGTGAGCAGACAGCGAAACGCAGGGAGATCTGGGAAATACCAAAGCATTTCAGAAAGTTCACGGAACAGTGCAGTTACAAGATAGTTTATTTTGGTGCAGAGAAGTTGTATGATCTTTGCAGAATTTTTTGGTCAAGTGCACTTTCCGTGAACTTTTTGAAGCCCCCTCCGTGTCCCTGTCTCCGGAGTGAGGAGGTGGAAGAGTTCTTTTGATCAGAGTCTGCAGTGAGAAGGATCTTCGAGGAAGTCTTTGCAAGACTCGTGCTAAACGTGAAGCCAAACTAAAAAATGGCTACTCGCCATGACAAGATGCTCCACCTCACTGATATCACAGAACAGCACGTTAAAACAGTAGGCAGGGGGCTGGTGTGATGACATAGTGGGTTAAGCCTCCACCTGCAATGCCAGCATTCTCTGGGTTCCAGTTCGAGTCCCAGCTGCCTCACTTCTGATCCAGCTCCCTGCTAATGCACCTGGGAAAGCATTAGAGGATAGCCCAAGTGCTTAGGCCCCTGTATCCATACCCACGTGGGAGACCCAAAAGTTCCTGGCCTGGCCCAGCCCCATCTGTTGCAGCCATTTGGAGAGTGGAAGAGCTCTCTCACTCTCTCACTGTCTCACTGTCTCACTCTCTGTCACCCACCCCCACCCCCACCTCCAGTAACTCTGCCTTTCAAATAAATAAATCTTAAAAAAAAAAAGCAACAATACGAAGTTTCTAAGTTTAAAAAGGAGACATAAAGAGGTCTCTACCCCCTTTTCTAAGAAATCATCTGCAACCAAGGAAAGCAAGAAACAACTATAAATACTCATCTCCTGTGAGAGTGTGTGACACGGGAAACCCCGGCCCCAGTAAGCGAGGACGGGCCGGCCGAGAGAGTGGAGGTCAACCAAGACAGCTGAGCGCGTGCTTGTGTTCTCTGCGCTCAGTGCTGGCCAGGTGCAGCTCTGTGACGCAGACAGCTTCCTTCGTGGGCCAAACCAGCAGTCCTGCAGAGACGCAGGGAGTGGAAGCTGAATTAGCACTTCTGTGAATTCAGTGTGCAGACGGCCGCAGGCTGACAGGAGGGACGTGCATGGAGGACAAAGACTCAGTGTCGTGAGTCCTGCAGCTTCCAGGATCTCCTGGCTGTGGAGGAAAGACTAAGAACGCTGGGCCCAAACCTCACCACGTGTTACAGGGAACGTCAGTTTAAACGGCTAGCTAAGAACCCAGTCCTGCTCCCACCATTTGAGCCTGCAGTTGCCTGGTGAGGAGGAAAACTGGGTTAGTGTAGAGTGATCCCATGTGTGCAGTAAACATGTTGTATGTACAGTATAAATATACAGAAGGTAAAAACAAAGAAATAAACCAGCTCTACACTAGCCTGTTCCCACGTGGGATGCTTTTCATGTTTGCTGTGTAGTTACATATATAGTATGTTTTTACTACAAACATTTCCAAAGAAAACAGAAGTGTATTTTCTTCTTATTAAGAAAGAACAAAAACTGGAATGGCAAAAACAAAAAATTACAGAAAGTCTCCCATCCTTTTGACTGTATCCATCAAGGCCCCTCAAATAAACCCACTTAAAACTTTGAGCTGCTAATTTTGGGGAGAACCACGTCGATTACACTTTGATGGGCCTGGGAATTCCTTTAGCAAAGAGACTCTCCTGTCCTTCTGGGCATCCCTGCCAGTCAGCACACAGTTGGTGAACGAAGGGCTGGCTACCGGATGCTGCCTGGCCACACCTGGCTGTTCGGAGATGCCCGTCCTCAGAGCCATGCGCTGTGCTTTGCTTTCAGATGGAGCTCGATAGGTCAGCTGATCCTGCCCCTGCCATCTGGGTGGCCACAACTAAGTCTACAGTGAACAAGTGGGTGAGTGAGCCTCTCAGTACCTGTATGGTGAGTCGTGCCGCTGCCAGGCACCGGGAGCAAGTGCCCAGCAGGCTTCTGAGCAGTGGCCAAAACCTGCCAGTCCCTGGGAGGGAGGTGTGAGCCTCAGGAGCCTACTAAACTTGATGCAGTCACCAGTCTCCACTTCTTTATCAGGAGCCAGGATGCAGCCTGGTGGCTTCCCTGGGGCACTGTTGCCACAGGAAACAGCAGGAGGGCCCTTCGGGACTCCTGCCTCTCTTAACCCTACAGGGAGGGGGAAGACAGGGCTCTCTGGTTCCGTTCCCTTTTCTTCATAGCGTGAACGCCAGGGACAGAAATCGTGGATAGAGAGGGAACCTGTGCAAAGCACCGTTCATTCTTAAATCTCAGTGAAAGAAGATTTGAGTTTTCTTGTTTGCCTGATTGTTTCTGGATAATAAAGGAGAAACTGCTTGTGTTTATCCCTGTTTAGAAGCAGGTCGAGTGCTCTCTAAATCGTAATAAATAATTATGCTGCGACTGAATAATTTTTGGTTGCTACAGTAGTTGTAAGTTTTCTTGTTTGTCTTTTCTTTATATTTCCTGCCCCTTTAAGCAAGCTGGTAAAACTTGTAGAGCAAAACCAACTAAATAACAAATTTTGTTCCTTTAGACGTTGAAAGGAATCCACAATTTCAGAGCATCAGGAGATTACGACAATGACTGCACAAACCCTATAACGCCCCTTTGCACACAGCCTGACCAGGTTATTAAAGGTAAGGAAGTTAGAAGTAGTGTGCTTTTATTGAAGCTTATTGTTACTAACAGAACGACAGGAATGAAGAAAAGACTTCTTTTAATACAATTTAGATGTAAACAAAAGGCTAATTATGTATTGATTTATTTTAGTACAAGAAAAAAGTTATTATTATTATTTTTTTTTTGACAGGCAGAGTGGACAGTGAGAGAGAGAGACAGAGAGAAAGGTCTTCCTTTGCCGTTGGTTCACCCTCCAATGGCTGCCGCGAATGGCGTGCTGCGGCCGGCGCACCGCGCTGATCCGCAGGCAGGAGCCAGGTGCCAGGTGCTTCTCCTGGTCTCCCATGGGGTGCAGGGCCCAAGCACTTGGGCCATCCTCCACTGCACTCCTGGGCCACAGCAGAGGGCTGGCCTGGAAGAGGGGCAACCAGGACAGAATCCAGCGCCCCAACCGGGACTAGAACCCGGTGTGCCGGCGCCGCAAGGCGGAGGATTAGCCTGTTGAGCCACGGCGCCGGCCAAGAAAAAAGTTATTTTAAAATATTTAGTGGCTTTACGTGTTTGGGCACTTTAAAATGGGCTTTCTTGAGTTAGGTTTTTTGTCTTGTTTTTTGCCCAGTGTCAGAATAGCCATGGTAAAGGCAACAGCGACTTTATAAAAGGTCTTCATGTTGTTTTTTGGCAGTGCCAGGAAAGGACAGAAGTTCTCTTTAAGTTCTACACACTACAGCTGGTTGTGGCAAAAAAAAAACGCCAGGCTGTGTTTGATGTCCTAGCTTGGGATTAGAACCTTGCATCCACCTTCCTCCCTAGTTGAGGTGTCTGTGTAGGCATCACTAGCATAGAATCCATTCAGGAGCCTGCAAAGAGAAGGAAGAGGAAAGGGAAAGTTCCCTTCTGACGTGTGATCCTGTGCAGGCCAGGTAGCACACGTGACTTCAAATGCAGAAGGATCATTGTGCTAATTGTGTTTTTATTTTTCCCTTAGGGGGTGCCAGTATTATTCAGTGCCACATTCTTAATGATAAGAGACATATATTAACCAAAGATACAAATAATAATGTGGCATACTGGGATGTATTGAAGGTGAGTGCCTTTTTAATTAGATCATGTTCTTTGTTTTTCATTTTATACTATGATAATGAAGATAATAGATAAAGATTTAATTGTAATGTCATATCTTATTTTGGTAATATTTTATTATATGAATGTTAGATAAAGCCACAGACTTTTTTTTTTTTATTTAAAGGTGTATTTATTTAATTATTTGAAATGTAGGGTGACATGGAGAGAGGGAGAGAGAGAGATGTGCATTTTTCTGGTTCACTTTCCAAATGTCTATAGCAGCAGAGGCTAGGCCAGGGCAAAGCCAAGAGTCAGGCACTCCACCCGGATCTCCCAGATGGGTGGTGGGAACTCAAGTACCTGGACCATCCTCTCTCTCCTCCCAGGAATGTTAACAGGGCGCTGGATGGAAAGCGGGCGTGGGCTTTGATCCCAGGCACCCCAGTTCAATCTGCAGCTAGCCCGGCATCACTGTGCCCACCCCACAGCTCATCGTTTTAATCACCTAAATTGTTTAAATAAACTCTTTTCTCTGGTTATTCTATTCTAAACTCTTATAGTCTGCCTTACCTTAAAGCAACTACGTCAGAATGTCTCATGCTTTACTCGGTGGCCCTTTATAAAGCCTGGGTAATTCTTTGGCCGTGGGGAGTGGGACGGTTGTCCTGTGCACTGCGGCCGCTGAGCAGCATCCCCAGCCCCTTCCCACTCGGTGCTGCTGACAGGTGACCTCCAGGCATCGCCAGATGTTTGAAGGGAAGAACGACAAAGAAGGGCACAGAATCGTTGAGAACCACTAGAGTAGGAGTGGGATTTCCAGCTGCCACTGTGAGCACTATGTATAGCTGTGGTTGTTATGATGATGGTCCTCTCTGGCACAGTTGGGATGTGGTAAGCTATTCAATCAACCACATTCAGAAAAGCACTGAAGAAACTCTAAGCAGATTAGTCTGCTTTTATGTATATATATTTTTTTGACAGGCAGAGTTAGACAGTGAGAGAGAGAGAGAGAGTTGGTTCACCCCCTAAATGGCTGCTACGGCCGGCACGCTGCGCTGATCTGAAGCCAGGAGCCAGGTGCTTCCTCCTAGTCTCCCATGTGGGTACAGGGCCCAAGTACTTGGGCCATCCTCCACTGCCTTCCCGGTCCACAGGTCTGCTTTTATAATTTTGATAAATGTCCCTTTTTAGTGTAGTTATTGGTTATCCATTTGTTTGTCCAAATATTTCCTGGACTGAGTGACTGTTGTGAGGATCATGACTGATGGCAAAGTCTGTAGCGTGGAGCCTTCTGGTAGGAGGGAGAAGAACAGAATAGGAAAGCAGATCACAGGGTAGCGCATGGCCAAGGGTGGTTCCTTAACTGGGGGAGTCAGGAGAGCTTCAGTGAGCCAGGGCACGCAGGCGTCCAGCGGGTGTATTCTGGGGGAGGGCATTTCAGGGAAAGAGTGAATGATGAAGGCCCATACAAGGGAGGGGGTGTGTTTAATTAGTCCACGGTGAGCGGTTTTGTGTTTGGGGATGAGAGTAAATATCAGGGAGCTGCGGGGGTATCAGGATGGAATATGCCTTTTAGGTCATTTCCCAAAAAGTGTGACGTTGCAGGCCCCCGCCTTGGCCTTTCTTTGGTACTTCCTGAAGAATCTTAGATAATGTTAGAGCAGGAGAAGCCCATGGTCGGAGCAGTCCTAGTGTTATGTAATGAGAAAGTGGAAGCTGGATGACCGTGGTTTTAAGCCTAATGATGTGAGGGTCTAGAGAAAGGAAGAGATGTTGGGCATATTACAAATGAAGAACTGAGAAGACCCCGTGTTGTCATTAAGCTCCTGGTTATACGGAAGAGGAATTCACTTAAGTTAACTTCATGATCTACAGAGTAAAATAAGCAAGTCTCTTAATGGGGAAAAGAGAGCTGTCTCTGACAGGAACCTTGGCCTGACCCCACCACTTTTCCTTCCTGGGCCACAGCTGTGTGGAAATCCATTAGGAAACAGGTGCTTAGTGAGTATGGCTTTATGACAGAACCCCTTAGTTGTTGAGTGGGAAGTCTGGTCTGCTTTTCTCTACAACAGAGAGACATCTGTCAGTGGGTCCTGTGGGTGGGAAGATCCAGAGCAGCTCTATGGAATTCAGCAGAAATTCTTGATTAGTCACTTTGCCTTCTGTGTGTTTGTCTGAAAAGCAGACAGACAGATATCTTCCATCCACAGATTCACTCCCCAATGCCTGCAACAGCCTGGGTGGGACCAGGCCAAAGCCAGGAGCCCAGGAGTCAGTCTGGGTTTCTCATATAGGTGACAGGGACCCAAGTACTTGAGCCATTACCTGCTGCCTCCCAGGGTGCACACTAGCAGGAAGCTGGGATTAGAAGTGGAGCCAGGACTTGAACCCAGGCACCCTGATAGGAGATACGAGCCTGCATGGTGGCATTTCAACCATTGCACCAAACGTCTGTCTGTGCGGACTCTTCACTGTGATACTCTCCCGCTACTGTGGCCCTAGCTCTGTCCTGCAGAACACCCAAGAGAATGTGAGCAGGATAGCTGCTCCTGTCAGCCTGCCAGCTCTCTGCCTGTAGCTCTGTCGTCTGCTCTGTGTGAGTTGGAAGTAGTTCTCCTTGGATGGGGCTCTGAGCTAGCATGTACCATGACTGGGATTTCTGTGTACCCAGCAGCTTCCCCTATCCAGATACTAGACGTTTACGTCTCAAGGTCAAAGATTGAGTGTGATGGACGTGACACTGCTGAACAGTGTGGGGCAGCACAATGATTGGGACATGCACGTAGGACTGAGCTGCAGTCTGTGTTGGCCCTGCCAGCTCCTAGCCAGGTGATCTGGAGGACACACCACCTCTCTAAACCTATGTGTTCATTCCTAAAATGTGGGGCCTGCTTCTTAGTAATGTACAAGGGGAGGTTCAAAAAGTGTTTAGCCAGTGCCTGACATGTGATGGTTATGAGGCTATCAGACTATTACAACTGAAAGACTGTGATTCTCTGTGGACTGGTAGGGAGCAAGGAAGACAGAAACAATGATCAGATGAAGATTTAGGCCTGTGAACAAGAGTTATACTTAATTGAAAGTAGTAGGAAGGAAATGGGTTCCAGATTTCTGGACTGGATGGTGGGAAATGGGGAATGTGAGACGCAGCGCTGACTGTTGGGAGAAAGGTCATGCTCAGGAAGGTGAGGAACTGTGGTTTTCCTGGGATGTCTGGGTAGAGGTGTCTGGTGGGGAGACAGTGGTGTCATCTGATGCTCAGGTTAAAGAATTGGGCTGGGGCTGGACGATGTGGCGCAGCAGTTTAAGCTGCTGTCTGGGAAGCACACATACAGCCTCGAGTCTCAGCTGCTCTGCTTCTGATCCAGCTTCCTGCTGTTGCATCCTAGGAGGCAGTGAATGATAGCTTACGTGCTTGGGCCTCTGCCACCACGGGAGAGACCTGGGTAGAGTTCCTGGCTCTGGCTTTGGCCTGGCCCAGTCCGGATATTGCAGGCATTGGGGAATGAGCCAGCCAGTGCAAGAGTGTGCATGCTGCCTCACTCTCTTTTTCTTCTATTTCCCTCTGTCACAGCATCTATCAAATTAAAATAACTTTTTTTTAAAAAAGAATCAGACTGGAGGGGCAGGCTTTAAAAAAAGGATTATTTAATTGTTCAGTTATTTGAAAGGCAGAGGTATAGAGAGAAAGAGGGAGAGATAGAGACACAGAGAGAGGTCTTCCATCTGCTGGTTCACTCCCCAGATGGCCACAACAGCTAGAGCTGTTCAGGAGCCAGGAGCTTCTTCCAGTCTCGCATGTGGGTTCAGGGACATGGAGATTTAGGCCATCCTCTGCTGCTTTTCCAAGTGCAGTAACAGGCAGCTGGATCGGAAGTACAGCAGCCGGGATGCTGGTGCTGCAGGCCGGGGCTTTAACCTGCTGTGCTGCAGCACTGACCCCGAGGGCCAGGGTTTCAACACAGTGGTGAAGATGCTGCTTGGCATTCCTGCATCCACATCAGGGTGCCTGGCTCATCTCGTGGCTCTGCTTCCAATCTAACGTCCTTTTAATATGCACCCTGGGAAGCAACAGATGATGGCTGAATTACTTGGGACCTTGCTGTCCATGGGGCAGACATGAACGGAGTTTCTGGCTCTGGGCTTTGGCCTGTTGCAAGCATTTGGTGAGGGCGGTGGGGGTGGTGAACCAGTGGATGGAATATCTCTGTCTCTGCCTTTCACATAAAATGAAAATAAATTAATAAAATGTAAGAAAGAGCTGGCTGGATGGAAGGGATCCTGATGCGACCCTTGTAGATTAGTGTTGGTGTCATGGAAGTGTCAGGAGTCTCCAAGGGACGTATATAGGCTGAGAAGAGAAGAAAGCAGTTGTTACTCCTCATGGATGTGGGACAAAGAGGAAGCCGTAGAGGTCTGATAAAAGGAGGCTGGCATTGTGGCACAGTGGTTAAGCCACGGCTTAGGACACTGGCATCCCATCATAGAGTACTGGTTCGAGTCCTGGCTGCTATGCTTCTGATCCAGCTCCCTCTAATGCACCTGGGAAAGTAGCGGAAGATGGTCCAAGTTCTTGGGCCCCTCCCACGCGTGTGGGAGACCCAGCTGGAGCTCCTGGCCTCGGGCTTCGCCCTGGCTCAGCCCCTGCCATTGCAGCTGTGTGGGGAGTGAACCAGCGGGGAGAAGAACTCAGTCTCTCTCTCTCTCTCTTTCCCTTCTCTGTGTCACTTTGTTTTTCAAATAAGTAAAATGTTCTTTTTTAAATTGATAGGGTGGTAACAGAACAAAAGCTGATGGTAGCTCCAGAACTAATTGTGTTTTAGAAAGCAGCTGGTAGTTAGTGACATCAGCCTGCTGCGTTCGTTTAGGACATGGATGGGCTGTACATGTGGATCTTACATTGAAGAGAGCAGGCTTCTGGAAAGTTCTATGGGCAACAGTCAGATGGAGTGGGTTGAGTGGCGATTGGGCAGTGAAGGAATGGAGATTTTGAGTGGAGATGATCTGTGAAGAAATTTGACTTTATAGGGGCAGGAGATCTAGGGATAAGATGGCCAGGGGGGATTGGTTTTGGTTTGGTTTGGTTTTGGTGTTTGAGTACTTTTTTTAAAAAAAAAAAATTACTATTTATTTGAGAGGCACTTAGAAAAATAGAGACTTCCATTTTCTGGTTCACTTCCCAAATGCCACATAGCTGCCAGGTCAAAGCCAGGAGCTGGAACTCAGCGTGGCTCTCTCACGGGGCGGCAGGGACTCAGCTGCCTGGGGCATCGCCTGCTGCCTCCCAGAGCACGTTAGCAGGAAGCTGCACTCAGAGCGGAGCTGGAACTTGATTTGGGGTGTGGATGTTCCTAGAGCATCCTAACCACTGCACAGATTGACCACCCCTGAGCCCTGAATATTTTTAAGATGGAAGAAATGTGAGCATGTTTCTCTGCTTTTAGCTGGAAGCCAGCAGACATGTGAGAGGGTGCATCGCGGTGCAGGGTTCCGAGAAGGCACAGCTTTTTCTTGGGGGCCAGGAAGACTGGAAGGAGAAGGTGACAGGGATGCCAGCAAGGCTGCTCTCATTTTGTGGAGGAGTCAGAGTCGTGTGCTAGGGGCATGGCACGGGGGACAAAGCGGAAGGCAGGAGAGAGGAGAGACTTGACAGATGTGTGGAGGACTGCCTTGGAAACAGAAGTCCCAGGCGACTTAACGATCCAGTCGAAGGCGCAGAGTGTGTAGTTACAGTGGGTGAAGAGACCACCGTGTCTGTTTTCATCTGTGTGGATATGGATGTTGACATCGTCTGGGAGGAAAAGCAAGAACCTGAGATGGACCACTGGCCGCTTAGCAGGACTCGGACCTCTGCTACATGAAGAGAGTGAGCGCGGAGACACCAGATGGTGGGGAAGGAGGGTGTCCTGCAGCTAAATGACGTGGACCTCAAAAAACAGGGGTGTTTGGGTTTTATTTAAAGGTTTACTTATTTGAGAGGCAGAGTTGCAGACAGAGAGGGAGAAGTAGAGAGAGGTCCTCCATCCTCTGGATCACTCCCAAATGGCTGCAACAACCCAGGCTTGGCCAATCCAAAGCCGAGAGCCAGGAGCTTCCTCCAGGTCTCCCACGTAGGTACAGGAGCCCAAGCACTGGAGCCTTCCTCCACTGCTCTCCCAGACCATCAACAGAGAGCTGGATTGGAAGAGGATCAGCTGGGGCATGAACTGGCACCCATATGGGATGCCGGCGCCACAGACAGAGGCTTAGCCTGCCGCGCCACAGCACCAGCCCCAGATAGGAGTTTTTATGGGAACAGAGAATAATGGTCTCCATGTGGCATTGGGGAGCGAATAAAGAGTCTGCCTTTGAGCAGATGACTGGGATGGGCCTTGTGGCACGGCAGGTTAGGCTGCTGCAGCAGATGCCCGCATCCCGTATCAGAGCGCCTGGGTGAGTCTGTCGGCTCTGCCCTTCCAGTGCAGCTTCAGGCCAGTGCCGCCCACAGGAGAGGAGTGGGTGGAGTTCTGGGCTCCCAGCTTCAGTGAGTGCCGGTCCTGGCTGTTGCAGGCATTTGCGGTGTGAACCGCAGATGGAAGATCTCTCTCCCTCCCTGTCACTTTGCCTTTCTAATAAATAAATCTTATGGGGAAAAAAAAAAAAGGCTGATGAAGTGAGCTGAGGAAGGGCTGTTAAAATGAGGATGTAGGGGACCAGCGCATAGCCAGTGAAGTCCCAGCTGCAGTGCCAGCATCCCATATGGGCACCGGTTCGAGACCTGGCTGCTCCACTTCCGATCCAGCTCTCTGCTATGGCCTGGAAAAGCAGTGGAGGATGGCCCAAGTGCACCATGCACTCATGTGGGAGACCCAAAAGAAGCTCCTGGCTCCTGGCTTCAGATTGGCCCAGCGCTGGCCATTGTGGCCACTTGAGGACTGAACCAGTGGATGGAAGACCTCTCTCTCTCTGTGCCTTTGCCTCTGCCTCTCTGTAACTCTGCCTTTCAAATAAATAAATGAATATTAAAAAAAAGAAAAAAAGAAAAGATGAGGCTATAGCGGGGGCATTGTGCATTACATGATATGGTTCAGAGTTGAAGTGTGCGGTGCGTGGAAATACCACATGGTGCCAGAGGAAGTTCAGGACCTGCTCTGGGGGGGGGCACACATACTTAGGAAACGAGAGAAGGAATAAGGAAGAATTATAATGGTCAGGAGAAAACTTAGAAAATGAGAAAACTTAGATATTTCTGCCTGTTTCCAACCATTATCTGAGGGTAACCTCTCACTTCTCTTAAAGTAAGAAGTTAGTAACTTATTTGCTGCTTGGAGTTTTGGGTTGTTTTTGGTTTTTGCATACTTTAAAGTTTCATTTGACATTGCTTCCAGATGAGTATAGTGGCATGTTAAATCAGTATCAGGAAAATTAAATAATGAGAATATTTTGTTTTTTTAATTTGAAATTTTAGTACCAGCAGATAGTTATTTAAAGACAGATGTTTTGGGTCGGCATTGTGGTGTAGCAGATTAAGCCTTCGCCTGCAGTGCTGACATACCATATGGTTACGGGTTCAAGACGCAGCTGCTCCACTTCCAATCCAGCTCCCTGCTAGCATGCCTGGGAAGGCAGCAGAGGACAGCCCAAGTCCTTGGGCCCCGCACCCGTGTGGGAGATCTGAAAGAAGCTCCAGGATCCTGGCTTCAGCCTGGCCCAGACCAACTCTTCTGGCCATTTGGGGAGTGAACCCGTGGATGGAAGATTCTCTCTCTCTCTCTCTGTCTTCTCTTCTCTCTGTCTTTCAAATAGATAAAAAATACATTTAAAAACAAGGTAGATGGTTTAAATAAAAAAAAGAATGATGTACCACATTCCTTTTGAAATGTATTTTAAACTCTATTCATTTAGACAAATGTAAAAATGTGTGAAATTCTGAATTGCAGAACCAGATCAATTCACCACTTAATATTGACCACTGTGCTTTCTCTTTGATGTATAGGCATGTAAGGTTGAAGATCTTGGCAAAGTGGATTTTGAAGATGAAATTAAGAAAAGATTTAAAATGGTCTATGTGCCAAATTGGTTCTCGGTAGACTTGAAAACAGGGGTAAGTTATCCACCAGCGTCTGTGTGAATGTGGAAGTGAAAGAGAACTCTGTTCCTGTTCCACGGCTGATACCTCCGTGGGCTACGCTGTAGCTGCTTTGATCACACAAAACACATTTGGTCGCAGCATCTATGGCATAGCACTTCAGTCAGATGGAGGTTCAGGGCCTCTCTGGGAGAGCGGGTTGCCATGGAGTGTGGCTGCCAATGGTTTCTCTCGCACCAGATGTTGACGATCACCCTGGATGAGAGTGACTGCTTTGCTGCATGGGTTTCTGCCAAAGATGCTGGCTTCAGCAGCCCTGACGGGTCGGACCCAAAACGTGAGTCTGAGCGTCCTTCCCGCTCCTGCCCTTCTGAGAGGGAAGCTCGGTCCGTGTGGTTTTTACAGCGCACTAGTTGTAAGAATCCCTTCTCTTCCACCCGTGGGATCCTTGGTCACGTTTCTCTAAGAATGTAGCACGTAGACATACCTCATGTGTTCAAATACTGTCTTAGTGGCTTTCTGTGGAAATACCTCTTTAAAGATTATGTGATTCTTGGTTTTTGTTTTGCTTTTTTTTTTTTTTAATATTTATTTATTTGGAAGACAGAGTTATATATAGAGAGAGATCTTTTATCTGCTGATTCACCCCCCAAATGGCCTCCAGGGCTAGGCCAGGTGGAAGCCAGGAGCCAGGAGCTTCATCCAGGTCTCCCATGTGGGTGCAGGGACCCAGGGACGTGGGCCATCTCCTGCTGTTTTCCCAGGCATATTAGCAGGGAACTGGGCTGGGCGCAGAGCAGCCAGGACTCAGCTGGCGCCTGTATGGGATACCAGCATGAGGCGGTGGCTTAGCCCGTTACGCCACAATGCCGGCATCTTTTGGTTTGAAGGAATGGTGAGCTCACTTTGTGGGTTAAACCAAGCTTGTAATGCAGGTGTCCCATAGCGGAGTGGGTTAAGGATTTAACACCAGAATACTTTAGTTTTATTAATAATTTTTATTTAAAACTATGTTTTCCATTTTTTTCCTAACCAACTTTTTTTGCAGTGAACTTAGGAGGCCTTTTACTCCAAGCACTCCTAGAATATTGGCCTAGAACACATGTGAATCCAATGGATGAGGAAGAAAATGAAGTCAACCACGGTCAGTGTTTTTCTGTTCACATAATTAATTAAAAATTGGAACTAAAATATTCTTAAATTGTTCGCTAACGTGTGACATAATAAATATGTGTGATGTGTCCATTTCATCGTCCTCCCTTCCGCATCTGAAAATAAGCGCATCCATAGCATCTCACCTGGTTCCGAGACTGCAAGAGAGCAGAGCGCTGTGTAGCTTTCAGTCAGTGACACTCTCAAGATAGATAAAATAAACCCCACATGCGCACGCGCATAGCCTTTGTCTTAAAACTGGGCACCTCAGCAGGTCTGCTCCAAAAGTATCCCTTAGAGTATCTGTTACTTTCTGGATGTGCCTCACAGCTAGGTAGTCAGGTGCACCAGAAAGCCAGAATTGCTGTGGCGTGGCTGTACTGCAGGTCGGTCTGAAATAGTGGCCTTACCTAGTCCGATGATCTTCCTGCTTTCAATGTCACCTGTTTCCAAGAGATCAAATCCCATCTCACAAGTGTCAGGTAAGTGAGTGGGAGTGTGTCAGGGCTGAGTGTCACTGAGGACACTGGAAAGGTGTGTGCGCCCCAGGCAGCGCAGTCACGCTCTATGGGCCGGAGGACAGGATTGGAGTGTGTGTGTCTGAAGGAGGGGGAAGAAGGGGTTCAGAGTTCACATGTCCCTGGTCACCTAAAGCCAGGGGAGTCGTTGCATCCCACCTCGGGGCCTCCCCTGCTGGTGATGCCCTGCTGACCACCAGGAGTGAGCTGCCGTGGCGAGTAGCTCCCTGCAGGGGCGTGGTTCTGGCTGACAGAGTCATCCCTAGCGGTTGTGGACCGGACTCTCTCCTGATGATTTCCTGAAAACAAGTCCCCTGATGTCCCTGGCCGAGATGGGGCACCAAGCTTTTTCCTGCTGGTTTTTCTTTTATATCGCCTGGCTCACTTCCCTCCCTGTGAGAACTGCACAGAGGACTGTGAACCAGAGAAACGGATGGAAGGGTCTCCACACAGGGAGAAGCAGGTTCTGGTGTGGGCTGTGCTGCTTATCGGTTGTGTAGCTGGAGGCAGTTCATTGCTGGTAAGGCAGGATGCCGTCAGAGGCCCAAAATCAATAATCAGGGCTCGGTAATCAAAAAACAGTGGTACAGGGATGCCCCCTGGATCCAGGCTGTGAGTGGAGAGAGTAAGGAAGAAGTCACGAGACCCCGCATCCCTGTCCAGAGCCCAAGTCAGTGCACGCGCCACCCGTCTGGTGATCTGCACCCGCGCCCTGCTCAGTGGGCGCTCCGGAGGAGGGCTTGTGCACGATGGGCAGTGGTGTAGTCAGAGCGCTTAGCAAGTTGCAGGTGAGATATTTTCTCCCACTGGGCGTGGACCCAGTCCTTCAGGGGCTGCTGTTCTGGTAGGGCGGAAAGCACCTGGAGATGCGAGGGAAGTGTCGGTTGCTGTGTGAGAAGGTCCAGAGGAGCTGTTGGATTTCAGGATTGAAATTGCTTCCGCCGTGGTTAGGGAGGACTGCGTGAACGGGTTGAGACTTGAGTCTTGGGTAAGTGCACTTGGGTGAAAAGATGACAAAGCAGAGTAGAAATGAAATCAGAGAACAATGAAAGTGACAGGGCCTCTTTGAGAATTTTGTTTTTCACTAAGACCTGTGTTACGAGTTGCAGCTGCTCTGAAAGTGTTTCTGTCCCTCTCAAGAAAGTTTTCTGAGCTGGGTATTTTCTACAAAAAAACACTAGGGCATCGTGTATGAACAGGCTGTGTTGTGGCTGCAGGAGCTGGTGACGTTTTTGTATCTGAAACCGAAGTCCCTTCTTTTGTAAAATCCACCAGTAGACAGTCATTTGTCCCTGGGACACCCCCAAGTTGCCCATTTTTCTCATTTTCAAGAATTTTACTCTTATTTTTTTTTCTTTCCACATTGCTTTCTAACCCTGATGGCCTTCCAGCATCCCGCATGTGTGATGTTCAGAGCCTGTGTCTATAGCGCTAACTTGGGTACTGACTGCCCCTGCCTCTCTTCCTAGTCAACGGGGAGCAGGAGAACCGCGTGCAGAAGGGCAACGGCTACTTCCAGGTGCCCCCCCACACGCCCGTCATCTTTGGCGAAGCCGGAGGCCGCACGCTCTTCAGGTATGGGGCAGAGCCGGTGGCCCTGCCGCAGAAGGCACCCCGGCTGCCGTGGAGGATTGCCCCAGAAAGGTGTCGGAGGTGGACTAGGATGCGCTCCCAGGCCTGGGGGGCCCTGAGAGTTTCCAGTGCGGGTCAGAGGTCATTGGCTCCGCAGAGGAGCAGCCCTCGCGTTCTGTGAGGTGACGCTCCGTCTCTAGGCAGCTCCCGGGTGGCTTCTGCAGGAAACTCCCCTCCTCTCGCTTTGCCGGGGTCAGGAGCAGGTGACAGCTCCGGTCGTCCCCGAGCAGCCTCAGAGCATCCTTGTGGGGCACCTCCCGCAGGCGGGATGGGAACTGTTGCGGCCAGCACTGGCCCCGTGGGTGGTGCCCAGCAGCCTTTGCTGGGGGCCACAGGGAAGGCCTGACCCGGCTCGCCTCCAGGTGGCCAGCAAGGCCCTTGCCTCCGTAGGTGCCAGAAGGAAGAAAAAGGCTTTTCTTGCTCTTGAGCACGGGATTCGCTTCATTTATGGTTTCCTGAGAGTGGCTAGCAGGCCGGTCCTGGTCCCCGCTGCACACACAGGCCGCGCTGTGCTCTGCAGCCCCGTCGGGGGACCGCACCTCGGCGCCTGGCGCACCCGCGGGCTCCCGTCGTCACCCCGGGGCTCAGCGCGGCAGGCCGCCATGGTTGCCGAGCCAGTCCTGTGCCTGGTTACACAGTATGTCCCCCACTCTCCGCTGGGGTGCACTTCAGTGCACTCTGCTGTCCCCTCCCGCACTGGGTGTGGACAGTGGTTTTGCCGTCCGCTGTGTCACTCACCACCTGGCTGTTGTGTCTAGGCTGCTCTGCCGAGACTCCGGGGGCGAGACTGAGTCCATGCTGCTCAACGAGACAGTGCCGCAATGGGTAATTGACATCACTGTGGACGTAAGTGCCCTCCCCGCCCACCTTCCCTTGCTGTTTTTTTTTTTCCCCAAATCATGAAATGAAGAAGTGCTTTAGCCAGTGTTATCTTGAACTTTAATAAAAGCTAGACTGCCGAAGTGGAATCCTTCCCTGCCTGCCTGCAGTTCGCAAGTTGTAGAAGTATTGATAATTATTTGTTTTTAATTATGAAAATAATACATGCTTTTTCAGTAAAATACTAAGTGAATGCAGTGAAAGTCCTGTCTCTTTCCCAGTCACTCCTTCTCACCCCTTTACCCCGCCCCTCCTCCCAGAGGTGAGCGCCAGCAACTTTCTTCCTTGCACACACAAGCATATATTATTTGTGTGTATATGCTTCTGTACAGCTCTTTGTATTTTGCACAAGATCCTTTATACATGCTGTTCTGCAACTTTCTTTTTTTTTTTTTCATTTAAAACATATCGTGGATACCTCTTCATGTCTGTGGACATGTGGGTCATCCCCCTTTAGTGATTGCAAAGTGTTCCATTGTATGAGTTCCATGATGCATTTCGTCAGTCCCCTGTTGACGGACATTTGGTTGTTTCCAGTGTTTTCTATTACAAACAGTGCTGCAGTGAACATCCTGGTACATGTATCTTTGTGTACTTTTTAGGATAAATTCCTAGAAGTGGAATTGCTGCATCAAAGGGTATGCGCATTTTCACTTTTGATAGATTGGCCAAATTGCCCTCCGTAGACACGGTGCCAGTTTACACGTTCACCAGTGTGTGTGAGTGGCCCTTTCCCCACACCCACACCCACACCACCACGAGACACTGCTAACCTTGCTGAGAGATAGGCAGATGATCGGTCGTTGCTTCCACGTGGATTTCTGGGTCCGTTCCGAGTGAGACGGAGCATCTTTTCACAGCGGCCATGATCTCTCTTCTGTGAAGTGCCTGTTCACACCCATTGTCCTTTGAGATCATTTGTCTTTCCTAATGACTCATAGGAATTCTCTGTATTGAATATTAACCCTTTGACTGTTACCTCCATCTTTCAGTTGAATTTTTACTTTGTTCATGGTGTCTCTGGCTGTGTTTTGTTTTTGGTTTTTTTTACCTAGTCAAATTGAGCCTTCCTGGCTCTGAGCTGCATGACTTGTGTAGGTATTTCCACTCCACAAAGCAGCACAAGTGTTCTCTCCTCTCTTCTCTTTGAGTACCGTTGCGATAATGTTTATGTCCAGATCTTTATTCTTTGATATGAGGTATGATTCTACTTTCCAGAAGGGGTACCCAGTGTGGCAGCACGGCTAATTAAATTATCTGTCCTTTTTTCTGCTCATCTGAAGTGCAGTCTTTTGTCATGTACTAAATTTCTATACACAAGGGTCCGTTTCTAGACTCTCTTAGGTACTGCTGACCTGTTTTGTATATTCCTAAAGCCATATGAAAAGAGATATAATCTCCAGAACCTTTAGAAAGTGTGTTCTCTGTCCCAAATACTACCTCCAAGAACGCAGAGCAGTGTGACAGCTGGTGGACACTGCATGGTCTTCTCCATGCACTGAGCTCCCCGGAAAGCACTTCCCCCGTCAGGACACACTGGCAGCTCTAGCCTCGGGCTTCTTCCTGAGAGGAGACAGGTGCACAGGATACAACGGGGAGGCTCGGAGGGGATCGTGACCCTGAGAAAGATGACCCCGATAATGTGTTCATCTGAGTATGCGGTGGCCACTAGGCTGTTGGCTGAAGTTTCCCTGCTTTCTTAAAACCTCCGACCTTGCTCTGACATCAGAGGGAAAAGAGGAGAGGGCCTGCTTGGCCGTGGCGTTGGCCGATGGGCCTCACCCCTGCAGAGCGCCTGGCTTTGCTCAGGGTCAGTTTGTGGGTTTCTCTCACGACACCCAAGTTTCTGTTTGGGACTTTAGGTATCAGCCCATGTTTTACACTGTTGAGAGTTTGGTTTGTGTGGCTTAAAAAGTTAAAGTTATTTTTTTCATCACTTTAGTACCTTGTACTGTTACTTAAGAGCCACACTATAATTCTTTATTACCACTGAAATGACATGTAATTTATGTATCTTTTGTTCCAAAACTCAATGTCATACTTTTCTGATAAATTTTCTCCAAGGCAGACTTAGACGTATTAGCTTACTTCTAAATTTCACGAAAAACTACTTTTAATTAAAAGTAATTATTACTTGAAAATCATGTTTTCCTATTGATGGCATTGTATCAGCTAATAGAAACTGTTATGCCTTTTTTAACTTTTAATGTTTCAGAAAAATATGCCCAAATTCAACAAAATTCCTTTCTACCTCCAACCTCATGCATCTTCAGGAGCAAAAACCTTAAAAAAGTAAGTTCCTATGATTTCACTTGGCCCTTGATGTAGTTAATTCCTGATGAGAGTTGTTTTCCCTGTGGTTACTTTTATAGCAAAGGAGGCAAGGTGGAAGGCTAACTGTATGACACTGAGGAACTCGGTCTCTTCCCATAACCCCAGATCAGGATAAGCCTGCATGCCATGACTGCTTTTATGGATACTCAGGGGATAAGGAGAGTGGGGGAAGTGAGTGAGTTTGACAGAGCTTTTCAGAAAGGCTTTTTGAAGGACTTGGGGTTTGTGCTGGACACGTGCGGATGGGTAGAACTTCAGAAGGTGGCTACTCCAGGGGACCTGGTGTGGGCGGGGACGTGAGAGGACCGTGTACCTGCAGCGTGGGAGGGAGGGGAGCTGGCGAGGCAGTGAGAAGTTGTCTTCACACTGCGCTGAGTGCCAGGCCGTAGAATGTGCAGTGCTGAAACACCAGGAATTTTGGAGCCCAAGGAGGGGCTCAAGGCAGGGAGACCAGGAGAAGAATGTTAGTAGTTGGAGAATGGGGTGCTGAACACTGTGAATATCCTGGCGAGTAAAAGCAGCGAGATTTTTAAAAACAGTTTTGTTTTGGAGATTTCCAAATTATTACCAAGCAAATTGCATAGCGAACACCCATTGATCCCACAAGACAGCCTCATCGATCGCCACACCTGGCCACTGTCCCTCTGCCTCCCTTCCTACCCACCTCCGTCCACACAAGCAGACACTGAATTATTTCAAAGCAAGTCCTAAACATCACCTCAGCTAGACTGGATGCCTGAAATTCGAGATGGCTGTTTGACAATTACTGACGTCACAGGAGCCGATGGGTCTAGTCTAGAACACATGGGGTTTGAGGTGTCTGAAACATCAGCTGGAACGTGTTGTCAGCTGTTGGATTTGTGGGCAGAGCAGAAGGTTGAGGCTCATGGGCTGGACCGTGGGAAGGCGGAGAGCCAGAAGCCCTGGGTCCTGCTGGGCACCGCAGGCTGCCTTGCCTTCCAGCGTTGTTTTGCTATGCTCCGGGAAAGTGTGTAAGGGAATGAAACCCAGAAGGCTGTTCTGTGTGTGTGTGTGTGTAACTCTGAAGATGTGCATCTCGTCTCGTTGAGTTGCACGTAGTCTGTGCCTTAGGGACGGTACCAGAGAAAATCTCCTGCCATCAAGGCAATGACTAACAGTGTGTTTCATGTTTCTGGTCTATCTGGCCTTTATAAACGAATGCCAACACCAAAGAAAAACAGTATTGGACGAGCAGTTGTCTGGTTGAGTCCACTGGTGTCACCATGCGCCATTGCTCTTCACAGAGACAGGCTGTCTGCTAGTGACATGCTCCAGGTCCGGAAAGTCATGGAACACGTGTATGAGAAAATCATCAACTTGGACAATGAGTCTCAAACCACTAGCTCTTCTAATAATGAAAAGCCAGGAGAACAGGAGAAAGAGGAGGACATTGCTGTGTTGGCAGAGGAGAAAATCGAACTTTTATGCCAGGATCAGGTAAGTGGAATTGAGGACCACAGCTCCCAGAAACAAAGAAACCTGTTGTGCGGTGATAGTTCCCAGATCTGTTGCCTTTGAAGAGGCCCTTGGGAACCAGGGGTCTTTCCCACTGTGCTGGGAGGCCCCTTTAGAGGGGCTCTTTGTTTTTTTGTTTTTTTTTTTTTTTTTTTAAGATTATTTATTTGAAAGTCAAGAGTTACACAGAGAGAAGAGGCAGAGAGAGAGAGAGAGAGGTCTTCCATTCGATGGTTCACTCCCCAATTGGCCGCAACGGCTAGAACTGCGCCAATCCAAAGCCAGGAGCCAGGAGCTTCTTCTGGGTCTCCCATGCAGGTGCAAGGACTCAAGGACTTCGGCCATCTTCTACTGCTTTCCCAGGCCATAGCAGAGAGCTGGATCGGAAGAGGAGCAGCCAGGACTTAAACCGGCACCCATATGGGATGCCGGCACTGCAGGCCAGGGCGTTAACCCACTGAGCCACAGCGCCGGCCCCTAGAGGGGCTCTTTAGCCCACATGAAAGCCCCTCTTCACTCGTGGGAGGTTTTTCAGGAAGAACCCAGAGATTGCACACACTCCTAGATGAGACGACTGGTGGCCTTGTTTCCTAACAAGGAGACACATGGTCTAGATTTGCAAAACGTGTGCTGGGTTAGACCTGGAGTGGAGACAGCAGAGCTGTTTTAGATCAAGATGCACCCAGGCATTTTCCTGGAGCGGTGGCTGAATGCCAGCCTCGTGTCTCTGGCCTAACCACGAAAGACGCACAGCTCTCTGCCTGGTCGGTGCCTGGGTACCTGGAGGCCGAACACCAAGAGCAGGCTGGGTCACCTGGTGGGAGCACCTTGGCCAGTAGGTAGCAAGTGACTTAGAAGTGCTGTATCTGCTGTGTGTGTTTAGGTTCTGGATCCGAATATGGACCTCCGAACAGTGAAACACTTCATATGGAAAAGCGGTGGGGACCTCACCCTCCACTACCGTCAGAAGTCCACGTGAAGAGTGGGCCCTGCTCCTGGGTGTTCATTCGCTACCTTCCTCTCTGGCCCCAAGAGTAGTCCTAGGAGAAGCCCACCAAGCCCCAACGGGAGCAAGACTTCTAACGGCCGATCTGGTATGGCCCGAGATTCCCTTTCAGTTGAAGTGACTAATCGAGATGTACTATAGAAACCAGTCTCCACGTGTAGATTAAGCTGTCCCCAGGGAAGCAGCCTGTCTTGGCGATGGACAGAGAACTGAGCACAGGCCAGTGCAGACTTGGCTTCCTCCTTTTGTTTGAAAGGACTTTGTCTTTGTCTGTTAGCACTTGTTAAGAGACACATCACTGGGCCGCATCTGTCACTGTGTTTCAATTTCAAACCCCCCTGCTCCATAGCTTTTCTAAGAGTACATTCCATCCATGCAGCACCTTTGAAGGCTTTTTCCAAGTTTGTCATAAAAAGTTATCAAATTGTTTTCACCATTTAAGACAGTTATTTTTAATGTGAATTGCCGTTGCACAATTCGAGAGCCAGCCCATTTCGTAATAAATGGTTAATATTGGGCTTCTTTTTAATACTGCATCTCAGATGTGTTCTTGTAGATCTGCAATCTCAGGTGCTGGGTCAGAGCACTTGGACCGTGGGGGTGGGGGCGGCCTTGCCGTGGCAGCCCTGGGGAGGAACCTGGTTCCCTCCCTCCTCCTGCGTGCAGTTTTGTTCATGGGTAGAGCCAGCTGGGACTACAGGTTTTCGCCGTGGGCGAGCAGTAGGACACCATGATGAAATTATAATTTGATTTAAATGCTACCTAAAACGCATGGTGTCAAAGTAGAGGGAGAGCACCGCGAGTTTGAATGTCGTATCCTGGAAGTATACATGTTTGTTTTTCCAAAGTTTTGTATGCAGATTTTTGTTATCTGTATCCAGATCTTCTTTTCACTGTTCTTTCTAACAATCTAAAGCTTTCATAGAATCATTGGGATCTTGTACAGAATATAACTTATTGGGGATAAACACTTGGACTTTTGGCAGGAAATTCTCTGGATTCTCCCCAAGTTCTTTGTATTCGGAATAGTTCGATGGTCCTGTAGGCAGCCAGAAGCACAAGTGCCTTCGGCGGGCAGTTCACCCGGTCGCCTCGCCAGCTCCCAGCTCGTCCGGCCTGGGGCGGGGCGGGGCGGGGGGAGGGCAGGTGTTTTCTTTCCTACATCTTCGCGGGGTCCACCGGGGGCAGCTCATGGGCTCAGGTCCACTCCTTCCTATTGAGATATTCTGATCCGCACAACTGCAGACAGGGTTCCCTCCCCACTGGGCAGCTTCCTTTGGGAAGTGGACAGGTCACTGCCTCCTGCACTTCGAAGATGTGAGCAGTCACGTCGCCAGTGAGCTGAAACAGTCTTTCTCCCTTCCTCGAGTCCTTTCTATTTGTTGAATACAACAGTGTGCTTTTGGTGCACCTTTTTTTTAGCAATAGTTGTGAATTAATGGCAAAAAAAAGAAAAAGATAATAATGACCAGCCCTCAGTTGCGTCTGCACACAGGGCCTTGGCGCAAAAGGCACAGCTGTTCCTGGGCCACTCTGCCTCGTGTGCCGGGCCCAGGGCAGCCGTGCTCCGTCACGGACCTGACCCCCAGCATGACCATACCTATTCTGTCCCTCCAGTCAAACCGTAATACCATTTCCGGAAAATTTGAGTCTGCCATGCCATAAGGGTATAAAACCGTTATTTCACAGTTGTATAGAATAAAAGCTTTAGTTAAAATATTTCAAAGCAGAGTACATATTTATTTTTTTCACCTGTCACTTTCTTCATAGCAGATTAGAGAAAGAAACCTCTGGATTCCTGTGCACCCTGGAAGTCATTAGCCTCGATGCCCACTTTATCCCCCGGTTTGGGGAGTAGGGGGCTTCAAAGTGAGGGATGAGCCAGAACCTTTGGGCAGGGGCAACTCTGGGTCAGGCTGCCAGGCCAGAGCTAAGGGACGTGAGCCTGGGGTCCTGTGTGTCGCTGCCCCACTGCCTTCACAGCTGCACTGGTAGGCCTGACAGGGCTGGCTTTGAAGGAAGTCACGTGCCTGCAACTTGCCAGCACTGACCTGGGGCCTCCCTCCGCTCAGCTCATCTGCACCCCAGAGCACAGTCTGCTCCCGCCGGCCTGGCCGAGGCACACGTCACCAACACCAGAGCAGTTTTCACGGCCACTGGCAAGGCAGCGGTTGGCGCAGGAAGGCGAGGGCCTCCGGCCACCAAGCAGAGCACTGGAGTTGTGAGGGGTCATTCGTGGGTGGGCCCCTTCTTTCCGCAGGGACAGACAGAGCAAGGGACACAGCCCAGCCTTAGCTTCCAAAGGCACCAGGGCGTGGGAGGACGCCTCTCCCTGAGCTTTGGGAACAGATGGGCTCGTACGCACTCCAGGCCCCTAGCTCCCCTCTGGGTGAGGGCTGTGTGAAAAGACCTAGTCACGCACTCACCGCTTAGGTCGGTGAATGTAAATTTGCGATGCTGATTCACCACTGGGGCTGGCTGGATGCCCCCTGCAGTTAGAAGGGGTGGCTGTGTAAGATTGGGCATTGACAGGAGTTGCTGTGGGGACTGGCTTGTAGCCCCCAGGGAAGAGCAACATTTGTGACCTAAGACCCACAACAATGTGGGTCTGTGCTGAAGGGCCTGGAGGGTGAGCACACTGTCCCTCCTCCAGTGGGGACAACTGGACAGTGCAAGCAGAATCAAGGTGAGCCTAGGAAGTGACTGAGCCAACACCAACACTGTCCCCTTCCTCCCTCACCCCATTTTCACACTGGGTTGTGACCAGAGCCTGCCACCTCCTGGGCAGGCACGGGGAACAGAGCAAGTCCTGGACCTGAGAAGGTGAGGGCCAAAAAATGCTCTCCCTCTAAGCCCTTGGCCTCCCACCTCCCACTGGGGCCTTGCGCCCCACCTGAGCAACAAACAAGCCATCCTCCTCTGCTGAGCGCCTCTGCAACATTTAACGCGGGGTGCTGCTCCTAGCCCTCGACCACCCCAAGAGGACTTGTCTGAAACCCCCAAAGCCAGGACCATCAGGTGGCACGCACGCTGTAGGGCAGGAGGGGGGTCTGAGCAGCACGAGAGCCTGCTGCCGGCTGGTGTCCCTACAGGCCACTCGGTGCTGCAGCCTGGGAAGGTGAAGGCACAGGGATGAGGTCAGACACCCACAGCATAGCAGGCCGTGTAGCAGAGCCCGGCCGCCTGGTCCTGGGACGTCACGGAGCCTCGTCACAGCCCAGAGTGTGGTTCTGGTGTAGAGAGGGGGCCCTGGCTGGCTGGCCCCTCGGCCTCTGGCCTCAAATCCACGCTCTCCGTGTTTGCTGGTTCCTCCTCGGCCTGAGCCTCGAGCAGCTCAGCAGACAGCCCGTCCTCGGGTGAGGCTGCAGAGGTGAGGCTGTCGGGAAGGGTCAGCTGAGGCAGGTGGTCCAGCTGGGCCTGGGCACCGGGGCTGTCCAAGAAGGAGACTTCAAACTCGGACCCAGACCACGTGGCCTCACCTGAAACAGAGAGAGGGCGTGGCACCAGGGGCAGTTACCGCACCTACCCCTCCACGTCCACAGGCTCTGATGTCAGTCAGGACCACGCTCAGATGCCTCGCTGTGGCGTTCACCTGAGGCCAACCTCCACCCAGCGGAGGGATTCAGGGCAGCTTCCTAGCACCCACGGGCTTCCCAAGGCGTTTCCAAGGGAGCCAGCCACTCACCGCCCCGCTCGTGGGAACTGCTGCTGGAGCACACATCCTCTGGCCCTGAGCTGGAGACAGCCGTGCAGGGGGGCACTGTGGGAGGGGGCAGGCCGGGCCACACGCCGCCATTGCTGCTGTCCAAGAGGGAAATGCCCGACACGTCCAGAAAGCCTGCAGGAGAGGCGTGGTTATTTGCCAGCAAAAAAACAAAACAAAACAAAAAAACCCTGACCCCTGGAAAGTCAGTTCCCCACTGTGGAGCGCCCAGTGACGCGCCCACCCCACCCGAGGTTCCAGGCTGCCTCCAGCTTGCCCCGTGATCTGAAGGAGGCTGCCACCTGTGTGGACCACAAGGCCTGGGGCCTGCCGGGTACCTGGGTCCATGACGCGCTGCACTGGAGGCGGAGGCTGAAGGGGAGTTTCCACAGGAGGAGGAAGTCCTCCAAGGTCTAGAGCAGTCTGGCTGGGACTCCCAGGCCCAGGAAGCTGTTCCCCCACAGAGGAGCCAGGTGCCTGTAGCAGGGCCTAGAGGGGCAGGAAAGATGGACAAGAGAGGAGGTGACCCACACAGCGCCTCCCAGGGAAGGAGTCTGCAGTGCAGCCTGGCCACCGCCCCTCCTTGCCACCTCAGTCCTCTCGCCCTTGACCTACAGGTGATGTGAAGTCAGATCACAGGGGCCGGGCCTGGCCTGGTCTCCCCCAAGAAGCCCAGGTGTCCATCTACCCCCAATGCATCCTCTCTGCTGCTGGCCCCCTTCAGCGACCCACAAGAACAGAGGGTACACCTTGAGTTCAGGGGAACAGAGGAAGCAGCCTCACGTGCCCCCGGCACAGACCCCAGGCACCAGCCTAGTGCCCAGGAGACCCACCGATCAGCCATGCCCCACGTGCCCATCCTCAGGGGCTCAATGAGGCACACAGCAAGGCTCTGCCCATCTCCGAGTCTGTTCCCCACTGTGAGGTGAAGATGACGGGTCAGTGTGTGGCGCAGTGAGTCAGGAAGCCACGCGATACCAGCAGCCCCCATCAGAGTGCCATTTTGAGTCCTGACTGCTCCGTTTCCCGTTTAGCCGCCTGACCATGCAATCCTTGCACCTCTGCCACCCACATGGGACACCACGGCGGAGTTCCTGGCCCCTGGCTTTGGCCCATGAGTATTGTAACCATTTGAACCAACAGATGGAAGATCAGTCTCAATCTCCTGCTGCTGTTCTTTTGAAATAAATAAAATCTTAAAAAGTAATATAATGAGGGCCTTACCTCTACCTTCACTCTAGACCCAAGGGCCAGCACAGCCAGTAGTGGAAGTCACTGTCCTAGGCACAGCCTGTCTACTCCCACTGTCTACTCTCAGAGCAAATGGGCCTCCCAGACGGGCCCCAAAGGACAGCTGCTGGAAATCCCCCCAAGGGTGGCTTTGAGTCTGCATGTCCCTGGCTGCCAGGCCCTACTGCCCCGACAGGTGCTCCCCACATACCTCCATGTAGTCACTCTGCCTGGAACCCATCTCTGGGCCCGAAGAGCCAGGAAAGTCCTGGAGGGTGGGTCCAGGTGCCGGGGCATCAGGTGGCGGGGCATCAGGTGGCAGGGTGCCAGGCGGTGGGGCACCAGGTGGCTTCTTGTGGCTGGGGGTCTGGGTTGGGATCCGGTGTAGGTACCCGTAGCCAATGCCACACCCCAGACTGCCGAAGGCCAGAAGCACTCAATCCAGGGGACTGTCCCACAGCCCTCCCTACCTTTACCACCCCTACCAGCAGTGAGGGGCTGGAAAGGGCGTTCCTGGGCCAGTGCCTAGCCCTGCATCTCCACCAAGTGACTCCACAAGCCTGTGCCCCCCATCGGCCCCCCACCAGCCCTGCAGCCCTCTGAGCCCGGGAAGTACCTGCCCTCTCCACCCCACGCTGCATTGGGGGTTACGGTCACCTCCCGGCAGGAGTCCGACTCGGAGTTATAAACCATCAGCTTCAGGGGCTTCCCCTCGTGGGACTCGATGAGCGTGAAGAAGTCCTCAGACTACGAGAGACACAGCACCTGAGGCCTTCTCCCAGGGTCGGACTGGAAGCCCCCACAAGACGAGACACTTCTCAGGCACGGCGCCCATCTCCACCCGGTCCCGGCGGTCTGGGAGGCGCAAGCCGTGGGCACTCACCTCCTGGAGGATCTGGTCTGAGCCGACCACATAGTCTGTGTAGGGCAGCAGGCCAGCAAGGGCGGCTGGAGAAGACGGCTCCACGTCCTGGGGAAACAGCCGCAAGGCGCTGGCCTCAGAACTGACGCTGGGGGAAGGGGTAGTGAGCAGGACACCCGTCCCCTGTCCTGACGCCCAGACCTCACCGGGCTCCCAGGCCCTCGCCCAGCAGGGGGCAGCACCGTGGTGTGGCTCAGCACTGAGCCCTGAACTCGCCCTGGGCCCTGCTCCCGGCTCCCCCACCAGCCAGCTGTGTGAACAAATCGCTGCACCTCTCTCAGCCTCAGTTTGCTCACAACTAAAAGTGGGAGACTGAGTCCGCCTAGGGCTACTGAACAAACTAAACCCACACGCTGGCCACAGCGAGTGCCCGAGTGCACGGGCTGAGAGCCCCGGGTGAGGCTGCAGGTGAGGGAGCGGGCGACACTGGGCACAAGGCTCGCTCCGCCCATCTCGGTATCTCCCAGGCAGTGCGGGCACTGCGTCGTCCACCCTGCTTCATTCGGGGGCCATCTGCAGGCAGGCTGCCAAGGTGGAGACACTCGGCCAGCCTCCCACCAGGGTCAGTGAGCAGCGCAGGAGGCTGAAGACCAAAGCGGCCACCTTCTAGCTCAGGCACCCCTTTCCCACCACGCCAAGGGCCCAAGCACGGGTGTCAGGGCACGCGTGCTTCGCCAGCTCAGTGGCTCAGGGGCACTGCGGTACGGGTTAGCTGTGTAACAACAGTGGGCCAGGAAGCCAGTCTGCATGTCCGTCTCGTGTGTGTACAGAGCTGGCCAGACGGACGGATGCTAGTTACAGCAGCACCTGGACAGTACGGCCACTGCACCAGTCTCCCCACCTTTCAAGAGAGGAAACCCAGGTACGACAGGCAGGGAGGTGCCCAGTCCCATGGCTAACGAGAAGCAGGGTCCAGGGCACACAATTCAGGGAGTGATGAGCCAGCCCTCTCCGGGATGCTGGGGTGAAAGCAGACCCTCAGAGCCCTTCCCCGGACGGCCCCTGGCTGCAGGCCGCTCCCCCGTGCCCACCCACGCGAGCCGGGGCCCTGGGTTCAGCAGCCACACTCACCAGCACGTGCCACACCTGCTCGCTGGCCCTGCGGAAGCTGCAGAAGCGCACGCTGGCGCCCAGCAGGCCCTGGCCGCCCCACATGTTGCTGGGCACCACCTCGACCTCGCGCACCTTCATGGTCTTCATGCTGTACACCTCCAGCTTCACGGGCTTCTCCACGTTGGCCTTCAGCAGGGCCTTCAGCGTGTCATTCTCTTTGTTCTGCGGGGGCAGCGTGGCTGACTCCCAGGGCCCCCCCCAGACCCCTGGGATGGGCCCAGGGCGGTGGCTGTGCCCGGTTCACAGGCCAGGGTCGGGCCTGCGGCCGCCGTAACCCCCATTTCCCACCACCCACAAGCAAGCACAGGCCTCTGCCCAGAGCCCTCAGAGCCCCCAAACCCTGAGGTCTGGGGTGCCCTCCGACAGCCCCTCTGTCCCTGGCCCAACCCACCGAGCTCAGGAGCTAAGCACCCCGGTAGGGTCCCAACCAAGCTGAGTAGAGGAAGAAGGGGAGACAAGGCTGGTCCCCTCTCCTAACCCCAAACAAGAGGGAGGCAGGACAGGTGGCAGCCTCCTGTGGGACCCTGGGACGGACACACACACACACACTCACACACACCACAGCAAAGCGGGGGTGGGGGCGGGAGCTCACCAGCCTTGAGTGCCCGATGGTGATGATGAAGTCAAAGTAGGGCTCCAGGCCTGCCTGCTGGGCTGGGGAGTTCTCCTGGACCTGTCCCAGGCAGAGGCCACAGTCACTGCAGGAAGGCCCCGCCCTCCCAGCAGCCATCTGGGCACTGCAGAGGCTCACACCCTCACTGCACGCCCTGGCCTTCTGTGTCCAAGTTTCCCTCTGGGCAAAAAGGCTGCTTCCAGGGGTGCTCCAGAGCCTGGAGCAGCCTCGGGCTACTGGGAAGCGGCCTCTAGAGCAACACAGCCTATGGGAGTGCTGTCCGAGGTGGGGTGGGGGGGCAGCCTGGGGGTCTATCAGAACTAGACGTGAAGTGAGGAGGGGGCAGGCAGAAGAGCAGCAACTGGGGCTATGCCCAAACAGGGAGCTGGGAGAGCCACCTGTGGCCAGATCACAGAGGGCCCTGGCAGGTGGGCAGAGCACTGAGGTACGCTGGCAGAGAGCAGACCCCAAGGCGGCACTGCACCTGCACTGGGGGTCTGCTGAGTGGGCACGCCGATCCCTACAGCCTGGCCCTGGGCTGGGGCATCTCCCCAGTGGCTCAGCCACCTCACCAACCTCGCAGTCCAGCTTCCGGGCCCATGCAGGTCACCTCTTCCAGGAAGCACGCCCAGCCCCAGGGAGCTCCCCAGCTCACTGCAGTCTCCAAAAGCCCAAGTACCAGCCCGCGCAGGCCACGGCTAAAACCCATCTCAGAGGGCCTGACGCAAACAATGTGGCCTCTGTCCCAAGGATCTGGACCTGAAGGCGGGCCTGTCCTGTAGGCATTTGATGGCCTATTGGTCAGGCCCCAGCCAACTGAGCACAGGGCTCCTTTGGCTCCTGGTTCTTGATGTGCTGGGAGGCCCATGGGGCTCCTGGTACCCCCAGCCCTTCCGTGTGGGATATGGCGAGCTGAAGCAGAGCTCACGGAGGGCCTGCTGAGAACAAACTGGAGCCTCTGGGTCAAGGCCAGTCTGCCCCTGGCTTTAGGACTCCCTTCCGGCAGCATCACCAAGCGAGCTCCTGCCTGCCACTTCAGCACCGCGTGGCTCCCAGCGGCCGTGGGCCCAGGAGCCAACTCCAGTCCCAACTGGCCTGGCCCACGGGGCAAGCGGCTTCCAAGCCCTGCTGCGGGGGCACCCGGAGCCCCGCCCCCTCCATCAAGGCTTGCAGGGGGCCAGAGCTCCTCCCTGGTCAGGGCCACTGCCAAACCACTTCAGCTCCCTCGGGCAAGGCCACCGTTCCTAAAGCCAGTGCTGCCCGCTGCCTGCCCGCTCCACCGGGTGTGGGCCACTCCCCTGCCCGCGGCCCTCCCTTCCTGTGGCCTTGTCCTCTGCCCGGATGCACTCCACCTCCCTCCCTCGTCATTGTTCAGGTGCTTCATGGCCAAAATCACCCACGCTGCTGCCCCCAACGCCCACTCCAGCCAAACCCTTGTCCCCCGGGGGGCTCACACCGCACCCCACAGCCCCGTAGCTGTTCCTAACTTCTCAATCAGGAGGGCACCTTCCTTAGCTAGGAAATTAACCCTTTCACTAACCCCAATTTACACAAGAAGCTCAGGACTCTGACCCCAGGAAATCCAACCCCAAGCCTCCCCCAACTACTGCCTGTTAGTTAGGCACTAACTACCACTAACCGCTTTCTAGTTAGTCCTCCACCAAGCGACCTTCCGAAGTGCACTTGTTCTTCCTTTCTGGAAACTGTAAGTAGGGTGCTATCCCCCCCCACACACACACACGGAGGGCTCTGCACCTTGGAATGACTGACACGCCGGTGCTCTGTGGCCCGGCTGCCCCCTCTCTCCACACCAGCCTCACCCTGCGCAGGTGCTCCCCCGATGCCTGGCACACTCACCCTCACAGAGTTCGTGCGCAGAAACTTGCTTTGGCCAATGATGACCTCCGCAAACTGTCCTCCCCCTCCCCAGCCCTCCTGTCTGCACTCCCACCATCGCCCCACTCTCCCCGCTTGCCAATAACCTGAATTCCTCCGAACAAGCCTGCGGCAGGACTCTCGCACTGTCCACATTTCCGGTCCCACGCCTCTCCGAGCAAGCGCACGGCCAAGCGCAAACCACGTCTGCTCCGGGCCCAACGCCAGCTGGGCTTTCACGCTGGAAAAGCCCACCCGAGCGGCAGCCGGCGGCCACGCCTCGCCTTCCAAACACAGCGGCACCCTCGCCGGCCTAGCCACCTCTGCACCAGCAGACCTGGGGTCAGAGGCCCTCCCTCTCCCCCGCATGCTCCGTCCAGGTCTTCCTCCTGCGGCGGCCTCTGAGACCCTCGCGGCCAGCGTCCACGCGATCACCACGACCCCCCGGGCCGGAAGACCCGCGGTGCGGGCGAGCCGGCACGGGCGGTCGTGCAGCCGTGCCGAGGGTACCAGTGCGTCCCATGGCAGCCGGGCTTTCCTCTCCGGCCACAGGCCCATCCCGGCGGCCGGCTCTGGCTCCGCGCGCCGCGGACACCGGGCGGGAGCGGCGCTGGCCGCAGACAGCCCCGGAGTCAGGAATTCCTCAAGGCCTTCTCTCCCGGCGGCACCCGCCACGCAGGCGGCAACGCCGGACAGGGACGCGCCGCAGCAGCCGGCCGCTCGGCCACCACACGTCCAGGCGCGTCGCGGCGGGCGCCCGGCCATGGCCACCGGCGCCGCAGGAGCGACTCACCCCGTGCAGGTGGAAGCCTTCGGCGCCGCCGGCGGGCTGTTCGGCGCTGGCGCCCAGGCCCATGGCAGCGGCGTGGCTGGGCCCTGGTGTCCACCACGGCAAGCCGGACTCAGCGCCACCACCGTGGACTCACCCTATCGGCGCTCGATTACCTGCGCCTTGTCACGTGGGCTTCTTGTTACGCCCCCTCCCGACGCACAAGCTCCTAGCAACCGGCCGGCTGTCCTGTTTCCAAGGACGCGCGAGCCTCCCACTTCCGGCCGCTAGAGGCGTGCCCAGGACCCTGACCCGGGAGTCTCTCAGCGCCCCAGCAGAACCGGACTCGGCTCCGCCAGCGGCCGGAGATGAATGGCAGTGACTCCTCCGTCATGGTGCGTGGCCCGGCCGCTCCCTCTGGGGAACTCCGCCCCTGACCGTGACCCCGCGCCCAGCTACCCCTCTCTGGCCTCTCCTCCCCTGGCACCAGCCTTCTCAGTCAATCCTGCCCTTACTAAAAAATGTTTATTATGTATTTATTTACGAATGAATGGGACACTGAAACAAGGCTCCCACCCCTGGCTCACGCCCCGCATGCTGGCAACAGCCAGAGCTGCTGAACCAGTGGAAGCGGGGAGCCAGGAAGGCAATTCAGGCCTCCCCCACGGGTGGCCGGGATCCTCAGTCAGCCCTGCTGCCTCCCAGGGCGCGCACTGGCAGGAGGCTGGAGTCCGAGCGGAGCTGCCTTCGAACACAGGCACTGCGCTGTGGGACCCAGAGATTTTTTTTTTTTTTTTTTGACAGGCAGAGTGGACAGTGAGAGAGAGAGAGACAGAGAGAAAGGTCTTCCTTTGCCGTTGGTTCGCCCTCCAATGGCCACCGCGGCCAGCGTGCTGTGGCCGGCACACCGCCTGATCCAATGGCAGGAGCCAGGTGCTTCTCCTGGTCTCCCATGGGGTGCAGGGCCCAAGCACTTGGGCCATCCTCCACTGCACTCGCGGGCCACAGCAGAGGGCTGGCCTGGAAGAGGGGCAACCGGGACAGAATCCGGCGCCCCAACCGGGACTAGAACCCGGTGTGCCGGCGCCGCAAAGCAGAGGATTAGCCTGTTGAGCCACGGCGCCGGCCGGACCCAGAGATCTTAACCACGGGTCTGATCACCTCGCCCCTTCCCGGCCTTTTTTTTTTTTTTTTTTTTTTTTGCCTCCTCTAGAGATCCCTCTGTGCACCCTGAACCCCAACCTGGTGGCCCCTCCCCAGTGGCCCCGTCCACTGAGTGCCCCCAAGCCAGGGCCTCCCCTTTCCGGCATCTTCTCATCCCCTTTACCCACACCAGTATGGCCAGCCCACACCTCTCTGTGTCCCTCTCCTCAGTAGATGCCACCACCATTTCTCTCCCAGCCTTAGCTCCTACCTCTCATGCCCATACCCGTCTCCCATCCTACAAAGTCAGCAAGAAATGTCGGCTCCCCGATGTCTCTTTACTTTGAAGCCCAGGACCACCAGCCTCTCTCTGCTGGAGACCAGCACCCCCCTCCCACCTGGTTCCCCTGTCTCAGTTCCTCCCCAGCAGCACCCACTGGGGCCGCATACGTGCACACACAGCAGCCAGATTGGTTTTGCAAAAACATACAGATGGTCTTCAAGAAGTCCACAGAAAAAGCGTGCTATGAAAAAACCGGGCACGGATTTCAATGTGTGCACCCAAATCAACCCATCTTTTAGTTCCTTTTTCCGTGACCTTTCTGAAAGTAGCCTGCTTTGAAACACGCCCCCTCCCCTACCTAAAACCATCCCACCTGCTTGCTCTTCTAGCCCGGAGGGTGTCTGGGCTCTCTGAGATGGCCCGCAGGGCTACTTAATCCTACCACCCACAGACCTCAGGGGAAGTGAGACTTGGCTTTGAAATCTCAGCCCCTGTTACTGCATGTCCTTTGTCAGGCCACAGCCTCCATGGGCTTCGGCCTCCTTAACTACCGAAGATGTGCGTAACCTAAGGGAGGTGGTTACCCTGGGAACACCTGCTAACAGGTGGTTGGCCCACAAGCACTTGTGACTATAGCTGCTGTTGTAATTTCTCTAATCTCCCTTTATTCCCTGAGACGGAGTTCAATTCTCCCCATCACTCCTGAATCAGAACCTGTCGGTCATGCCCAGACTCCCCCGGACTTGCTTCTTGGCAAACTGCGAGGAGCTGCTCCCAGGGCTGCCACAAAAGACAAGCCGAGGCCCAGGCGTTCCCCTCTCCTCCCTTGGCCGAAATGAGGAGCAGTCCAGGAGCGCAGGACCGGGACAGAAGGCACTGGGGGGCTGCTGCAGCCGAGTCTCCCTCCACACAGGCCGCGATTGTGTACTACAGCATGGAAGGGTGCTTCCGCCACGTGCAGCAGGCCGCCGCTCTGGGCCTGGAGAGATTCAGCAATGACCCCGTGTGGCACTTCTTCAGAGCCTACGGACTCCTCAGGGAAGGTAGGGACGCGGTGGGGCTGGCCAAGCCTGGCCTCCGCCTCAATGCCCACTTACGTCCTAGTTACGTTCTCACGGGAAACTGTCTCGTCCCCGGGGTTACGTTCTCACGGGAAACCGTCTCGTCCCCGGGGGCTGCATCCCCAGGGGGATCCCCAGGAGCCTGTGCAGTCCGTGTCTGGCTGACTCCTGAGGCCTCAGAGCACTCACGCTCCCTGCTCCGTACCCCAGTTTCCCTGTCTGTGACGTGGGGGGCTGGGGAGCTGTCTGCGTGGCTGCTGAACTAACCCCAAGCTTGGAAGCCAACAGCCTGCCCTGCAGGGAGAGGAGGAGGAAGTGGCAGGTGGGGGACAGGCAGGCCTGGCACAGGTGCGGGCTCTCCAGTGTAGCTGCGGGCTGGCTGAGCTGCCGTGGCCAATGTCAAAGTGACAGGCAGGTAGATGATGGTTCTAGCAGCTGGCTGGGAAGGCCAGGCCGCCTTCAAAACTGACCGCTTGCCAAGAAGCCCAGCATCACAGGTGTCCTCGTGAGTACTCACAGGTGTGTGTCTCAGATCCAAGGCCCCCAGCGCCTGGCAGCCTGGCCCACGGAGCTAGCAGCCTTTTCAGGAAACGTCCGCCTTTGAGGAACTGGAGCTCCTGGGGACCCTGCAGAGCAGGCTGTCCCCTGCCAGGGCCCAGCCGTGCTAGGGATCCTGTGTGTCTGCCCCTGAGGCTCCCGCCCTTGGGGCCTGGCGCCCAGGGGCATAAGTGTATGGACTGTTTTTGCAGAACGTATCCAGGATGCCATCAGCGAGCTGGAGAGCATCCGGAGTCACCCGGACGTGGCCTTGTGCTCTGTCATGGCCCTGCTACACGCCCACAAATGCTGCAAGACCATCGGTGAGTGCAGCCGTGCTCAGCCAGGCCTGGCCCGGCAGAGGAAGGAAAGCCCCAACTCCCCAGCCCCAGTCCCTCAAGGGCTGCTGAAACAGGTGTGCGCACTGTTGCTCCCCCTCCCCTGTGGGCCTCTCGAGTGGGAGCTGGCAGAGAGCATGCCGGGGAGAGAGGGCTCCTCCCGGGGTGACAGCCACCTTTGCCTTGCCAAGATCTTGTCAGGAAACCCAAGCACTCTGGGCCATCCTGCCGCTAACTGCCAGCTCTCTAGAGTCAGGGAGAGGATAGGCCCGAGGCTGGGGAGCCAGGCCTGCTCTGAGCAGAAAAGAGATCTCAGGCAGCAACCCTGAGTCCAGATCTGGCTGCAGGTGCTGCAGCTTTGCAGGCCCTGGGCTGGCGCTGATCAGCTGCACGTGTGGAGGGTGAACCAGGCTGCTCCAAGGGCCCTCGGAGTCCCACGAGGAACCGGGCAGCCCTCCTCATCCTAATTCACCCTATTCCTCCACCCCTGGGTTTGCAGACCATGATGCAATCCAGGAGCTGGAGAGGAGCCTACAGGAAACCCACAAGACAGCCAGTGGGTCGGCACAGTACTACACCAGCCTCTTCCTCTGGCTCATGGGCCACCACGACAAGGCCAAGGAGTACCTTGACCACACACTGAAGATCTCCACTGACTCCAGAGAGGTACTGGCATGGGACACCATGGGTGCCCAGCTCAGCACGGCAGGCTGGCCCGTCTCGCCCCTGCAGGGCCCTGGGGCCGGGGGAGGCCATACTCAGGGTCACACAGGAGCCCCACCCACCTTGTCTCAGGGCAAGGCAGAGGCCACACGTCACCCTTTGTCCACAGATTCTTATCTCTAGATGGGTGTTCTGTGGCCCACGTTACATTTTTTAAAAATCCTGAATTAGGCCGGCGCCGTGGCTCAACAGGCTAATCCTCCGCCTTGCAGCGCCGGCACACCGGGTTCTAGTCCCGGTCGGGGCGCCGGATTCTGTCCCGGTTGCCCCTCTTCCAGGCCAGCCCTCTGCTGTGGCCCGGGAGTGCAGTGGAGGATGGCCCAGGTGCTTGGGCCCTGCACCCCATGGGGAGACCAGGAAAAGCACCTGGCTCCTGGCTCCTGCCATCGGACGAGCGCATCCGCGGCAGCCATTGGAGGATGAACCAACGGCAAAGGAAGACCTTTCTCTCTGTCTCTCTCTCTCACTGTCCACTCTGCCTGTCAAAAAAAAAAAAAATCCTGAATTAGCCGCACACATTTAGCAACCAGATTTCACCCGACAGTCTGGCTTTCCTGGTTCTTTTGAAAACTCCAGGTGAGCTGGCCAAGCTGGGCATTCCCTCCCTGTGGGGGTCTCTTGACAGGAGGCGTGGTTAGTATATGAGGGGTTTTCACTGCCTTCATGGAAAATGAGCGTTTTCAGAAAACTCTGCATGAACGGCAAAAACGTTCGCACCCAAATGATCTTTTAATTCCATTTTCCACGAACTTCTAGAAAGACTGTCGTGCTGTGTCTGTCCCAGGAGTGCAGTCTGAAGCCTCATTCTAGGCCACACACTCCCAGCAGGGCTGATACCATTTTGGGAGAATGTAAAAATTGGTTCTTGGAGGAGAAAATGAAAAAGGTGTTAGTGTTTCTGCATAAAACACAGTTCTCCTGCAGTACATAACACAGGTACTCCATCTGTGATATTAGGTTTTCGAGGGGTGCTTCTGGGCAGGGGTCTTCCAAGTGCTTCCCAGACCGGGCCCTCCTCATCTGCTGGGAGAAGCTAAGTCAAGGCTACTGTGCAACGCAGGTCCATGCACTCCACCTGGCGCCGGCTCAGCCGCTCAGAGGCCCTTCCTGGCTTCCGGCACAGGGCCAGGCCTCAGAGGGGAGGGGCCAGGAGCAGCGCTGCCGTGCCCCTGTGCTGGCCCTGACGCCAGAGTAAGCAGGACATGGTGATAGGGGAGAGGGCCGTGGGGCACGGGAGGGAAGGCCTCCTACGGGGGGCCTCCTGGGTTAGCTGTAGTGAACCAGGCGTAGAGGTTAAAGGGAGCTGCTGGCTGGGCCTGGTCCAGAGGAACCCTGGGAGCCCTGGGATCTGCATGTGGTTGTGTCTGGTGGGGCCTCAGGGCACAGGGAGGCCAAGGACAGGACACTATAGCAGGCAAGACCAGAAGGCCAGGGCCACGCAGGACCGAGGATCGCATCTTTCTCGTCCCTCCCCCAGCACTGTGTGCTCAAAGGTTGGGTTGACCTCACCTCCAACAACCCCCACCTGATGAAGAAATCTATCAAGTACCTGGAACAAGGACTTCAGGACACCAAAGATGTGCTGGGGCTGATGGGAAAGGTGGGTTGCAGGGAGGGGAGGGGGTGTCCCTGGCTGGGATCCACCGGGGGACCTCACGACAGACCCTCAGTCTGCAGATGCCGCCTCTGGTAGATGAGGAACAGGGGTCCAGAGAGGGTCGGCAACTGACTCAGGGTCACACAGCAGCCCCAGTCCCACTCCAGGGCTCCTCCTCCTTCCCGTTGGTCTCAGTTTCCAATTCATTCTGTGTGGGGTCTCCTCGAGTTTCCACTCTCTGTGTCACTCTTGGTTTGACTCCCACCCCTTCAGGAACCCATACTGATAACTTCCCCGGGGGCTGCTGCCCTGGGCCTGCTCCTCAGTGGTCAGGTGTCTGAGCCCCTCTGGGTAGACACTGACGGGGGCTCCTCTCTCGGATCCCACCCCCACCCACTCCCCATTCCCCCACAGGCCATGTACCTCATGTCGCAGCAGAATTACTCAAGGGCCCTGGAGGTGGTGAACCAGCTCACGGTGGCCTCAGGCAGCTTCCTGCCCGCCCTCATCCTCAAGATGCGGCTGTTCCTGGCTCAGCAGGACTGGGAGCAGGTGGTGGAGATGGCACACAGGTGAGGGCAGGGCCCCTGTGTGCAGCTGAGTAAACACACCCTTCCTCTCCAAGCTACGTGAGGGTGCTTCAGGAAGTCCTTGCATCGTGGAAAATGCGTTAAAAGCTAAGTCCATTTTGGTGCCCAAAAGCATGAAATCCACGCATGGTATTTTCATAGTATGCATTTTTCATTAACATTTCTTTAATATGTTTATTTGTTTTATTTGAAAGAATTACAGAATGAAGGAGACAGAGAGGTCTTCCATCCTCTAGTTCACTTCCCAAGTGGCTGCAATGGCCAAAACTGGGCCAGACCGAAGCCAGGGGCCAGGAGCTTCTTTGGGGTCTCCCCATGGAAGTGCAGGGACCCAAGCACTTGGGCCATCGTCTGTTGCTTTCCCAGGCATGTTATCAGAGAGCTGGATTGAAAGTGGAGTGGCCGGGAATCAAACCAGTGCCCATATGGGATGCCAGCACTGGAGGCAATGGCTTTACCCGCTTTGCCACAGTGCTGGCCTGTTTCATCTGCTTTTGCAGACTCTTCATACACTCCTTTCTTACGAGATGCGGATAGTGGCCGGCGTCGTGGCTCACTAGGCTAATCCTCTGCCTGTGGCGCCGGCACCCCGGGTTCTAGTCCCAGTCAGGGCGCCGGATTCTGTCCCGGTTGCCTCTCTTCCAGTCCAGCTCTCTGCTGTGGCCCAGGAGTGCAGTGGAGGATGGCCCAAGTCTTTGGGCTCTGCACCCCTATGGGAGACCAAGAGAAGCACCTGGCACCTGGCTTCGAATCAGCACGGTGCGCCGGCCTCAGCGGCCATTGGAGGGTGAACCAACGGCAAAGGAAGACCTTTCTCTCTGTCTCTCTCTCTCACTGTCCACTCTGCCTGTCCAAAAAAAAACAAAAAAAGTGACCTTGGGCATAAGGGCGGGTCGACGGGGAGGAGCGTCCTCCGATGAAGGCTTTCTGAGAACATCCTTTTCAAGATAACTGAAGTATATTGCCTCAAACTTTTTTTTTTTTTTGGTAAAGATTTATTTTATTTATTTGAAAGAGTTACAGAGAGGGATAGAGCCAGAGAGAGAGAGGTCTTCCATCTGCTGGTTCAATCCCCAAATGGCTGCAGCAGCCTAAGCTGCGCCAATCTGAAGCCAGGAGCCAGGAGCTTCTTCCAGATCTCCCACGTGGATGCAGGAGCCCAAGGACTTGGGCCATCTTCCACTGCTTTCCCAGGCCACAGCAGAGAGCTGGATTGGAAGAGGAGCAGCCAGGACTAGAACCGGCACCCTTCGAAAAATTAGTGAGAAAACGTAATTAAAAGATACAGTAGTTTTGGTGCAGACATTTTTTTTTGTTTTTGAAATCTCTGCATGGTTTTTTTCTAACACACATTCTCCCTGAACTTTCTGAAGACCACTCATATATACCAGTTCTAAGGAAAAAAATATCACTCTCAGCCTTTTGGTCAAGTGTAGAAAAAAAAATAGATACATGAAAACCATAAACAGACCACCTCCTTCTTCCCTGTGAACGGATGCTAATGCCTCTGATGAGAACTGGAACTTAAACCACTTTGTAAATTTTTTTTTTATTTGAGAGGCAGAAAAAGATAGAGCTCCCATCTGTTGGTTCCCTCCCCAGGTACCCACCATAGCTGGGACTGGGCTGGCCAAAGCTGAGAGCCAGGATTTAAGTCCAGGTCTCCTATGTAGATGGTAGGAGCTCCAGTTACTTGAACCATCACTACTGTTTCCCAGGGGTCTGCGTTAGCAAGGCACTGGAGTTAAGAGTCAGAGGCAGCTACTGAAGCCAGGCATTCCAGTGTGGGACATGGGCATCTTAACTGGCGAGTCATCTGTGAGGCCAGATGCCCACCTCCCCCCACCTTGAATCTTGCAGAGAGGTGCTGGTGGCAGATGCAAAACCGTCGGACCCTAGCCAGCCCGCAGGTGCCACGTGTTTAATGTCATAGTGAGCCCTCAGCTCTCCTCTCACAGTGTAGACCTGGCCAGGGTTCTGAAAGCCTGCTTTGGAATCTGGGCCTTGGGCCAGCAAGCTTACCTGGAAGCATCTGGCTGAAGGCCACAACTGTGGGCGTACATAGGCTCCCTCGCCCTGGCCCTGTGCACCCACGTGCAAGGAGCCAGTGTCTGTTGCCAGCAGGTTGAGTGTGATACCACAGTCCATGCATAGTTGGTCTATATTGCGCTTTTAAAAAATATTTACTTTTTATTTATTTGAAAGGCAGAGTTACAAAGAGGCAGCAGGAGAGGGAGAGGGAGAGGGGTCTTCCATCTGCTGGTTCACTCCCCAAATGGCTGCAATGGCCGGAGCTGTGCCAATCTGAAGCCAGAAGCCGCAAGCTTCTTGCAGGTCTCCCACGCGGGTGCAGGAGCCCAAGCACTTGGGCCATCTTCCACTGCCCTCCCAGGCCATAGCAGGGAGTGGATCAGAAGTGGAGCAGCTGGGACATGAACTGGTCTTATGCTGGGCAAGCATGTGGCTCGCTAATTTGGAAATTATGTCATTAAAAGAAGAAGGGGAGAATGGATATTAAAAGACAATCAGAAGTTGCCAACCTGCTGTCCCAGTCTTGCCTCTTGACACCGATTCACATGGCTCTCCTTCCCATTTCAGAATCCTGGAGAGGGATGAGAACAGTATTGATGCCCACCAAATGCTAGCTGTGCACGAGCTCGCAAGAGAAGGAAACAGGACCACCGTAAGTTGTTTCAAGACTCAGAATCGGAGGAGGAAGCCCTTGTAGCCTGTAGCATCCCCAACCTCAAGGCCTTAGGGGAGCCCCTGGATCTGAGCTGGCTCCACTCCAACCCTTGCTGCTAAGGGGGCAGGTTCTTCTCCAATTTGGCCCTTTGGGCTATGCCGCTCAAGACTTGGTTAGTGAGGGTGACACTGGCTCTGCCTCGTGCTTGCAATGGGAGCCTGGCCAGGAACCTGGCCAAGCCTCAGGCTCTTCACGTGTTGAGTGGACATGATTGTACACAAGTGTGAGGTTGTGAAAATGACTAAATGAGATAAGTCAGGAAGTGAAGAACAGTGCCTGGCACACTATAAAAATTCAGTCAGTGTTAACAGAAGTCAGGGCAGTGTTTCAGAATTCAAGAAATGCCATTTTCTAAAAAAGATTTATTTATTTAATTGTAAGGCAGAGATACAGAGAGCGGAGACAAAGAGAGGTCTTCCACCTGCTGGTTTACCACCCCCCCAATGTCTGCAATGGCCAGAGCTGGGCCAATCCAAAGCCGGGAGCCAGGAACTTCTTCCGGGTCTCCCACATGGATGCAGGGGTCCAAGCACTTGGGCCATCTTCCAGTGCTTTCCCAGGCCACAGCAGAGAGCTGAATCAGAAATGGAGTAGCTAGGACCTGAACCAGCACCCATATGGGATGCCAACACTGCAGGTGACACCTTTACCTGCTGCACCACAGTGCTGGCCCCCAAGAAATGCCATTGTTTAAGGGAATGGTTATGGAACTCCCCAGGAAATGACCAGGTAGTAGCTAGCCCCTAAGCCTTGGCATTTTCCAAAGAAATCTAACATAGTCCTCAAAAGCAGTCAGGAACACCTATGATTCCTTTTATTATTATTATTATTTATTTATTTTAATTTACTTGAAATATAGAGCAATGTACACAGAGACAAAGAACTTCTGTGTGCTGATTTACTCCCCTACTGTCTGCAACAGCCAGGGCTGGACCAAGCCAAACCTCAGAGTCCAGAACCCCATCTGAGTCTCCATGTGGGTGGCAGGGGCCTGGGCACTTGAGTTACCTTCGGCTGCCTCCCAGGACGCATTAGCAGGGAGCTGGGTGGGTAGCAGAGCAGCCGGGACCCTGCATTGGCACTTGGACATGGGATGTGAGCGTCCGAGTGGCAGCTGAGCCCACTGCACCACAACACCCACTTCTAGAATTTTCTAGAATTCTTAATGAAACCTCGGTGTTCATATGTGTTGTTTAAAAAAAAAAAAGATTTTGTATTTTTAGCTGAAGCATCACCTTTTGAATAAACAAAGCACACTGGTTTGTGGAGCCTAGAGCAAATTGAGAGTCTGTACGGGGTCACAGCAGGAAGAGGTAACTTCTGGTTTCTTCTGCACAGCCCTGAGATTGTGGGTTTGGTGGGGTGGGGTGAGATGGAGGGGACAGTCCATATTTAGCAGGAACCTTCAACCAGAGCCCCAGCCCTGCCTCTAGGTAGGAACCAAAGAACAAAGCTATCCTTAACAGCTGGGCAGGCCTTTCTGGGCCCTGGCCTGGGGGGTTAATCCCAGCGGCAGAGTTAACATATGGTAGCCTTCTGTGCCTCCACCTCAAACCTTGGCCTGTGGGCTGTCACTGCCTGGGTTTCTCCCTTGGCACTAGGTTGCTGCCAGAACCAAGAACTCCCTACTTGTGGGTGAGGAGAGGGTGGAAGTTCATCAAGAAGAACCCAAGCTCTGGCAGGCACTGTAGTACAGAGGGTTAAGCCACTGCTCGGGACGCCCACATCTCAGATTGGAGTGCTGGTTTGAGTCCCAGCTGTTCCACGCTTTGCATCCAGTTTCCTGCTAATGTACCTGGAAGGCAGCAGGTGATGGCCACATGTTAGGCCCAGATGAGATTCCCAACCCTGGCTATTGTAGGCATTTGGGGCCTGAACTAAAGAACGGAACATCTCTGCTTCTCTCCCTCCCTCCCTCCTTCTTTCTCTCTCTCTCTCTGGCTCTCTCTCTCTATCTCAAGCAGATGGAAATAAATACACACACACACACACACACACACACACACATACAAACAACAACAACAAAAACCAGAACCCTAGCTGGCAGACTGATTGCCTAACCCTTCTGACCCTTGACTGCTGTAGCGGAAAGTTTGGGCAGTGACATTGACCTACAGAGCTGTTGAGAGGGTTTTCTGTACTGACAGAGGTGCCAATTCAGTGACAAATAGCAACATGGAGCAGAGGCCCCGCCCTAGCCCAGGTGGTTTGCCGAAGGCCTGGCCTGCTATGGTGTAGACCCTTGTTTGACTTTGCTCCTGGCTCTGCCTCAGTAGGTCTGAACGGGTAACTTCTCATCACAAACTTGGAATAGAGGGGCAGTGCCAGGTCCTAGCTGAAATGTTCCAGCAAGCTCCACTTGGGAGGTTTTGAAATAATTCTTAACGCCAGGACCACCCCAGCCTGGTTTCTTCTGAGCCTCGGGCTGGGGTGATGCCTGAGCATGGGTATTTTTCTAAATCTCCCAATTGATGCTAATGTGCAGCCAGGGCTGAGAGCCACTGCCCAACCCTGGCGCTGCATGCTGCCTGTGACGCTGTCTGTTTTGTCCCGGCAGGCTGCTGATCATGTTAGCAACCTGATTAAGGCGCTGGAGATGAGTGAGCCCCAAAATCCAAGACTCCATCTGGAAAGAGTTCTGGTGGTTAGCAGGCTGGTAAGAAGTCTCCCCTGGCTTCTGGAATGGTCTCCTTGCTTTCCTTAGGGGACCTCAGCTCCCCCGGGGAGCCCCCTGCACACCTGACCCTCTCCTTCTGCGTCAAACTCAGCCCATCCTCTGTGGCTGTTCCTTGCCTCTGGCTGATGACTGTGACATGTGGGCTGTGTGTCTTTGGCACAGATGCTCCTCATGGGGCCTTAAGGTGCTTTACTTTGGGAAAGAAGGCAGTGTCCCAGCTGTTCTGCAGCAGAGCCATGTCCAGCCCTGGCTTCAGGTGCTGGGGCACCCAGCTCCAGTATTTATTTTTCTAAAGATTTTATTTATTTATTTGAAAGAGTTACACAGAGAGAGAAGGAGAAGCAGTGAGAGAGGTCTTCCATCTGCTGGTTCACTTCCCAACTGGCCACAAAGGCCAGATCTGCACTGATTTGAAGCCAGGAGCCAGGAGCTTCTTCCAGGTCTCCCACGTGGGTGCAGGGGCCCAAGGACTTGGGCCATCTTCTACTGCTTTCCCAGGCCATAGCAGAGAGCTGGATGGGAAGTGAAGCAGCTGGGACTTGAATCAGCACCCATGTGGGATGCCAGCACTGCAGGCAGTGGCTTTACCCATTCCGCCACAGTGCCAGCCCCTCTAGTATTTATGTTTATGGAATCAGCCTGGGGCAACTGCCAGTCTTGTTAGGCCTGTTTGACACCAAGGAAGGTCCAAATAGAGCAGCTTGTCCAAGCATCTGTGTCCCCGTCAGACCCTGCGGCCCCAAAGCAAAACTAAGAAGGTGGACAGCTCTGGAGCCTTGGGGACTGAAGTACAGAGTGGGAGGCCATGAGGATGCACTCTCCCTCTCTCCGTCTGTGCGTGCACTCCACACGGGGCGGGGGGCAGATGGTGGCTGGCGGGAGCGCTGCCCGACATGGAGCACAAAGGGCTTCTCTCACCGGCTTTAGTCTTTGAAAAACCTCTTTGTTGGCTGGCGCCGTGGCTCAACAGGCTAATCCTCCGCCTTGCGGCGCCGGCACACCGGGTTCTAGTCCCGGTCGGGGCGCCGGATTCTGTCCCGGTTGCCCCTCTTCCAGGCCAGCCCTCTGCTGTGGCCTGGGAGTGCAGTGGAGGATGGCCCAAGTGCTTGGGCCCTGCACCCCATGGGAGACCAGGAAAAGCACCTGGCTCCTGGCTCCTGCCATCGGACGAGCGCAGTGCGCCGGCCGCAGCGCGCCGACCGCGGCGGCCATTGGAGGGTGAACCAACGGCAAGGGAAGACCTTTCTGTCTGTCTCTCTCTCTCACTGTCCACTCTGCCTGTCAAAAAAAAAAAAAGAAAAAGAAAAACCTCTTTGTGAGCGCTGGGCCGGACAGGAGATGGGTCCCTGGGAGGTCCCTGTGGCCGAGGCAGGTTCCTAAGGCTGCATGGCCCTGCCAGGGCGTCCCCCATTCCTGGCGTGCCCTTGCTGAGGAGGGCTGGACTGACTGGACTCCCTGTCCCCGCGTGCCTGTTCTGTGCAGTGTGGGAGGCACCAGGCCATCCTCCAGCTGCTGGGGAGCTTCATGGAGCGCATCTTCCTGGCCACCCCCGCCTGCGCCCAGGTGGCCACCCAGCTGGGCTACTTCCTCGTCCTGCGGAACCAGGTGAAGGAGGCATTTCGGTGGTACTCGGAGGCCATGAAGCTGGACGAGGGCAGCATGGCTGCCTTGACAGGTATGTACAGGCCGGGAGGGGCAGGGGTGGGGGCCCAGCCGGGCAGCCTCCGGGGGTCTAGAGGAGGAGCCGTTCTCCACAAAGGGTTCATGAGTTGAGGGGTATGCTGCGTGACGGGGTGGCCCTCTGCAGATCCACAAGCGTGGAAGTGAGAGGTACGGGACTGCTCAAAAGTGTGGTCAAAATCGCTCTGATCGTTGTCAGACCCTGGTTGTCCAAACTGACTCTCCCAGAAGACTGACAGCCTCAACCTTCTACTCGGTGGGCCCTGCCTCCGCTTGGAGAGCAGTGTTGGAGACAGTCCCACCCCATGGCCGGCTCACACACGGACATACACAGGCACACGTGCGCTCATGCACACATGCACAGATACATGCTCACACACGTGCACACACACAGATGTGCCTCCCTCGCAGGTCCCAGAACTGAAGGCCACCAGCGATGGTTGTTCTGAGAGTTTTATTTCCCTGTCCAGATGCTTTTTAAAAAATCCCTTCTATAAATGTCAAATAATTTCCTCCACATCCCCATTTTCATTTTACACTTTTTTTCCCTCAAAACTTCCCATACCATGGTCTCTGCCACATTGTTTTTTTTTTTTAACATTTATTTTATTTATTTGAAAGGCATAGTTACAGAGGAAGAGAGGGAGAGACAGAGATCTTCCATCCACAGGTTCTCTCCAAATGGCCACAATGGGCAGGGCTGGGTCAGACCAAAACCAGGAGCCAGGGACTTCTTCTGGGTCTTCCACATGGGTGCAGTGACCCAAGCACCTGGCCCGTCTTCCACTACTTTTCCAGGCCATAGCAGAGAGCTGGGTTGGAAGTGGAGCAGCCGGGACATGACCTAGGACATGGCTGAGAAGGGGAGGAGTTAGGATCCAAACCCATCCTCTCATATGGAATGTGTGCACACTAAAGTGTGCTTCTCCAGACAGTGTAGTATAGCCTGCCCATTTTCTTTGCTCCATTATCAGGGAGCTGGATGGGATATGGAGCAGCTGGGACTGGAACCAGCACTCATATGGGATGTGGGCACTGCAGCTGGTGTAGCTGGCCCCCTCTGGTGTATTCTAAATGACCACATTTGATTTGGGTTGAGGAAGCCGTGTGACCCAGTGCTGAGAGCTGGTCGGTTCCTGCCCTGGCCCGAGGGGCAAGTCAGGCACATTTGCCCCACCCTCCAGGCTCCTCTTATTCCCATTATCATCTGAGTAGATGCTCACGGTTTCTACCAGGCTGGCCCCTCAGATCCATGTTTCTCCTCCAGTCCTAAATCCTCTGAAAATTGTAGAAGACATTCTGAACAGATAACAAATCCATTGCAGCCCAGCAACGTGGTTCAGTAGGACCAGCAACTTTGGAGAACTTCGTATTTCTACAAGATGCAAGGTTAATGATAGCAAACACATGGCAATTCCAGGTAGAGCTAGAAACCCTTAAGTCGGCATGGGCAGAGCTGGGTCAGCTAACGAATGAGCTTTCCCCAAAGAGCTCCAGTCAAGACTGAAGAAGCAGCTCAGGGCCGCCAGGGGCTGCAAGTCGGGCAGGGCAGCAGGCAGTGAGACGGCCCTGGGGGGATGGCTGGAGCCATGCCCAGCCCAGGCACAGGCATCCAGGAGCCTCTCTCTCATGGGCCTTGGGTCAGGTGACTTCCCACTTTGCCCAGGGACTTGAAGGACAAAAAGACCAGGCTGCTCAGCACACAGGCAAAATCCCCTAAAATGTTCCTTTATCAGGGAGAGCCCCAGCAGTCAGTCAGAGGGAAGTGCAGTAGCCAGAAAACCTGTGTCACTCACCCCAGCCCAAGCCCTGCCCACTCGTGTGCCTGGAGTCACTGTCCTGTCTGCTCACTGTGGGAAAACTTGTGACCTTAGCAGTTTGGGAAATCCGCCTGGCAACTAGCGCTCAGCGGTCTAGTCCTTTATTTGTAAATCTGCCAGCAGCCTGGAAGAGGGCCGAGCAGACCATGCAGTGCAGTGGCCCTTGGAACAGCAGAGGTGAGGCTGGGTCCAGAAAAGGCTTTTCTCCAAAACACCTGCAGTGTGTTTGGCCAAGCTTTTATGTCGAGTCGAGAACAGACTGCGATGAAAGAGGCACAGAGAACAAAAGAGCAGAGCGTTGCCGAACATGAAAAACGCCATTAGCGGGTGAAGAAGCCCGTGGGTAGGCCAAATAGTGGCCAGGAAGTAACTGACTTACCAAGGTGGCTATGAGGACAACAGTGAGGAGGCGTAAGTGCTCCCGCACACCCGGCAAGTTATCTGTGAAACGAGTAAGAGGAACCGAGAGTGGTACTCTCAGCATCAAAGCGTATCGCAAAACCACAGAGAGTAAGTCAGCCCGAGGCCGGTGCCGGTGGAATAAACAGACAGACGAGTCATGGAAGTCCTGGTTGCAAACCAGTAGGTTGTTCAGTGACTCCTGCTTGAACACTTGGCTTTCCGTCATAAAATAAAAAACGCATACGTATATACGCGCATGCCACTCCCTACCTCACACCATACTCAAGTTCCAGGTGCGTTAAGTATTTCAACATTAAAGTAGGATTTTCAAACCTAATTACAGGCTCAGAAGTTGTAGAGGCAACTATTCTATTTGCATAAATACTGGATGGTGATAGACAAGGTAAAAACATAGTTAAAATATAGGTGGGAAGCATGTAGAAAATGCAACAGTGGTTCATCTTAGCAGGTAAGAAAAATCATCACCCGAAAAGAAAAACAAGAAGGCTAGGAACAGGCAACTCACACAAAAAAGGAAGGCTCTGAAAAGATTTGTATTCTCCCTAATCAAGATGTGGATTGAAACTGGTTCCTTTTCAGTTTCTAGACTGGCAAAGATCAGCCTGTGAATTTGTTGGGAAAGGACACTTAAAATTCTTGGCAGTAATGTAAATTCAAGTAACTCCAGAGAGTAAGTTGGCCTTATCTATTGGTGTTTAATTAAGATAAGTTTTTTGAGAGGCAGATAGACAGTTTCTAAGTATTGCTTTACTCCCAGGTGCCCACAATGGTCAGGGTGGAACCAGGACCAGGCTGGGGATGAAACTGGGATGCAGGAACTCAATCCAAGTCTTCCACATGGATGCCAGGAATCCAGTTGAGCCATCACAGCTGCCTCCTAGGGTCTGTGTTAGCTAGAAGCTGGAGTTAAGAGCCAGAGCTGGGTATTGAACCCAGGTACTCTAGCATGGGACATGTATGTCTCAGCTGTTAGGATAAACTCTTGTCTGCCCATCTGTCTGCATATTAAATATGCATGCCTCTTGACTCATCAGTTCTAGTTCAGGAGTTAGAACATAGGAAAATACTCACTGTGGCATTGTAATACAAAAACACTGTAAACAAGCTAAATACGCAATTGTTAAATGGATATATCCACAGAATATTGTGTGTATTGTCAGTAAAGAGAATGGGGTAGACTTGTATGAAGTGATGGGAAAATAAGTCCATCATATATAAAGTGGCAGAAGCAAATTGCAAGGTGGTATATATGCACTTTGATTGTCATGTGTAGGCACTTTTTGAAACCATTGGTAGGTTCATCTGTGTGTGTATATAAATGTTAGTTGTATGTGTGTATACATATATATATTAATAACATACTTCAAACAATGTTGGAAGGAATAGCCCCCAAATGCTTAGTAGTGGTCACCTCTAGAGACAGACACTGTTAAGCCCAGAGCATGAGCTGGGGTTGCTTTTCTACATTTGCCCATATGATTTGAATTCTTTCCTTTGGGGGTGTTTTACACTTTGAGTTTGAGAAGATGCTGGGAGAGATCTGCCCTGGGACACCTTCTTTCCTCTGTCTCACCCGTGTCCTTGACCCTATGGGCTGCTCAGCCTCGTTCTGTCCATTCACAGGGATCATCTGGTGCCAGATCTTGGAGGGCCACCTGGAAGAGGCAGAGCACCAGCTGGAATTCCTGAAGGAGGTGCATCAGTCCCTAGGGAAGTCGAAGGTCAGCACTCCCGGGGGCATGGAGGGCTCCAGGGTCGTGTCCCCTGCGCTCTTCCCACTGCCGAGGTGGCCTGCGCCTCCACTTTGCCCCTGAGACTCCGGCCTCGCCTCTGCAGGTGCTGGTTTTCCTTCAAGCTCTTCTGGCCTCCAGGAAGAACAAGGGGGAGCAGGAGGTCACGGCGCTGCTCCAGGAGGCCCTCAAGCTCCACTTCTGCAGCATGCACTGCCTCCCCATGAGTTGCAACTACTTTGAAAAGCTGGACCCGCTCTTCCTGGTCTGCGTGGCCAAGGAGTACTTGCTCTTCTGCCCTAAGCAGGTTAGGGGAAGGTCCGTCTTCACGGCAGGGCTTTGAGGTGCAGGTTTGGATAGGGCACAGGCCCCCCGCTGGAGTGGGGCTGGGGTGGGGGAAGCCAGTGCTTTTCAAACTTGAACGTGCAGCACACGGGTCACCTGGGAGGTGGTGGTTCCAGTGCAAATGTTGACTGTGACAGCCTCGCAGCCCTGACAAGCTCCCAGGCGATGCTGCTGCTGCTGGCCCAGGGAGCACACTTGGACGAGGAGGGTGTGGGCCCCTGCCCTGCCTTTACCCTGGACTAGAACTTGGCTCCCCATTTTCCCAGAGCCTTCTAAGTTATGTGTTCATCTTGACTTGCTCGTGCCACTTTCTAGGCCAGTTAAGGTCCCTTGTGGACAAGGACTGTATTTTCATGCGTCCTGGTAGCCCCTCCATGCCTCACAGCGCGTCGTTCAGCAGGTATCTGCTGGGTGCTGTTCCCTGTGCCAGACATCACCCTGGGTACCAGGGAGACAAGAGTGAGCAAAACAGCGTCCCCGTTCTCTGGAGCTCATGCTCTAGGAAGAGCAGGTCTTAAACTAGTGTGGGATAAAGCAGGAGCGCTGCCTTGTGAGTGTCTCAGAGCAGGCAGACCACACAGCCGGTCCCCTGTGCTCCTGCAGCCCCGGGCACCCGGCCAGATCGTGGCTCCCCTTCTTAAGCAAGTCACCATGATCTTGGCTCCAGTGGTCAAAGCAGCACCAGCTCTGCTCGACTCCATGTATGTGATGGCTCAGGTCAAGTATCTCTCAGGTAAGCCAGTGGATCCTGGAGACCTGGCAGGGTCATGTCTTCTCACAGCCCTCTTCGTCTGCTCAGGCACCTGCTGAGGTTTCTGTTCGCTCACCCCCAGATCCCCGCCCACAAGATGTGTACACAGGCTCCCTGCCTGGCATACGTTAAACACACACTGCACAGAGGCACCATGGGCCTCTCACCAGGCCTGCCTGCTCCTTCCAGCTTCCAGTCCCCCAGGGATCTTCTGACCTGCACCAGCAGGGGTCTCTCCCATCCGGGCCATTTTTGGATGACTAACTTGATCTGTGCAGGTTATAGTTATTGAACTTGGATAAAGTAGTACTCAAAATAGGCAAAAATTCTCTCACAGAGCTTGCCTTTTATTTCTATTTATTTATTTTAAATCTTTTTTTTTATCCAGGGCCACTGCTGTGGCATAGTAGGTTAAGCATCCGCGTGCAACACTGGCATCTCATATGGGCGCCAGTTCAAGTCCTTGTCCCTCCACTTCCGATCCAGCTCTCTGCTGTGGCCTGGGAAAGCAGTAGAAGATGGCCTAAGTGTGTGGACCCCTGCACTGTGTGGGAGATCTGGAGGAAGCTCCTGGCTCTGGATCTGCCCAGCTCCAGCCTTTGTGGCCATTTGGGGAGTGAACCAGTAGATGAAAGACCTCTCTCTCTCTCTCTCTGTCTCTCCCTCTCTAACTCAGCCTCTCAAGTAAATAAGTCATTTATTTATTTGAAAGGCAGAAAGATAGACAAAGATCTCCCACTTCATTTCACAAATGCCCACTATAGTCTGGACTGGAATAGGGCTAGGACAGGTCAAAACCAGAAGCCTGGGGTTCCATCTGGGTCTCCCACATGGGTGCCAGGTATCCAAGTGTTGAGCTGTCACCTGCTGCCTCCCAGGGTGTACATTAGCAGGAAGCTGGAGTTGGGAGCGCTGCTGGGACCCAAACCCTGTCTGTCCCACCCCAGGCTGCTCTGGTGTCCTGAGGGCCTCCAAGGATCCAGAGTCCAGTAGCCATGTCTGCCCTTCAGCACTGCACTGTGTGGGTTGCCCTGTGCTGAGAGCTTCCCCGTCTTCATCCCCCCCCCCCCCCCGCTCATCCGGGTGCTAGTCTGCCCACAACCTCGAGGTCTCCTGGGGACAAGGCCGGGAAGGGAGGACTGTAGCCAGCAGATCTGGGGCCAAAGCACAGCCTCTTGCTGCTTAGGTTGCCATGGTGACCTCTTCGCATTTCCACAGCTCACAGGGAAGGAGCAGGGAGTTAGGGACCTGGCAGCAGGGTTTGCCCCACCCACCAGGTTATGGACCCCAAGCAGAAGCTGCTGAGGGACACAGCTGCAGAGAAAAGGGGGGCTCGCCTAGCCTCACATCGCACTGCACACCCAGGCCGCTGCCACCGCCCCAGAAACACCAGCCTGGCAGGCGTCTCGGCCCCTGGTGCCTTTGGGCTCAGAGCTTTGAAGGGCCTGCCTTGGAATGCTCACCTCATCCCCTGCAAGCAGAGTGCCCTAGGCCTCCCATCTCACAGATAAGGACAGATGTCAATCAGACATGCTGAAGTCCTTTACGTGTGGCACATAGAACAGGTGCTTCATACACCGTGGCTGTTGCTATTGCCGTTGTTATTAGGTTTGTTCTGCTCTTCCGTGTGGGAATTGAAATGTGTGTGGTCCCTGGAGCTTCCAGGTAGAACAGCAAAGTGACTTAGCCAACTCGCCGAGGGCTGCAGGGACCAGCGGGGTGTTACACCTGAGTTGTTGGGTTTCCTGGCTTTTGTCAGAGTCAAGGCAGGGAACTCTTGAGTGAGGCAGAAGAAAGCCCAGTCCAGTGCCCAGCGTGGCTGTTTCTGAGTAACAACTTGAACTTCATTCTGCCTCCAAGGACCCCCACTTGGAGAGGTTTATTTGTGATTCCTAGGAAAGCTGGAGAATGCCCACAGCACCCTGAAGTATTGCCTGGAGCTGGACCCCACCTTTGTGGATTCCTACCTCCTCATGGCTCAGATCTACCTGGCTCAAGGCAACTTTGCCATGTGCTTCCACAGCTTGGAGCTGGGCGTCAGCCACAACTTCCAGGTGGGGTTCCTCTGGGCCCTGTGCCTTCTCAGCACCCAAAAGCCCAGCTGGCTGCAGCCCCTGCCCACCCCAGGGTCCCCCTGCTTCCCTCTGTCTCTCTTGCTGGCCTGAAGGGCAGGGGTAGGCTCCTGGGGCTCGTGGGGCTTTCTCCATGGCTGCTTTTCTTGCAGCCACAGTGGCAAACTGGAGCCCTCACTGTGCTGTGCTCCTGCTAGGTTCGAGACCACCCCCTCTACCACTTCATCAAGGCCAGGGCACTCAACAAGTCCGGAGACCACACAGAGGCCATCAAGACACTGAAAATGATCATGAAGCTGCCCACTGTGAAGGTGGAAGAAGGCAAGAAGTTCCGGGGGCACCCCGTGCAGCCCAGCGAGCGGGTGTCCATCCTGCTGGAACTGGCAGATGCCCTCCGGCTGAACGGGGAGCTGGTAGGCAATGGCATGCTCTTTTCCCTTGGGTGTGGGGCATGTTGGAGGCCAAGGTGGGCCTGCGAACCCAGCTCTGGTTCTGCCAAGCGTCTACTTGTGCTGGTATTTGAGCCTTTGCCGCTTGGGGAGCGTGGGCCTTCTCTGCCTCCACGGCTTGTGGCTCCCCTTGCCCTCAAGATAAGTTCCCAGCCCAGTGGATCCTGTGTGATCTGCTCTCTGGCTTGCTCACCGTCCCTGTGAAGATCTCAAGGAGGCAGGCCCGGCAGGGCCACCAGCAGCGCTTGTGCAGACTGGATACTGCACAGCTGCAATGCCAGTCACATCATGATCTCTAAGAACTATGTCCCCTGGGAGTATTGCAGTGCACAACATGCTTAACTGTATGAGACAGCTCCAGGGCCTAGGAGAGCCCAGGTGGGCAGAGCAGGAAGAACCTGGGCATCCCCAGCTGGTCCGTGGAGGCCGTGAGGAACACGGAGGCGGGGACAAGGCCTGGGGCCAGGGCTGGATTCTGCGTGTTTCCTTGGCCTCACTAGCTGCTGGCCTCAGCACCTTGTGGGAGGGGCCTTGTCCAGGACCCTTCTGTGATCCAGCAGTACTGGGACCTGCAACCTTCTCCTGGGATGCGCTGGGGGAGAGAGAGAGAGATTTAGCATCTTCCTTAAAGATGGGAAACGTGTATTTTCCTTCCTTAAGTCTTATAAAAAGGAACAAAAGAATTAAAAGTAGAGAAGGACTCTCCCTCTGTAACAAAATGAGGGAACAGCTGTGTGCAGGAGGAGTTGATTCACACAGTCACTGATTCGGTCCCTAGTTCCCGAGGATCTCCCATCCGCCAGGCATCATGACGGGGGCTGGGGACAAAGGTGAGCAAGCCAGTGAGGAGCCCTCTGCTCCCAGAAGTTACCCTGGGCCGCAGCATGAGAAAGCAGGTGCTGGGCCAGGGAGCCTGAGCTGCCTGCGTGGGCTTGGAGCCTTCTCAGCAGGCGATGTGGCCGAGGCACGGGAAAAGCAGGGGCGTTCCTGGAGGAACCCAGTCCCACCCCCGGAGAAGGGCAGGGCTGCTGGACGACAGCCAGCCCGGGGCGTTGTCAAAGAGGAACCGAAAGGAGTCGGCGAAAAGCCCGAGACTCACATCTGTGATAATGAAATGAAGCAACTGTACCTATTACATTAAAATGACATTTGTTTTCAACAAAGAATGGAACCCCTGCTCTCTGCACTCAAAAAACTGGAGAGCTCAGAGTGAAAGTGAAAAGATGGCCCGCCTGGCCAGCAGTGGAGGGGCAGGCTCAAGGCCCAGAGAGGAACCTGATAGGACTCCACTGACAGACCCTCAGCTGGAAAAAGTCTTTGACCAAAAGCAGGAAAGTGCAAGGAGATGGACTCTGGGCCTTACAGAGAGGGAGACTGTCAGCGGGTTTTGAGGGCCAACGAATAATCAGGTTGTTATACAGCGGGGGGTTCCCGTACCCGAAGCTAGTCGGGCATCGTCTCCTGTCGTCTGGAACAGTGGCCATGAACTTGAAAAGGATTTTCTGCCTCCAGGGCTGCTCTGCTCTGCAGACCGTCTTATCCTTGACTTCTGTGTGCCAAGGCTGAGCCCAGCTCTGTCTCCATGTTTTGTGGGGATTTTTTTTTTTTAATGGTTGATGTATTGATTCGAAAGAGTAACAGAGAAAAAGAGATCTTCCATCCACTGGTTTATTCCCCAAATGGCTGCAACAGCTAGGCCTGGGCCAGGCTAAAGCCAGGAGTTTCATCCGGGTCTCCCACGTGGCTGCAAGGCCCCAAAGTGTTCGACCATCTTCTGCTACCTTCCCAGGCACATTAGCGGGGAGCTGGATTGGAAGTGGAGCAGCCAGGACCCAAACCGGCCCTCATGGGATGCCAGCACTGCAGGCAACAGCTTTACCTGCTATACCACAACACCAACCCTTATGTGGTGTTTTTGTTTTCTGGGGGCCAGCTTTGTGGCACAGTGGGTCAAGCCATTACCTGCAATGCTGGCAACTCCTATGGGCGCTGGTTGGAGCCCTGGCTACTCTACTTCTGATCCAGTTCCCTGCTAATATACCTGGGAAGGCAGTGGAGGATGGCCCAAGTGCTTGGCCCCTGCACCTATATGGAAGACCCAGAAGAAGCCTCTGGCTCCTGGCTTCAGCCTTGCCCAGCCCTGGCCTTTGTTGCCATTTGAGGAGTGGATCAGCAGATGGAAGATCTCTGTCTCTCCCTCTTTCTCTCTGTAACTCTGCCTTTCAAATAAATAAGTCTTTAAAAAAATAATTTTCTGGGCAGGCACTGTGACCAGCAGGTTAGGCCTCTGCTTGGGATGCCCACATCCCGTATCAGAGCGCTGAGCTGAGTCCCGTCTGCTCTGCTCCTGCTCCAGCTGAACAGATGACGGCTCCAGTATTTGTGTCCCTGCCTCCCACATGAGAGACCCAGATGGAGTTCCTGACTCCTGACTTCAGCTTGACCCAGCTCTGCCTGTTGTGGGCATTTGGGGAGTGAACCAGAGGATAGACGGTTTCTCTCTCTTTCTCTCCCCATCCTGTTTTCTGTCATACTGCTTTTCAAATACATAAATCTTTTTAAAAAGTTTATTCTACTTGAAATGCCACATGAGAGCAAAAGAGAGAGAGAGAGGTCAGTTTTCCGTCTACTCGTTTACTCCCCAAATGGCTGCAATGGCCGAAAGCAGACCAGGCTGAAGCCTGGAGTTTGCAGTTCCTTCTGGGTCTCCCACATGAGTGGCAGGGATCTCAGGACTTGGGCCATCTGCTGCTGCTTTCCCAGGTGCATTAGCAGAGAGCTAGACTGGAAGGGAAGCAGCCAGGACTCAAACTAGCTCTCCGATATGAGATGCTGGCATCAAAAACAGTGGCATTTCCCACGGCACCACAACACCAGCCTGTAAACATTTTATTTATGTATTTTAAAACTTAATTTATTTATCTGAAAGAGTTACAGAGAGAGAAGGGGATAAACAGAGAAAGAATTCTTGTATCCATTGGTTTATTCCCCAGATGGCTGCAACGGTTGGGGCTGGGCCAGGCCAAAGCTAGGAACCCACAGTTCCATCCGGGTCTCCCATGTGGGTGACAGGGGCCCAAGTACTTGGGCCATTCTCTGCTGCCTTCCCGGGCACATTAGCAGAGAGCTGGATTGGAAGCAGAGCAGCTGGGACTTGAGCCGGTACTCGGATAGGAGAAACAGTGTCACAGCTAGAGGCTTAACCTGCCGTGCCACATCGACAACCCTAAGTAAACATTTTTAAAAAGTTATTTAATTTCATTGTATTTGAAAGGCAGGAAGGCAGAGAGAGATCGTCCACCTGTTGTTTCACTCACCAAATGCCTGCAACACCCAGGGCAGAGCCAAGGCTCGGCCAGCCCCAAGCCAGGAGCCGAGAACTCCATTCAGGTCTCCGGTGTGGGTGGCAGGGACCCAAGTACTTGAGCCATCCCTGCTGCCTCCCTGGGTGTGCGTTAGCAAGAAGCTGAATCAGAAACGGAGGAGCTGGGACTTGAGCCAGGAACTCTGATAGGAATTGCGAGTCCCGAGCAGTGAGCCATCTTCCCCATGTTGCTCCTCCCCCAGGGCAGGAGCGGGAAGGAGGATCGCTTTTAGTTTCCCAGGAGGGGCATTAAGTGCCGTCAGCCCACCTGTAGCAGACGATGCTACATGGAGGGTCTGTTTGATTCCCGTGACTTAGCACGAGGCCACCAAGGTCATACAGGATGCCATACACGAGTTCAGCGGCACGCCGGAGGAGATGCGCATCACCATCGCCAACGCGGACCTGGCCCTGAGCAAGGGCAACGCGGACATGGCACTGAGCATGCTGAGGAACATCACGCCCAAGCAGCCCTGCTACATGGAAGCCAAGGAGAAGATGGCCGACATCTACCTGCGCACCCACAAAGACAGGAGCCTCTACATCGGCTGCTACCGGTGAGCCCCGCAGGCAGCGCGGGGAGAGCCTGTCCCGAGCTATCTAGGATCTTCAGCTCGGGTGTCCTGCATGTGTCTGCGGAGTTGGTTTGCTGAAAGCCTGGGCTTTCTCACGGGTTAGGATTTGAGCGCGCTGGGTCAGTGCACCCTGCTCACGGGACACAGAATTGAATGGCTGCCTCCCCCCCCCCCCCCGCTTCCCCTACCCCTTGCGTGGAAGCCTGTGGGCCTGGCACCCAGAGCAGATGCCAAGGAACTGTGAGGTCACAGACCTCCGCCCTGCCGCTGGCTCTGCCTGACCTTGGAGTGCCAGTGACTCGGCTGCGACCAGTGTCCGAGGTGGCTGCGGGTGGAGAGCCACGGTCTCTGCAGGACTGGTGCTGGAACCCTGAGGGTGCCTTCCGGGCACTTCCTACAGGCAAAACACCTGGGCGATTTCTGAAGGGTTGGGGGGTGCTGGGGAAGAAGGGGCATCTCGGTCCCCTGATCGGAGGCCTGTGGACGACAGGGGGCGTGGTCAGACTGGAGCTTCAGAAAGAGCAGCCTGGCTGCCTCCTAGGGAGGGCTTGGAAAGGGGAGGAGTGGGGATAGGAGGGACGCGGGCGTGGGGCTCCAGCCCTTGCCACACGACAGTGGAGAGGGCCCAGCTCAGGGAGCCAGCACGGGGCCTCGCGCACTGGGCTTTCTGAGGTGTTGGATGACAGAGGCCGCTGGCAAGAGGAGGTTACAGACTCAGAGCGATGAAGATATCCGCAGCACACCAGTGTCAGTTTTGCGGATAGGAAGTCATAGTTACTGGGTGTGAACAGTGCACGGTAAAGTGAGGAGAGCATTACAGGAGAAGTAGGGGGTGTTGCTGGAGGACTTTATGGATGGGAGGGGGTTTCCATTTATCTTCCTTTTAAAACTTCTACGTGTATTTTTCAAAATTTAGTGCACTTATAAAAATGGTGCATATTTCTGGGGTGCTACGGCATGTTTGCTGCATGTACAGGTATGTGCATATATACATCACATAATGGCCCATCAGGGGAAATACGCGCATCTCTGCAGATGTTTGCCAAGAAATCCTAACTCCTGTCTCCTAGGCAAAAAAGAGAAACACATAGTTAATTATCTGTACTGACCCTACCGTACAGCATAACCCCAGAACTTCTTACTCCTGTCTAGCTGCAACCTAGCAGCCACCCATTGGTCTGTCCTTACCCCTCCCTCCCTGAGTCTTGCCCCAGCCCCTGGTAACCACCATTAGATTTTTAACTTCTGTAAGCTTTCGAGTTGGGGGAGAGGGAGGGATGGAGGAAGGGAGGGAGGGAGATACTCTTCTACCCACTGGTTCATTCCCCAGATGGCCAGCTGGGGCTGGAACTGGGCCAGGCCCAAGCCAGGAGCTTCCTCCAGGTCTCCCATGTGGGTGCAGGGGCCCAAGTACTTGGGCCTTTTTCTGCTTTCTCCGGTGCATTATCAGGGAGCTGGTTCACAATTAGAGCTGTTGGGACTCGAACTGGGCCCCATATGGGCTGCTGATGCTGCAGACGGCAGCTTAACCCGCTACGCCACAGTGCCAGCCCCTCGATTCCTCTTGCAGTGAGCTCTGTGAACACCTGCCTGGCCCCCACTCCAGCCTGCTGCTGGGCGATGCTTTCATGAGCATTCAGCAGGTGAGTGAGGGGCTCACAGTCTCACCAAATGCTCCCAGCCTCACTCCTCCCACGGGAGAGGAGAAAGACCCCCAGACACTTTCCCCACCAGCCCGAGAAGGCCCTGGAAGTCTACCACGAGGCCTGTAGAAAGAACCCGCTGGACGCCTCCCTGGTCAGCAGGACCGGACAAGCGTACATGAAGACGCACCAGTACACCAAGGTCGGGCTGGGCCGGGGTGGGCCCTGGTGGGGAGGGCCAGCCCAGCAGAGGAGGTGGAGGAGGGTGCAGCAGTGGGGGGACCTTGATGGGAGGAGCACGATGCCAGGCGCTTGGGCAGACCCGGACCTAAGGCCAGCATTTCCTGTGTGCACCAAGGCGGTTAATTACTACGAGGCCGCGCGCCATATAAGTGGACAGGACTCTGTGTGCCGCCACCTGGCTGAGCTGCTGCTGAAGCTGAAGAAGTTCAGCAGAGCAGAAGAAGTTCTGAAGCAGGCCCTGGCACGGGACGGCGGTGAGACAGCATTCCAACCCGCTTCCAGCCCTTGGAGCGGGCGCGCTGTCCCACATCTGCGGTGGCTGAGCCCCGCCCTTCCCACCTTGCCAGCCAACCAGGGGCCAGGGAACACTAACTCGAGTTTCCGTTTAGCAGCCACAGACCTCCCATCCATGATGAAGGATGTTGAGTACTTGCTTTTGCTGGTGAAAGTATACAAGAGCCATAAGAAAGAAGACGTCTTGGAAACTCTGAACAAGGTAATGGCCGGGTGGACGGGTGGACTGCAGCTCTTCACCTGCCAGTTCCTGATGGGGGGCTGCAGGACTGGAAGGCCCCGGACCTCCTCTTCGAAAGAGGACACCTAGGTTACGCCTCTGACCTTCCACTTACTCCCCGTGCTTATTCTTCCAGTGTCAGTGAGCCAAAGTGCTCTGGGGTGGGGAGTCCAGGAAGTAAGGTGGTGGTGATAACAGTGATAATAACAGTAGCTCCTGTGCATCGAAAGTTCCATGCCAGGCTTTTTGCTTTCTTGCTTCATTCTCACAGTAGCCCTTCGAGTTTACACTGTGACATTCCCATCTAACACATGAACCTCAAAGAGGTTAAGAAATTGTGCCCAGCATCAAGTACCAGCAAGTGGTGGAGCTGAGGTCAGAGCTGGGTCTGGTTTGTCCAACCCACGATCTTTCCACGCAGGGCTGCCCCTGACCCTGGAGCCCTTGGCATTCCTGCCATACCTTCCTCACTTTGCCCACCCAAGGGGATATTGCTGGGATGTGGTTAGGGCGGCAGAGAGAGGTCCTCCTCCTGACCCCATGCGGTCTTCTCTCCCTGCCTCTCACTGGGTTCCCATGCACACCCAGCTGCTGCAGCTTAACCCCAGCATCTTCATGTCCTCTCGCTGTCTACGTACCTGATCATTTTCTGCCATGGGTATTTGTGGGGCCGCCTAAGATTCCCAGCAAGGCAACACACAAACGTGTGGGGCACCTACCATGTGCTTGTTCTAGCCTGTAGGGCAGCCAAAGCAAATGAGAGACAAGATGTGATGGAGGAGGAGGTAAACAGGTCAGTGTGATAGAGTGTCTTGTTCAGCCCTTGCCTCTGCTGCTGTCCCCAGGGACATGCTAGCCTGCCTCCTGTGTACCCAGCAGGTGGCCTTGCCTGTCCAGAACAACCCACATTTGTCCAATGGAATTGCACTTTCTAACACTGTGACTCTGGAAAAAGAGCTTGGAATTTTCTCAAGTGGCACATCAAGCCCTAGGTTTGTTTATTTATTTGAAAGAGTTACAAAGAGACAGAGGGAGGTCTTCCATCCATTGGTTCACTCCTTCCAAATGGCCGCAATGGTCGGAGCTGCGCCAATCTGAAGTCAGGAGCCTGGAGCTTCTTCCCGGTCTCCCATGTGGTTCAGGGGCCCAAGCACTTGGGCCATCCTCTGCTGCTTTCCCAGGCCATAGCAGAGAGCTGGATCAGAAGTGGAGCATCCGGGACTCAAACCGGCGCCCACATGCTATGCTGGCACTACTGGTGATTGCGTTTACTCACTACACCACATTGTCGGCCCTGCCCTGGGTTTCTGATCCTGGCTTTGTTGGCTTTCCAAGGCCTTTGGCTTCCAGTCTCGGATACTGAAGCGCATTCCTCTGGAGCAGCCGGAAGAGATGCCTGCCCAGAAGCAGCTGGCAGCCTCCATCTGCATCCAGTTGGGCGAGCACTACCTGGCAGAGAAGGAGTACACCAAGGCGGCGCAGTCTTACAAGGAGGCGCTCTCCTACTCTCCCGCGGACACCCAGGTGGCTGGCCCTCACAGCTAGGCCCTGTCCCCGCCATGGGGCACAGCGTCTTGCTGAGCTCCCTCGCCTACACAGGGGCCCTGCCTGAGGAGCTGCCGGTAGAGGCCCAGGGAGGCCAACAGCAGCTCCTGGGGTGAGCGTCCTGCTCCAGCTGACCCCGGCCCTCACCTGTCGCAGCTCCCGAAGCAAGGCGGAGCAGGCTCACTCTGGACGGCTATGTGGGGAAGGCGTTTTCGAAGGTCGTGTTAGTCTGACATTTCCAGGTCTCCCTGGGAAGGTAGGGGGTGGGGGAGGATGAGAGAGGCTGCGGCTGCCAGGGCTCAGCTTCCCGGGGTCATGGAGCCGTGAGGGAGGAGTGGCTTCAGATGAGGGGACAGTGGCTGGAAGCGCTTAGTGACAGATTGTTCACTTTATATTCACTCCGTAAACAGATACCTAACATGCACCAGGAACTGGTGCTGGGCCTTGGAGATACAGTGGGACAAGATGTGTTCGCTGCCCACAGGTGGCCCCCGGGGCAGGGGCACCCAGAGGAGCACATGGTGTGGTTCTAATACCAGGCAGTGTCCTGACGCTGGAGGATCTGGGTCTCAGAGCCTGAGGCTCAGATCGCTCCTGGAGGCCGAGCCGAGGCTCGAGGATGAGTATGGGTTGGGTGGTGGCACCCGTGGGGTGACTGGCGTTCTTACTGGGGGCAGAAACAGGAGGACCAGCGACATTATCCTGGGGAACTTTGAGGCGTGGCCATTAGCATTTGGGTATAGGGAAATGAGCTGAGGACATTCCCAGGTTTGTCCACAGTGTTCCCTGGTGAGTCTATGACACCAGGCCTTCTCCCAGGTGATGCTGGAGCTGGCGCGGATCCACCTGCTTCAGGGGAACCTGGATTTGTGCGAGCAGTACTGTGCCACCCCCCTGCAGACGGAGCAGGCCCCCGAGACTGCTGTGGTAGGAGGCCCCTGAACCCCCTCGTCCCCGCTCCGCAGGGTCCCTGTGACCAGGCGCAGGCTGCCTGCCAGTGCCATGTCCTCACAAGCCTGGCTGACCCCTCTCCTAGGGGCTGTCAGTGAAGACTCCAGGCTGCACCTGCTCTGCCCTACAGCCTGGAGAAGCAGGCTGACCAGTAGGGGGCAGCAGCAACCTCCCGGGTCTGAGGGGAAAGGGTGAGGTTGATTCACTCCAGGGGAAACCACACCCACTGTAGGTGAAGGTGAGGGCGGGACAGGTTCCTGCCTTTTTCCTCCCAGTCACCCAGACTTCTTGTGGGGTCCCTGCAGGGTGGGGTGAGCCTAAGTGGGGAGGCTGGCTCTGTAGGTTAAGGCCTGGCGGGACTCTACAACTGGCCTCACCTTCCTTCGCCCTTCCATCCTCAGCCCAGCCCCACCCCCCACGTATCCCCTTCCCCAGGTGGAGCCCACCTTCTGGCCCGTCCTGTGACGTTTTCCCCACAGCCTGGGGGGGGGGGGGGCTGCCTTGCAGTCCTTTTTGACCTTCCCTCCTTCCCGTCCCCGCCCCCACATCCTCACACGCATGCACGCTGCTGTCAGCAATCCCACAGCCTTGTGTGTCTTCTGCTAGATCCTGGCTGACCTGATGTTTAGAAAACAGAAATACGAAGCAGCCATCAGTCTCTACCGCCAAGTCCTGGAGAGAACGCCAGGTAACTAGTTTACTTAGCCTGTTGTGACTGCCCACACGGGTTCCCACCGAGCCAGGGCCGCTCTCCGGGAGAAGGGTGGGCCCTCTCCCCTCCTTCCTGACTGGGCAGAGGAAGCCCCTTCCTCTCTGATTGTTCCCAGAGAAGCAGGAAACTGATAAAGACCCAATGGAACGTGCCGGCCCTTTCCAGGTCCAAGGGGCCAGTTCCTGGTCCCAGGCACTTGGCACTGGACCCAGGACAGCCTGTGTGTCCCCGAGTCGCAGCCACTCGGGCTTCGCCCAGTCCCCTGCTGAAGTCACAGCCCCCTGCAGAGAATGAGAAACTCCCCTGGCCAAGTAGCTCCATTCCCACCGAGGTTCAGGCTGGAGCCTGGCTGGCGCACAGCACCATGCAGCCATGAAACTTGCAGGTCCCGGCGGCCAGGACTGTGGGGCCAGGCTGCCTGGCTCTGAACCCTGGTCAGTCACGTCCTGGCAGTGGAAACTTTGGGAAATCACTCTGTGGCCCAGGTCCTCTTGTGTAGAACAGGGGCCGGGAGAGTACCCGCCCCATCCTATAGTTAACACGTGCTGCGTAGGTGTTAGCTGCTGTTCTGACTACGTGGAAGCATTATCGTTATTCATTCAACCCTAGAGACCACAGAAGCACAGCGCTGTTGCAGTGTCCCCTTGCTCACTGGGCCCACGTGGGCAAGCGTCTCCTGGGTCTTCGAAGGGACCCAGCACCCCCCTTCTTCTCTCCACAGAGGCCACGGGATCCCCATAGGGTTCAGCTATTGGCTCTCACAGCCTGGAGATGTCTGTTCTTGTTTTAGACAATTTTTCGGTATTGGATAAATTGATTGACCTGCTACGAAGAAGCGGCAAACTTGAAGACGCGCCTGCCTTCTTTGAGTTAAGCACGAGAGTGTCCAGCCAGATGCCTCTGGAGCCGGGGTTCAACTACTGCAGAGGCATCTACTGCTGGTGAGTTGGGGGGCAGCTGTGTGCAGGGCAGACGAGGCTGTGGCTTAGCGGAAGGAAGCAGACAGCCTCTGGACCCGGAGCCCCAAGGCAAGTGATCCACCCCCCAGAGCGTCCCGTGTACTCCCCCTCTCCCTGATTCTTGGTGCTTCCTGCATGGCAGGCACAAAGGACAGCCCAACGAAGCCTTGAAGTTCCTAAACAAAGCGCGCAAGGACAGCACTTGGGGCCAGAGAGCCACCTGCTACATGGTGCAAATCTGTCTGAACCCAGACAAGGGGATTATGGGTGGAGAGACTTTGGAGAACCAGTCTGAGAGCAAGTAAGGGTCTGCGGGGAGCGAGGCAGGGCCCCGGGGGAGGCAGGGAGAGCCTTTGACCCCTGGGTGGAGGCCAGGGGAGGGCCACATGGGCAGGCTGTGCGTCCCACGCCCCGCAGCGCTGCCGACCAGGAGTCAGAGCAGCACGGCTTGCGCACGGCCATGAAGCTGCTGTTGGAGCTGTGCCCGAGCTCGGCCCTGGACCACATCCAGCTGCAGCTGCTGCAGAACCTCTGCCTGCTGGCCACCCGGGAGAAAGCCAACATACAGGCGGCGCTGAGCACCTTCATCAAGATAGCCAAGGCCAAGGTGCGGCAGCTGGCGGGGACGGGCGGGCGTTGGGGCAGGGGCCACAGGGAGGGCCGAGGCATGCCTACCTCACTCGGCATCTCGTCCACAGAGGGACAGCGTCCCCGCCCTGCTGGCCATGGCGCAGGCCTACATGCTGCTGAAGCAGGTCCCCAAGGCGCGCACGCAGCTGAAGCGCCTGGCCAAGGTCCCCTGGGTGCTGCCCGAGGCCGAGGACCTGGAGAAGAGCTGGCTCCTGCTGGCCGACATCTACTGCCAGAGCGGCAAGTTCGACCTGGCCTCGGAGCTGCTGCGGCGTTGTGTGCAGTACAACAAGGCGAGGGGCTCCCTGGGTTGGGCCAGCTGGAGGGGGGCAGGCTGCGGGGCACCGGGAAGGGCTGGAGGGCCTCAGGAATGGGGCAGGCTGCGGGGCACCCAGAAGGGCTGGAGGGCCTCAGGAATGGGGCAGGCTGCGGGGCACCGGGAAGGGTTGGAGGGCCTCAGGAATGGGGCAGGCTGCGGGGCACCGGGAAGGGCTGGAGGGCCTCAGGAATGGGGCAGGCTGTGGGGCACCGGGAAGGGCTGGAGGGCCTCAGGAATGGGGCAGGCTGCGGGGCACCGGGAAGGGCTGGAGGGCCTCAGGAATGGGGCAGGCTGCGGGGCACCCAGAAGGGCTGGAGGGCCTCAGGAATGGGGCAGGCTGCGGGGCACCCGGAAGGGCTGGAGGACCTCAGGAATGGGGGAGACCGTGGGGAGGAGCCCAGCGGGAAGAGTGGGAGCAAGAGAGACACAGGGGAGACAGAGCAGGACGGGAACAGGTGACGGCGTGAGGCTGGAGGCACGCAGGGACCGTAGTGGGGGATGCGGAACACAAGGGGAGTGCAGGGCTTAGGACGGGCAGAGGGGCCTTCCGGGGTCACAGTGCAATGCCAACGGGAACAGGGAGGACAGGAGGGCTGAGCTGAAGGGCTGTGGTGGGGGAGGGGTACGCAGTTCACCCCCTGCAGGGTTGGGGTGCGCCTGGTTCCCTGAGCAGTTTGAGTGGACACAGCTCCCCACCATCGCCCGTGCACCCGCCCGAGTCCCGGGGTGCCTTCCCCGCCACAAAGGCTCTGCTGGGCTCTCCTTGCAGTCGTGCAGCAAGGCCTATGAGTACCTGGGCTTCATCATGGAGAAGGAGCAGTCCTACAAGGACGCGGCCACCAACTACGAGCTGGCCTGGAAGTACAGCCATCATGCCAGCCCCACCGTCGGTAAGGCGGCCTGCCATGGTGCACGCAGGGTGCTGGGGAGGGGGGGAAGGGGAGCACCAGACCCACTCCGGGGCCCTGGCCTCCAGGCCTCTCTACCCTGGTGGTGGTGGGAACCAAAGGGGTTCTCGGGTCATCAGGGTGCCACCTTCCCCACTCCCCTTGCTCCTGGACAGGATTCAAACTCGCTTTCAACTACTTGAAGGACAAGAAATTTGTGGAGGCCATCGAGATCTGCCACAGAGTAAGCCCCCCACGGCAGCTGGGAGGGCCTGGGGTGGGGTGGGGCACCCCGCCTGGCGCTGCCCACCTGGTTCTGTCTCTCTCAGGTCCTTGCGGAGTACCCCAACTACCCGAGGATCAGAGAAGAGATTCTGGTGAAGGCACAAGGCTCCCTGAAGCCCTAGCTGCGGCCAGGCGGAGGCTCTGTGCAGGGGTGGGCGGCGGGGTGGCCGAGAAAGGGGAATTCGGACAATGACGTATGCTTCCCCACTTCCAAACCGTGTGTGATTTATTCTGAATCAGGCCTCACCTAGCTTAAGGGGCATCCCAAAGCTTCGCGTTCTGGAAGCACAGGAAGTCCTGTGGCTCTGAGGAGGAAGGACCTCAGCTGGCTTAGCATGTGCGGGGCTCATCGGGCACCTGCACTGCAAACTCTGGGGCGCCCTGCAGAGGGTTCTCCCTCGGGGCTTCCCTGTCCTGGGCGGTCCTCAGCATCCTGGAGCTGGGGAAGTGGGGAGACTGCTCCCCCTGCCACGCTGCCCACCGGGCCCACCCTGGCAGTGGGCCCGGGCTGCCGCGGGCAGAGGGCCCAGATAGCAGGACCAGCTGCACGAGGCCCCCACAGCCGAGGTTGCAAGGGCCATTGTCCCACCCTGTCTGTACAGTCTGTCCCTTCCCCCCAAGTCTTCAGCTGGCTCCTGCTGGTCCCCACCAGTTTGGGTAACTCTGATAGCCCTTGCCTGGCACAGGGAGACACGTGCCAAAGAAAAACCATCCCCACTTCAGCTTTTACAGAAGACCTAGGCCAACTAACCCTCCTCCAGAAACGCTGTGGAGATGAATAATGCCCATTGTAACTGGTGAAGGGTGACAGAGGTCACCTTCGCTCTGTCCCAACACTGCTCTTCCTGTTTTTCAGGACGACAGCAATGGGCCTGCGTGGCCCCAGGGAAAGGAACTCTGGAGGCCTGGGATCTTCCCACGTGACCTTCCCCCCCCCATCCCCTCCCCTTCCCTGGCTCTCCATGTGGGGCAGGATGTTAGACAGAATCTGTTTCCCAAATCGTGGTACGGGTCTCCCAGCGATGGATGGCAGGCGTTCTAAAGTTTAGTATCTGTGGTTTCCTACATCATTATTTTTTACATTTTTTTATTTGAGAGAAAGAGCACCCGCGCTTCTACTTCTTTACTCCCTGGGCCAGGCCAAAGCCAGGAGCTAGGAACTGGGAACTGAGTCCTCCCCCATGGGTGGCAGTGACCCAGCTGCTTGAGCCATCACTTGCTGTCTCCCAGGGTCTGCATTAGCAGGAAGCTGAGATCAACCAGAGCTGGGGATTGAACCCAGGTACCCCGATTTAGATACACCTTAGCCAGTAGGCTAAGTGTCTGCTATACATCAGTTTTATGCAACAGAAAAGAAAACAAAAACAAAACAGTGAGCTCATGAATTCACGGGTGCTGGTCGAGAGCCTTTAAGTGGTGTAATTGATTTAAAGAAAAATACGTAGCACGGGTAGAACTTTGCAGGTACGGCAGTGTTTTCAAGAGAAGTTGTCCTGTGACTCAGGTTTGGGAACAGCACATCAACTGGGGTCCCTTCTGCCTGGTGGCTGCCAGGCCTTGTTTTTCAAGCATCATGCTGACTGCGGCACGGCCTCCTGGTGAGTCGGTGACCAGGAATGTTTTCCCCGCGTTACGCCATCCTTCCTATGAGCTGCTCTACAGCCCAGTGTTGTTAGGACAGGGTTGTTGATAGGACTGTCTACATGTAGAGAGGACGCCACTGTACACGGATTGTGCATCAATCAGGTTTGTGTTGTCTCTCTCTTCACACACACAGCCTAGAATTGACCCTGTGGCCCTAGATGCTCGGAGTAGGCAGGCCTCAGACCAGTCCTTGGCTGAGCCTGGGGGAGGAGGGATGGCAGCAAGATACTGGAGCCCCTGTTGAGCTGCCACCCAGAGCCCTGGGAGACCCAGCTTTTGGATCCTGTGTGCTGAAGCACAGGTGGGGAGGGCCAGTAAAGAGGAGAGACAACTGGGGGTCCCAGGGTTCTGGACCTGAGAAGCCCTTCCATCTCTGGCTAAGGTGGTTACAAAGGACATGCTGCCCCCGCCGCAGGCCAGACTCCAAACCCCAGGTTCTCAGATGGCCACTGTTTGTTTTTAAGATTTATTTATTTATTTGAAAGAGTTACACAGAGAGGAAAGGCAGAGAGAGAGAGAGGTCTTCCATCTGCTTATTCACTCCCCAATTGGCCACAACAGCCGGTATTGTACCCATCCAGAGCCAGGAGCCCCTTCTGGGTCTCCCACACAGGTGCAGGGGCCCACACACTTGGGCCATCTTCCACTGCTTTCCCAGGCCACAGCAGAGCTGGATTGGAACCGGTGCCCATCAGGCCAGGGCACTAACCCACTGTGCCACAGCGCCAGCCCCCGGATGGCCACTGTTGGTGGCCATGGGGTCTCATGTCCATGCGTGTTGAGGCAAGGGGATGGCATGGACAAAAAGGGATTAAACCTGTAGAAAACGAGAGGCAGAGACATGAAGAGAATGCAGGGGCTTGTGGATCCAGGCATTCTGGTAAGCGTGCTGCATCCATGAGACGAACAAAGTGTTGAACGGTATCCTTCACACATCGAGGAGGCCCAGGCACAGAGCAGGTAGCTAACTTGCCTGTCATTGCACTAGGAAGTGGAGGAGCTTAGATTTGAACCTGCATTCTGGGTCTGTGCATGCTGAGTGAGCCCAGCACAGACCAACCAAGGCAGATTAGGAGAGCACAAAAGGGGGCCCCTTCAGTGACCTTCCCTGCTCCTCCCTCTCATCCTAAGTGGGAGGGAGGTCGACCATTCTCCTCCTCAGGCTCCCAGACCGGGGCTCCCCAGGGCAGGGTGCAGCCTGCCGCTCTGGCCCACAGCCCAGGCCCAGCCGAGCTCTGGGGACAGGTCTGACAGGTCTAGCTGGTGCAGATGGATGAGGCTCCGCAGCTTCCGGTGCTTCAGTCCCCCGGGACCACAGCGGCTGAGCCCACTGCCAGGGCAGGTCTCCACCAGCCACAGGTGGGTGACTTTACCTTCAGAGCAAGGCCCTAGCTAGGAGGGCGCCTTCGTTCATCCCCAGCCCTACTGCTGCCCCAAGCAGCCACTGGAGAGGAGTGGGTTAATCCAAGGAGAAACTGCTCCATGTGCCAGCCCAGCCCTAGCTGGCTTCCCGCCTCTCAGATTGACTGGCCTGATGTGGCAGGTACCCTTAACACAGCCTCAGTGTACACACTTGCCCCGCAGGGCATGCCTTCCCCTCCAACCCCCCCACCCTTGCACCTACCTGCATTGCCCATCCCACAAATGCAGACCACACCATTAAAAATAGAGCCTCTTTATTGGTACCTGCGAGCTCAGGTACAAGGTGTTCCCACAAGCACACAGGCTGGCAAGGCCTCCTGCGCAAGGGGGCAGGCCCAGAGACTTCGGTTTCTTGGCACAGACACACAGAGAAATGAATAAATTACAGTCTGACACTCGGAGACAATATAGAAATTATACAAAATTCATCAGCAGAAGTCCTAAGGGGCCACCACCCTCCTCCTGGGCACAGGGCACAGGCAGGTGGGCCAGGATGGAGCAGGGTGCCCGGGAAGCCCTGAGATCATGGGTCCATGGCACGCTTTGTGCCCCAAGGCAAACCCCTTGCCCTCTCTGGGTCGTCCACTCCCCCCTCCTACATCACAGGCAGGGAATAAAGGTGTGGCCTTTAGGAGTAGGGGCAGCAGGCAGGAAGCAGAGGACTGGGTGGGGCAGAAGGGAGTTTTGGTCACCCAGCCCCCACCTGCTCCACCATGCAGGAGCCAGGCGGCTGACGCATGATCCCTGGGCTCCAATTCACACCTGATCTGCAAAGCCCAGGCAGGGCAAGGTCCAGGGCTAAAAGGCAAAAGGGGACTCGGGGTTGGACCCACCCCTGCCCCTGCCCAAAGCCGCCTCAGTCTAATAAATTATGGAAATAAATTAGTCTTCACAGTCCAGAGGATTTAGCCACCCAAGGGTCTAGGGTTCAGGGTGGCAGAAGCAGCCGCCAGAATGGCCGACTGCAGCCTGGCCTCGGGGCTAAGGAACCTCATACGGAGACCACAGAGGGGTCTGCCTGCTAAGCTCCAAGGGAGCGCCACCTCCTTCCCAGCCTGCACTGTGGAGGTGGAAGATCGTGGTGTGTGTGGGGAAGTCCCCTCCCCCACAGGAAAAGTTAAAAATTAAATAAATAAATCCAGAGTGTTGCATAAAAACCAGGGGTGCCCACATAGCACCTCAGGGCTGAACCAGTCAACCAGAGCCTGTTACCTACAGACCTTGGTGGGAGAGGTCCCCCCACGTTACAGAACAGCAGCGATAGCGCTCTTGGGGCTGGGCAAAAGGCACCCCCCGAAGTCCTTACACAGGCACAGGCTCCATCAGAGACGCCGGGGCAGCATCCTCAAAGGGGCTGTCCGCCAGGGGGGTGAGGGTTTCGGCCGCAGGCTCGGACAAACCCATGAGCGACTCCAGGAAGCAGGTGCTGATGTCGCCTGGTGGAGAGAGGCTGGGTAAGGGGAGGTGGGGTGCCTCGAGGTTGTCCAGGCTGTCAGAAACCTTGTGGGAGGTGTAGTGAGGTCCCAGGCTATAATCTGGCAGTGCCTGGAACAGCTCAAAGGAGTCGCAGGAAGACAAGCTGAGGTCCACCGAGCTGCTCTGGGCAGCATCCACGCCGGCCGGCTCTGCCGTGCCAGCAAGGCTGCCCTCTCTCAGCCCCTCCAGGCCGCTGTTGAGGAAGCAGCTGGCATCCAGGTTGGCATTTTCATCCAGGATGCCTGACGTGAGGCTACAGCCAGCGTAGCTGTGGGTCCAGCTGGCCAGGCCACCGGGGTCACCGGTACTGAAGATGTCAGCCGGGTGGAAGCAGCTGAGGTTGTCCAGGTGCCCCACCCCACCTTCCTCCTCCTCTTCCTCCTCCCCTCCGAGGTCAGAGTCACTGAAGCTCAGGATCCGTGCCAGGCTGTCATCATCCACGCCAGGCTGGAAGCCAGGGCCAGGCAAGCCCGGGTGGGCGGGCCGGTCAGGGGCCTCACTGGTGCCGGACGCCGTGGAGGAATCAGTCATGTCGCTGCTGCAACTGTTATCTCCCAGTTCGCTGCTCGCTGCGGGTTTGGCAAGTGGAAAAGAGGGCACGAGGGCCTGGTCGTCAGGGCGAGGTGGGCTGCCCTGGGTGGGGGCCTCCACCTCCCCAAGGCTCTCAGCCCCTTGCTCCAGCTGCAGCCGGGTGAGCGTGTGGATGAAGTGGGTCTGAACTCGCGCCTGGTTGAATTCCACACGGCCCTTGGGGTTCTCACAGCCCTCCTGGCAGCAGCCACAGGGGAATGCCGTGTGGTCCATCTGTGGAGAGAGCAGAGCTGCGGGTGAGGCCTCCACGGAGCACAGAGACACCCCCAGGCCCGGGCTCCCCACCCCAGCTCGGTTCCCGCACCTGGCACTTGATGCCCGCCAGACTGCAGCTGCAGGTCTCAGGGTCACAAACCCTGTCGCAGCGACAGCCACAGTCCTCTCGGGACTGGCGCAGGGCCTGCAGCTCCCGCTTCTCCTCCCGGTCGATCCTGCGCACGCCCGCGGCACGCAGCAGAGCACGCCGGCGCCGGGCTGGGTACGGCTGCAGGCAGCTCACTTCTTCCAGCCGGCCGTTAGCCACGGCCACTGCCAAGTCCTCCTCCACAGAGGCGTCGTCGATACTGTCCACGGTGAGCGGAGGGCCTGCCTCTGCCACCTCGGGTACGCCGGTCGCAGAAAGCTGCATGGACAGAAGAGAGGGACGTGAGGGGCACTGGTTCCAACCAAGGTTCCCCAAGTGCTCAGCCCCTGTGCCGGGCACTGTGGCTACAGCAGAAAGCCAGCCAGCCAGGCGCCCTGCCCTAGCTAAGTTCATGTCCTTCCTCCAATTACAGGCAAGCCAAGCCCTCTCTCCTAGAGAGACAGATGGGCCACCACCGACCCCACCCTGTCACATCAACCCTACTTCGCCCTCTCCAGTAAGGTCAGATTCAGGCACTAAGCCCCTCCCACCCCAGCCCCTGCACTTGCTCTGAGCCCTTACATGCCTCCCTGCTGCAGATAACCTAGGCAGCCTATCACTGGATCCATGGCCTGTTTCCTACATAGACCAGGAGCCAATCAACCAGCAGCCACTCCTGCCCCCTCCCCACTCAAGGCTAGCAGTCCGGCAGCTGCCGGGGCGCGGGCCATGGAGAGGGGTCTCCCTACCTTCCACCGCAGCACCTCTAGCTTCTCCTCCTTCAAGCGCTGCCGCAGCTTCTCACGCCGTGCCCGGGCCTGCTCCTGGGTAAACTCAGCCAAGGAGAAGCGGCGGCAGGCGCTATGGTGAGGGGCCATGCCAAGGGTACAGCCGCCACGGCCGGGCACGCTGGTGAAGCCCTGGCACCGGGGGAAGTAGAAGACGGTAATGCCATCAAAGGTCACGCGGCCGGGGCGCTTCCGGGGAGCCCGCTTCAGGATGGACAGGGCTGGAAGGCAGGAAGGGAAGGCAGAGGGTGAGTCTGCGAAGCCAGCACGACCTCCAGGACCACGCAAAGCTGCCTCCCCTCTCCCCCACCCTGAGAAAGAGAGATGGATCTGAATTGAGGAGCCAGCCTAGGGCTGAGGCTGGTACAAGAGAATACCACACCCACAACAACACTCGGTTACTGGAATTTGCCAGCTCAGATGGAAGTACTTAGAGGATGAAACATCTGCCCATCTTCAGCCATTCATTGGTCCCTTGTCCAGCTTTTAGTTATTGATTTGTAGGAGCTCTTCATATATGACATTGGAGACAATATCTATCATTTAACTTATCTGCAAAAATATTTTGGTCTTTCTGTTCAGGGCATTTTACAAAATAATTTTTAACATTTATTAAATAAAAAATACAGTCTTTTCTTTTAAATAAATAAATCTCTGGGAAAACAAAATCAAAAGCAAAACCATACTGGCTTTAAGGTATGAGGTCTTCAAAAAAAGTCATGGAAGATGAATATTATGAAAAAAACTTTGCATAGATTTAAAAAATTTTGCAGCAAAATACACTTATCTTTCAATTTCATTTTCCACAACCTCTTTGAAATTCCCTATGTAACACAGTTGTATGTAGACAGTGGCTACACAGGTGAACAGATTATCTGTGATACTAAAAGTTAATGGCGGAGTGGAGTGGACAGTGTTGAGGCCCAGCAGATTAAGCCAGCACTTGCAATGCCGGCATCCCACACGGGAACGCCAGTTGAGTCCTGTGGGCTGCGCTTCCAATCCAGCTCCCTGCTGATGCACCTGGGAAAGCAGTGGATGACAGCCCAGGTACCTGGATCCCTGCCATCCACGTGGTAGACAGGGATGGAGTTCCTGGCTCCTGGCTTCAGCCTAGTCTAGTCCTGGTTGTTGTGGCCATTTGGAGAGTGAATCAACAAACAGAGGATCTTTCTCTCTCCCCCTCTCTGTTACTCAGCCTTTTGAACAAATACATAAATCTTAAAAAACAAAACAAAACAAAACAAAAAAAATACAAAACAAACTTTATGGGCAGAAGTGATTATGGAAAAATATATCTGCAAAAGCTCTCAGGGCTCGGGGGTGGGGGTGGGGGTCAATGAAAATAAAGTTGAGAGCCTCCGCTCGAGGGCCACCTTTGCCAGTTTGGAATCGGAATTACACAAGCAAGCAGACAAGGCTGCCGAGCATCCTGGCAGGTGAGGGCCTGGCTTGGCAGCTCCCAGGCAAGGCGTGTGGGGTGTGGGACGCCAGTGGTTCAGGCTGTAGGAAGGCGGGGTGCACGCTGGAGAAACGAAACTGGAACAGAAAGGGCCCAGCGGGAAGGCCCAAAGGGCCACTCTGAGCAGCTGCATCCTGTACCTCATTACTCCCAAGGCCAAAGGTCAAGCTGGTCCAGGAGCCTCGGGACAGTGGGCACTGAGTGACAAGGTGGGAGCCACAGAGTGGGCTACTTGGGGACCTAACTTCCGGAGGCCAACACAGCTCTGGCCAGGGCCTTCTAACGCCATCTTTCAAGAAGCAGAGGAGTGCGCCAGGGCTCCCGGGGGAGGGAGGACTCACGGGTGAAACTCCGGGGGCCTCCGCAGTCCCGGTCAGGCTGGGGTGTCTGGTCCCAGGGGCCCTCCTCATCCGAGTACCAGGCAGGGGGGTCTGAGGAGCTCGGGGAGCAGGAGCGGGAGTGGCAGCCAGAGGAGGAGGAGGAGCAGAAGGAGGAGGAATCCTCATCCAGCTGGTCAAACTTCCTCTTCAGCAGCCCAGACATGGTGGTGCAGGGTGTGCCCTGGGGTCTGGGCACAGGCAGCCTGGAACAGAAACAAGAGCTGTAAGTGGGGGGAACCAAGGGGAGGAGGTGGGCTCTCAGCCAGACTCCTGGTTCCTCCCACTCCCATCCTCCCAGCCCCACCCTGTAGCTCCTAGGGGATGGGGCACACGACCAGCACCTCCTCTCTGCAAACTCATGTGCAAGTCCACATCCTGGTGCTCCCAAACTCCCACCACCTCTGCCCAAAGCCCACCTAGGAAGCCACCAGGCACCCTCCCCACTACCTCCTACAACCTCCACCACCACCCCCCAACACACACACACATGCATCCACACCAGCAGGGGCAGGAGGCAGACAGACCACCAGATGGACTGACAGCCCTGGGCCAGGCCTCCCTCATTCCCCGACAGGAATCCTGGGGGCTGACTCACCGGCTGGGTGATTCACACAGCTCGCATCTGTGTGCCTTTGTGTGTGAGGCCGTCTGCGCCCCACAGTCCCTCTTACGGTGGCTCTGCCTCCTCCGCCCCCTGCACACCCACACACAGACGCGTCCCGCTGCACACACGGGGTCGGCTGCAGGCCCTTGCTCCAACGCCTGGCTGACCAGGCACTCTGGGAACAGGCTGGCTTCCACCCCGGCCCCCTGCCATAGCCTGAGGACTCTGCCGAGCCCCTCCTCTGACTTTCCCCTAGAAAGCCCCGCCTCAGGAGAGAAGTCTCTGTGCCTCCCGGCCAGGCTAAGTGACCCGAGCAGCTCATCTCTGCACCAAGTGCTCCAACATCTGACCCTGCCGGTATGTATGAACATCCCATGGCAATCATTTTTTCCCTTGGAAAGAACTCAAATAGTGCAATGACTCCCCACCTTAGCTGCCCACGCTAGCTCACGTCCCCTGCTCTCCTGTCCGCAGCTCTGTGCCATGGGGCCTGAGTTTCCCCTGTGAGGAGCAGAGACTCCCATAGGCAGCTTGGGTGGGGGGCATTTGGGGCTTCTTCCCTTCAATGCTTCAGCTGACAACAGTCCCTCCCAAAGCCGGGGAAGCCCCAGGAGTCCGCACCAAGGGCTCAGCGCAGACACCTCGCCTCTGTTGCCAGGTCCTGCTGCACTCGGGACTGGGCCCCGGGGAGGTCAGCAGGGGGAAGGGGAAAGGAAGCCGAGGCTGGCAGGGCTGGGGAGCCCCTCCCCCACTGCCATCACAGGAAATGAGAGAGAACAGGAAAAACCTACCAGAAGGCTGTCTGTCCTCTACTCAGGTGTCCTCTCCAAACCCCTTCCTCTTCTCTCAGGCTCCCCCCGAAGCCTGGAGGGTGCGCTGCCAACTGATTACCTGCAGCCTGCCCCGGACAGGCACAGCAGAGACAAGACAGTCTCCCTCCCTGGCTGATCCCCCACCCTGGCCTGGGGGAAGAGCGTGCACAGGTGTTTCCGGGGGTTTCTAGCAGTTGTTTCTCAGGCGTGGCAACCCCCCTCCTCCAGGGTCAAACCACAAACACAAACAATCCAGCTCCCAGCTGACACGCAGCTCTCCCAGGAGAAGCGGGACTTACAACCCAGAGCCACGCACACATATGCACACGCGAACCAACCATAGACACTCAGACACACACACGTGCACAAACTGCCCCCACACATCCTGTCCCTGCACAGTAGTTGTAAGGGGAGATCCCATCCCTTAGCAAATTCAGGATGCTGCTACACCGCACAGAATGCCTCCCTAATCCCACTCCAGAGCCCGACACCCCTTGGGACCAACTGCCTCTTGCTATCTCCCCCAGGCTGTCCCCTAGAAACATAAAATTCCACAGGCCCCAAATCGAACCCCTTGTCTCCGTTCCCCACCCCCCACGCCATCTGTTCCTCTTCCTGTGTTCCCTATCTTAGTAACAGCACTGCCACCCACCCAGTTACTCAAGCCAGAAACCTGCAGTCATCCTCCGCCCCCTCCCCCCTCTCCTCCATCTACACCGCAGCACCCAGCCCTGGGAGTTCACCTAAAGTGGTTTAATCCAAGCGCACCAGGCACACACTCAGGAAGGCCACAGAGGCTCCTGGTGTGAGGTTAAGCACCTTGGCTGCAGAGCCGGACTGCCTCCCTTGGAACCCCGGCTCCACTATAACTGGCTAGGTAGTCCTGGGCAAGTTCCTTAATCTCTCTATTTCTCTGGTTCTTTGTCTTACAACCTCTTAGGGTTGGGAAGTTTACAGGACCCAATACGTGTCAATTCCCTAAACAGCACCAAGTGCTCAGTGCATGAGTTACCCTGCACTGTAAGAAGACACCTAGATGAATCTCACAGACATCGTGCTGAGCAGAAGCAGCCAGACACAAAATACATGCAAATGACGTTCAAGAGAAGGCAAGACCGCCAGTAGGTGATGGCACAAGTCTAACAGAGGTTCCCACGGGGAGGGTCAGCAGGGACTATTCCAGGGGAACGATCATCCAGCGGTGGCTACGTGGGCGTCTGGAACTACATGAACATTCCTCTGACCGTACACCCAAGAATCACAAACTTCAAGCATTCCAATTAATTTAAAAAGTACGCTATCCTTATCAAGTCTGCTCCCACTGCCATGAGCCAGAATGAACACAGCAAACTGCTTATCTGCCCACTACCCCCTTGCTTAAACCACTCTGAAAGTCCCCTAGGGGGGCTCACTAACAGGACCAGGTCCAGAATTCCCAGAGGCTGAAGGTCTGGCCACTGCTTCCTCCCCCAGCCTCCACGTGGGACTCTCCCCACCCCCTCCATACCCCGCTGAACTTGCAGTTCCTCTCCTGTCCCCACTCCCCCTCCTGCCCTTGCACAAGCTGGATCAACCCGGCCTCATTCCCTTCCAGAATTTCCTCCAAAGGGGCCCCCTGAACCTCCTATTCCTTCTTCCTGCATCTCTGGGCTCCTGCTATGGACTGAGTATTTGGTTGTAGCCCAAATGTGTGCTGGAATTTGGAGGTGGGGCCCTTGGGAGGTAAGTAGATCCTTAATGAGATTACTGCTCTGGTAAGAGACACAGCAAGACCACGACTCTGCCAGCTCAGCAGCTTGATCTCCAAAGCTGAGACCTACGGTCCCTTTGTCTAGGTGACCCCTCAATCGCAGCAGGCCCAACAGACTGAGACGGGCCCCCCACGGGCCTTGGATGGCCTCGTATGGCCTCATCAGAGCCCTTCGCTGACCATCTTGCAGCAGCCTTACTTCCAGTCACTGACAACAGGCGGCGGGACTCTGCCTGGCTGTCACCAGCCTGTGCCATGGAGAAGCACCTGGCGACAGAGGAAGGCAGGCTGGCCCCACACTTGTCTCCATGCCTATGAAGCCTGAGGGAGACCTCCTGCGCTTGGCACTGCAAGGGGGGGGGGGGCACACACCGGTTTCCCAGCATGTGCTGAGGCTCGGAGCAAGGAGTAGCTTGGAGGGGAGCAGGGGATGCTCAAGGCAAGCATCTTAGGGGGCTCCCTGTCCCCCCAGAACAAACAGAGGGCAGGGCAGGGAGACACTGGTTCTGGGCCTCAGGGATGTGCCCATAAGGAGAATGTAAGAAGGGGTTGTAGCTCCCAAGGCTGCAGAAAGGGGGACAGGACTGCAGGGTCTGGTGAGGACGCCCTCCCAGGACAGGTGCAGACTGGGACTGAATGAGAAGGAAACCCTCCCACACCCCCACTGCTCCTTTTCAGGGAGGGAGGTGGGAGGGGGAGCCCGATGTTCCTCTGTCCCACCTGGAAATCCAGAGGTGGAGAGCGGCAGAGGCAGAAGGAAAGATAGCGAAACAGTCCAAGAGAAGTGTCAGACAGTGAGTCACAGGATGGGGGCGGGGCCCTCCACAGCCACCCAGGAGTCAGGATGCCGGCCGGGGCACTGTTCCCAGGGGGTGTGTGGCCCCCTCCGAGGTCCTGGTGGAGGAGAGAAAGGCCATTTCCAGGAGCTGGCTCAGACAGAAATGCCACACCCCCACGCGCCTGGAGACAGGCTCTGAATCAGAGAGCACCAGGCTTCTTCCGGGATCTGAGAACCAGCAGCCCTCCTGCCACTGCGCACGCACGGGCACCGGACAGCCCAGGGGACGCGTCCCAGCCCCGCGGCCACAACCCTCCACACAAGCAGGCCACACTGCCAGGCCAAGGCCCCCTCACCCGGCATCAGGTGCTGCCTGGGGACAGGGAGGGCATCAGGCCCCTCAGGAGTCACCGAACCCTGTGCCCACCTCAGCGGTGCCACCAAAGCCCCAGGCACAGCTGGCACCGGGAGGGCACACCTTTAGCTGCCTCTATTCCCCCTCTAGGAATCCAAAGAATGTATCCTTTAATCAGAGCCCCAGGGCTGCGCCTATGCCCCCTCCCCTCCAATATCTGGGGGGGGGGGGGGGAGGGCCACACAACCCTATAGGCCCTCAGCAACTACTTCCTGGGAAAAGAGAAAGGCACCTCTGGCCCCCACTGGGGGGGGGAACAGCTGCCCAGAGACAGCAGACAGGAAGCCTGGGCACACCCCTCCCCCACCCATCCCTCCGGGGAGGGGACAGTTCCTCAGCCTTGGCCTCCAGGGCCTGGCACTGGGGAGGTGCCAAATATTTGCTGGCAACAGGAGGCAGCTGCTCCCGTGCTAGGGAAACTGCACCTGACAGTGACTGCATCCTCCATCTAGGGAAGACTCCTGCACCCTCATTCATTCACTCATTCATTCATTCCTCAAATAGGTACTGAGGCCCTGTGCGGTGCGGAGCACTGGGACAGGCACCGGGGCACACAGGGAGCAAGACCTACACAAATGGTGCCCCCTGAAGTCCAGCGTGGAGTGGCGAGGGGTGGGCCCCTCGGGCCAGAGAGGGTGGGGTGCAAGGCTATGGGAGGACAGGATGTAGGCAGAGTTCCAGGCAGGGGGGCGCTGAGTGGGTGAGGGGCTGGAAGACCCAGAACCGAGTCCTAGAGGGGGAGGGGCGGCCGAGCCGGGGTCACAGGGCAGCCTTTAGCCTGAGGGCACGGGAGGCCACCAGAGGGCTTAAGCAAGGCGTGACGATACCAGATTTGCATTTTTAAAAGATGGCTCAGCACTGGGGCTGGAGGGGGTGTGACCAGTTGGCCGGCCAGGTGAGATGACAGGATGAAGGCTTGGGAAGAAAGAGAGTGGATTTCGGGAGCACGGGAGGAGAGGACGAAGGGCAGGGCTGTCCGAGATCTGGGGGCGGTGATGAGTAAGTCTCTGGAGGCCCGCGAGACTTCGGGGTGGGGGGGTAGCAGGAGCCGGGGAGGGACCCCCCCGCTCCCGCTGCGGGGCCGAGCCAGGGAGCGCGGTGACTAAGTAAGTGTGTGACTGTCGCTGCGCTGTGGGCATCTCCGCAAGTGCGTGCGGGTGCCAGGACTCCCCGAGAGGGGAAACTGAGGGCGGCAGGAGCGCGTGGGAGGGAGCCTACGTGTGCCCGCGGGTGGCCGGTGTGGCTGCGCCCCGTGACTCAGAGCGGTGGCCTCCGCGTGTGACGGCGACCGACTGACAAACAGGTGAGCGCACGACACAATCGCCCTCCCCCCGGGGGTCCGTGACTCACCGCGCCTCGCCGCGCGCTCATCCTCCGCCCGCCGGGGGCGCCCGGCACACGCCGCAGCCCCGGCGCGGCGCCCAAGGAGGAAGGCGCAAATGTCACCTGCTGCGGCCACGCGAGGAACTTCTGAAAAGTTCTCAGGCAACTGGGTCAAAAGGAAACTCGGCCGCAGGCGCGCGCACCCCCGCTACCCCACCGCTCGCCCCGAGCTCGGGCTGCGGGGACACCGACGGAGACCCGGCACGGCGAGGGGGAGGGGTGCGGGAAACTCGCGGCGCCCGGCCCCGGCCCCCCGACCCAGACCCCGGCCCCGGCCCCGGCCCCGGCCGCGGCGCGTCTCCGGCCGAGCGGGTAGCCCAGGTCCCCCGGGCCCGCTCAGGGTGCGGGGCAGCGACTGGCAAGCGGCAGTGTCTCCCCCCTCCCCGGGCGCGGGACGCCCCCTCCCCGAAGACCTGCCCGGCCGAGCTCGGGTCCCCTCCGCGCTCACCTGCGTCCACCCGGGCGGCTCGCCAAGGACACCGACTGGACCCGCGTTCTCCCGCCGCGGACGACTCCCCGGCGCCGCGGCTCCGCGCGCGCTCCGGCCGGCAGCCGTCGGTCAAGCCGTCCGCGGCTCTGCGCGTCCGGCGGCGGCGGCGGCGGCGGGAGACTGGCTGCGCGGGGCCCCGCCCGCAGCTCCGCCCCCCTCGTCAGTGGAAAACTCCGGGGCTCGCAGCGCTGACGCACGCCGGGCCTCCCGCCAGGCCGCCCGCGGCCCCGCCCCGGAGGCGCCGCCCCCTCCCCCGCCCGGAGCCCGGCGCGGCGGCCGCGGGGCCGCCCTGCGGACTCTGACCCCGCCTCGGCGGCCTCCCGGCCGGGCCCCGCGCGGCACCCGGCTCGGCCAGCCGCCCCATTCGCGGATGTGCAGACTGAGGCCGGGAGCCCTGCAGAGGCCCCCCCACCACCACCACCACGGCCTTGGCCTTCACCCCGCCGGGGCGAATTGATTGTGAGTCCCTTCCAGACGTGCCTGCCCCGCCGACCCCATGCCCACTCCCAGGTTCGCGGGGACAGGACTCAGAAGAACGTGGGGAGGGAGAGAGGGAGGAGGTCACCCACGGGCCCCTGACCGTCGGCCGCTGCAGAGGCCCTGAACTCGGGGTTCTTGGAACCAACCGACTCTCCCCCTTAAAATGGCCCAGCGCCTTCTCGGCGCGTCTCCTGGCCTGGGCCGGCCATGCTGCGCCGGGAAAAGTGTGCATTCCCCCCCTACCCTACTCGCGGCAGTCGAGTAGAACCCTTGAAGCCCACCCATCTTCCCGCCACTTCACACCTGCGCTGCAGCCGCTCCCGCTCCCGCTCTCGCCCGAAATCCGAGCGACTTGTAAAGGACTCAGCCTGCAATTGCCTCCTGCGGGAAGCCCTCCTGGGAGCCCGACCCTCCCCCACCCCCTCGGGGCTGTGCCCGCTGCACAATGAGCTTTGGTGCGGTCCTGGATAAATCGCCCAGCCCTCAGGATTCCATTCTGCTCGGCTCGGCTCTCTGGGGCGGGAGTTTGTGACCACCGGGAAGGCTTCGCGGGTGCTGAGGCTGGGGAGTGTGGAGTAGGCCTTGGCCCGTCCTTAGAGGAAGAGGGGGAGAGCAGGTTGCTGAGACCTGGCCCCTGACTTTCCATAGCTTCTGTGTGTGTTCCTAGGGGCTTGCAGGAGGAGCTGGTTGGGCAGCGGCCGCCAAGGCCCTAGGGACCTCCGGGAGGCCTACTGAGCCCCTTGTCCACCTTGGCAGTGTCACTGTTTGCAAACCCCTATTCCACACTCCCTTCTGGTCCTCTCCGTTTCAACGTCATCAAAGTGTGCCTATGTCTTTTTGTTCATTCGTGTTTTTTATTTTTATTTTTTTTTAAATAAGTATTTACTTGAGAGACAGAAACAGCTCCCCTCCACTGGTTCACTTTGCCAAACACTCACAACAGCCAAGACTGGGGCAGGCCAGAGCTGCGAGCCAGGAATTCAATCCAGGTCTCCACGTGGGTGGCGGGAGCCCAGCTTCCTTGAGCCATCACAGTGGCCTCCCCCCCAGCTGCACTTTAGCAGGGAGCTGCAGTTGGAAGCTGGAGCCCAGCGCTGACCCCTCCCCCCCCACGCTAATACAGAACACCCGTGTAGTAACCGCTAAGCCGAATGTTGGGCCCTGTGGCTCTGCTGTTGGCATTCGTTCCACAGCATTTATACACCAGGTATTGCTCTGTTCCGGCCTTACCTCCACACTCCCCCACTCCACACACTTCCAAAGCACACCCCAGTCCTGTCTGCCCGTGGTCAGTTCGTGGAGTGTATCCAGGTTTCAGCTTACCAGGACGCTGCACCTGCCTTGTGCCCACTCAGTACGATGGCTTCCTTGGGTTATCTGTGAGCAGTGAGAGGTCAGGGGCAACTGTGTCCAACTTGATCTCTGCTAATAAATGAGATGTGCTAGTAAGTGAGTAGAAGTTCCTATGGCTGAAGGACAGGGTAGGGCTGGAGGTGACCATGGAGGACTCTTCCACACACAGCTGGTGCATTGCAGCTGTGCTATGGCTAAGGCTGCCCAGGCGGCTACAGAGCTGGGTGTCCGGGGCTAGGAGTGATTCATTTCCCCCCTAGGCCACCTCCCAGCACCACCACTACCCTCAGACACTGGGCTCTCCGTGGCCACCAGCTGCACACTTTGCTGGTCCCAGATGTCTGCCACCTTGTTTACCGCCAAGCCCCAGGCCAGGTCACCAGCAGAAAGGGGGTTTCTGTGATACCTGGAGGTGGATTTCCAGTTTGGTTTCTGTCCCCGATTCTCTCTCTGGACTTTGGCTTTCCAGTCGGTTAAATAAGGGCGCTGGGTCATAGAATCCCACCAGGTTCTACGTTTCTAGACTCAGTTCCTAGCAGACTTTGAGTGCTGGCCAGGTACTGAGCGGGGCTGGGCCCAGAGTTACTAATGGTCTCTCAGGCACTGCCTGGGTTTGCATTCTGCTGGACTGTACACCTGGGGAACCAGACAGGACAGGGGCTTCGTAAGGGCTAGAATGGCTGCTTAGCACAGGGAGCCCAATGGGTGATACACTCTGGGGGATCAGGAAGAGGAGAATAAGGGAAAACATCATGGAATTAAGACTCAGATAAATGATATTTTCTCTGGAAAAGTATCTCCCTGTCCTGGGTTGGGCTCACCAGATGTTCCCCAGATGTTGCTGGTGAAGGGAAACATGTCCCTCTGGGATCCCAACATAAGCCCTTCCTGTTCGGGGGAGGCGAAGGATCGGTTCCAGGCCAGGAGGGTGGGGTCTAGGGCAGCCTCCATCTGTCTACAGCACACGTGTAGGCAGAAGCACATCCTTGGGCAGCTTCTGGACGCTTGAAAGAGCTCTACAAGTTTCTCGAACATTCAGTGTCCATGGACCACCCGTTTCAGCAAATAAAAATTACTACGTTTTAAATAAAAATAGTTCAGTGTAAGAAATTAACTATATAGTCCCACCAAGGAGACTGAAATTAAAGGGGCTAAGAATACCAGATGAGGCAAGAGTGCAGATTAACCCATCAACTAGACATTATTGATGTGATGGTGAATTGACATAGTTGGGAAAATAATTCAGCGGGGCCGGCACTGTGGCACAGTGGGCTAAGCCTCCACCTGTGGCACCAGCACCCTATATAGGTACTGGTTTGAGTCCCTGCTGCTCCACTTCCAATCCAGCTCTCTGTTACAGCCTGGGAAAGCAGTGGAAGATGGCTCAAAGCCTTGGGCCCCTGCATCCACATGGGAGACCCAGAGGAAGCTCCTGGCTCCTGGCTTCAGATCAGTGCAGCTCCAGCCATTGTGGCCATCTGGCGAGTGAACCAGTGGATGGAAGACCTCTCTCTCTCCCTCCCTCTCTGTAACACTGCCTTTCAAATAAATAAACAAATCTTTTAAAAAAATAATTTGGCGGTACCAAATAAAACTTAGCACACTCTACTTAATATTTACATATCTGGTAACCATTTAATTCTACTTAAAATAAGTGCCCAAGAGAAGCGAAGTGCTCAGAGCCAAAAGACATTCATGTTGTAGCAGCTTTATGTGATAGCCAAAAACTAGTAAGTGAGCAGAAACAAGCTATAAATTTGTTTCTAATGGAATCCATCAAATACAATAGTATACAGACTTGAAGAAAAACTATTGCTTAATAGGACAAGTGGATGAAGCTTATAAACATTGTTTTGAGTAGAAGGAAGCAGGCACAAAAGAATAACTGTGTTGCATTTATTTATGGGAAGTTCAAAGGCTGGCTGATGGAAGTATGGTGATAGTTGGTACTGCCTTTGGGATATTGGCTGGAAAAGGGCACAAGAGAGCCTCCTGGGGTCCTGGAGATGTTGTGGATCTCTGTAGTGGTTGGACAGGTTTATATATCCCACTTGACTGTTTTACCTTGAATACCTTCCCGCCCAGGAAACTCAGTAGTTCTCATAGTTCAAGAGTTTTGCAGAGCTCTATCTCCAGCCCCTCCCCCCTTCCCCCTTCCTAGAGGTGCAAGGGTGGGTGAAAATTTCAACCCTCCCATCACTGTCTTTCCGGTGACCAGCCCTATCCTGAGAGTAAGGGCCCCACCCTAAATGACTTCATTAGCATAAAGCCATTTGTGATTCCTTGTAAGGAACCTGGGGTTTTTGGAACTCTGTGCTGCTAGGGATTGGGGACAAAGACCAGCTCTTTTTTTTTTTTTTAATTTTGCATAGTTGGGTAAGGATTTTTTTTTTTTTTTAATTTTCCTATGGTTCTCAGGTGCAAGGAGCATCATGCGATTTTTCATCAAAGACTTTCATTAAATTTAGTTCTTATGTTTAGGCTTAATCTACTTATAATTAAATTGTGTATGGTGTTAAGTAAGGGTCCAACTTCTTTGTTTTGCGTATGCTATCTTACTGTTGAAAAGAGCATTTTGTAATTAAAGCAGCAGAGTTCCAAGGACAACTTCAACCTCAGTCAGGGACACCCTGCTGTGTGCCATCTCAATCCCTCCCCAAGGCAGCCTTCCTCTGTCTAGCTTGGTCCGCCTCTCTGCTTTTCCGCTCATGATTGACAGGCTCCTGGTCCAACCCAGGGATTCACTGAGAACAGAAGCTTGGCCCTACTCTTTCTGAGCCATCCAAGATTGCAGGGAGGGAAGGCGGGGCTTTTTTACTTTTATTTATTTATTTTATTTTTAAGATTTATGTATTTGAAAGGCAGAATGACAGAGAGAGGGCGAAAGAGAGAGGGGGAGAGACCCAAATGCTGGGTCTGGGCCCCGGCCAAGCCAGGGGTCTAGAACTCCATGTGATGGTAGGGGCCCAGGTACGTGGGCCTTCCTCTACCGTCTTCCCAGATATATTGTTAACAGGAAGCTGGATCGGAAGCAGAGTAGTCAGGACTAGAACCAGCACTCTGGTATGGAATGTGGTACTTAACCTGCTGCACCCCAACACTGGCCCTAGCAGGACTCCTGGGTGAGACTGGGAATGGCAGTTAGGGTCCAGTATCCTTAGGAGGTGTTAGCATTCCTCTGGGGAGCCACACCCCGCCTCTGTCCTCATCTCCCTAGTCCTCTTTAGGCACCCACCCCTCTATATGCACCCCAACATTCTCGATGGACTGAAGCAATGAAGTTGTGGCTCCTGGACCAGCAGCAGCATCAGCCTTGCCTGAGAGCTTGTTAGAAATGTGGATTCTTGGGTCCTCCCTAGACCTACAGAATCAGAATTCTGGGAGTGGGACCCGCAGCGGGTGTTTAACCAGGTCTCCAATTCCAGTGCATTCCATTCCAGTTTTGGGCATTGGAAAACAAAGGCCAGGAAAAGGAGGCTCTTCAAGCACACGCCTTGAACATTCTTATCTAAATCTGGAGACTTTTAAGCATAGATGTAGATTAAAAATCCTGGCAGTTGCATTCTGGGTAAAAGGATTTGGACAGATGTTGCCAAACTGCTTGCCTCAAATTGCACCAATTTCACTCTCAACCAACAGTGTCTGAGGGTCACTATTTCCCAATAACCTCCCTGGCACTGAGAGTTATCAAGCTTATTGATATCTGCCAATCTGATAGGAGAAATAAAGAAATCTCAGTGTTTTAGTTGGCAGTTCTCTTATTATGAATGAAGTTGAGACTTTTCTGAGCCATTTGTATTTCTCTCTAAAGTGCTGGCTTAGATTCTTCACTCATTTCGTGTTGAGTAGTTTTAGGTCTTTGAGGATAAAGGAGGTGGGTTCTAGCATTTATTCCTGGCTTATAGAATATTTTACCATACAGAAGTTACAAATTTTACCCTTTTTTATTATTATTTGAAAGACAGAGTTGCAGAGAGAGAAGGAGCAACAAAGAAAAAGATCTTCCATCCACTGGTTCCTTCCTTAAATGGCTGCTAAGCTGGGGTTGGGCCAGCCCCAACCTGGGAGCCAGCTACTCAGTCTGGATCATCTTCGTGGGTGGCAGGCACCTCAAGTACTTGAACTTCCCGGGAAGCTTTCGCAGGAAGCAGAGAAGCAGGGACTCAAACCTAGAACTTCTATGGGATGTTGTAAGTAGTGGTTCATCACTGAACCAAAAACCTGGCCCTCTGTTTTCTGGTGAGTTTTATGTGATTGTATTTTAATGTGTGCTAACTAATAGTTGTATGCTAACCTTGGACTGCCATCATCCTGAATTGTCTTATCATCTCTAATAATTACACATTTTTAATCACATCATTTATACCTAATTTTGCTTCTCTTTCTAATATTTATCTTGCTGCTTTTTGTTTTCTCTAATTACTGTGGTCTGACCAGCCAGAGCCATGTTAGACGATAATGATGATGGTGGTCCTTCTCATTCTGTTGTTGACTTTGCTGGGGATGAATCTCTGCTTTACTCTCTCTTTTTTTAAAGACTTATTTTATTTATTTGAAAGACAGAGTTACAGAGAGAGGTAGAGCCAGAGAGAGAGAGAGAGAGGTCTTCCTTCTGCTGGTTCACTCCCCAAATGCCTGCAACACTGAGCTGATCCGAAGCCAGGAGCCAGGAGCTTCTCCTGGGTCTCCCACTCAGGTGTAGGGGCCCAAGGATTTGGGCCATCTTCCACTGCTTTCTCAGGCCCTAGCAGAGAGCTGGATCGGGAGTGGAGCAGGAGTGGAGCAGCTGGGACTCGAACTGGCCCCTATATGGGATGCCAGTGCTGCAGGCTGGGCCTTTAACCCACTGCGCCACTGTGCCACAGCGCTGGCCCCTCTGCTTCACTCTGAAGTATGGTGCTGGCTTTTTCTTTTTGTGAAGCACCTGCACATTGATGAATGTATGAAACATGTTAAGGAACTGTCAGCTCCTATTCTGTTATGACTTATGGATTATTTTCACATCCGCTTTTGGCATTAATTGAGAAAATGTTACATGAATGTACTTTGAAAAGTTCATGGAAAGGGGAATTAAAATTATTTTACCTGCAGATAGAAGATTTTTTTTTATCTCTGTCTCTATCTGCCTTGGAAGTAAAATGAAAATAAATAAAAATTTAAAAATTTTGAAGTGCATGCATATTAAGAGCCTTCCAGAATATTCTTGGAAAATACATATCATAAAAATATGCTTACACCAAAATAAATGCCTTTTAATTCCATTTTCCCACAGACTTTCTGAAATATCTTCACACTGTTCTCCAGTCTGATTAAAAATTTTGCTTTATTAGAGTTTTCCTAGCATTATTGTCTTGTAGAGATTTATTTATTTATATGAAAGATAGAGTGACAAAGAAAGAGGGGGATAGTTTATCCATCCATTGCTTTACTCCCCAATGCCTGCAACAGTCAGAGCTGGGCTAGACCAAAACTAGGAGCCAGGAACTTTCTATCTGGGTCTTCCACACAGTGGCAGAGGCACAAGAATTTAGGTCATCAGCTGTTGTCTTTCCAGGTGCGTTAGCAGAGCCAGGACTTGAACCAACACTACAATACAGGATGCTGGCATCACAGTTGGTGGCTCAGCCCACTGTGCCACAACGCCAGATCCCTAATTTAGCACCTTTATTTTGAATCAAATCTTGGCTTTAAATTAAATTTTACTTTAAATTAAATTAAATCTTGGTAACATTGTAACTTCAGCTTAGTATTCTAGTATACCTTTGTTTTCATTTTATTTATTTATGTATTTTTACAGATTTGTTTATTTATTTGAAAGTCAGGGTTACCGAGAAGGAGAAGCAGAGAGAGAGAAGGAGAGAAAGACAGAGAGAGATCTTCCATCTACTGGTTCGCTCCACAAATGGTCATAATGACCAGAGCTGGGCCAATCCAAAGCCAGGAGCCAGAAGGTTCTTCCAGGTCTCTCACATGGGTGCAAGGGCCCAAGAACTTGGGCCATCTTCCACTGCTTTCCCAGGCACATTAACAGGGAGCTGGATTGGAAGTAGAGCAGCTGGGACTTGAACCAGTGTAGGCCGCTGCATTTTATTTTTCACTTTGCTGAGTTATCTTGGTAAAGATGTATTCCTGTAAACAACATATAATAGGACACTGTTTTATCATCCAATGTGAGTTTCTTTTTTCTATTTTAAGGGTGAATTTACCCCATTTACATGTGTTGATATAACTGACACATTGGCCTTAATTCTGTCATTTTATCTGCTGTTTTCTATTTTAAAGCCCCTCTGGTTTTTCCTGTTTTACTATGTGTGTATTTTGTTTTCTTTGATATGCAGATGTGTGTGCACATATGTTTGTGTTTTTGCCTGATGATATGAAGCTTTATAGTCTGTTTTTAATTTTTTTCGTGGGTGCTTTTATATTGGTTTAAAAGAAGAGACAAAAACTTTCAAGTGTAAGGAAAGCATTATGTTCTGAAAGGCTAAGCTTTGTACCACAGTTCTGTCTTCAAAATCTTGAAGTCTGTTCTTCAACATGAAGCATGGTGATACTCTCACCCTGCAGCCAAAGTTTTGAGGTAATCAAGATAATGAAAGTTTCACTGAGATGCTCGAGCTAACCACATACATCAAAGAGCCATCAGGGCCACAAACGGATGCTGCATCACCACTCGTATTTCAAAACCCCTTTACAGCCAGCGGCCTTTGTTCAACAGTGTCTTTTACTTGCTGTCCTTCTCCACACAGTATTCTGAAAAGACATAGTCAGAGAGGCCATGAATCGAAAGCATTGACTCTTCTTGCTACTGGTTTCTATATATATCGAGATCAGGAGGCAGACTGTTGCCTGAGAACTGGCCTTTGTGAATACAGTGGTGTGTGGCTGATACTCAGATGCAAGCGTGTTTTTTTTTTTTCTGTATTTTTTTTAAATATGTGAATTGATCAGTCAACATTCCAAAATATAATGGCATAGTCAAAAATGGAATTAATTGGGGCAGGCTTGTTTGCAAAGGGACTATGTATCAATGTGTGGATGCAGATGTAATAACCTGGGCAAGCAGCAGCAGAGGCTGAAGAAGAAGGGGGTAGGAGCCACCACCAGAAAGGAGAACACGGAGAGAGTGGGCTGCCCCGGGAGAATCCATGCCGCCCTTGGTGACTCACAGGCGGGGATCCAGGGGATTAAATGCCTTGATCTCATTCTCTTCCTTCTCTGTTTCCTGCAGGGGATCCCCATGGCTGAAGCCAACTGGAAGCCAGAACAGCTCATTCAGCTAGTATTGCAGAGGAATTCAGTGATAAATAGAACAAAAAGCCATCAAGCGCATTTCCCTCATGTGTTTTTTAGAAATACGTGAAGAGCTGATTTAATAGTCACACATCAGTGCTCTACTCATTCGAAAAGCTTTCGGGGGCGGGCGTACGGCTCAGGGTTAAGTGGCCACTTGGGAGGCCTGCGTCCCCTATTAGAGTGCCCAGTTTGATCCCTTGTATCCTAGCTTCCTCTAATGTGTACCCCGGGCAGGAGCAGGTGATGGCCCAAGGACTTGGGTCTCTGCCAGCCACAGGGGATACCCAGCCAGATAAAGTTCCAGGCTCCGGAGTTTGGCCTGGCCCAGCCCTGGCTGTTCTGGGCATTTGGGGGCTGAACCAGTAGATGCTTCTCTCATTTCCCTTCTCTCTCTCTCTCTCTCTCACTTCCCTTCTCTCTCTCTCTCTCACTTCCCTTCTCTCTCTCTGTTTCTGCCTTTCAAATGAAATGAAAGAAATCAAAAAAAGAAGGAAAGGAAAACAGACAGACTTTCAATTACCAGTAATAGAAAACCCAAGCTACAGTGATTTTCACCATGGAGGGGTTGGCTTCTGTGCTACAACTAGAATTCCGGAAGTAGGGAGCCACTGATGTTCACTGAGTGGCTCAACAGTATCAGCGCAGGTATCTGCAGAATTCTCTCGGCCTTTACCTTGTGCTGTTGCTTCATATTTGCAAGGTGGCTGCCCAGCACCAGGAGTCGTGTCTATGGTCAAGTTAGGAAAAAGGGGAAATAGGCATACCACCTATTTTTTCTTTTTTCCTAAGAAAGCCAAAGTCTTCAAAAGTACCTTCAGCAGAATTCCCATCAAATCTCATTGGCCAGCACTGGGTTTCATGGTCTCCTCAACAGCAAGGGAGACTGGGAAAGCAGGAAATAGGCTGGTTGTGATGGACTTAGATGACATAATAAAAGTACCAGAGACTGGAGAACTTCAGTTGCATGCATCCAATGTTATCAAGAACAAAGGGGTAGCGTGAATTTTGGGTCGATAAGGAACAAGGTTTGCCACAGTGGTTTGAATCAACAATAAAGCCAGTTGTCTATCAGCACCCACTTGGGACAGCAATTTCTTGTTCACAGTGTGTGCCATAGATTCTATATAACATCCACAAGTATTGTTTGATCCATTAATTTTGGATTCTGTTTTTTCTCTGATTATCATGTTCCTCAGTAGATTATGGCTCACTATATAAGACAGTATGAATTGTGTTGGTTTTCATTCTAAGTTGGACAACTTTAATAACATTCCTATGATTTTTATCTTTTCTTTGTCTTTTTAAGCAAACACATCAATATCACATTGGACTTTTCTCACTTTACCCATATTCTGGAAAAACTTGGTTGACTTTTTTTTTTAAGAGTTTTTTTGTTCATTTGAAAGTGACAATTACAGGCCGGCACCACAGCTCACTTGGCTAATCCTCTGCCTGCGGTGCTGGCACCCCGGGTTCTAGTCCCAGTTGGGGCACCAGATTCTGTCTCAGTTGCTCCTCTTCCAATCCAGCTCTCTTCTGTGGCCCAGGAAGGCAGTGGAGGATGGCCCAAGTCCTTGGGCCATGCCCCGCATGGGAGACCAGGAGGAAGCACTTGGCTCCTTGCCTCAGATCGGCGCAGCGCGCTGGCCATAGCAGCCATTTGGGGAGTGAACCAACGGAAGGAGACCTTTCTCTCTCACTGTCTAACTCTGCCTGTCCCCCCCCCCCAAAAAAAAAAAAAGTGACAGTTACAGAGAGAGATACTCCATCCGCTGGTTCACTCTCCAGTGGCCACAATGGCTGGAGGTGAGCTGATCCAAAGCCAGGAGACAGGAGCTTCTTCTGGGTCTCCCAAATGGGTATAGCCACCCAAAGACTTAGGCCATCCTCCACTGCTTTCCTAGGCTCACTAGCAGGGAGCTGGATTGGAAGTGGAGCAGTGAGACTTGAACTGGTACCTATGTGGGAATGCCTGCCCAGCAGGTGGCACCTTTACCTGACAGGCCACAACGCTGGCCCCTTGGTTCATTTTCTGAGTAAAGCCTGAAGGGAAGATGATGCAAAGAACTCCCCTTTGTCAAGAACGGGCTTCCTAGTTGACAAGGTTTCCTAGTGAAGATGCACCAAGGACTAGAGGAAATGCAGTAGCAGAGGACAGAATCCCCCTTGCAGACGTCCATTCCCACACCAGTCTTTGGGGTTCAGTTTCTGTTTGTGGTGCTCCTTTTATGCTTCAGTGAATCTCTTCTAAACCATCATCTAATGGTTTGGAGCCCTACTGCCATATAATAGTAGCAGTAAGATGGACAAACAGCAAATATAAATAGCAGGAAGTTGTGTGAAAGCATATTAGCAGATTGAAATACAGTCAATGGTGTTCTCCTGACTAAATAAGAGCAAAGCCAACCTGGCCAACGCAGTTCTGCTGGCACAGGTGCACGTTACACGACCCTGATAATTATTAACAAAGGCAATGAGATGCCTACGGAAATTGTCATTGATCTCACATTTCTGAAATGTTGCTGGTCTGTGTAGCGATCCCTGTCCGTGTCCTGCTCATATTCCCCTGACACAAGTCTCACACGCGCTGATGGCTCTCACTGCAAACAAAGGCTGCTCTTAGCCTGGGGATCTCTCTGACTGCTGCACCAAGCCCTAGTGACACACAAGGCAGGCTGGAAGTGCCCCTGAATGCAGCCCTTGATCTCTAATGGGCTAGGGCGGAACACCACGAGGCATGCTCCGGACAGTATCCCCGGGGGCCCAGGGAGACCGAGCCCCAGCTGCCCACCATGGACATCAATGCGCCCTGCGTTGGTTTCCCTCCCCACCCAATCTACCTTCCTTTCTTTCCATGAGTGCTTCGTGGGATCACCTCCCAAGGAAAACACTTGGCACTCACATTTTTTGTCTCTGTGTCTCTTTCTGGGGAAAATGAGCTCAGGGCAGTTTTTCCTCCTAAATATCCCTTTGACCATGAGTTTCCTGAGCCACACTGCAGAACCTGCTTTAGGTAGCTCCGCTCACTTCACAGATGAGCAAAGTGTGGCCCCGCGTGGTGGCCCTGATGTGTCTAGGGTTATCATGCTGTGCTCAGAGGTGGGTCCAGTGCGCTGTGGTGTTCCCTGTGATGGAACTAGCACAAGCCAGAGTCCTGATACCCTTGGAGGCTGCTTTGGAGTAGTCTGATCCTGTCCTCCACCCAGGCATGGCACACAGCGGCCTCTGCCCTTAGACTGATCTGGGCCAAACCTGCTGGCAGAGCTGGCGCAGGAGGGAACAGAGGAATAGGAAACCAAAGGAAGAGACTGAGTATCTCCAGCTGTCGACTGCTCCACATCTCCTCTGCCCGTGGAGTGTCTCCCCAGCGTGCACACCCAGCTCCTCTTGCTCCCTGCCCCCACCACTGAATTGAAGGAGTTTTTGGGTCTTTCCTAAAGAAGTCCCCATCCAAACTTAGCATTTATACACACTGGTTTCTCTGTGGGATTCGATTCTCAACTCTGGATCTCAAAGAAACTGTAGAAAGAATCTGGAGAGATAGGCTCATGTCCGGCAAGAGAAGGCCAGAGATTTCCGTCTGCTTCATCTTTTCCTGTTTTTATTTCCTAGGAGAGAAATTTGTGACCTTGAAACCATTTTCAGTAGAAGAAATCGGTTTCTAACTCAACTTTCTAAATAGCATGATGATCTATTCTAAATGTCCAATCAATGAAACTTTTCTTATGTTTGTTTGATAGGCTGGAAAATCTAAGGCCAAGAAACAGGTTATGAACTCACAATCCAACTCCCAGGTAATCATCTTCCATCCAGCCGCAGAGAAGGCCTTTGAGGGAGTTTGGCTTTTTTTTTAAGATTTATTTATTTATTTGAAAAGCAGACTTAGAGACAGAGAGAGAGAGAGAGAGAATCATCCATCCACTGGTTCACTTCCCAAATGGCTGCTGGGACTAGGCCAGCAGGAGCCTGGAACTTCAATGAGGTCTCCCACATGGCTGGCAGAGGTCCAAACACTCAGGCCATCTTCTGCTGCTTTCCCAGACATTTTAGCAGGGAGTGGATCAGGACTGGATCAACCAGTACTCAAACTAGCACTCATATGGGATGCCACCATCACACGGGGTGGCTTAACCCAATGCACCCCAATATTGATGAGGCCATAAATTTATCCTCACAATCACCCACCACTCCAAGATGAGTACAGCCCATTAGAGTCGTGGCCCGGCTGGTAAAGCCAACTATCCTCCTGGCTCTGTCCTGCCCAAATCCCTCACCATGGTTTTTATGGCCAGCTCCTTCAAGAAGAAATTAATTTTTGTAACTTTGTTTTTGTTTTTGTGACATTTTCTGAGTTGTGCAGTAGGCAGGGCCTTAGGTTCACTTGGGGAGTGATGAAAGGCATGGATCTTCAGGAATCTAATGGATCCCCACCCTTCCCCATGAATCCTATAGGCTAAAAAGGGGGGTGGTTCATTTACTAGAAGCTAGAGTATACTAAAGGCAACAAACAATAATAACAGCTACGATGGTTTAGAAACATGTCCTCGAATTCTTTCTTGATCCTCTTATTCAAAAAGGCGTCTAATTATTTCCCTTGAATAGAGGCCAGCCCTAGTGGAAGAAGTGATTTACAAGGCTATCAGAAATAGTGATACAGCTTGTTTGGCTTTTTCTTGGAACATTTGCCTTTGCAACTCAGCTACCATACTGTGAGGAAGCCCAAGCTGCATGGAGAAGCCACGTGTATAGATTGGTCAGCTTTTTATTACTATAACAAATTGATTAAGGCAGCCTAACTTTATAAACAGGGGACACAAATTTCTTGTAGTGGTTAAGATTCCACTTGGGATGCCTGTATTCTATATTAGAGTGCCTGGATTTTAGTCTTGGCCCAGCTCCCAATTCCAGCTTCCTGCTAATGTGTACCCATGGAGGCTCCTTGTTGGCTCCCTGCCACCCTCAAAGGAGACCAGGATTAAGTTCTGGCTCCTGGCTTTGACCTGGCCTGGCCCTGGTTGATGTGGGCAGTTAGGGATTAAACCAGCAGATGCAAGATTTCTGTGTCTCTTTGCCTTTCTAAAAAAAAATAATAATAATAAAGACAATAGATTTATTTCAGTTCATCATTTTGGAAGTTGGTCTCTGGTGATGGCATTGTTTTGGTGATGGCATTCTTGTTGGCAGAGTTGGGGTGGCACAGGGCATCACATGGCAAGAGACAGGGAGCACATGCATTATGTTTGTGTCTATGTGTGAAGCCACAGGATCAGTCATGGGAGCTCTGTTATTTTAATCCAATCTTAGCACTTCACAAAGACCCCGCCTCTGAACACCATAACTGGATTAAGTTTCCACCTTCTTAGTACCATTAATTTAGGACTTGGTGACTAGACTCCTGAGTTCAGGGGGACAGATTCTCAGTATCCTCAGCTGACAGTGAGCGTCAATGTAAGTTTTAAGAGTGAACATGGCTGGAGCTGTGGCGAAGTGGGTAAAGCTGCCGCCTGCAGTGCCAACATCCCATATGGGCGCTGGTTCAAGTCCCAGATGCTCCACCTCTGATTCAGCTCTCTGCTATGGCCTGTGAAAGCAGTAGATGATCCAAGTCCTTGGGCCCCTGGACCTGTGTGGGAGATTTGGAAGACGCTCCTGGCTTCAGATTAGCGCAGCTGTGGCCATTGCAGCCAACTGGGGAGTGAACCAGCGGATGGAAGACCTCTCTCTCTCTCTGCCTCTCCTTCTCTCTCTGTGTAATTCTGACTTTCAAATAAATAAATAAATCTTAAAAAAAAAGCGTGAACATGGCTTCAGACAATATCAACCTCCAGCCTTCATGTTATTTCAGTTATGGGCTATCTTTACCAAGTTCTGCCCCAATTATAGATTTATGAGCAAAATAAATGTTGTGTTCCATCACTAAATTTGGGGGTTGGTTTGTTAGGCAGCAATAAATAGATCATTGGAATCCTACTAAATGAAGTCTATTGGGTATTTGCTAGTAGCCAAATATTGTCTAAACATGTATCACAGGACTGTGACCACATGGAGTCCTCCAGACAACCCCACTGGGTCGACTGTATGGGATTTCCATAACTGGAACTCCGGGCTATTGAGCGATGTGGTTGAACACAGAGCTTGCGAGTGGCAGATACACAACTGGAGGTAGGAGCATGCTGGTCAATGTTTAACAAGTAATTGTCCGGGGTGGGGAGGGATGCAGTGATTTGTTATGTTTGCCAGTTTCCATGGTGTACATTTTTTACCACCACAGCTGATTTCAGGCTATTGGTCGATGGCAAACGTGAAATCGGAAAGAAATGTGCACAAGCAGCTCTCCAGGGGTCCTGCACGTCACGGAGTGAAGGCTGCCAACCCCAGGACCCACGTTTATGGGCTTCTGAAAGCAGACAGCTGGAAGTGTTCTGAGATGATGGAGCTAAGTGTGCGGGGTGAGGGCTGGGAAAAGCCATCCGAGGGACTGACTCATCCTACCTTCTGAACCATGTGCCAGACACCATTCTAGTCTGTGGTCAGCCACAGCAAGTGGTACCAAACAAGCTCCCTGCTCTTGTAGCAAGACAGAAGAAGGGAGAGGCAACAGCACAGGGAACTGAGAAGTCTGAGTTGTTATGGGAGCAGGTGGTACAGAGGGAAGTGAAGTGCAGCCTGAACTTGGGCTCCATGAGGGGAGATGGGCTGGGGGCTCCCTTGTCTTTTGGAAAACCTCTGTGTCAGAAAAGACTCCAGTCTGTTAGATTCAAGAGCCTTCCCCAAGCTACCTCCAGTGACCAACCCCCTTCCCTCTGCCCCATCCCATCTGTTGGTGGGAAGCTTCCAGAATTTGGCCTGAGGCTCCTTCCACTGGGTCACCATCCTCGGGACCAGGGACCATCCTTGGGAAGTGCAATAAAGATAAAAACCAATGCATAATTCCTACATAAACTCAACACATCTGGAACTAATTTTTAACTGAAACAAACAAACAAAAAAATCCAATCCAAAGGATTTTGTGCTCCAAGGTGAAGAAATACCTTGTGGAAGGCACAGTGTCACCAGAAAAAAATTACAGATATTGTCTCCTCTAAGATAATATCATCCAAACTTGTGTGATTTCATCTAAGGAAGAGGATTTATTTTTGGTATGCAAGATTGGAAACACTTAAAGTATTACATGTAAAATTATTTTAAAATAATTATTATTTGAAAGGGAGAAAGATCAAGAGAGAAACAGAGAGAGAGAGAGAGAGAGAGAGAGAGAGAGAGAGAGGTCTTCTGTCTGCTGGTTCACTGCCCAGACACCTGCAGCAGCCAGGCCTGGAGCAGGCTAAAGCCAAAAGTGAGGAACTCAGTCCAGGTCTCTTACATGGGTGGCAGGGACCCAAGTCCTCGAGTCCCCTGCTGGCTTCCCAGAGGACACATTACCAAGAAGCTGGAGGTGGACGTGGAGGCAGAACTGAAACCGGGAACACGGGGAGGGGGTGCAGGCCTCCCATCCAGCATCCTAACTGATGCATCGGCCCCTAAAGTTATTAAAAACACACTTTGATGTGTAGAATTGGGTTTTCCTGGAGTTTTAGGTTGGTTGGAGCAGAGGGGCAAGTCACTGAGGGGGATTACACCACAGGGCAGGACATGGCTTAAGCACACACCAGAAGTCGCTGCTCCTGAAGCCACTGGCTGCACAGGCACCGGGAGTCCATCCTTCCTGCAACTGGCTTTTTGGCTGAGCCTCTCCTAGACTCCATCAGCTCTCTACCAAGGGTCCCAGGGAGGCCTTAAGCCTTGTCCTCATTCAGGGAACACTCTGCATGGGTTCTTTCTGCATTACATCTCTCTTGCCATGGAAGAACCTTTGAAAGTTTTTCTTTACACATCTGAGAGGTGGAGAGATGGAGAGAAAGAGAGAGATAGAGAAAGAGCTTCCAGCCACTGGTCCACTCCCCAAATCTCAGCAATAACCAAGACTGGGTCAGACCAGAGCCAGTAGCTGGGAACTCAATCCAGGTCTCCCAGGTGGGTGGCAGGAACCCAATTATTTCAGCCTCCACTGCTGTCTCCCAGGGTCTGTATTGGTAGGAATTTGGAGTCAGGAGCTACAAGTGGGTATGAAACCCACATACTCCAGTATGAGGTGTAGATGTCTTACTGGTATCCTAACTGCAGGATTAAACAGTTGCCCTGAGCTTTTTTTAAAAAAAGATTTATTTTATTTATTTGAAAGACAGAGTTATAGAGAGAGACAGAGAGAGGTCTTCCATCCACTGGTTCCTCAATGTCTGCAATGGCTGGAGCTGAGCTGATTCGAAGCTAGGAGACAGGAGTTTCTTCTGGGTCTCCCATGTGGGTGCAGGGGCCATCCTCCGCTGCTTTCCCAGGCACATTAGCAGGGAGCTGGATTGGAAGTGGAGCAGCCAGAACTGGTGCTCATATAGGATGCTGGCACTGCAGGCCAGGGCTTTAATCCACTGCGCCACAGCGCCGGCCCTGTCCAGAGCTTTTTAAGCTGTATTTTTTTCCTTTTGATAAAATATACGCATACCTGATTAAAAGCACCCAAAATGGAACTAAGTGAAAAGTTGGGTCTCCTTCTGTTTACCCCTAGATCCCTCTGCTAGAGGCACTATTAATAGTGTTTGTTTGTCACTTCCCAGAAATAGTCTGTGTACTTTACCCATAAACACACACCTCTCATCCTACTTGACCCATTTGGAGTAAGAGGGAACTTAAAAAAAAAAAGTTCATGGAGATGAAATTAAAAGATAAGTTTATTCTGGTGCAGAGTTTCAAAAGCCATGCTTTTTTTTTAAAAAATAATAATCATTTTCCATGTACTTTTTGAAGATCCCTTGTATGCATGGATTTCAAACTTGTATGCACCAAAATAAACTTGTCTTTTAGTTCCATTTCTCCACAGACTTCTTGAAGCATCCTCCTGTTTATCCTAGTCGTCTCTTCCTCCTCCCAGACGCCCTCACTCCACATCACCTGTCCCACTGACTGTTCCTCTGTAGGATCCCTTCCTGTTCTGTTTTACCTCTCAGTGTCTAACTACTGGGTGCCCCAGGCAGTGCCTCCTCCTTTTCCTATCCGAGCTGCTCACCGCGATGGGATCCCTGTTCCAGCTTATGGTCTTGGGTATCATCTTCACAGTGCCGGCAGTTTCTATGTCCAGCTCCAGACACCACTGCCACCCTGCTCCTCCCTGCCTCCTGCTGGGAACTGGCAGAATGGGCTCCATCAGTTGGGCTCCTGTGGCCTCTGGCTTCCCAGAAGGTTCAGAGAAGGGAAGATAGCGAGGTCAGGCTGTATGTTCTACATGTAGGGTTGCCATAGACTGACTGCATCCCTCCATCAAAGGCCTCAGCTGGCAACATTGAAATGGAGCTATGAGGCCAGTGCTGTGGTGCAGCGGGTTAACGCTCTGGCCTGAAGGGCCAGCATCCCATATGGGTGCCGTTCCAGTCCCGGCTGCCCCACTTCTGATCCAGCTCTCTGCTATGGCCTGAGAAAGCAGTAGAAGATGGCCCAAGTCTTTGGGCCCCTGTACCCGTGTAGGAGACCTGGAGGAGGCTCCTGGCTCCTGGCTTCAGATTGGCGCAGCTCTGGCCTTTGCGGCCAGTTGGGGAGTGAACCATCAGATGGAGGACCTCTCTCTGCTCTCCTCTCTGTGTAACTCTGACTTTCAAATAAATAAATAAATCTTTTTAAAAAATAAATGGATACATCACACACACACACCTTTCCTGGGATGAAATCAAATGAGTTTGGATTTCATACTCTTCACTTAGGTCTCTCTTTTCACCCCTTCAAAGCCCCGGATAGTTAAGTCCCCACTGTTAACCACCCTGTCCTCATGATTGCTCCGATCCGTGCCACATGCTTCTAAAGACCCCTTTCATTAGACCCTCTTCAGATGTCTCCATTCAGGTCTTCCAGCTGTTTCCAGGATCCTCTGGGCTCTCATATGTCTGTCACCCTCCTGGATGGTGTCTCCATGTAACACAGAGGGGATCTTTTAAAACCCAGTTCAGCTCAAGCTGCTTTGTTGCCCAAGCCCTCCAATGGCTTCCCACCTGACTGCTTTAAAAACTAAATCTCTACCAAAAGCCTACAAGTTCCTATTTGACCCAAGTAAGCGGCTCAGTCCACTGATTCTTCATCCCAGCCCCTAAAAGTCCTGCTCTCTGCTGTCCTCCCCATCTTGGTGAGAAAATGACTCTGTGCTTCCAGCTAGTTACACAACCCCTTCCTCTCACACCCACCTCTGGCTTATCAGCAAATTCTATCAGCTCCACTATCACAGCAGATCCAGGTGCAGGTCACTGCCTGCCATCTCCTATCACCCCGGTCCTGGCGTGACTGTGTCTCACGAGAGCCACTTATGCAGCTGCCTCCCTGGGCTCCCTGACCCACCCCTGCCCCTCCAGGGGGCATTTAAAAATATTTATTTATTTATTTGAAAGGCAGAGTTACAGAGAGGCAGAGGTAGAGAGAGGTCTTCCATCTACTGGTTCACTCCCCAAATGGCCACAACAGCAGGAGCTGGGCCCATCTGAAGCCAGGAGCTTCTTCTTGGTCTCTCACGTGGGTGCAGGGGCCCAATTTACTTGGGCCATCCTCTACTGCTTTCTCAGGTCATAGCAAGGAGCTGGATCGGCAGTGGAGCAGCCAGGACTTGAACAGGTGCCCATATGGGATGCCTGCGCTGCAGGTGGAGGCTTTACCCTCTAGGCTACAGGGCCAGCCCCCAGGGGGGATCTAAATCCCCACCAAGGTCCTACTTGACCCAAGTAAGCAGCTCAGCCCACTGAATCTTCACCCCAGTCCCTAAAGGGGATCCCTCCAGTTTGTTCCAGCCCCTCCAAGGGCGTCCCATCTGGCTTGAGGAGCTCATCCCCTGTACCCCAAAAGTATACAAGGTCCTACCTAGTTAAGTCTTAACTCTTCACCTCCCTCCCCCCACACCAACTGCCCCGCCCCCTTCCGCCATGCTTCCCCTCACCCATGCTGTGGACAGCCACTCCGCCCTCCACTCCGCTCCCCCATGTGCCAAGGAAAGTCTGGCCTTGCCCACACAGTGCCCTCATCCCTGCAGACCTAAGTTCTCTCAGCTCCTTCTGGTCCTGCACGCATCTCAGGTTGTCTGAGGCAGCCCAGCCCTTGCTCTGCCTCCTTCTCCTCCATGCACCCACCACCACCTGATGCCTTGTGCTAGTTGACCTACCATCCCCCCACACCTGCAGGAATCCCTACCTCTGGGTTGTTCCTGGGGCACTGTGCAGAGGCTCCGTATGCTGTTGAATGAATATACACCTTACAGGAGTGACCCCTCACCGAGGGGAGCACAGGCAGGCACCGGCACCGTGCTCCTGGCTTGGACACGGGGGCCACTAACAGCCGCCTGCCTCTCTGCGACAGCACCAATGGACCGAAGCACAAGGCACCCGGTCATTTTTAAAGACTACTTCTCTCCCAGTGGGTCCCAACCTTTGGTGCTTCACCCAGCGCTGCCCCAGACCATGTCAGGCGTTTCTGGTTGGTTGTGTCCCTAGGATGCATCCCGTAGTACACACACATGAGGCTGTCAGGTCAAAGGGTGGCACGTTCGCTTACAACTCTGGGCGTTTTTCCGAGTTGTTTTCCAAACTGGCATGGTCAGCCGGTTCTCCTGCTGGCCCGTGCGCTCCGGGCCCGCGTCCTGTCACTCCTCGCCACCCTGGCCAGCTGCGATGGCATCTCTGTGTCCAGCTGGCTTTTCTCTAATTGGCAGGGCGCAGCTTCGTTTCCTTGGGAACCTTGGCCGGGGTCAGACGCGCCGGGACCCCCCGCCCCCGCCCTCCTCGCCCCCACCACGAGCCCCTGATTCCTGGAACCCGGCTCGGTGACCTCACGCCGGTGACTTCACATCCGGGACCTTCTGGGAATTCTCAGCAGCGCTTTTTCGTAAGAAATCTTAGCGGGGGAGGGGGAGGAGGAGCTTTTGGGGAAGGAGGGAGGGAGAGGAGCAGCGGGCAGCGCCGGCTTCCTGCTTCCGACGCGGGCGGGTGGGGCTGGCAGGGGCGCGGCGGGGCTCAGCGGCTTCCAGCGGGTTGTCCACACCGCAAGCCGTTTGCACGGGGGAGGGCGTGGAAGAGGAAGGCACGGGGGCCAGAGAAGCCATTCCCGACGGTCCAGGCTTCCCGGAAGTGGTTATCTCAGAACTGAGTCTTCCAGAAATGGCAGGATGGAAAACAGGCGGGGGGCAGCACAAGCAAAAACTGGGGGTCCATGATGACCTGCGTGGGCCCCTTCTCCACGAAGGAAAAGCTGTGAAGTATTTTCACATCAATGGTGGCATAAAGATGCCTATGTGAAGGTTATACGGTAAAATATTTTCTTCTGCTTAACTTTTTTTTTTTTTTTAAGATCTATGTATTTATTTGAAAGAGTTAACAAGAGAGAGGGAGACAGAGAATCTTCCATCTGCTCATTCCCTTCCCACGTGGCCACAATGGCCAGGGCTGGGCAAGGCTGGAACCAGGAGCCGGGAGCTTCAACCAGGTCTCTACAGGGGCCCAAACACTTGGGTGCCCTGCTCTGATTTCCCAGGCCCATTAGCAGGGAGCTGGATCAGAAGGGGAGCAGCTGGGGCAGGAAGTGGCGCCCACATGGGACGCTCAGGTGGCTGCGTAGGCTCCACCGCAATGCGGGTCCCTGCCTCAGAGTGACAGCGAAGGAGAGACCTTCCATCTGCTTGTTTCACTCCTCAAATGGCCGCCTGGGCTGGGCCAGGGTGAAGGCAGGAACTCCACCCCCACCTCCCACATGGGTGGCAGGGTCCCAAGCCCTTGGGCCATCTTCTGCTGCTTTCCCAGGCGAATTAACACGGAGGTGGGTCAGAAGTGGAAGTGGAGCAGCCAGGATTCCAACCTGCGCTCCAGCATGGGTTGATGGTGTTGCACAAGGCATGGCAGCTTAACCCACTGCACCACAATAGTAGCCCTGAGCTAAAGCATTTTTAGACTAGAAAAATGATAAACAGAGGAGGAGATATTCAGGGAGAAGATACTGCAATGGAGAAGCCCCACTGTGGAGATGGCACTTGTGAGAGACAGCACTGTGTTCTTCTAGAATTTTGTGCCTTCCCCATCAACAGGCAATGTCTGACACCCCTCCTTCCAATCTGGGCAGACCTGTCACTCCTAAGCAACAGAAGGCAGTCAATAGGATTTTAATTTTTTTAAAGGTTTATTTTTTTGAGAGGCAGTTACAGAGATTTTCCATCTGCTGGTTCACTCCCCAAATGGTCTCGATGTCCAAAGCTGGGCCTACTCGAAGCCAGGAGCTTCTTCTGGGTCTCCCATGCGGGTGCAGGGGCCCAAGGACTTGGGCCATCTTCTACTGCTTTCCCAGGCCCTAGCAGAGAGCTGGATTGGAAGAGGAGCAGCCGGGACTCGAACTGGTGCCCTTATGGGATGGCAGCACCACAGGCAGAGGCTCAACCCGCTGTGCCACACAGCCCTGGCCCCATTTGTTTGCGTGTGTAACTTCAACGCTGGGTCCTAAAAGGCCGTGCAGTTTCAGCCTTGTTAGTTGGATCACATGTCCTTGGAGCCCTGGAACTGCCATGCTGTGAGGGCGTCCAGGCCCCGGGAGAGAGGCCCTGTGTGTCTGTTCTGGCCGACATCCCAGCTGAGATCCCAGACATCACAGCACAGAGACAAGCCAGCCCCACTGCATCCAAATTCTGGACCCCCGGACATGGTAAAATGGTGGTGGTTTGGGGGGGTTGGCTATGCAGGAAAAATATCGAGAACTCACAGTAAATAAGCAAGTAAGCTAGCATGATAATTTCATGTTGTGACAGGTCCCAGGGAACATGGAGCCAGCCCTCTTCAGATAGACGCGTGGCTACTGATGTAGGAGAGGTGACCGGTAGCCGGAACAGCAGCTAGAAAGGCCCTGAGGCAGCAATCAGTTCTCCACGTTTTATGTAGAGCAAGGGAGCCGGTGAGACCCGGATGTGAGTGAGGGGTCCGAGCCCTGGAGTTGGAGACAGTGGCAGAGGTAAGGAGGCATTCTGGCCCTACAGGCCACTGAGCAGAGTTTAGATCTTACACTGAGTGAGCTGGGAAGCCCGTGGAGGGGAGTTGATCAGGTCAACTCCTGATAGCAGTTCAGGAAGGAGGCGGCGCCCATGAGAGGCTAAGGCAGTGCCTCACCCCCCTGGAGAGCGGCCTGAGGTAGGTGAAGATGGGGACTTGGCGGACACATTCCAGACACAGATGCAGGGACACGGAGTACCAAGGAGGGAGGAGGCGCCCTGCCCAGCAGGTCGGTCCCGGGCGGGGCCGAGACGTGGGTGACGACCGGAACCCGGCATCCGTCTGGAATCCAGGAGTGAGGCTGGGAGCCAGGGCCGGCCAGGACGGCGCGTCCTGGCGTCCGGCGTCTGCAGCGTGGAGCCAGCCCCTGGCTGAGCGCCGGCTCGCCGTTTCCTGGCAACCGCCGCCGCCGCCGGACTGTTCGGAACGCCGCGGCCCTCGTGACGTCACCGTCACCCTGGCGACGGCCGGTGGGGCCCCGCCCCGCGGCGCGCTCCGCCTCCGGCCCGAGCCCGCGTGCAGCCCCGCCCTCTTCCCCGGAGGGAGGGGGAGGAGCGGGCCCGGCTCCGCGGCGGGGGCGGTGGCAGGTGTGCAGGGCGCGGGGAGGGGCGTCTCCGAGTGGGCGCTGCCCACCCACCCGCTTCTCAGCCGCCCATCCTTCCGGGCTGCCACCTGCCGCCTACAGGACCGGCTCCCCTGTCATTCAGGTCACCTTCCCGGGCCAGCCGAGCTAAAGTAACTGTCCACCCTCTGCTGGTGGACTGATTGTTTTTTTTAATGTTCTTCACCGAATTCTCCCCGTCTTACGTGATCTGTTTACTATGCCGTCTTGCTGCTTTAAACCCGAGTCCCGTGAGGTCAAGGAGAAGTTTTGCCTTGTTCATTCTGTTCTCAGCTCGCTGAGCGGACTCTGTGCATAAAGTGCTAATCAGTGTTTCTGGGATGAATTGGCAGATTTAGTCTCTCATCGCATTCCTCCATTTCCCAGCTATGGAGTGCCTTCTGGGCACTAGTGATAAGCACCAGGGATACACACATCAAGTGGACATCCTTGAATTCCAGCCCCCAGCATAGCTTCAAGCGCTTCAAGCCTGTGCGTTCAGCGTTCCCCATAGTCAATGAAGATGAGCACTCAGGCACGACTGGAGCTATGAGCTGCTGGGCCTGGGTGACGTGTGGCGAGGGGCTCAGCCCAGTCCAGCAGGCAGATCTGCCGTCTTGATTGTGCAGGGACTCACACCTGCGTCTCCACCCCCACCCTCCTTGTGTTTTCTGTCTGTATCTGAGTGCAGATCGGATCTCTGTGGCTCCAGGGCAGTCCACCCACATCCACTGAGCAGGCCACGCCAGGCAAGTGAGGGGTAGGTAGGGCTGAGCCCTGGGCAGGAGATGTGGTGGAATCCTGTCCGTTCACCTGAAGCAGATAGAGGTGAGTTTCCATATACACGTGTGAAAGGCAATGCTAGTTGCTTTCTTACTGTCAGTGGTATCTAGGAAACCCAGGAGCTATGTTTATGTCACTCCTAGGTTTTTGCAACTTTTGTTCCCTTTGCCTACCATACTTTTCCTTGTGATTCACTAGCTGTTTTTTTTTTTTTTTAAGATTTATTTATTTAATTTAAAGGCAGAGTAATAGAGAGAGAGGGTGAGACAGAAAGATCTTCCATCCTCTGGTTCACTCCCCAGATGGCCACAATGGCCGGAGTTGGACCAGGGTGAAGCCAGGAGCCAGGAGCTTCTTCTGGGTCTCCCATGTGGGTGCAGGGGCCCAATCCTTTGGGCCATCCTCTGATGCTTTCCCTGATGCATTAGCAGAGAGCTGGATGAGAACTGGAGCATCCAGGGCCTGAACTGGTGCTTGTATGGGATGCCGGCGCTGCTGGCAGAGGTTTAGCCTAGCCACAGCACCGGCCCCTGAAGATTTATTTGAAAGGCAGAGTGAAAGGGAGACACACACACACACACACACATGCACACACACACATATCTGTTTGTTCACTCCCCCAAATGCCTGTAACAGCCAGAGCTGGGCCAAGACAAAGCTAGGAGCCTGGAACTCCATCCGGGTATCCTGTGCAGGTGGCAGGGTACATGGGCCATCTTCCATGGCCTTCCCAGGCACATTAGTAGGGAGCTGGATTGGAAGTGGAACAGCCAGAACTTGAAAGGAACTCAGATATAGAATGCTGGGGGAGATGCAGGTAGTGGCTTAACCTTAACCGCTACGCCACAACACCAGCCCCTTGGTGGTTCTTTTTTCATTCAGGCCTCAGTTGAAATGTTTTATTCTTATGGAGAGCTCTGCCTTGGCCACCTTCTCTAAGGCAGTCACCTGTCATTTGTCAAGTGAACGCAGAGTGTGAGGGTGGCTTACCCTGGTTCATTGCTCTATTCTGGATTTCCTGATTCAATTTTCCTTTTTTTTTTTTTTAATTCATTTTTAATGCATTGTTTCTGTCTCCTCCTTCTGAAAAGTCAGTTCGCGGGGGCAGGTGTTTGGCCCTGCAGTTAGGATGCCGGCTAGGATGAGTCCCGTCTCGTCGCGCCGGGGTTCCTGTCCCAGCTCCGGCTCCTGACTCCAGCTTCCTGCCAATGCAGACGCCCTCTGGCTGGCAGGAGGTGCTGGGCACATGGTGGAGATCCGGCCCAGGCCACACACGTGGCAGGTTCTGGGGGAGGGAGGCAGCAGATGGGAGCTTTCTCTCGGACTTTGTCCCTGTCCTCCAGTGCCTACAACAGGCCTGGCACCCAGCAGGTGCCCAGCGCTTTCTGCAAGACAGGAAAGGGCCCTTCAAGTCATTCCAGTTTTTCAGGCCAGGATCTGGGCACTCCCCTTCCCAGGGGCCCTGTGCTTGGCCCACAGCACTTGGCCATCGCAGCACTGGGATTCTCCTGGCGTGAGATCCTCTCACTGTTCCAGGCCCATGTGGGCTGCTGTCCTGCTCTGGGACAGGGTCCAAGACCCCTCTCCTCTCCTCTCAGGCTGGCATCCAAGACATCCTGAGGTGTGTGTGTGTGTGTGTGTGTTGGGGGGAGAACAGGGGAGTGGGCACGAGCCTTCTGGTTCTCAGCCAAGATGGCAGAGAAAGGGTTTTTTCCCCAGAGCCTTCTACCACTGCTGTCACTACCAGAAGAGGGTACCTGGGGGTTGTGGCTGTTTCCCCCAACGGAGAGAACACAGGCTCCGGAACAGATGCCCGGGCAGCCAGACATGCAGGGTGGAGAATAAAATGAGTTTATTCAGACAGCTTATTCCTTCCATTTGGGGTGCAGAGTGGGAGGTGGTGAGGGGCACAGGCAGGCAGTGTGCCCTAGGCTTCCAGGGATGCTGCTGATTGCTGACCCTTGATGGGTGATCTTGGGGTAGCAGCTGAGAGGGGGATGGAGGGGCTGGCAGCCAGGGCCTTCCGGAGCCCTCGGACCAATCCCAAACAGAGACTGGTGCTGTGTGCATTTGGCCCGGGTCCTCTCCAGGGACTGAGAGCAGATGGCTGAGAACAGTGAGACTCCTAACAAGAGAAGTAAAGGCTGAGTGTGGGGGCTTCTACTCTGGCAGCGGTGTGCAGACTCACGCGTGTCGGTGCGTGGGCCAGGCCTGGGTGGGGTATGTGTACATAGCATACCCTCCACATGCAGCCTGCGCTGCTCAGTGGGCCTCTTCCCAGCCCTTCTTCCCCCTTTTGCAAGAATGGAAGCCACACGAGCAACTGGCCCACAGCAGTCCTTTCCCCTTGGGCCTCACCCTGTGTGTGCTGGAGGCAGGCCGCTGCCTCAGTCCTTGGGCCCTGGACAGTGACAGCCCCATGACAAGCAGGGGGCTGTCGTGGAAACAGAGGGGCTCATTGGGCAGCTGGCTGGGAGGGGCTGCGGGGCACCCAGGCCATGTCGGCCTCTGCCAGACCACTGCTGAACCCAGCAGGGCTGTGCAGGAAGTGCCTCAGCAGGGGGGAGGCGTGGCGCCCCAGATGGGAGCCTGGACCTCTGGGCGGCTCTGCCTGCTCCGTGACGGTGGTGGAGGAAGCGAGGACGGTGTTTCCAAACTGGTCTACCTCCTCATACTGCTCTGTCACGGTTCTCGTGGCTCCGTAGCGCTGGGAGCCGCCGGGCCCCGTCTGCAGCTCCAGCACGGTCTTCTGCCGCCCCGCGGGCAGAGGGCTGGCTGAGGCCGGCACAGGCTTGGGCTGTCCGGGGCACTGGCTGACCTCCTTCCTAGCCTCGGCCTGGCCCAAGTCCTGAGACGAGCGTGCGCTCTTCCCTGCGACATCAGGGCTGTCCTTAGGGTCGCAAGTGTCCGGAAGCTTCCTCGTGGCTGACTGAATGGAGATGAAGGTTGGGGAGGAGGGTGAATTTCTGCTGGAAGGCAGGACTCGAGGGAGGCCCGAATCGTCTCTCGATGTCTCCGGCCTCCTGGTAGGAGGGACGGTGGAGGCTGCTTGACTTCTGGCCTCTGTCTGATTTCTGAGCTCAGCTTGTCCCTTGGCCTCAGGGTGGCCTGCAACCTGTGCTTGGCTCTTTGTTACAATTTGACTCCCAGAGCCACTGGGCCTGGCTCTGCTGCTGGCCGTGACATTGACATTGTGGGCACTGTGGCCCTCCTGGGGTCCCTGGGTATGGCCTGTAGAGTTAGCCTCTGGCTGGAGGCTTGACATGGAGCTAAGGGCCTTGTGCACAGCTTCTTCAATGTCCAGCAGCCTGGCCAGGGTCTGTTCTTTCAGCCGGGCAACCTCTGTGCTAACCCGTGTCAGCTCCCCGAAGGCCTGCTCCACCGAGGCCTCGGGCGTGCGGGGGGCGGCAGGAGTCTGCGGGGCGGTCCCTGCCAGCTGGGGCACAGCCTCAAAGAGCCTCCGCAGGGCCTGCACATCCACGCTGCTTGCAGCCTCTTCCTCCAGGTCTCGCACCTGACTCAGGAGGCCTTGGAGCTCCCGCTGGCTTCCCCGTGGAGCCTCTGGGCTCTCAGGGGTCCCCTGGTTGGCGTCTCCACTGGGCTGCCTTCCTGGAGGACTGGGGCCCTGTTGCGGTGGCTTGAGGTCACAGTTGAGAAGGTTGAGCTTAGGGGGCTCTGGGCTCTGGGCGCTGCTTCTTACAGCCTGACTCTTGCTGGGCCTGGAGGCCATGGTGGGGAAGCCATGTGCAGGGCTGGGCTGGCTGTGTCCCCGGGGGCATCCAGGGAGAGGCCTTCCACCCTGGCCCATCGTCGTGGGAACCCCGGTCGCTGGGAGGATGGCTGTCCCCGGCTCACCTTGTCTGTTTCCTTGCTCTGGCTCCGAGGAGGAGGAGCTGTGGGATGGAGCTGAGGGCATGGGCAGTCTCCGAGGGGGGTGCATCTGGGCCAGGTACGCAGGTTTGGGGGGCACCTGAGGCTTCTTCCGTGGAGGCTCCGGTCTGGGGGTCTCTGTCTGCGACCCCCCAGGGTCTCTCTGGCCGGCAGGGCTGCTGTGGGAGTGAAGAAGGGGGTCCGGCAGGGGCTCAGAGGCCTGCTGGATGGAGTCCTCCTCCGGACGGGCTCGGGCAGGGAAGGCAGGTCCTGTCACAGCAGCTGGGAGAGCAGGAGGGGGAGGAACAGAGGCATTATGGGAGTGCAGGCTGGCACCTGTAGCCTGGGGCCCAGAGGCCAGGGTGTGGCGGGCTAGAGGGGCAGTCTTCAGGGCGTTCTCTGGAGCTTGGAGGCCACCCAGGGAAACTTGTGCCGTGACCTTCCCTGGAGGCCCCCTGGCCCTCTGTGTGTGGCCCTCTGGCTCCTCGTGCTGCGGCTCAAGAATCTGAGCCGGGCCTCTCTCGAGTGGGTTGGGAGGCTGGGCCCTGAGGGCAGCCTCCCTGACCCTGGGCTGGGGCTGCTCCTTGGGAGGCTGGATGACCCTGGGTGGCTCGCAGGTCCGCACAGGGTGAGCAGCGTAGATGCCATCCTGAATCCTTCCCCACCCCCCAGGCAGCCCTCTGGGCGGTGCTTTCTCTTCCCCACTGACCTTTCTGGGGGCTGCTGGGATCCCGGGGTCACCTCCAGCCACAGGCCTGGTGTTGCTGTGGGGAGCGCCAGTGGCGGAGGCCGGCGCTTGCAGGCCATCCTGGATGGGCATGGGAGTGGCTGCGGGGGCAGAGCCCTGCTTCTGCCTGTTCAGGACTTGCTGGTGCAGGCTTTGGGCCTCAGCTGTTGCCATCCGCAGGCTCTGCATGGCGGCCTGGAGGTCTGGGGCCCCAGGGCCTGGAGGGGTGGCCGTGGCTCCTTCTGCCTCTGCCAAGGCTGCCATCCCCCTGTGCCCAGTGTGTCTGTTTCTCTGCTCTTCTGTGACCTTCGGTGAAGTCAGGGCTGCAGCCTTCCCAGCCAGAGGGGCTGCCTTCGCAGTGGCCTGAGGCGGGCTGGGGGTGGCTCCCGGGCCTCTCAGATGCCCCATCCCCATGCCAGGGTCCAGTGGGGGAACGTGGATGATGCTGTCTGCTGGGGGCGGCCCCTGGGCCCCCTCGCTGGCGGGCACCGCACTTGGGTCCGCTGGTGGCTCCCACCGCAGACTGTGCAGGCCACTCAGGTCTCCTTTGTCTATGCAGCTGGCCAGCAGCTGCACACTGCTCCTCTCGGGGGCCCTGCTGCTTAGCTGGGGCTGGAGGGAATAGGCTGTCAGTGCCACCAGGCCCTGCTCTGTCTCCTGCATCACCAGTCCCGTCCTCATCATGGAGGTGCCAAGGCTGCAAGCCAGCAGCTGCTGGAGTTTGGGGTCCATGTCTTCAGTACTCCCACTGCTGCCCGGAGCTGGCAACCTCAGTGGCTGGAGCTGCAGCTGCCCGGCTGGGTCCTCCTGCACCAGAAGCCCCTGCTCGTCCACATCTGGCCGGCGTAGCACTTGGCGGACAATCCTGGGAAGCTCACCGGCCACCAGCTCCTCCTTCCGGATGTAGGGGCGGCCCTGCCCTGGGCCTGGGAGCACGTACTTGGCCAGGCAGAGCTCACCTGGGCCTCGAGACTCCATGAGGATCCCTCCATGGTGCAGGATGCCAGGCGTGGCATGCAGAGCCCGCAGGGTCCCCTCGGCTGCAGTCTCCTGTCTCTCGGGCATCCCGTTGCCCGAGGGACTTGCAGGCTGCTCTTCCTGCAGGTTGCCCCCTCGGATGCTCTCAGCTGCCAGGGAGCCCATGGGGCAGTTCTCAAAGAGCCAGGTGAACTTGTGCACCGAGCCTGCGGGGATGGGCTCAGCAGGGACCCTGGATGCTTGTTCTTCCCCCTTGCCTGCCTCCAGCGCTTGGAAAACCTCCTTCTGCCGAGACACCTGCCCTGAAGGGATCTCCACCCGGCTGCAGTATCGCATGGGCCCCCTTCCGCAGGGACGGCCCGAGGCCAGCAGCGGCTCCGTCTCAAAGACGTGTCCGTCCGTGTGCCTCTCCCCAGCCTGGACCTGGCTGACCTGTAGATGCTGCTCCCTGGAGCTCTCTGCCTTGTCCAGGGGCTGAGGCTTGAACATCCAGGTGCAGGACCGTGCCTCAGCCTGGGCCGTGGGATCTGGGACTTTGTCTGCCAGCTCGCTCATGGGGCATGTCTCAAACAGCCATCGGATGGTCTGCACGTCGCCTTTTGGGGGTGCCTCGGGCCGGGGGCCTTCCTGCCTCTGCCCCTCTTCTTCCTGTCGCTCCTGCTGCTCCCGCTGGTGGATCATCTCCAAGGGCTGAGTCTCAAAGAGCCAGCGAGCCGTGCCGACGTCCCCTGCCACCACTTCCTGCCGGGTGATACCCCGCACCACGTCGACGGTGCTGGGGCTGCGGCCGAGTCGGTCCAGCGGCTGTGTCTCGAACATCCACCTGTAGCCTCGCACATCACCCCCGACTACCTGCTCCCTGCTGACAGAGGTGAGGGCATGAAGGTGGCCCCTGCTGTCCTGCATGGCGTACACTGGGGACCCTGTGGCCTGGGACTGCCCAGCTTCAGCTCTGTTCTCACTGCCAGGGGTGGAAGGCTCGCCCTGACCAATGCTGTCCAAGGGGAGGGTCTCAAAAAGGTTCTTGAAGGTCTTCACGTCCCCCTTCACACCATCCTCCAGGGGGGCTCTCTGAGAGGGGGGCTCATGCAGGAGCCCCTCCCCTTGCTGGGGCCCCACCCGCTGCAGGTGGCCCACTTGCACCTTGCCTCTGGGAGTGTCCAGGGGCTTCGTCTCAAATAGCCACAGGGTGGAGCGGACATCGCCAGGGACCACTTCTTCCTTGGGTGGAGCCTCTGCTCCGGGCTCCTCCTCTCCCTTCAGGGTGTCCAGCGCTCGGGTCTCAAACAGATGCCGCTGCTGCTGCACATCTGGACCAGGGGGGACGAGGTCCGGGGACGGCTGGAAGTCCTTCTCATCTACCTCGATCTCCCGGATGGCATCCAGAGGCTGTGTCTCAAAGATCCAGCGCGTGGCACTGACGTCGGGCCGGGCCCCCTCCTCCAGGGAGATCCCCCGGATCACCCGCACCTGGCTGGGGTCCCGGTTGATGGCATCCAGCGGCCTGGTCTCAAAGAGCCAGCGGGCGGTCCTCACCGCGTTGCTTTGGATCTCCTCCCGGCACGCAGCCTTGACCTCGTGGATGGCGCCCTCGGAGTCCTGGATGGCACACAGCGGCTCCGTTTGGAACAGTTTCACCGTCTTCTTTACGTCGCCCTTCAGCTCCTGGATCTCTGAGCGCAGCTCCAAGGGGCTCTGTTCTTGGGTGGAGGGGCGGGAGCCCAGGCGGTCCAGCGGCCGGGTCTCAAAGAGCATCTTGGTGCCCTGCACGTCCCCGCTGGCCACAGGCTCCCTCACGGCAACCCCCAGGACCTCAGCCTGGCCCAGCTCACCCAGCGGCTTTGTCTCAAACAGCCGGCGGGCTGCACGCACGTCCCCTCCGGCCGGCCGGGGTTCGGCTGGCTCCCGGTCCGTGCTGTTGGCGAAGGAGCCTTCCTCAAACTTGCGGGAAGTGGCCTGGACGTCGCCACCCGGCACGGGCTCCCTGGCAGCCGGCTTCTCATGCTCTCCGATGGCATCCAGCCGCCAGTTCTCAAAGATCCAGCGCATGCACTGGACGTCGCCCTCCGTGGGCTCCTCGGAGCCCAGGACTTCGGCCAGATCCTCAGCCACGGCCTCGGCCAGGTTCTTGCGGAGCTCGGGGTGGATGTGCCTGTAGAGGCGGCGCAGCTCGCTCGCCTGCCGCTGCTGGTGGAACTTGGCGAAGGACTCCTTGGGAGGTGGCAGCGGCAGGTCCTCCGGGGCAGGGGGCGGGGGGAGGGGCAGGTCCTGTGCCGTTGCCATGGGGATGACTGGGGAGGGAGCCAGCTGGGTCTGGGCGTCGGCCATCCTTCTGGGGAGAAGGGGCAGAAGTGAGACTGGGGTTGGGGACAAGTGGCAGGGGACAGGGCCCAGGAGCAGCTTAGAGACCCCCTCGCCAGGTCAGCTGGGCCTGCACCTCACTTTGCCACCTGTATGGTTGGTGGGCAACAGGTCTTGAAGTCAGACCTGTGGACCCATCCATCCAGGTAGGATTCTACATCCCTGGGGTCACCTGGATTGCTAGGGAGCACTGCTGGCCACAAAGCTAGTCCCTTCAACCCCACAAAGGATGTCCAGACCTCCGGCGGGAAAACTGAATATGTCTCACCATCACCTTTGGCAAACTCAGTTTTCCCTGGTAGATTCCCAAGGAAGTGGCCCCGGGGAATACTGACTTAAAGAGTCTTAGTCATGGAGAGGGAGTTCCCTAAACTGGGGTTTGGGCTTTCCCACAGAGGTGAAATTCCCCTGGCAGAACACCAGAGGGCGCACTTGCCTCTTGGACCGGGAACTCTGCCCAACCTTGGCTCACAACTCCCTTCAACCTTTCCCAGACACGGGGAGGCGGCAGCCCACGCCACAGCGGAAGCAGTGGAGGCCCAGAGAGGGGGATTGCTCACCAGATGTCCTGTGGTCAGGCAGAGCCAAATTCTGAATCCCAGGTTAGGGTTTTTTGTGCTATAGTCCCACGACTCAGAAGATCTGGGCTTATGGGGGCTAGCCAGGGTCTTTTAGCTGGACCCTTTGTAATTACAGTTGGGGAAACTGGGGCCCATAGTCGGATCCTAGTGAGTGAGTGACAGGAACTGCCGGCTCAGGGTCCCTAGACCCGATTAGGAACTGGTCCCCAAGAAAGAAGGTGGGAAGTGGGAAACTTTCTAACTGGCGTAGTGCCCCTCTGTCCCCCGGCAGGTTCTCCCAGGAAGGTGACACACGAGGGGTGGCGGGACAGTGGGCCCAGGGCCCCACCCCTGGCGCCTGGAGACCCCTCCCCAGTCTCGTACAAGCAGGCAGCCTCTTCCTGCAGGCCTCCATCATCACTGGGCCCTGCACCTGGCTCCTGGTCCTCTGCTTCCTTTCTTACCATGTGAATCAGCTCCCACCAGGACGTGGTCTCTCCCTAGTTCTACCCCTCGGCCCTCAAACCCTCCTCTGCTCTCCATCCCACGTCTGTCTTATCGGTCCTGTGACAGGTGTCTTGATAGTTCCCAGAGGCCATTAGGGAAAGAATGACAAGCATGTTCACCGCCCCCCCCCCAACCGCCTCCCCCACTGACCCCGACCCACTGCTCCGTTCTCCGCTTGGTGCTAAATATAGCTGAGGTCCTGGCCTCAGAACAGCAGCCCAGGGCTCAGCCAGTGGGGACCTGGGCTCCTCTTTGTCATCCTGGTCTCCCCGATCCTGCCTCCTGAGTGGGTGCCAGGCCATTGGCTTGCGAGTCAAGTAGTGACCTCCCCGTGGTGAAAGGGACTCGCAGGTGGAGCAGGTGCAGGGACAGTGAGCTCCTTCTATGGCTGTCTCGGAAAGAGGAGAGGGGAAGCTGACCACTTGCCCAGCTGGCCAGCCATGTCCAGCAGAGGTGTGGGAGCCCCTGGGGGAGCGTGAGCTCTGGGACCTGCAGCTAAGGTCCCACCTCATTGTCTGCCCAAGGCAGATCTGCCCCTTCCTGTCACTCCCAGTGTGGCCCAAGCAGCCACCAGCTCCACCCCGCCCCCACCCCCAGGAATCCCCAGAATCCAGGGGAGGGAGTCACACGGAGAGAACCTCAGAGGTCACTGACTCCAACTCAGAGAGGGAAACAGGTCCCTGGAGGGGCAAGGAGCTGTCTGCGGGGGCTCAGGAAGGCAGAGGCAGCTTCCTGCGCCCCTCTCCTGCACCTTTGTCTGTCTTCCCCTGGGGTAGGGGAAGGGTGAGGATGGAATTCAGATTAGGGACAAGACTTAGGGTGAGGTGGATCCCAAGAGCTATCCCAGGGAATGGCCTGCCAGGGCTGGGCCAGGCTCTCAGAACCACCCATCTCTGCCCCAGGCTTCCTCCTCCGCCCAGCCAGCCCCGGATAGCTTTACTTCTGGGCAGACTCAGAACTAGTCCCCAGCCCGGCCCGGCCCAGCCCGGCCTGGCCCAGCCTGGAGCCCGCAGCTCGGCCCCCAGGGCTTTAGCACTGGGCAAGACGCTGGCATGGGGCGGTCATCACGCCCAGGCTCTAGGCCACATCCGGGGGTTGCTGGGCTCAGTCCAGCCCAGGGAGTTATCCCTGGGGCCAAATATGCTAGGACTTTGACCCACGACAGCTGGCACAGGGCTTGTCTCAGCCCTGCACGCTCGGCCCGCTTGCTGGGCCCTGTGGCCCACGCCTTCTTCCTCTGTCACTGGTTCCTCCAGACCCTGGGCCTGCCTGGCACCTGCGAGGAAGTCTCAGAGGGGCTCCCGAAAAGCCTTTGTGGACTGTGCCTGGCTGGCGAGAACCTATTTCTTATGCTGGCCTAGGCCCGCGGCGGCCACTCAGAGGGCTTGCGCCAGGCCCAGGAGGGCACAGCCTGATCAGAGACTCATTCACTGCCCATATGTGCCTCTGCCCCCCTCCCCCCCGCCCCGAGCCACCCCTCTAACCCCATCCCACAGGATCCACACGGGATTACCATCTGGGAGCCGGTCCTGCTATGGAAGGACAGAGCAGGCAGCTGACTCACCGAGGGTCCTGCTTGGCTGGTGGGGGGCGTGGGGACAGTCACAGGGTGGCAGGTGCTCTTGAGCTTCTTGTCGGGGGCTGGTTCTCCTCCGTGGGCTCCGCCGTCAGGTGCCTTCTTGCAGCCCTGGCTCTGGGTCTCTGTCCCCTGGCAGCCCCGGGCAGCTGCCTTTATCTCGCTGGCTGGGGGTGGGCCAGGGTGGGGCGGGCGGGCTATGTTCAGAGCATTAAGTGGTTCGGTTATTTTTAGGGCTGTGGAAGTCACTCTTGCATCCTGGGGAGTCAGTTACATGTCCTTCGGGCAGGGGAGGAGAAGGGGAGCTTCATTCATCCCCGGTCTGCCTGGGGAAGGGGTCAGTGACTCAGCCTGCGGTGGGGTGGGGGGCACCCCGGACTATTTTGAGGGAGTGAATAAGGAGGGCCGTCGGACACCTGGACGGCCTCAGTCCCTAATGCCGTGTCCCCACTGTCCTCTCTGGACTGGCCTCTGCCTCCTGCTGACTTGAGTGCCCGCTGTGCCGGGAGACCCGAGACCCCGCAAGGGGGCATCACCCTCTGAGTGGGGCTTGGCTCTCGTTCTCCCCGTTCCCTTGTGCCCCAAATCTTCTCTCCCCCGCTCCTCCGTGGGCCCCACAGCTCAGCTCCTTGCAGCCCTGGGTCCAGCATGGCCTGCAGGAAGCACGTGGTGATGACCCGGCCCCCGATCTATCCAAGAACTCCATGGCGTGGATCTGCGGCCTTGTCTCCTTCTGGACTGTTCTCTCTGACTCACGGCCCAGACTTTCTGGGAATGGAGGGGAGGGGAGGGGAGCGGTGGCATTCGGGGGCTGACGGTGGGGTTATTTCTGACCCTCGAGTCATCCACTTCCGAGGCATGGACGGAGTGTGTGTGTGTGTGTGGGGGGCGGGGGCAGCTCCTTGCTGCCTGGAGCCCGAGGGGCCTGGCAGGCTCAAGGTCCCCGTACTCAGTCCAGGCTGGTGAGGACATCAGAGGGCCGCACACAGCGCACGTGACAGGGGCTTTGTCCCGGATGGGAGGCCTGGCCCCAGCCCCGTGTCTAAGGGTGAGCAGGTGCCCTCTGTCACCTGGCAGGCACAGTCTTCCTTCAGTGTCGGGGGTGACACTTACACATGGCTCACTTTTTCCGTGCAGTCAGTAGCAGTCAGGTGGTGGCGGTGGCTGGGGCATGTGGGAACCCCGGCTCCCTGCTCTCCCCCCCCTCTTCTTCCCGGTGCTGTCTGCTGCCCCGTCCACCTGCTGCCTGGAATCCCAGGTCTCCCTCGGCGGGCCAGGGACATGGCCATTTGCCCTGTTTGATTCCAAGGGAAGGAGCCAGGTCCCTCGTGGAGCCTGGGGATACGGAAAGTGCTGCTTCCTTGGGTGGTTTTGAGAACGGTGCGAGTGAACGCGTGACTGGGGTTTGGGATACGGCAGGACTTAGCAACGCCTGCGCACAGGCATTGATGAGAAGGGTGTGTAGGCGGATCTCACTCTCCCCTTTGCCTTCAAGGGAGAACGTTTTTCTGTCACACAGCTGTGCTGTCTAGAACATTCGTTACTAGCCACATGGCTACTAAAATTTAAATACAATAAAAAGAACTTCAGCGTGTTTGCTGTGCCCGCCATGTTGTAAGTGTCATGCAGACACACATGGCTAACCATGGCCATCCTGGACAGTGCGGTCCGTTTCTACTTTTGTGGAAGGTTCTGCTGGACGGTGCTGTTGTAGACAGTAAACATCTCATGACGTGCAGCGTTTCCATCTTTGTCTTGGCAGCCAGGGAGCTCCAAGCAAAATTTTTAGGTTTCTTCTACTTTATGGCCTCAGTCATCTGTTTCTGAAGTTCCCCAGGATAAGGCACTGTCAGTTTTAAAACTCAGAAAATTATTTTAAAAAAGAAAAAAAACCCTTTATATTTACTCCCCTCCCCTGACACCAAAAAGCCAGGACAAGTTGGCCTCTGGTCATGTCACGTCATCACGAGGCTGTCACGGCACTGAGTGGCGTTATTCACGGAGCGTCTCAGTGGTATCACAAAAGGTAAACCGAGGCACAATACATTTACAGTTTATTTGTGCAAACAACACATCGCGGATCAACTCCCAGCCTGAAGTGTTCGGGAGCTCCAACACATGGGAGGCTTTTATGGGCAGGATACAGAGGTTAAGGGGAGGCTGTGTGGCGGGTTAGTTAGACGGGGGCCTTATTTGGTCTGTCCCACAGGACAGCATCCAGTTATAGGAGTTTGTTGGCTCTTCCGATTGGTTACACTTAAGACCTAGCTTTCTTTAATGTAGGCAATTTTACGAACAGGTCAGGCAGAGCCGGTGCTATGGCTTAGTGGGTAAAGCTCATGCCTGCATTGCCTGCATCCCATAGGGGCGATGATTCAAATCCTGGCTGCTCCACTTCCAATCCAGCTCCCTGCTATGGCCTGGAAAAGCAGTGGGAGATGGCCCAAATGCTTGGGCCCCTGCACTCCATTTGGGGAGTGAACCAGCAGATGGAAGGACCCCCCGCCCCCGACACCTCTCTGTAACTCTGCCTTTCAAATAAATAAATAAATCTTAAAAAAAAAAAAAAAAAAGAACAGGTCAAATTCAGTGTCACCTATGAGTGTGAATCAAGCCAGGATGAGGTCACTTAGGAGACCTTAATAGCTTTGTCTGCTCTGGGGTTTTTCTATGTCAAACCGTTTTGGGAATCAGTGCACACTGAGGCTGATCTACAGGAAAAGGCAGAGACTGAAGGGAGCTGTGTGCCAGGTGTGGCTTCCCAGGCACCCCGGGCCCTCCTGGAACCCACTGCCTCCCCGTCTCCAGGGCGCCAGCCGGTGCCACGCCCTCCCTCCAAGTGGGGATCCTCCAAAGTCAGCGATTGGGCCGCAGCTCGTGCCTTCATCTCCCTCTGCTCTAAGGAGGAGGCAGCCGCCCTATGGTTCTGCAGAGACAGCGTCCAGAGATGGTGTGAAGGCAGCCCGTCTCGGTTCGAATCCATGTGCAACGGGCAAGCTTCTTTCTGTTTTAAATTGGAGGGTTATTATTTAAACTTTTTTTTCATTTTATTTGAAAGGCAGAGAGAAATTTCTTTTAAAAAATATTCTGTTTATTTATTTGAGAGACAGAGTTACAGACAGAAGAGACAGAGAGAGAGATCTTCCCTCTGCTGGTTCACTCCCCAAATGGCCACAATGGCCGGAGCTGGGCTCATCAGAAGCCAGGAGCCAGGAGCTTCTTCTGGGTCTCCGATGCCAGTTCAGGAGCCCCAGCACTTGGGCCAGGGCCGCCATCTACTGCCTTCCCAGGCCATCGCAGGGAGCTGGATGGGAAGTGGAGCAGCCAGGACCCAAACGGGATGCAAGTAGAGGCTTTAGCTGCTGTGCTGCAGCGCCGGTCCTGAGATGAACTTGACATCCCCAAAAGCCTGCACCAACCAGACCGGACCAGGCTAAGCCCAGGAGTCTGTATCTACCCCGGGGGTCTCCCATATGCGTGGCAGGGAGCCAGCTGCCTGAGCCATCACCTGCTGTCTGCCCCAGTAGGCATCAGCAGGGAGCTGGCTGGAGGGGAGTCCTGGGACGCCACCCAGGCACTGCTCGCGGGATACTGGGGTCCTGAGCAGCGCCGTCAGTCACTGTGCCGAATGCACACTTGGCACACCTCGTGACCTGTTCCTCCGATGGTAACTGTGGGCCAGCGGGCAGCCCAGGTGCCACGTGGGACCCGGAAGTGGGGGGGCGGGGCCAGGGCCCGGCGGAAGCCAGGAGCCGGAACTCAATCCCGCGCGCCCCGCGTGAGTGGCCGGGACGCGGCACCACTGCCTCTCAGGGTGCGCGTCCGCGGGAAGTTGGCGTCTTGTTGCAAGAAACAAAACACAGGAGCTTCTTGCAACCCCTGGTGTCCGTCAACTTTTTGAGGCCTCCTTGTAAGATACAGAGCTTGGAGCAGGCCTGGCCCAGAGTAAGCTCAAGAAATGACTAATTCTGGGGCAGGTGCGTGGCCTAGCAGCCGGCGCTTCCGCACGGTGGCGCCCCCCGTTCCACACCCGTCTCCGGCTCCTGACGCAGGCTTCCCGCGGACGCGCACCCAGAGAGGCAGTGGTGCTGCGTCCCGGCCACTCACGCGGGCGCGCGGGATCGAGTTCCGGCTCCTGGCTTCCGCCGGGCCCTGGCCCCGCCCCCCCACTTCCGGGTCCCGGGTGGCATCCGGGCTTCCCGCTGGCCCACAGGTGGACGCGCGTGACAGGGCAGGCCGGGCCGGGTCTGCTCAGCCTCTCGGTCCCCAGAGAGTCACCTGGATGCAGAGACGGGGCTATCTGACCCCTGGAGTCCGGCTTCGGGAGCAGCGTGTGAGGTGACCTCCCCGGCCTCCTCTTCCTGGTTCCTTTCCGTTGTTTATTATGTTTTAAATATTTATTTATTCGAGGGGCATACAGAGGGGTCTGCAGGGGTTCACTCGGCTGGTTCAGCGTGGGCCATCTGCTGCTTTCCCAGGCCACAGCAGAGAGCCGGAGCAGAAGAGGAGCAGCCGGGACTCGAACCAGCGCCCAGAGGCATGCTGATGCCACAGGGTGGGGGGATTCACCTACTACACCGCGCTGCCGGCCTCCCTGTTTTATTTTTTTAAAGAAATGTGTCTGAGCTGGCACAGTGGACTGCCGGCGCCCCGTGTGGGCACCAGTTCTAGTCCCAGCTGCTCCACTTCCTATCCGGCTTCCTGCTAAGGAGCCTGGGAAAGCAGTGGAGGACGCCCGGGTGCGTGGGCCCCTGCGCCTCTGCCTCTCTGGAACTTTGCCTTTCAGACTAGTAAATTTTTTTTTTTTTTTAAAGCGCCCACCCTCGCTCGCTGCCCCATTTCACACTGGGGGAAACAGAGGTTTGGTGTAGCCCTGGACGCCGCAGGGTGGGGAACAGAGCTGTGTCAGGCAGGCTTCTCCCCAGCTCCGGGAGCCTCGCTCTGTCCATCTGCACAATGGGCACGGGGCGCTTTGGCTACAAGCGGATGGGGGAGGGTGTTTCAGGCAGAGTCGCAGGCACGACACGCGATCCATGTGACGTGGGAGCAGCTGGGAGGCAGTGGGGAGAGCGGCTCGGGCAGCAGGCTGGGCTAGGACTGAGTCCTTAGACAGGAGGCAGGGCCCAGAGCCTGTCGCCGCAGCTGGTGCTGGGGGGGTGGGGGGCTGATGAGGAGGAAGAGTTGGCCACACCTGGAAACGCTAAAATCTGCACCAGGGCCTGGTGCACCATCTGAGTGGTGTGGCCCAGTGGGCGGCGCGGCAGGGCAGTCCCTGGCTGGCTGGCTGGCTCGGGGAAGGGGCTGGGGAGCAGGGTGACTGGTGGAGCAGGGACCGGACAGGTCGCTCTGGACAGGGTGAGCGTGAGATGCCAGGGTCTCCCAGGCGGAACTGGGCTTCAGGTGGCCATCTTATGTGGAGCTCAGGGGGAGAAGACAGGTGCGGGGGAGAACTGAGGCTGGTGACCGGCTGTGGGCTTAGGGCCAGGCCTGGGGGAGGGGCTTGCAGCAGAGCAACAAGAGCCAGAGAGGTGAAGAGAAAGCCTGGAGGGCTCGGGGTGAGCAGCCCCACTGCTCCTCGGAGGCATCATGGGTCTAACGGGCGTCCACACAGGGGTCAGACCCATCTGCCCTTAAGGGTGTTCAGGTGGCTTGCAATGCCCACAGTGGCCAGAAGGCGGCAGCACCACACCGAGACATCTCATGTAACTGCGCAGCTGCTGTGTGCTGGACTCTGGGCTGATCACTGGAGATTTTGCATATGTACCCACATTGTGTATGTATATATATTCTCATGGAGCCTACGTTTCAGCCAAAGAGGCAGTTAATACAAAGAAGTGAATTATTCTCGCAACTGGCAGTGAAGTCTCCGGACTCCAAAACGTGATTGCTTTGGTTTAGAGAGGCGTCTTTCTGGAATGTGTGACCCATGCCCTGTCCTCCCTGAACAAAATGTACTGAGCAGAGCTCGGATGGCAATGTGAGGAGCAGGCTGGAACGTGCATCGCCCGTGTCAGGAAGTGCAGGGGTGGGGGGTGGTCCCTGAAGAACCTCCAAGACCTCCCATGATAGAAGGGGTCAGCCTGGAACCCTGGAGGGGTCAGAGAAGTCACAAGGCGGGTCCATCAAGGGGGAGGTGACAGTAGGGTGGGGACGTGAAGGGCTGCCTTGGCCTGGCTTGGCAACTCCCTGAGGAAGGGAGGTGTCCCAGCTTCCTCTCTGTGTCTTCTCCCAGGCCCCAGCACCCTGCGCTTACTCCTGTTGCCCCTGACTCATCTAGGGTGTAGGCAGGAAAGCGCTGCTGTGTCCTCAGAGTGTGACAGATGCCCAGATGCCCGCTCGGCTCGGGTGCCTTGGGGACACCACTCCAGGTGCACCGTCCCTTGATAAGGGCGACATAACCTCCAGCCAGCTGCTCATGGTGCTCCCCGCCTGCACAGGTTCTGGTCTTGGCGGTGTCCTGTCCAGGACCCGTTAGCAGCTCTTGTCACTCTTGCATGAGAGCCAACGCTGGGGCTGCAGGCCAAGCTCTCCCCATGAAGAGCCCCCCTTCAGGCTTGAGGGGAGAGAGGAACAACTTTTCCCACTGGGATGCACGGATAGCAGTTAAGACGCCCACATTTCCTGTCACGGGGCCTGGGTTTGGGTCCCAGCTCGGGCTCCTCACTCCAGCTTCCTGCTACTTCAGTCCCTGGGAGGTGGTGGTGAGGACTCAACTGTTGGGGTCCCTGCCACTTAGATGGGAGACCTGGATTGAATTCCAGACCCCGGCTTCATCTGCTCCCTGCCCCGGCTTAAGTGGGCGTTCAGGGAGCAAACTAGCAGATGGGAACACACATTCTGTGTGTGTGTGTGTGTGTCCGTCTCTCCCTCCCACCCCCCCACAAAAAGAGAGTGGTCTTTGCAGATTCCCTCCGCGGCCCGTGCTTCCTCCATTTGCAGGCGCGTGGCGGAGATGGGCTGAAGGACTGGCTCCGGTTTGGTCGCTGGTGTGTCTGGAGACTGCACTTCCTCCAGAGCTGGGGCACTTGACTGGGAGGCCGTTTCCTTGCCTCTGGGGCGCTGGCCCTGTTCTTTGAGACGGGGAGAGCCTCTTGGCAAATCTTGTCATGAAGAATGATTTTGCACCTGTAAGAATCCAGCATGCCCTTCAGTGGCACCACGCTTGTTTGAAGCTAAATGATGGAATGAATAGCAGCTGCAGGGGAGCAAGAGGCCCTCAGAGCCGTGCCTGCGTTTCCTTAGCGGGCTTAAGGAGGACCTCCTGCCCAGTTACTGCTGCCAGAAATGCCTTTTCTGGGAGATTCACAGCCAGGTGACCTAAGACTCCGTGACCTCCATTTGTTCTATGGAGGTTCTCTCCCTTCCCCCTTACTAAGTGGGTTTACAAACCTGTTTTTGTTTCTGGGGAAGTTTCGTCATCTGAAATCTCCCTCACATTAATAAGGGTTGCCTTCTCGTCTGTTAATCTCTCTGTCGGTAGTTAATTTGCATCTGCCCTGAACCTGCGTGGGCAGAGGCAAGACTTTTTTTTTTTTTTTTTGGACAGGCAGAGTGGACAGTGAGAGAGAGAGACAGAGAGAAAGGTCTTCCTTTGCCGTTGGTTCACCCTCCAATGGCTGCCGCGGATGGCGCGCTGCGGCCGGCGCACCGCGCTCATCCGATGGCAGGAGCCAGGTGCTAGGTGCTTATCCTGGTCTCCCATGGGGTGCAGGGCCCAAGCACTTGGGCCATCCTCCACTGCACTCCCGGGCCACAGCAGAGGGCTGGCCTGGAAGAGGGGCAACCGGGACAGAATCCGGTGCCCCGACCGGGACTAGAGCCCGGTGTGCCGGCGCCGCAAGGCGGAGGATTAGCCTGTTGAGCCACGGCGCCGGCAAGACTTTTCCTCCCAACGCATCTTCCCTTTGCACCCACGATTTTGTGTCTGGTACTGCGCTTGATCTTCCTGCCCTGCCAGCGATACTGCGTGGCCAAGTTTCTTTCACTCTTTCCTTCCTTCTGGCTCATGCGTCAACTAGATCAGGAGAGACGGAAAACAGAGACCCTGTCAGAGACTTCACAGTTAGAGATCTGCCTGCAGGGTAGCAGAACAACCAGGGTGCTTAAACAGTTCGTGGGAAATGGAATTACAAGGAAGCTTATTTTGCTGCAGAAGGTTTTGCAACCCGTGCGTAGTTTTTTACAATGGACGTTTTGAAGACGCTTCACGTGCTGCCCCACTTTGGCACAAGGTCTGTTGAGCTGAAAGCAACGAAGAAGCAGCAGGTGCAAGAAAGGCTGTCTGCTCTGCTCTGCTGTTTGCCTAAGAGCAGGACTTAACTTGCTAAAGGTGCCCCTCCCCCCCTCTCCCCAGGAAAGACCAAGACCTTTAGACCCCTATCAGCCTGCGAGGGCACCAGCTGAACCCGTGACTACTTCACCAGCCTCGTCTGTCGCATCTTCCCCACATAGGTGCCTTCCCACGTGTTGCCCCTGGAGGCTGCAGGTCCTTTTTCTGGTTTTGTCTTGTCACCTCTCCGGATGTGGGAACTCAGTTCAGTGTCCTGCGTCGGTGGCCGAGATCCATTCACTTGATCCTACACCTGTTGCCACCTGTGTACTTTAGCAAGAAGCTGGAATCAAACAGAGCAGAACTCAGGCACTTCAGTATGGGATATGGTCATTTTATTTTTAGAAAGATGTATTTGAGAGGCAGAGTTACAGACAGAGGGAGAGACAGAGAAAGGTGTTCCATTTCCTGGTTCACTCTCCAAATGGCTGCAGTGGCAGAGCTGGGCAGGCCCAAAGTTAGGAGCCAGGAGCTTCTTCCGGGTCTCTCATGTGGGTACAGGGGCCCAAGGACTTGGGCCATCTTCCACTGCTTTCCTGGGCCATTAGCAGGGAGCTAGATTGGAAGTGGAGCAGCCAGGACATGAACCGGTGCCCATATGGGATGCTGACGCTGAAGGTGGAGGCTTAACCCCAGGATGTTGTCATTTTAGTTTATGTCTTTATCACTAGGCCAAATATCTGCGCCTAAGCCACCTCTTTGAGAGTTACTCTTCACTTGAGTTTTCTCATATATGTGAATGGTACAGAATTTAGAATGGTGGAGAGAAAATGATTTTTCCTTCCCTACATTACTTTTATTTTTTAAAATATTTATTTATTTATTTGAAAGGCAGAGTAACCGAGAGGCAGAGGCAGAGAGAGAGCTCTTCCATCTGCTGGTTCACTCCCCAAATGGCCACAATGGCTGGAGCTGGGCCAATCTGAAGCCAGGAGCTGGGAGCTTCTTCCAGGTCTCCCATGTGGGTACAGGGTCCCAAGGACTGGGGCCATCTTCTGCTTTCCCAGGCCAAAGCAGGGGGCTGGATTGGCGTGGAGCATCTGGGACACAAACTGGTGCCTACTGCACCTACGTAGGAGACCCGGAAGAAGCTCTTAGCTCCTAATTGGGGAGTGAACCAGAGGATGGAAGACTTACCTCTCTCTCTCTGTTTGTGTGTGTCTCTCTTTCTCTATCTGTGTAACTCTTTTAAATAAATAAATCTTTAAAAACAAAACAAACACAAAGTTAATGGCCAGGATGGTGGCAGATGAGTTTGGCTAGTTTGCATTCTGTCTGGTGTAATTATATTTGAGTGCAATGTGACACAACAGGTGGCTGATCACATAGTGACTGGAAAAAAATAAATCACTAGTCTGCCTGGGCTGCCATAGGCAGACAACGTGGATGGGTGGCTTAGACACCAGGCATTTCCTTCTCCCAGTTCTGGGGGCTGCAAGCCTCAGACCAGTGTGCCTGTTCATTCAGGTCGGGGATCCGCTGGCTCATGTGGCCTCGGAGGGAGCTTGAGCTCCGATCTCTTCTCCCCTTAGCAGGGGGTTGTTAACCCTTCTGAAGACTGCCTGAAGAGGTGAGGTCACCTTTCCCCTGTCTGCCAGCGGCTTTAAGCTGTGAGGGGGTATCTGCTGTCCCAGCGTGAGAGAGCGCTCAAGTGCTGCTGACACCGGGGAAACCCAGCACGGAACTCACACGTTCCTGCTGACCGCCAGCCTCTGCAGCTTTCACGTGGACATAACCACCAAAGGGCCTGTCCGCGGTTACAGGGGAGCCAGTGTTCAGATGCTCAGTACTCACGGTGGACGGCGGCTGTGACATTGCATGGCGCGCTTCCAGCAGTGCCTCAGACAGACACATTTCCCTGCCCGCATGGAGCTTACATTCCTATGGGGGAGAGGCAGCACGAGGCCTAGGGTTGCTGATGACATTCCCGTGCTCACAGTTTCCACTCACTGCTGGTAGCTTTTTTTTTTTTTTTTTTGGTGCCAGAAGTTCTTTAAGATTTCTCGTGACTCCTGGTGTTCTGCAACTTGACCGTGAAGTGTGTACTTGTGTCTGTTTCCCACCCGGCCTGTTCAGCACTGGACAGGGCGTGTGGGGGCAGTTTCCCACGTGCACAGTGTGTCTTCAGTCACCTCCAGGAATGAACTGAGCCCTGCACTTACAATCTGAGCGGGCCACTGCCAACCAGCAGACATTTCTGCAAAATTGACAGCGACAGTTGACAAGGACCAAGGTAAACAGAAAGAAAAAAAAATCCCAGCTGGGATTGAGGGAACCGAAAGCTTTAAACTGCTGATGGGTCTCGCTCTAAATCAGTGACCACTGAAACCTCAAGTGGCCCCGAGTGCTGCCCAGCAGTCACCCTCCTGGTCTCCATGCTGCTCCCTCCCTGCTCCTCCAGACAGTGGTTTCCGGTCCTGCTGCTCTCTCAGGCCTCCAGCGAAGCCTCGTCCCTGAAGACTGCCTTCACCCCTCGCTCCCGCGGGAAGCAGCAGGATCGGAAGGACCTTTCCATGAGTGCACCCCCAGATCCACCCGGGCGCTGACCCCGCGCCCACACTCTCTGTGGTCCTTACTGTCATGACGGAGTAACTATGTCCCCTCTTCCTTGAGGCCGGCTCCTGGCTCCTGTCCCCTCGCTCCTCAAGGAAGCGACCGGGTCTCTCTGCTGAGTCCTGCTTCCCCGCCCTCTGCAGCACCATTTCCATCAGCATGCAGACACAATGCCGTTTTTCACATCTTAAAAAACAGCAACGCAGTGGAGGATGGCCCAGGTGCTTGGGCCCTGCACCCCATGGGAGACCAGGAGAAGCACCTGGCTCCTGGCTTCCGTTCAGCGCAATGCGCCGTCCACAGCACGTCAGCTGCAGCGGCCATTGGAGGGTGAACCAACAGAAAAAGGAAGACCTTTCTCTCTGTCTCTCTCTCTCACTGTCCACTCTGCCTGTCCAAAACAACAACAACAACAACAACAACAACAACAAAAACAGCAACCCCACTCCAGCTTCTGCCTTTGTGTCTTCAGCCCTTTGCAGGTGAACTTGAAATGCGAAGAGGCTTCAAAACCTTCAGGGAAAATGTGTGTCATAAAAAAACTGTGCAGGGATTGCACCATGTTTTTGCACCAAAAGAAACTCAGCTTTTAATTCCATTTGAAATTGAAGTTCGCTTGTATTTATCTATCCTTGTTGCCTCCAATTTCTGATTTCCCCTTCTCTGTTTATCAGTGTTTGGCTCCCACAGTTCTGCAAAAGCAAATCGTGTCAAGATCCACAGTGACCTCTTGGTAAAGCCCAGAGTCACTGCTCAGGCTTCAGTTCATCTGGACACAGGACTTGCTTCACTTGGCTTGAGACTCTGTCCTCTTGGCTTCCAGCACCGCCTGCTCCCCTGGCTCCCTGTCTGCCCACTGCTGCCTCTCCCTCAGATGTTTACCCTCCCAGTAGTGGACTCTCCATTTCACGATGCACTGCCTGCTCCCCTGGCTCCTTCTCACTGCCTACTGCTGCCTTTCAGATGTTTACCCTCCCAGTAGTGGACTTTTCTCCTTATCTTCGTGAGTTTTCTTTTTAAAGGTCATCTGTTCGTGGTGTCTTTGACTGTAACTCCTCTCCTCTGATCTCAGGATGCATGTGTTTGATTGCCTGTTGAATATCCTCTTCTCCATTTTTTAAAAAAATATTTATTTATTTATCTGAAAGGCAGAGTTACAGAGAGGCAGAGAGCAAGAGCAAGAGAGAGCGGTCTTCCATCAGCTGGTTCACTCCCCAAATGGCCACAATGGCTGGAGCTAGGCCAGTCCAAAGCCAGGAGCCAGGAGCTTCTTTCGGGTCTCCTATGCAAGTGCAGGGGCCCAAGAACTCGGGCTGTCTTCTACTGCTTTCCCAGGTCATAGTAGAGAGCTAGATTGGAAGTGGAGCAGTTGGGACTTGAACCGGCACCCATATGAGATGCCTGCATTGTAGGCAACGGCTTTACCCACTACACCACAGTGCCAGCCCCTGGATATCCCTTTTCATACTCATTGGCGAGCACAGGAATCATCTCTGTTCTTCACAAGATGCATCCCATGCACTGTATGTTGTATAATATGTCCATTAGATATTCAGTACTTGATGTCGAATAGTCACTTCACCTTGTTCAAGCTCTAATCATTTCACACCTGGCCCTCTGGAGCAGCCCCTGCCTGCAGGAGGCAGCCTGTCCTGGCTTGCCTGATAGTCTGCTGGTTTCCTTATTTATTATTTTTGTTTGAAAAGAAAGAGAGAGAGAGAGAGATCGATCTATCTATCTATCTATCTTCCATCTGCTGGTTCATTCCCCAAATGGCCACAATGGCCTGGGCTGGACAAGGTTGAAGCGAGGAAGCTGGAACTTCCTCCGGGTCTCCCATGTGGGTGCAGGGTCCCAAGGACTGGGGCCATCTTCCCTGCTTTCCCAGATGCATTAGCAGGGAGCTGGATCGGAAGTGGAGCAGCTGAGATTCGAGCTGCTGCTCATATGGGATGCTGGTGTCACGGGCAGTGCTGTAAGCTGCTGTGCCCCAATGCTGACCTCTGCTTTCCTGCTTTTTACACTGGAAGTCCAGTCTCGAGGAATTTTCTCAGCCCTGGGAAACCAGGAGACTTGGTCTCTTCAGATGATTCCTTCTGTCTGGTCTCAGTGGATCCAGGGTTACCCTTTTAGAAAGCAAATTTTTATTTACTGCTTCTCTGCTCAGAACCCTTCAGTGGCTTCTCACCACCCTAGTCAGAAAGAAAGCCTTCGCTTTCAGTGGTCTACCAACTACAGGGTGTGCAGGCTTGCAGGCAAACACTGTGTTACGGTTTGGATATTAGTTCAGGTGTCCCCCAAAAGCCATGTTAAAAGTTTGATTGCCCCCAGTCTTAAGTTAGTGCTTGATGGGTTGATGTTAATGGTGATGGGTGAAGATTGGAGACTTGATCTAATGATAGTGTTTAGTAGGTGGGTCTAGGAGGAGGTCCTTAGGCCATTGAGGGCATGATCTCAGAAGGGCGTTCTTGCAAGATCTGGGTTCACGGTAGCCTCTCTCTCTGCTTCCTGGCTCGCCGTGTAACTGTTCCTCTGTCCCTGCTCTGCCGTTGCCAGCCTCCAGGTGGACTGTTCAGTTGTGAGCAGGCTGATGCTGAGTGTCTGTGGAACTTGCAGCTGGCAATGTCCAGAACTGCAGAGAGAATCAAGCATACCTTTTGTTTGTTAAACAAGAACAGATGGCCCTGGGAAACATTGCAAGAAAGAACTCTAAGAAATTAAAAATATTGTTAAATTGGAAAAATTCAGTGTTGGACAGAAAGATAAAATTATAGAATTAATTTCTGGGGACCCTAATGATAATATGTAAAATGATACACATATACATATATGTTGTATAAAATTTAGAAATGTCTAAGTAAATATACAAATGTCATTCCAGCCGTATGTCCCAAACACCCCAGATCCTCAGTGTGCATCTTCCTGGGGACACTCCTCTGTATAACCAGTGTACAGTCCTCCGCATCAGGAAATGAGAAACCAGCACTGGTATAACACTGATGTCTGAGCCAGGGATTACATTCGTGGTTCACCAGCCGTCCCTTTGCATTTTACAAATGTATGCATTTGGGAGGCAGATATAGAGCTCCCGTCTGCTGGTCCACTCCTCAATGCCTGCAGTAGCCAGGGCAGGGCTGGGACACAACTCAGGTTTCCCACATGGGTAGCAGAAACCCTGTCACTTGAGCCCTTCATGGCTACTACTTGGTGTCTTCAGTGGCAGGAAGCTGAAGTCAAGAGCTGGAGACAGGTACGGAACCCAGGCACTCAGATATGGGTTGTGGGTTTCTTAGCCATTGTCTTGCTAGACTAAACACCCATCCCACACTTCGCTCTTAAAGTCTCTAGTTTTCTTCAGTCTGTAAGCATTCCGCATCTCTCTGTGTGTTTCACGACCTAACAGTGTTAAAATTTGCAGGCCTTTCAGTCTGTAGGACAAAGCTGAGTCTGGTTCCACTGATGTTTCTGCACGACAAGACTCAGACATGCATTCCTGGGCAGAGCCTGCGGAGGGGACGTGGTCCTTCTCTCGCCGGGTCACACGAGCAGGCTCATGATCCGCACCTGTCCCACCACAGGGGATGTTGGCTTTATCACCTGCTCAGTTTGGTGCCTGCCAGGTTTCTTCACATCAACTCACCGTTTCCTGACTGTGATTGATAAGTTGATGTTCCACATCTCATTAAACCTTTTTCCCTTGTCTTAGTATCCATTGAAAATGCTTGCCTGAAGTGATCATTGTTATAGTGGTTGCCAGAAGTGATTTTTCTATTTTTATCATTCCTACTAAATTGATTAGTTGGCATTCTACTATTGTTTGAATGATGCTTTTTGGCACAAGAAAATGCTCCAACATCATCACACATTTCTCTGCCTTTGCCTTGGTATTAACTATTTTTTTCCAAGGAATCCCAGAGTGGAGAACAATATTTGAAGACTAAAACCTAGGTGCTTGGTTGCTTCTGGCTTCTGTTGTGTTGCTGATTCCAGGCCTTCTCAGTGTCCAGAGGTGGGACAAACACATGTACCTATGTATGTGTACATGTGCCTGTATGTGTCACTCCCATAGAACTGTAACTATCCTTGTGTTTAGCTGTGTACATATATATGTGTATGTATATATATATATATTTAAAAAGATTTATTTGAAAGGCAGAGTTACAGAGAGGCAGAGGCAGAGAGAGAGAAAGGTCTTCCATTTACTGGTTCACTCCGCAGATGGCTGCAACAGCTGGAGCTGGGCTTGATCCAAAGCCAGAAGTCAAGAGATTCTCCCAGGTCTGCCATGTGGGTGCAGAGGCCCAAACACTTCGGTCATCCTCTGTTGTTTTCTCAGGCCATAGCAGACAGCTGGGTCGGAAGTGGAACAGCTGGGACTGGAATGGGCGCCCATATAGAATCCTGGCACTGTAGGTGGTGGCTTTTACCCCCTATGCCACAGCAGCTGGCCACTTTTAATCTTTTAAATTAATCAACTTTCTCTGCTTGCACATGGCCCTGAAATCAGTCTGTCCTGACCGCAGGGGTGCCCATTATTGTTGACTATGGAGTCTCTGTGAGAGGGATCACCTGCTTGTCTCAGGGCAGACTACGGATTGACCATCTTGGGTTGTGTCCCACCTTGGGTCCGGGTCTGTTTTGGCTAAAATGGGGAGCACAGTTATAAGGGTGACTGGCGGGACTGGTGCTGTGGTGTAGTGGGTACAGCTGCTGCCTGTGGCACCAGCATCCCATATGGGTGCCAGTTTGAGTCCCGGCTGCTCTACATTTTTTTTTTTTAAGATTTATTTTAAGGCCGGCGCCGTGGCTCAACAGGCTAATCCTCCGCCTTGCGGCGCCGGCACACCGGGTTCTAGTCCCGGTCGGGGCACCGGATTCTGTCCCGGTTGCCCCTCTTCCAGGCCAGCCCTCTGCTGTGGCCCAGGAGTGCAGTGGAGGATGGTCCAAGTGCTTGGGCCCTGCACCCCATGGGAGACCAGGATAAGCACCTCGCACCTGGCTCCTGCCATCGGATGAGCGCGGTGCGCCGGCCGCAGCGCGCCATCCGCGGCAGCCATTGGAGGGTGAACCAACGGCAAAAGGAAGACCTTTCTCTCTGTCTCTCTCTCTCACTATCCACTCTGCCTGTCAAAAAAAAAAAAAAAAGATTTATTTTATTTATTTGAAAGAGAGAGTGAGCGAGAGAGAGGTCTTCTGTCTGCTGGTACACTCCCTAGATGGCTGCAATAGCTAGAGCTGAACTGATTTGAAGCTAGGAGTCAGGAACTTCTTCCAGGTCTCCCACACGGGTGCAGGGGCCCAAGGACTTGGGCCATCTTCTGCTGCTTTCCCAGGCCGTAGCAGAGAGCTGGATTGGAAATCGGAAAATTAAGCCTTCCTCTGGTTTCATGGGCCACTTTTTGGGAAACACTGACCTAAATCTCTCACGGTGATTTCTCTGATGAACTGACTGAGGTCTAGAGGCCCCCCAAGACTTGTTCCCGTCTTTGTAGCCTGTCAATGGCAGATCTGGAATTAGAAACCTGACTGGCACTAGGGTGAGATGGGCAAGATGCCAAAGATGCAGACTTCAGGAGGTTCTCACTCTCAGGGTCACGGACGTGCCCTGGCACCTCCCTTGCCTCACCGGAGGCCCAGCCCAGATTAGAGCTCTAGGGTCCTACTTACCAGGAGGGAGGGAGCATGCCTGGCTTGGGGAGCTTGGGTGAGGGGGACTTGATGCTGGTTCTCCCGAGGTGTGGGATATCGTGGCCTGGGATGGTTACTCACCAGGGAAGCGTACATCACACTGTGCATGCAGGGCACTGAGGGCCTCTCCAGTCTGGGTGCAGAGTTCCTTGCCTGGGTTATCTTTAACTGGTTGCTGAGGGTTGCAGCATTTTTGGGTTGCAATAGTAGATACTTCTCTCTTATAAGAATAGGCTTTCCCTCCAAGCAGATTTGTCTCATAGGACGTGTAGGGTTCAGATTTCTTTGTCTTTGGTCTGGTGTCAGCTTTCTTCATGTAGAACTGCTTACTAATAATTTTGCCACAGGAGGGTTTTAAGAAGGGTGAACCAGCTTTGTTGTTGGTTGAGATAAGAAATAAATCTCCAAGGTGGCCAATATGAGACATAGAAGGAAGAAAGGCGAGGGGGACAAGAGACATATCTTGAGCCACTTTGTGACTCTTCCAGTACTCTGGTAGAAAGTTCAGTCTCTTCTCAGTTGGCCTCTTGGCCCACTCTCACCCTGATCTGGTATATTTTCAACAAGGCAGCTGGAGAGATCCACTAAATTTTACACAAGGCAAGAAAATGAAAATGAATGAAGAGGCATTGGAAAGGAAGAGGTAAAACCATCTCTATTTTCAGATGACAAGATCTTGCACAGCAAACACTACAAACTATTAGGAGTAACAAATGAGTTTCAGGATATGTGGCCAATATATAAAAATTTATAGCAGCATCAATATGAATAACACATTTAAGAATAAAGTTAACAAAGGAAGTGTAGCACCTATATACTGAAAACTACAAAACATTACTGAAAGAAATGAAAGATGGTGAAAAGAAATGGAATGGCATCCCTGTTCCTACATCAGAAGAGTTAGTGTTCAGATAGCAACATGTGCTCCTCGAATGATTTATAGATTCAGTATAGCCACATAAGAATCCCACTTGGTTTCTTTTAGAAATTCCAGTTGGTATCTTTTACAAGCTAATTCTAAAATTTACATGGAAACTCAAGGAACCCAAAATATCCAAAATAATCTTGAAAAGAGGAAAAAACTGGGTGTCTCACACTTTTCAATTTCAGAATAGCTATGAAGTGGTAAGACAGTATGGTACTGACATTTGAATAGATGTATGGACCAATGGAATGGAATTGAGAGTTCAGAGATAAACTCATGTATCTATGGTTAGTTGATTATTTACAGGGATGCTAAGACCATTCAATAGGAAAAGAATAATCTTTGTGGAAAATGGCATTGAGACAATTGGGAAGCCACACCTAAGAAGATGAGTTGGATCCTTATCTCAGACTATGTAGAAAAATGAAATCAAAGTGGACCAAAGACCAAAATATGAGAGCCTAAACCATAATCTCTTAAAATGTAGGTGTAAATCTCCATGATCTTGGATTTGGCAATGGATTCTTAGACAAGACATCAAAAGCACAAATTGGACTTCTATAAAAAAAAAAACTTTTGTGTTTTGAAGGACACTATTAAGAAAGCAAAAAGACAACCTATAGAAAGGGAGAAAATAGTGGCGAATGTAGAGTATTTGCTGAATGTTCACTGCTCAGTGATAAAAAGACAACCCAATTAAAAAGACAGTACTGCAAAGATACACAAACAGCCACTGAGCACACAAGAGGATGCTAAACATCAGCAATTAGGGAAATGCAAATCAAAAGCACGGTGAGATAATACTTCAGATCTACTCAGGATGATTAGAATCAAAGAAAATCAGATAATAAGTGTTATCAAGAATATGAAGGAAGTGCTTTCACCCACTGCTGGTGGGAGTGTAAAATGGAAAACAGTCTGGCAATTCGACAAAAAATTAAACAACGTTACCTTTTAACTGTCCAGCAATTCCACCCTGATGTAGATACCCAAGAAATAAAAAATGGCCACTCGAAAATTTGCATTTGAATGTTCACAGCAATATTATGCACAGTAGCCCAGAGGTCCACCAACTGATTAATGGGTAAACAGGAAGTGGTATATTCATGCAATGAGATATTATTTGGCCATAAAAAGAAATGAAGTGTGTGAATCATGCTACAACTTGGATAAGCCTTGAAAACACACCTGGTGAAAAAAGAGTTGCAAAATACTGCTGAATTCATCTACTTATCACTGTAATGAAATGCCCAAGGGAGTCTAAAAAGAAGGCTACTTTGGCTGCTGCTTCTTGAGGTTCAAGGTCTAGGGCCCAAGATAGCAAGACACAGTGCATAAGTCTGTGCCTGTGTGTGCATCTACGTGATTGCTCTCCTTAAAAAGCCACCAGGATCTCATCATGGATGCGCACCCTAAATACCATAGTCATCAGTAACGTGCTTGTGTGACTTTGGGGATTAAATTCCTGCAGGACTTTTGAAGGGCAGTCCATACCAACCACATGCTGTGAGACACCGTTTACAGGAAATGCCCAGAATAGGCAAATATGTGAAACATAGCAAGTCCATCAGTAGTTAGACACAGCAAGGGAGGGCGGTGCTGAGAAAATTGGGGAGTGATAACTAAGGGGTAGGGTGTTTCTTTTTGAAGTAGTAGAAAGGTTTGAAAAACAGCTTTGGAAATGACTGTAAAGCATTAAATTTTGCAATTTATGTGAGTGAATTAGATGACATGTAAATTATATCATTAAATTCTGGTTGTATTTTCTGTCTGTCTGCTTCTCTGTCTAATCTCATCCATTTGTCTAAACTGTTCCATGTCCTGCCCCTGCTGAGCACCCTTCGGGAGCTCCCATTTTACTCAGAAGAGTGTTTCCAAGTCCTTACAACAGCCTCCAAGGCCCGCCAGCACCTGCAGCTAAACCTGGCGCAGTCATCTGGTCTCCTACTCCTGTGCACCTCTTTGCTGTCCCTCTGGACTGTTTTTCTCTCCTGTGACAGCATGGTTCCTTCCTTTCCTTTCCCTTTCTCTTTCTCTCTCCCCTCTCCACCTCCAGTACCTAGTTTAATACCCAGTTTCTGACTTCAGATTCCTACTGGGAGATAGCAGGTGATGGCTCAAGAGGTTAAGTCCCTACCATCCATGTGGGAGACCTGGATTATATTCATGCATCCCAGCTTTGGCTTGCCTCGGCCCTGATCTTGGCAGGCATTTATAATGTGAACCAGTGAACAGGAGCACTTGGTCTCTCTGCTTCTCAAATAAGTCCAAAAAAAAATTTTTTTTTTTTTAGCTGTAATGCTGTATTGTATGTTGAGAAGTTCTGGTGCTAATGGTACAAGACAAACAGCGTGGTTCTATCAGTCACTGAAAATGCCTAAACAAAGAGGAAAGGGAGTAAGTTGCTGGCGTTGGAGGTCGGGAAGGAGTGGATTGGTCAAGACTTTGAGTTGCAAGTTACAAGCAGTCTTCATAAAGTTCAAGGAAAATGTATATTGTAAAAAAACTACATGGATTTCAAAAATCTTTGCAACAGAATAAAGTTAGCTTTCAGTCCCATTTTCATATTAATTAATTTTTTTTTTTATTTCAGAAAGAGACAGTGAGAGTGAGTACTCCTATCTTCTGGTTCACTCCTCAATTGCCTGTAATGGCCGGAGCTGGGCTAGGCTGAAGCCAGGAGCCAAGGACTCCATCCAGGTATCCATTTAAGTGGCAGGGACCCAACTACTGGAACCCTAACCACTGTTGCCCAGATTTGGAGAGTTAGAGAAGGAGGCAAGTCTGGGGTGGTCCAAGGCTAGGGGTCTGGGCAGCTGAGAGGGTCAGGATGCCGTATGCCGAGTGGGAACACTGAGAAGGAGCACGTTTTGGGTGGAAGTCAGGAGGATAGCTGTTGCCATGTTTCCTTGAGGCATTTCTTAATGTGCAAGTAGAAGGAGATGTTAAGGGAAAAAAATGGACATACAATTCATGATTAGGGAATATTTCCATGCTGGAAATTGATATTTGAAAGTCTACAGCAGACAGGTTATATTTAAGTTCGTGAGCCTGGATGAGCACCTATGGAGTGGCCATAGATGGAGCCAAGGAAAAATGAAGTACTGAGCCCTGGGATGCGGGAACAGTAGAGAAAGAGGGACGAGGAGCCAGAAAACAAGGTTCAGAAAGAACAGCCTGCAGGACTGGGGAGCTCTGGTAACGGGAAATAGAGTATGTCCAGGAAGAGGGAGCAGATAACTGGTCCGAATACTGTTTATAGGTTCAGTAAGGTAAGACCTAGGATTGACCTAGGGATTAGCAATGTTGTAATCAAGCTTGGTTGGGCCTGTTACGGGGAGACCATATGGGCAGATGTGTGGAGGGCAGTTAAGACAGAATGGAAAGAGAGGAATTGGACTCAGTGTGTTGAGAAGGATTTGTTTTTAAAGACTTTGTGTGAAGGAGAACAGAGAGGTTAGGTTGTGGTATAGAAGGGAAGTGGATATTAAGAGGTGTTTTAAAACAAGTGCTTTGTAACTATTTTCTGTCAGTTTTCTTTATTTTTTAAAACTATTTCTTAGCATATTTGTTTCAGGGTAATAGTAGTGAGAAACAATACAGAGAGATCCCTTGTTCCTTTTACTGAGTTTTCCTAAGTGGTAGCATCTTGCACTCCATGGGACAGTATTACAGCCAGGGTTTTGACACCAGAAGCGTCAAGATATAGCACATTTTCATCACCAAAGGGGTCCCTCATGCTCTATGGACAATCCCCCATAACCCCTGACAAGCACCAATCTCTCACCCGTTTCCGTAATTCTGTCATTTCAAGAATATTGTGTACATGGAATTACAGAGTCTATAGCTGTATGGAATGGTTTTCTCTTGACTGAGCATACTTTATAGGATTCAACCAGATTGCTGCATGAATCCATAATTCATTTCTTTTACTGCTGAGTAGTATTCCATAGCATTGACATATCACATTCTGTTCAACCGTGCCTCTGTTGAAGAATATATCTAAATCGTTTTCAGTTCTTGGCTATCATGTATGAAGCTTCTATAAACATTTGTGAATAGATTTTTTTAAAAAGTTATTTTCACTTTACCTGAAAAGTAGACACACACAAGAGAGAGAGAAAAAAAGAGAGAGGGAAGATCAGAAAGAAGACAAGAGAGTTCTTCCATCCGTTGCTTTAGTGCCCAAATGCCTGTAACAGCCATAGCTTTGCTTATTTCTATTTCCACTGGGGATTCTCTGTGTATTGCAATCAATTTCTCCCAGCTTCCAACACCTCCCCCATTATAAAATGAGCCCCCTGAGGACAAGAGCTAGGTCTGTTTTGTCTTTATAACCTCAGCACTTGGGACTACACCTGACACAGTAGAAGTGTTTTGAAACTGCCTTTCATTGAGTGCCCTCTGAAACTGTTGCCACCTCTATAAAGCGGTGAAGCAGGTACCATGGACAGAGCACGGACAAAGATGTGGAATTCGTGTTGGAGCACAGGCTTGAGCTAGGGATGGGCTGTTTTCCTGACTCTGGCGAGAGATTATGCACAGGATCAAGCATGTCCATTCATTTTTCTTCTAGATTTCCAGAGATAGAATGAGCCCCATGCGGAGTGGGAATCGTGCTCCTGGTCTACTTTCTCCTGATCTGCACTGCTTGGATCTTCAGGTATCACTGCGTGGACGGCCCTGAGTTGTGACTCTTCGTGGATGCTATAAATCTGCCTCCTCTTTCCTGTTGTGGAGTTGGCACAGCCTTTGGTCTCCAGACAGCTCTCCTCCCCCCCCCCCCCCCACACTCTCCTAGACCATTTGGAGCAGAGAAAGGGCATACTGAGGCTGAAGGAGAGGAGAACAGCTTTTCTTTTCTTTCTTTCTTTCTTTTTTTTTTTTTTTTGCATTCTGTCCCTTGTATCTATAAACTTTGGACTCTCACTGCTTGGGTTGATCGCCTGTGCTCCTCAATGAGATAGTATATGACTTAGAATCTCCCTGTCGGGTCATTTTTAGACCTTCTATTAAGAAGTCCCATCATCTACATCCGCCTCGATTCACCTTAAAGTTCCCTCTCTTCATTTCCCTCGATGTGGCTGCATAGAAGAGCCCTTCCCCAACGTGGAGTTCCTCCCAGCCCTGGAGAGGCTGAAGACCACCTGCCTTGCACAGGGCCCTCCCTTGGATTCTGTGTCCTTTACTTTCTTTCTCGCCTTTGTTTCAGCGTTCACAAGATACTTGCTGGGGCAGCTTCCACAGGGAGATGCCCTGTCCCCTTCTGCCCAAGGCCGCCTCCCAGTGAGGCTAGTGGGCGTGTTCCCTGCCTGGTGCTTAGGACAGGATCCGCAGCAATGGCGAGCTCCTCAAAGGCAGTCTCTCCCTAGCTCTTCCTCTGGATTCACACCATGTGGAACCTAAATGGATGATCATGTAAGATAAATGCTTATTCTACACCATTCTGCTGGTGAGAAACAGGCGGGACCTCAGCTGAGGCAGGAAGCTCTGGCTTAGGACTGGGAGAAGGGACAGAGCGCTCGCTGCACAGAGGGGGTGCTGCAGGGAGGAAGGTGGAGGACACCTGTGTTCTCAGAGTTTTCCTCTCTCTCCAGGAAGCAGTGTGATCTTTGCCAGGTAAGGGATGGGCAGGCAGGGACCACAGAGCTCTTGCTGGGGAAACTGAGCAAAAATAAATGGAAAAACTGTCCAAACTCAGCAGGTACCAAGAACTAATTGAGTGATACTGCAGGGCAATGCTGTCTGTATTGAAACCTCTGGGGTTGTAGTTTCTTGTAAAGGGCTTGAGGGGGGAGTGGTTCTATTTCCTGGCAAGGGTTACAGACCCACCGAGACCCTAGCCACAAGTGGGTGTCTCTGTCAGCTGCGAGGTGAGAACACACCCGTGGCAAGAATTCTCTAGGAGCTGCTGCTCGCCCCTCCCATCCTGTAAGGGTGTGGTGAGCTGGGTGTGGTGGCCCTTGTTTGTGGGTGCCAAGACTCCTGGCTGGAAGAGCTTGAGCCGCTACTCAAGTGATGGTCACAGACTTCCCTTCCTGGATGAGGCTCTACCACGAAGGATAAAGGCATCAATAATGGCTAATCAGTTAGGCCAAATTGACATGGAAGTGTCAAGAGATGACTTCAGGGTTGTGGACTTGGAGCATTAAAAGCATCGTCCCAGAGAGTATGAAGAACTGGCAGGAAGAGAGGATTGGGGCCAGAGTGGGCGTTGATGGTGGTGGTCTTAGTGTGCTTGCTATGAGGAATGTGGCAGTCAGTAGGGAAGGTGGCACAGATGTTGGGGATGGTGATGTGCTCACAGATCCTGAGAGTAAAGATAAGGAGCTGCTTATGGAACACCTGCAGCCTTCTTCAGAGACTATAGACAGGTATGAGAGACTGGGATAAATTGTTCCCTGTTAGTACAGAAGGAACCACCTATCATGTGCTGTTGTATGTTTTTTAGCAAAAGTGAAGAAGGAGCTAACAGTTAGTAACTGACACATCATTTTATCTTGAAAATGTTTTGAAAACTTCATGGAAGATGGAACTAAAAGATACGTTTTGCACAAAATGCAGAACATTTTATGAAGTCCATGCATAGTTGGTCCATATTGCGCTTTTTAAAAATATTTGTTTTATTTATTTGAAAGGCAGAGTTACAGAGAGGCAGTGACAGAGAGACAGACAGAGAGACAGAGACATAGAGAGAGAGAGAGAGAGAGAGAGAAAGGCCATCCACCCACTGGTTCACTCCCCAAATGGCCGCAAAAGATTTGAGGCTGGAAATGATTCTTCCTCTTCCCCTGCCCCAGCCACCCTGTGCTCTGGCCAGAGGGTCCTCCAGTCACAGACTCTACTGGTAAACATCCCAGCAGACAGTCAGCGTCTAGGAAATTGTCATCTTTTTTGTGGTTTGTCTCCTGTATCCAGAACTTTCTGTGGCTCTCTTACTGCTCTCTGAGTTGGCAGGGCATAGCAGGGCAGATCAAATCCTGAAGTCAGTCTAACATGTTCCTTCGTTAGTAGCACATCAGTGGCTTCTGCTGTGGAGAGGCAGTGGGATGTGCTGGGGAGCCCAGGGAGACCCTGCCAAGCCACACTCAGGAGTGCAGGGCCCCCGTCCTTGTACTTCACATCACTGTCTCTTGGCCATGGGTGTCCTGGCTCAGGGGTGTTGGGTTGAATTGCATTCCCTCCAAAAGATATGTTGAAGCCCTAAGCCCTGGTACTTTACTCGGAAAGAGGGATTTTGCAGAAATGATTAAGTTGAATGAAGTTACACTGGATTAGGGTGGCCCTATATCTGATGACTGATGTCCTTACACAGAGGCTGTGTGAAGACTCAGAGACACAGATGCACAGGGATAGCCCATGTAACGAGCAGAGGTCGGAGTGACACATCAATGAGCTAAGGGACACCAAGGATTGCCTGCAACTACCAGATGCTGGGATAGAAGCCTGGGACTGCTTCTTCCTCCCCAAAGGCCCCAGGAAGATCCACCCTGGTCTCTGACACCATGGTTTCTGCCTTCGAGCCTCCAGGGCTGTGAGAGGACAAATCACGTGGTGTGGTCACTGGGTATGGCAGCTGTGAGAAGCTAATACCAGAGGTCTCCAGCTAGTTCCAGAAGAGTCTGTTTCTGCAACAGTAGCTATGGGAGCCCCACCCAGATCTCTGCCTTTCCTTGATCGGCCAGATGGCTGCTGACTGTTGTCGCCTCTGTCTTTCTCTTGCTCTATGGAGGATGCAGCTCCAGCTATGCCTGGCTGCTATGCCGCCTCCTCCCACATAGCCAATGAGAGTCCAGTCCCTTTTCCTGGAGGCCAACAGACTGGGTGCTCTGTATGGTGGAGAGCTCTCAGCCCTTCAGCCTGAGCATGGACATCAGCTGACTCCACATCGTAGCTTAGCTTCTTCCCCTGTCCCCGCCCTCCCCAAGCACTTGCAAGATTCTCCTGCCAGCATCCCCAGCCCCAAGTCACCTGCACTGAGCCCTGTCTCACACTGCTCCTAGAAGGCCTGACCTAAGATGCTTTCCAGGCCCTACTCCTCCGTCAGTGGGCTCCTGGCTGTTCCAGGTGCTGTGCTATGGGATGTCCACGTGGCATGCATTGAGAATCCCTGGGACTCTGCTGGGCACAAACACTGATGGGTGACTTGTTAGGGCAGGTGCTGATGAAGTGATGTCCTCATGAGGGCTGGTGGAGGGAGCACCATCAGTGTTAGGGTATGGGTGATAGTGGGACCTTCCTTGGTGGAGCCATGATGGCCTGCAGAAGGTTGACCCAGCACTCAGGGGCCCGTGGATGCCCCACTGACCTTGTGGCCCCTTATCTTCTGGGGGAGCAACCTTCTTGGTCTCCTCTGAGGTTGCCAGAGTCTCTTCTCTCAACTCCCTTCCCCCTTTGCTTCCCCTCTTATATATTTATTCACTCATCCAACAACTATTTATTGAGTATCAGCTTTGCATTAGGTCCTGTCCTAGGTACTGGGAATAGAACAGTGGGCAAAAAGACCAGTTACCTGCTCACATGAAGCTTGGGGCCCAGAGGCAGAGACAGATGGACAAATAGATGCGTAGGATCCTGTCCAGCCCTGGGAAAGCCCCTTCTCATTGCTGTGAAATCATTTCCTTTTCCTGTTTTTCTCAATGTGCAGCAAGTTCTCTTCTAAGGATTTAGACTATTGTGTAATGACAGCAGTAGTAGTTATTATTACAACAGCCAGACTCTATGTAGGCTGTTTCTTTTTATCCTAATCATGCTACTTGGTCATATGGGCAAGAGAGAAAGTGGAAAATAACAGGAAGAGAAAAGTAAAAGTATCCAGGATATTATCTAGCAACCACTGTGTACCTGTTAAATCATTGTTAGGTGTCATCTGACATATCTCTTGAACAAGGGGGAGATGAGAGGCTATTTCTGGAACATTCCCATCTTCAGGGCTTGGGGAAGTTTACAAGAATACCTTGTATAATTGTTTTCCAGCCTCATCACTCAGACGGTGTGTGACTTTGAGCAAGCTCCTTAGCCTCTCTGGGGCCTCAATTTGACAAAGCTTAATTGTCTAAGTAAAGGCATAGGAATATGCCTGGTGTGCCCTAAACTTCTGAGGATCAGTAGAATCAGAGATGCAGATTTGGTTGGTATGTGGAGGAATCCCAGGAACCTGTATTTTTGAAGAACTTCTCAGAGTTCTGCACATTTGGGTTCTGGGATCCTTGCTACAAGGCTGCTCCTGCACTCAGTAAGTTTTGCTGAGTCAAGGTGGATACTCATGGCACAGGGTTCACTATGACCTGTTCCCTGCCCTCAAGGAGCACTTGGCCCAGCGGGAACAACGACATGTAAACAAAGATGATGTCACAGGATGACCAGTGTTTTGATAGATACGTGGGTGAGACACAGTGGAAGAACAGGGAAGGTTGTGGGTTAATCTATTTTAGGGGCTGAGTAGTTAGAGTGGGCTTCTAGATGAAGGGAAAATTTGGGGTGGGTTCTGATGGAACAGGGTTGGCAGAGGTGTGAATAGATGATTCCAGGTAGAAGGAATGACACAGGCAAGTCGCAGAGGTGTTGGGTTCAGTTTCCAGGGCTGTCCTGACAAAGTACCCCAAATACTGTGGTTAAGACAACAGAAATGTGTTCTGTCCATCTTCTGGAGGCTGGAAGTCTGAAACCAAGGTGTCGGCAGCATTATGCTCCTTCTGAGGCTGCTAGAGAGGAATCCTGCCTTTCCTGTTCTCACTCCTGGTGGTTCTGGTGATCTTCGGCATTTTTTAGAGTGGAGCTGCCTGACTCCCATCTCTGCCTTCTTTCTGTGCCTATGTCTTTTCATAAGCAGATGAGTCATTGGATATGGGGTCCACCCTAACCTAGTAGAACCCTACATATTATTTTAAAGATTTATTTATTTATTTGAAAGGCAGGGTCTCAGAGAGGCAGAGGTAGAGAGAGAGAGAGAGAGAGATCGATCGATCGATCGATCGATCTTCCATCCACTGGTTCACTCCCCAAATGATTGCAATGGCTGGAGCTGCGCCAATCTGAAGCCAGGAGCCAGGAGCTTCTTTTGGGTCTCCCACATGAGTGCAGGGGCCCAAGCACTTGGACCATCTTCTGCTTTCCCAGGCCATAGCAGAGAGATGGATTGGAAGTGGAGGAGGTGGGACTGGAACCAATGACCAAATGGCGTGCCGGCACTGCAGGCAGCGGCTTTACCCACTATGCCACAACACCGGCCCCTAGTGTGACCTTATGTAAACTTGCATCTGCAAAGATCTTACTTCCAAACAAGGTCACATTCATAAGTGCTAGAGGTTAGGATTTGAGCATGTCTTTTTGGGAGACATAATTCAATCTATTGCATTGTGAGACAATCTATTGTGAGACAACAAATATGCCATTTGTTCTACTTCTGCCATTCAGGTAGCCAGACTAACATGTAGAGTGCATTATAAACATTGAGTGCTGGGAATAATTTAGAAACATGAATAATAAGGCTAAGGTAACTGGGAAGTTGTTTGGGAATTAGGCCTGAACTGGCTCATGCTGTTGGTTCAACCAGTTCAGCCTTTTGGCGACACTCTTGGGCTAAGCTGATCACCCTACACTGGCCAGAGCATAGACTGGTTGCTCTTGGCTACTAACCCATCCATTGCTGGTTCAATCAGCTGTGGCTGGGCGGGTCAGATTCTCTGACATCTCTCTGAGAGCTTAATCACCTTCCTTGGGTTCGTAGGAACAGATATCTCTATGTCAAGTCTTAGATGATGGGCAGAGATAAGAGATAGCTCATAGGCAGAGAGAGCTGGAGTCTTGTGGGTGTTTTAGGAGAATTGTACGTATGCCTCTGGCTCCCAGCTCTCTTTCCATACTGCCCAGCTGCTAGGAACTTCATGGAGTCATGGGCTGGGCAGGTGCCACTGGTCCCAGGAGTGGTGGGAGGTAAAGCATCCCTGGATTTTCCTTGAGCTCTGGTGGGGCAGTGAGCCACTCCCCATTTACTTTGCCTGTAAAGTTCCCACCTTGTACTCAACAAATAGAAAAATGCAACAATTCTTGCTTCCCTTGTCTCTCTCTTTTTTTTTTTTTTTTAAATATTTTACTTACTTATTTGAGAGGTAGAGTTACAGACAATGAGAGAAAGAGACAGAGAGAAAGGTCTTCCTTCCATTGGTTCGCTCCCCAAACAGTGCAGCAGCTGGAGCTACACCAATCTGAAGCCAGGAGCCAGGTGCTTCCACGGGCCCAAAGACTTGGGCCATCTTCTACTGCTATCCCAGGCCATAGCAGAGACTGGACTGGAAGAGGAGCAACCAGGACTAGAACCGGCACCCATATGGGATGCCAGCACTGCAGGCAGAAGATTAGCCTAGTGTGCCACGGTGCTGACCCCTCCCTTGTCTTTGATTGGACAGGTCACATATGGCCAAGCCAGGCGTGCAGGGCCAGTTTTATTTTCTTCTTTAACCACTGAGTAGGAATATCTGAAACTATGTTCTGTTTGGCCCTCATAGTGTGTTTTCTTTTTTCTTTCTTTATTTATTTATTTTTATTTTTGACAGGCAGAGTGGACAGTGAGAGAGAGAGACAGAGAGAAAGGTCTTCCTTTTGCCGTTGGTTCACCCTCCAATGGCCGCCGCTGCCCACGCGATGCGGCCGGCGCACTGCGCTGATCCAAATGATCCAAAGGCAGGAGCCAGGTGCTTCTCCTGGTCTCCCATGGGGTGCAGGGCCCAAGCACTTGGGCCATCCTTCACTGCACTCCCTGGCCACAGCAGAGAGCTGGCCTGGAAGAGGGGCAACCGGGACAGAATCCGGCGCCCCGACCGGGACTAGAACCCAGTGTGCCGGCGCCACAAGGCGGAGGATTAGCCTGTTGAGCCACGGCGCCGGCCCATAGTGTGTTTTCTTAAATTTACGTTTCATTTATTGAGAGAGCACTCCTGTGAGAGACCAGGTGAGCTGCCCTGCACTGGTCCACTCTGCTGTGATGCTGAGTTGGGCTGAGGCTGGCAGCCAGGAGCTGGGAGCTCAGTTCCGGTCTCCTTTGCGGTGGCAGGAACCCAGCCACTTGAGTCATTGTCTGCTGCCTCTCAGGGTCTGCAGCTGCAGGAAGCTGGAATCAGGAGCCAAAGGTGAGTATCAACATGTGGAACACAGACTGACCACGAGGTCACACACCTGCCCCAGTTATGTATTGTTGTGAGAACATTTATTTTTATTTTTAAAAAACTTTTATTTAATAAATATAAATTTTGAAAGCACAACTTTTGGATTATAGCAGTTTCTCCTTCCATAACCAGCCTCCTACCTGCAAACCATCCATCTCCTATATCCTCTTCCATCCCATTGAGAACATTTGAGCTCTATTGTCTCAGCAGTCTCCAAGTCTGTGATACAAATGTTTTACTATTAATCATAGTCACTGCTTGCCATAAAATCCCCTCACTTTTAAATTACTTTAATTAATTTTTGTTTCTTTTTTTAAACATTTATTTATTTGAAAGAGTTACAGAGAGAGGTAGAGACGGAGCATGATCTTCTATCCGCAGTTCACTCCCCAGATGGCAGTCGGTTTTGAGGCCCCAAAGATGGTTTTTAAAATTTTTTCAGAATCTAAAGATGAAAAAACTTGACTATATATATTTTTCTGGAGACCTCAGCGCTCTCTTTCTGTTCCTGTAGAGAGAAGAATTCTTGTGCCTGAGGAACAGAGCTGGGTGCTTTCAGCTCGTGCGCACCCTAGGCAACACCAGCCAGAGGGCTGAAAGGGAGGGCTGCCATGATGTAGAAACACCCAGTAACACAGCAGAGGAGATGACTTCTCCTTTCAGTTCCTAATGTTTAGTTTTGGACCTTAAGGAATGGCAATTTCCAGATTAAAAACAGCTACTTGGAAAGAGGGGGCTGGGTAGAACATTATGCTATGTGGACCACTCGCCACAACAGGACAGTGAGGATCTGCAGAAGGTTCATGGAGAATGCACATTATGAAAAACTCTGCATGGCTTTAAAAAACTTTTGCAGCCTGATAAACTTGTCTTTTTTTTTTTTTTTAGCTTTTATTAAATGAATATAAATTTCCAAAGTACAGCTTATGGATTACAATGGCTTTTGCCCCGCCCCCATAACTTCCCTCCCACCTGCAACCCTCCCCTGTCCCGCTCCCTCTCCCCTTCCACTCACATCAAGATTCATTTAAGCTTGTCTTTTTTTTTTTTTTTTTTTTTTTTTTTTTAGGAGTTTTTTATTGGCCAGCGCCGTGGCTCAATAGACTAATCCTTCGCCTGCGGTGCCGGCACACCCGGTTCTAGTCCCAGTTGGGGCACTGGATTCTGTCCCGGTTGCCCCTCTTCCAGGCCAGCTCTCCGCTGTGGCCCGGGAAGGCAGTGGAGGATGGCCCAAGTGCTTGGGCCCTGCACCCCATGGGAGACCAGGAGAAGCACCTGGCTCCTGGCTTCAGATCAGCACGGTGCGCCAGCCACAGCAGCCATTGGAGGGTGAACCAACAGAAAAGGAAGACCTTTCTGTGTCTCTTTCTCTCTCACTGTCCACTCTGCCTGTCAAAAAAAAAGTTATTTATTTATTTATTTGAGAGGCAGAGAGATCTTCCATGTGCCAGTTCATTCTCCAAATGGCTGCAAGGGCCAGAGCTGGGCCAATCCAAAGCCAGGAGCCAGGAGCTTATTCCAGGTCTCCCACATTGATATAGGGGCCCAAGTCCTCAGACCATCTTCAGCTGCTTTCCCAGGCCATAACAGAGAGCTGGATTAGAAGTGGAGTATCCAGGTCTCGAACCAGTGCCCAGAGGCACGCTGTGGCTGGCGCACCGCGCTGATCCGAAGCCAGGAGCCAGGTGCTTCTCCTGGTCTCCCATGCAGGTGCAGGGCCCAAGGACCTGGGCCATCCTCCACTGCACTCCCGGGCCACAGCAGAGAGCTGGACTGGAAGAGGAGCAACCAGGACAGAATCTGGCACCCTGACTGGGACTAGAACCCAGTGTGATGGCGCCGCAGGTAGAGGATTAGCGTAGTGAGCAGTGGCGCTGGCCTAAACTTGTCTTTAATTCCATCTTTCTGCCAATTTTTGACATCCCTCATCTATAACAATGATGATGTCATAACCAATATTCATGGACTGTGTGATATGTGCCAGGCCCAAGCCTAAGAACTTCACAAATATAATACATTTAATTCTGGTGACACTGTGAGGTGAGCTGTAGTTCTCACCCTCACTTTGCAGAGGAAGAACTCGATTGCCTAAAGTCTCATAGCTGATGGTGAACTAGCTGAGATTTGTTTCAGGCAGGGACCTCTGGAGCTCTCCTGGGTCACTGCTACACCATATTGTGCTTCAGGCTGAGGTAGGTTGACCTTCCTGAATTGGAGTCTGATAGCTTGGTTCTACTGGTAGAAGTCTTCCTGGATTTAGGGTGCACCCAAGTCCAAGTTAGCCAGCATGGCCACACTATCAGGAAGAGTCATGATAGAAGGGAACTGGCTGGTGGTTGGGTTTTGGAGAGGGGGTGACCCATGTGCATGTTGACCACTGAACACACCGACCTGAGTGTTAACGTACTTTAACAAGGTCATCTCCCTTATGATTGGGGATTCCAGATGAGATACCTACAAGGACAATCAAGTATTTGTTTAGTGATTTTTATCAACTTGAAAGAGAGAGAGAGAGAGAGGGAGAGATCTTCCATCTGCTGAATCACTCCCAAAATGTCTGAAATGGCAAGGGCTGAGCCAGGCTGAAGCCAGGAGTCTGGAACTCCATGTGGGTTTCCCAAGCACTTGAGCCATCATCTGCTGCCACCCAGGGTGCGTTAGCGGGGAGCTGGATCAGGAGTAGACAGGACGTGGGCCAGTGCTGTGACTTAGCCCACTGTACCACAATGCCTGTCCCAGGGGCAACTCTTGAGGGAGCCAACCCTCCTGCCCAGTTGGGAGATGTTTGAGAAGTAATGACATGAAATTCCATCAGATTCAGCTCTGGGAGGCAGATGGGTCAGCCTGTGCGTTCCAGTTTAGATTAGCTCTTTGAGGATTTGTGCCTGAAATTCCTCCTTGTGGAACTCTGATGCTCACTTAAACTCTTTGCCAAACCCTCCTCCCCCCATCCATGGATAGCAGGAACGAAACAACCAGAATGGACACGATGGTCTCTCTGCTGGAAGGGGGCCGGTGCAGGGGACAGTCACATGGATACCATGAGGGAATGAACTTGGAAAGGTCACACACCGGATTTTGTCAACCTGCAGTCAGACCCACAAACCTCGGCATTAGCCTCTTGCAGGTGAGAGCCACCACAGTGCTGGTTGCTGGGACTGCTTTCTCGGACTTTGGGGATTGCTCCAGGCTTGGGTATCTATCAACCCAGAACTGAGGAACTGCCCACAGCCTTGCCCACCACCTTGCCCATATGCAGTAGACTCCATCAGTGGGAGCTCCATCCTTGGGTCAGTTTGTATAGGGCTACTGGCAGCTCCCTGGACCATGCCACCATTCTGAGTCTGCACCATTTCCTGGACTGTGTCACCCTAGGCCCAGTCCCTTAAATTAGAAGTACAAGAGAGAGAGTCAGCTCATCCTGCAGGGGGCCTGGCTTCCTGCTTATCCCATCAGGCACAGATGCCGCCACCAGAACAGCGCCTCTTAGTCCTCTCCTCCTCTTGGGAACTCACTTCAGGATAAGCCAGGGCTGCTTTTGTCCATTTTTAGAAAGGAGCTGTTTGGATTTTGCACATAGCTGCGAAAGTAAAAACAGGACTTCCACTGCTGGGGCTTGAGGAAGAGTTTTGCAACTCAAACCCCAAAGGAGAAGTATGGGCTCGCCTCGCTTCCCCCTGACAATAGAGATTAATGTTTCCCTGACACAGGCAGTGGGAATTAAAATAGACCTTTGCCAGGCCCTCAGGGCGGGGTGGGGGAGAGAGAGAAGCTGATAGGTGAAGGTGGACAAAGTCTCCCTGGGCTCCTGTGGGAAATAAGACAACTCAGGGGCAAGTGCAGGCCCTTGAACCTGAATGTTGGTCCTAGCTCTGGAGGAAGCCTCCTGCCTGAGCCACACAGTGCTGGAGACCCAGTGTGGGGAGGCAGGAGGCAGATAGGTGCCAGTCCCAGGCCTTGCCTTGCTCTCCCAAGCCCTCCCCCATCCCTCTCCCACCTGCCCCTCTGACGCCTTTCTCTCCCCTTCTTACCCTCTTCTAGGTGGGGGACTGTGGCTGGAGGGAGGATCTAGGAGTGGACTCAGAAAGGGAAAAGGAAGGAGAAGGAAAAAGAATAAAGACAGGAGGACTTGAGAATCGAAAGGAACCATGGTGGGTGGGGAGAAGAGAAGGTAGGCAATCCCAGAGAGTTGGAAGTTGGGGGAACATGGACTGTCGGTAGAAATCCAGATGGAACACGATGTCAGTAGAAATCTGGTCTAAGCACTTCCACCTGAATTAGGTAAATTCTTGTATTAGAATGGCAGCCCAGTGGCAGGCATGAGAAGGTGCCCTCCCCCAAGCTCCAGCTGTGGGCAGAGAAGTTGACACCTGTGCTTTTAAGTGAGAATGTAGGAACACCAAGGCAGCTGCACCTGGGAGATGTGACTGTGGCTCCATGACGCTCCAGTGGCTTTGTCCAAGCTTTCCTCACCTGTCTCCATGTCACGGTCTCTCGTTGCATTCCCGTTCCATTGTGGGTGTTGGGTTTTCCAACACCTCTGTCACATGTCACGTCCCTTCCCTGTTGGAGTATCAGAAACAACAGAAACCCTTAAACCTGGCTACCATTGTGTTTGTATTACAGATGAGAAAGTCAAGGCACAGAGAGATTAAGGAATGGCTTCAGATTTCATAATGTGGATATAGCAGAGCTAGGACTTAAACCCACACACCTGCCCTCACAGATCCAGGAGAAATGCTCAGAGGGCTACAAAGTCTGGGGCAGAGCCTGGGCAGGATGACACCTGCTTCTCTATTTCCACACCTTTGACATCGCTGGGCCCTGATATCTTTGCCCAGATGCGGCTCCTTAGTCTCATGCCAATCACCCCCAAGGAGAATGTATCCTGCTGACCAGGGGACAGGGGTGCCTGGGACCTGAGAGGCCTCAGTGGGCAACACCCTGCACAGTTGGGAACAGAAAGTGCTGGGCTGAGATTCCAGCCTGGGTCTGTCTTGGTGCATAAAAATCCTGTTCTCCCAAGTACTAGAGATGGAAGAACTTGGAAAGGAGGGAGATCACAGAAGTGGTGATGGGGATGGTGATGCTGTGGGACAAGGAGAGAGGGGGCACCTTGGAAGACACCAGGCTGCTCCCAGGGGGCCCCTGCAGGTGACAGCAGGCCAGAAGGGCATTTGCTTGGCTCCTTTGGCAGTGAGGGCTGCGTGGGAAAGGTCCACCTGAGAGCGGGTGGGGCGGGGGCTTGCCCACGTGTAAGCAGATCTCTCTAAGCCCTTAGGTTACTGCTCTGCCACGCAGCACCAGCTTCTCACCTTGGCCACACCCCCCTGGGACTTGTGGCTCCCCCCAGCAGCTCCCTGGGTTCCTGTGGGAGCTTCCTGCTTATTCCTCAGCAGACCGGAAATGTAGTCTTCCAGCTGCAGCAGCCCGACCAGCACGGTCCTCCCCAAGCTTGCCCTCTTTCTGCTTGGAGGAGAGTGCGTGCACGTGCACATGTTCCCCTGTGCACCTGCCTATGGCCCCTTTCCCTCCCCATGGATGGATGAACAGCCCCCAGCACAGGAATCATGACAGTGTCACCATGGTGACGGTTGGGTTAAAGACCACCAGCCAGCGCTTTGAGGCTTTTCAGGAGGTGACAGTGAGGGAAAGAGGCTCCAGCCAAGGCCATCCCTTGATTTCCTCTCTGGGGCTGTGGCCTTGGACTGGGAAGGGCTGGGGGGGGGGTAGGGAACAGGCTGGGAGGTCCAGGCTGGGAGGCTGAGCCATGAGAAGCCGAGCAGGGGAGTGGGTTAGCAGGTGGTCCCCAGGCGTGCTGGGGAACCAGGAGGCTGACCTCGGTGGTGTCGGGGTAGGGGCGGGGGATTGCTGAGGCAGTAGGTGGCGCCGTGCAGAGTGGGAGCTGAGAGGGGATGTTTGTGGGAGGGTCTGGGCTGAAGGAGAACGGGGAGAGGCAACTGTGAGGGTTGACTGGGTAAAGTGGAAGGGAGAAGAGGTCTTGAGGGACTACTTTTGCCCACCGTTTCCTGTGTGTCTGTCACCTTGTCCACAGCTAACAGCACACCTGTGGGATCCAGTCCTGCCTGGCCACTAAGGCCACAGCACCACTATCCCTAATGCTTCCGCCTTCACTTTCTCCCTTTGACCTTGCATGGCCAGAGGCTGTGCCACACCCTGAGGCAAGCTGTCCCTCTTTCATTCCTTCTTTCCAAATCCATTCTCATCTGTCTGACACCTACGCTGTACTGAGGGGGTTGGAAAAGTCACAGGGAATTTGAACCTAGTTTTTTTCTGGTTCTAACTTTCAAACATCTGAAATCCATGGGCAACGGTAATAAGAAGAGTCCCCCTTTCCTTTCTCTCCAGATTCCTCAGAGATCCTTTTTGTAGGAGAACGGAGAGGGTGGGCAGTGTGGCCACGAATGTGCAGAGAACAAGGCTCAGCCCCTGCCCCCGGGGATGCTACAGGATCCTCCATCACTTGTAAGCTCCAGTGGCAAAGGGGATCTGTGGGCAGGGTCCCGGGAAGGAGTGGGGCTTCCGAGAGTGAATGGATCTGGGCTGGCCACAGGCAGCATCCTGGAGAGTCCTGTGGCATGGCGTAGAGGCTGCAGAGTGAATTCCAGTCCTTGGTGTGGCAGGGAGGAGCGAGAAGATCAGCTGGACTCGATAGGGCCAAGGCAGACAGACAAAGCGGCCAGGCCACATACACTCCCCCACTGAGGAAGGTGCCCATCTGGGTGGGCAAGGGGATTTACCAGCTGGTTACATTGAGCTGCAGTAGAAAACCCAGTAGAAGGGCGTGAATCAGTGAGAAGCTCTGAGTGCTGGGAGTTCCTTAGAGTGGGCAGCCCAAAGGGTTGTAGCGCCAGACAAGGTCCGCAGGATCCTAGCACCTGCCCCTTCCTCCTCTACCATTTGCAACGGTTTGAGTTTCAGGTGTTGCCAATGTGTTGGTGTTAAGAGGCGGGGCCTTTGATCAGGCCATCAAGGCTTCTCCCTTGCTGATGGAAGGTAGGCCCTGATTCGCAGAGAGGTTCTCAGCTTGCCCTTCTGCTTTCTGCCATGTGAGAGCTACTGACCGATACACAGCGACTGGCTGGAAAATCAGTTACATTTCGTTCATGGAGTCAGAATGAGCATTTAAACCCAGAAATAGTTGCCTGAGCTGGCTGCTCTGCAAGCCTGAGTTACAGGGTTTATACTTTTCCTACAGGAGCAGTATGAGCACTGGATCAGATTCATGCGGGACAGACTTAGGCATGATTAGCAACCACAGTGAAAATCAGAGCACCTCACTGTGCACCTGGACTGCTGAGGAAGAAGGGACACGACGTTCCCACTCTCATTCCCAGCCTGCATGCCAGCAGTATGCAGGGAGAGCCAACCACTGGGGTCGTTAATCACTTTTCCCAAGAGGGCCCTGAGATGTAAAACTCACTCCTCATTTTTTTTTTTTTTTTTTTTTTTTGGGACAAGCAGTTAGACAGTGAGAGAGAGACAGAGAGAAAGGTCTTCCCTCCGTTGATTCACTCCCCAGTGGCCGCTAAGGCCTGCACACTGCAGCCAGCATGCTGCGCTGATCTGAAGCCAGGAGCCAGGTGCTTATCCTGGTCTCCCATGCGGGTGCAGGGCCCAAGGACCTGGGCCATCCTCCACATCACTCCTGGGCCACAGCAGAGAGCTGGCCTGGAAGAGGGGCAACCGGGACAGAATCCGGTGCCATGACTGGGACTAGAACCCGGTGTGCCGGCGCCCCAGGCGGAGGATTATCTTAGTGAGCCACGGCGCCGGCCAAAACTCACTCCTTAAAGCACAGTAGAGGTTTTCTTGGTCAGGGTTAGAGTGGGTTCTAAGGTCATGATACCTGGGAACCGTTTGCCGGATGTCTTCACAGCATCAGACAGATGGGCTGACTTGTGCCTCTGCAGCTGCCATTCCCCTCTTGGGTCCGTAGGATGCATGGAGAAGGAGCTCAGCACAGCCAGGCCAGGGCCTTGATGGTGGCCTTCCCAGGCTCCGGAGCTGTGACAGGCATTTCTGCTATCTGTTGATTAATCTGGGGATTCTGACATTCTGTTAGAGTAGCTCAGATGGTCTAAGATGTTGTTCTTTATTTAGAAAAAGCAAATTTGGGTTTCTGACTTAAGAAATAAATACGATCCATGCAAATGATTAATCTGAAATTGAGTCATGAATACAGAAGCAATGCATCTTTGAGCGCTTTTTGAAAATAGAGCCTACAGGCCGGCACTGCGGCTCACTAGGCTAATCCTCCACCTTGCGGCACCAGCACACCGGGTTCTAGTCCCGGTCGGGGTGCCGGATTTTGTCCCGGTTGCCCCTCTTCCAGGCCAGCCCTCTGCTGTGGCCCGGGAGTGCAGTGGAGGATGGCCCAAGTGCTTGGGCCCTGCACCCCATGGGAGACCAGGAGAAGCACCTGGCTCCTGCCATCGGATCAGCGCAGTGCGCTGGCTGCGGCGGCCATTGGAGGGTGAACCAACGGCAAAGGAAGACCTTTCTCTCCGTCTCTCTCTCACTGTCCACTCTGGCTGTCAAAAAAAAAAAAAAAAAAAGAAAGAAAAAGAAAAAAGAAAAAAAAAAGAAAATACAGCCTACAGATATCGCCGTGCTGCTAAGCATAGCTACTCCTACAACTTCAGGCTGCCTCCAACCCAGGCATACGTCAAGATTCTATCACTAGAAACTCAATCACTGTGTTTCCTGCTGACTTAATTTTACCCCCAGTAAACCTTCAGCACTTTAAAAATAGACATGGTGTGCAGTGTGAACAGTAGTGGCAGTCTTCAAGGGTGCACAGAGCAGAATGCCACCCCCACCTCCTCTTGCTCCCCCTCTCTCCATACGCTAGTAGGCAGAACAGTGACACAGTGGGATTTCAGCCAACACCAGGCCACGTATACGTCATCTTCATTTATGTCAGTCCATGCTACGATGTTGACCCCTTGACGAACCCATCTGACAATGCATTTCTCAGAACTCATCCTGTTGCTAAGCGACACGTGACTGTACTTGGACATAGGACTTCAATCAAAATTAACTCATCTTTAATCCCACCTTTCATACATTTTTTTGAAATATCCTTGTGTAACTTCAAGTCCCTCTTAGGCTCTGTGGTGGGTCCAGATCTACATGTGCATCTTAGCGCAGCTGGGGATACCTGCCTTTGTCTTTGAGGTCACACGCTACAAACCCTTACCCTGTTCTGCTCCAGAAGATGGGGGAGAAGAGGGGAGTCTGGGGTGGGTTCCCAGATCCTGGAATTAAGGTCCTCAGAATTGTCTCATGCACCAAGGAGGGGAAAAGGCATTCGGGCAGCATGATCCCTCCTTGAGATGGGGGGCAGGGAGGGACAGGGGTTGGGGGTCCAGGAGGCTTATAAATGTACTAGGATTTACCAGGCCATTCCTGCATGCTTCATGTCATCACACCGGCCTCTTAGCTCTCCCTGGAACAGGTGGAGCCGGTTCCCACCACAGGCCACTGGCTCCTGCTCCTTCCTCTTCCTGGGAGCACATCCCCTAACCTTACTCAGTTTCTGCTTCAGTGTCCTCTCTACCAATGGATCCTTATAAATGTGGCATGGAAAGTCCCCAAGAGTGAGGCTAACGTTGTGTGATATGTGGAAGGAATGTGAGAGAACAGGAGGGCCGGGGGGAGGGCTCCTTAACTTTGGGGAAGCTGGATTGTACCTTATGGGGCAACCGTCAGAGGAAGAGGGAAGTGAGGCCATGTTGGGCCCCTGCGTTGGGCTGGGCACTGCCCTTTTCCATGCCGTGCCCTACTTTCTCCTCAGCGCTGAAAGGTAGGTGTCAGCACCTGCTGTTTCTCGCCAGTAAACTACAGTCCGAGGCAGGTAGGTGATTTCCAAAGACCAACAGCCTCAGAGGAGGGATGTCTAACGTTCAGGTTCATGCTCATCTGCATCAGGGGTGGGATACTGAGGAGGGACAAGGGCAGATTCTTATGCACGAGGGAGTGACAAGGTGGCCTGGGGTTCCTGCTGGCCTCTCTGAAGCTCTGTGAAGGCAGAGATGCTGGCCCCGGGGGAGCTCATCTGTGACCCTCAGAGAACAATTGTGAGGCAGGTGCTCCCTGAGCCTGGGAGTGGCCCAGAGGGACCCGCGCCGGTGGACTGCAACTCCCCCAGTGGCCCAGGTGCATAACCTGGGCTGTGCTGCTGGCGTTGCATTTAGGGTGTGTGCGCACAGTGTTTTCAGTTCTCCTCTTGCTAGGAAGGGCACAGGAGATTTCAAAGGTTCTTCCAATCCCTGATTGCTGTGGCTGTACCACTCCTAGGGAGCATGTCCCAGAGCCCTTTGTTGTGTAAGGTTTTGGTCCTGTCTGGCTGGGTCATGCCCCTTCAGGTACAGTATCTGAATGCCTTTAGGAAGTAGCCGAATTGAGCGCCATAAATACCCTAGAGAATTAGAATTGCCTTGGCCTCAGCGGTGTGCACCAGATAACGATGCACTAAAGCGCTGTCACTTCTGCTGCTGCTGATCCATTCATATGAGTGACCGTGTTCAACGTACTGCAGCCAAGAGCGCCTACCTCGACTTTCAGACTTCATAACATCCAGCTAGCTGCTGGTGGGCAATCCTTTCCCGTATTTCATTAAAATGTTACCGAACAGAAGGTAAAAGTGGCCAATAATGACACTGACAAAGATAGAAGACATCCATGCTATAATTGGGGAGGAATCTGTCTTTCCTGTGAGGCTGAGCTATTTTAAGAGAAACCACCACGGGTACTGCCTTACGAAACAGAAAAATAGAAAATGACAGAGCAGGGAAAATATTTGTGACATATGTCACAGCTGAAAAAGGTTATCATATTTCCTCTATAATGAGCTCGTAAAACCGATTCTGAAATGTCAGGCACACAAATAATAAATACACCTCATGGTGCAAGAGACACCAAAAGGCAATTCACACACACATAAAATGTATTGATTTGTTCAATTATTGGGTGTTGAATTCCTGCCATGTGTCAGGCACCATTTGAGGCACCATGGGCCTGGCCTTTATGTCCCCATGTGGCAAACAAACAAGAAATATATAAATATATAATATAATGTCAGGTAGTGATAAAGAGGGAGAAAACAGGCAAAGCTAAGAGGGACAGGGAGTGGTGGTGTGTGTGGGTGCCGTCTGTGTTATCCTGAAGGTGGAGAAGCAACAGCATCCATATTTTGGGTGGGGTGATTTGTGAGACTCGATTGGTAGAGAGGACGCTGAAGCAGAGACTAAGGTTAAGGGATGTGCTCCCAGGAAGAGGAAGGAGCAGGTGCCAGTGGCCTGTGGTGGGAACCGGCTCTGCCTGTTCCAGGGAGAGCTAAGAGGCTGGTGTGATGATAACAAGTGTGCAGGAATGGCCTGGGATATGAGTCTGGGAAAGTAGGCAGGAGGGGATGGCGCAGGGTCTCATGGATCCTAGTGGAGGGTCATTATACGCGAAGTGGGCACCATGGGTGGTCTCGAGTGATGAACCTGACTGTGGGATCCAGAGGACCCCCTCCCCGCCCTCGGGCCGTGCACTGCATGCCCAGCTGGGTGGGAGCAGGGAGACAGGTGTGGAGCTGTCCCAGGGAGATGGTGACGGGTGGGGTGGGGGACTGAGGTGGAGGTGGTGAGCAAGGGTCTGCTTTGAGATACGTGGTGCTGAGTCTTGCATGTTAGAAAGAATGTCAAGGCAAAGAGGGGCGCCTAGGATGACTTTTAAGTTTTTCAGACCAGAGCAACTGCTTCTCTCACTTGAGCTACTGTGGTGTAGCTCAGAACGTGGTTGCTAAGTCATCAAGTTAAGCAAACAGTGAGTCATGGGGAGACTGAGATGTCCCTGTGGGCAAGTGAGTGGGGCCCTAGTGGAGAAGGAAGCTAGCTTCTGGGTCCAGCCAGACTGCTTCATTTGGAAGGCACTGATAGAACAGTGGCCAGAAGCCAGACACCACTGTCCTTGCTATTTTTTGTTTGCAGTGAACTTTTTCATCTTCTCTCATTCACTCCCATTCAGCAAAATAAAGGAAGGACTGAAAACACAGGTTTCTCATGAAACAAATTTAATTTTCTTCCAGAAATGAAAGTGTTTATTTATTTATTTGAAAGACAGTTATAGAGAGGCAGAGGCAGTGGCAGAGAAAGAGAGAGCGATCTTCCATCTGATGGTTCACTCCCAAAATGGCCACAACAGCCAGAGCTGGGCTGATCTAAAGCCAAGAGCCAGGAGCTTCTTCCAGGTCTCCCACACAGTTTCAGGGCCCCAAGCACTTGGGCCATCTTCCTCTGCTTTCCCAGGTGCTTTAGCAGGGAGATGGATCAGAAGTGGGGCAGTCAGGACTCGAATTGATGCCCATATGCAATGCTGGCACTGCAAGTGGTGGCTTTACCCATTATGCCACATCACTGGCCCCAGCAGTTAAACTTTTAAATTAAAAGTCTCACGATCCAGTTGTTGGAATGAGAATCAGATAGCAGTGGAGCAACTCTGTGAACACCTTGGGGAGATCTGCCTCTTCTGTTGTGAGCTAGTGCCTGTAGCTAACAGCCCTGGTTCTAGAAGTTTCTTCCCACCCATTCTGCTCCAAGTACCTTTTAATATTTGCGTAAAGTTTTCTCACTCCCAAATCCATCAACTCCCAAGTTTTCAACTCAGATAATATTTCAGTGACATAATATTTATTTTGAAGTTATCCTAAGTGGTATACTTATTGCTCAATTTTTGTTTTTATAGGTGTCCTGGACCTAGAATGATGGGGTGTAATGGTTTAAGGTGCTCATGTACAGCTCCTCAGCACACAGTAGCTAAGGTATGGAATCACCCCAGATATCTATAAACTGATGACTGGGTAGAGAAATTGTGGTGTATATATACAATGGGATACTACTCAGTGGTAAAAGAGAATGAAATCCTGTCTTTTACAACAAAAGGGATACAATTGGAGACTGTTATGCTTAGTGAAATAAGCCAGTCTCCAAAAGAGGAGTATCATGTTTTTCCTGATTTGTAGTAACAAATATACAGAGTACAAAACCAGTAATGTATATGAGCAAAATTGACATTTTGAGATTTGATTATTTTACAGCCTTGTCCATACTCCTGAGGAACAGTGGGTTTTCGTTGAATTCTTTATTTAGTAGATTAAGCTTGTGATAAATAAATTGAAAGCACATCATTGTAAACATTAAAAGAAAAATAAGAAAGGAAGGAGGGTAGGAATGGGGAGGAGGGTGGGAAGTATCATCATGCTCTTAAAACTGTATATATGAAATACATGAAATTGGCTTTCTTTATATAAATTTAAAAACATTATAAAATAAAAAACAAAAGATGCTCATGCATGCTTCTTTTACCGTGCCATTCTCTTGGCCTCACACGTGACCCTTTCTTTGCCTAGAGAACACCTTACCCATTTGGGGTTGATGTTTGTGGAGGGGGGCGGCTTAAGCCACTTTTGACACAGATCCTCTGTGAACATTTGTTCAAGTCCTGGCTGCTCCACTTCCAATCCAGTTCCCTGCTAATGTACCTGGAAAAGCAGTGGAAGATGGCTTAAGTGCTTGGGGCCCTGCCACCCACATGGGACACCCAAATGTAGCTCCTATCTCGTGGTTTTGGCCTGGCCCAGCCCTGGTCATCATGGCCACTTGGGGAGTGAACCAGCAGATGGAAGATTCTCTTTCTTTCTGTATCTGTAACTCTGCCTTTCAAATAAACGAATCTCTAGAAACGAAAAGACTCAGCTCAGAAGTCATATCCCTGTGCTACTACTCAATGCAAAGCATGCATATTTATTCATTTCTCAATCTGCACATAAATACTGGATCGTCGTGAGCTGAGGGCTGGTCTCATCATCTTTGGAATAAGCTGTGGATCTGGGCCCACATGTTCTATCTGCTATGCGTTCAATGTTTTGTAATACACTGATTTCATCTGTGTGTATCAAAAGCTAAACAGTTCCCATACCCTTTGATGTGGTTATCTCCAGGTAGGGAATTCATGTAAAGGTAATAACTGGACAGGAGAAGGAAATGACACAAATGAATGGGCTGAAAAACTATGTATTTGCTAAGTATTGGAAACAAGTTAAATGTTTATCAACAGAGTAAGTTATTGTACATGATCCCAAAGGACTATACCTCATTTTCTCGTTGATTAAACAAACATGCAGACTGCCAGGGAGGTATAGATACACAGCAATGGATCATCACCTCACCTGCCTTCAATGAGTACGCAATCAAATGAGAGTTAAAAAACTACATGGAAACAAAGGTTTTGGGGGTCTAATGTTTACAGAAGCAGATCATAAAACTACACATTATGACTGCAACTCAACATGTAGGGAGAATGAGCAAGGTCTGGATGGGCAAATGTAGGAATGAAAATATTTGCACAGTTAGATCATGAATTTTTTTTAAACGTTATTACATAGTTTTTGAGCTTTAAAGTTTTAGGCCATCCCAGATGTTTACTGAAAAAAGAAACCTGCGTCCATGGTCCTGGCTGTCCAGGCTGGCAATGTCCTGAATAATGGAGAAATGGAGATTTTTTCCCCCTCATGACCAGCCCCATGAGGCACCTGAGAGGGTTGGGTCAGGGAAGGTTGTCAACCCACAGATGTAGAAGTGTCCACTGAGTGTCGCTGTAAAAACCAGTCCCCTCTGAGGCTGGCCTATGTCCTGTAGCAGAGCTTGCAGGCTCCTGTAGCTCCGTGAGTACCACCACTTGGGATGTGCAACTGTGCGAGGCTGGGGGAAAAGATGATTAGACAAGAGGCTTGGAACCTGCACGAATTGGTGGCTGATTCCTTCTGTTGGAAAGGATGCTCTCTAGGTAACAGGTGCCATTGCCCCCCTTCTACAGATGAGGGAAGGTTCCATAGGCAAGTGGCAGAGTTGGAATTGGAATCCACTGCTTCTTATTTTGGGGCAGGGTTCTTTCTGTGTCTCCCCTCTGGGCCTGGGAGCAGGTGGAGATGCAGAGCTCATCTGGCAGGAACCTGGCTGACAGGGTGGGCAGAGTCCTTTGTGAAAGGGAGGCGGTGGGGAATCTGTGTGATGGACAGTGGGAGTTAATGTTAAGTTTGGACTTGGTGCAGTGAGAAATGGAGAGCTCTTGTAGACTTGAGGACATGAAAGAAGGCAGGTTAAGGAAGATGAGGCTGGCAGTGGGTGTCTGCTGGTGCAATCAGGGGAGAGGCTGGGTCAGGCTGGTGGTAAGGACGTTGTGCGGCTCTTGCTCTGGCCGATCAGAACAGTACCAGCCCTTCCAGCATCTTGGAAACCTGCCTTCCTGCATCTTAAACCATGAGGTCGGAATGGAAGCTCCCTTTATCCCTGTTGGCCAATGAGAACCCTCCCTGGGAATTTTGTCTTTGGGACCAGAGAGGGATGAGGCCTCTCTTTGGAGATAAAGTGATAGTGGAAGACTTGACACTACTCAGAGACCTGAAGACCTGGGGTGGGGGGGACTTATAGCTACATTCAAGCCACAGTTTCCCTTCATTCTCAGGGCTCAACCACCCCTTTGCTGATATCACGGCGTGAACAACACTCACCACCCTCTTTTTAATGAAGCTAGTCTGGGTTTAATTTTCATCATTTATGTTTTTTAAAAAAGTCCTAACAATTGCAATAAGAGACATGTTTAACCTTAATCATTCCAAGTTCCAGTACAGTCCTCAGAAACACTCTGAGGTTGTTTTGTGAGCATCGGGGCGCAATAAAAATCTGTTCTCAGTCTTCCATGCCAGACTTAAGAACTGTGAGCTCTGTAGAGACAAGACTTTAGGGACCCTTCAGAGAAGGAGGGACGCGTCTCCATCACTCGTGTAGTGAGTGAAATTGCTGCTGACAATGCTTTCCTGCCTGCTCCTCTGCGACTCAGATGGGGAGAAACTGACGTGGACTGGACGGCCACACAGGACAGCCTGGCATTTCCTGGACAGGTGGCGAAGGTATCGTCTGAACTTCTGTCCAGCAAATGCATAGATGAGGGGATTGAGGCAACAGTGGCTAAATGCCACCGTCTCGGTCACACTGAGGGCCAACCTCAGGTCTCTCTTCATGTCACAGTTGGGAAAGAAGCCATAGAGTTTGAGCGTCTCCAGGAAAATCATAACATTGTAGGGTGTCCAGAAGAGGAAAAACACGATGACTACCAGTAGGATGAGTTTTATGGCTTTGGCTTTCTTGTGGTTCTTGCAGGAAAATAGGGTCTGGATGATTCGGAAGTAGCAGTAACTCATGATAAGTAGGGGGAGCAGGAAGCCAAGGAAGTTGGCTTCTGTGTTCCGAAGCACAGGCCAGATGTCCTGGAGGACCTCGGGGTAGTCTCCCAGACATTCGTTTCCTTTTCGCTTTGTGAACATGAACTGGGGAGCTGCCACCAGGATGGCTGCTGCCCAGACGCCGAGGCTGGTGGTGACGCCATGCTGCACAGTCCGATTGTTCATAGAGTTGGCGGCCAGGACAATGGCCATGTACCTATCGATGCTGATGACAGTGATGAAGAATATGCCCCCAAAGAAGCCGATGAAGAACAGGGCCGTCGTGAGTTTGCACACGGCATTGTGGAAGCCTTGTTCACTTATCACATAGTGAGTCCAGAAGGGCAGGGTGGCCACGAAGAGCAGGTCAGACAAGGCCAGGTTGAGGAGGTAAATGTCCGTGATGCTCTTGGGCTTCCGGCTGCTGGTGAGGGCACACACCACCAACAAGTTCCCCACCAGGCCAAAGGCAAAGACCAGGGAGTAGAATATGGACAGGAAGATGGTTCCGAAGGCCACGATGTCCCCTATGAAACAGGCTTCTGAAGACTCATCGTACTCAAAGCTTTCTGTAGCCCAGTCAGAGTAGAGGGTGGTCATGGTGAGGTCCTGGATCAGAAAGGGAAACAAGTCACAGCGTTAGTGCTCAGAGGGACACAGTGGGAATTCTGTCTGGCGCCTTCCGAGGCAGGCAGGAAGCTGCAGGTGTTGGTTGAGTGTGCACAGCAGTTCCTGACTTCATGCTGCCACCTTTCGCCCCACCCCTTCCTGCCATGGGGACTGCATCAGACTCCACGGTCAGCAGAGGAAACAGGGCTCTGAGAGCTTCAGTGACTTGGCCAGGGTCACACAGTACATGGCTCAGGGAGCATTGAAACTTGAAACAGATCTTTTTTTTTGTTTTAACTATCAAAAGTGTCTTTAAGCGGGAGGTAGCTAGACTGGTGGGTGGATGGAGCAGAGAGGACCTGGGTGGGAGGTGAGAGGTGGGGTGGAGTGGGATAATGGGGGTGCAGCCATAACTCACCCTGGTCCTCGCTTCCCCGAAGCAGTCCTCTGTCTCTTCCTGCATTTCTGCCTTCTCCACCCCCAGCCCCTCATTTCTCCTTCCTGAACTTGGGGCTGGAAGGAGAGGTTTCAGACACAATCCCTGAACCTCAAGCAGACCAACACCCGATAGCCTCATCTTTGTTTCTTAACTTCTTTTTACAGATTTTAAATTGACATGTAATCATTGTATGTATTTATGGGGTACAATGTGATGCTTCAGTACATGTGTACAATGTGTAATGATCAGGGTAATTTGTATTCACTTCAGACAGCTGTCATTTCTTTGTGTTGGGAGCATTGTAAACCTTCTTTCCTAGCAATTTTGACATATATGCTAATGGTTGTCAACCATTAGGAGTGATTTCCCCTCTTTCCCTGCACCCACTAACAGTTCTGTTTGTGGGACCCCACCTTTATGTTTTGAGAGCTGCTTCTCCTTTCTTTTGGAACTAGCAAGTTTTTTTTCTTCCCTAGCAGGGATCAGAGAGTCATGCAAAGGAGCTTCAGAAAGTTCTTGGGGGGTGGGCAGTTAGTCTAGCAGTTAAGATACCAGTTAATATGCCCATACTTCACGTCGGAGTACCCGGGTTTAATAACTGGCTCCAGCTCCTGACTCCGGCTCCCTGCTAAATGCAGACCTGAGAAGCAGCAGTGGTGGCTCAAGGGATCGAGCTCCTGACACCCATGAGAGAGACTTTGATTGTGTTCCCTGTTCCTGGCTTTGGTCCAGCCCAGTCTGGGCCTTTGTGGGCATTTGGGGGAATGAACAGCAAATGTGCGCTCTCTCGCTCTGTCTCTCTGCTTCTCAAATACATTAAAACTATTTCAAGGTTATAGAAAAATGAAAAGACCATTTCAAAAAGTATTTATTTATTTGAAAGGCAGTGTTATATGCAGACAGAGAGATCCTCCATCCTCTCGTTTACTCCCCAAAAGGCTGCAATGTCCAGAGCTAAGCCAATGCAAAGCCCGGAGGCAGGAGCTTCTAGGCCTCCCCCGTGGGTGCAGGGATCCAAGCACTTGGACTATCTTCTGCTGCTTTCCCAGGTACTTTAGCAGGGAGCTGGATAGGAAGTGGAACAGCAGGGACTTGAACTGGTACCCGTGTAGGATGTAGGCACCACAGGCGGGGCTTGATCCATTACGCCCCAAGATCCATTTATTTCAATGCAAATGTTTGAAATCCATGCAGTTTTTTCACAACAGGAATTTTCCATGAACTTTTTGAGACCTCTCATATGCATGGAGGTCAACATTTTTTGAACCAAAATAAACATATTTAATTCCATTTATCCATTGTGCACGCCAGGGTAACTCACTTGTTCTGGGTTGCCTAGGACTCTGCTGGTGCGAACCCACCAGTCCCAACAGACCAGGGCATCCTACAGCCCCCAGTGAGGAGCAAGTGTCGCTGTGATCTGGCCTGTGCGACGGTTCCAAGGTGGAGGATAGGATTCCACTAGCCTGCTGGGTGGGGCCCCAAGTGCCTCACTGCCCAATCATTGCTGACCTTGGCCTTCCCCACTGTTCTTATCTCCTGTTTCCTTCTGAGCTAGAACTGAAAAAGAAGACATTTCTGCACTGGTTGGGACATAAGTCTTGTTCCAGAGCTGGTCCTTCACTCCAGAGCTGGTAGACAAGGCAGTCTTGTCACCTTGCCCATCTGGGTGCCACCTCCTCTTCGTTGCAGACAGGTCCCTCAGGAGCTCCCAGGGTCCCGCTGACTGTCACCTGCCACACTCTTCACCACAACTGAAAGCAAAGCTTGCAGTTCTGTAACCAAGGGAGTTTCCACACCCGCTGTGCCCTGCTTGTGATGGTTTTACCCAAGTGGTGTCTCTGCCACAGTGAGGACCCACCCAGCCCGTGGGTCGCTTCTCCCTCCCCGCCTCTGCTGTGGGTCCTGCATCCACCCAGGCCCTTCCAGCCTGAGCTGGGCTAACCCCTTCCACCCTGGGCCGTCTCAGGCCGGGATGGGGTTCTCAACCCCAGGGCAGGTGTATGCTTCCTTTTCTTCAGGCTGCAGGACCCTTTTCTGAGAGGAATCTCTGGCTGTGAGCTTAATCAGAGCTATTTCTGTGGAAGAGTATTAAATGGCTGACAGGAAGCTGTTACTGACTACGCACATATCAGGTCCATATGACTCAAGCCTATGGAATTGCTGCTCTGTGCTCTGCTGCACAGCACGCTCTTCCCAGGCTGGCTGCTGCCTAAGGACAGAAGCAGTGAAGTCCTGGGGCGAGGGAGGGCGTGTGTCAGAGACCCTAGGGCTGGTCACCCTCTCCTTCTCGTGACAGAGCTGTAGAGCTGACCGCAAGAGAAAGCCAAAGTCCTTAGAGATCATCGTCGATCTCTCTGTGCCTGTGGTCATTCCTTCCGCCCAGGAACTCCTCCTGTCTGCCCTCTCTGGCTGAGTGATGGCGAGCTTGGAGTCTCTGGGCCTGGCATTGCTCATCTCCAAGACTGGGGTTCATGCTCATGCCTGACCACATTTGCTGAGTACAGGGGAGCACCTGTTCTGTGTGTCGCATACTGCAGGCACTTAATAAATGCCAGCACCGCTTTCTGGGGTAGATGGGGAAGCAGATGTTTGTGACTTGTGGAGTCATCCAGGCTGCCTGTGGATACTCCTGTTTCACCCCCTCTTTGGGTGTTTGGGGAATTGGGTCTTTAAAGTTTATTTTAATTTTCCCCACTGAAATAAAAAAATCGCTTTACTTTCAGATTATTTTGGCAGGGGTAGAGAACAAGCTACCCTTTGTTGAAACTGTCAGACTCATGGCTAAACACTCCATGTGCATAATTATCTATTGAGTTCACTGCAATTCTGAAAGTCCCAGATAAATTCACTGCTCTGCCGAATGGTTCCAGGATCATGTGACACAAATAAGAGGCTAGCTGGGACCCAAGTGTGGAGAAGGCAGGGGTAGCTAGAAATAAGCAACTGATTGCCTGGCAGAGTGGCAAAGGGTCCCAAACCCCACCCCTCTTCTTGCTGGGTGCCAAGGTCAGGGCTGCCACACACACAGGGCCCCTTTCTCTGTCCTGCACTGAGACTTAAGTAAAGCCAGAGGTGCTGGTTAAAGAGGTTCAATGCCCATTCAGCAAATGTGTTTGTAGCCCCAGTGGGCTCAGCTGAGTTGTGGCTCCCAGAAATATCAGTGAACGCATCGCAGCCACGAGGTTCGTCATCTCAGTGGGGAAAATGCACACAAGCAGAGACTTTGATAGAATGGAGGAAACTGGTCAATTTATGCTGTGCAGAGGAGATGCAGTAGTAGATAATGCACGGGAGGGATGGCTGTGCCTGACCTGCGGTCATGTTCTTTTTTTGAGAGCCAGACAGCTGGTTACTGGGTACCAGTGTGGCTTGGGCCCACTCCCTGCCATGCAGTGATCAGCTTAGAGGACAGAGCAGCCTTCATCATGGCTTCTTATTGTCTCCCAGTCCGTAGCATAGGCCCCAGATCTGTTCCAGTTCCCACAGGTGACCCCCTGCTGAGCGATGGCACAGTCCTGTGCATGCAATAGGCGCATACTCAGCACACTGTGATGCCTGCCAATCTGTTCCATGTGATGGAGGAAAGAATGGCAGGAACATTACTTCCAAAAAGCCCCTATGACTGGGGAATTGCCTGTCTCCAGGGTGCCTGGCTTTGTTCTGTTGCAGGCATCTGGGGGGTGAACCAGCAGATGAGAGCTCTCTCTTTGTTTCTGTTTGTCTGTCTCTCTGTGTGTCTTTCTGTTTCTCAAATAAAAAAATACATTTTTTTTTTTGACAGGCAGATTTAGAGAGAGAGAGAGACAGAGAAAGGTCTTCTTTCTTCTGTTGGTTTACCCCCCAAATGGCTGCTACAGCCGGCATGCTGCGCCGATCCGAAGCCAGAAGCCAGGTGCTTCCTCCTGGTCTCCCATGTGGGTGCAGGGCCCAAGCACTTGGGCCATCCTCCACTGCCTTCCTGGGCCATAGCATAGAGCTGGCCTGGAAGAGGGGCAACCGGGACTAGAACCGGGGGGTGCCAGCGCCACAGGTGGAGGATTAGCCTAGTGAGTCACGGCGCTGGCCAATAAATACCTAATTTTTTAAAGGTCATGAAAAATTTATATTGTGAAAAAAATGCATGGTTTTCAAAAAAGTTTTTGCACCCGAATAAATCTCTTGTAATTTAATTTCTGCAGTTTTTTTGAAGTCATGTGTTCTGTCATGGTGAGGTACCCTGGGTGTGGCATGCTGACACATGTGGAAGAGAATGCCATGTGTATATTTTGTACAAGGTTTGACTATCTCTGAAGCGATGCACTAGTGGAGTAACTAGCAGTTACCCCCAGAGAGAGGTTCTGGGGAGGAGAGAAGGTAGGAAGGAGATTTAATTTTCACTGTGAACTTTTGGAATTTTAAAAATCATGTAAAATGTACAACCCATTTATTTTGGAAAATATTTTAATTAGTTGACTAGGAACTTTAAAAATAATCATACCCTAGACCTTCATCCAAAAGAATTCCTGAGCATGGTGATGACAGCATCCTAGTGATTGCCCTGTTCCTGGGGTTGCTCATAGGGCACACAGGGGTCTCTTCTGTTCATGGACCTGGAGGCTTGAACTCTTGAGATTTTAGAAGGTGCCTAGTGTGTCAAGTGAGTGAGTGAATGAGTGAAAGGCCTGGAGGAACAAGGAACGAGACGCATCAGCCTCACAACATGGAGCCCCAGGAGGTAAGCACAGGCCCACCAGCCCTCCACAGGCAGGCCGCACTTGGAGAATACAGCTTCTCTTCTTAACGTGCTCCTTTGGCACGTGGCTACTGAACACACCTGAGCATGAAAGATGCTGACGTCAGCAATTTCAGCTCTGTCTGCTCTGCGGCCAGCCGCTGCCTCAGCTGCGTGAGTCATGCTTGACACATTTTTTTATCAGGTCGGGAAAGGACTCGTCTGTGTGCTCAAGCAAGTTCAAACCCACCTGTGAGAGACAAGAGCTCCTGAGAGAGAGCACCGTTTACATCAGAGCTATGACGTCACTGAGGACATCTCCTGCCCTGCCCTGTTCCACTGAACTTGGTAGTCTTAGGGAGTAAGAGTCTGAGCTGGATCACCTTGAACATTATTGCTGGATCATCTGAAATGTTCAAGGCTTGGGAGATGAGCCTAAGGAAAGGGCCTCCTTGAAGCTGGAGAGAGTGGCCAGTCCTTGGGGTGGCCTTCAGGAAAGCTCAAAGGCCTGCCAAGGGCCTGATGGACTTTGACCTTTCATAAGACAATGGCCTTTGCTCCTGAGGACACCAGACACCAAGGGTAAGAATCCCTCAAGCAGCCAGTGCTGCGGCTCAATAGGCTAAACCTCCACCTTGCGGCGCCGGCACACTGGGTTCTAGTCCCGGTCGGGGCACTGGATTCTGTCCTGGTTGCCCCTCTTCCAGGCCAGCTCTCTGCTGTGGCCAGGGAGTGCAGTGGAGGATGGCCCAAGTCTTTGGGCCCTGCACCCCATGGGAGACCAGGGGAAGCACCTGGCACCTGCCTTCTGATCAGCACGGTGTGCCGGCCGTGGTGGCCACTGGAGGGTGAACCAACGGCAAAGGAAGACCTTTCTCTCTGTCTCTCACTGTCCACTCTGCCTGTCAAAAAAAAAAAAAAAAAAAAGAATCCGTCAAGCTAAGCCTTTGCGGCATCTGCTCTGCTAGGTTTCCACTGGAGCAGGGTTGCCAGGAGAAACAGGATGCCAGTGTGTGGCACTGGTGAAGGCGCAGCCTGTGGAGAGGCTGTGCTTTGTAACTGAGAGCAGTAGCCAGCCAGGACGGGAACCCTTCCACGCTGTTCTCTGAGCTCCTCACCCTCCATTCAGCCAGGCCAAGGTTTTACCCCTTGGTGTTGACCTGGGGAAGTCTGGGCTCAACCTAGAAGCAGAGATTTGCACACATGTGTGTTTCATATCCAGGCAGAAATGAATTTTGTATGCCCTTCCTTAAAACTTAATTGCTTTCCCCCACTGATCTTAGCCTACTTCCTCTGCTCCACTTCCTTTTCTCATGCCTCCTCATTTATTTTTTAACTTTTGGGGAGGCATCTTTACCCATTATTTCCAATCAGCTTCCCTTTTCTATACTTCCTTTCTCTTTCAGGTGGCTTAAATCCATTTTCTTTTTCTGTCAGGCTTGTTTTTGTCTTGCTTTTCCCCTTCTCTTTGGCTTCAAATCCTGCTCACTTTTTTTTTTTCCCTTAATCCAGCATATCTGCTTTTAGTTTTTTACCTGCCTTAGTCTCTGCTTATGGTGGCTTAGGAAACCTTGGGTGAAGACTGAACTTCAGGTTCAGTCCAGTGCCAAAACAAAACAAAGAAAAAATTGTGACACCATGTTTTCCCCTGTTTGGAACAAATCCAACTAGAGAATTGCTTGAGCCTCAGCCCAGACTTTGGCCATGGAGATGTCCTTGTTCTGGTAGATCCCAGGGGCAGGAGTTACTCTCAGAAAGTCCAGTTCAGAAAGAGAGAAGGCAGCCAGGCTGGGGTTTGGATCCTACTGCACTCTCTACAACCCTGCGTGAGAAACAATTAGCCCCACTGCGCAGATGAACCAGCCGAAGTTCAGAGGGGCTTGATTAACTTGTCCAGGATGTCACCAAGCCAAGATTGCCACTGCAGGTGCGTCTCCCCACAAGGCCTGGGCTGCCTGAGGTGCACAATGCTTTTCTCTCAGAGGGAACATCTGCAGGACATGGGGCTGCTTCTGTAGACCTGGGAATGGAAAGCGGGAGCCATCACCCCAAGAAGAAGCGAGCCCACGAGCTGGTTGAGCTTCTCTCTTCTACACTGCAGACCACCAGCACTGACCCTTGGGGAGTGAGTGGCAGGTGGCAGGGGGCATGTCATTTGCCTCTCCAGCCACTACTATGGTCTCGTTGCCAGGCCCCCAGAACCCACCTGCCGTCGGTGGTAGTGCAGAACCTGGGATCATTTTCCCTGGAAAGTATAGGGCTGACGGCTGAGTGTTCAGCCTGTTTCCTGCCTTCGACTCTCCCATGGTGCTCGCAAGACCACGCACTCCACAGGGGCCCCCACACCCCACAAGCGTGTGGCTGAGAGACCCTGGGAGGGTCCTCGCAGCCCTGCCATGGTTTCCTGATGGTCGCATCGGACTTGCCTACTCTCAGGGCCCTGCCAGCGCTGATGCGCCCAGTTTGCAAGAATCCAACACGAGGAAGGAGTCTTAAGGAGCAGCAGGTGCTCCATGTCAGGGAAAGTGTGGTCTGTCCCGTTCCACAGGATGGCTGTGGGCAGCCTCCCAGGGAATATAGCACTCTGGGGTCACAGCCCGCAAACACTCAGATGAGGCTCTAGAGACCTCTGCTTTAGAACTTAAAAAAAAGAGACAGGCTTGTTAGTTATTTTGTTATTAATTAGGCCAATATTTATTGAGCGTCTCTTCCATAGGACGTGTAGAAATTAAAAATATGAGACAGTTCTTCTTAATGAAGATAAGGAAAGAAATCCTCCTCACTGCTTTTTTTTCTCAGAGCATTTACTTTAAGAAACTTAGCATTCTCGGTATTTTCTCATCTCTTTAAATATGTTTCAAACTTCACGGGCCTTTTGTCAGCCAGTAACCTAGGACTTTCCTAAGGACTCAGCATCCTCTCCTTGAAATGCGAGTCTCAGCCTGGGAAAGCCGTGGGGGATGGCCCAAGGGCTTGGGCCGCATGCACTGCATAGGAGACCTGGAGGAAGCTCCTGGCTCCTGACTTCAGATCAGCCCAGCTGTGGCCATTGCAGCCATTTGGGGAGTGAACCAGGGGATGGAAGACCTCTCTCTCTGTGTCTCCCTCTGTAACTCAGCCTCACAAATAAGTAAATCTTTAAAAACAAGAAAAGAAATGCAAGCCTTAGGTGATGGAGTGCCCCTATCTGCCAGTTGCTATGGGAGGGTAGGAGCTTAATTTTAGAGCCCTGCTCCAAATTGCTGAACAATCTCTTGTCATAAAGAGAAGTGTGTTTCTCCTCTGGGTAGTCAGTTGGCTAACACAGTTACCAAGTAGAGGTAGAATGAACTTGACAAATGGTGCTGCCCAGGCCTCTTGGGGAGAGTCACTGCTTATTTTGAGAAAACGCATGGAATGGTTTGTGCCTGCCTGACTACTAAGGCGCTAAGATTTCTTTCTCCATAGATTGCCTATGACGCATATCACATTCTGGCTTACTGATTCCACAACGGAACTGTTTTCTCTCTCTGCCCCCTTTTGTGGACAGGATTTCTGCATTTGGAGTAAATTCTATCTTTGATTATACAAAGGAGCTGCAAAAGGGTTGTGCAAAAGTAGAATTAAAAGGTAAGTTTATTTTGTTTGATGCAAAACTTTTTTTTTTTTTTGACAGGCAGAGTGGACAGTGAGAGAGGAGAGAGACAGAGAGAAAGGTCTTCCTTTGCCGTTGGTTCACCCTCCAATGGCTGCCGCGGACTGCGCGCTGCGGCCGGCGCACCGCGCTCATCCGATGGCAGGAGCCAGGTGCTAGGTGCTTATCCTGGTCTCCCATGGGGTGCAGGGCCCAAGCACTTGGGCCATCCTCCACTGCACTCCTGGGCCACAGCAGAGGGCTGGCCTGGAAGAGGGGCAACCGGGACAGAATCCGGCGCCCCAACCGGGACTAGAACCCGGTGTGCCGGCGCCACAAGGCGGAGGATTAGCCTGTTGAGCCACGGCGCCGGCCGCAAAACTTTTTTTTAAAAAAAGGGTTTCAAAATGTCTGCAGAAGTGCAAAGTATAAAAATATACTACGTGGATTTTCAAAGTTGTTTTGCACCAGAATAAACTGAACTCTATCTTTTCCCATGAGTTCTTGAAGTACCCTTGTTTTGCCCCCAACACTAGGTATGAAGTGCTAAGTTCTGCAGAGATAAAAATGTTTAAGATGCACTTTCCGTGAATGTTATCATTTATTAGGAGAATGTAAGGAAAGGTGGGTGAACCCAAGGGCGGGACCTCTTGGTTGGGGGAGGGGGATCAGGAGAGGCTCATTTATGCTGAGAGTCAAGCTGGGAAGGAGTCCTCCAGGTGGATGGAGATGGAGGAAGCAGAGGATAGGGTGAGGCTGGGCTTTAAAGCCAAGGCACAGAGAGTCTGGGCCTAGAAGTTTCCAGAGGGCCAGGGCTTGGCAGACAGAGTATGAGGGAATGTTCTAGAAACTGAGGGGAGGGTTGGTGGTGCCATTGGAGGGGTTTACCTGTTTGCAGAGCAGCTAGGGAAGCTCATTTTAGGATGAGAAGAGGCTCAGTGAAGGACAGAGAGCCAGGGTGAGAAGGCAGAATGGGGGACCAGCACTGTGGCGTAGCAGGTAAAGCCGATGCCTGCAGTGCCGGCATCCCATATGGGCACTGGTTCGAGACCCAGCTGCTCCGCTTCCAATTCAGCTCTCTACTATGGCCTGGGAAAGCAGTGGAAGGTGGCCCAAGTCATTGGGCTCCTGCACCCACATGGGAAGACCCGGAGGAAGCTCCTGGCTTCTGGCTTTGGATTGGTGCAGCTCTGACCATTGTGGCCAATAGGGGAGTGAACCAGCAGATGGAAGCCCTCTCTGTCTCTGCCTCTCCTTCCCTCTGTGTGTGTAACTCTGACTTTCAAATAAATAAATAAAATCTTTTTTAAAAAAAGTAAAGAAGGCAGAATGGGGGTAAAGAGGGGGCCATGGATTCTACCCTAGAGGAAAGTCATTAGAGTCTGCAGGAGGACACACACACACAACTACTGGGCTGTCTCTCTCCAGCACAGCCTCTGGGGCCGTCTCCCTTTCGTTGTCTGAGCAAATTTACAACACCATAAACCATACAAACCCGACAGCCGTGCAGATAGTTCTTGGTCATAGAAACACCAGCTGTGTCTGGTTGGAGATGCCCAGGGCTAGTGGATGTGGACTGATCGTGTGTTTACCTGGACACGCGTCTCAGCATTTCTGGAAGCACCTCACCCATGCTGCCACCATGGCTGCCGTCCCTTCATGCTCACTGCTGTGTGGATATCTATCTCACAGCTCATCATCACTCCACTGCTGGTGCTCGTGTGGGTGGTGTTCAGTTTGGACAGTGCTGCCATGAAAATGGTTGTTCCTGTGCCTCTGCTACAACACGAAGCACCAGAAAAGCTCGGGTGTGCAGTGCTGAACAGGTTGTTTAAAGATATCTGCTTAGATTGGGTCCAGACAACAGGGAAAGCAAAGATTTGATCACCCTAAAGTCAGGATTTTGCTCTCTTGCGGGGAAGGCTGCAGTGAGGGAGGGACGGACAGGGGGCTTTGGGTGCTGGCAAGGCCCCCTTTTTTGGTCTGGATTGTGCTTACGTGGGATTTGCTTTTAACCTGGAAGCTTAATTCAGTGTGTTATATTTCACAATAAGCATAGGTTTAAGGAAAAGTCTAAAGGTGATGTGGAAAAATATTTAAAGAGATGTAATACAGGTTTTTTTCCCCCCTTACAAAGACTCACATTCCAAAATGATCACACTCTGGCCACACAAGAAGATGATGTGGTTGAAATGTCGACTGCAGCCAGAGTTCCGTGAGAATTCTGCCGCACGGGGCAGCCAGCCGGCTCTGAGCCCCAGGGAGAGCAGGCAGCATGGAGGTTCAGCGGGAAGCCTCCACCTCCGCTTGGCTCTCCTGGGCAGAGTGAGTGCTGTACGAGACCCTGGCTGCCGTGATTCCCGGGCCGTGCTGCCTGGACTCAGAACAGGTCCTCGGCATGGGCAGCTATGATCTGGACTCTGCCGTCCTGGCTCCACAGCCTCGTGGGACCGCCATGGGGCACCACACGTTCTCCTTCCTGTCTAGCTCATCCGCTGCAGGTACTGCTTCCAGACAGCTCTGGGCCGGGGAGGAGCTGCTAGATGCCCTGCAAGCTGGGAGGGAGGTTGTTTGAGGCCGGGGTCTCTGGTTTGGGAGGACCATACCCAACACGGCTGCTTCCCCAGAGCCAACCCCAGGTGGGGACAGGAGGAGGCGGAGGTGCTGAAGTGGGTCCGCTTTAACGTTCTTTCCTTTCTTGCCCCTACAACTCTGGATCCCTCACCACCTCATTTGAAAGGGTTGTAAGGGGCCCAGATTCTCTTTAACTTCTTTTTTTTTCCAAGAGGAAAAGAAAGCGAGAGAATATTCCATCCACTGGTTAACTCCCGAAATGTTCACGACAGCTAGAACTAGGGCTCAAGCCAGGAGCTGAGTTCCCGGCCAGGTCTCCCAGGTGAGTGGCAGGAACCCAGGGGTTGGAGCCATCACTGCTGCCTCTGAGTCTGCATTAGCAGGATGCTGGAATAAGGAACTGGAGTCAGATCTTGAACCCAGGTACTTCAGTGTGGGACATGGGCTTCTAAACTGACATCCTAGCTGCAAGGCTTACTGCCTGCCCAGTACTCAAACCTTCTGAGCCTCGGTTTCCCCAGGATAACAATATACATGGTTTCTGGAACACCAAAAATTGGCCAAGCAGTTTGCTTGGGACTTTATATCCCCTTGCCTTTAATCATCATGGAAGGTCAACATGCATCCATTTCTGGGTGCCAAGTCTCCATTGCAAGAGCCTCACACGGCCGGCGCACACTTACCAAGGGCAGAGCCAGGACTTTGCTCCAAAGCCGGCAGCCTTCCCTGCAATGTGTGTGAGGTGGGACAGTTGTGGAGCGGGGATGGGAGCAGATTATATGGCAACCAGCATGGGGTAGCATATGGTAGATACTCCCTTCCAGGGCTGTGCTAAGAACCAGGGCAGTCCGAGAGGGAGTGCTCTGGTTTGGGCTGAGCCTACTTCCTGCCCTGTAGCCCAAAAGGACCTGCCGTTGTGTGGTGGGTTGAGATTCAGCTTGCGACACCAGCATCTCATTACTAGAGTGCTGGTTCGAGCCCCGGCTGATGTGCCTGGGAAGGCAGTGGAGGATGGCCCGGGTGCTTAGGCCCTGTCACCCATGTGGCAGATCAGGATGGAGTTCATGGCTCCTGAATTTGGCCAGGCCTGGCCTGGGCTACTGCAGCCATTTGGAGAGTAGACTAGTCGTTGGAATCTATCTATCTATCTATCTATCCATCTATCTCTCTCCCTCTCCCTCCTTTCCTCCCTCCCTCCCTCCCTTCCTCTCTCTTTCCCTCTCTGTCACTCTGCCTTTCAAATAAATAAATAAATCTTAAAAGAAAGTTAAAAAAGGAGGTGAAAGATAAGAATCCACCCTGGCCGTCCTGAGTCCATTTCTTTTTCCCAGGGGTCCTGGCACCAGTCATCACCTCCATCTCGACTCCCAGTGGCCACCGGCTGCCCCTCCCACCCAGAGCCAAGCACAGCAAGGAAGCTTTCCTGCCTGCTTTGACGTGGGTCACTTTTCTTTCCTTTTGGTTCATTCTTTTTTATCTAAAGTTTCCTATCTCAAATAGTTGAAAATGAAGAACAACAAAACAAAACAAATTATTTTGGGGAGTAGAGGAGGAGGAACCCTAAAATCCTGGTGTCTTTCTGGATGCGCTGTGAAGTCGCAAAGTGGGAGGGTAGGTCTCTGGCTCTGATTGCCAGATGCAAGGCAAGCACCAGGAATGAACGCACTGCAGCCAGTCCTCCACTGGGACCCCCCCCCCCCATGCATTTCCTGCAGTCCTGCTCTCATAATTTCTTTCCCAAGACTGTTCTCCAAGGACACAAACCTTCTGGGTCTGAGCATGTTTGCAATGATTCTGACAGCATTTATCAAAACTGAACATTGCATTTGTGCCAGCAATTTACTAATTAAAACCACTTTCATTAGAAAGGCAATATATAGGCCCTGTGCTGTGGCATAGCGGGTAAAGCTGATGCCTGCAGTGCCGGCATCCCATATGGGCACTGGTTCAAGTCTAGGCTGCTTCACTTCTGATCCAGCTCTCTGATATGGCCTGGGAAAGCAGTAGAAGATGACCCAAGTCCTTGGACTCTTACACCCACACGGGAGACCTGGAGGAAGCTCCAGGCTCTTGGCTTCAGATCAGCCCATTTGGGGAGTGAACCAGTGGATGGAAGGCCTTTCTCTCTGTGTATCCCTCTCTCTCTCTCTGGAACTCTACCTTTCAAATAAATAAATAAAATCATTTAAAAAAAGGGTAATATATGCTCATGATAAAAAAAGCAAGGGAGAAAAAGGAAAAGAAAAACCCAAAGACCTATCCACAGTCCACTGTCCTAGAATCAACCACAACAATCTTTAAGCTTTATGTATATTTTCTATTTATGTTGATATTTAAAATGCAGATGCCATTTAAAGAATTCTTTAATATTAAAATTTCAAACATGTATGAAAGCATCGAGAACCATCTTGCACCCATTACTCTGCTTCAACAATTAGCAATTCATGATCAATAGTCCATCTACTTCTCATTTTATAGTCCTGCTGGATTGTTTAATTTTACCTGTAAACACTTAAACATGAGTTTCTAAAAGACAAAGACACACACATAGGAAACTTCAATACTATTTCTCATCTTTTAAAACTTAGCAATAACTCTTCAGGATCATCTAAAGGCAATTTGGTGTTTTCATTTAATGTCTAACTACTGGCTTTACTCCATGTCCCTGAAATGTAATTATTCCCGTTTCTAATCATATTCTGTCATGTTGGGCCAGTCACACATGATCTAGTCACTGCTCCCCACTCCTCCACCCCTTGGACATGTGGAGGCTGCAGCACCTTCAAGAACGCACCTTGCATTGTGAGCATGCAGAGCAAGCAAGCATCATTAGCCTATCTGTGCCTACCTGGGCGGAGGAGAAGCTCTGGATGTGCCAATCAGCCGCTCTGTCTCACACAGGCTCCACCAGAAGTGTTTCCCCTTCCCTCCCTCTGAGGGCATCTTTATTTGCAAAGTTAGCCAATAGTATCTGGTTTCCTGTGAGGAGACTATCTTTAGAATCTGCTTCAGGCAAACTCAGAAACTCCCAGCTGGAGGCCATCTGACCACAGGGAGTCTGAATTGACCAGCTTGGGTGGCCAGAGCCCAGACAGACCTGGAGGGGGCGTGATAACGAGGAGCTGTGCACCTGGGGAGAGGGGCTGGCAGCAGGCCCTGTGGTCCCCTCAGCACAGCACAGCAGGTTCAGCTCTTGTTGACGGAAGACCCCAGGCAAGGTGGGGAAGTTGAGAGCCTCAGCTTTCCTGCCCAGGAAAGGCAGTTCAAAACCCAGCAGACAGCACTGGGGTGGACGTTAAGGAGCTGCAGCCTTTCTCCTCAAAGCGTGGGCCCTGGCAGCAGGAGCTTGTTAGCCATGCAGCACCTGAGGACCCCCCTCATACCTGTGTGTTAGCGCAGTTCTTAGGTGAGCATGGGGAAGGAGTGCGTCCAGGGAGCGCCTCCTCGCAGGCGTGGTGACCGCTCCCGATTGAGGAAGTCCACTGCGCGCTTCCCTGCTTCCCTCCCTTTCCTCCCTGCCTTGAAGCTTCACCACCTTTCCCTCCCCTTTGACCAGAAAGCTCCAGGCTGCTCCCGCCCACTCTCAGACCCTGGCCTTTTCTCGGTCCATGGTCCACGGTCCACGCGAGGGACTGGCTCCTTTTGCCTCTGTCCCCTGCCTGTGACCCCGCTCCTGCTCCTCCACAGGCTCATTCCTACGATCTGGCCAAGATGGTCCTGTCTTCCAACAGTCTCATCCACTCTGGGACAGTCACCACCTGCGGGACCACAGCTCCACGTCACCATTGCCCTGTCTCTCCCCTCACCAGGTCCCCCCTAGCAGCCAGCAAGCTCTTTGTAAAACCCAAATCCGCCACGTTAAAACCTCCTGAGGGCTCTCCTCTCTCCTAGGGGAAGACCCTGGCTTGTAAGCATGGCCTCAGTGGGGTCTGTTTCTTGTCACTTCCGGCTCACAAGTCCTACGGCCTCATCTGCTGCCTGTGCACAGGTCCTGGGCTCTTCCCTTTGGGACTCTGTGTCACCCTCCATTGAAACTAACGAGTAACCTTTTCTCATCCCATAGGTGCTGGCAGAATGCAGACTTCCAGTGCAGCGGGCGGCATTGGCCGCCCAAACTCCACAGGGTGATGCCCTGTGCCCAGAGGGATTTCTGCACACAGGAGAGGAGCACTGAGCTGGGGAGTGTGCCACGTCGTAGCGACCAGCAAGCTAGCCCACTCTTCAGCCCGGAGTGGGTAGCACCTCATCCTTCTAGGCTGCTCATGGCGAGCACAACCTGGAGATGTGGGCCAAGTGAACTGCAGTGGGCTTTGTGTTTTTGGCACACCCAGCAAGATGAGAAGCACGTGGCAGTTGTCTCAGTCCCTGCACACCTCCGTGGGCCTTTGTGCAGGGGTTTTGGGCTCTACGCTGGGGACTCTGCTCCCAGGGCCCTGTTCACCCCTCCCCCAGGGCTCCCACTCTGGATGCAGCCTCTTTTGCCAGGCCCAGTCCCCACCCAGTAACTTTTGCTTGTTCATCCGTGTGAACTGTGCCTTGTGTGCAAGTTCATCATTGCCCCAGCTTCCAAAGGGGTGAATACTGGAGCGTTCCTGGGCTTTATGTGCAATGCACAGATGTCCATACAGTACAGAACAGATGGACAGCGTCTCCCTATGGCTTAAAGTTTCATCATGGGTAAGTGATTGGGAACACAACGTCTCCAAATACCTCTTGTGGGGGAGATAATAATGAAAAGAAGGTTGGGAAAGTCTCATCTAAGGTGTTACACAGCGTCTCATGTTCAGTCTGGGGTTAGGGAGTCACAGGACAAGAGCGATCTTTCCAGAAAAATGAATTGGTGGTTGGCTGTGAGGGATAAGGGGAGGAACTGCTGCATGACCAGTGCTTCTGGGAGCCAGGCTGGGCCCGTGCTGGGCCCGAGGTCTACAATGCCTCCTTGCGGTCATATTTTCATTTTCAGATGATGTAAGGAGGAGGAAAAAGCCACAAGCCTTGCACTACATAGCTGGGAAAGGTCAAGTGGAGATTTTTAAAAAAGATTTATTTATGTATTTGAAAGGCAGAATTACAGAGAGAGAGAGAAGGAGAAACAGAGAGAGAGGTCTTCTGTCTGCTGATTCACTCCCCAAATCGTTGCAGCAGCCAGGGCTGGGCCAAGCCAAAACCAGAGCCAGTAGCTTCTTCCCACATGTTGCAGGTTCCCGAGGATTTGGGCCATCTGCTGCTTTCTCAGGCCATTAGCAGGAAGCTGAATTGGAAGTGGGGCAGCCGGGACTCGAACCAGCACACATATGGGGTGCCGGCATTGCAGGCAGTGGCTTAACCCTCTATGCCACAATGCCAGCCCCAGTAAAGGCTTTAAAAGAAACATTTAACCACCGAATTTTGTGACCCTCAGGATGTGTGAAGTTAGCAGTTGTTTAGCTGCTGTTGTCAATGAGAATCGGACAGTGAGATAGTGCAGCTGTGGCCAACAGGTGGTGACTAACGTCTTTAGAGCCTTCTACTCTTTGACATCCACATGAAAAGCTGTTATGACAGAATAACCCGTATTTATTCAGAGCCAGCTTCGAGCCTACTCACTCTAAAGCAGAATATCCATGTTCCTGTAGGAACCATCTGCCAGAAAGGCGTGTTCTGAGTGAATCACAGTGACCTCCCTGCCCACACCTGATGCCTGTATGTGGCTGTCGAAGACACGTATCTGGCTGTTTACCGTCCCGTGGACATAGCTGGTAGAATAAGTGACAGCTCTCCAATGACAGCTTGGCCGGGAGGGAGGGTGCGGTGTCCAGACAGCAGTGCTGAGTCACGGAGCTCGGTCAGTGTGCCTGTTTTTTGATGGAACCCACAGGGACTCTTCAGCTTAGAAAGAGCCATCGAGTGCCCAGCTGTGTCTAGTTTCTGACACCCTACCTCCGCAGTAGAACTCAGATTACTTCAGTGCCTTCAGCAGTTCGCTTCTGGCAAGTTAGGAATAGCCCTGAAAGTGAATGTGCCATGCCTTTTAACATGTTTGAGTGGCTTACATAGAAAAGTCCCCCTTCCCCAAAGTGTCTTAGACCAGTGATGAAGATGTTGTAAAGCTGCAATGTCAAGTTCACTTGTGTAATAAACAGGATAAAAGATCTAGTTCCTGGCAGCCAGTATGTACCCCATAGCTTAAGTGTATTTTGGGTTCCATTAAGAAGTCAGTGTTTGGTTGAAATCATACAATGGGCGACATGGCTTTACTTCCTGGGTTGTGACATCTCTCCGCTAAGGTCTGAGGCTGACCCCCAAGGATTCATGTGTTGGAAGCTGTGTCCTCAGGGTGTTGATGTTAAGAGATGGTGGAATGTTTAAGAGGCCAGTTCTCCTGGGAGGTGACTGGGGTGCTGGGGCCATCATCCTCCAAAAAGACTAAGTAACTCTCAAGGGATCTCTGTTGGCTCCCGTGATAGTGGGTTGTTAGAAAAAGAGCGAAACTGGCCGGCGCCGTGGCTCAACAGGCTAATCCTCCGCCTTGCGGCGCCGGCATACCGGGTTCTAGTCCCGGTCGGGGCACCGGATTCTGTCCCGGTTGCCCCTCTTCCAGGCCAGCCCTCTGCTGTGGCCCGGGAGTGCAGTGGAGGATGGCCCAGGTGCTTGGGCCCTGCACCCCATGGGGAGACCAGGAAAAGCACCTGGCTCCTGGCTCCTGCCATCGGACGAACGCGGTGCGCCGGCCGCAGCGCGCCATCCGCGGCGGCCATTGGAGGGTGAACCAACGGCAAAAGGAAGACCTTTCTCTCTGTCTCTCTCTCTCACTGTCCACTCTGCCTGTCAAAAAAAAAAAAAGAGCGAAACTGATCCCTTCCTGGTCCCTGACCTCCTGTCTTGCCTTGCGATCTCTCCCTCGTGCACATGCTTTTGCCGTGGTGCCATCTGCCACGCTGAGATGCAGCCAAGGGAGCCCTCTCCAGGAGCCAAACCCAGAGTCCACCCAGTCTTGGAGTTTCTGACTTCAGGACTGTGGGCTAAATAAACCTCCTCTCTTTGTACAGTATCCAGGGTCAGGAGTCTTGTTACAGCAACAGAAAACAGAGTAATACACTCGCCATGGGGAGTAATTTAAGCTTTTAATTAGAAAACGTGTTGTCATATACCAGTGCCTACATGTGCGTGTGTGTGATGGTTGGTGTGTGTTTATAAAGTAAATGAAATCCATCTGTAATTCCTACACAAAAAACACATCTGTCCTTCTCCGGGAGCCTCATGTGGGTAGGATTGTTTTCACATCTCAAGACGCCAAGGCAGAAGTCCTAAAGTCTCATTGTAAACTGAAGCAAAAAAAAAAGAAAAAAAAAAGAAAAGAAAAGAAAAAAAAGACTCTTTAACTCAGACGATGTCATCGTGTGCCTTGTGGCTGTTGGCAACCAGCAGCATAGGCACTGCACTTTTGCACTTGTGCTGTGAACCACCAATCTCACCCATTTGTTCACTCATGAGCTCCTGTTAAGTGCCCTGCCTTGTGCTCAGGGCTGGCTGCAGGGGTACAGAAATGAACAGGCAGGATCTCTTCTCTTAACCTTGACGTTCTCGGTTTGGCTCGCACTCTTCTGGCTGCGAGAAGAGAAGGCTGTGGGAACTGGAGGTGGCAGGCAGTAGGCAGAAAGGTCCTGGCTTGCTCTGCCTTGCCTCCGTGCAGGGAGCTCTGTCTCCCTCTCCTGGTCCCTCTGCTTCTCCCCGTCACTCCGCAGTCAGGAGCATATTGCTGTACACCCAGAAGATGTGGCCCCTGCCTCTAGTGGACAGTCTGGCGTCGGGACTCGCCTCTGGTTCACGGGTTTGGCTCAAAGCACGTGGCTTTGCTGACAGAAACATCTGTGGCAGCTGCTTTTCCTAGGAGGGAGCTGTGTGTGCGTATGTGTGGCGGGGCCGGGGAGCAGACTGGCGTTTAGCGTAGTTTTGTGATGAACCAGCAGACTCACGATGATCTACAGTCACAGTGACCTGGCTCGAATTCTGACCTGCTACTCTCAAGTTATGTGGCCCTGGGCAAGCTACTAGGAGTCTTCAAAAAAATAGTTGATGGAAAATTCATGTTATAAAACAACTCTGCCGGGCTGGTGCTATGGTGTAGCTGGTAAAGCCACTGCCTGCTGTGCCAGCATCCCATGTGGAGCACCAGTTCAAGTCCCAGCTGCTCCACTTCCTATCCAACTCTCTCTGCTAATGTGCCTGGGAAAGCAGCAGAGGACAGCCCAAGTGCTTGGGCCCCTGCACCCACGTGGGAGACCCAGAGGAAGCTCCTGGCTTCAGTTTGGCCCAGCTCTGGCCATTGTGGCCATTTGGGGAGTGAACCAGTGGATGGAAGATCTTTATCTTGGTCTCTCCCTCTCTGTCAGTAACTCTAGCTCTCAAATAAGTAAATACATCTTTTAAAAAAGAAGAAGAAGAAAATGAAAACCCAGCTGTTATGGCTGAAAAATGTCCCTCTGCAATCCACATGCTTAAGTCCTAACTCCCTACGTGAGAGTATTTGGAAATAGAGCCTTTAAGGACGTAATTAAGGTTAAGTGAGGTTAATGGGGCCAGCGCTGTGGTACAGCGGGTTAAAGCTGCACTGGCATCTCATATGGGCACCGGTTCTAGTCCCGGCTGCTCCTCTTCCAGTCCAGCTCTCTTCTATGGCCTGTGAAAGCAGTAGAGGATGGCCCAAGTCCTTGGGCCCCTGCACCCACGTGGGAGAACTGGAGGAACCTCCTGTCTCCTGGCTTCACATCAACGCAGCTCCAGCCATTGCAGCCATTTGGGGAGTAAACCAGTAGATGGAAGACCTCTCTCTCTGTCTCTACCTCTCTCTGTGACTTTGTCTTTCAAATAAATAAAATAAATCTTTTTTTTTTTAAAAAAAAAAGGTTAAGTGAGGTTAAATGAGCGGGGTCCTTATCCAATGGGCTGCTGTCCTTATAAGAGAGAGCAGGGGTGTGCACGCGTAGAGAAGGATCCTGTGGGGACTCAGGAAGAGGCGGCCATCTGCAAACCAAGGAGAGAGGTCTCCCGAGAAACCAAACCCACTGACACCTTGATCTTGGACTTTCAGCCAAGAAGAAATACTGCAGGAGACACGCACTGTTGCTGAAGTCACTCAAACTATGGTATTTGGTTCTGGCAGCCCAAACCGACTGGGACACCAAGGTAGGTATCAACCAGGGGAGAATTCTTTTTCTTAGTCCCTGGGCTGGAGACCATGAGGCACATGGGGAAGCTGAGGTTTGTTTGGCTTGCTGCAGCAAGTGTGGCCAAAGGCACCCGGGGAGATCCACCTTAGGGATCTGGGCTCAGTGCAGGGCGAGCTTCAGGACGGATCCAGGGGGCTGACTCACCTCTGGCTCAGGTGCTTTTAAGGAGCAGGGGCAGTGTGTGAGTGGCTGCCTCAGGGTCCATCATCTGGGAGACGGAGGCTAGAAGCAGGCTGGAGTCATCCTTGTACAGGAGCAGCCAGGCTCACATCGGTCAGGTGTGTCTACTGTGTACCTTTTCCACATGGGTTCGCAGTGTGTCCTTGTGTGACCTTGCTGATGGGTGGGAACCCCACAGCCTCGCAGCCAGAAGGCAAGTCTTCACTTATTTTCCTACCTAGGAAACCGCAGGTGGTACCACCCATCAATGGGAACGAACACAGGGCCAGTTCTGATGCATGGGTGGCCACTCAAGCCATGGTTTACGAGGCACCCTTGGTTACGGGCGTCCAGAGTTCTCGTTGTCAGCTCTCCCTTCAGGTGAGGAAACAGGTGTGGGGAGGAGTCACTCGGGCTGTTAGGCTGGCAGGGCGGGCCACCCAGGTCAGAAACTCACCAGCAGCCACATCTGGCTTTGGAAACCAGGACTGCTTCTCCAGGGGCTGCTGAACCCAGAGCAGGTGCCTTTAGGGCACACAGATCCACAGTGCAAGGCCACTGCCCAGAGGACTTTGCTCCTGGCCCTGAGAAAAACAGTGTGTGTAGAACAGCAGAAGCCCTGGGAGGAGTGGTCCATGAACCATTTGCCTGAGGGAACCCCTAGGGCTCCCTCTTATGGTTATTACATGAACTGCTGCCCCACACGCAGACCTCCAAGAGCAAGTGCCAGGGGCTGAGCACCCACCCTGAGTCAGGGACTCATTTAATCCTCCGGCCCGTCAGCCTGCGAGCTGGGTGGGCATTCTGTCTGCGCTGGAGATTAGAGAACAGGGATGAAGTTGGAATTGAAGCAAGAAGAGTGTTCGTCGCTGGGCTTTGAGATCTGGTCCAGCAATAGACCCCTAGTCTTCCAGAGTCTTCCCCACTGTGAATTGTTTTTTAAGATTTTTAAAATGTATTTGAAAGGCAGAGTTACAGGGCTGGAGGAGGATGGGGGGATGTTCCATTTGCCGGTTTGCTCTCCAGATGGCTGTACTGGCTGCAGCTGCACCCGGCTGATGCCAGGAGCCTGGATCTCCATCCAGGTCTCCCACGTGGGTGCAGGGACCCAAGCACTTGGGCCATCCTCTGCTGCTTTCCCAGGCACACGAGCAGGGAATCTGGATGGGAAGTGGAGCAGCAGGGACTTGCTGACGCTCATATGGGATGCTGGTGTGGCAGATAGCAGCTTAACCAAACTACAATGCCGGCCCACTCACTGAGGTTTTTTTGTTTCGTTTTTTAGATTTATTGATTTATTTGAAAGGCAGAGTTACAGAGAGGCAGAGAGAAAGAAAGAGAGAGGTTTTCCATCTGCTGGTTCACTCCCAAAGTGGCAGCAATGGCTGGAGCTGGGCTGATCTGAAGCCAGGAGCTCTTTCCAGGTCTCCCACGTGGGTACAGGAGCGCAAGGACTTGGGCCATCCTCTACTGCTTTCCCAGGCCATAGCAGAGAGCTGGATCAGAAGTGGAGCAGCCAGGACTAGAACCAGCGCCCATATGGGATGCCAGCACCACAGGCTGGGGCCCCCCACTAAAAGCTCAATAACATTTCACAGTCAGCTCTCCTGCTGCACTGGGGAATTGTTTTTAAATTATCAAGGATGCCCCAGTTTTACAGGTATATTTTACAGATGTATTCTCATACAGCATCTCTCTAAAGCCTCACATAACCTCGTTTGCCAGCTTTATTAGGCCTGTCTCCACTTTAAAACCAAGAAAACAGAGGCCTGGGGACAGTAACAGGTCCAACAGAGTAGTGGCCACTGTTGGTAAATGCCTGCTGGGTGCCAGGCCGGGCGTCAGTGCTCACTATTTGTTACCTTGTTCAATTCTCCAGCGACACCAGCAGTGCCCCATTTTGCAGGTGAGGACCCGAGGGAAAAGCTCCGGGCCTGGAGTGGCCGTCTGGCTCTCAGCACACGACCCTGAGGCATGGCGTCTCTCTACCAGTGCTTCACCTTCTGCAGGTAATGATCCAGGTGGCCAGTTAGAGCCAATTCTGAAGACAGGAAGAAAGCAAAGTTGGAAAGATTACAGAGGGCAGGCTTGAGGCCCCTGGGGAGGGTGTGCACCGACTGTGTGTGAGAGCGAATTCGGGGTGAGGCCACGCTCCGGGCCAGCCCGGGACTGAGCCTGGCTGGAATCCCACACAGAGTTACAGGTTCCAGCTGCTTCGCTGTGTGTGTTCCCTGTGCCAGTAGATGGCTCTGTCCTGGGAGGAACAGTTGGAATATTACAGTGTCTGGAGTTGCACTGGCCAAGATGGTAGTCATCTGCTTCGTGCATGTGGCTGATGAGCCATGGAAATACAGGGAAACGTGGTGGAAGTGTAAGACACGCACCAGGTTTTTAAACTGTAAAATACCTCATTAACCATTGGATGTTAATTACATGTGGAGATCATAGTATTTTGGACGTGTTAGGTTTTAATTAAAAAATTATTTTTCAGTATTTAATTTTCCGTATCTCTGTTTGCAAAATCCCTATCTTGGGCAGCTCTGAGCTCAAGCACAGGGTCCCAGTGGATTTGCTTGTGGCATATACAGATGGTCCTTGACTAGGGGCGGTTTAATGTCCAAGGTTTTCACCCCACAGCGGGTTTATCGGGAAAGCAGGCGGCATCTGTCCTGGAAGCAAAGCGCTCCTTGGAGATGACTCGCAAGACGGGCCAGCTTGTCCCACTCTGCGGCGGAGCCTGGAGACGGTCAGATGTGTGGTTGGGGACAAGTGACAGTTAAGGCCTGCCCCCCACTCCCGCCAGATGGGAGAACAGAAAAGTTCCTGTGGCTGATGACGGGGAAGCAGAGGAGAAGCGTGCTTTATTTATTTATTGAAAATGGTTTGTTTGAGAGGCAGAGAGACAGAGACAAATGCACAAATGCATGCACTGGCTGGTTTGGACCGGGCTGAAGCCAGGGCCCTCTGCCCCTTCTTTTCCCCTTCCCTTGGCTAGCTCTCCAATCTGTCCTGTACATAGATCGCCCGCGACCCTCTAAACAGGAGTCAGTCCCCCGCCCCATCAAATCTCTCAGTCCAGTGTTTCTTCCCTGAGGGACCGATGACATGTGCTAACACCTTCCTGTGCATTGGCGTGTGTTTAATGTCCGTCTCCCCCACCAAGATGATGCCACCATGGGACAGGGGTCACATCTGTCTCCTCATGGCTGTGTCCCAGGGGCCAGCAGTAAGCCCTCTGCAGGGTTTGTTGGTGATTTCTTGTAGTTTGGGGACAAGTCCTACCTGCCTGTACCTGTTCTGGGCTGGGCACGTGGTAGGTCTCATCCTCAGTGCATCACAACCCTAGAGGGAGCCACACTGCCACACCTTGGTTCCAGGGCAGGTCACCCGCTTGGGAGAGGAAGCTACTGGCCCAAAGTCCCCCTAGGGGTGAATGCCCACGCAGGATCTCTGTGCTGTGCCTCAGTTTTCCGCTCTGCACAATGAGAGACTGTGTCCTCCTCTAGAATGTCTGCAGCCTTATGCCACGGGTGTGTTTGCCAGATTCCTATTTCGGGAGATTTAAAAAGTCACTTGTGGATAAACCATGGGGATTACTGAGCTGGGTGCATGGGTCTGGTGCAAATCCTAGAATTCTAGAGACTGCGTTCTGATGTCTCTGGTAGACACATCAATGTGGGAGGAATGGGAGACCATGGCTCAGACCATGCTACAGAACACCGAACATGTTGAATAATCATTTTTAATTAATTGATTTGAAAGGCAGAGAGACAGAGATGGACCAACAGAAAGTTCCTGTTCGTTGGTTCATCCCTCAAAAGTGGGCAACAGCTGGGGCTTGGGCCAGGAACCCAGTCTGGGTCTCTCACGTGGGTGGCAGAGACTCAAGCACTTGAGCCATCACCTGCCGCCTCCCAGGGTGCACGTTGCAATTGGGAGTGGAGCTGGGACTTGGAGCCAGGCTCTCCCATGTGTGTGAGGCAGGCATCCTCAGCAGTGTCTGATTAACTGTTAGGACAGTGCCTCTGACTATTTTCTTTTTTAAAGATTTTTAAATTTATTTATTTGAAAGTCAGAGTTACCCAGAGAGAAGAGAGGCAGAGAGAGAGAGAGAGAGGTCTTTCATCCGCTGGTTCACTCCCCAATTTGCTGCAACAGCCAGAGCTGCGCCGATCCGAAGCCAGGAGCTTTTTCAGGGTCTCCCACGTGGGTGCAGGAGCGCAAGGACTTGGGCCATCTTCGACTGCTATTCCAAGCCATAGCAGAGAGCTGGATCAGAAGAGAAGCAGCCAGGACTAGAACCTGCACCCATATGGGATGTTGATGCTTCAGGCCAGGGCGTTAATGCGCTGAGCCACAGCGCCAGCCTCAGCCTCTGACTATTTTCAACATCTTATAAAATGAATGGTTGATCTGGAGGGCAGGGAATGGATTTTTCAGCCTGGAATGCAAACCAGGAGAGGAAGGGAGGCCTGAACGCTGAATTGGCCCTGGGCCCTCTGTGAACCCCAGGCAGGGAGTCTGGTCTTCATAGGGGGTGCAGCTGCAAGACAGAAGTTGGGTGGGTTGAGAGTTCTGTCCAAGATCCATGCAAAGCAGTCCACCTAAACGGCAGGCTTTCAGTGGGTGAGCCGAGAACCACGCCCACACAGAGGGGAGTTGTGTGACCCCTGCATTGGCCTTGACATCAGGGAGAAGACACACAAAAAAATTTCCCCAACTCCAAATCTGGATCCATGAGTGTTAACAGGGGTTGGGATTTACACAATCTGTGGAGCCCCGGTCCAAACACTCAGGCAAACAAGTGAAGCAGCATTGGCCCCACGTTGGTGGTGCCCCAGGACACAGGTTGTAGGAGACATGAGCTCCTTGAAAGGTAGCCCCCCTGGGGCCGGCGTTGTGGCGTAGCGGGTAAAGCCACCGCTTGCAGTGCTGGCGTCCCATATGGGTGCCGGTTCGAGTCCCGGCTGCTCCACCTCCCATCCATCTCTCCAAATACTTGGGCCCCTGCACCTGTGTAGGAGACCTGGAAAAAGCTCCTGGCTCTTGGCTTCAAATTGGCCCAGCTTTGGCCATTGCAGCCATGTGGAGAGTGAACCAGCAGATGGAAAACTCTCTCCCTCTGCCTCTCTGTAACTCTGCCTTTCAAACAAATAAATAAATATTTTTTAAAAAAAGCATACTATTTAGAAATTTTGATGGTGAGGCCGGCGCCGTGGCTCACTTGGTTAATCCTCCGCCTGTGGCACCGGCATCCCATATGGGCACTGGGTTATAATCCTAGTTGCTCCTCTTCCAATCCAGTTCTCTGCTGTGGCCCGGGAGGGCAGTGGAGGATAGTCCAAGTGCTTGGGCCCCTGAACCCGTGTGGGAGACCAGGAGGAAACACCTGGCTCCTGGCTTCAGATTGGCATAGCTCCGGCCATTGTGGCCATTTGGGGGGTGAACCAACAGAAGGAAGACCTTTCGCTCTGTCTCTCTCTCTCTCTTGCTGTCTAACTCTATCTGTCAAATAAATAAATTAAAAAAAAAAAGAGGCCGGCGCCGTGGCTCAACAGGCTAATCCTCCGCCTTGCGGCGCCGGCACACCGGGTTCTAGTCCCGGTCGGGGCACCGATTCTGTCCCGGTTGCCCCTCTTCCAGGCCAGCCCTCTGCTGTGGCCCAGGAGTGCAGTGGAGGATGGCCCAGGTGCTTGGGCCCTGCACCCCAGGGGGAGACCAGGAAAAGCACCTGGCTCCTGGCTCCTGCCATCGGACGAGCGCGGTGCGCCGGCCGCAGCGCGCCGGCCGCGGCGGCCATTGGAGGGTGAACCAACGGCAAAAGGAAGACCTTTCTCTCTGTCTCTCTCTCTCACTGTCCACTCTGCCTGTAAAAAAAAAAAAAAAAAGAAATTTTGATGGTACGTTCCAGAGGGGAAACACCTGCTAAGTATTATCAGTGATATTTTCTGGAGTATAGGAATAGTGTAGCAGTTGATGACATGGGACAGCTATTTAAAAAAAAATTAGCACTGTTTCATTTTTTGCATATATTACTTAGAAAAAATATAAATACTAAAATTAAAAATAAATTAAAAATTAATACAATGTAGAAATCCCCAGCACACTCCCCCCCCCCCCCCCCGCCCAGACAAGACATAAGAACTAACCTTTGCGAGTTTCATAGGTCAGAGAGCTGTCTTTGTCTCTGTTCTGATGTTTATCTGAATTAAACCCATTTGGTGCTCTCAGTGAACTCTGACTCATTCTTGGGGAAGTGCTAGTATTTGTGACCCCAGAGGCTTCTGGATCCTTCTTGCTCATGTGGAGGACTCTGTGGTCCTCTTCTCCCTCCGGAGTCCCCCACCTCTGGCAGTTCCCGTGGCCAGAGACGGAGCACTCACTCCATAGCAGAGAGCAGGCATAGTGTTCTGGCTCACAGCGCTGGGGTTTGACAGCTGTGAGAGGCTTGGTTGGGGTGAGGGCTCTGGTCTGCAGCAGGTCCTCCAGGCTCCTGGGGATGGAACTTTCCCATTGAGTTTTACCGCTGGGGAAGCTGGGTTTGAGCTGATCGCACCATTTATTTACAGATTTTCTTGACCACAGGCACGTAACTGCTTTAATAAAGCTTCTGCTTTCTCATTAACAGAATGATAGTATCTGTCAGATAAAGGGCGCAGAGCAGAAAGGAGACAGAATACAAACTCGCAGCCAGGCGGAACTAAAGAATCAAAGAAAATAAACTACAGAGGTCGACCAACTGCCTGCGTGCACACAGACCGAACCCATGGCAGAGGCCCAGACCCCAGGGGCTGGGCTTTTTTATATCTGAGGTGGGCTAGCGGTGGGGCGCAGTAGGTAGAGGTAAGCTTCTTCTACAGGTTCTTCATGTTTGGCTGCTGGCTTCCAAACCTGGAGAAGAATGCAGGGTGTGGGGTGACTGAGTTGAGATTTCGGGGCATGGGCTATATTCTGATTTTATCTGTCTTTTGGGCCATGAGGTAGAATGGCTGAAGCTTATGTCCTTGTTCCATCAATATCTTCTTAAAATTTTAATGAAGATTACATGGGACAATGTATGTGATGATGAATGTAGTGTACCTATCTGGAATGGTCAGTATATTAGCTATGAGCAGTGTCATTTTTTAAAAAAGATTTTTCTTTATTCATATGAGAGTCAGAGATACATACAGAAAAAGGGAGAGACAGACAGATCTTCCATCCACTGGTTCACTCCTCAAATGGCCACAACGGCCAGAGCTTGGCTGATCTAAAGCCAGGAACCAAGAACTTCTCCCAGGACCCCCAGGGGAACAAGCATCTGGGCCATCCTCCACTGCCTTCCCAGGCCATAAGCAGAGATAGAGGTTGGAAGAGGAGTGGCTGGGACGTGAACTGGCGCCCACTGGGATACCGCCAAAGGCAGAGGCTTAGCTCAGTATGCCACAGTGCAGGCCCCTCAGCGGTATCATTTTTAAGAACGGTGTTGATCATATGCAGATTACCTATATATATACAGGTAGCATAGGTGGCATGGAAGATAATGTAGCACAGTAGTTAATTGGTATAAAGTGGGCTGGGAGTTCAGCTGGGGGCTCGATTACTTACCTTCTGTTGATTCAGAGTGAGCCAACCTGGGTGAGGTGCTCGAGGCATTGCTTACATCTTGCATCAGCTGTGTTTAGGATGGCCTGCTCAAAGCTCACTGGCTCAGATTTTTAAAAATTTGATGAAGAGAATTTGAAAAGTAGCTGTCATCTTAGAGCCATATGAATAACATGTACTGGGTAGTGATGCCCATTATACTCATATATAAAGAGTTCTTACATATCAATAAGAAAAAGGTAGCTAAGTAGAAAAATGGGCAAGGGAGTAAGTAAGAAGAAATAAAACAAAATGATAGCTATTTGAAAATGCTTCCACACTGGCATATTCAAATCAATAGAAATAAAAAGTGACTTAACAGGTTGTTTCTGGTATATAGCAAACAGACTTATATTGATGTATTTGTTATTTTAACTAACCATAGATTCACATGGAGTTAAATGAGGGGTCTTCAGAAATTCCATGGAAAATGTGTATTATAAAAAACTATATCTGTATTTCAAAAAAATTTTACACCAAAATAAATGTATGTTTTAACTCCATTTCCCATGAACTTTTTGAAGTACCCTCATAGCTATGACATCATAGTCCAGTGCTATCAGCATTTTACCTGTTCAGTGAGGGGCAGGAACTCTGTCTCCCTTTACCTGCTTATTATTGCCCTACACAGTTCTTCTGTGTACATTTAGAACCACATCCGAGAACATTGTAATCTTGTTTCAGTGAGCAAACATCTTAGGAAATTCAAGAGGGGAGAAAAATGTTTTTATCCATGTTTTTACGTTGTGTATTTTTCTTTCTTCCTTCTTAATGCCTCGAGTTTCTGTCTTTATATTTCCCTTTCTTTTTCGAGTATTTGCTTTCGCCATTTTTTTAGAGTAGCTCTGCTGTGACAAATTCTCCTAATTTCCCTTCATTTAAAAATGTCTTGATTTCAACACTTCAAAAACATGCCACTTTTTTCTGGTCCCTGTGGTTTTGATGAGAAATCTGCTATTCTTTTTCCATTGGTAAGGTATGATGTCTCTCATACTGCATCCAAGATTTTTTCTTTCCTTTTGTTTCAGAAGAGGCAGAGTTGGGGATCAGTGCTGTGGCATAGCGGGTGAAGCTGCCACTTGTGACGCCTGCATCCCATATGGGTGCTGGTTCGAATCCTAACTGCTCCACTTCCACTCCAGCTCCCTGCTAATGCACCTAGAAAAGCAGCAGAAGATGACCCCAGTCCTTGGGCCCCTGCCACCTACGTCAGAGACCTGGATGAATCTCCTGGTTCCTGGCTTCAGCCTGGCCCCATTGTAACCATTTGGGGAGTGAACCAGTAGATGGAATACCTCTCTATCTATCTATCTATCTATCTATAATAGATAATTGTAATTCTTTCAAAAGTAAATCTTTTTTAAAAAAAAATAAGATGCAGCTGGGAATTGAACTGGTACTCATATGGGATGCTGGTGTTGTAGGCTCTGGCTTAACCTATTTTGCCATAATTCTGGCCCCTGGGCTTTTTCTAAAAATTATTAATATTTTTACCTAGTTGAAAGGAAGAGAGGGGAGGGATCGATTTTCCATTGGCTGGTTTGCTCCCCAAATGCCCACAACAGCCGACGCTGGGCCAAGCTGAAGCCAGGAGCCTGAAATTCAATCCAAGTCTCCCAGGTGGGTGCCATGAACCCAAGCACTTGAAACACTGGCCACTGCCTCCCAGCAGGGAGCTTAGCAGGGAGCTGGAATTTAGAGTGGAGCCAGGACTCCAACCCAGGTACTCTGATGTGGGATGCAGATGTCTAAGCAGCATCTTAACTATGGTGCCAAACACCTACACTTTTTAATGCCAAAAAAGACTATAGAAAAGGAGTATTAACAGCCGAATGTGACACAGAGTGGGATGGGGTCTGCCTGAGAAGTCATGTATGTAGGGAAGAATGAGCTGGCAGAGCCCGCAGTGGCATTTGAGGGGACAGTGGTCAGGAAAATAGTCATTTTCTGCTAGAACCCTGTTGAGTGCACTCAGTCAGTAACTCTGTGGCCTGTGTTCCAGCTTTTTGCAATGTGCTCAAGCCGCACTCTTCAGATTCTGTACGAGTTTCTCACCTTGTTCGGAACTTTGAAGAGAGGAGGGATGTGATTATTTGGCACCCACAGATCCCCAGCAGCTACTGGGATCTGCAACCAAGACAGGGGGAGGGGGCATCAAGGACCAGCACATGCGTAGCGAGTCCAGTGTTGACATTTGGTCAGAGCACAGGGGTGCTGCCATCCTGGTTGTCTCTGGCAGCATCCATCTGTTAAGTAGCTTGAACATCATCTCTGAGAAAACGTGGACTCTGTAGGGTTGTTGAGAGTACAGTGATGGGTAGCCAGGAGCTCTTCTCCACAAGGCAATACCCAGGGCTCCAAGGATGGCATATGTGTGCAAGTCACCTGGGCCCCATGAAATGCAGGGGTTTGGTTCTTCACGTCTGGAGCATGCACAGGATCCTGCATATCTAACAAGTCCCTAGGAGATAAAATACTTTGGGCCACAGACCTTATGGTAGTAGCCAAGATTCAGAAAAGAATAGGGGTTCTCAATCGTAGCTGGGCACTAGAATCATGGTGGGGGGGGTATTTGCAGAAAACTCGGGGGAGTTGCATTTTATTGATCTGCAGTGGGGATATTTTAAAAACTGCTCTGTGGGCCGGCACCGTGGCTCAACAGGCTAATCCTCCGCCTTGCGGCGCCGGCACACCGAGTTCTAGTCCCGGTTGGGGCACCGGATTCTGTCCCAGTTGCCCCTCTTCCAGGCCAGCCCTCTGCTATGGCCCGGGAGTGCAGTGGAGGATGGCCCGAGTTGCTTGGGCCCTGCACCCCATGGGAGACCAGGAAAAAGCACCTAGCACCTGGCTCCTGCCATCGGATGAGCGCTGTGTGCCGGCCGCAGCGCGCCGCGTGGCAGCCATTGGAGGGTGAACCAACAGCAAAAGGAAGACCTTTCTCTCTGTCTCTCTCTCTCACTGTCCACTCTGCCTGTCAAAAAAAAAATAAAAAAATAAATAAAAAAATAAAAACTGCTCTGTGATTCTACAAACTGATAAGATTGATAAATGCCGATTTAGAATGTCTAAGAATCGTAATTGTTACTTGTTTATGAGAGATAAATGTTGAAGGATTAATACCTATATGAACAATGCATTATGGTCAAATCTAATTATCTATGTACTGAAAAAAAAATAAACCGTGGCCTAGTACCACTTCCCATTTGCACCGCTGTACCTCCTGCTACATGAGATGGCTTGCTGATAAAAGCACCTTCCATCCTAACCACTGTCCAGGTACAGATACCACTACCCTTGTACAAAGTTTAGAACTGGGCCCGCTTGATGGATTGTGGTTGCTTTGAGCTGTCTGCAGGAGGAAGGAAGGAAGGATATGTGTGTGTGTGTGTGTATGCACCGGAGATAAACACTCATCTGCACTGTGTTAGATTACAGGGTTGGTGCTTGCCACACAGGGTTTTAGGAATATTCACCATGTTTGCTGGTGCTCTGTTGGCACAGACAACCGATGGTTATTCCTCGAAAACATGAACTTGACATCATGTACATATAGAGTATAGTTGTACAGTTTCCTCTATAAAGTTCTTGCTCATTTTTATTATGTTAATACCTGGATACTTCATATTTGTTGATGCAATTATAAAATCTTATTTTTTAAAATTACATTTTCAATGTTTGTTCTATAGAAATACAACCTAACCAGGTGAACATTTGCGTATCATCACATTTTCATTCAGCAATATTTTCTGTAAGTTTTTTCTTGGAGTTGGTGGGGGAGAGATTGAGCTAGAGCTCTGGTCCACTGGGTCACTTCCCAGATGCCTGGAATGGCCAGGGCCAGGGCAAGAGCTGGGATCCAGGAGTCTATCCCAGGCTCCCATGTGGGTGACGGGAATCCAGTCACTTGAGTCCTCAATGGTGCTTCTCAGAATCTGTATTAACAGGAAGCTGGAGTCAGGAGTCAGAGCCCAGGATTGAACCCAGGAACACTGATGTGGGACATGGACATCACTGGTGTTTTAACCACTAGACTACATGGCCACCACTCACTCAATAACCATAATAATTTTCTTGCTACTTGAATATTTTGTCTATAGGTTCTTCTGGATCTTCCATAGTATGTAGGATTCCTTCATCCTGTTTTGCATAGTTGTAGGTCATTCATTCTCATTGCTGTCATGTATGCTGTTGTGTGAATATCCCAGAATCCATTTATTTATGCTGCCATTGATGGACATTTGGATGGTTTCCAGGAGCCAATGATGAATGGAGCTGCAATGTGTTTTGTGAAATGTACGTGTTTGTGTTGGATATGTACTTCAGAGCAAAACTGACAAGCCATAGGCTGTGCAGATGTTCCTCTTCAGTAGATCATTCGTGATTTTCCAAAGTGGCTGCGTGAACTTGCAGTCCCAGAACTAGAGAGTTTCACTTATTCCACATGCATGTTGATTTTTATCAAAACTTTGCTGCATCAGTGGAGATGATCTTGTGATCATCTGATATTTTCCCATTAACCTTCTAATATGGTAAATTAGAATGATAGATTTTGCTGATGAAGTTAATCTTTCATTCCTGAGATAAAGCCAAACTGATCTAGATGCACATTTTTGAATGCTGCTTAGTTCAGTGTGTTCCAGTTTTGTTTAGGGCTTTTACCTCTGTCTGTTTCAATGGATTTGGCCTGTATTTTCTTTTTTGGTAATGACCCTGACCTCCTAAAGGTTATGAAAGCTAAGATTAACTCTTTGCACTCTCCATCCCTAACAATCTTTGATTCCCGGAATATCCCAGTTTGGAAAACTGCAGATTTGTTCTCTTTCCTGTAGAGATGAGAGATGCTTAGCCCAGGCATTCCCTAGCAGAAGAGCAGGGTGTGACTCCTGCATCTGTCCTCACAGGGACCTTTGAGGATACGTGCAAGCATACCAACGTCCCCGAGTGAGCTGAGCCCTCACACTGTCACAAGAAAGGGATGATGAAAGCAAGGCTGCAGGGGTGAATGTGTAGAACCCTAGTTCGTGAGCCTGAGCCCCGCTCTGTCGTCTAAAACTCTGCCCAGTGCCCGCCCCCCCGCCCCTGCCTGGCGCCGAGTTTGCGGCTGGGAGCTCCTGTAGCTTTGCGCCGGCTAGCTGTGGTGCTGGTTGCATGACAGTGAGCTCCTGGTCTGCAGCTTCCAAACGCCCCCTCTTCCCTCCCTGCGTGCACCAACCACACTGCCCCGACACAGGAAGCCGGTGAGAAGCAGAATTCACGTCTCCTCAGCCAACAGCGCAAATCTTCTTCAGTTTTTCATCTTTAGGAGAACTTCTTCCAGAACAGCACCCCTGGGAGTCTCACAGGGAGTGGGGTATTTACATGGTCTCAAAGTCTCTTTCCACATTATGAAAGAGAATACCCTTGTTTTGGGGATATTCACACTGAAGCATTTAGTTTAAAAATGCAGGTGTATAGATGTCACGTACAGAGAAAATGATAGTGTCAAAATGTTAACACTTGGTGAAGCCAGGAGAAGAATGTAACAGGGCTCTTTCTATGTTCCTGTGGTTTTCTTTTCTGTTATTCCAAAATAACAAATTTAAAAAGAAGAGGTATACTTCTAGCCCTTGGGAAACCACAGAGGTGGAATAATAAGGGCCATGCTGGGGGCTCGGAATATGAAGGGCAGTTAGAGGATAGTTGATTTTAGAGTTCTTGGGAGGAAATTTTTTTTTGACAGGCAGAGTAGACAGAGAGAGAGACAGAGAGAAAGGTCTTCCTTTGCCATTGGTTCACCCTCCAATGGCTGCCGTGGCCGGAGCGCTGCAGCTGGTGCAGCGCCCTGATCCGAAGGCAGGAGCCAGGTGCTTCTCCTGGTCTCCCATGGGGTGCAGGGCCCAAGCACTTGGGCCATCCTCCACTGCACTCCCTGGCCTGGAATGGGGGCAACCGGGACAGAATCCGGTTGCCCTGACCGGGACTAGAACCTGGTGTGCCGGTGCCACAAGGTGGAGGATTAGCCTATTGAGCCGCGGCACCGGCAGGAGGAAATTTGTTATCTCCTTAACAACCCCTTTAGTTGGAGCCCACCAGCCCCTTGTTTCGGTCTCTGCCCCGTGCCATCTGGACATGTCCACATGCATCCATGCATGGCAGAGAGACAGTTACAGCCTAGGCGCAACCTTAGTCTGCTTTTCCGGTCTTGAAGGTTTCTCTGGGTTTCCATCTAGTTTTCACAGGGATGTGCTTACCTTTCAGTATTTGTCATTCCTGAGAAGACTGTCACCTCCTGGGATTCTTGTGAGGGAAAGTGCCATGGTCGCTAAGTTCCTTAAGGGGGGGAATCAACACTTTAGCGGTTTTTTTTTTTAATGTCTTCTAATGGGGAGAGCAATGCTGAGAATGTGCTGTGCACGTATAGGTGTTGGTAGCCTTAAGAGGGGCAGGTGAGGTGTTAGTCAAAGGTAAATTCTGTGAATAAATGAAGCTTAAGAGATCTAATCAGTTTTTCTTGCACACAAGGTGGCATAAATTTCCTGAAAGTACAACTAAAAATACAAATCCGCTGTTAACTGTGTGTTTCTCCATCTTCAACCCTTCAAAGCAATATTGTGGTTATACTTTTGATTGTAGGCAGGCAACAATCCTGACAACACTTAGAGAGGAAATAGACAGTTAGTAGAAATAAAAAGTATTTATTGCAATTTTGGCAATCTATGCATAATCGTTTTTGTATCTATTATATAGGTAGGTAGACTTTTCTGATATACTGGTTTTACAATGAAAAACACCTAAATTTTTACTAAACTTTAGTTTCTTGTTTAGCACTTTTTGTATTTGTTTATTTGAGAGAGACAAAGACAGACAGGTAGGTGATACATAAAGACAGACAGAGGGGTCTCCCATACTGTTCACTTGTCAAGTGCCTGCAACAGCCGTGGCTGGGCCAGGCTGAAACCCAGAGGTGGGAGCTGCACCTGGGTCTCCCACATGGGTAGCAGGGACCCGTCTCCCAGGGTCTGCATTAGCAGGTGCACGCTGCTTCCACGAAGCTGAAACTGGCAGGGGAGCCAGGACTCAAGCCAGGCGCTGTCATATGAAACGTGGACACCATAACCGGCAGCTTCCTTGCTAGGCCAAATGCCTGCCCCAAACTTCCTACTACCTTTCGTTAAGCAAATGCTTTCTTTTTTAAAGATTTACTGAGAGTGTCAAACCTCTGCTCCCCTCCCCAACTATCTACATTCCCATGACACAGTCATACTCCAAATTGTGCTTTTCCAGACTGCCAGGTGTGCCTTCATCCAGCCAAGGTGACACCTAAGATTAACCATCACAGTTGAGGAATGGCCGCCCAAAGATGTGAACTCTTAACCGCTGGGTCTTGTAGACGTTATTTTGGAAAAGAGCCCTTGCAGGTGTGATTAAGTCAAGCGTCTTCGGGTGGGGGAGTTGTCAGGGATTATCCCGGTGGATCTAATCACAAATGCCCTCATGAATTCAAGGCAGTGGGAGGTCTGGCATGGGCACCAGGGAAGGGGATTGCTGGAAGACGCAGACGTTAGAATGATGTGGCCACAACCCCAGGATGGCAGAAGCATCCACCAAGAGCGGAAGGCTTTTCCCCGAGAGCCTCCAGAGGGACGGCCGTCCTGGTGGATTGCAGCTGTTTGGCTCTGAACCGTGAGAGGATAAATTTCTGTTGTTTGAAGTCATGGAGTTTGTGGCCATTTGTTCCAGTAGCTTTGGGGAACCAATACATCGGGCAAGGGCAGATGGGTGCTCAGTCCTGTAGGGACCCACACAGCCCTCTCATCCATCCTGGGAACCCCAGAAAGAGTCGCCCTTCGGTCCTGGATGCGTAGTTCTGTTCACTCACCCTTAACCCTACTCCCACGTTTTCATCATTCTGCATTCTCTATTCAATTAGTCATTAAGAAGTTGTTTGTGTCGAGTATGAAAGAACAGCAGATAAACGGATCTTAAGGAACTCACAAGAGACTTCTTCAGAAGTGACTGTTTCAGCTTAGTTGGGGTACCTGGGTTCAATTTCCTGCGCTGGCCCCTGACTCCAGCTTCCTGCTACATAGACTCTGGGAGGTAAAAGTGATGGTTTAAGTACTTGGGTCCCTGCCACCCCTGTGGAAGACCTGGACTGAGTTCTTGGCTTCTGGATTTGGCTGTGGACTAGCCTTAGCCTTTCAGGCGTTTGGAGGATGAATCAGTGGATGGTAGCTTGTGCACACTCGCGCGCGTGCTCGCTCTCTCTCTCTCTCTCTCTCTCTCTCTCTCTCTCACACACACACACACACACACACACAGACTCTTTGGGATTTAAATATGCCCCAGAACCCCCTTCTTTGGCTAATTTTGGTTCTAACCAAGTCAAATAGCTTAGCAGAATTCCCTCCCAAGTGCCCGACTCTGTTGAGTTCAGGAAGTGTGTGCATGGGAGTCAGTCCACTAGCCCTGGCCTCCTGCCATCCCACGGTCAATTACTTTGTACCCATAGTGCTTTAGGTGCTGTTTTCTGGCCCAGCCTGGACTTGGGGCTCAGGGGAATTCTGCCTTAGTCCCCTGTGCCTTGCTTAGCTGGGCGGCGGCGAACATCGCACCCCCACCTCCACCTCCACAGTCGATGAGGCAGATAGCACAGTTTCCACTGTGATGACATGGAGCAACAGTACCTGAGAGCCCCAAGTTCACCGACAGCTCACCACTGATACTTGTTTATCACACACATCACTCTCGTAAAGCAGCTAGGGGTTCCCCGTAAGATTCATCAGAACATGAATGATGTAGTGGGGAGTTACCCAGCTATGAATTCAGCCACCAGCAGTTATTTCTCTCTCTCTCTTTTTTCTAAACAAAGCATTTTATTTGAAAGGCAGAGTCAGAGACAGAGACAGAGACAGAGAGATAGTCTACCTGTTTATTTACTCCCAAAATGGCTGCAACGGCTAGGGCTGGGTTGGGTAAAGCCAGAAACCAGAAGCTTCATCTGGGTCTTGTATGTGGGTGCAGGGGCCCAAGCACTTGGATCATCTTCTGTTGCTTTTCCAGGCCATAGCAGAGAGCGAGATCAGAAGTGGAGCAGCCAGGACTCAAACCGGCGCCCATGTGGGATGCTGGCACTGCAGGTGGCGGCTTTACCTGCTACACCACAGTGGTGGCCCTCTCTCCTAGCTTTTTTGAAATACACAGCACATCGTTGTTATCTGTAGTCGTCCTGCTGTGCAACAGAACATTCAAACTCATTTCTCCTACCTAACTGTAACTTGGTACCCACTAACCAGCCTCTCCCCTTCCCTCCCTCCTCCCACTTTGTTAGGCCTCTGGGGACCACTATTATATTCTCAACTTCATAAAATAAATGATTTTGGATTCTGTCTATGAAGGAGATCATGTGATACTTGTTTTTCTGTACCGGGCTCATTTTATTTAGCATAACGTCCTCCAATTTCATTCTTGTTGTTGCAAACAATGGGATTTTATCCTTTTTATGACCAAATAGTATTCCGTTGATGTACCACTTTACGTTTTTAAAACTGCCTACCTCTTAACATACATGAATGTCGTCATTCACTATTAATTACGAATATCGTTGTTGTAATTGTTTTGTTGTTCAGTCTTCACAATTAGTATGTAAATAATCCATGCAGCCTGCTGACAGTATTAGAATCGTGGGTTTCCTTGGCCCAGCACTGTGTCCCAAGGCAATGTCCTGTGCTCGCGTTCTTCCCCGGCTCCCCAGCTGCTGGAGTCCTTCTCCCCACTGTCTACCTGAGGTGGAGGAAGGATGGGGGAGGCGCCTTTTGCCAGGCGAAGGTGTGTGCAGAGGCGTCGGCAGCGGGTGCTGAGCTGGCGGCAGAGGCTGGGGAGCACTGCCAGGTACTGGGTTCCAGCTTGACCTAAAGGCGCTACTTAGTTCCCTCTCTCTCCTCCAGGGCTCTGTCTCCGCAGCGCACAGCTTGGAGCTGGGGAAGAGGGGCTACAGGCAGCTCTTGCCTTTCTGCCTCCCTCAGTGCACCTTTTCCTGTTTTGCGAAGAGCACTGGGATCTCTCACTTGGTTTTCTTGGTTCTCCTGAGCATGGCTTTGTGCAGGAGTCAAATGGGTCTCACGCCACTGCCATCTTGCTCCATCTCCTGATGAAATTCTTTTTTTTAAGATTTTATTTATTTATTTGAGAGGTAGAGTTATAGATAGAGAGAGGCAGAGAGAGAGAGAGAGAGAGAGAGAGAGAGAGAGAGAGAAAGAGGTCTTCCATCCACTGGTTTGCTCCCCAGATGGCTGCAATGACCAGAGCTGGGCTGATCTGAAGCCAGGAGCCGGGAGCTTCTTCTAGGTCTCCCATGCGGATGCAGCGGCCCAAGGACTTGGGCCATCCTCCACTGCTATCCCAGGCCACAGCAGAGAGCTGGATTGGAAGAGGAGCAGCTGGGACTTGAACTGGCACCCATATGGGATGCCGGTGCTGCAGGTGGAGGATTAACCTACTGCGCCACAGCGCCGACCCCAATTATTTAATTTTTAATGGCTGTTAAAGTTTTGATACGCTTCATTTTGACTTTACTGAACCTCCTGTTTGCAATACAAATAGCTCCATAGAGCTCCTGGATTTTGGCCTGTTAGGGCTGAGCAGCTTAAATAGCAGAAGCTTATATTCTCACAGTCTGGAGGCTGGGGGGGCCATGATCCTGGCTCTGGCAGGGTAGGCCTCATTCCAGGGCCTCTTCTGCTGGCTTGCCGATGGCTGCCTTCTCTGTGTGCCCTCACGTGGCCTTTTCTCTGTGCCTCTGCTCTGTGGGCTCTTGCAGCCACATGGGGAACGAACCAGCAGATTTAAGATCTGTCTGTCTGTATGTCTATAAATAAATCTTAAAAAAAAAAAAAAGGCTCAGAGCTAGCTTCCTCCCTCTCTGCTGTTTGACGTGTGAGAACACCTCCAGAGGAGCTGCTGCTGGCACACTGGGGTGGAGACTCTGAGAGGAACAGATTAGCGACACAGACACCTCCAGCACCACGCCTCAAAGCCAGGTATGTCGTGTTGATAAGCTGCCCTGGGGAAAAAGGGTAGGAGTAGACAGGGAGAGTTAAAAGCAAGGTGAGTATTTTAGGGTCTGGCACCAAAGGCAAACGGTTTTTAATCTTTGCCTTGCCTCTGTCTTAGTGACTGTCCTCGGCTCTGGCTGAAGTCGTACCTTTTTCCCTGCAGGTTGCTAGCAGGGAGGCAGAGCTCTTAGGGAAATAGTAAGAAAACACTCCTCCTAGCGCCTGGCTTCTAGGGTTGTCTGTCCTCGTGCTGGCTCTGGAGTTCCATCAGGTAACTGAAGGACACCTGGCATCATTCTTAAGGGAAGAACCTAGTAGATTTACTCGGCTACAAAGTCGTCTGAAACTTGGGAATCAGGGAAACTGGGCTACAGAAGATCAGAGCTTCTTACTCTGCCTGCAGAAGGTAGAAGTATGATAAAGAACAGGCTCTGGGATAGACAGGTTGGACTGCAGGTCAAGACCTGTGCCTTACCCTCTGTGTGAATTCAGGCATTGTAGTGCGCTCTCTGAGACTCGGTTAAGATTGTAACTTGAGAAATAGTAAGGGGAGATTGGCACTGGCTTTACAGTCCATGAGGAAAAAGCAAATTGATGTACCTAAAACTGTTGCCTCCCCTTAACAAGAGGTGGGTGTTGTTAATGCTCTCTGGGGGTTTTATTTATTTATATTCTACAATACAACTTATAACTATAATTTATAACTATAATATTTCATGATTTTATAAATATAATTTTTATAATATTTCTATAATGTGGAACCTGGTCATGCAGATATTTTCATTATTTTCTTAATATTACTCTTTAAAGTGCCTGTCTCTTTTTAAAATTCAAACATGCATTGCACATAATTATGGGAAACAGGAAGATAATTTGATACTTGCTACATGCAGCAATCAAACCAACATAAGCATTTTGGCCGGCGCCGCGGCTCACTAGGCTAATCCTCCACCTTGTGGTGCCCGCACACCGGGTTCTAGTCCCGGTTGGGGCACCGGATTCTGTCCTGGTTGCCTCTCTTCCAGGCTAGCTCTCTGCTGTGGCCCCGGAGTGCAGTGGAGGATGGCCCAAGTGCTTGGGCCCTACACCCCATGGGAGACCAGGAGAAGCACCTGGCTCTTGCCATCAGATCAGCGCGGTGCGCTGGCCACAGCCCACCAGCCATGGCAGTCACTGGAGGATGAACCAACGGCAAAGGAAGACCTTTCTCTCTCTCTCTCTCACTGTCTAACTCTGCCTGTCAAAAAAAAAAAAAAAAAAAGGTAGCATTTCCATCTCTGCCTTTCAAATAATAAATAAATAAATCTTTAAAAAAAAGAAACAACGAAAAAAAAGAGATCTTCCATCCCCTGATTTACTTTCCAAATGGCCTCAATGGCTGGGGCTGGACCAGGCCAGGCCAAAACCGGGATCCCAGAACTCTGGGTGGCAGGAGCCAATGCACTGGGCCGTCTTCTGCTGCTTTCCCAGGCACATTAGCTGGGAGCTGGATTGGAAGCCGAGCAGCTGGGACTCGAACTGGTGGTCATGTGGGATGCTGGCATCACGGGGTGTGGCTTAACTTGCTGTGCCACAAGGCCAGTCCAAAGCATGTTGTCATTTCTTTGTGTTAGGAGCTTTTGTATTCTTCGTTTCTAGTTATTTTGAAATGCATACAAAATTGCTGTAGACTACACTCACTCTACTGTGCTAAGGAACACTAGGACTAATACCTCCTGTATAATTGTGGTGGTTATGTATCTTAGTTATATATGGTTATATATGGTTAATATCCATTGTCTATCCCTCACACCCTTACGCTTCCAGGTCTGGAAAAACCACTGTTCTACTTTTTGCTCTGAGATTAACTTTTTGAGCTTCCACAAGTAAGTGAGAGCAAGTGCTATTGGTCTTTCTGTGCCTGGCTTATCTCACTTGACTTGGTGCCTTGTAGTTCCATTCATGTTGCTTCAAATATAGGATTTCATTATTTTCAAGGCTGAGCGATATTTCACTGCATATATTATACATTTTCTTTTTTTTAATTTTTTTTTTAAATTTTTTGACAGGCAGAGTGGACAGTGAGAGAGAGAGACAGAGAGAAAGGTCTTCCTTTATCGTTGGTTCACCCTCCAATGGCTGCTGCGGCCAGCGCACTGCACTGATCCGATGGCAGGAGCCAGGTGCTTATCCTGGTCTCCCATGGGTTGCAGGGCCCAAGGACTTGGGCCATCCTCCACTGCACTCCCTGGCCACAGCAGAGAGCTGGCCTGGATGAGGGGCAACCGGGACAGAATCCGGTGCCCCGACTGGGACTAGAACCCTGTGTGCTGGCGCCGCAAGGTGGAGAATTAGCCTGTTGAGCCATGGCGCTGGCTATATAGAACATTTTGTTATCCTCTGATGGATGCTTTGACTCCGTATCTTGGCTGTTACTGTAAATAGTATTGCAATCAACGCGGGACTGCAGGTATCCCTTCGATATACAGGGATTTCATTTACCCAATAGTGGGAGAGCTGGGTTAGGTTCTGTCTTCAGTTTTTTGAGGAGTCTCCATACGATTTTTCATGATAGCTGCACTAATGGAGTTTATACTTCTTTATAATGGAGTTCCTCCTTCCTCTGTACTCTTGCCAGCATTTTTTCTTTGGTTGGTTTTGTGTGTGTGATGCCTAGTCTAACTGGGGAGTGAGATGCTATCTCACTGTGGCTTGATTTGCATTTTCTTGATGTTTCATGATACTGAGCATTTTTTCATATGCTTGTTGGTAATTTAACTGTCTCCTTTTGAGAAACATCTGTTCAGGTCATTTGCTCTTTTTTGAACTGGTTTGCTTTTTGTTTGTTTGTTTGTTGCTGTTGAGTTTTTTTGAGTTCCCCCTATTCTGGATGGTAACCGTTTGTCAGATGAGTGGCTTGCAAACACGTCCTCCTGTCCTCCAGGTTGTCTCTTTACTTTGTTGATTGCTTCCGTGGCTGGTCGGAAGCTTTTTAGTTTGATTTAATCTTGTCTGTCTATTGTTTGCTGTTGTTTCATGTGGTTTGAGTTCTTGTGCAAACAAATTCTTGCTGAGTCCCTTCCATGACTACACATACATATGTCTCATTTTTTTCTTTTTTTCTTTTTGACAGGCAGAGTGGACAGTGAGAGAGAGAGACAGAGAGAAAGGTCTTCCTTTTGCCGTTGGTTCACCCTCCAATGGCCGCCATGGCTGGTGCGCTGTGGCCGGCGCACCGCGCTCATCCGATGGCAGGAGCCAGGTGCCAGGTGCTTTTCCTGGTCTCCCATGGGTTGCAGGGCCCAAGCACTTGGGCCATCCTCCACTGCACTCCCAGGCCACAGCAGAGAGCTGGCCTGGAAGAAGAGCAACCGGGACAGAATCCGGCGCCCCAACCAGGACTAGAACCCGGTGTGCCGGCGCCACAAGGCGGAGGATTAGCCGGTTGAGCCACGGCGCCAACCACATATGTCTCATTTTAATCGTATCTTTAAACATTTTTAAGTTTAACTGACATATAAAAATTATATATATTTATGAGGCACCATGTGATGTCTTGATTTATGTGTTATGTGTTCTGCAGTGTTCAGTTTAGGGTAAACATAACTATCTCAAGCACTTATAACTCTTTTATGAAAACATCCAAAATTCTCTTACATGTAAGTATAAATACATAAAAAAAAATGAACTGTTATCTACAGTCACCATACTGTGCAATAGAACACATAGACCTTTCTTCTTCTAGTCCTAACTTAGTACCCATTAATCAATTCTTCCCCATCCATCCCTACCCTCTTGTTTCCCCAGCACTCTATTCTCAACCTCTGTGAGACTGATTGTTGCTTTGGATTCTACGTGTGAGTGAAACCATGTAGCACTTGTCTTTTTTTGCTGTGTTTACTTCACTTCATGTAATTACCCCCATGTTGCTACAAACGGCAGTGTTTCATCCTTTTAATGGCTACAAACGGCAGTGTTTCATCCTTTTAATGGCTAAATAATACTCTCTCGTGTATCATATCACATCTTTTTTTTTTTTTTTTTTTTTTTTTTTTTTTTTTACAGGCAGAGTGGACAATGAGAGAGAGAGACAGAGAGAAAGGTCTTCCTTTGCCGTTGGTTCACTCTCCAATGGCCGCCGCAGATGGCGCACTGCGGCCGGCGCGCCGCGCTCGTCCGATGGCAGGAGCCAGGTGCTAGGTGCTTTTTCCTGGTCTCCCCATGGGGTGCAGGGCCCAAGCACCTGGGCCATCCTCCACTGCACTCCTGGGCCACAGCAGAGGGCTGGCCTGGAAGAGGGGCAACCGGGACAGAATCGGCGCCCCAACCGGGACTAGAACCCGGTGTGCCGGCGCCGCAAGGCGGAGGATTAGCCTGTTGAGCCACGGCGCCGGCCCATATCACATCTTATTCATCTGGTCATCAGTTGACAGACACTTAGTTTGTTTCCATTTCTTAGATGTTGTGAATAGTGCTGCATTAAACGCACAGTAACGTGCAGATGTCTCTTTGACAGATTCATTTCATTCCCTTTGGATATGTAACCCGGTAACGGAGTTGCTGAATCATGCATAGTTCAGTTTTTAAATTTTTGGGGAGCTGCCGCACTAACGTCCACAGTGGTTATTCAAATTTACATTCCTACCAAGAGTGTTTAAAGATTCCCTTCTCTCCACATCTTCGCCAGAATTTGTTATCTTTTTTCTTTTTTTTTTTTTTTTTTTTGATAATAGCCATCTACCTGGAGTGAGGTGTAGCTTTTATTTACATTTTAATTTATATTCTATTTGCATTTTCCAGAAGATTAGTGATGTTGATCATTTTTTAATTTGCCTCTTGTTCTTTTATGTCTTCTTTTGAAAAATATCTATTTAGGGGCCGGTGCCATGGCTCACTTGGTTAATCCTTCTTCGGCACCGGCATCCCATATGGGCACTGGGTTCTGGTCCCAATTGCTTCCTCTTCCAGTCCAGCTCTCTGCTGTGGCCCGGGAGGGCAGTGGAGGATGGCCTGCGTCCTTGGGGTCCTGTGCCTGCACGGGAGACCAGGAGGAGGCGCATGGCTCCTGGCTTCGGATCAGCGCAGCGCCAGCTGTAGCAGGCATTTGAGGGGTGAACCAACGGAGGAAAGACCTTTCTCTTTGTTTCTCTCACTGTCTAACTCTGCCTGTGAAAGAAACAAAGGAAGGAAGGAAGGAAGGAAGGAAGGAAGGAAGGAAGGAAGGAAGGAAGCAAGCTATTTAGATCTATTACCTATTTTTTAAAAATATTTTATTTATTTATTTGAAAGGTAGTTACAGACAGTGTTAGAGAGACAGAGAGAGAGGTCTTCCTTCTGCTGCTTCACTCCCCAAATGGCCACAACTGCCAGAGCTACACCAATCCGAAGCCAGGAGCCAGGTGCTTCCTCCAGGTCTCCCATGTGGGTGCAGGGACCCAAGGACTTGGGCCATCTTCTACTGCTTTCCCAGGCCATAGCAGAGAGCTGGATCAGAAGTGGAGCAGCCGGGTCTCGAACCGACACCCATATGGGATGTTGGCGCTTCAAGCCAGGGTGTTAACCAGCTGCGCCATAGTGCCGGCCCCTACTACCTATTTTTAAATTGATTTATTTGTTCCTGTCCTAATGAGTTGAGTTCTATATATATATATATATATATATATATATATATATATGTTAATTTTTAGCCCCCTGTCAGATGTATACTTTGAAAATATTGCTCCCATTATGTAAGTTGTCTTTTACTTCTTTGTTTCCTGTCCTATGAAAATCCTTGTAATTTAATGAAATTCCATAGATTTTTTACCTTTGTTTCCTGTGCTTTCAGAAACTTATCCACAAAATCCTTACACTTTCCGATGGCCCGAAGTTTTTTCCTCTAAGATTTTTTTTTATAATTTCAGGTTACGTTTAAGTATTTAATTCTTTTTTAAGTTAATTTTTGTACATGGGGAAAGGTAGGGAGTGTCCAGTTCCGTTTTTCCATGTGTGACTATCAAAATTCCCCGCAGCACATACTGAAAAGACAGCTGTTTCTCTGCTGTGTGTCTTTGCATCTTTGTTGGGGATCAGTTGTAGACTTGTGCGTTTGCTTCTAGGCCCTCCATTCAGTGAATCTGCTGCCTCCTGCTACTGTTGTTGTTACTTGCTAGCTTCTCTTCCTTTCAGCTTGAAGAACTCTAGCACGGCTTGTGGAACACATCTGGTGTCGATACATTTTCTCGGCTTTTGTGTGGGAATGTCTGTGAACTCTCCTTCATATCTGAAGTTTGCTTGGTGCGCTGTTCCTGGTTGGCAGGGTTTTTCCTTCAGTACATCCTTTTCTGACTTGAAAAGCTTCTGCTGAGGGGCTGGTGCTGTGGCGCAGCGGGTTAAGGCCCTGGCTGAAGCGCCGGCATCCCATACAGGCGCCGGTTCTAGTCCTGGCTGCTCCTCTTCCGATCCAGTGCTCTGCTATGGCCTGGGAAAGCAGTGGAGGATGGCCCAAGTGCTTGGGCCCCTGCACCAGCATGGGAGACCCAGAAAAAGCTCCAGGCTCCTGGCTTTGGATCGGCGCAGTTCTGGCCATTGCGGCCACCGGGAGTGAACCAGCGGATGGAAGACCTCTCTCTGTCTCTACCTCTCTCTATAACTCTGTCTTTCAAATAAATAAATATTAGAAAAAAGAAGAAGAAGAAGAAGAAAGCTTGTGCTAAGAAGTCTGGGACACCGTCATGTGTTATTTCCTGTCGTTTGAGAAGTTTTTCAGAATTCTCTGTCTTAGCCTTGCAGAACTGGCTTGTCGTATATTCTGGTATAGACTTAGAGAAGTTGAGTCTGATGAGTAACCTTTGACCTTCCTATTCTGGAAAGTTACATCTTTCTGTCTCCATGACCATTTCAAACTCCTCTTGAACCCCAATAACTTGGGTATTTCTTCTTTGAATGACCTCCCGAAGTTCCCATACGATTGATTTCTTCATCCCTCTTCATTCTTTTTTTCTCCTCTGAATGCATATTTTCAAATAGATGGTCTTTGAGCTCACCAGTTCTTTTTTCTGTTTAATCTGTCCTGCGATTGGTGCCTTCTATCACATTTTAAATTTTGTTAGGTGTACTTTTCAGCTCAGTGTTTTCTGTTCTATTTTTAAAAATTTACATGTCTGTTAAGTTTGTCTCTTAGAGTATGGACTAATTTCTCTGACCATTAAGTTTCCTAAAGTGGCTATTTTATTTTAAAGATTTATTTATTTATTTGAAAGGCAGAGTTACAGAAGGCAGAGGCTGAGAGAGAGAGAAAGAGAGAGAGAGAGATCTTCCAACCACTGGTTCGCTTCCCAGATGGCTGCAACTGCCAGAGCTGTGCTGATCCGAAGCCAGGAGCCAGGAGCTTCTGGGTCTCCCACGCAGGTGCAGGGACCTAAGGACTTGGACCATCTTCTACTGCTTTCCCAGGCCATAGCAGAGAGTTGGATCAGAAGTGGAACAGCTAAGACTAAAGCCAGCACCCATATGGAATGCTGGATCTGCAGGCGGCGACTTTCCCACTATGCCACAGTGCTGACCACAAAACAGCTATTTTTAATTCTTCAGCAGAGAACTTTCATAAAGTCATTGCTAGCTGGTCAGTTCTGATACTTTATTTTGCTTGTTAGATGAGGTCATGGTTCCCTGAAAATTCTTTTTTTTTAATCAATTAATTTATTTGAACTGCAGAGTCACAACGAGAGAGAGAGAGAGAGAGAGAGAGAGAGAGAGAGAAAGAAAGAAAGAAAAAGAGGTGTTTAATCTGCTGGTTCACCGCCCAAATGGCTGCAGTGACCGAAGCTGGGCCTATCCAAAGCCAGGAGCCAGGAACTTCTTCTAGGTCTCCCACAAGGGTGCAGGGGCCCAATGACTTGGGGCATCTTCCACTGCTTTCCCAGGCCACAGCAGAGAGCTGGATCGGAAGTGGAGCATTTGGGACTCAAACAGGTGCCCACATGGATGCCGACACTGCAGGCGGCAGCTTTACCTGCTATGCCACAGCACTGGCCCCTGAAAATTCTTGATGCTTGTTGGCATATAACTTCATCAGGGATTTTTTTCCAGTCTTAACAAAGTGGCTTTGTTGAAATTCTAAGCAGACTGCTTGCTTTCTCTGATCCCACAGTCACTTGTATTTCAGCGTTACAGAGCACCGTGTGTTCCTGCTTACCACGAACCTATTGTGGATGTACTGCCACCCACGTTTGTCCAACTCTGCTGTTGATAGGTTGCACAAAATAAAATGCAGTGTCTTCAAAGTGCCTGGTAGGGTTCCTCCCGCCGCCTCCTGCGATCACATAGGCTGGATATCCTGGCCACACTCACTTGCCTCTGGTCATGCACCTTAGGACCCTGCCTGGCTCTGAGCCTGACTGTGAAAGAACAAGCCATAGGTCCATATGCCCTGTCTCTCCTTTTCCTCTCCTAGGGGAAAATCACTGTCTCTCTGTATTCTGCTGCCTAGGGTTATGGGGCAAATGGGGTGGGTCTGCATGTGGCCACCGGTGTTTCTCACACCTGGATCCCACGGTCCACCCAATTCAGTCGGAGCATGGGAGTAGGATCAAGGCCCACACTTCTGGTGCTGGTACTGAGTTGTATTCACACGCAAGGCCTGTACCTCGCCATAGGTGATGCTGGCCAGGATGCAGTGCAGCTGACTGAGCCATGGATCTCCACTTGGCACTAGGGAAGATCCGCAGGCTTTACCTGTAGGCGCTGGTCTGGGGATAGGGACCATTAGTGTCTGCCCTGTCTCAGGGTTTACCATCCTGGCACTGAGTTCCAAAACCAAACCCTGTGCTGAGTTTTGGGACCTGCTCCTTGGTGGCTGGGGTCTTGCCTCCTGGTGTCTGCTCAAGGGGTGGTGACGGCAGTCCCTTGGCCACAAAGGCTGACATGAAGCTAGGATATGCCTGAGTCTGGCAGCTGCAGGGCCCTGAACGGTCCCCCAGGAATGCACCAGGCCTTTGCAGGCGGTGGTAATACAAGCCAAAAGGAGTCTTTCTTAGCAGGGTCCACATCTTCACTTGTTGCTGAAGATCTGAAGTCTTCGTTGAGTTACGGGCTTAGCAGTTGAGATCTTTGAATCTTTTCTGGTGCTGGGTCTTAATGCAGCAGGCTCAGCCCTGAGCTGCCAGGAGAAATCCTGTACCTGCTTTCTCATTCTACTCCTCGACATCTGGAGTCTGGCTGTGCTGTTTGCTGGTGGTTAGGGGAGGGGTGGTGGAATCTGTCCTTGGGCTGCTTGGCCAACGAGGGTCCACAGGCTCAGTCCACAGGCACTGGCCAGAGGCATGGGTTGTGGGACCCTGTCTAGCAGTGGGTTTTTGCAATGGAGAGCCTGGTATTGGATTTCAAGTCTAAGAGCTGCACTTTTTTTTTTTTTTAAAGATTTATTTATTTATTTGAGAGGTAGTGTTACAACAGTGAGAGGGAGAGACAGAGAGAAAGGTTTTCCATTTGCTGGTTCACTCCCCAAATGGCCACAACTGCCAAGGACTGAGCTGATCTGAAGCCAGGAGCCAGGAGCTCTGGGTCTCCCATGTGGGTACAGGGGCCCAAGGCCTTGGGCCATCTTCTGCTTTCCCAGGCCACAGCAGAGAGCTGGATTGAAAGTGGAGCAGCTGAGACTAGAACCAGTGCTCATATGGGATGCCGTTGCTGTAGGCGGAGGATTAACCCACTGCGCCACAGCGCTGGCCCCAAGAACTGGACTTCATTCCCACTCCCTCCTCCAAGTGGGAGGTGTCTATCTCCAGGCTGTGCTACTTGGAGTTAGGGGAGGGGTAATGTGGGCAACTTCCTCCTTCCTGCCTTCACAGAGGTGTCTCTCATCACTCTTATGCTAAAACCAGACACTGTAGTTTCTCAGTTGGCTTCCTTAGCTGCTGGGAAGGTGGCTTGATGTGTGCTCAAATAGGTGACTCTACAGAGAGGCACACCAGAGCATCTTACTCAGCCGCCATCTCGCTCCACTTCCAACCGTGTCTTCTTTTATGTCCTTCAGAAGGGTTTTATAATTGTTTACATAACTGAATTTCACCTTTTATTAGGCTCAGGAATGTCCCTAGTAATTGCAATATTTTTCATATAATTAGAATAAAGTATTTCATATTTTAAAATTAGGTGTTTCTGGTGCTTAGAAAAGCAATTAAAGGATAAACTAGAGTGTCATGCGAGCGCATCTCCAAAATAACAAGCAGAGCACAAAATGAGAAGCAGGATTTTGTATCGTTTGTGTAAGTTAAAACTGAACATGCAACAGTAGTCCATAGTTTTATGGATATGTATGAAAAGGAAAGGGAGAAAGAAACTGAGGAAGAGAAGGGGAGGGATCGGGGACCATGTTCATGACTCAGTTTACTTTAGTTACCTCTCCAAGGCTCAGGGTCCAAACTGACTCACACCGTGAGTGACGGCTTCCACGTCCGCATGTGAGGGAGGCACAGTGTGTTCCACAGCATTTTCCCAGTGTCTTAGATTTTTAAAAAAGATTTTATTTATTTATTTATTGACAGGCAGAGTTAGACAGTGAGAGAGAGAGACAGAGAGAAAGGTCTTCCTTCCGTTGGTTTGCCCCCCAACTGATTGCTATGGCCAGCGTGCTGCACCGGTCCGAAGCCAGGAACCAGGTGCTACTCCTGGTCTCCCATGGGGTGCAGGGCCCAAGCACTTGGGCCATCCTCCACTGCACTCCCAGGCCACAGCAGAGAGCTGGCCTGGAAGAAGAGCAACCGGGACAGAATCTGGTGCCCCAACCGGGATTAGAACATGGGGTGCCGGTGCCGCAGGCAGAGGATTAGCCTATTGAGCCGCGGTGCTGGCAGATTTTATTTATTTATTTGAAAGGCAAGAGTTACAGAGAGGCAGAGAGAGAGAGAGCGAGCAAGGGACAGAGAGGTCTTCCATCTGCTGGTTCACTCCTCAAATGGCCGCAACAGCCGGAGCTACACTGATCCAAAGCCAGGAGCCAGGAGCTTCTTCCAGGTCTCCCACAAAGGTGCAGGGGCCCAAGGACCTGGGCCATCTTCTACTGCTTTCCCAGGCCATAGCAGAGAGCTGGATCAGAATTGGAGAAACTGGGATTCAAACAGGTGCCCACATAGGATGCCGGCACTGCAGGTGGTGGCTTTAATGGCTGCACCACAGTACCAGCCCCCAATGTTTCAGATTTTTAAAAATATTTTATTTATTTATCCAAGAGAGAGACATAGCTCTCACCCACTGATACATACACACACACACATACACACACACACACACACACACACACACACACACACATACAATGCCCAGTCCAGTAGAAGCCAGGAGCTGAGAGCTTAGTCAAGATCCCCAACATGGGTGGCAAGGAGCAAGTGACCTGAGCCATCCCTGCTGCCCCCCAGGGTCTGCATCAGCAGGATGATGAAGCCAGGAGCTGGGGCTGGCAGTCCGGCTCAGGTGCTCCGATGTGGAATGCAGGCATCCTACGCAGCGCCTTAACTGCCAGGCCAAATGTCCAGTGCAACAGGAGTGTTTGTGGGGAATGACCTTCTCTCTTGGTGTTTGTGGGGAATGACCCTCTCTCCTGGGTTTCTATAACCAGATCTCCCCCGCCTTGATGGATTACACCCTTGAGCCCAATGTGACATCAGTGACTGACTACTATTACCCTGATATCTTCTCGAGCCCCTGTGATGGAGAACTTACCCAGAGAGACAGCAAGTTGCCACTTGTCATCTTCTACTGCCTCCTGTTTGTGTCAGGCCTGCTGGGAAACGGTCTGGTCATCCTGGTGCTTGTGGCCTACAAGAAGCTGCAGAGCATCACGGACATCTACCTCTTGAACTTGGCCCTGTCGGACCTGCTGTTCGTCTTCTCCTTCCCCTTTCTGACCCACTATCAGCTGGACCAGTGGGTGTTCGGGGCTCTGATGTGCAAGCTGGTGTCTGGCTTCTATTACGTCGGCTTCTTCAGCAGCATGTTCTTCATCACCCTCATGAGCGTGGACAGGTACCTGGCCGTCGTCCACGCTGTGTGTGCCCTCAGAGTGAGGACGGCCAGGACGGGCATGGCTCTGAGCCTGGCCGTGTGGCTGACCGCCATCATGGCCACCAGCCCATTGCTGGTGTTTTATCAGGTGGTCCCTGAAGACGGCGCTCTGCAGTGTTACTCGTCCTACAACCAGCAGACTCTGAGGTGGAAGATCTTCACCCACTTTGAAATGAACGTCTTGGGCCTGCTGATCCCCTTCGCCGTCCTCATGTTCTGCTACATCCGCATCCTGCAGCAGCTGAGACGCTGCCACAACCACAACAAGACCAAGGCCATCAAGCTGGTGCTCATCGTGGTCCTTGCGTCTCTGCTCTTCTGGGTCCCCTTCAACGTGGTCCTCTTCCTCACCTCCCTGCACAACATGCACATCTTGGACGGCTGCGTCATAAACCAGCGGCTGATTTACGCCACCCACATCACAGAGGCCATCGCCTTCACGCACTGCTGTGTGAACCCTGTCATCTACGCCTTCATGGGAGAGAAGTTCAAGAAATACCTCTCCGACATATTTCAGAAGAGCTGCAGCCACGTCGTCTTCTACGTAGGCGGGAACGTGTCCCGGCAGGGCTACGAGAGGTCGTCTTCCTTCCCCCCGTCTTCCTCGCGTTCCTCCACCGTGGACCACATCTTGTGAGGAGGGGCCCTCAAAGCAGGTGTCTGCTTTCGTCACCACTCTTCTCTAAAGAGACAACAGTGACTTATATTGGAATCGAAGGTCACACGAAGAGAAACTCTCAGAACTTTGGTTATGGATCTGAAACATATCATACGATAGTCAATGAATTCCTACTATTGCAGGTCAATCTCAGCTTTCAAAAACTGTGTCACTATTTTCAGTAGTCTACTGTTAAGTAAGATGTTAGTGGTAGGGTATTTTTAAAATCATAATCTTAAAGAAGTTACCTTCTGTTCTTAACTTTCTGAATGTCTTTATCATACATGAATTTAAATTTTTTCCTTATATTGGGATTATCCTATAGTTTCCCCCGTTATTCTACTAATTTGGTATACTACACTGATTTCCTACCCTAAATCAACCTATATTTTCCCTGAAAAAAAAATAAAAAGACCTCTTGGTCATAGTAATTTTTAAACATATTTTTCTTTTTAATTGGTTCTGCACATTTATTTCTGGTGTTCAGTGCATGGCCATGCCTGTGTGCAATGGGTAATGACTAAATCATGGTAACTGGCGTATTCACCCTCTCAGACAGTTATTCTATCTTTGGGTCATGGTCATTTTAATAAAGAGTTTTATTTTCTGAGGATTTTTGCATCTGTGTTCATGAGAGATACTGCCCTGTAATTTGTCTTTTCTATGATATCCTACTTGTTGGTTCACTCCCCAAATGTCCGCCACAGCCAAGGCTTGGCCAGGTTGAAGCCGGAAGCCAGGAACTCGATTCGGGTCTCCCACGTGGGTAGCAGGGACCCACCGGCTTGAGCCCTCACCCGCTGTCTCCTAGGGTGCACATGAGCAGGAAGCTGGTGTCAGGAATGTTGCTGGAGCTCGAATCCAGGCCCTTTGCTATGGGGTTTTAACTGCTGTGTCAAATGCTTGTACCCCCGCAGTCTTTTTAATGCAAAAGGATGTGAGTTCGGGTCCCTGTTTCGGGCCTGCTTCGTGATCAGTCATACCAAAAGAGGAGCTCTCTTCATTCTGAAGCTCCAGAGTCTGAAATCCATGGAGCAGTTTGCTTGTCCTCTGCCTTCGTGGAACTTTCACTGCACGCTTCGCTGTCATCTCTGGGCTGAAGGCCTCTGTTCTCTCACACTGACGGCACTGAGCGTGTTGAGACACGGAAAGTTCTGGTTCTAAATACCCAAAGTGTCTCTTAGGTCTTTGCAGACTCTTATCGTTCAGAATAGATGCTGTGGGGCTCTGGAGATCTCTCTCACGTACTGGTCTGAGGATTGAGAGGTCTGTGTCCACTAGGGTTCCCAGCAGGCGTGCTGACTGCTACTGGCTGTGTAGCCTCCCTAGTAACTCCCCAGATGCTTCCTGCTCCTCCCTTGGCACTCTCAACCAGACCACGCTCTAGCTCTGGGCATCTCCTGAACTTGTGGGAGAGCTGCAGTAAGGACACGGGAGTCCATGACCCCGTACTTAGAACTCCACTGTCACATAATATCGCTGGGTCATTTATGTCCCTGTGTGTGTCACCATAGTTGTCTATTAGAAGTGCGTAAGCTCGGGGAGAGTTGGTTCATTCAAATCCAAAGTGAAGAGGGCTGCTGCCTGCATTTCTAATATCCAGTTCATGATCTTCTTGTAATTGGCACGTGTAGTCCATTCACATTGGTTGGAAACACATGAAGCAACAGCACAGGAGGCAGCAGAGGCTCGGTGGAGGAATAAATAGAATCAAACATTTATGTAGTTTTTTCATTACTCCAGAAGCATCGAAATCCTACGTTAAGGGTAACTGCAATAAGTAACTTGTCTCTATAAATATTGTCATTTCCAGAGTAACTGGTGAAAAAAAGTATAAGAGCATATAACGAAAAATCTAATAGAAGGAAACAGAATTAGGACAATACTTGGTTAATTCAAAAAAGCCAGGAAAATAACCAGAAGCAGGTATAACCAACAGAAAACAAATAGCAATACAGTAGAATTAAATCCAACCCTATCAATAACAGATAGCAATCCAAGGCCCTCATTGAGTTGTTTGACCAACCTGGAAAGCTCCTGCTGCTACACCCCTTTTTAAAAAACTGTGGTAAAACGCACGTACCATTCTGAAGTGGACATTTCAGCAGCATTCAGTCCATTCACGATGTTTAGTGGGTTCACCACTGTCGAGTTCCAGAACTTTCCTCATCCTGAGTGGAAGCTCAGATCATTAAGCGACCACTCCCTGTTCCTTTTCCCCTACACCCATCAGCTCTACACTGCTTTCTGTCTCTATGGATTTCATATTAGCAGAGGCCTACCATATGTGGCCTTGTGTCTGGCTCCTTTCATTTAGAAAGATATTGTCAAGTCTAGACTCCTTCATATGTGAGAAAAATGAGCGCTCATTTCTACCCTTGGTAGTGTCTGCCTAGGTCTGTCAGACCGAGCCTGCCAGTGAAGAAAAGGGAAAAACTGGAGGAAAACTGAAAACGTGCTTGTCTGTAGTTGCTTGAAAGCTAATGCATAAGATTTTGGAAAAGACACAGCTCCAAAGAGGTAAGCTCAGCATTTGGGCTATTTTTCCTCCTGGAGATATTTGGCTACATCTGAGAATATGAGTTATATTTTTAATTGGTTCACAGGAAAAACAAATTAAAGTTGGATCCCAGGACCTTCCAAAGACAGATGCTGTTAAGTCCTCTTTTAGGTTGGGTTTGGTTAGGTGATTTCTCAGGGTTAGGTCAAACCAGACAGAGAGTGATCCTTGGAGAAACTAAATCCCAGTTATCTCAATTCCGAGGAACTGATTTGAGAGAATCTCATAGGAACCAGACAGAATCAAACATTAACCCTCTTTGGAAAAATCTAGTATCTATACTTGGATCATTTCTACAGTTTTCCAAATAGTTTTGAAAATGTATACTGTGTGTGGCACACAGGCACATGAAGAGACATGGAAACATAAGACGAGAATCTGCCCGGTGGCCACAGGCCCTTCTAGTCAATAAATTCTCGAATGAATGAGTCCTAATGGGGTTGTGGTAGGCAGAGTCCACTGCCTTTTTGGACTTTCAGGTCTCAAGCAGGAGTCTTCTCTAGTCGGATATGAAGGACTGTCCCCTCCCCAGTGCTGGCTGGAGCTGGGTCATGGAGGAGAGTGTGGGTGGGTCACGGACAAGACTTCCTGGTCACTGGGGCTTCGTGTAGCTCCTTAAAGAAGCAGATCTTGCTAGGACTGCTAAAGCTGTTCCTGGTATGTTCAAACCCCTGCATCAGCAGTGCGCAACCTGAGGGGGCCTCTAAATAGTACAACACCCATCTGCAAAACTCCGTGTGTCTTTTCCTCCAGGCCGTCGGCTCTGTCTCCTGTGTGGCCTGCATTACACTGAGAGTCGGGACACAGGCAGTCTGAACAGGCTAATGATCAGCCAGAGAAGAACCTGGGGGCCACTTGGTTCAGTCCCCGAAGGCTACCAGTGAAGAAACAGAGGCGTAGAGGGTGACACAGCAAGGTTCCGGCAGGCGGGGCGAGCCTCGGGATCTCCCGATTCTTGGTCCATGGCTCCCTTGCTCCTGTCTGCAGTCACTCCTGGCTTCTCTTAGCACCTGCTTGCCCTACCCGGTCTGAATGATTGCAGTGTGAGTTGAGAAGGGGCAGGGCTTCACCCAGTGTCCTCCCTCACTGCCTGGGCATCATCACCTATCCCACTGACATTCGAGACCAGGAGCCGGGACTTGTTGGGGCAGGGCGCATGCTCCCTCTCGTGGTCAATTTGAGCAGATCTGATCGGGTGAAAGGGAAAGGATGGCAAAGAACGGAAGACTGGAACACAGCCCGTAAGAAACAAGAGAGACCGGTGCAAACCTCCCCGCTTTACAAACCTCATCAGCCGCGGGGAATTCTGCTTTGCGATTCTAGTGAACATCGCAGGTGTTTTGTAAGTATTTGGCTTTTATAGATTGCAGTCTTCACTCTGGACTGCTGATTAAGACCCCGATACCCTCCCATTTCTCTTGGAGGTCATACTGTATAAACAAAGTTCCTTTAAGCAAACCCCAGACCTGTGGAGGTTAGCGGAAGGGGTGCAATTGTTCCTTTTACGGAAAAGAGTTTTCTCTCCTGCTTGTTCCTTGATCCGCCCAAGTCAGCGCATTTGGGTTAGTGTGAGGGTTCTTCAGTCAGTTCATAGAAAGAGCTGTATCCCAGTTTCCTGGGTGATCCATTCTCCTCCCAGGCCCTCACACTGAAAATCTCTCTCCCTCCCCAGAAGCTGCTCTTCCGGCCTCCAGACAGTTGTGCAGGGGCATTCTAGAAGGCCCAGAGAAGATGCTAAGGGCAGTGGGTTGTCCCGAGGACTTCGTCTGGTCAAGCGTCTGCCCTGGAGTTCTGCACCTGCCTGAGGCCAGACTGCTCTGTGCTGTCCCTCTCACTGGCCTGACTCTTCTCTCTAGTCCAAGTGATAGGAGACATGGTGTCTTTTCCGGGATCAGAGCGACAGAGAGACTTGGCTTTGAGTATGTCATCTTCCACAGTGACTGAGAAGAAGGGTGTGTTTGTTGCAGGCTGCGCGCCTCTTGGGGGGGCTGCCTGAGTACAGCATGGATGATGGGTGAGCTTGTACTTGGTCAAGGAGTAGGGAGCAGGGTGAGAGACCACTTGGGAGGGTGTGGGTGCCTTCTGCAGAATCTCGCTTCCTGACCAGGCCAGGCTACGGTGGCTGCCCGGGTAGGGAGGCTCCTCCAGGCACCCACTCAAGGCCTAGTCCACTTCCGTTAGGGAATCCTTCCTTGTTAATGTTTTTTTTTTTTTTTTTTTTTTTTGACAGGCAGAGTGGACAGTGAGAGAGAGAGACAGAGAGAAAGGTCTTCCTTTACCGTTGGTTCACCCTCCAATGGCCGCTGTGGCCAGCGCGCTGATCCGAAGGCAGGGGCCAGGTGCTTCTCCTGGTCTCCCATGGGGTGCAGGGCCCAAGCACTTGGGCCATCCTCCACTGCACTCCCGGGCCACAGCAGAGAGCTGGCCTGGAAGAGGGGCAACCGGGACAGAATCTAGCGCCCCGACCGGGACTAGAACCTGGTGTGCCGGCGCTGCAAGGCAGAGGATTAGCCTAGTGAGCTGCAGCGCCAGCCCCTTGTTAATGCTGATGTCCTCAGGTGCCGGTGAGTAAGCAGTGGCTGTCAAAAGTGAGAAGGGTGGGGGCTGGGCTATGTTAGACCATGCACCGAGAGCTTTGGCAATGTTAATGTTCACCAGATGTCTTAAGCAGGAGATAATAGTTTTCTGATTTTATAGATGTGGAAACACGCCCCTGCAAGGGCGACTGGCTGGGAACATGGGTCTTGAGTTAGGTTTTCCTGTCTGCAAGGAAAAACAGTGTTTCCACCTGAGGGAACGCAGGACCGAGGAGAACCTGAGGCGGAGGCAGGGACGGTCCCTTCCTTTGTCACGGCCTCCGGTCCTGCAGGATCGCCACAGCAGTGCACTGGGGACCACGGCAGAGGCCAGGTTTTCCCATGATGGTGTTCTGCAGTGCCGCTGGGCCTGCACAGGGACAGGGGCCATCACATTCAAGAGGCTGGTTTCTTTGCCTGGTTCAAGTTAGCAGTAGGCTGGTGGGGGGTGGTTCCATGTCTTAGGATGAGGAATTGAGGTTTGCTCCTTGAAGGAACAGATGCTTTTGGTTTGTAAGCAGAGCAATCCAAGTGTTTCCATCATTCCTTCTTCATCCAAGGACAAAATAGCAAACTTGGAGATGATCTATGTTGTTGCAACACAAATATTTTCTTTTCTATTTATTTTTTATTTTTATTTTTTGACAGGCAGAGTTAGACAGTGAGAGAGAGAGTCAGAGAGAAAGGTCTTCCTTCTGTTGGTTCACCCCCCCCCCCCAAATGGCAGCTACGGCTGGCGTGCTGTGCCAATCCGAAGCCAGGAGCCAGGTGCTTCTCCTGGTCTCCCATGCGGGTGCAGGGCCCAAGCACTTGGGCCATCCTCCACTGCCCTCCCGTGCCACAGCAGAGAGCTGGACTGGAAGAGGAGCAGCCGGGACAGAACTGGCGCCCCAACTGGGACTAGAACCTGGGGTGCCAGTGCCGCAGGTGGAGGATTAGCCTAGTGAACCATGGCGCCGGCCCTCAACACAAACATATTCTACATGAAATGACAATGAACTATTTCTGGCCACCTATAATTTAGAGAGAGCTGATCAAGGGGCCTGCTAATATTTAACTCAGGCCACCGATAATTACTGAGTCCCTCCTAGAAGAATAATTCTTTATCTTTGATTAAGTCTTTGCAGAACACTTCTATATGCGTTATGCCATTAGATCATCAGGATAACCTTGGGAGGTAGATAATGTCATCTCCAAGCTGACAGATAAGGGAGCTTGGCGACACACAGCTGGCGGGTGGCAAAGCCAGGATCAAATGTCAGAACTGCTACCTGATTCCAAAGTCCACTTGCTTTGCACAGGCTACCCAGCCTCCTGTGGGGCCTCAAGGACTCACAGCCAAGAGCAAGGTGCAATAGCTCATGTACGCTGCGCTCCCAAGGAGGGAAGCAAGGTGTTATCCGCCAGGGTTACGTGTGTGTGTCCTATGTGTAATGGTATCTGTGCAGCAGGGGGTCCAGCTGAAGCCCCGGGCCAGCTGCCGCTGCTGCCTTGAGGTGGAATCTCTTCTTCCGGAACGCTTGTTTTGTTCTCAAAGTTTTTCGACTGATTGGATGAAGCCCACCTAGATTATTATTTTTTAAAGATTATTTATTTATCTGAAAGCCAGAGGTACAGAGAGGTCTTCCATCTGCTGGTTCACTCCCCACATGGCTGCAATGGCCAGGGCTGGGCCAAGCCGAAGCCAGGAGCCAGGAGCTTCTGCTAGGTCTCTCACGTGAGTGGCAAAGGCCCAAACACTTGGACCATATTCCGCTGCTCTTCCCAGGCCACTAGCAGGGAGCTGGATAGGAAGTGGAGCAGCCAGGACTCAACCAGGTGGCACAGCCTGAGCCATTGCGAGGCGGCGGGGCGACCCACAGGGCTGTAGACAGAGTCCAGAAGAGGCGCACACCAGATTCCTAATCATCTAGAGCAGCGCTGTCTAGCAGTAATGCAACGCAAGCATCTTCCGCGAGCTTTGCGAGGCCCGCACTGGGTTCCGGCTTCCACCCCGAAATCGGCCCAGGCTCGGGACGCGAGGAGCGGACCCTGCAGTTCTGGGCGCCCCCACGAGGTGGCAGTGAGGAGCCCACGCTCGCTGGGAGCGGGAGGGGCGTCCCGGAAGCGAAAGCGAATCCCTCTAAGTAGTTCCTGCGGCCTTCTCCGGTGCCCGGGTGCGGCGGCTGGCGGCTGGCGGCTGGCGGCATGGGCAGCGGGGCGGGCCCGCGGCGCCTGCGGAGCCAGTAAGTGGAGAGCGGCGGGGGTCTGTCCGCGGCAGCAGCCTCGTGCTGGGCTGGGCGTGAGCGCGGCGCCCGGGCCCCACCGTCCTCGTGCCTCTTCCGCCAGGGTCGCCAGGGCCGGGCCCGGGAGCCCACCGGCGCCACCCTGGGCCCAGAGCACTCGCGGGCCTCCCGGCCAATGATTCAGAAGTCGCGCACGGCGCTGCTGCCATCCCAAGATGTGGGCGACACGGTGGAGACGCTCATGGTAAGGGGACGAGTCGGGACCGCCGGCTCGGGCGAGGAAGTCCGTGACCCTTGGGGCGGTGGCGGGGGAGATGGACGGTGTCTGGGGCGGGGAGCGGGGGCACGGGCGGGCAGGCGGAGGTCCCGCGGCGAGGCTGCCGTCTGGCCGGGGGGCGGTGGCCCCCAACCAGGTGGGTGCGCCACCGGGCGTCGGTCGGAGAGAGCGACAGCTGGGTGGGCGCCTGGGCGGGTCTTTGGGCCTGCGCAAGGCCCAGGGAAAGCGCCGAGTCTGAGAAGCCGGTGGTGTTGGAGCGAGCCCGGCAGAGAGGTGGGCACCTCCCGGGTCTCCTGGGCTGGCTGCAGCGAGAAGCGGTCCGTGGGGCGAAGCCACGCCCCCTCGTCGTCCGGATTGGCTGCCGTGGTCAGGCCGCCGGGCTGCTATTGGTGGAGGCGGAGGCAGGGCGGGGCCGGGGCGGGCTGAAGCGTGGATGTTGGCAGGTGCCAGGTGCCAGGCGGCTGCGGCCGGATCCTGGACCCGGCGGGCAGGGGCCTCCGGTGAGAGCCACAGCTGGAGGGGAGCGCGGAAAATTGGCATTTAGAAAGATGTATAAAAAGGCGCCAGCTGTAGTTCTACATCGACTTTTTTTTAAAGATTTGTTGGGCAATCTTGTGAGACTAGCAAGGGAGTGGCGACTGCTTTGAGCTCCCAGTTTATTGTATAGGAAATGAGGTGTCCCACCCTTCTGTGGCTCTTTGTTTTATGAGCTGAGCCAGACAGGATAAAGGACTGCAAATCAGGTCTTTTGATGGGTTTTGTCCCCACCTTGTAGCTGAATGTCAAGTTTTTTTTTTTTTTCTTCCCCATAATTGTGCTTAAAAACCCCACTACCACCAGCTCTCCGGGTTTTGCTTCTCTCTCTCTCTCTCTCTCTCTCTTTTTTTTTTGACAGGCAGGGTGGACAGAGAAAGGTCTTCCTTTACCGTTGGTTCACCCCCTAATGGCTGCTGCAGCGCAGCACCACACTGATTCGAAGCCAGGAGCCAGGTGCTTCCTCCTGGTCTCCCATGGGGTGCAGGGCCCAAGCACTTGGGCCATCCTCCACTGCCCTCCTGGGCCACAGCAGAGAGCTGGCCTGGAAGAGGGGCAACCGGGACAGAATCTGGCGCCCATATGGGTTGTTGGTGCTGCAGGCGGAGGATTAGCCAAGTGAGCCACGGCGCCGGCCCGCAGCATTCTTTCTATGAAGACATTGCCCCAGAAACAGCCAGGTGCTGGCATGTTGCGGGTGGCGCCAGGACCTCCAGGCAGTAACTCGCAGCTCCTGCAGTGATCCTCCCCCTTCAGTGTTTTGTTTCAAAACAGCTTCCGGGGGCGTCTCCCTGTTGTCTGAGAGCTTCCCTTGCAGTAATCTCAGACTACCTGTGAGTCCTTACAGCACACTTATCCCATGTGTAGACCATCTGCTCAGTCCAGAATAAACGCGTTCCTTAGAGAATTTCTGCTATTTAGGTTGTCAGGGTCAGAGGGGAGGCCTGAGGGCTCCATCAGCAGCACTTGGTCTTGGGGCAGCAGGCGGAGTGAATCTTGTGTATCCAGGGTTCTGGTCTGGGTGCCTGGAGTGTCCCAGTGTGCCCTGGGGGAGAGGCACGTGTGGGGAGACTGTTACCTGGGTGTCTGTCTGGAACATGTTGAGATGGAGGTGCCCGTGGGCCGCTGGAGGGGAGAAGAGGGCGGCACTGGGATAGTGGGGTCCGGAGATGGGCGTTCCTCACATGTGTGCAGAGGTGGTGCCGATGGCTGCAGGCAGGGGAGATAAGAGGAGCTGCGGGTGGAGGGGGAGGCAGACAGGAAAGAAGCATCGAGAAACGGACACCCTTGAGTGGCCAGCGGCTGTGTCAGATGTACCAGGGAAGCCAAGTAAGATATGGCCGGGGACGGGAAAGGGGTCCCAGGCGTGCAGGGGTGCATGACACCCTGTCATGAGGGGGTTTGGGCTGTGAGGGTGGCTGACACGGAGGAAGTGGAGATGGTGTCGCACTGGGCTGGAGAGGTGGAGGCTGTGGAGCTGGTGCCCCGGCACAGGAGATGCCGACGGAAAGGAGACGCCTAGCATGGGTCAAAGCCCCAACGCTAGGATGAGGCTGAGCGACACAGAACTCCTGGAGCTATCCTTTGCACACCTGTTGTGGGGCACCTCAGGCAGGGGGCGTGATGATTTCTCTGTGAAACAAACATCACAGATGACAAAGATTGCAGTTCTGAGTAGGAAATTATGTGATGAGTATAACAAAAAACTTTCATTGTAATCATATTTTGGGGCTTTAGTATGTCATTTATGAAAAAGCAATAGTGCAAATGTATTTAATGAGGGAAGAGAGAGGATCTTTTTGGAAGGAATTTGCCACGTGTTGTCTTTAGAGACAAGGGCTTTTCTTCCTTCTTGGATTTCCTTGTGTGTGTGTGTGTGTGGTTTTTTTTTTTTTTTTTTTTTTGACAGGCAGAGTGGACAGTGAGAGAGAGAGACAGAGAGAAAGGTCTTCCTTTGCCGTTGGTTCACTCTCCAATGGCTGCCGCGGTCGGCGCGCTGCGGCCGGCACACCGCGCTCATCCGATGGCAGGAGCCAGGTGCTAGGTGCTTATCCTGGTCTCCCATGGGATGCAGGGCCCAAGCACTTGGGCCATTCTCCACTGCACTCCTGGGCCACAGCAGAGGGCTGGCCTGGAAGAGGGGCAACCGGGACAGAATCCGGTGCCCCGACCGGGACTAGAACCCGGTGTGCTGGCGCCGCAAGGTGGAGGATTAGCCTGTTGAGCCACGGCGCCGGCCCGTGTGTTTTTGTTGTTGTTTGTTTCTGTCTTAAATTCAAAAGGCAGAGTGACTAAGAGATGGAGCTGCAACAGCAGGGGTTTGGCCAGGCCGAAGTCAGTCCTGAACTCGGTCCACGTCTCCCATGTGGCAAGGACCCAACAGCTTGAGCGTCACGAATGCTTCCCGGTGTGTGCGCCATCAGGAAGCTGGAATTAGGAGTGGAGTCAGGACACCAAGCCCGACACTCTGATACGAGATGCAGATGTCCCAGCTGGGTCTAAGGCACCAGGCCAAGTGCTTGCTGTCCTCTGCCCTCAGCTGGGAGTTTTTAAAATGTCTTTCCACTGTCATTTGTAATGCTGCTGAGTTCCGGGCGCCTGTCCTGTTGTGGTAACCCAGTGCTGGGAGCTCATGGTCCTGGAACAGGCTTTAGGGAGATACGGTTAGTCTTGGTAGCTTTCTGCTCGTCTGGCGGTGCCTGTAGATTCGCCAGCGTGTGTGACAGTGCACAGGCTGATGGAGAGGCGGCAACTGGGAGTGGCTCCTTGTCTTCAGAACCATCCTTCGTCTGCTTAGCTCCAGTGAGATGGGCGGGATAAGAGAAGGGGAGAGCTTGAAACCAAGGAGACTCATAGATTTAGACAGGAAGTGGTGCTTGTGTGTTTCGGAGTGGCTGAGCTGAAGGTTTCATGTGGTTTGGCTCTGCAGGTGTCTGCGGGTCCTACAGCCACAGGACCCCAGAGACCAGCAGTTCAGGGCTAAAACATTATGCTCAATTGATTTTACTTTTGCAAAGATAAAGAGATGATCAGTAACTTCTTGAGTCAGGACAGACAAGAAAGTACAGGCAGTAGCGTGGAAATGAGACTCGCTGCTCAGCGGGAGCAGAAGTAAGGGGAGAGCCACGGCCCTGTGGGGTGCAGGGTCGGCAACAGCGTTTCAGTCTTGTTAACTTCCAGCCACGCTCTGCCAGTCTCAGGTGAGCTCTGAGAGAGCTTCTCCTGGCATGGAGAAGGGCGAGGCCTGCCCAGGCACGGAGGCTGACTCTGTTCTCTTGTCCTGCAGCTGCATCCGGTGTTCAAAGCTTTCCTCTGTGGCTCCATCAGTGGGACCTGCTCCACCCTGCTCTTCCAACCTCTGGATCTCCTTAAAACGCGCCTGCAGACACTCCAGCCCTCTGACCATGGGTAAGGCCTGCCGCCTGGCATTTCACAGAGGAACTGGGTCCAGTCCCTTCTCAGATCCTGGAGCGTCTTGGCTATGCTAGATCCACTCCTCCCTGTTGGATGCTCAGAGAGAAACACAAGCCTTGCCCAACCTTGGTGTGCTGTGCGTGCACTCTTTTCTGTGAATGTGTTTGACGTTTCTTGGTCGTGAAGTGGGGTCCCTACCTGAGCAGCTCTGTGGGACCTGCCTTGGTGACCTTTGTGGTTTATCGTGCTGGCTTGTGATGTCGTACTGCCCGGTGCGATTAGTGGGTGGTTTCTGAAAACAGTGTTGTACTGTCTGTTTTGTGTCTCCGTGTTGAGCTCACCACTGTGGGAAGCATACAAGGTGTTTATGAATTGGGAGGTTATCTAATGGCTTGCGGTGCTGGTGAACAGGTAGACATGGGTATGCTGAAGCATGACCGCATAGGCAGTCAGGATCATTCCAGATGCCTCGCAGAGATTCTTCGGTGTTCTCTAGAAGGAGCTGCACAGAGGGTCTTTGAGCGGGCAGTTCCTTCACGAGAAAGTTGTCTAAGTGATTGTCTCTGTCTCCACTTTGCCCTCAGGTCCAGACGTGTTGGGATGCTGGCCGTGTTCCTGAAGGTGGTTCGCACAGAGAGCCTTCTGGGCCTTTGGAAAGGGATGTCCCCTGTAAGCTGCCTCTGGGTCTGGGGTCTCCTGCCACACCCTCTCCCTTGGTATCCACCCAGTTCTCATCCACCTGCGCAGCTCCTAAGGATACATGAGTAGGGAGTGCTGGGAGTACAGGAGTTCCTACCTTCTCTGTTTTCAGTGGTCCAGAATTATTAAATGGAAAATTCCAGAAGCAATTCACAAGTTTTTAAGTTATGTGCCATTCTGAGTAGCATGTTGGAAATCTTTTTTTTTTTTTTTGATAGAGTTAGAGAGAAACAGAGAGAAAGGTCTTCCTTCCATTGGTTCACCCCCACAAATGGCGCACTGCGCCAGTCTGAAGCCAGGAGCCAGGTGCATCCTCCTGGTCTCCCACGCGGGTGCAGGACCCAGGCATTTGGCCATCCTCATGTTGGAAATCTTGACCACCCCACTCTGGCATCGTCCACTGCCTCCCAGGCACATTAGCAGAAAACTAGATTGGAAGCGTGGAGCAACCAGGCCTTAACCAGACATTCTGATAGGGGATGTGGGCATCCCCGGTGGTGGCTTAACTTGCTGCGCCACAACTCCTGCCTCTCTGTCTGTCTGTCTGTCTGTCTCTCTCTCTCTCTCTCTCTGTGTGTGTGTGTGTATGAAAATAAAATGAGATAAAACTTTATAAAGTCTGTGGAGGGGCTGAGGCTGTGGCGTAGCTGGTAAGTGATGGTTTGAGTCCTGGCTGTTGTACTTCTGATCTAGATCCCTGCTAATGGTCTGGGAAAACAGCAGAGCATGGCCCAAATGCTTGGGTGCCTGCACCCATGTGGAAGACCTGGAAGAAGCTCCTGGTTCCTGGCTTCAGTCTGGCTCAGCCTTGGCCATTGGTGGCCATTTGGGGAGCGAACCAGCAGATGGAAGACCTCTCTGTGTGTCTCTGCCTCTCTCTGCCTTTCAAATGAATAAATACATCTTTAAAACAAAAAAGATGGGTTTAGGAAGGGAGCTGCAGCAGAGCTGGGCCCAAGTACACAGGTGGTGTCCATGCTGTCTGTGGCCAAGGTCAGACAGAACTGAACAATTCTAGAACTCTACAACACTGTAGTGTGATCTTAGTTCACAGCCTGTATTATGTGCTGTACTAAAGAACTGAACAGAGGAACTGGTAGGCCCCGACACAAAGGAAAAAATAAGAAAACAGAAAAGCTGGTTGCCTTGCGTGGTCAGTTTCCAGGGCACGCGTGTGGGGCCTTTGAGGAGAGCCCAGCTAGGAGAGACCCTTACAGAGCGGGGTCTTTGATTTCCCTCTTCCACAGTCCATCGTGAGGTGTGTCCCCGGCATGGGAATCTACTTTGGTACTTTCTACTCCCTGAAGCAGTATTTCTTGCGGGGCCATCCCCCTACTGCCCTGGAGTCGGTCATCCTCGGCGTGGGCTCTCGCTCCATTGCGGGGGTCTGCATGTCCCCCATCACTGTGATCAAGACACGCTACGAGGTGAGTCGCCTGCTCTCGGGGACTGGGGGCGGGGGAGGGTGGTGGTGGTAAGCAGAGCCACCGGAGGTCCTGCCCCCCCATGTCAGTGCCGCTTTGTAATCAACATGGAGTGGGTGTGGCCAGTCTCCATTTGTGTAGGGAGGCCAGGCCACGTGTGAACGGCAGCGTGTGACGCAGTGCCCTGGCAGAGCCACATGCCCTCGGGTCTGCTTGGCCGGTCGTCAGGTGCGGGGCCTGCATGCCAGGCGGTCACTGGTGGTGTGCTCCCTTGCAGAGCGGGAGGTACGGCTACGAGAGCATCTACACCGCCCTGAGGAGCATCTACCGCAGCGAGGGGCACCGAGGCCTCTTCAGCGGCCTGACGGCGACGCTCCTGCGGGACGCGCCCTTCTCAGGAATCTACCTGATGTTTTACAACCAGACCAAAGGCCTAGTGCCCCACGGTATGGGGGGCCGGGGAAGGCGCGGGGGGAGAGAGCCCCGAGACAGCAGCTCCTCACCGTTTTCTTTGGGATATGAAACAATTTGTTTTCGTTAGCAGCTCCAGATTCTTAGCAGAGTGTTAGGAGATGAGCCCCACCAGGAGTGTGTCGGGAACTGGGCTGGGTGCTGGGCTGCGGAGGTGGACCTGCCCTTGGAGGTTCAGTCCTACCAAGGGGACGAGTACGTATGCGGCTGTAACGGGGGCGGGGCGGGGGGGGGAAGCATGCCTGGCCGAGGCCCTGCCAACTGCTTCCCAGTTTTCTTCTTGGGGTCCCTGGGCCCTCCCTCGCCGTGTTCCCTGCTCACACTGTTTGGAGCCCTCCAATTCCTCGGAGCTGAAGGTGCCGAATCTGAGGCAGTGAGGCAGGCCCAGCCCGCCAGGAATATCCTGCTGGGCTGGACACGGGCTTGCGCATGCATGGGCAGTGACCATCCTCCCAAGCAGAGCAGTGTCGCTAGGGAGACATTCTGCAGAATGACTGCACTCAGCAAGGTGTCCGTGGATGATGTAAGCAAGGGAGTGGGATCGCGGTCACGTAGTTAGGAGAGCAGGCGTGCTGGCCGCCATCGCTGGGCTGGCCAGCTGCACTGGGGCTGCTTCTCCCTGGGCCCCTGGCGTGTGATCCTACAGAGCCTCGGCATACAACAGAGAATTAAGGCAGTAAGGAAGCATGGATGTGCGTCTTGAACCTTCTCAGTCCGTCCTGATGCAATTTATGAAAAGTCGCAGTAGGACAGGGTATAATCTTAAGTGGATTGTAGATGAGATGGTGTTGTGTTTGCAGTTAGCTCTGTCATCTGGAGGAGGTGGTGTCTGCCAGGTGTCTGCCCGTGAGTTTCCTCTTCTCAGTCCTAAGAATCTTTGTGAGAGAAAACTCAGAGTCCTTCCTTCACTCAGATGTGTCAGCATCGTTCATCATGCTCGCCTGAGCTGCCTGTTGTGCTCATGGGTGTAAAGGGTTCCTATTTGTCGCTACAGTGAAATACCTGCGGCAACTTACTGTGTAGAAGAAAAGCTTTATTCAGCTCAGAGTTTGGGGGTTTCGAGTCCAAGATTGGAGGCCCCGTTGGCTTGGCCTGTGGCAGGGCAGGAGTGCAGAGGAAGGGTGGCGTGGTGAGCTGGGAAGCAGAGAGAGACTGGGCCAGAACAGTCCCTGCTGGAGCACCCCTGCGGTGATCCAAGACCTCCCACCTCAAGTGTCCACTGCTTCCCAGTGGCCTCCCCTGGAGGCCAACCTTTAACGCGTGGACTTCTGGGAGGAGCTCAGACTAGTGTCTATACCACAGAAGCATGCTTTCCTAACTCCATCAGTCCATCCACTTTTTTTTTTTTTTATTTGAGAGGCAGAGTTACAGAGAGAGGGAGAGGGAGAGAGAGGTCTTCCATCTGCTGGCTCACTTCCCAAATGGCTCCAACAGCCAGGGCTGGACCAGGCTGGAGCCAGGAGCCAGGAGCTTCATCTGGGTCTCCTACGTGAGCTGTCCTCTGCTCCTTTTCCAGGCACTTTAGCAGAGATCTGGATAGGAGGTGGAGCAGCCGGGACTCGAACCAGTGCCCATGTGGGATGCCGGCGCGGCAGGCAGCAGCTTAACCTGCTACACCACAGTGCTGGCCCCCGTGTTGTATTTTCTGAATTTTAATTCTCGGGGTGGGTGGCACTGGCACCACATATGGGAGTGCTGCTTCGAGTCCTGGTTGCTCTGCCTCTGATCCAGCTTCCTGCTAATACCCCCGGGAAGGCAGCAGAAGATGCCCAAAGGCCTGGCCCCTGCTAGCTGCAGGGGAGACGACTGGCTCCTGGCTTAGCCTGGCCTGCCCCGGCTGTGGTACCCATTTGGGGAGTGAATTGGGACAGAAGTTCTTTCTGTCTCTCTCTGTTGCTCAGCCTTTCAAATGAACAAACCAAATCTTTTTTGGAAAAAAAGTATATTTAAAACATTTTTAAACATTTTTAGCCTTTTTTGACTCTAGACCTTTCTGGCTTCTGGGAAGAACGAGTGGGGACCTATGACTGCTGGATGAGAAGTCTGAGATGTGTAGCTTCATTTTCCCTTCGTTCTGTTTCAGACCAGTTGGATGCAGCCCTTGCTCCTGCTGTAAACTTTGGCTGCGGGGTAATTGCTGGTGTTCTGGCCTCTCTGGTGACTCAACCTGCAGATGTGATCAAAACCCACATGCAGCTCTCCCCGGCGAAGTTCCAGTGGATTGGCCAAGCAGTGACCCTCATTTTCAAAGTAAGACTGTAGGATCAGTGTGGGTTCTTGTGGTTAAGGATCCACCCCCAGAGCTGTGGCTCTTGTTCTCCATCCTCATTAGAGTCACCTGGGAACATATAAAAATCTGCATCCCCAGCGCAGCATCTAGACCAGTTATATCAGAAGCTTTGCAGGGAGAGACCCTAGCACCATAGCTGTTTGTTTTATTTCATGAAGGTTAAGAACCACAGACACTATGTTGTTTTTGAGGGGAAGGGCACTTCATTAGCATGTCCCGTGCATCAGCACGCGGGTCACCAGACTGCATGCGTCTGCTTTTCCTTCTCGAACAAAATACCCGAGGCGGGCAGTGTAACAAAGGAAAGGTTTGTTGTGGCGGATGGTTCCGGAGGGGTACGGTACAGGGACCTCGAGTGGTGATAGCCTTCGTGCACTCCCAGAGCAGAGAAGAGCATCACACAGCAAGAACAGGGAGGGTGCAGATGTCTCTCTGTTTCTCCCCGTTTGTAAAGCCAGCAGGATTCAGTTGGGAGCTTTACCTTAAACACCGTGGTCAGTGACGTTTCCTCCTCTTCGTTCCCTTACCCATGACTTTAGGGTTTGCACTGCTGTGTGAGTTTGTGGGAAGCAAGCCATAATCAAACCATAGCATGGACTCCACCTCAGACCTAATGAATCAGTAAATCTTAGTGGACACAGTACTCTTTTTATTTATTTATTTTTTATCTATTTGAAAGAGTTACACAGAGAGAAAGAGAGGCAGAGAGAGAGAGAGAGAGAGAGAGAGAGAGAGAGGTCTTCCATCTGCTGGTTCACTCCCAGCTAGAGCTAGACTGATCCAAAGCCAGGAGCCTGGAGCTGCTTCTGGGTCTCCCACGTGGGTGAAGGGGCCCAAACACTTGGGCCATCTTCTACTGCTTTCCCAGGCCATAGCAGAGAGCTGGATTGGAAGTGGAGCAGCAGGTAGTAAACCAGCACCCATATGGGATTTGGCACTGCAGGCGGAGGCTTTACCTGCTATGCCACAGCGCCGGCCCCAACATAGTACCCTAATTTAAGGACCAAGGACAAAATATAGTCAGAAAAAGAAACAGATGAACCCGCACACTGTTTGGTTCTAGCAGTGTGCTCTAATACAAATGGACTAAAGGTATGCTCACAGATAAACAGGAAAGTAGGTATAAAGTATACTAGAGTGGTATTTTAATGTACTGTTATCCAAAACTAGATATTCTTGTTAAAGGTTGGTGTGCATTTGTGACTCTGATATTCGTCACACTATTTGGGTTGCCTGCTTTCTTTTCTCAATGTAAAATCATACAGTTTTTTTTTTAAGATTTTTTTTTTTTTTTTTAATTTGAGAGGTAGAATTAGAGGAGGAGAGACAGAGAGCGGTCTTTCATCTGTTGGTTCGTTCCCCAGATGGCTGCAACAGCTAGAGCTGAGCTGATCCAAAGCCAGGAGCCAGGAGCTTCTTCCAGGTCTCCCACGTGGATGTAAGGGCCCAGCCACTCAGGCCATCTTTTGCTGCTTTCCCAGGCCATAAGCAGAGCTGTATCAGAAGAGGAGCAGCCGGCATACAAACCGGCGCCCATATGAGATGCCGGTGCCTCAGGCAGAGGCTTAGCCTACTATGCCACAGCGCCAGCCCCCATAAAGTTTTATAATACTGTATTCTTTGGTGTCTGTAAAGTTGCCAATCCAGATCTCAGCAAAGGGGAAGGGGTGTTATGTCTTTAATTCCTGAAAAGATAGGCCCACCAAGAACAAACAGGGACTCAGAGAGGTGCGCTCGCTTGATAGACAAATGCCCAGAGGGCCAGACAGCTCGTCTTTCAGGCCAGGGCCGGGGCCCACTGCTTGGGCAACAGACCTGTGTCTGGACTTCGACTCTGTTAGTGCTTCTCTAGAATGTATAAACTGTGCAGCTGAACATAGCAACCTTGTGTGAAAGTTTTCAGCTAAGAAATTGCCCTAGATAAGAGCAGGCCTAAAAAGGTAGAGCCTAGGAACTTGGCAAAAACCAAACCAAACCCTGTAAGTTCACTGGTTACCTCCTTGAGCCCTTTATTCATAGATTTGAGACAAAGTTTAGAAACCAAGACTCAAAAAGGAGTTGGCGCAGAGACCCTCACTCTCATGCAGGTGGGTAATTCATCGTAACGCTGCTTGGCTTCTGGAGCGCTGATGTTTATGTTCATTGTAGGACTACGGGCTGCGTGGCTTCTTCCAGGGCAGCATCCCCCGGGCTCTCCGCAGGACCCTGATGGCCGCGATGGCGTGGACGGTCTATGAAGAGATGATGGCCAAGATGGGCCTCAAGTCCTGACGGGGGAGGGCGGGCAAGGGCGGAGCCTGTGCCCTGGTTGCTTTCTGCCAAGGGCTGCTGCGTCCCACTACCCTGCAGTCAGACGAAGGCCTACCTGGAAGGTGGGCAGAAAGGTCGTGGCCTTCAGCCACCCCGTTCAAGGAGAGAACAGATGGGCCTGCCCACCACCGAGGCGTCGCAGAGGCGTTTCCGGAGAGAGCTCTGTTGATGTGCTCCGTGGACGTGTTCCCCGGGGAGGAATCAGCGCGGAGAAGCTGGGGTCTCCTGCTGTGTCAGAGGCACTCGTGCCGGCTGTCAGAGGTGGTGTCAGGGTGAGGAAGAGCGGACGGCATTGCTTAACTGGCTCCCCGGCCACTTCTCAGAAGCTCTGGAGAAGGGGGACGGTGGCTTCCCTACTTCTTAATGTCCAAATAAAATGTTCCTGATCTTGACCCCTGCACTGTTTCCATGCTAAATTCTAACATTTTTCTGCAACTAAAGCGTTGTGTATATGTACAGACACATGCATTTATATATGTGTGTATATACGTAAATACATGTTTTAAGTTACTTAATGATTTATAGGTTTACAGTTGCTGTTTTTGTTTAAAATGCCCTCTTCAAACTAAGAGTTTGGGTAGAGCTGTGGGAGAGGGTAGGGCAGGGTCCTGATCCCATCCTGGCCCACAGGCCCCCAGTGCTGTGACCTGCGTGTAGGGGGCAGGAGGGCCAGAAGGCGAGTGGAGGTGGGAGGCAGGCTGGCTGGAGCAGCTGCCCCTGGAAACGTGCACTCTGGCCGGGTGTTCCGTGTCCTTTCTCAGGGCGCCTTCCCCGGGGCCCGAGGAGCCTCGTGCCAGGGAGGCCTCCAGCTCAGGAGGGGAGAGATGAGGTCTCCTTGCTGGTGCCTTTGGGCCACCAGGGCCTACTGCGTGTCTTCATTTGCTTTGCAGGGGTGAGGACACGTGATAAAATGAGGAGAAAGAGTCACTTGCTCTGATACCAAATCTGCCTTTGGGACCCTGAATCCGGAGCAGGTGGTGCTGAGGCCTACCCCGGGCCCCCAGATCGGTCCCTCTCCAGCCGGGAGCTTTGGAAACCTTGCCCACTGCGTTTCGTTTCCTAGTGATCTTTCTCGGCTGCTTCAGACTTCAGAGGTGGGGCTTTGTGGGAGGAAAACAGCCACCTGGTGACTGAAGATAAGGCACCCAGCGCACGAGCTGAGAAAGGTCTCCAGCTGCCATTGCACTTGATCTCTGAAAATACGCCCTGAGGAGATATTCCAGCAGTCACAGCTGCAGAGCTGAGGCGTCTGGGCCCTGCATCCCCTCACTCAGATGGGACACCTGTCAGGATGTCACCACACTTGGGGCCAGCGTTGTGGCGTAGCAGGTAAAGCGCCCGCCTGTGACGCCAGCATCCTTTATGGGCACTCGTTGGAGTGCCGGCTGTTCACTTCATTCCAGTTCCCTGCTAATGACCTGGGAAAACCCTAGAACATGGCCCAAGTGTTTGGGCTGCTGCCATCCAATGATTTTGTCACATTTGCTGGTTTTGACCCCACCCACTTTCTTTAAAGGCAGAGTCTGGATGTCACCATGTCACCCTGTACACTTTAAGGTGCATCTCTAAAAATTATGGACATTTGCTTACAGGAGTGCACCTGGAGAAATCTGACAGTTTTGGGGCATTTCATCCACATTCACATTTCCCTAGTGGTCTCAGACTTAAAAAAAAAATTATTTGAAAGGCAGTTAGAGGGAGGGAGAGATAGAGTTTAATCTGCTGGTTCATTCCCCAAATGGCTGCAACAAACAGGCTGGGCCAGGCCAAAGCCAGGAGCTTCATCTGAGTTTCCAGGTAGCAGAGGCTCAAGAACTCGGGCCCACATTCCATATGGGTGTTAGTTCAAGTCCTGGCTGTTCCACTTCCCATTCAGCTCCTGCTAATGTGGCTGGAAGGCAGCAGAGGATGGCTAAGTGCTTGGTCCCCTACACCCACGTGGGCAACCAGGAGGAAGCTCCTCGCTTTGGCCTGGCCCAGTCCGGGCTGTTGCTGCCATCTGGGGAGTGAATAAGTGGGTGGAGCATCTTTCTCTCTTTCCGTAATCCTAACTTGTAAAAAATAAAAGAAATCTTAAAAAAAAGGAGCAGCCAGGACTTGAACTGGTGCCCACATGGGATCATGGGATGCCGGCACTGCAGGCAGAAACTTAACCTTCTTCGCCACGGCACTGGTCCCTGTGGTGGTCTTTGTGCAAGCCTGCCCCCTGGATTTCCAGTGAACTGTGTAATGGACCCTTTGCCATCCTAGGCAGTGGAGGAAATGTGGACCATGTCCTGGTTTTTAAAATTCCCGCTCAGACTTCATGTCCAGAGCAAGTCACCTGGCCATGCCTGTGGCTTATATGGGAAGTGGGAAAGGTGATCCCTTCCCAATCGGCCTACCCTGGACCAGGGCAAAAAAAATGTTTATGAATGATCCTAACTCCATTGTTAGAATATCTAGTAGAGTGGCCCACTTAAATTTCAGTCCTTTTTTAGAGTATTCCTGGTGTATATGTGTATATATATATATATATATATATATACTTTTTTTTGGTCTATGTATTAAAGTAAGGGTTTATAATCAACTTGTCAAGCCCCAGGAAAAATCCAGTAGGTATTTTGATTAGAATCCCTTTAAATTTATAAATCAAGGGCTGGCATTGTGGTGCAGAGGGCTAAGCTGCTGCTTGTGACACCTGCATCCCATGTTGGAGTGGTGGTTCGAGTCCTGGCTACTCTGTTTCTGATCCAGCTTCCTGGTAATATGCCTGGGAAGGCAGTGGATGATGGCCCAGGTATTTGGGACCCTGCCACCCATGTGGGAGACCTACCTAGATGGCTGGAATTCTTGGCTCCTGGTTTTGACCTGGCCTGTTGCAGCCATCTGTTGAATCAAACAGCACATGGAAGGTCTCTTTCCCTCTTCCTTTCTTTCTTTTTTTTTTTTTTTTTTACAGGCAGAGTGGACAGTGAGAGAGAGAGACAGAGAGAAAGGTCTTCCTTTGCCGTTGGTTCACCCTCCAATGGCCGCCGCGGTCGGTGCGCTGCGGCCGGCGCACCGCGCTCGTCTGATGGCAGGAGCCAGGAGCCAGGTGCTTTTCCTGGTCTCCCCATGGGGTGCAGGGCCCAAGCACCTGGGCCATCCTCCACTGCACTCCTGGGCCACAGCAGAGGGCTGGACTGGAAGAGGGGCAACCGGGACAGAATCCGGTGCCCCAACCAGGACTAGAACCCGGCGTGCCGGCGCCGCAAGGCAGAGGATTAGCCTGTTGAGCCACGGCGCCGGCCTCCCTCTTCCTTTCAAACAAGGGAAAATACTGTAAAAGAAATACTACTTAGCAATAAAAAGGAATGAGCTCCTGATGTACACTACAATGCAGATGAATCTCAAAATAATTAGCCTGATGAAAAAAGCCAAAGACTAAAACTATGTGTGATTCCATGTATCTAAAACTCTACACAATGCAAACTAAGCAGTAGTGAAAGAGCCAATTCGTGGGGCAGGGGCTGGGGCTGGGGCTGGGGCTGGGGGAGGAGGCAGAGGAGGGTTATTAACAAACAGGGGGCCACCAGAAGTGGTCGCGTCATTCTCTTGATTGTGGGCTCGTTTGTGAAAGTACTGATTTGTTAACACTTCTCACATTGTGACCTAAAATTTGTGTAGCTCATTGTCCATTATAAATTATAAATTAAGAAAGCTATAGAAATAAAAAGGTTAGGTACAAGAGAAGCAGGACCACTATCATGGTTATTTAACATGTCCTGGGTGGTCCCAGCTAATGCAGGAGTGTTCAAGAGTTGCCAAGATGAGGTCTTTGCCTCTCCCTTGCCTTCCTCCCCTACTGTTGCCTGCAGCCAGGCTGCTGTCCCTTCGCTGTGCCGGCCATCCTCCAGTCTCACCTGGGTGTCCATCTCCGTGCCCTTCCACCTGTCGCCTAGCCTCCTTGCTGCTTCCGCACCTTCGCACTGCTGCTTTCTCTCTCTGCAGCGCTCTTTTCCACCCAAGGTTTTATCCTTCGAAGTTTGGTTCAGGCATCTCTCGCACGGGAAAATCTGCAGTGCTCACGCTAGTCACTCTCCCTGCGCTCGGAGACCCTTCAGCACTGCTGTGCTTCAGTGGCGGCACAATGGCTGTTCTCTGTTCACCTTTCTCTGCTCTTCAGCAGTAGCTCCATCAGCCACGTGTCTTGTTCACCACTGCCAGCCCCACCTCTACCCATGCTGCAAGACCAGAGAAGCCGTGCAATGAACAGTTAGTGACTGACGACTGAGTTTTAATTCTCAGCTGTTCCTCAGACCTTGCCTCATTGCCGCTGTGCATGGCTAGACACCTGCTACCCATCCCATTCCTGCCTGCTTGGATGCCCTGTGCCCACATTTACCCACAGGCTGGAGGGTAGCCCGTCCTCTGAACGATGTGTTCATTCTTCGGGATGCAGCTTAGATCCTCGTCCCGCAATTTTAAGACCTGTGTTTTTTGTTTTTAAGATTTACTTATTTGAGAGGCAGAGTTAGAGATGAAAGCAGAGAGAGAAAGGTCTTCATTCACTAGTTTACTCCCCAGATGCCACAACCGAAGCCAGGAGCCAGGAGCTTCTTCCAGGTCTCCCACGAGGGTGCAGGGGCCCAAGGACGTGGGCCATCTTCCACTGCTCTCCCAGGCCATAGCAGAGAGCTGGATCAGAAGTGGAGCAGCCGGGACTAGAACCGGCACCCATATAGGATGCCAGCACTGCAGACTGGGGCTTTAACATGCTGCACCAGAGCACTTGGCCCCAAGACCTGTGTTTCCAGAGGAACAAATTGGAGGAGGCATGTGTGTTAACAGTAATTGTGTCTCAACTTTCTATATAACATTGGATTCTAGTTGGGCTCAGTTTTCCCATCTGTGTAAAAAGGTTTGGCACAGCTGGCTCTGAGAACTCATCCAGCCGGACTTCTGTGAACTTGGCCTTCTCAGTGAACTCCATGAGCATCCTGCAGGCTGTCCCTGAGCCTTGAGTTCCTGCTGGCAGCTCTCATCCCACAGTTTTGGGACTGTTGGGCCCAGGTGAGGATGCCCTGAAGACTGGGGACCAAACTGGCGGAAGCAAGCCAGAATTTCCAGGCCTGTCTCCATTTTGGGAATAACTGTCCTGCTTTAATTAATGTGATTTCTTAAATACTTGAATGTGCAGTGTGATTTGGTTTTTAAGCCTTTGAAGTCTAGTATTTGACATATATATTGTTTAATAGGACATTCAGTCTCCCTGGTTCAGAAAACATGAACATGAAGTGACTCTTCTCTCTTGAGTTGCCTCCTACGTGATTTGCAGTCATAGGGACTCAGCCAGGCTGAGTGGCAGCTGCAGTGTCAACAGCTCTTACCTCCAGGGAGAGATTAAGTGACTTGTACAGAGTCCCAGCATGTGGAGACGCTGCGATTCCAGTGCACGAACTACTACAAGGCTACTAAGGAAAGTTCACAGCATCATAATACAGATTTTTTTTTAATTTTTATTTTTTGACAGGCAGAGTGGATAGTGAGAGAGACAGCGAGAAAGGTCTTCCCTTTGCCGTTGGTTCACCCTCCAATGGCCTGTGCGGCCGGCACACTGCGCTGATCCGAAGGCAGGAGCCAGGTGCTTCTCCTGGTCTCCCATGGGGTGCAGAGCCCAAGCACTTGGGCCATCCTCCACTGCACTCCCGGGCCACAGCAGAGAGCTGGACTGGAAGAGGAGCAACCGGGACCGAATCTGGTGCCCCGACCAGGACTAGAACCCGGTGTGCCGGCGCCGCAAGGCGGAGGATTAGCCTAGTGAGCCGCAGCGCCGGCCCCATAATATAAATTTTAATATCTTGGTTAAAAATTGAAATCCATGCACAGCTTTTTTCTTAATGTGCATTTTCCATGCACCTTTTGAAAACATCTGTGTATGCATGCACTTTTAAGATTTCAGCACCATACTGAACTTATCTTTAAATGTCTATTTTCCACGAATCTTTTGAGGTACCCTTATGCAAGACAGAAACGACCAAGGGAGGGAGAAGCAAAGTTGTGGCAAGGATGCTTTTGGTAGATAAGAGGGTTCATTTCACTTAAAAGAGGGAATGAGAGCTTTGGGCTAAGAGGGGACCAGTTATGTGGAACACGGTTTAGGCAACTTGCAGAGCAGCCTGTAGGACAACTGGATGCAGATAAACAGGCGAGGGACAACAAGGCGGAAGTCGGTGTAGAAAGGGAGGTGCAAGGTGCCCAGGCTGGACCTGATGCCTGTGGCCAGCTGGGTGCCCCAGGCTCTGGGTCTCTGGCCTTCCAGCTGCAAACCAGAGCAGCACCCTGTGAAACGGAGCCCCCCCTTCTCCTCTCCGCCTCCAGTCACTAGTCCAGTCTTACACCGGGGAAACATAATGTAAGCCCGGCTCTTTACAAAAGGCATATAAGCCCCAGGAACCAAGGTTTGCAAAAGGAAGCGAGTGCCTTGTTAATTGTCAGAAGTGGGCGTAGAGGACAGGGCAGGGACTGGGCAGGGGACGGGGGTGCTCACCTGAGACCTGCAGCCCTGCCTCTCACGCTGAGGGACCCTCAGGGTCTGCAGCCGTCACGGTGAGTTTTCTTCCTTTGCACTTTCGACTCCTCCTTGTCGGGCATTTTCATCACGGAGAACAGTTCTCAAGGGCCAAGTTGTTAAATGGGAAAAAAAATCGTAGGATTCTGTGGAGAAACACTTAGGGACAGGTACTGTGGCCCAGCAGGTTAAGCCACTGCTTGCAACTGTCCCAGCCACTGTTTACAAACCAGCTCGCTGCTAACGCACCTGAGAAAGCAGTGGAAGATGGCCCAAGTGCTTGGGACCCTGCCACCCACGTGGGAGACCTGGATGGAGCTCCTGGCTCCAGGTGTCAGCCTGGCCCAGCTATTTGGGGATTGAATCTCTCTCTCTCTCTCTGAGATGCTGTCTTTTAAATAAATAAATCTTAAAAATCTAAACATACTCTACACTGTCCAGGGTGTCCTAAGTATTCGTGAGACCCCATAAAAGCCAGCAAGTTGTTCCCCAGTTAGCTACTCCTTCCAGTCTTGCTTTGTGTTTGGAGGACCAGAATGTCTGCAGATCTTTTCAGCAGTTGCCAGGGAGAATTAACGACGCCAAGCTGACGGGGCTTATGCCTCTGCTCTGTCAGCTCCAGTAAAATGTAGTGGAGCTCTGTTTTGTTTCAATTTAAAAACCAAACCAAACCATGTTCCTCATAGATTTCAAATCTACCAAAAAATGGGGGGAGGGGGGAACCGTTGAGCAGGATAACCAGCAATTTTATTTGCTATTTTTTTTTCATTCGTCTTTTGAGTGCAGAGGGCTTCAAAAATTTTTTTTTATAATTGCCCTGATCCTGCAACTGTGTTTTGTGTCACAGGACACAGTTTAATATTTTTAAATAGCTACACAGTACTGTACTGAACGTTATATATGCTTCCTAACTGGTCTCCTGTTGATGAACTCTTAGCCCCTGGCAGAACGTACCATGCATACTATCTGTGCAGTCTTGTCCTTTTCGTTTTCTAGGAAAACTTGTACCTGTCCTCCTAAAATCTGAATTATGAGCCGCTAAACCGATCTCCAAAAAAATGAAGGTAAGCTCTCAGCGTCTGTTTATGGCACATGCAGGCCCACCGTATCCAACAAAACCTACCCACGCTACAGGTAAGCAGCGCTGGCTGGCTGGGGGGCAGGCCTCGCTAGGATTTAGGGCCGGAGCTGAGCCAGGCGAGGCGCGCCCCGGCCCCAGGTAACAACCGCCCGGGCCCCGCCCCGATCCGCCCGCTGGCCACGCCCCCAGAGCCTGCGTCCGCGACGCACGCCCGCTTTCCGGAGAGAGAAGCCACATCCGGGCAACGCGCCCCTCTGGCTCCGCCTCTCTTCCGCTCGGCTTTCCTTGCCATTGGCTGTTGACGCAGTATATAATAACGTCATTTCCGGCTTCCTGTCCTTTCCGCGCTACCCGGCGAGGGGTCCATACGGCGTTGTTCTTGGTGAGCTCCTTTTTGGGTTTCCTGGCGCTCCCCAAGGCCACCAGAGCAAACTTTCCGCTGTGATAGGCGGCAGGGAAATGGGGCCGAGAGTCAGTCTGGCTGGATCCGTCTCCCGCTTGCCGCGGTCCCGCTCGGGCGGGCGGCCCGGCCCGCACGTGGCCGGATGCCGACGGCCCCGCGAGCGCTGCCGCCCGGGCGCGGGGCTGGCGGGCCGGGTCCGCCCACGGGTCGGTGGGCTGCCGAAAGCCGACCGAGGCCCGGGCGCGGACTACACCAGCGCCTCGAGCTAGTCGGCTTGCCCCTTCGCCCCTGCAGGGTAGGAGCTTAGGCCCTTGTGGGGTTGCGAGGAGCGCTGGCTGTGAGTGACACGGTCATTCCCAAGTGCCCGCCGGCCGTCTGCTTGGACATGGCTGCGTTTCTCCTGGGGTTACTCGTGCGTGCCTTCAGTGTCGGATCTCGTTCACTTCCCGCGAGGTTGCGTTCTGTGGCTATGGGGCCATTGCCACCGCTTTAGCAAGGTGCACTGCATTTCTGTGCTGCTGGGCCCATAGCTGCTGTGCGGTGTCACCTCTCCACTGTTCAGGTAGGCTGCTCTTAAACGGGAAGTTGGTTGAACTCGGAGGAGGTAGATGGACATGACTGCACTAAACCTGGAGTGAAAAGAACTAGGTTGTTAATTACTTTTCCCCCCGCAGATTCCCGGCGTAACTTAAAGGGAAGCTGTCACAATGTCCGGAGCCCTTGATGTCCTGCAAATGAAGGAGGAGGACGTCCTCAAGTTCCTTGCAGCAGGAACCCACCTAGGTGGCACCAACCTCGACTTCCAGATGGAACAGTACATCTACAAAAGGAAAAGTGACGGTCAGTCAGTAGTTTTAGTTACAGATGTAGGTAGGAGCTGTGACCTCTGACCCTGCTCTGGTGGGTAGTACAGCTGAAGTAATTCTTTGTCATGGCTCTGCCTCCGAGGGCTGTCTGCTCAGTAGGACGTGAGCCTGGATCCCTAGGTTAGGAGCGTGCTTTTGAAGACGAGGTGCTCTGGTTAGTAGGAGGACAGATCTCTGGCTATAATGAAGAACAAGGCAATTGCTAGGTTATGGGGCTGGGGTTGGGTCATGAAGGAGATGAGAAGAATGGGTTCTGATAACTGGAAAGACAGGGACAGATGTTCCATCCACTGTAAGGGCCAGAGCTGGGCTGATGGAAGCCAGGAGCTTCTTCCAGGTCTCCTTTGTGGGTGGCAGGGGCCATCCGCTACTTTCCCAGGCCATTAGCTGGGAGTGGGGTCAGAAGTGGAGCAGCCGGGACACAAGCTGGTGCTCACCGGATGCTGGCGCTTCAGGCAGAGGCCTAACCTGCTATGCCCCAGAGCTGCCTCCCCATGAAGAGTTTTAGGATGAGTGATCAGAGCAGAGTAGCAGGGGATCTTATGAAGGATTAGCACAATTTTACTTAAATTTGAAAGGATTACAGGGAGAGGCAATGGCCACAGGGGTTGGAGCTGGATGGATCCGAAGCCAGGAGCTGCTGGATCTCCTTGGTGGGTGGCAGGGGCCCAGGAGGACCGCACACTATTAAAGCTCAGAGTGGAGGCCAGTTCTGGCCAGTGACCTTCTGAGTGTCGGAAGTGTGCTACAGCAATGGCAGGATTTTCGCTAACACCAGTAGAGCTTGTCTCCATGACTGGAGTTGATAGTAGTCACTGCCACATACTCAGGAATTCAGAATTGTGTCCATCTGTGCAGCTAGGTTGGAGTTAAGTCTTCTGTCCCTGCCCTAGGCATCTACATCATCAATCTGAAGAGGACCTGGGAGAAGCTGCTGTTGGCGGCTCGTGCTATTGTGGCCATTGAAAATCCTGCTGATGTCAGCGTGATATCCTCCAGGAACACTGGCCAGGTGTGTGGGAGAGCCCTTGGCTGTTAGAGAGACAGAGTTTGTAGATGTTTTGGAAGTACATAGAAAAATAGAAGGAAATAATTTCACTGTTGAGAAAACTGAAGTTGGACTGAGCCATGAGTGGTCAATATTCGGAACTTTAACACACATATTTGGCATTTGTGCTGTCAACTCCGTTCTTTTTAAAATAACTGAGTAAAACTTGTCTTTTTTCCGCAGTTGGTTGTTCACAGTTACTGCTTTCTGTTGAGAAAACTGATGACTGAAGTTGATGTATAAGGGTTCTTGTAAGGATTTCATAAACCCTTTGAGATGAAATTTGATAAGACACCTCATGAGACTGTCCTTGAGGGTTTGAATTTTTGACAGTAAGGCAGCTTCCCATGAAGTTTCCTGGGAACTTACTCCCCAGGGGCTGAGGATGACTGGATTCCTGTAGTCTAGTGTATAGTAAAAAGATGTAATTGTAAAAATGTATCCAGATGGGCTTGGAGGTGTGGTCAGGTGCTTGGGATATGGAATTCAGAGGAGCCTTGAGTTTTCAAGGGAAACTGTTTCTGGAGGAGGAAAAGTAAGGGGGGCGGGGAGACAACTTGAACACAAATCCAGGTTGAGTTAGGGTGTCCAAGTCAAAGTAACCCACCACTTGGGGCCAGGAGGTGGGGATGTTCCCAGGGTCTGAGTACTAAGGACACCATTCTGGGTGAACTGGTGAATTTGACACTTTCATTGTTGAGGAAGGGGTATTTGAGTTTGAGGGTTCCCTCTGCCTAGGCTGCTTTTCTATGATTAGAGAACTGAGCTGGGGTCAGCTCGTGGAGAATGTACTTACTTGGAGGTAGAGTTATGGGCAGAGGGAAAGAGAAGGGTCTTCATCTCCTGGTTCACTCCCCAAGTGGCTGCAATGGCTGGAGCTGGACTGATAGGAGACAGGAGATGCTTCAGGGTCTTCCACGTGGGTGCAGGGGTCCCTGTGCTTTCTCGGGCCAAAGCAGAGAGCAAGATTGGAAAAGGAGCAGTCGGGACATGACCTGGCACCCCTCGGGGATGGTGTTGCTCCAGGCACTGTGCTACAATGCTGGCCCTGAGAATACTGACTCAGTTTCCTTCTTGACAGAGAGCTGTGCTGAAGTTCGCTGCTGCCACTGGAGCTACTCCCATTGCTGGCCGCTTCACACCTGGAACCTTCACTAACCAGATCCAGGCAGCCTTCCGGGAACCACGGCTTCTGGTGGTTACCGATCCTCGGGCTGACCACCAGCCTCTCACGGAGGCATCTTACGTGAACCTGCCTACCATTGCTCTGTGTAACACAGACTCTCCTCTGCGTTACGTGGACATTGCCATCCCGTGCAACAACAAGGTAACGATTGTGATCTAGAGGAGAATTTGCAAATAGACGTGCTCGTAGAAGCAACTGAATATTCCGTGCACATTGTTAGAGCTTGGAGTTGGAGGCCACTGATGGGCCCATGAACTCTCAAGTGTAGGTAGTGTGCTACATGAGAGGCAAGTTTCTCGCTGACGCCACGAGGGTCCCCTGCCCAGTGAGTGGAGTTGGATAGTGATACTTGCTACAAGTATGGTGTGGATGCCTAACAGCTGGTAGAATGAAAGCACGTAGAGGCCATCCTGTGTTTTCTGTTCTTTCTTCGTATTTCTTGCTCTACTTAGACCTCTGGCAATGGCTTCTCAGTTCTCTGACCAACAGAGGCCTGCAATAAATTCTAAAAAGGTGGGTTGTGTATGAGTCAGAATTGGTCTAAAGGGGTGTGTTTCTTTTAATGCCAATGCCCAGGGATGTGTATTGGGGTAGAGTCCTGACAGGTGTTTTTTTAATTGTCATGATTGCAATGCCCAGTTTATAGAACAATGTTCCTTGTTACAGTAGCTCAGAAGAGATGCACCTCTTGATGGCAGGGTGCCTAGATGATGTAGGAGAGGGACATGTTAGCTGTGACGAGGTGTCATTTGTTAATTTGATGTTCTTGCAGGGAGCCCACTCAGTGGGTCTGATGTGGTGGATGCTGGCCCGGGAGGTTCTGCGCATGCGTGGTACCATCTCCCGTGAACACCCCTGGGAGGTCATGCCTGATCTCTACTTCTACAGAGATCCTGAAGAGATTGAAAAAGAAGAGCAGGCCGCCGCTGAGAAAGCTGTGACCAAGGAGGAGTTTCAGGGCGAATGGACGGCCCCAGCACCCGAGTTCACGGCTACTCAGCCTGAGGTTGCCGACTGGTCGGAAGGCGTGCAGGTGCCCTCTGTGCCCATTCAGCAGTTCCCCACGGGTACGTATCCAGGTGCAGGGGTATCACACTCATCTCGGATCTTGTTCTGACTTGCATTGAGGTTTGAGTCCTGTTAGTGTAGCTGCAGATCCCTTGGCAGGTTGAATTCAGGTGCTTTGGGAACCTTGGTCTCTGTCCTTGGAAGTCTGTCTCTGATAGATTGCTGTTAGAGGTGGGGGGAGGGGAATGCTATTTTGGGGACAGAGCTGATGGCTTAAAATTTCCGCTATTTTTCTTAACAGAAGACTGGAGTGCTCAGCCTGCCACTGAAGACTGGTCTGCAGCGCCCACTGCTCAGGCCACCGAGTGGGTGGGAACAACCACTGAGTGGTCTTAGGCTGCTTGTCACGGGCTCTCACCCAAACATGGAAATGAGGTTGACGGAAAATAAACATCAGTTTCTACAGACTGAATCTCTTTAATTGCTCGTCAAAATGGCTGGCGGTGTTTTTAGATCTGGATGTGCAACATCTCTGATGGATGTGCACATACATGGGTGGTAGTCCTGGGGATGCTGATTGTCGTTTGTGTTGGTGTGGGAGTACGTTGGGTGATTGGCAGCAGAGATTGCTGGAGTAAGTGGTGGGTGAGGGCTGGAAAGCTGGCAGCGTCGGAGGGGGTGGGGAGCTGGTCAGGGGGTGGGGAAGCTCACGCTTGCTGGCACTTGGGAGAATTTGTTAGTGGCTGTCATTCTGTCTAGAACCTGCCTGTCAGCCAGGTATCATACAAACCCACCTTCCCTTCTGGTACCTTCCAGGCACTGCTGTTCCCCAGATTCCCAAACCTCCCCTTCCCTAGAATCCAAGGTTACAGGCAGGTATTCTCCCCTGGCAGAGTGGGAACCAGGATAACCTAGATTAGGGACTTTGCCATTTCCCACTCAGGTTTAACTGGGCCTCAACTTCACAGTCCATATAGTGTTCTCTGTCACTGTCCAGCAGATTGTGGCCCAACCCAGAGCAAGCCAGTCAGGTCAGGTTACCTTTGGTCCCAGTGGCTGCTCCACAGTGCAGGGCCAGGTCCTTCAAGCTGTGAGCCTGTGCAACCCCATGTTCTTTGGCCTGGTGGTGTCCACCTGATGGGCTGCTCATCAGCACCTTGCATGAAGGTGTCCATCCGCTCTAGGCACCAGGTGTTCTCCACTGGCAACGTCTTGGTGTTGGGCCTAGGCCTGAGTCTTCTCCAGGAGTGCTGGGAGCCCCTCCTGGCATGAGCATGTTGCTAGACTGAGGCAGAAACTCCCTGCCCCTCACTTGACCAGACCCAAGTGAACCTTTTCCCAGACCTCTTGTTTCACAAAAGAGCTCTTCCTGAAGATAATTCCCTTGTTGAGCCTGTTGGAAACACTTGCTGTAGTACTAAATGCCTTCACAGCTTCCTACTCAGGGTGCTCCCGGGGGTGGGGTGGGTGTGGTTTCCGTCTATAAATGTAGGAACTTTGGAGTCCCACCAAGAACCAGTTTCCACTTTGCTCTTCTGAGTGTCTTGGGGATGACTTCATAGGATTCCAGGCGGTAAGCACAGTTTTCTGATAATCCCAAAAATAAAAGTCCTATTGAGATTGGACTACCATAGAACCTAATATTTGGTAGATACTAATTTTGAGAAAGATTGAACTAGGGTGTTAAAGCTGCAGGCTCATGTGATGGCCTAAGGATGCAGTGTCCCCTTCCCAGACTTGGACTGGGTGTGGCCTGGGACTGGGCTGGGCCATTGCATCACCCTTCACAAGGTGTGTTAATGTAGTGAAACAGATAGGAATTGGAATAGAACTGGACATGTGGGATAATGAAAGCCCTGTTGGGCCAATTCCTAGGGTGTGGCTCTGGGCAAGAGACTTGTCTCCAGACAGATTAGCCCCACCATCAATGGGGGTGACCATGAGGCTGTTGTGATTCAATAGACCATTGTACATAGAAGTTAGCCTGGCTCCAGGCATAAACAAAACACTTATCACCTTCATTGTGTTTTTAGTATTTAATTCAGAAATTGTAAAATGTATCCACACTCTTGAATCAAGTTAAAGCCTTTGTAGACACAGGTTAGGAAAGGAGCAAGTACCAGGACCAGGGAGCCTCCCAGTGTCAGAGCTGCTGCTTCAGCCCCTTGGTTGACTAATGTTTTACTGCCTAAGTATGCGCCTTCCAGTCATGGGTTTTAGTTTCCTTGCTTGTTTTTGAGCTTCCTATTAATGGAATCAGCATGTCCTGTGTGACTTGTGTCTTTCCTTCAGTGTCGCCTGCGTATGTTGCCTTCTATAAGATCAGCATACTGTAGTGGTAATGTGGGTTACAATTTTGGGGCATTATCAACATGGCCACTTTTTTTTTTTTTTTTTTTTTTTTACAGGCAGAGTGGACAGTGAGAGAGACAGAGAGAAAGGTCTTCCTTTTGCCGTTGGTTCACCCTCCAGTGGCCAACATGGCCACTTTTTGAACATTTTTGATTCTGGTGCAAAGTTTACCTCCCTGTCAGGTTTAAATTTTTTTTTTTTGGGGGGGGGGGATAAATCTTGAAAGAGTTACAGAGAGAGGTAGAGACAGGTCCTGTATCTGCTTGCTCACTCCCCAGATGGCCACAACGGCCGGAGCTGTGCTGATCCGAAGCCAGGAGCCTCCCCTGCATCCCACACGTGGGTGCGGGGGCCCAAGGACTTGGGCCATCCTCCACCACCATCCCAGGCCATAGAAGAGAGCTGATTGGAAGAGGAGCAGCTGGGACCAGAACCGGCACCCACAGGGGATGCCGGCACTCCAGGCCAGGGCGTTAACCTGCTGCGCCACAGTGCTGGCCCCATCCAGATAATGTCCTATGGTTTCACAATCCTGAAACCATACAAAACCACAGTCCTTAGCACTTCTCACTGTTCAGAACTGCTGCCTCAATAATCCAGAGTCTATCTCGAGTTTGACACCGAACTTTCTATGTTCCCGGCTTTCAGTCTGTCCCTGGCCCAGTGACACACCTACTTACTAAAACTATAAAATCTGTTTGGTTTTAGGTAGGCAAACTTCCTTGCTTTCCAGGTGAGTCTTGGCTGTTACCAATCCTTTTGCATTGTTGTATGTTTTTAAACCAACTCCTGATGGCTTAGTTCAGTCCCATTAGCAAACCTTGTGGGATTCCATTGACTGTATCATGGAGAGCAATACCATTCTCAACCTGTGAGCAACCTCCGTGTCTGTTCCCTTCTCGATTATGTCCTTCAGTAATGTTTTTAATCATGTAGCAATTTGATACATCCTTTGGTGAACTCATTCACAGGTAATGTACCCTTTTAAGCAAGACCCACAATATGAACAGCACAAACGTCCAGTGGTAAATGTCACTATCTCCAGGGAGTTTATGAGCTGGTCTGAAGAACCCATATCTCTTTTGTAAGGCAGGAGGCTGAGGTTGCTAAGTTCCATCCGTGGCAAATCAAACCTACGTACAAGACATCCTGTGCATTTAGAAGTCCTAGCCAGAATTCCCCAATTCTGCAAAGATCAAGCAAAATAGAATTCAGAATTCCACAGATATTTCTCATAAAGCACTTAACTCAGGACCAAACATTATTTTAAGCAGCAGGGACAGAGCAGTGGCTTAAGGTGGAACTTTTGACCTTGTGGCAGTTACATTTTGATTGGAGAGGCAGGTAATATTTTTCATGGAAACAAGTGAAAATGATGGGAACAGGAAGAAACCTCTTGTCTAAAGCAAGAATTGCTATAGAAAAGGGAGCCAACTGTAGAGAATCCAACAGGAGCAAACAGACTCCCTCAGAGTGCAACTGTAGTCCAGTGTCACCAAACGAAGCCTCATCAAGAGGTTCCGCCCTCCTGGGGAGCCGAGATGTACCAGAGGCTGTGGGTGCTTCCCAAGGAGGGAAGTGCAGTCCATGGGAAACTCACCTATGTGTTTATCTCTTCCCTCCTTTAGATATTTCTGGAAGTGAGTTGGGAACAAGGAAGAAGACTATAATCAGGTAGACATCTACCCCAGTTGTGAGCCCTTGCTGAAAGACATGGTGAAGGAGCACTCTCCCCGTTCTCTGGGTGGCTGGCTCAGCCCAAACTGGCCAAGCGCACCCAGAATTGCCAGAGGTGTCCACCATCACATCCCTGGGGAAAGCTGTGTGCCCCTCCTCAGCTCCTGACCCCTGCATTTCCTCCCAGTGCCCAGTGCTGATTCAGGGAGTTGTCTTCCCATTGTACCTTGCTGAAGAAAGCCACAGCCTTCCGCCCGAGAGAGCAGTCCTCCAGGCCGTCACGGCCACCCACAAGACTGCGTGCTTTCAGGCCTGCAGGACTGACGGGGCTGGGTTGACATATGCTTCAAGATCCCTTATCGAGGTTGGCTTGATACTGCTGTACAGCATTTCATATAATTCTGTTAAAGAGTTTCTACAAAACCATGTCTATTAATGCTCTCGGCAATTTAGACATGAAAATGTGACCATCACAATTTAAAAATGAGCAGATTAAGACACTTGGAAAAAAAGACACTGTTGGAAATGGGTTTGGGGAACTAGAAAAATATAAAGAAATTATAAGAACAGAGATGGTACATAGAATATACAAAAGAGAATATAACTGAAAACAGGTCTTTGTAAAAATTAAGAGTGGGAAAGTGAGAGGGAGAAGGAGGAAGGATTGGAACATGGGCGGGAGGGAGCGTTGGCGGGGGGAAGTGTCACTATGTTCCTAAATCTGTATTTATGAAATGCATGAAACTTGTATAACTTAGATTTTTTAAAATCTTAAAAAAAGATACAGAGAAGGTAAACTTAGAGGTTCTACTAATATAATTGCATTCCAGAGGGAGAGAAGAGAGAATGGGCAAACAGTGTTATCTGTGGGGAAAAGAGGCCTTCAGGAAATGGCAGCAGAAGTACTCTGCCCAGCAACCAGCACCTATAGGCTGACTAAAGAAACGCCCTCTGAGCTGATTGGCTAGAACCCCTATATAAGCTGCTGCACTAACTAAAATGAGTTTGCGAGCTGCTTGCCACCAGCTTGCTTCTGCCAACTCCGGTGTCTGTGTCATGATGCTGTGCCGTATTACCCCAGCCACCATGGGAGAACTCAAATGAGACAGCAGTTATCAACGAGATAAGGCTGGCAATTTCCTGAAATTCTCATGAATTCACAAATTACATGAAGACCAGTTTTTAAAAACCCATCCTGGGGCCGGTGCTGTGGCACAGTAGGCTAAGCCTTCACCTGCGGTGCCTGCATCCCATAAGGGCGTTGGTTCATGTCCTGGCTGCTGCTCTTCAGACCCAGCTCTCTGTGGATGGCCTGGGAGACCCAGAAGAAGCTCATGGCTTCTTTGGATTGGCCCAGCTCTGGCCATTTCGGCTATTTGGGGAGTGAACCAGTGGATGGAAGACCTTTCTGTCTCTCCCTAAGTAAGTAAAATCTTTAGAAAAACATCCTTAGTTACGCTACTAAATAATCATGGAAGCACCAAAAACCAAAGTGTGATCAAAAGCGGCCAAGGCTGAGCAGGACAGCCCACCGTTCCGAATGAACAGTGACAGACAGCAGAATCGGAGGAGGCAGGCCAAGGGGAAGCCCGGCTCTGTGATCCAGAATTAGGACAAGAGGAAGAGTTTCTCAAAAACAAATAGGGAAAAAGGAGCATGAGGCTGCAAGGAAGCTGTGGCCAAGAGTGCTAGCAGTGTGCCAGTGTCTGCTTTCCCCCCTTCCAAAGTACAGAGGCCTTGGCTTTAGACAGCATGGGCTCAAAAGCCGTGCCTCCTGTTACACTGTGGGAAAATGTCAGGTTTGGGGGCCTGAATTACTTTGGAGGGTTGCCCGTAAGTGGACTAAATCTGTAAATCTGTGACGTTCGAGAAATGGTAGAAAAAATGCAGAATGCCCTGTTGAATCTCCCTTGGCTGCTTTGGGAACTTCTGCGAGAGACAAGAACTCCAGCTGAATCTAGCCACCCTGCAAGCAGACGTGGAAGGATCCGGAATTTTGCCGAGGTAGGAGCTTCCTGTGTGTGCTGTATGTTGAGCCAAGCACTCCTGAAGGCTCACCTCAGACGGGAACTGACTCTGAAGGAGGTTGTGCTCTCACTCTGGGAGGGCAGCAGGCACTGAGGTGGCGTTAAGATAGAATAAAAGGGCTGGTGTCCCACTGCAAGAAAACATCTTGCAAAATCAGATTATAGTACCAAGGATTTGGAAAAGGAACTCTTACACTGACTGGTGGGAGTTCAAGTGGGTACATTTGGCATTATTTAGTAACACCAAAGAGACCCATGCATGCCTGCTCTAGCGGGTGTAGACAGTCCTGTTAATCAACAAACAGGAAGTGGCTCAGGGTCCATCTATGATTGAATTACTGTCTTGTATTTATATCACAGAGGGCCAGACAACAATGAAAATTAACAGTGCACAGCAATACGCAGTGATTTGCATGAATCTTACAAACCTAACTTGGGGCAAAAGAAGTGTGACAAAATTATTCCTAATATGCGATTCCATTTGTAAAGAGCCTAGCAACAAAGTTATACTCTTTAGAGATGTATTACTTGGTGGCCAGCATTACATAAATCAACAACTGTCAAACTTTTGGGTAAAACAGGCAAAATAAAAACATCCAATAAAATATATACAATGAGCAGAGGGTCTATGTGGAAGTTAGGGCGTTCCTTTGTTGATGACAAATTTCAGAAAATAAGAATGCCTCTTACACCACATGCTTATTTTGCAGCATGACACTGTCACGACTCCATGGGTGTAACCTATGTTTCCGTCCTTTTAACGTAGGTGAACTCTGTGACTCCCCCAGCTAATAAGGGACAGTGCGAGTGATGCTGTGGTTCCCAAGGATGGGGCACAAAGATGCCACCCCCTTCTCTCTGGATCACTTGGGAAGCTGCTCTTGGTACTCGGCTGTCATCCAGTGAGGAAGCCTCCAGGCACCCCGGAGGACGAGGTCCGCGTGGCCCAGCCGGACTCTCAGCCAGCAGCCAGCACTAACTTGGCAGCTGTGGGAGTGATCTGTATTCAAAGTGGATTGTCCAGTCTCGGCTTGAGTCCTCTCAGCTGACGTCATTGGAGCAGGTACAAGTCATTCCTGTCAAACTCTGCATGTTTGGAAGCAAAATAAATGACTGTTGTTGTTTGAATCAACTTAGCTTTAGGAGACTCTGTTACTGAGTAAGAGATAACAGATACAATGAGAAATTCCTACCAGCATTTTAACTAAAGTCAGAAACAAGATACAGATGCCGGATACTTTATATTATTGCAATACACTTAGCAGGCAAAGTAATTACACAAGAGTAAATAATTATATACAAAATATATAGCCAACTGACTTTTCCCCTTTGAATTTACAATAAGCATTTTCTATGGTATTATAGCTTTTATAACTATGGGATATATTAGTTAAATAATTAGCTATTAGTGACTGTAGAAGAGTTTGTTTTCCTATTTTTAGTTACTTTTTATTTGAGTTACAGAGAGGGAGAGACAGAGAGATCAATCCTCCATCCCAAATGGTCGCCAACATCTGGGGCTGGGCCAGGCCAAAGCCAGGAGCCTGGAACCCATCCAGGTCTCCTGCGTGTGCAACAGGGGTTCAAACATTTGGGCCATCTTCCACTGCCTTCCTAGGCACATTAGCAGGAAGCTGGATTGGAAGTGCAGCAGCTATGGCTCTAACCAGTACTCATATGGGATGCCAGCACTGCAGGTGGTATTTAAACCTGCTATGCCACAATGCTGGCCCCTCCTGTTTTCCATATTTTATAAAATTTCAGCTATTGTAAGCATAGCTATCGTGAGCATCCTTGAGTCAAATGGCAGCGAACACTTCAGAGCAATGGCAGTGTTGGTAGAATTGACGTACAACTTCCCAGAGTGATCACCAGCAGGGAAGTCCTTGCTGTGCGCACAGCCTCTGATTCAGGGTCACTTGTGAAACCATCAGCTCATAGTTTCTAAAACTTGCTTGGAAGTTTGGAAGATTGGAAGTGATTTTCTAAGTCAGGAAACTCCTTTTAGACACGTCAGCCCTGGGTAACCACCAAAAACTCTGGGGAAGCTCCTTGCTAGTGTGCCTGGGAAGGCAGAAGGTGGCCCAAGTCCTTGGGCCCCTGCCACCTAAGCGGGAGGGAGACCCAGCTGGAATTCTTGGCTCCTGGCTCCTGGTTTGTGGCTGTGGCCTGAAGAGATCAGCAGCAGATGGATGATCTCTCTTTCTCCCCTACTCTCTCCCTTTCCCTCTCTGTTGCTGTTTCAAATACATTTTTAAAACTCTGGGAAATACATGATTGCTGGGTGATACAGCGAAAACACAACTATTCATTTTTGGAGGGGAAATGACCCTGAGAAGGAGAAAGCTACTTGGCAGGTTTCCTATCCTTTGGTAGCCTTTGTCCTTTTGCCAGTGCACCCCTGAGGCTAACACCTGGACAGAATGTGGTGGTCTTGGATCTTGAGGAACCAGAGGTGGTCTCAGGCAATACTGGATTAAAATCACCAGTAGCCCCACTGGCCCTCAGTGGCAGTGATCTCGAACAAGGAATGAGATTCCTTTCCTGTCCGTATCCCCACACGTCCAGGCTGGTAGAGCCTGTGTGTTGAGGTATGCAGAGGACAGACTGTGGCATGCCTGACCACAGGATCCAGCACGCATCAGGCACATGGGGCATGCTTCCTTCCTTTCTCCTCTTCCTTCCCAGAAAGTGGTAATAGCGTCCTCAGAGTTCATATCCCATACCCCCAGATTCCCCTCTGTGACCTTGGGATTGTCTAGTGAAACGTAACCACGTTCCTGTCTGTGGATGCTGGCCCCAAGTTCTTAGTAAAAGGGGACACACTGAGTTGTGAGCCAAGCCTAACCTGGACAAACGCTCCTCAGGAGCTGTGCTTTGAGGAGCTGCGTAAGGCAGAGGCAGGGAGCCCTAGGCTCCCTTCTCTCCCAGGGGCTCACTAAGGGAGACAGCAAACGGGAGAATATGGGGGTGAGAGGTTGATTTTATTCCCCTTAGAACCTGAATCCTGGTTTCCCTCCCCGTACCCCAGGAAAGTCATTTCAGGGGCACTGCAGAGAGACACTGTGCAATGGATTTCCTGAGTGCAGTCAGACGTGAGAAGGCTGTTCCTAGCACCTCACCTTGATGGTTCCGCCAGCGTCATTTGGTGCCAAGGTCCTGGGGCAGCTTAGGGCACTGCAACAGCTGTGGATGAGGAAGGCAAACTGTTAGAACGTCCTCCAGGCCAGGGCGAGGGGCCAAGGGGAAGATTCTCCTATCACACTCCTAGATCCAGCATTTCCTACAGATCCCCCAGGCAATTCTGCCTCAGGGGACCTTGTGAAAAGTGTTGGGAGACACTTCTTTAGAAACCCCACTGCGCCTCCTCCACGTCTGGGTGTTCAGAGTTAGACAGGATCAGGACAGACAGAAGCCGGGAAGGAGTAGGGCTCCGATGCGAAGGTTTCAGTGTGGACCCTACCTCCCGCCATACAGCCATCGACTCACACCACGGTGGAAGCTCGGGGTTCTGCCAGGTGCCGCTCATCTCGGCTGGGTTTACAAGTCTGGGGTCAGGCAGCAGGTGTGTTGGGCTCTGGGTGACCCGCGTGGTCTCTCAGCTGGGTCTCTGGGTGCTGGACCACGGGATGGTCAGGGTTTGCTCATGTGGAGTCCGGGTTTGAGGGGCAACATGAAGCTGCTCCCGCCCCCTTTTGCTGCTGCCCCACTGGACCAAGCAAATCACTCGCCCATGCCCAGCATCCAGGTGCGAGGGTTTACCTAGGAGTGTGGATAGGGAAAGACAGGGCCAGCACCTTGCCCCAAGGCAGAAAGAATCCTAAAACAAGGGGAGCTGCTGATGCCGGGTGGGACTGGGGACTTCAGGGAGAAGGCCGGGCGAGGACCAAAGCCGCCGGGAGCGCCCGAGCTGAGCGCTGGGGGAGGCAGAGCGGCCAGGAGTCGGGGGCGTGCCGGGCCCCGATGCTCCCCAGCTTCTAAAACTGCAGCCTGTGCTCCAACAGGTCTGGAAACAGCCACAGCGAGGCCGGGAACGGCGTCCACTCCTCCAGGCTGGCCTGGGTCGCCGCGCGGCCCCGGGGCACGGGTCGCGCCCCCTGCCGGCCGGCCGCGTCCAGGCACCGCACCGGCTGGGCTCCGGCCGCCTGCAGGGGCGCCGAGGCGGGGGGCTGCGCCCGGGCGCCCTCGCCCTGGCCCTCGCTCATCAGCGCGGACGTCCGTCACCCCTCGTCGGAGCCGGCAAGAGCGCGGGCGACTGGACTCCTCCGGGTCGCCTTCAGGTACGGAGCCTCCGGGTCCCAGCCGTCCCGGGGGAGCCGCCCCGTGCGCGCGCGGTGACGTCGGTGACCCCCAGCCTCGACCTGTCAACTCCCAACTGCCGCCAACCGCCGCCCGCGAACGCGCCCTGCACGGCCTCCCCGCGGTGCCCCTCGCCGCTGCTGGTGGAGGCTGGCGCGCGGAGGGCTGCCGGGAGGAAGCCGTGTGGAGGGTGGTGGAGGCTGAGGGCCGCCCGGACGTGCAGTCCTGGAGCGGAGCCCGGGACGGGAGGGAGGTGACCAGGCAGCTTGCACAGTGACCCCCCCAAAGCTCCGACGAGCTCAGGAGCCAGTGTGCTTCCATTGCTTTGCTACCTGGGCCAGTCCCGAGTTGAGTTGAGACAGAGGGTTCCCGTGTGGAGAGGCGGGATTGAGGCTCACAACAAAATGGCAGGAAGGACTCGCAGAGCCTGGAGGGGGGAGCCGACGCCAGTCAGGCGGTAGGGTGGGAAATGTGCAAGGCGGCTGAAATAAGGCGAGCCAGGGGCGACGGAGCCCCCTCTGGGCCTGCTGCGCATTGATCGAGTTCAGTGGTTTCCTCCTCCTCAGCAGTCTTCTCCCGCTCTATGAGTCTCTTAAGGGTCACAAAGGGATTTCGGCTGGTTTTTTTTGTTTTGAACAAATGCTCTAATCAAGCCAGAGGCAATGGTGTGGGGGGTGGGGGTCGGGACTGAGTTCCCGAGGTTTCCAGGCCCTGATGAAAGGAGCTGGCATTGCCATCACCTGTGTGTGATGGAGGCGGCGCCATGGCCAGGTTCCCCTCTGGAAACAGTGCAAACCCACGTGGGGCTGGAAGTGGCCAGGAGAATGTGTAGGTCGACCCAGGGGGGAAGGGATGATGTCCAAGCTTAGGTGGTGGCCCCTCGGGTAGAGAATTGTGGAATTAAAAAAAACTTTTTTTTCTTTTGAGAGATTGAGGGAGGAGGGAGTGGGACAGGTGGGGGGGGGGGGGGGAGGAGAGGGAGAGAAAACTGCCATCTGCTGATTGACTCCGATGGCCTACAATGACCCGGCCTGGGAGCTGAGAACTGAATCCGGTCCTCCCACCGGGGTGGCAGGGACTCAGCTACTTGAAGTCATCAGCTGCTTTCTCGCAGGGTCTGCATTGGCCGGAGCTGGAACTGGGAGCCGGTACGAGGAAGTGAACCCAGGCCTTCCAGCATGGGACATGGGCAGATCAGATGCCTGCCTCATGGCCTTTTTTTCTATAAAAAAGAACATAACTCCCAGACCATTCAGGACAGTGGGCTCAGGGCCAAGGGTGAAGGTGGCTGAGTTTAGCAGGTGGCATTGCCCCTGCCCCTGCGATGGGAGCACAGGAACAGGGGGAGGCAAAAGGACTGGGGGAAAGGAGCAGCATGCTCAATCCTGGAGGTGTTGAGTTTGTAAAGAGAGGTGGCCTGGGCCTGCGCCAAATTCATTAGGTGTCCACTGTGTGGCCCTGAGGTCGAGAGGTGGCAGCATGAGACAGGTCTGAGACAGAACGAGACAGGCTCGGTTTGTCAACATGCAAGGTGCCTTCAGAACGTTCATGGGAAACACATGGTTGGAAGAAACTGTGCATGCATTTCAGATTTTTTTTTGCACCAAAATAAACTCATACCAATTGTGATAACATGTCCAAACAGGATCTAGTTTGAGGCACTATGAAGGCAGCATCAGACATCAATTCGAAAAGAGCCCTTATAATAGCAACATGAATTCTGCTGAAATTGAAAAAAAAAACATCGAATCTATGGTCAGTTTTGGGTAGAAAAATGGCAAAATGATTGATGCATTACAGAAGGTTTATAGGGGTGATGTCCCGAAGAAATCAGCAGTATACAAACGGATAACTCATTTTAAGAAGGGGCAGGATAGTGTTAAATCCTTCTGTGGTAGACCATCCGCATACATTTTCCAAGGGAAAAATCTTGATTCTGTGAAGAGTTCTCACAGTTCACAGCATAAATAGCCAACACCATAGACATCTTAGTTGGTTCTGTTTATAAACAATTGATTGAAAAAGTGGAGCAAATTCTGTGTTTGATGGGTGCCAAAACTATTGTGGCCAGACTAGCTGAAGACAAGAGCAGTGCTTTCAATGGGGATTTTTTTTTTTTTAAAGGTCCATTTATTTATTTGAGAGGCAGAGTTACAGAGGGAGAGGGAGAGGCAGAGAGCGGTCTTCCATTCGCTGGTGCACTCCCCAAATGGCCACAACAGCTGGAGCTGGGCCAGTTTGAAGCCAGGAGCCTGGGGCTTCTTTCAGGTCTCTCATGGGGGTATAGGGGCCCAAACTTGGACCATTTCCACTGCCTTCTCAGGCCATTAGCAGAGAGCTAGATTGGAAGAACTGCTGGGACATAAAGCATAGCCCATATGTGATGTCAGTGCTGCAGGTGAAGGTTTAGCCTACTATGCCACAGTGCTGGCCCCTCAATGGAGGTTTTAAATAAGTGGGATCAAGGGCCTAAAGTATTTCTCCCAAGAATTGCAACAACAGGCAAATTGTGACTTTCCCTAAAGACTGAGCAATCCAAGCAATAGCTACCAAGAGGTAGAAGTGGTCCTGTCTAAGCCAAAGTGGACCCACCATTGGTCAAAAGCAAAGGTCATGGCAATAGGGTTTTTCTTTTTTTTTAAGATTTATTTACTTGAAAGACAGAGTGATTGAGAGAGAGGGACAGACAGATCTTCCATCTGCTGATTTGCTCCCCAAATTCCTACAAGAGCTGGGGCTGGGCCAGGCCGAAGTCAGGAAGCCAGAAAGTCCCTCTGGAACTCCCATGTCGAGTAGAAACTAAGTACTTGGGCCATGATCTGCTGACTCTCAGGTGCATTGGCAGGAAGCTGGATCGGAAGTGAGATTGCCAGGACTTGATCCAGGCACTCGTGTGTGGGATGCAGGTGTCCCCAAGTGACAACTTAACCTACTTGTCCCACAATGACAGTCGTGCCCCCCCCAGCCCACCCCCTCCCCTGACTGATGCTTGAGCCATTTTACTTGTTGACTTTCTGGAAGGCTAAAGATTCTGAGAGTGTTTTGAGAACATTAGCCCGTTAGATGAAAAATGCCTGGCCGGGCTTGGATGGCGCGTGCTACACCAGCGTGACAATGCTCCTGCCCGTCCCTCTCATCAAATGGGCACTTTCCTGAGAGTTTCAGTCGGAAATCATTAGGCATCCACCTTACAGTTCTTATTTAGTTCCTTCTGACTTTTCATTTCCTAATTTTAAAAAATCTTTAGAGGTAAATTTTGTTGTCCCATTTGTGCATGCAAACTCTCCTTAGGCTCTACTGTTTCTGGGGGGCCCAAGCAGGGCCCCAAGTTGTTTCTGGGGGCCCCAAGAAGGGCCCCAAGTGTCACATAGAAAATGCAACTTGGGGCAGGCAGAGCCTGGAAGGGTGACAGATCCCCCACCCCCACCCCAAGTCAACCTGCCAGATGTGGTTAGTAAGGTGGGACAGCAGCAGAGCTGAGGCCGGGAAGTGGCTCGTCCTTTTCCTCCTCTGTGCTAGGTTCTATGAACAGGCATGGCCCCGCCTCACTCCCAGGTACCCTCTCCCAGGCCACCTGCCCGATCGCTACCCAGCTTGGCCAGCTCCTCATGCAGGCCTGAATGGACAGGCTCCCAGGCTTGGGACTTTTCTTTCTACTGTATTTTGATTTACTTGGCTTTAAAAAGACACATCATGCTTTCAGAGGCCATTTTCCTGCAATGATTGGCTAGCGCTGTGAGCTTCCTTAAGGTCTGCTTTTACTGTCTGGAATTGAAACCTGGAGTTAAAAGTTGGCAACGCTGCCATCCTCTCCACTGGGATTTTGGAGACCACTACAAAAGGCTGGGGTTTTTTAAACTCTCCAGACAGGGCACAGAAAGGGAAACAGGGTGATCTGCATGGTTCTCACAGTGCTGGAACCCTCCTCCTGCCCTTCCCCAAGCAGGCCTTGCGTGCCAGCTCACTCTCCAGCTGTGCTCCTAAGTTAGGAAAACCTTCCAGCTGAGCTGATATTGAACGGTGCCCCCCCCCCCCCAACTGTCTTCTGTGCTCGCTTAGAGGCTTCTGGCCTCAGATTAGCTGAGCTCACGTCCGATATGGACATGGACGTGGCAGGGGTCCCCTCTACCACTGCGTGGAGCACCGCTGTGTGGGAGTAGAGGGGAAGGAGATGCTGCCATGTTCCCTAAGGCCCAGCTCCTGGTGTTGCTCCAAGGGCTCTGGGAGAGAGGGGACAGCAGCTGCCAGGCCTCGGGATCCTTTCTCAAGCCTTAAAGTTTCTAGGTAGGGAAGAGACCCGTCCCCCTCCCCACTGTGCCCCTCCCCACCCGTGCTGCCAGGGCTGAGGCTTCAGTTCCTGTTTTCCTCTCTTGGGAGGTGTTTAGCTCTAGGGGTGGGTGGGAGTGTTGATCAAAGCAGAGCCCCTTCTGCAGGAAGGCACGATGATATTCCTGGGATGCTGGCTTCCTGCTGGGAGGCTCAAGGCTGTGGGGAAGGGCTGGGAGGTGAGCTAGGAGGGGAGCTGGATCCCTTGGCTGGGGGAGATACTCTTGGGAAATCTCAGCAGGGTAGGGGGCTCTGATATTCTTCCTGTTCCGGCTGTGGCTGCTCTGGACCCCTCTTGATCCCTAGCCCCACCTAAATCCTCCTCTTAGCTGCTGTTTCCCATGTGACATTCTAGATTGTTCCTGTCCCACCCAAGAAGCCTCCTCCTGGCCCTGGCTGGGGAATTAGTGCAAAGGGCATGATGCCAGGGCAGCATAGGAAGTACAGGAAGTTCTGGAAGATGTGCTGTCATCACGTGTGTCAGTGAGAGGCGGAGGGGAGACGCGGGCAGTGCAGACGGTGACCGCTCGGGAGGACGCTGAGGAGCACCTGCTCCTCTCAGCTGGGGCACTGATCCAGATGACCCGGAAGGCCTGGTGTGGAGGGTGGTGGCAGCGGTTGATGAGAAGTGTGGGAGCCTCAGCTCCAGCCCCAGCCAGGCTGGCTGCTTGTATGGAATGAGGAGCTTATGGGCCCAGTGTTGGCATCTTGAGGACAGGCAGGATCCTGGACCTTCCTCTGGGGCTCCTGGTGGAAGCAGCAGGTGTGTTGGGGAAGATGTCTGTCTGGAGGGCTGAGATTCGTCTTTCGTTCCTCCATTTACCCACAGAAGCACCTGCAGGGATGATGGAGGAACAAGTGCATCTCCCAGGCCTCCGTGCGTAGGGGTGGAGGCCTCCACAGGGAACCCCCCGTGGCACAGCACAGGGAGATCTCCCTGACACTTCAGAAAGCCTCTCGGGCCGAGAGCTGACCAGTCTCCAGGCAGCAGAAGATTTCTGGGGCGAATTCACTGAATTGCAAAGGTCTAAGAAGGCCAATCCGTATACCTTGTTACTTCGTAGTACCTGGTATATCCTGATGTAGTTTAAGTATATATATTGTTACCAGTTGTGGAGGGGAGCACAGTGCAAGCAGCCAGTCTTCTCGTGGGTTCTTTTCCTCAGCTTAGTGTACAAATAAAAAGCCGGGAAACACTTTGCAAAGAGGCAGACATTTTTATTTGACAGAAAAGCAACTTTTATTTGATTGGCAAGCAACAGATAAAGCTTAGATTGGCAAGTTGGCAGGTAAAATCTGGTTTGAAAGGAGAGCAGGTGGAGTGACCAAGCAGGACACTGGCTTTGAGGAGATGTTTAAGGCATTGCTGTCTGTTCACTGAGTCATCCTACTTGGGGTACCCACTGGATGGGGGGGTTCACATACGTGTGCATATACATATGTATGTATGTATATGTTTGGCTTGGAGCTCATGGAAATAGCAGGGGTCTCCTGGAGCCGGCCTGTCTCCTCAGGGACTCAGCCCCCTCTGCCAGCTCTGGGTGAAAGATTGCACCCAACCTGGAGGTGTGATTCAAAGCCGCAAGGCTACACATGCAGCACAAGAAGCTATAGCAGTGGGGCAGATGCCACTCGGTCTGGGGACAGGCTTTCTAGCCACAGCCAACAGCTTGCTTGTGAAGGACATTCTACTCGTGTCTGAGGGGCCCACTGCCCCCCAGCCCCACTGGATGGCCTCATACACACACACATTTGATATATGTTCATATACTTACACAATTTCCTGAAATAATACTGTGTGAACTGTTCTCTGGTATTTCCTGTCTCCTTGATGTTAGAGTTCTCATTTTCTTTTAAAGATTTATTTTATTTATTTGAAGGAATTAGAGAGAGAGGTAGAGACAGAAGTCTTCCATCCGCTAGCGCGCTTTCAATGGCCGCAGCAGCCAGAGATGTGCAGATCCAAAGCCGAGTCTCCCATGTGGGTGCAGGGGCCTGAGGACTTGGACCATCTTCTACTGCTTTTCCAGGCCATAGCAGAGAGCTGGATCAGAAGTGGAGCAGCCGGGACACAAACCGGTGTCCATCTGGGATGACAGCACTGCAGACCAAAGCTTTAACCCACTGTGCCACAGCACTGGCCCCAGAGTTCTCATTCTTAATAAGTTTAGTTGACTTAATTGTTTGGCCACCTAAGAAGTACATCCCTTTGAAATATAAGTTGTTTAAATTTTCTTTTTTTTTAAATATTTACTGTGATATAATTCATATACCATATAATTTATCATCTGGAGTGTACAATATAATGGTTGTTAGCCATCTTTGCAATCACTTTCAGAATCCGTTCCTCACCCTCAAAGCAATGCTGGGGTCATTAGCAGTGTTTCCCTGTGCCCACATCTGGTTCCCAGCACTCGACAGCCCTTAACTGGCTTTTGATCTCTATGGATTGGCAAAATGAGGCATGCAACACGTGGTCCTTTGCAGACTGCTTTCTCCTGCTTCCTCGGCTCATCCATTTCGGAGCATTTGTCAACACTTTATTCCTTTTTATTGCTGAACAGTATTTCACTGCATGGATATACTTACTGTATGTCAAAGTCTGTTCATCAGTTCATGGATATTTGGGTGGTCTCTTCTTTTTTGGGTGTTGTGAACGATGCTGCTATGAATATTCACTTGCAAGTGTTCGTGTGGACGTCTCTTTCCCTTTCTTTGGCAAATCTGCCTAGGAGTCGAATTGCTAGATCATGTGGTAACTCTGGAACTATCAGACTGTTTTCCAAAGTGGCTGCACCGTTCTACCTTCGCATCAGCATATACCGTATGCATATACCAGCAGTATAGGAGGGTTCTGCCTTCTCCACACTCTCACCAATCTTTTTGGCCATCTTTTATTTAAAAAATTAACTTCTCTGAGAGGCTGAGAGACAGAGATCTTCCATCTGCCAGTTTACTCCCCAAATGCCGACAACAACCAGGGCTGGGCCAGGCTCAGGCTGGGGCCTGAGAACTCCATCCAGGTCTCTGATGTTATTGGTAGGGACCTAATCCTTGGAATCATCACCTGCTGCCTCCCAGGGTACACATTAGTTGGGTGCTAGAATGGGGAGCTGAGGCCAGGCACTCCGGAAGGGGATGCAGATATCCCAAGCAGCGTGTAAGTCCTCCACCAGGCACCTAACCCAGCATACTTTTGACAGGTCCTGGTGCACATATGTTTTCTCCTAAGTTTTTCTTTTAGATTAAAAAAAATCTATTTGCAAAGCAGAGTGATAGGGGAAGTGGGGAAGGAGAGCAAGCGAGCGAGTGGGAGAGGGAGAGGGAGAAGAAGAGGGGGAGAGGGAGAGAGAAAGAGAGAGAGAGATCGAGAGAGATCTCTTCCATCTGCTGATTCACTCTCCAAATGCCTGCATCCACCAGGCCTGGGCCAGGCTGCAGTCAGGAGCCTGGAGCTCCATGTAGTTCTCCCACATAGGCAGAAGGAACCTAAGTACTTGGACCATCATCTGCTGCCTTCCCAGGTGTGTTAGCAAGGTGCTGGATTAGAAGCAGAGAAGGTGGAGTTGGAGTTGGCTCTCTGATATGGGATGTGGATGTCCTAAGCAGTGGCTTAACCCACTGCATCACAATGCCTGCTTCTAATAAGAAGATTTATGCTAAGGAATTGGCTCATGTGGAGGTGCAGATCTAAACTCTGCAGGTTTACCAGGGTGGAGACCTAGGGAAGAGTTGAGATCTGGCTGCAATGGTAGGGTGAAGTTCTTTTCTCTTTGCCCAGAAACTTTTTATTTTTTTTAAGCATTTATGTGTTTATTTGAAAGGCAGAGGCAGAGAGAGTAGTCTTCCACCTGCTGGTTCACTCCCAGATGGCTGCAAGTTGTGCCGATCTGAAGCCAAGAGCCTGAGTTTCTTCCAGTTCTCCCACACGAGTGCAGGGGCCCAAGGACTTGGGCCATCTTCTTCTGCTTCTTCCTTAGCTGAGAGCTGAATCAGAAATGGAGCACCTGGGACTTGAACCGGCACCCATATGGGATGCTGGTACTGCAGGCAGCAGCTTCACCTGCTGTGCCACAGCGCCAGCCCCTGGACAGCAACTTTGAAATGGTTTCTAGCAACAGATCTTTTGCAAAGATGTAAAGAGTGCATCCCCCAGCTGGGAGCAGAGATTAATGAAGTCAAAAGTACTCCTCTCACTTTCTTTTCCACCTAGAAGACAGCGCACATGCTAGCTAACTACAGCACGGTCACACAGGAGCAGCTCTCCTGTCTTTGCTGCTGGAGGAGTGGGGATGGAGTGGCTCTTCCGCCTTCACCCTTTGAATGCTCAAAGGTTTCTGTGCTCCATTGCCCACTGGTCCCCTCATCTTCCCTCCTCCCTTTCTTTCTCTCCCTGAAGTTTCCTCCCATTACGCTTGCACTGAAAGAAACCCTAGCTGTGTTTATGTTCTACACATTTTCAAAAGTCATGCTTGTACGTCTTCCACAAGTACTTTTGGACCTCAGCAAAGTGGCTTTCAGAATCTTTAGGTTTAATTGAAAAAACTGTAGGGACTAAGAGCTCTTAATTTCAATTACAGTGCCTCTGCCAGTCAGACTTGGTTCCGTGCATGAGATTGAGATTCTTGGTTTGATTGATGTGTGGGTCAGTCTCTGTGCCTCAGTTTCCTCATTTGTGGAAGGATGACAGTGGGGTTCTCTGTCTCGTGGGGTTCTTAGGAAGTCAACTCAGGGAATCCAAATTGCACTTACAGCAGAGTTAAGTGGCATTTAGTTAAAACTTGACCTTCAAAAATTTTATTTGAGAGAGAGAGATCTCCCATGTGCTGATTCACTCCCCAGATGACCTCGACAGCTGGGTCGGGCCCAAGCCAAGAGCCTGGAACTCAATCCACGTCTCCCTTGTGGGGGGTGGGGACCCAAGTATTTGAGTCATCACCTGTCTTCTGTGGTGTATATCAGCAGGAAGCTGAAATTGGAGGTGGAGCCAAGACTCAAACCGAGGTGTTCCCAGGCACTCTGATATGGGATATGGGCATCTTAACGTGAGGCCAAATGCCTGGCCAAGACTTCACCGGTGGGCGTGAACTTCAAACGCAGTCCCTATCTGACAGACTTTTCCCAATTTTTCCTTTTTTTAAACTCTCTTCCCCTAGGCTAGAGCAGTAAGCTCCCTCCCTCTTCCGCCATCCTCCCAGACTTCCCTCACACACTTTGTGATTCAGGGAAAGGAAGAGAATGGGAAAGTGCTTTTGCCACACTCAGGCTTGGTTTACTGGGAGGTCTATGGTCTGACTAAACCGCTTCCTGCCCGAGGAACATCAAATCAGAGATTTGTGAAAGCCTCTTGGGCTGTGACCTGTGCATCACAAGAGAGTTGGCATAGCTGTCCTCTCTCTCTCTCTCTTTTTTTAAGATTTACTTATTTGAAAGACAGAAAGAGAATGAGCCCTCCCCACCCCCCACCCCTCTTTTATCCACTGATCATTCCCTAAATGGGCACAATGGCTGGGGCTGGGCCAGGCTGAAGCCAGGAACCAGTAACTTTATCCGGGTCTCCCATGTACACTTGGGCCATCTTCACTGCTCTCCTAGGCGCCTTAGCAGGGAGCTGGATCAGAAAGTGGAGCAGCCAGAACTTGAATGATGCTCATATGGAATGCTGATGTTGCAGGCAGCGGCTTCGCCCACTGCACCATGCCAGCTCAGAGCATTTTGTTTTGAAAAGGAGTTCATTTTCTAAGCAGTTCTGTCATGGTTTCTATGACCCAGAAGCATCTGCATTGCCTGAATCAGTTTGATTTTTAATCTTTTAAAAAAAATGTAGATAGAAATCTCCCATCTACTGATTCACTCCCCATATGCCTAAAATAGCTGGGACTGGGCCAATGCTAAGTCTGGGAGCCTGGAACTCAATTCAGGTCTCACATGTGGGTGGCAGGGACCCAACTATTTGAGCCATTGTCTGCTGCTTCCCAGGGTGCAGATCAGCAGGAACCTGGGATTGGAGGCAGAGTCAGCCCTCTGATATATATGGGAGGTGGGAATTGGCATATTAACCACTACACCAAATGCCCACCCTGTTCCGTTGGTTTTGAATTCTTACTTATTTCTTTAGAGGTGGAGTTACAGAGAGGGAGAGACAGGGAAAGGTCTTCCATCTGCTGGTTTACTCCCCAAATGGCTGCAATGGCTGGAGCTGAGCCGATATGAAGCCAGGAGCTTTTTCCAGGTCTCCCACCAGAGGCCCTAGCACTTGGGCCATCTTCTGCTTTCTCAGGCCATTAGCAGAGAGCAGGATCAGAAGAGGAGCAGCTGGGACACAAACCGGTGCCCATATAGAGGATGCCAGAGCCATGGAGGCCTAGTCCACTGCGCTGCTGCGCCAGCCGTCAGTTTTAAACTCTTAACTTCAGCAGATGATGTCAGCTGGTTTCACAGCCACATATGAAATGCTGTAAGACAGCCCTTCGCACTTCCTCTTGAGAACACCACCCTTTCCTCACTGCTCACATTGCGGCCCGCCTCTCCAGAACCCATGGTCCATTCGTGCAGAGGCTGATCCTGGCCTCCCCACTCGCCTTGCTCTGTGGGTCTCCCTGGGCCAGTGCTGCACCATTCTATTTAGTAGAACTCTTACAGTTTCTACTGTGGCAAGGGGTAGGGCAAGTTTTCAGCCTGTGAATTTTGGTTAGAGAAAAGCAGATCATCTCTCGCAGGGCTTGTGTTGGGATGTACCAAAGGCGGCATTGATCAGAGCCGGTGGTGTTGGGGACGTGTATGCTTGGAGACTTGGAAGTCCCGCAAGGTCCGGTCACCAAGGCAAAGCCACAGCTATGGTGAGGGGCACTGTATGCAGTGTTGGTTGGGGGGCTGTGGTACGAAGGGAGGCTGTGAGGTGGAAACAGGACTGTGTGCTCTCTGCCCTCCTTTTTAAGGTCTGTATTGTTTTAGACCTGGGGAACCCCTGGTGTTTTCCCCGGTCCTTCCTGCTGCTCCTCGGACTGGTTTTACCTATCAGGTTTCAGCATCAGGCAGCTGAGAGACTACTCACATTTAGAAAAATAATCAGTAAAATAGAAGGGTTTTGAGATGATCACTTTATGCACCATGAAGACACAGAACTTACAAGGTCAGAGCAGAATTCTCTGGTCTGCATCACAGAAACACCTGTTATTCTCTACTTTCTAATTAATACAAGAAAATGGTGCTCCACTATGGAGTGGACCCTGAATCGTTGTTCAAATCAATTCAAAGTGCCCAACTATTATCTTTAGAGTGAAAGAGAATAGGATTGTTGACAATAAAACAGAAAATACCAGAAAAATGCCAGAAAACCAATAGAAAATACCAGAAACTGCCTCCTCACAAAATTGAGCAATGTTTAGTGAAATAATATTTCAGTTACTTATAGCCTGAACTAATTTGAAATGCCAAATCCATATTGTAGCCTGGGTCTTGTCAAAGTTAGATGTCTGAATACAGAACTCTCTCTTTTTTAAATATTTATTTATTTATTTATTTGAAAGTCAGAGTTACAGAGAAAGAGGAGAGGCAGAGAGAGAGAGAAAGGTCTTCCATCTGCTAGTTCACTCGCCAATTGGCTGCAATGGCTGGAGCTATGCTGATCCAAAGCCAGGAGCCAGGAGCTTCTTCCAGGTCTCCCATGCGGGTGCAGGGGCCCAAGCACTTGGGCCGTCTTCTACTGCTTTCCCAGGCTATAGCAGAGAGCTGGATCAGAAGTGGAACAGCCAGGTCTCGAACCGGCGCCCATATGGGATGCCAGGGCATTAACCCACTGTGCCACAGCACTGGCCCTATGAATACCGAACTCTTAACAATAGATCTAGGTATTCACTTGGGCTGGAGAAACTTCTAGTGTGTTGACATTGTACTCTATCCCATGGGTACCCTGGGCGGGATTGGATTATTGGGCCCTTGGAGCTCAGTATGGGTGAAAGGTGGGACCTGACACAGTGAAATCTCATGTTGGTTTTTCTCTTTTTCCCCATTATATAACGTCTCCAAGACATAGGTGGAGTAGGGAAAGGCCCGTATGCACACTTATGTGAGTAAATGAGGTTAACAGGAGAAACTTACTATTCTGTGGCATAACACAAATTGGTGGTCTCTGTCCCTCGTTCCTGGCACAGAGCTCTTAAAATCATCGGGAGTGATAAAAAGTGTCTATTGCATGCCTACAGGATGACTCTAAAGTGGGGGCCCAGTATAGCTTCAGGATGGGCACTGGCCCCCAAGAAAATCACTCAAGTGATCGGGGGTTAGAGCTTTGAACCTTACCTCCAATTCCTGACTCCTGACGTCTGGGGAGAGGAGAAAGGCGGCTGGAGGTTGAGTTCAAGCACAAGTGACCAGTGACCTAAACATTGACATCAATGTAACGAAACCTCAGCAAAAACCCTCAGGGGGTTTTGAAACGTTTCTTGGCCAGTGAACCCATTGGGAGGGTGGTGTATTCAGAAAGGGACTACACCCTCTGAGTCCTCCCCCATACCCTGCCTTTATCCTTACTTTAAAACACCCGAGAGGAGCTTTTTGGGAAAGTAGAGGTTTATTTCAGCACACACTTCAGGGTCAAGTGGCCCCATGGTCATGGATATGGAGGAGTATCCCATGGTGAGCCAGGAAGCAGAGTGCTGCTAGACTGAACTTGAACCCAAAGAATCAAACATGTTGCGTGAATTGCATGAAGGCAAGTTCTCCTTAGTCTGTAACAGCTGCCTTACCAGTGTCTTCCATTTGGGTGTTCCAGACCTGTATCGTTTATAATAAAGCAGTACTTCAAGTAGAGCATATCCTGTGTCCTGTGAGTCTTCTAGTGACTGAACTGGGATGGGTGGTCATGGGAATTCCCAGACTGGTGTTGGCTGGGTGGAAGTGTGGGTGGCCTGGGGACCCCATATGTGGCTGAAGTCTGGAGTACCCTCTGGGAGTGGGCCCTTAACTCAGGGATTTGTGCTAACTCCTGGAATTTAATGTCAGAATTGAATGTGATTATTGGACATTCAGTCAGTGTCAGAGAATTGGCGATTCGGTGGCTGTTTGGAGACAAACCTGGTCTCTGTCTACCCCCCATGAAATCTGATTCACCGGTAGCAGCTCCTGCCTATAGTTTGAGTCACTGACTCAGGATCTGTGTCTCCTTGCACAGCTGAGAATGGGACTATTCCCTGTTCCAGCTGTTCCCTTTCTGTCCCCATGAGTACAGTGGCCTCCTTCCATTCCCTTGCTTTCTGCCCACTGGTGAACAAGGGCCCATAGAGCTCTTCCCTTTCTGTGAGTGGTGGGCTGGCTCATGCAGTACACAGACCGTCTCCTTCCTGCCCCTGTTATCTTGTTGGAAGGCCCCTAGTGCCATTTGGGCAGTCTGGAGCAGCTCGTCAGCCTTTGGCCTCTGCTCCTCACTCCATCTCATCTTTCAGCTGGCCTTTTATGGCCAGGAACAAATTCTACCTGGAATGTCAGTCACTTCCTAAACAGAGACCAGAGGCATGATCATTCTAGGGTCCCTTCCCTGGGGGCTTTCTGTGTCTAACCAACCCCCAATCCCAGCCCAGAAGGTTTCTCATCCTTACTGCTTGTCCAGGACATTTCTAGCCTTTGGCCTGGAAAAAGGAGCCTTCAAGTCTCCTGGCTGCTAACAGAGACCTCCTAGGTTTTCAGTCTCATGGAAGGATTGAACCCCGGAGATGCTTCCAAATGCATTGAAAGGTTGTATTGCCGTAATTGGCATTATTTAGACCTTCATTCCTCAACCTGCCCTCATTCTGTAGTGATTTGTGTAACCGAATACATTTTTGTTTGCTTGTTTATAGAAGAATAGTTGGCTTGTATTTGCACCTCCTGGGAACTGGGATGTCACTTTAGAAAACTGGAATTTGTCAGTGGAGGAGTGAAGGGGACATTAACCCTTTGAGGAAAGTGGTTTTTCAGGGCATCTGTTCTCATTATGGAAGGCTCAGAATAGGTTCCAGGAGACCCATATAGAAGTAGGTTGGGAACCATGGCGTCTATGAAGGGCACAGCCAAGGGACGCTTCCCCAGTCCCTGGGGTATCATTATTGGGCTCGTGTCCATTTTTCTTATTCCAAGCAGTATATATTCTTGCTTTTTCTCTTAACTAGTGCAGCATTAGTGACTATTCCACATACCCTCCTTATCCTCAGTTTTGACAGTTCCGAAGTTTGGGAGACCCCCAAGACCATCCTCAGCTCTGACAACCCAGGGAAGGACTCCCGGAAGTCACTGAAGCTGTGAATCTCATGGCTACAGCTTGTTCCTGAGACAGGATACAGAACTGGGATGGGTGGTCGTGGGAATTCCCAGACTGGTGGTTGTCTGGGCAGAGAAGCCCAGAGAAGAGGCTCAGGTCAGAGTCCCCTGAGGACGGGTGTGTCCCACCGGCTCCACCCACAGAGCACAGAGGTGTGGATGACTGCCCGCTTGGCTGACTTGGTCTCCGGCTCCTCCAGACACGGAGCAGAGGCTGTGTGGCCTGGAGACCCCATCATAACTCATTAGACTCTCTGGTTTGGCACAAGGGCCCCAGATAAACAAAGACGATCTGAATTAGGCAGGCCTTTCCAAGAACTTAGAGTGCACCTCCCAGGGTCTGAGGGCAAAGGACAGATCTCTCTGTGGGTAAGGTTATTTCTTAATTACTCAGTTGTTTAGTCAGTGGTAACATTTAGATTATATTCAGTTATGCATTCTGATTTTCAAGTTCTTATTTCTGTACTCTTTGTTTTCCTTGTCTGTGATTTTCTGATTTCATTTGTTTGCAAACTTCTTGATGTGAATTACATTCTTTCATTCTTGTTCAATAGTGTGTATAATAAATTTGCTTCATTATTTTCTAAGTAATCTGCTGTTGTGGTTTGGACTTGTTCTTTGGGCAAATGCTGTTTGAGAGTGCTTTTTATTACTATAAGTATTCCTATTGGCTTTTTTTTTTTTTAATTTATTTGAAAGTCAGAGTTACACAGAGAGAGGAGAGGCAGAGAGAGAGAGAGAGAGAGAGAGAGAGAGAGAGAGAGAGAAAGGAGAGAGGTCTTCCATCTGATGGTTAAGTCCCCAGTTGGCTGCAACGGCCGAAGCTGCGCGGATCCGAAGCCAGGAGCCAGGAGCTTCCTTCAGGTCTCCCACACGGTTGTAGGGTCGCAAGGACTTGGGCCATCTTCCACTGCTTTCCTAGGCCATAGCAGAGAGCTGGATTGGAAGTGGAGCAGCTGGGACTCGAACCAACGCCCATATGGGATGCCGGCGCTTCAGGCCAGGGCATTGACCCACTGTGCCACAGTGCTGGCCCCTCTATTTGCTTTTATTTTCATTGTATTGTCAGTGTAGTCTGTATTCCTTCTGAATTTTGGAGTTGGTTGAAGTTTCCTTTGTGGTACCAAGCATGGCTGAATTTGGGAACTAGTCTATGAACATTTGAAAAAAATTGTGTTCTGTTTATCAGGAAGCAGAGTTCTGTATATGATCAATTAAGTTATTAACTGCAGTGCCTCTTCTGGATGGCAGCAGGTGACGGTTCCAGTATTTGGACCCCTGCCATCCACGTTGGAGACCTGGATGGAGTTCCTGACTCCTGGCTTCAGGCTGGCCTAACCCTGGCTGCTGTGGGCTTTTGGTAAGTAAACCAGCAGGTGGTGAATCTCTGTATTTCTCTCTCTTGGTAGCTCTGTCTTCCAAAGAAATGCAAATAGACATTGAAACTGCCTTCAGTGTGGACGTGGGATTTGGGCGGAGCTTTCCTAACTCGGAGGAGGTTGCCATTGGTGAGCTTTCTGTGCCATGCCTGAGAGGATGCAGCATGTCTGCCCAGAGATCAATGGCATGGATATACACACCCATGTTAGCAGAACCCTAGGGTCATATGAAAGGTAAGAGTAGACAGATGATGTAACTTACTGGAGACTTTCATGTAATTTTAAAAATAAATTAATGGTGGTGGGAAGGCCAGCACTATGGCAGAGTGGGTAAAGCCACTGCCTGCAGTGCCGGCATCCCGTATGGGTGCCAGTTCAAGTTCCAGCTGCTCCTGTTCTGATCCAGCTCTCTGCTGTGGCCTGGGAAAGCAGTGGAAGATGGCCCACGTCCTTGGGCCCCTGCACCCGTGTGGGAGACCTAGAAGAAGCTCCTGGCTCCTGACTTTGGATTGGCCACCAGTGAATGGAAGACTTCTCTCTCTCTGCCTCTCTGCCTTTCAAATAAATAAATTTTCTTAAAAAATTAATGAATGTGGAAGAAATACTATACATTTTAAAAGAAAAGAAGTTGAAATATGGTTAAATTAAAGGGGAAAATATTCAATAAGAACAAGGAGGATGCTCCATAAACAGAAGAGCTGACACCTGCAGAGAGATACAAAAAAGTGCAAATCTTTTATATTTTGTTTGCAAATTGGCAAATTGCATGTTTTTATGGGATATAAAATGAATGCATTTTGGAATAATGAGACCAAGTTTTGTTAACACATCCATCATCATAGATGTTGTCGGTTTTTTAGTAGAAACATTCTAAATTCGTAAAAGTGAAACCGCTGTGTGTTCCATCTGTGTTGTTGTAAATGACAGAATTTCCTTCTTTTTAAAAGGCTGAATAGTAAGAACACAAATCTTTACTCACCAGATAACAATGACATCTGCATAGATGAACTCCTGATAACACAAGGAAAAATCTAGAAGACGATAATAGCAAGACTTTAGTGTGCTTCTGGAATGCACCTCAGGAATGGAACGTACAAAAATATTGGCCTATTTGAATATATTTTGTAATTATGATATTAGGGTAGGACTCTTGGCGCAGTGGTTAAGATGCTGCTTGTCTGGAGCCGGAGCTGTGGTCAGCAGGTTAAGCCACCTCCTGCGGTACTGGAATCCCATATGGGTCTAACTCAATTTCCAGCTGCTCCACTTTCAATGCAGCTCCCTGCTGATGTGCCTGGGAAAGCAGCACAAGATGGCCTGGGTGCTTGGGCCCCTGCACTCCTGCGAGAGACTCTGATAAAGCTCCTGGCTCCTGGCCTGGTCCAGCCCTGATTGTTGTGGCCATTTGGGGAGTGAACCAGCAGAGAGAACTCTTCCCTCTCTTTGCCTCTTTCTCTCCCTCTACGTAACTCTAACTTCCAAATCTTTTTTTTTTTTTAAAGATTTATTTGAAAGGCAGAGTTACAGAAAGAGAGAGGTCTTCCATCTGCTGGCCCACTCCCCAAATGGTCGCAACTGTTGGGGCTGAGCCAGGCTAAAGGCAGGAGCCAGGAGCTTCATCTGGTACTCCTATGTGGGTGCATTGGTCCAAGGACCTGGACCATCCTCCACCTTCCCAGGTGCATCGGCAGGGAGCTATATTGGAAATGGAGCAGTTGGGACTGAAACCAGTGCCCATATGAGATGCCAGTGCTGCAGGTGGCAGCTTAACCTGCTCTACTATAACACAAGCCCCATGAACAAAGCAAAAAAACAAAAAACAAAAACCCAAAAATCAAACACGGTGCTTGCAATGTCACATTCCTTCCGGAGTGCCAGGGTTTGAGTCCCTGGGAGGGTCAAGTGTTTGAATCCCTGCCACTCATGTGGGAGACCAGGATGAATTTGTATCTCATGGCTTTTATTTGGCCTGGTCCAACCTCAGCCATTGTGGACAATGGGGGAATAAACCAGCAGTTGGGAGCTAGCTCTCTTTGTCTATTTCTCTGTCTCTCTACCTCTCAGAATTATATCTCTAAGTCTGTATTATTTCCATATAGCTATATCTGCCTCCAGTGCCACTCACTTGCCTGGAGGCAGACTGGAGCCCGAGACCTCCCCCTGTAGAGGCACAGCAAATCCCTCCCATGCACCCCACTCCCAGGCCCCGATCACACTGAGACTGTGCCTCCAGAGAGCAGCTGACAGCTGCTGGGACCAGGTCCTGAAAGAGTTCCTTCATTCAGTGTCAGGCTGCAGAGGTAAAGCGAAGGTTATCCAAGGCTGAGAAACCTCTGCCCACACTGGCTTCCCAGCCTGACCCCCACACTCGGAGCTCTCGTGTGCATGAGCACTTTAGTAGGAGCTGGTCTCTGTTTGTCTTTGGATTCTCCACGTCTCCCCCTTCTCCCCTTGCTTGTTCACCTGACTTGGGGTCCTGAAGATAATCATCACAAAGAGGAATGTAGTGATGACAAAAATGGAGGACCTACAGCTTATGAATTGTGTAACAGCATAGTAGTTAAATTTTTACTGATGTGAAAGAGAGTGCTCCAGTCCACTGGTTTATTCCTCAAATGCTCCAGGTACTTGGAGATGAACCAGAGGCCAATGCCAGGAGCTGAAACTCGGTGTGAGTCTCCCAAGTGGGTGGTGATGGCCCGAACAACTTGGCCCTTCATCTGCTGCCTCCCAGGGCACACACTAACAGGAAACTGGAGTAGAGTGGAGCTGGCCCTCAAACCCAGACACTAGGATATGGGATGTGGCATTGCAAGCAGGTTTTTTTTTTTTTAATTTTTAAAAACATTTTGTTTGAGAGGTTAAGCTACAGACAGTGAGAGGGCAAGACAGAGAGATAGGTCTTCTATCTGCTGGTCCAGTCCCCAAATGGCCGCAACAGCTGGAGCTGCGCCAATCTGAAGCTAGGAGCCAGGAGCCAGGAGCTACTTCCAGTTCTCCCATGCAGAATTGGTAAGTAATTGACTTTTAGCAATGTATAACAAATGCACATTCTATATTTTAAAAATATTTATTTGAGATAGTATTACAGAGCGAGGGAGAGAGAAAGGTCTTCCATCCTCTGGTTCACTCCCCAAGTGGCTGCAATGGCCCGAGATGAGCTTGTCCAAAGCCAGGAACCAGCTTCTTCCAGTTCTCCCACAGGGATGAAGAGGCCCAAGCAGTTGGGCCGTCTTCTACTGCTTTCCAAGGTGCATTGCCAGGGAGCTGGCTGGGAAGAGGAGCAGCTGGGACTCGAACTGGAGCACATATGGGATGCTAGTGCTGCAGGCTGTGGCTTAACCCGCTATACCACAGAACAGGCCCCACAAGCAGCATCTTAACCACAGCACTAAATGCCCTCCCCTAATGATACATTTATTTTTTATTTTTAATTTTTTGAAAAGATTATTTATTTGAAAGTCAGAGTTACACAGAAGAGAGGCAGAGAGGGAGTGGACTTCCATCTGCTGGTTCACTCCCCAAATGTCTGCAATGGCTGGAGCTGTGCCGATCCGAAGCCAGGAACCAGGAGCTTCTTCTAGGTCTCCCATGTGGGTGCAGGGGCCCAAGGACTTGAGACATCTTCTATTTTTTTTTCCCAGGCCACAGCAGGTAGCTGGATCGGAAGAGGAGCAGTTGGGACTTGAACTGGTGCCCATATGGGATGGCAGCGCTTCAGGCCAGGGTGTTAGCCCGCTGTGCTACAGTGCCAGCCCCATGATACATTGGTTGATTCAGTCATTTAGCCATAAGATGTGCGTTTGGAGCCTAGGCAGAGCCAGTCTTTGTGCTTGTTGCTGGGGTAACAGTGGCCGAAGCTCCATAATTCCAGAGAGCAGAGCTCCTCTGCTCAGTGTAGGGCCCAAACGCCCCATGAAAACCTTGGGGGATGGCGTGTTTTTCTCCGCTCATCTCTCCAGGCCTGTTTTGTGATCCTCCTATTACAAGTCTGCCCCCCAGCCCTGCGCCTCCGACCCCTACCCCGGCAGCCCTGACCACTTCCCTCCCAGGCTGGCTCAGACACCCTGGCCTCTTTCCGACAGCTTTTTGTTTGCTATCTCTTGGCATATGGCATTTTTACCATTTTCTCTGGAGAGAAAGTATTTGTGTTTGATTATCCAACCACGAAACACCGAGTGCTGATAACTCTAATATGTAGACAACAAGCTGTACAGGTATTTGTTTTAAATATGTTCCTGATACATTACACCGGTGCTGCTAGTGTTCAACAATGTGTGCCTGAATTATTTTGTGAAAAAAAAGTGACACCCCCCCCCAAAAAAAAAAAAAAAAGCAAAAAAGCAAAAGTTTAAATCCCAGGTTTCTCCTGGTTTATTCCTTAGACCTGAGGGTAGCTCAGAGAGTTATTAGACAATGAAACGGAAAGATGTCTGTTTTGGTGAAAAAATGTTGAAATTCATGCACATGAGGGATATTTAAGAAGTTAATGGAAAATGCATATCATGCAAAGTTGCATAGATTTAAACATTTTTTTGCACCAAGATAAACTTATGTTTTAATTCCATTTTCACAAGCTTAATATATTCTCAGAGCATGGGAACTAATTTGAATGGTTTTCTCAGGAAGCATAAATCCAGGCTGAAATATATTTTCCACAGCTGAAAAAGCACAAAGTAACCATAGCATTCTCTGGAATTCACAAAAAATAAGATTTGACTGAATTGGAAATACTGATATTCAATAGGTTACACTTGTTAAACAGTGAAGAGAAATAGCATCTCATTTTCTTAAAGATCCCAGGCCAGAGTAATACATCTCAACCACTGAATACCAAAGAGCTTTTACATCTTCAGTGTTTTAGAAAAACAAATATTACCAAAACCTTCTGTCCTGTCCGGTCATGACTGTTTCGAAGGAATCATTATACTTCACAAGCCAAGTAAAAACCTTAAACGCCATAAAATATTTATGAGGATAGATATTATGATTGGCAGTGTTTTTTGCAGGGGAAAAAGGGCGCATAGAGGTGGGATACCCAGCCTTGAAAACCAGAGCACAGGACTCAGTGCCAAGCTCTTATCAGGATGAAGCCGCGGTGATCCGTGCCCTCCCTCCCCTCTCTTGGCCACATGACTTGGAGATGCTCGATCTGCTGATCTATCTTTTGGCCAATTACAGATTCTGTGAGTCACTGTGCACGGCAAGCAGAAGCACTAAATCAATGCTGAAATATTTGAAAGCTGGAACACAAAGCTATTCATCAAAGTAACTGTGGAGATTCACTGTAGGTGCAGTGTAACTTGGAGCGCTAATTCGTTCCCCGGCTGTTGTCTTTGTAATTGTTGTGATCAACATTCCGGCATGACTAAATGCACACGGCAGGATCCTGCCTTGAGTTTTGCATGCTGGACTGTGGTTGGTACATCTGAAGACAGGCGGGAGTGCGCCGGCTGGTCCAGGGTGACCTCAGTCCACGGCTGTGTTTTCTTTCTTCCCTAACTCTGCCCTCTGCGAGCTTCTTCAGCAGAGAGGGCTGCTGCCTTGTACCAGAGGAGGAAGAGATGAGACTGCACTCAGATCTCCAGGAGGCTGGAAGGCAGCCCAACAGGGAAGAATGGTGCATCTGTAAACACTCCTGTGGTAAAGGACGTAAAATTTACTCCATGATGCATCTGAGTAAAGTGGCTGTACGTGGCCATGCTAATTGTATTGTGTTTCACAGTTGTAGTCCAAAGAAATATTTTTAATAATAATTTCTTATTTAAAGATTTATTTATTTGAAGGGCAGAGTGACACAGAGAGGAAGAGAGTGCAAGATCAATCTTCCATCTTCTGGTTCACTCCCCAAATGGCTGCGATGGCTGGGGCTGGGCCAGGCTGAAGCCAGGAGCCTGGAACTCCATCCAGGTCTCCCAAATGGGTGGCAGGGACCCATGTACTTGGGCCATCTTCTGTTGCTTTTGCAGGCCTGTTAGCAGGGAGCTGGATCAGAAGTGGAGCAGCCGAGACCTGATTTGTTGTTCCAATATGAGATGCTGGTGTTGCAGGTGGTGGCTTAACCATTACACCACAATGCCAGCCCCAAAGAAGTATTTTTTATAAACTTTGTATAATAATTTATATAATGAATAGCTTTAAATATTAACTTTCTAAGTTAATCAAAGAATATTTAAGTTTCCATTCATAAGAAAAGCGACCTTTACTAGTCATTTTTGTCACATAATTATAATTGGTAGGTATAGATCTTATAACTTTTAGCGGTGTGTAATAAATGTACATTCTAGTATTAATTTTTATTTTTTTGACAGGCAGAGTGGACAGTGAGAGAGAGAGATACAGAGAGAAAGGTCTTCCGTTGCCGTTGGTTCACCCTCCAATGGCCGCCGCTGACGGCGCGCTGCGGCCGGCGCACTGCGCTCATCCGATGGCAGGAGCCAGGAGCCAGGTGCTTTTCCTGGTCTCCCCATGGGGTGCAGGGCCCAAGCACCTGGGCCATCCTCCACTGCACTCCCGGGCCACAGCAGAGAGCTGGCCTGGAAGAGGGGCAACCGGGACAGAATCCGGAGCCCCGACCGGGACTAGAACCCGGTGTGCCGGCGCCGCAAGGCGGAGGATTAGCCTGTTGAGCCACGGCGCCGGCCTCTAGTATTAATTTTTAATAGCCCAGCACATGGAAGCACACTGCTTTAACTGCCTTTCAGAAAAGCCGCCTCGGGACAGGCGGTTAGACTGCTGGCTAAGGTGCTTGTGTCCACATCAGAGCACTGAGCTTCAGTTCCCAGCGCCCTCGCTGACCCCGGCTTCCCAAGAACGTGGACTCTGCGAGGCGGCGGTGATGGTTCAGGTAGCCGGCTTTCTGCCATCCATATGGGGGCCTGGATGGGGTTCCTGGCTCCTGGCTTTGGCCTGGCCCAGCTCCGCCCCAGCCGTTCTAAAAACTTGGGACTGACCTAGTGGATGGGAATTCTCATATCTGTTTCTCTCTCTCTCTTTTTTTCTCTCTCTCTCTGCCTGTCTCTCAAATTTTTTTAAAAAAATGTTCCCTTAGAAGTCTTCCTGTAGCAAATGTGATGTGACCTGTACCCCCCTCCCCCGGGTTTTGGTATGCTCCATTTTCCAAGCTGACTCTAAGTGCGGCAGGGATCTTCTTGCCTTACTCTCAGCTCCGCTCCTCCTCCGAGGTGTCCTGAGCTTTGGCCACTGTTAATGGACTTGCTAGAGCAGAAGCTGGCTAACATCTTAATTAATTTAAGGCATACAAATTTCATGTATTTCATAAATACAAATTCAGAAACAGGATTCTGCCCACCCTACCCTCCCGACCACCCACATGCCCACCCTTCTTCTTCCTCTTCTATTCCCATTCTTATTTTTTACTAAGATCTATTTTCTTTATTTAAATTTGTTTAGTTGAAGGACAGAGAGTTACAGAGAGGCAGAGGCAGAGAAGAGAGAGAGGTCTTCCATCTGCTGGTTCATTCCCCAAATGGCCACAACAGCCAGAATTGGGCTGTTCTGAAGCCAGGAGCCAAGAGCTTCTTCCAGGTCTCCCACATGGGTACAGGGGTCCAAGGACTTGGGCCATCTTCCACTGCTTTCCCAGGCCATAGCAGAGAGCTGGATCGGAAGTGGAACAGCTGAAACTTGAACCAGTGCCCATATGGGATGCTGGCACTGCAGGTGGTGCCTTTACCCACCAAGGTTAACCCTACACTAATGATAAGATTAACCCTACACTAAGTAAGGAGTTAAACAAATAGTATGAAAAACAAAAGAAAAAGAAAACTGTTCCTCAACAGTGGAGATTAGGGCTGTTCAAAGTCATCCGTCTTAAAGTGTCAGTGTCACTTCTCTAGATTGCCTTTTAAGTACTCTGTTACCGCAGATCAGGATAACATCACATTTAGTCTCCAGTTGCCACCTGGCAGCCAGGGCTGGAATCCAGGAAAACCCCATTCCGAAGACGCGTGCTGGATTCCATTCATTTCTTGCCACTGACTGGTTCTGGCCACAAGAGGGCAGTCGATCACAGTGATCGCCAGCAAACACTGGGTCAGATTTAGGATCCCGTTTCTACCCCTTGCTTTGTGACTTTGGGAAAGTTGCTGAAGATTTTTGTGTTTCAGTTTCATCATCTTTGGGAATAACAAAAATATCTACCTAATAGGAATTTTGTGGGGGGAATATATGAGATAATATAGATGAAGCACATGAAAAATACAAATCTACTCTGTCCTTTATGTGATGATTAGCCCAAAGCATCCAGTTGAAAATTTGGAATTATTCTTGTGCATACATTCTTTATGTTGATGTATCAGACCATGAACCAGGGCCGGTGTTGTGGTGCAGTGGGTAAAGCCGGCCTGTGACACCGCATCTCATATGGACACCTGTTCCAGTCTCTCTCCCTGTCTCTCCCTCTTCCTTCTGTCTTTCAAATAAAATAAACCTTTAAATAAAGACAGTGAGCCTTTTCCTGCTTTCTGATGGGCTTCCTAGAGGAAGTGTGCTCTCTGGATTTGATAGGCAGGACTAGGTGGAGATTCAGCTGTTGATGGCATGAAGTTTAGCTGTTGGAAGCTCACCGTTTGCTCCTTTCTCACCCATCATTGGTAGTATTTCTGCTTATAAAAGGTAATGATACAGAACCTCTTTCAACGTGGACTTCAAAAAGACAGGAAAACTCATGTTCTAGGCGCTTGATAGAGTATTGTGTTTTTTACATGAAGTTCAGTCTTGTGAATAGCAGTCAACCCAGAATAATTTGCTAAGAGCACTTCTCAGATTCAGAATGTGAAACTGAGGTCGGGCGGTCCTGCCCGGGTTCTCCATGAGCAGCAAGGCAAGCTGGAAGCAGGGGAGTGTGGCGGTGTGGCTGCAGGGGGTGGCCTGGCATGGGCACCATGCAGGAACCCGTGGGGGTCCTGACTAGGCGGTGATGTGAGCGAGGCAGAGGCCCGCTGCGAGACCCCCATGTGAAGGGCGCACCCTGTAGCAGCTCTAGCGAAGGGGGGCTGTGCTGGCAGAGGACAGCTCCTGGCTGAGGAGGGCAGCTGTTGTCAAGAGCAGAGGAGGGGCCTGCACCAGGCAAAGAAAGGGCATTTTGTTTGGAAAATTGTTTGCAAAAATCTGAGTAATTTGACCCCTTGGAGAATGTCACCTCTTTGCAGAGCAGAGTCACCTCTCCATGCTTGGGAATTCTCTTAATTTAGATTTATCTCAAGAAATTGAGAGTTTTATGGGGCAACCAGGGACTGCACAGCTGCATAAAGAATATTGTAATTTCTGGGCCGGCACTGTGGCACAGTGGGTTAACGCCCTGGCCTGAAGCCCTGGCATCCCATATGGGTGCCAGTTCCAGTCTTGGCTGCTTTTCTTCTGATCCAGCTCTCTGCTATGGCCTGGGAAAGCAGTGGAAGATGGCCCACGTCCTTGGGCTCCTGCACTCATGTGGGAGACCTGAAAGAATCTCCTGGCTCCTGGCTTCGGATTGGCTCAGCTGTGGCCATTGCAGCCATCTGGGGAGTGAACCAATGGATGGAAGACCTCTCTCTCTCTCTGACTCTACCTCTCTCTGTAACTCTTTCAAATAAATAAAATAAATCTTTAAAAAGGAATATTGTAATTTCAGTTTGATCCCCCCCCCCCCAGCATCCCTTTGTGTATGACTTAGTTAAGATGCTTCTGTGTCCCCTCCAAGTACCTAGGTTCGATTCCTGCTCTGGCTCCTGAGTCCAGCTTCCTCTTAATGCGCACTCTGGGAGCAGCAGGTGATGGGCCCCTGTGACCCATGTGGGAGACTCAGAAGGAATTTTTGGCCTCTGTCTTCATCCTGCCACAGACCCAGCTGTGTGGGCATTTGGGGAACGAACCAGTGAATGGACAATATCTCTCTTTGTCCCTCTGCATTTCAAATAGATATTTAAAAAATTAATGTGCTCAAGTTTTATGCCGTAAGTATTTATTACAAATTGGGATTGGTGCCTGCCATGTTGCCTGGTTGAGACAGGGGCATCTCTCGCTCCTGCAAAGTGAATTCTGCAGCGTGGCAATCCAGGGAGGGCACGGAGGCTCCAAGTGCCTGTGGTGCCCTAGGCTCCGCCTCCTCGAGCTGCCTGAGTTTCTGTCTCCATGGTTGCAAGAAAGCCACCCAAGCACCTTTTGAAATATCCCCTACGATAGGCAGGAAAAACGAGAAGGAGAAGGGTGGACAGGTGCCTGACTGCTGAGTCAGTTCCCTCAAAGCACGTTCTGACGGCCACGGCTCCTGCTTGTGCCTGCTTGGCCCCCACCACGTGCAGGGAGGGCTGGGAGGGCAGGTTCTTTTACGGTCTAAGGGCATCGGTCAGGACTAGCGGTGTTCTGAAGAAGGCGCATCAGACGGCAGTGGAGTGGCTTCTGATCCGCTGCTCCTCCCTGTGGCTGGCGTATTCCAGGGGATTTGCCCCGCTCTTCCACCTTGCATGGATCCGAGGGTTAGAAGAATTCAAAGTTACTGATTTTTCACACAGTGCTTTGAGCAAACGTAGGGCCCTTCTAAGTTGCTTTAGGGGCTCCACAGACAAACACTGGTGCAGGCATGTTGGTGTAGTGGTTGAGATGTCACTGGGACACCAGCACCCTGTGTCAGACTCCTGGTTCACATCCCCGCTCTGCGTCTGCCCCAGCTTTCTGTTAACGCGCACCCTCAGAGGCAGCAGATAGTGGCTCAAGTACTTAGGTCCCTGCCACCCGTGTGCAAGGCCCAAATGGAGTTCCTGGCTCTTGGCTTTGGCCTGGCCCCGCCCTGGTTCTTGCAGTCATTTGGGGGAGGGGGTGAACCAGTGGATGGAAGATCTCTGTCTGTCTTTGTGTCTCTCTTTCTCATTTCTTTTCAAATAAAATGAAAAAAAGTTTGTAAAAATCAGACTTGAAGGTTTATTTTAAAAAATTCTGTTAAAAGCAAAGATTTAATGTTTGGAATACTTCTGTCACTTTAGAATGTACACCAGAGATTCTTTTTTTTTTTTTAAATATTTATTTATTTTATTTGAAAGCCAGAGTTACAGAGAGGCAGAGACAGGGAGAGAGACAGAGATCTGTCTTCCATCCACTGGCTCACTCCCCAAATGGCTGCAATGACCGGAGCTGAGCTGATCTGAAGGCAGGAGCCAGGAGCTTCTTCCAGGTGTCCCACATGGGTGTGGGGGCCCAAGCACTTGGGCCATCTTCCACTGCTTTCCCAGGCCACAGCAGAGAGCTGGATGGGAAGTGGAACAGCCAGGACTCGAACCAGTGCCCATGTGGGATGCCAGCACTGCAGGCAGCGGCCTTTACACCACAGTGCTGGCTCCCAGAATGAATACTTAATATTTCCTTTTGTGAAGTAGTTAGGCCTGAGTAACTTAATAAGCGCTGATGTTCTAACAGCTTAGTAGCAGTTTGAAGAAATAATTTGTGTTGATTGGCAACAATTGTAGTATTTTTATTTTTTTCTTAAATAATCTCACTTTCTTAGCTATAAGGTGTGCACCTCTTGAGCCTTGTACAACTTCTCAGACTTTGGAATCAAATTTTCACATCCTCATGCCTACTTCCCATTCCACATTGACTTTTCTGCAGTTCTGATTATTTAAAAAACAAGCTTTGGGACTGGTGCTGTGACATAGTGGGTAAAGGCCTGCAGTGCCGGCATCCCATATGGGCACTGGTTCAAGTCCCAGCTGCTCTACTTCCAATCCAGCTCCCTGCTAATGGCCTGAGAAAGGCACTGGAGGACAGCCTGAGTGTTGGGCTCCTGCCACCTGTGTGGCAGACTTGAATGGGGCTCTTGGCTCCTGGCTTTAGCTTTGTGGTCACTTGGGAAGTGAACCAATTGGTGGAAGATCAATTTCTCTCTTTGAAACTCCGACTTTCAAATAAATTTTTTTTTAAAAAGCCATCTTCATAAAAAAATGTGACATTGTCCTTAGGACCACAGTATTATCTATAGTGAAGATAGTGAATTATCTTGAGCCAGGGTTCACACAGGGTTTTGGACAGAAATTTGCAGTATCCCATGGCACCCCTTGGAGTTTGCTGTGGTCTAGGGTGGCTTCTTGGTAGAATTTGGGAACCCTGAGTGTGACATAGTGAAGTGTTTGTGTATTATCATCCTGCATCCACTCTCTCCTTCTCTAATGGCAGTGTTACACGAAGTCGTTTAGTTAAACAGCAGAGGTATGGCTTCTGCAGAGAGACTTTTAACACAACAAGTTGGAAAAAGAACCCAGTCCCTTAATTAGAGAACACAGTGTACGTTATTCGCAGGTCACCACCAGCCGGAACACAATTGTGACTGGCCCTAGTAGAGCAGGAGATTGACGGAGATGTTGGGTGTGGAGCTGGGAACACATAGAGTCTTTGTCTGCGTGACTGGTAGTCCGGGGTCCTATTCTGCTGTTTACCATCGAACGCTGCGGACTGGGCTCCACATCTCCAAGGTCAAGGTTGGAAATTTGAAGGAGACAGATTTACACTGAAAATGAGGACTGGGGGCTGGTGCAGAGCCATGTGGGCTTGTCTCACATCTGACCAGCAAATTCATTATCATCTTCCGCTAGTTACATGGTCTTAACTGCTGTTCATAAAACAAAGCATCCATTTTCCGTGTTTATATGGGAAAAAGAAAATTGTTATAAATCTGAAGATCTTTGGCCTGCATTTTATCATTTTTAATCAAAAACAACTTTTACAGTATTTTGATACATAATTTTGTTAGGTAAACAATCATTGTCTGATTGTGACTATGATATTAAGTACATTTCAGGCCTGGAAGAATCTGTGAGTGGCGATGGAGCCACAGTCTTGTGCCTGTATTAAAACCTCTACATATTTACAGTTTAAAATGGTGAACTCTGTGGCATGAAAATCATATGTCAATAAAAACAATCACTCTGTCCATTGGGTGAAATGATAGACTACCAAACACACACTTACTTTATGTATTCTCTCTTCTAAAACATTGCTATCATTATAGGAGTAAAACATTTTTAAAAGATAAAGGATTTAAAAGATTTTACTTCCTAAGGACAGCAAAGCATTTTTGAAAAAAAAAAAAAAAAGGTTTAAACCCCAGCGACAGGGAGATACCTAAAGACAAAAGATTATAACAGAATTCTAGGAGACAGAAAGTAGATGGAGGTTGGCAACCGACTTAGAGTGGAGGAAGCACCAAATTAGGTGCTTGCAGGTGAGACATCAGAGCAAAGCATGTGGAAACATCTGTTAGGATACAGCCCGAGGCACTAGGTGCAATGGGAAGCCAGGGTAAGGTGTGGAGAAGCTGCCAATATGAAAGGGTTCCCAGGCTCACTGCCCTAACTTGCTATGGAGAAATATCCAGACTTAGGAACATGGAAAAGCAAGTTCACATACTCATCTGGGTGGCGCAGGTTCCTTGTCTAGTCTTATCACAGAATACCAACAGTAAGGTATTCTCTGAAGAAGCTCAGTGACCCTTGAAAATCCCTCTGGAGCTGTATATCTTGAAGTCTGCCAATGTGAAGGCCAGCACGGCTGCTCACTGAGACCCCACCAGTGGGCTCCGTGCTCGTACTTGGAGCATCCAGTTACCTCTTGTGGACAGTAGTGGACAATGAAAGATCGATAGACAAAGGGGAAAGGTTTCAATAAGAAGGAAAAATGAAAACAAGTAACTAGGATGAAGGATGCTGGAGTAAGCAAACCAATGTAATGCGAGGAGCAAAACTTACAAGGAAGCAGACAAACAAGTCCAAAACAAGCAGATATCCCCCAGCGTCATAAATGACTGTTTTTCTAGGTTTGGGGGAGCTGCTTTGTGCTTTGAAAAAGGGAAAGTCAGCAAATAACAGTAAGGTGTTGGAATTTTCAAAATGAAATTCAGAATTCAACAGAAGGGGTACAGTGAATAAAATCAGAAAACTTTGTGAAAAATAAAAAAAAATCAAAGAGTAGGCAACTGGAAAGAACAGAATTAGGAACAGTTTAGAGGATCTGCTGAGATGATTCAACAGCCAAATAGTAGAAAATTCAGAAAGAAGAAAGAAAACGGAGAGGAATAAATTAATAAAGAGCCAAAAGAAAAAAGAAAGAGAAAACTTCAGAATGAAATGTGATGAATTTCCAGATGAAAATAGTCCACCAAGTGGGGATGAAAAGAGACTCAAATAGAATCGTAACATGGTGAAGTTTTAGAGCAGTTGGAATTAGAATAAGATCCTGAACTTCAGGAATTCAGAAAAAAAAATTACAATCTGAATCTGAAACATCTGGACTTCTCCCAAAAGTCCTAGAGGAAAACTGCAGAGAAGGAGATGTGTCCGTAATTCTGAGTATATGGAGTTCTGTGCCTCACCAGGCACACAAGTGTGAGGGCAGGGAAAGCCGTTTTCAGGTATGCAAGCACTTGGAAAAAATCCACTTTGAATATAACTTCTTGAGAAAGGTGTATTGAAGGGTGTGTCTCAGGAAAATGAGGGGGGAAACTAAAGATGATAACAGTATGGTATCCAGGCCAAGCTCACCTATTACAGTAAAGTTTGAGTTTGAGTCTTGTCTCTTTTCTTCAACTTTTGGGGAGTGAACCAGTGGATGGGAGCTCTGTTGACTGTCTTTGTCTGTCTGTCTGTCTCTCTCTCTCTCTCTAACTCTCTGCCTGTCAAATAAATAAATAAAATATTCCAGAAAGTTACGCATGGTTATCTCTGGTGAGTAGAATGATGGAATGGGTTGAGGTGACATAAGGGGTTATTGTTCTAAAACATAAGCTTTTTACTAATGAAAAACTTTGCACAAGCATTATTTCTGGTTTTTGTTTGTTTGTTTTCTGACAGGCAGAGGGGACAGTGAGAGAGAGAGACAGAGAGAAAGGTCTTCCTTTGCCGTTGGTTCACCCTCCAATGGCCGCGGCGGCCCATGCGCTGCGGCCGCCGCACCGCACTGATCCGATGGCAGGAGCCAGGTACTAGGTGCTTCTCCTGGTCTCCCATGGGGTGCAGGGCCCAAGCACTTGGGCCATCCTCCACTGCACTCCCGGGCCACAGCAGAGAGCTGGCCTGGAAGAGGGGCGACCGGGACAGAATCCGGCGCCCCGACCGGGACTAGAACCCGGTGTGCCGGCGCTGCAGGCGGAGGATTAGCCTAGTGAGCTGTGGCGCCGGCCACAAGCATTATTTCAATAAGTAGGGAAACTAATGTAGTACTTATTGGCACCTTGGTGTATTAATTTGTTTGGGATTTCATAGCAAAGTTCCACAAACTGGCTGGCTTAAACAACACAAATGTATTGCTTTTGAAGCTACAAGTCCGACCAAGGAACTGGCGGGATTGCTACCTTCTGAGGGCTGTGGGTGAAGGGATTGCCCCAAGGCCTCTCTCCGTGGTTTGTAGATGGCTACGTTCTCTCTTTTTGTGTCCAGATTGCTCCTTTTTGCCAAGACACTACACATACTGGATTAGTGACCTCATTGTAACTTGATTGCCCTCTATAGACTATCTTCAAGCAGTGGCACCCATAGATGTCCTAGAGGCTAGGTCTTCCCCATAGGGTTTGGAGGAGGGCAAAGGAGCACAGTTCACTCGCTAACATGTGAGTCTGCGTGGATGGCTGGGAGGTCCAGCTGTGTGCGGAATGCCGGCTGTCATCTAAGAGGAGTGTCCCTGACTCAGAAGTGGCCGCCTCGGCAATCTTTCTGGGACTGGAAGTGCTGTGGCGTGGAGGCAGGCACCAACATTTAACTAGGAATAAAACGGAGATGACATAATGAGCATTTGTGAGACCTCCTTACGCCGGTTGCATAAAATAGGCATCATCCCAAATAGGTTTCATGGAGGAGACTCTGCAGGGACGGGCATTTATCCTAGTGGGTAAAGGCCTTCGCCCATGGAGGAGTGCCTGGGTTGGATTCCAGGCTCCAGGTCTTGACTCCAGCTCCCCGTCATTGCAGAGTCGAGGAAGTCTAGTAGCTGAGTGTGGGAGACCTGGGTTGAGACATTAGGGGAGTGAGCTGGTGGCTGGGAGCTCTCTCTCTCTCCCACCCCCTTCCCCAAATAGATGCAATTTGGAAAAATATTGTTTTTCTTTAAAATAATTTTGTTTCACAGAAGTTTGCCTTTAAGGGTCCTTGTTGGAAAGGTTTGAGAAGCAGAGGGGTTCTTTAGTGAACACGGGTCTTTATAATCTATGCGCTCAACCTTGCAGTTTTAACATATCTTGAATTGGTCTCCAGCTGTTTTGTAAATAGGGTGCAAGTCCTTATAGCTGGCACGCACACCCGTTTGTAAGCTTCTTCAGGGCCAGGAGCACGGAAGCTAGCATTGGTGCAGTATTCTGTGTTCCAGGCACTGCTGAAACCAGTGTGCACACCTTAACCAATTTGGTCCTCACTCTAACCTTTCAGGTGGGTCCTGTGATTGTCCCAGGAGTCAGGGCCTCCAGAACCCATGCTCTGAACCACCTCACTCCACTCCTCATCTCTCAGTTGCATTCTTCATAACACAAACAACTGATAGCCTCTTAGTATACCCGAAAGAGAATCAGCCAGGGAACACAGTAGGAGTGGGTCAACTAGAATCCAATTGTAACTCACTGCTCTGAGAAAGAATTTAATTAACCATTAAGTTAGGTATACCATGAGATTTACATTGAATGCTGTGTTGTCATTGGATTGTCAATTCCCTGGCTGATTCTCTTTTGCACATACTGAGACAAGGGCCTAAAAGGAAACTTGGTGATAATGTTGACCTACTTCACCATCATGTAGGGTACTCTGGGAATTTAAGAGGCAGAACTGCTGTTGGTTGGATTGGGTTCAGAAATAAGCTTTCATTTCTCATATCAATAGTGGGTTAGTCTATATGTGTATGTGTGTGTGTGTGTGTGTGTGTGTGTATATATATATAAATACATCTAATAAAATTTAGTAGAAGCACAGAGTTATAGGATCCATGAAATTTAACACAGCGCAGGGAGTTATGGGACTCAATAGGGTAACCCCAAATTTTAGGAACATAGTAAGAAAACATCAAAAACCAAAATCAACATTATTATATTAGCTAAATGAGATTCATCATTTACAGAAACCATGCACCGTAAGAGATGGTTTATAGAGATTTTTATAAATTTGGGTGCATAAGGTGATTGTCATGGAATCCTCCAACCTCAATGTTAGTTTGAAGTAGACTAGATTAGATTCTTGTCAAGTTAAATGTGTAAGGGTATGCGTTTGTGAGCATTAGTCTTGGTGTGTGCGTACGTAGGTATTTTAGGGAGAGGAGTATGAGTGAATATTTAATCCGCATATAGTATAAAAACAGGACCCCAAGATGGGAATTTGTCAGTGTGACTCCAACATTGTTCATGGCCTATGGGTGTGGCTAGTGATGTGTGGGGTGAGGTGTGGTGTGCTGGGGTGATGGTTACTGTGATGGCACAGTGTGTTGGCAGGAGGGCGTGGTTTGGTAGTGTGGGCTGATGTGTGGTGTGGTTAGGCCTGACATGTGGTTTGATGTGGGGGTACAGTTGGTTTGGAATGAGCCTTTCTGGTAGTTGGTATAGTGAGCTGCGAGAGGCGGGAGGCTGGAGTACTTGAGTGTGTGTGAGGCTATAGTGTGGATATGGTGTGTGTGTGTGTGAGACTTAGCTTAGCTTTTGTTTAGATTTTCTTTTGCTCTTTGTTTTGGCCTTTGTTTTTGTCTTTGTTTGGTCTTTGTTTTGTCTTTGTTTCACTCTTTGTTTAAACTTTCTTTGGCTTTTGTTTGGTCCATCTTTAGCCTTTTGTTCAAACTTTGTGTGGCCTTTTTGTAGTCTTTGTGTAGCTTTTGTTTTAAAGTGGATCTTGGCTGAGGACCCATCACAAACACCTTGTGTTATGAAAAACCCAGATATATAATCTCCCCCTATATATTCTGCATGCATTGAAGTAGCTGGAACCCTTCAGGGACCTGGTACAGACGTGGAACCTGTTGCACCCAACAATTGCTATTCGAAGGTAAGAAGATCCCTTTGGTTTTCATGTCACCTCATGTTGTGCTTGGTCTTTAAAAGGCAAGTGTACATTTTTGTATGGGTCCTTTTTCTTACATCCCAGGGGAAAGGGGCTGTAATAGCAGGCAATTTTGGGAGGACATAAAAGTATGAATGAAGGAATGCCAGGCTTCTGATGTGGGCAGAGGGCTCTCCAGGGGTGTTCCTGCCAGTATGTGGGAGTCGCCTGGGCCCAGCGACAGTCTCTGGGATCTTAACTCAGACTTCCTTGGGTTCAAAGCCCCATGTTCCTGGAACAAGGTCATTGGTGCTGCTGGCTTCTTTTTCCTTCGATTTTTTATTTTATTATTTGTTCTGATTTGAAAATGAGTTTTTCTTCCCTTGTGTATATGGATTTGTGTGAGGGAGGAAACTAACAGAACAAAGCCTGAGTTTTCTTAGAATTCTGCAGTTCTGTTCCTTGTGGACCACTGAGTTTAAATGGAAAAGATATAAATGCTTTGTCTTATATGAAATCTCTTAGAAATCACAGGGAGTTTTTTAGTTCTGTGGTTGCTGCAGAGGGAATGGAAAGATTATGTATCAGGGGACTCCAGTAATAGCATGGCTAGAGCACTGGGAAGAAAGTGGGGGAAACGATTTTACTGCTCTGTGAATAAAACAGGGAGGCAGAAGACAGATTGCTGGCAGATGTAAGATCTGCTGTTATGATTACTTAGAATGACAGGAGCATCACAAGAGGGTTTTAAAAATTGCTTCAGATTTACAGAAAAATGGCGAATGTTATAAGAAATTCCAGATGCACCCAGATTATCCAAATGTTAACATCTTACTACATTTGCTTTCTCGGTCTCTCTCTGTATCCATGCATATATACATATTATTATTATTTTAAACAATTTATTTATTTGAAAGGCGGAGTTACAGAGAGGCAGAGACAGAGAGAGAGGTCTTCCATCCGCTAGTTCACTCCCCAAATGGCCACAATGGCCAGAGCTGGGCTGATCTGAAGCCAGGAGCTTCTTCCAGGCCTCTCACACGGGTGCAGGAGCCCAAGCACTCGGGCCGTCCTCCACTGCTTTCCCAGACCATAGCAGAGAGCTGGAAGTAGAGCAGCTGGGACTCGACCCGGTGCCCATATGGGATGCCGGCGCTGTAGGCGGTAGCTTTACCCACTATGCCACAGCGCCGGCCCCCTACATATTATTTTTTGAGCCTTTTGAGATTAAATTTTAGATGTTGTCAAAATCAGAGAATTAACACTGAGAAAATACTATTATCTAATCTGGAGGTAATAAGATTTCATCAGTAGTCCCAGGGCCGGTCCAGGATCATGCATTGCCTTTAGTTGTCCTGTCTCTTTGATCGCCTGTAATCTGGAACTATTCCCGAGACCACCATTCTCTTTTACAACCTCGAGAGTTTTGGAGAGTATAGGCCAGTTATTACTAATTTTTAGGTCTTTTAAAAAAGTGTTTTATTGAAATACAGTATACATACTGAGAAATGCACACAAATGTACAGATAAATGAGTTTTGGGTTTTCTGATCACTCTCATAATAACACCCACATTAAGAGCAAAACATTACTAGTACTCTAAGATGTCCCTCAGTGCAGATGGGGTCTGAAATTTTCTCATGATTAGGTTCAGATGATACAATTTTTAAAAGAACATGCTTGTGTTTTAGATCATACATATTGAAATTTATATTTGAACCTGATGCCACAAACTTCTAATTCAAGATCTTGTTTAAAAGTGGGATTTTTTTTCTTTTTAAAAAATATTTTATTTATTCATTTGAGAGGTAGAGTTACAGACAGTGAGAGGGATTGACAGAGAGAAAGGTCTTCCCTCTGCTGGTTCACTCTCCAAATGGCCTCAATGGCTAGAGCTGCACCAATCCAAAGCCAGGAGCCAGGAGCTTCCTCCCGGTCTCCCACGAGGGTGCAGGGGCCCAAGGACTTAGGCCATCCTCCACTGCTTTCCCAGGCCATAGCAGAGAGCTGGATTGGAAGAGGAGCAGCTGGGACTAGAACCGGTGCCCATATGGGATGCAGGCACTGCAGGAGAAGGATTAACCTACTGAGCCACAGTGCCGGCCCCAAAAGTGGGATTTGCAATGAGTCCCTAATATCTTTGTACACAAAGTGACCAAAAATTAAAAATCCACAACTTTTATGGATTATTCTTAAGCATTCACCAAAAATGTGTAGGCACTGCCCTTTGAGTATTACAGAAACCTGATAGGCTTAGATTGAGGTATTCAATTTGTGTGGTTGGATTTACATCTACTGCTCTGTGAGTGTTTGTCTCATACATGTGATTGTTCCTCTCTAAGCACAGATACAGTGCAATGAAGAGCAGATACAGTGCAGTGGAGGGTGGTCCTGAGTGCTCCTCCAGGCTTGCTGGCATCCGTTAGTGGGTTGGCCGGGGACGTGCACTAATGGAGGAGGCACAGCTCTGTCGATGTTGTAGAAAGGCTCCTGATCCAAAGTGTTTCCTATTTCACTGTACAATGGTCCCCAGATCCATCCATCTAGCCGAAATGTCAGGAGTGCATTCTGTTTGTGACTGAATAATATTCCACTGTGAGTGTAGATCATATCTGTATCCATTCTTCTGTCAGTAGACATGCAGGTTAATGCCATATCTTATCTCTTGTGAACAGTGTTGCAAGGAACGTGGGAGTGCAGGTATCTCTTTGCTAGACTGATTTTGGTTCCTTTGACTATATACCCAGAAGTGAAATGGCTGGGCCAAATGGAGTTTGAGTTTTTGAGAAGCCTTCATATCGTTTTCCATTCCCACCAATACAGAAGGTCTAATACTGTCTGTTTTCCCTCACATGTGGAAGTTAAAAAATAGTTGATCTACAGGCTGGGAAGGGTTGGGATGGGGGATAGAGGGAGATTGGTTCACAGGTATAGACAGAAGTAGCACATTCCAGTGTTCCACAGCTCAGTAGAGTTACTGTAGTTCACAATAACGTATTATATGCTGCATAAACAACTGGAAGAGAGAAGCTGATAGGCACCAAACACAAGGAAAAGGATGCATCTGCTTGCCTGGATTCCTTGGTTTACCATGTGCATGTGTGTTGAAGTATTACACTGTACCCCAGAGAAATGTTCAAGTATTTGATGTTAACAAAACATTTAGGTGAATTTAAAAAAGTTTGCTTCATGTTCCGTACCCATAACCCTGCATAAACTCTGTCTTTGTGGGGACAAGACCCATAATTTTGAGATCCCTGAGATGAACCAGGCATTCCTACAACAAATCTCAAAATCTGTGAGCTGGGACATGTTACCCACATTTTACAGATGAGAAAGTTAATGTCCAGAGCCTACTCCATGACCACAGCCAGTGAGCAGCAGAGCTGAAGACTCAAACTAGGATAGACATCTGTGGGTTTTTTATGGGTAGCCTTCATTATTTTTATTCAGATATTATACACTTTAAAGTTACAGTTAGTATTGCACATAGAAGGAGATCCAACCCGTGGTGAACTATATGTGCCGTATTTCCCTAAATAAGTAATAGGTGTATGCAGGTGTGATCTACCCCTTTGGAACACCAGAGCTGAGCTCATTTGTCCTCTAATGCTTGCACTGAAAGGGATGAGGGTTTCTAGTGTCTTCAAGCCCAGTGGGTTTTCTGTATCTGTTATGGAGAGTCTTTGTAGTGGTTTCCACAGAACCAACAGGATGCACTTCTAACCTCACCCTTGAGATGGTTTTCTAGCCAGACACCCTGGTTGGTTTGTGTTTGGAGGTAGCTGGCAGTTTTATGAAGACAGACTTTAGACTTCCTTTATTTGGGGAAAAGTACTAAAATGTGCTCCTTATATATGCACATATAAAGCATTCTTTTTTTTTTTTCTCAGAGAAAATGTTGCAGTCACCAGAAACCTGAATGTGGAGTAGTTGATGAACCTGTTGTATGACTTTTGTAGTGAAGTGAGCATACAGTGGCTTAATAAGACTAGTCCCTGGAGGAGGTAGATAAATGTTTCCTAGTTTACCAATTATGGGACTAAATTAAAAGTTTGGGCTTCTGCACGTGTGCTGTTTAGTTTTGGGGAGCTCAGCCCCTGAGGAGACGGTAGCACTGACTATTAGGATTGCCTTGTCTGGGTCATGGAAGTCAGTGTATGGTTTGATGAAGTAGTTTCTGCTTAAAGGACTATGTGTTCCTGTGACGAACCATGCTGGGATAAAACACGAGGGACCCTTCTTTCCAGTTCCAAAAGAACTGAAGGCCAGGAAATGGAAAGCTCGGAAGGCCCCAAGTCTATGAGACTCTCCTGGTCTGTGTATATTAAAGAGATTATGGGCACATTTTCTACTTACAGCTGGCGAGGTTTGGAGTCATGTCATTACACAGAAAACCTCTGTGGGGAACATATCTCTACCTACCCAAGGGCACAGCTGAGTGCCCCATATTTTCTATGCTCAGGTACCACCACTCTGTGGCCCCACTCTCTGCTTCAATGTTCCTGAAATTGGAACCAAAGTTTTTGAGTTGGCCCATACCACACCAGATATTTCTTTCACCACTTACCCTTTAGATTTTGACCTAGAAGTTTATGGAAAAATGGAATTAGAAGGTGATGGCAACTTCTCATGAACTTTCTGCAGCCCCCTTTTCTGGACAGATACGTGTCTGGCTACTGTTCCTCTTTCTCTCCCACAAGTGGAAGGGTTCCCTCAACTGATCTTCCCATCACATATGGACCCTTCAAATATCACGTCCTTTTCCTGGTCATAGTAGAACTCACACTATTGAAATCTTTACTTAATATATAGTAAACTGATCTTCTGTATATAAAGAGAATTGAAAATGAATCTTGATGTGAAGCAAGGGGAGAGGGAGTGGGAAAGGGGAGGGTTGCGGGTGGGAGGGAAGTTATGGGGGGGGAAGCCATTGTAATCTATAAGCTGTATTTTGGAAATTTATATTCTTTAAATAAAAGCGTTATAAAAAAAATAAAATAAAAGGGAATCTTCCAAAAAAAAAAAATAGTAGAACTCACACTTGCTTTCTTCTCTGGGATTATGGTGATACAGTGGCTGAAAAGAGTAGGGGCCATTGTAAGACTTGATAGACTAGTCTGATATATTAAAAATCATCTACATCATAAATACTTTGAAATTTTGTGTTTCAAGAAGCACCACAGGACTATATAAATATGTGACCTAGGAGTTAATTCCCATCAGTGCATCTGCAGCTCTGAGCATGTTCTTTTACCTCTGCAGACCTCAGCAGGCCAAATATCTTAGGTTTAAAATATTATCTAAGTTTAACTACTAGTTTTTTCTTTTCTTTTTTGAGCTTTCATTTAAAAGTCAGAGAGAGAGAGAGAGAGAGAGAGAGAGAGATCTTTCATCCATTGGTTTATTCCCCAAATAGCTGTAAAAGCCAGGGCTGGGCCAGGCTGAAGCCAGGAGCCAAGAACTTCATCTGGGTCTCCCACATGGGTCAGGGGCCCAAGCTCTTGGGCCGTCCTCCACTGCTTTCCCAGGCACATTAGCAGGGAGTTGGATTGGAAGTGGAGCAGCCAGGACTTGAACCGGCACACACATGGGATGCTGGTGCTACAGATGGCAGCTTAACCCACTGTGCCATAGTACTAGTCCCCTAGTTTTTGTTAAATGAAATATACACAGTTGATTTCTTAGCCAGAATGGATGAAATTTATTGGAGTAATTTCAGGCTAAAACTCCACGCTAAAATATTTCAAATTTCAAAAATTCCCCTGCATACCCCTCAAATTCATTTCATCGCTTCCCATCTCCCCACCCTACTCCTGTCACCACCACATACAAACCAGTCTCTTTAGTCAAACTGAACTGCTTGCAATCCCAATGGGCGAATCTTTCTCTTATGCAGGTTCCAACTCCTGGAACACCCTTCCCATGTCATTACTCAGATAGTTGGATCTCATGATTTGAAACTTTTGGTTATCCCCTCCTCTGGATGGGCACCATTGATTTTTTTCAGCCATGATTGAAGTCAGGGTCCCAGCTGTTCGGCAGCACACACTGATCATGGGTATCACCACACTGTGTGCCTGTCTGCTCGTCCAATCTCAGGATGGCTTCAGCTGTGAGCTTTCAGAAGTCAGGGACTTGATGTCTTTACTCTGTTTCCGTGCACCTGGCACATGGTAGGCACTTGATAACTATTTGTTGAACATATTTCAATAAACTCATTCCATGGGAGAGGGAGAAGGAGGAAGAAAGAGGGAGGAAGGAACAGAGAAAAGGCAAAGCTTTGGCTCTCTTAGGGATCCCAAGGCAAAAAGTAAATAAATGAGAAAATAAGTCATGACTGGAAGAAAATAGATGTAGTCCGTGGGCATAGATATTCTTGCTGATTATTTGTGGACAATTGGCTCAGACCCTGGCATGTAGAAGCTCATCGCTTAGAGGAAGCAAATGCATGGCTCAGGGAGTTTTAATGAGAAGTGGTAAAGGTCACAACCAGATGTAAAGGAGGTAGACCTCAGTCATTAACTACGAGTCAAGCAAGTGAGGGTAACACCTGTCATGTAATCGAGATAAACAGTGTGTCCACAGTCCGCTTCCAGACACTCCGTGAGAAACGCAGAGACTGGATATGAGTACTAGGCTGTGATCGGATACTGTGCTCTCCTTGCAGTATGCATTTCTTCAAGATAATTTGGTTTCTTAATACAACTACCATGTGCACAGTGGTGAGTAAAATCTGCTAATTGAAAGATGTTGAATAAGTTGGGGACTTAAGAGTCCTAGTGCCTTCTGTAGTAGTAGAGGAGACAGGTTATTCTTTTTCTGCATGGTTCTGTCCTATACCTAACTCTATGGAACTTATTACTAACATGCACATTTCCTAGTAGCTATGCATGGAGTAGCCTTGGTGCTTTAGTGCCAAAATGTAGGCACTTGATGTTAATCAGGTTGGTGTTAACATTTAATGTTAGTCGTAGTAAGTCAGAGAATTCCAGGTCACTGAAAGTCCCCATCCAGCATTTATCCCAGGTTCTTCACAAGCCTGTTGCATCTCCTTTCATTCACTCATTCAGCAAATATTTGTTGACAGCCCATGTGGCAGGCCCTGCATTAGTCCCTAGAGATCAAAGGTAGACAAAGCACGTTTACATTTTAGTGGTAGTGAAAAACGCATTCTTTATTATTTATTTATTTGAAAGTCAGAGTTACACAGAGAGGGAAGGAGAGGCAGAGGCAGAGGCAGAGAAAGAGAGAGAGAGAGAGAGAGAGAGAGAGAGAGGTCTTTGATCTGCCGGTTCACTCCCTGATTGGCCGCAACAGCTGGAGCTGTGCTGATCTGAAGCCAGGAGGCAGGAGCCTCCTTCAGGTCTCCCACGCGGGTGCAGGGACCCAAGGACCTAGGCCATCTTCCACTGCTTTCACAGGCCTAGCTGGGAGCTGGATCAGAAGTGGAGCAGCTGGGACTCAAACCGGCGCCCATACGGGATGCCTGCAGTGCAGGCAGCGGCTTTACCCGCTAAGCCACAGTGCTGCCCCCTTCCCATAGTGTTATACTACAGTTGCACATTGGGTCTGATCAACTATTAGGGGGGAATTCTCTCTCTGTGTATGTTATCCTACTGTCTGTTAGCCTCCTCTCCGATTCCTTCTGGATCCCTGAAGTCTTAGCACCCTCTAACTTTTTAAAAAAGATATACTTATTCTCTCTGTCTCTCTCTCTCACTGTCCACTCTGCCTGTAAAAAAAAAAAATAAATAAAAAAGATATACTTATTTGAAAGGCAAAGTGACATACACACACACACACACACACACACACAGAGAGAGAGAGAGAGAGAGATCTTCCATCTGCTGATTGATTCCTCAAATGGCTGCAATAGGTGGGGCTGGGCCAGGTTGAAGTACGAAGCCTGGAACTCCACCTGGGTTCCCCCTGTGGGTGACAGGGCCCCCAGTACTTGGGTCATTTGCTGCTGCCTTCCCGGGTGCATTACGAGGAACTGGATTGGAGCCAGAGTAGCTGGGACTCAAACCGGTGTTCCAATATGGAATACCAGAGTCACAAATGGTGCCACAACACCAGCCCCAGCCCTGTCACTTGCATCTGTTTGTTTCTCTGCTTACATTCTTTCTCCATTACAGCAGTTTGAATAAAATATCTTCAGGGAGAAAACCAGCATGAACATGGGGTTCACCTTCTTTGCCTCCTTTCTCTCAGGGATCATAGCCCTGCAATGTTTGCACTACAGCCCAAGGATACTTCATTTGTGTTTTTATTTAGCTTTATTTTTAGTGGGAGTGCAAGTTTAGTACTTGCCACTTTATCATGTCTGATCGATGTTTTTAAAAACTAAGAAAGCTCCCAGACTCACAGGATTCGATTACTCTGTGAAGCAGGTGGGAGAAGAGGAACATGCTTGTGATTCTTTCCTGATGTGACTTAGTGTGCCTACAAAGATTTATGCAGTTCATCACATACAGCTTCCAAATACATTATTGCTATAATAACACATTGTCAACTAAGACAACCAAAGTTAGAGCTTTCTCTTGCAGGTTATTTTTGTGTCTGGAATTTTCAGAATCTTGAAAGATCCCTTTGTTCAAACAACACTTGCAAGATCTGATATATGAGGGTATTGAGCAAGAACGGGATCAAGGGTTAAATAGTCATATAAATCTTCTTATTGCATGGGAAAACAATATTGATGCCCCATGGAAGTTCTCAATTTAATGCCATGTCAAATTGTATTTCTTCAATTAGTTTATAAGTAAAAAAAATGCATCTATTTTCAGAGCTGTGGGCGAGGATGGCATTACTTTAACTCCTTTGTAGGGATGATTTATTTGATTATGAAGATTTAAATCTTTAGAGCCAGACTCTGGGATTTTATTCATGACTTTTATAAGTAAAATTCAGACTTATGGAGCTCAATTTAATAAAAGAGATGGGGAAAAAGCTAAAGATTTTTTACTGTATGACAGTGAATTAACTGGACATATAGAATTTTTCCTCTTCAATATTAAAATGTTTTGTAAGAGTTTGCCTATGATTTTGTGACTGTACCGCTGACTCATCCTCCAGTGATCAAACCCAGTCCTTCGCAGGATTGTGAGAATGTCATGTGTAACACATTTGAGTTATCTGCCGCCTAAGCGACCAAAATGCTACATTAACACATTCTGCGGCTTCACTTTCAGGAAGAAAAAGAAGCAAATGATACCAAGACACGCTCATGTCAGAGATCTGAACATCATATGCGTGTGGAAGAAAATACAGGTAAATCGTGTCTCTTACATTCTTTTGGATCTGCATGTAAATTATTGTATGATAATAACTCGTTTTCAGAATATCACAACAGAATGTAGAACAGCAAAGCACGGAGCAATCAAAAAAATTTTTTTAAAGATTTATTTATTTATTTGAAAGAGTTACACAGAGAGAGGAGAGGCAGAGAGAGAGAGAGAGAGAGAGAGAGAGAGAGAGAGGTCTTCCAGCCGATGGTTCACTCCCCAATTGGCCACAACAGCTGGAGCTGTGCTGATCTGAAGCCAGGAGCCAGGAGCTTCTTCTGGGTCTCCCATGTGGGTGCAGGGACCCAAGGAATTAGGCCATCTTCTACTGCTTTCCCAGGCCATAGCAGAGAACTGGATTGGAAGTGGAGCAGCTGGGTTTTGAACTGGCGCCCATATGGGATGCTGGCACTTCAGGCCAGGGCGTTAACCCACTGCGCCACAGTGCTGGCCCTGCAATCAAACTTTCAATAATAATTAAACTTTTTCCCAGCATGTTCTGGTGTCTCACAGTATGCTAGGTTTTTGAGAGTAGAAAGGTGAAATTTTTTCACCTGTGTATCACAGAGATTATAAACCAAACCACCAGTTGTCCATCCTTGCAAAACTCATGTACTGATGTGCAGCGGAGTAGCCATTCTGTGAGAGAGACTTCTTCCTCCCTTCTCTTCAAACTCTACTCAGGGGGTTCCTTCTATCTCGCTGTCTTGCCTGAATCTAGCCAGTCTTCTGAGAGCAAAGATTTTCCTGCTAGCCTTCCCAGTGGCTGTCATTTGTCCCGTGAGTAGCTCTAAATGGGAGACACATAGCCACCTTGTTGGGGTCGCTGTCCTTCCCATTGCCGCTCGCAGGCCACCACGTCTTCACTCTGCATTCGGAAGCTTCTCCGTTCCTTGTGACAGTCCTCATCTGACCTCCCGTCGTTCACTGGTGGTTTTGTTCCCAGGCTCCTCACTCCAGTAGTCACATGACTTCAGTAGTTTCATGAATGAACTATTTGCCGCTCCGGTGAATTACGCACTCGGCCTCATCCATCTATTGTCATGTTGTGGACTTTGTCAATACTTGTTGTCAATCGAACAGTGCAAACATCTAGCAAACATCATTCACAACTTTTCTTCCAACTTGCTTTAAGTATCCCACTAGAATTCTTCTTCCACTGAATGCTTTTAGTTGACTTGTTCCTCCATTTCCCCACCATTTCATCAACCCATTCACCAGTCACCCTTTTCTAACATATTTTTTCATATTACTGGTAGATTCCAAAACCCATCATTTCAGTTATCCTTTTGGAAATTCTCTGGCAAAGCCCAGTCCTGGATGAACCTGACTATTTTCTCCATGTCTCCACCTGAGTTACAGAGAAGTATTGGAGAAAAACTCATTTCAATATCACTACATAGCAATGCTGAATGCCTTTATCTGGGCTCTCCAAACTTTCTGGCACCTTGGTCTGTGACTTTCAGCAGAATCTCTTTTCAATCTATCCTAAAAAATGCAAAAATTCCCAAGCTATTCTCAAATCTCCAAATCTCTCATTCTCAGCAGATAATCTTGCTTCCCATTTCACTGGAAAAATGGAAGCTAATAGATGGGAACTTCATTCAGCCAACTGTTTTCCCTCTTTTAACAAAGGCCAGTCATTCAGCATGTGCTCTGAATTCTATTTTCACTAAAGAACACTAATTATAGCCTCTAATTTTGCTTCAGTGTCGTCTTCTCTATCAGATTCTTCCCATGAGCATTTATACATTTGATCATCGCTCATTATAACAAACAAATCAATAACCAACTAACTTCCTTCCACCCCTTACATCCTCTTCCCCCCCAAAAAAATCCTCTGGAAACCATATATTTATTTAGCTACCATAAGCCTTCTCCCTCTATTCTCAAATGCTTGGCCTGAATTTCTTATAATTTTTCTCTCCAAATCTTCAACCCCTGTTCTCTCTATAAGCCCTTGATATGACCCCTGTTTCGGTCACTCCATTGGAATAGCTCTTGTTAGAGCCATCAATTAGTTCCACATCATGTAGCCAAATGCTCTCTAACCCTCTTCATGTCACACAGTCTCTCAGAGTCATTCTGCAGAGTTGACTGTTCCCTCCTCTGGGACACTCCTTCCCTTTGGCTGCCATGACAACACGTGTTTCTAGGTTCCCTCTACTTCTCTGACTCTTCTTTATCATTTGCCATTCACCCTTCCTCTACCTTACCTGTAAGTCTGGGAGTACTCAGTCCTAGTCTCTTCTAATTCTACATTCTGTCACCAAGAAAATGCTGTCCCCCTTCATGGCTTAATTTATCATCTGTACTCCAAAAATCTTTATCTGCAGCCAGACCGCTCTCATAAACTGTCCATGTGGCACCTCCAAACTGGATGCCTGCAGATGCCTTCACTTGAATGCATTTAAAATGGAACTCACACTCTGTTTACTCCCAAGCTTTCTTTTTCTTTGCCTACGTACTTTCACTAGCCCCTTGCTCAAACTCTATACTTCGGATTTATCCTTGACTGCCTCTTGTTACCACTCCCCATGTGCAGTCAGTCACCAACTCTTGACTCTACTCAGAATATTTTGTCACCAACATCATTTTTCCCATGACTTTCTGCAGTAGCCTTCTGACAGGTTTCTTGCCTTTATAGGCCTCCATTAGTTTTCCCCAAAGCTTTAGAAGGGACCTTACAAACATGCACGTCTGAGTATAGTATTTCCCACTTACTATGCTTAATGCCTGTGTTTGAGCTACGAGGCATGTCAGGTCATGACGAGGCCTCAGGTTTCCTCTCCAAGCCCATCCTGCTCTACTTTCCCCCCTTCCATGCAGTGTTCCGGTCACTCTGGCCTTGTTCTAGTCCTCGTTCCATGTGGACTCATTACCCCCTGCGCTTTCCCTTCATGGCACCGATCACAACTCTAATTAAATAACTGCTTCTCAACATGGCGTTTGTTGAACATCTGACCTGCTTGCAGGAATGTGCACTCTCTGGGGTCAGGGCCTCTGTCTCCTTGTTGTATTGTCAGGGGCTGACATTGTATTGGGTTCCTCATATGTACTGTTTTGAATGCATGAAAGATTCTAATAGAATTCAATAAATAAGAATATAAAGACAGAGGCAAATAGATTGCAAAATGGAACAAAGATAAGAGATTCGATCCAGCTGAAGAAGCCTACCAGTATAACTTCTATTGTATTGCTCTGATCAGAATCTTGGAAGAAAATTCCAGAAGAGACATGGTCAATGATTGCGTGCTTGTTTGGCCTTGCATCTCTAGCATCTGGTCTCTTCTTTGTCTGACTTTCACCCTTGGAGAACCCAAGGCAGCTGGTAGCTGTCAACATCCACTCACTGTGAGTAGAGCAATAAATCAGCCTATCAAATAATCTGGATTCTTTCATTAAGTCTCTTGCTGTGGCCATAGACTTTAGGCTTTTCTATTAAAACAATACAATCAGGAAGACTGCCTTCTCTATCCCTCAGGAAAGGATTAACAAGAGAGAATATGTCTTTAACTTAAATATGTTTATATTTAGAATCCCATCATTTTCTTTTTTTTTTTTTTTGACAGGCAGAGAGAGAGAGAGAGAGAGAGAGTTATAGACAGTGAGAGAGTGACAGAGAGAAAGGTCTTCCTTCCGTTGTTTCACTCCCTCAGTGGCTGCCTTGGCCAGCACTGCGCCGATCCGAAGCCAGGAGCTGGGTGCTTCCTCCTGGTCTCCCATGTGGTTGCAGGGACCCAAGCACTTGGGCCATCCTCCACTGCCTTCCTGGGCCACAGCAGAGAGCTGGACTAGAAGAGGAGCAACCGGGTCTGGTACTGGGTGCCCCAACCGGGACTAGAACCCGGGGTGCTGGCGCCGCAGGCAGAGGATTAGCCTAGTGAGCCATGGCACTGGCCCAGAATCCCATCATTTTCATAGGGAGAAACATGCCGTCCTTATTTCTGACCTCGCAAACACTCAGTTAGAAGAAGGAAATACTGATAAAACCTGGCACACTTTAAAAACAAAAATGCTTTCTCCATGCAAATAATTGTATGCTAAAACCTTAATTCTTTTTTTTAAAATATTTATTTATTTATTTGGAAGTCAGAGTTACACAGAAAGAGAAGGAGAGGCAGAGAGAGAGAGACAGACAGACAGACAGACTTGCATTTGATGGTTCACTCCTTAACTGATCATAAAGGCTGGAGCTGTGCCGATCTGAGGCCAGGAGCCAGGAGCCTCTTTCGGGTCTCCCACACAGATGCAGGGGCTCAAGGACTTGGGCCATCTTCTGCTGCTTTCCCAGGTCATAGCAGAGAGTTGGATTGGAATAGGAGCAGCCAGGACTTGAACCGACACCCTTATGGGATGCTGGCACTGCAGGCAGCGGCTTTACTCGCTCTGCCACAACGCCGGCTCCCGCTACTGAATTTTGGCAATTGCAGTTCATTGTTGAAAAAGCACATTGATTCAAATAAATATTTGGGCAGAATTTCCCATTATCTGCTATCAGTTTGACACTAACAAATTATTGTTCAACACTCATTGTACTAATTTGTAAACAGAGTCGTTGCCATGGGGACAAATGGATGAACAAGGACAAATAGCTAAAGACCTCCTTAGAGGCAGCAGGTCATGGTTACAACCTGAAATTTTTGCTGCTGTGGACTAATTAACACAGCAATCATCATCTTACATTGTGTATGTCTACACTCAGAGGAAAGTACAGCTTCTGAAAGAGCAGATTAGTAAGGTTTTAGAAACTACTGAAGTCTCACAGCGAGCTGGTGAATGGGGAGGGTGCTTGCTCAGCAGTGAACACTGCATTTTTCTCACAGCTGAGGGGCTGGGCTGCGCAGTCTTTGGAAGGCGTGGTTAGGGTTATGCTAAATGCAAGCTAAGGCCTACGATGAAACGTTTGAACCTCCAGTTATTATTCCAGAACAGCTCTTCTACAAGCACGGCTGTGCAGTCCTCACTTACAGGGCTCTGCTGAGTGCTTGTTCCAAGCAGGAGCCCGGTCAGTACTTGTTGAAGGGTCACATCCCACTGCCCCTCTCCCTGGCGCCTCTGAGTGGCTGCCTCTCCCCATCCTTTGCTGATGCCATTCTGGCCTCTGTTTTACATTTTAGAAATTATTTATTTATATGAGAAGGAGAGAGCGAGTGAGCGAGTGAGCAAGAGAGCGAGAGTGCACTTCTGTCTACTGATTCACTCCTCCAGTGCCCATAATGGCTGAGGCTGGGATCCAATCCAGGTCTCCCGCATGCGTGGCAGGCACTCAGCCACTTGAGCCATCTCCTGCTGCCTCCCAGGATTCTCTTGTTTTTGAGGGTCAACCAGAGTGGGCATGAAATGACCTTTCCTTGCTTTCATTTCCCTTTCTTTGAGAACTGCAGGATTCAGTGTATCTGTAGATGATTACTGGCTACTGGATATTCATTTTTCTAGTGTTTGCCTGTTTTCCTATTTTTAAAAATGCATAGTGCTTTAAATTTAAACATATTATTACTAAACATTTATACTTTTATGTGTTAGAATATTCCTTTTTATACTGACACATAACTTTTAAGTTATGATATAATAAAATCTTTTTCATTCTATAGGGCAGGCTTTATGGTTTAATATCCTCCTCTTTATTTTTGCTGTGTTAGAAGGAACACAGTGTCAGGATAAGGAGTGTATCCTGGTGCCCCACTTCCCAGCTCTGTGTCCTTGGCTGAGTTGCTTGACTTCTCTGTATTTGTCATTTACAACTGGGCTATAGCGAAGTTATGAGGTTTCTTTTTTTTTTTTACGTTTTATTATTTTTTGTTCAAAAGTCAGAGAGAGAGGAAAAGAGAGAGAGTGGGAGAGAGAGATATCTCCCATCTGCTGGTTCACTTCCCAGAGGGCTGTAATGTCCAGGGCTGGGCCAGGCCAAAGCCAGGAGCCAGGAGCCAGGAGCTGCTCCTGGGTCTCCCACGTGGGTGTGGGGGCACAAACACTTGGGCCATTTTCTGCTGCCTTTCCCAGGCCATTATCAGGGAGCAGGATCAGAAGTGGAGCAGCCGGGACTTGAACTGGCCCTCATATGGAACACTGCATTGCAGGCAGAGCTTTATTTGTTATGCCATAACCCTGGCCTCATTATGAGGTTTAAATGAATTAAATATAAAAAGCCTTTGAAAAGTGTCTGTCTTGTATCTTGTGCCAAGTGTATGCTATCATCAACTAAAGTCTTTGGTCTCATTCCATTCTGCCTTTTGAGTAGTACGTTCGCTTCTTATTTTTTAAGAAATCCTCTGTCTGTTATGAACCATGCTAAATATGTGTGTGTGTTAGTGTGTGTGTGTATGTGTGCATGTGTGGGTCTATTACTCTGTTTCTTTGATCTGTTGCTCTTTTCTCAAGCCAATGCTATTTTAATTAGTAGAATTTATGGTGAGTGTAGTATCAACACTCCCCATTCAGTCTTACCCAAAATTGTCTTACTTCTGTAAGAACTAGAGAATTATCTTGTTGATTCTGTGAAAATCTGATATTGATTGGAGTTATGTTAAATTTACAGATTTACGTAAATCGAAGATATTCAGTGTACTTATGTTACTGAATATTTCTTTTTCAGCCTTCAGAATGATTTTGCAGATTTCCTCATGAAGGTTTTGCATATATATAAATCTTTCATCTGATGTATTTCTACCTGTAAGTGCCCTGTGGTTTTATGGTCGATGAAAACGTCTCCTTTCATGTTAAATTTTGTATTTTCTAATTGGACTGTCTTGATCTGTAGAAATGATTTTGATTTCTGCATATTGATCTATGTCCACAAATCTGTTTGGACTCTTTTTTGTAGTTCTAATGGTTTGTAGAGGATGGCAGTGGGTTGTTCTATTTTGTATTGTCTGGGATTTCAAGTGCAGTGTTTTTTTTTTTTTTTTTTTTTGACAGGCAGAGTTAGAGAGAGAGAGAGACAGAGAGAAAGGTCTTCCTTTCCATTGGTTCACCCCCTAAATGGCCACTACGGCTGGCATGCTGCACCAATCCGAAGCCAGGAGCCAGGTGCTTCCTCCTGGTCTCCCATGGGGTGCAGGGCCCAAGGACCTGGGCCATCTTCCACTGCACTCCCAGGCCACAGCAGAGAGCTGGACTGGAAGAGGGGCAACTGGGACAGAATCTAGTGCCCCAACCGGGACTAGAACCTGGGGTGCCGGCGCTGCAGGCAGAGGATTAGCCAAGTGAGCCACGGTGCCGGCCATGTACAGTGTTAAACAGTGGTAATGATAGGTGATATTCATGGGACCTTTCCTTCTCTTTTCAATGTGCTAAGAATATTTATCAAGCATGGATATTAAATTTCATTGAATTATTATATTATTGTTATATATTTTCACTTATTCTGTTAACATGGTAAATTGTAGACTTTCCAAATTTAAAGCATTCTGAGACTTACTTTATTTAGTTTGCATTATAGAACAACTTACCTATCAGTTTGGTAAAAATCTAAGGGCTTGACAACCCACTTTATTGTTAAGGCCATGAGGAAATGGGCATTATCATACACTGCTGGGAGAATGACAATTTGTACAAACCCTGTGGAGAGCAAGTTGGCGAATATGTTGAAATCTACAACATTTCGCACGCAGGGACTCTTTGACCCAGTGATCTCATGTTTAGGAATTTACCCCTGGGATGCTCATGTGTGAATCACAGTTGAGCACTAAATCAATTGTTATTAGTAATTCATTTCCCACTGGGTATGACTTAGGGCATATTAAAATTAGCACTTTTTGTTGTTGTTCTCTTTTAAAAAGATTTATTTTATTTATTTTAAAGGCAGAGTTACGGGGTGGGGGGAGAGATATCTTCCATCTGCTGGTTTACTCCCCAAATGGCCACATAGCCAAGGCTGGGCCAGGCCAAAGCCAGGAGCCAGGAGCTTCTTCTGAGTCTCCATGTAGGTTCAGGGGCCCAAGCCCTTGGGTCATCCTCTGCTGCTTTCCCAGGAGCATTAGCAGGGAGCTGAATTGGAAGTGGAGCAGACAGAACTTGAACTGGCAGCCATATGGGATGCCAGTGCTGTGGGCAGTGGCCCACTGTGTCCTTTGTAATCTTTGTTTGCAAATGCATGGGCATCTCAACAACAAGAATCGTGCCAAACAAGATGGATCATAGAGTTTCTGTGTAGTGTAGAAATGTTGTCTCTGGCCGGCGCCGTGGCTCAACAGGCTAATCCTCCGCCTTGCGGCGCCAGCACACCGGGTTCTAGTCCCGGTCGGGGCGCCGGATTCTGTCCCGGTTGCCCCTCTTCCAGGCCAGCCCTCTGCTGTGGCCCGGGAGTGCAGTGGAGGATGGCCCAAGTGCTTGGGCCCTGCACCCCATGGGAGACCAGGAAAAGCACCTGGCTCCTGGCACCTGCCATCGGATGAGCGCGGTGCGCCGGCCACAGCGTGTGGGCCGCGGCGGCCATTGGAGGGTGAACCAACGGCAAAGGAAGACCTTTCTCTCTGTCTCTCTCTCACTGTCCACTCTGCCTGTCAAAAAAAAAATGTTGTCTCTTCTGCCGAGAAAACTCTGGAAAGAGGATATTATGGGATGGAAGTCTTTATTAGAGAGCAGGAGGGAGTGGAAGAAAGAGCCCTTTTAGTATAAAGGAGAGCAAGAAAGGAGGAGAGAGGAAGCTAAGGTGGAAGATGTCCATGTTTTCTCTCTCTTTCGCTCTTTTAAAAAGATATTTATTTATTTGAAAGAGTTACAGAGAGGCAGAGATGGGGAGAGAGAGAGAGAGAGAAAGAGAAAGAAAGAGAGAGAGAAAGAGAGGTTACATCCACTGGTTTCCCTCTCTAGATGGCCACAATGGCTGGAGCTGCACTGATCTGAAGCTGGCTAGCTAATTTGCATAAATAGGAAATGGTAGAGGGAGTTTGAAAAAAACTCCCCCCCCCCAGCCCTGCCTAAAGACCCTAGTTTTGTAACTTTCCAGTTCAGTTAGAAGGATTGCAGCCTGCATTGTGCTTTTTATTGAACAAACGCTGCTGCCTGAGCCAGTGCAGAGTCCCCGGGTGCAAGAGAGCACCTGGGGACAGCCAGTGAGTAGCTTAGGCTGTGAGAAACGCTCTTGTGTACTCTCTCATTAATCAAGCAGCTACTGACACCTGCTCTCAGTTAAGTATTGGATAAGGCTTCTAGGCACAGAACATTTAAGGAGACAGTGGGAGAAAGTACTAAAACTTCTAGATGCTGGTCCTAGGATTATGTACAGTGTACAAAGTCAGGGCACAAGGATGAAGGGGTAACCTTAACTCCTGGGGTACGGGAGGCTCTGGACAGGCTCCTAAGAAGTGACGGCTTCGAGCTGAGCCTTAAAGGAGTGGAAGTATTGGCTGAGCAGTTATTGGGTGGGAACGGAGCAAGGGGAAAAGGCCCTGTGGGATAAAACCTAAAAGCTTGGAATAATACCTTTGTGGGGCCTGGAACAGCTGCGTTCCACTGGCTACACAGCCCCCCCCCCCCCCAAAGCCCTAGTGTTAAGGAAAGCTCATCTTCCCCATGGCTTGTGCTACATCTCCTTGGCTACAGCATGGTCACCTGGGGCGTGGGTCTATTTAAGTGGCCACACGATATCAGAGTTTGTCACTGAAGGAGAGAATAGATAGTGGGCAGCCAGTTAGCCATATTGACCAATATGCACATATTCATTGTATTCATTATTTATCTAATGTATTCATTATTTATCTTCATTGAGTAATCCCAAATTAATTTCTAGAAATGCACAATCTTTATGAACATATGTGGACCATTTACAATTAGTAACTATGTAGTTAGTCTTGAAGCAAATCTCAGTGAATATCAGCAAGTTATTATCACACAGACTGCTTTGTCTGACTTAAATGCAGCAAAATTTTAAGTCACTATAATAAAAATAATTCCATAAAATTTTAAATTTTATAAAAGATTTTTTAAAACAATGGATAAATTCAAGAACAATTTATCTACATTGAAAATGAATTGAAGATGAAAGAGTTAGGTTATCAATTGCAGTATGCAGCTAAAGTTGTACTCAATGGAAAAGTTGTAGTTGTAAATACACACATACACACACACACACACACACACACATATATGCCAAGCATTTGGTCAATAATGGAGAACAAGAACATAAACCTAAAGAAAACTGAAGAAAAGTAATAAAAAGCACACACATAAATGAATGAGCTAGAAAGAACAAAGAAAATTAAGAGCTTGTTTTTGAAAAAAATGATGAGAAAATCTCTTTTTTTAATTTTTTGATAGGCAGAGTGGACAGTGAGAGAGAGAGACAGAGAAAGGTCTCCCTTTCCGTTGGTTCACCCTCCAATGGCTGCTGCGGCCAGTGCACCGTGCTGATCTGATGGCAGGAGCCAGGTGCTTCTCCTGGTCTCCCATGCGGGTGCAGCGCCCAAGCACTTGGGCCATCCTCCACTGCACTCCCGGGCCATAGCAGAGAGCTGGCTTGGAAGAGGAGCAACCGGGACAGAATCTAGTGCCCCGACTGGGAGTAGAACTCGGGGCGCTGGCGCTGCAGGTGGAAGATTAGCCTGTTGAGCCACAGCACCAGCCTGAGATAATCTCTTAAAAGTTTACACAAGAAAAGAGAAGAGCTATATAAACCATCAAAAGGGTTATAATGGCATTTATCACAGTTTAAAAACCATGAGAGTACTGTAAATATTGCATCTATAATTTTAAAACTTAAAAAATGAATGATTTTCCAACTCTATAAGTTTGAACAGTGTATAAGTTGTGGTACTGATTTTTATTAACTATATATTTACATGCAAATATTCTCAAAGGAAAAAATGTTCAAATGTTTTACAAGTGTTTTACTATGAGTTAAGGATACAAAAATTTACATTACTTTCATCTGTGCATATTTTCTAATTTTTCAACAGTGAAAACAGGTTGTAAAACCTGCTATAGGACTGGAGGGGAAGGAGCTGCAAAAGCACCCTTGGGTCACTCTCCCCCAGGACCCATTTCGTGTTCATGTTCTGACCCTAAGGCAGACAAGTCCTGGCTGCCATGCTGTTGCGAAGTCTTCCAGTTCCATCCCATCCCTTTCCCCTCCGGAGTGAGTTATGTCCCCAGCTTTCTGTCTTTTCCACCCTAGGACAGAGACCCATGGGTCTGTCCAGCCTTGTCTATCACCCCTAGGCCCATTCCTAATCTCCTGAAATGCAGTCCAGGCCCGGAACCTGGACTCCTGCTCCGCTCCTTGGTGAGGAGGGCTGAGTATGAGGAGTTCAAAGCCACGCTAAGCTTGGAGTATTGTAGCCACTCGGATGTAGATTCCAGTCCCCTGCCTGCCTCTTGCTGGATTTATGAACTTGACCACGTTTCTTAGCCTCTCTCATCTTTCGTTTGTTGACCATATAAAAAAGCAAGAGAAAATATGTAAATCAACTGCCCTACAGCAGCTCCCTCACGCAGTGTCAGTTCTCTTTGCTTTTGGTTATTTGTTGTATCTACAGCTGACTTCCTGGGCATCCTGGTGTTGGGAAAGGGTGACTCTTGTGCATATTGCTGTTTTGTGTGCAGGGATTGGCTCGTCTGAACAGGAGGGCAGTGTGGGACAGAGCGGGAGAGGCAACCATGCCTCCCAACTAAATGTTGTGTGTCTATTACAGGCGAAAGGAGTTAGTAACCAAGAACCTGGCCCCAGAATATGGACATTTTACTAAGGGAGGAGAAAAATCTCATTTTAAAAGGTGGATGCATTTTCAGCTGGTTGCCCTAGGACGGTGGCAGGGTTCTTCCAGGAAGAGAATTGCTTTTTCCTTCCAGACCACAAGCTGCTGGGTAGCTAGAGGTGAGGCTGCCCCCTGCTGGAATGTAGTGGGGGGTGCATGAAGTTCTCAAGCTGAACTTGGCAACACAAATAGGATCGGGCATATACTTGGGGTCTTTACAATGAATCAAACCCTGTGAAGCATCTATAGTTTCTCACTGGTCTATAAATGCCTGTTTGGGTAAAAGTCTTCTTTGGGTATCGTTGGTCATCTCCTTCTCCTGAAAATTTGGAAATTTCTAAGAGACTGTGACTCAGCCTACCTCTCTGCGGACCCCTGCTTCCCCATTCTCTGTGATTCTTCCTCCTGTAGCCCAAAGGTGGGGGAAGGTGGGCCTGACCCCCTCCTCAGAGCTCCCCATCTGCTCACTTCCAAGCGTCCCTACTGTTTCCAAGGCTGTGTCTCTTTCCACGTGTGGAGGGACTCTCACGGTGCCAGCGGCAGCTCCCAGGTTTTGGATGCCCATTTCCACAGGGATGTCTTGGGCATCTCAGACTCAGGGTATTCCAAACTGATGGGATGGCCTGCCTCCCTCTCATCTTTCTGCACCTCTGACCAGCTGATGGCATGCCCATGTTCCCAGGCACTACAGCTGCTCACTTTGTGGTGACAGGCGACTCTCCGTCTACCTTGACACCTGTAGCCCAACACCATTTCCTCTCCCCCTTTCTGCACTGCACTTAGGATGAGGGCTCTTGGGGGCCCTAAAATTCGATTCTGTCAGCATGTTCACAGGTTCCAGGACATGCTGTCCCTTCTAGTGCTGTCCCTGGTGTATGTGTAATGTTCCTCTGTCTACAGTGTCAACTCATCCTGAGCGCAATATTTATCTGATCCATCCACTTACCCCATTCAGTCACTTGTGGGCTCCAAAAATGAGTTTTGTGGCCATTGGTTCACTCTGTGCATTCTAGTCTCACACTTGTTTCTGTTTCCGAGGGGTGGGTAAGTTAAGTTTTTGAGGACTTAGCATAATTCAGGGCCCTGAGCATAGTGTCTGGTATATAACACTCATTGAATTAAATGATAGAGGGCAACTCTGTTAATCATTTCATATTTATTGCACCTAGAAGAGCTCCAACATTAAAAGTTTTGGATAAACTGTATGAATCGACAAGAGAAATCAAGAAAGAGGGGCTAGAGATGAAGAAATCCAGGAGAATGTGGTGCCACAGGAAAGGGAGGGGCTTCGATGGAGAGAGCTCCAGTTCAGAGGAGAACAGGTTTAGCAGCATGGAGAAAAGGAGCACTAGCTAGAGGGTAGGGCACTGATGAGAGAGTGGGGGTCGTGGAAGTGGAGACAGAATTGTACTGAAAAGTTTTCAAGGCCTTTGCTTATCAAGAGGAGTAGAGTAAGAGGCAAGTGATTGGGGTAGTAGGATCCAGAGGTGATTTTCTTTTTTTATTTAATGAATGCATTTTTTTCATAGATACAACTTTAGGAATATAGTGTTTCTTTTCCCCACTCCCATCCCACCTCCCTCTCCCTCCCCTTCTCCCATCTCCTTCTTCATTATGGTTCATTTTTAGTTTGATTTTGTATACAGAATACCAACTCCATGTTAAGCATAGATTTCAATAGTTTGCACCCATGCACACACAAAACATATAGAGTACAGTCGGGAACAAAACTCACAGTCGATTCTTATAGTACAACTCATTAGGGATGGAGGTCCTACATGGGGAGTAAGTGCACAGTTACTTCTGTTGTTCCTTTAACAATTGACACTCTTATTTATGAAGTCAATGATCACCTGAGGCTCTTGCCATGGGCAGTCAAGGCTATAGAAGCCTTTTGTGACCATAGACTCCATTGGTATTTGGACACGGATATAAGCAAAGTGGTGTTCTCTCCTCCCTTCAGAGAAGAGTGTCTCCTTCTTTGATGACCCTTTCTTTCCACTGAGGTCTCAACAGAGATCCTTCGTGTAGGATATCTTTTTGCCACAGAGTCTTGGCTTTCCATGCCTGAAATGCAGATGATTTTCATCAAAATAGCAAATACATGAATGTGCATAAAAGCTGATGGCATAGGGAAGGCCTTTCTAAGCAAAATACAGAACCTTGAATAAGAATTTTAATTACATAAAAATTATTTTTTGTATAGACAGAATTAAGTGAAACACTGGCAAAGAACATGACAATAAAACACATAACCCAAAATTTAGCTGATCATAATCAGAGGGGCAACAAAGCGCATTCAAATTGTACTCTACTTAATTCCCTGCCCTCATTTCTGTCTTTCCCTCCCTCCCTTCCTTCCTTTTTAAAGATTTACTTATTTACTTGAAAGGCAGAGTTACAGAGAGAGGAAGAGGGAGAGGGAGAGGGAAAGGGAGGGGGGGAGAGAGAGAGAGATCTTCCATTCATGGTTTACTCCCCAAATGGCCATGATGGCCGGAGCTGGGCTAATCTGAAACCAGGAGCCAGGAGCTTCTTTTGGGTCTTCCACATGGGTGCAGGGTCCCAAGGATTTGGGCCATCTTCTACTGCTTTTCCAGGCCATAGCGGAGAGCTGGATTGGAAGTGGAGCATCTGGGACTTGAACTGGCTCCCATATGGGATGCTGGCGCTGTAGGCAGCAGCTTTACCTGCTACGCCACAGTGCTGGCTCCCCACCCTGATTTCTGTTTGTAGCAGAAGACGATCATATCAAAAAAGAACAAAGATATTAAAATACCCTTTTAGTGTAATTTAGTTGTGTTTAGCCTTAAAGATCCGTCACGCCCTCTTCTTTGAAGAATCCATCGCTTTTTGTTCTCTCCCTGAGCTCTGTTCAGTCCCTCTGCTGGCCAGTGTGAGAGCTGTTCGGTAATTACCTGTTGCACACCAGTGCCTCCAGCTTGACCTTGCTCTTGTCAGCAGTGGGGACATTCCTGACTCGGATATGCCCATCACCGTTGTGTATTGATTGACTTGTTGGCTGTAGTCATTTAAAGGCTGTGCGCCCCAGTGTTTTGGAGCATTGGGGAGGACTATTTCTGCATTTGTCAGAGTCCTAGAGGGAGCATTTTCACTCCCCTGTAGGCGCCTTTGTGCCTTTTCTTACGCAGCTCCCACCTTCTCCAAACAACCGTGCTCTGATTTCTAGCACCACAGATTCATTTCATTCATAAAATGAGCCATTACAGCTTTTATTCTTTTGTGTCAACTTATTTTGTTCAACAGACCATTTCTAAGATCCAAAGATACTGATCTGTGTGTTGATTCTTTGTTCTTTTTCATAGTGTGTAGTATTTGTAGTATAAATAGTGATGATGGTTTCAATTATAAACTGTTCTTAGAGTTTGAGGAAAACAACCTTCACTATATCTATTATCTAATTTAACTAAGGATTATTATTAAACCAAGGATATGTAAGCTTTTGTAATATTTTTCCTATGCTATATGGGTTTCTGAAACACAAGGGAAAAAAGAGTCTACCCCCCCCCCCGAAAACATTAAAAATAAATACACAAATAAAAATGAACATGCTCTTTTTAAAAACTATTTGAAATATAATTTTTTTCTTTTAATTGTTAATGTTTTTAACAAATGAAATGTGCTTTTTAAGAAACAATCAATTCTAAGAACATAATGATGTTCCCTTCCTGCCTCTCTCCCTCCCTCCCATTCTCCTTCCTACTACCCTGCTTTCTTTTCTTTTTATTTTTTTTTTTAAGATTTATTTATTTATTTGAAAGACAGAGATACAGAAATGCAGAGGGAGAGAGAGAGAGAGAGAGAGAGAGAGAGAGGTTGGTCAGTCTTCCATCCACTAGTTCACTCCCCAGATGGCCACAACGGTTGGAGCTGAGCCATTCTGAAGCCAGGAGCCAGGAGCTTCTTTGGCGTCTCTCATGCGGTGCAGGGGTCTGAGGACTTGGGCCATCTTCCACTGCTTTCCCAGGCCATAGCAGAGAGCTGGATCGGAAGTGGAGCAGCTGGGACTCGAATCGGCACCCATATGGGATGCTGGCACCGCAGGCGGTGGCTTCACCAACTACACCACAGCGCTGGCCCCTTTTGAGTTAACATATTTCAAATTTTCATTACAATAAAAATGCCTACTACTTCACGGAATAAGAAGGTTAACAAGCAAACAGCAAAAAGAGCCTTGTGTAGTGTGGATGTAGCCAATGGCTAGAAGCAGTAATTGATGGGCAAGCGGCCATTTCACCCACATCCAGCGACCTTTAAAGCAGTCACAGGTCATTAGGACGACAGCAGTAGAGCATTCTTAACCGCTGGCTTCACAAAGGTAGAGAGCAAAGTTGGAAGTAGACTCTCGGTTCCGTTGCTCGGGAACCTGATCTTGCAGATTCCCGTTGTGCGGGACAACCCTGCGCCCTGCGCCCTCCGCCTCCGTTGGGACAGTGGGCTTAGCAGGAGCAGGGTGGCCGCTCCCGCAGAGGCTCACGGGCTGCTTTGTGTCTCCCCTCTCTCCTTGCCCCGATGATCCGCAGTGAGATGAGTCAGAAGGCGGGTAAGGAGGGTCCCAGACTCTCCAAGAACCAGAGGTTCTCGGAGCACTTCAGCATACGCTGCTGCCCGCCCTTCACCTTCCTCAACTCCAAGACGGAGATTGTGGACCGCAAGTACAGCATCTGCAAGAGTGGCTGCTTCTACCAGAAGAAGGAGGAGGACTGGATCTGCTGCGCGTGCCAGAGGACCAGGTGAGTGGGGGCTCTGGCCGGCCGGGGCCCTGCGGCCCGTGCGCTCCCAGCCCACCCGGCCGCTCTGCTGCGGGATGCCCACCGCTCCTCCCCGGCTCCCTGCGAGGTTCTGACGGCGCCAGGCACTTGAGGGCGAGCGCAAGGCGGGAGGGGGCGCAGGGCCTTCCTTCCGGTTTGCAGCTCCGGTCAGCGTCCCTCGAGCGGCGGCGGAGAGCCCTGGCGCCAGCCTCCAGCTTCTTTTGGCCCTCTCAGCACCAGCCGCCGCCGTGCAACGTCCCCTCAGAGGCCCAAGCTCCAGCCAGCTGCGCCCCCCGCGGTGGTCAGAGCGCCCGCCAAGCCACGGTCCCCTCCGAGGTCTGAGCGTCAGCCACGGCCCCGCCCAGAGGTCCGACCACCGCCCGCCAAGCAGCGGCCCCCTCAGAAGGCCAAGGCCAAGCAGCAGCCGCGCAGCAGCCCCGTCAGAGGGCCAGGCGCCAGCCGTGGGGGGTCCCCCAACAAAGCTTCTAGGTTCTGGTAACGCGGCTCTTCCCTTTTGTTACCCCAGCCCTAAGGTTAGTAGCCGCTTCCTGTGTTTACTAACCCTCGGGCTATCTCAGTAGCCCTCCTTGAGCCTTACCAGCCTGTGTAATCGGCTCCCTACATTAAATCCCCTCTGTTTGAAATACCTAGTGTGGCTTCTGTTTTCCTTCTAGACGCTATGGCTGTGTATGTAAGGTGGCCGTGTCCACTGCTCCCTTTATGAAACAGGGCCGGAAGTCATTAATTTCCCAAGTGCAAGAATTTGCCACAGTAATAGATTGGATAAATGAATACTTAGTTTTCTGTGCTGACAGAGAGAGAGAATGACTGGTGCTCTACTGGAATATCTGTATATGTGTTAGAATAAACAGCTTCAAGCATTTCATTCCACCAATCCTCCCAACATGTATCATCTGATGTTACGCTTAGTCTCAGTATCATACACTCATTAAGCAATTCAACAAAATTCTATGTGTTGTACTGGGGAGGACATACTTGTATGACAGTACATCAGACATGGCATTTGTGATTATCCAGGATCAAATAAGATAACATTGGTCATAGTGTAGAGTGTAAGTGCTCTGATATTGTTATAATCAGTAGGATATTGGACTGTGGGAGCCTGAAGAAGGAGATATTGGCTCTGCCTCAGGAGTTTGGGGCTTCGCAGAGGAGATTAGCTTAGGAGGAAGAGTAGGTACAAAGAGGGTGATCCAGGTAGAGAAAAGGAGGGCTGGAGAAGCACATGTCCATCTTCTCTCTCATAGGCCAATTATTTAAAAAAAAAAACAGATTTGATTTTATTTTTTAACAATCTAGGGAAGAGCAATTTTAGATTTGCAGAAAAATTGAGGGAAGGGGTAGTGATTTCCTATGATCTCCTGTCTGCACACGTATCTAGACAACTCTTTAGTCCTTTTAATATTTGAAAGTGAATCATTTTTATACATTCGTTATTAGTGTTGCTTGGGTTTGAGGGTCTCATGTCTACTCTGATAGCCAGCACTTGTAAGGGTTATTACTATGGGCAGATGTGACACAATGATGACTGACTTAGTAGGAAGAAGAATCAGCTGGGGAGTGTGTTCAAGTTGCTCCTAGACAATCTTATTGGTTGGCTCCCTGGTGAGGCCTGGGGATCTGTATTTTTAACAACTAATTCCCACCCCTCTCCCACACAAAACTGACAGGCAGTTCACAGACTGCAGAAGGAACGGTACTGACCTAAGTCGTCCTTAAACAAATGATCCAGATTGTCTGTGGCAGGTAGTACAGAAAAGTGGGGGTTGCTAAATTTAAGTTTTTGGTTTCCAAAGTGAAAGCATTAAAAAAGATGCAAGATCAACTGAGTTGGATTTGTGAAGGAAGTAACAATCTACCCATTAGTAAAACTTTAAAAGCACATTGTATGTCAGGTTACCTAGTCATTAACTTACTCCCCAGAGGGTTGCAGTAAAGGGAGCCTGGGCCAGGTAAGCACTGATATATGGAAGTGGTTAGAAATGTGCAGGAAGAGGAAATGAATTATCTAAGAGGTGTGTCATCTATGGTCTGGCTTTCAGGTATCACTTACTGAATGATCATGATTGAGTGGTGGCTCTTGGGGTGGCCGGAGTTCAAGTGGAACGTGGAAAAGAGATGGTTCCAATTTTGATGATTAAGAAAAAAACTACTACATACATTCATGTGAACATAAAATTTTGAGCAAATGACCAGATTTTAGTATATATATCTTATACCTATTTTCTTACCATTTTATAGCTATAGTTTTTGGTGCTGTTAAAATAATATACTTTTCATCATTAAAAATTTTCAGGTGTTCATTAACATACAAAATAGAAGTGTTTTTTTTGTATATTGATCTTGTATCTTGTGATTTTGCTCACTTCCTTCCTTCTAGAGTTTTTCTGGTGTAATAGGATTTTCAGCATTGACATACATGTTGTCTTTGAATAAAGATAAATCTGTATTTTTCTTTTACGTATGACTTTTTGGTATATTTTTGAACATCTATTTTGCTTAAAACATTTACTTTTTAGACAAATATTTTACATTATGCCCTTATCAAATTGGCTTTCCGATCATTAAAGAGATTAGAAGCCAAGGGCCCGAGCCAACCAGACAAGGTTCTTGAATTGGATTGTCAGTGTATTCCTGTGCTTTCTTCACATCCTCATTTCAAGATGGGGCTCAACTTTCCTCCCTGTCCACTGGTTGACATACTCGGTACCATAGTAGAGAATGGGCATAGACATGCTTTGTATTTAAAGAGCCATAGGGATTTCATTTACGATCAGAATTACTATGGTGATAATTGGTCAGAATTACCAGGAACTGACATTGCCCTGATGTTTATGAGAGATGGTTACCAAAGCTCTAGAGACTGGTTTTATGTGATGGATTTAATTCCAGTTCCCATTCGGGACCAATCTCTCCTTGAGACGTGTTAACTCCTTGAAGAGCAGTCCTGTGATAGCCATCCATGTGTGGGCCAAAGATTTATGGCACTTCCTTCTACAACCTGCTATGGGCCCGAGTTATTTGTTTCTTCTGTTCTGCTATGTGGGCAGTGTTTATAATTTTAACCATTCAAAGCTGTGCTGCAATTAAATGATTAGGACGTTATGTCACAACAATGAACTGTTGTTTTCCTGTTGTGAGTGGGTTGCTGGGGATGATGTCTGAAGTATCTCATAGCGGCAAAGCACTTTCCCTTTTGTGTCTACAAAATTGTTATTGCCAGTGGTAAGGAGGTCTTTGACTTAAGAGCCTTCAGACTTTGTGCTGGGCAGATGTTCTTACTCTCCCTGGGCTCTGTTGATACTTGCCTGCTTTTCATACATTCACTTGCCTGTCCATCTCCCTTGCTGGAGTGTGTAGGAGTCAGGATCTGAAATCTTACACGCATATCCCCAGGACCTGACTCAGAGCTTGGCGGATGTTACTGATGGAATGAAATCTCTTAATACACCCAGCAGTCTGGCAAAGGCTCTGGCATCAGGTTTGAGTCTAAGCTCTACTGCCTGTGGATTCCTTTGTCCAAGCTACTTATTCTCTCAAAGCTGCAAAATGAAGACATTATTGACTTAATTCATTAGTGATCATTACCGAATGTTTAGTTCATCATCATTATTATAGTACTAGGTAAATGGGTGTTGCGAGAACTTCTATTTAATGTGTACTTTGTGTCATTTAATTTCAACTCTTCAATTTAGTTGCCTCCCCTGGTTGCTTTGGATTTCAGGGGCCATTGTTGCATAATTTGGCCATCAGCATTGTCACTGAAGTGGCTGTCATTGTTATTGAGGTGCCAGTGAAATAACCAGATGCTGCCATTAGATAATCAGATGTGGCTGCTTGCAGTGAGGCCTGCACACAGTGATGCCTGGGATCGGTGGACTTCCTTGCTGATCTCAGCATCTGGGTGTTATATTCCGCAGAATCTTTGGGGAGTTCTAACACACCCGGCTGCCCATGTCTTGAGGCCATAGAAGCAATCTGAAAAATGTAAATAGATTCCCTCTCCAGTTTCAAGGGATGTGCTTCAACCCCCAGGCTACAATTTGCTCTGCAAGTTTCAGTAAAATATCACTTCATTTGTTTTCCCTAGTTTCCTCAATTACGTTAGAAGGGATTGCTGTATCATTTCAGATTTTTGGAAAATGCTATTGCTAATACCAAAATTTAATTTTATTTCTAATTAAAAAACTTTCCAAGTTATAAGAAAAACTGTGAGTCCCACCCATAAGTTTGATCCTGAAAGAAAAGCATGCTGCGTTCCTAATGCCTGCATCCTGGTTTATTTGTCTTTTGTTTGTTTTGTAAAATAAGAATGGTGGTGATGCGCTGAAACTTCACCATGGCCTCACCTTCCCGACAGTCACACAGGGTCGTGCTGTCTAAAGGCTAAAGGCGATGTCCTAGAACGTGTCAGTTGGTACGCTTGCAAGCGGTGCTTCTCTGCAGTTACATTGTTGTAGTGTCTTTGTTGGGAATTGTTTATTTCCTTCTTTAACGTAGTCTATTACCCCCCACAATTTTGTATGTGAGCACCTATACTCTGTGTACCTGTACTGTCACATCTTTCTGGGTAGTAAAACATTTTTCCTGGCCAGGAGTGGGGTGTACTTTGATTTCCTTAGTGGTTTTTTTTTTTTTAATGTTTCAAAGTTACAATAATTAACCAGAAAAACAGCAACAATGGGCACACATAAAAATGGGAGTATTTAAAAAAATTTTATTTCAGAGGCAGAGAGAGAGAGAGAGAGGGAGAGAAACACTCCCATCCATTGGTTCACTCCCTAAATGTCCATAACAGCCAGGATTGGGCCAAGCCAAAGTTGAGAGCTGGAAACTCGTTTGGCATTTGTCACATGGGTGGCAAGGACCCAAACGCTTGAACTGTCACCCACCACCTCCCAGGGTGCACATTAGCAGGACTCTGGACTTGCAACAGAGCCAATACTTGAACCCAAGCATGCGGGCATCCCAACTTGCAGTTTAACTGGTATGCTAATCCTCTGCCCCAGGAGAGCTTTTAAGAATATTTTTCCTAGGTCAGTCCAGGAAAAAAGTGATCACGCCAGTTTTGGCCAGAGACTACCAGAATTGAAAAAGAGGAGTCCAAGGCTGAATTTCCCAGAAGAAAAACTGCCTGGCAATCATCGACAGCTTCTGGCGCTGTGGCGCAGTGGGTTAAGCCGTTGTCTGCAGTGCCCGCATCCCATATGGGTGCCAGTTCAAGTCCTGCTATTCCATTTCCAATCCAGCTCCCTGCTAATGGCCTGGAAAAGTAGCTGAAGATGGCCCAAGTGCTTCGGGCCCTGCCACTCCTGGCTCCAGCCTAGCCTAGCCCTGGCCATTGCTGCCATTTGGGGAGTAAACCAGTAGATAGAAGATCTCTCTCTTTGTCTCTCCTCTCTCTCTGACTTTCAAATGAATAAATAAAATCTTTAAAAAATCATGTACAAATTTACAGTTATAGTAACAGAGCACAGAGAGAGTGTGTGTACATCATTTAACCAGTGTTATGCATTTCCCGTTTTCTTTTGGAAACCAGATTGAAAAGAAGAGCCAAGCCAACCCCCAAAAAGAAGTGACCAAGAAAGTGAATGGATGGCCTCAGCTCCTGGACTCACTGTTTTGCGACCCATCTGCCCTCGGACAAGTTATCTGGCTTTGGAAGTGATGTGGCAATTGCCATTGGCCACAGTCCCCATGGCAGGGGGGCCACAGGGCAGCCTGCCTGGAGGTGAGAAGGGGCATCTCTGTGTTACGCTCCAGTCTCTTGGTTACAGCAGTACCCTTAGGGCTCCTGGGCTCAGTGCATAGGTCTTTTGGTTTCACCTGCAGTCATTTCTTCCCTAGGATGTGCACAGGTGTCCAGGATATTTGGGGAAGGATGGCTCAAGTGCCAGCCCTGTGTTGGCTTCCAAGCCTCGAGTCCCTACTGTCGCTGGCATCCTGTTGCTGAGTCTGATTTTTAATCCTTAACTGTCTTATGAATGATCAGTTGTCTGTCTTGGTTCCTTTTGTCCCCTGTGCCATTTGGTTTCCATTGGACCTCCTCAGTCAGTTCCCTGAAGTAGCCCATAGTCAGAGGCACAGTTGACCCTGGAGAGTGTCACAGCCACAGTTGCACTGGTGCATATCCTAGTTATTTTCTGAGTATGATAATAGGCTTCCATATAATCCAGAGATGCAAAGAAATTTCCAGAGAGGGAAGGGGTTTTCCGAATTCATGTATCAGATGCAGCAGTGTGCTGTATCAAAGGCAGGGAGCAAAGGCATGGGGAAGCAGACCCCTGCCTTTCCACAGGCCCCTTTTTCAACCTCATGTGGGTTTGTGAATATTACCTCCTGGTCCCAACCTAGGCGAGAGCAGACAGCTTAAGATACTGCATTTGAGCCTTGTCCAGTCCGCCTGAATGGTCCCAACTCCAGAACGGAGTGATTTCACACTGTAATTATGGGCACACTGCCTGACCTCATCCTCTCTCCTGAGGGAACCTGGACGGACACAGGCCTGCTGCCCTCCTGTCCCTCTCTGCCTCACGACACAGGCTGATGGCCCCAGGGCATTTTCACAGCACCAGAAATGGTGCTCACAGTGATTCTGCAGCCTGGCTCCCCAGTGCTTCCCCTATGCTGGGATTGAGAAAAATAGGAGAGGAGCCTGGCCTTGGGGGAGAAGAGGGTCAGTTGGCAGGGCTGGGGGAAGGAGGGGAGAAGTAGGAGGGGGTTAAGTAGATGAAGACTTCCCTCCCTGTGTGGGAGGCCACCCATGGTGTGGGGGCTCTGAACCCAGCTATAATGGGGCAGGGGTGGAGGTTGACTTCCCTACACTTCTTCTGCTTTGATCCTGGTATTTGTAGCCTCAAACTCTTGGGAAGGACTTCAGTCTCGAGTCTGGACTCTCGATCAGGGCTGTGGGATCTAATCCCCAGCCCCACTTCACCTGATTTCAACACATCCTTTGCACACAAACACATTTGCGTCCAGGGTCAAGTGGAGTATATTTAGATTATCTTGCCCTGTGGACTGAGTTGTGTTTGTGTGTGTTGGGGAGCTTAACCTTGGGGGAATGTCTTTGGGTGTTCATTTTCTCTCCCAGGAACAAATACTGGAGAGCCCTACTCTAAGCTCATTGTCCATTCCTGCCCCTTGAGGCCCTTGACCACTGAGCTGACTGGGAGAAACGTGCACTCTAACACAACCCCTTGGCTTGTGGTTCCACCGTATCTTCAACAGCACCCCTGTGAGGTTGCTTAGGTTGCTTTCCCTACTCAGCCCAGAGGACAGGGGTTGGAGCAGACCTGTCTCTAGTTAAGGCCCAGCTGGGTCCATCCCCAAAGCCATCTCAGCTTCTTTTAAGCCCACACTTGGAGACTTCTTATTTCCAAAAGTTGGGACTAAAAGGTGAAAGATGTAGGCATGTATCCTTGCGGCACTCCTCTCTAACACCTCTAAGCTCTCCAACACTTTTCTACTTGGGAGGTCTGTGTGGGGGAGGGGAGCCCATGCCCAGACTTCAATAGTACAGGACTCATCGTCCTTCCCGGCTTGACCTACTCTGCTTGTGTCTCAGAAACCCCCTTTCCTATCCAGCAAGACCACGTTTTCTTGCCTTCTTTCTGTTCCCTCCTTTTGCACACATAAACACACGTGCTTGTGCCTGTCTGAAGGTTCTGTTTTTGCTGTTGATTCTGCCTGTGATACGCTGGCCCGAGGTCTTTGCACAGGTGTTGTCATCTCAGAAATATTTGCGTTGACAACTCAGTGTCTTTCCCATACTCTCCATTTTCAGTGTTATTTGTCTTCATAGCACTTATCACCTAGAAGAATTATCATTTTCATTTGTCTACCAGTTTGATACTTGGCTCTCTTTTTTCTTGTAACAAGCTCCCCAGTTGCCAACCCCTTGTCTATTGCTACATCCTCAGTTCCTGGCGCTAGAAAGGTGAAGCGTGTGGAATGAATGGATATTTGTTAGTTGTTTGTTACAGAAATGGTTTTTCAAAAGTTTAGATACTTATGAGGAATCAAAGGTGTCTATTGGGTTTTGCAACAAGGAACTGTTGGTGACCTTAAAGGGCATTCTGTGTTGAGCAAAAATGTAGGTGAAGAACAAACTCATGAATGCAGCTCTATCCTAGCTTGACCCCAAAGGGAGTCAGAAGAATAGAGCAGTGGACACAGAGTTCCATGAACTCAGGAAGCAATTGAACATGCTGAAATGTTTGTGGTAAGGAGACAGCAGCGAGGGCGTACAAAGAAGGAGAAGATAGTTGATGGAACTGAGATAACTGATGATGGGAAGAGAGAGTTGCTACACAGATGGCGGGATCAGGCATGAAACAGGAATGACTTTTCATTGGAAATGAGGGGAGGAGGAAAATGTAGACTGTGGTGGCTTTGAGAGTCGGGAGTTTGAGGCAGTTCTTCCTTGGGGCTTTGATTACCATTCTAAAGCAGAGGAGGTGGCCTGATCACTAGGCGCTAGGCGGATAGTGGTGTTGGGGGTCAGAAGTGTGGGGATAGAGGAGAGGGTTACAAAGCAATCACTTCATCCTATATCTTTGAAGTCTGTCTTCTGTCATGATTGTTTTTTCAGGTGGGTTCATTTTTTTTAATTTGTTTAAAATCCAAGACAACATTTTCCCAGTAAATCTAAACTTGACCCCAACGTGGTTTCAGATAGAGAAAGAAAGGCAGAATCTGATCTTCCCTAGAAACTTCTAAACTTGGCTTGGTAGAAGCTGGAGTACTTGAAAATGCCGTGTTATGAACTGAGAGGAAGGTAGAGCCAAGAGGACTTTGGGCTATGACTCCACTGTAGCTTTTAGGGTCTATGGTTGACTTCTAATTTTATATGGATAAAGGATCCTGCTGATAATCTACATTTTCATGGGTGAAAGCAAAAATTTATAGGATCTTTATGTTACTGTTTTTCAAAATGACTTACTGAATCAGAGAATGTGCTTTGTGGTATCACATCATAGGTTTGGGTTTAGTTGGCTGACATTTTAGTTACTACTTCTTTTTTCTTCGGAAGCAATTCACCTATCACTAAATTGAGTGTTTTGACTTTTGATCAACTGGCTAGGTTTACCCAGACTACAAGTGAGCAAAAAGCATAGATTAGCAACCAGTCCCGATAATTATTTCTGTTATGTAATTATTTAAGTTTATGTAAAAGTAGTGTACTCAATGTGGGACTAAAAGTCCATTTCTGATACATAAGTTACATTAACCTTATAAGCTACATTAAATAACAGACTAAACAGGCTTGCAGAGAGTTGAAAAAAATGGGGAGGCTATAGCTTAAGTGGTGGCCTAATTTTATAGCAAATCTAATGAGCATCTGATTTTAATAATTTTGCTTTAGAAGACCTCTTAACAGTAAACCTATGTTCTAAAAATGTGCTGAGTCTAGTTACCAAAGTAACATTTTTTGGCTTTTGAAGCACACAGACTCTCCCAAGAATCAGTTAAAAAAATGTGAGGCTGGAAGCCTCGGGACTCAGTGTTGGTGTCTGGGGAGGTTGGTGGACTCCTCCCTAGAGGGCAAAAGCTATAAGGATTTTGTAGAGATAAAGGTAGACAATTCTAAGTAATTAGGGTCCGGAAAACAGGTGCTCTGTGTAGGGCTCTAAGTTTCTAAAAGTTCCTTCGGCAGGGATCCTGTCCTGTCCTGTGTTAGGGGATGGAAAGCCACTGGGAAGAAAGGGAGGGAAAGAGTGTCTGAGTCCATGTTTGAGAGGGTGGATGCTGGTGGTGGGAGTCTTTCATGGTGAGCTAATGACACAATACCTGCTCCCAAATGCATATATTTTATTTCATTTTTAAAGATTTATTTATTTGAAAGGCAGAGGCAGAGAGAGAGAGAGAGAGAGAGCGCGAGAGGGAGAGCGAGAGATCATCTTTCTCTGGTTCACTCTTCAAATGGCTACAATGGCTGGTGCTGTGCCCATCTGAAGCCAGGAGCTTCTTCTGGGTCTCTCACATAGGTGTGAGGGCCCAAGGGCTCGGGCCATTTTCTACTACTTTCCCAGAGAGCTGGATTCCAACTGGAGCAGCCGGGACTTGAACTGATACCCATATGGGACGCTGGCACTGTAGGCAGCAGCTTTACCCACTGTGCCACAGTGCCAGGCCAGAGGCAAATATTTTACAAGATGTTGAAAATTCTTCCTTGACCCACGTGGATGCCCATGCGTAACCCCACCCTGACCTCCAGACAAATCTATTTGGTTATCAGTGGAGCAGGGATACACTGTGTGTCCACCACCAAGGAGGGTTAGATGGAGATGGAGGAGGGGTGCACAGACATTACAGTAACCATGTATTAGTTAAATCAATATTGGCTTACAGATCAGAGGGTAAAGTTTTTTTCCCAACACCCGTAAGTCCTCCCTAGGCATACTTCTTCCATAACAGAAACAGCTGACTGGACTTATGGGGAGGCAAGTACCTCAGCCCTCATAGGGATTGACCCCTTGGAGCCAGTCTGGTGTCCAGGATCTCTTATTGATGGGAGATAGTTGGTAGATCTTCCTGGATTTGGGTCTGTGACTATACTGTGAAGCACACCCACCTTTGGGTTTGCTACATGCAACTTCTGTCTCAGGAAGGCAAGGGAATAAATCTTTTTTTTTTTTTTTTTTTTTTTTTGACAGGCAGAGTGGACAGTGAGAGAGAGAGAGAGAGAGACAGAGAGAAAGTCTTCCTTTGCTGTTGGTTCACCCTCCAATGGCCGCCGTGGACAGCGCGCTGCCGCCGGCGCACCGTGCTGATCCGATGGCAGGAGCCAGGTGACAGGTGCTTTTCCTGGTCTCCCATGGGGTGCAGGGCCCAAGCACTTGGGCCATCCTCCGCTGCACTCCCGGGCCACAGCAGAGAGCTGGCCTGGAAGAGGGGCAACCGGGACAGAATCCGGCGCCCCAACCGGGACTAGAACCCGGTGTGCCGGCGCCGCAAGGCAGAGGATTAGCCTGTTGAGCCACGGTGCCGGCTAAAGGGGGAATAAATCTTGACATATCAAGAAGGAAGACCTGTTGTCCTGGGATATTTTAATCAGAAGCTTTTTACATAACATGCGTCCGCTTCAGTTCACCCTCTGTTTCTTGAATTCGTTGTGAACGTCCCCTTCTCATTTGGCTCACAGATTCTGCTCTTTCTTCCCTGACTTCGGAGTGTTCTGACTCTGGTCCCTTAGCAGAGCCTGAGCTTTCTGCTCATGAATATCATTAAGTGCCTCTACTACCAGCTGCATGGTTTTGTGTTTATTTTCAATTAGAGTTCTGCCTGAAAGAAGTAAAAAAAGTCATTTTCCAAGTTTTACATGGTTTGCTTCCAGCTGATGCCTTGCTGAGCCCTCATCGTTTACCTTAGAGTACGTCTGCTTCCCCAACTCCTGTTTAAGGTGGGTTTCGGTGTCATCTTGCTCTGCTTTCCTCTTCTTTGGTGTCCTGCCAACTGACGTCGTTTTCAACATCACCTGGTGCATTTCCTTCCCTCCCCCTAATGTTTCTCCTTTGGGTTGAAGATCAAGATCAAGCAGTTTCAGCTGCACAACCTATTTATTCAGAACCTCACCTCGGTTGTTTGCCTAAGCTAAGCTTGCTCAGTGATTTCTGCAGGTGGAGGATGGGGGCCAGGAGCAGGCAGGAACAGCAAGACCACAGCCTTCTGTCTTTTGTTCCCCTACCAATGAGTCTCTACTGCCCCTTCTGCTTCAAGCTCCCGTCTTCCTTCCAGCTCTTTCCCTCATCTGTTATTCCAACACACGCTTCTCTGATCGCTCTGGTTGTCTGCAACTTCAATTCACAGAAGATCTTTATTTATAGACTTCTAGATCTAACAACCTTTTTTTTTTTTAAATTGTTCTGGACTTTTACTCTCCTCACTGCATTCTCTCTGCAGATACTCCCCTGGTTGGTAAAGGAAATTCTGCCCACACCAGCTTCATTCTGACCTATGTGGTTCCTCACTGTCAAGTAACCAGCAGGGCCCCTGGTGGGGGGGGGGGTGCAGACCCACAGCCAGGTGGACTCTGACGCCAGGTCTCTCCAATTCCCTAATAGCCAACCTCCATGGTCCTATCACGTGTTACGGCTTTATTAGGGTGGTCACGTCACTACTGAGCCAGCCTCCTTAGCTTGCTTTCCCCTTTAGCTTTAGTTCACTGTTGCTTGCGTTGTCTTCAGTCTTCAAGAGCCCTGAGTCAATACGGGAACCAGCTTCTCCGGTGACGTCTTTCTTCTCATCTAAGCTTTTTCTCAAGTTCTTGGGATCCTTCTAGGAGACTGGAGAGTGAGGTAGGCGTATTTGGCATCAGGTGCTCATGAATGAGTGAGTATGTGTGTGTGAGAGAGGAAGGCCGGGAGGAGATTGGGCTTCTTTCGTTTTCTGGGAGGAAGGCTGGCTCCCTGCCTCCCATTCCCTGTGTCCCCTTGGCTCAAAATCGTGCACACAGAGGTCACGGCCGTTGCTATGGGAAATCTTATTATGGTCTTTACCCTCCGGGAGGAGGTTTGTATGGCAGTTCACTCTGGTTCCTTCTCTTTTCTGATCTGTGAAACTCAACTGCCTGTCAAGTGAAAAAAAAAAAAAACAACAATTTTAGTGTAATATCACTGAACAAGGCTTTATAAAGCTGTTTTTTAAGGCCGCTTTATTCTCTGATCATTTTAAACTCCCATGGGGATATAAATGATTATGTTTTATGGTGTCTTTTTTTCCTGGAGAATGTGGTAAACTGACTTGTTTAGAATAGGACATTATTTACACAAGGGAAAATCAGGTGTGTGATTTGTCTAATTTATTTTGTTTTAAAAAATCTTAAAATTTAAAGACCTTGGAAGATCAGCCAGACTTTTTTCTCTGCCTGTTTTTAGAAGCTTACCTTTCATGGAATCCTGGAGTACTAAGCACTGTTACAACATATTTGAAAGATAAAATTAATAGTTTCTGTCTTCAAATTCATGGGCAATCCTACTCATCACAGTGTAGACACTGACCAACAGGATCATTATTTTCTGACTAAATAAATAATGAAAATATATCGAAGATAAAAATCTTTAAGGATTTATTGAGTAAATGCTCAGAGGTGAAAATTTCAACTGTCGGTAACAGTGTCACTGTACTGTCTATCCACTCAGGCATGACAATGGAGGACTCATGGGGTACATTGAACACACTCTCTGTTGACACGTGCTCACTTGACTTGGTTGATGGCCTCAGGGTTGTGAGTGTGGGTCTTTGTTAAGGACATGAGAACAGATTGGCTCTTCTATTGTCACTAGAAGTGGGAGTTGACCACTGTGGCTCTCACTTCACCATCTTTGGGGAGAGGTGTTCAGTGAGGTGAATCAGTATACACCTGTGGTTGAATCCCTGTCTGAGTATGGACAAGTGTATGACCCTGCACAAGTGACTGGAGTTTTCTAAACTAGGAAGGTGGCAAGTTGATATGAGTCTTCTTACTTTGATTGGTTACACAGAATTCCAGAAACCTGACTACTGTGATCAGGTAGGGTCTAGCCAGTCTATTGATACAGAATGATATTCAGAGCCACGTGGTGTTGAGAGAAGGAGGTGTTGATCCCATACTCTGCATAGAGAACCATGCATGTTCTGGCCAAACAAACTGAGCTTCCTGAGCAGAGTGGGCTTGAGGATTATGGGATATTTGGCAAATCAAATCGCTTTGGCCTTGCCAAGTAGCAAGGTACTGAGGTGGAGGATTATAATCCTGAACACAGAGAGGGGTATTCTGGAATTTTGAGGAGGGAGGAAAGAGGGTGAGACCACCAAAGAATAGGAAATGTGAGAGACTTTGGCACAAGAACAGAGATGATTTGATGGCAAAATCCAATTAAATTTAATAATGTATATTGTGAGATTTATTTTTGTTCCAAATATTTTTGTTTTTTTTAAAAAATTTAGTTTTAATTTACGTAAAAGGCAGAGTTAGAGAGAAAGAGAGATAGAGAGCAAGAGAAATCTTCCATCTGCTGGTTTGCTTCGCAAATAGCCACAGTGGCTGGGACTGGGCCAGGCTGGAGCCAAGAGCCAGGAACAACTTCTGGGTCTCTCGCATGGGTATAGGGACCCAAGCATTTGGGCCATCTTCCGCTGATTTCCCAGGTGCATTAGCAGGGTGTTGGATCAGAAGTGGAGCAGCTGGGTCTCGAACTGGTGCCCATATGGGAATGCTGGCCCCTGTTCCAAAGCTTTTTGAAGGCTTTATCTTTTGGAATTGGATTGTTTTTCTTTTAGGATGTTAAGGCATTAGACTAAATTTAAGGAGTATTTAGGCTAAGAGCAGAATCCACTCGAGATTGCGGGGTCACATTTGATTTTCCCACATCAGTGTCCTATCTGCTCTAAACCCTCTCCTCACTGCATTAAACTATTGCAGTGAGGTGAGGTGTGCCCAACCTCTCTGACACCTAGAACGTGAAATCTTCAGATACAGTGGCAAAGTTCTAGGATAGCAAGTTTAACATCAAATCCAAGAACTTTCTAGTGAAGAAAAAATGGAGAGAAGAAGGAACAAGGACACAGTGGACAGCCAGCATTGGGAAAATGTCTCCTCCAGGCAGAGCGTTGTGCTAGAAATCTGAGGAAAGGCACTGCAAGAATTCATGTGGCTGCAGAGGTAGTGAGGCCTAAGGCCTCAAGATTTCTAGCCCTAAATCTGTCACTCACCAGCTCTGTCAATCCACACAACTCAACCTGTGATCTTTGACACCCATCAAACAATGAAACATATTAAAAGGCCTTTTCAACATTTTTCAGTTCTTAAATTCTGTGGTTTAAATGGATGATGTTGTCCTTAGTTTGAATGAAGAATAAAAGTGTAGAACACAGGGATGTTCATATGCACCTGGTGTCTGTGCCTGTGATGGGGGTGTATACAGCGAAGTTGAGTTGCTCTTTTTTTCCGAGGTGGAAAGTTGTTTGTAGGTAGATCTATAGAAGCTCATTTGCTGATGGGCAATGTTTTTATTCATTACCTTTTGTCTCCTGTATTTCACAGTGATTAGGCTCTATGAATCATTTAATCTTGACTACTTCTACACTTAGAATCAGTTAAAAATGAACTCTCAGTAGAACATCGCCGTCGTCTTTTTTATTGTTTCAAAGATTTACTTTATTTGAAAGAGTTACAGAGAGGGAGGGAGCGGGAGGGAGAGGGTGAGATCAGTTTTCTATCTGATGGTTTACCCCACAAATAACCACAACAGCCAGAGCTGAGCTGATCCAAAGCCAGGAGCCAGGAGCTTCTTCTGGGTCTCCCAAGCAAGTACAGGGGGCCAAGGACTTGTGCCTTCTTCTCCTGCTTTCCCAGGCCAGAGCAGGGAGCTGGATTGGAAGTGGAGCAGCCAGGACTGGAACAGGTGCCTGTATGGGATGCCAGTACTGCAGGCTGGACTTTGACCTGCTGTGCCACAGTGCAGGCCCCTAAAACTTCTTGAATTGTCCTTGTATTTCTCTTCTCTTTTAGACCCATGCTTCTATTTTGGTTTTTATTAATCTTAAGGAAAGATTCCTACTGGGACTCTGAGATGTAAGGGACAGAAATAAAGAATAGGCATCTCCAAAACTTGGAGGGGACAAGGTTGAACTGGTCTCCGAGCTGATTCTGTCTCAGAGGCAGAGAGACAGACACACCGAGACCTTCCATCTGCTGGTTCACTCCCCAGTTGGCCACAACAGCTGGACCTATGCTGATCCGGAGCCAGGAGCCAGGAGCTTCTTCCAGGTTTCCCACACGGGTGCAGGGGCCCACGCACTTGGGCCATCATCTTCCACTGCTTTCCCAGGCCATAGCAGAGAGCTGGATTGGAAGTGGAGCAGCGGGAACTTGAATCGGCACCCATGTGGGATGCCGGCACTGCAGGCAATGGCTTTACCATTATGCCACAGCGCCGGTCCCTGTTTATTTTCATACCTACCCTTTGGACCCATCATGTGACCGGGGGCATGAGTTTCTAGACATCTACTCAGTTTCAAATACCTGATCAAGGAACAATACCTATTTTTGAAGAAGGTAGGGAGACCAGTTGGGGATGTATGGATACAACCACTTATAGAATAATTGAACAGTAGCATATGGAATTGTGGTGTGACTTTTCTTTTTTTAATTCCTCTTAGCACTTTGAAGATATCATCCCTTTGTTTTCTGACTTGTATCATTACCTTTGAGAAATCTGTCAGTCTGCTTGTCCTTCCATTGTAAGTAAATCGTACTTTCCTTTGTGTTGCTTTGAAGACTTTTCTTTGTCTTTGCTATTCTGAAGTTCCTCTGTGATGCTACTAAGTGTGACTTTGTTTTTATTTATTCTGCTCAGGACTCAAGTTTCTTCAATCTGAAGATATATCTCTTTCTTCAGGGACATACAAAAAAGATTGTTGTACAACCATCAAAATGGCAAAAATAAAAAAATTATCAAGTGTTGACAAGAATGTGAGGAGAATTCTCATAAACTACCAATGAGAATTTATGAACTGTTAAAATATCTTTGGGAGTAGTATGGGGATAGCAAATTATGATTTTAGTTATCTTTGTTAGAGAAAACTTGCACTTGTGGAAAAATGAGATATACACAAATCTTCTCAATGAATTGGTTTGCCATTGAGAAAAAATAGATGCATAAAAAGAAATTAACCAAAATGTCCACCACAAATGAATGAATCAGTTGTGACATATTCATGAATAAAATCCTACAGAACAGTTCAGACACGCGAGTCAGATGTACCTATACCAAGTAAGTAAATTTGGAAGACAAAATGAGGAGTATAAAAAGCAAACAGTAGATGGTAAATGCAATATGATACCTTATTTATGCCTTTCAACGACCCGCATACCATATTGCATATCGCTCAATAAGCAGAAGCCATAGTTCACATTTTTTCCTACAGTGCAGTAGAACAAAAAATGACAACAAAGTCCAAAAAATATACTCAAAAAATCCTTTTAGAAAAGATTTGAAGTAGTTCCTGGTTTGAAGAAATTATGTAAATTTAAAAGCCATATAAAAATATTTTACAGTATTGGTCATACATATTTGGAAAGAAAAGTAGGGGCCTGATGAAGAGCCTAGGGTGTGCTCAAGGTGACAGGTCTTAACAAGAGAAGTCTTTGTTATGGGTCCATTTTAGATCCAGGCCTGAGATTTTTGGTATCTGATGGTTTCTGACATGGGGGGGGGGGGTGGAATGGAAGAACTGGAAAATATCTCTGCCATCAAAATCTTCCTTCAGTAATGGATAGTAAAACACAGAAGAAGAAATAGAATGTTGTGGAACGTGGAGGTATGTAAAATGGACTGTAGTAGGACAGAGGGAAACTCAGAGCACAGGACTACTCAGTCTTGTGCTAGGAGCTGCTGTGGCCATCACAGGCATATGCCCAAAGCTCCAACAAGGCCATGGCTTTGTGTCTTTGAGCACAACCAGACCTAGCCAAGTGTAAGAGGCAAGTCCAAGTTCAGGGGCAATGTCGGAGGAAATCCTGTTCGAAGTGTAGGGCTTGGAGAGAGAAAGGCAGAGAGCAGGGAAGAGTGGTAGGCTCAGGTCTGAGATGTGGCTCACAATGTCATTCCCCCCAGTGAGGAATCAGGCCAGTCCTGCCCGAAGGCAGCTGAAGGAAGACCAGGGTGGCCTGGCTTCCTCACTTGGGCCTCCCTGGCTCTGTCAATGAGCCAATAAGAAGGCAGGGGAATTTAACTCCACAGAACCTTCAGGAAGAATCGTTTCTCTTGCCTAAACTCAGGTGCTAAATGAACAACAAAAAGAGAACCTCTCTGAACAGTTTCCAGTGATGAGGTATCTGAGGCCATTACATGGCTAGGAATAATGTGACGTGGCAGGCTGGGGGCGGGGTAGGGGTACAGGACAGACCACTGGTAAGTGAAAACCAATTACTAACCCATCCCTCTTTAGTTCCAGTAAAGAAGTTAACATCCCTTGAGGCTGTTGTAGGTTTTGGCAAAGCCCCATCCGCAGAGCTTGTAGAATGCTGTCCTTCCATGCTGTTTAGAAGACATGTTTACTACAGAATGGTTGGGGAGGGTAGAGCACAGCATATATTAATGCATGCAAAAAGTTGGATATTAGACCAGTAATGTTACTAACTAGAAATGACTGAACTCTGTGTTTGTCTGTTGTGGAAATAAAACCTTCTGGGGATGGATCAAACATATCTGGAAATTACTTGAGACTGGTCAGTAGCTAATGTGCCTTGGATATCATAGCTAAAATGTGCTGTAATCCAATTATATTTCTGTCTTTACAGAGTTGTTTCTGGGGACCTACCCAAGAAATGGTGTAGAAATTATACAAAGAACCAAAATATATTCTATGTGAACTTACAGAGTAGAAATTATCAAGCATAATGAGTAGCACATGACTCTGATAATTCTTACTGTTCACTTATCATATGCTCTGACATTTTGACTGGTTTTGGGGAAATGGAGAAGCGTACCCAAAGTTTATCTACAAATGTTTAACAACAGGATTTCTAGTCCTGATTAATAGCCTTTGCTGATTTCTATGGTGTGCATATTTCCAGTTGGCTGATTTCAAGCTGCAAATGTGATGGCCTTGAATGCAGAGTAGGGAAGAGATGTTCACAGCTGACACTCCTGAATCAGCATAGGCCAGCACCAGGGCACCAATTTGGATACCCATGGGAATCGGAAACTGGAGTTCATGAGTAAGAATTATACCCCACAAATACATAAAGACACTAGTAAAAGAAAAAATTGGAGAATATAAAATAAATTCAAATTGGGTAGCTAAGAGCAAGAGTGAAGTGAGAATTTTTAATGCTTTGAGAAGTATTATTTGTCTATATTCTACATTCTGTAATTACCTTTTATTAAGCAAAGAGGTTTTCTGTGTATCCCACTGAGTATTCTAAACTCTTAAATTTCCTTCATGTTCTCTCAGATAGAGGCTGCAACTTCTTTCCCTTCAGGTATGGGTGCTAAGTTGATGCTGGCCAAGCAATCAGTGGGACCCAGGAAGTCATTTCAGAATGACTGGGATGAGTGGCTGGCACCATGGCTCACTAGGCTAACCCTCTGCCTGCGGCACTGGCACCACAGGTTCTAGTTCCTGTTGGGGCGCCGGATTCTGTCCCGGTTGCTCCTCTTCCAGTCTAGCTCTCTGCTGTGGCCCGAAGTGCAGTGGAGGATGGCCCAGGCGCTTGGGCCCTGCACCCCATGGGAGACCAGGAGGAAGCACCAGGCTCTTGGCTTCGGATTGGCACAGTGCTGGCTGTGGCAGCCATTTGGGGGGGGGGGTGTGAACCAATGGAAGGAAGACCTTTCTGTCTCTCTCACTGTCTAACTCTGCCTGTCAAAAAAAAAAAAAAAGACTGGGCTGAGGGTCAAGAAAGAAGAATAGATATGGAGCCTCCTGAATTTTGGGGAGGCAATACTGAAATTTAGACTTGTGATTTGGCATGACAATATACAGCTTTTTATGGTTTTTAATATTAATGTAACCAAGGGAGTCAGTTTTGTCTCTCTCAAAAAAAATTGAAAAACAAATCTTCTCATAAAAATAAGGCAAAGGATCTTACTGAAATAGAAGAGAATTGGAAATGTTCATAGGAATCTATGGTATTTTTAAAAAGGAATTTTATTTATATATTTGAGACGCGGTAGGGGAGAGAGAGAACGTGAGTGCATGCACCCCCATCTGCTGGTTCACTGCCCAAACGCCTACAAGGGCTGGGCTGGGCAGCTGGGAGCTGGGAACTCAAGTCATCCATATGAGTGGCAAGAATCCAATTTGCTTGAGCCATCACCCGCTGCCTCCCAGGGTCTGCATTAGCCAGAAGCTGGAGTCAGGAGCTGGAGCTGGGACTTAGACCCAGGCACTCTGAAGTGGGATGTGGGCATCTTTAACCACTAGGCTAAAAGCCTACTGCCTCCATGGGCATTTTGTTAGGAAGGCTTTATCTGTTCTCTCTCTACAGTGATTTGTACTGTTGTATATTTTTAGTGTCATCCTGCCAAATCCTATTCAGAATGTGGAACAAGCCTTGTGCCTGTGGCTTCTAAAGCTATTCTGTGATAAGAAGAACCAGTGCTCCTGGGTAGGATAGTTAATCCCATATCTGAGGGCAAAGGCAAGAATTAGACTTTGAATTATAGATGCTGAAGGAAAGCAAGGTTGCCTGAGGACACATGAGAGTCCTAAGTCCATAATACTATGAAAAAGATGTAACATAATTGTCCAAAAATATACTGAATTTATGCAATTATTTACTGAAAGTCTGTATATGATTAACCCAAAGTATGTGAGATCTGTTCTTGGGCTTTTATAACAGTTTGAAAATGCAGGTGGTTATTCTTTCTCTGAGGACTCAGAGCTTTGCAGGGTGTTTTCACGGTTCCAAAGATCTCTGTGAAGTGCAGTCGATTTGCCAGAGAAGGATGCAGGAACCTGGGGGTGCTGGGAGTGGCCTGCGAGAGCTGCTTCTCTTCTCCTCCCTGCAGTGAATGACAACCTTGCCTGTGTGCTTCCAGCACCAGCTGCAGTGTATGTTGTCCCTGAGAACCCTGCTGAGATTTATCAACCACCAGCACACACACTCCTCAAGCAGTGCCATTTTTGATGGCCATTTATCCAACAGTGATTCGCTCTCTGCAGGGGCTCTGTATCCTTATTCTACACTGTTTTTTTTAAAGAAAGCTTTCATTTAATTAATACAAATTTCATAGGTACAACTTGAGAAATGTAGTGGTTCTTCTCCCCATACCCTCCCACCCCCATTCCTGTCCCACCTCCTACTCCTTCTCCCAACCCATTCTTCATTAAGATTCATTTTAACTAACTGTATACAGAAGACCAGCTCTAAAGATTGGAACAATTTGTACCCGACCCCCACAACGTATAAAGTACCGTTTGAGTACAAGTTGTGTGGTTCATTCTCATGGTACAACTCATTAAGGACAGAGGTCCTACCAGGAGAGTAAGTGCACAGTGATTCCTGTTGATTTAACAATTAACACTCTTATTTATGATGTCAGCGATCACCTGAGGCTCTTGCCATGAGCTGCCAGGACTATGGAAACCTTTTGAGTCTACAAGCTCCATCAGTATTTAGACAGGGTCATAAGCAAAGTGGATGTTATCTCCTCCCTTCAGAGAAAAATAAATCCTTCTTTGATGGCCCCTTCTTTCCTCTGCTGTCGTACAAAGATCCTTCATGTAGGACTTTTTAGAAATTTTTTTGCCACTGTGTCTGGGCTTTCCATGCCTGAAATGTTCTCATGTGCTTGTCACCCAGTTCAGAGAGCGTTAAGGGCTGATTCTGAGGTCAGAATGCTGTTTAGGGTGTTTGTTACTCTATGAGTCTGCTGTCTACACTAATTTTCATTATTATGGGTATGTGCACCACAGGTGATAAAGCAGAACAAGCTTCTCAACTCCCACTGTAAGGCTTGTTATGCCTTACCTCAAATGGAGGAAATTTTACAGATGTCATAAAATGTTAAGTGGATGGTGATGAACAAAACATAATGAGTGGGCCAGATCAAACAGAAGGTATGTAGGTGGAGCCAGCGCTGTGACGGAGCAGGTAAAGCTGCCGCCTGTGGTGCCAGCATCCCATATGGGTGCCTGTTCAAGTCCCGGCTGCTCCACTTCTGATCCAGCTCTCTGCTTTGGCCTTGGAGGGTAGTAGAAGATATCCCAAGTCCTTGGGCCCCTGCCCCCACATGGGAGACCCAGAGAAAGCTCCTGGCTTTGGATCGGCACAGCTCTGGCCATTGTGCCAATTGGGGACTGAACCAGTGGATGGACGACCTCTGTCTCTCTGCCTCTCCTTCTCTCTCTGTGTAACTCTGACTTTCAAATAAATAAATCTTAAAAGCATCAAAGTTAAAGTAAGAGGAGGAAAATAAAGGGGAAAATGTGTCATAAAATGTACATTTTACTTACACATCTATTCTTCAGGAGACTTTAAAATCAAGGAAGAATATAAAATAAGAAATGGGAAGTAAAATGATGAAGGAAAAGTCTGACCATAAAGATCTGGGGCAAAGCATGCTTACACCAAAACCTCGAAAAGTACAAAGATCAAGTGTGAAAACAAGTCAGTAGAACACCAGTTGACAGCTGATGTCTAACGACAAGAGAAACAACTGGCAGCTTTCTACCAACTGGAGTCTATAGTAATAACTGTTCTTGGCAAAATCCATATCTTAGACACAAACTGTGGTTTACACAAAATTGGAAAAAGAAGAAAACTCACAAGAGGTTGACCAGCAATAAAATATCACACAAAACATGTACAACTAGGGATGAAGCTGTTTTCCCCAAATAAGGGGGCAGTGGCAACCTGATTTGGCCAAGCAGAGACCAGCACTGTGGGTCCATGCCGTGGATGGCATGATCGAGTACAGGGTGGGAACAAAGTGAGGTTAAGGGGAGAAAAAGAAAAGGGGTTTGGTGCTTTATAAGGGGACTTCAGGAAGTTTGTGGAAAGTGGAATTAAAAGTCAAGTTTATTGGCAAACATTTCAAATCCATACATCTTTTTTTTTTTTTCATAGCACACATTTTCCATGACCTTTAAATGTTTAATTTAGGGGGGCAGGGAGAGAGAGCTTGCTTTCATATGCTCATTTACTTTCCAAATGCCCACAGCAGCTGGAGCTGGGCCAGGCAGTTAGGGGAGCCTGGAATTCAATACAGATCTCTCACGTGAATGACGGAACCCAACCACTTGAGCCATCACTGCTGACTCCTAGAGTCTGCATTAGCAGGAAGCTGGAACTAGGAGCAGAGCCGGGACTCAAACCCACGCATTCTGATATGAGATAACAGTATCTTAACTACTAGGCTACATCCCTAACCCATCCTTGAACTTTTTGAAGACCCCTTTGTATGCATGGATTTAAAATTTTTTTTTCGCACCAAAATAAATTTCCCTGTTAATTGGATTTCCACAAACTTTTTGAAGTTCCTTTTTCTAAATATGTAGTTCCTAAGTAGGTGTTTGGTCATAGTCCACCAGGACAGGCAGGTTTGCCTGCTTAGTCTGCTTTACTTCTATGAGTATCACTGTGAAAACTCACTCAGTGGAAGCTTAAGAGTTTGAAATGGATTTGTGGTGATCAAGGCAGCTCACTGCTCTGAGTAAATGGTCCTGTTTGTTCTCAGCACCTATGAAGGAAAGATGAGATCCCTGGAGAGAGGAGGAAACGAGCATCTCTCCTTCACTGGCTCTTTAAAATCCAAACATTTGGGAGAACCTGCTCTGAGCATTACTGAAACCTTATCGCCTCTGGATGGGCATTTGGCCCCATGGTTTGGAGGCTGGCTAAGATACCCATGTCCCATATCAGAGTCTGTGGGTTCTAGTCTCAGCTCTGATTCCACATTCCAGCTTCCTGCTAATGTTGCCACAGAAGGATAGCGGTGATGGCCTTGGGTCCCCGCCACCCACATGGGATACTGTGATTGTGTTCTTAGCTTCTCTGTCCCTAGCCCAGTCAGAGCCAGTGTGGGCATTGGGGGCGTGAACGTGTGCATGGGAGTTCGCTCTGTCTATGTCTCTTAAATAATAATAAAGAAAACCTTGCCTGAATATATGTAATGATATCCAGAAAGCTCTATTTGTAGATCTTTGGTTAGCAAGGGAAATAGTGTGTTGGTGAGACTTCTTGCCTCTGAATCTGGTGAATGCTGACTTGAGAGAAGGAAAAGCCAATTCTAATGGCAATTCTTGGATAATGTTGGTTTGTCCACCCCATTGTGAACACCTAGAGAAATCTTAAGGGTATTTTGAGGAGTTCAAAGTCTTTCCATCACAGATTGGGGTTTGAAGCCATGTGAATATAATTTCTATAGTCACCAACAAGTCGAAATGATACTCCACATATTTTCAGACTCCCTTAGTTTGCATCCTTACTCAGACTTAATGGATTTTATTTTGTAACTTTTAACACTATTCTATTCTTCCTGGCTCTTGCCTTCGCTCTCTGAACTGTGTGTAGTCCAACTACTCTTCTTCTCTTGGTCCAAGGCAGTGGCGGCTTCTTGGTCCTGAGAATCTGGGTCATCTGCTAGAGGTTTTGCTACTCTCAATAAATTCTCAGACCTAAGCGCCTCCATCTCACGACACAAGCAGCTCATAGTTAGCATTTTTTCTCAGCGTGTGGTTAATTTATCTCTATTTACTTAAATACTAAAAAGTGTTTTTGCCTGAATTATTCACTAGCCTTAGTTTTTTCATACAGAAGTTATCCCATAGTTTCTCATAAGAGCAGGTGGAATTCTGGAGTTAGAAATGTCCCCATGCACAGGCATCAGCTGAGTGTAAGACTGCAAAGGATGGCCAGCGCTGTGGTTCACTAGGCTAATCCTTTGCCTGTGGTGCTGGCACCCCCGGTTCTAGTCCCGGTTGGGGCGCCGGATTCTGTCCTGGTTGCCCCTCTTCCAGTCCAGCTCTCTGCTGTGGCCTGGGAGTGCAGTGGAGGATGGCCCAAGTGCTTAGGCCCTGCTCCTGCGTGGGAGACCAGGAGGAAGCACCTGGCTCCTGGCTTTGGATTGGTGCAGTGCACTGGCCACAGTGGCCACTTGGGGATTGAACCAACGGAAAAAGGAAGACCTTTCTCTCTGTCTCTCTTTCTCACTGTCTAACTCTGCCTGTCCAAAAAAAAAAAAAAAAAAATACTGCAGAGGTTGTAAAATGACTCCTTGGAATCATAGACCTGTAGAATGAGTATAGACGTTAGAGTGCAGTCCGAGATACCTAATTTCTTCTTCTTTTTTTTAAGATTTATTTGAAAGAGTTGGAGAGAGAAGGAGAGGCAGAGAGAGAGAGAGAGAGAGAGAGAGGTCTTCTATCTGCTGGTTCACTCCCCAGTTGGCCGCAATGGCCAGAGCTGTGCTGATCTGAAGCCAGGAGCTTCTTCCAGCTCTCCCACGTGGGTGCAGGGGCCCAAACACTTGTGCCATCTTCTACCGCTTTCCCAGCCATAGCAGAGAGCTGGATCAGAAATGGAGCAGCCGGGACTCAAACTGGAATCCATATGGGATGCCGGTCCTACAGGTGGCAGCTTTTTCCTGCTACGGCACAGCGCCAGCCCCCAATGTATCTAATTTCACAGGTGAAGAAAGTGAGTCCCAGAGAGGCTCAGTGACTTCCCCGGAGTCTCTGAGAAGCCATGCTGGGAGTGAACTTTGCAATGCAGTGTTGAGGACACTTTGTGTCACTGAGAGCAGTGTAATTGGTAACAGCCTTCAGGAGGCTCCACGAGCAGAATTTGGGTGGGGAGGAAATGTCAGGAAAGACACAGGAGGCCGTTGCAAACGTCCAGGGAAGAGCCAAAGAGGGAAAGGAGTCTGATACTGATGGAGTTGAATATCTGAAAATTAATTTTTTCAGCTGAAAATGTGAATTAATATCTGTGAATTAATTTTTTCACCTAAAAATGACAGAGACCCATCTACCTGGTCGTTCTTCTTCTCAGGGACCACAAATACCTCGCTGAGGTGCCACTGTGTGTGGTTGTGCAGAGCGGGGTCTCCAAAAGATTCACCATGCATGAAGAGCGGGAGGCTTGTGGGGGCGAAGCAGGAGATAGGTCACGTCTTTGGAATTCAGGGTTTCTCTGCACAGTCTGGGATAGATGCTCATTGCACCCAAGAATTTAGCCTGTAGACAAGTTCCAGAAAAGGATCCAACCCAGCGTAGGACTACTGCAAGCCCTTTACCAGACAGGGTGAAAGCAGAGCTGTCCAGATTCAGTCTGTGAACCAGGAGCCGTAGCCCAGGGCCATGGTGATTTAGGACGGAGGCCTCTGGAGCAGAGGGGAGTGAGGTGTCCCCAGTTTAGCTGAGAGCAGCATCTCTTGGAACAAGGGGATGATGCAGGGGAAGCAGGAGACAAGCACTCAGCCTTATTTAGAACGTGATGGCTCTGAGGGTGGCCCGTCCAGATGGGACCAAATCTTTTAACAGGCTACTAAAGGTGTTTTACAACTCCAGACCAACACACGCTGGACATTGACCATTGTTGAACCATAGTGAACGATGCTTCCAAGAGTGGTTTTCAGAATAGACGCAGTCTAGCCATTCACCTGTCAGCCCAGATTGTACAAATGCTCTTTACCCCCTTCCACTGACATGGGCTTAAGATCTGCATTGCTTTCCCTATTAAATATTCTCTAACATGAGATGTTATTTTATAATAACGTAGCTCTTTAAGATAGTATCTTTCAGTTGAAAAAACATTTTAGAGACTGCCCATAGTCATTCAGCTGATGGAGGACCTGCCACTCTGACACCCATTTGAGTTCTACTGCTTGGCCTGATTTCCTCTTGGAGCCCAATGCATAGAGAATGTCTGGGGTCCCTCTGCAGGACTTCGGGGTGCCTTTCCTCAGGGACGGATGATTCCTGCTGTTGCTGCCCACTCTTCCATGTAAATGGCCAGGATGTTCCTACACAGTGAATGGCCAGTGGTGGCCATTGGTGGGGAGTTACAGGGGGTTGCAGGGAATGTACCATAGCTCAAGTACTTCTGTACAGACACTTCAAATGCAGTTTGGGCAAGGCCAGAGGCCATAGGCCGCAGGTTCAGATGGGCATCATCTCTGTATTGAGCAAAGATCTGGTTCTCAATCTTCTCTGACTAGGCTCCTGGGTTGTGCTGGGCCCTGATTATCCCTAGGTTTATCTCTTCTCATTCATCTTGATACAAAGTAGTAACCTTTTATTGAGGGCTTACAGTGTGCCAGACACTGAACTCAGCCTTTATAATTTTAATCATTATAATTCTGAGATATACAACTTTATTGTGTTGTTGCAGAAGAACAAATAAATCAGCAGTGAGACATTGACACATGGCCCAAGACTCCGTACTTTGTGCGAGTGGGGCGGGGATTAGAATTCGGCAGGCTGAATCACTGGCCTTCTTGACTCCATGCTGACCTGCTGTCCTCTCAGTTCTCAATCTTGCCAACTTGCCTGGCTCCTGACACTGACCATAGGTATTCTTGGTTTCAGTGATGCACAGACAGCATGAGCTCCTCAATTTCCAGCAACAGCCCTGTGTTTTTTGAATGGATGATGTCCTTCAACTGGACATTTGTGTCCCAGAAGTTTCCAGAGGCCCACTGGAAACACTGCCCAAGTGTTCTGAGCTTAACCCTTTGGAAAGTGAGCTGATATCTTGTTACAGCAGAACCTACACAGCTGGTGCCACGGCTCACTAGGCTAATCCTCCGCCTGCAGCCCTGGCACACCAGGTTCTAGGCCCAGTTGGGGTGCCAGATTCTGTCCCGGTTGCTCCTCTTCCAGTCCAGCTCTCTGCTGTGGCCCGGGAGTGCAGTGGAGGATGGCCCAAGTGCTTGGGCCCTGCACCCCATGGGAGACCAGGAGAAGCACCTGGCTCCTGGCTTCTGATCAGTGCAGTGCACCGGCTGCAGCGGCCATTGGGGGGTGAACCAACAGAAAAAGGAAGACCTTTCTCTCTGTCTCTCTCTCTCACTGTCCACTCTGCCTGTCAAAAAAAAAAAAAAAAAACAAAAAAAAACAAAAACCTACTCCAACGTTGAAGGTCAGGATTAACTCATTCCTAGAGGCAGGCATGCCTTGAATTGCTATTTTCTAGATAAAAAGCCTGTCTAGACTATTTTTTCTTTTACTTCTTAAAAGACCTTATACACCTAAATGTAAGATGTAGGTGTAATGGTTTAAATGATTTGTGCCCCACCTCCCAAACTCATGAAGTCTTATGTTAATAGTACAGGAGGGTAGACACTAAATCCAGTTATGGTGTTTAGAAATGGGGCCTTTGGGAAATTGGGTGGGATTGGGTCATTTGGGTGGAGCCATGATTGAAACCTGGTGGCTTTATAAGAGATCACATAGGCACAGCCAGACATGCACACTGCCTTTTGCCATGTGATCCTCTGTGTCACTTTGGGACTCTGCCAGTAATAACGCCATCACCAGAGGCCGAACTGATGAGGCCCACTTGATCTTGTACTGTGAACCTTCAAAATTGTGCACTAAAGCCTTTTCTTTTAGTTACCTCAGGTATTTCATTATAGTAATGAAAAGCAGACTAGTATGGTTTATCATGCTTTTTGTCAATCATGCACTTTATGTAGGTTATGCTAGACTGAAGTAACAAAAATATCGAAATTGATTAATGGTTCAGACAATCAAAGTGTGTGCCTGGAATCAGGTGACAGTCCTGGGCAGCTGTGCAGGTTTGCTGAGCGCCTCTCCCCCACACAGGAGGAGGGCCTATGACGACAGGCCTTATCATCCCTGGAGCTTTGATGTCACCATTGCCATGTCCTCAGGCAAGTAAAAAGAGGACGAGTAGGGAAGAAGGCACAAGGAATGATGTTTTTAAAACAGCTTATTTCTGTTCACATCCTGTTGACTGAAATTCAGAAGGGATGCCAGAAAGAAAACCTAGGTGTGTGCACAAGAAGGAGGAGCATTGATTTGGAGAACAGCATACTACTGACACCACTCTGCACTCGCATTTATATGTCTTGTTCAGTTTCTTTTGTGTTTTCCTGGACTCAACTTTTATGTATTTATTTTTTATACCTCATTGAGCCTGCTTATTCTTAAATAGAAGATGATAGGAAAGGAATAGAGTACATGGGTAATAATACAAAGATGGTAATAGCCAGTTGCAGTGTGTAAAATGACTCTTCTTTTCCATACATGGATGGAAGAGAAAGTGGGAAGACATTAGGTTGTTTTAGTTGTAAGGAAAGAGCCACACATGAGTAGCATTCTTCAGCATTCTTGCAGGTCTTAAATTGTACCTTGGATTTACTTCTTGTCCAGATATTCCCGTGATTGGAATAAGGGCAACCTGACGTTCTTCTTTTAACCTTTTAATGTTATTCATCACTAATCGATGTATGCCACTCCACCGTCAGAGGTGAATAAAGATTTCTTGACTGGAATTTTGATAATGAAACTTGTCAAATTACTGTATAGAAATTCATGTAATGAAATCATACATAATGTTTGAAATGCAAATGAAGACTTTGCTGTTACTAAATAATCTCCAAGATATATGAATGAAAGAAGGTGAGGTCCAGGGGAGCGGGGAGGAGTTGGGATGGTGGAGTAAAGAGCAAGTCCTGCTTTATATTCAGAACGATGTCTGTTCATGTGCTAGGGAAGGCGAATGGGAAGCCGGATAGGTGTGTATTATTTTTTCTTCTTTCCTAAAGATAAATCCAACTCTTTTATGTAAGCCACATAATTAGGTTTTCACTCAAGGGCTTCTGGGAGAGAAATGCACCTGCCGTTCCAATAGGGATGTGTTTGTGTGAGTCAATCATCTTCTCTTTCTCCTCCTGTGTGTCATAAGAAAGCAGTACACAAGAGGAAAACATGCTAAACATCATTTTAGAAAATCAGAGACAGATAAGATCAGGATTCAAAACATGAGAGCTGCCATAGACAATTGAACTCAGAAGCCGCTTGTGGGAAGTGAGTAGAAAGGTGTCCCCATGGCGGTGGATCTCAGAGATGTGCTTTGTGTAGCTAAAGATGTGGTCTGAGTGATGAAAGTCCTCTCTTGTGCATATTGGGCCCTTAAGGGTCTGGGAAAACAGGGTTGAGGTGGGAAAGGGAAAGCAATGACAATACACATTTAATAGCAAGCAGCAGTACATATCAGAATATATCTCCCCACGAAGCCCAAATCAATAAAAAATAGTCATTCTCCGCAAGCAGACAGGAAAATCCAACCAAATCAATAGGAGAGAAATTAGAAGTAGCTGATCTGGCATCAGTAGAAGAATATAATTTTGAAATTCAGCCAAAATTATGAAATAAAACATGTCAGAAAAACTTGCAAGGGAATAGATGAATATTTAATTTTTTGTCATGGGTTGAAAAATAAAAAGTTCTTAAGAAATAGATTAGTTCTGTTCTTAAGAAATAGTGAGGGCTGGTGCCACGACTCAATAGGCTAATCCTCCGCCTGCGGCGCCGGCACCCTGGGTTCTAGTCCTGGTCGGGGCGCCGGATTCTGTCCCGGTTGCCCCTCTTCCAGGTCAGCTCTCTGCTGTGGCCAGTGAGTGCAGTGGAGGGTGGCCCAAGTGCTTGGGCCCTGCACCCCATGGGAGACCAGGAGAAACACCTGGCTCCTGCCTTCAGATCAGTACGGTGCACCGGCCACAGCACACCCACCACGGCAGCCATTGAGGGATGAACCAATGGCAAAGGAAGACCTTTCTCTCTCTCTCTCTGTCTCTCTGTCCACTCTGCCTGTCAAAAAAAAAAAAAAAAAAAAAAAAAAAAAGAAAGAAAGAAAGAAAGAAATAGTGAAATAGTGAGAAGGAAGCTTACCAAGTGCAAATGCAAAGACCCAATGGGAGAGATACAGTGACAGGAGTTATCAACAAGAAGCCCAAGAGGGGCCAGCACAGCTCTGGTATTTGCAGCCAACTGGGGAGGGGACAATTGGATGGAAGACCTCTCTCTTGCTCTCTGCCTCTGCCTCTCTGTAGCTGTTCCTTTCAAATAAATAAATAAATTGGCCGGTGCCGCGGCTCACTAGACTAATCCTCCGCCTGCAGCGCCGGCACCCCAGGTTCTAGTCCCGGTTGAGGCGCTGATTCTGTCCCGGTTGCCCCTCTTCCAGGCCAGCTCTCTGCTGTGGCCCGGGACTGCAGTGGAGGATGGCCCAAGTGCTTGGACCCTGCACCCCATGGGAGACCAGGAGGAAGCTGGTTGGTGCAGCGCGCTGGCCGTAGCAGCCATTTGGGGGGTGAACCAACAGAAGGAAGACTTTTATCTCTCTCTCACTAACTCTGCCTGTCAGAAAAAGCAGAAGAAAATAAAGAGCAATAGCTCAGTACACAGGAACCATGCAACACCCTCTTTGAAGCTCATTGGTCTTCTGGTTAGCAAATTTCAGCAGCCAGTATGGATAAGAGTCCTGACGAGGTTCAGAACCACCTTAGGTGTCCGCAAGGATACAGTTACAGAGCTGCTAACACCCCACCCTTGCCCACAAACTTCTGAAGAAGGAATATACACAGAGAGGCAACAGAACCACCAACTGCAGAGCTTAAAAAAATGGAGAACGCATATGCTTAGCAACAGTGACAGGAAGCAAGCCAGTTGTATTACATTACTTAGTATAAACCAGCCCAATTAACCCACTGAAAGAAAGATTTTCAAATTAGGTGACAAGGCAAATAGCACGAGACCTGTGTAGCACAGAGTGAGCGAGGAAGGTTGAGAGTAAGAGGAGGGGCAGAAGCACATTTGAAAAATGTCCCCTTCGTGATAACAGGCAGGGAAGGCCACTGTGTTAACATCAAGCAAGGGCAGCAGGGAATGCCACGAAGTATGAAATAAAGCGGATGCTCTTTATGTCCGTGTGCAACTGCCACAAAAGTGGTGAACGTGTATTCGCAGAACAACACGATGTCAAAATTTATTTAACAGAAATTATAGGAAATGGAAGGAAATAAAGACATAAAAAAGAAACTATAGTAGGAAGTTGTTTCAATTTACTTTTCTTGGACCATCATGGAACAAAGTAGGCAAAAAGGAAACACGGGTGCAGAAGTTGTAATAACACAAGGAGTAAGACAGGCATGATTGACACATATGAACCTATTATTCCTAAAGATACAGGCAAACAAGGAAGGGAAAATCAAGAAAATTGACCTTCTATTAGCCCCCTAGATAAAATCTTAATCAAGTTCATAATGCAAAACAGAAAATAAATGAGATGAACAGCAACAATAAAACCCAGAAGATAGATAATACCACCTAGATAATACCACCACCACCACCATTATATCTCTCTTAAGAAGTTTGTTTTTGGCTAAAAAGGACATACAAAGCACAATTGCAACATTTGGCAAAAACAGAGAAAATGAGAACACAACAAGTCATAAGGGGTAGGGCTAGAGCTGTTCAGAGATGAAAGGTATAGCCTTAAGCTCTGATGCAACTAAAAAGTAAAAAGTGAAAATAACTCAGAATGTTAAAAAAAAGTAGCAAAATAATCCAAAGGAACCCACAGGAATGGAATAGTGAATATAAAGGAAGAAATGAACTAGAAAAGAGAAAATCTAATAAATCCGAAAGCTGTTGATTGGTCCAGCTCCTGGATTCTGTCTCCCAAAGGATCACGCTGTCCTGTTGAGGAAGGAACAAGGTGGCCCAGCTGTGAGCCGGGAGCATGTGCTGGCTTCCTTACTGAAGACCCCGCTCTCAGCTTCCAAAGCCTGGTCAGAAAGTGGGTGAGCGCTTAGTACTCAGCCAGCACCTGGCCTAGCGTCCCCCCCCCTTCCTGCCTCCCTCTTTCCTTCCTCTTTCTCTCTCTCTCTGTCTTTTTTATAAGAACATATATAAAAGAAAACTGCCAACTGGTATGATGAAGAAAAAAATAAGGAGATTATGGAGGAAATAATGACAAAAATGATCATAGCATTACGTTCCTCAACTCGGAGGAAAATCTTTAAAGTCTGGGTGGAATGGAAATATTTTAGGTCATGTCTAGAGGAATCAGCAACACTGGAAGGAGCTAGGTAGCACTGGAAAATAAAGTTGGGAGATTTTGTTGCATATATGTATTTTTCTACTTTTGATATTTGAATCAATAAAACAAGACACAGTCTATGAATTAATAATAAAGCAGAGAAGAGCTCTCATGTCCTGGTGAGTCAATCAGGTACCAGTCCAAGGACTTGAGTTATTCCTTTTTATTTAATGATATTTAATAACAGGTTGGCTCACATTAATAAATACATAATCAGTTTAATGGGTTTCATGTCATCTGAATTTTTTCTATCTTCTAAATTTTAAGATCTAACAATTTTTAACCTTTTCTGCATTGACTTCACATATGGATATTACATACATGTATGCTAGTTTTCCTTGAAAGCAGGGAAATTACTATCACAAAGTGTGGCATTCATGCCATTGATTGTAAAGTGGGTAAAGAAGGGTATTTTGGCTTGTACATGGTATTAACCAATGCACCAAACACTGTGACATCTGTTTAATTTTTACACTTACTCTATTAATTTTATAAATCAGAGAAAATACATAATATTTGTGTTTCTGGGTCTGCCTTATTTTACTTCACATAGTGATTTCCAGTTCTCTCAAGTCTGTTGCAAGTATCAGGATTTCATTCATTTTATTGGCTGGGTAACAGTCCACATGTGCATTTGCCACATCTGTATCTAGTCATCAGTTGGTGAGCATCTTTACTACTGTAAATGGACCTGCTGTAAACATGGGAGTGAGGGTATCTCTTTTATATGCTGATTTCACTTAGGAACTGGGATAGTTGGGATTCATTTTTAGCTTTCTGATGAATCTCCATACTGTTTTTCATAACGGTTGTGCTAATTAGGGAATTCTTTTCTCCACAACCTTGCCAGTGTTTGTTATATTTTTTTAAATTTTTGTATAACATCCATTCTAACTGGAGCGAGATAATACCTCATTGTGGTGTTTTTTCTCTGATAATTCAATGTAATATTAATATTTAATGTAATATTAATACAAAGAGAACAGATTCAATGTAGTTCATAGATACAATTCTAAGAATATGTGGTTTTTGGGGCCAGCATTGTGGTGCTGCGGGTTAAACCATCACTTGCAATGCCTGCATCTCAAACAGGTGCTGGTTAAAGTCCTGGCTGAACCAAGAGTGTGGAACTCCCTGCTAACGTGCCTGGGAAAGCAGCAAAAGATGGCCCAAGTGCTTGGGCCCCTGACACCCACAGGGGAGTCCCAGGTACCTGGCTTTGGTCTGGTCCAACCCTGGCCATTGTGGCCATTTGGGGAGTGAGCCAGGAGATGAACGATCTCTGTCTCTCTGACTCCCCCTTTCTTTCTGTATCTCTGTCTTTCAAATAAACAAATAAACCTCCAAAAATAAAATATTGTGGTTTCTATTTGCATTTCGCTGATGGCTAGTGATCCTGAGCATTTTTGCATGTGGTTGTTGGACATTTCTATTTCTTCCTTTGAAAGATGTCTATTCGTATCCTTTGTCAATTCTAAACTGGATTGCTTGTTTGTTGCTGTTGAGTTTGTTTAGCTTGTTATATATTCTGTATATTAGTCCTTTGTTTGATGCATAGTTTGCAAATATTTTCTCCCATTCTCTCAGTTGTCTCTCCACCTTGTTAATTTTTTCCTTTGTTGTACAGAAGCTTCTTAGCTCGGTGTAATCACATTTGCCTATTTTTGCTTTTATCGCCCATGCTTTTGAGATCTTACCCCAAATTTCTTTGCTTAGCTCAATATGTTGCAGCGTTTCTCATGTGTTTTCCTCTTGTGGTTGAATAGTTTCTGGTTTTAAGTTTACATCATTGATTCATTTTGAGTTGATTTTTGTATAAGGACATAAGGTAGGGTCTTGTTTCAAATTTCTGTCTGTGGAAATCCAATTTTCTCAACACCATTATGTTGAAGAGACTGTGTTTTCTCCAGGGGATGTTTTTAGCATATTTGTCAAAGATTAGTTGTCATAGATGTGTTATTTCTTGTGTTTGTACTCTGTTCCATTTGTCTACATGTCTATTTTTATGACAGTGCCATGCTGTTTGAATTATAGTAGCTGTGATATAGGTCTTAAAATCTGGTATTGTGAGGCCTCTTGATTTGTTTTAATATTTAGGACTGTTTAGGCTATTCAGGCCCTTTGTGTTTTCAGATTACTTTTAGGATTATTTTCATAGTTCTCTGAAGAATGTCCCTTGAATTTTGATGAGGATTGCATTGAACCTGTAAATTACTTTGGGTAGTATGGACATGTTGAGAAAATTAATTCTTCCATGGATTTTATTTCTAAATGATACTTTGTGGTAATTTAATGTGATTCATATTCTCTTGCAATTATGAAATTACATGCTCTTATCTCTAATTTATTCATTTCATAATTTAAAATGTTGATATGAGTATTAATTGTTCATATAAATGTACTATATGTAAGTTTATTGTATATTTATACATTTTTTAAAAATGCATAGATATATTGGGTTTTATTGAGAGAAGTGTATAAGATTAATTAGGGTGACTTGGATCGGTTGAATGATTCAGTGAGTAGCTGACCAACTAGTGAACAGATATGTGGGGCATAGTGACAGCAGCCCAGGAAAGGTTACTACTAAGTTTTAGGGATCACTTTACCCATATTTAAAAATGACTATCGCTCTAAAAAGTCTTGTCCCTGGCCTACTCATTTTGCTTCTTGGAAATCAGGACTATGATTATTCTTAAAGTTTTTTATAAAAGAAAAACTTCATGTACAAAATGAAAAATTAGAATTACCTGAGTAGAAATGATAAACGCACTGTTGTATTGTGGAATATTGTAAAATATTATTCACAGTGGAACACAAAATACACTGTTAAATGAAAAATAGAATACAAAATCTCTCTCCCTGTCTCTCTCTTTCTCTCTCTCTCTCTTTCACACACACACACACACACACACACACACACTTCTTATTCACAGAGAAAGAAGTCACCAAAACTCCAACAATGACGACATCAGAATAGTTGAATAATCGGTGTTTTACTGTATTACCAAATTTCTTTCAATGTGAAAATTACTTAAATAAATATTTGAAAAAGTAAAACTAACGTTGTGAAGGAGACCGTAAGTTGAAGACTGAATGTCATATTCCTCAGTACTTATATAATGACTGGGCCCCACGTCAGAAACATATTGCAAGTTATTATCAAAGTGAAGAAAAAATACCAAGTTAAAGCACATTGCACTTGCCAACTGGGATTCCTTGCTACTTGGCAGCTTGCTGGATTATGAAGAGAATGTGTTCAGTCAGCAGTATTTTTCAAGTTTGTTCCAGTGCTTTACTAGAGCAGCAATAGAAAACCAGTAAACTGAGAAAGGAATTCATTAAAAATAGTGGAACCTAAAAGCACATATCCTGCAGTTCTAGTCATCCATCCACTCAATTATAAACAAATTTATTCTGTGATTGGACACTGTTGGGCAAAACAAAGTGCCATACTCCATTTATGAACAGTATCAGTACATATTAGCCTGCTAGAAGCTTTAAGGGCTCTACTTTTATTTTTGAAGGTTCATCTTATTTGAGAGGCCAGTGCTGTGTTATAGGGGGTGGGGCTGCCACCTGCAGTGCTGGCATCCCATATGGATGCCAGTTCCAGACCCAGCTGCTCCACTTCCGACCCTGCTCTTTGCTATGGCCTGGGAAAGCAGTAGAAGATGGCCCAAGTCCTTGGACCCCTGCCCCCATGTAGGAGATCTGGAAGAAGCTCCTGGCTCCTGGCTTCAGATCGGCACAGCTCTGGCCATAGTGGCAGATTGGAGAGTGAACAAGTGGATGGAAGACCTCTCTCTCTGCCTCTCCTCTCTCTGTGTGTAACTCTGACTTTCAAATAAATCTTTAAAAAATTTTATCTTATTTGAAAGGGAAGGAGAGAGAGAGAGAGATCGATCTTCTATCTTGTATCTGCTGGTTAGCTGCCCAGATGGCCAGTGATCAATGATAGACTGGGCTGAGCCAGGAGTGTGGAACTCCATGCAGGCCTCCCATGTGGGTGGCAGGGGCCCAAGTACTCGGGCCATCTTCTACTGCTTTTCCAGGTGAATTAGCAGGGAGCTGGATCAGAAGTGGGGCAGCCATGACTTGAATGGACAATCTAATATGGATGCTGGTGTCACAAGTGGCAACTTAACCTGCTGTGTCACAGTTCTAGTCCTTTTTACTTTTTTAAACAAACAGGTTTCTACAATATTTCCCAAACAAATTTGATAGAAGGCTTTTTACAAATAACACCTCTTAACACCCAATGGATCATTTGGTGGGGTATGTTGTCTCAGCTTACTCATTTTATAAGAGTTGACTATGGGCCGGCACCTTGGCTCAACAGGCTAATCCTCCGCCTTGCGGCGCCGGCACACCGGGTTCTAGTCCCGGTCGGGGCGCCGGATTCTGTCCCGGTTGCCCCTCTTCCAGGCCAGCCCTCTGCTGTGGCCCGGGAGTGCAGTGGAGGATGGTCCAAGTGCTTGGGCCCTGTACCCCATGGGAGACCAGGAAAAAGCACCTAGCACCTGGCTCCTGCCATCGGATGAGCACGGTGCGCCGGCCGCAGCACACCGTCTGCAGCAGCCATTGGAGGGTGAACCAACGGCAAAGGAAGACCTTTCTCTCTGTCTCTCTCTCTCACTGTCCACTCTGCCTGTCAAAAAAAAAAAAAAAGAGTTGACTATGAAAGATAGAAAATATTGTTTAAAAAATAATAGTGATAACTATTTGCTTAATGGCCAACTTTCTATATGTGTTAAACACTTTCTTTTAGTGTCTAAGATAATCCTGGAAAGCCTTCTTGTAAATTCTCTTCTCCAGGAAGTACAGGTCATTTTTCAGCTAATTTTTTTCCTCAAGATATTGATGTGATTTTGACGATAATGTGAATGTATTGACCTTTGCTTATGACTATAATCTTTGTAGATAAATATGATTTGGGAGGGAAATCTTAGAAATAAAAAGATCTTTTAGGAGATGAACAGCGAGGATGTTTGTAAGAATCCCTAAGTACAGCTAGATTTATTTGCAGTGAATAATTTTCAGTGATTTATTTTCTACAGTTGTAAAAAAATCACAGAAGCTGAATGTCTTATAAGAGTTTTGAGAACAGCTACCCAAAGTCATAGGCATCATTATCAGGAGCATTCAGACCAGGCAGGCCAGGCAGGGACAAGCAGTTAGGGAGAGGAATAGACTCTATCCTGCGTCTGGTTTTGGAACATGTGATGTTTCTACACCAAAGAGAGGATTTTTTTCTTTTATTTATGTGACAGAGTTATAGTTAGTGAGAGAGAGTCAGAGAGAAAGGTCTTCCTTCCATTGGTTCACTCCCCAAATGGCCACCATGGCCAGCACTGTGCTGGTCCAAAGCCAGGAGCCAGGTACCTCTTCCTGGTCTCCCATGCTGGTGCAGGGCCCAAGCACTTGGGCCATCCTCCACTGCACTCCCGGGCCACAGCAGAGAGCTGGACTGGAAGAGAAGCAACCGGGACTAGAACCTGGTGCCCATATGGGATGCCGGCGCCGCAGGCAGAGGATTAACCAAGTGAGCCACAGCGCTGGCCCCCAAAGAGAGAATATTTAATCTCCAGTGCCTGCCAGAGGAGTAGCTATCCAGGGTACTGAAACCTAATAGGCTAACTCTAGTCTCTGCCTCCGAGCTTGCTTGACTATTTCTGCAGATTACATGCCAACATGATGCTACCAAACCACTGCCTGTGGGATACGGACTTTATGCTGTTTCTCATCAGCGGGGACCACTTCCTCAGGTGGTGCAAAGACTACCCGGCTTTAGAACCAAACAGTTGAGTGGCTGATCTCAGCACTACCACTTTCAGTTGTGAGATGTCAAGCACATAGCTTCTCTGGGATTGTTTTCTCATCTGTGAAATGAAAAATAGCATCTTTAGGATGGTTTAAAAAGTTAGAAGTAATGAAAATAAAGTGCTTCATATAGGTGTTGACATCTAGTAGGTGCACAACAAATAATAATCAGGTAATACTAATTACTACTTATGCATTCATTTGTTTATAATAACATTTACAAAGCACCTGCACTGTGGAAGGACTTTGAGGAATAGAGGTGCCTGAGATCTCCCTCTTGACTTCTAGGAAGTTTCATTTTACTTGGGGAGATATAATTTAGCTGTTTCACCCAGACTGTTGCATTCCAAATTGCCTATTTGTGAGTGGTGGGGTTAGTTCATGTCTATTTGATGATGAGAGTCATTTTTTTAAAAAAAGATTTATTCATTCATTTGAAAGACAGAGTTATACACAGAGAGAAGGAGAGGCACAGAGAGATAGAGAGAGAGAGAGGTTCTCCATCTGCTGGTTCACTCCCCAAATGGCAGCAATAGCTGGAGCTGTGCTGATCTGAAGCCAGGAGCCAGGAGCTTCCTCCAGGCCTCCCACATGGGTGCAGTGACCCAAGCACTTGAGCCGTCCTCCACTGCTTTCCCAGGCCATAGCAGAGAGCTAGATTGGAAGTGGAGCAGCTGAGACTCAAACCGGCACCCATATGGGATGCTGGCACTGTAGGTGGCAGCTTTACCCAATATGCCACAGTGCCGGCCCTGAGTCATTTATTCTTAACAGATATTCTACCTCTAAGACTGAAATTATCTATGTACTACTCGTGTCTACTGAATAAAATCCAGCAGATGATAGTCATTGAGTAGCACCTTTTCAATGGAAAACCATCTATAGGCCATGCAATTAGAGAAATACCTAGACACCATCTTGATGGATTTTGGCAGAGAGTTACTCAGAGTAAATTGTGGTTGTGATGGAAAAGGCACAATATAGGGAACCAGTTTCTGTTTGGGAGTCAGGTTATGAATCTGCATTTTGCACTGGGTATATTTGCTCTGTCTTCTGAATTGTGTGGGGGATCTAATCAAATATGACAGGAAATGGGAAATGTGAAATGCAATGGGATTAGAGTTGATATTTGAATACATTTTAATATTTTATGAGATTTTATATGGTGTTTAAGCAGCCAGTGATCACATCTTAGATTTCTTGTGTTCTTTACTGTCAGATGACTTGGCAATTTATTATTGACAGCATACATTATAAATAGGTGGAATAAAGTTGCGTAGAGAGCTCCTTATTACTGACTGAAGAACAGCAGGTTCTAAGTATGTTTTTAATTTTCATGTTTATTTTTAAGCTTCTTGAAATCAAATGTATGAGTCAGGATTCCCCAGAGTGTGGAAACAGAAGCAATGAGATGTGTGTGAATCTCTCTCTCTCTCTCCTTCTCTCTCTCTGTGTATGTATGTGTGTGTGTGAAGATATTTATTGAGAGGCATAGACTCACATGATAATGAACATTGAAAAGGCTGCCAATCTGCAGTCCACAAGGTGAAGACCAGGAGAGCCATGGTGTGGCTCCCATCCTAAATGGAAGGCCTGAGAACCAGGAAAGCTGATGATGTCCCTTCCAGTCTGAAAGCTGGTAGGTTTGAGACCCCCAAGGAGGTGATGTTTCCATTCAAGTCCAGGGGCTGGTGCTGTGGTGCAGAGGGTTAACACCCTGGCCTGAAGTGCCAGTATCCCATATGGGTGCAGGTTCGAGACCCGGCTGCTCCTCTTCTGATCCAGCTCTCTGCTATGGCCTTGGAAAGCAGTAGAAGATGGCTCAAGCCCTTGGGCTCCTGCACCCACATGGGAGACCCAGAAGAAGCTCCTGGCTCCTGGCTTCAGATTGGTGCAGCTCCGGCAGTTGCAGCCCATTGGGGAGTGAACCAGTGGATGGAAGACATCTCTCTCTCTCTCTCTCTCTCTCTCTCTCTCTGCCTCTCCTCTCTTTCTGTGTAACTCTGACTTTCAAATAAATAAATAAATTAATTAATTAAAAAAAGTCCAAAGGTAGCAAATATCCCAGCTCAAGACAGGCAGGTGGGGGGAGTTTCCTCTTGTTTTTAAGATCCACAACCTTTTTGTTCTATTCAAACTTTCAGCTTCTAGATGAGGTCCACTCACATTAGAGAGGGCAACCTGCTTCGCTCAGTTGATCTCATCCAGAACGACCACACAGAAACATTCAAAACAACAATGAACCAAATGTCTGAGAATACCGTGACCCCGTCAAGTCAACAAATAAATTAAGCATTGCATCAAGGAAGTTCTGTTTTCACTCATGTTGATGTGATTCTTCAGAAGTGGAAATAAAGGTTTTCTAGTGGCTGTAGCCTGCGTGGGACACAGATGGTTTAGTCGCAAAGACAAATATTGACTCATCAATAATGATGATGACTTAAAAATAGCTTTTCTCAGTTTCAGATAAACAAGAGATTTCATTTCCCAAAGAAATTGGTGTCTGAAAGAAGTAGCCATTAGAGGGAGCTCTGGGTGCAGCTGAAGAATACACTTATACTCTGTTTAGATGTTAACTTGGAACTCCAAGTCCAGGGTTTCATAGAGCTACAGAAAAAATATTTTTAAAAACATAAAAACCCCCAAATATCCTTTGACCACATAATTTGTAATCTGAACTGAGCCCAAAGTTACTTTATGGACTTCAAGAGCCAACTGATAGAGAGACACAGCTGGGCAGAATGGGCAAGGCACTGGGTTGACATTTCAGCCACTGCACGGAATAGCTGTGTACCCTTGATTCTGCTGCTTCCTTTCTCCCCTAGCCCATGGCTGCCCTGTACCATGAAGGTGACAGAGGTTCGTGCCCATCACATTGGAGTCTGTGAACGTTTCCTAGGAGCTGCGGACTCCTAAGAGTATTTTGTTTTTTTAAATGTCAGTTTCCAGGAGACAGTGCTCTTTAAGATAGTTCTCAAGAACCGTTCTTAGGATTCTTATATTCTCGGGAGGTGATGCTCTTGAAGGGACCATTTTAACCGTATTCTCAATCATGTGGATGATAGGCTCAAACTCAACTTCTGCCATGTTGGTACCCAGTGATCCCTGTCTTGAAGTGACAGCATCGAACTCTTAACGCATTGCTGAGGCTTCCTGGCTGACATTAGTTGGTGCTGTCAAAATGACAATCGACTTGCAATTACTGTGGTACTCGTGTTACAAAGACAAAATTTTCTCTTCTACAGGAATAATATGGTAGTGAAAGCACTGTCTTGGAATAAGGCTTTAGAGTCATAAGTCACTTTGCAAACTGGGATTCTGATTTGACATAATGAAAATCACTGCAGAAGAGGAATGTAACTGCCACTTTGATTTCTTGGGCTAATGAACTGCAAACAGAACAATGCATAACTAATATGTCCATACAAGTAAGAGTGGGGTGACAATGGGGGGATCTAAATATACCACATGTAGTGAGGAGTTTTGCATGGTTGGGAAAGAGGAAAGAGGTAGGTAGGAGAATTGAGTCCTCACTTAGATAGTAGACAAGATAAATCAAAAGACCTGGATCACAGCAGGCAGAAATATCCTCATGGAAAGGAGAAGATGAGTGCAGAACCTCCAACTCCTAAGAGTTTAGAAGCATTGACTGTGAAGAGCTCAATACATCCTCATTATCTTGGACCAAACAATTCCGTTGATTGGTTCATGATAATAATGAATCATTGTTAAATGAGAAAATGCCAATGGCTCAGCATGCTCAAAAATAAAAATAAAATAGGCTGTCAAGGAGTGCACAACACAGCCAAGCAAAATCCTAGCTTGTATATCTTTCTATTATTAAGCCAACATCTATGTTTGAGCTTCAGCAAAACAGTTGTATACGTAACATTGAACTTTTTTTTTTTTTTTTTTTAATTAAAGCAGTTTTGTAGTTTTGCTGCTGGGTGATTATCCTGAAAACTCATCATGGCTGACGCCATGGCTCAATAGGCTAATCCTCTGCCTTGCGGCGCCGGCACACTGGGTTCTAGTCCCAGTCAGGGTGCTGGATTCTGTCCTGGTTGCCCCTCTTCCAGGCCAGCCCTCTGCTATGGCCTGGGAGTTCAGTGGAGGATGTCCTGTCGAACCCTTGCCAGCAAGGGTCCACGACACGACCGCTGTTGATCGGTTCTCAAGGAACTTTTATTTTTAGTGATAGCAGAAGGAAAGGAGAGAAAGAGAGGAAAGAGAAGAGAAGCAGCCAAAAGAAAGAAGACTGAAGAAGCTGCCCCCACTTCCCGCCCCTATCCTAGTCTCTTATCCATCCCCTAGGGCGAGCAGTCCATCAATCAGATCAAAAGGCACGCACAGCCTCAGGTCAAGGTGTATCTCGTCCCATCATGTTGTTTGCAAGTCTTTTGTTCAGCACTTCCCTTACTTTGTTCTGCTGTGCAGGATGAGGCAGTGCAATGAAGAGGTCCCCACAGGTGGCCGGCCTGTGGTTCCCCACAATGTCCCAAGTCCTTGGGCCCTGCACCTGCATGGGAGACCAGGATAAGCACCTGGCTCCTGGCTTTGGATCAGTGCGATGCCGGCCGTGGCGGCCATTGGAGGGTGAACCAACAGCAGCAAAAAGGAAGGCCTTTCTCTCTGTCTCTCTCACTGTCCACTCTGCCTGTCAAAAAAAAAAAAACACATCATGTTAAGGTGAGGGGCAGGGATATAAATCAGATATTAACCTTCACTTCTAGTCTCCTTGTAGTTTATTAAGAGTCTACTTTGCATGGTCTCAGCAAGTCCCTGCTCTCTGGTGTAAGTCCTCTTCCTGCTCCTACACAGTCCTAGAACCTGCTAGAAAAGTAGAAAAGAGGAAATACTGGGATCATCAGGAAGGTTCTGCAAAGTGGCCAGTCTGGTCACAGATCACTGGAAATGGACCGTGTTAAGCCGACTCTGTACTTTGGTAGTTCTTGCTAAAGAATGTAATTCCATACATGACAACTGAAGATGGTTTACTGGAAAATAAAGCTTTGAGCTTCTTTTGCTGATTTGACTTCAATCGAACAAAGTCTTGACACACAGAAAGATGTTAAGAAGAGGACATGCAGGAAGGTGATGAGGGAAACTTGGAACTGGAGAAGAGCTTTGCCCCTTCCTCCCTCAGTCTCACAGCTGAAAGGGAGAGGACAAATGTAAGGGGCCGTAGTTTACTGGGACTTCCCATGTGCAGTGCCATTACATTTCTAGGAGAGCGGTTCACCTTGCCTTTGTTCCCCATTCTCAGCCCTATGGGGAACTTCTATATTGAACTTTTTCTAAGAGAGCAATAAGTCTTATTAAGGGAGTGTTTCTGTTTATCTCATAGAATCTCTACTCCCTCACTCCCAGGAAGAAGTTTGGATTACGTTTTATCAGCCTCACCAAGGGACTGTGATGGAGCTTAGTCTCTGTGGAGGGAACATTTGGCTAATAAAAGAAGAAGGAAATAGGGGGCTTTGGGTGCCCATTTGAGATGAATTCTGTATGGATTGAGTGTGACCAGAGGGGAAGAGTAAGACTACAGGAATGACAACAAAAACACTTAGCTCCACCTTTGGAATTCTGAGGATATTCTTGTGATATTGAAACTCTTTGGAACATAGTGGACTAATTATGGGAATGTGGTCTTATTGAAGTTCTACACCAATAATGGGAGGTAGGGATTCATTTGCATACCCATTGTAGAGTTGAAGAAACTGAATCTGAAAGAAGTTAGGTCATACATCTAACAAGCGACAGGACTAGGCTTCAACCCACACCTATCTGACATCAGACTGGTTGGTTCTCTTTCCACATCACCCTGCCTCCTCATTCTCTACCTCCATCTCCCAAACTTTCCATCTCCATTCCTCACTCTCACATCTGGACCCACTCTGACAGAAAACGCGTAAGGGATCCAGAGTTTGGGCAAGCCCGAAACTCTGTGGCCGGGAGACACCAACAGGGACCCAAATCCGTAATTTGCAGGTCTATTGCAGCATGTCTACTTGTGCCTGATAAATCAGCATTTCCATCTCAGCAAGATCCTTAAGTGACTAGTATGAGTACTGGAGTTCGAGACACAATTGCTTGACTGTACCCAGCTAAATTACTATAGGTAATACAAATTTAGGGCTCTATCATTAACTTTTGAAATATAGAAAAGATCACATTTTAAAGCTTTACACCTCAATTCAGGAATTGAACAGAGGAGTCATTGCCATAAAAGTTCACGAGGAGGTTGTGGATTTTAATGGACTTTCATGAAGAATGCACAGATGTTCACCGAACATCTGCAACATGGAAGGCACATATTTGCTTTCATTCATTCATCACAAAATTCCTGAGAGACCAACAAGCCTCCTTTTTGTCCAGGGAACTGATGCATAGCAGGGCCCAGCAACTTGCTCAGAGTTTCATGTTTGGTTAGTGCAGAGGTAGACACTTGAGTCACGGTTGTTAGCCTGTAGGCCAGACACAGTGAGCAACCGGGGCATGAACCAGCAGGTGGGAGTTCCTTCTGTCTCTCTCCTTCTCTCTGCCCTGTCCCCATCTCAAACACACAAATTAAATAATTATATAACTTAATTTTTTTTTTAATTTGGAGCTCACCACCAAGTCACAGGGCCAGGGTAGCAAGCAACAGTTTCTGCACTCAAGCTGAGAATCTTACCAGGCAGGTGAAAATCATTCTGTCTTGCAATGGAATTTGGAGATGTCTATGCATGGGAATAAAGCAGATTGTTTTATCTTGAAGAAGCATACCCCATAATCAACGACACCAAATATACTGGATCTTTAAAGACTCGAGGAGTTCTTAGAAGTGATAAAATATTTTTTCATTACTTCTTAAAATATACAAGGGATCTAGAAAAATGAAGTATTAAGTTAAATATGGTATATTGAACACACATGTTTATTTCTATTTCCCCTGTGAGCCCCAGTGGAGTGACCATTAAGGAATAGAGTGTAAATGCCAGAATTCCTGTGTTTAGGACAATATCTTGATGGATCCTAGGGTGGTGAATGTGGACTTCTTTTTCTTGAAAGTATTTTTTTTTTTTTTTACTTATTTTCATTTTATTTGAAAGGGAGAGAGAGAGCGCAAGACAGAGACAGACACAGAGGTCTTCCAACTGTTGGTTCACTCTCCAAATACCTGCCACAGCCAGGGATGGGCTAGGCAGAAGCCAGGAGCCAGGAACCCAATCCAGGTTTCCTGCTTGGATGGTGAGGACCCAAATACTTGGGCCATCACCTGCTATCACCCAGGAAGCTGGATGGAAATTTGAGCAGCTGAGACTTGAACCAGGCACCTCTATGTGGGATGCAGGTATCCCAAGTGGCAACTTAACAGCTGATCCAAACACCCATCCCGAACTTCATTAATTACAACAGAAGGAAAATTAACTTCTCTGAAAATAAAGTGTTAGAAATGTAGGAATTGCACTCTGACTTATAAAGAGGGAGCAGGCTTGGGGTGTTCTGGGAACAAGAAAAGGTGCTGAGATAGAGCAAACCTTAGCTAGAAGGAGGCTGGTGTGTGGTACCCAAGGGAAAAGACACCTCCCAGGTGGCTGTCCAGGTGGTGGTGGTGATGAGAGTGGGAAGAAGTAGAAACATGTCAAATAGTGTACTTTTGGTATTTCCTGTTACCTGCCCTGCTTCTAAGCATGCTTGATTTTTCCCAGCTAACCCTGAGAGTTTGCCACACCCAGTAGGTTGGTGCTGGCGTTCTGGAAAATGAAGCAGAAGGAGTTGAAAGTAGGTGAGCTTCCTCCCTCTGACTCCTTACCCACCACCATTGCAGAATCTTCACTGATGTGGTACAGACCTGTTATGCAGCAGGACAACCAACAGGATGATGAAGGGAGGAATCTGGCTTAAGTAGTATGCCCTAACTCTTAGAGTGACAATCTCTGGCTAGAAGACTTGGGTACACTTAGGCTATAGGTACAAGGTCTCATTATAAAGTAAGTTTGTGAAGCTTATATTTTTTAACCTTTAAACTATTAATATAAAGGGAACACACTTCATGTATTTGATAGACACAATTCTAAGAAGATAACCATGTTTTCTTCCTACTCTCCTTCCTTCATTCCCCCTTGTTCCTTCTTTTTTTACTTTATTTTTTGTGATAATGTACTTTGAATTTACTTTATTATCACAGGCTTAATTCACCACTAACCATAAAATTCAACAAGTTAAAACTAGAAGGACCATTGTTTCACAGGAATATAAGACAAGATCTATAAACAATAATCAAATCATAAGATGTCAGTCTCCTTATTTTTTTTTGTATTTTGTAGTAACTACCACAAAATTATTAGAGAAAACATGATATTTGTCTTTTTTGTTACTGACTTATTTAAGCATAATGGTCTCCAGTTGCATTCATTTTGCTGAAAAGACTGGATTTTATTCCTTTTTATGGCTGAGTAGTATTCCATTGTGTATATATACCACAATTTTTTTATCTTGTCATCAGTTGATGGGCATCTGGGTTGATCTATATCTATGCTATTGTGAATTGAGCCTCTATAAACATGAGGGTGCAAATAACTTTCATATGCTGATTTCATTTCCTTTTGGTAAATTCCTATGAGTGAGGTGGCTGGATCATATGTATGGTACATTGATTTTCAGATTTCTGAGAAATCTCCATGCTGTCTTTCATAATAGTTGAACTAGTTTCCCACTAACAGCAGATTGGGGTACCTTTTTCTCTACATCCTCATTAGCATTGATTATTTTTTATTTTTGGATGATGGCCATTCTACCTGGGACGAGATGAAACCTCATGGTGGTTTTCATTTGCATTTCCTTGATGGCTAGTGATCTTGAGCACTTTTTCATGTGTCTGTTGGCTGTTTGTATTTCATTCTCTGAAAATGTCTGTTTATATCCTTTACCATTTCTTTTTTTTTTTCATTTATTTATTTGACAGGTAGATTTATTTTTATTTTTTATTTTTTTTATTTTTGACAGGCAGAGTGGACAGTGAGAGAGAGAGAGACAGAGAGAAAGGTCTTCCTTTGCCGTTGGTTCACCCTCCAATGGCTGCCGCAGCTGGCGCGCTGTGGCTGGCGCACCGCGCTCATCCGATGGCAGGAGCCAGGTGCTAGGTGCTTCTCCTGGTCTACATGGGGTGCAGGGCCCAAGCACTTGGGCCATCCTCCACTGCACTCCTGGGCCACAGCAGAGGGCTGGCCTGGAAGAGGGGCAACCGGGACAGAATCCGGCGCCCCAACCGGGACTAGAACCCGGTGTGCTGGCACCGCAAGGCGGAGGATTAGCCTGTTGAGCCACGGCGCCGGCTGACAGGTAGATTTACAGACAGTGAGAGAGAGAGAGAGACAGAGAGACAGAGAGAAAGGTCTTCTCTATGTTGGTTCACTCCCCAAATGGCTGCAATGGCCGGAGCTGTGCTGATCTGAAGCCAGGATCCAGGTGCTTCTTCCCATGTGGGTGCAGGCGCCCAAGCACTTGGGCCATTTTCTACTGATTTCCCAGGACACAGCAGAGAGCTGGACTGGAAGAGGAGCAACTGGGACTAGAACTTGGCGCCCATATGGGATGCCGGCACCACAGGTGGAGGATTAACCTACTGTGCCATGGCGCCAGCCTGCTTAACCCATTTTTAAACTGGGTTGTTTGTTTCTTGTTGAGATTCTTGAGATCTTTATATATCCAGGATATTAATCCTTTATCAGATGTATTGCTTAAAAATATTTTCTCCCATTCTGTCAGTTGCCTCTTTACTTTGTTGAGAGTTTCCTTTACAGTGTAGAAGTTTGTTTGCTTGATGTAATCTTTTTAAAAGAGAGATATTCTTTTATTTTTATTATTATCACTTTATAAAAAGGTGGAATAGTACATTTTAAACAGGAAAATAAATATCAATACATATTTTTATCCAAAGAAAACTTTTATTTAATGAGTACAAATTTCATAAATACAACTTTAGGAATATAGTGATTCTTCCCACCATACCTGCCCTTCCACCCTCACCCCCACCCCCACCTCCTCCTCCCTCTCTCATTCCCAGTCCCATTCTCCATTAAGAAAAACAAAATTGCTCCTCAATGGTTAAGACAGGGCTGTTCAAGTCATTACTTCTCAAAGTGTCAATTTCACTTCTACAGGTTTCCTTTTAGGTGCTCTATTAGTTATCATAGATCAGGGAGAACATATGATATTTGTCCCTTTGGGACTGGCTTATTTCACTAAGTATGATGTTTTCCAGATTCATCCATTTTGTTGCAAATGACTGGATTTCATTTTTTTTTTTAACATTGTGTAGTATTCCACAGAGTACATATCTCATAATTTTTTTTATCCTGTCTTCCATTGAGGACATTTAGGTTGATTCCGTGTCTTAGCTATTGTGAATTGAGCTGCATCGATGTAGCCTAATTTGTCTATTTTTACTTTTATTGCTTGTGCCTCTAAGATCTTATCTAAGCAGTCTTTGCTTATGCCAACGTCTTGCAGAGTTTCTTTAATGTTTTCCTCTAGCAATTTGATGGTATCGGGTTATAGATTTATATCCTTGATCCATTTTTAGCTGATTTTTGTGTAAGGTGTTAGGTAGTAGTCTTACTTCATACTTGTGCATGCTAAGATCCAGTTTTCCCAACGCCATTTGTTGCAGAGACTGTCCTTTCTCCAGGTGGTGATTTTAGCTCATTTTTCAAATATGAGTTGGTTGTACCTGTATGGATTAATTTGGTCTTCCTATTCTGCTCCATTGATCTATATGCTTATTTTTGCACCAGGACCAGGTTATTTTGATTATAACAGCCTTGTAGTATGTCTTGAAATCTGACATAGTTACGCCACCAGCTTTGTTTTTGTTATTTAATATTGTTTTGGCTATTCAGGGTCTCTTGTGTTTCCACATGAATTTTAGCATCAGTTTTTCTCTCTCTGAGAAGAATGTTTTGTTATTTGGATTGGGATTGCATTGAATCTGTAAATTGCTTTGAATAGTATGGACATTTTGATGATATTAATTCTTCCAATCCATGAACATGAAAGATTTTTTCCATTGATTGTTTTGTGTCTTCTTTTATTTCTTTCCTTAATGTTTTGTGATTTTCTTGTAGAGATCTTTAACATCCTTGGTTAAATTTATTCCATAGTATTTAATTTTTTTGGTAGCTTTTGTGATTGGAATGATGTTACAAGTTCTTTCTCAGCCATGACATTGCTTATGTATACAAATGCTATTGATTTTTAAATTTTTTTAAAGATTATTTATTTATTTGAAAGACAGAGTTACACAGGGAGGAAGAGAGAGAGAGAGAGAGAGGTCTTCCATCCGCTGATTCACTCCCCAGATGGCTGCAACGGCCGGAGCTGCGCCGATCCAAAGCCAGGAGCCAGGAGCTTCTTCCAGGTGTTCCACGTGGGTGCAGGGGCCCAAGCATTATGGGCCATCTTCTACTGCTATCCCAGACCATAGCAGAGAGCTGGATTGGAAGTGGAGCAGCCAGGACTAGAACGGGTGCCCATAAGGGATGCTGGTGCTTCAGGCCAGGGTTTTAACCTGCTGCGCCACAGTGCTGGCCCCGATTTTTAATTTTTTTAAAAATAATTATTTGAAAGGCAGAGTTAAACACAGAGAGAGGGGGAGAGACAGATTTTCCATCCACTGGTTTACTCCCCAGATGGCCACAATGGCCAGTGTTGGGCTAGGCTGAAGCCAGGAGCCTCGAGCTTCATCTGGGCCATCTTCCACTGCTGTAGCCAGGTCATTAGCAGGGAGCTGGATTGGAAGAGGAGGAACTGGGACTCCAGCTAGTGCCCATATGAGATGCCAGCATCGTAGGCAGCGGCTTTACCTACTACACACTATGCCGGCCCTTGATTCATATTTTCACCTGGCAATGTCTGGCTATTCAATGCTAGCTCCACTGAGCCTGTCAGTCCCTCTTACAGATGAACAATTTGACCAGTGGCAAGCCTGCTGGCTTGGGTGAAACCAAAGTCCCCTTTCCTTATTTTTTCCTTATTTCAGCCAGCTGTGGCCCCTTGGCTGTAATGACATGCGCTTATGCACCTAGCACATGCCTTCTGGATAACTCCTGAGCTGATAGGTGGCTGTCCTGCTAGGGGGAGAGGCCCTCAGTGGGTGCGTGGCCCTGACCATGGATGTAGGATTTTGACCTTTAGTGCCAAGACACCTAGGTGCCTGGAGGGGATGAGGAAGGTTTCGAGCAACCGTGGGAGTACAGTGGGGAAGAGCAGCCGGCTCCCTGTCTCAGTGCCAACTGGGCCCTGGTGAGACGTTGGGAGTGATAGAGGTGTATGCTCTCTTACTTTCACTAATACGCGACCAACACAATGCACAGGACAAGCTTTGTCTGATTAAAAAAGCTGCCGGGGATGGGGTCAATTCCGAGACTGTGTCCTGTTAACAGTGACTAGCCCCAGTGTGTAAACCAGTGGACTTACATATAAGCACAACATTAATTTGCCATCATTTCATAACCTTACAATTCATTTTACATCATGTAAGCAAACTCCAACAACCATGACCTCACTAAGTGGAGTGTCTTGTTCTTGCAGAGTTTCAGGGTCTGACTGGGAGCCCCAAATTCAGAAGACTCAATTTATAATTCTAAATCTAAAGCATTGTCAGAGGTTCAAAACATTTGGTCAAAATAAAAATATGCTGGTAATATACATTTAATCTGAGCACTTTAACCAAAGCTGTGGGCCAGCTCTAATCAGAATTAAGAAAGTCACTCAATCATCAAAATAGGCAGATGTAACTCCCTTAAGAGTCAATTCTCCCACAATCATGACTCAATATTGGCAACACAGAAAATACATAAACTCTTCCCCAAGGCGCATAAAATTCTCATTATTTTAAGTCAGTTACAACAGTACAGGAAAATTTTGATTAAAAGGGTTAACACATGACATCGCTATATAGAAAACATTTAAGTATTAACCAATCATGTTTCGTTAAGACCTAGCTCCATAACTGTAATCACAAATATTTTCAGAGTTAACTGGATGCCAGAAATACTTCAAACAGACGTTCACAATAACTCAGCAGTTGATAGCATTTTAGAAAGTACAGCAGAGTTTCAGACTCTTTACCAGGTCTCAGGACCTACCATGGAGGGCAGTGGTGATCGGAGAGCTCTGGGCTTAACAAGTTAACAAGGCACGTATTGGCCCCAACCGAAGAGCAGGAGGATTTTTTTTTTCTTTAAAAAATATTTATTTATTTATTTGAAAGGAAGAGTTACAGAGAGAAGGGGAGAGACCGAGACATCCACTGATTGACTCCCCAAGTGGCTGTGCTGATCCAAACCCAGGAGCTTCATCAGGGTCTCTCATGTGGGTACAGGGCCCAAGCACCTGGACCATCCTCTGCTGCTTTGCCAGGTGCATTAGCAGGCAGCTGGAGTGAAAGTGGAGCAGCCAGGACTTAGCTGGCGCCCATATGGGGTGCCGGTGTCGCAGGCGATGGCTTTACTTGCTATGTTACAGTGCCAACTCCAAACAGAAGGATCTTAAAACAGGTGGGCAGAGAAAGTTCCCTAATTTAGCAAGCAAGAAAATGGGAACCCTCTGGGTGAGGAGGGCCAGGAGGCCCACTCCTGCAGGTCTAGAAAACCTTAGGAAGGAGTTGGAACACATGGCCCCGCAAGGCTGTGGTGGTAGTTAAAAATAGCGGCTTAAAATGAACCCTGTTATCAAAATGGGAGCAAGGGAAGGTAAGGGAAGAGTGGTAGCGTCCAGCAGGGAAGGCCGATTGAGACGAGGAAGTGGGCCTTGGCCGCCAACAGACTGAACGTCTCCCCCACTTCCTGACATTTGAGACAAAGGCAAGGGGTAGGGAATAGACTCTGGGCTGGTCAGGCAAGACAGGGCACAGAGGGCCACGGCAGAAAGTTGGACAGAGAGTAAATGGTTTCGGCCTTTTGCAGGGTGCCCCTCCCGCCTGCGTGTGGGAAAGAGAATGGCTGAGAGAGACAGACCAGGGTAAGGCCAGAGTGCCTAGGTTACAAGAAAGGGGCGAGACTCTGCCTCCAGAGACACTGGCAAAGAGATTCTAGTTGCCACTGGAAAGGGTAGGAGAAAGGCTGAAGTGCACGCTCAGGCTGAGGTTGCTCAGGAGGCTCCACTGGGTCTCTGGAGTGACCCACGTCAGGTGCCATGTGTGTGTCGGGGTAGTTGGGGCGGGGGTCAATTGCAAAGCGTTCTTTGTGCAAGAAAGAATTCAGGTGTGAGAGAGTAGCTAGCAAAGCTTAATGAAGAGAAACAAGGAAGAGAGTGCCAGGCAGCAGACAGACCAGGCAGGGACCTCGGGAAAGAGCTGAGAGCCCAAATGCTGCTGACTTGGGTGTGTTGAGTCTATAACCTGCAGCTGTGCCAGACTCGCTTGCGCGTTCCAGTGGTCTCTGAGCGGAGTCTTTAGGTTTTCCTATATATAGGATCATGTTGTCTGCAAACAGGGATAGTTTGACTTCCTCCTTTCTGGTTTGTATCCTTTTGATTTCTTTTTCTTGACCATTGTCCTTGACTATAACTTCCAGAACTATATTGAGTCGTAGTGGTGAACATGGGCATCTTTGTCTGGATCTGGATCTAAGTGGAGATGCTTCCAGCCTGTCCTCATTCATTATGATGCTGGCTGTGGGTTTGTCCTAGATTGAGGCTTCCATTTTTATCTTCCTCATTGCACAAATAAGAAAATAAGGGTTGGTGGGCTTCAGTTACTTGTCCAGGTTCATATGGTGAAGAAAAATTTGAACCCAAAGATTCAAGCCTCAAATGCTATCAGAAGTTTGTATTCTAATTTTATTTATTTAAAACATTTGCATCTGAAGGAGAATTTTCAACATCACAAAAATATATTTTAAAGGAAGTACCAGGTGCTGTGGGCATAGTAGGTTAAGCCTCTGCCTGCAGTGCTGGCATCCCATGTGGATGCCTATTCAAGTCCCAGCTGCTCCACTTCTGATCCAGCTCTCTGCTAATGGCCTAGAAAGGGTAGGAGAAAGGCTGCTTCCCATGAGAAGGCTGGTTTCCAAAGAAGATGGTTCAAGTGTTTGGGCCCCTGCAGCCAAGATGGATACCTGGAAGAAGCTCCTGGCTTCAGATTTGCTCAGCTCTGGCCATTGCAGCCATTTGGGATATAATCTAGTGCATGGAAAACCCCTCTCTCTGTGTATGTCTCCCTCTCTCTGTAACTCTCTCAAATAAGTAAAATCTTAAAAAGAAGTACGGATGGGTTCCAAGAACCTCCTAATTTCTGGTTCCTATGGGCTCATCCAGCTTGGCAGATGGGGAGTGGTGTCAGGAGTTTCAAATGAATGCATGATCCTATAAGCAGTTTCTGTCTTTAGTTTTCTCCCATGCCTGTTCAATCAGGGTGATTGAGCTAGTACAAGGAGGAAGCTGAGACAGATGCCTTGTCTGTGTCTTAAATAATTGTTCTGAGTTGAGCTTCTAGGCCCCTTGGTCAAGTAGCTGAACTACTCTGTGTGTTCCTCTCTCCCTATTTAGACTTAGTCCTAGGAGGGAGGTCAAGGGTTACATGGAGTTCTTTTCTTAGTTTCCCATGGAGCCCAGCACACAGATGTGTAATTCTGTGTTAACACGCACCTGTTGAATTTGATTGGGATTGCTTGCTGCTTTCTCCTAGGAATGTCTGCTTGCCGTGTCCCCAGAGCTTGCTCAGAGATGGATGGGAAGTAGGACACCAGCTCATGGAAGCTTGAAAGGAGGCAGAAGTCGTCAGCAGTGAAGTTGGAGTCTGTTGTGTCAACTTGAACAAAAAGAAAATACATCCATGAAGTTATGGAGGAAGGGCTTCTAACACAGGATTGCCTGAGGCAAACTTTCACACAGGACTCGGTGGGAACCACAGGGTCGTACAAAGGCCACTGCAACCTTAACAAAAAGGACTCTTGCCAAGGATCTTCCAGTTGTAGCTTCCCGAGTCACGGGGACAGCTAGAGACTGATGCAGTACCTCTACGAATGAACTATCAACTCCTAAGGTAAGTCTCTGCTACCAGTGTTCTCTGTGTCCAAACAATTTATACATACTTTTTTTTTTTTTTAAAAAAAGGATTATTTATTTGAATGGTAGAGTTTTAGAGAGACAGAGACACCTTCCATTTGCTAGTTTACTCTGTGACTGGTCTCAATGGTAGGGCTCAGCCAGGCAGAAGGCAGGAGCCTGCAACTCCTGGGTCTCTCACCTGAATGACAGAGGCTCAGGTACTTGGACCATCATCTGCTGCTTTCCTAGGCACATTAGCAGGGAGCTGGGTTGGAAGTGGATCAGCCAGGACTTGAACTGGTGCTCATATGGGATGGTGGTATTGCAGGCAGCGACTTAACTGGCTGTGTCACAATGCTGGCCTCTACTTTTCATTTTACTTTAAAAAACCCTTGTTTCCTTTTGTCCTTCTGAATATGTCTGTGGTTTACTATGGCATGCACATTCCCATTGGAATGCTTTCCCCTCTCCCCCCTCCCTCTTCCTTTCTCCCTCCTCTCTCTCCCCCTCCCCTTTTCCCTCCTCTCTCTCCTCTCTGCTGGATTGACAGAAGGCTTCCTAACAATTCTTTCCATAAACTTAACAAAAGGTCCCAAAGCTTTCATACAAGGACACCTGGACACACTGAGCGCTTTGCACACAATAAACTGATCTCTGCTTTGCTGCAGCACTGTTTATCCATAGCAATGAGATCTTGCTGGTGGGCACAGTGAGTTGCGCATAACTGCATGCTACACTGGTCTGGCTCAGGTCATCCAGATGAAGTGCAATCCCTCATCTGTCACTGTGTTCTCACTTTGTGCTGCTCTACGGATTATATCGAGGTAATTAAGGAGCGCCCTGCTCCTCCAATGAGGAACAATCCATTCTCATGATAACCCTGAAGCTCACCATGTGTAAGGGATTTGCTGATCCATGCACAACTGGTTTTGGCCTCTCTTTTAGGCTTAGTTCGGATTTTCCTTCCAAGTTTTACATTTGATTGTGGTTTGCTTTGGCCAAGTCTAACTCAGGCAAGACAATCTCCCGTGAGATTTTCAAGAACCAGCAACAGGAATCTTTCCACTAAAATATTAGAGCACACAACTCAGATGGTTTTTATTTCCAGGGGCAGTGATTGCAAATAGATGGTTTCATTGTCCAATAAACATGTCTCAAGTATTACTTATCTAAATTCTGGTGTTAACTATGATGAAATGAAAGACACAGAGTATCGCATGAGAATTTAAAAGGAGTGCTTTATTGTGTCTCTGGGATTTGGTTACCTTGTCTTCAAACTGGACAGTTTGTACTGAAAACCTGCAAAGGTGGAAATGTCAGTCAAAACCTTTAATGCAACAAATACAACGTTAATGTCCACAAAGGAAAAAGCAAAATTGTTAAGAGGAAAATCCAAAGGGAGAAGAGTAGGAGAGAAAAAGTATTCCCTGAGGCTTTATTGAGCCCATTTAAGTGAAAGGCAGAGCTACAGAGAGGCAGAGGCAGAGAGGTCTTTCATCCACTGGTTCACTTCCCAGACAGCCACAGTGGCTGGAGCTGTGCCGATCTGATGCCAGGAGCTTCCTCGGGGTCTCCCACATGGGTGCAGGGGCCAAGCACTTGCAACATCTTTCACTGCTTTCCCAGGCCACAGCAGAGAGCTGGATCTGAAGTGGAGCAGCAGGGACTTGAACCAGTGCCCATATGGGATGCCAGCACTGCAGGTGGTTTTTGCCCGCTACGCCACAGTGCTGACCTCTAGAGATTTCTTTTTCTTTTTTTTTTTTTTAACAGGCAGAGTGGACAGTGAGAGAGAGAGACAGAGAGAAAGGTCTTCCTTTTGCTGTTGGTTCACCCTCCAATGGCCGCCGCGGCCGGCGTGCTGCGGCCGGCGCACCGCGCTCGTCCGATGGCAGGAGCCAGGAGCCAGGTGCTTTTCCTGGTCTCCCCATGGGGTGCAGGGCCCAAGCACCTGGGCCATCCTCCACTGCACTCCCGGGCCACAGCAGAGGGCTGGCCTGGAAGAGGGGCAACCGGGACAGAATCGGTGCCCCGACCGGGACTAGAACCCGGTGTGCCGGCGCTGCAAGGCGGAGGATTAGCCTGTTGAGCCACGGCGCCGGCCAAGAGATTTCTTAAAACTAGAAATGGACTTGCCATCAAATGATCCAGCAGTCCTACTACTGTCTACTCAAAATAAATGAGGTACCTGCTGTGCTGTGTTTATAGCAGCACTGTTCACGATAGCCAAAATAGGGAATCAACACAGGTGTCCCTCAACAGATGGGTAGAGAAAATGGACTATTATTCAACTATCAAAAGAATTCAGCTATGAAAAAGAGCACGGGGCCATTCTTCCCATTTTGCTAGTAAAGGCCTGTTTATTGGCACTTTGTTCTCTCCAGTACGGGGCTGTTTTGCCTCATGACAAAGCTGCTGCTTCCACTTGTGTTGTTATGGGATCTTATTTCTCTTCATCCCTTCAGAGACAAAACCCAGCACCTGTTAGTGGTCCAATTCACATTCAAGCTCTCTGGCCCTGCCAGTACTAACTACCTTGAAATGTCCCCTGTGTGCCACCTGTGTTGTCATGCCTCCTTCCTCAAAGTGTCGAAGTCAACATTTTTGCTACAGCAACTTCAACTATTTAGAGGTCAAAGAAAAACAGACTCCCGAAACAATTCTAAGATTCAAAACCCATATGTGACTCCTCTGTTAGAAATAATATCTGTAAGAACAATTTCGTGGAGCAGTGTGGATCACTTTTCAGCAGTGTTGAGATAAAAGAACATTTTCTCCGGATGTTATTGAGACATTTTTCTGTTACCATTTGGTAGAAAAGTTTGTGACTATAAAGGTTAAATGCTAGAATTACATTCGCTTGTACCAAGAAAGAAGAGAAAAAAGAGGTCATAAGTTTAAAGTATGGAAAGAAAATAGACTAAGGTTATTAAAAAGTTAGATGTGAGTTATGAAATGTTTTCCATCTATAATATTAGACTGATGCCTCTAGGCTAGAATCTAATTTTATCATTATTAGTTTTGGGTATACTGTTAACTGAGAGTATTTTTCTATCCTTCTCCCTTAATTGATAAACTGCTGATATTTGCTGATTTGGTTCAGCTTCTTTCTTACTATATTCTGCTCTGTGGGAGGTTGCAGTGCTAGGAAATCTAATTGTAACGTGGTTTTAGAATGAGTGAGAACTGAAGACAAATCTTGACTCAGTCATTGGGCACATTACGCAACCTCCTGTTAGGGCAAAATGGCCCAAGTATGGCATCTTCTGCAGGCCCCGCCCACTCCAAGGCTTCAGCCAGAAGCAGAGGTCCTTTTCTTGACCATATTTGGCTCCAAAGATTTATTTTACTTAACCCACATAGACTTATTTTAAAGGTCAGTTTTGGGGGCCGACGCTGTGGAGTAGCGGATAAAGCCGCTGCCTGCAGTGCCGGCATCCCATATGGATAAAGAATTGTTTGTTTATTCGAAAGGCAGAGTCAGAGAGAGGCAGAGTCAGAGAGAGATCTTCTATCCACTGGTTCACTCCCTAAATGGCCGCAACGGCTGGAGCTGAGCTGATCTGACGCCAGGAGCCTCTTCTGGGTTTCCCAGGGGCCAAGGACTTGGGCCATGATCTACTACTTTCCCAGGCACATTAGCAGTGGAGCAGCCAGAACTGGAATCGGCACCCATATGGGATGCCAGCACTGCAGGTCGGGGCCTAAACCCACTGTGCCACAGCGCCAGCCCCAATAAATAAATCTTTTTTTTAAAAAAAACAGTTATGTCAGTTATGCCATCTGTAAAAACTGGATGATTCTATACAAAGGATGGAGTTTTCAGCTTCTCTTGAATAATTAGAAGGAAGCAGTGAGACAGGTCTACTAGCCACCATGGGAAAGATCCCTGGGTTTGAGGAGTAGCAGCCGCTTTGCGCATTGTGGGCCAAGTTCATTACAGACTGCCCCAGCCTGCTGCTCTCGTGGACTTTATCTACCAAACATTTTACTTTGTCACTCTGGGAAAGACATATGGCTGGGATGCACTGCCTCTGGGGGAGTTGTCATGCAAAAATAGTGATTTTCACATCTAGACTTGAGAAGCTGGGACAGCAGCGAGCCCTTAGTTCTGTCCTGTGTGCACCTGTGAGGTGCTACTGCAGGGCTGGGGTGGAGGTAACATTTTGGGCATCCGGCCAGAGGGCAGCCCCTGTTGGCCTGAAGGGTTTGTGAGGGCATATGCTCCCTCAAAGAAGGGGCCAGGGCCGCGTGCGTGGAAGTTTTCTCCAGTTTGTAAAATGCTGTTGAACACCTGCTCTTCTAACGTCTTGGGTGCCAGGCCATTCATCCCTTTAATTTCACTCCTTCCTCGGGGGCACACTTCCCTGCTCCTGATGGAGCCGCCCAGCTCACTGGCAGTTGGAGGGAGCATGGTTAGCAGGAGGAGTCTTTGGTAACTTCAGGGTTAAAATGGAAATGCAATGTTGCACACCTCACTTATTTGAGATGAAAAAACTGCTTCTCCTTCCCAGAGCAAGGGATTTGATGGATCAGTACACAGGTGGAAAACTGGAAAACAAGGCAGATTTTCACCCTAGGAACGCAATGGGGGAAGGAGCCCTACAAAATTATTAGCCATTCACTAAACTAATCAAGATCCCAACCATGGAGAGCTATTTAATAGCCACTTGGAGTATAAAAGAGAGAAAGGCATCATTTTGAGAAAGTAGTTTTTGGTTGGTGTACTGACCCATCTTTCTCCTCTGCTACAATTGGTATTGTTGGGAGTTTTGTTCAGGGTTGAAGCCTGACTCTTGGAGGTCCAATTTCATTACCCCATTTCAGAATGCTTATTTATTTATTTTCAACTACTTGGAAGGCAGACAGAAAACTTCCCATCTTTTCATTCACTCCCCAAATGCCCACAGCAGCTCTGGGGTTCAGGTAGGCCGAAGACATGAGCTTAGAACACAGTCCAGGTCTCCCATATGATGGGTGGGGCCCAAGAACTTGATCTATCTTCTGTCTCCCAGGGTGCATTAGCAAGAAACTGGATTGGAAGCAGAGTAGCAGGATTTTTTTTTTTTTGACAGGCAGAGTAGACAGAGAGACAGAGAGAAAGGTCTTCCTTTGCTGTTGGCTCACCCTCCAATGGCCGCCGCGGCTGGCGCACCGCGCTCATCCGATGGCAGGAGCCAGGTGCCAGGTGCTTTTCCTGGTCTTCCGTGGGGTGCAGGGCCCAAGCACTTGGGCCATCCTCCACTGCACTCCCGGGCCACAGCAGAGAGCTGGCCTGGAAGAGGGGCAACCGGGACAGAATCCGGCCCCCCAACCGGGACTAGAGCCTGGTGTGCCTGCGCCACAAGGTGGAGGATTAGCCTATTGAGCCTCAGCGCTGGCTATAAAAATGTTAATAGGGGTGGGTGTGTGACTTAGTGGTCAAGACACTGCATCCCATATCAGGGTGTCTGGATTTGATCCCAGCTCCTAGTCTGACTCAACTTTCTGCTAATGCAGACGCTGGGGAGCACCATGTGATGCTCAAGTAGCTGGATCCTTGCCACCCATGTGGGCTGGATTTGGCCTCTGAGATGGGAGTGTGTGAGCACTTGCTCTCGCTCTCTCTCTCTGTGTCTATCTTTAGACACAAGGTGGAGGATTAGCCTGTTGAGCCACGGCGCCGGCCAGAGTAGCAGGATCTTGAACTGGCACTCTGATATTGGATGTGGGTGACATAAGATGGCTTACTCCACTATGACACAAAGCCTGCCCCTCCTTGTCCTATTTTCTACTTTGCCAAGTTATGTGAGTTGTAGGTAATATTTCATATACTCAGAATAGAGTCAAGTCTCAGATATTAACTTTGTTTTTTTAAAGAAATGATGAGAACAAATATTGTTGTCTTGTTCCTCATTTTTTTTTTTTGACAGGCAGAGTTAGACAGTGAGAGAGACAGGGACAGAGAGAAAGGTCTTCCTTCCGTTGGTTCATCCCCCAAAGCCAGGAGCCAGGTGCTTCCTTTTGGTCTCCCGTGTAGGTGCAGGGCCCAAGCGCTTGGGCCATCCTCCACTGCATTCTTGGGCCACAGCAGAGACCTGGTCTGGAAGCGGAGCAACCGGGACAGAACCGGTGCCCCAACTGGGACTAGAACCTGGGATGCCGGCGCCACAGGCGGAGGATTAGCCTAGTGAGCCACGGCGCTGGTGTCCCTCATTTTTTTAAAAAAAGACTTATTTATTTATTTCAAAGTCAGAGTTACACACACACACACACACACACACACAGAAAAGGAGAGACACAGAGAGAGAGAGAGAGAGGTCTTCAATCCGCTGGTTTACTCCCTAATGGGCCTCAACTGCCGGAACTGCACCAATCTGAAGCCGGGAGCCAGGAGCTTCTTCCATGTCTCCCATGTGGGTGCAGGAGCCCAAGGACTTGAGCCATCTTCTACTGCTTTCCCAGGTTACACAAGCAACTCATCATCTGGCTGATTTTGTTGACATTCTACTTGGAAGAGTGCTAATGTGGTCTCTGCCTCTTCACTTGGATCTCCTGAAGACCCCACCATCCAACCATCCATACAAAAATAAAGCCCACTGAGTACTTTTCAATGTGTTTAATGTATTTTATTACTATATCCTCAGAGAGTACATCAACGAAGGTAGGGCTTTTCTGAAATTTGTTTCACAGCTCCAAAATGTAAATGCTCACAAAGATACAATTAGACCACAATCCTTCCCTCTCTCTTCAAGCCCTGATTCTTTACAGAAGGTGAAGAACTCAATGAAAAATGTATCATGCTCTCACACAAAATCTCTGATCAATTTCTCCCTCAATCCAGTTTCCACAGTGTTGCCAGGGGAACTCTTTAAAAATGCAGACTTGGTGGTGTTTATTCTCCACAAAACCAACAGAAGCAAGCAAAGAAAATCTCCAATGGCCACAGAATTATTGCCATTCCCCTTGCTGGGTGTGGTTGAGCGTTCACAAGTCTTCTTGCCCAGCCTGTGATCTCCCCTCGCCCTCTGCCCCCAGTACCTGCACAAATGCTCCCACTCCGTATTTCTTGGGTCTTTCATGGTTCCTCTCCTCTGTTTCTTTCCAGCACTTGTACATCCCCCAGACCCCTCATCTCCTGGCTCACTATTTGGGCCCAGAGCAAATGGCAGTTTTATGGGGCACTTTCTCTGACCTTCCCAGTCAAAATTAGCACTTCCTTCTTTGGGTTTCCGCAATCCTTTGTACATTGTTTATGCATTAATTGTTACTACTATAATATCGAGTCAACTCTTGGGTCTGTCTTGTTTTTTAGTTTGAATTTCCTGAGGGAAATTCCATGTTCCAACCATCTCTTTATTTCTCTGCGCAGTATATGCCCAGTGGATGATCCCATCCTTTATCTGTATGTGGGTGTTTCCCAAATCTGTCTGCTAAACCCGACTGTCTTCCTCAACTTTAGACCCAGTTGTTTAACATAACTCTCATTTGCAGTGCCATGAAGACCTCAAACTCCTTTATGACTCAGTGTGAACTCACCATCCTCCCTTCCTTACCTACCCTTCACCTCTGTGTTTGGTATCACTGCCTATCCAGTTGCTGAATCCAGAAAGCGAGTTATCCTAGACTCCATCCCCTCTTTGGCCAATAGTCCTCCTCCTCAACTTGTCAGTCTTAGCCACTAACTGCTGCCTCCAAAATATCAATTAAACCTGTGTACTTCTCTTCACTCCTTCTACTTTCCCAGGGCATCATTATCTCTCGTCTGCTTTCTAAGAATCATAGCCTTTGGAATCTCCCTGCCTTCAGATTGGTCATCAGCACCTGGAAAAACATCATGAATAAATCAAGCTCTCAGTAAATGTATATTGAATGAATAATCAATGAATGTACATATATGAATTTATGTCTGGCTTGGTCGTGTTCAGAGGAACCACATCTATTTGAATATGCCTGTCCTCTCTTCCTGGTTAGAAGACTCATGAAATGACTTTGAGGCTGTATCTTTCTGAACTGCAGATTGGGACAATATTCTTAACCTGTGCAGCACCCAGGAGCTTTCTAAGTGTTTGTGTATCAGTCTTGTCTGTTGAGTCCCACATTGCCCTGTGAGATATGAGACCTCAGTTGGTAGCTTAGACTATTTTTAAAAATTTTTTTTGACAGGGAGAGTGGACAGTGAGAGAGAGAGACAGAGAGAAAGGTCTTCCTTTTGCTGTTGGTTCACCCTCCAATGGCTGCCGTGGTCGGCGCGCTGCAGACTGCACACTGCGCTCATCTGATGGCAGGAGCCAGGTGCCAGGTGCTTTTCCTGGTCTCCCATGGGGTACAGGGCCCAAGCACTTGGCCATCCTCCACTGCACTCCCGGGCCACAGCAGAGAGCTGGCCTGGAAGAGGGGCAACCGGGACAGAATCCGGCGCCCCAACAGGGACTAGAACCCGGTGTGCCGGTGCCGCAAGGCGGAGGATTAGCCTGTTGAGCCATGGCGCCAGCCAAGCTGAGACTATTTCTAAACAGGCTGCGGAGGCCAGGTGATCATCCCAAGGTTACTAATGTAATAAGGAGCAGAGGCAGAGCTCAATCAAAGCGTATGGACTCCAAGCCTTGCTCAGTTGTCTAAATCTGGCCCCATGCTCAGTGGAGCGGGTGTGATTGTCTTGCTCAGTGGCAAGTTTGCTCCTTGGAGAGGAGCTCTGGAAGGCCCTGGGAGCTGTATGAAAACTTCTGAACTCCTACTGGCCGGAGCCCTAACACCTCTTTCTCCTAGCCAGGGGGAAGTCAGGAAAAGGGCGAGTCAAGAAAAGCCTGGAACTTGAGGGCTTGTGGCTCTTGCTTGCCTTCCTGCTGTTAGGAGTCGTGCTGCCTGCCCCAGATTGCTGCTGAAGATATTAGCGAGATGAAGCTGTCTTTTTTAGCTCTGTCCTTAGTTTACTTTCGGGAAGCCAAAACTGCTAAAAATGCAGGAACACAGTTGATGAGATCTACTTGGTCAGGGCAGAAATTTCAGAATTACGAGTAATCACAGGAAGCGAGATGGAGAATTGCTGCAGTCAGCTTTGATGCCAAGAAATAGGCTGTGGGTGGGCACAGATGGGAGAAGAAAAGGAGAGAGAGCCCCAACGGCATCGCAGATGGCCTGAGTTTTGCAGGTAGTCCACAGGTTCCCTAGTTGACCCAGTGTGATGGTGCTCATGGGAGCAGGCAGACTTCACTCCATGGTGTCTTAGTGCATTTTCTGATGTTGCAATGGCATAACAGAGACTGGGCAATTTCTAAAGAAGTGTTCTGGAGGCTTCACAAGGGCCAAGGACTGGCATCTGTTAGGAGTCTTCTTGCTGCATCAGAACATGACAGAGGGTATTGCGTGGCAAGAGAGCATGTGCCCAGGAGCATGAGACTCAGAAAACAATCAGATGGAACTCATCCATTTATCAGGATAAACTAACCCGTGATAACTAAGCCACTCCCTCAGTAGCAACCTGAATACATTCCTGGAGTATGGGGTATGCCATCATGACCCCCTCACATCTTAAAGATCCTGCCTCTTAACAGTGTTACAGTGACAATTAAACTTCCACAGGAGTTTTGGTGGGAACAGTCAACCCTCAGCAGCTGACTTGCAGCTGGGCTTGCTGAGGCTGACTGTGTGAAAGACTTTGTGCTACTGCAGCACAAACCGGCTCTCTGGCACTGCAGAGTAGCTGAGCAGGTAAGACCTGGATATCAATAGCATAATGCAAAATACAAAGGCATAGGGTTCACAGAAGGTACTTTGGGTAAGGTCCCAGGACACTCGGGGATGAGGAAACCTGGATGAGCTTAATCATGGAAGAGGGATGTTGTGATTGGTTAACTTAAGTATTTAAGTTAGGTTTGATGTCAGATGTGTTACTGTGGGGACATTCAGATTGGAATGGTGGAAAGATTAAACTAAGTACTCATAGATCTAGAAAGATCATGTCGGCATGTCTTGCAAGGCCAACAGGAAGGGGGAGAGGTATCTGGGATACATGAGCTCAACCAGCAGGTGGAGAACAAGAAAGAGAGGAAGGGATCTTTGGACTGAAGTCTTTATTGGGGTCCCGGGCATTACCTAAGTGGGTTTCTCGTGATATGGCTGGGTTGGTTAATTGGAAGGGAATGTGAGGTACTTATGGAAACTTGGGAGTTACATGATCAGTTTTCCCAAGCTTGAAGCAGAAGTTAGGTGGTCAAGTGGCTCAGGGAAGGATTAGAACATGATTAGAACATGAACATGGGAATTGGCTGAAGATTGCCTCCAAGTACGTAGATCAAGGTTGACAAGCTGGGGATGGGGCAACAAAATGGATGGCGAGGCAGCACTAACGTGATCCACAGTTAGAACAAAGCATTTCATTGGGAATTTAGACTAAGATGTAGGATATGGATAAACAGAGACTCAAAAACATTCCATACTGAAAGAACCGCATATACAAAACCAAGAGCTAGGATTCATGACAGGGAGTCTGTCTGCTAAAGGGTCCTGGGGACTCAGGAATGGGAACCCCAGCAGCCCCTGCCCATCCAATCTTTTTATTGCTTCTGTGGAGCTTAATTGCTGCTCCTTGTGACTGATTGCTGATGGTTTGTATTTCTCCATGATTCCAGAACTTTGTGGTACTTGACTCCTAGCTTGTTTGTTTCCCCGGAAATAAACCTGCCAGAGTTGATTTCCAGAACACTGGGTCCTGTTACCTTGGAAACGCTCTGCAGAGCAGGTGTGGTAGGCTCTCTTGGTACGCTGACCCTGAATCCCCTCCACCCTATTATCGTCATTGCACACACTGGCTCCCCTACTGATTTCTGTCCCAATGGGAGGCACCTTCACCCCTTTGTCAACAGCTGCACCTTGGCTGTGTGCACGAGCAGCCAGCCATGCCTGGGGACTTCTGCCTTCCCAAGGTCATCCGTTGACCAATGAGTGGATGTGGGATGGAAATGCTCCACTTTCTCTGCCCCTGAGATGTGCCTACCCTGTGTCCAGAGCCCCTGGGAGGTTGAACTAAAGTTCTCACGGGGTCACATTACTGGGCATCACACATCACATGGTCTTTTTCCTTTCCTGGTCCCACTTCTCCTTCACCTCTTCAGTTTTTTCCTGGAAATGCTACCTAATAAATTGCTGTCAATCAAATTCTCATCTGAGGGTATGTCTCTGGAGAGCCCAATGAAAACATAAACTAAGGGTGGTAGACAAATTGATGGTCCCCCAGAGGTGTGTCCCCAGTCCTAACCCCTGAGGTTTTTGAGTATGGCAAAGGAGACTTTTTAAAATCTCTAAATTTATAGATTTTAAGATAGAGGGATTATCCTGGATTATCTGGGTGGGCCCAATGTACTCACATGAATTTTCTTTAAATGATTTTATTTATTTATTTGAGAGGTAGAGTTACAGACAGAGATAGTGAGAAACAGACAGAAAGGTCTTCCATCTGCTGGTTCCCTCCCCAAATGGCTGCAATGGCCAGAGCTGGGCTGATCCGAAGCCAGGGGCCAGGAGCTTCTTCCTGAGATCTCCCATATGGGTGCAGGAGTCCAAGCACTGGGGCCATCCTCCACTGCTTTCCCAGGCCTTAGCAGAGAGCTGGATCAGAAGAGGAGCAGCTGGGACCTTGAACTGGCGCCCACACTGGAAGCTGGTGCCACAAGCAGAGGCTTAGCCCACTATGTCACAGTGCCGGCCCTTCCATGAATCTTTAAAAGATGGAGCGGCAGAAGCAACTGCAGAGATGGCTTGTCTGGGAGCGTTTCAGCAAGATCTTGAGATGCAGGTGCTCTGTGCAAGGACCTGGAAGTAGCCCCTAGGAGATGACAGCCAGCAAGGAGAACAGAAGACTTAGTCCCACAGTTACAAGCAACTAGATTTGGTCAACCATCTGAATGGGATACCGCTTAGATACCTGCAGCCCATATGTCAAAGTGCCTGGTTCAAATCCTGGTTTATGCAGATCCTGGGAGGCAGCAGATGACGGTCCAGGTGGTTGTGTCCCTGCTACCCATGTGGCAGACTTGGATGGAGTTCCAGGGTCCAGGCTCTGGCCTCCCCAGCCCTGGCTGTTGAAGGCATTGGGATGTGAACCCCGGGGAATGGGAGGCTGCTCTGGGTATCTCTCTGTCTCTGTCTTTCAAATAAAATTTAAAAAAAGAAAAAGATGGGAGTGGAAAAAAGCTTAAAAAAAGAAACTCATTTTTGAGAAACCAGCTAAGCCAATTTGTGCTTCTGATCCAGAGAGCAGTGAGATAATGAGTTTTTGTGTTTTTAAGGTGATGAATATGCCATGGTGTCTTACAGCAGCGATTGAGATGAACGTACCAGTTTTACATAAATACAAGGGTCCTTCAGATATCTCGTGGACAATGAAATGAAAAGATAAGTTTGGTTGCACAAAGTGTTGAAATCCATGCCTGCAAGAAATCTTCAAAATATTCATGAGAATGTGTATTATGTAAAAAGCTATATATGGATTTTGACAATTTTTGTATCTAAATAAACTTATCTTTTTGTTCCATTTTCCCACAAACTTTATTAATTTTTCCCACAAACTTTGAAACACTTATTGATTCACTTTCATCTTCTTGCAAGGGACACACACACACACACAGAGTGAGAGAAAGGAAGAGGGAGAAGGGGAGGGGGAGGGGGAGGGAGAGAGAGAAAGCCCACTGATGCTGTTTGCTGGTTCACACCCCTTTCCTACAGTAGCGTTGTGGGTTGCCAGCCACTGAAAGGGGTTTGGAGGAAGCCCTGGGGAAGGGTGTGGTGACGCAGTTGTTCCAGATCTTTCTCTAACTGTGACTGTCCTCCTACCTGTAACCGCACCAACTTTTGTTTCGAAACTAATCCTTTAAAATACCTTCAACTCAAGAAGTAATTGTAATTAAATGTAGCTTGAGCAGCACAGAACATTACGATGAGTCGTATTTAGCTTTAATGATAATCTCTTTGTCTTTTGGGCTTGCATCACCTCTGGGAAATTATATGATATTGTTATGGTTGGTAAAATTTATAAAAGAGTCTTTCAGCCCTGGGTGAGTAGTATATACTCACATAAAACACTAAAAAATATGAATTTTTTTCTTTAAAAAAAAATAACTTTGCTGATCACATTACATCTAACCAAAGGGCTGGCACTGTGGCTTAGTGGGTAAAGCTGCTGCCTGCGGTGCTGGCATCCTATATGGGCACCAGTTCGAGTCCCAGCTGCTCCACTTCCAATCCAGCTCTCTGCTGTGGCCTGGGATAGCAGTAGAAGATGGCCCAAGTCCTTGGGCCCCTGCATCCATATGGGAGACCCAGAGGAAGCTCCTGGCTTCGAATTGAAACAGTTCTGCCTGTTGCAGCCATCTAGGGAGTGAACCAGTGGGTGGAAAATATTCTGTCTCTCTCTCTGCCTCTCTGTAACTCTGCCTTTCAAATAAAATATAACAATTTCACATGCCCCACTTCCACAAATAAATAGCCAAAGAAATAAAATAGGACACATTGAGTTGAAGGCTCCGTTCTTCTTTGCCACAAAGCTAACCATTTTCCTTTATTTAATGTTTAATATTCTCAAAAATGTCTTTATAGTTCTATTATCTCTATAGGTTTCCTCAAAATCATATTTTAATATTTTATGTCAGTGGCATCAAACCACAGTTTGTGGCCCCTGCACTTACCCTACTCAATATTATACTAATGAGAATCCTTATGTTGATACCTATACCTCTGGGTGTTTTTCATTGCTTTATATAGTTTCTCCATTGGAGCATAACAATCTCCTTTTTCTTAAATGTCTAAGTTAAGATTTTCTTTTTTACTACTGCAAGCAATGAACACGTGTGAAAATATTCTTTTATTTCTTGTTATGCTTCTGGGAATAGCATTGCTTTACCTGCATTCCAAAATCTACTTTTCAAACGTTTGGCAACGACTTAAACTCCCTAAAGAGCTAGGGTAATTCTATTGATTTAGATCCTTGCATTTTCCAGTTGTTAAGAGTTTGCCAGTCTTAATTTGCCAAATAAGGAGCTATGGTCAATTCTTTGTTAGATATGTGTTTTGTGAATATTGTCTCTGAGTCTGTGTCTTTCCTTTTCATTGTTTTTTTTTTTATTTTTTTTTATTTTTGACAGGCAGAGTGGACAGTGAGAGAGAGAGACAGACAGAAAGGTCTTCCTTTTGCCGTTGGTTCACCCTCCAATGGCCGCTGCGGACGGCGCGCTGCGGCTGGCGCACCGCGCTCCTCCGATGGCAGGAGCCAGGAGCCAGGTGCTTTTCCTGGTCTCCCCATGGGGTGCAGGGCCCAAGCACCTGGGCCATCCTCCACTGCACTCCCGGGCCACAGCAGAGGGCTGGCCTGGAAGAGGGGCAACCGGGACAGAATCCGGCGCCCCGACCGGGACTAGAACCCGGTGTGCTGGCGCCGCAAGGCGGAGGATTAGCCTGTTGAGCCACGGCGCCGGCCTCCTTTTCATTGTTTATCTGTCTCCATTTTATTTGAAGAACAGAGAGACAGAGACACAGAGATTTTCCATCTGCTGATTCACTCCCCAAATGCCTACAACAGTCAGGGCCGGACCAGACCAAAGCAAGGACCCCTGAGCTCAGTCCAGGTCTCCCAAGTGGATGGCAGGGACCAAGTACTTGAGCCATCACCTGCTGTCTCCCAGGATGGGCAGGAGGAAGTTGGATCAGAAGCAGAGGCACTAAGACTTGAAGCAGGTGTTCAGTTATGGGAAGAAGGCACCTCAAGCAGCTACTTAACCATTGGGTCAGATGCCCTCCCCTGCTCATTGTTTAATGAAAAGCAAAGATTAAAACATTTTGATGAAATCTAATTTGTACATTTTTTTTTCTCTAATTGGTTGCTTTCTATGTCCTCTCTAGGAAATTTTTGTCTATGCTAAGTCATGAGGATATTCTCTTCTGTTGCATTCTAGTAGATACACAGTTTTAGCTCCTCCATTGGGATTTAAGATTCATGGTGATGTGATTGTGTGTCTGGTGTGAGAGAGGGGTTGATTCTATTGATGTGTAGTTGTTCTAGCACTTTCGCTGGAAACGACTTTCCTTTCCTCTATGCATTGCTTTAATGTGTTGTGGAAAAAGGCAGATGACTGTAGAAGCCATGGCTAGGCTCTCTGTGTGGTCCCACTGATTGACTTGAGGAAGTGCCGCGCTGGCTTGATGAGGTAGTGTCATGGGAAACCTCGATGCAAAGTAGTAGAAGCTTTCCAACACTCACGATTGCTTTGGATATTATGGATCTTCTACATATCTGTGAAGACTTAAGGACTGGCTTGTCAGTTTTGATAAAAATGTCTGCTGGGATTGATTTGGTTTATGCATAAATTGTAGATCAGTTTAGGAAGAATATTTATCTTAACAATATTGAGTCTTTTTAATAATTTCTGACTTGTACAAAGGGAACAAATTTCATGTATTTCAAATATACAGTTTTAAGAACATAATGACAGCTCCCTTCAGTACCTAGTTGTAGTATACCTCTGTGTTTTTTTTTTTTTTTTTTGATTTGCTGTCAGCTGTCAATTATAGTTTTCAGGTCTTGTGTATTATTTATTAAATTAATTTTGAAATGTTTCCTTTACTGATGTTTTAAAAATGAACTTTTTAAAGACTTATTTATTTGAAAGAGTTAGAGAGAAGGAAAGATAGAATAAATCTTCCATCTGCTGGTTCACTCACCAGATGGCTGCTTTGGCTGGTACTGGGCCTGTCCGAAACCAGGAGCCTGGGGCTTCTTCTGGATCTCCCATGTGGGCGCAGGGGCCCAAACACTTAGGCCATCTTCCACTGCTTTCCCAGGTGTATTAGCAGGGAGCTGGATTGGAAGTGGAGCAGATGGGACTGGAACTGGTGCCCATATGGGATGCTGGAGTTATAGGCTGTGGCTTTAACCCCCTCTGCCATAGTGCTGGCCCCTAAAGATGGAACTTATTTTTAAGTATTTAATCTCCCAGTGTTTTGTGCTAGTGCATAGCAATATAACTGAGATCCTGAAAACTTGCTCAACTCATTTTTTATCCTACTATTTGTTTTATAATTTCATTATGAAAGAGAAAATAGAGAAATGAAAAATGGGAGCAAATATAGAAGAAAACAATGAAATTGTAGACATGAATTTGCACGTATCATCAACTACATTAAATACAGTCTCAACACACTGTTGAGAATACCCAAATCAACTTTTTTTTTGTAAATATTTATTTATTTATTTCAAAGTCAGAGTTATATAGAGAGAGGAGAGGCAGAGAGAGAGAAAGAGAGAGGGAGGGAGGGAGAGAGAGAGAGAGAGAAAGAAAGAGAGAAAGAGAAAGAGGTATTTCATCCAATGGTCCACTCCCCAATTGGCCACAACAGCCAGAGCTACACTGATCTGAAGCCAGGAGCCAGGTGCTTCTCCTGGTCTCCCATGGGGTGCAGGGCCCAAGCACTTGGGCTATCCTCCACTGCACTCCCGTGCCACAGTGGAGAGCTGGCCTGGAAGAGGGGCAACCGGGACTAGAACCCGGTGTGCCGGTGCTGCAAGAGGATGTTAGCCTATTGAGCCATGGCGCCGGCCAATAAATGAATCTTTAAAAACATACAGTTAGGAGAAGATACACAGCTGTTTTTCAGTGTCCAGGGGAATTCTTTTATATAAAATGGCAATGTATTTGCATATAACCTATGTACATCCTCCCATACACATTAAGTCACCTGTAAATTATTTAAACTACTCAATACAATGTGAATGCTATGTAAATAGTTGTTGTTATGTATTGTGTAGGGAACGGTGATGAGAAAGCATGTCTGTACTTGTTCAGTGCACGCACAATGCTTTTTCAAATCTTTTCAGTCCAAAGTTGGTTGACTCTATGGATGTGGAACCCACAGATGTGAAGGTCTGACTGCACCATGCAGACACTAATCAAAGTCTGGAGTGGTTACAGTAGTCTTCAAAACAAAGGAATCTGCCAGGGACAAAGAGGGGCATTGCAGAATGACTGAAGAGTCCATTCACCAGGAAAGAACAGCAATTCTGTGTGTGCGCTTGACAGTAGAGCCGCAGAATGCGTAAGGCAAAACACAACGGAACTGAAAATGGAAATAGACAAATCCACAGTCAGAGATGTCAACATTCCCCTGTGATTGTTCCATAAAGGCAAGGTACATAATCCTTGAAGGTACAGAAGAGCTGAACAATGCTACCAACAAAGGAGAGCCAACTGTCATGAATAGAACGTATTACCTATTATATGCATATATGCATGTGCACATATATACATATCATAGTACATAGTATAGGTGCAGAATGCACGTTCTTTAGAAGTGGCTTTGGACCTTTCAGTGGGATAGATAATATCAAATCAGACCACACTTTAAAATATTTAGGAGGATTAAAAAAATGCAATGTATACCCTTCTAATATATGTTTTTTTAAAAGATTATTTGAAAAGCAAAGTGAGAGAGAGAATGAACTTCCATTTGCTGGTTCACTCCCCAAAGGCTGCAATGGCCAGAGCTGAACTGATCTGGAGCCAGGAGCTTCTTCCAGGTCTCCCATGCATGTGCAAGGGCCCAAGAACTTGGGCCATCTTCTACTGTTTTCCCAGACCATAGCAGAGAGCTGGATAGGAGGTGGAACAACTGAGTTTTGAAGCAGTGCCCGTATTGGGATACCAGCATTGCAGGCGGCAGCTTACCCACTATGCCACAGCACAGGCCCCGAAAGATGGGATGCTTGCCTCTTAAGTTTTGGAGCAAGACAAACATGCCTGTTCTTATTGCTGTTATTTTTTTAAAGATTTATTTATTTATTTGAAAGTCAGAGTTACACATGGAGAGGAGGAAGAAGGGAAGGTAGGAGGGAGGGGAGGGGTGGGGAAGGGTTGGTCTTCCATCTGTTGGTTTACTCCCCAACTGGGTGCAGTGGCTGGAGCTGTGCTGATCTGAAGCCAGGAGCCAGGAGCTTCCTCCAGGTCTCCCATGTGGGTGCAGGGGCCCAAGGACTTGGGCCATCCTCCACTGCTTTCCCAGGCCATAGCAGAGAGCTGGATTGGAAGTGGAGCATCCAGTCCTGAACTGGCGCCCCAGGCCAGGGTGTTAACCCACTGTGCCACAGCACCGTCCCCTTGTTACCGCTATTAAATGAACATGGCACTTGAAGTTCTAACCAGAACGTGAAGGCTAGAAAAATAAGTGAAAGTTGTATAGACTGGACAGGAAGAATAAAAATGCTCTGTATTTGCAAATGGCATGGTTATATTTGTAGACTATCCCAAGAAAACAGCAGAAAAACACTTCTGATACACAAATTTAACAGCTTTTCAGGATCCAAAGTCAACGTACAAAAATCACTGTTATTTCTAAATTTTAGCAATGAACAACTGGAAACTGAGATGTAAGAAGAAATCATTTACAATCGTTGCAAAAGAATGAAACACTGAAACATAAATGCAAACATTATTATGGGATGTGCATGGGGCAATATACGAAATTGTGAAGACTGAGCACAAAAAAAGATGTCCATTTTTGCAGATATACAGATTTGTTAGCATTTAAATTAAAATTCTGGTGGAATTTTTATGGATAAAACCAAGTTGATTCTATATGGAAAAGCAAAGGAACTTAAATAGACAAAATAATTTGTAAAGTTGAAGAAACTGTATTGTTCAATTTTAGAGTTACTTTACCATGAAGCTATACTTATCAGAACAGTGCTTATTGACAAAGCAATAAACATAGATCAATAGGACAGAACAGAGTCTAGAAATATACCCACCCAGATTTGGCCAATTGATTTCTGACCAAAGTGCAGAGGCAAATCAACGTTGTCATGTTGGTCTTTTCAATAAACAGTATTGGATGGATGGACATCCACTTGGACAATAATGAACCTGGACTTAAATTTCACACTTACTAGAAAAACTAACCTGAAATGTAATAGAAATCTAAAGGTAAAATAGAAAATTTAAGCTTTTTGGGGGCCGGCGCCGTGGCTCATTTGGTTAATTCTCCGCCCGCAGCGCTGATGTCCCATATGGGCGCTGGGTTCGAGTCCCAGTTGCTCCTCTTCCAGTCCAGCTCTCTGCTGTGGCCTGGGAGGGTAGTGGAGGATAGCCCAAGTGCTTGGGCCCTGCACCCCGACGGGAGATCAGGAGGAACTGCCTGGCTCCTGGCTTCGGATTGGTGCAGTGCCGGCCGTATTGACCATTAGGGGAGTGAACCAACGGAAGGAAGACCTTTCTCTGTCTCTCTCACATTGTCTGTAACTCTACCTGTCAAATAAATTTAAAAAAAATTAAGCTTTTTTTTTTTTAAGATTAAGGCATTAAAAAAAATCTTCCTGATCTGAGGTTAAGCAAAAAATTCTGGCCAGCGCCGCGGCTCACTGGGCTAATCCTCCACCTGTGGCGCAGGCACCTCAGGTTCTAGTCCCAGTCGGGGTGCCGGATTCTGTCCCGGTTGCCCCTCTTCCAGTCCAGCTCTCTGCTGTGGCCCGGGAGTGCAGTGGAGGATGGCCCAGGTCCTTGGGCTCTGCACCAGCGTGGGAGACCAGGAGGAAGCACCTGGCTCCTGGCTTCGGATCAGCACAGCATGCCGGCTACAGCGGCCATCTGGGGAGTGAACCAACGGAAGGAAGACCATTCTCTCTGTCTCTCTTACTGTCTAACTCTTCCTGTCAAAAAAAAAAATTCTTAGATGCATCACCAAAAGCATGTTCTATTTTTACAAAAAATGGATACATTAGACTTTGTTGATCTAAAGCAAATGTGATCTGTGGAAGACATCATTAAAAGAATGAAAAAGACTGAAAATGTAAACACTTGCAAAGATGTGGTGCCTCCAAATCATTCACTTCTTGCTAATGGGAATAAAAAGTGCTATAATAACTTGGGAATATGTTTTTGAAGTGTCATACATTTACATATGCCATAATTCTAGGAGCCAGCAATTTCATGCCTAGGGATTTGCTCAGAAGAAATGAAACTACGTCACCCCCAAAAGATTTGCACGAAAATGTTCATAACAACCTTGCTCATGACAGCCAAAACCTTAAAAAAACCCAAATACTCAGTAATGCATAACACATTATTCAATGTACATGCTGTTTAACATCAGGAAAGCTAATTCGTGGTGATAGAGCGTTAGTGGCTTTGGGGAGGTGGTGGCTGAGGGGAGTGATTCATGTAGGTGATTTCTAGGATGTCAGATGCATTGTAAACCTAGAATGGTGTGGCAAGTGTTTTAAGCTGTTCTCAGTGAACCCTCCCATCATATATGCTGTGTCCTTGGGTGACTTTGCCTAGTGTGGTGATATTTTGTGACCGACCCAATGAAGAAGTGATGGGTAAGGGTCAAGGCTGGTCCTTAGCAGAGTTGCAGTTCCCATCTTTGTTGCTTAGAACCCCCCTCCTTGGAGGCCAGCTGCCCACAGAACTGCTTAGAGAGTGCTCCATCGACCAAGAGCCAAGGTCTGGTTAGTAGTGTTGACTAGTTAGTGTTGTTGACTAGTTGCCAATCCCAGCTGGTAGTCTTTTGGGGTCGTCCAGTAATTGTAGTCACCAGCTGACATGGGAAACAATGTATCTTGAGAATCTCCAGACTAGAGTAGGACAGAAATAGAATCTTGAGTGATAATAAGTTCTTATTGCAAGTTACTTGGTTTTGGGGAAATTTGTTATGCAGTAGTAACTAACCAAATCTTCTGGACTAGTGCTTACATGGATGTACACATTTGACAAAGCTTATAGGATTTGACACATGTTCTGAGCATTGTTCTGTGTACTATTCTCAGTAAAATATTCAGGATATTATCTAATGATGAAAAACCGAGAACTAGAAAGTGGTATGATACAAATCAAAATTGCCTTGAAGATTTCAGCTAACTCAGTATACAGGAAATTAAAACTGTATTAAGTTTGGGAAAAGAGAAAAACATTTTTATTAGCTGGTGATAAATCGCATACCTAAAAATCTCCAGAGATTCCATGTGTATTTGATGAGAGTTAATAAAAATATAGGGAAGCAGATTAATTAACTGTAAATATAAAAACATCAATGGCTTTCTACAGATAAACAATACTCAGAAATGGAAATTAAAAAGAAGCCCGATTAAAAAATAACAAAAATAACTTTAAAAGCTACAAAAATTATAAGGAGAAAGCCACAAAACACTGATGAAAAGAAAATCTAAATTGACATATGCTGTATACCTGATTAGGAAAATGCAATGTTATAAAAAAAATTTTTTTTTTGATAGGCAGAGTAGACAGGGAGAAAGGTCTTCCTTTGCCATTGGTTCACCCTCCAATGGCTGCTGTGGCCGGCGCGCTGTGGCCGGCGCATCGCGCTGATCCGAAGCCAGGAGCCAGGTGGTGCTTCTTCTGGTCTCCCATGCAGGTGCAGGGCCCAAGCACTTGGGCCATCCTCCACTGCACTCCCAGGCCAGAGCAGAGAGCTGGCCTGGAAGAGGGGCAACCGGGACAGAATCCGGTGCCCTGACCGGGACTAGAACCTGGTGTGCCTGCGCCACAAGGTGGAGGATTAGCCTATTGAGCCTCAGCGCTGGCTATAAAAATGTTAATAGGGGTGGGTGTGTGACTTAGTGGTCAAGACACTGCATCCCATATCAGGGTGTCTGGATTTGATCCCAGCTCCTAGTCTGACTCAACTTTCTGCTAATGCAGACGCTGGGGAGCACCATGTGATGCTCAAGTAGCTGGATCCTTGCCACCCATGTGGGCTGGATTTGGCCTCTGAGATGGGAGTGTGTGAGCACTTGCTCTCGCTCTCTCTCTGTGTGTCTATCTTTATTTCTGTGCCTAGTTCTCAAATGAATTTAAAAATGAAAAGCTAAAAATATTAATCTTCCATGCACGCACATACTGAATACAGTTTCTTTTTTTTACAGATGTATTTATTTGAAAATCAGAGTTACGGAGAGGGAGAGAGGGAGAGAGGGAGAGAGGGAGAGAGGGAGAGAGGGAGAGAGGGAGAGAGGGAGAGAGGGAGAGAGGGAGAGAGAGAGAGAGAGAGAGAGAGAGAGAGAGAAAGTCTTCAATCTGCTGGTTCACTCCCCAAGTGGCTGCAACGGCCAGAGCTGCGCTGATCTGGAGCCAGGAGCTTCCTCCAGATCTCCCGAGAGTGCAGGGGTCCAAGGACTGGGGCCATCTTCTGCTGCTTTCCCAGGCCACAGCAGAGTCCTGGATCAGAAGTGGTGCAGTCGGGACATGAACCGGTGCCCATATGAGATGCTGGCACTGCAGGCAGTGGCTTTACCCCTTATGCCACAGCACCGGCCCCTTAATACAGCTTCTGTTATTCTTGGTTGAAATTACAGTTCACGTGAAAGAATATCTAAGATATTTTTGAAAAGTAAAGTGATTATTACCCATTTGCTTTGTTAGCTATTAATATTTACTATATACAACACTGAAGGGAGAGGCATTGATGCTGTCAGGGTGTTTTGGGGCATGCCGCCTTTCCATATAGGAGTGTCTGTGCCTGGTTTGAGTCTTGGCGACTCTGTGATCCAGCTTCCTGCTCCTGTGCATTCTGGGAAGCAGTAGATTTTGGCCTAAGCACCTGGGTTCTGCCACCCACGTGGGAGACCCAGATGAAGTCCGGGGCTCCTGGCTTCGAACAGGCCCAGCGCTGGCTGTTGTGGGCATTTGGGGAGCGAAGCAGCAGGTGAGTGTTCACACCCACCCTCCTACACCCGCATCTGCTCCTTTTCTTTTGCCATGTGAAATTTGCACCTCCTTGAGACTCTGCCAGCAGGAAGACCATTATCAGCTCTTGACCTTGCACCTCCAAGACCATAAGCCAAAATCAAACTCACTTCTTTATAACTTACTCAGTGTGTGGTTTGTGTTATTAACAACAAAATCCGGACTGACAAAACCACTTACAGAATCTCAGTCTGTAATCAAGATGATGGGGCTGAGAAGAATAAAAGGTATTATGGATACTATTTTCCTTGTAGCATGTTATTCTAATTTTCATGAAAATTAGGATTTTTTCACTAATTTAAAGAAATGGAAGTGAAAATATCCTGGACATGAAGGAAAATGAGTTTTTTTCCTAACTTTATATAAGAGCAACACAGAGGCTCACTGGACCCTTGGACAACTTTTTTTTTTAATTATTTTTTTCCTATAACAAACAAGGCCTCTAAGGTACTTGATGGCACTTGACCAAGGTTGATAGAGCCTCCATTTGGAATTCTGCAAAGGAAAAGTAAGACGGATGTGGAGGAGAACTTCTGTGGATAATTGTGCATTGGTCTGTGGATAGATAGGTAGGTATACTTTACAGTGGAATATTTCTTTCTTTCTTTTTTTTTTTTATTTGACAGAGTTAGACAGAGAGAGAAAGGTCTTCCTTCTGTTGGTTCACTCCCCAAATGGCTGCCACTGCCGGCACTGTGCCGATCCAAAGCCAGGAGCCAGGTGCTTCCTCCTGGTCTCCCATGCGGGTGCAGGGGCCCAAGCACTTGGGCCATCCTCCACTGCCCTCCTGGGACACAGCAGAGAGCTGGACTGGAAGAGGAGCAACCAGGACTAGAACCTGGTGCCCATAAGGGATGCCAGCACTGCAGGCGGAGGATTAAACAAGTGAGCCACAGCGCCGGCCCCCTACAGTGGAATATTTCTTTTTAGGGATTTATCAGTTTCTTCAAATGCACACATTTGTAGAGTGAGTCATGTCACCCACTGTAGCCCTTGTATAGCCTGAAGGCAGGTGTCCCTGTAGGACAAATAGGATGCCAACTTGCCAAAAGGAAGTGATGTCTATCACACCAATGGGCTGTCCTTGGTGAGCGCCCTGAATAGATCCACATTTCCCACTCTCCTTCCACAAAATGCTGAGTGCATTGTGGCTTCCAGCCCAGCTGGCAGAAGTTCTTGTGAAGAATGCTGCCGGGGGGAAAGAGGGGTGCACCTACTACTGTGAGTGCTGTTCAAATGTGTCTTGGCTGAGAGCCCTGCCCATTATAGAATTTCTGCTTTAGGTGCCCAAGGCTTTCTCTGACCCAGGACTGTTTTGTGCTGACAGCACACTCTGCTGCTGGCAGAAGCAGAAGAAACCAGGCAAGCTCTATTTTTTTTTTTTTTTTTTTTTGGCTCAACAGACCTAACAGACAACCCATGTGTTTGCTGCAGATACTTATCCCAGGGAAGCACCAAATTCATATTCAACTGCCAGATGTTCACCAGCTGGGATAATTTGGTTAGAACTCTAGAGGTAGCTAGCCACAGATACACCTTCCAGCACCCATGGCTGTGAGTTTCTGGGTCCAGAGGGGACTCTGGAGTCCCCTGTTCTGGGCAGGTTCCTCCTAGCTGAGCCACTGGGGAACAAATGGCGGAATTTCTGGCAAGTGACTGGATTCATCGTGAGCTATTTCTTCCAATGCTGGAGAATTCTGGGCTTAGGCCCTTCTCACTTTGCAAGGCAGAATGGTGAGTGTGACTTGAGAGTATGCGGGGGTCAAGGGAAACTCCTTCTCTCACCTATTCTACACCTAATCTTGTAGAATAAAAAGAAAAAAAACCCAATTTTTTCAAAGAAGAAAAAAATGGAAGAGACTCAGAGCATTGGAAGATAGCAACAGGAGGAAAGTGGGACATCTGTGTGCACTTTCCCGGATGCTGTGGAGATTGCAAGGAAACATGGATGCTGCCTCCCCTGGCACCTCCTCCTGCAGAGGGCGCATCTGAGCTGCTGCTGGGCTTGGTGCTCTCCTTGCAATTTTTAGATATTCAGGCCGTTCTCATGTCCCTGTGCCCCCACGGGTGGAGTGGACTTCTGCCTACCTCCTGAAGAAGGTGTTCATCACTGAGCTTCCTGAATAAAGGGTTAGAGAGTTAGAGGCTGCCCTGGATTCAGAGCCGTAGAGACCTTATTGGGCATGGTGAGCAGGAATGCTGTCCCAATCAGTCTTCCTTCTCTGTGCTGGTGTCACAGGGCTGAGAAGGGCAATGAGGTGTCCCTGTGATCCAGCTGCCAACTCCCCCAAGGACAGAGAGTGAAGGTTGATCTCTAATATTAGAGTCAGTGTGAATGGGAGTTAACCAAGTGGCTAGGACACTTGTGTCCCGTAGTGGTGTGCTTGAGTTCAATCCTAGGCTCCAGTTCTTGACTGCAGGTTCCCATCAATGCAGACCTGGGATGCAGCAGCAATGGCTCAAGTGACTGGGTTCCCACCAACCATATGGGAGACCTGGACTGTGCTCCTCCTGGCTCATGGCTTTGGCGTTGGCCCAACCCTGGCCACTGTGGGCATTTGCAAAGTGAACTAGCAGACGGGAACTTGCTGTCAGTCTTTCCACCTCCGAGTTAAATACATGAAAAGAAGCTGTCGTGACTTCCCTAACAAACATTCTTAAAGGAGGACATGGACTTCGAGGAAACCACTCGGTCTCATGCAGGAGGATGTCATGCGTTGCATCGCCTCTTCGAGGGTAGAGCGTGGTTCTCTAGAACAGTTCTAGGGGAAGCTAAGCTCCCAGAGATCTGGCAAGGGTTTTTGGTGAGAACTGAGCCAGCAGCACTCACATTTCATTTTCCCTCATGAAGGAGACAGTTGGGGATGGGGCCAGGAGTCTTCAGCAAGGAAACGTTTATCTGATAGCTTTCTCGGGTCCTGGCTAACTCTGTTATCAGCTGTTCCTTCTGTGGGGTTGCGGCACTGACCCTGTGGGGGATGGGATCCCAGGAAGGGCCTGCAGTAGGGTGACAGTGGCTGTGGAGGCAGTGGGGGACAGAGTGAAGGCCGAGTAGCCTTCTCTGGAGATGACTAGGGTGTGCCAATGCAGACATTGGAACGATTCTGCAATGGGAGCTAAATTAGAGGAAGGCTGAATTCTCATATCTTCAAAGAAGTGAGTGGGGCTTATGGAAATGTCTTAAACAGATAAGGCTGATTTATAATTAGCATTACACTTTTAAAATGCATACTTTAAGAATGCTTAGATGGAATTGTTTTGTTGAATAGATTAAACCACTTCTTTATACTCTCATTTGCACTATTGCTCAGCAAAAAAGATTGTCTTATTTAAGGGCGTTTGCTGGGTGCTATGGGGGGATATTGGACAAGAATGAGTCATGGGCCTGCAGTTCAGGTAAACTTCACCTTGGGGCATTTTTGAATGCCTAAGAGGCAGGCATTTACCCTAGAAGTTAAGATGCCTTGTCTACACCAACTTCCTGCTAATGCAGACCCTGGGAGACAGCGTGATGGCTCAAGTCACTGAGTTCCTGCCATCTCTGTAGGAGACCTGGATCAAGTTCTGCTCCTGGTGTGCAGGCATTTGGGGAGCAAACCAGTAGAGGGGAGTCCTCTCTGTCTGTCCTTCCCTCCCTCTCAAATGAATAAAAAAATGATCCCTTATAGGCTCAAAATTAGTATTGCTTGGTTGCTCTGTTTTGAATCATGATGAACGCTTAGTCCTTTTCCTATCTCTAGGAATCAAACCAGATCCACTTGAGTTTGCACAAATCAATAGAAAAGGAAAACGAGCATATTTCATGTACATGTGTGCAGGCTTGTGTGTGTGTGGCTCACTGCAACACACACGCTATGAACATTTGCTGGATAAATGAACATTGAACGTGAACAGCAGTTTTTCTATCTCCAGGAACAAACCACAGTGGCTATGGGGGGTATTCAAAAAATTCATGGAAAATGTGTATTGTGAAAATGCCATACATGTACGTAAAAAACTCTTTGGGCACCAAAATAGCAAACTATTTGCAAACTAGTTGCAAAATAGCAACTTTTTTTTTTTTTAAGATTTAGTTTAAAATTTATTTGAAAGTCAGAGTTACAGAGAGAGGTAGAGCCAGAGCCAGAGCCAGAGCCAGAGCCAGAGAGGTCTTCTATCCGCTGGTTCACTCCACAAATGACCACAAAGGCCAGGGCTGAACTGATTCGACGCCACGAACCAGGAGCCTCCCCCAGGTCTCCCACGTGGGTGCAGAGACCCTAGGACCTGGGCCATCTTCCACTGCTTTCCCAGGCCATAGCAGAGAGCTGGATCAGAAGTGGAGCAGCTGGGACTCAAACTGGCGTCTATATGGGATGCCGGTGCTGCGGGCCACGGCCTTAACTCACTAGACCACAGCACCGGCCCCCAATATAAACCTTCAGTTCTGTTTTCTGTGAACTTTTGAAGTTATGTGCAAGCTCAGGATCATCTTCCCTTGATAACTTCCCGTCTCTATGGTCGGGAAATCTCTTTCTGCTTTCTTCCCTGGTTTCACAGGTTGTGACTCTGCAGGAGTTCTACCAAAAGCCTTTCAGCCTCTTGGACTGGTCTTTGGATCACATTGAGATAGACTTGTATGGATTTCTTGGGATGCGTAGTGCGTACCTCTATGCTTCCAGTTAAGTAAATGTCAACTCAGCGGTTCCTATGGGCTAATGGATTTACCTTCCAAAAACTGCTTTGGCCCATTGTCATTAGTCATGTGACTTTGTGCAAGGGGAGGCAGGCTCTGGAGCAGGGACAGTGTGCACCCGCACCTGGGCGCTGTGGATGTTGCTGGAGCTGACCTGCACTGCAGCGTGGGCCAGTAGCAAGGCCGGGAGTCAGGGCACCTGTTAGAGATGTGGGAGGGCAAATGCAAAGGTGAAAGGGAGGAAATTTGTTTTTTTTTTTTTATATATATATAAAGCTTTTATTTAAAGAATATAAATTTCCAAAGAACAGCTTATGGATTACAATGGCTCCCCCCCCCCCACAACTTCTCTCCCTCCCCCTACCCTCCCCTTTCCCGCTCCCTCTCCCCTTCTGTTCACATCAAGATTCATTTTCAATTCTCTTTATACACAGAAGATCAATTTAGTACATATTACGTAAAGATTTCAACGATTTGCCCTCGCATAGAGACACAAAATGATAATACTGTTGGAGTACTAGTTACAGTATTAATTCACAATGTACAGCACATTAAGGACAGAGATCCTACATGATTTTTTTTTTAAAAATTGATTAATTGTCTATGCAATTTCCAGTTTAACACCAAGATTTTTTAATCATTTGCAATTATCTTTATATAAAGAAGATCGATTCAATATATACTATGTAAAGATTTCATCAGTTTGCACCCACTCAGAAACACAAAGTGTAAAAATACTGTTTCAGTACTAGTAATAGCATTATTTCACATTGGATAACACATTAAGGACAGATCCCTCATGAGACGTAAGTACACAGTGACTCCTGATGTTGATTTAACAATTTGACACTCTTGTTTATGGCGTCAGTAATCTCCCTAGGCTTTGGTCATGAGTTGCCGAGGCTATGGAAGTCTTTAGGGTTCGTGGACTTCGATCTTATTCCGACAGGGTCATAGTCAAAGTGGAAGTTCTCTCCTCCCTTCAGAGAAAGGTACCTCCTTCTTTGATGGCCCCGTTCTTTCCACTGGGATCTCACTCGCAGAGATCTTTCATTTAGGTCTTCTTTTTTTTGTTTGTTTTTCAGAGTGTCTTAGCTTTCCATGCCTAAACTATTCTCATGGGCTCTTGAGCCAGATCTGAATGCCTTAAGGGCTGATTCTGAGGCCAGAGTGCTATTTAGGACATCTGCCATTCTATGAGTCTGCTGTGTATCCTGCTTCCCATGTTGGATCATTCTCTCGAAAGGGAGGAAATTTGTAAAGACTGGGAGTTTTTTTTTTTTTTTTTTTAACAACCCAGGAAGCCCATGAACCTGCCAAATAACAAAGTGTCTGTTGCTGTTGTTTTTGGAATATGCTTTAAGGAAGTCTCTTCTGGACATTATTCTATTGGTCTGGAGTCCTTCCCTGAGCCACCTGCCTCCATGGGCCTGGGAAATCAGGCATCCATTAAGGGTTGTGGGTGTCACACAGCTGTCCTCGGCAGACATCTCTGCCACTGTTTTCCCCAAACTGAGTTGTTTGAACGTTCAGACTTTTTTTTTCCACCTGTCTTTTAAAAGAAATTATTATTACTTATCTTCAATTGAGAGAAACTGTATTTAACATAAAATTTACCATCTTAACTGTTTTATTTCATGTGAAGGTTTATTGTTTGAAAGGCAGAGTGATACAGAAAGATGGAAATAGAGCCACGGCCAGCCTGCTGAAGTCCGGAGCCTGGAACTGCATCTGGGTCTCTCACATGTGTGGCAAGGCCACCTTTCATTGCTTTCCCGGGCTTATTAGCAGGCAGCTGAATAGGAAATGGAGCAGCTGGGACTTGAAATGGTGTTCTGACCTGGGATACCAGCATCACAAGTGGAGACAAACTGTTGCACCACTACGTTGGCCCTGTCTTAACCAATTTTAAGTCAAGACATCAGTGACATTAACTCTAGGCGCACTGTGGTGCGATGACACCAGCACACATCCCCACAACTCTTCATCTTGCCAAACTGAAGCTCTGCACCCACTATACAGCAACTCCCAGCTGCTCTGCCCTCAGTCCCTGGTAATACGTCTCTATGAATTTGCCCTAGGTACCTTATATATGTGGAATCATACAATATTTGTCTTTTTGTGACTACCTTTTGTCACTTATCATGATATTGTCAAAGTTTACCTGCATTGCTGTACATAATGATTCTTTTTAATGCTGAATCATCTTCCATTGAGTACTCATGTATCAGACTTTGTGTGTCAGTGGACCCTTGATTTACTTCTACCTTTTAGCTGTTGTGAGTAGTGTTGCTAAGAACATGAGTGTACAAACATCTTTTTGACATCCTGCTTTTAACTCTTTTGCGTATACACCTGAGGTAGAACTGCTGGATCATATGTAATTCTATTTTTAATTTTTAAAGAATTTCCTTTTTTCAAAGATTTATTTATATATCTGAAAGGCAGAGTTAGAGAGGCAGAGAGAGAGAGAGAGAGAGGGAGGGAGGGAGGGAGGGAAGGAAGGACGGACGGATGGACGGACGGAGGGAGGGAGGGAGGGAGGGAGAGGGAGGTCTTCTATCCCTTGGTTCACTCCCCAGATGGCCCCAATAGGCCGGACCTGTGCCGATCCAAAGCCAGGAGCCAGGAGCTTCTTCTGGGTTTCCCACGTGGGTGCAGAGGCCCAAGGGCTTGGGCCACTTTATACTGCTTTCCCAGACCATAGCAGAGAGCTGATTGGAAGCAGAGCAGCCAGGACTGGAACTGGTGCCCGTATGGGATGCTGGCACTGCAGGCGGCAGCTTTACCTGCTCTGTCACAGTGCTGGCCCTCCCTTCCTCCCTCTCTCTGCATTTCTTTATTTCTTTCTATTTGAAAGTGAAAGAGAAACACAGATCGATCTTCCATCAACTGCTTCATTCCCAAATTGCCTGCAGCAGCTGGGGCTGGGTCAGGCTGAGGCAGGAGCCAGGAATTCAATCCAGGTCTCCCATGTGGGTGACAGGGATTCAAGTCCATGAGCTGTCATCTGCTGCTTCTCAGGGTGAACCTGGGATTGGCAATGGAACCAGGACTCGGTCCCTGGCACTCTGGTATGGGAAGCAGACATTTCAAGTGGTGCTGTGCCAAATGCCCACCTTTATTTTTATTGTTTTGATGATTTTTCTTGCTGCTTCCCATAGCAGTTGCTCCATTTCAAATTCCTACCAACAGAGCACAAGAGTTCTCCTTTCTCCACATCTTAACCAGCACTTACTATTTCCCATTTTTTTCTTTTTTTTTTTTTTGATATTAGCTGTTTTATTGGATTCTTACTCATCTTTGTATCTTCCACAATAGCACATGACAAAGTATGTGGCCCAAGGCATGACAACGATGAGTAGCTTTTAAATAGAATGCCCTTTGGTTTCAATAACATGTTGAAACCCAACCAACCTCACCAAAGGCATCTTTAACAATGCATTTAGGTGATCAATATCAGGGCTGAGAAATCTGTCCGTGAAGACTGCCTCCTGACACAGGAAAGACTCAGCATTGTAAAGATATGGACCCTCTCCCAAACAGTCTTTAACATCAGTGTATATGTATATGTATATGTATACTACAATATAGAATTTTGTCTAAAAAAGATTATGAGAACAGGCATAGAGATTTCTGGAAGGGAAGAATAGCAAGGCACAGAAAAATGATACTGCTCTGCCATTTAACCTATTCTGACAATGTGCATCTGCTTTTGGCTGGGAGCCAGAGGGTTGCTGCTGGCTTGGTCTTGGTACACAGGTTTTTGTTCCGTCCCCCTCCCTTGCTGTGGCTGAAGGTTCAACATGACCATTGTAGATCGCAGAGCTGTAGTTAGTGTTTTCCCTTGAGGCATCCTCTTTGCCTCAGCTTATTCACTCCTTCGCTACTCTGGTTCTGGGTCCTGGCTTGGCGCTCTTGCTTCAGGAGTGAGGAACAAGCACTGCAATCCAAAAAGTAGTTTCCTGTATGGTCTAGTTATTTTGAAATGGACACTGGCACCCTGCAAAGTGTCAAGTATGTCATTGCACTCAAAAGTTGGTCATTTAAGGGCTTCAATTGCTATTTGAACATTATCACTGATCTGTCCCATAGTGAAACCAAGAGGGATGGAGCTAATTGTTGCACAGTGGCAATGCCCTGACCACACCTTAAGCCCACAGTGCCCAGCATATCCCTGTCTAGATGATGGCATTTTGCATTCCTCTGTTGAGTGGTTCATGGAGGGCACATGTTTTGTGATTTCTGGAAGCTCTTTAAGTCCATGAACCTACTGGGAATCAAGAATGGCCTTGTGCTGTCATCTTATCACGATCCCTTTCCTCTGCCTTGCCGTTACTGGGCCAACCAGGTATTTTGTTTTCTTTCTTTTTTCTTCTCTTCTAGGCATTTGGACAAGCTAGAATTACTGTGTTGGGCATGCCAAAATCCAAATAGGTTCAGTGTTAAACAACGAGGAGCAGGTACAACCATGAGGGAGCAAAATCGAAAAATATATGGCCTTTCTCCTATATAACGTGGTCTAGCCTACCATATATATATACCACCTCTAGGTCACATCTTGGGCTATGGAGGACTGGGCAGGTGTCAGAGACTCTTTGGAGATCTGGAAAGTGTGTATCTACCATTTCTTCCTATTGTTCCACAATGCAGAGTTACTGGCACGAAGCAAACTAAGACGAAGAATGGCTTGAGTTTGCCAAATGCTCTCAGTTCTTCTCTATCAGGCTTAATCCTCTGCTTGTTTGTTCCAAGCTTTTCAGGCAATTTTCTTGCCTAGAGGCTAATCAAGCCATAATTGGCAACAGAAATGCTGCCTTTTGCCTGAGTCACAGGATGATAACACACAGGGATAGATTAGTGTTCAGCTTGCATGAGCCTGGTCTTCTCCTGCTAATGAGGCAAGTACAAGCTAAAAACTGCAGTTGAGTGGAAGAAATGGTCCCTGTCTCGGTGTGTAGTAAGGTCACTTGCTCTTATATTTGTTGCGCTTCAAGCTCCTAAGTGTCTATTTGAAATTTCTCATCACATTTTTTAGCCGTGTGTCTAAGAGTACTCTTAGTCACAACAAACACGTCCCATGTCATATCATGCAGAATACAAAGAAGCAACCCTACAAATTCAACACACTTGTAATTTAGGATGCTAAGAAGATATGACAGGCTGGATTCAACTTGTTCCTAAATCTCCAGACTTATTTTAGACCATGTTGTGGCCCGATGACCATAAATCTTTTGAGCTGAACTTCATTTCAATTCTCTTCTGCGCATGGCCCCCAAATTGGCCAGAGATGAGGGAATAGGAGAAGGCAGGCACAGCTATGTGGAAAAGACTGGTTGTTCTCCAAAATCCACTCCTCTGCCTGTAAAAATATTAAATCTTTTAGCTGAGCATCTGGTTTCTGTTTTTCCTACTCTATGCTGTGTCTAGCTATGTTCATGATTAAATCCGGGCTGATGAGATGCAAAGTGTCCTGTGGCAGCATCCAGGAATCTTTCTTAGCAGGACTCCGGCATGTGTCCTTGGCTGTTTTGCTTCAATTCGTCTTCTATCCCAGTGGTAGACATCTACAAGCAGGCATACATTCTTTGTAGCTCGATCCGTCGCACAGTGGAGTCTCTCTCTCTACCTCATCATTTTGGTCTCGGTATATCACAGTTTCTGCCAACGGGACATTAGCAAATGTGACACGAATAGGGCTTGAAAATACTTGCAAGATTGGCCTTGCCCTTTCTTGCTACAGGAACTCTGAAATGATTGTGAGAAAAACTGTGAGTCAGTCTTTTTGGAGATGGGTGACCACAAAGATAGAAGTACTCTAACTACCTCAGTCTGGTCCAGTAAGACCTTAGAGTATGTGTCTATTGTGGACCAGTTAGCCCTGCCAAGCTGGCGCAGGCAATAAACACTACCTTGGTTAAACCAAAAAACTCATGGGGAAAATATGTATCAGTATTACTTTAATCAAATTAGATGCAGAAGAAAGAGGCAGTGGGTAGAAAATAAGACAGTAGAAAAGGCCAAGACTGAAACAAAGAGAAAACAGACTTAAACCAGAAGAGGGAGTCAGGCTCATTGGGAACACCGAGAAGTGTTTCAGCCCAAGGGCACTTGGAGGCTCAGCAAGAGAAAATGTGACATCAACAGCATTTGAAAAGATGTGACTGACGATTTGCCAAACATGGTGAAAGACTGATCATTCATAGATCTAAGAAGTTCTGTAATCTTAAACAGAATGAGTGCGGAGAAAACTTTACCTTGGCATATCATACAGTATTAATCAGGCTGTGTTGTGGTTTGGGTACTGCATGTCCCCCAAAGCCCCAGGTGTTAAAAAACTTGGTCCCCAGAGTAGAGCTGTTAGAGCTATTGGAATCTCTAGGAGGTGGGGCTAGTGGGACATCTGTAGCTCATTGACGGTGGGGGGTTTGCCCTTGGAAGATCCTTCTTGTGTGACTTGGTGAGCTCTCCACAGAAGGTTGATATAAAAGCCCGAGTTTGGGCCCAGCCCCTCGCCCCCAGCTTCCTGCTTCCCCATGTGATCCTTCCTCTATGCTCTTACCAGCCACCACCATGGGGCCTGTGCCAAAGTTAGCCTCATGCTGTTTTGACATTCAACCTCCAAAACTGAGTGCAGGAAGCCTTGTAGAAGGCATAGCACTGTAGTGTTGCAAAGCTGACTAGGACGGACTGCTGTGAGGGAGTGCCATAGACTAAGTCGATTCCACGGCAGAAGTTACTTCTCAAAGTTCTAGAGACAGAAGGCCAGGGAGAAGGTGCTGGAGGACTGGGTTCCTGGTGTGGCCCACTCTCCGGCTTTCATGGTCCTCACACGATGGGGAGAACAGAGGAGATGGAAGTAGGGCACGAGTAAAGCAAGCTGTCTGGTCTCTTTTGATGACAACTCATCACCCTCATGGCCTGGTCTAAATCCCACTATTTCCCAATATCATGTTAGGGTTCAAATATCACATTAGGGCTTCAGTATGTGAATCTGGGCGGGGGGGAGATACAGTTCAGTCCAAATCACAGCACAAACCTGCTGAAAACCAAACAAAACCAGAAAAATTTAAAGCATCCAGAAAACAAAGACACATTATATTCCAAAGATCTATGATTGGGCTGATAGCTAGGTTTTCAATAGTAACAATGAAAGCAGGGACACAGTGCAATGTTATCTTTTTTTTTTTTTTTTTTTTGACAGAGTGGACAGTGAGAGAGAGAGACAGAGAGAAAGGTCTTCCTTTGCCATTGGTTCACCCTCCACTGGCTGCTGTGGGCGGCACGCTGCAGCCGGCACACCGTGCTGATCTGAAGGCAGGAGCCAGGTGCTTCTCCTGGTCTCCCATGCGGGTGCAGGGCCCAAGCACTTGGGCCATCCTCCACTGCACTCCGGGCCACAGCAGAGGGCTGGCCTGGAAGAGGGGCAACCAGGGCAATGTTATCTTTAAAGCTCTGACGTAATAACTGCTAATGTAGAATTATATACTCAGTGATAATATTCTTCAAAAATAAAATAAAGTAGGGGTGGGCATTTGGCATAGAGGTTTGGATGTTAGTTTGGGATTGCTTGCATCCCACATTGGAGTGCCTGAGCCGAATCCTGGCTCTAGTTTCCAGATCCAGCTTCCTGTTAACACTCACCTAGGAGACAGCAGATGATGGCTCAGGTGATTGAGTCCCTGTCACCCACGTGGTTCCCAGCTCTTTTAGCCCTGGCCCAGCCTTGGTCATTGCAGACACTTGGAGAGTGAATCAGTACATGGGAGGTCTCTCTGCCTCTCAAATAAACATTAATCAGTCAAGCCAAAATGAAAACAGTTTTTGGTCAAAAGTAGAAAATTTGTCACCCATGAGCTTATAGTAAAACAAATAATAAAGGGAGGATTTGTGGTAGAAAGAAAATTGTCCCAGAAAGAAACACTGAAATGCAATGAGATAAAGGGGAAATAAGTATATTAACACAAATGAATCTTGACTGCAAAAACAAATAGTGCCCTGAGAATAACAACATCTATAGAATTAAAAATGTACAACAGGGGCCAGCACTGTGGATTAATGCCTGGCCTGAAGCGCAGCATCCCATATGCGCGCCGGTTTGAGTGCCGGCTGCTAATCTTCCAATCCAGCTCTCTGCTATGGCCTGGAATAGCAGTAGAAGATGGCCCAAGGCATTGGGCCCCTGCACCTGCATGGGAGACCTGGAAGAAGCTCCTGGCTTCTGGCTTCGGATTGGCGCAGCTGTAGCCATTGTGGCCAATTGGGGAGTGAACCATCAGATGGAAGACCTCTCTCTCTCTGCCCTTCCTCTCTCTGTGTAGCTCTGACTTTCAAATAAATAAAAAATAAATCTTAAAAAATGCATAACAACAATATAGGACAGTGGTAAATGGACTTAAACTGTTACAACTGCATGGCATTGTCAAGGGAATGGTAAAAGCAATTATTTGATATCGGATGAGTCAAGAACGAATGTCAAAGTGTCTAGGATATCATTAAAATAATAAAAATAAAAATTTGTAACTAATAAGCTAAGTGAAGGAAAAGGAGAATAAAAAGATTTACACAAACAGAAGGTAAGAAAAAAAAAAGTCTGAAAGAAGTAGTTCAGAGAATAGATACCAGTCCCCAAAGGACAAATATAATCTGATTCTACTTGGCTGAGGAACCTAGAGTAGTCTAATATAGGGACAGAAAGTTGTGTTGCTGGTGGCTGAGAGAGGAATATAGGAAGCAGCTGTTTAATGAACAGGGATTTTCAGTTATTCAAGATGAAAAAACTTCTGAGGGTGGATGTTGGTGATGGCTGCACAGTGTGAATGTACTTCATACCAATGAATTATACACTTAAAAAGGATTAGACATATAAATTTTATGTATATCTCTAGGTAAAAAAAAAAAAACCCTGGTAAAAAAATTCAAGTCTAATCACAAACACGCAAAAGATTGGTTTGGTTTTTTACAACTGTATCCTGATTTAAAAAAAAAATAATGATTCAACCTTCTTTAGTTAAAAAAAAGTAGTTTTTTTTTTAAAAGGTAGTATTTATAAACTCACTTTATATTGAAGTGCAAAAGCATTAAGTAACCTACATGAGAGAATTAGACTCAGAGTTGGTAAAAAATTAGAAGCTAACTATATGTTGTTCACAAGAGATTTACTTTATTTAAGGACACAGAAATATTGGAAGGAAAAAGAGACAGGAGTGGGTAGAGATATACCATGGAAATACCAACCAAAAAAGCCCAGATGGCTTCATTGCTGAATCCTCCTAAACTTCAAAGAAAGAAATAGAACTGATATTTCACAGATTTTTCCTGAGAATAGGAAAAAAAGGTAATATTTCACTTTCTATTGATTAGGCAAAGCTTAATACAGATAAAAAACCTGGCATCATGAAAGGAAAATTAGTATCTCAAAAACCCTCTATAAAAGACTGATAACTTAAATCCCCCCAGATATACAAATTTATAATTTTAAATTGAATATATTCTAAAAATTCAACACTGGTTTACAATTAAAAACTCAATCAACAAAATTTGAACATTAACAGCATAAATAACAATAGATTATCTTAATAAGTGAAGAAAATAGTAAAATTCAACACCAACTTATAATAAAACTCTAGGAAACAACAAATATGAAGAGACTTTCTTAATTTTATTTATTTATTTTTGACAGGCAGAGTGGATAGTGAGAGAGAGAGACAGAGAGAAAGGTCTTCCTTTGCCGTTGGTTCACCCTGCAATAGCCAGCGCGCTGCGGCTGCGGCGCACCACGCTGATGCGATGGCAGGAGCCAGGGGCTTCTCCTGGTCTCCCATGGGGTGCAGGGCCCAAGCACTTGGGCCATCCTCCACTGCACTCCCGGGCCACAGCAGAGAGCTGGACAGGAAGAGAAGCAACCGGGACAGAATCCGGCACCCCGACCAGGACTAGAACCCGGTGTGTTGGCGCAGCAAGGCGGAGGATTAGCCTGTTGAGCCGCAGTGCCAGCCTGCTATCATAAATTTATACTGAATGTTAAAATAGTGACCTGTATCTCTGAGGTGACAAAGTACCTGAGCTCATGACTTCTAAAGGGAGGAGGAAGAAGAGGGGAACATGGGCAGGAGGGAGGGTAGGGTGGGAAGTATCACTCTGTTTCTGAATCTACATACATGAAATCTGAATAACTTAAAGAAAAGAAAAAAAAAGAGAAAAATTGCACTAAAGGCTTCAAACACTGTGATAAGAAAAGATGAAAGTGTTAGAAAGAAAGCAAAACAAGTATTATTTATCATTATTGGCTGATGATATCACTGTGTATCGATCAGCTCCAAAGAATCTACATACATTTAAAATTAATAATAAATTTTTAGAACTAGTACTTCACAGCCCTCTGCTGTGGCCCAGGAGTGCAGTGGAGGATGGCCCAAGTGCTTGGGTCCTGCACCCCATGGGAGACCAGGATAAGCACCTAGCACCTGCCTCCTGCCATCGGATGAGCGCGGTGCGCCGGCCACAGCGCACCATCCGCGGCAGCCATTGCAGGGTGAACCAACGGCAAAGGAAGACCTTTCTCTCTGTCTCTCTCTCTCACTGTCCACTCTGCCTGTCAAAAAAAAAAAAACAAAAAACAAAAAAAAACCAAAAAAAAAAACAAAAAAAACCTAGTACTTCGATTTTAAGATCTTTGAGCTATAAGATCAATATATTAATATTGACTATATTTATGTTGGGAATAAGTAACACAGGAAATAAAACTTTATTTTACAAATGCAATTTATAATTGAATATAATGTATCAAGCATCTAGGAATACATATAGCGAAAGATGTACAAGACCTCTACATTGAAAACCAAAAACCCTGGGCTGGTGCTGTGGCTCACTAGGCTAATCCTCCACCTGCTGTGCTGGCACACCAGGTTCTAGTCCCGGTTGGGGTGCTGGATTCTATCCCAGTTGCCCCTCTTCCTGTCCAGCTCTCTGCTGTGGCCCGGGAGTGCAGTGGAGGATGGCCCAAGTGCTTAGGCCGTGCACTGCATGGGAGACCAGGAGGAAGCACCTGGCTCCTGGCTTCAGATCTGTGCAGTGCGCCAGCCACAGCAGCCATTATGGGGTGAACACCAGAAAAGAAAGACCTTTCTTTGTCTCTCTCTCTCACTGTCTACTCTGCCTGTCAAGGAAAAAAAAAAAAAAGAAAATCGAAAACTCCATCAGGAGGACTTCAAAGAGTAGCCACATAAATGGGAAGAGTATACAATGTTCATGAAAGTGATCAATATGATAAAGATGTCACTTCTCCACAAACCAATCTGTAGACTCAATGCAAGTGGAGCCAAATCGCAGAAGGATGCTTCCTGGGAAACCTGACAGGTTGATTTAAGTATTGTAAGGAAATACTTGCAAAAGGAAAAGGATAGCCAATTAGCCAAGGTGATATTGAAGACAAAGTTGGAGGAGTCTTACACAGTTAAATTTTTAAAAAAGATTTATTTATTTAAAAGTTACAGTTACATAGTTACACAGAGGGAGAAGGAGAGGCAGAGAAAGAGAGAGAGACAGAGAGAGAGGTCTTCCATCTGATGGTTCATCCCCAATTGGCTGCAACCACTGGAGCTGTGCCTATCCGAAGCCAGGAGCCAGGAGCTTCTTCCGGGTCTCCCACGTGGGTGTAGGGGCCCAATGCCTTGGGCTATCTTGTACTGCTTTCCCAGGCCATAGCAGAGAACTGGATCAAAAGTAGAGCAGCCAGGACTAGAACAGGCGCCCATATGCGATACCGGTACTGCAGGCCAGGGTGTTAACCCACTGCGCCACAGTGCTGACCCCTACACAGTTAAATTAATTAATACCGGTTTGGACAAACGCATCTATAGAGCAGAATGGAAGTTCTGCTATAGACCCATGTGGACCCATCACCTGACTGCCACAAAGGTAATGCTGCATTTCCGTGGAGACAAGAAGGCCATCTCAACATGTCGTGCTGACCCCTGCGTCGCACTATGCACACAACCCGGTTCCAGATAAGTTATTGATCTAAATCTGAGCTGTAAACCTTTAAGCTTCTACAAAACAGTGTAAGAGAATATCTTCATGACTTTAAGGAGGCAGGATTTTGTTACATCGGACTCAGAAAATGTGAATACTTAAAATTGATAAAAATGGAATTCAGTAAAATTGAGAACATTTTTCATCATCCACATTGCATTAAGGGAGTGGAAGGTACTAAGTTCAAGACTCCTATCAATGACAAAGAACTTGAATGTATCAATACAAAAAGACAATTCAGTAGAAAAATGGACACTTTATGTAAAGGGATCCAAAACATCAAATATGCTCAACATCAGGGAAATGCAAATTAATGCCACAAGAAGAGCCAAAATGGCATGAAGCAGTAATTCCACTGCCTGATAAACATTTCTCCCAAACACTCTCTACTCCCAGAATCTCCCACACATTCTCCAGCTCCCACGGGCCCCTTTACCTGGTTTCTCTGGCCAGAGAGATATTCCTCTGTGATGCAGGCAACATTCTCTCTCTCTCTCTCTCTCTCTCTCTCTCCCTCCTTCCCTCCCTCGCTCCTCTCTTTTTCTTAAGTTTTTATTTAATGAATGCATTTTTTCATAGATACAACTTTAGGAATACAGTGGTTCTTTCCCCTATACCCACTCCCCTCCAACTCCTATCCCACCTCCCTCTCCCTCTCCCTCTCCCATTTCCTCCTTCATTATGGTTCATTTTTAGTTTGATTTTATATACAGAGGACCAACTCCATGCTAAACATAGACTTCAATAATTTGCACCACACACACACACAACATTTAGAGTACAATTTGGGATCAAAATTTGCAGTCAATTCTCATAGTACAATTCATAAACGATGGAGGTCCTACATGGGAAGTAAGTGCACAGTGACTTCTGTTCCTTTAGCAATTAACACTCTTATTTATGATGTCAGTGATCACCAGAGGCTCTTGCCATACGCTGCTAAGACTATGGAAGCCTTCTGTGACTATAGACTCCATCGATATCTGGACACAGCCATAAGCAAAGTGCTGTTCTCTCCTCCCTTCAGAGAAGAGTGTCTCCTTCTTTGATGACCCTTTATTTCCTCTGAGGTCTCACAGAGATCCTCCGTGCAGGATATTTTTTGCCACAGAGTCTCGGCTTTCCATGGCAGGCTACATTCTGAGCAAAGCTGTGAAAGAAGGAGTAGAGTAGAAAAGGTAAAAGACATCCCCCCCTCACTGTCCAGCCCTCTGCAGAGAGACAGGTGTTCTCACAGGGCAAGGCTTGGAGAGAGGGTATACATTTAGTAATATTACTAAAAGTGTAGGTTAGTGGATTCTCCCATTCCTCACATACGTTCAACTCAGTGCAAGAGATGTTGGCCCAGGTGGAATTTAACATCGTAACTACCGAAACACATAGTGGCGTCAGAGTGGTATGGAGCTCTTCCGTGAGATGCTCACAAGCGGCTTCCCAACAACAGTCCCTCCTTTGCACAGAGTTCCTGTGCACCTCCTACTGCAGGCTCTCAGGGCTGTTCAACTTCTGCTTCGCATTGCCGCTGAAGCTCTCTCTCCTCCTGGGAAGTGCCTTGTTTTGTTATTTTTCCCATCTTCTCTTCACTCCTACTGAAAGCCTCATGCTGAGAATTTCTGCGGAGTCATGGAAAAAACCCACAGAAACAATCTACTGGGAAGCACTCATGTCTTTCCTTTCTGATCCCTTGTGTATCTTCCCTACTCCTAAGTGGGAAATGGACCTGGTGACATCATACCAAACATGGAAAACTTCGGGCAATTTAGATGGAGTAGCGAGGTTAAAATGATAGACCTTCTCCTTAAAGATGTCACCACCCTGCAGCCCAGTCACAGGCAGTCATTATCCTTGTCACACTGACCAGCAAGTGGACCTGCAAGTAGCTTAGAGATTTCACTACAGCCACATACCCTCGTGAATGACCTCAGAGAAGCTCCACCACCAAACAACTCCAATCCACAGAAGCAGAGTAAGCCTACTTTGGGGTATCTTTTACTGGATCCACACACTAAGAAACAAAGGGTGTGCTTTCAAACCAGGCAGATTTGGGTAGACATTGAATCTTGCTACTCATCAGCTGTGTGAAGAGGAACAGGTTAATCAACCTCTCTGAGCTCACATTTCCACAAATGTAAAACGAGGACTACCCACATCTGTGCTTGCATCTACAGTGTTTGGCAAAGTTCCCGAGTTAGGGTAGGAGCTGAATGAAGCTGACACAAGGTTGAGGCTCGGGATCTGGGAGCTCCTACTGATGCTGGGTTGGGTGCGAGTGGTAAGAGTGCATTTGAAGAAAGTGATTCACAAGTGGAGGATGGTGTGAAGCAATAAAGCCTGGTATTCCATAAAAAAATGTACAAGAATTACTCAGTCAAAAATTTGAACAATTGTAAGTAGAGGAGTGACACATGTGAAAGAATCCGCCGTTGCTTGGAAATTTGCTTCCTTGTATATTCTTCCTTCTTGTCCTCCTCTCCCTCCCCAGAGGCTGTGACACTGTTTTCTCCAAGCCTCGAATGTCCCCCTTGCAATGCCCTTTCTGCTACTGCTAAGCAGCCACTGTCACACTGTCACACGGCCATATTGATTTTTCCTTCCTTTACCAACAAAATCCTCCCGGCTCTGTCGGCAGAGCAAAGCACCCGCTCTGCTCCTTCTGGGCTCTCTCCGCATGCAGTCACTGTGCCAGGCTTCACGCCTTGGGCTGGGCAGAAAGTAGCTCACGAACACAGCAGGATCCCTGCACAGTGCTCCTGGCTGGCGCGAGCCAATCAGAATGGTGCAAGTTGGGGACACGCGGATGCCTTCAAGTCAGTCCAGAGAGATTCCTAAGCTGCCTTTTTCATGTGGGAGAATGAAGGTGGGTGCAACTCCAGAGCTCTGGCTCGCTTCTCTTCATCCTGCCGACACGGGCACTGTCTCCCACTTGCTCTGCCTGGTGAGGGCAGGGACTGCTGGTAGCCTTCATGGAGAGGATGCCTGGGAAGCCAGAACCTGAGCCCTCACCTCCTGTGCCTGTGGCTCAGACAGAGCCCAGAGATGTCGCCCACATGGTCTAGTGACAGATGCTGAGAGCCAACCCCGCAGGTCTGACTTGATGCCTCCTGCTGTGTGTTTGCTCAGAACACCTGCCCATCGAGTGATGCTCCTCTGGAGGGGATGCAGGGAATGGGGCCACCCCAGGGCCCTCAGAGCTGCAGAGGGTCCTCTCCTGAGCACCCGGTCAGCAGCTCCTATGCAGACCAGCGTGGCAGCTCTTCAAGCCCCTGGGACAGAGGAGGGGAGGCAGGGCATGGGACGACACAACAAAGCAAAGTTATATGGTGGCAAGATCCTTGGCTGGCCTTTCCTTGTTGGAATGGAGTCATCAGGAAAACCTGGGACACAGCCTCTTCTAAGGCTGTGAGAACCAGCAGAAGGTGGCCTTTCACAAAGGATTAGAGGAGCAGGGCCCGAGCTATGAGTAAAAAGAGGCTGAGGGGGCATCGTTCTGAGCAGGTGAAGTTACTCTGGCTCCCTGTTCCCTCTCCCTGGGGGAGCCAGTCTGAGAAGTCCCATACGTGCCCCCCCAACTCCGCAAGCCGGAGTTGATTTTCTGTTTAAAACATCACGGCCTGCGATCAATACTCTCTGGAGACCTACTAAAGAGCTACGCGGTTCCAAGCCAAGGAGTGGGGACCAGGGAAAAGCACAGTTGACAGAGCAAAGCAACATCTCAGACTTTTCTCAAATGAGCACACTGGGCTCAGGCGTCTATAAATCTCTCTTTTGTGGCCCATTTCTTTGGGATTCACATGTTCTTCAGTCTGTTCATGCCTCTCGGCTGCTTGCCCAAATGCTTTCTCAGCTCAGATTTGCTAGAGCTGAGAACAGCATCTCCTATTTGAAGAGCCCAACATTTTGCAAAGCAGAGGTTGGCTCAGAGCCGTGCAAGGCCAATAGAGAGAAGCAATATATAAGAAGTAGGGACTGAGAGTTGAAAACAGCTAACTGGACCAACGTGAACTTCTGAGCTTTCAAAATATTTCCCCTTAGGATTTCTATTAAATAATCTGTGGGAGAAATCACTTAATTCAACAAAGTTAATTGGGATTCAGTTTCCTTTGAGGTTCTATACTCAGTGGTGAGGGTATAGTGGGGGAATGAAGTGGCTAACTTCTCTCTTCGAAAAGACTCTACATTGTAGTGAGGAAGATAAAAGTAAACAATAGCCCTGCCTGTCTGTAAATACAAATAGAGGTGAATATTTCCCATACACACATACATGTATGCAGCTGGAGTAATATGGATATTTAGTATAAAGAAAAAATTCTAAATTTAGTCTGTCTGGTGTGATAGCCACTTGTCACATGCAGCTATTTAAATATGCATCTAAATTCACTAACGTAAATGTTCTAGGAACTTAGTTCCTTAGTCTCTGCCATTTTGGTTGATCAGTAGCCATAGTGGTTACCATGGTAGGCTGGGCAGACATGTAATATTACTGTTACCACAGAAAGTTCTACCCCAGCTTATCTGTCTGCTTGGCTGATTAATTCTTGTCTAATTTTAAGCCTCTCTGATTATATTGAAACAAATGTGAATAATACACACACACACTTACCTGTGGGTACTTTAGAAAGTTCATGGGGAAAAATGTTCATGGAAAATGGAATTAAAAAATAAGTTTATGTTGGTGCAAAACACTTTAAACTTTGTCATGTATAGTTGTTTTGTAATACGCATTTTCATGAACCTTTTGATCTTTGTGTGTGTGTGTGCACACGTGTGTGCATTGTACTATAAAGTCTTGGCTCATGTGATTTTGGAGGCTGGCATGTCCTGGGATCCCCGAGTGAGTTGAGAAACTGGAGACCCAGGAGCGTGGATGCTGGGTTCCAGCCCGAGGCTGAAGGCCCACGAGAACCCATGGTGTGGTTGTGGTCCAGAGGCTGGCAGGCTTGAGGGCCAGGAAGAGCTGGTGTTTCAGTTCAAAGGCAGGAAAAAGCTGATGGCCCTGCCTGCAGGCTGTCGGGCAGGCAGGACTCTTCTTCAGGAGAGGTCAGGCCTCCAACAGATCGGATGAGACCTATTCCCAACAGGGAGGGCGATCTGCCTTAGTCCCTTCTTCAGACGTCATCCAAAACCATGGTCACGGAAATGCCCAGAAGGTTTGACCAAATATCCGGGTGTCCTGTGGCCTAACCAAGTGGACACATGGAATCAACCATCCCAGCAACCTTAATTCACACTAGCATCAGTGATGGTGTCGTTCTGAACCGGTGTCTTTCCGCGCCTAACAGGTCTGCCCACTAGCATCTTCCCTCTGATTTCATTTCACTTCCAAGGAGGTAAATTTTGAAGTCAAAAGGAAGAAGCAGCTTCCTCTTCAGCTTGGATCGAATACAATTTTAGAGCATTTTCTTGGGACAATATGGAGTGTAAGAAGGTTAAAAGAGTTTGGATGTATGGCGACATGGCTCAGGTTAAAATCCCAGCCCTGGTGCTTGCTAGCTGTGCCCCGTGGAGCAAATGATTTAATGTCTCTGAGTCTCAGCTTTCTCACTGGTCAAACAGAATGACAGCACTTTCCCCACTGTTGCTGTAAAAAAATAAAATAATACGAAAGAGTATTAAAAAGGTGATGGGCCATTCCAGCTGTTCGATAATTGGTTTTGAAATGGGGCATATTTCATGGTGAGCCTGCTGAGAGCACAGGGCATATTCTCTCCATCTTTTTACTTTGTTTTTTATTTATTTTATTGATTTATCTAAGAGACAGAATTACAGACAGAATGGTCTTCCACCTGCTGGTTCACTTGACAAATGGACGCAATGACCTGAACTGGGCCGATCCAAAACCAGGAGCCAGGGGATTCCTCAGGGTTTCCCACGTGGTTGCAGGGACCCAAGGCCTTGGGTCATCTTCCACTGCTTTCTCAGGCCAAAGCAGAGAGCTGGCTCAGAAGTAGAGCAGCCAGGACACGAACCAGCACCCCTATGGGATGCCTACACTGCACCACAGCGCTGGCCCATCTCCATCTTGATTTATCTCAGTGCACCTGCAATGTGATAGACACTAAGTAACATGTATATGGTGACTATGTACATGAATTGTGGGCCCAGCTAATTGTGAGCTTTTGAACAGCAGTTACAAATTCTGTCTCACCCTGTTTAACACAGCACTGTGTTCATATATTAAGCTTCTCTGGGAAGAGACACTGTTTCTTGACACAGGTAACATTTCTGACACCAGTTGTGTGTTGTTGTTGTTGTTGTTTTTTCACATGGAGCAACTCTCCAACTCATAGCTGAGTGTTCTATAATTATCTCAATTATGACACTGTCCACCTGGAGCTGACATCAGACCCCACAAGTTCAGGGCTCGTGCCATTTCAGATGCCAGACATACGTCTGGGCTTCCAGTACTTCTGACTAAGCAGCTACACATTGGGGGTTCCCAGGACGTGGTTCTCAGTTTTGATCATTTGCTGGAATGGCTCACGGCACTCAGGGAAACATTTCATTCATGTTCCCTGGTTTCTTAGGAAGGACAGCCAGAGGGAACCCGATGGAAGAGATGCATGAGGCAGGATAGGGGACTTTGGGGTGCAGAGCTCTTCTGCCCTTTTGGGGGGCACACCACCACATGTTCAGCAACCTGGGAACTTATCTTATTGTTCAAGAGTTTTTATAGAATTTAATCTCCAGGCCTCCCCACCTCTTCCCAGATGTAGTGGATGGGGCTGAACAATCCAGCCCCCTCTTGGGGCCAGCATTGTGGCATAATGGGTTAAGCTACCACCTGCAATGCCAGTATCCCATATGAATGCTGGTTCGCGTCCTGGCTGCTGCTTCTGAGCCAGCTCCCTGCTAGTGTACCTGGGAAGGCAGCAAAGGATGGCCCAAGTCCTTGGATCCCGGCACCCACCTGGGAGACCCAGGTGAAGCTTCTGTCTCCTGATGTCAGCCTGGCCCAGTCCTGGTGGTTGCAGCCTTTTGGGGAGTGAACCAGTAGATGGGAGATCTCTCTATTTCTCCCTTTCTCTCTCTGTAACTCTTTCAAATAATAAAATAAATTTTAAAAAGAGAAAGTTTCTACCCTCTAATTAGTTGGTCTTTCCAGCATCTAGTCCCATCCTGAGACTAGGGACCTACTGAGGGACTTTACTGCAGGTCGCCTTGTTGGTATAAACTCAGGAGTGATCAAAAAGGACTCCTTATGAATAGCAAGAGCCACTTCACTCACTCGGAAAATTCTAAGCGTTTTGGGAACCTTGTGCTAGAATCTGGGACAAATACCAAATATATGACATGTTACCCTGCAGCTTCAGGAAGCTGTTTTTAAATAGATGATCCTAGTTCGAAGTTAAAGAGTTTTGTCATTAGCAATTCAAGTCTAGGAGATTGACTACTTTGTAAAAGTATGAAACTGTTAGATCCTCACTTTTGTGTGTCACTCCTCTTAGTGCGTCAAAGACTAAAACCGCATTGAATAGCCTTTTGTTATTTTCACCCCATCCAGCCGCAGTTTGAGTTTGGTAATTCACCTACTATTGGAATCATTACATGTCTCTTGGAGAAAGAGAATAATTTGATTTTACTGAAATATGACACATTGGTCTATTTTCCTCCTTCCAATATCACCTGTGAAGTAGTTTCTGATTTTCTATTTTCCGGTTTCCTGTGACCTTTCTGTGTAATGACTAAAAATGTGTTCATCAACTGATTTTAGTCAATTATCTTTGTGAAAATGAATGCTGTGACCCTCAAAAGGGACTTTCTCATTACATTAACAGAAAGATAAAAGATTGAGTCAGCAGTGGCTTCTGAGTCATTGGCTTAGCCAGACAGAGTTGGTTGGACCTTGACAAGTGATTGGAAGTATAACACGGGGAACAGGCAGAGTCCGCTGCTCCTCTTGCCAGAATGCAACAGGGGCGCAGTGGCACCAGAGAAGGAGGCTCTGTAGATGAGGGAGACAGCGGAACCTCCTCAGAACAGCCAGAGAAAGCAAAGGGCTTTGACTAGGACTGCAAAAGGCTAAGGAGATGAGAGAATGAGTCAAGTTTTGCAGATACAGTAAAAGCATGAATTAGCGGCCAGCGTTGCAGCTCACTAGGCTAATCCTCCGCCTGCGGCGCCGGCACACCGGGTTCTAGTCCTGGTTGGGGTGCCGGATTCTGTCCCGGTTGCCCCTCTTGCAGGCCAGCTCTCTGCTGTGGCCCAAGTGCTAGGGCCCTGCACCCCATGGGAGACCAGGAGAAGCACCTGGCTCCTGGCTTCAGATCAGCGCGATGCGCCGGCCACAGCATGCCAGCCGCGGCGGCCATTGGAGGGTGAACCAACGGCAAAAGGAAGACCTTTCTCTCTGTCTCTCTCACTGTCCACTCTGCCTGTCAAAAAACAAAAACAAAACATGAATTAGCTATGTGTGGGCTTGTCTGTGAAATCTAGAAACAAAGCAGCTCATACCTTGGTTCAATAAGAACAGTCCTTTCCAACTAAGTGCCTAGTAAAAATGGGAACATTCATTCCTAAGAGACTGTAAGGCAAGAGATACTATTGAGTTCAATAAAACTACAGGGCATGGGAAATGTTTAGTCAGCACTTTCTATGTTGGGTACAGCATATGTCATTCTATTCAGTCTACAACATTCCTGGGGATTATGATGAAGCATAAATCCTAAATTCATAAGTGTGCAGAGAATGCACATTCTGAAAAAAGCTATGCCTGCATTTCAAAATTTTTTGGTATCAAAATGAACAGATCTTGTAATTTTAATTTTCCACCAACTTTTTGCAGTACCCTTGTATGTTTAGGGCAGGAAGTGACAGAGTGGTATCAACCTGTTTAGTGACAGTGCCTGGGAAGTTGCCTTTCAGTTGTGCAAATGGGAAACCTGTTTTGAATCAGAAAGGGATTCTTGTTACTTTCCATTCACTGCTAGAGGGAGTGCAAACAGACAGATTTCCTGGGGCACAGTTCAGCAATATTACTCAAATTTCCCTTTGCCACTTGCACAACATGAACATGCACAAAAAAATCATCAACGATCCCCTTTAGGATGCTATTGATAATATAGAAAATGTAGAAAAGACTGTTACATAATAAGAAAAAAATTAGGTGGATAATTGTCTAGGGAGTATAATAAATATACATACTATTTTAAAAAAGACATACTGTTTTTTTTTTTAAAGATTTATTTTTTTGAAAGGCAGAATTACAGAGAGAGAAGGAAGAGACCCAGCGATCTTCCATCCGCTAGTTCACTCCCCAGCTGGGACTGTACCAGGCCAAACCCAGGAGCTAAGAGCTTCTTCTGGGTCTCTCATGTGGTTTCAGGGGCCCCGGTTCTTGGGTCATCTGCTGCTGCTTTCCCAGGTGCATTAGCAGGGAGCTGGATCAGAAGTGGAGCAGCGCGGTCTCAAACTGGCATTGTAGGTGGCAGCTTAACCTGCTATGCCACAACGCTGCCCCTGTTTCTTATTTCTAAATTTTACATTTGTAAAATTTACATAGGTAGTACTGTTCTATCATTTGCTCGACCTTTGATTTAATCTTAGTTCTACAAATAAAACATATGTAATTATCTTGTCTTTTCTCCAGAATTTCTCCAGTAACTTCTTCATTGGATGAACTCTGTTCTCGAGAAGAGCTCATGAGCGCAGAATTTCGTAAGTTCCTGTTCCTGTTTAAAAATGTGATATTCACAGGACAGCCTGGCTGGCTATAAAATCTTTGGTTCACACTCTTTCTTCAAGTTCCATGAAAATGTTACTCCACTGTCTCCACTTGACTTCTATGTTGCTGTGGAGAAAGGTTTATGCCAACCTAATTTTATAAATCTTCATGAATTACTTAGTTTTTTGGGGCTGGTAACCTGGAGAACGATGTTGTTATTTTAAAAATTTAGTAAGATTTACCTTGAATATAATCATTATAGATCAATTTTCAATATTTAAAATCAAGATTTCTTTTGCATTTGAAAATATTTTCAGATTGCAATTTAATACATTAAGTTCAAGTTTGAGAAAAATTCTTGGAGGCTTCAATAATATGGAGGTTTGTGCTTTCTTGTCTGTTTTTCATTTCTGTCACTTTCTTTTTAGTTCATTTTATCTCATTATTTTGCTTTTGTTCTTTAGGCTATTTTTATTCCTCTCCTCAAAATATCACAGTATCGTTCTGGTTAAATCTATTTTCTTTTGTGTTTTGTATAACTTAATTCATCTTTGAGATGAATTTGCCTTTTTATATAACTTTTTCCTTGAGTTTGATCAACTGCCATTTTTAATATCCTGTCTTGTCCATTTCTTTTATAAGTTTAAAATTTCTGAGTAGGATGACTTTCATGTTTATGAATAAATTTATTATTATTTTACTTAGGTTGGGAGTCATATAATTGTTTGCTTTTTGGATAGTTTATAGGAAAAATATTAGGCACTGTTCTAGTTCCATTTAAATGTATTTCTTTAGATTGATGTGAATAGATATTGTATATAATTTCCTGTTCATTTAAAAAATGCTTATATGTGTATTTTTCTGGACCAGAGAGGGGACGCAGGCCTAAGGAGTTTGGATAACTTACTAGCTTAGTTCATGTCCATACTATTTGTTGGTATGCTGAAATACGGTTTCTTTTCTTTTTTTTAATGAACTTTATTTAAACTTGATATAAGATCTAGCAGTAAGGAAAGTAAGACAAAGATAAATCACAACTCACTCTCACTTATGAATATAGATATAAAAACTCTGAACAAGATATTTGCAAACTAAACCTAGCACTTTATAGAAATGAAGACCCCGCACCATGACCAAATTCACCCTTGGGTTCATCTATGGAATGAATTGATGGTTTAACCTTGGTGCTGTGGTTTCTTTCTTTCTTTTTTTTTTTTTTTTTTTGAAATACAGTTTCTTTAATGGGTGGCTGTTGGGTTAGTGGAGGGAAGAATTCGTAATTTTATGCATGCTGTGTTTCTCTGAGATCCTTAATTGCCACCTCTCGTCTCTGTTCCATTTGTCATGAGGATCCCAAGGGCGATCTTTCTTTCTAGTTTGTCTCCTGTTCCCCAGAAGCAGTGCCTTCTACTTCTGATCCCATGCGCTTTCACGTTGCTTCCTATCGCCGCCCCAAGCCCAGCCACAGCCCGTGCTCTGGCTTATCGGGTTGGACATCAGTTGTGGGTTTTCTGCCCATAGGGGAGACACCTCTTTCTGGTGTCCTTTCTTCTGTGTTTCGTTAAAGCCAGGCTTTGCAGCCTCCTTTCTCCTGCAGTTCCTGCCCAGTGCTCTGTGTGGATGTGAGTTCTGGAGCTAGCACAGGCCCTGCTGTTTTGAGGATTTCTTCCTCCACTTATGGTCAAGTTGATGTTAGTTATCTTTATCTCCCAGTTACGCTGTGGCATGGGTGAAGGTACATTTGCTTATTTAATGGTTTGTATGTTTATGAAGGATGAATAGATTCTTTTTTTTTTTCTTTTTTCTTTTTTTTTTTTTTTTTTACAGGCAGAGTGGATAGTGAGAGAGAGAGACAGAGAGAAAGGTCTTCCTTTGCCGTTGGTTCACCCTCCAATGGCCGCCGCGGTTGGCGCGCTGCGGCCGGCGCACCGCGCTCATCCGATGGCAGGAGCCAGGAGCCAGGTGCTTTTCCTGGTCTCCCCATGGGGTGCAGGGCCCAAGCACCTGGGCCATCCTCCACTGCACTCCTGGGCCACAGCAGAGGGCTGGCCTGGAAGAGGGGCAACCGGGACAGAATCCGGTGCCCCGACCGGGACTAGAACCTGGTGTGCCGGCGCCGCAAGGTGGAGGATTAGCCTGTTGAGCCACGGCGCCGGCCGATGAATAGATTCTAATTTAAATGGCTGCCATTATCCCACAAAAACATGTAAGCTCTGTTTATGTAACTTCTGAAGATATCAGTGTCTTCCAGAGAAGCCCAAGTGTTTATCAGACACAATGCGGATCTTCTCTGGCGCCAGGTTGGGAACATAGCATGTTGGGGGCCTCAGCACCATGTCTTGGGTCAGCCCTGGCAGGGGAGCCATGGACCCTCACCAGGGAGCATTACGAAGCTCCTCGGACTTGTCGTTTACTGAGACCCTTCCAAGGCCTCATCCTCAATGATGGAGTAAATCTGGAACTTTTCTTTAACGCTTATTTATCAAGAAGATCCAGTGAACTGGAAGAGTGTCACATGGAACCTGTAAAATTGATATTTCCTGGATTTTCTCCCTCTTGTTTGTGCTCTGTATTTTCTCGTAAGCAACAGTTAGGAACACAAGGAGTGGGGTACAGAAAGAAATTCATTATTGTATGCTCCATTTGTGGGCAAAGCTAAAATCCCTAATGGGCACGGGCAGCTTCCATCCTGCTGTATAAATCCTCTCCCCTAACAGCACTTTGTAAGTGCCTGCTCTTCAGAATCATCGTTTTCTGAAGCCTCAGTGCCAGACTTGCTAAAAACAGCCCATCGAGTTCCTCCTACCTCTTACTAATTGGCATCCCAAGCTTCTGTCTACATTAACGAGTTTAAAATCCCCTCTGTGTGTCTCATCTGATGCTCTTAACACACAAATCACAAAACTCGTCTAATCATAGTGCCTCTTAGGACAAATACAATGCTTTCACTTTTCCCCCGAAATCCTTTCAAATCACGTTCTCATCAAAGCCATTGTCACTGAGCTAAGCTGAGCAGTTATTGCCGAAAGTGTTTTATTTTTCACAGCGTAAAACTAAGGCCGACAGAAGTGAAATGACTCGCTCAAGATCTTTGGGAAAGTTAGACTTATTATTTATGGGTTTTCATTCTCACAGGCATGTTGTCCGCTAGATTTCTGCAAATCCTGTAATGAATGCATATGAACTTTAATTTCATTTTAAATCAGTGGTGATAGCAAGTTGCTTGGGACTCTTAGGGACTGTAGTTGTTTAATTGGTGCCTTTGGATCGAGCTCATACCTCTGCTGTACAGGGTCCTGGCCCTTTCTGGTCACCGACGACCTGAGCTGTGACCTAATTAAGAGAGATTCCTGCCACATTTGGATCATGAGGTCGTATGACAAAGAGGTTCATGAAGGAAGAGGAACTGACTGAAAGCCCTGAGACATGGCGTGGTCCCTCTCATCTGAAAAACTAACCCTACGCTCTGGTCTCTGCAAAGCGTAGGGGTAAATGATAGTCCTCAAGCACATAGTGGGTGGCCATGGCGTTGGACCTGATTCTAAGAAGTTCCCCTTTTGCCTCCATGCCCAGATGTAGAGAGCTGGATGGTGTTCTACACTTAGGGCTTCCCCAGCACTTGCCCAGCCTCTTGGAGGGACAGCTTGCATTGAGCTGTCTTACTCCAGTTATTTGCCTCAGAGTTTACAGTGCATTGCAATTCAGTTAGAATAACATTGGTTGGTCAGTAGATAATTGGATGAGTTAATTAAAAGCTATCCATGCATGACAAATCGAGTTGCAGCTAGAGGACCCAGAGCTAGGCTGGTGGCCAGCTTTTTGTCCCTGTTATTGTTGGTGGGGAGGTTTCACCAGATGGCAGGTGACTGGCAGCCTGCCCCCTGACTGTTGTGAATGCTCAGGGTCTTTGGGATTTAAAACAAAGCTTATTCTTGATCTCAGGGCTCTGTGTCCTCGGAGTGGGCTGATCTCTGGGGAAGCTCAGTCTGGCAACTACTCAAGTCCTATTTTTACAAAAAAGCCAATAATGTACACTCTTTATTTTTAGCTTGGACACCTCTCTGGCAAGATCCAACTCTCATGATAGAGTGGGGCTGGCTTTGTTTTCCGCTCTCCCAGCTCCCGTCTGAACTGCAACCCCCGGGGTTGTGAAGTTCCCCTCTGTATCTCATTACCTGTCATCTCCATGCCCGTCAGCCTGTATTTCTTAATCACTTCATGCCATAGCCCACGATGAACCCACCTCCCTCCAGTACTCAAGAGAGAGATGCCATTACCTCTTCCCTGATCTCAAAAAAACTCTTCCTGAAACTCTACCACCTTCTTCCTCAGCCAATCAATTCTCCCCATCACAAGCAATATAATCTATCCAAATGCAGTGTCACTCCTGTAGGTGCCTATCACCCTAAGAATGCAGTCCAGGGGCTGGTTTTGTGGGGCAGAAGGTTAAGCGGTTGCTTATGATGCTAATGCTGGCATTGTATATCAGGCACATTGTATATACTAATGTGCCTGGGAAGGCAGAGAAAGATGGCGCAAGTACTTTGGCTCTGCCAACCACATAGTAGACCTGGATAGAATTTCTGGCTCTTGGTTTCAACCTGGCCCAGTCCAGCCCTGGCTGTTGTGGCCATGTGGGAAAGCAACCAGAAGAAGGGAGACTACTTGCTCTCTCTGCCTGTGCCTTTCAAATAAACGCATAAATGAGTTAATTCTGAGACTGGATCTAATGGTGAAGCATGAATCCATAAAGCTTTAGAAGATAGGAGAAGAGAACTTTTTGATCTCAGAGGAGAGGAAATTGCTAATAAATAGAATATTAATATAACTAGTCATGTCTAAAAGATAAAGAAATTGCACATTAATATTAAAACTGTTTACTAGGGGGATACCATTAAATAAATCAGATTTTTAAAATCATAACATAAAATATAAAATGTACTTCAAATGATGTAAAATGTATAATAATAAACATAAGAAAATATGTGCAAGAAGTCTAAGTGGAAAAATAGGTTTGAGATAAGAACATAAGTTAAACATAAATTGAGGAGATAAATTGCAGAGGGAGTAATTAAAGAAGAAACAAAGTTAAAATAGAGAAAATTACAAAAGATAAATAACAATGTAAAGAAAAAAAGGTAAAAAGTCCAATTATAGAGCAGATTTTTTTCAATATGTAGCATTAACAGGCTGTTTGTGTCCAGCATATAAAAAGAGAATCCACAAATCAATAAGAAAAAGACAACACAGAGAGTGATCAGCAAGAGACTTGAAAAGGTGCCTAAGGAAAAAAAAATAGACAAATGCTCAATAAAGAAATGAAAATGTGTTTATTCTCATTGATTTAATCAGGTAAATATTTATTAGAAACAACAAACATGGCAGAATGACAACAAATGAAAACATTGGTGATAGCAAATGTTGTTAAGGATGTAGAGTAACGGGAATTCTAATTCAGTCTCTGAAACCATTAGAAATTATCCATATAATGTAAAGGTACAATAGCTTAGGATCCAGTCATTCTACTCCTATGTATAGCCCCCCTCCGATGTGCTATGTGGACCTACAGACACGAACACCAGTGTCCATACACAGCACTGTTCCTGGGAGACAAAAGTCAGAAAAATGCAGAAAAATGCATCAGCATTTAGCACAGTACCTCACGCACATGCATTTCCTCCAGTGGCAGAGCAGGGCACTGCACGAGCGATAGCTACAGATGACCTGATGAACATCAAAAACACGTGCAACCAAAAAGGCTGGAGACCAGAGAGCACCCACATTCCACTGTTGAAAAGACTCCTCCCCCAGGGGACAGACATAATTAAGTTATGTTTACATAGACAGTTACTCCATGATGGAACATGGCTCCCGTTTTCTTTGCTATATGTCACAGAATAAAGGAGAATTCAAATGAATGCATGAACGGAGGCCCAGTGTTCTTGCTAGTCCAGAAAAGCTTTCTCTAAACTTGCCCTAACCGCTTCTGGAGAGGAAAAGTGAGGGAAGAACTCAGACAGCAGGTCCTGTGCTGCTCTCCTGGAGGCTGTGTTGTCCCATGCCCTGCCTCCCCTTCTCTGTCCCAGGGGCTTGAAGAGCTGCCACGCTGGTCTGCATAGGAGCTGCTGACCAGGCATTCAGGAGAGGACCCTCTGCAGCTCTGAGGACCCTGGGGCGGCCCATTTCCCTGCATCCCCTCCAGAGGAGCATCAGTCGATGGGCAGGTGTTCTGAGCAAACACACAGTGAGAGGCATCAAGTCAGACCTGCGGGGTTGGCTCTCAGCATCTGTCACTAGACCATGTGGGCGACATCTCTGGGCTCTGTCTGAGCCACAGGCACAGGAGGTGAGGGCTCAGCTTCTGGCTTCCCAGGCATTCTCTCCACAAAGGCTACCAGCAGTCCCTGCCCTCACCAGGCAGAGCAAGTGGGAGAGAGCGCCCGTGTTGGCAGGATGAAGAGAAGCGAGCCAGAGCTCTGGAGTTGCACCCACCTTCTTTCTCCCGCGTGAAAAAGGCAACTTAGGAATCTCTCTGGACTGACTTGAAGGCATCCGTGTGTCTCCGACACCATTTCAGGGAGTGAAAGAATAGATGGCATAGTTTTCTCTCTCTGTCTCTCACTATTGCTCTCTTTACCTCTGCCTTTCAAATAAATAAGTAAATTTAAAAATATTCATTATAAATGTAACATTTTCCAAGCAATCTATACATAATTCTAAAATTTGAATTAGAACGTGTAGTTTTTCTGCTTAAAATATGTTTGTGTGTGTGTAGCTTTTTTTATGTGTAGAGGAGATCAACTGGTTTTTTTTTTAAAGATTTATTTATTTATTTGAAATACAGAGATACAGAGAGAGGTAGAGACAGAGAGAGAGGTCTTCCATCTGCTGGTTCACTCCCCAGATGGCCACAATGGCCAGAGCTGTGCCGATCCGAAGCCAGGAGCTTCTTCCAGGTCTCCCACATGGGTGCAGGGGCCCGAGGATTTGGGCCATCTTCTACTGCTTTCCCAGGCCATTGCAGAGAGCTGGATCAGAAGAGGAGCAGCTGGGACTAGAACTGGTGCCCATATGGGATGCCAGCACTTCAGGCCAGGGCTTTAACCTTCTGGGCCACAGCACTGGCCCCGATCAACTGGGTTTTTTTCTGCTCCTCCTCCTTCCTCCTCCTCTTCTTCCCCTCATTAGCACCTGACATAGCAGACTGGAAGACAGTAACAGAATCTTTAACATAATCTAAATTTGCTATAGAGACATGGATCCCACCCTTAAGACTTCTCCTTAAGTTGTTGAAGAGACTAGAATCCCAAATCTCTTAATCCTGTTTAGGACTTTGTCAGACACCTCCTGTTCTACTCTGTTGTATTATCACAAGCGCAGCCTCATTAAGCAGATCCAGGGCACCTTAGGACCGGAAAAAGTCATTTCGAGTTGCGTCATTGGAACAGTCAAGAGAACGAACGGATTGGGAGAGTGAGTGTGGTGCATGTCAAAGTTGAAAGAATGATAGGGAGCAAATGTGAATCCCAGGTCCATTTGCTGCTGACTTTTTTCCCCTCACATATGCCAAAGGCTTATGTTTAGGGACGAATAACTCTTGGAGTCACCATTTTATCAACTCACTTATCAAGAGGAAAGAGTGGCAGTCCTTACAGATGTTAGGGGCGAGTTATGCTCTAAGCACGCAGGCCGTACGTGGCAGGCACTCCCTCAGCTTTGTTTTTGGTAGCAGTGGCAGTCATCGGAGATTTCCCTGGGTACTGAAGTCAATTAGGATGCAAAACTATTTTGATGGCCACCCAGGAGGCAACTGCTACTTAAGGACTCATTGATCTATCTGTTTAAAATGACCTCACTGAGGATCAGCTACGTGGGCTTAGTTAATTCTCCAATTGGTGACAGACGAAAGGCCTTAATAAAACTGTTTATGAACAAGGCCAGCCAGCCTATGGAATTTAAGGGACAAACCAAGTGATCTACACAACTAATTTTTAGGGCATTCCCCTTTTGTGTCTCCAAGCTTTTGAATTTGCTAGTCTGGGCTTCAAATATACCCTTTCTGATGTGTGTGTGTTCGATTTTCTGGGATGGGTCTAGGTGTTAATAGTTAATATTTAAAGGAAATAGTCAAAGAGAAGACAAGAAAATAGAGATTGGATTGCAGACACTTGGCTGGTCTCGATTCTTCCCTAGTGATTGGGAGAGCATGGGGGTATTATTCTTTACAGATGGTCGCTAAGTCTTTCCCCAAACCTAAGCCATCTGCATCTGTCCATCAATACCCAATTAGATTTATCTCTCACTGCTTCTCTTAAAAAAAGTCCAATCTATGTTCTTGAGTCATCTTCCCACTCAGAGTCCATTTATCCTCTCTGTTTTCAGATCAGTTTAATGAGCCTGGCTATCTGGCTTCCGGATCCACTGAGCAGCTCATCAGGAAAGAGGATGTGGTAGAGTGATGGGAAACAGTCCAGAGCACAGGAAAGACGAGATGGGCGCAGGGGAGGGCCAGTGACTCCACTCACAGACCGTCTATATTTCAGTTGGCTAAGGCTCCCGTAACAGCCTTAAGGCACAGAGGGACTTCAACAATCGACATGATTGTTTTATGGTCCTGGGGCTTAGTTGTTTGAGGTCAAGGTGTCTGCCAGCTTGAAAGGATTGGAGGCCAGCTCTGTTCTAGCTCAGCTAGTTCCTTAGCTTGAGGCAACATCGCTGCAGGCTCTACCTGGCCTTCTCCCTATGTACCTGTCTGTGTCTGCATTTGCCTGCTGTGTAAGTGCTCATCCTGTTGAATTAGGTGCCCAGCCCCTCTAGTGCAACTGCATCTTTATTAATCACATCAGTACCCAATTTCTAAATAAAGTCATGTTCTGAGGCATTGGGGATTAGGACTGGAGCATGCAAATTTTGGGAATGCATGGTTCAGTGCATCACGGACTTCAATGACCTCAGGATGGTCACACCACAGAAAAATCCATGATAAACTTCAGCTGAGAAGAGGCTAAGTACTAGGAGAGATGGATTATTTGGGTCCTGGATTTAGATCTGTGTTCTTTCTAACCATGTAACTTCAGGCTCCTTGGTTCATGTATTTCAGCCCTTTTTTTTAAATAGTAGAAAAGGACTGGGGCGGGCACCATGGCCCACTTGGTTAATCCTTCGCCTGCAGCGCCAGCATCCCATATGGGCACCGGGTTCTAGTCCCGGTTGCTCCTCTTCCAGGCCAGCTCTCTGCTGTGGCCCAGGAGGGCAGTGGAGGATGGCCCAAGTGCTTGGGCCCTGCAACCGCATGGAAGAAGGACCTGACTCCTGGCTTTGGATCAGCGCACCACCAGCTGTAGTGGCCATTTGCAGAGTGAACCAATTGAAGGAAGACCTTTCTCTATGTCTCTCTCTCTCTCACTGTCTATAACTCTACGTGTCAAATAAAAATAAAAAATAAAAAAAAGTAGAAAAGGACTAATAGAAGCTTCTTTTGCTTTAGGATTGTTGAAATTAAAATATTTGTTGAAGAAGAATTTCAAATTCTATTCAATATAGTGCAGGTTGCATTCACAGTCTATTCGGAATTAGTATTACAATAATTTATTACAAATAAGAAAGCTTTGTAGTTGTGTAGTTTCCTCAAAAAGTTTGTGGAAAATACATATTGTGGAAAAACTATGCATGAATTTCAAGAAACTGTGTGCCAAAATCAATTTATCCTTTAATTCCAGTCTGTACAGACTTTTTGAAGTACCTACATACATTACAAATCTGACAGGGTAGTGATAAAATGTTTGCTTTTAAAAAAAAAAAAACTGACAAATGTATTTTAAACAACTCGAGAAAAACTGGCTTTTGTACTCACCCAAATATTTACTTCTAGAAATACTCTTCCTACATCCTGAAGATCCGAGTTTTCTTCAAGTATCATTTTCCTTCATTCTGCAGCTCTTCCTTTAGCGTTTTTATAGAGCCCATTTGCTGGTGATACATTTTCTTTTACTTGCAAATGTCTTCCTTTTGCCATAGTTCTTGAAGGATATTTTTGCTGCACGTGAAATTCTTAAAATTCTGGATTAACAGAGTTTCTTCCCACCTCTATTCAGCATTTTAAAGTTGTTTTCCATCATCACCCGGACTCCATAATTTTAAAAGAGAAGTATGCAATATTGAAAATCACTCTCCTATTTATAATGTGGCATTTTCCTCTAGTTTCTCTCAAGAATTTTCTTTTGTCTTTGATTTTCAGCAGTTTTTGACTATGACATATCTTGGCATGCTTGTCTTTTTGCTTATCCTGCTTGGAATTTTCTGGGATTCTTGAATCTATAAATTTATATCTTCCATAAAATTTGGGACATTGCTAGCCCCCAGCGGGTGGGATCGTCTGTTAGGAGGTCACTTCATCATGTTAAAGGCAGGACTGTGGTTCAGAATCAGTGACTGGTAGAGCTCCCTGGGGAAGCTATCCAAGGGCTTGGGGAAGTCAGAATTCCTGGGAGCTGAGCACAGATGCACCAAGGAAAACCAGTTAAGACTTTATGAATGCATGTAGACAGGCACCTGTGTCAGCAAGTGCAAAAATATGCGCTGTAAGGAGGCGGAGATTGTTCTGAGTGAGGGGATCCTACTGGAAGCTGAGGTCATCCGTGTGTTTCCCCGTCCTTACTTAGGGTACACAGTGGCTGTGAGAGCTTGCAGGGGTCCTGGACATGTGCTAGTGGGTGGCTCTGATGGCAGAAGTATGAAGGTCACCTCTTTTCTTCAAAAGCCTTGGGTGGAACAAATAGAGCTCCAACACTCAGGGTCTCATCCCATCTCAATCATGAGCTGCTTGTAGTCATACTTACATGCCACTGGCTCTACTTCTGTCTTTTTTCTCCTGGCTTAGTGAGCCAAGCCCAGATAACTCCTTTAGAAGTTATTAAAGCATGACTTTGGGACGCAAAGATCTCTCTGAGTAGGGGATGGTGACTCTCTTACATGAAAAGAAATAATAATATAAATGCTAATTACTCTGATATGATCACATATATGTATTGTATTGAATTATCACACTGTACTACAGAAATATGTGCGATTATTATGTGTCAATTAAAAATATATCACACACAAATAAAAAGAAATAACATTCACACCCAACAAATAATGAACTAAGTTTTTTTTTTTTTTTTGACAGGCAGAGTGGACAGTGAGAGAGAGACAGAGAGAAAGGTTTTCCTTTGCCGTTGGTTCACCCTCCAATGGCCGTCGCTGACGGCCGCGCCGGCGCACCGCGCTCGTCCGATGGCAGGAGCCAGGAGCCAGGTGCTTTTCCTGGTCTCCCCATGGGGTGCAGGGCCCAAGCACCTGGGCCATCCTCCACTGCACTCCCGGGCCACAGCAGAGGGCTGGCCAGGAAGAGGGGCAACTGGGACAGAATCCGGCACCCCGACCGGGACTAGAACCCGGTGTGCCGGCGCCGCAAGGCGGAGGATTAGCCTGTTGAGCCACGGCGCCGGCCTGAACTAAGTTTTAAACATGAGGACACTTGTATTCCCCCTTCAGTTTTAAGTACTTACTGAAAATCCAACACATCAAGCAAATTCCTGGTGTTAAGTTGGACCACCTGCCAGAGAGTCATAGGGTTTCCTTTGAAAATTAGTCACATCATTAGAAAAATCACTGGTTTGTGATCCAGAGTCTCTGGGAATGATTCAACAAGAAAGAACTTTAGTTAGTAGATTCAGGTTTAGTTTTCTGCTTTTGGAAAATTATGAAATTCTACCTAGATTCTATGTAGTTTTGTGGATTTTAATGTAGGGCATGGAACAATGTTTTCTTCTACCATCAAAGGGTCTAAAATGTCTATAAAGGGGTGTTAGTCCCAAATGCCAGGCTAACAAACCCAGAATCCATGGGCATTTTTGTCTATAACTAGAGCATAGGGGTCATCAAATTACAATCAGGATATGAAGAATGCTAACAATTTTTTAGTTTTCTGTGAGATGAAAATTCCATCTGGTGGTTTTCAGTTCTGGAGTTGGGTAATAGTGCCTAAATAAGAAAGACCAACTTCTCACTAAGACTAATCAGAAAAATATCAATTTGTTATCAGATTGTTTGTTTGGAGACATCAGAGAATTAGCATAGTAAATAATTATTAGCCTAGGATCTGGGAAGAGAAGAGAGCTTATAGAGGTAAAAATTGCATTTGGGATACTTTTTTTTTTAGAAGATTTTATTTATTTGAAAGAGTTACAGAAAGAGAGGGAGACCCACATACACAGAGATCTTCCATCCATTGATTCACTTCCCAAGTGGCCTCAACAGCCAGGGCTGAGCCAGGCGAAAGCCAGGAGCCAGGAGCTTCATCTGGGTCTCCCACATGAGTTGTAAGGACCCAAGCCCTTGCGCCATCTTGCTTGGCTTTTTCCTAGGTCTCATCAGGGAGCTGCAAGGGAAGTAGAGCAGCCAGGATGTGAATCAATGCACATGTGGGATGCAAACGTGGAAAATGATGGCTTTACCCACTATACCACAGTGCCCGCCCTTTTAGGAACATTTTTCCATAGGGTTGGTACCGTGGGTGGATAGAGTGTAATCAACATTTCAGTAGATCTAAGTGTGATGAATGAAAGCTTCTCACTCAGTTTCCTTCTCATTCATTCCTCTTCTGTTTCCTTTGGGGAAATTTCTTTCTTATTCCATGTACAACTAGTGGAGTTTTGATCATGACTCTCAATAGAACAGGCATATGCACCAAGCTAGGGACAATAAAATAATGCCGACCAGGAGAGCAGTGTTAAAATAAATAATAAGGTTGAGAACTGAAATTTGAAGAGGCTCAGCATTTAGATGTAGTCAGGAGAAGGGTCTTAGGAAAGGCATGAGTCCAAAGCAAGTGTAATCAGTAAATTAGGAGTGGGTTGTGTTGTGGAACTGCTAACAGTTCAACTGAAATGCTTGTAGTCTGTGTGGCATCATGGAGGTTGTTGGTGATTTTTGACAGGAGAAATTTCAGCAAATGGTGAAGGAGAAGCCAGACAAAAGAAGGAGAGAAACTGGAGACACTGTTGAAGCAGTTGTTTTGAGGTTTGGCTTTGAAGACAGTTGATATTGTGGTCATATCTGGTGATTGATAAGGATGAAAAGGAACATGTGTTTTGCTTAAGATGAAAGATACCCAGGCATGTTTGTATGAACTCTCTGAAGTCAGATCATTTGTAATTTAAGTAAAACCAGATTTTGTCCTGGTTTTAAGTTCTTTTCCATGTTGTCCTCTACAACCAACTTCTTGACATAGATGTTGATATAACTTTTCAGAAAATATGTTTGGGAGCTTAAGGATTGTCATGAGATGTGTCTGCAGATGACATGATTTTGTGCAAGGGGAAAACCTAAACCTAAACTCTTCACGAAAAAGTTTTTAGAAGTGATCAACAAATTCAGTAAAATCATAAGACACAAAATCAACATATAAAAAACAGTAGCATTTTTAAAAAAGATCTATTTTATTTATTTGAAAGAGTTACAGGGGGAGATAGAGACACAGAGAGAGGTCTTCCATCCCTTGATTCACTCCCCAGATGGCCGAAACGGCTGGAGCTGCGCGGATCAGGAGCCAGGAGCTTCTTCCAGGTCTCCCATGTGGGTGCAGGGGCCCAAGGACTTGGGCCATCTTCTACTGCTATTCCAGGCCATAGCAGAGAGCTGGATTGGAAGAGGAGCAGCTGGGACTCGAACCGGCACCCATGTGGGATGCCAGCACTTCAGGCCAGGGCATTAACCCTCTGTGCAGCAGCACCGGCCCCAACAGTAGCATTTTTAAACACCAATAATGATCTTGCTGAAAGGACATCAAGAAAGAAATCCCATTCACAATAGCTATAAAGTATTAAATATTTAGGAATAAATTTAACCGAAGAAGTGAAAGATCTATTCAATGAAAATAATAAAATACTGATGAAAGAAATCATACAAAAAATGAAAGATATTCTTTGTTCGTGGTTTGGAAGAATTAATATTGTTAACAACTCAAGCTGAAGACAACACAGTGATTACTAGAGCTAGGAGGGTGCAGTTGACAGAGGGAATTTGAATAATGGGTATTAAATCAGAGTCGGATGGCATGAATAAGTCCCTGTAGTGGGGAGACTTTAGTTCACAATAACCTAGTATATATTCTTTGAACAAATAGACGAAAGAATCTTCCAAGCCTCCATTAATAAAGTAATGTCACAGAAGGGGAAATATTGATGATCATATTTTGATCAGAACATATTGTATATACGTATTGAAAAATCACTGTGAAGCCCATAAGTAGGTACAGTTACTGGACTTGAGGTCATCTAGTTCCATCATGATGTGCCTTGCCCAAGGTCTTAATGCTCATTGAGGACGGGATCTCTTTCTTGAAGTCTAGAAAAGGCAGACAGAATTTCACCTTGAACGCTGAGTCCAATGACTTGTAGGGCTCACATATACTCTCTAAGCTTTCAAAATTTTTTGCAAGAAAAGCAACCCAACACCTTCTTTCATCAGTCTCCTATAAATTTGGTGAAGTTTGAACCTGTCCTATAGGCCATGATCATTGAATCTCTGGACTGTCGGACCTTACAACACAATGTGCATTATGAGCCTTTAGCTGGCCAGTTTTACCTGTAGACCACAATACCGACCCCACTCTTACTTCTTAATTAGACCATTGACTCAATGAGGCAGTCTTTCAGCTTTAAGCATCAACTCAGAATCTCAACAAAGTTGTGGGCTAATGAGTCAGTACATAGTACTTCATTCTTAAGCCCTTCCTTAGCAAGTAAATGCAAATATATGCCTGAGAAAACAACAAAATCAAATGGAGGAAAGATGAATTAATAAAAGTGTTTGAAACTTTTGAAAAAGTTATCTTGAAAAAAAGATTAAATGGCAGACTATCTCAAGCAATGATCACATCTCAGATTCCCCAGATGGTTGGACATATCATATAAGCAAAAGCAAGTTACAGCCTTATTATCTCCTTGGGAAACTCAACTCCCTGTTTTGCTCTGCAAACTTTTCCACAGAAAATTTCTTGAAACATGTTGGTGTCCTCATGCCAGGAGGCCACCTGATGCCAGGATAGCCAAGACATCACTAAAACAAGTGGGCTTTGAGACTTAAAAATCTGTGAAAGTACCAGATTTCTATTTCTGAAAACACTTGGCTACTCCTGTATTTGGCTTAAAGGCTGAGGCTTAGGCAGTAAGGAATTATTCTATATTTGAGCAAGACATCATTTGGAAAATTTCAAGTTATTCAGGACTTCGTATTTTCTTTTGAATTTTCAGGTTATTTAAATTTTTGTCCTTATTACTACCTTAGGGATGGGCGTTTTGCCTACTGGTGAAGATATTAGTGAAGACACTGGCATCCCACATCAGAGTACCTGGATTTGATGCCTGGGTCTAGTTCCTGATGCCAGCTTCCTGCTCATGCAGTTCCGGGGGGGGGGGGGCAGTGGTTATGGCTCAAGTAATTGAGTTCCTGCTACTCATGTGGGATACCTGGATGGAATCCTGGATCCTAGTGTCAGCCCTGGCCATTGCAGGTTTTGGGGGAGCACATTAGCAGATGGTTACTCTCCATCTCTGTCTCTCTGTCTGTCTATCTATCCATCTATCATGTATCTGTATCTATCATATGTGGCTATACACGTGCACATAGACAGTGAGAATTTAATTTTTCCAGAATGATCTTTTAATGCAAATTTCACTGAAAGGCTAATATTGAAGTTTTCATGTGTGTTAGACAATATTAAGTTGGTAATACTGGACTTGATTTATCATGAGAGTCAGCAATTTATTCTCATTGGAACAGGCTCCTATTCAGAATGCCAGCACCACTGCCCATGGATTTACTGTGTGTCTTATAACCCATCAGATATTCCTGATAGCGTAGCTTCTAACCAAGGCATTCATCTCACTGCATGAGAAACAAAGCACTTGGCATGGCTGTCATCTCTAGAATGCACTCAAAACCTATCCCATCACTGAGAAGGACATGGATCCTTAAAATGACTGTGCTGCCAGCTGGGAAAACAAAACATGCAAGATCAAGGTGCTGCCCTTCAGAATATGGGACACGCTGAGACATGGAGCTTCTGAGCAAAGAGGTGGAAGTGGTTCCATCATGATGATACTTAGTGCCCAACAGACCGTGCTTATTTCCCAGTCTAGAACCTTAGGCTCTGTGGGTCTGTGAACCTCGCTCCCAGGAAGGAATGCTTCCACCAGGGGATACACAATGACCCCATTACCTTGGGGACAGAGGTTGAGCAGGATGGATTCCTCATGCCATTGAAACCACAGGCAAAGCAGGGGTTAATCACTCTTTGGGTGATTTGTCCCCTTGGGCCAAGGAGGCATTGTCCTCCTTCTTCTGTTGTAGAGCCTCCATATATTAGCTGGGCTCTTGGCTACCAGAACAAGTTTTCATCCTGCCCGGCTTGACTTGTACCAAGGTAGCCATGATGAAATTTTTGCCAATGGAATACAAATGGAAGTGATAATGTCCCTAACTGGAGCCATTCTTAAAAGGGCTCACACTTTCCTCCCCACTTCTCATTCCTAGACATAAAGACTGGAACTCTGGCAGTCATCTTGGATAAACCTTTAGCACAGCAGAGGAGAAATCTTGAAGGAACCTTTGAATGGAAAGAACTTCCTTGTTAGTCCAAAGGTTTTCTAGAACCAGTGACATCATCAGGGAATCCAAGGAAGCCAGATGCATTTGCCTTAAAACAAGAAGAATGCAACGCTGCGCCCAGAGTCAATAAAGGCTGAGATGCTAGAATGCAGGAAGCATCTTCACCCCCAAATATGATAGATTCTGAGCTTCCCCATCTACCCATTTACAGCAAGGAGGCGGAGGCAGAACAAAAGCACTTCTCTGATAGGGAGATGATCTTCAAATTCTCTGAATGTCTACTCCAAAGACAAAGAGACCAAAGGAAATACTGTACACCACGGGAGACAGAGACACCATTCACTGCGCCTTTCAAAGTTGGTTTGTTTTTCCTTGCATCCTAGTAGGTGCAAGGTTAAAGGGTAGATTAGATCAGTTATAGGAAGTAACTGTGTTATAGCAAATAGCAGTGTTTTCTTTGAATACATGGAGTACAGTTGGCATGATCACATGGTCAACTTGATATTGACACGGCTGGGCTGGTGGAATGTGGGAGCTGTAGTTTGTAGAGAATTCTACATGCTAAAACCAGGGAAATTTCAGGTGATAGTATGGCTAAAGCTGTGCAGGAGATCTTGCAAGTTACGTTGTAAGAAAAGACTACAGTGATGAGCAATAATCTTCCAAGCCTTTCATATACAAGAAGAATCTGTGAAACCGGTGAAGACTTCCGCCAACAGAAGTACAAGAGAGCATCAACAGGCAAGTTGTAGACACTTCAGAAAATGCCTCTTCCCAGTGCCCCAGAAACCAAACCCTGGGCCTCACTCATCAGTATCTTCCTTCCCTGGAGCCCAAGTTCCAAGGAGACAGAGGCAGTGCCTGCTTTTGTTGACCGTTGTATGCCCCATGCACAGAACAAGGCCCAGAACCAAATAACTGTTCAATAAATATTTGATATATGAATGAGCATGTGCTCTTTTCTTTCCTTTTAAAACTTTCTACCTTGAAGCGGTGGTACATTTCTATTCAGAAGAAAACAATGAAAAGTATTTTTGGAAATAGGAACGGTAGTAGTTACAAAAGTCCCTGTTGAACTGCATCAAAAAAATTAATCAGTTTCAAATATATATATATATTTTATGTAGGATCTCTGTCCTTAATGTGCTGTACAATGTGACTCAATGCTAAAACGAGAACTCAAAGAGTATATTTCACTTTGTGTTACTATATGAGGGCAAAGGGACGAATTCTTTACTTAACACATGCTAAATTGATCTCCTGTATACAAAGAGAATTGAAAATGAATCTGGATGTGAATGAAAGGGTGGAGGGAGCGGGCAAGGGGGGAGGGTTGTGGGGGGAGAGGGAAAATATGGGGGGAAAGCCATTGTAATCCATAAGTCGTACCTTGGAAATTTATATCCTAAATAAAAGTTAAAAAAAAAAAAAAGTCCCTGTTGATAGCCCTAAAAGAAAACACCGGAAGACAATGGAGCAAAAATGACAAGCATTGGAGGGAAAAAGTTGTGGCTCAAGCAAGAGAAGCTGTGAGGGGCCCCAGGGGTTCCCAGGATGCACCAGGCCTGGGAAGGAGGTGAGATGGGAGAACCAGAACATGGGGTAGGCCTAAGAGTCTCATTTTGACTTCTGCTTCCTCCAAAATATTCATGGTGACTACTGCAAGCAAAGAACTGTTCTGGGAATTTCTTCGAGTCCTCATAGCAATTGTGTTGGGTAGGAAAGATTTCCATTTAACACTATCAGAGAGGTTTAACAACTTTCCCCAAATCACACAGCTGGAGATACATGGAGTGATCTGAGCTGGGTCACACACCCCTGGCCTTGACTGGACAAACTGCTCAGAGAGTGCTGCTCACTCCCAGCCACGTCTGCTTCTCACTCCAGCTCTCAAGGGGGACACAGTAGCAGGCTGAGGTTCTGTGCCTTCTGGTTGTCTTGTCAACTCCAGCTCAGGCTTCGGAAAAAGCTCAAAGATTGTTGCCCCTTAGAGACTCTCCCTGACCATCCCTAGTCATGCCAGGACCTGATAGGGCTGTCACCCTCGGAATATTACATTCCGTTGAGTGGTTATTCTGTTAATGTGGCTCCCTCACTAATGTGAAGACAAATCTGTTTTCACGTCCAGTTGTCATCCTAATGTTTAAGACAGTGCCTGGCAAGTAGCAAGTCTCGATAGGTATTTACTAAATGACTAAAGGAATGTTCTGATGTGAGAATCAGTTCTCTCTACAGCCCGCTTTAAAATTTCCCAAATACAGTGCGCTAGAGAGATGTCCCTATGTGCCTTCTGATGTGTGTCTCTGTTGAACAGAAGTTTAGAGAAAAGGAATCAGGGTATGATTTTGATTAATTTTTAAAGTGGAATATATTGTTATTTTTTCTTCAAAGATTCTGACACAATTATCCTAGTCTGGGGACTGTGTATTATTAGTGACAAATCTTAAGGCAGAAAAATGAATCATTCCTTATTAAAATTGAGTTACTGAGATGAAATAGGGAAGTTTTAGTACTGAACATAGCCCTTTCGTGATTAGGCACATTACAGTCTAGTAAAACTGTATACATTCTCTGTCTATCAAACAACTCAGTTCCAGGAAAGTAAGATATCTGTGCTCTAAAAGGCCCACACTCTTATTAACTAAATCAACCATACGCAACTTGATTTTCAATATTTAAGAGAACATGTTGCAAACTATTTAACTAGTAGAGGACTTGTATCTAGACTATATGTAGAACATGCAACTCAATAATAATAAAGGACAAATAGCTCACTTCAAAAATGGGCGACTACTTGAGCCATCACCTGCTGCCTCCCTGGGTGCGTATGAGCAGGAATGTTGGATGTGAACTGGAGTTGCCGGGACTCCAATCAGCATCCAGCAAGAGATGCTGGCATTGTAAGCCGAGGCTTCACCCACCAGGCCACAACACTGACCCCGTTAATACTGAGAGATGTTGTTATGAGTGAACGTTGAATTTTGTCAAATGTTTTTCCTGCATCTGTTCAGGTCATCATATGGGTTTTGTCATTGATTTTGTTTATGTTATGTGATGCATTACCTTGACTGTGTATGTTGAACCATCCTTGCCTCTCATGAATAAAACCCAGGTGGACATAGTGTATAATCATTTTAATATGCATTGTATTAATTTGCTAATGTTTTGTTGCATCTGTTTTCATTAAGGCTATTTGCCTATGGTTTTCTTGTGTTATTTTTGTCTGGCTTTAATGTTAGGGCAATACTGGTCTCAAAAATGAATTTAGAAGTGTTGTTTCTATTTTGGGGGATTCAAGAGAATTGATATTAATTTTCTCTGGAATGTTCAGTAGAGTTCAACCATGAAGTCCTCTGGTCCTCAGTGTGTCTTTTTTTGGAGGTTTTTGATTACTGATTCAATCTCATTTGTTAGTAATCTGTTCATGCATTCTGTTTCTTCTTGATTCAGTCTTTTTTTTTTTTTTAAAGATTTATTTTTATGAAAGAGAGTTACAGTGAGAGGTAGAGACAGAGAGGTCTTCCGTCCGCTGGTTCACTCCCCAAATGGCTGCAACAGCCGGAGCTGTGCCTATCAAAGCCAGGAGCCAGGAGCTTCTTCCGGTCTCCCACGTGGGTGCAGGGGCCCAGGGGTTTGGGCCATCTTCCACTGCTTTCCCAGGCCATAGGTCAGAACTGGATCAGAAGAGCAGCCGAGACCAGAACTGGCGCCTATATGGGATGCCAGCACTTCAGGCTAGGGCTTTAACCCGCTGCGCCACAGCGCAGGCCCCTTGATTCAGTCTTGATAGAATGTATGTCTCTAGGGGTTTATTCATTTCTTCTAGGTTATATGATTTGTTGGTATATAATTGTCTGTAGTAAGGCCTTTTGATTCTTTTTACTTTAGAAGCATCTATTATAATGTCTTCTCTTTAATTCATTTCTGATTTCCTTTGCTTGAATCTTCCTCCTTTTTTTTTCTTAGTCTAACAAAGCATTTGTAGATTTTGTTTATTTTCCAAGAAAAATCACTAATAGTCTTTTTTTAAAAAAAGATTTATTTATTTTTAGTTGAAAGTCACAGTTACACACAGAGAGAAAGAGAGGCAGAGAAAGAGAAAGAGAGAGAGAGAGAGAGAGAGAGAGAGAGAGAGAGAGTGAGTGAGTCAGTCTTCTATCCGCTGGTCTGATCTGAAGCCAGGAGCCAGGAACTTCTTCTGGGTCTCCCACATGGGTGCAGGGGCCCAAGACCTTGGACCATCTTCCACTGCTTTCCCAGGGCATATCAGAGAGCTGGATCAGAAGTGGAGCAGCTGGGACTAGAACCAGCGCCCACATAGGATGCTGGTACTGCAGGCAGCGGCTTTACCTACTTCACCACAGCACTGGCCCCACTTAATAGTCTTGATTTTTCCTATGTTTTTATAGCTTCTATTTTTTTTTTTTATTTCTGCTCCACTGGTCATTGTTTTCTTCCTTCTTCTAATTTTGGGCTTATTTTTCTTTTCTTTTTCTGGTTTCTATATAGTGAAGTTGGATTGCTTATTTTAGATCTTTTTTAATGTAGATGTATATTACTATACATTTACCTCTTGGTACTTTTTTTTTCTGTATTGCATATGTTTTGGTATGATTATCTTAATTTTTATTTGTCTCGAGATATTTCAAAATTCCCCTTTGAGTTCCTCTTTGTCAAAATAGTCACTCAAGAGGATGTAAGTTAATTCCCATGTCCTTGGGACTTTGCCCATTTTCTTATTGTTACTGATTTCTAGCTTCATTTCATTGTGGTTGGAACATTGTCTTGGTATATTCCAATGTAAAATTTGTGAACACTTGTGAGCTCACATGTAACCTTCCTGGGAATGTACTGTGTGCCCTTGAGAAGAAGGGATATTCTGTTGTTGGGTAGAGAGTTTCGTGAATATCTGTTAGATCCACTTGTTCTCAATTATTTTTTAAGTTCTCTGTTTCTTTTTTTTTTTTATTTTTGACAGGCAGAGTGGACAGTGTGAGAGAGAGACAGAGAGAAAGGTCTTCCTTTGCCATTAGTTCACCCTCCAATACAGAGATACCTCAGAAATCTGAATATAGACCTATCCTATGACCGTGCTGATCCAAAGCCAGGAGCCAGGTGCTTCTCCTGGTCTCCCATGCGTGTGCAGGGCCCAAGCACTTGGGCTATCCTCCGCACTCCTGGGCCACAGCAGAGAGCTGGCCTGGAAGAGGGGCAACCGGGACAGAATCCGGTGCCCTGACTGGGACTAGAACCCAGTGTGCCAGCGCCGCAAGGTGGAGCATTAGCCTATTGAGCCATGGCGCCAGCCAAGTTCTCTGTTTCTTTATCAATTTTCTGTCTGGATCATCTTTTCATCATTGAAAGTGGAGGTAATGAAGACTTCAACTTCTGCTGTATCACTGTCAATGTCTACCTTTAGATCTGATTAGGTTTGCTTACGTAGTAGGGTGTTCTGGTATTGGATACTATATATGTACACGTGTCATATGTTCCTCTTATCCGTATATAATGGCATGCTTTGACTTCACGTCTATTTTGTCTGAGAGTTCAAACTCTCCTGTTCTGCCATTTTGCTGATGTCACCCACTTCAACAGTGATTTCTTCGTTTCCCTCAGAAACCTCTTCCTAGCAAACTTTATGCATTTCATAAGTACAACTTTAGGAACATGGTGATTATTCCCCTGTACCCACCCTCTCCCTTACAGTCCCACCCCTCTTCCTCCTCCTTCTCCTATTCCCATTCTTATCTTATCATAAAATCTATTTTCCATTAACTTTATACATATACGATTAACTATACTGAGGAAAAATTGTTCCTCAACAGTGGAGACAAGGGCTACTCAAAATCATTGCATCTCAAAGTATTAATTTCACTTCTATAGATTACCTTTTAGTTGCTCTATTAGTTAAAACAGATAAGGGAGAAAATATGATATTTGTCCATTTGGGACTGGCTTATTTCACCAAGTATAATGTTTTCCAGATTCATCTGTTTTTTTTTTTTTTTTGTAAATAATGGAATTTCATTTGTTTTTACTGCTGTGTAGTATTCCATAGTGTATATACCCCATAATTTCTTGATCCAGTTGATGGACATTGGGGTTGATTCCATATATTAGCTATTGTTAATTGAACTGCAGTAAACGTGGGGTACAGATAACTGTTTCATATTCTGATTCATTTCCCTTGGGTAAATTCCTGGAGTAGGATGCCTGGGTCATATGATAGGTCTATATGCAGATTTCTGAGGTATCTCTGTATTGTCTTCCAGAGTGGCTGTACCAGTTTACGTTCCTTCTGATTCACCATTTAAAGGGGCTGTACGCGGTGTTGTGGTGCAGCTGGTTAAGCCGCTGCTTGTGATGCCAGTATCCCACATGAGCACCTGTTCTAGTCCCAGCTGCTCCACTTCTCATCCAGTTCTGATGTGGCAGGGAAAGAGTGGATGATGGCCCAAGTCCTTTGGCCCCTGCTACCCATGTGGGATACCCAGATGGAGTTTCAGGCTCCTTGCTTTAGCTTGGACCAGCTCTGGCTGTTGCAGCCATTAGGATTCTCTATATATATCTTTTTTTTTTGACAGGTAGAGTTAGACAGAGAGAGAGAGACAGAGAGAAAGGTCTTCCTTCCATTGATTCATCCCCCAAAGGGCCACTGTGGCCAGGTGCTTCCTCTCTTTTTTCTTTTTAAAGATTTATTTATTTCTTTGAAAGTAAGAGTTACACAGAGAGAGGAGAGGCAGAGGGGTGAGGAGAGGGAGGGAGGGAGGGAGGGAGGGATGGAGAGAGAGAGAGAGAGAGAGAGAGAGAGGTCTTCCATCTGCTGGTTCACTCCCTAGATGGCCACAATGGCTGGAGCTGTAATTTTGCCATTCAAATAAATAAATAAATTTTTTGGAAAGCAAAATAAAAAATAATAAAGAGGCTGTATGGAAAAGTTACAAAGAAAAGGCCAAATGTTCTCAAGAGAAAGGCACACAGCCAAGCTATATCTCCGAAGTGGGAACTGAATTTCTCGGGCCCTGACTTGATGAGGAAGCTCCTGTTGGCCAGGGCTGTCTGTCTGTATAAGCCATTAGCTGCAGCACTTGCAGGAGCCAGGAGTGCACATGTCAGGTAGTGGAGACCATTAAGGAGAGTATCAACAAGATCTATGCACCTTGTCCCCACTGGGAGAGGTGTAGGAAGCCAGTCTCTCTCTCTCATTATTAAGAAGTAGATTAAGAAACTGTTGAGAACCCCTGTCCCTGAGTGCTCGAGGGTAGATACTTGTTCAAAATCCTTTCCTCCAAGCTACCCAAGTCCTTCTTCTTGGGGTCCCTATGAGCAGAGTCATTCCCCTTTACCTCAAATTGAGGCTGTCATACCCGGAGTGTCAACCTAGAGGGAGTTAACCTTCTTACAGAATCCTATTCAGAGGACTCAGTCCCTCACTGCAGACACCTGACGTCCTCAACATCGGCTGCCTCTCCTCCCATGCTCATCTCCTAACCTAGGTGAGAGCAGCAGAGACCATTCAGGACCATTTCTGTACATCCTTACTGCAGCTGACCGTCCTGTATCCGTGCCCTCGCTCTTCCCTTTGGTTGAATTTTATTTGAATTCAGGTAACATGTTTACCTGGATTTACAGGTTAGTGCTGTGGAGAAGTCTTCTTCCTGAGATGCGCACAACCAACCAGCAGGTTTCCTGTATCAAATGGAATGCCATCATCCAGAATGTAGCTTTAATTCCATGGTGAAACACCTCACCAACCCTTGGCTGTGCAAAGCTGTCCAGAAAGCAAATCTCCCTTCTCCTGCCAGGATCTCACTTGCATAGGGGAGCCTGCCTTGTGGCGGATTTCTCCAGCTGCACCTTCAAACTCTCAGTGAATCCCCTTTGTTTTTCAGATTCACATCCCTACAGGAACACCCTACCTCCCTTAGGGGAAACTTACGTCTTTCATGTTTATGCTCCTTGGGTTCTGTGGTCATAATGCCCTTGTTTTTTCTTGCCTTTAGCATCTCTCAAGCTGTGGCATTAAGCTTTCTCTGGTTAGCAAGGTCAGTAACCAGGTAGCTATTTCACTTTCAGCCTTTGAAAATGTTGGAAATCTCCAGTTTTGACTAATCTCCCATTCTCTTTGTTCTTGTGAACTGATGGCCTTCTTATTGTTTAACTCTCCCTTTAATGAGATTTCTAAAGGTAGATATATACACGTGGGTTCAGCCTGCTGTATTTCTGGCTCAGCCTTGGCAGATTTTTGTCCGTTCATTACTCGACTTTTCTCGGCAGACTCCTTGTTCACATCTGTAATGATTACCCAGAGGGCCTTTGGTGGATTACAGAAAAGATATGATTTTTAAAATTTTGCTGTCAATCAAAGAACCATGGGGAATACAAGGATAAGTTCCTGGATGTAGAGAAGCCAACTGATTTCTGCCATGATCTTCCTGTGTTTACTCCAGCATCTTTTTCTGGTTTACTGAAAATATTGCTGAGACTGATAATGTCCTATCCATTATAATGGCAGAAACTAAACTTTAAACTGTTCCAAAATCAGTTACAATGGGGTCTTCTGCTGTACTAGACTCTCTTCTTTTCTTTTTTTTTTAAAAAAAGATTTATTTATTTATTTGAAAGGCAAGGTTACACACACACACACACACACACACGCACACACAGATCTTCTATCCACTGGTTTACAATGGCCAGAGCTGGGTCTATCAGAAACCAGGAACCAGGAGCTTCTTCTGGATCTCCTACATGCACGCAGGGCCTCAAACACTTGGGCCATCTTCTGCTGCTTTCTCTGCATTAACAGGGAGCTGGATCGGAAGTGGAGCAGCTGAGACTCCAGCCAGGACTCCAGTTTGGATCCCTATGAGATGCTGGTGCCACAGGTGGTGGCTTTACTCCCTGTGTCACAGTACTGGCCCCAACTTTATTCTCTTCAAAACTAACCTGTGAAAGATTGCCTTTGGTAATTTGTGTTGTGAGTGTTGTTGACCTCATCCTTTATACAGAGAGCGTAGTCAGGAATAGAGATGGTCTGTCCCGTCTTGGCAGTTATTAAAAAAACACAAAGGAGGGGCCGGCAGTGTGGAGTAGTGGGTGAAGCTGCTGCCTGCATTGCTGGCATCACATGTGGGTGCCAGTTTGAGTCCTGGCTGCTCCACTTCTGATCCAGCTCTCTGCCATGGCCTGGGAAAGCAGTACAAAATGGCCCAAGTCCTTGGGCCCCTGTGCATGCATGGGAGACCCGGAGGAGGCTCCTGGCTTCAGATTGGCGAGGCTCCGGCTGCTGAGGCCATTTGGGGAGTGAACCAGCAGATGGAGGATCTCTCTCTCTCTCTCTCTCTCTGTGCCTCTGATTCTCTGTAACTATGCCTTTCAAATAAATAAGTTAACTCTAAAAAAATGCACACAAAGGAACTAAAAGTTTTTCCCTTCTGATTATGTGTGAATCCAAGGTCCAGATTGCAATTATGATCCTGTTTCCCATGTAGTTTCTAGTTCTGAACTGTTACCCAATAAATGGCCATTAGGGGGCACAAGAATTGTAATAGTATGATATCCTCCAGAAAGATGCTGCTAAGATCTTTCCCAACTGGTTGAGTGAAATGGACATTTTTCTTAACATTTTTAGAAAAACTTTTAAACCACACCTAAAAATTTTGTGCGGGTGGATGAATGCAAACAAAGGAAGGGAAATAGGAAAAAGTACTAAGTGACTGTACTGATCCATGGTTCAAAATGAAGCCTATTCATTAGTCTGTTCAACAAATGTTTATTAAGCATATACATGCCAGGCACTGCAGCAAATATTGGGGATTCAGCAAGAGACACTCAATGGTGCCTCCCAAATGTTCAACTTGCATTTTCTTGCATTGCTTACTTAAGAGAATTGTGAATTCATCCATAGATTTCCTACAGGTGACACCAGAGTATTTCAGAGAAATTTTTGGCTAAAGCTTACAAGAGAATGATTTTTCTTAGTTATCAAATGAACTAACAAGTTCTTTTAAGAAGGTTATAAGATGAAAATGTGCTCTTTAGATGTATGAATTGAAAAAAAATTTCAACCAAATTCAATACTTTTCTTATTCAGGATACCATTAGGAAAAATTTGAGTTGATGGGGATAACATCAAATTTGAGTTTCTTTTATTTCATGTGAAGATTTGTCCAATTCTTAAAGAGTAGCAGACAACATATTAGGCAAACAAAAAGATTATGTTGTGGCCTAAGAACATCACATTCATTGACTGAGTCTCTTGTTCTCATATAAAATAATCTCAATGAATGGAGCCATCTAGGCATGGCTGAACCTTGTTCTCCTGACAACTTATCATTTCACATGTTCCCAGATCAAGGAAGTCTTAGCACATGACAAATGGCCATCTGGCCTGGCCTGATGGGGAAGGGTTGGGCCTGGGTGGATCCCAAGTATATGCTCATCTTTGCATGGATTTTCATGGGAAATATGGACACCCACAGTTCCTGAGCAGTGTTTCTTACTAATTCTCCCATTGGAAACTACGGATTTTTAAAAAACTTTTATTTAGTAAATATAAATTTCCGAAGTACAGTTTATGGGCCACAATGGCTTTCCTCCCCGATAACTTCCCTCCTACCCCCGCATCCCTCCCATCTTCTGCTCCTCTCCCATTCCATTCACATCAAGATTCATTTTCAATTATCTTTATATACAGAAGATTGATTCAGTATATACTAAGTAAAGATTTCATCAGTTTGCACCCACACAGAAACACAAAGTGTAAAATACTGTTTCAGTACTAGTTATAGCATTACTTCACATTGGACAACACGTTAAGGACAGATCCCACATGAGAAGTAAGTACACAGTGACTCCTGTTGTTGACTTAACAATTCGACACTCTTGTTTACGGGTTTACTTTCTTAAAAATAAGTAGGTAAAAAGGTAGGTTAGAGGCATGGCTTCAGGTACGACTCCTGGAATAATCAAATGTGAAGAGAGGGTGGAGTTCTGGATGGATATTGGGTGGGAACAGCATGCCACTGGTGGTGGGGGTGGGGGTAGGTGCAGGTCTTAGAGCCAAGGAAATGTTTTCAGAGGAACAGTCATGGAACGAAGATGAAACAATAGGTGTCTACTGTGGACACTCTCCCTTCATAGTATGGAATTAATTCTGATCTTTAGACTCAGGGTTATTTTAGTATGGAAAAAAAAATCTTCGACTTTTCCCCCTGATTCAATAAAAACAGCAAAAAACTTTTGTGAATGGATACTGCTCACATGAAGAAATCTTTGGAATCATCCCAGCCAGTGCATAATACAAAGAGCAAAATATCACTGATTCCAGTAAGTCTCTTAATGAGTTTTATTCCGCTTAAGTGACACTCAGCACAGTTACTGGCGAGTGCCATACTTTTCCTGACCCCACACGAGATCTCATTCCCAGCATTCTTAAGCTCTCTACTTTGACACCTGAGGGATAGTGACAACACAATAGGAGCTTCTTGCTAACTGCCCCATCCATATGAAGAAAGATTACCCCTACAGCAACACGTTTTGAAAGTCTCCCAACTTAGCACCTTTAAATTAGCAGCAGCAGACAGCAGATCCTGCATCTGGCAAGGAAAATGTTTTCAAGTATGAAATTGAATTCCTGCAGATGGAACAAGCCCTAAATATAAAACTTTGAGGGAGGCTGATTTGATTAAAGGAATTGGCTTTTACTTTGTTTTTATGAAAAAAAAAATCCATCCGTTAATTAACAATATGTGGAGGAGTTTTAAAACATTTAAATCTCACATTCAGAGTTAAGATGATTTAATTTATATCTCCAAAGATTAGAAATAGATTTTTCTTTTCAAAGAATGTTGTATAATATCGACTCACAGAAAAGTTTATTGAAGTTCGGTAACATCTCAAGTGAAGCACACAGCTCTGTGAATGTTTGCATTGTGTGTACTGTGGTATGACTGCTACCCTGATCAAAACATACAGCATATTTAGAACCACAGAAGACCTCCTCCTGTCCCTACACACTCCCTCAACTTCTGCCCCTACCTCATGGCCCTGCAAATGACTCTTATTCCAACTTTTGGGACTGATTTTCCAAAGATGGACTCACTTGGCATTTTTTTTTTCTGTCTTCTTTGCTTCAGTAGTTTTTCTCTGAGATCTGCTCATCTCGTTTCATGTGGCATCGTTTGCTTTCATTGTATGAACATACCACAGTTAAATTATCCATCCATTGTCTTTGGTGTGCATTCATTTCCCTCAGGTATGTCCATGGATGTGGAATTGCTGTTTCACGGGGTAGGCGGGTGTTTGGTTTTGCTGGATAATGTTACCAGTTATCCTACATGATTCACCAGTCATACTGCAGTGATACTTCAGAGTTCCAGTTGCTTCACATTTCTAAAAACTCTTGGTTATAACTGGTCTCATCAACTTCAGTAATCCTGGTAATTCTAGTAGTAGTTTATTGTGGCTTTACTTTATATTTTCCTAGACACCCTTATATTATGCTTATTTTAAAATGCTTGATAATTGTTGGTGGGGGTGAAGGAAAAAAATCCCTTAAAAATATGCTGTCATTGCTTACCTGTGACTTGATGTGAAACTATTTTTAAAGAAATAATATGAGAAATCAGTGTAACAACTTTTATTAGTAATCACGGGGCTCCTGGAATAAAGGAAGACAAAATACCGCAGAGTAATAGGCCCTTAGCCTGCACTGCATAGATTTTCCACAGGTAATGTTCTGTAAGTAGTTATTCATAATCCTAAATTATAAGATAGATGATGATATAATTCACTATGACAGAAAACTACATATTGAATATAATCTGACCAAGAGTATAAATTAAAGGCATTTAAAGCAATCAAAGAAAACTTCTGGCCATAATGAGATATCAGTATCAAACTTACATTCCTGGTATAAACAGTTTTAAAACTGGACAAAGTAGACCAAAAAACTCTGGTTTTGGACCACAGACAATGCAGATCTGTGATTCTTGAGAGAAAAGAAAAAAGATGGTTCACTCCCCAAATGGCTGAAATGCCCAGGGCTGGGCCAGGCTGAAGCCAAAAACCAGGAGCTTCTTCCAGGTCTCTCTCATGCGTGGCAGAGGCCCAAGTACTTGGACCATCTTCTGCCACTTTCTCAGGCGCATTAGCAGGGAGCTGGATCAGAAATGGAGCAGCCAGGCCTTGAACGGGTATCCATATGGGATGCCAGTATCACAGGCAGTGGCTTAACTGGCTATGCCACAACATCAGCCCCGAAAATGCTTTTTTATGTTTCTGTGACACCTACCTGCCACCTGTAGTGGTGATGTAGATGGGCAAACACAACATGGAGCAGGTACATGTAGACTGATAGTAGGAGCTGCAAAATCATAAAAATAGAATTACTATAAGGATCAGAATAAAAATGGGGATTGCAGAATTGTTTTTGTTATTGTCATAGTTGTTGGAAGGTAGAGGGGAGGACAGTGAACGCCAATACATAATGCCAGTAAATAAGTGGGCTTCTACTTCCTTTGCTGTTTTGGGGTCTCTGCCCACACCAGACACATTTTTCAAAATGTTCTGGCAGAATTGGAATGAGTTTGGCGAGCACAGGCTGGCGGTTGAAGCCAGTCTCCCTAATCCTGATGAGGCTGAATGATGTTGCCTTGCAGGGACAGGATGGCTGGGGGAAGTTGAATTAAATAAAGGAAGATGGAGGGAGGAAGAGCTCAAGCCACCACCTCAGTGGCTCTCTTTGCCTTGGGTCTGAAAGATCTCATCTCTCAGTCCCAGGGACAAGTGACAACTGGGCTGAACAGAAAAATCTCTCCTTCCCCTACAAGTCTGCTGTCCAAAGTCTCCCCTCCGGCTGCCAGGCTCCAGTTCCAGCTTCATCCTGAGCCCTCCAGGCTTTGGAACTCTGCCTTCTCATTGCTTATGTGCTGCTCATTTTGTTTGCGTTGCCAACGTGACTTCCCAAAGGCCTTAGAGGGAAGAGGCGTGTGGGGAGCCACTGAGAAGTTCGCTTTCACACTTGGGGAAATGAGTTTTTCTTCTCAATGGGTAAAGCCTCGAGACAAAAGGACCACGTTTGTTTGAAGCTTATAATTCATCTATCCGTCTTCTTGGTGAATTTGTGTTTCGAGTTTCCTCAGAACACAGAATAAAAGAACCCCCACATTGCCTTCAGATGGCACAAGCTAGGTCTGAAACCAGCGTCCCGCGATGCGTGTGCCCCACAGCTCTCTGCCGTTCCTGCTCTCCCTCAGTCCCCTGATTCATCCGTTGCTGCTCTTTCTTCCTAAGAACATTTTCAAGCTTTAATAAGACCTCTGCTTTTTTCTCTTCTTCCATATCAATGATAACTCTAAAAAGAAAAACACATTTTCCTGTTGTTGACACTGAAGTCCTTGGGACGCATGTGGGTGGGGTGAGGAGGAGATTGTTGAAAAGGCGAAGGTTCTGACTTGATTTGATATCTTCCCCACTCTGACGTCTTCTCACTGAATTCCCACCCATAGTCCTGCTCCTGTTTACAGATGCAGGTGGTCAATTTAGGCCCACAATTGAGATGTTTTATTAAAAAAAACTTCCTGAAAATCTCCATTGATCTTCCCAGCAAGTCTCTGGGGTATGAGCAATTTCTCCAGAGGCTGAAGATTTACCTCCATTTTTTCAGATGAGACACAAGGCCAGAAGAGGGTAGAATTACTGGAAGAGACTAGAATTACTGGAAGCAATTGCATAAAATCAGAAGACCCATGGCAAAGGAAGGCAAACCTATCTGAGGGAAGAGAAGAGGAAAAAATGGAGAGAAAATTAAACATGCAAACTTTCAAAGCTTTCTTTCCACTTGATCAAAATAAAAACTAGAATATGTCTTTATTATAACCAATATGGGGTAAATTGGACAGTTTCCTCCATTGCTGAGCATACATTTACCATATAACCCAGACTATTTACCCAAAAGGGAAATGAAGGCATACATCCCCATAAGGACTTGTATGTGAATGTTCACACAGCTTTCCTTGTAAGAGCCACAAATTGAAAACAGTCTAAATGTTCATCAGCAGGTGGGTGAATGCACAAATTGTGGTGTGTGCAGACAAGGAAATGCTACTCAGCCATAAAAATGTATTAATGCTGAATGAAAAAAGTCAATCAAAAAGAGAGAACAATAGCATGTGTATAAGGTGCAAAGTGATCTACACTAAAACAGTCAAAGAATACTGCAGATAAATTGCTGCTGGGAGTTGAGCTGTGGTTTGCAAAGGGGAAGAAGGAAGTTTGGGGATGATTATCTTGATTATCATGATTGTTTTATGGGTGTCGTCAAATTGTTCATTTTAAATAAATGCACACTGTTGTCAATTATATAAATGTACTTCAAAAAGTTCATGAAAATTGCATATTATGAAAAACTATGCATACATTTAAACATTTTGAATGTAAATATGTTCATTTCACTTCTATGAACTTTTTAAACTATTCTTATATTTCAACAAAACTGTAAAAAAATGCTTGTTTCCTTCTGTTCAAAATGAAAACAAGAATATGCCTCTGTGCTCAAGACCTCTGAGACAATTTAGAAGTTTGTAATAAATAAATAATGACATAGAATCTTTTCATTTGAGGGTTTAGCACTAGTTAGGAAGGCCAGTGAAAGTAGTTTTTTCACTCTTCAAGCTCTCCAAATACATAATTCTCTCATTGGATGGGATTGAGCTTGAGATAATGGCTTCATTTGCATCAGTTTCCTGTGGATGATGTTCTTACAGAAGAGGGGGTACCCTTCTGCTCCTACTATGGATAGTCCTGATTTGGCTCATGGAATAGGATCTGTCAGCACTCCTACTGCCCAGAAGGCCCAGGGAAAAGCTTCTGCCTATCTCCCTTCCACAGCAGCAAAATGATTTACCTGATGGTTGGAATTAACAGAGGAACTCTTTGCCTCTCTCTGACTTGCAGAGAATCAGGCTGTGTTCTCCAGTCCCTCTCTCCTTTTAGGAGGTGAATATGCTCAGGCTGGTCCCTTGTTCAGCTGGCCATGATGGGGCTTTAGGCACATCAAATGCTTGTGACTGACAGAGTTTCCTCTGCAGACAGGATTCTCCCTGTTGCATAATGGTCAGATCTAGATTTAAGCTGAGATGGAAAACCATCTTTCAGAGTTGAGTTTGAGCTCGTCTGTGAGGCACGTTCTGTAGTCCAGTGAGTAATATGTTGATATTATGGTGCAATTCCATCCTCCAAATTGGTTTGAATCCAGAGAGGGAGGAGATGTGATTAAGTAGATAATGAATCATATCAGGGTGGTAGTGGTGTTGAAATAACATTCTTCTTGGGAATGAAGAGTGAGCTGTTATATTCCCAACAGAAGGGAGAATCATCCTATAAATAACATTTAAAGGAAAGGAAAAAGCAGGTGAAATTTCTGTCATCTTACAAAGTTAAATAGAATTTCATCCCTTCTTCTGGCATTTTGAGATGACAAATTATATAAAGTATTACACCTTTAAAAGAATAAGTTCAAGAAAGATTAATCACCCTTTTCAGCTATGACTTTCAATGATGTTTGAGGGAATATTATTAAATTTGAATATGTGAAAGTTTTCTTTTTGCCATTTGGTTGCTAAAGTATCTTGTCTGATTTAGAAGAAGGACTTGAAGACCCAGCGGAAGCACCATTATATAACATTTAAATGATTAAGCCATTTATTAGATATATCTGACAAGAGGTTAATAACAAGAATGTATAAGGAACTCTAACAAATCAATAACAAGAAAACAAATAATTCAGTTAAAATGGATAGTAGATATAAGCAGAGATTTCTCAAAGGAAGCCATAAAAATGGCAACATGTTCATGAAAAAATGCTTAATGTTAGTTATCAGGGAAATGCAAATCAGATTCACAGCCAGATATCACCTCACTCCAATTAGAATGGCTATTATCAGAAAGACAAAAGATAGCAAGTGCTATGTGGAAAAGAAGAAGCCCTTGTACACTGTTGGTGGAAATGCAAATAGTACAGCTGTTGTTGAAAACGGAATGGAGATTCCTCAAAAGACTAAAAATGGAACTGTCATCTGATGCAGCAAGCCCATTACTGGGTCCATATCCAAGGGAAATGAAATCATTCTGCTGAAGTGGCCTCTGTACTCCCTTATTTATTGCAGCACCATTCACAGTAGCCAAAACATGGAACCAGCCTAAGTGCCCATCCACTGATGAACGGGTGAAGGAGACAAGGTACGCAGACACAATGGAATAGTGCCCAGGTAGAGAAAGGATGAAATGTTGCCACTTGCAACAACGTATTGGGAAATGAAGGTCATTATGCTCAGTGAAATAAGCTGAGCACAGAAAGACAACTACATATCAACTCACTCATATTTGGAGTCTAAAAATAGACGATCTCATAGAATTAAAAGTATAATTGTGGTTACCGGAAGCTGGTGGGGAGAATCTGGATAGAGAAAGATGAGTGATGGGAACAAAGTTAAAATTAGAAAGGAGCAAGAAGTTTTGGGGTTCTACGCATGGTGGTGATAGATAATGTTATCATACTGTTTATTTCTCTACTCACACAATCAGGCAGAAGATAAGAGGTTTTCCACAGTATAGAAACATTAAATGTTTTTAAGGTGAACACATGTGCTGTGTTCCCTCTGAGTATGGATCAAAGGGCATGCCCTTGACATATCTCACTCCCTTCAGGGCCTCAAGAACTGTGGACAAAAGAAGGAGGAGAACCCACTGTGGGATCACTTGTAAGACTTTTGTGTTTCTATGCATTACCTAACCCTCCAGCAGTAGTAATAGAGTGACAGCAACAGCAGCTACACAGTGCCAGGCAGAGTGTAAATTCTTTACATGCATGGTTTGATTTAAATCTCCGATCACATCAGTGGAAAACCTGAAACAAGTCGTTCGTTAGACTTTTTCTCCATTCCACTTACCCTACCTGTAAAGTCTTGTGATCACTCCCTCTAAACTTCGCAAAGTTTGTTTGTGTATGGATTTTCTTTCTCTTCTTTTTTTAAACATGTATTTTAAGGATGGCCCAAAGTATGTCATGTGTTTACAGAAAATAAGAAAGAAGTGAGAGGAGAGGGAGAAAGAGACAGAGACAGGAGAGAGATAGAGATACATAGAGAGACAGAGAGAAGACTTAAATTATACCTAAAGAAATCACCTGTGGTACTAAGAGCGAGCCAGAGCCATCAAGATGGCTCAACATACAGAGAATATAAGTAGATGGCCATGTGGAGTGACATACCCACCACTCTCCCATTGTTTCTCAGGCCTTGGTAACTCAGTTGAGGGACTGAGAGCCCACAGTATGGGATCAACCTGGGCATCTGTGAATCGCTACCACCATGTACGTGCTATAATGCTCTTGTATTCCTTGATCATGTGCCATGGAGCCCAGGACTGCCACAGGAGATGCCACCTTCCACCAGCCTCGCTGATTCTGTATTTCTCTCTCTTTTCCCTCCTATTTTTTTTCTTGTTCCCCTTTAACCATTTTTACTTTTAAACCAGCTAATCCACTACCTAGGTTAGTCTGAAAAAATGCAAGGGGCTTTTGAGACAGTGTCTCCTGTTGCAGTTGGACAGGAGGTGCCGTCAGAACAGTTCAGAATGCAAAATCCCTTGCCTCATTGACTTCTGGCTCATACTGAATTAGCCTTTAGGAAGATTGTCAGATGTATTTGAGAGTTTGCTGGATTGTCTCAAAAACACCAGAGTTGGGATAACAACCCCCATGAAGATATGAGGATACAGGGACTTGTCCAAACTCAAGAAGCTGGAGTCAGCGAAGATTTGAACTCAGCTGTGTCTGTGTCCAGAACCACACTCTTTAACCACTGCTTTAACCACGGCACATTGGTTGGTCTCCATTGGAAGTGATTCCCAGGGTCTTCTAGTCTTCTATGTACTGTGATTGTCTCAGATGTATCTGATAATTCAAGACTCTAGAAACTTTGCATTTTTTGGCCGGCGCCGTGGCTCAACAGGCTAATCCTCCGCCTTGCGGCGCTGGCACACCGGGTTCTAGTCCCGGTCGGGGCGCCGGATTCTGTCCCGGTTGCCCCTCTTCCAGGCCAGCCCTCTGCTGTGGCCCGGGAGTGCAGTGGAGGATGGCCCAAGTGCTTGGGCCCTGCACCCCATGGGAGACCAGGGAAAAGCACCTAGCACCTGGCTCCTGCCATCCGATGAGCGCAGTGCGCCGGCCGCAGCGCGCCATCCGCGGCAGCCATTGGAGGGTGAACCAACGGCAAAGGAAGACCTTTCTCTCTGTCTCTCTCTCTCACTGTCCACTCTGTCTGTCACAAAAAAAAAAAAAGAAAGAAACTTTGCATTTTTAATTTGTAGCATAACCGATGTATTGCTGCTCCTATGTTCATTTTCTTTTAGATCCCAGCCTCTGGTCTCTACTCATAGCAACAATTTGTATCCCAAACTCAGTAAGATTATAAAACGTTTTAGAACCTACTGCTGAACACAAGTATTACCTAATTCCTGGTCCAACCACCTTCTATAAATAGTATGCATAAAAGCATTCATAGCAAAAACACACCAACCTGCAATGGTATTTGTCACTTTGTATCATTCTCAAGATTCTGCCCACAAAAATAGACTTTATTAAACATTTTTTGTAACAGACCTAGGAAGTAGTTTACATAATAGATAACATTTCATTAAGAAATTCTTGTATACTTTTGACTTGTGAACACAAGGTTTCTTTGTTCTCTCTCCAGTAATTTGCTTTCTGCATCCCTGACATCTCTTATTATTTCATTTATGGAGCAATTTAGCTCTGTCCCTGCTTCCATGCCCAAGTTCTCATGCCTCAGCACACAGCCACTGATGATATTATCAGGTGGACTAAAACCTGCTGTTTCTTAGTCTACAGATTTTTGCTCCAACTGGACAAGCACATGCGTCTGTATTTATGAATATCTAATCATTTTAAAGACAGTGGGATATTATACATACTTAATGTAGAGGACAATAGGATTGTGAGGGCCGGTGAACTCCCATCTTCTTCAGTTGGAAGAGGGGAAGTTAGATTTTTCAGGAGATCTTGGCAAGGAACATGCCTTTGCTTCTATCATGGACATGTTTGTTGTTGGGGAGACTTCCTCACCTGCCAAGTGTAGATGTTGGAGAAAATCATTAACTTGGACGAGGCCATCATGGAGATGAATAGGACCAGAATTCATGTCCCAATTCCAGAAACCTGGAGGGAGGATTGAGATGTGGTGGGAGGTCAAGATCATCCCAGAAGAGGTCTCAAATTCGGATGAAAAAGCTTGCATTACATTTCCTTCCAAAATACTTTTTTAGGCAGCAAAGACTTTATATCCAAGGAGCTATAATTATGATAGAATGATGATAATGTGCACCGGAGTCGAAGAAGTCTACTATATAGGAATATTCTGATGTGTGTTGCTCTTTATCAACACTGCCTTCTCATTTGGAGAAGCATAGGGTATCTTTCATGAAGCTCTGCAGGATCATAAAACTTCCTAACACCATGCTGTCTGTTTCCACGGTCTCTCCTTAGCATCCCAGTACCTCGTCTTTTATCCTCTTTAGTCTAAGTGAATTACAGAAGAGTCTCAGTTCTATGGTTCTATGATGATGCAAAGTTTGGAGTTTGTGAAGGAGAAGCAACTACAGTGAAGGAAAACTCTAGTTTCCAGCCATTCTACATCCAAATATTGACCATTTTCTTCTGCTAGATACTGAGAATACTTGAATTGAGAGCTACAAGCAAGAATTAATTCTCTTCCTTCTGACCCAGGAGGAGAACCCAAAAATCTGTGTTTCTCACTGACTCCTGCAGCAAATTTTTAACTCAGATTAAAGGTTTATGATAACTGATAAAGAGGACAGTTATGGATGGAAGTTGACACAAGAGAATCTTGGGAAGTAGGAAAGGATGGTGTTGGTGTGTGGGCCAAGATGGAAAGGAGGTCCTTTAAGAATTGAGGAAGTCAACGAGCCAGCTGTTGGTGGTTCCTCCGGTACCTTCCTCCTTTTTTCTCCTGTCAAACTTAGTTCTGGGATGATGTACGCTTGGCTGCTGTGGCCTGAGACTCTCCCAGTCTTTTCCTCTTTCCCTCAGACTTGGAGCTGGTGAAGTGGGTGGTTCACAGATCTTTGAGACAATCAGTGCAGACGTATTTGCTTTAATATCTGTCCATTTGTCTCAGATACAGTATGAATGGCCTCACTTAAGTAGAGGCTGCACTCTTGTGTCCAGCTTATTATTTCCCACACCTGTGTGCAGTCTACACCTGCTCTGGAATCTCAGGGGGGCCTCCACCAAGCGTCTTATATTTCCATATGAGTTTTAACATAATGTTTTTCTAGATCTGAGAAGAATGTTACTGGTATTTTGGTTAGGATTGCACTGAATCTGTAAATTGCTTTAGTTAGTATGAACATTTTAATTATATTGATTTTTCCAATCCACAAACGTGGAAGTTTCTTTCATTTGTTTGTGTCTGCTTCTGTTTCTTTCTTTAATGTTTTGTAACTTTCATTGTAGAGAATTTTCACATGCTTGATTAAATTTATTCCATGGTATTTGATTTTTTTTCAAGATTTTTATTTATTGGAGAGGTAGACTTACAGAGAGTTCTTCCATCCACTGGTTCACTCCCCAAATGGCTGCAATGGCCAGAGGTGAACTGATCTGAAGCCAGGAGCCAGGAGCTTCTTCTACATGGGTGCAGGGGTCCAAGGGCTTGGGCCATCTTCCACTGCTTTCTCAGGCCATAGAAGAGAGCTGGATCACAAGTAGAGCAGCTGGGACTCAAACTGGTGCCCATATGGGATGCCGGCAGTGCAGGCGGCAGCTTTACCAACTATGCCACAGTACCAGCCCTCCCAATAGTCTTGGTAGAGTCTTCTAGTTTCCCTATATATGGGTTCATGTCATCTGCAAAGAGGGATAATTTGATTTCCTCCTTTTCAATTTGTGTCTGTCTGGTTTTTTTCCTTGCCTAATAGCTCTAAAACTTGCAGAACTATGTTTAATAGCAGTTCTGACAGTGGGCATCCTTTTCTGGTTCCGGATCTTAGTGGAAATACTTCCAGCTTTTCCCCATTGAATAGGACGCTGCCTGCAGGTTTATCACATATCGCCTTGACTGTGTTGAGGAATGTTCCTCAATGTTCTGTACCCAATTTTCTTAAGTTTTTCGTCATGAAAGGATGCTGTGTTTTATCAAATGCTTCCTTTGCATGTATTGAGATAATCATATGGTTTTTATTCTGCAACTTATTAATGTGCTATGTTCATTTTAAACTATGTCATTTTCACTTCAGTTAATAAGGGAGCCAAACTGCAACCATATCTTAATTTTCAAGTCCTATGCTTCTATCATATCAACCCTCCCCTCCCCTTGCCTTAAAGTCTAATAGGAGCTACAGACAATAAGCAGGGGCTTCTGAAAGTCACAGCAGGGGAGGACAGCCTGGGTCTGGCAGGAGGATCCTCTCTGGATCTTCTCATTACTGATGCTGCAGCAGATACATTCATAGCTGCACCCTACAAAGAAGTTAACTGTGCCACTGTGAGCAAACACCTGCCAGGCTGTATCGGGGTGGGGGTATCAGTTAGTTCTTAGACTAAGTTCATATCTTTGAGAATTGCCACAGCTGCTTGTATGAGGTGACAGAACCTGTAACAAAGAAGTAGAAAACTTTGTGAAAGTAGGCAGTTCATCCCAAATATGACCAAACTGGAACTGGTTATGTAGACAGGATGGACTTGGGAGAGACATTGTTGTTGGCAGTAGCAAGTATTTGTTGGCATTGTCTTTAATCCTCTGGCATATGAATATGCCCTTTCTCTGTTCTGAGGATATTGTTAACCCTCAGTTTCTCTGGCTGCAGTTGTGTAAACCAGAGTAAAATAGTCATCGATTAATGTCTTATTCCAATTGAACCCTCATAGTTCATGAAAGACATTCTTTGGCCGATCTTAGTATGGGTAAAAAGCTAACGAATCGATGGGAACTAGAAGAAGTATGATGGCATTAGTAGCTGGAATGCAGATGCATGTTTCTGTGATGGATTATACTTCGCTATGGTATGATACTTAAGTCACATCACTGTTGTAAGGAGTAAAGCTAGAATGTGTGAAGATCATTTTACTTTATTTTGACTGACAAATAACTATATGGGCTTCATTTTGATATTTTGATACATCTGTGCATTATGAAATGATCACATCAGACCAATTAACATACCCATCACCGCATTTCTTTGTGGTGAGAGCACTTAAGATCTTCTTTTAGCTGTTTTGAGGTATACAGTGCCTCATTGTTAAGTGCAATGGTGGTCTTATGTAACAGAGCACCTTCTATCTAACTGTAGCTTTTAACCCTTTGCCAACATCTCTCTTTTTCCCATCCTCTCTGGTAACCATCATTTTACTCTCTAACTGTATGAGTCTGACTTTTTTAGAGTCCACATATATGTAAGATCATAAGGGATTTGATTCTTTGTGCCTGGCTTATTCCATTTAGCATGCTGTCTTTTAGGTTCAACCATGTTGACAATGGCAGAATTTCCAGTGTTTCTCCAGGCTGAATAGTAATTCGTTGTATACATGTCTACCACACTTTAAAAAATACATTCATCTCTTGATGGGCACTTCAGATGTTTTCGTCTCTTGGCTATTGTGAATAATGCTGCAGTGGATGTGTGAGTGCCAGTTTCTCTTTGGCACACTGGTTTAAAATCTCTGGGTATGTACCCAGAAGCAGGATTGCTGAATCATATGGTAATTTTATTTTAGTTCTTCAAGGAACGTCCCTGCTGTTTTACAAAATGATTACACAAATTTATCATACCACCAGCAGTGTATGTGGGATCCCTTTTCTCCACATCTTTGCAAACATTTATTATCTTTCATTTTTAATAATATCGATTCTTGACATGTTTGAATTGATATATCGTTATGGTTTTCATTTGTGTTTCTCTGATGAGAGATGTTGAGCTATTTTTATATATTCATTAGCCACAAATATATGTTCTTTTGAGATATTCATATTCTTTGTCTATTTTTAACAAGGCTATGCATACATTTTCTTGCTGTTAAGTAGGGTGAATTCTTTGTATATTATGGATATTATCCCCTTGCCTGATATATCATTAGCAAATATTTTCTCCCAGTCTGTGAATTGTCTCTTCACTTCAGTGTTTGCTCTGTAGAAGCTTTTCAGTTTGATACAATTCCATTTTGTATTTTTACTTTCATTTCCTGTGTTTTGGTGTCATATCTAAGAAATCACTGCCGAACCCAATGACCTTTAGCTTTTCCCTTATGTTTTCATTTAGTGATTCTATAGTTTTAGGTCTTATATTTAATTCATTTTGGGTTGATTCTCACTAAAGGGATGACATAAGGGTCCATGTTTACTCTTTTGAGATGCAAGGGTGGTATTATGCAAATTAATAAAGTAAATTCATCATACCAACAGAATGAAGTCCAAAACAGATCTCAATAGGTTTAGAAAAACCTTTGACAAATTCTATAGCGTTTGATGATTAAAAATTCTCAACAAATTAAGTACAGAAGGCATGTTCCTCAGCACCACAGAGGCTATCCGTTTCAGGCCCACAGCTAGCATACTTAATGGTGAAAATCTGAAAGCTTCCCTCTAAGATCAGGAACAAGACAGGACAAAAATGCTTGCTTTGGCCATTTCTGTTCAACACAGTTCCAGAAGTCTCAGCTAGAGAAATTAGACCAGCAAGACAAAGTATAATCAAATATGAAAGGAATAGATGGAATTATCTGTTGTTGACATGAACTTAAATATATATAAAATCCAAAATATTCCACCAAAGTCTGTTAGAAATGGATAAACAAATTTCATAAAATTGCATGATATAAAATCAATGCACAAATATATAAAAATGTAAGTTGTATAGCATTCTATATACTAAGAATTAACCATCTGAAAAAGAAATTATGAAGAAAATAATATTTACAATAACTCCAAAATAGACACTTAGAAATAAATATAATCAATGATGTGGAAGATCTGCACACTAAAAAATAAAACATCAATGCAAGAAATTGAAGGTGACACAAATGGAAAGATATTTCATATTCATGGATTGAACAAATTAATAATGTTAAATATCCATACTACCTAAAGGAACCCACAAATTCAATGCAATCACTATCAAAAGTCTAATATTATTCTTCATGGAGATAGAAAAAAAAATTTTTTTTGACAGAGTGGATAGTGAGCGAGAGAGACAGAGAGAAAGGTCTTCCGTTGCCGTTGGTTCACCCTCCAATGGCCACCACGGCCAGCGCACCGCGCTGATCCGATGGCAGGAGCCAGGTGCTTCTCCTGGTCTCCCATGGGGTGCAGGGCCCAAAGATTTGGGCCATCCTCCACTGCACTCCCGGGCCACAGCAGAGGGCTGGCCTGGAAGAGGGGCAACCGGGACAGAATCTGGCGCCCCGACCGGGGCTAGGACCCGGTGCGCCGGCGCCGCAAGGCAGAGGATTGGCCTAGTGAGCCACAGCACCGGTCGAAAAAAAATCTTAAAATTTGCATGCACAGCGCAAGATTTTGAATAACCAAAGCAATCTTGACCAATAAGAACAAAGTTAAAATTATCATGCAGATGAATTTAAAAATACTTTACAAATCTATAATAATCACAAGAGCATGATACATTGACTGACAGTGGGATAGAGAGCCCAGAAAAATACATCTATAGTGAATTGATTTTTGAGAAAGTTGCCAAGAACACACAATGGAAAAAAGGACATTTATTTTTTAATAAGTGGCATTGGGGAAATTATGTATGCATGGGCAGAAGAATGCAAGGATTTTTTTTTTTTTAAATGTTCTTTTCTAATGTTATTGTCACTGATGTAATTGCAGTTGAGCCTCTTGGTAACTACGTGAGGTAGGAGTGTGCAAATGAGGAGAAAGCAGACTGATGTAAGGAGACATATATGCCACAAGCATGTGCAACTGCTGGTCCTATCTCTGTTGCTTAATGTTTCTAGACGAAGGCAAACGGTCTTTCTGCACCTAAGCAGAGCACCATCCACGTAACTGCACAGAGTAGTCCTGGGAGAGGAGGAGAAATTTTGGTAACTCTCTGAAGGTGATGCAGTGCTAAGTTCTGCAGGAGTCTTGGAGAAGAGCATTGCACACAGAAGGAGCAGCGCCAGCAAAGGCCTCAGCAGAAACACAGGTGGTGTGCTTGAAAAATGGTCAGGAGGCCAGTAGGGCAAAAGGAATTGAGAGAAAGGAAGAGTAGGTGGCAATTTTCATCAGCTCTTATCTTGGCTGTTGAGGAATAGGGTTTTCCTTGTTTGTTTCTGTTCTTTTTTTCTTTTTTCTTCGTACTATTTGGTGAATTCTCTCCGTAGCATAGGGTTACTCTTATGAGTATAAAATGAATTGAAAACTGACCTTTGTAAAAAAAAAAATAAGAATGGGAAAGGGAGAGGGAGGAGGAAGAGGCTGGGAGTATGGGTGGAAGGGAGGTAGTGGGGAAGAACCACCATGTTCCCAATGGATTTGTATATATTAAATGCATGAAGTTTGTATTCCTTAAATTAAAAAAAAAAACACTAAAAAAAATGTTATAGGGGCCTTAACGTTTTTGGTGTTACCTTGGGTAAGATGGCAGCCACTGGAAAATTTTGGGCAGAGAAGATGTGACACTAACATACTGGCCATTGTGTTAAGGTGTGGGCATGGATACAGAGGGATTAGTAAAGAGGCTGTTGCAAAAAATCCAAGCCAGTCTAGATGTCGTGGTCATGAGATGCAGTGACTAAAATGAAGACTTGGGCTTCATGTTGCTTACATTCTAGTTTGGAAATATGGACAAGAAAACAAAGAAGAGGTTGATATGTAGTGTGTCAAGTGATGTCCAGTCATATGTAGATAAGTAGATTTGAGATTTGAGTGATGGGGAGATGTCAGCCTCCAACTGAAATGGAATGGTGGCAGCAGATCAATGGCCTGATATGAAAATGGCCGGAAACAAAGATTAAAAAATCTTTCAAATGCAATAAAATTGGGGGAAGGAGAGAGAGAGGGAGAGAGGGAGAGAGCAGGAGAAGGGGAGAAGAAGAGAGAGGGAGAGAGGGAGGGAGGGAGGGAGAGAGAGAGAGAGAGAGGCTGACTTTGCAGCTGGATTTTCCTTTGAGCACTGGCCAAGGAGTCAGGTAAGATATTCCATTAGGGACCAGTATTGCAACACAGTGTGATAGCTGGAAGGTCCCAGCTGTTCCACTTCCAACCTAACTTCCTGCTCATGCACCTGGGAAGGCAGTGGAAGATAGCTCAAGTGGTTGGGCCCCTGTCACCCATATGGGAGACCCAGATGGAGTTCCAGGCTCCTGGCTTCAGCCTGGACCAGCACTGATTGTTACTGGCATTTGGAGAGTGAACCAGCAGATGGAAGAGTCTCTCTCTCTCTCTGCCTTTCAAACAAATAGATATTTATTTTTAAAAGGGCAGCAATTCATGTCACTTCAGTGAATCTATTTTGAAAAACAGATTCCATTAAAATATAGATTGCAAAATATAAATGCTATTCCTTTGGTCAGCACCCTTTCATAAGTACTCCTTTAACTCAACATAGAGCCAGTGTCTTCTCAGTGACCTACAGGCACTACCATTGGGCTCCCCGTGTTAACTCTCTATTTCCTGTTGTGAGTCCCCTTTGCTCACTCTGCTTCGATCACCCTGAAGTTTTTGCTGCTTCTCCAACATACCAAGCACGTGCCAGACTCAGGGCCTTTGCACCTGCTGAGATCTCTGCCTGAAATGTTCTTTTAGCTGTCAGCCTGACTGTTTCCTTGTCCTTTTTATGCTGACTCCTGCCCTGACACACCTTCTAAACAACACCACCACCCTAGAATTCCTTGCCTTCTCCTTCCCCATTTTATTTTCTTCTGTATAGCATTAGTCTCCATTGTCTTTACTGCACAACTATTTACTTCAGTTCCTTTCTATTTACTTTCCTCAAAACATAAGCTCTATTGGGAATTTCTTTTACATTTTGCTCACATTGTCTAGGATGGGAACTAGCGTTACAGGCCCTTCCTTTATAAATATTTGTTGAATAGGATGAGTCAATGGCTTACATGTTTCCAACACTGAAAAATGTCAACCAGATAGAGCTGCATTTGTTTCATACTGAAGGAAATGACAGAAGGTGACACTAAACTCTCCTTCTTAGGAAACTATATTAGGAAATAAGTGGAGAAGAGTCTGGCAAACCTCATCAATATTCCCTTACATTTTGAAGTTCAAGATCGAAGTTAGCAGTACTTTTGCTGCCATGGCTCGATCTTGCAGGGCCCAGAAGAAAAAAAGCATATAGTTTTGTGGAAATTTGGAGTCAAAACACAAGTCTATTATGTGCAAAAAAAATTGAAATCCCTGCATAGTAGGGGACTCCAAAATATTCATGGAAATGCATGCTTATAATGAAAAAATTATGCATGGACTTTGAAAATTTTTTGCACCAAATTAACTTATTTTTAAATTCCATTTGTCCACTTTTGAAGTACCCTTGTATGTGGTCAAGCTGTTTCTCCTAATTGGTTTCCAGATGGAAGCTTAATCTTGCTTCAATGTAAGGGGAAGACCTTATCATGGGCTGAAATAGTCTAGTGGGAAAAAGTCTCAGAAAAACAACACCAGGAGCCATTCGTACCTCTGTGTACAAGCCAAAAAAGTGAGGGGAATTTAAAAACTTTATTCAGAATCATCCAACAGTCCATGAATCTTGTGTGTTTCTTTTTCATTCATTTTTCTCCTATCTTGCCTGTTTACCTAGAAGTGGCCATCTTCTATTCTAAATTATAATTTCCTATTGGACTTGATATTTCACTAACACTATACTAAAGTTTCAGTAAACTTAAGTTGAATAAATAAATGAATCTGTGTGCATAGTACATGGTACATATGCTTATACCCAAGGCTGATGTTGCCAACACTTAACAATATAGGTGGCTTGGGCAAAAGCCATCCAGAAAGAATGACCCCCATGGATAACTAATATAGCTACACCACTTAAAGTGGTTGAAATCAGCTGTGGCACCAGTGCTGTGGCGTAGTGGGTAAAGCCACCACCTACACTGCCAGCACCCTAAATGGACGCCAGTTTGAGTTCAGGCTGCTCCACTTCCAATCCAGCTCTCTGCTATAGCCTGAGAAAGCAGTAGAAGATGGGCCAAATGCTTGGGCCCCTGCACCTACGTGAGAGACTGGAAGAAGCTCCTGGCTCCTGGTTTCAGATCGGTGCAGCTCCGGCCATTGCAACCAACTGGGGAGTGAACTATCGGATGGAAGACCTCTCTCTCTCTGCCTTTGCCTCTCCTTCTCTATCTGTGTAACTCTGACTTTCAAATAAATAAATGAATCTTAAAAAAAAAATCAGCTGCACATTTTTTTTCCCTCTTCTTATGCCTCTCTACAACTTATATTCAAACATCACAGTATGAGACACTTTACCAGTGACAATGTCCTTACCCTTTAATCATCACTTGTAAAAAATTTCCCAATGCATTCATTCACTTAGAGGAGGGTAACTGAGTCCCTTGTGGGGCTCTGCCTTTCTAGGCCACAGGCTTATTAGTGTTATGCTCACCTTTGAGTAGAAATTCCTCTTCACTAGATATTAACTTTTTAGGTTTAGTCCAAAGATACTCAAGGTCTAGGTCAATAAACCAATGTTAATTTGCTTGGACATCCATTTAAAAAATATTCATTTATTTATTCATTTGAAAGGTAGAGTTACAGAGTGAGAAGGAGAGGCATAGGTAGAGGCAGAAAGGTCTTCCATCCACTGATTCACTCCCCAGATGGCCGCAACAGCCGGAGCTGTGCTGATCTGAAGCCAGGAGCCAGGAGCTCCTTCTGGGTCTCCCACATGGGGGCAGGGGCCCAAGGACTTGGGCCATCTTCTACTGTTTTCCCAGGCCATAACAGGGAACTGGATCAGAAGTGGAACAGCCAGGACTCGAACCGGTGTCCGTGTGAGATGCCAGCACCAGGTGGCGGCTTCACCCACTATGCCACAGCGCTGGCCCCAATGGCCATCCCATTTGATGTTTCTATTATCTTGGCAAAACTAATTTCTTGAAAAATATAATTTACTGGTAAATTCTACTCTTATTATTCAAAGAGCTCTTATGAATACAAGTGTCTGCTTAATGATATAAAACTTCTTTTTCTTCAAGGTTAAACATCAAAATTTAATTAAAATGTTCAAAGCAAAAAAGTCAAATTCAAATCCCTTTGTGTAGTTGATGAAATGAATCAAAAGAGTACAGCGTTTTTAAAAATTCAACTATTCAATCTTTTTAAAAAATTATATTCCAAAAAATGTTAGCTAAAATGATATTTCACCTTTATTGAAGGCAGAATTTTCCAGTGAAGTTTTAATGATTTGCTTATCCATATTAAAGTAATATAATTGGCTAAAGGCAGTGCTCCATCTACAAAACTAGTGTCTGAACTGCTAATGAATATGCATCATCCCTTCATAGACCAAGACAAATAACTATTTGTGTCATTTGATTTAATATATGTCTCTCTCATCTCAGCATTCATTATGGAATGAATGCAAATATGTCAGGAAACAAATTATAGTTCAACTATAGGACTACAATTTTCAGCATTTATTCTGCTACAATCTAACACACAGCATCCATACTTCCATTCTTCTTTTCCACCTACATGAAGCTGTTTTATACACACTGCTATGAAAATCATTGAAGTTCATTTGAATACACACACACACACACACACACACAATGGAAGTGTCCTATATGTCTCCACAATTATAGTATTATACAAGTTGTCCACTGTGAATTATAAATCTAACTGTCTGGGTGTCTGTTCCTGCACTAAATTTCCAGCTCTCTTCTTTTCAAAGACATGAAGCATACTTAAAAATTACCTGTGCAGCTATGAGATATTATGTGCTATTGAAAAGTCCAAGATGGGGAACCATCAGTTTGAAAATCAGGGGGGCAGTTTTTGGGAGCATAATTTGTGATAGACAAGAAAAGAAAACTTAAACCACTGCCACGGTTTGTGAAACAAGGAGAGAAAGGGAAGAAGCTGCATCATATTCATGAACACATACTGGAGTACTTTAACCTAGTGCTCAGTAAAAGTTTGTCCATTTGACGGTTGAAGAAAACTTTTCTGAACTAGAAGTAAAAGCTGGTACATTCTGTATGTGAAGAATCAAAGGGCAGCAGACAGTTAGCCTAGCAGTGAGGGGCCACATTGCTAGCACTAGCAAAATGGGATTCAGTCACACTCTTGGTCTTTCCTCCACAATACACTTTTCTAGTGATTAGCATCCTAATTTTAGGATCTTTTGCATTCTGGAGAGGCTGAAAGCTTCCTTTTTAAACAATTCTTTCTTCAACTTCTCTTTCATTTTGCATTTTGTTAGAAGTAGCAAACAGAAAATAGTTCACACCTTTAGACAGCATTATATATGTAGTAGGAATTATCTGTGTTGGAGACTTAATAAGTACTCACTGAATAACTATGGGAGGGACTGCCACTATTCTTTATGACTGCATGCAAAGTGAAGCCTCTCCCGAATGTAACCATTACCATCTTTTACTATAATAGCATACCTAATTAAAATCACTCCCACCACTAGAATCCATGAACACACTGGAGCCTCAGAGAATAAGGGCCGGGTTTTGAATGTCAAACTCGACTGTGGAGTGTTGGAGACTCAAGCAGCTTTGCCACCTGTTCCATCCAGCATGATCACCATGGGTTAAGACCATGTGTGACCAGATAGCTTAGAATAAAAATTGCTTTGCAACAATTTTCAATGGCTGGTTTTACTTTCCTACACTTTCGGCAAGCATTGACTCACAAAACGCTCATGTAATGGAAAAGAGTTAATAAATTGATTTTTTTTAGTGGTTTCCTATTCTGTGCTTTGGCTCAGTAATAACAACCTGTACAGGGAATCCAAGAAGTCTGTGACACAGAGTGCATACTCAGTCATGCATCTGTTACCTTCTGTGTGCCATTAGAAATAGCATCTCAAGGTTAAGTAACAAGGCTGAAATGCCCAGCGTATCCCTGCCCCGGTTGTACAGTCATACTGCTGTACCCTTCTTTTTATTTTCATTGCTAGAAAATTAATGTGTGTATTGTCACTGTGACAATGATAAGAAAATTAATACTGTTGACCATTTTGCTCCAAGCCTAGTGGTTTATTGAACAAATTAGTTGCCAGGTGCAGCAAATAGTATTTTGAGGTACTAAGACTTCCATAATAGGGACAGCAACATCTAATAGCCTCAAAATCCAAGAGCTAAATGAGACTCCATTTGAGATCAGCCGAAACCACAATGAGAGTATTGTAATTTCAACAGAAAGACGAATTTAGCTTGATAAGTAACTTGGGGGCAATGGCTCAGAATTTGAAATCAAAACAGGTCCAGGAAATCTCAGAATCAGATTTACCCTAGCTGAAGTATACCAAATGGATTTTTCCCCTCTTTTTTTAAAGAACCAGGGAAATTATTTGTGTTTCCAGATTCCAAGGAATCCCCCTGGCCACTAAAGAGTAAAGGGGCAGGGAAATCAGTAAAGGGGCAATCAGGAAGAGGTGTTGGCATGGGATCATGTGTGAGAGGAGAACCAGATCAGAAGCTTGCGTGCCCCCGGAACCCACATGATTGGTAAGGTGAGCAGCCATGCTCAGACTGTAGACACAGGGCAAAAAGGTAGTGACAGGGGCCGGCGCTGTGGCGCAGTAGGTTAATCCTCCACTTTCGGCGCTGGCATCCCATATGGGTGCCAGTTCTAGTCCCGGCTGCTCCTCTTCCAATCCAGCTCTCTGGTGTGGCCTAGAAAAACAGTAGAAGATGGCCCAAGTCGTTGGGTCCCTGAACCCACATGGGAGACCAGGAAGAGGCTTCTGGCTGCTGGATTCAGCTCAGTGTAGCTCCGGCCATTGTGGCCATCTGGGGAGTGAACCAACGGAAGGAAGACCTTTCTCTCTGTCTCTCCCTCTCATTGTTTGTAACTCTACTTCTCAAATAAATAAATAAAAAATCTTAAAAAAAAAAAAAAAGGTAGTGACGAATAGACACCTAGTCTTAGGGAGATCGACACGAGCGACTTGGTAAAATTCTGTGTCCCTGAGCGTATCAGTGTCTGATGGGTCTCCATGTCAGTGAAGTGTGTTTCACAAGCTTTTGTCACCCAGAAACTCCGAGTGGCTCCTTTCTAATAAATGAGTCATGTTCAATATGTGTATAATGTATTCTTTTCTGTTATTTAGGTTGTGCTTATCCAATGCTTCAAATAATTTGAAGCACTAGAAAAGAGAATTGTGGTAACTACACTAGTCTATGAAAATAATTAACTATTTTCTCTCTTGCGTCCCTTTCTTTTTTAGAATAACTTCCGATTTATCTACCTTTCAGTGTAACACAGTTCTGCCCACACCCAAGTCCTTGGGTCACTCACTCTTTTTTCCAGAAGGCAAGTTCAGTTCCCTAAGTAGAGTTTCAGAGGTATCTGTTGTGACAATTGTCTAGACAGCTGAGTTATATCACTTCCAACAGGTCGCATTTAGGAGGAATGTTTGGAAATCCCTTTTGTGGTCATTCTTGGGGAAAGCAAGCCATCTGTGGTTGGGCTGCTGTAGATGTTGGGATTGCCTCTCATAGACTGCCTGTGGAGGCGGCAGTCACGTTGCCAGTTGCTGAGAATGCTGGCCGCTCCTGGTGTTCAGCTGTCCCCTCCTCTGGAGACTTGCTTTTGGCCAATGGGACCTCATTCTGAAAATGCCTGTAAAGTTACATCCTGGGAGTTAGGTCTTGTTCCTGGCCACCAACTGGCTGATACATGGTTAAACTCACTGTTGACACTGGGGGAGAAGGCTGAGCAGGAGGACATAGGAAATAGCAAAATGGCATGGTTTCTTCCCCAGAGCCATCCTGTATAACCTAACTAAATGACTCACCTGTGATCCCTCTGCTGCCACAAGGATAGACGTGTAACATCTGCACCCACCGCTCCCGCTGGTTGAGCGGGACATAGAATCTCAACGCTCAAAACTGAAAAGCCCTGACCAGGCTGTGAAAATCACTTCTAGGGGGGGAAAATAAGATCACTGACAACAAGAACTTGGGAGACAGCAGTGCAGGACCCAATCCTGTGAGGGAAGAGCAAGGACAGAGATTCAGGACTGTTCTCAGTCCAGTGGGGAAGCCAAATGAACACACACCAACCAACCAAGCAACCAACCCCAAACCCACCTCCATCTAAATAGAGACTGGTGAATAGTAGAAGCTGGGCAGGGTTGGGGCTCCAGAGGAACTTTGGACCCTGGAAACTACATCGGAGTTAGATTGCAGGAATAAGTTCCTGGTGTTATACTGCATAATGGGAGGCTGCAGCTCACAACAAATTTGTATCTATTTTATGGGCAAATAGAAGAAAGAAGCTCCACGCCTCCAGAGAGTCAGGTCACAGTCAGAAATGTTGATCTCCCTGCTTCAATCACTGTGCTTTGCCTACATGATTTGAGAACCACAGTGGGGGCCACGAGTATGTACACTTGTCATTAATGAAAATTCTAAAAAGCAATAATGAAGAAGAATCAAGAAGTGGCTGCAAACATGGCACTGGGAAGAATTGTAAATGTAGAACAAAAATTAGCTGCAGCTGGTAATAGGAACCCGGACATGAAACAATAACAATAAGAAGTAACAATAGCTTTTGTTGATCGAAGCACCTGCTAACGGTGAAGCCCAATGCCCGATTGCCTGCATTTATCCTCTATCTCCCATGCAGCGACTCTGTAAGGCTGGACAGAGGCCAGTGCTCGTCTCTTTTGCAATCACTTCTTGTTCCAGTATAGACTTCACTAGGAAAGAATCACATAGGATGGGCGGAAAATGAGAAACGGAAACTAAGGTATCACTTTCTCCTCCTCAGCACCCGCATGGTGTGTGGCTCATAACAGTCACTCGGTAAATATTTTCAGAGCGAATAGAATACTCATAGCTCAGATATGATAGTTTAATAGTGGATAACTTTGGATGGTAGGACCAAAAGCTACATTTTCCTTTTCCCAAAGTTTTCCACATTAAATTCATAACTTTATGAACTGGAAATTTATGAGTATATATAAAAATATTTTTAAAATTATGATCAAATTAACTCCTAAACAGAGGGTCTTTTTTTTTCTTGTATCATAAAGACTTCCTGTGTGTCAGTGTGTCCTTCACTTATTACTGTACACAAATTCCAGGTTGTGTAAATGTCCCTTGGCAATCTGCTCTTGGATGCAGCTACTGCATGCATAGAGTGCAATTGTGAAAGATGTGCTGAATCCCGGATTGAGGGCTGCTCCAGCTTCCCCTCGGGGGAACAGGCTGCTCTTTAAGGCTCCCCTTCTCCTACTCACTGAATAGGGAGCTTCTGCTTTCATTTGTGGCTCTGCAGATGTCTGCATAATTGCTTTAAAAAAGCACAATGAAGCTGTTTTCTTTGTTAAAATTATTTATTTTTATTTCAATGGCATAATGAAGGGAGGGAGGGAGAGAGAGCAAGAGCCATATATATATATATATATATATAGAGAGAGAGAGAGAGAGAGAGAGAGAGAGAGAGAGATTGATCTATCTGCTATTTGTTGACTCACTGTCCAAATGTCCCCAACAGCCAGGGCTTGGCCAGGCAGAAGTCAGGAATTGGGAACTCACTGCAGATCTCCCATGTAGGTGGCCTTGACTCAATTACGTAGGCCAGCATCTGCTGCCTTCCATGTCTGCATTTTCAGGACGCTGGAATTGGGAGCATGTGGCGTCTCAAACCCAGGCACTCGGATGTGAGATGCAGGTGTCCTAGGCAGTGTTGTAACTTCTGTGCCAAATGCCAGACCCATAGATGTCTTGAAGCAGAGTCTTAAACGTGTACCTTCCGCAATGTGTCTGTGTTTCAGCCAGCAGTGAACGAAGGAATTCCCAACAGACATAAAGACAGACAGATCCAAAGATTAGGGAGCTAAGATTCCTTCTTAGAGCAAAATATGCCTGGGTGTCATGGCTTGATTTTCTAGAATGATGTCCTCAAATTCTACTTTTAAAGTGGATAAGTGAAAATGACGGGAGGGAGGTAGAGGGGGAGGGAGGGAAGTATGATCTTAGAATTGTACCTATGAAATACATGAAATCTGTTTTTATATTAATAATAATTTTTACAAAGAGAAAATACTCGGGACTGTCACTTTCTGTTCCCCAGTGAACCACTCTGAGAAGCAATCGATTCTCTGCTGGGTGACCTTCACCCAGCAGCTGAGCGATGCTCCCATTTCACAGATGAAATAACAGTCTCCGGGAATGTCTGCCAAGAAGCACAGCCAGTTGAAATCAAGCATGCAGCCAGGGAGCAGGCTGTCTTCTCTTACCTCTGTGGTACCACGGAAGCGGGGAGTTGGGTCTGGCTTCTCTGGCACTTCACAGTCCAGAAGTCACTGCACGAGGCTCTCTCTCTTATGGGCTTTCTTACTCCCTGCCCACGTGCTTCCTGGAAGAGATCAGCATTCGGCCCACCTGTTGTGCCGCCCCCTCCCTGCGCCTCGTGGACGTTTCTCCTCTCTTCCGCCTGTAGGGGGTGGAGCTGCTCTCTCTTGAGGGTCGCAGCAAACAGGCTCCACCCATTGACCCCAGATGTAGTTTAAGGAGTCGCAAGCCAAGCCCTGGCTGGGTCGTCTCAGCGCGCGCTCAGGAGCAAAGCGTTGGCTTACACCTGCCGCTTACCTTGCCCTCAGCCCAGCTCTTTGGACAAGACACCGTTTTATTTTCCATTTTTCTACCCAGGGACGTGGTCCTGTCTCCTCTCTCTTTCTTCAGGTCCTGCTTCTGTGGTCTGCCAACCTCCCTTCTCCTCTGCGGCTGGGGTCCTCACTTGTGGGGTCTCCCAGTCTTCTTGGTAAAGGGTTTCTGCCTCTGAACTCGCGTGTTACTTGTATGTGTCAGATTATGCCACGTTAGCCCCGTTTCTGGAGCCTACACGTTTTAGCCAGTTTCATTTGGTTTTAGCTGCTAGAAGAAAGACAGGAACACCAGCTTCCTAGGCATTGTTGAGTTAAAGTTGGGTGGAGTGTGAAAGAAATACTGACATCTTTCAGATTTTTGGAGCTGTTGATCTTTCCATCCACCTGTGTCCCGTAGAGTTGTACACCTTCGTGGATGTGTGTGTGTGTGTGTGTGTGAGAGGACACTTACCTCTCTGGTTTTAAAAATATTTATTTACTTATTCGGAAATCACAGTTATAGAGAGCAGAGAGAGAGAGAGAGAGAGAGAGAGGTCTTCCACCTGCAGGTTCACTCCCCAATTGGCTGCAATGGCTGGAGCTGTGCTGATCTGAAGCTAGGAGCCAGGAGCTTCTTCCAGGTCTCCCACACGAATGCAGGCGCCCAAGCACTTGGGCCATCCTCCACTGCTTTCCCAGGCCATAGCAGAGAGCTGGATTGGAAGTGGAGCTGCTGGGACTGGAACCGGTGCCCATATGGGATGCACTGCAGGCAGCGGCTTGAGCCCTCATGTGTATCTCTTGATAACTGTTTTATTTGATTTTCACTGGCAACCCCTTAAAATGGAAACAACTCTAAAGAGGAAGCCAAGGCCTTAGGTCCTGCACTGTTGGCAGTCATCACCGTGCCCTGGGTGTGCGGATCCTCACAAGGACCACAGTCCTGGATGCCTGGAAGTGCACACAGCAGGGAGCAGCCGAGGCCCAGACCAGAGGGGCCAGCCCTTCTGTCTGCTTCAGGGGAAGCTTTGGCTCAGACGCGGCAGGAAGTCTCAAAGTGGGGCTGGAGCAATTTACAATTAGACAATCTCATTTGCATTTTCCTTACCAGCAGCTGTTTCGAGAAGGACTCAGTTAGGTGTGCTGGCTGGTGATCCTGAGCACAGGGTCTGCTTCTTACCTACAGAGCCGCTGGGCAGGGTGATGGCTAAGGGGAATGGGCATTTAGCCTAGCAGTTGTGGCACTGAGTAAGACACCATGGGCCCATATCAGAGCTGTTTGGTTCAATACCAAGTTCTGGCTCTTGACTACAGCTTCCTGCTGATGCAGACTCGGGGCGGGAGGGGGGGGGGGCAGCAGCGATGGCTCCAGTAATTGAGTTCCTGCCACACACATGGGAGACTTGAACTCGGCTCTTGGCTCCTGACTGCGACTCCCAGGTTCAGCCTGACCCAGCCCTGGCCATTGTGGGTATTGGAGGAGTGGAGCAGCAAATGGAAGACCTCTCTCTGTATGTCTCTCTCTATGCCTCTTGGTCTCTGAAATAAATAATAAATCAAATAAAAAGATAGAAATGGTTAAGGAAAAACACTCTGAACGTGGATAGTCCATCCTCTTCTTGGTGATAATATTTTATCTGTTCTCTTGGCTGTTTATATAGCAGTTACTGGGTTCTTTCACATGTTAACTGGGTGATCCTAGATTAAGCACTCAACCTCTCTAAGTTTTGGTTTTCTCATCTGTAAAATGGAAGAAGGATGTGCTCCTCCCAAGACTGTTGTGTAGACTCTGAGAGGAGGCTTTCAGTCTAAGGAAGCAGTGTAATGAAGCAAGGGATATCAATGAGTGTTGGTTCTCATTATGCTCTGAGAGTGACTCATGCAGATACGGTCTGGTCTGGGGCGCCAGAAGAGGCATCATGTCCTAGAGGAGACGTAAGAAAGCATGACACATTATTTCACATTGGATAATACATTAAGGACAGATCCCTATTACTAGTAATGAAACAGTATTTTTTCACTTTGTGTTTCTGTGTGGGTGCAAACTGATGAAATCTTTACATAGTATATATTAAATCGATCTTCTGTGTATAAAGATAATTGCAAATGATTAAAAAATCTTGGTGTTAAATTGGAAATTGCATAGATAATTAATCAACTCTTTAAAAAAAAATCATGTAGGATCTCTGTCCTTAATGTGCTGTACATTGTGAATTAATACTATAACTAGTACTCCAACAGTGTTTTCAGTTTGTGTCTCTATGTGAGGGCAAACTGTTGAAATCTTTACGTAATATGTACTAAACTGATCTTCTGTGTATAAAGAGAATTGAAAATGAATCTTGATGTGAACAGAAGGGGAGAGGGAGCGGGAGAGGGGAGGGTGGGGGGAGGGAGGGAAGTTGTGTGGGGGGGAGCCATTGTAATCCATAAGCTGTACTCCGGAAATTTATATTCTTTAAATAAAAGCTTTATATATATATAAAAAAAAAAAAGAAAGCATGACGCTACTGTTCTGTCCAGTTAGGGAGGTCATGTGGGGATCTTGAGGTTATTGCCAAGTTTAGATTTAGAGTCTTCCTTTTCCTTTGGTAAAAGAAAAAAGTAAAAACCCACCGTTATTAATAGATGCTTTCTCATTACTTTATTTTTTATTTTTTATTTATTTTTTAATTTTTTGACAGGCAGATTGGACAGTGAGAGAGAGAGAGAGAGAGAGAGAGAGAGAGAGAGAGAGAGAGAGAGAGAAGGTCTTCCTTTTGCCGTTGGTTCACCCTCCAATGGCCGCTGCGCTGTGGCCCGTGCACCTCGCTGATCTGATGGCAGGAGTCAGGTGCTTCTCCTGGTCTCCCATGCAGGTGCAGGGCCCAAGGACTTGGGCCATCCTCCACTGCACTCCCGGGCCACAGCAGAGAGCTGGCCTGGAAGAGGGGCAACCGGGACAGAATCTGGCGCCCCGACCGGGACTAGAACCCGGTGTGCCGGTGCCGCAAGGTGGAGGATTAGCCTATTGAGCCACAGCAGCAGCTCTCATTATTTTTAGTGTTCTTTCATGTGCTGGATTAGGGAAAAGGAAGGGAGGGGAGGAATTGGCAGCAGACTCCTACTGCTAGTGCTGGATTCTTAACGGTTGGACTACTGATATTTTGGGTCATACAGTGCCTTGTTATGGGAACTTTCCTGTGTTATGTAGACTATTTAGCAGCACTCTGGCCTCTGCTTACCCACCCTGCCTCCCCACCACCATCGTAACACTAAAACATGTCTCTAGAGATGGTCAAATGTCTTCTGGGGACAAAATCACCTCCCATTGAGAACCGCTGTTCTGGTGAGTTCATCTATTAATCGCATAGCACTTGGGATAAACCAGTCATGAATAGTCTCCCACGTCTGAGGACAGAAGAGAATATATAAACACAAGCAAGTGGCAACAAAAGCAAAGTCAGCCCAAGCCTTGGTCAGAATCTGAGATGGGTCATTTGGTATGATAACTGCTGGGTCTTTCCATTGTTTCTGTTAAGTTGGACCTAAGTTTCCCAGAATCCCTGTCCCTGGGTGGCTCCAGATAGGGTTGGATAAAAGAAATCTGCACCAAATTTTGGGGCCAGAGGTAAAGTAGCTGCCATTACTCTGGTGGAAGACACAGAGGGGGCTGCATCTGAGGTCCCCAACTTGACCATGGAATTGCCGGGGTGGTGGCCTTACAGGGACAACAGCTGTCTCTCATGGCAGTCCCGCTTGGTAGAACTGGGTGTGCTGCTCTTGTCAGATTTCCCTGGAAGCTGTGTCCTATTGACTGAACAGTGCTATGAGAAGTCCAGTTAGGATTTGTTGTCTGACCTTAGCACCCCAACCCCTTCCCAATTTCACTTCTCCAACTCCACTCACAACTCCTTCCCTTCCCTTCCCTTCCCTTCCCTTCCCTTCCCTTCCCTTCCCTTCCCTTCCCTTCCCTTCCCTTCCCCTCCCCTCCCCTCCCCTCCCCTCCCCTCCCCTCCCCTCCCCTCCCCTCCCCTCCCCTCCCTTCCCCTCCCTTCCCCTCCCTTCACCTCCCTTCCCCTCCCTTCCCTTCCCTTCCCTTCCCTTCCCTTCCCTTCCCTTCCCTTCCCTTCCCTTCCCTTCCCTTCCCTTCCCCTCCCCTCCCCTCCCCTCCCCTCCCCTCCCCTCCCCTCCCCTCCCCTCCCCTCCCCTCCCTTCCCCTCCTTTCCCCTCCCTTCCCCTCCCTTCCCCTCCCTTCCCCTCCCCTCCCTTCCCTTCCCTTCCCTTCCCTTCCCTTCCCTTCCCTTCCCTTCCCTTCCCTTCCCTTCGCTTCGCTTCGCTTCGCTTTGCTTTTTTTTCTTTTAACAGGCAGAGTGGACAGTGAGAGAGAGACAGAGAGAAAGGTCTTCCTTTTTCCGTTGGTTCACCCCCCAAGTGGCTGCTACGCCCGGTGCTTTGTGGCCGGCACACTTCACTGATCCGAAGCCAGGAGCCAGGTGCTTCTCCTGGTCTCCCATAGGGTGCAGGGCCCAAGGACCTGGGCCATCCTCCACTGCACTCCCAGGCCACAGCAGAGAGCTGGACTGGAAGAGGGGCAACCAGGACAGAATCCAGCGCCCCAACCGGGACTAGAACCCAGGGTGCTGGCACCACAGGTGAGGATTAGCCTAGTGAGCCGCGGCACTGGCCAGCAGTATGCCATTTCTATAGTCAATCCAATCCCTTATTCTAGAACGCTCACTGGAGCTGAGTAGCTGAACTTTGATAACATCGCTCCATGTCTTAGCCTTCCCCAGGACAAGAATTTGATGTCACTGTTGTCTTAGCCATTGTTAGTCATGCTCATTGCAAAGGAAGATACTAGGGACATGAACCATCAATCACAACAGAGGCTGAGAGAAACAGAGCAAAGAGTCAGCTTCCTTCCTAATTCAATAGATACTAATACATTTATCTCAGCTAGAAGAGCATGCCTGTTTCAAGAACTCAATTTGTTTTGCCTGCACTGGAGCATTGTAGACCAGAAGAAAATGAACTCTCTCTAAGGCTGAAAGAGTTAAGACTTGCCCGTGCACAGCCCAGCATGAGGACAGCGGTGGTAGTCATCTTGGCAGAGCAGGGCCCACCACACCCTGATCAGCAGCGGGTGAACCCTGGGGTAGGCATTTGGTGCAGCAGTTAAGACACTGCTTGGGAAACCCACATCCCATACCTGAGAGCCTGAGTTCAAGTCCTGGCTCCTCTCTCAGTTCCCACTTTCTGCTGATGCACCGTGTGTGGGGGAGGCAGCGGGAGTGGCTCAAATATTCCAGGCACTGCTAGTCATGTGGGAGACTCAGATGTACTTCTGGCCTCTTAGCTTCTGCCAGGCCCAGGCCTAGCTCTCGGGGCTATTTGGGGGAGAGAACCAGTGGTGGAAGATCTTTCTCTGTGTCACTTGTCTCTGTCTTTTAAATGAAATGAAAATCTAAAAAAAATCCCAATCAGAAAAAAGAAATGCATGATAACACAGCAAACGTCGCCTTCTCTATGTTTTAGCTTAGGGGTCCCAGAAACAGGTGCAGAGTTGAGGACTTGAGGAGAGTTATCCAAGGAGATACTAAGAGTGGAGTGGGGATGTGAGGCAGGAGTGGCAACCAATACGGGCTTTATAATTTAGCGAGTGAGTTCCGCGGATAACTCGAGCTCAGTCATCCTGGGCAGCTCTGGGGATCAGTGTGAAAGGCAGTCAGCGTGGGTTGGATGACCCTCGGGAAGGAAAGGCGCTATGTCAACTTCTGACATTCACTTCTAACCTACTCTGCTTCAGCTGCCAGAGATGCGTGTACCAGCAGCTGGACGTTGGCCAATGTGCACTGTTACGGAGAAGTCCAAGGGCACAGGGGTACCAGCAGCATCTAGCACTCTGTGCAGCCCTAGGGGTGTGCATGTGGCTCAATGCTCAGACAGCAATCAGAGCTTAGGAGAAGAGTACTGCAGAATAAAAAAGCACCTGCCCTGTGTCTTGTCTCCAGTCTCTCAGGAAGTCATTGACAGCACTGCCTTTGGATCTTCAGTCTCAGCGCCTGTTCTCCACTCATGCTCCCTGGAGTTGAGAGCAATGCAGTGTGCATATTAGAAATTTGTTTTCTTGGTGTGTTTAGTTTCTATTCTTCCTCGCTTTACTTCATCTTCAGACGTGGTCATTTCTCTCTCTCTTCTTCTCCTGGTCAGAAACATGCCATTGAATCAGGAAAAAGATTAGATGGAGGTCGTTACTGGGAATGTCATGAAATAAAACATAATTGGTAGTGCCCGTTGGGTATAGATTTTAGCCTGCTAGGGAAACTGAATATATACTCTTCTGAAACACAGAAGGACCTTCCTCAGCCTGTATTTGGATATAGGAAACACCATGAAAAACTGCCCCTCTAATCCTGTTCCCCGTAACGTGAGCTGGCTGCCTGGTAGGACAAAAGAAGAGAAGACAGGAATACCACTGCACACCTGCAGGAGGAGCCTTTCTCCTGGGAGGGTCTTTCAAGAGAAAAAGATGAGGACTGGCTCTTGCGAAGCCCTGGATGGAGGAAGGTCAAGGGTCTGTGTGTTCAGTCTTCTTCTGTAAAAGAGGAATGTTGTAGGGATCCCGGGGGAAAGCTCAGAACAAAATGCACTAAGACTACAGTGCCACCTGTCACGGAACTCAAGGAAGAGAGAGTACGGGAGAGGCTATCGGAGGAGCAAAAGGAGGAAGAAGGGGGGAAAAGAAGGGCAAGGTGGATCTCAATTCTTCCTGCTTCCCCTCTTGATAGATCAATGCCCTCTTGATTCACAGGTGTCATCCTTAAAACTCAGGGAGACGTTAAGTGACCTTGAAGCCTATACTTGTTTCCATTTAGCAACTGAAGGCAAACTTAGCACTCAGTGGGCAGATGGGCAGGATGTAGCTCCCTGCAGAAGGAGGAGAATCCAGTAACTGTGGCAACCCTAGAGACACCACCACCTGTTTATTCATCCCCATTATCCATAGCTGAGTAACATATGGCATTTGGGAAGTTACTGTAGGTTACACCTGTGCGTGCCACTTAATCGTCAGGATATCATTTCTTTTCCTTGGTAGCACGGTAGAATTACTAGGGAGCTTGTAAACATTTGAACTCCCGGATCTGTCCTGGTTCAGAGTCTCTCGGGTTGGCATACAGCATCATACAGATTTTTTTAAATATTCTTTTTATTTTAAAGATTTATTTACTTATTTGAAAGGCAGGGTTATAGAGAGGAAGAGGCAGAAAGAGAGTGGTTTTGCATCCGCTGGTTCGCTCCCCAAATGGCTGCAACGGCCAGAGCTGGGCTGATCCAAAGCCAGGAGCCAGGAGCTTCTTCTGGGTCTCTCACATGGGTGCAGGGGCCCAAGGACTTGGGCCATCTTCCACTGCTTTGCCAGGCCATAGCAGAGAGCTGGATCGGAAGCAGAGCAGCCGGGTCTTGAACCGGCATACATTTGGGATGCCAGCACCGCAGGCAGCAGTTTTATCCTCTACGCCACAGCGCTGGCCTCAGTTTTAAAAACTTCCCGAGTGACTGCAATAAGCAGCCAGGATTAAGAACAGTTGCTTAGAAGCGTGATTCCCAAGTTGAGAGGTATAAAATGCCTTCGAAGGTTGAAAAAGCACATTTCTGGGTTTTGGTCTCTTAATGTATGATTCTACAACTGGGACGGAAACCACCAATCTGCATTTCTAACAAGTCCCAAGTGAGCTGCTGCTGCTTATCTGGGGACTTCATCTTGAAGTGTGGACCAATTTTGAAGAGGGCATTATAATTATTCCCATTTTGCATATGAGTAAACTGAGGCTTGATGCGCCAGCCAGAACTTGCACTCAGGTCTATGGTCCATTCCCTTCGAACCTGTGCTCTATTTGCTGCATCTTGTAATGCAAGTTGATCACGCCTGACTTCACCAAATGTTCTGAGAAGCGGCTCCAGCTGGTTTCCAACGCGGTGTGAAAGTCTGGCTCGTGGGCTGCATGAGGTCGGTTCCAAACTCTTGCCTGCTGGCAGAAGAAAGATGCATTAGAGTTTCTGGAGGTAATTTAGCTTCCTTAATCAAGGCAGCAATAATTGCTCCAATCTTCTTAATGAAAGACCACTGACGCAGACAAAAAACACTTCGTCCAAGACAACTTCGAGGGCTCTTCACCAGGGCCTGTGCTCAGAGCGTGAAAATTCTTCCTGAATGGATGCAGTTTCTGTTTTGACTGCCTAAGTCGCTAAGAAGTTCCGGAGAAGGTAGAATTCCTCTCCCGGGAGACAGGTGAGCCAGATCTCAGATGTCCTGATGAAGGGGGACTTTGGCCTTTGGCGAGTTCAGGGACAGCCTCTCAGGTTTGATTGTAGTTCTTTGGAAAAATTAGAAGTTAAAATCAAAGGATACCATCGTATTTTTATCTGTCCACTTAAAAAATTGAATTTTACCAAGAAATTAAAGGCAAAGGGCTCTGTAAACAAGTGAATTACGAGTTTAATTTCCTCCAGCATGTAAAAAAAAAATGGAGATGGGGGTGAATTTGGAGACCCTTTTAGCTTTAGTTAAGTTTTCATTTAACTTCTAAGATGCATTGAGGGCCTCCGTGATTCTTGGATGTCTCCAGTTTTCTCCATCGTACCTGATGTTTTTATTTAGAAGGGAGTAGGGTGTGGAGCTGAGACTAAACAGGCAAGGTTAGGCCCGGGCTGAACTTAGCCCTTCCATTTCTCCTGCTCAAGGTTCTTTTTCTGACAGTCAAACAACCAACAAGCTGAGGGCAAACACAGGAAACTGTTATGGCAGATTCTCCAAAGCACAACCGGAAGTGCATTGCCAGCCACGGTGGCCCACTGGGCACATGCAGGAGCTCTGAGTTTGCCACTGGTATGATCATCATTTCCTGTCTCCTCCTTTTCATCAACACCTCTCTGTCCAGTCTCCTGTGGGCTACTTTCATTGAAAAGGCACGCAATCAAAATCTTAAAATTCTGATCTCTGGGGTTTAGGAAGTGTCTTAATGCAATTGTGCAGAAATAGACAGATGGTTCTCCTCAAATAGATGAAAATGCACAGAAGGTTTGGTTATTCTTGAACCCTTTTTGGTCCAGAGAAAGACCCACTTAGCAACTCTTTAAAGCAAAAGGCAGTAGCCTGCACAAAAATAAGAAAGGGGACATGGATCATCCTTTGAGGTGAGGTAATAACTGGCACATCCAGAGACAGGCTTTTGCCTAGTGGAGGTTGTTTTGCTATAAGGAATAAAAGAATAATTTGGAAATAAAAGTTCATTTCACAAAGGTGGCAACCTGTAAGTAGACATCATTATGACATTATTGTGATATACAGGAGTTAGATTATTAAAGTATATTCCAAGACAACATCTTCCAGTTAAGCTACAACTCCTTTGCTTTAATAACCATATGAAGTTATGATTGCAATGCAATATTCACAAGCAAAAAATAACTTGAGCAAAATAATGCAAGCGTAGTTTACAGTATAGAGATAGTAGATTAAATATATGACTTTGCCTACAAATTCCTAAAGATAGATGATGGGTGGAAGCTGGGTGATGTGTCTGGTCCTAGCGCCATTTTCATGGTCTAGCAGGTCTTCATTCAAAAGTAGTTTTCCTGGACCAGATTGGAATCCTCTTGTTCCTTCTCCAGACAGGTACCAATGCGTCCTTACCAGTCAGAGCACTGTGCTGGAAAGGAAACTGTCTAGCATGCCTGAGACCAAGGTGCCTTGGAGTGGTTGACTTTATTCCTTTCTGGTTGTGGGTGATGAGTATACGGAGGGGGCTGAAGCTTGGGGATATTGATGGAATTCCTGAAGGATATAACGGGGGTGGGGAATTCTAGACCAGCCATGGAAGGATGACTCCTGGTTTGTTATTGTTAATGTCTGGAAGCTCTGTGCCCTCCACCCACGCCCTGATGTGAGCTGTGTGACTAACTGTGATTCTAGATTCTTCTTCACATCTTTAAAATGAGAGAAAAAGCTCCTTAGCCTGGCCGTGGATCCAGTTTGGGCATTGATAGAGTGGTATGTTACTGGGAATATAGGAAAGGCTGTGTTCTAGAAATCACTCGACCCCTGAAACCCCAACTAAGGGTTTAATGGAATAAAATTCACCTGACTGCTTTCACTTCCAGCTTTTTATGACAGACTCACTTCCATGCTTTATAACCGGATGTCTTCCGGTCCTTCCATACACTTTAGGATGCAAGAATTCTGCTAATTTGCATATTTTTGTTTGTCTTTAAATGGTTTCCTGTAGGTGTTATTTACCATGTGAGAAAAGTGAAAACCATCTGGCAGACAGATCTTTTTTTCTCTAGTTAATTTTGAATTCTCAATTTTCATTTTTGAAAGTTAGGCTACAATTTGCATACAGCAAAATGCATATATATTAAGTGTGCAATTTGATAAGTTTTTCTTATTTTAAAGAATTATTATTTGAAAGTCAGAGTTACACAGAGAAGGAGAGGTGAGAAGAGAGAGAGAGAGAGAGAGAGAGAGGTCTTCCATTCGTTGGTTCACTCCCCAATTGGCCACAATGGCTGAAGCTGTGCCAATACAAAGCCAGGAGCCAGCAGCCTCTTCTGGGTCTCCCACGTGGGTGCAGGGGCCCAAGGGCTTGGGCCATCTTCCACTGCTTTCCCAGGCTATAGCAGAGAGTTGGATCAGAAGTGGAGCAGCCAGGATATGAACCAGTGTCCATATGGGATGCTGGCACTGCAGGCGGCCCCTTCACCTGCTACGCCACAGTGCTGGCCCCACTTTGATGAGTTTTGACGTGTTTATCCCCTTGTCAGCTTGGCCAGTTCCCTCTCATGCCCCTCCTACTCAACTCCTACAACATCCCTTAATTTGTTCTTGAACTTTAGAGAAGTGGGGGCTCTTTTGTGTCTTGCTGCTTTTCATGTAACCTGACATTGCTCAGGTTTATCCTTATTTCTTCCTATTCCTTTGTATAGCAGAGTAGTACTCCACTGAATTTTTGTCCTTTTGAGTATAAGTACTTGGTTTTTCCTGGAGTAGATATCTAGGCGTGGAACTGTTGTATCCCAAGGAAGTCACTTTGTGTTCTACAGGAAAGATGGATGTTAATGTCAGTGATATAACAATTGTGGACACAGAAAGATAATAAACATGGCAAAATTTTGAGTTTTGATACAGAACTACATGGGAAGTTTGTCACAACTGAAAATGTAATTTCAAGAATTTTTGAATATGTCTGAATTAGGTGGTTGGTTTCTAGAAAGGTAAACTGAATATTGGGTGTTATTGAACTGTTTTGCATGAAATGTAAACTGGAAATATGTCATGGCATTTCCTGTTGCTGGACAGAATTCTCTAAAGAGGGATTTTATTGGATAATTGGTTTCATTTGATGATTATGATGGACTCCTCCAGCCAGTGGTTATGCCCAAGCATATCTTAATGACACAAAAGACACAGAATTTTGTTAATAAATTTTTAAAAATATTTTTATTTTCTATTTTTGACAGGCAGAGTGGACAGTGAGAGAGAGAGAGAGAAAGGTCTTCCTTTGCCGTTGGGTTCACTCCCCAATGGCCGCTGTAGCTGGCACACTGCGCTGATCCAATGGCAGGAGCCAGGTGCTTCTCCTGGTCTCCCATGTGGGTGCAGGGCCCAAGGACTTGGGCCATCCTCCACTGCACTCCCGGGCCACAGCAGAGAGCTGGACTGGAAGAGTCCAGCAACCGGGACAGAATCTGGCACCCCGACCGGGACTAGAACCTGGTGTGCCGGCACCGCAGGCAGAGGATTAGCCTATTGAGCCATGGCGCCGGCTTGTTAATAAATTTGATCAGCAAGAGGCACAAAGTTTAACAAGAGCTCAGTGGCTGCTGTGAGATCCAGCTCTTGCTTCCTCACTAGGTGACCAGTTGTCCCTGTTTGCCTGGGACTGAGGAAGGTCCTGGGACATAGGACTTCCCATTTTATAATGGCGACTGCCCTGGGTAAAGCGGGGTGAGCTGGTCACCGTATTCCTCACATTCCGGGCTCCGAGGGAGTGTTTGTCACAGAAGGAACTTGCAGAGGAGACAGCTCCTCCAGGGTAGCTCACTGCTCAGCCCTCACCCCACACCAGGGACCACCCAGGCGGCTGCAGTGCCCCCTACCGCCAATCCCCGGCTGGCAGTTTTCCCTCTGCTTTCACAGTGTCTTTGCTGCTTTCAAGACCTGTCCCAGATAGAATATTGTTCAGCCAGCAAGGAAGGAGAGATGGAAGGGATTTGTTGTACGTCTTTCTCTCTCTCACTCTCTGAGGCTTTACAGTGTTGGTCTTCCCAGCTCCCGTGTGTGTCTTGGGAATAGCAGGTTGCTGTAAGTGGTCCAGGCAGTCTCCAGCCCCGCTGGTGTCAATAGCACTTCTGGTTGCCCAGTCTCTAGCAAGTTTAACAGTGCTAGGATCGTGCTGGGCCTTGGATTTGCACCTCAGATGTCTTCAAAGCTTCTTTAAGAATGAGCCTTAGGAAAAAAATAAATCCAGCTACTGGTGGATGTCAGTTTCTGTTCTGAATGTATTTCAAGAGGAATTTCTGGTTGACTTCAGCAGAGGTTTTAAGTCATCACCCATGGCAGGTGCTTCTATTAAACCCCTCCATGGCTGCTTACACTCACCATGTTAGTGCACAGGCGGCCTGCTTCCAATGGGAAACACCTGCCTCTCTTTGCGGAGAGATTTTTGTGGTCACCAGAAACCACGTCGTTCACCTGCGTGAGGTGAAGCGTGGCACTGTGAGCTGAACACCCTCAGGAGCAGCCCTCAGCCCATGACGAACAGGAACTGATGCAAACGCACTGTGCCCTTCAGTACAGTGAATCTGAGGTCTGCCTTCCATACTGGCTCAGGTTTTACCAGTGGGCTTAGGCTTCTGCAGCTCATACTGGTAACCTCCTTCAAGGTGCATCTTTGCTTTGTCCTCCCTTCCTCACGTCTGCAGTTCCCAATAGGGTTCTCTTCACCTCCAAAGCAAACCACCTGCATCCCACGTTTGACTCTGCTGCTGGGAAACCCCGAGCTAAAACTCCCCCACGTAGAAATGCAAAGCAGGTTCTTGTCACACAGATCACGCTGTTGCCTCCTGAGAACTTTTTTGCCAGCGAAGATTATTGAGCATTTGCTTGTTTCTCTTCTGTCCCCCTGCAAGACTGATGTCCGAGTGTTGAGTCTGTGTCCATGTTCCTCAAAGCTGTCTTCTCAGAATGCTCGCTCAGCTCTGCATAATCAGGGGCTCAATGAGTGGTTGTTAAGTGGGTGAATGAACCAGTGAATTCTGAGGAAGTTGATCCAGAGCTAACAGATCTGCAATCAGTTTACCAAATTGTTTTCATGTGTGAACATGTGTGCTCACACACATACACATGCACACGTGTGTCCATTAAGCTTAGCTTTTATGCAAGAATATCCTCTAGTGAAATCTGGAATCTTGGGCTGGCTGATATCCAAGCCTATTCTCTAAACACTATGTTGACTTTTTTTTTTTTTCATTTGAAAACAAAGTTATTTCTGTATATTATTCCTATCACAGAGGTTTATTGGGAACATTACTGTGTGTGATATGGTTTTGACAAGCACAAACATTCCTACCTCTTGCAGATCCTGTTTATATCCACGTATGTGGACAAAGAACACAACTGATGTTTTTTTCAAATTGAATTTATTTATTTGAGAGGTAGAATTACAGACACAAAGAGGTCTTCCATATACTGGTTTATTCCCCAAATGGATGCAATGGCTGGAGCTGGGCCAATCTGAAGCCAAGAGACAGCAGTTTCCTCCTAATGTCCCACACGGGCACAGGGGCCATCTTCCATTTCTTTCCCAGGTCATTATCAGGGAGTTGGATAGGAAGTGGAGCAGCTGGGGCTTGAACAGGCGCCCATATAGGATGCCAGCACCACAGACGGAGACTTAGCCTACTGCACCACAGTGCTATCCCCATGACTGGTGTCTTTGACCTCTGTCTTTGACCTCCAGGGTGTGACATCCAGGGCCACAACAACTTTGCTGCCATATTTTCCTACTTCCATTAGCAAAATACAACATTGCCACATGTGTACTTTTCTGTATATTGAGCCAGGATGAAATTTTTCTAACAAATAGATTTTTTTTTGAAAAGAAATCATATAGTATCTTTTGTTGCTGTGATTTTTCTACCAGGAAAAAAGTGGGCTGTTTTTAGGATGCTGGGGAGGTGGCTTCGATAGTCGCACTGTTCAGAGGCAAAGAGGCTGGGTGCAGTGAAAGCAAACAGGGGACACGTGGAGGTGTGGATCACAGACAAGGATGGAGGAAGCCTGTCGAGGTGTCTCGAGCAGAAGTCCTGTGCAGACCACTGGCTGGCAGGCTTCCCACTTGGCTCCCCAGGTGACTTCTTCCTTCTTTCTCCTTGCAGGATTCCAAGCAACAAGTCCCGCCCCTTGCCTCATCAGTGCAGCTTTCACTCTTGTCTATTTCTTAGCACCTGCCTGCACCCATGCCCACAGGACCTCCTCCCTCCAAGTGGTTCTCGTAAGCTGGGTTTATCAGGATGCAGTCTGAGACAGGGATTCGTGGGCACAATGTAAGGATGTGCCCTTGGGGATCTAATAACATACAAGATGATAGCCAAAAATCTAATGTATTTCAAAATTCCGTGATTCTGTTTCTTCTCCCAAGGCAATCTTTTTCTGGATCTGGGTTTCTCCTAGTTTATATGCGATGTTCATCTAGAGTATCTTTGAGTAAATGATGTAAGGATGCGACTCAGAGGAAGTCCGATTCGTAGGGACTCCGTTCTGAAACCTTAGATGGTGCTCCTTCCTTTGCGTTTATTTTCCTGGTTTGTTCTGCACAGGGGTCATGTAGGCGTGGCCAGTATTCCGTGCTGAGGAAATTCTGTCAGGACTCACATGGGACCAAGGTTGGGTTACTCGCCCCTTTTCAAATTATTTCTGTGATTGATGGTATTTTAGATGAATTTGTATATCATTAAAATAAAGTATTGCCACTGTGCTCTTTTTGGTGGCTAGATTCAAATTGTAATTTTTCAAACTGCTAGAAAAGAGACAGTTTAAAAGGAAGAAACCATGTCATATCTGCAGTTGCTGTGATTTGGGGGATGCTGTCAGCTCTCTAATATATTACATTCTAAAGATTTTGTAGGCAACGTGCATCTCAGCTGAGCAGCCTAAGTAAGGATAAACAGAAGGAGTGTGGGATGGTAAGGAAGCAAATAATCTTGCAGAGTGGTTACGACTCTCAGAAAATAAATGTAAGAAGTAAGCTTTGCCACAACAGGAAATAGTGGAGCTATTCCAAATGCCCATTAAACATACGATCAGCAGTAGAAGTAACTTCCTGAAAGCAGCAGCGTTTCCAGAAGACAAAAATGTGTATATTATTTTTGCCTATGATTCTAATTTTAGAATTATTGACGGATTACAAACAAAACAAAAGATTAGAAGTGAGATGAAAAGTATGAGAATGCTAGTCTATTTTCCTAGTTCCTTTACTTGGCTTTGAGAACCAAGAAATATTACTTAAATTTACTGAGCCCTAGGCCGGCACCTCGGCTCACTAGGCTAATCCTCCACCTTGCGGTGCCAGCACACTGGGTTCTAGTCCCGGTTGCCCCTCTTCCAGTCCAGCTCTCTACTATGGCCCGGGAGTGCAGTGGAGGATGGCCCAAGTCCTTGGGCCCTGCACCCGCCTGAGAGATCAGGAGAAGCACCTGGCTCCTGGCTTCGGATCAGTGTGGTATGCCGGCCGCAGCGGCCACTGGAGGGTGAACCAATGGCAAAGGAAGACCTTTCTCTCTGTCTCTGTCTCACTGTCCACTCTGCCTGTCAAAAAAAATAAATAAATTTACTGAGCCCACTTTTTTACATTTTAAAATGGAAATAGTAATAATAACTTAGTGGTAAGATATAGTTAAAGCAAATAAGGCAAATGAAATGAGGTAGTATTATACATATTATAAGGATGGCACATGTATATAAATAATATGCCATATTTTTGAGATAGAAATAATGAAATAAGATACCATAAATGTGTCTGCTTATTTTTGTAAAAGAACACACAGGGGGGATAAACTAAAAACCAAAAAAAGTGATCAGTTACAGGGTGTGGTTGGGAACAGGGCAGAAGTGTTGATGAGAAGGAGTGGAGGCTGTGGGAAGACACTGCTTTGATTAGTTGATTTTTCTAGAGTTTCTTTTTTTTTAAAATCATGTTTGTATTTTATATAAACCACAAAAAAAAATTAGAAAGTCAACAAGGATGAGAGGGAAAGCCTAAAATAGAATACAGATGAAAGCAACTATAACTATTTCAAAGGAATAATGTAACAGGGAGAAAATAAGCAGTTTTCATCCAAGAAACTTTTCAACACGGTGTTTTGACTGGGCGTCCTCAGAACAGGCTAGGAAAGAGCCAGAAATGAATACCAAACTCTGGGTAGCAGGGAGTTTGTCTGTTTTCCCCCACATCAGGGTGTGTTAGAAATTCTAACATTATGTTCTAAACTGAGCAAATAAGTATAGAGGAGGCAAAAGCTAAAGTGACATCCATGGTATTGGATCTGAATTGAAAGGCTCAGCATGAACCTGTGAGGTCAAACACAGCAGTAATAGTTGATAGAAAGACATGAGTGCTGACATGTAGATACCTACATTTCCTGGCTGTGCCCACTGGAAATTTGGAAGATAGGATGCAGCAATAGCAATGAGCGTACCTGAGGTCCAGATCTTAATTTCTGAATACAACCTGTAATACAAGAGACCAGCGATCTTTGGAAAAATGATTGGTTACACAATCGGATCTGGGAGAATTCAAGATGAGCTCTGCATGTTTTGTTGGGCCAGAGAGGAAAAAAGTGCTCAAAGACTGACAGACCCGGGCTGAAGGACCTAAAAGCCAACTTAGAGGAGCATGATAGGCCACATAGGGGACAACGTGAATATCAAGTAGAATAATGAAGGGGGCTGTATAGCAAAAGCAGGCTTGAAATAGATGCGTGTGTGGACGGTCTTGATGGTTTTTTTCCGTTGTAGCCCATTTTAAGCTTAATGTGGCTCAGGATATTTTTCAATTTTTAATTCATAATTTAAGTGAAGTGTTTGGTAAATTGTCGTGAAGTTCAGGTTCGTTGTGGAGAGGTGATGCGCAGGAGTAAGCCTGATGCTTTAACAGTTTTGACACAAAATATATGAAACCCTGCATAATGACAGTAATGGTTTAGATCACATTGAATTAGAATAGAATTCATGGGTCTTCAGTGCTAACCCCAGTTGGAGACATGGGGAGAAAAAAAACTGCTGCTCTTTATGTAAAAATGTTGTCTAATGTATGTAGAAAGAATAATGGGATTGGGGGAGAGTATCATTTTACAACCACTGTGTAATAAATAATTCTGGCTCACTACCCAAATAGCCACAACAGCCGGAGCTGGGCTGGTCTGAAGCCAGGACCCAGGTGCTTCTTCTGGGTCTCCCACATGGGTGCAGGAGCCCAAGGACTTGAGCCATTTTCTACTGCTCTCCCAGGCACATTAGCAGGGAGCTGGATAGGAAGTGGGGCAGCCAGGACCCAAACTTGTGCCCATAAGGGATGGTGATGCCACAGGTGGCAGCTATACCGCTACGCCACAGTGCCGGCCCCAGAAGCCCAATTTTTTATAAGTATCTGATCCTTGTCTCTTGTCTCCAACAATATTGAAACAGAAAGAATACATGTCACCATCATTTTCATCTTAAATGAAATCAGGATACTCTGCATTCTGAATGAGTAATGCTAGAAGAAAGCTAATGTTTTTGTGTGTTTGGAGTCATGTGGGTGTGTGTTCATTGTTTGGCTTGGGTCTATCTCTAGTGTGTTGAATATGAGTGTCTCTTTGTGTTTTAAAGATATTCTGGTTCTCACCAGTCCAAGCATTGCAGAAATCCCCTGCTCGTTTTCTTCCTCGTACCCTGTCGCTCTCCGTGACAGCTGCAGTGGCATATGAATGTATTTGTTCTGGCCAAATGGCAACATTAATTTATTTCAGCAGATACATGTCAAACCCTATTAGGGGTAAAGGAGGAAGGATGTTTTCACGCCCTATCTGCAGACACTATCCAGGGCAATCTCAGTTTAAAATATTCTGTTCTCGTTACACATCAGAAAAACGGTCTTGATCTGATCATGTATCTCACTTAGGAGTTCAAAGAATATGGCCATTTACACCATCCTGGGGATCCCTGTTCCGCAATAAAATGGACCCATTTTCTGACATTTGCTGCCACATAAATCAATCTCAAAACATTATGTGCTGTGAAAGACACCAAATGCAAAAGACCACAGATTCTGTGATTCCATTTACATGAAATATCCACAAGTGAAAAATCTATAGAGACAGAAAATAGTTCAGTGGTTGCTTGAGGCTGGGGAATGGGAACAGAGTTTGTCTGCAAATGGGTAGCATAGATCTTTTGCGGTGAAAGGAATATTCCAAGGCTGGATTATAGCAATAGCTGAAAAATTCTAAATTGGATTTTAAAAAAATCACTATAAACCTAAAATAGATGAATGCTATGGTTTGTAAATTAAACCTCCATAAAGATGTTAAAAATATTGCTATAATCTTATAAAGGCGGAATTGTGAGACTGTGCTAGATTTGTATGGCTTGCATCTATGTGGTACTCAGTGTCTCCCTGAGACTATAAAAAAAATCCAAGGTCAAGGGTCTGATATTGGCAATAAGAAAGTGAAGGAAGCCTGACAGAAAAAGGAACTCAGGTGCCTCCCAGCTATGCAGGCTGAGATGCTGTCTTCTAGCATCAAGACTACAGCAACTGGGAAGGCAGCTTGTTTGGCATATGAGACATCTACGTGCAGCTCCCTCTCATTATTCACCTGCCAACGACCTGCCGTAGACAACATGACCTCTCTGTGACCTTGGCTATGTACGTAGGGTTTCTTTTTTTTTCCATGCAAATTGTGTATGTAGGATTCCTACGTCAAGGGTTTTTAACTTTAGATCATCATAGCAATCTAATAATATTTTAACCATGTGATGAATCAGACATCCAATAATAGGAAGTTGTTCCTTCTCTCCCACACCAGTTAACATTCCATGAATGAGCACTCACTGGGAGCACCCTTTTAGAGTTCTGTCCCAAGTGGTGGTGGCTCACAGCATCATCTATTGGCCGACATTACCTAGGAAACGGGAGCATGGAGGCTCTCAGAGAGTGTCACTGGTGCATGAGACCCCAAAGAGACCACTCCAGTAAAGGCACATTGGGGAAGATCTACGGGTCCTTTCACTCCTCCACTTGCAAGAACTAACTGTGTTTCATTAGATTTCCATGTTAATAGCCCCCTTGGAACTGGATGACAGTGCAAGATGCCCAATTGTTCCAAGTTCACTTTTGTTCTAACTCTGATACACAGAGACCATGAACAACAAATCTGTTGGCGCTGTGGCTGCTATGAGACCTGGGAGTGGCAGCCCCTTCTATGGCTGCCGTCTTTCCAGAGGGAAGTAGAATGATCAAGTCTTTTTTACGCATGGGCAAGCTTTGAGCTATGGCACAGTATGAATGCAAACACTGGGGTGGGGTGGGGTGGGGGGAGCTGATCCAGAGGAGCAGCTAGCAGCAATGGGGTGTCCAAGATTTCTGGCAGGATTAGCACTTAGAAGCTAATCTCATTTTGCTTTGCAGTGTTGGACAAATGAGCTCAGTGGGAACATTATTAAAGGGTAAATAATAGCTGATCTGCAGATCCAAATCTGTCTCTCCTCTGTGTATTCCCCAAACACTGAATGAGTAGAACTCATGGGCATAATTGCAAACCAATTTCACTGTGTTGCTCACTGCCCCTTTAAATAAAGCTTGCTCAGTGTGAGAAATTCTTCCTCTGGCCTTAGGTGAAAACTTACTCAATAAATTCCTTTCTGATCACTCATAGGAAATAAAAGATCCTATGGTCACTTAAAAACAGAACGTAGCTCTGGATGCCCACATCCCACATCCTAGAGCCTGGTTCGAGTCCCAGCCCCTCTGCATCCACTTCAGCTTCCTGCTAATGTACACCCTGGGAGGCAGCAGATGGTGGCTCAAGCACCTGGATCCCTGCCACCCATGTAGCAGACCTGGATGGAAATGGGTCAGGCCCTGACTGTTACACCATCACATAACACACCAAATATCGGAGTAAGGGAAAGGGTTTATTGGGGAAAACCCAGCAGACTGGAGGGAAGGGGCGAAGAGGGAGAAGGAGAGTAAGAGAGAAAGAGGAGAGAGGAGAGGAGAGAGGGGAGTGAGAGAGGAGAAGAGGAGGCTAGAGAGAGAGAGAGGAGAGAAGCCAAGAGCCATGTGTTCAGGAATAGGCCCTTTTAAAACTCTGCCAGAGGGTGGGCAGGGAAGCAGGAGCAGCGAATCGAATTAGGATGGGGGTGGAGCTTGGCACCGGTGGTTGGGCCATGTGGCCACCTGGCTTTCAGCAATGGTTCAGCAATGGCAACAGGAGCCAGGGCATAGGATGTAAATCAGGGTGTAGATCGCGCCATAGATAAAACTGCTCCATTTTCCTAACACTGACTGCTGTGGGATTTTGGGTGGAGTGAACCAGCAGATGGAAGATCTTTCCCTGTGTGTGTCTCTGTCTTTCCATGGTATCTCTGACTTTCAAAAATAAATACAATAAATAATAAGAAAGAAAAAGCTGTAATAATAATAACAAGCTAGATTCCAAACTTGATTTCAAGTTAAATCTCTGCTACTTTCCTAGTTCAGGGCTTCCCTTCTAGCTCATCTCCTGTCTGTCTACCAACCTGTTTTCTGAGTGTTTCCAGAAGCTGCCCGGTGACCTCTGAGAATGACTTGGGAGGCTGCTGCTTCCCACCCTCAATGAGGAATGCACACTTGTTGCTCCATTCTTGATGGCGACTCAAGATAGGGATGCCTGGAGTGGGCCTTAGGCTCCCGCAACATTCCCTAACCTTTGTGCCGAAGACCTCTCTGTACAGGAATGGCCGTTGACCCTGACTGTCCAGCCACACCCCCCAGAGATTCCAGTTGAATTGATCTGGGTGAATCTAGGCCTTGCTCCTTCTTCAAAGCTCTCCTGGTGACTTCAGTGTGTGGCCAGGGATGAATTGCTGTTCTTTGACATCTTGTGTAGGCTCTGGTTCCAGTCCCAGCTGCTCCACTTTTGATCCAGCTTCTTGCTAATGTGCCCGCGAAAGCAGAGGACAATGGCCCAGGTACTTGGGCTTCTGCCATCCTTGTGGGAGACCCAGAAGGAGTTCCAGGCTCTTGGATTCAGCCTGGCCCAGCCCTGGCTGTTACAGCCATTTGAGGAGTGAATCAGTGGATCGAAGATCTGTCTCTATGTCTCCCCCTCTCTGTAACTCTGCCATTCAAATAAATTAATCTTTTTTTAAAAGAATACTGTGGATACTTTGGGGTTTGGCAATTCTAGAGGTGTTAGAAATTGGGAGAATTCAATGAAAGCATGTATGAAAAGATTTGAAGAGTTTAGAATACAAAATATATGAAGCAAAAGTCAAAAGTTATATTCATTTAATTGGAAGAAGTTGAGTTAGGTAATTTTCTGGCTGTTTTAAAGTGTATACCTTTTCCTCATGTTAAGAAAAAAAAATCTAGTATACAAAAGTCCAACTGTGTATAATAGTGACACAGAAGAGGGTAATTATTTACACCTGTTCCATACACAACTCACACACGCAGTAACTAAATATAAGCAGGGATTTGGGTAGAATTTACCATAGGCTGGATGCTAGTGTAAGCTCTGTAGAGAGATCATCTAGTCCTTAAAATAACCACATGACACAGATGCAGCTGTTTTTTAAAAAAGATTTATTTTTATTTATTTGTAAGGCAGAGTTACAGAGAGGGAGAGAGAGAAGGAGAGTCAGAGAATCTTCCATCTGCTGGGTCACCCCCCAGATGGCCACAACGGCTGGAGCTCAGCCAGTCTGAAGCCAAGAACTTCTTCTGGGTCTCCCACATGGGTGCAGGGGCCCAAGCACTTGGACCATCCTCCACTGCCTTCCCAGGCCATTAACAGGGAGCTGGATCAGAGTGGAGCAGCCAGGACTTGAACTGGTGCCCATATGGGATGACGGCACTGCATACCCACTACCCCACAGCACCAGCCCCACAGCTATTATTCTTATTTTAGGTAGAGGAATGTGAGGCACTGAAAGGTTAAATAACTTCCTCTTTTTACTGCAGGGCTCTCAGATTTAAGCCTAAGTAGACCAGCTGCAGAGCCCACGTCCTTACCCATCATGAGGTACTATATTTAGGGATGCGTGTAGATCCTTCAAGTAAATAGAAACAACAGGATATTTATTTGTTATGGGGAATTGGCTTGTGCAGTTATGGAAGCAGGTTGAGTCAGCATCCTGGAGACCAGGTTCAGTTCCAGCCGATGGTTCAGTTCCAGTCCCAGTCTGAAGGCCCAAGCACCACGAAGGCAGATGGTGTAACTCCAGGCTGCAGCTCTGCAGACTCAGGGCCCAGCAAGAGCTGTTGCTGGAGTTCAAGTCCAAAGGCCAGAAAAAAGCCACTGTCCCAGGATGAAGGTCATCAGACAGAGAATTTTCTTTTACTCCGGGGATGATCAGCACCCACTCTCCCCCACCTTTTTTTTAACCTGAGAAATTCACAAATGTCCCCAACAGCTGACACTGGACCAGAGCTGGACTCCGGAACCAGGAATACAATCCAGGCCTCCCATGTCAGAGGAAGGAACTCAGTTACTTAGGCCATCACTGCTGCCTCTCAGGGTCTGCACACACAGGAAGCTGGGGTCAAGAGCTGGAGCTGAGGATCAAACTCAGGCACTCTGACACGGCGGCTCAGTGCCCATTCTCAAATCAGTCAGCCTTACTGTTCAGCAGAGTCAACCGATTAAGCAAGAACCACCCAAGTGAAGAAGGGCAATCTGCTTCATTCATTCTGCCTATTTTTTAAAAGGACTTTATTTATTTGAGAGGTAGAGTTACAGACAGTGAGAGGGAGAGACAGAAAGAAAGGTCTTCCGTCTGCTGCTTCACTCCCCAATTGGCTGCAATGGCCAGAGCTGTGCCAGGAGCCAGGAGCCTCATCCGGGTCTCCCATGTGGATGCAGGAGCCCAGGGACTTGAGCCATCTTCTACTGCTTTCCCAGGCTGTAGCAGAGAGCTGGATTGGAAGCGGAGCAGCTGGGACTAGAACCAGCACCTATATGGGATGCTGGCACTGCAGGCAGAGGATTAATCTGCACCACAGCTCTGGTCCCTCAATCTGCCTATTAAAATGTTATTTTCACCCAAAAGACCCTCACAGAAGTAATGCTTGACCAAATGTCTGAGCACTGCAGGGCCTGGCCAAGTTAACACATAAAATTAGTCATCACAGTATGTATGTGTGCATGTAACTCTGTGTGTGTGTGTGTGTGTGTGTGTGTGTACACTCTGCATCCTGCCTGTCCATCTGTCCATCCATCTACTGGGTGTCTATCTATGTGTCTATGCACTATGTCTATCCATCCATCTGTTGGGATACGCACAGATATACATACTATATGGCTAGATACACATTGTTAAATGTGTGTACATGAACTAGGGAGTCTTCAAAAAGTTCAAGGAAAAAGTATATTATGGAAAACTGTGCATTGAGTTCAAAATTTCTGCACCAAAATAAACTTCACTTGCATGTTCTACACACCTCTTAAGTGTGCATAATGTTTTAAAGAATGCATGTGCATTTTGTTTTACAAAAAGATACATGTTTCCTTTAGACAATAAATCTATTTATTAAGATGATAATTTACAGCACTGAGTTTCACAAATAAGAAAGAATTTTAAAGAGAAAAACATTCTGTTATCATGTGATAACCTGTTATAAATCCTTTGCAGTGAAAGTGTTTTGAAACAGATTAATGGGAAGGCACAAGCAGTTCAATGGAAAAATCTTGGACGTTTGTTTTGGATTAGTTAGCATGTGATGGATAAATACAGTGAAAAATGTGTTCTTGTGATAGTTTCCTGCTGGAAAAGAGGCAAAATAAAAGATGGGTCTTTAAAGATTAAGGCTCTGAAATTGGGTGAGTCAAGGTCTCCTTATTCCATAACTGGTTAATTGGTGGCAGAACTGTTGGGCGCAGTCCCCCTGCATGTGAAGGGGTCCTTAGGAAGCTGTAGGAGTTTCGTTTTGCTTGCTTTGCTCTACTTTTTGTTTTTACAGTGAATGAGTCAAGGTGTTTAAAGGACTGCCTAGTAAACTAGCTGAAATATTATTTTTTTTTACAAATATCCTTTAAAATCTTAGAGCAAAGGCCTGGTTTCAGGCAGCAATCTATTAATGAGTATGGACATAGTAAGATAAAATTAAAATGTTCTTCTCCCTTTTGATTTACTTCAGAAAAAATTTTGAAGCCTTCCCTTATTGGGTTGGAATTCTTTATTGGCTTTTGATATTTATAATTTGATCCTTATAGTGCAATCTTAATCAAAAGACTACTCCAAAATAAAGTCTCAGCATAAGCATCTGGCTAACTGATTTAAACAGTACTGAATTTAAAGAGCCCATAGTCATAGTGAGAAAACATAATTGAGGAGGAGAAGTGAAAATCCTGGGACCTTTAGAATGATGACTGTGTAAGAACGCTGACACCAGGGATAGTGGTTTTTCTATTTCATTGTACTAAAGTTGTAGATAGTCAGTGAACCCTTTGAGAAGCAAAATTAAGAGGACAAAGATGCTTTACAGAATACTGCTGCTAAAACTTGTAAAAGGGCAGCTGCCTAATTTGCTCAAAACGCAGTAAGACCAAATTAGCCTATATTTTTAAAAAACCTGAAGCTGTCAGAGTCATTCTTTGTGCGGGCTCACGTTCTCCTCTGGTAGGATGTGTGTTATGCATCTCAGCGAATGTTTTAGGCTTGGTTAGAAGCCATCCAAGGCACAGCACTAAGCCTCTTAGACCTGTTAGCTGGGTCTCCTGGGGGCTGTGTCTGTTACCTTTCCTCCCATGCATTTGCTCCTGAGATCAGAGATTCTGGGGGACAGAGCATTTGTGTTTGCAGTTGAGCCACTGCTTCTTCCAGGCACGGTTCCCTGCTTCCTTCTCCTGCTGAGATGCTACAGGTCCAGGATCCCCACGTGTATCTTTCTTGACAAAGACCTAGAGTAGGTGCACCTGCTGTGTCCACCTCTCACCCCTTCTCATGGCCCTGCTCAGGTCTTCTTCTCAGGGGCTGTTTTCCAAGCAGGACATGCCATTAGATCATTCCATTTCAAGCAAGGAGACAGCAGTGAGAGGAAGGCTTCTGAAAAGTTCTCAAAGGCACAGAACTCGTTTTCACATTTCCGGAGCCCCAGACGATGCCTGGCAGCCACTGGTGTTCAATAAATAGTGCCTGCACCCAACTTGCACTCTTCCTCCTCCCACCTTCATCCTCAGGATCATTTTGGATTTCTTATGAATCTATCATAAAAACATTTTACTTATAATATATGGCATGTGATTTGTTCAGATTAACAACATCTCCTTAACTCCAAAAACATTTTCTTAGAAGTCAGATAAGTCATAGAATTTTATTGTAATAGATAAATGGATTTTAAAACCATTCATATGTAATAATTAAAAATTGATAACAATTACCAAAATTCTCTTCTGTGGTTGAGTGGATAAAGAAATTGTGGTATATTCACACAATGGAGTACAGTATAGAAACAAAAATGGTCAGTCCATAGCTGATCACACACACAAAAGTATGGATGACTCTCACAAATAAAATATCAAGAAAATGAAATCAAATTTGAAGGAGTAGAGTGTATGAGTTCTTTAATATAAAATACATAAGCCAGCTGAATTAAGCTATGTGATCAGAAGATATAACAGTTGTAACCCTAAAGGCACTGGTCCTCCACTGAGCATTGGTATTTGGCAATGTCTATCTGGGAAGGCATTTTTGGTGGTTATAGGGATGCCATTACAAGCTAGTCAGTAGAGGCCAGGGGTGTTATTAAATATCCCACAATGCACAGAAGATCCCCCCACCCCAAGCAAAGAATTGTCCAGCCACAAATGTCCATAGTGCTGGGGTTGAGAAATAATGGCTGAAGTCGAGCCTGGAAGTGTCTGGGAGCTGATGGTGTTCTGTCTCTTGATCACACAAACATGTTCAGTTAAAAGATTTATTAAACTGTAATATATTAGGTGTAAACTCTTTAATTATATATATTATCCTTTAATAAAAAGTTTTAAAACTGTTAAAATCTACCTATACTTTAGGAAACTCTTATTTAATAATAATAATAAAAAAAAACCTGAGCACTCAATTAAAGAATATGTTAAGTAGCTATCGACTTATGTTGACCAACATCACCTAGACTTAGTAGAAAACAGGGAAAAATTAACTTACATGTGGTAGAAAATCCTAAATATTTAAGGATAAGACACAAAGTATTTCACTCATCAAATCATGGACTGAATATCAAGATTTAGGTTGTATGCTCATCGTTTTAAAATGGAAACAACTTCAATAACAGCATCATGGGCTAATAAAAAATGCATGAATGTTTTATTTACCAGAAAATCCTTGTTGATATGTAGGTAGGAATCTGGCCAAGTCACTTAAAATCTATTATATCAGCATCTGCAGAAACTACAGAGGAAAACAACCCAAGAGCGACTTTTGCAATGCCCGCACTGCCATCTCCAGCCTCTCGCTGCGTTGTTTCTCTTTAGCCTGCATAATGACAGCGTCCCCTGCTCTGTGATCTGGTCCTTGGCCTGTGAAACTTACAAGGTCGTTCACAGCATGGACTGCCATTGGCAGAGTATTTTGAGCAGGGAAGCCTATTGTGGAGGTCGGCTCTTTGTCTCACATGTGTTTGTTTTGTGTGTTGAGCGCTCCTAACTTGTCTTTTCAGTTCAGAGTCTCTAATTATGGGAAGCCTCAGAGAACAGGATCTACATTCAAAACTGCTGGATTCCATCTGAGATAGGAATAAGTATGGGGAGGAGAGAAGTGTATCCTGTATGTGGGCAGGCCATCAACAAATGTGAGCAGATGATGGACTAGGTAGATAATTTTCCAAAATGACTACAGTTATCTCCTTTCCTGGATGTAGACTTTCATACAGTCTGGTTCTCCAGCTGCTCTCTTAGGCACATGATGTCTATTTCCCTACCTTTTCTATCTGAGCTGCTTTTGTGACTTGTGGCTAACAGTATGTGGAAAAAGTGAGACCATGCTCATTCTGAGCCTGGCCTTCAAGAGGCCTTCTCACTTCTTTGAAATGGTTTTCCTTTTGTGTGACCAACCTGTGCTTGTCAGCTGAATAACAAGGGTCCTTGTGGAGCAGAGGTCAGCATCCCAGACCAGCCAGGCCCAGCTACTCTAGGACGCTGCCCACAGATATGTGAAGTGTGTCCAGCCAAGAGCAGAGAAATGACTCACAGATGCCCAGTTTGTGTTGACACTCCACAAAGCCATTGACTAAATCAGCTGGAGTGATATCTTGGGCAGTTTTCACTTTTGTTCCCAGGCAAGATGACCTAAAGCAGATCCAACACAAATTGCATTTGTGCAAAGTCCTCTAGAAGCTTCTCTCACTGAATCACTGAACCGAATTTCTGCTACTTGCTTCCATCAGTAACTTCTGGAATATTTGCTACGGTGGTGGCAAAATGCCCTGCTGGCTACACCTGGGTCTTCTCAGAAGCAGGGGTGATACAGTGGAGGAAGTAATGATTTCCAAAAGGTGGGGGAAAAAAACATTAATTGTGCGTGCACAGGGTGTTTCGCCTCTACTGTGAGAACTCGTGGCCGTGATGTTTCCGACTGGTTGTTCATTGCCTTGTAGACTCTGTCATCACCATAGATACCATGGCTGCTTAGCCATTAATTACTGTCCTTGCATGGTTTTAAACGTGGAAAATAAGTAGAAAATGTCATTTAGGATAAGTCGGACATTCTGGGTGTTTAGATTTCCAGCTAATTTATTTTCTACCATATTTTCATCCTAGAGCTCCTTTCTCTTGAAGTGAGGAGAAGATGTGTTGGTTAATTTTATGCTGCTTGCTACCTATTTTGGAATAATATACTTTAGAGCAAAATTCCTGTTTTATGGAAAGTAGAATGTCACAAGCAAAAAAGTGAGGAGAGCTGTTAAATGCTTGAATAACAAATGCAGAGAGAATTGATGGATAATGGATGAAAGAGCGTTGTTTGCTTTAATCTTACTTAATAGACTTTGTCTTCTAGCCTTTTGATTTTCTCTGGCTGACTTGTAGTGTGCTTGACTTGAATTCATTTGCCCTCAAAAATAATGAAGACTGTGAAGTATACGTGGAGTACACTTGGGGAATTTGTTGGAAACATTTGACCAGGTTTGTGAAAAATCTTTCAGCAGATGAAGATTCTGTAGGTTCTTTCTGTTAAAACATTGGTTTATGCCAATGAGTGACCATCATGGTGAGGTTCCATCCAGGTTCTTGTCCCCGACACAAGAAGGGATTCAAGGACCAACATAGATGAAGGTCAGACAAGAAGCAAAATTTATTTATGAGAAAAGCAAAAGTACATACTCAGGAATGAGTGCAGGCAGGTTTTGGGGAGAAAGAGCTGCACTTGACAAGATTTAGGGCCTTATATGATATGGATGCATAGCGGTGTTGTCTGCAGCCAGGGTTAATCAAATGTTTAAAGAAGGCAGAGTTTGAGGATCATCCACTTCCTCTCCCTTTCTTGGCTTCTCAGAAGTGTTACACATCAGGTGCATGATGGGAGTGAAAGTGTAGCCATTGTCATTTTATTATGATCACATTATAATGAACTAAATGTCACAGCAGGAATGTGAATGGCAGCCATATTGGATATTCTTAGTGCTGGTTCTAGCAGTGCAATCCAGGAAGCTGTGGTTTTCCACTACACAGACAGTAATGGTGATGCATGGAAGATGGGCAGGGATTTAGACAGGGCATGGAAACGGGGCGTTTGGGCAGGGCAGGCTAGGGGGTGTCTGAGTGGTACCCAGAAGTCGGGACGTTAGGCAGGACAGGCAGGATTGCAGCTTGAGGGGCTCCAAGGAGCACTGGCAAACCTCAGCTCCTCCTGGCTAACTACCTCCCTGCCTCTGTCATAACCACTGGAGGATTGAGAGATGAAATTAGGATACCTCCATAGGGTGCAATATTCTGCAGCTATTAAAGTGTGTTTTTAAGGAATATTAATTGACTTGAGAAAGTATGCATAGTATTTCTGTAAGTGAAAAATATTTCTGGAGAGGCATGATGTCATCTTGTTCATAATGTGCATATGTGTGTGTGACAAATATCGCATATGTCTCCAAGGGCAAAATTTTGAATGGGTTTTCCCCTTTAGTGTTTCCTTATGTTTTCTAGGTTCCCACCATCAGAATGTGTTACTTATGTAACTTTAGAATATAAAAATAAAAATGCAGATTGTATCAAGTAACTCTTGTAACACCATGTTAAAAAGCCATGCTAACAAAGTATTTTGTTACTAGAAAAGAAATTCCCAACACCTCCCTCTTCCCCTCCCCCAAGTATCTTCCTGTTGCATGAATTTTGAAATCCCTATTGTGGTCTGATGAGGACATTGTTTGCAGGGCTGTCAGATCTAAGCGGAATGAAATAATTATTGATATTTACAACATACACCCTATGTGCCAGACCTTGTTCTAAACGCTTCATGTGTTACTCATCTAACAGCCTATGAGGTGTCCATCCTCATCATATAGATGTACTGAGGCACAAAGAACATAAGTGAAGATGTGGCCAGGGCAGATGTCAAAGTCCCCACTTTTTTTTTTTTTAAGAATTATTTTATTAGTCTGAAAGACAGAGTTACAGAGAGAGGCAGAGCCAGAGAGAGAGGTTTTCCATTCTGCAGGTTCACTCCCGAAATGACTGTAACGGCCAGAGCTGAGTTGATCCGAAGCCAGAAGCCAAGAGCTTCTTCCAGGTCTCCCACGTGGGTGCAGAGACTTGGGCAATCTTGTACTGATGTCCCAGGCCATAGCAGAGAGCTGGATCAGAAGAGGAGCAGCCGGGACTCCATCTGGTGCCCATATGGAATGCTGGCACTGCAGGCTGGGGCTTTTACCCGCTGCACCACAGCGCCAGCCCCAGAGTCCCCACTTTTGAAAAGCTCTCCTATGGTTCTCTCCACTCTAGAGAAAGAGGACATTTTATGTATTACTCACGAAGGCAGGGCTCTGGAGGGAGGTCAGAACTGCGAGAGCAGGTTCCCAGTGGGAAGGATAAGGCCTTGATTTCCTTGTCGTTGTCTATTCTTGGAGGAATTCACTCTGAGGACAGCACTTACCATGTAAAACTTAAAGGGAAATGTGGGTAAAAAGAGACTCTGGTGAGCTCTCTGCCTGATGGAGTCCCTTTTATAAGGCAATGATAAACAAATAAGATGAGCAGACTGATATTTCAGAGTATGACTGTCTGTTGAATCCTGGCTGTGTGCTAAAATAAAAGGTTTCATGCTTATATAATCTTCAGAAGCAGTGGCTTAAAGTTAGATCTGTTGCTGGACTCTCAGAACTTTCATTATATTCATACACTTTTTAATCTCTCTGTGTAGTGGACATAGAGTGTACTATTTCTCAACCTCTTGCAACCACAAAGACTCTTTCTCATGGAGTGTCTTCTGTCTTCTCCCCAAGTTAATGTTCTGTGGAGCAGTCTGGGAAACGTGAGTCTCCAGCCATGGGACTCTGTATATCCATTTCCTCCCAGCCTTCAGTGTTTGTTTTGTTTTGTTGACATTGAAGGTTAATCTCAGGTATTCTCTAGAGACTTAAAAAAAAAAAGATTTGTGGGGCCGGTGCTGTGCCATAACAGGTAAAGCTGCCGCCTGCAGTGCTGGCATCCCATATGGATGCTGGTTTGAGTCCTGGCTGCTCCACTTCTGATCCAGCTCTCTGCTATGGCCTGGGAAAGCAGTGGAAGTTGGCCCAGGTCTTTGGGCCCCTGCACACACGTGGGAGACCTGGAAGAAGCTTCTGGCTCCTGGCTTCAGATTGGCGCAGCTCTGGCCATTGCGGCCATCTGGGGACTGAACCAGCAGATGGAAGACCTCTCTCTTTCTCTCTGTCTCTCTGTCTACCTCTGCCTCTCTGTAACTCTGCCTTTCAAATAAAATAAAATAAAATAAAATATGTATTTTAAAATATTTGTGTCTTTCTTTGGACATGTTTATTACAGAGAGTCCTGCTAATTTGGGGGGTAGTTTGTTATACATAAAACATAATTGATAGTGTTCTTCACATTGTGAGTATTTCAGGTTTTTATTTTGATTACCTAAGCTCACTTTAGCTCTTTTTTTTTTTTTTTTGACAGGCAGAGTGGACAGTGAGAGAGAGAGACAGAGAGAAAGGTCTTCCTTTGCTGTTGGTTCACCCTCCAATGGCCGTCGCTGCGCTGCGGCCAGCACACTGCGCTCATCCGAAGCCAGGAGCCAGGTGCTTCTCCTGGTCTCCCATGGGGTGCAGGGCCCAAGCACTTGGGCCATCCTCCACTGCACTCCCAGGCCATAGCAGAGAACTGGCCTGGAAGAGGGGCAACCGGGACAGAATCTGGCGCCCCAACCGGGGTTAGAACCCGGTGTGCTGGCGCCGCAGGTGGAAAATTAGCCTGTTGAGCCGGGGCGCCGGCCCCACTTTAGCTCTTAATATGTTGGTGAAGCCTCCAAATCTCAGCCATCGTCCACATCCTAACTTAGGAAAATCCATCTTACATTCACTATGATAATACTGGCTATTTCTGCCCAAGAGTGCATCCTGTAGGCTAGCTGGCAATCTCTCAACTCTCAGCACCTTCCACTTTCTTTCACAGGGAGTAAATGAGGATTTACAGATTTATTCAGTGCTGTGTAAAAGCCAAGGGGGTATCAGGCTCCATCTCCTGTTTCTCCTCCACATCAGTCTGCCACAATTTGATTTTCACTCGGCTGTATCTTCTCCATGTGGATACGCAGTAACCATGTGGAGCTGCCTTCTTCCAAATTTCCTAGTAGAATATGAAAATAAATGAAGATGGCCGGCGCCGTGGCTCAACAGGCTAATCCTCCGCCTTGTCGCGCCGGTACACTGGGTTCTAGTCCCGGTTGGGGCACCGGATTCTGTCCCGGTTGCCCCTCTTCCAGGCCAACTCTCTGCTGTGGCCCGGGAGTGCAGTGGAGGATGGCCCAAGTGCTGGGCCCTGCACCCCATGGGAGACCAGGAAAAGCACCTGGCACCTGGCTCCTGCCATCGGATGAGCGTGGTGCGCCGGCCGCAGTGCGCCAACCGCGGCGGCCATTGGAGGGTGAACCAACAGCAAAGGAAGACCTTTCTCTCTGTCTCTCTCTCTCACTGTCCACTCTGCCTGTCAAAAAAAAAAAAAAAAAAAGAGAAAATAAATGAAGACAACCCAGGTGACAGAGTGTTGAGGGCTTTCTATAGCAAGGGAGTCAGGTACCATCATCTGCATCTGGCAGAGGCTCAGCAGCAAGCAGAGAGCTAGGAACGCTTTCTAGCAGAATAAAGGTAAGACTTCAGGTGTCCCTGATGGGAGGTTTATGGCAGGAAGAGGCTGTAGGTAGGCTAACCAGAAGTAACACATCCTATGTTAGAAGAAGAAGGGGGAAGTGATAATTAGAAGAGGGGGAAAAGTGGTAAAAGATCACTAGTGGTGGACAACAACTAGGAGTTTATCAAAAAGGGCAAGAATAATGATTATTAGTCAATCGAAGAAGAACACTAGTCAGGGTTCTCTGGTGTCTTGGGCAGAAGCTGTGCATTCTCCAAGGTCATCTGCATATTTCAGTGTTATTAGCTCAGTTGTCTGGTTCCAAAATTGTCCTCAGTACCTGGTAAGGTCCTTTGCATTGAAGTTCAAGAGTAGCTTTTCTCTGATGTTTCTTCCAATAGATGGAATCTCTTGATTGTGGATCCTGAAGAAGCCATCTAAAGAGATGTTGTGAGAAGTCAGCCTCATTCTGTTGATAGGATGGATATAGTCCATGAATTCTTTGTGATGTTTTGATTTCTCTGCATGCAGTAGTGTGTCAGAGGTGGAATCTCCAAATGCATGGGACTTCCAGTTACCAGATCACAGGGGGATAATGGACATGACCCTCAGAGAATGGACTGTGTAATTTTCTATGGATTCCCCTTTTGACTATGGGCACAACTTATGGTCTGGTTAATTTTTATTAGAATGTTTGGATTTGGTTCTTGCAAGACTTTGCTCTAATTTGGGGCCTTTCTTCGCTGTCAGGTTTATTATGGAAAAGGAATACTATGCACACCTTTCTGGCTTTTGCCATTGAGCATTTAGTATCAGTGTTTTGACTAAGAGGTAAAAATATTTTTGTAGTTTACATGATTTTGAACCTGAAGGAAGTCTATAGCTTTCTATGAGTAGTAGCTAGAGGTGTCTGAGTTGAAGGAGATTCTGAAATAGAATTCTCACTTCAGCTTGGGTCAAAGGCTTAAATTATACAACTGCCCAGATATTCCAAGTACATGGATGGGATGGATTTTTAGAGGAACATGGCTCTTGGCGAACATATGAGAATCAAGAGAAAAAGCTGTAGGGTCTGGATAATGAGAAGAAGAAGAATGAGTGGAAAGAAGTATAGAAAGAGAGAGGTCATAAGGATAAGGTGAAGGAGGGAGAGTCGGACACAGGCAGGCAGCTGGACAAGGAAGGGGAAGGATTACTAGGAAAATGAATATTGTTGTTTAACTTTGTCAAGTTTATTATGAGCTTTGAGCAATGGATCTTTTAGTGAAACATTTTCTGAATCAGAATTTCATTTGGAAACCTCTACTTACCAATAAAAAAGTTGCTCTCTCAGACCGAGAAATCTTATTCATTTCTTTGCTAAGGTGCCTCTCAGATGAACAATTTTGTTCAAATAAGGTGTTCCTGAGAGTGGCCTTTCGAGGTCAGGATCATTGTTGGTGAAGTTATATCACTTAGAGAAATAGTGAAGTCATGATTGTAGTTCATGTTGTGTTACAAAGCCAAAGTTTCATTCTGGAGGAGAAGAGGATTAGACTTAGGTCAACCCATGCGAGCAGGCAACAGTCAGTCAGCGGTGATGCTCCTGCCCTTTGTAGCTGGGATCTCCAGCCTGATGATCAACTGTCAGTGAATGCTGACCTCATCGTCGGCACCTCCAGGGAGGCAGAAAACCAATGGAAATTCACCAAAGGGAACTTTGCCTCTGGGTCAAAGCTAAGCTCTCAGAACAAAAATTCATGTTGGATGGAGAGCCTCATCTAGTTTATTGATGACTTGACAGTGTTGATCTGCATGGGTGCTGGTTGGTTGAGAACTCCAAGCTCATTGGTCTGTGAGACTGGCTCTAACAACAAGTGTATGGAACCTATACCTGTATTTTACCTTGTGACTTTCCTTTCTATGACAAACTACACTTCAGACAACATAGCATAGAGTAGAAGCACAAAAGAGAGCAAAAAAGGGAGTTAAAAAGAAGCACAGGAAAACACCTCCACTCTCTCTGGACTGAGTTCCTTGGCTCTTTCTTCTCGGTTTAGTTACCTGAATTAGGTTGTTAGTTCCTGTTTGTCTGGCACCCTTGTGGGATCCATTCTGTTTTGTCCCAGGAAGTGGAGGAAAGGGACAGCTCCAGGTGTGCCCTGATTGGAGGCTTTGGGGTGGGGGAAGCCAACTAGTGGGGTAGCTAGAAGTGAGTCATCCTATGTGACGTTAGGGAAGCATAGTTACCTTCCTCTGATGAGTCCTAAATGGAAACAAGGGCGAAGGAATTGAGAGCCTGACCATCATTGGTCAAGTCCTGAGGATTCTGGCATGACAGAGGCTGTGGGTCGGAGTTCTTCTATCATAGGTGGTCTGATCCTTGTTCATTTGTATACTCAGTCTCTCACGAGCTCAACCCTACTAGCCCCTCTCTGCTTTCAGTGTCTGCCTGAAATGTTGTATCATTTCCATCTTACCATTCTTCTCCCATAGTTCTCATTCTGGATCTCCAAGGGAACATGGATGATTTAGTCTTACCTCCTTGGAGGAACCAAAAATTGTTTTTTTTCCCCCTCTCAGTATTGCTTCCAAATTATTCACTTGATTTCCTGGAAGGGAGAGGTCTTCTCTCTTTTCTGTCTGTATTGTGCAGACTTCTTCCACATTGTATCTCCTTTCTTCCCTACCTTTGGATCATCACAGTCTACGTAAGATCTACTTTTCTGTCTCCTTCTGGCTTTGCCTTAAAGACGCTGGCACTGCTGAAGGGAGGATTACTCAGAGAACTATCATCAGTGAACTGGTCATATCTTTGTAACCAACATAGGGGTTCTTCACTTCTCAAAGAATTTTTAAAATACATAAAATTCAGATCATCTGTTCGAGAAAATCAATGTAAATTTTCAGTGTGTGTGAGAGCCTTTGAACATCCTGCATTATAAATGTTATGGATGAACATTTTCTCTGGCCATTCATTCAGTAAATATTTCTTGAGTATTTCATGCTTGCTAGACTCTATACAGTGCACTTAGAGATTGTGAACAATGCAGACATCCCAGCCTGCATAAAGCTTACATTCCAGTGGGTAGGGGGGAGGGCAGAAAACAGCAAACAGAGTAAGAAAGCTTAAGTGTGGTAAAGGGTGACAACCATTGTGGAATAAAGAAACTTCGAAGCAGGGCTTGGAGAATCAAGGGTGGAGGGATGGGGGACAAGTTCATCTGTCTTTTTGTTTGATAAATGCTTGAATTTACCACATCATTGGCAAGCTTACTGCTAACATTAGTGAATAAACTCATGACAATTAAACAATACCACAGGGATGGAAATTGTTCTGAAGGAAATACATACTCAGATGCAGAGCCCTGGAAAAATTTCCAGACATTATTGCTAATTTTATTAATCCTTAGCCAGCTGCAGACTGAGTCAGCTGCCTTGAGTCTCAACTGGTTCAGGATTTGAGGAGCACAACAATCGGGTGTGGTTATGGAAGCTAAGAGCCAAGTCTTGGCTTTATCATAAATGTCTGACTTAGAAAAATTGCAAGAAGAGAGAGTCATGGGTCAAGACTCCATACATTATAATAATCTGTACTCCTGTAAGATAATATTGTTATTATCAGAATCTCACAGGAGCATCTAAATCCCCTCTTGGACACCCTAGTCAGCAAATGACAAGATTCTACTATTATTTTTGCATTATTGTTCCAAGATAGAATCAACTTTACTAAATAAAGGAGAAAAGCTTTTTAAAAGGCATTATTTAGTAGGGGACAAATAGCTGTATAATAAAATATTCATTGTTCTAAAAAAATACTGTACTAACAGAAACAATACATTTTTCTCCATATTTCTATTTCTATTTAGCCCAGTATGCTTTGTTTCATCCACTGGACATGCATGTACTATCACATGTCTCTTATTTTTTAAAATTAGTCATTGCTGAAGATCACAGACTCAGAGTATCTCTTCGGAAGCATAGATTAGTGAGGCCCACCTGGTTTCTGCATGGAAGAAGAATGAATTGACTGTGCTTGTTTTCTGTCTGCTGCCTCACAGTTGGGAGTGATCCTGTGTGGTTGGGGTTCTGAGATTTCTGTTGCTATCTGGAAGCCCTTGCTAGTCCAGACCACAGTGGAGCCCTGTGTTGAGAACCAGGATTGCAGGTCCATTTGATTACACTCACGTGTTCCATCACTGTTCCTGGGAAGTTGACTTATGGAGGCTCCCAGCCATACTCTCAGGTTCTGGCTGCCTCCCATGGTTCCCATGCCAATGGCAAACACTTTCGTTCCTTGTGTTGAGCCCATGCACAAGCCCAGCCTCCTGATTTCTCAAAGTCGCTTCATTGTAGCATTCTTCTTGCCCCTCTATGCTGCAGACCTTTGTTAGGTCGGGGCCACCCTGTCCAGTTGTGTAGTTGTGTGTTGGACACAGGTATAGGGCTGGAAGTGCAAGTAGAGGTTGCAATTCAGCCCATTCTCTACTTGCCAAGTTCATGTTCTGGGGTTAAGCCAACCATTTTCTGATGCTTTCACTTCAAGGGTGAAATAGCACTGATTCCTAGAGAAGTTTCCAGAGAGACCTTCATTGGAGCTGTTTTGCTCCTCCCCTACTGGTTTTCCCAACTTTAATATGACTGCAATGTTAAGGCATCCATCTATTCCGTGTATAAGTTGATCCATCCCTGCAGGTTATCAGTTCTCAAATCTGATGAATCTGACCACAGCATGGTCACAAGGTTCTGTTCCAGTGGGAACTCCTCTTTTCCCCTAATTCCAGACACAAGAGCCTGCAATGAGTGACTGCTCTTCTACCTTTTATATAACTGTGTCCTAGCTCACGGGGCCCTGCCCAGATCACTGTCATCAGGCAGGGCCCTGCGCCCTGGTGCTGTGACTGTTGGCTGGTCACAGCTCTCAGTAGCCCCCTTAGCTGGGAAATTCCCTTCTGGGAACAGGACCTGCTTTGTCCACGAGCATCTCATCTAAAGACGATGACTGGTATGGAAATGCAGAACAGGCTGGCCCTTCTTGCTTCAAGCTTGGGCCCATTCTGTGGTGTAACTCATGCTCCTGGGAACCCTGTGAGATCATCCCAGCCTGGCTGCCAGCTGAGACCACACCCCTGGTACTCCTCTTGAAAACACCCGCTCAGTAATCCTCTGCCTCTCAGAATCCGAGTCAGAAGAACCTCTAAGGACATCTCCTCGCTAGTCCTCAGGGGAAAACACTAGTCTGCCTCGGAGTAACTCTTCTTCTCAGTTCCTCCTGAGAAATACTGTGTCCTTAAGAACAAATACTCCCACTTAGCCAGGCGTACTTATCCTTCACTTCCTCAAGTCAACAGGAAATATATATACATGTAAAATCATCTGTATATGTGCATATGTATATCTCAAGATGCTTACAGAAAATAGAATTAATATTTATTTTGGTGGAAAATTTTGAAGTGTGCCAGCATTGTAGCACAGTGGGTTATGCTGCCACCTGCGATGTCAGCATCCCACAAGCGTTGGTTTGAGTCCTGACTGCTCCACTTGTAATCCAGCTCCTTGCTGATGTACCTGGGAAGGCAGTGGAAGATGGCCCAAGTACTTCCCAGTTCCGGCCATTGTGGCCATCTGGGGAGTGAACCAGCACATGGAAGAGCGCGCGCTCTCTCTCTCTCTCTCTTGCTCTCTCTCTCTCTCGCTTTCTCTCTCTCTTGCCTTCACTCTTGCCCTCACCCTCTGTAATTGTTCCTTTCAAATAAATAAGTCTTTAAAAATTTTTGAAATCTATGCATACGAGAGGTTTTTAAAATGTTCATGGAAAATGTGTACTATGAAAAAACTAGGTATAAAATATGTATAGAGACATATTCTTTTTCTCACAAACCTGAGCCTACAGTATCTGTTATTTTATAATTTGCCCAACATCTACCCTCACCCTGCCAACTAGATTACAGTCAACTTTCCTCATGCCTGTATGTATAGATTTACTTGATTTTTTCTACAAATATATAAAATTCCTTATTTTAATCTGTTGCCAATTCATAGACTTGGAGATGTTTCTGTTTTCTTAGTATCATAAATTATGCTGAAAAGAACACCTGCAAATATGTTTTGCTTTGTGCTAGTATTTTGATAGCACAGGGTTCTAGAAGTGGACTGTACACTTCCATACGTTTGTATATTTTAAACGAAGTTGACCCCCACAAAGGCTCCACCCATAGAGTCTGAGAATAGCCAATTCTCCGCATTCTCACCAGTGTGGACCAGTTTCTCAGTCTTGTTTCTTTGGAGAATTATAATGAGTAGCACGTGTTTTGATTGTCACTGTTTGTAAGGGGAGAGACTGAGCACCTGTCCCGAGTTTGTGGGTTGCCTCTGCTCACCACTTCCCTCACTCAATCTTCCTTGACTGTTTTGCCAGGCTGCTGCCATCTCGAACTCTTCAAATCCTCAGGGTTTGGTGGCATTGCTCCTCGGTGTGTAGTGCCACTGTCCACTTGCCCTTACTTTTATCCTGGTCATTGTTTGACAGGGTTTATTTTAGGGAGCATGGTGTAGGGACACTCTTTTTTTGCTTTTTATTTTACGTAAGGTAAACAAATTTCATGAATACAAACTTAGGAAACAAAGTGCCCACACTCCCATACTTGCTCTTCCTTCCTCTCTTATTCCCTCTCTCAATTTTTACAATGATCTAATCTCATTCTGCTTTATACTCCTAAGATTAACCCTACACTAAGTAAAGAGTTCGACAAATACTAAGAAAAAAAAAACCCCACTGTTTATCAGCAGTAGAGACAAGGGTTGTAAACAATCATCAAATCTCAAAATGTCAATGTCATTCCTATACATTACATTTTTGATACTCTGTTAGTTACTACAGATCATTAAAAAATTACGGTATTCATCATCCTTTCGGGACTAAAAGGCAGGATTTCATTTTTTTTTTTTTTACAGCTGATTAGTACTCCATACTATCTGTATACTGTAAGTTCTTTATCCAGTCATCAGCTGCTGGACATCTGGGTTGATTCCATAACTTAGTTAAGGGTGGGGGGGTGGGGGGGGCAAGTGAGTGCTGTGGTGCAGCAGGTCAGGCCTTTTGCAATGCCCATAACTGTTGTTAGAGCACCTGGTTCGAGTCCTGGTTACTCCAGGGTTTAGATCCAGCTTCCTGCTAACATGCCTGGGAGGCAATAGATGATGGTCCCGGGACTTGGGTCCCTGTCATTCATGTGGGAGACCCAGATGGAGTCCCTGGCTCCTGGCTTCAGCCTGGCCCAGTCCTGGCTGTTGTGACCATTTGAGGGAGTCAACCAGCAGGTGGAAGATCTCTGTCCCTCTCTCTCCCTCTCTCCCTCTCCCTCTCTCCCTCTCTTCTCTCCTCTCCTCTCCTCTTGTCTTCCCTTCCCTCCCGTCCCCTTCCCTTCCCTCCTCCTCCTCCTTATCTCTCTCTCCTCTCCTCTTCCCTTCCCTCCTCTCCCTTTCCTTCATCTTCCCTCTCCTTCCCTCCCCTCCTCCTCCTTTCCTCTCTCTCTCTCTCTCTCTCTCTCTCTCTCTCTCTCTCTCTCTCTCTCTCTCTCTCCCCCTATGTCACTGAACCTTTCAAATAAATGTATATACATCTTTTTCACACCCAAAGGGAAGCAACATTGCAGGGGAAGATGCATTCCCACCAGGGCAGTAGGTGGCTCAGGACTGCCTCTCCCAGGGTCACACAGCTGGGGCAACTGCACAGTGTAGCTCAATCTTGACCTCAGGATGAGCTGAGCCCATCTCAGCATATTTCGCTGTTTTCTGTAATGTTGCTCTCCCTCTTTTTCTCCCTTGAGCACCTCCTCAGGAAATCACATGTCCCTGGGTTCCTATCTCAGGCTCTGTTTCCAAAGAGCCTAACCTAAAACAGGCACAGTGCTCAGAGAAGCATCTGATAGAAAGAGTGGGAATCATTTGTGTGCAGAAAATTCTGTAATATCATATTTGCAAGGACAGCAGAGCCTGCTACATGTTGGAGCAACCTTAGAAAGTTGTCTATGCATCTATTCAGTGAATACTGACTTAATTATCTAGTGTCATTTTTTTTTAAAAAAAAAAGGCAGAAAAAAGATTTATGTGCATAAAATCATGACAGTATGTCATACTGAGGTTATGTAAGGCCTCATTCTGCCCTCAGATGTGCAGGATCATGGAGCAAGAACTGTCTGGTTTACAGAGATCTTATCCAGGATTTATATAGTCACAGGAAAGCAGCTGATGAGGGCATCAGAAGTCAATAGATTGGCTGTGCCGTCAGAACTTCGAGACTTTTCTGTGTTTGTCGTATCTGGTTCTGTGTTCCAGTTGTCACTGGGTATTTTTGTGCTTTCCAAGCTCTCTGCAGGTGTATGTAAGATCAGTACCTGACATCTTCCTCCGCAGTTGAAAACTTGGCTCATTCCAGGTAGTTTCAAACCATGGAGTTGAACCCAATATTGCAACATGTACAGTATAATGCCCTTAAGCTCCACCTACGTTGTTGCATAACCAGTAGTTTGTTTCTTTTTTAATGAGAGTAGAGTTTCATGGTACAGATATACCTCAGTTTGTTGATTTACCTATTGAAGGACACTTGTGTAATTTCTAGTTTTGTCTGCTACAAATAAAGCTGCTATGAACAGTCTTGGAAAAGCTTCTTTGTGAATGAGAATTTTTATTTCTCCAGGATAAAATCTAATGGTACAATTGCTCGGATACATGGTAAGTCTGGTCTGAAACTAATTTCGGGAGCAGTTGCATCATTTTATGGATCCCTCAGTAATCTGTGAGTGACAGTTATTTATACGCTTTTTCTTATTCATCCTGACAGGTGTGTAGTGATCACTCATTACAGTTCTAATTTACATTTCCCTAATGGCCAATTATGTAGAATGTTTTATCATGGGCTTATTTGCCAGTTGTGTAGATGAGAGGATTTCAGAAAGTTAATGAAGAAATTGCATTGATAGATAGGTTTATTTTGATGCAAAAGATTTGAAATCAATGTATATGTTTATCATAGTACACATTTTCAGTGAACTTTTTGAAGACCCCTCATAGTTTTTGGGGAACTATCTCTTCGTGTTCTTGAGCTATTTCCCAACTGGATTATGTGGAATTGTTAAGAAAAAAAAAAAACCGATTGAATGTTAAGAGTTCCTTATTCTAGATATGTCAGTTTTTTGTCTGATATGTGATTTGATAATGTTGAAAGCATGTATTTGAGTATGTAATTTAAGCTGTGATTTAAAACCTTTAATAAGGTCTTTCACAAAACAAGCATTTTAAATTACAACAAGGTTCACTTTATCAATTGTCTTCACTTACTTTTTCATTCAACAAATAATTATTGAATATCTGTAGTTTATCAAGATAATGTTCCAGGTACCCTGAAAATTCACACGGCCATAACTTCAAGGCACTTCCAGTGTACTTGGGGAGATGGGAGATATGCCCAAATAACTAATAGTGCGTAGCAAGTGCTAAGTGGTTTGAAAGAAGCAGAGATGCTTACTGATAAGTAACTAGTGAGTGAAAGGTTTATTTTTCTATGCTTGAACACATCACAAAGAGGGTAGGGTTGCTGTTGGCTGTCCGTACCCCTACTGGAGCGACTGGATTTGAGTAACTGTTCGGCGTTTGATTCTAGCTTCCTGCTCATGCACACCCTGGGAGCTGGCAGGTCTTGACACTCACCCAGGAATCTAGCTCACTTGTAAATTTGAAATTGACAAGAGGCCAGCATTCAACCCTGACAAGGCTTATTGGGGACTTACGGTTAAACACAATGGAGACAGCATGGAGGAGAGAAATTCTACCAACTGGCTCAACAAGAGGAGCCAGCCTAGCGTTTTTATGAGGTGGGGGTGGCGTGGCAGCACCCTTTCAGCCAATGGCATACTGTCATCTGCACCTGGTCCAGTGTAGTGGCTTGCTCCCCTCTGCACAGGGCACCTGGTTTCGCACCTGACCTGATGTTTTGAGCAGGTGCTGTTGTTTTTCATGCACACAACACACTCAAAAAGTGGTTCACTACTAAAACCCCAGGAAGGCCACACGACAGTCAGGTTGGGCAACTCTGGGCATGCACACAGACTCATGAAGAGGTCTCTGAGGTTAGGATGTGGATTTTTTTTTTTCTTGAGTCCTTTAGTGACTTTGATGAGAGTTGGATACATGTCAGTCAAGAGGGGCTTGGCAGGAAGTAGCTCTAAAGACAGATCATCGTCCCTCCACCCCTCCGTGGCTTTTGGGGCTGATGTAATCCCATACAACACGTGCTTTATAAAAACAAAAGGGGGGAATGTTAGTAAAATGACGCGGTCTTGTCTGTGGCACGATTTACGTCCCAGACACCATCCTAGGCTCTAGCCCCCCCTGCCATCGCTGGAAGCCAGATGACCAGATGGACCAACCACAGGTGTCATCAGCTCCACCCCCACCGTACTGAGATTTGCTGCTCCCATTTCCCTGTCTCCTGGCAAAGGTATAACAGGACATGCTTCCTGCATACGTAATCTCTCTCCACATCTCTTTCTCTCTTCCTCTTCCTCCTTCCTCCTCCTCCTGCCCCTCCCCCTCCTCTTCCTCCTCCTCTTTCTCTCTCTCTCTGATCTCTCTCTCTCTGATCTTTCTCTCTCAAACCCCTCTCTCTCCTCTTTCTCTGTCCTTTCCCTCTGGCCAGTCAGATTTCCTCATCAATAAACCCTTTCCCTTAAAAAAAATAGAGGGGGGGGGTGTTATAGTGAGCCTGTTTCTATTATGTCTTGTTGATGGCTCAAGAAGTTGGGTCCCTGCCACTCACACAGAAGACCCATACTAAGATACCAGCTCCTGGCGTTGGCCTGGAGTGGCCACAGCTGTTATTGGCATTTGAGGATTGAACTGCCAGCAGGTAGATCTCGGTTTGCCTGTTTATCTCTCTGCCTTTGAAATAAAATTTAAAAAGAAATTGTCACCATGTGGCACAGAAATTTCATTCATAAACTTACTTTTCCAGGTTAAAAACTGTAATTTATACACAACTAGCATCATAAGCAAAAATTTCACGTGTTGTATCAATTAATAGTAATCTTACAGGGCAGTGAGGAGAATTGCATCTTTTTTTCAATATTAGGGGATCCAAGATTCAGCTAAATTAAGTAACCTGCCCAAGGTCACACAGCCTGAAAGTGATGAACTTGGACTGGCACCCTGGTCTCAGGACTGACTGAATTCTACTCGGAGTCCTTGTCCTTTTTCTGCCAGGATAAACTCATCAATCTTCTGGCTAGGAAATGGACCATCTAGTTCCCATGTGACAAGAAGACATGCTGCAGTTTCTTGTACACACAGATGTCCAAAAGCTCTTTTTGATAAAGGAAGAATTCATTAACACTCTCCTAGCAGTCAGGATCATGCAGGAAATGGAAAAGCAAGCCCTGCTGGTGTGTCGTGGGCAGCAAGAGGGGATGGGTGGACGTTGCGGGAACCCAGCAAGCTTGTGCTCAGAATGGAGAAGTCCAGGAGGTGGCAATTTAGGGGCCAACTTCTGCCAGGTTCATTGTTACCCAAATCACCTTAAAATGCCAGACCTTTCACAGGGGGACCTTAAAAACAATCAGTCTAACCTAAAGGACCATAAATATGGAACTGGAGCTCATTTGTATTCCTATGTCCCTCTCTGGGTTTCCATCTGTAGTTTCTTCCTGTCTTATTTTTGACCTTGTTCAAGTCACTTACCTATTATGTATTTATTAGTCTTTCTTTTAAAGTGTTTATAACTTAGGTGAGATATTAGCATCTTGATTCTGAGAGTCTACAAAGGGTGGGTCTATGTATCAAGCCAACTTTCAAAACATCTGCATAATGTCAATAAGCCTTTGAAGCCATCCCCAGTTTTGTCATGATAAAGCCCTGGTGAGGCCCATGTGGAAAAAAATCCCTTTGACTTTCCACGTTCAACCATCTAGCCTGCTAGCTTGGGACCCAGCTGCAGGAGCTGAGGTCTTCCCAAGGTCTGACCATTAATGAACGTGAGTATCTCCATATGGGTTGCTATTGACCCCTTAGGAGGCACCTGTAGCCAAGTGTTTGTCAATTAAAGTCAACATTTAAACTGATTTATTCCAACCACCAGGTCTATCTCACTGGCTTGTTTACCAACAATCAGAACAGCCCAGTTCTTACACTTGACTCAAGGGCTGGACACATGACTGATGCAGGATGAATGCATCCCCTTGGAAAATTTATTGTGCTCTCTGGGAATTAGACTTTCCCCATCCTGGATTTCTTCTCTGGAGAGAAGAAAAATCCTAGCGATGTTGGAGGCCACCACGTGGAGCAGGTCAGCTTGACAATCCCACATCGGGAAGCAGAGAGAGAGTGAGAGCGCAGGGTGAGACTGTGGTTCCATCGGTATCACTTGGGCCTAGAGCTGCCTGAAGCTGGACCTGCACCTAGACTTTTGGGATTTAAGTGAGCCTATTTATTTATTTATTTTAAAGATTTATTTGAAAGGCAGAGTTAGAGGAGAATGGGGAAACAGAGAGGACTTCCATCCACTGGTTCACTCCCCCGTATGGTTGTATTGGCCAGAGCTGGGCTAGTCTGAAGCCAGGAGCCAGGAGCTTCTTCCAGGTCTCCCACATGAGTGCAGGGGCCCACGGACTTGGGCCATCTTCTACTGCATTCCTAGGCCATTAACAGACAGCTGGATCAGAAGAGGAGCAGCGGGACTTGAATAGGCGTCTGTATGGGATGCTGGCACCTCAGGAAGCGGCTTCACCCACCACAACACCTGGCCCAATTTCTGTTAGAGCTTGGTTTCTGCCATTCATAACTGACTGTCCTTGTGATCTCATTAATAAGTTATATCTTATTCAATGGAAGAGCATACAGATGGAAGGAAAGAAGGAAGGGAAGAGGGAAGCAGGTGGACAGGAAGGGGAGATGGGAGGAGGAAAGGAAGGGGAAACTCTCTTTGTAATGGGAGGGAGTGACTCTATGATACATTGTTTAGAGAGAATCCCTCAGTGTGTTACATTCTGCATTCTTTGTAATGATTCCTTGTGACTCTAGGATACCTTATTGAGAGAGAGAGAGAGAGAGAGAGAGAGAGAGAGAGAGAGAAACCCGAAGAGTTCAGCGTGGTATAAATTGTATTCTTTGTAATGATACCTGTGATTCTATGATAGATTGTTTAGGGAGAGAGTCCTCACTGTGTTTCAGTTTGCATTTATTATTAATACAATGATGCAAACAGTGTATGGCATTTCACAAAGGATGATTCTGTCCAGATGGACAGAATCTGCTTCTCCCTCCCTCATAGCAGTCGGCAGGTCTCAGTGTGGCTGACTGACTGAACCCTGTTCACCTTGTGGTAAAATCTTGCTGAAAAGCTAGTTTTAAACAAGCATTTAATGTTTCCCTGGGAGAACTGGGTCTCTCCATTAAGAGGTTATTGATCTAACAAAACTAAACCAAGAAATGAGTAAAGGATACAAACATAGAGTTAAAATAAAAAGAAAATACCCTGGAGTCTTAAAGCAATGTAAAGATGTTCTCTTTTAAGATAAATGCAAGTCAAACTCCTGAGGCCCTTTTTCACCTCTCGGACTGGCAAAGGCTGGAAAGCTTGGGTGGATGGAAGAGTGTATTCATGGAATCGAGAGTGGAAGAGTACATAAGTGTCTCAGCATATTTAATGTCAGGGAATTTAAAGCACAGAATTGATCGTACAGATGATGCAAGGCTCAGAAGCTCCCAGGAAACAGCAAGGTCCCTGGAGATGAGCCACTGTGGGATACCCTGTCATCTCCAGGCCAGAAGACAAAGTGCAAGGTGTTGGCATAGTCATGGAGCTGGGCCCACAGGGATCCTGTCTTAGAGGACTTGGAACCACGCAGAAGGAGCGGCGGCTGCCCCAGACAACCCTTCTGGGGCCACTAACCACTCAGAGAGAGCAGAATGACAAATAGCCTGGTTTCTGCTCTCCTTCCAGGCTCCCACTGTCGACAGGGCAATCTGGTCAGCACAGATTGTAGAGAGTCAACCTCCTCCCCTTCCCCTGGTGAGAAAGCAAAGCAGGAAGGGTTAAGAACGGATCTGAGGCCAAACAGGCTTAGGATTGCCAGAGAGGTGGTTGGTGTGTGTAAGCAGATCATTTCATACCTTGTGTGAGGTCATGAGGTAGCAACTCTAGGAAGGACATTTGAGATTATCCAAATTATAAATGCTCGTAGCCTTTGACCTCATGACTCTAGTACTAGGGGCTTATTCTTCATACGCACTTCCACATATGCACAGTGACATATCCAAGCTACTCATCCCAGCAATATTCCTAACGACAGGTTGGAAACTAAGTGAGCACAGCTGGGGCCTGTTACATAAATTATGACATATCCTAGTCAATGGAAAACCATGTAGGTATAAAAGAAAAACATTCTGGCAATGATACAGAATGACTCCATGACAATATCTCGTCAAGAAACAAGACCAAAAAAGACCAAGGCTAGAGCATTGTGCATCGTTTGTATAACAGATGCTACTATTTTGTATAACAAAAGGTAAAACTGAAAACGTTAGACAAATACATTTATAGACATACAGATTTTCTCTAGGAGGGAGATGTTTGGAATTCAGAGGCTGGGAGACAAGGGTGGGGTAGAGTCTTGTTAACTGTGTAGCCGCATTTTAAGTATGAATGCTAATCAAGCGTAGATTTAAAAGAATTAAAATTGGATGTAAAATAGAAACAAACTTTCTTCTACTTTTACCAGTTTGTGGATATTAAAATCCCTTTCAGGGAGGAAACAGATTTGTAGAGAAATGAACCCCCTTCTACCTTCCAAATTCCCTTTGGAAAGGTTCTGAGTGTTTGGTGCTGCAGCAAACGAGCCGCCCGCGGCTGCAGCGCACCTTGGCGCGGAGCGCCCTGCACCGCCCCGGGGCTGCGGGACTGCGAAAGCGCCAGGGCCGGAGCTCCGCAAACGCCCTGTGCTCACCGGGTGACCACCCCGCTGCCAGGACGGACCGTGTCTTTCCACGGCGGACTCTGGGGGGCGGACGGGCAGCTGTCTCCAGAGGATTCCGGGCCCTGGGCAATGCAGCCACGGCCTGGATGGGATCCTTTCAAGTCCCAGCGATTCTTCCCGGATCGGAACTCCTGGCAGGAGCAGGACTGCGCTGCTCACCTGCAGCAGGCTCTGGGGTCCTCCAGCCAGCGCGGGCCTCGCCGCCCCGGGGGGCTTTGGGAGACTTGGGCGCGCTTTCGCCTGCTGAATGAGTGAGCGTCGCTAGAGCAGTACATTCATGGGAGAGTGACACGAATCCTGATCGGTACCCAGGGACTGTGCGGCGAGAAGGAGCCACGCGGGCTTCGGCACGACTCCAGGCAGGCCCGGGTTCTCGTGGCTCCTCACCCGGCGCACACAGAGGGTCCAGGTCCCCGGGGCGCAGAGGTAGGGACAGGAGCAGCCTCTGAGGTCGTACCCCGGAGCCCCGGGCCCGCCTCCCCAGCACTGCACTGCGCCGCGGGAGCGCGCAGCCCGGGTCCCGCCCCCTGCCGATGCGCCCCGCCCCTCCCGGCGCGTGTCGCCCCCGCGCCCGGGGAGCCCCGGAGGAGCGGACTGGGTCGGCGCCCCTGGTCCCGGCGCAGGCGCGGTCCTGAGCCGGGCGCTCCGCACGCGCCCCCGCCCCGCCTCCGCACGCGCCCCCGCCCCGGGCGCCTCTGATTGGCGGTCGGCGGGGCCAGCAGGTGTCGGCGGCTGCGGCCAGGCTGCCTGCGGCGCGGGCGCCTCCCTCGCAGCCGCTGCCGCCGCCGGCGCCGCCACGCTCCCGGCTCCCGCTGCGGCTGCGGTTCTGGCGCCCGAGCCCCCGCGGCGCTGCAGCCCAGTCTGGGCGCGCAGACCGACCCGCGCGTCTCGCTGCGGCAGGTGCTCTGGGCATCCCGAGACGCAGTGCCTGCTCCCGGCCGGCCACCCCGCGTGAGTACCATCCCCGCCGGCAGCTTTGCGCCGCTCTGTTCCCCTCACTCTGCCGCAACTTCAGGGGTGGGTGTTTGGAGGGGGTCTCCCGCCTCCCCAACCCGCGCATTCCTGATCCTGGGTCCCTGGGCGCAGCCAGCCAGTCTGCCTTTGCGGAAGGGTGCGGGAGGCACTTGAACTTGCTCGGGGCTCGTGGCGGAGTCGGAGCCGCCCCTCTCCCCGGCGGACAGGGCGGGAGCTCGCCTCTGCGCTTCCCTCCGGCGCTGGCCACGTAGCGCTCGGGCTGCGGTTCACCGCGCACCGCCTCTGCTGTGGGCGCACCCGCGGCGGCGCCCGCAGCAGCCCGGCGCGGCGGACTGGACTCTGCGGACTCTTGCTTTCTCTCAGATGGGGCGAGCCAGGGACTCGCTGAAGGTCACCGCCGGTGCGCAGAGTTCGAGTCGGGGTCGAGAGGGGCGCGCTGTTGCGGGGTGCGGCGGCGGGGGTATCCCTTGGCCTTCATCCCTTCCGACTCCTTATCCTCAAAGCTACCGGACTTGGAGGGGTGAGAAGTCAATCCCAGGGGGCTCTGCTGAGGTTTGGGGGTAACTGCGGGGGACCTTCCGGGTAAGCGTGGGGAGGACGCTTCCCTGCACCTGCGGCATTTGGAGCACCTCCCCCGCCCCCACCCCAGCGCGCTTTCCATCACTTAATTCGCTGACATCTCGGCCAGGTGGGGGTATTTGCCAGTGTCTTTCCTTAGATCTATGCTGTTCCTTCTCCTCCGCTCAGAGAAGCCCTGTCCCCGAGGAGAAGTATCCCTAGCGCGCACGCCACTTTGGGCCCAGGGACTTCGTAGGAGAAACAGGGACGCCCAGCCGCGCGGCTGGCTTCGCCAGCAGTGGCTCCCACCTGCTCCTGTTTGAGTCTGGCTTCCTTTCTGCCCGCCCCGCCCCCACCCCTTGATGTGAATTTGTTGATTGATCTGCCGTCTTCCCAGCGGAGCGTGGGGGTCAGTCCCGGGAGCGGTGAGTGCTGTCCGATGGGAATTACGTGCTCCAGAGCCTTTGAGGCGGCCTCTGTGGGGTCCTGGGCTGTTCTCGGCGCCGTGAGTGGTGGACAGGTTCGTCCCTCCCTTTCCTGACCTCGAAACTCCGCGATGAAATGAGCACTCACGTAGCTTTCGAATGACAAGTGTTTTTGAGCCTCAACTTTCTCGTTTATAAAATGGAATATCCCTTGATTTTCAGTCTCCCCCAAGCACCTGGGGTTCAGAGGTTCAGAGGCTGTGGGAGACGTGAACCCGCACTTGGGGTTACAAAGTAGGAGATTGGTCGAGGGACCTGGGGCTGTGGGTGGAAATGGGGGTGATTTAAAGACTCCTTCAGCAACGTCTGGGACCCTATTTGGAGATGCAAAAATCCTCTTGTCAGAGAAATGTAGTTTTGCTAAGACTTTGACAAATACCTTGTTAGGCCTTCCTGCTGGGGTTCCTGGCCTCACCTTGGGCGGCTGTCTGTCCTATTTACTTAACCTCTTTCATCTGTGGGTTGTCTTTGAGCCAGAAGCTGGTTGTGTGGGGCTGGAACCGACAGCTGGGGGTGAGTGGAGGCTGTGTTGGGGGGGGATGGGGGGGCATCAAGGGGTTTCCTCGTGCCTCAGAGGAGATGGCTGGATTTTCACTGTGGTTTGGGATTTCTTCCTTAGTGTGGTGGAGGAGGGGCTCCAGGAGATAGATAGATAGATATATATATATATATATATCTATTTTAGAAAGTGAAATGTTCGCCAGTCAGCAACTTAAACCAGCAAGAGGCTAGACTGTGTGCTATCTCCCTCTTCTCTGCCTCCAGGGACAGAAAGAAAGGTCATCTGCAGCCTTGGCCTTTACGGCGATTGATTCACACATGCCGGCTGAAAAGCACCTTAGAGAAAATGGGACATCTTCCCGCTTTGCCTTCCAGGTTATGAATTGTGTGTACCCAGCATCTTGTCTCAAAGGCAAGGGAGAGAGCTTTGCTAGAGCAGACCTTGTTGAATTTAACATATGTTGGAGTAAAACCCAGTGATAAAATGTGGTGCAGTTCCATGTGTGCACTTGATGGATTTTCACAAACCAAATGCAATTGTGTAACCAGTGCCGGCTTTGCAAGCTCCAGGATTTCCAGTCTGTAACCTGCATAGGCTCAATTCCCCCTAGGTGAATCATCTCTCTGAGTTTCCCGAGGCAAGTTTTATTTTTATTACTATGATTCTATATTCTGTTGCTTTGTTTCCCAAGCTAAAAGGAGACTTTCTGATGATTGCTGCCATCCTTTTTAAATGGCTGCAAACCAAGGTATACTTAAGTTATACTTAAGCCAGGACAAAAAAATACAAGAATTTGGCCTTACGATCTGAATGGGGAGTGAGTTGGTTGTCACAACTCACAGAGGAATCTTCACGCCTTTGGGTCATGTCTAACTCAGAAAAAAAAACAGTGCCCAAACTGATATATTGAGGCCAGTTTCTTCCCCCAAAAGCTTTCTCATTGAGTGAATTTAAACAATGTGAACATAAAATCGTGAGACGTCAAAATAGGAGTGAAAACAACTATGGTGGCATTCTCACTTGCAACATAACAAAATGGAAATATTTTAAATATTTTTACATTCCTTGATGCTAAAAATTGGTGAAGAATTGGTAGCATTTCCGAGGAGAGATTTATGAATTGTTGGTTCTGTTGCCACATGGTGGCGCCACGTTGGCTGGAGAATTGGAAAACCTCTCTTTCCCAACGCCCCAGAAATAAAATCCAACCTGTTTCCAAAAATGATTCCCGAAGACTGTTTTCCAGTATCTCACAGGAAGGTCCCTCTCTCTCACTTCCAAGTCCCTGGATAGTCATTGATCCTGGCTCACTAGCCAGGAGTGGGGCAGGAGGGGTGGAGTTGAGAGACTTTAGGCTTTCCCTCTCCAATATGGAGCTAATGTGGCGTGTCCCTGAGGCTGTAATCAGGGACAAGGGAGAGGCTGGCTTTACGCTGCTACACCACAGAGCTGGCCCCTGGACAGTTTATCTTAACATAATAGTCCTTTTTTTGATATACCTGGGGTTAAACATTCCCCACTGATGGAAGGTGAATTGTGTCTCTGTCTTGGTATTATTAAAAATACCATGGACCGTGTCCTTGATAAGATCTCATAGAAAGTACAAGAGTGTGTCTAGGGTTTATATCCCTAGACGATGAATAACTGGGCAGAAGGACTCTGTTACTTCAGCTGGTTTTGCGGGTTGCTCTGGAAGCTTCCACGGAGCCCTAATTCCCACATCTTCAGCCAAGGCTCGTGTTAATCAGATGCTGTAGTTAAGGTGAATCTGACAAACATGGAGGTGTTTCCCTGCCCTTCCACTTGGCATTCCCCCTAGAGATGATTTTTTTTTTGAAGATTGATTTATTTGAAAGGCAGAGTTAAAGAGAGGCAGAAATGGAGAGAGTCTCGAGAGAGAGGTTGGCCATCTGTGGGTTCACTCCCCAGATGGCCACAATGGCTGGAGCTGTGCTGATCTGCAGGCAGAAGCCAGGAGCTTCTTCGAGGTCTCCCACATGGGTGCAGGGACCCAAGGACTTGGGCCATCCTCTATTGCTTTCCCAGGCCATAGTAGAGAGCTTGATTAGAAGTGGAGCAGCAGGGTCTTGAACTGTTGCCCATATGGGTTGCTGGCACTGTGTAGGCAGCAGCCTAACCCACTATACCACAGCACCAGCCTCAAGATGATCTTTTTAATATATTTTGGTATTCTAGTTTTCTATGCCTTGCTGGTTTTTATTGGAAAAGTTTTGTTCTTCACATTTAGGTCTGGTCTTATTATTTATACTTCTGTATTGTATGAGGCAGGAATCTGTTTTCCATATTGGAAACCATTTATTTCTTTTTTCTAAAAAAAGATTTATTTATTTACTCGAAAGGCAGAGTTAGACAGAGGGAAGGAGGGAGAGAGAGAGAGAGAGGTAGCTTCGATTCCATGGTTCATTCCCCAGATGGCCACACAGCAAGGGTTGGGCCAGGCCAAAGCCAAGAGCTTCTTCTGGATCTCCCACATGGGTGCAGGGGCTCAGGCACTTAGACCATCTTCTGTGGCTTTTCCAGGTGCATGAGCAGGGAACTGGATTGGAAGTGGAGCAGCTGGGACTCAAACCAGCGCTCATATGGGATGCTGGTGCTTCAGGCGGTGCCTTAACCAGCTGCACCACAGTGCCAGGCCTATTATTTTCTCATTTGTTTTATTGCCATCTCTAGCTTACAAGGGGTCTTTTTTTTTTTTTTTTTGACTGCCAGAGTGGACAGTGAGAGAGACAGACAGAGAGAAAGGTCTTCCTTTACCGTTGGTTCATCCTCCAGTGGCCACCGCAGCCGGCATGCTGCTGCCAGCGCACTGCGCTGATCCGATGGCAGGAGCCAGGTGCTCTCCTGGTCTCCCATGGGGTGCAGGGCCCAAGCACTTGGGCCATCCTCCACTGCACTCCCGGGCCACAGCAGAGAGCTGGCCTGGAAGCGGGGCAACTGGGACAGAATCCGGCGCCCCGACTGGGACTAGAACCCAGTGTGCTGGCACCGCAAGGTGGAGGATTAGCCTATTGAGCCACGGTGCCGGCCACAAGGGGTCTAAAACATTTCATGGGATATGAATATTGTGGAAAACTAAGTGTGGGTGTCCAGAATTATTTTTTAATTCCATTTTCCATGAACTTTTTTTTGAAGTACCCTGGTGTGAAAATTTCTGGTATATTTTTGGATTGGTTTCCTAATTCTGTTCCTCTTTTTTCTTTATTCCTCAGCTACTATTTCATTTAATTATTAAAAGATTGATAATCTTTTCTCCTCATACTTAAGATTATCTTGGCTATTTATATTTCAACATGAATTTTGGAATCTCCTTCCCATGAAATGTCCCGGTATGATTCACATGATATCTTTAGATTAATTAGATGAGCCTTTTTTTTTGGTCATTTTACTACTGATATGTCTGATTTGCAGGCATGATCTATCTCTAAAAACCTTATTTTTGGCTCATTCCATAAAGCTTTATAATACAAGGGATGCTCAGGAAAGACATGGAAAATGCATGTTTTGGGAAAAAAAAATCCATGCATGTAGTTCAAAAATTTTTACCAAAATGAGCATATTGTAATTCCATGTTTTTTCCATGAACTTTTTGAAGCACCTTGATTTCTCCATGAAGATTTGGGACTTGTGTTAGTCACTTCACAGGTTTTTATTGTCATTGACAATTTTTTTTTTGTTTCCACAAAAATATATTTAATAAGCTTGTTATATAAAATCAAACAATTAACATTTTCTCAGTAATTCAAACTCACTAATTCTAACTGGGAGTGCTTGGTATTTTGGAAGACTACCTAATCTAAAAATATATTTACATATTTACAAGACAGGTGAATATGACTGAAGACCTATTTCAACTAATGTTGAAGTTCACAGAATTGGAGAGGTTTAAAGGCTAGAAGTATCATAAACTTGTTTATAATGAAATGTACTGCACTCATTATGAACAGTATCTTAACAACTAGAAACTAGCAAAGAAATAAATGGTTTTGAAATTCTGTGACAAACACTCAGAAGATAAAAAAAAAGTAACAAAATCAATTTAATGACTAATATTTCTTAGTGAATCCCTGATTGTCATTTTAGGCAGCTTACCAACCATTCTGTCAGAACAGTCTTAACCTAGTGTGTCACAGCCATGCTAAACAGAGAGCTCTGGCTGAAAGTAAAGCAAACTATGTTAGCAACTGGCTTCATGCTTACATTTGTCCCTGAAAGATTCAAAGGCCTTTTACTGAGAAATACTTGTTCAACATGCTTCAAAAGGGCTCCTTACACGTGGGGAATGGAGTGGAGGAAGGAAAACCACATACGTCCTATTTAGAAATTTAGCACAACCAAAATTCCAAATCCTATTTTATATGTTGCACTCTACCACGGCAATATATACATCATCCCATTCTAGACAATCTCTACAATAAAGCAGTAAGCATCCTGTTGTAAAATACTGCATGGACACCCTCTCGGTTTTAAAGAAAGGTACTGCTGCTACAGAAGTTACCAAGTGATCATTTCCTAACAAAGGTCTGCTATCCTGACATTTTCTTGCATTTTTCTCCATCAAGGATATTCAAGGCAGTTTTCTACCTACCATACAGCATTTGGAAGTGTTTTTGCCGTGTTGGCTCTGAAAATGATAAACTAGTTTTTTGATCAATAAAACAAAATTTCTAATAACAAAATACATGTAAAATTAGAATTTTATAATTTCCAAAAAGTAAGCTGCCTTTAATAATCAAAATACTTGTTTGCAATTGTTTATCTGTGAAAATATGTTAAAGCTCTTAGAAAACTTAAATTTCATTTAAAAAAATTAACTTAAAAATTCTTGCCATTTTGCTGGGCATACCACTGCTGTCTCTGCTTGCGGTTTTCCAGCTCGGTGAGGAGAGCTTGTCTGTAGGCTTCATACATTCTGACAATCTGTTCCAGTTTCATTGACAATTTTTAATCCACAGCTCTATTGAGTTAGATTTCACATACAACAGACTCACTTTAAGTTTTAATAATTCACTGTATTTTAGTAAGTTCACAGGATTTTATAAATCAATTTTAGGACAATACAATTTTAGGACATTTCTTCTGCAAAAGAAACTCTGTACCTGTTAGCTGTCTCTTGTCAGCTTTATCCCACCCCAATCTATTCCCAGCACTGGGCAGCTGCCAGTCTACTTCCTGTCCATGTAAGTTTCCTCGGTTTGGGTGCATCCTGGAATTTCATATACTTGAGATTATGTAATAATATGTATGCCATTTAGTGTCTGGCTGCTTTCACTTGGCATGATGTTTGCAAGGTGTATCTGTGTTGTAATATCATTGTTTCATTCTTGTTTTATTGATATATTCCAACCTATGTTTCTACCACATTCTACTTACCCATTCATGAGTTGCTTACAGATTTTTTTTTGACCTTTTAAATGAGACCTTTCTTTCTCCAATTTGGTTATTACCAGTGTGTGGTCATAGGGCTGGATTTTGCACATTGATGTTCTAGGTAGCATCTTTGTTGGCTCATAGGATGTTCTCTAGAAGACCACATACATCACAGATAATGGTGATTTTGTTTCTTCTCATTTAATATCTGTCTTGTTGGCATGTGCACTGCCTCGGCGTTCTGGCATAATGCTGAGTGATCATGGTGATGGGGACCTCCAGTCTGGCCTCTGATAGAATGCTTTACATATTTATTATTAAAATGTTATTTAAGATATACTTGTTTCATATATTTCATATGTACAGTTTTAGGAACATAGTTGTAATTCCCATTCTACCCTCCCTCCTGCCAACTCTCCCCGCCTTCTTCCTCCTCCCTCTCCTATTACCACTTTTAATTTTTACAAAGATTTATTTTCAGTTCACTTTAAGAATGCTTTCAAATATTCATCAATAATATGATGGTTGCTTTAGGTTGGGAGTAAATATTCTCTAACTTTTTAAAAAAAATCCGTACTTTTGGTATTCTGATAGTACTTTAAAAAAAAGATTTAAGTATTTGATAGGCAGAGTTACAGAAAGAGGGATATATATATAGAGGCCTTCCACCTGCTGGTTTACTTCCCAAATGGCTGCAACAACTGGGGCTGGGCTAATTTGAAGCCAGGAGCCAGGAGCACTTGGGTTATATTCCACTGCTTTCCCAGGGCATTAGCAGGGACCTGGATGGGAAGAGAAGCAGCCAGGACATAACCCACCACCTATATGGGATGCCAGTGTGACAGGAGGAGGCTTAACCTACTTCGCCATGGCACTGGCCTCTGGTCTTTGGTTCTTGAATTATGCTTGTGTTAAATTTCATCAAACTCCTTTCCTGTATCTCCTGTAGTCTGTTAAAGTTGAATTATCATTGGATATAATGTCAACCGATTTTGAGTTTTCCTTCCAAAGTTGGTATTATGAGAATATGCTGTGCAGCATTATAAATTAACATTGCATTGGCTTTTTCAAATTATCCTGACACCCAGCCCTGCAAGCGACTTACTTTTGTAGAGAGACCTTTTCCCTTCTCCCACTGAAGGACCAGTAGCTTGAAGAAAAATTAGGCTGGTTGGAGCATCACATGAGTGCCTTTACTAATTATCTACTTTGGCCTGCACCATGGCTCAATAGGCTAATCCTCTGCCTGTGGTGCCAGCACCCTGGGTTCTAGTCCCAGTTGGGGTGCCGGATTCTGTCCCGGTTGCCCCTCTTCCAGTCCAGCTCTCTGCTGTGACCTGGGAGTGCAGTGGAGGATGGCCCAAGTGTTTGGGCCCTGCACCCCATGGGAGACCAGGAGAAGCTCCTGGCTTTGGATCAGTGTGGTGCGCTGGCCGCAGCAGCCACTGGGGGGTCAACCGACGAAAAAGGAAGACCTTTCTCTCTGTCTGTCTCTCTCACTGTCCACTCTGCCTGTCAAAAAAAGAAAAAAAACTTATCTACTTCTATTAGTCCTCACGTTGATGTTTTAAGCCAACCCCAGTGGGTCCTGCCTACTGAAGAATTATTTTTCTTCATGGCTCAGTGGCTCCCTTCTACAAATCTTGTAGAGGATGGAGGACTGCTGAATGGGGCTTGGTAAAATTGGGTTGACGATCTGTGGGAAGCACTTGCTTGCTGTGGAACAAGTGGACTACAGGCAACCTTGACCTTGATTAAGGACTCAAGAAACAGGAACTGAGCGAGGATGTCCCAAATGCTGCAGAGGGAGATGAGTTGAGTGACCAGATAGAGGGTCTTCTGATGCCCACCCTCAGAGAACTTGGCACAAAAATGATGCTGTCTTTGAGCTTGTTAAAAATGTCACGTGCTCATTGAGGGATTTTAGGTTCTTCTAGGGAAATTAGACCCTAAATAGGAAAGCTTAATTCACTCCAGGATAGCACTTTCCAATAGAAGTATACTTCGCAGAACACATGTAGCTGAAACTCTTCTAGTAGGTGAATTTAAAAAGTAGCAAAACAGTGGGACTAATCATAATAGTATGTTTAATCCAATCATCAAGTTTTTGGATACATTTCAAGATATAAATGTCATTACTTTCATCCTCCTAATAATCTGCTTAATTCATATGCCACAACTGATTCAAGAAAACCATTCTTTTAAGGCATTATACACACTTCATCTTTATATACAGCATATTTTCTTAGGACCAAGTACGTTGTCAAAATCCATACATTTTTCTTTACTATATATATAAAAATATATATACACACATATATATTATACATACATATATGCATGCATGAATACATACATTTATGCATGCATAAATTGATTTTGTCATTAGCAGTGTGTGAATGTTCCAGATCCCCATGCCTGGATAAGTGGGATTATTCATCAACATTGCCAATTTCTTAAGCAAAAGAAAGATCCCGGAATCTTGCCTTTTTATTTCACTGTTCTTTTTATTTTTAATTTTATTTATTTGGAAATCAGAGAGGGAGGGAGCGAGGGAGAAAGGGAAGAATCTGCCATCTGCTGATTTGCACCCCAAGTGCTGACAACAGCTGGGGCTGGACTGGGCAGAAAGCCAGGAGCCTGGAATTCCACCTGGGTCACTCCCAGCAGGTAGCAGGGACCTAAGCTCTTGGGGCCCATCTGCTGCCTCCAGGGTGCATTAACTGGAAGCTGGCTCCGAAGAGAGGCTGTCCTTGATCCCTGGCACAGCAGCATACGATGTGGGTGTCCTAAGCAGCAGCTTAAACCATAGTACTGCAACTTTCACTTTTCCTTACTGATGAGGCAGAATATATCTGCATATTTATGGCTCTTCTTCACTACAGAGTTGTGCACAGGGCTTGTCTCGCTTATTTCTTGGACATTATGCAACTTGAATTTATCCCTCATAGATCATGTTCGTATTTCTAAGTGTTGAATTTGTTCCATTACATGAAAATACCTTACTTTATTGATCTGTTCCTTTATAATGGACTTTGGATTATTTCTGGGATTTTTTTTTTTACTTTTAAATAGATGCATTCAATACATACCTTTGAAATGTATTTGTGGGACAGATGCTGTGGTACAGTGGGTTAACACCTTGGCCTGAAGCACCGGCATCCCATATGAGTGCTGGTTCTAGTCCTGGCTGCTCCTCTTCTGATCCAGATCTCTGCTGTGGCCTGGGAGAGCAGTAGAGGATGGTCCAAATCCCTGGGCCCCTGCACCCATGTTGGAGACCTGGAAGAAGCTCCTGGCTCCTGCCTTCGGATCGGCGTAGCTCCAGCCATTGCAGCCATCTGGGGAGTGAACCAGCGGATGGAAGACCTCTCTCTCTCTCTCTCTGTCTCTACCTCTCTCTGTAACTCTTTCAAATAAAATCTTTAAAGAATAGTTAAAAAAAGAAATATATTTGTGCACATGCAAATGAAATTCTTGGGTTATATGCATAGAGTTGGAATTGTAAGATCTTTTTCTAAGAATTCATTCACCATTTATTGGTATCATTGCCTTTCAATGTTTTACATTTTTAAAGTTTTCATTAATATGAAGAGAACAGATTGCACATATTTCATAGGAAAATTGTAAGAAGATAACCATACTTCCCCCGCAATCCCTCTCCCTCCTCACTTTTAATCCACTCTGTAGTCACAGGCTTAATTCACAATTAACCATAATATTCAACAGGTAAAAATTGGATCAATCATATCACAAGATGTCTGTTTCATTCCTATGCATTTATCTATGTAAACTTTCAACTTGACCACCTGGTGCCAAATTGCTCCCCAAGTGACAATGTTCATTTAAACTCCTTTAGCAAGGTAGATATGTAGCATCTGTCACATTAACACAATAATGCTACAGAAGGAAGAACAAAGGTGTTAGAGACACTGCGTATATATGCAATTATGAGTGTATATAAATATCCTAAAGTTTATTTAGAAAGTTCAGAGGCCTTTGATGTATTCATTTTGAAATTGGGTCATATAAATAATTATATTTACATGTCAACCATGTATATCATAGAAATATTTACCTAGCTCGGAAGAACTGGCAAGAGTTGAAGCGATAAGCTATTCAGTAGTGCGTGTAATCAGGGTGCAGTGCAAGAGGAGGCAAGCTCCTCTGTCTAGCTGTGCCCCTGCCTCGCCTGTCCCAGGACGCAGCTTCCCCACTGGGCAAGTTTTCCTTTTCGTCATTGTGTCTTTTAAAATATGGAAGATTTTGATCAGGTGACTCCTAAGTAGCACTGTGCCGTTACCACCCCAGTGCGAGCAAGCGTGTGTATCCGGGACAGCAGACCAGAGCTGCATGACCTCAGCAGGGGTTAGTGAGGAAACTCTGGGCAGGTGGCCTTGACTGTGGCATGCCTGGATGCCTTCTTTACTCAGAGAAACCTCACCGCCTTCAGAGTCCTCCGCGCCCCCTGCCCCCAGAGTGAATCCTGTATTTCTGCAAGGAGAACAAAAAATGCTCTGTGGAACTGTGTGCCCAGAGGCGTCCAGAAATTGTTCTGGTGTTTTCCTCGATCATTATTTTCTCAGGGTGATTGAGTTAAATCTTCTGTATGGACTTGTGTATCATCAGCTGGGGCAAGAAAAACACCCTGTGCAATGTTCTGTGGCTGTGTTTCCCAGTGTAACGTCCCTGGTGAGACAGATGTTGATGTGCAGTGGGGCACACACAGATTCATGCCCTGGGCCACCAAGCTAATGTCACTGAGCAGATACACGGGAAGAGAGTGCAAGATGAGGGTGCTCACGGAAGGGCAGGTGCCTGTGGCCTTGGGATCCAGTGTGGCTATTTGCCTTAATCCTTGAATAATGTGGCTCTGAATTCTCATGGCTCAGATAAGTATGTCCTAGTGGAAGGATCTTTTTTTTTTTTTGGTGTGGACTATAACTACCTTAAAGTGTGCAGAGGCATTTTTTAGGGATGGACTCCTAAAACCTGGGGTTCTGCTGGACTCAGTGGGGAAAAGAAAAAGGATGCAAACCTCTCTACATTGTATTTTTTTTTGAAGACTGTCCAATCTGTGTATAAGTGATGCATCTAGTCCCAGACTGCTTCCTCACTTCCTCTTAAAAACCAGTGTCTCCAGCATTGTGTCACTCACCTATGTGGCTCCAGCCTTAGAAACTAGGGCTGGCACTGTTATTGTTTTTTTTTTTTATTTTTAGTTTTTTAAAAGACATTTATTTGAAGGGCAGAGTTACAGAGAGAGGCAGAGGCTGAGAGAGAGAGAGAGAGGTCTTCCATCCACTGGTTCACTTCCTAAATGGCCACAGTGTCCTCATCTGGGCTCATCCAAAGCCAGGAGCTTCTTCTGGATCTCCCACGTGGGTGCAGGGGCCTAAGCACTTAGACCATCTTCTACTGCTTTCCCAGGCCACAGCAGAGAGCTGGATCAGAAGTAGAGCAGCCAGGACTCAAACTGGCACCTCTATGGGATGCCGGCACTGCAGATCAGGGCTTTAACCTGCTGTGCCACAGTACCAGCCCTTTATTTTTATTTTAATTAGTTTTTAACAGAGGCAGTGTGATTTGTGGATACAATTGGAAGATCCTAATGAGGCACTGGGTTTTTTTTGTTTGTGTTTGATAATGTGACTGTGGGTTTGTTGTACTCATTAGGGATTTTAATTGACTAGAATGACACATAATCATAGTTTTTGAGACTAATCTCAGAGATGCGGTTTTAACCAGATCCTTCCCAAAGGGTTTCAGAAATGCACCTGTCGACTTCTGGGCTTTGCCGCCTGGCACATGGGTGGTGCTGAGATTCCCTCCGGCTTCCCTTGAGTCCTCACGCCTGAGTCCTTCCTCCCCCAGGTCCCAGGTCCCTGCTGCCTGCTGCCCTCACTGCTGCCACGGCCACCCTCTTGCTGCTTGAGGCTCTCCCCTGAGGCTGCTGCTTCTGGTGAATGGGAGGCAAGGCTGACATTGCCCACTTCTCTTTTATAAACGGGCCAAGTGCAACAGGGACGAGAAACAAAAGACCAAATGTGGTGTTTGGCAAATCTGGGAGATGGTTAAGTTGATTACCCCAGAAGGCGTTGGAAAGGTCGCCAGGAGAAGACGACCAAGTATAGGTGCGTGCCGGCGGCTTAGAGATAAGATCTGTGTCTTCGGTGAAGGCCAAGGCTTCTGCAGAGTGCAACTTCCAGTGGCTTCCGAGTAACCGTGGACGCGGGGAGACTGCAGAGCTGTGGGCACTCCCTGCTCCTGTCCGAGCACCTCCCCTCTTGTCCTCGGGATCAGTCTGCCCAGAGACAATTGCTACAGCTTCTTTGCAGACTTGCTGGACAACTGTGATGCTCTTTTCTCCGTGGGATTATTCTTGTCTATTTATCCATCTCTGTTCTCCTCCTCATCATCATCATTCCCTTTGTTCTGCTGTTTGGGCTTTATTCCTTTTTTAATCTCTCCAGTTTACATGGTTAACTTATTAACTTACAGAATTACTTCACATACGTGTGCTTAGGACTATAAATTTCTCTTTAGGTGTTGCTTCAGCAATATTTGCATACCAGAAACTTTGATATGTAGTATTTTTGTTACTGTTCACATCTAAGTTTAAATACTTTTCTCTGTGATTGCTTCTTTGACTTAGGACTGGCTTATAAGTTCTCTTTCTAGAATTTAACAGTTGTTTTTGTTTTAATGCACAATGATCTGAGAGTGCTGTCTCCTTGATTATAGTTCTTTGAATTTTTTTTTAAAGATTTATTTATTTGAAAGACAGAGTTAGAGAGGTAGAGACAGATCTTCCATTCGCTGGTTCACTTCCCAGATGACCACAATGGTGGAGCTGCGCCAATCTGAAGCGAGGAGCCAGGAGCTTCCTCCGGGTCTGCCATGTGGGTGCAGGGGCCCAAGCACTTGGACCATCTTCTACTGCCATCCCAGGCCACAGCAGAACGCAGGATCGGAAGATGAGCAGCGGGGACCAGAACCGGGACTCATATGGGATGCCAGTGCTTCAGGCCAGGGTGTTAACCTACTGCACCACAGTGCCGGCCTGAAATTGTCTGTACTCTGTCTATATATTAACTTCGATATTTCAGAGAAAACATGCGTATTTGTATTTCTGTGTCTGGCTTGTTTCACGTAGCATAGTGATTTCCAGTTCCATCCATTTTGTTGCAAATGTCAGAATATCATTGTCTGATTGACTAGTATTTCATTTGTGTGTGTGTGTGTGTGTGTCACAGTTTCTTTATCCATTCGTCAGTTGATGGCTGTCTAGGCTAATTCAATATCTTTGCTATTCTGAGTTGGGCTGCCACAGACTTGAGATTACAGGTGTCTCTTATGCCGACTTAATTTCTTTGGAATATATTCTGAGAAGTTGGATAGCTGGGTCATATGGTGGATCTATTTCTGTTTTTTTTTTTTTTTTTTAAGAGACTTTACACTTGGCCGGTGCCGCAGCTCAATAGGCTAATTATCTGCCTGCGGCACCGGCACACCGGGTTCTAGTCCCGGTTGGGGCACCGGATTCTGTCCTGGTTGCTCCTCTTCCAGGCCAGCTCTCTGCTGTGGTCCGGGAGTGCAGTGGAGGATGGCCCAGGTCCTTGGGCCCTGCACCCATCCACTCTGCCTGTCAAAAAAAAAGAGAGTTCACACTGTTTTCCATAACAGTTTCTTGAAATTAGTAGACACTTGTTTATGGACTGATACGTAGCTATTTTTCACAAATTTTCCATATTTTCTTCAGAGAATTACTGGTTGCAGTGACTTACGTCTATTAGCTTAAGCTAGTTAATTGTGTTATTCCAAGACTCCATTTTCCTTACTGATTTTTTGAAACCTTATTCATCAGTTACTAAGGGAGAAATACAGAGATATGAATTTATGAATTTCATCTCATGCTTCTTCTAATTTTGATTTGTGTATTTTGAAGCGATGTTATCAGGTGCATTTTAGTTCAATGTGAGCATTTACCATTGTGAGAGGACCATCTTACTCTTTCTTAATGCCTTGTTTTTAAGCTATGTTATTAGAGTTTTACTGGTTTCCTTTCGCTTACTCTCTGCCTGTCTTCTCATTTTGATCTTTTCACTCTTAGCAGTTCTGTGTATTTTTATTTTATTTATGAAAGTGTCAGTAATAGTATAAAGTTGAGGCCGGCGCCATGGCTCAACAGGCTAATCCTCCGCCTTGCGGCGCCGGCACACCGGGTTCTAGTCCCGGTCGGAGCGCCGGATTCTGTCCCGGTTGCCCCTCTTCCAGGCCAGCCCTCTGCTGTGGCCCAGGAGTGCAGTGGAGGATGGCCCAAGTGCTTGGGCCCTGCACCCCATGGGAGACCAGGATAAGCACCTAGTACCTGGCTCCTGCCATCGGATGAGTGCGGTGCGCCGGCCGCAGCGTGCCTCCCGCGGCAGCCATTGGAGGGTGAACCAACGGCAAAGGAAGACCTTTCTCTCTGTCTCTCTTTCTCACTGTCCACTCTGCCTGTCAAAAAAAAAAAATAGTAAAAGTTGATATAACTTTGTCCTTTTTTAAGATTTCTTTTTAAAATTTTTAAAAAAATTTTATTGAATGTGTATAAATTTTATATATTTCATGTATACAGATTTAGGAACGTAGTAACACTTCCCACACTACCTTCCCACCTGCCCATGCTTCAAGCTTTCTTCCTCCTCCCTCTCTTATTCTCAGTTTTTACAAAAATCAGTTTTTAGTATATTGCATATTCATGAGGTTAACTCTACACTAAGTAAAGAGTTCAGCAAGTACTATGAGGAAAGAAACCCCACTGTTCCTCAACAGTAGAGACAAGGACTGTAAACAGTCACGTTTATTTTGCTTTTCTAAGCTATAAGTTTGAATGTAGAAGTTGTGTTTATTTACATTATTAATATGAATATATTTGGATTTATCTTACTATCTTACTTTGCCTTTCTGTTTTTTTTTTTAAAGATTTATTTATTTATTTGAGAGGTAGAGTTAGAGAGAAAGAGAGAGAGGAAATTGGTTGGTCTTTCATCCACTGGTTCACTCCCCAAATGGCCACAACAGCCAGAGCTTGACTGATCTGCTAAAAGAGCCAGGAGCTCTGGGTCTCCCATGTGGGTGCAGGGGTCCAAGCACTTGGGCCATCTTCTGCTGCTTTCCCAGGCCATAGCAGAGAGCTAGATTGGAAGTGGAGCAGCTGGGACACGAAGAAGTGGCCTATGGGATGTCAGCACTGCAGATGGAGGCTTGATCTGCTATACCACATTACTGGCCCCCTGTTTGTCCCATTTTTAAAATATACAGTAGTCCCCCTTCTCTACAGGGAGTATGTTCTGAGTCTTCCATTGGATTCTTGAAATAGCTGGCAGCTGCAAACCCTATCAGATGTGCTAGGTTCCCCCTGTGTGCCTTGTAGCATCGACACACAGCACAGAGTTCATCTGTTCTTCCCGGGTTTATGCTCTGGTCCTCTTTCCCATCACTACTCTTGTGCTCTGGGGCCATTACTAAGTCCAAGAAGGGTTACTTGAGTAGCAATACTGCAGCCCTGCAGCAGAGGATTTGATAACTGAGATAGCAATTGAGTGAGGAGTGGGCGTGGAAGGAGCATCCAGTGTGGGTATGCTGGACAAAAAAAGGGACTTGCATCTGGGGGCGGGACCAAGCGCTTCAGATCTGTACTTCTTTATGCATGACTTAAAACCTATGCATTGTATGTACGTGTGAAAGCTGCCCCTCAATATCCATGGGGTCTTCATTCCAGAAACCTCCGCAGATTCCAAAATCAGTAGATGCTGAAGTCCCATGTATAAGATGGCATGGTATCTGCATAGTACCCACACAGTATTCCTGTGTATTTCATCCCTGTGTTACTTCCAATACATAAAACAGTGAAAACGCTATGTAAATAGTTGCTGTGCTGTATTTTTAGTATTGCAAGAAGAAAAATATCTGTACATGTTCAGTACAGAGGCAATTTTAAGGAAATATTTTTGGCCCACAATTGGTTACATCCATAGATACGGAACTGCAGGCACAGGGGGCTGCCTGTAGTGGGTTTCCTCTGATGGTCATGCAGGATTCCTGGGTTTAAGTCTGAGGATTGATGTTTGATCCATGACTTGAGAAATTTCCAGCCATCATTTCCTTTTTTTTTTTTTTGTTTAAATTTGACAGAGTTGCAGACAGAGAGACAGAGAGAAAGGTCTTCCTTCCATTGGTTCACCCCAAATGGCCGCCAGGGCCGGTGCTGCACTGATCTGAAGCCAGGAGCCAGGTGCTTCCTCCTGGTCTCCCATGTGGCTGCAGGGGCCCAAACACTTGGGCCATCCTCCACTGCCCTCCAGGACCATAGCAGAGAGCTGGACTGGAAGAGGAGCAACCGGGACTAGAACCTGGCGCCCATGTAGGATGCCAGCACTGCAGGCGGAAGATTAACCAAGTGAGCCACGGCGCTGGCCCCAGTTAAATTTAAACAACTAAGAATGATTGTGTGCTAATTACAGAGTTCAACCAATAGTATTAAGTAGGACAAAAAATACTAAAAAGGATGAAGTATTAAGGTGTTCATCAACAGGACAAGGGCCGATCAAGTCACTCTTTCTCATAGTGTCCATTTCACTTCAACAGGTTTCCTTTTTGGTGCTTGGTTAGTTGTCACTGATCAGGGAGAACATATGATATTTGTCCCTTTGGGACTGGTTTATTTCACTCAGCATGATGTTTTCCAGATTCCTCCATTTTGTTGCAAATGACTGGATTTCATTGGTTTTTACTGTTGTATAGTATTCTATAGAGTACATGTCCCATAATTTCTTTATTCAGTCTACTGTTGATTATTCCTCAGAAACCTGAATATAACCCTACCATACAACCCAGCCATCCCACTCCTTGGAATTTACCCAAAGGAAATTAAATTGGCAAACAAAAAAGCTGTCTGCACCTTAATGTTTATTGCAGCTCAATTCGCAATAGCTACGACCTGGAGGATAAATATTAATCCTTTCAGATCATGTTTGACCAACTGCAGGCAGCTGGAGTTGCAGACAGAGAAACCATGAATAAGGGAGCGACTATGGACCTTGTGCCTTCTTCATGTGTTACCTGTGAGCTTTAACCTCTCTCCCTTTATTTCCATTCTTAGTGCTACATTAGGTTTTTATTTGTCAACTGGTTTACTCTCTTCCCTGCCGTGTCTACTGTGTTTTCAAATTTACCGGCCAGCATGTTGGGCAGTGCTTGTGAGATTGTTATGGTTTCTAAGTTTTTGAGTCTCTGGGGTATATGAGGAAAGGATAACCTAAAATCAAGTGTTTGCCTCTGAGTTGAAGGAAGAAGAGTTGATTTGCATAGCATCTGGCACTCTGATGGGCAGAAGGATGTCAAGAATTTGGTTTGGAAGATTCTCACTTCTGTATAATTAGGAGTGGGGCAGATGTTAGGATGTAGGAAAATAAAGCAGTTCTACGAGTGTGATCTCTTGTTGATCCCTCCACGAACCCACCCCTCAGCCTATGCTCATTCTCTGATCAAGGGCCCAGGACCCTGGTCAACTTGTTTGCTTTTGGAAGTAGTCTCAGTGACTCCTTCCTGAATAGGGAGGGATCCTGGGTTACAACCCAACACGTCTTGTCACCACCTGCCATTAATTGTCCTCCAGTGTTTCTTCTCCAGGTTCATGGAAGAACTCCTCCAGTAATTACCTTTCCCATGGACGGATGTCTGACAGTGTTTCCATGTTCCCTGTTAGATGCCTGAGAAAGTCCCCTAATTGCCTCAGAGGCTCTGAGGCTGACATCTTGTGTTTTATTTTTCCCTCTCCCCTTCTGGATTCTTTATAATGAAGTGAGTCTCAGAAATAAGCTTTTGATTTGGGGGGACAGACCCTCAGTCCTTACATTAGATAAATCCTATAAGGATGAAGAATTTTAAGAAAATACCAGCAATTTGTAGCGAGGAGAATTTGGAGCCCACAGTACTCATTTCCCAAGCAGGGACTAGCTGAAAATCTAGCCAACAGCAAAATAGGTTTCAAAAAGTCTTTAAAACCAGGGAGGAGTGTAGGAGCAAAGAACTAATTTTACAGTAAAGCAATGCACTCAGCGAGCCTGCACAAAGGGGCACTCGGCAGCGGGAGCAGTGTTGTCTGTGTCGGTTTTGCCGTGCAGGTGGCTTTGTTGTTTCTGGGCTGGTTTTGGACAGATGCCTGAGTGTGTATTTCAGGAGCCTTCATAGTCTTAAGCCCCAGTCATTTTATCTCTGGGAATCCAGCGGAGGGGGAACATCCTTAACGTGAAAAGCCCTTGGTGAAGAGGTGTTTATCACCGTACGCTGTTGCATAGCAGAAATTGGACTTGATCCAGATGAAGGAGGTGGTTCAGTGGATTGATCCACCTGATAAAATATGATGCAGCAGGTGTGAGTGACATTTAAAAGGGACCACTCTTATGTGGAAAACTGGCTTGAGAGTTCAATGAAGAGGCATGTGTGTCACAGGACAGTAAAAATACAGAGATGACGCCAAAGTGAACCAATGTGTACCAATGTGTTTAGTAGTAACTGTGTTTGGTATTGTCATGGTGAGTTATTTTCTGTATAGCTTATCTTATCTCTCTAGTTTTCCCAGTTGGGAATTTTGGAGGGAATTCTGAAAAACCCCTTAAGCACTCTACTTAAACTCAAAAGAATGAGAGGGACAGAGAGCCAATGTTGGCTTCCGGTGAGTGCCTGGGGGTAGGCTGGGATAGGCCAGGGGCTGGGCTGGGCCAGATGGAGATAGCAGTGTTGGGGGCCGACTCTCCCTGTATCTGAAAAAGTTGAGAATCCCAGCTGCATGCCTTACTCCTGGGTTCTTTGTCAGACACAGCTCTGTTTGGCAGTGGGCCCCCACCAGTGTGTGTGTGTGTTGGGTTTAGAATCAACAGGCAAAGATTCTGGCACGTTCCTTTGGCTACATTACTGTACTATACTTTTGGGATTATACTTTATATTTTCAAAAACAAGGTGAAGAAAATTGAAGTTTGTGTCCCTGAACCTCCTGCTGGTGGGAGATGTGTTACTAAGGTATAGCAGGATTTGTGAAACCCACAGTGGATTGGGCTAATGTTAAAGATCATTAAACAATTTCCCTCCTGCCTGGGTACTGAATTGGAGATTACTCTTGAGTTGCCTAAAGCAATTTGACAGTGCTCTTTGTTATCTGCCTAATAGGTTGTTATCTGGAATCAAATCTCTTTATAATGTTATTGCTTATAATGTATGTTTGAATATAACCCCACTTTGAAAAGTCTAGCTGAGCACAGTACTTTATTGTAAGCTTTTATATTTGAAAACTGTTTTCCTTTTGAAAATATGCACTCTGGTTAGTTCAAACATTTATTTCAGCTTCTGCTGTTAGGAATCCCCCCCCCCCCCCACCGCACACAGGCCTTGGGTCACTGGGGGAAAAAAAGGCATAGCAAGGGCTCAGATCAGAGAGGTGTTTTGTTTTAAAACATTTTGTTTCAGAATAATTTTATAGAGTGAGGTGATAATAGAGAATTCCATCCATGGGTCCCCTCCCCCCTCCATGGCTTCCCATTTGTACCCAAGCCTGATTGTCTAGTTTGGCCCATGGGGCCATGCCCTTGGCCATGTTTTGTCACAAATTTTGTACAAGGGCTGATTGAGTGAGCCCTGGGGAAGACACTGCCTGATTTCCACAGGGTCATCTTGTCCATCTGATCATGGAGAGCTTCTTCCGTAGAGGGTGGGCTTGACTTCCTGCACAGGTGTTCAAATATCATCCCACTGTATCCCTTCTGAAAGGTCCATTGCTAACCTCTTAGGCCACCTTGTCTGTGGAATTCCAGTCCTGTTGTGTTGGTTGATCCGAAGGGACTTCCAGCGAGGACACAGAATTGAGGGAAGAGAGACCCCAACAGGCTCAGGTGGCGTAGGAGTCTGAATCACCTGCCGATGCAACTGATTGCTTCTATAGTGGTTTGAGTCTGATTTCTTGGGTATCATCTGCACTTGCCAGTGCATGTGGACAGTGCACACCCAGCTTATGAAGAAAGGCAGGTCCTTCTGTTCCCGTGGTCACTTGCTAGCCCATAGTCAGGTGTGTAGGAAACTGCTGTGTGTTGTCTCCCAAGTGTAAGAGCCCGTTAAGCGTCACATCTCTTTTTCACTGCAAGTCTGAGTGATGATTATGGCGACCATGACAACAAAACCAAACCTCCGTTGTTGAGGATAATGAATGATGTGATTCAGAGAAACTATTAACTAAATAAACTCTGGTGGTTGTTAATGAGGCTGTAGCTGGTGAGACAGTGTCGCTCTGTTTCCTCTCCAGGGCTGAGTGAGGTGCCATCAGGATGCTTTGCTGTGGGCATTGGCTGATGGCTTGATGTTTGCCCTTGGGATGGGTGGCCTGAAACAGCTGGTTAGAACTTGGCTTTTTATCACATATTTGAAAAAACAAATCCTCTAATTTGGGAGCTGTTGATATACCTTTCTCGTTTTTATAATTGAGATCTGTGTTTCTGTATCCAGGGCCATAGTTTGGTTTATTTTCTTGGTATTTTTGAACCAAATGGACCTCTGAGTTAAAAAGCCATTGAGTTGTAGGCACTTCTGTAGACATTTTAGATGACCTGATTTGGCACAGGGTACTTGACACTGTTTTAGTTACAGCACTCATAGATCTTGGTGAAATTTTTGCAAGAATTACTTTAATAGTCTGCTCTCAAATCAGTCAGTGGCTCTACAAATAAATACCATCAATGCCCAGGTAATGCCCAGAGACTTGAAGGACTGGTCATCTACTTTCTCCTAAGCCCAGACTCTCTGAATAAGCCAGACTTTTGCCAGTCAGCCTTGAGAACAGTGTGTCTGTGACACAAACTCTGAAAAGCAAATCCATACTGAACATTGAGCACAGAACAAACAGGTTGAAAGGCCCAAGATTTAAATGAGGCGAGCTTCCTGCAGTCACGCAATGACTGCAGATCAGCTGTTGGTTCTGTGCTATCTAGAGGGGGTCCTGGAAAATTCAAGACTGTGGTTATCTTGGAAAGTTTGGTTTGGGAACATTGAAAATGACAACATGACTATAGCTAGCACAGAAGCCGAAAGAGTTCCTGGGGTGCTCAGCAGGAATTAAGTTGGGGGACTCTCCCCAGAGTGCTGCCCGCTCTAGAGAAAGTGTTGTTCTTCTGTCCCATCCCAGCCAGCACAGCTGACAAGCACCCTCTGCCACGGTACCATCAAGAGCTTGGTTCCCGAAGCCTGTGTTCATCGGCCCCGTAAGAACCCCAGGTCTCCAGGGCTGCTCTCGTCACTTGGATGAGATATCCACTCCCCCTCTACACTCTTGTCTGATGTGGTCCCCCCTACCTGACCCTGTATGTGCTGCGTGAGCCAACAGCACTGTCCCCTGTAGCATCGTCTTCCCTCATGTGCCGCTTCCCTCCATCCGTCTCACGCTGTGTCTGTCCCACACCCCAGCCGTCGCTGGTCTGCAGTGGTGGAGATGTCCTTCCTGCCCCTCACTGCTGCTTTGTGGCTGTTGGGGCTGCCACTCCCCCACAATAATACAAAACTCCTCCCCCAGACTTGCCCACATACTGCCCTCTATTGCTGAACGCCCCTGTCGGCTCTTGAGCCTTTTCCTCTGTTTCCTGCAAGATGAGCATTTGGCTTGTCCAGGGTAACAGAAATATGTATAGATAATAGGTATAGATGATATAGATAGATTAGATATAGACTGTACATCAGTCTATCTATAGATTGAAAGATTTATTATGAGGATTTGGGTCACACACTTGTGTGTGCACAGTCCGCAGGGTGGGCCGGGAGCCCGGGACCCAGCACTGCTGGTGCTGATGAAGTCAATGTCTGCCTGCGGCTCAGTGACATTGTTATTTTGGTCTGGGCAGGTCTTCAGCAGACTGGATGAGGTCCCCTTACATTATGGAAGGCAGTATTTTTTTTACTGAAGGTTCACCGAGTTAAATATTAGTCTCATGAAAAATATTCTCCGAGTTCATACATAAAATCGAACATCACAAGGCTACCGCTCATGTAGTTGGCACCCTTAATCATCTTGATCTCAAATAAAGATAGGAACAAGGTCATACTTCCACCTAACTAACCCTTTTTAAAAAAGATTTGTTTATTTTATTTGGAAATCAAAGTTACAGAGAAAGACAGAGATAGAGATCTTCCATCTACTGGTCTACCCTCAGATGTCCACAGTGGCTGGAGCTGGGCCAGGCGGAAGCCAGGAGCCTCATCTTTGTCTCCCATGTGTGTGCAGGGGCCTAAGGTTGTGGGCCATCTTCTGCTGCTTTTCCAGATGCATCAGCAGGAGCTGGATCAGAAGTGGAATAGGCTGGCGCCATGGCTCACTAGGCTAATCATCTGCCTGCGGTGCCAGCACACCGGGTTCTAGTCCCAGTCGGAGCGCCAGATTCTGTCCCAGTTGCCCCTTTTCCAGGCCAGCTCTCCTGTGGCCTGGAAGTGCAGTGGAGGATGGCCCAAGTGCTTGGGTCCTGCACCCTCATGGGAGACGAGGAGAAGCACCTGGCTCCTGGCTTCGGATCAGCACGGTGCGCTGGCCACTGTGCGTCAACTGTGGCAGCCATTGGAGGGTGAATCAACAATAAAGGAAGACCTTTCTGTCTGTCTCTCACTGTCCACTCTGCCTGTCAAAAAAAAAAAAAAAAGAAGTGGAATAGCTCAGACTAGAACTGGCGCCCACAGGGGATGCTGGTGCCACAGGTGGTGACTTCACCCACAATGCCACAGTGCCAGTCTCTCCTCAGCTCTTTTTTCTAGGAGAAGGTGCAAAGGCTTTGAGTGATGTTTAGTCTTCTTGATGCAACGTACCCTCAATTCCACAATCTGGAGTTGACAGTGCTTAAAACACTAGGCTGTGAAGGCAGTATATCTTAAGTTACATGATAAGGGGATAAAAGAGAAGAAAACAAAGTTATTTGCTATGCATACACACACACATCCATGACAAAATAAGGAGGAAATGCAAGGGGCTTTGGAACGTTCATGGAAAATTCGTGTTATCTGTTGATTCGGGTTTTCTGCAGACTGTTTGAAGCCCATGCACTTGTGACAGATAGCATTATGGCTTCTGTAACTGATGGTGTAGTCACAGCTGCTACTTAGAACCACCTTCTGCTACCTGACCCTAGTGTTCTCTTGCTGTCAGTAAGCACTTCAGTTGATGATTTTTCTGTAACCTCCCTTTCTGGTTGACACTACTTATGGAGTAGTTGTTTGTGATCTGTCAAAATTAATTAATTATTAATCAGAGAGAAGCAAGAGGGGGGAAGCAGACAGGGGATGAGTGCTTATCTGCGGGTTCATTCCCCAAGTGACTGCAATGGTCAGGAGCTAGGAACTCAGTCCGTGTCTCCAGTGTGAGTAGGGACCTGAGTACTGAGCATTGGCAGGAGGCTGGAGTGAGAAGCGGTACTAACCAACTGCCCGGCCTCCTCGTCCTAGTGACCCTGTCCACATCTGCTCTGTTGCTGGGAATTCATGCGTCCTTTTGTCTAAATTCTCCACATATGCCTCCTGTGGAGGTGCACGGAGGAAGGTCACAGGCGAGTTTGCTGCCTCCATAATTCCTGTGCGAGACCACACTCCTTGTGTTCGCTCAAGGATGTCCCTGAGCCCAAGTCGTTCTTAGTGTTGCGAGCAAGCCTGGGTTTGATGCAGACTGCAGCCAACACACAGAGCTGCTCCTGGCTGCTACCCAGACCCACACTGGACTTCCGGTGCTGAGAGATTCCAGATCTAGTGGGTGCTCTGAGAGCTCGGAGAGCGGCTGGAGCCCAGGGAGGTATCACCCACGGAGGTCTGGATGGTCCCTGTTCGGGTTAGGAGCTATCTGTCCCCTTTGCTTTACCATTTCTCCTGTTTGGGAGTAGAGAACAAATGAGCAGCCTTCCGGGGCTGTAGGGTGCAAATCCGCTCAGCTCTGCAGATAGGCCTCTCTGCAGTGTTGGAGTCAGTACATGGAATGTTGTATCCTCACTTGCACTTGGCATCACTTAAATGTTTTCTCATAGCATTGCAAATGCTCACTGAAAATGCTGCTTATTTTTTAAAAAGTGTTTAAGAGTTAGATACACACACACAGAGAGAGAGAGAGAGAAAGAGAGAGAGAGGGAGGAAGAGGGAAAGAGAGAGAGAGAGAGAGATCTTTTACCCACTGGTTCACTCCCTGTATGGCCACAGCAGTCAGGGCCAAGCCAGCCCAAAGCCACAAGCTTTATCCAGTCTCCCATATGGGCGGCAGGGACCCAAACACCTGGACCATCTTACGCTGCCTTTCCCAAGGCCTTAACAGAGAGCTGGATTGAAAGTGGAGCAACGGGCCGGCGCCGTGGCTCGCTTGGTTATTCCTCCATCTGCGATGCTGGCATCCCATATTGGCACCGGGTTCTAGTTCTGCTTGTTCCTCTTTCAGGGCAGCTCTCTGCTGTGGCCCAGGAGTGCAGTGGAGGATGGCCCAAGTGCTTGGGCCCTGCACCCCATGGGAGACCAGGAGGAAACACCTGGCTCCTGGCTTCAGATCAGCGCAGCGCCAGCCATAGTGGCCATCTGAGGAATGAACCAATGGAAGGAAGACCTCTCTCTCTCTCTCTCTCTCTGCCTCTCACTGTCTAACTCTGCCTGTAAAATTAAAAAAAAAGTGGAGCAAGTGAGACATGAACTGGCTCCCATAAGGGATGCCAGTGCTGTAGGCAGTAGCTTTACCTGTTAGACTACATGCCAGCCCCACAAATGCTGTTTTTAATGGTTACCTAACATGTCCTTGAATCACCATACAGTATCTACCTAAGCTTGAAAACGTGATTTTTAATTTGGGTTGGAGAGAACAAGAGCCTTACACTTGAAGCAGTTGCCAAAATAAAAAGTATTGGGCTGGGCATTTGGCACAACAGTTAAGATAACCATTTGGGACATCTGCGTCTCATGTTGGAGTGCCTGGTTCAAATCCTGGCTACTCCGCTTCCAACCCAGCTTCTTGCCTCCACATATGCTGGGAGGCAGCAGGTCATGGCTCAAGTACTCGAGTCCTCGCTACCCACGTTGGAAACCCGGATTGAATTCTTGTTTCCTGGCTTCAGCCTGGCCGAGCTCTATCTCTTATGGGCATTTAGGAAGTGAACCAGCAGGTGGAAGGTCTCTCTTTGTCTTTCTCTATTTAATCTTTCTCCCTTTTAGATAAAATGAAAATGAAACACAACATAGCTCTCTTTATTAGGTTATGCTCATTTTACAAAGGGAATTAAGGAATAGTTTGGCTTCTCGATGTTTCCTCATGGCTGCTTGTTCAGAAATGAGGTCTTGCCTTGTCCCGTAGGAAGTTCTGATGACTGTTCTTACAGAGTCATACAGCACCACTGAGAGTTTGTGGGTGACACATGTAAGGAAGAAGGCTGACCTACTGAAGAACTCTCCTGAGCTCGGTCTTCAGGTGATGGGTAGATATGGAACAGATATAGCAGAAATCCATAGCATTAATTTCCCATCCTTCAAAATCATTGGTATTTTGACTTTTGGACACTTATTCTTGAAGGCAAATGTGTGAGCATTGTAATTCCTAGTTTATGCGATCTGTACCCTAAAGGCATTGATACATTGAGAGAGAGAGGGGGGAGAGGTGGGTCTGTGGTAGGGAGACTTGGACAGAAGGGTAGGCTTAGGACTCTAAAGGATGTTCACGCCTCTAAAACACACACACACACACACACACACACAGGAATTATGTCAAGGAAGGAAACTAATCATTTTTAAGGATGTATTCTTGCAGTTCTGTGAGTTGTGGGAGAACATTTTAGCTGTTGGAACCCATTCCTAGATAATCGAGGAAACATCTGTCTGTCTTGAGAGTAAACCACAGCATTGAGGGAGGAGCAGAAAGAATTCAGCATGAGCTGCTGTACCTTGCCTCACTCTTTCCACAACTGCATTTATCTGCACTAATCACAAAGCAGGCTGCAATAGAGGGACAAGGCGAAGGATCTTCCCAGGATGCTTTAGGTGGCTTAGTGTCAGGTGAAAGCAGATACAAGCATCTCTGTAATCCTCCTCGGTTGTTTCGAAGTCTGGATGCTGAGGCCATGCAGAAGTACTTAGGAAGTGGTTTTCATTAGTTGTTCATTTGCCAGGGCGGTAGCAAGTGGTCTTCTCTCTTGTGTGAAATGTGGTGATGGCCTAAGGGACAGTCTGCCCTGAGTTTAAAAGATGCTAGGGCTTTTTGGTAACTGCTGGCAGGCTATGGGGATTACCCTAACAATGTGCATACATGTGAATTTTTCTTCTATTTTAATTTTTGTATCTACTGTTGATTACTTTTCATCCATGTAAATACATCCACTTGTTTTTAAATGTGAATTTCTAAGTCATCGCTTAGTCGTTTAAGTTGGTTAGTGGAACATTTTTGTTTGTCGGTGGACATTAGTTGGTGGAATTAATATTATGGAACATTAAGTTTGCTAGTGGACACTGAAGATTTCCTGTTCGGGCAGTTGCTTGTCCTCAGGTTTTTCTGCAACTCCAGATGATCCAAGTCAGAGCAGAGTTTGTTCTGCAGCACTGAGGGGATGATGTTCCACTGAGGAGACAGCTAGGAGGCTTGGAAAAGTGCAGCATTGATTGAGAGGAAGAAAACTGGCCCTTTGGATTCAAGAAGTGCCGATAGGAGAGAATCAGCAACTACCAAAACCAGAGAATTTTCAGTTCATGGTCCCTGAAATATCCTTACAAGTTCCTAACTTGCAGGTCGTCAACAGTGATCACGGATGTTCCTATAGGTACTGAGAGGGCAGGAGCGCATGTCCTGAGTCTCCTGTCTCGGAGCAGGACACTGCGCTGGATGAATGCATGTCCTGGGAGGGCTGGCGTGGAAGCACGGAGCAGGAGGAGCAGGTGGGGGGGAACTGGGCTGGAAGGAGCTGCCAGCCCCTCCAGGAAGCCCTGTTGGTATCCACGTCCCCTGGTGCCCAGGAACAGCAGCAGTGGATCGCTGGCTTGGGGAGCTGCCTCTGACGATATCCATCAAGCATTCTCTGGCCCCTGCCCTCCTGCTTCCCTTGTGGGCCAGCCCATTCTCCAGGTAACCATTACTACAGCACACTGGTTCCTCACTCGGTCATTTTATGTCCAGCCGTGCCGGGCTCTGTTCTGAAAGTGATGGTATAAAGGAATAGGACTCTCCTGGGGGCTCTGGGTCACCCTTCAAGACTAGGAGAGCCCTCTGGGGTTTGTTTACTTGACACCCAGGCTCTGCAGCTGTTATTTGCCTAGGCTGTAATTGTGATGTTGACTCATGAATTGATCCTTCTAGGGAAGTCCTTGATAATCACTTGCTCTCTCTGGAAGGTCAACAGTGTCTGTTTCGCAGCTACTTTTTGTTTTAATCCCTTTGCTTTGCAAACACATGGAACAGTAAACTTCACAGTACTGTGTTTGATCACCAGTTGGGACTTGGTGAAGTGTGCAGTAGTGAGGGTTCTGGGTTACATTTTTTCACCATATTTTGTTCTCTATTGTAATGATGTGGTCTAGTTCCAAAGTAGTCAACCACTGGGTCTTAAACAGAAGTGTTTTTGTTGCAGACAGAAGTGTACCAGACTGTAGGACAGTGCAGGGAGCCGAGAGCGTCATTACCCGGTCAGAGCGGAAGGGGGATTCTCAGCAGGCTGATGGGCAGTGTATTTTTATCATACGCTTATTAGTGCTCTCCCATGGAGAGGATCAGCATTAAAACACCCCAAGGATGGGAATCAGACAGAGAAAAAGCCCCAGCGGCAGCAGGAGCTTCACCCAGGGCTTCCACTGAGTTCAGAGGATTGGGAAACAAAAGTGGAGGACTGTGGGCCTCTCTGATGTCGAGATGACGGGGAAATAAGCTAAGCTGTAACGCTACAGGCTCTAGGTTTTTGGTTTCTTTTTCTAAGACAATCATTGACGATAAAACCAGAAAAATTAACACCAAGATTTATAAAGCAGGTCATTTATTTACCAATAATGAATGTAATTTATTTGTCAATAATGGATGATGCTTGTGTGTGACTGTGTGTGTGTGTAGGGGAGACAGAGGGCGAGAGTGCTTTTGATTGAATTCAGACCCTAGGATGTCTGCAGTGATCACTGCACAGTGAAAGCAATGACGCTGCCCCTCTGTGCTCTGGGCATCTCTGGGAGTGCAGGGTAGCGCCAAAAGAGTTCCAGATGCTTGTACAGCCTTCTGCTTAGGGCAGAGTTTCTCAAGCTTTACGCTGTTGACATTTGGACTGGGAAGTTCTGTGTCACTGGGGATTGTCCTGTGCTGGCGCCTACTCACCCGGTGCCAAGAGCAACACCCCCACTTGGGACAACCAAATGTTGTCCCACGCGTTAGTTCTTTCATTATACAAATCAGAGACAAAGTGTGTGTGTGTGTGTGTGTGCGAAGGGGGGGCAATAATCTTCATAAGAGACGTTACAATTGATACCATTGAATTAGGAGGGTCATAAAATATTAATGTTAACAGTTATGTGCTAACAGATTGGATAGAAAAAGATGAATAAGTTATTTGAAACATACAGCTTGCCAAGACTGGGTCATAAAGAAAAAGAAAATCCACTAATGAATAAGGAGATTACATCAGTAATCAAAAGTCTTCTGACAAGCCAAAGACCAGTTGCTTCAGGGGTGGATTCTACTGGCATTAAAGAATTAATGCATTCTTTCTCAAATTCTTCCAAAAAGCTGAAGGCGAGGGAACACTTCGAAACTCACTTTACAAGGCCAAGGCCACTCTGGTACCCAAGCCAGATGAGGACACTGAAGGAAAAGACAGTTCGCAAGGGGCAGGCATGTGGCATACAGTGAGGACTGCACTTGGGATGCCTGCATCCGGGGTTGCAGTGCCTGGGTCACGACCTGGCCCTGCTTCTTAACCAGCTTCCTGCTAATGCACGTCCTGCCAGGCAGCAGGTGATGGCTCAAGTACTTAGGTCCCTGCCATTCATCTGCGAGACCTAGATGGAGTTTTGAACTCCTGGCTTTGGTCTGGCTCAACTCTGGCTATTGCATGCATTTGGGAAGTGAAACAGCGGATGGAATCTCTCTGTCTTTCTGTTTCTTTCTCTACTTTTCAAGTAAAATGAAAATTAAATTTTTAAAGAAAATAAATTGCAGATCAATAACCCTAATGAGTGCAAACACAAAAGTTCTCAACAGAATATTAGAAAAATTAATTGAAAAGCAAATTAAAGAATATGCACCATGATCAAGTGTGTCAAAGAGATTTATCCCTGGGATGTAAGATGGTTCAATATTATATATATATATATTTTATATATTCAATATTATATATATTATATTCAATATTATATATATAAATATATAAAATATATATGTATAAGTATATATATATACATATATATATATATAAATCAGTAAATCTGATAGACCACATTAGGAGAATGAAGAATAAAAACCATATTGTCTTAATAGATGCAGACAAACATTGGGCAAAGTTCAACATCGTTTCATGATGAAATCTCTCAACAGAGTATAGGAGGAATGCACCCTGTATGACAAGCCCACAGCTGACATCATAATGAATGGCAAGAAGGCTTTTCCTGGGTGATCGGGAACAAGATCAGGATGTTCGGTTTAACCACCCGCATCCAGCATAGTACTGGAAGTCCCTGCCATTTAGACAAGGGAAAAATGCACCCAAATCAGAAGAGAAATGAAATTGTGTTTGTTTACAGGTGACATGATCTTATATGTAGAAAATCCTAAAGATTCCACCAAAAAACTCATTAGAAATAATGAATTCATTAAAGTTATAGAACACAAAATCAGTATAAAAATTAGCTAACATTCTATACACTAACAACAGACTATCTGAAAAAAGAAATCTAACAACCTCATTTATAATAGCATCCAAAAGTAAAATACTTAGAATACATTTGACTAAGGAGGAGAAGGATCTATACATTAAAAGCCAAAAAGACGCTGATGAAAGAAATTGAAGACACAAATATGTGCAAATACTGGATCAGAATTAACATTGTTAAAATGTCAGTATTACCCAAAGTGATCTATAGATTCTGTGCAATCTCCATCAAAATTCCAGTGGCATTTTTCATAGACACAGGAAAAAAAATCCTAAAATTCACACAGAATCTCAGAAAAACCCAAATAGCCAAAGCAACCTTAAGTAAAAAGAACATGATACTTCTTGATTTTAAACTATAAGTATGATAGAGTCAAATTAGTGTGGTACTGTGGAGACCAATGGAGCAGATTGTCTAGAAATAAACACACAATTGAATTATCACTTGATTTTTTTTGACAAAGCTGTCAAGAAATGTAATGAGTGAAGGATTGTCTGTTCACTATATATCCAAATAAGAAGAGGGAAGAGTTTTTTTTTTTTAATGTTAACTTTTAAGGTTCTTAGCCCTCACATGATTGCACTTGATCCCATTAGTAGCTTTGAAGTAGGAGTAAACAAACAAGGAGTCAATTGTCAGACTGGAATGAGAAGATGTGTCTTCCATAGCCAGTCCTGTCTCAGTCATTTGTTGCTTTTGGTTCTCAAGGTGAATGGTGTGTTCTGTACCTAATGCACAATTGTACAAGACAATCTCATACCATCAGTTTCTAGTTTGTTAGGTGTTTTTTTTTTTTTTTTTTTTTTTTTTTTTTTTTTTTTTTTTTACAGGCAGAGTGGACAGTGAGAGAGAGAGACAGAGAGAAAGGTCTTCCTTTGCCGTTGGTTCACCCTCCAATGGCCGCCGCGGTCGGCGCGCTGCGGCCGGCGCACCACGCTCGTCCGATGGCAGGAGCCAGGAGCCAGGTGCTTTTTTTTCCTGGTCTCCCCATGGGGTGCAGGGCCCAAGCACCTGGGCCATCCTCCACTGCACTCCTGGGCGTTTGTTTTTTAATCATGAAAGGATGTTGGATTTTGTTAGGTGCTTTTTATGCATTTGTTAAGCCTATGAACTGTTGAGGTGGATTCATTCTGAGAGGAGGAGCACGGTGGGGGCAAGAGGCACGGAGTCAGCAAACAGACCCCCGGAGTTGGGTGAAAGCGGGTCAGAGGCGAGCAGCCTGCAGACTCATTTATTTCAGTTGGTACAGCAGCTTATATACCGAAGGCAGCCAATCTGGTCAAGGGGCGGCCCATGCCCTAACCTAACTTTTGCCAGGCAGTTTCCGAAGCCATCTAATCACAGCCTGTTGCCAGGCAGTTTCCATTGCCCGCGGCCATCTGGGCATGGCCTTCTCATTCCACCACAGTGATCTTTATTCTTTATTCTATATTTTATTTATTTGAAAGGTAGAGAGAGTGAGACAGTGTTAGAGAGCACTCCGATTTGCTATTTCACTCAACAGCTGTCTGCAACAGCTGGAGCTACGCCAGGATGAAGTCAGGGGCCAGGAATTTAAGTCAGGTCTCCCATGTGGGTGACTGGGACCCCAATTAGTCGAGCCATTGTCTGCCGCTTCCCAAGGTACACATTTTCAGGAAACTGGAATTGGAGGCAGAGCCAGGCACTCTAGGACTGGATGTGAGCATCCCAGGCCGCGTCTTAACTGCTTTATTCCTCTTTATTCTATGAATAAGCTGTATCACGTTGATTGATTTTGTACGTTCAGCCAGCCTTGTATTCCTGGCACAAATCTCACTCTGTTATGATGTGTATAATTTTACTTATATGTTCCTAGATTTGTTGAGGAATTTTTTATATACATTAGTAAGGGACATTGGTTTGTAGTTCTACTTTATTGCAATATCTTGGCTTTTTTTTTTTTTTTTGGACAGGCCAAGTGGACAGTGAGAGAGAGAGACAGAGAGAAAGGTCTTCCTTTGCTGTTGGTTCACCCTCCAATGGCTGCCACAGCCGGCATGCTGCGGCCGGCGCACAGCGTTGATCCGATGGCAGCAGCCAGGTGCTTCTCCTGGTCTCCCATGGGGTGCAGGGCCCAAGCACTTGGGCCATCCTCCACTGCCCTCCCTGGCCACAGGAGAGCTGGACTGGAAGAGGGGCAACTGGGACAGAATCCGGCGCCCCAACTGGGACTAGAACCTGGTGTGCCGGTGCCACAAGGCAGAGGGTTAGCCTAGTGAGTCGTGGTGCTGGCCTATATCTTGGCTTTTGATATCAGGGTATACTAATATATACCAGGGTATATGGACTTCTAAAATGAGTTGAAAATTATTTTCTCCCAAATTTTTGGAGAGTTGATGAAGGATTGATGTTAATTCTTCTTTAAATATTAGATAGAGTTGACCAGTGAAGCCAACGTGTCCCCTGATTTTCTTTATAGTAAGTTTTTGAATACAATATCTTTTATAGTTACAGGTCTATTCAGATAGTCAGGGACTGTCTGTACCTATTAGTCATACAGGGAGCCAGGTGGAGCCTGGGCTGTTTCAATTTCTGCATTGCTGGATAAGGAGTCTAAAAGCTAAGTGAGATGATTTCTGAACCTTTTGAATGACTTGTAGTGAATGATGCTATTTGAAGGGAGTTCTCATAGTGGGCAGAGCACTGACTTTATAGAGACCAATGATATTAGAATGACCAGGTTTGTAACCCTAGGTATGTTACTGAATCTGTCTAAGCCATTTCCTCCAAGGAATAATGAAACTATTTACACGTATTACCTAGAGGATTTATATAATTGTTATTATCGACTATCTTTTTTATTTTATGTATTTATTTATTTTTTAATTAGGCAGAGTTAGAAAAGTCTTCCTTCCATTGGTTCACTCCCCAAATGGTTGCTACGGCTGGTGCTACGGAGGTCCGAAGCCAGGAGCCAGGTGCCTCCTCCTGGTCTTCCATGTGGGTGCAAGGGACCAAGGACCTGGGCCATCCTCTACTGCCCTCCTGGGCCACAGCAGAGAGCTGGACTGGAAGAGGAGCAACCGGGACTAGAACCCGGCGCCCATAAGGGATGCCTGCGCTGCAGGCAGAGGATTAGCCAAGTGAGACACTGCGCCGGCCCCCTATTTCTTTATTTGTGAAAACTGGAAGTCAACTTTGTCATTTCCCTTTTACTTGGAATATTTATCACCTCCCTTCCACAAAAATCTGTACCACAACCATGTGTATCTGTGACTCTGTTTTATAATCCCAGGATTATCTAATCAGTGATTTAATATGGTTATTTCTAGAAAACCTGCTGCACACGTAGTAGTAACAGTTGTTTTCAAGCTTTAGTTTAAAATGCTTGGGTGGTGGTTTCAGTTTTCCTTGAAGTGAGGAAGTAAGAGTCCAGTTATTTATTTATGTATTGATTTATTTACATATGCTGTTAGAGTTGTTGATTGCAAGGAACAGGAACCTTCAGATTACTCAAAGCATGGAAAATCTTGAAAAGTGATGTGGAGGGAGGCAGGGAGGGAGGCAGGGAGAGAGAGAGAGATGACTGACTCTAGGCTTAGTGCTTGGTAGTAGGAGCTGCTAGAGATCCTTTTAATTGAGGGACTGCCAGAATGACTAAGCTCCAACTGCAGTCTTCTGATTTCTTTGTATAGCATTACAGTTTCAGGGGAAAGTCTAATTATCTCATGAGTCCTATGCTTAAATTTTGCCCAGGGGGACAAAAGCGTGAAAATGTCATTAAATGAAATTGACGTGTTTACCAAATTGTTGGGGTGGGGGAATTTGGCAGATACTGGGCACGAAAAAAATTACATGTGTCGGCTCTACAGGCACCACTTGATACTAAGTACCTGGACTAATCTAAATACACAGAAGTTATCTTGATACGGGAACCAAAACACTGTTTTAAATTCAGGGCTTATAATAAACCTCTCCTCACCCTTTAAATCATTTCTAGTATGTGGCTGGTGTTTGGAAATGCAGCTGATAAAAATTCATAAAATAGTGCTATCTGGGGTCAGGTGATCTGGGAGATAACCTCAAGGTCTAATGGAATTCTGATGCTTGTCTTGGGAGAAAATTGTTGAAGGATTTGTTCCCTTAGTGTAGAGAGGTAGAGAGCCTCGAGTCCAAACAGCTTGGATTGGACTCCACTTCTGGGCAAGACGTTTAGTCGAAAGCAGCATCTGTTTTATCATCTCTAGCTGGGGACTGGACCCCCGTTTCACTGAATATCATCCACAGCACCTAGGACAGTCCCGTCTGTGATGAACCCTGGGTACTTAGCCCTTCCTCAATTCTTCACCAGTCTCGAAAAACTGTTCCACAAGATGATCTTGCCTAAGCACTGGGGAACCAAAGACTGACAAGGAGTTAGCTCTGCCTTCCAAGAGGTCTACCAGAAACAGGAGTTGCTGACTAGTGGTGTGAGATGTGCCAAGGCACAGGGGTGGGTACCCAGCTTGCCAGGAGAAGTGTGTCTAGAGAGGAATCCTGATTCTACTCGCACAGATGAATTGGCAAGGAGAGAGGCCTGCAGGTGGTGTGGTGTGGCATGGCTGGTGTGCAGTCGCAAGGGCAAGGTTAGAGGCATGGCTGGAGCCCTAGACAGGAGTCGTTCAGGCAGGAAGGTCCTGGGACCTCGGACCAGGAAAGGAAGCTTTTTGTTGTTGTTGTTGTTCCTAGGAAACCTCTTCAGCTGATGGCAGTCATGGATGTCCTTGCTCATCCCTGAGAGAGAGAGAGGTAGGGCGGGGTACCTTGTGCCAACCAAATACCATGCAGGGAAATGGATGCCAGGAGGGACTGAGTCAGGTGGCGGCAACCGTCAGTATGACCTTCCAGGTTGACAATGCCAATCTCAAATGATGCAGATGGATTCATGATCCCATGCAGCCACAGCTAAGCCCAAGGTTATTATGGGTGTTTGCTCCTGACCCTATGACTGCCTAAGATAAGTAAAGACTGGTTTATTTTGTTTAATTTTACTTTTCTGTCTGCTTTAGGAAATACTTACCTAAAAGGATATTTTCACTGAATATCCATGACTTTCTCACAAATATTTTTTTGACAGACAGAGTTAGAAAGAGAGAAAGGTCTTCCTTTTTCTGTTGGTTCACCCCCAAAGTGGCCGCTACAGCCGGCGTACCGCGCTGATCCAAAGCCAGGAGCCAGGTGCTTCTCCTGGTCTCCCATGCGGGTGCAGGGCCCAAGGACCTGGGCCGTCCTCCACTGCACTCCCTGGCCACAGCAGAGAGCCGAACTGGAAGAGGAGCAACCAGGACAGAACCGGCGCCACAACCGGGACTAGAACCTGGGGTGCCGGCGCTGCAGGCGGAGGATTAGCCTAGTGAGCCACAGCGCCGGCCTCTCCCAAATATTTTACATAAAGAAATTGAAAAGTCAATATTCTAGATTGTCACACTTTTTATTCTGCTTTCCCTAGCTGATGGCATTCTCCAAATGGAAACTCTACATTCAGCCAGGCTTTACTTACGGACTCAGGTTCAGTAGCTCTTTGACTAGTTCTTTCTTTGAGTCTCACCTGGGCTTTCTTAGGGGTCTGTATTACAGTTGATGACATGTTGATTCATGAATCTTTTAGTGTGAAATGAAGCATGCCGTGTCTTCAGGTTTTCTTTTAAAAATTCATCTGAGAGGCAGAAGGAGAGTTAGAAACACACACGCGTGCACACACACACACACACACACACAGTGAGAACAGGTCCTCCTGTCTGCTGGTTCTCTTCCCCTATCCCCAGGACTACACTGATGTTGAAGCCAGGAACCGGGAACTCAGTTCAGTCTGCTCATGTGGGTGGCAGGGACTCAACTTCTTGAGCCATCACCATTGCCTCCCGTGCTCTGTATTACAGGATACTGGAGCAGGGAGCTAGAGGCAGCTGTAGGTACCCCAAAGTGGGGTGCAAGCATCATGCTAGCCCAAATGCCTTCCCCTATTTGAGTTTTTTGATCTTAATTTCAGCCAAAGAAACGATCAAGTTTACGGCACGTGTTTGGTGTGGCAGCTACCATGCTGCTTGGGTTGCCTGTGTTCTGTATCAGAGTCAGCTCCTCTCCAGCTTTCTGCTAGTGTGCACCTGGGAGGCAGCAGGTGACGACTCAAGGATTTGGGTCCCTGCCAGCCACCTGGGAGACCTGGAGAGACCTCTGTGCTCCCGATGTTGGCTTGGCCCAGCCTTGGCTAATGTGGGTATTTGGGCAGTGCACCAGTGGATAGAAGGTCTCTTTCTGTCTCACTGTAAATATAGAGAATAAAAAAGAACAGGTTATAAAAAAGGAGGAATAATAAAGTTCATAGGCCAGCTGTGGTTATCATTCTCACCAATCTCCTTTCTTGTCTGGTGGACTCTGAGACCTCCTGGAAGTTTTCCAAGACTTGATGACACCCATCTCTGACAGCTGTCTGTTCTCTCTGACTGCATCCTACGCTGGTAGCCAGTGAGGGCTAATCTAACTTGAGAAGCAGGTACCTTTGGGAGAGGAATACAGTGCTCTGAGAACCTCTGTGTAGGAAGCTTACAGGGCTCTCTGCTTGAACGTATGACAATTAAGTTACATAATTTGATTTAACCAAGAGCCTCAAATGTTTTCAATTTGCAATGTCAGTCACTTAAACAAATATGGCTTTGTGATTTAAGTTCAGGTTTGAAAACAGTACAGATTTTGGAAATATCCTTCTTAGATATAGTTATTATTGATCTGGATTGCGTGAAGTCTGTTGTCCATAGGTACAGTCCCAGGAAGACAACCACACTTTGCTTCCTGCCCAATACCCCTCTCTTCTTCCCTCCCCTCTCTTCTTTTCATCATTTTTTTGCAAAGACGTAATTAAAATTGTTCCTGTGTGCCTGGAGGGGAAAATTCAGTCAGTGTGACTGTATCTTTGGTCCTGCTCTGAGCGTCAGGTAGGATGGTAAACAGGTTAGGAACGTTGATTCTGGAGCTGAGAGTCCTCCACGTGTACCTTTGCACAGCCCTGCTCTTTAATAGTGGGCTCCTTATTTGACTGTTTTGTGCCTCAGTTTCCCTCAGTGAAAGAGGACGAAATAGAATAACACTAAAAGAGTTCTTGAGAGAATTTAAAGCTGAGCCTCCCACAAATTCAAAAACACATCCCATCCTGTTCACCACTGTTACTGTTAATAGTTGACGATTAATGTTAGACCTGCATGTTTGGCCAGTGGAGACAATGTTTTCAGAGGATATGGTGATGTTGCAAGGTGTATGTCAGAGTTATCTAGAGTGACTTTTTAACTTTCTAAAAGTAGTTTCAGGTAGTATTTACATAAAGAGCATACTAAGAAGTCCTTGCTAAGTGCAAAACATTTTATTCATCTGATATAATATATACAGAATACATAGCAAAACCTGAACCCACTACAAGCAGTTGTATATCCTGTAAATATGTCTGCAGTTGTCTCACACCATGGACACTCAGAAGCTTTAATTAAACATTTTTGTATTTCTTTGATCCTGGAGGTTCATTGATAAAGTTTTTATTGTTAAGGCTTATTTATTTATTTGAAAGAGTTACACAGAGAGAGGAGGAGACAGGGAGGTTTTGCATCCACTGGTTCACTTCCCAAATGGCCATAAAGGCTAGGACTGGGCCTGGCTGAAGCCAGGAGCTTCATCAGGTCTGTCTTGTGGGTGCATGGGCCCAAGGACTTGAGCCATCCTCTGCTGTTTCTCAGGTGCATTAGCAAGGAGCTGGATCAGAAGTGAAACAGCTGGGACTCAAACTGGTGCCCAATGGGATGCTGGCACTGCAGGTGATGTTTTACCAACTATGCCACAGCACCACCCCCTGCTTTTTTTTTTTAAAGAGGTCTATTCGTATGTATGCTTTCTAAAGCTTTCTTTATACTAAACAATGTAAAAAGATACCAACAAATGTATGCTTTCCAAATTTGCTTCCTTCTTAAAGTATGTAGGTTATCAATTGAAATCTGTTGTAGAATATTGAGTTTGATACAAATATTGCAATTTCTGCTTTTTAAATGTTTGTTATATTTTCCTACATTCCCTTTTATCATTTGAATCCTTTTGTTTTAAATATATAGAACATAAATTTAGTTGTTATCTTTGTTTGTTATTTATATCTTATTTTTATCTATTTTATGTATTAATCCTAACATCTCAGGGCCTCTTTTTCTTTTTGTCTTGGGTGACTATTTCCTGTTTGTTCACATGTCTAGTGATTGTTGACTGTTTACTGGACATTGTGAAAGTTTTATTGTAGAAATTCTGTAGTTTTCTTCTCAAGAGTGCTGGGTTTTTTAAGGCAGTTGTATTTGATTTTGGAGAACTTGGATTTATTTATTTATTTATTTTCAAGGAAAGAATGGTTTCAGGTTTTCGCCTAAGACATAAGGCAGATACATTAATCCTGGAGTTAGTCTTTACTTGTAGGGAGTAGCTCTTCCTTGGTTTCAAAGGAAACCTTGAGGCATTTATTAACACGCTCTCTGTTGGCAGGTCACAGACTTCACACTCCTCTTCGCTCTGAAGGACAGCACATGAAATCTCTGCTCATATTTTTTCATTATTCCATGTATCGCTTTAAAACTGGGCTCCTTGAAAATCTTCCCACCCCTTCACAGTTTTGGGGCCAACCAAGGATTTAAAGGGCATTCAGAGGTCGAGTTTGGAGTTCACCTGTGAGACTTCATCCTTTCTGGGTTCCCTCACCGCCTTGATTTCCAGCTCCTCCTCCTGATACTTCAGGGGTCTAGTCATTCTGCTGCATACTTACTGGTAACTGTTCTCACTGAAGAAGGTGTAACACCACAGATGTGACCCTGTGAGTGCGCTTCTCTTTTCTCCAGGGCCAGATCCTTCCAACTTGTGTCTTGTTTTGGCTGCTCTGTGGTGTCAGTAAGTAGAGATTTTTCCATGTTCCATTGTTTACAACTGTTATCTGCAGGAAGGCCACACTGAATAAGGCTACTTTGCTATGACTGGGGCTCCGTTGAAATAACTCCATTTTAGTAGCTGCCTAATTTCCCAAGGAACACGTGGCCCCACGTTTAGTCAGCTGCTCCTTCATTGAGGAGCATTTGGCCATGTTCCAGCAATTGGGCAACCCCGATGCTCAGAGGCCCTCTGCAGAACCAGATGTGGTGTTGATCTCCTCCTGTGTAGATGTGTTACCTTGAACAAATTATTTGGCCCCCCTTGGCTTCCACTTACTCATTTGCAAAATGGGAAATAATCATGGTATCTCCTCAGGTTTGTGATGATTAAGTAGAGCAATACATGTAAAAATTTAAGTGGGTCTTTACTCACAGAATGCAATGAATAGTAGAACATTGAGTTGTTTATCATCATTTATCCAAGGTTCTAATACTCCTGACATGGGTCATTTTTGGTTCACCTTTTTGGACACTCAGTGAGTCATTTTTCATCCTAAACTTACTCCTCAGGTCCAGGAAATTTTGCTGTTTTTTTTTTTTTCCGATAATTTTTTCCCATCCATTTTCTCATTCTCTGCCTCTTTTAATTTCCTTCCTTTAGTCTTTGATTTTATATCTCTCTGTCTCTTCTGTTTTCTGGGAGCTTGCCTCTCTTCCTCAAGGTTTCCATTGAATCCTTCATGTTCATGATCATGTTTGCAGTTTCCATGAGTTTATTCTTGATCACCAGCCAAGTGTTTGTTTTTAATTTTGCATCATCTTCTCTCCCTCCCGCCTCATAACACAGGTTTCCTCATCTTTGTTGACTGCCGTTTGCAAGTAAAGCAATATACTGCTTTGCTCCATATGGAAGCTGCATGCGTGTGTGTGTGTGTGTGTGTGACTGATGTGTCGACTTCACTATAGGATAAATCAGGCTGTGCCCTTGCTGCTTCCCCAGCTGGGGAGAGTCCAATGTTAGAACCTCCACTGCTTTGCGTTGGAACCCTCAAGTTTTTCCTTTCTCGTGGTCTCCTGCTCAGGTGTATGTGAGTGTACTAGCTAGGAAGCTGAGCATGGGCCTTGGATCTGATGCCTCAGGGTTCTCTGTGCACATTATAAATGAATCCTCTTGTTCTTACTGTGACTGCACTGTGCCATCTGCTGTGCCTGGAGTCTCTGCACCCACAGCTGCTTCTCCAGCTCCGTATCTCCTGAGTGGTAGCTGAGGAGGACCCTGGTGCTCCCAGAATTTTTTTTTCCCAGCCTTTTGGCTTTTGTGGATCAAATGGGCATGATCTTATTACCTTTCTGCTCTGCAGGCTTGGATTTCATTTTATTTCGCTTGGCCCAGTCAGTCATCCTTTATCTGTGAACTTCACATCTTTCAAATTCTGTGGATATCACTTATCTGCCTGTCATTTCCGCTTTTGTTTCTTTGTCCTTGAGTTGTTTATTGAAATAAGTTATTTTGCAATATTAAGTATTAAAACAGTTATTTTGCAGTCCTGGTATAGAGTTTTTGGAGACAGCATAGAAAACAAATGTTTTAATCCAATAAGTGTAACTAGAAGCATTTTTTTTTTTGTGCTGAATGTAGTCCTTGGTACCTTCTGTTGTATCTGATTTATGAGAATTCAACAAGGCGTCTGATTGTTCTCTCCTTTTTTTATTAGCTCGTTTCCAGTGAACAGTATATCATGCGTGATGCATGGAGTTACCCTTCACAGTTCAAAGACCTCTGAGTTTATGCCCAGTTAGAAGCATATCTGTTCCCTGAAGCAGGAAGTGGTTGATGTATTTTCAAGTGAATTTTTCGCCCTATGTCCTTAGTTTGAGAATGGATGCTCTGAGTAATTGTATAGCTTTGTTTTGGGATGGCTTTCCCATGGCTGTTTGCTTATGCACTCAGGAGCATCACAATGTTTGTTTGTTTTTTAAACTCATTTAAGTAAAGTAACTGTTGTTCCATCCATAGAAAAGGAGAGATGCTCAGAAAAGATTTTGCCCTTTCTAGAATGGGAAATCAAATCAAAGGATCTGCAGCTTGGCTTCACATGGTCTCGGATCTGAAATTGCTAATGCACGTTCAGTTTGCTGGCACTGTAGGCACCTGACAGAAGCAGACATGTATCCTCTCTAGGGGAAAGTGACTTAATCATAGACTTCAATTTTTGCTATCCCAGCATATGTTTAAAAAATTACTAAGTGCAAGAGGAAATAGAAGAAGAAATAATCAGGAGCAAAAGAACTGTATAACATAAGCAGGCCTCCAGGGTTCCCTGTGTCTCCAGCCTGCCTGACTCCCCATCAGATTCTGGACTCGCTAAGCTAAGGGAGAACTCTGAAAGATGAAGAGAGGGAAAGTGGCTTGGGACCCCAGGGCTGGAGCAGCAGTGTAGTGCCCGGGTGTCTTAGGATGCCTCACCTGGTAGCAGAAGGTGTTGCAGGCTCAGCACGTCCCCAGCTCTGACAAAGCAGTGCCAGGAGCCAGTGGGTGTTCACTGGGGGTCCTACAAAAGTGGGCAGCAGAAGCTCCTTCCTCCCCTGCTAGGTCTGAGACTCTAATGTGCGCTGAGCCATAGTAAGGAGGATTCTGGGATGTGAGGAACTCTGTGTCTGCCCCAGGCAGGGTGTATCCCACCACCATAGTGCCCATCCTCGAAGCCTCTGCATCCCCATGGGGCTCATACCCTCCACACTATGTAAACACCACGAGTGGCCCGGCTGTACCAGCAAGAAGGATCCTGCTCCCATGCGCAGCCTAGCGCTGGGTACCTCTTGGACCTGACTCGTGGGTGCTCCCTTAGTCCACTAAAGGGCACCAGAAAAATCTGGCCTCTGGAGCCCACTGTTAGCCTCCCTAACTCATGCAGTTCTGTAAGGACCAAGTTGAACCCAGTGGCATGAGATAAACAAATCAGATGAAAATACTCACAGCAGGGGCAGGTACTTGGCCTCCTGTTAAGCCACTAGTTGGGGTATCCACATCTCACTTCCGAGTGCCTGGACTTGAGTCCCAGTTTCCTGAAAATGCACTCTCTGGCAGGGAGCAGGTGATTTCTCCAGTGGTTCGGTCCTGCCATCCGTGGGGGAGACCTGGGTTGAGTTCTTGGCTCCTGGCTTCAGCCCCTAGTCCAGGGCCATTGTAGACATTTGGGGAGTGAACCAGGGGACAGGAGCTCTCTGTTTCTCTCCAATTAAAGAGTAATAAAAATCTTACAGCAATGCAAAGGTCTTGAAAATGAAACTGTAATTAGAACTCTTAGCCACAGAAATAGGGCAGGATCTGCATATGAAACAGTTACTGCCTGCTTTGACAAAAGTTCTGAGTAGGAGCTGGTCTTAACACCACAGTCAAATTGCCCAGGATACAGTAGACAATCACTCAGCGTACCACGAACTGTGAAGATCATGACCAACACTGAGATGAAGCAGATGCTGGAATTAACTGGCAAGTTGTATATTGACTTACTTTTAAAAACATTTTGTTAAACTTTATAACAGACATAAAAATTGTGCATATTTATGGGGTAGTCTGTAATGTTTTGGTACATATATACCTTGTATATGTTCAATCAGGATAAATATTTCTATCTCTTTAGTCATTTAACATTTCTTTATGGTGAAAACATCTAAAATCCTATAGTCTAGATTCTTATTTTGGCAAGAATTTTAAGGCAGCCATCGTAAAATTGCTTCAAGATTTAATTACAGATTGAAACACATGGAAAATAAAATCAGATGACAAACTCATTGCTCTGTACACTTAAGTGTGTTTCTTGGGATGTTTACTGTATTTTAATAGCACATTTTTAAAAATTAGCATAAAATAGTTATAAAAATGAAACAGATTTGTAACTCTTCTGGGTCGCCCATGTAGGTGGCAGGGTTTTGAGCACTTGGGTCATCATCTGCTGTTGGGTACATCGGCAGGAAGCTGGATCAGAAGTATAATAGCTGAGACTTGAACCAGTGCCCATATGGTATACCAGCATCACAGAAGGCGGCTTAACCCTCTATGCCACAATACTGCCCCAGAATACGTTCTGAGAAGTGACATTGCTAAATCAAAGGATCTCTCTCTCTCCCCCTCTTCCTCTCTCTCTCCCTTTTCCCCTCCCTTTGATAGGTACTGACAAGTTGCCTTCCATATAGATGATACTAATTTACTTTCCTAGCAACAATATCTGATAGTGCCTAATCCTCACAGATTTACTTGCATTATGTGACTATAATATTTTTAATATCTGCAAATCTTATTGGTAAAAAAAGTGCCCTTTGATTTGCGTTTTTCTTTTTGTAAATTGGTAGGTTTATAAGTGACTTAGAGTTCTTTATGTGAACTTTATTTTCTTTGCTTTTTTCTCTTCTATTTTTCTCAGGTTCAATGCATTACTTATTCCAGTATATCCAGTTCCTTCTTTTAGAGTCTCTTCTCTTTTCTCTTCATATCTGTAATATTCTTCCTGATGTTTTTATTGGTATTGTTAAATTTTGGATCGTTTTTTGCAATTCAGGGATATTTTTGTTCTTTATTTAGAAGGCAGAGAGAGAGAATGAATTTGAGAATGAGAATGAAGGAGAGATAGAGACACACAGAGATCTCTCATCTGCTGGTTCACTTCGCAATGCCTGTCAGGTTGAAGCCAGGAGCTGAATACCCACTCCAAGTCTCCCACGTGGGTGAGACCCAAACATAGGAGCCATCACCTGCTTCCTTCCAGGATGCATGTTAGCCTAGCTGGAAGCTGGACTCGGAAGTGGGGCTGAAACTCGAACCCAGGCACTCTCCTAGGGATATGGCCGTCCCAAGTGGTGCCTTAACCGCAGTAAGAAATGTCTGTCCCTCAACTGCCGTTTAAGTCCTTTTTGTTTCTCATTTCATTTCTGTGCCTTTCCTCTTGACTGCTCCCTCGTCTCCTTGCTATGTGTCTTACTTTGTTCCAGAAATTTCTCTTCTCCCTTTTTTGCCTTCTTGGCATAATTTCTGCATAGCTTATTATTTTCTCCCATAACATTCCTAGACTCTACCAACTCACATTGTATCATCCTTTTGATATTTTTTTCCTGTTTCTTCCTTCATGGATCTGATTATAACATTAGTTTTTCAATTTCTTGAACAACCTGGTCACTCTTTCCATTGCTTCATTGAATATCTTATGAGAAATCTTCACCTACTATTTGTCTTACTCATTGTTATCTTAGTATTTTTATATAATTTCTGAGTTCTTTTTTGTTACTTATCATCCAAAGAGTTTTGATTTTTTTTTTTCTTGAGTAGCTATCTCTGGAAAGTACATAGCATTTGGGAGAATGGTCCAGGACAACTGATTTTTAAAAATTTTTTTTGTGATTGGCCTTTATTTCACAAAGCTAGTGGAGAAATTTTTTGTTGTTGTTGTTTTGAGCTTTAAATTTTTGTCATTTTTCTGGTTGCTTTTTGGATGATTTCTGGAACACGAATGGAGAAATACTGACTTTCATACTATCAGATTCAAAGTAGAAGTCAGCCTAGGTTTTTTTTTAAGCTACAATAAGCCCAGAATGTAAACATAATTCTTTTCACAAAGAATGCTGAGTAGTATGCAGAAAGTTTCCATAATCTTCTCTTGACTATTCCAGACCACCTTCTTGAAATATCCAACATGAACATTTGATATATTTCCATTAGCATCTTTATATTTTTCAAACAAGTATATACAAAGGGAAATTCATATTATGCAAATCTCTTCATCGATTTCAAATGTTTTTGTGCCCAGTTAAAGAAACAACCAACTTGGCCTCTGCTAGCCACCATCTTTTTTCCTTAAGTGTAACTACTTTTCCTGATTTTAAACTTCACACAATTGGATTCATCAGTACGGACCCTCTGTGTCTTATTTTGGTCCTTATAATGCTTGTGAGATCTGCCCTTGCTGTTGTATGTAATATCTGTACTTCTCACTGTGTAGTATTCTAGTTGGTGGATGCCATAATTTATTCTTCTATTGATGGATATTTTTATGGTTTCCAGTTTGAAATTATTATCTATAGTGTTGCTATACACATATGCTTTTGGTGAAATGCGTACTATATTTTTCATCTCATTTTTTCCCTAGACATGTCATAATTGTCTTTTTAATATGTCTTTATGGGCAAAAAATGTTTTATATGACTATACCATAATTTAACCGATTCTTGGACCTTTTCTTTTTTCTTGTTTTTTTTGACAGGCAGAGTGGACAGTGAGAGAGACAGAGAGAAAGGTCTTCCTTTTGCCATTGGTTCACCCTCCAACGGCCGCCACGGCGGGCGCGCTGCGGCCAGCACACCACGCTGATCTGATGGCAGGAGCCAGGTGCTTCTCCTGGTCTCCCATGGGGTGCAGGGCCCAAGCACTTGGGCCATCCTCTACTGTACTCCCTGCCACAGCAGAGAGCTGGCCTGGCAGAGGGGCAACTGGGACAGAATCCGGCGCCCTGACCAGGACTAGAACCCGGTGTGCTGGCGCCGCAGGCAGAGGATTAGCCTATTGAGCCCCGGCGCCGGCCAGACTTTTTATTTTTTTAAAGATTTATTTTATTTATTTGAAAGAGTTTCAGAGGGAGGTAGAGAGAAAGAGATCTTCCATCCGCTCCCCAGATGGCCGCAATGGCCAGAGCTGAGCCAATCTGCAGCCAGGAGCCAGGAATCTCTTCTGGGTCTCCGATGCAGGTGCACGGGCCTAAGGGCTTGGGCCATTTTCTACTGCTTTCCCAGGCCATAGCAGAGAGCTGGATTGGAAGAGGAGCAGCTGAGACTAGAACCAGCACCCATATGGGATGCTGGTGCTTCAGGCCAGGGCTTAGCAACTGTGCCACAGCGCCAGCCCCTCTCTTGGACTATTCAACTAATTTCTAATGTTTTTCTATAATAAACAATGATAATATGAACATTTTCATACATATCTGCACATTTTGCAACATCTTGAAAGCAATTCTTACACACATAGAAATGGCTGTGTCAATGTTGAGGTGGTTTTCCCAGATTACTATCTAAAGCATTTACACCTACTCATGCCCCTCTGTCGTGTATACATGAGTGCCCATGTTCTAGGAATCTCATTAAGTGAAAGATTGCAAGTCACTGTAATTAGCAGTACTTTGATTACTAGTGAGAGGAAAAGTTTATTGACCTATGTGTAGGACATTTGTAGTTGAATTGCCTTTTTAAAATGAGCTTTGTCATTTTATCTTTTAGAGAGTTGTGTATTTTCCGCAGTATTTGAGAAGGGTGCTTAATATATTAAAATGACTCTCTGCCTTGTTTTCTCCCATATTGTCACTTTCCTTTTAATCTTACTCATACTGTCCTTTTGCTATATGGGCTTTTTTACTTTATATAGTGCTATAGTTTGAACAAGATGGCTTCTGAACTCATGGAGATATTTTTAATCTCAAAACTGTAAGCTCTAAGGTGGTAGAAACTTAATTCAGTTTCGGTGTTTAGGTGACCCTAGTGGAAGGTTCTTGGGTCACGGGGATTTGCCCTTGGAAGACAGTTCTCAGGAGAGGATTGGTGAGAAAAGCTGACGTGCGCCCAGCCTGTATCCTTTTTCTCTCCCTCTCCCTCTCCCTGACTCTTGGCTCATCCCCACCCTCTCCTCCTCTGATTCCTGGCTCCCTGTGTGATGATGTCTCAACTGTACTCTGTCACTGATGCCTTCCAGCCTGTCCAGATGGCTAAACCAAAGGGGCCCATCAGATCTTGGACTATTAGTGAAAATCAACCTCCTTCCTTCCTAAGTGTCCTCTCACCGGTGTTTTGTTATAATAACAAAAAGTTGACTAGCACGAACAGTCAGAGGCTGGCTGTTGCTTTTAGGCTATCCACCCCACCTCCATAAACATCTGCTTATTCTCAGTTCCTTTATCAGAAGACCTAACATTATAAAGATGGCAGCTGTCTCCCAACCCAATGTCTAAATTTCCCAACCAGCAAGAAATTCATTTGAATTTCTACTGCTCACTTGGTAAAATGATTTTAAAGTTTATCTGGGAACAGAAATGAGAAATGTTAGGTGAACAATTTTGAATAAGGAAAATAATGTGAGACTATTGGCAGTTCTAGATTTTGATCAGTCAGCAGATCACCAGCTCAGCTGGGGACAAGATGGGACAGAGAATCCTGAGAGAGACACATGTGTGTGTATCTGTCTTGTTCAGGGCTCATCTGTGTCACAAAAGAGTCATCTGTAAATAATGGTGGAACAGTTGGCCAACGTGACCAGCTTTGTGATTTCTAGGAACCATTTGTTAACGATGAAGGAGAGGCTTTGTGGCATTCTCTGGCAGGGGTGTAGCAGCCTCTGAGACTCACACACCCTCATACTCACAGTGAGAACTCAATACAGGTCAATATTAAATTCCCAGGAAAGCCTTCACCATGGGTCACGGGACATCCCTGGTCTAATCACCTGTGCTCCTGTAGTGTGACCATATCTGCCCTAGGCCTGTTCCTGTGCGTGGATGAGAGATGGTTTTCAGAAAAGAGGCTGGTTTGTGGCAGGTGTAACACACGTGAGAATGAGGGAATGCAGGTCAGTGAACCGTCCATCTGAGCACCTGATAGATCTCTAAGCACTGCAAGTTTTTTTTTTTTTTAATTATTCCTTCGTTGGTCAAATTTTTTTCTTTTTTCCTTCTAATAGGAGGTGCCTTAGAGGGGAGATTTTATTCTAATAGAGATTCCTCAGGAGGAATAGAAAATTAATTTCCGTTTAAACCAAAAACTAGCCATGATGAAAGAGAGAAATGCCCTTCCTTGCTTTTAGGACTTTAGATATTACAACTTCATCTTTTTTCTTTGCTCTCTGTATTAGGTACATGGGCACGCCCACAGACAAAGAATAAAAAGCAAAACAAAAATGTACTGTGTGTTTGTAAAGACCCTCCTCCAGAGTGTGTCTTTGACTCTTCTGTGTGTGTAATTAGTACCGAGACTTTTTGTTTCATTTGCAAGTTTTGTGTACTGCAGAACCTGCTGTGTACTTCCTCATATTAAGTGTACTAGCTGTGGGTAGCATGCACAATTCTTGGTGTTGATCTGGTAATGGTGAAGTTGCACTCATTTGATTTCCTTTGCCCAAGACTTGGGCCCTGTACCAGCATGGGAGACCAGGAGGAAGCTACCTGGCTCCTGGCTTCAGATTGGCGCAGCACGCTGGCCGTAGTGGCCATTTTGGGGGTGAACCAACAGAAGGAAGACCTTTCTCTCTGTCTCTCTCTCACTGTCTAACTCTGCCTGTCCAAAAAAAAAAAAAATCCTCAGCTTCTGCTAAATTTCGCCTAACGATGACATAGCGCAATCAGTTTGGTCATCGTGTTAGAGAAGCTGCTGGTGTTTGTTATCCTTGGTTTGACTTAGCGCACGATCTCCCGGTTAGCTATTTCTTTGGCTACGCAGCATGCGTGTTTTTAAGAAAATTGGTTTCCGTAGGCAGGTGTTGCAAGATCCAGGGTAAAACACCATCAAACTGCTGATTCAGTGACAGACTTCTTAGTCTAGTAGGCCTGTGTAACCCCAGGAGGGCAATACAGTTTGAAACATTTCTCAGATTGATTAGACCACAGAGCCTCTTACTCTCAGACTGCTTTTTGTGAACAGTAACCTGTGAAACACACTTGCGGGAAATGGTGATCTAATTAAACGTTGACGTCGTATTAATTTTATCAGCAGTGAATTTTATGATGTGTTCTCTCTCTTTCCACACTGTTGGGATAGAAGCTGGAGAAACCAGGGAATGGGAGCACCGATGGAAAGCTGGAGCACCTGAGCTGCCCGGGATGATGGGCATCTGCATCCCGCTCCTGGGCCTGCGCTGTCTCACCCTCGAGTGAGAGGTTCCTTCCCTCTCTGACTCATGGGCACCAACCCTTCTCCAGCTGTGTGATGCTGTTCTCTCGTAGCCCAGATCTAATTGTGTTTATTATGGGAAAGGAAGAAACTTAGACCATTTCCCAGTTTTCTCTTTTTGTTCTGTCTTGTGCATCTAGAGCTACTTTGCAGAAATCCTTTCTCCTCCTGGGTCCTTTTCAGGTTTGGTGGGATCAGAGCTGGTCTTCTTCCAGTAACTGAGACTCTTAGAATCTCATTAGAATTCTCAGAAACGAAAAGCCAGCAGTGAAGTTAAAGGGACTGGCAGAGCAGTTTCTGGGAAACCCACAAGTGTCCTTACCACGTCTAATGGGGTATTTGAAAGGAAGAAGCCAGGCTGCAGTTTGCTTTTGCTGTCTAGTCTGTTTTTTCCTGCCTATCAGGAGGCTTGAGCATGGACTTCGGAGCCCCTCCCTTTATCTTTGCAGCCTAAGGATGGATTCTTCTAGTTTACTTCAGCTGATCAGCAGGTGCACTAGGTACCCCCTCTCCCCGCCCCAAATCCCAACAGTGAAAAAAAATGCTTCCTTTAAAAAATAGTTCCTGTTGTGATTTTCTGGTTACATCTTGAGATTAGTTTGTGTCATACAGACATATTTAATCCATTTGGGAAAAAGCTTTGAAATACAGAAGCTATTCTGTCCTTTAAGTCCGTGGCTGTTATCGGTCAGTAGAAAAGGAGACAGTATTTGTTTAAATAGCAACCAAGAAATGGACTCTACAGTGTGTAGTTGTTGTGTCTTGCTTGAAAGAAAGGCTAGGAAACTGCAGACACCACGTCTTTAGGCGCAGGATTCACAGTTAGTCTTTGTATCTTACGGGAGGTGTGTGCATATCCTACAGGTGTGAATCCGAGTCAGACGGAGACACACACTCTGGCTTGCCATGGTCTTAGAATATGTAACTGTGAAATTGGTTTTTTCACCTGTAAGTGGTCTCCTGCTGGATCTGGAAGTGATTGCCTATAGGGTATCATGGGAATTAGAAAATAGATCTAAATAGATATCTTTCCTATACATATATATGAAAAAGGATCTGGAACATAGTAAGAATTCAATAGTGGTTAAAATCGTTATTTTATTATAATCCTCAGCACACTTGGGAACAATGTTTTAAATACTTGTTTTAATTATGAGATGTATCCAGTAGATTATATTTGTTTAGCTTTGGGTTTATTTTACCTTATATACTTGTGAAAGATACAGTAGGAAGTACCGTAAATGATTTAATAACAATAAGGAGAAGCAGTAGTAGGAACACCACTCTCTCCAGTGGGCTGGAATGTTACTGATATCTTTGAAACCCCTGTTCATATCCTCTGTAATGTCTTCTCTCTACTCTCTCTCTCTCACTTTCTTCTTTAAGGTTTTGTTGCCTTTATTCCTAAAAGTACATATTCTTTGAGTTCTTATGATTTTGAACGTGTGTGTAGGAAGGACTATACTGTGTTGATGCTGTACATGTTTTCTGCCCCTGCCTCTACGGTTTTAGGGACACCCATGTTGATGACTGTACCTGCTGTGTGTTCTTTGTCACCGTGGTAGAGTATTCCATTGGACGGAAGAAATGCATTCTGTGTTTCATCTTTATTCTTATTTATGGATGTTTGAGATTGCCTCCTGGATTTATTTTTTGCTATTTTGAACATGATTGTTATGGAAATTTTCGTGTTAGGCTGAACTATGTGAAATTAGCATTTTATAAATCAATATGATTTTACTTGATTCAAACCAATTTCCATCTCTTGGTGTATATTTTCACAGTTGTATCTGAAGAATATGCTTAAATGTGGAAATGCTGGTCCCTAAAATACATTCATCTCTAGCTTTACAAATGAAACCTGATTGTTTTGCAGAGATTTTGCCAATGTACATCCCCATATGAAAGATGCCATTGTTTACCTCCTGCCAACATTTGATTTTAATTTTTGTTTTAGTGATACAAAGTTTGCTTTTAAATTGCAGTTCTGTAATTACTAATGGCATTGAGCATGATTCTGTAAGTGTGTTTTTCATTTTCTGTTTCTTTTTTTTTTTTTTTTTTTTTTGACAGAGTGGACAGTGAGAGAGACAGACAGAGAGAAAGGTCTTCCTTTTGCCATTGGTTCACCCTCCAGTGGCTGCCGCGGATGGCGCGCTGCGGCCGGCGCGCTGCGCTCATCCGATGGCAGGTGCCAGGTGCTTCTCCTGGTCTCCCCATGGGGTGCAGGGCCCAAGCACTTGGGCCATCCTCCACTGCACTCCTGGGCCACAGCAGAGGGCTGGCCTGGAAGAGGGGCAACTGGGACAGAATCCGGCGCCCCGACCGGGACTAGAACCTGGTGTGCCGGCGCCGCAAGGCGGAGGATTAGCCTGTTGAGCCAGGGCGCCGGCCATTTCTGTTTCTTTTCTATAATGCCTATTCATATCTTTTGCCTGTTGTTTGACCATTGCTTGTCTTTTTCTGTTTTAATTGTGGAAACTCTATAGTCTGAATATGAATCCTATGCCATTTATTTGTGTTGCAAATATTTGTTTCCAGTTTTTGGATTGTTTTTCTCTCTTTTTGTGGTATCCTTTGAAATTGATTTGAAATTGATTTGAAATTGATTTTTGCATGTGTGTATGTTGAGTTACTGATTCGACTTACTGATTTCCAGATGTCCAATACCAGAACTCCTCTGAAATCAAAGCCAGATCTGTCATATATCACGTGTCCCTATATAAATAATTATATTTCTGCTCATCACCACCATGCATTATTAATTACTTTAAATAGAAATAGTTTTATATGACTGAGAAAGTTCCCTTGTAGTGTTTGATTTTAGTGTTTCTGTAAGGAATGGGTATTGCATTTTGTCAAATGCTTCTTCTGTGTCTGTTGAAGTGATCATGAGTTTCCACTTTTATTATGTTAATATGGGGCAACATGATTGTTGACTGATGAGTCAACCTTAAATCACTTAGACCAACTCCATTTTATCTTGGAATATACTTTATCATGCTGGATTAATTGCACTAATAGATTCTTGAGGTTGCTTACATTTATGTTTATGAATGGGCACAACCATTCATTAAAATGACTTTTAAAAACATAGTTTCTGGGCTGTCATTGTGGTACAGTGACTTAAGCTGTTGCCAGCAATGCCAGCAAAACCCCACAGGAGCCCTGGTTAAAGCCTGGCTGCTCAACTTCCAGTTCAGCTCCCTGCTAATGTGCCTGGGAAATCATCAGTACATGGCTCAAGTACTAGGGCCCCTGACACCCATGTGGGAGACTGGGATGGAGTTCCAGGCTCCTGGCATCGATGTGGTCCAGCTCTGGCTGTTGAAGCCATTTGGGCAGTGAACCAGCAGATGGAAGATATTCTCTCTCTCTCTCTCTCTCTGTCTCTCTCTCTGTCTCTCTCTGTCTCTGTCTCTCTCTGTCTCTGTCTCTCTATGCCCTCCATTCCTCTCTCTCTCTCCACCTCCTTTTGTATGTGTGTGTATCTCTCTCTCGTATCTCTTTTAATTAAAATAAATAAATATTTTGAAAGATACACTTTCCTGTAATTTTTGATGTGCATTACTAAGATATTTCTCTGAAATAGCTTTTCTACTACTGAGAACATGACTATAGAGGATTTTATTTATTTTTTTATTTTGCAGAAATGTTTATTGACTTCTAGTTCTTATTTTATAGTCATATGATTAAAACTTTAAGGCATATAGTATACATCAGATTTTTTAAAAAATTGTAATTTTGGGGGCCGGCACTGTGGGGAAGTGCATTAAAGCCCTGGTGTGAAGCACCTGCATTCCACATGGACACTGGTTCTAGTCCCAGCTGCTCCACTTCCGATCCAGCTCTCAGCTATGGCCTGGAAAACCAGTAGAAGATGGCCCAAGTCCTTGGGCCCCTGTACCAGTGTTGGAGACCTGGAAGAAGCTCCTGGCTTCTGGTCAGTGTTGCTCCAGCTGTTGTGGCCATCTTGGGGGTGAACCAGCGGATGGAAGACCTCTCTCTCTGTCTCTACTTCTCTCTGTAACTCTGTCTTTCAAATAAATAAAACATCTTTTTAAAAATTGTAATTTTTTTTTTGCACATAATGCCTAGAATTCAAAATGTCAAGCCCTAGAAATTGAGAATTTTTGAATATTGCTGCGTTTTGGTGTTTTATGGAGATCTAAACAAAGTCTTCTGTTTGGTTCATTTTGGTGAAAAGAATAACTTTGTTCTTATTTTAAGAGTTGGGATGATGAAACTGGCAGATGCTCATTTATCTTTTCCCCTGCAGCCTTGCTAAATGCGTCTGTAAATGTTTGCTGAGTATGGGTGCAGAGAGATACTGTCATAAATCAACATTGTTTTTAATTCTGTTTTAATTGCTGTGGGTTGATTTTTGTCCTTCTGGAGCTTGTATCTGATCTTCAACCTCTGGTCTCTCCTTCTGTCTCCCAGGTCTGATGAACCATGGGGCGGAAGCTGGACCTGTCGGGTTTGACTGACGACGAAACTGAACATGTCCTCCAGGTGGTTCAGAGAGACTTCAATCTTCGCAAGAAAGAGGAAGAGCGACTCAGGTGAGTGCCTTTGTCGCCCAGTGGGGAACAGCGAAACGTGCTCCTGAGAATGTCGTCTGCTGCTGGCCCTGAGTGTGGAAGTCTGCATGTCTCCTAAACATACACTTGAATGGACGGGAATGTCCTGCCCTTTGTGAGCTTCAAAGCTGGGCAGCGTGATGTGGGTTCGGAGTAATGACTTGACACTCCTGGTCAGGATTTTGTTGGCGTTCTCGTGTAAGTCAGGAGCTGTGCAGTGGGTGGAGTTGGTGGTAAAGATGACTGCTTTGAACTTGCTCCTGGCCTGCTCTTACTGGGCAATTTGCTTTTGGTGGCTGTTCTCTTACTTTGGTGAAGAATAACAAATGCATTATGTGCACAGTATTTTTCTGAGAATGAGACCCAGACATAGTCTCCTGTTAGAACTCTCATCTACTGTGGTAGAGAGAAGGAGCTCTGAAGATTGGTACGAGGAACCTGGGTTTGGTTTGGGTCATGATCACCTGACCTAACACTTCCTTCCTCATTTTACTGGAAAAGAAATGAGGGGGGCATTTGGCATAGCAGTTGAGACTCTGCATCCCATGGTGGAGTGTTTGGGTTTGAGTCATAGCTGCACTCGCTATTCCAACCTCCTGCTATTCACAGGCTGGGAGGCTGCAGGTGAGTGCTCAGGCAGTCGGATCCCTGCCACCTAAGCCCTCACCTGCTGTCTCCTACTTGCACAAGAGCAGGAATCTAGATGGGAAGTGGAGCCAGGACTTAGATGCAGACACTGCAGTATGGGATGCAGGCATCTTAAGTGGCATCTTTTTTTTTTTTTTTTTTTTTTTTTTTTTTTTTTACAGGCAGAGTGGACAGTGAGAGAGAGAGACAGAGAGAAAGGTCTTCCTTTGCCGTTGGTTCACCCTCCAATGGCCGCCGCGGTCGGCGCGCTGCGGCCGGTGCACCGCGATCGTCCGATGGCAGGAGCCAGGAGCCAGGTGCTTTTCCTGGTCTCCCCATGGGGTGCAGGGCCCAAGCACCTGGGCCATCCTCCACTGCACTCCTGGGCCACAGCAGAGGGCTGGCCTGGAAGAGGGGCAACCGGGACAGAATCCGGCGCCCCGACCGGGACTAGAACCCGGTGTGCCGGCGCCGCAAGGCGGAGGATTAGCCTGTTGAGCTACGGCGCCGGCCTAAGTGGCATCTTAACTACTGAACACACATCCCAGATGTGCCAGTTTGACACTGAGTGGGTTTAAGTATGATTTAGAGCTGTGCATAATTCTGCATTTCCATATTTGGTTCATTGGAATATAAAATGAAAGCAGTTGGGGAGGACCCGAGGCTCTTAGGTTGGACAACTCGAGAATGAAGTTGGCATTCACTGCTGAGAGAAGACAGAGGAGCAAGGTAGTTGGTAATGAGGGGAAGCTGAGGGTTCTGGCTTTGCTGTCTTGAACCTGATAGGGTTGTTAGACACTCAAAGGGGATGTCAAGTTGGCATTTATTCATATACATCTAGGGTTCAGGTTGGTAGTTCCTGCTGGTCCTAACAATTTTGTAATGGAAAAGGTCACCAAAGCAATAGGATAGTAGGTGCAATAGGGTAATGTAGTACAATTGCTAAGCAGCACCAAGACCTACTTGCAGTGTGTGGTCACTATCCTATGTTGAGACCAGTTTGTTCATGGTAGCTAGTGTTTTTCCTACATCCTTCAACTGCACCATGGGAAAGGACAATGTCTTACTCAGTTTTGTACCTCAAACCCTGGACTCACAGCCTGACACATAGTGGCTGGTCCCTAAATATCTGCAACAGGTGAATGCATGTAGATGTTCTGTTAATCCCTTTGTCCAACTTCACATGTGACTTAAAGAATTGGTTTTGTTGTGTACTCTACACCATCAAAGACCACCTGTGCATCGTGCTTCATCTGGAAACCCAGATACAGGTAAGCCAAGAGCTTGTTCATGTCCTGTTCCGATCCCAGGGACTTGCCCTAGCTCTCTGTGGAGTCAGGCACCAATCTACATGGAAGAGCAGGTTGGTGTGTTGTTTTAGGGGGTAGAATTTCAAAGGTTGTGTGGTTACCAGTGCAGTAGACAAGTTGAGCCCCACCACGTAGCCCTACTACAGGTCTGCAGAAATGCATGTTCAATGGATCCGCCTGTGCTGGGAAAATACAATGCTTGGAACCATCAGTGTTCAAAGAGGAGTGACACCTGGCCACAGGATCTCTTGTGGCCTTGTAATTACATGTTTTTCTATATCCTCTGGGGACACCTGTTACTGTTGTCCTTCTACCCACAATCATAACACGCCTCAGTGGATACTGAACCAACAGGGATGCTGCTAAATAATTTCATCAGTTATCTTACTATTGGATAAAAAGATGAAGATTCTGTTGCATATTGCTTAAATTTAAGTGCCTGGATGGGTCTGGGAAATAATGTTACAGAAGTATTTTTGAATTCTTTCCGATTGACTTGGGTGAATGTAAAACTCGTCGTGGAAGGTTTTGTTTTTACAGTCTGAAACCAAGTTAGTTTTCTCCTTACCAGCTGGTCTTTATTTACCTAGTTTCTCCTGCTGAGTTTGAGAAAATAGATCTTAGGTGTAGATGTTATCCTGTGTTTATTAATGAGCTATTCTTTAGGGCTGATGTAAAGTGTAGTAAATGGGTAGTGTGGTGCGAGTGTGAATTAAATATTGTCAGAACAAATCATGGTAATGTGCAGATAGTGATATTGAAGAGTTGACTGAGAACTTGAAAGGTATAAAGCAGTTGCTATGAACTGGCACTGCCCTGGGCATTCTGTGCAATTCATGTTACTGATTCTTCACGTAGTTCTTAGAAGGTGACCCCTGATTTACATGGAAGCACCCAAGATCAGAGAGAGAGATTGAAAAACTTACCCAGGATCACATGATTAATTGGGGGATAGAACCAGGATTCTATTTTCTAATTTTTTTCCATTAAATGGAGTAGGGGGTAAACCTTTTACAAATTATATTTTCCCATCACTTCTTCCCTCTTAATTCATTAATATTGTCAGATATTCAGTAAAGTTATCCAAGTGTCTTCTTTGTTACAGTCACTATATTCAAACCACTGTCCGCACAAGATGCACCACCCATCAAGCTGGGGGTTTTGTCATCATTCCAGACTTAGATCTGAAGGGAAGAGGCGTGCTGGGCGTCCCTGGGAAATTTCAATTTGTTACTCTCACAAGATAGGGTGTCTAGTAGGCAGAGCTCAGATGCATTGTGACCCCCCCCCCTTAAGAAGGTTCTTGTGCTCTGCGGTGTGTCCTTCTCAGTTCTTCTATGTACATTTTGATCCATAACAAATGGTTTTTATGTCCAGAAGGCACGCATTTAGGATGGCTGTAAGGTTTTGACAGATGCAGAAAGAGCAGCCTAACTGCTGGGGCTGTGGCGAGTGGGTGCGGAAGGGCATGGGGTATGTGCTGGAGAGAGCCTTGGGGTCTCCATTCCTCCTCGGGTTCCTCCCGTTCCCCACTCCCCATCAGAGTCCATGGTAGACACAGTCACATCATAGCTGCTGTGGACATACCCACTTCTGTGTGTCTGCAAGAATCATAGGTCTTTCTCGGTAAAAGGGTTTTGTGGACCCCATCTTACCCCATTCTTGACTCTCCTGGAACTCAGGATGTGAAACACTGACCCTTTTTTTTAAAAAAAAAAAAGGTTGTATTTATTTATTTTAGAGGTAGAGTTACAGACAGAGGGGTCTTCTATCCACTGGTTCATTCCCCATTGACTGCAATGGCGGAGCTTGGCCAGGAGCCAGGAGCTTCTTCTGGGTCTCCCAAGCACTTCGGCCGTCATCCGCTGCTTTCTCAGGTCATTAGCAGTGAGTAGGAATGGAAGAGGAGCAGCTGGGACTTGAACCGGTGCCACATGGAATGCTGGTGCCCACAGGCAGATGGTTAACCTACTGCGCCACAGTGCAGTGCAACGTCTGTGTGGTGTCCTGCCCTTCCCTCTGCCACTCCTGCTCTAACTCACATCTCTCCCTACACTTTACTCTTACACATTCACATGCTGTTCTGTAAGCATACGTGAGTCTCTGCTGTTTCCTTCATAAGTCAATTGTAACAAATAAGCAAGTCTTACATAATTAGAATTGAAAATACGATTTGCTGCTCCCTCTGTCAGAATTTTATTGAACTCTGCAGGTGCTTTGATCTCCTTTTCGCTATATGATTGCAAAGTCAGTGCTTTTATTTCTTTGCTCTCATTTTAAAGGAGTCTTGGGAGGCAAGGGAGGCCATGGAGTGTCTGCTTAGCCTGTCCCCTGGAACCCAGAGGGTACAGTAACCTGCTTGCCAGTCAGGGCCATGTGGGATCCTGGGGACCACGCAGAGATGAGGGGCACTCCCTGTGTGTGTACCACATACACGGGGCACGCTCTGGAGGCACACAGATCTGAGTGAGAGGACTGCTCTCTTGGGTCACCTCCATCAGGTCACCAGCCCTCCAAGTCGCAGGTCAGAACAATTCCAGGAAAGGGTGGGTGGCTGGTGCACGTTAACCCTGCCCTGTGTGCAGGGAAGTGAGCATTGCTGGAAGCCCTGTCCTGTCGCTCATAGTGCCTCTGCCGATAGAGCCTCTAGTGGCCAAGACTGCCTACGCTGTGGGCTCTGTTCTTTCTGTCCAGGGTCTGTCCCCGGGTCCAGCGTAACGGGCATCTCTCAATTACGCAACTCTTGGAAAACTTCATAGAGAGAAAAATAGCCAGGCATCTTGCCCCATTTAAGTCTGTGATCAGAAGCCTTGCTCAGCTACTTCATTTGTTCCAGAATTTTGAATTTCCAGGGGGACAGTAGAAGTGCGGGAGCAAGAGGGATCACTGTGTTACTTATCCAGCTCTGGGCCTGGCCACAGGCACCCATGGACAGCAGTTGGCTGAGTGTGTTTGTGATGACATTGTTCATGGCAGAAGTAAAGCTACTAGGTACAGAGACCCTGACCAGCGGAAGACATGCAAGAGACAGCTTTGTAGGTCATAAACAGATCAGCAGAGAGACGGACACAGTGGCAGCGTAGTTGGGGTGGGGAGTGGCTAAGCTTTGTTTTCCTCTGCCTTGGACTCAGAGTGCTTCCTGTGTGAGTCAGACTTAGGAGGCCTGGCGTCTGATTGAGTGCACATGTCTCCCCGTGAGTTATGGGTTAGAACCTCTGACTTGAACATTGTCCCTACTCCCAGGTACCTCGGGGACTGTGTTTGTGTGGGTGCTGCGGCATTTGGTTTAGTGTTCACTGTCAAAGGCTGTGTTCCCTCCTCTCCATCTGCCTTCTGTGTAACTGGTACTCTTATTTATTTATTCTTTTAAATTGTATTCATTTGAAGGGCAGTGAAACAGAGATAAAGAGAGATCTTCCATCTGCTGGTTCACTCCCCAAATGCCTATAACAGCCAGAGATAGCCAGGCTGCAGGTAGTAGCTTGGATCTAAATTTAGGTCTCTCATGGGGGTGGGAGGGACCCACTACTGGAGCCATCACCTGCTGCCTCCCAGAGTGTGCTTTAGCAGGAACTGGGTCAGAAATGGAGGCAAGATTTGAACTCAGGCCCTGTGATATGGAATGAAGACATCCCAAGCGATGTCTTAACCCTTGTGCCAAATGCCAACCCCTGGCAAACTGAGTTTTAAGAGCTTTAAGGTTCATCTTTACTTATTGGAAAAGCAGAGTGACAGGAAGGAGAAAGTGAAAGGGATTGTCCATGTGCTGGTTCACTCCTCAAATGACCACAACGGCCTGGGCTGGGCTCAGCCGAAGCCAGGAGCCAGGAACTCAGTGCCCGTCTCCCACGTGGGTAACAGGGACTCGGCGCTCGGGCCATCACCTGACGCCTCCTAGCCGTTAGCAGGAGGCTGGATTGAAAGCATAGGCAGAGGTGGGACTCCATCCCAGACACTCCAGTATGGGAGGCGGGCATCCCAAGTTGCAGCTTGAACTGCTGTGCCATAGCACCTGCCCCAAGGACTTCTCCTTTATTGTTGCAATGTAGTACCCGATGATGTTCAGTTAATGTCTGTTCAGAGCGATGAAGTTATTAAAATAAGTAAATAGACCATTGTCCACACGGCAGAGACAAATGGCGCTCACCAGATATCCCACCTGCTCTGCACGTTGCCCAGCCTCCCCTACAGTCGGGCTGCAGCCATGTGACTAGGCCAGGCCAATCACTTGTGAGAGGAGGGGCCTGTATTGCTTCCAGGGGGAGGTGTGTAGAGCCTGCTGCAGCGAACCCAAGGTTGAGTCAGGACATGTCTGGAAGGAGGGCGCAAGATCCCTTCGGACTGAGTAGAGGAGAGTTTGTGTTGAGCAGCAGGGACTTGGAGGGAGTCTACTGGGTTCAGCACAGCCCTGGATTATCCTGGTAACTCACTTAGGTTACGAGGTCTAAAAGGGTGCTGGGTATTCCTCATGCCCCAGCCCTGGACTTTGCAGATGAAGAAGAGGCCTAGAGGGGGCACAGGTGGCCATGCACCTGTGGTTCCTGATGCCAGGTCCCCCTTCTGCCATCATCTGCCACTCACATGAAAAGTATCGACTTCTGTGAGAATTAGCAGGGATACCCTATGATTTTTATGGTATCAGGCATATTGACAAAGCAGTTTTAAAATGAGTTCTCATGGCACAGTATTCCGGTGTTCAACTTGAGTCTTGGAGACACAGAAGAGAGAGCCACAGCTTTTCAATTCCCTCGTTTACTAAGTGCTTGCCGGAAGCTAGGGAGTGCTGGGAGGCTTTCCAAATATTCCTGATGTGCTAATGGAATTGGTCAGTCGGGGAGCAAGGGTTAGATTGGCTGAATTCATTTCCCGTAACTGTGAGCGGCTGTTAATTGTCAGGGTTTACTGAACTAACAGTGTAATTATGCCCAAGAAGGACTGCTGGGCCCAAGCTGGCCAAGGGCCAGGGGGAGGAAGAGAGGGAAGGAGCAGTGAGGGGGAGAGAAAGCGCACTTCCGGCTTCCTGTCACCTGCTGGGCTCAGCGGCTCCAGGGTCAGCTGCTCCTCTGACTGGTGTTGACGTGTTACCCCCTGACCTGGCCTGGCCCTCTTGACAACAACCCTGGGGCAGTTCTACCCCTGCGCGTGTAGGAGACTCACTGCAGAAAAGCAAAACTGCTCTCAAAATTAGAAATCAAAAATCTTTTGAAATTCATGCTTGAGTTTTTATTTTTTTTGTAATATAGATTTTTCATGAACTTTTAAAAAATTTCTCATGTGTAGATTTCATAAAATTTTACATTTCAGAGGCAGAGACAGAATATGTGTATGAATGAATGAGATAGAGAGAGAAGAAAGAAGAGGAGGGGGAGATTTCTCTTCTGCTGGCTCCCTCCCCAATGCTGAGAACTCCGTTTAGGGCCTCTCTGCGTGGCAGGGCCTGAACTACTTGAGCCATCACCTGCTGCCTTCCAGAATGTGCCATCACCAGGAAGCTGGAGGGAGGAAGGTGCTGGGACTAAAACCCAGACGTCCTGTTCTGGGCTGTGGGTATCTCATACGGTGTCCTGACTGCTGGGCCAGACGCCAGCCCACTGAAAACATTTTTGTGCCAAAGCAAACCTGTCTTAGGATTCCATTTTCTACTGTGGGAAGTACCCCCATATAGAATCTCCTTGGAGGATTAATCACCACGTTTTCAAGTAGAAAGGACACAGTGCTTTAGTAAAATGAATGATCTTTGTGCATTCAAGATTGACTTTCATTTTAAACAGTGCAAATTTTGCTATAAGAGCTGCATTTTTCAAGAAGTTTCTTTTTTGAGAAAGTGTCATGTTCCTTTGCTCATACTGTCCTTTGCTTAGAGTCTGTGTAAACTGATCTGTTGAGTTGACCAATAACCCTGGTTATAGGCTCTTCTGAGGCTGGAAGTCAGATCGAGTTAGAATGCGTGTGCCTATGGTTTATAAATAACTGTGCACATGTGCACCTGCCTGATACCTGCCCACTAGCCTCCTGTAGCTCCTGGGATCCTCCACTGATGCTGTGGTATTAACCTGAATGGTTAATGAGCCTGCTGTCTTGGAGAGGATGTTGCAAGGCAGTGTTTCCTTGAATGACGTGGTCAATCAGCTTAGCCAGCCAGTCACCCCACAGACCTTGAAAAATCAAAGTGCCAAGCAGGTGCATTGTATGGGAAGTCTTACACAGCTCTGTTTGTGAATCAGTTTGTGAAGGGTGGGCGAAGATAGAAAATGGAACTGGGAGATGTTGGGAGAGAACCTGGTGACTTGTAGAAGACAAGTGTGGGGACCCCAGGAAGAAGGAGGAAAGAGGGGTGCAAAGGTCAATCTCCAAACTAGAAGGAGCCTTACAAGAGTTTTCAGAGCTGTCTTTCTAATCTATCGCTATTTTTGTGACAATGAACAAGACAAATATATAAAATCAAAGCTATTTATTGGATGTTCGTTCATTGGCTTTCACATCATATTTTGAATGTCAGGAGCCTCCTGGGGAAATGTGAAAGGGGCAGAGGGCATGGAGAGAAAGGGAAGGGTTTAAAAATTTAATGAAGGCTTGAGCCTTTGAGGAAGAGTCCAGAGGAACAGCTCAGCTCCACCTGGATAATTGGGATGCTACAGAGGGTGAGACATAAAAGCATTGAACAGACTCCCAGGAATTCTTGCATTTGGAGAAGGTGGCGTAGGAAGAGGGAAATATATCCTGAAGGAAGGGACACATCTGAGCTGATTTTTTGCTTTATTTAAAATGTCTACTCGAAAGGCAAAGTCACAGAGAAAGGAGGAGAGACGAAAAGATATTTCATCCACTGCTTCACTCCCAAATGGCTGCAATGACCGGAGGTGGATCAGGCCAGGAGTCAGGAGCTTGGGTCTCCCACATGGGTGCAGGGGCCCCAGCACTTGGGCCATCTTCTACTGCTTTCCCAAGTGCATTAGCAGGGAGCTCAATTGGAAATGGAGTAGCTGGGGTTGGACCCAGCACTCATGGGATGCCGGAACTGCAGGTCGTGGCTTAACCCAAGTTACCACGATGCTGGTGATTCTTGAAGATGCAGAGACCTATTTAGTAGATTGAAACATAGGCAACAGGGTGCACCCTGGTGGGATGGCTTGATTATGTGACCTCTGAATTTACGCAGAAATGGAAACCCCAGGATCACAAAGTAATGGTATCAAAAGGGGAAAACTTAATCCAGTTATACTGTTTAGGGGTGGAGCTTTGGGGAAGTGATTATGATTAGATTCAATTAGATCATTGGGGTGGATCCTAGTGGCTTTCTAAGGAGACGTACATGTAGCCACGGGTTCTCCCTGTCTCTTGCCATGGGATGCCCCTGGCCACCTAGAGCCTCTTCAACAGGAGGGCTATCACCAGAGGCCAGAGCAATGGGGCCACCCAATCTTGGCCTTGAACCTCCAGGGCGGTGATCCCTTTAACACTGGGTACCTGAGGTCTTTGAGTATAGTGCTGAAAAGCTGACTCATCCACCTGGCAAAGTCATAGGGATAGGAAAGGGAAGGGGCTGTGCTTGCCAAATTCCAAATTAGCACCCCGGTAGGGCAGGCAAGGGAATGGCTTTGCTGGTCATTGCACTTCCGCCGACAGTGCGGAGTGGAGTGCAGTATTCCAGGAGTTTGTCTTCTCTCGTTCCCAGCAGCTCTGGGGGAAGGATACAGTCTGCGAACACTGTGAAACTGACATCCTACAGTAGTGTCACATGATCTGTGTAGGGTTCACAGTGAAGTGGATGGAAACCCAGCTGGAGTGGCCTTGGGGGAGAATGAGTAGAACTAGGACCCTCTTGGAAAATCTAGCACCTGGGCTTACTAACACGCAGGGTTTGTGCAGCGATGGGCAAGAGTGGAGTTGAAGTCAGGATGTGCTGAGTGGGGAGTTAAGGACAACATAGATACTGGCCATGTGTAGTAGGGCTTGTCCAAACTGAGACAGGTGTAAAGTACACAAGATGTACAAAATGTTTGTGGAAATCATATGTTATTTAAAGAAAAGCCCTGTGCCTGTGTTTCACAAAACTTTTGGACCAAAATAAAGTTCTGTTTTAGTTGCATTTTGTTATGAACCTTTTGAAGTTCCTTAGTACAATGGTAGATTTCAAAGATCAAGTACAGGGGCCGGCACTGTGGCGTAGCAGGCAAAAGGCGCTGCCTGCAGTGCTGGCATCCCAGATGGGCGCCAGGTCGAGTCCTGGCTGCTCCACTTCCGATCCAGCTCTCTGCTAATGGCCTTGGAAAAGCAGTGGAGGATGTCTAGAGTGCTTGGGTCCCTGCTACCCAAGTGGGGGACCAGGAGGAAGCTCCTGACTCGGCCCTTGTGGCCATCTGGGGAGTGAATTAGCAGATGCAAGATCTCTGTCTCTCTGTCCCTCCCTCCCTCCCTCCCTTCCTCCCTCTCTGTGTGTGTATTTTCAAATAAATCTTTAAAAAACCAAATATTAAAAATAATATAAAATACCCCAATACTTTTTATTTTCATTACATATTGAAATGTTTCTAAGCGTGCATTTGAAATTATTGCAATTAATTTCACCTTCTGCTTTATGTTTTTAAATATGGCTACTGGAAAGCTTTGAATGATCTGTGTGGCTCTTTGATCCATGGATGGCATTAGTGCTTGTCTGGAGTGCAGGTTAAGGCAACTTTGGAATGTATGGAGTAAAAAAATGAGCTTTGTTATACTGTTCTTTTGAGGGGCTAGTCTGTTTTTATATGTGCATTGTTAGATCCAGCTAATAATCTAACAATCCTGTGTTGGCCTTTGTTATCAAATATTGCCTTCGACGTGTGAAGGTGACTTAGAATCAAGTGTGGCATTGAATGCCTTTTAAAATTGCAGAGCGAAGCACTGTGTTCATGCCATGCTCACAATGAGAGCTTGAACTTCTCAAGACTGAAGGAACCGCTTCCTGTTTCTCTGACGTTAATGGTTGATGAGGTGCACTGATGCACCACGCTGATCCGATGGCAGGAGCCAGGTGCTTCTCCTGGTCTCCCATGGGGTGCAGGGCCCAAGCACTTGGGCCATCCTCCACTGCACTCTCGGAATATAAGTTTCCAAAGTACAGCAGAGAGCTGGGCTGGAAGAGGGGCAACCGGAACAGAATCTGGCGCCCCAACCGGGACTAGAACCCGGTGTGCCGGCGCCACAGGCGGAGGATTAGCCTAGTGAGCCGCAGTGCCGGCCCAAAAATAGTTTTTCATAATACATCTTTTATTGAATTTCTCATAGGCAAGGATTTCAAAAAGTTACTTTCACCAAAACAAATGTTTAATTCCAATTTCCATGAACTATTCAAGGTACTCTCATGCCAAGGGTGGGAGTTGGAGCGCAGCAGGTGGAGCCACCGTGTGGGGCACCCGAATCCCACGCCGCGGAGTGCCTGATTCAAACCCTGGCTGCTGTGTCTCCAGTTCATCGTCTCATTAATGCACGCCTTGGGAAGCAGTGTGTGAGAGCTCAAATGCTTGGGCCCCTCCCACCCAAGCGAGACCCAGGTGGAGTTCTGGGCTTTTGTCTTGAGCTTGCCTTGGCCCTTGCTGTGGAGAGCATTGGGAGAGTAAAGCAGCAGATGGAGGTGTCTCTCCTGCTCTCTCTTCCCCCTTTGAGGTAGATGAAAAACTATTCAATATTTTTAAAAAAGGAATATGAGACATTTATGTAAAAACCTTTTTGAAAAAAAGCACCTTCACATTGATGCTTTTATTTGCTTTTTAATGTGTGGCCCTTCAAAGATGTCCAGCCACTAATTTGGAGATTCTGAATCCCTTCTTCCTATAACCCTCGATTTTTTTTTTTAGCTTTTATTTAATGAATATAAATTTCCGAAGTACAGCTTATGAATTACAATAACTTCCCCCCCATAACTTCCCTCCCACCTGTGACCCTCCTCTCTCCCGCTCCCTCTATAACCCTGGATTTTTTAATAACAATTTTTTCTAGGCTCCTATTGTGGCACTCCCTTCCTGATCTTATTTACTTTTCCACTGGAAATGTCAGAGGTTCCGCTCCCGGGGCCCTGATAAAGCTTTTGCGGCTCCAGTTCCTGGCCTGCCCTTCATTGCTGAGCCTTCTTGTTACATCTTTGGCATGATGTGTGCGTAGAATTCAGGACTTGAAATGGAGTAGGGAGGGCAATTTGCTCCCTGTCAGGGAAAGCAGCTCTCTGGAACCACAGTAATTGAGGCAGGCACACGGTCATTTAGCTAGAATGTTCTTGCAGGAGGAGCTGAGCGCAGGTGGATGGTGTGGGGGTCAGAGCTTGTTTATCTTCCTCACCCCTGTGCTGCTGCAGTGACAGTATCCACATTCCCACGGGCCGGTCAGTGCCTTGGGGTCCAGCAGCTGCCTTCTGGTGGTTACCCAGCTCTGAAGCCAACAGACACATCTCTCTGTTCGTTTCTTCCGCTGACAACTGCACAAAGTCATCAAGACCCTCTCTCTGACTCTCCAGGTGACTTAGGATGAGTTCTTTGTCCCAGATGTAGAGATTTGCACCCCACGCTGGAGATGGCTTTGCTGGAGACCAGAGACTGAGGCCTGAAAACCCCATAAAAGCCAGGCCCAAGAGTCCCATCCTCGTGGGTCTTCTGCGAGTGCTGGCCGCACTCACAGGCGCTCTCATTCTGCATCACTGCTTCTGCTCTGTTGATGGCGTGGGCCTGAGACTTAAGCCTCTTCCTCTGGCTGGTTCTTATTTCCAGACCTCAGGCTAGAAAGAGTCTGGGTTGACCCTGTTGGCCCTGGATTTCCAGATGTGTGGCATGCCCAGTAGCTTGGCAGGGTCTTTGGTTCTGAGCACTTCTGGGATCCGTGTGAGAATGGCGTGTCTCCCTTGTTCCTATCAGGGCACCCACCTTGCATGTTCCTGTATGCTCAACCCCTGCAGCTGTGGTAGTCGCCCCCAGGCAGCCCCTTAGCAGCGCTTCGCTTGCCTTCTACATTTTCCAGGCTCAGCATCTTACAAGACCCCCTTCCCCATCCTGAATGAGATGGCCCGAGCTGTGATTTTGCAGTATTCCATGCCAGTAACGTGCTTGGAGACTGGAATTCTGGACTCCCCAAGCTGGTCCCAGACCCTGCTTTGAGGGCTACTGTTTTTTGCTTTCAGAATTCCATCCCCCCACCCCCACCCCACGCACACACACCATTGCCCTGCTCAGCAGTACTGGAGCCTACTTGAATGCTTGTGCTGGATCCTTTGTTACAGCTCCAGACTAAGATTCTGGCAAGGTCCAGGGTCCTGCTGTAAAGTCATAGCACAGACAACGGTTCCCTCCCTGTGCAGCATCTCTGTGCCTTGAGAGGAGGTGGCAGGTGCAGACACCTGTATTTGCCGGGGCCTGGGTTTTTGCTGTGTGGGCTTTCCCTGCCTTGTCCATCTAGGGACATTTCCCCTCCCCTCCCCTCCCCTCCTCTCCCCTCCCCTCCCCTCCCCTCCTTTTCCTTCTCCCCCTCTTGCATCAGTTTTCCTGGTTCCGGGTTTGTCCATCTCTGTGGGTACAGACCCAGGTCTAGAAGGATATACCTGGACTGCTATGAGGAAGCATCACACAGTGTGTGTTGCTGAAGAAGGCCCATAGTAACCAGCACTTGCGTGCTTTGGGGTAGATGTGGCACATGAGAGAGAATGAGGAGGAGTTCGCTGTGTTTCTGATCCCTCCTTCTTTGTACAGGGGATGTTCTTTTTTTTTTTTTTTTTGACAGGCAGAGTGAGACAGAGAGAGAGAGACCCCCCAAGTGGCCGCTGTGGCTGGTGCACTGCGCTGATCTGAAGCCAGGAGCCAGGTGCTTCCTCCTGGTCTTCCATGGGGTGCAGGGCCCAAGCACTTGGGCCATCCTCCACTGCACTCCCGGGCCACAGCAGAGAGCTGGACTGGAAGAGGAGCAGCCAGGACTAGAACCCGGTATGCCGGGACGCAAGGTGGAGGATTAGCCTAGTGAGCCGCAGCGCTGGCCGGGGATGTTCATTTTACAGAGACCTCACAGTAGAGGCCTGGGGTTGGTATTTAATGGCAGACGCTTGATTGACAGACACTGTCTGTCTGTCCCACTGCTAATAGGAGGGCCCAGGGACTCGGTGATTCTGCCTTGCTGTGTAGTCAGGGAGTCCGTACGCGACAGGTGACCTTGCGTGCCCGCCTTTGTGTTCTGTGTGATTTCCTCCTGTCACGTGTGGATGATGGAGGCAGCTGACTGGCGTGTTGGGAGGGTTCATGTCTTCACCTTCACTGCAGATGAAAGCCCTTTTGACAGCCCCTGGAACACAGAAGTGAAAGACTGCAGGTGGGCAACTTGCGGAGGCCTGCTCCTGGCTGGTTCTGCTCTTCCATGAATCGGGGGTTATAACTGCCTTTGCTTAGTACCGTCATGTGTTTCTGTGGTTATGCTTCCTAAAGAAAGTTGCATGCTCTTTCTTTGTAATTAGGCGATTGTCCTCTAGCAGAAGGAAATGCAAGTGATTGTTTTACAGCTGGTGCCTGATTAGACTTTCACTGTTTGTCTTCGTTTTGTGTATTTACTCCCATGCTGGCTTGCGGTAGCCAGAGGAGACCCCCAGATGTCAAAGCATTCCCGCCTCGTGGGATTGATGCCTCTATGTAGGGAAGTTTATACAACTCCTGTTACCTTGCATATCTTCTGTAGGAATTGTTGAGTGATTCCTGTGTCTTTCTGAATATAAAAGCTGAGGGGAGATGCTTCATTTTGTTAGTGGTGGCCCACCATGGCCGGCTCTGGCCAGCCTTCTCTCCACCGAAGTGATAATTCAATCAGCGACTAGGGGCCCTCATGGCAGCTACTCCAACAAAACCTCAAATGCCACTGGTTCCATCGTTGAGCCAATTCTGAAATATCATCTCTGGATCCCAGAAGAACGTAGGCTGTCCCCAAGTCTCACTTTGGCTTGAGACTTAAAATTTCAAATCCCATTAGTGAATTTCCTATTGAGCTGCCAGATCAGCTTGCGTTGGGTTCCTGTCTTTGTCTTCTCTGGCCAGCCTCCGAGGGAGTAGGCCAATTCTGTCACTCAGCAGGAGACAGAGCAGCCAGCTCTTGAGAGAGCCTCCCAGCAGACAAACAGCCAAGTGGACAGCATTCTGTCATGATCAGTCTTTGCTGTAGCCCTTGGACAGGATCCTTGTGAAGACCGTGCAGCCACGTGGGAAGATGGGCAAACAGTAATTAAAATAAAAAAACAAGATGTCAACTGTATGTCCACTGGAATTGTATCTAGTAAAACACACACGTGTATCTGCCCATGGATGTAAGTTAGCAAAAGCAGAGGACTGATAGTGATTGTCTTAGGTTGTTAAAATAGTGGGTGAGTTTCTGACCTCTTTTTATGTGTAGAATTTTGCAAATTTTGCCTCTTAGTTTTGTAAAGAAACATGAACTTCATAATTTCTAAAAAGGTAATTTTTCCTTGTGTTTCTGTTGCCTGTTTTTGGGAACGTAATTTAGGATTGACATTGTTTGGAAGCTCTGGAATTCTGGTGAGAAATCAGAGAGCCATAATGGAATGATTATGGGTACTAGGATGAAATGAAGAACTGCAGCCAGTGTTTCAGTGAAGAAATGAGTCTGTGTTAATGAGACAGGATCCATTCCAGAAGAAGAATTAAGGAGAATATAATGTCTAGGTGTATATAATATCTATGTATTAGTGGATCTATATGTTATTTATAAGGCTGTTTATTCTAATACTTATTAGCTCCCCTCTTTGTAAAAGGTAAGGGTGCTAGTGAGCTGGAAAGTTGGAGCAGGCCTTGGGCCTCAGGTTGAGATGCCGACTGAGACAGCCCTGTCCCATGTACAAATGCTTGGATTCACTCCCTGGGTCTATGGGAGGTAGCGGTGATGACTTAAGTAGTTGAGTTCCTGCTACTCACATAGGAGACCCAGTCCTCCCCCAATCTCACACACACACACACACACACACACACACACACACAACTGGGATGTATCATTTGCATAATATTAGAATAATAATAGATATTGTCAATAAAATGAACATTAAAGTTTGCATTTTATGTGAGTGTATTCTAACACAATGGTATTATAACGTGGAAATATGCATGGAAATATGTGAAAAACAGTTGGCCCTTGAATAGCAGGAGTTTGAACTGCTTAGGTCCACTGATACATGGAACTTTTGTTTTCAGAGACTGGCAACAATTTGAAAAAACTTGCAAATGAACAGCATAGTCTAGAAATTTTAAAAAGTCCCCATTGAATCAGCAATGGAAGGTCTCTTTGTCTTCCTCTCTCTGTTACTCTTCCTTTCACATAAATAAATATTTTTAAAAGACTTAGAGGGTACCATCGCAGTGGAGAGAAATATTAATAAATGTAAAATAAGTCATAATTGCATACAGTTGCCTGCAGGAGTGCTTGGCCACTGTAATAATTTTGTAGGGACCTCGTGATGCTGTTGCAGGGAGTCCAAGATTTGATAGGTTTTCTGCTGGTGATTGGCACTCCTCGCTGCCATGTTGTTCAAGAATCGGTGATCGCTGGGTTGTCTTGTGATGCCTGTATTCTGAATCATTGTTTTTTGTACTTTGTCGTATTTGTGAGAATTTTCCGTGATGAACATGTGCTTGTGTTGAACTGAGTAAGTCAAGTGGCCTCAGGTACCATTTGAAATGTGGGAGAGCTCTGGGTAAGGTAGGTAAGGAGAGTTGAAGGGGAAAAGCAGTGCTGTAGAAAGGTGCTGCTGTTCTGTTTCCCAAAGGGAAACCACTAGGCTGAAGCTTTCAAACCGCAGTTCTTTGTCTTTAAGTACATGATCTGGTAGAAGAATTTGGAGTGCTGTGCTAGTTCTTGGGCCAACAATGAGAACACATTCTTGACCTTGTTCTCTTTCAGTGGTGTTTTATTTCCTATCAGATATGTGGATTTAATAGCTCTTGTATCTTATCTTAACAGAGAGAATTAATCATTATATTTCTTAATGGCGCATGATTTCCTCTTAGTGGGCAATTGGTTCCCTCTACTTGGGTGGTTGGTGACACATTTTCATTGTTTGCACTTTGTGTTCAGCTGAACAATGGAATAAAACATGCATTTGAAGGCAAATAAACCCAATTGGATTAATTAAAATTCTTTGCTTTGAAATGAAAATGGGCCTTCTGATTATGAATGTGACAATACAGAAAAATAAGGAAAGGACACAGAGGTTTAAAAAATTAAAATTGTATGTAATCTCATACCAAAGAAATAAATACTATTAAAACATTAATAAGGGACTGGCACTGTGGCATAGTAGGTTAAGCCTCCATCTGTGGTGCCGTCATTCCATAAGGGCACTGGATCGAGTCACGGCTGCTCTACTTCCCATCCAGCTCCTTCTAATGGCCTGGGGAAGCAGTGGAAGATGGCCCAAGTACTTGGACCCCTGCATTCATGCGGGAGACCCAGATGAACTCCTGGCTCCTGGCTTTGGATCGGCCCAGCCCTGGCAGTTGCAGTCATTTGGGGAGTGAACCAATGGATGCAAGATCTCCATCTGTCTCTCCCTCTGTCTGTCTGTAACTCTGCCTCTCAAATACATAAATAAATCTTTAAAAAATTAATAAGTTGCCTACCTAGATACGTAGCACTTTTTTTTTTTTTACTAGTTACTGCCTTTGATGAGTATTTATTGGCCTCATGGTATTCATTGCTGTATTTGGGGGGAAAGCTTGTAATCAGGATAGATAGTAAGGGCTGAGGGACCAGGATTCTATCGGGCAGGGATTGCTGTGTGTACAGGGGGAGAAGTGTACAAGAGGGAGGGGAACAGGTAGAAGGTAAAATAGAAAACTGCTTTAATGGTTTAGTATAAAAAGTGCCATCATAGGAGAAATGTAGTATTTCTAAAAAACATGTTTATGTGGATTTATGGTAGATGGATTTCTTTTTATTCTTTTAAATTTTTTATTGATACAAAGTATCAATTTCATGTAATTCATAGGTACAATTCTAAGATAACCTAAATGCCCATCCTTCCTTTTATTCTGTTTTTATTTTATTTTTTAATTAAAAAAAATTTTTACAGGCAGAGTCAAACAGTGAGAGAGAGAGAGACAGAGAGAAAGGTGCCCCAACCGGGACTAGAACCCGGAGTACGCGCACCGCAGGTGGAGGATTAGCCTAGGGAGCTGTGGTGCCGGCCCCTTCTGTTCTATTTTATCTTTAATTTTGCAATGACTTAATTTCAGTCTACTCTATAATCACAGGCTTCATTCAGCACTAACTGTAATATTCAACAAGTAAAAAGTATGAACACCAAACTTGCACAGGAATATAAATAAGAGCTAAAAATAAAAATCAAATCACAAGATGTTCATTTCATTCCTATAGTTTTTTTTGTATTCTATATTAACTGCCACGTATCAGAGAACACATATGATATTTGTCTTTTGGGGACCAGCTTATTTCACTAAGTATCATGGAACCCGGTTGGACCTATTTTGTTGGAAAAGCCAGGATTTCATTCTTTTTTATGGCTGAGTAGTATTCCATTGTGTGTATACACCACATTTTCTTTGTACAGTCATCTGTTGATGGACATCTGGATTGATTGCATATTTTAGGCATTGTGAATTGAGATATAGTAAACATAGGAGTACAAATAACTCTTTCATTTGCTGATTTCATTTTGTTTGGGTAAATTCTGAGGAGTGGGATGCCTGGATCATATGGCAGGTCTGTTTTCAGATTTCTGGGGAATCTGCATATTATTTTTCTTAATGGTTATGCTAGTATACATTCCAACCAACAGTGTACCAGGGTATCTTTTTCCCCACATCCTCACCAGCACTTATTATTTTTTGATTTTTGGATGATAGCCATTGTAAGTGGGGTGAGGTGCAGCCTCATTGTGGTTTTGATTGGCATTTCCCTGGCAGCAAGTGATCCTGAGCATTATTTCATATGTCTGTTGGCCATTTGCATTTCATCTTCTGAAAAATTCCTGTTCTTGTCTTCCATCCAATCTTAACTAGATTTTGTTGTTGAGTTTCTTGTTCTTTATATATACATACACATACATACATACATACATACATATATATATATAATTCTTAACCCTTTATAGGTTGCATAGTTTGCAAATATTTTCTCCCATTCTGTCAGTTTCCTCTTGACTTTCTTAAGTATTTTTTGCAGTGCAGAAGCTTCTTAGTGTAATCCCATTTGTATACTTTTGCTCTGATTGCCTGTACTTCTGGGGTCTTTTCCAGGAAGTCACTGCCTATGTCCATGTCTTACAGAGTTTCCCTGATCTTTTTCTCTGTTAATTTGATGCTATCAGGTCATAGATTTAGATCATTGATCCCTTTTAAGTTGACTTTTGTATAAGGTGTACGGTCTTGTTTCATACTTCTGCTTGTGGAGATCCAGTTTTCCTAGCACTATTTGTAGGAGAGACAGTCCTTTATCCAGGGCTCAATTTTACTTACTTTGTCAAAGATTAGCTGGTTGTAGATATGTGGATTGATTTCTGGGGATTCTCTCCTGTTCCATTTGTCTCCTCATCATTCTCTTTTTGCCAATATCAGGCTGTTTGATTAAAACTGCTCTCTCACTGTCCACTCTGCCTGTCAAAAAAAAAAAAAACTGCTCTGTATTTGTCTTGAAATCTGGTATTGTGATGCCTCCAACTTATTTTTTGGTGCTTAGTATTATTTTAGTCAGGGTCTCTTGTGTTTCCATGTGAATTTTAGCATCATTTTTATAGACATGAGGAAAATGTCCATAGTTTTTTAAAATTGAAATATTGAATCTGGAGCCGGTGCCGTGGTGCAGTAGGGTAATCCTCCACCTGCAGTGCTGGCATCCTAATATGGGCACAGGTTTTAGTCTCGGCTGCTCCTCTTCCAATCCAGCTCTCTACTGTGATCTGTGAAAGCAGTAGAAGATAGCCAAAGTCCTTGGGCCCCTGTATCCACAGGAGAGACCTGGAAGAAGCACCTGGCTCCTGGCTTCAGATCGGCACAGCTCTGGCCATTGCGGCCATTTGGGGAATGAACCAATGGAAGAAGACCTTTCTCTGTGTCTTCCTTCTTACTGTGTGTAACTTTGTCTCTCAAATAAATAAAATATTTTTAAAAAAATATTATTAAATCTATAAATTGCTTTGGATAGCATGGTCATTTTGATGATACTGTTTTTTGCAATCAATGAATATGAAAGATTTTTCTCTTTTTTGTGTCTTCTATTTCTTTCCTAATGCTTTGTAATTTTCATTGTAGAGATCTTTCACAATCTTGGTTAAATTTATTATAAGGTATTTTAATTTTTTGTAGCTATTGTGAATGGTACCGATCTTACAAGTTCTTTCTCAGGCTATTGATTTTTGTGTGTTGATTTTATATCCTGTAACTTTATCAAACTCTCTTATGAGTTCCAGTAGTCTCTGAGTGGAGTCTTTTGCTTCTTTTATATAAAAGATCATGTCATCTGCAAACACGGATAATTTGACTTCCTCCTTTCCCATTTATATCCTTTTGATTTTTTTTCTTGGCTAATGGGTCTGGCTAAATCTTCCAAAACTGCATTGAATAGCAATGGTGAAAGCAGGTATCCTTGTCTGGTCCCAGATCTTAGTGGAAATGCTTCCAACTTTCCCCTTCACTAATACCAGTTGTGGATTTTGTCATAGATTGCCTTGATAGTACTGAGAAATGTTTATTCTATATCCAGTTTGTATCATGTTTTTATCATGAAAGAATGTTTTATATCAAATGCTTTATCTGCATCTATTGAGATAATCATATGGTTTTTATTCTTTAATTTGTTAATGTGATATATCAAATTTATTGATTTGAGTATCTTGAACCATCTTTGCATACCGGGGATAAACCCCACTTGGTCTTGGTGGATCCTCTTTCTGATGTGTTATTTGATTTGATTAGTTTGTATTTTGTTGGGGGTTTGTTTATCATGGATATTGATCTATAGTTTTTTTTTTATTAGTTATATCTTTTCCTGATTTGGAATTAAGCTGATATTGACCTCAGAAAAGGAGTTTGTGAGTATTCCCTTCCTTTTAATTATTTTGAATAGTTTGAGAAGAGTTGAAATTTTTTCTTATTTGAAAGTTTGGTAGAATTTAGCAATGAAGTCATCTGGCCCTGGTCTTTCTTTGTTAGGGTGATCTGTATTACTGATTCAATCTTCTCTCAGTTACTGGTCTATGTAGGTTATCTGTGTCTTCATGAATCAATTTGATAGATCGTAAGTGTCAAGAAATGTATCCATTTTTTCTAGATTTTTTTTTTTATTTATTTGAGAGATAGAGTTAAGATGGAGGAAGAAACAGAAAGGTTTTCCAACTGCTGGTTCACTCCCCAAATGGCTCCAGTGGCCAGAGCTGCGCCAGTCCAAAGCCAGGAGCTTCTTCTGGGTCTCCCACATGGGTTCAGATGCCAAAGCACTTGGGCCATTTTCCACTGCTTTCCCAGACCATTAAAATGAGCTGGTTCAGAAGAGGAGCAGCTGGGACATGAACCAGTACCCTGTGGGATACTGGCACCACAGGCAGAGGCTTACACTGCTGGCCCTATGGTGATTCCTTTTATTTCTGTGATATCCATTGTAACATCATCTTTTCATGTCTGACTTTATTAATTTGGGTTTTCTCCCTTTTTTTGGTTAGTTGGGCCAATAGTTTATCAATTTTGTAAATTTTTTGAAAAGCCAGCTATTCATTTCACTGACCTTCTGTTTATTTTTTGGTTTTAATTTTGTTTATTTCTTCTCTAATTGTGCCAGCCTGCAGCACAATGAACCGGGTTTCCTGAAACAGAGAGTGGGAATTGGGAATGCGGGGACAAGGTCACAAAGAATGGAACCAAGACAAATCCTGATCAAGGCTTGTTTATTCAACAAGTCCAGTAGTATTTAAACATGACCAGTTGTACTCAAGAAGGCTCACAGAAGATTTACATATGCAAAAGACTTTTGGGGTTATAAAGAGTTCCTGATAAGGTTTTTCCACTTAACAGATTGCAAAATGTTATTAATCATTGATTATAAGAGTATAATAAAACACCTAGGTGATAAATGCAGGTTTCAGGTGTGACTAATTACCTACATAATCTCTTGTGAGAAGTTTAGCAGTGAGATACAGTTCTTCCTGCCTCTTCCTGGAACCTCCTTAGCTTTTTGTCTGTGCCAGGATGTCTCCATTCATATGTTTAAGTGTAAACAAAAGGGGTGACTGCCTGTGGCTGCCCACATCTAATTTTAATTATTTCTTTCCTGCTACTAATTTTGAATTTGGTTTGTTCTTGTTTTTCTAGGTCTTTGACATGCATTGTTAGATCATGCATTTGTTGTCTTTTTGATTTCTTGATGTAGGCACTAGCTGCTGTGAAATTCCTATTATTAGTGCTTTTGCTTTTGTGATATTTTGTTGTCATCACTCATTTTTAGGATTTTTTAACTTTCCTTTTGATTTCTTCTATGATCAACCATTCACTCCCAAGTGTGTTCAATCTCCATGTGTTTGCATATTTTCTAGAGTGTCTTAAATTGTTAATTTCCAGGCACATTCTATTGTGGTCAGAAAAGATACATGATATGATTTCAGTTTTTTTGAGTTTGCTGAGATTTGACTTATGGCCGAGCTTCTGATCTATCATTGAGAACATTTATGCACTGATGAAAAGAATATGCATTCTGTAGCTGTGGGATGAAATGTTCTGTATGTATCAATTAGGCCCATTTGGTCCATAGTGTAGATTAGGTCTATTATTTGTTGTTTTTCTGCCTAGTTGTTCTGTCCTTTGATGAAAGTAGGGTATTGGAGTCTATATCTTACTTTGTATCCATTAATATCTGTTTTATGTAGCCGGGTGCCCTGGCGTTGGGTACATGTACATCTACTATAGTCATATCTTCCTGTTGAATTGATCACTTAATTATTATATAATGTCCTTTGCCTCTTTCGACATTGTTTATGGTATAGTCTTTCTGTGGTAATAGGATGGCTACTCATGCTCATTTTTGCTTTCTGTTAGCATGGAATATCCTTTTCCATCCTTTCACTTTGGGTCTGTGTGTATCTTTGTTGGTGAGGTGTGTTTCTTATAGGCAATATATAGATGTGTCTTGCTTTTTAATCTATTCAGTTAGTCTGTGTCTTTTAATTCGAGAATTTGGGCCATTTACATTCAAGATTATTATTTGAAAGTAATTACTTGATCCTGATGTTTCTCCATAAATATTTCTATTGTTTTCTTTGGATTTTTTTTGTACTTTGACTAGGAGATTATCTGCCTTCATATTCTATCATAATACTGACTATTTTGCTCTGCTTTTACTTGTAGCACATCCTAAAGTATCATTTGTAAGGCTGGACAAGTGGTCACAACCTCTTTCAAATTCTGTTTTGGAAAGTCTGTGTTTCACCTTCATTCATAAATGAGAGCATTGCTGGATATAGTATTCTGGGTTGGCAGATTTTTCTTTTAAGACTTGGACTATGTCTCTCCATTATTTCCTAGTCTATAGGGTTTCTGATGATAAATCAGAAGTTGTTATAACTGAGATGCTTTGAAGGCAATCCAGCATTTTTCTTGTGCACATAGGAGAATCTTTTCTTTAAGCTTTGTTCTTCAAACTGTAACTATAGGGCCTGGCTCTTTGGCTCAGTGGGTTAATCCTCCACCTGCTCTGGTCATTGTCGCCATTTGGGGAGCAAACCAATGGAAGGAAGATCTTTCTGTCTCTTCTTCTCCCTCTCTATAACTCTACCTCTCAAATAAATGAATAAAATCTTTAAAAAAAACTGTGAGTATAATGTGTCATAGTTGAGAGCATTCCTGATTGTGTCTGTTAGGATTTCTGTGTGTTTCCTGTACTTGGATCTCCCCATCTTTCTCCAAATTAGAGAAGTTTTCTGCTATTACTTTATTGAATAGGTCTTCTAATCCATTCTCTCTTCCACAGTTTTAGGAAATCCTAAGATGTATATGTTAGGTCATTTGATAATATCCCATAAACCTTGAATACTATTTTCAGTTTTTCTAATTTTTTCTTTGTTTTTTTCCTGAGATATTTCCAAAGATTTTTCTTCTAACTCAGAAATTCTTTGTTTTGCTTCACCAAGTCTGTTGTTAAGGCTTTCCACTGTATTTTTTATTTTACATATTGAATTCTTCATTTCTATTATTTTAGTTTAATTTCTCTTCAGTATCTATATCTCCTCTCATCTGTATCATGTATGGATTTCTTTAACTCAGGTATTTGCTTCTCTGTGTTTTTGACTAATCTTATGATCATTGTTTTGATTTCCCTTTCAAGCATTTCATCAATATCTTAGTCTTCACTTTTTTTTTAAGATTTATTTATTTTATTTGATAGAGTTACACAGAGAGAGGAGAGACAGAGAGAGAGAGAGAGGTCTTCCATCCGCTGGTTCACTCTCCAACTGGCTGCAATGGCTGGAGCTGTGCTGATCCGAAGCCAAGAGCCAGGAGCTAGGAGCTTCTTCTGGGTCTCCCACATGGGTGCAGGGGCCCACAGATTTGGGCCATTTTGTACTGCTTTTCCAGGCCATAGCGGAGAGCTGGATCAAACGTGGAGCAGCCAGGTCTCAAAGCGGCACCCATATGGGATGCTGGTGCTTCACGCCACGGGATTAACCCACTGTGCCACAGCACTGGCCCCAGTCTTCACATTCTAGTATGAAGTGTTATGTCCCTTTTGAACTATGCCTCTGTGGCTTAGGTGCAGTGTCTGCTCCTTCAGTGGAGAGGGTGTCGTCATATTGGCTGGTGTGATCAATGCCTCACCACCTCTGCCAAGGTGATAAATGCCTGGGGTGAGCCTACATTACACACCCTACCCACACAGGCACGTGAACCACACAGAGGATCTGTGCAGTCCTCAGCGTGCGCACAGGACTCTGTGCAATGACCCACTCAGGGAGCTCTTAGCTGCTGAAGCCAGACATAATAATTGCCCAGGGACCTAGCTGCATTCCATGCCCTAACATGCATCCATGGAATTCCCACAGTCCAGCCTGGAGGGCTCCTACAGTCGCAGAGAGCACTCTTAGCCCCACGAGCCTGTCCCTACACAGACACAGCCAAGGACTCCCCAGAGCCAGCTGCCTGTCAGTGTTCCACCTTGGCAGTTGGAGTCCATGTGCCTGTGATAGAATGAGGGAGAGGAGTGCTTCACAGGCCCAAGTGGGCAGCATGCCTCGTGCCAACCCTCCAGGCCAGACTCAAGTCAGTGGGGACTGTGGGTTTATGGCTCCTGTCCCCCCAGTAAAATTCCCAGGTAGCATGCACACACGCATGCATAAACTGCAGCAGCCTCTTCTCATATTATTAAGATTGTGCTTCCTCCTTGCTAGTGGCTCAGTGCGCCTGTTGGGGGAAGGGAAGAAAGCAATGTGCTCTCCCTTCACATGAATAGGTGGGCACCCTGCCCCCTGCTAGTACTCCAGCCAGACTCAAAGTCAGCATGTCACCAGTGACTCAGGCTGCAAGTCCTCTCACTTGACTGCAGGAAGGTGGCCCCCTGCCTGCTGGAGTCCCCAGTGGTTACTGCTCACTACTAATCTGTCTGGGCTGCCCACACTGCTCCCAATATCGCTCCTCTTTCTGTAGAGTTGCCACCGCAAACTTCTCTTCAACTCTCCCTGAAAAGGCAATTACTCCACTTGTCTTCTGTTATGTTCCCGTGGTCAAAATCAGCATGTCCTTTTATCCTGTTTAGCCATCTGGGATTCCTCGACAGATTTCTTTTAAAAATAGATATTCTAAATAGTTTGTCCCCATGTAATACTGTATTAAGCAGGAGTCTGTTAAATTAGGCATGGCTGTGTTTTGTTATCATATATCACATCATATACAAATGCATCTGTTTAAAAATATTTTATTTTTACTTGAGAGGCAGAAACAGAGAAAAAGAGGACAATACCCTCCATCACTGTTTCACTTGTCAAATGCCTGCGCTAGCCAGCGCTGAGCCAGACTGAAGCCAGCAACTCATTCTGGGTCTCCCATGTGGGTGTCAGGGACTCAAACACTTGAGCCATCATCTGCTGCCTCCCTGGGTGAGTATTAGTAGCAAGCTGGATTGGAAAGCAGAGCAGGACTTGAGCCAGGCACTCCAATATGGGATGTGGGCATCCCAAGGATTGTCTGTTTTTTCTTTTTTTTTTTTAAGGATTTTATTTATTGATTTGAGAGGTATAGACAGGGAGAAAGGAAGAGACAGAGAGAAAGGTCATCCCTCTGCTGGTTCATTCTCCAAATGGCAGCAATGGCCCATTCAAAGCCAGGATCTCCTTCCAGGTCTCCCACGTGGATGCAGGAGCCCAAGAACTTGGGCCCTCTTCTGTTTGCCCAGGCCATAGCAGAGAGCTGGTTCGGAAGTGGAGCAGCTGGGACTCGAACCGGTGCCCATATGGGTTGCTGGTGGTGCAGGCGGAAGATTAACCTACTGCATCACAGTGCCAGCCCCCCAAGTGTTGTCTTAAACTCGACACCAAACACTCTGCCTGTATGCATGCATCTCGGTCTCTAACAATGCTCACTACTTGGGTTGTTGATGAATTTTATAACAAAGAATGCTTCATGGAACATCTTCTATATTAGAAATGTTGTCATGTTCTCCAGTCTATTTTTCTGAAAAGTTTATTCTTAAAATTACTGGGTTTGAAGTATGGAATACAACTTTTCCAGGCTGCTTAGACACTCGACCACATTGGTTTTCACTGGGCCATTAACAGTTACTGTGCTTGCTAGCTGTGAGACGTTTTGTTTGATCTTTCTGAAGCTTGCATTCACAAAGCCTCGTGGACAGCCTCCAAGTGAACACGCCCTGAGCTGAATTCTTTACGACAAGTGATGTTTGGCCAAGGCTCTCTGTTATCATTGAATAAGCAAACAGAACTGAGTTCCATGTGTACCACAGCATTATTAGCAAGCCTGTGGACTTGGTACCTCTGCCTGCATTCAGACTAGGAAATGAGTGTTGAATGCAGGTCAGAAGTACAAAGGAGGGTCATGTCCCTGGAGTTTCCTTTTGATCTCAGTATGTGTGAAGCATGGGAAGGAAGAGAGGACCACCACTAACCTTCTAAGAAACAATAAGCTCTTGAGACTTTGTCCCAGATTAGAAACGTTGTTATGTGAACCTTGCTGAACTCCTAGGAGTGAGTATAACTCATTTGGGCCCCACATTTCCAATTTCTGGATTTTAAAGGAATAAGAATGACCCAATGTTCCTTGTATTGATGCTTTATTTTTGTTATCGGTTTTAAGAGTTACTTACTTATTGAAAAGCAGTGTGACAGAATTATCTTCCATCTGCTGGTTCACATGGCCGCAACAGCCGGAGTTGGACAGGCTGAAGCCAGGAGCCTGGAACTCCATTCAGGTCTCCCACATGGGTGGCAGGGGCCCAAGTTATTTCGCCATCCTCTGCTGCTTTCCAACGCACATTAGCAAGGAGCTGGGTTGGAAGCCAAAGAGCGGATACTCCAACTTGCGCTCCTAAGGGATGCTGGCATTGCAAGTCGTGGCTTAACCCAGTGCACCACAATGCCAGCTCCAGTTTTCTTTGTGTTTGAAATGTATTAATTGCATCAGTAAAAGCAGTAGTTTTTTTTTTTTAACTGAAGGAGATGTTTATTTGCACTGAAATAGGTTTCCAGAGGGGACATGATAATGATGGAGTGCCGCCATGAGCACATCTTTAGTTTTGGGGACCTGGATTCTGGTGTTCTCTATTCATCTAGGGCACCCAGACCTGAGACCAGGATCTGGGGTATGAAATGAGCTTAGTGCTCTAGGCATTACCTTTCTGTGATTTGGAAGAACTGTAACTCATCAAACTTTTATACATGATTGTTTTGATGTCCGGCCCTAATCTATGGTGACATATTCTTTTGTCCTTCATTTCTGTGATCCCCACCCTACTGTTTCGTGTTGGTGAAGTTCTATGATGGCCCCATACAATGAGGAGGAAGAGATGCAAGACATCACTACTGCTGTTTCGTGTCCTGCTTACCAGGGAGTGGTCCTGTGTTTAGGTTACAAGGTTAAAAGGAGGTGAACATTCCTTCACTTTGGGCAGCAGTTATCAGATGAGAACCGATTCAAGGAGGACATGGCCATCATGACTCAGCTGCTGTTGTGTGTCTGCCTCGTGCTAGAGTTTTATTAACTGCTCTCCTGCCTCTGAGTTATCCAGTAGAACACTATTGTCCTATGATGTCAGACATTCTCCTGGAATTACTTCTTAATTAACTTTTCTGGCATTTAATCATCAAAAACCCTGTTTAGTGTCTAGGCAGTGGAGGAAAGTGCCTGATGGGATTCCTTTTATTGGCAATAAGATACAGTCCCTTGGAGCCCTACTAAATCAATTCTCATTAGACATTGATTCCTGGGCCGGGAGTTCAGCAGATTGCTGTGTTGCAGTGTGCATTCAGATGGCCTTTGTAGATAAATGCAAACTTAATGGACTCCAGACCTGGCATGTTGAATGTCTTCAGTTCGTAAAGTTTTATCTCAGAGGAGAGAGAGAATATGAATATGTGTGCTTGTGTTGTCATTGTCACGTGGTTCAGGGAAAAGAGAGAGGAACCAGGGTAGTTTAGGGCATAAATGAGAGATGTCTGTTCACACTGCCATCGCACAAAATCAAACAAAAAAGAAATTGAGAAGAATTTGAAAGTACCATGTAGTGAGGGCTGGTATTGGGGTGTTGAGGGTTAAGTTGCCACCACAGCACCAGCATCCCATATAGGCATCCGTTCATGCCCTGGCTGCTCCACTTCCAATCCAGCTTCCTACTATTGTGCCTGGGAAAGCCGTGGAGGATGACCCAAGTCCTTGGGCCCCTCTAGCCACATGGGAGTTGAAGAAGAAGATCCTGACTTTGGTCTGGCTCATTCCTGACCTTTGACGGACATTTTGGGATATAAGATCTTTTTCTGTAACTCTGCCTTTCAAATATATAAAACAAATTAAAAAAAAATACCATCAAGCGTGGTTTGGAACTACTGAAAATCATGCTATAGGGGACTCATACATTACTAGTTGAAAGTATACACTCTTATTCTGTTGATGGAGAACAATGTGACCATAACATTAACATTGCAGCCTATAATCTAGTGATTTCATCTCCAAAAATTATCCTGAGGATGTACTTCAGACTCTTGAAATGATGTTTGAGGTTGTAATTGTAATCTTGTTCAAAATGTATACTAATAAGATATCGGGAAGATAAAATATGGTATATGCTGATACTGGGATGCCATGTTGTAAAACAATGGGGAAGTATTCTACAGTTATATTTAAAGATCTCTAAGATAGAGTAGGTAAAGTACAAACTCCAAGACTATGTAATGATCAAATTTAGCTTGAAAGGGACAAAAATGCCGAAGGAGGGAGGAAGAAAAAAGAAAATGGAGAGATATTCTGTAGGTGCATAAGATATCTCTGGGTGGCCAACATTGTGTTGTAGTGGGTAAGGCCACCACCTGTGATGCTGGCATCCCATATAGGTACTGGTTCCTGTCCCAGCTGCTCCACTTCTGATCCAGTTTCCTGCCAATGACCTGAAAAAAGCAGCAGGAGACGGCCCAAGTGCCTGGCTTCTGCCACCCTCGTGGGAAACCCAGACGAAGCTTCCGTCTGGCCAGGCCCTGACCATCACTGCCATCTGGAGAGTTAACCAGTGGGTGGAAGACCTCCCCCGTACCCCCTCACCCCCTCTTCTTCCCTCCCCTCTCTCTGTTCCCTCTCTGTCTCTCTGTAACCCTTTCAAGTACATAAGTAAATCTTTTTAAAAAGTGTATTCGGAAGATTACGCTAAAACACATAACCTTTACTGTGGGGAGAAGAATTGGGTAGCCAAGGGACAAAATTAGGAAAAGACTTTGCGCTATAAGGCTTTTTATGCCTTCTAATTTTGAGACTTGCCACTTTAAAACCTCTCCTAAGCATTTTTAATGGAGCATAGGAAACATTCTTTACGGTCACGATGGCTTGTGTGATAATGTTGGGAGAATACTAAGGGTTCATCAAAAGTTTACTTCCCCTTCCCTGGACGCTACCGTAATGCAGCTGTGGGTACTCTGGGACGCAGCATCGTGTGTGAGTTTGCGCTTTTCCTTCTAGGCAGGGCACTGCGAGAAATGCTCATTTTTATATTTTCTGTCCGTCCCGTAGCTCTGAAACTGTAAACACATCCGAGAATAAGTAGACTCCATGAAGGCTTGGCTAGAGCGTAATCCTTCTGCATGGGCGAGGCGGGATTTGATAATGTGTTGGACTTCTGTGAGTTTCGCAAGCTGTTGACTGGGGAACCTGGAGAGAGTCACAGCAATGGTTTGGCTGAACCCCTTTTCCCATTGAGGAAGGACATTCCAGAGAAACAAAACTGTGCTTCAGTCCGCCACTAGGAAACAATGCCTGGCTGGTTCTAGTGTTTTTGATTACCTATAGAATATATTTGTGGTTCATGAAATCACAATTACCCCTGGGCATTGAACTTGATTACAAATGCCCCTCTCTGTTTTAAATGATGAGAGCTTCATCATTGAGCAGGAGGAGTTGGGGCAGTGCCTGCTACTCATTAACCCGAAGGACTTCAAGATGTTCAAAAACTTAGACTCACTTAAAATTGTCCAGTCAATTAAAAATGCAATCAAAAGAAAGCTTCAGGTTAAAGAACACGGAATATAAAATAGTAATGAAACCTTGAAATTTGAGTTACTGTTGAATAATGATTCTTACAATAGTACAACTTAACATGATGTCAAAAATCATTTCTAAGAAGAGAATAGTGTCTAAAAATCATTAATAATTGAGATATGAAGGATGCAATCCTTTTATACCATGGGGGAGGAGGCAGAATTACATAAGCATATCTCTAGATACTATTTTTTGTAGGGATTGAGAAAATAGCATTCAATGGTTTAAAAAATATGAAAGCATTCAGTGGCTTAAAGATAAGCTAAAAAACATTTAAGAGTTGAAATACTGTATTTGAATCACCAAAGAAATGGAACAAGATCAAAGGAAACTTCGATTTCTAGAGGAAATGACACTGGGGGAGGGGTGGGTAGAAGAGAGGAGAGCAGCCCTGGGGCACCTGTGCCAATGGCAGGAAGACATCAAAAACCTCATCCCGGCAGCTGTGAATCCGTTACACCTGCTTGTTAATAATAATAATAATAAAGACCTTCAAATTTAATTTTAAAAAGTCAATGGTGTTACCGGAGACCCAGCTAGATGAAGTGCTATAGAGAGGATAAAGGAGTACTGTTGACCAGCAGGCTTTTATAATAGGCCGAGATTTCCCCCACCCAGCCCCTAAGCCCCTAAGCGTGTGTCCAGCCCCATCCTGATGGGCCTAACCACACAAGCCCTTTGCAGAGTTTTTTTTTTTTTTTTTTTTTTTTTTTTTTTGCCTTGTTGAGAAGGGAAAGAAAGAGGGTAGAAGTGGGACAGGGACTCAGTCCCTGGAGGGGTCACAGTGCTCTGAGAAGCCACAGGGCAGGGATCTAAGAGCCTCCCCTCTGAGGCAGCCCCAGCCAACATCTGGATGAGAACAGGAGCCTCCGTCCTCCGTTGAGGGAGATGGATTCTGCAGCAGCATGAGGGACCTTGGATGGGAACCTTCCCCTGGCTGAGTCTCCCGCAGGAGGGCGCAGATGGCCGTCACCTCAATTTCAGCTTTATGAGACTCCAGACAGAGGACCCAGCTGAAAGGCGCCAGGATCCTGAGCCAGGGAAACCATGGGGTAATTAGTTGAGCAGCAAATGCCTGAGTTTCTGCCAAGGTTCTACCACCATGGTAGAAAACTAATGCTGTTTGTCTGTCCCCCCAGTAGTTAATTCTAAAGCAGAAATTTGCAGTGGTGCTATTAAGACCAGGCAAGTGGAATTCAAGCAAAAAGCATTCAGTGAGACAAAGTAGGCTTTTTGCTACTTAAATTTACTCTATACATATATTAAATAACATTAAAACAATCTCAGTGTCTCAATTTAAATAGTAAGATGAAAGATGATCAGCTGGGGACAGGTGCACACAGGTCAAATCAGCATAAGGTAGATAGGGCTGTGGTGCTACTGCAGAGTGGATAAAAGAATATAGTTGGGAGCTTGCTCTGCAGTTGGGTGACTGGTCCTCCTGCTTTGGCTTCAGTGGGCAGATCTGAAGACCCACAGCTCCCTGGGCACAAGAAGAGCTTCAGGCAGGTTTCAAATTCCTAGCAAAGGGCAGTCGTTTCTGGACTCAGATCACTGTTAAACTCGCCTTGTCCTAGACTGAGCGACCATGCCTGCGAGCACCAACCTATGGCTCTAGGGTGCTGAGGTTGTTCTCATCCCTGTAGTGGACCCTGTGCAAGTCCACCAGTGTGGGAGCCTGGAGACCAGTCCTACTTCCTCCTGGTGGCAAAGAGGCTTGAGCTCAGTGTATTCAAAAGACAGAGGCAACAGAACCAGGTCTGTATGATACACAGACATTGGAGTCGACAACTCTAGAATATATAAAAAATACTTACCATGTTAAAGGAACTTGGGATATTAAGATAAAGAGCAGATTCAAAAGCAAACAAAAATAAAGCAAATTGAGATGCACAGTAATTTAAATAAATAACAATGTGCTAGTATTATATAGCAGGTTAAAGAAAGCTGAAGAAAGAATTACTACACCATAAGATAATTTAAAAAACAGGGATGAGAACATGAAGGAGAGGAGTCAGAAAAGAGAATGGGATGAATGGTGACTAGAATTGAAAGAAAAAAGGCAAGGAATGGGTTAGAGCAGTGTGTGCAGAGAGATTTGCTGAGAATTCCCCACAGCTGATAAAAAGATCCAAACAGTGTTATTCATGAAGCTCATCACTTCTCCAGGGATAATAAAAATAAGTCTACATCTAGAATATTCGTAGCGAGTAGTCACCAAAGAAGCAGAAGCAGGCAGAGGAATGATTTCATTTATTCCAGGTAGATGCCTATTATCCAGAAATCAAAATACAGCAAGGGCTGGTGAGGTTGTGGGGTAAAGAGTACCCTATTACACTGCTGGTGGGAATGCAGATTAGTACAACCATTATGGAAAACATGGGGAGACTCCTCAAAAGGACTAAAAATGGTTCTTCCATATGAATGTGACCCAGGTATCCCTCCTGTGGGAATATATCCAAAGGAAGTGAAATCAGGCTAAATACCTGCACACTCATTTTTATAACAGCTCAATTCACAGTAGCAAATGTATGCAATCACCTAGATATCCATCAACTGATGAGTGGATGAAGAAAATGTGGTGTAAGTACATAATGGAATATTATTGAGCCAAAAAGAAATCGAAATCCTGATATTTGCAACAAAATGGATGGAACTGGAGATTATTATGCTAAGTGAAATAAGCTAGACCCAGAAGGACAAATATATTTTTCTCTTATTTATTAACATATACGTAGAGAGATGATAAAAATTAGACTGGCATGGTGCCACAGTGGGTTAAGCTTCTGTCTGTGGTGCCAGCATCTCATATGGGTGCTAGTTCAAGTCATAGCTGCTCTCTTTAATCCAGTTCCTTGCTGGTGCACCTGGGAAAGTAGCAGAAAGTGGCCCAAGTCCTTGGACCCCTGATTCAACTTGATAGACCCAGAAGAAGCTCATGGCTTCAGGCTGGCCCAGCCCCGACTGTTGGAACCATTTGGGGAGTGAACATAGTGATGGAAGATTTCTCTCTCTCTAACTCTGACTCTGAAATAAATCTTAAAAAAATTATGAGTTGAGTGTTATTTGTTGTACAGTTACAAATGTTGCCTCACTGAATTAGACCATGTACATGACATCTATCCTCCTTGAGCCACTATGATCATTGTTAGGAATCACACATTTTGTGATAGTAATATGTTTTCGAGGAAAAATGTTGTATATGTGTAAGTATATAATATCTACATATGAAATGAATGTTGCAAAATGTTACAGGTTATTAAATCTCAATTTTAAAAATTTCTTTAAAGGACTAGCAACCAGGCTGCTACTTGTCAGTGGCAGAGCTGAGAAGCAGTGATTGCAAAATTGGTGATCTTCGGCAATGGGTTAGACATGGGATCATGAAGAAATCACTTCAAGAATTCCTGTCTATGCTTCTGGGATAGATGCAGATGCCTCTGCTGGGATTGAAAAAACTACCAAAGGAGGGGGTGGCGCCGTGGCTCACTTGGTTAATCCTCCACCTGTGGCGCCGGCATCCCATATGGGCACCAGGTTCTAGTCCCAGTTGCTCCTCTTCCAGTCCAGCTCTCTGCTGTGGCCCTGGAGGGCAGTGGAGGATGGCCTGAGTGCTTGGGCTCTTGTACCCGCATAGGAGAGCAGGAAGAAGCTCCTGGCTTTGGATCGGCACAGCGCCGGCTGTAGCGGCCATTTGGGGAGTGAACCAATGGAAGGAAGACCTTTCTCTCTGTCTCTCTCTCTCACTGTCTAACTCTATCTGTCAAATAATAATAATAATAATAATTTAAAAAACTATCGAAGGAAAGCCAGCTTGGAGGGAGAAGTTCATGCATTTACTTTTAGACAAGTTGAGTGGGGAGTACTTTGAGACATCCAGAGGAAGGTGAGATTCCTTATCCAACCTGTCACCCAGTTCAGTTTCTGTCTTGTCTAAAACCGTGTCATAGGAAGTTGGCCAAATGTCATGGTGAAATTAATTCCTGTCTCTGACAATCTCTTATCCCATAAGAAATGAGATTAATTGGTGTAAATTGGTTTTTAGTCATAGCTCAGACACTTAAACCTGAGTGTTTAAGAACCTCATTTTCTTCATCTGCATCATGGTCTTAAAATCACACACCCCACGGTGGTGTTGAATGACTCATGGCAAAGTCATTTCTGGAAGCTTTTTGCTGTGTGCTATGCCACACCATCGCTGTCCTTCCTTCAAGAGCTCAGTGAAACTACCTGTTCATTAGCTGCCTTTCTAGAATCTCATCAGGCACTGCTTGCTTTTAAGATTTATTTATTTATTTGAGAGGCAGAGTTACAGACAGAGGGAGAGACAAAGGTCTTCGATCCACTGATTCACTCCCCAAATGGCCACGATGGCCGTAGCTGAGCCAATCCAAAGCCAAGAGCCTCTTCCGGTTCTCCCAGGTGGGTGCAGCTTGAGCCATCTTCCACTGCTTTCCCAGGCCATTAGCAGAGAGCTGGATGAGCAATGGAGCAGCCAAGACATGAACATGAACCTGCGTCCATATGGGTTGCTAGTGCCACAGGCGGAGGCTTAGCCCACTATGGCACAATGCTAGCCCCTCAGCTGTTGCTTTCAAACTTCATATTTAAATCAAAAGCCACCTCCAGGCTGGTGCCATGGCTCACTAGGCTAATCCTCCGCCTTGCGGCGCCGGCACACCAGGTTCTAGTCCCGGTCGGGGCGCCGGATTCTGTCCTGGTTGCCCCTCTTCCAGGCCAGCTCTGTGCTGTGGCCCGGGAGTGCAGTGGAGGATGGCCCAAGTGCCACCTCCTTGTCTCCTGTTTGGCAAGTGGAATGAGATTGGCTTGGTTCAGACCTCTTGGCACTGTCTTCACAAACTGTGGCTTGTGTTCCCAGGTATAAGTTCTTCTGGAGCCCTAGGATGTGGTTTGGCTTAGTTTGCAATTTGAAGTCAGTAACAAGCACTTCTGTGATTTTTTTTTGTTTGTTTTAACCAATTTTATCTCATCTTGGGTTTCAGTTTCTTATTTTACTAGAAAATACTCTGCTCCATAGAGCAAAAGGGAGAACAAAAGATAGAGTTCAGATCTTTCCCACCAGCATCTATTAGCCCACATTCTACCATCTGTGCCAAGCTTACTGTTTCATAGTCCTGTTTCCTTAGAATTTAATCCCAGACACTGTTTAGCTCAAATGTCGTAAGTCATTCTGATCTTTTCCATAAACGTTCTTAGAGATTTCTGCCATTTAATTTTTAATATGCTTTTATCTTTAGTATGTACTTCTTCTCCCACGCACAGCACTTTGCGCGTGGTAGATAAGCCCTGCTTGCTTGTGTGAATGATTGGGTGGGTGAGTGACTCGGATCATTTTCCATGTAGTCACATCGCGTACGTGAGATATCGTCTCCTTTCTTCCTTATCAAGGTCATTCCAATTATATACCAATTGATTTTCACTTACACGTTCCACTTGTTTTTAAACTGTATTCCAAAATGAGTCTGATATTGATAGTGCATGTTTTCATATATTCTAGAAAAAATAGGCTTTCCTGAGGTCCTTTTCTGGACCTGATGATGCCTCAATTTTTATTTCTTCGCTGTTCAAATTCTGACATAGGAGCACTTCGTCGCAAGACTTCTGTCTCTTTGGCATCAGGGGGACTTTATATTTGGTATCTGACCTCCTTTGGGACGGCTGGCATGGTGGAATCCCTCTTTCCATATGGCCTTCGTCCCTGAGCCCCTTATTGGTGTGGTAACCTCAGGATTCCGAGAACATGAGTGCAAGTGTGAGGGCTCTAGACTCAGGGCTCAGGCTGATCAACTATTTTATATTAACATTTATTAATTTTTTATTTTAAGAGACAGTATGGGGGGAGGGTAAGAAAGAGAGAGAATGAACCAGCCCTCATTGATTGGTTCACTTCCCAAAAGCCCTGGCCTGGTGACCCTGAACTCCATCCAGGTTTCCCCAGTATGTGCTGCCTCACAGGGTGTTACACTACCAGGAAGCTGGGATCAGGAGTGGAGCCAGGACTCAAACCCAGGTACTCCCATGTGGTGTGACCGTGTCCCAAGTGGTGTCTTAGCTGCTAGGCCACTCCACCTCTTGATGAGAGTTGCTACAAAGAACTCTACAAAGAACTGGTGGACATATTTAATCTACAATCTCTGCTCATTGTTATCCATTTTCACCTATTTTCGTAATAGTTGTTGACTGTATTGGGCTACAGGATTCAGAAATCTAAGTAAGAGCAGTAGAATTATCAAAATCTTGGCAAATCTTTTTATTTTAATTTGTACCTTTTTGTGTTCAGCTTTGGTGCAGTTAGCAGAAAGTATGCTTCTGGAGTGGTTTGGCAGAGTGGGACTGGGTATTAGCAGTTAGCACACATTTTGGAAACATTGATGGAAAAACAATGGCCTTATGGGCCCTCGCTTTGGGAGATGGAACAGCAAGGTAATTTTGTCAAAGGTCCGTTTTGTCTGCCAGTGGTTTACGTTGGTGTTGTTTACTAATTGTCAAGTCTGCATGTGATGTCAGTGTATTAAAATAAAACTCAGTTCCCTGGCTTTGGTGTCACGAATAATCGAGAACAGCTAACCTGGCTAAACACCAGAATCATGTAGATAGCTTTTTAGAAAACTAGTATCCCAAGATTGTCATTTGTTTGAGTGTCATTGGATTGAAAAAGATTGGTAGAATTCAATTTGCATTTATTTTTTTAAGCTTCCAAGTGAATCTGATGTCCCTTCAAGAAAGACAAACACTACTTTGGAACGGAGATAGGCTTTTCTTTTCTGTAAAGGGCTAGGTAGTAAATGTTGTAGATTTTGAGGGCTGTAAGGTCTCTGTTGGATCTAGTGTACTCTTAAGTGCAGTTGTGGAGTTGGGCTTTCTGTTCAGTGGTTATAACGCTGATTGATATGGTTACATTCCACATTGAAGGACCTGCATTGAGTCCTCTGCTTCTGATCCAGCTTCCTGCTAATATGCATCCTTGGAGGCAGCAGATGATGGTTCAACTACCTGAGTCTGTGTTTCACCTATGTGAGAGATCTGAATTGAGTTCTGGGTTCCTGGCTTGGTCCTGGCCCAGCCTTGGCTGTCATGGCCGTTTGAGGAGTAAATCAGTGAATGAGAGCTATCTCTTCTCTCTATTTGCCTTTCAAATAGAAAACAAATAGAAAAAGATAAATGAAGAATTTAAAGCAATCAATGGTTATTTAAAAACCAAGCATGGCTGTGTTTCAATATACTCTATTTTGTTGTGATTAAAATTTGAATTCTATATAATTATGCATATTTCATATATCATAAGATATTATTCTTTTGGCCTTTTTCCCAGTCTTTTGGTGAAAACCATCCTTAGCTCATGGACCATACAAAAATGGGTGATAGGCCTATTTTGGTTTAGAGTAGGGGTTCTAGTTTGCTGATTCCTCTCCTGGAATACCTCTGACAAATTTATTTCCACTGAAATGTTTTTCTTTGATCTAGGAAAAGATCCTCATGTTTTTAAAATTGTCACTTGTTGGGATGGGCATCTGGTCTACCACTGACATCCCTCATCAGAGTACTTGAATTCTAGTTCTGGTTTTGCTCCTGATTTCATCTTCCTGCTGCTACTGCAGACCCTCGGGAGCCACAGATCATGGTTTGGGTGGTTGGACCCTTGTAATCCCATGCGGGAGACCTGAAGTTAGTTCCTGGCTCCCAGCTTTGGCCTGAATCAGCCTTGGCTGTTGTGGGCATTTGGAGAATAAAGCTGCAAATGGAAGCTGTCTGTGTCTTTATCTGTATCTCAGCCTTTAAAATCGTGTAAAATTTTCATCTTGCAGTGACTAGAATGTTTTTCCTTTTACACAGTTTTATTATAATTCCTATGCCATAAAGTTTACACATTTGAAGTGTGCAGTTCAATGATTTGTAGTAAGTTTATGGAGTTGTACAAGCATCACCACAATCCAGTTTTAGAATATTTCCATCATCCCCAAAAGATTGTTTGTGAATACTGAATTCTGTGTCTGTTCTTACCCTAGCCCCAGCAGCCACTAATCTGCTTGTTTTCTCGGTATATTTGCTTTTTCTGGACATTCCATATATATGGAGTCATGCACTATATTATCTTTTGCAGGTGGCTTCTTTCCTTGAGCTCGTGTACTGTTCTGAGTTTATTACAGTATGTGCAGTCATTTAGTTTCTGCTACAGAATGTGTGTATTTGCCTCCTTTTGGTAATCTGTTCACTTAATAGATTGTTTCTACTCTTTAACTCTTTTTTAAAGATTTATTTATTTATTTGAAAGAGTTACACACAGAGAGAAGGAGAGGCAGAGAAAGAGAGGTCTTCCATCTGCTGGTTCATTCCTCAGTTGGCCGCAATGGCCGGAGCTGTGCTGATCCGAAGCCAGGAACCAAGAGTCTCCTCCGGGTCTCCCACACGGGTGCAGGAGCCCAAGTACTTGGACCATCTTCCACTGCTTTCCCAGGCTGTAACAGAGAGCTGGATTGGAAGTGGAGCAGCCCGGTCTTGAACTGGCACCCACATGTGATACCAGCACCGTAGGTGGCAGCTTTACCCACTATGCCACAGCATTAGCCCCTCTTCTCTTTAACTTATGAATAATTCTTCTGTGGAGAAATCCCTTTCTAATCCTAGTTGTTGGAGTTTTGTTAATTGTGAAGGAATGTAAGATTTTGTGAAATGCTTTTTTTATCTGTTGAAATGATGATTTTTCATCCTTTTTAACTAATAGAGTTTATAACATTAATTTTCAAAAGTTAGAAATCTACTTAATCATGATATTACATGAATTACATAATGAAGCTTGTGTAATGCTTTGTATGTTTTCCTGGATTGATTTGTAGCATTTGCCAATGATTTTTGTGTCTGTATTCCTGAGGGATATTGTAATCTTCTTTAACTGTCACATCTTTGCATAGCTTTAATGTAAGCATAATACTGAACTTGAGGGATAAGCTGGGGAAGGATAAGACTTTGGGAAGAACTTATAGCATTGAATTTTCCCACTCTTTGTCTTGGAATGCCTTTGTTTTTCTTCACCTTTGAAGGGTAGTTTTGCTGGGTATAGAATTCTTGATTGACAGGAAAGTGAGGCTAACCAGGTACTTCTGAGCTTCCCCTGAGTGTGCTGAGATAAATGGGAGTCGATCAGGGTCCACTATGGCTGTCTCATTGCCTCACTGTTGTTAAACTTGGGCTTGTCTGCTGCTTACCTCAGCCTCAGAGTCTTTCCTCACTCTTTGGCCTCTAGGATTACTGCTGTTTCTAACAATGTCCAGGGTCAGAAAGTTTTGCTGTGCTCTGCTGTAAATTACAGCAGCCTCACTTGGAAGCAAAAGTGCAGGTTTTCCTGACTTGCCTCCCCTTGCTAGAATCACCAGCTGGCAGAGGCTGCATGGGGTGGGGTGATGCCAGCAGCCCCAAGCTAAAACACCATGGACGCCCTCTAAAGTTCAACAGATTTACTTCAATAAATGGTGATGTATTATGTGCTCTGTTCCATTTCCAGAGTCCTGAAATAGTTGCTTTTGATGTCTTTTTCATTTTTTTAGTTTGATCATCACTTTCAGGAGAGAGGATTTGACAAGGTCCTCTCTGTCCCATTCCAGATGTATTGCACTAAAGTGTTTTGAAATTTGTTAAATTTGTACTGATTTGAAAGGGAGGTGAAGAGATAGAATGAGTATGAATGAATGAAGTAGAATAGATATGGAGGTCTCCTATTGACTGACTCACTCCCCTAATGTCTGCAGCAATCAACGCTAGGTCAGGGCAAAACCAGGAGCCCAGGACTCAATCCTGGTCTTCTACCGGGTGGCAGGGACCCAGGGAGTGGAGCCATCACTGTTGCCTCCCAGGGCATGGGGAGGAAGCTAAATTGAGAAGCAGAACCAGTACTCAGACCCATGTGAGTCAGAGGCATTTCAAAAGGCAATAGCAGCATCAGATGGCTGCTTCACTAGAGTGATTTTAATTTGTGGATTGATGCTTTTGTCCCTAGTTAGCATATGAAAAACTTACTTTTCTCCTGTTATTAGCAATAAAATCTAGCAGAGTTATTGGATCAGGAAGACTTAGTGATTTTTAGCTAGGGTATTCAAAAGCACCACTAAAACAGCAAATAGATTTTTGTCAAAGAGTAAAGATGTAAGCATTAAACAATTAAGTATTTTTACATAATAGCTATGTCATGGCAGGTTGAATGCGTGATAGCAGAGCTCAGTTACATCCATGTGTGAAGTAGTTTTTCTTTTGAATCACAATGCTCCTATCTGAAAATACCTACAGTTGGTGTTTCCTTATCAGCTAAGTACAGTGAAAATGACTTCTGTGCTCTCTAATCCTACATGTGGACAGGCTGAACTGAGTGCTCCTGCTGTGAGGTAGAGACATGGTCGGAAGAGAGAATATTGGGTACACTGGACAAAGAAGGGATTGGTCTTGGCCTCCTGAGCCTCTATGTAGTGCATCTATTCTCGGAGCTGAGTGTCCACTGGTCTTGGCACAGCCCTGGGGATGAGCAGGATGAGCAGTAGATGTGACAATGAATAGCTGCTCCAGTCCTCATCACTGGCCCAGGGAATGTCTGTCTAGTCGGTGGGGTGGCTTGGGTCTTCCATGTAAGTGGCAAATGAAACACACATGTCCTACCTCGATTCAGTCCCATTTCTTGTGTCTCCTAGAGGCCATCACATCCAAAGTGGGAACTAGTTCTCACTGAGCATTTATTCCTGAGACCTTGTAAAAAGCAAGAGACCTATTAACAAAGCAATTATTTAATTTTGCTTAGAGAGACAGTTTAGTAATAGCATGCAGGAAACTTGCTAACGATCTTAAGTTGGATCTGTTTCTTTTATATCCTTAATCATCACATTTTAGTCCATCAATAGGTTAACTTGCTCTTTGCTCCTTGGCCACCAAAAGAACTTTTAAAAACCCAAGCAGCTTTGAATTGGATTATCATATGAAGAGGGAACTATTCCACGGTTAAACTAGTGTGACTGACGTACACATCACAGCAACGCCAAAGGTGCCACGTGTATCTGTTGGGTATTTGGCCCAGTTCCAACAGAGAATTGGATATCCTGGATCACCAAGTGGTGGTTTAGCTACAACAAGCTCCCAGCAAGGGAACCCAGAGGCTGATGTTGCCCCAAATGGGAGCTTACGTAGCTCCTGGTCAGTTCTTGTTTTACACAAGCACTTTTCCTGGAAGCAAGTCGTATACTGGAACCTCTGAATACCAGCGCCTTCCCCCTCGTGTGGAGTGTGCTGTGCAGGCAGGAACCTCAAGCTGAGAAGTGGAACTTTTATAGCTGCCGCAACGTCAGCTACATGGAGTAGCTCCTTGCAATCCGTGCATTGCAGCAGTTCCCTCTTCTCATCGAAACCTAAGCTTAGAAAGGTTTCCCTAGTGACTGGATCCAATGTTTGTCTGACAGACTCATGCAAGTTGATTTCTGGAAGGAAATCCAGCCGTTAGAAACTCCTTAGAACATTGTGTCCAAGCTTGGAATCAAGAGCAGGTTGCCCACGCTTGTTGTTTGTTCCAGACAGTTTTCCTTGAGTTCTGCTCTCTGAAGAAGCTACAAGGGTGCTGGTAGATGGGAATGGACATGGTAGCAGCACACCTAGAGAGCAGAGAGGCCCCACACACATTGCCCTGATGGTGGCGGCTACTCATGTCCACTTCAGTCTTGGAGGACTTACCGATGTTTTTTCAACATGTTGTTTTTCCTGTTCAACAGGAAAAAGTAAGGCAAAGGGGAATAAGAACAGAGAAGCAAGAAGAGGGGAACTGGTATTTCTCTAAAATGAACTGTTGCTACCACGGGGGCCCCGCTTCCTCTGATGTTCTAGGAGTGCATCCAGGAGCGGGAAGTGCTGACTTGGATAGTTGAGGCCCAAGGCGAAGGCACTGGCTTTGGGGAACAAGATCAGCCGCTCTGCCCTTGCTTCCTCGCTACCATCTCTGGAAGGCCTGGGCTTGGATTTTGGATGAACACTTCCATTGAGCTAGTTATGGAGTCTTGTCTTTTAGTCCTATTCCTTAATGGCTGTTCATGGATTTAGCTCCCTCACAAGGCAGAATGTCTTATTCTGGACCATTGGATCAAAAAGGTGGGAATGAAAGGGAATTAAAAGCAAGCGTTACTCTGGCCTCAGAATCAACCCTTAAGGCATTCGGATCCGGCTGAAAAGCCCATGAGAGTATTTCAGACATGTAAAGCCAAGACACTCTGGCGAAAAAAAAAAAAAAATGACCTAAATGAAAGATCTCTGCAAGTGAGATCTCAGTGGAAAGAACAGGAAGAAGGTACCTTTCTCTGAAGGGAGGAGAGAACTTCCACTTTGACTATGACCTTGTCTAAATAAGATTGGAGTCGGCGAACTCAAAAGGCTTCCATAGCCTTGGCAACTCATGTCCAGAGCCTAGTGAGATTACGGATGCCATAAACAAGAGTGTCAGATTGTTAAGTCAACAACAGGAGTCACTGTGTACTTACTTCTCATGTGGGATCTGTCCTTAATGTGTTGTCCATTGTGAAATAATGCTATAACGAGTACTCAAACAGTATTTTTTACTTTGTGTTTCTGTGTGGGTGCAAACTGTTGAAATCTTTACTTAATATATACTAAATCGATAGGAGGGGAGGGTTGCAAGTGGGAGGGAAGTTATGGTGGGGGGGAAGCCATTGTAATCCATAAGCTGTTCTTTGGAAATTTATATTCATTAAATAAAATTTAAAAAAGAAAAAAAAGCAAGCGTTATAGGCAGACCCTGGGAATAACGGTGTTTGTTCGAGCTGGAGGGTTAAAATGATCACTGTATGACTGTGTTTCAAGAAAGGAGGATGGATGGACTTGTTTAAAAAAGATTTCAGAAGGCTAGTTAAGAACAGGTAGCATAGCATGGTACTTTAGACTCTTGATCTCTAACTCCCTAATTCATCTGTGTTCAAATGAAATAACAACCATTATTTAGCTGTACAACAAGAGACTTAATTTCTTAGGGCCTCAGTTTGCCTATCTGTAAGATGGTTATAATAATACCACCTATTTCAGGGCTGTAATGAGACTCAGGGAGGGTTACGTGCATAAAATTCCTAGGAATTACCCGCACACAGCAGTCTCTAAGTAAAAGTGACCGGTTACTCTGCCTGACACCTCTGGCCTGCTGGGATGGTGGCTGTGTTGTCGCTCTGCATTTTCATCATGTATGCCATTGATTGACTGTGAAAAGCAGTAACACTGCCTGCCAATCTGCTGGAAAAGAATTCGGAGATAGGGAAAGATCCAGATGCACTCAGGATTTCATGTTCTTTGGGCAGTAGTTTTACTTTTGTACTTTTTCAGGGAAGGGTGTGAAGAGAGGCCCCGTAGAGTCTATCCTCATGTGAAAACTCACGTTCAGGAAAGGGTACTTGGTGGCTCGTCCAGAATACTCATCCCCTCTGAGAAGAGCTTTGATTGCATTGCACAAAGAGTGAGGTCAGAGGGCTCTGGTGCAGTTCCCTTGCAGAAGATGCTAGTCTAGAACATTCCCCCTCCCAGGTTTTCTAGTCCTTGGAGCAGGGAGCAAAGGTATCCCTAGGTTTGGGGGAATTGGAACCTCATATTTTAGATCCTTAAGTTGCTTAGTGTGGGCTGTGGCTCAGAATCACTGTGTAGGAAGATGGAGGAGAATCTGCCAGCCCATTTTGTTGGCCAAGATGCTGGGTGTAGAAGCCAACAGTTACTTGACTTGCAAATCATTTCTGCATTAGAATGGTAGAATTATGGATAACTGGATTTTTTTCAATTTAGTTTTATATTATGAAGTTCTTAGACCTCGGGATGGAGGAACATATACATAAGACAAAGCGGATGTAAATTAAATAGGAACAAATAATTGGATAAACCGAGGTGTGAGGGGCCCCGCATATCTAGGTAGACAGAAAAGGCACATGCTGTGTGTTACAGAGGGCCTTGATTTGAGTCCAGCAGCGGCACCGTCTGAGAGAGCAGTGCCAAGACTCGTCCCTTCTCTTCATTTGTAAAATGGGCAGTGCTTCCCTGTTTGTATTGAGGTGAGGGGATTGGCTTGAGCTGCCTGAAGTGGGTTTCTGTCTTCTCTCTCTCCTGTGGGATACTGGGTGATGTGAGGCATGAACGGTTTGCCAACACTAGCGTTCCAGATGTTAGAGTATTAGACCTGGGGATAACCTGTGCTGATTGCAGTCAAGCCTAGCTTTGTCTTTCTCCCTCCCCCATCCATCCCTTATTTTTTCTTATGGGCATGCATTTATTCATTCACTTATTTAGTCATTCAGCCCATTTTTATTGAGGATTTTGCAATGTGCTAGGTACTACTGATGGAAAAATTAATTTAAAAGGTGACGTTGTTTGGCATTTATGAATCATATGTAAAGGTAGGAATGGCACCTTCTTAAGTACCATCTTGTGTATGGGTGTTTAAAAAAAAATGAATGATCAGTTTAAAAATGTAAAGCTTAATCCTTGTATCAAAATCCCAGAACTTTGGCCGGCGCCGTGGCTCAACAGGCTAATCCTCCGCCTTGCGGCGCCGGCACACCGGGTTCTAGTCCCGGTCAGGGCGCCGGATTCTGTCCCGGTTGCCCCTCTTCCAGGCCAGCCCTCTGCTGTGGCCCAGGAGTGCAGTGGAGGATGGCCCAGGTGCTTGGGCCCTGCACCCCATGGGGAGACCAGGAAAAGCACCTGGCTCCTGGCTCCTGCCATCGGACAAGCGCGGTGCGCCGGCCGCAGCACGCCGACCGCGGCGGCCATTGGAGGGTGAACCAACGGCAAAGGAAGACCTTCCTCTCTGTCTCTCTCTCTCACTGTCCACTCTGCCTGTAAAAAAAAAAAAAAATCCCAGAACTTTGATGTTCTGCGTGTGTCCAGAATTGAATGATGTGAACATGTTTATGTTTCTGCTGTTTTAGCTGTTTTAAAAGCCATATTTTCCCATGTAATCTGGCTGAATTGCTCCTTGTTTATTATTTATTTTACCAATAAAATTTACATTCCTATGAAATACTAGAAATCTGTATCCTCAAAAATAAGTTGGTTGAATTTATGTTTAAGATTGAGAAGTCTGGAAGGATTGCAAGTGTAGGCAATTAATCACTATTCTTAGCTTTATAACTCAGTATTTGTTTTTAAAGACTTATTTATTTGAAAGTCAGAGTTACAGAGTGAGAGAGAGAAAAGGAGAGAGAGAGGTCTTCCATCCACTGGTTCACTCCCCAATTGGCTGCAACGGCTGGATCTATGCCTATTTGGAGCCAGGAGCTTCTTCCAGGTCTCCCATGTGGGTGCAGGGGTCCAAGGACTTGCTCCATCTTCTACTGCTTTCCCAGGCCACAGCAGAGAGCTGGATAGGAAGTAGAGCAGCCGGGCCTCGAACCGATGGCCTTATGGGATGCTGGCGCTTCAGGCCAGGGCGTTAAGCCGCTGCACCACAGTGCCAGCCCCTATAACTCAGTATTAACATATTAACATCGTCATCCATTTCTTGGACACTGTCTGGGACCACGCATGGTGATGAGAGACTCTTGATATTTCTGCTTTCCTCTGTAGCTCTGTGGTTTTTTTTTTTTCTTCTTGTTTTGATACTGGCCGGTTCACCCCCGAGTGCCACCTGGTGCATTTGAAATGAAACAATGTTTATCTATCATGTTTTCATTTGTTTTGCCTTGATTAGTTTTTAGCTTTTAATGATCTTTATGAGTAATTGGAGTCATTGAGATTCTATTTTGTTTGTTTCACTTCAGAGGAAAAAAAAACTCTTAAACTGTTTCCAAAGCATTTTAAACATTAAGAAGAGTTTTAAATAGTATATATGGTAATATTGCAGGTGAGACGTCACCAGCATGAATATCAAACCAAGCGATGATAAGATATTATATATATTTGATAATGAGCTTCCAGCAAGGGGTTTCCCAGGACTGTGTGTGTTTTTAGAACCTAAAAGTGAGAACAAAGAACTCCTGTGTTCTCTGAGTGTCTTCTGTTGGAGATTAGGTGGCTACAGAAAAACACTGAACATTGGTGCAAGGGTTTTGTTCCTTTCCTTAAATGCTGGGTGCGGGTTGATTTTTGCGCTTGAGAAAGTCTGTCGTTTAGATGTGTATAGCTCCTGACAGAATCGCTCCACGGTTGGCCGCCTGCAGTGCTGTTCAGAATTGTCCTGCTTCAGGGTCAAGCTGTGAGTGAGACGTCACCCAGAGGAGCTTGCGGTCTTCCAGGAAATGGTCAGGACGGCTTGAAGAAACATTTGGAATTGTAGGAGGGTTCTTGGAGGTTCAACAAACAGAAAAATGGAATCAAAATCACGTTCATTTGGTATAAAACCAAATGAAATCCCTATACTGGTTTTCATTATACACATTTTGCATCAGCTTTTTAAAAACCCCTCTTTTTAAAATTTTTATTGATATAGAGAGAACAGATTCCATGTATTTCTTAGGTAGAGTTCTAAGAAGATAACCAAACTTCTGTCCCCCTCTTCTCCCTCCCTTAATCCCTTCATACACCAGTAATCATAATATTTGACAAGTAAAAAATAGAGTACAGTCCCACAGGAGTGTAAACAAGGGCTAAAAGAAGCAGCCGTATTGCGAGACGTCCACGTCATTCCTGTACATGAACTCTGTCCTACAACTACGGTGGAGCACATCGCAGGCTGAGGTTGAGTTTCATGATAGTTGCATAATGTTTTTTATGGAAGGTGATGGTTTTTGAAGAAGTTTAAACTTTCCAGGTAGTCTTCATTTATTACATGTATTCACCTGATCATTATAACTGTTTGGAGAATTCGGACAAGAATAATAGCATTTTGATACTCGATTTTTAGAGGACAGTAATCAGGTATGTTTGGTAAGTGTGGTAGTAAAAAGACTTGAAGTAAATGTACAATAAAATTCACATTTGCGGCTAAGTCTTGAGACAGCATAATGGTCTAATAAAGCATTTTATGTCCTAGGACAACGTTAGCCGTAATGACTCTTCATAATTTTCTTCATGTCTTCCCATAAATCTTCTAAGTGGACACGTTAAATACTCAATTTTACTTTATTAAACTGATGGATGTTAAGAGCCGTGCGAGTTTGATCTTCATTATGTACATGTTTGTGGATTCCACACGCCTTCTGGTGCCCTTGTATGGATGATTTCCCATACTTTTTTTTAGCCTGCTTTCTGGTACCCCCATAATTTTGAATTTTTTTTCAAGAAAGCGTCTTTATAGAAGTGTGATTCCTCTTATTTTAAATCTTACATTCTTACTATTGGGAGCTATTTATGATTTGCTCTTCGCCCACCCCACCCCATCCCCCCAACTCAACATAGCTTTAGTTTTTGCTTAATTACAGAAACGAATATATTTAAGTTCTTAACTCTTTGATTTTTGTGTTGGTCAAGGTCACACAGGCAGAAGCAGTAGGAGACCTCTATGAAGATGTATTGTGAGGAATTGGGCTCTGTGATGGAGGAGGCTGGGTTGGCAAGTTTAAGTTCCTCAGGGCAGGCCTCCAGGAAGGTCAGGCTGGGCCGCTCTGGCGTGAACTGAAGCCACTGTCCACAGGTAGAATTTCGCCTGTCTCAGAGAAGCCTTGGTTCTGCTCTTAAGTCATTGTAGCTGATTGGATCAGGCTCCCAGAGACACACAGAGAAAGGTCTCCCATCTGCAGGTTCACTCCCCAAATGGCAGCAGTGGCCGGAGCTAGGCCAATCTGAGGCCAGGATCTTCTTGTAGGTCTCCCACATGGGTACAGGGGCCCAAGCACTTGGGCCTTCTTCCACTTACAGCAATCTCTCTTACTATCTACTGATTATTGACTCTAATCACATCTGCAAAATAACTTCACAGAAGCACCTGGATTGGAGGTACTCCCAGCCAAACATGCACATAGAATTGTCCATCCCAGTGTTTAAATGCCAAAAAATTTTTTAAAGTCATTACAAGTAATACAGACGTATGCATAACTGTGTTTCTTTGAAACAAGGCGAAGCCAGTTCCTCCCTTAGTGTTGCACTGAATGCACATCATGAAAGTAAAAGTTGGGGCGGCTGTTACCAGGATGATGTGTGGGTAGTTGTCTCTGGGACTCTCTGGCCTGTAGCCATCAGGAAGGGAGCTGGATAATTCTGGGATTTCAAGGAAAGTCCACAAAGTGCATTCTGTTTTGTCTGTAGCTCCCAGAACCAGCCTTTCAGAGGGGGGCTCTGTCTGATAACTCTAGAGGGCTTTCTTTGGCTGCTCTGAGTGTACCTGATGCCAGGTGATTGTCTAAAATAGCTGGGTCTAAGCCCAGAAATTTTGGAAGCCAGGTGAGTGCACTGTGAGTTTCATCAAGAACACCTTTTATGTTGGAAGAGTGATTTTCCAACCACTGCAGGAAAGATGATACAGATCTGCTACGAAGGGAAAGAGTTACACAGAGAGAAGGAGAGGCAGAGAAAGAGAGGTCTTCCATCTGCTGGTTCACTCCCCTTCCGGCTACAGTGGTTGGAGCTGCGCCGATCAGGAGCCAGGAGCTTCCTCCAGGTTTCCCACGCAGGTGCAGGAGCCCAAGGACATGGGCCATCCTCTACTGCTTTTCCCAGGCTATCACAGAGAGCTGGATTGGAACTGGAGCAGCCAGGACTCAAACTGGTGTCCTATGGGATGCCAGCACTGCAGGCGGCAGCTCTACCCGCTATGCCATAATGCCAGTCCCATGGCAACTTAATTTGTTGGCTTCTGCTCCCCCTTCTCAAATGAAAGCTTCCTAAAGGCATAAGCTACATCGTTTCAGATCATGTCACAGTGAATAATGTAGTTGTCAGTGTCCCTGCAAAAAATGATGCACCCAAATTAGGGTAGTTTGAAGAGGGCTTAGCAAAAAGTGCTATTTATAAGGGTGCAGGAAGACTCAGGTAACCCCAATGATAGAACCATTACTTTTCCCAGTCTGGGGGTTAGGACGAGGTTATGGGAGCTTGGACTCGATGATAAAGCACTGCCCTCATGGGTGCTCTGACCACTGATTGAGGAGTAAAATCAGTCCCTGGAGAGGGAGCTTGGGGAAGAGAAATACCCTCACTCAGAAAAGACCCCACTCTCTCTTTCTCAGAACCTGCTGAGCTCCACCCCACCCCCCCATTGTCTGCACTCTCCAAAAATGAGAGCCAAGAGTCTACTGACATGACCCCTGCAAGTCAGCCCCCTGGGGTCCACAGTGGAGATTGGATCTGGAGGAGCGATCAGAAGAGAGTTAGCTCCCCATGAATGTCCCACAGGAGATCCAATTCTGTGAATGTGAACAAGCCACGCACTTCTTCTTAGCCTCTGTTTTGTTAATGAAGAAGTGGCCACCATAGTTGTCTGGCTGCTTACTCAGGGACAGGCAGCATAGTAGGCTATCTTAAACGTGAGATGGTGTTCACTGTAATAGCTGCTGCTGTGGTTAGTACAATTGCTAGCACCATTGTGATCCCACTGAGCTCACAGCAGATGCGTGGTTTGCATGCCAACAAGACAAGAAGTTAAAAGATCCCAGAAGCAAGGTCAACTGTTCTGGAAAAAAGCATCTTACATGTATGTGTATTTGTGTGTGTATAGATGTGCATATTCTTTACCCTAAACTGTGGTCATGAATAAGAGCAAATTCCCATCCTCACTGGACACTCCTAATGGCCATATGTTTCCACTTTTCCTTACCTATCTGCCAGGGATAAAAAAGATAATGAGGAAAGAATCTCAATTTGCATTCCATTCCTCTCCTCTCCCGCCTACCTCTCAGTGGAGAATTTAATGACAGGGAAAATGGCAACAGACTTGGGATCCCATAGTGGGTGGGGCGTAATTGTGACTAATGCACATTGCTTGATTTCACAGTTGGGAGAATTTGGCTTCATAAAACCTGTATCAGGCATGTCATGGCACTGTGTTGTCATCACTGTGCTCATACTGGTCATTTCTCTTCTTTATGATATTCAGGATTGTAAAAGAGAAAGTATAAGTATGTAGGAGAGAAAAAAATACTTTTTTCTCAGCCCTCATGGGTTCTTAGTTGGAATAGACCCCAGTAACAAACAAACCTGAGCGTTAACAAGGGAAAAACAAACAGAAGTCTATTGGCGTGTAGATTTCCTATATAGTTGGGCAGTACCCAGGGAATGAGCGATTATCCATGCCTTGGCTTTTCAACAAAGAATAGCAAATTTCTAGAGAAATGGCAGGATGAAAGAAGGGGACTTTGAGTCTCAAAGGTGGCAACCCAAGGCTTGTTAATACAGATTCTGGTTAATACAGTGTCTTAAGTAGTCTCCAGTGGTTTACCATTGTTCTGCCAGCAGAATGTGGAGCTGGGTCATCTTTTGTCTTGTAAGTTTGTGTCCTGGTTTTAGGCAAATAGAGGTTAAGCACTGAGATTTCCTGCATCTACCTCTTATTTACCTTCAGCTCACCACTTCTCATGTCTAAAAGACATACTTGAGGGCAACACATGCTGGCTTCCCTGGGACTTGGTATAGATAACAGAAGGGCACTCCAAAAAGAAAGATGGAGTTAAAAAGATGGAAATCCGTATGTATGAGGGGTCTTCAAACGTTTGGGGAAAATAGATGTAATGAAAAAATTGCAAGGATTTCAGAATTAGGTTGCACCAAAACAAACCTATCTTTTAATTCCACTTTCCATGAATTTCTTGAAGAGCCCTCGCATAGATCACATTGCTGACTATGCCCTATTTAGAAGTGCGATTTAGAACAGAAGTCAGATGGAAAGGTCTTAAATCATCATCACAGAGAAGATTAAAGGGATTTGTTGGGGCCGGCGCTGTGGCACAGCAGGTTAAAGCCCTGGCCTGAAGCACCAGCATCCCATATGGGCGCCGGTTCTAGTCCCTGCTGCTCCTCTTCCGACTCAGCTCTCTGCTGTGACCTGGGATAGCACTGGAAGATGGCCCAAGTCCTTGGGCCCCTGCACCTGCATGCAGGAAGGAAGCTCCTGGCTCCTGATCGGCAGAGCTCCGGCTGTTGCGACCATCTGGGGAGTAAACCAGTGGATGGAAGATCTCTCTGTCTCTACCTCTCTCTGTAACTCTTTCAAATAAATAAATAAATCTTTTAAATGGGGAGGGGGACAGGATTTGTTGTAGCTTGGCACAAAAGCAGTCTCTTCCTCCAAGGTCCTGGGGACAGCAGCAGGAGCACACTGGCTGTGAGTCGCATTCTTAATCATTGCTCATGACAGCCAGTCCATGCTGCTGTCTGGATGGGACTCCTGGTTGGGAATACAACCAGGTGGGCGATTTTGCTACCGTTGATCATATTATACCTATGAATGATTCATGTGCCATCTGTTGACCGTAAAGCCAGTTAAGGAATTCTAATAAATGCAGGATTCTTCTTTCCTAAGGGGAAAGCGGCTTTGACATTTATAACTTCCCTGAGCAATAAAATGCAAGTGGAAATATAACTGACAGTTACAGGGCTTTGCCACTCGTAAGCATTAGTCACCCGAAGCACAGTACCTGGCATCTGTATTTCTGTGAGTGTGAGCTACAGAATGATGGCAATGCGTTAAAGCTCAGTTACTCTTTATAATATCTTAGATTCACATGAGCAAGCCTTAATGACTCACGGAGACAATTTGGGATAAATACCGATATTCACCCTGGAATTTTCTCGTTCGATGGCGTTAATTATTAGCAACACTGGTTTCTTCCCCAAGGTAGTAATTTTTGGCAGTTTAGTTCTTATTCAGTGTGTACTGAAGATGAGATTGTTAGTTCCTCTTTCTCAGCATGCAGTTATTTGTATAATAATTTAATGTTTTTATTGGGTAAAATAACACCCTATATCAGTAGAGGGATGTGACTTTAATTAACAAAGTGGGTAGTGGACCCACTGCCAGTCACTTTTTTTCTTTAAGATTTACTTATTTATTTGAGTTACACAGAGGAGAGGCAGAGAGAGAGGGAGGGAAGGAGGGAGGGAGGGAGGGAGGGAGGGGAGGTAGAGAGAGAGAGGTCTTGCATCCGCTGGTTCACTCCCCAACTGGCTGCAGTGGCCAGAGCTTTGCCGATCCGAAGCCAGGAGCCAGGAGCTTCTTCTGGGTCTCCCACATGGGTACAGGGACCCAAAGACTTGGGCCATCTTCTATTGCTTTCCAGGCCATAGCAGAGAGCTGGATCAGAAGTAAAGCAGCTGGGACTCAAACCAGCACCCATATGGGATGCCGGCACTGCAGGCAATGGCTTAACCCGCTAATGCCACAGTGCCGGCCCCATGCCAGTCACTTCTTTTTCCTACAGTCTGCTTTCTCTTCTGAAATGCAAGAATGGACCCTTCTAACTTAGGCGGTGGAGCTGGAGTCCATTGGTGAGCAGCTCTTTTGGATCAGAAAAACAGTCATCCCTGTAGGACCTGACTTTTGTCTTTGGCTCTAGGTTTTACTGACTTGAGTCACCTGATTCTATTTTATGTCACCCTTGTGTTTTGAAGGTACAGTTAATAAAATTTGTGGTAAGACTAGCTTGGTACACAGATGTATATTTGTGTGCTTGTATTGAGTTAAAAATATCAGGCAGGAATATTCCTAAATATTGAAAATGATTATTCTGGGTGATTTTTGTTTAGTTCCTTATAAATATCTTTGAATCATAAACGTACTTTATTTTCAAGGTGGTAGTAACTAAGTAAAAGTACCCCGCTGGCCTCCTAGCCTTATCCACTGCGGAACACAGACAGAGAAAACACTACAGAAATGAGGCAGGAGGATGTGTATCATGGGGGAGCCTTTGCCAAGGTGTGGGAGGGGCCAAAGGGCAGGGGTCAGGCTCCAGTGCATTGAGCCCTCCGAGAGCAGGGAGAATGGGAAGGGGTGACTCAATCAGACTCCCAGAAACGGGCAAGTTTGTGAGAGCCCATGGCGCCCAGCTGGTGATGGGAGTGTGGGCACTTTGGTGACAAGGAGGCCCCTGCCTCTCTGAGTGCATCCTCTGTCTTACTGGCTGCAACCTGATGCTTGGTCAGTGTACTGGAGCCAAAGATGGAGGGGAGTTCCCTCTCATTGGTTGACTGCCTTTGACATCGACTTTCACTTAGAGGGATGAGTCACCTCTATTAAGGGTCTGACCTGATGACTTTTGGTTAAACGTAACTCGAATCAGGGTAGCCTTGTGAAATCTACACAGAACATGTTGAGAAGTGGGAGCAAATGAGCAAATGGAGAGAATACAATCCACAGACCTTGAGGCTGTTTAATTCCTAGGTCAATTTTTATTCTTAATCCTTTGTGCCTTGTCTTTGTTTGTGATTTCCTTGCATGCAGTCCCCCAGGCCTCTCATATAAAAATCTTTGTCTTGGCTGCAGTGGCCAGGGCTGAGCCAGGACAAAGTCAGGAGCTTCTTCCAGGTCTCCCACATAGATGTGGGGACCCATGCACTTGGGCCATTTTCCGCTGCTTTTCCCAGGCTGTTATCAGGGAGCTGGATTGAAATTGGAGCGGCCAGGATTTGAACCAGTGCCCATGTGAGATGCCAGTGCTGCAGGTGGTGGATTAACCCAATACTCCAGAACACCAGCCCTAAAGTTGGAAATTTTAACATTACTGAATAATTGATAGAATAAGTAGACTAGAAATCAATAAAGATATATCATTGAAATTTAAGTAACAGTGTTAGTAATTGATCTTAAGGAACTAATGAACACTACACCCAATAGGACACATTCTTTACAGACCCAAAGTGTTTAATTAACCACATACTGAGAAAAGGACTGAAATCCTATTTAATAATTTGTATAATTACAGTGTAATCAAGAAAATAAAAGAAAAATATCATATCTTTGGAAATGAAGAGATGAAATTCATATAAAACTAAATGTATGGGGTCAGCGCTGTGGTGTAGTGAGCAAAGCTGCTGCCCGCAGCGTTGCATCCCATATGGGCGCTGGTTGGAGTCCCATCCAGCTCTCTGCAATGGCCTGGGAAAGCAGTAGAAGATGGCCCAAGTCCTTGGGCTCCTGCACCCTCATGGGAGACCCAGAGGAAGCTCCTGGCTCCTGGCTTTGGATTGGCTCAGCACTAGCCGTTGCAGCTATTTGGGGAGTGAGCCAGCAGATGGAAGATGTCTCTCTCTGTCTCTCTATCTCTGCAACTCTGCCTTTCAAATAAATAAATCTTTACGAAAAAAACTAAATATATTAGTGCATGATCCTGGACTATATCCTAAACTATCGGGGGAAAACTTAAATAGCAAACAATGAGATAAGTGATATAATTGGAATATTGTCTGTAGATGACTATTTTATTAATCTCAGTTTTTTTTTTACTTTAATAACCACTGTGATGATAAAGGAGAACATTCGTGTTCGTAGGAGATGTACACTAAATTATTAAGTGGTTAAAGGCCTATGATGATGGTGAATTTGAAAACTGATCAATCTGTGTCTAAGATGTATATGCTCTTTGAATCTCTGTGCTCTCGCAAATTTAACTTTGCGGTTTCCTCACAGTTAAGCAGTTAATTAAATGGCCCAAGAAATTCCCATAGATATTTCAAGATATTTTGACTTGAAGCTTATAAAAAATGGCATGTATCAATCATACCTTTTGATTTACAGCTAAGACCATGAAGAGAAGGAAATTTATATCTTTAAATATTTAGATAATAAGGATAAAAAGTTAATGTATTAAGCATTTATCTCAAGTTGGGAAAAGCAGCAAATTAAAACTAAAGTAGGCTTAAAATGGAATGTAATAAAGACAAGTACATTAATCAAAAAAAAATCTTTATCTTCTTCCTAGATGGTTATTGCTGGTTGTGAACTTGTGAGATAGGAGCCTGCTTCTCCCTCCTGTGGGATTGCATTCATTCACCAGTGTCTGTAGAGCCCCTACTGTGCATGCCCCAGATCCTGGACAGAGTTGATGTGCTCCTGGATTTGGAAAAGTAACTTTGATTTGTCCACAATAAGGGTCTTCAACCCTCATCTCCATAGAACCCATTCGAGGGGAGTTCACTGTGTGCCCAGGAAGGCTGCCCTCATCCTTCCAGGTGTGCCTGTTGACCCGGGCTTGGTACAGTGGTGCAGCCATGGTGTTGAGGGCTGTTTCTAGTCAGTGCCTTTGAACTGAAACCTGGGTGGTGTGTGATGTGCCCATGAAATAGGCGGTAGTCTGCAAGCATAGAAAGAGAAATTTCTGGCCGGCGCCGTGGCTCAACAGGCTAATCCTCCGCCTTGCGGCGCCAGCACACCGGGTTCTAGTCCCGGTCGGGGCGCCGGATTCTGTCCCAGTTGCCCCTCTTCCAGGCCAGCCCTCTGCTGTGGCCCAGGAGTGCAGTGGAGGATGGCCAAGTGCTTGGGCCCTGCACCCCATGGGAGACTAGGAAAAAGCACCTAGCACCTGGCTCCTGCCATTGGATGAGCGCGGTGCGCCGGCCGCAGCGTGCCGCCCGCGGCAGCCATTGGAGGGTGAACCAACGGCAAAAGGAAGACCTTTCTCTCTGTCTCTCTCTCTCACTGTCCACTCTGCCTGTCAAAAAAAAAAAAAAAGAGAAATTTCTACACGCTATAAGAGGGTAAGTTCATGGAAAACCATGCTATTGGGGCCAGCGCTGTGGCACAGCGGATTAAAACCGTGGCCTGCAGCTCTGGCATCCCATATGGGCTCTGGTTCGAGTCCTGGCTGCTTCACTTCCAATCCAGCTCTCTGTTATGGCCTGGGAAAGCAGTGGAAGATGGCCCAAGTCCTTGGACCCCTGTACCCACGTGGGAGACCCGAAAGAGGCTCCTAGCTTCGGATCAGCTCAGCTATGGCATTTGCGGTCATTTGGGGAATCAACCAGCAGAATGGAAGACCTCTCTCGCTCACTCGCTCTCTCTCTCTGGCTCTACCACCTCTGTAACTCTGTCTTTAAAAAAATAAAATCTTTTTTTTAAAAAAGAAGAAAATTTATGGTATGAAAAAACTGTGGATTTCAGTAATTTTTTTTTTTACACCAAAATAAGCATCCCTTAACTCTAATATTCTGAAGTAACCTCAGACTTTTGGCTTTGGCATTTGAGGGTACTGCAAAAAGTTCATGGAAAGTGCTATTAAAAGGAGCATTTATTTTGCACATGCATGTAGCAGACAAATAGAACACTGGGAATTTGATTTTTCCTAGTTAGTAATGCTGGCATAAAGTTCCTAGACAGAGCATCCTGGCTGCAGACATTAAGGTTATCAGCGGGTGGTGAGCACTGTAGGCTCAAGGCATCTGCCCTGTGGAACATAGATGCTGTCCCCTGCAGCCCTGTCTTGACGTGGCCTTGGGGCTGTACAAAGTGAATTTGAGCCCTTGTCAGAATAAGTGCATCCTGTCTGTCGTATATTACAAAAACAACTGTGGGTGCTGTGTTCCCCCTAGGATTGTGATTCCTCAGTCCCACATGCTTGTGTGCATATAAACAGTCTTACATCCATTCAAACTCCAGCCTTGATCACAGCATAGAATTTGAGTGTAATGTTCTCATCTGTAGGTGGGGACCTTAATAATCTTGGTAAAGATATGGATGTGGGAGAAAAGTGCTTTGCAATGCTTCTACTTAGGTGTTTTACTGAACTCTATTGATCTGGTAAAAATGCTACCAGAATTGTTGCTCACTCAGACTCCCCAGGCTCCCTTTTGTTCTCAGCCGTAGCGTTTTCCCACTTGCAACGTGATATTTGATGCAGCAGTTGCTAACTACTGCACTTATGGAAAAGATTATAAAATAGGAAAATATACAGGGAGAGGGGACTCCCCTTTGCATGTGGCTGCTGGGTTCATTGTGCGTTAGCCTTGACTGCTGCCAAACTCAAACTTGGGAGCTGTGCTATGCTGAATTCTTGATGTTTCTCAGACAGTAGACCTTGCAGAGCACGCAGCCCAAGTTTTTAATGAGGTTGTCCCTCTTAGGATTTGCAGTGTTTGGTAATTAAAAGTCAGCAGCTGGCTTGCCAGATACAGGCAGATGAACAACCTTTTGTCACACATGCTGCTGGGGGAGGCAGACAACGTTTGATTTCGTGGCATTTAATAAAGTAATTTTAAAATGGCAAGTAAATTGGCAATTGATGGTATTTTCAAATGAACACAGCTATCACCTAACTACGTTGTCACCTTTAATTAGCATCAGTGTGATTACTTTGTAATGCAACAGAAAGCCAGTGGTAAAGAGGTTTCCGTGAGCTCCATCTCAAGCATTCTGCTAATACTGGACACGGTGGTTGGTACTGAGAACAGAACATGAGCTTCAGCATCCACTTGAAGAGCTGGCAGTGAGTCGGAACCACAGAAGTAAACGCCATACTGCAGTGACTGCACAGGAGGTAGAGGAGGGGAGGTATCACACTGTACAGGTCACGTTCTCCCGAAGCCGAGCTGAGACGGATTCAGATGCACAAAGTTTAATGCAGGGGTGCTCCAGGGTGGGAGTCCAGTGTCTAAGTCGGGCTGGGCCAGGGAAGGATGTACTCCTCAGGTGGACTGAGCCTCGGCTGAACCCACAGGAGCTCTGGAGCATGAATTGCACCAGAGTTGTCCCACATGAAGGCAAGGGGCTGGTCTTTGAAATTGCTCCCTCCCATGCCAGCCAGACATCAACTACCATTAAACAGGGTGCAGCCTGGAATGGGTGGGTATCAACCCTGGGCCAAGGAACCCCCACAAAGCCAAGGGAAATTTTCCAGAGAAGGGGTCAACAGATAAGAGAATCGGTGCATCAGATTGTAAAGGGCTCTGGGTATGGCCCCAACAGCACCAGCACTACAGATGCTAAGAGGGTATGCAAGAATATCTCAAAAAGTCCATGAAAAGGAATTAAAAGGTAAGTTTATTTTGCTGCAAAAATATTTTGAAATGCATGACTGATATTTTTTCCCATAATATATTTTCCTTGGGCTTTTTGAAGTCCCTTCATATGCCTGGATTTCAAAATTTTTTGCATCAAGATAAAGTTACTTTTTATTTGCTTTTTTACATGAACTTTTTGAAGGACTTTCCTCTGACCCACTAACCTTTATTTGAAACCCTGCAGTAGGGGGTGGGTGTTTGGCTTAGTAGTTAACACACCCTCGTCGCACATGGATCGCCTGGATATGATACCCAACTCTGACTCCTCACCCCAGCTTCCTGCTAGTAGAGATCTTGGGAGGCAGTAGCAAAAATAGAGTTCCTAGCAACCAAATGGGAGTCCTGGAGTGAGTGTCCTACTCCTAGATTCAGCCCAGCCTAGGTCATTAGCGATATCTCTGGAATGAACCAGCGGATAGGAGAGCGCTCGCTCTCTCGCGCGCGTTCTCTCTCTCTCTCTCTCTCTCTCTCTATCTCCTGTTTCTCTTTCTTCTGTCATTATCTCTGCAGTGATCTCCTGTATTGCTCAGAATATGATTCAGATTCCTGAAAAAGAATTGCAGAGGCCTGTGAGATCTGGTATCCGTCTGACCTCGTACCACGGATGCCTTTGGGTCAGTGCTCATTCTCAGTACACTACCCTTTTTGCTCTAGTTGCCATGTCTTTGGATTTTCAGATGCTTTTCTATTCAGTCATGTATAGTTCCGATTTCATATGTTTTCAGTATGTGTTGAGGCATTCAATTTTGTTATCTTAAATTTTTACTCAGAAGTCAACAAGTGCCTAGAGTAAGTAAAAATCTTAACAGAAAGTAGAATGTTTAGTTCCAGGGATGGAAAAGGTACTGTTTCATGGGGACCGAGTTTCAAGATGAAAAGGTACACAATGGAAGGTAGTGGTGATTGTACAAAATTGTGAATGGATTTAAAACCACTGAAGTGTATACTTAAAATGGATAAGGTGGTAAATTTTGTGTTATGTGTAGAGTTATAGACAGTGAGAGAAAGAGACAGAGAGAAAGGTCTTCCTTCCGTTGTTTCACTCCCCAAATGGTTGCCACGGCCGGAGCTGCTCCAATCCGAAGCCAGGAGCCTCCTCCTGGTCTCCCACATGGGTGCAGGGGCCCAAGCACTTGGGCCATCCTCCACTGCCCCCCCGGGCCACAGCAGAGAGCTGGACTGGAAGAGGAGCAACCAGGACTAGAACTGGTGCCCATATGGGATGCCGGCACTACAGGCAGAGGATTAACCTAGTGAGCCATGGCACTGGCCCCTAGCTTTATGTTGGAACTTGACATAGGGTATGATCTTTATGGCTCTAGAGAAATGTCTTTGCCTTTGCCAAACATGATCACAATTACTGTCCCCGTTGGCACTACTACAGAGTTGAAGATAAAAGAAAACAGGTTCTTTGAGATCTTTTTTTTTTTTTTTTAAGATTTCACACATTAGGAGTCCTAGATGCATTGGGCTTGCTTATCTGCATTGTACTCTTGGCCTTTAACATCTACCTTTTTTACACATTTAGGTTTACCGCTTAGAAGTCTGGAGGCTGGGGTGATTTCTTTTTTCTTTTTATTGATTTTGGAAGTGAGAGTTATATAGAAAGAGGGGAGACGGAGAGAGATTCCATCTCCTGGTTCACTCACTAGATGGCCACAATAACTAGGTCTGGACCAAGCCAAACCCAAGAGCCAGGAGCTTCTTCCAGGTCTCCTATGTAGGCCCAAGGACTTGGGCCATCTTCCACTGCTTTCCCAGGCCATTGATAGGCAGCTGCATTGGAAGAACAGCCAGGATATGGACTGGCACTCATGTGGGATGCAGACATTGCTGGTGGTAGCTTTACCTGCCATGTCATAACTTTGGCCCCTGGCTGGGGACTTTTTAACAACTTTTTTTTTAATATAATACCTTTTTTTATTATTTAATCAGTAAATATTGTTTTCTTTCTTCTTTATTTTGTCACCTGAGTTCTGTGTTAGCACTTGGTTTCTATTCAATGGCAAATTGAAAGAGAGCCTGGCTCTTTGTCAAAATAATACGCTATCTCCTGCATTGCTTGTGTGTTGAGAAACCATTGGTTACCATACATGCTGGGGTCTTGGAGCCCCTGTGTTGATGACATTGTGATCCTTCCATTGAGAGGCTTTGAATCATTTTCATTGTCAGCCTGACTGCTAGTTCTGAAACCCTGCCAAAGTCCTGGAGAGACGGTTTTATCTGACATATGTCTTCCAATTGTAGGAGTGTGTGTTACTACTCAGCCTTGCACTGTCTGTGTTGGCATGAACACCCAAGTCTGATGGTAGCACTGTATGCATTCATGTAGGGTGAGCAATTGGACCCTGGGGTATAGGCTCAGCCCCCTTTTCTGTTCAGGGAATTGCCAATTTTCTTACCAAGGGAAGTTACCAAAAGGACCACTTCCAAGCTAGTCCTAAGCATTATTTACAAACACTTGATGGCCTTGATTGTGTTGAGTAATACTAATTGTTAATCATTGTGTTTCAGAAGCCTAGGGCCTGCCAAGTCTCTTGGGAATTACACAAAATGTTTTCAAAACAAATTTAGTAACTTCAACATCATCAAATATCTAACAGGGAAAACTAACCAGTAAACATTGTTCATCTTGAAAAATATTGGGATGTGGAAGAGCTACCTTTTATTAACTGCTCTAGAGTAATTTCGTTGTTGCTGGAATCATGGTCCTAATTACTGGGCTTTCTTTGCTGGGATCTTGAAAAACACTGTCTTGTTTGTGAGGCAAGAATATATCCTGGTACATTGGCAGAAATTCCTCTGGTGTTATTTACCCAGTAATGTCAAACTCATAGGTAACCGGATATGTCGACGGCACTTTGCCGTATGTTTCAGTTGTCTAGGGTAATAGTAATTTTGACACATCGTAGAAAGAATAGCATTTATTAAACAGTGCTTTCATATTACATGTAAAACCCAAGATTAAAAATATTTAAAGCAATCAAGAACTTCTTCAGAAATCTTTTTGAAATTTTAGTTTGGACAAGACTTAATCCATAACCAAATACCATTGCCAAATATAAACCTGAAGTACAGGTTTCTGATATTTGAAAAACTCAACCTGGATTATGTTTTAGCCTTTATGTGACTTAGTTCCTTTATTTACATCACTACTTTGGTGGTATGTGGGCACCAAACTAAATATTGAGACAGGAAAGTACAAAATAGGACTGCAGTAGAAGAAAGAAACTCAGAAACAAAGCAGAGCAAGAGGTAGTAAAGGTTTCCTCGATCAAAACTGTCTCCTATGGATTTCAGATACGTATATATATGTGTGTACCTCCTTGCTGTGTAACCTAATTGGTATCTCTTTGAGTAATATGAGTTACTGATTAGAAATCTTCATCACAAATTAATTTGATCCTGCTGATTTCTGTTCCTAAATGCTCTCCTGCCATCCCACATCACCTTGAGGCTTTCTGTCTCTGGTTTATTTATTGATTCAACAAAGAGCTGATGGTTTTCCATCCAACCCCAAGGCAGATATGCCCTCTGCCTTCGTGGAATTGACATCCTAGTGGAGAAAACAAGGGAATAAATGAACGGATTGTGAAGTCATTAGTTGTTAGTTGGGACTGAGCCTGTGCACTAGGGCTTGAGCCTAAACACTAAGGGTCCAAATTCTCACCCTACATAAATGCATATTTTAACTGAACTCTAAGGTGGACTTTAGTGGGAATGCGTTCCCCACAGGATGCTTGAAGACATTAGCCTTTTTGTCCCTTGATTCCCGGAAGTGCACACACAAAAGACCGAATTCTGAGTTAGGTGCCAGGAAACCAGCAATTGCTGACTTTGCTATCTTCCTTGTGAAACTCAAGACTACATCATTGACTGTTTTCCCTTTTTTTATTTTTTACTTTTGCTCCTGCCAAGGGAGCTCTCAGAGGAGCATCCCTCCTATTAGGATATTTGCGCAGCAGGTGACCTAAACATCACCTTGGCCCCTGCACTCCCGCCACAGAGATCCTCTCATACAAAATAAGTGCTGGTGGGGCAGGCCAGGGCCAGGCTGGGCAGACCAGAACAAAGAACTTTTTCAGGCCTGAGACCATGTATTTGAAGAATAGCTTTAAAGAGGAAGTTTCACAGTGTGATGTACAACATAACTCAAACCGCCAATTCTGCCCAGAACTCTCACTACAGTTGACATTGCTTACTCGTGTCAGGTGGGAATTAGATTTCTGTTGAAGGGATGTAGCTGCATGTGGAGGCTGACCTGACACTGGCCACAAAGTCAGACCATGTGTCCCAAAGGGAGTAGCCTCATTCTGGCTACATTTGATTCCTGTTCCTTTCATTTCTTTTCCTCATTTTTTTCTTTGCCTATCTTATTTGATTGTACAAGACTCCCCAAAAGTTCTTGGAAAATGGAATTAAAAGATCAGCTTACTGTGGTGCACAAGTTTTTTGAAATCATGCACAGTGCACATTATGAAAATGGATTCCAAATTTTTTTTGGCACCAAAGTAAGCTTATCTTTTACTTCTGTTTTCCATGAAATTTTGAAGTATCCTTGTATTTACCCATTTATATATGAGGGCATTAGTTATCATTACAAAAAAAACCTCTCTCTGAACTTCCTTGAGAATATAACATATGAAAGGCGGAAAGACCTGGGTCTAAACTCTTGCTCTGATAGCTGCCAGCAAGATCCTTGGACATGATGGCCCCTGCTGTATGTACCTGGTGCCCTTTGGCAGTCCAGTGACCCCTGTCTCACTGGCTCCGGGTGCCAGCTGCTGATGGGTCCCAGCTGGTCCCACCTCTAGATAACTTAATTTGATGCAGATTACAGCTCCCTTGAGTGAGAGGTGGAGTGAGTTCCTACAGAGACGTCTGGCTAATCTAGGGTGACAGAGGCTGTGCTCTTCTCTCATGGTGGGACCAAGTCTGTGAACAAAGTATGTTCCAGCGTTCCCATGGGGTCAGACTGAAGCAGTCTTCTGCTGAGACCATGTCTCTGCTTGGGTTCTTCCCCTCATTTTAATCTGCTTCCTGTGGTCCCCTTCTTATGAGGATACAATATAATACATACAGTATTGAGGATACAATTCCATAGCATAGGGTAGCATAGCATAGCATACCAGGCGATAAATCATGTGCTCAAGAGTCCATGCCTCAGGCTGTGTCTGCTCTTTGGGCCTCTGTTGGCTTAATAAAGACAGATCACTCATAGAATTACTTTGAGGATTACATGAAATAATGTCTGCCTAGTATATTAAGTTTAAAGCCAGAAAGTCTTCAAAATCAGGCATTCAAAGGCTGATACTAATGGTTGCTATTACGATGTTACTCCAGAGACCATGATGAAAGAGATGTTGAGGAGCTGAGATCTTACTGGAAGCTCTCCAGAGTGTCTTGTTATTCATTCTGATTATTCTAGTCATCACAGTCCAGTGAATGACACACATTCCCTTTCCCAAGTAAACATTTTCCAGTTTCTCAGTGCAGAGCTGCCCTCTAGTGGAGTGGCTCTTAAATGTTCATTGGGGACGGTAGGAAATTCTTGCAGCCCAATAGCAAACTGAACCCCCGGCCTGTCCAGACATCAGTCTCAATGAGCTTCTAGTCCATCCATGGACCAACGACTGTAACCAGTTGTCCTGAGAGCATGTGTCCCTGTTCCCTTGATGCTCGAGTTTTAGAGCCAGATAGAAACTGCTCCAACTTTGTATGTCCAGAGCAACACCTGAGAATTCAGAGAGATGACGTGACTTGTGCACTACTGCCCAGGGAGATTGGAAGAACTGCATTCTAACACTGCCATGGCCCTGATCTCCAACTCAGAGGTGCTTTTCTGTGTTGTGCCTCTGTCTATGTGGACATGAATTCTTTCCCTAGGAGTGGTTCCAATTTACTTCATTACACTTAGCTAAGTATTTCACTACCTTCCTACTGCTCTGTCCTTTGCTCATTTTGCGCTATTCACCCTGTCGTCTTACTGCTTATCCAACACAACAGACAAGCCTGCCACCCCACAACCTTTGCACTGGGTCTTCCCTCTGCCTGCTGTGCTGTTTCTTGTACCATTTTCAAGTCCTTGCTCATGTGTTACTTTCTCGCTCTGGCCACCCTGTTACTATTGTACGTCACCACCCCAGCATTCCAGGTCTCCTTCTACCCTGCTCTGTTTTTTATTTTTACGTGGCCTTTATCATCTCCTATCATGCTATATAATATATTTCTCATTATGTAGTATAATGATGTGAGGCCCCGAGAAGAGGATTTGTTGTGTCTTTTGTCTTCAGATAACAGTCTGTTTGCCTAGAACAGTGCATAGCTCAGAAAGCATCTGTTGAATTAATTAACCTTTGGAAATAAGTTTGTTATCTGGTGGGGAGACCACTTAATCCAACCTGGAAATGGGACTATCTAAAGGCTGTAGACAACAGATTTCCTGTGTTTCCTGAGACTGCTGGCTTAACTCTGCCAACCACCCAGTCTTTTCATCATGATTAACCCAAGAGACCAGTCACAAGAGGGCGGGCTGTGGTTAAACCTCCTTACTAAACCTCCTTACTGACCATCCCTAAGGGGCCATTGGGATCCAGACCATCACGCCTTTCATCCCTAGACAGCCAAGCCTTCTGCATCCCTGGACTCTGTCCCCATGTGGTGCAATTCAGCTCCACTTCTACCACTCTGACCCAACCCCTGTCCTCTGCCCTCTGGAGCTCACTGTCATTGTCAGCAGGGGAGCTGTTATCCACAGCTTGGCTCTGAGGGTTGTCATCATCATCTTGCCCTGAACCATGCCTCTCCCCAAAGACATAGCTGCCTTGCATTTGTTAGAAACAGTGGCTGTTTCTGCCCCTCAAGAACCCCAGGTCCTTGAAGCACATATCCTGTGATTGTTCTGCACCACCCACCTTTGTCTTAACCACCTTTGTCTGTTAGCCTCAGGCCCAGTCCCCCGGGTCATCCTCCTAGTCCTGCCCACTAATCCTGTAACCCTTTCACTCCACTTTGATGACTCATTATCCCAACATTGACCCATGCAGCATCCTGGTCTCTCTATTCTTTGTCTTCCAGCCGTCTTCCCAACCATGGTCTTTGTCTAGGCCTTATCAACCTCAGTATGCCCAGCCCCCACATTCTTGACTTTATACGTCCTACTCCCCTACTTCCTGCCTTCTGGTGCCCCTTCTGATAAAGCTTCATCTAGCAGCTGCCACTTTTTCCCCCGGCCAAGGACCTCCTCTGTCCTGACTCCTTACTTAGGTGGACTCCACGATCCATCAGGATATTTGCTCCTTTGTGCCTTAGGCTGTTTTGTGCTGCTGTAACAGGAAGAGCAATTTGTAAAGAGCAAGAATTTATTGCCTTATGGTTCTGGAGGCTGGGAAATCTAAGATTTGAGGGGCCAGCATCTGGTGAGGGCCCTCTTGCTGTGTCATCCAATGGCATAAATGCAAAAACATGGGGTGGAGGCAGGCCAAGGGGCCACGTTTGTCCTTGTATAGACAGTGAACCTACTCCCATGATAACCTTGTTAATCCATTCATGAGGAGAGAACCCTCATGCCCTAATCACCTTTTCAAAGCTCTGCCTCTTAATAATGTTACAGTGGTAATTAAATTTCCCACACATGCTTCTTAGAGGATGCATTCAAAAATAGCACTTGACATTGACCTTCAGCCCTGTGTCCTCTGCTGCTTCAGCCATACTCACATGGACAAACTCCTCCCCTGGTTAACCCCTGGTATCCTCTAAGCCTCCCCCTGCACCTGAACCACTGAATGTCATTGGGGGGAAACACACTACCGTGCTGACTGATGCTGCTTTACATTTACGATGGGGGTCATTGCACCCTGCGGCCTCCTTGTCACCCCTAAATCTCTTCTCTGTGGTCCTTCTTCCACTCATCACTTCTGTTATTCACTGAGAAAATAAAGATAATGAGAAAGAAACTGCATCGTCTTTCAACTCCAGTGCCCACAGCCGTGCTAGGCCTCTTAAAGCACACAGCTGCATGTAACTCGTGGGTAGCAGTGACCAGCCTGGGGCTGGACACAGGAAGCCCCAACATTTCAGTACTTCAGAGATGGGCACAGCAGGACTGGCCTCTTTGGGTTATGAGACCTTGACTCTGGGGTAACCCTTCTTAGCTTTCCAAGACTGCCCACCTTCTAGTTACTTTATTTTCCGTGATTTCAGATAAATTATGACATCATTTTTAGTTCTGTTCCCTTTCATTGACTTGCTAAGTGGTTCATAAAGTATTTCTTTTCAGATAAAGTAGAGTCCATGAGGCATAGAATTGATGAATGGCAAAAGAGCTTATGAACATAGACACATATTCTAAATAAATGTGTACGTCTTGATTACTGTAGCTTTAAGTGTGGTCACCCGGGAGGACCATTCAGAATGTACCTGGGAGGTGATGGCAGGTCCTCAGAATTCAGAGGTAGCTTGCTGGGGGTCTTAGTATTGCATTCTCTAGGAAGCACTGCAGGTTGCAGCTTGAATGTCAGTCCATCCTCAAGGGTACAAGTGGTGCCTTATTCTTTTTTTTTCAAATTTTTTTTGACAGGCAGAGTGGACAGTGAGAGAGAGAGACAGAGAGAAAGGTCTTCCTTTGCCGTTGGTTCACCCTCCAATGGCTGCCTCGGACGGCGCGCTGCGGCTGGCGCACCACGCTCATCCGATGGCAGGAGCCAGGTGCTAGGTGCTTTTTCCTAGTCTCCCATGGGGTGCAGGGCCCAAGCACTTGGGCCATCCTCCACTGCACTCTCGGGCCACAGCAGAGAGCTGGCCTGGAAGAGGGGCAACCGGGACAGAATCCGGTGCCCCGACTGGGACTAGAACCCGGGGTGCTGGCACCACAGACTGAATATTAGCCAAGTGAGCCATGGCGCCAGCCGAGATTGCATTTCATTCCATCAAAGGGTCCCTGTGTTGCTCTCAGTGCTAATAAAATGATGGAAACAGTGATTTTTCCCATATGCCCGTGGTGCTTGGTGCTATGAATGCAAACTTCATTTCTTTGCCATCACACTGTGCTTTGTGCTGGGTCTCCAGCTGGCATACCTCCCTGCTCCCCCCACCCACAGTAGGGTATCAGCAGTCTGAGAATTCATGCTCCTGGCTCCGGACCGCTTGGACCATCCCGTCTGCCCTTCCCAGTCCATGCTGCTTCAAATCCTGCCACTCTGTCCTCGTCATCCAGCCTTCGTTTTCCATCCTACCATGTCCTCGTTCCACTCGACACTGTGTACTGCCCTCCTGGCTCATATTTTCAACTGCATGTAAGCAAAAACCCTAATGACAGTGGCTTTTGTGGGGTAAAAGATGATTTTGTGTTCACATGCAGGAAATCCAGGGGTGGGTTCGGGATTGGTACTGTGGCTCCTCCGTGCGACTAAGGACTCAAGCACCCGTTTCTCTGATCCATGTAACCTCGCAAAGTCAAATAGTAGATGAAGAAAGCAGGCAGGGCTCCAGCCAGCGGCACCAGCGGAGACTGAGATGGGGCAGGAAAGTGAAAGGTCTTCTAGTTGAGTGAGCTTCCTTCAAGCCTCATACGTCCCACACATCGCTTCTACGTTGGTCTCAGGGAGTGGAAGGTGGTTACGTCCCACATCTGGCTGGGACACGTGGTTTTATTGTGGGAAGCAGTGGCCCAGCTAACACTCAAGGCTGTGTGTATCATTATGGAAGGAGGGAAGCAGGAGTGCGTGCCCCTCCCTCCTTCTGTCCCTCCTCTGCAGTGACCTGGCTTCACTCTCTGTTGCGGTTTTGGCTTTTCTTTGGAGTTCAGTGTCTTAGGCTGCCTGAGTATGAAAGAAAATCCGTGTATATATAACCCTCACTTAGTACCAGCATCCTAACCAGGCTCTGGGGCAGTGGTACTTCCCACTGTGTTTCCACAAGTCCCTCGTGTGGACCCAGGACACCTGCCCCATTGCTTTTAAGCTCCGTGTGGACCCAGGACACCTGCCCCATTGCTTTTAAGCTCAGAGGAGGCAGGGCACTACAGCCGCCTGTGACAGGTGCTGCTTCTTTGCTGAGTCCTTCGTCCCTCTCGCTGTTCAGTGAACCATCCTTTGTAGATGAAATTAGAAGCAGGAAATAGAGGTCCCAGGGCATTGGAAGATAAACAATGTCGCCTGCAACTTGGGCAGTTCTTTTCGGCAAAATATAAGTAATTGAATACACAAAATGAAAAACTCCAAAGCTACAGTCTCAAAATATTGTGCGTCAGTAGCATTCAAAATTACAGCCTCGGGTATCCTTGTTCAATGACTTTAAATGGAAGAATCCACTTAAGAAATAAAACCACAGGCAAATTCTCCGTAGGTCAGAAACAAAAAGCAGCATTTGCTTCCTTAAATTTGCTTTGTACATTCAGATGTGCACATACTTACGCATGCCACCAATTAAACAATAGAATGAAGTCATATTAATCATCTTAACTATTTAAAATCAGAATTACAGATGGAGTCTTACAATAATATTAGTGTCCAGTTTTTGTGTATTTGTCTTTGGGTTAGTAGTATCACGGCTATCTGGGCTGTGAACCCAAAACTCCTGAGACTGAGAGATCACTGAACAAGAGGGTTTGTTGAGCCATTACAGATGCCAGCCAGGAAAAAAGGACTGGCCCAGGATACATTCCCTTAGCATCAAACGGCAAGGCTGGGCAGCCACTGACATATGTCCATGGGGTCTAAATAGCAGAGTGTCTGACAGTGGGCATTTGGGGAAGGAAGGCGTGAGTTGGTGACACTGAGCCTATAGCAGCTTCTTGGAGGATGGGTGGGATTGCCCTAAGCAGGGAGAGCTCTTCAGTGGGGCTTTACACTGTGTGCTCCCCTGGTTCAGGCCTTCAGACTGGAACTGAATGACAGCACCCATGTCCCTGGGCCTTCAGGTTGTAGATCGCAGGTCACGGGACAGCTCAGCCTCCATAGGTGCACGAGCCCAATTCTCAAAACTCACTCAAACTCTGCAGTTGGCAGTGCTTCTCTAAGGAACCACTCTGTGGCTGTATCCCAGCCCCGCCTCCCCTTGCCGTCACCCATCCTGCCAGCTGGCTCTTCCCAGATGCACCTCCTGTGCACTCACAGAGGGGGAATACTGCCCCCTTGCGGACCTCCCTTCCTGCCTTGTAGCTGTTTGCTGCCTTCTCCCAGTCTCTGATTTTCGGTCTCCACCGCTTCTCCCTGGTAACAGCCCTCAGTCCCCTCCTTTCTCCATCTGAGGCCGATGGAATGCAGAGGAGTCACATTTTTGCCCCAAACTCATTATTATGCTTCAGTCCTGGAGAACTAAGACTCCCACCAGCTGCTCACTTCTGCAATCTGTAGGGACAGCGAGTGTGCAGAGCGGTTCCTGCCAGAAGACACGCGCCTTCTGTTCCTGTGCGAGGAAAGAGGCCGTGGGTATGCCTTATGGTGTGTGATGCCTGGGTTTCCAGAGCATGAGCCGTGTGAGCGCCCTGCAGGTTTACCATTGCAGCATTCCCATCCTTGTCGGAAATCTTCACTGGGACTGGAACCTCGCTCGCAGTGACATAATCCAAAAAGAGCCGGTTTGTGGTTTCTCCGTGGCATCTCAGGACTGTGGCTGGTGGCCTGCTGTGGGAGAAGAGAGCCTGGGGCTTTGGGTGGGGTGGGGCTGGGCTTGGACTCCTGTGCAGGCTTCCCCACTCATTAGCTTTGTGAGACCGAGCGAGTCTCCTAACCTCTCTGGACGTTGGCTTCCTGCTCTATAAAATGGAGAAAGGAGAGCTGCCTGTCTCTAGGACATGGCATTGCATTGCCGCTAAACAGAATCAGCACCCATGAAGGTTCCTGGTACCAGGGGAGGCTGCACGCTGTCATTTTAGGCAGGTGGGCGCATTGGAAATCCAGTGAGCAGCTTATTCATTTAAAGCATAAAAGATGCTTCCATTCTTTCTTCCTCCTGTCTGTTTCATATTCTCAGCACAGCCTCTATTGTGTTTGATTATGGGGCAGAAGCACTGAAATCTACTGACATAACGTACGCATTAAGTGTATTCATAGCAGTAGCCTCATTTTCATAAGGAGGGGGAAACACAGCTCTCTGGCCCTCGCTCTCATGGTGTTCTCTAGATGCTGGCGTTTGGGAGAGTATTTATAAGGAGCTGTTTGTTGTGAAACTGTGTCATGATATCTGATTTTTATTTAATTAGACATGTCTTTTGCCATTTTTATCCCTCTGAGCAAAATTCTGAGTGATTTGTAAATATTTTCCTAAGATCAAAATATTGTCTTAAAAGGCTCCTTTGGTATAATTTATTTGAATTCTCTTCCTGGGCTAAACAAAGATTGAAGAATAATAAGCAAATGTTTTTAACATGAAGCAGTGGATACAATGTATACAATCATAGTTTTGCATTTCCTGGAGCCCTGCCTTTTTTTGTTTTCTTCTTGCAAGTGTTCAGACATTCAGAACATCTCCAGGGTCTCAGGAGCAGAACAGTCGCTCCCATTAGCATGCAAAGGTTCACACAGAGCAGTGGGAGGAGGTTGGCCCTGGGCATGGTGCCCTGTCCCTTCCCTGGGCCTGTGTTTCCTGACATGTGTAATGAAGACGTCAGTCAAACCCTAAGTTTCTCTGTGGCTTCCTTCTCACCCTGATGGTCTAGGGTAATTTCTTCCTTCCTGGGTTTGTCTTACATGGGGCTCCAATGTGGTGGCCTGTGGACCTTCACCTGGATATATGCATTGTGCAGGATCCATGTGTTTGGAAAGTTGACCTAAAAATCCAATATAGAATTTTCATTAACAAACCAGAGGATTCACAACTCTGGCCTGCAGCCCAGCTCTTGTCAAGGCCTGTCGAGTCGTGTCATAGTCTTCTGCTCCCAGCTCACCTCTGCAGGTCGTGCACCTGGGGGACTCTGGTGATTGCCATAAAGCAGAAGATCCATTCTCTTTGGCTTTCCGAGCGGGTCTTTGGTAGCCAGTGGCAAGTGTCTAAGAATCAGAGATGACCCAGACTTAAGGCACCAGCACAAGAAAAACTCTGCATTGCCAAGTTGCAGTTTGCAATGATTGGTTCTTCCTAGAATGGTTCAGGATTCCAGGAGGAACTTGGCAATTCTAATGGCCTCATGGGACTCGCTTGCATTCCAACTTGCGTATGTGATTAACTCTGCAAGTAGTTGAATTGGGTCTAAGAAAATCAGGTTGCAAGGTAAATAAGGGTTTAGTTACGAATTGGTTCAGGGTGACTGCTGCACCCCTTCCAAAAGCCTTGGGGAGCAAAGGCCAGGGGGTTGTGGTCAGCCACCAAGAGACAGCACCTGCTGCAAGATGAGGTGAGACAGGCCTTGGTCTAGGTTGAGACATTTTGGGCTCATGTTTCACGGAGGTAGCAGTAGCGCTCCAGGCATGCCTTCTTTGCTGGTGTGGCTTTGGGACAGCACTGGGATGACAGGGCACTAGCACTGAGGGAGATCAAAGGGGCCCCTTGATCTCATCTCCAGTGAGGCTATGTACTGGCCTGGGGTCGGGTACCACATAGCAAGCTTAGTGGCATGGTCTAGTGGGCTCCTTATCCAGGATGACCAGATGGGTTTGTTCACCACTTGTGCCCCTTCCTTAGCTCTGAGCCCTCCTGTGTATCCACAGCAGTGACATCCATGCATACCTGTGCTGAGCAATTGGTTTGCTCTCTGTGTCTTGTAAAGACGTTATTATGCCGATAGCAAAGAAAACATTTAAAACAGAACACCTGTAACCAACCAGTGTCGCTTATTTATTTTTAAATTTAGCAAATAAGAAAGTTTACTGCACCAACGTAACTGGGGCTCAATTTTTGCCCTCACCACTTAACCCCTCTCTGTGAGGTCAACGTTTTATTAACTTGAGTGGTCTTATGCTGCTTGACCTCTTGGTGGCACTGGACAAATCAGACTGTGTCCACCTTTGAGAATTCCTGCCTCCCCGTTGGGTTCCTTCCTTCCTTGTCTGCCAGCCTCACAGGTAGGTGGAGGGCTTGGCCCTGGATTCCCTCTGGTGCTCTATGCTGTGATCATCTCATCTCTGTGCTGGTGACTCCTAAATCTATGCCTTCAGCCCAGATTTCTCCTCCAAGTCTCAGACCTGTAGGCCTCCTTGCCTGCAAGGCATCTGTGCTTTTGTGTTTTGATGAGTGCCTCCCACACCCTCTGCTGTCCTAGCCTCTTCACTCCCGAGGGTACCCGTCCCCCCAAATGTGTAAGTGTTGGGCAATTGTCCGCCCTTAGCAGCCCCTTCTCCAAGCATTGCCCTTGAGTGCAAGGGAAGACCTCTGCCAATGACCAGATTTGAAGGTGCCAAAGCCGAGCCCTCTCGCTGCAGGTGGAACAGCTCTGCACTGTAATCCGTGAGGCAGAGCTCCCTGTGTAATGACACTGCCATGACCACAGCCTTGCTTAGCCCCATGCCCTGTCCCATCTCCTTCTCCCTACTTCTAACCATTTTGTACGGGCATCTTTGCAGATTACTTTAAAACTGCTTCTGTGTTTGAATCTATATTTTTTTCTAAAGATTTATTTATTTGAAAGATAGAGTTAGAGAGAGAGAGTTAGAGAGAGAGAGAGTCTTGCATCTGCTAGTTCACTCCCCAGATGACCGCAACGGCCGGAGCTGTGCCAATCCGAAGTCAGAATCCAGGAACTTCTTCCAGGTCTCCCAAGCAGGTGCAGGTGCCCAAGGACTTGGGCCATCTTCTACTGCTTTCCTAGGCCATAGCAGAGAGCTGGATCAGAAGTGGAGCAGCCAGGACAGGAACCAGTGCTTATATGGGATGCTGGTGCTGCAGGTGGTGGCTTTAACCTGCTGCACCACAGTACCAGCCCCTGAATCAATATGTTTAATACTAACTTATTATCTGTTGTTACCTATCTTAGAAGTGATAGAGTCAACAAACAATTGCAAGTTTTTAAATCACTCAATTGAATTTATTTCTAAAAATAGAATGGGCATTTCATTACTTAAACCCTTCAAGTTTTGTGATGCAGTGTTACCTTGGGTCCAAAGCCCGTGGCTGTTTGAAACAGAAAGGGTTTAAATTTCAAGTGGGGATGAACATCAAGTGCAGGAGCAGGCAGCCAGCTGTGTAATCTTGAACGTGTTCTTTTGGACCTGCCTGTTTACCTGTCCTTGGCATGAGGAGGGCTGAACTTGAAAATCATAAGCTTTTTCCTTGAGGTCAAACACTGAGTGGTGAGGAGGAGCATTTCCAACCATGGTAGATGCATGCAGGAAAAACTGTGTTTCTCAAATAGCATACTTTATATGCAAAGCATATAACGTCTCTTCTGGGCCCCTCTGGTTTTTCTAATTTGTTGTGTTCATATTTGCATGCTATGTTTTTTTTTTTTTTTTAACAGGCAGAGTGGACAGTGAGAGAGACAGAGAGAAAGGTCTTCCTTTGCCATTGGTTCACCCTCCAATGGCCGCCGCGGCCGGCGCGCTGCGCTGATCTGAAGGCAGGAGCCAGGAGCCTCTCCTGGTCTCCCATGGGGTGCAGGACCCAAGCACTTGGGCCATCCTCCACTGCCTTCCCGGGCCACAGCAGAGAGCTGGCCTGGAAGAGGGGCAACCGAGACAGAATCTGGCACCCAGACCGGGTCTAGAACCCAGTGTGCCGGTGCCGCAGGCAGAGGATTAGCCTATTGAGCTGCAGCGCCGGCCTATGTTTTTAAAACTGGTTGCGTAATGTGTCTCCCCAACACCACGGTAGCCAGCACGTCAATATCATGAGCTATGGTTCTGGAGACCCTGTGTGCAAAGGGATTCTGCCCCTGACCGTGTGACACTCATTATCCACACGTGGGACATAGGCATCTGTGGAAAATCAAGGCCCGATAAATGTCGAGGCCCCTCCTTTTCTGCCCCATGGATTTCGTAGGGGAAATTCTGCCAAATGCCACACACATAGTAGGCATTCCATACAGGCATCCCCATTTCTTCTTCTTTTTTTAGTACTTATTTACTTTTCATTCATTCATTCAAAAGTCAGACAGAGAAATATTCCCTCTGCTGGTTTACCCTCCAGATGCCCACAATAGGCAGGGTGGGGCTGTACTGAAGACAGGAGCCAGGAACTCCATCCTTGTCTCCCACATAGATGAAAAGGGCCCACGGTGCTGGTGCTGATTACCCAAGAACACCAGCAGGAAGCTGGATCAGCAGCAGAGGAGCTGGGACTGAGACTGGCGCTCACATATGGGAGCAAGGTGTCGTGGGGGGCAGCTTAACCCACTGTGCCTCAGTGCCACCTGCATTCATTCCTCTTTATAAAAACTTGAATAAGGTCCTGGGGCTTTCCTACCCTTCACTTTTGTAAGGGAGATGCCAAAGAAACGTAAAGTTTTAAGATGCTTTTGACAGTGTGAAGTAGATTGTTCCCTACTTTTCTTGCTGCAGCGAGATTGGGAGAAGGCAATTCTCTGTATGTGACAAGGGGGCTGCAGACATGAGGCTCAGCTGTGGGTGAAATCAGAGCAGTGACAGAGCAGTGGAACTTGGCATCGCTGCACAGGCTGGCATTTGCCTTGACAGACCTTGTCTTCTAGGTGGATACATCAAATATTAATGTGAATTAAACTAGGAGTTCACGTACCACGCATGATGCATTAAATGGTAGGAAATTGTGAGTCTCTAGACCATAAAGATCCTCTGAACTTGTGTCCCTCCCAGGGAAGTGGAGAATGAAGTCGGGAACATTTCTGTGTTGTTGACAGCAACCTAGGGAGCAATGACAGCTCCATTTCTCTTGGGAGAGCTGTTTTTTTTTTTTTCCCCCCTCAAGGTCAGATGTACTTCAATAAGCCCAGCAACAGGAATAAAATTCTCTGGGGCACAAGCATCTATTTCTGTGGATGCCATGTGATGCTGGCCTTGCCCAGCTCTGCAGGGGTTGCCTGTATGCAGCCACAGGCTTGAAATCCAGAAAGCTTCGGTTTGTCCAAGTGAGCATTTGTAAATGAGTAAATAGTAGGAGCATTTTAAATTCTGACATGTTAAGCTTTTCTCTTATTCAGAAATGAAATAAGGTAGAACCCTATTCTTAGTGGGACCTGAGAATTGAGAATCCACGACCGTTAAAAATGTCGGAGTGTTTTATTTTAATGCTGTGGTGCTTTGTTGGAGGTAGATTCTAAGCAGATGGAAACAGCAAGTCTTGCTCTGTGTGTGATTAGAATTTACAGGTGCGAAGGAAGAGGTAGCCAAATGTTTGGTTCTTTTGCCTGTACATTTTCTGCAGTCTTAGATGCTTAAGCGGTTGAGGGTGAAGGAGGTGTGATGTTTATCTGGCCAGTGCTCATTCTTCACTGTCATCTCTTGCTGAGTGGCTGAACTTGAACTTAAAGAGAAAGGGAACACACACCCAGCCACTGATTCAGGTCAGTCCTGTACTCTGGGACAAAGGGTGCCACCATTGGCTTCTTTAAGGAATTCATTGTCTTCTCCAAAGCATATAAAGTATTTTTTTTATTTGACAGGTAGAGTATAGAGAGAGACAGAAAGAAAGATCTTCCTTCCATTGGTTCACCCCCCAAATGGCTGCTGCGGCTGGCATGCTGCGCCCATCCGAAGCCAGAAGCCAGGTGCTTCTTCCTGGTCTCCCAAGCCGGTGCAGGGCTCAGCCAGTCGGGTCATCCTCCACTGCCCTCCCAGGCCACAGCAGAGAGCTGGCCTGGAAGAGGGGCAACCGGGACAGAATCCGGCGCCCATATGGGATGTTGGCGCCGCAGGTGGAGGATTAACCAAGTGAGCCAAGGCACCAGTCCCCAAAGCATATAAAGTATTAAAATGCAACAAGACACGTGCCAGGATAGAGTAAGAACAAAATGCTAACTGTGTGTGGCAGAGCTGGAACCTGGGGGAAAAGATGATGCATAATTGGGAGGCAAAGAGGAGAGATTCACCTGTAATGAAAGAGTGGTAGGACAGCTCCTGCAGCAGAGACCCAGGCCAACACAGAGACCAAGAGTTCTGCACATTTGGGGAGGTCACGTGCAACCCACTGGTCAGCATCACACATTTCCAAGTGACTGAAGGCAGATGTTTTTGAGTGAGCTCACACTGTTCTCATTGTAGGTGGCTCAGAATAAAAAGTGCAGTGTGGGCTTGGGTGCTGTGGTGCAGTGGGTTAAGCCAGTGCTTGGGACGTTGCCTTCTCATGTTGGAGTTCCTGCTTTGAGCCCCAGTTTCTGATCCAGCTCTCTGCTGATGCATCCTGGGAAGCAGCAGGCGATGGCTCAAGTACTTGTGTCTCTGCCACTCATAGGAAAGACGCAGATTGAATTCCTGGCCCAGCCCTGGCTGTTGGGGCCCATCGGGGAATAAGCCAGTAGATGGAAGATCTCTGTCTCTCTCCTCTGTCACTCTGCCTTTCAAATCAGTCAACCAGCCATGTGTGAAGAAAACACAGTATGTTGTAGCAGTGTAGCATGGGAATGCTGTGGCCTGAACTAAGACAGTGGTGCAGCAGGACCAGGGAGATCCACGGAAGTCAGACCTTAGTGGCTACAAGAGTAGGAGCTGGTATAGAATTAAATGCAGAAGTTATAAAAAAGGCGAAAACTTGATGATGACTCAGGAGTCCAGGAGGGTCTCTAGATGGAAGTCATACTCATTGGCAAAAAATATGGGAGTGGAAATAGTAAATACGCCTTTTGGCTTTTTGAGTTCAGTTCCATATACAGTTTCCACCTGAAAAAGATATTGCCAGTAACAGAAACCTAAGAGACACCTCTAGGAGAAAACCCTAGGCAGTTACGAATCTCAGACGATGATGTGAGATGGAAGATTTCAGCAGCTCGGACTCGCTGTCAGGAGTTGCACTTGTGGGTTTTGTTCCCTGCTGGCGACGGCTAGAACAGCAAGGGGGAGGGCTGAGGGGCAGCCTGTGCTAAGGAGGTAATGAAACGCGAATTAATCTGAAGAGGAAACCAGGCGGCTCCCAGGGAGTTACGGTGTCTGGAGGAGAGAGAGGTCGTGAACGCACACGTCAAGGAAGCAATGGGCAATGCGGGCTTTAAACATTCTTTGCATTTGACCATACGTATCTTTCGTGCTCTGCAGATGTGTTGGTCAGGGTCTCAACTAGAAACCCTCTAAATATTTCCCACAAAGGGTGTTTTGTTTAAAGAAACGAGCAGAAATGTTTCAAGATACAGAAGAGATCGTAACCATCCCCCACCCTCACCCCTCATAAGACAAAAAAGAAATATTTTTTAAAAGTATTTGGAGATACTGATATTTTTAATTATTTTAAAATTCTTGATCCACATGTCATATTTGGATATTTTATGTATTTATTTATCCCCCCAAAGAAACCTTTCATTTAAGGAATTTAGACTTAATGCATTTCATAAATACAGTTGTAGGGAACTAGTGATTCTTCCCGCTACACCTGGGCTCCCATCCACTCTCCCACCCCTCCTCCTCCTCCCTGTCCTATTCCCAGTCCCATTGCACAGAAAAAAACAAAAAACAAAACAAAACAAAAAAAACTGTTCCTCAACAGTTGAGACAAGGGCTGTTCAAAGTCATTGCATCTTGAAGTTAATTTCTTTTTTTTTTTTTAGAAATTTGATCAACTTTAAAGAGGCATCCAAGAATGATACATATTTTTAATAGAAAACTTTTACTTCATATAAATTTTAAAAGTACAACTTGGATTATGGCGGTTCTTCCCCCCTAACCACCCTCCCACCTGCAAACCATCCCATCTCCTACTCCCTCTCCCATCCCATTCTTCATTAAGATTCATTTTTAATTATCTTTATATACAGAAGATCATCTCTCTACTGAGTAAAGATTTCAACATTTTGCACCCACTCAGTCACAAAGTATGAAGTACTGTTTGAAGATCAATTTTTTTTTTTGACAGGTGGAGTGGACAGTGAGAGAGAGCGACAGAAAGAAAGGTCTTCCTTTTTTCCGTTGGTTCACCCCACAATGGCCACTGTGGCCAGCACGCTGCGGCCAGCACACCACGCTGATCCAAAGCCAGGAGCCAGGTGCTTCTCCTGGTCTCCCATGCGGGTGCAGGGCCCAAGCACTTGGGCCATCCTCCACTGCACTGCGGGCCACAGCAGAGAGCTGGACAGGAAGAGGGGCAACCGGGACAGAATCCAGTGTCCCGACTGGGTCTAGAACCCGGTGTGCAGGCATCACAGGCGGAGGATTAGCCTAGTGAGCCACAGCACTGGCTGAAGATTAAATTTACCATTAATTCTCATAGTACAACACATTAAGGACAGAAGTCCTACATGGGGAGCAAGTGCACAGTGACTCCCGTTGTTGATTTAACAACTGACACTCTTATTTATGACTTCAGTAATCACCCAAGGCTCATGTCACGAGCTGCCATGGCTATGGAAGCCTCTTGAGTTCACAAACTCTGACCTTAATTAGACAAAGCCATAATCAAAGTGGAGGTTCTCTGTTCCCTTCAGAGAAAGGTACCTCCTTCTTTGATGACCCCTTCTTTCCACCAAGATCTCACTCAGAGAGAATGATGCGTATTTTGTGAGCACTTAGACATAATTATAATACAACTCTTTGAAGACAGAGGTCATGCATAGGAAGTTAGTGCACAGTGACTCCTGTTGTTAATTTAATGTAACAGTCTTAAGATGTCAGTGACCACCCGAGGCTCTTGACTTGAGCTGCCTAGGCTATGGAAGCCTTTTGAAACCACAGACTCCATCAGTGTTTAGACATCCATTGCTTACTCGACTGCAGAGTTCCAGGGTGAGGGGGGCGTCCCAGCGCCTCCAAACAGTGCTCCCAGGACACTTCTGAGACACGAGGAGTGCTGCTGCCTACGGCACTGAAGGGACTCGCAATAACTCTGACTTAAAATGGGCTCTTCCCTTTATGGCTGCAAACCAGTGGCATATTCAGTGTGTGTCATTAACTCGGCCATTTGGAAGGAATGTTTATATTTGTATTTGCTTTCCTCGCAAATCTGAGAGAGTCTGGACTCTATTGGCTTTGGCTGGTATTTTTTATAGCATCATCATGAGGCAGGAAAATGATTTTGCCTGAAATAAGCCAGTGACAGAGTGATAGGATCCATGACAGATTAACGAGAGAACATACTTTGAAATTATGAGTATTATTACACTGTAAATTGACCCAGTTCTTCAAGGCATTTGTGACATTGTTGGAAGAAGCATCCCATAGTTGATCTCACCTCGCCTTCATTCTTTGTTCCATGGTGGTCTGGCTCCTGCCCTACCTCCCCCACTGAAATGGTTCTCACCTGGTCACCCATGACCTGCATCTACCAACTCTGGTGGGGACATCTCTGCCCTCCTGACAGACAGGCAACCCCCTCCCCCTCTGAGAACATCTCCGTCCTCTAATGTCCTTCTCAGTCCTGCTGTCTGGCTTCTTCTCTTTAACTGTTCTGCCGGAGTTTCAGTGTTTGGGGTTTTCTTGGATTTCCTAGGCCCTGTGCGTTCCCCTCTTGCTACATCCCCTGCCCTAGGGTAGATCCTCCATTCCCCTGTTAATGAACGTGACCCTGGAGTGTACATGGCTGGCCACGCTCTCCCGTCTGAGTGCTGCAGGGTTTGGATATAGTCGCATGAATTAACTGTGTTCCCCAGGGTCTGTTGTGACAAGGCCAGGCAGTGTTGCTGGAAGATGGGTGGTCATGGGAGGGAGGGGCTAAGGCAGTCCAGCTGCAACGTCTTGGTAGTTCTCATGGGACCCCTTGAGTTCTTGGGAAAGGGTCATTCTGAGAGCTCGATTTGGCCCCAGCCGCCTTGTCTGCCCCTGGGTTGAGAGGAAGTGACTTACTCCTGATCCATGCATCACTGCCCCTGTTGCCACTTGGCATTCATCCATCATGAGGTCGTGCGGCCACAGGGCCTGTGCTCATGCTGTTGGCACTTTCAGCTTCCGTAGCTGTGAGCTCCACAAAGCTTTTCTTTGTTTGAAGTTAGCTGACTCGGGTATTCTGTTGTAGTAACACAAAGCGCGCTAACTCATGGCAGTTGCTGACGTACCAGCCCCTAGCCACTGTACCCCTGGTACTGCTGTTCTGTGTCTCACAGTTTTCACTGAATCCTGCTGCTGCCCACTGTGCTCGTCCCTCTCTCCATAACAGCTCTACCCTCCACCTGATGGCACAAGCCACAAACCCTTCCATGGGTCACTCTTTCCATGGGCCCTCAGCAGATGCATCAGCCCACTCTGCCCATCTCGCCTGTCCCCTCCACCCAGTCCAAACCTGTTCTCTGACATAGCTGACTGCAGAGCTCCGCCCACTTCCACGTGCGGCCTTCTGTGAGTGTGGCTCAGTTGACAGCTGATGTTAGCGTGGACCTGGGAGCCTGCTCCTTCCTCTGTAACTTCCCCCTTTGCCCTTAGAACAAAATTCAGGCTCCTTTCCAGGCCCTGCCAGGGATCAACCTCTTTGCCTCTGCTGCTCACTCCACGTTGAATTCTGTGTCTTCTGTTCCATAGCACCTTGTCCTCTGAGAGCTTTATCATAAATGCTACTGCCCCAGAAAAGCCCTCTCTCGCTGCCCTATTGCAAGTAGATCCCCACGTTCTTCTCGGTCTCAGTACCCTCCTTATTCTGTAACAGGCTGTTTCACAACGTAGACTTACTTTGGGTTAACTTCTCATCATCTGAATCTGTGCCATAATACACATTCCACAAGGAGAGGGGCCCTCTCTTGTTTGGTTCTTGTCCCCGGTCCCTGGAAGAGTAGATGCCCAGTACGTGTGAACTGAATGAATGTTGACAGTCTAAGCAGTAGCACCAGTGTCCATCAAACGGATCAACATTGCCATCTCTGTGATAAGCAAGTTGAAGGTCAGCAAACAGACGAGTTACATGCCGTCACTTCTTCCTGCTCTACTCTTGGAAGACACTACTGACTCATCGTGACACCCAGGACTGTGTGGGCCTGTATACACCCTCTTAACACAGAGTACTTCCTAAGCCAATGCCTTATCAGAGTTGACTTGGCAATAGGCCGAGAGACCATACAGTAGGCTGTTCAGATGCCTGCTTAGAGCATTCTATCAGGAGAAGACGAAACCAGAAGTTAGAAGGCATTGATAAAGATCAACATTCCTTGTTATTAGGCAAATGCATGTGAAAACCACAATGAGATACCATCTCCAAGTCCCTGTTACCCAGTGCTCGTGTTGCAAATTAGTATTGAGCATTCATGATGTGTACATGTCATCAAATGTTAGGGATACTCCAACCATGGAGTTTCTTGCTAATCTAGTGTTGCTTTTGGTTGCTTTGCTCATTAAAAAATCTCTAGTAATGCTGTGAGAAAGGAATGATAAGAGCTACTCGGAAAAACAAGGCCCAGAAAGGCTGCTGGAGTTTGTGGTGACTGAGCCAGTTGTGCACCCTGGCCTCTAACACTAACCCCATCTCTCTGTCCTACAAGGTTGACTATTTGGGGACCTAGATCTCGGGATGGTTCAAAGAGGGTAGTGTGCTTTGTCTGGTGCCTGGTTGATTCTGTAACTGGCACTGCCTTAGTCCATTAGGTATTCTGTTGTAACAGAATGCCTGAGATGATAATTTAGGAGGAATAGAGATTGATTTCTCGGGGTTCTGGAGGTGGCCAAGTATGAGAGTGAGGTGCCAGCATCTGTCGGGGACCTTCTTTCAGCATCATCCTATGGCAGGAAGTAGAAGGTCAAGGGAGAGTTTGGGGGTTGGGCAGAGCCCATTCCTATGACGGTGGCATTCATCTGTTTGTGAGGGCTCTGCCTCCTTCAAGGCCCCACCTCTCAACACTCAGCCACTGTACAACATCTGGTACAGTTCTGCCCAGTGACGACTTCCATGAGCTGCTGTGGGGGCAGCAGACTCCAGTGAGTGAGAGACCATTCAGAATCATGGCATTCCACCCCTCCCGCCCCACTCCCACGCCTGTGGTTCCCAATGCCCCCTTTGCTCATGCTAAACCCTGAAGGGCATGGTACAGTTTGTTGTTAGCAATGCAGTGAGGTTTCAAATGCCACCGAAATTTTCAGTCCTGTAGGTCACAAAACAAAACTCATCAAGCTCCAGGGATTCTGTGGATGGAATTCATGGAGCTTTTGTGATCCCCAAAGACTTTGCTTCCTGGAGTTTTATCCCACTTTAATTTAGTGTCTCTGAAATAGCAATAAGACGATTTGATGTTGTTCTTCTCTGGATTACAAACGTCAGAGATGCCACTAGCTTCTGCTCTGTAAATCTAAGGGACCAAATAAGACCATTTTTCTTTGTTGAGAAAGCACCGCTGCACTGCTCTCCCCAACCCCCAAACTCTCCCTTGACAACGTCGTATTTGGCCAGGTGAACACCTGTGCTATTTGACACTGTGGAATCATTAGCTGGCCTGAAGTCGTCTCTCCATTCCAGCCCTGGATTCGGCTCCCTGGAATTACCTAGTGTTCAGGCTGAAAATACACAGCAGTCTCTATTGTGCAAAGCACTAAGCCTGCTTGGGTGTGAGGTGTGTGGGCCAGCTGAGGGCACCCAGGAGCTAACACCGAAAACTCCCATTGAACCTTCATGGAAAGATGATGATACATTGTTAAGTGAAAAAAGAGGTAAAACCATACGTTGATTTTCAAATACAGTAGCAGGTTGAGCCGAGATTCTGCAGTGCATCCTTTTATTAAAAGCACATAAACTACTGACGAAATATGGCCTTTAATATAAGAAAGGGAAAATACTTACAAATCATATATCTGATATGGGACTTATATCCAGAAGACATAAAGGACTCTTAGAGCAAAACAATAAAAGGTAAACAGCTTAGTTTAGAAATGGGCAAAAAATATGAATGAACGTTACAGCAAAATAGGTCAGCAAATGGCCAATAAACACGTAAAAAAATCCAGTATCATTAGTCATTAGGAAAATGCAAATCGAAACCACAATTAGGTGCCCCCACCCCAAGGGCTATACGCAAAAGACAGAGAATGACAAGTATCGATGAAAATGCAGAATTAGACATTGGAACCCTCGGCTGTTGCTGGTTGAGATGTAAAATGGTTCAGTCATTTGGAAAACAGTCCGGCAGTTTCTCAGAGGAGTTAAACAGCATCATCATGTCACCTGTCAGTTCTGCTCCAGGACCTTGAGACACATACCCACACAAAAACTTGTGCATGAGGGTCCCTAGAAGCCTTACTTATAATAGCCAAACTCAGAAGCAGGCTACACGTGAGCCGATAAACCCATAGGTTACCTTTGCTGTGGCCCTAAATGGAGTATTAGTTGACAGTAAGAGAGAATGAAGTGCCGAGGGTTGCTGTGACTTGAATGGGTCTTGAGTGTAGCGTGCAGAGTGAAAGGAGCCAGGCACAAGAGGCCCTGTGTGCTACAGTTCTGTCACATCAGATGTCCAGAACAGGCAAACTGGCAAGGACAGGCCGATCAGTGGTTGGCGGGGGCTGAAAGCAGGGGGAAGGGAGAAATGGCTGCTTAGTGAGCCCTGGCGGTCTTTCATGATGTGCAAATGTCCTGTGACTCTATCAAGGCCCACTGGATGGCACTGTGAAGGAGCTAATTTCTGCAATGTGACGATAGCTTAATTTTTTCAAAGTCAAATGGGAGGAAGGAAGAAGGGGAAATTGCTAGCAGGTGTATCTTGGTCGGTTGGAGTTGCCATGATAGAATGCAGTCTGAGGTCACGGTGCTGGCCGGGCAGGTGTCTGGTGAGCACCCACTTCCTGGTCTGGAGATGGTGCCTGGTGGAAAACACAGGGCAGCAACCTGGAGTCTGTCTGAAAAGCCCTCTGACCTCATTTGTGAGAGTTCCACCCTCATGACCTAATCAAGTCCCAAAGGCCTCATCTCCTAAAACCATCTTGTTGGGGGTTAGGTCTCAATATGTGATGTGGTATTTCAGGTCATAGCAAGGTAGATGTCAAGAGGGAATTTTTTTTTAAGATTTATGTATTGGGGGCTGGTGCTGTGACATAGCAGTTAAAGCTGCTGTCTGCAGTGCCAGCATCCCATATGGGCACCAGTTCCAGTCCCAGCTGCTCCACTTCTGATCCAGCTCTCTACCATGGCCTGGAAAAGTAGTAGAAGATGGCCCAAGTCCTTGGTCTCCTGCACTTATATAAGAGACCCAGAAGAAGCTCTTGGCTCCTGGCTTGGATCTGCATAGCTCCAGCCATTGCAGGTAATTGGGGAGTGAACCAGTGGATGGAAGATCTCTCTCTCTCTCTCTCTCTCTCTCTCTCTGCTTGTCCTTTTCTCTCTGTGTAACTCTTTCAAATAAATAAAGCTCTAAAAAAAAGATTTATGTATTTGTCTGAGAGTGAGAGAGTTAGGGAGAGAGAGAGAGAGATCTTTGTTCTGCTGGCTTACTCCCCAAATGGCTGCAAAGGCTGTGGCTGGACAGATCTGAAGCCAGAAGCCAGAAGCTTCTTCCAGGTCTTCTACATGGGTGCAGGGGCCCAAGCACATGGGTCATCTTCCAGTGCTTTCCCGGGCCACAGCAGAGACCTGGATCGGAAGAGGAGCAGGCAGGACATAAACTGGTGCCCATATGGGATGCCGGTGCCACACGTAAAGACTTAGCCCAGTATGCACAGCACCGGCCCCGTGAAGAGGGAATTTAAAGCCAGAGGCATCAGCTTGATGCAGAGGAAATGAGGATCGCTGGGACCTGCTGCCTGCAGCGGTTTCTGTCTGGAGCAGATGTGGCCTGAAGTTTTGTAAGGCAGGAGCTGAAGGTGAGGTGCCTGCGTGAAGTTCCTGCCACCTTGCAGGGCTGTCCTCTCAGGGAAAGACACTTCTAGAAAGTGTGCCCCGTTTGCTGAGGGAGCCACAGGGAAGGTTATCTCTGCCCAGGCCCCTGGGTGGCAGGGACAAAGTCTCCTGGAAGAAATAAAGCAAAACCTCAAAACCCTAAGCCTTTACCTCACAGGAGACAGAAGATCAAAATCTTGCTACCGTGGTACAGGATTCCCCAGACTGAGAAAAACGTATGAACAGGTCCAGGATGATGGTCTCTGTGTGGGCTCTGGGGAAAGCAACATCATAGCCGCTGTGACTGAGACACCGACTTCCCAGGAATGCGCTGCCATGGGAAAAGCCGTCTTGGCTGGAGCTGACCTTGACCAAAGTGACAAACCAGGACAGAAGAGGCGCCTCCTGCTACTTGGTTGCTAGATGCATTCAGTAGGAGCACCTGTTCTGCTTCTAAGAACTTTGTGTGACAGGAAGTGGATGTGAAAGAAGTATATTTAGAATAATTTAAAAGATAAAAGAAGCAGCAGATAATACAGGGAACAGGACAAATGAGAAAGCAGTAGACAGGCTGAAAGTGGAAATAAATTGATAGAACTGCTAGAAATGACTGCAAATCCATACAATTGCAGGAGAGCTAAAGAGGAAGGAAAACACAGAGGGATAAAAAATGTATGGACCAGAAGCAGGGACTGAAGGGCTTATCCTGAATGTGTTTCTGAGCACAAAGACGTGATGGAAGGTTAAACCACGGATCAAATGGCCGTGCATGCCGTTTGGCCTTTTCCAGAAAGTCATGCAGTATGTAGCTTTGAGTCTTGCTTCTTGACATAAGAACTTTGACATTTCTTTGTGTCTGTGATTCTAGAATTCTTCTTATTTATTTGTTTTCAGTTTATCTTATTTTCGTTCTATTTGAAATGCAGAAAGAGGAGGAGGAAGAAGAAGAGAGAGAGATAGACCTTTTACCTACTGGTTTATTCCCCCCAAATGTCCCTAACAACCAGAGCTCAGCCAGGTCAAAACCAGGAGCCTAGAATTCAACCCACAAATCACAAATCCGTATTCTGACATGACTGCCAGGAACTCAAGTACTTGAGTCATCATCCATGTCTTCCAGGGTGCACATTGCAGGAAGCTTGATTGGAAGTGGAGCCAAGACTCAAACCCAGTCACTTTGATAAGTGAATAACCACTATTCCAAGTATCCACTTCCCTAGCTCTTTGTTAATAAAGATTTATTTCTTTATTTGGAAGAGCTAGAGAGAGCAATAGAGACACACACACACACACACACACACACACACAGAGAGAGAGAGAGAGAGAGAGAGAGAGAGAGAGAGAGAGAGAGACCAACCTTCCATTCACCTATTCCTTCCCTCAAATGGCTGCAAAAACCATGAGTAGGCCAGGCTAAAACCAAGAGCCAGGAACTCTATCCTTGTCTCTCATGTGGGTGGCAGGGGCCCAACTACTTGGGCCACCTTCTGTTGTCTTCTCAGCCACATTAGTGGGAACGTGTGATGGAAGGGGAGCAGCCAACACTTGAACTGGGACTTTGGTAGGGGATGCTGGTGTTGCAAGAGGTGGCTAAACACACTGTACCATAATGCAGCCCCTCCCACTCCAAGTTCTTATTATATTTGACTAGTATTCCAACTTGTTGATATATCATTGTATCTTAACATTGACAGATTGAAATGCATTTGGATTGTTTATAATTATTGGTGGTCATAGTAGAATTCCACTAAAATATTTGCATACAGAGAAAAGGAGGGAGAGGGGAGGGAGGAGAGGGAGAGGGAAGGAGGGAGGGAGGGAGGGAGGGAGGGAGGGAGAGAGAGAGAGAGAGAGAGAGAGATACTATGGTTTGGAGGTATCCCCAAACATTCATGTATTGAAAAATTCATTCCTCAATGCAGCAGAACTGAGAGATAGGGCTTGGTGCGCAGGGATTGTGTCATGAGTGCATGGCCCTCATGAGTAGATTAATGCCATTCTTGAAAAGTGGGCTATCATGGGGGTTGGTCCCATCTTCTCGGTGTGTGCCTTTCCTCTCCTGAAGTCTGCCATCTTCTGAAGCGTCACAAGGCCCTCACCAGATTCAGCTGCCTAATCTAAGAACTTCATGTGGTGGTCAGGCTACATTTCGGATGCATGTATTTCGTAGCAGACTGCCAGTGGAATCCCAGCTACCCTACTTCCTATGCAGCTCTGTGCTAATGCACCTGGGAAGTCACAGATGATGGCCCAGTTGCTTAGGTCCTGCCAGCCATGTGGGAGACCCAGAGGGAATTCCCGGCACTTACCTTCAGCTTGGTGTGTATGTGTGTGTGTGTGTGAGAGAGAGAGAGAGAAAGATCTTTCATCTGCTGGTTCACTCCCAAAATATATTTATATAAATTTATATTTATATATTTATATACAAACACACACACTTGCACACACACTTGATTGCTGTGCTTTTTGAATAAAGGAATAATTCTTTTTTTAAAAAAAATGAGTGCACTGGGGCTGGGACCGTGGCTCACTTGGTTAATCCTCCGCCTGCGGCACCAGTATCCCATATGGGCACCAGTTTCTAGTCCTGATTGCTCCTCTTCCAGTCCAGCTCTCTGCTGTGCCCGGGGAGGGCAGTGGAGGATGGCCCAAGTGCTTGGACCCCTGTACCCTCATGGGAGACCAGGAAGAAGCACCTGGCTCCTGGCTTCGGATCGGTACAGCACTGGCCGTAGTGGCCATTTGGGGAGTGAACCAATGGAAGGAAGACCTTTCTCTCTGTCTCTCTCTCTCTCTCTCACTCTGTCTGTAACTTTTTCCTGTCAAATACATTTAAAAAAATTAAAAAGCTTTAAAAAATGAGTGCGTAATAGAAAGCATTTGCCATATACATCATAGATATGCCCAGTATGAATAGCATAATCACAAACTGGGTGCAGAGAAATAATGATAGAAGTAAGTTATTATTGCAGCAATAAAATTCCATAGTACTATTGTAGTGTAACTTACCATTATCATTGTAAAATACCGTTCTTTTCTACTATAGTAATAATAGTATACTGGTAGTAAAATTACAGTATGGTAGTAATAAAATAGTAAAAGCAGTAGTATTAGTGGAAACAATAACTTTTCTACTACTTACTGCGGCCCTCACTTGTGGGGTAGGAGAAACAGCTCAGACTTGGCAGTGCACAGTAGCTCTTAGCAAGCTTTTTCCCAAGTAACTAAGTCTGGTTTGGGTGAAGATTAATGTTTTATCCTAAGCGATCTCCTGCTTCTTTAAAAAGGCATTAATTACACGGAAGATTTTATTCTTCAAGGATGTGCTTAGTTTTGTAGTGATTTCATCTCCGTGTAGTCTCTGAAATTGAAGAGAGAAGATGGTGCTTTCTCATAGAAAGTACAACATACATCTCAAATATAAGATACAGAATTAACTGTAATTAAAATTAACTGTAATTAAAAAATTAACAGAGTTTGTCTCTGGACGTGGTGCCAAGCAATTGCTCTTTCTATAGGAAGAGGCTGTGTGGTTGCTTGGCCTGTGGGAGAGCCTGGGCAGGGTGCTCTGGGGAGACAGCCCCTGGCCTGATGCACTCTTTATCTCCTCCTCGCCCTTTCCCCACCCGACCTTGGCAGTGAGATGAAGCAGAAGCTGGACGAGGAAGGCAGCAAGTGCAGCATCCTCTCGAAGCACCAGAAGTTCGTGGAGCACTGCTGTATGCGCTGCTGCTCGCCCTTCACCTTCCTGGTCAACACCAAGCGCCGCTGTGGGGACTGCAAGTTCAATGTCTGCAAGAGCTGCTGCTCCTACCAGAAGCGTGAGAAAAGCTGGGTCTGCTGCGTCTGCCAGCAAGCGAGGTGAGTGGCCGGGCACTGTCTCCAGATCTCGGCTGCTGGCTACAGCCAGGTAGGACCTGCAGGGCGTGATGTACAGATCCATGCAGAGCGCTGGTTGCACTAAAGAGATTATTGAGGTGCTATGTGGTTAAAAATACCTATTGGCCTTGTTAATGTAGACAATAGAGGGCACAGGAAGCTCCCAGGTATGAAGACAAAGAAGAGCTATGGTGGTTTTAGGATTGAAGGTATTTCTTTTGGAATTTCTCATCTGACCTCATCCTTTAGTTCATTTATTTCACATGTGTGTTGGATTCTTAAAAAACATACATGATTTTATTTTATTTTTTAAAATTGGTTGAGACTTGTTTTACAACTTAGCATATGGTCTATCCTGGAGAATGTTCCATGCACTGATGAAAAGAATTTGTATTCTGCAGCTGTGGGATGAGATGTTTTGTAGATACCAATTAGATCCTCTTGGTTGATGATGTAGAACTGAGTTGTTTCTTTGTTGACTTTTTGCCTAGTTGATCTGTCTGCTGGTGAACGTGGGGTATTGAAGTCTCCCGTGATTACTGTATTGGAATATATGTCTCCCTTAGATCCATTTATACTTGTTTTTCATAGTTGGTGCTCTAGCATTGTGTGCCCGTACATTTACGAAAGTCACATCTTCCTGTTGAGTTGATCTGTTATTCATTATATAATCTCTTTTAACAGTCTTTGTGTTAAAAGTCTATTTTGTCTGGTATAGCTGTTCCTGCTTGTTTTTGATATTGCATTGGCATGAAATATCCTTCTTCCATCCTTCCACTTTCAGTCTGTGTATCTTTGTTGGTGAGGTGTGTTTCTTGCAGGCAGCATTTTATGGGTTTTGTTTTTCAATCCATTCAACTTCTGTATCTTCCAACTAGAGAATTTAGTTCATTTACATTTAAAGTTATTATTGGTAAGTAATGACTTGGTCTTTCCATTTTTCTGTAAATATTCCTATTGTTTTGGATCTCCTTTGTACTGCTATAGGAAGTTTTCTGCCTTTACATTTATATTCTTTGATGATGTTAATTATCTTTCTCTGTTTCTGTGTATGGTATTTCCAGAGACCCTTATACTTAGTGAAATAAGCCAGTGCCCAAAAAACAAATAACGCATTTTTCTCTGATATGTGATAGTTAATATAGAATACAAAAAAGTATAAGCATGAAAGTGACATCTTATCCTTTAATTATTGTTTATAGCCTTTGTCTATATTCCTGTGGAATAGTGGTGTGTCTACTTTTTACTTGTTGAACATTATGGTTAGTGACACATTAAGCTTGTAATTATAAAGTAAATTGAAAATGTGTTATTGCAAAAATTAAAAGAGGAACAAAAAGGCAGGAAGGAAGGATGGTTTAAGAGAAAAAGAAGGGAAGTATGGTTATCTTCTTAGAATTTTATTTGTAAAATACATAAAATCTATTCTCTTTATATTGATAAAACATTTTAAAAATTGTTATTTGCAGGACATATTATGGTGAATTAGGCAGATTGTTAAAACTCCAGAAACTTAGGTGGACAGTAGAATATATAACTGTTGGTCTCAGTGTTGGTGATATGTGTCCTGACCGCTTTGTCCACTGGCTATGAGGACACTGGGCAAGGAGTGACCAACTCTGGGACTTGGAGGAAACTTCATAGAGGACAAAAATGGAGGAGTAAAAAATACCAAGGAGGGGTGATGGTCCCCCATTGAAGGAGGTGCCTAGTGTGGTGTTTCATTTCCTGCCTGCATAACAGGCAATGTATTTCTTTACAGTACTGGCAACTGATGTCTTAGCATTTGCATAGAGTGCATTAGGATTCATGTTTGCTCCTTATGATACCTATTTGATATGTTTCCTTCCATATGCCTGTGTTACTTCGAGCAAGACGGAGGCTGGCTCTCAGGAGCTCCCCCTCCCCCCACCTTCTCCTCCTTTCCTCCTCTCTCCTTCCCTGCCCTGTTTACTCATTTAGAGTTTTCACACAAGCCCTAGCATTGTCCCATAGAACTAGTTACAGTGTCGGATACTAAGTGTCTTTGAGATCTCCAAGGAATCACTCTCTGGGCTGCAAAAATAAAGGTAGCCCAGAGACATCAGTTGGTTTGTTGAGTATCCAATGTCCAGGGCTGATTGCTTCTGGAGTTGCAGAATGAGTGATGGATTACTTATTTTGGAAGTCATATAACAAATGGAGTATTACCGAATCATTTCCTTTGTCATTTTAAGATCATAAGTTTATCTTCTTGAAATTTATTGTATAAATTCATTGAAACATTGTAAATAATATATATATTTAGTTAGTTGCATTATGTAGCCCTCTGCAGGAAACAAAACTTACAGAGTGAGCCCAGCCCATAGCAATTAGCCATTATCATTTTGGTGTGAATTGATTCTAGAATGATGTTCCTCCTTACTTTAGGAACAAATTGGCTTTCTAGCTCTTTGCTTTTTAGCAAAAATTGTTCTTTCTGATTTTTGTTTTTTGTATCATTACCCTTAACACACACCAATTTGGTAGATTGTTTTCAGAGAATAAAAGGAAAAAAAAATCATCCTTGGAACTGACATCAAAACACATCTCCTCATTATGCCCGTGGCATTTGCTTTGGTTTCTCTGAGGACACATATGGCTTCATTTCCCTCTTCCCCCTTGGGAGGGAATATCCTTCATTTCTCTCTGATCACTGGTTACTTGGCATTCACACAGCCCACATAATTTGTGCACTAGCATACGCCCTTTCGACAGAAACTCTACCATGGACTTTACTGTTACCCCGATGTATATGTAATACCCCTGAAGAAGATGCAATATTTTCTTAAAGATTTTATTTATTTATTTGAGAGGTAGAGTTACAGACAGTGGGAGGGAGAGACAGAAAGGTCTTCTGTCTGTTGGTTCACTCCCAAAGGCTGCAATGGCCAGAGCTGCTCCGATTGAAGCCAGGAGCCACCCAGGTGCAGGGGCCCAAGGACTTGGACCATGGAAGATGCAATATTGATTGATGTTCACTGTGGCCTAAGGACACTCACAATTTACTTACTCCATGGCGAAATGTTGAACCTCACTAGAAATCAGGGGAATAGAGAGTAATGCTTCAAGTAGATTGTTTCTCATTAGATTATTAATTTTCTTAAATAAATTTTTTACCCAGTTTTGACAAAGCTACATTGAAAAAAGCATTTTCATTTTTAGTCAAGTCTAAATGGGCATAACCTTTTACCAGCATGTATCAGAAATCTATAGCATATCTAAGAACTTCTACCCAGTAATTTTACTTTTGAAAACTTGTAACTGATGACAAAACAGAATATTTCAAAAATTGTAAAAAGAAAAAAAAACAGAGTAGTGCTGAATTATTTGTAGCATAAAAGATATAAGTGATCTAAGTGGTACAATTAGGACATTCAGTTTGACAAAATGTGATGATGTCATTAAAATAACCTGCATTTTTTATTGGCTTGGGTAAACTGTTATATTATAGTGAAAGATGAAGATTGTCAAGTAAAAAAAACTTACATACAGTGCAATCACCGTGTAGTAAGTAAAACAGACAAAAGACTGAAAGGAAACACAAAACATTTTGGGAGAGATAAGTTTGTGGGCATTTTTTTTTCTTCTGTTTTCCATTTAGTTTCCAAGTTTCCCACACTTTGCACAATGCTTATATGAACAGGCATAAAGTAAATAAGCATAAAGTAATGTAGGCCTGCGTTGAAAGGAGGACCATGTACCCGACAGCCGAGGAGGTTGCTGATCATCTTAGGTTCGTTGGGTGTTCATGAATTTTCACAAATTGCGTATGATGGAATGAGGATTAAAATTGATCCTGACATCTTATATAAATAAAAAATTCTTATAAGAGAACCAGGTAAACAAAAATTGAAAAAAATGGAAAAAAAGCCATCAGTGGTACCTGGTGGGTGTTGATGTTGGTCTCTCCAAGCTGAGGCATCTGGGTGTTAGTCTGGAGCTGGCGTCCATGTCAGAGACCCTGCCACCCATGTGGGAAGCTGAGAAAAAGAGATAACACCCAACAGTAACAGGTAGGGGAAAAACCACAACACATGGACAGTGATGAGAAGGTGACAGTTCAAAAACCCAAAGGAAATGTTCTGGGCACAGAGAGGATTGTAGAGATCCTGGTTTCACATCATCGTACCTTACGGGAGCATGCGGCTCTGGTGGCTCTGGTCTCAGTGATGGTTCCGCCATCTTGGCCCTTGTTCCGCCCTGTCTCCATGGGTGGCATTTGTTGTTCTTTCTTGTCGTGCTGGCTCACACAGCTGGAGTCCACAGAGGTTCAGGCAGTGTGGAATTGAAGCCTCAGAGTCCAGACTGGGCTTCCCAGACCTGCAGTAATTCTTTCAGGTGGGACGAAGCTACATCCCTGCTCTCATTTCTTGGAGAAATAGACCTTGGCATGGTGGAGAAAGACTCCCCCTCCCCCAGTTTGTGCACAACCTCTGCAGGGCTTCGTGGTGGGAGGAGAATCACACTTAAGAGTCCCAGGGGTGCTCACTGTTTCTGAGAAGTAGAGGAGGAAGGAGGAAAAGGAGATGTCAGATAAGCCCAGGCAGGCCTGTGCTGTGAACCGCCTTGCTCTAGCCTGGGCTTGATCTTACCCTTTTCCCAGAGAAATCTGGGAGCTCCTGGCATGGGGGTTTCTGATGTACACAGATACACACCAGAGTGCACAAAGGCCATCCTGGTATGTTAAAGAAAACTCCTCCCTATGGTGCAGTTTGTCCTTTAATTTTGTGGCACCTTAACTTTGATTCACAAAGGGTGTTGGCAACATTTTTTTGCTTAGGATGAAATTGAGTTGGATGATGTGTTGATGTCAACGATTTTAATGAGAGTTTTCATCTATTAATGGAAACTCTGGACATAAATGGAAGCCTGTGAGCCCCTTAAGGTTGTACCTCTTGTTTAAATGTATGTCTGATTCCTCATTCATCTCCTGGTTGACTTAAAAAAAAAAAAGATTAATGAAGTAGAAGTCCTAAAATGTGCTCAATGGAATCTTAGTGCAGAGGAGATCCTGTACACCCAGCAGTGTGTTGTGGATGCAGCCTGACAATTGGTTACGGCTACAGGCTATGCGTAACAGCAAGTGGGTGTTGACACTACAATTTGTTTTCTAAGGTATTCTTAGCATTTCACATCCCCAACTTCTTTGTGCTTAACGTATTCTGGCTGGAGTCTCTCTTTAGTACACTGTGCATGAAAACATGTGATGTGTACAAGCCATGTGTGTGTGTGTTCAGATAAAAAACTGAGACCTTTCTATTGGCAGGCAACTTCCACATTTTTTGGATTTTCTGTAGTTTCCACAGTTAACACTTACTACTTAAGCAAACAGGAAAGCAATGTTGATGAATAAACATATGATGGCCTTGCAGAAAAAATATTCTTAAAACCAGGCCAAGAATAAAAATAATCTTTTTCTTCCGGTTGTCGGAGGTGATTCAGAGTTGGAAATAACGAAGAACGATTCTGGCTCTGCTCTTCCTGGAAGAGAACCAGACTCAAGTATCTATTCAACAGGTGCTCAGAAAAGTAGCCATTCATGACCTACTGGCGCTCCAGGACCGGATAAATCAAGTCTGTGATCTGGGTGGGGGTGGACCCAGTGGTTCCCAGGAAGGTCAGTGTCATTGTTCAGTGGATATTCAGGAATAGCTTTCTTGAGAGTGCCTTGATGATCCGAGTGGCTGGGTTTAGCACTCATCTCCAGTGCCATGGACTATTCTACAGTCTGTGGGACAGTCACAAGCCAAGAGGAGCCGCTCCCTCCGGAACCCTGGGAGGTTTTGTTGAGAAGTAGCAGCAGTCTGTATTGACTGGGCTTTCCCTGTGCAGAGGGGAGGGTGGGACTCTGTTGAGTCAAGCTAGGTGTGGCTCTCACAGGCTTCATTTCTACTCAAAGAGACCTAGTTGGCTTTTCCTTTGGTCCACCTGAGACCTACCTTTTCCTCTTCCTAATATGCACTAAATACCTTGAAACAAGGCCTAAGAGATGGTGGTAACAATTCCAGTGCCAATATTTAAAGGGTGCTTATTAGATGCCAGGCATGGGGATGGCCATAACTCTGTATAGTTATCTCCATCTCTGCATGTTACCATCCATATAAATCGATATTTTCCATGATGATAATCATGGTGATATCTACATTTTACTGCTAGTTGACTTAAGTATATCAACCCCTAACCATATTTCCATATACTTTTTACACCAAAATAAACTTAGCTTTTAATCCCATTTTCCCCAAATTTCTTGAAGCACCGTCATTGGTAGTGATCCAGTAGAGGAGAAACCAATGAATGAACCAAGAATGTGAACTCCAGGTGTAAGGCTCTTGGGAATCCAGCAGGGGATGGGCCCCAGAGCACGTGTGTACAACTGACTGTGCACCTGCTGGATGGCATATCCCCACCACTTAGCAGAGTTGGGAAGGGGAGTGCAGACCCTGGAAGGCTTGGGTGCAAGACAGGGGACTCCCACTTGGTGTTATATATAAACAACAACAACAAAATGATTTGTTCGAGGCAAGAGGGAAGTGTGCCTTCAGGAGAAACCCAGAAGGAAGGCTCATCAGAACCACGCGCCCATTTGAAATCCATGGCCTTTGTTCATGGGAAGCCGGCCAGCTTGCTTGTGTAATCTTTCTGCCGCATATTTGGTGCCTCACAAGTCAGCATGCCGATGACACGTTATAAGACACATTTAGGGCAGGCATGGATTTTGATACTTAGCCCATTAATTCTATTATAGGTGTTGAAAATGAGAAAATGTTTGCTGTCATTTTTCTGCAGCCATATGTTTTTATGTATCATATTCTTGCTATCACTCAGTTCATAGTATGTTCCAATTTCTATGGTGTTTTCTACTGTAACTCCTGGGTTATTTAGAGGTATGTTACTAAAATTTTCAAACTTACAGAGGTATCTTGGCTGTATGTGTTTTAGTGATTTTTACCCTTGCTGTATAGAAATCCGAGAGCTCTTCTGTAGAACGCCAGTCCTGTGAAATGTTTGGAGACTTGATTTGTGGTCCAGGACATGGTTAGTTTTTATAAATGTGTGTATTCTTTTATAAAAATATGTATAGTTGTTGAATGCTGTGACATACTTCAGAAAAATCATGGAAAATGAAGTTAAAAGAAATTTAATTTTGGGCAAACATTTTGTGGACTTCACTCATAGCACTTTCATAATATACATTTTCCATGAATTTCTTGAATATTCTTCATTTACATAAATAGATATGGATACTCATCTAATGTTTATTAATAATTTAAACTCTCCTCTAGTCTTAATAATCTTTTAACCTGCTTGTATACTTTTTCATCTATAAATTAGCAGAACACTAAAGTTTAATGCCTAGGATGGAGTGTATATATGAGGAAACATACATTCTGATGCACAATAATAAATATATATATATATCTTATATATTAATGAACAAGTGCAGTCTTTCAGAGAGCAATTACAGATGCTTTTCAATTCTAAAATTTCACCAAACATGGCCAAATTAGAAAAGAATGATGAAGATACATGTAAATACAGTGATACACTTATTGAAATACTTCTCATGATTAAGAGAAACCTGAAACTATATAAATGTCTACTAAGAACTGGTTCAAGAACTGGAAATTGAAACATCTATTCCATGGAATTCTAAACAGATTTGCCTGTCCTGATGGGAGAAGGTTGAGAGTATTGTTTGAAACTAGCTTCTTGGGTACTCTATCATTATTGGCTGTGTGATCTGAGCCAAGTCATCCGCCTCTTGTACCTTCATCTTCGTTTGTATAATGTCAGTAGTAGCGCTTATCTACGAGGGATTTTGTTAGACTTACATGAATTAGTATAGTAATCTAGGGGACAAAAAGGTGTTCATCTTTTTCAGAGAACCATCCAGGGTGAGTGTTCCGCTTTGGCCTGATCCAAGGTCCTGGGACTCTGCCATCATATTGGGGCAATACTTCACAGATTCCACTGCATATTAGAATTTTCTGTAGAGCTTTGAAGACATGATGTTGGCCAGCCACATTGCACACCAGATCATTGGAATCCATGCTTGGGAAAATCTACTCCAAGGGATTCCTGGGCAGCCCAGTGCCCGGGAGCCTTACCATTTAATTGTCGATGTCACTGCTCTGTGATGTATCAGCCTCTCAAAAGGAGAGGGAAGCATGGAGAAGGCCCCTATTCTGTACTGGGGACCTGGCCTGAAAGAGGCACGTGCCACTGTACTTCCAGTCCATTGTCAAGGCTGTAATCACCCTGCCAATTGAGCTTACGGGGCATTGGCAGCCTCATGGCTGAAATTCTGCTTCTGGGCAAAGCGGAGATGGGATGTGGGTGACCTAATAGCACCTCCATGGCATAAACCATGTGCAGGTATCATCCTCTTTCCTACCAAAACTAAGGATTATCTAAATGGTAGGATTATGGTCTTTTTCTTTATGGTTTTCCGTATGGCAGAAACTCCAATGTTATTTTTTAACCTGGGAAAAAGAAATAGCTTTCCTTTGAAACGATACACAATTTTCAACTTGTGAAGTGAGCTGGAGGTGAGGAATCTTCAGTATGAAGTCCCTGTACCTCAAGGCAGCCGTCTAGAGGGACATTCGAAACGAGGCACAATAGTAAACCAATCTTGGCATATCTCATTAGTGGTCCAATGACTGAATGCAGCAGACAGCACAAGATGGTTGCATTCATAACATTTTCATCTTGCATATCACAGGTTACACTGGTGTATGACTTTATCATTTCAATTGCAGAATAAAACAAAACCATGAATCCTTTATGTAGAGATGTGTTTTAAAATGCAGTTGAGAAGTTTATGGTACCCACCTCAAAACACTGCTGAATTCAAGATCTTCTTTCTCTCATAGTTCATCTGAGGGTACTTCAAACATATGTGGAAAATGTCATTCAAAGATAAGTTTATCTTGATAAAAAAAAAAAATCTTTCAAAGTCCAGGAATATAAGGAGTCTGCAGAAAGCTCATGGCAAGGCCTGGCAGTGTGACACAGCGGGTTAAGCGCTGCTTGCGACGCTGGCATCTGTCTCAGAGCACCCGTTTGAACCCTGGCTGCTCAGCTTCCCATCCAGCTCCCTGGTGATGTGCCTGGGAAGGCAGTGGAACATCTTCCACTCAAGTATTTAGGGCCCTGGCACTCCTGTGGGAGACGAGGTTGGACTTCCAGGTTTCTAGTTTTAGCCTCACTTGCGGACTTAGCCTGGCCGTTGCAGACATTGAGGAGTGAACTAGTGGATGGAAGATCTCTCAAACTCTCTCCCTCTCTCTCCCTCCCTCCCCCTCCCTCCCCCGCCCTCTCCCCTCTCCCTCCCTCCCCTTCTGTCATACTGCCTTTCAAATAAATAAATCATTTAAAAAAAAAAAAACAGTTCCTGGCACAAGTATATTCTGAAAAAATATTAGGCATGAATTTTTGCACCAAAATCAGATTTTTTTAAGTTTTATTTTTTCCTTGAATGTTGGGAAGCACCCTGATGCATGGAATAGCTTCCCCCAGCCCCTCAGATGCTGGTAGGAAAGGCAACCTTGGAGTCCCCTCCCCTCCCCCCTCCCCCCTCTCCCTCCTCCCTTCCCTCCCACCCACTCCTCCCCTCCCCTCTTCTCCCGCCAAGCCTCCCAGATTAGCACTTGTGAAATGGTGACTTCTGCTGCGGCAGCCAGACTGTTCTGCCAAGAGTCAGCTTGTGTTCTGGACAGGAGACCGCTATTTTGGGAGACGCTGCCGACTTCGGCTGAAGGAGACTTGGGGGTGCTGGGGGTGCTGCCTGTCAAAACCTGGAATTCCTGGGGAAAGGGGAGCTTGCCATCCTCGGAGTCCTCAAAATGCCCCCCCCATCCCACCCTGAAACTGCTCATTTCCGCACTTGGCCTTCATCACCTGGAGCTCTTCCCCGCTGGAAGTCAGGGCCGGTCAGTGCAGATTAGAAGGGGAAGGGAAACGGGCTCAGTTGCTTCAGACAGCAGTGCACCCCACAAAGAGGAGATGCAGGCTAGCAGAACTCGCTTCCCTGGGATCTATTTATCAGAGACTTGAAATATTGATGATGTGATGGGACTTCAGAAAGCTCTTGAGCCATGGGTATGGAGTACAAAAACAATCTGAGTGAAACTGACATCTTGAGATAGGATTATTGTTTATAGTCCCTGTGTATAATCCTGAGGAATGGTGGTCTTTATGCTTACTATTGAATTCTTTATTTAGTGGAGGAAGAAGCATGTAAAGGAAATTGAAGCTATGTTACTGCAAAAATTAAAAGAATAGGAAGGAGGATGGCAGATGAGAAGTATCGTTAGGTTCTTCAAACTGTATGTATGTGTATATATATATATGTATGTATGAAGTCTGTTTTCTATATTAAATAATTTTTTGACAGGCAGAGTGCACAGTGAGAGAGAGAGACAGACAGAAAGATCTTCCTTTGCCGTTGGTTCACCCTCCAATGGCCACCGCGGTCGGCGCGCTGCAGCCGGCGCACCACGCTGATCTGAAGGCAGAAGCCAGGTGCTTCTCCTGGTCTCCCATGGGGTGCAGCCCAAGCACTTGGGCCATCCTCCACTGCACTCCCTGGCCACAGCAGAGAGCTGGCCTGGAAGAGGGGCAACCGGGACAGAATCCGGTGCCCCAACCGGGACTAGAACCTGGTGTGCCAGTGCCACAGGCGGAGGATTAGCCTAGTGAGCTGCGGTGCTGGCCTATATTAATTAATTTTTAAAAGTTTAATAGACTATTTAAAAATAAGTTTATTTGGGTGCAAAGTATTTTGAAAATCCATGTATAGGTTTTTCATAATATGTATTTCCTGTGACCTTTTTGAAGACTTCTCATGTGTAAGAAGGTCACGCAATTGATCAGGGAACCTTCTGGCATGCTTATGAGAATGAACAGCACCTTGGCCAGTGCCGTGGCTCACTAGGCTAATCCTCTGCCTGTGGCGCCAGCACCCCAGGTTCTAGACCTGGTTGGTGTGCCGGTCCTGTCCCGGTTGCTCCTCTTCCAGGCCAGCTCTCTGCTGTGGCCTGGGAAGGCAGTGGAGGATGGCCCCAGTGCTTGAGCCTTGAACCCGCATGGGAGACCAGGAGGAAGCACCTGGCTCCTGGCTTCAGATCGACGCAGCATGCCAGCCGTAGCGGCCATTTGGGGGTGAACCCAAACCTTTCTCTCTGTCTCTCTCCCTCACTGTCTAACTCTGCCTGTCAAAAGAGAGAGAGAGAGAGAGAGAGAGAGAGAGAGAGAGAGAGAATGAACAGCACCTTTAATTATCCTGGGACCAGTAGCCATAAACCAGGACTGTTTTGGGCAATGGGTTTACGTGTTGTCCCTAATAGGTGGCCCCTTTAACTTGCAGAAAAGCTACCCATGGTCTAATAGTTCTAACTTCTCAACACCCAGGAGGCCTGTGACCCTAGATTAAGGGAGAGCTACCTAGGAGTTTTGCTGAGTTGGAGAAATTCTATGCCCTCAGGGGACAGTTGCCCCAAAACCTCTGGACCAAGGAGTCCTGTTGGTCACTCACACCTCTGTCAGAGACAGCCCATGCTAACCTTAAAGCAGCTGCATTTAGCTTTCAGTTCACGTCTGACTGGTGACACAGTCAGGACTCATTGTGGTCTATGTAAGAAGCAGCAACATCCTAAGAAACTGTTTTTAACCACACATCTGGTCAGGAGCTGTTAAGGACAGGGGTTGTCAGGTGATTTATCACTGTGCAAAACAGCTTAGACTAACTTAACTAAAACGAGGTGGTACAGGTCAGTCACTCCATATGGCCTCTTTATGCAGTCAAGAGACATCATAAACTCCACGTGTTGTGCCAGGACAGCACAGCCCTCTGATTGACAGAAAAAAACGTTTTTTCTAAGTAGAAATGCATTTTAAAACAGTGATAGAAAGCATAGTAAAGTGAATACATAAACCAGTAACATGGCTGTTTGTTAGCACGTGTTGTGTGCTCTACGTAATTGCATGTGTTATACTTGGATCCAACAGGCAGTGCCTTAGGTCTGCTTATGCCAGCAACACCAGAGACACGTGTGATGTGTCACACTGTGACATCACTAGGTGACAGGAATTCTCAACTCCATTATAATCTTGTGGGCTCATCATCAGATATGTGATCCGTCATGGTGTGCAGCACACATACTATGTGGTACATGACTGTAGCACAGAAAAAAACCAGTTTCTTCCTTCCTGATCCTTATCAGTTGTATTTCTTTTTCCTGTTTAACTGCCCTGGCTAGAACCTTCAGGAAGGCTGAATAGTACAAGTCATTGCCAATAGCCTTGGGCAGTTCCTGATCTTCACAATTCACCAGTGTGTGTGAGAGGGACTGAGGGGAGTTTAGGATGCTCCTTTCCAGAACAAGTTCCTTTTTATTCTTCCATTTCCAATAGATTTTAACACAAATGGATGGCTTTCTTCTCCTTTAATTTGGTGACTTAAATTAATTAGTTTTCTATTTTTTTAAAATATTTATTTCTTTATTTGAAAGGCAGAGTTGCAGAGAGAGAGAGAGGTCTTCCATTCACTGGTTTACTCTCTGAATGGCTGCAACAACCAGAGCTGAGCTGATCCAAAGCCAGGAGCCAGGAGCTTCCTGCAGGTCACCCACACGGGTGCAGAGGCCCAAGGTCTTGGGCTACCTTCTGCCGCTTTCCCAGGCCGTAGCAGAGAGCTGGATCAGAAGTGGAGCAGCCAGGACTTGAGCCAGCGCCCATTTGGGATGCTAGCACTGCAGGCAACAGCTTTACCCACTACACCACAGTGGCAGTCCCCATTAAAAAGTTTTCTAAAAAGGATACTAACTTGCATTTTTGGCACAAACCCAGCTTGGTTGTGTATTATCTTTTTTTTTCCTTCAAATACAACCTTAATGATAAAATTGTCTAACAGCAGAGACTTTTGCCTTCACAATTAAAGTTTAACATGAGTGTTGCAACTTCTTAAACCTGTAACATACATAAGGGGAAATATTTTGGTTTCATCTGTGGAAAACATTAAATGATCAAATTAAAGTTATAAGATTAAACTCCTAGTTGTAATTTCAGTTGGTTCTGAACACAGGCTTCCTAGGATATGACCAGTGACCCTATTTAATGAAATAATAGTTGGGAATGTCCAAGTCTTGAAATGGATGCAGACATCCAGACACAGGAAGCTCAAAAGACCCCCAGCAAGACTGAACCAGAAGATCTTCTCCAAGGCATATTATAGTCAGATTGTCAAAAATAAAGACAACTGCCGACTTCTAAGTAGAATCCTACAGGCCAAAAGAGAATGGAATGATATATTCAAGGTAATGAAGGAAAAAAAAAGTCCAACCAAGAATACTATATTATATATATATATATATATATATATATACTATATTATAATTATTACCTCCTTTAGAGGTATTCTTCTTTTATAATCTGTTTATATTTGTTAGTGTTTTTTCACCTCTGTTCAGAGGTCAAATTGGTCTGTTTGAATCAGTCTCTGCTGTTGGTTCACGTTTTAAATTTTGGTGTTAATGTTAAACATTTCCATGAATTGAGTGAGGGCATTATGCCTTCTTTGCCTATTTCCAAAAAAAAGTGTGTATAAAAATAAATGATGTGTTCTGTAATTTGTAGTCAAACTTGCTTTCTTGGGGCTCAGATTGCTTTTTTAAGAAGAAATAACTTTACTACGGATTGACTTTCTTTAATGAGTGCAGAATTATTCATGTTTTCTATTATGTCATGAGATGGTTTTAGTAAGATGCGTAATCTAGGAATTTTCCTTTCCATCTAACTTTCCAGTTAATTTGCAAACTCTGTTTATGATATCATCTTTTTCTCTGATGGCTGCCTGCATCTATAGCTTCATGCATATACTATCCGTACTTCCTCTGTTTCCATTTTAAGACAGTGGATTATATTTTTCTGTTTTTCAAAAAATCCTATTTCTGACTATCTAGGTCTTCTCTGTTGAGTATTTGTTTTTTACTGTAATCATTACTGATTTGTATCTTCCGTCTTCTTTCTACCCTTCTGCTTTTCTTTATCTGATTTCTGCTATTCGATGTTTAGATAATTTATTTTCAGACTTCTTTTTTCGGTAATTGTCTTTCTCTGTACTGTAGCAAACACATCCTACAGGCATTGTTATCCTCTTCCAATTCTAAGTATTCTAAATTTCTATTTTAGTATTTATTTTTGGACCCAAGTGTTCTTTAAAAATACTTTTTTGTACAAAAATGTGATTTTTATAAAATCTTTTTTTTTCTTGACTTAAAACTTAATTGTGTTATGCTCAGAGACTGTGGCCTGAATGATACCAGTTCTTTGAAAGTGACTGAGATTTGTCTGTGTCATAGATACCTTCCATAAATATCCCACACGTGTCTGAAGAAAATATACTTTCGTGAATTGTTTAGTAGAGTGTCCTGTGTGTGATCTTTTGATGGTGTGCTCTTCCGATCTATATTCTTGGTTCACCACCATAATCACTGAGCCCTGGTAGTCTTTGTAACCAAAATAGAGCCACACCATCCCACTGTCAACTGTCAAAGGAACCTGGATCCAGAAATTGACATAACTAATGGAATCAGAATTCCCCTAGTGAAAAATGGCAAAAGGAGTTACTTTCCATCCTCCATTTATTCCAGAGACTTTATTATGCCCCTTCACCACGCCAGGTATAATACCAGGGTCCCTAGGGCATTAGAAGCCTAAACGAGCCCAGGTTCTTCCCTCAAAGCCTCAGCTGTGACCCTGAGCTAGACACTGAGAGCTGATCAGTAGAGAGGATGCCTCCCTTGGAAGTTCCTATCCTCCAAGTGCGGTGACATGCAGGAGTGTAACAGATGACCAGTGTCCACACCCTTCTCAAAGAAGGTTTTAAACTGAGAAGCAAGATGATGACAGCACTGGTCACATGTCAGGCAGAGTTTGGAAAAGCAAACAATGATCTAGACTTCAAAGCAGTGTTAGCTCACCATGGCTGAGCCCCAGTTGGGGCTCCCTCTTGGCAAGGGAGGCTACTCCCTTGATGTGGCCTTAAACTGTCATACACAGACATGCACTCAACCACCTACTGTGTACCAGCCATTGTGCCGGAACCTGATATACGGTATGAAAGGATATATGAAATTTCGGCTTTACTGGGATTCACAGCGTCGTGGGTGAGAGTGACAGTGGTCATACAACTGTAAAAATGAGTGGATATTTTCCAGCATTGCCAAGGGTGTACAAGAGGAGCTTGTAGAGGCGTGAGCCCCGTAGGTGGGAGAGTTGTCTGGGTGGCGGTAAGGCAAGGCTTTCCCAACATGTCTGCTGAGATCTAAAGGTTCACTAGGCGTTATAAAAGCAAAGTGGAGAGGCTGTGGGGAAGGGAAGGTACCACACAGAGGGAACAGCGTATGCTAAGGCCCCGAGATAAGTGGAAGCTTGGCCAGACGAAGAGCTCAGAGGCCAGGGTGGCTGGAGTCGGAGAGGGTGGAGGAGAGACGGAAGCGGTAAGGACGGAGGGTGCAAGGGCCTGACCTGTGCTCTATGAGGAAACTCCACCATTTAATGCAGCTAAGATTTAGTGAGCGACTGCCCTGTGCTGTACACTGTTGTACACGCTGCAGGTTCTTCAGAGCAAGGTATAAAGTGCTTGACCTTGTGGTGCTTAGATTCCAGATGGTGAACAGATGGGTGACATGGGTGCTTAGATGTCTCGTCTGGGTGACAGTGGCCCACGCCCGAGGTGAATTTGGGGAAGTACTTTGGAAAGAAGTGGAACACATTTGAGAAAGTGTTCAGGTGTATTCTGCTGATGGAAGGCCTCCTAAGGGCCTAAGTCCTCATCGCTCTTTGATGTTTTCCTGTTCTGTTGCACCTCGCAGTTGAGAGTATACATTTAGTTGTATTATTTTCCTTAGTTCATTTCTCTCTCTTTCCGTGAAAACAGGCTCCATGGGGCCAGAGACCATGTCTCTTTCTGTTCCTTGTTACGTCCCCAGTCCCTGGCCTAGTGCCTGGTGCTCACTTAGGTGCTTAGTAAATAATTAGTGGTTGGAGGAATGAATTGGTGATTGGTGAGCGAGGTGGGGATCCAGGATGACTCCTGGCTTCCTGGCTTACCCTCAGAAGTTGGAGAGGTCTCAATGACAGAGTTAAGGAGCAGTGCAGCATCAGGCTGAGGGTGAGTTACGGGTGACAGATTGGGTTTTGCACATGTTGAGCCTGGGCTGCACTGGAAGTGCTGAGTCAGATGGAATGGTGGCCAGAATTCAGGGGCTCTGGAATGTATGGATGGTGCCCGGGCCTAGAAGGAGCAGACTGAAATTGCATTATAAAGTGAGGGGACTCCTGCTGTTGGGCTGGGCGATGATTTTCTGGATGGGATACCAAAAGCACAAGCAGCAAATGAAAAAATAACCAAGTGGAACTGAGTCAGACTAGAGGCTTCCACACAGCAAAGAAAACAATAGAATGAAAAAGTGATGCTTAGAATGGGAGGAAATTTTGGCAACAAAAAGTATCATACAGGATTTATATCCAAAACAGACAAGGAACTCATACAACTCAATAGCAAAACAAAGAACCAAAACCCAAACATGCAGTTGGCCAACAGGTACAGAAAAACATGCTCAAAATCTCTAATCAGGGAAATGCAAAGAAAACTCACAGTGTGACGTCACCACATACCTGTTAGGATGATTGTTAAAGAATAAATAAATAAATAGCAGATGCTGGTGAGGATATGGAGAAAAGGAAACTTCAGTGTTGTTGGTGGGAATGTAAATTGGTACAGCCATTATGGAAAAGAGTGTGGTTGTCTACTCAAAAAATTGAAAAGAGAACTACATATGATTCAGCTACCTCTCTCCTGGATAGATGGCCAAGAGAAATAAAGCTGGTGCATTAAAAAGATGCCCGCACTCCCATGTTCGTTGCAGTATGACTCACAATGGGCAAGATAGGGAGACAGTCTGAGTCTATGAACAAATGAATGGATAAAGAGAATGTGACACACGCAGAATGTCATGTATGCATGACAAATGATGGTCATTTCTCCTTCCTCTCTCTCTCTCTCTCTGCTGTGTGTATATATGAATTACAGATAATATATGTCAGGCCATTTTTGACAGCATAGATAGACCTGGAGGGCGTTATGTTAAGATGAATAAGTCAGGTAGAGAAATAGAAATGCAGTATGGTATCACTTACATGTGGAATCTTTACAAACATAATTGTACCCACAGACATCAAGAGTAAAACAGGTTGGCTGGGCAGGGAAGTAGGGAGATGTTGCTCAGAGAGTACCAATTTTTGGTAATAATATCAAGAAGTTCTAGAGGTCTAATGTACAGAATAGTGACTATAGTTAATAAGACTGCATTGCATATTCAGATTTTGCTAAGAGGTGGCTTGGTCTTGCGGCATAACCAGTGAAGCCATCCCTTGGGACACTCACATCCCATATTAGAGTGCCTGGGATGGAGTCCTATATCTGCTTCTGAGCCAGCCTCCTGCTAATGGACCTGGGAGGGAGCAGGTGATGGCTCAAGCATTTGGGTTCCTGTCACCCTCGTGAAGAGACCCGGGTGGAGCTCCAGGCTCTTGATTTCAGTCTGGAGTTATTGTGGGCATTTGGAGAGTAAACAAGCAGCTAGAAGATCTCTCTCTGTCCCTCCCTCTCTGTCTTTCACTGCACTTTTCAAATAAGCAAGCACATAAATAAACTTGCTGAGAGAGTATATCTTAAGTGTTCTCATGAAAAAAAAATAAAGAGGTTTGCCCTAAACTCTGAACTACAAGGCTTATCCTAGACCCTCGCCCTGCACTTTTTTCAGCTTTATTGAAGTAGGCTTGCCAGATAAAATTGCATCCCATTTAAAGTGTATAAAGGGATGATCTGACACACGTATCCTTTATGAAGCCTTGTAGTTCAGAGTTTCAAGGTTTGCCCTAAAGCGTCCATGGAAAAGCAATTTAAGAAGCAAAAACCATGATTTGTTTCCCCTTAGAGTGGACTAACCAGAATATAATGCCTATTTTAGTTTTGAAAAATATTCAAATGAACAGTAAACCCTGAGAGCTTCCGCACAGCAGAAGAAACCATCCTCTAAAGGAAGAGGCACTTTGGGTTGTGGTCTGATTGGGACCAGGCAACCTGCTGCATGGAGGCAGTTGAGTTCAGCAGGCGCTAATGTAAAAGGTAATGCTGTGTCCATTAGGAGTGCCAGCAGCTCTTCCAACTGAGAGCCGGAAGAAGGCTTTTAAATGTCTTCAGTGCTCATTTGACAACACAAACCGGTGGCCTCAAGAAGACAAACGTTACGGGAGCCCCAGCTGTCAGGAGAGCAGGCGCACTCAGGCCAGGAACAGCAGCTGCCTAGCAGGTGTTTGGTAAGCCCTCCTGCCGCCCAGATTGCCATGGACCCTGGCAGAGGTGTGGATTGCTCTCAGAATTGCCATAAAGGAAGCAGAGAAAACTGTGCTGTCTCTAATTCAAAGGCAGCAACCAGCCGGGAGTACTTGGGAGTAGTTGATAGGAAAAAAAAGGAAAAGGCTTGTAGTTTACAACAGAAGTGAGGATATGAGCTGATTGGGAAAAGGGGATCTCCTTTATTCTAAAGAACTGTTCCACGGACCCCCAGCTGCCCAGTGAAATAACATCTGGATCCTCCACCTCGTTCAAATGAAACCATACAGAGACATCTGCGCTCCAAGGACTGCGTGTGCCTGGGGTGACCACGCTGGGCGTGGGGACTTAGCCTCCTGCCTCTGAAATGGGAAGACTGAAGAGACACGTAGGGATGGCCGTGTGGGCCCAGAAATGGAACAAATCCCAGATAAGCTGCAATGTGCAGCTCAGATGTAATCAGAAAGCACAAAAATGTGTCCATTACTTTTCATAAATTAAGCTTGTGTCTTTAACTTTGGAACAGTTAATATCTAGGAGGTAAGCTAGATCTTACCTTTCTTTATGTATTATTAGGTGTAAAAGATTTACTTTGCACTGTTTATAAATTTCTTTTTTTGGGGGGCAGCATTGCGGTGCAACAGGGTGAGCTACCGCCTGCAGCGTTGGCCCCCCATGTGAGCACCTGTTTGAGTTCCAGCTGCTCCACTTCCGATCCACCTCCCTGCTGATTTGCCTGAGAAAGCACCAGTGGATGGCCCAGGTGGTTGTGCCCCTGCAGCCACCTGGGAGACCTGGAGGAGGCTCCTTCCTCTGGGCTTTGGCCTGGCCTGGCCCAGTCCCCTACCATTGTAGACATCTGGGCAGTGAACCAACAGACGGTCGATATCTTAATCTGCCTCTCTGTAACTGCGCTTTTCTAATATAAATAATTTTTATGTCTACTTATTTGAAAGGCAGGACAATACACACACGCATACACACAAAGAGGGAGAGAAAGAGAGAGAGACAAAGAGAGAAAGAGAGAGAGAAAGAGAAAGAGAGAAAGAGAGAGAAAGAAAAAGAAAGAGAAAGAAAGAGAAAGAGAGAAAGAACCTCCATCTACTGATTGACTTCCCAGATACCCACAACAGCCAGGACTGGGCCAGGCCAAAATCAGAAGCCAGAAACTCCATCCGGGTTTCCCACGTGGGTGGTGGGGACTCAGTACTGGAGTCATCATCTGCTACCTCCCAGGTACATGATCAGGAAGCTGCGTTGGAGGCAGAGGCAGAAACAGGCCTCAATTCTAGGCACTCCAATACGGGTGCTGGCATCCACAGAACCCACCCCTAAATTGAAGCCTTTATGTTTAAAACTTGCCTTCGGGGAAACAAAGTTTGGGGTATATTCTCATATACATAAAATTTTTATGTGTATGTGTGTTTTTGTGTATTGTCCAGTTTGTGGACAAATTGGGATTAAAAGGTGAGTTTGGGTGCAAAAAATTTGTGAAACGCATGCATAAGTTTTCACTGCATGCATTTTACATCAACTTTTTGGAAACCCCTCATATTAGGTTTGTTTATACTTAAATTTCCAGCGAGTTACAGTTCTGTCAGCTTACGACATAGATCAGGGAAAGCTTTATTTAAATTATGATTTGGGAGAGGGAGGGAGCCTGGCAGAGAAGAAGGATTAAGTGGGACATGAGATGAGGAAAGAATTTGTCCCTTCCAAAGGCGGTCACTGGTATGACGGAGGTATGGGGTGCATTCTCGAGGGGAGGAGGGATGGTTTGCCATTGACATTGGGAGCTCAAGCATGCCTAGAGCAGTGCCACTTCTGAAATGCTTCGCAAGGTGGAAGACGTGCAGTGTGCTCCTTTGTATGTCTTTATTGGGTGGATAAGAATGGTCTCCTGCCACTTTGCCTCCAAAAATTCACCAAGAAAGGATCGAAAGCTGCTGGGAGAACACTTGAAGTCACTCGGACGAGTTCTTTATTTAAGACAGTAAACGTCTTCCTTCCCAGTGCTCCTTTGGCTACGTAGAAGAACAGCACATGTTCTATAGCAAAAGCAAACAAGAGTGGAGATGGCCGCTACCTGGAGGAGCTGACACGAGGGCCTTCCTTGCCTTTGCAAGAGGATGCATGTCCAGAAAAGGCACGTGCGCACATGGGCACCCAAGCTCTATTTCTAGCACCTCCAAACTAGAGCCGACCCGGAAGTCCATCAGCAGAATGGGCATCTATACGGTGCTGTGTTCAGATGACAGATTGCAATGCCACAGTGAAAAAGGAGGAACTAAATACCTGCAGCATCGTGGATGAACACGTATAATGCTGAGTCAAAGAGCCAGACACGCATGAGTACATGTCATATGAGTGCACTTGCGTGGAGTTCCAGAATGCTCACACTGACCTGTGGTGGGAGAAAGGAGAATGCAGAATGCTCCAGAAGGCAAGAAGCTTTGCAGAATTAGGGGGAGCTTCCTGGAATGATGAGAACGTCTTATACCTTGACTTCCCAGTGGCTAACAGATGTATTCCTATGGAGAAATTATTGAGTGTCGCATCTAACATCAGTGCACTTTACTGTAAGTACATTACACTGCCCCAAAATAAAGAAAAAAAAAAAAACAACTTTGTGACATTTACCCTGACTCTTCCATCTAACAGCTGTGTGGACACTGATCAGTTGATGATCATCTCTTTTTTTTAAAAGATTGATTGATTGATTTACTTGTTCATATACTTGCTTATCAACTTATCGACAGGCGGAGTTAGAGAGACAAGAGTTCTTCCATCTGCTGGTTCATGCCCCAAACTTGGCTGCAACATTCGGGGCAGAAGCAAGCCAATGCCAAGATCCGGGAGCTCTATCCAAGCCTCCCTCATGGGTGACAGGGGCTAAGTACTTCAGCCATCACCTGCTGCTTCCCCATGGGCATTGACAGGGAGCTGGACCAGAAGTAGAACAGCCTGAACTCGAACAACCACTCTGATACAGGATGCTTCTGTTGCAGGTGGTGCCTTAACCCACTGCGCTACAGCACTGGGCCCTGATGAATACCACTCAGCATCACTGCTTTATCTGCACAGTGAGATCTAATGACGATTGGCTTGTAAGGTTGGGACGAATCGTGCCCAGACTCCCAAAGACAAAAACTGCCATTTGTTTCACAGCAAGAATCTGCAGCCTGTGCCCTGGTTCTCCTATGGAGTGGATGGTCTGGGGAAGATCTCAGAACCCTCTGCCTGATCCTGGGAGATTCTGGTGGTGGTGGATGTTCTTGGTTTCCAGGACTTCATTTTAACACATTTTTTGTTGACAGTAAGTAAACATGTTTATGGACTATGCTGTGACATTGCAGTGTGTATACATAATGCGTACTGACCAAATGAGGACACTCGATAGTTCTCCTTCTTTGACATGGCTTTATGATTGAAGACTGGGAGTTCTTTTTTCCTCTTTTTTCATAAAATATATCCTAGATTATTGTGGACTGTAGTTTTTCAACAAGGCTGTGGAACACAAGAAAATTACTCCTTCAATCTAACTCTGAATTGGTACCCGTGACTCAAACTTCCTCTGTAACCAGTACCCCTCCTGGCCTCTAGTAGTCACCACTCTGTGTTCAAGTGGAGTGATTTTTTAGCTCACATCTATGAGGCAGAACGTGTGCTACTTGTCTTTCTGTGTCTGCCTGATTTTGCACGAGGTCCTCGAGTTCCCTCTGCTTTGCTGTAAGAAACAGGATTTCGTTTTTTGAGTGGCTGAAGAGTCTCCATAGTGAAGAGAGACCCCAGGTTCTTCATCCATTCATCTGATGATGGACATCTTGCTTGGTTCCTTATCTTGGCTAGTGTCAGCAGTGCTGCAGTAAACGTGGTAGAGCAAGTATCTCTTTGACAGAATGATTTCGTGTCTTGGATATGCTCCAAGTAGTGAGATTACTGGGTCGTATGGCTGCTCTGTGTCTGAGTAATCTGCATACTGCTTTTATACTGGCTTCAGTAACAGACATTCCCACTAACAGTGTCTAAGACTCCCCTTTCTTCACATCCTCACAAACATCTGTCTTTGATTTTTGGTTTTTGTAAGATTTATTCATTTAATCAAAAGTTAGAGTTACAGAGAGAGGAGGAGAGACAGAGAGTTCTTCTATCCACTGGTTCATTCTCCAGATGACCTCATAGCCCAGCAGTGGGCCAGGCCCAAGCCAGGAGCCAGGATCTTCCTCCAGGTCTTCCAGGAGGGTGGCAGAGACCCAAACACTTGGGCCATGTTCAGCTGCTCTCCCCAGGCCATTAGCAGGGAACCAGATCAGAAGTGGAGCAGTCGGGACTCTAACCGGAGACCATATGGGATGCTGGCATTGCAGACCACGGCTTTACCTAGTACTCCACAGCACCAACCCCTGTCTTTTGGATAATGATCACTCTAATAGAGATGAGGTGATATCTCACTGTGGCTTTGATTTGCATTTCCCTGATAGCTAGTGATATTGAACACTTTTTCATACATTTAATGGCCATTTGTATTTCTTCTTTTGAGAACTGTCTGTTGAGATCCTTTGCCCATTTCTTAACTGGAATAGATGTTTTTGTTGCTGTACTTGAGTTTTTCCAAGTTGCTGATGTATTCTGAATATTCATTTTTGGTTGATAAGTAGCTTACAAATACTCTGCTCTCATTCTGTCTCTTCTCTCTAGTGTTCATTTGTTTTGTCTTTTTTCTGTGCAGAAGCTTCCAAGTTTTGCTTTTGTTGCCTGCACTTTGGAGGTCTTATCCAAGAAGTCATCACCTACTTCAATGTCTTGAATTGTTTTCCCTCCATTTTCTTCTAGGAATTTCATAGTCTCAGGTCTTGGATTTAGATCTTAGATCCATCTTGAGTTAATTTTTTGTACATGGCGAAGAATTTCACCCTTCTGCATATACCATGGATGTTTGCCAAGTTTCATTCCTTCAGCTAATAATGCCCAGGCGTGCTCTGTGCCAGGCACCACACGTAAGCTGGAGAAATGGCCCTGAGCAGGGTAAGGCTCATCCGGGATCTCAGAATGTAGCGTGAGAGACAGAAAACCACCATTTGTAGCCACACAGAGTTAGTGCTGGTGCTAACAGGGTGACCAGCAGAGCAGAGCAGAGGCCCTGAGGAGCGACCTGGAACCTGGGGCCTATCCCTAGGGCTGTGGCTTCTCCCTGTTTTTGAAACATCGGAGAGAAGCTAGCCTAGGGCTAGATGGAATGCATGGGCCAAGACCATAGGGCCCTCTCCTCCCCGGTAGGGAGTTTATGATTATCTTGAGAACCAAGGACAGGAAATTGGGGGGCTGGACTTAGTGGTACCTGTAGAAATGGAAATACAGGGAAGGTTTGAGAGAGATCTCGACAGGTGCACAGTGACAGAAGAAGAAATCAGGGCTGGTTCTGGGACCGCAGCTCGGACACCCCATGGGTGCAGGTGTCAGCTGCAGCTGCTGAGACAGGTGTTGTGTGAATGTGATAATCTGGGTCCCCTGGTGTAGACATCCGTTAGGAAGAAAGGACCAAACGGAGAAAGAAGGCACCTTGATGACAAATAAATCCAAAATGAGACTCTGGCTACTAAGCACTATGCAGCCATACTTTATGTAGCACTTAAATTTGAGACGCATTTGTATTTTCTTTGTCTTGATCTCTCATCATCCATGTGTTATGCACAGCCAACATTCCAGTTGCATAGATGAAGAAATGAATGGTTAGAGGTGGTTATGACATCATCCTTTTTCATCTTTGGACTTGATGCCTTTCCCTGCAGGTGCTGTGACTCCAAGTGAATTGACATAGCAGTAGAAGTTTTGGTCCAAGAACTAGCATGCTTAAAAACTCAAAATGTTCAAGACGTATCTGTGCCTCAAAAAATCACCTCAAACAAGAGCCAAAAACAAACGAACAGAAAGTGTGACTTTACAAAATGTTTTTCTGAGATTTTCACGACTGTGTGGTTCTCTAAAAGGTTTTGCACAGTAGTACAGAGGGAAAGGCCACTCTTTGTAGGATGTTGCTGGCTCATTATCTTATATTGGCCTTGGCCATGGATTGTTTATGCAGAATTGCATTTGCTTTCCATAAAACCTTTTCGTACAAATTCCTATTTTCTTCTCAAATTGCACAGAGGATCTTTGGGGCAAAGTGCATGTGGTATGTGAGCGCCTGCAGATAAATCTATTTCAATAAACAGAGGTCAAGGAAAGTCACTTACCACCCAGCCTGCACATCGACAAGGAATACACAAGTGCTTTTCTCAATTCCTGTATTCTTGACCTTTGAAAAGTCTCTCTCAGGGGTTTATTAGTAAGTCCCTGGTATGATGTTCCTGGATGCTGGCAAATGACCCACAAATGTTCGTTGCATTCAAAATTTCATCCAGAAAAATCACGTTCAGTTTTATTTCTGGTCAGGCTTTGTTCTTGTTTGGTGAGCTTTGAGACGTTCAGCAAAAGCCCCCCACCGGTCTACTGGTGACCAGGGAGGCCTGGGACACCAAGCACCTGGTACTAACCAGGGAGGAGCTGGACAGGGATTCTGCCTGAGCCTCACCTACATCCTGAAGGTCAGTGATTATGATCAGGTGCTGTGTGCACTGAGAACTGAAGGCCGGCGTGACTTCCCCCGGCAGGGACAGGGAGAGGAAAGGATGA